>JARZZO010000012.1:15637693-20637693 GCA_030544215.1 Zantedeschia hybrid cultivar | reverse complement strand
AAGGGCATAAAATGGTAGCTATCACACATTTAACATGACTTTTGTCCTTGAGAACTTATACTCATTGGAAGTTACAATTTGTTTTAAGGTTATTGATTTTTCTATCTGATGAATGCATTCATACAGATTTGATTTTATCCAAAGATGTAGATATTTAATCCATCTTGCTACATTTACTTTCCTTTTATATGACCTCAAACTTTTGGCAACAGTAGTGGCCACAATGCCAAGTGATCAACCCAAGGAAGGAAGCGCATCACAGATAATTGGCCAAACCGATCAGTTTTGGGCCGCCCGATCTGATACCATGCCCCGATCCCCCCATCTGGGCCAAGGATCAGCTGGATTGGGCTGGATCAGCCGATCCTTGGCACGGAACAGACTGATCTGGCTGCAATGGCTGGTTTCAAAAGTTAGCTGTTTCTAGTCCTTGGGAAAACCATTCCAATGGGTTCCCAAAGGCTAGTTTAGGGGTGGGAGAGGCTTTGGGGTCTATATAAAGTTAAACTCCCCATTGGCCATTCTCTACCCCATTCAAGTATCCTACACCAATCTCACTCACTCTCTCACCTTGTTTCTTTTTTTTTTTTAAGCTCCTCCAATCTCACTCTCTGTCTCACCTCTTTTCTTTCTCTTTAAGCTTGCTTCCTCTCTTCACTTGCTCTCTAAAGCTCTCATTTCTTCGAGTTGACCTTTAGGGGTGGCGCTTCACAACAATTGGATGGGTTCTCCACATGTTTTTTTTTTCTCTCTCTATCTAACTCTCTCTCTAATACAGACTCTAAAAATTGTCTAACATCTTTCTCTATTCTCTAACATCTGCCTTTCCAACATCTCTCTTTCTATCACTCATATTTTCTTCTCCATCGCTTTCTTTTCTCTCTAGTCTTTAGTATTTTTCTCTCTTTAACATTGTTTCTCTCTGTAACATTTTTCTTACCCTATGATTTTTCTCTAAGATTCTCTCACATTTTAGAGACTTTTCCTCTTAAATTTTTTTCTTAATCTTTTTTTCTTTTTGAAGATGTCAGCGTCGGAGCAACATGAGGCAACATCCGTCGCTTCTTGTAGCGACCTAGGGTAGAACCACTACACGAATGTTGACATGCAACAATGGAAGGTGAAGTGCAACCACTATAGCTGTGTAATTTTCGGTGGAGTCTTCTGTTTAAGCAACACATTGCGGCTATCAAAGAAGAAGTGAAGGCTTCCTCTGCTGCACCAATAGAGGTTAGAAATCAATTCAAAAAGTACCTATGGTAATGAGATATGGAAAAAGGAGTGACCTCTGCTATAAAGGGCAGTCCATCTGCCTAGGGAATTCATATTTACCACCTTTCGGGCGGGCCCCAACATTTAGAGAGGAGGTCTACTGCATTTGAGGATGTCCCTTGAGGTAATACTTATACACTTCTATAGTTCCTCTACAAAGTAGAGACTTAGTAAAAAAATTCCCTTTTTTTTTTTCTTTCTTAAGATGATTTACAACATGCCAATATGCCATGAAAGATAGTAGAAGATCCTTTACTGAGGAGGAATTCTAGAAGCTCACAGGTCGGTACGTTAGGCAAGGAAGTGGGTCCGGACAAGGGTCCGATGAGGAGAAAATTTATGATCTGACTAAGGATGACGACCCTAGAGTGGGTCCTATAGATCCTTTTATAACATGAAGGAGTAAGCAACCATCTACCATGACTGCCATGAAAAATTTGAAGTTGTACAAGCAGAAGATTGGTTGTACTGCTGCAAGGTGGTTTATCTACAACGATGTACTAGCTAACGTTGCAAAGGGTCCTTATTGGGATGACATGTTTGAGACTATTGGAGATGTAGGTAAGGGTGTTATAGGACTAATACTCAAGGAGATATACAACTTACCTACCTAAGGAGGTGAGTGATCTTAGGGACTATATCAAGTCCTTCAGGCGAATGTGGGATGAGAGAGGCAGCACAATAATGACTGATGCTGGACAAGTGAGCTAGCTGGACTAATTTTAAGACGATTCATTCTCTCTCACTTTTTTTGACCAAGGATAATAAAGAAGAGTATGATCAACTTCCTTGTATACTGCCAACTTGGGACTGCATTCTAAAAGTCAGTTGATGATTGCAGCAATGTAAAGAATATTGAGTATCTTTTCAAGTTAATTAATGAGATTGTGGAGCAAGTGGGAGAGGATCGGGTGCTGTAGGTTGTAACAGATAATGCAGCCTCATATAAAGCCGTTGGCCAAATTTTAATGGAGAAGCAACCACATCTATATTGGGTTCCTTGCTCCGCCCACTCTTTAGATTTGATGCTCGAGGATATTAGCAAGGACCAAAGTTTTCTAATAGTATGAGATAGTGAAGGCAACCCAATTCATCACTTCCTATATCTACAACCACAAGTACGTACTCACAGTGATGTGTGAACACACTAGTAAAAGGGAGTTGCTATGTCCTATAGTGACTTGTTTTGCCTCCATTTACATTTCTTCGGAGAGTCTATAATCTTAAAGGTGTCTTGAGACAAGTGATTTCAAGTAAGGGATGAGAGGATTGGATGACAAGGCATACAAAGCAATAGAATAAGGACAAGGGGAAGTAGGTTGAGGAGTTGATTGTGAACTGGGATTATTGGAGAGACATTAAGATGATCCTCGGTGTAGTGGAACCTCTTGTGCACATTCTGAGGATGGTGGATGGCGAGAAGAAGGCCACAACAATGTACTTACATGAAGTAGTGGATCATATGATGGAGGACATTACAAGTGCCAACTAGACCGCATATATAAAGTGATGGGATATCATAGAGACAAGATGGGATAGGACACTTCACCATGATCTACATGTAGCAGGTGAACAAACATTCCTTACACTTTGCTTTCGCCAAATATTACTTCTCCTAAGTTTTATTTTCTTAGTATGTAAACAATTGTTTTCAATTACTTAGGGCATTTTTTCAACCAAAGTGCTAGTATAACACTATTGCTCATCATTTGCTTGGTAATGAAGTCCTTTATAGGACTAAGACTCTTAGATGGCATATGTTGGTGGATGAGAATTGAGTTATAATAACATGCAGCAAGATGCATGACCATAGTCTAAGGACAATAGATTTTGGTACTCACCACACTTAGAGAGTGGTCATGTTGCTTTCATGAGGTAATTACATGCAAATAAATGATGCTACATATGTTAGGTAATTGTCACTTGCATGGCTTATAGGGCTAACTCCACAATTTGCAGTTGATTGGTTGATAGATCATAGAAATGCCCCAAGTTACGAAGATCTTGCATACGTTGTGGTCAACATTTAGTTTGATTCCCACCAAGCAAAAGAACTGATTAAACTCATGAAGATTGGAGCAACTGGTTTTTTGCGATTACAACATGCATCTCAAGTTGAAGAATCTCTAGAGAATTCAAGAGAATGAGAAAGAAGAAGCGCGAGGGAGAGTGCTGGATGACTTGCATAACAAGAACCTCAAGTCGAAAAACCGATCGACCTTGACGAGATTTTGAGGAGCAGAACCCACTTCATACGTAGGTGGACGCAAGGAATGTTTTGGGTCGAGCACAGTTTGAGCCAAATGATTGCATGTGGGCCGAAGGAGAATTGGATGGATTCCATTATCTGTAGAATTCTAACTTCTACAACCTCCTTCAAAACGAGAAAAAGTAATCCGTACCACGCAAGGAATTCTGGATCGGATAGGCCGGCCGGATCGGGACCCACCAATCCCGATCCAGATCGGCCACGGATCGGCCGGAGTTGGCCGAAAGTGGCCCAAATTGGCCGATCCTGCCTTGCATGGTACCACGTGCATCAAGTTTAGGTAGGGATAAGGACAAAAAAACTAAGAACTCTGATGGATATTGTCGATTTAGAGACTATGGAAGGAGGAGGAGGACGTGATGTCGGAGCCAAGCAACAAGGGGTATATGCCAAAACTCAAGTGACTCTACTTTGGCGATGAGTACCGATGATGATGCTGATCCACATGGAAGTCTAGGTGGATCCCTAAAACAACGGTCATCTTGAAGGCGAGGCTCAACCCAAGGAAGTGGAGCTCCTGCAATTACTTTCACTGAGGAGCAGTAGTTTACTCATGCTACTCAAGATGAAGACCATTCCAGTAGGCTGGCCAAGGGCGCATCAACAGGAGACGAAGGAAAGGGGAGTCACTAACAAGCTGAAGTTACCAGCACCAGCGGAGGACGTCCAAATCTAGGTTACATGCGAAACTTCATACTATTTCGGAGCATCTGGCTGAAGACAAAGGTGGCTATCAAAGAAGAGTTCATAAGGAGGGCAAGAGAAACAACAGAAGAGTATGCTCAAGAGTTGTCCTCTGATGCATCACCGCAGGCTCTGTCAAAGGGTTATGGATATCCTGCGGGATATTATGCGTATCCACCATCCTTTGATGTATCGAGTTACTTAGGAGGATATCATGGTTATCCTCATTACGCAAATGCATCCTCCTATTAGTCCTCAAGGGGAGCTTACCATGGACCTGAAACCCAAGGATGGGTGTTGGTGATATAGCAACACAAATGGATATAATTGATTTGTACAAGAATATCAACAAGAGTATCGAGCTTATATGTCTTGGGAAAATTATGTGTAACATCTGTATAACATTTACAATGTAAACCTACATAAAGACAAGTTCGCTGTTTTTATTTTGATTTTTAACTATGTTTTTTGGCTATCATATAGTAAGTACGGGTAAGGTTTTGTCCCCTTATATATCTAAGCTTTTTTGCCAATGAATAAAATCCCAAGGGGGTTCCCCTTCCCCCTTTTCCTTTAAAAAAAGGTTCCAACACAGTGCAAGCTCAGCTGCTTAATAGCTTTGCTGATATTAGCATTGATTTGGCTGATGCAAGCATCATTCCAGACACCTATCCAGGTGTTTGATGTTTTGATTAGTGTTGTGCAGACTGTTTCTCAGTTAGAACTCTGTTTGCAAGTTTTTGGAGGTTGTTTTGTGGTCTGAGTATTGTTTTGCATGTGGCATATGGTATACATGCTTAAGGTTATTTCAGGGGTACTAAGAAGTGACTAGTTGGGACTGAAACCCGCTTTTGTGGATTGGAACTGCTTAGGAGTTAGTACCAGTTCAGTTTGGCCCATTTTGTGATTGAACCAGCCGATCCTTATTAGAGGAATATAAATTGCTCAAGTTCTTGCTTCCAGATTGTGTGGTCTCCTGAATAGGATTGTGCAACCGAATCAATTGGCGTTTATTAGAGGCAGAAGACCCGAGGATAACTTTCTCCTAGCACAGGAGGTAGTGAACTCTTTAAAGAAAAGAGGGGAACAAGGAGTGGTATGCAAGCTTGACTTTAACAAAGCTTATGGCAGAGTTCACTGGTATTGTCTACGGAATATTCTGGAGCTGCACCAATTTCCTGAGAATGGATCAGTGTTAAAGAAATGCATGGTTACTGCAAGATTTTCCATTGTCCTTAAGAATAATGTGTATGGATTTTTTTCTACTACTAGAGGGTTGAGACAAGACGAACCACTTTCACCCCTTTTGTTTGTTATTGTAGCAAACATGCTCAGTAGAATGTGCCTCAGAGCTGAAATTAATGGTAGGATAAGAGGTGTCAGAATATGCAGAGAATTGCCAGGAATATCACATTTACAATTTGCTGATGACACAATAATTTTCCTTCAAGGAGAGGTTGTGGATGCTCAGAATTTTGCATTCATATTGGAAGGGTTTGAAGCCTGCACAGGTCTGAAGATTAATTATGATAAAAGTCTGATTTGTGGGGTGAATATGGAAGAAGAAATGAGTTTGCAGATAGCTGGAATTCTCGGTTGTGATTTGGGTGTATTTCGTATAACTTATTTAGGATTACCCTTATCTAATCGAAGACTGAAAGCTAAGGATTGGACCCTGTCATACAAAAAATTCAAAGAAGATTGACAGCTTGGAAAGCTAAATTTTTGTCCATTGGGGGTCGGATTACACTTATTAATTCAGTAATCACTGCAATGCCTATGCATTATCTGTCGGGGTTCCTTATTCCTATGGCGGTCTGCAATAAGATCAATATGACAAGAAGAAGATTCCTATGGGCTGGTTATCATAAGGATAGCAAAGGTATACTACTTGTTAAATGGAAAAAAGTCTGTTTGCCTAAATCCAAAGATGGTATGGGGATTAAAGATCTCCGGCTGTGGAATATTGCTTTGTTAGGAAAATGGTTATGGGAGTTGTTGAATGGTGAGGACAGCCTGTGGAAAAGGGTGATTTTGCATAAACATTATCAGCCAAGTGGCAGACTGTATCAGCTGATGGTGAATACATCAGTCTTGTCAGTGATTTGGGTGGATATTGTTAAGGCAGGAAGGCACTTTAACAAATATCTTCAATATAAGGTGGGCAATGGTCAAAATGTCTTCTTCTGGAAAGATTTATGGCTGGGAGATAGATGTTTTATGGAAGTGTATGCTCAGATTTTCTCTATAGCTGATAATCAATGGTCCACAGTGAGGGATTGTTTTGAGCTAGATGGACACAAAATTCATTGGATTGTTCAGTTTAGGAGAAACATGGAAGAGGAAGAAATCTAGGATTTCTGTGCTTTGATGGGGGCTTTTTACTTAGTTGAGATTGATATTTCTCAGCCTGACCGACTGTTATGGGGACCAAATAAAGGAAGCTTTTCTGTCCAATCCTATTACACCATGCTTGAAGGAGAGCTGCCGGCATATAGGAGGAAAGAGGATGTTTGGAAAGTTAAATCTCCATTCAAAGTTAAAGCTTTCATGTGGCTCATGTATGAGAAAAGAATTATCACAAATGTCTATAAGAGTAAATGGTGTTCTAGTGCCGACATCTCTTGCTCCTTTTGTGGTAATGGTAATGAAGATGTGGACCATCTTTTTTGTCCGCTGTCAAGTGAGTCAGGAAATTTGGAGAATTTTTGGACAGCTGCTGCAGTATACCCAGCAATTCAATTATGTTCTGGATATGTGGGCATTCTTTAAAACAGCTGAAGCTCAGATCTAAAACAAAGGACCGGCGAAATATAATGGGTATTTTACCTCATGCTGTTTGCTGTAGCATTTGGAACAATGTGCTCTTCCGGGGAAGTAAATTTTATGTTGAGAATATTTCATTTCCTACTGTCATATTTGTATTCTTGGTCCCTGTACATTATTGTAGGGGTGTTCACTGTTTGGTTTGGTTTGGTTTGAGGAAGATTTTTATAAAACCAAACTAAACCGAATTAAATCCCAAACCAAACCAAACCAAACCGTACAGATCTCAAACTGAACCAAACCAAACCGAGGTTTGGTTTGTAGTTCGGTTTGGGCTTCAAAGTGGGCCTCTAGCTACAAAGTGGGTTTTCAATTACATGATGACTTGGCGAGTGAAAAATCTGTAAATTCAAACTACAAAATAGACTTTTAAGTTGCAAAATGGATCATCATATATCTTTACTAGGCCTCCAATGAAAAATTTATACAAATAGAAAGATAAATTCTATTATTTTAACACATAAAGATAGAAAATGCGATTTCAACATTGAAAAAACTGCCTACAACTGTAAAATAAAGAATGGTTGCAGCAATAAAAAAACTAATTACAAATCCATAAAAGAGCTCATCAATGTCAATAGGCCATCCTTTAAGAAGAGGATAAATTCCATCTATTAACTTAATCATCACCAAAATAAATCAAATAGTCATAAATCCATCCATGACTTTAAACAAATTCAGCACATTGTTTGTCCACCATATGACAAAATTATCATCCATGATCTAAGTGATCAAAATAAACTAAATAGTCATAAACCAAATTCAAAGTTTATGTGATACATGACCAAAATAAACTAAATACTCAAATCATCCATTACTAAAAAGAAATAAAAGATATTTGGCATATCATCCATATATAGCATGTCATCCATCTTGAGACCATCTTCCAATTTGTTCCAAAACCTAGTCACAAAAAAAGAACATCTTAAAGTCAATAATATTACTAAGTATACAAGGGAGAAAAAAAATCAAGAACATCTCAAAGTCAACATTATTACTAACTATGCAAAGGAGGAAAAATCATATTATAAGAAATAGAAGATCTGAAATTATACCATTTATAATGGAACCTCACTTAGTTATCAAACAACATCAATCACATTAGGTGCCAACGTGATACTTGCAAGATCTGAAAATAAGAAAAATAATAAAAATTAACGTATAAGGAAAATAAAAGATACCATATTTGATAAGAAATGAATATACTAAAAAAGACACATCTTACCTTTGTCCATTTCCTCAATGTCAACTAAACTCTCCTCAATACTTGGTGGTTCCGATGATGCTTGTAGCCAATCTTGAGTGCATATAAGAGCTTCTACTATCTTAGGTGACAAAGAGCTTCTAAATAGATCAAGAACACGTCCTCTGGTGCTAAATGTCAATTCCGATGCCACCGTAGAAACGGAATGGCTAACACATCACGTGCTTTTTGTGAGAGAATAGGAAATCTTGTACTACTAATCATCCACCAACCCAAGATATCAAATGAGTCTACATGATTTTCCATATCTTCATCCAAATACTTGTCCAATTCAGATTTTGCATCCCCACCATCTTTTTCAGCTTTATGTTGTTTGAAACGAGATTTCAAAATTGATCTCATCTTTTGTGCCGATTGTTCTACATCTCGGACACTTGAATTTGAAGTTGAACTTCCAATTTGAGTCCTTTCATAAGACCTTGATTGACCACTTGAAAGGGAAGTGATATTCTTGTACTCATCGAACAAGGAATAAAGTGTTGTCTTCACTTTCTTCCTTATTATGAATGCTTTGTCACTGTCATACCTTTGAGAAATCCCAAAGTCCACATATTCTAATTTGTATCGTGGATCAAGCACTACGGCAATAAATATCATAACATTGAGTTTCTCCGGACTACCCCAATATTTGTCATACTTTTGCTTCATTTTTAAAGCCATGTTATTAAACTCAAAATTATCACTCTCGCACCATTCTTTCAAAAGACAATCAACATTACTGATTTCATGAAAATAAGTATTAGAAGTGACATATGATGTTCCTGAAACTCTCAGAGTAAGGTCATAAAAAATTTTCAACAATTTTGTTAAGTCTCTAATTTTATTCCAATCCTCATCTCTAGGCTTTTCTAAGCCATCTCCTTCAGAAAGATCACTGTTAAAAAATGGATCATGCTCCTCATATCTTTCAAAGGCTCTTTGAAATTTTTGAGCTGTATCCAACATAAGATAAGTAGAGTTCCACCGGTAGAAACATCAAGATACAACAAACTCTTACTTTGAATTTTTTCCTCTTCAACACAAGATTTGAACTTTTGCAATCGAGATGGAGATTGTCGCACATATCTGATAGCATTGCGAACTCGAACAACAGAATCATTTGCCAATTTTAAACCATCATTCATAACCAAATTTATAATATGTGCAACACATCTCATATGAAGAAACTCACCTTTCAACACAGTTCCTTCTCAATTATTGATTCTTCTCTTCAAATATCCAATAGTTGTATCATTAGAAGATGCATTATCAACTGTAATAGTCATCACTTTCTCAATATCCCAACTATTCAAACATTTATCGATTGCCTTTCCAATTGCTTCACCTTTATGACTAGAAATTGGAGAAAAGTTTAATATCCTTTTATTCAATTTCCAGTCATTGTCAATGAAGTGAGCTGTTAGACACATATAATTAATTCTTTGTAAAGAAGTCCATGTGTCTGTAGTGAGACAAATCCTTCTACAATTACTTGCTAAAAGATTTTTCATTTTCAACCTCTTTTAAAAAATACATAACAATCTCTTGCAACTGTGATTCTTGAGGGAACTTGAAATCTTGGCTGAGCAACACTACAGAAATATTTGAAGCCTTGAGATTCAACATGTCTAAATGGAAGCTCATCAACAATAATCATGTATGCCAATGTCTTTCTAACAAGTTCTTGATCAAATTTCTAATGTGTTATAGTACCCATCTACTCACCCTCTCCTCTTTCATTAGTCATAGAAGGTTGGAGAATAATTTGTGACTGTCCATCACTAGAAACATTGACTTTCCTAAGTGGGTACTTTTTGCATCTAAATGTCAAGTGTTGTCTAAGTGTACTAGTGCCACAATTTTTTGTATCACAGTTATAAATATATCCACAGTAATTGCACTTACACTTTTCTTGTCTATTTTCCCCCTTTTCAATTGTAGTAAAATGGTCCCACACATCAGCTCTCTTCTTCACAGCTTTCCACTTTAAGATCGGTCCGGAAGAAGTTGAAGTACCAACTACGTTTGCTTGAGTTGTATTGTTAGGGCCGGTACTTGTAACTTCAATTGGAGTATCACCAGTTTGCGACATCTAAACAAACAAAAAAATAAAGTATAGTTAAATTTTGAAGGCAAAAAGATCTAATAGTCTACTATCAAAGAATTGAAAATAGACTCACATTAAAAGATTGACTTGTTGAAACCGTTGTTAACATATAATCCGATGTAAGAGGAATTTGTGAATCAATTGAAATGCAACCTGTAATTAAAAAAGAAAAGATTCAACAAATTTCAGTCATTTGATTTGATATAGACCAACATAAAACCCGTTAAAAAAAAGATGGCACTAAACATATGTTCAATTTGAAAAAAAAAGAAGGAAAAATGTGCATATGATAGAAGTTTAACAAAGTATAATAGATGTGACAAGAAAGAAACATCTAAGAAATCCTAATAGGGTGCGGAGGTTTTTCTCCCAGCTGCGTGACCTTTTTCTTTTGTGCCTTCGTTTAACACAATGATCCAAGGAATTCTGGGTCGGGTCGGGATCCGGAATCGGGACCGGCGATCCCGACCCGATCCGATCTGGATTGGCCGGGTCGGCCGGATAAAAAAAAAAAATCAAAACAAATTAGGAAAAATCAGAAAAATCAGAAAAAAATAAAAAAAAATCAGAAAAAATTACATACATATTATTCAATTGATGTACAATAAGAATGAATGCAATTCATGTACATCCATAAAAAATAAACATTAAAGACAACTAACTAACTAATAATTTTTGTTGTGCACTAATTAAAAAAGACATTATTGTGGAAAAATATCTTAGAAAGATCACATTTGAGATCCTTCATCATCCGGCTCATAAGTTTGAGCTGGCGGGCCATAATCTGTCGACATGTATGGTGCATATCCATAGCCAAACAAGGAACTAACGAGGTCTTCGAATTCTCTTTGAATACCTTTAGGTGTATAAGGTTGTTGGCTTGAACTTTCTCCTGATTGTGTTGGAGGGACAAAAATGCCATACTGTATAGGTGGAGGTCCAGAGTATCCTTCAGTAGTGCTGCTGATGTCTGAATACGGCAGTGTAGGGGGGTGAAAAATGGGCGGATAAGAAGGTGCATCTTCCTATGGGGGCCAATCACATCCTGCCTGTCTCTGTTGGCCTTCAAATCTTCTTTGTTGTCCTTTTCTTTGGCCTTGAGTTCCTTCAGAATGACTCGGAGGTGCGGAGTAATCTTCGTATCCTATGTAACTGCTCCCAAGTGCAGAACCTCCTGATAGTCCAGCAGCAGCAGCAGAAACGCCATCACCATCACCATCTCCATCATCATCATCATCATCATCCTCAATGGAGTCATCACTCCGCACTTGGCTTGTTTTCCTCAACCGCCTTCTTCTACGCCTATAGGTTTGTCTTTCTGCCTCGTACATACTGGCCAAGTGAGGTGGTAAACCTGGGGTGTTCTCAAGTGTCTCTCCAGTCTACTGAACTCTTCCTTCTTCTTCCGATGGGTCCACTCATTATTTAGACTTTTGATTGTTTTCTCTTTTTGCTGCTAGATGACTGCAGTGAAGGTCTCGCTGGCTCTTTCTCCTTTCTTCTTTGTGGATCCACCTGAGTAGCTGATCTCCTGAGTGCTGGCTGAGAGGCAGAAGTTCTAGCAGTGTCTTCTAGTGTGGCTGACTTTCGGCGCTTCTGAAGAACAAGTGCACCTCCTTCTTGTGTTATCTGAAATTCAGGATCTCGAGCAACTACTACATCTAATTTACCTCCTGCCCAACTCCGATCTCGAGGATCAAACTCAGGCTGTGCATCTCTGGCTACTCTGCTCTCCACCCAAGAATGCAGTGGGTGTTCTTCATCGAACATTTCATCAATATCAATATGATGTACAGGCTCATCAACTGGTCTGCTAGCAAACTCTATGAATCTCTGTCTTTCAAGCCTCTGTCTTTCCTGAATTTTCCTGATTTTTAGGCGCATGTTGTAGTGACAGTACACCAACTTCTCCAGTCTAGAAACCCCCAATTTGTTACGAACCTTCATGTGAATGAAACTGAATGTACTCCAGTTTCTTTCACACTGACTGGAAGAAGTGGTTTGACTGAGTACTCGCACTGCAACATACGCCAAAGGGTTTGTAGCAGCTTGTCTGTAATTAATCTGGATCCACCATTCAGCTGTTGAAAAAAAAAAGAAGACGACGATATTAATAATCATATGTAGACTGGTAGTATCATTAAATTGAGTATTTGACTATTTATTATGTAATTCACCTGGAGTTGTCCTCGTTACTGCAGTCCTGACGTCATCATCTTTATAAATGCCAATCTTCAATTTCAATCTCTCTATCTACAAAATAAATATAAATGACATAAGTTAATGATAGACGCCTACATTTTTATAAATTCCTACTTTGTATGTTACCTCCGCTAAGGCATCTATCCTTTCATTCGTATTCCTTGATATTCTAGTAATCACGTTAGTTGTGCCTCGAAGGACCTCTCTGTCATTATGCACGCTCTCACTATACTGATACCTTGGGTTGAAAAAATATCCTGCATATAAATTGAGTATTAATTAGTTATAAAATTAAATGTGATTAAAATTAATAACATAAAATCAACTTGAATAGATGAAGAATTAACCAGCAGCATGGAGATCATGATGAAGAGTCGACTTCCATCTATCATCGATGATCCTCCACTATTTGTCATGAGAAGTAGGAAGGCTTTCGCTCAATTGCTCATTTGCTCTATCCATGGCCTCATACAAATATCCTATGTCATTTTTGTCATCTCCATCAACTAACCTCAGAACACATACCAGAGGCTCAACCACTTTCAGATAGCGAGAAACCTTATCCCAAAAACTTCTCTCCCCAACTAGCGATTGCATTGCCAACGCAACTTCTCTAGCATCGGCCCTTAGTGTCCCTATATGTGCCAGAAACTCGTCAGAGTGGACTAACTGGGCCAACTGATGCTTGTATTTACTCAGGCTCTCTAAAGAGATGAAGTTTGATGCAAATCTAGTAGGGGCCAGCACGAAGAAGATCTCGTCCACCTGTATGTTCTCTCATCATATGTAAGATCCTATTGTGACTATAAATAAATCTCGTGATCATCTGAGCATGTTGTACCACCTCAGCAACAAAAAGATCTTTACCTATGTCCTCCATCATCAAGTCAATAGAATGTGCTGCACAAGGCACCCAGTACAAATGGTGCCTCTTCTGCATCAACAATTTTTCGGCTGCTTTGTAGCTTGCTTCGTTGTGAGTGACTATCTGCACAACATTTTCTTCACAAATTTCCTCTACCACATCATCCATTAGCCTGTACAAATAATCAACATTTTTTATTCTATTTAAGACATCTACAGACTTCAAAAAAACAGTACCCTCGTTGCAATACACAAGGAAATTAATCATGGATCTTCTTGTGGTCCATGTCCAACCATTACACATGATGGTACAACCACGCTCCCTCCACACATTTTGAAGTTGTCGACCCATACCTTCAAGTCATTATACTCTTCTTCGAGCCCAACATTATAAATGTAGCAAGGTGTGGGGGCCTTTACACCAGGCCCAGCATCTGCAATTGCATCCACCATCGTCTGAAAATATGGACTAGATGCTTTATGTGCTGGCACACCTGCATGTAGAAACCATTTCACAATTCCTTTCAGGGTATTTTTTACTGATGCCTTGACTCCTTTTAATGTTTGCTTGATTCCAGGCTGTCTGGCAGACCTTGATCTGTACAAAAATTAGTCCATAGGACCGCGTGCTACATCTGATGTCCGTCCACAACTTAACATAAAACTAGCAGTCCTGCAACCAGAAGAACCCCTAGGAACGAATCTCCCAGGCTGAGAAGCAGTAGGTACTGATCCACCTGATGATCCTATGCCTCTTCGCCGGTCTTCATCTTCTCTATTTGTCCGCAAACTGGCACGAACAGCTCTAGTGTACTCTGCATCAGGGTCATATGCATCCTCCTCATCCTCCTCCTCCTCTTCCTCATCATCATCTAAATTGATCGGGCGTTGAACAGATAGACTGTAATCCCTTCGTCTCTGGCGCCCTGATATCTCATCTTGCAAATCCATGTGTTGTTGAGATGATAAATCTTTGTGTGCCTTTTTACCCATCATATAAGTCCTCATTTCCTTCTTCAAGTCCAGCGGGACTGACTCACATCTACTGACGTCTCCTGATATGCCAGCAAGATGATTTTTTAGGCGATAAACGCCACTACCCATCTCTTTTCCACACCAGTTGCATTTGACCCTCTTCCTAACACTGTCCACTAGTGTGCAATGCTGCCAACTAGGATCAGCACCATGCTGCTCCACATCCTGTTCATGAAGTCCTTGCTCTGCCATATTCCTGCATAACATAAAAACCAAAAAATTTAATCATGTTCTAATAAGTTCAATTGAGTGGTTGGCACACTCAATTGAACCTTAATTACACTAATCATAGAAAAGTCCCAATTTTTAACCCCTAATTAGGACTAATTTTAACTAATTAACGCTAATAACATGTAATTAATGCAAAAAAATACACATTTATATTCTAATAAGTTCAATTGAGTGGTTGGTACACTCAATTGAACGTTAATTACACTAATCATACAAAAGCCCTAATTTTTAATCCTTAATTAGGAATTATTTTAACTAATTAACGCTAATAATATGCAATTAATGCAAAAAAATGCACATTTATGTTCTAATAAGTTCAATTGACGCTAATAATATGCAATTATTACAAAAAAATGCACATTTATGTTCTAATAAGTTCAATTGAGTGGTTGGCACACTCAATTGAACTTAATTACACTAATTATACAAAATTCCCAATTTTTAACCCCTAATTATGGCTAATTTTGGAATTTTTGTCTAATCAACATGTTAAATTTTTTTTTTAACCTAAATATTAATAGTTCTACACAATATACACAATCATACATCATTTCTAATTTTTTTAGAATTAAAAAAAAAAAAGATCGAAATATACCTAAACTCGGATCGAGATGCGAAAAGAAAAATCCGACGTCGACGGCGGCAGTGACGGCGACAACAGTGGCGGTGGCAGTTCTCGGATGGCCGGCCGACAATGACGGGATGAAAACCCCCTCCTTTCGGTCGAGATCTCAAAGAAAAAGAGAGAGAGAGAGAGGAGAGAGAAGAAGATGGCTGGCGCCGGACGGCCAGAGGCGGCGGGGGGGCCGGCGGCAAGTGGCGGCAGGGACCGGCGGAGGGGGAGGGGCTGGGGGAAGGGGGAAGGGTGGGCGCCAGCACAGAAACATTGCTAGCGCCTGGCTCCCGATCCCCGCTTAAGGAGGGATCTAGGAGCGCGCCCGAACCGGACCAAATCGGGTCCAGACCGGCCGATCTGGCCCCGATTTGGTCCGGTTCAGGCCGATTTCCCCTGTTTTTTTTTTTTTTAATTATTAAATCGGTGGGGGGGAATTGTAAATTCCCCCCAAATCAGATCGGGACCCGCCGATTCCGATTTGAATCGGCAATCCATGCAATGATCATGATGCACCTGCGCAGTGTTGGGCCGGCTCACCAACTGTTCTCCTCCGACCAAGAAAAACGAGCAGCAGCCACCTGAAATCATGGCCGATCGGTGCTGCCCACCCCCACTGCAGTCCCTTCTTTGAGTTCGTAGGTTCTGGCAGCTGAGCCCAAAATATTCATGTCTTGCTATCTTTGTTTATTTGAACGTATCTACCTAGGACCTCTGACATGATGACAGCATATATAGATCCATGGTTGATGCAAAAGATATAATGTGTTCCTTTCATGATTCAGATATCTTTTTCTTTCGCTTAATGAGAGATGCCATGATAGGTGGGATAACAAAGGTGATCCCGTGGCATACAAAAGCCATCTCAAAAGCCCACAAACGAATTCCAACAGTTAGGAATCCTTAATCTCAGCCACCATTATCATAAGGAAATAAATGGCCACAGCTGCCACAAAAGGGTCACTGAACTCTGAAATTCAAATCTTAATGCATCAGTAGCTTGCTTATACTCGGACCTGATGTCACAGATTCATTAAGATTTGGATTTCAGATTTGGGTTTCTCACCAGCTTATACTCGAAACCCACTACAATCTATGAGAAAATGACGGATCAAAAGACGACGCCTCAGCCTTTCTCATAGAACTACCAGTTAATGAATGTTGAAGGATACAAGAGTACTAACTTGCTAATGGCGGAAGCGGCGAGTCGGTGACGTGGTCAGGAGAAGAATCTCGTCGGAGCAGCAAGACCGAGGCGTCGTCGAACGGAAAACTTCCTCGCCGAGCAGCTTGGACTCGGAGCAGCGTGAAGCCGTGAACAGCGTCTAGGAAGCCGCCATACCACTCAGCAGTGTGACCAGCATGATAGGTGTCGACGCCGTCTAGGAGGAAATAGGGGAAGCGGGGGGGCCTTCATTCTGCTGCAGGCTGCGGCGCTGCTTGAAGCTTCTGCCGCGGCTCTGCCGTCTTTGGCTGAGGTCCCGAGGAAGGAGAAGGACCGAAGGAGTAGGAAAGGCTCAGCCCTACCTAATCGTTGCAGCTTCCTGGTAAGGATCTAATGCCCACCATTGGATCAGCTTCATCTAATGGCCTAGGTAAGTTAATGAAAAGCCCACATTACCCTTTAGACCATATAATATTTACTCAAATATGATAAAAAAACTCAGGTAATATATAATTTTTACATGCCCTTAATTGGAATTTGGTTTCCTCGATTCGGTTCGGTTTATGAGGCCTCCAAACCGAACCAAACCATTTTTTCTTGATCGGTTCGGTTTTAAACCAAACTGAAGTTTTTGAAATCTTGAACCGAACCGAACCGAACTGTCGGTTAAGTTTGGTTTTTTGGGTTGGCCCAAACAGTGAACACCCCTACATTATTGGTGTCTCTTCGGAGTCTTGGATTAGGGCATTTACTTAGTAACTGCCATGTAATGTAGTTCTTTATTTTTCTTGGATGGATGGGAATCTCTCCTATCCTTGATTGTACCTCCTCTATTTTTATTCAATAAAATTGGTGGTACAATCCATGTTTTTATCAAAAAAAAAAAAAAATCTTTTAACTAGCCTTGAACTGGCTTTAAACTTGATTCAGAACTATAAACACTCTAGGAAGTTAGGAACTGACCTGGCAACTTTTTTTAGTAAACTTTTTATCAGTATTTTAACAATTTTTAATGCTGTAACGAGTACTATATCTAGGCCTGAGATTGGCTAGAACCGGCCTAAACGATCAGCTCTGATCTTGAACTGGATTGGAACCAGCTCTCACGATTCCAGTTCATATGCTTATGACCTGTTGATTGCTTTGGCATTGTGTGTTTGTTTGTGCCATGTACCCCCTAGGGTTTTCTTTAGCATGCTGATCTTGTTCGTGGTTTTTATTTATCTGTGTGTAGCTTTCTTTAAGCATTCTCCAAGCCTTCCAAGAAGGTTACAGTCAAAGACTGTTACATCCAAGAAGGTGCTCATATCCAATAGATGATTGTTTTAAGAAGAGCTTTAAAAGATGATGAAGTTGATGAGTATTTGAATCTCATTCAGTTTGTGGATGGGATAAAATTGCAGACAGATAAAAAATATCAAGTTATGTGGTTAAAAGATGGAGAAATTTTTTCAGTTAAATCTATGTATCATAAAATTGAAGGTAGAAGAGAACCTTATCTCAAGTATAGGCAAGTTTGGAAAGTCAAAGCTCCTCTCAAAATCCGAGTTTTTATGTGGCTTATGTTTGAGAAGAGAATTATAACAAAGGTTTTCAGAGCAAAATGGACTCCAAATGCTGATACTACCTGCTCACTTTGTGGTATTTGGCAGAAGATGCAGACCATCTGTTCATTCAGTGTTTATTTAGCAGAGAAGTGTGGCAAGTTATCAATAAAACACTGTGTATCCATATTAACTCCCATAACATTGAAGATATGTCTACAAAGTTCAGGAAGCTAAGAGCACAAGCCACTAACAAAACCAGGGGTCTTGTCTGTTATCCCACATGCAGTATGCTGGAGCATCTGGAAGGAATGCAATGATGCAATTTTTCGGGGAAGTAAACCTTACACACAGAAAACTTGCCTTGGAACCATTCACTACATCTTTCTTTGGAGTAGATTTTTGCTTAAGATTTCAGTTGTTAGTTTGAGAAGAGAGTTCAATCTACAACCTGTCTGATTTTTTATTTATTTTTCCTTTTCTTTAGGATAGGTACCTCACCTATCCTATTTTGTTTGTACCCCCTCTATTTATGATTCAATAAAATTGGTGGTACAATCCACTACTTTCTATCAAAAAAAAAAAAAAGCATTCTCAAAGCCTTCCTTCCACTGTACCTTTTTATTGATAAGTGGGCTTTTCTGTTGCATCTATGTCAAGCTCTAAACCTAGTCCCTAATATTCCCTGGTCAGTTCATCTCATTATGCTCTAGTTGGTATCTAACATTTTGATATTATTGAGAGTGGGGACATCTTGTTGGTGAGTACTCTTGACATTTCTAGAGCTCACGTACTCCATGCCTTACAGTTGCTATTTTTGATTTTGAACCTTATATTTGGGTGCTTCCACTATTTCTTTTGTTGTGTGCTAGATTTAACTTGGTTGATTCATCAGCAAGCTTAACATCCAGCAAGCACAAATTCAACAATTGCTTTAGTTGGCAAGTTTGTCTAGTGGTTGTACTTCTACTTCAATTGTCTACCATATCGTTGTCTTCTTGATCTTGGTATCACTTCCCAGCTCTTACACCTTTACATTATGACAACACTCCCTAGATTGCAAGTAATTTGGTCTTCCATGAGCAGATGAATCATACTGTCCATGTGCGATATCTCTCTGGGACGCTCGGGTTAGAGAGGTATATCACATCTATATTATATCCTAGCTATACTTGGATTAGGGATGTTGCATATATATGTTCTAGATACATTAGTATTAAGGAGATGTCCTAGTCACACATGTTTTAGGAAATGCCACGTACACCTTGTGTATATATTGTTCTGTCTCTTTGATATTGAATAGAGAGCTTTTGTTATTGTTCGTCTTTAATCTTAGCATTCTTAGACTCCGAAGTTCAGCATAAGTTTGAGTGACAATTTTATAGTGTCATCATTTTCTGACATGTTTTGCATGTTATAGAATGCTGTCGTAAATCTATGTTGCCTTTTTTGTCCCTACCATTTCATTTTTACCTATATTATTTTGAAAGCCTCTGTTGTGTGGTTTGCTTCTTTGATTCAAGAAGTGCCTTGCTTGCAAATTCCTGATTGGTCACTTCAGATATCATTCCTTAAATGTTAGTTTATTTGGATTTCTTTCAGGTTTTGGAGTCTCCAATTAGAAAAGTGGAGCATATTAGGATAGAGGAAGGGAAAAAAAGAAGGTGTAGACCTAGATTAGCTTGGAAGAGGGTAGTACAATATGATTTGGAGGCTTTAAATCTTTCAGAAGAGGGAGCCCAAAATCAGTTAGAGTGGAGACAGATAATCCATATAGCTGATCCCAATTAATTTAGGATTAAGGCTTGGTTGAGTTGAGTTGAATTGAGTGGAGTTTGGAGTGTGGGTCAAATGGTCTTTACTTGATTTATATACCTGAAGAGGTTGTTTACTTGTGTGTTCATTGTATTACTCAAACTGGATTGTCCAGATGTTCTTGTCTGTACTGCACATCAAATCATCCGTGGATTACATCTATGATATTTTTATCTTCACCTTCTTGTTTGGAAGTTTGCCATGCACTACTCGTGGTCAACTGAAGCACGTGCAAGGCGAGCCTTAGCAAATGTATCATCATTGCTCCGTCCTGGTGGCACATTCATAGGAACCATGCCAGATGCAAATGTTATCATTAAAAAGCTCAGAGAAGGTATTCATCTCATACTGTGTGTTCTTGTGTGTCTCTTGCTTAATCTTGGCTTACTTGCACAATACACTAATGAAATATAAAACAAAATCCTATTTGATTCAAGACACACGTGTACAAGGATGGCAATATCGGTATTGGTACCATACCGGTGGGTACCGATACCGATACGTATTGGTATCCATATTGGGTGTATAGGCCCGGTACCGGCCCATTTTAGCCTAGTACTGGCTGATAAATGTTTTTTTTTAAAATTTTTTAATGCAAATGAGTGGTATCGGCTGATACGTGTCGGTATCGGTCAATACTGCCAACCATGCACATGTAAGATCACTATTGATTTTTCAGGTGAGATCTGTATAATACAGTAAGAAAAAAGGCAACACCAAAACTGCTTAACCTCTTTGAGAAAGCATCTCCTATACCTAGAAGCTATAACAGAGAGAAAAGCAATATCTTTCATTATGTCAGATTCCACTGAACTTTTGAATTCCTTTGTTTAGTTTGGTAAGCATTTGAATCATTTCCAATGAGCAGAAGAGCAATATTCTTGATATGTTTTTAAGGATTAATTTTGGGGAGTCTTTTCTTTTTTAAAAAAGATCTTTTGATAGATGGGGATAATGGGTAACTTTTCTGCTACTCACCAGGAGATCCTGGCTACCATCCCATGCCAATAGTTTCAGCTGCAAGAGTGGGGGAGCTTTTAAAACACCTCGCTACTCACTAAACCAATCTCGGAGTCCATTTTATATTTCTGAAAGACTTATTCAACACAAGTATATGTTTTGGCTCCGTGTGTATGCATATGTTTGTCATTCCGAAAATCGTGTATGTGTGCACTTGCATGCTTGTGTGTGTCATGTCTTATTTATCATCATCATGATCATTATAATACAAGTTACCAAGTTAGAGTCGTAGTTGTTGCACTTTTTCTAGATGCTTATATTTGTTGGTTCAATTGTCTACACCATGATTGATTAAAGGAAGATTTTGAGGCTTTAGTACTCTGACCACGTTCTCCTGGTGGTTGAACTTCTCATGTTTCCTTCATAATTCTATATTCTGAAGAATTCTTATGGCAATGCATTTCTTATTATGTGCAGCTGAAAGTATGAGATTTGGAAATGCTGTATACTGGATATGCTTCGATGAAATGTATACCGAAAAGGTAGAGTTGATTCCCTTCATACATTGCCTTTCTGTAACACTTGCTAGTTTCCATTGAAAAAGTGTGCGCCAGTGACAATATTTGATTTGTTATGTGCATGTTTCAGAAATTCAAGTCATCCTGCCCCTTTGGTATCAAGTACCAGTTCCACTTAGAGGTAATGCTCTCTGATATTGGTTCTTTCATGGTTTTCATTAGTGGCATCATATTCTCTATAGGCCCACTGTTTTGCATCCATCATCTTCCAGGAATCAGTATATTCTTTCTCTCTTGGGAGATTCATTTGTAGCATTCTTACAAGTTATGAAGAATATGTTTGTAACATGATTCAAACTCATATTGCAGGATGCCGTGGATTGTCCTGAATGGATTGTTCCCTTTCATGTGTTTAAATCTTTAGCAGAAGAGGTATGATTTTATGTGATTGCATTGAAATTGTCAATCATTGCATCATGCTTTTCAACTCTTGGCTGACAGATATATTAACTTAAATATATCTTTTAAGGATATCCTGGGAATTTTGTGCTATATATCTATCTAATGCGTGTCCTTGTTTCCATGATCAGTGTGTTGATTGTTTACCAATCAATATGATAATTTTGTTCATGCTTTCATTTGAAGCAGTAGACTTTTAAGAGTGGGATTGCAAAGTAGTGCCATGAAATAGCCCTAATGAATGCTTAAGGGAGCCTTGATACTCACTCTACCTAAAGGGAATATTTAACTGGATTAACAAGTTGTTGAACAATTTTTTATGAAGAAAGAAAAAAGAAGAAAAAGAGGGGGGTATATAAACAAAAAAAGAGGGAAGTAAGAGAGGAGAAGGGAGGAGCCACCAGTGGCTCCCCCTACCCCCTGCCGGTGGGGGTGCCACGGGTGGCACCTACCGGTGGGTACCCCCCACCGATGGGCACCCCCATCGGTGGGGGTGCCACCGCACCCCCTCCTCTCTCTTTTTCTCACCCCTCGCTCTCTGTTTTCACTCTATAAATACCCCCTAGGGGGTGGCTACTGCAGGAGGCTAAAGGAGAAGGTTTTGGGGAGACTCGAGGATTCTTTAGAGCCTTTTTCTGAAGAAAAGAAGGAGAAAACACTCAAGCTCTACCTGTGGAGATTCAAAGCTCTGGCATCGTGTGTGGAAGATTAACACACATACTTTGTAAAAGAAGAAGAAGAAGAAGAAGATAATAATAATAAATGATGGTCCATTCTTATTATTAGAATGGCCATTAATTTAATAAGATGATGGTTTATTCCTATTGGTGGAATGACCATTAAGTTTATGGTTCACTCTTATTGGTAGAGTGACCAATAATCATTTTTAGTGGTTCATTCCTATTGGTGGAATGACCATTAAATTTATGGTTCACTCTTATTAGTAGAATGATCAAAGCCCTTTTCTTAGTTCATTCCTATTGATGAAATGGCCATTAAATTTGTGGTTCACTCCTCTTGGTGGAATGGCCATTAAGTTTATGGTTCACTTTTATTGATAGAGTGACTAAAAATCATCTTAAGGGTTCATTCCTATTGGTGGAATGACTAAAGTTCATGTGGTTCACTCTTCATTGGTAGAGTGAGCAAATTTTTGATCATTCATTTCTATTGGCGGAATGGTCAAATTGATGTAACTTGATGTATACACAAAGTGGACTTAAATGAATTTTGTGCGCAATTGATGCATGTTCAATTTCTTTTGTTTAATGCATGTCCAATTTCATTTATTTGATATATGTTCAATTTCATTTGTCTAAATGGTGGATGTGTTGATCAAGTTGGATGCGTTTAACTTAAAAAATCAAAATAAGTGGATTTCAGTTTGTTCATATTAGTTGAATGGCCGATAAAATCATCGGTTCCTTCATATTAGTTGGAGGACCATTAACTTGTAAGAGGATATTGTTAGTTATGTGGTGGTTAGTATACCCCATTAGCTAAATCCTTTCCTTGCAAATTCCTAAAAGAGAACAAAAGGAAAGAGAAATTGTTATCCAAATCCATCTAATCTTAATGATTTCTTTAATGGTTTCTCAAGGATTTCTAATTGGACACCTAAAGGACACTGTCAAATTCTTTAATGTTCTGAAAGGGTTTTAATAAGGAGTTTGCTCAAAAGCATATTCTCTTAACACCTTTTAAAGTTCATGGGCTCACATGGCTTCATGTGAGTCTGAAGTCCTCTAAGTATCGTTTAGAGTATCCTTTAAAATTTCTAAAGGGATTCCAAAAAATAGGTACCGAGCTCATAAATTCCATGCAAATGTTTAAAGCAAAACTTGTTTCCTTTATTGTGTGTGATGCAATTTCTAGCTTTCTTGTCGTATATTTTTATTTCAAGGGAGTCAACGGACAGTTAATCAAGGTTGCCAATCGGTGATGGCGTAATTAACATTGATCGATGTTAGTAGGGATAGGTCAAATTCACGGATCCACTTGTTTGATCCAAAACTCTGGACTTTCTAAGGGCTAATTTTAAGTTCTCAAAGTGTACACTTAAAATAATAAAAAAAAGATTCTTTTGAAAACTAAAGATCTTTTAAGTTCTTTTCAAAAGAAAAGAAGGATTTTAAAAAAATCAAGTCTCACCGTTTGGCACGTCCGGTGGGACCTCTCTCTCCCTTCATCTCTCCGTTTGATGACGCCCTGCACTACTAATTTTGTCTTGTTTAGTGCAGGCACTGTGTACATCACAACCAAATGGCAGCCAAAGTTACCTATGGCCCTCTGGCACCCATGCCATGTGCGGCTGCTTGATGACGTCGACATGCTTTGGCGACTTCCCAGCCGTTGTCGGATCCCCATACTTCCTGAGGGTCGTTCTAGCACTGGGGGCGAGGGGATGAGTGCCTTCGACTTATATAAGGTGTCGTTCCCTGTCTGCCATTTGTTCAAGAAGCTCCCGCCAAATCACACTTAAATGCCCCAAATTTACAAGATGTGATGGAGAATGATCTACCCAAGAGTACATCACTCATTATATGAGTGATTTGGTGTAGCTAGCCACAGATGAAGCATACCTATTGAGGTATTTCTCTACTTCACTAATGGGTACGACATTCGAATGGTACTCGAAGCTAAAATCTAATTCCATAAATAATTGGGAAGAAATGTAGAAAAAATTCTTAGACCGCTTCAAGGTGTCAAAATAGAGGGTCACCATCACTGAATTGGTGACTCTGAAGCAGGGCAAGAACGAGTCCGCCATCGATTACATCAAGAAATAACGAAATCTTAGCACGAAGTAGACAATCCGCTAGTCCACAAGGATGCGGTAAAATTATGCAAAAGGGGCCTGAAGTCGGAAACAAACGAGAAGCTGATAGGAGCAAATATGAGAAACTTTGACCAACCCAACAATATAGTGTCAGAGATTGAGATCTTCTTTGCTGACAATCCGACCATCGGCTTCAACAAAGGAAAAGCTCCAAGCAAGCGAATATCTAATGTAAAGGAGGTGAACGCAGTAAATTTCACCTCTGCTGTAGAGAAAACAATGGACAAGGGGAATGCCAATGCCTCTACATTCACTAAGATGGGAGATGGAAGACGGTCGTCCTCCTCCCTTGGTGAAAAGATGAAAAGACCATACACTTTTGCTAAGGATCATACTAAGAAGTTATTTGAAGCCTGCATGCGGGAAAATCTCTTGGCGCTGCCAGAACTAAAGAAATCCAATGAGGTGAGTAGATCCAAGGAACCCAACTATTGCAGCTATCACCTCATGTTGGGTCATATTATTGAAGACTGCTATCTTTGCAAGGCTGAGATCGAAAAGCTCATCCAAGAAGGGGCTGTGGAAATAGGCCGATACTTGGTGAGTCCACCCCAACCACATCAAAAGCCGAAGCAAACATTCTCATTGAACGTTGTTCATGCAAGTGAAAACTCCTTAGGGGAAGAGCCCGAAAAAGGAAGGCATAAAAGTCTCTCATGAGCAAGAGGTGACACCATCGCATACTCCAACAACCCCTATTTCGGTAAAGTCCATTATGACAATACTGGAAGAAATTCAGGCGGGTCTGGGACATATCACGTAGGTGGTAGAAGGTCTTTCAAGACATCTGGTTGAAGTTCTAATGGAGAAGGAAGTCAATAAGTCACCGTCCTTTAAAGGAAAGGGACCGGAATGTAGCCACCCTCAAGAGAAGGAGGGAAAATAGGTCATAGACTTGAATGAAACACCTGAAGCACAATACAAGGGATGCATATTCCCCAAAAGAAAGGGTTATGATGATCAAAGCAACAACCCAGAAAGTGTCATTTTAGCTGGCGAAGGCTCTCGAGAGAGACGGGCCGTCAGTGCAGAAACAAGTATAAGCCTCAAGGGTTGCAAATCTATGAGAGAAAAACTTAAAAAACTATATTCTTTTCGAAGAGAGAAAACTCGGGAACTCTTTAAACTGTGTATGAGCATGGAGACAATTGTCTTGCCTAGGCCAAAAAGAGGAGAAGAAATGTACAAGACGGATGCGCCTAATTACTGTCCCTATCACCGCTCCATCAGCCATCCAATTGAACATTATTTTACGTTCAAGGATAAAGTCGAAAGGAGACGTGAAGATCAACATAGGCAAGTACCTAGTAAAGTCTCCGTTAGCACATGATCGGGACGCGATCACCTACACTGTGAATGTGTTGCATAAGTACTATGTTGATAAGAGCTTCCTAGAAGTCCCAATCCATGAGATGTTCAGGCCTCAGTTCGAAAGGGGAACCCCGTCATCAATATGGAGGGGTAGTCCTGGAAAGGCCCTCTATCCTGAAGGGCACGGCAAAAATTGACACTGTTGCAACAATTGCCAGGGACATGGAAAGGCGAGAGCTAAGGCGTCAGCAAGAAGCATTGGAGGAAGAAAGAGCAAAAGCTAGTACCTCTAAGTAGGATGAAAGGAAGATATACTGGGATATTAGATGTTGCTGAAAGCAGTGGTCAAACAAGCTGTTTAGGCCACATTCGATCGTAATCAACTGGAACAACAATGGACCAAAGTCCAGAAGAGGAAGTCAGTTCCTGCGGAAGTTCCAAAAGCTAAGGTTGAAAAGAAAAAGATGGCAGTCTGTGGTGCTCCTCTCTTGAAGATGGAGCCGAAGTCCCATCTCATTAGAGATGTTGCCAAGAAAAAACACCAAGAGAAGGGTAGAAGGAAAAATGAGAAGAGAAAGCAAAAGAGAAAGGAAGCCTAAGCCAGCTCGGGGGCTGCGCCAAAAGAAGAAAATACACCTCTCCAGAAGTTACAGAAGATAATTGATGAACTGGAGGAATACCAACAAGGGCGTCTGATGAGAAATGTGCCATTGGACAAATACATGTCCTGAGAAGAAATTGAGATAAAATCTCGATTAAGGAGCTAGTTGCTGCAACTCCGGCAGTACATGCTTAATGTAGGTGAAGAAGCTTTCTCCACCACAGATGATGAAGCTACCATATTTTGGGGAAAAGATTTGACTATGGAAAAACTTGAGCAGCAGTTCCAATCATTCTCCTGCAACACAACTTCTGTACAATTTCAAGCGGGAAGCGGCTCTCTAGACAATAAGATCAACTGCGTCTCACCTAAATCCAGGAGACCCTTGGCAACATATCAAAGAAGAGCTAACCCGTAGAACTAGGGAAGAGGTAGATGCCGTAATTGTGGTCAAGGCAAAGGCAGAAGCACCGCAGGTCAAGACAAAGTAATTCACTTTAAGGGGGAAGTTCCGAAGCCAATTTTTTAACTAGAAGTGAGGAGAAATGTTTACTTCTACCCCTCCTTTGATGAAGAAGATCCCGCACAGCTATCAGAAGAAGTGAGCCCAATGGCAAATCCCGAAGAAGCAAAGACCTTCAGTGCAGCTCGACTCCGCAGAAGATGTAGAGGCCCTAGCCGGTCTATTCGGTGAAGGCCTGAAAGTCTACTCTCGGGAGAAGGAAATTCTCGGCGGACAGAAAGGTGTTGCAAACCATAAGGAGAATGCCGGCGGCTCTCAGCATCTGGGAGGCAATCACTTTAAGCAAAGAATTGAGAGAGACATTGCTTGTTATTTTCTAAGATCTAGAGGCATATGAGGTCCTCATGGCTAAAATTAAAGCTTAAGTGTACACAGTGTATGAAGCCACGATGATTCTTACTGAAGAAGATATGTTGCTGATATCACCATGTCACAACAGGCCATTATACATGAGATGCAAAATCAACGGGTGGGAAGTAGACCGGATCCTGATAAAATTTAGGCTCAGCGGTCAATATTATTGCCGTTTAAGACCTTCCAAGTCCTGTATCTTACCCTCTATATGAAAAAGGTACAAAGAGCAACAATCTCCGACTTCAATCAAGATGTAGAAGAAGCTTTGGGACAAGTAGATGTGGAGCTAACCTTAGATGACCGGGTGATCCACATCTCGTTCCTCATTGTAGACTCAAACACTTCTTTCAAGGCGCTTCTAGGGACGCCTTGGCTGCACAAAAAATTGGTTGTGCTCTCTACCCTACATCAGTGCATTAAATACATCAAAGATGGCGAACAACATCGGATATTCGCCGACTTGGAGCCATTCAAAGCTTATGACTGTCATCTAGCTGATGTCCGGTTATATTTTGATAATGCATCTGACTTGGCAACGAGTGGAAGTCGGCGTAAAGAGAAGCAAATTATAGAACAGTCATCCGACGAAACAAGTGGCATAACCATCAATGAATATAAAGCTACGAAGTTCAGATAGAAGAAGGCTGCATGTATGGGTCGAAAATTGTCCAAGCACGGGAGACCCGTTATTAATCTGGAGGTGAACACTATCAACAAGAGGATAAATGCCAGCATGTACTTGCCCTCCAATCTGATGAAATTGGTTACCCCAGAAGAGGTCCACTGAATGGCCGACATATGAAGCTATATCATGCTCTGAAGCATGAACTTGTCTAGAATCGCCATTAAGAGAAGTGCATGTTCAAACAAAAAAGGAGACTTAAAAAAAGAAGATGCCCCGACGGACTTAGTCAACTCTGTCCTCAAAATAAATCGACTAAGGGCAAAAATGTCTTGAACCCGGCTAAGGTGAAAATCCACACGGACACCTCAGGTAAAAATGGGAAATTCTGCTATGTGAGAACCCGCAAGGGCGCATACAAAAGTAAGAAGGGGCTAGCCTTGGCGAAAACCCGAAAGGGCGCTACGGTTAGTTGAAAAAAAAGAAAAGCCAACCCATCAGGATATGACAAAAAGAGGATGCTCGAAGGAAAAGAGAGAAAAAGTCATACCTCGGTGGGGGGGAGGGGAAGCTCTCTCAGTCTAACCTCAGGTAGAGATTGAGTTTTCTCACATCCTTACCCGGGGAGGATGTCAGAGTTATCAATGACGAGAAAACTCTTAGTTCATTTCATAATTGGCGGAGTGACATTCAGTAAAGGGTTACGACTGAGACGACGATGATGACGTCCTCCCGACTCGATAAAGAAGTGGGAAAATCCGATCTTCACCTCAGATCGGTTCAAAAGATTCTTCCATCCAAAATCGCTTGTCCCTCTAAGTGAACCCTAGTCACCAAAATTTTCCAAAGTTTTTAGCCCGAGGAGCCGTTGTACCTCAAAACCCAAAATTTTCTAAAGTTTTAGGCACGGGGAGCCGTCGTATCCCAAAGCGTAAAGTTTTCCAAAGTTTCCGGCCCAGGGAGCCATTGTATCTTGAAACCCAAAATCTTCCAAAGTTTCTAGCCCAGAGAGTCGCGTATCCTAACGCTTAAAATTTTTCAAAATTTTCGGTCTGGGGGGTCGTTGTGTCCCAAATCCCGAAGTCTCCTAAAATTTCGGGCCTAGGAAGCCATTGTATCCCAAAGTCTTAGAAATCCAAAATGCCTCGTCCTACCGGAAAATTTTTCATCAATAAACCCAAAGTTCATCGCTATTTGGAGCCTTTACCCCTTTGAAAACTCCAAAGTTGATGGTTATTGGGAGCCTTTATCCACTTGAAAACCCAAAATCCATGGACACTTAGAGCTTTTACCCTTTGAAAACTCTAAAGTTCATGGTTACTGGGAGCTTTTATCTGCTTGAAAATTCAACATTTATGGCCATTTGGAGCTTTTATCCGCTTAAAAACCCAAAAGTCTATTGCGCTACTTGGAACTTTCACCTTTCGGAAAAATCCCGAAATCTTTCGTCCCACCGAAAAAGTCTCCCCCCCGCCGCCCCCCCCCCCCCCCCCCCCCCCCCCCCCCCCCCCCCCCCCCAAAAAAAAAAGAAAAAAAACTCACCTGGGGTGTCATTGTGTCCCAAAGCCTCACAAATCCAGAATTTCTAGTCCCACCTCAATCCTAGGTCCCACCACCTTGGCCCACAGGGAAGCACAATTCCCTACCGAACAAAATTGAAAACTCTACCCAAACCTGGCCTACAGGGAAGCCATAATCCCTATTGAACCTAAAATAAAAACAAGAAAATGAGCTTAAAATTGAGGTGTTCTGACAGACTTAGTTGTTTCCTTCTAAGGAAGGGACAATTAAGGGTAAAAAGGTCCCAAAATCCGGCTAAGAAAATCCGAAAAGGCGCCTTGGGCAAAATGGATAATCCTACTGGATGAAAACTTAAAAGGGCATGCATCTTGTTTGTTTGGGAACTTGCACCTAGCTATTCTCCTATCATATTCTTCGTTATTTTTATTTGGTTTATTTGGAGAAATATATGTCGATTTTATTTATTTTATTTCTTGAACTATAAGAGCTTGGAATTAGCCCTCAGGGAATCTGGGACTTCGGATCATTTGAAGATCCGAGTATATGACCTCTCTTTACTGACCTTAGTCAGTGTTAATTACGTCGAGCAACCGCTTGACAACCCTTAATTAACTGTCCGAGGGATGGCCTTTAAACCATCTATACTACCACGCAATATGCATGCAGGTGAAAGCATCTTTTAAATCCTTGGCCTCTCCCAAGTCTTTAGAGTATTTGGGTTCATTCCAGTGTCTTAAGGTATTTGGATTTGTTCCAAAGTATTAGAGTGAACCCCTAAATGCTAGGATTCATATTAAGTGTTTTGGGATTGATTCCCAGTCGTTTAGGATTAATTCCAAGCATTTAAGACCCATAGGGGTATTTCAGTATTTATGTTACATTTGGGTCATTATGGTCGTTTTAGGTTTGTGGGGTAAGTTTTAATATTTTAGGGAAGTTTGAAATCCCTAGGAGATATTTTAAGACCAATTTAGACATATTTAGGTCATTGGTATATTTTAGTAATTTTACTCCAAATCAGGTTTCTAGACTTAAAGTCTATTTTTATATTTTTCTGGAGTTTTTAGTTATTTTCGTCACATTGAAGGTATTTAGTAATTTTATCCGTCTTATTAGGGTTTGAAGGATATTATGGGCATAGGAGAAGTTTTGACATTTTTTAAGATTTTTCTGTGATTTTTACACATTTTTACCATGAGAGAGGTTATTTTTGTAATTTTATTAAGTTCTGAGGGTATTTTGGTCATTTTGGGAATTTTATATGTTTTCAGATTTGGTTTTCTGTTTTTTACTGGGTTTTACTGAACTTTTATTGATTTTTATGTTAAATTTACTGGTTTTTGTTAATTAATTAGATATGTGAAGAATATTTAAGTCATTTTTGAGTTTATGTGTTTTCAGATTTAGTTTTCTGATTTGTAATGAATTTTTACTGGTTTTTACTGAACTTTTCTATTTTTTTTATATCAATTTTACTGATTTCTGTTAATTACCACATATTTAATAATTAATTAAAAGTGAGGGGTATTTAAGTCATTTTCAACTTAAGCATATTGTTTTAGATGTTTATGTTTCATTATTAAAATTTTATTATTAATTTAGGTTTAATTATATGTAGGGGTGAGGCCAAGGGTGATTAGAGTATTTAATTATATATTTATGGATTTTAATTAGTTATTAAACTAATTAAGAAATTAATTATGTGTAAAAAAATATATTAACATAATGTTACTTAAATAGTAAGTTTATGAATACACACATATGCACAAAGACATTGATATCTTATTCATTATTTCGTCAGCGTTTTGCCTTATAACAGGGCGACTTTATAATAAAATTCGGCAGAATTTTTCCTAAAAAAACCTTAGGAAAAACCCCCCGAAATGAAGCCTCCTCCGCGTGCTTTGAGCTCGTGCTATAGCACCAAGTTCGGTCTTCAAACTGGCAGCAATTCTCCTAAGAGTTTTTTTAGCCAAGGAGGCATTCCACGTTTGTCTCTCTTGGGCTTCCATTGGGCCCGTATTTATAGGCCACGGAGCCCATGCTCGGTGGGTACTCCCACTGTTAATTTTTGAGGTGGGGGGTGCCAATAATTCTTGAGGTGGGGGGGTGCCACCGTTAATTCTTTTTTGGAAGGGAATAAAGAGGAGAAAAGGGAGGAGTGAGAGAGAGAGTGGGGGGGGGGGGTAATGGGCACCCCCACCAGTTCCCAACCGATGGGGGGTGCCACCGGTTGTTCCCCTTCCCCATTTCCTTTTCCTCTTCTTTTTTATTCAATAAATGAGGCTTCCTCATTAATTCCCCACCTTTTCAATCATTTGGCCAGGTGTGAAAAGGGAGTGGTTTTCTTTCTTTAGTGGGGAATTAATGATGGGTTAATGGGAGCTCCACTAATCAAGGGGGGCAGATTTTGGGCCTCCATTTTCCAGCCATTTCGCTGTGGCATTTCATGCTTTTTATCGAGCCCATTCAGTGGGGCTACGTAGCTATTTTCGGGGCATCACATCCAAGGCTTCCGGGGCTGTTTTGGGCAGCACATAGGAGCCATATCGGGGCTGTTTTGGACAGCATATAGGTGCCATATTCGGGGGTGTTTTGGACAGCATATAGGGGCCATCTCGAGGCGTTTTCGCCAAGGTATATTCCAGCTCCTTGTCTTTTCTTATGCATGCATTTTCATAACACATGTTTGCATACATATAGATGTAGGAAAATTTCTTATATCAACATGGGCCTCATAGCATGAGTACAGTTTGTTTTCATATTAACATAAGCTCACATATGCGTGAGTATATGTTATATGTTGTTATTTATATTGCATGACCATATGCATATGCATATTGGGTAATTTCAGCATGCATAAAAATTGTGTCAACAAATACCCCCTACGGGATGCGCGCCGAGACGAAGTCGGGGTGTGGGTGTCTCGTGCATTGCCTCACTTTTTGGCCACATGTGCCTCCTTTTGCATGTCCTGATGGACTTTCTTGCAAAATATATCGGTGCCGCCCTACTAGCATGGATGGCAGTACCGGCCGATACCGGTACGTACCGGTATCGGCCCGGCACCGGTACCGTGGGTACCGACCAGTACCGGGCCGGTACCGGCCGGTATCGGACTGGTTTTGGGCCGGTACCGACCGGTACCGGGCCGATACCGGCCGGTACTGGGCCGATACCGGCCGGGTACCGGTACCCACCGATACCGGTACCGGTACCGGTACTGCCATCCTTGCCTACTAGTCTCCCTACTTCGCCCTTTGTCCTTTGGGGCTTATATATATATATATAAACCGCACAATCAGCTGCACGGGATATACGGGACAACACCTCTATTCTCCCAAGAATATATATATATATATATATATATATATATATATATATATATATATATATATATATATATATATATATATGCTCCTGCGGAGCTTATGGGTTCGAACACCCCTTGTCTTTGGTACCTAGGCGCTTCAACTACGCACCCGCAAGCCTTGTCTTTATGACTTTTTAGCTTTCTCGGGGACACTCGAAAGCATCTAATTCTCTTTATATTGTGGGTCCTTTTGATCTTCATGACTTGGAGGTCCTTATAGAGTTGGTGCCATTTGAATTACTCGATGTGCTCGGTCCCGGGTGTGTCTTGGCCTTCACGAGTTGGAGACTCATTGGGAAACATATGAGCTGGTCACTAAATTCTTTTGGCATTAAACCTATCGAGGGGCATTAGTACCTCATTTTTGGGCATTTCCAGGAGCTCAGTGTGAGACATTCTGGATTGGCCAAGTGTCTGCCATATAGGCAACATTGCATCGCCTTGATTTGCTATTGGGACTTCGCCAATATTCTCTTAATCACATCACTCTCTTGTGACATGTATATCATATATGTTCATCTCTTTGTGTATATTTTTCTTTCGATGGTTGCCATCTTCTTCTTCTATATCCTTATGGCTGGTGTTGGAGACATGCCTGCTGAGGGACCTCAGGCGGAGGCTGTCATACAGCTCATACAGCTTGATGCTGGCTTCTATTGGGTGGCTCAGCCACATCTGCGGATTGCTCTCGAGGACGTCATTTTTATCAAGCGGGAGCGTATTTATCGAGATGGCGAGTTCTTCTATTTTTTACGGGACGACATAGCCCGACACCTTCCCTCGAATGTCTCCATCTATAAGCTACTCCGCACTTATGTACCTTTCGAGGATGGGGTCGAAAGGCCACTGTCTCTTTCTGAGTGCCGCGACTTGGAGCGGGCCATCTTACTGGAGAGGGACAACATGGAGGGGCTCGCCTCCTTCTCATACAGACTGTAATCTCTTTGTCTCTGACGCCCTGACATCTCATCTTATAGATCCATCTATTGTTGAGATGATAAATCATTTTGGACTTTTTTACCCAGCATGTAAGTCCTCATTTTCCTCTTCAAGTTCAATGGAACTGACTTACATCTGCTGACATCTCCTACTATACTAACAATATGATCTTTTAGGCGATACACGCCTCCACTCGTCTCCTTTCCACACCAGTTGCATTTGACTCTCCTCTGCCTACTGTCCAGTAGTGTGCAATGCTGTCAATTAGGATCAACATTCTGCTGCTCCACATCTTGTTCATGATGTCCTTGCTCTGCCATATTCCTGCATAACATAAAAAGACAAATAAATTTAAGTAGCACTAATCACGTGCAATTAATACACAAATCTCTGCAATCAGGTTCTAATAAGTTCAATTGAGTGTTTAGCATACTCAATTGAATCCTAATTACACTAATTATAAAGAAGTCTTAATTTTTAACTCCTAATTAGGCTTAATTTTAGAAAATTAGCACTAATAATATACAATTAATACACAAATCTATGCAATCAGATTCTAATTAGTTCAATTGAGTGTTTGGCACACTCAGTTGAATCTTGATTACATTAATCATACAAAAGTCCCAATTTTTATTCCCTAATTAGAGTTAATTTTAGAAAATTAGCGTTAATAACATGCAATTAATGCTCAAATCTATGCAATCATATTCTAATATGTTCAATTGAGTGTTTGACGCACTCAGTTGAATCTTGATTACATTAATCATACAAAAGTCCCAATTTTTAATCCCTAATTACAGTTAATTTTAGAAAATTAATGTTAATAACATGCAATTAATACTCAAATCTATGCAATCAGATTCTAATAAGTTCAATTGAGTGTTTGACACACTCAATTGAACCCTAATTATACTAATCATACAAAAGTCACAATTTTTAACACTTAATTAGGTTAATTTTAAAAAAATAGCGCTAATGACATACAATTAATACATAAATCTATGCAATCATGTTCTAATAATTTCAATCGAGTGTTTGGCACACTCAATTGAACCTTAGTTATACTATTCATACAGAAGCCTTATTTTTTAACTCTTAATTAATGTTAATTTTAAGAAATTAGTACTAATGACACGCAATTAATCTGCAAATCTGTACAATTAGGTTCTAATAAGTTCAATTGAGTATTTGGCACACTCAATAGAACCCTAATTGCATTAATCATATAAACGGACGGCTGGCTGGCGGTGACGGGGTGAAAGCCCCCTTCTTTCAGTCAAGATCTCAAAGAGAGAGAGAGAGAGAGAGAGAGAGAGAAGAGGATGGCGGCGGCGGCGGATCGCCGGTGGTGACTGGCGGCGGCGGATCGCCGGCGGTGACTGGCGGCGGCGGCAGGGGGCATCGGCTGGGTACAGGCCGTATCCGGCCCGGATGTGGGCCTGATACGGCCGATCCCAGCTTTTTTTACCCAGGTTCATTGCAAGTAATAGGAGTATAATTACCATGAATCAAATGTTTCTAGGCTGTTTTCATATGTAGAAATTGATTGGAGGAAGAGAGGAGAGAAAATGGACTGCAGCAAGAAACAAGTGGTGGTTGGGGATGGTGGCTGTGTTGAACATTACTGCACTCCCCTCCCACCTTTATTTTGTTAGATTAAACAAAGGCTTATGGAAAAGACATAAAGCTTAAGGGGCCAACATACCACTCAACAACCGCCCAACAACTGACAAACAAACAGAGGGCAAAGAGAATAATGGAGAATGACAAATAAACCCTGGATAGAGACATTTATTTTCTACATACCACATGCATCAAACTATCACTTGTTAAATCATCCAACAAATTTCACATGTTTCTAAAATATTCCCTCCCATTGTATTGTCTATATGTTTAATCCACTGTTATTTCTCTCAGATGATATTAGCTGGCTACTAATGAATATGATGCTTATATTTGTCTAACTGAAGCTTACACTTTGTATCACTGTTTTTGCAGTATGATTTAGAGCTCGTGTTTGTGAAGAATTTTCACGAGTTTGTAGATGACTTCTTAAAGAGGCCAGAGTTTGTTGAACTCATGCGTAGACATGGTGCACTGGGTGACGGGAACCAGGACAAGAGTGAGTCTGTACCCTATTTTCCACTATTTTCGTTCTTGCTTTGGGGACGGAGAAAAGTTGGCATCTTATCTCAAGCCTCAGACTTGTGTTGATAATCTCATTTTTTGTCATTATAGAACATATTGTTTGTCACCCACATTCTACAGCTCTTCAAGGCTCAAGCAAATCAAATTATGATAGCAGTATGATAAATCTAAAGTCATATTGGCTTCCATGAATAGTCAATGCTCACTGACTTCTATACCTTGCAACATGTAGGCACGCTGTCACCTGATGAATGGGAAGCAGCTTATCTATACCTGGCATGTGTTCTACGAAAGGTAACTTACTGACATGCATCTTTTCACCTTGATTTATGTCCAATGTACGGCAAAATTTCTAAAATTTGCTGGAGATCCTAGTGATAATTGAGACTTTGATAGTTCCCTCTTCTCCTATGACCCCAAATAAGATGCTAAATTCTTCTTCCTTTTTTTTTTTTTCTCCTGAGAAAATCCATGCATAAAGGGGCAGCCCAGTGCCACGTGACCACCCAACACCTCTTAACCTTGCTTTTCTGTGAAGAGGCTGCTTGTCGTTTTGGACCTGTGATCTCCACATCACAATGGAGCTATTCCATTCATGACACATTTTTGTTGCATATGTACCTATTATAAGAAAATGGTCATGCATGTGCTTGAAAGATAGCTTATAGTTTATTAGGAGCATGCTTTGGTCAAGTCCCTGCAACGAAGAGGGTCTAGTTACTGTTATTTTGAAGGAACAGAGTCAGATCACTGTTATTTGCTTTCATTTAAGTTCAGCTGTCGGTCCTTGTAGTAGCATGGATATTAGCTTGCATTCTAGAATGCGGGTGGGCCTGTTATTGATAGGAAAAGCAAGTCTTGTGACATTAAAGTGAACAAACCTTGAAAACATTTCCTTACATGTACCCCCATGATGAACCCTGTGGAAGAAGCCACTAACTGGTTAAAAAGAGAGAAAATTAAGATGACTCTGAGAAGCAAGGATTCCTACAAAGTTATACTTAAAAATTACATGCTAGTCATCTCATACGAACTTTGCAGATTCAAAAAGAAAAGGTGCCATTTGCACATTTTAGTTTACTCAATCTGTAGAGTTTGTGGGAAACAAACAAAGGCCCATACTAGCTGGAAAACAGGCTCACTTCAGGAAATTGAACAAACTTGACAACCTTTGGTTTTTTATATTCTACTTTCATTTAGATTTTTTGTTCAAATGCGGTTATGTAAACTCTTCATCTGATCAGTGAACTCTGATAGTTGCATATGTTTTGCACATTTTCAAGGGGAAAATGTGGTAATATTTTCATGTCTCAGTTAACAGATCCTATAGTGTTCTTGTTGTTTCCTTGTTGCTACGAGTTTGGATGTGGATTTTTAAAATCTACGGAACATTTGAAGGTTGCTCTCCTTAATTGCTTGAGTTCTAATTTGTTCAACTAAGAAGGTAGCATTCGTCCTCCTACTGTACTCCTTGGATTCCTTGTACGGCCCTTTTTCATCCAAATCACTTTTGCCAACTTGTCATCACCATGCACAGGGCTAATGCCAGCAGGATGTGTGGTGGAAAAAAAATCATAAAATCCTTTATTCATCCTCTGGACTTTAGTATTGATGGCATAAACCACTTTAGTCTTGATGGGATAAGGTTTATCATTAATCGATGGATAGAAGGTTCAAATTATCATATATGGATCCAAGTTTAAAATGATGTACCTGATTTCCACATTTTTGGAAACAAAATAAATGCCGAGTCCTGCAGATATCAAAGCAACATGGGGACAATCTCCAATTTTGGTTCTCCGAATTTGGGGTATTCTAGGCAGCAATGTCGTACTCATGCTTTTGTTGTATGTATTTATTAAGAGTCTAATGCATGCCATTCATCACACGTGCTATATGATATTCCTTGTAAGTCTAATTTGTTCTATCTATGCCATATCCTAACATTTATTACACTTATTTCATTGAAGATGGATGGTCCACATTATCATTTAAGTGAATAAAATGAATACAAGTATGTTGTCCATCTCTCTTCCTCCCCCCCCCCCCCCCCCCAACGAAGTGTTGTTCCGTTTGAGAGCATCCATTTCCTCCTCTATAGCCTTCACCTACCACTGGTCTTTAGTAGTCTATGTAAAAGTTAGAGGATTTGAACAAGAAGAGAAGAAGAGATGGGCAGCAATGAAGGTTTTGTAAGAAGGAGATAGTTGTGAGTAACATAAATACTTTGAGATAAGATGTTTGATGCACTATTGTACACCTTTTCGGACAGCAATAGGTTTCTCAAGATCATAGTCATCTTGCACAATTTCATCTGAGACAATATCAGAATCAATGGGTTTAATCGAATCAATAGGAAAACTAAGTTCAATGTTAAGAACCTTACCAACTTCTTAGGATAATGGATCTGCAGAATAGTCTGTTACAACATCTAGTCCCAAGTTCTCAGCTTGTTTTTGAACTTTTGATCTTCTAACATAGTGCTTTAGTTTAGTCCCCTGCGTGCTAATAATATCATGTCTTTTTTCTGAGAGTTCAGATTCCTCAGTTGTGACAGTCTTTCCAGGGACAACAACATCAGGGATAGCCAAGGTTGTGGTTGGAATTTGAGAACTCTCCCCTTCAGACACATCTTAGGAGTGATAGTATGAATGAGATTCAAAGAAAGTGACATCTTTTACAACATATTTTTTCTTTGTCTAGGGGTCATAACAGTTGTAACCATTTTTTGTGGAGAGTACCTAAGAAAAATCCCACGAATAGTCTTGGCATCAAGTTTGGATTTGTCAGGAATAAATCATAGATAAAATACAAGGACCCAAACACTCTCAATGGCAAAGGGAAGAGTGAGTGCTGAGGTTGAAGAATAGAGTAAGGGATCCGAAGCTAGAGGGCATTTGATTGATGACATACGCAACAGTGAGTACAACCTCTGTCCAAACCTTTTGGGAAGGTATGATGGAGGAGTGTCCAAGCTGTTTTAAGAAGATGGCGATTTTTTTGTTCAGCTATTCCATTTTGTTGAGGAGTATAGGGACCTGATGACTCATGGATGATCCCTTTATCCTCAAAGAAGGTATTCAGATTTTTTTCAAAGTATTCTTTTGCATTGTCTGAATGAAAAACTTTTATTTTCTTTTCAAACTGATTTCCCACCATGTTCTTAAACACCTGTATGACCCGGGACACATCCTCCTTGGATTTCATAGGATACACCTAAGTGTAGTGAGAAAAGTCATCAATGAAGGTGATAAAATAACGGTGGCCATCAAGAGAGGGAACAGAAGCAGGAACCTACACATCATAATGGATCAACTTAGAAGAAGTGAAACTTTTATTCATAGAAGGATGAAATGGAGTTTTACAATATTTTGCAAGATGACAAGTTTGACACTGAATAGACTGAATGTCTATTTTTTGGAACAGTGTGGAAATAAATATTTCAATGCTGAAAATGAAAGGTGTCCTAGACGGAGATGCCACAACTGTATCTCCCTTATTTTCTTAGATAAGACATTAGTGCTTGAAGACTGAAAAGTAGCACCATGCTGGTACTGGAGCTGATAGAGACCTCCTGCTTCACGTCGACTCCCAATCATTTGGCCTGTCATCAGGTCCTGAAACACACAATGAGTGGGAAAAAAAATTATGAATAATTCAAGGATTTTGTGAGACTGCTCACAAAAAGTAAATTTATGGACAATTTGGGAATATGTAATGCTGAAGATAAGTTAAGATACTCATCTAGAGGTATGGTTCCTTTCCCAACTATGGTAGCTAGGGTATTATCTGCAATCGTCACTTTATATTGTCATGAGCATAACATATAAGAAGTAAAGAGATTAGGGGCACCCGTCATATGGTCAGTGGCTTATGAATCGATGATCTAAAAGTGTCCACTGTGATGCGAGACAACACTGAGTACTGCTCTAGAAGTACCTGACGGGCTAGTGGATGAAGAGCATGTCAAATATGAGAGAAACCGCTGAAGGTTGGCTACATCCGAGGTGGACAACCCTATGAAGCTTTCTTGTGTTCCTGCTGATGTGTTCCCATCTGAAATAGTTATAGAAGGCTGCTGTGTGACCTTTGTAGAAACAACAACCCCTTTATTTTGCTGGTCTTTTCTGAACTTATGCGGCTTCTTATCAGGGTACAACTCCCAGTAGAACTCTACAGAGTGATTAGATCGTCCACAATGTGAACACTTTCTTTCACCTTTATGCGAATCTTTCCGTATGCCATCTCCCTTTTTTGCATTGCCCGTATTGGTGCTGATGAGGGCAAAGTGATCACTAACATTGGCCCCTCCTGTATCTACTTGCATAGTCTTCCTCCGTCTCTCTTCAGTGACCACCTTCTTGTAACATTGTTCAAGAGATGGGATGACCTCAAAATTTAGAATTTGAGATCGCAGCCCTTCATACTCAGAATTGAGACTATGAAGTAACTTAAGAACCCTTTGGTCTTAGACATGTTTCAAGTATTTCTTATGGTCTGCAACAGTATCCCAGTCCTTTATGGTGAAGTAATCTTATTCCTCCTATAACGCTCGCATGGCACGATAGTACTCACATATGGAGTGTGTACCTTGTTTATTGTCATGGATAGCAACTTCAAGATCATACAGATTCACAGGATTGACCTTCTTACAGTACATCTCTTTAAGGATAAGCTACATCTCTCTTGCAGTTGACTTCCTCACAATATACTTCAATTGTCTATCAGTCACGGAGCTAAGAATCCATGTCTTTACAATAATATCCTGATGTTCCCATTCCTCATACTTCTCATCATCAATAGGAGGTAATTTTATCCTCTCATTTATGTATCCAACCTTAGATCTTGCACTGATAGAAGTCTTAATGACTGTTGCCCAGTTCAAATAGTTTGAGTCATTCAACTTCACAGGGGGAAGTTGAAAGTGAAAATTTTCCCCCTCGCTGTCACACCTGGAGGATGCTTCGTTTGCTGTCACCTCGTACATTTCCTTGCTTCTAGAGATGCTCAAGCAGGTTGGAAGAGGAGTGGCAGCAATAAGAGAGGTGGCTGGCCTCTCACAACCCTCAAAACAGGGTGTTGGTGCAGGGACAACCTCCAAAAAACCCTAACCAGGGTATATTCTGGTAGTGGCAGGCCTGCTAAAAATCTGAGCAAAAATCTTGAACAACCCTCAAATAGGACTGCGATCCACATGGGGAACCCTAGACAGGGTTCCAGTGCAGATGAAGAGGGGGCCGGACCCCTAGAAACATAGAAATAGGGGGACCGTACACTAAAAAAACCCTAGAATAGGGGAGCCGGTCACCAAGGATTCCAGAATAGGGGAGTCGGACCTCTCTCCTGGTTCCCAAGGCAGCGGAAGTAGGACCACATGAGGAGGGAACCGCAGGCCTGGAAACACAGAACATGAACTGTTGGCCTATTTCTGTGTGTTTTTTATGTTTTTTTTTTTTCTCTGCTGCAGAGCTTCTCCACCAGGGTGTCTGGACGCTTCATCGGGCAAGGGAGAGAGGGCCAACCGGCCTACGGTTTTACACCTTCTCTCTCAGACGCTCTGATACCATGAAGAAAGAAGGAATACAAGGGTTGGAAGAGGCAGGGAAGAGGTGCGTCTAGCTCTCTCTCTCAACTAGAGAGGCTGGCCAGCCCTCAAACAACTATATATAATAGGGCTACCGTAATACAATCACCAATGACAGTTCTGCCCCTGTTAATATAACATACAGGGGTAAAACCAGAATATAAAACATAATAAATCAGTAGAGGACATACAAAAGACATAACTACCCCTACTTAACATCTATTTATTACTATAGGAGACAAAGTTTGATTCACTTCTGGAACACCTCAGAATTGTTCAGAAAATGTTTCGGGAGGTGGCTTGTAGTGTAGAGCACTGCTACCACCTACTGTTTTTGCCCCTGCTCTTGCACCAGCTAATCCGCTACTTCTACCAGCTGATCTGCTGTTGTTGTTGATGCAACTAGCTGCTGTGGCCAAAGGTTGCAGCAGATGGTAGGTGGATGAGGGTGGGCGAAAGGCAAATTGTGAGAAGTGGTGGCCAGGGTAGCATGGGCCTAGAGCCTGCAGATGAGTGATGGTGTGGATGGAATTTGGGGAAGAGGTGGTCACCGGCAGTGAGTGGGTGCAATAGAGAACTCTCAACGCTAGGGCTCACAAGGAATGTAAGGGAGGGACATAAGTCAAAAGAAAAACCCCATGCTTTAAAGAAGTATTACAAGAGACTTAAGTTTTCTGCTACTTGTTATATTTTAATGTTTCCAAAAATTGGCAGTGGACTGTGCTGATTTCAACCCACCTTTCCAATTTGTTGGGCCATATTGAATCAGATCATACCTATCTGGCTCCAACAACTAGTTTGAGTAGCTGCTGGAGATTCAAAGCAGCTCTTGCTGGCCGTTTGGTAACGGTTAACAACGGCTAGTGGGTATCTTGGGCACTTATGTGACGTGGGACGACTACCGAAACGACTCCGAACTAGTGTCACGATCCAAAATCAGCAAGAGTAGCATATGTGAACGGCAAATACTCACCAAATTTCCCATGTTTCCATGAATGTAATTCCGCAACGCAAGTCGCACAAAACTCGAAAATCGTCTACTCTCAGTGATAAAATAGACAAGATCGACGGTAGTGAGAACCACCAATTACTAGGGCAACATCAACGCATTCAAAATACTCAAATAGTGCTTCAGGACGGATGTATAGGCCTGAAGAAACTCGACCTATCGACTGTGTCTCGGATTTAGCTTCTTCTGGGCGTGGAGAAACTGAAGCGCCTCATGGTCGGAGTATAGCACGAACTCCTGCGGTAGTAGATAATGTCTCCAATATCTCAAAGCCTGCACTACCGTATAAAACTCCTTATCATAGGTGGAGTATTTCAGCTTAGCGTCATTCAGCGTCATTCAGTTTCTCGCTGAAGTATGCAATGGGATGGCCCTCCTGGCTCAAAACCCCACCTATGTCGACACCAGAAGCCTCACAGGAGACCTCAAACACCTTCGAAAAATCAGGCAGACGAAGGACAGGTACTTGGGTCATACGCTCCTTAATGTCACGAAAGACTGAAGAAGCAACTTTCGTCCACAGAAAGGCTCCCTTCCGAATGCAGTCAGTGATCGGAGTCTTAATGGAGCTGAATCCGTGGATAAATCGACGGTAGAACGTCGCTAAGCCGTGAAAACTCCGCACATCATGGATAGACTGCGGCTCAGGCCATTCTACCACCGCTCTGACCTTTTCGAGATCAGCGGAAACACCCTCAGATGACACGATGAACCCTAAGAAGATCACTCGATCTGTCATAAAAGCGTACTTCTTAAGGTTCCCATATAGGCTCCCGCGACGAAGAATAAGGCACACCTACCGAAGGTGCTCCAAGTGGTCCTCCCTAGAACGGCTATAGATAAGGATATCGTTAAAGTACACGACCAAAAATGTGCCAATGAAAGGTCGAAGTACCTGAGTCATGAGCCGCATAAAGGTACTAGGGGCGTTGGACAGGCCGAAGGGCATGACCAACCACTCATAAAGTCCATCTTTCGTCTTGAAAGCCGTCTTCCACTCATCCCCAGGCCTAATCCGAACCTGGCGATAACCACCCTTCAGATCGATCTTTGAAAACACAGTGGCTCTTGTCATCATATCAAACATATCATTAAGGCGAGGAATAGGAAAACGATATCTCACCGTGATGCGGTTGATCGCGCAGCTATCCACACACATCCTCCAAGTGCCATCTTTCTTTGGAGCAAGAAGTGCGGGGACGGCGCAGGGGCTCATGCTCTCACGAATGGAGCCCCTCGTCAGGAGTTCCTCAACCTACCTCTGAAGCTTAGAATGCTCCTTGGGATTCATGCGATAGTGCGGCAGGTTGGGTAAGGTGGCTTCCGGAATCAGGTCGATAGCGTACTGGATATCACGCATAGGTGGTAGACCTTCCGGAGGATCCTCAGGAAAGATGTCCTGAAACTCCTGAAGAAGAGAGGTGACCTCGGTAGGGTGTTCACTCGAGGTCTCGGTAGTAACCTCTTTAACCGCTAAAAGAAACACATGATCATTCTCAACCAAGTTATGCTCAAGCTCCCTGGCAGAAATAAGCTGTAAAGCTACAATAGAAGGTGTGCCAAGGAGGGAAGGCTCGCAAGTACTGGTGATGCCTGATCGGGTCGGACGGGAACTGGAACATGTGCTCGCTAAAGCCGTGCTGAGAGTGGTAGACGGATTAACAGGCGTGGTGCTAGAAGGGGTAGCAGCACCAGAAGGAGGTGGAGGGGTACTCGGGGATGCCGAAGAACTCCCCTGAGAAGTCCCCTACTAAGAGGACTTTCTAGGTTGGGAGGACTGTAAAGTGATTGAGCAGGTCGCCGTACTGGAATATGCAAGTGTTGGACTGTCCCTGAAGGGTCGCATCCATATCGTACAACCAAGGCCTGCTAAGAATAAGGTTCCCGACCTCCATAGGAAGGATGTCACACCAGATCTTATCCTCATACGGTGGGAAGTGAATGGGAACGAGGCACCTCGTCTGGATGGGAATAGAAGTAGAATCCACCCAAGATACTCGATAAGGACAAGGGTGATCAACAGCAGTCAACCCAAGGCGTGCGACGGCATTAGTGGAGATTGCATTAATGCAACCTCCACTATCAAGCAAGGTAGGCCAACTCGGGGGTCGGACTCGGATCGGTCCGGTCCTGACCGAGTGGATCGGCCGATCCGATCCGATCCCGAACCGGTCCGGACCGAGCCGGACCGGTTTGGCCGATCCAATTTATAAAAAGGGGAAAAAATAGAAGAAAATAGGGAAAAAATAGAAAAACAAGTCCAAAAAATAAGAAAAAAATTCAAAAAATCAGGAAAAATTATATTTACCCAAAACTTATCTAGGACCTTGGGTAAGCCATTGAATTTTTATTAACTTTGAAAAAAACTTGAATACAATACATGGGGGGGGACATAAAACCTTACCCCTAAGTATTACATGATAATAAAAAAAAACACTCACACAAAGTGACAGAACAAGTAGACATACATTTATTCTAGCCTTACATTGTAGGTGCTATACAAATGTTGCACATAATCGGCCCAAGACATATAAGCTTGGTAACATTGTTCATATTCCTGTACAAATCGGTTATACTCATCTGTGAATGGGTAGATTATTGTCACCGGTATCCATCCTTGTGTCTTTGGCTCATGATAAGATCCTTCTGAGGTTGAGGATTGATAAGAGGAAATATCTGAAGTTGGAGGATAAGTGGGATATCCTCCTAAGTAACTCGATGCATCATAGGGTGGTGGATGTTGATAATATGTACCTGGGTATCCATAAGGACTATAACCCTCTAATGGAACTTGAGAGGATGCATCAGACGAATGCTCTTGAGAGGATGTTCTCTTTAGGAGCTCTTGTTGTTGTTTCCACTTTCCCTTTGCCTTTATTTGTTGCTGATGTGCCCTTAGCCAACCTACTGGAGTGGTCATCATCCTGCGTAGCATGCGTAAATTCTTGCTCTCCTGTGAAAATCATTGGAGGAGCTTCACCATGTTGACTTGATCCTCCACGTCCTCGAGATGACCGTTGTTGCAAGGATCCACCTTGACTTCCATGTGGATCATCATCGTCATCGTCAGGGGTAGTCGTTGCCGAAGTAGAGTCGTCTGAAGTTTGGTAAACGACCTTGTCGCTCGGCTCTGGTGTCTCGTCTGACTCATCTTCTTGTACAGTTTCTAAATATGCAATATCAACATCCATTAGTTTGCCTTTACCCTTACCTGAACTTTGTGGGGTGGATTTCTTTTGCCGTTTTGAAGGAGGTGGAAGTTGAAACTCAACGGACAAGGGGACACCATCTAATTGTCCTTCTGCCCATGACCGATCGTTTGGATCGAATTCTGATGGACTCAAAACATTCCTTGCATCCACCCATGCATTCAGTGGGTTCTGCTCCTCAAATATCTCGTCCAGATCGATTGGTTCCTCAACTTGTTGTTCTGCTTGCACCGGTCTTCCAGCAACTTCATCTCTCCATCGTTCTTCTTCTCTTTGGTTCTCTTGAATTTTTTGAAGATTCTTTAATTTCAAGCGTATGTTGTAGTGGCAAAAGACCAATTGCTCTAATCTCGTTGAGCTTAATCGGTTCCTTTGCTTGGTGTGTATCAAGCTAAATGTAGACCAGTTCCTCTCACAGCCAGAAGAGGAGGTGGTTTGGCTCAATACACGGATAGCAACATAAGCAAGATCTTCATAACCTGGAGCCTTCCCATGATCCATCCACCAATCAGCTGTAATTCCATAATGATCCAACTAACAATTAGTATTGTAATTTGTAAAGCCTATGCATGATAAGTTGATAACAATTTTTTGAAAGTATTAGTTATGTGTAAAATTCTAAATACCTGGTGAAAGCAACATGACTGCCCGTTGAGCACGATGAGTACCAAAATGTAATGTCCGGAGCCTATAGTGATGCATTTTGTTGCATGCTATGATAGCTCGATCCTCATCATGTAACAAACGCCGAATTACATTTTGAGTCCCACGGAGTACTTCTTCATCATTGGGCGCATGTTGAGTAGCAGAGCTATATTGGTATCTTGGGTTAAAGAAATGACCTAAAGAATTGAAAAATAAATTAAAAATGAAATAAAACTTATAGGAAATAAAATGGCGACCAATATGGATTGACTTATTTTGTTATCTGCCGCATGCAAGTCATGGTGGAGTGTCCTATCCCATCTTGCGTCTATAATATCCCACCACTTTCTGTATGTATTTTTGTTGGCCCTAGCAATGTCTTCCTTTGCACGGTCCATAGCTTCATATAAATATCCCATTGTGGCATTCTTATCTCCATCCACCATCCTCAGAACCCGCACAAGAGGTTCAACTACGCTCAAGATCATCTTTATATCCTTCCAATACTCTCGGCTCTCAATCAAGTCCTCAACCTGCTTCCCCTTGTCTCTAGCATCATGCTTCGCGTGCCTTGTCATCCAATCCTCCCATCCTTTACTTGAAATCATCTGCTTCAAGGGGCGTTTTTGTGATTATATACTCTCCAAGGAAATGTATGTGGAGGCGAAACGAGTTACCCCAGGACGTAGTAACTCCCTCTGTCCAGTGTGTTCACGCATCAACGTGAGCACATAGTTATAGTTGTAGATATAGGATGTGATGAATTGGGCTGACTTCACTGTTTCAGTAATTTTGACATCTTTCCCAATATCTTCTAGCATCAAATCTAGGGAATGAGCAGAGTAAGGAAGCCAATATAGATGTGGCCTCTTCTCCATTAACATATGGCCAGCAGCTTTATATGAAGCTGCATTATCTGTTACAACTTGGACAACCCGATCTTCTCCCACCTGCTCCACAATGTCATCAATTAACTTGAAAAGATATTCAACATTCTTTACCTTTCCACTAGCATCTACGGACTTCCAAAATACAGTCCCAGCTTGACAGTATATAAAGAAGTTAATCATACTTCTTCTCGTAATTCCTATTCAAATAATGTTATAGATATTAGCGAATGTCTAAATTAACTAAAAATATAATCTGTTAATCTAAGATTCTAATTTCTAAATATGTTAAACTAATTCAATGTACTCACCTGTCCAGCCATCTGTCATTATTGTGCATCCTCTTTCATCCCAAATTCGCTCAAACGACTTGGTATACTCCTGGAGATCACTTACCTCTTGAGGAAGATAAGTGTTGTATATCTCCTTGGGGGTTGGTCCAGGAATACCCTTACCCACATCTCCAATAGTCTCAATCATGTCCTCCCAATAAGGACCCTTTGCAGCATTGGCAGGTACACTGTTATAAACAAACCATCTCGAAACAGCACGGCCAATCTTCTCCTTGCATACCTTCAGGTTCTTCATAGCAGCTGTGATTGATGGTTGTCTACCTCTCCGTCTTGTTAGGAAAGCATCTATAGGACCCACTCTAGGATCATTGTCCCTAGTCAAGTCATGAATTTCCTCCTCGTTGGATTCATGTCCGGATCTACTCCCTTGCCCAATGTGTCGACCGGTGCGTCTATACACATCCTCATCAGCAAAAGATCGTCTACTTTCGTCCATGGCTCGACGTATATCATCTTTAAATTAAAATAGATGATTAGACTAATTTAATCGAGATGAAGTATAAAGAAGTAAATAATTAATTGAAAATTTTAAATCAAATAATACCTCGAGAGAAGTCTTCAAATGCAGTGGATCTCCTTCTGGTAGGGTCTATGTCTCCCTCTCGAGATCTATCTCCCGGAGGGTGAATATGAATACCTTGACCTGAGGGCCGTGTCATTTCCTCCCTAATTTGGCCTCTCATCGTTGATGCTGCTCCTTTTTCCAACTCTCTTTGTCGTAGGTAATTTTTGAATTGATTTTTTACCTCTAGTGGTGCAGCAGTACAAGCCTTCACTTCTCCTTTGACACCCCCAATATGTTGTTTTAGACAAAAAACTCCACCCGAAATAATCCGACTGCAGTAGTTGCATTTGACTTTGCGTGAAGCCATGTCTACGACGGTACAGTGGTTCCATCCCGGGTCACCACGAGAGGTGACAGATGTGGCCTCATTATGCTCAGAAGTCGACATCTTTAAAAATAAAAAATATATTAATAGGGAAAGAGATAATTAGTAATTAACTAATTACATAAAGAGAAATGGTGAGAAATAAGAAAAAACATAGAGAAAGAGAGTGAGATTTCATATCATACCTCGAGGGAGAGTGAGAGACAATGAGAAATAAAGCTACAAAGACAAAAAGAGGTTAGAGAGAAAAATTAAAATGCAATAAAAATAATATGATGAAAAAAATTTGATGTAGTCCGTCGGTCCGTCCTTTAGCCCCACTTTGTTTGCGGGATTGCTTATTCTAGAATAAGTTATGCGGGATAGCTTATTCTAAAATAAGGAGTGTTTTGATTTGGTAAGGGGTATCAATTCAAGCTAGAATATGAGTTGGAGAATAAGTTATTCTAATTGCTTTGACTGCAAAGGGGGAATAAGAGATAAAAGAGGTACCTTTTTATGTCAAAAGTACCCTTCTTATCCCACTACATACTATCCCAATTTGATAGAATAACAACTAATAAATGTTATTCTATGCTTATTGATATAATTGTTCACTTTCATTGTTGCAGGTATACAATATAACATTTAAATATAATAATATATAATACATGTAATGATAAACAAAAGGGAAAAAAAGGGGAAAAAAATAATATATAAGTCATCCTATTCAAACGAACACTCTGCCTTGGCAATCTTTCTACAGAAGCAATCACTTGATTGTCATTCCTCCAGATACGATAATTTCTGTAAAAAAACAGTATAACATATGCTATTTAACATCGGACCAGCAACTGTGCCATTTTCATAAGTGGTATTTGGAAGCAATTTAATAATCAATGCAATGCCTCAATGGTGTGGTGATGACATGAAGAACACCAGGTTCTGTGCAAAACTTCAAAACCAAAGATAATAATTATCAAATATAGTAATCATACAAATCATAGCATCACTGTTGGTGACAATGAACATGGACGGATGTTGTGACATAAAATTTTGTTACAAAATGGCAATCAACTAAAGTTGATGCTAAACGTTTCAAAACATCTGAATATAGTACGACTCCCTAGGATACGGACTATTAAAATTTGCATAGCCAAAGATGGAGAAATAAATGATACAAGCCCTCTTTTCATGTGTCAGCTCCGTATCCTTTTCTCCTCTGGCTACCCCAGCAGGACGGAATGGACCAAAAACATGACCTCTTGAGCACTGCAGCTGCTTCTGCGCTGTCAGATTGCATTCCTTGATAATCTCACTTTTACTCCGTGCTGAAGGGATTGGCTTCCTCCGCTTAAAATCCGTATTGGTGATATCTGAACCAAACACCCGTTTATTCAATTGTTTCATAGTTGGAACGACAACAACTAACATCATTCTGTGGCTCTCCATCCAAACCCAGCCATCTAAATGCCGGCTTTCTGCTTTCAGCTTGTTGGGTCTGCAAGAATAACGAACAATTTAACTCACAAAAAAAAAAACATTTTGGTTGGTTATTAATTACAAGATCTGAAGATTTTAGATGTTACCTTCTCGATCAGATTCACAGAGGACAGTACTTAGTCTGTGATGTGATTTCTTCATTTATTCAAGATACACATTGAGGAGAAAAACAATGCATGTGGAAACTTCTTCATCCTATTCAAAAACAATGTACAAGGATTAAGGTTTAACCAGGCCCAACACTGGAGAGTCATGTAAATTGGAACAACTAAATGACAATTTAGCATTTTACATCGAACCAAACACTTTCTTTCCAAGTCACAATACTCCCTGCACTTCTAAGTAGTATCCTTCAACTGATATCCTAAAGGCCCCTATATCAGAAAATGCATAGTTTGCTTCACTCGCAGTTCTGAACAATGGGTTTAAGGTCCATAATATCATACCACAGCCCATAGGGCTCATGAAGCCACAATAATCCATGCAATACCTTCCAGCAAAAGGACAAAACGGGTGGCCCTCAGCCTTGATTCGTTTTCTTTTGGAGAGAACCCTGCTTGATCCCAACACATGTAAGCTCAGCGTTAATCATCTGATATTGGCTTTTCCAGAGACTGGTAGTGGGCAACTGTACTCAGGATGCAGGTGCTACTTAAGTCATTTGTAGTGACCAGCTAACAACCTTGATAAGACCATTTCTGAAAGTTCCTGATATTAATCCATGCATCTAGTCCATAGAAAACTTCAATCACAAAAAAAATGACTGATAATGTATCTAGTCGAGAGAAAACTTCAATCACAAAAAAATGACCGATAACATAGACAGATTCATTTTTCCCTAAGGAAGATAATATCAAAAGCATAGGATCCAGCAGGTCGATCATGCCATTCATTTGTAAAAATCAAAGATCTCCTAGCCACTGTGATTGATATATTTCATGCTTACTTTATAATTCACAAGAAGCAAGAAAGAATCATAGGCAATGCAAATGACGATGTTGCTGAAAAAACAAATGAAGCAGAAATAATAACCTTTTTCATTAATTCTAAGAAGAGGAAGGATTCAGATCATTCTAAGTACTTTGAATGTAGGAGGAACCATGGTCGGCCGGGTCGGTCCGGGTCGGATCGGATCAAAACCTTCATCTGCTAAATTTCTGAGTGTTCATTATCAACTCCTCTACTTTTTTAATATCATCCTCAGATACACCTTTTAGCCCAATGCTGAACTGAGGTTGAAGTAGTTCATCTTCCACTCCACCACCAACAATAGCATCTCCTAATCTACTTTCTAGGAGGATCCTTCTAAGTGGAGAAGCAGGTGTTCCGAATAAAAGGTGATCCAGAAACCCAAGGGTTAGCTCAGTTTCCAAGTCTAATGACTGATCTGATAGTAACCAGTTTAGACAGACCATGTGTTTCTTTTGATTATCATGACATTCACCAGAAGGATATTTCTCAATTATCCTAACTGATTCCAAAAAGAGTTTTTGAGGTTGAACCTTTGATTCATTAGGTACAGGGCTCTCATCGAACTGATCAAGATATGCTGCATGCAATAAAAACATTTTGGTCGTTACTGACTATAAACCAGAAACAGTAGAGTACACGATAATAAGTGAGATCTCCGCAATATCTGAAATTACTACTGTCAAAATTCTAACCACATGCATTAGGTTGATCTCTGACTATGCAACAGAAACAAATTTGGAAATGCAATGTATTTACTAAACACCTATGTGCTGCTTCAATATATGAACCACATAAAATGAGAATAAAAGAACAAAGGTTGAAGAAATTATGATGCAATTAGAATTTAATTTAGAAAGGCATTCCACAAAACCTGCTTCCTGTTACATAGACATTAATGAAGCAAGCTTTTAGAAATATTGCCCTTAACAGGAAGAAATCATATAGAACAAGGTATGTGAGGGGAAAAAAGTGAGTCATAGCAAAAGATGATAACATGCGAACAATTCCCAAAAGGGGAAAAACAAAAGAAATACTAAAAACAAGAACGAATGATATTGAATTACTCAATCAGGATACTTTACTCATTACAAATTTCAAGTACCATGACAGATCAAATTTGAAAGCAAACAAAATGTTATTCACAAAAGTTTGAAGAGCCAACAGGTGACTGAGGCCATAGCTTAATATTTTCCTTATAATAAAAGGTGGGAATAGAACCCTTTAAGATAATATTGAAAGGCTACAATCCAGAAGAACAAACTCATCATTTGTTTACAGTCAGAACTGTGGACTAATCTGAAAATCTGTCATCCTTGAAATTCACAAAGAGGCCAAACAGCATTAGATCAAGGCAACAGAAATGACAAAGCTAAGTTAGTATATACAAACTAGGTGCAGTAGAGGTAGGTGCAGTTGAGGTAACATCTTTGCCATCAATATCATGGAAAATTGATCTTGCAGTACTTACTGATACGTGTAACCAGGGCTGAGCGCTGAAATTATGCTATGGGTTTTCTGAAGAACACGAACACACTAAGATGAAAGATAATACTAGGCAAAAAATAAGTGATGGAAGCAAAATTTCAAACTACTACCAACAGCCCTCTAGCCTCAGGCTAAAAGTCTAGAATTAAGTAGCTGCAAAATATTTTTCTCACCATCCGAGCAGTTCACAGCTCACCAAATACTTCTTCAAATTCTAAATGGCATGAAATCAATTGAGGCTCATGCAACCTCCAAACCATTACCACATTTCAGTCAATTGACATTTAATCTTTATTCTAATAGCATGAAATCACATGAGGCTCATGCAACCTCTACCACATTCACGCATACGTATATTTATAAGGAAATTTAAGATGGACTCAGGAAAAAATTGTTTCATCATCTATTGGAGTTGCTTAAAAGCCATCCAACCAATAGACTCACTGCTTCTTTCTTCATCATTGTCCATATATTACAACATTCAAATAGGGTTGCAATCATACCCTCATAATATCCGAAGACATATTTGGGTAGGGTTGCACGTATGCCTTCCTACTACCCAAATGTGCAATCGGTATAGGGTTGCAATTATGCCGTCCTGCTATCTGAGTGTTTGTGTAAGAAAGAAGCATTCCAACCATATTTGCGCACCACCTGTAGGAACAAATGACAAGAAACAATATCAATTTTCAGTGTATATGAATGAAAAGAAACAAACTCCAAATATGAATTAAAGTTAGATGTCATACAGTCAACAAGAGAAGTAGCAATAGAATATCCACTAAATAGAAGTAAAAATAAAACATACATGCCATAAAAATGAAGCATCATAAAATGGAAAAGAACTAATGTCAGACAGAACCCTTAAAAGAGCAAGCAAACGAAACATCTATCAACTCTAATTATGCTCGTCCCAAAGTTGGTTTGCAATTTCGTCTCTGATATGATCCCCTACAACTAGCTCAGCTTGGCTAGGCGCAATGTTAATGGGATAGTCAATATCACCATCATCTTCTGCAAGTCCACGTTCATTTGCCATGTTCAAGTATGCATCATGTCCTTCCCTTCGACGAATGAAGTTATGGATGACACAACATGCTAAGACTATCTTACGTTGTGTTGGCCATGGATACATGCAACCCTCTCTTAAGATCTGAAAACGATTCTTCAAAACACCGAAGACACGCTCTACACAATTCCTCAGTTGTGCATGTCTATGGTTGAACTTCTCCCTTTCATTTGCATAATGGCGACTACGACCTCTAAAGCTGCCTATGTGGTAACGTTCTCCGCGATAAGGAGCTAAGAAACTTCGTGTGTTTGCATATCCAGAGTCGACAAGATAATATTTGCCGCGAGGGACCCGAAATCCACCATGATCCAATGCCCATCTCAACACTCTCATATCAGCTGCAGAGCCTTCCCAACCAACAGCAACATATAGAAAAGTAAGGTCGAAAGAGACTACCCCCATGACATTTTGGCTTATATAACCTTTGCGGTTACGAAACCGACCATGATCTTTTCGTGGGATATTGGCTATTATATGTGTCCCATCAATCGCCCCAATAGCATCCTACACAGTACAATGAAAATATAAGACGATATATAAGGACTTTGATTGACGATTGAAAATAAAATGCAATAAGAAAGTTAAGTACCTTGAAATAAGGATAGAAATAATCCTTTCCTCGGATATGAGGGTGGCATTGACTCACATTAGAAGGAAGTTGAATAAACTCCGTCTTTAGAGATGCCAATGCCATAGCAACGTTATTTACATAATAGCTAATTGTCTGTGAAGAGTGTTGAAAGTACTCACACAATGCCCCAGTAGCAACACCATGACCAGCAGCATGCAAGAACATCGCCAGTTGCTCATAGGCAGTCACATGTCGTGAGTCAAATAGTAAGCCCTTGTCCACTAAGATGTCCCTCAGTGCAATGAACATGCTAGGACTAAGCCTGAAGGCCCAATAGGCCCTCCGTTCATGGCCTTGTAGCACCTCTTATATCCACACATGACCAGTATGCAGCGAAGTAAACATCTTTCGTCTAGGAACAACGGGGGCATACTGATTTGATATTGCTTCAAGTACTACTTCAATCTCTTCAATCATCTCGTCGTCTTCGTGAATGAACTCCATTATGAAATCATTGATGTCTACATGAAGCACCCTTAATTGTCATTCCAACTCAATATGGTACATGATTCAAACAAAAATAACGAGACATTATGCGAGAAGAACGAAGAAAGGTGTGTAAGATTAAGGAACTTCAAAATACATCAACGGCCCCTCAAGGGCATTAAAATCACACCAACCAAGATTAAAAAAAGTAAGACGACAATTACAAACAAAAGGATTATCATGATACAATATTGGTATGAGAAATCTGTTGACATGCGTGATGTTGGGGGACTACTCAAGGCTCGTACAGTACTTGGAGTGCCCATTGCATATTCCTCGCGTGTGATTCTTGGTCTCGGTATAGGCTGCTCCACAACACCATATAGTGCTGTCTCTCCCTCTTCAATTGAGTGGAACCCCTTGTATCGAGCTCCTGGAAAACCATTCACTTGGGCATAACATTCTCCCCAAGTAAGGTACAAACCAGGCTCACGGCCAACCCACACAACGTAACACTTAAAACGTCCCATTCTTAGTTAGAATGATACACCTGCACGGGACATACAAGTAGAAATAGGACATTATACTAGCACAATAGACATAACTGACCACATGTGAATCAAGTACTAAGGAGTACAACGTTGATTAAATTTCAGTCCAAAACATAAGAACATAAGATAGAGGTTCAAGTGGAAGTGGGCCTAGTACGATGAAGACATAATAAGATACAATCCCCAAAGTAGAAAAGAACAGATGATGACCACAAGAACTCAATCAACTCAACTAGTCCAAGCAACAACCCAATCCAGCTTCTCCTCCTCTGGCAGAGCCATGTAGACCGACCGAATACTTGGTGTACCAAACATGTTCACAGCCCTGAAGTACAAATTACGCGGCATGTTTGGAACACGGCGTAGATCATCCATACACTCCTTCACTGTTGGGATCGTATCTTGTACATCCGCCGGTGTATCGGACACATTGGTACTGCCACTAGAACACTTGGACGAAGCCCGATCTGCTCTCAAGTCCCTAAGAACTTCAGTGCGCTCGCGCAACGCAGCGGAGAAAGAAAGCACTGCTTCGTCCCCAATGCTTCTTTTACCCCGACGCTTTGAGCAAGATGCTTCTTTGTTCTGAGGAGAAGTGATCTCCTCTTCATTGACCATACGTGTAGGCGAAGCTGGCGGAGGGGTTGGAGTTCGAACGGAGTAATGAGATTGGGTTGGGAAGTAACCGCCATTGTAGTGTTGCTCATATCCACCGTACGATGAGGTATGAAGTTGCTGGGATATGGACATAAGATCGTCACCTGTTATGGAACCAGTATTGGCATAACCGATGTCAAAGTCATAATTTGGGGCTACTGATGCATAGCGAAGGGCATTAACGTAATCACCAATAGCTATATGACCTTGGACATATTCTTCATTGACCTGTACAGAGGGCGGTGGGGCTTGCACTGGTTGTGGTAAATGTTGTGGCTGTGGTGAGGGCTCCACTGGCTGTGCGAGATTGTTGTGATTCACAGTCTTGCGTCGACGTGTATTCACATATTCTGACGCATGCATAGACCCTTCTGCATCTCCCCCATTGGCCGTGCTACTAGCTGTCATGTATTCCATCTGTCTCAAGAACTCAAAGGTTTTGCCTTTTAATGTACGAAAGTCACTATTTGCCTGAAACATTTGGGGACATGTCATTACCTAAGTTACTGAGTAGCAATAGGAAAAGAATATGGTATAATTTTAAAATGTTCTTACTTCAATGGCTTGCTCCCATGTTTCATTTCCAGGCACAGGCATTTTTGCTTCGTCATCCCAACCCCACCCTGTCCTTTTAAAGAGTGCATTAAGTTTAACATAAATCCCTTTGAGGACCTTCCATCGATTTTGCAGATGGTCCTTGTTGTAATTTAGATGACTTGCAGCATTGAAGCTAGGCACGATCTGGTACCAAACATGCGTTTTGAAGGTACCCTCGATATGATTTCCCTTCTCATATTGCTCTATGAGCAGGTGAATCAGGATTTTGTCTTGTTGATTGGTCCAGTTTGGGGCACGAATTCTACCAGCACCCCCAATTCTAGCTGGATGTTTACCTTTGTTTCCTTTTAATACAGATAAGCATTCGATCAATGTGGATGAGCATTAAATTTCATGAAAACACTATTCTAAATAAAATCTAATAACAAAAGTAATAATAGGAAAATATATATAATATACTCAAGATTGTTCTCATCAAGCATATGAAATTTAACATTAAAAGAAAATACATAATATGACAAATAAGCATAGACTTACCGGAAGTGGACATATTATGTTTGCGCTTTCTACACTTCCTAATCATAAGAAAAAACAAAGCATAAGTGAAGCGAATTGAGGACTAATTCAAATAACTGTGTAAAGAATCAGAAAGTGAGAATTCAGAAGACAGTGGCATAATAGGGAAGGAACCCCCATGATTTTAGAAACAAGAAAAAGGGAAGGGCATTATGGGGTTGGTAGGTGGATTAAACTGTGAAAATTTCTTTTACTGGTACAGGGGGAAGAGAAATCATACACATCAAGATTCTTTTCGTTGCTGCCTATGTAGAGGGTCTATCACAGAAAAGAGGGGGAAAATAACTATCATCAACAAATTCAGGAGCACATGGAAAACAGACCCATACCTATACCAAGATGAAGGTAAAAGGTATCATAGAAGAGGGGGACATGAAAATAAATTACAATTTAGAGCATGCTTACAGAAAAAGTAGTATAAAAACCAGAGTATCTTTTATTGGTTTAAAAGTTCCAAAAGGCCATTAAAGACTAGGCAAGCAATACTCCATATTTGTCCCTAAAAACCCATTTAATGGTCCAATGACAGTGAATCCTCCTTGGTATGAGTTGAAACTTCAGAATGTGAGGGGTGATAGTTTGATATGAGTTGAAACTTCAGAATGTGAAAGTCATCCTTGGGAATTTCAAAGCACGAAATGATACACCGACTTATTCTAATAGACCCCATAAAAAGTTTGGTTTGTTCGTGCGTGTGTGTGTGTGTGTAAGGGGAAAAATGGAAGAGGAGAGGATAGATGTGTCAATTTTAAATACATCCAAACAGTACAGCTTTACTTCAAGAGACATAAAAATGGAATGAGTGGCAAATGGATTATTCATTATTATATAAAACAGAGTTGAAAATTCAAAATATGAAAGTGCTCATTGGGAATTTCGCACTATGATATGATGATAAAACCTAATCCAATATAGCCTAATCAAAAAGAAAGATTTGTTGTAGACTAAAAGCAGAAATTTGATTAAAATGACCTTAAACATGTATATGGTTTCTCATATGCCCGGCCATGTTGTGGACTATATGGTGTGAGAGAAATAGAAGAGAATTCAGTGACCATTTCAGCAGTGCTAATGAACTATTGAAGAAGACATTCAGATGGGTGGAAGAGTGGGGACGAGCTGCTGGTATTCTGACTGATGGTAGCTCTGTTATCTTTGACAAAGCCAGATTGTGGAGGAAGCTGATCTCTTGATGATATCTTCTTTTGTAACCCTGTTTTATCTTCTTGATAAAACAGTTTATGTTAGGTTCTTTTTAAACTTTTGTGTTTTACTTTTCCAATTGGATAGGGGAGTGTCCTATCCAGGTGGACTGAGATGTGAGCTTGATATGAGGGGTGATATCTTTTCTTTTGGAAAGAGGAATAATAGAAAAAAAAATCCACAAGATAGAACTCAAGATAGAAGCACGAAGACAACCCACAAGATAGAACTCAAGATAGAAGCATGAAGACAACCCACAAGATATAACTCAACATAGAAGCATGAAGACAACCCACAAGATAGAACTCAGAAGATAGAAGCATGAAAACAACCCACAATATGTCACACAAACAGCACGTAGGAGAAGATGGAAAGTAACACAGAGGGCGTTCAGAGGAACCGGTTAATCCAGGCAGATAGCTTGGCTGACGAAGGCTCAGAGTTGGAACCAGATGAGGAAGCGTTCAAAAGGCGCTCCTCCCTACAGGCACGAACACTTGCGCACTTCCCCTCCTCCAATTTGTGCATCGCTCACAAGGTAGGATTTTGCCTCAGAGGGGTACAAATAGGAGAAGGTGGGTATTGTTTATAGCGTTCAAAGGAGAAGGGAGCGTCAAAACGATGGGAACCATCACTGCAAAAGGGAACCATCACTTCCTTCACCCCCGTGAAGCCTATTAGGAGGAGAGAAAGGACGCATGGAGGCCCAGATCGGCTGGAAGTTTGACCTAAATCCTAAACCCGATGGTGGAAGAAATCGCAAACCAGTGGATAAGGGCAAGCGTAAGGTGTGGATGGCGTCATGGACGTCCCTGGAGCATTCGGCGCAGCAGAGGGAGTCGGTAGGGCCAGGCGAGGACGAAGGAGGCGGCAGTGGGCAGCAGAGGCAGGGCCAGGCGAGGACGAAGAAGGCGGCGAACCAGGCACCTTTCGCAGCGGCACGGGCGACGATGTGATGTTGTTTGTCCCGTCCTACCCCTCGCAAAAAAGATTGGAATAACGAATTCGAGGGGTTCCTGCCGAATTAGGTATTCGGCTTATTCCGCAAATAACCAATCCTGCGGGTGGGGCCTACCGAATAACCCATTCGGCTCATCAAAGTAGAATAGGCCTTATTCACAGAATAACACTTCTTTATTCCACGTTATTCTGCAAACAAAGTAACGCTTAGAGTTTAGAACTCTAGAGAGCTTTGGAAGTTTGGAGAGAAAGAAGTTAAGAGAGCTTTGAGTCTTTGAGAGAGTATGAGAGCTTAGAGAGAGAGAGAGAGAAGTTTTAGAGAGAGAGAGAAATGAGAATTTGTGTGAATGAGGGAGAGAAGGGTAGGAGGGGATTTTATAGGGACTTGGGGGGGACTTGGAGGGGCTTAGAAGCCCCTCCTAACCGTTGGGAACCCATTTGAATGGGTTCCCAACGGCTACCCAATGGCTAGTTCAGAACTAGCCGTTGGGTGGCCGGGTCGGCCGGACCGGTCCGACCCGGACCGACCCGGGTTGGGGTCGGCCGACCCGGCCGACCCCAACCCGATCCCGGCTGGGATCGTTGGGTCGGGGCTCGGGGTTGGGTCGGACCGCTCCTATTCCGAGCGGACCGGACGATCCGATCCGACCCGGTCCAACCCGGCCGACCATGCTATCAAGGATCACCTTGCACACCTTGCCATCAACACGGTAGTAGGTGTGAAAGATAGCGGTGCGGTGCCAATCATCACACACCTTCGGCTGGGTCAAGATGCATCTAAACCACGCCAATCCTATCCTCACCAGGACGATCCTCACTACCACCATCCCACAGAAACTGAGTATGGATGCAACCCACAAACTCTCCTTCAGAGTGAAAATCATCTGCCATCTCATCTCCAGCCGCATAACTCACAGTCTGCAATGCGGGCTGGAACTCCTCAGGATCCACCTCTCCTATAACCATGGCCCTAGACGGACACTGAGACTGGAAATGCCTAAATCCTTGACACCTGTAACACCAACCATGGGATCCGCCCTCCTGAGAGGACTCTCCTATAGCTGGGGCCTTCCCCTTATCCTCCCGCCTAGGTGGCGGGGCTCCCATGGGAGGACGGGCAGGGGGGACCAGTAAGGCGGGCACCGGGTCTCTCTGGGGAAAACGAGGGCGAGAGGGGGGGTCCTGACGACTGGGGTCAGCAGGCCTGAAGGCTGGAGCCCTCTGTGGCACTCCCGGTGGCGTGCTGACCAAGGGGTCGCTGGTAGGGCGGCCGAGTACGCGGGGGTGACTCCACCTCAAACTCAAACTGTTCCATTTCTCTCACGACCTGATAGGCGTGCTCGATGGTCGTCACATGTTGACGGAATAGTTCTTGCTGATACACACGACGTAGACCCTTCTGAAAGCGGGAAAGAGTCAACGCGCTCTCCTCTCGAGCCCCACATCTCATCAGGTACTCATTAAACTCGGCTATGTACTCGGAAACAATGCGAGTACCCTGAGATATGCTCTGCCACCTATCAATGAGGCGGTGGCGGTAAGTCGGGGGAAGGTATTTCTCACGCAGCTTAACCTTCATGTCTTCCCACGACTCGATGGGATCATGCCGACGCTACTCAAGCAGGTCCTCGACATTCGACCAATAGGTCTAAGCCTGACCTGTCAGCTTCATCATGGCGAATTGAGCTCGCCGGGCGTTAGTCATACCCATCCAATCGAAGTAGCGGTTCATGCCGGCCTCCCAATCAAGATAAACCTTCGGATCCAAGGACTCGTCAAAAGTGGGAGCATCCGCACGAGCGGCCCGAAGGTCATCCAACTCCCTCGGGACGTGATGGGGTCTCCGCTTTTCCTCAAAATCATCTCGATCATCCGGATCATCCCGATCCCTTGGACGTCGATGGCGTCTAGGCGCCTCACCAAACTCAGGCTGAACCCCACGGGCGTACCGATCGTACCGATCACCTCGATCATATTGCTCAACTTGGTCAGCTCGATCACGAAGGTCGTGTCGATCGAATTGCACGTCCTGGCCACGTCGCTCTGGCCGATCATCGCGGTCACGAAGATCCCAGTGATCATAACGATCAATCCTATCCACCTGACGCCTCGCGCGTCTCTGATCGGCACCCTCAAACCTATCGCGCGGCCTATTATGCCTCAAATGCCTACGCGCCGCAACCTGCTCCATCAACTCATCACGCGGATCATAATCCACCCCGTCATCGGCAAGACGCCGCTCGTCAACAGGATCAGCCCTCGGAAAGGCCTCATTATGAGGGTCATGGACGGCCGGAACAGGATGTCCCGAGTGACGTGGGACTGGGGCATGGGCAAGAACCCTCGAAGCGCCCCTGAGACCTACCATGTCCTAAATCGTACGCTCGGACTCATCAACTCGGTTCTCACCAGAACAGTTTGAACCTCCCCCATTCCCAAGGCACTTGTCCCAAACATCCATACGGTGTGCGGGCTGACTAATCATCTCGGCTAAATCATATACATCCGGGGACCCCGCCTGCGAACCTGACGCAGGTGCAGACATGTGAAAAATCGTGCTGCTACGAGTGGGCATGCAGGACAGGTAGAGTGATTTTGTGCATCAACTGACACCTAGACGACTAATATGCATAACGCTGACCAACTAAGCAAAGTGAAACACTAAATAGATGGAGACACGCTAACACTAAATTGATGAATAAAATAAATAAAAGATGCAACAAATATGTCCTAGACAAAACCTGGCTCTGATACCAAACTGACGCGGGACGACTACCGAAACGACTCCGAACTAGTGTCACGATCTGAAATCAGCAAGAGTAGCGTATGTGAACGGCAAATACTCACAAAATTTCCCATGTTACCATGAATGTAATTACGCAACGCAAGTCGCACAAAACTCGAAAATCGTCCACTCTCAGTGATAAAATAGACAGGATCGACGGTAGTGAGAACCACCAATTACTAAGGCAACATCAACGCATTCAAAATACTCAAATAGTGCTTCAGGATGGACCCCTTACGCTCTCAATCCGACAGTGATAATTAATATGTGGCTAGAATCTTAATTCACAAAGCACGGGAGTAAATCCAACCATATCATGAACGATAAGGTGCTAAAGGGATAGTATCGAACAACGCTAACCTTGCCACTGTAGAGTGGGGTCGTACCGAAATGTTGGAGAACTGCGAGGTACCGAGTGGGGGCTACAAATAATCACTGCGAACACCTACCACGCGGAGCACGTCTGGGACTGGAAATCGGGAACCCAAGCAGTTGTCCCTGCCCTACCATGCTCAACGCGCAGTTCGCAGCCGCCTGGGAAGCAAATGCATTGGTGGGGCACTGGGTTCACATGGCCGGCTGAAGCGCTCGGGGAGCTAGCTGGGAAGCCCATTCAGGGCTGCGTGGAGCGGGGAACTCGCTGGGAGGCAGTACGTCCCGCTTTGCTCGCAGGCGTCGAGGAGGCTTGCAGAGTTTGCAGGCGTGCCGTGTAGATGCTGTACGGGGAACGTGGACGGCGTGGTGGGCGAGACAGGCGCATGGGGCGGTTGGGGGCCTTGGGCGGAACACCCCTGTTCGGCGTTACGTGGCCGTCGGGCGGGCTAGCCCCGCACGTGGGGAGGAGCCACGCGTGCAGGCCCGTAACGGCGCGCAGGCGTAGCGCGGGGGGGAGACGGAGCGCATGGCCCCGTCGCGTGGTGTGTGGGCCTGCGTCGCTTTGGCCCCTGTTGGGCGGACAGGTGAGGCTCCGTGGAGCGAACCTCGCACGCTCATGGGCGTGGATGGCGATGGCTTACCGAGGGTGATCCGAGCGAACGTGAAAGAGAGGGAGAAGCACTGGGAGGGGTTTACGGGTGGCGGGCCCCTCGCTCACAGATCTTTACGAGAGAGAGATAAAGAGAGAGAGGGAGAGAGATGAAGAAGAAGACAAAGGGGTGGGGCTTCACGCCCTAGGCAAACACAAACGCACGATAGCGGCGGCTTGCAGAATTTTCTTTTTCTCTTCAATCATCAATACCCCTTAACGAGGTTTACAAGGCCTTAAGTAGGCTACACAAAATCCTAATAAACCCTAATGAAGTAAATGACAGAATTAACCCTGATTCTACACAAATACAAGGAAATTCGTGCAGAAAATAACAATAAAATAGAAAAGTGATAACTGGGCCTCATAATGGGCCTTACATCAATCCCAACTGCCCCTCAATAAAGTAAACACAAGTCACTCCGCAAATAGGTCATCGTCGAGCCATAAAGAAGCTGGGAACGCTGCAGTCGTCCTTCTCCGACGGTAAACGCGAGTCGGGTCGAACTAGGTCTGCGCGCGGGTGTCCTCACCATTATGTAAAACCCATAAGGCCTCTTATGGCCCCCAATATACAACGTTTTCTTATTGGAGCATGGATTTACAACCTTGGAGATTGGAGTATTTGTTGTATGTATTGTGAATACTTGATTCTTGGTGTCAATCGATTTGCGGAGCATTTGACAGTACTTGGAGATGTTATCCCATGTTCAAGTGTCCTACCTACTGTTTGTGTGCAATTCTTGTCTATGTTGCAGCACAGATGTAATGAATGCTAGTCAAATGACCTCATTTTCTATATTTTATACTTTAGCTTCAGCTCCAACATTCATTCTTAAGATTGGAGTACCCTTAATGTCATATATATGCTATAGCGTAAGCATATATTTAGCATCCTCATGTTCAGCCTCCCTATTAGAGCATGGATTGCGGAATCGGCGGGTTCCGATCCGATTCGGGGGGGATTTCACTGTTCCCCCCCACCGATTTGAAAAAAAAAAAAAAAAAAACGGCCGAAATCGGCCCGAACCGGACCAAATCGGGGCCGGACCGGCCAGATCGGCCGGTCCGGACCCGATCTGGTCCGGTTCGGGCCGGTCCCGATCCCCCCCTTAAGGTTTAAGGGTTTAGGGGTTTAGGGTTTAGGGTTTTAGGGTTTTAGGGTTTAGGGTTTAGGGTTTAGGGTTTAGGTTTTAGGGTTTTAGGGTTAAGGGTTAAGGGTTTAGGGTTTAGGGTTTTAGGGTTTTAGGTTTAAAGGGTTTAAGGGTTTAAGTGTTTAAGGGTTTAAGGGTTAAGGGTTAAGGGTTAAGGGTTAAGGGTTAAGGGTTAAGGGTTTAGGGTTTAGGGTTTATGGTTTTAGGGTTTAGGGTTTAGGGTTTGGGTTTTAGGGTTTTAGGGTTTAGGGTTTAGGGTTTTAGGGTTTTAGGGTTTTTTATGGATGTACATGAATTACATTCATTCTTATTGTACATCAATTGAATAATATGTATGTAATTTTTTCTGATTTTTTTTATTTTTTTCTGACTTTTTTTAATTTTTTATTATTTTTTAATCTGGCCGAGTCGGACTGGCCAGACTTCATCTGGATCGGCCGACTCGGCCGATCCGATCCGAGTCGGATCGGGATCGGTGGGTCCCGATTCGGGGACCCGATCCGATCCGGAATTCCTTGTATTAGAGAGATCTAGAGAGTTCCATAGGGTCAGATTACTTTTCTTCGTTTAGTATTAATGACGATGAGTGATAAAAATAAAGTGTGTTTTGACTATTTTGAGTGAGTGATAAAAATAAACTGTGTTTTGATGATTTTGAGTGAGTGATAAAAATAAAGTGTGTTTCAAGCTTATTATTTCTATGACTACATCAAAACACTTGCTTCATATTATTTTCAAACTTATTTTGAGTGAACCAAAATGCCTCTTGCTGATGCAGGACAGCTACCGAAAAGCATCCAACGACGGCCTGCTGAACAGTAGGGCTCACTTCCCAAGGCGGCAATACCCAGACACTGTAGCACTGGGTCTGAAACCGCAAGTGGGCCTGAGGTGATCCGCCTGAGGTATGGGTCCACTGCTCCGGGAAGAGGCTGTCATGCTCCTGATTGGGTTGATCCAGACAGTAGTCAGGAGGCCTGCTTGGGGCTTGGTCCACCTGGATGCTGGGCCTGAACAAAGCCCACTGGCAGAGGGGCGGTTGGTGCCCTCAAGGCCTAGATGGGTCCCCACGAATGGGCCCCGGGTTCAGGTGCCAAGGGCGACAGGTGGCATCTCTGCCACCGAGGAACACCACGGCGGGGGTTGGCCGACGAGGAGAGACGGTGCGAATTCCCGTGGTGTGCCATGTGTACCGTGGAGCGGGAAGCTGGCAAGGTCGACGATGCTGGGAGACGAAACAGCGTGTGCAGCTGCATGGCAGTGGGCGGGATCGGGGCGATTCGCGCTCCGGCACAAACGACGATGGCGAATGTAGCAAACTCCTGGAGGGCAACATGTAGGCGGCGACTGGTCTGCTGATGAAGGTGGCAATGATGGCACGGGCGGGAACGCTTTTTGGCGCAACGTGGGGCGAACAGATGATGATGAAGGCGGCGGACGGAGGACCGAAGGGGGTCGTGGCGTGCTGGTGTGGTTCCCCCCCAGCATGAACGACGAAGGCGAGGGGAGCGGGGTGGGAGATGGGCACATGCGACGATGGAAGTGGGCTGCGAATCGGGGTGCTCGACGTGTGGCATTGGTGTCGGGGCCGGCTCCGTTGCGTCTTCTCTCATTGTGGTGGAATAGATGAACAGAGAGAGGAGGAATATTTTAATGGGAGAAAGAGAGATAAAAGGGGAAGGGGAATAGTGATCGAATGGCTCGGTGGCCGAGGGGGAAGAAGACAATAGGGGAAGAAGAGGACGAAGAAAGGAGTAAGATAGGTGGGGGTGGGGAGAAGAATTCTACCTAGGGCATCGCACCTTGGCAAGTTCCTATCTCAGGAGCCCTCACATTCATTCCATTCACACAAGACATTTTATTGCATTCATCTCAAAAAGCATTCAATGGCCTGCCCTTTTGGGCATGCAATATTATTTATAGGCTCCCAAAAGCAACCCTAGTGGAGCCCTAGCTGACCCAAAAGACAAAAATGCTCCAAACTCCTAAAATAGGGAAATAACATGCAGAAAAGAGCAGAAATAAATAAATAAAAGTATAACGGGCCTCAAATGGGCTGAGCACAAGATCCAAAATACTCAAATAAAACTAACTAATAACTACTCATCTTAGACTCTAACCAAATAAAAAAAAAAAAAAAAATCATAGCCGAAGTCCTTGTCTAGTCCGCAAACGTGCCTTCCATGATCCAGATCCTGCATCACTCGCCTATGATGCCTTCCATGATCCAGATCCTGCATCACTCGCCTATGACTACATAGTATTACTTACAGGTCCAAAAATAGTTCAGTTTTTTTCACTTGCTTCATATTTTCTTTGAAATTTTAAAAGAGCTTGTTGGACCAGTCTATGTCAAGCCATTTCGGCCTGCATTGGATTGGGATCAGCCAACCTGATCAGTTTCAGCCTACTTGATCTGCGGCCCAATCCTGATCCCTTCATCCTTGGTGAAAAACCTCGATGTAAATTATTTGCAACAGAAACTCCTTATCTTTAGAGAAAGACCGAAAATTATCTTCCTTCTTTCATTTTCTGGAGATCCATTTCTTGCTTTCGTTTTTATTATCCACCTGGGCAATTATGGCTTGCTCGACGAGAGGGGCCTAATCCATATTTGCTCCTTGGCATCTTTATTGGGACAGAAGAGTAGGAGCCGTGCTTCAATAGTCCTGCCTTCTTTGCCTCCTGATTACAATTCCAGCTTCTTGTGGGGGAGTTCCCTCACCCTCCGCCATCCAACTTGAGAAGTAGGTGCGAGCAAAGAGCTAAGCAACATTCACAATCAATATCTCACCCTCTGGCAGCAAGATTGACAAAGATGGAAGTTGGGATTATTGGCAAAAATGGAAATTGGCACTGTAGGCAGACACAGCTTGGGAAGACTCCACCCCGAGCTGTGTCTGCCTACTGCCCTTCTGAGATATGGAGTCTTCCCAAGTTATTTGCTGACACATTTTGGGATCTTCAGACTAACTAAATCTCTGCATTGTTCTATCCACCCCTCAATAGCAGGATTCAGTCATTTTAGGTGCCAATCCCATTACTGGGGCATGAATCTTCCCTTTGGGAGCAGATTTATGAAGGAATGTGATGTCCCAACGATCTGGAATGAACCCTTATACTTAGGGTTTGTTTGGGTGGTGAGGATGGACAAGAAAAAGAAAAATGCAGAGGAAAAAGAGGGGAGGAAGAGGAAGTAAAGGGAAAAGAAAAGTGAGAAGAGATATACCTTGAGATGGCAGTGGCAGCAGCATGCAGGTGTGGAGATGGAGCTGAAGATGGCACGAGGGGTTGGAGGAGGAAGTGACGATTGTGTAGGGTTGAGGGGAAAGTTAAAAAGAGGGACATTATAAAACGACTCCACATTTAAAGTATATTATTGTTCATATGTAATATTGTGTATATGCCCTTAATGCCTTGCATTAGTACCTTAAGCTTAATTTTATTGGCTTTGTAGGTTCGAAATGCAATTTGTTCTATAAATAAACTCCTAAACACTTACAAAACAATGCCTTGACTAAGAATCAGTTATACAATAACCATATAAACAGATTATTGTGCAAATGTCCAAACAATATTCATAAAAAATTCACGCTGTTCCCTTTTCTTTCTCATGCAATTCTCCCTTGGATCCCCTTCTTTTCTATTCTCTCTCCTCATCCTCTTGTTTCTAACATTCATTACTCATCAACCTGATTCTTGAATGTACTCAAGGATTCATGTATTCGCTTGCTTTGATTTTTAAGTGTTATGGGTAATGCAATACATTCCACATCTCATAATTTTTACCTACATGATTCTGGCAACCTCTGTGTTGGACTTGGATTTTAATAGCCAAACTGGTAAGTATGCTGGAGGAGAAGAATAATTGTCTACATTCCAAGAGGAACAAAAAATAAAAATAAAAGGAAAAGTGGCAGTATTGAGTATGAACTGTTCTTATACTTCTTTGCCGTCTGGAAGGCTATAGTTTGTTAAGGGAAAACACAATAATGATGCTGTTTATAATTTTTATATGTGAATAATCATCATATATGATGGGTTGACAGATCAAATGTATGTTATTCACCCTCTACCTTTAAATGCCTAGGCACTTGGCAATGTGTTTTCTCCCATAAACCACCAAGAAAAAGGAAGGCAATAGGAGGAAAATAAAGAAAACATCGAACATAGTGATGTGTATAAATTTGAGAAACAGTGATCCTGTCTAATATGTAAATACCAATTTTTTTAAAGTACTCATATAAATAGTGGTATATTTTTGTAATCGTTAAAAAATAAATTAGCCACTTTGGAATAATTAAGAATAAGAAAAAGAAATACAAAAGTAGTGTCACAGTCACACAAAAGAAACAAATATTTAGTGTGGACAACATAGGGAAGTGTCTAATGCGTGAGGCAAACATGAGGTGAGGCAAGATTCGCCCTACTTCGTTGCGTAGGTGAGCAACTTAAAATGTCATCTCTCTAAAGATTGTCCTGTCTATGATGCAGTTATTTGACCTCATTATCTATCCATATTAAATTGTTTCTTAGGCTTCTTTCTCATTTGTTTTAATCATTTTCTTCTTCACCTTATACTCCAAAGCTTTCCTTCTCTCTTTCTTTGAACTATTTTCAAATCTAAGAGAAACCTTTGAGCATGTAGCGTAACCTCCCTTTCCACCGGTTGTCAACCCACCTGTGGCAGGCTCCATTCTTGTCCAGAGTTCCTTTTACTGGGTTTTTTTGCTCAGCCTCTCGACTTCTGACTTCAGAATGACCTTTAATGCTAAAGCTTCTCTCAAATGTAAATCTGTAACTCTGTGGATTGGACACAGATCTGTTGATGTAGTTGAAGGCTACAGTTGATTGATGCCTTCAGTTAGTAGAATCATTTCTCAAAAGAAAAATCAAATCCAAGTAATGTTACAAATGGTTTAATACAAAAGGAAGTGTAAAACATTACAACCCTAAAAGTTTGAATGAAATGAGGGGTGGTTTAATATCAGTGGCTGATGCAGAAGTTTCTAGTGAATGGAATCAATTGCTTTCATTCATATGCAATTGTTCCAGTTGAGTAGGCATCAGACAGATGTTTTGGTACATCTTTTGTAGCCTCATTGTCTTAGATCTGAGCAGGTGACCAATCATATTAATTATCTCAAGACCCTGAGCTGGTTTGTCCTGTTCTGCCATTTGATATCTGAGCTTTTATACTGAAACCCTAAAGTAATTCTGCTAAAATGAAAAAGTATGCTCTGACAGTCATCATATTTTTGACAATGTGTCTTCGTCAGCGTGGTCATTCAGATCCAAGTACGAGGAACAGGAGAGCAAACAGGGGGAAGACGCAGATCACGGAGGGTGATATCATGTATTTGACTCTGGAATCAGAACCAACTGCGCAGGGGAACAAAGACAAGCAGCCGACATGATTGTCGTGTGACATTAGTGTAAACCATGGGATGATAAGTAGCAAGCAGAGATGGTCCCAAAAAAATCCTGAGATGCTAGGTTGGCTGGCATTTTTGTTTGATCTAAATTACTGGGTTCCATGTTACAACAGTTTGTGATCTGTTGTAAACTTTTGGCGGAACGTGTACATATTGTTTAAGGGAGACTGATCTGGTCTTAACAGAGGCAGGAGAAAGAATGCAAAAAGATTAAGAATTTCAATTATTGCCTAAATTTCGACATTGGACCCATGACTGTGGGCTTCCGGCCTAGGGATATGATCATAGTTAGCAATTTGGCGAACGATAGATTTGGTTCGAGAAAATTGTTGTTTAATTCTGTTTGGAACCAATTATTTGGGCAAAAAATTCAGAGCACTTATAATGTATAATTCGTGTATAACAATGTGGAGCAATATTATGTTTAATGAGGAGATAATTTAATGGTTCATTTATTAGCGAAGTTTTCTAACACAGAATTTGACACAACAAAACAGAGACGCATATAGCTGAGAGGAGAGAGAGAGAGAGAGAGAGAGAGTGAATTGGTTTATTAGCAGAGTTTTCTGACACAATTTGACGCAACAAACAAAACCGAGCCGCATATAGCTTAGCTAACATTGTGCATGATAGTTTTCTTGCTAGGAAGTGCGGTGTGACGATAGCCTTTCATGGGGCTGCAGCTCGTGATCTATGAAGGATATTTCAATCATTAGAACCTTTGAACTGATCAATGATATAAAGAAATAGCTTATTTGTTTTGTTAGATCTGTGTTGCACCGAAGCTTTCTCCCCTAAAATAACGATGTAATCTGTATCAAAATTTGTAATAAACCCACTTTCATGAGCAAAAACGAACTAGAGTCGAGACCCATACCAAATGAAGAGGGCAACAAAACATTTCTTAGGCCAAGTGTGCCGAGCCAATAAGAAAGGACTACATATATAGACTTTACACACTAGACATGTAAAGAGTATGATCTATGCCGAAAACTTCCTGTGAATGTGGTTCTTTAATTCTCATGTACTTTCATGGGCAGGACCAACAAATCTGAAGCAACACACAGCAATGTGTAGCCGAATACCCTCAATCATTCTCTCTTCAAGAGAATCAGTATAATTGTAGCAATTGTTAATGCAATGAAAGATGCTCCCACTGCCATGTCCTCATAACGCCTGTCACTGCTGTTGATCCTCATAAGGGTGGTGGTGCTGCCAGCACCCGTTGTCCCTATGAGATTTTCAAAGAGGTCAGAGAAACTATTCATCATCTCTTTCACCTTCAGCCTTATGGTGTGCAAGAAATCCCTTAACCCATTTTCTGAGCTTTGAGGCTGAGCATCTGTATGAAAAAACAAGAACGTTAAGATCACAAATAAAAAGGAGTAATCTAGTGAGATCTATTGTATTCTTACTTATTTTGTGGGTCTTACAGAAATCCATGACCTTCTTATTCTTCATTACAGCATCCCAGACCTTTTTATCCCGGGCAAGAGAGGCAACAATGTCCTGCACAAAGGGCTGCCGCTTAGAACAACCTTCATAAGCTTGCAAGCATGACCTGATGCTTTATTTCCGATTGTTGTACAAGAAGAGAGATTTATCCGACGTATTTGTAAGAAGTTTTATCCACTGAGGAGTCACCATAAATAAGTCTAACTCAAAAAAAGACCACATTAATTCAGATCAAAACAGAAATTAAACGCCAGCCACAAACAACACTGAAATTAAAAACTGAAAAGGACATAAATAGAGACCCTTATTAGCAGAGGTCTTCCATCTAAGATTCAATGCACGTCTAATTATTGTGCAGGTGATTATATTTCAAAAAAAAGAGAGAGAAGATGCTCTCCTAGCAAAGGCCAATGGTGTCAGGAAAGGAAGGTAAAGATAAAGCTTCCTTACGGGCATGTATGAGCATTACAACATGGACAAATTGCAGAAAGGCATAAAACTAATGCCCTTTTAAACGAGAGAAAATAAAAAAAAATTATGGATCATACAAGTTTGCCATAAGATGGTTAGACTTCAAATACTAACCTGAACTTCAGGGAACTCTTGCAGCAAGGAAAATGCCTGGACGATGTTCCTGTGGGCCGAACGTCGCAAGGGAAATGGCTGCATAACGTTCCGGTGGGCTGAAGAAGCAAGAATAGCTGCACAGCCCAGTTTGGGACCCAAACCTTCCGAACAATATGACTCGCACAAGCCAGTAGAAGCATTGGGGGAGTATAACCTGATAGAGGTCAAGACCATACACAAGAGGCAGTTAGAATGTGGGAGTTCTTATGTGCAACCAATCTAAATAACAGACTACCAAAAGAAAGATTCATCACTTGATCAAAGGAGACAAAACAAAATGACAAATGCATGATTAGGTCCCATAAGCATCATGAAAATTTTCTCTCTTTGGATCCAATGGCCAAATCGATGGGAACCAAGCATCATCTGTCCACAAAAAGATCTTCTTCCTGTAAAAGACTTGTAATTGTTACAACAAGTCTTTAAGGCACTCACATTCTTGATAATTTAACACATCTTTAAGATACTCATAATCCTGTTGATTCTTCTAGAAGTTTTATCAAGCACGCATGTCTTATTAATAATTTAGCTGATGGAAAAGGAGGAAGAGAAGAGTAGTCAAGCATTTGATTCAGTATTGGGGATTAGGGTGCTCGTCTTTGTTTGACTTGGTGCATATGAGAGAAACCATGCATCGTTACACTTTAAGTGGAACAAGTTAACTACCTACTCTGACTCTGACTCTGACATACCATAAGAATTAACAACTTCAAAGAAGAAGATGTGCAATCTTGAATCAAAGACCGACGAAGCCTCGTGTGTTTGTTCACTAATAAATCACTCACTGAAAGTGGTTCTTGAAGGCGGTGATTCTGGTTTGGCTCAATTTGTATGCCTTCTTCTTCCACTTAGTACAATGGTCGTACGATCCTGTCTTTTTTTTTTTTTTTTAAAAAGCCATCTTTAAAACAAATCACTACCCATCCATATACTTGTCCCACCTTCATCCAAGTCGATTCAAATTCTTGGCTATATCCACATATCCTAGCACGATGGGCTATATCCATTAATGGAAGCCCAAACACAAGTACCCCCATCTACAACTCAACCATCTGATGAAAAATAATTACAATAATAATAATGATGGTCATTTTTGCTATGCTAAGACACCACTCTACAAACCCATGCAGTACTTTCTTGTGTCTTAGGTATCTAGTTGGGTTCCTCCTTCAACAGGAATGGCGCCTAATGAAAGACAATTATCAAGAATCCAAAATAACCCATCTAACGTGAACCAAAGCAAAGATGAAAACTAGCTATGCATGGTTTTCCCATACGGGAATCAGACCTATAAAAAAATTGTCACGCATTGGATTGACCTATTATAAAGTGCCTAGTCTAAATGTTTGAATTCTTTGTAATGATATTCACCTGTCGGTTCCCATGCACCACGTAAGGTGATGCGGGGTACAAAGCCAAGTGGCATGTTCGCATGTACTCTAAAAGACTCATATCAGCTAAATGATGGTATAAAACTAATCCAAATATCATAAAAAATAGTAGAAACTAAAGCTCTGCAGTTTCAGTCCAATCCCTTATCTTGAATCTGAATGTTTAAATTTACATATCTCTACCTTTTTACTGGTGTAAGATCATTTCTGAAGTATAAACCTCATTAACTTATTAGCATGGTTACTCACACGAGTCATCAAAGTTTCTCTCTCTCTCTCTCTCTCTCACTCTCATATCTCCAGTTTCAAGGTCTCAATGTTGTAAACCCGGTTGAAACAAGTGTGCAGAAAAAGAGAAAACAGTACAGGGATAGGATCATCGATCAACCAACCATTAAGAACCCCAGCAACAAGCACTCATGCACTCATGCTCACTTACCCATGCAGGGCATCCTTCAGATCCGACGCTGCCTCCTTGGCCTCCTCCAGCGACGGTGGCGCCACCCCGCAGAGCCTTTCTTCCTCCCCACCAGCAAACTCCCACTCGTCGGCTTCCAAAGTCACCCTCTGCGGCAGCCAGGGGCCGCGGGCTGCGCGGTGGCTGCCGAGAGTGGCCGCCTTGGCCGCCGTCCACAACACTCCTCCCCCACCCATGACTTGCTCTTGGATGGATAGAGAAGGCCCGAAAGGTGCAGGAAACCAGAGTGAGGGGGAGTTGTGAGGAATCGAGGGGTTGCACTTGCCCCACAGAGAGAGAGAGAGAGAGAGCAGTAGCGTTGGAGTTTATATAATATGAAACGTCGGAACGCGGCCGATTTGTCGTGCTTTGAAACGTCGGAAGGCGGCCGATTTGTCGTGCTTATCTGGAAATGTAGACGCCGATCCATCCAAGATGGGTTTCCTTCCACTCCAGCCGAAGCGGTGCAAGCGGTAACCGATACTCTAATTATCTGATCGGATTATAGTTTTTGTTAAACGGATATGCATATGGATAAATAAGATAACAGATATCAATTTTTTTTATCCATAAGATAACAGATATCAATTTTTTTAAGTATTCATATTTATTTAACCCCCCCACCCCCCCACATTCTCTAAACTCTCTTTGAATCCCTTCGATAAGCAACCATTAATATATATATATTAGAAATGTACACAAGATATCTTAGTATGTTTTAGTAGAAATATGATACATTAAAGGAATATTTCTTGAGTGCTTCTTTTTCTTTTTTAAGATTATTAACCAGAGGAATTTTTAGCAAGGGTTCAAACATTGTAAGAGGTTTAAAATAAATACCAAGATCGTAGGGAGCAACACAGAATATTAAATGATTGTAGAAATCAAAAATAAAAAAGGTTTAATGATTAATAGTTTGATTATCCGATCATATCATCCTCTTATTTTTGAAACTACACTCCACAATTATGACTCACTCAAGAAAACGATGTTAACTATAACTTGATTTCAACATTCATCATTGCTATTTTTTGTTCATTAAAATTTCAATTGATCAACTATATATATAGTACTCTTGATTATATCTTTCAAGTATAAAGATATTAACTAAAATGAAAATGAAAATGCACGGAAGTGCGTACTTAAAACTAGCTAGTATCATGTTATAGAAATAGCAAATAGGAACAGAGCCACCCAATTCGATTCATATGCGGTATAGATGGAGAGAATATACTTATAGAGTATACATATCTATTCTCCAAAGAATTATCGTGTGCACATCCTCTACAAACATCACAATCACAGGCACACAAGAATTCGAAGCCGTAGCTTGCAGCTGTTCTTCGCTGCGACCAGCATCAGCTTCCTCATGATCTCCATCTAGTTCAGATCTCTACCCAATGCCCACCGCCGTCTGCAACATCAGCATCCTGTTTAAAAGCTGCATGCATGGTGCAGTGACTCCACCTTGTGACGCCACTCACTCCACCATGATAACCCCGCGCCTCTCAGCGACGTCGTCTGGTCGACCCTGAACTCCTCGGAAGGCGGCTGCACTTGCACTCTGGAAGACGAAGGCCACAGCGACGTGGGCGGCGCGCGGCGCCGGCGGCAGCGGGGAGGATGGATCCTCCCGTGGGAGCGACGCTATGACCGGCCGCTGGGGCTTCACAGGAGAACGGCAGAGGGGGCAGATGGCGTTGCATCGGAGCCACGGGTCGATGCACTTGGCGTGGAAGCTGTGGCTGCACCCGGGGAGGCTCCTCGCCCGCTGGTTCTTCTCGAACGGGCTCTGGCACACGGCGCAGTTGTGGGCCTCCGGAGCCCTGCCGGGGTATGAGAAGACGGGGAGGGACGCGAGCTCTCTAGGGCGGAGCCCGCCGTGCATGGCGCTGGCGTCGGCTACCCTTCCGGGTTGGGCTGCAGCCCTGCGGCGATGAAAGCAGTACTCGAGACACGCGGCGAGGCACGCGAAGGTGAGGAGGATGAGAGATGAGTAGAGGGCTGCGACGAGCTGTTGCAGCTGCATGGTGGGCGGAGGCGGGGCAGAGGGGAGGAAGGGCTGGGTTCCCTATATGCGCTTGCTTGCTGCTCAGAAACCTATCCGTCTCTGGAAACAAGAAACGGAGAAGGCAGTTGCGTAGTCATGATGGGAGGTAGATCGCAGCGTGGTGGAGACCGGTCCTCCGCTGCAGTAACCAATGAGGACACCAGGAGGGAGAAATGGCTCCCATGTACAGATTGGATTGAGATGAGGTATCTTGGTGATGGACTCCCTTCATGTGAGGAATTTGTTGGAAAAAAAGAAAGAGAAAATCTTTGAGTTCAAGTTCCTTTAAAAAAAAGAAGAAGAAGAAGTATGTATATATATATATATATATATATATATATATATATATATATATATATATATATATATATATATATATATATATATATATATATATATATATATATATATTAGGATTTTATTTAGAGAATTAATCGATTTATTGTTATGTTATTTTTAGCAACATCGCAATACTCGTAACCAGTGGCGGATGCAGCCCATTTCAGTGGGGTCTCAGGATTCCACTGAAATTTTAAAATTTTAGTAGAAGAGCTTTAATTTAATAAGGTAAATTTTAAATTTAAGTATAAGGAGACCCTACTGAATTTTTTAGATGACCCATAGGACCCTAGTCTCATTCAGAACTCAGTTCCACTGAATTTTTTACATAGTATTATGATTTATATTTATGATTTAATAAAGAATTCGTTGAGTGTATTTGGAAGAAAAAAATCTTCATAACGAAGTGTAACATTTTTATTAAGTATTCATTTTTATAATGATTAAAATATTTTTATTTTTATTTTTTATTTTAATATTTTTAATATAATAAAAATAAAATATCTATATATTTAATAATAATCTGAGTGACCCCACTAGATAAAGTTTCTGGATCTGCCACTGCTCGTAAAAGCACCCTTGCTTTTAACTTCCAATGTTAAAGATGCAATGAAAATATTTAGATGAAGTCATATGATGTCTGTCATCTAAACATTTAGACGAACTAGGCATATATCTAGTCATCGTCCTCCCTCCTGTTTGGTCTGCACATTTGTCCCAAGAAACCAAGTGAAGTCCCTCTTTTGTATTGCTCCTTGCCAGAAGAAGTTGCAAAATATTGATTCAATTTGACAAACTAATTGCTTGGATAAAAAAAGAAGCTAACCAGTAAAAAGTCAAGCAGTTAAAACATAGAACAACTGAGCTCCAATTATCCTGCACACATGATAAGAAATACTTATGCCCACTCCCAATCCTTCAATGAATCATGGTCAAGCATAGGTTGGCAATTAATCTCACATTTCAGTGCTTTGGACCTTATTTAACACCCAAAACAGCCACAATAGCAGCCTTGTGTTGTACATTGACTCCAATATAGACTGTACTTTTATTTTGATTCAATTGGAGGCTTGAAAAGTGATAGAATCTACCCAACAAGATGAGCTTGACCATTTGAAGAAAACCACTGCCATACCCCTGGGATTTTGAGCTAATTTCTCTCCATAGCTTTCCAAGGTAAAACTTTTAGGCACTCCCTTGTCTTAGTCCATTTGATGAAGAGAAGAAATTAACGGGGTTGCCATTCAATAGGACCAACAATTTACATGTTTCTAAACAGAGTTCGGATCTCCTCAGTAGGAGGTTGGTCCCAACTCTAGCAGTAGCCAATCGTAGGGTGCCACCTGTAATAAATTCTCTCTTTAACCTGGAAAACCCTTTGCTCACGACCTGCAACCGGTTGCCATCCACCTAAGCAGGTAACCGGTCACGCCCACCTCTTCCCGCTCTCTCCTCTGCTCCTCTTTGAACCCTGCGGTTGTAAACGTCCATTCACCGTCTCTTCAGCTTCTCTCATCTCCTGCTCTCCAACCGAGAACTCCCTTCTCTTTCTCCTCAACTCCGGCCACCTCCGACCTCCCGAGAACTCCCCTTCCTCCCCAGCTCCTTTGCCTCTCTCCCTTCCTCTGCTCGTGCGTGGTGGTTCCCGGCGAGGAGAAGACGTGGACGCACAAGCTCCCTGCCGCCCCTCTCTCCCTTCCGCTGCTCGTGCGTGGTGGTTCCCGACGAGGAGAAGACGTGGACGCACAAGCTCCCTGCCGCCCCTCTCTCCCTTCCTTTGCTCGTGCGCGGTGGTTCCCGGCGAGGAGAAGACGTGGACGCACAAGCTCCCTGCCGCCCCTCTCTCCCTTCCTCTGCTCGTGCGCGGTGGTTCCCGGCGAGGAGAAGACGTGTGCCGCCCTTCTCTGTGCCGTCCCTTCCTCTGCTCGTTGGTATGGTTTTCCCCTAACCTTCTCTATTTCCTTCCCCTCTGTGATCCTTCACTGCAAGGCCTGGTTACCAGCCAGGTTCAGGTTGCCCCGTGTCGTCCCTGCCTCTGCTCGTAGGTATGTTTTTTCCCTATCATTCTCTATTTCCTTCCCCTCTGTGATCCCTCACTGTAAGGCCTAGATTACTCATTTTATATGCTTGAAAAATGAGGTCAAGAGAAAATTTTCTTCCACTTAAGGGAAGATTAGGTTGCTTCTACTTTCTTGAGTTGAAATCTACATATAAATCACCGTACCTATTAGGTGAAATTCAGTTACAGTTATTCCCATGTTTTATGTTAGCACAACTATTGGTCTTATCCCAATCCTAATGGCAACTTCCATGTCCCTATTGGTGGGCTTTCATTTGGCCATTTTTAACTGTATTTATTTTTAATCTCACTTAAATTATCTCCATATCAGCTGGCATGACCCAAGGACAGGCTTGCCATCATAATAAGAGAGGGATAAGGATGACTGGTCCTCATTTCTTATTTGGCATCAATTAGGTTTCACCTAAAACCAGAGATAACATGCAAGAAATAAGGGAGTAAGCTATTCTTCTTTATCCCCAATTTTACGATTAAAGATTGAGATAAGTTGGTTAATCAAAATGATAGAAGGACTTATTTCTAACTAATTTTCTCCTGATATTCCTTTTTACACAAAAAACATGCTTTCATATGATCAGTTTGATATCTGAGGGGGTCCAGTTTCGGCACATTTACTGTCGATGTATGTTAGATATCTCTGCCAGCAAACCCGTGCGACTAAGTTTGCCCTTGCGAGTGAGAGACATCCTTGTTACACTATCATGTACGGACAAAGGTTTTCTCCTCGTTTTCTTCCTATTGTAAAGTGCATTAACTCCTTGAAATATATAAAAAAAGGGATATCAACATCGCGATTAAACAAATCACTCTTAGGCATTGTAGGTTTCAAAACAAATTAAGCTTTGTATTATACTTCTTTAAAGTAATTGAAAAACATTGATTAGCTTGTGTTGGTCCTTTACTGAAGCACATTTCTCTATTGCCATGATGTTTTGTCAAGACAATGTCACATTTGAAAGCATGCCCCTTTCCCCGCTTTATGATAATTGCCTTGCTTTATGCTCTTTAGATGTGCATGTGAATTATAATGTAATCTCTTTACATGTGGATGTGGATCTATATGTCAATTTTTTTTGACATGCACAGATGTGCATGTGCTATTTATCTAGGTATCTGTGTAGGTATGTATCCGATTTTGTTTATGTACATATAGATTTTCTTTTTGTCAGACTATATTACTCTTACTCTTTTGGTATAATAAAGAGGTTTACCTCCGTCTAGTACCAACGGGTAATATATAAGTAGGTGGATATATACTTGTGGATGTGCATGTGAATCATAATGTAATCTCTTTAGATGTAAACGTGGATCTATATGGCATTTTTTTGGACATGTGCAGATGTGGATGTGCTACTTATCTAGGTATCTGTGTAGGTATGTATCCGATTTTGTTTATGTACATGTAGATTTTCTTTTTGTCAGACTATATTACTCTTTTGGTATATGAAACTGGCAACCCCAGTACGTAGAGGTTTACCTCCGCCTAGTACCAACAGGTAATACATAAGTAGGTGGATGTATACTTGTGGATGTGCATGTGAATCATAATGTAATCTCTTTAGATGTGGACGTGGATCTATATGGCATTTTTTTGGACATGTGCAGGTGTGGATGTGCTACTTATCTAGGTATCTGTGTACGTATCTATCTGTCTTTTGTTTATGGACATGTATATTTTCTTTTTGTCAGACTATATTACTCTTTTGGTATATGAAACTGGCAACCCCAGTGCGTAGAGGTTTACCTCCGCCTAGTACCAACGGGTAATACATAAGTAGGTGGATGTATACTTGTAGATGTGCATGTGAATCATAATGTAATCTCTTTAGATGTGGACGTGGATCTATATGGCAATTTTTTGGACATTTGCAGGTGTGGATGTGCTACTTATCTAGGTATCTGTGTACGTATCTATCTGTCTTTTGTTTATGGATATGTATATTTTTTTTTTGTCAGACTATATTACTCTTTTGGTATATGAAACTGGCAACCCCAGTGCGTAGAGGTTTATCTCCGCCTAGTACCGACGGGTAATACATAAGTAGGTGGATGTATACTTGTGGATGTGCATGTGAATCATAATGTAATCTCTTTAGATGTGGACGTGGATCTATATGGTATTTTTTTGGACATGTGCAGGTATGGATGTGCTACTTATCTAGGTATCTGTGTAGGTATGTATCCGATTTTGTTTATGGACATGTATATTTTCTTTTTGTCATACTATATTACTTTTTTGGTATATGAAACTGGCAACCCCAGTGCGTAGAGGTTTACCTCCGCCTAGTACCAACGGGTAATACATAAGTAGGTGGATGTATACTTGTGGATGTGCATGTGAATCATAATGTAATCTCTTTAGATGTGGACGTGGATCTATATGGCATTTTTTTGGACGTGTGCAGGTGTGGATGTGCTACTTATCTAGGTATCTGTGTACGTATCTATCTGTCTTTTGTTTATGGACATGTATATTTTCTTTTTGTCAGACTATATTACTCTTTTGGTATATGAAACTGGCAACCCCAGTGCGTAGAGGTTTACCTCCGCCTAGTACCAACGGGTAATACATAAGTAGGTGGATGTATACTTGTGGATGTGCATGTGAATCATAATATAATCTCTTTAGATGTGGACGTGGATCTATATGGCAATTTTTTGGACATGTGCAGGTGTGGATGTGCTACTTATCTAGGTATCTGTGTACGTATCTATCTGTCTTTTGTTTATGGACATGTATATTTTCTTTTTGTCAGACTATATTACTCTTTTGGTATATGAAACTAGCAACCCCAGTGCGTAGAGGTTTACCTCCGCCTAGTACCAACGGGTAATACATAAGTAGGTGGATGTATACTTGTGGATGTGCATGTGAATCATAATGTAATCTCTTTAGATGTGGACGTGGATCTATATGACATTTTTTTGGACATGTGCAGGTGTGGATGTGCTACTTATCTAGGTATCTGTGTACGTATCTATCTGTCTTTTGTTTATGGACATGTATATTTTCTTTTTGTCAGACTATATTACTCTTTTGGTATATGAAACTGGCAACCCCAGTGCGTAGAAGTTTACCTCCGCCTAGTACCAACAGGTAATACATAAGTAGGTGGATGTATACTTGTAGATGTGCATGTGAATCATAATGTAATCTCTTTAGATGTGGACGTGGATCTATATGGCAATTTTTTGGACATGTGCAGGTGTAGATGTGCTACTTATCTAGGTATCTGTGTACGTATCTATCTGTCTTTTGTTTATGGACATGTATATTTTTTTTTTGTCAGACTATATTACTCTTTTGGTATATGAAACTGGCAACCCCAGTGCGTAGAGGTTTATCTCCGCCTAGTACCAACGGGTAATACATAAGTAGGTGGATGTATACTTGTGGATGTGCATGTGAATCATAATGTAATCTCTTTAGATGTGGACGTGGATCTATATGGTATTTTTTTGGACATGTGCAGGTATGGATGTGCTACTTATCTAGGTATCTGTGTAGGTATGTATCCGATTTTGTTTATGGACATATATATTTTCTTTTTGTCAGAGTATATTACTTTTTTGGTATATGAAACTGGCAACCCCAGTGCGTAGAGGTTTACCTCCGCCTAGTACCAACGGGTAATACATAAGTAGGTGGATGTATACTTGTGGATGTGCATGTGAATCATAATGTAATCTCTTTAGATGTGGACGTGGATCTATATGGCATTTTTTTGGACATGTGCAGGTGTGGATGTGCTACTTATCTAGGTATCTGTGTACGTATCTATCTGTCGAGTTATCACTTATCTATCTGATTTTGTTTATGGACATGTTTATTCTCTTTTTGTCAGACTATATTACTCTATTGGTATATGAAACTGGCAACCCCAGTGCGTAGAGGTTTGCCTGCGCCTAGTACCAACGGGTAATATATAAGTAGGTGGATATATACTTGTCGATGTACATGTGAATTATAGTGTAATCTCTTTAGATGTGGACGTGGATCTATATGGCATTTTTTTTGACATGTGCAGATGTGGATGTGCTACTTATCTAGGTATATGTGTATGTATCTATCCGATTTTGTTTATGTACATGTAAATTTTCTTTTTGTCAGACTATATTACTCTTTTGGTATATGAAACTGGCAACTCCAGTGCGTAGAGGTTTACCTCCGCCTAGTACCAACGGGTAATACATAAGTAGGTGGATGTATATTTGTGGATGTGCATGTGAATCATAATGTAATCTCTTTAGATGTGGACGTGAATCTATATGGCATTTTTTTGGACATGTGCAGGTGTGGATGTGCTACTTATCTAGGTATCTGTGTAGGTATGTATCCGATTTTGTTTATGGACATGTATATATTTTTTTTGTCAGACTATATTACTCTTTTGGTATATGAAACTGGCAACCCCAGTGCGTAGAGGTTTACCTCCGCCTAGTACCAACGGGTAATACATAAGTAGGTGGATGTATACTTGTGGATGTGCATGTGAATCATAATGTAATCTCTTTAGATGTGGACGTGGATCTATATGGTATTTTTTTGGACATGTGCAGGTGTGGATGTGCTATTTATCTAGGTATCTGTGTACGTATCTATCTGTCTAGCCATCACTTATCTATCTGATTTTGTTTATGGACATGTTTATTTTCTTTTTGTCAGACTATATTACTTTTTTGGTATATGAAACTGGCAACCCCAGTGCGTAGAGGTTTACCTCCGCCTAGTACCAACGGGTAATACATAAGTAGGTGGATGTATACTTGTAGATGTGCATGTGAATCATAATGTAATCTCTTTCGATGTGGACGCGGATCTATGTGTCATTTCTTTAAATATCTAGTTATGTGTGTACGTATCTATCTGTGTAACTATCACTTATCAATCCGATTTTGTTCATGTACATGTAGATTTTCTTTTTGTCTTGCTATGTTACTCTTTGTTTATAAAATTGTATGAAATCAGACAGGTATACAATTGTGAAAAATGTACAATTTTTAGGAGAGATGTTGCCAAATTCTTTTTGGGGTATTGTGTACGAGGGCTGCCTAACCAGTCTAGGTGCAGTGTCATGAGGTGATGCGACAAACACAAAATCCCCACCATCTCTTCCTGACTTTAACCTCCCAAACCTTATCGTCCAGTTTGTTAGAGTATGGCCTTTATCTTAACAACACAAAATTTTCATGTGAGTGCACATGGATTAAAGTCTATTTGGAGATACATATATTTTAGCAGCTCCTTCATAATGTCATCTTGCTCCTTGATAAATATACTCATCATCTTATATTTGGTTGTAGCTGAAGAGATAAATTTAAGCCAAGCACAATGTCCTATACAATTAAGTATGAAATTACCCTGTAACATATACATTGCCTGTCTGATTTCATTTTTTATGACTACTTCAAGCATGCTTGTCCGATTAAATGATGTTTGTCTTCTTAAAGTCTTAGTGAACCTAATGATCTTTATGTTTAACCAATGTTCATTTTATAATTATTTTTTGACTTTATGTCGTACACATTTTAAAATACTATGTTTTATGTATTTGTTAATTCATTTTGTACTATATTATTGTGTATAACAATATGTTTTCCTTCTCAGCAAAATAGAAAGTGCTAAGATGGCTCCAGAACGGTTCCCTTGTCATCGATGCTTCATTTCCTATTACGTTGAATGTATTCAAATGACTAATCTTCAAGAACATCATCGGGAACTTCTAAAGACTCCATTTAAAGTTTTTCTTGATATCCCACCACTAGCATTTGAAAGTGCATTGCTTAGAGAGATGGTTGGGAGTTATGTGAAGGAGGAAGACTTCTCAATTGCTGGAAAGAGAGTTAAATTTACCGCAGAGGACGTCGGTCTCATTCTTGGTCTTCTATGTTCTGGAAGTTCTATTCAAGTACGTGGACGTGTAAAAAAATCAAACCTGCATAACTTGTGGATTGGCGATAGATTACGCACACATAAGGACGACATTTTTGTGAAACTGATGCAATTAGAGGATTTGAATGATGAAGCATCCATTCGGTACACAGTTAGTTTATGGATTGCTTTCATGTGTGCGTCATTTCTATTCCCCCAAAGCTCTTTTTCATGTCCGCCACATCTATTGTACTATCTTGACAATGTAGAGACAATCAAAGAGTACAATTGGGCAGTGACTATTCATTCATTCCTCCTTCATAATTTAGATACAGTTGCAAAGATTGTGAGATCAAGACTTAGAGGTAACGATACCAACGAGTCTCCTTATCTCGTTGGATGTACCGCCGTCTTATGTGTAAGTTTTTAATTACTTTAACTTCTTTTACGTGACTTTTTCTTTTATATGATGCTTATGTATTTTTGTTTAAATCTTTTTGCAGGCTTGGTTCCTTGAACATTCAGGCTCAATACCTACTTGTTCGATTTAGTCTGTACCAAGACTCTTTAGATGGTACAAGACTAGTGATAAAGTGTTAAATTGATCATTTAAGAGCAATCATATGCATCATATTCATGTTTTTATCTGCAAAATAGCATGAAATGATAGATAATTGTGTAACAAGTCCAACGGTACTAATTTCATCAAATTCTGACTTAAAAACATCGTCATTTCATGTGATTAAAGGAGCATAGCGCATTTACGATTTTTCGACAAAACCGAGACGAAATGAATAAATATGATGATATTTTTATGATAATGCACTAATTTATATTTATTTTGTGCGAACAGGACATGCCGATGATGCAGTACAGCTAGTGGAATTTCCGAAAATTTGGGGGAGATCTAGTGTGCGGATTTCAACTAAAACAGGGATAAAAATGCAATTTGATTCCTTCGTTCGCTGGAGTTTCCCAAAACCCACTATTTCCTTTCTTCTCTCCAATTTCCTAAACCGCAGTCCGACTTCTTCTCCAGTTTCCTTCCCACACCTCTCCTCCTCTTTATAAATATTTCACCCCCTCTTCTTTTCAAAAAAAAAAAGGAAATCCGATTCTTTCTCTGCTATTTCTCCCACGGTTTCCTCTTTGTCCCAGCACCTCTCTCCTTCACCCGCCTTCTCTCTCTCGTTTTTATTTCCCAGCAGCATCCCTCTCTCCCTCTCGCCGGTTCTCCTCTTCTCGGTTTTACTCTTCCTCTCTCCCGCAGATTCCCTCTCCCTCTCTCGGTTTCCCACGTCTCTCTCTTCCTCTCCTTCTCTCCCTGCCATCTCTTTCTCTCCCCCACTCCCTTGCTCGGTTTCTGTCTGCAACCCCGCAGCACCAGCAAGTTCCTCCAGCACCCGATGCAGCCCCTCCAAGCTTCTCTCTCCCCAGCGAACTCTCCACCGATGCACCTGCCAGGTTCCTCCACGCAGCTGCACCTGCCAGCCTTCCACATGCATGCGCACGGTTTCCTCCAACTCCAGCGCACCTGAAGCAAGCTCCACGTGCCACCAGCGGCTGCTTCTTCCAAGCACGCATCCAGCTCTTCCTTCAGCCAGCACCAGCCACCGACCAGCAGCTTCACGGCCCAGCATCCCTCCACGCAGCTCCAACTTTCCTCCAACGCAGTAGCAGCCGGCAACTTTCCTCCTCTCCTCCACAGCAACCAGCAGCCACGTAGCCAGCAACAGCAGCAAGCGGTTCCAGCGTTGGTCCACTGCGCCAGATCTCCCAACAACCTGGTCCATTGCGCCAGCAACCCACATTGCTGTGTTGTTCTTGGTTATTTAATTAGGGATAGTTGTTGGTATTGTTTAATTAGTCTTAGGTTACTTAATTAGGGTTAATTCTTGATTGGTTAGAGTTTTATTAATTATTAGTTATTTAATTAAGTTATTTGATTCATGATGTTTAATGATTTATACAATCAAACAATAGGTTGTTTTCGTTGTTATAATTTTTAGTCGTGCTTATTTTTATGTGTGTTTGTGTTTAATTTCTGAAAAAGAAAAGAGAAAAAAAAGATTTGTTTAATTTAGATAATTATAACTTTAGGTAATATTAGTTAACTTAATTTTAGTTTAATTAAGTAATTAGTTTACTTAAAATCTCACTTATTTTTAGATTAACTAAAGTCCAAAGTTTTCAAAATTAGAATCTTAACTCCCTGTGGATCAACTCGGACTCACCACTATCAATTTCCAAAATTTGATTTGAATGAGCCGGATAAATTTAGATTGAACGTTTTCTTGTGTTTAACGACGCACAATTCGAAACGATCAACTAGTCTTCTGAGAAAAGATGGTGTGAAAAGAACTATTTTGGGTAAAATAAAGAAGACTAAGGTACATACGCATTTTACATTGTTGCTTATGTTTACATTAGGATGTAACTTGTTTTTTTTTTCAGGTAATAGAAAGATTACAACCTTCTACAGTTGAAACAACATCCTCCGATGTGCCCATCCATAGTTCAACTTGGAGGATAATCGAAAAAGAGAAGGATGTGATTCGAAAAACGCGCCGAAAAGAATAAATCGATGAAGAAATTGAAGAAGCGCAAGAAAGAGAGAATGTACAAAAGAATGGAGAAGATAGCATTTTACTTGCACATATGGTAGAACAGGTTAAAATGCTTACTGAAGAATGCCGGAAGTCTCAAGAGTGGAAGTTAGCCTATGAGAAAGAAATTGAAAATCTGAAAAATGAAGTTAAAGATTTGAAGAAGGCTTTGCTTTCCACTAGACAGAAAGAAGAAAATGAAGAATTGAAAATTGAAAATGTCACAGCTGAAGAGAAAGATTTTGAGATAAAAGGTGCAGAAGAAGAAAAAACAACAAAAGAAGAAGCAGAGGTTCCCATATCATCACTTGTAAAGGGAATTAAGGATAGAACTGATACGAATATTAGAAAACGTTCAAAGAATTTAAGGCCTCCATTTGTCTTTAAGAGGAGAAACCTGAAGCAGAAGAATGTTGATGTACAAACAATCTCAACATCACAAGGACTAGAAAATGTTCATGAGATTATAGACGAGTGTCTTGAGAAATTGAAAAATAACGAAGAATCTAAGGTAAGTAATTTTGCTATAACTTCTTTTGCATAATTTTTTGAATATTTATGAATTAGTCATTTAAATGATCTACTATTCTAGTCTCATTGGCAGAAAAGAGATTATATTGGGAAAGATTTTATTTCGGATGATGATAAAAAAATTATTGAAGATTTTTTAGGAGAAGAGATTATTAATAAGTAAGTCACTTTTCATATCTGTTAATCATATATTAGATGTTAAATAATATTCTAATTCTTTTCACTAATTATTTTTATGATAGTCACTTAGTATATACTACATTTGCCAATGCGTGCATCTATCAGTCATATATTGAAGATTTACTTTTCAGCGATCACTTTATTTGCGGAGATGTAAGTATATATAACTATGTAAACTGGGTAGTTGTTACACTGTACTGATTTTCCACCTTCATATTGATTTTATTAATTGTTGAAAATTTTTGATAGGTTATTGATGTGTACTGGGAGGTACTGTTGGAAAGAATGGAGAAAGACAAGAATGAGTTCCGAAATTGCATATTTCTTCCATCATTTCTAGCAGTGAGTTGGCTATGATATTCAAGTTCAAGACTCTTCATGTTGATATTTGGATACATAATAATCTTGACCATCTTTTATTGTTTAGGGCTACTTGAAAAGTTTTCCTGATAAATCACTTGAAAGTTTTGAGAGGAGTGTAAGTACTTACTTACGGGTGGGGTCAAAAGATGAATTTTTTCAGTTGTCTAGAATATTCGTAGTTTGTCACTCGACAGACCATTTTCATCTTCTTGTAATTGATGTTGAGAATAAATGTTTTGTATCGTACAATTCATTGAAAGGTCACCCCATATACAAAAAGGATGCAGAAGAATTGGTATGGACCTACAAACTATACATAAATGACATTGTAACTTGTACTTCTCTTCTACTGTATGTTATAATGATATGTATTCCTTTTCTTTCCCCTAGGTTAATAAATTGAAAGAAGTACTAAATTCCATATTTGAATGTGATGAGATCTTTCAGTGGGAATTTCAGATCAATGCAGAGTGTCCAAGTCAACCTAGTACGAGGTATAACATGCTTTTTATGATGTTTCAAATGCAATTACCTGTAGAATTATCATTTTGAAACGTGAATATAACGTTTTATTGTTTTTTTCCGATAAAAAGTGTGGATTGTGGATTATACGTCATGAAGTTTGCAGAATGCCTCGTACATAAAGGAGACGTCCAATGGAATTTTTGTGAGGTATAAATGAAGTATACATAAGTTTAAGATTTTTAGATAGACTAATATCGTTGTATCTTTCTAATGTTGAAAGTATTTTGAATGCAGGACCATGTGACCGCATTAAGGACCTGGCTTGCTTTGTATGTTCTTAAAAAGAAAGCAAAATAATTGAAATAAGTTGATGGGGACGTTAAGAGTACAATGAATGTAAAGTGGATGGGCTTGAAGTCCAGAGAGATATAATTTCTTCATTTTTTTCTTATAAAGTGGATAGGAAAATCATGAGTCACACTTTGTACAATTCATAAATTTTTTTGTTCCAATTGATGTATTATGTTCTTCAGTTTCAGATGGTGTGATGTACGTACATATTTTTTGTAGTTTATGTGATGTCCAATATTTGGTGGACAACATAGATGGAGTTGGATATATTGTGCATTTTAGTTTTCGCGTGGAGATGAATGTGTTGTGTTCTTTTTAGAGTGGTTTTATGGCTATACAGATGTATGTGCTGCACAATGTTTGGTGGATAAAATGGATAAAGCCGGATGTATATATTGTGTACTTTAGTTTTCAGATACTTTGATGGACGTATAGGATGTGTTGTGCTCATTTTAGGGTGGTTTGATGACTACGTATATGTGCTATGAGGTTGCGTAACAGGAAAGCAAGTGCTGCAGATAAATGTTTTCTTGGCTGTTTACAAATCTATGTCGGCTTTAAGGCTGGGTAAATCCTTTCAGGAATCAGAACCTTCATGTGTTGTGGGCTTAGACGTGATCCTGCGGTTTCAGGAATCAGAACCTTCAGTATTCAGGTGATCTACGTTGGTATGCATTGGCTAAATAGGAAAGCAGAAAGTTGCAACGGCTTTGGTGATATTCCTGTGCCCATGGTCGTATTTATGTGTTCTGCGTAGTAGTTTAAAGTAGTATTCCTGTGCCCATGCTGGTATTCCTGTGGTGCATGGTGGTATTCCGAAACACACAGAAATTGGACACTGTTATGGGCATAGTTCGGTGTTCAACGTAGTATTCAGGTGATCTGGTTGGTATGCATTGGCTAAATGGGCAGGCAGAAAGTTGCAACGGCTATGGTGGTATTCTTGTGCCCATGGTCGTATTTATGTGTTCTGCGTAGGAGTTCAACGTCACAGTTTATCATCCCAGTTAACGTCGTAGTTTTCTGCACAAGGGTGTATTTAAATGCACAAGGGTGTAGTTTGGTGGCGCTCCGAAACACACAGAAATTGGACACTGTTATGGGCGTAGTTCGGTGTTCAACGTAGTATTCAGGTGATCTGGTTGGTATGCATTGGCTAAATGGGCAGGCAGAAAGTTGCAACGGCTATGGTGGTATTCTTGTGCCCATGGTCGTATTTATGTGTTCTGCGTAGGAGTTCAACGTCACAGGTTATCATCCCAGTTAACGTCGTAGTTTTCTGCACAAGGGTGTATTTAAATGCACAAGGGTGTAGTTTGGTGGCGCTCCGAAACACACAGAAATTGGACACTGTTATAGGCGTAGTTCGGTGTTCAACGTAGTATTCAGGTGATCTTGTTGGTATGCATTGGCTAAATGGACAGGCAGAAAGTTGCAACGGCTATGGTGGTATTCTTGTGCCCATGGTCGTATTTATGTGTGCAGATCGTAGCAGTTCAACGTCACAGGTTATCATCTCAGTTAACGTCGTAGTTTTCTGCACAAGGGTGTATTTAAATGCACAAGGGTGTAGTTTGGTGGCGCTCCGAAACACACAGAAATTGGGCACTGTTATGGGCGTAGTTCGGTGTTCAACGTAGTATTCAGGTGATCTGGTTGGTATGCATTGGCTAAATGGGCAGGCAGAAAGTTGCAACGGCTATGGTGGTATTCTTGTGCCCATGGTCGTATTTATGTGTGCAGATCGTAGTAGTTCAACGTCACAGGTTATCATCCCAGTTAACGTCGTAGTTTTCTGCACAAGGGTGTATTTAAATGCACAAGGGTGTAGTTTGGTGGCGCTCCGAAACACACAGAAATTGGGCACTGTTATGGGCGTAGTTCGGTGTTCAACGTAGTATTCAGGTGATCTGGTTGGTATGCATTGGCTTAATGGGCAGGCAGAAAGTTGCAACGGCTATGATGGTATTCTTGTGCCCATGGTCGTATTTATGTGTGCAGATCGTAGCAGTTTAATGTCACAGGTTATCATCTCAGTTAACGTCATAGTTTGCTGCACAAGGGTGTATGTAAACGCTTATTACGGGTGTATTTTCGTGGCGCTCTTGTACAAAAGAATAGGGCGGAATAAGTGTGCTTTACACAGGGCATGAACAAGACAAACGACATCGTCGTTCGAGCCCCTGCGAAAGGCATCCTCCCCTCCCTTGCGCATGGCATCCCCTCCGCTCCCTCGCCTTTACTCCTCCCCCAGCGAAAGGCGCCTGGCTGCCGCCCCAAGCTCGCCACCCCTCTCGACCTGCGTTTGACAGGCTTCCGGTGTACTTGCTTCGCCGACCGCACGGGCGGCCGTAGAGGACACTGTCCATCGGCGGACTAAGCTTTGATCTACTGGTTAGAAGATTGATTCTCCCTGGTAGGTCGGATGTACGTGCTTTTCCCTTTTGTTTTCTGGAATGAGTTTCCCCTCCTTTTCCTCTTCCCAAGGGTCACGGAGGATTCTGTCCTGCAAGCTATCCAATCTTTCGCAGTGTTCCTTCCCATCCATCATTTAAGCCTGCTGTATGGTCTTTCTCTGATAAATGGATGAACGAGGCTGGTAAGGAAGGCAGGGATGCTTCCGTTGGAGGCAAGGCGCTGCAGTGTGGAAGCTGGGGGGGAGGATTTGGTTGCGTCCACGATTTCATCTTCTTCTTCGAACGAGAAGCCTTCAGCGGCGGCCATCATCTCTTGGATTCACGGGTTTTTTTACAACTTTGCTTTTGAATACCTCCTTCTCGTCCTTCTATCTGATGCGATTTGCATGATATTTATACCTGCAGAGTGTCCGTTTCTGTAACTCTGGATTTGTGGGAGTTATTATTGTTATTCGACTGTGATTTTCTTACTTTTCTGCATGCATATTTTAGCCTTTGTGTTTGGAATGACGATGAGATTATGAGTTATGGTTATTACTATCCTTTAACATGTGTATTGGATGCTATATAACTGAACCATACCCTTTGGGAGATTAATTAATTTGCTCCCTAAAGGAAGTGCTATTAGAGAGTGTGTTTACATGCTGCTGCCACCCAAGAAGAAACCACATCTCCTACCATATGGATCCCCAACTAGGGAGCAATTAGTCACATGTGCTGTCCTCAAGCTGGTCCATACCCCTGCCTATCAACAAACAGCAAGCACCACTCCAGGTCCAGAATTTTTCTCTGGTCAGAACCAAAGTTAGGGATCTTTCGTTAGCTGGGGCTTCTTTTCGTGTCATATTTTGGGCACAAGGATGGGGTAAAGAATGGTACTTCATCAAGAGACACATTTGCTTATGTTACCATACAATAATGGTATATTTATAAGCAATGCATTTACTTATATGGGTCATTGTGTTGTTCTAATTTTAATTCACCATTTCTCCAACCGACCAAAGGGATTGTCAGTTCTGACAGTAGACTATGCTTGGGATAGCTTGTAATTGGACGTATGTTTAGACTAGTACATATTTGAACTCAGTGGGTTAAGATGGTCCAAAGTAGCAATACATTGATCTGATTCCTCTCATGATCCATACCACAGTGAAAGCTCTATTTCGTTACATCCAATTATCTCATTGTTAATGTATACTTTACAATAATATGACTTAGTGCTCCATTACTGTCACTAATGTTATCTTTTTCCTTGTGATTAGGCAGTATAAAAAGCGCAGACAAACCATGTCCACCTTTGGTAAGTGTACGCTAAGTTGCCTAAATTGTGTCTTTTCTTACAATCTTCACCTTTGTATGACTGCTGGTCTGCATGTTCACAATTATCTTGACAACATATTAATCTTTTTTGTTCCTCTATTTTGATCGAATGTATATGTTTATTAGAAGGACGAAAGGGTAAACAGGCAGCTAGAACTGAGGGCACTAGTAGGGTCCGTGCCCCAAATTGGACTACTCAGCATGACGAAGTCCTAATCGGACTTCTCATCGAGCAATATGACAAACGAAATCATGTTGAGGGTACATTCAAAACCCTAGTTTGGGACCTTATCGTGCCGATGTTCAATGCTTCAACCTATCTAGATTACAACAAGGACCACCTGCAAAATCGGTGGAAGGTCTTGAGAGGCCTATATATCAAACTTAGGCAGCTGTTTAAGAGGACAGGGTGGGGATGGAATGACCACGCAAAAATGCATGTGCCTGGAAATCAAGATTCATGGGACCAAGCCATTGAAGTAAGAACCAGTAAATAGAACAACATGCTTTTTTCTTTATTTATTTAAAAACTTATGAAGTCAAGACTTATGACATTTCCATACACCTTTCAGGCAAATAAAGACTTCCGATGTTTAAAAGGTAAAGCCTTTCCATTCTTAAAAGAGATGGAATATATGACTGGCAATAGCACGGCCAATGGGGGAGATGCAGAAGGGTCTGTGCATCCATCACAGTATGTGAACAAACGTCGATGCAGGAATCGTACCCAGCCCAATGGCGGTTCGTACCCAGCCCACTCCCATTACTCAGGTCGGACTCCTTCCCCTCCACCACCGGCTTCTTTAGGACACAGGGAAAATGAACAAGAGGTCACTTGTCCTCAAAAGAAAGAACCATCCTCTTCAAGGCGTCAGGGTAAAAGAACCATTGGGGACGAAGCAGTGCTTTCCTTCTCTAGTGCACTTCGCGAGCACACTCAAGTTCTAAAGGACTTGAGAGCGGATCGGTCTTCATCTAGGTGTTCCAGCGGCGGTACCTATTCCTCAGACACGCTGCCAGATGTGGATCAAAAGATCCCGACAGTGAAAGACTGTATCGACGATCTACGTTGTGTTCCGAACCTCCCGCGTAACTTGTATTTCCGGGCTGTGAACCTTTTTGGCACCCCGAGCATCCGGTCGGTGTACATGGCTCTGCCGGAGGAGGAGAAGCTGGATTGGGTTATTACTTGGACCAGTTGACTTGAGTTCTTACGTATGCTATGTTCTACTTTGGCCATTATAGCCTCCTATGTTTGCCTTCTCATCGTACTTTCGAGTATCGATGTTGTTATCATGTTTGGTATTCCTGATTGTACTCGCTCTGTTCATCTTTGTATAATGAACTACTATCCTTTGGACTGGAATTTATTATTCGCATTTGAAACAAAGGTGGCATTTATAATCTATTGTGTTAGTATGAATTGCAATTTCTACTTGGACATCCTGTGCAGGCATATGCTTCTAACTTAAAATGGGACGATTTAAGTGTTATGTTGTGTGGGTCGGCCGTGAGCCCGGTCTGTACCTGACTTGGGGAGAATGTTACGCCTAAGTGAATGGTTTTCCAGGAGCTCAATACAAAGGGTTCCACTCATTTGAGGAGGGGGAAGCAGCACTCTATGGTGTTGTGGAGCAGCCTATACCAAGACCAACAAATACCCGTGAACAATATGCAATGGGCACTCCAAGTACTGTACGAGGCATGATTGGTCCACCTACGTCGCACACATCAATGACTTTTTCGTGGCAATATTGTCTCATCATATTCCTTTTGTTTCTAGTTGTTTGCCTACTTTTTTTAATCTTACTTGGTATTTTTCTTATGCCCATGAGGGGCCATTGATGTACCTTAGGTTAATTTTTAATCAAAAGTCCTTTGTTCCTTCTGTTCGCATTACTTCTTCTTTGGACTATGTAATATGTGAGTATTTTCATAGAATTTAAAGTGCTTATGTTATAATATATATAGTATTCATTTGGAATGACGATTAAGGGTGCTTAATGTAGAGATCGATGATTTGATAATGGAGTGTATTCGGGAGGAGGAGGAGATGGTTCAAGAAATAGAAGACGCCATAATTGAACAAATAACGGTTCAGTTTGCCCCTAGTGTGCCTAGACGAAAAATGTTTACTTCGACACATACTGGTCATGTGTGGATATATGAGGTGCTACAAGGTCATGAAAGGAGGGCCTATGTGGCGTTTAGGCTAAGCCCCAGCATGTTCATTGCACTGAGGGACTTGTTAGTGGAGAGGGGTTTAGTACTTGACTCTAGGCACGTAACTGTCTATGAGCAATTGGCGATGTTCCTACATGCTACAGGACATGGTGTTGGTACTGGGGCATTATGTGAGTACTTTCAGCACTCTTCACAGACAATCAGCTATTATGTGAACGAGGTTGCTACGGCATTGGCATCCCTCAAGAAAGAGTTTATTCAGCTGCCTTCTTTAGTTAGTGAATGCCACCCTTATATTCGTGGGAAGGAATGTTTCTATCCTTATTTCAAGGTACTCTAATTTCCTTGTAGTTTTATTTCAATTCCCAATACGAGTCCTTATGCATCATCTGATATATTAATTACAATGTGTAGGATGCAATTGGGGCGATTGATGGGACGCACATCATCGCTCATATCCCACGAAAAGATCATGGACGGTTTCGTAATCGCAAAGGTTATATAAGTCAAAATGTAATGGGAGTAGTCTCATTCAACCTTACTTTTCTATACGTTGCTGTCGGTTGGGAAGGTTCTGCAGCTGACATGAGAGTGTTGAAATGGGCGTTAGATGAAGGCGGGTTTCGGGTCCCTCGCGGCAAGTATTATCTCGTTGACTCTGGCTATGCAAACACACGTAGTTTCTTAGCTCCTTATCATGGGCAACGGTATCACATACGCCAACTTACGGGTCGTGGTCGGCACTATTCAAATAAGAAGGAAAAATTCAACTATAGGCATGCAAAACTGAGGAATTGTGTGGAGCGGGTGTTCAGTGTGCTGAAGAATCATTTTCAAATTTTACGAGAGGGTTGTAAGTATCCATGGGCAACGCAGCGAAAGGTAGTCCTAGCATGTTGTGTCGTCCATAACTTCATACGTCGGAGGCAGGGACATGATGTATATTTTAGTATGGGAAATGAAAGTGGACATCATGATGAGGGTGATGCTGATTACCCAGATGACATTGCACCGAGCCAAGCTGAGCTAGTTGTAGGGGATCACATAAGAGAGGGAATTGCAGACCAACTTTGGGGCGACAATAATTAGATTTGACGGATATTTTATTTGCTTGTTCTTCGAGGGTTGTACTTTCCTTTACTTATTTGTACTCATATGTGGTGGATGTTTTGCTTCGGTTTGTTCGTAGGTCGTAATCCCGTTATTTGTACTCGTAATTGGAGGTTGTTATCTTTGCATCTGAAAAAGTTCGGAGAATTTATTATTCGCAGCTCAATACTAAGTTTAGTGGTGATATGGTATTCGACGACCTCTTTATTTTTTTGTAATTTATGTTTACAGGTGTGTGGACATGGCTAGTAACGCTTATTTCTTAAACACACTCACATAGGAGGCGCGGCATATTGTATGGGCAATGATGAAAAAATAAGTATTATATGTATTGGTTGGATGGCTTTTAAGCAACCCCAATACGTGATGAAAATTTAGATTTTGAGCCCACCCTTCGGATATTAGGAGGGTATTTGTAGCCTTATATGAGTGTTATATTGTATGGGCAATGATGAAAAATAAGTATTATATGTATTGGTTGGATGGCTTTTAAGCAACCCCAATACGTGATGAAATTCTTATTTTTGAGCCCACCCTTCGGATATTAAGAGTACATTTGCAGCCTTATATGTGTGTTATATCGTATGGGCAATGATGGACTAATAGCTCTTATAGAGGGTACACGCCTCAGAGGGTCTTGGAGCTAGTGACTAATGGGGTTTGGAATACTGACCTTATCCAGACCTTGTTTCATGCTGACATCCAAGAGGTGATCCTCAGTATCCACTCTGATAATGGTGCAAATAGCCTCGAGCTTATGTTACCTATATGGTAATGAACTACCCGATGGCCAGCGTAAGCTCTTATCTCTTGTTGCCGCAGGAAACTTAAAATCATTAGACTCCATTGCCAGACAACAAAGCAATGGCCCCCTGAGCGGTCTTCATGAGACGGTACTGCTCAGAAACTTTTGTTTCATTCTTCAGAAGTTACTAATTGTTCTTCATTGTAGATGTGGAAGCATTCAAGGATCCTTGAGTATTTAGTATTAATGATGTGTTTTTCATGTATGATGTGCATCTCCAACAGGTTGAGGCACCCTTTGATCCAACAACAGAGCTAACAAGATTTATATGTGAGCGTAAATTTGATGAAGCATTCACCATACATGTACAGAGAAGTGATGTATCCATTGTGTCGTGGTTGTGTTCCCAGGTTTGTTGAGCTTTGAGACAATTCAGAAAAATCCCATTCCAGATAGTTGCTTCTTCAACAAAATGGTGGATGAATCTTTAGGTTAATTTGTTTTTGCATTTTTCCCTAGATATAATTTCACCAAAGTCTAACTTGTCAGTATTCATATTTGTCTTTCTCTATCAGGTGGATTTACAAGGGATTTGCTTGATGGTGTATCATATCCTGGCCCACCAACGGTCGTTGCCCACAACCACCCCTAATGAATGAACCAGTATTCGGCTGATGATGCAAGTCATTAATTCAGTATCAACGGGTTTTAAGTGAGCTTCCTCCGCCAACCCCCATCCATAGTTGTGCAGTCAATTGTGGTAGGAGAAAATAGAAGAAGGTGAACAAGGATGTCAGAAAATTTGGCCATAGGGTCACAGTGTTGTAAATCAAATTAACGTGTGAATGCATGCGGGTCTTCCTTCCTGTTGGTCTGCTCATTTTTCTCATGACGTTTATCCCTTAGCTTCAATTGTTATACTATTATAGATAGCTCGAGTCTAGTGGCTGTTGGATATTAGTTAATTTGTCAGGTGACAAAAGGTCTAGAGTCCTAGTTCCAGGTGTGACACATGCATCGGCATGTCTGTTTGAAGTCTGTGGTTGTAGTTGAACATGGGAAGATGAAAGTGACAATGTGCAATTAAATGAGAAACTTATGTGAATCCCGCTGATTTTGTTTCCACTCCTTTTACTGTTATTTGTGGTTCAGCTGGGAATTTGGGTCACTGTTGAACTATTTCGTTCCAATTTTCCCTCGAAGACGAACTATGGGCCCGCTGGCCAGTCCTGTTCAAAGGGATCCTTCAACTCGTGTAACAGGTGCGATATCAAATTGCATACGGTTCTGTCACAAGATGTTTCTCAGACTACTGTACGGTAAAGTGCGAGGATATTAGTCAATAGCGGCGTTTCCACGGTATTGAAAGGTTACGAACGACTAAGAAACTTGGTGCAAAGTAAAGGAAAAATAAAGTCTAAATCTCCAAGGACAGTGGTTTTGCGTCGTAGTTTTGATAGAAAGCAACCAAAATTGGACTGCGGACCAAAGCTTCAGAGGAAAAGGGAATTAGACGAGATCCAAGTCACTGGTGCTAACCATTTTCTAAGACCCTTCGAACTCTCTTTCCTTGTTTATAAACAATTGTTGCCTAGTAATTCAAGCTGCGGGCTTGTGCGGAAACATGATATCTTTTTTCAACCGTCTAATTCAGACGCAAACGCAAGTAGACTTTGGACAAAATTGTTTTTTTTTTTTTAAACTTATTTGGGCCATCCTATTTGAGATGTCGTGCAGCTGCAGCTGTACCCAGAAGCAGTGCAGCGAATAGTAAGCTTAGTTACTCCTCAATGTGACCAATGTCAGAGATGTTGTGGGATGCCAGTATGAAAATATGAGTCTAAAGAAGAATTGGGTTATGTCTGAGGTACAGCCACCGGAGAGGAAAAAATTACCACGGCTCAAATGTTTCAACATTACTTCAAATTGTGTTGGTTTGCTTCCATCTTCTCCTTCCATTCTGATAATGGTACAAATACCCTCGAGGACCTGTTACCTAATGGTACGTATATATAAATTAATAATATTTTTTTCATTTATTTATTTTTATTAAATTATTAACTTGATAATATAATTTATTGAATTTTTTTTTTATAATCATAAACACAATTACATGGTATTCCTAACTTTCACATTTTATATCTTAGTTAAAGGTAGTCAACAACTATCTATAAAATAAGAAGGGTAATAAGAAGGGTAATTTTGAGATAAAAGTTTCTTAATCTCCATTTTATTCTTTACAATGCAATCAAAGCAATTAGAATAACTTCTTATTCTTCTTTGAATATTCATTTCCTATCAAAGCTACGCACTTCTTATTCTAGAATAAGCAATCAGGTATACCATATCCGTTATAAACAATCCGGCAAACGAAGTGGCGCAATTATGGGTGTAGTTTGGTGTTCTACGTAGTATTCAGGTGATCTTTGGTGTAATCTGGTGATCCGGTTGGTATGCATTGACTAAATAGGAAAGCAGAAAGTTGCAACGGCTTTGGTGGTATTCTTGTACCCATTGTCGTATTTATGTGTTCTGCGTAGTAGTTTAACGTCACAGGTTATCATCCCAGTTAACGTCGTAGTTTTCTGCACAAGGGTGTATTTTGGTGGCGCTCCGAAACACACAGAAATTGGATCCTGTTATGGGTGCAGTTTGGTGTTCAACGTAGCATTCAAGTGATCTATGGTGTATTCGGGTGATCTGCGTTGGTATGTATTGGTTAAATAGGAAAGCAGAAAGTTGCAACGGCTATGGTGGTATTCTTGTGCCCATGGTCATATTTATGTGTTCTGCGTAGCAGTTAAACGTCACAGGTTATCATCTCAGTTAACGTCGTAGTTTGATGCACAAGGGTGTATCTAAACGCACAATGGTGTATTTTGGTGGCGCTCTGAAACACAGAAATTGGACCCTGTTATGGGTGTAGTTTGGTGTTCAACGTAGTATTCAGGTGATCTGTGGTGTATTCGGGTGATCTGCGTTGGTATGTATTGGTTAAATAGGAAAGCAGAAAGTTGCAACGGCTATGGTGGTATTCTTGTGCCCATGGTCGTATTTATGTGTTCTGCGTAGCAGTTAAACGTCACAGGTTATCATCTTAGTTAACGTCGTAGTTTGCTGCACAAGGGTGTATTTAAACGCACAAGGGTGTATTGTGGTGGCGCTCCGAAACACACAGAAATTGGACCCTGTTATGGGCGTAGTTTGGTGTTCAACGTAGCATTCAGGTGATCTGTGCTGTATTCGGGTGATCTACGTTGGTATGTATTGGTTAAATAGGAAAGCAGAAAGTTGCAACGGTTATGGTGGTATTCCTGTGCCCATAGTCGTATTTATGTGTTCTGCGTAGTAGTTTAACGTCACAGGTTATCATCCCAGTTAACGTCGTAGTTTGCTGCACAAGGATGTATTTAAACGCACAAGGGTGTATTTTGGTGGCGCTCCGAAACACATAAATTGGACCCTGTGATGGGTGCAGTTTGGTGTTATACGTATTATTCAGGTGATCTGTGGTGTATTGGTATGCAATAGCTTATCTCTGAGAGGAAAGACAAAAAGAGGAAGCATAAACTTCGTATAACACCAAAACATCGCATGTAAATGATCTGATGTGTATTTAATCACTGGAAAAAGAATAGTAACTCCACACTTCGATACTATAGACGACATCCAACCACTTCTATTTGATTTAAAACACCCATTCACAACTACATAACAACTCATTCATAACAACATTCATGGTGTTAGAACACACTTCAATGCTTATGCTTCTATTTCTTCTTTTGATTTACACGAAAAAGAACTTCATTTTGTTTGTCATCTATACAAACGTCTTGGATCTATCATACATACACAAAATGAAGTTCTACAAAAGTGAAGGCTTCTTAAACTTCTATTTCTGCTTTTAATCTACACAAAAGAGATCTTTTGTTTGTCATCTATACAAGTGTCTTAAAGCTGTCATATATACACAAAAAGAAGTTCTTCAAAAGTAAATGCTTCACACTTTAGCCTTGCATTCCACTTGTTGCACTTCAATTTTGTCCAAAGGACCTAACAGCAGCAGTTTCCACATCCTACATTAGAATTTAAATGTTATGAAGATAAATAATCAAATTGAAGTAACTATTTCTCTGTTGGTGAAGTACATGAAGTAATTGTGACATATGTTGAGGATGATAAATAAAATTTTCTTTCACCCATGGTGCAGAAGAGTTTGATGCTTCAAAGTAAGGACCAACGGTAGTCAAAGGACATGGAGTAGTAGTCTGTTCTGATGTAGTAGCCACTTGCCTTCTTCGTGTCTTTTTCGATTGCAACTCAAGAGATGACTTTATTCTTCGCCTGGGACAACCTTTCTCTACCCTCCTCTTCACTCCTTTAGCAACTTCACTATAAGGTTTATTCAGATCTATTGCATTCGCATTGTCACTATTGTCTAGACACATAATAGCACACTCATTTCTCTCCTGAAGATCCACAATTTGAAGATCTCTGCTATTTGGCTCATTTAAGTCACAATTGCTTACCATTTCAAGTATCTCTGCATTTGTTCTAATACACATATTTTGCACATGATCATAAAGTTGAGAACTTTTTGCAGCTGCTGTTGACAACTTCACAAAGTTGGACAAGAGCTTAGTGTATCTCTTAGCAACTAGTTTCTTCTCATTGCTAACATTGGAAGGCTGATTTATGCACTTTGAAATAACAAAGTTTGCTGCATCTCTAGTCCATCTAGACAAGATGTACCTTTTTGGGATAGATCGGATTTGTTTGTGCAAAAACATCCGAAAGATATGACGACATAAGATACCTGAAAATTCAAACATTTTGCAAGTGCATGTAGCTAGAGTTTGTGTACAGTTCAGTGTTACCCTGTGTGAATGTTTCGAATCATCAAAAACTAAACATGACATCTCATCATTTGTTTCATCGCACACGTTAAATAATAAGTCAATTCCCCTTTTGTACTGTTCTTCAAGCAGCTCATAAATCTCGGGAGTATATATGTGCACTGCTTCTTTTAAAAGTGTAGTGGGTGCATACAGTCTTAAAAATCGTTGTCTCATGTTCACATCAGATCGTTGCTCTTGTGCCCTTCTGTCATCGACTAATCTTTCAAAGTTGTAGAAAAATCTAAGCATAGATTGTCGTATGTCCAAGTATTGTTTCAAAACTTTATTAATACTTTCACAACGCTAAGTGCTAACCATATGAGCTGTGAAGGTATTTCTTCCATAAACTAGTGCCTATTTTTCTCTATCTTCAAATAGTTGCTTCAGCCATTCGTTGTCATGTAATTCATGATCATCAATCATTTTTTGCCATGCCTTTAAAAAGTTATCCTCTTCCTCGTAGTTATAAACACAATCTTCAAATGCTCTTTTGAATGTGTCTGTTGCGTTCCAAACATGACTTAAGTGCTTGCATGCATTTTGATACATATGCCACACACAAATTCTATGGTATGTATTTGGAAGTTCACTGGCTATACCAATAGCCATAGCTTTGTCCTGATCTGTTAAGATGGTCTTAGGATGCTTTCCTGACATTGCTTTTATAAATGTAGAAAATAACCATTTAAAAGTACTTGCTGTCTCATTATATAGTAGTGCAGCCCCAAAAAAAACTGTCTGTCTATGATGATTCACACCGACAAATGGTGCAAATGGCCGACCATAACTGTTAGTTTTATATGTTGTGTCAAAGCACAATACATCTCTAAACCGTTCATAATCAAGACATATTCTGGCATCAGCCCAAAAAATATTTGTTATCATTTCATCTTTGTCAAGCTGTATGAAATATACAAAAGATGGATCTTCATATTGTCTTTCTTGAAAATACTGTAACAATCCACCTGCATCAAATTCCAACATTTGATTCATCCTTTTGGTGCGTAAATGATTCTTGTAATCTTCTAAAATATAACCAAGACAATTTCGACCTCCTGCTTGGTTAGCCATGAATTCAAATGTCTCCTTAAGTCGTAGACCAGACGCCTCAGCAATATTAGTCACTGCAGCATGAGTACCGGTGAATTTTCTATGTGAACGCAAGAGGAATGCTTTTGATGGAGTCTCAAGCTCATGATTATGAGAAGACTCAAACTGTGTGATACGGTATTTGCCATTTTTATATAAAGTAACAAACATCTTGGCTCCGCACCCCATTCTTGTTTCAGCACGATGAACCTTCACATTAACATCCCGTTTTTCTTTTCTTCTCCACCCTTCTCTAGAACAAACAAATTTTCTTGTTTTTACGATTCCATCTTTAGTCTTACATAAATGTTCCTTCCGAATACTAAAACCCATGCCCTTAACATATGAAAAGTAGCAGTCATATGCTTCTTCTGTATTTTCAAACTCCATACCTATTGAAATATGTCTTGAGTCATATGGTGATGATTGACAAGTTATATTGTCTAATGATGTTGTCCTAGAAGAAAAAAAAAACAAAAATCAAAATGAAAACCGTTTTTTTTTAAAGAAAATAACGACATTATCTATTAAGAAATATTTGTAACTAAAAATAACAAAATTGTATCTTTCAAATGTTTTAGGCAACCCTCCTACAAATCCTGCTCTCTTTTCTTCCAAGTCCATTGATAACCTTGCAAATAAATTTAAACTTTTTATCTTTAAACACTACCATGATTCTCAAATAAATATAGGAAACATGGGATCTACATCATCTAGTGACCATAGCAATTGCCTGCAAGGAAAATCGGATGTTAAATTTGCGAGCCTCCTTTGTGATTCTCAAAGGCATCTCCTACTCTTCTTAAGTTATTCTAATTCTTTTTCTATGTCCTGTTTAAGACAGTAATGGTACGTGAAACATTGGATAGAATTGATTACATTAAGATCATTACATATAAAGTAGGGAATACTTGACAGAATATACCCAAGGGGAGAAAAAGAAATGTACTATTAGTCAGTATGGACCAACTATTCTCCTTTTGAATAGTTCTCTTTTAGTCCAGTTAATCAACTTTCCGGTTTTTTTTTTGGTGCGCACTTGAGTAATACTTGTTGCAGGCCAGCCGCATGCAACAAGAGGGTGCGCCCATGCGACAATACTTCGCGTGATTGAAATTAGTGAGAAAGGGGATGAGAGAAATAACATCAAGACATATCTGTTATTGTTCTCTTAGCTAGCAAAGCAGTTGGCATGCTTAGAATGTGTAGAGCACTCTTTTGGCATGCGGACACTAGTACTCTGTAGTTAATCGTTATGTACATCACCACATTACATTATACTAAATTTCACCGTGAAAGATCCACAAAAAATGAAAAAACAAAATTTACAGATTCTGCTCTGTTTAGCTGAAAGTTGGCCTAGAGAAGACCAGAACCATATAACAAATTTTCATTTTCCTCGTCATCCAGACAACTACCCTTCCTCGTCATCCAGACAACTACCCAAAGTCTAAAAGAACCTTGAAACACGCCCTATGCTGTCCTTTAAGATTAAGCTAATCCTACGATGAGGGTATCTACACTTCTGTAAATTTACTTTAATTCTGAAAATAACAAATGTACAAGCAAAGTATTCTCAATGAATGTGAATTCTAGTTGTTCTTTCAAGAAGTTATGAAGGAAATGCGAGCAAAACAGTCACATTACTTGATTAAAAAGGGCGAGAATCACTTATCCAGCAAGAGAAAAAAAAATAACAATAGACTCTATTGGCTTGTAGCTTAGATGTATTTTGATATCTGTACATTGTTTCCCTAGACTACCTCAAGTATGCACCCTAGACTATGGTCTGCAAATTGGCATGTCAACACAGCTGCATTTTCAGTCAAGTAGAATACCAAAATTAAGTGAGATTAAAAATAAATACACCTAATTGATGCCAAATAAGAAATGAGGACCAATCATCCTTATCCCTCTCTTATTATGATGGCAAGCATGTCCTTGGGTCATGCCAGCTGATATGGAGATAATTTAAGTGAGATTAAAAATAAATACAGTTAAAAATGGCCAAATGAAAGCCCACCAATAGGGACATGGAAGTTGCCATTAGGATTGGGATAAGACCAATAGTTGTGCTAACATAAAACATGGGAATAACTGTAACTGAATTTCACCTAATAGGTACGGTGATTTATATGTAGATTTCAACTCAAGAAAGTAGAAGCAACCTAATCTTCCCTTAAGTGGAAGAAAATTTTCTCTTGACCTCATTTTTCAAGCATATAAAATGAGTAATCTAGGCCTTATAGTGAGGGATCACAGAGGGGAAGGAAATAGAGAATGATAGGGAAAAAACATACCTACGAGCAGAGGCAGGGACGGCACGGGGCAACCTGAACCTGGCTGGTAACCAGGCCTTGCAGTGAAGGATCACAGAGGGGAAGGAAATAGAGAAGGTTAGGGGAAAACCATACCAGCGAGCAGAGGAAGGGACGGCATAGAGAAGGGCGGCACACGTCTTCTCCTCGCCGGGAACCACCGCGCACGAGCAGAGGAAGGGAGAGAGGGGCGGCAGGGAGCTTGTGCATCCACGTCTTCTCCTCGCCGGGAACCACCGCGCACGAGCAGAGGAAGGGAGAGAGGGGCGGCAGGGAGCTTATGCGTCCACGTCTTCTCCTCGCCGGGAACCACCACGCACGAGCAGAGGAAGGGAGAGAGGCAAAGGAGCTGGGGAGGAAGGGGAGTTCTCGGGAGGTCGGAGGTGGCCGGAGTTCTCGGTTGGAGAGCAGGAGATGAGAGAAGCTGAAGAGACGGTGAATGGACGTTTACAACCGCAGGGTTCAAAGAGGAGCAGAGGAGAGAGCGGGAAGAGGTGGGTGTGACCGGTTACCTGCTTAGGTGGATGGCAACCGGTTGCAGGTCGTGAGCAAAGGGTTTTCCAGGTTAAAGAGAGAATTTATTACAGGTGGCACCCTACGATTGGCTACTGCTGGAGTTGGGATCAACCTCCTACTGAGGAGATCCGAACTCATTAAAGTAGTGTTGTCTATTTTAACCAACGGTGAGGCTAAAGCCCACTTTGGACAGCTTGAATAACCTGATTTCCAATAATGGTCCGGCTAGCAAATTTGATAAAGTTTTGCTGGGAAACTATTTGGACCAAGGCTCTTGTCCTTTTTTTTTTTTTGGAATTTAAATTCATTAGATTTCATTCAAATTAAAGTAGGGGTAGTATATAAAGAGTCTACAGCAACAGCAAATAAAAGACAATTTGGGGAGGGTAAGACAACAAAACCCATCATTAATTCTGACAGGAAATAGTAAACATAGCCAAAGAGTGGGCAGCATTGTTCACAGTTCAAGGAACAAATGTTACATATTCAAAGCTTTCCATGGAGGGGCTCTTATATCTTAAGTGTTAGATGCTAGACATAGTTTACTCTTATGTTTAACCTGCAGGACAGGATATTATGTGTAATCACTATATATGGAGCCTTGCTCCACAAGAATAGGACGCCCGTTTTTATGCTTTCCTTCTTCAGTACCTCAACATGGTATCAGAGTGGATGGTCCCCTGCTGATGCCCTTCCTCCTTTGATGAGCCGCCGCCGTGTGCCGCACCGCCCTCCGACGACGAGCCACTACACCACGCGCCGCACCGCCCTCCTTCTCTGCACCCCAGCACAGCACCCTACCTCTCACCGCAGCAACCCACCGCCCTCCTCCTCTACACCACACCGCAGCACCACACCTCTCACCGTGCCAACCCACTTGCCTCCTCCTCTGCACCCCTCCTCCCACCGCACCACACTACACCCCTTCTCCCCACCATAACACCCACCCCTTCCTCCTCCACCCTGCCGCACTCCCACCACCGTGCCTCCTCCCCACACCACCGCCACCCCACCCTCTTTCCCATATCTGCCCAATGTCCTCTACCTATCCACCTCACCACCTCACCATGCCCTCCGCGCACACTGTCGCTTCCCCTCATCCCCTCTAATATCAATACCCTCTCACTTCTCTTACACTGTCGTCGTGGTGAGCGCTTGTTCGTGGATGGTCCTACCATGACGCATTCCTTGATCTCTTCTCCATCTTGGATTCGCACGTAGGTTGCAGGCATCTCTATGTTTAACTTGTCTATCTATGTATTGATCGCTCGTCATCGCTTCTTCTCTGACTGCTCTAAAGGCTACTGTGTCAGAGGTTAAATCACTGACCACAGCTCTTGGAACGATTGTAAAATTAAATGGTTCCAACAATCTCTTGCGATCGCATGCCTTCCGTTTTCTCTGTGGCGCTTAACAGAAGCTCTCTCATATTGATTTCCTTTTGCCCGAAAAGAAGGATGATGCATTGTTTTCCACCTGGCAGTCCGACGACTACTTTGTGACGTGAACAGCATGGAACCCCACGTGAGTTCTAATGTGATCTTCCTTGGCACAGCAAAAGAGATGTGGGATGCATTGCATGATATGTACTCTAATGAGAAAAATGTATCCTGTATTTATTCTTTGTATGAGGAGCTCTTATCACTCAAACAAGATGGTCGATCTATTCATGAATATTTTGCAGCTCTGAAGGGCAAGTGGGATGAGTTGCAGTTTTATCACCCATTAACTACCGATTTGAGTGTGTTGAAGCAACATCATAAGGAATTCTTAGTCGCCATGTTCTTGTCTGGTCTTGATGACTCGCTCAGCTATGTCCGCTCCCATCTTTTATCAGATGATATTGTTCCGTCGCCGGACAATGTGCTATCATGCATTCTTCGGGTTAGTTCCTCGGTCAGCACTGTTGACGCTCTTCCCTCCGGCATTGTTGAGCACTCTGCCCATGCTTCCCATAGATGTGGTTGTGACTATGGTCAAGGTCGCAATTTATTTCCCTCATGTTCTAATTGTGGGAGACATAATCATTAGTCTAACCATTGCTGGAAGAAATTTGGCTGTCCTGATACGGCCAAATTTACTGTCGACTCCACTGTTGTACATTTTTTGGATGTACTTGATCTTATTTTTTTAATTTGTATTTGTACGTTTGATCTGAATCAATCAGATAATTGCTTTGCGTAGTTCTTAGACTCGATCCCGTTACCTATAAATAGAATAGCATTAACTACATTCTCTTAAGAAGAAAACTCTTAATTAATCGTCGGAAGACTAGAATAACACCTTTTAAAATGATATAAATAAAATATATTAGATTGCATTTAAAAAATGAGTGAATTTTAGTTTTATTTTGAGAAGAAAACTCATTTTTTAGTTTTAGAGTTGAGTCTGCACATGGGTGCACAGGCTCAGCTGACTTTTGATTTTATTTGATTATTCTTTGAAAAGTATGGCAAAAGACTTGATTTCTTGATTTTTTGTTAATAGATAATGATGAGAGAAATTTTTTAGTCTTTTTAGATTGATATATGTGAGTTCATTAAAATTTATTTGGATTTTTTATGTTTGAAGGTGAACATGAAGTTGAGTCTGTGCAAGAGTACGCAAACTCATTTGTTATCAATGAGAATGTTTGATTTAGGTGATTTTTTTATTTAAAGGATGGGTAAAAATTATTTTTATGATATTTATGGTTGATATCGATGACTTTTTATAGAAATCATGATTTAGAATTTGAATGTCAATTTTGATTGTTTTTTATTAACAAGAAAGACTCATTATCATTCTTTATTGTGTTTTTTCAGATTTGAAGTAAAGAGGCTTTGGATTTGATTTACAAGATATGAAAAATATCTTTTATGTTTTCTCAGTTGATTTCAGTGAAAAATGCTTAAAGACTTATGCTTTTTGTATTTTGAATTTATAGATTTTGAAGGATGAGTAAGGTGTGCAAACTCAGTTGAAGTAAGACCTCTTTTAGGTATTTTTTAATATTTTGCAAACGGTAAATTTGAGTTTTATTTGATTGTTTGACTTACATGAAGTATATAATTTTATCTTAGAGTTTAATTTACAGAGTTTTAAAGGTTAAAAACTTAGATTTTATTAATTAAGGGGTGAGTCTACACAAGGGTGAGCAAACTTATTTGTCATCGATTTGTTCTTTTCATTTTTTGGATAATTTCAAGGGGAAACTTAGCATTTTGTTTGGTTTTTTTATTTGTAGGAAATATAGGGTTTTTCATTAAGGTTTTAGATTGATTTGAGGGGAATTTAACGGTTGGATTTCAGAGTTTTAAGAATTAAGGGTTGAGTCTGCGCAGGGGTGCGCAGACTCAATTGTCACATAACTTCTTTTAAATATTTTTTATTTTTTCACAAGTGCAATTTGGAGTTTTATTGAGGTTTTTGAATTATATGAAGTATAAAGTTTTTATTTGAATTTTTTGGTTTAATTTGAAAGATTTTGAGGCTGAAAATTCAGATTTAGGGAATTTGGGCTGATTCAGCACAGAGGTGCGCAGACTCATTTCTCACCAACTGATTTTAGGTAGTTTATGTAATTTTTTAGGAACAAATTGATATTTTTCTTGGATTTCATGATTTATAGGAATAAACTTGATTTTTAGAGAGCTTTAGATCATCTTGTAATGGATTGAAAGTTGATTTTTTTATTTTTTATGAATTTCAGGGTTGAGTCTGCGCAGGGGTGCATAGACTCAAGTCTAAACTGTGAATTTTTTCTTTGTGGATTGTTGTGTTGGATTTCTGACTGGATAACTTGATTTCTTATCTTATTTGATGATGATTTAGAAGTTTGGAGATGAGCACAAGCTTCAAGGGCCATAAGATGAGAGTTTGGCCATTTGGTTGAGGCGCAGACTGAAGTTTGAGAGGATTTTTAGCAAGATTCTTATAAAGGTGAAATATGCTGAGGTTGAAGAGAATTCCAAGGCTTTCAAGATGCTGAGGAAGCTTACAACAAGTGATTTTTCAGAGGGTAGAAGCTATAGAGCTCAAAGGACAAGATTTGTAAAAAATGGGTTTGAGTCTACGCATGGGTACGCAAACTCAATCTGAACTTGTAATTTTTTATTTATTTTTGAAGGGATTTAGATTTTTTTTATAAATGGATTATTTATTTAAATGAAATAGAATATTTGAGATGTGATTTCAAGAGATTTGTGTAATTTGATTTACTGTTTCTTTGATTTTTTAATTTGAAATGAGTCTATGAAAAGTGTGCAGACTCAAGAGTTATTTTGAAAAGAAGTTCATCAAACTTGATTTGTGTGCCATGAGACATCATTTTTATCAAATTTTGACTCAGATATTTAAGTTATTTAAAAAGTCTTTTTTATCCTTTGAGCCAAGGACATGTGCGCAAACTCAACTTGAATTATGAAGATTCATGTTTATTTAAAAGGGAGAATGTCTTTTTTTTAAAATCTTTTCCTGAATGGATTATGAATTAACTTTAATCATTTGAATCATTTGAACCATGAATGGGGTCAATAGTCCAACATATGCATCATTGACAGTTTTGAGTTGAATCTACACAGGGATGCACAGACTCCGAATAGTGGTGCAGACTCAAGTCTGAAAATGGTCTTTGACATATCTTGCATAGTTCAAGTTGCGTTTAAATCCATCAAGGGTTAGTTGCAACCAATAAAGTTGGAATATGAAATCCGGAGTTGAGGAAAACAGTTTGTATCCCATTCTCAATTGAATTTCTATGATTATAAACGCGCAGACTCAAAATCTGAGCATAATTTCAGCTTTATACCTCTTTTAACATGAAGTGATCCAAGAATCACTACAAATTTAAGGAAGATAATACTAAGAAATCTCAGAAGTTGAGTATGGCTATATAAAATCTTTTCAAGGAATGTTCTTTATATGGGTTCTTTCAAATGACATGATTTCTTCTTATCTATCTCATTCTTCTTGGATCATTTTACAAAACATTAAAAATACTTAATATAATAATTCCAAGATGAATTTCAACCTCTCATTAGGAGAACCCAATAAAGGTTTAGGATCTTCATGAAGGATCATGTCATAAAGAGACCCGAAAAACCAATTCCCTAAAAGGGATATGTAATGGCCATGAACTATAGGGGTGGCTACAAAAGGGGATGTGCCGAGCACAAGTCACTCACCCAAAGGGTGCCCTTCATACCTTCAAAATGTAAGAAAAACCCACAAGGAGTAATTCAAAGCATCTCTACAGTTGGGGAGCAAGGAACTCCACCAATTCTCCTAGAGGATCACATATGGCCATAAACCATGGAGGTGGCTGCCAAAGGGGGCGTGCCGAGTACAAGCCACTCACTCAAATGGTACCCTTGACGCCGTCAAAATGTAAGGATTATCCACAAGGAGTCACTCATTATATTTCTACATTTGGAGAGCAAGGAACTCCACCAACTTATTGGAACATTCGGGACATGTCATCTAAATGAACCCATAGCAATGGGAACATAAGAGTGATGTTCTTTGTTTGAAGGCCCTTGATGGGTTACCCAACATTGAAATGGTTGGCACCCTTAGATTGAGACATCCTTGGTGAAAATATCAGAAGAAACTTAAAATCTTAAAAGATATAATAAGATCTTAAATTAAAACATCAAGGGCTTGATAAAACCCAAAGTTCAAGCCATTGAGAACCTTCATTGGGCCTCTAAGAGACAGCCCTAGGCCTAAGGATCCTTTGGACAGGTTGGGGGAGGATCAAAGAATCACGTCACACTCAAAATCCAAGTTTAAAGAGGCGCATACTCAAAAAACTGCAATAAACGTTAAGTCTGCGTAGTGAGGCACAGACTCAGAACAGTGACCGCATACTTAAAACATTGTAGCTCGTATATGCGCAGACTCAACTGAAAACCAGATTTTCGATGAAATGAGGGTTTAAACCTAACCCAAATGATGGAAAATAAAGTATAAAAGGTATAAAATCTAAAATCTTTATTTAAAATATATTTTAAATGTATTTTCTTAGGAAATATCATGAAGAACTCAAACATTGAACTTATGAAAACTCAAGCATTGTTTTTCTCTTTTTCCATAGATCTTTCTTTTTACCTTTATGTTAGAGGGTTTATACCCAAAGAAGCTCATCCCCAACTAATGAGGAGACCTCCTTGAGAACCTCTAGGGCCTAAACCCTAAGCCATTGAAGGAGAAGATCACACCAAAACCAATTTGGTTACAACTTGAAAAATATAAACATAAATCATAAGATTCATAGATTTTAGGGGATTTCTCTTGATGTTTGGCCTTGGGGGATCATCCATAGAGGAGATGTGCTCCTAAGGGATATGGAAGGCCAAGACACCTTGAAAAAATCCAAACCCAAGACAAACAAATGCAAAATCAATAAATGCAAAGTTCAGGAAATCAGGATAGTACCTTAGATTTCGGGCCATAACTCCATCTTTAGAGGATTTTGAGGTTTGAGGAGACCATTTCTATGAACTAGAAAGATCCCTCTACCATCCCCACATGAAATATACCCATTTTATGAAGAAAGAAATAGCATAGAAAATCCAACAAGCCAACAGACTCACAAGAACAGAAAAAAACTGAACATACATTTCATTGCTTTTCAATATCATGGATGAACATCAAGGGGGAGATAGAAGCTCCTATGAATATCAAAAGGAAAGAAAACATTTTAAGAAAGTAAGAACATAAATAAACACATTTTTCACCCCCACTCTACCTTGGAGAAAGGATGAGAAGGGGGAATGGCTCTAGAAGTCCACTCTCTTGCTCCTCTCTTTTCTTTTTCTCTTTCTCACTTATTTTCTTCTTCTTTTCTCCTTGGGATGTAGGAAATGGAGGGGAAGGGAGGAAGGAGACTTGTTCCTCCTTGCTCTCTCACTTTTCTTCTTCTTTTTTCTTTTTTGTGAGCTTTTGTCTCCAACTTTTACTTGGAGAAGAAGGGGTTTCTTTTATAGATACTCTTGGGTTACTTTTGGGGGGTAGATTAGGATCCATTAGCCTATAATTAAGGAGAATAAACCCCACTTAAGAGCCACCCAATAGGGCCACAACACTTGGAGAATCCTCATTGGCTTCCTTTTTACTTTTCACTTACCCTTTTCTAGAAGAATCTTAAAGAGGAGACCACTCCTTTTCTCTTCTTATCCATCTTTAGGCAGATTTGAGGATGGGCCAAAAGGATGAGAATAGGACATTGGGGGACCATTTGAGACCATTTAATGGCTGCCACGAAATTGGGCATTTGCCCTCACTTTTTGAACCCAAAGTGATTCTATTGGACTTCTTCTTGCTTGAAATAATGGGCTCGAGCCTGCCTTTGGATTTCTTCTTCATTTGGGCCCAAAGTGACCCTATTAGACTCTCTTTGACTTGCAAGAATGGGTCCCATTGTTGCTTCTTGGGTTCCATCACCTTAGGCCTTCTTTGAACAATCATTGGGCTTTTCTCTTGTTCATTTTTTAGGTGACAACATCTGCCTTTGCACCGACTGACATTCCTGTCAACGTCCCTAACTCTTTTACAGATACCACAATCACCCCCTCCAAGGCCAACGGCTATCACCTTCTATAACAGCATTCTTTCTATGCCGTTCCTACCACCTCAGGTAGTGGTTCCGCTGCTTCTCATGGTGCCTCATGGATCATTGATTTTGGGGCTTCTAGTCATATGACATGTATCATTTCTTGTTTTCCTCTCTTCATCTTGCTTCTTCCTTACCTCCTGTATCTGTTGCGGATGGTGCTCCTTCCCCAGTCTCGGGCCTTGGCACTATTCCTCTTTCCTCTGGCTTGACTCTGACACATGTCTTATATATTCCTCAATTTTCCGTCGATCTTCTTTCTCTTAGCTGTTTGACTCACGCTTACCAATGTTTTGTTACCTTTTTTCCTTCTTACTGTGTTTTTTAGGATCTCCAAATGAGGAAGATGATTGGTGGCGGATGTAAGTCGGGTGATCTCTACTACCTCACAGATCGGCTGCCACTTGTCCCGACCACTCTTGCTATTGAATCACCGTATAATTGGCATTGTCGTTTGGGTCATCTAGCTCCATCCAAGCTTCGCCCATCGTCTCTATTCTATCCACTTTGTCTCAGTTTCAATGCGATACTTGTGAGTTGGGCAAGCATTATAGGATGTCTTTTCCTTCCAGTGTCAATAAATAGAGCTCCTCTCCATTTCATCTTGTCCATTCTGATATTTGGGGACCGAGTCCTATCATTACTCGGCTAGGTTTTAGGTATTTTGTCACTTTTATTGATGATCACTGTCATATGACATGGGTGTATCTTATGAAGATTCGGTTAAATATTCTTTCTATATTTCACATTTTTTATCAGGATAAAAAATCAATTTTCTACATCATTGAAGGTACTTCATTTTGATAATGCAAAAGAATATTTTTCCTTTCAGTTTGCCACTTTTTGCTCTGCACAGGGTCTTATTCACCAAAGTTCTTGTGCCTATACCTCTCAGCAGAATGGGATTGCCAAGCAAAAAAAATCGACATTTACTTGATGTTGCTCGAACTCTCATACTTTATATGTTTGTTCCTAAACATTTCTCGGGTGACGCTGTTCTTACGGCCTGTTATCTAATCAATCGCATTCCGTCCTCCATTTTTTCTGGTCAAAGTCCATTCTCTTGTCTTTATCCTTCGATTAACCCTTTTATGCTTCTTCTGATGGTGTTTGGCTACCTCTGTTTTGTTCATGCTCTAGGTCCTGAGATTAACAAGCTTTCCCCCATGCTACTTGTTGTGCCTTTCTTGGCTACTCATGTACTCCTAAGTGGTGACTCATTTATATATTATTATATTTTTGATGTATGTCATTTTGTACCTTTGAAAGTTTTTTATAATGCCCTAATGGTCATTCTTTCACAAGTTACTTAAGAATTTTGAGTAAATTGCATTGCAAAATATGGCAAAAGGATTTTAGAAAGTTATCTTCAGAAATCAAAGATGCAATCTTTAGAGATTTAATGGTAATATATTCTTAAAACTTGTTTTTTGTAATTGAGTATTATTTATAATGTTTCTTAACATTTGTAATTGTCTTATAATATGCAGTAATATTTCACTTTTTCGCGGAGTGAAGAGATAGATAATTAAATTCTGAGAAAAATTGGTGATCAACATTGCAAGCGTCGTTGGAATCTTAAACAAAAGGTGATTGTATTTATATTTTTATTTAAAGTATTATTTTTATATTATTTGACTCTTTATATATATTTTATTTTTTTGCAACAATACTTTGAAAATATGATTTTCGAGGAAGCAATTAAAAATGTACCTTCAAAAATATATGCTGCTAAGTGGCGAAGGATGTGTGAGCTTTGGATTACAGAAGACGATAAGATAAATAATTATTGAGATGAAATATTTACTTATCATTTTATATTATATAATTATTATAAAATTATTTATAACTAACTTTGTTCAATGATTGTAGGACATTAGTAGGAAGAATAAAAAAAATCGTTCTCATCTTACTTATACTTATAGGAAAGGACGAACAAGTATAAATCAGCTGCATTATACATTCGTAAGTAATATTATTTGATTGTTGCTATAAACTTATAGCATCATCAATTTCAATTGATAACATTTGTTTATTTTGAAATTTTTAAATAGAAGAAGAATGAAGGTCGTAATCTTACACGTCGAATAATATTTCACATGACTCGTTGTAGAAGACAGAGTGATAGGACTGAATTGTAGGTTGATGATCAAAGTAAGAGAATATGGTAAGAAATCTGTAACCTTATTTCAAATTTATATTTATTTATTAAAGTTGTTATTTTTAACATAATATTTTACATGTATAGGAAAAGATGACACAATTGATAGATACTCCTTCATATAGTAGTGATGCTATTGATCCTCCACTCATACCAGATGAGGCTTTCGTCAGAGTTATGGGACACGATCGATCGGGTCGTATTCGATGCGGAGGACGAGCCCAAATATTGACAACATGGTATAAGTCTTTGCACGGAGAGAGTAACAGTGGGGCAATTTTGCAGCAACTTGATACTCAAATTGATGAATTGAAAGCTGTTATTGTGGGGCAACGAGAGCAGGCGGCTGCACGAGAACAAGTACAGAAACAAGCACAAGCAAGTTTACAAACACAATTAAAGATGCAACAACAACATATGAAGGCGATGGAGCGTCGACTCCAAGCGATACTTGCTGCTCAACTTCCACCCATCGAGGAGAATCTAAAGAAGGGGGATGAGAAGGGAGATGAGGAGGAGGATAAGGAGGCCTGAGATGATGTTCAAACTAATTTATGATGACTTATAATTATTTTTTATTTGATCAGATGATTGTATTAACTTATTTCATTATGTGACTGCACTTGGGATGATGTTAGAGTAATTTGTAATGACTTTTATATTGTTTGGTAGACATTTGAATTTTTATGATGGTAATTGAATCGATGATGATTAGTGGTATGTGTATGTTACGCGGTGTTATTTTATGTTAAATAGGTTTGAACTTTTATATCAAAATGGATGATCATTATTGGTATGTATATATTATGTACTGTTACTTCTATGGCAAACAAGTTTTCATACATGTTATAAAGTTGTGAAACATATTGTAAAATATTATAATAAAATATTAAATATATTTTTATTAAGACTTTTTGAGACAACTGATAGTCGTCTCGAATAATCATACAAAATATTTTTTGAGACGGATGTCACTCATCTCAAATATTATAGATAAAGTTTTTAGGACGATCAACAATCGTCTCAAATGATAAACACGACTATTTGAGACGAGTCATAGTTATCTCAAAAATAATTTAAAATTTATTTTTGAGGCGATTGACTAGTTGTCTCAAATGTTTAAATATTTTTTTGAGACAATTATATCCGTCGCAAATATATATATATATATAATTATTTAGACGTACATTTTGGGATGGTCGTATTGGTCGCAATTAAGCTTTTGGGACAAGGTTTATCTCCGTCCCAAATGGTGTTTTTCGGGATAAGTTAAGTATCCGTCCCAAATGATCAGTATTTGAGACAATTCATATAGTCGTCTCAAAAAAGACGTTTTGCAACGATTACAACTGTCACAGACTTTTTGAGATGTAATTTTTTGAGACGACTGTTGCGACGGTTGATAGCCGTCTTAAAAAGGTTTTTGCGACAGATGTTGACCTTTTGAGACGACTTCTCAACCGTCACAAGTTGTCAATTGTCTTGTAGTGAGAAGTCTGCACTGTGACAATCCTGATTCTACAGAAATTGGAGGAATATTGAGTCTCATGAAATTTGAATGTTATCCATTTGAGAGTTGGCCAACTGGCCTACACTTTCAAATAAATAATAATAATAATAATAATAATAAGGGTTAACCAGAAGTCCTCCAAAACTCCATGAAGATCTTCATTAATTAGATTCAAATCTGCGTATGAAGAAACCTCCTTCATGAATCTAAAGTTCAACACCTCTTCTGACCTTACAGTGATCTTGAATAAATTTGAGGAGTGCCAAGTATGCTGGTCTGCTCCCTATTATATATCTGATCAAAGTTCTTGACCAATGTCCAATGAGATCCTCAACCTAGCCATCTTCTATAACTGCAACTTTCTCCCTCTCCATTACAGGGTTGATGTGATCCAACTTCAGACCATCTTTTTTTTTTTTTTACTGACATTGTGTCAAGAAAAGAGAGAGAGAGAGAAAGGGGAAGAGAGATTGAAAGAGAAAGAAAAAGAGTTGAGGAAAGAATAGAGGTATTTTAGATTTTTTTAAATTTTTACTTAAAAATTAATCAAGATTAAATAAGTGAATTAAATGAAATATTAACAAGGAGTGAGGCAGAGGTTTATTTTTATGTCTAGGTTAACAGTCTAAACCCCATCCCTCTCCTTTCCTTCCATCTTTAAGGTAAGGTTGCTCTCTCAATATTCTCGCTTGTCTTGGCTTCGTTCATATGGAATTTCTTTGCTTTTGTCTATCAATTAGAAGAGATAAGATCCTCTAGACTTATTTCTCTAAACTCTTGTACTGTGGTCCAGAGGTAAAGAGAGGGGGAGGCAAGGGAGGTCATGGCCCGTCCCCAAGATTTCCAAACATGGCAACAATTGCTACGTTTTTTTTTTTTTTTTGTGAACTGTATGAATGCAATGATTTGAAGATTTCTTAGCTAACTCATTAATGGGGAAAGAAGAATGAATCTATTGGCTGTCATCAAAAACTTCATAGGCCCATGCCACGACCCAACAGATCAACGCACAGCAACAGCACACACTTTTGTTTTGATACCTTCAAAATTCATTTAACACCTGTCAACTGACAACTTGAATTGTCTTTTTATTATTCACTTTTAGTTAACTTATCTCTAATAGGATTGCAAAATACACATGTTCCCACCTTTAGCTCTAAAAACCTAAGAAACTAATCTCTTGAACCTTTGGCCCCTACTTCAATGAACCGAATCCAACTGACCAAAGCAGACTTCATGCCCAATGTGAAAGCAATTTACGGATACATTTACATAATAAAGTGTTTAAATATGTGTGTGGGTCAAATGTCCAAAGTTATTAATTTACATACTTGTAGTTACTCATCTGATATTGTTTAATATCTCATACCAAATTCTCAACTTGAGTTGGCGCCTTGAGATGGAAAAAGAAATTATTCAGTCGCGTGATAGCATTCACTTCTGATTTTAATAAGTTAACAAAATGGTTCCATCATTTCTTCAGCTGATTATTTCATTTGAAAACAATTATGGATCATGGAATCATCAAGCTTAATCCCTACAACCAAGTGCTGTAAAACTAAATAGCTTCAATATGATCCAATCAATGTAATGAGGAATGTTCCTCATGTAGTTCATTTTACAAATAAAAAAAGATCACACACGCACGAAATGGATACCTCCCACAGAGAGAATTTCATTGACTGTCATGAGATCACCACATACGAGTTCTCTTACGAGTTGTTCATCGAACGTACTGGTTCGTTTGCAATCTTATAGTATAATGAATGCAGGGGTAGATCATCAATTTTAACTTCTATGCATTAATCTTTAGCCCAGATTAAGCATAAAGCTTAGAATAATGCTCGACTTCATCCATCTCCTTATCTTCGGCATAGGCCATCAGTAACAGATCATATGCAAATAATAGGTGATTAAGAACAGGCCTTCCCTACTCGCCCTGCAAAAAGTAGGTGATCATATGCAAACAGTAGGTGACTAACAGATCATATGTATGGCCTGTGATAAGAGAATAACTCCACGCAAATATGTGATCAGAACATTGGCAGGTTCTGGTTCTGAAGGTAATTTCCTTATCAATCCTGAACTAGAACTTCAAACTACAAACCCGCGGAATAACCCATCTTCGTGTCTGCCTCTATCAGTGTACTTTACACACAGGCCAGTTGGAATCTGGATCAACGACCGTCCAGGAGGTCTCGAGTATGCGATCACCACTGCCCCTGGCCGGATAGAGAGATCAATGTATGGGGTTAACCATTGGACTGTTGGGTTGATTAGTCCCGTACCGGAAGTGTATGCGAAACGCCGCTCCACCACTGGCCATAAAAGATTAACCCCTCGTACCCTTGAAACATACTTACCTGGACGGGGCCTTTGGGTGATCAAGAAGGCCCATGGCCTAGGTTGGCGGCCCACATTGCACTTGGTGGGAGCGCCCGCCTACCATCTCCCCAAGTGGGAGAGTGGACGTCATAATTTGTGGTAGTGGGGGCCTGCGTCCGCGCGGCCCCCATCCAATTCAAAATTAAATTCTTTTTTACAAATTTATAAAAATTCTTCTTTGTGATCCTTATCTCATGTTACGCCCGAGCAAACCCAAGGATGATTAGGATCCGCCCATCTAGGCCCATGTAGACCTGGTAAATGACTCAGATTAAGTGTGGATCTAAGGGTCCATTTGGTACCCTATAAAAGTAATATCCGCAGGGATATGCCGGTACATGCTCCAGTTTTCCTGAAAATCTCAACTGAAAGTCTTATTTGGTAGCATGTAAATGTAAATGGGCAAGTCAACTAAAAGTTAATGCATTGACTCCCTCAAAATCCCCATTTTGGCATCCACCCTAGCCAGTCGGATGCCATTTTCAGATAAGAGCCTCCTAGATTTTCTTTTGCAGTTTATACCGGTGACTTTCTAGATGATTCAAAACATTCAAGTATTTGTGGAAGACAATAACTTGTTGCATTGTCACAGTCAAAAAAATTATCCTTTTTATGAAGGCCCCAGCATTGCCTGCATCTTGATATAATTAGATTTTTAATAGGACCACTCAAAAAAATATGAAAAATTCAAAAACCTTAGCTCCATTAATAGTATATTACTGTTCACTTGGGCTAAGTTTTTAAATTTTCATCTTTTTTTGGGATGTCCGATCTAAAATCAAGTTAGATAGGCATGTAGGACATGTCAAGGAGCTTTCACAAAAAAAATAAAAAATCAAAGATCAAAAATCAATCCCCAATGAATAGTACACTACTGTTCATTGGGGCTAGTTTTTGAATTTTCATCTTTTCTTGAGATGTCCGATTCAAAATCGAATTATGTGAGCATTTAGGTCATGTTAGAAGCTTTTCAAAAAAAATTATGAAAATAAAAAAATTGATCCCCAATGAATAGTATATTACTGTTCCTCGAGCCTTGATTTTTAGATTTTTATTATTTTTTAGGATGTCCGATAAAAAATTCAATTACGTGGACATGTAAGGCATGTTGGGGGATTCAAAAAAATTCTAATTTTTTTTTTTATAGTTTGATTGTACCATCAAGCAACGTAATACCCGATAACCCTACAGTAAGTTCCTATATCCTTAAAACTTAAGATATTATAATTTTAAATAGAACTAGACCAAACTTACACTAATCTGAAAATTAAAAAGAAAAAAATTAATGTTGAGGTTTGAATTTTGATCATGTGAAGATATGGTCTTTTTTATTTAAATTATCCAATCAAATGTAGAGTTGGATAAAAAAAATCTTTTGGCTTTGCGGCATCTATGTTAAAAAATTTATAATACTAAAATTCTTTTATAAGTAGACAAATGTACGAAATCATTTTCAAGAAAAGATTTTATAGGCAAACAAATGAATGAAAAGATTTTCAAGAAAATATTTTCAGAAGTACCAAATAGTCGATTACACTTTCATTTTCCTCGTAAATTGATTTCCTTAATAAATCTTTTTCATCCAATTATATTTATGTGCAACCAAACGGACCCTAAGTGGATCTATGACCATTTATGTTAGACTATCGACATTAACAATGAGTTGGATAATTGGAATATTAATGTGTTATACGTATTTGGTCAAAAAAATGTGTATTTATTATCTTATCTACTATGCATATCGATTTTAAAAGATTATTTATTAACAGACCTATAAATTAATAATATGTTGAATAATCAAATTATTGGTTACTATTTGCCCTATCATGCACCTCTATTTTTTCCTTTTTTCTTTTAATACTTACCTCTTCTATCATCTCAACCCATCCCTATCTGGATGCCCAAGGCATTAAACATGAGAAATCTATTGTGCATTGCTAGTGAAAATAGAATGAGGTATCAGCCCCTTATTACTGTATATTTGATTTATGTTTTCTTTAAATCACTGAAAAAGAATTCATATAAGGTCGTGACTATCACATTTCATACATTAGCATATAGGGTAAATATATTAACATGTTACAGTTACAAGAATAAAATTAAATTAGCCCCTATAAACTTTTGATATCACTCTCAGGGGCTTATTTATAATTTTTAGGATCCTTTCTACAATCCACGGTAGACCGTGAGGGCTTATTTGTAAATAGTTGGATTATGAAGATTTATTTATAAATACATAATATTTTTAGGGTTAAAACATAGAAATATCAAAATTAAAATGTAAAAAAGTTAATGGTCATTTATTGTGGGGATAGAAAATAAAATCTTCAATGACGTAGGAGCATGACAGTCAACAAAATACTAATTGGTGGAGAGAAATAAGGCAGGTTCACATGAGACTGCAATTATTTTTTTCTTATTTTTTAACAGCACCATTTTGTGCAGTTGATAAGCCATGAAATAGCAAGCAAGAGCACCCATTCATTATTAGAAAAATTATGAGTAAATATAGATGGAGTATTCAGTCTCTTATATTTTCACCTGTAATAGTAACTGATGAGCCAGGTTAGTAAAGAGCAAAGACCAGTAATCAATGGAATGAATGATGAACGGTTGATTTGATATGCTAGATACTTGATTAAATATGAGCTGACCATGGAATGGGTTACAAAAATGAATAGTAACGGTTAGATCTAGGGGCACTAAATTCGGTCCAATCATACCCTTCATCCTTGGATGTAATGTTCTTATACGAGTTCTTTGAATGCCCGAATGTGCAACAAACATAGCACACTTTGGGTTGATATAGCACATAACTCAGCACTTGAGTACCTAACCCACACCACACCCCGCAACGCAAAGTCTACAGACTTTTTCTTAATGTGGTGAGAGAAGTCATGTATAAGGGAATTCCAATAGTACTACAAATCTTAAAGCATTCTGAGACCAAAAGTGTGAAGGAAGCTCGAGGAAAGAAACCCAGACATGTTTGGAAGAATGTGTTCACGTATCATTTGCTGTGCTATATATGATTAACTAGAAGTCTGCACAGTGACATTCCCGCCTCTACAGAAATTGGAGGAATATTGAATCCCAAGAAATTTGAATGCTATCCATTTGAGAGTTGGCCGACTGGCCTACACTTTCAAATAAATAAAAATAATAACAAGGGTTAACCAGAAGTCCTCCAAAACTCCCCGGGGATCTTCATTAATTAGATTCAAATCTGCATATGAAGAAACCTCCTTCACGCATCTGCGGTTCAACACCTCTTTTGGCTTTACAATGATCTTGAATAAATTTGAGGAGTGACAAAGTATGCTGGTTTGTTCCCTATGGCATATCTGATCAAAGTTCTTGACCAATGTCCAATGAGGTCCTCAACCTAGCCATCTTCTATAACTGCAACTTTCTCCCTCCCCATTACGGGGGTGATGTAATCCAACTTCAGACCATCTATTTTTTTTATTAATACATTGTGTCAAAAATGAAAGAGAGAAAGAGGAAAAGAGATGGAAACAGAAAGAAAAAGAGTTGACGAAAGAATAGAGGTATTTTAGATTTTTTAATTTTTACTTAAAAATTAATCAAGATTAAATAAGTGATTTAAATGAAATATTAACAAGGAGTGAGGCAGAGGTTTATTTTATGTCCAGGTCAACAGTCTAAACCCTATCCCCCTCCTTTCCTTCCATCTTTAAGGTTGCTCTCTCAATATTCTGGCTTGTCTTGGCTTCGTTCAGATGGAATTTCTTTGGTTTTACCAATCAATCAGAAGAGATAAGATCCTTTAGACTTATTTCTCTGGGCCCTTGTACTATGGTCCAGAGGCAGAGAGAGGGGAGGCAAGGGAGGCCATGCCCCCTCCCCAAGATTTCCAAACATGGCAATGATTGCTGTGAATTTTTTTTTCTTTCCTTTGAACTGTATGATGATTTGAAGATTTCTTAGCTAACTCATTAACGGGGGTCATACAAAACTTCATAGGCCCATGCCACGACTCAACAGATCAACGCACAACAACAACACACACTTTTGTTTTGATACCTTCAAAATTCATTTAGCACCTGTCAATTGACAACTTGAATTGTCTTTTATTATTCACTTTTAGTTAACTTCTATCTAATAGGATTGCAAAATAATTATGTTCCCACCTTTGGCTCTAAAAACCTAATAAGCTAATCTCTTGAACACTTTGAGATTTTTTCCCCAGTTATTTATTTTAGTTATTATTATCTTATTCTTATGTCATCTAGATTTTGGTGGTTCTTTTATCATTAACTTCTCTATCACATGTGCGTGAGATAGTAATTGTCTCCTGATTTTTTACTCTAACAAGTACATCCACCCGATCTTGCTGATAGCTTGAATCACATCGAGTGGAATTTTTTTGCCTTGCTACAATTGTCCAATCAACAATCTAGCAGATCAAAAATTGAGCCTGGTGGCTCAAGTTAAATATTTTTTCTTTTTACCTATGAATTTTTCAGAAATTATCAAGTTATGTATATAAAAAAATTTAGAGAAGTTTGGTGTAGAATCAGGTGATTCTAGTAATATAAAAGAACTTCAAGTATTAGGCTTTTGCTTGTATTGAGATAATCATCCCCTTCCCCTGCCCCAACGAAAATTTTCTAGGTCTTCCATTGACAATGGTGGAAATTTTTATTTACAAAAGAAGGCTATTATACTATACTTTTTCCACCATTTTTGGCACACTTGAAACTATTTGATCGCTTGATCAAAGAGCTCCCATTAAGTGTAATATTTGCAAGGAAAAAAAAAACTTGTGGAGAAGTACTTTTAACATGAGCGACTTGATTAAATGATCAAACAACTCTCTTTGAGTGCAGTAAAGTATGCCACAATAGCATTCCTCTTATTCAAGATCATGTTGAGTACTTGGACATAATACACTGCTCAAAGATGTCTGAACATCATTCTAGGATCTCAAAATAAGCACTTTAATAGTTCTTCGAATCACTCTTTATTTCAATATTATTTATTAATAATAATAATAAATAGCTCAAGTAATATTTCATTTCTCCTTTAAATTTAGAATATATTTAAGATGATTGTACTTTATTTTATGCTTTTATATCAGTAGATCGACATGCTACATGTCTATACATTTTCCTATCCTTGTATGTTCTTACTAATATTTCGTGACATCCTACGCACATATCCGTATCAATATTCAACATTTATGTCCATGTATTACAAATCATAACTTCTAACAACACTGACTATATGCACATTAGCCTACTTTTATCTGCCAACACAAGCTTTTGTAGAAAGCACATTGTTCTTTAATGGAGGCCCCTACTACAATGAACCGAATCCAACTGACCAAAGTAGACTTCATACCCAATGTGAAAGCAATTTACCAATACATTTACATAATGACGTGTTTAAATATGTGCGTGGGTCAAATGTGAAAAGGTATTAATTTACATAACTTGTAGTTATTCATCTGATATTGTTTAATATCCATACCAAATTCACAACTTGAGTTGGCTCCTTGAGACTGAAAAGAAACTATTCAGCCGCGTGATGGCATTCACTTCTGATTCTAAAAAGTCAACAAAATGGTTCCATCATTTCTTCAGCTGGTTATTTCATTTGAGGATCATGGAATCATCAAGCTTAATCCCTACAGCCAAGTGCTATAAAAGTAAATAGCTTCAATATGATCCAATAAATGTAATGAGGAATGTTCCTCATGTAGTTCATTTTACAAATTAAAAAAGATCACACACATGAAATGAATACCTCCTACACAGAGAATTTCATCGATTGTCGTGAGATCACCACATACACGTTACACCAAATAAACAGATGGAGCTTCATGAAAATCATAGAAACCTTGCTTAGCAAAGAACAATAGCTAAACTCATTAAGGCCACGCATGAAAAATAAAGATCAAAGCAGATTGGTCTAGGACCCATCTGGAACACAAATAGTAAGGCAAACGTCTGCAATAAGTCATGGTTTATCTACCTATGCAGATCTTGTTCATATCATTTGAAGTCCAGATAGATCCTCCCAAACCAGTCCCTTGAAAGAAATAATGTATTTTCATAGGAAACAAACATGTAAACACATTGATGTTAAAGATGTGGAGAAAACTCGCCTTCATATGTGAAACTGACAACTTCTGCAAACTCTAGAGTTTCTTCAACAAATGATCAAGGGCACAGAAAATAAGAAGCTAATTGCTGATTGCCCGGCCATATGAATGCAAGCATTTAAAATGGACCAACAAGGCAACCAGTAATGAGTTTTCAGTTTGCTATGTCCTATTTTTGTTAGTTTGGATTGGTAGCCATTGATGTGTCTCCTAGTGGCACCTGATTACGAGCAGGCAGGCTCCTCTGGCTAGTTGTGCTGATTCTGGATCTCGTAGCCAAAACTGATCTTGAGAATGCTTGAGCAAGCTCCAATGCATAGGCTGCCCTCCCGAATTATAGTCCCTGGTCATTGGGGTTTGCCTGTCCATCAAGCTTGCACCAATTCTCAGGCTCCCAGCAGTGTTCCACAGTTTGTCCATCTCCCTTGACTTGCTCTTATTGCCATTCCCCTAGGAACTACTCTGGATATCTGTTTTCTCAAGTTCCACTTGCTGATCTTTGCTCAAGTGGCAATTCTCAGTCCTTCCGCCGCATCTGCTAGCTGGGGCAAGATGATCTGGCTTCACATCGATTTTAGAAATATCATGCTTAACCCTTCATGGATAAATATAATTGAAGTTGGCTAATGCATGCCACAGAATAAAAACTATAAAAGTAGAACACATTCCATAAAAGAAGAAGAGATGACAACAATATTATAGACAAAACAATTTCATTGTTAGCTAATATAATGTGACCTATATGGGTGATGATAATCAAATACAGAACAATCAACAGCTAAAGCCAAGCACCCAATTGCATGAATAATTTCAAATAGTTGATTTCATGCAAGATCAATATAGTCAGTGCAGAATAAAGATTCACCAAACATACAAATATGAATTTATCTCGCTTCTTGCTTTCTCTACCATGGAGGTGTGTTTAACATTTTTTTTTTTACCCCCCACCGGTTTGGACATATGAGCAAAAAGAAGAAAAGGAAGGGTGGAAGAAAAAGAAGCCCCCCCCCCCCCCCCAACTGGTTCCATTGGACCCTCCACAGTGGGTTGGGGTGGTGGGTAGAGAGAGAAAAAGAAAGAGAGAAGAGGAAAAAGAAAAAAAAAAGAAAAAGAAAAGAGAGAGAGAGAGAGAAAAAGGAGGAGAGGGCCCCCCACCAGTAGCCAACCCCTCAAGTGGTAAGAGATTTCCCCCGATTTCCCCATTAAAAGAAAAAAAGAAGAAAAGGGGGAAAAAAAAAAGGAAGGGAATAAAAGAGGAAAAGGGGGAGCCACCGGCGGCTCCCCCCCCCCCCCCCGGCGGAGGGTGCCACCGGTAGGTACCATGGATGGCAGTTTCGGCCGGTACCGGTACGTACCGGCCGGTACGTACAGGTACCGGTACCCCCATTTTGGGCCGGTACCGTAAAAAAAAAAAAAAAAAAAAAAATGACTGTACCGGGCCGGTACCGGGCCGGTACGCCCGTGATTTCACTGTCCCCTCTCACAGAAACAGATCTGTGAGAGGGGATTCGGGTTTTTTGCAGTGGGAGGGGAAGGGAAGGAGGGAAAGGAGGAGGAGGAGGGGAAAGAACCGCCGCCGCCACCCACCGCTGCCGCCGCCGCCCGCCACTGCCGCCGGAGACGTTTTCATCCTTTTCCGGAGACATTTTCACTATTTTGGGTGGAAGAAAAAAAGAAGGTATGATTTATATTTTAATGTAGTGATTATTTTTTAGTTTGTTACATATTTCTTAGATGATTTACGTTCATTTTCTTGATAAAATTGACAACCCCCAATTTTGGCCCTAATTAACGGTTAAAAATTGGGGCTTTTGTCTAATTACTTAAATTAAACATCAATTGGAGCCTAATTAAGCTTCATGACATGTTTTAAACTAGGAGTGTGCTGTCAATTAAGTTGATCGACGGTTAATTAGGGGAAATCCCCAATTTTGGCCCTAATTAGCGGTTAAAAATTGGGGCTTTTGTCTAATTACTTAAATTAAACATCAATTGGAGCCTAATTAAGCTTCATGACATGTTTTAAACTAGGAGTGTGCTGTCAATTACGTTGATCGACGGTGAATTAGGGGAAATCCCCAATTTTGGCCCTAATTAGCGGTTAAAAATTGGGGCTTTTGTCTAATTACTTAAATTAAACATCAATTGGAGCCTAATTAAGCTTCATGACATGTTTTAAACTAGGAGTGTGCTGTTAATTACGTTGATCGACGGTTAATTAGGGGAAATCCCCAATTTTGGCCCTAATTAGCAGTTAAAAATTGGGACTTTTGTCTAATTACTTAAATTAAACATCAATTGGAGCCTAATTAAGCTTCATGACATGTTTTAAACTAGGAGTGTGCTGTCAATTACGTTGATCGACGGTGAATTAGGAGAAATCCCCAATTTTGGCCCTAATTAGCGGTTAAAAATTAGGGCTTTTGTCTAATTACTTAAATTAAACATCAATTGGAGCCTAATTAAGCTTCATGACATATTTTAAACTAGGAGTGTGCTGTTAATTACGTTGATCGACGGTTAATTAGGGGAAATCCCCAATTTTGACCCTAATTAGCGGTTAAAAATTGAGGCTTTTGTCTAATTACTTAAATTAAACATCAATTGGAGCCTAATTAAGCTTCATGACATGTTTTAAACTAGGAGTGTGCTGTTAATTACGTTGATCGACGGTTAATTAGGGGAAATCCCCAATTTTGACCCTAATTAGCGGTTAAAAATTAGGACTTTTGTCTAATTACTTAAATTAAACATCAATTAGAGCCTAATTAAGCTTCATGACATGTTTTAAACTAGGAGTGTGCTGTTAATTACGTTGATCGACGGTTAATTAGGAGAAATCCCCAATTTTGGCCCTAATTAGCGGTTAAAAATTGGGGCTTTTGTCTAATTACTTAAATTAAACATCAATTGGAGCCTAATTAAGCTTCATGACATGTTTTAAACTAGGAGTGTGCTGTTAATTACGTTGATCGACGGTTAATTTGGGGAAATCTCCAATTTTGGCCCTAATTAGCAGTTAAAAATTGGGACTTTTGTCTAATTACTTAAATTAAACATCAATTGGAGCCTAATTAAACTTCATGACATGTTTTAAACTAGGAGTGTGCTGGCAATTACGTTGATCGACGGTGAATTAGGGGAAATCCCCAATTTTGGCCATAATTAGCGGTTAAAAATTGGGACTTTTGTCTAATTGTTAAATTAAACATCAATTGGAGCCTAATTAACATCCAATTTTACATGTTTTAAACTAGGAGCATAATGCCAAATGTTCTTATATTTGTTTCTATTTTTTTTTTAATGTGTTGTAGGAACATAGCTGAACAGCAAGAGCAAGACCCAGGGTGGGCCCATATCACCTTAATTAATACTGCAAAGAGGAGAGTGAAATGCAAATATTGTGGCAAAGAGATGGGTGGTGGAATCACCCGAGGGAAAGAACATTTAGCAGGGAAGACAGGACAAGTGACAAGGTGTACTGTCTGTCCCCGACAAGTTGCCAACGAGATGCGTGAATTGTTGCGTGGCCGAAAAGCACAAAAAGAACAAAAGAATGAAGATGAGGTTGAACTCCAAGGCGAAATTTCAGGTAGACATAATACAAAAGGCAAAGGGATGTATACTGCGGCCAGTGGCATTTCTATACGTGAGAGGCAAAGGGCTGAACAAAATGTAGATTCTAGTGATGATGATGATGATGATGATCCTGACATGGCTGCAGCTAGAAGAGAGAGTTTGTGGCATCAACAAGAAGATGAAGCCCGAAGGAGAGGTGATGGACCATCAATAAGAGGCACAAGTCAACCTACAGGCCAAGTGGGTCCTATGGACAGTTATCTTTTTAGAAGACAGACTTCTACTCAGCCAAAAATCAAGCAAGCAATGAGAGGAGTAAAAAAGTCAGCTGAAGCGGCAGGACATACTTTTAAAAGCATATGCAAATGGTTTTTGCATGCAGGTGTTCCCTCACATGCTGCTCAGTCTCCTTATTTTCAGCCTATGATTGATGCGATAGCAAATCATGGTCGTGGGTTCAAAGCCCCCACACGTCGAGACATATATGGACGGGGGCTTGATGGAGAATACGAGGAACTTCAACAGTGGGTTGAAAGTTTTAAGCAGTATGGAAGGAGAGAGGATGCACAATTATGTGCGATGGCTGGACTGGTACCACGAAGAAGTCCATGATTAATTTTCTTGTTTATTGCACAGAAGGGACAGTTTTTATGAAATCTGTTGATGCATCAAACTATTCAAAAAATGCAAAATATTTATTTGGTTTGATGGATCAGATGGTGCAGGAAATTGGAGAGGAAAATGTTGTCCAAGTGGTCACCGATAATGAACCAAGTTATAAAGCTGCAGGGAAGAAGTTAATGGACAAGCGCAAACACCTTTATTGGATCCCATGTGCAGCGCATAGTCTGGACTTGATGCTTGAAGACATTGGTAAGGATCCAACTATCAGCAAGACTGTAAAGAGAGCCCAAAGAATTACCCAATTTATTTATGGTCATCCCAGGATCTTGAATATGTTCAGAGAAAAAGCATCTGGAGGTCGAGATCTCATCTGTGCAGGGCCTACACGATTTGCATCTAATTTTATTTCTTTAGAATCTTTGCACAAATTCAAGAATGAGATCAGGGGTTTTATGTTTAATAAGGAGTTCTTGGAGTATATGCGGACCACTTCCAATGAATCTAAATCTGAACATTTGGAAGTGAGAAAAATAATAGAGAATAAAAAATTTTGGAGTAATATGGAGACTTATCTGAAGTTGGTGGAACCTCTCGTACAGGTGTTAAAATTGGTGGATGGGGATGATAAGAATTACATGGGATATTTGTACGAGGCAATTGACATTGCTAAGGTCCACATCAAGAACGCATTTCCCAACACTTATATGAAGTGGTGGGATCTTATTGATATCAGATGGGAAAGCACATTACACCACGACTTGCATGCAGCTGGTAAGTTAAGTCTTATACTATTACATGGGAGATTATTTATTAAATTGACATTAGTAATTTTTCACCTAAATGCAGGTTATTATTTAAATCCTCGAGTAATGTACAGTCGTCAAGTGCATATTGATAGAGAGGTGATTCAAGGCACATTAAATGTGATTGCACGTTTGTCGAGGACAATTGAAGATAGGATTGAGGCAGAGAGACAGGTATACTTAGTGAAGATCTGACTTTAAGATTTATCTAATTACTTGTAATTTGAAGAGCCTATGAATTCTATTAATTGTTAATTCCATCTTTGTAGATGGATGCTTATAGGCTAAGGCTGGAGACATATAATGAAGACTCTGTGCAAATTGCTGTAGAGAAAGTGAGCCCAGGTATACTTAGTCATTGCATTGTTGTCAAATGTGCATAAGAAACGAGAACATACATTGATTAATTTTTTTTTTGGTTTCTTTTAATGATGGCACAGCTGAGTGGTGGATAATGATGTACAACAGAGATAGGTGCTATAATCCATTGGCTTCCGTTGCAGTGAGGGTTTTGAGTCAGACGACGTCGGCAAGCCAATGTGAAAGAAACTGGAGCACGTTCAGCCTTATACACTCAAAAATTCGTAACCGGTTAAAGGCTGAACGATTGGACAAATTGGTGTACTGCCATTACAATATGAGATTGAGGATCAAAAACATCCGGTTGAGACAACAATTGAGGGAGAAACGAGCTGCAGGGCACGCAGAAGATATGGTTGGCCAAATTGATGTGGAAGAGTTATTTGATGATGATAATCCCTTGCAGACTTGGGTTGAGACACGAGCAACTGTCGATGAGCCAGTTTTTGATCCTGATGATACAGAATGGGCAGAAGGCATACTAGATGGAGCTGTTGCTAGAGATCCAGAATTAAGAAGCTCGAAAAGGCAAAAAGAAAATTCACCTCCTCCTTCACATGAGTATCAGAGTCAGACTGAGCATGTGCCTTTATTTGCACCTGATACTGAGCTTGAGCCTGCTAGACACTCAGAATCAGATAGTAGGCCAGTCACTCCTAGAATGGTTGGGCCACCATCATTCTTGAAAAGGAGTACATCTACATTGGAGAGGACTAATCTGGCTGCCAGAGACGATCCTGCCATTGATGAGCTGAAGCAAATTTATGTGAGGCATATACCACGAGGAAAAGGAGTATTGAATCGATTAAACTTGCAAAAGGATCTAGAAAAAAAAGAAAGCCAGCAAAAACAGGCATCACAAAAGAAAAAATCAAGTACTGTTAAAAGAAAGTTAATTGTTGATTATGATCAAGATGACGACGATGATGGGACAGAGTCTCCTAGTGATGATGCTGGTGCAGCTGCAGGTGCTACTACCGGGGGCGGAGTGTATGCACCTTCTTTCTCCTTACATGTTGACACAGGAAGAGGACAACATGAAAGTCAAGGAGATTATGATTCACAAAGCCAGCATGGACAGCAGTCAGGTTATGGAGGTGGCCAACAAGAAGCAGGCATGTATAGCTGGGGAGATCAAGTAGAGTATGAAGGCTTTCAATTCCATCCACCGATTCCACCCAGTAGCAGTTATGGGTCAGGGTCTTCTTCTTATCCTCATGCTACTTCTTTGCACCATGATTCTGGCATTTCATCAAGTCAACAACCATATACTCCAAGAGGGATTCAAAGAGGGATGCACGACTTGGCTGCATCATTGTTTAGTTATGGTGAATATAGGGAACATATGCAACCTTATTATGGATACCAGCAACAGCAACCAGATGATGAATCAGAAGGATCTACGGGTTATTATCCATATTAAGGGACTCACTTATGTTTTTCATAGGTAAGGATCGTTTGATTTCGTTCATATTTTGCATTGTTGTAAATATTTAGTACATTAACATAATATTTTTCATGTTTAATCTCTATGAAAATTGTCATTTTGTATGTGTTATGTGTACTTCTTTGTCTTAACCCATTTTTATCACACCCAACACATAGCTAATTAATTGTTTACATTTTTTCTGAATTTTTTCTGAATTTTTCTGAATTTTTCTGAATTTTTCTGATTTTTTTTCTTTTTTTTCTGATTTTTTTGGGCCCTTTTAAGCCCGTACCGGTCGTACCGGCCGGTACCGGTACGTACCGATACCGGCCGGCACCGGTACCGGTACTGCCATCCATGGTAGGTACCCCCACCGATGGGGGCCACCCCCCCCCCCCATCTCTCACTCTCACATCTCTCTCTCTCCTCTCACCCTGTAAATTCCTCCCCTAAGGGAGCTACTACAAAAAGAAAAAGGACAGAGACACTGCCTGCTGAAGACTTGGAGCTTTGAAGATCTTGAATCCCTACAAAACTCCTTCAAGAAGTTGTCAATTTTTTTCTTTTCTTGTAATTGATTATTGAAAAAATAAAAAGGAAGAAGATGCATATAATTAATGGTTCATTCATATTAGTTGAATGACTAAATTCTTGTAAAACAATGGTTCATTCATATCATTTGAATGATCAATTTTGTTTAAGATGAACAGTTCATTCATATTGGTTGAACGACCGACCTTTCTTTCCAATAAAAGCGGTGCATTGATATTGGTTGGATGGCCAAATCTCTTTAAAATGAGTGATTTATTTCCAATAAAGGTGGTTCATTCATATTGTTTGGGTGGCCAAGTCCCTTTAAAATGAATGGTTTGTTTCACGTTATGTGGTCCATTCATATGATTTGAATGGCCAAATGCTTGGTTCATTTGTATTATTCAAATGACTAATGTTGGTTTATTCATATCATATGAATGGTCATTGTCCTGTTATGATTATCGATTAAATGGGCGGCCATTGTGCCCATTAATCAAATCACAATATTGCGATTCATAAATGAATGAAAGTGGACTATTTGAACTTGAGATGCATGATTCTTGGCATGATGAATTCAATTAAATACACGAGTTTTGAAGGATTTAAGGGCTTCATCTAAAAGGATACTTAAAGGATAGAAGGTTTGAATCATATCCCTTGAGGAAATTACATGCATCTTTTAAGTATCTTTTTGAAGTTATTCGGCTTATCCTTTAAAAAGTCTTTTTTCAAAGAACAAACCCCTGAGTATCCTCCAAAGGTCTTAAAAGACATCTCTCTCTAAAAATCCTCTACGAATGTACTCTTTTAAGGATCTCTAGAGGAATGCTATTTACATTGAAAAGTCGATCATCTAAGCATCCTTCTAAAGGTTCTGTCCTTTAAGAACTCCCTTTGAGGATCAAAAGGAATCTCATAAGCATGCCTTCACATATCCTTTGAGAGTGTAATTGCCTCATACTAAAGTTTCTAAGAATGAAATTGGCTCATGCTAAAGTCTCTTGCAATGTCTTTGTGACTTGTTTAAGTTTAAGTTGCATTAGTGTGTTATTATTAATATGTATCACTAAACGGTTAATCAAGGATTGCCAGTCGTTGATTGGCATAATCAACACTGACTCAAGGTCAGTGGGGAGAGGTCAAATTCACAGATCCATACTTGATCCAAATTCTTAGACTCCCTAAGGCTAATCTCAAGTTCTCAAAGTCTAATAATATAAAAAAAATAAAACAAAAAGATTTTGAAAATAAAACATTCCCCACAGATGGCACGTCCTGTGGGACCTCTCCTTCCCTTCATATCTCCATCTGGTGATGCCTTCACCATAACATCACTAATGCTGCCCTGTTTTGTGTATGCGTGTGAAATCACAAAGAAGAACATTAATGGCCTCGAAGGTGACTTACGCTCGTGGTTGCCACCCATGCCCAGTATGGGTATCTTACTACACTGACATGCTTCGGAAGCTTCCCCGTTGTGGTGCGATCCCCATATTTCTTAGGGGTTGTTGCAACACTATAGCCCATTCCGGAAAGAAAGAAGAGGTGGCGCTCATCCCTCATCAAGAAGGACAACACCAACGGTAGACACGAGCAGGTCTTTACCGTGAATACCATCCACGTCTCACCTACCTCCTCATCCAACAAGAGGCAGAAGAAAAAAATCCCTGCAGCTAGCTCGTCCAATACGGGAAAGACAATTCTAATAGGGAACCTCCGCATTCGCTAGGATGGCGGGAGCCTACTATGCAACAAGAGGCAGAAGAAGAAAATCCTTGTAGCCAGCCCGTCCAAGACGGGAAAGACAATTCTAATAGGGAACCTCCACATTTGCTTGGATGCCTACTATCCCGAAGATCCACTACGTCCCGACGGTTCCCACTCACAACCGTTTTAAGATACTATCGAAGGTCTGTCAGGAAAGGGCAGCCTTCAAGAAGAAGATCCAAAATCCCCTCTATCCAATAGGGGCAAAGGTATGAAAAGAAGTCTATTGCACCCCGTGTCGGGGGCAATCCTATGGAGGATAAGAACCTCCACTTCAAAAAGATGTGGGTTACCAAAGAAACCAGCAAAATACACCAAGCTACGGCTACCCTAGCAAAATAATCATCACACCAGCCCTTAGGACACGAAGAGCAAGTCGTGGGGCCAATCATCTGACCTCATTGCCCACAAGGCCAAAAGGAAAAAGGTTATAGGCCAAAGCAACATGCTCTGCTAAGAGTGTTCGTTTTTTTAGTGGTTGGGCACCCCCATCCAATATACTCAAAAGAAGATAAGGTCACGAGAGTGACCAAAGACGACATTCGAGTTTACACTTATTGGACTCCAACACCAACAACCGGCAACCCATCCTATTGAATGACCCAAATGAAATCGCCAACCTAGCACAACAGGACGGGCTAATGACTCGCCAGATGGAGCAAACTAGATGAGGGCTGAACCAAAGGAATTTGGGAGCAAATCAGCAACCCCAAAATGACAGTGCTGACACCGCGGAAGGAGTAGGAGATGACGGGGGGGATGCCCAAGCTGAGGGGCATAACCTCGAACAACCAAATCAAACCCAGCCTCAGACTATGGAGGAAATGAGGCTAGGAGACCAACAACTCAAAGCCTTATTGCTCGGCTTCATGCAGAAATGGGAAGAGCAACAGAGGGTTTCCCAGATCCCTCAGATGAATGGACCTCCCCCAAGGGAGTTCCCATCTCGGTAATGATCAGAACTCAAGCCTCTGGAGTCAATTTCACCCCCGATAAAGTGCAGGAAAATCGGGACGAGGAACCAAACCATAACGCCCAACAATCTTATGCCCCTATGGATGCTGCAATTTCCCAAAAGTATTTGATCAAACAAATTGTGGAAGCCAACATTGCCGAACAGGATGATGGGACAAGCACTTTTGAACTGTACAAGGTGCCATTTCCTGTCCATCACCTATTCAAGAAGCTACCTCCAAGTCACAGCAAGCGCCCCAAGTTCACAAATGACCATTTCGTTGATTTCAGGCTTCAAATGAGGTATTTGAAGCTCTAAATGAGGTGACAATTTTTTTGTTCAAACAGGTAGTATGGTCATTTGTGAGTCTAGGGCTTCCTTTTTTGGGGTCTATATATACCCTATGTATTCCCTTTTGGGAAAGCTAACAATGAGATATGATGAAAGGGAGAATAGAACGTTCCAACACTATTCTGTGTGTGTAAGGGTCCTGTGATGGGACCGAGTGTGAGGGCGTGAAACCTAGTCATCTTTTTCTTATCCCCTCTCCTCTGCTCTTCCCCTGCTTCGTCCTCTTCTTCTACCCTTGTCATCCTCCTCCCCTTAGCCTCCGACCCTTTCCTCCTGTTTCCCCCTCTCTGCACCGCATCAATCTCCCATTAAGTGAACAACCCAAACACAACTGAACAGTCAGACATGATGTTCTCCAGACTAAGAACTTAACCTTCAAAGGGGCGAGGACACCATAAACATGTGAAACCAAGTCCCCCCATCTGCATCAACTTGTGTGCAGACCACCCTGCAAACCTGTCATCCCTCTCTCAACTCCACCTCCAAACATCCATCATCTGAGACTTGGGACCAAAATTCTCTGACAAGAGTAGTAATTCCCATATTTATTGACAGAGATTTAGACTAGAAACCACCTAAAAGACCAAACATGCATGAGTGCAGTGTATGTATCTGATCACACAGAACATCGTTAAGCAAGAAATATCTTTTTGCAAATATATTGTCAATTTCAATCAAATTTTCTGCAGGATTCTACAATTAGTAATCAATAATTCGGTGCTATACTTCCAACTGCAGGTACAGCAACCTTGAAGAGTGAAATCCCAAGATCCTGAAAGAGATTTAAATCTATTACAGGGACAAGTGCACCAGGTTAACGAGCTAGATTTATTGATAGGCAGATTCTGTTAATGTTTCATGATGTGGGGTGCTCAATGGATCGGCAAAGACCAGTGTAAGAAACAACACAGCAAAATGTTGAATGTTAGTAGAATGGTTTACTCAAAATGTTGGGATACATAACATGCAGCAATTTAGTTGAAGTTTTAACCAAATTATAGATGGCCATCATAGTAGGTTCACGTGGGAAGAAACTCATACGGCAGAACTGTAGATGGCCATCATAGTTGGTTCACAGGGGTGGAAACTAAATACAGCATACTATCACGTGGGTGGAAACTGAATACAATGGACTAAGTTCACGTACAAGTAAAAAAATCGCGTATGCATAATAATGATGTTCCATGGGGTTGGAACATGGGATCCGATTGGATCATCAAACCCAACCAGGACCCGCTGATTTCAACCAAATTCACATATCAAATTTGACCATCCAGTTCTATCAAATCACATGCCGATTTTCAAGTTGAATCAGCTGACTCTAATCTGATTCTGCCGATTTCGAGAACACGATCAGGATTAAAATAAGCTGGAAAAAATGAACACAATTATGCTGTCTTATACTACTAACCCAAGTTTTCCTGGTGTTCACAGAATCACAGATGTAGACTGAGAACACTCTAACCATCACTAGGCCGGAGGTGATCCTCATCCTGGATCCACTGGCTCAACTCCAAATGATCCAGAAGAAAAAAGCATAAAGAGGAGAAAGTTAGAGAAAAGGACAGAAAAAAGAAAAAACATGTGACAGGTTTTCAAGGTGCCAGTATGCAACATTCTACGAAGTTCCCTTCTTTCTGCTCTTTTAGATTCAGCATCACCAGTGGCATTCAGCTTTTCATTCTTTCTCCTGGTCAGCATGATTTGATCAGATCTAAAACCAATAAACCATTTTTTCAACCATGGACCTGCTGGATCTGCCCATCTAACAAGCTGATATTAATTGACACCTAGTTTCAGTCAGCTTTCAGCAACTTTTACCAACAGGAAGCTTTACATGGGTTTACTCTATATATGGTCCTGGAAAACTGGTCAGCCGTGGCTTATAACAGTCCAGGTGGGTCAACTTCAACCAGGATTGACCATTTTTTGGAACCATGAACCAGAGGAATGAAAGCGAACACAAACGAAACAAGAGACACCCTATTTTAGACCATTCCATATGTTTCTGTGATGAGTTCCCTCTCACGGTTGACTGCCGAAAATTCCCAATAAATGATGAAGAAAAAACTACAAAAAAAATCATTTCAGTTTACCTAACAGGAAAGAATGAACAACCAGTTTAATGGAAATAAAGAAAGCATGATAGGATGAAAGTTTTACAGTTTTGTTTTCTTTCTTGGTGAAATGAAACTTTATGATCAAATTTAAATAAGAAATAGTGTAATGCACCTTAGTAGCATCTTCAGGATTGTTTCTTCACAAATGCATAGGCAAGCCATGTGTCCATGACCTGAAGAAGGGAAAGTAAGTCATCAAGAACAAACTTCAGATGCATAGGACAGTCAAAGAATATGACAAGCAGAAAGGGGAAAAAATGCAGATATCTGTATTAGGAAAAGATCGTGCTACAATGTCAATAAGGAAACCAGAAAAGAAAAGAAGACATAAACAGGAGGTTGTGTGCATTATGCATCAAGACAGAAAGACTCTACATGGGACTTTAGTGACAGTATTAAGACATGGCAATTCATATGGTTTGATATAGTTATCCAAAGTATGCTTATATTATTATTCAAGATGAAATGCAATTAACTTCTCAAACAAACAAAAGTATAGCCAAACAATAGTAAGATAACATAGTGAGCGCAGTATATTGAATTTTCTTCTTCTGAAAGTGGATTGCATCACGGATCTTTAATTGGAAAAAGGAGGTGCACAAGAAAGAGGTTGTACCACATCCCCAAAAGATCAACCTCCACACACATTAACACACCATTTACAAAAAGTTCACCCCATATCAACCATGTACAAGAAGCACAGCAAGATAGTGTGCCGAGACTACCTGTCAAAACTATGCAAAATGAAAGAGCTATGCTGATCCCCTCCCTCAATGCCACCAACCAGTCTCAGACCCAATCACAAAAAGAAAGTGAGCTGCTCCACTGTTCTACTCTTACTTCAAAAAGATGAAAGTTTCTCTCTCCCCTAATGGCCCATGAGGTGGCATGAAGTGCAATCCACCAAATGCATTTGTCAAACATTCCCTCCACGGCTTGTTTGATTCCTTCATCATAGCAGCCAGTTTTGAGGTCAAATTCCACACTATGCTCACGTTCCGGAGGGAGCTGTCTGAACAGGATGTGAAAGCAGCAATGCGCAAATAGATGCACCAGGTCTTCTACTTCCTCATGGCATAAGTAACTAGTTCTCCTGAATTTCCTGATACCTTCCAAAAGTGGGCAAGGCGATCGCAAACAGGGAAGCGGGCATGAGCAACTCTTCACACCAGGGATTTGACCTTCAACGAGCTGCTAGGACTCCAAATCTGATGAAGGCACTCCAAGGTCACTACCAACAATCATTTTATACATAGACCTCACTGTGAATTGTTAGAATAGTCCAACATTAGAAAAGGGACAAAATAAACAATGCTTAAATATATGGTGCCTACTCCACTCAATTCATTAAGGTTTTGAGTTGGACGGCCCAATAACTTCAATATGGTATTAGAGCCCATGGTTATGAACCGGGTCATGCACCCCGTCTTTATGGTCCATGTGACAGCCTAAATTGGCTTGCACGTGAAGAGGCGTGTTAAAATTGTCCCACATCAGAAAAGGGACAAAATAAACAAGGCATATACATAGTGCCTACTCCACTCAATGCCTTAAGGTTTTAAGTTGGACAGCCCAATAACTTCAACAAGAATGAACCATTCCTCTCCCATCTCGATACCATCTATCACCTCTGTCCCGATTAGCAATCTGACGCTATAGTAGAGCAAGAACATCACTGAAGTGGGCTATTGCTATTTTTTGTGCAGATTTCTTCTGAAGGTAGATATACACGTCCATACCATCGATCACCTCTGTCCCGATTAGCAGTCTGACCCTATTGAAGCAAGAAAATCACTGAGGTGGGCTATCGCTTCTTTGTGCAGATTTCTTCTGAAGGTGGGTACTCAACCTCCTTTAGCCCTCTAGTAAAAAAACATCTGCTGTAGCAGCCTCTGGAGAAGTAGCAATTCAATAGAGGTCCACATCTCCCGCATGCAAGATACTTTTCTTCCAGATAGAAGCATTATGGTGCTGAGGAGGATGCTTACTCTTTGACCACGTCCAGCCATGAGCCACTCTCTTACATCCCACTCTTCCAAAGCCATTTCACTTATCAACGATAAGTTGAAATCATTCAGCTTTCTGATTCCCAGACTGCCTGCATCTTTGGTTTTACAGACCCTGGCCCAATAAAATATCATTCCAGCCACGAAAATCGACATTGATTGGAGTCCATGTTCCTATCCACCACCTTAGGGAGGTGGAACAAAGAGTGAAAGTAAATGGGTAAATTATAGAGAATCGCCGCACATAGTACTAATCTGCTACTATATAACAAGACTTTGCCTTCCAAATCCATCTTCTAACTAAGGCAATCTCAGTCCCTGATGAGCATAGTTCACTCAGACAAAAGAAGACCAAGATAAGTGACAGGAAACATCCCAGTTTACAACCCAGATTCCTGGCCTTACTGCTCATCTCCTAGGCTGATCCATGTTAACTCCTATGATCGAACTCTTCTCTAAACTCACCGTCAAGTCCTCTTCCAAGGGAGTAAAAACTGCCTAATCACAAAGAGCCGCGTCTCCTCTAAGACAAAAAGACTATATCAACAGCATATTCGAGAGTGTAATCTATAATCCTTGGCCATAAAGTGGAAAAAACTCTGATGAACCTAGCACTCTATCTATCTGACATTCTACTCATCAAGCGTGAAGCCAGAATAGAAAAAAGGAGATGGGATCATCTAGGCCTCACCCCTCTCCCACTATGAAAGAAGTTTGTTAGATGCCCTTTAACTAGAACTGCAAATCTAGTAGAAGAAGTGCTTGAATCCATTTATTTAAAATGGTCACATGGTGGTCATGTTGGAGGCCATTAGGCTGAAGAAGGATTCAAGAGATGGTATGGAGCATTAGTAGGTGAAGGAGCATGAGGAGGTGAAAGAGAGTACGACAGCGTTCTTCAGCCCGAGAATGGCAGAAGGGCAGAGATCAAGTTTCTATCAAGGAGGTTTCATAGTGAGTATGGAGATTGGGAAGGTGGAAGGAAGATTGTGCCAAGGTCAGGTAAGGAGATTAATAGTTTGGAGGACCTGTCAAGGAGTAGGAAAACAAAGCATCGGTGTTTTAGATGTCTTTCCCCAGGGCACCATGCTTCTCAGTGTTAGAACACCTTGGTTTGTTGGAGAAGCAGAGGTTTGTGGATAGAAGCTTTCACTGCACAAAGGAAAGTGCATGTTTGATGGTAGAAGCAGAACAGCAATTCTTTCCAAATGCAACGGAGCATTTCTTGGGGCATGTTGTGCAAGTACCTTGGTTCAGGACTTATAGAAGGAATAAGGAGTTCTTCAGGGGCAGCCTGGTATGTGGTTGAAGGAAGTAAGGTAGATTTTGATGAGCTTCTTATGCCTTTTTGGGAAGTGAAGTTAAAAGTAGATTTCAATCGTTGCTACAATAAAGTGGGAGATTAGGAACAAGGGGGGACAAGTGCATTTTGCACCGTTTGCCAAATCCAAAGTTAAAAATTAGCATGTACACTATAGAGAGATAGGCACAAGAGAGAGAGAGAGAGAGAGAGGGGGGGGGGGGGGAAGCTGAGGAGAGTGAGCTTTTGGAGTTTCAAGGCTTTAAGTTTTAAAAGATACAGTGGCATCAGGAACAACCATGGAGGATAGGGGATATTGGAGAAGGCCATTTTTTCTTATCCTATTCCAGTTATACTTCTTGAGAATGGAGAGCTACAACTCCATGCTGGAAAGATCACATGGATGGCCTGGAGATTAGACACAGTGGCATCAGTAACTCTGGCAGGAAGACAATTAGTATGATATCCTTTAGAATCTTTATCCCCTATTCAACCTTCACCAGTAGCCTTGTAAACTTGAGGAATCTCTACTGAGTAGTGGTAGTATCCAACTTCTTTAGGTTGCTAAATGATGCTAAATGGCATGGAAGACTTCGATGTCGCATACTATTTTGGGGTGCCCACAAATTTTGTTTTTCTACTTCAGTTAAGTAGGATATATGTAGTTAAGTAGGACAACTTGTAGACTAAGGAAAGATCATATTGAATGTAAAAAGAAGTCACTATAGAGTATCAGGAATATAAGAGATGAAGTGTAATATCTCAGCCCTATGATTCATGATTTTCAACCCAGTTTACAAGTTTGACCAAGCTTTGACCCGTAGATAAATCAGTTTAATTTTGAAGAACTTGATTTATTTTGTTAAAATGTCTTTTGTAATGAATCATATGTAATTAATTAGGCCTATTGGAAGTTTAGTGAGTTCGGACCCAAATTTGTATTTTAATGGATGGCGTAATTGGAAGGGATTGTAACTTAGAAATGAGTTGGATTTTGGAAGTCTGTTTAGAGTTGGAATGTTGGAGCTCATTTGGAAGTTATTGGGTTTATCTGAGTGGGCATTAGATGGCCAATTAGGTGTGTGAGTGGATGAGGGGGTTTATTTCACATAAAAGGAGGAGTATTAACTATTATGAGATTTTCCTATATATATATATATATATATATATATATATATATATAGAGAGAGAGAGAGAGAGAGAAAACCCCAACTATTTCTCTCTTCCATTCCATCTACCCCCTGGAGAAGGCCCCATAGCTGCATGTGTGAGTTAGAGGCTTGGGAGGTTCCATTGGAGGCTGTCTTGGAGCTTTGAGGCTCCATTGAAGGTTCTTGGTAGAGCTCAACGGTGGAATTCATGAAGAAAGGAACTTTGCAGTTGGAGATTCATGGATGATCCTTAATTTCTTCTTCTCCCTCTCCTTTTGGACATGGTGAAGCCAAATTGAAGGCCCTTGTGGTTAGAGAAGCCCAAGATCTAGGTAGGATGATGCTCATAGTGTAGATTGAGTTTTGCATGTATGCATGTTGGCTGTGGCTGATGGTTCTTCTATCATCTATGTTCTTAATTTGCTAGGAGGGTGTAATTTGGTTGAGTTCTTACATGATTTCCATGCAAAATGGGAATTTTAGTGTAACTTGTTGGTTTAATTTCCTTTATAGGATGCATGATTTAACTTGCATGTTTTAAGATTGATACTTCTATATATTTAGTTTCACGGTTAAAACTTCATGACCTTTTCTATTTCTTTTTTTTGTGATTTGGGTGAGCTTGGCTTCCTCCATCATAGGTGTGAAGTCAACACCAAAACAGGATAGTCAGTAGGCGTTTTGGCTAATGCAGCTTGTATAATGCTCCAATTAGTTTGATTTTCATATATGATGTAGTTAACTTAGTGTGTTACAATACCCTTAACAGTTTTAAAATTGGATGTGTATATTTCAAATGCCAAGGGTTCCAAATAAAGATTTAGTGTGCTGCCCGCAGAGTTTTCTTTTGACTCTAGGGAACTGACAAAAACAGTAGACCAATTCAAATGAAATGACCAATCAATTTGCTGCTAGTTTTTGTTTGGCTTGTCAACCGTTCTGATTTAGGGGGAGATGAGAGGCTTTGACTCCCAAACTTCGTGCTTTGACTTCCGGATGATGTTTGATGATTATAAATGGTATTTCTCTGGGTAATTGAGTAGTCTTTCACTTCGAATTGTGTTGTTACATGATGCTTTACCTGTTCAGAAATTTCATGAAATTATACATATGTTCCTACGAGTGAATGGATGATGGGTTCTACTAGCATTAGACCCTTGAATTGATCTGTCCTTCTAGGGAAGGCAACATGGCATTAGCCTTTAGGGCCATGTTAGGGCCACAAACATTAGCCCCATGGATAAGGTCTAGATGTCTAGATTTAGGCTTATGTTAGATATGCTTGACCAAAGGCAGTGGTACTAGAGTGCACATCTCGGCAAGGGTATTCATGTACCTCGATTGACCTAGCTTCTCTGACACACCTTCAAGGATCTCCAGAGATCTAAGGAGGGTGAAGCATCATTAATCGGGTGAAGAGTCCAACGAACTTTCTGAGCCCAAGACATGATGATGATAGATTGCAAATGTAGTTATCTCCATCATTCCATATATTTATGATCTTGAAAGATTTGGCAAACCTATGACATGTGACTTGTGTATTAGCCATAGGAGGGCATGATGAATCAAGTAACGGAATTAATGATCTGTCATAAATCTCCATAGTTTATGGTGCTTTCCTTTACATGATTTAAATTGATAATGATATATGATTGATGATATGATAGATGAATTTGTATTTGTGGTGCATATTTTAGTTAAATTGATTTGCCTATTCGATATGAACATACATATTTTAATTTCATTCAATAGAGATTTTGCGGGACTTCATGGGCATGGGATCCCTACTGAGCTCTCTGTATGAGACTCAGCCCACTATGGTTTCAAGTTCTAAGGAGGAGTCTTTGGATTTGGATTAAAAGCTGATTTCAAGTTCGCTCTAATTCATTCCAATGTTTTAGGGTATTTGGATTTGTTCCAAGGTATTAGAGCGAACTCCTACTTGCTAGCATTCATTTTAAGTGTTTTGGGATTGATTCCCGATTGTTTAGGATTGATTCCAAGCGTCTAAGACCCACAGGGGTATTTCTGTAATTATGTTACATTAGGGTCATCATGGTCATTTTAGGTTTATGGGGATAGGTTTTAGCATTTTATGGAAATTTGAAAACTCTAAGAGGTATTTTAGGACCAATTTATACATATTTGGGTTATAAGGGTATTTTGCTAATTTTATCTGTCTTATTGGGTTTCTGGACTTAGAGTCTATTCTTATGTTTCCATTTTTTATATATTTTTCTGGAATTTTTTGTTATTTTTATCATATTGAGGGTATTTTGGTAATTTTACCCATCTTATTGGGGTTTGAAGGGTATTATGGGCATAGGGGAGTTTTGATATTTTTTAAGATTTTTCTGTGATTTTTACATATTTTTACTATGAGAGAGGGTATTTTTGTAATTTCATTAAGTTTTGGGGGTATTTTGGTCATTTCGGAAATGTTATATATTTTTAGATTTGGTTTTCTGTTTTTACTGAGTTCCACTGGTTTTTAATATTAATTTTACTGATTTTTATTAATTAATTAGGTATGTGAAGGATATTTAAGTCACTTTTGAGTTTATGTATTTTCAGATTCAGTTTTCTGATTTTTACTGAGTTTTGCTGGTTTTTACTGAACTTTTATGGTTTTGTATATTTATTTTAGTGATTTCTATTAATTATCACAGATTTTATTAATTAATTAAGTGTGAAGGATATTTAAGTCATTTTTTACTTAAGTATATTGTTTTAGATGTCTATGTTTCATTATTAAAATTTGATTATTAGTGTAGGTTTAGTTATATTTAAGGGTGAGGCCAAGAGTGATTAGAGTATTCAATTATGTACTTATGTACTTCAATTAGTTATTAAACTAATTAATAAATTAATTATGTGTGAAAATATATTAACATAATGTTACTTAAGTAATAGGTTTATGAATACACATATGCACAAAGACATTGATATCTCATTCATTATTTTGGTAGAGTTCCGCCTTACAAAAAGGCAATTTACAATAGAAATTTGGCAGAACTTCCCCTAGGAAAACCTTAGGAAAATCCAGAAATGAAGCCTCCTCCACGCGCGCCTTGCACTTGTGTGAAAGCACCAAATTCGGTCTTCAAAATGGCAACACTTTTCCTAGAGGTTTTTGGGCCCAGGAGGCATGACCTTTGAGCTTCCCATGGGCCTCTATTTATAGGCCATGGGGGCCATGGCCGATGGCCCCCCACCGGTTTGGGCAGCTGGTTGGGGGGGGGGGGGGGGGGCGGTTCCCCCTGCCCTTTCTCTTTTTTTTTCCTCCTTTTTCAATTAATAAGGCCTCATTAATTTCCCCCTTCTTTTCTCCATTTGTTCAAGTGTGAAAAGGAGTAGGTTTCCTTCCACTAATCATAGGGGAATTAAATATAGAGTTAATAGGAGCTCCACTAACCATGGGGGCAGATTTAAAACCCTTATTAAATGGCCTAAACCCCCATTAATTCCCCCCCTTTTTCTTCTCCCTGTTTTTTGAATTTTGAGTGGGAGGAGAAGGAGAGGACCCTTCGGAGGAAACTAGTGGGGGGGGTCCACCAACTGGTGGGGGGACCCCCACCGGTCCCTCTCTCTCTCTCTCTCTCTCTCCTTATTATTTCAACAAGGGAGAGAGAGATAGAGAGGGACCACTCCCTCATTTTTTTAGCTTGATGTTGTCCTTTTCTTGTGTGGTTTTTTCCTTGGTCTGCAGATTTGTGCCCATTTTGGATTTTTATTGGGCCCACTTGGACTGTTTATTTGGGCCATCACTTGGACTTCATATCGGGCTGCCCCGGGCCTGTTATTAGGCCTCCTTTTGGGCTGTTTTAGGCCCATATTTGGGGATTATTTGGGCTGTTTTTGGGCCTCTATTTCGCAGCCGTTTAAGTCATTTTGCTGCGGTATTTTGGGCTTTTTATTGAGCCCATTTAGTGAGGTTGTGAAGCTATTTTTGGGGCAGCATATTGAAGGCTTCCGAGGCTGTTTTGGACAGCACATAGGAGCCATTTCGGGGCTGTTTTGGACAGCATATAGGGGCCATTTCAAGGTGATTTTGCCAAGGTATATTCCCACTCCTTGTCTTTTCTTATGCATGCATGTACATCCCTCATGTTTGCATACACATAGACATAAAGGGATTTTCTTATATCAACATGGACCCTCATATCATGACTCATGAGCACATGTTTCTTTTCATATTAACATAAGCTCACATATGCGTGAGTATATGTTATATGTTGCCATTCATATTGCATGACTATGCACATGCATATTGGGTAATTTCATCATGCATGGAAATTTTTAGGTCAACAGCAGACTGTGTCAAGGACGGCCACAGGTTCCTAGAGTCTCATGTCATTGAGGGGCTTCATAAGCAAATAAACTCTGACCGGCAGATATCGTACTCCCTCCATGTTTACTAGAAAAAATGAGATTTTCCCCGGCAATGCTAAGAAGGTAGAGGCTTATGATTTTGAAGCAAGACTTGCTAATCCTCTCACTAGTAATCTAGGTTAGGAGGCTAGTCTACTTAATGTGGAGGACATCAGCAAGGGATCCAAGACCATGTCTTATGTTTCGACCGTGTATGTTTCTAATACTTCTCCCCCTCACATAGCCACACTTCCTCTTTCGCCTTCTCAAAATGCCTTCGCCACATCTGTCAAAGATGAAGCTAGCACAGAGCATCAGAGAAGCCTTCCTTTTAGTAATGGTGACAGAGAAAAACAAGATGCTTTTTGCACAGGATGGCATATGCTGGAATTGTGGGAAATGTGAAAAAAAAATGTATTTCAAATCTATAATAAGGTAGGTCAATTTTGGAAATTAGTAGCTTCTTGTGAGAAGGGTTGAGTTTGTACTAATAAGAGATCCAGAGGTCAGCGAGAGATCTCAAGAACTTCTTACAAGGTTCAGGTTTATGGCAGTATATTGAAAAGAAGGGGAAGAAGGGCGCCCCAATAAATGATTCTATTGTCTTATAAGGGGGTTGAATGACAAAGCTAAGCAATTAGCAGCAGGAATTTGATATAGAGAAAGTTTGTTGAAATAATCTGTCTTCAAGAAAATATGATGGAGGTCACATAAGTTGGTTTGGTATTACAGGTGATAGCTATCCCAGCAGTTGATTTTGCTGTAGAAGGTCTAGTGGCGCATCAGGTGGTATTCTGCTAACCTTGGATTCAGATAAGTGGGATGGCCAATTACTTGAAATTGGAGAGCACTCAATTACTGTACAGTTGCAACCATCTAGAACAGAAGTCGCGTGGATCTTGTCCAGGGTGCATGGTCTAAGCACCTATGATCAAAGACAGATCCTTGGGGAGGAACTTACTAGGTGTCATGTCATGTGTCACATAATCTACCCTGGTGTATCATAGGTCCAGGTTCCTTCAGAGAGGTCTAGATGGGAGAAGGTTACAATTGGAATGAGGCAGTCTAACAATTGGATAGAAGACAGGAGCTTACTCGAGGTTCCTTTTGCAACCAAAAATTCACTTGGAATAACTCAAGGGAGTCCCCTTCATTGTCCAAACTTGATTGGGTGATTATGGATCATGGTGGGGAGACCTGTTTCCTTTGGCCAAAGTGTCTGCTGTAACAAGAGCTCTTTCAGATCATAATGCAATTCTTATAGATTGTCATATTACTAATAGTAGCAGGAAACCTTTCAGGTTGGAGAAAATATGGTCGAAGGGGAAATAATTCAATGACATTGTCACATTGACGTGGAATAAATGGGCAAATTCAGACTTTGACATAAAACTCCTTGCAACAAGCTGCAGCAAGGAATTCCGGATAGGATCGGGTCTCTGAATCGGGACCCGCCGATCCCGATCTGAATCGGGATCGGATCGGCCGGAATTGGCCTGGATCGGCCAGAATCGGCCGGGATCGGCCGGAATCGGCCGAATCGGGACCTGCCGATCCCGATCCGAATCGGCCGATCCAGATCGAGATCAACCGATTCTGCATTCCATGGCTGCAGGCCTTTAAAAATGCTAGTGAGGTATGTGATATGAAGAAATGGTAGTAAAAAAAGAGTAATATCCAGGTGATAACCTCGAGTAAGAAACAAAACGAGAAATAGGGTGGTGACGAGTACAAGCTCTTGATCTTTTTCTGAGAGCAATAGGAAAGTTAGGCTCAGGGATAAGCTAATCATAGGGTGAACCTGTGGGCACAACAGCTCTTGAGAGTGGTGCTTCAGTGGAAAAATCTCTCTTTTGCCAAGTGTCCCTAGAGTACGTCTACAACGGCAAATCAGTCTGAGTTTTAGCAGCATCAACCAACTCAGGAGACACCGGTGTAATAGACACCACAGGCAACGGGATCGAGGAGAGACTAAGAGTTTCCTCCCTATGAGAGAAAACAGAAGAAAAATAGGACTACTGCTCAAAAAAGGTTACATCTTTCATAATGTACTTCCAACCGGTGTGGGGACCCAAACTGGCATTTCAAGGACTTCCTCGTCTGGATCGAATAGATTCAATTAGGGCTGGCAGAGAGAAGAAATGAAACTAGCACTGGTTTACAGTAGCACTTTCCAGGAGAAAAGCAATAGCAAGGAGAACTCATTCTGATGTCAACTTTCTGAGTACGAGAAATACCCAAGTAAACTCCTCGGACAGCCCTAGGGTCAAATTTGGTGGCATCAGGTGTTAACTAATGAATGAAGCACAAGTAGAAATAAATATTCAGATGGATGGAGAATAAGAGAGGGAACCCGATTCTCCAAAGTGTGCGATGGCATCTTATTAATAAGATAGGAGGCATGAAGAAACTCAGCCCCCTAAAAATTTTTTGGCAGATTTTGGTGGAAGAGAAGTGCTCTAAATACTTCAAGAAGATGCTTATTCTTCCACTCGGCCACCCCATTTTGTTGAGGTGTATAAGCACATGACAATTCATGAATAATGGCAGCATCTTCCATAAAGATATTTAGATTCTTTTTGAAGTACTCACGAGCATTATCAGACCGGAAGATTTTTACCTTCCAATCAAACTGAGTCTCCATCATTCTGTAGAACTCTTAGATAAGTCGAGGTACCTCCTTTCGAGAACAAAGGAGATAAAGCCAACAATAATGAGAATAGTCATGAATGAAAGATAAAAAATAGCGATGTCTATCCATAGAAGAAATCGGGGAAGGACCCTAAAGATCATAGTGAACAAGATCAAACGGAGTAGAACTTACTGATACTAGAACAGTAGTTCTACAATTTTGAAGAGTTGACAAACTTGACATTGTAGAGACTCCAAGGACTCAGTAGAAAACAAATGTGGGAACAAAATCCTAAGTGACTTAAATGATAAATGACCAAGCCGAGAGTGCCAACGATAGATAATCTCCAAAAAGACTGATTTCTTTTGCTACATATAGAAGACTGAAAAGCCACACATCCTCCGGGTTCAAAATGGTAGAGACAACATCCACTTTACGACCACTCTCAATCGTTTGTTGTGGCCACAGCTCCTCAAAAATACAATGTGTAGGAAAAAAAGTGTCACAGAACAATTAAGGGATTTAGTAATGCTACTCACAGAAAGAAGATTAATAGACAAGGCAAGTACATAAAGAACAATACGGATAAGTGATCATTTAGGCAGATGGACCCCTTACCAGCAATAGTGGCTTGGATGCCATCAGCAATGGTCACCTTGTCCTGACTAGAAGAGAAGGAATAAGAAGTAGAGTGAGTGAAGGTACCAGTCATGTGGTCTATAGTCCTAGAGTCAATAATCTAGGGACTAGACTGAGGATGTATAGTACTAGCAGTAAGTGCTAACTTGGCAATGCCTAAAGAAGGGAAAGTCATCTAACCAAACTGAGAAAGAACCCTTTGTAAGCAAGCAATGTCAAAAGTGGACAGCGATGGCAACTAAGATTAATGACGGGCCTCCCGTATTTAGCGAGGGCCTTCGGCTTCCGTTTAAACCTCTCAGCTTTGGCTTCATTTATGGTTATGCCTCCTTCGTCAGAGGGCTCTTTCACCACCTATTTTCCCTTGCCACGGCTTTCACCAGTTGTCAGGTCCATTGCTTTGTCAAAATATAATTGCGCATCAACATGATGACAGTCATAGGCTTTGAACGGCTCCCGATTGACAAAGATCCGATGTTGCTCGCCGCCCTTAGTATATTTGACACAACGATGTAGGGTAGAGGGGACAACCCTATTTTTATGCAGCCAAGGCCTCCCTAGGAGCGTCTTAAAAGATGTATTGGAATCGACAATGAGGAATGACACATGGGTCACCTAATTATCTAAGGTCAACTCCACATCCACTCACCCTAGAACTTCTTCCGCATCCTGGTTGAAGCCTGATATGATAACCCCTTATTCCTTTTCCATATAAGGCATGAGGTATAGGGCCTACAAGGTCTTGAATGATAATATTGACAGCAGTCCCCGAATCTATCAAGATCCGATCTACCTCTCACCCATCGATCTAGACTTTCATGTATAGTGGCCTATTATAGCAGGGAGAGGGTAGCAACATGTCTTCTTCAGTGAAAGTCATTATAGCTTCGTACACTGTGTACAATTCAGCCTGGATCTCAACCATGTGGACCTCATAGGCTTCTAGGCCTTGTAGGGCAATGATTAATGCTTCCCTTAGCTCTTTACTTAGGGGGATGACTTCCCAGATAGTAAGGCCAACCGACATCCTCTTCATAGTTTACAAAATCTTCCGATCTGCTCTTGCACAGGCCTTCTCAACGGTTGGCATTATCTCAGTTGTGCTTTTTAGAGTTTCAATCAATGCCATCTGTTGTTTTGATTTTTCTGAAGCTTCCTTAGTCAGAACCTCCTTTTCCTAGGAGTCAACCCTTAAGCCTTTATCAAACAGACCTATCAAGGCCTTTATATCTTTTGCGGCATCAGGCTGTGCAGAAGGACCTTCTTCGTGGGCATTTGCTGCAGCACCTACCTCTTCATGATTTACTGCGGAGCCTACCTCTTCAGACTGTTGCACATCCTCCCTTTCATCTGGCGAGGGGTAAAGTTAGACATTCCCCTGACTTCGGAATCTCCCCCTTAAAGTGAACCACTTTTTCTTAGTTTGCAGCATCCTGCCTCTACCACGGCCATCATCATGGTCTTGGTCTCGGCCTCTTCCCCGATTCTATGAGCTACTTCTTCTTTGATATGTCGTTAGGGGTCTTCTGGATCTGGGTAAGACACACCTGATCTCGTCATTGAAAGGGCCGCCTCCAACTTGAAACTGCACAGAGGCCAAAATACAAAGAATAACTAAAATTGCTTTTCTAGTTTTTCTACAGTTACATCCCCCTCCCAGAATGTAGCAACTTCATCATCTGATAAGGCTTCTTCACCTGCATTCCATATATATTAGTGATGCTGTAACAGCAAAGTCCTTAGCGGGATTTCTTCTCAATTTCTTCCCAAAGTATGTACTCGTCTAGCGGCACCCTTTTCACTGGACGCCTTACCTCATAATCTTCCAATTCATCAATAATCTTCTGCAACTTCTACAAGGGTGTCATTTCTTGCTTTGGCATATCTGAGGAATTGGCCTAAGCTTCCTTCTTTTTGAGTTTCGTCCTCTCATTCTTCTTTTTATTCTTTTTCTGCTTCTTCTTTTTCGCCGCCTCCTTCATAAGATAGGATTGAGTCGACATTTTCTGCGGCGAGGCTGCATGAACAGAGGCTCTCCTCATCCCCATCCATGGATGGCAGTTTCGGCCGGTACCGGTACCGGTACCTCCATTTCGGGCCGGTACCGTAAAAAAAAAAAAAAAAAAAAAAAAAAAAAAAAAAAAGATAAAAATGACTGTACCGGGCCGGTACCGGGCCAGTATGCCCGTGAAACACCCCTCTCACAGAAACAGATCTGTGAGAGGGGATTCCGGTTTTTTGCAGTGGGCGGGGAAGGGAAGGAGGGAAAGGAGGAGGAGAAGGAGGGGAAAGAACCGCCGCCGCCGCCCGCCACCGCCGCCGGAGACGTTTTCATCCTTTTCCGGAGACGTTTTCACTGTTTTGGGTGGAAGAAAAAAAGAAGGTATGATTTATATTTTGATGTAGTGATTATTTTTTAGTTTGTTACATATTTCTTAGATGATTTACGTTCATTTTCTTGATAAAATAGACAACCCCCGATTTTGGCCCTAATTAGTGGTTAAAAATTGGGGCTTTTGTCTAATTACTTAAATTAAACATCAATTGGAGCCTAATTAAGCTTCATGACATGTTTTAAACTAGGAGTGTGCTGTCAATTACGTTGATCGTCGGTTAATTAGGGGAAATCCCCAATTTTAGCCCTAATTAGCAGTTAAAAATTGGGGCTTTTGTCTAATTACTTAAATTAAACATCAATTGGAGCTTAATTAAGCTTCATGACATGTTTTAAACTAGGAGTGTGCTGTCAATTACGTTGATCGACGGTTAATTAGGGGAAATCCCCAATTTTGGCCTTAATTAGCGGTTAAAAATTGGGGCTTTTGTCTAATTACTTAAATTAAACATCAATTGGAGCTTAATTAAGCTTCATGACATGTTTTAAACTAGGAGTGTGCTGTCAATTACGTTGATCGACGGTTAATTAGGGGAAATCCCCAATTTTAGCCCTAATTAGCAATTAAAAATTGGGGCTTTTGTCTAATTGTTAAAATTAAACATCAATTCGAGCCTAATTAACATCCAATTTTACATGTTTTAAACTAGGAGCATAATGCCAAATGTTCTTATATTTGTTTCTATTTTTTATTTTTATGTGTTGTAGGAACATGGCTGAACAGCAAGAGCAAGACCCAGGGTGGGCCCATATCACCTTAGTTAATATTGCAAAGAGGAGAGTGAAATGCAAATATTGTGGCAAAGAGATGGGTGGTGGAATCACCCGAGGGAAAGAACATTTAGCAGGGAAGACAGGACAAGTGACAAGGTGTACTGTCTGTCCCCGACAAGTTGCCAACGAGATGCGTGAATTGTTGCGTGGAGAGGTGATGGACCATCAATAAGATGCACAAGTCAACCTACAGGCCAAGTGGGTCCTATGGACAGTTATCTTTTTAGAAGACAGACTTCTACTCAGCCAAAAATCAAGCAAGCAATGAGAGGAGTAAAAAAGTCAGCTGAAGCGGCAGGACATACTTTTAAAAGCATATGCAAATGGTTTTTGCATGCAGGTGTTCCCTCACATGCTGCTCAGTCTCCTTATTTTCAGCCTATGATTGATGCGATAGCAAATCATGGTCGTGGGTTCAAAGCCCCCACACGTCGAGACATATATGGACGGGGGCTTGATGGAGAATACGAGGAACTTCAACAGTGGGTTGAAAGTTTTAAGGCAGTATGGAAGGAGAGAGGATGCACAATTATGTGCGATGGCTGGACTGGTACCACGAAGAAGTCCATGATTAATTTTCTTGTTTATTGCACAGAAGGGACAGTTTTTATGAAATCTGTTGATGCATCAAACTATTCAAAGAATGCAAAATATTTATTTGGTTTGATGGATCAGATGGTGCAGGAAATTGGAGAGGAAAATGTTGTCCAAGTGGTCACCGATAATGAACCAAGTTATAAAGCTGCAGGGAAGAAGTTAATGGACAAGCGCAAACACCTTTATTGGATCCCATGTGCAGCGCATAGTCTGGACTTGATGCTTGAAGACATTGGTAAGGATCCAACTATCAGCAAGACTGTAAAGAGAGCCCAAAGAATTACCCAATTTATTTATGGTCATCCCAGGATCTTGAATATGTTTAGAGAAAAAGCATCTAGAGGTCGAGATCTCATCCGTGCAGGGCCTACACGATTTGCATCTAATTTTATTTCTTTAGAATCTTTGCACAAATTCAAGAATGAGATCAAGGGTTTTATGTTTAATAAGGAGTTCTTGGAGTATATGCGGACCACCTCCAATGAATCTAAATCTGAACATTTGGAAGTGAGAAAAATCATAGAGAATAAAAAATTTTGGAGTAACATGGAGACTTATCTGAAGTTGGTGGAACCTCTCGTACAGGTGTTAAAATTGGTGGATGGGGATGATAAGAATTACATGGGATATTTGTACGAGGCAATTGACATTGCTAAGGTGCACATCAATAACGCATTTCCCAACACTTATATGAAGTTGTAGGACCTTATTGATGTCAGATGGGAAAGCACATTACACCACGATTTGCATGCAGCTGGTAAGTGAAGTCTTATACTGTTACATGGGAGATTATTTATTAAATTGACATTAGTAATTTTTCACCTAAATGCAGGTTATTATTTAAATCCTCGAGTAATGTACAGTCGTCAAGTGCATATTGATGGAGAAGTGATTCAAGGCACACTAAATGTGATTGCACGTTTGTCGAAGACAATAGAAGATAGGATTGAGGCAGAGAGACATGTATACTTAGTGAAGATCTGACTTTAAGATTTATCCAATTACTTGTAATTTGAAGAGCCTATGAATTCTATTAATTGTTAATTCCATCTTTGTAGATGGAGGCTTATAGGCTAAGGCTGGAGACATATAATGAAGACTCTGTGCAAATTGTTGTAGAGAAAGTGAGCCTAGGTATACTTAGTCATTGCAGTGTTGTCAAATGTGCATAAGAAACGAGAACATACATTGATTAATTTTTTTTTTGGTTTCTTTTAATGATGGCACAGCTGAGTGGTGGATAATGGTGTACAACAGAGATAAGTGCTATAATCCATTGGCTTCCGTTGCAGTGAGGGTTTTGAGTCAGACGACGTCGGCAAGCCAATGTGAAAGAAACTGGAGCACGTTCAGCCTTATACACTCAAAAATTCGTAACCGGTTAAAGGCTGAACGATTGGACAAATTGGTGTACTGCCATTACAATATGAGATTGCGGATCAAAAACATCCGGTTGAGATAACAATTGAGGGAGAAACGAGCTGCAGGGCACGCAGAAGATGTGGTTGGCCAAATTGATGTGGAAGAGTTATTTGATGATGATAATCCCTTGCAGACTTGGGTTGAGACACGAGCAACTGTCGATGAGCCAATTTTTGATCCTGATGATACAGAATGGGCAGAAGGCATACTAGATGGAGCTGTTGCTAGAGATCCATAATTAAGAACCTCGAAAAGGCAAAAAGAAAATTCACCTCCTCCTTCACATGAGCATCAGAGTCAGACTGAGCATGTGCCTTCATTTGCACCTGATACTGAGCTTGAGCCTGCTAGACACTCAGAATCAGATAGTAGGCCAGTCACTCCTAGAATGGTTGGGCCACCATCATTCTTGAAAAAGAGTACATCTACATTGGAGAGGACTAATCTGGCTGCCAGAGACGATCCTGCCATTGATCAGATGAAGCAAATTTATGTGAGACATACACCACGAGGAAAAGGAGTATTGAATCGATTGAACTTGCAAAAGGATCTAGAAAAAAAAGAAAGCCAGCAAAAACAGGCATCACAAAAGAAAAAATCAAGTACTGTTAAAAGAAAGTTAATTGTTGATTATGATCAAGATGATGATGATGATGGGACAGAGTCTTCTAGTGATGATGCTGGTGCAGCTGCAGGTGCTACTACCGGGGGCGGAGTGTATGCACCTTCTTTCTCCTTACATATTGACACAGGAAGAGGACAACATGAAAGTCAAGGAGATTATGATTCACAAAGTCAGCATGGACAGCAGTCAGGTTATGGAGGTGGCCAACAAGAAGCAGGCATGTATAGCTGGGGAGATCAAGTAGAGTATGAAGGCTTTCAATTCCATCCACCGATTCCACCCAGTAGCAGTTATGGGTCAGGGTCTTCTTCTTATCCTCATGCTACTTCTTTGCACCATGATTCTGGAATTTCATCAAGTCAACAAGCATATACTCCAAGAGGGATTCAAAGAGGGATGCACGACTTGGCTGCATCATTGTTTAGTTATGGTGAATATAGGGAACATATGCAACCTTATTATGGATACCAGCAACAGCAACCAGATGATGAATCAGAAGGATCTACGGGTTATTATCCATATTAAGGGATTCACTTATGTTTTTCATAGGTAAGGATCGTTTGATTTCGTTAATATTTTGGATTGTTGTAAATATTTAGTACATTAACATAATATTTTTCATGTTTAATCTTTATGAAAATAGTCATTTTGTATGTGTTATGTGTACTTCTTTGTCTTAACCCACTTTTATCACACCCAACACATAGCTAATTAATTGTTTACATTTTTTCTGATTTTTTCTGATTTTTTTTCTTTTTTTTCTGATTTTTTTGGGCCCTTTTAAGCCCGTACCGGTCGTACCGGCCGGCACCGGTACCGGTACTGCCATCCATGTCCCCATCCCTACCTTCATCGTATGACCCTGCTCTATGTTCTTCTTCTGGACTGAAGTCCACTGTTTCTCTGACTGGTTGCAGTCAAAGGTGGCCTTAAGGGCTTGCTCTACAATCGCATCTGGCAACATCTGGTATTCTCAAAATACCATCTTCTAGTTACTACTGGGAAAATTTGCCTTTGCTTCTCTCTCCTTCATAGCCTTTTGCTGTCCTTCTAGGCTTCATTATTCCATTTCTCTTGCGGCCCCTGCCATAGTGTCTATAGTGGTTTTGATCCGAGGAGTGATAGGCCTATTCAGGACTACTCCCCCATGCTGATGTAAAGAGACTTCTTCGGGCTTTGATCTGACCTTTCCCTTAACCCGTATCTTCACATTGCCCCCGATATTTTTTTCCCATCCCGGATTAGCCTCTCCACCTCATCTTTGAATGCAATACATTGCTCGATTGAGTAGCCGACAAAGCGATGATATGGGCAATACCGGGGTATGTCTTCATTATACATTTCTTCTCTCTTCTTGGGCTTGGGTAGAATCATCACCTTCTGGCTCATGAATAATCTGAAGAGTTTCGGGATTTTTTCCTTCGGAAAGGAATATTCTTTCTTGAGCTTTCCCGCGAGGGATGCACTGCCTTCGATTCTTATTCCTTCTCCCTCTTCATCTATGGCTTGTTTCCCTCGTGGGTTTTCCTCAACCATCACAATGTCTTTGGGGTCACCGTTGCAATAATCGCACCTCTTTCTTCTGGGAAATATTCGCTCCTTATGATGTGCTTCGGACTTCTTGTTCAGGTAAATCACTTGTTTGCCTTTTTTGCATTGATATTCTGACCTCGACTCTTCGGTCGAGATGGATCGATGAACCCTCTTCTTTGCCAGGACCTCGGCCAACTACTTTGAGAGTTTTTCCACCTTGTGTGCCTGTTGTTGAAAAAATTGTACCACGCGGACTTGAATTTCTTCTAGCATATCCCTGGTGGGATCTCAAATAAGGGTGTTACTGGCGTATAAGTGAGTATGATCTCTCGCTCCAGAGAGGAGCCTATATCTTCTTATGGGTCGTCCCAAGATGAACCTTCATTCATATGAACAACATTTACCGCAAATGTCTGCCTTGGCTATTGATGTGGTTGGGGTGGACTCATAAGATACTTCCCCATTTCTATAGCACCTTCCTGAATGAGGTTTTCAATCTCATCTTTGTAGAGATAAATCTTTACCACATATCCCAGCATACGGTGATATAAGCAATAATTGGGCTCGTCTATCTTCTCGACCTCGGCTGGCCTCTTTAGTTCCAAAAGCACCAATAGATTTACCCGAATGCAGGTGTTGAACAGCTTCTTGGTATGCTCCCTGGTGAAGGAGTATGGTCTCTTCATCTTCTCATTAAGAGACAAAGATGACATCATGTCGCCTCCTTTAACATTGGATGTGGAGGCATTTGCATTGGGGTTGCCCCCTGCCTTTTCCATTATCGAGGTAAAAACGACAGCGTTAACTTCTTTTTTATTAGAGGTCCGCTCTTTAGGAGCCTTCCCCTGTTGAACATTACTGTCGGATTGTCAATAAAGAACATCTCGATTTCTGACACAATGTTGTTCAACTGATCAAAGTTTCTAACATTTGCTCCAATCAGCTTGTCATTGATATCCGACTTCAAGTCTCTTTTGCAGAGTTTTACTGCATCTTCATGTACTGGCGGGTTGTCGCACTTCATGCTAAGATTATGTCACTTCTTAATATAATCGATGACAGACTCATTCTTACTCTGCTTTAGCACCACCAACTCGGTGATGGTAACCTTCCATTCTGACACCTTAAAACAGTCTAGAAATTTTCTCTGCATTTCCTCCCAATTGTTGATAGAATTGGGCTTCAATTTAGCATACTATTGGAATGTTGTACATGTCAAAGAGGTCGTAAAGAACCTCAATAGGTAAGCTTCTTCTGTGGCAAGTTCTCCCAAATCGCTCATGTAATGGGCGATATGTTCCTTTGCAGAACCTTCCCCATCATATCTTGTGAATTTGGGGCACTTGGTATGGTTAGGAGGCACCTTCTTGAACAAATGGTGAACCGTGAATGGCACCTTGTATAAGTCAAAGGTGCTTATTATGTCGTCCTATTCTGCAATCTTGGCTTCCACGATCTGCTCGATCAAGTATTTTTGGGACACCGTGACATCTTCTACAAAGGCATTAGACTATTGGGCATTATGGTTTGGCTCCTCCCCCCCAATTTTCCAAAGATTCATCGGCGGTGAAGTTGACACTCGAAGCTTGAGGCCTTATCATTGCAGGAATAGGAACTGCCCTTGAGGAAGCCTTATCATTGCAGGAATAGGAACTGCCCTTGAGAGAGGCCTATTCATCTGTGCTGCTCTTTGATGTTCCTCCAATTTCTACACGAGACCCAACAGAAGGGTCTTGAGTTACTGATTCACTAGCCTCATTTCTCCTACAGTTTAAGGTTGGGCTTGGTTTGCTTGCTCTTAGTTGCGGCCTGGCTCATGAGCATTCAGTCCATCTTCGTCTTCACCTTCTACGGCAGCGGCACCGCCATTCTGGGGTTGTTGACTTACCCCTATATTTCTTTGATTCAACCATTGCCAGGCTTGCTCCATCTGCAACGTCAGAGGTCCATCCTATTGAGCTATATTGGCGATCTCAGCTCGATCTTCAGGCAATGAAGCTTGTCTATTGTTGGTACTAGAGGCATAGCAAGTGTATACCTGAATACCATCTATGGTCACTTGCGTGACCCTTCTTCTCTTCTGGGTTTGCGGGGGAAGTGCCCCCAATCTTTCGAAGATTTGTAATTGCTTCTTGACTTTATAAGCCCCTTTCCTTTTCAGACCCTATGGGAAACGAGGTCGAATGTCTTCAATGATGGTTCGCCTCACTGGCTTTCAACCTTTTGAGGTTGTTGCTCGGCTAGGGCAGCCCTAGCCTAGTAGATTCTTTGGGCTTCCTCCTTAGCTACATATATTTGCTTTAGGTGGAGGTTCCTATCCTCCACAAGATTGCCTCCTATTTGAGGCATTCTTACTTTGACTTCAGTTCTTTACTCCTGCTGAATAGGAGCCCGAGGTTGATGTCTTCGCTCCTGCTCAAAAGGAGCCTTCAGCATCCTTTGTTTCTTCTTGAAAGCCACCTCATCTTAGCAGACCTTAGGGAGTATTCAGAACCGGTTCTGGACAAGAAGCGATGGGATGCGGTGGATCTTTGGGGTTATAGGCTCCCCGCCATCCAAGCAGATGTGGAGATTGCCTACCATGATAGTCTTTCCCGTGTTGGACGGACTTGCGGCATGGCATAGTTCTTCTTCTTTTACCTCCTATTGGAAGAGGAGGCGGGTGCAACATGAATAGTATTTACGACATAGACCCGACTGGGTCTGCCGTTGATGTGATTCTTTCAGGCATGGGAAGCGTGTCGCGTCTTCTTCTCTTTCGGACCAGGCTCCGGTACAACAACAACCCCTAAGAAGTAGGGGGATCTGATGACAGTAGGGAAATCACCAAAACATGTTGGCATGGTGAGGTATCTGTATCGGGTGTAAGTGGCGATCACGAGCGGACCGTACGTTACCTTGGCGGCCATTTGATATCTAAAATTCCTCGCACCTGCACAAAATAGGGCAGCATTAGTGTTGTCAGGATAAGAGCTTTATTGGACGGAGAGATAAAGGGAAGGAGAGGTCCCATCAGACGTGCTATTTGTGAGACTTCATATTTTTATTTTGAAAGAATTTGGTTTAAAAAGATGATTTTTTTATTTTTGGGGTTTTGAAAATAGTCTTTTTTATTCTAAAATGTAGACTTTGAGAAGTTGGAATTAGTCCTCAAGGAGTCTAAGGTTTAGGATCAAGTGTGGATCCGTGCATTTGATATCTCCTCACTGAGCTCATACAGTATTAATTAAGCTAATTATTGATTGACAACCCTTGATTAACCATCCGTTAAAGCCCATTAAGACAACAAGAATGAAAACAAGAACTTGCTTTTATGCCATACATAGAGAGTAGATTTTTTTTTACTTAGTGATCCTACAAGGGTCCTTAAAGGATACTTAAAGGATTCTTAGGCTCACATGAGGACATGAGAACTTATGGTCTTCAAGTGGTGCTAAGAAGATATGTCTTTTGGACAGGATCTTCATTAGAACCCCTTAAAAGATATCAAATGATTCAAAAATATCTTTAAAGCATCCTTTAAAGGATATTGAATTTTTGGACAGCATATCTCCTATTCTTAGATTCATTTAGGAAGAAAAAACAAATATAAAGAATAATCTCAATTAATGGAGCATAAAGGCTACCACACACTTGAGGATATTCTTTAATGGTCCTCCAACCAATATGAAGGAACCACAATTAAACCGGCCGTACCAATATGAATGAACCACCAAAACTTAAATGAAATGATGCAATATAACAATGCAATATCCCTCCATTAGTTGGTCCAAGTTACATGGTTTTGGTCATCTTAAAGAAAATGATCCATGTATTATATGGTTGCTCTACCGATAAGAGCAAACCAATAACATCATGGTCATTCTATCATTAAGAATGGACCAAAACAAAATGAGAGCTATTTCACCAATAAAAACAAACCCTTAATTTTTTTTAGCCTAGAAATACATGGATCAATGGAGTATATAAATATATATATACATGTATATATATATATATATATATATATAAGTTACATGGTTTTGGTCATCTTAAAGAAAATGATCCATGTATTATATGGCCGCTCTACCGATAAGAGCAAACCAATAACATCATGGTCATTCTATCATTAAGAATGGACCAAAACAAAATGAGGGCTATTTCACCAATAAAAACAAACCCTTAATTTTTTTTAGCCTAGAAATACATGGATCAATGGAGTATATAAATATATATATACATGTATATATATATATAGATGTATATATATATATTATATATATATATATACATGTATATATATATATACATGTATATATATATGTATATGCATATATATACATGTATATATATATGTATATGCATATATATACATGTATATATATATATACATGTATATATATATGTATATGCATATATATACATGTAGATATATATATATACATATATATATATATAGTATATAATTTTTTTTCTTCTTTTTTCTTATTTTTTTTTCTTTTTTTTTTCCTGTTTTCACTTTTTTACCCCCCACCACCGGTTGGGGTCCAATAAATGGACCGATGGGGAGGAAGCCACTGGTATACCCCCCTCTCTCAAGCGGCTTCTCTCTCTCTCTCTCTCTCTCTCTCTCTCTCTCTCTCTCTCTCTCTTCTTTCTGCTCTCCCTCTCAACCTCACCCTCTCTCTCTCTTTTCTTGTTTCTTCTCTCAACCAAACCTCCCTTTCTCTCTCTCTTCTGCCCTCTTTTTCTAGGCGCAGGGCAAAACAGGTGACTGCAGTCCCCTCTGGCTGTCCCTACTGCTGCAGCTGCTGGTGGTGTTACTGCCTCTACTGTGGCTGCCCTGCTTCTCTGCTATAGGTATTATTCTTTCCTTTCTTCTTCTTTTTTTTTCTCATGTACATGTACATGCCATGCATGTTTATTTGTATTGCATGCATAGGGTGGGGCTCATAAACCCTAGTTTGATTTTCACGCATCATGTACATGCAAATGTTTAGGGTAAACCCCTAACCTAACTTTTCATTGTCTTCATGCATGTATAAACCCTAGTTTCCTTAACTTCATGTATATGTGTGCGCATGCACATATATTTGTTTAGGGTAAAACCCTAATAAAAATGAGGTGGTATAATTTTTTGTTCAAACACCTTGCCTACTTCCAGAGACCACAAGACTTCAATAACAGGTAGACCTCCGCTGCTCTGATGATTGTTTTTTCATCTCCTTCCCCTGTTCTCTCAACTTCGGCTTCTTAGCCTCCACCTTTTTCTATTGTCCTGCGATCATAGGAAAAGCCCATCTCCTATGTCCTATTCCTCTGCACCTAAGACAATGAACTGCCTCTTGATAGAGAATAGCACGATGCCCTTTCACCAAGCATCGGATACAGACCAAGGATGGCAGTACGGTATCGGTACTGGTATCGGGGGGTGCCCATACCTATACATACCGGTATTGGCATGGATGGCAGTACCGGTACCGGTACCGGTGCCGGCCGGTACCGGTACGTACCGGTACCGGTACCGGCCGGTACGACCGGTACGGGCTTAAAAGGGCCCAAAAAAATCAGAAAATTCAGAAAAAAAATCAGAAAAATTCAGAAAAATTCAGAAAAATTCAGAAAAAATTCAGAAAAAATGTAAACAATTAATTAGCTATGTGTTGGGTGTGATAAAAATGGGTTAAGACAAAGAAGTACACATAACACATACAAAATGACAATTTTCATAGAGATTAAACATGAAAAATATTATGTTAATGTATTAAATATTTACAACAATGCAAAATATGAACGAAATCAAACGATCCTTACCTATGAAAAACATAAGTGAGTCCCTTAATATGGATAATAACCCGTAGATCCTTCTGATTCATCATCTGGTTGCTGTTGCTGGTATCCATAATAAGGTTGCATATGTTCCCTATATTCACCATAACTAAACAATGATGCAGCCAAGTCGTGCATCCCTCTTTGAATCCCTCTTGGAGTATATGGTTGTTGACTTGATGAAATGCCAGAATCATGGTGCAAAGAAGTAGCATGAGGATAAGAAGAAGACCCTGACCCATAACTGCTACTGGGTGGAATCGGTGGATGGAATTGAAAGCCTTCATACTCTACTTGATCTCCCCAGCTATACATGCCTGCTTCTTGTTGGCCACCTCCATAACCTGACTGCTGTCCATGCTGGCTTTGTGAATCATAATCTCCTTGACTTTCATGTTGTCCTCTTCCTGTGTCAACATGTAAGGAGAAAGAAGGTGCATACACTCCGCCCCCGGTAGTAGCACCTGCAGCTGCACCAGTATCATCACTAGGAGACTCTGTCCCATCATCGTCGTCATCTTGATCATAATCAACAATTAACTTTCTTTTAACAGTACTTGATTTTTTCTTTTGTGATGCCTGTTTTTGCTGGCTTTCTTTTTTTTCTAGATCCTTTTGCAAGTTCAATCGATTCAATACTCCTTTTCCTCGTGGTGTATGCCTCACATAAATTTGCTTCAGCTCATCAATGGCAGGATCGTCTCTGGCAGCCAGATTAGTCCTCTCCAATGTAGATGTACTCCTTTTCAAGAATGATGGTGGCCCAACCATTCTAGGAGTGACTGGCCTACTATCTGATTCTGAGTGTCTAGCAGGCTCAAGCTCAGTATCAGGTGCAAATAAAGGCACATGCTCAGTCTGACTCTGATACTCATGTGAAGGAGGAGGTGAATTTTCTTTTTGCCTTTTCGAGCTTCTTAATTCTGGATCTCTAGCAACAGCTCCATCTAGTATGCCTTCTGCCCATTCTGTATCATCAGGATCAAAAACTGGCTCATCGACAGTTGCTCGTGTCTCAACCCAAGTCTGCAAGGGATTATCATCATCAAATAACTCTTCCACATCAATTTGGCCAACCATATCTTCTGCGTGCCCTGCAGCTCGTTTCTCCCTCAATTGTTGTCTCAACCGGATGTTTTTGATCCTCAATCTCATATTGTAATGGCAGTACACCAATTTGTCCAATCGTTCAGCCTTTAACCGGTTACGAATTTTTGAGTGTATAAGGCTGAACGTGCTCCAGTTTCTTTCACATTGGCTTGCCGACGTCGTCTGACTCAAAACCCTCACTGCAACGGAAGCCAATGGATTATAGCACCTATCTCTGTTGTACACCATTATCCACCACTCAGCTGTGCCATCATTAAAAGAAACCAAAAAAAAAATTAATCAATGTATGTTCTCGTTTCTTATGCACATTTGACAACAATGCAATGACTAAGTATACCTGGGCTCACTTTCTCTACAGCAATTTGCACAGAGTCTTCATTATATGTCTCCAGCCTTAGCCTATAAGCTTCCATCTACAAAGATGGAATTAACAATTAATAGAATTCATAGGCTCTTCAAATTACAAGTAATTAGATAAATCTTAAAGTCAGATCTTCACTAAGTATACCTGTCTCTCTGCCTCAATCCTATCTTCTATTGTCCTCGACAAACGTGCAATCACATTTAATGTGCCTTGAATCACCTCTCCATCAATATGCACTTGACGACTGTACATTACTCGAGGATTTAAATAATAACCTGCATTTAGGTGAAAAATTACTAATGTCAATTTAATAAATAATCTCCCATGTAATAGTATAAGACTTCACTTACCAGCTGCATGCAAGTCGTGGTGTAATGTGCTTTCCCATCTGATATCAATAAGGTCCCACCACTTCATATAAGTGTTGGGAAATGCGTTCTTGATGTGGACCTTAGCAATGTCAATTGCCTCGTACAAATATCCCATGTAATTCTTATCATCCCCATCCACCAATTTTAACACCTGTACGAGAGGTTCCACCAACTTCAGATAAGTCTCCATATTACTCCAAAATTTTTTATTCTCTATGATTTTTCTCACTTCCAAATGTTCAGATTTAGATTCATTGGAAGTGGTCCGCATATACTCCAAGAACTCCTTATTAAACATAAAACCCCTGATCTCATTCTTGAATTTGTGCAAAGATTCTAAAGAAATAAAATTAGATGCAAATCGTGTAGGCCCTGCACGGATGAGATCTCGACCTCCAGATGCTTTTTCTCTGAACATATTCAAGATCCTGGGATGACCATAAATAAATTGGGTAATTCTTTGGGCTCTCTTTACAGTCTTGCTGATAGTTGGATCCTTACCAATGTCTTCAAGCATCAAGTCCAAACTATGCGCTGCACATGGGACCCAATAAAGGTGTTTGCGCTTGTCCATTAACTTCTTCCCTGCAGCTTTATAACTTGGTTCATTATCGGTGACCACCTGGACAACATTTTCCTCTCCAATTTCCTGCACCATCTGATCCATCAAACCAAATAAATATTTTGCATTCTTTGAATAGTTTGATGCATCAACAGATTTCATAAAAACTGTCCCTTCTGTGCAATAAACAAGAAAATTAATCATGGACTTCTTCGTGGTACCAGTCCAGCCATCGCACATAATTGTGCATCCTCTCTCCTTCCATACTGCCTTAAAACTTTCAACCCACTGTTGAAGTTCCTCGTATTCTCCATCAAGCCCCCGTCCATATATGTCTCGACGTGTGGGGGCTTTGAACCCACGACCATGATCTGCTATCGCATCAATCATAGGCTGAAAATAAGGAGACTGAGCAGCATGTGAGGGAACACCTGCATGCAAAAACCATTTGCATATGCTTTTAAAAGTATGTCCTGCCGCTTCAGCTGACTTTTTTACTCCTCTCATTGCTTGCTTGATTTTTGGCTGAGTAGAAGTCTGTCTTCTAAAAAGATAACTGTCCATAGGACCCACTTGGCCTGTAGGTTGACTTGTGCCTCTTATTGATGGTCCATCACCTCTCCTTCGGGCTTCATCTTCTTGTTGATGCCACAAACTCTCTCTTCTAGCTGCAGCCATGTCAGGATCATCATCATCATCATCATCACTAGAATCTACATTTTGTTCAGCCCTTTGCCTCTCACGTATAGAAATGCCACTGGCCGCAGTATACATCCCTTTGCCTTTTGTATTATGTCTACCTGAAATTTCCCCTTGGAGTTCAACCTCATCTTCATTCTTTTGTTCTTTTTGTGCTTTTCGGCCACGCAACAATTCACGCATCTCGTTGGCAACTTGTCGGGGACAGACAGTACACCTTGTCACTTGTCCTGTCTTCCCTGCTAAATGTTCTTTCCCTCGGGTGATTCCACCACCCATCTCTTTGCCACAATATTTGCATTTCACTCTCCTCTTTGCAGTATTAATTAAGGTGATATGGGCCCACCCTGGGTCTTGCTCTTGCTGTTCAGCCATGTTCCTACAACACATAAAAAAAAAAATAGAAACAAATATAAGAACATTTGGCATTATGCTCCTAATTTAAAACATGTAAAATTGGATGTTAATTATGCTCCAATTGATGTTTAATTTAACAATTAGACAAAAGCCCCAATTTTTAACCGCTAATTATGGCCAAAATTGGGGATTTCCCCTAATTCACCGTCGATCAACGTAATTAACAGCACACTCCTAGTTTAAAACATGTCATGAAGCTTAATTAGGCTCCAATTGATGTTTAATTTAAGTAATTAGACAAAAGCCCCAATTTTTAACCGCTAATTAGGGCCAAAATTGGGGATTTCCCCTAATTCACCGTCGATCAACGTAATTGACAGCACACTCCTAGTTTAAAACATGTCATGAAGCTTAATTAGGCTCCAATTGATGTTTAATTTAAGTAATTAGACAAAAGTCCCAATTTTTAACTGCTAATTAGGGCCAAAATTGGGGATTTCCCCTAATTAACCGTCGATCAACGTAATTAACAGCACACTCCTAGTTTAAAACATGTCATGAAGCTTAATTAGGCTCCAATTGATGTTTAATTTAAGTAATTAGACAAAAGCCCCAATTTTTAACAGCTAATTAGGGCCAAAATTGGGGATTTCCCCTAATTCACCGTCGATCAACGTAATTGACAGCACACTCCTAGTTTAAAACATGTCATGAAGCTTAATTAGGCTCCAATTGATGTTTAATTTAAGTAATTAGACAAAAGTCCCAATTTTTAACCGCTAATTAGGGCCAAAATTGGGGATTTCCCCTAATTAACCGTCGATCAACTTAATTGACAGCACACTCCTAGTTTAAAACATGTCATGAAGCTTAATTAGGCTCCAATTGATGTTTAATTTAAGTAATTAGACAAAAGCCCCAATTTTTAACCGTTAATTAGGGCCAAAATTGGGGGTTGTCTATTTTATCAAGAAAATGAACGTAAATCATCTAAGAAATATGTAACAAACTAAAAAATAATCACTACATTAAAATATAAATCATACCTTCTTTTTTTCTTCCACCCAAAACAGTGAAAATGTCTCCGGAAAAGGATGAAAACGTCTCCGGCGGCGGTGGCGGGCGGCGGCGGCAGCGGCGGGTGGCGGCGGCGGTTCTTTCCCCCCCTTCTCCTCCTCCTTTCCCTCCTTCCCTTCCCCTCCCACTGCAAAAAACCCGAATCCCCTCTCACAGATCTGTTTCTGTGAGAGGGGATAGTGAAACACCCCTTTAAGGGGTGTTTCACGGGCGTACCGGCCCGGTTTCGGGCGTACCGGCCGGTACCGGCCGGTACGCCCGAAACGGGACCGGTACCGGTCCGGTACAGTCATTTTTTTCTTTTTCTTTTTTTTTTTTTACGGTACCGGCCCAAAATGGGGGTACCGGTACCGGTCCGGACCGGTACCGGTACGTACCGGCCGGTACGTACCGGTACCGGCCGAAACTGCCATCCATGGGTATTGGTATCAGCTGGTACTAGTAAATTTTGGCCCAACAGTACCAGCAAATAAAAGTTTTTTAATTTTTTTAAACACAAATGGACTAGTATCGGGCTTTCACTGGGTATCGTACTGGTACCCACCGATACCGATACGTATTGGCCGATATGTACCGGTATTGGCCGAAACTACCAACCATGATACATATGTCATATTGAACTCAAAGTTTTACTTGATTCCGAAAGGAATCTGGATGATCCTTATGGCAGCTCCTTCCCCTAACAACCTTCCAGCCTTCACCCTCTCCAACTGCCTTCCTCTCACCATCTTCTCTGCAACCTGCTCCCCTCTCCTTCTCCATCTCCCCAGTTCGGCAAAGAACTTTGCAGAGGTCATGGGTGTAAATTGGAGAGATTGCCTATCCACTACATAGGTTTTCACCAGCATTTCAAACGGTTGAGATCTTCAGATTGGAAGCATCTTTTGAGTCATTTGCAAAAGAAATTGTCATGGAAGTGAAGAGATCTGTCCCTTGGAGGAAGGATAACCTTATTAAATTCAATTTTATCTTCCATACCACAACATTGTTTATCTATTTTTATGTCACCCAAGTCTGTTTGCAGAAAGATTGACATGATTTGGAGAAGGTTTCTGTGGGGCAGCACAAGTAATAAAGCTTCAACCATCCCCCTGGTGAGTGAGATAGGGCCTTGTTTGCAGATGGAAGAAGAGAAGCTTGGGTAGCACAAGTAATAAAGCTTCAACCATCTCCCTGGTGAGTGAGATAGGGCCTTGTTTGCAGATGGAAGAAGAAGAGAAGCTTGGGAGTCAAAAATCTCTTAAATATGAACTTACCTCTTCTTGGAAAATGGCTATGGGAATTGGAATTAATAGGAGAATTTATGGGAAAATGGTGATTCAACATAAATAAGCATTAAAATGCCTTTACCAAGATTCAGTACAGCCAGACAATCTTAATTCCTTGTCACCACTTTGGAAAGGTATTTTGGCTTCTATGAAAAGGGTTGATAAGAACTCGATCATTGAAGTTGAAGATGGTCTATACTCTGTCCTAGGAGAACAGATGTGGGGTGACTTTTATATAAAAAATAAAATTTCAAACATATACCCATTGTCTGTCAATAAATGGACAACTGTTTCAGATTCTTACACCATACACATCAATCAGCTTTGGTGGAATATTATAACCAGAACAGGACTAAAAGATGGTGGAGTACATGTCTCTGTTGCGATTGCTATCTAAGGTTCACACTAGCACAGGGAGGAGGCATCAGTTTATCTGGATCAGATATATAATGGAAGATTCTCAGCGAAAGCATGGTACCGAAGAAATATGGATGATTAAGTCTCCTTTGAAGATAAAGGCTTTTATGTGGCTGATATTTCAACAAAGATTGGTTACAAAGCTTTAAGCTTTACAGGACGAAATGGTGTGCAAAGCTTTAAGTGTCCGGTTACAAGGAAGGTCCGGAGGATCATTTCTCTTCTTGTCCAAGCACAGTTTTCTTTCAATTCTGTACAAGAAAAGTGGCAGAAAATCTGCGATCACCATCAACAGTTATAGGGAGAAGCTCAAAACACCAGATTCTCCTTATCCTTCGTGCAGTCTGTTGGAGCATTTGGTAGGAAAAGAATGATTTCCTTTTTAGAGGAAGTAAAGTTTATATAGAAAATATTTCCTTTTGAGCTTTGGCTTTCATTCATTGTTGGAGGAAATTTCCTTCCAGAGTTTATTTACAGTCTTGGGGAGAGGTTATTCATGTAACACAGACTCCCTTCCAGCTTTGATGTTTGCTTGGGTGAGGAGTCTCCCTCTACTTGCTTGATTATACTACCTCTTTTTATGTTATAATAAAATTAATGGTGCAATCCACTTTCTTTTTAAAAAAAATGGTCACATAATATGATCAAAGCAAAATAGTTTCATTTATCAACATTATCATCATCATAGGCAGTTACATGTATCTTATCCGGCCGTTATCCAATGCAAAATAGTTTCTTTTGTAAAATGTCTAAAAACTTGGTGGAACACTTCAATTATCTGCACCAATGTAAAAAATAATGAAAAACTGATCGAATCATTTCCATGCAGTGAATTGTTTTGTCCTCAAATGAGCAGCAATAGTCATGTCCAACCATAGGAGTCGTCAGCCACACACTAACAAACATATTGTGAACCCAACACTAGCTAGTTGGCTGGGGTGTGCATAAAATTTGAATCACACACTTCCAGCCTAGCAGATGGCTTAAGAAAAGTCTTGCTAGAATCCTTGAACATGAAAACAAAAATACTGAAGACCTTTATCTTCCATGTCCCGGAACTTGTAAATGAAGTTAGTCAAGACCAAAATCTACAAACAATGTCCCTGGATTATGAAAGGATCTATCTGATCTATGAAAACCTGCATTACTTGGGATTCAAACCCTACAATATGGCTCGCTCCCCTAGTTCTTGTGTGTTCTTGGATGTAAGAATCAAGTTCTAGAATCAGCTGCACCAAAAGATGTACATCAGTAATAATCAATCTTACCTATACATTTAAATGAACATAAAAGGCTCAATGTCAAATGTCTTGTAGCAGAGAAAACTATAGTTTGCACCCTCTGTATATAGACAAAACTACACACTAAATTTACGATCTAATTGTACCATGAGAATTTATTTAAATATAAAATTTAAGATTCCATTAGAATAGTGGCAACTGGGAAGCAAAGTTAGGTATTGAATGTGCTTCAACTGTACAATACATTCAGATTAAGCAGTCCATGGCTTTCTTAGGATAGCTAAAAAGAGTACACCAATTTTAACTTAGAAATGAACAAACAAGAGTGCTAATTTCGGAGCCAACATTAGGTATATAGTTTGAGTAATTTGCCACAAAACATTAGGTATATAGTTTGAGTAATTTGCCACAAACAACCAACTAGACCTTAAGTCTTCTAGATACAGCTCTAGCAGCCATTTCAGAGCGTTAAGCACAAATTACTATCATGGTCAGAGACTTCAAAGTGAAGACCCTGTGCACAAATGAAAAGAACTAATGTTTATAACAAGTGGTAGAAAAACCACAGTGGCAGTACATAAGTGCACACACAGAGATTCATGCATTGATACAAGATGATAACGGACCATTTGTCATGACACAAACTTTGAATGTTGCTGCTTAATTTATGGCAGAATTTCTCTGTAGAATTTGGTACTTGGTTTGAAGTCACTTAGTTTCAAATTTCAAGTATTAAACATCTACTTCCATGATCACATCAATCTTTGAAAATCAGATCTGGGGCAGTCAGCTGAAACTTCTACATCTGTGGTTCTCTATTCTTAGAACATATTCATTCCAAACACATCAACCAGTAATAGGTGTATGCTGAAGCAGTATAATTAATCATAAAGGTGAGAACAGAACTTATACACATTTCATTAGCAATGTTTCCTAGTACAGATCGATAAAACATGAAATTAAAGGCCTTCTAGTACTTTTTCTTGCCTAGCCAATTGGTAATAAATTACACTACGTACTATGAAAGTTAAAAGAGGGGAACTATAATGAAGACCCCCTAAGCATGCAAGACCAAGTTACAGGAAACTTCATTTCTGTACCACCTAAGTTAAGGCTAAGCTAGAGGGGTGCCATAAGCATGAGAATGTGAAGAACATGAAATGGAGAGGCCATTTCTCTTCCTTGTGTCTTAAGCATAGTATGGAATTTCCAAATCTTAGGCTGGCTAGTCTAAATGCACATTTATTGACCTACATAGATGCCAACATGACTAGCTATCTTAACCAGCTTATGCACGGGAGAAACCCAACATCCACACAACGTAGCTTGAAATTGTCTCCAGAGTGGGATCATGTTGTGTATTAGATCAACATGAAGCTTTAAACCTACTTGTGCATGCTTCGAAGTAATCAAAGATTGTCACGTCAGCAAAAAATATGGCTGAAAGCACCTGAAAAAAACATTCCTAGTTAATGCAGAATAGATATACATGGAAAGAAACCAACCTATTCTCCACAGGGTTATCAAGAACCTTTCTTTAAAGGAACTTGATTAACTATGAAACGGGATCGGACTGCCTGACTTATGGGGCTGACCCAGGAGTAGCACATCAGCGCCGCCCAGTCCTGTGCGCACCTTCACATCTGTCCTCCCCATTTCCACCCGTTTTCACTGGTCAAAAAATTTATAAATATTTTTCTCTTTTTTTCTTATGGGATATGCCTATAGAATCTACTGTAAATGCCCTGATTTTCTAACCAGGCCTGCTCAGGAAACGAGTAGCCCATTTTCTTCCCCAGTTGTTTTCAGTGTAATCTTCAGAAACTTTCTTACACTGAGTGAGATGCTTGGTTTGGGCACTATTCTCATTGCCTCAAAGCTGCCAGGAGTGTTTGAACAAAAAGATGCATTCAACTTTTGCTGCATCTGTCAACGTATTTTGCTATTGCCACGGTATGTTAATGAATTTTTGGTCTCTGTAATTCCTGGTGTCATTCACCTTTACCTTATGCAATTGTGCTGGGATATAATAATCATGAGTTGCTTCATTTGGAGATGTAATAAATGCTAGTGGAATTTTGCTGGATTGTTAGCACTTACGTTAATCAATCATGCATACCCATTTGAAATGATATCTTTATGACTTTGCCTCTCTCTCTCCCTCTCTCTCTCTCTCTCTCTCTCTCTCTCTCCAAGCTCTTTTTTAACTCTGATTTGTGACCTAATTTTGTTTAGTGATGAAATTGCTGGTATATCCAGCTTTATTAAAAAAACGATCATAAGACTGACTCCTGTTTGAACAGTCATATAATAGCACAGCATACTACAATCTTAAATTCAAGTGCAAACATCTTATATCTGAACCTGGAAAAGAAGGGCCAAGAGAAACTGTATTATTTCTTTTATATTATATGTAAATCAATCAGTGAGGCATGCTGCAACCAGGAGGGAAGAAGGCATCACTTAGCAAATGGCATTCATGCGCATTACAGTAGTGAAAAGCATTATGCACATTGCAGAGTGAAAAGCATTTATTCACCATGCCACTCGACCTCTCAAAAGTTTACCCTGACACCTACTTACCAAATAGCCTCAATTATCCAAGACCTACATGAAATACCCTCAAAAGTTTACCCTGACACCTACTTACCAAATAGCCTCAATTATCCAAGACCTACATGAAATACCCTCATTATTCTGACCTACATGAATATTCCTTTTTTGCATATGTTTGTTTTGTGAGCTTTGAAGCCAACTCTAAAATGCAGAGAGAGAACCCCTGGAACATTCGCTATAGAAAAAGGTTTCTCAAATTTACTCTTGCAAACAGAACAATTCACACCCTGACCAATCTAGCCCATAAAATTTTGTAGGTACTGGAAACTAAGAAAGCTACACCCACACACACACGCACACACACCCATACACACACCCCAATGCATAATTCAAAATCCAATCTTTCTCGTGATAGTAAGAAGCAAACAGACATCAATCCACAGAAAATGGAGCACAGGCATCAAAATAATACCGAATATGATAACTTAAAATTGCCATAGGTTTTTGAACTGATATTAAATAAATGACATTCAGACTGTCCTACCAATGCATGATTCAAAATCCAATCTTTCTCGTGATAGCAAGCAGCAAACAGACATCAACCCACAGAAAATAGAGCACAGGCATCAAAATAATACCGAATACGATAACTTTAAATTGCCATAGGTTTTTGAAGTTTGAACTGATATTAAATAAATAACATTCAGACTATCCTACCCAATATGAGAACCTCTGGTACAGATCGCTTTATCCTTCACATAAAAAGCTTGGACTTGTAGCCATACAGGCAGTACTCCAAGGTACATCGCATGTGAGACATCCCATGCAAGAACTTTTTCGAGCTACTGAAATTTACATGGAAACTAAACCCTAAACCAAACATTACTGTCAACAATTTCACTAGCTCGTAACATTGAATAGGACATGCTGGGGAATCCAACAACCGCTCATTAATTCTTGTCGAGTTGAAAAAAGGCTTTTTTGTTGCAATGAATAAATCATAGAAGTCATTTTATTTTCTTGTAGAAAGGAACTTAAAGACATGGCATCTAGAAGCATTCAGTTAATGACTGGTCGGTCATGCAAGATAGAGATGAGCTCACATTAGGAAAGAATGGACTAATTCTGAGGGCTTCATTAACTGCCACAAAATTTAGCTTGCAGAAAAACAAGCATCCAAACAAGGTGCCACAAGTACTAAGAAGACTGGATAGGAAAGAGAATATTTGCATAAAGCCAAACATTGAAGATACATGTGCCGTGAAGCACAACTTGAACCAATCAGACTATATAGTTAGGAAAAGCTCCAAGAGCTTTCAAGAAAAAAACATTGACATAAGCGACACACCTTAACCCACCTCCGATAGGTTCATAGTTGAGTATCAAGTTTTCACCATTTTGTGTGTTATAAAACAACCACATACATCAGGGTATCAGATATTTCCACATTATCCCTCCAGATTGGCAGGGTACTGCCCTCAAACAAAAAATAGACACCTTATAAGTTATAAGTTATAACTAGTCAAGACAAGGATCTGACCCAGTTTGCTCATGAACAAGAGAGATATAGGAGAGAATAGAGTACTTACAGAAGGAGTAACATCATATGGATTTTTTCCCTACTTTTGAATCGGCAAGGAGTTTTCTTGCATTTTTAATATATGTAACACATCCACCAGGATAACTTTCCTTGAGGTGAGCAACCCAGAAGCATCATATCTGAGACACCAGAAAGGTTATTAGGGAACAATTAACATATGTTGTTACAATAATGGTAATCAATTGACTCTATACTACATTGTAAGAAGAAAATTTCCATAAGCAGGGAAATTAGAAAGCGCATTCCAGAAAGCTGTATACTCATTAATATGCTGGTTCTTGTGATGATATATATTGCAACAAGGTTATCGATGCCCTCCCACGCGGCGCTCTCCCCCTCTTCCGCCTTCAACTCCCCACAACCATTGGCGCCCTCCTCCCCACGGGCTGCACCCTTCCACACCCCATTAGCAGGAGGAAGGGAAAGGCGCGACTGGCAGGGAAGAGGGCGCCGTAGAAAAAGAGGGGGGGGGGGGGGGGGGGGGGGGGGGAATTTGTGGAGAGGGGGACCGCGAGGGCGAGGAGAAGGGGCTGGTCTCAGGGAGGGTTCAAGAATCAAAGAAGCGATCGAGTAATCCCTCCATGTGACTAAAAGACACCATCTCGCGATCCAGGGCCGCCTCCACACTGCCAAACTCGGCGTTCCCCCCACCAAGGGTACGGCCGGCGGGGAGGAAGGCGCCCGAGGGGGAGGGTAACGCTGGAGGAGGGGAGCGGAGGGCGGAAGGGAAGGGCTGAGAGGGGGGGGAGAAGGGGCTGCTGGTCGCAGGGAGGGAGAACAAGAATCCAAGACTCCTCCATCACGCGATCCAGCGCTGCCTTCACAAGGTCAAACTCGGCGCTCCCCCACACTACGACGCTTTCCCCTGCCGGCCCCTCCCAATTCCGGCCGTTCTCTTCCCCCCCCCCCCCATCCCATCCGGCGTCCTCCTCCGGCGCCCTTCTCCCCAGCGGCCGCACCCTTCTCGCCCAGTAGAAGGAGGAGGGGAAGGGAGGAGGGCACAGTAGGGGGGAGAAGAATGCCCGACGGGGGAGGCGGACGGAAGGAGGGAGGGCTGCGAGGGGGAGGGGTAGGAGGAGGAGCTACTCGCAGGGAAAGATCAAGAATCCAAGAAGCGATCGAGTAATCGCTAAAAGATTCCATCCCGCGATCCATCGCCGCCTCCAGACCGCCAAACTCGTCGCTCCCCCACGAGGAACTCAGGTCAAAGTCAAACCAGAACGGCTCCGTCGGCGGCGAGTTGGACCCCGTCGAGGACCCATCGGACGAGGACAGCTGCGCTGGCGGAAGAGCGGACGACGACGGGGACGGATCGAACAGAGACAGCAGCGTTGGCGGCGGCGGCGGCGGCACCGGCGGGGTGGGAGGCATCAGAGACGGCAGCGTTGGCGGAAAAGAGGACAACGACAGGGACAGATCGAACAGAAGCGGCTGCGTCGGCGGTGGGGTGGACGACATCGGTGGCGGCGCCGGCACCGGCGGGGTGGGAGGCATCAGAGACACGGTGACGGGCGACCAGCAGATGGGGCAGTAGGCGTTTTGGCGGAGCCAGGGGTTGATGCAGGTGATGTGAAACATGTGGCTGCAGGAGGGGAGGACCCGCAGCACGTCGCCCATCTCAAACGCGCTCTGGCACACGAGGCAGCCGTCGCCGTCCTTCCCAACTGAGATGGAGCAGAAGAACGTGGGCAGGGCGGCGAGCTCTTGGGGGCGGAGCCCCCCGCCGCCGCTCTGGGCCATGCTGCGGCTGGGCGAGACGAACCAGGAGGAGGGAGAAGGTAGCGAACGGGGCGGGCAAAGGTGGCGAACAGGCGAGGAGGAGGGGCGAAGGGCGCCGGCCCGGGTTTTATGCTGTGGAGTTTCCAACCGTTAGTTCTCTTTTTTCCCCGCTACTCAAAAATTCGAATTTCGAAATAAGATAGAAATGGGGAAAAAAGGATTATTGCAAGAATAATATTTATTTCAAAGTGGGGCATCCTTCTTTAAAAAATTTCAAAAGGGGCATAAAAGCTTTTAAAATATCTAATAGTATCTAATAAGGGCACTAAATGTGTAAAAAATCTAAAAGGGGCACGCTTCTTTGGATTCATATCTGTACAGCACAGAAGTGGGAAACAAGGGATTATTGCAAGAATAATAGTGTTTTAAAGGGGGCAGCCTTCTCAAAAAATTATCAAAAGGGGGCACCAAAACTTTTACAATTCCCAATAAGGGCACTAAATGTTTAGCAGAACCAAAAGTAGCACCGTTCTTACGATTTATATCTGTATGAGGCAAAAATTATATTTTTCTTAAGAGACTACCAAAGGACCCTCAATCATTTTACAAATAGATCTTATTAATTATAAAAAACTAGACAAATATTTACTAATTATAAAAGTGTTACTATCTCAAACTAATGACCAAAATCAATTTATAAATAATTACTATACGACTATATTTATTCTATACATTATTGTGAATAAAATTCAAAAGTAACATAATTACTTATGATTGTTACATATTTCTTCCTTTATTAATTATAAAAATTTAGCCGCCTCTTCTAAATTTTAAATTTTTTAGGAATAGATTTTCTTAATTTTTATAGTATTAGTATTTTTGGCAATTAAAGAATAATAAGGGCCTCATTTAGATATTTTGTGATTAAGGATATAAAAGTTATATTACATAGATTTAGATTAGGATAATGTATTTGTAAAAACAATTGAGGCTGGTTTGGGTTGCATCTTACATATTTGCACTTGTAGTTCCCCTATTAAATATTTTAGAATCATTTTACTCTTATTTAGTAATTTTGCCTACTAAATTCCAAGATTTGTTATTGAATCGCTCACTTAAAAAGCATTCTCGATATTATGCCTTGAAGAGGACTCGAACCTCTACGCTCTTTAGCACAAGATTTTGAGTCTCAACGTGTCTACCATTTCATCAAATTATCGTACTTATTTATATACCTTAACTCTCATATGTTTATAATTACCTCTCAAATCTTCAAAAAAGTTGCGGTCGTATCCTTTCATCAAGATACCATAAACTTCAATTGAATATATGAAAACATTTTGTCAACCCTAACGAAGTTAAAAGTATGTATATCAAATGATTGAAATGTTTTTGACATATTATGTCCGAGTTTACAGATTTTAACATGAAGGGTATATTTTCGAAAGATGTCAAGTATATTTGTAAGAATGTAGGACTCTAATTAATGTATACTTGGGTTGAAAATATTTTCAAATCTATTCATCTTTCCGTTGAAGTTTTACTGTTATTGTGTACTTTTATTCAAAAGTATATATCTTAGAGTTAACAAAATGTATTAAAAAGTACATCTTCAGCTAAATTTGTGCTCTATAATGCAAAAGTATGCATGCTATTATGTGAGCAGATTGATATTTTATTATTGTGAAAAAAGTACATATTTTTAATTAACAATGTGTAAGATTTGAAAATGTGTATTCTGAGATTAAAGTGCGTATTAGGAAGTGTGTATCTTTGAATTAATAAGATGTTTTCTGGTTCAAAAATATAGGAAAAGGTGCAGATTTAAGAATATTGTTGGTCCAAGTATACTTTGGCAAATATTTAGTGAAATAGTATATTCTTTAAACAATCCAAAAAATACAAGTAAGGAATTGAGATATGAGTAAAGTTATAATACTTAGGACCCTCTTTGATAACCCGAGGTCGATTGTCTATATGCTGAAATTGCTTCCTTTTGATTTGATAATTTGATCAGTATTCTACTTAGAAATAAAGAAAATAGATTGAGTAAATTAAGTAAAGAATAGAGTATACACAAATAGATATATTTAAATCTTATTCCAGTTAAAATAAGGAATATAAGTTTTTTAATTGAATTGCTTATTGCACTTTATTATAAATATGGCATCATTAACCATACCTGAACATCTACAACCAAAGTGAACAGACTTAGACAATCCGAATAAGTCATCATATTTAGGCTTATTCAAGTGTGAACGGGAATAAAAATCACATGCCGAAAGGCCCTCAATGGCAACGGCAAAATGGCAATTTGTGTTGATGCCAATGGATAGTGATGAGGCAGAATCCGATTCAGTCCATTTAAATAAGCCCAAACCCCGCTCAGCCCAGCAGCAGCAGTGCAAGGCCCTCAGGGAAGCCTTCGGCCCATCAGCGGCCCAGCAGCCCTCGGCCCATAAGCGGCACCGTCGCTCCCGGCCCAACAGGCTTCAGCCCGTCAGCGGCCCACCAGCCTACGGCCCGGGAACAGCACGGCAGCCCAGGGCCCAACAGGCTTCGGCCCATCAGCGGCCCAACCCCCTTCGACCCGATAGCCGAGTCCGGCCCACTCCGGTGGCGGACCAGGTACTATGGCGGTTTACCAGTAAGTCCGCGTTTAGTCCTATATCGGCTGCCACCGTTAACCATCCTCTATCCTCTGCTATAAATACACCGCTATTTATTGCCAAAGGTATGCTCTCTGAAGCCTCCGAGACCCTTAAGGACTACGGTCCAAATAGCATTAAAGCTACTCTTTGCCTTCTGAATCGAACCATCTTCAGAAGCTAACTTGACCGTCGGAGGGGGTTCCCTAGGGCTGAACCCGGGGACTCCTGCTGACAGGTTTCTTCTTCTTTCCCTCCTGCAGGAGCTCGGTTCGAATCATCGCCGACCTTCCCGAGTCGGTCTCGCCCGCCGACCTCGGACTCCTCTCTCTGGTCTCGACGCCGTACGCCGGCTGCCCCGCCATCGAGGAGACTCGGCATCGCGCCATCCCCTCGCTTCCCGAAGGAGCTTCGGCCGCAACTTCCCGGAGCAAGCCAGCCGCCGACCGAGCCGGTCTCGGCCTTCGGACCTTGGGCTTCGCCTCTGCCTCCTCCGCCTTCCGGATCCCCGTCGGGCCTCGATAACACTGATCCGAACCGGCTTTGGATCCACCTTCGGATTCCAGTTTCGGAATCCGGTCGTGATAGCTTCGGCTACATCAGATAGCTATGTGGACAAATGAGAAATCTATCCTTTTCCTTATCCTCTAAGGAAAGATATACTTACCAAAAATAAATAGTTAAAAGTTAATTATCAAATAAGAAATCAATCCTTTGACATAACATAAAAATAAACCTTATGCCACTTTAATAAAAGCCATGCAATTCAACTAGAAAGATAATTAAAGATCTATTATTTCAACAAAATTCCTAAAAGTGGCAATAACCCTCTCCATTGCACATTCGATGAATATGACGGCTTCTCTAGTAACAATGGATATAAAAATAATTGTACTTACATCTTTTAAAGGATAGCTATATTGATACTTGAGTATCCTCTTTCATCGCTAGTTAGGGAAGCTTCACTGATTGTTTACCCAAAACACAGGCAAAGCACTCACCCTGTCGTGAGAAAGATTCTACTTTTTCTCGAGTATAGTCTTTTTTTTTTTTAAAAAAAGTTAAATTTAAGTGGATCCCATTATGCCTTGCATGTGGTTCAATTCAATTGATCAGTCGATCTAAAAAACCTAAAAATAAAAAAAAATGACACTGTAAAACTTATAAAAGACAACAATTTACAGCACTCTAAACTTATAAATGACACTTTTTTTTTGGAATTCAAACTTATAAAAGACACCGTAAAACAATTTACACCCCTCCCAATATACGGGAAACATCATTGTATAGCATTTTGCACCATTTTACACTATTTTACGGTGTACCAAATGACTTATAAATTAAAATGCAATTTGTAAGTCTATCATTAAACCGAAGGAACTTCCATAAGCTCCAAGAAAATGTTATGGTGCCCTTATACTTCCTACTCAAGTCATATACAAGTAGTTTAGTTAAAATGAAAAGAAAAATCAAAATAATAGATCTCAAAACTTGAAAGGATCAGATTACTATACATCCATGCAACTATCCTAGGACCTACAAAAGATGCTACATGCACCCTCTAGGATACTCGCTTCACCATCCTCGTGCATTTGCCACGGTGAACTTCCCATGATGAGAAGGGAACATATGATGGTAAAAGATGAAAAAAGCACATAGACAGAACACCAAAGAATCATAAAATTGGAGTGTTTAGACCCTCTTGGTCTCTTGGATATCGATTAACTAGTAGTAAGAAGATTTACCTAGGAAAATTAGAAGCATAAAATGTTCCATAGGTTACGTTGTCACTCCAATCCATATAGCTCTCTAATCCACATTGTGCTACCAGTGCACAATACTACAGTACAGATGGACTTTTGGTTTCCAATCAATGGCAAATGACATAATTATTCCCCCATTTTCTTCTCCACAATTGATCCAAGATGATCTGATGGCCTAAATTGCACAACTCATGCCCAAAAGCAAAAATTAAGGCAGTGGATGATAGAGAAAACATAAAAATTGTTGATGTCTTTGAAATATCCTTGCCTGTACAAACTACATCTCCAATTATCTAAAAGATGACAAAATGTTAGTTGTCTATCAGTTGATATTTCTTTCAAGAGACAACTCTGAATTAGTTAATTGCATGTAATTCATCTCTAGCTCATAGTTTGCAGTATAGGATCGACTGTGCTAACTCGAGCGACTCATACTGTATCAGAGCGAACCCGACTCAATGCGACTCTACCGAATTTATGCAATTTGGGCAGAAGTCGACCCGACTCGTACCGGACGGATCATTGGAGATCCACGTCGGTCCGACTCGTCGAGTCTGCGAACCTTGCTCTAGCTACTTTAGGAACGAAGTAATCCACAGAGATCAACGAAGTAAAAGAAAAAAGAAACAGAGGAAGAAGGATCAGACAGCCATGCAAAGGACATAAGATTTTACGTGGTTTGAAGGCGATGTGCCTTCTTACGTCCACGGCCGCAGCAAGATTCCACTATAAAAAGGAGGAATACAAAACCACAATTACAATGAGGAGAAACGCCCTTAAAATACTCAAAAGAATAGGACATTGCTAATCGATGATATATTAATACCCTCCAAACAAAATAGAGTAAGCTTGATACATTGCCACATAATAAAATTTTCTTCCGGAGGTGCTGCCACGCAGGTTGATCTGCATACTCGCAGTAGTGTCCATGTAAAAGTTCATGCTCCACACTCCAACAAGCTACTCAAAACTTATTAATTCTGAAGCCCCTTATTGATTGGAGAATAGGAGAAGAATAAGGGAGAATAAGAGGAGAATAAGCTTAATTTTGCTTTGACAAGCAGAATGGCTTATACCGGTGCAGAATAGCATATTCGGGGAATAAGGAGAATAAACCATCCCACCCTAGACCCAAGAATTACTTATTCTTCTTATTCCATTAGCGGGCCCCACAAAACTATCAAACCGAAACATCCCTTATTCTGGTATACGCCATTCCGGATAAATAATTCCAGAATAACCTATTCTGCAATCAAATTGAGGTGTACCGCCGAACCCTTGTTTTAAACAGAGCCACCTACTTTTACCTGTAAAAGAGCATGAATCAAATTGGTCAACAGTATTATCAATTTGACTAGTAATCCGAGGAAAATATTGGATGGCTCCCAACGAGTGTGGTTTACCATACTTTAGAGAGTGATATACTAACATTTTTCTAAGCTATATTGGTTACCACAGGGCTCTATATTAACAAGTAGCTGCCCGCAATGTGCAGAGCGGGTTGAACCCCCAACCTCCCGCAGAGGGGACTCAGGGGAGGGGTGTCCCACTGTTTGTGCCATGCGCTGGGACAGTTGCAGAGAGATTGGAAGGGATCTTATCATAGCCCACTTTGATTGCAGAATAAGTTATTCGGAATTACTTATCCGGAATAGCATATACTAGAATAAGGGGTGTTTTGGTTTGATAGTTTTGTGGGGCCCACTGATGGAATAAGAAGAATAAGCAATTTTTGGGTCTAAGGTAGAATGACTTATTCTCCTTATTCTGGTATAAGTAATTCTGATGCGGTATAAGCCATTCCGTCTGTCAAACTAGAATTAGCTTTATTCTAAGAATAAGAGGCCTTATTCTTCTCCTATTCTCCAATTAGCTTTATTCTAAGAATAATGCACATCAAAGATTAGCATCTTCCCAGTATCATATATTCATAGCTGTAGCAACGTACACACATGGAGTTGATAGATAAAATATCAAATTTGAAATCATTAGACAAAATAGGATGTTGGACTCCTAAGGCAACACTAAAGTCACAGTGCATTTGAATTACTAGAACGATATAATTTGTACCATAATAACACAGCTAAAGCCACTTATCATGTGAATTGATAATAAGAATCTGCAGGTAACATTGTCAAAACAATACATAAGATGCTGCCCCCTTAATGGAAAACATTGCACCAACTTATCGGTGAAACTTAAAAACAACAAAGGCAGAACGAACCTGAGTGTCAAGCATGTCGAAGAACGATTTTATTAGGAAATTGTACTTGAAGGCTTCTGTAAGAGTGCGCACCAGAAGACCATTGCTGATAAGAATGTACTAGAGCTTATCATATGAACACCAAGCATCTTATTATATATATATATATATATATATATATATATATATATATATATATATATATATATATATATAGAGAGAGAGAGAGAGAGAGATGCACAGACACAGACAAACATGCATCCAGACATGCATATATACATACAGACATACACACAAAAGAATTAATTATTCACAGTAAAAGTGCTATAAGTTGACCACTCAATTCAAAGGAAACCAAAAACATCAACTTCATTGTGGCATCATGGGGTGGTATATTTGAAGTTCCTGGTGCACACTTCCGCTTCTTTATTTATATTGTGTTTCAATTTTGCAAACTGATTCTCATAGGCCACCCAAACCATCACCGTAGGATGGAGGTGATGGCTCGAACACAGCCTTCATAGCCAGATCTACGGTCATCACACCCATTAGTGCATGATTTATGGTGAGATAGTAACCTTCACTAACTAAAGTCAGACCTGGGCAAGATTTTGAATTTGCATTTAATGTATGCTTTTCGAACCCATTGTGCATGATCTATCCATTGATCCCTGATAATGCCATCTTGATCAAACCTGGCAAAGGATTCAGATTGGAACAGATGACTTCCCTAGGTTAACGGAAGAAAATTGTGACAAAACCTCTGGGTTTTCATATGCACCTGATTCTCCACCATCCACTTCATCTCCGAAGGCCACCTGAATAACCCCCTCTTGCAACTCAAGAATATGGAGCTGTCTCCAATGTAACATCTCATCGGCAATCTTCATCTTCCTTCCATTTCCTTCACTTGTAAATCCATCATTTAGGGTTGTTCCTTCTCTGACCCCCCTAAGTTCCTTCGCAGACCACAAACCACTTGCACCACGAGTGAGGAGATAGCATCTTGCCATGCTTAACCAAATTCCCAAGATCACACCTACTCAGTCCTATATACAGCAAAGGTGTTGAATCTAGTGAGTTTGGTGATCTGATTGGATCTCTCGGCCATACGTGTCAGCTCAAGTGGGCTCAGCCCATTGGCTATCCGGCCTGAACGTTGCTCCTTAAGCCTTGTCTCCAAAATCAACCAATTTTCTCCTTTGCTGTTCCAGTTTGCCTCAATATCCACCTGAGTCAACCTAAGAAACCAGGTTATTTTCTTCCTTGCTTCATGCTCTTGTTCCAAGCACAATGTTTTGTAACTTTGATATGTCCTTGTAGGATCATAGTTCACTTTCTAGACACTTCAGCAGATGCTTCTCGATGAAGATGGTGATACAGAGCCTACATTGCCCCCTCTTCAAGCCACTGTGAATGCTCGCATCTCCTCCACCTACATAGAGACGTGCAACCTCCAAACATGTTTAGTGACAAGTTCTATAATCAACCTCCAACAGAGAACCAGGGCAAGCAATAATGACCTTAAAATTTGTATCCCATAAAGGAAACAGGACCCTTGATACCCTGCATCAAAGCTCTCTCCCCCTATCTGCTTCCTTAGGACTTCTACTAAGAAACAGGCTGACTACGAAACCCTAAAATGCTTAGCACCTTGTCTGAAAGGATTTGGTACCGAAATAAGAGAGGAACCTGCTGACTCCATAGTCCTCACCATCAGACCATAGTCACTGGTCTTCCCAAAGCATGTGCATATTACCCGCAAGAGAAATCTTTCAAGCAGTGGCATAAAGGGAAACCTCCAACTTTTCCATATGTACATCCTACCTCTTTCTTGGAACCATTTTTATTTATTTCATAGACTTACTACTTCTGTTAAGGATGTTTGCTCAAATGCCTTCAGGTTAGAGCCCTTATTAAGCGAAATTAAAACTTTATTATTCCTCATACAAAATTATCTTTATATTTGATTATTTACTTAAAATTAAAAATTTATTAAGACAAAATTACTTAAATCAATATGATATTTTTATCTTAACATAAAATTTAATAATTTTTAAAAATTTCACATACATGCCGTACATCTCACGGGTTTGGAACTAGTTATTACAATATAAGAACAGCCAGAATAGGAAATTTCCAAGAACACTTAAAACATCGAATGTTAATTTTTGACATTAGGATGGCATTTGAGAAGAACAATGATAAAATGAAATAGCAAGGTAGTTATTTCAAATGGGCTTTAGATGTTGTTGCACAAGCTGCACAGAGACATAAATGAATCAACATTACTAGAGTGGGATTCCTGAGGATGGCAAATAATGAAGGTGAGGAGAGGAATGGGAAGGGTGGCTCATCAGGCATAGGATGATGTGCTCACCGAAGATGCGTAGGCAGTACGTGTAGGGAAATGGGGGTGTGAAGGCATTAAGGGTTCCCTATTTAGTTGCACAAGTGCCGAGCGAGGACTGGCGTTAGTTACATCTGTGCAACATGATCAAGGAGGGCAAGAGAAGGAGAGGAAAGAAAAGAAAAGGAGAAAGGAAGAGGAAGGGCAGGACATGGCAGGGCAGGCAGGCCCTCAAGGCATACGGGGGTACATGGGTTGCTGCAGCTGCAGTGGCACTCGAGTGGGAACAAAAAGAGGAGGGAAGGAAGACAAGGAAAAAAGGAAAAGAAGAGGAGAAGGGCTGCACAAATGTTTGGGTGCAGGACATGATGAGAGAAAGAGGAGGAGAAGAAGAGGATGAAATAGAGAAGACGACAAGGAGAAAAGAAGACAATGAAGGAAGAAGAAGGGAAGAAGGAAAGGGGCGGCAAGCTGCATATGAATGGAGGAAGAAGAGAAGGTGGCAATGGCAGCGAATAATAGGATTGGACATGTGAGCCTCTCGCCTTTCGGAATAGTAGAAATGATGCTAAAAAAAAAATTCTCAAATCAGTCATCATCATTTTTTTATAAGCAAGTTAACACTTAGTATATGCCCTGATGCTCTCCAAAAACCTAAAATGAGAAAAATACTAAAACACCCTCACCTATCCTTAAAATGAATGAAAATACATAATGAACTGGAAAATATATAATAAACAAAAAAGACACGACAACTCCGAACCATGGTAAGGTCAGAGTTGGCTCGACTCCACTTTATCAATGGTACATGCATGTGGGATTAGACCAGACTTGAACTTGGGTGTTCCCACCAATCATTTCTATGCAATGAAGTGTCTGCCCTAATGAATTAGAATTCATAATAATTCCTAACTACAGATGCAGAATGAACAGCAATAGTAATACCCAACTATAGGAGTAAGTTCACCAACCAACTACTAATGAATATATACGAATCTAATCCTAGATAATGATGGCAAGGATACTGGTGATATTGCATCATACACTCCAGTCTAGCAGAGGACTTTAAAAGAAGTCTTCTTGGAATCCTTGTACTTGAAACGAAGGAGATTTTTTTTCCTGAATAAATGATAGTGGTTGGACCACCAATTTATTAAGCATAAAAGTTTCCTCTTATATAAAGGTCAAGACCATAATGTACAAACTTTGCCATCTCAAGGTTCTTAGCAGGACTTAGAACCGAATTAGGAAGGTGTTCATCCTACCGATTAGAATAAGCATTACTTAGGGTTCACAAACTCTGACATGGCTCCCCTTATTCTGGTGAGTTCTTGGATATAAGAATCAAGAACCAGAGTCAGCTGCACAGAAAGAAATACGAAATATCAACCAATCTGCATCTATAATTAACTTAACATAAAAAGCTTAATGACCAATGTTTCACAGCAGGGAAAACTGATTTGCACCCTCTGTAGACAGACAAAATTACATGTCAAATTTAACATCTAATATGTTAGTATCATGCAAACATAGATTCCACTAGAATGGTGACAGCAAAGTTAGCAACTGAAGATACTTTAACTTTACAGGGCATTAATACATCTAGATATCCGGAACATTACTTCCTTAGGCTAGCCAACCAGTCCATGATTTTTTATTTAGAAATGAACAATGACACAAACAAACAACTAGACATAGGTCTTCCTAATCCAGGTCTGCGGCCAAGACCAATAAGCAGTTTTATCAACATTCAACAATGAACTGACACCAAGTTTGAGAGCATAAGCTCAAAGTACAATTAATGGTCAGAGACTCAAAATGAAGACCAGAAACCTATGTCCCTTGCAGACGAAAAAGAACTAGTGTTTATAGCAAGTGGAAAGATATGAGCAATATACACAAGTAAATAAGTGCATACATACATAGATCCGTGTTGATTGATTCAAGATGATAATGGCTGTCATGAAACAAACTTAGAATGTTGTTGTTTAATTTATGGTAGCATTTCCCTGTAGAATTTTGGCATTTGGTTTTGTCTCTTGCTTCCAAGTATTAAGAACCCATTTTCAGGGTCATCAATGTTCCAAAATTAGACACGGGGCAACTAGTGAAAATTCTACGTCTATATTTTTAGACCAATCTTCATTTCAAACACATGAACTAATAATAACAGGTAGATCTGAAGCACTATAGTTGATCAGAAAGGCCAGAACAAAACCTACACACATCATTAGCAATATTTCCTAGTACATACTGATTCCAAAAGCATGAAGTTAAACAAGGGGAACGGTAATGAAGACCCCAAAGCATTCAGAACCAAATTAGCAAAACTTGTTTCTGTACAACCTAAGTTAAGGCTAAGCTAGAGGGTGTTGTAAAGAGGATGAAAAGTACACAGCTAAGAAAGAAAAAGCAGTGAATTAAATGAAATGGAGAGGTCACTTATCTTTCATGTCTGAAGCATACTAAGGAAACCATCTCTCAAATGGAGCAACCAAGTCCCAAGTTCAGCCCAACAATGTCATAGAAAATCCATCCATTCACATTTCTGCAACATGCTTCTTAATGGAGTAGTTGATAATGGAATTTCCAAGATGCCAACATAAATCTTAACCTTCTTATGAATGACACAATGTAGACCAAAACTGTCTCTGGAATAAAATCAGCAGATGCTTTGATGTAACCAAAGATTGTCATATCAGCACAAATCTGGTTGAAACCATAGGGGAAAGAAAAAGAACACTTCATGGATAAATAACAACAGGAGCTGCTCAATGCATGCTGCCAAATAAGAAATGTAAAAGTAAAACACATTTCTTCAAAGAAGAAGAGATGACAATAGCACTGTAAACAGAATGATCCCTTTGTTACCATAGGTAATGCAACGAAATAACACTACAAACACAATGATCCCATTCTTAGCATAGGTAATACGATGTAATATATATGAGGGATGATAATCAAATATAGAACAATCAATAGCGAAAACCAAGCATCAAATTATATGAATATTATCAAATAGCTGATCACATGCATGATCAACATAGTTGTTGCAGACGAAGATTCATCAAGTGTATAAAAAATCCTGCACTTGATTCTTGAAAAAGGAAGGGAACCAAAACATACGTATATGAAGCACATCAGCTGGCATACTACTATAAGCTGGTTATCCAGATTATGATTACAAAGCCAATGTTCATAATTATAAAAAAAAAACTAATTATCCAGACTTTTCAAAACTCTAGTATTGAAAGCCATTCACAGGATGGTACTACAAGTTACTAGGCACTCCAAAGGGAAAACAAATCTTGGTCTCATGAAAGCTTGAAGGCAGTCAAGATACAGACTGAAATAAGACACCAAGGAATCTTTTGAAAGAAACCTTGGCCAGTATCATGTCTTTCAAATCCCATGCATAGAAAGAGGCTTACTGCTCTGGCAACAACTAAACAGATTGCTCTCTTCAAGTAGCAATGTCCTTGTTGGCTGATAGAGCCTGACCCATATTGTTAAGGGCAGCATCATTGATTTTGCACTCTTTGAGAACCTGCAATTGTGAATAAAAAATAAAATTTCCAAGTGTAGCTGGTCAATAGGTAAACATTGTCCAACAAATGCATGTTTTTGATGAACGTAGGAGGAGAAGGTAGGCAACATACAAGCTCTCTACGGCAAGTACCACCACATACCTTTTCCCTGGAAACAATAGAAGGATCAAACCACCATTACAAAGAGAGGAAAAAAAAATCCGAAAGCCCAATAATTTATGCAATACCAAGAAAGTTCGTGTCTAAATAAATGTGGAACATCGGCCACACCTTGTTTACCAGTGGCATTTATTAGCATTTGTTTTATAGCTCAACTAGCAAAGAGAAGGCAATGATGAGGATCCAGAAAGGTATTGTGAGACTCCCTTTTGAAATCCTCTGATTTTAAAAAATCTTTGTCGAATTTGAAAATATTTGGAAAAATCTTAATTTGAAAAGAGAATTTTAAATTTTAAAAACATATCCTCTTTTCTTTTAGGCAAACTTTTAGGATTAATCCTTAAAGTCTAAATGACTTCTTGATCGACTGTATATCCGTGTTCTTGACCTCTCCCCACTGACCTCGGTCAGTGTTAATTATACCAATCAATGATTGGTAACCCTTGATTTACCATCCATATGAGGTTTGAAATAAACAGAAGACAAGCAGGAGCTTAATATAGCATATAAGTCATTTTTTTGTTCCTTTTAGTAAAAAGGGGTCCATGAGTATCCTTTAAAGGATACTTAAAAGATCTTGAAGTTCTCATAAAAGGATGAGTATCTTTGAGGAAGATTCTTGAAAATTATCCTTTAAGTATCTTTTAAAAGGATGAAGGATTATTTGGACAGTATGTCCTTTCATTTGGAATCTTTTGAAAGACATAGATTGCTTAAAGGATATCCTTAATTGATGAGGTGTGAAGGCCCCAACATAATTAGAGATATTCTTTAATAGTCCTTCAACTAATATAAAGGAATCAAAAAAATATTTTTTAGGTCATTTAACAAGTATAAATGAACCTGAACTTAATGATTAATCCACCAGTCGGAAATAACCACTTTAATTAATGATTATCTTATTAATATAAATGAACAAAGAATTATTCTTATTGGTCCATCTATAAATAAGATAATCACGACATCGTAGTCTGGCCCCCAGTTAGGACAGAATTATAGAAGGCATTGATTATACCCATTGATAGGGATGAATCAATAAATATAACATTTGGTCACTCTACCAATGAGAGTGAACTATTGATCAAGTGGTCAGTCCACCAATATGATAGAACCACTAAGTTTAGGCCATTCAACCAGTATGAATGAACCTGATTTTTTTTTTTGTTATTTGAAAAGGTCCTTAGTTAACCAATCGGTATAGAAGGGCCAAATTGATTTAATTGGTTGAGTAACAAATTTGTTAATTTGATTTATTGATTGATCAAGAATTTTAACTTGATTAGTTAGATTAATTGATTGATTGGATTTAATTAACTTAATTGATTTAATTAGTTGATTGATTTTAATACTTTAACTTAATCAATTGAATTAATTGATTAATTTAACAAGTTTTGTTAACTTAATTGATTGAATAATTAATGAACAAGCTTTTGTTAACTTAATTTGATTGATTGTGTAACAATTTAACAAGTTTTTATTGAATTACTTGATTAATTGATTAACACGTTTTTGTTAACTTGAGTGATTAATTATATAACAATTTAACTTAATTGGTTGATTAAGTAACAATTTAATTTAATTGATTGAAATCTTGTTGATTTAGTTAATTAAATGATTGATTATGTACCAATTTAACTTAATTGATTGAAATTTTGTTGATTTAGGTGATTGAATGATTAATTAAGTGTCAATTTGACTTAATCGGTTGAAATTTTGTTGATTTAAGTGATTGGATGATTGTTAAGTGCCAATTTGACTTAATTGGTTGAAATTTTGTTGATTTAAGTCATTAACATATTTTTGGTAACTTAATTGACTGATTAATAACTTAATTTGGCCAGATGATTGGTTGGTTAACAAAGTTGTTATATTAGTTGATTGGGTAGCAAATTAGCAAATTAGTTAAATTAACCGATTGACTAACAATTTTTGTTGTCTTAATTGATTAATTGCTTAATTAATTAATTTAATTGATTAAATTAATTAGTTAGTTAACATACTTATTGATCTGATTGATTGAATTAATTGATAGACCATTAAGTTTGTTAATTTAGTTAGTTGAATTAATTGTTTGGTTGAGTTAATTGACTTAATTAGTTAATTTAATTAATTTATTAACATATTAATTAATTTAATTAATTGAAATAATTTAATTGACTAATTAGCCAATTTTTAGTCTACCAAATATTATGGGAGGACCATTTTTAATTATTTCTTTTTTTATTTAACTTGTCTCTTTTTTTTATGTGGCCCCAACCAATATGAAGGGACCACTTTAATTTTCTGATTCTATTTTCTATTTTATTTTATTTTTTATTTCCTGTTTTTATATTATTTAAGATTCATTAATTCCTTATTTTATTTTAAATTTACTTTATTGAATGACCTACCAACAAATATAATAGAACTATTTTATCAATTTTTCTGTTTTTTTATTATTTTATTTAAGATTTATTAATTTTATTACTTTTTTATTTTCTGTTTTATTTTACATCATTTAAGATTAATTTTTATCATTTTTTTTATGTTTCTTGTTTCTTTGTTTTATTCAAGAATATTTATTATCCTTTTTTTATTTTCTGTTTTTTATTTTATTTAGGGGTCATTATCTTTATCATTTTTTTGTTTTATTTAGGAATTATTAACCTTTTTATTTTTATTTTCTGTTTTAAAACTTATCAGTTTTTCTTTTATTTTCTGTTTCTATTTAATACTTATTAATCTTATTATCTTTTTATTCTTGTTTTATTAAAAACTTATTAATTTTGTTTATTTTCTGACTTATTAGTTTGGCTTTTTTATTTACTTTCTTTTATTTTGTGATTATTAATTTTATTTTCTGTTTACCTTTGTTTTATTATTTTCTGTTTTGTTAATTTTTGTCATGTTTTTTATTTTTTGGTTTATTTAAGACTTATTATTTTCTTTTTTTTATTTTCTGTTTTTTTTAAATCATCAACTTTATTATCCTCTTTTTTATTTTCTATTTTTTTACTCTTATTTTTAATTTCATGGCCAAACCAAGCAATATGGCTTATCCATTATTTACACTTTGTTTATTTCCCTTATTTTCTGATTTTTTTAATTTTACGGCCGACCAACTGATATGGTAGAACCGAGATTTTAATTTTTTTTTTTTTAATGGCCGGCCAACCGATATGGCGGAACCATCATTGATTAATTTTCTCTTTTTTGTTTATTCGATGACCGGTCAACCGATATGACATAACCATCATTGATTAATTTCTGATTTTTTTTTACTTGATGGCCGGCCAACCGATATGACAGAACCATCTTTATTAATTTTCTCTTTTTTTTATTTGATGACCGGTCAATCGATATGACAGAACCATCGTTTATTAATTTTCTATTTTTTTTATCTTATTCGATGGCCGGTCAACTTATATGATAGAACCATCGTTTATTAAAAAAAATGTGGAGATTGATCTACATAATGGCGATTTTATTTCTAAAAAAAAAAAAGAAGTACAAGCCTAAAATTAGGCCTTCTGTTCTTCTTTTTTCTTCTTGCAGTTAGCTTGGATAAAATAGCCTACGACTTTAGGGAAATGGATTAACCACTTCAAATGGCAGTAAGAAAGGAGGAAATACAGAAAGTCCATGTTCTTTGTGTTGATCAGTAAAGCATACCACATCTTAGGAAGACCACTAGAATGAAGAAGAGCATGCACATCACCATACTCATGAGGCTTGGTCGATCACATCCACAAAGCAAATGAAATGAGAAGAAGAGGGAAATATCAGAATAATGCATAATGTTCACTACAAAAACAGAAAAATAAAAATATCTAAGAATGCTAAGATATTAATCTACTAAGTTTTATAGCGATCAATGGGGTCAAATGCAAGCCTTGCATCATTATCTTCAAAGCATGCCACCTTTTCCCGTGGTTATTCCATGAAAATTAAATTGTCCCATAGGTCAATTTTAGTGAAACGGATTGTTGCACCAAATAAATCTTGTAGACAGCTGGAGAGAAAAATATCATTACCCCTTGTGTGGCTATATCTCTCCTTTTCAATATTTTCCTAGCTGGAAAGACAAAGAACTTTTTTTTTCATTTGGAAACATTTCTGTTTTGTCAGTGATTCCAATGAGTGGAATCAATTTCAGAAGTGTTTCCAAATGGAGCACGTGCATTGCTGTTAATAAATGCCCCATGTCTTGCTTGTACTAGTGCATGACTGGGAGGCCTTATTGGTTCTGTTTGACCAGGTTCTACCCTTGATCATCTACTTGGAATTGCAGGATACACAGAAGGAGATGAAGACAAGGATTTTGGAGAGTGGCCAGGAGGAGATGGTTCCGTGTCAGTTAACATCATAACTGGAACATTTGGGGATCAAAACAAACAGTCATTACTAAGATCAACATCATGCATCACAATGCAAAAGGCTATGGGGGAAGACTATATTATATGATACAATATGATCCACATTGGTAAAAGAGAAAGGAAGCATCATTCTAGAAAATTCCAAGCAATGGACAATATACCTAAGATATTTGGAGTTGAAGCTAGATGTCTGGATAAATTTGGCAGACAAGTCTTACATTTTGCCAAGCCTAACGGACTTGGGATGAGGATATTATGGAAATATTTTGTCATACAACCACTTGCAACCTTTTACTTTGCATTTTATCAAGGAATTATGGTACCACAAAACTTAAATGAACATTAAATAAATAGATACCTGGCACTGCATAAGAAGTTTCACTTGTGTGGACTTCTCCATGCCAAAGATAGGGATTCAACTCCAAAAGCTGTACAGTGGACATACGATTGTCATGCGATGTCATTATCACTAGAAGCATTCATCTGACTTTGGCCTGAAAAAAAAAAAAAAGCTTTGCACGGTTTGTCAAAACAATGAAGACAAGATAGGGATCAGCAAAAGTCAACAGAAAATAGACAAAAGGACCAGCATTTATTTGAAGATGGGTAAACCATGATCTTATTAGAAACATTGATTTAAATACTCAAATGTATATATATAATCACCAGCGAAGTAACTACAGAAGTATTCACCTGATATGCCACATAGGCATGTCAAACGACCGCTCAGCGGCTAGGCATGCAACAACTGCAAACCCAACGACTCTCTTCCGGGGGAAAAGACTACGGCTCTCTCTCTCCAACTGCATCTAGCACAGAGAGAGAGAAAGAGAGAGAGACGGTGCCAACATCAATTTTATAATTCAAATTGTGATTCCCCCTTCCTTCCTACCCCCATCTTTCGCGCCCGCCCCCCCCCCAGTGTCCCCCTCCCCCTCCGGCGCCCTCCTCCCCGCCGGCCGCACCCTTCTCCCCCATTAGCAGGAGGGGAAGGGCGCGGCCGGCGGGGAGGAGGGCGCCGGAGGGGGAGGGGAACGCTGGGTTGGGGGGGTGGGGGAAGGGGCTGCTGGTCGCAGGGAGGGAACAGGAATCCAAGAAGCGATCGACTAATCGCTCCATTTGACTAAAAGATTCCTCCATCATGCGATTGCAGATTACGGCGTTTCCCGCCCTTCCCCCTCCGGCGCCCTCCTCCCTGCCGGCCGAACCCTTCTCCCCCATTACCAGAAGAAGGGGAAGGGCGCGGCCGGCAGGGAGGAGGGCGCCGGAGGGGGGAGGGAAATGCCGGAGGGGGGTTGGGGGGAGGTGGGCAGAAGGGGGAGGGGAGGAGGAGGGGCTGGTCGCAGGGAGGGATCAAGAATGGAAGAAGCGATCCATCCCCGCCTCCTCACTGCCAAACACGTCGCTCCCCTGCGAGGAAGAAGGTTCAAAGTCAAACCCGGACGGCTGCGTCGGCGGCGAGGACTGCGGCGACTCCGGCGGCGGGGTGGGCGAGGACGGCGGCGAGGACGGCTCCGGCGGCGGGGTAGAGGGCCTCAAAGCGACGGTGAGGGGATTCCGGCACAACGGGCAGGTGGCATTTAGGAGAAGCCAGGGGTCGATGCAGTCCTCGTGGAACATGTGGTTGCAGCCGGGGAGCATCCGCACCTGGTCGCCCCTCTTGAAGGGGCTGAGGCACACGGCGCAAGGGCGAGCGTCCTTCCCGCCCGCCCAGTAAAGGTACACCGGCAGGGAGGCGAGCTCTCGGAGGTCGAGGCCCCTGCCGCCGCCCTGGGCCATGCTGCCGGCGGAGACGACGGACGAACCCGAACACGAACCAGGCGGGGGGAGGGCGAAGAACTAGATGGCGAATGGAACGGAGGAGAGAGGAGAGGGCGTACCCGTACCAATTGCCAATTGGGGTTTTGGGGAGGAGGACCAACACGAACACGAACCAGGCGAGGATGAGAGAAGAAAGGCGAGAGGGGTGCCCCCCGTTTTATACTGTTGACTTGGTGACCGTTACCTAAAACCCCCCTTCCCTTCGTTTCTACGCAACAAAAATATTCGAATTTCGAAATAGTCGGAGCCAGACAGACGCAAATATCGTTCTAACTAGTTTCACACCCGTGCGATGCACGGTGAATGAGCGACTTTGTTTAGATTAGAAATACGAAATGTCTATTAATGTTATTTTTATAAATAATAATAACTAAAAAATAATTAAAAATATTTTTTTAAAATTTATTACTATTATTATCAAAGATAATAATTAACAAATAATTAAAAAACACAAATGGAAAAGAAAAAAATAAGTTTGTCTCACAGTAAAGAAGATGATATAGGAGATGAGAGAGACAGAAAAGAGGTGGGGAAGGAGTTCCAATCCGGCGATCCAACACAAAGACGGTTGAATACGTCTTTCAACTAAGAATGTATCAAATAAATGACAATTCAATTATCTCATTATAACAAACTACAAGTTGAACAATATCGTCAATGATGATCTCTTCACGAAATAAGCCATGTGCAGAAGAAAAAAAATTAAAAGAATAATCTTGTCAAATAAAAATATAAATTGATGATCAGAGAGGAAAAGGACTTTTCTAATAATGGATATAAAGTAAATACCGTTAAAAAAACTTTCAACTTGAAAGAATGAGACAAACATTATTGATGTGGATGATAGAAGAGTGAAAAATATATTTCTACGAAAATATACTTAAAATTATCTTGGACATTGAAATAATAGAATAATTTAATTACCTATATATGGAATATTTCTTCAAAAGATAAAGAAATTATTAAACCTATGAAAAAGGATAAAAACATCTATGTTTTATGCTTGATTTTTCCTATTATGTTGGCATACAATGAACAGACTAATTAAAGAAAACTGCATAGTGAAACATATGTGCGGAGGCAAGTCTATGGCACCCAGTCTTCATCTCCACGCTAATTCCTCAAAAGTTTTTAAATTTTAAATTTCAAATAGAGAGAGAAAGAGAGAGAGAGATCAAATAGAAAGGGAGAAAGAGCCTAATGAATGTGGGAAATTAAATAAAAGGGGAGAGAGAAAGCACATATATGATAAAGATAGAAAGAGAGAGAGGGTACGAAAGAAAGAGAGAAAGTGACACGTGGTTTCTCTTAGCTGAGTTTTTAGGCAAGAAAATTCTTGAAACTGTGTTTTAGTGAGGGGAGCATGAATACTATTTGATTAAAACTTATAAAACTAGTTATTTTCTACTTTGAAGTTAGTAATAAATAATTAATAATTATATAACAACGAGTGTGCTATGCGTGGAAATAGAAGAAGAGAGAGGGCATTAAGAAGGCTATGCCTTGCATTGGAGTAGGGAAGAGAGGCTTGTGGAGGGATAGCAATGCAGGAGACATTAATTAGAGCAAGGATCCATTGCTATTGATAGCACTAAATGTTAAACCCAAGATTCGGAAAGCCCATTAGCTAATGACATTAATTGAACTCAACCATTGTATAAGTAGAAAATAAATTAATGGTTAATTAGCTAGAGAGCAAGATAACCAACCCATCAGGGGAATTAGGCAACAAACAGTAAATATTCGGAAAGTCATAACTTTTAATCTAGACGTACGTTGGTTTAAATATATTTTTAAAACTTAAGAATTGTTGTAAATATATTTACTTTGGTTTAAAAATATTTTCAAAATTTAGGAATTGTTGTTTGAATCATGAATCCCAACCTATTCTTCAATTCCTCGGAAATCCTAAGTTACAACTCTACACAGATTGAAAACGCTCAACTATGTCGGACTAAATGGTCAATTAATTTCCTAATCAGGGTCAAACAAAAACCTTCTATGAGCAATCAATCGTTTGGTTAGAAATGAGTTGACCAATTCTGTCAGTAGGTTGATTACTTCCTGTTTGACCTATATTGACCCTTTGATCCTTTGACTTCAATCTTTTTTACTCGATTTTGACCTTAAATATTATTTTTGACTCATGAAATATCTTTCGAATTATCATGAATTTCTGAAATTGTCTGTACTTAATTTTCAGCCTATTTTTCAATTTAATACATGAAAAATTAATTTATACTCTAAAAAATTTAAAATTGATCCCCACACCTTCAGATAAATTTATTTGACTTTCAAGAGTTATTTTCATTCAAATTAGAAATATAGTCTTACTCTGTAGGTTGAAATGCGCTCTTTGTCACCTTATGCACTTATGCTAACTTGATTGTCCTAATATTACTAATTATAAACAAAAAATTACTATCTCAAACTAATGTCCAAGATAACTTTTGAATAATTATTAGTGTATTATATATAGACTTAAAGTGTGTATTAAGAGGTGTGTATCTTTGAACTAAGAGTGTGTTTTCCGGTTCAAAAATATAGGAAGATGTGTAAATTTAAAAATATTTCCAATCTGAGTATACTTTGGCCAATATTTAAAGAAATAATATATTCTTAGGAAATCCAAAAACAAGTAAGTGGTTGAGTTATGAAAAGGGTTATTGTATTTGGGGCCTTCCTTAATAACTCGATTGTTTATTCCACAGTGATGCCGTACTTATATTGGAATAAGATATCCTTTTGCTGTGATAATTTAACAATATTCTACTTAGACATAAGAAGAGTAGATTGAATAAAATAAATAAAAAATAGAATATAAATATAGATGATTAACTCTTATTCTGATATAAACAAGTGATTTGACCTTTTTATTTGAATTTTTATTCTAATTTGTTATAAAATAAGGCATTTTTAACCTAATAATGAGCATCAATAACCAAAGCGAATAAACTCGGACAACTAAAAAAAGTCTTAATATCAGTAAACATTTTGCATGCCGAAACATAAAGGCCGTCAACGCTAGAAGGTCTGATGGCCAAACAGGCATTTTGCTTAAGAAGCTATGTGAATTTCTGGATGGTTTCAATGAATTCTCAATCTCGGCATATTATAGGCAATGTTCGGTTACTGATACGAGACATGTATTTCAATAGCGATTCTGATATTGTCATTAATAGCAGTCAACAAAAAGTGTCTAATTATACTTTATCACTTTTCACATTCATGTAAGACAAAAATCTAATATCATAACAAGTTTAATAGAGATCTAAATTTACTTCACAACATATCAATTTATAAGTCTTGGAAAGTCTTTATAAGACTCGCTTTCCTATCATCTAAAAAAATTGTCTTCTCCTTTCGCTGCCACCATTCCTCCTGTGTAGTTACAATATTGAAATTATACACACTCCAAAAAATATTAATATCAAAGCTAAAAATCTAATCGAACCGACCCACATTGTAGGAAACCAATTCATGCAGAGACAGAAGTTGAAAACAAACGAAGCAACATCCACAGTTAGAAATGGAACAGGGTGGTGGCCCCTTGGCAGCAGATTCTCCATGGACGGGAGTTTGCGCAGCACGCAAATGGGATAGGAGGGCAGGCAGGCGGGGGTTCGTGCGGCATGCGAATGGGTCGGTGTTGTTAAGACCGACTTTTATTCGGTCTTGGCAACACCGACTTATATTTAGAAATTTTAAATCTGGCTTTTATTCGGCTTCATTAAAATCGATTTATAGTCAACGTTATAAACTCTGACCTTTTGTGGTACCCACCACACACCTAGCAGTATGTCTAGCGAACGCGTGTCGCACTGAGGGGGTCCGGCGGTGTCAGGTGATTATTCTTGCAAATATTTTTAAAATGTTTATAAAATTAAGGATTTATTTAAATATGATTATTTAAATAAAAACTCTAAATAAATGGACAAATAGATAAAATGACTTAAAAATAGTTGTATTCACATCTTTTGAAGGATAGATAAGTTGATAAATGAGTATTCTTTTTAATCCCTAGCTGGGGAAGCTTCATCCCCTGTTTGCCCCACCCTGGGTGAAGAAGATTGTTTTCTTCTTTAATTCCTGATGGGTCTCTCATCTTTTCATAAAAGTTTTTTTTTTTAACTTTTCAGTTTTAACTTTCAATATTCATATTAGTATCTTTGATCTTCGTATTTACTTTAAATCCCTGCAATATTTAAACCCTCCATAAAAAGCTCCTCTGATCAGAGACCATTAAAAAAGAATGTATTAAAAATATTTATAGAATATTCTTAATATATTTTGATAGAAATATGATATGTAGTGAATATTCTTTCTTTTTACGATTGTTAACTAGAGGGGTTTTTTAAGTGTTCAAAGATCATGAGAGTTTTAAAGTAAATATGAAGATTGTAGGGACTAATATGGAATCTTAAATTTTTGTAAGAATAAAAAACTAGGAAACCCTTTTTATAAAAAAAACTATAGAATCATATTACTGTTAGTACTTGACCAAGAAAACATGCCAAAGTTACAGATAAAGGCCATTAACTGTGCATTAAGCTGCCATAAAATAGTGCTTTTAAAATGGACGAAAATAAAATGATGGTATGGGTCAACCGATTTTAAAAAACAGCAATTTATGGCAGTCCAAATTTACACAAAAAAAAGGTACCATCTTACACCATTTTACGGCGTATCAAACGACTCCTAAATTAGAATGTGATTTGTAAGTCCATCACTACACTAAGGGGGTTTCCATAGTCTCCAAGAAAATGTTAGATGGTAGCCTGACAGCTCCTACCGACAAGTCACAAGTCATATATGCGTGGCTTAAGAGTTAAAGATTAGAAAAATACATCAAACAATAAGTCTCTAAATTTAAAGGATCTAGAATATAAAGTATTCTTATCATAGTTAATTAATACTGTATAGCTTTTGCACGGCAAAAAAATATTCGGATACGATTCGATTTAAAATTTGAATAGGACAGTCAAACATTAAGTCCAACAATTATAATATTAAGAAAAAGATTCCGCAAGCTATCTATAATTTTATATCAAGATTTTTTAAAAAATAAAATAACAATTTAATGATATAATAAATAGTTATTAATCAAATTATGAGTTTTTGTCAATAAAAAAGTGACTTTTTTTAAGCCTGTAATATCACATTCTATGATATTTATGTAGTAAAAATCTTATTTATAATAATATAGCATATTAAACGGTAAGTATTAAATATTTTTATATTATACATGAATAAAACAGTTGATGTCAAAAAATGAGTATTTTTCCTATCTCAATTCTATGCGACGTACGAGAGTTTTATTCTAAAATTTAGAAGTACAGAAATTATACGCATATAGCACCTAGAAAACTTCCTGACGCTCTTGAGGGCATTAAAAGAATTTCAAAATTTTTTTGATTCTTTTTTGCTGATGTCAAGACGCACTTAATGCGGGATGCGCATGCCATGTGCAGCTGTGCACATAACAAGAACAAAATGGGGCGGCCCGTTCCAACTCAGCCATATGTGGTACAAGTTATAAAGTGCATAAACGGAAAACATAAAAAAATCATAAAATTTGGGTGATCAGGCCCTCTCGATCTCAAGATGAGATCCACTAAAACTTTTGTATATCTCAATCACATGAAGATAAAAATAAACAAGTCATTTGGTATGAAATGAATGTACCATGTCCACCTAATCCTCCCATGAGCAGGGGTACATAGAGATCCCAAAGATCCCATCTTCTCGATTTCTCGGTCTCTTGAATACCAATCAAGCACTAGACTGAGAGATTCGCATAGAAAAATTAAAAACATAGAATTTACCATACGTTACGTCCTCTTTCAAAAGATTAAGCCTTTCTATTGACGAGTGTGGCATTTTTGTTCAATCTTTTCTTTTATTAATAATTCCAATCCACATAGAGCTGCCAGTGCACAATATGACGGCATAGCTGAACTTCTGTTTGCAACAAATGGAAAAAAGCATAATTATTCCCCTGCTTTCTTCTAACACTTGATCGTTGGACAACCTAGGTTGCACGGCTCATGCCCAAAAGCAATGATGGAGGCAATGGATGGTAGAGGAAACATCATTTTATTAGTTCTGTCACTGGAAAAATCCTCACCTGTACAAACTACATCTCCAAAAACCAAAAACATAATCCATCTCTAGCTGCTCAAGCTTCTTCATTCTGAAACCTCTTATTTGCACCTCCTCAGGTATGGAGTTGTCCTTATAATCTACATGTTCCAGTGCCCAACCCTTGTTTTGAACACTCTACCTACTTTTACCTGTAAAAGGAGAGCATGAATCAAAATCAGTCGACGTATTCTCAATTTGACTGGCATGTGACATTTCTCTCTCTATGCACTAGATAGCCTCTCCAAATAGATGGCCAAAATGAAAGCCATAACTGGAAACTAGTCATTTCCAACTAGAATCTTATTATATTCTGAGGAATGCTAGTATACATTGAAATTTGCAGCATGCCACTTGTCGGGAGCCGTCAAATGGCTTCATTGGATAGCTAAATAGGCTTGGAGTTAAAAGCACACAAATACGTGTTAAATGTACTTCCCAAAAGAACCATCCAACCAGAGCTGCCTGAGGAAAACATCGGACGGTTTCTGAGTGTGGTATATCGTTCATTAAAGAGTGATATACTAGCATTTCTCTAAGATATTTATTACCACAGGGCTATGCTCCTATTTTCTTAGTTTATATATTTAACAAGCAGCCGACATAAGAAATTCATCCTTACCGAATTATTGAAATTTCTAGCGAGCACCTGCAAGTCTGTAGTAGTGTTGCAACAAGTAAGATCAAGTACACTTGCCTCAGCTTCATCAACAGAGTTCAACAAAAGTGATCCATCCGAAGAAAGGTCTTCAACATACACGTTTCTCCCATTGATCACCATGGTAGACATCTGGGAGATGAAGCAGCGGCCACTCACTCTCTTTCTCACATCTGAGCATGTAATAACCAATCTAGGCTTCCATGTGATGCAGGGTCACACTTCCACATCTTGACCATTAAATGAATCACGTATAGGATCAGCTACATGAACACCAACCTGAAAAGTAAGCAGACCAATGAGCAACATCCAGATTTCTTTTCAATGCTATCTGAATTATCAAATGGGATTTCTTATTTCATAAACTCGGCATTGAGATTATTTTAATAGGGTCATCCCACAAAAATTCATAGCTACCGTAAAGGTGACTTTTCCACAATTCCACTTGAAGGCATGTAGCAACAAACATGTATAATTTATACATCTTGTTTCTATCATGAAACTCAGTTCTGTTCCTCTTGGACAAAACAACATTTATATAGTATTCTCCTGAAGTGAAATAAAGAATCAACAATTATCCTTTGCATGCATAATCCTTAAGGCAGCAAGTGAACACACTCCCTCAGGAGAGAAACATATATAGGATGCAAAATCAGCCTTCCTTATGATGTTAGTTGCAGATAGATTGGAAGGGGTCTTATGACAGATAAATCAGAGTCCTTGTACATATTATACCTAAAACTCTATTAATGCACATAAAACATTAGCATCTTCCTGGTGTCGCATCTACATAGCTGCAGCAATGCACATACATAAAGTAGATAACAAAATTATCAAAGTTGAAATCATTAGACAAAATAGGATTTTTGACTCCTAAGGCAATACTAAACTTCATATGGTGCATGTGAATTATGATAACCATATAATTTCTACCGTAACAATCATGAAATTTATGGTATGCCGCACTCACAAACACACCGGGCAGGCTGGGCTGGGGCTTAAGCTCTTCGCTTCCTCCCTCTATTTTTTTTTTTTTTAAGGTGACATTAAGTCACAATTTGATTGAAGAGGTTAAGGAAGATACAAGTGGAAGCATGGAAAGGCCTTTGAAATGCAGAGAACCCAAAAATAAAGAGAACAACACAGAAAGAAACACAGAGCACTATTTTATCGAGAGAATAAAACAGTGAGAACAATAAAATGATCATATTTTTCCTAGTTCTAGCCTTGGTCAGCAGAGTGTGCCCAGGATCTTCAAGGAGATCAACTGCATTGCCCGAGTCTTCAGTCCAGTTAATAGCAAACTCAAAAGTTCAGAAGCACTGCGATACTCATCAGAAAATTTCCGCCTACTCCTTCCACGCCAAATTGCCTATAGCAGAGCATGGCAAGTCAAGTACCACAGTTCCTTCTGGTCAGGAAAAGGACAAACTTGTTCCCACCATCTAAGCAAATCCACTTGATACCAAACAGATTGCAAAGAGTCTTCCACTGAACATTGACTATGCCACAGTTATGGAATAGGTGGTTCTGGTCTTCATCATACAGAGCACAAAAAGAACATTTGTAGTTGCCAAGATACAGAATCTTTCTCAATCGTTGACCTGTAGGTAACCTGCACCAAACAATCTTCCAAAGGAACACACTAATTTTGTTTGGGAGGAGCTTGGACCAAACCAAATCCTGCCACCATACCTTGCAGCCACCATTGTCTAGGAACTGGACGAGGGAATTAACAGAGAAGTGACCATTATTGGTCCATCTCCATAATCTCTTGTCGTCATCCAGCAAAGAGATGTGAACTCGGTTTATCATAAAGAGAAGACTAATGAGTTCTTCAACTTCCTCATCAATAGGGTCCCTTTTGAGAGAGATGTTCACTTGATCTTCATTGGTAAGAATCTCATCAATCGTACTCATGGATTGCAGAATCGGCGGGTTCCGATCCGATTCGGGGGGGATTTCACTGTTCCCCCCCCCCCCCCCCCCCCGCCGCAGCCGGCCGTCCGCTGCCATCTTCTTCTCTCTCCTCTCTCTCTCTCTCTCTCTCTCTCTCTCTCTCTCTCTCTCTCTCTCTCTTTTTCTTTGAGATCTCGATTGAAAGAAGGGGATTTTCACCCCGTCATCGCCAGCCGGCCGTCTAGGAGCCACCGCTGCCGCTGTTGTCGCCATCACTACCGCCGTCGACGTGGGATTTTGTTTCCGCATCCCGATATGAGTTTAGGTATATTTTGATCTTTTTTTTTAAATTATCAAAAAATTAGAAGTGATGTATGATTGTGTACATTGTGTAGATCTATTAATATTTAGATTCAAAAAGTTTTTAGCATGTTGATTAGACAAAATCCCCAAAATTAATCCTAATTATGGGTTAAAAATTGAGACTTTTGTATAATTAGTGTAATTAGAGTTCAATTGAGTGTGCCAATCACTCAATTGAACAAATTAGAATCTAATTGTACATTTTTTTGCATTAATTGCTCATTGTTAGTACTAATTTCTCATAATTAACTTTAATTAAGGGTTAATAATTAGGTCTTTAATGTATATTTTTTATGGATGTACATGAATTGCATTTATTTTTATTGTAAATTCATTGAATAATATGTATACAATTTTTTCTGATTTGTTTTTATTTTTTCCTGATTTTTTCTGATTTTTTTTAATTTTTTATTATTTTTTAATCTGACCGAGTCGGACTAACCAGACTTCATCTGGATCGGCCGAGTCGGCCGATCCGATCCGGGTCGGATCGGGATCAGCGGGTCCCGATTCGGGGACCCGATCCGATCCGGAATTCCTTGATCGTACTACCATGACTTGTCACAATGGAAGACAGGCTGCTGAATAAAGTGGCCAAAGATGATGAAAAAAACCATGAATCCTTCCAAAACAACATGTGATTTCCATTACCCAATTGAAGTGTACTAGAGGTTGAAACAATATCTGCGGTCTTGAGAATATTCCTCCATATGGGTGATAGTGTGTGGAAAGTAAAAGGCTGCAGGTCCCATTTGCTTTTATTAATGAAATATTTGTTTCTCACTATAATTGCCCACAAGGAATTTGGGTCATCCCCCCGTCTCCGAAGCCATTTAGCTAGTAAACCTGTATTGAAGAGGGCAATTTTAACAAGACCCTCCCCTCCTTGATGTCTACTCTTTACACACATTGTCCCATTTGATCAAATGAAGAGCTTTTTTTTAATATTTTCCCTCCTGACCAAAAGAAAGTGCTTCTTCCAGCTTCAAGTATTCTCTCCACTGACCTTGGAATCTTGAAAACAGAGATGTAATAAGTAGCCAAGGAAGATGGGATTGACTTAAACAAAATCCATCTTCTCCCTGCTGAGAGAAATGTGCCTTTCCGCCCCTCTAATCTATTCTCAAACTTTTTGATAAGATCATCTCAATCTCTAACAGTAATAACACCATCAGTAAGAGGCAACCGGAGATACTTTATGGGAAAGTGAGTCCACCTGCAATGCAACATCTCTGCTGTCTCTAACAAGTTATTATGGGGCACATTCAGACCAACCAACTTTATTTTATCAAGGTTGATTTTTAAACCAGTAATGAGCTCAACAAGCAACAACAACTTCTTGATATTTTGGGTGAAATTAACTCTTCCCGAGCTAAAAAGCAATGTATCATCAGAGAGTTGCAAGTGTGATAAAAGAATGTTATTTCTACCATTGAAAAGGCCGTCAACAAGACCTTGAAGAGCTGCCCTTTCCCAAAGTGAATTCAAAATGAGAGATAAGAAGGAAGATGAGTGGAGAGATGGGTTCACCATGTCTCAATCCTCTAGAGCTGGAAATGTAGCCATGAGGTTCACCATTGATAAGGATTGAGAATCTAGGTGAAGAAATGCAACTCATTATCCATCCAATCCAAGGTTCGCTTGAAACCCATTAATTCAGGAGTTCTTCTAACACACCTCCAGCTGACCCTATCAAAAGCCTTTTCAAAATCAAGCTTTAATATAAATCTATTGACCCTTAAGCTTTGGGCTTTGGATGCTCGTGAGTTCTTTTGTCATACATAAGAATTTCTAAATGTTCATAATGGTCAGTATAGGTCTCAACAACAATGACACGTATTTATCTCTGATTGTAACATTTTGACCATTACAATGGTGGCAAAAATGCTTCGTAGCAGTCGCTCAACTGCAAATCTCAACCATTCCAAGCCCAACATCACTGTCAACAATTTCACTTGCTCATAATGAATAGGACATGCTGGGGAATCCAACAAGCCCTCATTAATTCTTGCCATCTTGAAAAAGAGATCTTTTGTTACAATGAATAAATAGCATAAAATTCACCTTATTTTCTTGTACAGAGGTACTTAAAGAAATGACATCCAAGTATTATTCGGTTAAGCAATCTGTCGATCAATGATACAAGCCATTGTTGTAACTGGTCATACAAGACAGAGATAAAGGTCAAATTGGGGAAGATGGACTACAATCCAGATGGCTTTATTAACTGTCACAAAATTTTAGCTTCTGGAAAAATATAGTTGTAACTAAACTAGGCACCACAGGTACGAAGAAGCTTGGACAAGAAAGATAAAATGCATTAAAAACATGATTAAGAATCCTAACCTCTCTGAATCTCCACTGTTTCATTTGACTGTCCAACGTGTTGTGAGGGAGGCAATACATTCAGTTTGGGGCACTCAACTGGTGGGAGTCCCTGTATCAGTCCCAGCAAGGGCAGGCTTTTAGAGATTTGAAATTAAGCACCTCAATAGCATCTGGGACCTGTAATATATAAGTCTTGATGAATAACGGCAAAAGCATCAGAACGTACGATAAAAAGAACAAAGGGGGAGAGTATCATTTATCTGAACTGATGAAGCAAATATGCTACGCAAAGAATGATTTTTGGGAGGATGCATGAAATTTGTGGGAAGAAAAATAGTAGCATGATAAATGCTTTTTTCTGAGGCCCACTACTCCATCAGAAGTTCTGATGGAATCATAAGACTTATGTAGCAAGAACTATGATCACTGGACCTATAATATGCTTGTAAAATGCACTTTATGAGGTCTCCTAATGCACCACAAGGTCCATTAGAAACAGAAGATTTAGGGGGGGAGAATTATGGTGGCAGCTGCTGTAGTATCCTAGGCATATAGTAGGATGGAGATATGTAATCCATAGGTAAGTAATATGAATAGTGTTCATAACTTCATATCCCTTTTCTTTTACTGTTTACAAGTGAACAATAACAGATATTCATTAAAGCCAAGAAATAGGGATATAAAATATAACTGGTACCGGGCCGGTACCGGACTGGTATTGGGCCGGTACCGACCGGTACCGGGCCGATACCGGCCGGTACCGGACCGGTACGTACCGGTACCGGTACCCACCGATACCGGTACCGGTACCGGTACTGCCATCCTTGCTTCAGAGGGGTGGAAGGACACCATAAACATGTGAAACCAAGTCGCTCTCTCTCTCTCTCTCTCTCTCTCTCTCCCCCAACCAAATCAGCCATCAACTTGTAGCAGAGCTCCCTGCAAACATGCCATCCTCTCTCACCTGTGCCTCCAAACATCAGTCATCTGGGGTCTGGGACCAAAATTATCTGACAAGAGTGGTAACTCCCCTGCCAGTTGATGCAGGACGACACTAACACCACCTAGAATTGCATGAGCGCAGTATATGGATTTGATCGCAGAGAATATCTTTAAACAAGAAATATCCTTCTATAAATACAGTGTCAATTTCAATCACATTTTTGGTGGGGTTGAACAATTACCCATCAATAATGTGGTGCACTAGTATGCACCCAACTGCAAGTACAACAACTTTGGAGGATAGAATCCCAGGATTAGATATTTAAATCTATTACGGGAAAAGTGCACCAGGTTGGCAAGCCTGAACTATTTGGCAGAATTCGGTAATTATGCCAAGGATTTATTGAGCATTGATTTCAGTCTGTCCTCTTATATTTCTCTCTCTCTCTCTCTCTCGGAGTGTTTGAATTCATAATACAATAGTGTGTTGAACGAGACAGCATTCCTGATCAATATTGGCTGGTTCCAGTTTGGTACTGGGAAATGCTGGTAGAATGGCTGGCTCAAAAGTGTGTGTTGGGAATAACATGCAATAATTTGGTTTAAACTTTAACCAAACTGTAGGTGGTCATCATTGTAGGTTCACGTGGATAGAAACACATGTCAGTATGTCACAGAACTTTTGATACCAAGAATTGGCAATTTCTCAAAACTAGGAACCTGAAGAACGAAAAGGCGAACACAAATGAAACAAGAGATATCCTACTTTAGATCATTGCTTAAGTTTTTGCGATGAGCTTATTCTCATGGTTGGTGCCAAGAAATTCCCAATAACTGATGAAGAAAAGACTTCAAATTTTTCATTTCAATTTACCTAATGTGAAAGTGTGAACAATCACTTTAATGGAAATAAAAAAGCATGATGTGATGAAAGTTATACAGCCTTCTTTTCTTCTGTGGCAAAATGGAAGTTATGATAAAAAAATTGGACAAGAAAAAGTATTAATGCATCTTAGCAGCATCTTCAGAATTGTTCTTCACAGGCGCGTAGGCAAGCCACGTTGCAATGACCTGAAGAAGGGAAACCAAGTCGCCAAGAATGAAAATCGGAGAATGAAGGAATATGACGAGCAGACAGCCAAAAAAATGCAGATATCTGTTTTAGGCAAAAGATCATGCTACAATGTCAATGAGGAAACCATGAAAGAAAAGAAGATGTAGACAGGAGGTTGTGTGCATTATGCATCATGGCAGATTGACCAGATCTATATAGGATTTTAATGACAAAGTGAAAATGGCAAGTTGATATATTTATTCAGATTCAGAGGATAACTATATTCTTCAAGCTGAAATGTAATTAACTTTCCAAGCAAAAGGATAGACACACAACAGTAAGGAAATTTGTGATTAATATATCGGGCCACTTTGCAATGGCAGTAAAGGAGCAGCAGTTAACAACTATAATGAATCCAATACGTAGATCTATTCAATTGTACCACAGATCTATTCAATTGGACAAAGAAGGCACATAAGTAAATAAAAGAGGTTGTACCACATCCCCAACAAATCATCTTCCACATACAATAAACCCATCACCATAGTTGTCAAGGCAGTCGACCAAGGCATGCTTGAGTCCCCAAGTACCTAATCGCTTAGGCACCCACCTAGGCATATACTTCATAATAATATACTTTATATCACACTAATTTACACTAATTTAACATTAACATGAAAAATATGAAGCTAATAACAGTAATATGACATTAACACTCTGCACACTATGCTGCGCACACAGTGCACCATGTGTGACAGGCGGAGGGGGAGGTCGGGGGAAGGTTGGGAGGGGAAGGAAGAAAGGGGGGCAGGGCGTGTTTGAGGGGTATATATTATTTACAGTAATTTAACGTTAGCATGAAAAATATGAAGATAATAACAGTAATATGACATTAACACTGTGCACTGTGTTGTGCACACAGTGCACTGGGCATGAGAGGCGGAGGTTGGGAAAAGGAGGGGGAGGGGTGAGGGGAGGGAGAGATTGGTCTAGAGAAGATGCTTCCCTGTGTTGGACGTCGACAGAGGTGGAGGACGCACGACGGCAGCAGCAGTGCTCGATGGCAGAAGCACTATGGCAGCAGAAGCTTCATGGCAGCGGCAGCTCGGTGATGGTCAACGGCGGCGGCGGCGGCAGTGAAGCACTATCCACCTTATTCACTTGTCCAACACAGTCTCCATGGCTTGTTCCATTCATTTATCATAGAAGCCAATTTCAAGGTTGAATTCCACAATACGCTTACCTTCTACTTCTAGAAGGGATATGTCCAAGTGGAACATGAAAGCAACAATGTGGCACATAGATGCTCCAGCTCCTCTACTTCCTCATGACACAAGTAACAAGTAGTCCTATACCTTCCATAAAGTGGGCAAGTCAATCACAAGAAGGGAAGTGGACATGATCAACTCCTCTCATCAGGGACTTGACCTTCAACAAGCTGCGAGGACGAGGAGTGAGGACAACCAATCTAATGAAGGCATTCTAAGGCCATTGTCAACAATCATCTTATACATTCTAAGGCCATTGTCAATATGAGAAATCCAATTATAGATTTAAGCCCTAACCATCATTCCAGGTTGAATCAAGCCCATATTGGCCTGTCTGGGTAGGCTAGGCCCAATGCAAGCTGCAAGCCCGATCCACCCCAAATTCACAATACAAATGGAAAAGCCCTATTCGAGCTGATTTGGCCCAATTTCTAGCCAGTCCAGGCCGATTCAGACTTCAGAGCCGATCCAGCCACTCTTTTTTTTTCTTAAATAAATTTCCTTGGGGGATTGGCTTTTCCCCCCTTGAATCAAATTGCCAGGCATTGATAATCCAGATTGAACAATCCTGTGAAGCGCGCTTTATAGTGTGCCATGGCTGGTGACAAGCCTTATTCAATGATCTCAATACTCATAGATAATGGTATCAGAATATTATCACTGCTGCCATTGCAAAGTCTTATTCATTGATTTGAGGCTGGCATCAATGGGAAGGAAAATCCATAAATAGCTACAATGCCAATAGTTGTTAATAACATAAATAGCTACAATGATGTCAACCATCTTGACAGCCAACAACACCTCATCACATGCATAAGGTAAATGCACCAGTGAAAGATTACTTTTACATACCATTAAAGAAGGAATAGCATGCCTTCCTGCAATCTCCTGGTATGTACTAGTGATGATAAAATCTGCACGGTTCATTTGCAAGTAAATCAACAGTGAATTGGCACAAGAAATGGTTACTTGTCCTCATAACTTTTCCAATATATGTCTGACTCGGGATACTTTGTCTTTTCTAACTCATGTGCAATGTTGCATTGTACAGAATTATGAATAAACAAACAAAAACAAATATAGCAGAGATGTTTTAAACAATCAAAAACTTTGTGATTCCCAACTTATATGACAGCAAAGATGCAACAGGATTTCCATCACTGTGGTTGCCAATGATAAGATCTGGAGTGCCATGTAACTCTGCAGTGATTTCACTTGATGCATCCTAATGAAGTGAACAAGTTAACAAGGAGTGCACCAGAAAAAATGAGGAAAGAAACAACTGAAACTGAGCATGGGTATCATAAAAATTGATTGCAGTCATGGAATTCTACCCTTTTACATCCTTTTTTATGTGGAAATCCTAAACATGCTAGGAAACCTTAAAAAGAACTAGTAGACCTGGTTAGGGAGCATTTGGACAAGTTGTAGACCCTCATGACATCTTGAAGACGCTAAAAAATGAATAAGCATTGAAATAAAAAAACTACTGCACAGTCACGTGCCTATGCAATTCATTCTATTGGCATTCCTTGTATTCCCAAATGACCAAGAAGCTATGTTAACTAACCATAATGGATGTTCATACTTCTTCTAGTTATTGATTGAAAATTGCATTAATTCACAATAGTGCAAACAACTGCAAATCTAGGTAAGATCATGTACATGAATAATATTAGATTTGATGAAATAGCTGTGTCAACCTGCTGCTGTGCCTTCAATAATGCGTTCACTTGTTCAGGTCTAGGCCAGAGAGCACCTTGGTTAGCTTGTCTAATCTCCCATGTTAATGCCATTCAGACCACCAACATTGGCTTCTAATATGTTTTCACCTCATCCACCTTCTTCTCATCTTGTCCCTTCACCCAAAGACACACCGTTGGGCTGCAAAACACTAGAAGCAAGGGGAAAAAAAAAACGTAGGATCTGTTCTTTTAAGCCCCTTGCCAGCCAGAAGCTGAACAAAATATAATTCTTGGCAAATATTGTCAGGGGGCTTATTCAAGAAAATAAGAGATCTGGAAAAAATCGACTATAGAAAGATGGGGAGGTGGTATATTGATATATATAAGGGTGTCCCGTTTGAACACCGTTCAGAGCTACCACTGTAATTGGCCTGCCACATGTATAAAATCAAGGGAGGGACACAAGGGGAAAAAATATTAGTATCTGCTCTTTTAAGCCCCCTGCCAGCTAGAAGCTGGACAAAATATAATTCTCGACAAAATTGTCAGGGAGCTTATCAAGAAAAAGGAATTAGAAATAAAAAACAAAAACAATCAGGGATAGATTCAATAGAAAGAAAGAGAGAGTAAGATTACCTGGAGTGGATAGCCATGAATGTGATCTCCCATTTCATATCATTCTTTTTCTTTTTCTTTTTTGTTTTTTTAAGGGGAGCATTTTTATACCGTTCAGAGCTACGGCATTGACCTGCAACAATAACAACTAAAAGCAAAGGGAAAAAAAGAGGGAGTAAGTAGCATCTGCTCTTTTAGGCTCCCTGCTAGCCAAAAGCCGAAAAATTTATATATCCTCCATGAGTACTGTCAAGGGGCCTATTTAAAAAAAAAAGCAATGGAGAAATTTAAAAAAAATGAAAATATAGAAAGATGGAGCAATGTCACCTAGGGGTGGACAGCATGATCTCCCTCACATTTTAAAACCATTCCTTTCTCTCTCTCTCTCTCTCTCTCTCTTTGGTTTTTTGAAAGGGCATACATAGGCATCTCTAGTTCAGGTCTAGGCCAGAGAGCACCTTGGTTAGCTTGTCTAATCTCCCATGTTAATGCCATTCAGACCACCAACATTGGCTTCTAATATGTTTTCACCTCATCCACCTTCTTCTCATCTTGTCCCTTCACCCAAAGCCACACCATTGGCCTGCAAAACACTAGAAGCAAGGGAAGAAAAAATAGTAGTATCTGTTCTTTTAAGCCCCCTGCCAGCCAGAAGCTGAACAAAATATAATTCTTGGCAAATATTGTCAGGGCGCATATTCAAGAAAAGAAGAGAGCTGGAAAAAATCGAACATAGAGAGATGGCGAGGTGGTAGATTGATATATATTAAACACCGTTCAAAGCTACGACTGTAATTGGCCTGCCACATGTACTAAAAGCAAAGGAGGGACACAAGGGGGGAAAAAGTAGTATCTGCTCTTTTAAGCCCCCTGCCAGCTAGAAGCTGGACAAAATATAATTCTCGAGAAAATTATTAGGGGGCTTATCAAGAAAAAGGAATTAGAAATCCAAAAAACAATCAGAAATAGATTTATAGAAAGAAAGAGGGAGTAAGATTACCTGGAGTGGATAGCCATGAATGTGATCTCCCATTTCACATCGTTCTTTTTCCATTATTTTTTTGTCTTTTTTTAAGGGGAGCATTTTATACCGTTCAGAGCTACGACCTTGACCTGCAACAATAACAACTAAAAGCAAGGGAGAAAAAAAGAGGGTGTAAGTAGCATCTGCTCTTTTAGGCCCCCTGCTAGCCAGAAGCTGAACATTTATATATCCTCCATGAGTATTGTCAGGGGGCCTATTAAAGAAAAAAAAAAAACAATACAGAAATTAAAAAAAAAAATGAAAATATAGAAAGATGGAGCAATATCACCTAGGGGTGGACAGCATGATCTCCCTCACATCTTAAACCATTCATTTTAAATCCAAATCCCAGAGGCAAGGTAGAAAGAGAAAAAGCAGTAGTATCTATTCTCCGCAAGTATTAACAGGGGACTAATTATTCAAAAAAGCAGGAAGAATTCAGAAATCGGGAAAAAAAATCAAAAACAGAAATTCATAAGATGCAATGGGGAGCAAGCAACGAAGATGAGATGGTTACTCACCTGGGTTGGACAAACATGATGTCCAGATGACAGTTAAACCTTTCCCGCCCCAACGAGCCAGATCGCCGGAAGCCACGGACAAACTTGTAAATTCTTGGTCAACCCTTGACGTTGAATTCTAAAAAGTATTTCATTCTCCACTGCACGAACTTGATCCAATATATACACTACCTGCAAAATGTGACAAATTTACATGTGCAATCTAAATTATGGATGACAATATAATCCCCCGAACTCAAAGCGACAACCATTCAGAAGGGGGAAACAAAGACCCATAGTACATTTGATAAATCAATCAGGAAAAAAAGGCTTAACATTGGATCCAAGGTAGCCCATCTGAGGAAAGCAAAAATATGAAAGAGCAGAAGGTATAGAAGATGGGAAAATAGAAATAGAGCAAAGCAAGATCTCAATAATTCTCAGGTTTGAAGTAATCATTCACCAGATATCAAGCACTTAGCATGAAGAATGAAACCAGAACTGTAGGCTCACCAAATCATGACTAGATATGATTTCATTATTAATTATTCCAGGAGAAAAGGACTACTAGCAGTACTAATACGATTACTACCATTAGTTGTTATTGTTATGTTATTGTTATTACCAGAATTAATGTTCTGTGATTACACAGAAGTGATACATGTCCACCTATATCGGTTCGGCCTAGAGCATTGGCTTGACCAAAATATCTATGTGGGGAAACAATAACAACATTAAAAAAAACCATAGGAATTCTCCCCAAAACTGTCTCCAAAGTAGAAGGATCGGGAGCCTGACGAATGTCCAGAAGCAAATGTATCATCTCCAATACATGTTCAGCTGTATCAGCCCATCCTTTTTTCCAATCCCAGTTCTCGAAATCTACAAAACTGACAAAGATTAACACATGACTGAACTATGGATCTAGCAGAATATGTTCTGAAATTTATTCAAATATTTTTTTTCCGAAATTTATTCAAATCATTTTATCGTCCAAATGTGTGATCTGCATGGTATTCCAACAAGAACCTGATACTCAATATTACAATAAAGAAGAGCACAAGAAACGTAAAATATAAAAAGGAAATTTCTCACGTATATTCAAATTCAGAGGAAGATGCCTCCGGTTAGAGTTTAGAAATGCTCCTCCGCCTTTGACAAAGAAGACTAAAGTCCTGATGAGCTCTGTACTCTGTCATTTACCATCATCTGCATGGTAATCCAACAAGAACCTGGTACTCAATATTACATTAAAGAAGAGCACAAGACAGGTAAAATATAAAAAGGAAATTTCTCACGTATATGCAAACTCAGAGAAAGATGCCTCTGGTTGGAGTTTAGGAATGCTCCTCCACCTTTGACAAAGAAGACTGAAGTCTGGATAAGCTCTGGATTCTGTCATTTACTATCATCATTATCTGCAGGAGATCATTCATAGGAAAGTAACTGGTAATCAATATGATACAGTTCATGACCATAATATGTTAATAACACATTGGTTTCTTCTCAGCAACATCAAATCAGCCCAGTGCATACACGAACCTGCTGCTGTGCCTTCAATAATATCTTCCCTTCTTCAGGTCTAGGCCAGAGAGCACCTTGGTTAGCTTGTCTCATCTCCAAGTTAATGCCATTCAGACCACCAATTTTGGCCTGTAATATGCTTTCACCTCATCTACCTTCTTCTCATCATGTCCATTCACCCAAAGCCACACTATTGGGCTGCAACAACAATAGGCAAGGGAAAAAAAAAAGTAGTATCTGCTCTTTTAAGCCCCCTGCCAGCCAGAAGCTGAAAATATAATTCTCAACAAATATTGTCAGGGGGCTTATTCAAGAAAAAAAGAGAGCTGGAAAAATCGAACATAGAAAGATGGTGCAAGATCAACCGAGGTGGTACATTGATATATAAGGGTGTCCCCTTTGATCACCGTTCAGAGCTACCACTTTAATTGGCCTGCCACATCAATTAAAAGCAAGGGAGGGACACAAGGGGAAGAAAATAGTAGTATCTGCTCTTTTAAGGCCCCTGCCAGCTAAAAGCTGGACAAAATATAATTCTCGACAAAGATTGTCAGGGGGCTTATCAGGAAAAAGGAATTTAAAAAAAAAAAACAGGAATAGAAAGAAAGAAGGAGTAAGATTACATTACCTGGAGTAGACAGCCATGAATGTGATCTCCCATTTCATATCATTCTTTTTCTTTTCTCTTTTCCTTTTTTTTTTGGTAAGGGGAGCATTGCTACACGACCTTGACCTGCAACAATAACAACTAAAAGCAAGGGAGAAAAAAAGAGGGAGTAAGTAGAATCTGCTCTTTTAGCCCCCTGCTAGCCAGAAGCTGAACAGTTTATATATCCTCGATGAGTATTGTCAGGGGGCCTATTAAAAAAAAAAAGCAATACAGAAATATAAAAAAACGAAAATATAGAAAGATGGAGCAATATCACCTAGGGGTGGACAGCATGATCTCCCTCACATTTTAAACCATTCATTTTCTTTTCCTTTTTCCGGTTTTTTGAAAGGGCATATGTAGGCATTGTAGTATCATCCAGATTCCAGAGGCACGGTAGAAAAATCCAAATTCCAGAGGCAAGGTAGAAAAATCCAAATTCCAGAGGCAAGGTAGAAAAATCCAAATCCCAGAGGCAAGGTAGAAAAAACAAGCAGTAGCAGTAGTATCTGTCCTTCACAAGTATTAACAGGGGACTAATTATTCAAAAAAGCAGGAAGAATTCAGAAATCGGGAAATAAAATCAAAAACAGAAATTCATAAGATGCGACGGGGAGCAAGCAACGAAGATGAGATGGATTACTCACCTGGGTTGGACAGACATGATGTCCAGATGACAAGGTAGAAAAATCCAAATTCCAGAGGCAAGGTAGAAAAATCCAAATCGGAGGCAAGGTAGAAAAAAAAAAAAAGCAGTAGCAGTAGTATCTGTTCTCCACAAGTATTAACAGGGGACTAACTATTCAAAAAAGCAGGAAGAATTCAGAAATCGGAAAACAAAATCAAAAAACAGAAATTCATAAGATGCGACGGGGAGCAAGAAACGAAGATCAGATGGATTACTTACCTGGGTTGGACAAACATGATGTCCAGATGACAGTTAAACCTTTCCCGCCCCAGCGAGCCAGATCGCCAGAGGCCACGGACAAACTTGTAAATTCTGGCGGCAGCATCGGCGGCGAAATGAGAGGTGGGCATGGATGCCCACGGGATGGAATCGCCCCCGTCGGACACGGCAGCAAGAAAACGACGGACGTCGGCCAATGCGGCGTCCACTTTGAGAAATCGTGCGGCCGAACTCCGGAATTCCCCCTCGAAATCCACCCTGCTGCGCGAGATCTCTTCCAAACCCTCGGAGGAGGGGGAGGCGGTCGGGAGAGGGCGGCGCTCGACCCAGCGCCGGACGATGCAGAGGCGGAGGACCAAGGGGGGGTATTCCCACCGCACGGGGAGAGTCGCCGTCTGCGCCGTCACGTGGAGGGTGAAATCGCGGGCGCCGGGCGGGAGAGGCTTGAGGAGGCCGAAGCGGGGGGAGAGCTACTCGAGGGCGTAGGCGGCGGTGAGGTCGTGGGCGACGGGGGAGTCGGCGGTGCTGTCGCAGAAGGAGAAACGAGAGTAAGCGGCAAGAGGAAGAGAGTAGGTATAAGAAAGCCGCCGGGATTCGGAGTGCTCGCAGCAGGGGCAGCGCTCCTCTTCCTCACACGCCCTCTTCTTCTTCCTCGCCGGCGACGTCGCGGGCGCCACCAACTCCATCCCCTTCTTCTTCTTCTGCTTGTTCTTCTTCTTCTTCTTCTGCTTCTTCTGCTTCTTCTTCTTCTGCTTGTTCTTCTTCTTCTTCTTCTTCTGCTTCTTCTGCTTGTTCTTCTTCTTCTTCTTCTGCTTCGTGCTCGTCGAGTTCGCCAACGGTCGGATTAAGACCCCTGCTAGACCCCTGCTTGGTATTTATAGTTTGACAATATGTTGCTGCCCGCCGAGGGTTATTACGCCGCCCGGCGGCAAGCAAGGTTAAAAAAAATTAATTTGACTTTTTTAGAGCCAAAAAATAATAATTTTGGGAGCTTAGTTTTTGAATTTTTATTTTTGGGGATATTCGATGAAAAATCGAATTGTAGAAAGTTGTAAGGCATCTTCAGTGGTTTAATATATATATATATATATATATATATATATATATATATAATTTTTTTACTTTGCTTGCACAGGCAAGATATTCTTTTTTAATTTTATAGTAGTGTTTTAAAAGAACGTTGCCAGCGTGACGAGATTTTTTTTCCACGTTTCTTATCCTAATAAGGGAAGGGTCTAATATAAGGGTTTTTTGACTTTTTCACAAAATTACAAGTAGTAATTAATGTAAAACTTAAAAGAAAAGTCAATCCCATTCAACCACATCAGATGGATAAGAAAAGTGAGGAGGAAATCCTGTCATCTAAGCATTTCCCGTTTTAAAATGTGGATCGGATCGAACTTTTTACTCTTTAATCCCTCTAAGTGGGTTAATTAAAAAAAATTATAACTATATAACATTTAAATTCAGTACAAACTTCCTATTATCTTTACTTTTATTTGAAAAAAAGTAGACAGTTTTCTTAATTACTTCACGGTTTTTCTAAACCATTGATTTCTATAAATAAAAGGGATTTTGATTACATGTTTTCTTATTAAATACGAAGTTTTTAGAGAGTTTTTTCGCTTAATTAAATAGACTAGAGGGTTTTAAAACTCTATTTAAAAAAGATGCTTATAAAAGATAATCCTCTTAAAATTTTAACTTAATATTTGCCTAACTTATTTTCATGTTATTATAAATAACTTCATTGCATCACGATCCTTGTAAAAATGATCCTACTTTTACGTCAATTAACATTTCATTAAGAATCTCTTATTTAACTCTATTTAACTTTTAATAAAAATTTAAAAGTCTTAGATATTTTTATTCTTTCTTCAACTTTCTTTCCGTTTATTTTTCTACCCCTCTTTACTCTTTCTCTCTCTTTGGTACAATGTGTCCACTAAGAAAGTTTTCTTTTTTTACAGTAGTATTTTTGTTCAAATATTGAATTTGACACTTGAAGAAAGAATATTTACTGCATCATTGATAAAGGTTAATTATAGAGACATTTTTGCAAGTACTGTGAGACAAGGATGTTATGCATAATAATGTGAAAATAGGATAGATGACTATGTAATCAATTTTTTAAGATATTATTTTCACAAATTTGTTTTAAAAAAAAATAGAAAACCAATCAAAACCTAATTGTTTTGGTCCGATCATTGTTCACATCAAAAATTAGCTAATTCAAAGTCAAGTACTATATTTTCTTTTACAAGATGTCATTTGAAACAATTAGACCACCATTTTATGTATAAACATAAAGCATATAAACGAAAATTAGTCCCATTATAAAAAATATAAATGTAAATAAAAATAAAAATATATTAAATATCTTTAGCAAATAAATATTGGGAAGAATATCCATTCACGTATAGGTTATTCTTATATTCGTCAATTTTCTGTTTGACAAAAGATGGTGAGAATAAATGTACGTGTGTGTGTTTTATACATAAGGGTGGGATATTCTACCTCTTTTCTTTTATTTGGAGGGAGACCCAGAATAAAAATCACCGGATTATTTTGCCCTTGAATGGAATATTCGACCCCCAAACATTCTAATTGCCAAATGGTATTTTAGCTTTGTGGATCTACACCAAGTTGTCAACTACCTTCCAGAATAGTCAGCTGGTCAGATGTTGTGCATGTATTTGTTCTTTTTACAAGTCAGATCCACTAGCATATTACAAGTATACTTACATCCTAACTCATAATATGCAGAAATTAACAACATCGAATATTGAAGATTAAATTTGTTATTGATCTAAATAGCATAAGACCATGTCGCCTATTTAACATTTCTAACAGTGATGAACATTAGCACGTCCATTTTCACTATTTTGAATAATGTGTGGGTTACTGTGTGTAGATCAAGTGAAGGCATATGTTCACATGGAAGCACATAATTTAGGTAGCAAAGTATACATGCATCTCTTGATTGATGCATGGATATTGGTGCAGATAAATATAAAAAGGAGCTCAATTTAATTGTTAAGGGATGAAATGTGGAAGAGATAGTACAGATACAAAGAACATGTTACAAGAAGGAACTGCGGTCTCTTGCCTCCTAGGTATTGTTTGCCTTAGTCCATAGAGATGGCCTTAAGGTTTTGTCCTTTTCTAGAGAAAAGGATCCTTATTGGAAGAAATGTATGACCTTCTTTATACGCACAAGCTTCGCCTTCTTAACAACTAATGTGGGTTTATTTGCAGTCCCTATTTTCTTGTCTTTACACAGCCCCCTGAAAAAGTGAGCTTGTGCACAATAACTAGGGTTTTCTATAGACGTTGCCAATGTTGCGGGAGGGACTATGGGCTCTTGACTTTAAGGTACCATCTGTTTTGGTCCCATGGAGTTAGCCACATGATTTTTTTCCTTTTCCATAGGCCCTCATTGGAAGGAGGATGGGGACCCCATTTTTATAAGTACTGGGTTGTCTTCTCAATAGCTGATGTGGGGATTTTCTGAAACTCTATTTTTTTTTACTCTACATAACAATATACATGTGATAGAAATAATACAACCTTTATTCTTCTTCGTAAGTAGTTTAAAGTGTAGCAACCCAAAATTGAGTCCTTTAAAGTGCAACAATTGAAACTTGAGTCATGTTAGGACATTAGTCTTAGGGAGCCACATCAATATTTTCTACTCAATTGTATTTCGAGAGGATCAGTGGAAGCAACAGATTAAAGATGACGTATATCACAAAAAACTGAAGAACAAGTCTTTTTTTTCCCCATCTGATAGAAAGTAATTAAAGAAGTATCCTTTAGTATGGAAAGGAACAAATCTCTTGATTCTAGCGGATTCCAAATTTATTTTTACAAAATTTTTAGATGCCTAAAGTGTGTCTTTATGGTTGTTAAGGAAAAAGTTTGAGGCTTTGAGTTAAGAACTATGGAGGGACTGATCTGAAGGTTAATTTTGATTAGTGAGCTGGTTTATAGTGATGAGATGGATTTTGCTAAGGGTACATGTATATTTGACAATTTCTGACTTCTTAGCAGTGTGTGTTCTTCCAAAAACATAAGCAACACACTGTTTGTTTTCAAAGTTGATTTTGAAAAGGAGGCCATGGTTTATTGGTAATGTTTTATAATAGCTTTAGCTATGATTGGACTCTAGTCAAATGGTTGGAGTGGGAATTGATTAAAGAGCATATTATCTGATTTCTCCTTTGTTGCTTGTTTTAGTTGGAAGTGTTAGTATGCTGTGGAATGAAGGGAGAGGAGCACACATCATATCGGTACGTCCTGCATTTGGGTAATGTATGGAGTACTTTTATAAGGAAGAACTCATGTTAGAAGTTCCTTCTTGAGGCAGGAATTCTTTTGGAGTAGTTTGGGATCAAAATATACACAAAAGTACTTCCCAAATGATTTTACTAACATACCCTCTCCAGTTCCTCCCTTAGAGAAATCTCATGACTCCAATGCATCTTTGGAGAAGGGGATTAGGGGTGCTATTGCTGGCTCCATATGTGTCCGTTTCTGGGCTCCTGCCTCCACATCTGTCCATTTTCGCAAAGGAGGGGATCATGCAAGGGTTTGCAGCAATGCCCCTACATATGTTTGTTGATCTATTCTAGCGTGGGAGCACCCACGGTGGCTTGATGGGTGGATCTTTCCATAAATATCTCTCTCCAATGTGAAGGAAGAAAACACTTCACCCAGAAGTTATCTTTTTCTACTTCTTCTTAGAGCTTTTTTTTTTTTTTTTGCTCCACACAGAAGGAGAGGTGTGAGCCCAAACACAAGTGTTTTTTCAGAAGCACTTCCGATGTGAAACTTACCTAGAAGTACTTCTGGGCGAGTTCCCAAACGCAGCCATAGTTTTTGGCAGCATACTACGTATTGTTCTTTTTTTTTTTGACTTAATGCCCATATGGATGCAAATCCCACACTAGGTACTCTAGGCTCATAGTTTAAGTCTTAAACTAAGTATGGTTGTGTTAAAGAGATATATATTGGTGGGACTAAATATGTTTTAGAAAGAGTGTACAAGCAATTAAAATTCTTGAAAAGAAATTGTTATGACTAGATTCTTTATGGAAGGACAAATGTGTAATCAATCAATGGATTTTTTTCAATTCTATCAACGCTAAAGGGCCAAAGCAGGGGAGCAAATGGAAGCAATAAAGGACACAGTTTAGTTCTCTTATGCCATGTCATGCGCCATCCCAATATCACATTTTAGTGAAGAGTTGAGATCCTCTGCGTCCAATTTTGGACTAGACTCTCTCAGTAAAGAGAAGAGGGAGGAGGCCAAAATTTTAAAATCACGAAGGCATAGGTGAGATGGGTTTTGATACTGTTTAGTCCCCATCTCCCCTCTCTTTACTGATTTATCCAAACTTAGATGGTAGTCTTGGGGCCTCCCTGTGCCTGCAACGTCCCCTCCTCACCCGTGCATGGCAGCACGACCTCCCCGGCAGAATCCCCAGACTCACCTGCAGGCAAGCTCAGAGCAGTGCTACCGCTGCAGCTAGATGGAGCTGCTGTAAATATTCCTTGCAGGTCTTCTTCGTCGGAGGTGTTGGTATTTCTCGGTTTCTCCGGATCGCTAACGCAGCGGAAAACAAAATATTTACAGCGATCCGTTCCCGTTTCGAAATCTAAAATACGATAATCGGATTATCGAAGTTCTCACCGTGTGCGGATTCGAATCCGCAGCCGTTCGGTTCCGTCGGTGTGACACCGCAAGCCGCGCAAGTGCCCGGCCTCTAGCGAAGTCCACGCGATCCTCCCCGCGACGGATATCCTCGAGTTCGTCGTTCTTCGCAGCCCGCGAAGCCTCCGCTGGTCGCCGCAATGATTACCGCAGTGTGCAGACGATTTTCCGTCGAACGGGATTCGGGGAAGCGGCGGAGCAGATCTGGATATGCCTGGACTCCAGAGGAAGACAGGAACTGAGGAGGGGCGGCTAGGGTTAGCAGCAGCTTGGCCTGCTCAGCCCGTTCGCTATGTTTTATACTAACCGCGCGGTTTTTCATAAAAACCCCCGGTTTGTATAAAACCTACTTATTTATCCATCGCCTTGAGAATCATTTGCGTGTGACCCTCTAGGCCCAAGTACCAGTCCAGTTAATGGCCCAACAAGCCCAGTGACTCCTCACTGGCTTTATTAATTAATTAATAACCCTTTATTAATCAATTAATCAATCGAATTGATGTCGCACATCGAATTCGACCGGGCCTCCGATCACGTTGGGTGCCAAGCAACAACGCGTGAACCTGGAAGGTATTTGGGGTTAAGTAACCCACTATTGGAACCTTTCCGCCGACAGTTACCGCGTGGATTTAATCCTTCATTCGTACAATGCTCTCGAGTCAACTCAGGATATGGCGATATGTCAAACCCTAACCGGCGACTCACTTGGATTGGATGCCGCTGATGAATATCGGAAAACTCCTTTTTCCGATATTATCGTCCGCCCTGGCCAGGGACTTTCGCGCATCCTTCCTAGAGCATTCTCTCTCTAAGTACCGAGAGCGAATGATTCCTTATTGACACATAATTCCCTTCGACGGTATTCCGCTGCACCCAATCCTTGGCGTATTAGAATCCCGTGGCTAGAGATTCGTAGACCAAGGTCAAAGTACAGAAGTCTACCGCCAAGGTGTCATTGGTGTCTCAGGTCCGAGGACCATCCACGCAACTGCGACAATAGAATCAAGCTGGTTGACAGTGAGGTACAATACCATCCAGCGATTCAGTCGGATCAGTTCAGTGAACTCATTCTCCAATGAGCACCTACAGATTCGCCTTAGTGTCTCCACACAAGTGACTTATGAGATCAGTCACCCTCATCATATGAGCAGGAGTAATCTGTACTAGTCTAACCGGATATCCGATGTCCTTCTCGGATATCTTCCGACTAGGAACGATTAAGAATATGTGTGTTTAAGTGATCAGTCTCATTAGTATGATCTCATCATAATCTGATCACCATAGCACATATTCACGGACTTCATTATGAAACGATAATTAACGCGATTTACACATAATGAATATTATGCCATTTTATTAATAAATGAACGAGATTTACATAGTTAGATTGGCTTGTAGGCCACCTAAAACTAACAGGAGGCCCTCAGCCTTTTGCCGATCCCTGACTGCTTCTATCCATGAATGCCCTCTCATTAGGAGTCTTAGGAGACTGCTCCTTTGAGAGATTGATTCCATATCTCATCGGTATGAAACCTCTCTTGGAATTTTCCATGCCAAACCTTTTGACTATGGTATCTATGTACAAGGATTGGGTCATTCCAAGCATCCTCTTTGATCTATCTCTATAGATCCGTATTCCTAATACGTAGGATGCTTCTCCCAAATCCTTCATGGAGAAGTTTTTCGACAGCCAAATCTTTACTGATGACATCATAGCTACATCATTCCCAATGAGTAGTATGTCATCTACGTAAAGAACTAGAAAAATGACTGCACTCCCACTGGTCTTTTTGTACACACAAGGCTCATCTTCATTCTTAATGAAGTCATAAGACTTGACAGCCTCGTCAAATCTCATGTTCCAGCTCCGGGAAGCCTGCTTCACTCCATAAATGGACCTCTGAAGCTTGCACACTTTATCTGGAGATTCTTTGGATGTGAAACCTTCTGGTTGTATCATATATACCTCTTCCTCAAGGTTACCATTGAGGAAGGCAGTCTTCACATCCATCTGCCAGATTTCATAATCAAAATGTGCAGCAATGGCGAGTAGAACTCTGATCGACTTTATCATGGCAACTAGTGAGAAAGTCTCGTCATAGTCAATTCCTTGCCTTTGACGATATCCCTTTGCCACCAACCTTGCCTTATAAGTGTCGATCCGTCCATCAGCACCGATCTTTCTCTTAAAGATCCAATTGCATCCGATGGGTACAATACCCTCGGGCAAGTCTTCCAAGTTCCAAACTTGGTTGGTGTACATGAACTGGATTTCTGAGTTCATGGCTTCTCGCCATTTCCCGGCTTCTGGGCCTTCTATGGCCTCCTGGTAGGTTTTAGGATCATCATCCTCATTATATTGTACCTTAGACTCACCTTCAGCGATATGTCCCACATATCGTTCGGGTAGTCTAGGTACTCTACCAAATCTACGAGGCTCATATGTGTGTACCTGAACAGATTCAGGAACTGATATCTCATCTGATGATAATGCAGCTGTTTGGGGATCTGGAACCTGTTCCAGTACTATTTTACTCCCACTGTCTTCCTAGAGAAGGTATTCCTCTTCCAGGAAGACAGCTTTCCTGGCGACAAACAACTTTTGTTCACCAGGATGATAAAAATAGTATCCAAAGGTTTCCTTTGGATATCCCACAAACCTACATTTATCAGTTCGTGATTCCAGCTTGTCAGGATCATGCCTCTTTACATGAGCAGGACAACCCCAGACTTTAACATGCTTAAATTTTGGTTTCCTGCCTTTCCATATCTCATATAGAGTAGAGGCCACAGACTTGCTGGATACTCTGTTCAGTAGGTATGCTGCTGACTCTAGAGCATACCCCCAGAGGGACACTGGTAATCCCGAAAAGCTCATCATGGATCGCACCATGTCCAACAAGGTGCGATTCCTCCTTTCTGATACACCATTCATCTGTGGTGTATATGGAGGGGTCAACTGAGAAAGGATACCATTATCCTTTAAGAATTGTGTGAAATTAGCACTCAAGTATTCTCCTCCTCGATTTGATCGAAGAGCTTTAATACTCTTTCCTAACTGCTTCTCCACCTCATTCTTGAACTCCTTGAACTTCTCAAATGCTTCCGACTTGTACTTCATTAAGTACACATAGCCGAATCTTGAGAAGTCATCGGTGAACGTGATGAAGTAAGAAAAGCCACCTTTGGCTTGGGTGGACATTGGACCACATACATCCGAATGTATTAGTTCCAAAATGTCCTTGGTACGTTCTCCATGTCCTGTAAATGGAGATTTCGTCATCTTTCCCATAAGGCAGGATTCACATGTTGTAAACGATTCATAATCGAATGCTGTTAAATAACCATGCTTGTGCAACTTTTGCAACCTGCTTTCGCCAATGTGCCCAAGTCTACAATGCCACATGTAGGCTTGATTCACACAATTCTTGCTCTTCTTAAGAGCATTATCAATTTGAAGATTGTAATAAGAAACATCTAATAGATATAGACCGTTGACTAAAGATGCCGAAGCTATTGGATGTGAAACATTCTGGTTGTATCATATATATCTCTTCCTCAAGGTTACCATTGAGGAAGGCAGTCTTCACATCCATCTGCCATATCTCATAATTGTAGTGTGCAACTATGGCGAGTAGAACTCTGATCGACTTTATCATGGCAACTGGTGAGAAAGTTTCGTCATAGTCAATTCCTTGCCTTTGACGATATCCCTTTGCCACCAATCTTTCCTTATAAGTGTTGATCCGTCCATCAACACCAATATTTCTCTTAAAGATCCACTTGCATCCGATGGGTACAATACCATCGGGCAAGTCCTCCAAGTTCCAAACTTGGTTGGTGTACATGGACTGAATTTTTGAGTTCATGGCTTCTTGCCATTTCCTGGCTTCTGGGCCTTCTATGGCCTCTTGGTAGGTTTTAGGATCATCATCCTCATTATATTCTACCTTAGACTCTCATTCAGCGATATGTCCTACATATCGTTCGGGTAGTCTAGGTACTCTACCAAATCTACGAAGCTCATCTGTGTGTACCTGAACATATTCAGGAACAGATATCTCCTCCGATAATATTGCAGCTGTTTGGGGATTTGGAATCTCTTTCAGTACTATTTTACTCCCACTTTCCTCCTAGAGAAGGTATTCCTCTTCTAAGAAGATAGTCTTTTTGGCGACAAACACCTTTTGTTCACCAGGATGGTAAAAGTAGTATCCAAAGGTTTCCTTTGGATATCCCACAAACCTGCATTTACCAGTTCGTGATTCCAGCTTGTCTGGATCATGCCTCTTTACGTGAGCAGGACAACCCCAGACGTTAACATGTTTAAATTCTGATTTCTTACCTTTCCATATCTCATATGGAGTAGAAGCCACAGACTTGTTGGGTACTCTGTTCAGGAGGTATGCTGCTGACTCTAGAGCATACCCCCAGAGGGACACTGGTAATTCCGAAAAGCTCATCATGGATCGCACCATGTCCAACAAGGTGCGATTCCTCTTTTCTGATACACCATTCATCTATGGTATATATAGAGGGGTCAGTTGAGAAATGATACCATTATCCTTTAAGAATTGTGTGAAATTAGTACTCAAGTATTCTCTTTCCTGATATGATCGAAGAGCTTTAATACTCTTTCCTAACTGCTTCTCTACCTCATTCTTGAACTTCTTGAACTTCCCAAATGCTTCGGACTTGTACTTCATTAAGTACACAGCCGAATCTTGAGAAGTCGTCGATGAACATAATGAAGTACGCCTTGGGTGGACATGGGACCACATACATCTGAATGTATTAATCCTAGAATGTCCTTAGCACGTTCTCCATGTCCAATAAATGGAGATTTTGCCATTTTTCCGATAAGGCAGGATTCACATGTCGCAAACGATTTATAATCGAATGCAGTTAAATAACCATGCTTGTGCAACTTTTGCAACCTGCTTTGACCAATATGTTTAAGTCTATAATGCCACATGTAGGCTTGGATCACACAATTCTTGCTCTTCTGAAGAGCATTATCAATGTAAAGATTGTAATAAGAAACATCTAAAAGATATAGACCGTTGACTAAAGACGCCGAAGTTATTGATTTATTACCATAATAAATCGAACAACTTCTATTCTCAATCGTCAACCTATATCCTATCTTGTCCAAACAAGATATTGATATGATGTTCTTTATTATGGTAGGAACATAATAACAATCTTCTAAAAGTAAGGCGTCTCCTGATGGAAGCCTGAGGTTTGCTGTCCCAACAGCAATCGCTGCAACTTTTGCGCCGTTTCCTAGCCTCAATTCCACCTCACCTTGTCTCAGCTTGCGCTTACTTGTCAGCATCTGCACATCATGGCAGATATGAGAAGCACATCCGGTATCCAATACGCAAGATGTGGAATCTCTAACTGATAAGTTGATATCTATCATATAGATATCTGAAGCTTCAGACAGCTTCACTCTCCCATGAGCTTTATCGTTAAGGAACTCCTTGCAGTTCCTCTTCTAGTGACCATACTGCTTATAGTAGAAGCAGTCACCCTTCACTACTCTTTCGCCTTTGTCCTTCGATCTTTTATTATTAGCTATCATCTCTGCTTCAGGGGCATCTAATGCCGATTCAGCAAGAGGATCAGCTCTAGGGACAAAGTTATTGCGTTCAGATCTGAAGACATTCTTCGGGCTTCTGAACCAATCTGAGTAGATCAGGTAAGTCAAAACGGCATCAAGTATGCCACGGAGTGAGTTATTCGACGACATAATTCCCTACAGGAGATAAGTAAAATCTACTTAGCAGATGTTCAATTATTAAAGTTTAAAACAAGACATGGTCTTTTGTTCAAGTTTAACTCCCACTAATTTTCAACGGACTGTATAACCCTCAGTTATACAGAACGGGAAACGCCGACAGTCTCCTAGTGGGGATCAGAATCTCAATGACTTGCACTACAGCCTTGTGGATAGCACAACAAACTGTAATATAATCAGAGAGCACCCAACTCATGGGACTTGCAACTCTTTGCAATATCTGATCATAGCTTCGGTCCCCAGAGATTTAATGGCCTTGTGGATAGCACAACAAACCACTAATTCTGGTCTAAGCTAACCATCATTACGCGACGAGCATAGATTTGCATGCAGTCCTTGTGGATAGCACAACAAAGCTACATGGTTCCTCTACCCCGATCTATAGGCATTTAATGCCATAGCCACAGTTTCTCCTCCCAATTAAGCATGCCTTGTGGATAGCACAACAAACCTGCCTAAAGTGATTCGAATCCTATGACTATAATGATGGTGGACCACGCGGTAAGTTCTCAACTACTCGCGTTACGGCTTAGAGTTTATCTGAGGGTATTTAGATAACTTTTATCTTGGTCTCTCCTAGGTGATAATATATAGATATATCGTATATATTTACTAAATACTATAACCTGCTTTGATTCATAATCAAAAGATAAACAATGCATCACATACATGTCATTAGTGTGGTCATGGATAGCACAGTGGGTTTGACTGGAGCCAACAGTCAAACGCACACACAATCTAACACAACAATTACTTTAGATATCCTGCAAACATATAGGAAAGAGATCTCCATCTTATCGCCTTCCTGGTTGCAGTTGTGGATCGTCCTCGCTCCTTCCTCGGTTGCCTCCATCATATTACATTAATTCTAGAATTAACAAATAAATTGAAGAAGGCCTTATGGCGAGTACAAGAGAGAGAGGGAGGTAGAAATACATCGGAGTATGAGAGAGAGAGGTACGCAGACCTCTATTTATTAACAATTAATAAACATCATACATCCACGATCCACACAAACCATTCATCACATGAATAATAAATTAAGTGCATATCCATGACCACGGTGTGTTTTAAACATCCCATACATGATTCAGCGCATCACATGGCTAAAACAAATGAGTTTTCAAAAATAGATAAATTTTGGCTTTCAAAAAGCTGGGATCCAATCAAAATTGGCATTTGAATTTCGAAAACTCATTTTATTATCTTAACATGCAATTAAATCTAAATTTAAAAGCATTAAACACACATCACATGCGTACACATGCCGAATTAATAATTTCAGATTATTCCATGCAAATTAGAACAATTCTAATAATCTAACACTTAGATTAAACCCCCTTAATAATCTAACAATTAGACTATTTATAACTAATCTAACTCTTAGACTAGTCTAACTAAATTAATCATTAATTTATCACATAAATTAATAATTAACTCTAATTTATTATTAATTATCAATCTAACAATTAGACTAGATAATTAATAAGTGTTAATCATTAATTTAACCATTAAACTAATAATTAACACAAATTAACAGTTAATCATTAATCTAACTCTTAGATTAGTGGATAAATTTATTATTAGTTTAACTCTTTAAACTAATAACTAGTTACTCCTTATTAAACCATTGTATTAGTTAATTAAAACTAATTATCAATTTAACATTTAAACCGAAAATTAATTCGAATTAACTAATAATTACTAACTTAACACTTAAGTTAGACAATTAGAATTAATTATTAATTTAACATCGAAATTAATAATCAATTCCAATTATTAACAACATTTGCTAATTAAATGATTCATAATCATTATTGCCCAATTAAAATTAAGAATTAAATAATAAACTTAAATTTCAAAAACAATTTTAGAATTTAAGTCTTGATCCAATCAAGTTTAGTTTTAATTGGGCATTAGGTTTAAATGGGAAATGGGGTTATAGAATGGGCCCAGCCCATTAAAAAGGACTTATAGAATGGGCCCAGCCCATTAATGACCCTGGCTCGAGCCCTGTAGGGCCTGGGTCCGAACCAGGTGCGCCTGGCTCGACCGGCCGACTCAGCCGGTTCGAGCAGCCCGGCCCAACCCTTCTTCCCCAAACCCGACGGCCTCCCTTTGGAAACCCTAACCTGCGTTTGCAGGTTAGGCAGCGGCTATGGGGCGCCGCCGGCGGCCGGCCCGACGCCGCCCGGACCCGCCGGCGACGTCCCCGGTGCCGGCTACGCACGCCGGCGCCGGTAGGGCCACCGGAGGCCCTCCAAATCGCTGTAGGCCAAGCTTCACTCCCCTTTTTAAAATAGTTTTCATGTACAAAAAACCGGGGGAAGAAAAGAAGGGGGATCTCCATCTCCCTCTGCGGCACCGACAGCAGGCCTGGTGGTGACCGACGACATCTCCGAGATGATCTGGGATGCCGATCCACCTCCCCAACGATTGGGGTACTCGAACGAAGCCGCATGAACATCGTTGTTCTTCGTCTCACGAAGAACAGCGAAAAAATCCCAAAATAATTTTGAAAAATTGCAGAAAAATAATCTAATTAACTGTGTTCATCGTATGAACACAGATCCGACAATTAATCGAACATTGATGCATGGAATAACTCAAGAAAAATTAATTTCGGAGACCGAAACGGGACGAGAAACAATGGAACCTGGCTCTGATACCACTGTTGGGATTTCTCGGTTTCTCCGGATCGCTAACGCAGCGGAAAACAAAATATTTACAGCGATCCGTTCCCGTTTCGAAATCTAAAATACGATAATCGGATTATCGAAGTTCTCACTGTGTGCGGATTCGAATCCGCAGCCGTTCGGTTCCGTCGGTGTGACACCGCAAGCCGCGCAAATGCCCGGCCTCTAGCGAAGTCCACGCGATCCTCCCCGCGACGGATATCCTCGAGTTCGTCGTTCTTCGCAGCCCGCGAAGCCTCCGCTGGTCGCCGCAATGATCGCCGCAGTGCACAGACGATTTCCCGTCGAACGGGATTCGGGGAAGCGGCGAAGCAGATCTGGATCTGCCTGGACTCCAGAGGAAGACAGAAACTGAGGAGGGGCGGCTAGGGTTAGCAGCAGCTTGGCCTGCTCAGCCCGTTCGCTATGTTTTATACTAACCGCGCGGTTTTTCATAAAACCCCCGGTTTGTATAAAACCCACTTATTTATCCATCGCCTTGAGAATCATTTGTGTGTGACCCTCTAGGCCCAAGTACCAGTCCAGTTAATGGCCCAACAAGCCCAGTGACTCCTCACTGGCTTTATTAATTAATTAATAACCCTTTATTAATCAATTAATCAATCGAATTGATGTCGAACATCGAATTCGACCGGGCCTCCGATCACGTTGGGTGCCAAGCAACAACGCGTGAACCCGGAAGGTATTTGGGGTTAAGTAACCCACTCTTGGAACCTTTCCGCCGACAGTTACCGCGTGGATATAATCCTTCATTCGTACAATGCTCTCGAGTCAACTCAGGGTATGGCGAGATGTCAAACCATAACCGGTTGACTCACTTGGATTGGATGCCGCTGATGAATATCGGAAAACTCCTTTTTCCGATATTATCGTCCGCCCTAGCCAGGGACTTTCGTGCATCCTTCCTAGAGCATTCTCTCTCTAAGTACCGAGAGCGAATGATTCCTTATTGACACATAATTCCCTTCGACGGTATTCCGCTGCACCCAATCCTTGGCGTATTAGAATCCCGTGGCTAGAGATTCGTAGACCAAAGTCAAAGTACAGAAGTCCACCGCCAAGGTGTCCTTGGTGTCTCAGGTCCGAGGACCATCCACGCAACTGCGACAATAGAATCAAGCTGGTTGACAGTGAGGTACAATACCATCCAGCGATTCAGTCGGATCAGTTCAGTGAACTCATTCTCCAATGAGCACCTACAGATTCGCCTTAGTGTCTCCACACAAGTGACTTATGAGATCAGTCACCCTCATCATATGAGCAGGAGTAATCTGTACTAGTCTAACCGGATATCTGATGTCCTTCTCGGATATCTTCCGACTAGGAACGATTAAGAATATGTGTGTTTAAGTGATCAGTCTCATTAGTATGATCTCATCATAATCTGATCACCATAGCACATATTCACGGACTTCATTATGAAACGATAATTAACGCGATTTACACATAATGAATATTATGCCATTTTATTAATAAATGAACGAGATTTACATAGTCAGATTGGCTTGTAGGCCACCTAAAACTAACAGGAGGCCCTCAGCCTTTTGCCGATCCCTAACTGCTGCTGCTCTTCGTCGTTATCTGGCTGCTGTTGGTGTTCTTCTTGCCGTCTCTTGGTGGGTTCTCCATGGTTGCGTGCAGACACCACCGCAGGGACCTCCATTGCGAAGGTACGTGCAAGGTGGTCTGTACTGTGGAGGAGATGACATGTTTGGGTTGTGTTTGTGTGTGTATATATAGACTGCAGGGAGTCTGGGATGTGGGTGGAGGTGGGGTGCGTGGAGACAGGTGGAGTCCTACTTGGGGTCGGAATTGGATTTTGCAGTGGGAGTCGGATTCCTTCAGTTAACTGTTTTGAGTTCTTAGTTTCCCGACATGGATTCGTGGCCTGGTCGCAGTGAAGATAATAATGCTGGATACAATAAAAGATTGGGATTTTCACCTTTTTAGTCTTTATATATATATTTAAAATCCTTACAATCTTCATATTTCTTATTAATTTTTACCATTATTTAGAATGTCCTCAAGATCGCCCTCAAGCCTCTGTAAAATGTCAAAGAGCTTTTAAAGAGAACTCAAAGATTGTAGAAAATTTTAAGGAAATATAAAGAGTGCAGAGATTCATATGGATTATTAGAGAATTATACATATTTAAAATGTCATTGAGGGTCTTGCATGAGGTTGTGCTTGACCAGGTTATATAAATGTTGATGCTAATATTAATGTTATAATCTCGCTCTTGTTCATTTAGATCATCTTAGGATCTAGAGGATGCTTTATTCCTATTTCATTTTTATTCTATCATACTTGTGATGTAAATTTTGGGTGCCTGGGTCTCCCCAAAGGCGGTTTGACAGCGAATGTTGCCCCTCGTGGGCATTTGGATCAAGTCCTCCATCAAACTTGATTAGGCCATCATGTCACTTGATTCATGGAGCCACATTTCACCATTTTAACTCTTCCTTCTTCATGGTGACTTTGCTGCCACATCTTAGGTGGTGTTTGATGTGTTGTAAAATGGCATAGAATATTATGTTTGATATTTCTCGTACTGCAAAAGGTTCATGTTCGATGGTATACTGTAGACAAATGGGTTTTAAAATATAGTCAACTAATATATCGTTCAAATTTCTTATTTTGGGTTTTAGTTTTCAGTCTAAAATTAGTGTAAACCCTAGCTTAGTGATGAGTAATCCCTCTCATTCACCACCATCTCCTTGTCAAAGTATAATGTTGGCGGCATCATAATTATAGACGTGCAATCAAAATCCGGCAGTTGATTGTGTTAAAATTAGCCTTGTTATTAAAGTTAAGGTTAGATAATTGCCATTGCTTTAAAATTATAAACAATCTTCTCGCTCCAGCTCCGTCCGTGTACAGTGGATGGGGAACAAGCTGTGTGCTCTCTTTGGCTTGTTGACTTGGTGCGATCAAAGCTAGATCCGTAACCGTATCTGTTATGTCATTAATTTAACTGACGTATAGGTTACGAGGCAGTTGAATAATAGGATTCTTAATGTACGACATGTACTCTTCATCTTCATGTACAAGGCATGCTTGTATGAACACTTAGTTAGTGAAGCCATTTTATACTGAGCCACTTTGATTAGAGAATATGAGAAGAATAAGGACGAATAAGGAGAGAATAAACTTAATTTTGTTTGACAAGCGGAATGACTTATACCGGTGTAGAATAGCATATTCGGGGAATAAGGAGAATAAGTCATCTCACCATAGACTCAAGAATTACTTATTCTTCTTATTCCATCAGCGGGCCCCACAAAACTATCGAACCGAAACACCCCTTATTCTAGTATAAGTCATTCTGTCAGTAGATTCTACGTAATAACTTATTCTACAAACAAAGTGGAGCAACCACCAAGCCAATTCGTTTTCAATGCTAGCTGACCCAGCCTCCCAGATCGGCATCAACAAGTGGTGTGACGACGACCAAGTCAATCTTGATATGTAAAATAACGATTTGAATGTAATCTGACCGGGAAAAAGAGAGATCAAGTAGGAGTCATCTTATTTCTATATGATAGGACTATTGCACGGATAAAAAAAAAAAAGGGGGGGGGGGGGGGGGGAGGGTATCCATTACCATATTTGCTATGAATATTGATTTCAAAATATATCTGTTAATAAACTTGTAAATTAATAATTGGTCGAATAATCAGGTATCGGTTACCATTTGCATTCCTATTGTGGTAGGTATTCTTTTTCTCTTTATGTTGTGTTCACAATTTTTTGTGATACGTGTAGATAACTAACATTACCAAATACGCTGGTTTTCATAAATATTTTTATGAAATTTCCGAGAAGCAAATTTAAGTATTCTCAAACTTGTCTCAAGTTTTATGAGTTAAAGCAAAAGGTCCTGAACCATTGTGGTGGATAAATTGAGGTCCAGGGGGCAACTAATTCTTTGGGATGTTTCCACTACATAATATGCTTAATGGATGGTTTCTCTGACCCCTCTTGCACAGCCCGGTTCCATCTTCTCTTCCTTTCATTCCATAAATTTCAACTGGAATCCAAGAATGTTGAATCGCCGTATTATTTATTTTCCCTTCCAGGTCTTGATTTGATGCTGTTGATTGCCTTTCGGGTTTCGTTTTCAATTTCTTATGTTTCTGAGTTATGGATTACGGGAAGTTGTTGTTTGGAAAATGTGGTGACCGGTCACTTTGTGCCTTTTTAAGTGGAATTAAGAAAGACTTCCTTTCTTTTAATTTAAATGCTTTTGCTTAACAAACAAAAGCCCTTTTAATTTCTATTCCGTGCAGAACCTTTGTTTTTTATGGAAAGATCTTTTAAATTGTAAAAATAAGTGAAAAATCATTCGCTGGACATATCCATGTGGACGTAGCTCCTTGCATAAAATATTAAACTAATGTATGAAAATTTAAGAGTAATGCTTGCTGTAGCACACGGTGGTGTGTGCACCCTGATTTTTTTTCATTTTTTTTAAGGTTGGTCCAATCATGTGAAAGTTCGATTTCCGATTAGATGACAAAACAAATTTAAAAAATCAAAATCGTGCTTTAATGAACAGTAAAAAAAAGTTCATAGTGTGTCGAGTCTAATAATAATTTTTCCTTTTAAGGTTCAATTTTTTATTTTTTTTGATCATCTAATCAGAGATGAGACTGTAGAATATGTGGGGCATATTGGAGCCGATCTTAAAAATTAAAAAAAATTGGTGTACATGCACCGGCGTGCAGTGCAGATGTAGCAAGCATTTACTCCACATTTAAATGGTACATGCAGCAAACAATACTCAACAGTTAAATGATACATGTGCAACTGTAGACAGGCGTTTAGATCTCTTGCATGCACCCTAATTTTTTTAAGGTATTTAACAAAATATTCTCAACATTTAAATAGTATATTTTTTGGGGTCATCTGATTAGAAATCAGACTGTATGATATGTGAGACACATTGGAGCCAAACTTAATTCTTTTTTAAAAAAAAAATCGATATACATGCACAGTCGTATGGCCATTATTGACATGTGCGGCTTTAACTTTGGAATTCCCAAGGGTACTACTGCTGGCTTCGTATGGCCATTATTGACAGAATGTTTAATATGAACACCATTCCTCCTGTGTAGTTACAATATTGAAACTATACACACTCCAAAAAATATTAATATCAAAGCTAAAAATCTAATCAAACGGACCCACATTATAGGAAACCAATTCATGCACATCCACGGTTAGAAACAGAACATGGTGGTGGCCCCTTCGCAACATACTCCCCATGAGGCGGGCGGGAGTTCGCGCGGCATGCAAATGGGATAGGAGGGCAGGTGGGCGGGGGTTCGTGCGGCACGTAAATGGGTCAGTGTTGCTAATGGTGCGTTTGCTTCAGCTGCTCCTTCCTAGATTTTAGAAGTCAACAGATTTTGCACGAATTCTCTTTTTATTAGACAGTGGTGGAATCTGGAATAAGATGCGAGAAAGGATAAAAAGATGTCACATGTCCTGCACGTTAGCCAACGTACTAAAAAGTGTAATCATTACTCTAAAATCTTGTTTGTTTGCATCCAACCTTATTTTAGATTTTTCTCCCTTATTCCACTTTTATTCCTATAATCTAAGGGAGTAGCTGAAACAAACACGCCATAAGATTGACTTTTATTCTGTCTTGGCACCACCGACTTATATTCAGAATTTTTAAATCCGACTTTTATTCTGCTTCATTAAAATCAACTTAGAGTCAACGTTATAAACTCTGACCTTTTGGCGTGCCCACCACACACCCAGCAGTACGTCTAGTGAATGCGTGTTGCACCGAGGGGGCCCGGCGGTATCAGGTGATTATTCTTGCAAATATTTTGAAAATGTTATTTATAAATTTAAATATTTATTTAAAATTTAAATAAAAACTCTAAATAAATGGATAAATAGATAAAAGGACTTAAGAATAATTGTATTCACATCCTTTGAAGGATAGATAAGTTGATAAATGAGTATTCTTTTTGATCCCTAGTTGGGGGAAGCTTCATCCCCTGTTTGCCCAAAACATAGACAAAATACTCACCCTGGGTGAACAAGATTGCTTTCTTCTTTAATTCCTGATGGGTCTCTCATCTTTTTATAAAAGTTTTTTTCTTTTGACTTTTCGATTTTTACTTTCAATATTCATATTAGTCTCTTTAATCTTCGTATTTACTTTAAATTCTTGCAATATTTAAACCCTCCGTAAAAAGCTCCTCCGATCAGAGACCATTAAAAAAGAATGTATTAAAAATATTTATAGAATATTCTTAATATATTTTGATAGAAATATGATATGTAGTGAATATTCTTTCTTTTTACAATTGTTAACTAGAGGGGTTTTTAAGTGTTCAAAGATCGTGAGAGTTTTAAAGTAAATATAAAGATTGTAGGGACTAATATGGAATCTTAAATTTTTGTAAGAATAAAAAACTAGGAAACCCTTTTTATAAAAAAAACTATAGAATCATATTACTGTTAGTACTTGACCAAGAAAACATGCCAAAGTTACAGATAAGGGCCATTAATTGTGCATTAAGCTGCCATAAAATAGTGCTTTTAAAATGGACGAAAATAAAATGATGGTATGGGTCAACCGATTTTAAAAAACAGCAATTTATGTCAGTCCAAATTTACACAAAAAAAAAGGTAAAACACTTTACACCACTTCTAATATGTGAAAAATCTATTTACAACATTTGGCACCATCTTACACCATTTTACGGCGTATCAAACGACTCCTAAATTAGAATGTGATTTGTAAGTCCATCACTACACTAAGGGGGTTTCCATATTCTCCAAGAAAATGTTAGATGGTAGCCTGACAGCTCCTACCGACAAGTCACAAGTCATATATGCGTAGCTTAAGAGTTAAAGATTAGAAAAATACATCAAACAATAAGTCTCTAAATTTAAAGGATCTAGAATATAAAGTATTCTTTTCATAGTTAATTAATAGTGTATAGCTTTTGTACGGCAAAAAAATGTTCGGATACGATTCTATTTAAAATTTGAATAGGACAGTCAAACATTAAGTCCAACAATTATAATATTAAGAAAAAGATTCCACAAGCTATCTATAATTTTATATCAAGATTTTTTAAAAAATAAAATAACAATTTAATGATATAATAAATAGTTATTAATCAAATTATGAGTTTTTGTCAATAAAAAAGTGAGTTTTTTTAAGCCTGTAATATCACATTCTATGATATTTATGTAGTAAAAATCTTATTTATAATAATATAGCATATTAAATGGTAAGTATTAAATATTTTTATATTATACATGAATAAAACAGTTGATGTCAAAAAATGAGTATTTTTCCTATCTCAATTCTGTGCGACGTACGAGAGTTTTATTCTAAAATTTAGAAGTACAGAAATTATACGCATATAGCACCTAGAAAACTTCTTGACGCTCTTGAGGGCATTAAAAGAATTTCAAAATTTTTTTGATTCTTTTTTGCTGATGTCAAGACGCACTTAATGCGGGATGCGCATGCCATGTGCAGCTGTGCACATAACAAGAACAAAATGGGGCGGCCCGTTCCAACTCAGCCATATGTGGTACAAGTTATAAAGTGCATAAACGGAAAACATAAAAAAATCATAAAATTTGGGTGATCAGGCCCTCTCGATCTCAAGATGAGATCCACTAAAACTTTTGTATATCTCAATCACATGAAGATAAAAATAAACAAGTCATTTGGTATGAAATGAATGTACCATGTCCACCTAATCCTCCCATGAGCAGGGGTACATAGAGATCCCAAAGATCCCATCTTCTCGATTTCTCGGTCTCTTGAATACCAATCAAGCACTAGACAGAGAGATTCGCATAGAAAAATTAAAAACATAGAATTTACCATACGTTACGTCCTCTTTCAAAAGATTAAGCCTTTCTATTGACGAGTGTGGCATTTTTGTTCAATCTTTTCTTTTATTAATAATTCCAATCCACATAGAGCTGCCAGTGCACAATATGACGGCATAGCTGAACTTCTGTTTGCAACAAATGGAAAAAAGCATAATTATTCCCCTGCTTTCTTCTAACACTTGATCGTTGGACAACCTAGGTTGCACGGCTCATGCCCAAAAGCAATGATGGAGGCAATGGATGGTAGAGGAAACATCATTTTATTAGTTCTGTCACTGGAAAAATCCTCACCTGTACAAACTACATCTCCAAAAACCAAAAACATAATCCATCTCTAGCAGCTCAAGCTTCTTCATTCTGAAACCACTTATTTGCACCTCCTCAGGTATGGAGTCGTCCTTATAATCTACATGTTCCAGCGCCCAACCCTTGTTTTGAACACTCTACCTACTTTTACCTGTAAAAGGAGAGCATGAATCAAAATCAGTCAACGTATCCTCAATTTGACTGGCATGTGACGTTTCTCTCTCTATGCACTAGACAGCCTCTCCAAATAGATGGCCAAAATGAAAGCCATAACTGGAAACTAGTCATTTCCAACTAGAATCTTATTATATTCTGAGGAATGCTAGTATACATTGAAATTTGCAGCATGCCACTTGTCGGGAGCCGTCAAATGGCTTCATTGGATAGCTAAATAGGCTTGGAGTTAAAAGCACACAAATACGTGTTAAATGTACTTCCAAAAAGAACCATCCAACCAGAGCTATCTGAGGAAAACATCGGACGGTTTCTGAGTGTGGTGTATCGTTCATTAAAGAGTGATATACTAGCATTTCTCTAAGATATTTATTACCACAGGGCTATGCTCCTATTTTCTTAGTTTATATATTTAACAAGTAGCCGACATAAGAAATTCATCCTTACTGAATAATTGAAATTTCTAGCGAGCACCTGCAAGTCTGTAGTAGTGTTGCAACAAGTAAGATCAAGTACACTTGCCTCAGCTTCATCAACAGAGTTCACCAAAAGTGATCCATCCAAAGAAAGGTCTTCAACATACACGTTTCTCCCATTGATCACCATGGTAGACATCTGGGAGATGAAGCAACGGCCACTCACTCTCTTTCTCACATCTGAGCATGTAATAACCAATCTAGGCTTCCATGTGATGCAGGGTCACACTTCCACATCTTGACCATTAAATGAATCACGTATAGGATCAGCTACATGAACACCAACCTGAAAAGTAAGCAGACCAATGAGCAACATCTAGATTTCTTTTCAATGCTATCTGAATTATCAAATGGGATTTCTTATTTCATAAACTCGGCATTGAGATTATTTTAATAGGGTCATCCCACAAAAATTCATAGCTACCGTAAAGGTGACTTTTCCACAATTCCACTTGAAGGCATGTAGCAACAAACATGTATAATTTATACATCTTGTTTCTATCATGAAACTCAGTTCTGTTCCTCTTGGACAAAACAACATTTATATAGTATTCTCCTGAAGTGAAATAAAGAATCAACAATTATCCTTTGCATGAATAATCCTTAAGGCAGCAACTGAACACACTCCCTCAGGAGAGAAACATATATAGGATGCAAAATCAGCCTTATGCTGTTAGTTGCAGATAGATTGGAAGGGGTCTGATGACAGATAAATCAGAGTCCTTGTACATGTTATACCTAAAACTCTATTAATGCACATAAAACATTAGCATCTTCCTGGTGTCGCATCAACATAGCTGCAGCAATGCACATACATAAAGTAGATAACAAAATTATCAAAGTTGAAATCATTAGACAGAATAGGATTTTTGACTCCTAAGGCAATACTAAAGTTCATATGGTGCATGTGAATTATAATAACAATATAATTTCTACCGTAACAACCATGAAATTTGTGGTATGCCGCACTCACAAACACACCGGGCAGGCTGGGCTGGGGCTTAAGCTCTTCGCTTCCTCTATTTTTTTTTTGAAGGTGACATTAAGTCACAATTTGATTGAAGAGGTTAAGGAAGATACAAGTGGAAGCATGGAAAGGCCTTTGAAATGCAGAGAACCCAAAAATAAAGAGAACACAGAAAGAAACACAGAGCACTATTTTTTATCGAGAGAATAAAACAGTGAGAACAATAAAAGGATCATATTTTTCCTAGTTCTAGCCTTGGTCAGCAGAGTGTGCCCAGGATCTTCAAGGAGATCAACTGCATTACCCCAGTCTTCAGTCCAGTTAATAGCAAACTCAAAAGTTCAGAAGCACTGCGATACTCATCAGTAAATTTCCGCCTATTCCTTCCACACCAAATTGCCCATAGCAGAGCATGGCAAATCAAGTACCACAGTTCCGTCTGGTCAGGAAAAGGACAAACTTGTTTCCACCATCTAAGCAAATCTAGAATAGAAGATTGCTCAACCCACTTGATACCAAACAGATTGCAAAGAGTCTTCCACTGAACATTGACTGTGCCACAGTTATGGAATAGGTGGTTCTGGTCTTCATCATACAGAGCACAAAAGAACATTTGTAGTTGCCAAGATACAGAATCTTTCTCAATCGTTGACCTGTAGGTAACCTGCACCAAACAATCTTCCAAAGGAACACACTAATTTTGTTTGGGAGGAGCTTGGACCAAACCAAATCCTGCCACCATACCTTGCAGCCACCATTGTCTAGGAACTGGACGAGGGAATTAACAGAGAAGTGATCATTATTGGTCCATCTCCATAATCTCTTGTCGTCATCCAGCAAAGAGATGTTAACTTGGTTTATCATAAAGAGAAGACTAATGAGTTCTTCAACTTCCTCATCAATAGGGTCCCTTTTGAGAGAGATGTTCACTTGACCTTCGTTGGTAAGAATCTCATCAATCGTACTACCATGACTTGTAACAATGGAAAACAGGCTGCCGAATAAAGTGGCCAAAGATGATGAAAAAAACCATGAATCCTTCCAAAACAACATGTGATTTCCATTACCCAATTGAAGTGTACTAGATGTTGAAACAATATCTGCGGTCTTGAGAATATTCCTCCGTATGGGTGATAGTGTGTGGAAAGTAAAAGGCCGCAGGTCCCATTTGCTTTTATTAAAGAAATATTTGTTTCTCACTATAATTGCCCACAAGGAATTTAGGTCATCCCCCAGTCTCCGAAGCCATTTAGCTAGTAAACCTGTATTGAAGAGGGCAATTTTAACAAGACCCTCCCCTCCTTGATGTCTACTCTTTACACACATTGTCCCATTTGATCAAATGAAGAGCTTTTTTTTAATATTTTCCCTCCTGACCAAAAGAAAGCGCCTCTTCCAGCTTCAAGTATTCTCTCCACTGACCTTGGAATCTTGAAAACAGAGATGTAATAAGTAGCCAAGGAAGATGGGATTGACTTGAACAAAATCCATCTTCTCCCTGCTGAGAGAAATGTGCCTTTCCACCCATCTAATCTATTCTCAAACTTTTTGATAAGATCATCTCAATCTCTAACAGTAATAACACCATTAGTAAGAGGCAACCCGAGATACTTTATGGGAAAGTGAGTCCACCTGCAGTGCAACATCTGATGGGAATTCAAGAAGTGGAGAACAGAGCCCAAGGCTTATTTTGTATTTTATATGGCCCATTAGAGGCCCAATTAGTGTATTTTCTTGTTTTAGTTCTGTTCGAGACTTTTTACTTTAAATAAGGGTCATTTTGGTCCTTTAGTATTATGGTTTCTTTTGAGGAGTCTATAAATTGTCCTGTATCCCCTCGAGGGAAAGAGGGAAGAAGATTTGAAATGAAGAGCCGCCACTGCGTGTTTTCTCCCGAGATGGGACGGGAACCTGTGTCCTAGTCTTCTTCTTCTCCAACCCCCTCTCTTCTTTCTACTTCCGGTCTACCCCCTTGCTGTCCCGCATCAACATCTCTGCTGTCTCTAACAAGTTATTATGGGGCACATTCAGACCAACCAACTCTATTTTATCAAGGTTGATTTTAAACCAGTAATGAGCTCAACAAGCAACAACAACAACTTCTTGATATTTTGGGTGAAATTAACTCTTCCCGAGCTAAAAAGCAATGTATCATCAGAGAATTGCAAGTGTGATAAAAGAATGTTATTTCTACCATTGAAAAAGCTGTCAACAAGACCTTGAAGAGCTGCCCTTTCCCAAAGTGAATTCAAAATATGAGAGATAAGAAGGAAGATGAGTGGAGAGATGGGTTCACCATGTCTCAATCCACTAGAGCTGGAAAAGTAGCCATGAGGTTCACCATTGATAAGGATTGAGAATCTAGGTGAAGAAATGCAACTCATTATCCATCCAATCCAAGGTTGCTTGAAACCCATTAATTTAGGAGTTCTTCTAACACACCTCCAGCTGACCCTATCAAAAGCCTTTTCAAAATCAAGCTTTAATACAAATCTATTGACCCTCAAGCTTTGGGCTTTGGATGCTCGTGAGTTCTTTTGTCTTACATAAGAATTTCTAAATGTTCATAATGGTCCCTTAAGTATAGGTCTCAACAATGACATGTATTTATCTCTGATTGTAACATTTTGAGCATTACAATGGTGGGAAAAATGCTTCGTAGCAGTCCCTCAACTGCAGATCTCAACCTTTTCAGGCCACTGAAATTAACATGAAAAATAGACTCCAAGCCCAACATCACTGTCAACAATTTCACTAGCTCATAATGAATAGGACATGCTGGGGAATCCAACAAGCCCTCATTAATTCTTGCCATCTTGAAAAAGAGATCTTTTGTTACAATGAATAAATAGCATAAAAGTCACCTTATTTTCTTGTACAGAGGAACTTAAAGAAATGACATCCAAGTATTATTCGGTTAAACAATCCGTAGATCAATGATACAAGCCATTGTTGTAACTGGTCATACAAGATAGAGATAAAGGTCAAATTGGGGAAGATGGACTACAATCCAGATGGCTTTATTAACTGTCACAAAATTTTAGCTTCTGGAAAAATATAGTTGTAACTAAACTAGGCTCCACAGGTACGAAGAAGCTTGGATAGGAAAGATAAAATGCATTAAAAACATGATTAAGAATCCTAACCTCTCTGAATCTCCACTGTTTCATTTGACTGCCCAACGTGCTGTGAGGGAGGCAATACATTCAGTTTGGGGCACTCAACTGGTGGGAGTCCCTGTATCAGTCCCAGCAAGGGCAGGCTTTGAGAGATTTGGAATTAAGCACCTCAATAGCATCTGGGATCTGTAATATATAAGTCTTGATGAATAACGGCAAAAGCATCAGAACGTACGATAAAAGAACAAAAGGGGGAGAGTAATCATTTATCTGAATTGATGAAGCAAATATGCTACGCAAAGAATGGTTTCTGGGAGGATGCATGAAATTTGTGGGAAGAAAAATAGTAGCATGTTAAATGCTTTTTTCTGAGGCCCACTACTCCATCAGAAGTTCTGATGGAATCATAAGACTTATGTAGCAAGAACTATGATCACTGGACCTATAATATGCTTGTAAAATGCACTTTATGAGGTCTCCTAATGCACCACAAGGTCCATTAGAAACAGAAGATTTAGGGGGGGAGAATTATGGTGGCAGCTGCTGTAGTATCCTAGGAAAATAGTAGGATGGAGATATGTAATCCGTAGGGTCATATCCCTTTTCTTTTACTGTTTACAAGCGAACAATAACAGATATTCATTAAAGCCAATTCATTAAAGCCAAGAAATAGGGATAGAAAATATAATTGTATCTCCACAAAAGTCCCACCAGAGAGAAAATGAAATCCCACCCAAGGATACCATGCTTCCATAGATTAATAAGATGATAGGCAAGTCTGGACTCTTCCACACAAGACTGCAGTCCACTCAACTATCAATCACACAAGAATCCCACCTGCTCCTCCTAAGTCATACAGGATCTGTTAAAGGGTGCTGGCAGCATCATTCAGGCCACACTTTCTGGAAGATCTTCCCATATAGTATGGGCGAAATAACATCCCACAGGAAAATGATCCTTGGCCCCTGCATACCCATTGAAAAGCTAACAAACTGTCCTAATCTCTTCCATTAACTGAACAACCCCAGTCACAACTGAATAGTCAAACATTGATGTTCTCCAAAGTTCCAAACTAAAAACTTAACCCTCAGAGGGGTGGAAGGACACCATAAACATGTGAAACCAAGTCGCTCTCTCTCTCTCTCTCTCTCCCCCAACCAAATCAGCCATCAACTTGTAGCAGAGCTCCCTGCAAACGTGCTATCCTCTCTCACTTGTGCCTCCAAACATCAGTCATCTGGGGTATGGGACCAAAATTATCTGACAAGAGTGTGTTTGGGAGGTTTATTTCTTAAACCTTCGTCGGGACCTGACCTAGACGTCTCTCCTATTCGGATTATTCGGAAATCTATTTTTTTTGTTTATCTAGAGAAATATAGGTCGGTTTTATGTTTTATTAGACTATGAGAGCTTGGGATTAGCCCTCAGGGAATCCGGGACTTCGAATCAAGCGAAAATTCGAGTATATGACCTCTCTCCACTGACCTCGGTCAGTGTTAATTACGTCGAGCAACTGCTCGGCAACCCTTGATTAACCGTCCGTATGATGCCCTTATGACATGTAACACTACTACTACAGGCAACGCATGCATATGAGTATGAAGATGCATTTTAGATTGAGCCCTTAGCTTCACCCTGGTTTGAGATAGGTTTTATATGAATTAGGATTGATTCCAAGTTATTTGGATTGATTACAAGTTATCTGGGTTAGTTCCAAATATTTTAAACCCATAGGGGTGTTTTTGCAATTATACGATTTTTATGAATTATGGAGGTATTATGGCTTATAAGCATATAAGGGTAAGTTTTAAAGGTTTTAAAGCCTTATGAGATTTGTGAAATTAATTTTTAAGTGTATAAGGGTGTTTTAGTAATTTTACCCTCAATCGGGCTTATTATATTTAGAGTCTATTTTTCTATGGCATTTTTACTATATGGAAGGTATTTTGTTTATAAAATGGGTTTTGGTATTTTTATGGTTATATCTAATTTTTTTATAGATTTTTATTATATATGAGGGTATTTTTGTAATTTTATTAGGTCTTATGTATATCATTAACTATTTAAGAGATTTATGTTCTTTCAGATTTAATTCTCTGTTTTTACTGATTTTTGATGATTTTATTTTATTAATTTTACTGATTTTTATGATTAATTAATTAAGTATATGAGGGTATTTGAGTCATTTGGTTTAATATGATTTTTTAAACTGCATTTCTGATTTTTACTGATTTTTTACAGATTTTTCCTGATTTTTTCTAATTTTTATATAATTTTATGAATTTTTACTAATTAATTGATTATAAGTCATTTTTAACTTTAAACATGATTTTATGATTATTTCTGAACTTGTATATTTATGGGGTGAGGTTAAGGTTAAATTGGGGGTGCATACAGATTTTTTTGAGTTTATGAAATTAAGTATATATATATATATGTATATAAAGTATGAAAAATATGATATTATTTTATTATTTAAATGGCATGCAAACACACATTTCAGACATGAAAATATCAACTTTTATTTTGACAGAGGTTCGCTTGAATAAGGCTCTTTTACACGAATTATTCGGCAGAGTTTCCCCTAGGATTGAACCTTAGGAAGAAGAACTCCCCGAAACGGACAAAGATCGCCAAAAGCGCAGCAAACCCGGGTTAAGAAACCCGAATTTGGTCTTCAACACAGCAGGAACTCCCCTCCGAACCTTACACTCCTTATATGTGGGTGTATGTGCTGCTCCTTTGCATATGTCCCTTTGATTTGGGGGCCAAGGGGCCTCATTTATAGGCCTCAATTTGGGCCCGGTGGGGGGTGCCACCGGAATGGGCCAAGGTGGGGGGTGCCACCGGTTGCATTCTCTTCCTCTCCCTCTCTTCATATATATTTTATTATTATTTTTTTAATCCCAATGGCCAATGGGTGAGAGAGGGGAGTGAGAGAGAGCATTGAAAAGAGAGAGAGGGGGGGACCCGGTGGGCACCCCCCACCGGCCATGGACCCCCCACCGGTTGGGAACCGGTGGGGGGAGGGTTCTCCTCCCCCATTTCTTTCACTTTTCCTGTTTTTTTTGGGCTCTTAAATGAGCTTTGGTTTCAGATTTGGGGGGGGTTTGGCCAATGTGAAAATGGTTCAAGAACCCATTAATTCCAAACTTGGCTCCAATGTGAAAAGGGTTTAGAATTAAATGGGGGTCTTTGTGGGATTCTTAAACAAGTGGGAAAAGGGTTCAAGAACCCATTAATTTCCACCCCTCTTTAATCTCCCCCCCCTCCCTCTTTATTTTTAAATTTCAAAAAAGAGAAAGAAGGAGGGAACTCCTCCCCTCCCCCCACCACCGGTTTCTCTCTTGGAACCGGTGGGGGGTCCCCCCACCGGTTTCACCTCTCTCTCTCCTCCCTCCTTCTTTCCTATTTAAATAAAGGGGGAGAGAGAGGGGGTCCACTTGGGTTTCTCTTTTTCCATTTTGGGCATCTTTCCACTTTGGGAATTTTGGAGAGATTTTTTCTCCCTGGGTTGCAGATTTGGTACCCTGTGGGACTGATTTTTGGGCTCATTTGGGGTCTTTATTGGGCCTTATATTGGGTCCCTTATTGGGCCATCTATTGGGCCTATCACCCCTACTATTGGGCCTTCATTTGGGGCCATTTTGGGTAAGTCTTGGGACTGATTTTGGCGCATTTCGGGACTGGTTTTGGCCCATTTCGGGACTGATCTTGGCCCCTGTTTCGCAGCGTTTGGATCATTTTTGTTGCTGCATCTTAGGGTCCCCCCTTTGGGCCTCACCATCAAGGGTTAACAAGGGAGCTTAGGAGTTGATTTCGGAAGCCTACAAGGGCGACTTGAGGCTGTTTTAGGCCTCCTTAAAAATCCCGATCAAGGCCTTCTTGGCCTAGGTATGCCTCCTATTCCATTACCTTCATAATGTGAGCCTACGGTTTTATGTCTTTTCCATATACACTCATATCATAGGTACATATTTTGTTTTGCATAACATAGTTCTTCGTGAACATGTCGTTATGCATATGTATATATTTTCCTATAGTGAGTCCACATCGATGCGAGTATATGCCATATGCATATGTATGCATACTCAAACGGCATTATTTGCATAAGAAAAATTTCGGGTTCAACAGAGTGGTAACTCCCCTGCCAGTTGATGCAGGACGACACTAACACCACCTAGAATTGCATGAGCGCAGTATATGGATTTGATTGCAGAGAATATCTTTAAGCAAGAAATATCCTTCTATAAATACAGTGTCAATTTCAATCACATTTTTGGTGGGGTTGAACAATTACCCATCAATAATGTGGTGCACTAGTATGCACCCAACTGCAAGTACAACAACTTTGGAGGATAGAATCCCAGGATTAGATATTTAAATCTATTACAGGAAAAGTGCACCAGGTTGGCAAGCCTGAACTATTTGGTGGAATTCGGTAATTATGCCAAGGATTTATTGAGCATTGATTTCAGTCTGTCCTTTTATATTTGTCTCTCTCTCTCTTGGAGTGTTTCAATTCATAATACAACAGTGTGTTGAACGAGACAGCATTCCTGATCAATATTGGCTGGTTCCAGTTTGGTACTGGGAAATGCTGGTAAATGGCTGGCTCAAAAGCGAGTGTTGGGAATAACATGCAATAATTTGGTTTAAGCTTTAACCAAACTGTAGGTGGTCATCATTGTAGGTTCACGTGGATAGAAACACATGTCAGCATGTCACAGAACTGTTGATACCAAGAATTGGCAATTTCCCAAAACTAGGAACCTGAAGAACGAAAAGGCGAACACAAATGAAACAAGAGATATCCTACTTTAGATCATTGCTTAAGTTTTTGCGATGAGCTTATTCTCATGGTTGGTGCCAAGAAATTCCCAATAACTGATGAAGAAAAGACTTCAAATTTTTCATTTCAATTTACCTAATGTGAAAGTGTGAACAACCACTTTAATGGAAATAAAAAAGCATGATGTGATGAAAGTTATACAGCTTTCTTTTCTTCTGTGGCAAAATGGAAGTTATGATAAAAAAATTGGACAAGAAAAAGTATTAATGCACCTTAGCAGCATCTTCAGAATTGTTCTTCACAGGCACGTAGGCAAGCCACATTGCGAAGACCCGAAGAAGGGAAACCAAGTCGCCAAGAATGAAAATCAGTAAGTACAGGAGAATGAAGGAATATGACGAGCAGACAGCCAAAAAAATGCAGATATCTTTTTTAGGCAAAAGATCATGCTACAATGTCAATGAGGAAACCATGAAAGAAAAGATGTAGACAGGAGGTTATGTGCATTATGCATCATGGCAGATTGACCAGATCTATATAGGACTTTAATGACAAAGTAAAAATGGCAAGTTGATATATTTATTCAGATTCAAAGGATAACTATATTCTTCAAGCTAAAATGTAATTAACTTATCAAGCAAAAGGATAGACACACAACAGTAAGGAAATTTGTGATTAATATATCGGGACACTTTGCAATGGCAGTAAAGGAGCAGCAGTTAACAACTATAATGAATCCAATACATAGAATGTTGTTTCTTCTAAAGTGAATTGTACCACACATCTATTCAATTGGACAAAGAAGGCACATAAGTAAATAAAAGAGGTTGTACCACATCCCCAACAAATCAGCTTCCACATACATTAAACCCATCACCATAGTTGTCAAGGCAGTCGACCAAGGCATGCTTGAGTCCCCAAGCACATATCGCTTAGGCGCCCGCCTAGGCACATACTTCATAATAATATATTTTATATCACACTAATTTACACTAATTTAACATTAACATGAAAAATATGAAGATAATAACAGTAATATGACATTAACACTCTGCGCACTATGCTGCGCACACAATGCGCCATGTGTGACAGGCGGAGGGGGAGGTCGGGGGAAGGTTGGGAGGGGAAGGAAGAAAGGGGGGCGGGGGGTGTTTGAGGGGTATATATTATTTACACTAATTTAACGTTAACATGAAAAGTATGAAGATAATAACAGTAATATGACATCAACACTGTGCACTGTGTTGCGCACACAGTGCACTGGGCGTGAGAGGCGGAGGTTGGGAAAAAGGAGGGGGAGGGGTGAGGGGAGGGAGAGATTGGTCTAAGGAAGATGCTTACCAGTGTTGGATGTGGACAGAGGTGGCGGACACACGACGGCAACAGCAGTGCTCGATGGCAGAAACACTATGGCAGCAGAAGCTACATGGCAGTGGCAGCTCGGTGATGGTCGACGGCGACGGCGGTAGCTCCACGGAAGCGGTGGAGAGGAGAGCTCCTTTGGCGGCTGGAAGTGGAACCCTAGGGGGGATGGGGGCAAATGAGGGGTTGGGGGGTGCATTAGGATTGGGGTTAGACTTAAATGATCCAAATGGATCCAAACTGGGCGAGCACCTTGGGCAGCCTAGGCTGCTTCAGCGGGTTTCAACAGAAATAATAAGTGGGCTGGCTCTTTGGGCTCGATTTTACGCCAGGCCACCTAGGCGTCACCTAGGCGTACACCTTGACAGCACTGCCCATCACCAAAAAAATAACAATTTCCAAGAATGGCCCCACATTAGAAAAGGGAAAACAAACAATACTTAAATATATTGGGCCATCCAACTCAAACCCTTAATGCACTGAGTGAAGTAGGCACCATGTATGGGGACTAGTCTAACATGCCCCTTCATGTCGAGGCTGATTTTAGGCTCTGTCACGTGGACTATAAATATGGGGTGCGCGGCTTGAATCGTAACTATGGGCTCTGATCCTATATTGAAGCTATTGGGCCATCCAACTAAAAACCTAAAAGATATTGAGTGGAGTAAGCACCATGCATTTAAGTATTGTTTGTTTTGTCCCTTTTCTAATGTGGGATTATTCTAACACGCCCCTTCATGTGCAAGCCGATTTTAGGCTTTTGTCACGTGGACCACAAATACGGGGTGCTGCATGGCCTCACTCATGACCCTGAGCTCTAATACCGTATTGAGGTTATTAGGCTATCCAACTCAAAACCTTAAGGAGTTGAGTGGAGTAGGCACCATGTTTAAGCATTGTTTGTTTTGTCCCTTTTCCGATGTTGGACTATCCTAACAACCCCCTTACAAGAAGAAGTGCATCAAGATAGTGCGGTAAGATTACCTATCAAAGCTATGCAAGATGAAAGAGCTATGGTGATCCCCTCCCTCCAATGCCACCAACCATGCCAAGACAAACAATGCGAGTTGCTCGACTGTTCTACTTTTTTTAAAAGATAAATGTTTATCTCTCTCTTCCCCAATTGGCCCATAAGGTAATGTGAAGCACTATCCACCTTATTCACTTGTCCAACACAGTCTCCATGGCTTGTTCCATTCATTTATCATAGAAGCCAATTTCGAGGTTGAATTCCACAATACGCTTACCTTCTGGAAGGGATATGTCTAAGTGGAACATGAAAGCAACAATGTGGCACATAGATGCTCCAGCTCCTCTACTTCCTCATGACACAAGTAACAAGTAGTCCCATACCTTCCAAAAAGTGGGCAAGTCAATCACAAGAAGGGAAGTGGACATGATCAACTCTTCTCATCAGGGACTTGACCTTCAACAAGCTGCGAGGATGAGGAGTGAGGACAACCAATCTAATGAAGGCATTCTAAGGCCATTGTCAACAATCATCTTATACATGCTAAGGCCATTGTCAATATGAGAAATCCAATTATAGATTTAAGCCCTAACCATCATTCCAGGTTGAATCAAGCCCATATTGGCGTGTCTGGGTAGGCTAGGCCCAATGCAAACTGCAAGCCCGATCCACCCCAAATTCACAATACAAATGGAAAAGCCCTATTCGAGCTGATTTGGCCCAATTTCTAGCCAGTCCAGGCCGATTCAGACTTCAGAGCTGATCCAGCCACTCTTCTTTTTTCTTAAATAAATTTCCTTGGGGGATTGGCTTTTCCCCCCTTGAATCAAATTGCCAGGCATTGATTATCCAGATTGGCCAATCCTGTGAAGCATGCTTTATAGTGTGCCATGGCTGGCGACAAGCCTTAAGTAATTCATGATCTCAATACTCATAGATAATAGTATCAGAATATTATCACTGCTGCCATTGCAAAGTCTTATTTATTGATTTGAGGCTGGCATCAATGTGGAAGGAAAATCCATAAATAGCTATAATGCCAATAGTTGTTAATAACATAAATAGCTACAATGTTGTCAACCATCTTGACAGCCAACAACACCTCATCACATGCATAAGGTAAATTCACCAGTGAAAGATTACTTTTACATACCATTAAAGAAGGAATAGCATGCCTTCCTGCAATCTCCTGGTATGTACTAGTGATGATAAAATCTGCACGGTTCATTTGCAAGTAAATCAGCAGTGAATTGGCACAAGAAATGGTTACTTGTCCTCATAACTTTTCCAATATATGTCTGACTCGGGATACTTTGTCTCTAACTCATGTGCAATGTTGCATTGTACAGAATTATGAATAAACAAACAAAAACAAATATAGCAGAGATGTTTTAAACAATCAAAAACTTTGTGATTCCCAACTTATATGACAGCAAAGATGCAACAGGATTTCCATCACTGTAGTTGCCAATGATAAGATCTGGAGTGCCATGTAACTCTGCAGTGATTTCACTTGATGCATCCTAATGAAGTGAACAAGTTAACAAGGAGTGCACCAGAAAAAATGAGGAAAGAAACATATGAAACTGAGCATGGGTATCATGAAAATTGATTGCAGTCATGCTAGGAAACCTTAAAAAGAACTAGTAGACCTGCTTAGGGAGCATTTGGACAAGTTGTAGACCCTCATGACATCTTGAAGATGCTAAAAAATGAATAAGCATTGAAATAAAAAAACTACTGCACAGTCACGTGCATACGCAATTCATTCTATTGGCATTCCTTGTATTCCCAAATGACCAAGAAGCTACGTTAACTAACCATAATGGATGTTCATACTTCTTCTAGTTATTGATTGAAAATTGCATTAATTCACAATAGTGCAAAACAACTGCAAATCTAGGTAAGATCATGTACATGAATAATATTAGATTTGATGAAATAGCTGTGTCAACCTGCTGCTGTGCCTTTGATAATGCGTTCTCTTGTTCAGGTCTAGGCCAGAGAGCACCTTGGTTAGCTTGTCTAATCTCCCATGTTAATGCCATTCAGACCACCAACATTGGCTTCTATTATGTTTTCACCGCATCCACCTTCTTCTCATCTTGTCCCTTCACCCAAAGACACACCGTTGGGCTGCAAAACACTAGAAGCAAGGGGAAAAAAAAAGTAGGGTCTGTTCTTTTAAGCCCCCTGCCAGCCAGAAGCTGAACAAAATATAATTCTTGGCAAATATTGTCAGGGGGCTTATTCAAGAAAATAAGAGATCTGGAAACAATCGACCATAGAAAGATGGCGAGGTGGTATATTGATATATATAAGGGTGTCCCGTTTGAACACCGTTCAGAGCTACCACTGTAATTGGCCTGCCACATGTAAAAAAATCAAGGGAGGGACACAAGGGGAAAAAATAGTAGTATCTATTCTTTTAAGCCCCCTGCCAGCTAGAAGCTGGACAAAATATAACTCTCGACAAAATTGTCAGGGGGCTTATCAAGAAAAAGGAATTAGAAATCAAGAACAAAAACAATCAGGAATAGATTCAATAGAAAGAAAGAGGGAGTAAGATTACCTGGAGTGGATAGCCATGAATGTGATCTCCCATTTCATATCATTCTTTTTTTTTTTTTTTTTTTTTTTTTTTAAGGGGAGCATTTTTATACCGTTCAGAGCTACGACCTTGACCTGGAACAATAAGAACTAAAAGCAAGGGGAAAAAAAAGAGGGAGTAAGTAGCATCTGCTCTTTTAGGCTCCCTGCTAACCAAAAGCCGAAAAATTTATATATCCTCCATGAGTATTGTCAAGGGGCCTATTCAAAAAAAAAAAAGCAATGTAGAAATTTTTAAAAAATGAAAATATAGAAAGATGGAGCAATGTCACCTAGGGGTGGACAGCATGATCTCCCTCACATTTTAAAACCATTCCTTTCTCTCTCTCTCTCTCTCTCTCTCTCTCTCTCTCTTTGGTTTTTTGAAAGGGCATACATAGGCATCTCTAGTTCAGGTCTAGGCCAGAGAGCACCTTGGTTAGCTTGTCCAATCTCCCATGTTAATGCCATTCAGACCACCAACATTGGCTTCTAATATGTTTTCACCTCATCCACCTTCTTCTCATCTTGTCCTTTCACCCAAAGCCACACCATTGGCCTGCAAAACACTAGAAGCAAAGGAAGAAAAAATAGTAGTATCTGTTCTTTTAAGCCCCCCTGCCAGCCAAAAGCTGAACAAAATATAATTCTTGGCAAATATTGTCAGGGCGCATATTCAAGAAAAGAAGAGAGCTGGAAAAAATCGAACATAGAGAGATGGCGAGGTGGTAGATTGATATATATTAAACACCGTTCAAAGCTACGACTGTAATTGGCCTGCCACATGTACTAAAAGCAAAGGAGGGACACAAGGGGGGAAAAAAGTAGTATCTGCTCTTTTAAGCTCCCTGCCAGCTAGAAGCTGGACAAAATATAATTCTCGAGAAAATTGTTAGGGGGCTTATCAAGAAAAAGGAATTAGAAATCCAAAAAACAATCAGAAATAGATTTATAGAAAGAAAGAGGGAGTAAGATTACCTGCAGTGGATAGCCATGAATGTGATCTCCCATTTCATATCGTTCTTTTTCCATTATTTTTTTGTTTTTTTTTTAAGGGGAGCATTTTATACCGTTCAGAGCTACGACCTTGACCGGCAACAATAACAACTACAAGCAAGGGAGAAAAAAAGAGGGTGTAAGTAGCATCTGCTCTATTAGGCCCCCTGCTAGCCAGAAGCTGAACATTTATATATCCTCGATGAGTATTGTCAGGGGACCTATTAAAAAAAAAAGCAATACAGAAATATAAAAAAACGAAAATATAGAAAGATGGAGCAATATCACCTAGGGGTGGACAGCATGATCTCCCTCACATTTTAAACCATTCATTTTCTTTTCCTTTTTCCGGTTTTTTGAAAGGGCATATGTAGGCATTGTAGTATCATCTAGATTCCAGAGGCAAGGTAGAAAAATCCAAATTCCAGAGGCAAGGTAGAAAAATCCAAATCCCGGAGGCAAGGTAGAAAAAACAAGCAATAGCAGTAGTATCTGTTCTCCACAAGTATTAACAGGGGACTAATTATTCAAAAAAGCAGGAAGAATTCAGAAATCGGGAAATAAAATCAAAAACAGAAATTCATAAGATGCGACGCGGAGCAAGCAACGAAGATGAGATGGATTACTCACCTGGGTTGGACAAACATGATGTCCAGATGACAAGGTAGAAAAATCCAAATTCCAGAGGCAAGGTAGAAAATATCCAAATCCCGGAGGCAAGGTAGAAAAAGAAAAAGCAGTAGAAGCAGTCGTATCTATTCTCCGCAAGTATTAACAGGGGACTAGTTATTCAAAAAAGCAGGAAGAATTCAGAAATCGGGAAAAAAAATCAAAAACAGAAATTCATAAGATGCGACGGGGAGCAAGCAACGAAGATGAGATGGATTACTCACCTGGGTTGGACAAACATGATGTCCAGATGACAGTTAAACCTTTCCCACCCCAACGAGCCAGATCGCCGGAAGCCACAGACAAACTTGTAAATTCTTGGTCAACCCTTGACGTTGAATTCTAAAAAGTATTTCATTCCCCACTGCACGAACTTGATCCAATATATACACTACCTGCAAAATGTGACAAATTTACATGTGCAGTCTAAATTATGGATGACAATATAATCCCCCGAACTCAAAGCGACAACCATTCAGAAGGGGGAAACAAAGACCCATAGTACATTTGATAAATCAATCAGGAAAAAAAGGCTTAACATTGGATCCAAGGTAGCCCATCTGAAGAAAGCAAAAATATGAAAGAGCAGAAGGTATAGAAGATGGGAAAATAGAAATAGAGCAAAGCAAGATCTCAATAATTCTCAGGTTTGAAGTAATCATTCACCAGATATCAAGCACTTAGCATGAAGAATGAAACCAGAACAGGAGGCTCAACAAATCATGACTAGATATGATTTCATTATTAATTATTCCAGGAGAAAAGGACTACTAGCAGTACTAATACGATTACTACCATTAGTTGTTATTGTTATGTTATTGTTATTACCAGAATTAATGTTACTGTGATTACACAGAAGTGATACATGTCCACCTACATCGGTTCGGCCTAGAACATTGGCTTGACCAAAATATCTATGTGGGGAAACAATAACAACATTAAAAAAAACCATAGGAATTCTCCCCAAAACTGTCTCCAAAGTAGAAGGATCGGGAGCCTGACGAATGTCCAGAAGCAAATGTATCATCTCCAATACATGTTCAGCTGTATCAGCCCATCCTTTTTTCCAATCCCAGTTCTCGAAATCTACAAAACTGACAAAGATTAACACATGACTGAACTATGGATCTAGCAGAATATGTTCTGAAATTTATTCAAATATTTTTTTCCGAAATTTATTCAAATCATTTTATCGTCCAAATGTGTGATCTGCATGGTATTCCAACAAGAACCTGATACTCAATATTACAATAAAGAAGAGCACAAGAAACGCAAAATATAAAAAGGAAATTTCTCACGTATATTCAAATTCAAAGGAAGATGCCTCCGGTTAGAGTTTAGAAATGCTCCTCCGCCTTTGACAAAGAAGACTAAAGTCTTGATAAGCTCTGTACTCTGTCATTTACCATCATCTGCATGGTAATCCAACAAGAACCTGGTACTCAATATTACAATAAAGAAGAGCACAAGACAGGTAAAATATAAAAAGGAAATTTCTCACGTATATGCAAACTCAGAGAAAGATGCCTCTGGTTGGAGTTTAGGAATGCTCCTCCACCTTTGACAAAGAAGACTGAAGTCTGGATAAGCTCTGTATTCTGTCATTTACCATCATCATTATCTGCAGGAGATCATTCATAGGAAAGTAACTGGTAATCAATATGATACAGTTCGTGACCCTAATATGTTAATAACACATTGGTTTCTTCTCAGCAACATCAAATCAGCCCAGTGCATACACGAACCTGCTGCTGTGCCTTCAATAATATCTTCCCTTCTTCAGGTCTAGGCCAGAGAGCACCTTGGTTAGCTTGTCTCATCTCCAAGTTAATGCCATTCAGACCACCAATTTTGGCCTGTAATATGCTTTCACCTCATCTACCTTCTTCTCATCATGTCCATTCACCCAAAGCCACACTATTGGGCTGCAACAACAATAGGCAAGGGAAAAAAAAGTAGTATCTGCTCTTTTAAGCCCCCTGCCAGCCAGAAGCTGAAAATATAATTCTCAACAAATATTGTCAGGGGGCTTATTCAAGAAAAAACGAGAGCTGGAAAAATCGAACATAGAAAGATGGTGCAAGATCAACCGAGGTGGTACATTGATATATAAGGGTGTCCCCTTTGATCACCGTTCAGAGCTACCACTTTAATTGGCCTGCCACATCTATTAAAAGCAAGGGAGGGACACAAGGGGAAGAAAATAGTAGTATCTGCTCTTTTAAGCCCCCTGCCAGCTAAAAGCTGGACAAAATATAATTCTCGACAAAGATTGTCAGGGGGCTTATCAGGAAAAAGGAATTAAAAAAAAAAAACAGGAATAGAAAGAAAGAAGGAGTAAGATTACATTACCTGGAGTAGACAGCCATGAATGTGATCTCCCATTTCATATCATTCTTTTTCTTTTCTCTTTTCCTTTTTTTTTTGGTAAGGGGAGCATTGCTACACGACCTTGACCTGCAACAATAACAACTAAAAGCAAGGGAGAAAAAAAGAGGGAGTAAGTAGAATCTGCTCTTTTAGCCCCCTGCTAGCCAGAAGCTGAACAATTTATATATCCTCGATGAGTATTGTCAGGGGGCCTATTAAAGAAAAAAAAAAAGCAATACAGAAATATAAAAAAACGAAAATATAGAAAGATGGAGCAATATCACCTAGGGGTGGACAGCATGATCTCCCTCACATTTTAAACCATTCATTTTCTTTTCCTTTTTCCGGTTTTTTGAAAGGGCATATGTAGGCATTGTAGTATCATCCAGATTCCAGAGGCAAGGTAGAAAAATCCAAATTCCAGAGGCAAGGTAGAAAAATCCAAATTCCAGAGGCAAGGTAGAAAAATCCAAATCCCAGAGGCAAGGTAGAAAAAACAAGCAGTAGCAGTAGTATCTGTTCTTCACAAGTATTAACAGGGGACTAATTATTCAAAAAAGCAGGAAGAATTCAGAAATCGGGAAATAAAATCAAAAACAGAAATTCATAAGATGCGACGGGGAGCAAGCAACGAAGATGAGATGGATTACTCACCTGAGTTGGACAAACATGACGTCCAGATGACAAGGTAGAAAAATCCAAATTCCAGAGGCAAGGTAGAAAAATCCAAATCCCGGAGGCAAGGTAGAAAAAAAAAAAAGCAGTAGCAGTAGTATCTGTTCTCCACAAGTATTAACAGGGGACTAACAATTCAAAAAAGCAGGAAGAATTCAGAAATCGGGAAATAAAATCAAAAAACAGAAATTCATAAGATGCGACGGGGAGCAAGCAACGAAGATGAGATGGATTACTTACCTGGGTTGGACAAACATGATGTCCAGATGACAGTTAAACCTTTCCCGCCCCAGCGAGCCAGATCGCCAGAAGCCACGGACAAACTTGTAAATTCTGGCGGCAGCGTCGGCGGCGAAATAAGAGGTGGGCATGGATGCCCACGGGATAGAATAGCCGCCGTCGGACACGGCAGCGAGAAGATGACGAACGTCGGCCAATGCGGTGTCCGATGTGAGAAATCGCGCGGCCGAACTCCGGTATTCCCCCTCGAACTCCACCCTGCTGCGCGAAACCTCCTCCAAACCCTCGGAGGAGGGGGAGGCGGTCGGAAGAGGGCGGCGCTCGACCCAGCGCCGGACGACGCAGAGGCGAAGGACCAAGGGGGGGTCTTCCCACCGCACGGGGAGAGTCGCCGTCTGCGCCGTCACCTGGAGGGTGAAATCGCGGGCGCCGGGCGGGAGCGAGAAGGGCTTGAGGAGGCCAAAGCGGGGGGAGAGCTGCTCGAGGGCGTAGGCGGCGGTGAGGTCGTCGGCGACGGGGGAGGTGGCGGTGCTGGCGCAGAAGGAGAAACGAGAGTAAGCGGCAAGAGGAAGAGAGTAGGTATAAGAAAGCCGCCGGGATTCGGAGCGCTCGCAGCAGGGGCAGCGCTCCTCTTCCTCACACGCCCTCTTCTTCTTCCTCGCCGCCGACGTCGCGGGCGCCACCAACTCCATCCGCTTCTTCTGCTTCTTCTTCTTCTGCTTCTTCTGCTTCTTCTTCTTCTTCTTCTGCTTGTTCTTCTTCTTCTTCTTCTGCTTCTTCTGCTTGTTCTTCTTCTTCTTCTTCTTCTGCTTCGTGCTCGTCGAGTTCGCCAACGGTCGGATTAAGACCCCTGCTAGACCCCTGCTTGGTATTTATAGTTTGACAATGTGTTGCTGCCCGCCGAGGGTTATTACGCCGCCCGGCGGCAAGCAAGGTTAAAAAAAAGTAATTTGACTTTTTTAGAGCCAAAAAATAATAATTTTGGGGTTTAGTTTTTGAATTTTTATTTTTGGGGATATTCGATGAAAAATCGAATTGTAGAAAGTTGTAAGGCATCTTGAGTGGTTTAATATATATATATATATATATATATATATATATATATATATATATATATATATAATTTGTTTACTTTGCTTGCACAGGTAAGATATTCTTTTATAATTTTATAGTAGTGTTTTAAAAGAGCATTGCCAGCATGACCAGATTTTTTTTCCACGTTTCTTATCCTAATAAGGGAAGGGTCTAATATAAGGGTTTTTTGACTTTTTTCATAAAATTACAAGTAGTAATTAATGTAAAACTTAAAAGAAAAGTCAATCCCATTCAACCACATAAGATGGATAAGAAAAGTGAGAAAGAAATCCTGTCATCTAAGCATTTTCCGTTTTAAAATGTGGATCGGACCGAACTTTTTACTCTTTAATCCCTCTAACTGGGTTAATTAAAAAATATTATAACTATATAACATCTAAATTCAGTACAAACTTCCTATTATCTTTACTTTTATTTGAAAAAAAGTGGACATTTTTCTTAATTACTTCAGGGTTTTTCTAAACCATTGATTTCTATAAATAAAAGGGATTTTGATTACTTGTTTTCTTATTAAATACGAAGTTTTTAGAGAGTTTTTTCGCTTAATTAAATAGACTAGAGGGTTTTAAAACTCTATTTAAAAAAGATGCTTATAAAAGATAATCCTCTTAAAATTTTAACTTAATATTTGCCTAACTTATTTTCATGTTATTATAAATAACTTCAGTGCATCACGATCCTTGCAAAAATGATCCTATTTTTACGTCAATTAACATTTCATTAAGAATCTCTTATTTAACTCTATTTAACTTTTAATAAAAATTTAAAAGTCTTAGATATTTTTATTCTTTCTTCAACTTTCTTTCCGTTTATTTTTCTACCCCTCTTTACTCTTTCTCTCTCTTTGGTACAATGTGTCCACTAAGAAAGTTTTCTTTTTTTACAGTAGTATTTTTGTTCAAATATTGAATTTGACACTTGAAGAAAGAATATTTACTGCATCATTGATAAAGGTTAATTATAGAGACATTTTTGCAAGTACTGTGAGACAAGGATGTTATGCATAATAATGTGAAAATAGGATAGATGACTATGTAATCAATTTTTTAAGATATTATTTTCACAAATTTGTTTAAAAAACATATAGGAAACCAATCAGAACCTAATTGTTTTGGTCCGATCATTGTTCACATAAAAAATTAGCTAATTCAAAGTCAAGAACTATGTTTTCTTTTACAAGATGTCATTTGAAACAATTAGACCACCATTTTATGTATAAACATAAAGTATATAAACGAAAATGAGTCCCATTATAAAAAATATAAATGTAAATAAAAATAAAAATATATTAAATATCTTTAGCAAATAAATATTGGGAAGAATATCCTTTCACAGATGGGTTATTCTTATATTGGTCAATTTTCTGTTTGACAAAAGATGGTGAGAATAAATGTATGTGTGTGTGTTTTAGACATAAGGGTGGGATATTCCACCTCTTTTCTTTTATTTGGAGGGAGACCCCAAATAAAAATCACCGGATTATTTTGCCCTTGAATGGAATATTCGACCCCCAAACATTCTAATTGCCAAATGGTATTTTAGCTTTGTGGATCTACACCAAGTTGTCAACTACCTTCCAGAATAGTCAGCTGGTCAGATGTTGTGCATGTATTTGTTCTTTTTACAAGTCAGATCCACAAGCATATTACAAGTATACTTACATCCTAACTCATAATATGCAGAAATTAACAACATCGAATATTTGTCATTGATCTAAATAGCATTAGACCATGTCGCCTATTTAACATTTCTAACAGTGATGAACATTAGCACGTCCATTTTCACTCTTTTGAATAATGTGTGGGTTACTGTGTGTAGATCAAGTGAAGGCATATGTTCACATGGAAGCACATAATTTAGGTAGCAAAGTATACATGCATCTCTTGATTGATGCATGGAGATTGGTGCAGATAAATATAAAAAGGAGCTCAATTTAATTGTTAAGGGATGAAATGTGGACGAGATAGTACAAATACAAAGAACATGTTACAGGAAGGAACTGCGGTCTCTTGCCTCCTAGGTATTGTTTGCTTTAGTCCATAGAGATGGCCTTAAGGTTTTGTCCTTTTCTAGATAAAAGGATCCTTATTGGAAGAAATGTATGACCTTCTTTATACGCACAAGCTTCGCCTTCTTAACAACTAATGTGGGTTTATTTGCAGTCCCTATTTTTTTGTCTTTACACAGCCCCCTGAAAAAGTGAGCTTGTGCACAATAGCTGGGGTTTTCTATAGAAGTTGCCAGTGTTGCGGGATGGACTATGGGCTCTTGACTTTAAGGTACCATCTACTTTGGCCCCGTGGAGTTAGCCACATGATTTTTTTCCTTTTCCATAGGTCCTCATTGGAAGGAGGATGGGGACCCCATTTTTATAAGTACTGGGTTGTTTTCTCAATAGCTGATGTGAGGATTTTCTGAAACTCCATTTTTTTTGACTCTACATAACAATATACATGTGATAGAAATAATACAACCTTTATTCTTCTTCGTAAGTAGTTTAAAGTGTAGCAACCCAAAATTGAGTCCTTTAAAGTGCAACAATTGAAACTTGAGTCATGTTAGGACATTAGTCTTAGGGAGCCACATCAATATTTTCTACTCAATTGTATTTCGAGAGGATCAGTGGAAGCAACTGATGCTTATTTAAATGTCGTCGTTAAAACACAAATGTCATCAACTTTAAATTCCAATTCTCACAAAAATTTTTGTTTTGGAAATAGTGTAGTGATGAGATCGGGTCGATCCACGAGGAACTAGATATCTAATTTTTGAAAACTGTGGGTTTTGAATGTAATTGGATTTTTGGTAAAAAAAAAACTATTCTAAGCGTTTAGGCAATTGGATCAATTATAAACTTTTAAAAGCTTCCTACAAAATCTCTAGTTAACACCTAGAATCCATTACTAACACTTAATTACCTAATCGTTGAGATTATGTAAATTGGATAAATCTAACTAGATAGTATCGGACTAAGAAAACAACTAAGACATCTACAACATCAAAAGGGAAATAACATGATTGCTTTTAAGATAAGACAATAATTTTGAGAGAAAAAATAACAGGCTAATTGTTTTACATAGAAACTAATTAAATAAAATAAACAATGAGGAAGCTACAGTGACAGATGCTTCTGTGAGAGCCTTTGGGAAAATGTTGGCAGCAGAGAAGGAGGCGCAGTGGAAGGCCTGGCTCGGGGGGGGGCTTCAGTGAAGGCGATGGCGCAATGAGCCGAGCGGGCCCGTGCAGCAGGCTCGGCAGGGCGGCGCGAAGTGAGAAGCGCAGCAGCCGAGGCAGGGCGCTGCAGGGGAGGCTGGCGGCGCGAGCGGGAGCCTGGCACGGGCGACGATGTCGTCCCGCGCGAGTCACGCGGTGCTGCCGCGTGGCGCTGATGGGGCCTGCAGCGTGGCAGGCGAGGCGTTGACGCGGCCGGGCGCTGCAGACGAGGTGGAGGGCGCGGTGGACGAGGGCTCGGCAGGCGAGGCGCTGACGGGGCGGCTGCAGGCCAGGCACGGGCGACGATGTCGCCCCGCGCGAAAGCTCACGGGGTGCCGCGTGGCGCCGTGGGGCCCTGGTGCTGCTGCGGTTACCTACACACGGTGACGCGTGGATGGCGGCTTCCTCGTACCGCGACAGAGAGAAAAGCACAGGCGGAGAGAGAAGGAGAAAAGGAAGAGGGAAGAGGAGAAGACAGCGGTAGAGAGAAAAAGCAAAGAGGAGAGAGGGAGAGTCTGCTGAGAAGGGGAAAAAGCAAAAGGGAGAGAAAGAGAGCTGCGGAAGAGACAGAGAGAGGTTGGAAAAAAAAAACAAACAGAAAGAGAGAAAATGACAAAGAAAAGAAAAGGAAGAGAGAGAACAGTGGGAGTCAAGAGAGAAAAACGAGAGAACAGTGGGAGAGAAAGGGATAAGAAAATTCTGAAAAATTCCGGACACCCCACCTTGACCTCCTCCCTTAGTTTTTTAGAAAAGAGGGGGGGTTTTGAATTTCAAAAAGAGATTTAATAAAAAAATCTTTCCATTAAGTCCCCTTTTGATTAGGGGATCCTCATAAAAAACATTAATTGGTGATTTGAAATTCGAATTTTTTTAGATGGATCCTTCTTTCTTCGAATTTCAGAATTCCCTCCTCCTTTCTCTCTTAGTTGGCATGTAGGCCCCAGTTGAAGCTAAAATACGAAAATAAAATGTTGTTTTTGCCAGGATTCGAACCCTGGTTGCTTCCTTGAAGTTTGGGTGGTCCAACCACTATGCCATCTGCTTGTTCATGTCCTGTTTCACATAAAATAACAGTTAAGTTCTCATAGCCATAAATCATTCAACTGCGCATTAAATAATTGCTGAGGAAATGCAGTTGCTACCCTTATTCCATCCATGGAGTGATGTTATTTTAAAATTCATATTCTGAATGCGCAAATGGTTTATTTATCATTCCATGTGATTTTATTCCTTAAATTGATAGCAAATTATGTGAATTTGATCTGTTATTTATGTAAAATTGTGGACTTATCACACCCCCCAACTTAATCATTGCTAGTCCCTTAGCAATACAATCATTTGAAAAATTAGGACTACCATGATCAATAAAAAAGAATCACACTTCTTTTTAAAGGATATCTATTGCAAATGGTAGGTAATTGGAATTCAAGTTTTCGTTCTCCCGCCCATCATACTTAGAATCATGACAAGTGATTGTGCAAATCATTTGAGGTGCTTGGAGTTCATTTCTATCCTGTTTGGTATATCGTTGCCTTTACTGCCTCTAGGAGTAGAATTACCCAGGGGAGAGAACAGAAAAAGAGATCTCCGGATTAGTTGGCTAGGTTCGCTTTTCGGTTTTCGCCCCGACTTAAAACTTTTTAGGATTTGGTCTTATTTTGCTGTGAAGGACTTTAGCATGATTGTTTTGTGCTTTGAGGGTGCGTACTTTTTGCCACTCTCTTTATTTCTGTCTGAGGGGAGGTGCATACTTTTTGCCACCGTCCTTCCTTTGACTCTTTTGAAGCATATTTATTTGATTTTTATGCTTCTGATTGTCCTTTTTTTTTTTTTTTTTTTCGAAGTGACCGCCTCCTTAAAGTATTAAGTGGTTTGATCTCCTATTACGAATCCTAACTTTCCATTCGTTTGACCTAAAAGTAAAAATAGAATGGGTAATTCTACACTTCGGGTAACTCCAGCAACTCTACACTTTCAGGATCTTCCACTCTTTCCAAGTTACCGTGTGTGTGTGAAAATCATCCTGTCGTGATTCATTGTAGAGAGAGGGGTTAACTCAAACTTTTACTCATCCTTTTTCCTCAATTTTTGATCAAGATTCCCTAAATGAAGTGTGATAGATATGAATTTCTGTTGGGGTGTGAAAATGAAACAATTTTTCTTTTGAAAATTTGTGTGAAAATTAAAAAAATTTCACAACTTTTGTTCATTTTAAACGATTTTATTCAATATGCATTATGATTCTCCCCCCAACTTGAATGACATTGTCCTCAATGGCATAGAAATGCACAAAAATTAATGATGAGGAGAGATACAACTTGAGATGTGACGAAGCTTCTCTCTGTTCTCCAAGGTGGATTTTATGAGTTTTCTAAAAAGAAAAGAAAAGAAAGAATAATCAGAATAAAAATGAGAAGATTGGGTTGCCTCCCAATAAGCGCTAAGTTTAACGTCTTCAGCCAGACGAAATTATGTTCATTGTGGGTCACTTAGCTGCATGGATTCCAATGGACAATTTTGAAGGTTTTCAATGTAAGGTTTTAAGCGTTGCCCATTAACAGTAAATGTCTGTCCATTTTTTAGATCCATGATCTTGACCGCACCGTGGTCAAAAGCTTTTATTACCAAGAATGGCCCATCCCATCTTGATTTCAATTTCCTAGGAAACAAACGCAACCTTGAGTTAAATAGCCAGACTTTTTGATGAGGGTGGAAAGATTTCCTCACAATATGTTTATCATGAAAAGCTTTAGTCTTGGCTTTATAGATTTTCGAGTTCTCATAGGCTTCATTTCTTATTTCATCTAGTTCGCTCAATTGTAAGGTTCGGTGTGAACCTGCTTTGACTAGATCAAAATTGACCTGTTTGATAGCCCAATAAGCTCTATGTTCTAATTCCACTGGGAGATGGCAGGCTTTTCCAAAGACTAGTATGTATGGTGACATGCCAATAGGAGTTTTATAAGCAGTCCGATAGGCCCACAAAGCATCATCTAACCTTTCAGACCAATCTTTTCTATCGGGCCTAACAGATTTTTGCAAGATATTCTTGATTTCTCTATTGGATATCTCTACTTGGCCACTAGTTTGGGGATGGTAAGGGGTAGCAAGCTTATGAGTAATCCCATATCTTTTGAGCAATGCTCGAAATTGAGAATGAGTGAAGTGCGAACCCCCATCACTAATGATAGCCTTTGGCCATCCGAACCTAGAAAAGATATTCTTCTGTACAAATTTCATCACCACCTTGTGATCATTGGTTCGGGTGGCTATTGCTTCAATCCATTTAGACACATAGTCCACTGCCACCAAGATGTATTCGCATCCAAAAGATGGTGGAAAAGGGCCCATGAAATCTATTCCCCAAACATCAAAAATTTCAACCACTAAGATTGGATTTAGAGGCATCATATCTCTTTTAGTGATATTTCCAACAGCTTGACATCTTAGGCATGTTTTGCTGAACTTATAAGCATCCTTGAAGAGTGTGGGCCAATAGAAACCGCTTTGTAAAACCTTTGCTGCGGTTTTCTTTCCGGAGAAATGACCTCCACAAGCAAGGTTATGGGAAAAGTTCAAAACACTTTGTTGTTCTTCTTCAGGCACACATCTCCGGATTATTTGATCTGGACAAATTTTGAAGAGTTCAGGGTCTTCCCAAAAATAATACTTCTCTTGAGAGAAGAATTTATCTTTTTCATTTTTTGTCCATCCTTGTGGGATTTGACCAGTCACCTTAAAATTCACAATATGTGCATACCATGGTGGTGACATGTGAGAAATGGCTAAGAGGTGTTCATCAGGGAATGAATCTCTCATTGGTTCATTATCTGAAATCATGATTCGGAAGAGATGATCAGCAACCACATTCTCGGACCCCTTTTTGTCCCGAATCTCCAAATCAAATTCTTGGAGGAGTAGGATCCACCTGATTAATCTTGGTTTGACATCTTTCTTTGTCAACAAATATTTCAATGCCGAGTGATCAGAATAAATAATCACTTTTGCCCCCAAAAGGTAAGATCGAAATTTCTCCAGAGCAAAAACAACAGCTAACAATTCTTTTTCTATGGTGGTATAGTTCATTTGAGCATCTACAAGTGTACGACTTGCATAATAAATCACCACATGCTTTTTATTGATTCTTTGTCCCAGTACTGCCCCCATAGCATAATCAGAAGCATCGCACATTATCTCAAATGGCAAAGACCAATCAGGCGATTGGAGAATGGGAGCTTTGATCAGAGCCTCTTTTAAAGATTTAAATGCTTCCAAGCATTTTTCATCAATATGGAATGGGACATCTTTGGCTAAGAGAAGGGTTAATGGTCGGGCAATTTGGGAGAAATTTTGAATAAACCGGCGGTAGAAGCCGGCATGGCCCAAGAATGACCGAATTTGCTTTACCGAAGTGAGTGGAGGAAGATTGGCGATTAGGCTAACTTTAGCTTTATCCACTTCGATACCTCTTCCAGACACTATATGGCCCAAAACTATGCCCTCTTTAACCATGAAATGACTCTTTTCCCAACTTAGAACCAAATTGGTCTCTATGCATCTTCCCAGTACATTTTTCAAATTGTCCAGACAAATTTCAAATGAATCCCCGAATATTGAAAAATCATCTATGAATACTTCAAGGAATTCTCCCACCATATCTGAAAAGATGGCCAACATGCACCTTTGGAAAGTTGCTGGTGCATTACATAGTCCAAATGGCATTCTTCGGAATGCAAATGTGCCAAATGGACATGTGAATGTGGTTTTCTCCTGATCTTCTGGGTATATAGCCACTTGATTATATCCCGAATACCCATCTAAGAAACAGAAATATTTCTGACCCGCTAACTTTTCCAAAATCTGATCAATAAACGGGAGTGGGAAATGATCTTTCTTTGTCATTGTGTTCAATTTTCTGTAATCAATACAAACTCTCCACCCCGTGGTTAGCCTAGTGGGCATTTCTTCACCTTTTTCATTTGTTATCACAGTTAAGCCGGACTTCTTTGGCACTACTTGGGTTGGGCTTACCCACTTGCTATCAGATATCGGGTATATGATACCCGCATCTAGCCATTTCACCACTTCTTTCTTAACCACTTCCATCATAATAGGATTCAATTTCCTTTGCATTTCTCTGCTTGGTTTTGCATTATCTTCAAGATAAATATGATGCATGCATGTGGTTGGGCTTATTCCTTTCAAATCAGCTACTGACCACCCTATGGCTTCTTTATGAGTTCGAAGAACTTCAATGAGTTGTTCTTCTTGGGTAGGGTTAAGATCTGTAGCTATGATTACAGGTAGAGTTTCAGATGGGCCCAAAAAGACATATTTGAGAGATTCCGGCAAAGGTTTGAGTTCTAACTGAGGAGGAACCTGGAGAGATGGAGGAGTAGGTTCTAGATTGAGTTCAGGTAAAGGCTCAACCTTATTGGGCTGCCAAGTCCTTGTATTCAAATCTGATATGGCCATTAACTCCTCTTCCTCTTCAAATTGGGCCGAAGGGGATGTTTCTACAATATTATCAATCACATCAATTGCAAAACAATCTTCCCCATCCTGCATATGCCCAGAAGCTTTGAAAATGTTGAGGGATAATTTGTGATCTCCAAATGAGATATCCATTAACCCAGATTTGCAGTTAATGATGGCATTTGCAGTGGCTAGAAAAGGTCGGCCCAATATAATTGGGCTATTTCTCAGATGTTGAACGGGCTCCATGTCAAGGATGACAAAATCAACTGGGAAGTAGCAAGTATCAATCCTGACAATGACATCTTCCACCATTCCTTTCGGTGTCCTAAGAGATCTATCGGCCAATTGTAGGATCACTGGAGTTGGTTTCAATTCTCCTATCCCAAATTTTTCATAAACTGAGGTGGGTAATAGGTTCACACTTGCTCCAAGGTCCAATAATGCCTTATCAAAGGTGGTTCCTTCAACAACACAAGAGATAAGTGGTGCTCCAGGGTCTTTCATCTTTTTAGGCATTTGGTTGAGCAAAATGGCACTCACTTCTTCAGACAAAAAGACTTTTTTGGGATTTGCTTTAGGCTCTCTCTTGTGAGTGCAAAGTTCTTTCAAAAACTTGGCATAGGCCGGCACATGTTGGATTGCATCAACCAATGGTATGTTAATGTGGACTTGTTTAAATAAGTCCATTAACTGTTCATTTTTTTCTTGGATTTGATGCTTTCTTTTTTCTTTGCTATTTTCTAAAGCTTGTGGAAAAGGGATTTTTGGTTTATAATTCTCAGGACATTCTTCCATTTTTCCTTTTCCTTGGATGATATTGGGTTGTTCATTCTCATCTTCATCTTCTTCTCTTTTTTCTTCTTCATTTTGTTCAAGATTGGGCTGACTAGATCCTTGATTTGGGTAAGGATCTGGCAAGACTTTACCACTTCTTAAGGCCAAAATTGCTTTCGCATTTTCTAACTGTGGGCCTCTTGGTGGATTTGGGCCCATTTGAGGTTGGGCTTGAGGATTAGGTAAGATTGGTTGATGTTGGAAACCCGGAGGATAGTTTCGCGGGTTTGCAATGGGTTGACTTGGTAATGGGCCCACTTCCCTCCTCATGGTTGTATCAGCCATTTGACCCAATTGGGCTTCCAATTTTGAAATGGATTGTTGTTGAGAGATGACCAATTGTTGCAATTGTTGCTGTTGTTGTTGTTGATTCATGAGTAATTGTTGCAGCATATTGAATTTGTCATCATTTTGATTTGATGGCTGATGTTGTGGGATTTGATATGGAGGTTGAGAGAACATATTCTGGTTGTTATTAGGCTGAAAGTAAGGGGCTTGAGCTTGTTGGCTTTTGTTGAAAGATTGATTTGGATAGTAATTCTGTTGATGGGCCCTGTTCTGAAAATTTTGTGCTTGTGGATTTGGAGCTTGGGCTTGTTGAGATTTCCATGAAAAATTAGGATGATTCTTCCAACCAGGGTTGTAGGTGTTAGAATATGGATCATGATTGGGCTTTGAATAACCCTGGGCTGCTTGGACTTGTTCTTGGATGAACGGTGGCAATTGGGCTGCCGTGGGACACTCACTGACATGGTGAGTTGGGCTGGCACAAAGACTACAAGCTTCTTGATAAGATGGAGAATATTCGGAGTAAGGTCTTGATTGTGCATGGATATTAGATTCTTGGTTATTCGAAGCTAGGACTTGGTCTAGCTTTTGGGCCATAAGATCCATTTTGCTCATTTGTTGGGCCAGAAGGTCCACCTTATCCAACTTTTGAGCCAAGGCATTGATATCCATCTTAGGTTCAAATTCTCTTCTATTTCTTATTTCAAAGACTCCAGTCCGTTTGGATGTTCCCACAGATCTTTCATATGATGAAAGTGAAGCATGATTTATTGAATTTTCACTTAGCATTTCAAACAAATCATAAGCTTCTTCCTCACTTTTACTCATAAATGCTCCTCCACAAGATGCATCTACCATTTGCCTGTATTGTGCATCTAAACCTTCATAGAATGCTTGCACAATTTGCCATCTAGACAATCCATGGTGTGGACATTTTCTCAACAATTCTTTCAATCGTTCCCAAGATTCATGAATTTGTTCTCCTGGTAATTGTGAGAATCCAGTTATAGCCCTTCTCATTGTATTTGTTCTCCCGATAGGATAGAATTTTTTTAAGAATTCTTGTTGCATTTCGGGCCAAGTCTTAATGGGCTTCCCTATCGTTCCAAGCCAATATTTGGCTTTGTACTTAAGTGAGAAAGGGAATAGGGTAAGTCGAAGGGCATCTTCCGTGAAATCTTGAATTTTCACGGTTGAACAAATCTCAAAGAATTCATCCAAATGTTTATATGGATCTTCATTGGTATTCCCATAAAAAGATGGGAGCATTTGGATGGTGCTTGGCTTGATCTCATAATGGCTAGCATGGACATTAGGCAATTGGATACAAGATGAAGGATTATAGTCTTGAGGAATGAAGTATTCCTTCATTTGTTTTGGCATTTGTTGATTGTTTCCAGCCATTTGATGTTGAATGTTGGTTTGGTGATGTAGGTATCTCTCAATTTCTTGAATGGGTTTGATAATATATGGCTTTTGAGATCTTCTACCTAGCATACACTAGACCAAGATGAGATGGGAATGGTTGTTTTTGTGATTTTTATTTTTATATTTTTTTATGTTTATTTATGCAAAGACAAACAAGTTAATAACAAATTCCTAATGACCTAAATGTGTCCTAGACTTAAAAATGAGATTTCTCACAAAATGGCTAGAATTCACTATGAATCACCCCTACAATAGATCAATCGGCCAGGTAAGAGGTGGGATAGTGGGAGGCTCCCCCTACTTTCGTAGGGACCTAATTAAATAACCACTTGTCCACTTAGGCGTTTGCCTTTGTAACCTCTAGCCTAGACACCGTTGTCCAAAGTAGAAATGAATTCAAAGCTCGGTCCAATCATAGTGTGAACCCTAGGTGCAATTGCTACTTGATTTTTATTGGGCTTGGGACAATGCAAGATGGAGTGTTTGTGGTTTGTGGGCCAAGGAAGGGTGATGAAATCCCCACCTTATCTTGTGATGAAGATGCCCTTAAATTATTTGATCAATGAGATGCACACCACAATTCAATCAAGTTTGTTTTGTGCAATAATGAAATGACAATGCATGAACATGTTATTTGCACAATATTGAAAAACTTACCTTGCCTCCCGCACTCTTCAACATGAAATAAATGGCAAAAATTTAAAACTAATGCATTCCTAAATGATGCATGTCCTAAAACATGGTGGTTTGGTTTCTAATCTTGAAATGCAAAAAAAATTTTAATTTTGTTTTTCTGATTTTTTTTTTATTTTATTTAATGAGGGCTATATCTATTTTAAGCAAATCTAAACATAAAAATATTAAAAAGATTGGAACAAACTCACCAAGTTGAGCTTTCCTTTTGTCTTCTTTCTTTTTTTTTTTTTTAAATTCCTGCAAAAAGAGAAAATGAATGTGAGGATGGATTTATACAAATGGACCCAAAATAATCAAAATTAAAATTCTAATTCCCCGGCAACGGCGCCAAAAATTGATGCTTATTTAAATGTCGTCGTTAAAACACAAATGTCATCAACTTTAAATTCCGATTCTCACAAAAATTTTTGTTTTGGAAATAGTGTAGTGATGAGATCGGGTCGATCCACGAGGAACTAGATATCTAATTTTTGAAAACTGTGGGTTTTGAATGTAATTGGATTTTTGGTAAAAAAAAAACTATTCTAAGCGTTTAGGCAATTGGATCAATTATAAACTTTTAAAAGCTTCCTACAAAATCTCTAGTTAACACCTAGAATCCATTACTAACACTTAATTACCTAATCGTTGAGATTATGTAAATTGGATAAATCTAACTAGATAGTATCGGACTAAGAAAACAACTAAGACATCTACAACATCAAAAGGGAAATAACATGATTGCTTTTAAGATAAGACAATAATTTTGAGAGAAAAAATAACAGGCTAATTGTTTTACATAGAAACTAATTAAATAAAATAAACAATGAGGAAGCTACAGTGACAGATGCTTCTGTGAGAGCCTTTGGGAAAATGTTGGCAGCAGAGAAGGAGGCGCAGTGGAAGGCCTGGCTCGGGGGGGGGCTTCAGTGAAGGCGATGGCGCAATGAGCCGAGCGGGCCCGTGCAGCAGGCTCGGCAGGGCGGCGCGAAGTGAGAAGCGCAGCAGCAGAGGCAGGGCGCTGCAGGCGAGGCTGGCGGCGCGAGCGGGAGCCTGGCACGGGCGACGATGTCGTCCCGCGCGAGTCACGCGGTGCTGCCGCGTGGCGCTGATGGGGCCTGCAGCGTGGCAGGCGAGGCGTTGACGCGGCCGGGCGCTGCAGACGAGGTGGAGGGCGCGGTGGACGAGGGCTCGGCAGGCGAGGCGCTGACGGGGCGGCTGCAGGCCAGGCACGGGCGACGATGTCGCCTCGCGCGAAAGCTCACGGGGTGCCGCGTGGCGCCGTGGGGCCCTGGTGCTGCTGCGGTTACCTACACACGGTGACGCGTGGATGGCGGCTTCCTCGTACCGCGACAGAGAGAAAAGCACAGGCGGAGAGAGAAGGAGAAAAGGAAGAGGGAAGAGGAGAAGACAGCGGTAGAGAGAAAAAGCAAAGAGGAGAGAGGGAGAGTCTGCTGAGAAGGGGAAAAAGCAAAAGGGAGAGAAAGAGAGCTGCGGAAGAGACAGAGAGAGGTTGGAAAAAAAAAACAAACAGAAAGAGAGAAAATGACAGAGAAAAGAAAAGGAAGAGAGAGAACAGTGGGAGTCAAGAGAGAAAAACGAGAGAACAGTGGGAGAGAAAGGGATAAGAAAATTCTGAAAAATTCCGGACACCCCACCTTGACCTCCTCCCTTAGTTTTATAGAAAAGAGGGGGGGTTTTGAATTTCAAAAAGAGATTTAATAAAAAAATCTTTCCATTAAGTCCCCTTTTGATTAGGGGATCCTCATAAAAAACATTAATTGGTGATTTGAAATTCGAATTTTTTTAGATGGATCCGTCTTTCTTCGAATTTCAGAATTCCCTCCTCCTTTCTCTCTTAGTTGGCATGTGGGCCCCAGTTGAAGCTAAAATACGAAAATAAAATGTTGTTTTTGCCAGGATTTGAACCCTGGTTGTTTCCTTGAAGTTTGGGTGGTCCAACCACTATGCCATCTGCTTGTTCATGTCCTGTTTCACATAAAATAACAGTTAAGTTCTCATAGCCATAAATCATTCAACTGCACATTAAATAATTGCTGAGGAAATGCAGTTGCTACCCTTATTCCATCCATGGAGTGATGTTATTTTAAAATTCATATTCTGAATGCGCAAATGGTTTATTTATCATTCCATGTGATTTTATTCCTTAAATTGATAGCAAATTATGTGAATTTGATCTGTTATTTATGTAAAATTGTGGACTTATCAGCAACAGATTAAAGATGACGTATATCACAAAAAATTGAAGAACAAGTCTTTTTTTTCCCAATATGATAGAAAGTAATTAAAGAAGTATCCTTAAGTATGGAAAGGAACAAATCTCTTGATTCTAGGGGATTCCAAATTTATTTTTACAAAATTTTTAGATGCCTAAAGTGTGTCTTTATGGTTGTTAAGGAAAAAGTTTGAGGCTTTGAGTTAAGAACTATGGGGGGACTGATCTGAAGGTTAATTTTGATTAGTGAGCTGGTTTATAGTGATGAGATGGATTTTGCTAAGGGTACTTGTATATTTGACAATTTCTGACTTCTTAGCAGTGTGTGTTCTTCCAAAAACATAAGCAACACACTGTTTGTTTTCAAAGTTGATTTTGAAAAGGAGGCCATGGTTTATTGGTAATGTTTTATAATAGCTTTAGCTATGATTGGACTCTAGTCAAATGGTTGGAGTGGGAATTGATTAAAGAGCATATTATCTGATTTCTCCTTTGTTGCTTGTTTTAGTTGGAAGTGTTAAGTATGATGTGGAATGAAGGCAGAGGAGCACACATCATATCGGTATATGCTGCATTTGGGTAATGTTTAATGTACTTTTATAAGGAAGAACTCATGTTAGAAGTTCCTTCTTGAAGCATGAATTCTTTTGGAGTAGTTTGGGATCAAAATATACACAAAAGTATTTCTCAAATGATTTTACTACCATACCTTCTCCAGTTCTTCCTTAGAGAAATCTCATGACTCCAATGCATCTGTGGAGAAGGGGATTGGGGGTGCTACTGCTGGCTCCATACGTGTCCGTTTTTGTACTCCTGTCTCCACATCTGTGCATTTTCACAAAGGGGGGGATCATGCAAGGCTCTGCAGCACTGCCCCCACATCTGTTTGTTGATCTATTCTTGCGTGGGAGCACCCACGGTGCATTGATGGGGTGGATCTTTCCATAAATATCTCTCTCCAATGTGAAGGAAGAAAACACTTCACCCAGAAGTTATCTTTTTCTACTTCTTCTTAGAGGTTTTTTTTTGTTTTTTTGCTCCACACAGAAGGAGAGGTGTGAGCCCAAACACAAGTGTTTTTTCAGAAGCACTTCCGATGTGAAACTTACCTTGAAGTACTTTTGGGCGAGTTCCCAAACGCAGCCAAAAGTTTTTGGCAGCAGACTATGTATTGTTCTTCTTTTTTTTGACTTAATGCCCATATGGATGCAAATCCCACACTAGGTACTCTAGGCTCATAGTTTAAGTCTTAAACTAAGTATGGTTGTGTTAAAGAGATATTGGTGGGACTAAATATGTTTTAGAAAGAGTGTACAAGCAATTAAAATTCTTGAAAAGAAATTGTTATGACTAGATTCTTTATGGAAGGACAAATGTGTAATCAATCAATGGATTTTTTTCAATTCTATCAATGCTAAAGGGCCAAAGCAGGGGAGCAAATGGAAGCAATAAAGGACACAGTTTAGTTCTCTTATGCCATGTCATGCGCCATCCCAATATCACACTTTAGTGAAGAGTTGAGATCTTTTACGTCCAATTTTGGACTAGACTCTGTCAGTAAAGAGAGGAGGAGGGAGGCCAAAATTTTAAAATCACGGAGACATAGGTGAGATGGGTTTTGGTACTGTTTAGTCCCCATCTCCCCTCTCTTTACTGATTTATCCAAGCCTAGACGTAGAAGATCTCAGTTCTTTAGTGAACGGTAGAGGCCACAATGTTAAAAGAGCAACGACTAGTTGAACATCAAATGTGGGACTAGATAGCTTATGCCTACACCTGGTGATACTTCGAGGATTTGTTCCCATAACTTTGAGTTGGGACTCCCAACTCGGATTCATCTACTTCCTCCCCGCCTGTGATTCCAGCCACTCCACCAACACTTCGAGCCTAGCAATCTCCGCCTTGATGAGGGCCATCTCCTTCTCAAACTCCAGCTCGCTCTACTCCTCCTCATCGTTGTTCTCGTCCACGATGGTAGTCTTGGGGCCTCCCTGCGCCTGCAACGCCCCCTCCTCACCCGTGCATGGCAGCACGACCTCCCCGGCATAATCCCCAGACTCACCTGCAGGCAAGCTTAAAGCAGTGCTACCGCTGCAGCTAGATGGAGCTGCTGTAAATATTCCTTGCAGGTCTTCTTCGCCGGAGGCCCTCAGCCTTTTGCCGCTCCCTGACTGCTGCTACTCTTCGTCATTATCTGGCTGCTGTTGGTGTTCTTCTTGCCGTCTCTTGATGGGTTCTCCATGGTTGCGCGCAGACACCACTACGGGGACCTCCATTGCGAAGGTACGCGCAAGGTGGTCTATGCTGTGGAGGAGATGACATGTTTGGGTTGTGTTTGTGTGTGTATATATAGACTGCAGGGAGTCTGGGATGTGGGTGGAGGTGGGGTGCGTGGAGACAGGTGGAGTCCTACTTGGGGTCGGAATTGGATTTTGCAGTGGGAGTCGGATTCCTCCAGTTAATTGTTTTGAGTTCTTAGTTTCCCGACATGGATTCGTGGCCTGGTCGCACTGAAGATAATAATGCTGGACACAATAAAAGATTGGGATTTACACCTTTTTAGTCTTTATATATATATATATATTTAAAATCCTTACAATCTTCATATTTCTTATTAATTTTTACCATTATTTAGAATGCTCTCAAGATCGCCCTCAAGCCTCTGTAAAATGTCAAAGACCTTTTATAGAGAACTCAAAGATTGTAAAAAATTTTAAGGAAATATAAAGAGTGCAGAGATTCATATGGATTATTAGAGAATTATACATATTGAAAATGTCATTGAGGGTCTTGCATGAGGTTGTGCTTGACCAGGTTATATAAATGTTGATGCTAATATTAATGTTATAATCTCGCTCTTGTTCATTTAGATTCATCTTAGGATCCAGAGGATGCTTTATTCCTATTTCATTTTTATTCTATCATACTTGTGATGTAAATTTTGGGTGCCCGGGTCTCCCCAAAGGCAGTTTGACAGCGAATGTTGCCCCTCGTGGGCATTTGGATCAAGTCCTCCATCAAACTTGATTAGACCATCATGTCACTTGATTCATGGAGCGCATTTCACCATTTTGACTTTGCTGCCACATCTTAGGTGGTGTTTGATGTGTTGTAAAATGGCATAGAATATTATGTTTGATATTTCTCGTACCGCAAAAGGTTCATGTTCGATGGTATACTGTAGACAAATGGGTTTTAAAATATAGTCAACTAATATATCGTTCAAATTGTTTATTTTGGGTTCTAGTTTTCAGTCTAAAATTAGTGTAAACCCTAGCTTAGTGATGAGTAATCCCTCTCATTCACCACCATCTCCTTATCAAAGTATATTGTTGGCGGCATTTTTTAATTATAGACGTGCAATCAAAATCCGGCAGTTGATTGTGTTAAAATTAGCCTTGTTATTAAAGTTAAGGTTAGATAATTGCCATTGCTTTAAAATTATAAACAATCTTCTCGCTCCAGCTCCGTCCGTGTACAGTGGATAGGGAAGCCACTTTGATTAGAAAATATGAGAAGAATTAGGACGAATAATGAGAGAATAAACTTAATTTTGTTTGACAAGTAGAATGACTTATACTGGTGTAGAATAGTATATTCGGAGAATAAGGAGAATAAGTCATCTCACTCTAGACCCAAGAATTACTTATTCTTCTTATTCCGTCAGTGGGCCTCACAAAACTATCAAACCGAAACACCCCTTATTCTAGTATAAGTCATTCTGTCAGTGGACTCTACGTAATAACTTATTCTGCAAACAAAGTGGAGCAACGACCAAGCCAATTCGTATTCAATGCTAGCCGACCCAGCCTCCCAGATCAGCATCAACAAGTGGTGTGATGACGACCAAGCCAATCTTGATATGTAAAATAACGATTTGAATGTAATCTGACCGGGGAAAAGAGAGATCAAGCAGGAGTCATCTTATTTCTATATGATAGGACTGCTGCACGATAAAAAAAAAGGGGGGGTATCCATTACCATATTTGCTATGAATATTGATGTCAAAAGATATTTGTTAATAAACTTGTAAATTAATAATTGGTCGAATAATCAGGTATCAGTTACCGTTTGCATTCCTATTGTGGGTAGGTATTCTTTTTCTCTTTGTGTTGTTTTCACAAATTTTTGTGATACGTGTAGATAACTAACATTACCAAATACGCTGGTTTTCATAAATATTTTTATGAAATTTCCGAGAAGCAAATTTAAGTATTCTCAAACTTGTCTTAAGTTTTATGAGTTAAAGCAAAAGGTCCTGAACCATTGTGGTGGATAAATTGTGGTCCAGGGGGCAACTAATTCTTTGGGATTTTGCCACTACATAATATGCTTAATGGATGGTTTCTCTGACCCCTCTTGCACAGCCCGGTTCCATCTTCTCTTCCTTTCATTCCATAAATTTCAACTGGAATCCAAGAATGTTGAATCGCCGTATTATTTATTTTCCCTTCCAGGTCTTGATTTGATGCTGTTGATTGCCTTTCGGGTTTCGTTTTCAATTTCTTATGTTTCTGAGTTATGGATTACGGGAAGTTGTTCTTTGGAAAATGTGGTGACCAGTCACTTTGTGCCTTTCTAAGTGGAATTAAGAAAGACTTCCTTTCTTTTAATTTTAATGCTTTTGCTTAACGAACAAAAGCCCTTTTAATTTCTATTCCGTGCAGAATCTTTGTTTTTTATGGAAAGATCCTTTAAATTGTAAAGTGAAAAATCATTCGCTGGACATATCCATGTGGACGTAGCTCCTTGCATAAAATATTAAACTAATGTATGAAAATTTAAGAGTAATGCTTGCTGTAGCACACGGTGGTGTGTGCACCCTGATTTTTTTTCATTTTTTTAAGGTTGGTCCAATCATGTGAAAGTTCGATTTCCAATTAGATGACAAAACAAATTTAAAAAATCAAAATCGTGCTTTAATGAACAGTAAAAAAAATGTTCATAGTGTGTCGAGTCTAATAATAATTTTTCCTTTTAAGGCTCAATTTTTTATTTTTTTGATCATCTAATCGGAGATGAGACTTTAGAATATGTGGGGCATATTGGAGCCGATCTTAAAAATTAAAAAAAATTGGTGTACATGCACCGGCGTGCAGTGCAGATGTAGCAAGCATTTACTCCACATTTAAATGGTACATGCAGCAAACAATACTCAACAGTTAAATGATACATGTGCAACTGTAGACAGGCGTTTAGCTCTCTTGCAAGCACCCTAATTTTTTTAAGGTATTTACCAAAATATTCTCAACATTTAAATAGTATATTTTTTGGGGTCATCTGATTAGAAATCAGATTGTATGATATGTGAGACACATTGGAGCCAAACTTAATTCTTTTTTTTAAAAAAAATCGATATACATGCACAGTCGTACAATGCAGATGTAACAAGTATTACTCAAAATTTAAATGGTACATGTGCGGCTTTAACTTTGGAATTCCCAAGGGTACTACTGCTGGCTTCGTATGGCCATTATTGACAGAATGTTTAATATGAACACCATTCCTCCTGTGTAGTTACAATATTGAAACTATACACACTCCAAAAAATATTAATATCAAAGTTAAAAATCTAATCAAACGGACCCACATTATAGGAAACCAATTCATGCACATCCACGGTTAGAAACAGAACATGGTGGTGGCCCCTTCACAACATACTCCCCATGAGGCGGGCGGGAGTTCGCGCGGCATGCAAATGGGACAGGAGGGCAGGTGGGCGGGGGTTCGTGCGGCACGTAAATGGGTCAGTGTTGCTAAGGGTGCGTTTGCTTCAGCTGCTCCTTCCTAGATTTTAGAAGTCAACAGATTTTGCACGAATTCTCTTTTTATTAGACAGTGGTGGAATCTGGAATAAGATGCGAGAAAGGATGAAAAGATGTCACATGTCCTGCACGTTAGCCAACGTACTAAAAAGTGTAATCATTACTCTAAAATCTTGTTTGTTTGCATCCAACCTTATTTTAGATTTTTCTCCCTTATTCCACTTTTATTCTTATAATCTAAGGTAGTAGCTGAAACAAACACACCATAAGATTGACTTTTATTCTGTCTTGGCACCACCGACTTATATTCAGAATTTTTAAATCCGACTTTTATTCTGCTTCATTAAAATCGACTTAGAGTCAACGTTATAAACTCTGACCTTTTGGCGTGCCCACCACACACCCAGCAGTACGTCTAGTGAATGCGTGTTGCACCGAGGGGGCCCGGCGGTATCAGGTGATTATTCTTGCAAATATTTTGAAAATGTTATTTATAAATTTAAATATTTATTTAAAATTTAAATAAAAACTTTAAATAAATGGATGAATAGATAAAAGGACTTAAGAATAATTGTATTCACATCCTTTGAAGGATAGATAAGTTGATAAATGAGTATTCTTTTTGATCCCTAGTTAGGGGAAGCTTCATCCCCTGTTTGCCCAAAAGATAGACAAAATACTCACCCTGGGTGAACAAGATTGCTTTCTTCTTTAATTCCTGATGGATCTCTCATCTTTTTATAAAAGTTTTTTTCTTTTGACTTTTCGATTTTTACTTTCAATATTCATATTAGTCTCTTTAATCTTCGTATTTACTTTAAATTCTTGCAATATTTAAACCCTCCGTAAAAAGCTTCTCTGATTAGAGACCATTAAAAAAGAATGTATTAAAAATATTTATAGAATATTCTTAATATATTTTGATAGAAATATGAAATGTATTGAATATTCTTTCTTTTTACAATTGTTAACTAGAGGGGTTTTTAAGTGTTCAAAGATCGTGAGAGTTTTAAAGTAAATATAAAGATTGTAGGGACTAATATGGAATCTTAAATTTTTGTAAGAATAAAAAACTAGGAAACCCTTTTTATAAAAAAAACTATAGAATCATATTACTGTTAGTACTTGACCAAGAAAACATGCCAAAGTTACAGATAAGGGCCATTAATTGTGCATTAAGCTGCCATAAAATAGTGCTTTTAAAATGGACGAAAATAAAATGATGGTATGGGTCAACCGATTTTAAAAAACAGCAATTTATGGCAGTCCAAATTTACACACAAAAAAAGGTAAAACACTTTACACCACTTCTAATATGTGAAAAATCTATTTACAACATTTGGCACCATCTTACACCATTTTACGGCGTATCAAACGACTCCTAAATTAGAATGTGATTTGTAAGTCCATCACTACACTAAGGGGGTTTCCATAGTCTCCAAGAAAATGTTAGATGGTAGCCTGACAGCTCCTACCGACAAGTCACAAGTCATATATGCGTAGCTTAAGAGTTAAAGATTAGAAAAATACATCAAACAATAAGTCTCTAAATTTAAAGGATCTAGAATATAAAGTATTCTTATCATAGTTAATTAATACTGTATAGCTTTTGTACGGCAAAAAAATGTTCGGATACGATTCGATTTAAAATTTGAATAGGACAGTCAAACATTAAGTCCAACAATTATAATATTAAGAAAAAGATTCCGCAAGCTATCTATAATTTTATATCAAGATTTTTTAAAAAATAAAATAACAATTTAATGATATAATAAATAGTTATTAATCAAATTATGAGTTTTTGTCAATAAAAAAGTGACTTTTTTTAAGCCTGTAATATCACATTCTATGATATTTATGTAGTAAAAATCTTATTTATAATAATATAGCATATTAAACGGTAAGTATTAAATATTTTTATATTATACATGAATAAAACAGTTGATGTCAAAAAATGAGTATTTTTCCTATCTCAATTCTGTGCGACGTACGAGAGTTTTATTCTAAAATTTAGAAGTACAGAAATTATACGCATATAGCACCTAGAAAACTTCCTGACGCTCTTGAGGGCATTAAAAGAATTTCAAAATTTTTTTGATTCTTTTTTGCTGATGTCAAGACGCACTTAATGCGGGATGCGCATGCCATGTGCAGCTGTGCACATAACAAGAACAAAATGGGGCGGCCCATTCCAACTCAGCCATATGTGGTACAAGTTATAAAGTGCATAAACGGAGAACATAAAAAAATCATAAAATTTGGGTGATCAGGCCCTCTCGATCTCAAGATGAGATCCACTAAAACTTTTGTATATCTCAATCACATGAAGATAAAAATAAACAAGTCATTTGGTATGAAATGAATGTACCATGTCCACCGAATCCTCCCATGAGGAAGGGTATATAGAGATCCCAAAGACCTCATCTTCTCGATTTCTCGGTCTCTTGAATACCAATCAAGCACTAGACAGAGAGATTCGCATAGAAAAATTAAAAACATAAAATTTACCATAAGTTACGTTGTAACTTTGCCGTTACGTCCTCTTACAAAAGATTAAGCCTTTCTATTGACGAGTGTGGCATTTTTGTTCCATCTTTTCTTTTATTAATAATTCCAATCCACATAGAGCTGCCAGTGCACAATATGACGGCATAGCTGAACTTCTGTTTGCAACAAATGGAAAAAAGCATAATTTATTCCCCTGCTTTCTTCTAACACTTGATCGTTGGACAACCTAGGTTGCACGGCTCATGCCCAAAAGCAATGATGGAGGCAATGGATGGTAGAGGAAACATCATTTTATTAGTTCTGTCACTGGAAAAATCCTCACCTGTACAAACTACATCTCCAAAAACCAAAAACATAATCCATCTCTAGCTGCTCAAGCTTCTTCATTCTGAAACCTCTTATTTGCACCTCCTCAGGTATGGAGTTGTCCTTATAATCTACATGTTCCAGTGCCCAACCCTTGTTTTGAACACTCTACCTACTTTTACCTGTAAAAGGAGAGCATGAATCAAAATCAGTCGACGTATTCTCAATTTGACTGGCATGTGACGTTTCTCTCTCTATGCACTAGATAGCCTCTCCAAATAGATGGCCAAAATGAAAGCCATAACTGGAAACTAGTCATTTCCAACTAGAATCTTATTATATTCTGAGGAATGCTAGTATACATTGAAATTTGCAGCATGCCACTTGTCGGGAGCCGTCAAATGGCTTCACTGGATAGCTAAATAGGCTTGGAGTTAAAAGCACACAAATACGTGCTAAATGTACTTCCAAAAAGAACCATCCAACCAGAGCTATCTGAGGAAAACATCGGACGGTTTCTGAGTGTGGTGTATCGTTCATTAAAGAGTGATATACTAGCATTTCTCTAAGATATTTATTACCACAGGGCTATGCTCCTATTTTCTTAGTTTATATATTTAACAAGTAGCCGACATAAGAAATTCATCCTTACTGAATAATTGAAATTTCTAGCGAGCACCTGCAAGTCTGTAGTAGTGTTGCAACAAGTAAGATCAAGTACACTTGCCTCAGCTTCATCAACAGAGTTCACCAAAAGTGATCCATCCAAAGAAAGGTCTTCAACATACACGTTTCTCCCACTGATCACCATGGTAGACATCTGGGAGATGAAGCAACGGCCACTCACTCTCTTTCTCACATCTGAGCATGTAATAACCAATCTAGGCTTCCATGTGATGCAGGGTCACACTTCCACATCTTGACCATTAAATGAATCACGTATAGGATCAGCTACATGAACACCAACCTGAAAAGTAAGCAGACCAATGAGCAACATCTAGATTTCTTTTCAATGCTATCTGAATTATCAAACGGGATTTCTTATTTCATAAACTCGGCATTGAGATTATTTTAATAGGGTCATCCCACAAAAATTCATAGCTACCGTAAAGGTGACTTTTCCACAATTCCACTTGAAGGCATGTAGCAACAAACATGTATAATTTATACATCTTGTTTCTATCATGAAACTCAGTTCTGTTCCTCTTGGACAAAACAACATTTATATAGTATTCTCCTGAAGTGAAATAAAGAATCAACAATTATCCTTTGCATGAATAATCCTTAAGGCAGCAAGTGAACACACTCCCTCAGGAGAGAAACATATATAGGATGCAAAATCAGCCTTATGCTGTTAGTTGCAGATAGATTGGAAGGGGTCTTATGACAGATAAATCAGAGTCCTTGTACATGTTATACCTAAAACTCTATTAATGCACATAAAACATTAGCATCTTCCTGGCGTCGCATCAACATTGCTGCAGCAATGCACATACATAAAGTAGATAACAAAATTATCAAAGTTGAAATCATTAGACAGAATAGGATTTTTGACTCCCAAGGCAATACTAAAGTTCATATGGTGCATGTGAATTATGATAACAATATAATTTCTACCGTAACAACCATGAAATTTGTGGTATGCCGCACTCACAAACACACCGGGCAGGCTGGGCTGGGGCTTAAGCTCTTCGCTTCCTCTATTTTTTTTTTGAAGGTGACATTAAGTCACAATTTGATTGAAGAGGTTAAGGAAGATACAAGTGGAAGCATGGAAAGGCCTTTGAAATGCAGAGAACCCAAAAATAAAGAGAACACAGAAAGAAACACAGAGCACTATTTTTTATCGAGAGAATAAAACAGTGAGAACAATAAAAGGATCATATTTTTCCTAGTTCTAGCCTTGGTCAGCAGAGTGTGCCCAGGATCTTCAAGGAGATCAACTGCATTACCCCAGTCTTCAGTCCAGTTAATAGCAAACTCAAAAGTTCAGAAGCACTGCGATACTCATCAGTAAATTTCCGCCTATTCCTTCCACACCAAATTGCCCATAGCAGAGCATGGCAAATCAAGTACCACAGTTCCGTCTGGTCAGGGAAAGGACAAACTTGTTTCCACCATCTAAGCAAATCTAGAATAGAAGATTGCTCAACCCACTTGATACCAAACAGATTGCAAAGAGTCTTCCACTGAACATTGACTGTGCCACAGTTATGGAATAGGTGGTTCTGGTCTTCATCATACAGAGCACAAAAGAACATTTGTAGTTGCCAAGATACAGAATCTTTCTCAATCGTTGACCTGTAGGTAACCTGCACCAAACAATCTTCCAAAGGAACACACTAATTTTGTTTGGGAGGAGCTTGGACCAAACCAAATCCTGCCACCATACCTTGCAGCCACCATTGTCTAGGAACTGGACGAGGGAATTAACAGAGAAGTGATCATTATTGGTCCATCTCCATAATCTCTTGTCGTCATCCAGCAAAGAGATGTTAACTTGGTTTATCATAAAGAGAAGACTAATGAGTTCTTCAACTTCCTCATCAATAGGGTCCCTTTTGAGAGAGATGTTCACTTGACCTTCGTTGGTAAGAATCTCATCAATCGTACTACCATGACTTGTAACAATGGAAAACAGGCAGCCGAATAAAGTGGCCAAAGATGATGAAAAAAACCATGAATCCTTCCAAAACAACATGTGATTTCCATTACCCAATTGAAGTGTACTAGATGTTGAAACAATATCTGCGGTCTTGAGAATATTCCTCCGTATGGGTGATAGTGTGTGGAAAGTAAAAGGCCGCAGGTCCCATTTGCTTTTATTAAAGAAATATTTGTTTCTCACTATAATTGCCCACAAGGAATTTAGGTCATCCCCCAGTCTCCGAAGCCATTTAGCTAGTAAAGCTGTATTGAAGAGGGCAATTTTAACATGACCCTCCCCTCCTTGATGTCTACTCTTTACACACATTGTCCCATTTGATCAAATGAAGAGCTTTTTTTTAATATTTTCCCTCCTGACCAAAAGAAAGCGCCTCTTCCAGCTTCAAGTATTCTCTCCACTGCAAGGATGGCAGTACCGGTACCGGTATCGGTGGGTACCGGTACCGGTACGTACCGGTCCGGTACCGGCCGATATCGGCCCGGTACCGGTCGGTACCGGCCCGGTACCGGTCGGTACCCACAGTACCGGTGCCGGCCGATACCGGTACGTACCGGTATCGGCCGGTACTGCCATCCATGCTCCACTGACCTTGGAATCTTGAAAACATAGATGTAATAAGTAGCCAAGGAAGATGGGATTGACTTGAACAAAATCCATCTTCTCCCTGTTGAGAGAAATGTGCCTTTCCACCCATCTAATCTATTCTCAAACTTTTTGATAAGATCATCTCAATCTCTAACAGTAATAACACCATCAGTAAGAGGCAACCCGAGATACTTTATGGGAAAGTGAGTCCACCTGCAGTGCAACATCTGATGGGAATTCAAGAAGTGGAGAACAGAGCCCAAGGCTTATTTTGTATTTTATTTGGCCCATTAGAGGCCCAATTAGTGTATTTTCTTGTTTTAGTTCTGTTCGAGGCTTTTTACTTTAAATAAGGGTCATTTTGGTCCTTTAGTATTAGGGTTTCTTTTGAGGAGTTTATAAATTGTCCTGTATCCCCTCGAGGGAAAGAGGGAAGAAGATTTGAAATGAAGAGCCGCCGCTGCGTGTTTTCTCCCGAGATGGGACGGGAACCTGTATCCTAGTCTTCTTCTTCTGCAACCCCCTCTCTTCTTTCTACTTCTGGTCTACCCCCTTGCTGTCCCGCATCAACATCTCTGCTGTCTCTAAGAAGTTATTATGGGGCACATTTAGACCAACCAACTCTATTTTATCAAGGTTGATTTTAAACCAGTAATGAGCTCAACAAGCAACAACAACAACTTCTTGATATTTTGGGTGAAATTAACTCTTCCCGAGCTAAAAAGCAATGTATCATCAGAGAATTGCAAGTGTGATAAAAGAATTTTATTTCTACCATTGAAAAAGCCGTCAACAAGACCTTGAAGAGCTGCCCTTTCCCAAAGTGAATTCAAAATATGAGAGATAAGAAGGAAGATGAGTGGAGAGATGGGTTCACCATGTCTCAATCCACTAGAGCTGGAAAAGTAGCCATGAGGTTCACCATTGATAAGGATTGAGAATCTAGGTGAAGAAATGCAACTCATTATCCATCCAATCCAAGGTTGCTTGAAACCCATTAATTTAGGAGTTCTTCTAACACACCTCCAGCTGACGCTATCAAAAGCCTTTTCAAAATCAAGCTTTAATACAAATCTATTGACCCTCAAGCTTTGGGCTTTGGATGCTCGTGAGTTCTTTTGACTTACATAAGAATTTCTAAATGTTCATAATGGTCCCTTAAGTATAGGTCTCAACAATGACATGTATTTATCTCTGATTGTAACATTTTGAGCATTACAATGGTGGGAAAAATGCTTCTTAGCAGTCCCTCAACTGCAGATCTCAACCTTTTCAGGCCACTGAAATTAACATGAAAAATAGACTCCAAGCCCAACATCACTGTCAACAATTTCACTAGCTCATAATGAATAGGACATGCTGGGGAATCCAACAAGCCCTCATTAATTCTTGCCATCTTGAAAAAGAGATCTTTTGTTACAATGAATAAGTAGCATAAAAGTCACCTTATTTTCTTGTACAGAGGAACTTAAAGAAATGACATCCAAGTATTATTCGGTTAAACAATCTGTAGATCAATGATACAAGCCATTGTTGTAACTGGTCATACAAGATAGAGATAAAGGTCAAATTGGGGAAGATGGACTACAATCCAGATGGCTTTATTAACTGTCACAAAATTTTAGCTTCTGGAAAAATATAGTTGTAACTAAACTAGGCTCCACAGGTACGAAGAAGCTTGGATAGGAAAGATAAAATGCATTAAAAACATGATTAAGAATCCTAACCTCTCTGAATCTCCACTGTTTCATTTGACTGCCCAACGTGCTGTGAGGGAGGCAATACATTCAGTTTGGGGCACTCAACTGGTGGGAGTCCCTGTATCAGTCCCAGCAAGGGCAGGCTTTGAGAGATTTGGAATTAAGCACCTCAATAGCATCTGGGATCTGTAATATATAAGTCTTGATGAATAACGGCAAAAGCATCAGAACGTACGATAAAAGAACAAAAGGGGGAGAGTAATCATTTATCTGAATTGATGAAGCAAATATGCTACGCAAAGAATGGTTTCTGGGAGGATGCATGAAATTTGTGGGAAGAAAAATAGTAGCATGTTAAATGCTTTTTTCTGAGGCCCACTACTCCATCAGAAGTTCTGATGGAATCATAAGACTTATGTAGCAAGAACTATGATCACTGGACCTATAATATGCTTGTAAAATGCACTTTATGAGGTCTCCTAATGCACCACAAGGTCCATTAGAAACAGAAGATTTAGGGGGGGAGAATTATGGTGGCAGCTGCTGTAGTATCCTAGGAAAATAGTAGGATGGAGATATGTAATCCGTAGGGTCATATCCCTTTTCTTTTACTGTTTACAAGCGAACAATAACAGATATTCATTAAAGCCAATTCATTAAAGCCAAGAAATAGGGATATAAAATATAATTGTATCTCCACAAAAGTCCCACCAGAGAGAAAATGAAATCCCACCCAAGGATACCATGCTTCCATAGATTAATAAGATGATAGGCAAGTCTGGACTCTTCCACACAAGACTGCAGTCCACTCAACTATCAATCACACAAGAATCCCACCTGCTCCTCCTAAGTCACACAGGATCTGTTAAAGGGTGCTGGCAGCATCATTCAGGCCACACTTTCTGGAAGATCTTCCCATATAGTATGGGCAAAATAACATCCCACAGGAAAATGATCCTTGGCCCCTGCATACCCATTGAAAAGCTAACAAACTGTCCTAATCTCTTCCATTAACTGAACAACCCCAGTCACAACTGAATAGTCAAACATTGATGTTCTCCAAAGTTCCAAACTAAAAACTTAACCCTCAGAGGGGTGGAAGGACACCATAAACATGTGAAACCAAGTCTCTCTCTCTCTCTCTCTCTCTCTCTCTCTCTCCCCCAACCAAATCAGCCATCAACTTTTAGCAGAGCTCCCTGCAAACGTGCTATCCTCTCTCACTTGTGCCTCCAAACATCAGTCATCTGGGGTCTGGGACCAAAATTATCTGACAAGAGTGGTAACTCCCCTGCCAGTTGATGCAGGACGACACTAACACCACCTAGAATTGCATGAGCGCAGTATATGGATTTGATTGCAGAGAATCTCTTTAAGCAAGAAATATCCTTCTATAAATACAGTGTCAATTTCAATCACATTTTTGGTGGGGTTGAACAATTACCCATCAATAATGTGGTGCACTAGTATGCACCCAACTGCAAGTACAACAACTTTGGAGGATAGAATCCCAGGATTAGATATTTAAATCTATTACAGGAAAAGTGCACCAGGTTGGCAAGCCTGAACTATTTGGTGGAATTCGGTAATTATGCCAAGGATTTATTGAGCATTGATTTCAGTCTGTCCTTTTATATTTGTCTCTCTCTCTCTTGGAGTGTTTCAATTCATAATACAACAGTGTGTTGAACAAGACAGCATTCCTGATCAATATTGGCTGGTTCCAGTTTGGTACTGGGAAATGCTGGTAGAATGGCTGGCTCAAAAGCGAGTGTTGGGAATAACATGCAATAATTTGGTTTAAGCTTTAACCAAACTGTAGGTGGTCATCATTGTAGGTTCACGTGGATAGAAACACATGTCAGCATGTCACAGAACTGTTGATACCAAGAATTGGCAATTTCCCAAAACTAGGAACCTGAAGAACGAAAAGGCGAACACAAATGAAACAAGAGATATCCTACTTTAGATCATTGCTTAAGTTTTTGCGATGAGCTTATTCTCATGGTTGGTGCCAAGAAATTCCCAATTACTGATGAAGAAAAGACTTCAAATTTTTCATTTCAATTTACCTAATGTGAAAGTGTGAACAACCACTTTAATGGAAATAAAAAAGCATGATGTGATGAAAGTTATACAGCTTTCTTTTCTTCTGTGGCAAAATGGAAGTTATGATAAAAAAATTGGACAAGAAAAAGTATTAATGCACCTTAGCAGCATCTTCAGAATTGTTCTTCACAGGCACGTAGGCAAGCCACATTGCGATGACCCGAAGAAGGGAAACCAAGTCGCCAAGAATGAAAATCAGTAAGTACAGGAGAATGAAGGAATATGACGAGCAGACAGCCAAAAAAATGCAGATATCTTTTTTAGGCAAAAGATCATGCTACAATGTCAATGAGGAAACCATGAAAGAAAAGATGTAGACAGGAGGTTGTGTGCATTATGCATCATGGCAGATTGACCAGATCTATATAGGACTTTAATGACAAAGTAAAAATGGCAAGTTGATATATTTATTCAGATTCAGAGGATAACTATATTCTTCGAGCTAAAATGTAATTAACTTATCAAGCAAAAGGATAGACACACAACAGTAAGGAAATTTGTGATTAATATATCGGGGCACTTTGCAATGGCAGTAAAGGAGCAGCAGTTAACAACTATAATGAATCCAATACATAGAATGTTGTTTCTTCTAAAGTGAATTGTACCACACATCTATTCAATTGGACAAAGAAGGCACATAAGTAAATAAAAGAGGTTGTACCACATCCCCAACAAATCAGCTTCCACATACATTAAACCCATCACCATAGTTGTCAAGGCAGTCGACCAAGGCATGCTTGAGTCCCCAAGCACATATCGCTTAGGTGCCCGCCTAGGCATATACTTCATAATAATATATTTTATATCACACTAATTTACACTAATTTAACATTAACATGAAAAATATGAAGATAATAACAGTAATATGACATTAACACTCTGCGCACTATGCTGCGCACACAATGCACCATGTGTGATAGGCGGAGGGGGAGGTCGGGGGAAGGTTGGGAGGGGAAGGAAGAAAGGGGGGCGGGGGGTGTTTGAGGGGTATATATTATTTACACTAATTTAACGTTAACATGAAAAGTATGAAGATAATAACAGTAATATGACATCAACACTGTGCACTGTGTTGCGCATACAGTGCACTGGGCGTGAGAGGCAGAGGTTGGGAAAAAGGAGGGGGAGGGGTGGGGGGAGGGAGAGATTGGTCTAGAGAAGATGCTTACCTGTGTTGGATGTGGACAGAGGTGGCGGACGCACGCCGGCAGCAGCAGTGCTCGATGGCACAAACACTATGGCAGCAGAAGCTTCATGGCAGTGGCAGCTCGGTGATGGTCGATGGCGACGGCGGTAGCTCCACAGAAGCGGTGGAGAGGAGAGCTCCTCTGGCGGCTGGAAGTAGAACCCTAGGGGGGATGGGGGCAAATGAGGGGTTGGGGGGTGCATTAGGATTGGGGTTAGACTTAAATGATCCAAATGGATCCAAACTGGGCGAGCACCTTGGGCAGCCTGGGCTGCTTCAGCCATGGATTGCGGAATCGGCTGATTCCGATCCGAATCAGCCGATTCGGATCGGAATCAGCGGGTTCCGATCCGATTCAGGGGGGATTTCATTGTCCCCCCCCCACCGATTTGAAAAAGAAAAAAAAAACGGCCGAAATCGGCCCGAACCGGACCAAATCGGGGCCGGACCGTCCAGATCGGCCGGTCCGGACCCGATCTGGTCCGGTTCGGGCCGGTCCCGATCCCCCCCTTAAGGTTTAAGGGTTTAGGGGTTTAGGGTTTAGGGTTTTAGGGTTTTAGGGTTTAGGGTTTAGGGTTTAGGTTTTAGGGTTTTAGGGTTAAGGGTTTAGGGTTTTAGGGTTTTAGGGTTTTAGGGTTTAGGGTTTAAGGGTTTAAGGGTTTAAGGGTTAAGGGTTAAGGGTTAAGGGTTTAGGGTTAAGGGTTAAGGGTTTAGGCTTTAGGGTTTAGGCTTTAGGGTTTAGGCTTTAGGGTTTAGGGTTTTAGGGTTAGGGTTTTAGGGTTTAGGGTTTAGGGTTTTAGGGTTTAGGGTTTAGGGTTTAGGGTTTTAGGGTTTTAGGGTTTAGGGTTTTTTATGGATGTACATGAATTGCATTCATTCTTATTGTACATCAATTGAATAATATGTATGTAATTTTTTCTGATTTTTTTTTTATTTTTTCCTGATTTTTTCTGACTTTTTTTAATTTTTTATTATTTTTTAATCTGGCCGAGTCGGACTGGCCAGACCTCATCTGGATCGGCCGACTCGGCTGATCCGATCCGAGTCGGATCGGGATCGGCAGGTCCAGATTCGGGGATCCGATCCGATCCGGAATTCCTTTTCAGCGGGTTTCCACAGAAATAATAAGTGGGCTGGCTCTTTGGGCTCGATTTTACGCCAGGCCACCTAGGCGTCACCTAGGCGTACACCTTGACAGCACTGCCCATCACCAAAAAAATAACAATTTCCAAGAATGGCCCCACATTAGAAAAGGGAAAACAAACAATACTTAAATATATTGGGCCATCCAACTCAAACCCTTAATGCACTGAGTGAAGTAGGCACTATGTATGGGGACTAGTCTAACATGCCCCTTAATCTCCAGGCTGATTTTAGGCTCTGTCACGTGGACTATAAATATGGGGTGCGCAGCTTGAATCGTAACTATGGGCTCTGATACTATATTGAAGCTATTGGGCCATCCAACTAAAAACCTAAAAGATATTGAGTGGAGTAAGCACCATGCATTTAAGTATTGTTTGTTTTGTCCCTTTTCTAATGTGGGATTATTCTAACACGCCCCTTCATGTGCAGGCCGATTTTAGGCTTTTGTCACATGGACCACAAATACGGGGTGCTGCATGGCCTCGCTCGTAACCCTGAGTTCTAATACCGTATTGAAGTTATTAGGCTATCCAACTCAAAACCTTAAGGTTCACTTTGTTTGCATAATAACTTAAATTAGAATAAGGTTTTGAGGATTTTTTAAATTAGAATAAGATGTATTTTGATTTGGTAAGAATAAGTAGAATAATGAGTGAAATAAAAAGTAAAATTGAGGGAATTAAACATTCCAAGTAGAATTTGGAGAGTTAGAAGAATTGGAAGAATTAGACATTCTCGCAATCAAATCAGAATGGGACTTTTATACCAGTTATTCTGGCCCTATTCCGCAAACAAAGTGAGCTTATGGAGGTGAGTGGAGTAGGCACCATGTTTAAGCATTGTTTGTTTTGTCCCTTTTCCGATGTTGGACTATCCTAACAACCCCCTTACAAGAAGAAGTGCATCAAGATAGTGCGGTAAGATTACCTATCAAAGCTACGCAAGATGAAAGAGCTATGGTGATCCCCTCCCTCCAATGCCACCAACCACGCCAAGACAAAGAATGCGAGTTGCTCGACTGTTCTACTTTTTTAAAAAGATAAATGTTTATCTCTCTCTTCCCTAATTGGCCCATAAGGTAATGTGAAGCACTATCCACCTTATTCACTTGTCCAACACAGTCTCCATGGCTTGTTCCATTCATTTATCATAGAAGCCAATTTCGAGGTTGAATTCCACAATACGCTTACCTTCTAGAAGGGATATGTCTAAGTGGAACATGAAAGCAACAATGTGGCACATAGATGCTCCAGCTCCTCTACTTCCTCATGACACAAGTAACAAGTAGTCCTATACCTTCCAAAAAGTGGGCAAGTCAATCACAAGAAGAGAAGTGGACATGATCAACTCCTCTCATCAGGGACTTGACCTTCAACAAGCTGTGAGGACGAGGAGTGAGGACAACCAATCTAATGAAGGCATTCTAAGGCCATTGTCATCTTATACATGCTAAGGCCATTGTCAATATGAGAAATCCAATTATAGATTTAAGCCCTAACCATCATTCCAGGTTGAATCAAGCCTATATTGGCGTGTCTGGGTAGGCTAGGCCCAATGCAAACTGCAAGCCCGATCCACCCCAAATTCACAATACAAATGGAAAAGCCCTATTCGAGCTGATTTGGCCCAATTGCTAGCCAGTTCAGGCCGATTCAGACTTCAGAGCTGATCCAGCCACTCTTCTTTTTTCTTAAATAAATTTCCTTGGGGGATTGGCTTTTCCCCCCTTGAATCAAATTGCCAGGCATTGATAATCCAGATTGGCCAATCCTGTGAAGCATGCTTTATAGTGTGCCATGGCTGGCGACAAGCCTTAAGTAATTCATGATCTCAATACTCATAGATAATAGTATCAGAATATTATCACTGCTGCCATTGCAAAGTCTTATTTATTGATTTGAGGCTGGCATCAATGTGGAAGGAAAATCCATAAATAGCTATAATGCCAATAGTTGTTAATAACATAAATAGCTACAATGTTGTCAACCATCTTGACAGCCAACAACACCTCATCACATGCATAAGGTAAATTCACCAGTGAAAGATTACTTTTACATACCATTAAAGAAGGAATAGCATGCCTTCCTGCAATCTCCTGGTATGTACTAGTGATGATAAAATCTGCACGGTTCATTTGCAAGTAAATCAGCAGTGAATTGGCACAAGAAATGGTTACTTGTCCTCATAACTTTTCCAATATATGTCTGACTCGGGATACTTTGTCTCTAACTCATGTGCAATGTTGCATTGTACAGAATTATGAATAAACAAACAAAAACAAATATAGCAGAGATGTTTTAAACAATCAAAAACTTTGTGATTCCCAACTTATATGACAGCAAAGATGCAACAGGATTTCCATCACTGTAGTTGCCAATGATAAGATCTGGAGTGCCATGTAACTCTGCAGTGATTTCACTTGATGCATCCTAATGAAGTGAACAAGTTAACAAGGAGTGCACCAGAAAAAATGAGGAAAGAAACAAATGAAACTGAGCATGGGTATCATGAAAATTGATTGCAGTCATGGAATTCTACCCTTTTACATCCTTTTTTATGTGGAAATCCTAAACATGCTAGGAAACCTTAAAAAGAACTAGTAGATCTGCTTAGGGAGCATTTGGACAAGTTGTAGACCCTCATGACATCTTGAAGACGCTAAAAAATGAATAAGCATTGAAATAAAAAAACTACTGCACAGTCACGTGCATACACAATTCATTCTATTGGCATTCCTTGTATTCCCAAATGACCAAGAAGCTACATTAACTAACCATAATGGATGTTCATACTTCTTCTAGTTATTGATTGAAAATTGCATTAATTCACAATAGTGCAAAACAACTGCAAATCTAGGTAAGATCATGTACATGAATAATATTAGATTTGATGAAATAGCTGTGTCAACCTGCTGTTGTGCCTTTAATAATACGTTCTCTTGTTCAGGTCTAGGCCAGAGAGCACCTTGGTTAGCTTGTCTAATCTCCCATGTTAATGCCATTCAGACCACCAACATTGGCTTCTAATATGTTTTCACCTCATCCACCTTCTTCTCATCTTGTCCCTTCACCCAAAGACACACCGTTGGGCTGCAAAACACTAGAAGCAAGGGGAAAAAATAAGTAGGGTCTGTTCTTTTAAGCCCCCTGCCAGCCAGAAGCTGAACAAAATATAATTCTTGGCAAATATTGTCAGGGGGCTTATTCAAGAAAATAAGAGATCTGGAAACAATCGACCATAGAAAGATGGCGAGGTGGTATATTGATATATATAAGGGTGTCCCGTTTGAACACCGTTCAGAGCTACCACTGTAATTGGCCTGCCACATGTAAAAAAATCAAGGGAGGGACACAAGGGGAAAAAATAGTAGTATCTGTTCTTTTAAGCCCCCTGCCAGCTAGAAGCTGGACAAAATATAACTCTCGACAAAATTGTCAGGGGGATTATCAAGAAAAAGGAATTAGAAATCAAAAACAAAAACAATCAGGAATAGATTCAATAGAAAGAAAGAGGGAGTAAGATTACCTGGAGTGGATAGCCACGAATGTGATCTCCCATTTCATATCATTCTTTTTCTTTTTCTTTTTTGTTTTTTTAAGGGGAGCATTTTTATACCGTTCAGAGCTACGACCTTGACCTGCAACAATAAGAACTAAAAGCAAGGGGAAAAAAAAGAGGGAGTAAGTAGCATCTGCTCTTTTAGGCTCCCTGCTAACCAAAAGCCGAAAAATTTATATATCCTCCATGAGTACTGTTAAGGGGCCTATTCAAAAAAAAAAAAGCAATGTAGAAATTTTTAAAAAATGAAAATATAGAAAGATGGAGCAATGTCACCTAGGGGTGGACAGCATGATCTCCCTCACATTTTAAAACCATTCCTTTCTCTCTCTCTCTCTCTCTCTCTCTCTCTCTCTCTCTTTGGTTTTTTGAAAGGGCATACATAGGCATCTCTAGTTCAGGTCTAGGCCAGAGAGCACCTTGGTTAGCTTGTCCAATCTCCCATGTTAATGCCATTCAGACCACCAACATTGGCTTCTAATATGTTTTCACCTCATCCACCTTCTTCTCATCTTGTCCCTTCACCCAAAGCCACACCATCGGCCTGCAAAACACTAGAAGCAAGGGAAGAAAAAATAGTAGTATCTGTTCTTTTAAGCCACCTGCCAGCCAGAAGCTGAACAAAATATAATTCTTGGCAAATATTGTCAGGGCACATATTCAAGAAAAGAAGAGAGCTGGAAAAAATCGAACATAGAGAGATGGCGAGGTGGTAGATTGATATATATTAAACACCGTTCAAAGCTACGACTGTAATTGGCCTGCCACATGTACTAAAAGCAAAGGAGGGACACAAGGGGGGAAAAAAGTAGTATCTGCTCTTTTAAGCTCCCTGCCAGCTAGAAGCTGGACAAAATATAATTCTCGAGAAAATTGTTAGGGGGCTTATCAAGAAAAAGGAATTAGAAATCCAAAAAACAATCAGAAATAGATTTATAGAAAGAAAGAGGGAGTAAGATTACCTGGAGTGGATAGCCATGAATGTGATCTCCCATTTCATATCGTTCTTTTTCCATTATTTTTTTGTTTTTTTTTAAGGGGAGCATTTTATACCGTTCAGAGCTACGACCTTGACCTGCAACAATAACAACTAAAAGCAAGGGAGAAAAAAAGAGGGTGTAAGTAGCATCTGCTCTTTTAGGCCCCCTGCTAGCCAGAAGCTGAACATTTATATATCCTCCATGAGTATTGTCAGGGGGCCTATTAAAGAAAAAAAAAAAGAAGCAATACAGAAATTAAAAAAAAAACGAAAATATAGAAAGATGGAGCAATATCACCTAGGGGTGGACAGCATGATCTCCCTCACATTTTAAACCATTCATTTTCTTTTCCTTTTTCCGGTTTTTTGAAAGGGCATATGTAGGCATTGTAGTATCATCCAGATTCCAGAGGCAAGGTAGAAAAATCCAAATCCTGGAGGCAAGGTAGAAAAAACAAGCAGTAGCAGTAGTATATGTTCTCCACAAGTATTAACAGGGGACTAATTATTCAAAAAAGCAGGAAGAATTCAGAAATCGGAAAATAAAATCAAAAACAGAAATTCATAAGATGCGACGGGGAGCAAGCAACGAAGATGAGATGGATTACTCACCTGGGTTGGACAAACATGATGTCCAGATGACAAGGTAGAAAAATCCAAATTCCAGAGGCAAGGTAGAAAAATCCAAATCCCGGAGGCAAGGTAGAAAAAGAAAAAGCAGTAGTATCTATTCTCCGCAAGTATTAACAGGGGACTAATTATTCAAAAAAGCAGGAAGAATTCAGAAATCGGGAAAAAAAATCAAAAACAGAAATTCATAAGATGCGACGGGGAGCAAGCAACGAAGATGAGATGGATTACTCACCTGGGTTGGACAAACATGATGTCCAGATGACAGTTAAACCTTTCCCGCCCCAACGAGCCAGATCGCCGGAAGCCACGGACAAACTTGTAAATTCTTGGTCAACCCTTGACGTTGAATTCTAAAAAGTATTTCATTCTCCACTGCACGAACTTGATCCAATATATACACTACCTGCAAAATGTGACAAATTTACATGTGCAATCTAAATTATGGATGACAATATAATCCCATAGTACATTTGATAAATCAATCAGGAAAAAAAGGCTTAACATTGGATCCAAGGTAGCCCATCTGAAGAAAGCAAAAATATGAAAGAGCAGAAGGTATAGAAGATGGGAAAATAGAAATAGAGCAAAGCAAGAACTCAATAATTCTCAGGTTTGAAGTAATCATTCACCAGATATCAAGCACTTAGCATGAAGAATGAAACCAGAACAGGAGGCTCACCAAATCATGACTAGATATGATTTCATTATTAATTATTCCAGGAGAAAAGGACTACTAGCAGTACTAATACGATTACTACCATTAGTTGTTATTGTTATGTTATTGTTATTACCAGAATTAATGTTACTGTGATTACACAGAAGTGATACATGTCCACCTATATCGGATCGGCCTAGAACATTGGCTTGACCAAAATATCTATGTGGGGAAACAATAACAACATTAAAAAAAACCATAGGAATTCTCCCCAAAACTGTCTCCAAAGTAGAAGGATCGGGAGCCTGACGAATGTCCAGAAGCAAATGTATCATCTCCAATACATGTTCAGCTGTATCAGCCCATCCTTTTTTCCAATCCCAGTTCTCGAAATCTACAAAACTGACAAAGATTAACACATGACTGAACTATGGATCTAGCAGAATATGTTCTGAAATTTATTCAAATATTTTTTTCCGAAATTTATTCAAATCATTTTATCGTCCAAATGTGTGATCTGCATGGTATTCCAACAAGAACCTGATACTCAATATTACAATAAAGAAGAGCACAAGAAACACAAAATATAAAAAGGAAATTTCTCACGTATATTCAAATTCAGAGGAAGATGCCTCCGGTTAGAGTTTAGAAATGCTCCCCTGCCTTTGACAAAGAAGACTAAAGTCTTGATAAGCTCTGTACTCTGTCATTTACCATCATCTGCATGGTAATCCAACAAGAACTTGGTACTCAATATTACAATAAAGAAGAGCACAAGACAGGTAAAATATAAAAAGGAAATTTCTCACGTGTATGCAAACTCAGAGAAAGATGCCTCTGGTTGGAGTTTAGGAATGCTCCTCCACCTTTGACAAAGAAGACTGAAGTCTGGATAAGCTCTGTATTCTGTCATTTACCATCATCATTATCTGCAGGAGATTATTCATAGGAAAGTAACTGGTAATCAATATGATACAGTTCGTGACCCTAATATGTTAATAACACATTGGTTTCTTCTCAGCAACGTCAAATCAGCCCAGTGCGTACACGAACCTGCTGCTGTGCCTTCAATAATATCTTCCCTTCTTCAGGTCTAGGCCAGAGAGCACCTTGGTTAGCTTGTCTCATCTCCAAGTTAATGCCATTCAGACCACCAATTTTGGCCTGTAATATGCTTTCACCTCATCTACCTTCTTCTCATCATGTCCATTCACCCAAAGCCACACTATTGGGCTGCAACAACAATAGGCAAGGGAAAAAAAAAGTAGTATCTGCTCTTTTAAGCCCCCTGCCAGCCAGAAGCTGAAAATATAATTCTCAACAAATATTGTCAGGGGGCTTATTCAAGAAAAAAAGAGAGCTGGAAAAATCGAACATAGAAAGATGGTGCAAGATCAACCGAGGTGGTACATTGATATATAAGGGTGTCCCCTTTGATCACGGTTCAGAGCTACCACTTTAATTGGCCTGCCACATCTATTAAAAGCAAGGGAGGGACACAAGGGGAAGAAAATAGTAGTATCTGCTCTTTTAAGCCCCCTGCCAGCTAAAAGCTGGACAAAATATAATTCTCGACAAAGATTGTCAGGGGGCTTTTCAGGAAAAAGGAATTAAAAAAAAAAAAAACAGGAATAGAAAGAAAGAGGGAGTAAGATTACATTACCTGGAGTAGACAGCCATGAATGTGATCTCCCATTTCATATCATTCTTTTTCTTTTCTCTTTTCCTTTTTTTTTTGGTAAGGGGAGCATTGCTACACGACCTTGACCTGCAACAATAACAACTAAAAGCAAGGGAGAAAAAAAGAGGGAGTAAGTAGAATCTGCTCTTTTAGCCCCCTGCTAGCCAGAAGCTGAACAATTTATATATCCTCGATGAGTATTGTCAGGGGGCCTATTAAAAAAAAAAGCAATACAGAAATATAAAAAAACGAAAATATAGAAAGATGGAGCAATATCACCTAGGGGTGGACAGCATGATCTCCCTCACATTTTAAACCATTCATTTTCTTTTCCTTTTTCCGGTTTTTTGAAAGGGCATATGTAGGCATTGTAGTATCATCCAGATTCCAGAGGCAAGGTAGAAAAATCCAGATTCCAGAGGCAAGGTAGAAAAATCCAAATTCCAGAGGCAAGGTAGAAAAAACAAGCAGTAGCAGTAGTATCTGTCCTTCACAAGTATTAACAGGGGACTAATTATTCAAAAAAGCAGGAAGAATTCAGAAATCGGGAAATAAAATCAAAAACAGAAATTCATAAGATGCGACGGGGAGCAAGCAACGAAGATGAGATGGATTACTCACCTGGGTTGGACAGACATGATGTCCAGATGACAAGGTAGAAAAATCCAAATTCCAGAGGCAAGGTAGAAAAATCCAAATCGGAGGCAAGGTAGAAAAAAAAAAAAAAGCAGTAGCAGTAGTATCTGTTCTCCACAAGTATTAACAGGGGACTAACTATTCAAAAAAGCAGGAAGAATTCAGAAATCGGAAAACAAAATCAAAAAACAGAAATTCATAAGATGCGACGGGGAGCAAGAAACGAAGATCAGATGGATTACTTACCTGGGTTGGACAAACATGATGTCCAGATGACAGTTAAACCTTTCCCGCCCCAGCGAGCCAGATCGCCAGAGGCCACGGACAAACTTGTAAATTCTGGCGGCAGCATCGGCGGCGAAATGAGAGGTGGGCATGGATGCCCACGGGATGGAATCGCCCCCGTCGGACACGGCAGCAAGAAAACGACGGACGTCGGCCAATGCGGTGTCCACTTTGAGAAATCGTGCGGCCGAACTCCGGAATTCCCCCTCGAAATCCACCCTGCTGCGCGAGATCTCTTCCAAACCCTCGGAGGAGGGGGAGGCGGTCGGGAGAGGGCGGCGCTCGACCCAGCGCCGGACGATGCAGAGGCGGAGGACCAAGGGGGGGTATTCCCACCGCACGGGGAGAGTCGCCGTCTGCGCCGTCACGTGGAGGGTGAAATCGCGGGCGCCGGGCGGGAGAGGCTTGAGGAGGCCGAAGCGGGGGGAGAGCTGCTCGAGGGCGTAGGCGGCGGTGAGGTCGTGGGCGACGGGGGAGTCGGCGGTGCTGTCGCAGAAGGAGAAACGAGAGTAAGCGGCAAGAGGAAGAGAGTAGGTATAAGAAAGCCGCCGGGATTCGGAGTGCTCGCAGCAGGGGCAGCGCTCCTCTTCCTCACACGCCCTCTTCTTCTTCCTCGCCGGCGACGTCGCGGGCGCCACCAACTCCATCCCCTTCTTCTTCTTCTGCTTGTTCTTCTTCTTCTTCTTCTGCTTCTTCTGCTTCTTCTTCTTCTGCTTGTTCTTCTTCTTCTTCTTCTTCTGCTTCTTCTGCTTGTTCTTCTTCTTCTTCTTCTGCTTCGTGCTCGTCGAGTTCGCCAACGGTCGGATTAAGACCCCTGCTAGACCCCTGCTTGGTATTTATAGTTTGACAATATGTTGCTGCCCGCCGAGGGTTATTACGCCGCCCGGCGGCAAGCAAGGTTAAAAAAAATTAATTTGACTTTTTTAGAGCCAAAAAATAATAATTTTGGGAGCTTAGTTTTTGAATTTTTATTTTTGGGGATATTCGATGAAAAATCGAATTGTATAAAGTTGTAAGGCATCTTGAGTGATTTAATATATATATATATATATATAATTTTTTTACTTTGCTTGCACAGGCAAGATATTCTTTTATAATTTTATAGTAGTGTTTTAAAAGAGCGTTGCCAGCGTGAGGAGATTTTTTTTCCACGTTTCTTATCTTAATAAGTGAAGGGTCTAATATAAGGGTTTTTTGACTTTTTTCATAAAATTACAAGTAGTAATTAATGTAAAACTTAAAAGAAAAGTCAATCCCATTCAACCACATAAGATGGATAAGAAAAGTGAGAAAGAAATCCTGTCATCTAAGCATTTCCCGTTTTAAAATGTGGATCGGACCGAACTTTTTACTCTTTAATCCCTCTAACTGGGTTAATTAAAAAATATTATAACTATATAACATCTAAATTCAGTACAAACTTCCTATTATCTTTACTTTTATTTGAAAAAAAGTGAACATTTTTCTTAATTACTTCAGGGTTTTTCTAAACCATTGATTTCTATAAATAAAAGGGATTTTGATTACATGTTTTCTTATTAAATACGAAGTTTTTAGAGAGTTTTTTCGCTTAATTAAATAGACTAGAGGGTTTTAAAACTCTATTTAAAAAAGATGCTTATAAAAGATAATCCTCTTAAAATTTTAACTTAATATTTGCCTAACTTATTTTCATGTTATTATAAATAACTTCAGTGCATCACGATCCTTGCAAAAATGATCCTACTTTTACGTCAATTAACATTTCATTAAGAATCCCTTATTTAACTCTATTTAACTTTTAATAAAAATTTAAAAGTCTTAGATATTTTTATTCTTTCTTCAACTTTCTTTCCGTTTATTTTTCTACCCCTCTTTACTCTTTCTCTCTCTTTGGTACAATGTGTCCACTAAGAAAGTTTTCTTTTTTACAGTAGTATTTTTGTTCAAATATTGAATTTGACACTTGAAGAAAGAATATTTACTACATCATTGATAAAGGTTAATTATAGAGACATTTTTGCAAGTACTGTGAGACAAGGATGTTATGCATAATAATGTGAAAATAGGATAGATGACTATGTAATCAATTTTTTAAGATATTATTTTCACAAATTTGTTTAAAAAAAAAATAGAAAACCAATCAAAACCTAATTGTTTTGGTCCGATCATTGTTCACATCAAAAATTAGCTAATTCAAAGTCAAGTACTATATTTTCTTTTACAAGATGTCATTTGAAACAATTAGACCACCATTTTATGTATAAACATAAAGTATATAAACAAAAATTAGTCCCATTATAAAAAATATAAATGTAAATAAAAATAAAAATATATTAAATATCTTTAGCAAATAAATATTGGGAAGAATATCCATTCACAGATAGGTTATTCTTATATTGGTCAATTTTCTGTTTGACAAAAGATGGTGAGAATAAATGTATGTGTGTGTGTTTTATACATAAGGGTGGGATATTCTACCTCTTTTCTTTTATTTGGAGGGAGACCCCGAATAGAAATCACCGGATTATTTTGCCCTTGAATGGAATATTCGACCCCCAAACATTCTAATTGCCAAATGGTATTTTCGCTTTGTGGATCTACACCAAGTTGTCAACTACCTTCCAGAATAGTCAGCTGGTCAGATGTTGTGCATATATTTGTTCTTTTTACAAGTCAGATCCACTAGCATATTACAAGTATACTTACATCCTAACTCATAATATGCAGAAATTAACAACATCGAATATTGAAGATTAAATTTGTTATTGATCTAAATAGCATAAGACCATGTCGCCTATTTAACATTTCTAACAGTGATGAACATTAGCACGTCCATTTTCACTCTTTTGAATAATGTGTGGGTTACTGTGTGTAGATCAAGTGAAGGCATATGTTCACATGGAAGCACATAATTTAGGTAGCAAAGTATACATGCATCTCTTGATTGATGCATGGATATTGGTGCAGATAAATATAAAAAGGAGCTCAATTTAATTGTTAAGGGATGAAATGTGGAAGAGATAGTACAGATACAAAGAACATGTTACAGGAAGGAACTGCGGTCTCTTGCCTCCTAGGTATTGTTTGCCTTAGTCCATAGAGATGGCCTTAAGGTTTTGTCCTTTTCTAGAGAAAAAGATCCTTATTGGAAGAAATGTATGACCTTCTTTATACGCACAAGCTTTGCCTTCTTAACAACTAATGTGGGTTTATTTGCAGTCCCTAATTTCTTGTCTTTACACAGCCCCCTGAAAAAGTGAGCTTGTGCACAATAACTGGGGTTTTCTATAGATGTTGCCAATGTTGCGGGAGGGACTATGGGCTCTTGACTTTAAGGTACCATCTGTTTTGGTCCCATGGAGTTAGCCACATGATTTTTTTCCTTTTCCATAGGCCCTCATTGGAAGGAGGATGGGGACCCCATTTTTATAAGTACTGGGTTGTCTTCTCAATAGCTGATGTGGGGATTTTCTGAAACTCCATTTTTTTTTACTCTACATAACAATATACATGTGATAGAAATAATACAACCTTTATTCTTCTTCGTAAGTAGTTTAAAGTGTAGCAACCCAAAATTGAGTCCTTTAAAGTGCAACAATTGAAACTTGAGTCATGTTAGGACATTAGTCTTAGGGAGCCACATCAATATTTTCTACTCAATTGTATTTCGAGAGGATCAGTGGAAGCAACAGATTAAAGATGACGTATATCACAAAAAACTGAAGAACAAGTCTTTTTTTTCCCCATCTGATAGAAAGTAATTAAAGAAGTATCCTTTAGTATGGAAAGGAACAAATCTCTTGATTCTAGCGGATTCCAAATTTATTTTTACAAAATTTTTAGATGCCTAAAGTGTGTCTTTATGGTTGTTAAGGAAAAAGTTTGAGGCTTTGAGTTAAGAACTATGGAGGGACTGATCTGAAGGTTAATTTTGATTAGTGAGCTGGTTTATAGTGATGAGATGAATTTTGCTAAGGGTACATGTATATTTGACAATTTCTGACTTCTTAGCAGTGTATGTTCTTCCAAAAACATAAGCAACACACTGTTTGTTTTCAAAGTTGATTTTGAAAAGGAGGCCATGGTTTATTGGTAATGTTTTATAATAGCTTTAGCTATGATTGGACTCTAGTCAAATGGTTGGAGTGGGAATTGATTAAAGAGCATATTATCTGATTTCTCCTTTGTCGCTTGTTTTAGTTGGAAGTGTTAGTATGCTGTGGAATGAAGGGAGAGGAGCACACATCATATCGGTACGTCCTGCATTTGGGTAATGTATGGAGTACTTTTATAAGGAAGAACTCATGTTAGAAGTTCCTTCTTGAGGCAGGAATTCTTTTGGAGTAGTTTGGGATCAAAATATACACAAAAGTACTTCCCAAATGATTTTACTAACATACCCTCTCCAGTTCCTCCCTTAGAGAAATCTCATGACTCCAATGCATCTTTGGAGAAGGGGATTAGGGGTGCTATTGCTGGCTCCATATGTGTCCGTTTCTGGGCTCCTGCCTCCACATCTGTCCATTTTCGCAAAGGAGGGGATCATGCAAGGGTTTGCAGCAATGCCCCTACATATGTTTGTTGATCTATTCTAGCGTGGGAGCACCCACGGTGGCTTGATGGGTGGATCTTTCCATAAATATCTCTCTCCAATGTGAAGGAAGAAAACACTTCACCCAGAAGTTATCTTTTTCTACTTCTTCTTAGGGCTTTTTTTTTTTTTTTTTGCTCCACACAGAAGGAGAGGTGTGAGCCCAAACACAAGTGTTTTTTCAGAAGCACTTCCGATGTGAAACTTACCTAGAAGTACTTCTGGGCGAGTTCCCAAACGCAGCCATAGTTTTTGGCAGCATACTACGTATTGTTCTTTTTTTTTTTGACTTAATGCCCATATGGATGCAAATCCCACACTAGGTACTCTAGGCTCATAGTTTAAGTCTTAAACTAAGTATGGTTGTGTTAAAGAGATATATATTGGTGGGACTAAATATGTTTTAGAAAGAGTGTACAAGCAATTAAAATTCTTGAAAAGAAATTGTTATGACTAGATTCTTTATGGAAGGACAAATGTGTAATCAATCAATGGATTTTTTTCAATTCTATCAACGCTAAAGGGCCAAAGCAGGGGAGCAAATGGAAGCAATAAAGGACACAGTTTAGTTCTCTTATGCCATGTCATGCGCCATCCCAATATCACATTTTAGTGAAGAGTTGAGATCCTCTGCGTCCAATTTTGGACTAGACTCTGTCAGTAAAGAGAAGAGGGAGGAGGCCAAAATTTTAAAATCACGAAGGCATAGGTGAGATGGGTTTTGATACTGTTTAGTCCCCATCTCCCCTCTCTTTACTGATTTATCCAAACTTAGATGGTAGTCTTGGGGCCTCCCTGTGCCTGCAACGTCCCCTCCTCACCCGTGCATGGCAGCACGACCTCCCCGGCAGAATCCCCAGACTCACCTGCAGGCAAGCTCAGAGCAGTGCTACCGCTGCAGCTAGATGGAGCTGCTGTAAATATTCCTTGCAGGTCTTCTTCGTCGGAGGCCCTCAGCCTTTTGCCGCTCCCTGACTGCTGCTGCTCTTCGTCGTTATCTGGCTGCTGTTGGTGTTCTTCTTGCCGTCTCTTGATGGGTTCTCCATGGTTGCGCGCAGACACCACCGCGGGGACCTCCATTGCGAAGGTACGTGCAAGGTGGTCTGTGCTGTGGAGGAGATGACATGTTTGGGTTGTGTTTGTGTGTGTATATATAGACTGCAGGGAGTCTGGGATGTGGGTGGAGGTGGGGTGCGTGGAGACAGGTGGAGTCCTACTTGGGGTCGGAATTGGATTTTGCAGTGGGAGTCGGATTCCTTCAGTTAACTGTTTTGAGTTCTTAGTTTCCCGACATGGATTCGTGGCCTGGTCGCAGTGAAGATAATAATGCTGGACACAATAAAAGATTGGGATTTTCACCTTTTTAGTCTTTATATATATATTTAAAATCCTTACAATCTTCATATTTCTTATTAATTTTTACCATTATTTAGAATGTCCTCAAGATCGCCCTCAAGCCTCTGTAAAATGTCAAAGAGCTTTTAAAGAGAACTCAAAGATTGTAGAAAATTTTAAGGAAATATAAAGAGTGCAGAGATTCATATGGATTATTAGAGAATTATACATATTGAAAATGTCATTGAGGGTCTTGCATGAGGTTGTGCTTGACCAGATTATATAAATGTTGATGCTAATATTAATGTTATAATCTCGCTCTTGTTCATTTATAATCTCGCTCTTGCATGAGTAGGTATAAGACTTTTTTATATTTTAACTGAAATTTGAGTTAAAATCAATTTAATTGATTAACTTAAACATGTCTGTTTGACCCGACACTCAAAATATCAATAAAAATTAATCAATGATTAAATATCAGACCATTCTGAGGCATTATTATATGATATGAAATTTACTCAAAATGATGTCAAAATTAGCGTGTCTACATCTCTGACCCCTCTTGCACCGCCCGGTTCCATCTTCTCTTCCTTTTATTCCATAAATTTCAACTGGAATCCAAGAATGTTGAATCGCCGTATTATTTATTTTCCCTTCCAGGTCTTGATTTGATGCTGTTGATTGCCTTTCGGGTTTCCTAGTTAGTCATCACAAGTCAGGAAAACAGTAATATACAATACACATAAATATTCTAATATGGTAAGTAGACTGAAAATGCACCCATATCATCAGATAAGTTGGAAGACAGCTTGCTGAAACAAGTTGGAAGACAGTTTGCTGAAACAAACGAACAAGTTGTTGAGAATTTTCCCTTGTGATTACTTTTGTAAGACAATTTAAGTTGGAAGGACACTAATTTCCTTGTTATGATTCTAATATGGTGCCTGATACGGACACAACAAAAGATTGGGCAAATGATTGACTAAAGAAGAATTGTTAACCAAAGAGGCCATAGTTTCTGCTGGAAAAAATATATCAGGATGAACTGATCGGGTCAGTTGATTTATAAATGGAACCATCGTTGACCCTTTGATACCTCGACAGTTCCAAGCAATTATTTTCATTAGGGACCTTGCCTGAATTCACATGAGCATCACCACAACCCTAAGCAAAAGAAAAGACTGTTCCATATGAAGGTAATGGGTGGTAGCTTATCCTGAGGGACTGACCACTGGCAGCAATGGAATTGGTGAAAGATACTCTCACATCCACTGAAGAGGTTTAGGGTGAAGTCCAAGATTGTGGCATATAGAGCCTTTCAATGATTCGTGTTTGGTTCTTTGTTCCCCTTGGGTAGAGAGAAAAAGGGATTTAAATAACCAAATAGCAAACCAGTTAACTAAGTTTTTAACTCCTACTGACTGTTTAGATTTCGAAAATATGCCTGCAATGTTAATTTCTTAACTTCAGTGGAATTTGACATCACATCCAACCAACATGCATAAATTCATAGCAGAATACATAAACGAACAAGTCAAAGTGAAATCAAGATTTAAATCAGCTATTCACCAGCATTTCAAACTCAACTCAAGACAGGCTTACAACTAGTCACATAAAAAGCAAGTTCTCAGATAATCAAATTGATCTATATAACAGGTACTTGTTACTTTTCAATCTGAAGCTGTCAACCAGCCGCCAAATTCCAAGGCAATCCCCTTGGGGTTTTTTGGATTAATGATCATGACCTAAATCTATGGTTCGATACTAGGGTCTAGAAAAGATCTTAGAATTGATCCCAACTCACAGATTCATGAGTCTAGAAGCCCTCAACTTATATGCAAAAGGTCCAGTATACAAATCTTTCTAACTAAGGCTTATTTATTTATGAAATCCAAAAATTATCACTATTCATATGCAATACTTATCATATTTACAGCTTTTTGCAACATGACTGTGCAGGTAATGAAGGGATAGGAATCACAAATAAGCTGAATTCATATTGTTATGATGCTCATGTGAAGCATCTAGTAAATACCATCATGCTCATGTTATGCTACAAAATGTATATACCATCATAAATGTAAATGCATGTATATCAAACATATATCAAATACATTGTTTCAGTGACATACATGAAATATTTTTGCATATCAAATATGTCATTAAAGTGGCCATTTTGAAATATTATACATGCTGAGATAGAATGTAGGATAATATGTAAATAAGAACTGCCTTTTCACATTGAATTGCCATATGGTTAGAGGTTCGTCAGCTGGGTCTACTCCAAGATGTCCCCTTAATCCTCTGTAGTACTGACCCTCTGTAGTGTTGATTAGTGGGTGATTCTAACTGACCTGAATGCATCACCCGCCACATTGATGTAACTTCCTCGGTTCCAGCTGCTGCCACAGTGTAACAAATATTTTGGATTCACTGTTTGTGCAGCCAAATTGATCAAGCTGATCTATGTTGTAACATGGAACTAGAATCAGGGAGGAGGGTAAATGATGTACAATTAAATTTTGTGTAACCTTGACAAAGAGTAATTTTAGACCCTAGGGATCTTTGTGGCTTTCCATTTCTTGAATAATTGAAGCGTGTGTACTTTTTGCTTGGGTTTGTGGTTAATTACCGTCGAAATCCGGGTTGAGTTGTGAAGAAGGGATACATGTTCCAGACTTAACGAGGATCTGCATCATAGCCATGCTCCCCTTATCCCCAAAATAAAAATAGTAAACCCATGGACCCCATTATAATTCCCTTGTTTCTATTCTGCACTTTCTCAATTCTGAAACATCTCTCTTTTGAGATTTCTGTATCGGAAATTGGTTAGTGAATGACCCATAACATGAAAATGTTCCCCCAATGATCCCAAGCTCTCTTATGTAACTTGAATGGCAAGATGATGATTTATTTCCAAATGGTTTCAATGCTTTAGAAGATTCGATGGGTTAACGACTTTCGAAGATTATTTCCTTTTTACAAGAGGTCCACTAAGGGATGACCTAACTTTCCACCGTTATGCTGCCCATGAATGGACTTACATGGTGAGCTATGTGTCACTTTCCAAGGCAATCCCCTTGGGGTTTTTTGGATTAATGATCATGACCTGAATCTATGGTTCGATACTAGGGTCTAGAAAAGATCTTAGAATTGATCCCAACTCACAGATTCATGAGTCTAGAAGCCCTCAACTTATATGCAAAAGGTCCAGTATACAAATCTTTCTAACTAAGGCTTATTTATTTATGAAATCCAAAAATTATCACTATTCATATGCAATACTTATCATATTTACAGCTTTTTGCAACATGACTGTGCAGGTAATGATGACTGTGCAGGTAATGAAGGGATAGGAATCACAAATAAGCCGCATTCATATTGTTATGATGCTCATGTGAAGCATCTAGTAAATACCATCATGCTCATGTTATGCTACAAAATGTATATACCATCATAAATGTAAATACATGTATATCAAATATATATCAAATACATTGTTTCAATGACATACATGAAATATTTTTGCATATCAAATATGTCATTAAAGTGGCCATTTTGAAATATTATACATGCTGAGATAGAATGTAGGATAATATGTAAATAAGAACTGCCTTTTCAGAGATTATTAAGTGGTTTTGAACCCGCACGGCCATTACAATATCTAACCAAAGAGTAGTAGTCTTGAGCAGCTCAGAATTTTAGATATGAGACAATTTTTCTCACGACTTATTAGGCTTCATTTGAAAATACAAAAATATTTATTTGAAAATACATAAACTACATATATGAAGGAATGGCTTAAACTTAGTCCTAAGTGCATTACAAAAAAATTCCCCTCCCAAGAATTCTTCATCCCCAAAATAACTTATCTATCTACGTCAGTGTTCCAAGCATTCATAAACTTAGATGGTCCTGAGTGCATTACAAAAAAATTCCCCTCCCAAGAATTCTTCATCCCCAAAACTTATCTATCTACGTCAATGTTCCAAGCATTCATAACTAAACAAAGCATGATCCCACACAAAGAGGAAAATCACATCACAGGGAAGGACGAACACAAACACAGGGGAGAAGTTCAGAAAAACCGGTTAATCCAAGCTGAAATTGCCGCCGATGATGGCTCACGGTTGGAAGCCGATGAGGAAGCCACAGAGGAAGAACGCTCGCGAACACCACGACCGAATGTGCAGCTATTGTCCAAGCTGTGCATCGCCACCAAGTGAGGTCTTCACCTCAAGGTGTATAAATAGGCGAAGGACGGACGGAACTATTGCGTTTGAACGGGAGAAGGGAGGGTCAAACTGATGGGAAGGATGAATGCAAAAGCGACCAGTGGATGGGAAGGATCGCTGCTCTGCAATCCCGTGACCCTTTCGGGAAGAGGGAAAGGACCGTATGGATGGCAGAAGAAATCCTAGAAACAGCCTGACCTGTCGCCATGGCTAGCGTGGGTGGAAGAAACCAGTGACATACGCGGCGTGCGGGTGGCGGAGCAGATGTATGACTCGGCGGAGCAGGTAACCATTTCGGCAGGGGCACGCGCAGGTAGGGCGAGAGGGGCAAGAGGGGCGAGCGCAGGAGGGCGACAGAGAGGGAGGGTGGGTTTCGCAGTGGGCACGGGCGACGATGCCCCTTGTCGTATGCTTGCCCCTGCAAAATATCAGCAGAATACGTAATTCGTGGGGGTAAGCCAGGATGGCTTATTCGCCTTATTCGCCGAATACCCCATTCCGGGCGGTTTAAGCCATTCCCCGTGTCAAAGTGAAAATAGGCCTATTCTTCTCTTATTCGGCTGTATTCCGTAATCAAAGTGGAGCTCGGGGAATAAGGAGAATAAGTCATCTCACCATAGACCCAAGAATTACTTATTCTTCTTATTCCGTCAGCGGGCCCCACAAAACTATCAAACCGAAACACCCCTTATTCTAGTATAAGTCATTCTGTTAGTGGACTCTACGTAATAACTTATTCTACAAACAAAGTGGAGCAACGACTAAACCAATTCATATTCAATGCTAGCCGACCCAGCCTCCCAGATCGGCATCAACAAGTGGTGTGACGATGACCAAGCCAATCTTGATATGTAAAATAACGATTTGAATGTAATCTGACCGGGGAAAAGAGAGATCAAGCAGGAGTCATCTTATTTCTATATGATAGGACTGCTACACGGATAAAAAAAAAAGGGGGGTATCCATTACCATATTTGCTATGAATATTGATGTCAAAAGATATTTGTTAATAAACTTGTAAATTAATAATTGGTCGAATAATCAGGTATCAGTTACCATTTGCATTCCTATTGTGGGTAGGTATTCTTTTTCTCTGTGTTGTTTTCACAAATTTTTGTGATACGTGTAGATAACTAACATTACCAAATACGTTGGTTTTCATAAATATTTTTATGAAATTTTCGAGAAGCAAATTTAAGTATTCTCAAACTTGTCTCAAGTTTTATGAGTTAAAGCAAAAGGTCCTGAACCATTGTGGTGGATAAATTGAGGTCCAGGGGGCAACTAATTCTTTGGGATGTTTCCACTACATAATATGCTTAATGGATGGTTTCTCTGACCCCTCTTGCACAGCCCGGTTCCATCTTCTCTTCCTTTCATTCCATAAATTTCAACTGGAATCCAAGAATGTTGAATCGCCGTATTATTTATTTTCCCTTCCAGGTCTTGATTTGATGCTGTAGATTGCCTTTTGGGTTTCGTTTTCAATTTCTTATGTTTCTGATGGATTACGGGAAGTTGTTGTTTGGAAAATGTGGTGACCGGTCACCTTGTGCCTCTCTAAGTGGAATTAAGAAAGACTTTCTTTCTTTTAATTTAAATGTTTTTGCTTTCCGAACAAAAGCCCTTTTAATTTCTTTTCCGTGCAGAATCTTTGTTTTTTATGGAAAGATCATTTAAATTGTAAAAATAATTGAAAAATCATTCGTTGGACATATCCATGTGGACGTAGCTCCTCGCATAAAATATTAAATTAATGTATGAAAATTTAAGAGTAATACTTGCTGTGGCACACGGCGGTGCATGCACCCTGAATTGTTTTCATTTTTTTGAAGGCTTGTGCAATTATGTGACACATGTCCATGAAGTTCGATTTCTGATTAGATGACCTACCGAATTTTAAAAATCAAAATCGAACTTTGATGAATAATAATAAAATGTTCATATATAGTGTGTCGAGTCCAATAATATTTTTTTCATTTTGAGGCTCAATTTTTTATTTTTTTGGATCATCTAATCGGAGATGAGACTGTAGGATATGTGGGACATATTGGAGCCGATCTTTAAAAAAAGGAAAAAAAATGGTGTACATGCACTAGTATGCAGTGCAGTATGCAGTGCAGATGCAACAAGCATTACTCAACATTTAAATGGTTCATGTAACAAGTATTACTCAACATTTAAATGGTACATCTGCGGCGGTAGAGAGGCATTTAGCTCTCTTGCATGCACCCTAATTTTTAAGGTATTTAACAAAATATTCTCAACATTTAAATAGTATATTTTTTGGGGTCATCTGATTAGAGATCAGACTGTATGATATGTGAGACACATTGGAGTCAATCTTAATTCTTTTTTTTAAAAAAAATCGATATACGTGCAGATGTAACAAGTATTACTCAAAATTTAAATGGTACATGTGCGGCTTTAACTTTGGAATTCCCAAGGGTACTACTGCTGGCTTCGTATGGCCATTATTGACAGAATGTTTAAATATGAACACCACAGGATGACAATTCATCAGAAAACGATTTTAATTTATCAGCCGAAATCTGCATTTGACCTCCCTAAAGATCTCAATATCTTGCGTTTTCATACTCCATCAACTTCATTTTTATAATTGACTGAAGATAACTATAGAAATGTGATAGTCGACACATGTCCAAACATTGAAATAGAATTAATTCTGCAGACTTGGATTGGTGAATCATCTTCCATAGGTTATTATGTTTGATCTTTGTGCTCCGTCATGTGCCCCACGTCGAATGGTCTTACCTTTCCCAACTTGACTTAGGATCTTCAACTTGAACCTCCTTTTCCAAGAGAAATCTGGTAGGGAATAGCATAGGACTCGAAATTCTTCACCTCACCTTCATGCTTTTTAATATGTCCTGTTTGGTTTTAGTATTAGGGGATTATATTAATATCACTTTTAATATTAATAATGATACAACTTTTTTTAGGCGTTTGGTTTGGTTCCACCCCATCAGGAACCTTCACATATCGGCGCACGGCACAGGCGGGGAGGACCAGGTCGACGAAGGCAGCAAAGTCCGGCATCTAGCAAGTGGTGCGGCAGGGGTATGGGGCTTTTCTGCAGGTGGAGGCATAGAAGGCGGCGGGGTTGAGGTCAAGGTAGGGGAGGACCAACAGCGATGCCAGCAGCGGAAGATGAGATGGCATCCTGGATGGGGAGCTAAGACACGATGTGCTCCCCTATTGGCTGCGGAGAAAGCTGAGACGGTAGATGCCATGACTGTTGACACACCATCTACATCCCCCTGGTTCTGCTGCTGCTACTGCTGCCACTGCTACGCTGTTGCTGCTGATGCCTTTCCATTTGGAGGGGTTGGGGGTAAGGGGGTGGGGGTGAGAGCTCGTGGGAGGGGGCAATCGGAGTCGACAAAGATGAAACTTGGGAGATTTGGCAAGAGCACCCTGCAGCCTCCCCATCTTCCTCATTCAACACCCACTGCGCACCATGTGTTCGATTAATTTCTTGACGGAGAAAGGAAGTTCTACAGATGCATGGCCGGAGCAGAGGGGCGGACTGGAGGAGATGATGAGATGGTCTGAGAATCTGAGATGATGGAATTAGTTTTTGCACTGAAGATTTATATGGTTTTTAATGTTTTTACAATCATGGTACGTCAACTCCAAGAGTCGGACCGACTCGGATCTCCTATGATTTGGTACAAGTCGAGTTGACTCGCACAGATTTGGCCGAGTCGTATAAAAAAGATCTCTTAATTGAACAGACTTGGTCGAGCCGCACAACTCAAATTCGTCCTGATACGATATGAGTTGTCCGAGTCAATCCGGTACGACAAATCATGGTTACAACTTCCTTTCATATACTTGAAAATTATATTATATCAGTTTTAATATTGATACTTGAAACTTTCAAAATATTAATATTAAAATTAATACTAAATCAAGTTTAAAAGTCTAACCAAACAAGGCATAAGATGGCAGCCATTGTGAAACTGCCTCATCTAAGATGTATTTCGTGAATGGTGATAGATGTGAAATTGCTTTAGAGTACAGTTTCAAGGTAGACAAATGTATCCATTAGAAAACAGAAAAATAAAAAATGGGAGAAGAAAAATTCTCATCAAATCTTGTCACAGCTAGTACTTGCAATAAAATCAACCTTATAGTTCTCTTGCTCTTGTAATCACTAGTATTTTGGTCTTTTTGGTGTTCTGGGAATTAACAGTAGTATTTCCGGAGTTCTGGTAATCATCAGTAGTCTTTCTGGAGTTCTGGTAATCACAAGTATTTTGATCTTTTTGGATCGGAAATTTGGAGTGAAGATAATCACAAGTTCCCTTTCATACAAATGAATGAAATTTGGAGCAAATCCCAGGCCAGACATCGAAGCCATACCACGCAACGATTGGGGTTTGGGCCAGCTCTCTGGTCAAACACCCAAGCCATATTGGGGAAACGCCCTAGCACATAAGGGAGTACCGTGCTGCGCAACTACTTCTGGGGAGACACAATGATTCACAATCATGACCCTCGAGAATTTAACTTGCCAAAGGTTGAGGCTTATCTACTATGTCACTCATCTTGCCCCATAAATAGCACCAATGTTGCAAAACGGAACTACGGGTTCTTGCCTTTAGGATGTTGTCTGCTTTGGGCCATGGAGGTAGCTCACAATTTTTTCTCTTTCCAAAGAAAAGGTCCATGATAAGGAGGATGGGGACCTTTCTTGATATGCACAGGTTTGCCTTCTTAATAGCCAATATGGGATTATTTGAAGCCCCCTTTTTTCTTCTATATAACAGTACACGTGCAAGAGATAAGACAACCTTATTATCTACCCAGTGGGTAGTGCAAATTGAGCGAATGAAATTGAGTCATGCTAGGACTTTAACTTAGAGAGCCACATCGGTGTTTTCTAGTGAATTTTATTTAGAGGGGATCGATGGAAGCAATAGATTGAAGATGATGTATATGAAAAAAAATTGAAGAACAAGCCATTTTTATAAAAAGTAGTTAAAGAAGTAGCCTCTAGTATGGAAAGGAACAAACCTCTTGATTCTAGCGGATTTTAAGTTTATTTTTAACAACTATGTTTAAATGCTCTAAGGTGTTTTTCTGTGGCTATTAAGAAAAATTCGAGGCTTTCGGTTGAGAACTCCTAAGCGATTGATTTGAAAATTAGTTTTGATTGTTGAGTTGGTTTATGATGATGAGATGGAATTTATTGAGGGTACATGTATATTTGACAACTACTGATTTCTTAGCAGTGTATGCTCTTTTAGAAACCTAAGCAACATAGTGCTTGATTTCAAAATCGATTTTGAAAAAGATGTCATGATTTATTGGTCTTGTTTAGAAATGCTTTAGCTTTAATTGGATTCAAGTTAACGGTCGAAGTGGAATGGATTGAACAACATGTTATCACTCCTAAATTTATTTTACCTTTGTAGTAAAAAGTAGTCTTTAGTTAGGGCATTTTAGACCTTTTGTGTGTTTACTGGTTCTTCTCTGTTTTTCCTATTTTTTTCTGATTTTATCCATATCCTTTATGTTAATAGAGGTAAACTTATCTTTGGCCTTGTAACACGTGATGCCCTAATATATAAAAGCACATTGTGCTGGTCAACCTCTTTATGTGAGACAGAGAGAGCCACCGCACATTGGTTTTCTACCCATCTTCTATCTTTCTTCTTCTATCTTCATAGTATTAGAGCTCCTCTGAGCAAGAAGAAAAAAAAAAGTCTCTAGTGTAACGACTCGCCATCTTATAATCGGGGATCCGATTACTAAATAGGTACCGAATCATTAATTTGGGGTCAAACTAGAATCTAGATAAGTCTGGAAAATAAATAATTAACTAAGCTAAACATTCACATCACATTAAATTAAAAAGGAAGTGCAAGAATTAAAAGTTATTACAATGCGACTCAACACAACAAATAATTACATACTCAAACTGAAAAGAAATAATTAAGCGTACAGGCCAGAAAATAAAATAACAACTACATCGGGCATATCCCGGAACAACGGCTGCTGGCGCGCAACCCAAAATAGCACTCTCCTCGCTAAGCCTGCTTGGAACCCTCACCTGAAAACCGCAAAGATGAGTCTCAACAAAAAGACTCAGTAGGGATCCTTCGATCCCTACCACCCACTCACGCACCCACTAGTACAGTAACACAGATAAAAGTAAAATAAACAAGTAAAACAGTAATTACTACTCATAATTCTCGATATAAACCACATGCATTCGGAATGTAACATGCATATCTCAGAAAACATTCTATCAGGGAGCCTACCACCAGCGTCTCGTTAAAACACGTCAACCACACAACCAAACGTGGAAAACACCGACCCGCTGAGACCAAACAGTAACCCCTCGGATAGCACGCTAGCTACTCCGGCCCAATTGGCTCAGGTGGTTACTCCTTCCCTCAGCACGAGTGACACTCTATAGGTACCACTCCTACACCGGTATTAGCTAACTCCGGGGTACACCAGGTGACCCTCTTTCTAGGCGTCACCCCACCACTCCCACACCGGTGTTGTGTCCCTCCCACACCGACACAGGGTGGCAAGCGCTACAATTGTCACTCTAGGTCTACAGTTGCACGAAACACAACATAGTGCGATCCGATCACGTAAAAATCCTCATCCTCGAGTACGATTCCAAACATGCAATTAACCAAACTATCTAACAGTGTGAAGATATGTTAATAGCATGAATTAATGTGATTCTGCATTGAATCGCATCGCCCAAGGTCAACGTCATTCAAATCTCCTAAACTGGTTCATGTGAAATATGGCCTCGGAAATGGCCTAAAACACGTCACCCATGCAAGTCGCCTTTTGAAAGACGTCGCTGTCTTTGGACGCCATTTAGTTCTAGAGACAAAGTCTGGTATTTGGGCTAAATCGCGTCGCGGGTGGAAGCCGCATTTCTAAAAGACGTCGCTGTCCCCCGACGTCATTTAACCCTCACAGACAGGTTCTCCCTCCGCCATCTCCCGGTCCACGGGGTGAGATTTTCTCACCAAAATCGTGTAAAAACACGAAAAACATGGAGAATTGGGAGAAGAACCTAACTACCCATTTAAAACACCCAATTTCTCATTTCATGTATTTAGTATTTTCTTCCTAAAACGCCCCTAAACATGTTTCAAAGCGGGAAAAACATAGTTTTTACATAAAATACTACGGGGATCGTCACCCTACCGGTTACTCGGACTCCTCTTAGCTCCAAGCCGCCAACCCGTCTCGCCCCACGCCGCCGCCGGTACCACCGTGGACGCCGTTACTCCACCGGGACGTCGGCCGCCGTCCGGAGAGAAAAATGCCGCGGAGGGGATGGTGGTGGTAGTGGTGGGAGTTGGGAGGTTATTGGAGTGGAGGGAGAGATGAAATGAAGGGAGGAAAAGGAAGGAGGGGGAAAGGGGCCGCTGGTGCCGCCGGAGGAAGAGAGGAGAGAGGAGAGGACGGAGGGAATGAGGGAAAGGAAGGAGGGTTCGCGGAGTCAACCAGAAGCTGGGTAAAACGCGTCGTGCACGTCCGACGTCTTTCAGATGACAAGATCGGGATGTATACTGACAAGCTAGGATCGTACTCTGAATGGCGTCGTCTATCCAAGACGCCATTCAGACGATATGACCGGGGCCGTACTCTCGCGACCTAAGGCCAACCCACGTGGCGCCCACGTGGCACAGCCTAAAACGCGTCTACATTGCTGGACACCGTTTAAACCGCGTCGAGCAGGCTCGACGCGAAACAGAACAGAGTCTCAGCCCCATCAGGGCCTGAACTACGGGATTCGACTCCGAAAACTGACCCGATAACCGGATCCGAAAACCTCAATCCTTACATCTAGCCAGTTGGTCTTTTTTATCTCCTCGAAGGAGATTTCCTGCACAAATAAAGGAAAAACCATAGGTTCAAGTGTCCGACTGCAGGGAGATCAAGAAGGCACGGTTCGGTCCCCTATTTTGGATCTCCAGCCAGGCTGGTCCATTCCTTCCTCCCCACCACGCCTGTCTAGGGTTCCTCCCTAGCAAATTGGGTTCTTCTTGCAAGCTCAACCCTTGCCATAAAGGTTTGGAGGGTGGTAGCTAGGATCCTCTCCACCAGAACCAGTCCAAGCTTTCCTCCTGTGGTCGGTAACCTATTTAGGGTTTCTTGGTGACCGGTGCTCAGTTTTGGGGCCTACCTGGTGACAGGTTCCCTCTCTAGAGGCCACTAGACTCCTTGCTCCACTAGTTGGTAGTAGCCGACCCCTTGTTGCTATTGTTTGCACCCTTTCTAGGGTTCCTGGAAGCCTTCTTCACTCCCTCGCCTCACCAATCCCTTGTTTTAAGGATTCTTGTGAGGCCAACTTCTTCATTTTGTGCTGGTGCAGATTTTGTTTGTTTGTTGTGGGTGCAACCCTTCTTGCGGCTACACCATCTCTCTTTTGTGTGTGCCTCCAAAAGGCCCCGATGAGTGAAAATATGTCTAAAGTGACAACAAACGAAGTCTCTTTTAAAGGGGATAGCGTGGAAGAAAATTTTCATCTTCAACTTTTCCCTGTGAAGTTGAATGATTCAAATTACTTAGATTGGGTAGCAGTAATTAAGACTTTTGTTAGTACTCGGGGCAAGGTGGGTTACATAAATAGCAAAATAACCTCACCTTCAGTGGGCGACCCGAAGTATGATGACTGGGAGCACCAGGACAATATTGTGAGGACCTGGATCTTGAGTTCTGTAATAGATGGACAACTGAAGTATATTGTAAGAAAGTCTACTGCAAGACAGATGTGGCTTATACTGGAGGAGATGTATTGTGAGAAGGCTAACCCAGTAAATATATATGATCTTATGGTTACTATTCATGGCATCAAGCAGGGTAATAAGACTGTGTGTGAATGCTACAGGGCTTTGAGGGCTTTATGTAAGGAGCAAGATACTCATGCTATCTCTGATTGGAACTTAATAGCAGACCACAGGAAATATCTGAAGCGCATACAAGATCAGAGGGTCCTAAAATTTCTACATAGCCTGAACACTTAATATGAAAGGTTGAGGTCTCAAATCCTCAACTTTGAAGTGATCCCCTCACTTGAGCAGTGTTACAAAAAAGTTGTTACAGAGGAGAGGAGGTGAAAGACTATGCAAGCTGATACAAGTGGGAGTAGTACTAGAGAACATTTTGCACTTGTCAACACAAACAACAGTGGAAAAGGAGGAGATGGCGCCTGGAATGACCCAAAGGAAGGAGGGAGAAAGTGTACTCACTATGGGCGAGAGAATCACTCTGTTGACTTTTGTTGGGAATTGCATGTAGACAAGAAGCCTCTGTAGTTCAAGTAGAACTAGAAAGCCAACGGAAATGCAGTGTCAATCAAGCCTATAGGGTCATCCACACCTTCAGCCTCTGATAGGAGCACATCAACCACCACTTCAAGGAGTTTTGCAGGATTGTCCATTTCTGACATAGTTAACATTTAGTGGTTCCTATCTCAGTTGCCTACCTCAACGTCCCCTAGCCAGTCAAGTACTCTTGGGACAACACTCAATGTTGTCTGCCACACTGGTGGGAACTCCTAGATCATTGACTCGGGAGCCACGGATCATATGATTTATTACAACCAAAACAAGGTCATAAATGATAATGTCATTAAAAAGAGTCAAATTTCACAACCTTTGATTTATTTTCTAAAGAATCTTTTATTAAAACAGAAAAATACTATTCCATCAAGATGTCTAGGGACGAACATTTTTTTATGTCATACAACTTAGACTAATATCTCATATTAGGCAATCTAGAGGATTAAGTATATTAGAATTCCTACCTCAAGCTCACGATAAAAAGTCAATTTTGAATGTTTACTAATATGATTATACTTGCCCCTATGCATTCTTATATTGTTTTGAGATATTAGTGCCCCTTTTAGTAGTTATAAAAGTTTAAGGGTCCCCTTGGATATTACTAGATGAAGGGTACAAACTTGTGTCATATAATTTGGTCTATCTAACATTTTTTTTTGTAAAATATTTAAGAGTATTTAGTTAGGGGATTTATTCAGGTAATCTACTTAGTTTTGTATGTATCCTTTAGAGGTTTTTACTATTTTGCATAGGGATTCTAGTACTTTCTTGCGGTTCCATGGGATGCCTATTGATGATTGGCCACAACTTGGCTGTCATCTCCCCCTTTCTTTGTGATGTTTATCTTATTTTTATCTCATCCTATCTCCCATCCACTCACTTGAGATCTATTAGATCTAGAGCCTCCACCCTTTATTTTTGTGATGGACACGCTCTGCGAAGCAAGTGTCTGGCTCTAGCAACCTCTTTAGAAATTCAATGGCTTCCCCCAGTTTGGACCTCTTAGCAACTTCTTATTCTAGGCTTTGTTGTCCATCATGGAACTCGAAGGTTGGTGCAAGCGTATTCATCTGAGTCTCTATCATCTATTTTGGGTTCCCCATTTCGCATATCTATTTCACTGTATGCATTGTTCAAGTTGCAGACGATGGTACCCTTCCTCTTTCCTCAGTTTACAAGGGTGGATAACCATAGCCTCTGGCTATGTTTGTTGCTCCCATTGTAGATCAATTACCATCATTGGCCGATGTCTGAACTCTACTATCTTTAATTCCCTATTCCTTTCTTGAAGGGAGTTTCCACTGTGTTTGCTTTAACTTGTGCTTATCCCATTTTGGTCCTTTCGTTAATATGGAGGTACCTCATGTTAGGAGGATATATTTTCCTTTGTTTCTTCTATTTGTAAACTCTGTATAACCCTAGCTTCTTGAAGTGAATGAAATATGACAACAGTTATTAGGGTAGCAAATGTGTCAAGATGAATTGAGAGATGGCTTCATCTACATACGATCTGTTGTGGATTGTGGGTCAAAAACTTTAACCCAAACACTATAGTGGATCATATTGGATTGGGTTGGACGTTATTTTCTTGATCCATGGGTGGCAAAAATTGCATCAAAAGATGACTTAACCCAAATGCAATCTGTTTTTGTGTGCATTGGAAGGGGTGCAGATTAGAGCGGATTCTACTATGAGTTATAAATTATTAACATATATTATTTTGAAGATTAAAACTCATCTACGTAATAATATAAAACCAATAGTGTTTTAGATATTAGAAGATATTAGAGGAGAATAAAGACTCCGACTGGAGGGTGAAAGGCCGTTGGAGGATGATAAGGTACAAATTTGTCTAACAGGCTCGGCCCACAGGGGGGCGGACCCAAAGCTTAGGTGCTGGCCTTCTTGTCAGCCAGTGGCCCAATAGCCCTTTCGGCCCGTTGCATCATAAGATGTTTGTAAATGTAAGAGCAGAAGCCATGCCAGCCAAAACTAAGAAGGGAATAGTCCTACATAAGAAAACCACAAGAAGCTCAACCATCTCCTCTCCATAAAGGGGATCTGGACACATCAAATCAAAGTAAGTCTTCTTCCCTTGTCCGTAGGGCCGTAGCACAGTGGCGCTGGGCAGGACGCTGTGCTCCCGCTCGGGAGCTGATCGCAAGTTCGATTCCGCGGGTCTCTATTCTATTTAGGAGGAATTTCGCGGTACTCCGTGGAAATTTATGCCTCAGGCAGCAATATTTCACATCGAGTGGGGAAAAATATCTTTCTCTTAGAAGGAAAATCTTAGGCCTCCGGCCGGCTCGATCCCAGCTCCTCCAAGTTGGGCACCATGCCCCAGTTCCACTGGGCTACTGATCAAAAAAAAAAAAAAAAGTAAATCTTCCTCCCTCTCTTCAGCCACTTACTTCTTTCCACCTGTCTCCACTGACTGGACATCGGAGAGTGTTTCTTAGGACTACATAGCAGGCCCAGCTAATTTTTTTATCTTGCCCATGTAGTACTAGCACTCGGCTGCATCAGAGGAAGTACTCAAAGAACCTAAAAGCTATGGTCTTATAACGTTATTTGCATTGTTGACTTTTTGGATCATTGGATGGCTATCATCCGGTGCAGGTTTCTTGTTTCATTAAAGAGGAAAAAAATCAAATGGTCCATATATATTCTTAAATTATATAAACATATCTATATATTATCTATATAATTTCTGGAGTGGATGGATTGGATTTAATTTTAATTTACAGCTGAGTCTACCATTAGCGCAGGTAAGGTCTTTTGACCAAAATACCACTTCAATTTATAAACATGTGAATTGAATGAAATTTTACGAATATGAGATAGATGAGATTGCAGGTTAACTCGATCAACTTGGGACTCAGCGGTTGCTTGAAAAAAGAAGAAAGACTTGCTACACCACTAGGTGGTGTTACATTGTTTGGTGATGTTTTATTTTTAAAAAAATAAATTTGAACATTTTTTTGGTAGGTACCATTATGTCCTACATGAGCAAACAATCTAACCACAGATTAAACAATCTAAAAAAATATAAAAAATAAAAAGTCAACCTCAAATTTTGAGGCTCACTTAATTTTGTAAATAAAAATACCGCAAAGCAGCCTAACACTATTTTGCAGCGTAGCAAGTCTTTCTCTTGAAAAAAGAGAAAGGACAATGTGGGCTTGACCACGCGACAAAGGTAAGGCCAAGCCGACAAACGCATGGGCAGGCATGACGTATGACGTCTTACGTATTCAGCTAAATGAACAACAAATAACTCCAAAATAAATCCCAGTAAAAGGATTTCCTGAGATTGCTTCATTTATAAATATCCAAATAACTTGATAAGAAAGGCTTTATTGGAATCAGCTGCCTAGGGCAGTTGGTTCATCACCTCTTTTTTAAAAGAGAGGTCTCAGGTTCGATCTTGATTGGGGCCTAAAAACTCTCCAGTTATGCAGCCCTGTTGTTGTTGGGATCTTTATTCCGAGATATGTGGGATTACTTTTTTAGAAATCAGACGGACTTGAAATTGTCGCCTAATTAGGTGGACCCATCGGCCTGACCGGAATTATCTCCAACTCTGAAAAAAAAATCTCGGATTCCAAATTAGAACCTCGGTCGTTTGTAAATAATTGTACATAATTGGCCTTTGGGCCCTTCAGAAAAAAAAAAAGAAAAAAAAAGGCTTTATTAGTTGATTCAGGGGCTCACTACATCTAAGATGGATATGTACGCTTCAACTAGAATAGTGTTAATGCACCGCATTTTTGTCACATGCTTCATCACGCTCATTATTAAAGCCATCATTTGACCATGTGGTTCCTCTTTAGTAGAACTTTTGTCATGTGTTTTTCTTATAACTGACACATCTAATAGGAAAGCTACCATTAATCAATTAGATGACCTTGATGGGCCTACTTAGAAATATAGACTACATAATACTAAGAAGTATGATATTGTAGCATCATTCTCACGAAAAACAAAAGGATTACAATTGGTAAAGAATTTGAGAGAATTGCATTAATAAGATGTCATATGGTGCATCGTAAAAATGCTTAAAATCTCGATTTTGGAATTTTTGACTTTAAAATCAACAAAAATAAAATCTCTAATTTTAAAATCACTGGTTTTGGAATGATCGGTTTTGGTTTACACTGATTTTAGACTGTAAATCAAAATAAGTCAAACAGAGAATTTTAAGAGTCAATCGATTTTAAAATACAGTAATTTACGACTGATGGATTGAAATCTTGTCTACCACGATCAAGATCCTCTGCTTGTAATTGGAGGAATGAGTTGTTTATGCAAAGAAACACCATTAAAGGCTTATGACAATAGTCTTAGAGATTCCCCTCTAATACCTACGTCAGAAAATTAAGGGTTTGGAAGAAAGTAGAGAGAGATTGGGCTGATTAGAACGTACCTTGGCTTGTTGGTCCGAGAGTCTTTATATGCTGGTACAGAGCCTTGCGGAGAATCGAGTCCGCTCAGAAAATTGGGCTTGGGGGGGCGACCCTAAACTAGAAAGGATTGTTTTAGGAAAGCCAAGTTTAGAACTGATTCCCATACTAGTGTAACTTTGCCCCAAGTTGCGGACGGACTAGGTTGAGAGAAGTGAAGTCTCCAAATCTGGGCTGAGTTTCGAGCGAGGTAGGGCCCTTAGTCTGATTGGGTCAGCCCGAGTGTTCCGTTTAGGGAGCGGATTCGAAACGTACCGTCCCTTGCAGTCACCTGATCTTGATATTAAAACTGTTGGGGCCTAGTTTGCGACCTTCCTCGGGTTGAGTCTGGGCTGGAGCACAAATTGAGCGGCACTAATCTGTCTCGGTGGGGGTGTGAGTTCTCTTAAAAACAAATTTAATGGTTTTTTATTTGGAATTGTTGCCCACTGTATGTTTGAGCCGGGCGAAATTCTCTTCCTTCAACGACGCCCCAAACATACCAAAAAATACCATAAAATAATTTAAAAGACTCCAAATACAAGGATACAATTTACAACTATTTACGATGTTTTAAGACACACCAAACAACACCTAAATGGCCGAGATGATAATCCAAAGGACTTCCATAGGCTGGAGCTCATTAGGATTCAGCAAAGCTATACTTGATGATATCAGCAAAAGTTACTTTCAGACTCCATGGAACTCCAAATCATGGAAGTTTTGATGATACAGATAGTGATACCCATTTTAGTTTGTCCGTCCCGCCGCATATCTCTTCAGCGTCGTAAACAACGGAAAGTTATATGGCAACATGCACATCAATATTAACCTAATTCACTTTGTAAAAGAGAGTGTCGAGTCCCAACTCCTCAGATGTAGATATTGTCAACTAAGTTGGGGTACCTCGTCCATTGCCCGTGGCTTAGTGGTGAGCGGGTGGACACCTTGCGCTCCCCGCTAAGGGGAATGCACACGTTCGAATCCCGCTTTCACGTAGATTTAGCGTGGAATGCTCGTACGATGCACGGATATCTCGCCCATCTGGGCGGAAAAAATTATTCGAATTTTACCCTTCCTTCGGAGGAACTTTCGCACTTGACGGCCTCGAACCTTGGTCATCTGATCAAGTACATGTTGCCTAGACCACTAGGCCACCCTCCAATAAAAACAAAAAAGTTGGGGTACCTTAATCGGGCATAAGTACAAAGCTTTCATATGTTTTGTATAAACCCTCGCGAGTTAGGCTTTTTTAAGCTCTCATTCCTGTTATTCAACTTTTTCCCAATGCGAAACACCCTTGTGATCAAAATCAACAACACTTCATAATGCTTACTGCTGTGTAGCAAAAACAGCAACTTCTTTTGTCGTGCTTTTCTGGGTCAATAGAATGTCATTTCATTCATTTAAGGAAAAAGATACATAAACAAAGCAAATATAAGAAAGATAGAAACACATAAGCACACCAAAATAAGAAGAGAGTATAGAAATTAGGGGTGTCAATCGGGCAGATCAATTATGGTCCAGTTTAACCCAGCCCATATTAAAGAAAAGTGGGTTGGCCTAAATTATATAAATTAGTTGGTTTAAGTTTGAGTGACATTAGTTAAATTTAAATTGGGTTGGACTGAAAATGGATCGGCCCAGTTTAATCTATTGACTTTTATAATAATTCATTAGGGCTAAATTTGAGTTAAATTTAAGTTAAATTTGGGCTGGACTAAAATTAGGCTAGACTATTTTAAATTTAAGTTAGACTCAAATTATCACGTAACTCAATTCAGCCCGCCCAATTTACATCCCTAATAAAAACAATACAATAACAGCACCGATAGGGAAATGACCACTGGATTGGACTTTGGAGGGTGCCTGAGAACCGTTGAGGCAAGGCCAGAAGGAGGAAGAACTTCTTAGGAGAAAACGACAAGTATTGTCAAAAAGGGCTGCGTCCATATTGCAGCTAACAGGGGAAGATTCAGAAACATACATTGACCAGAGACGTATTGATGTATCTTGGATCTCGAGTATTTCTACGATCTCCACGATCGCGAGGGCGGACCTTGCGTTGATAGCGGCAACTCTAGTTCACCAGATCTCCAAAAATCTAGGAGCCAATATGAGCACCAAATAGAACAAAGAACAAGGGTGGTGGAAACATGGGAAGGAAAAAGACAGAAAAAATAATAACTACTAAACCCAGAGTTGATACAACCAGAAGAGCTCCCAAGAGATGCCGATGAAGAATCCCACAAGAGGAAACAAAATCCCACAAAGGGGCAAAACAAGTTTTAGCCTTCCTAAGAATAAATTGCTGCACCGTCAAAGACTATTATGCTGTCTGGCGGTGTTTTTATTAAAAAAACTTTTTTTTACTTTTTTTTATTGGTCTCATGATGTTCTACGTAGTCGTATAATCTGATCTTAGATGAAGAATCGAAAATTGATCCCAACAATATGCATAGGAACAGTCCACATAGGAACAGTCGTTTCAATGGCATGTCCAATTAGCATATCTTGAGTTGGTAGAGAAATGGGATCCCCAATAACTGTAGACAAATCGATCCCAAATGCTTATTGTTCATTTGGGATCGGTTTTCGATTTTTCATCTTTATTTGAATTGTCCGATCTAAAATCGGATTGTACAACCATATAGGATGAGTTGGGCCCAACCAATTTTTTTAAAAAATATTTCTTTTAAACAAAAGAACCGCCAAACGACGTAATAACCCCTGGCAGTGCAACAAATTTTAGCCTACTTTGTATAACCCTCACGACATGGGGCTTTGGTTCTGTTTCCCAAGTTTGAAGCTTCTTTTGTTCTATCATCGAAAATTTTATTGTTATGGCAAATGCTTCCAACTTCATTCCACTCTTTCCAAATTCTCATGTCAGCACTGAAAGAAAGCCCTGGACAGATGGGTCCATAGAGACTCAGAAGTAATTCCAAGCTCTCATAATCCGATAAAACATAAAACCGACCTATATTTCTCTAGATAAACAAAAAAAAATGGATTTTCTAAACAATCCGAATAGGAGAGACGTCTAGGTCAGGTCCCGACGGAGGGTCAGGAAATGATCCTCCCAAACAGAAACATATATAGGATGCAAAATCAGCCTTCCTTATGCTGTTAGTTGCAGATAGATTGGAAGGGGTCTTATGACAGATAAATCAGAGTCCTTGTACATATTATACCTAAAACTCTATTAATGCACATAAAACATTAGCATCTTCCTGGTGTCGCATCAACATAGCTGCAGCAATGCACATACATAAAGTAGATAACAAAATTATCAAAGTTGAAATCATTAGACAGAATAGGATTTTTGACTCCTAAGGCAATACTAAAGTTCATATGGTGCATGTGAATTATGATAACAATATAATTTCTACCGTAACAACCATGAAATTTGTGGTATGCCGCACTCACAAACACACCGGGCAGGCTGGGCTGGGGCTTAAGCTCTTCGCTTCCTCTATTTTTTTTTTGAAGGTGACATTAAGTCACAATTTGATTGAAGAGATTAAGGAAGATACAAGTGGAAGCATGGAAAGGCCTTTGAAATGCAGAGAACCCAAAAATAAAGAGAACAACACAGAAAGAAACACAGAGCACTATTTTATCGAGAGAATAAAACAGTGAGAACAATAAAAGGATCATATTTTTCCTAGTTCTAGCCTTGGTCAGCAGAGTGTGCCCAGGATCTTCAAGGAGATCAACTGCATTACCCCAGTCTTCAGTCCAGTTAATAGCAAACTCAAAAGTTCAGAAGCACTGCGATACTCATCAGTAAATTTCCGCCTATTCCTTCCACACCAAATTGCCCATAGCAGAGCATGGCAAATCAAGTACCACAGTTCCTTCTGGTCAGGAAAAGGACAAACTTGTTTCCACCATCTAAGCAAATCTAGAATAGAAGATTGCTCAACCCACTTGATACCAAACAGATTGCAAAGAGTCTTCCACTGAACATTGACTATGCCACAGTTATGGAATAGGTGGTTCTGGTCTTCATCATACAGAGCACAAAAGAACATTTGTAGTTGCCCAGATACAGAATCTTTCTCAATCGTTGACCTGTAGGTAACCTGCACCAAACAATCTTCCAAAGGAACACACTAATTTTGTTTGGGAGGAGCTTGGACCAAACCAAATCCTGCCACCATACCTTGCAGCCACCATTGTCTAGGAACTGGACGAGGGAATTAACAGAGAAGTGATCATTATTGGTCCATCTCCATAATCTCTTGTCGTCATCCAGCAAAGAGATGTTAACTTGGTTTATCATAAAGAGAAGACTAATGAGTTCTTCAACTTCCTCATCAATAGGGTCCCTTTTGAGAGAGATGTTCACTTGACTTTCATTGGTAAGAATCTCATCAATCGTACTACCATGACTTGTAACAATGGAAAACAGGCTGCTGAATAAAGTGGCCAAAGATGATGAAAAAAACCATGAATCCTTCCAAAACAACATGTGATTTCCATTACCCAATTGAAGTGTACTAGATGCTGAAACAATATCTGCGGTCTTGAGAATATTCCTCCGTATGGGTGATAGTGTGTGGAAAGTAAAAGGCCGCAGGTCCCATTTGCTTTTATTAAAGAAATATTTGTTTCTCACTATAATTGCCCACAAGGAATTTAGGTCATCCCCCAGTCTCCGAAGCCATTTAGCTAGTAAAGCTGTATTGAAGAGGGCAATTTTAACAAGACCCTCCCCTCCTTGATGTCTACTCTTTACACACATTGTCCCATTTGATCAAATGAAGAGCTTTTTTTTCATATTTTCCCTCATGACCAAAAGAAAGCGCCTCTTCCAGCTTCAAGTATTCTCTCCACTGACCTTGGAATCTTGAAAACAGAGATGTAATAAGTAGCCAAGGAAGATGGGATTGACTTAAACAAAATCCATCTTCTCCCTGCTGAGAGAAATGTGCCTTTCCACCCATCTAATCTATTCTCAAACTTTTTGATAAGATCATCTCAATCTCTAACAGTAATAACACCATCAGTAAGAGGCAACCCGAGATACTTTATGGGAAAGTGAGTCCACCTGCAGTGCAACATAGAGGCCCAATTAGTGTATTTTCTTGTTTTAGTTCTGTTCGAGGCTTTTTACTTTAAATAAGGGTCATTTTGGTCCTTTAGTATTAGGGTTACTTTTGAGGAGTCTATAAATTGTCCTGTATCCCCTCGAGGGAAAGAGGGAAGCAGATTTGAAATGAAGAGCCGCCGCTGCGTGTTTTCTCTCGAGATGGGACGGGAACCTGTGTCCTAGTCTTCTTCTTCTCCAACCCCCTCTCCTCTTTCTACTTCTGGTCTACCCCCTTGTTGTCCCGCATCAACATCTCTGCTGTCTCTAACAAGTTATTATGGGGCACATTCAGACCAACCAACTCTATTTTATCAAGGTTGATTTTTAAACCAGTAATGAGCTCAACAAGCAACAACAACAACTTCTTGATATTTTGGGTGAAATTAACTCTTCCCGAGCTAAAAAGCAATGTATCATCAGAGAATTGCAAGTGTGATAAAAGAATGTTATTTCTACCATTGAAAAAGCCGTCAACAAGACCTTGAAGAGCTGCCCTTTCCCAAAGTGAATTCAAAATATGAGAGATAAGAAGGAAGATGAGTGGAGAGATGGGTTCACCATGTCTCAATCCACTAGAGCTGGAAAAGTAGCCATGAGGTTCACCATTGATAAGGATTGAGAATCTAGGTGAAGAAATGCAACTCATTATCCATCCAATCCAAGGTTGCTTGAAACCCATTAATTTAGGAGTTCTTCTAACACACCTCCAGCTGACCCTATCAAAAGCCTTTTCAAAATCAAGCTTTAATACAAATCTATTGACCCTCAAGCTTTGGGCTTTGGATGCTCGTGAGTTCTTTTGTCTTACACAAGAATTTCTAAATGTTCATAATGGTCCCTTAAGTATAGGTCTCAACAATGACATGTATTTATCTCTGATTGTAACATTTTGAGCATTACAATGGTGGGAAAAATGCTTCGTAGCAGTCCCTCAACTGCAGATCTCAACCTTTTCGGGCCACTAAAATTAACATGAAAAATAGACTCCAAGCCCAACATCACTGTCAACAATTTCACTAGCTCATAATGAATAGGACATGCTGGGGAATCCAACAAGCCCTCATTAATTCTTGCCATCTTGAAAAAGAGATCTTTTGTTACAATGAATAAATAGCATAAAAGTCACCTTATTTTCTTGTACAGAGGAACTTAAAGAAATGACATCCAAGTATTATTCGGTTAAACAATCTGTAGATCAATGATACAAGCCATTGTTGTAACTGGTCATACAAGATAGAGATAAAGGTCAAATTGGGGAAGATGGACTACAATCCAGATGGCTTTATTAACTGTCACAAAATTTTAGCTTCTGGAAAAATATAGTTGTAACTAAACTAGGCTCCACAGGTACGAAGAAGCTTGGATAGGAAAGATAAAATGCATTAAAAACATGATTAAGAATCCTAACCTCTCTGAATCTCCATTGTTTCATTTGACTGCCCAACGTGCTGTGAGGGAGGCAATACATTCAGTTTGGGGCACTCAACTGGTGGGAGTCCCTGTATCAGTCCCAGCAAGGGCAGGCTTTGAGAGATTTGGAATTAAGTACCTCAATAGCATCTGGGACCTGTAATATATAAGTCTTGATGAATAACGGCAAAAGCATCAGAACGTACGATAAAAGAACAAAAGGGGGAGAGTATCATTTATCTGAATTGATGAAGCAAATATGCTACGCAAAGAATGGTTTCTGGGAGGATGCATGAAATTTGTGGGAAGAAAAATAGTAGCATGTTAAATGCTTTTTTCTGAGGCCCACTACTCCATCAGAAGTTCTGATGGAATCATAAGACTTATGTAGCAAGAACTATGATCACTGGACCTATAATATGCTTGTAAAATGCACTTTATGAGGTCTCCTAATGCACCACAAGGTCCATTAGAAACAGAAGATTTAGGGGGGGAGAATTATGGTGGCAGCTGCTGTAGTATCCTAGGCAAATAGTAGGATGGAGATATGTAATCCGTAGGTAAGTAATATGAATAGTGTTCATATCCCTTTTCTTTTACTGTTTACAAGCGAACAATAACAGATATTCATTAAAGCCAAGAAATAGGGATATAAAATATAATTGTATCTCCACAAAAGTACACCAGAGAGAAAATGAAATCCCACCCAAGGATACCATGCTTCCATAGATTAATAAGATGATAGGCAAATCTGGACTCTTCCACACTAGACTGCAGTCCACTCAACTATCAATCACACAAGAATCCCACCTGCTCCTCCTAAGTCATACAGGATCTGTTAAATGGTGCTGGCAGCATCATTCAGGCCACACTTTCTGGAAGATCTTCCCATATAGTATGGGCAAAATAACATCCCACAGGAAAATGATCCTTGGCCCCTGCATACCCATTGAAAAGCTAACAAACTGTCCTAATCTCTTCCATTAACTGAACGACCCCAGTCACAACTGAATAGTCAAACATTGATGTTCTCCAAAGTTCCAAACTAAAAACTTAACCCTCAGAGGGGTGGAAGGACACCGTAAACATGTGAAACCAAGTCGCTCTCTCTCTCTCTCTCTCTCTCTCCCCCAACCAAATCAGCCATCAACTTGCAGCAGAGCTCCCTGCAAACGTGCTATCCTCTCTCACTTGTGCCTCCAAGCAGCAGTCATCTGGGGTCTGGGACCAAAATTATCTGACAAGAGTGGTAACTCCCCTGCCAGTTGATGCAGGATGACACTAACACCACCTAGAATTGCATGAGCGCAGTATATGGATTTGATTGCAGAGAATATCTTTAAGCAAGAAATATCCTTCTATAAATACAGTGTCAATTTCAATCACATTTTTGGTGGGGTTGAACAATTACCCATCAATAATGTGGTGCACTAGTATGCACCCAACTGCAAGTACAACAACTTTGGAGGATAGAATCCCAGGATTAGATATTTAAATCTATTACAGGAAAAGTGCACCAGGTTGGCAAGCCTGAACTATTTGGTGGAATTCGGTAATTATGCCAAGGATTTATTGAGCATTGATTTCAGTCTGTCCTTTTATATTTGTCTCTCTCTCTCTTGGAGTGTTTCAATTCATAATACAACAGTGTGTTGAACGAGACAGCATTCCTGATCAATATTGGCTGGTTCCAGTTTGGTACTGGGAAATGCTGGTAAATGGCTGGCTCAAAAGCGAGTGTTGGGAATAACATGCAATAATTTGGTTTAAGCTTTAACCAAACTGTAGGTGGTCATCATTGTAGGTTCACGTGGATAGAAACACATGTCAGCATGTCACAGAACTGTTGATACCAAGAATTGGCAATTTCCCAAAACTAGGAACCTGAAGAACGAAAAGGCGAACACAAATGAAACAAGAGATATCCTACTTTAGATCATTGCTTAAGTTTTCGCGATGAGCTTATTCTCATGGTTGGTGCCAAGAAATTCCCAATAACTGATGAAGAAAAGACTTCAAATTTTTCATTTCAATTTACCTAATGTGAAAGTGTGAACAACCACTTTAATGGAAATAAAAAAGCATGATGTGATGAAAGTTATACAGCTTTCTTTTCTTCTGTGGCAAAATGGAAGTTATGATAAAAAAATTGGACAAGAAAAAGTATTAATGCGCCTTAGCAGCATCTTCAGAATTGTTCTTCACAGGCACGTAGGCAAGCCACATTGCGAAGACCCGAAGAAGGGAAACCAAGTCGCCAAGAATGAAAATCAGTAAGTACAGGAGAATGAAGGAATATGACGAGCAGACAGCCAAAAAAATGCAGATATCTTTTTTAGGCAAAAGATCATGCTACAATGTCAATGAGGAAACCATGAAAGAAAAGATGTAGACAGGAGGTTGTGTGCATTATGCATCATGGCAGATTGACCAGATCTATATGGGACTTTAATGACAAAGTAAAAATGGCAAGTTGATATATTTATTCAGATTCAAAGGATAACTATATTCTTCGAGCTAAAATGTAATTAACTTATCAAGCAAAAGGATAGACACACAACAGTAAGGAAATTTGTGATTAATATATCGGGGCACTTTGCAATGGCAGTAAAGGAGCAGCAGTTAACAACTATAATGAATCCAATACATAGAATGTTGTTTCTTCTAAAGTGAATTGTACCACACATCTATTCAATTGGACAAAGAAGGCACATAAGTAAATAAAAGAGGTTGTACCACATCCCCAACAAATCAGCTTCCACAGACATTAAACCCATCACCATAGTTGTCAAGGCAGTCGACCAAGGCATGCTTGAGTCCCCAAGCACATATTGCTTAGGCGCCCGCCTAGGCATATACTTCATAATAATATATTTTATATGACACTAATTTACACTAATTTAACATTAACATGAAAAATATGAAGATAATAACAGTAATATGACATTAACACTCTGCGCACTATGCAGCGCACACAATGCACCATGTGTGACAGGCGGAGGGGGAGGTCGGGGGAAGGTTGGGAGGGGAAGGAAGAAAGGGGGGCGGGGGTTGTTTGAGGGGTATATATTATTTACACTAATTTAACGTTAACATGAAAAGTATGAAGATAATAACAGTAATATGACATCAACACTGTGCACTGTGTTGCGCACACAGTGCACTGGGCGTGAGAGGCGGAGGTTGGGAAAAAGGAGGGGGAGGGAGAGATTGGTCTAGAGAAGATGCTTACCTGTGTTGGATGTGGACAGAGGTGGCGGACGCACGACGGCAGTAGCAGTGCTCGATGGCAGAAACACTATGGCAGCAGAAGCTTCATGGCAGTGGCAGCTCGGTGATGGTCGACGGCGACGGCGGTAGCTCCACGGAAGCGGTGGAGAGGAGAGCTCCTTTGGCGGCTGGAAGTGGAACCCTAGGGGGGATGGGGGCAAATGAGGGGTTGGGGGGTGCATTAGGATTGGGGTTAGACTTAAATGATCCAAATGGATCCAAACTGGGCGAGCACCTTGGGCAGCCTGGGCTGCTTCAGCGGGTTTCCACAGAAATAATAAGTGGGCTGGCTCTTTGGGCTCGATTTTACGCCAGGCCACCTAGGCGTACACCTTGACAGTATTGCCCATCACCAAAAAAATAACAATTTCCAAGAATGGCCCCACATTAGAAAAGGGAAAACAAACAATACTTAAATATATTGGACCATCCAACTCAAACCCTTAATGCCCTGAGTGAAGTCGGCACCATGTATGGGGACTAGTCTAACATGCCCCTTCATGTCCAGGCTGATTTTAGGCTCTGTCACGTGGACTATAAATATGGGGTGCGCGGCTTGAATCGTAACTATGGGCTCTGATACTATATTGAAGCTATTGGGCCATCCAACTAAAAACCTAAAAGATATTGAGTGGAGTAAGCACCATGCATTTAAGTATTGTTTGTTTTGTCCCTTTTCTAATGTGGGATTATTCTAACACGCCCCTTCATGTGCAGGCCGATTTTAGGCTTTTGTCACGTGGACCACAAATACGGGGTGCTGCATGGCCTCGCTCGTAACCCTGAGCTCTAATACCGTATTGAGGTTATTAGGCTATTGTTGAACCCAAAAAATAATCTCATACGCAGATTTGCATTGTATGAGTATGCATATATGACGCATGCTCGTGTCGATGTGAAATTCCCGTGGGAGAATACACATACATAGGCATGACGATATGTCCATGAAGGACCATGTCATGCAAAATAAAAATGCCTATGATATAGGCGAATATTAAAAACCCATAAGAAACCATGGGCTCGCATTACGAGGGCAGCGGAGTAGGAAACATACCTAGGCCACGAAGGCCTTAGTCAGATTTTTTTTTTAGGAGCCTAAGGCAGCCCCAAGTTGCTTGCTTCGGCTCCCGAAATCAACTCCCGAACCGCCCTCGCAATGCTCGACAGTGAGACCCGTAGGGAAACCTCAAATGCAGCGATAAGAGGGACACCAAGTGCTGCAAAACAGAGGTTGAAATCAGTCCCGAAGTAGACTAAAATCTGTCCCGAAATGGGGTAAAATCAGTCCTAAAACTCCCCAAAAATGGCCCCGAAATGGAGGCCCAATAAGGGGAGAGATAGGCCCAATAAGTAGCCCTGTGGGTGGGGTCAATATGAGGCCCAATAAGCCCCCAAAATGGGCCCAAGTTCAGTCCCAAAATGGGCTGAAACCTGTCCCGAAATAAGGAAAAATCAGTTTTAGAACTTACCCAAATCAGCCCCGGAACGGAGGCCCAATGTCAGGAAAGGTAGGCCCAATAAATGGCCCAATGGAGGAGCCCAAAAAGAGGCCCAATAGGCACCCCTAACAGGCCTAAATCTGTCCCGGAATAGGCCAAAACCAGTCCCGAAATGGGGCCGAAATGGCCTCCAAACCTGCCTAAAATAGTCTCAAATGAGGGCCCAATGGCAAGGGAGATAGGCCCAATAAGTGGCCCAATAAAAAAGCCCAATAAGGAGCTCAAATGGGTCAAGAAATCAGTCCTCAAGGGGGACCAAATCTGCAGGCCAGAAGGAGAAAAAAATCTGAAAGGGCAAGGGGATATTTCCTAAAGGGGAAGTGGACCCCTCTCTCCCATCCCCTTTATTTAAATAGGCCAAGAAGGGGGAGGAGAGAGAGGGGGAACCGGTGGGGGGAGCCCCCACCGGTTGGGAACCCCCCCACCGGTTCCAAGAGGGAAACCGGTGGGGGGGAAGAGAGGCTTCCCTCCCTCTCTTTCTCCTTTAAAAATTCAAAATGGGGGGGGGGGGGGGGGGGGGGGGGGGGGGAGTTAATTAAAAATAGGGGAGTTAAATGGGGGATCTTAACCCCATTCACATGGGTTGAGAATCCCATGCAGAAACCTTCTTAAACCCCCATCCTAAAACCCCCTTTCACACTTGGCCAAAGTCTGAAATCAAGGGGCTAAACCCCTTTCACACTTGGCCAAAACCCAAAATCTGGCCCAAAGCTCATTAAGAGCCAAAAAAGGTGGGAAAAGAGGAGCATGGGGAGGGGAGAACCCCCCCACCGGTTGCCCAAAACCGGTGGGGGAGACCCCCCACCGGTTCCCAACCGGTGGGGGGTCCAACCGGTGGCCATCCCCCCACCGGTTGGAACCGGTGGGGGTGCCCACTTCCCCCCCTCTCTCTCCTTTATTTGCTCCCTCTCTCTCACTCCTTGGCCACCTATTGGCTATTGGAAAATAAAAACTAAAGAGAGGGGGGAGAGATTGTGGAACCGGTGGCACCCCCCACCTTGGTTCATCCCGGTGGCACCCCCCACCGGATTAAGATTTTGGGGCCTATAAATAGGACCCCAGGGTCCCCAATTCAAAGGACACCAAGCATACACACAAGGCCACATATACAAGCCTATACACACTGCCATATACAAGTGTGAAATTGTGAGGGAGAGCTCTGTCCGGCTGAAGACCAAATTCGGGTTTTAAACCCGGATTTGCTGCGATTTCGGAGGTCCTTTCTTTCGTCCCGGGGAGTCCTCGCTCCTAAGGTTCAATCCTAGGGGAGGCTCTGCCGGAATTTTTGTAGAAAACACCCTGTTATAAGGCGAAATGCTGCCAAAATAAAATCAGAATTTCCGTGCTTATGTGTGTCATTTAAATTTTATAATTATCATATTTTCAAAAATAAAAAATAATAATAATAATATATGTATATATTTTCCTAGAACTAAATAAAATTGTGTACATCCACAACCTAACCCTAACCTCACTCCATGAATAAATTAAACTCATAAATCTGCATAAAACCATAATTAAACCTCAAAGATAATTCATAATTCATAATTAATTAATTAATTAATTAATCAATAAAAATCCACGAAATTAATTAAAAATCAGAAAAAAAAACCAGGAAAAATCAGTAAAAACCTGTAAAAAACCTGAAATATGACATAAAAATCATAATTCGAATATCCTCATATATTTAATTAATTAAACCAGTTAATTAAATTAATCATTAAAAAAATGGATAAAATTAATAAAATTAATAAAAAAATCAGAGAATTAGAAAACTGAAAGAATGCTAAAACATTAACCCTATACCTAAAGACTTAATGTAAAATTACGAAAATACCCCCGTGCGTAATATTTACACATATACCCCTGAAAATACTAAAATTCATATCATAAGCAGAATTTCTTCTCATATAGTCTGGATATCATTAAATATGAACCCTAAGACTTAAAAACCTGGTTTTAAGGTAAAATTACTAAAAAACCCTCATACATTTAAAAATCAATTCCCTAACTCCCATAAAACTCGAAAACCTCTAAAACTCACTTCTATATGTTTATAAGCTGCTATGCTCTCATAGAACCCCCATGACTGCATAATTACATAAAAACCCCTGAAAGTGGATAATTGCAGAAAAACCCCTGTGGGATTAAAAGTTGGGAATCAATCCGCATAATTTGGAATTAATCCACCTAACTTGGAATCAATCCTAATAACCATGAATCAATCCTAAACCATATAAAAATTATCCCCAAACTAGGGGTGAGGTTAAGGATCCAACTTAAAATATGTCTTCATATGCATATGCATGCGCTGTCTATAGTAGTAGTTTTGCATGATTAAGGGCATCATACGGACGGTTAATCAAGGGTTGCCGAGCAGTTGCTCAGCGTAATTAACACTGACCGAGGTCAGTGGAGAGAGGTCATATACTCGAATCTTCGCCTGATTCGAAGTCCCGGATTTCCTGAGGGCTAATCCCAAGCTCTCATAATCCGATAAAATATAAAACCGACCTATAATTCTCTAGATAAACAAAAAAAAATGGATTCCCGAATAATCCAACATAGGAGAGACGCGTCTAGGTCGGGTCCCCGACGAAGGTTTAGAAAAAACCCTCGCGAACAGAGATGGCACGCCCGGTGGGACCACTCTTTCCCTTCATCTCTCCGTCCGGTGATGCCCTCACCATAACTCTACTACTAACTTTGCCATGTCTTATACAGGTGGTTGAGACTTCCGCCCGACCAGACAGCAATGGCGGCAAGGGTCACATATGGACCCCTCGCGGTGGCAGCCCACGTCCAATGTGGGTACCTCACTGTGCCGATCAGCTTCGGCGACTTCCCCGCAGTAGTGGGGTCTCCATATTTCTTGGGAGTAGTCCCAGCGCCGGAGTCGGTTCCGGCAGAAGCAAAGAAGCGGGCCTCCCACGCAAAGGAGGCTAATAAAGGTGGGAGGCGACAAGTCGTCTACACCACCAATACCATTACCGCATCCCATGCTTCCTCGTCCAGCAGGAGGCAGAAGAAAAAGAACGCTTTCCCGAGTCCCTCCCAGACCGGGAAAACAATATTGGTTGGGGACCTGCGCATCCGTTTAGATGGCGGTGAACCAATCATTCCAAGAACTCAACATGTCCCGACGGTCCCGGTTCGTAACTGTTTTGGGATCCTGCCAAAGGTTTGCTAAGATGTGGCAACCTTCAAAAAGAAAAAGCGAACGCAAAAAGCCGTGGTTCAGCGGCCTGCGTATACTACATCCCGACACACAGGGGGCAATACTATACCCCGAGCGCAGGATGATACTATTCCCCAAAATGGGGGCAGACATCAGGAGGGTCATGCGCCCCGCCTGAAGAAAATATGGGTGACCAGAAAGGAAGCCCGTGAAATCCGCGAGGCTAGGTTCACCCTAGCAGAGCAGCAACCCCCCAGGCCTGCGGAGCCGGTCAGGGAGGCAAATCATCCATCAACTCAGCTTCATCATAAGCGAAGCCGAGGAAAGAAGGATGCTCGTGAGGAACGAGAACCTGCCCAAAAGCGGGCTTCAGTCTTCGAAAGACTCGGTGCGCTGGTACGCCCAGCACAGAGGAAAAGGAGGACCGCCCGCATGACGGATGATGGCATCCGGATATATACCTGTTATACTTCCAGCACAAATCGGCAGCCTTCGGAGGAGCCGAGTAATGCCGCTGGGATAATGCAAAGAGGTGGGCCAGTTACCCGCCAAATAGAGCAAGCCATGCGCCTGCTAGGCCAAGTAGGCCAGGAGGCAGAGCCATCCCAAGTCAATGAGGGTGCGGCCAATGCCCAGGAGCCAGAAGTCGCGCAACTGCCGCAGGAACAACCGCAACCTCAGACTCTTGAGGAGATTAGGCAGGAAAATCAGCAATTAAGGGCCTTGCTGTATGGCCTAATACAGAAGATGGAGGAACAGCAAAGGGTTGCCTCGGCTCCTCCGATAAATCTACCTCCACCTAGGGCCATTCCTGCACCTGCAGGACCCCCGGTTGTTGAGGTCAATTTCAGTCCTGAGGAGATTCAGGAAGATAGGGCTGAAGAGCCCAACTATAATGCTCATCAACCACGTGTATCAGCAGAAGATGCGACAGCATCGCAAAAGCACCTGATTGAGCAAATTGTTGAGGCCAAGATGGCTGAACAGGACGAAGGAATAAGCACGTTTGACTTATATAAGGTGCTATTCCCGGTTTGTCACATGTTCAAAAAGCTTCCGGCGGATCATAATAAACGCCCCAAAGTCACAAGATACGACGGGGAGGGCTCAGCCCAAGAGCATATAGCCCATTATATGAGTGATCTGGGAGAATTGGCGACCGAAGAGGCGTACCTTTTAAGGTTCTTCTCGACTTCTCTCACCGGCACGGCATTTCAGTGGTATGCCAAGCTGAAGCCCAACTCTATAAGCAGCTGGGAAGAAATGCAGAAAAAGTTCCTTGATCGCTTCAAAGTATCGGAGCGGAAGGTCACTATCACTGAGTTAGTGACACTCAAACAAGGGAAGAATGAATCCGCTGTAGATTATATTAAGAAATGGCGGAACCTCAGCATGAGGTGCGACAATCCACCCGTCCACGAGGATGCGGTGAGATTGTGCAAAAGGGGTTTGAAACCCGAAATAAATGAGAAACTGATCGGAGCCAATGTCAGAAACTTCGATCAACTCAATAATATCGTGACGGAGATCGAAATGTTCTTCGCCGACTACCCCACTATACTTCCAAATAAGGGGAAAGCTCCTAGGGAGCGGGGCGCTGCAGCTAAAGAAGTGAATGCAGTCGACTTTTCTCCAGCTCCAGAAAAGAGCGAGGCTAGGGGAGGTCCCAGTGTCCCGGCAGCCAATAAAAAGGGGGAAGGGAAGGCGCCTGTTTCTTCTCTTGCGGAAAGGATGAAAAAGCCATACTCTTTCACCCGCGAGCATACAAGAAAATTGTTCGAAACGTGTATGCAGGCAAAACTTCTATCGCTCCCCGAGCCCAAAAAGCCAGCTGAAGCGGGCAGGGTTAATGAGCCAAATTATTGCCCATATCATCGAATGTTGGGGCATGTCATAGAAGACTGTTATGTCTGCAAAGATGAAATAGAAAAACTTATCCGTGAAGGCGCAGTGGAGATGGGTAAACACTTGGTAAGCCCTCCCCAGCCTCACCAAAGAAATAAGCAGGCATTTGCTGTTAATGTCATCTATATGAGCGAGAGCTCATCCGGGTATCATCCCGAAGAAGAAGCGGTGAGGCCTTCGCCGGAGCGTGAGGCAACACCAATATATACTCCAGCAACTCCTCCCCCTGGGGACTCGGTCATGGCGGTATTGGAAGGAATCCAGACAAGCCTGACACGACTCTCATGTCAACAGGAAGAGCTTACCCAGATGATGGAGGGGCTCTCCAGGCAATTTTCAGAAACCCTGTCATTCAACAAGGTTGACAGATTCTTCTCTTCTGAGGGGATGGAATCGGATCCCGATCGTCCTTCAAGGAAAAGAGGCAAACATGCTATGTTTCCTAGAGAAGACTCGGAAATATACCGCCAAGAAGAAACCACTTCTTATAGAAGGAGCCATGAAAGCGTAAGAATAGCCGAAAGAGGGCGTCAAGCCAGGCGAATGGTCGATAAAGATGCTGGAATACGCTTCAGAAATTCATTAACTCTGAGGGAAAGGCGCGCAAAGCCCTACTCATTCCCCAAAGACAAAGTTCGTGAACTTTTCCGACTTTGTATGAAAAAGAAAGTCATCATCCTTCCAAAGCCAAGAAGGGAGGAAGAGATGCATATGACAGATGATCCTAATTTCTGTCACTACCATCGCGCCCTCGGGCACCGAACGGAGCATTGCTTCGTCCTCAAGGATGAAATAGAAAAATTAATCCAAGAAGGACAAATAAATATGGGGAAGTACCTGGTGGATCCCCCACAACCTCATGTGGCTAACTACTCTGTGAATATGATCCATAAATTCTCCTCCAATATGAAGGACGTCACAGATAGTACATATAAGGGAATGGCACCCGATGGGCCGCCCACCCTTCGCGCCATTGATACTGTGGCAGCAATAGCCACGAGAATACGAATGTTGGACATAGAATGCCAACAAGAAGATCCGGGGGTGGGTCCCTCCAAAAAGTCCGTAAAGGAAATATTTGGCGAATATCAAATGTTGCCAGATTCGATGGTCGAGCAAGTTGTCAAAGTTACTCTTGACCACGATCAGCCAAAAAGTCCGTAGACTAAGGCAAAGAAGAAAAAGAAGCCTAAAATGGCTAAATCCTTGCGAACACATATGGCAAAAGGGAAAGTTGTGGTTCACTTCGACCCACTTCCAGAAATGCCGATCCAGCCCAGCTTCATTCAAGAAGCAGCAAGGAGAAAGAAGCAAGAAAAGAATAGAAAAAGAAGTGAGAAGTGAAGGCTAAAGAAGCAAGAAATGCTTGCCAATGCCATAAATATGTCTGAGGACAAAAACTCTCCGCTTCGAAGGTTGCAGAAAATCATCGACGAATTGGGAGAATATCAACCAAGTAGGCCCACAGAGGATGTCCCTCTGAATCAATATATTCCATGGGAAGAGTTCGACCGACGAGCTCGCCTCAGAGCGTGGCTGTTGGACCTCCAGGGCCGCATGCGAAAGGCTAGTGAGGACGAACTCTCCATTCCGGACTATGTTAGCTTATTCTGGGAAGACGGGCTAACCATGGAAAAGATAGAGCAACAATATCGAGCCTGTCATGTGGTGTCGGCTCGACTGCGAGATATTCCCAGCGGCGAAGCGAGCCACGCTCCACCGGAAATCGGAACCCCTTTGGCTACCTATCAAAGGAAGGGGAACCGGAGAAATCAGAATAAAGGTCGAGGTCGAGGTCGAGACCGTAATAACGGTCAGGATAAAAGCCAACCCGATCAAGATAAAATCATCTACTTAAGGGGAGAAACCCCAGGGCCGATTCCGAGGCCAGAAATCCGGGGTAATATCCCCTTCTGCCCTTCTTCTGATGAAGAAGAATCTTCTCCGCAAGCAGAAAATGCTCAATCCATCAAGGAACCAGGAGAGATAAATCCTTCGGTCCAGCCAAATCCCGCAGAGGGAGCCGAGACCTTGGCGGAATTATTCGCCGAAGAAGCACAAATTGATCCTACAAAAGGGGAAATGCAGACAGAAGAATCCCCTACTTCTGAGGAGCAGTCAAAAGCCTTGAAGGAGACCCTTCACAGCATGGCAAAAATAATGCCCCCTATCGAACAAGCCCGAGCCAGGGCGGATCGAAAGGTGTTGCAGAATATGAAAAGAATGCCAGCATCCCTCAGCATATGGGAAGCAATAGCCTCTACGGTAGCTTTTACCGATGATGATATGCTGTTATCATCGCCATGCCATAATAGACCACTATACATGCGGGGTAAAATCAATGGCCGAGAGGTCGACAGAATATTGGTAGACTCAGGCTCTGCCGTAAATATACTGCCCCCCAAAACATTTCAAGCGTTATACCTTACTCCATATATGAAAAAGATGCAAGGCATAACGATATCAGGATTCAACCAAGAGGCGGAAGAAGCCCTTGGCCGAGTTGATGTGGAGTTGTGTTTGGACGACTGGGTGACCCAAGTGTCCTTTCTTATAGTCGGCTCCAATACTTCCTTCAAGGCACTACTTGGTAGGCCTTGGTTACATAGGAATTGGGTGGTGCCTTCGACTCTCCACCAATGCCTCAAATATACAAAGGACGGTGAGCAACACCGGATATTTGCCGATCTGGAGCCATTCAAGGCATACGACTGCCATCTGGCGGATGCACAACTATACTTCGATAAAGCCTCGGACCCGACGACCGGCGAAAGCCGCCGTAAGGGGAAGAAGATAGCCGATAAGTCTTCCGATGAGGAAGGCGGAATTACGATTAACGAAGACAAAGCTGCTAGATTCCGGCAAGGAATGAAGCCCGGCCAGTCTCAGCGAAAGTCGGCCAAATTTGGCAGGCCAGCCATCAATTTGGAAGCTAATGCCATTAGCAAAGAAATAGAGGCCAGCATATGCATACCTTCCGGCCTCACAAAGCCCATATTCCCCAGAGAAGTCCACACTGTGGAAGAATTGAAAACCTTTGCAGTCCGTCATAAAGACGGGCGGCGCATCATATTTTATAAGGGAGATCTCGCGCCAGAGGGTCCTCCTGAGGACGGTTTTGGACATGAAAATATCCGGCCAGAAGTCGAGGAAGAAATCCAGGAAATGGACGATATGCCCCAATATATAAAACAAATGTGCAAACGCCAAAGCATCCCAGAGAGACAAAGTGCAGCCAGGAATAAATTCTTTCGAGAATTATGGCATCCTGCACAAGTCAGGGGCAATCATCCAATCAAGATAGAAGAGGCCTTGGATATAGGCCACGCCATGGGTCTTCCACCCTATATGCAATCCATATGGTGAGCCTACTATCGGGAGTAGAGGAACCGACCGGCCATATTGGGCTTAACAGTTCGGGAGATGGAAATGAAGAAATCCTCCTATCTGTTGAAACAGTCTCAACCGGAATAAATGCCGTTTGTGAATGGGAGCAATGTCCGGCAGGGCCTTCCCAATACACCAATAAAGGCCATGATACCAATATGGAAAGGCAAAAAGGATCTTCGGAAGCCGCTAATGCGATCTCCCAAGGCCCGCATGAAAATACAGACGAATGGCATGAAGCCTATTCGGCCGATATAAATGAAGATGAGGACTTCATCGATCTTCAACCAGCTCCCCGAGAGATAGAGGATGGAGGGCAAGCCACGGTGGACGAATTGGTGGAGATCGATCTCGGTAAACCAGGAGACCCTCGGCCGGTTTTCCTCAGCGCCCTCCTGAGTGATAAAGAAAGACAGGCATACACCGAATTCTTAATAGAATTCAAAGATTGTTTCGCCTGGAACTATAAAGAAATGCCTGGCCTGGACCCTTCAGTGGCGGAGCATGAATTATCAATTCTCCCTGAAGTCAAGCCGATAAAGCAAACTCAGAGGCGGATGCGCCCTGAATTAGAAATTATGGTGAATGCCGAAGTTGACAAGATGCGGGAAGTCGACTTCATCGAAGAATGCATATACCCAATATGGCTGGCAAATATTGTGCCGGTGAAGAAAAAGAATGGCCAAGTCCGAGTCTGCATTGACTTCCGTGACTTGAATAAGGCATGTCCGAAGGATGACTTCCCATTGCCAATAACCGAAACCATGGTGGATGTCACCACAGGATATGAAGCCTTGTCTTTCATGACGGGTCATCGGGCTATAATCAGATTAGAATGGCCCTCAAGGATAAAAATCATACAGCCTTTCGTACCCCGAAAGGAATATTCAATTACAAAAGAATGCCCTTCGGTCTGAAGAATGCTGGTGCCACATACCAAAGGGCTATGACCAAAATATTTGATGAGATGTTGCATAATTTGGTCGAATGCTATGTTGATGACCTCGTCGTGAAATCTGCAAAGAAAGACGACCACCTCGGGGACTGACGAAAAGTCTTCGAAAGGCTTCGCCGATATCAGCTTAAAATGAACCCCATGAAGTGCGCCTTCGGTGTCTCTAGCGGGAAGTTTTTGGGCTTCATAGTCCGATATAGGGGAATCGAGATCGACCCCGATAAAATCAAAGCAATCAGATAGCTGCCCCCTCCCAGGACTCTGACCGAGCTTAGATCCTTGCAAGGCAGGTTAGCCTATATCAGGAGATTTATCTCCAATCTATCCGGAAGGTGCAGGCCCTTCTCAAGATTGACGAAGAAAGGAGCCCCATTTATTTGGGACGAAGAATGACAAAAAGCACTTGATGATATAAAGGAATATCTCCTCAAGCCGCCAGTGCTGGGGGCACCCATAAAGGGTAAACCACTCATACTCTATATTGCAGCCTTAGATGCTTCTTTGGGAGCTTTACTGGCGCAAGAAAATGAGGATGGGAAAGAGCAACCGCTCTATTACCTCAGCAGGATGTTGGTGGGTCCTGAACACCGATAAACTCCAACAGAAAAAATGTGCTTGGCACTTATATTTGCCACAAAGAAGCTGAGGCATTATTTGTTGGCACATGAAGTCAAACTCATATCGCGGTTTGATCCGCTAAAATTCCTGCTTCGCCAGCCTGTGTTGTCTGGGAGGTTAGGGAAATGGGCCTTACTCCTCATGGAGTTCGATATTACCTTTGTTCCCCAGAGGGCGATAAAAGGACAGGGTATGGCCGAATTCTTGGCGGCACACCCAATTCCTGAAACCTCCCCTCTGAATAATGCATTGCCCGATGAAGAAGTCTTGCCTGCACAGAAAATACTGGAAGTGCAGCAAGCGGAAGTAAAGACATGGCAGCTATACTTCGATGGGGCCTCGAGAACCATCATGAAGCCGGATGGCACATCCACCACAAAGGCGGGAGCTGGCTTGGTCCTAGTCACCCCGGAAGGTGGGATATTGCATCACTCATGCGCCTTAATGGAATCCCTGACCAATAATGAGGCAGAATATGAAGCTCTAATTGTAGGACTAGAAATTGCCTTGGAAATAGGCGTCAGATGTATCCAAGTATACGGGGACTCCCTGTTGGTCATCCGACAGATTCTCGGCATATTCGAGGTCAGAAAGACCGAATTAATAGCTTATCATGCGGTGGCAGTTCGGCTGAGCGAAAGATTCTATACCTTCGTCATAGAACATATCAGAAGAGGTCAGAATGCTCAGGCTGATGCATTAGCTAAATTGGCTGCAGCGCTGAAACTACCTCCCGAAGGTGAAGCTGAAATAGTGGTGAGAGACAGGAGACTCTTCCCTACCTCATTAAATGAAGGAGATGGTCCGACAGTATTTGAGATCAATGCACTGGAAGACCATAATACCCAAGAGGAAGATGATTGGCGCGTCCCTATCATCAAAATAAAGAATGGCTGGCTCCCCGATAGCAAAGCCGAAAGAATCCAACTGCTTCGAAGAGCAACTTCGTATCAGCTGATAGATGGCGTGCTATATCGCCTTGTCCCTCAAGACAAAAACGCGGTTCTACTCCGGTGTCTTTCCCCAATGGAGTCCCGCAAAATAATGAAGGAAGTTCACGCCGGGATATGCGGAGCTCATCAGTCAGGCGCGAAAATGAAGATCAACATTAAAAATAAAGGCTTCTATTGGCCAACCATGTTCGCAGATTGCGAGAAAATGGCGAGAAGCTGCCTCCAATGTCAAGCCTACGGACCTATTCCTAGGCGACCTCCCAATTACTTGCATCCGACAACCCCAACATGGCCTTTTGCCCATTGGGGAATGGACGTTGTGGGTCCATTGACACCGTCATCCCGGGGGTGTAAATACATTCTTGCCGCAACGGAATATTTTACTCGTTGGGCAGAAGTCATTCCTTTGAAAGAAGTGACTGGCGAAACAGTATCACGCTTCGTCAGACATAATATCATATACCGATTCGGAACTCCCAGTCGGATCACATCAGATAATGGCATGCCATTCAAAAATCAAACAATATATAAGATGGCAGCCAAATTTCATATAGACTGGAATGCGTCTTCAATATATTATCCCCAAGCCAATGGGATGGCAGAAGCCTTCAATAAAATCCTCTGCAAACTTCTGGTGAAGATCAGTGGAGGGCGAAAGCTGGATTGGGACGAGAAGATGCATGAAGCATTATGGGCCTACCGCACTGTCTACAAAACCCCGACGGGATGCTCCCCATACTCTTTAGTCTATGGAGCAGAGGCCATAATCCCGATAGAGATAGAGCTCGCATCTTATAGGGTCGCCCTGCATTATGGAGTGCAGGAAGACGATATGAGCGAGACTCAAAGACGCTATGAGGAACTGTCGGACCTCGAAGGCGAAAGGCTGCAAGCATATCAGCGTCTGCGAATATATCAAGCCCGAGTGTCTCGCGCATTCGATAAATTGGTGAAAGAAAGAACCTTCAAAAAGGGGGACCTTGTAATGGTTAAGCATAAAGATGTTATGGCCTCTCGGCCCAGAAATAAGTTCAAACCAAACTGGGTTGGACCCTTCATAGTAAGCAGAGTCTACGAAGGCGGCGCTTATAGGCTAGTGGATGAAAAAGGGAATCTAGCCTTCCCACCATTGAACGGCCGACATATGAAGTTGTATTACGCTCCGGTGCATGATCAACTCGAGCGACAGCAGCAACACAAACCGGTGCCGTGAAACCCAATATATGTCTCGAAAGACAAAATAATCCGGCAACTCGTCGGGGAATACCGCGCAAAAGCCATCTGCGCCAAGGAAAGCCAATAATGCTCGTGCGCGAGCATATAGGCCCATAAAGCCGCATACTTGTCCCCCGGCGGGGGGAGAACTCTCTCGGCCTGCTAAGGGCAGAGATTAAGTTTTCCCACATCCTTACCCAGGGAGGATATCAGAGTCGCCAATGACAAATAAACCCTTGGTACCACACTGGTGGTACAATAATGTCCCATCAAGGGCTACGACCGAGGCGATGATGACGATGACCTCCCGACTTGATAAGGAAGTGGGAAAACTTGCTCTTCTGCTCGATGCAGTCTGAGGGAACAATCCCCGTCCCTGTTATACACGATGTAAATACACGGGCATATGCCCGAAAGACGTCGTATCATCATGAGCGATTCACTTTATAAGAAAATATTTTCCTGTCAGGAATATCATGCGATGAATAATTCATATATCCGCCCACGGAAGGCGTTAAACTCCGGAATTTGCCTACGGGAGGCATTAAATCCCAGAAATCCATATATTCGCCCACGGAAGGCGTTAAACTCCGAAACTTGCCCACGGGAGGCTTTAAATCCCGAATTTCATATTCGCCTACGGAAGGCATTAAATTCCGAAAATTCATACTTCGCCCGCGGAAGGCGTTAAATTCCGACATTCGCCGACAAAGGCGTTAAACCCCAGAATTATGCCCCGAGGAGGCATTATGCGCCAAGTCCTCCCTGGGCATACGCCAGTCCCACTGGCATATCATAAAAGGGTCGAGAATTTCTCTACTGCCCCAAGGAGGTAATATATCCTGAATCCCCCTTTGGCATAAATTACTCCCACCGACATACCATGAAGGAGTTTAAGGAAATTCCTTTGCCCCAAGGAGGCGTGGTAGCCTGAAATTTCTCACTGCCGCCCCGAGGAGGCGTTATATCCTGAATTTTTCCCCTCACATACTCTAGTCCCACTGGCATGTCACGAAGGGTAAAGATTTTCTCATTCGCCCCTGGGAAGCAATACGAAAATATCATTCTCGTCCCTGGGAACGTTATACCCCAAAATTCCCCCTGTAAGTTATAATCCCATCGGCATACCCATATACTATAGTCCCATACGATATAGTCCCATCGATGTGCCGTAAACGGTCGAATTCACCCCAAAGGGACGTTATACCCTGAAATCGACCCTGATACACGCCAGTCCCACCGGTGTACCTCAATGGCCGGAAAATTCATAATTCATATTCGCCTACAGGAGGCTTTATATCCTGGAAATTCATAATTCATATTCGCCTACGGGAGGCTTTATATCCTGGAAATTCATAATTCATATTCGCCTACGGGAGGCTTTATATCCTGGAAATTCATATTTCATATTCGCCTACGGGAGGCTTTATATCCTGGAAATTCATATTTCATATTTGCCTACGGGAGGCTTTATATCCTGGAAATTCATATTTCATATTTGCCTACAGGAGGCTTTATATCCTGGAAATTCATATTTCATATTCGCCTACGGGAGGCTTTATATCCTGGAAATTCATATTTCATATTTGCCTACGGGAGGCTTTATATCCTGGAAATTCATATTTCATATTTGCCTACAGGAGGCTTTATATCCTGGAAATTCATATTTCATATTCGCCTACGGGAGGCTTTATATCCTGGAAATTCATATTTCATATTTGCCTACAGGAGGCTTTATATTCTGGAAATTCATATTTCATATTCGCCTACGGGAGGCTTTATATCCTGGAAATTCATATTTCATATTCGCCTACAGGAGGCTTTATATCCTGGAAATTCATATTTCATATTCGCCTACAGGAGGCTTTATATCCTGGAAATTCATATTTCATATTCGCCTACAGGAGGCTTTATATCCTGGAAATTCATATTTCATATTCGCCTACAGGAGGCTTTATATCCTGGAAATTCATATTTCATATTCGCATACAGGAGGCTTTATATCCTGGAAATTCATATTTCATATTCGCCTACAGGAGGCTTTATATCCTGGAAAATCCATATTTCATATTCGCCTACAGGAGGCCTTATATCCTGGAAATTCATATTTCATATTCGCCTACGGGAGGCTTTATATCCTGGAAATTCATATTTCATATTCGCCTACAGGAAGCTTTATATCTTGGAAATTCATATTTCATATTCGCCTACAGGAGACTTTATATCCTGGAAAATCCATATTTCATATTCGCCTACAGGAGGCCTTATATCCTGGAAATTCATATTTCATATTCGCCTACGGGAGGCTTTATATCCTGGAAATTCATGTTTCATATCCGCCTACAGGAGGCTTTATATCTTGGAAATTCATATTTCATATTCGCCTACAGGAGGCTTTATATCCTGGAAATTCATATTTCATATTCGCCTACAGGAGGCTTTATATCCTGGAAATTCATATTTCATATTTACCTACGGGAAGCTTTGCGTCCCAGAAATCCATATTTCATATTCGCCTACGGGAGGCTTTATATCCTGGAAGTTCATATTTTATATCCGCCCACAGGAGGCTTTATATCCTGAAAATCCATATTTCATATCCGCCTACAGGAGGCTTTATATCCTGGAAATTCATAATTCATATCCGCCTACAGGAGGTTTGATGTCCTGGAGATTCATAATCCCTATTCGCCTATAGGAGGTTTTATATCCTGAAATTCATACTCGCCTGCGGGAGGCATTAAATCCTGAAATTCATGTTTCACCCACGAGGAGCGTTAAACCATATATAACCCTATTCGTATACCCATATTATATCAAGTTCCCATATTGTATACTCCCCCAATAACTGTTGGTTCGGTTATGCTATAGATTTATATTTAATAATAGTTTTATATTTAATAGTAGTTAGAATTAAAAAAAAAAAAAAAGAAGGGGGGCTTAAAAAACGAGGTGCCCCGACGGACTTAACCGATCTTATCCATATCGGGATCGGCTAAGGGTAAAAAGGTCTTATACCCAGCTAAGGTGAAAATCCGGAAGGGCGCCTTAGACAAAATCGGGTAACCCCGCTGCATGAAAACCCGCAAGGGCGTGCATGCAAAAATAAGAGGGGGCCAGTGTCGGTGAAAACCCGAAAGGGCACTGGCATTGGTTTGAAAAAAAAAAAAAAAAAAAAAAAAGAAAAAAAGATGAATACCATTTCCAACTAAAAAACTCTTCATATAAATGACCGCGAGATGGAAGCCCGAGACAAGCCCTCGGGGTAACTCAAATATGCGTTTCAAAATGAAACAATGCCAAGGTCAAAAAGAGGGAGAGGGAGCCCCGACAGCTAGTCCCGAGTCGGAGTCGGCTCCCGCACCACTAAAGTTTGCGAGGCGTCCAACAAAAGACGGAGAGCTTCGACCCTGTCCACCAACGCGTCTCGCTCACGAGTGAGTTCGTCCAGACGGCGATCGAGGGTCGCCACTTGCTCGACGCCCTCTTCCAGGCCCCTCTCCAATTCTTCTAGCTGAAGACGGAGAGTGGAGACTTGGGACCTCGCTTCAGCAATGCTGGAATCTAATGTCTCTCTATCGGCTCGGAGTTCGGAAACTTCTGCAGTTCGAGCGGCCACATCCTCGAGAGCGGACTCCAGCTCAGCCCGCAGTTGAGCTCATTGGGCAGCATGTGCGGCAGAGTCATCCGGGCCTTCCCCACCTGATAAGACAAAAAGAAAGAGGATGTTATAAGACCAAAGGTCGAGATGATAGTGTCAGCGAATGATGCCGGCAATGAAATGAAAGAAAAAATGGACGTTACCTGACTACGCTGTCCCCTCAGGGTGGGGAGGACCCACTTTCCCATCCTTATCGGGAGAGGCGAAAAGGGATTCGGTATCCCCCGAGTGACACAAAGGCGACAATTTGGCAGTGGAGCCGCTCCGTGTCGGGGAATCTACCCTCCGGTCAAAGGCAAATGGGTAAGTAACTTCGGGCTCGCCCTTGTCTCCAGAATAATCGAGTAGCTCGGTCGAAGTATACGTCGGTTCCTCAACCCGAGGAGTCCAGGGAGTTCCCCCCGAGCAAGAAAGGGGGACGGTGTCCCCTGAACGAGCCGGAGAATCGGGCAGAGAAGCCCTCCAAGCTGCATGATAGAAAATGGGGTCAATACCCGATAATATTTGATGAAGAAATAATAAGAGATAAGAAGCTTCATACCTGCTAAGATAGCAATGTCCCCGATGGCTGGGACTTGGCTGAAGCAAATAGGGAGGGACCTAGCTCTGGCACGTGCCGCTGATGCTGCTAGTCCCTCAATGCCTCCCAAAAGAAGCTCAGGGGCTGATCTAACCCCGTCCCGGCGTTCCCACCTTTGGGTGGACACAAGGAGGGCGTCTATGCCAAGAGATGAAGGCAAGCAAGAGAGGCACAGTCAAAAAATATAAAGACATAATTTGTGCAGTTTCAAGCACGAGGCAAAGAAAATAGATCCACCTGGTGGTGAAGCCGCGGGCTCTTCTTGAGCAGCCTCAATCCCTGCGGGCTCCCCTTCTGCCGAGGAAATCGCAACAGAGGCAGCCGTATCATCTTCCAAAAGAGGAGCGACGGAAGGAGAGGCAGCCGCGGTTGGCGTCATTCCAACAACTTCTGTAACATAAAAAATTTTGATATTGGTTACCAGAAGAAAACAAGGTGGATAAAGATGCCATGAAGATCAAAGTAAATATAACTTACCCTCAAGTGGAGGGCTGTCCACTGCAGAGGGAGCAGTCGAGTCCCCCACCAGGCCCTTCATGAATGAAGAGCCTGAATGGCTGGAGGCTGAACGCATCAGCTCCTCAAAAGTAAAATCTGCATAGAGAAGAGATCAAAAAAAAATCAGATCCTGTGCAAGGCAAAAAGCCATAGGGGCTGCGATATGTCGGCAAAAAGTTGTATATTACCGAAGCGGCCCTGGTCGTCCAAAAGTTCATGATACAACTGGTCGACCAGAGGGACATCCGACCTATAGGGCTCGTAGTCGGCCCAATTGAGGTCCCCCAGCTCCTTATCGTTGCCCAAGGCAACATTTGTAGCTATGGCCACGTTCTCCTGCGGGAAGCACAAAGGGAGAATGATCAGAACCGCAGTCACTCCCAGCAAGGGATGAAAACCGACTGGCCAACATATATATGCATATATCCGCATACCTCCGCAATGGCCGGCGAAGCTATCCGAACGGGATCCTGAGCGGGAGGCCCGGGAACATAGGCCCCTGAAAAAATGGGAATAATGGAAGGTAAGAGCCTTGCGAATATGGCAAGAATGGAAATACAAGCATACAAAGATAAAGTGGCCGGTCAGCCTCACCTGTTGTAAGCAGGACTTCGCCGGCAGCAGGCTCCATAGCCGCCTGAGACTCGCTCTCATCGATAAATTCACCTTCCTCTGATGGGAAGGAGAAAATATGTACAGCGTAAGAAGTCATATTCAAAAGAGAGAATTAATCCTCGAAACAAAAGAAGCCAGTAAGTTTCTTACCGATAGGCGAAGGTGGCCTCTCGATAGGTACCGGAACCGACGGAGGGGTAGGAGACAGTCGGGGCCGAACCGATCGACCCTCCGTCTCACCTTCGGCTGCTCGCTTCCTCCGAGCTGCCTGTTTCGCAGCGGCCACTAGGAGTTGCATCTCCGATGTAGGGCCGATGCTGACAGACGGTGCAGCCGCCTCCCCGGCAGGGATATGAGGCCCTCCCTCAGGCGCCTGATGCATGGGAGACCCCCCAGGAGCCGCGGGCAAGGGAGAAACAACATCTCCTACAAAATAAAAGGAGCAAGATAAATGCAATGGACATATACAATAAGGGAAGCAATGAAGAATATAGAAATGGAATACCTGCTGCGGCAAAAGACTTCGGTGGTTCGGGTATAAGGGAATCAAAAGGCATCCCCAGCCGGGTCGCCGCCTGCCCCATTACCCGCCATACATCGCCGACGGTCTCGGCCCGCAATATCAGGAAAGCCTCGCGGCGAGGGCCAAAGCAAGCAAGCATGTGGCTGAGATAACATAGCCAATCTCTGGCGGGATCCCCATTGAAACTGCCTACGGGCAGTCGGGTACTGTGCTCAAATCTTCTCGGGATTTTGCAGTCCACCAGGAACTAATGTGTCCATATATACCCTGGAGCGGTGAGCTCATAGAAGCCATCATCCTCGCCGCCCTTCTTCTTCTTCGCCTTCGACGCCGATGGGCCACGCCGGCCCTTATATGTATGTCGGCCAAGCCCTTTGGTGGACTTAGCCTGAGAGGAACTCCTCACCTGCTCTGAATCGGGTCTAAGCCGCAACTCCCCTTGGTTCTTGTGCCACCAAGTAGCAAAGAAAACAGTCATACCCCCTTCATGAGTGGGGGGAGGCACTGCCACTGGACCAAATGAATTTTGGTGCTGAAAATAATTCCACCACAGCCGGGCAACAAGATGGCTCTTCCGCTTTTGATACACTCGGGGTAGCTCGGTAAAGGCAAGATTGGAAGGAATCATCTGATCATATCCAAAATTCCGCGCAAAGCGGTTCGGATAATAAGGTTCCAGGATGACATCTCGCCCCTTCTTCAATATAAGCAGGGATGGACGAGTGCTCAGAGTCCACCCATCTAATGCAGCGCCATTATGGCCCATACGGCCCGTCCACGGGTCAAACCAAGCTCGGTCGGCAGCCCCTCCTCTGTCGAGATATGGCCGGAAGTTCCGCGAGGAATGGTCAAAGTCCAGTTTCCGGGGAGAGCCGAAGGGTATAAAACTCAAGGCCGCGCGGGCATAAGAAAGCTGACCCGTCCCCTGGCTGGCAGGCTGGCTGGCCAGTCGGAGCACGGTGGGCAGTGAAGAGTCCATCTCCCTGCCAAGGGGAGAATAACCCGGAAGCAGGAGTCCCGCCCAAGCGCTGACATAGTGAGTGGCCATCACCACTGAATACGAATTCAGGGTAGCCGAGCTACAAAGGGCCCCGAAAGAATGATATACACTAGCAAGTGCCGCCGGCGCGATAGCAAGGCGGGCCCCCGCTGCAAGTCGGGAAGCCGCTAGTAAAACTTCGGGCCGCAAAGCCCCCTCGTCCCCGTACGGGACAGCAAAAGTAACTAGCCAATATGCTAGATAAGCCACTACATAAGTGATATCATCTAGGCCCCAGGGGTTCTCGGATTGATGCTCAGGCGCAATGATAATGCCTCTCCGAGGTATGTCCCTATGTGACAAAATGGAAGGGACCCGTTCATCGAAGATGCTGGCAAAGCCTCGGTAATAGCGGAATGGCCCTCCAAAGAAGAATCTGACCCAGGCAGCTGGTGATACCTTCCCCGGGCCAGAAGAACTCCCCCCAGTGGAGGACGATGCGGCGCGCTTGGCTTTGGACAAGTCCCGCCATACCTTCAGCAAATATCTATAACAATAAGGGGTGGTATAGCTCCCTGCGCCGTCGGTGGTGCTGCGATGAAATTCATCCAACACTCCTTCATAGGGCTCCCCCACAATCGGCAAAGCTGAAATCCGATGTAAGGCCCAAAGGTCGATGGCGGTCTCGCCTTCAACAGTCGCGATAGTATTAGTATCACGAATATACCGCTCGGCAATCGCCTGGATAAAGCCGTGATGGCAGGGATAATCATACTGAGCCGCTGAAACAGCCTCATATATACCGGCTCTGTCGAGAATTGGCCGGTGATGCTTCAAAATGTGCAGGAGCCACTCTGTAGCCCCCAGGCGAAAAACGTGAGAGCTCCTGATCTGGAGACGGGCGTCCCATGCAGGGCGAATGCCCCGACATATGTCCGATAATAGTATGCTGAAATCAGACGGGTCGTGTACAGAACCTTCCTCCGCCTCGGTTAGAAACACCCCCTGAGGGTGTCGAGCGGCTTCAAGGGGACGACTCCCTGCTCTCGTCCACATGGCTGGCGGGAAGGTCCTGCTGATGTCGTGGACCCGAAGAATAGCCCGGATGGGCCCCATCTGCTCGGGAGTAGGAAACTCCCACAATCGATCGACGGCGAGAGGAAAAGCCGGATATGAATAGGGGAGGAGCCCCTCCATATTATCCCGATCTAGCAAAATGGCACGCTCCAAGTCGCAGCGCTCCGCAGAAGATAGCGGCCTCTCGACCCCATCTTCAATGTAGATGTATGAGTGGAGCAGCTCATAGATAGAAAGATCCGAGGGAAGATGCCGAGCTGTTTCGCCCCGCAGGAAATAAAAGAATTCCCCGTCTCTGTAAATGCTCTCACGGCAAATGGGGACAGCATCTTCAATGGTAATCCGCAAATGTGGCTGAGCCACCCAGCGGAACCCCGCATCCGGATAGACAATGCCCTCCTCCTGAGGCCCCTCGTGGGGAAAGTCGCCGAGAGCGGCCATAATGATGCAGAGGCAGGAATGTCAACCTGTGAATAGACAAAGAAAGACACATACATTAAAATAGTGCACAAAGCAGACAATACAACTAAATCCCGACAGGAAGTCAGGATAATGCAGTAAAGCTTATATATCGCCAACAAATGGCAAGAATGCGCTTAGTTCAGAATGTCTCGTGTAGAGCTCCTGGAAACGCCCAAACGATAAGAAAGGTAAAGTGCTAATGCTAGCACAACACCCATATCATGCCCCCATATATGTGCCTTAATGGCGGATACTTGGCCAATCCGGAATGTCTTGCGTAGGACTCCCGGAAATGCCGAAAAGATGTACTAATATCCTTTGAATAACAATGACATTGTCAAGAATTGAGTGACCCGCTCTATGTTCCCAACCGATCTCCAAGTCACAAAGGCCAAGAGATGTTCGGGACCGAGCAACGTGTCGAACAATCCGACGATGTCAGTCTTATAAGGACCCTCCAAGTCACAAAGGCCAAGAGGATCCGAACATAAAGAAAATTTCATAGCTCCGAACGTCCCCAGAAGGTTGCAAAGTCATAAAGACAAGGCTCCTGGGGTGACGTTGGACCACTCGAGTACCGAAAGGCATAAGGTATCCGAACCCACAAATGGCAAATCGTGCAATTGATTGCAGGAAGAATATGGGACGACATTGCTACTTTCCTAAAAAATCTGCATATGCTCGAACCATATTGAGCAAGATAGGGAGATTAGCAGGATATCGTCAAGGCATGACATGAAAAGAATCCCTCGGGACATATACAAAAGAAAAAATATATATACATATATATGTTCATATATGCCCGGGGCCATGAATAGAGGCGTATATGGAACGATGCACGGGACACCCGCCTTTGACCCCGTCTCCGGCGAGCATCCCGTGGGAGGTATTTGTTGAACCCAAAAAATAATCTCATACGCAGATTTGCATTGTATGAGTATGCATATATGACGCATGCTCGTGTCGATGTGAAATTCCCGTGGGAGAATACACATACATAGGCATGACGATATGTCCATGAAGGACCATGTCATGCAAAATAAAAATCCCTATGATATAGGCGAATATTAAAAACCCATAAGAAACCATGGGCTCGCATTACGAGGGCAGCGGAGTAGGAAACATACCTAGGCCACGAAGGCCTTAGTCAGATTTTTTTTTTAGGAGCCTAAGGCAGCCCCAAGTTGCTTGCTTCGGCTCCCGAAATCAACTCCCGAACCGCCCTCGCAATGCTCGACAGTGAGACCCGTAGGGAAACCTCAAATGCAGCGATAAGAGGGACACCAAGTGCTGCAAAACAGAGGTTGAAATCAGTCCCGAAGTGGACTAAAATCTGTCCCGAAATGGGGCAAAATCAGTCCTAAAACTCCCCAAAAATGGCCCCGAAATGGAGGCCCAATAAGGGGAGAGATAGGCCCAATAAGTAGCCCTGTGGGTGGGGTCAATATGAGGCCCAATAAGCCCCCAAAATGGGCCCAAGTTCAGTCCCAAAATGGGCTGAAACCTGTCCCGAAATAAGGAAAAATCAGTTTTAGAACTTACCCAAATCAGCCCCGGAACGGAGGCCCAATGTCTGGAAAGGTAGGCCCAATAAATGGCCCAATGGAGGAGCCCAAAAAGAGGCCCAATAGGCACCCCTAACAGGCCTAAATCTGTCCCGGAATAGGCCAAAACCAGTCCCGAAATGGGGCCGAAATGGCCTCCAAACCTGCCTAAAATAGTCTCAAATGAGGGCCCAATGGCAAGGGAGATAGGCCCAATAAGTGGCCCAATAAAAAAGCCCAATAAGGAGCTCAAATGGGCCAAGAAATCAGTCCTCAAGGGGGACCAAATCTGCAGGCCAGAAGGAGAAAAAAATCTGAAAGGGCAAGGGGATATTTCCTAAAGGGGAAGTGGACCCCTCTCTCCCATCCCCTTTATTTAAATAGGCCAAGAAGGGGGAGGAGAGAGAGGGGGAACCGATGGGGGGAGCCCCCACCGGTTGGGAACCCCCCCACCGGTTCCAAGAGGGAAACGGTTCCAAGAGGGAAACCGGTGGGGGGGAAGAGAGGCTTCCCTCCCTCTCTTTCTCCTTTAAAAATTCAAAATGGGGGGGGGGGGAAGTTAATTAAAAAGAGGGGAGTTAAATGGGGGATCTTAACCCCATTCACATGGGTTGAGAATCCCATGAAGAAATCTTCTTAAACCCCCATCCTAAAACCCCATTTCACACTTGGCCAAAGTCTGAAATCAAGGGGCTAAACCCCTTTCACACTTGGCCAAAACCCAAAATCTGGCCCAAAGCTCATTAAGAGCCAAAAAAGGTGGGAAAAGAGGAGCATGGGGAGGGGAGAACCCCCCCACCGGTTGCCCAAAACCGGTGGGGGAGACCCCCCACCGGTTCCCAACCGGTGGGGGAGACCCCCCACCGGTTCCCAACCGGTGGGGGGTCCAACCGGTGGCCATCCCCCCACCGGTTGGAACCGGTGGGGGTGCCCACTTCCCCCCCTCTCTCTCCTTTATTTGCTCCCTCTCTCTCACTCCTTGGCCACCTATTGGCTATTGGAAAATAAAAAATAAAGAGAGGGAGGAGAGATTGTGGAACCGGTGGCACCCCCCATCTTGGTTCATCCCGGTGGCACCCCCCACCGGATTAAGATTTTGGGGCCTATAAATAGGACCCCAGGGTCCCCAATTTAAAGGACACCAAGCATACACACAAGGCCACATATACAAGCCTATACACACCGCCATATACAAGTGTGAAATTGTGAGGGAGAGCTCTGTCCGGCTGAAGACCAAATTCGGGTTTTAAACCCGGATTTGCTGCGATTTCGGAGGTCCTTTCTTTCGTCCCGGGGAGTCCTCGCTCCTAAGGTTCAATCCTAGGGGAGGCTCTGCCGGAATTTTTGTAGAAAACACCCTGTTATAAGGCGAAATGCTGTCAAAATAAAATCAGAATTTCCGTGCTTATGTGTGTCATTTAAATTTTATAATTATCATATTTTCAAAAATAAAAAATAATAATAATAATATATGTATATATTTTCCTAGAACTAAATAAAATTGTGTACATCCACAACCTAACCCTAACCTCACTCCATGAATAAATTAAACTCATAAATCTGCATAAAACCATAATTAAACCTCAAAGATAATTCATAATTCATAATTAATTAATTAATTAATTAATCAATAAAAATCCACGAAATTAATTAAAAATCAGAAAAAAAAAACCAGGAAAAATCAGTAAAAACCTGTAAAAAACCTGAAATATGACATAAAAATCATAATTCGAATATCCTCATATATTTAATTAATTAAACCAGTTAATTAAATTAATCATTAAAAAAATGGATAAAATTAATAAAATTAATAAAAAAATCAGAGAATTAGAAAACTGAAAGAATGCTAAAACATTAACCCTATACCTAAAGACTTAATGTAAAATTACGAAAATACCCCCGTGCGTAATATTTACACATATACCCCTGAAAATACTAAAATTCATATCATAAGCAGAATTTCTTCTCATATAGTCTGGATATCATTAAATATGAACCCTAAGACTTAAAAACCTGGTTTTAAGGTAAAATTACTAAAAAACCCTCATACATTTAAAAATCAATTCCCTAACTCCCATAAAACTCGAAAACCTCTAAAACTCACTTCTATATGTTTATAAGCTGCTATGCTCTCATAGAACCCCCATGACTGCATAATTACATAAAAACCCCTGAAAGTGGATAATTGCAGAAAAACCCCTGTGGGATTAAAAGTTGGGAATCAATCCGCATAATTTGGAATTAATCCACCTAACTTGGAATCAATCCTAATAACCATGAATCAATCCTAAACCATATAAAAATTATCCCCAAACTAGGGGTGAGGTTAAGGATCCAACTTAAAATATGTCTTCATATGCATATGCATGTGCTGTCTATAGTAGTAGTTTTGCATGATTAAGGGCATCATACGGACGGTTAATCAAGGGTTGCCGAGCAGTTGCTCAGCGTAATTAACACTGACCGAGGTAAGTGGAGAGAGGTCATATACTCGAATCTTTGCCTGATTCGAAGTCCCGGATTCCCTGAGGGCTAATCCCAAGCTCTCATAATCCGATAAAATATAAAACCGACCTATAATTCTCTAGATAAACAAAAAAAAATAGATTCCCGAATAATCCGACATAGGAGAGACGCGTCTAGGTCGGGTCCCCGACGAAGGTTTAGAAAAAACCCTCGCGAACAGCTATCCAACTCAAAACCTTAAGGAGTTGAGTGGAGTAGGCACCATGTTTAAGCATTGTTTGTTTTGTCCCTTTTCCGATGTTGGACTATCCTAACAACCCCCTTACAAGAAGAAGTGCATCAAGATAGTGCGATAAGATTACCTATCAAAGCTACGCAAGATGAAAGAGCTATGGTGATCCCCTCCCTCCAATGCCACCAACCACGCCAAGACAAACAATGCGAGTTGCTCGACTGTTCTACTTTTTTAAAAAGATAAATGTTTATCTCTCTCTTCCCTAATTGGCCCATAAGGTAATGTGAAGCACTATCCACCTTATTCACTTGTCCAACACAGTCTCCATGGCTTGTTCCATTCATTTATCATAGAAGCCAATTTCGAGGTTGAATTCCACAATACGCTTACCTTCTGGAAGGGATATGTCTAAGTGGAACATGAAAGCAACAATGTGGCACATAGATGCTCCAGCTCCTCTACTTCCTCATGACACAAGTAACAAGTAGTCCTATACCTTCCAAAAAGTGGGCAAGTCAATCACAAGAAGGGAAGTGGACATGATCAACTCCTCTCATCAGGGACTTGACCTTCAACAAGCTGCGAGGATGAGGAGTGAGGACAACCAATCTAATGAAGGCATTCTAAGGCCATTGTCAACAATCATCTTATACATGCTAAGGCCATTGTCAATATGAGAAATCCAATTATAGATTTAAGCCCTAACCATCATTCCAGGTTGAATCAAGCCCATATTGGCGTGTCTGGGTAGGCTAGGCCCAATGCAAACTGCAAGCCCGATCCACCCCAAATTCACAATACAAATGGAAAAGCCCTATTCGAGCTGATTTGGCCCAATTTCTAGCCAGTTCAGTCCGATTCAGACTTCAGAGCTGATCCAGCCACTCTTCTTTTTTCTTAAATAAATTTCCTTGGGGGATTGGCTTTTCCCCCCTTGAATCAAATTGCCAGGCATTGATTATCCAGATTGGCCAATCCTGTGAAGCATGCTTTATAGTGTGCCATGGCTGGCGACAAGCCTTAAGTAATTCATGATCTCAATACTCATAGATAATAGTATCAGAATATTATCACTGCTGCCATTGCAAAGTCTTATTTATTGATTTGAGGCTGGCATCAATGTGGAAGGAAAATCCATAAATAGCTATAATGCCAATAGTTGTTAATAACATAAATAGCTACAATGTTGTCAACCATCTTGACAGCCAACAACACCTCATCACATGCATAAGGTAAATTCACCAGTGAAAGATTACTTTTACATACCATTAAAGAAGGAATAGCATGCCTTCCTGCAATCTCCTGGTATGTACTAGTGATGATAAAATCTGCACGGTTCATTTGCAAGTAAATCAGCAGTGAATTGGCACAAGAAATGGTTACTTGTCCTCATAACTTTTCCAATATATGTCTGACTCGGGATACTTTGTCTCTAACTCATGTGCAATGTTGCATTGTACAGAATTATGAATAAACAAACAAAAACAAATATAGCAGAGATGTTTTAAACAATCAAAAACTTTGTGATTCCCAACTTATATGACAGCAAAGATGCAACAGGATTTCCATCACTGTAGTTGCCAATGATAAGATCTGGAGTGCCATGTAACTCTGCAGTGATTTCACTTGATGCATCCTAATGAAGTGAACAAGTTAACAAGGAGTGCACCAGAAAAAATGAGGAAAGAAACAAATGAAACTGAGCATGGGTATCATGAAAATTGATTGCAGTCATGGAATTCTACCCTTTTACATCCTTTTTTATGTGGAAATCCTAAACATGCTAGGAAACCTTAAAAAGAACTAGTAGATCTGCTTAGGGAGCATTTGGACAAGTTGTAGACCCTCATGACATCTTGAAGACGCTAAAAAATGAATAAGCATTGAAATAAAAAAACTACTGCACAGTCACGTGCAAACGCAATTCATTCTATTGGCATTCCTTGTATTCCCAAATGACCAAGAAGCTACGTTAACTAACCATAATGGATGTTCATACTTCGTCTAGTTATTGATTGAAAATTGCATTAATTCACAATAGTGCAAAACAACTGCATATCTAGGTAAGATCATGTACATGAATAATATTAGATTTGATGAAATAGCTGTGTCAACCTGCTGCTGTGCCTTTAATAATACGTTCTCTTGTTCAGGTCTAGGCCAGAGAGCACCTTGGTTAGCTTGTCTAATCTCCCATGTTAATGCCATTCAGACCACCAACATTGGCTTCTAATATGTTTTCACCTCATCCACCTTCTTCTCATCTTGTCCCTTCACCCAAAGACACACCGTTGGGCTGCAAAACACTAGAAGCAAGGGGAAAAAATAAGTAGGGTCTGTTCTTTTAAGCCCCCTGCCAGCCAGAAGCTGAACAAAATATAATTCTTGGCAAATATTGTCAGGGGGCTTATTCAAGAAAATAAGAGATCTGGAAACAATCGACCATAGAAAGATGGCAAGGTGGTATATTGATATATATATATAAGGGTGTCCCGTTTGAACACCGTTCAGAGCTACCACTGTAATTGGCCTGCCACATGTAAAAAAATCAAGGGAGTGACACAAGGGGAAAAAATAGTAGTATCTGTTCTTTTAAGCCGCCTGCCAGCTAGAAGCGGGACAAAATATAACTCTCGACAAAATTGTCAGGGGGCATATCAAGAAAAAGGAATTAGAAATCAAAAACAAAAACAATCAGGAATAGATTCAATAGAAAGAAGGAGGGAGTAAGATTACCTGGAGTGGATAGCCATGAATGTGATCTCCCATTTCATATCATTCTTTTTCTTTTTCTTTTTTGTTTTTTTAAGGGGAGCATTTTTATACCGTTCAGAGCTACGACCTTGACCTGCAACAATAAGAACTAAAAGCAAGGGGAAAAAAAGAGGGAGTAAGTAGCATCTGCTCTTTTAGGCTCCCTGCTAACCAAAAGCCGAAAAATTTATATATCCTCCATGAGTACTGTCAAGGGGCCTATTCAAAAAAAAAAGCAATGTAGAAATTTTTAAAAAATGAAAATATAGAAAGATGGAGCAATGTCACCTAGGGGTGGACAGCATGATATCCCTCACATTTTAAAACCATTCCTCTCTCTCTCTCTCTCTCTCTCTCTCTCTCTCTTTTTGGTTTTTTGAAAGGGCATACATAGGCATCTCTAGTTCAGGTCTAGGCCAGAGAGCACCTTGGTTAGCTTGTCTAATCTCCCATGTAATGCCATTCAGACCACCAACATTGGCTTCTAATATGTTTTCACCTCATCCACCTTCTTCTCATCTTGTCCCTTCACCCAAAGCCACACCATTGGCCTGCAAAACACTAGAAGCAAGGGAAGAAAAAATAGTAGTATCTGTTCTTTTAAGCCCCCTGCCAGCCAGAAGCTGAACAAAATATAATTCTTGGCAAATATTGTCAGGGCGCATATTCAAGAAAAGAAGAGAGCTGGAAAAAATCGAACATAGAGAGATGGCGAGGTGGTAGATTGATATATATTAAACACCGTTCAAAGCTACGACTGTAATTGGCCTGCCACATGTACTAAAAGCAAAGGAGGGATACAAGGGGGGAAAAAAGTAGTATCTGCTCTTTTAAGCTCCCTGCCAGCTAGAAGCTAGGCAAAATATAATTCTCGAGAAAATTGTTAGGGGGCTTATCTAGAAAAAGGAATTAGAAATCCAAAAAACAATCAGAAATATATTTATAGAAAGAAAGAGGGAGTAAGATTACCTGGAGTGGATAGCCATGAATGCGATCTCCCATTTCATATCGTTCTTTTTCCATTATTTTTTTGTTTTTTTTAAGGGGAGCATTTTATACCGTTCAGAGCTACGACCTTGACCTGCAACAATAACAACTAAAAGCAAGGGAGAAAAAAAGAGGGTGTAAGTAGCATCTGCTCTTTTAGGCCCCCTGCTAGCCAGAAGCTGAACATTTATATATCCTCCATGAGTATTGTCAGGGGGCCTATTAAAGAAAAAAAAAAGAAGCAATACAGAAATTAAAAAAAAAACGAAAATATAGAAAGATGGAGCAATATCACCTAGGGGTGGATAGCATGATCTCCCTCACATTTTAAACCATTCATTTTCTTTTCCTTTTTCCGGTTTTTGAAAGGGCATATGTGGGCATTGTAGTATCATCCAGATTCCAGAGGCAAGGTAGAAAAATCCAAATTCCAGAGGCAAGGTAGAAAAATCCAAATCCCGGAGGCAAGGTAGAAAAAACAAGCAGTAGCAGTAGTATCTGTTCTCCACAAGTATTAACAGGGGACTAATTATTCAAAAAAGCAGGAAGAATTCAGAAATCGGAAAATAAAATCAAAAACAGAAATTCATAAGATGCGACGCGGAGCAAGCAACGAAGATGAGATGGATTACTCACCTGGGTTGGACAAACATGATGTCCTGATGACAAGGTAGAAAAATCCAAATTCCAGAGGCAAGGTAGAAAATATCCAAATCCCGGAGGCAAGGTAGAAAAAGAAAAAGCAGTAGAAGCAGTAGTATCTATTCTCCGCAAGTATTAACAGGGGACTAATTATTCAAAAAAGCAGGAAGAATTCAGAAATCGGAAAACAAAATCAAAAACAGAAATTCATAAGATGCGACGGGGAGCAAGCAACGAAGATGAGATGGATTACTCACCTGGGTTGGACAAACATGATGTCCAGATGACAGTTAAACCTTTCCCGCCCCAGCGAGCCAGATCGCCAGAGGCCACGGACAAACTTGTAAATTCTGGCGGCAGCATCGGCGGCGAAATGAGAGGTGGGCATGGATGCCCACGGGATGGAATCGCCCCCGTCGGACACGGCAGCAAGAAAACGACGGACGTCGGCCAATGCGGTGTCCACTTTGAGAAATCGTGCGGCCGAACTCCGGAATTCCCCCTCGAAATCCACCCTGGTGCGCGAGACCTCTTCCAAACCCTCGGAGGAGGGGGAGGCGGTCGGGAGAGGGCGGCGCTCGACCCAGCGCCGGACGATGCAGAGGCGGAGGACCAAGGGGGGGTATTCCCACCGCACGGGGAGAGTCGCCGTCTGCGCCGTCACGTGGAGGGTGAAATCGCGGGCGCCGCGCGGGAGAGGCTTGAGGAGGCCGAAGCGGGGGGAGAGCTGCTCGAGGGCGTAGGCGGCGGTGAGGTCGTGGGCGACGGGGGAGTCAGCGGTGCTGTCGCAGAAGGAGAAACGAGAGTAAGCGGCAAGAGGAAGAGAGTAGGTATAAGAAAGCCGCCGGGATTCGGAGTCCTCACACGCCCTCTTCTTCTTCCTCGCCGGCGACGTCGCGGGCGCCACCAACTCCATCCCCTTCTTCTTCTTCTGCTTGTTCTTCTTCTTCTTCTTCTTCTTCTTCTTCTTCTTCTGCTTGTTCTTCTTCTTCTTCTTCTGCTTCTTCTGCTTGTTCTTCTTCTTCTTCTTCTGCTTCGTGCTCGTCGAGTTCTCCAACGGTCGGATTAAGACCCCTGCTTGGTATTTATAGTTTGACAATATGTTGCTGCCCGCCGAGGGTTATTACGCCGCCCGGCGGCAAGCAAGGTTAAAAAAAATTAATTTGACTTTTTTAGAGCCAAAAAATAATAATTTTGGGAGCTTAGTTTTTGAATTTTTATTTTTGGGGATATTCGATGAAAAATCGAATTGTAGAAAGTTGTAAGGCATCTTGAGTGGTTTAATATATATATATATATATATATATATATATATATATATATATATATATATATATATATATAATTTTTTATATATAATTTTTTTACTTTGCTTGCACAGGCAAGATATTCTTTTATAATTTTATAGTAGTGTTTTAAAAGAGCATTGCCAGCGTGAGGAGATTTTTTTCCACGTTTCTTATCCTAATAAGTGAAGGGTCTAATATAAGGGTTTTTTGACTTTTTTCATAAAATTACAAGTAGTAATTAATGTAAAACCTAAAAGAAAAGTCAATCCCATTCAACCACATAAGATGGATAAGAAAAGTGAGAAAGAAATCCTGTCATCTAAGCATTTCCCGTTTTAAAATGTGGATCGGACCAAACTTTTTATTCTTTAATCCCTCTAACTGGGTTAATTAAAAAAAAATTATAACTATATAACATCTAAATTCAGTACAAACTTCCTATTATCTTTACTTATATTTGAAAAAAAGTAGACATTTTTCTTAATTACTTCAGGGTTTTTCTAAACCATTGATTTCTATAAATAAAAGGGCTTTTGATTACATGTTTTCTTATTAAATACGAAGTTTGTAGAGAGTTTTTTCGCTTAATTAAATAGACTAGAGGGTTTTAAAACTCTATTTAAAAAAGATGCTTATAAAAGATAATCCTCTTAAAATTTTAACTTAATATTTGCCCAACTTATTTTCATGTTATTATAAATAACTTCATTGCATCACGATCCTTGTAAAAATGATACTACTTTTACGTCAATTAACATTTCATTAAGAATCTCTTATTTAACTCTATTTAACTTTTAATAAAAATTTAAAAGTCTTAGATATTTTTATTCTTTCTTCAACTTTCTTTCCGTTTATTTTTCTACCCCTCTTTACTCTTTCTCTCTCTTTGGTACAATGTGTCCACTAAGAAAGTTTTCTTTTTTACAGTAGTATTTTTGTTCAAATATTGAATTTGACACTTGAAGAAAGAATATTTACTGCATCATTGATAAAGGTTAATTATAGAGACATTTTTGCAAGTACTGTGAGACAAGGATGTTATGCATAATAGTGTGAAAATAGGATAGATGACTATGTAATCAATTTTTTAAGATATTATTTTCACAAATTTGTTTAAAAAAAAAATAGAAAACCAATCAAAACCTAATTGTTTTGGTCCGATCATTGTTCACATCAAAAATTAGCTAATTCAAAGTCAAGTACTATGTTTTCTTTTACAAGATGTCATTTGAAACAATTAGACCACCATTTTATGTATAAACATAAAGTATATAAACGAAAATTAGTCCCATTATAAAAAATATAAATATAAATAAAAATAAAAATATATTAAATATCTTTAGCAAATAAATATTGGGAAGAATATCCATTCACAGATAGGTTATTCTTATATTCGTCAATTTTCTGTTTGACAAAAGATGGTGAGAATAAATGTATGTGTGTGTGTTTTACACATAAGGGTGGGATATTCTACCTCTTTTCTTTTATTTGGAGGGAGACCCCGAATAGAAATCACCGGATTATTTTGCCCTTGAATGGAATATTCGACCCCCAAACATTCTAATTGTCAAATGGTATTTTAGCTTTGTGGATCTACACCAAGTTGTCAACTACCTTCCAGAATAGTCAGCTGGTCAGATGTTGTGCATGTATTTGTTCTTTTTACAAGTCAGATCCACTAGCATATTACAAGTATACTTACATCCTAACTCATAATATGCAGAATTAACAACATCGAATATTGAAGATTAAATTTGTTATTGATCTAAATAGCATAAGACCATGTCGCCTATTTAACATTTCTAACAGTGATGAACATTAGCACATCCATTTTCACTCTTTTGAATAATGTGTGGGTTACTGTGTGTAGATCAAGTGAAGGCATATGTTCACATGGAAGCACATAATTTAGGTAGCAAAGTATACATGCATCTCTTGATTGATGCATGGATATTGGTGCAGATAAATATAAAAAGGAGCTCAATTTAATTGTTAAGGGATGAAATGTGGAAGAGATAGTACAGATACAAAGAACATGTTATAGGAAGGAACTGCGGTCTCTTGCCTCCTAGGTATTGTTTGCCTTAGTCCATAGAGATGGCCTTAAGGTTTTGTCCTTTTCTAGAGAAAAGGATCCTTATTGGAAGAAATGTATGACCTTCTTTATACGCACAAGCTTCGCCTTCTTAACAACTAATGTGGGTTTATTTGCTGTCCCTATTTTCTTGTCTTTACACAGCCCCCTGAAAAAGTGAGCTTGTGCACAATAGCTGGGGTTTTCTATAGAAGTTGCCAATGTTGCGGGAGGGACTATGGGCTCTTGACTTTAAGGTACCATCTGCTTTGGCCCCGTGGAGTTAGCCACATGATTTTTTTCCTTTTCCATAGGCCCTCATTGGAAGGAGGATGGGGACCCCATTTTTATAAGTACTGGGTTGTCTTCTCAATAGCTGATGTGGGGATTTTCTGAAACTCCATTTTTTTTTACTCTACATAACAATATACGGGTGATATAAATAATACAACCTTTATTCTTCTTCGTAAGTAGTTTAAAGTGTAGCAACCCAAAATTGAGTCCTTTAAAGTGCAACAATTGAAACTTGAGTCATGTTAGGACATTAGTCTTAGGGAGCCACATCAATATTTTCTACTCAATTATATTTCGAGAGGATCAGTGGAAGCAACAGATTAAAGATGACGTATATCACAAAAAACTGAAGAACAAGTCTTTTTTTTCCCCATCTGATAGAAAGTAATTAAAGAAGTATCCTTTAGTATGGAAAGGAACAAATCTCTTGATTCTAGCGGATTCCAAATTTATTTTTACAAAATTTTTAGATGCCTAAAGTGTGTCTTTATGGTTGTTAAGGAAAAAGTTTGAGGCTTTGAGTTAAGAACTATGGAGGGACTGATCTGAAGGTTAATTTTGATTAGTGAGCTGGTTTATAGTGATGAGATGGATTTTGCTAAGGGTACATGTATATTTGACAATTTCTGACTTCTTAACAATGTGTGTATAGACACGCTAATTTTGACATCATTTCGAGTAAATTTCATATCATACAATAATGCCTCGAAATGGTCTGATAATTAATCATTAATTAATTTTTATTAATCTTTTTAAGTGTCGGGTTTAACAGATGTGTTTAAGTTAATCAATTGAATTGGTTTTAGCTCAAATTTGAGTTAAAATATAAAGAATTCTAAAAGACGTCGACCCAAATGGACGCCATTTAGACTTTATTCTTATTTTAGTGATTAAATTTGAATTTTAATTAATTAATTAATTAACTAAAAGGCGTCTTGTAATGTCGACGCGTTTTAAGTTTCCTAAGTGATTTTAACTTCCCCTCCGGATGTTTATCCTTATCTTAATTAGGCTAAAAGACGTCTACACAGGTGGACGCGTTTTACCTAATAAAGATAAAGATAAGTTTTCCCAGATATTTATCCTTATCTTAATTAATCTGAAAGGCGTCAGCTAAGGTGGACGCGTTTTAGATAATTACAGATAAAGATGAGTTAATCAGTATTTATCTGTCGGTTAAGATGGATAAATTCGGGATTTTTCTATGTTAATCTCGAACGCAAGAAATGCCTATAAATACCTTGCATGTTGAAGAGTTAAAAAAAAAAAAGAGAGAGAGTTGAAATCCATTAAGAGAGAACATTATTATAGCGAGTTGAAGATCGAAGCAACAACGTCGGAACGCCGGAGCGCTGCCATTTCCAGAAGTCGGCGTCCTTTCAAGATCTTCATCCTTTCAAAGCTTCAACCGATTGGGCAGTTTTTCATTACTGCATTTTCATTTTCATCTTCATTAATTCCATTCTTCATTCACTTCATGCAAACACACACCACAGCATAATTTTTCAAAACCTATTTGATTTAAGGGGTTTCAAAGCCACTCAACAAGTAAGTTTGATGTTCAATCATATGTCCAAAATCATGATTAGTTTGGATACTGCTTCTACTTAAATTCTCATCATCATTGTTTCTTCGTTTTCTGTCTCTCTGTTTCTGCTGCACTCAACAACAACGAGAGATTCAAAAGGGGAAATCAAGCACAAAGTCAGAAAGACTTCTGGACGATCCTCAACCTCAAATTCAACAGCAAGAACAAGAAGCAAAGAAAGGGCTCTCTTTCTTCAGCCGGCTGAGGAAGGGGAACCAAGGACTCAATCTTCCGCGTTAGAACAGGTAAGCGATCATATCTCTTTTGAAACTTTTTAGTTAAAAGTTTCTGGCGATCACTGCACTTAGTTGCTATTTTTAATAGGTTAGTTTACACTAAACAACATAGATTTTTCATGTTAATCACACGGTCATCCTAAGCACCTACAGCTTTTTTGGCGATCAAGGTGGGACTTGGTCTCGCCATCTTTTAAGTTTTTTTGTTCTTGCTATCATCAACCGGGCACCCACGGTGCACCACTTGTGTCTTTCGACACGTCCTCACCAATTGGTGAGTGTTTTAGTTTAATCAATTTCCCTCGTGCACCACGTGCACACCCCAGTGGCAAGATCTTGCCCTCCCTTTGATTAATTCAAAAAAGCTGTTTTTGTGATAAAAATGATGTGTGATTGATTGTTTTTCTAGTTGTTTAGTTAGTAAAACATCCTGTTTAAAATCTGGAACTAAAATTTTTTGCATGAGTCGATTGTTTACTGCTTTTTATCTTGTTTAAGGAGGATTCAACCCAGAAAATCCTCCTGGAAAACTGTTTCTGCGAACTGAAAAGCGTCCAGGATCACTGACGCGTTTCAAAACCGCGTCAACACCTATAGACGCCTTTCAGCCTTCACAGTTTCTCTGCTGTCTGCATCTGCTTCTGCGAAAAATTAAATTCTGTTTTGAATAGCGTCGACGACCATCGACGCGATTCAGACAGTTTCTTAATCTTTTTCAGTTTCCAGATTTCTGTGATTTGATGTGCTAGCTACCCATTATTATTAAGCATTAGGGGCCATCCAGGCCGTAGGACATACGCATTGAGGCGAATACCCTCCTTTTCTTAGGAACACATTACTTAACGTCAGCAACTCTCTCTGATTGGGTTGGTCCCTTGATCAGACTAGAGAAGTTGATGTTGAGACCTCCATAAGTCCCCAAAATCAAGGTATTCCTCCTTGATCATCGGGCTGGTTGTACCAATTGAAGTCCTGGTTAGATTCTGAAAGCGTTGTGAGAGAAAGCCCTAAAGAATAACGGTGGAAATTGAACTGAAACTAGGATCCTTTCCTTGAGAGAATTTGAGGTTTAATTGAATCCAAATAACTCAAAAAGGGAATCTTAAAATCACGTTAAGCATCCACTTGTTTGATTAATCTCTGTGCAACTTGTTTGTCAAATCTTTAAAGAAAAAGAATCTAACATCATGTTGCTACGATCAGGTAGGGACTTGAGTGTGGCTCCAGACGCCATGGTTAATTACGAGGGAGATGCTAATGCCCCTCGGGATTCTGAATACAACTATGAGAGTGGGAGAGATGCTGATGCCTCCCGTAGTTCTATCCCCGTTCCATATCGTCTAGTTGGGAATGTTCGGACACCTCTTTTGCATCCACGTGATCAATATCCTGATCCTCCTCCGCATGAATATGCGATTCCTAATCCTGATCTTGAGGGGGACATGAATCAGAATGATCCCTCATCCTCTGATCCTACGGATCTCATCAATGCTCTGGGAGTTCTTGCCTCCCGACTGGACCCTCAGCAGTTCGAGGCGATCCAATCTATTTTGAAGGGGAAGGCACCCTTGCAGCCTGCCGAGCTGAACCCTGTGGCTCCCCCTGCTGTTCCTCAGCAACCTTCTTTTCCTCCTCCTTATATCCATCAGGCCGTGGAGGGCCTTCATATTACTTCTCGGCCAGCTGGGCCGCAGCTTTCATCATCTAGGCAACCGGCTAGACCGCAAACGCCTGCTTATCAAAATGCCCTCGGGCATGGCGGAAGCTCTGCCGGACCTCCCCTCTATTGTCCACCCTACCCAACATACTCTAGGCAGCAGGCCTACCAAGTACCTCCTCCTCCTCCTCCTCCCCAGGCAGATCTGACCACACAAACGCTGCTGGCCAAAATGGAGCGTATGGATGAGCAATTTAATAACCTCCAGAAAATGATGGGGGTCAAAGCTGTGCCAGAGATCAGTCTACCGAGCCTGCCAGTATTCCATCTGCCACCCTCTGAAATGCCAGTGTACCGAAAGTACAACGGTACTGGTAACCCCTTTACGCATCTAAAGGAGTTCATGTACGAATCCTCTTTCTGGCAGAATGATAAGAGGTCGTTGGCCTTCTTGTTCAGGAGATCTCTAGAGGGACCAGCCCTCGAGTGGTTCTTTTCCCTGGAACCCTCAGAAGTAGAGGATTACGGTATCGTTTCACGCAAATTTATTCAACGATACCAGGACAGAGTTGCACCCTCCTTGTCTATCACGGACCTCATTGCAGAAAAGATGAAACCAGATGAGGAGTTTGTCAGTTTTGCTGACAGGTGGCGGGGCCTGGCTGAAAAGGTGAAGGATCACTTGTCCGAGTCCGAACAAGTGAAGATGTTAATTTCCAATGCCACGCCCCAGTTCAAGCTCGTCCTCTCCTTGAACAATTTGACCAACATGGCAGAGCTCTATGAAAGAGCACGGTACTGCCATAATGCTTTCAAGGACGCTACATTCTCTAGCGTCTTTGATCCTCATAGACCTAGCAGGCCTCCGCCTCGGAAGCCTGCAGTGCCGAACTCTTCCAGCACAGGTCCGACTACTGAGGGCACGCTCTCTCATGAGCAAGTGAGTACCATGAACAATAACTCGCCCCAGTTCGTGAGGAGTCAGCAGCAGTACCAGAGGCCACAGCAGCAAGGGTACAGACAGCAGCAGAACCCCCAGTACCAACAACAGTATCAACGGCCCCAGTAGCCGAATCAGAATCAGAACCAGCATCAGCCACAACAGCCGCCACCCAGGCAATTGCAGTACCAGCAGCCCCCGCAGCAGCAGTATCAGCAGCAGCAACAGCCACAGTACCAGCCGCGCGCACCGCCAGCATACCACAATGTCCCTCCTCCTGGTGACTACAACCAGACGAGAAGACCCCCAGGCCCGAAAAGGGCAGAATACCCGGCACTCCCAGAATCTTTGGCCGATATCTTCAGTGCTCTAATGGCAGCTAATGCCTTAGTTTTGCCAAGGGAAAAGGCCGTCTGGCCTCAAAACGCCGATACGTCCAGGTATTGCTACTTCCATAGGCAACCTGGGCATACCATTGACACCTGCTTCCAATTCAGAGATTATATTCATGATCTCAATGAGCAGGGCGGCATAGACTGGGAGGAAATGAAGAAATATATATCAGCCCTGAAGGCGAGGAGACCGCAACAGCAGCAACAGCAGCAGCAAGTAAGACCACCGGCGCAAGCAGCAGCGCCACCCAACATGGGCATAGTGCAGAATCCGCTCCCGGAGCACCAGAACCAGAACCAGGTTGCTCCCATTCTAACGAACAGCCAGTCTGAGGCTGGTCGTGGGCAACAGTGTGTAGGTGCTTAGAATGACCGTGTGATTAACATGAAATATCTATGTTGTTTAGTGTAAACTAACCTATTAAAAACAGCAACTAAAGTGCAGTGATCGCCAGAAACTTTTAACTAAAAAGTTTCAAAAGAGATATGATCGCCTACCTGTCAAACGCGGAAGATTGAGTCCTTGGTTCCCCTTCCTCAGCCGGCTGAAGAAAGAGAGCCCTTTCTTTGCTTCTTGTTCTTGCTGTTGAATTTTGAGGTTGAGGATCGTCCAGAAATCTTTCTGGCTTTGTGCTTGATTTCCTCTTTTGAATCTCTCGTTGTTGTTGTTGAGTGCAGAAACAGAGAGAGAAAATGAAGAAATATTGATGAGAAATTTAAGTAGAGGCAGAATCTGAACTAATCATGATTTTAAGCATATTTAAAACAGCAAACTTACTTGTTGAGTGGCTTTGAAACCCCTTAAATCAAGTAGGTTTTTGAAAGATTATGCTGTGGTGTGTGTTTGCATGAAGTGAATATGAAGAATGAAATTAATGAAGATGAAAATGCATGCAGTAATGAAAAACTTATGCCCGATCGGTTGAAGCTCTGAAAGGATGAAGATCTTGAAAGGAACCCCGACTTATGGAAATGGCAGCGCTCCGGCGTTACGACGTTGTTGCTTCGATCTTCAACTCGCTATAACGCTATGGCTCAACTCAACTTAATTCTCTTCTCTTTTTTTTTTTTACTGTTCAACATGCAGGGTATTTATAGGCATTTCTTGCGTTCGAGATTAACATAGAAAAATCCCGAATTTATCCATCTTAACCGACAGATAATTACTGATTAATTCATCTTTATCTGTAATTATCTAAAACGCGTCCACCTTGGCTGACGCCTTTCAGATTAATTAAGATAAGGATAAATATCCGGGAAAACTTATCTTTATCTTTATTAGGTAAAAACGCGTCCATCTGTATAGACGTCGTTTAGACTAATTAAGATAAGGATAAACATCCGGAGGGGAAGTTAAAACCACTTAGGAAACTTAAAACGCGTCTACATTAGCAGACGCCTTTTAGTTAATTAATTAATTAATTAAAATTCAAATTTAAACGTTAAAATAAGAATAAATTCCAAATGGCGTCCACTTGGGTAGACGTCTTTTAGAATTCTTCATATTTTAACTCAAATTTGAGCTAAAATCAATTCAATTGATTAACTTAAACACATCTGTTAAACCCGACACTTAAAAAGATTAATAAAAATTAATTAATGATTAATTATCAGACCATTATGAGGCATTATTGTATGATATGAAATTTACTCAAAATGACGTCAAAATTAGCGTGTCTACAGCTGCCTCACCTTGGCATCGTCTTTGCAAGGGAGTGAAATGGAATGGAATGTACTGAAAAGGTGATGCCAAGGTGTGATGAGACACGCTCTTAACATCACATGACTGGAATTTTTCTCAAAATTATTAATGAAGATAGCTCAAGGAAATCAATGGAATTAATCCTGTCTAGATGAAGTAGACGAGGAAATAAAATAAAGTCGATCAACCTCCTCGGAGTGGGAAGTACCCCAGGTCGTAGACACTGCAGGTTTCATCATGGGGAGCGTTTGCCAGCCAATGTGGACGTGCTACAGCCATGATGGATCTTAAAAGAAAACAAGAAATATTGGATAAAGAGTCCAAAAAAGGATAGAATTCCAAGGATATCTTCAAGCGAACCTCAAAGATAATCAAGATACTCAATTCGGAATGGAATATTTCATATCATGTTGAGATTATTTGATTTAATGGTCTGAAACTTAATCAATAATTAATTCTTATTACAATAAATTCAAAGTCCTACATGACGCATGCTGGGCTAAAAGAAAAATATAAAGTCAAATAAAATATAAATTAATCAAGGATAATATTGTTAATTTGTTATTAATGAGTCAAGATACCAATTCTTGTAATTCAGTGCTAAGCCGAAGCTCGTTTATCCACGCACCGTTTCACAAAAGTGGAACCATCGTCCTCACTAATCAACAATCCAACGGCCTATCCGTGCGATTAAGAATTCTCTGGAATTATCACTGTTTTTGTTGAAGGGGAACTCAAATTCCAGTTTCATCAAAACCACAAGGTCCTTGATATACTCTAATAAATATTTAATATATAGTAATGCGAATGCTTTACATAGAATAGTACAAGGATAGAAATAACCGTCTTTTTAGCCACGGTCGGGACTTGAATTCCACAATGGGATTTTCTTGACATTTCCAGCTTTACTCAGGCTTTCTTGAATTTCCTGCAATCAAAATTATTAATAATTCCAAACAAATATTCAACTTAAAATCACAGGATTTCGGGAAAATAGCAGAATTGATAAAACGCGTCGTGTCGAGAAGACGCCATTCAACTTTGAAACGCGTCGGTTATCCTAGACGCCTTTTACTCGCAGAAACATGTTTCTGGTTGTTCTCTACCCGAGCTCCAACTCTATCAATGCACATCCCTTTTCCAATCCGGAAAAGGTCTACTTAGGATCGCAATCCCTCCTATATAAACACCCTTAGGTTATTCCCAAGTAATCCTATCATAATCCAAAGATCCAAAGGAGAGTTTTCTTCCAAATTTTCAAGGTTTCTTCAAGGTTTTCAAGCTTCCCAAGCTTCAAGAAGGAGGAACTCCGAAAAAGAGAGATGGATTCCTCAAACAAGAAGATGAAGATGTCTCTAGAGAAGTTTGCAGACATAGAGAATCATCTTAATGGAAGAAATCCCAATCTTCAAGTAAGTCCAATCAACTTTCTTTTCATGTTCTTCATGTCTTCCATCATGCTTTTCATCAAACTTCATCAAGCTTCCTTTTTATCTTTCTTTCAGACCTACCCCATGTTTCCTGGCCCAAGAAAGTTCACGTCTCTCCCTTGCATTCGTAAACTTGCAAAAAGTGTTAAGCTTTTTATGCAAGTGTTCATATCCAAGTGGGATCTTCAAGGACTTGTAGTGCTTGCTAAGAATTACAAAAGTGCGAACGTAGACTGGGCGGCTATGGGCGCCTTGATCGAGTGGTGGCATCCCCAAACTCATACGTTCTTCTTCCAAGATTTCGAGTGCACAATCCTTTTAGAAGAGGCGGAACTTCTATTAGGTCTCCCAAAGACCAGAGACAACCGAGACAAGATAGCCTTGACAAAAGAGAGAATCACCGGTCAACAGCTATTGACATCGATCATGAAGGATCCTTCAGAAGCTAAAGGATGCCTCACGAAGAAGGGGATTAATCTTGCAAAACTAGCCGAGTGGACTCTTTATGAAATTGAAGATCTAAGGGAGGATGAGGCGGAGGATGTAACAAAAGCTCTCGTTACATGCCTTGCCGGTGCCTTATTCTTTCATGCACAGGATAACATCTTGGAAGACGATCAAATTAGTGCTATTTGCGCAATTTTCGAAGGTAAATCTATTAGCACTGCTCTCTTAGCATATCTCTACAGTGGACTTTCTGCAGCTTCTGTGGGTCGTCCTCCATATGGATGCATGCTACTCTTTGCCTTGTGGGTTGAACTTCACTTCAAATTCGAGCATAGCAAGAAAAGGCCTCTGAATCCATCTCAGATCTTCTTGAATAGTCCAATTCATTGCATTGCTAATATTGTAAAGTTCAATGAGTACATGGTCAACAAGGTTCCAAAACTCAAGACCCGAGCCGATTGGAGAGAGTATTTGAAGCTCATGACGTCCGACATATTCGACTCGTCTCCGCTTGCTCTTGTTGGAAAACCAGTTTGGGTGCGCCGTACAGCAGGAGCAGATCTCAAGTTAATTGGAGCCACTGAGTTTGTGTTGTACAATCCACACCGGTGCCTTACTCAACTTAGCTTGGCCCGTCGTGAGTTTCCTGAATTCTCTCCCACACTCCCAATCAAGAAGCGCGACTTGGAGTCCGATGAAGATTATGAAGCCATACAAATCATCATTACTCTATGGAACCTTGGCTTTAGCTATCGTGTAAGATCCTCTAAAGACAGAGATAAAGGATTGAAATTTCCTTATCTTAAAGGTCTTCATGATATTCTCCCTTGAATGTCCTCTTTTTGATTTTGATTTTGATGTAATAAAGATTCTAGTTGAATAAAGATTGATTTTTTTTTGCCTTAGAATCTTTCCCCAACTTTCTGTGATGTGCACATGATTTTTCCTTAAGTAAAAACCTGATTTTTCCTGAAAATTCAGCAATTCGGGTTCTATAAAATGTAAAACAAGTCCACTCAGAAAGACGCCCTTCAAACTAAATTCTTTTCCAAAAATTCAATTTAATCCTTAAAAACCCGATTTAAAGCTTAAAACGCGTCTATGTAAATAGACGCCTTTCAACTCTCTCTCCTATTTTTCCCAGGATTCTGCCATTAATTCCATGATTAATTCCCTGAAATGCGTCCAGTAACCAAGACGCCTTTCATGATTTTCCTGTGTACGGCCTTGAACAGAACCTGAAAAGCGTCCACCCATGTGGACGTGTTTCAACCAATTCAAACAGCTGTCCTTTACTGCCTCAACTTATGCGCCCTAAAACGCGTCTGTCTGAGTCGACGCCTTTCACCCTTTTCGTTACAGACCCGCGAAGGCCCTCCTTTCTTCCTCACTTTCACAAAAATCTTCTCTCTCCTCACCGAGCTCCGGCGACCTCTCCGGTGATCTCTCTCTCAAAAACTCCTTCTCTAGAGCTATGGAACACGGCGAAGGATCAAGGAAGAAGAAGGCCTTGGCCAAGAGGAGGCGGAGGCAAGAAGAAGAAGCTCCCGAGGAGGTACCGGCGGCGTTAGCCGAGGTGGCGGCCTTCTTGGAGGAGGAGCTCCCTCCACCAGCGCCCATGGCGGTGGAAGAGGAAGAGGAGGGCGACCTCCACACGGTGAGTCTTCTGTGGAATGAATGGGGTAAAAAAAAGAGGGGAAGAAAGGGATTCTTTTAAGAACCCGAAATCTGGACTTGAAAGGCGTCCAGACCAGGTGACGCCTTTCAAAAGGCGTCGCCCTTGGTCGACGTCTTTCAATCCAAATTTCAAATTTTTAAAATAGGTAGAAAATAGGTTTGAATTGCGTCAAGGTATGTGGACGTGTTTTGAAACACGTCTGTGTATGCTGACGCCTTTCAAAACAGAAAGTGAATTTTCCTGTTTTTATTAATTACTGACCCTATTTTTTTTATTTTTTTATTTGCAGGGAGTGATGAGGGCCATAATTTCATGGGATTTAGTGATAGGAGCGTATAGGGGACTCCCGGATTTTCAGAAGGCGCGCCTGCGCCGGATGGGGTTCGGCGAGATACTAGACATCGAGTCATTTTGGCTCGATCTAGTTCTGCTGCAGGCGCTCAGGGAGCGTTGGCATGCAGAGAGTCGGGCATTTCTGATGCCTTGGGGGCATATGGTCCCCACCTTAGAGGACGTGGCCAGGATCACTGGCCTGCGGGTAGAGGGCCGACCAGTTAGTGGGGTTACTTACCCCAACTATCAGGGATTAGCAGAGGCCTTACTAGGGATAGAGGTATCTAGTATAGGTAGGGAGTCTAGGATGGTTCCTAGGGTAGAAGTAGAGGCTGCCTTAGGATTAGATGAGCCCCGGCGTCGGTCTGACGAGACTCGGGTAGAATTTAGAGATAGACTAGCCGAGTCATCTTCTTCTGCCTATTGTAGTGACCCGAGTCAGGTAGAGGAGGTAGACAGACAGCTGAGGGTCTTTTTAGTTTTCTTTTTCGGTCGGTTGCTCTTCGGTACGAAGGGCGACCATATCCACTGTAGGTTTCTTTATTTATTAGATGACCTAGATAGCTTAGGTGAGTATGCTTGGGGTGCGGCCCTTCTGGACCACCTGTTCGCAGACCTATCCGCGGTCACGCCGGACCGTGAGACTACTATCAGTGGCTTCTCACCGTTCCTTCAGGTATTAACTTGTTTAATTATGTGTAATATGCAGTGCAATATGATATGATGCTTTTCTAACCTATATGTTCATGAATGCAGGTGTGGAGCTACCACTATTTCCCGCTCGGCAGAGCGCGGATTACTCGTCCAGATGCCGTCCCCTTGGCCTGCCGTTGGCAGCCAATTGTGGACACAGCTCCGCAGCACCACCAGCTGACGGCCCTCTGCCGTCAGTTTTTAGATTATCCAGAGCTATTGGTAAGTTTTTAACTTGTTCAATTTTTTTATTAAATGCAATTCTTTATCCCTTAAGTGTAATTTATTTATGAATGCATCTAACCTATATGCAGGTGATCTGGCGCCCGTATCTGGGCATGAACGAGGAAGGTCAGCCATGGGTGATGGCTGGCAGGAGGCGATTTGGGAGGCAGATGTGGGTGCACTGCCTCAACGAGATCGAGCCCCTCCGCCTCCGGCTCGTGATGAGGACGTTGGGTCTCCATCAGGAATGGATAGATGAAGAGGTCCCGGAGGGTGTGGGGAGGAGCATGAGGGGCAAGCAATCCCTCACCGACTGGCGTGCCAAGTTTCCGGAGCAGTACGAGGACTGGCACCGTCGGGGCATCAGAGTGGAGTCCCGTGCGGAGAGTAGCGAGGGCTACCTCCAGCAGTACCGGGTCCATTACGCCGACCAGCTGCGGCTCCTCCGACCACTCGATGTAAGTATGCATTCATGCATCTTTAATTTTATCATTATCTTGATTTATGTTGGTGAATGAATATATGTATATGTGATTTGCAGGATGCTCGTGATGCGGTCATCATCGACCTCCGGGCCCGACTACATGATGCTGAGGCCCAGCTCGAACAAGTCCAGAAAGAGCTCTTCGATCTGGTATGTATGAATGAATATGAATGCATGTTTTAATTAATTATTTGTTTTGGCGATTAACCACTGACAGTGTTCTTTTGGTGCAGCGAGCCGTCTACACCCAGGCGGCTCCCCCTACCTATGGAGCTTCATCTTCTTCATCATTCGCCGCGCACGATGCTGCCTTGGCTGACCTCCAGAGTCAGCTCGCCTCTGCCATCCACCGGGCTTCTCTTGCGGAGGAGGACCGTGCTGCTCGGGTAAGTTTTGATTTTTGAATTTGACTTGATTTACTTGATTGTCTTGAACTAACAAAATCTTCTTTTGCAGGTTGCTGAGCTCCAAGAAGCCCTTCAGAGGGCTGAAGCGGATGCCTATGCTACAGCGACTCGTGCCGAGGCTGATGCAGAGCGAATTCGGGCTTTAGAGGAGCAGGTGGCCCGACTTTCGGTTGGAGATCTTGCGCGCCTCCAGACCCGCCTGGAGGTCATTAACGAGGAGCGAGAGCGGGAGAGGCAGGAGCGGCAGAGAATGGATGCTGAGATATCCGCTCTTCGGGTCCAGCTTGGCATCGCAGAGCACGAGCGCCGGAGTGTGGAGGAGAGGTACAGGCGTGCTCGACAGCGTGCGCAGGAGCGCGATTTGACGAGCGCTTTCACCGCCAGCGCTGCCGTGTCTTCCGGCCAGGCGGGGCCGAGCACGATGGGGCCACCTCCACCTCCCAGCCGAGGACCAGCACCAGACGCACCTGACGAGGCCCAGAGCCAGTTAGATGAGGGCGGAGGGGAGAGCCAGCCTTGAGGGCTTATGTACTTCTTTTCTTTTCATGTATCATGTATAAAACACTTTTGATATATACATGAAACTTTTGGGCTCCAATCTCGTGTTCATGTGCTTATCTTGCATCCTGTACAACACTTAACAAACAGGTTAAGTATCTATTTAGGCTTAGCCCCTTGCCTGACCAAACAAATGGTCAATCAATCTTTTCCTTGAATAAATAATCAAGGGGCATAGCCTTTATTAACAAAGGTAATAAGAATAATCAGACTTAAGCAAAATGCAACATACAAGCAAACATATGCTCACTGAAAATAAAAGGAATGAAACATATTAAATGCAACAAGCAAATGCTAATTGAAATATTTTTGTGGTTTTGAAATTTTCATTTTTGTTTGGGTTTTTGAAATATGTATTCTTTTTTTTAGATTTTGAAAAGTGTACATTTTTTTTGAATTTTTGAAATATGTACTTTTTTTTTTGAATTTTTGACTATGCAATTTTTTTTGAATTTTGACATATGCAATTTTTTTTGAATTTTTGACTATGTAATTTTTTTGAATTTTTGACATATACATTTTTTTTAAATTTTGACATATACATTTTTTTTTTGAATTTTTGACTAAAAGACCAGTATGGTACTTAGATCGAAAGATCATATTCATTTATTAACTTAATTTCCAAATTGTTCTTTAACAACTTAACTTAAAACCCATCGTGTTTGAACTTGTGTTTCCATTCGTGATCCCATTTGATGATTTGACCCTTAGTCAATCTAAGCCATTCTTTAAGCTTGAAGTACACCTCTTTATAAAGAAAAGAAGAATAGATTTAGAAAGCCCATGAGAAGGTTCCGGAGACCTAAAAAGATGTTCCTTTCCAACCCTAATATCTGTTGGGGTTCGGTCATTTTCTTTCCGGGGTATTTATCGACCTTGCGTTCCCTTTTGTTTCATTTCATGGCCTTGATGTGACGTTTGTAGTGTATTGGCCTTTTGATTTTGCCTGCATTTTCCTTTTTTTTTTGTTTTTTTTCTATTCTTTTCTTTCTTTGCTTTGGAACGGATCTCCCCCATTTTTTTTATGACGGCCTCCTACTAAGATGACGGGTATTCTTGGTAGTCTATTTTAAGCCTCGTTCCGACACTATGGGCCGAGTGTAAAACAGAATTTTACTTTAAAAGGAATGATTTGTACTTTACACTCTTAGTCAAGCTTTTGATATTCTTTAGGACTTGGCATCTCTTGTTACTCACGAATCAAACGTGTTAGTGTGTGTAGTAATGGGTTTAAAGTTAAGTTATTCAGACTAACAAAGAAATTTGAGTTTATAAATTTTCTGATTCCTCTGGTCTTTGTACCATACTGATCGACTCTTTAACTTAAGGGTAGTATTTCTTAAGGTGTAAACCATTCCAGGGATGATTTAGTTCTTCTCCTTCTGCATTAATAAGACGATAAGCATTACCAGGAAAAGCGTGTGATACAACATAAGGTCCTTCCCAGTTGGGTTGGAGCTTAGAACGCGGACCACCAGGTTTTATAAAAATTCTTTTAACGACCATTTCACCGACTTTGAACTTTCGTTCAATGACTTTCTTTTGATAAAAACGTGCTAATCTGTTTTGATAAGCTTTTGCATGATTAGCAGCTGACCATCTTTTCTCGTCTAAAAGTTCCAATTGGGCAAGGAGTGCTGAACGATGTTCATCAATGGAAAATTCCTTGTTCAATTGTACTCTTAATGACGGTATAAGGATCTCATATGGAACTACCGCCTCCATTCCAAATGTTAAGGAATAAGGAGTTTGTCCAGTGGGCGTGCGGATTGAAGTTCGGTAGGCCCATAGAGCCTCAACCAATTTTTCTGGCCAGTCTGCGAATTTGTTAGATTTACACGTCTTTTTGATGATTTTTATCAAAGTCTTATTTGTTGCCTCTGCTTGGCCATTGCCTTGCGGATAATAAGGAGATGAATGATGCAATGCAATTTTATACCTGCTGCAGAGGTCCTTCAATTCCTGTGACACGAACTGCGGTCCGTTGTCGGTGACGATGGTACTTGGAATTCCGAATCTTGTGATGATGTTCTTCATGATGAATTTGCAGACGGTTGATGCTTTGATCTCCACGTATGCTTCAGCTTCTGCCCACTTGGTGAAGTATTCCGTTGCCGTGAGAATGAAAGATTTTTGCTTGATGCCGGAATCTGGGTTACCAAGAGGTCCAATAATGTCGAAAGCCCACATGGAGAAAGGCCATGGGGAAGAAACAGGATGGAGTGAAGATGCAGGAGAATGAATTTTGTCGGCGTGAAATTGACACTTAGCACACCTACGGACATATCCTACACAATCTTCTTCCATGGTTGGCCAATAAAATCCTTGTCTAAGGATCTTCTTTGCTAGCATCTGTCCATTAACATGGCCACCACAAACTCCACTATGAGCTCCTTCCATAACCTTCCAAAGCTCATCTTCATCTAAACATCTCAGAAGAACTCCATCAAAACCTCTCTTATATAATGCTCCCCCAACTAGGGTGTATCGTTGAGCAACTCTCCTGATAGCTCTTTTTTCCTCAGTTGTAGCTTCTTCAGGATATGATTGATCTTCACAATATTTTGCAATTTCATAATACCATGGCTTCTGTTCATCATCCATCTCTTCTAACAACTCCATCAACATGATTTTTCTTTTCTCCACAATACTTCCATCCTTGAATTTCTTCAGCAACTTCTCCTTAGTTCTAAGAAATGAAGGATCTTTCACGGTGGGTGAAAGACGCCTATGAACTATGATTGATTCGGATTGCTTGCTGATCGGAAAATCAAGGGAAGATGCAAGTGAAGCTAGAGCGTCAGCTAAGATGTTTTGATTTCTAGGGACATGGACAAAGATCAATTTTGTAAAAAGCTTTGAATAAGCAGAAGTAAGTTCTTGATATGGCTTGAGCTTGGGATCAAGAGTTCGATACTTGGTCAGCACTTGGCGAAGAATTAATTGGCTATCACCTATAATCCTGAGTTTGGTTGCACCATGAAAATGAGCAGCCTCGAGACCAGCAAGAAGTGCCTCGTATTCAGCTATGTTATTGGTGACTGGAAAGTCAAGCTGAAAGGCTTGTGGAATGGTGACACCTTCAGGTGATAACAGAACGATTCCGATCCCCTTTCCATGAGAATTCAGAGCTCCGTCAAAATGCAGAGTCCACATATCATCTCTGATTTGATTTACGGACATCAATTCCTCATCCGGAAACTCTGATCGCACTGGATCAAATCGAGGAAGGGGATGATGAGCGAGATGTTCTGCTATGGCATAGCCCTTGATCGCTTTCTGTTGAATGTAAATGATATCGAATTGGGATAGAAAGCTTTGCCATCGCGCTAACCTATCAGTATGAACAGATTTCTCCAGAAGGAACTTGATCGGATTCATCCTGGCGATGAGGTGGACTTCATGGGCCAGAAAATAATGCTTTAGTTTCTGCACAACCCAGACCAATGCTGCACATGTTTTCTCCATCGCCGTATATCTCTGTTCAGCGGGGTTGAGAAGTTTAGAGAGATAGTAGGCTGCCCTCTCTTTTCCTCCTTCATCCTCTTGTGCTAGGACAGCCCCCACTGCATCATCCAGGACTGAAATATAAAGTATCAATGGTTTGCTTGGAGATGGTGGTCTCAAAACAGGAGGACTTGCCAAATAGTCCTTTAATCCATCAAATGCCTCCTGACACTTATCGTCCCAATCGAATTTGACTCCTGGCTTGGTAAGCTCGTAGAACGGCTTACACCTTTGTGAGTGCTGGGAGACAAAACGACGAATAAATTGTAACCTCCCGATTAATCCTCTTAACTCTTTCAAGTTTTTGGGAGGTGGCATTTCTCTGATAGCCTTCGCCTTATTGGGATCGATCTCAATTCCCCGTTTGCTGACAATGAATCCAAGCAATTTCCCTGAAGATACCCCGAATACACATTTCTTGGGGTTCATCTTCAACTGATACTCTCTCGATCTCTCTAATACCCTTGCCAAAACTTTGGCGTGCTCAGCCTTCGTTTTAGACTTAACCAATAAGTCATCAACATACACTTCCAAATCTATATGCATCATGTCATGAAATATTGCCATCATAGCCCTTTGATAAGTGGCTCCAGCGTTCTTCAATCCAAATGGCATGACGACATAACAATATGTTCCCCAAGGTGTAGTGAATGAAGTCTTCTCTTGATCCTCTTCTGCCAGCTTAATCTGGTTGTATCCTGAAAATCCATCCATAAACGATAACGTTTAATAGCCAGCAGTGTTATCGATGAGTACATCAATATGAGGCAATGGAAAATCATCTTTAGGACATGCCCGGTTCAGATCGCGGAAGTTAATGCAAATTCTGACCTTCCCGTCCTTTTTCATAACCGGGACTATATTGACCACCCATTGTGGATAAAGGACAACTCTAATGAATTTGGCTTTGTGTAATTTGTCGACCTCTTCCTTCATCTTTAAAGCCATTTGTGGGTGAATTCGCTTTAATTTCTGCTTGACCGGACTAGCTCCATCTTTTAATGTTAACCTGTGTTCAACTAAAGATGAGTCTAACCCTGGCATATCCTCGTAACTCCAGGCGAAAGTGTCCTTATAGTCCTTAAGCACTTGTACCATTCCCTTCTCATCCTCTGTAGAAAGATTTTTACTGACGAGGACAACCTTAGGTTCGTCTTCAGTCCCTAAGTTTATTTCTTTGGTGGGCTCTTCTACGGCAGCTGAAGGTTCATCAAATCTCTTCACTCCACTGGCATATGCCTCAGCTGCGTCCTCATCATCTTTCTCATCTTCAACAATGGGGTCCTTTTCATGCACTAACTCATATACCCCGTACCCATCATTGACTGACTCATCATCTGTACAATCTTCTGGCATCTGAATTGGATCTTCTAAAAGCTGAGGGATTAAAGAGCAAAAAGAACATTTATCAGCCAAATCCTGGAGGTATCTTTCTGGAATTTGCTTACCCTTAGGCTTTCTAGACTTCCTAACCTGCCTAAAACTAGACTTCCTAACTTCACTAAACTGCCTATCATAACCTAAGGAAGATGAAGCAGGATGAAAATCCTGGGATACAAGTGGAAATACAGGGGAATCCTCCCGTGGGGAGGGACAGAGTAGATCTAGGAGAGAATCTTGACCGACGGACCCGCGCGATGGGGTGTAATCGGACAAGTAAGATGTTTCCTCGATAATGATTTGGGAAGAATTTGTTGTAAAATTGGCGTTTTTTTTTGGATATCGGAGGAATTATACATGAAGCAGGAGTGAATACAAATGGAAGGGGAATCAGACGGAGGAAGCGGCACCAAGGCCAGAGGATTAGGGGGATCATATAGCAATATGTCCCAGATCAGATCATACATCCTCTCTAGGTCGAGAGGAGGTTGTGGAATAAAGTCCCAAGGGGACAGAGTTATCATAACGGGCGGGGCCCGTAGAATATCTTCAATTATGACCCGCGACCAAGTCGGGGTCAAGAGTAGTGTACGAAAAAGAGTATGGAGCATGAAGACATGTGAAGGATATGTCCCCCTCCAGAGCAGATATGTTGTATAACCAGCTTCATAGGGGTCATCTGGCTCCCCTTCATCAGTTTGTTCGGACAGCAGTATCCGCTTATCAAAGATTGCGCCAGGGCTCTCAATTAGCTCGTCGATCTGCGGTGGCCACTTGGGTTCTGCATGATCCAGGAATAGTCTGTTCAGTGCTATGTATAGGTCCCTCAGGTCGAACCACCTGTACCATTCGCATTCAGGGTCATGGAATTTTCTCCTCTTCATAGGCCGCAAAGCCTCCAAGGATTGGTACGTAAGTAGTTCGGAACAATGTCTGGCCAAGTCCCTCCCATATATGTCATGGAAGTCAAAACATGAAGTAATGACCACCGTGTTGTCATGACTAAGTATGGGCCCTTTCACAAAGTGTGTATATAGAGTCCATGTTAAGGGATCTCGGCCTTCTTTCAGTGGTGTAGACATTGTTTCCAAGATTTCTTGACCATCTTCTTGCTGAACCCTGTCTTGCTTCAGTTTCCTCGGCCTATAGCCCAGACCGCTTCCAGGTACTGCCCGATGATCTTTAACAGGAGTGGTCCTGCCTTGCAACTGTGTGCCCAGACCTTTCCCAGGCTCGTAGCCGTTTTTCATCATAATCCTCCATCCTGGGGTACTCATGCACTTCCCCCTTTTGATAGCATTTAATGGGTATGGAGAAATGGTAGCGGCTTTCAAAGGATCAGCCACTGGACGGTAGACCTATAATACCGACAGAAAAGGTTGTCGGCCAGGTAAAACAGCAGATTTAATATTTAGGGTATGAGCAGCAGCAAGGATCGGCATGCTCGTCACTTTAATAATTCGTCCTTTATAAGGGAATTTGAGGCATTGGTGATTCGTAGAAGGAATCGCCTCAAGAGTTTTAATATAAGGACGTCCCAGAATGGCATTTATGGAAGGGTCAATTTCTAGAATATGAAATTCGACCTCTGCATGACTTACTGGCCCTAGCTCCACCTTTAAATAAACCATTCCCAGAGGGGAACGGGTAGAATTGTCATATGCCGTAACTGAGATGGGGCTAGGCAGCCATTTCTCCTTGGGCACACCGCATAGCTCCACGGTCTTCGGAGGTAAAACATTAATTGAAGCCCCTGTATCAACTAGGCATGCATCCACGGCCTTCTTGCAGATATTGACCGTGATGCTCAGAGCCATGCTTCTGGCGGCTGGCGGTGCTAGTTCCGATGTGTGGAATGTAATTGAGGGCTGATCCCCCTGAGGAACTAGTAGTGCTGCAATTTTCTCTACCGGCACGTCTTCGTTAACCATCACCTTCTGTAGGTATTCCATTAAGGCTTCTTGGTGAATCTTGGACCTTTTAATCAATTCAAGTACAGTGATCCGTGCCGGTGTTCTGTCCAGATGTTTCAACAAGTCATATTGAGTGCCTGGTGCACTCTCTTCATTATGGGCTTCCTCAGTCGGCTGTGATGGGCCGTCTCTGACTGTGGACTGAGGAAAGACCTTGTTGAAAATCCTTCCACTCCGGAGCGCATGTTCCTCGACCGTGGAGGATCCGGGTGACACCTTGAGTACCGCAGAGTCGGGTGGCGTAAGCGGTGCGGAGGGTTGATGCGTAGGTGGTGGCGTTGGGTTAGGTGGTGATGGCGCGGTACGGATTAAAGGCCTAGATGGTTGGATGGTAGATGGGTAAGTGGTTGGCGAAGTGGGGAATGGTACGCGTAATAGCGGTCTGGATGGTTGGGGCATATCTGGGTAGGTAGTGGTAGCGGGTGAAGTAGGAAATGGTATGCGTAATAATGGCCTAGATGGTAGGAGGGGCGCGTTATTGGTTTGCGGGGGGGTATATGATGGAGGCGCAGGAGTGCGGGGCGCAATGGGTCTAAGGAAGGTGGGTAGTGGTAGTGGGTTATTGGGTGAGGGCGAGTGATATGTGGGTGTGGGTAGAGGGGTGATGGTAACGGGTTGTGGTCTGGGTATGTGGATGGTGCGGCGTGGTGGTTGTTCTGCGGTACTTTGAACGTGACCCGTTGAATAAAGAGAGGAAGAGTCCTCTATCCTCCATTGTTGCCCACGACCAGCCTCAGACTGGCTGTTCGTTAGAATGGGAGCAACTTGGTTCTGGTTTTGGTGCTCCGGGAGTGGATTCTGCACTATGCCCATGTTGGGTGGTGCTGCTGCTTGTGCCGATGGTCTTGCTTGCTGCTGCTGTTGCGGTCTTCCCGCCTTCAGGGCTGTTATGTACTTCTTCATTTCCTCCCAGTCTATGCCGCCCTGCTCGTTGAGATCATGAATATAATCTCTGAACTGGAAACAGGTGTCAATGGTATGCCCAGGTTGCCTATGGAAGTAGCAATACCTGGACGTATCGGCATTTTGAGGCCAGACGGCCTTTTCCCTTGGCAAAACTAAGGCATTAGCCGCCATTAAAGCACTGAAGATATCGGCCAAGGATTCTGGGAGGGCCGGGTATTCTGCCCTTTTCGGGCCTGGGGGTCTCCTCTGCTGGTTGTAGTCACCAGGAGGAGGGACATTGTGGTATGCCGGCGGTGCGCGCGGCTGGTACTGTGGCTGTTGCTGGTTCTAATACTGCTGCTGCTGGGGTTGCTGGTACTGCTGTTGCCGTTGCGGCTGTTGCTGTAGCTGTTGCTGGTTCTGATTCTGATTCGGCTGCCGGGGCCGTTGATACTGTTGTTGGTACTGGGGGTTCTGCTGCTGTCTGTACCCTTGCTGCTGTGGCCTCTGGTACTGCTGCTGACTCCTCACGAACTGGGGCGAGTTATTGTTCATGGTACTCACTTGCTCATGAGAGAGCGTGCCCTCAGTAGTCGGACCTGTGCTGGAAGAGTTCGGCATTGCAGGCTTCCGAGGCGGAGGCCTGCTAGGTCTATGAGGATCAAAGACGCTAGAGAATGTAGCGTCCTTGAAAGCATTCTGGCAGTACCGTGCTCTTTCATAGAGCTCTGCCATGTTAGTCAAATTGTTCAAGGAGAGGACGAGCTTGAACTGGGGCGTGGCATTGGAAATTAACATCTTCACTTGTTCGGACTCGGACAAGTGATCCTTCACCTTTTCAGCCAGACCCCGCCACCTGTCAGCAAAACTGACAAACTCCTCATCAGGTTTCATCTTTTCTGCAATAAGGTCCGTGATAGACAAGGAGGGTGCAACTCTGTCCTGGTACCGTTGAATGAATTTACGTGAAACGATACCGTAATCTTCTACTTCTGAGGGTTTCAGGGAAAAGAACCACTCGAGGGCTGGTCCCTCTAGAGATCTCCTGAACAAGAAGGCCAACGACCTCTTATCATTCTGCCAGAAAGAGGATTCATACATGAACTCCTTCAGGTGTGTGAAGGGGTTACCAGTACCGTTGTACTTTCGGTATACTGGCATTTCAGAGGGTGGCAGATGGAATACTGGCAGGCTCGGTAGACTGATCTCTGGCACAGCTTTGACCTCCATCATTTTCTGGAGGTTATTAAATTGCTCATCCATACGCTCCATTTTGGCCAGCAGCGTTTGTGTGGTCAGATCTGCTTGGGGAGGAGGAGGAGGAGGAGGTACTTGGTAGGCCTGCTGCCTAGAGTACGTTGGACAGGGTGGACAATAGAGGGGAGGTCCGGCAGAGCTTCCGCCATGCCCGAGGGCATTTTGATAAGCAGGCGTTTGTGGTCTAGCCGGTTGCCTAGATGATGAAAGCTGCGGCCCAGCTGGCCGAGAAGTAATATGAAGGCCCTCCACGGCCTGTTGGATATAAGGAGGAGGAAAAGAAGGTTGCTGAGGAACAGCAGGGGGAGCCACAGGGTTCGGCTCGGCAGGCTGCATGGGTGCCTTCCCCTTCAAAATAGATTGGATCGCCTCAAACTGCTGAGGGTCCAGTCGGGAGGCAAGAACTCCCAGAGCATTGATGAGATCCGTAGGATCAGTGGGTGAGGGATCATTCTGGTTCATGTCCCCCTCCAGATCGGGATTAGGAATCGCATATTCATGCGGAGGAGGATCAGGATATTGATCACGTGGATGCAAAAGAGGTGTCCGAACATTCCCATCTAGACGATAGGGAATGGGGATAGAACTACGGGAGGCATCAGTATCTCTCCCACTCTCATAGTTGTATTCAGACTCCCGAGGGGCATTAGCATCTCCCTCGTAATTAACCATGGCGTCTGGAGCCACACTCAAGTCCCTACCTGATCGTAGCAACATGATGTTAGATTCTTTTTCTTCAAAGATTTGACAAACAAGTTGCACAAAGATTAATCAAACAAGTGGATGCTTAACGTGATTTTAAGATTCCTTTTTTGAGTTATTTGGATTCAATTAAACCTCAAATTCTCTCAAGGAAAGGATCCTAGTTTCAGTTCAATTTCCACCGTTATTCCCTAGGGCTTTCTCTCACAACGCTTTCATAATCTAACCAGGACTTCAATTGGTACAACCAGCCCGATGATCAAGGAGGAATACCTTGATTTTGGGGACTTATGGAGGTCTCAACGTCAACTTCTCTAGTCTGATCAAGGGACCAACCCAATCAGAGAGAGTTGCTGACGTCGAGTAATGTGTTCCTAAGAAGAGGAGGGTATTAGCCTCAATGCGTATGTCCTGCGGCCTGGATGGCCTCTAATGCTTAATAAGTAATGGGTAGCTAGCACTCAAAACACAGAAATCTGGAAATTGAAAAAGATTAAGAAACTGTCTGAATCGCGTCGATGGTAGTCGACGCTATTCAAAACAGAACTTAATTTTTCGCAGAAGCAGATGCAGACAGCAGAGAAACTGTGAAGCCTGAAAGGCGTCTAGGGGTGTTGACGCGGTTTGAAACGCGTCAGCAATCCTGGACGCTTTTCAGTTCGCAGAAACAGTTTTCCAGGAGGATTTTCTGGGTTGAATCCTCCTTAAACAAGATAAAAAGCAGTAAACAATCGACTCATACAAAATTTTTAGTTCCATATTTTAAACAGGATGATTCACTGACTAAACAACTAGAAAAACAATCAATCACACATCATTTTTATCACAAAAACAGCTTTTTGAATTAATCAAGGGGAGGGCAAGATCTTGCCACTGGGGTGTGCACGTGGTGCACGAGGGAAATTGATTAAACTAAAAACACTCACCAATTGGTGAGGACGTGTCGAAAGACACAAGTGGTGCACCGTGGGTGCCCAGTTGATAATAGCAAGAACAAAAAACTTAAAAGATGGCGAGACCAAGTCCCACCGTGATCGCCAAAAAAGCTGTAGGTGCTTAGAATGACCGTGTGATTAACATGAAATATCTATGTTGTTTAGTGTAAACTAACCTATTAAAAACAGCAACTAAAGTGCAGTGATCGCCAGAAACTTTTAACTAAAAAGTTTCAAAAGAGATATGATCGCCTACCTGTCAAACGCGGAAGATTGAGTCCTTGGTTCCCCTTCCTCAGCCGGCTGAAGAAAGAGAGCCCTTTCTTTGCTTCTTGTTCTTGCTGTTGAATTTTGGGGTTGAGGATCGTCCAGAAATCTTTCTGGCTTTGTGCTTGATTTCCTCTTTTGAATCTCTCGTTGTTGTTGTTGAGTGCAGAAACAGAGAGAGAAAATGAAGAAATATTGATGAGAAATTTAAGTAGAGGCAGAATCTGAACTAATCATGATTTTAAGCATATTTAAAACAGCAAACTTACTTGTTGAGTGGCTTTGAAACCCCTTAAATCAAGTAGGTTTTTGAAAGATTATGCTGTGGTGTGTGTTTGCATGAAGTGAATATGAAGAATGAAATTAATGAAGATGAAAATGCATGCAATAATGAAAAACTTATGCCCGATCGGTTGAAGCTCTGAAAGGATGAAGATCTTGAAAGGAACGCCGACTTCTGGAAATGGCAGCGCTCCGGCGTTACGACGTTGTTGCTTCGATCTTCAACTCGCTATAACGCTATGGCTCAACTCAACTTAATTCTCTTCTCTTTTTTTTTTTTACTCTTCAACATGCAGGGTATTTATAGGCATTTCTTGCGTTCGAGATTAACATAGAAAAATCCCGAATTTATCCATCTTAACCGACAGATAATTACTGATTAATTCATCTTTATCTGTAATTATCTAAAACGCGTCCACCTTGGCTGACGCCTTTCAGATTAATTAAGATAAGGATAAATATCCGGGAAAACTTATCTTTATCTTTATTAGGTAAAAACGCGTCCATCTGTATAGACGTCGTTTAGACTAATTAAGATAAGGATAAACATCCGGAGGGGAAGTTAAAACCACTTAGGAAACTTAAAACGCGTCTACATTAGCAGACGCCTTTTAGTTAATTAATTAATTAATTAAAATTCAAATTTAAACGTTAAAATAAGAATAAATTCCAAATGGCGTCCACTTGGGTAGACGTCTTTTAGAATTCTTCATATTTTAACTCAAATTTGAGCTAAAATCAATTCAATTGATTAACTTAAACACATCTGTTAAACCCGACACTTAAAAAGATTAATAAAAATTAATTAATGATTAATTATCAGACCATTATGAGGCATTATTGTATGATATGAAATTTACTCAAAATGACGTCAAAATTAGCGTGTCTACACAGTGGAGAGTAGAGGACTCTTCCTCTCTTTGTTCAACGGGTCACGTTCAAAGTACCGCAGAACAACCACCACGCCTCACCATCCACATACCCAGACCACAACCCGTTACCATTACCCCTTTACCGACACCCACATATCACTCGCCCGCACCCAATAACCCACTACCCTCTTTTCTTAAGCCCATTGCGCCCCGCACTCCTACGCCTCCATCATATACCCCTCCGCAAACCAATAACACGCCTCTCCTACCATCCAGGCCATTACTACGCGTACCATTTCCTACTTCACCCATTACCGCTACCACTACTTACCCAGATATGCCCTTACCATCTAAACCGCTATTACGCGTACCATTCCCCACTTCGCCAACCACGTACCCATCTACCATCCAACCCTCTAGGCCTTTAATCCGCACCGCGCCATCACCACCTAACCCAACGCCACCACCTACGCATCAACCCTCCGCACCGCTTACGCCACCCGATTCTGCGGTACTCAAGGTGTCACCCGGATCCTCCACGGTCGAGGAACATGCGCTCCGGAGTGGAAGGATTTTCAACAAGGTCTTTCCTCAGTCCACAGTCAGAGACGGCCCATCACAGCCGACTGAGGAAGCCCATAATGAAGAGAGTGCGCCAGGCACTCAATATGACTTGTTGAAACATCTGGACAGAACACCGGCACGGATCACTGTACTTGAATTGATTAAAAGGTCCAAGATTCACCAAGAAGCCTTAATGGAATACCTACAGAAGGTGATGGTTAACGAAGACGTGCCGGTAGAGAAAATTGCAGCACTACTAGTTCCTCAGGGGGATCAGCCCTCAATTACATTCCACACATCGGAACTAGCACCGCCAGCCGCCAGAAGCATGGCTCTGAGCATCACGGTCAATATCTGCAAAAAGGCCGTGGATGCATGCCTGGTTGATACAGGGGCTTCAATTAATGTTTTACCTCCGAAGACCCTGGAACTGTGCGGTGTGCCCAAGGAGAAATGGCTGCCTAGCCCCATCTCAGTTACGGCATATGACAATTCTACCCGTTCTCCTCTGGGAATGGTTTATTTAAAAGTGGAGCTAGGTCCAGTAAGTCATGCAGAGGTCGAATTTCATATTCTAGAAATTGACCCTTCCATAAATGCTATTCTGGGACGTCCTTATATTAAAACTCTTGAGGCGATTCCTTCTACGAATCACCAATGCCTCAAATTCCCTTATAAAGGACGAATTATTAAAGTGACGAGCATGACGATCCTTGCTGCTACTCATACCTTAAATATTAAATCTGCTGTTTTACCTGGCCGACAACCTTTTCTGTCGGTATTACAGGTCTACCGTCCAGTGGCTGATCCTTTTAAAGCCGCTACCATTTCTCCATACCCATTAAATGCTATCAAAAGGGGGAAGTGCATGAGTACCCCAGGATGGAGAATCATGATGAAAAATGGCTATCAGCCTGGGAAAGGTCTGGGCACACAGTTGCAAGGCAGGACCACTCCTGTTAGAGATCACCGAGCAGTACCCGGAAGCGGTCTGGGCTATAGGCCGAGGAAACTGAAGCAAGACAGGGTTCAGCAAGAAGATGGTCAAGAAATCTTGGAAACAATGTCCACACCACTTAAAGAAGGCCGAGATCCCTTAACATGGACCCTATATACACACTTTGTGAAAGGGCCCATACTTAGTCACGACAACACGGTAGTCATTACTTCATGTTTTGACTTCCATGACATATATGGGAGGGACTTGGCCAGACATTGTTCCGAACTACTTACGTACCAATCCTTGGAGGCTTTGCGGCCTATGAAAAGGAGGAAATTTCATGACCCCGAATGCGAATGGTACAGATGGTTCGACCTGAGGAACCTATACATAGCACTGAACAGATTATTCCTGGATCCTGCAGAACCCAAGTGGCCACCGCAGATCGACGAGCTAATTGAAAGCCCTGGTGCAATCTTTGATAAGCGGATACTCCTATCCGAAGAAACTGATGAAGGGGAGCCAGATGACCCCTATGAAGCTGGTTATACAACATATCTGCTCTTGAGGGGGACATATCCTTCACATGTCCTAATGTTCCATACTCTTTTTCGTACACTACTCTTGACCCTGACTTGGTCGCGGGTCATTACTGAAGACATTCCACGGGCTCCGCCCGTTATGACTACTCTGTCCCCTCGGGACCTTATTCCACAACCTCCTCTCGACCTAGAGAGGATGTATGATCTGATCTGGGACATATTGCTATATGATCCCCCTAATCCTCTGGCCTTGATGCCACTTCCTCCGTCTGATTCTCCTTCCATTTGTATTCACTCCTGCTTCATGTATAATTCCTCCGATATCAAAAAAAAAACGCCAATTTTACAACAAATTCTTCCCAAATCATTATCGAGGAAACATCTTACTTGTCCGATTGCACCCCATCGCGCGGGTCCGTCGGTCAAGATTCTCTCTTAAACATACTCTGCCCCTCCCCACGGGAGGATTCCCCTGTATTTCCACTTGTATCTCAGGATTTTCATCCTGCTTCATCTTCATTAGGTTATGATAGGCAGTTTAGTGAAGTTAGGAAGTCTAGTTTTAGGCAGGTTAGTCAGGTTAGGAAGTCTAGGAAGCCTAAGGGTAGGCAAATTCCAGAAAGATACCTCCAGGATTTGGCTGATAAATGTTCTTTTTGCTCTTTAATCCCTCAGCTGTTAGAAGATCCAATTCAGATGCCAGAAGATTGTACAGATGATGAGTCAGTCAATGATGGGTACGGGGTATATGAGTTAGTGCATGAAAAGGACCCCATTGTTGAGGATGAGGAAGATGATGAGGACGCAGCTGAGGCGTATGCCAGTGGAGTGAAGAGATTTGATGAACCTTCAGCTGCCGTAGAAGAGCCCACCAAAGAAATAAACTTAGGGACTGAAGGCGAACCTAAAGTTGTCATCGTCAGTAAAAATCTTTCTATAGAGGATGAGAAGGCAATGGTACAAGTGCTTAAGGATTATAAGGACACTTTCGCCTGGAGTTATGAAGATATGCCGGGGTTAGACTCATCTTTAGTTGAACACAGGTTAACATTAAAGGATGGAGCTAGTCCGGTCAAGCAGAAATTAAGGCGATTCCACCCACAAATGGCTTTAAAGATGAAGGAAGAGGTCGATAAATTACACAAAGCCAAATTCATTAGAGTTGTCCTTTATCCACAATAGGTGGCCAACATAGTCCCGGTTATGAAAAAAGACGGGAAGGTCAGAATTTGCATTGACCTCCGCGATCTGAACCGGGCGTGTCCTAAAGATGATTTTCCATTGCCTCATATTGATGTACTCATCGATAACATTGCTGGCTATGAGACATTATCGTTTATGGATGGATTTTCAGGATACAACCAGATTAAGCTGGCAGAAGAGGATCAAGAGAAGACTTCATTCACTACACCTTGGGGAACATATTGTTATGTCGTCATGCCATTTGGATTGAAGAACGCTGGAGCCACTTATCAAAGGACTATGATGGCAATATTTCATGACATGATGCATATAGATTTGGAAGTGTATGTGGATGACTTATTGGTTAAGTCTAAAACGAAGGCTGAGCACGCCAAAGTTTTGGCAAGGGTATTAGAGAGATCGAGAGAGTATCAGTTGAAGATGAACCCTAAGAAATGTGTATTCGGGGTATCTTCAGGGAAATTGCTTGGATTCATTGTCAGCAAACGGGGAATTGAGATCGATCCCAATAAGGCGAAGGCTATCAGAGAAATGCCACCTCCCAAAAACTTGAAAGAGTTAAGAGGATTAATCGGGAGGTTACAATTTATTCCCCGTTTTGTCTCCCAGCACTCACAAAGGTGTAAGCCGTTTTACGAGCTTACCAAGCCAGGAGTCAAATTCAATTGGGACGATAAGTGTCAGGAGGCATTTGATGGATTAAAGGACTATTTGGCAAGTCCTCCTGTTTTGAGACCACCATCTCCAGGCAAATCATTGATACTTTATATTTCAGTCCTGGATGATGCAGTAGGGGCTGTCCTAGCACAAGAGGATGAAGAAGGAAAAGAGAGGGCAGCCTACTATCTCTCTAAACTTCTCAACCCCGCTGAACAGAGATATACGGCGATGGAGAAAACATGTGCAGCATTAGTCTGGGTTGTTCAGAAATTGAAGCATTATTTTCTGGCCCATGAAGTCCATCTCATCGCTAGGATGAATCCGATCAAATTCCTGCTGGAGAAATCTGTTCTTACTGATAGGTTAGCGCGATGGCAAAGCTTTCTATCTCAATTCGATATTATTTACATTCAACAGAAAGCAATCAAGGGCTATGCCATAGCAGAACATCTCGCTCATCATCCCCTTCCTCGATTTGATCCAGTGCGATCAGAGTTTCCGGATGAGGAACTGATGTCCGTAAATCAAATCAGAAATGATATGTGGACTCTGCATTTTGACGGAGCTCTGAATTCTTATGGAAAGGGGATCGGAATCGTTCTGTTATCACCTGAAGGTGTCACCATCCCACAAGCCTTTCAGCTTGACTTTCCAGTCACCAACAACATAGCTGAATACGAGGCACTTCTTGCTGGTCTCGAGGCTGCTCATTTCCATGGTGCCACCAAACTCAGGATTGTGGGTGATAGCCAATTAATTCTTCGCCAAGTGCTGACCAAGTATCGAACTCTTGATCCTAAGCTCAAGCCATATCAAGAACTTACTTCTGCTTATTCAAAGCTTTTCACAAAATTGATCTTTGTCCATGTCCCTAGAAATCAAAACATCTTAGCTGACGCTCTAGCTTCACTTGCATCTTCCCTTGATTTTCCTATCAGCAAGCAATCTGAATCAATCATAGTTCATAGGCGTCTTTCACCTGCCATGAAAGATCCTTCATTTCTTAGAACTAAGGAGAAGTTGCTGAAGAAATTCAAAGATGGAAGTATTGTGGAGAAAAGAGAAATCATGTTGATGGAGCTGTTAGAAGAGATGGATGATGAACAGAAGCCATGGTATTATGAAATTGCAAAATATTGTGAAGATCAATCGTATCCTGAAGAAGCTAAAACTGAGGAAAAAAGAGCTATCAGGAGAGTTGCTCAACGATACACCCTAGTTGGGAGAGCATTATATAAGAGAGGTTTTGATGGAGTTCTTCTGAGATGTTTAGACGAAGATGAGCTTTGGAAGGTTATGGAAGGAGCTCATAGTGGAGTTTGTGGTGGCCATGTCAATGGACAGATGCTAGCAAAGAAGATCCTTAGACAAGGATTTTATTGGCCAACCATGGAAGAAGATTGTGTAGGATATGTCCGTAGGTGTGCTAAGTGTCAACTTCACGCCGACAAAATTCATTCTCCTGCATCTTCACTCCATCCTGTTTCCTCCCCATGGCCTTTCTCCATGTGGGCTTTCGACATTATTGGACCTCTTGGTAACCCAGATTCCGGCATCAAGCAAAAATCTTTCATTCTCACGGCAACGGAATACTTCACCAAGTGGGCAGAAGCTGAAGCATACGTGGAGATCAAAGCATCAACCGTCTGCAAATTCATCATGAAGAACATCATCACAAGATTCGAAATTCCAAGTACCATCGTCACCGACAACGGACCGCAGTTCGTGTCACAGGAATTGAAGGACCTCTGCAACAGGTATAAAATTGCATTGCATCATTCATCTCCTTATTATCCGCAAGGCAATGGCCAAGCAGAGGCAACTAATAAGACTTTGATAAAAATCATCAAAAAGACGTGTAAATCTAACAAATTCGCAGATTGGCAAGAAAAATTGGTTGAGGCTCTATGGGCCTACCGAACTTCAATCCGCACGCCTACTGGACAAACTCCTTATTCCTTAACATTTGGAATGGAGGCAGTAGTTCCATATGAGATCCTTATACCGTCATTAAGAGTACAATTGAATAAGGAATTTTCCATTGATGAACATCGTTCAGCACTCCTTGTTCAATTGGAACTTTTAGACGAGAAAAGATGGTCAGCTGCTAATCATGCAAAAGTTTATCAAAACAGACTAGCACGTTTTTATCAAAAGAAAGTCATTGAACGAAAGTTCAAAGTCGGTGAAATGGTCGTTAAAAGAATTTTTGTAAAACCTGGTGGTCCGCGTTCTAAGCTCCAACCCAACTGGGAAGAACCTTATGTTGTATCGCATGCTTTTCCTGGTAATGCTTATCGTCTTGTTAATGCAGAAGGAGAAGAGCTAAATTATCCCTGGAATGGTTTACATCTTAAGAAATACTACCCTTAGGATAAAGAGTCGATCAGTATGGTTCAAAGACCAGAGGAATCAGAAAATTTATAAACTCAAATTTCTTTGTTAGTCTTAATAATTTAACTTCAAACCCATTACTGCACACACTGACACGTTTGATTCGTGAGTAACAAGAGATGCCAAGTCCTGAAGAATATCAAAAGCTTGACTAAGAGTGTAAAGTACAAATCATTCCTTTTAAAGTAAAATTCTGTTTTACACTCGGCCCATGATGTCGGAACGAGGCTTAAAATAGACTACCAAGAATACCCGCCATCATAGTAGGAGGCCGTCATAAAAAAATGGGGGAGATCCGTTCCAAAGCAAAGCAAAGAAAGAAAAGAATAGAAAAAACAAAAGGAAAAGGCAAGATTCAAAATCAAAAAGGCCAATACATTACAAACGTCACATCAAGGCCATGAAATGAGACAAAAGGGAACGCAAGGTCGATAAATACCCCGGAAAGAAAATGACCGAACCCCAACAGATATTAGGGTTGGAAAGGAACATCTTTTTAGGTCTCCGGAACCTTCTCATGGGCTTTCTAAATCTATTCTTCTTTTCTTTCTAAAGAGGTGTACTTCAAACTTAAAGAATGGCTTAGATTGACTAAGGGTCAAATCATCAAATGGGATCACGAATGGAAACACAAGTTCAAACACGATGGGTTTTAAGTTAAGTTGTTAAAAAACAATTTGGAAATTAAGTTAATGAATGAATATGATCTTTTGATCTAAGTACCATACTGGTCTTTTAGTCAAAAATTCAAAAAAATACATATGTCAAAAATTCAAAAAAATACATATGTCAAAAAATTCAAAAAAAATACATATGTCAAAAATCCAAAAAAAATACATATGTCAAAATCAAAAAAAAATATATATGTCCAAAATTCAAAAAAAAAAGCATATATTTCAAAACCCAAACAAAAATGAATATTTTAAAACAACAAAAATATTTCAATTAGCATTTGCTTGTTGCATTTAATGTGTTTCACTCCTTTTATTTTCAGTGAGCGTCTGTTTGCTTGCATGTTGCATTTTGCTTAAGTCTGATTATTCTTATTACCTTTGTTAATAAAGGCTATGCCCCTTGACCATTTACTCAAGGAAAAGATTGATCGACCGTTCACTCGGTCAGGCAAGGGGCTAAGCCTAAACAGATACTTAACATGTTTGTTCAAGTCATATACAGGACACAAGGCATTGGTAGAGTGGGAATTCGAGTAGAGAACAACCAGAAACCTATTTCTGTAAGTAAAAGGCGTCGAGGAGCACTGACGTTTTTCAAGGAAATTCAAGTAAAGCTGAAAATATCAAGAAGATCTCACTGAGGGAGTTAAGAAGTCTCGACCGTGGCTAAAAAGACGGTTATTTCTACCCTTATTCCATGTAATTATTTTGCATTTGTATTACTATATGATAAATATTTATTATAGTATATCAAGGACCTTGTGGTTTTGATGAAACTGGAATTTGAGTTCCCCTTCAACAAAAACAGTGATAATTCCAGAGGATTCTTAATCGCACGGATAGGCCGTTGGGTTGTTGATTAGTGAGGACGATGGTTCCACTTTTGTGAAACGGTGCGTGGGTAAACGAGCTTCGGCTTAGCACTGAATTACAAGAATTGGTATCTTGACTCATTAATGACAATTTAACAATATTATCCTTGATTAATTTATATTTTATTTGACTTTATATTTTTCTTTTAGCCCAGCATGCATCATATAGGACTTTGAAATCATTGTAATAAGAATTAATTACTGATTAAGTTTCAGACCATTAAATCAAATAATCTCCAACATGATATGAAATATTCCATTCCGAATTGAGTATCTTGATTATCTTTGAGGTTCGCTTAAATATATCATTGGAATTTTATCCTTGATTGGATTCTTTATCCAATATTTCTTGTTTTCTTTTAAGATCCATCATGGCTGTAGCACGTCCACATTGGCTGGCAAACGCTCCCCATGATGAAACCTACAGTGTCTACGACCTGGGGTACTTCCCACTCTGAGGAGGTTGATCGACCTTATTTTATTTTCTTGTCTACCTCATCCAGACAGGATTAATTCCATTGATCTCCTTGAGCTATCTTCATTGATAATTTTGAAAAAAAATTCCAGTCATGTGATGTTAAGAGCGTGTCTCATCACACCTTGGCATCACCTTTTCAGTACATTCCATTCCATTTCACTCCCTTGCAAAGACAATGCCAAGGTGAGGCAGCTGTAGACACGCTAATTTTGACATCATTTCGAGTAAATTTCATATCATACAATAATGCCTCGAAATGGTCTGATAATTAATCATTAATTAATTTTTATTAATCTTTTTAAGTGTCGGGTTTAACAGATGTGTTTAAGTTAATCAATTGAATTGGTTTTAGCTCAAATTTGAGTTAAAATATGAAGAATTCTAAAAGACGTCGACCCAAGTGGACGCCATTTAGACTTTATTCTTATTTTAGTGATTAAATTTGAATTTTAATTAATTAATTAATTAACTAAAAGGCGTCTTGTAATGTCGACGCGTTTTAAGTTTCCTAAGTGATTTTAACTTCCTCTCCGGATGTTTATCCTTATCTTAATTAGGCTAAAAGACGTCTACACAGGTGGACGCGTTTTACCTAATAAAGATAAAGATAAGTTTTCCCAGATATTTATCCTTATCTTAATTAATCTGAAAGACGTCAGCTAAGGTGGACGCGTTTTAGATAATTACAGATAAAGATGAATTAATCAGTATTTATCTGTCGGTTAAGATGGATAAATTCGGGATTTTTCTATGTTAATCTCGAACGCAAGAAATGCCTATAAATACCTTGCATGTTGAAGAGTTAAAAAAAAAAAAGAGAGAGAGTTGAAATCCATTAAGAGAGAACATTATTATAGCGAGTTGAAGATCGAAGCAACAACGTCGGAACGCCGGAGCGCTGCCATTTCCAGAAGTCGGCGTCCTTTCAAGATCTTCATCCTTTCAAAGCTTCAACCGATTGGGCATAAGTTTTTCATTACTGCATTTTCATTTTCATCTTCATTAATTCCATTCTTCATTCACTTCATGCAAACACACACCACAGCATAATTTTTCAAAACCTATTTGATTTAAGGGGTTTCAAAGCCACTCAACAAGTAAGTTTGATGTTCAATCATATGTCCAAAATCATGATTAGTTTGGATACTGCTTCTACTTAAATTATCATCATCATTGTTTCTTCATTTTCTGTCTCTCTGTTTCTGCTGCACTCAACAACAACGAGAGATTCAAAAGGGGAAATCAAGCACAAAGTCAGAAAGACTTCTGGACGATCCTCAACCTCAAATTCAACAGCAAGAACAAGAAGCAAAGAAAGGGCTCTCTTTCTTCAGCCGGCTGAGGAAGGGGAACCAAGGACTCAATCTTCCGCGTTAGAACAGGTAAGCGATCATATCTCTTTTGAAACTTTTTAGTTAAAAGTTTCTGGCGATCACTGCACTTAGTTGCTATTTTTAATAGGTTAGTTTACACTAAACAACATAGATTTTTCATGTTAATCACACGGTCATCCTAAGCACCTACAGTGTGTTCTTCCAAAAACATGAGCAACACACTGTTTGTTTTCAAAGTTGATTTTGAAAAGGATGCCATGGTTTATTGGTAATGTTTTATAATAGCTTTAGCTATGATTGGACTCTAGTCAAATGGTTGGAGTGGGAATTGATTAAAGAGCATATTATCTAATTTCTCCTTTGTTGCTTGTTTTAGTTGGAAGTGTTAGTATGCTGTGGAATGAAGGGAGAGGAGCACACATCATATCGGTACGTCCTGCATTTGGGTAATGTATGGAGTACTTTTATAAGGAAGAACTCATGTTAGAAGTTCCTTCTTGAGGCAGGAATTCTTTTGGAGTAGTTTGGGATCAAAATATACACAAAAGTACTTCCCAAATGATTTTACTAACATACCCTCTCCAGTTCCTCCCTTAGAGAAATCTCATGACTCCAATGCATCTTTGGAGAAGGGGATTAGGGGTGCTACTGCTAGCTCCATATGTGTCCGTTTCTGGGCTCCTGCCTCCACATCTGTCCATTTTCGCAAAGGAGGGGATCATGCAAGGGTTTGCAGCAACGCCCCTACATATGTTTGTTGATCTATTCTAGCGTGGGAGCACCCACGGTGGCTTGATGGGTGGATCTTTCCATAAATATCTCTCTCCAATGTGTAGGAAGAAAACACTTCACCCAGAAGTTATCTTTTTCTACTTCTTCTTAGAGCTTTTTTTTTTTTTTTTGCTCCACACAGAAGGAGAGGTGTGAGCCCAAACACAAGTGTTTTTTCAGAAGCACTTCCGATGTGAAACTTACCTAGAAGTACTTCTGGGCGAGTTCCCAAACGCAGCCATAGTTTTTGGCAGCATACTACGTATTGTTCTTTTTTTTTTTGACTTAATGCCCATATGGATGCAAATCCCACACTAGGTACTCTAGGCTCATAGTTTAAGTCTTAAACTAAGTATGGTTGTGTTAAAGAGATATATATTGGTGGGACTAAATATGTTTTAGAAAGAGTGTACAGGCAATTAAAATTCTTGAAAAGAAATTGTTATGACTAGATTCTTTATGGAAGGACAAATGTGTAATCAATCAATGGATTTTTTTCAATTCTATCGACGCTAAAGGGCCAAAGCAGGGGAGCAAATGGAAGCAATAAAGGACACAGTTTAGTTCTCTTATGCCATGTCATGCGCCATCCCAATATCACATTTTAGTGAAGAGTTGAGATCCTCTGCGTCCAATTTTGGACTAGACTCTGTTAGTAAAGAGAAGAGGAAGGAGGCCAAAATTTTAAAATCACGAAGGCATAGGTGAGATGGGTTTTGATACTGTTTAGTCCCCATCCCTCCTCTCTTTACTGATTTATCCAAACTTAGATGGTAGTCTTGGGGCCTCCCTGTGCCTGCAACGTCCCCTCCTCACCCGTGCATGGCAGCACAACCTCCCCGGCAGAATCCCCAGACTCACCTGCAGGCAAGCTCAGAGCAGTGCTACCGCTGCAGCTAGATGGAGCTGCTGTAAATATTCCTTGCAGGTCTTCTTCGTCGGAGGCCCTCAGCCTTTTGCCGCTCCCTGACTGCTGCTGCTCTTCGTCGTTATCTGGCTGCTGTTGGTGTTCTTCTTGCCGTCTCTTGATGGGTTCTCCATGGTTGCGCGCAGACACCACCGCGGGGACCTCCATTGCGAAGGTACGTGCAAGGTGGTCTGTGCTGTGGAGGAGATGACATGTTTGGGTTGTGTTTGTGTGTGTATATATAGACTGCAGGGAGTCTGGGATGTGGGTGGAGGTGGGGTGCGTGGAGACAGGTGGAGTCCTACTTGGGGTCGGAATTGGATTTTGCAGTGGGAGTCGGATTCCTTCAGTTAACTGTTTTGAGTTCTTAGTTTCCCGACATGGATTCGTGGCCTGGTCGCAGTGAAGATAATAATGCTGGACACAATAAAAGATTGGGATTTTCACCTTTTTAGTCTTTATATATATATATATATATATATATATATATATATATATATATATATATATATATATATATATATATTTAAAATCCTTACAATCTTCATATTTCTTATTAATTTTTACCATTATTTAGAATGTCCTCAAGATCGCCCTCAAGCCTCTGTAAAATGTCAAAGAGCTTTTAAAGAGAACTCAAAGATTGTAGAAAATTTTAAGGAAATATAAAGAGTGCAGAGATTCATATGGATTATTAGAGAATTATACATATTGAAAATGTCATTGAGGGTCTTGCATGAGGTTGTGCTTGACCAGATTATATAAATGTTGATGCTAATATTAATGTTATAATCTCGCTCTTGTTCATTTAGATCATCTTAGGATCTAGAGGATGCTTTATTCCTATTTCATTTTTATTCTATCATACTTGTGATGTAAATTTTGGGTGCCTGGGTCTCCCCAAAGGCGGTTTGACAGCGAATGTTGCCCCTCGTGGGCATTTGGATCAAGTCCTCCATCAAACTTGATTAGGCCATCATGTCACTTGATTCATGGAGCCACATTTCACCATTTTAACTCTTCCTTCTTCATGGTGACTTTGCTGCCACATCTAAGGTGGTGTTTGATGTGTTGTAAAATGGCATAGAATATTATGTTTGATATTTCTCGTACTGCAAAAGGTTCATGTTCGATGGTATACTGTAGACAAATGGGTTTTAAAATATAGTCAACTAATATATCGTTCAAATTTCTTATTTTGGGTTCTAGTTTTCAGTCTAAAATTAGTGTAAACCCTAGCTTAGTGATGAGTAATCCCTCTCATTTACCACCATCTCCTTGTCAAAGTATATTGTTGGCGGCATCATAATTATAGACGTGCAATCAAAATCCGGCAGTTGATTGTGTTAAAATTAGCCTTGTTATTAAAGTTAAGGTTAGATAATTGCCATTGCTTTAAAATTATAAACAATCTTCTCGCTCCAGCTCCGTCCGTGTACAGTGGATGGGGAACAAGCTGTGTGCTCTCTTTGGCTTGTTGACTTGGTGCGATCAAAGCTAGATCCGTAACCGTATCTGTTATGTCATTAATTTAACTGACGTATAGGTTACGAGGCAGTTGAATAATAGGATTCTTAATGTACGACATGTACTCTTCATCTTCATGTACAAGGCATGCTTGTATGAACACTTAGTTAGTGAAGCCATTTTATACTGAGCCACTTTGATTAGAGAATATGAGAAGAATAAGGACGAATAAGGAGAGAATAAACTTAATTTTGTTTGACAAGCGGAATGACTTATACCGGTGTAGAATAGCATATTCGGGGAATAAGGAGAATAAGTCATCTCACCATAGACTCAAGAATTACTTATTCTTCTTATTCCGTCAGCGGGCCCCACAAAACTATCGAACCGAAACACCCCTTATTCTAGTATAAGTCATTCTGTCAGTAGATTCTACGTAATAACTTATTCTACAAACAAAGTGGAGCAACGACCAAGCCAATTCGTTTTCAATGCTAGCTGACCCAGCCTCCCAGATCGGCATCAACAAGTGGTGTGACGACGACCAAGTCAATCTTGATATGTAAAATAACGATTTGAATGTAATCTGACCGGGAAAAAGAGAGATCAATTAGGAGTCATCTTATTTCTATATGATAGGACTGTTGCACGGATAAAAAAAAAAGGGGGGGGGGGGGTATCCATTACCATATTTGCTATGAATATTGATTTCAAAATATATATGTTAATAAACTTGTAAATTAATAATTGGTCGAATAATCAGGTATCGGTTACCATTTGCATTCCTATTGTGGTAGGTATTCTTTTTCTCTTTATGTTGTGTTCACAATTTTTTGTGATACGTGTAGATAACTAACATTACCAAATACGCTGGTTTTCATAAATATTTTTATAAAATTTTCGAGAAGCAAATTTAAGTATTCTCAAACTTGTCTCAAGTTTTATGAGTTAAAGCAAAAGGTCCTGAACCATTGTGGTGGATAAATTGTGGTCCAGGGGGCAACTAATTCTTTGGGATGTTTCCACTACATAATATGCTTAATGGATGGTTTCTCTGACCCCTCTTGCACAACCCGGTTCCAACTTCTCTTCCTTTCATTCCATAAATTTCAATTGGAATCCAAGAATGTTGAATCGCCGTATTATTTATTTTCCCTTCCAGGTCTTGATTTGATGCTGTTGATTGCCTTTCGGGTTTCGTTTTCAATTTCTTATGTTTTTGAGTTATGGATTACGGGAAGTTGTTGTTTGGAAAATGTGGTGACCGGTCACTTTGTGCCTTTCTAAGTGGAATTAAGAAAGACTTCCTTTCTTTTAATTTAAATGCTTTTGCTTAACGAACAAAAGCCCTTTTAATTTCTATTCCGTGCAGAATCTTTGTTTTTTATGGAAAGATCCTTTAAATTGTAAAAATAAGTGAAAAATCATTCGCTGGACATATCCATGTGGACGTAGCTCCTTGCATAAAATATTAAACTAATGTATGAAAATTTAAGAGTAATGCTTGCTGTAGCACATGGTGGTGTGTGCACCCTGATTTTTTTTCATTTTTTTTAAGGTTGGTCCAATCATGTGAAAGTTCGATTTCCGATTAGATGACAAAACAAATTTAAAAAATCAAAATCGTGCTTTAATGAACAGTAAAAAAATGTTCATAGTGTGTCGAGTCTAATAATAATTTTTCCTTTTAAGGCTCAATTTTTTATTTTTTTTGATCATCTAATCAGAGATGAGACTGTAGAATATGTGGGGCATATTGGAGCCGATCTTAAAAATTAAAAAAAATTGGTGTACATGCATCGGCGTGCAGTGCAGATGTAGCAAGCATTTACTCCACATTTAAATGGTACATGCAGCAAACAATACTCAACAGTTAAATGATACATGTGCAACTGTAGACAGGCGTTTAGATCTCTTGCTTGCACCCTAATTTTTTTAAGGTATTTAACAAAATATTCTCAACATTTAAATAGTATATTTTTTGGGGTCATCTGATTAGAAATCAGACTGTATGATATGTGAGACACATTGGAGCCAAACTTAATTCTTTTTTTAAAAAAAAATCGATATACATGCACAGTCGTACAATGCAGATGTAACAAGTATTACTCAAAATTTAAATGGTACATGTGCGGCTTTAACTTTGGAATTCCCAAGGGTACTACCGCTGGCTTCGTATGGCCATTATTGACAGAATGTTTAATATGAACACCATTCCTCCTGTGTAGTTACAATATTGAAACTATACACACTCCAAAAAATATTAATATCAAAGCTAAAAATCTAATCAAACGGACCCACATTATAGGAAACCAATTCATGCACATCCACGGTTAGAAACAGAACATGGTGGTGGCCCCTTCGCAACATACTCCCCATGAGGCGGGCGGGAGTTCGCGCGGCATGCAAATGGGATAGGAGGGCAGGTGGGCGGGGGTTCGTGCGGCACGTAAATGGGTCAGTGTTGCTAATGGCGCGTTTGCTTCAGCTGCTCCTTCCTAGATTTTAGAAGTCAACAGATTTTGCACGAATTCTCTTTTTATTAGACAGTGGTGGAATCTGGAATAAGATGCAAGAAAGGATGAAAAGATGTCACATGTCCTGCACGTTAGCCAACGTACTAAAAAGTGTAATCATTACTCTAAAATCTTGTTTGTTTGCATCCAACCTTATTTTAGATTTTTCTCCCTTATTCCACTTTTATTCCTATAATCTAAGGTAGTAGCTGAAACAAACACGCCATAAGATTGACTTTTATTCTGTCTTGGCACCATCGACTTATATTCAGAATTTTTAAATCTGACTTTTATTCTGCTTCATTAAAATCGACTTAGAGTCAACGTTATAAACTCTGACCTTTTGGCGTGCCCACCACACACCCAGTAGTACGTCTAGTGAATGCGTGTTGCACCGAGGGGGCCCGACGGTATCAGGTGATTATTCTTGCAAATATTTTGAAAATGTTATTTATAAATTTAAATATTTATTTAAAATTTAAATAAAAACTCTAAATAAATGGATAAATAGATAAAAGGACTTAAGAATAATTGTATTCACATCCTTTGAAGGATAGATAAGTTGATAAATGAGTATTCTTTTTGATCCCTAGTTGGGGGAAGCTTCATCCCCTGTTTGCCCAAAACATAGACAAAATACTCACCCTGGGTGAACAAGATTGCTTTCTTCTTTAATTCCTGATGGGTCTCTCATCTTTTTATAAAAGTTTTTTTCTTTTGACTTTTCGATTTTTACTTTCAATATTCATATTAGTCTCTTTAATCTTCGTATTTACTTTAAATTCTTGCAATATTTAAACCCTCCGTAAAAAGCTCCTCCGATCAGAGACCATTAAAAAAGAATGTATTAAAAATATTTATAGAATATTCTTAATATATTTTGATAGAAATATGATATGTAGTGAATATTCTTTCTTTTTACAATTGTTAACTAGAGGGGTTTTTAAGTGTTCAAAGATCGTGAGAGTTTTAAAGTAAATATAAAGATTGTAGGGACTAATATGGAATCTTAAATTTTTGTAAGAATAAAAAACTAGGAAACCCTTTTTATAAAAAAAACTATATAATCATATTACTGTTAGTACTTGACCAAGAAAACATGCCAAAGTTACAGATAAGGGCCATTAATTGTGCATTAAGCTGCCATAAAATAGTGCTTTTAAAATGGACGAAAATAAAATGATGGTATGGGTCAACCGATTTTAAAAAACAGCAATTTATGTCAGTCCAAATTTACACAAAAAAAAAAGGTAAAACACTTTACACCACTTCTAATATGTGAAAAATCTATTTACAACATTTGGCACCATCTTACACCATTTTACGGCGTATCAAACGACTCCTAAATTAGAATGTGATTTGTAAGTCCATCACTACACTAAGGGGGTTTCCATATTCTCCAAGAAAATGTTAGATGGTAGCCTGACAGCTCCTACCGACAAGTCACAAGTCATATATGCGTAGCTTAAGAGTTAAAGATTAGAAAAATACATCAAACAATAAGTCTCTAAATTTAAAGGATCTAGAATATAAAGTATTCTTTTCATAGTTAATTAATACTGTATAGCTTTTGTACGGCAAAAAAATGTTCGGATACGATTCTATTTAAAATTTGAATAGGACAGTCAAACATTAAGTCCAACAATTATAATATTAAGAAAAAGATTCCACAAGCTATCTATAATTTTATATCAAGATTTTTTAAAAAATAAAATAACAATTTAATGATATAATAAATAGTTATTAATCAAATTATGAGTTTTTGTCAATAAAAAAGTGAGTTTTTTTAAGCCTGTAATATCACATTCTATGATATTTATGTAGTAAAAATCTTATTTATAATAATATAACATATTAAATGGTAAGTATTAAATATTTTTATATTATACATGAATAAAACAGTTGATGTCAAAAAATGAGTATTTTTCCTATCTCAATTCTGTGCGACGTACGAGAGTTTTATTCTAAAATTTAGAAGTACAGAAATTATACGCATATAGCACCTAGAAAACTTCCTGACGCTCTTGAGGGCATTAAAAGAATTTCAAAATTTTTTTGATTCTTTTTTGCTGATGTCAAGACGCACTTAATGCGGGATGCGCATGCCATGTGCAGCTGTGCACATAACAAGAATAAAATGGGGCGGCCCGTTCCAACTCAACCATATGTGGTACAAGTTATAAAATGCATAAACGGAAAACATAAAAAAATCATAAAATTTGGGTGATCAGGCCCTCTCGATCTCAAGATGAGATCCACTAAAACTTTTGTATATCTCAATCACATGAAGATAAAAATAAACAAGTCATTTGGTATGAAATGAATGTACCATGTCCACCTAATCCTCCCATGAGCAGGGGTACATAGAGATCCCAAAGATCCCATCTTCTCGATTTCTCGGTCTCTTGAATACCAATCAAGCACTAGACAGAGAGATTCGCATAGAAAAATTAAAAACATAGAATTTACCATACGTTACGTCCTCTTTCAAAAGATTAAGCCTTTCTATTGACGAGTGTGGCATTTTTGTTCAATCTTTTCTTTTATTAATAATTCCAATCCACATAGAGCTGCCAGTGCACAATATGACGGCATAGCTGAACTTCTGTTTGCAACAAATGGAAAAAAGCATAATTATTCCCCTGCTTTCTTCTAACACTTGATCGTTGGACAACCTAGGTTGCACGGCTCATGCCCAAAAGCAATGATGGAGGCAATGGATGGTAGAGGAAACATCATTTTATTAGTTCTGTCACTGGAAAAATCCTCACCTGTACAAACTACATCTCCAAAAACCAAAAACATAATCCATCTCTAGCAGCTCAAGCTTCTTCATTCTGAAACCACTTATTTGCACCTCCTCAGGTATGGAGTCGTCCTTATAATCTACATGTTCCAGCGCCCAACCCTTGTTTTGAACACTCTACCTACTTTTACCTGTAAAAGGAGAGCATGAATCAAAATCAGTCAACGTATCCTCAATTTGACTGGCATGTGACGTTTCTCTCTCTATGCACTAGACAGCCTCTCCAAATAGATGGCCAAAATGAAAGCCATAACTGGAAACTAGTCATTTCCAACTAGAATCTTATTATATTCTGAGGAATGCTAGTATACATTGAAATTTGCAGCATGCCACTTGTCGGGAGCCGTCAAATGGCTTCATTGGATAGCTAAATAGGCTTGGAGTTAAAAGCACACAAATACGTGTTAAATGTACTTCCAAAAAGAACCATCCAACCAGAGCTATCTGAGGAAAACATCGGACGGTTTCTGAGTGTGGTGTATCGTTCATTAAAGAGTGATATACTAGCATTTCTCTAAGATATTTATTACCACAGGGCTATGCTCCTATTTTCTTAGTTTATATATTTAACAAGTAGCCGACATAAGAAATTCATCCTTACTGAATAATTGAAATTTCTAGCGAGCACCTGCAAGTCTGTAGTAGTGTTGCAACAAGTAAGATCAAGTACACTTGCCTCAGCTTCATCAACAGAGTTCACCAAAAGTGATCCATCCAAAGAAAGGTCTTCAACATACACGTTTCTCCCATTGATCACCATGGTAGACATCTGGGAGATGAAGCAACGGCCACTCACTCTCTTTCTCACATCTGAGCATGTAATAACCAATCTAGGCTTCCATGTGATGCAGGGTCACACTTCCACATCTTGACCATTAAATGAATCACGTATAGGATCAGCTACATGAACACCAACCTGAAAAGTAAGCAGACCAATGAGCAACATCTAGATTTCTTTTCAATGCTATCTGAATTATCAAATGGGATTTCTTATTTCATAAACTCGGCATTGAGATTATTTTAATAGGGTCATCCCACAAAAATTCATAGCTACCGTAAAGGTGACTTTTCCACAATTCCACTTGAAGGCATGTAGCAACAAACATGTATAATTTATACATCTTGTTTCTATCATGAAACTCAGTTCTGTTCCTCTTGGACAAAACAACATTTATATAGTATTATCCTGAAGTGAAATAAAGAATCAACAATTATCCTTTGCATGCATAATCCTTAAGGCAGCAAGTGAACACACTCCCTCAGGAGAGAAACATATATAGGATGCAAAATCAGCCTTCCTTATGATGTTAGTTGCAGATAGATTGGAAGGGGTCTTATGACAAATAAATCAGAGTCCATGTACATATTATACCTAAAACTCTATTAATGCACATAAAACATTAGCATCTTCCTGGTGTCGCATCTACATAGCTGCAGCAATGCACATACATAAAGTAGATAACAAAATTATCAAAGTTGAAATCATTAGACAGAATAGGATTTTTGACTCCTAAGGCAATACTAAAGTTCATATGGTGCATGTGAATTATGATAACCATATAATTTATACCGTAACAACCATGAAATTTATGGTATGCCGCACTCACAAACACACCGGGCAGGCTGGGCTGGGGCTTAAGCTCTTCGCTTCCTCCCTCTATTTTTTTTTTTTTTAAGGTGACATTAAGTCACAATTTGATTGAAGAGGTTAAGGAAGATACAAGTGGAAGCATGGAAAGGCCTTTGAAATGCAGAGAACCCAAAAATAAAGAGAACAACACAGAAAGAAACACAGAGCACTATTTTATCGAGAGAATAAAACAGTGAGAACAATAAAATGATCATATTTTTCCTAGTTCTAGCCTTGGTCAGCAGAGTGTGCCCAGGATCTTCAAGGAGATCAACTGCATTGCCCGAGTCTTCAGTCCAGTTAATAGCAAACTCAAAAGTTCAGAAGCACTGCGATACTCATCAGAAAATTTCCGCCTACTCCTTCCACGCCAAATTGCCTATAGCAGAGCATGGCAAGTCAAGTACCACAGTTCCTTCTGGTCAGGAAAAGGACAAACTTGTTCCCACCATCTAAGCAAATCCACTTGATACCAAACAGATTGCAAAGAGTCTTCCACTGAACATTGACTCTGCCACAGTTATGGAATAGGTGGTTCTGGTCTTCATCATACAGAGCACAAAAAGAACATTTGTAGTTGCCAAGATACAGAATCTTTCTCAATCGTTGACCTGTAGGTAACCTGCACCAAACAATCTTCCAAAGGAACACACTAATTTTGTTTGGGAGGAGCTTGGACCAAACCAAATCCTGCCACCATACCTTGCAGCCACCATTGTCTAGGAACTGGACGAGGGAATTAACAGAGAAGTGACCATTATTGGTCCATCTCCATAATCTCTTGTCGTCATCCAGCAAAGAGATGTGAACTCGGTTTATCATAAAGAGAAGACTAATGAGTTCTTCAACTTCCTCATCAATAGGGTCCCTTTTGAGAGAGATGTTCACTTGACCTTCATTGGTAAGAATCTCATCAATCGTACTCATGGATTGCGGAATCGGCCGATTCCGATCCGAATCGGCCGATTCGGATTGGAATCGGCGGGTTCCGATCCGATTCGGGGGGGATTTCACTGTTCCCCCCCCCCCCCCCGCCGCAGCCGGCCGTCCGCTGCCATCTTCTTCTCTCTCCTCTCTCTCTCTCTCTCTCTCTCTCTCTTTTTCTTTGAGATATCGATTGAAAGAAGGGGATTTTCACCCCGTCATCGCCAGCCGGCCGTCTGGGAGCCACCGCTACCGCTGTTGTCGCCATCACTACCGCTGTCGACGTGGGATTTTGTTTCCGCATCCCGATATGAGTTTAGGTATATTTTGATCTTTTTTTTTAAATTATCAAAAAATTAGAAGTGATGTATGATTGTGTACATTGTGTAGATCTATTAATATTTAGATTCAAAAAAAATTTAGCATGTTGATTAGACAAAATCCCCAAAATTAATCCTAATTATGGGTTAAAAATTGAGACTTTTGTATAATTAGTGTAATTAGGGTTCAATTGAGTGTGCCAATCACTCAATTGAACAAATTAGAATCTAATTGTACATTTTTTTGCATTAACTGCTCATTGTTAGTACTAATTTCTCATAATTAACTTTAATTAAGGGTTAATAATTAGGTCTTTAATGTATATTTTTTATGGATGTACATGAATTGCATTTATTTTTATTGTAAATTCATTGAATAATATGTATACAATTTTTTCTGATTTGTTTTTATTTTTTCCTGATTTTTTCTGATTTTTTTTAATTTTTTATTATTTTTTAATCTGGCCGAGTCGGACTGACCAGACTTCATCTGGATCGGCCGAGTCGGCCGATACGATCCGAGTTGGATCGGGATCAGCGGGTCCCGATTCGGGGACCCGATCCGATCCGGAATTCCTTGATCGTACTACCATGACTTGTCACAATGGAAGACAGGCTGCTGAATAAAGTGGCCAAAGATGATGAAAAAAACCATGAATCCTTCCAAAACAACATGTGATTTCCATTACCCAATTGAAGTGTACTAGAGGTTGAAACAATATCTGCGGTCTTGAGAATATTCCTCCATATGGGTGATAGTGTGTGGAAAGTAAAAGGCTGCAGGTCCCATTTGCTTTTATTAATGAAATATTTGTTTCTCACTATAATTGCCCACAAGGAATTTGGGTCATCCCCCCGTCTCCGAAGCCATTTAGCTAGTAAACCTGTATTGAAGAGGGCAATTTTAACAAGACCCTCCCCTCCTTGATGTCTACTCTTTACACACATTGTCCCATTTGATCAAATGAAGAGCTTTTTTTTAATATTTTCCCTCCTGACCAAAAGAAAGTGCTTCTTCCAGCTTCAAGTATTCTCTCCACTGACCTTGGAATCTTGAAAACAGAGATGTAATAAGTAGCCAAGGAAGATGGGATTGACTTAAACAAAATCCATCTTCTCCCTGCTGAGAGAAATGTGCCTTTCCGCCCCTCTAATCTATTCTCAAACTTTTTGATAAGATCATCTCAATCTCCAACAGTAATAACACCATCAGTAAGAGGCAACCGGAGATACTTTATGGGAAAGTGAATCCACCTGCAGTGCAACATCTCTGCTGTCTCTAACAAGTTATTATGGGGCACATTTAGACCAACCAACTTTATTTTATCAAGGTTGATATTTAAACCAGTAATGAGCTCAACAAGCAACAACAACTTCTTGATATTTTGGGTGAAATTAACTCTTCCCGAGCTAAAAAGCAATGTATCATCAGAGAGTTGCAAGTGTGATAAAAGAATGTTATTTCTACCATTGAAAAGGCCGTCAACAAGACCTTGAAGAGCTGCCCTTTCCCAAAGTGAATTCAAAATGAGAGATAAGAAGGAAGATGAGTGGAGAGATGGGTTCACCATGTCTCAATCCTCTAGAGCTGGAAATGTAGCCATGAGGTTCACCATTGATAAGGATTGAGAATCTAGGTGAAGAAATGCAACTCATTATCCATCCAATCCAAGGTTCGCTTGAAACCCATTAATTCAGGAGTTCTTCTAACACACCTCCAGCCGACCCTATCAAAAGCCTTTTCAAAATCAAGCTTTAATATAAATCTATTGACCCTTAAGCTTTGGGCTTTGGATGCTCGTGAGTTCTTTTGTCTTACATAAGAATTTCTAAATGTTCATAATGGTCCCTTAAGTATAGGTCTCAACAACAATGACACGTATTTATCTCTGATTGTAACATTTTGACCATTACAACGGTGGCAAAAATGCTTCGTAGCAGTCGCTCAACTGCAAATCTCAACCATTCCAAGCCCAACATCACTGTCAACAATTTCACTTGCTCATAATGAATAGGACATGCTGGGGAATCCAACAAGCCCTCATTAATTCTTGCCATCTTGAAAAAGAGATCTTTTATTACAATGAATAAATAGCATAAAATTCACCTTATTTTCTTGTACAGAGGTACTTAAAGAAATGACATCCAAGTATTATTCGGTTAAGCAATCTGTCAATCAATGATACAAGCCATTGTTGTAACTGGTCATACAAGACAGAGATAAAGGTCAAATTGGGGAAGATGGACTACAATCCAGATGGCTTTATTAACTGTCACAAAATTTTAGCTTCTGGAAAAATATAGTTGTAACTAAACTAGGCGCCACAGGTACGAAGAAGCTTGGATAAGAAAGATAAAATGCATTAAAAACATGATTAAGAATCCTAACCTCTCTGAATCTCCACTGTTTCATTTGACTGTCCAACGTGCTGTGAGGGAGGCAATACATTCAGTTTGGGGCACTCAACTGGTGGGAGTCCCTGTATCAGTCCCAGCAAGGGCAGGCTTTTAGAGATTTGAAATTAAGCACCTCAATAGCATCTGGGACCTGTAATATATAAGTCTTGATGAATAACGGCAAAAGCATCAGAACGTACGATAAAAAGAACAAAAGGGGGAGAGTATCATTTATCTGAACTGATGAAGCAAATATGCTACGCAAAGAATGGTTTTTGGGAGGATGCATGAAACTTGTGGGAAGAAAAATAGTAGCATGTTAAATGCTTTTTTCTGAGGCCCACTACTCCATCAGAAGTTCTGATGGAATCATAAGACTTATGTAGCAAGAACTATGATCACTGGACCTATAATATGCTTGTAAAATGCACTTTATGAGGTCTCCTAATGCACCACAAGGTCCATTAGAAACAGAAGATTTAGGGGGGGAGAATTATGGTGGCAGCTGCTGTAGTATCCTAGGCAAATAGTAGGATGGAGATATGTAATCCATAGGTAAGTAATATGAATAGTGTTCATAACTTCATATCCCTTTTCTTTTAATGTTTACAAGTGAACAATAACAGATATTCATTAAAGCCAAGAAATAGGGATATAAAATATAATTGTATCTCCACAAAAGTCCCACCAGAGAAAAAATGAAATCCCACCCAAGGATACATGGTTCCATAGATTAATAAGATGATAGGCAAGTCTGGACTCTTCCACACAAGACTGCAGTCCACTCAACTATCAATCACACAAGAATCCCACCTGCTCCTCCTAAGTCATACAGGATCTGTTAAAGGGTGCTGGCAGCATCATTCAGGCCACACTTTCTGGAAGATCTTCCCATATAGTATGGGCGAAATAACATCCCACAGGAAAATGATCCTTGGCCCCTGCATACCCATTGAAAAGCTAACAAACTGTCCTAATCTCTTCCATTAACTGAACAACCCCAGTCACAACTGAATAGTCAAACATTGATGTTCTCCAAAGTTCCAAACTAAAAACTTAACCTTCAGACGCATGGTTGGCAGTACCGGCCGATACCGGTACGTACCGGCCGGCACCGGTACCATAGGTACCGACTGGTACCGGGCCGGTACCGGCCGGTACCGGACTGGTATTGGGCCGGTACCGACCGGTACCGGGCTGATACCGGCCGGTACCGGACCGGTACGTACCGGTACCGGTACCCACCGATACCGGTACCGGTACTGCCATCCTTGCTTCAGAGGGGTGGAAGGACACCATAAACATGTGAAACCAAGTCGCTCTCTCTCTCTCTCTCCCCCAGCCAAATCAGCCATCAACTTGTAGCAGAGCTCCCTGCAAACGTGCCATCCTCTCTCACCTGTGCCTCCAAACATCAGTCATCTGGGGTCTGGGACCAAAATTATCTGACAAGAGTGGTAACTCCCCTGCCAGTTGATGCAGGACGACACTAACACCACCTAGAATTGCATGAGCGCAGTATATGGATTTGATCGCAGAGAATATCTTTAAACAAGAAATATCCTTCTATAAATACAGTGTCAATTTCAATCACATTTTTGGTGGGGTTGAACAATTACCCATCAATAATGTGGTGCACTAGTATGCACCCAACTGCAAGTACAACAACTTTGGAGGATAGAATCCCAGGATTAGATATTTAAATCTATTACGGGAAAAGTGCACCAGGTTGGCAAGCCTGAACTATTTGGCGGAATTCGGTAATTATGCCAAGGATTTATTGAGCATTGATTTCAGTCTGTCCTCTTATATTTCTCTCTCTCTCTCTCTCTCTCTCTCGGAGTGTTTGAATTCATAATACAATAGTGTGTTGAACGAGACAGCATTCCTGATCAATATTGGCTGGTTCCAGTTTGGTACTGGGAAATGCTGGTAGAATGGCTGGCTCAAAAGTGTGTGTTGGGAATAACATGCAATAATTTGGTTTAAACTTTAACCAAACTGTAGGTGGTCATCATTGTAGGTTCACGTGGATAGAAACACATGTCAGTATGTCACAGAACTTTTGATACCAAGAATTGGCAATTTCTCAAAACTAGGAACCTGAAGAACGAAAAGGCGAACACAAATGAAACAAGAGATATCCTACTTTAGATCATTGCTTAAGTTTTTGCGATGAGCTTATTCTCATGGTTGGTGCCAAGAAATTCCCAATAACTGATGAAGAAAAGACTTCAAATTTTTCATTTCAATTTACCTAATGTGAAGGTGTGAACAATCACTTTAATGGAAATAAAAAAGCATGATGTGATGAAAGTTATACAGCTTTCTTTTCTTCTGTGGCAAAATGGAAGTTATGATAAAAAAATTGGACAAGAAAAAGTATTAATGCATCTTAGCAGCATCTTCAGAATTGTTCTTAACAGGCGCGTAGGCAAGCCACGTTGCAATGACCTGAAGAAGGGAAACCAAGTCGCCAAGAATGAAAATCAGTAAGTACAGGAGAATGAAGGAATATGACGAGCAGACAGCCAAAAAAATGCAGATATCTGTTTTAGGCAAAAGATCATGCTACAATGTCAATGAGGAAACCATGAAAGAAAAGAAGATGTAGACAGGAGGTTGTGTGCATTATGCATCATGGCAGATTGACCAGATCTATATAGGATTTTAATGACAAAGTGAAAATGGCAAGTTGATATATTTATTCAGATTCAGAGGATAACTATATTCTTCAAGCTGAAATGTAATTAACTTGCCAAGCAAAAGGATAGACACACAACAGTAAGGAAATTTGTGATTAATATATCGGGCCACTTTGCAATGGCAGTAAAGGAGCAGCAGTTAACAACTATAATGAATCCAATACGTAGATCTATTCAATTGTACCACAGATCTATTCAATTGGACAAAGAAGGCACATAAGTAAATAAAAGAGGTTGTACCACATCCCCAACAAATCAGCTTCCACATACAATAAACCCATCACCATAGTTGTCAAGGCAGTCGACCAAGGCATGCTTGAGTCCCCAAGTACCTAATCGCTTAGGCACCCACCTAGGCATATACTTCATAATAATATATTTTATATCACACTAATTTACACTAATTTAACATTAACATGAAAAATATGAAGATAATAACAGTAATATGACATTAACACTCTGCACACTATGCTGCGCACACAGTGCACCATGTGTGACCGGTGGAGGGGGAGGTCGGGGGAAGGTTGGGAGGGGAAGGAATAAAGGGGGGCAGGGGGTGTTTGAGGGGTATATATTATTTACACTAATTTAACGTTAGCATGAAAAATATGAAGATAATAACAGTAATATGACATTAACACTGTGCACTGTGTTGTGTACACAGTGCACTGGGCATGAGAGGCGGAGGTTGGGAAAAGGAGGGGGAGGGGTGAGGGGAGGGAGAGATTGGTCTAGAGAAGATGCTTCCCTGTGTTGGACGTCGACAGAGGTGGAGGACGCACGACGGCAGCAGCAGTGCTCGATGGCAGAAGCACTATGGCAGCAGAAGCTTCATGGCAGCGGCAGCTCGGTGATGGTCAACGGCGGCGGCGGCGGCGGCGGTGAAGCACTATCCACCTTATTCACTTGTCCAACACAGTCTCCATGGCTTGTTCCATTCATTTATCATAGAAGCCAATTTCGAGGTTGAATTCCACAATACGCTTACCTTCTAGAAGGGATATGTCCAAGTGGAACATGAAAGCAACAATGTGGCACATAGATGCTCCAGCTCCTCTACTTCCTCATGACACAAGTAACAAGTAGTCCTATACCTTCCATAAAGTGGGCAAGTCAATCACAAGAAGGGAAGTGGACATGATCAACTCCTCTCATCAGGGACTTGACCTTCAACAAGCTGCGAGGACGAGGAGTGAGGACAACCAATCTAATGAAGGCATTGTAAGGCCATTGTCAACAATCATCTTATACATTCTAAGGCCATTGTCAATATGAGAAATCCAATTATAGATTTAAGCCCTAACCATCATTCCAGGTTGAATCAAGCCCATATTGGCCTGTCTGGGTAGGCTAGGCCCAATGCAAGCTGCAAGCCCGATCCACCCCAAATTCACAATACAAATGGAAAAGCCCTATTCGAGCTGATTTGGCCCAATTTCTAGCCAGTCCAGGCCGATTCAGACTTCAGAGCCGATCCAGCCACTCTTTTTTTTTTCTTAAATAAATTTCCTTGGGGGATTGGCTTTTCCCCCCTTGAATCAAATTGCCAGGCATTGATAATCCAGATTGAACAATCCTGTGAAGCGCACTTTATAGTGTGCCATGGCTGGCGACAAGCCTTAAGTAATTCATGATCTCAATACTCATAGATAATAGTATCAGAATATTATCACTGCTGCCATTGCAAAGTCTTATTTATTGATTTGAGGCTGGCATCAATGTGGAAGGAAAATCCATAAATAGCTATAATGCCAATAGTTGTTAATAACATAAATAGCTACAATGTTGTCAACCATCTTGACAGCCAACAACACCTCATCACATGCATAAGGTAAATTCACCAGTGAAAGATTACTTTTACATACCATTAAAGAAGGAATAGCATGCCTTCCTGCAATCTCCTGGTATGTACTAGTGATGATAAAATCTGCACGGTTCATTTGCAAGTAAATCAACAGTGAATTGGCACAAGAAATGGTTACTTGTCCTCATAACTTTTCCAATATATGTCTGACTCGGGATACTTTGTCTCTAACTCATGTGCAATGTTGCATTGTACAGAATTATGAATAAACAAACAAAAACAAATATAGCAGAGATGTTTTAAACAATCAAAAACTTTGTGATTCCCAACTTATATGACAGCAAAGATGCAACAGGATTTCCATCACTGTAGTTGCCAATGATAAGATCTGGAGTGCCATGTAACTCTGCAGTGATTTCACTTGATGCATCCTAATGAAGTGAACAAGTTAACAAGGAGTGCACCAGAAAAAATGAGGAAAGAAACAAATGAAACTGAGCATGGGTATCATAAAAATTGATTGCAGTCATGGAATTCTACCCTTTTACATCCTCTTTTATGTGGAAACCTTAAAAAGAACTAGTAGACCTGCTTAGGGAGCATTTGGACAAGTTGTAGACCCTCATGACATCTTGAAGACGCTAAAAAATGAATAAGCATTGAAATAAAAAAACTACTGCACAGTCACTTGCCTACGCAATTCATTCTATTGGCATTCCTTGTATTCCCAAATGACCAAGAAGCTATGTTAACTAACCATAATGGATGTTCATACTTCTTCTAGTTATTGATTGAAAATTGCATTAATTCACAATAGTGCAAACAACTGCAAATCTAGGTAAGATCATGTACATGAATAATATTAGATTTGATGAAATAGCTGTGTCAACCTGCTGCTGTGCCTTCAATAATACGTTCACTTGTTCAGGTCTAGGCCAGAGAGCACCTTGGTTAGCTTGTCTAATCTCCCATGTTAATGCCATTCAGACCACCAACATTGGCTTCTAATATGTTTTCACCTCATCCACCTTCTTCTCATCTTGTCCCTTCACCCAAAGACACACCGTTGGGCTGCAAAACACTAGAAGCAAGGGAAAAAAAAAAACGTAGGATCTGTTCTTTTAAGCCCCTTGCCAGCCAGAAGCTGAACAAAATATAATTCTTGGCAAATATTGTCAGGGGGCTTATTCAAGAAAATAAGAGATCTGGAAAAAATCGACTACAAAAAGATGGGGAGGTGGTATATTGATATATATAAGGGTGTCCCGTTTGAACACCGTTCAGAGCTACCACTGTAATTGGCCTGCCACATGTATAAAATCAAGGGAGGGACATAAGGGGAAAAAATATTAGTATCTGCTCTTTTAAGCCCCCTGCCAGCTAGAAGCTGGACAAAATATAATTCTCGACAAAATTGTCAGGGAGCTTATCAAGAAAAAGGAATTAGAAATAAAAAACAAAAACAATCAGGAATAGATTCAATAGAAAGAAAGAGAGAGTAAGATTACCTGGAGTGGATAGCCATGAATGTGATCTCCCATTTCATATCATTCTTTTTCTTTTTCTTTTTTGTTTTTTTAAGGGGAGCATTTTTATACCGTTCAGAGCTACGACATTGACCTGCAACAATAACAACTAAAAGCAAGGGGAAAAAAAGAGGGAGTAAGTAGCATCTGCTCTTTTAGGCTCCCTGCTAGCCAAAAGCCAAAAAATTTGTATATCCTCCATGAGTACTGTCAAGGGGCCTATTAAAAAAAAAAAGCAATGGAGAAATTTTAAAAAAATGAAAATATAGAAAGATGGAGCAATGTCACCTAGGGGTGGACAGCATGATCTCCCTCACATTTTAAAACCATTCCTTTCTCTCTCTCTCTCTCTCTCTTTTTGGTTTTTTGAAAGGGCATACATAGGCATCTCTAGTTCAGGTCTAGGCCAGAGAGCACCTTGGTTAGCTTGTCTAATCTCCCATGTTAATGCCATTCAGACCACCAACATTGGCTTCTAATATGTTTTCACCTCATCCACCTTCTTCTCATCTTGTCCCTTCACACAAAGCCACACCATTCGCCTGCAAAACACTAGAAGCAAGGAAAGAAAAAATAGTAGTATCCGTTCTTTTAAGCCCCCTGCCAGCCAGAAGCTGAACAAAATATAATTCTTGGCAAATATTGTCAAGGCGCATATTCAAGAAAAGAAGAGAGCTGGAAAAAATCGAACATAGAGAGATGGCGAGGTGGTAGATTGATATATATTAAACACCGTTCAAAGCTACGACTGTAATTGGCCTGCCACATGTACTAAAAGCAAAGGAGGGACACAAGGGGGGAAAAAGTAGTATCTGCTCTTTTAAGCCCCCTGCCAGCTAGAAGCTGGACAAAATATAATTCTCGAGAAAATTGTTAGGGGGCTTATCAAGACAAAGGAATTAGAAATCCAAAAAACAATCAGAAATAGATTTATAGAAAGAAAGAGGGAGTAAGATTACCTAGAGTGGATAGCCATGAATGTGATCTCCCATTTCACATCGTTCTTTTTCCATTATTTTTTTGTCTTTTTTTAAGGGGAGCATTTTATACCGTTCAGAGCTACGACCTTGACCTGCAACAATAACAACTAAAAGCAAGGGAGAAAAAAAGAGGGTGTAAGTAGCATCTGCTCTTTTAGGCCCCCTGCTACCCAAAAGCTGAACATTTATATATCCTCCATGCGTATTGTCAGGGGGCCTATTAAAGAAAAAAAAAAAACAATACAGAAATTTAAAAAAAAACGAAAATATAGAAAGATGGAGCAATATCACCTAGGGGTGGACAGCATGATCTCCCTCACATCTTAAACCATTCATTTTATTTTCCTTTTTCCAATTTTTTGGAAGGGCATATGTAGGCCTTGTAGTATCATCCGGATTCCAGAGGCAAGGTAGAAAAATCCAAATTCCAGAGGCAAGGTAGAAAAATCCAAATCCCGGAGGCAAGGTAGAAAAAACAAGCAGTAGCAGTAGTTTCTGTTCTCCACAAGTATTAACAGGGGACTAATTATTCAAAAAAGCAGGAAGGAAATCGGAAAATAAAATCAAAAACAGAAATTCATAAGATGCGACGCGGAGCAAGCAACGAAGATGAGATGGATTACTCACCCGGGTTGGACAAACATGATGTCCAGATGACAAGGTAGAAAAATCCAAATTCCAAAGGCAAGGTAGAAAAATCCAAATCCCAGAGGCAAGGTAGAAAGAGAAAAAGCAGTAGTATCTATTCTCCGCAAGTATTAACAGGGGACTAATTATTCAAAAAAGCAGGAAGAATTCAGAAATCGGGAAAAAAAATCAAAAACAGAAATTCATAAGATGCGACGGGGAGCAAGCAACGAAGATGAGATGGTTACTCACCTGGGTTGGACAAACATGATGTCCAGATGACAGTTAAACCTTTCCCGCCCGAACGAGCCAGATCGCCGGAAGCCACGGACAAACTTGTAAATTCTTGGTCAACCCTTGACGTTGAATTCTAAAAAGTATTTCATTCTCCACTGCACGAACTTGATCCAATATATACACTACCTGCAAAATGTGACAAATTTACATGTGCAATCTAAATTATGGATGACAATATAATCCCCCGAACTCAAAGCGACAACCATTCAGAAGGGGGAAACAAAGACCCATAGTACATTTGATAAATCAATCAGGAAAAAAAGGCTTAACATTGGATCCAAGGTAGCCCATCTGAAGAAAGCAAAAATATGAAAGAGCAGAAGGTATAGAAGATGGCAAAATAGAAATAGAGCAAAGCAAGATCTCAATAATTCTCAGGTTTGAAGTAATCATTCACCAGATATCAAGCACTTAGCATGAAGAATGAAACCAGAACAGGAGGCTCACCAAATCATGACTAGATATGATTTCATTATTAAATATTCCAGGAGAAAAGGACTACTAGCAGTACTAATACGATTACTACCATTAGTTGTTATTGTTATGTTATTGTTATTACCAGAATTAATGTTCTGTGATTACACAGAAGTGAAACATGTCCACCTATATCGGTTCGGCCTAGAACATTGGCTTGACCAAAATATCTATGTGGGGAAACAATAACAACATTAAAAAAAACCATAGGAATTCTCCCCAAAACTGTCTCCAAAGTAGAAGGATCGGGAGCCTGACGAATGTCCAGAAGCAAATGTATCATCTCCAATACATGTTCAGCTGTATCAGCCCATCCTTTTTTCCAATCCCAGTTCTCGAAATCTACAAAACTGACAAAGATTAACACATGACTGAACTATGGATCTAGCAGAATATGTTCTGAAATTTATTCAAATATTTTTTTTCCGAAATTTATTCAAATCATTTTATCGTCCAAATGTGTGATCTGCATGGTATTCCAACAAGAACCTGATACTCAATATTACAATAAAGAAGAGCACAAGAAACGTAAAATATAAAAAGGAAATTTCTCACGTATATTCAAATTCAGAGGAAGATGCCTCCGGTTAGAGTTTAGAAATGCTCCTCCGCCTTTGACAAAGAAGACAAGTCTTGATGAGCTCTGTACTCTGTCATTTACCATCATCTGCATGGTAATCCAACAAGAACCTGGTACTCAATATTACAATAAAGAAGAGCACAAGACAGGTAAAATATAAAAAGGAAATTTCTCACGTATATGCAAACTCAGAGAAAGATGCCTCTGGTTGGAGTTTAGGAATGCTCCTCCACCTTTGACAAAGAAGACTGAAGTCTGGATAAGCTCTGTATTCTGTCATTTACCATCATCATTATCTGCAGGAGATCATTCATAGGAAAGTAACTGGTAATCAATATGATACAGTTCGTGACCCTAATATGTTAATAACACATTGGTTTCTTCTCAGCAACATCAAATCAGCCCAGTGCATACACGAACCTGCTGCTGTGCCTTCAATAATATCTTCCCTTCTTCAGGTCTAGGCCAGAGAGCACCTTGGTTAGCTTGTCTCATCTCCAAGTTAATGCCATTCAGACCACCAATTTTGGCCTGTAATATGCTTTCACCTCATCTACCTTCTTCTCATCATGTCCATTCACCCAAAGCCACACTATTGGGCTGCAACAACAATAGGCAAGGGAAAAAAAAAGTAGTATCTGCTCTTTTAAGCCCCCTGCCAGCCAGAAGCTGAAAATATAATTCTCAACAAATATTGTCAGGGGGCTTATTCAAGAAAAAAAGAGAGCTGGAAAAATCGAACATAGAAAGATGGTGCAAGATCAACCGAGGTGGTACATTGATATATAAGGGTGTCCCCTTTGATCACCGTTCAGAGCTACCACTTTAATTGGCCTGCCACATCTATTAAAAGCAAGGGAGGGACACAAGGGGAAGAAAATAGTAGTATCTGCTCTTTTAAGCCCCCTGCCAGCTAAAAGCTGGACAAAATATAATTCTCGACAAAGATTGTCAGGGGGCTTATCAGGAAAAAGGAATTAAAAAAAAAAAACAGGAATAGAAAGAAAGAAGGAGTAAGATTACATTACCTGGAGTAGACAGCCATGAATGTGATCTCCCATTTCATATCATTCTTTTTCTTTTCTCTTTTCCTTTTTTTTTTGGTAAGGGGAGCATTGCTACACGACCTTGACCTGCAACAATAACAACTAAAAGCAAGGGAGAAAAAAAGAGGGAGTAAGTAGAATCTGCTCTTTTAGCCCCCTGCTAGCCAGAAGCTGAACAATTTATATATCCTCGATGAGTATTGTCAGGGGGCCTATTAAAGAAAAAAAAAAAAGCAATACAGAAATATAAAAAAACGAAAATATAGAAAGATGGAGCAATATCACCTAGGGGTGGACAGCATGATCTCCCTCACATTTTAAACCATTCATTTTCTTTTCCTTTTTCCGGTTTTTTGAAAGGGCATATGTAGGCTTTGTAGTATCATCCAGATTCCATAGGCAAGGTAGAAAAATCCAAATTCCAGAGGCAAGGTAGAAAAATCCAAATTCCAGAGGCAAGGTAGAAAAATCCAAATCCCAGAGGCAAGGTAGAAAAAACAAGCAGTAGCAGTAGTATCGGTTCTTCACAAGTATTAACAGGGGACTAATTATTCAAAAAAGCAGGAAGAATTCAGAAATCGGGAAATAAAATCAAAAACAGAAATTCATAAGATGCGACGGGGAGCAAGCAACGAAGATGAGATGGATTACTCACCTGAGTTGGACAAACATGACGTCCAGATGACAAGGTAGAAAAATCCAAATTCCAGAGGCAAGGTAGAAAAATCCAAATCCCGGAGGCAAGGTAGAAAAAAAAAAAAGCAGTAGCAGTAGTATCTGTTCTCCACAAGTATTAACAGGGGACTAACAATTCAAAAAAGCAGGAAGAATTCAGAAATCGGGAAATAAAATCAAAAAACAGAAATTCATAAGATGCGACGGGGAGCAAGCAACGAAGATGAGATGGATTACTTACCTGGGTTGGACAAACATGATGTCCAGATGACAGTTAAACCTTTCCCGCCCCAGCGAGCCAGATCGCCAGAAGCCACGGACAAACTTGTAAATTCTGGCGGCAGCGTCGGCGGCGAAATAAGAGGTGGGCATGGATGCCCACGGGATAGAATAGCCGCCGTCGGACACGGCAGCGAGAAGATGACGAACGTCGGCCAATGCGGTGTCCGATGTGAGAAATCGCGCGGCCGAACTCCGGTATTCCCCCTCGAACTCCACCCTGCTGCGCGAAACCTCCTCCAAACCCTCGGAGGAGGGGGAGGCGGTCGGAAGAGGGCGGCGCTCGACCCAGCGCCGGACGACGCAGAGGCGAAGGACCAAGGGGGGGTCTTCCCACCGCACGGGGAGAGTCGCCGTCTGCGCCGTCACTTGGAGGGTGAAATCGCGGGCGCCGGGCGGGAGCGAGAAGGGCTTGAGGAGGCCAAAGCGGGGGGAGAGCTGCTCGAGGGCGTAGGCGGCGGTGAGGTCGTCGGCGACGGGGGAGGTGGCGGTGCTGGCGCAGAAGGAGAAACGAGAGTAAGCGGCAAGAGGAAGAGAGTAGGTATAAGAAAGCCGCCGGGATTCGGAGCGCTCGCAGCAGGGGCAGCGCTCCTCTTCCTCACACGCCCTCTTCTTCTTCCTCGCCGCCGACGTCGCGGGCGCCACCAACTCCATCCGCTTCTTCTGCTTCTTCTTCTTCTGCTTCTTCTGCTTCTTCTTCTTCTTCTACTTCTTGGTGCTCGTCGAGTTTGCAACGGTCGCATTAAGACGCCTGCTAGACCCCTGCTTGGTATTTATAGTTTGAGAATATGTTGCTGCCCGCCGAGGGTTATTACGCCGCCCGGCGGTGCAAGGAAGGTTAAAAAAAAATTCATTTGACTTTTTTTGGAGCCAAAAAATAATAACTATTGGGGCTTAATTTTTGAATTTTCACTTTGTTTAAGATATTCTTCTGCTTGTTCTTCTTCTTCTTCTTCTTCTTCTGCTTGTTCTTCTTCTTCTTCTTCTGCTTCTTCTGCTTGTTCTTCTTCTTCTTCTTCTGCTTCGTGCTCGTCGAGTTCGCCAACGGTCGGATTAAGACCCCTGCTAGACCCCTGCTTGGTATTTATAGTTTGACAATGTGTTGCTGCCCGCCGAGGGTTATTACGCCGCCCGGCGGCAAGCAAGGTTAAAAAAAATTAATTTGACTTTTTTAGAGCCAAAAAATAATAATTTTGGGGTTTAGTTTTTGAATTTTTATTTTTGGGGATATTCGATGAAAAATCGAATTGAGAAAGTTGTAAGGCATCTTGAGTGGTTTAATATATATATATATATAATTTTTTTACTTTGCTTGCACAGGTAAGATATTCTTTTATAATTTTATAGTAGTGTTTTAAAAGAGCATTGCCAGCATGACCAGATTTTTTTTCCACATTACTTATCCTAATAAGGGAAGGGTCTAATATAAGGGTTTTTTGACTTTTTTCATAAAATTACAAGTAGTAATTAATGTAAAACTTAAAAGAAAAGTCAATCCCATTCAACCACATAAGATGGATAAGAAAAGTGAGATAGAAATCCTGTCATCTAAGCATTTCCCGTTTTAAAATGTGGATCGGACCGAACTTTTTACTCTTTAATCCCTCTAACTGGGTTAATTAAAAAATATTATAACTATATAACATCTAAATTCAGTACAAATTTCCTATTATCTTTACTTTTATTTGAAAAAAAGTGGACATTTTTCTTAATTACTTCAGGGTTTTTCTAAACCATTGATTTCTATAAATAAAAGGGATTTTGATTACATGTTTTCTTATTAAATACGAAGTTTTTAGAGAGTTTTTTCGCTTAATTAAATAGACTAGAGGGTTTTAAAACTCTATTTAAAAAAGATGCTTATAAAAGATAATCCTCTTAAAATTTTAACTTAATATTTGCCTAACTTATTTTCATGTTATTATAAATAACTTCAGTGCATCACGATCCTTGCAAAAATGATCCTACTTTTACGTCAATTAATATTTCATTAAGAATCTCTTATTTAACTCTATTTAACTTTTAATAAAAATTTAAAAGTCTTAGATATTTTTATTCTTTCTTCAACTTTCTTTCCGTTTATTTTTCTACCCCTCTTTACTCTTTCTCTCTCTTTGGTACAATGTGTCCACTAAGAAAGTTTTCTTTTTTACAGTAGTATCTTTGTTCAAATATTGAATTTGACACTTGAAGAAAGAATATTTACTGCATCATTGATAAAGGTTAATTACTTGAAGAAAGAATATTTACTGCATCATTGATAAAGGTTAATTATAGAGACATTTTTGCAAGTACTGTGAGACAAGGATGTTATGCATAATAATGTGAAAATAGGATAGATGACTATGTAATCAATTTTTTAAGATATTATTTTCACAAATTTGTTTAAAAAAAAAAAGGAAACCAATCAAAACCTAATTGTTTTGGTCCGATCATTGTTCACATCAAAAATTAGCTAATTCAAAGTCAAGTACTATGTTTTCTTTTACAAGATGTCATTTGAAACAATTAGACCACCATTTTATGTATAAACATAAAGTATATAAACGAAAATGAGTCCCATTATAAAAAATATAAATGTAAATAAAAATAAAAATATATTAAATATCTTTAGCAAATAAATATTGGGAAGAATATCCTTTCACAGATGGGTTATTCTTATATTCGTCAATTTTCTGTTTGACAAAAGATGGTGAGAATAAATGTATGTGTGTGTGTTTTATACATAAGGGTGGGATATTCCACCTCTTTTCTTTTATTTGGAGGGAGACCCCAAATAAAAATCACCGGATTATTTTGTCCTTGAATGGAATATTCGACCCCCAAACATTCTAATTGCCAAATGGTATTTTAGCTTTGTGGATCTACACCAAGTTGTCAACTACCTTCCAGAATAGTCAGCTGGTCAGATGTTGTGCATGTATTTGTTCTTTTTACAAGTCAGATCCACTAGCATATTACAAGTATACTTACATCCTAACTCATAATATGCAGAAATTAACAACATCGAATATTGAAGATTAAATTTGTTATTGATCTAAATAGCATTAGACCATGTCGCCTATTTAACATTTCTAACAGTGATGAACATTAGCACGTCCATTTTCACTCTTTTGAATAATGTGTGGGTTACTGTGTGTAGATCAAGTGAAGGCATATGTTCACATGGAAGCACATAATTTAGGTAGCAAAGTATACATGCATCTCTTGATTGATGCATGGAGATTGGTGCAGATAAATATAAAAAGGAGCTCAATTTAATTGTTAAGGGATGAAATGTGGAAGAGATAGTACAGATACAAAAAACTTGTTACAGGAAGGAACTGCGGTCTCTTGCCTCCTAGGTATTGTTTGCTTTAGTCCATAGAGATGGCCTTAAGGTTTTGTCCTTTTCTAGATAAAAGGATCCTTATTGGAAGAAATGTATGACCTTCTTTATACGCACAAGCTTCGCCTTCTTAACAACTAATGTGGGTTTATTTGCAGTCCCTATTTTTTTGTCTTTACACAGCCCCCTGAAAAAGTGAGCTTGTGCACAATAGCTGGGGTTTTCTATAGAAGTTGCCAATGTTGCGGGAGGGACTATGGGCTCTTGACTTTAAGGTACCATCTGCTTTGGCCCCGTGGAGTTAGCCACATGATTTTTTTCCTTTTCCATAGGCCCTCATTGGAAGGAGGATGGGGACCCCATTTTTATAAGTACTGGGTTGTTTTCTCAATAGCTGATGTGAGGATTTTCTGAAACTCCATTTTTTTTGACTCTACATAACAATATACATGTGATAGAAATAATACAACCTTTATTCTTCTTCGTAAGTAGTTTAAAGTGTAGCAACCCAAAATTGAGTCCTTTAAAGTGCAACAATTGAAACTTGAGTCATGTTAGGACATTAGTCTTAGGGAGCCACATCAATATTTTCTACTCAATTGTATTTCGAGAGGATCAGTGGAAGCAACAGATTAAAGATGACGTATATCACAAAAAACTGAAGAACAAGTCTTTTTTTTCCCAATCTGATAGAAAGTAATTAAAGAAGTATCCTTAAGTATGGAAAGGAACAAATCTCTTGATTCTAGCGGATTCCAAATTTATTTTTACAAAATTTTTAGATGCCTAAAGTGTGTCTTTATGGTTGTTAAGGAAAAAGTTTGAGGCTTTGAGTTAAGAACTATGGAGGGACTGATCTGAAGGTTAATTTTGATTAGTGAGCTGGTTTATAGTGATGAGATGGATTTTGCTAAGGGTACTTGTATATTTGACAATTTCTGACTTCTTAGCAGTGTGTGTTCTTCCAAAAACATAAGCAACACACTGTTTGTTTTCAAAGTTGATTTTGAAAAGGACGCCATGGTTTATTGGTAATGTTGTATAATAGCTTTAGCTATGATTGGACTCTAGTCAAATGGTTGGAGTGGGAATTGATTAAAGAGCATATTATCTGATTTCTCCTTTGTTGCTTGTTTTAGTTGGAAGTGTTAAGTATGATGTGGAATGAAGGCAGAGGAGCACACATCATATCGGTATATGCTGCATTTGGGTAATGTTTAATGTACTTTTATAAGGAAGAACTCATGTTAGAAGTTCCTTCTTGAAGCATGAATTCTTTTGGAGTAGTTTGGGATCAAAATATACACAAAAGTATTTCTCAAATGATTTTACTACCATACCTTCTCCAGTTCTTCCTTAGAGAAATCTCATGACTCCAATGCATCTGTGGAGAAGGGGATTGGGGGTGCTACTGCTGGCTCCATACGCGTCCGTTTTTGTACTCCTGTCTCCACATCTGTGCATTTCCACAAAGGGGGGGATCATGCAAGGCTCTGCAGCACTGCCCCTACATCTGTTTGTTGATCTATTCTTGCGTGGGAGCACCCACGGTGGATTGATGGGGTGGATCTTTCCATAAATATCTCTCTCCAATGTGAAGGAAGAAAACACTTCACCCAGAAGTTATCTTTTTCTACTTCTTCTTAGAGGTTTTTTTTTGTTTTTTTGCTCCACACAGAAGGAGAGGTGTGAGCCCAAACACAAGTGTTTTTTCAGAAGCACTTCCGATGTGAAACTTACCTAGAAGTACTTCTGGGCGAGTTCCCAAACGCAGCCAAAGTTTTTGGCAGCAGACTACGTATTGTTCTTCTTTTTTTTGACTTAATGCCCATATGGATGCAAATCCCACACTAGGTACTCTAGGCTCATAGTTTAAGTCTTAAACTAAGTATGGTTGTGTTAAAGAGATATTGGTGGGACTAAATATGTTTTAGAAAGAGTGTACAAGCAATTAAAATTCTTGAAAAGAAATTCTTATGACTAGATTCTTTATGGAAGGACAAATGTGTAATCAATCAATGGATTTTTTTCAATTCTATCAACGCTAAAGGGCCAAAGCAGGGGAGCAAATGGAAGCAATAAAGGACACAGTTTAGTTCTCTTATGCCATGTCATGCGCCATCCCAATATCACACTTTAGTGAAGAGTTGAGATCTTTTACGTCCAATTTTGGACTAGACTCTGTCAGTAAAGAGAGGAGGAGGGAGGCCAAAATTTTAAAATCACGGAGACATAGGTGAGATGGGTTTTGGTACTGTTTAGTCCCCATCTCCCCTCTCTTTACTGATTTATCCAAGCCTAGACGTAGAAGATCTCAGTTCTTTAGTGAACGGTAGAGGCCACAATGTTAAAAGAGCAACGACTAGTTGAACATCAAATGTGGGACTAGATAGCTTATGCCTACACCTGGTGATACTTCGAGGATTTGTTCCCATAACTTTGAGTTGGGACTCCCAACTCGGATTCATCTACTTCCTCCCCGCCTGTGATTCCAGCCACTCCACCAACACTTCGAGCCTAGCGATCTCCGCCTTGATGAGGGCCATCTCCTTCTCGAACTCCAGCTCGCTCTGCTCCTCCTCATCGTTGTTCTCGTCCACGATGGTAGTCTTGGGGCCTCCCTGCGCCTGCAACGCCCCCTCCTCACCCGTGCATGGCAGCACGACCTCCCCGGCATAATCCCCAGACTCACCTGCAGGCAAGCTTAGAGCAGTGCTACCGCTGCAGCTAGATGGAGCTGCTGTAAATATTCCTTGCAGGTCTTCTTCGCCGGAGGCCCTCAGCCTTTTGCCGCTCCCTGACTGCTGCTACTCTTCGTCATTATCTGGCTGCTGTTGGTGTTCTTCTTGCCGTCTCTTGATGGGTTCTCCATGGTTGCGCGCAGACACCACTACGGGGACCTCCATTGTGAAGGTACGGGCAAGGTGGTCTGTGCTGTGGAGGAGATGACATGTTTGGGTTGTGTTTGTGTGTGTATATATAGACTGCAGGGAGTTTGGGATGTGGGTGGAGGTGGGGTGCGTGGAGACAGGTGGAGTCCTACTTGGGGTCGGAATTGGATTTTGCAGTGGGAGTCGGATTCCTCCAGTTAACTGTTTTGAGTTCTTAGTTTCCCGACATGGATTCGTGGCCTGGTCGCATTGAAGATAATAATGCTGGACACAATGAAAGATTGGGATTTACACCTTTTTAGTCTTTATATATATATATATATATATATATATATATATATAAGATCCTTACAATCTTCATATTTCTTATTAATTTTTACCATTATTTAGAATGCCCTCAAGATCGCCCTCAAGCCTCTGTAAAATGTCAAAGACCTTTTAAAGAGAACTCAAAGATTGTAAAAAAATTTAAGGAAATATAAAGAGTGCAGAGATTCATATGGATTATTAGAGAATTATACATATTGAAAATGTCATTGAGGGTCTTGCATGAGGTTGTGCTTGACCAGGTTATATAAATGTTGATGCTAATATTAATGTTATAATCTCGCTCTTGTTCATTTAGATTCATCTTAGGATCCAGAGGATGCTTTATTCCTATTTCATTTTTATTCTATCATACTTGTGATGTAAATTTTGGGTGCCCGGGTCTCCCCAAAGGCAGTTTGACAGCGAATGTTGCCCCTCGTGGGCATTTGGATCAAGTCCTCCATCAAACTTGATTAGACCATCATGTCACTTGATTCATGGAGCCGCATTTCACCATTTTAACTCTTCCTTCTTCATGGTGACTTTGCTGCCACATCTTAGGTGGTGTTTGATGTGTTGTAAAATGGCATAGAATATTATTTTTGATATTTCTCCTACCGCAAAAGGTTCATGTTCGATGGTATACTGTAGACAAATGGGTTTTAAAATATAGTCAACTAATATATCGTTCAAATTGTTTATTTTGGGTTCTAGTTTTCAGTCTAAAATTAGTGTAAACCCTAGCTTAGTGATGAGTAATCCCTCTCATTCACCACCATCTCCTTATCAAAGTATATTGTTGGCGGCATTTTTTAATTATAGACGTGCAATCAAAATCCGGCAGTTGATTGTGTTAAAATTAGCCTTGTTATTAAAGTTAAGGTTAGATAATTGCCATTGCTTTAAAATTATAAACAATCTTCTCGCTCTAGCTCCGTCCGTGTACAGTGGATAGGGAAGCCACTTTGATTAGAAAATATGAGAAGAATTAGGACGAATAATGAGAGAATAAACTTAATTTTGTTTGACAAGTAGAATGACTTATACTGGTGTAGAATAGTATATTCGGAGAATAAGGAGAATAAGTCATCTCACTCTAGACCCAAGAATTACTTATTCTTCTTATTCGGTCAGCGGGCCTCACAAAACTATCAAACCGAAACACCCCTTATTCTAGTATAAGTCATTCTGTCAGTGGACTCTACGTAATAACTTATTATGCAAACAAAGTGGAGCAACGACCAAGCCAATTCGTATTCAATGCTAGCCGACCCAGCCTCTCAGATCAGCATCAACAAGTGGTGTGATGACGACCAAGCCAATCTTGATATGTAAAATAACGATTTGAATGTAATCTGACCGGGGAAAAGAGAGATCAAGCAGGAGTCATCTTATTTCTATATGATAGGACTGCTGCACGATAAAAAAAAAGGGGGGGTATCCATTACCATATTTGCTATGAATATTGATGTCAAAAGATATTTGTTAATAAACTTGTAAATTAATAATTGGTCGAATAATCAGGTATCAGTTACCGTTTGCATTCCTATTGTGGGTAGGTATTCTTTTTCTCTTTGTGTTGTTTTCACAAATTTTTGTGATACGTGTAGATAACTAACATTACCAAATACGCTGGTTTTCATAAATATTTTTATGAAATTTCCGAGAAGCAAATTTAAGTATTCTCAAACTTGTCTTAAGTTTTATGAGTTAAAGCAAAAGGTCCTGAACCATTGTGGTGGATAAATTGAGGTCCAGGGGGCAACTAATTCTTTGGGATTTTGCCACTACATAATATGCTTAATGGATGGTTTCTCTGACCCCTCTTGCACAGCCCGGTTCCATCTTCTCTTCCTTTCATTCCATAAATTTCAACTGGAATCCAAGAATGTTGAATCGCCGTATTATTTATTTTCCCTTCCAGGTCTTGATTTGATGTTGTTGATTGCCTTTCGGGTTTCGTTTTCAATTTCTTATGTTTCTGAGTTATGGATTACGGGAAGTTGTTGTTTGGAAAATGTGGTGACCAGTCACTTTGTGCCTTTCTAAGTGGAATTAAGAAAGACTTCCTTTCTTTTAATTTTAATGCTTTTGCTTAACGAACAAAAGCCCTTTTAATTTCTATTCCGTGCAGAATCTTTGTTTTTTATGGAAAGATCCTTTAAATTGTAAAGTGAAAAATCATTCGCTGGACATATCCATGTGGACGTAGCTCCTTGCATAAAATATTAAACTAATGTATGAAAATTTAAGAGTAATGCTTGCTGTAGCACATGGTGGTGTGTGCACCCTGATTTTTTTTCATTTTTTTAAGGTTGGTCCAATCATGTGAAAGTTCGATTTCCGATTAGATGACAAAACAAATTTAAAAAATCAAAATCGTGCTTTAATGAACAGTAAAAAATATTATTTTCACAAATTTGTTTAAAAAAAAAATAGGAAACCAATCAAAACCTAATTGTTTTGGTCCGATCATTGTTCACATCAAAAATTAGCTAATTCAAAGTCAAGTACTATGTTTTCTTTTACAAGATGTCATTTGAAACAATTAGACCACCATTTTATGTATAAACATAAAGTATATAAACGAAAATGAGTCCCATTATAAAAAATATAAATGTAAATAAAAATAAAAATATATTAAATATCTTTAGCAAATAAATATTGGGAAGAATATCCTTTCACAGATGGGTTATTCTTATATTCGTCAATTTTCTGTTTGACAAAAGATGGTGAGAATAAATGTATGTGTGTGTGTTTTATACATAAGGGTGGGATATTCCACCTCTTTTCTTTTATTTGGAGGGAGACCCCAAATAAAAATCACCGGATTATTTTGTCCTTGAATGGAATATTCGACCCCCAAACATTCTAATTGCCAAATGGTATTTTAGCTTTGTGGATCTACACCAAGTTGTCAACTACCTTCCAGAATAGTCAGCTGGTCAGATGTTGTGCATGTATTTGTTCTTTTTACAAGTCAGATCCACTAGCATATTACAAGTATACTTACATCCTAACTCATAATATGCAGAAATTAACAACATCGAATATTGAAGATTAAATTTGTTATTGATCTAAATAGCATAAGACCATGTCGCCTATTTAACATTTCTAACAGTGATGAACATTAGCACGTCCATTTTCACTCTTTTGAATAATGTGTGGGTTACTGTGTGTAGATCAAGTGAAGGCATATGTTCACATGGAAGCACATAATTTAGGTAGCAAATTATACATGCATCTCTTGATTGATGCATGGATATTGGTGCAGATAAATATAAAAAGGAGCTCAATTTAATTGTTAAGGGATGAAATGTGGAAGAGATAGTACAGATACAAAGAACATGTTACAGGAATGAACTGCGGTCTCTTGCCTCCTAGGTATTGTTTGCCTTAGTCCATAGAGATGGCCTTAAGGTTTTGTCCTTTTCTAGAGAAAAGGATCCTTATTGGAAGAAATGTATGACCTTCTTTATACGCACAAGCTTTGCCTTCTTAACAACTAATGTGGGTTTATTTGCAGTCCCTATTTTCTTGTCTTTACACAGCCCCCTGAAAAAGTGAGCTTGTGCACAATAGCTGGGGTTTTCTATAGACGTTGCCAATGTTGCGGGAGGGAGTATGGGCTCTTGACTTTAAGGTACCATATGTTTTGGCCCCATGGAGTTAGCCACATGGTTTTTTTCCTTTTCCATAGGCCCTCATTGGAAGGAGGATGGGGACCCCATTTTTATAAGTACTGGGTTGTCTTCTCAATAGCTGATGTGGGGATTTTCTGAAACTCCATTTTTTTTGACTCTACATAACAATATACATGTGATAGAAATAATACAACCTTTATTCTTCTTCGTAAGTAGTTTAAAGTGTAGCAACCCAAAATTGAGTTCTTTAAAGTGCAACAGTTGAAACTTGAGTCATGTTAGGACATTAGTCTTAGGGAGCCACATCAATATTTTCTACTCAATTGTATTTCGAGAGGATCAATGGAAGCAACAAATTAAAGATGACGTATATCACAAAAAACTGAAGAACAAGTCTTTTTTTTCCCCATCTGATAGAAAGTAATTAAAGAAGTATCCTTTAGTATGGAAAGGAACAAATCTCTTGATTCTAGCGGATTCCAAATTTATTTTTACAAAATTTTTAGATACCTAAAGTGTGTCTTTATGGTTGTTAAGGAAAAAGTTTGAGGCTTTGAGTTAAGAACTATGGAGATACTGATCTGAAGGTTAATTTTGATTAGTGAGCTGGTTTATAGTGATGAGATGGATTTTGCTAAGGGTACATGTATATTTGACAATTTCTGACTTCTTAGCAGTGTGTGTTCTTCCAAAAACATAAGCAACACTGTTTGTTTTCAAAGTTGATTTTGAAAAGGACGCTATGGTTTATTGGTAATGTTTTATAATAGCTTTAGCTATGATTGGACTCTAGTCAAATGGTTGGAGTGGGAATTGATTAAAGAGCATATTATCTGATTTCTCCTTTGTTGCTTGTTTTAGTTGGAAGTGTTAGTATGATGTGGAATGAAGGCAGAGGAGCACACATCATATCGGTACGTCCTGCATTTGGGTAATGTATGGAGTACTTTTATAAGGAAGAACTCATGTTAGAAGTTCTTTCTTGAGGCAGGAATTCTTTTGGAGTAGTTTGGGATCAAAATATACACAAAAGCACTTCCCAAATGATTTTACTAACATACCCTCTCCAGTTCCTCCCTTAGAGAAAGCTCATGACTCCAATGCATCTTTGGAGAAGGGGATTAAGGGTGCTACTGCTGGCTCCATATGTAACGACCCGCCACCCTATAATCGGGGATTCGATTACTAAATAGGTACCGAATCATTAATTTGGAACCATACCAGGATCTAAGTAAGTCTGGAAAATAAATAATAAACTAAGCTAAATATTCACATCGCATTGAATTGAAAGGAAAGTACATAAATTTAAAAGTTATTACAATGCGACTCGATACAACAAATAATTACATACTCCAACAGAAAAGAAATGATTATACATACAGGCCAGGAATAAAATAACAACTACATCGGAGCATACCCCGGAACAACAGTCGTCGGCGCTCAACACACAGCCGCACACTCCTCGTTAAGTCTGTCGGGAGTCCTCACCTGAAAACCGCAGGGGTGAGTCTCAACGAAAAGACTCAGTAGGGATCCTTCGATCCCCACTGCCCACACACACACCCACAAGTGCAAAGTACAGCGGAGATATAGTAACCAAGTAAAGCAGTAATTACTACACCTAAATTTCAATGTGAATCACATGCATTCGAAGTATAATTATCATGCATAATTCCAATTTATCAGGGAACCCGTAATCAGCGTATCCTCAAAACACGTCAACTACACAACGAAAGTGGGAAATACCGACCCGCTGAGACCAAACAGTAACCCCTCGGATAGCACGCTGGCTACCTCGGCGGTTACTCCTTCCCCCAGCAAATACCGACCCACTGAGACCAAACAGTAACCCCTCGGGTAGCACGCTGGCTACTCCGGCCCAACTGGCTCAGGTGGTTACTCCTTCCCCCAGCACGAGTGACACTCCAAAGGTACCACTCCGACACCGGTACAAGCTAGCTAACTCCGGGGTTCACCAGGTGACCCTCTCCACTAGGCGTCACCCCGCCACTGCTCCCGTCAGCGCTGTGTCCCTCCGCACCGACACAGGGTGTAGAACGCTACAACTGTCACTCTAGGTCCACCGAAACATAAAACATGGCACGGTGCGATCCGGTCACGGAAGAAGTCCACGGTCGCACGACATACAATGCAGTGCCATCCGGTCACGAAGAGTTCATCATCATCGAGTGTACTAAAGTATGCATTTAACCAACTATTTAGCAGTGTAAACACATTTTACTGGCATGGATTAGTGTGGTTCTGTCTTGAATCGCGTCGCCCAAGGCCGACGCCATTCAAGTACCCTAAACTGGTTCATGAAATCCCGGCCTCATAATCTGGCCTAAAAGGCGTCGCTACAGGTAGCCGCCTTTTAAAAGGCGTCAACATCCTCAGACGCTGATCAACAAAAAATCCGGAATTAGCAGAAAACCTTAATCGGGGGATTTCTGTCTTAAAAGGCGTCATGGTGGCCCGACGCTATTCCAAATAGCGTCGTACAGGCATGACGTCTTTCAGCGCCAGAATCCCCGAACTGACAGAGCCTTAATAGAACGATTTCTGTCTAAAATGCGTCATTATGGCCCGACGCCCTTCTAAAAGGCGTCGTCTATGCACGACGTCTTTTAGCGTCAGAAACCAGGATCTGTCTCGAGCCCGAGGGCTCCCTTTCCACCCCCAAAAATCCCAAAATAGAGGAGAAAGAGGGCAAACCAAACCATCATAAATCCACATTCATAGAAACTCCCATACCCATCAAGGAAAAGCCCCTAACATGCTTATTCTACCCAAAAAATCATAGATCCGTAGCATGCTTTAAGCAGGGGAAACATGGTTTAAAATAAAACACTATGGGAATCGTCACCCTACCGGTTACTTGAACTCCTCCAAGCTCCAAGCCGTCCGCCCGTCTCGCCTCACGCCGCCGCCGGTACCGCCGAGGTCGTCCTTACTCCACCGGGACGTCGGCCGCCGTCCAGAGAGTAAACGCCGCGGAGGAAGTGGTGGTGGTAGTGGCGAGAGCTAAGTGGTCGATGGAGTTGGAGGGAAAGACGAAGTGGTGGAAGGAAAGAAAGAGGGGAAAGGGGCGTCGCTGGAGTCGCCGGAGGTAGGGTGGAGAGAAAGAGAGAAGGAAGAAAATGAGGAAAAGAGGGAAGGCTTGCGGGGTTAACCAGAGACCGGCTAAAACGCGTCGACATGTGCGGACGCCTATCAGCTGACATGACAGCCGTTCTGACAGGACTCTGCAACGCTCTGACAGCAGTCTGAAACGCGTCGTCCATCCAAGACGCCGTTCAGACGACAAGACTGGCGCCATACACAGACAACCCAGGGTCGCAGTCTGAAAGGCGTCGTCCCTCGCGGACGCCGTTCAGACGACATGTCAGGGCCGTACTCTCGCGGCCCAAAGCCAGTCCACGTGGCACCTACGTGGCACAAGCTAAAACGCGTCTGCCTCGCTGGACGCCGTTTAAACCGCGTCGAGCCCGCGAGATGCAAAACAATCACAGAGTCTCTGCCCCACTGGAGCCTGAACTACAGGGTCCGACCCCAAAAATCGGATCCGAAAGCCTCAGTCCTTACACCATGTGTCCGTTTCTGGGCTCCTGCCTCCACATCTGTCCATTTTCGCAAAGGAGGGGATCATGCAAGGGTTTGTAGCAACGCCCCTACATATGTTTGTTAATCTATTCTAGCGTGGGAGCACCCACGGTGGCTTGATGGGGTGGATCTTTCCATAAATATCTCTCTCCAATGTGAGGGAAGAAAACACTTCACCCAGAAGTTATCTTTTTCTACTTCTTCTTAGAGGTTTTTTTTTTTTTTTTGCTCCACACAGAAGGAGAGGTGTGAGTCCAAACACAAGTGTTTTTTCAGAAGCACTTCCGATGTGAAACTTACCTAGAAGTACTTCTAGGAGAGTTCCCAAACGCAGCCATAGTTTTTGGCAGCAGACTACGTATTGTTCTTTTTTTTTTTGACTTAATGCCCATATGGATGCAAATCCCACACTAGGTACTCTAGGCTCATAGTTTAAGTCTTAAACTAAGTATGGTTGTGTTAAAGAGATATATATTGGTGGGACTAAATATGTTTTAGAAAGAGTGTACAAGCAATTAAAATTCTTGAAAAGAAATTGTTATGACTAGATTCTTTATGGAAGGACAAATGTGTAATCAATCAATGGATTTTTTTCAATTCTATCCACGCTAAAGGGCCAAAGCAGGAGAGCAAATGGAAGCAATAGAGGACACAGTTTAGTTCTCTTATGCCATGTCATGCGCCATCCCAATATCACATTTTGGTGAAGAGTTGAGATCCTTTACGTCCAATTTTGGACTAGACTCTGTCAATAAAGAGAGGAGAAGGGAGGCCAAAATTTTAAAATCACGGAAGCATAGGTGAGACGGGTTTTGGTACTGTTTAGTCCCCATCTCCCCTCTCTTTACTGATTTATCCAAACTTAGATGTAGAAGATCTCAATTCTTTAGTGAACGGTAGAGGCCACAATGTTAAAAGAGCAATGACTAGTTGAACATCAAATGTGGGACTAGATAGCTTATGCCTACACCTAGTGATACTTCGAGGTTTTGTTCCCATAACTTTGAGTTGGGACTCCCAACTCGGATTCATCTACTTCCTCCCCGCCTGTGATTCCAGCCACTCCATCAACACTTCGAGCCTAGCGATCTCTGCCCTGATGAGGGCCATCTCCTTCTCGAACTCCAGCTCGCTCTGCTCCTCCTCATCGTTGTTCTTGTCCACGATGGTAGTCTTGGCGCCTCCCTGCGCCTGCAACGCCCCCTCCTCACCCGTGCATGGCAGCACGACCTCCCCGGCATAATCCCCAGACTCACCTGCAGGCAAGCTTAGAGCAGTGCTACCGCTGCAGCTAGATGGAGCTGCTGTAAATATTCCTTGCAGGTCTTCTTCGCCGGAGGCCCTCAGCCTTTTGCCGCTCCCTGACTGCTGCTGCTCTTCGTCGTTATCTGGCTGCTGTTGGTGTTCTTCTTGCCGTCTCTTGATGGGTTCTCCATGGTTGCGCGCAGACACCACCGCGGGGACCTCCATTGCGAAGGTACGTGCAAGGTGGTCTGTGCTGTGGAGGAGATGACATGTTTGGGTTGTGTTTGTGTGTGTATATATAGACTGTAGGGAGTCTGGGATGTGGGTGGAGGTGGGGTGCGTGGAGACAAGTGGAGTCCTACTTGGGGTCGGAATTGGATTTTGCAGTGGGAGTCGGATTCCTCCAGTTAACTGTTTTGAGTTATTAGTTTCCCGACATGGATTCGTGGCCTGGTCGCATTGAAGATAATAATGCTGGACACAATAAAAGATTGGGATTTTCACCTTTTTAGTCTTTATATATATCTATATATATTTAAAATCCTTACAATCTTCATATTTCTTATTAATTTTTACCATTATTTAGAATGTCCCCAAGATCGCCCTCAAGCCTCTGTAAAATGTCAAAGAGCTTTTAAAAAGAACTCAAAGATTGTAGAAAATTTTAAGGAAATATAAAGAGTGCAGAGATTCATATGGATTATTAGAGAATTATACATATTGAAAATGTCATTGAGGGTCTTGCATGAGGTTGTGCTTGACCAGATTAAATAAATGTTGATGCTAATATTAATGTTATAATCTCTCTCTTGTTCATTTCGATCATCTTAGGATCCAGAGGATGCTTTATTCCTATTTCATTTTTATTCTATCATACTTGTGATGTAAATTTTGGGTGCTCGGGTCTCCCCAAAGGCGGTTTGACAGCAAATGTTGCCCCTCGTGGGCATTTGGATCAAGTCCTCCATCAAACTTGATTAGGCCATCATGTCCCTTGATTCATGGAGCCGCATTTCACCATTTTAACTCTTCCTTCTTCATGGTGACTTTGCTGCCACATCTTAGGTTGTGTTTGATGCGTTGTAAAATGGCATAAAATATTATTTTTGATATTTCTTCTACCGCAAAAGGTTCATGTTCGATGGTATACTGTAGACAAATGGGTTTTAAAATATAGTCAACTAATATATTGTTCAAATTTTTTATTTTAGGTTCTAGTTTTCAGTCTAAAATTAGTGTAAACCCTAGCTTAGTGATGAGTAATCCCTCTCATTCACCACCATCTCCTTGTCAAAGTATATTGTTGGCGGCATCATAATTATAGACGTGCAATCAAAATCCGGCAGTTGATTGTGTTAAAATTAGCCTTGTTATTAAAGTTAAGGTTAGATAATTGCCATTGCTTTAAAATTATAAACAATCTTCTCGCTCCAGCTCCGTCTGTGCATGTACAGTGGATGGGGAACAAGCTGTGTGCTCTCTTTGGCTGGTTGACTTGGTGCGATCAAAGCTAGATCCGTAACCGTATCTATTATGTCATCAATTTAACTGACGTATAGGTTACGAGGCAGTTGAATAATAGGATTCTTAATGTACGACATGTACTCTTCATCTTCGTGTACAAGGCATGCTTGTATGAACACTTAGTGAAGCCATTTTATACTGAGCCACTTTGATTAGAGAATATAAGAAGAATAAAGACGAATAAGGAGAGAATAAACTTAATTTTGTTTGACAAGCGGAATGACTTATACCGGTGTAGAATAGCATATTCGGGGAATAAAGAGAATAAGTCATCTCACCATAGATCCAAGAATTACTTATTCTTCTTATTTCGTCAGCGGGCCCTACAAAACTATCAAATCGAAACACCCCTTACTCTAGTATAAGTCATTCTGTCAGTGGACTCTACGTAATAACTTATTCTACAAACAAAGTGGAGCAACGACCAAGCCAATTCGTATTCAATGCTAGCCGACCCAGCCTCCCAGATCGGCATCGACAAGTGGTGTGACGACGACCAAGCCAATCTTGATATGTAAAATAATGATTTGAATGTAATCTGACCGGGGAAAAGAGAGATCAAGCGGGAGTCATCTTATTTCTATATGATAGGATTGCTGCACGGATAAAAAAAAAGGGGGGGGGGGGGTATCTATTACCATATTTGCTATGAATATTGATGTCAAAAGATATTTGTTGATAAACTTGTAAATTAATAATTGGTCAAATAATCAGGTATCAGTTACCATTTGCATTCCTATTGTGGGTAGGTATTCTTTTTCTCTTTGTGTTGTTTTCACAAATTTTTGTGATACTTGTAGATAACTAACATTACCAAATACGCTGGTTTTCATAAATATTTTTATGAAATTTCTGAGAAACAAATTTAAGTATTCTCAAACTTGTCTCAAGTTTTATGAGTTAAAGCAAAAGGTCCTGAACCATTGTGGTGGATAAATTGAGGTCCAGGGGGCGACTAATTCTTTGGGATTTTTCCACTACATAATATGCTTAATGGATGGTTTCTCTGACCCCTCTTGCACAGCCCGGTTCCATCTTCTCTTCCTTTCATTCCATAAATTTCAACTGGAATCCAAGAATGTTGAATCGCCGTATTATTTATTTTCCCTTCCAAGTCTTGATTTGATACTGTTGATTGTCTTTCGGGTTTCGTTTTCAATTTCTTATGTTTCTGAGTTATGGATTACGGGAAGTTGTTGTTTGGAAAATGTGGTGACCGGTCACTTTGTGCCTTTCTAAGTGGAATTAAGAAAGACTTCCTTTCTTTTAAGTTAAATGCTTTTGCTTAACCAACAAAAGCCCTTTAAATTTCTATTCCGTGCAGAATCTTTGTTTTTTTGGAAATATCCTTTAAATTGTAAAAATAAGTGAAAAATCATTCGTTGGACATGTCCATGTGGACGTAGCTCCTTGCATAAAATATTAAACTAATGTATGAAAATTTAAGAGTAATGCTTGCTGTAGCACACGGTGGTGTGTGCACCCTGATTTTTTTTCATTTTTTTAAGGTTGGTCCAATCATGTGAAAGTTCGATTTCAGATTAGATGACGAAACAAATTTTAAAAATCAAAATCGTGCTTTAATGAACAGTAAAAAAATGTTCATAGTGTGTCGAGTCCAATAATAATTTTTCCTTTTGAGGCTCAATTTTTTATTTTTTTATTTTTTTGGATCATCTAATCGGAGATGAGACTATAGAATATGCGGGGCATATTGGAGCCGATCTTAAAAATTAAAAAAAATTGGTGTACATGCACCGGTGTGCAGTGCAGATGTAGCAAGCATTTACTCCACATTTAAATGGTACATGCAGCAAACAATACTCAACAGTTAAATGATACATGCGCAACTGTAGACAGGCGTTTAGCTCTCTTGCATGCACCCTAATTTTTTAAGGTATTTAACAAAATATTCTCAACATTTAAATAGTATATTTTTTGGGGTCATCTGATTAGAAATCAGACTGTATGATATGTGAGACACATTGGAGCCAATCTTAATTATTTTTTTTAAAAAATTGATATACGTGCACAGACTTACAATGCAGATGTAACAAGTATTACTCAAAATTTAAATGGTACATGTGCGGCTTTAACTTTGGTATTCCCAAGGGTACTACTGCTGGCTTCGTATGGCCATTATTGACAGAATGTTTAATAAGAACACCATTCCTCCTGTGTAGTTACAATATTGAAACTATACACACTCCAAAAAATATTAATATCAAAGCTAAAAATCTAATCAAACGGACCCACATTATAGGAAACCAATTCATGCACATCCACGGTTAGAAACAGAACAGGGTGGTGGCCCCTTCGCAACATACTCCCCATGAGGCGGGTGGGAGTTTCGCGCAGCATGCAAATGGGACAGGAGGGCAGGTGGGCGGGGGTTCGTGCGGCACGTAAATGGGTCGGTGTTGCTAAGGGTGCGTTTGCTTCAGCTGCTCCTTCCTAGATTTTAGAAGTCAACAGATTTTGCACGAATTCTCTTTTTATTAGACAGTGGGGGAATCTGGAATAAGATGCGAGAAAGGATGAAAAGATGTCACATGTCCTACACGTTAGCCAATGTACGAAAAAGTGTAATCATTACTCCAAAATCTTGTTTGTTTGCATCCAACCTTATTTTAGATTTTTCTCCCTTATTCCACTTTTATTCCTATAATCTAAGGTAGTAGCTGAAACAAACACCATAAGATTGACTTTTATTTTGTCTTGGCACCCCCGACTTATATTCAGAATTTTTAAATCCGACTTTTATTCTGCTTCATTAAAATCGACTTAGAGTCAACGTTATAAACTTTGACCTTTTGGCGTGCCCACCACACACCCAGCAGTACGTCTAGTGAATGCGTGTCACACCGAGGGTGCCCGACGGTATCATGTGATTATTCTTGCAAATATTTTGAAAATGTTATTTATAAATTTAAATATTTATTTAAAATTTAAATAAAAACTCTAAATAAATGGATAAATAGATAAAAGGACTTAAGAATAATTGTATTCACATCCTTTGAAGGATAGATAAGTTGATAAATGAGTATTCTTTTTGATCCCTAGTTGGGGGAAGCTTCATCCCCTGTTTGCCCAAAACATAGACAAAATACTCACCCTGGGTGAACGAGATTGCTTTCTTCTTTAATTCCTGATGGGTCTCTCATCTTTTTATAAAAGTTTTTTTCTTTTGACTTTTTGATTTTTACTTTCAATATTCATATTAGTCTCTTTAATCTTCGTATTTACTTTAAATTCTTGCAATATTTAAACCCTCCGTAAAAAGCTCCTCCGATCAGAGACCATTAAAAAAGAATGTATTAAAAATATTTATAGAATATTCTTAATATATTTTGATAGAAATATGATATGTAGTGAATATTCTTTCTTTTTACAATTGTTAACTAGAGGGGTTTTTAAGTGTTCAAAGATCGTGAGAGTTTTAAAGTAAATATAAAGATTGTAGGGACTAATATGGAATCTTAAATTTTTGTAAGAATAAAAAACTAGGAAACCCTTTTTATAAAAAAAACTATAGAATCATATTACTGTTAGTACTTGACCAGCGTATGGAGTTGTCCTTATAATCTACATGTTCCAGCGCCCAACCCTTGTTTTGAACACTCTACCTACTTTTACCTGTAAAAGAAGAGCATGAATCAAAATTAGTCAACGTATTCTCAATTTGACTGGCATGTGACGTTTCTCTCTCTATGCACTAGATAGCCTCTCCAAATAGATGGCCAAAATGAAAGCCATAACTGGAAACTAGTCATTTCCAACTAGAATCTTATTATATTCTGAGGAATGCCAGTATACATTGAAATTTGCAGCATGCCACTTGTCGGGAGCCGTCAAATGGCTTCATTGGATAGCTAAATAGGCTTGGAGTTAAAAGCACACAAATACGTGTTAAATGTACTTCCAAAAAGAACCATCCAACCAGAGCTATCTGAGGAAAACATCGGACGGTTTCTGAGTGTGGTATATCGTTCATTAAAGAGTGATATACTAGCATTTCTCTAAGATATTTATTACCACAGGGCTATGCTCCTATTTTCTTAGTTTATATATTTAACAAGTAGCCGACATAAGAAATTCATCCTTACTGAATAATTGAAATTTCTAGCGAGCACCTGCAAGTCTGTAGTAGTGTTGCAACAAGTAAGATCAAGTACACTTGCCTCAGCTTCATCAACAGAGTTCACCAAAAGTGATCCATCCAAAGAAAGGTCTTCAACATACACGTTTCTCCCATTGATCACCATGGTAGACATCTGGGAGATGAAGCAACGGCCACTCACTCTCTTTCTCACATCTGAGCATGTAATAACCAATCTAGGCTTCCATGTGATGCAGGGTCACACTTCCACATCTTGACCATTAAATGAATCACGTATAGGATCAGCTACATGAACACCAACCTGAAAAGTAAGCAGACCAATGAGCAACATCTAGATTTCTTTTCAATGCTATCTGAATTATCAAATGGGATTTCTTATTTCATAAACTCGGCATTGAGATTATTTTAATAGGGTCATCCCACAAAAATTCATAGCTACCGTAAAGGTGACTTTTCCACAATTCCACTTGAAGGCATGTAGCAACAAACATGTATAATTTATACATCTTGTTTCTATCATGAAACTCAGTTCTGTTCCTCTTGGACAAAACAACATTTATATAGTATTCTCCTGAAGTGAAATAAAGAATCAACAATTATCCTTTGCATGCATAATCCTTAAGGCAGCAAGTGAACACACTCCCTCAGGAGAGAAACATATATAGGATGCAAAATCAGCCTGCCTTATGCTGTTAGTTGCAGATAGATTGGAAGGGGTCTTATGACAGATAAATCAGAGTCCTTGTACATATTATACCTAAAACTCTATTAATGCACATAAAACATTAGCATCTTCCTGGTGTCGCATCAACATAGCTGCAGCAATGCACATACATAAAGTAGATAACAAAATTATCAAAGTTGAAATCATTAGACAGAATAGGATTTTTGACTCCTAAGGCAATACTAAAGTTCATATGGTGCATGTGAATTATGATAACAATATAATTTCTACCGTAACAACCATGAAATTTGTGGTATGCCGCACTCACAAACACACCGGGCAGGCTGGGCTGGGGCTTAAGCTCTTCGCTTCCTCTATTTTTTTTTTGAAGGTGACATTAAGTCACAATTTGATTGAAGAGGTTAAGGAAGATACAAGTGGAAGCATGGAAAGGCCTTTGAAATGCAGAGAACCCAAAAATAAAGAGAACACAGAAAGAAACACAGAGCACTATTTTATCGAGAGAATAAAACAGTGAGAACAATAAAAGGATCATATTTTTCCTAGTTCTAGCCTTGGTCAGCAGAGTGTGCCCAGGATCTTCAAGGAGATCAACTGCATTACCCCAGTGTTCAGTCCAGTTAATAGCAAACTCAAAAGTTCAGAAGCACTGCGATACTCATCAGTAAATTTCCGCCTATTCCTTCCACACCAAATTGCCCATAGCAGAGCATGGCAAATCAAGTACCACAGTTCCTTCTGGTCAGGAAAAGGACAAACTTGTTTCCACCATCTAAGCAAATCTAGAATAGAAGATTGCTCAACCCACTTGATACCAAACAGATTGCAAAGAGTCTTCCACTGAACATTGACTATGCCACAGTTATGGAATAGGTGGTTCTGGTCTTCATCATACAGAGCACAAAAGAACATTTGTAGTTGCCAAGATACAGAATCTTTCTCAATTGTTGACCTGTAGGTAACCTGCACCAAACAATCTTCCAAAGGAACACACTAATTTTGTTTGGGAGGAGCTTGGACCAAACCAAATCCTGCCACCATACCTTGCAGCCACCATTGTCTAGGAACTGGACGAGGGAATTAACAGAGAAGTGATCATTATTGGTCCATCTCCATAATCTCTTGTCGTCATCCAGCAAAGAGATGTTAACTTGGTTTATCATAAAGAGAAGACTAATGAGTTCTTCAACTTCCTCATCGGGTCCCTTTTGAGAGAGATGTTCACTTGACCTTCATTGGTAAGAATCTCATCAATCGTACTACCATGACTTTGTAACAATGGAAAACAGGCTGCTGAATAAAGTGGCCAAAGATGATGAAAAAAACCATGAATCCTTCCAAAACAACATGTGATTTCCATTACCCAATTGAAGTGTACTAGAGATTGAAACAATATCTGCGGTCTTGAGAATATTCCTCCGTATGGGTGATAGTGTGTGGAAAGTAAAAGGCCGCAGGTCCCATTTGCTTTTATTAAAGAAATATTTGTTTCTCACTATAATTGCCCACAGGAATTTAGGTCATCCCCCAGTCTCCGAAGCCATTTAGCTAGTAAAGCTGCATTGAAGAGGGCAATTTTAACAAGACCCTCCCCTCCTTGATGTCTACTCTTTACACACATTGTCCCATTTGATCAAATGAAGAGCTTGTTTTTAATATTTTCCCTCCTGACCAAAAGAAAGCGCCTCTTCCAGCTTCAAGTATTCTCTCCACTGACCTTGGAATCTTGAAAACAGAGTTGTAATAAGTAGCCAAGGAAGATGGGACTGACTTAAACAAAATCCATCTTCTCCCTGTTGAGAGAAATGTGCCTTTCCACCCATCTAATCTATTCTCAAACTTTTTGATAAGATCATCTCAATCTCTAACAGTAATAACACCATCAGTAAGAGGCAACCCGAGATACTTTATGGGAAAGTGAGTCCACCTGCAGTGCAACATCTGATGGGAATTCAAGAAGTGGAGAACAGAGCCCAATACTTATTTTGTATTTTATTTGGCCCATTAGAGGCCCAATTAGTGTATTTTCTTGTTTTAGTTCTGTTCGAGGCTTTTTACTTTAAATAAGGGTCATTTTGGTCCTTTAGTATTAGGGTTTCTTTTGAGGAGTCTATAAATTGTCCTATATCCCCTCGAGGGAAAGAGGGAAGAAGATTTGAAATGAAGAGCCGCCACTGCGTGTTTTCTCCCGAGATGGGACGGGAACCTGTGTCCTAGTCTTCTTCTTCTCCAACCCCCTCCCTTCTTTCTACTTCCGGTCTACCCCCTTGCTGTCCCGCATCAACATCTCTGCTGTCTCTAACAAGTTATTATGGGGCACATTCAGACCAACCAACTCTATTTTATCAAGTTTGATTTTTAAACCAGTAATGAGCTCAACAAGCAACAACAACAACTTCTTGATATTTTGGGTGAAATTAACTCTTCCCGAGCTAAAAAGCAATGTATCATCAGAGAATTGCAAGTGTGATAAAAGAATTTTATTTCTACCATTGAAAAAGCCGTCAACAAGACCTTGAAGAGCTGCCCTTTCCCAAAGTGAATTCAAAATATGAGAGATAAGAAGGAAGATGAGTGGAGAGATGGGTTCACCATGTCTCAATCCACTAGAGCTGGAAAAGTAGCCATGAGGTTCACCATTGATAAGGATTGAGAATCTAGGTGAAGAAATGCAACTCATTATGCATCCAATCCAAGGTTGCTTGAAACCCATTAATTTAGGAGTTCTTCTAACACACCTCCAGCTGACCCTATCAAAAGCCTTTTCAAAATCCAGCTTTAATATAAATCTATTGACCCTCAAGCTTTGGGCTTTGGATGCTCGTGAGTTCTTTTGTCTTACATAAGAATTTCTAAATGTTCATAATGGTCCCTTAAGTATAGGTCTCAACAATGACATGTATTTATCTCTGATTGTAACATTTTGAGCATTACAATGGTGGGAAAAATGCTTCGTAGCAGTCCCTCAACTGCAGATCTCAACCTTTTCAGGCCACTGAAATTAACATGAAAAATAGACTCCAAGCCCAACATCACTGTCAACAGTTTCACTAGCTCATAATGAATAGGACATGCTGGGGAATCCAACAAGCCCTCATTAATTCTTGCCATCTTGAAAAAGAGATCTTTTGTTACAATGAATAAATAGCATAAAAGTCACCTTATTTTCTTGTACAGAGGAACTTAAAGAAATGACATCCAAGTATTATTCGATTAAACAATCTGTAGATCAATGATACAAGCCATTGTTGTAACTGGTCATACAAGATAGAGATAAAGGTCAAATTGGGGAAGATGGACTACAATCCAGATGGCTTTATTAACTGTGACAAAATTTTAGCTTCTGGAAAAATATAGTTGTAACTAAACTAGGCTCCACAGGTACGAAGAAGCTTGGATAGGAATGATAAAATGCATTAAAAACATGATTAAGAATCCTAACCTCTCTGAATCTCCACTGTTTCATTTGACTGCCCAACGTGGTGTGAGGGAGGCAATACATTCAGTTTGGGGCACTCAACTGGTGGGAGTCCCTGTATCAGTCCCAGAAAGGGCAGGCTTTGAGAGATTTGGAATTAAGCACCTCAATCGCATCTGGGATCTGTAATATATAAGTCTTGATGAATAATGGCAAAAGCATCAGAACGTACGATAAAAGAACAAAAGGGGGAGAGTAATCATTTATCTGAATTGATGAAGCAAATATGCTACGCAAAGAATGGTTTCTGGGAGGATGCATGAAATTTGTGGGAAGAAAAATAGTAGCATGTTAAATGCTTTTTTCTGAGGCCCACTACTCCATCAGAAGTTCTGATGGAATCATAAGATTTATGTAGCAAGAAATATGATCACTGGACCTATAATATGCTTGTAAAATGCACTTTATGAGGTCTCCTAATGCACGACAAGGTCCATTAGAAACAGAAGATTTAGGGGGGGAGAATTATGGTGGCAGCTGCTGTAGTATCCTAGGCAAATAGTAGGATGGAGATATGTAATCCGTAGGTAAGTAATATGAATAGTGTTCATATCCCTTTTCTTTTACTGTTTACAAGCGAACAATAACAGATATTCATTAAAGCCAAGAAATAGGGATATAAAATATAATTGTATCTCCACAAAAGTCCCACCAGAGAGAAAATGAAATCCCACCCAAGGATACCATGCTTCCATAGATTAATAAGATGATAGGCAAGTCTGGACTCTTCCACACAAGACTGCAGTCCACTCAACTATCAATCACACAAGAATCCCACCTGCTCCTCCTAAGTCACACAGGATCTGTTAAAGGGTGCTGGCAGCATCATTCAGGCCACACTTTCTGGAAGATCTTCCCATATAGTATGGGCAAAATAACATCCCACAGGAAAATGATCCTTGGCCCCTGCATACCCATTGAAAAGCTAACAAACTGTCCTAATCTCTTCCATTAACTGAACAACCCCAGTCACAACTGAATAGTCAAACATTGATGTTCTCCAAAGTTCCAAACTAAAAACTTAACCCTCAGAGGGGTGGAAGGACACCATAAACATGTGAAACCAAGTTGCTCTCTCTCTCTCTCTCCCCCAACCAAATCAGCCATCAACTTGTAGCAGAGCTCCCTGCAAACGTGCTATCCTCTCTCACTTGTGCCTCCAAACATCAGTCATCTGGGGTCTGGGACCAAAATTATCTGACAAGAGTGTGTTTGGGATGTTTATTTCTTAAACCTTCGTCGGGACCTGACCTAGACGTCTCTCCTATTCGGATTATTCGGAAATCTATTTTTTTTGTTTATCTAGAGAAATATAGGTCGGTTTTATGTTTTATTAGACTATGAGAGCTTGGGATTAGCCCTCAGGGAATCCGGGACTTCGAATCAAGCGAAAATTCGAGTATATGACCTCTCTCCACTGACCTCGATCAGTGTTAATTACGTCGAGCAACTGCTCGGCAACCCTTGATTAACCGTCCGTATGATGCCCTTATGACATGTAACACTACTACTACAGGCAACGCATGCATATGAGTATGAAGATGCATTTTAGGTTGAGCCCTTAGCTTCACCCTGGTTTGAGATAGGTTTTATATGAATTAGGATTGATTCCAAGTTATTTGGATTGATTACAAGTTATCTGGGTTAGTTCCAAATATTTTAAACCCATAGGGGTGTTTTTGCAATTATACGATTTTTATGAATTATGGAGGTATTATGGCTTATAAGCATATAAGGGTAAGTTTTAAAGGTTTTAAAGCCTTATGAGATTTGTGAAATTAATTTTTAAGTGTATAAGGGTGTTTTAGTAATTTTACCCTCAATCGGGCTTATTATATTTAGAGTCTATTTTTCTATGGCATTTTTATTATATGGAAGGTATTTTGTTTATAAAATGGGTTTTGGTATTTTTATGGTTATATCTAATTTTTTTTATAGAGTTTTATTATATATGAGGGTATTTTTGTAATTTTATTAGGTCTTATGTATATCATTATCTATTTAAGAGATTTATGTTCTTTCAGATCTAATTCTCTGTTTTTACTGATTTTTGATGATTTTATTTTATTAATTTTACTGATTTTTATGATTAATTAATTAATTAATTAAGTATATGAGGGTATTTGAGTCATTTGGTTTAATATGATTTTTTAAACTGCATTTCTGATTTTTACTGATTTTTTTACAGATTTTTCCTGATTTTTCCTAATTTTTATATAATTTTATGAATTTTTAGTAATTAATTGATTATAAGTCATTTTTAACTTTAAACATGATTTTATGATTATTTCTGAACTTGTATATTTATGGGGTGAGGTTAAGGTTAAATTGGGGGTGCACACAGATTTTTTTGAGTTTATGAAACTAAGTATATATATATATATGTATATAAAGTATGAAAAATATGATATTATTTTATTATTTAAATGGCATGCAAACACACATTTCAGACATGAAAATATCAACTTTTATTTTGACAGAGGTTCGCCTGAATAAGGCTCTTTTACACGAATTATTCGGCAGAGTTTCCCCTAGGATTGAACCTTAGGAAGAAGAACTCCCCGAAACGGACAAAGATCGCCAAAAGCGCAACAAACCCGGGTTAAGAAATCCGAATTTGATCTTCAACACAGCAGGAACTCCCCTCCGAACCTTACACTCCTTATATGTGGGTGTATGTGCTGCTCCTTTGCATATGTCCCTTTGATTTGGGGGCCAAGGAGCCTCATTTATAGGCCTCAATTTGGGCCCGGTGGGGGGTGCCACCGGAATGGGCCAATGTGGGGGGTGCCACCGGTTGCATTCTCTTCCTCTCCCTCTCTTCATATATATTTTATTATTATTTTTTTAATCCCAATGGCCAATGGGTGAGAGAGGGGAGTGAGAGAGAGCATTGAAAAGAGAGAGAGGGGGGGACCCGGTGGGCACCCCCCACCAGCCATGGACCCCCCACCGGTTGGGAACCGGTGGGGGGAGGGTTCTCCTCCCCCATTTCTTTCACTTTTCCTGTTTTTTTTGGGCTCTTAAATGAGCCTTGGTTTCAGATTTTGGGGGGGGGGGGGGGGGGGAGGGTTTGGCCAATGTGAAAATCGTTCAAGAACCCATTAATTCCAAACTTGGCTCCAATGTGAAAAGGGTTTAGAATTAAATGGGGGTCTTTGTGGGATTCTTAAACAAGTGGGAAAAGGGTTTAAGAACCCATTAATTTCCACCCCTCTTTAATCTCCCCCCCCCCCCCTCTTTATTTTAAAATTTCAAAAAAGAGAAAGAAGGAGGGAACTCCTCCCCTCCCCCCCCCCACCGGTTTCTCTCTTGGAACCGGTGGAGGGTCCCCCCACCGGTTTCACCTCTCTCTCTCCTCCCTCCTTCTTTCCTATTTAAATAAAGGGGGAGAGAGAGGGGGTCCACTTGGGTTTCTCTTTTTCCATTTTGGGCATCTTTCCACTTTGGGAATTTTGGAGAGATTTTTTCTCCCTGGGTTGCAGATTTGGTACCCTGTGGGACTGATTTTTGGGCTCATTTGGGGTCTTTATTGGGCCTTATATTGGGTCCTTTATTGGGCCATCTATTGGGCCTATCACCCCTACTATTGGGCCTTCATTTGGGGCCATTTTAGGTAAGTCTTGGGACTGATTTTGGCCCATTTCGGGACTGGTTTTGGCCCATTTCGAGACTGATCTTGGCCCCTGTTTCGCAGCGTTTGGATCATTTTTGTTGCTGCATCTTAGGGTCCCCCCTTTGGGCCTCACCATCAAGGGTTAACAAGGGAGCTTAGGAGTTGATTTCGGAAGCCTACAAGGGCAACTTGAGGCTGTTTTAGGCCTCCTTAAAAATCCCGATCAAGGCCTTCTTGGCCTAGGTATGCCTCCTATTCGATTACCTTCATAATGTGAGCCTACGGTTTTATGTCTTTTCCACATACACTCGTATCATAGGTACATATTTTGTTTTGCATAACAGTTCTTCGTGAACATGTCGTTATGCATATGTATATATTTTCCTATAGTGAGCCCACATCGATGCGAGTATATGCCATATGCATATGTATGCATACTCAAACGGCATTATTTGCATAAGAAAAATTTCAGGTTCAACAGAGTGGTAACTCCCCTGCCAGTTGATGCAGGACGACACTAACACCACCTAGAATTGCATGAGCGCAGTATATGGATTTGAATGCAGAGAATATCTTTAAGCAAGAAATATCCTTCTATAAATACAGTGTCAATTTCAATCACATTTTTGGTGGGGTTGAACAATTCCCCATCAATAATGTGGTGCACTAGTATGCACCCAACTGCAAGTACAACAACTTTGGAGGATAGAATCCCAGGATTATATATTTAAATCTATTACAGGAAAAGTGCACCAGGTTGGCAAGCCTGAACTATTTGGTGGAATTCAGTAATTATGCCAAGGATTTATTGAGCATTGATTTCAGTCTGTCCTTTTATATTTGTCTCTCTCTCTCTCTTGGAGTGTTTGAATTCATAATACAACAGTGTGTTGAACGAGACAGCATTCCTGATCAATATTGGCCGGTTCCAGTTTGGTACTGGGAAATGCTGGTAGAATGGCTGGCTCAAAAGCGAGTGTTGGGAATAACATGCAATAATTTGGTTTAAGCTTTAACCAAACTGTAGGTGGTCATCATTGTAGGTTCACGTGGATAGAAACACATGTCAGCATGTCACAGAAGTTGATACCAAGAATTGGCAATTTCCCAAAACTAGGAACCTGAAGAACGAAAAGGCGAACACAAATGAAACAAGAGATATCCTACTTTAGATCATTGCTTAAGTTTTTGCGATGAGCTTATTCTCATGGTTGGTGCCAAGAAATTCCCAATAACTGATGAAGAAAAGACTTCAAATTTTTCATTTCAATTTACCTAATGTGAAAGTGTGAACAACCACTTTAATGGAAATAAAAAAGCATGATGTGATGAAAGTTATACAGCTTTCTTTTCTTCTGTGGAAAAATGGAAGTTATGATAAAAAAATTGGACAAGAAAAAGTATTAATGCACCTTAGCAGCATCTTCAGAATTGTTCTTCACAGGCACGTAGGCAAGCCACATTGCGAAGACCCGAAGAAGGGAAACCAAGTCGCCCAGAATGAAAATCAGTAAGTACAGGAGAATGAAGGAATATGACGAGCAGACAGCCAAAAAAATGCAGATATCTTTTTTAGGCAAAAGATCATGCTACAATGTCAATGAGGAAACCATGAAAGAAAAGATGTAGATAGGAGGTTGTGTGCATTATGCATCATGGCAGATTGACCAGATCTATATAGGACTTTAATGACAAAGTAAAAATGGCAAGTTGATATATTTATTCAGATTCAAAGGATAACTATATTCTTCGAGCTAAAATGTAATTAACTTATCAAGCAAAAGGATAGACACACAACAGTAAGGAAATTTGTGATTAATATATCGGGGCACTTTGCAATGGCAGTAAAGGAGCAGCAGTTAACAACTATAATGAATCCAATACATAGAATGTTGTTTCTTCTAAAGTGAATTGTACCACACATCTATTCAATTGGACAAAGAAGGCACATAAGTAAATAAAAGAGGTTGTACCACATCCCCAACAAATCAGCTTCCACATACATTAAACCCATCACCATAGTTGTCAAGGCAGTCGACCAAGGCATGCTTGAGTCCCCAAGCACATATCGCTTAGGCGCCCGCCTAGGCACATACTTCATAATAATATATTTTATATCACACTAATTTACACTAATTTAACATTAACATGAAAAATATGAAGATAATAACAGTAATATGACATTAACACTCTGCGCACTATGCTGCGCACACAATGCACCATGTGTGACAGGCGGAGGGGAGGTCGGGGGAAGGTTGGGAGGGGAAGGAAGAAAGGGGGGCGGGGGGTGTTTGAGGGGTATATATTATTTACACTAATTTAACGTTAACATGAAAAGTATGAAGATAATAACAGTAATATGACATCAACACTGTGCACTGTGTTGCGCACACAGTGCACTGGGCGTGAGAGGCGGAGGTTGGGAAAAAGGAGGGGGAGGGGTGAGGGGAGGGAGAGATTGGTCTAAGGAAGATGCTTACCAGTGTTGGATGTGGACAGAGGTGGCGGACGCACGACGGCAGTAGCAGTGCTCGATGGCAAAAACACTATGGCAGCATAAGCTTCATGGCAGTGTGATGCGGGACATGAGAGGGGGTAGACCGGAAGTAGGAGAAGAGAGGGGGGTTAGAGGAGAAGAAGACTAGGGTTCCCGTCCCGTCTCGGGAGAAAACACGCAAAGGCGGCTCATCTTTTCAAAAATCTTCTTCAATGCTTTCCCACAAGGGCATACAGGACAATATATAGACTCTTCAAAGAAACCCTAATATGAAAATTACTAAACTACCCCTAGGACTCCGAAAATAACAAAAAAACATGAGAAAATTACATATAAATTAAAAGACTCCAAATGGGCCCCTAATGGGCCAAATGAACTGCACATTGGACCTTGGACTCCATTCCAGCTGCTCCTGGGTCCCCATCATTCTCCCCTTGTTCGAAAAAATTCGTCCTCGAATTTTAAAATGAGTCAATATCCATGGGGGAACGATGGTAGCATGCTCGGAAAACAACACCGATGACCCATGAATCATCGCGCGCATGAATGCTCCAACCTGAGGAGAAAATTGTGCCTCGACGTCGCTCCATATGTGATCAAAATCATGCAAACTGATAACATCTTTAACGACCTTCGGCTGATCGACTATATCTCCCAGTAGCGGTTCTGTCTTCGGCTCATTCCCTTTAGTGGGGAAGAGGTCATTATCTGTTATAGGCGTCACTGATTCGACCTCCCCCAAATATTCATCTTCTAGGGCTGGATCGGCCACATAGTGCACCTCCTTCATTTGATTTTCATACTCCTCGCTCATCGTTGGGTCGACCTCATAGATAACATCTTTTGGCTTGGTCAGCTTGGCAAGCATGGTAGAAATCTTTTGAAGTTCACTCCTCATATGGGACTTCTCACGCTCCCAATCATCTGCTTGTTGAAACCTCTCTCGATCCTGGTAACTGGCATTGAGAATAAGAAAGGGAGCCTGGTATTCCTCAGGTTGTATTAGACAATCTCGTCCAGTATGATCAATCACAACTTGCCGCTCGTCTATCCATTCTCTACCCAAACTGATATACGAGCCATTGGGTATAATCTTGCACCATGCATCATCATAATACCTGACGGCTCGGGAAGTACTGCTGCTCCTTAAGAGATGGAAAAATGGCACATAGACTCGATTTCCAGAGACCCTTACGTAGTCCGTGTGGGAGATAGAATCCACAATAGATTGTGAAATAACATTGCCGAACGACGTTGTCTCAAGATACACCCGAGTTTTTACGGAATTGGGTAGCTCTACCTCAAAACTAAAATCCATGATGATAAAACGTACCACTGGCCAAAGAAATGATGGACGAGGTCCGCCTCACTGCAAGGATGCCAACGGTATGATCGGCACAAGAATTGGAGCTCCAATCATCATCCTCGATATGCGTGCAAAAAGTGGCACGCAAAACGAGGTAAGCGGGCACTAGCTGCTGCGAATCTGTGCGCTGGGATGCTGGCACGCAAATCGAGGTAACTTGGGTTGGCCTCGGGATGCACGATCGGGGTCCTCGGTATGCGTGCAGAAGTGGCACGCAAAACGAGGCAAATCTGGGAACAGCACACTGGATCCGAGTTGGCCTCGTCAAGACGGATCCGACGGCGCGAACGGTGCACAAATCGGAGTCCGGAAAGACCTCGAACGGTGTGCCCAAGTGTCCTCGTAAAGCGTGCAAGTGCGGCACGCAAAACGAGACGCTGCTGTCAGGCGGAACGTACAGTGAGGTCGGCCTCGCCGATACGAACCCAATGGCGCTAGCGGCTCGCAAATCGGAGCACCGATGAATCTGTGGCACTGGCGGTGCGATAAGAGCCCCTAGTGCACCCCCCTAGGCACTGTAGCAGACCAGGTTGAGGTCTGGCTCAAGCCTGACCGGACCCTAGCTCGGAACTGCCGGACCTCGGTTCGAACCGGGGCTGGACCCGGGGTGAACCGGCTGGTGTAGTGGGCTTGGGCCCTTCTTGATCGGACCGGCTCGGTTAGACCCGGTTTGACCGCCCGTCTTGATCGGACCGGCTCAAGCCTGACCGCCCGTCTTCTTCGGCTCGCCCTCCCCCCAAACCCTAACAGGGAGCAGAGAGAGAGAGAGAGCAGGAGGAAGGGGAAGGCAGCGGCGGCCGAGCGCGCTGATGGCGCCGGCGGCCAGCGAGCGCGGCGGCGACGGCGGCGGAGCGGGCGGCTGGCGACGACGGCAGCTAAGGGGCCCGTCGATGCTTACGGCAGGAGCGGGCGGCGGCGGAGCGGGCGGCTGGCGACGTAGACTGGTTGCGACGGCGCTGGCGGGGAAGACGGCGACGCCTCCGGCAGTGGTGGCGGCGGTGGGAGCATGCAGGTACTCCGACGACTCTCCCCTCCTCTTCTTCGTCTTCTCCTTCTTTCCTCTCCAGCCCCAAATCGAACCAGAGGGGAGGTGGCCGAGAGAGGGCATTGTTACCTTCGGAGGGGAAGCTAGCCGGAGAGGTCTCGGAAACAGCCACCGGCGCTGGAGAAGACAATAGCTTCAGGACTTTGCACCGCCATACATGCCTCGGCTCGCCGGGATGGGGTTGTTCTCCAGAATCTGCGTGCGGCGGTGGCGTTCGGGTCCTGTGACCGCTGAAGAAACCCGCGGGTTGGCGTGGAGGTCCACCAGGCGCGTAAAGAGGGCCGACGGCGAGGCACTGCGGGAGTATCTGCTCTTTTAAGCCCCCTGCCAGCTAAAAGCTGGACAAAATATAATTCTCGACAAAGATTGTCAGGGGGCTTATCAGGAAAAAGGAATTAAAAAAAAAAACACGAATAGAAAGAAAGAAGGAGTAAGATTACATTACCTGGAGTAGACAGCCATGAATGTGATCTCCCATTTCACATCATTCTTTTTCTTTTCTCTTTTCCTTTTTTTTTTGGTAAGGGGAGCATTGCTACACGACCTTGACCTGCAACAATAACAACTAAAAGCAAGGGAGAAAAAAAGAGGGAGTAAGTAGAATCTGCTCTTTTAGCCCCCTGCTAGCCAGAAGCTGAACAATTTATATATCCTCGATGAGTATTGTCAGGGGGCCTATTAAAGAAAAAAAAAAAAGCAATACAGAAATATAAAAAAACGAAAATATAGAAAGATGGAGCAATATCACCTAGGGGTGGACAGCATGATCTCCCTCACATTTTAAACCATTCATTTTCTTTTCCTTTTTCCGGTTTTTTGAAAGGGCATATGTAGGCATTGTAGTATCATCCAGATTCCAGAGGCAAGGTAGAAAAATCCAAATCCCAGAGGCAAGGTAGAAAAAACAAGCAGTAGCAGTAGTATCGGTTCTTCACAAGTATTAACAGGGGACTAATTATTCAAAAAAGCAGGAAGAATTCAGAAATCGGGAAATAAAATCAAAAACAGAAATTCATAAGATGCGACGGGGAGCAAGCAACGAAGATGAGATGGATTACTCACCTGAGTTGGACAAACATGACGTCCAGATGACAAGGTAGAAAAATCCAAATTCCAGAGGCAAGGTAGAAAAATCCAAATTCCGGAGGCAAGGTAGAAAAAAAAAAAAAGCAGTAGCAGTAGTATCTGTTCTCCACAAGTATTAACAGGGGACTAACAATTCAAAAAAGCAGGAAGAGTTCAGAAATCGGGAAATAAAATCAAAAAACAGAAATTCATAATATGCGACGGGGAGCAAGCAACGAAGATGAGATGGATTACTTACCTGGGTTGGACAAACATGATGTCCAGATGACAGTTAAACCTTTCCCGCCCCAGCGAGCCAGATCGCCAGAAGCCACGGACAAACTTGTAAATTCTGGCGGCAGCGTCGGCGGCGAAATAAGAGGTGGGCATGGATGCCCACGGGATAGAATAGCCGCCGTCGGACACGGCAGCGAGAAGATGACGAACGTCGGCCAATGCGGTGTCCGATGTGAGAAATCGCGCGGCCGAACTCCGGTATTCCCCCTCGAACTCCACCCTGCTGCGCGAAACCTCCTCCAAACCCTCGGAGGAGGGGGAGGCGGTCGGAAGAGGGCGGCGCTCGACCCAGCGCCGGACGACGCAGAGGCGAAGGACCAAGGGGGGGTCTTCCCACCGCACGGGGAGAGTCGCCGTCTGCGCCGTCACTTGGAGGGTGAAATCGCGGGCGCCGGGCGGGAGCGAGAAGGGCTTGAGGAGGCCAAAGCGGGGGGAGAGCTGCTCGAGGGCGTAGGCGGCGGTGAGGTCGTCGGCGACGGGGGAGGTGGCGGTGCTGGCGCAGAAGGAGAAACGAGAGTAAGCGGCAAGAGGAAGAGAGTAGGTATAAGAAAGCCGCCGGGATTCGGAGCGCTCGCAGCAGGGGCAGCGCTCCTCTTCCTCACACGCCCTCTTCTTCTTCCTCGCCGCCGACGTCGCGGGCGCCACCAACTCCATCCGCTTCTTCTGCTTCTTCTTCTTCTGCTTCTTCTGCTTCTTCTTCTTCTTCTACTTCTTGGTGCTCGTCGAGTTTGCAACGGTCGCATTAAGACGCCTGCTAGACCCCTGCTTGGTATTTATAGTTTGAGAATATGTTGCTGCCCGCCGAGGGTTATTACGCCGCCCGGCGGTGCAAGGAAGGTTAAAAAAAAATTCATTTGACTTTTTTTGGAGCCAAAAAATAATAACTATTGGGGCTTAATTTTTGAATTTTCACTTTGTTTAAGATATTCTTCTGCTTGTTCTTCTTCTTCTTCTTCTTCTGCTTGTTCTTCTTCTTCTTCTTCTGCTTCTTCTGCTTGTTCTTCTTCTTCTTCTTCTGCTTCGTGCTCGTCGAGTTCGCCAACGGTCGGATTAAGACCCCTGCTAGACCCCTGCTTGGTATTTATAGTTTGACAATGTGTTGCTGCCCGCCGAGGGTTATTACGCCGCCCGGCGGCAAGCAAGGTTAAAAAAAATTAATTTGACTTTTTTAGAGCCAAAAAATAATAATTTTGGGGTTTAGTTTTTGAATTTTTATTTTTGGGGATATTCGATGAAAAATCGAATTGTAGAAAGTTGTAAGGCATCTTGAGTGGTTTAATATATATATATATATATAATTTTTTTACTTTGCTTGCACAGGTAAGATATTCTTTTATAATTTTATAGTAGTGTTTTAAAAGAGCATTGCCAGCATGACCAGATTTTTTTTCCACATTTCTTATCCTAATAAGGGAAGGGTCTAATATAAGGGTTTTTTGACTTTTTTCATAAAATTACAAGTAGTAATTAATGTAAAACTTAAAAGAAAAGTCAATCCCATTCAACCACATAAGATGGATAAGAAAAGTGAGATAGAAATCCCGTCATCTAAGCATTTCCCGTTTTAAAATGTGGATCGGACCGAACTTTTTACTCTTTAATCCCTCTAACTGGGTTAATTAAAAAATATTATAACTATATAACATCTAAATTCAGTACAAACTTCCTATTATCTTTACTTTTATTTGAAAAAAAGTGGACATTTTTCTTAATTACTTCAGGGTTTTTCTAAACCATTGATTTCTATAAATAAAAGGGATTTTGATTACATGTTTTCTACTTGGGATCGGAATTGGATTTTGCAGTGGGAGTCGTATTCCTCCAGTTAACTGTTTTGAGTTCTTAGTTTCCCGACATGGCTTCGTGGCCTGGTCGCACTGAAGATAATAATGCTGGACACAATAAAAGATTGGGATTTACACCTTTTTAGTCTTTATATATATATATATATTTAAAATCCTTACAATCTTCATATTTCTTATTAATTTTTACCATTATTTAGAATGCCCTCAAGATCGCCCTCAAGCCTCTGTAAAATGTCAAAGACCTTTTAAAGAGAACTCAAAGATTGTAAAAAATTTTAAGGAAATATAAAGAGTGCAGAGATTCATATGGATTATTAGATAATTATACATATTGAAAATGTCATTGAGGGTCTTGCATGAGGTTGTGCTTGACCAGGTTATATAAATGTTGATGCTAATATTAATGTTATAATCTCGCTCTTGTTCATTTAGATTCATCTTAGGATCCAGAGGATGCTTTATTCCTATTTCATTTTTATTCTATCATACTTGTGATGTAAATTTTGGGTGCCCAGGTCTCCCCAAAGGCAGTTTGACAGCGAATGTTGCCCCTCGTGGGCATTTGGATCAAGTCCTCCATCAAACTTGATTAGACCATCATGTCACTTGATTCATGGAGCCGCATTTCACCATTTTGACTTTGCTGCCACATCTTAGGTGGTGTTTGATGTGTTGTAAAATGGCATAGAATATTATTTTTGATATTTCTCGTACCGCAAAAGGTTCATGTTCGATGGTATACTGTAGACAAATGGGTTTTAAAATATAGTCAACTAATATATCGTTCAAATTGTTTATTTTGGGTTCTAGTTTTCAGTCTAAAATTAGTGTAAACCCTAGCTTAGTGATGAGTAATCCCTCTCATTCACCACCATCTCCTTATCAAAGTATATTGTTGGCGGCATTTTTAATTATAGACGTGCAATCAAAATCCGGCAGTTGATTGTGTTAAAATTAGCCTTGTTATTAAAGTTAAGGTTAGATAATTGCCATTGCTTTAAAATTATAAACAATCTTCTTGCTCCAGCTCCGTCCGTGTACAGTGGATAGGGAAGCCACTTTGATTAGAAAATATGAGAAGAATTAGGACGAATAATGAGAGAATAAACTTAATTTTGTTTGACAAGTAGAATGACTTATACTGGTGTAGAATAGTATATTCGGAGAATAAGGAGAATAAGTCATCTCACACTAGATCCAAGAATTACTTATTCTTCTTATTCGGTTAGCGGGCCTCACAAAACTATCAAACCGAAACACCCCTTATTCTAGTATAAGTCATTCTGTCAGTGGACTCTACGTAATAACTTATTATGCAAACAAAGTGGAGCAACGACCAAGCCAATTCGTATTCAATGCTAGCCGACCCAGCCTCCCAGATCAGCATCAACAAGTGGTGTGATAACGACCAAGCCAATCTTGATATGTAAAATAACGATTTGAATGTAATCTGACCGGGGAAAAGAGAGATCAAGCAGGAGTCATCTTATTTCTATATGATAGGACTGCTGCACGATACAAAAAAAGGGGGGGTATCCATTACCATATTTGCTATGAATATTGATGTCAAAAGATATTTGTTAATAAACTTGTAAATTAATAATTGGTCGAATAATCAGGTATCAGTTACCGTTTGCATTCCTATTGTGGGTAGGTATTCTTTTTCTCTTTGTGTTGTTTTCACAAATTTTTGTGATACGTGTAGATAACTAACATTACCAAATACGCTGGTTTTCATAAATATTTTTATGAAATTTCCGAGAAGCAAATTTAAGTATTCTCAAACTTGTCTTAAGTTTTATGAGTTAAAGCAAAAGGTCCTGAACCATTGTGGTGGATAAATTGAGGTCCAGGGGGCAACTAATTCTTTGGGATTTTGCCACTACATAATATGTTTAATGGATGGTTTCTCTGACCCCTCTTGCACAGCCCGGTTCCATCTTCTCTTCCTTTCATTCCATAAATTTCAACTGGAATCCAAGAATGTTGAATCGCCGTATTATTTATTTTCCCTTCCAGGTCTTGATTTGATGTTGTTGATTGCCTTTCGGGTTTCGTTTTCAATTTCTTATGTTTCTGAGTTATGGATTACGGGAAGTTGTTGTTTGGAAAATGTGGTGACCAGTCACTTTGTGCCTTTCTAAGTGGAATTAAGAAAGACTTCCTTTCTTTTAATTTTAATGCTTTTGCTTAACGAACAAAAGCCCTTTTAATTTCTATTCCGTGCAGAATCTTTGTTTTTTATGGAAAGATCCTTTAAATTGTAAAGTGAAAAATCATTCGCTGGACATATCCATGTGGACGTAGCTCCTTGCATAAAATATTAAACTAATGTATGAAAATTTAAGAGTAATGCTTGCTGTAGCACACGGTGGTGTGTGCACCCTGATTTTTTTTCATTTTTTTAAGGTTGGTCCAATCATGTGAAAGTTCGATTTCCGATTAGATGACAAAACAAATTTAAAAAATCAAAATTGTGCTTTAATGAACAGTAAAAAAAAATGTTCATAGTGTGTCGAGTCTAATAAAAATTTTTCCTTTTAAGGCTCAATTTTTTATTTTTTTGATCATCTAATCGGAGATGAGACTTTAGAATATGTGGGGCATATTAGAGCCGATCTTAAAAATTAAAAAAAATTGGTGTACATGCACCGGCGTGCAGTGCAGATGTAGCAAGCATTTACTCCACATTTAAATGGTACATGCAGCAAACAATACTCAACAGTTAAATGATACATGTGCAACGGTAGACAGGCGTTTAGCTCTCTTCCAAGCACCCTAATTTTTTTAAGGTATTTACCAAAATATTCTCAACATTTAAATAGTATATTTTTTGGGGTCATTTGATTAGAAATCAGATTGTATGATATGTGAGACACATTGGAGCCAAACTTAATTCTTTTTTTTAAAAAAAATCGATATACATGCACAGTCGTACAATGCAGATGTAACAAGTATTACTCAAAATTTAAATGGTACATGTGCGGCTTTAACTTTGGAATTCCCAAGGGTACTACTGCTGGCTTTGTATGGCCATTACTGACAGAATGTTTAATATGAACACCATTCCTCCTGTGTAGTTACAATATTGAAACTATACACACTCCAAAAAATATTAATATCAAAGTTAAAAATCTAATCAAACGGACCCACATTATAGGAAACCAATTCATGCACATCCACGGTTAGAAACAGAACATGGTGGTGGCCCCTTCACAACATACTCCCCATAAGGCGGGCGGGAGTTCGCGCGGCATGCAAATGGGACAGGAGGGCAGGTGGGCGGGGGTTCGTGCGGCACGTAAATGGGTCAGTGTTGCTAAGGGTGCGTTTGCTTCAGCTGCTCCTTCCTAGATTTTAGAAGTCAACAGATTTTGCACAAATTCTCTTTTTATTAGACAGTGGTGGAATCTGGAATAAGATGCGAGAAAGGATGAAAAGATGTCACATGTCCTGCACGTTAGCCAACGTACTAAAAAGTGTAATCATTACTCTAAAATCTTGTTTGTTTGCATCCAACCTTATTTTAGATTTTTCTCCCTTATTCCACTTTTATTCCCATAATCTAAGATAGTAGCTGAAACAAACACACCATAAGATTGACTTTTATTCTGTCTTGGCACCACCGACTTATATTCAGAATTTTTAAATCCGACTTTTATTCTGCTTCATTAAAATCGACTTAGAGTCAACGTTATAAACTATGACCTTTTGGCGTGCCCACCACACACCCAGCAGTACGTCTAGTGAATGCGTGTTGCACCGAAGGGGCCCGGCAGTATCAGGTGATTATTCTTGCAAATATTTTGAAAATGTTATTTATAAATTTAAATATTTATTTAAAATTTAAATAAAAACTTTAAATAAATGGATGAATAGATAAAAGGACTTAAGAATAATTGTATTCACATCCTTTGAAGGATAGATAAGTTGATAAATGAGTATTCTTTTTGATCCCTAGTTGGGGGAAGCTTCATCCCCTGTTTGCCCAAAACATAGACAAAATACTCACCCTGGGTGAACAAGATTGCTTTCTTCTTTAATTCCTGATGGGTCTCTCATCTTTTTATAAAAGTTTTTTTCTTTTGACTTTTCGATTTTTACTTTCAATATTCATATTAGTCTCTTTAATCTTCGTATTTACTTTAAATTCTTGCAATATTTAAACCCTCCGTAAAAAGCTTCTCTGATTAGAGACCATTAAAAAAGAATGTATTAAAAATATTTATAGAATATTCTTAATATATTTTGATAGAAATATGATATGTAGTGAATATTCTTTCTTTTTACAATTGTTAACTAGAGGGGTTTTTAAGTGTTCAAAGATCGTGAGAGTTTTAAAGTAAATATAAAGATTGTAGGGACTAATATGGAATCTTAAATTTTTGTAAGAATAAAAAACTAGGAAACCCTTTTTATAAAAAAAACTATAGAATCATATTACTGTTAGTACTTGACCAAGAAAACATGCCAAAGTTACAGATAAGGGCCATTAATTGTGCATTAAGCTGCCATAAAATAGTGCTTTTAAAATGGACGAAAATAAAATGATGGTATGGGTCAACCGATTTTAAAAAACAGCAATTTATGGCAGTCCAAATTTACACACAAAAAAAGGTAAAACACTTTACACCACTTCTAATATGTGAAAAATCTATTTACAACATTTGGCACCATCTTACACCATTTTACGGCGTATCAAACGACTCCTAAATTAGAATGTGATTTGTAAGTCCATCACTACACTAAGGGGGTTTCCATAGTCTCCAAGAAAATGTTAGATGGTAGCCTGACAGCTCCTACCGACAAGTCACAAGTCATATATGCGTAGCTTAAGAGTTAAAGATTAGAAAAATACATCAAACAATAAGTCTCTAAATTTAAAGGATCTACAATATAAAGTATTCTTATCATAGTTAATTAATACTGTATAGCTTTTGTACGGCAAAAAAATGTTCGGATACGATTCTATTTAAAATTTGAATAGGACAGTCAAACATTAAGTCCAACAATTATAATATTAAGAAAAAGATTCCACAAGCTATCTATAATTTTATATCAAGATTTTTTAAAAAATAAAATAACAATTTAATGATATAATAAATAGTTATTAATCAAATTATGAGTTTTTGTCAATAAAAAAGTGAGTTTTTTTAAGCCTGTAATATCACATTCTATGATATTTATGTAGTAAAAATCTTATTTATAATAATATAGCATATTAAATGGTAAGTAGTAAATATTTTTATATTATACATGAATAAAACAGTTGATGTCAAAAAATGAGTATTTTTCCTATCTCAATTCTGTGCGACGTACGAGAGTTTTATTCTAAAATTTAGAAGTACAGAAATTATACGCATATAGCACCTAGAAAACTTCCTGACGCTCTTGAGGGCATTAAAAGAATTTCAAAATTTTTTTGATTCTTTTTTGCTGATGTCAAGACGCACTTAATGCGGGATGCGCATGCCATGTGCAGCTGTGCACATAACAAGAACAAAATGGGGCGACCCGTTCCAACTCAGCCATATGTGGTACAAGTTATAAAGTGCATAAACGGAAAACATAAAAAAATCATAAAATTTGGGTGATCAGGCCCTCTCGATCTCAAGATGAGATCCACTAAAACTTTTGTATATCTCAATCACATGAAGATAAAAATAAACAAGTCATTTGGTATGAAATGAATGTACCATGTCCACCTAATCCTCCCATGAGATCCCAAAGATCCCATCTTCTCGATTTCTCGGTCTCTTGAATACCAATCAAGCACTAGACAGAGAGATTCGCATAGAAAAATTAAAAACATAAAATTTACCATAAGTAACGTTGTAACTTTGCCGTTCCATCTTTTCTTTTATTAATAATTCCAATCCACATAGAGCTGCCAGTGCACAATATGACGGCATAGCTGAACTTCTGTTTGCAACAAATGGAAAAAAGCATAATTTATTCCCCTGCTTTCTTCTAACACTTGATCGTTGGACAACCTAGGTTGCACGGCTCATGCCCAAAAGCAATGATGGAGGCAATGGATGGTAGAGGAAACATCATTTTATTAGTTCTGTCACTGGAAAAATCCTCACCTGTACAAACTACATCTCCAACAACCAAAAACATAATCCATCTCTAGCTGCTCAAGCTTCTTCATTCTGAAACCTCTTATTTGCACCTCCTCAGGTATGGAGTTGTCCTTATAATCTACATGTTCCAGTGCCCAACCCTTGTTTTGAACACTCTACCTACTTTTACCTGTAAAAGGAGAGCATGAATCAAAATCAGTCGACGTATTCTCAATTTGACTGGCATGTGACGTTTCTCTCTCTATGCACTAGATAGCCTCTCCAAATAGATGGCCAAAATGAAAGCCATAACTGGAAACTAGTCATTTCCAACTAGAATCTTATTATATTCTGAGGAATGCTAGTATACATTGAAATTTGCAGCATGCCACTTGTCGGGAGCCGTCAAATGGCTTCATTGGATAGCTAAATAGGCTTGGAGTTAAAAGCACACAAATACGTGTTAAATGTACTTCCAAAAAGAACCATCCAACCAGAGCTATCTGAGGAAAACATCGGACGGTTTCTGAGTGTGGTGTATCGTTCATTAAAGAGTGATATACTAGCATTTCTCTAAGATATTTATTACCACAGGGCTATGCTCCTATTTTCTTAGTTTATATATTTAACAAGTAGCCGACATAAGAAATTCATCCTTACTGAATAATTGAAATTTCTAGCGAGCACCTGCAAGTCTGTAGTAGTGTTGCAACAAGTAAGATCAAGTACACTTGCCTCAGCTTCATCAACAGAGTTCACCAAAAGTGATCCATCCAAAGAAAGGTCTTCAACATACACGTTTCTCCCACTGATCACCATGGTAGACATCTGGGAGATGAAGCAACGGCCACTCACTCTCTTTCTCACATCTGAGCATGTAATAACCAATCTAGGCTTCCATGTGATGCAGGGTCACACTTCCACATCTTGACCATTAAATGAATCACGTATAGGATCAGCTACATGAACACCAACCTGAAAAGTAAGCAGACCAATGAGCAACATCTAGATTTCTTTTCAATGCTATCTGAATTATCAAATGGGATTTCTTATTTCATAAACTCGGCATTGAGATTATTTTAATAGGGTCATCCCACAAAAATTCATAGCTACCGTAAAGGTGACTTTTCCACAATTCCACTTGAAGGCATGTAGCAACAAACATGTATAATTTATACATCTTGTTTCTATCATGAAACTCAGTTCTGTTCCTCTTGGACAAAACAACATTTATATAGTATTCTCCTGAAGTGAAATAAAGAATCAACAATTATCCTTTGCATGAATAATCCTTAAGGCAGCAAGTGAACACACTCCCTCAGGAGAGAAACATATATAGGATGCAAAATCAGCCTTATGCTGTTAGTTGCAGATAGATTGGAAGGGGTCTTATGACAGATAAATCAGAGTCCTTGTACATGTTATACCTAAAACTCTATTAATGCACATAAAACATTAGCATCTTCCTGGTGTCGCATCAACATAGCTGCAGCAATGCACATACATAAAGTAGATAACAAAATTATCAAAGTTGAAATCATTAGACATAATAGGATTTTTGACTCCTAAGGCAATACTAAAGTTCATATGGTGCATGTGAATTATGATAACAATATAATTTCTACCGTAACAACCATGAAATTTGTGGTATGCCGCACTCACAAACACACCGGGCAGGCTGGGCTGGGGCTTAAGCTCTTCGCTTCCTCTATTTTTTTTTTGAAGGTGACATTAAGTCACAATTTGATTGAAGAGGTTAAGGAAGATACAAGTGGAAGCATGGAAAGGCCTTTGAAATGCAGAGAACCCAAAAATAAAGAGAACACAGAAAGAAACACAGAGCACTATTTTTTATCGAGAGAATAAAACAGTGAGAACAATAAAAGGATCATATTTTTCCTAGTTCTAGCCTTGGTCAGCAGAGTGTGCCCAGGATCTTCAAGGAGATCAACTGCATTACCCCAGTCTTCAGTCCAGTTAATAGCAAACTCAAAAGTTCAGAAGCACTGCGACACTCATCAGTAAATTTCCGCCTATTCCTTCCACACCAAATTGCCCATAGCAGAGCATGGCAAATCAAGTACCACAGTTCCGTCTGGTCAGGAAAAGGACAAACTTGTTTCCACCATCTAAGCAAATCTAGAATAGAAGATTGCTCAACCCACTTGATACCAAACAGATTGCAAAGAGTCTTCCACTGAACATTGACTGTGCCACAGTTATGGAATAGGTGGTTCTGGTCTTCATCATACAGAGCACAAAAGAACATTTGTAGTTGCCCAGATACAGAATCTTTCTCAATCGTTGACCTGTAGGTAACCTGCACCAAACAATCTTCCAAAGGAACACACTAATTTTGTTTGGGAGGAGCTTGGACCAAACCAAATCCTGCCACCATACCTTGCAGCCACCATTGTCTAGGAACTGGACGAGGGAATTAACAGAGAAGTGATCATTATTGGTCCATCTCCATAATCTCTTGTCGTCATCCAGCAAAGAGATGTTAACTTGGTTTATCATAAAGAGAAGACTAATGAGTTCTTCAACTTCCTCATCAATAGGGTCCCTTTTGAGAGAGATGTTCACTTGACCTTCGTTCGTAAGAATCTCATCAATCGTACTACCATGACTTGTAACAATGGAAAACAGGCTGCCGAATAAAGTGGCCAAAGATGATGAAAAAAACCATGAATCCTTCCAAAACAACATGTGATTTCCATTACCCAATTGAAGTGTACTAGATGTTGAAACAATATCTGCGGTCTTGAGAATATTCCTCCGTATGGGTGATAGTGTGTGGAAAGTAAAAGGCCGCAGGTCCCATTTGCTTTTATTAAAGAAATATTTGTTTCTCACTATAATTTCCCACAAGGAATTTAGGTCATCCCCCAGTCTCCGAAGCCATTTAGCTAGTAAAGCTGTATTGAAGAGGGCAATTTTAACATGACCCTCCCCTCCTTGATGTCTACTCTTTACACACATTGTCCCATTTGATCAAATGAAGAGCTTTTTTTTAATATTTTCCCTCCTGACCAAAAGAAAGCGCCTCTTCCAGCTTCAAGTATTCTCTCCACTGCAAGGATGGCAGTACCGGTACCGGTATCGGTGGGTACCGGTACCGGTACGTACCAGTCCGGTACCGGCCGGTATCGGCCCGGTACCGGTCGGTGCCGGCCCAAAACCAGTCCGGTACCGGACGGTACCGGCCCGGTACCGGTCGGTACCCACAGTACCGGTGCCGGCCGATACCGGTACGTACCGGTATCGGCCGGTACTACCATCCATGCTCCACTGACCTTGGAATCTTGAAAACAGAGATGTAATAAGTAGCCAAGGAAGATGGGATTGACTTGAACAAAATCCATCTTCTCCCTGCTGAGAGAAATGTGCCTTTCCACCCATCTAATCTATTCTCAAACTTTTTGATAAGATCATCTCAATCTCTAACAGTAATAACACCATCAGTAAGAGGCAACCCGAGATACTTTATGGGAAAGTGAGTCCACCTGCAGTGCAACATCTGATGGGAATTCAAGAAGTGGAGAACAGAGCCCAAGGCTTATTTTGTATTTTATTTGGCCCATTAGAGGCCCAATTAGTGTATTTTCTTGTTTTAGTTCTGTTCGAGGCTTTTTACTTTAAATAAGGGTCATTTTGGTCCTTTAGTATTAGGGTTTCTTTTGAGGAGTCTATAAATTGTCCTGTATCCCCTCGAGGGAAAGAGGGAAGAAGATTTGAAATGAAGAGCCGCCGCTGCGTGTTTTCTCCCGAGATGGGACGGGAACCTGTGTCCTAGTCTTCTTCTTCTCCAACCCCCTCTCTTCTTTCTACTTCTGGTCTACCCCCTTGCTGTCCCGCATCAACATCTCTGCTGTCTCTAACAAGTTATTATGGGGCACATTTAGACCAACCAACTCTATTTTATCAAGGTTGATTTTAAACCAGTAATGAGCTCAACAAGCAACAACAACAACTTCTTGATATTTTTGGTGAAATTAACTCTTCCCGAGCTAAAAAGCAATGTATCATCAGAGAATTGCAAGTGTGATAAAAGAATTTTATTTCTACCATTGAAAAAGCCGTCAACAAGACCTTGAAGAGCTGCCCTTTCCCAAAGTGAATTCAAAATATGAGAGATAAGAAGGAAGATGAGTGGAGAGATGGGTTCACCATGTCTCAATCCACTAGAGCTGGAAAAGTAGCCATGAGGTTCACCATTGATAAGGATTGAGAATCTAGGTGAAGAAATGCAACTCATTATCCATCCAATCCAAGGTTGCTTGAAACCCATTAATTTAGGAGTTCTTCTAACACACCTCCAGCTGACCCTATCAAAAGCCTTTTCAAAATCAAGCTTTAATACAAATCTATTGACCCTCAAGCTTTGGGCTTTGGATGCTCGTGAGTTCTTTTGTCTTACATAAGAATTTCTAAATGTTCATAATGGTCCCTTAAGTATAGGTCTCAACAATGACATGTATTTATCTCTGATTGTAACATTTTGAGCATTACAATGGTGGGAAAAATGCTTCGTAGCAGTCCCTCAACTGCAGATCTCAACCTTTTCAGGCCACTGAAATTAACATGAAAAATAGACTCCAAGCCCAACATCACTGTCAACAATTTCACTAGCTCATAATGAATAGGACATGCTGGGGAATCCAACAAGCCCTCATTAATTCTTGCCATCTTGAAAAAGAGATCTTTTGTTACAATGAATAAATAGCATAAAAGTCACCTTATTTTCTTGTACAGAGGAACTTAAAGAAATGACATCCAAGTATTATTCGGTTAAACAATCTGTAGATCAATGATACAAGCCATTGTTGTAACTGGCCATATAAGATAGAGATAAAGGTCAAATTGGGGAAGATGGACTACAATCCAGATGGCTTTATTAACTGTCACAAAATTTTAGCTTCTGGAAAAATATAGTTGTAACTAAACTAGGCTCCACAGGTACGAAGAAGCTTGGATAGGAAAGATAAAATGCATTAAAAACATGATTAAGAATCCTAACCTCTCTGAATCTCCACTGTTTCATTTGACTGCCCAACGTGCTGTGAGGGAGGCAATACATTCAGTTTGGGGCACTCAACTGGTGGGAGTCCCTGTATCAGTCCCAGCAAGGGCAGGCTTTGAGAGATTTGGAATTAAGCACCTCAATAGCATCTGGGATCTGTAATATATAAGTCTTGATGAATAACGGCAAAACCATCAGAACGTACGATAAAAGAACAAAAGGGGGAGAGTAATCATTTATCTGAATTGATGAAGCAATATGCTACGCAAAGAATGGTTTCTGGGAGGATGCATGAAATTTGTGGGAAGAAAAATAGTAGCATGTTAAATGCTTTTTTCTGAGGCCCACTACTCCATCAGAAGTTCTGATGGAATCATAAGACTTATGTAGCAAGAACTATGATCACTGGACCTATAATATGCTTGTAAAATGCACTTTATGAGGTCTCCTAATGCACCACAAGGTCCATTAGAAACAGAAGATTTAGGGGGGGAGAATTATGGTGGCAGCTGCTGTAGTATCCTAGGAAAATAGTAGGATGGAGATATGTAATCCGTAGGGTCATGTCCCTTTTCTTTTACTGTTTACAAGCGAACAATAACAGATATTCATTAAAGCCAAGAAATAGGGATATAAAATATAATTGTATCTCCACAAAAGTCCCACCAGAGAGAAAATGAAATCCCACCCAAGGACACCATGCTTCCATAGATTAATAAGATGATAGGCAAGTCTGGACTCTTCCACACAAGACTGCAGTCCACTCAACTATCAATCACACAAGAATCCCACCTGCTCCTCCTAAGTCACACAGGATCTGTTAAAGGGTGCTGGCAGCATCATTCAGGCCACACTTTCTGGAAGATCTTCCCATATAGTATGGGCAAAATAACATCCCACAGGAAAATGATCCTTGGCCCCTGCATACCCATTGAAAAGCTAACAAACTGTCCTAATCTCTTCCATTAACTGAACAACCCCAGTCACAACTGAATAGTCAAACATTGATGTTCTCCAAAGTTCCAAACTAAAAACTTAACCCTCAGAGGGGTGGAAGGACACCATAAACATGTGAAACCAAGTCACTCTCTCTCTCTCTCTCTCTCTCTCTCTCTCTCTCTCTCTCTCTCTCCCCCAACCAAATCAGCCATCAACTTGTAGCAGAGCTCCCTGCAAACGTGCTATCCTCTCTCACTTGTGCCTCCAAACATCAGTCATCTGGGGTCTGGGACCAAAATTATCTGACAAGAGTGGTAACTCCCCTGCCAGTTGATGCAGGACGACACTAACACCACCTAGAATTGCATGAGCGCAGTATATGGATTTGATTGCAGAGAATATCTTTAAGCAAGAAATATCCTTCTATAAATACAGTGTCAATTTCAATCACATTTTTGGTGGGGTTGAACAATTACCCATCAATAATGTGGTGCAATAGTATGCACCCAACTGCAAGTACAACAACTTTGGAGGATAGAATCCCAGGATTAGATATTTAAATCTATTACAGGAAAAGTGCACCAGGTTGGCAAGCCTGAACTATTTGGTGGAATTCGGTAATTATGCCAAGGATTTATTGAGCATTGATTTCAGTCTGTCCTTTTATATTTGTCTCTCTCTCTCTCTCGGAGTGTTTGAATTCATAATACAACAGTGTGTTGAACAAGACAGCATTCCTGATCAATATTGGCTGGTTCCAGTTTGGTACTGGGAAATGCTGGTAGAATGGCTGGCTCAAAAGCGAGTGTTGGGAATAACATGCAATAATTTGGTTTAAGCTTTAACCAAACTGTAGGTGGTCATCATTGTAGGTTCACGTGGATAGAAACACATGTCAGCATGTCACAGAACTGTTGATACCAAGAATTGGCAATTTCCCAAAACTAGGAACCTGAAGAACGAAAAGGCGAACACAAATGAAACAAGAGATATCCTACTTTAGATCATTGCTTAAGTTTTTGCGATGAGCTTATTCTCATGGTTGGTGCCAAGAAATTCCCAATTACTGATGAAGAAAAGACTTCAAATTTTTCATTTCAATTTACCTAATGTGAAAGTGTGAACAACCACTTGAATGGAAATAAAAAAGCATGATGTGATGAAAATTATACAGCTTTGTTTTCTTCTGTGGCAAAATGGAAGTTATGATAAAAAAATTGGACAAGAAAAAGTATTAATGCACCTTAGCAGCATCTTCAGAATTGTTCTTCACAGGCACGTAGGCAAGCCACATTGTGATGACCCGAAGAAGGGAAACCAAGTCGCCAAGAATGAAAATCAGTAAGTACAGGAGAATGAAGGAATATGACGAGCAGACAGCCAAAAAAATGCAGATATCTTTTTTAGGCAAAAGATCATGCTACAATGTCAATGAGGAAACCATGAAAGAAAAGATGTAGACAGGAGGTTGTGTGCATTATGCATCATGGCAGATTGACCAGATCTATATAGGACTTTAATGACAAAGTAAAAATGGCAAGTTGATATATTTATTCAGATTCAGAGGATAACTATATTCTTCGAGCTAAAATGTAATTAACTTATCAAGCAAAAGGATAGACACACAACAGTAAGGAAATTTGTGATTAATATATCGGGGCACTTTGCAATGGCAGTAAAGGAGCAGCAGTTAACAACTATAATGAATCCAATACATAGAATGTTGTTTCTTCTAAAGTGAATTGTACCACACATCTATTCAATTGGACAAAGAAGGCACATAAGTAAATAAAAGAGGTTGTACCACATCCCCAACAAATCAGCTTCCACATACATTAAACCCATCACCATAGTTGTCAAGGCAGTCGACCAAGGCATGCTTGAGTCCCCAAGCACATATCGCTTAGGTGCCCGCCTAGGCATATACTTCATAATAATATATTTTATATCACACTAATTTACACTAATTTAACATTAACATGAAAAATATGAAGATAATAACAGTAATATGACATTAACACTCTGCGCACTATGCTGCGCACACAATGCACCATGTGTGATAGGCGGAGGGGGAGGTCGGGGGAAGGTTGGGAGGGGAAGGAAGAAAGGGGGGGGGGGGTGTTTGAGGGGTATATATTATTTACACTAATTTAACGTTAACATGAAAAGTATGAAGATAATAACAGTAATATGACATCAACACTGTGCACTGTGTTGCGCATACAGTGCACTGGGCGTGAGAGGCAGAGGTCGGGAAAAAGGAGGGGAAGGGGTGAGGGGAGGGAGAGATTGGTCTAGAGAAGATGCTTACCTGTGTTGGATGTGGACAGAGGTGGCGGACGCACGCCGGCAGCAGCAGTGCTCGATGGCACAAACACTATGGCAGCAGAAGCTTCATGGCAGTGGCAGCTCAGTGATGGTCGATAGCGACGGCGGTAGCTCTACGGAAGCGGTGGAGAGGAGAGCTCCTCTGGCGGCTGGAAGTAGAACCCTAGGGGGGATGGGGGCAAATGAGGGGTTGGGGGGTGCATTAGGATTGGGGTTAGACTTAATGATCCAAATGGATCCAAACTGGGCGAGCACCTTGGGCAGCCTGGGCTGCTTCAGCCATGGATTGCGGAATCGGCTGATTCCGATCCGAATCGGCCGATTCGGATCGGAATCAGCGGGTTCCGATCCGATTCGGGGGGGATTTCACTGTTCCCCCCCCACCGATTTGAAAAAGAAAAAAAAAACGGCCGAAATCGGCCCGAACCGGACCAAATCGGGGCCGGACCGTCCAGATCGGCCGGTCCGGACCCGATCTGGTCCGGTTCGGGCCGGTCCCGATCCCCCCCTTAAGGTTTAAGGGTTTAGGGGTTTAGGGTTTAGGGTTTTAGGGTTTAGGGTTTAGGGTTTTAGGGTTAAGGGTTTAGGGTTTAGGGTTTTAGGGTTTTAGGGTTTTAGGGTTTAGGGTTTAAGGGTTTAAGGGTTTAAGGGTTTAAGGGTTAAGGGTTAAGGGTTTAGGGTTAAGGGTTAAGGGTTTAGGCTTTAGGGTTTAGGCTTTAGGGTTAGGGTTTTAGGGTTAGGGTTTTAGGGTTTAGGGTTTAGGGTTTAGGGTTTAGGGTTTTAGGGTTTTGGGTTTAGGGTTTAGGGTTTAGGGTTTTAGGGTTTAGGGTTTTTTATGGATGTACATGAATTGCATTCATTCTTATTGTACATCAATTGAATAATATGTATGTAATTTTTTCTGATTTTTTTTTTATTTTTTCCTGATTTTTTCTGACTTTTTTTAATTTTTTATTATTTTTTAATCTGGCCGAGTCGGACTGGCCAGACCTCATCTGGATCGGCCGACTCGGCCGATCCGATCCGAGTCGGATCGGGATCAGCAGGTCCCGATTCGGGGACCCGATACGATCCGGAATTCCTTTTCAGCGGGTTTCCACATAAATAATAAGTGGGCTGGCTCTTTGGGCTCGATTTTACGCCAGGCCACCTAGGCGTCACCTAGGCGTACACCTTGACAGCACTGCCCATCACCAAAAAAATAACAATTTCCAAGAATGGCCCCACATTAGAAAAGGGAAAACAAACAATACTTAAATATATTGGGCCATCCAACTCAAACCCTTAATGCACTGAGTGAAGTAGGCACTATGTATGGGGACTAGTCTAACATGCCCCTTCATTTCCAGGCTGATTTTAGGCTTTGTCACGTGGACTATAAATATGGGGTGCGCGGCTTGAATCGTAACTATGGGCTCTGATACTATATTGAAGCTATTGGGCCATCCAACTAAAAACCTAAAAGATATTGAGTGGAGTAAGCACCATGCATTTAAGTATTGTTTGTTTTGTCCCTTTTCTAATGTGGGATTATTCTAACACGCCCCTTCATGTGCAGGCCGATTTTAGGCTTTTGTCACATGGACCACAAATACGGGGTGCTGCATGGCCTCGCTCGTAACCCTGAGCTCTAATACCGTATTGAAGTTATTAGGCTATCCAACTCAAAACCTTAAGGTTCACTTTGTTTGCAGAATAACTTAAATTAGAATAAGGTTTTGAGGATTTTTTAAATTAGAATAAGATGTATTTTGATTTGGTAAGAATAAGTAGAATAATGAGTGAAATAAAAAGTAAAATTGAGGGAATTAGACATTCCAAGTAGAATTTGGAGAGTTAGAAGAATTGGAAGAATTAGACATTCTCGCAATCAAATCAGAATGGGACTTTTATACCAGTTATTCTGGCCCTATTCCGCAAACAAAGTGAGCTTATGGAGTTGAGTGGAGTAGGCACCATGTTTAAGTATTGTTTGTTTTGTCCCTTTTCCGATGTTGGACTATCCTAACAACCCCCTAACAAGAAGAAGTGCATCAAGATAGTGCGGTAAGATTACCTATCAAAGCTACGCAAGATGAAAGAGCTATGGTGATCCCCTCCCTCCAATGCCACCAACCACGCCAAGACAAAGAATGCGAGTTGCTCGACTGTTCTACTTTTTTAAAAAGATAAATGTTTATCTCTCTCTTCCCTAATTGGCCCATAAGGTAATGTGAAGCACTATCCACCTTATTCACTTGTCCAACACAGTCTCCATGGCTTGTTCCATTCATTTATCATAGAAGCCAATTTCGAGGTTGAATTCCACAATACGCTTACCTTCTAGAAGGGATATGTCTAAGTGGAACATGAAAGCAACAATGTGGCACATAGATGCTCCAGCTCCTCTACTTCCTCATGACACAAGTAACAAGTAGTCCTATACCTTCCAAAAAGTGGGCAAGTCAATCACAAGAAGAGAAGTGGACATGATCAACTCCTCTCATCAGGGACTTGACCTTCAACAAGCTGTGAGGATGAGGAGTGAGGACAACCAATCTAATGAAGGCATTCTAAGGCCATTGTCAACAATCATCTTATACATGCTAAGGCCATTGTCAATATGAGAAATCCAATTATAGATTTAAGCCCTAACCATCATTCCAGGTTGAATCAAGCCTATATTGGCGTGTCTGGGTAGGCTAGGCCCAATGCAAACTGCAAGCCCGATCCACCCAAAATTCACAATACAAATGGAAAAGCCCTATTCGAGCTGATTTGGCCCAATTGCTAGCCAGTTCAGGCCGATTCAGACTTCAGAGCTGATCCAGCCACTCTTCTTTTTTCTTAAATAAATTTCCTTGGGGGATTGGCTTTTCCCCCCTTGAATCAAATTGCCAGGCATTGATAATCCAGATTGGCCAATCCTGTGAAGCATGCTTTATAGTGTGCCATGGCTGGCGACATGCCTTAAGTAATTCATGATCTCAATACTCATAGATAATAGTATCAGAATATTATCACTGCTGCCATTGCAAAGTCTTATTTATTGATTTGAGGCTGGCATCAATGTGGAAGGAAAATCCATAAATAGCTATAATGCCAATAGTTGTTAATAACATAAATAGCTACAATGTTGTCAACCATCTTGACAGCCAACAACACCTCATCATATGCATAAGGTAAATTCACCAGTGAAAGATTACTTTTACATACCATTAAAGAAGGAATAGCATGCCTTCCTGCAATCTCCTGGTATGTACTAGTGATGATAAAATCTGCACGGTTCATTTGCAAGTAAATCAGCAGTGAATTGGCACAAGAAATGGTTACTTGTCCTCATAACTTTTCCAATATATGTCTGACTCGGGATACTTTGTCTCTAACTCATGTGCAATGTTGCATTGTACAGAATTATGAATAAACAAACAAAAACAAATATAGCAGAGATGTTTTAAACAATCAAAAACTTTGTGATTCCCAACTTATATGACAGCAAAGATGCAACAGGATTTCCATCACTGTAGTTGCCAATGATAAGATCTGGAGTGCCATGTAACTCTGCAGTGATTTCACTTGATGCATCCTAATGAAGTGAACAAGTTAACAAGGAGTGCACCAGAAAAAATGAGGAAAGAAACAAATGAAACTGAGCATGGGTATCATGAAAATTGATTGCAGTCATGGAATTCTACCCTTTTACATCCTTTTTTATGTGGAAATCCTAAACATGCTAGGAAACCTTAAAAAGAACTAGTAGATCTGCTTAGGGAGCATTTGGACAAGTTGTAGACCCTCATGACATCTTGAAGACGCTAAAAAATGAATAAGCATTGAAATAAAAAAACTACTGCACAGTCACGTGCATACACAATTCATTCTATTGGCATTCCTTGTATTCCCAAATGACCAAGAAGCTACATTAACTAACCATAATGGATGTTCATACTTCTTCTAGTTATTGATTGAAAATTGCATTAATTCACAATAGTGCAAAACAACTGCAAATCTAGGTAAGATCATGTACATGAATAATATTAGATTTGATGAAATAGCTGTGTCAACCTGTTGCTGTGCCTTTAATAATACGTTCTCTTGTTCAGGTCTAGGCCAGAGAGCACCTTGGTTAGCTTGTCTAATCTCCCATGTTAATGCCATTCAGACCACCAACATTGGCTTCTAATATGTTTTCACCTCATCCACCTTCTTCTCATCTTGTCCCTTCACCCAAAGACACACCGTTGGGCTGCAAAACACTAGAAGCAAGGGGAAAAAATAAGTAGGGTCTGTTCTTTTAAGCCCCCTGCCAGCCAGAAGCTGAACAAAATATAATTCTTGGCAAATATTGTCAGGGGGCTTATTCAAGAAAATAAGAGATCTGGAAACAATCGACCATAGAAAGATGGCGAGGTGGTATATTGATATATATAAGGGTGTCCCGTTTGAACACCGTTCAGAGCTACCACTGTAATTGGCCTGCCACATGTAAAAAAATCAAGGGAGGGACACAAGGGGAAAAAATAGTAGTATCTGTTCTTTTAAGCCCCCTGCCAGCTAGAAGCTGGACAAAATATAACTCTCGACAAAATTGTCAGGGGGCTTATCAAGAAAAAGGAATTAGAAATCAAGAACAAAAACAATCAGGAATAGATTCAATAGAAAGAAAGAGGGAGTAAGATTACCTGGAGTGGATAGCCATGAATGTGATCTCCCATTTCATATCATTCTTTTTCTTTTTCTTTTTTGTTTTTTTAAGGGGAGCATTTTTATACCGTTCAGAGCTACGACCTTGACCTGCAACAATAAGAACTAAAAGCAAGGGGAAAAAAAAGAAAAAAAAAAGAAGCAATACAGAAATTAAAAAAAAAACGAAAATATAGAAAGATGGAGCAATATCACCTAGGGGTGGACAGCATGATCTCCCTCACATTTTAAACCATTCATTTTCTTTTCCTTTTTCCGGTTTTTTGAAAGGGCATATGTAGGCATTGTAGTATCATCCAGATTCCAGAGGCAAGGTAGAAAAATCCAAATCCCGGAGGCAAGGTAGAAAAAACAAGCAGTAGCAGTAGTATCTGTTCTCCACAAGTATTAACAGGGGACTAATTATTCAAAAAAGCAGGAAGAATTCAGAAATCGGAAAATAAAATCAAAAACAGAAATTCATAAGATGCGACGCGGAGCAAGCAGCGAAGATGAGATGGATTACTCACCTGGGTTGGACAAACATGATGTCCAGATGACAAGGTAGAAAAATCCAAATTCCAGAGGCAAGGTAGAAAAATCCAAATCCCGGAGGGAAGGTAGAAAAAAAAAAAAAGCAGTAGCAGAAGTATCTGGTCTCCACAAGTATTAACAGGGGACTAACAATTCAAAAAAGCAGGAAGAATTCAGAAATCGGGAAAAAAAATCAAAAACAGAAATTCATAAGATGCGACGGGGAGCAAGCAACGAAGATGAGATGGATTACTCACCTGGGTTGGACAAACATGATGTCCAGATGACAGTTAAACCTTTCCCGCCCCAACGAGCCAGATCGCCGGAAGCCACGGACAAACTTGTAAATTCTTGGTCAACCCTTGACGTTGAATTCTAAAAAGTATTTCATTCTCCACTGCACGAACTTGATCCAATATATACACTACCTGCAAAATGTGACAAATTTACATGTGCAATCTAAATTATGGATGACAATATAATCCCATAGTACATTTGATAAATCAATCAGGAAAAAAAGGCTTAACATTGGATCCAAGGTAGCCCATCTGAAGAAAGCAAAAATATGAAAGAGCAGAAGGTATAGAAGATGGCAAAATAGAAATAGAGCAAAGCAAGATCTCAATAATTCTCAGGTTTGAAGTAATCATTCACCAGATATCAAGCACTTAGCATGAAGAATGAAACCAGAACAGGAGGCTCACCAAATCATGACTAGATATGATTTCATTATTAATTATTCCAGGAGAAAAGGACTACTAGCAGTACTAATACGATTACTACCATTAGTTGTTATTGTTATGTTATTGTTATTACCAGAATTAATGTTACTGTGATTACACAGAAGTGATACATGTCCACCTATATCGGTTTGGCCTAGAACATTGGCTTGACCAAAATATCTATGTGGGGAAACAATAACAACATTAAAAAAAACCATAGGAATTCTCCCCAAAACTGTCTCCAAAGTAGAAGGATCGGGAGCCTGACGAATGTCCAGAAGCAAATGTATCATCTCCAATACATGTTCAGCTGTATCAGCCCATCCTTTTTTCCAATCCCAGTTCTCGAAATCTACAAAACTGACAAAGATTAACACATGACTGAACTATGGATCTAGCAGAATATGTTCTGAAATTTATTCAAATATTTTTTTCCGAAATTTATTCAAATCATTTTATCGTCCAAATGTGTGATCTGCATGGTATTCCAACAAGAACCTGATACTCAATATTACAATAAAGAAGAGCACAAGAAACACAAAATATAAAAAGGAAATTTCTCACGTATATTCAAATTCAGAGGAAGATGCCTCCGGTTAGAGTTTAGAAATGCTCCCCTGCCTTTGACAAAGAAGACTAAAGTCTTGAAAAGCTCTGTACTCTGTCATTTACCATCATCTGCATGGTAATCCAACAAGAACTTGGTACTCAATATTACAATAAAGAAGAGCACAAGACAGGTAAAATATAAAAAGGAAATTTCTCACGTATATGCAAACTCAGAGAAAGATGCCTCTGGTTGGAGTTTAGGAATGCTCCTCCACCTTTGACAAAGAAGACTGAAGTCTGGATAAGCTCTGTATTCTGTCATTTACCATCATCATTATCTGCAGGAGATTATTCATAGGAAAGTAACTGGTAATCAATATGATACAGTTCGTGACCCTAATATGTTAATAACACATTGGTTTCTTCTCAGCAACATCAAATCAGCCCAGTGCGTACACGAACCTGCTGCTGTGCCTTCAATAATATCTTCCCTTCTTCAGGTCTAGGCCAGAGAGCACCTTGGTTAGCTTGTCTCATCTCCAAGTTAATGCCATTCAGACCACCAATTTTGGCCTGTAATATGCTTTCACCTCATCTACCTTCTTCTCATCATGTCCATTCACCCAAAGCCACACTATTGGGCTGCAACAACAATAGGCAAGGGAAAAAAAAAGTAGTATCTGCTCTTTTAAGCCCCCTGCCAGCCAGAAGCTGAAAATATAATTCTCAACAAATATTGTCAGGGGGCTTATTCAAGAAAAAACGAGAGCTGGAAAAATCGAACATAGAAAGATGGTGCAAGATCAACCGAGGTGGTACATTGATATATAAGGGTGTCCCCTTTGATCACCGTTCAGAGCTACCACTTTAATTGGCCTGCCACATCTATTAAAAGCAAGGGAGGGACACAAGGGGAAGAAAATAGTAGTATCTGCTCTTTTAAGCCCCCTGCCAGATGACAAGGTAAAAAAATCCAAATTCCAGAGGCAAGGTAGAAAAATCCAAATCGGAGGCAAGGTAGAAAAAAAAAAAAAGCAGTAGCAGTAGTATCTGTTCTCCACAAGTATTAACAGGGGACTAACTATTCAAAAAAGCAGGAAGAATTCAGAAATCAGAAAACAAAATCAAAAACAGAAATTCATAAGATGCGACGGGGAGCAAGCAACGAAGATGAGATGGATTACTCACCTGGGTTGGACAAACATGATGTCCAGATGACAGTTAAACCTTTCCCGCCCCAGCGAGCCAGATCGCCAGAGGCCACGGACAAACTTGTAAATTCTGGCGGCAGCATCGGCGGCGAAATGAGAGGTGGGCATGGATGCCCACGGGATGGAATCGCCCCCGTCGGACACGGCAGCAAGAAAACGACGGACGTCGGCCAATGCGGTGTCCACTTTGAGAAATCGTGCGGCCGAACTCCGGAATTCCCCCTCGAAATCCACCCTGCTGCGCGAGACCTCTTCCAAACCCTCGGAGGAGGGGGAGGCGGTCGGGAGAGGGCGGCGCTCGACCCAGCGCCGGACGATGCAGAGGCGGAGGACCAAGGGGGGGTATTCCCACCGCACGGGGAGAGTCGCCGTCTGCGCCGTCACGTGGAGGGTGAAATCGCGGGCGCCGGGCGGGAGAGGCTTGAGGAGGCCGAAGCGGGGGGAGAGCTGCTCGAGGGCGTAGGCGGCGGTGAGGTCGTGGGCGACGGGGGAGTCGGCGGTGCTGTCGCAGAAGGAGAAACGAGAGTAAGCGGCAAGAGGAAGAGAGTAGGTATAAGAAAGCCGCCGGGATTCGGAGTGCTCGCAGCAGGGGCAGCGCTCCTCTTCCTCACACGCCCTCTTCTTCTTCCTCGCCGCCGACGTCGCGGGCGCCACCAACTCCATCCCCTTCTTCTTCTTCTGCTTGTTCTTCTTCTTCTTCTTCTTCTGCTTGTTCTTCTTCTGCTTCTTCTGCTTGTTCTTCTTCTTCTTCTGCTTCGTGCTCGTCGAGTTCGCCAACGGTCGGATTAAGACCCCTGCTAGACCCCTGCTTGGTATTTATAGTTTGACAATATGTTGCTGCCCGCCGAGGGTTATTACGCCGCCCGGCGGCAAGCAAGGTTAAAAAAAATTAATTTGACTTTTTTAGAGCCAAAAAATAATAATTTTGGGAGCTTAGTTTTTGAATTTTTATTTTTGGGGATATTCGATGAAAAATCGAATTGTAGAAAGTTGTAAGGCATCTTGAGTTTTTGAATTTTTATAATTTTTTTACTTTGCTTGCACAGGCAAGATATTCTTTTATAATTTTATAGTAGTGTTTTAAAAGAGCGTTGCCAGCGTGAGGAGATTTTTTTTCCACGTTTCTTATCCTAATAAGTGAAGGGTCTAATATAAGGGTTTTTTGACTTTTTTCATAAAATTACAAGTAGTAATTAATGTAAAACTTAAAAGAAAAGTCAATCCCATTCAACCACATAAGATGGATAAGAAAAGTGAGAAAGAAATCCTGTCATCTAAGCATTTCCCGTTTTAAAATGTGGATCGGACCGAACTTTTTACTATTTAATCCCTCTAACTGGGTTAATTAAAAAAATTATAACTATATAACATCTAAATTCAGTACAAACTTCCTATTATCTTTATTTTTATTTGAAAAAAATTAGACATTTTTCTTAATTACTTCAGGGTTTTTCTAAACCATTGATTTCTATAAATAAAAGGGATTTTGATTACATGTTTTCTTATTAAATACGAAGTTTGTAGAGAGTTTTTTCGTTTAATTAAATAGACTAGAGGGTTTTAAAACTCTATTTAAAAAAGATGCTTATAAAAGATAATCCTCTTAAAATTTTAACTTAATATTTGCCTAACTTATTTTCATGTTATTATAAATAACTTCAGTGCATCACGATCCTTGCAAAAATGATCCTACTTTTACGTCAATTAACATTTCATTAAGAATCTCTTATTTAACTCTATTTAACTTTTAATAAAAATTTAAAAGTCTTAGATATTTTTATTCTTTCTTCAACTTTCTTTCCGTTTATTTTTTTACCCCTCTTTACTCTTTCTCTCTCTCTGGTACAATGTGTCCACTAAGAAAGTTTTCTTTTTTACAGTAGTATTTTTGTTCAAATATTGAATTTGACACTTGAAGAAAGAATATTTACTGCATCATTGATAAAGGTTAATTATAGAGACATTTTTGCAAGTACTGTGAGATAAGGATGTTATGCATAATAATGTGAAAATAGGATAGATGACTATGTAATCAATTTTTTAAGATATTATTTTCACAAATTTGTTTAAAAAAAAAATAGGAAACCAATCAAAACCTAATTGTTTTGGTCCAATCATTGTTCACACCAAAAATTAGCTAATTCAAAGTCAAGTACTATATTTTCTCTTACAAGATGTCATTTGAAACAATTAGACCACCATTTTATGTATAAACATAAAGCATATAAACGAAAATTAGTCCCATTATAAAAAATATAAATGTAAATAAAAATAAAAATATATTAAATATCTTTAGCAAATAAATATTGGGAAGAATATCCTTTCACAGATGGATTATTCTTATATTCGTCAATTTTCTATTTGACAAAAGACGGTGAGAATAAATGTATGTGTGTGTGTTTTATACATAAGGGTGGGATATTCCACCTCTTTTCTTTTATTTGGAGGGAGACCACGAATAAAAATCACTGGATTATTTTGCCCTTGAATGGAATATTCGACCCCCAAACATTTTAATTGCCAAATGGTATTTTAGCTTTGTGGATCTACACCAAGTTGTCAACTACCTTCCAAAATAGTCAGCTGGTCAGATGTTGTGCATGTATTTGTTCTTTTTACAAGTCAGATCCACTAGCATATTACAAGTATACTTACATCCTAACTCATAATATGCAGAAATTAACAACATCGAATATTGAAGATTAAATTTGTTATTGATCTAAATAGCATAAGACCATGTCGCCTATTTAACATTTCTAACAGTGATGAACATTAGCACGTCCATTTTCACTCTTTTGAATAATGTGTGGGTTACTGTGTGCAGATCAAGTGAAGGCATATGTTCACATGGAAGCACATAATTTAGGTAGCAAAGTATACATGCAACTCTTGATTGATGCATGGATATTGGTGCAGATAAATATAAAAAGGAGCTCAATTTAATTGTTAAGGGATGAAATGTGGAAGAAATAGTACAGATACAAAGAACATGTTACAGGAAGGAATTGCGGTCTCTTGCCTCCTAGGTATTGTTTGCCTTAGTCCATAGAGATGGCCTTAAGGTTTTGTCCTTTTCTAGAGAAAAGGATCCTTATTGGAAGAAATGTATGACCTTCTTTATACGCACAAGCTTTGCCTTCTTAACAACTAATGTGGGTTTATTTGCAGTCCCTATTTTCTTGTCTTTACACAGCCCCCTGAAAAAGTGAGCTTGTGCACAATAGCTGGGGTTTTCTATAGACGTTGCCAATGTTGCGGGAGGGACTATGGGCTCTTGACTTTAAGGTACCATCTGTTTTGGCCCCATGGAGTTAGCCACATGATTTTTTTCCTTTTCCATAGGCCCTCATTGGAAGGAGGATGGGGACCCCATTTTTATAAGTACTGGGTTGTCTTCTCAATAGCTGATGTGGGGATTTTCTGAAACTCCATTTTTTTTTACTCTACATAACAATATACATGTGATAGAAATAATACAACCTTTATTCTTCTTCGTAAGTAGTTTAAAGTGTAGCAACCCAAAATTGAGTCCTTTAAAGTGCAACAATTGAAACTTGAGTCATGTTAGGACATTAGTCTTAGGGAGCCACATCAATATTTTCTACTCAATTGTATTTCGAGAGGATCAGTGGAAGCAACAGATTAAAGATGACGTATATCACAAAAAACTGAAGAACAAGTCTTTTTTTTCCCCATCTGATAGAAAGTAATTAAAGAAGTATCCTTTAGTATGGAAAGGAACAAATCTCTTGATTCTAGCGGATTCCAAATTTATTTTTACAAAATTTTTAGATGCCTAAAGTGTGTATTTATGGTTGTTAAGGAAAAAGTTTGAGGCTTTGAGTTAAGAACTATGGAGATACTGATCTGAAGGTTAATTTTGATTAGTGAGCTGGTTTATAGTGATGAGATGGATTTTGCTAAGGGTACATGTATATTTGACAATTTCTGACTTCTTAGCAGTGTGTGTTCTTCCAAAAACATAAGCAACACTGTTTGTTTTCAAAGTTGATTTTGAAAAGGACCCCATGGTGTATTGGTAATGTTTTATAATAGCTTTAGCTATGATTGGACTCTAGTCAAATGGTTGGAGTGGGAATTGATTAAAGAGCATATTATCTTATTTCTCCTTTGTTGCTTGTTTTAGTTGGAAGTGTTAGTATGATGTGGAATGAAGGCAGAGGAGCACACATCATATCGGTACGTCCTGCATTTGGGTAATGTATGGAGTACTTTTATAAGGAAGAACTCATGTTAGAAGTTCCTTCTTGAGGCAGGAATTCTTTTGTAGTAGTTTGGGATCAAAATATACACAAAAGCACTTCCCAAATGATTTTACTGACATACCCTCTCCAGTTCCTCCCTTAGAGAAATCTCATGACTCCAATGCATCTTTGGAGAAGGGGATTAGGGGTGCTACTGCTGGCTCCATATGTGTCCGTTTCTGGGCTCCTGCCTCCACATCTGTCCATTTTTGCAAAGGAGGGGATCATGCAAGGGTTTGCAGCAACACCCCTACATATGTTTGTTGATCTATTCTAGCGTGGGAGCACCCACGGTGGCTTGATAGGGTGGATCTTTCCATAAATATCTCTCTCCAATGTGAAGGAAGAAAACACTTTACCCAGAAGTTATCTTTTTCTACTTCTTCTTAGAGGTTTTTTTTTTTTTTTTTTGCTCCACACAGAAGGAGAGGTGTGAGCCCAAACACAAGTGTTTTTTCAGAAGCACTTCCGATGTGAAACTTACCTAGAAGTACTTCTGGACGAGTTCCCAAACGCAGCCATAGTTTTTGGCAACAGACTATGTATTGTTCTTTGTTTTTTTGACTTAATGCCCATATGGATGCAAATCCCACACTAGGTACTCTAGGCTCATAGTTTAAGTCTTAAACTAAGTATGGTTGTGTTAAAGAGATATATATTGGTGGGACTAAATATGTTTTAGAAAGAGTGTACAAGCAATTAAAATTCTTGAAAAGAAATTGTTATGACTAGATTCTTTATGGAAGGACAAATGTGTAATCAATCAATGGATTTTTTTCAATTCTATCAACGCTAAAGGGCCAAAGCAGGGGAGCAAATGGAAACAATAAAGGACACAGTTTAGTTCTCTTATGTCATGTCATGCGCCATCCCAATATCACACTTTAGTGAAGAGTTGAGATCTTTTACGTCCAATTTTGGACTAGACTCTGTCAGTAAAGAGAGGAGAAGGGAGGCCAAAATTTTAAAATCACGGAAGCATAGGTGAGATGGGTTTTGGTACTGTTTAGTCCCCATCTCCCCTCTCTTTACTGATTTATCCAAGCCTAGACGTAGAAGATCTCAGTTCTTTAGTGAACGGTAGAGGCCACAATGTTAAAAGAGCAACGACTAGTTGAACATCAAATGTGGGACTAGATAGCTTATGCCTACACCTGGTGATACTTCGAGGTTTTGTTCCCATAACTTTGAGTTGGGACTCCCAACTCGGATTCATCTACTTCCTCCCCGCCTGTGATTCCAGCCACTCCATCAACACTTCGAGCCTAGCGATCTCTGCCCTGATGAGGGCCATCTCCTTCTCGAACTCCAGCTCGCTCTGCTCCTCCTCATCGTTGTTCTCGTCCACGATGGTAGTCTTGGGGCCTCCCTGCGCCTGCAACGCCCCCTCCTCACCCGTGCATGGCAGCACGACCTCCCCGGCATAATCCCCAGACTCACCTGCAGGCAAGCTCAGAGCAGTGCTACCGCTGCAGCTAGATGGAGCTGCTGTAAATATTCCTTGCAGGTCTTCTTCGCCGGAGGCCCTCAGCCTTTTGCCGCTCCCTGACTGCTGCTGCTCTTCGTCGTTATCTGGCTGCTGTTGGTGTTCTTCTTGCCGTCTCTTGATGGGTTCTCCATGGTTGCACGTAGACACCACCGCGGGGACCTCCATTGCGAAGGTACGTGCAAGGTGGTCTCTGTTGTGGAGGAGATGACATGTTTGGGTTGTGTTTGTGTGTGTATATATAGACTGCAGGGAGTCTGGGATGTGGGTGGAGGTGGGGTGCGTGGAGACAGGTGGAGTCGTACTTGGGGTCGGAATTGGATTTTGCAGTGGGAGTCGGATTCCTCCAGTTAACTGTTTTGAGTTCTTAGTTTCCCGACATGGATTCGTGGCCTGGTCACAGTGAAGATAATAATGCTGGACACAATAAAAGATTGGGATTTTCACCTTTTTAGTCTTTATATATATATATATATATATATATATATATTTATTTATTTATTTATTTAAAATCCTTACAATCTTCATATTTTTTATTAATTTTTACCATTATTTAGAATGTCCTCAAGATCGCCCTCAAGCCTCTGTAAAATGTCAAAGACCTTTTAAAGAGAACTCAAAGATTGTAGAAAATTTTAAGGAAATATAAAGAGTGCAGAGATTCATATGGATTATTAGAGAATTATACATATTGAAAATGTCATTGAGGGTCTTGCATCAGGTTGTGTTTGACCAGGTTATATAAATGTTGATGTTAATATTAATGTTATAATCTCGATCTTGTTCATTTAGATTCATCTTAGGATCAAGAGGATGCTTTATTCCTATTTCATTTTTATTCTATCATATTTGTGATGTAAATTTTGGGTGCCCGGGTCTCCCCAAAGGCGGTTTGACAGCGAATGTTGCCCCTAGTGGGTATTTGGATCAAGTCCTCCAACAAACTTGATTAGACCATCATGTCACTTGATTCATGGAGCCGCATTTCACCATTTTAACTCTTCCTTCTTCATGGTGACTTTGCTGCCACATCTTAGGTGGTGTTTGATGTGTTGTAAAATGGCATAGAATATTATGTTTGATATTTCTCGTACTGCAAAAGGTTCATGTTCGATGGTATACTATAGACAAATGGGTTTTAAAATATAGTCAACTAATATATCGTTCAAATTTTTTATTTTGGGTTCTAGTTTTCAGTCTAAAATTAGTGTAAACCCTAGCTTAGTGATGAGTAATCCCTCTCATTCACCACCATCTCCTTGTCAAAGTATATTGTTGGCGGCATCATAATTATAGACATGCAATCAAAATCCGGCAGTTGATTGTGTTAAAATTAGCCTTGTTATTAAAGTTAAGGTTAGATAATTGCCATTGCTTTAAAATTATAAACAATCTTCTCGCTCCAGCTCCGTCCGTGTACAGTGGATAGGGAAGCCACTTTGATTAGAGAATATGAGAAGAATAAGGACGAATAAGGAGAGAATAAACTTAATTTTGTTTGACAAGTGGAATGACTTATACTGGTGTAGAATAACATACGAGGAGAATAAGTCATCTCACCCTAGACCCAAGAATTACTTACTCTTCTTATTCCGTCAACGGGCCTCACAAAACTATCAAACCGAAACACCTCTTATTCTAGTATAAGTCATTCTGTCAGTGGACTCTACGTAATAACTTATTCTGCAAACAAAGTGGAGCAACGACCAAGCCAATTCGTATTCAATGCTAACCGACCCAGCCTCCCAGATCGACATCAACAAGTGGTGTGATGATGACCAAGCCAATCTTGATATGTAAAATAACGATTTGAATGTAATCTAACTGGGAAAAAGAGAGATCAAGCAGGAGTCATCTTATTTCTATATGATAGGACTGCTGCACGGGAAAAAAAAGGGGGGCTATCTATTACCATATTTTCTATGAATATTGATGTCAAAAGATATTTGTTAATAAACTTGTAAATTAATAATTGGTCGAATAATCAGGTATCAGTTACCATTTGCATTCCTATTGTGGGTAGGTATTCTTTTTCTCTTTGTGTTGTTTTCACAAATTTTTGCGATACGTGTAGATAACTAACATTACCAAATACGTTGGTTTTCATAAATATTTTTATGAAATTTCCGAGAAGCAAATTTAAGTATTCTCAAACTTGTCTTAAGTTTTCTGAGTTAAAGCAAAAGGTTCTGAGCCATTGTGGTGGATAAATTGAGGTCCAGGGGACAACTAATTCTTTGGGATTTTTTCACTACATAATATGCTTAATGGATGGTTTCTCTGACCCCTCTTGCACAGCCCGGTTCCATCTTCTCTTTCTTTCATTCCATAAATTTCAACTCGAATCCAAGAATGTTGAATCGCCGTATTAATTATTTTTCCTTCCAGGTCTTGATTTGATGCTGTTGATTGCCTTTCGGGTTTCGTTCTCAATTTCTTATGTTTCTGAGTTATGGATTACGGGAAGTTGTTGTTTGGAAAATGTGGTGACCGGTCACTTTGTGCCTTTCCAAGTGGAATTAAGAAAGACTTTCTTTCTTTTAATTTAAATGCTTTTGCTTTACGAACAAAAGTCCTTTTAATTTCTTTTCCGTGCAGAATCTTTGTTTCTTATGGAAAGATCCTTTAAATTGTAAAAATAATTGAAAAATCATTCGTTGGACATATCCATGTGGACGTAGCTCCTCGCATAAAATATTAAAATAATATATGAAAATTTAAGAGTAATACTTGCTGTGGCACACGGCGGTGCATGCACCTTGAATTTTTTCCATTTTTTTGAAGGCTTGTCCAATTATGTGACACATGTCCATGAAGTTCGATTTCTGATTAGATGACCTACCGAATTTTAAAAATCAAAATCGAACTTTGATGAATAATAATAAAATGTTCATATATAGTGTGTCGAGTCCAATAATATTTTTTCATTTTGAGGCTCAATTTTTAATTTTTTTAGATCATCTAATCGGAGATGAGACTGTAGGATATGTGGGACATATTGGAGCCGATCTTTAAAAAAAGGAAAAAAAATGGTGTACATGCACTAGTATGCAGTGCAGATGCAACAAGCATTACTCAACATTTAAATGGTTCATGCAACAAGTATTACTCAACATTTAAATGGTACATGTGCAGCGGTAGAGAGGCATTTAGCTCTCTTGCATGCACCCTAATTTTTTAAGGTATTTAACAAAATATTCTCAACATTTAAATAGTATATTTTTTGGGGTCATCTGATTAGAGATCAGACTGTGTGATATGTGAGACACATTGGAGCCAATCTTAATTCTTTTTTTAAAAAAAAAATCCATATACGTGCACAGTCGTACTATGCAGATGTAACAAGTATTATTCAAAATTTAAATGGTACATGTGCCCCTTTAACTTTGGAATTCCCAAAGATACTACTGCTGGCTTCGTATGGCCATTATTGACAGAATGTTTAAATATGAACACCACAGGATGACAATTCATCAGAAAACGATTTTAATTTATCAGCCGAAATCTGCATTTGACCTCCCTAAAGATCTCAATATCTTGCGTTTTCATACTCCATCAACTTCATTTTTATAATTGACTGAAGATAACTATAGAAATGTGATAGTCGACACATGTCCAAACATTGAAATAGAATTAATTCTGCAGACTTGGATTGGTGAATCATCTTCCATAGGTTATTATGTTTGATCATTGTGCTCCATCATGTGCCCCAGGTCGAATGGTCTTACCTTTCCCTACTTGATTTAGGATCTTCAACTTGAACCTCCTTTTCCAAGAGAAATCGGGTAGGGAATAGCATAGGACTCGGATCTCCTATGATTTGGTACAAGTCGAGTTGACTCGCACAGATTTGGCCGAGTCGTATAGAAAAGATCTCTTAATCGTACAGACTTGGTCGAACCGCACAACTCAAATTCACCCTGATACGATACGAGTCGTCCGAGTCAATCCGGTATGACAAACCATGGTTACAACTTCCTTCAGATACTTGAAAATTATATTATATCAGTTTAAATATTGATACTTGAAACTTTCAAAATATTAATATTAAAATTAATACTAAATCAAGTTTAAAAGTCTAACCAAACAAGGCGTAAGATGGCAGCCATTGTGAAACTGCCTCATCTAAGATGTATTTGGTGAATGGTGATAGATGTGAAATTGCTTTAGAGTAGAGTTTCAGGGTAGACAAATGTATCCATTAGAAAACAGAAAAATAAAAAATGGGAGAAGAAAAAGTCTCATCAAATCTTGTCAGGGCTAGTACTTGCAATAAAATCAACCTTATAGTTCTCTTGCTCTTGTAATCACTAGTATTTTGGTCTTTTTGGTGTTCTGGGAATTAACAGTAGTATTTCCGGAGTTCTGGTAATCATCAGTAGTCTTTCTGGAGTTCTGGTAATCACAAGTATTTTGATCTTTTTGGATCGGAAATTTGGAGTGAAGATAATCACAAGTTCCCTTTCATACAAATGAATGAAATTTGGAGCAAATCCCAGGCCAGACATCGAAGCCATACCACGCAACGATTGGGGTTTGGGCCAGCTCCCTGGTCAAACACCCAAGCCATATTGGGGAAACGCCCTAGCACATAAGGGAGTACCGTGCTGCGCAACTACTTCTGGGGAGACAATGATTCACAACCATGACCCTCGGGAATTTAACCTGCCAAAGGTTGAGGCTTATCTACTATGTCACTCATCTTGCCCCACAAATAGCACCAATGTTGCAAAACGGAACTACGGGTTCTTGCCTTTAGGGTGTTGTCTGCTTTGGGCCATGGAGGTAGCTCACAATTTTTTCTCTTTCCAAAGAAAAGGTCCATGATAAGGAGGATGGGGACCTTTCTTGATATGCACAGGTTTGCCTTCTTAATAGCCAATGTGGGATTATTTGAAGCCCCCTTTTTTCTTCTATATAACAGTACACGTGCAAGAGATAAGACAACCTTATTATCTACCCAGTAGGTAGTGCAAATTGAGCGAATGAAATTGAGTCATGCTAGGACTTTAACTTAGAGAGCCACATCGGTGTTTTCTAGTGAATTTTATTTAGAGGGGACCGATGGAAGCAATAGATTGAAGATGATGTATATCAAAAAAAATTAAAGAACAAGCCATTTTTATAAAAAGTAGTTAAAGAAGTAGCCTTTAGTATGGAAAGGAACAAACCTCTTGATTCTAGTGGATTTTAAGTTTATTTTTAACAACTATTTTTAAATGCTCTAAGGTGTTTTTCTGTGGCTATTAAGAAAAATTCGAGGCTTTCGGTTGAGAACTCCTAAGCGATTGATTTGAAAATTAGTTTTGATTGTTGAGTTGGTTTATGATGATGGGATGAAATTTATTGAGGGTGCATGTATATTTGACAACTACTATTTTCTTAGCAGTATATGCTCTTTTAGAAACCTAAGCAACATAGTGTTTGATTTCAAAATCGATTTTGAAAAGGATGTCATGATTTATTGGTCTTGTTTAGAAATGTTTTAGCTTTAATTGGACTCAAGTTAACGGTCGAAGTGGAATGGATTGAACAACATGTTATCACTCCTAAATTTGTTTTACCTTTGTAGTAAAAAGTAGTATTTAGTTAGGGCATTTTGGACCTTTTATGTGTTTATTGGTTCTTCTCTGTTTTTCCTATTTTTTTCTGATTTTATCCATATCCTTTATGTTAACAGAGGTAAACTTATCTTTGGCCTTGTAACACGTGATGCCTTAATATATAAAAGCACATTGTGCTGGTCAGCCTCTCTGTGTGAGACAGAGAGAGCCACCGCACATTGGTTTTCTACCCATCTTCTCTCTTTCTTCTTCTATCTTCATAGTATCAGAGCTCCTCTGAGCAAGAAGAAAAAAAAAAAGTCTCTAGCCGGTTGGTCTTTTTTATCTCCTCGAAGGAGATTTCCTACACAAATAAAGGAAAAACCATAGGTTCAAGTGTCCGACTGTAGGGAGATCAAGAAGGCACGGTCCGGTCCCCTATTTTGGATCTCCAGCCAGGCTGGTCCATTCCTTCCTCCCCACCGCGCCTGTCTAGGGTTCCTCCCTAGCAAATTGGGTTCTTCTTCCAAGCTCAACCCTTGCCGTAAAGGTTTGGAGGGTGGTAGCTAGGCTCCTCTCCACCGGAACCAGTCCAAGCTTTCCCCTTGTCGTCGATACCCTATTTAGGGTTTCTTGGTGATCGGTGCTCAGTTTAGGGGCCTACCTGGTGACAGGTTCCCTCTCTAGAGGCCACTAGACTCCTTGCTCCACTAGTTGGTAGTAGCTGACCCCTTGTTGCTATTGTTTGCACCCTTTCTAGGGTTCCTGGAAGCCTTCTTCACTCCCTTGCCACACCAATCCCCTGTTTTAGGGATTCTTGTGAGGCCAACTTCTTCATTTTGTGCTGGTGCAGATTTTGTTTGTTTGTTGTGGGTGCAACCTGTAACGATCCGCCACCTTATACTCGGGGATCCGATTACTAAATGGGTACCGAATCATTAATTTGGAACCAAACCAGGATCTAAGTAAGTATGGGAAATAAATAATAAACTAAGCTAAACATTCACATCGCATTGGATTGAAAGGAAAATGCAGGAATTAAAAATTATTACAATGCGACTCGATACAGCAAATAATTACATACTCCAACAGAAAAAGAATAATTATACATACAGGCCAGAAATAAAATAACAACTACGTCGGGGCACACTCCGGAACAACAGCTGACTGCGTTCAACACACAGCCGCACTCTCCTCGCTAGGTCTGCCGAGAATCCTCACCTGAAAACCGCAGGGGGTGAGTCTCAAAGACAAGACTCAGTAGGGATCCTTCGATCCCCACTGCCCACGCACACACCCACAAGTGTAAAATACAGCTGAAGGTAAAGTAACAAGCACAGTGGTAATTACTATTCCTAAATCTCGATGTGATTCACATGCAGTCGAAATGTATTAAACATGCATATTTCTAAACCAAACGACTAGGGAACCCACAACCGCCGTCTCGATAGAACACGCCAACCACACAAACAACAGTGGGGAAAAACATCGACCCGCTGAGACCAAACAGTAACCCCTCAGATAGCACTCTAGCTACTCCGGCCTAACTGGCTCAGATGGTTACTCCTTCCCTCAGCATGAGTGACACTCCGACAGTACCACACCCACACCGGTACTAGCTGACCCCGGGGTTCACCAGGTGACCCTCTCTCACTGGGCGTCACCCCGCCCATGCCCCCACCGGCGCTGTGCTCCACCCACACCAGCACAGGGTGATAAAGCGCTACAATTGTCACTCCAGGTCTACAGTAACACAAAACCCGGCACGGTGCGATCCGGTCACGTGAAAAGTCCGCGGTCGCACGACACACAACGCAGTGCCATCCGGTCATGAAGAATCCATCATCATCGAGTACACTAAAGCATGCATTAACCAACTATCTTGCAGTGTAGCACATTTTACTGGTATGAATTAGTGAAGTTCTGTATTGAATCGCGTCGCCCAAGGCCGACGCCATTCAAGCACCCTATACTAGTTCATAAAACACCGGCCTCAGAATCTGGCCTAAAAGGCGTCGACACCAGAGGTCGCCTTTTAAAAGGCGTCAACATCCTCAGACGCCAATAGCACAGAAATCCAGAATTTGCAGAAAACATTAATCAGGGGATTTCTGCCTTAAAAGGCGTCATAGTGACCCGACGCTATTACAAATCGCGTCGCCCACACATGACGTCTTTTAGTCCCAGAATCTCCGAACTGACAGAACCTCAGTAAAACGATTCTTGCCTAAAAGGCGTCATGATGGCCCGACGCCCTTCAAAAAGGCGTCGTCCATGCACGACGTCTTTTAACGCTAGGAGCCAGGTCTGTCACGAGCCCGAGGGCTCCCCTTTTCACCCCCAAAAAAACCCAAAAATCACCTAAAACAGAGGAGAAAGAGAGGCAAATCCAATAGTCATAAATCCACATTCATAGAAATCCCCCATTCCATCAAGAAGAGCTCCTAAACATGCTTGTTCTACCCCAAAACCATAGATCTAAAACATGCTTCAAGAGGGAGAAATCATGGTTTTAAAATAGAATACTATGGAAATCGTCACCCTACCGGTTACTTGACCTCCTCCAAGCTCCAAGCCGTCCACCCGTCTCGCTCCATGCCGCCGCCGGTACCGCCGTGGTCGTCCTTACTCCACTGGGACGTCGGCCGCCGTCCGGAGAGTAAACACCGCGGAGGAAGTGGAGGTGGTAGTGGTGGGAGCTAGGTGGGTGATGGAGTGGAGGGAAAGATGAAGTGGTGGGAGGAAAAGAGGGAGGAGAAGGGGCTGCCGCCGGAATCGCCGGAAGGGAGGAGAGAAAGAGAGAAGGAAGAAAATGAGGAAAAGAAGGAGGGCTCGCGGGGTTAACCAGAGATTGGCTAAAACACGTCGATGTGGACGGACGTCTATCAGATGACGTGACGGCCGCTCTGACAGGACTCTGAAACGCCTCGTTCCATCAAGACGCCGTTCAGGAGACATGTCAGGGCCGTACTCTGACAACCCAGAGTCGCAGTCTGAAAGGCGTCGTCCCACGCGGACGCCGTTCAGACGACATGGCAGGGCCGTACTCTCACGGCTTAAAGCTAGCCCACGTGGCACCCACGTGGCAGAACCTAAAACGCGTCTGCAACGGTGGACGCCGTTCAAAACGCGTCTCGAGGTCTTGACGCGAAACGTCACAGAGCCTCAGCCCCTACTAGGGCCCGAACTACAGGGTCCGACCCCGAAAACCGGATTCGAAAGTCTCAATCCTTACATTCTCCCCCCCTTAAAAGAATTTCGCCCTCGAAATTGTCTGCTAGAATTAACACGGTCAAAAGTAGAGATACAAGCTTCCAAGGAGACTTACGAAAAAAGGTAAGGAAACTGCTCCCGCATCTCATCCTCCCGCTCCCAGGTTGCCTCACCCCCGGAGCGGTACTGCCAAATCACCTTGACCAAAGGTACAACCTTGTTCCGAAGGACTTGTTCTCTGCGATCCTCAATACGAACTGGAAACTCTGGAAAGGACAAATCCTCAGCGACCTCCAACTCTGAAAAATCTAAAACATGGGACGGATCCTGAACATACTTTCTCAGCAAGGAAACATGGAACACATCGTGCACCCCTGCAAGACTGGGCGGCAAGGCCAGCTGATACGCGGTTTCCTCAATTCGAGCAAGAATGGGAAAAGGTCCAACATAACGCGGACTCAGCTTGCCTCGCTTCCCGAATCTCATCACACCCTTGGAGGGTGAGACTCGGAGAAACATGTGGTCCCCAACCTCAAACTCAAGTGGTCTCCGTCGGACGTCAGCATAACTCTTCTGCCTACTCTGAGCTGCGGTCAACCTCTGCCGAACTATCCTGGCAATTTCAGCATACTGCTATACTAACTCTGGTCCCGCTATCTGTCTTTCACCAATCTCAGACCAACATACAGGAGATCGACACGGTCGCCCATACAAAGCCTCGTAAGGCGCCATGCCGATACTGGAATGGTAACTGTTGTTGTAGGCAAACTCCACTGTAGACAAATGTTGCTCCCAAGAACCTCCCCAGTCTAAGCAACATGCCCTGAGCATATCTTCCAGAGTCTGAATGGTCCTCTCCGACTGCCCATCAGTCTCGGGATGGTAGGCCGAACTGAAAGCCAACTGAGTGCCCAAGGCCTTCTGAAAACTCTTCCAGAACCTGGAAGTAAACCTCGGATCCCGATCTGATACGATGGACAAAGGTACCCCGTGCAGAGAGATGATCCGATCTACAAACAACTTAGCCAACTTACCGACTGACCAGTCCTTCCTAATAGCTAGGAAGTGTGCCGACTTGGTCAGCCGATCAACTATGACCCAGATAGCGTCTCTCCTGCTAGGGGATATAGGTAATCCCATCACGAAGTCCATAGTCACGTGCTCCCACTTCCATTCCGGAATCGGCAAGGGCTGCAACAACCCTCCAGGTCTCTGATGCTCGGCTTTAACCTGCTGACAAGTCATGCATCTAGTCACATACTCAGCCACATCTTTCTTCATACCAGGCCACCAGAAGTGCCTCCTCAAACAATGATACATCTTGGTTGTCCCGGGATGCACTGCATATCTAGAACGGTGCGCCTTATCAAGCACACACCTGCGCACGTCCTCCTCGGTCGGAACATAAAGTCTACCTCTGAACCTGACAGTACCGTCATCCCACAACTCCACCTCTGACCTCTGGAGAATCTGAGGTAACTCAACATCTGCCCTCTGAGCCTCAATCACAGCATGATACACTGCTGGTCTCACGGTCAAGCTGACCAACACGGCTCTATCATCTTCACGTGGGACCCGAAAGGAAGATTCCACAACCTGCTCAAATAATTTCCATTCTTAAATCATAAGGTATGACATGACCGTCTTCTAACTCAAGGCGTCTGCCACTACATTCGTCTTGCCCGGATGATAAGAAAGGTCAAAGTCATAATCCTTAATGAACTCCATCCACCTTCGTTGTCTCAAATTCAGGTCTCTCTGTGTGAACACATACTTCAGGCTCTTGTGATCAGTAAAAACCTGAAATTTCTCTCCGTACAAGTAATGTCTCCAAATCTTAAGTGCAAATACCACAGCTACCAGTTCCAAATCATGGGTAGGATAGTTCTCCTCATGCTTCTTCAGCTGCCGAGAAACATAAGCCACTACCCTGCCATGTTGCATTAGAACTGCGCCCAAACCTCGACGGGACGCGTCTGAGTAAACCACAAACCCACCTGACCCAGATGGAAGCACCAAGACTGGGGCTGACGTGAGGCGAGTCTTTAACTCAATGAAACTCCGCTCACATTCCTCGGTCCACACAAAACGCACTCCCTTTCGAGTCAACCTCGACAAGGGGGCCGCTATCGAAGAAAACCCCTGAACAAATCGCCTGTAATAACCGGCAAGCCCCAAGAAGCTCCTGATCTCAGTCACTGAAGTCGGCCTGCTCCAATCCATCACTGCCTCGATCTTGGCTGGATCCACTGCGATGCCTTCGCCAGAAATGACATGCCCAAGGAAATGTACCTTGTCTAGCCAAAATTCACACTTGCTGAACTTGGCGTAAAGCTGGTGCTCTCTCAGGACCTACAACACCACCCGAAGATGAGTGGCGTGCTCTTCCTCAGAAGAAGAATATATTAAAATATCATCAACAAATACTACCACAAACTGATCCAGATAGGCCCTGAAGACTCGGTTCATCATATCCATAAAGGCCGCCGGAGCATTGGTTAAGCCGAAAGGCATAACCGAAAACTCATAATGTCCATACCGAGTCCTAAAAGCCGTCTCACTGACATCAACATCCCGGATCCTCATCTGATAATATCCAGATCTTAGGTCAATCTTGGAAAACACCTTCGCAGACTGCAGCTGATCCATCAAATCATTGATCCTTGGAAGTGGGTACTTATTCTTTATTGTCACCTGGTTCAGCTGTCTATAATCAATGCACAACCTCAGAGAACCATCCTTCTTCCTGACAAATAAAACTGGAGCACCCCACGGAGAAGTACTGGGACGAATGAAACCCTTATCCAGCAACTCCTGCAATTGCGCCTTCAACTCAGTGAGTTCGGCTGGCGCCATCCGATACGGGGCCTTAGACAAGGGCGCCGTACCCGGTGCAAGCTCGATGGTAAACTCGACCTCTCGCTGAGGAGGAAGGCCAGGCAGCTCCTCAGGAAACACATCTACGAAGTCACACACTACAGGCACCTCCCAAGGACTGGGACTATCACGGACATCAGAAACAACAACAGAGGCAAGGAAGGCCTCACAACCACCAGCAAGCAACCTCCGAGCCTTAAAGGCAGAAATGAGAATACCTCGAGAAGAGAGCCTTATACCTTGGAAATAGAAGGTCGGGATGTTCGGAATAGAGAAACGCACCCTCTTCCTGTGGCAGTCCACCTCAGCATAAAAAGCTTCCAACCAATCCATGCCCAGGATGATATCAAAGTCACGAATGGCAAGTACAACCAACTGGACAGGTAACTCATGGTCCTCAATGGTCAAGGGGACATCTCTCAAACAATTATAAGATAACATGAAATCCCCAGAAGGAACCTCTACCATCAATCCATCAGATAGCTCATCAACGGGTGCAGAAAGAATATCTATGAACTGCTCAGAAATGAAAGAATGCGAAGCACCCGAATCGATCAACACATGTGCAGAGTTCCCAAGGACAGAAAGTGTACCTTCCACCAAGTTGGACGCGCGAGCCTCCCTCCTGGTGATAGCTAGAACTCTCCCCTGGGTCCTCGGCTTCTTCTGATCACCTGAACCCTGTCCCTGACCATGCCCCCGCGGGGACTGCCTCGCCAAATGACTGCTGGCCGCAAGTGAAACACCTCCTAGGAAGAGTAGGACACTGAGTCCCACCATGGGTACCACCACAGTGCTGACATACTGCTGGAAGCCTCAGAGCTGACTCCTGCTGCGTACTGGACACTGACTGGCTCTGCTGACCCTGCCTGGGCCTGCTGCTACCGCTGCTGCCACTACTGCTGCCACCGCCTCGAAAGAATCTCCTGAATCGGGAGCCGAGTGACGACGATCCCGATCCGGACGAAGGGGCCGCTGCCGCTGCCTTACCCCTGCCACGAGTTGATCCCTGAGCAGTCAGTCCTCTCTCTCGGGCTGACTGGTTCTGTTGAGCCTCCACTGCTGCTGCACACCTAACCGCTGATGCCAAATCTGTACAACAGTGGGACGCCACGAAGTTCCTCAGACTGAGCCTCAGTCCATCCACAAACCTCTCAGTACGACGCTCCTCGTCCCCATATATGAAAGGCACAAACCTCCCAAGCGAAACAAACTTCGCCTGATACTCGAGTACTGTCATACTCTCCTGCGTCAAATCCATAAACTCCCTCTCCTTGGCCCTCTAGACATGCCTAGCGAAATACTGCGCATTGAATTCCTTAACAAAAGTTTCCCATGAAATCTCCCTGAGACTCCTATCCTCATATGACAAACTCTTCAAGGTGGTCCACCAATCATAGGCGCTATCCTTCAACATGAAGGTAGCCAACAGAGTCCTCTCCACTGTTGCACAATCCATAGTGTCAAAAGTCTTCTCTATCTCTCTAAGCTAGTTAACGGCCTCATCAGGGTCGGGACGACCGGTGAAGTGAGGTGGCTTCAGCTTCAGGAATCTCTCTAGTGTAGCTGTAGACCCTCCCTGAGCACTGGAACTCTCACTAGGGTCTCGGGTCTGGTATCTAGCCATAGTGTCCATCATAGCCTCCATAAACTGCTCTACACTCGGCCTCCCGGCCTCAGATCCACTAGGAACATCTCCCCGCTCTCGAATAACCGGCATCCTCTTCCTAGGAGCCATCTACTCGCCAACAATCACAAAATCGAAAAGTTCTAATTAGAATCCTAAAACCTATACTACCACCGTGCCTGTACGGGATAATGTAATTATTTGCCGGACTCACAACATTTAACCTAGTTATTCATTTATTTGCCAAAACGAATGCTCTGATACCAACTGTAACTACCCGCCACCCTATAATCGGGGATCCGATTACTAAATGGATACCGAATCATTGATTTGGAACCAAACCAGGATCTAAGTAAGTCTGGGAAATAAATAATAAACTAAGCTAAACATTCACATCGCATTGGATTGAAAGGAAAATGCAGGAATTAAAAATTATTACAATGCGACTCGATACAGCAAATAATTACATACTCCAACAGAAAAGGAATAATTATACATACAGGCCAGAAATAAAATAACAACTACGTCGGGGCACACTCCGGAACAACAGCTGACGGTGTTCAACACACAGCCGCACTCTCCTCGCTAGGTCTGCCGGGAATCCTCACCTGAAAACCGCAGGGGGTGAGTCTCAAAGACAAGACTCAGTAGGGATCCTTCGATCCCCACTGCCCACGCACACACCCACAAGTGTAAAATACAGCTGAAGGTAAAGTAACAAGCACAGTGGTAATTACTATTCCTAAATCTCGATGTGATTCACATGCAGTCGAAATGTATTAAACATGCATATTTCTAAACCAGATGACTAGGGAACCCACAACCGCCGTCTCGATAGAACACGCCAACCACACAAACAACAGTGGGGAAAAACATCGACCCGCTGAGACCAAGCAGTAACCCCTCGGATAGCACTCTAGCTACTCCGGCCTAACTGGCTCAGGTGGTTACTCCTTCCCTCAGCATGAGTGACACTCCGACAGTACCACACCCACACCGGTACTAGCTGACCCCGGGGTTCACCAGATGACCCTCTCTCACTAGGCGTCACCCCGCCCATGCCCCCACCGGCGCTGTGCTCCACCCACACCAGCACAGGGTGATAAAGCGCTACAATTGTCACTCCAGGTCCACAGTAACACAAAACCCGGCACGGTGCGATCCGGTCACGTGAAAAGTCCGCGGTCGCACGACACACAACACAGTGCCATCCGGTCATGAAGAATCCATCATCATCGAGTACACTAATGTAGACACGCTAATTTTGACGTCATTTCGAGTAAATTTCATATCATATAATAATGCCTCGAAATTGTCTGATAATTAATCATTGATTAATTTTTATTAATATTTTTAAGTGTCGGGTTTAACAGATGTGTTTAAGTTAATCAATTGAATTGATTTTAGCTCAAATTTGAGTTAAAATATGAAGAATTCTAAAAAACGTCGACCCAAGTGAACGCCATTTAGAGTTTATTCCTGTTTTAACGATTAAATTTGAATTTTAATTAATTAATATTAACTAAAAGGCGTCTGTGAAGGTCGACGCGTTTTAAGTTTCCTAAGTGATTTCTACTTCCCCTCCGGATGTTTATCCTTATCTTAATTAGTCTAAAAGACGTCTACATATGTGGACGCGTTTTACCTAATAAAGATAAAGATAAGTTTTCCCGGATATTTATCCTTATCTTAATTAATCTGAAAGGCGTCAGCCAAGGTGGACGCGTTTTCGATAATTACAGATAAAGATGAATTAATCAGTAATTATCTATCGGTTAAGATGGATAAATTCGAGATTTTTGCTATGTTAATCTCGAACGCAAGAAATGCCTATAAATACCCTGCATGTTGAAGAGAAGAAAAAAAGAGAGAGAACAGAATTAAATTGAGTTGAGCCATAGCGTTATAGCGAGTTGAAGATCGAAGCAACAACGTCGTAACGCCGGAGCGTTGCCATTTCCAGAAGTCGGCGTCCCTTTCAAGATCTTCATCCTTTCAAAGCTTCAACCGATTGGGCATAAGTTTTTTATTACTGCATTCATCTTCATTAATTTCATCTTTCATATTCACTTCATGCAAACACACACCACAGCATAATCTTTCAAAAACCTACTTGATCTAAGGGGTTTCAAAGCCATTTAAAAAAGTGAGTTTGCTGTTTTAAATATGCTTAACATCATGATTAGTTCAGATACTACTTCTACTTAAATTCTCATCATAGTTCTTCATTTTGTTTTTCTGTCTCTGCTGCACTCAACAACAACAAGAGATCAAAAAAGGGGAAATCAAGCATAACTTCTGGACGATCCTCAACCTCAAACTCAACAGCAAGAACAAAGAAGCAAAGAAAGGGCTCTCTTTCTTCAGCCGGCTGAGGAAGGGGAACCAAGGACTCAATCTTCCGCGTTTGAAAGGTAGGCGATCATATCTCTTTTGAAACTTTTAAGTTAAAAGTTTCTGGAGATCACTGCACTTTAGTTGCTGTTTTAATAGGTTAGTTTACACCTAAACAACATAGATATTTCATGTTAATCACACGGTCATTCTAAGCACCTACAGCTTTTTTGGCGATCACGGTGGGACTTGGTCTCGCCATCTTTTAGTTTCTTTTTGTTCTTGCTATCATCATATCGGGCACCCACGGTGCACCATTTGTGTCTCTGGACACGTCCTCACCAATTGGTGAGTGTTTAGTTTAATTGATTTCCCTCGTGCACCACGTGCACACCCCAGTGGCAAGATCTTGCCCCCCCCTTGATTAACTCAAAAAGCTGTTTTTGTGATAAAAATGATGTGTGATTGATTGTTTTTCTAGTTGTTTAGTTAGTAAACCATCCTGTTTAAAATCTGGAACTAAAAAAATTTGCATGAGTCGATTGTTTACTGCTTTTTACCTTGTTTGAGGAGGATTCAACCCAGAAAATCCTCCTGGAAAATTGTTTCTGCGAACTGAAAAGCGTCCAGGATAGCTGACGCGTTTCAAAACCGCGTCAACACACCTAGACGCCTTTCAGGCTTCACAGTTTCTCTGTTGTCTGCATCTGCTTCTGCGAAAAATTAAGTTCTGTTTTGAATAGCGTCGACTACCATCGACGCGATTCAGACAGTTTCTTAATTTTCTTCAGTTTCCAGATTTCTGTGTTTTGAGTACTAGCTACCCATTACTTACTAAGCATTAGAGGCCATCCAGGCCACAGGACATACGCATTGAGGCTAATACCCTCCTCTTCTTAGGAACACATTACTCGACGTCAGCAACTCTCTCTGATTGGGTTGGTCCCTTGATCAGACTAGAGAAGTTGACGTTGAGACCTCCATAAGTCCCCAAAATCAAGGTATTCCTCCTTGATCATCGGGCTGGTTGTACCAATTGAAGTCCTGGTTAGATTCTGAAAGCGTTGTGAGAGAAAGCCCTAGAGAATAACGGTGGAAATCGAACTGAAACTAGGATCCTTTCCCTGAGCGAAATTGTGGTTTAATCCAATCCAAATAACTCAACAAGGAATCCTAAAATCACGTTAAGCATCCACTTGTTTGATTAATCTCTGTACAACTTGTTTGATTAAATCTTTGAAAAGGGAATCTAACATCATGTTGCTACGATCAGGTAGGGACTTGAGTGTGGCTCCAGACGCCATGGTTAATTACGAGGGAGATGCTAATGCCCCTCGGGATTCTGAATACAACTATGAGAGTGGGAGAGATGCTGATGCCTCCCGTAGTTCTATCCCCATTCCATATCGTCTAGATGGGAATGTTCGGACACCTCTTTTGCCTCCACGTGATCAATATCCTGATCCTCTTCCGCATGAATATGCGATCCCTAATCCTGATCTTGAGGGGGACATGAATCAGAATGATCCCTCATCCTCTGATCCTACGGATCTCATCAATGCTCTGGGAGTTCTTGCCTCCCGACTGGACCCTCAGCAGTTTGAGGCGATCCAATCTATTTTGAAGGGGAAGGCACCTATGCAGCCTGCCGAGCCGAACCCTGTGGCTCCCCCTGCTGTTCCTCAGCAACCTTCTTTTCCTCCTCCTTATATCCATCAGGCCATGGAGGGCCTTCATATTACTTCTCGGCCAGCTGGGCCGCAGCTTTCATCATCTAGGCAACCGGCTAGACCGCAAACGCCTGCTTATCAAAATGCCCTCGGGCATGGCGGAAGCTCTGCCGGACCTCCCCTCTATTGTCCACCCTGCCCAACGTACTCTAGGCAGCAGGCCTACCAAGTACCTCCTCCTCCTCCTCCTCCCCAAGCAGATCTGACCACACAAACGCTGCTGGCCAAAATGGAGCGTATGGATGAGCAGTTTAATAACCTCCAGAAAATGATGGGGGTCAAAGCTGTGCCTGAGATCAGTCTACCGAGCCTGCCAGTATTCCATCTGCCACCCTCTGAGATGCCAGTGTACCGAAAGTACAACGGTACTGGTAACCCCTTCACACACCTGAAGGAGTTCATGTATGAATCCTCTTTCTGGCAGAATGATAAGAGGTCGTTGGCCTTCTTGTTCAGGAGATCTCTAGAGGGACCAGCCCTCGAGTGGTTCTTTTCCCTGGAACCCTCAGAAGTAGAGGATTACGGTATCGTTTCACGCAAATTCATTCAACGATACCAGGACAGAGTTGCACCCTCCTTGTCTATCACGGACCTCATTGCAGAAAAGATGAAACCTGATGAGGAGTTTGTCAGTTTTGCTGACAGGTGGCGGGGTCTGGCTGAAAAAGTGAAGGATCACTTGTCCGAGTCCGAACAAGTGAAAATGTTGATTTCTAATGCCACGCCCCAGTTCAAGCTCGTCCTCTCCTTGAACAATTTGACTAACATGGCAGAGCTCTATGAAAGAGCACGGTACTGACAGAATGCTTTCAAGGACGCTACATTCTCTAGCGTCTTTGATCCTCATAGACCTAGCAGGCCTCCGCCTCGGAAGCCTGCAGTGCCAAACTCTTCCAGCACAGGTCCGACTACCGAGGGCACGCTCTCTCATGAGCAAGTGAGCACCATGAACAATAACTCGCCCCAGTTCGTGAGGAGTCAGCAGCAGTACCAGAGGCCACAGCAGCAAGGGTACAGACAGCAGCAGAACCCCCAGTACCAACAACAGTACCAACGGCCCCAGCAGCCGAATCAGAATCAGAACCAGCAACAGCTACAGCAACAGCCGCAACGGCAACTGCAGTACCAGCAACCCCAGCAACAATAGCCACAGTACCAGCCGCGCGCACCGCCGGCGTACCACAATGTCCCTCCTCGTGGTGACTACAACCAGCAGAGGAGACCTCCAGGCCCGAAGAGGGCAGAATACCCGGCTCTCCCAGAATCCTTGGCCGATATCTTCAGTGCTTTAATGGCAGCTAACGCCTTAGTTTTGCCAAGGGAAAAGGCCGTCTGGCCTCAAAATGCCGATACGTCCAGGTATTGCTACTTCCATAGGCAACCTGGGCATACCATTGACACCTGCTTCCAATTCAGAGATTATATTCATGATCTCAACGAGCAGGGCGGCATAGACTGGGAGGAAATGAAGAAATACATAACAGCCCTGAAGGCGAGGAGACCGCAACAGCAGCAACAGCAGCAGCAAGCAAGACCACCAGCACAAGCAGCAGCACCACCCAACATGGGCATAGTGCAGAATCCACTCCCGGAGCACCAGAACCAAAACCAGGTTGCTCCCATTTTAACGAACAGCCAGTCTGAGGCTGGTCGTGGGCAACAATGGAGGATAGAGGACTCTTCCTCTCTCTACTCAACGGGTCACGTTCAAAGTACCGCAGAGCGACTACCACGCCGCACCATCCACATACCCAGACCACAACCCGTTACCATCACCCCTCTACCCACACCCACATATCATTCGCCCGCATCCAATAACCCACTACCACTACCCACCTTCCTTAGACCCATTACGCCCCGCACTCCTACGCCTCCATCATATACCCCACCGCAAACCAATAACGCGCCCCTTTTACCATCTAGGCCATTACTACGCATACCATTTCCTACTTCACCCGCTACCACCTACCCAGATATGCCCCAACCATCCAGACCGCTATTACGCGTACCATTCCCCACTTCGCCAACCATTTACCCATCTACCATCCAACCATCTAGGCCTTTAATCCGCACCGCACCATCACCACCTAACCCAACGCCACCACCTACGCATCAACCCTCTGCACCACTTACGCCACCCGACTCTGCGGTACTCAAGGTGTCACCCGGATCCTCCACGGTCGAGGAACATGCGCTCCGGAGTGGAAGGATTTTCAACAAGGTCTTTCCTCAGTCCACAGTCAGAGACGGTCCATCACAGCCGACTAAGGAAGCCCATAATGAAGAGAGTGCACCAGGCACTCAATACGACTTGTTGAAACATCTGGACAAAACACCGGCACGGATCACTGTACTTGAATTAATTAAAAGGTCCAAGATTCACCAAGAAGCTTTAATGGAATACCTACAGAAGGTGATGGTTAACGAAGACGTGCCGGTAGAGAAAATTGCAGCACTACTAGTTCCACAGGGGGATCAGCCCTCAATTACATTTCACACATCGGAACTAGCACCGCCAGCCGCTAGAAGCATGGCTCTGAGCATCACGGTCAATATCTGCAAAAAGGCCGTGGATGCATGCCTGGTTGATACAGGGGCTTCAATTAACGTTTTACCTCCGAAGACCCTGGAGCTATGCGGTGTGCCCAAGGAGAAATGGCTGCCTAGCCCCATCTCAGTTACGGCATATGACAATTCTACCCGTTCCCCTCTGGGAATGGTTTATTTAAAGGTGGAGTTAGGTCCAGTAAATCATGCAGAGGTCGAATTTCATATTCTAGAAATTGACCCTTCCATAAATGCCATTCTGGGACGTCCTTATATCAAAACTCTTGAGGCGATTCCTTCTACGAATCACCAATGCCTCAAATTCCCTTATAAAGGACGAATTATTAAAGTGACGAGCATGCCGATCCTTGCTGCTGCTCATACATTGAATATTAAATCTGCTGTTTTACCTGGCCGACAACTTTTTTTGTCGGTATTACAGGTCTACCGTTCAGTGGCTGATCCTTTGAAAGCCGCTACCATTTCTCCATACCCATTAAATGCTATCAAAAGGGGGAAGTGCGTGAGTACCCCAGGATGGAGAATCATGATGAAGAACGGCTACGAGCCTGGGAAAGGTCTGGGCACACAATTGCAAGGCAGGACCACTCCTGTTAAAAATCATCGGGCAGTACCTGGAAGCGGTCTGGGCTATAGGCCGAGCAAACTGAAGCAAGACAGGGTTCAGCAAGAAGATGGTCAAGAAATCTTGGAAGCAATGTCCACACCACTGAAAGAAGGCCGAGATCCCTTAACATGGACTCTATATACACACTTTGTGAAAGGGCCCATACTTAGTCACGACAACACGGTGGTCATTACTTCATGTTTTGACTTCCATGACATATATGGGAGGGATTTGGCCAGACATTGTTCCGAACTACTTACGTACCAATCCTTGGAGGCTCTGCGGCCTATGAAGAGGAGAAAATTCCATGACCCTGAATGCGAATGGTACAGATGGTTCGACCTGAGGGACCTATACATAGCGCTGAACAGACTATTTCTGGATCCTGCAGAACCCAAGTGGCCACCGCAGATCGACGAGCTAATTGAGAGCCCTGGCGCAATCTTTGACAAGCGGATACTGCTGTCCGAACAAACTGATGAAGGGGAGCCAGATGACCCCTATGAAGCTGGTTATACAACAGATCTGCTCTGGAGGGGGACATATCCTTCACATGTCTTAATGCTCCATACTCTATTCCGTACACTACTCTTGACCCCGACTTGGTCGCGGGTCATAATTGAAGATATTCCACGGGCTCCGCCCGTCATGATAACTCTGTCCCCTCGGGACTTTATTCCACAACCTCCTCTCGACCTAGAGAGGATGTATAATCTGATCTGGGACATATTGCTATATGATCCCCCTAATCCTCTGGCCTTGGTGCCGCTTCCTCCGTCTGATTCCCCTTCCATTTGTATTCACTCCTGCTTCATGTATAATTCCTCCGATATCCAAAAAAAAATGCCAATTTTACAACAAATTCTTCCCAAATCATTATCGAGGAAACATCTTACTTGTCCGATTACACCCCATCGCGCGGGTCCGTCGGTCAAGATTCTCTCCTACATCTACTCTGTCCCTCCCCACGGGAGGATTCCCCTGTATTTCCACTTGTATCCCAGGATTTTCATCCTGCTTCATCTTCGTTAGGTTATGATAGTGAAATTAGGCAGTCTAGCCAGTTTAGGAAGTCTAAGAAGCCTAAGGGTAAGCAAATTTCAGAAAGATACCTCCAGGATTTCGCTGATAAATGTTCCTTTTGCTCTTTAATCCCTCAGCTTTTAGAAGATCCAATTCAGATGCCAGAAGATTGTACAGATGATGAGTCAGTCAATGATGGGTACGGGGTATATGAGTTAGTGCATGAAAAGGACCCCATTGTTGAAGATGAGGACGCAGCTGAGGCATATGCCAGTGGAGTGAAGAGATTTGATGAACCTTCAGCTGCCGTCGAAGAGCCCACTAAAGAAATAAACTTAGGGACTGAAGACGAACCTAAGGTTGTCCTCGTCAGTAAAAATCTTTCTGCAGAGGATGAAAAGGCAATGATACAAGTGCTTAAGGATTATAGGGACACTTTCACCTGGAGTTATAAGGATATGCCGGGGTTAGACTCATCTTTAGTTGAACACAGGTTAACATTAAAGGAAGGAGCTAATCCGGTCAAGCAGAAATTAAGGCGATTCCACCCACAAATGGCTTTAAAGATGAAGGAAGAGGTCGACAAATTACACAAAGTCAAATTCATTAGAGTTGTCCTTTATCCACAATGGGTGGCCAATATAGTCCCGGTTATGAAAAAGGACGGGAAGGTCAGAATTTGCATTGACTTCCGTGATCTGAACCGGGCATGTCCTAAAGATGATTTTCCATTGCCTCATATTGATGTACTCATCGATAACACTGCTGGCTATGAGACATTATCATTTATGGATGGATTTTCAGGATACAACCAGATTAAGCTGGCAGAAGAGGATCAAGAGAAGACTTCATTCACTACACCTTGGGGAACATATTGTTATGTCGTCATGCCATTTGGATTGAAGAACGCTGGAGCCACTTATCAAAGGGCTATGATGGCAATATTTCATGACATGATGCATATAGATTTGGAAGTGTATGTGGATGACTTATTGGTTAAGTCTAAAACGAAGGCTGAGCATGCCAAAGTTTTGGCAAGGGTATTAGAGAGATCGAGAGAATATCAGTTGAAGATGAACCCCAAGAAATGTGTATTCGGGGTATCTTCAGGGAAATTGCTTGGATTCATTGTCAGCAAACGGGGAATTGAGATCGATCCCAATAAGGCGAAGGCTATCAGAGAAATGCCACCTCCCAAAAACTTGAAAGAGTTAAGAGGATTAATCGGGAGGTTGCAATTTATTCGCCGTTTTGTCTCCCAGCACTCACAAAGGTGTAAGCCGTTTTACGAGCTTACCAAGCCAGGAGTCAAATTCAATTGGGACGATAAGTGTCAGGAGGCATTTGATGGATTAAAGGACTATTTGGCAAGTCCTCCTGTTTTGAGACCACCATCTCCAGGCAAACCATTGATACTTTATATTTCTGTCCGGGATGATGCAGTGGGGGCTGTCCTAGCACAAGAAGATGAAGAAGGAAAAGAGAGGGCGGCCTACTATCTCTCTAAACTTCTCAACCCCGCTGAACAGAGATATACGGCGATGGAGAAAACATGTGCAGCATTGGTTTGGGTTGTTCAGAAATTAAAGCATTATTTTCTGGCCCACGAAGTCCATCTCATCGCTAGGATGAATCCGATCAAATTCCTTCTGGAGAAATCTGTTCTTACTGATAGGTTAGCGCGATGGCAAAGCTTTCTATCTCAATTCGATATCATTTACATTCAACAGAAAGCGATCAAGGGCTATGCCATAGCAGAACATCTCGCTCATCCCCCCCTTCCTCGATTTGATCCAGTGCGATCAGAGTTTCCGGATGAGGAACTGATGTCCGTAAATCAAATCAGAGATGATATGTGGACTCTGCATTTTGACGGAGCTCTGAATTCTCATGGAAAGGGGATCGGAATCGTTCTGTTATCACCTGAAGGTGTCACCATCCCACAAGCCTTTCAGCTTGATTTTCCAGTCACTAACAACATAGCTGAATACGAGGCACTTCTTGCTGGTCTCGAGGCTGCTCATTTTCATGGTGCCACCAAACTCAGGATTGTAGGTGATAGCCAATTAATTCTTCGCCAAGTGTTGACCAAGTATCGAACTCTTGATCCCAAGCTCAAGCCATATCAAGAGCTTACTTCTGCTTATTCAAAGCTTTTCACAAAATTGATCTTTGTCCATGTCCCTAGAAATCAAAACATCTTAGCTGACGCTCTAGCTTCACTTGCATCTTCTCTTGATTTTCCTATCAGCAAGTAATCTGAATCAATCATAGTTCATAGGCGTCTTTCACCCGCTGTGAAAGATCCTTCATTTCTTAGAATTAAGGAGAAGTTGCTGAAGAAATTCAAAGATGGAAGTATTGTGGAGAAAAGAGAAATCATGTTGATGGAGCTGTTAGAAGAGATGGATGATGAACAGAAGCCATGGTATTATGAAATTGCAAAATATTGTGAAGATCAATCGTATCCTGAAGAAGCTACAACTGAGGAAAAAAGAGCTATCAGGAGAGTTTCTCAACGATACACCCTAGTTGGGGGAGCATTGTATAAGAGAGGTTTTGATGGAGTTCTTCTGAGATGTCTAGACGAGGATGAGCTTTGGAAGGTTATAGAAGGAGCTCATAGTGGAGTTTGTGGTGGCCATGTCAATGGACAGATGCTAGCAAAGAAGATCCTCAGACAAGGATTTTATTGGCCAACCATGGAAGAAGATTGTGTAGGATATGTCCGTAGGTGTGCCAAGTGTCAACTTCACGCCGACAAAATTCATTCTCCTGCATCTTCACTCCATCCTGTTTCTTCCCCATGGCCTTTCTCCATGTGGGCTTTCGACATTATTGGACCTCTTGGTAATCCAGATTCCGGCATCAAGCAAAAATCTTTCATTCTCACGGCAACGGAATACTTCACCAAGTGGGCAGAAGCTGAAGCATACGTGGAGATCAAAGCATCAACCGTCTGCAAATTCATCATGAAGAACATCATCACAAGATTTGGAATTCCAAGTACCATCGTCACCGACAACGGACCGCAGTTCGTGTCACATGAATTAAAGGACCTCTGCAACAGGTATAAAATTGCATTGCATCATTCATCTCCTTATTATCCGCAAGGCAATGGCCAAGCAGAGGCAACTAATAAGACTTTGATAAAAATTATCAAAAAGACGTGTAAATCTAACAAATTCGCAGATTGGCCAGAAAAATTGGTTGAGGCTCTATGGGCCTACCGAACTTCAATCCGCACGCCTACTGGGCAGACTCCTTATTCCTTAACATTTGGAATGGAGGCGGTAGTTCCATATGAGATCCTTATACCGTCATTAAGAGTACAATTGAACAAGGAATTTTCCATTGATGAACATCGTTCAGCACTTCTTGCTCAATTGGAACTTTTAGACGAGAAAAGATGGTCAGCTGCTAATCATGCAAAAGTTTATCAAAACAGATTAGCACGTTTTTATCAAAAGAAAGTCATTGAACGAAAGTTCAAAGTCGGTGAAATGGTTGTTAAAAGAATTTTTGTAAAACCTGGTGGTCCGCGTTCTAAGCTCCAACCCAACTGGGAAGGACCTTATGTTGTATCGCATGCTTTTCCTGGTAATGCTTATCGTTTGGTTAATGCAGAAGGAGAAGAGCTAAATCATCCTTGGAATGGTTTACATCTTAAGAAATACTACCCTTAGGTTAAAGAGTCGATCAGTATGGTACAAAGACCAGTGGAATCAGAAAATTTATAAACTCAAATTTCTTTGTTAGTCTTAATAATTTAACTTCAAACCCATTACTGCACACACTGACACGTTTGATTCGTGAGTAACAAGAGATGCCAAGTCCTTAAGAATATCAAAAGCTTGACTAAAAGTATAAAGTACAAATCATTCCTTTTAAAGTAGAATTCTGTTTTACACTCGGCCCATGATGTCGGAACGAAGCTTAGAATAGACTACCAAGAATACCCGCCATCTTAGTAGGAGGCCGTCATAAAAAAAATGGGGGAGATCCTTTCCAAAGCAAAGCAAAGAAAGAAAAGAATAATAATAAAAAAAAGGGCAAAAAGCCAAATTCAAAATCAAAAGGCCATTACACTACAAACGTCACATCAAGGCCATGAAATGAAACAAAAGGGAACGCAAGGTCGATAAATACCCCGGAAAGAAAATGGCCGAACCCCAACAGATATTAGGGTTGGAAAGGAACATCTTTTTAAGTCTCCGGAACCTTCTCATGGGCTTTCTAAATCTGTTCTTCTTTTCTTTCTAAAGAGGTGTACTTCAAGCTTAAAGAATGGCTTAGATTGACTAAGGGTCAAATCATCAAATGAGATCACGAATGGAAACACAAGTTCAAACACGATGGGTTTTAAGTTAAGTTGTTAAAGAACAATTTAGAAATTAAGTTAATAAATGAATATGATCTTTTGATCTAAGTACCATACTGGTCTTTTAGTCAAAAAAAATGTATATGTCAAAATTCAAAAAAATTGCATATGTCAAAAATTCAAAAAAAATTGCATAGTAAAAAATTCAAAAAAAAAAAAAGTACATATTTCAAAAATTCAAAAAAATGTACATTTGTCAAAATTCAAAAAAAAATATACATCTCAAAACCCAAACAAAAATGAATATTTCAAAACCAAAAAAATATTTCAATTAGCATTTGCTTGTTGCATTTAATGTGTTTCATTACCTTTGTTAATAAAGGCTATGCCCCTTGACCCTTCTACCAAGGATAGGATCAAGTAGTCGGTTACTTAACCAGACAAGGGGCTAAGCCTGAACAGATGCTTAACCTGTTTGTTCAAGTCATATACAGGACACAAGGCATGAAGAGAGTTGGAATCCAAGTAGAGAACAGCCAGAAACCTGTTTCTGAAATTCAAGAAAGCCTGAGTAAAACTGGAAATGTCAAGAAAATCCCTTTGTGGAATTCAAGTCCCGACCGTGGCTAAAAAGACGGTTATTTCTATCCTTGTACTCTTCTATGTAAAGCATTCGCATTACTATATGATAAATATTTATTAGAGTATATCAAGGACCTTGTGGTTTTGATGAAACTGGAATTTAAGTTCCCCTTCAACAAAAACGGTGATAATTCCAGAGGATTCTTAATTGCACGGATAGGCCGTTGGATTGTTAATTAGTGAGGACGATGGTTCCACTTTTATGAAACGGTGCGTGGATAAACGAGCTTCGGCTTAGCACTGGATTACAAGAATTGGTATCTTGACTCATTAATGACAATTTAACAATATTATCCTTGATTAATTTATATTTTATTTGACTTTATATTTTTCTTTTAGCCCAGCATGCATCATGTAGGACTTTGAAATCATTGTGATAAGAATTAATTATTGAATAAGTTTCAGACCATTAAATCAAATAATTTCAACAAGATATGAAATATTCCATTCCGAATTGAGTATCTTGATTATCTTTGAGGTTCGCTTAAAGATATCCTTGGAATTCTATCCTTGATTGGATTCTTTATCCAATGTTCTTGTTTTCTTTTAAGATCCATCATGGCTGTAGCACGTCCACATTGGCTGGCAAACGCTCCCCATGATGAAACCTGCAGTGTCTATGACCTGGGGTACTTCCCACTCCGAGGAGGTTGATCGACCTTATTTTATTTCCTTGTCTACTTCATCCAGACAGGATTAATTTCATTGATTTCCTTGAGCTATCTTCGTTGATGATTTCGAGAAAAATTCTAATCATGTGATGTTAAGAGCGTGTCTCATCACACCTTGGCATCACCTTTTCAGTACATTCCATTTCATTTCACTCCCTTGCAAAGACGATGCCAAGGTGAGGCAGCTGTAGACACGCTAATTTTGACGTCATTTCGAGTAAATTTCATATCATATAATAATGCCTCGAAATGGTCTGATAATTAATCATTGATTAATTTTTATTAATATTTTTAAGTGTCGGGTTTAACAGATGTGTTTAAGTTAATCAATTGAATTGATTTTATCTCAAATTTGAGTTAAAATATGAAGAATTCTAAAAAACGTTGACCCAAGTGGACGCCATTTAGAGTTTATTCCTGTTTTAACGATTAAATTTGAATTTTAATTAATTAATATTAACTAAAAGGCGTCTGTGAAGGTCGACGCGTTTTAAGTTTCCTAAGTGATTTCTACTTCCCCTCCGGATGTTTATCCTTATCTTAATTAGTCTAAAAGACGTCTACATATGTGGACGCGTTTTACCTAATAAAGATAAAGATAAGTTTTCCCGGATATTTATCCTTATCTTAATTAATCTGAAAGGCGTCAGCCAAGGTGGACGCGTTTTCGATAATTACAGATAAAGATGAATTAATCAGTAATTATCTGTCGGTTAAGATGGATAAATTCGGGATTTTTGCTATGTTAATCTCGAACGCAAGAAATGCCTATAAATACCCTGCATGTTGAAGAGAAGAAAAAAAGAGAGAGAACATAATTAAATTGAGTTGAGCCATAGCGTTATAGCGAGTTGAAGATCGAAGCAACAACGTCGTAACGCCGGAGCGTTGCCATTTCCAGAAGTCGGCGTCCCTTTCAAGATCTTCATCCTTTCAAAGCTTCAACCGATTGGGCATAAGTTTTTTATTACTGCATTCATCTTCATTAATTTCATCTTTCATATTCACTTCATGCAAACACACACCACAGCATAATCTTTCAAAAACCTACTTGATCTAAGGGGTTTCAAAGCCATTTAAAAAAGTGAGTTTGCTGTTTTAAATATGCTTAACATCATGATTAGTTCAGATACTACTTCTACTTAAATTCTCATCATAGTTCTTCATTTTGTTTTTCTGTCTCTGCTGCACTCAACAACAACAAGAGATCAAAAAAGGGGAAATCAAGCATAACTTCTAGACGATCCTCAACCTCAAACTCAACAGCAAGAACAAAGAAGCAAAGAAAGGGCTCTCTTTCTTCAGCCGGCTGAGGAAGGGGAACCAAGGACTCAATCTTCCGCGTTTGAAAGGTAGGCGATCATATCTCTTTTGAAACTTTTAAGTTAAAAGTTTCTGGCGATCACTGCACTTTAGTTGCTGTTTTAATAGGTTAGTTTACACCTAAACAACATAGATATTTCATGTTAATCACACGGTCATTCTAAGCACCTACAACTAAAGCATGCATTAACCAACTATCTTGCAGTGTAGCACATTTTACTGGCATGAATTAGTGAAGTCCTATATTGAATCGCGTCGCCCAAGGCCGACGCCATTCAAGCACCCTATACTGGTTCATGAAACACCGGCCTCAGAATCTGGCCTAAAAGGCGTCGACACCAGAGGTCGCCTTTTAAAAGGCGTCAACATCATCAGACGCCAATAGCACAGAAATCCAGAATTTGCAGAAAATATTAATCAGGGGATTTCTGCCTTAAAAGGCGTCATGGTGACCCGACGCTATTACAAATCGCATCGCCCACACATGACGTCTTTTAGTCCCAGAATCCCCGAACTGACAGAACCTCAGTAAAACGATTCTTGCCTAAAAGGCGTCATGATGGCCCGACGCCCTTCAAAAAGACGTCGTCCATGCACGACGTCTTTTAACGTGAGGAGCCAGGTCTGTCACGAGCCCGAGGGCTCCCCTTTTCACCTCCAAAAAAACCCCAAAATCACCCAAAACGGAGGAGAAAGAGAGGCAAATCCAATTGTCATAAATCCACATTCATAGAAATCCCCCATTCCATCAAGAAGAGCTCCTAAACATGCTTGTTCTACCCCAAAACCATAGATCTAAAACATGCTTCAAGAAGGAGAAATCATGGTTTTAAAATAGAATACTATGGGAATCGTCACCCTACCGGTTACTTGACCTCCTCCAAGCTCCAAGCTGTCCACCCGTCTCGCCCCACGCCGCCGCCGATACCGCCGTGGTCGTCCTTACTCCACCGGGACGTCGGCCGCCGTCCGGAGAGTAAACGCCGCGGAGGAAGTGGAGGTGGTAGTGGTGGGAGCTAGGTGGGTGATGGAGTTGAGGGAAAGATGAAGTGGTGGGAGGAAAAGATGGAGGAGAAGGGGCTGCCGCCGGAATCGCCGGAAGGGAGGAGAGAAAGAGAGAAGGAAGAAAATGAGGGAAAGAAGGAGGGCTCGCAGGGTTAACCAGAGACTGGCTAAAACACGTCGATGTGGACGGACGCCTATCAGATGACGTGACGGCCGCTCTGACAGGACTCTGAAACTCCTCGTTCCATCAAGACGCCGTTCAGGAGACATGTCAGGGCCGTACTCTGACAACCCAAAGTCGCAGTCTGAAAGGCGTCGTCCCACGCGGACGCCGTTCAGACGACATGGCAGGGCCGTACTCTCACGGCCCAAAGCTAGCCCACGTGGCACCCACGTGGCAGAACCTAAAACGCGTCTGCAACGGTGGACGCCGTTCAAAACGCGTCTCGAGGTCTTGACGCGAAACGTCACAGAGCCTTAGCCCCTACTAGGGCCCGAACTACAGGGTCCGACCCCGAAAACCGGATCCGAAAGTCTCGATCCTTACAGAACCCTTCTTGCGGCTACACCGTCTCTCTTCTGTGTGTGCCTCCAAAAGGGCCCGCTGAGTGAAAATATGTCTAAAGTGACAACAAACGAAGTCTCTTCTAAAGGGGACAGCGTGGAAGAAAATTTTCATCTTCAACTTCTCCCTGTGAAGTTGAATGATTCAAATTACTTGAATTTGGTAGCAGTAATTAAGACTTTTGTTAGTACTCGGGGCAAGGTGGGTTACATAAATGGCAAAATAACCTCACCTTCAGTGGACAACCCGAAGGATGATGACTGGGAGCACCAGGACAATATTGTGAGGACCTGGATCCTGAGTTCTGTAATAATGGACAAATGAAGTATATTGTAAGAAAGTCTACTGCAAGACAGATGTGGCTTATACTAGAGGAGATGTATTGTGAGAAGGCTAACCCAGTAAATATATATGATCTTATGGTTACTATTCATGACATCAAGCAGGGTAGTAAGACTGTGTGTGAATGCTATAGGGCCTTGAGGGTTTTGTGTGAGGAGCAAGATACTCATGCTATCTCTGATTGGAACTGTAACGACCCGCCATCTTATGACCGGAGACCCGATCACTAAATGGATGTCGGCCCATTAACTACGGGTTCACACCCGGATCTCACACAACACATCTGGAGGAGTAAGCGTTAAACAAGGCTAAATATAACAATCACACGGACTACAAAGACATTACAAGTGCGCAGGCAGGAAGATAACAATGTCTGTATATAGTCCAACAATAATTATATGGTCCAACAAATCAAATAAGTACAGGCAGAAGTAAAGTACAACAACATCGGGGCATACCCCGGAACTAAGATAGCTACTGGTCCGCACACCAAGGAGATGCCACACGCCACCACACGCCACGAGGTCCACACCTGAAAACCGCAGGGAGTGAGCCACACCAGAATTGGGCTCAGTAGGGATCATCCGATCCCCTGCCTCCCACTCACACACCCACAAGTGCAATAATACAGAAATATGGCAATTAACTAAAGCAGTAAACATAACTCCCAAAACCTGGTATGAAACGCACGCACAAGTAATGTAACAGGTACAATTCTCAGTAATCCGAGTAACCCCACACAGAACCACGACTCATAACCAAGGTCCAACGAAGCGACCAAACCACACAGTCGACTGCCAACAAACGTCGCCTCACAACACCACCAGTACTCACGCTTGTCCGCCCCTACAATGTTCCGGGGCACCGTAAGGTGAGGCAGTGAGTCAAACTAGGACTAACTGGGACCAGTGAACCACCACTGCCCAGCTACGTGTGCACACAAGCAGTCTAGACTACTGTCCTACCGACCGGACTTCCTCCACGCCAGGCCTCGGCGCTTCAGGAGGGCCCTGGGGACCGGCGAAACCCCCGTCAAGCCGAAGCTACAGGAACTACCCACAACCCTAACCTCCCGGACTGCGTCAGGCCAAAGGGCGAAGGGTACCACTCGTAACCTTGATCACAGGTCACATCAGGCCCAGTGGCTAAGGGGTAAAACAACTCCAACAGTACCACAACCAGCTCCACAGCAAGAAACGCGCCGGAAGCTGCCACGACAAACAGGGAAACCCCAACCTGCTGAGACCAAACAGCAACCCCTCGAATAGCGCACCGGCTACTCCGGCCTGACGGGCTTAAGGTGGTTCTGCTTCCCTCAGCCAAAGGTAAAACACAACATGTACCACTCCCCCACCGGTACGGCAACAATGCCTCACAGACACCAAGGCCCTGCCCCATCGGCCCAAGGTGACAAACGTAAACCACAGTTGTTCCAATCACATATCCACATAAGCGCACACACACACAATATAGTTCCATTCACGCAGAAATCCTCAGTCTCAGTATACAATTTAAAGCACGCATTTGAACCATCCAACCGTGAAACATGTGTTATTAACCAGAGTTAATGCAGTTCTGTCTTGAATCGCGTCGACCGAGGTCGACGCCATTCAAGTCCCTCAAACTGGTTCATTTAAATCCCGACCTCAGAGTCTGCCTTAAAATGCGTCGTCCTGGGAAGCCGCCCTTTAAAAGGCGTCAGCGTCCTCAGACGCCATTTACACACCAGATTCCGAGATTGCAGAGACCTCAGTCGGGGTGATTTCCTGCCTAAATGGCGTCATACTGGCACGTCGCCATTCTAAATGGCGTCGTCCAGGCATGACGTCATTTAGCGCCAGAACCCTGGAACCGCAAACAGGGAGGTTTCTGCCTAAATGGCGTCGAGCTGGCCCGTCGCCATTCTAAATGGCGTCGTCCAGGCTCGACGTCTTTTAGCGTCAGAAACCTGGTTCCATGGTTCAACCCGAGGGTTTCCCCCTTCCATCCCAAACACCCCAAAACGTCCAAAACAGAAGAGGAAGAAAGGGAAACCGAACTACCACGAGTATCCCACAAATCCACGTTCATAAACACGGCCATTTCCATAAGAAAACCCTCTTAACATGCTCATTCTACCCAAAACACCTCATGCCACGCCATGGAAGTCACAAGCAAGATAATCATAGTCCATGCAAGGTTCGTCCCCCTACCGGTTCTTGAACTCCTCCAAGCTCCGTGCCGCCGACCCGCCGCACCGCAGACCGCCGCCGGTACCCCCGAGGACGTCGCCACTCCGCCGGGACGTCGGCCACCGTCCGGAGAATGGAACGCCGCGAAGGAAGTGGTGGTGGTAGAGGTGAGAGGTAGGGAGGTGTTGGAGTGGTGAAAGAGGAAGAAGAGGAAGGGAAAGGGGAAAAGAGAGTCGGAGAGGCGGAGAGAGCGAGGAGAGAGAGTGTGGAGGCGAAAAATGAGGGAAAGAAGGGGAGGCTCGCGGGGTCAATCCGAAACTGGCTAAAACGCGTCGACCGAGACGGACGCCTATCAGATGACAGGACGGGCCGTACTGACAGCGCTCTGAAACGCGCCGCTTACCACGGACGCCGTTCAGATGACAGAACTGGCACCGTACACTGACATCGCAGGGTCGCAGTCTGAATGGCGTCATCTATCGCGGACGCCTTTCAGACGACAAGACAGGGGCCGTACTCTCGCGGCCCGAAACCCGCCCACGTGGTGCCTACGTGGCACAACAGCAACAGACTTAAATGGCGTCCACCCAGCCAGACGCCGTTTGAAAGGCGTCGTGCAGTGCAGACGTCATTCAGTCAAAATTCTCAAGACCCCTCAGGGTCGAAACCAGGGCATCCGGCCCGAACCCTGTTAGATTGGCTTGTAGGATGTAAATCTCGTTCATTTTATTAATATAATGGCATAATATTCATTATGTGTAAATCGGATTAATTATCGTTTCATAATGAAGTTCATGAATATGTGCTATAGTGATCAGATTATGATGAGATCATACTAATGAGACTGATCACTTAAACACACATATTCTTAATTGTTCATAGTCGGAGGATATCCGAGAAGGACATCGGATATCCGGTTAGACTAGTACAGATTACTCCTGCTCATATGATGAGGGTGACTGATCTCATAAGTCACTTGTGTGGAGACACTAAGGCGAATCTATAGGTGCTCATTGGAGAATGAGTTCACTGAACTGATCCGACTGAATCGCTGGATGGTATTGTACCTCACTATCAACCAGCTTGATTCTATTGTCGCAGTTGCGTGGATGGTCCACGGACCTGAGACACCAAGGACACCTTGGCGGTGGACTTCTGTGCTTTGACCTTGGTTTACGAATCTCTAGCCATGGGATTCTAATACGCCAAGGATTGGGTACAACGGAATACCGTCGAAGGGAATTGTGTGTCAATAAGGAATCATTCGCTCTCGGTACTTAGAGAGAGAATGCTCTAGGAAGGATGCGCGGAAGTCCCTGGCCAGGGCGAACGATAATATCGGGAAAGGAGTTTTCCGATATTCATCAGCGGCATCCAATCCAAGTGAGTTGACAGGTTAGGGTTTGACAGCTCGCCATGCCCTGAGTTGACTCGAGAGCATTGTACAAATGAAGGATTATATCCACGCGGTAACTGTCGGCGGAAAGGTTCCAAGAGTGGGTTACTTAACCCCAAATACCTTTCGGGTTCACACGGTGTTGCTTGGCACCCAACGTGATCGAAGGCCCGGTCGAATTCGATGTGCGACATCAATTCGATTGATTAATTGATTAATAAAGGGTTATTAATTAATTAATAAAGTCAGTGAGGAGTCACTGGGCTTATTGGCCATTAACTGGACTGGTACTTGGGCCTAGAGGGTCACACGCAAATGATTCTCAAGGCGATGGATAAATAAGTGGGTTTTATACAAACCGGGGGTTTTTATGAAAAACCACGCGGTTAGTATAAAACATAACGAACGGGCTGAGCAGGCCAAGCTGCTGCTAACCCTAGCCACCCCTCCTCAGTTTCTGTCTTCCTCTGGCGTCCAGGCAGATCCAGATCTGCTCCGCCGCTTCTCTGAATCCCGTTCGACGGGAAATCGTCCGCGCACTGCGGCGATCGTTGCAGTGACCGGCGGAGGCTTCGTGGGCTGCGAAGAACGAGGAACTCGAGGATATCCGTCGCGGGGAGGATCGCGTGGACTTCGCTAGAGGCCGGGCGCTTGCGCGGCTTGCGGTGGCGCACCGACGGAACCGAACGGCTGCGGATTCGAATCCGCACATGGTGAGAACTTCGATAATCCGATTATCGTATTTTAGATTTCGAAACGGGAACGGATCGCTGTAAATAATTTTAGTTTATGCTGCGTGAGTGATCCGGAGAAACCGAGAAAACCCAACAGTAGTATCAGAGCCAGGTTCCACTGTTTCTCGTCCTGTTTCGGTCTCCGAATTTAATATTTTCATGTATTATTCCATGTGCGAATTTGATATGTTTGCTGGATCCGTGTTCATGAGATGAACACAGACATTGAAGAATAATATGATTATTTTTATTTCTGCAAAATCGAATTTTTGGGGATATTTTAGTGTTCTTCACAAGATGATGTCTTGGGGGTTTTCGGCTGGTTCATACTTGCTTCCCAAGCGTTGGGAGGGCGAGTAGGGACTCCGGATCCCGAGTGGATAGTCACCACTATCCATTGGGAAGCCTTGCCGACGCCGGAGTCGCCTTGGAGGGCTTCGTAATCAAGCCCTAAGATGGGTTTTTGAACCGTGAAAAATCTGATTTTATTGGCCTTCTAAAGGGGCTCGGCCTGCCTTGGATTAGATCCGGCCACCACCGGCGGTCCCGACGGCGCCGGAGGCGTCGCCGGCGGGGCTGGGCACCGCCGGGAAGGGGGGCAGCCGCCGGGCGCCGCCGTCGGGCTTCACCTGCAATTGTTGCAGGTTAGGGTGTCGGTTTTGGAGGTTCAGGTTGGGGAAGGGGCAGTTCAGGGCTTGGGCCGGCCGGTCAGGTCCCGGTTGGACCGGGCCCGAGGCAGGCACGAGCCAGGTGCGCCTGGCTCGGGCCCAAGCGCACCTGGCTCGGACCCAGGCCCTACAGGGCCCGAGCCAGCTGGGTTTTAAGGGCTGGGCCCTTTTAATTTCAAACCCAAACCCCAAATTAAACCCTTATGCCCTGTTAATTAAATTAAAATTGGACTTAATTTAAATTTTAAAATTGTTTAAAATTTTGAATTATTGTTCAATTTTATATAATTAACTCTTTTATGATTTTGAATCATATTAAACCCCTTTATTCATTGTTGGCCCATTTAATGAAAATAGAATTAGATTTTAATTTAATTCAAAATCTGTTTTGAAAATTTTAATTATTACTCAGTGATGTAGACTGGATCTATCACGACCGGATTCCGAGGCTGGAACCCGAAGAAGTGGATCCGAAGCCGGTTCGGATCGGTGTTACTGAGGCCCGACGGGGATCCGGAAGGCCGAGGAGGCGGAGGCGAAGACGAGGGTCCGAAGGCCGAAGGGCGCTTCGGTCGGTGCAGGCTCGTCTCCGGGAAGTCGGGGCCGAGGCTCCTTCGGTGGGCGAAGGGGCGGCGCGGATGAAGCTCTTTTCTGGCTGTATTGCCGACTGGCGATGAAGCCGAAGCCGACGGTCTGAGGCCGGAAGGGTCTCGGACTCAGCTTGCTCTTAGATAGTGAGCCCAAAAGCCCTTTTTGTCGGACGAGGGAACAGCGCGGGGCCGAGTCTCCCGTTGCGGGGCGGCCGTCGCATGGCGTCGAGACCAGGGAGAGGAATCCGAGGTCGGCGGCCGAGACCGACTCGGGAAGATCGGCGATGATTCGAACCGAGCTCCTGCAGGAGGAAAAGAAGAAGAAACCGGTCAGCAGGAGTCCCGGGCTCTGTCCCTTAGGAACCCCCTCCGACGGTCAAGTTAGCTTCTGAAGATGATTCGATTCAGAAGGCAAGAAGTAGCTTTAATGCTATTTGGACTGTAGTCCTTAAGGGTCTCGGAGGCAAAGGGTTGCATACCTTTGGCAATAAATAGCGGTGTATTTATAGCAGAGGATAGAGGTTGGTTAACGGTGGTAGCCGATATAGGACTATGTTTGGGCTTACTGGTAAACCGCCATAGTGCCTGATCCGCCACCGGAGTGGGCCGGACTCGGCTATCGGGCCGAAGGGGGTTGGGCCGCCAATGGGCCGAAGCCTGCTGGGCCTAGGGCTGCCGCGCTGTTCCCGGGCCGTAGGCTGATGGGCCGCTGACGGGCCGAAGCCTGTTGGGCCGGGAGCAACGGTGCTGCTTACGGGGCCGAGGGCTGCTGGGCCGCTGATGGGCTGGAGGCTCCCGGAGGGCCTGATACTGCTGCTGTTGGGCTGAACGGGGTTTGGGCCTGCTCTAATGGGCCGAATCGGATTCTGCCTCATCACATAGCCCCCCACTCTCGTCTTCCTCAGTTCTGAGATGGCGAGAGTAAAATCCGAAGCTTTCTCGAAGAAGTAATACGGTATATGCTTCGTTTGAAGAACCATGCCGCTCCCCGATCGGGTATACGTGGCCGAAGCCACCCTCAGATCAGGTTATCCGCGGGCTTTAGAAAAACCGTGCCGCTTCCTGATCTGGAAATACATGGCCGAGAGCCATTCGTCGGATCGAAGGACCCGCGGACTTAAGAAAACCATGCCGCGTCCTGATCCGGATTACATGGCCGAGAGCCATTCGTCGGATCGAAGGACCCGCGGACTTAAGAAAACCATGCCGCGTCCTGATCCGGATTACATGGCCGAGAGCCATTCGTCGAATCGAAGGACCCGCGGACTTAAGAAAACCATGCCGCGTCCTGATCCGGATTACATGGCCGAGAGCCATTCGTCGGATCGAAGGACCCGCGGACTTTAGAACCATGCCGCGTCCTGATCCGGATTACATGGCCGAGAGCCATTCGTCGGATCGAAGGACCCGCGGACTTTAGAACCATGCCGCGTCCTGATCCGGATTACATGGCCGAAGACACTCCCGGTACGGTTTACACGGACTTAGAGAATAACATGCCGCGTCCTGATACGGTTTGCATGGCCGAAGCCAGTCCCGGTACTGTTTACACGGACTTAGAAAGAACACCATGCCGCTCCCGATACGGTTTGCATGGCCGAAGCCACTCCCGGTACGGTTTACACGGACTTAGAAAGAACACCATGCCGCTCCCGATACGGTTTGCATGGCCGAAGCCACTCCCGGTACGGTTTACACGGACTTAGAAAGAACACCATGCCGCTCCCGATACGGTTTGCATGGCCGAAGCCACTCCCGGTACGGTTTATACGGACTTAGAAAGAATACCATGCCGCTCCCGATACGGTTTGCATGGCCGAAGCCACTCCCGGTACGGTTTATACGGACTTAGAAAGAATACCATGCCGCTCCCGATACGGTTTGCATGGCCGAAGCCACTCCCGGTACGGTTTACACGGACTTAGAGAATAACATGCCGCTCCCGATACGGTTTGCATGGCCGAAGCCACTCCCGGTACGGTTTACACGGACTTAGAGAATAACATGCCGCTCCCGATACGGTTTGCATGGCCGAAGCCACTCCCGGTACGGTTTATACGGATTTAGAAAGAATACCATGCCGCTCCCGATACGGTTTGCATGGCCGAAGCCACTCCCGGTACGGTTTACACGGACTTCGAGAATAACATGCCGCTCCCGATACGGTTTGCATGGCCGAAGCCACTCCCGGTACGGTTTACACGGACTTAGAGAATAACATGCCGCTCCCGATACGGTTTGCACGGCCGAAGCCACTCCCGGTACGGTTTACACGGACTTAGAAAGAACACCATGCCGCTCCCGATACGGTTTGCATGGCCGAAGCCACTCCCGGTACGGTTTATACGGACTTAGAAAGAATACCATGCCGCTCCCGATATGGTTTGCATGGCCGAAGCCACTCCCGGTACGGTTTACACGGACTTAGAGAATAACATGCCGCTCCTGATACGGTTTGCATGGCCGAAGCCACTCCCGGTACGGTTTATACGGACTTAGAAAGAATACCATGCCGCTCCCGATACGGTTTGCATGGCCGAAGCCACTCCCGGTACGGTTTACACGGACTTAGAAAGAATACCATGCCGCTCCCGATACGGTTTGCATGGCCGAAGCCACTCCCGGTACGGTTTACACGGACTTAGAGAATAACATGCCGCTCCCGATACGGTTTGCATGGCCGAAGCCACTCCCGGTACGGTTTACACGGACTTAGAGAATAACATGCCACTCCCGATACGGTTTGCATGGCCGAAGCCACTCCCGGTACGGTTTACACGGACTTAGAGAATAACATGCCGCTCCCGATACGGTTTGCATGGCCGAAGCCACTCCCGGTACGGTTTACACGGACTTAGAGAATAACATGCCGCTCCCGATACGGTTTGCATGGCCGAAGCTACTCCCGGTACGGTTTACACGGACTTAGAGAATATCATGCCGCTCCCTATACGGTTTGCATGGCCGAAGCCACTCCCGGTACGGTTTACATGGACTTAGAGAATATCATGCCGCTCCCGATACGGTTTGCATGGCTGAAGCCACTCCCGGTACGGTTTACACGGACTTAGAGAATAACATGCCGCTCCCGATACGGTTTGCATGGCCGAAGCCGCTCCCGGTACGGTTTACACGGACTTAGAGAATAACATGCCGCGTCCTGATCCGGATTACATGGCCGAAACCATTCGTCGGATCGAAGGACCCGCGGACTTAAGAAAACCATGCCGCGTCCTGATCCGGATTACATGGCCGAGTGCCATTCGTCGAATCGAAGGACCCGCGGACTTAAGAAAACCATGCCGCGTCCTGATCCGGATTACATGGCCGAGAGCCATTCGTCGGATCGAAGGACCCGCGGACTTTAGAACCATGCCGCGTCCTGATCCGGATTACATGGCCGAGAGCCATTCGTCGGATCGAAGGACCCGCGGACTTTAGAACCATGCCGCGTCCTGATCCGGATTACATGGCCGAAGACACTCCCGGTACGGTTTACACGGACTTAGAGAATAACATGCCGCGTCCTGATACGGTTTGCATGGCCGAAGCCACTCCCGGTACGGTTTACACGGACTTAGAGAATAACATGCTGCTCCCGATACGGTTTGCATGGCCGAAGCCACTCCCGGTACGGTTTATACGGACTTAGAAAGAATACCATGCCGCTCCCGATACGGCTTGCATGGCCGAAGCCACTCCCGGTACGGTTTACACAGACTTAGAAAGAACACCATGCCGCTCCCGATACGGTTTGCATGGCCGAAGCCACTCCCGGTACGGTTTATACGGACTTAGAAAGAATACCATGCCGCTCCCGATACGGTTTGCATGGCCGAAGCCACTCCCGGTACGGTTTATACGGACTTAGAAAGAATACCATGCCGCTCCCGATACGGTTTGCATGGCCGAAGCCACTCCCGGTACGGTTTACACGGACTTAGAGAATAACATGCCGCTCCCGATACGGTTTGCACGGCCGAAGCCACTCCCGGTACGGTTTACACGGACTTAGAGAATAACATGCCGCTCCCGATACGGTTTGCATGGCCGAAGCCACTCCCGGTACGGTTTATACGGATTTAGAAAGAATACCATGCCGCTCCCGATACGGTTTGCATGGCCGAAGCCACTCCCGGTACGGTTTACACGGACTTGGAGAATAACATGCCGCTCCCGATATGGTTTGCATGGCCGAAGCCACTCCCGGTACGGTTTACACGGACTTAGAGAATAACATGCCGCTCCCGATACGGTTTGCACGGCCGAAGCCACTCCCGGTACGGTTTACACGGACTTAGAAAGAACACCATGCCGCTCCCGATACGGTTTGCATGGCCGAAGCCACTCCCGGTACGGTTTATACGGACTTAGAAAGAATACCATGCCGCTCCCGATACGGTTTGCATGGCCGAAGCCACTCCCGGTACGGTTTACACGGACTTAGAGAATAACATGCTGCTCTCGATACGGTTTGCATGGCCGAAGCCACTCCCGGTACGGTTTATACGGACTTAGAAAGAATACCATGCCGCTCCTGATACGGTTTGCATGGCCGAAGCCACTCCCGGTACGGTTTACACGGACTTAGAAAGAATACCATGCCGCTCCCGATACGGTTTGCATGGCCGAAGCCACTCCCGGTACGGTTTACACGGACTTAGAGAATAACATGCCGCTCCCGATACGGTTTGCATGGCCGAAGCCACTCCCGGTACGGTTTACACGGACTTAGAGAATAACATGCCACTCCCGATACGGTTTGCATGGCCGAAGCCACTCCCGGTACGGTTTACACGGACTTAGAGAATAACATGCCGCTCCCGATACGGTTTGCATGGCCGAAGCCACTCCCGGTACGGTTTACACGGACTTAGAGAATAACATGCCGCTCCCGATACGGTTTGCATGGCCGAAGCCACTCCCGGTACGGTTTACACGGACTTAGAGAATATCATGCCGCTCCCGATACGGTTTGCATGGCCGAAGCCACTCCCGGTACGGTTTACATGGACTTAGAGAATATCATGCCGCTCCCGATACGGTTGCATGGCTGAAGCCACTCCCGGTACGGTTTACACGGACTTAGAGAATAACATGCCGCTCCCGATACGGTTTGCATGGCCGAAGCCGCTCCCGGTACGGTTTACACAGACTTAGAGAATAACATGCCGCGTCCTGATCCGGATTACATGGCCGAAACCATTCGTCGGATGGAAGGACTCGCGGACTTCAGAAAAAATATCATGCCGATCCGATATTAATGGCCGGAGCCGCCCTCGGATCGGGTTGACGCTGCCCTTGAATAATGTCGCTCTGGTTGGTGGATCAAGTCCTTTATCTCCATGAGCATTTGGGAAGGGGGAGCAGGCAAGGGCGGATGCCGCTGTTGCGGGTCCCGTCGCCTCTCTCAGTCCCATTCCTCCCTGCGATACCGCTTTCGGGAGGACTGCTGGTCTTCGGGCCGAGGGTGGACCACCTGGGGGGCAGGTGCCAAAGTTGCGTCGGCTACGCGTTTACCTTTAGATATCATCAGGGCCTCCCGGTTTACATACTTGTGTGCCCGGGCTACGAGGTCCTGGAAGGTAAGGGGATGGCGTTTCCCGATGGAGCCGAGGAGCCCTTCGTCCCGACATCCTCTGATCACGGCCGAGACTGCGATCGAGCCATCAAGGTTTGGGATTTGGGCGGCCTCTGTCCAAAACCTGGTAAAATACTCCTGGAGAGTTTCGGTGGAGCCTTGCCGGAGGGCTAATAAGCTGGCCGATGTCTTACACTGCCGGGTGGCATCATAGAATTGGTCGATAAACAGCTGGCCCAACTGAACTAGGGAGTGGATGGAGTTGGGGGCCAGTGCTTCGAACCAGGTCAGAGCAGTCTTCTCGAGAGTGAGGGGGAAGAGTCGGCAGCGGACTGCCTCGGTGACCCCTCGGACCGAGAGATATGCGCTGAATCTCTGGAGATGACAGATCGGATCTGTCATTCCGTCGTAGAGGGGGCCTTTTGGCAGCTTGAAATTGGGAGGCACATTGGTAGCCAGGAGCTCCGCCGTGAACGGGGTCCGCTCCAGGATGTTACTGGCCAGAGGTGCCCCGTATGGCCGAGACACCATCTTCTGCATTTCCTTCCTCATTGCCATTAGCCGCCGGTCCAGGTCCGGGACGGTTGAGGTGGCGACTGACTGTCCACCGGTTCTGACCGGGCGAGATTCGGACGAAGCAAAGCCTTGCTTTGTCAGGCGATTGACGCGAGGGGCTCGGGCAAGTAGCGCCGAGGGCTTGCTGTACGCTAAGGCGGTTTCGTCAGGGAAAACCGGTGCGGGTGCTGGACGGAGCCTCGCATCTTGAACCGGATAAAGTGGAGGGAGCAGTGCTTGTTGAGGAAGCTGTCCTATCAATCCCATGCGCTGGGCGATGGCGGATACCGTCTCCTGAAGAGACGCTAGGGATTTGACGGTAGTTGCCAGTGTTGTCACTTGCTGCTGGAGCACCCCCACTCTGTCTTCCGAGCCGAGAGACTCCGGTATGGTCGGCAGAGGCAGGCTCGGCGGGGCAGAAGGTGCGCCTTCGGAAGGCAGCATCTGCGCCGAGGCCTCCCGCGCTTCTGCTTCGCTTTGTCCGGATCGTCGGGTCACAGGTCGCTGAGACATGACTTGTTTTGTTGGTTTCCCACAGACGGCACCACGTGATGTAGACTGGATCTATCACGACCGGATTCCGAGGCTGGAACCCGAAGAAGTGGATCCGAAGCCGGTTTGGATCGGTGTTACTGAGGCCCGACGGGGATCCGGAAGGCCGAGGAGGCGGAGGCGAAGACGAGGGTCCGAAGGCCGAAGGGCGCTTCGGTCGGTGCAGGCTCGTCTCCGGGAAGTCGGGGCCGAGGCTCCTTCGGTGGGCGAAGGGGCGGCGCGGATGAAGCTCTTTTCTGGCTGTATTGCCGACTGGCGATGAAGCCGAAGCCGACGGTCTAAGGCCGGAAGGGTCTCGGACTCGGCTTGCTCTTGGATAGTGAGCCCAAAAGCCCTTTTTGTCGGACGAGGGAACAGCGCGGGGCCGAGTCTCCCGTTGCGGGGCGGCCGTCGCACGGCGTCGAGACCAGGGAGAGGAATCCGAGGTCGGCGGCCGAGACCGACTCGGGAAGATCGGCGATGATTCGAACCGAGCTCCTGCAGGAGGAAAAGAAGAAGAAACCGGTCAGTAGGAGTCCCGGGCTCTGGCCCTTAGGAACCCCCTCTGACGGTCAAGTTAGCTTCTGAAGATGATTCGATTCAGAAGGCAAGAAGTAGCTTTAATGCTATTTGGACCGTAGTCCTTAAGGGTCTCGGAGGCAAAGAGTTGTATACCTTTGGCAATAAATAGCGGTGTATTTATAGCAGAGGATAGAGGTTGGTTAACGGTGGTAGCCGATATAGGACTATGTTTGGGCTTACTGGTAAACCGCCATAGTGCCTGATCCGCCACCGGAGTGGGCCGGACTCGGCTATCGGGCCGAAGGGGGTTGGGCCGCCGATGGGCCGAAGCCTGCTGGGCCTAGGGCTGCCCCGCTGTTCCTGGGCCTTAGGCTGATGGGCCGCTGACGGGCCGAAGCCTGTTGGGCCGGGAGCAACGGTGCTGCTTACGGGGCCGAGGGCTGCTGGGCCGCTGATGGGCTGGAGGCTCCCGGAGGGCTTGATACTGCTGCTGTTGGGCTGAACGGGGTTTGGGCCTGCTCTAATGGGCCGAATCAGATTCTGCCTCATCACTCAGTTTTATTAAATTGGGCTTTAATGATTTTTGAATCATTAATATTAACAATTGTTGTTAATTGATTAAAGTTAGTTATTAATTTAAGTGTTAAATTAATAGTTAACTTTAATTAGCTAATTTAAATGTTAAATTAGTACTTATCAGTTAATTAGAGTTAATTGTTGATTTTAAGTGTTAAGATTAATGATTAATTTTAAGTTAACTTATCTAAGTGTTAGATGAATATTATTAAAGAATTAGTGTTGACTAATAATTTAAATGTTAAATTGCTAATTAACATTAATTAACTAATCTAAAAGTTAGATTAGTAGTTAATTAATAATTAGAGTTAATTAATAATTTAAGTGTTAAATTGTTAATTAATTTTGATGGATTAATCTAAGAGTTAAATTAATCTTTAATAGTCTAATTGTTAGATTATTAATGGGGTTTAATCTAAGTGTTAGATTATTAGAAATGTTCTAATTTGCATGGAATAATCTGGAATTATTAATTCGGAGTGTGTGCGCATGTGATGTGTGTTTATTGCTTTTAAATTAGATTTAATTGCATGTTAAGATAATAAATGAGTTTTTCGAAATTCAAATGCCAATTTTGATTGGATCCCAATTTTTTGAAAGCCAAAACTATATATATTTTGAAAACTCATTTGTTTTAGCCATGTGATGCGCTGAATCATGTGTGGAATGTCTAAAACACACCGTGGTCATGGATATGCACTTAATTTATTATTCATGTGATGAATGGATTGTGTGGATCGTAGATGTATGTTTGATTATTAATTGTTAATAAATAGAGGTCTGCGCACCTCTCTCTCTCATACTCCGATGTATTTCAACCTCCCTCTCTCTCTTGTACTCCCCATAAGGCTCTCTTCTAATTACATGTAATTCTAGAATTAATGTAATATGATCGAGGCAACCAAGGAAGGAGCGAGGACGATCCACAGCTGCAACCAGGAAGGTGAAAAGATGGAGATCCCTTGCCTATGTGTTTGCAGGATATCTAATGTAATTGTTGTGTTAGATTGTGTATGCGTTTGACTGTTGGCTCCAGTCAAACCCACTGTGCTATCCATGACCACACTAATGACATGTATGAGATGCATTGTTGTTCTTTTGATTATGAATCAAAGCAGGTTATAGTATTTAGTAAATATATACGATATATTTATACTATCACTTAGGTGAGACCAAGATAAAAAAAAAAAATTATCTAAATACCCTCAGATAAACTCTAAGCCGTAACGCGAGTAGTTAAGAACTTACCGCGTGGTCCACCATCGTTATAGTCATAGGATTCGAATCACTTTAGGCAGGTTTGTTGTGCTATCCACAAGGCCTGCTTAATTGGGAGGAGAAACTGTGGCTATGGCATTAGATGCCTATAAATCGGGGTAGAGGAACCATGTAGCTTTGTTGTGCTATCCACAAGGGCTGCATGCAAATCTATGCTCGTCGTGTAACGATGGTTATCTTAGACTAGAATTAGTGGTTTGTTGTGCTATCCACAAGGCCATTAAATCTCTGGGGACCGAGGCTATGATCAGATATTGCAAAAAGTTGCAAGTCCCATGAGTTGGGTGCTCTCTGATTGTATTACAGTTTGTTGTGCTATCCACAAGACTGTAGTGCAAGTCATTGAGATTCTAATCCCCACTAGGAGACTGTCGGCGTCTCCCGTTCTGTATAACTGAGGGTTATACAGTCCGTCGAAAATTAGTGGGAGATAAACTTGAACAAAAGACCATGTCTTGTTTTAAATTTTAATAATTGAACATCTGCTAAATAGATTTTACTTATCTCCTGTAGGGAATTATATCGTCGAATAACCCACTCCGTAGCATACTTGATGCCCTTTTGACTTACCTAATCTACTCAGATTGGTTCAGAAGCCTGAAGAATGTCTTCATATCTGAGCGTATTGACTTTGTCCCTAGAGCTAATCCTCCTGCTGAATCGGCATTAGATGCCCCTGAAGCAGAGATGACAGCTAACGATAAAGGATCCAAAGACAAAGGTAAAAGAGTAGTGAAGGGTGACTGCTTATACTAGAAGCAGTATGGTCACTGGAAGAGGAACTGCAAGGAGTTCCTTCACGATAAAGCTCATAGAAGAGTGAAGTTGTCTGAAGCTTCAGATATCTATATGATAGATATCAACTTGTCAGTTAGAGATTCCACATCTTGGGTATTGGATACCGGATGTGCTTCTCATATCTACCATGATGTGCAGATGCTGACAAGTAAGCGCAAGCTGAGACGAGGTGAGGTGGAATTGAGGCTAGGAAACGGCGAAAAAGTTGCGGCGATTGCTGTTAGGACAACAAACCTCAAGCTTCCATCGGGAGACACCTTATTACTAGAAGATTGTTATTATGTTCCTAGTATAATAAAGAACATCATATCAATATCTTGTTTGGACAAGATAGGATATAGATTGACTATTGAGAATAGAAGTTGTTCGATTTATTATGGTAATAAATCAATAGCTTCGGCATCTTTAGTAAACGGTCTATATCTATTAGATGTTTCCTATTACAATCTTCAAATTGATAATGCTCTTAAGAAGAGCAAGAATTGTGTGAACCAGGCCTACATGTGGCATTGTAGACTTGGGCACATTGGCGAAAGCAGATTGCAAAAGTTGCACAAGTATGGTTATTTAACAACATTCGATTATGAATCGTTTGCAACATGCAAATCCTGCCTTATGGGAAAGATGGCAAAATCTTCATTTAGTGGACATGGAGAACGTGCCAAGGACATTTTGGAACTAATACATTCGGATGTATGTGGTCCCATGTCCACCCAAACCAAAGGTGGATTTTCTTACTTCATCACGTTCACCGATGACTTCTCAAGATTCAACTATGTGTACTTAATGAAGTACAAGTCGGAAGCATTTGAGAAGTTCAAGGAGTTCAAGAATGAGGTAGAGAAGCAATTAGGAAAGAGTATTAAAACTCTTCGATTAGATCGAGGAGGAGAATACTTGAGTATTAATTTCACACAATTCTTAAAGGATAATGGTATCATTTCTCAACTGGCTTCTCCATATACACCACAGATGAATGGTGTATCTGAAAGGAGGAATCGCACTTTGTTGGACATGGTGTAGACACGCTAATTTTAACGTCATTTCGAATAAATTTCATATCATATAATAATTCCTCAGAATGGTCTGATAATTAATCATTGATTAATTTTTATTAATATTTTTGAGTGTCGGGTTTAACAGACATGTTTAAGTTAATCAATTAAATTGATTTTAGCTCAAATTTCAGTTAAAAGATGCAAAAATTCTAAAACGTGTCAACCTGTGTGGACACGATTCAGAATTCTAAAACGTGTCAACCTGTGTGGACGCGATTCAGAATTCTTTCTAAAACGTGTCAACCTGTGTAGACGCGATTCAGAATTCTAAAACGCGTCAACCTGTGTGGACGCTATTTAGACTTTATTCCTGTTTTAACGTTTAAATTTGAATTTTAATTGATTAATTAATTAACTAAAAGGCGTCTGGGAATGTCGACGCGTTTTAGGTTTCCTAAGTGATTTCTACTTCCCCTCCGGATGTTTATCCTTATCTTAATTAGTCTAAAAGACGTCTACATATGTGGACGCGTTTTACCTAATAAAGATAAAGATAAGTTTTCCCGGATATTTATCCTTATCTTAATTAATCTGAAAGGCGTCAGCCAAGGTGGACGCGTTTTCGATAATTACAGATAAAGATGAATTAATCAGTAATTATCTGTCGGTTAAGATGGATAAATTCGGGATTTTTGCTATGTTAATCTCGAACGCAAGAAATGCCTATAAATACCCTGCATGTTGAAGAGAAGAAAAAAAGAGAGAGAACAGAATTAAATTGAGTTGAGCCATAGCATTATAGCGAGTTGAAGATCGAAGCAACAACGTCGTAACGCCGGAGCGTTGCCATTTCCAGAAGTCGGCGTCCCTTTCAAGATCGTCATCCTTTCAAAGCTTCAACCGATTGGGCATAAGTTTTTCATTACTGCATTCACTTCATTAGTTTCATTCTTCATATTCACTTCATGCAAACACACACCACAGCATAATATTTCAAAAAACCTACTTGATCTAAGGGGTTTCAAAGCCATTAAACAAGTGAGTTTGCTGTTTTAAATATGCTTAACATCATGATTAGTTCAGATACTGCTTCTACTTAAATTCTCATCATAATTCTTCGTTTTCTGTCTCTGTCTCTGCTGCACTCAACAACAACAAGAGATCCAAAGAGGAAATCAAGCACAACTTCTGGACGATCCTCAACCTCAAATTCAACAGCAAGAACAAAAAGCAAAGAAAGGGCTCTCTTTCTTCAGCCGGCTGAGGAAGGGGAACCAAGGACTCAATCTTCCGCGTTCGAAAGGTAGGCGATTATATCTCTTTTGAAACTTTTAAGTTAAAAGTTTCTGGCGATCACTGCACTTTAGTTGCTATTTTTAATAGGTTAGTTTACACTAAACAACATAGATATTTCATGTTAATCACACGGTCATTCTAAGCACCTACAGCTTTTTTGGCGATCACGGTGGGACTTGGTCTCGCCATCTTTTAGTTTCTTTTTGTTCTTGCTATCATCATATCGGGCACCCACGGTGCACCATTTGTGTCTCTGGACACGTCCTCACCAATTGGTGAGTGTTTAGTTTAATTAATTTCCCTCGTGCACCACGTGCACACCCCAGTGGTAAGATCTTGCCCTCCCCTTGATTAATTCAAAAAGCTGTTTTTGTGATAAAAATGATGTGTGATTGATTGTTTTTCTAGTTGTTTAGTTAGTAAATCATCCTGTTTAAAATCTGGAACTAAAAATTTTGCATGAGTCGATTGTTTACTGCTTTTTTTATCTCATTTGAGGAGGATTCAACCCAGAAAATCCTTCTGGAAAACTGTTTCTGCGAACTGAAAAGCGTCCAGGATCGCTGACGCGTTTCAAACCGCGTCAACGCCTCTAGACGCCTTTCAGGCTTCACAGTTTCTCTGCTGTCTGCATCTGCTTCTGCGAAAAATTAAGTTCTGTTTTGAATAGCGTCGACTATCATCGACGCGATTCAGACAGTTTCTTAATTTTTTTTAGTTTCCAGATTTCTGTGTTTTGAGTGCTAGCTACCCATTACTTACTAAGCATTAGAGGCCATCCAGGCCACAGGACATACGCATTGAGGCTAATACCCTCCTCTTCTTAGGAACACATTACTCGACGTCAGCAACTCTCTCTGATTGGGTTGGTCCCTTGATCAGACTAGAGAAGTTGACGTTGAGACCTCCATAAGTCCCCAAAATCAAGGTATTCCTCCTTGATCATCGGGCTGGTTGTACCAATTGAAGTCCTGGTTAGATTCTGAAAGCGTTGTGAGAGAAAGCCTTAGAGAATAACGGTGGAAATTGAACTGAAACTAGGATCCTTTCCCTGAGCGAAATTGTGGTTTAATCCAATTCAAATAACTCAACGAGGAATCCTAAAATCACGTTAAGCATCCACTTGTTTGATTAATCTCTGTACAACTTGTTTGATTAAATCTTTGAAAAGGGAATCTAACATCATGTTGCTACGATCAGGTAGGGACTTGAGTGTGGCTCCAGACGCCATGGTTAATTACGAGGGAGATGCTAATGCCCCTCGGGATTCTGAATACAACTATGAGAGTGGGAGAGATGCTGATGCCTCCCGTAGTTCTATCCCCATTCCGTATCGTCTAGATGGGAATGTTCGGACACCTCTTTTGCATCCACGTGATCAATATCCTGATCCTCCTCCGCATGAATATGCGATCCCTAATCCTGATCTTGAGGGGGACATGAATCAGAATGATCCCTCATCCTCTGATCCTACGGATCTCATCAATGCTCTGGGAGTTCTTGCCTCCCGACTGGACCCTCAGCAGTTTGAGGCGATCCAATCTATTTTGAAGGGGAAGGCACCCATGCAGCCTGCCGAGCCGAACCCTGTGGCTCCCCCTGCTGTTCCTCAGCAACCTTCTTTTCCTCCTCCTTATATCCATCAGGCCGTGGAGGGCCTTCATATTACTTCTCGGCCAGCTGGGCCGCAGCTTTCATCATCTAGGCAACCGGCTAGACCGCAAACGCCTGCTTATCAAAATGCCCTCGGGCATGGCGGAAGCTCTGCCGGACCTCCCCTCTATTGTCCACCCTGCCCAACGTACTCTAGACAGCAGGCCTACCAAGTACCTCCTCCTCCTCCTCCTCCTCAAGCAGATCTGACCACACAAACGCTGTTGGCCAAAATGGAGCGTATGGATGAGCAATTTAATAACCTCCAGAAAATGATGGGGGTCAAAGCTGTGCCAGAGATCAGTCTACCGAGCCTGCCAGTATTCCATCTGCCACCCTCTGAGATGCCAGTGTACCGAAAGTACAACGGTACTGGTAACCCCTTCACACACCTGAAGGAGTTCATGTATGAATCCTCTTTCTGGCAGAATGATAAGAGGTCGTTGGCCTTCTTGTTCAGGAGATCTCTAGAGGGACCAGCCCTCGAGTGGTTCTTTTCCCTGGAATCCTCAGAAGTAGAGGATTACGGTATCGTTTCACGCAAATTTATTCAACGGTACCAGGACAGAGTTGCACCCTCCTTGTCTATCACGGACCTCATTGCAGAAAAGATGAAACCTGATGAGGAGTTTGTCAGTTTTGCTGACAGGTGGCGGAGTCTGGCTGAAAAGGTGAAGGATCACTTGTCCGAGTCCGAACAAGTGAAAATGTTAATTTCCAATGCCACGCCCCAGTTCAAGCTCGTCCTCTCCTTGAACAATTTGACTAACATGGCAGAGCTCTATGAAAGAGCACGGTACTGCCAGAATGCTTTCAAGGACGCTACATTCTCTAGCGTCTTTGATCCTCATAGACCTAGCAGGCCTCCGCCTCGGAAGCCTGCAGTGCCGAACTCCTCCAGCACAGGTCCGACTACTGAGGGCACGCTCTCTCATGAGCAAGTGAGTACCATGAACAATAACCCGCCCCAGTTCGTGACGAGTCAGCAGCAGTACCAGAGGCCACAGCAGCAAGGGTACAGACAGCAGCAGAACCCCCAGTACCAACAACAGTATCAGCGGCCCCAGCAGCCGAATCAGAATCAGAACCAGCAACAGCTACAGCAACAGCCGCAACGGCAACAGCAGTACCAGCAACCCCAGTAGCAGCAGTATCAGCAGCAGCAACAGCCACAGTACCAGCCGCGCGCACCGCCGGCGTACCACAATGTCCCTCCTCCTGGTGACTACAACCAGTAGAGGAGACCTCCAGGCCCGAAGAGAGCAGAATATCCGGCACTCCCAGAATCCTTGGCCGATATCTTCAGTGCTTTAATGGCAGCTAACGCCTTAGTTTTTCCAAGGGAAAAGGCCGTCTGGCCTCAAAATGCCGACACGTCCAGGTATTGCTACTTCCATAGGCAACCTGGGCATACCATTGACACCTGCTTCCAATTCAGAGATTATATTCATGATCTCAACGAGCAGGGCGGCATAGACTGGGAGGAAATGAAGAAGTACATAACAGCCCTGAAGGCGAGAAGACCGCAACAGCAGCAGCAGCAGCAGCAAGCAAGACCACCGGCACAAGCAGCAGCACCACCCAACATGGGCATAGTGCAGAATCCACTCCCGGAGGACCAGAACCAGAACCAGGTTGCTCCCATTCCAACGAACAGCCAGTCTGAGGCTGGTCGTGGACAACAATGGAGGATAGAGGACTCTTCCTCTCTCTATTCAACGGGTCACGTTCAAAGTACCGCAGAGCGACTACCACGCCGCACCATCCACATACCCAGACCACAACCCGTTACCATTACCCCTCTACCCACACCCACATATCACTCGCCCTCACCCAATAACCCACTACCACTACCCACCTTCCTTAGACCCATTGCGCCCCGCACTCCTACGCCTCCATCATATACCCCTCCGCAAACCAATAACGCGCCCCTTTTACCATCTAGGCCATTACTACGCGTACCATTTCCTACTTCACCCATTACCACTATTACTTACCCAGATATGCCCCAACCATCCAGACCGCTATTACGCGTCCCATTCCCCACTTCGCCAACCACTTACCCATCTACCATTCAACCATCTAGGCCTTTAATCCGCACCGCGCCATCACCACCTAACCCAACGCCACCACCTACGCATCAACCCTCTGCATCACTTACGCCACCCGATTCTGCGGTACTCAAGGTGTCACCCGGATCCTCCACGGTCGAGGAACAAGCGCTCCGGAGTGGAAGGATTTTCAACAAGGTCTTTCCTCAGTCCACAGTCAGAGACGGCCCATCACAGCCGACTGAGGAAGCCCATAATGAAGAGAGTGCACCAGGCACTCAATATGACTTGTTGAAACATCTGGACAGAACACCGGCACGGATCACTGTACTTGAATTGATTAAAAGGTCCAAGATTCACCAAGAAGCCTTAATGGAATACCTACAGAAGGTGATGGTCAACGAAGACGTGCCGGTAGAGAAAATCGCAGCACTACTAGTTCCTCAGGGGGATCAGCCCTCAATTACATTCCACACATCGGAACTAGCACCGCCAGTCGCCAGAAGCATGGCTCTGAGCATCACGGTCAATATCTGCAAAAAGGCCGTGGATGCATGCCTGGTTGATACAGGGGCTTCAATTAACGTTTTACCTCCGAAGACCCTGGAGCTATGCGGTGTGCCCAAGGAGAAATGGCTGCCTAGCCCCATCTCAGTTACGGCATATGACAATTCTACCCGTTCCCCTCTGGGAATGGTTTATTTAAAGGTGGAGCTAGGTCCAGTAAGTCATGCAGAGGTCGAGTTTCATATTCTAGAAATCGACCCTTCCATAAATGCCATTCTGGGACGTCCTTATATTAAAACTCTTGAGGCGATTCCTTCTACGAATCACCAATGCCTCAAATTCCCTTACAAAGGACGAATTATTAAAGTGACGAGCATGCCGATCCTTGCTGCTGCTCATACATTGAATATTAAATCTGCTGCTTTACCTGGCCGACAACCTTTTCTGTCGGTATTACAGGTCTACCGTCCAGTGGCTGATCCTTTGAAAGCCGCTACCATTTCTCCATACCCATTAAATGCTATCAAAAGGGGGAAGTGCATGAGTACCTCAGGATGGAGAATCATGATGAAGAACGGCTACAAGCCTGGGAAAGGTCTGGGCACACAGTTGCAAGGCAGGACCACTCCTGTTAAAGATCATCGGGCAGTACCCGGAAGCGGTCTGGGCTATAGGCCGAGCAAACTGAAGCAAAACAGGGTTCAGCAAGAAGATGGTCAAGAAATCTTGGAAACAATGTCTACACCACTGAAAGAAGGCCGAGATCCCTTAACATGGACTCTATATACACACTTTGTGAAAGGGCCCATACTTAGTCACGACAACATGGTGGTCATTACTTCCTGTTTTGACTTCCATGACATATATGGGAGGGATTTGGCCAGACATTGTTCCGAATTACTTACGTACCAATCCTTGGAGGCTCTGCGGCCTATGAAAAGGAGGAAATTCCATGACCCCGAATGCGAATGGTACAGATGGTTCGACCTGAGGGACCTATACATAGCACTGAACAGACTATTTCTGGATCCTGCAGAACCCAAGTGGCCACCGCAGATTGACGAGCTAATTGAGAGCCCTGGCGCAATCTTTGATAAGCGGATACTGCTGTCCGAACAAACTGATGAAGGGGAGCCAGATGACCCCTATGAAGCTGGTTATACAACAGATCTGCTCTGGAGGGGGACATATCCTTCACATGTCTTCATGCTCCATACTCTTTTTCGTACACTACTCTTGACCCCGACTTGGTCGCGGGTCATAATTGAAGATATTCCACGGGCCCCGCCCATTATGATAACTCTGTCCCCTCGGGACTTTATTCCACAACCTCCTCTCGACCTAGAGAGGATGTATGATTTGATCTGGGACATATTGCTATATGATCCCCCTAATCCCCTGGCCTTGGTGCCGCTTCCTCCGTCCGATTCCCCTTCCATTTGTATTCACTCCTGCTTCATGTATAATTCCTCCGATATCCAAAAAAAAACGCCAATTTTACAACAAATTCTTCCCAAATCATTATCGAGGAAACATCTTACTTGTCCGATTACACCCCATCGCGCGGGTCCGTCGGTCAAGATTCTCTCCTAGATCTACTCTGTCCCTCCCCACGGGAGGATTCCCCTGTATTTCCACCTGTATCCCAGGATTTTCATCCTGCTTCATCTTCATTAGGTTATGATAGGCAGTTTAGTGAAGTTAGGGAGTCCAGTTTTAGGCAGGTTAGTCAGTTTAGGAAGTCTAGGAAGCCTAAGGGTAGGCAAATTCCAGAAAGATACCTCCAGGATTTGGCTGATAAATGTTCCTTTTGCTCTTTAATCCCTCAGCTTTTAGAAGATCCAATTCAGATGCCAGAAGATTGTACAGATGATGAGTCAGTCAATGATGGGTACGGGGTATATGAGTTAGTGCATGAAAAGGACCCTATTGTTGAAGATGATGAGGACGCAGCTGAGGCATATGCCAGTGGAGTGAAGAGATTTGATGAACCCTCAGCTGCCGTCGAAGAGCCCACAAAAGAAATAAACTTAGGGACTGAAGACGAACCTAAGGTTGTCCTCATCAGCAAAAATCTTTCTACAGAGGATGAGAAGGCAATGGTACAAGTGCTTAAGGATTATAAGGACACTTTCGCCTGGAGTTATGAGGATATGCCGGGGTTAGACTCATCTTTAGTTGAACACAGGTTAACATTAAAGGAAGGAGCTAATCCGGTCAAGCAGAAATTAAGGCGATTCCACCCACAAATGGCTTTAAAGATGAAGGAAGAGGTCGACAAATTACACAAAGCCAAATTCATTAGAGTTGTCCTTTATCCATAATGGGTGGCCAATATAGTCCCGGTTATGAAAAAGGACGGGAAGGTCAGAATTTGCATTGACTTCCGCGATCTGAACCGGGCATGTCCTAAAGATGATTTTCCATTGCCTCATATTGATGTACTCATCGATAACACTGCTGGCTATGAGACGTTATCGTTTATGGATGGATTTTCAGGATACAACCAGATTAAGCTGGCAGAAGAGGATCAAGAGAAGACTTCATTCACTACACCTTGTGGAACATATTGTATGTCGTCATGCCATTTGGATTGAAGAACGCTGGAGCTACTTATCAAAGGGCTATGGTGGCAATATTTCATGACATGATGCATATAGATTTGGAAGTGTATGTGGATGACTTATTAGTTAAGTCTAAAACGAAGGCTGAGCATGCCAAAGTTTTGGCAAGGGTATTAGAGAGATCGAGAGAGTATCAGTTGAAGATGAACCCCAAGAAATGTGTATTCGGGGTATCTTCAGGGAAATTGCTTGGATTCATTGTCAGCAAACGGGGAATTGAGATCGATCCCAATAAGGCGAAGGCTATCAGAGAAATGCCACCTCCCAAAAACTTGAAAGAATTGAGAGGATTAATCGGGAGGTTACAATTTATTCGCCGTTTTGTCTCCCAGCACTCACAAAGGTGTAAGCCGTTTTACGAGCTTACCAAGCCAGGAGTCAAATTCAATTGGGACGATAAGTGTCAGGAGGCATTTGATGGATTAAAGGACTATTTGGCAAGTCCTCCTGTTTTGAGACCACCATCTCCAGGCAAACCATTAATACTTTATATTTCTGTCCTGGATGATGCAGTGGGGGCTGTCCTAGCACAAGAGGATGAAGAAGGAAAGGAGAGGGCAGCCTACTATCTCTCTAAACTTCTCAACCCCGCTGAACAGAGATCTACGGCGATGGAGAAAACATGTGCAGCATTAGTCTGGGTTGTTCAGAAACTAAAGCATTATTTTCTGGCCCATGAAGTCCATCTCATCGCTAAGATGAATCCGATCAAATTCCTTCTGGAGAAATCTGTTCTTACTGATAGATTAGCGCGATGGCAAAGCTTTCTATCCCAATTCGATATCATTTACATTCAACAGAAAGCGATCAAGGGCTATGCCATAGCAGAACATCTCGCTCACCATCCCCTTCCTCGATTTGATCCAGTGCGATCAGAGTTTCCAGATGAGGAACTGATGTCCGTAAATCAAATTAGAGATGATATGTGGACTCTGCATTTTGACGGAGCTCTGAATTCTCATGGAAAGGGGATCGGAATCGTTCTGTTATCACCTGAAGGTGTCACCATTCCACAAGCCTTTCAGCTTGACTTTCCAGTCACCAACAACATAGCTGAATACGAGGCACTTCTTGCTGGTCTCGAGACTGCTCATTTCCATGGTGCCACCAAACTCAGGATTGTAGGTGATAGCCAATTAATTCTTCGCCAAGTGCTGACCAAGTATCGAACTCTTGATCCCAAGCTTAAGCCATATCAAGAACTTACTTCTGCTTACTCAAAGCTTTTCACAAAATTGATCTTTGTCCATGTCCCTAGAAATCAAAACATCTTAGCTGACGCTCTAGCTTCACTTGCATCTTCCCTTGATTTTCCTATCAGCAAGCAATCTGAATCGATCATAGTTCATAGGCGTCTTTCACCCGCCGTGAAAGATCCTTCATTTCTTAGAACTAAGGAGAAGTTGCTGAAGAAATTCAAAGATGGAAGTATTGTGGAGAAAAGAGAAATCATGTTGATGGAGCTGTTAGAAGAGATGGATGATGAACAGAAGCCATGGCATTATGAAATTGCAAAATATTGTGAAGATCAATCGTATCCTGAAGAAGCTACAACTGAGGAAAAAAGAGCTATCATGAGAGTTGCTCAACGATACACCCTAGTTGGGGGAGCACTGTATAAGAGAGGTTTTGATGGAGTTCTTCTGAGATGTTTAGACGAAGATGAGCTTTGGAAGGTTATGGAAGGAGCTCATAGTGGAGTTTGTGGTGGCCATGTCAATGGATAGATGCTAGCAAAGAAGATCCTTAGACAAGGATTTTATTGGCCAACCATGGAAGAAGATTGTGTAGGATATGTCCGTAGGTGTGCCAAGTGTCAACTTCACGCCGACAAAATTCATTCTCCTGCATCTTCACTCCATCCTGTTTCTTCCCCATGGCCTTTCTCCATGTGGGCTTTCGACATTATTGGACCTCTTGGTAACCCAGATTCCGGCATGAAGCAAAAATCTTTCATTCTCACGGCAACGGAATACTTCACCAAGTGGGCAGAAGCTGAAGCATACGTGGAGATCAAAGTATCAACCGTCTGCAAATTCATCATGAAGAACATCATCACAAGATTCGGAATTCCAAGTACCATCGTCACCGACAACGGACCGCAGTTCGTGTCACAGGAATTGAAGGACCTCTGCAACAGGTATAAAATTGCATTGCATCACTCATCTCCTTATTATCCGCAAGGCAATGGCCAAGCAGAGGCAACTAATAAGACTTTGATAAAAATTATCAAAAAGACGTGTAAATCTAACAAATTCGCAGATTGGCCAGAAAAATTGGTTGAGGCTCTATGGGCCTACCGAACTTCAATCCGCACACCCACTGAACAGACTCCTTATTCCTTAACATTTGGAATGGAGGCGGTAGTTCCATATGAGATCCTTATACCGTCATTAAGAGTACAATTGAACAAGGAATTTTTCATTGATGAACATCGTTCAGCACTTCTTGCTCAATTGGAACTTTTAGACGAGAAAAGATGGTCAGCTGCTAATCATGCAAAAGTTTATCAAAACAGATTAGCACGTTTTTATCAAAAGAAAGTCATTGAACGAAAGTTCAAAGTCGGTGAAATGGTCGTTAAAAGAATTTTTGTAAAACCTGGTGGTCCGCGTTCTAAGCTCCAACCCAACTGGGAAGGACCTTATGTTGTATCGCATGCTTTTCCTGGTAATGCTTATCGTCTTGTTAATGCAGAAGGAGAAGAGCTAAATCATCCCTGGAATGGTTTACATCTTAAGAAATACTACCCTTAGGTTAAAGAGTCGATCAGTATGGTACAAAGACCAGAGGAATCAGAAAATTTATAAACTCAAATTTCTTTGTTAATCTGAATAATTTAACTTCAAACCCATTACTGCACACACTGACACGTTTGATTCGTGAATAACAAGAGATGCCAAGTCCTTAAGATTATCAAAAGCTTGACTAAGAGTATAAAGTACAAATCATTTCTTTTAAATAAAATTCTATTTTACACTCGGCCCATGATGTCGGAACGAGGCTTAAAATAGACTACCAAGAATACCCGCCATCTTAGTAGGAGGCCGTCATAAAAAAAAAGGGGGAGATCCGTTCCAAAGCAAAGCAAAGAAAGAAAAGAATAGAAAAAAAAAAGGAAAAGGCAAAATTCAAAATCAAAAGGCCAATATACTACAAACGTTACATCAAGGCCATGAAATGAAACAAAAGGGAACGCAAGGTCGATAAATACCCCGGAAAGAAAATGACCGAATCCCAACAGATATTAGGGTTGGAAAGGAACATCTTTTTAGGTCTCCGGAACCTTCTCATGGGCTTTCTAAATCTATTCTTCTTTTCTTTCTAAAGAGGTGTACTTCAAGCTTAAAGAATGGCTTAGATTGACTAAGAGTCAAATCATCAAATGGGATCACGAATGGAAACACAAGTTCAAACACGATGGGTTTTAAGTTAAGTTGTTAAAGAACAATTTGGAAATTAAGTTAATAAATGAATATGATCTTTTGATCTAAGTACCATACTGGTCTTTTAGTCAAAATTCAAAAAAAATGCATATGTCAAAATTCAAAAAATGTATATGTCAAAATTCAAAAAAAAATGTATATGTCAAAATTCAAAAAAAATTATATATGTCAAAAATTCAAAAAAAATGTATATGTCAAAATTCAAAAAAAATTGCATAGTCAAAAATTCAAAAAAAAGTACATATTTCAAAAAAAAAAAAATTCAAAAAAAATGTACATTTTTCAAAATCTAAAAAAAATACATATTTCAAAACCCAAACAAAATGAATATTTCAAAACCACAAAAATATTTCAATTAGCATTTGCTTGTTGCATTTAATGTGTTTCACTCCTTTTATTTTCAGTGAGCATCTGTTTGCTTGCATGTTGCATTTTGCTTAAGTCTGATTATTCTTATTACCTTTGTTAATAAAGGCTATGCCCCTTGACCATTTATTGAAGAAAAAATTGATTGACCATTTATTTGGCCAGGCAAGGGGCTAAGCCTAAACAGATACTTAACATGTTTGTTCAAGTTGTATACAGGACACAAGACATTGGTACAGTTGGAATCCAAGTAGAGAACAGCCAGAAACCTGTTTCTGAGATTCAAGAAAAACTTGAGTAAGGCTGGAAATGTCGAGAAAGTCCCATTGTGGAATTCAAGTCCCGACCGTGGCTCAAAAGACGGTTATTTCTATCCTTGTACTCCGGTCATGTAATTATTTTGCATTCGCATTACTATATGTTAAATATTTATATGATTATATCAAGGACCTTGTGGTTTTGACGAAACTGGAATTTGAGTTCCCCTTCAACAAAGACAGTGATAATTCCAGAGGATTCTTAATCGCACGGATAGGCCGTTGGGTTGTTAATTAGTGAGGACGATGGTTCCACTTTTGTGAAACGGTGCGTGGATAAACAAGCTTCGGCTTAGCACTGAATTACAAGAATTGGTATCTTGACTCATTAATAACAATTTAACAATATTATCCTTGATTAATTTATATTTTATTTGACTTTATATTTTTCTTTTAGCCCAGCATGCATCATGTAGGACTTTGAAATCATTGTGATAAGGATTAATTACTGATTAAATTTCAGACCATTAATTAAATAATCTCAACATGATATGAAATATTCCATTCCGAATTGAGTATCTTGATTATCTTTGAGGTTCGCTTGAAGATATCCTTGGAATTCTATCCTTTCTTGGATTCTTTATCCGATATTCTTGTTTTCTTTTAAGATCCATCATGGCTGTAGCACGTCCACATTGGCTGGCAAACGCTCCCCATGATGAAACCTACAGTGTCTACGACCTGGGGTACTTCCCACTCCGAGGAGGTTGATCGACTTTATTTTGTTTCCTGGTCTACCTCATCCAGATAGGATTGATTTCATTGATCTCATTGAGCTATCTTCATTGATGATTTTGAGAAAAATTCCAATCATGTGATGTTAAGAGCGTGTCTCATCACACCTTGGCATCACCTTTTCAGTACATTCCATTCCATTTCACTCCCTTGCAAAGACGATGCCAATGTGAGGCAGCTGTAGACACGCTAATTTTAACGTCATTTCGAGTAAATTTCATATCATATAATAATGCCTCAGAATGGTCTGATAATTAATCATTGATTAATTTTTATTAATATTTTTGAATGTCGGGTTTAACAGACATGTTTAAGTTAATCAATTAAATTGATTTTAGCTCAAATTTCAGTTAAAAGATGCAGAAATTCTAAAACGTGTCAACCTGTGTGGACACGATTCAGAATTCTAAAATGTGTCAACCTGTGTGGACGCGATTCAGAATTCTTTCTAAAACGTGTCAACCTGTGTGGACGCGATTCAGAATTCTAAAACGCGTCAACCTGTGTGGACGCGATTTAGACTTTATTCCTGTTTTAACGTTTAAATTTGAATTTTAATTGATTAATTAATTAACTAAACGGCGTCTGGAAATGTCGACGCGTTTTAGGTTTCCTAAGTGATTTTAACTTCCCCTCCGGATGTTTATCCTTATCTTAATTAGTGTAAAAGACGTCTACATATGTGGACGCGTTTTTCCTAATAAAGATAAAGATAAGTTTTCCCGGATATTTATCCTTATCTTAATTAATCTGAAAGGCGTCAGCCATGGTGGACGCGTTTTAGATAATTACAGATAAAGATGAATTAACTAGTATTTATTTGTCGGTTAAGATGGATAAATTCGGGATTTTTCTATGTTAATCTCGAACGCAAGAAATGCCTATAAATACCCTGCATGTTAAAGAGTAAAAAAAAAGAAGAGAAGAGAATTGAGTTGAGTTAAGCCATAGCGTTATAGCGAGTTGAAGATCGAAGCAACGTCGTAACGCCGGAGCGCTGCCATTTCCAGAAGTTGGCGTCCCTTTCAAGATCGTCATCCTTTCAAAGCTTCAACCGATTGGGCATAAGTTTTTCATTACTGCATTCACTTCATTAGTTTCATTCTTCATATTCACTTCATGCAAACACACACCACAGCATAATCTTTCAAAAAACCTACTTGATCTAAGGGGTTTCAAAGCCATTAAACAAGTGAGTTTGCTGTTTTAAATATGTTTAACATCATGATTAGTTCAGATACTGCTTCTACTTAAATTCTCATCATAATTCTTCGTTTTCTGTCTTTGTCTCTGCTGCACTCAACAACAACAAGAGATCAAAAGAGGAAATCAAGTACAACTTCTGGACGATCCTCAACCTCAAATTCAACGGCAAGAACAAAAAGCAAAGAAAGGGCTCTCTTTCTTCAGCCGGCTGAGGAAGGGGAACCAAGGACTCAATCTTCCGCGTTCGAAAGGTAGGCGATCATATCTCTTTTGAAACTTTTAAGTTAAAAGTTTCTGGCGATCACTGCACTTTAGTTGCTATTTTTAATAGGTTAGTTTACACTAAACAACATAGATATTTCATGTTAATCACACGGTCATTCTAAGCACCTACAGTACGATCTATGATGAGCTTTTTGGGATTACCAGTGTCCCTCTTGGGGTATGCTCTAGAGTCAGCAGCATACCTACTGAACAGAGTACCCCGCAAGTCTGTGGCCTCTACTCCATATGAGATATGGAAAGGCAGGAAACCAGAATTTAAACATGTTAAAGTCTGGGGTTGTCCAGCTCATGTAAAGAGGCATGATCCAGACAAGCTGGAATCACGAACTGATAAATGTAGGTTTGTGGGATATCCAAAGGAAACCTTTGGATACTATTTTTACCATCCTGATGAACAAAAGGTGTTTGTCGCCAGGAAAGCTGTCTTCCTGGAAGAGGAATACCTTATCCAGGAGAACAGTAGGAGTAAAATAGTACTGGAAGAGGTTCCAGATCCCCAAACAGCTGCATTATCATCAGATGAGATAACAGTTCATGAATCTGTTCAGGTACACACAGATGAGCCTCGTAGATCTGGTAGGGTACTTAGACTACCTGAACGATATGTGGGACATATTGCTGAAGGTGAGTCTAAGGTAGTATATAATGAGGATGATGATCCTAAAACCTACTAGGAGGCCATAGAAGGCCCAGAAGTCGGGAAATGGCGAGAAGTCATGAACTCAGAAATCCAGTCCATGTACACCAACCAAGTTTGGAACTTGGAGGACTTGCCCGAGGGTATTGTACCCATCGGATGCAAGTGGATCTTTAAGAGAAAGATCGGTGCTGATGGACGGATCGATACTTATAAGGCAAGGTTGGTGGCAAAGGGATATCGTTAAAGATAAGGAATTGACTATGACGAGACTTTCTCACCAGTTGCCATGATAAAGTCGATCAGAGTTCTACTCGCCATTGCTGCACATTTTGATTATGAAATCTGGCAGATGGATGTGAAGACTGCCTTCCTTAATGGTAACCTTGAGGAGGAGGTGTATATGATACAACCAGAAGGTTTCACATCCAAAGAATCTCCAGATAAAGTGTGTAAGCTTCAGAGGTCCATTTATGGACTGAAGCAGGCTTCCCGAAGCTGGAACATAAGATTTGACGAGGCTGTCAAGTCTTATGACTTCATTAAGAATGAAGATGAGCCTTGTGTGTACAAGAAGACCAGTGGGAGTGCAGTCACTTTTCTAGTTCTTTACGTAGATGACATACTACTCATTGGGAATGATGTAGCTATGATGTCATCAGTAAAGGTCTGGCTGTCGAAAAACTTCTCCATGAAGGATTTGGGAGAAGCATCCTACGTATTGGGAATACGGATCTATAGAGATAGATCAAAGATGATGCTTGGAATGATAAAATCCTTGTACATAGACACCATAGTCAAAAGGTTTGGCATGGAAAATTCTAAGAGAGGTCTCATACCGATGAGACATGGAATTATTCTCTCAAAGGAGCAGTCTCCTAAGACTCCTGATGAGAGGGCATTCATGGATAGAATACCCTATGCCTCTGCCATAGGATCTATCATGTATGCCATGCTATGTACACGGCCTGATGTTGCATTTGCTCTAAGTGTTACGAGCAGATTTCAGGCTGATTCAGGCGAAGAGCACTTGAAGGCAGTGAAATGCATCCTTAAGTACTTGAGAAGAACTAAGGATATGTTTCTTGTCTATGGAGGAGGTGACTTGAAACTGCGAGGCTTTACTGACTCGAGTTTCCAGTCAGATCCAGATGATAGCAAGTCAACATCTGGATTCGTGTTTACTTTGAACGGTAGGGCAGTGTGCTAGAAGAGTTCCAAGCAAGTAACCACTGCAGATTCGATGACTGAAGCTGAGTACATCGCTGTAGTTGAAGTCGCTAAAGAAGTAGTGTGGTTGAAGAAATTCATCACCGACCTCGGCGTAGTTCCCAGCATCTCTGAGCTTGTTCCTCTGTTGTGCGACAACAATGGAGCGATTGCGCAAGCGAAAGAGCCACGGTCTCATCAGAAATCGAAGTATATTCTGAGGCGCTTTCACCTTATTAGAGAGATCATATCCCGATGAGATGTAGTAGTGGAAAGAGTTCCATCCGTCGAAAATGTAGCAGATCCAATGACAAAGCCGTTGGCTCAAATTGTGTTTGAGCGTCACCTAGAGTCTATAGGTTTATTGTATAAAGGTGATTGACTTTAGTCCAAGTGGGAGATTGTTAGTTTAGGTGGCCTACAAGTCAATCTGACTATGTAAATCTCGTTCATTTATTAATATAATGGCATAATATTCATTATGTGTAAATCGCGTTAATTATCGTTTCATAATGAAGTCCGTGAATATGTGATATGGTGATCAGATTATGATGAGATCATACTAATGAGACTGATCACTTAAACACACATATTCTTAATCGTTCCTAGTCGGAGGATATCCGAGAAGGACATCGGATATCCGGTTAGACTAGTACAGATTACTCCTGCTCATATGATGAGGGTGACTGATCTCATAAGTCACTTGTGTGGAGACACTAAGGCGAATCTGTAGGTGCTCATTGGAGAATGAGTTCACTGAACTGATCCGACTGAATCGCTGGATGGTATTGTACCTCACTGTCAACCAGCTTGATTCTATTGTCGTAGTTGCGTGGATGGTCCTCGGACTTGAGACACTAAGGACACCTTGGCGGTGGACTTCTGTGCTTTGACCTTGGTTTACGAATCTCTAGCCATGAGATTCTAATACGCCAAGGATTGGGTACAGCGGAATACCGTCGAAGGGAATTGTGTGTCAATAAGGAATCATTCGCTCTCGGTACTTAGAGAGAGAATGCTCTAGGAAAGATGCGCGGAAGTCCCTGGCCATGGCGGACGATAATATCGGGAAAGGAGTTTTCCGATATTCATCAGCGGCATCCAATCCAAGTGAGTTGACAGGTTAGGGTTTGACAGCTCGCCATGCCCTGAGTTGACTCGAGAGCATTGTACAAATGAAGGATTATATCCACGCGGTAACTGTCGGCGGAAAGGTTCCAAGAGTGGGTTACTTAACCTCAAATACCTTTCGGGTTCACACGGTGTTGCTTGGCACCCAACGTGATCGAAGGCCCGGTCGAATTCGATGTGCGACATCAATTCAATTGATTAATTGATTAATAAAGGGTTATTAATTAATTAATAAAGTCAGTGAGGAGTCACTGGGCTTATTGGCCATTAACTGGACTGGTACTTGGGCCTAGAGGGTCACACGCAAATGATTCTCAAGGCGATGGATAAATAAATGGGTTTTATACAAACCGGGGGTTTTTATGAAAAACCACGCGGTTAGTATAAAACATAACGAACGGGCTGAGCAGGCCAAGCTGCTGCTAACCCTAGCCGCCCCTCCTCAGTTTCTGTCTTCCTCTGGTGTCCAGGCAGATCCAGATCTGCTCCGCCGCTTCTCCGAATCCCGTTCGACGGGAAATCGTCCGCGCACTGCGGCGATCATTGCGGCGACCGGCGGAGGCTTCGTGGGCTGCGAAGAACGAGGAACTCGAGGATATCCGTCGCGGGGAGGATCGCGTGGACTTCGCTAGAGGCCGGGCGCTTGCGTGGCTTGCGGTGTCGCACCGACGGAACCGAACGGCTGCGGATTCGAATCCGCACACGGTGAGAACTTCGATAATCCGATTATCGTATTTTAGATTTCGAAACGGGGAACGGATCGCTGTAAATAATTTTAGTTTCCGCTGCATGAGCGATCCGAAGAAACCGAGAAAACCCAACAAACCCGACCCGAATACCGAACCCGAAACCTCAGTCCTTACAGGAACTCAATAGCAAACCACAGGAAATATCTGAAACGCATACAAGATCAAAGGGTCCTAAAATTTCTACATAGCTTAAACATTGAATATGAAAGGTTGAGATATCAGATCCTCAACTTTGAAGTGATCCCCTCACTTGAGCAGTGTTACAAAAAAGTTGTTACAGAGGAGAGGAGGTGAAAGAGTATGCAAGCTGATACAAGTGGGAGTAGTACTAGAGAACATTTTGCACTTGTCAGCACAAACAATAGTGGAAAAGGGGGAGATGGCGCCTGGAATGACCCAAAGGAAGGAGGGAGAAAGTGTACTCACTGTGGGCGAGAGAATCACTCTGTTGACTTTTGCTAGGAATTGCATGCAGACAAGAAACCTCTGTAGTTCAAGCAGAATCAGAAAGCCAAAGGAAATGCAGTGTCAATCAAACCTATAGGGTCATCCACACCTTCAGCCTTTGATAGGAGCACATCATCCACCACTTCAAGGAGTTTTACAGGATTGTCCATTTCTGACATAGTTAACATTCAGCGGTTCCTATCTCAGTTGTCTACCTCAACGTCCCCTAGCCAATCAAGTACTCTTGAGACAACACTCAATGTTGTCTGCCACACTGGTGGGAACTCCTAGATCTCGGGAGCCACGGATCATATGATTTATTACAACCAAAACAAGGTCATAAATGATAATGCCATTAAAAAGAGTCAAATTTCAGAGTCAAATTTCACAACCTTTGATTTATTTTTTAAAGAATCTTTTATTAAAACAGAAGAATACTATTACATCAAGATGTCTAGGGACGGACATTTTTTTATGTCATACAACTTAGACTAGTATCTCATATTAGGTAATCTATAGGATTAAGTATATTAGAATTCCTACCTCAAGCTCACGATAAAAAGTCAATTTTGAATGTTTCCTAATATGATTATACTTGTCCCTATGCATTCTTATATTGTTTTGAGATATTAGTGCCCCTTTTAGTAGTTATAAAAGTTTAAGGGTCCCCTTGGATATTACTAGATGAAGGGTACAAACTTGTGTCATATAATTTGGTCTATCTAACATTTTTTTTTGTAAAATATTTTAGAGTATTTAGTTAGGGGATTTATTCAAGTAATCTACTTAGTTTTGTATGTATCCTTTAGAGGTTTTTACTGTTCTGCATAGGGATTCTAGTACTTTCTTGCGGTTCCATGGGATGCCTATTGATGATTCGCCACAACTTGGCTGTCATCTCCCCCTTTATTTGTGGTGTTTATCTTATGTTTATCTCATCTTATCTCCCATCCACTCACTTGAGATCTATTAGATCTAGAGCCTCCACCCTTTATTTTTGTGATGGACACCCTCTGCGAAGCAAGTGTCTGGCTCTAGCAACCTCTTCAGAAATTCAATGGCTTCCCCCAGTTTGGACCTCTTAGCAACTTCTTATTCTAGGCTTTGTTGTCCATCATGGAACTCGAAGGTTGGTGCAAGCGTATTCATCTGAGTCTCTATCATCTATTTTGGGTTCCCCATTTCGCATATCTATTTCACTGTATGCATTGTTCAAGTTGCAGACGATGGCACCCTTCCTCTTTCCTCAGTTTACAAGGGTGGGTAACCATAGCCTCTGGGTATGTTTGTTGCTCCCATTGTAGATCAATTACCATCATTGGTCGATGTCTGAACTCTACTATCTTTAATTCCCTATTCCTTTCTTGAAGGGACTTTCCACTGTGTTTGCTTTAACTAGTGCTTATCCCATTTTGGTCCTTTCGTTAATATGGAGGTACCTCATGTTAGGAGGATATATTTTCCTTTGTTTCTTCTATTTGTAAACTCTGTATAACCCTAGCTTCTTGAAGTGAATGAAATATGACAACAGTTATTAGGGTAGCAAATGTGTCAAGATGAATTGAGAGACGGCTTCATCTACATACGATCTGTTGTGGATTGTGGGTCAAAAACTTTAACCCAAACACTATAGTGGATCAGATTGGATTAGGTTGGACGTTATTTTTTTGATCCATGGGTGGCGAAAATTGCATCAAGAGATGACTTAACCCAAATGAAATCTGTTTTTGTGTGCATTGGAAGGGGTGCAAATTAGAGCGGATTCTACTATGAGTTATAAATTATTAACATATATTATTTTGAAGATTAAAACTCATCTACGTAATAATATAAAACCAATAGTGTTTTAGATATTAGAAGATATTAGAGGAGAATAAAGACTCCGACTGGAGGGTGAAAGGCCGTTGGAGGATGATAAGGTACAAATTTGTCTAACAAGCTCGGCCCACAGGGGGGCGGACCCAAAGCTTAGGTGCTGGCCTTCTTGTCAGCTAGTGGCCCAATAGCCCTTTCGGCCCGTTGCATCATAAGACGTTTGTAAATGTAAGAGCAGAAGCCATGCCAGCCAAAACTAAGAAGGGAATAGTCCTACATAAGAAAACCACAAGAAGCTCAACCATCTCCTCTCCATAAAGGGGATCTGGACACATCAAATCAAAGTAAGTCTTCTTCCCTTGTCCGTAGGGCCGTAGCACAGTGGCGCTGGGCAGGACGCTGTGCTCCCGCTCGGGAGCTGATCGCAAGTTCGATCCCGCGGGTCTCTATTCTATTTAGGAGGAATTTCGCGGTACTCTGTGGAAGTTTATGCCTCAGGCAGCGGTATTTCACATCGAGTGGGGAAAATATCTTTCTCTTAGAAGGAAAATCTTAGGCCTCCGGCCGGCTCGATCCCAGCTCCTCCGAGTTGGGCACCATGCCCCAGTTCCACTGGGCTACTGATGCAAAAAAAAAAAAAAAAGTAAATCTTCCTCCCTCTCTTCAGCCACTTACGTCTTTCCACCTGTCTCCACTGACTGGACATAGGAGGGTGTTAGGAGGGTGTTTCTTAGGACTACATAGCAGGCCCAGCTAATTTTTTTATCTTGCCCATGTAGTACTCAGCACTCGGCTGCATCAGAGGAAGTACTCAAAGAACCTAAAAGCTATGGTCTTATAACGTTATTTGCATTGTTGACTTTTTGGATCATTGGATGGCTATCATCCGGTGCAGGTTTCTTGTTTCATTAAAGAGGAAAAAAATCAAATGGTCCATATATATTCTTAAATTATATAAACATATCTATATATTATCTATATAATTTCTGGAGTGGATGGATTGGATTTAATTTTAATTTACAGCTGAGTCTACCATTAGCGCAGGTAAGGTCTTTTGACCAAAATACCACTTCAATTTATAAACATGTGAATTGAATGAAATTTTACGAATATGAGATAGATGAGATTGCAGGTTAACTCGATCAACTTGGGACTCAGCGGTTGCTTGAAAAAAGAAGAAAGACTTGCTACACCACTAGGTGGTGTTACATTGTTTGGTGATGTTTTATTTTTAAAAAAATAAATTTGAACATTTTTTTGGTAGGTACCATTATGTCCTACATGAGCAAACAATCTAACCACAGATTAAACAATCTAAAAAAATATAAAAAATAAAAAGTCAACCTCAAATTTTGAGGCTCACTTAATTTTGTAAATAAAAATACCGCAGAGCAGCCTAACACTATTTTGCAGCGTAGCAAGTCTTTCTCTTGAAAAAAGAGAAAGGACAATGTGGGCTTGACCACGCGACAAAGGTAAGGCCAGGCCCGGCGACAAACGCATGGGCAGGCATGACGTATGACGTCTTACGTATTCAGCTAAATGAACAACAAATAACTCCAAAATAAATTAATCAATTAGATGACCTTGATGGGCCTACTTAGAAATATAGACTACATAATACTAAGAAGTATGATATTGTAGCATCATTCTCACGAAGAACAAAAGGATTACAATTTGTAAAGAAATTTGAGAGAATTGCATTAATAAGATGTCATATGGTGCATCGTAAAAATGCGTAAAATCTCGATTTTGGAATCTTTGACTTTAAAATCAACAAAAATAAAATCTCTAATTTTAAAATCACTGGTTTTGGAATGATCGGTTTTGATTTACACTGATTTTAGACTGTAAATTAAAATAAGTTAAACAGAGAATTTTAAGAGTCAATCGATTTTAAAATACAGTAATTTACGACTGATGGTTGAAATCTCGTCTACCACAATCAAGATCCTCCGCTTGTAATTGGAGGAATAATGATAAGTTGTTTATGCAAAGAAACACCATTAAAGGCTTCTGACAATAGTCTTAGAGATTCCCCTCTAATACCTACGTCAGAAAATTAAGGGTTTGGAAGAAAGTAGAGAGAGATTAGGCTAATTAGAACGTACCTTGGCTTGTTGGTCCGAGAGTCTTTATATGCTAGTACAGAGCCTTGCGGAGAATCGAGTCCGCTCAGAAAATTGGGCTTGGGGGGGCGACCCTAAACTAGAAAGGATTGTTTTAGGAAAGCGATGTTTAGAACGGATTCCCAAACTAGTGTAACTTTGCCCCAAGTTGCGGACGGACTAGGTTGAGAAAAGTGAAGTCTCCAAATCTGGGCTGAGTTTCGAGCAAGGTAGGGCCCTTAGTCTGATTGGGTCAGCCCAAGTGTTCCGTTTAGGGAGCGGATTCGAAACGTACCGTCCCTTGCAGTCACCTGATCTTGATAATTAAACTGTTGGGGCCTAGTTTGCGACCTTCCTCGGGTTGAGTCTGGGCTGGAGCACAAATTGAGCGGCACTAATCTGTCTTGGTGGGGGTGTGAGTTCTCTTAAAAACAAATTTAATGGTTCTTTATTTGGAATTGTTGCCCACTGTATGTTTGAGCCGGGCGAAATTCTCTTCCTTCAACGACGCCCCAAACATACCAAAAAATACCATAAAATAATTTAAAAGACTCCAAATACAAGGATACAATTTACAACTATTTACGATGTTTTAAGACACACCAAACAACACCTAAATGGCCGAGATGATAATCCAAAGGACTTCCATAGGCTGGAGCTCATTAGGATTCAGCAAAGCTATACTTGATGATATCAGCAAAAGTTACTTTCAGACTCCATGGAACTCCAAATCATGGAAGTTTTGATGATACAGATAGTGATACCCATTTCAGTTTGTCCGTCCGGCCGCATATCTCTTCAGCGTCGTAAACAACGGAAAGTTATATGGCAACATGCACATCAATATTAACCTAATTCACTTTGTAAAAGAGAGAGACTTGTCGAGTCCCAACTCCTCAGATGTAGATATTGTCAACTAAGTTGGGGTACCTCGTCCAGTGTCCGTGGCTCAGTGGTGAGCGGGCAGACACCTTGCGCTCCGCGTTGGGGGGAGTGCACACGTTCGAATCCCGCTTTCACGCAGATTCAACGTGGAATGCTCGTACGATGCACGGATATCTTGCTCATCTGGGCGGAAAAAATTATTCGAATTTTACCCTTCCTTCGGAGGAATTTTCGCACTTGGCGGCCTCGAACTTTGGTCATCTGATCAAGTACATGTTGCCTAGACCACTGGGCTACCTCTAAAAAAACAAAAAAGTTGGGTACCTTAATCGGGCGTAAGTACAAAGCTTTCATATGTTTTGTATAAACCCTCGCGAGTTAGGCTTTTTTAAGCTCTCATTCCTGTTCAACTTTTTCCCAATGCAAAACATCCATGTGATCAAAATCAACAACACTTCATAATGCTTGTTGTGTAGCAAAGACAGCAACTTCTTCTGTCGTGTTTTTCTGGGTCAATAGAATGTCATTTCATTCATTTAAGGAAAAAGATACATAAACAAAGCAAATATAAGAAAGATAGAAACACATAAGCACACCAAAATAAGAAGAGAGTATAGAAATTAGGAGTGTCAATCGGACGGATCAATCTATGGTCCAGTTTAACTCAGCCCATATTAAAGAAAAGTGGGTTGGCCTAAATTATATAAATTGGTTGGTTTAAGTTTGAGTGACATTAGTTAAATCTGAATTGGGTTGGACTGAAAATGGATCGGCCCAGTTTAATCTATTGACTTTTATAATAATTCATATTAAAAGTAAAACACTTTTAACAAATTATTTATAAATAGGACCAGTCTAACCTAATCCGACCCAACTCACATTTACTATTGAATTAGGACTGAATTTGAGTTAAATTTAAGTTAAATTTGGGTTGGACTAAAATTAGACTAGACTATTTTAAATTTAAGTTAGACTCAAATTATCGCATAACTCAATTCAGTCCGCCCAATTTACATCCCTAATAAAAACAATACAATAACAGCGCCGATAGGGAAATGACCACTGGATTGGACTTTGGAGGGTGCCTGAGAACCGTTGAGGCAAGGCCAGAAGGAGGAAGAACTTCTTAAGAGAAAACGGCAAGTATTGTCAAAAAGGGCTGCGTCCATATTGCAGCTAACAGGAGAAGATTCAGAAACATACATTGACCAGAGACGTATTGATGTATCTTGGATCTCGAGTATTTTCATGATCTTCACGATCGCGAGGGCGGAATAGCGGCAACTCTGGTTCACCATATCTCCAAAAATCTAGGAGCCAATATGAGCACCAAATAGAACAAAGAAAAGGGTGGTGGAAACCGAGGAAGAAAAAAGACAGAAAAAATAATAACTACTAAACCCAGAGTTGATACAATCAGAAGAGCTCCCAAGAGATGCCGATGAAGAATCCCACAAGAGGAAACAAAATCCCACAAAGGGGCAAAACAAGTTTTAGCCTTCCTGAGAATAAATTGTTGCACCGTCAAAGGTTATTATGCTGTATGGCGGTGTTTTTATTAAAAAAACTTTTTTTTATTGGTCTCATGATGTTCTACGAAGTCGTATAATCTGATCTTAGATGAAGAATCGAAAATTGATCCCAACAATATGCATAGGAACAGTCCACATAGGAACAGTCGTTTCAATGGCATCTCCAATTAGCATATCTTGAGTTGGTAGAGAAATGGGATCCCCAGTGTAGACAAATCGATCCCAAATGCTTATTGTTCATTTGGAATCGGTTTTCGATTTTTCATTTTTATTTGAATTGTTCGATCTAAAATCAGATTGTACAACTATATAAGGTGAGTTGGGGCCAACCAATTTTTTTTAAAAAAATTTCTTTTAAACAAAAGTACCTCAGGCAGTGCAACAAATTTTAGCCTACTTTGTATAACCCTCACGACATGGGGCTTTGGTTCTGTTTCCCAAGTTTGAAGCTTCTTTTGTTCTATCATCGAAAATTTATTGTTCCGGCAAATGCTTCCGACTTCATTCCACTCTTTCCAAATTCTCATGTCAGCACTGAAAGAAAGCCCTGGACAGATGGGTCCATAGAGACTCAGAAGTGATACCTTTGCCTGGCCTTTTTTTATTTTTTTTGGTCGGCCCCACCCTCCAAATGACCATATAGTTCCATCTTAGATTGAACGATAGAAAAGAAAAAAAAAAATCGACCCAAAAATCAAAGGTACCATGGGACTGACCATCCAAATTAAAAAAATTAGTTATTTAAATAAAAACATTACCAAACGGCATAATAACTCCTGACGGTATAACAAATTTAACCCTTCACCTTTTGTTTGCTCCCCAGTAAGAGTATTCCCCACACAGCAGCAACTACGGCTTGAGCGTGCAATTCATTTTTGAGCAGCAGGGGATGTGGAGTTTAAAGTTCACATGCTATTCAATTCAGTAATCCAATGATCGCTGCAACTGCACTATGTTGGAAGAGTCCCGCTTGCTGCGTCGCGCAGTTGGGGGGGGGGGGGGGGGGGGGGGGCATGGGCAGCCGTCTGACCCATTGATTGGGTTGCTGTAGATGTAATTGCTTCTTCTTCTTCTTCTTCTTCTTCTTCTTTTCTTTTTCTTTTTTAAATTAACTTGGTCTTACCAGGTCTGACATATATTGTAAAGTCGACTTTTGATTGGACGACCCAAAAAAATTCTGAAAAATAAAAAATTGAATCTAATGAGTAATTTTTTTTTTTCTTTTAGATTTTTTAGATCGTCCGATCAAAGATCATATTATACAAACGTGTCAATCATGATGGGACTGACATAAAAAAAATCAATTTTTTTTAAAAAATTTGGCTGAGCACGCAGTGCAGTGAGTAAAACTCGTTGGAATATTGTAGTGATTCACTTGGGAGCAAATGTTACTCTTCATTCTTATATTCCGAGTTAGGACGTTTAAGTACATTTACTGAGCAGAGTTAGTAAATATATATATATAAAAAAATTATTTTACAAAAAAATCTTTCGCTTAATTCTTTTTTAAATTTTGGATGGTAAGCTCTTATACAAATGTTCCTACCCCTACTTTCTGCGGTAGGAATTGAGATCAGCAGTGGATCTAGGTTTTGGGCAGTGGGGTCTTAGAACGTCATTGGATTTTCGCAATTCTGCAGTCCAGTCCATGTCAGGATGTCCCACAACCCCATTGACTCACTCGTAAGAACCCATTGGACCTTAGTTCAGTCGTCCAGCCTATTTAGCTAGTCCATAGCCTTGCGCACAACCGAACACCCATCCCTTTTCATGTCTGTATCTTTCTAATCAATCGTTCAGTCTATTCGATAACCTGTGTATTCAACTGTCATTAATTTATAGGTCAATTAATAAATTTTCTTTTCAAATCGATATTCATAGTGGATAAGATAATCAATACACATTTTTTTGACCGAGCACATGTAATAAACTAAGATTCAATTAACCGACCTATTATTAACTTATAAGATCATTAATAGATAATATTTTTAAACCGATAACTTAATAGATATGGTCATGGATCTACCTTAGATCCACGCCAAATTGCATCTTTAATTGTCCCCCCTCCAATTTGACCCGCAGCACTCAATTCGGGTGACCTCGACGAAATTTCTGCATCCACTGCTAATTGAGATCCTCTAAGTATAAAGTTGGAATGAAATCAGTCAGTACAAAGAGGGAAATTAGTTTAAAAACTCCGGCACGCATTGCTTTTCCTATTTCCAATGAGAGGCGAGTTTGAAAAATTCCCTCATGCAAGTGCTACTCTTCGTTTTTATAATTCCAGTTAAGATCCTTAAATATATTTACTGATCGGAGTTAATAAATACAAAGAAAGTAATTTGCAAAAATATTTTTCACATAAAAACCTATTTAATTTTGCATGATGAATTTTTACACAAATCTTCCTACTCCTGCTCTCTGCAGTAGATGCAGTTAAAAGGATCTACGTGCCTATGATTCTTTCTGCATGAAAATTTCGCTCCTTGAACTGGGAACTTGAGATTCTTCTGTCCCCTCTGAATCCAAGCTAGTGTTTAGTGGACTTGCCACAGGGGAACTCTGTTCCCAAAATCCGTCATTGCCCGTTACCATGTAACCCCAACCAAACAATTGCCTCTCTTTAAAATCTGGTTCCTCTGAGCGAACTGGATAGAATCCGATCAATGCAGAGAGGAGGAGGGATGTCGGGATTTTAAAAAATTCCACTCATTTGATCATGCACCAAGAAGAATCGGATTCCTCTTTTTAACCCATGAGCACTTCGATATCAAGAATACTAATAAGTGGAAACAATCAACAATTCTGGCAAAGACAGAGAAAAAATTTCCCATTTTTTTTCCTCCTTTTCGATTTCCTTAAAGAAAAAAGAAGAAATTAACAAGGAACAAGAGAAAGGCAGCAGGCAATCCTATTCCTGTCAATGGGTCTTGTCATTCCAATAATCTAACCACGTAAATACAACTAATCTCTTTTTTTTTTTTTTTGCACGAGTTTAAGGAAGGGTCGGGGCCAGTGGGAGAAGGATTAGAAAATTCGGAATCCAAACGCAAAACACGGGGGATGATCAGGAGTAGAAGCCCCTCCGGTTCACGACCTCGCCGACGACCCGGCGCGACTCGGCCATGAGCTCGGGGCTGAGCCGGAACATGAGCACGCAGAACTCCATCTGGTCCAGCGCACCGTCGCCGTTGGCGTCGCCCTCCCGCACCATCGCCCGCAGCTCCTCGTCGTTCATGCCCTCCAGCCCCAGCACCGCCGCATTCCGCTTCAGGCTCTCGAACGTGATCAACCCCCGGCTCGGGTCCGCCAACAGCCGGAACCCCCCGCACAGCTCCTCCACCAGCGCCTGCCCCCCCAGCCTCTCCGCCATCACCGGCAGGTAGTCCTCGAAGCAGCTGCCCTCCCTGCTCTTCGCCATCCAACAAGATGATGATGCGACGGGCACAGGGTCACTCCAACGGGTCACAACGAGCTCTCGAGATGGAGACCAAAGACTTGTGTGGAGAAGCGCAGAGGGAAGCGATGCTGTGGAGAGGTGGGAGGGCGGTCTTAAATAGGGGGTTGGAGAGGGGATTCGAGGAAGGAGAGGGGAGGACAGCTTGGGAGGGTGCAGCTGGATGCTGCCGGGCGTGGGAAGATGGGAGGAAGCTCTGCGGTGTTTGCGTGCGTGTGGGAGGGCGGGGGGCTTCGAAGAAGGATGCTGGCTGCGTGCGGCGTGCGCAGCGCGCGGGCAGGATGGGAATGTCAGGTGTTGGGCGCTGTTGGCGCTTCCGCGTCGTGGTCGGTTACCCGGCCGTCCCGGTCTGCTCGCGCCGCCCGTTGACTGTGGGGTTGGAGAAGGAAAGGACCAAAATGCCCCTGCTCTTTAGAGCTTCTTCTTTGGGAGGGTGTGGCTTCGGTGTGTTGCTGGTTTTCCATGTGTGGGGGAGGAATAAAGACCGGATCCTTCTCAAGTCTAGTTTGTCTAATCTGCAAGCAAACTTCCTGCCTGTGACCTTACCAGATTTGACTCTCTGTTTTTAATGTGAGTCTATAAATGGAGCCCAAAGATGCCAAAGTCTGTCAGAGAGAGGGTAAGTGTCTCATTCCATGTGTGATATAATTACTTAATTAAGCAAAACGTTCGTATGTGAAGTAAATACTTACTGGCTAAGCAAAGGCAATTTGTCTTTTTATGTAGCTGAAAAGTGAACATAATTGTGAATAGAGATAAAGAGCGTTACAGAGAGAAACAAGAGGGATAGGGATGTTTATTCGAGAGTTGTCTGGTGCGAATTGACGGAGGGGCTGGCACAGTTCAGGGACGGGATCTTTTTGATCCATTCTTTTGAATTAGCTTGTACTTTCAGACATATCAAAGAAATGTGAATGAGTTATTTATTTTTTGATGGTAAGAATAATATAAATACGCTCATCTTTTGATTTATCTAAAGATGCAAAATAACTTAGAAGAATGAGTTCAGAAGATTCCGTTCCTACAGTTCATGACTCCATATATATGTGATTAGTGGTGTATGCGCTAGTAAACTAAGGCCCGCTTTGTTTATGGAATAGACTCGAAATAGGTCCACTAATTCTACTTAAACCGTTTAACTTACTTTGGCGAAGAGGGTTTCTTAACCCAAGGTGATATGCGTTCTACCCTGATCTAAGTGGAATAGGAGCGAAACTCTGTCGTTCTCTCTGGCTCCCACTAGGTCATGGATGCTTTTTCGTCACCAGCTGTCCGCCATCATAAAACTTAGTTCTTATACCGAAGCGAGGCTTATGTGTGAGAGAGAGAGAGAAAGAAAAAGAGAGAGAGAGTGAGTTGATAACAGTGGCACAGGATGGGTAAAGTTGGGAGTGGTTGCACTTCCACAATAGTAGTAATAGTAGGTTAGGACAATTATGGTGGCGAGAATAGGTTAGGTTGATTAGTGTGCACTTAAACACAGAGCGCACCAACGACCAGAGACCTCGAACAATTGGCATTTTCTCGTGTTTCCATTTGTCCAAATCTCGAGTTACACTTGTAGTTGTCTTCTAGTTAACGCCTCTTGGTTAGGATTACGAGTAGGATGGATATCTTATCCCACGCTCTTCGGATACTTGTGGAATAAGATAGCCATGCCACAATTATTTGCGGGTTAGCTACACTTGTGGCTCGGACGTGTTCACCACCCGCCTACCCCCATCCCCCCAACTTTAACAACCTCACCAAACATTTATAGAAATTTAAGTTTTTGGCATATATACTCTCAAAAATACTGTAATTGCATGTATATCTTCAATTCTCACATATTATCATTAATTTTCTTACAATCTTTAAAATATTTTATTTATGTCCCTCCCATCAAACTTAAGTTAATTTCAACAAAATATGTCAAAAAATTGTATAAATCATGACATTGTCGGAGGAGGAATCATGGGTACAAAATGTAAGATTTTAGTATATTGAGGGATATATATGTAAAATATTAGTGAATATAAAGATATTTATATTAAATCATTAGATTGAGAGATATAAAATGCAACATTCTGAATATTGCAGGGTATCAATGATAATATGTAAGAATTGAGGATATATATATAAATACGTTGTTTTTGAAAAGTATATATATAAAAAATCCTAAAAATTTTGACAACAAATGCCATGTACTTTATCAACTTCGTTTATGATGACAACGAAGAGTCCACAGCGTGGACGGCTCTCGTCCTCCCCGTTGCCGGTGGATCATGCCTCACCCCGTGCCGACCTGTTTCTTTCTCTCTTTAAACAAAGTTGCATCCGCCACATGCTCTAGCCTAAACTTATCTTGTTCGTACCAAATCCATACTCTTGCCATTCTTAATTGTGGCTTCTGTTCGCTGTTACCATGCACCTGCTGACCCATCCATGGGCACTGTTCCCCTCGTCCAAGGTTGCTAGCTTGCATTAGTTATAGAAGTATGCATATATCAATTTGCGTACATCACATGTTCATATGCACCTAGACATGATGATTCGCTTTGTTCTCTGATGAGGCTTCCCCTCTCCCTTAATTATAGTAGATGAAGAGAACAATGGCGATAGATCTAGCCATCGCATCAACTCTTTAATTGCAATATCCGACATAGTCTGCATTTATATATTTGCGATTCGGGGAAGGCTGCTCCCTTGCTATCAAGCACCCTGGTCGTCGCCGGGTGTTCAAGCAGTTGCCACCTGTCTCCCACCTAGGGATATGGCCTGTAATTAATCATAAATCAAGATTCCCTATTCAAAGCTACGTACGTGTATATACGTAAAAAAATAGTTTTCTTTGTGTACAAAGTGCAGTCAGATCAAATTGACGTACGATTATCTTTTGAGATAATGGATTATAAAGAAAAGGTTGTCTCTTTCGTTGCCGAAGAAAATGTTTTATTAGGGATGTATGAAAAGACGAGCCTGTCAAATCATTACACAGCCAATCCTGATCAAAATGGGGCAAGGCTACCCGTCCACTAGGCCCGGCCCGCAAAAATTTGGGCTTATAGTAATACTGGTTGTAATGCCCCCAACTGCAATGTTGGACATTGTAACGGGTAAATTTTTTTAAATTTTTTTAGGTCGGCTTCTATATGTTATACATGATCGTACAACTCAATCTCTAATTAAATGACTTAAAAAATAAAAAATAAAACAAAAATCATTATTAGGTTTGACCCATTTAAGAATTTTTTTAACTATTCACCAAGGCTCAATTTTTGCTGTTTAGAATTTTTTAGGTCATCAGATTGAAGATTAGATTGTATAGCCATGAAAAGCATGTGGGGGCCAACATAATATTTTTTTTTAAAAAAAAATTACCAACTGCAATGTCCTGATTGTAGTAGATGTGGAACATTACAAGCAGCATTACCGTTAAATTTAGGACTGACCTGATCCATGCCAAGACACATGCGGACCTGACTAGGATTTGACTAGGTCCAATTAATATACCTTTTAATTGTAATGTGTCTGGTATGAGTTAGAGAGTCCGTCCATAGGGACTCTAGATCCAAGCTATCTCAATCCAGGCTGGCAGGCTAGATGGACCGATGACACCCCAAGACAAAAACATCTTAACGTTTTTTTTTTTTCAGTTTTTAATCCCTCTAATGTTAATATTATTGTGGGGGAAAGCTCCTTATAACCTCTAGTATCAGTAATACTGTTACCCCGTAATCTCACTTTTATTCAAAATAACACCTTCAAAAATTGAACAAAAATCTGAGCACTTTAGAATATTCTAAGAAAACTCTCAAAGAAGTAATTAAATAAAAATGAGACTACCGAGAGCTTTTACAAAATACCAACATCATAGGAAAATTTTCCTAAATTAATACATTAGAAAGACTAAAAGCCAAAAGAAAGAAACCAACTTGTTAACTGTCCTCTCTCTGTCTCTGCAGTGAAAATTCCGGCACCTGCCATGGAGAAGGGGAAGTGCAGAGCACAGGGAAGCTTCCCTTCCCTTCCCTTCCAAACATGGTAAGTGCAGACAAAAGCAAGTTCCGGGAACTGGGCAGGAAATTGTGATTTGTGAGGCGGAGTACAGAGCACGAGGCGTTCCTGTCCCTACGAGTGGAAGCACGTTTCACCTTTCACGTTTGGATCGTTCTTGTTGCCGCAGCACGTAAACGTTACCTTGGAAGGCTCAGCAGCATGATGTTGGCGAGTGAAACAAATGCAACGCATGCATGGTGAACACGACTAGCATGCTTGGCGTAATTTAATTTAATTTGGTCTCTTTCTGGGTGCATGGACCTAGCTAGTGCCGGCCTCTTGTCTCTACGTGGGTTTCGAGTACTGGCCAGGTGGACATCGTAGTGGTTCTTGCAGCAAGCATCAGGAGAACCAGGACCAATTAGAGTTATCTATCGGGAGAGGTCTTCGGTTTAATTTTTTTTATATCAATTGCTTAAAGTTAGTGAATTTTTTTACAAATAACCTCTTAAAAGATTCTGCGATGCCATACACAAAAAGGAAGACACTCGTAGAATGATTTTTGCACATTTTCGTTAATCTATAAACATGGTCTGTATTGACACATAGATCTATAGATCCATACGTCTCTATTAGAAAAGTATCTAGAAAAAAAAATAATATTATTTGATATCATTTTAAAACAAACAAAAAGAAAAAAAAAGATGAAACATAAATTATAGATCAATTAAATTTTTTCGAGAGTTATTTTAAAAATAATAGTTATGTGATTGACTTGACAGATATATACATATATATATATATATATATATATATATATATATATATATATATATATATATATATATATATATATATATATATATATATATATATATATATATATATATATATATAATTAATAAAATATAGGTGAAAAATATAAAAGCAATGTTGAATCAGACCATCTATCTCCTTGTAATTGGATCCCCATTTTTTAAAAAACGCTTCAAATTCTACTTGAGTATCCAAATCTAGATCAATATCAATAAAAACATCTCAAAACTAGATTCGAATGCCATGTCAAATATGTCCGAAATGAAAACCAGAGCAAATGAAGCATGCCCAAAAGTAAAGTAAATGAAGCATGTTTGAAAGTGAGCCAACCCTTTGAACTGCTATGAAAAATACCATCCAATTTCAAAGTAGCCCAATCCAATTCAAAATTTTCTCCCAATTAGGCGCAGCATATTTCTTCGCAGTAGTGTGCAGGACCACCGATTTGAATCCCTCTCTTTCCGTTTCTATACTTTCATGTAATTCACTAAGTATCAGTTTGTTTGCAGAATAGCTTAAACCAGAATAAGGAGGAAGGGATTTCTTAACCCAGAATAAGAGGTATTTTAGTTTGGTAAATAGTTGGTATTCCACTCAGAATAAGTAGAATTGCACTGCGCTATTCCAAGTGATTTGGTACGAAAAAGTAGAATAAAGAAGAGAATAAATAGTGGAATAAAGAGTTCAAAATATTATATTGATTAATATATATTCATAAATATTAATTAATATTAATAAATGTTAATTAATATTGATAATATTAATAAATATTATTGTGATTAATACATATTAAACAATATTAATATAGATTATTATGATTAATAAATATTAACTATTATTATTTTGATTAATAAATACTAGCAAACATTAATCATAGTTAATTATTAATATAATTTTTATTATGCTCCATTTAAATAGTATTAAATATTAAAAATGTTAAGTAATAAATGTTAATTATTATTAACAATGTTAATAAATATTATTAATCACCATTAATTCATATTAATAATAAATATTAATTCATAAATATTAATATTAATAAATATTAGTATGATTACTAAATATTATTTAATATTGTTTTGATTAACTAATATTAATTAACATTAATCATAGTTAATTATTAAGATAAATTTATTATGCTCCATTTATTGATAAGAAATTTGAATAACAATTAACGTTAATCATAGTTTATTATTAATTTAAATAGTAATATACTAATTACTAAATATGATTTAATATTTAAATATCAATAAATGTTAAGTAATAGATGTTAACTATTATTAATAATATTAATAAAATATTATATTGATTAATATATATTCATAAATATTAATTAATATTAATAAATGTTAATTAATATTGATAATATTAATAAATATTATTGTGATTAATACATACTAAACAATATTAATATAGATTATTATGATTAATAAATATTAACTATTATTATTTTGATTAATAAATACTAGCAAACATTAATCATAGTTAATTATTAATATAAATCTATTAATAAATATTAGTATGATTACTAAATATTATTTAATATTGTTTTGATTAACTAATATTGATTAACATTAATCATAGTTAATTATTAAGATAAATTTATTATGCTCCATTTATTGATAAGAAATTTGAATAACAATTAACGTTAATCATAGTTTATTATTAATGTAAATAGTAATATACTAATTACTAAATATTATTTAATGTTATTTTGATTAACTAATATTAATTAACATTAATCATATTTAATTATTAAGATAAAATTTTTATGCTCCATTTATTGATAAGAAATTTGAATAACAATTAACGTTAATCATAGTTTATTAAGAACGTGTAATTCTGCTCCTATTCCACTTAAACCGGGTATAAGGTATTCCACCCTGGGTTAAGCAATACCCTCCGCCAAACTGGGTTAAAGGGTTTAAGTGGAATAAGAGACCCTATTCCAGGCCTATTCCGCAAACAAAGCAAGGCTAAGGGTACTTAACACAGTGTATCAAATAATAACTTATACCATTATTTTCATTCTATTAGATCCTTATTAGATATAGATTTTCTATTCTCGATTATTGTTGTATATATAAAAAAAAAAACCAAAAAATTCAAAAAAGAAATGAAATTTTTACTACTAGTTGTGGAGCCTTTAACTTAAGCTTAAATTTATATTAGATACATTATATTTATATCGGTGAAAAGCGAGCAAAATGTGGATAACCTCTTGTATGTTTCTTATTTGCATATAACCCTCTTACCTTAAAGAGATTTTTCATATTTTCATTTATTTTTAACATAAAACTCATCATATCTTTATAGTCTTCATCTATGATGTTTAGAGTAGTAGTCTTAGCTTCGAATTTAACAAATTCCAAATAACATCTTATAAAGGAAAATATAGTACTTGACTTTGAATTGGTTGATTTTCATGCGAACCAGACTAAATTAGTAAGTTCTTAACTAGTTCCCTCAAGGCGGGCAATTTTTGGAAACACATGCAAACATAGAAAATTAAAGTATGATAAAATGTGACCCAACAAAATAAATAACAAAAAATACTTCATTTATTTTCTCATGTCATGTGAGAAGAGCTTTAAGTGTATACATATTTTAACATGATTAATATTAAATATGCTTTATATAAGTACGCAAATTCTCATTTTGTGTTTAATATGGCTCATAATGAAAAGACTTTATGCACAAAAAGCAAAAATGAAGGAAATTTAGATTATAATTGCTATGAAAAGCATTCGTCAAATTCACCTAGCCACCTGCGACTACCATAAGTTAAAAACAATTAAAATTTGATAGACAAAATAAATAGTCAAAAATGTGTTTTTTGTTTTTCCTTGTGATGCAAGAATTGTTTGTAAGTAAACGTATTTTCCTATGATGACTAATAGTGGGTCAGAATTTTTCAAGTATGAGAAAAATTAATTGAAATCTTTTTATGAGTTTTCTAGGTATCACTACTCCACACTATCATAATTAGAGACTAACTCTTGTACTTTTGATATATATATTTATATTTATAAACTTTACTCTCACAACCTAATTTTTTTTATGAACCTCTAAAAAAATAAGAAGAGCTCCCTTAAGGTTTTTGAAAACCTTCCTTAAAAGAAAGGGTTTTAGTGGATAATCCTCCTAAAAAATCTTGTCTATGAAAATCCTCTATAAAATACATATATGCAAAAAATCTCCTATATACATAGAGAACGCCTTCTATCAAGTTTACCACCACTTATATAACTAACAAATTATAACTTATATTAGAAAAGAAGAAAGTTTAGGATATTTTATATATATATTTATGATGCAGTGCTTTTTTGCATATACAAAATTTTTTGGGGTTATTTTATAAAATATTGAAAAGAAAATCTAGATGTAATTATAAGTGGTTAAAAATAAATATAGGATCATGAAGATTAACTCTCAAGTATGCGAAATTATAAAAGTTAATATCTTAAAAAATATAAAATGATTTCTCACATTTGATACGAAATTTAAAAGGAGGTTATATAAAAATATGTTGCATATTAGGAGAGAAATGAATAATTTATGCAATCTAAAAGGAGACTATATAAAAGTATCTATATTTAACACTAAGAGTGGAATGAAGAATTTATGCAACCTAAAAGGAGGTTATACAAAAGTATATCCCATATTAAAAGAGAAATGAAAATTTTCAAGTGCATATATACAAATAAATAGAGGTTTTTTTTTTTAATATGGACTCCTATAAATATGGTGAATTCAAAATAAGTTTATGTATCTTTCATATTTTGATATTAGTCATTAACTTAAACTTTTTAGTTTTTAATCTCTAGCATTTGCTTCTGTCAATTTTTCTTAATTCTACCAAAGTCACAAATATCCACTCTAGAAAAGCCACTTATACCACAATTAAAATTTGAGTTTCACTTGCTGGACTAGTAGCCACTACTGCACTGGCTGTTGGAGCATCCAAAGTATTAAAAAAAAAAAAAAATCTTTTAATTGTCTCAAATGCCTTACATGTGTAGATAGATTGGATGATCCAAAAAATCTAAAAAAAAATAAATTACTAGGCTCGACCCATTAAGGTCATATTTTTTATTATTTTTTGAGGGTCAAATTTTTATTTTTTTAATCATTAAGGTATTTCTATGTATTTAACATTTGTATGAGGAATATTCCATAACTATTTGCTTCTTTTAAATGATTCTTAAATGGATAGATTTATTACTAAATTATAGTAAGTTTATAGAGACTAATATCATAATACCTAAGATACATGGATTCATTTTAAATTCACTATGTTTATAGGGTCCAATATCCAAAAAGACCATAAATATGTTTACTTGTGATGTGTAATAGTTCAATATGAGTTTAGGTTTAATTCCCTCTAGAAAAGACACCCATATAGTTACTACTTATATTTAAAATTTGAGTTTTACTTGCTGCACTGAAGGACAATACTACATTAGCTGCCGATGTAGTCAAAGTAATATATATATATAAAGTGGTCACCCCAAACATGTCTTACGTGTCTGGACAACCCGTTCTTCAATCAGATGATGCAAAAAAAAATTAAGGTCACCTTTTTTATTTATTGGGGCTCAATTTTTGTTTTTTTATAATTTTTTTAAACATTTCAGTCTTATTTAACATTTGTGTGAAGAATATTCCATAAGTATTTGCCTCTTTTAGATAATTCTGAATGAAAATGATTCATTATTATATTATTAAACTTAAAAAATTTAATATTAAAATATATAAGATACATGGATTTGTTTCAAATTCACTATATTTATAAGGTTGGATATCCGAAAGCCCACAAATATGTTGAACGTTTGATGCGTATAGGTGGGGAAGTGAGAAACAAACAAATTAGTTAATTGGTCAGATTGGGAGAGATATATAGCCGTTACATAGGACAGTCCTAACCGGGCGGACACACCAGAGAAATTAAACTTTTGAAACTAAATTGGCCACACACGCTCTACAAGACGCAGTAAACCGGGTAGACACGAGAGAGAAAAGTTTAAACCGGACGACGAAATTAAACCGGCGGCAAAAACCGGTAATTTTCTTGTTATATGTGTTATATAGATAGATATATAGGCTGACTGTAATGTGCCCTCAAATCCCCACATGTTAATGTGAAAATAAAAATAAAAATTAAAAACTTTATATTATTCAAATACCCACTTCTAGATTAGTTTTCACCACTTGAAATTTAATTTTCACTGTTGAATTAAAAAAAATTCAACTAAAGCCATCCAATCAAGTGTGTCCTTTATTGGGAACTAAAACTAAAACCCTTAGAAAATGAAATCAATCCTAAAGTTTAGTCCGGTGAATGTTTTTTTTTTTTTTTTCAATATTTTAGATATTATTTTTAATACATTCCCAATCAAATGTCTCCGATTGATTTTCAATGTTGGATAACAAAAATTAAAGTCCTAGATATGAAAGGATATAAAATTAGATGTCAAGATATTGACATCTAATATAGCATGCCAAATTTTTGTATGTACATCCCTAACTTCCTAAGAATTGACATAATCTTTCTAATGTCAAGAGTCTTCGACACATTGTGATGGAAGGAATAACAGTAACTCTTTAAAGACTAGAGGTATTTAGAATAATATATGCAAGTTAGGGATTTTATTTTTCACCATATGATCGTGAAAGTCAATCGTAGTAATTTGATTGAGTATATGTCAAAAATGTTAAAAAAAATAATAATAGTAAATTAACTTTTAGAGTTGATTCCATTCCTTGTGGTTTTAATTTCGACCGTAAATTAAAGATGCATTCGATTGAATGACTACAGTTGAGCTATTCGATCATATAGTAAAAATCAAATCAAGTCTTAAGAGATGGAAATAAGTCTAAGAAGGGTAAGTAAATATTATAAGATTTTTGATGATTCTTTTAAAAAACATGCGGAGAGAGGGATGAATGCTATCATGTGACCGTGCAGTCCGGCCGCATGATATTTTGGCACTTTAAATCTCTGAATTGGTGATCAAAATGTTTTTTGTGTTTGTATTTTTTGAATAAAAATAATTTAATTCTTACTTGGAGTCACACCTTCTGTTTTAAGAATTATATTGTATATAGTAGTTTCAAATTACTTTATGACTTTCACGTGTATTAATTAGAGCTCTTGTTAGAAGCTTGGCATTACTTTCCATCCATTGTTAACTTCTTAATGCTTGTTTGGCCCCGATTTTATTCGGACATTAGTTTCTTTCTCATCTCTCTAAGTTTAACTATTTATCTTTTGCATAATTTTTAATTTTTTCATCTTTCGCTTGTCTTACAGTTGTATTACCTTAACCTTATGGAGTTACGGTTGTAACAGAATAACGTATTAACAAGTAAAGTAACGACAATAATTTCATAACTAGCTTAGAATTTAATATGTTAATATTATTATCACTATTTTGTTATTTTTTACTATGTTAATACCTTATTTGTTATTACATTACTCTTATTATATTATTATTGTATTTTATTACGACATTATTTAGTACAGTATTATGTAGTCTTCGTTACTACATTACTATGCTATTTTAATTAGCACTTTGACGGTCCGTCATGAATAGTTAACGAGAGACGATAGAAAATAATATCAGAAAAAAGGCAAGACATATGGTAAGCAAAACATTGACAAATGCAAGGGTCTAATTAATTTTTCCTATAAATATTCAAAGTCTACTTAGGATGCCCACGCTTACTTATATGCACGGTTACCATTATAAAAAATAATATATTGATGGTATTAAATATAAATGTAATTTAAAATATTTAATTTTTTATTTTCCTTCTTTGAATTTAGAGATTCTGTTACATTTTTAGCTAAATAAATTAGGTGATTTTTCATTGTCTGTCTTTTTAGTTCTATATTTAATTTGATTTTAATTAGAGCGTATGCATAAAGTATGATGAATTTAGCCACATCTCCCGAGAAGAAATTATGCAAAATATGACTATGAAAGTTAAACACTCATTTTATTAAGGCTAAAAGTTTTTACACTCAATTTTCATAGTAGCAGATGACAGTAACTAAATAAATAATGGTGGAATGAAGAAGTAGTAAATTTGGTCTCATGGGATAGCAATTGAAGAGAGATATGATAAGTTATGACTTAAAATTTTGCTTCCAGAATTAAACTTGTGGAAAGACCTCAATAGACATATAAGCATAGTTTAACTAACAGTTGCTCGCATCCTTAGTATAAAGACTTTAAAAATACATTCTTTAACTAAGTTTTAAATAGATAATTTTGTTAAATAATGTTTCACTATTTTCATTTTGCATTAATTGTGTGCATAATTAACACGTGCAACACGAATTACATTATATATATATATATAGAGAGAGAGAGAGAGATATGTGGCAACTAGTAAAACAAGAAAAATGTCTCCCATATTTTCCTGCCACAAATGAAGTGGCACTAAGAAAATGAAAGATAAAATTAGAAAAAAAGAAATGTTAGACTTCAAAATTTTGTTAACGCAATAGTGAACAGATCGTTACAAAAGAACTAAGTCATGTGACGACAGTGTTCTCAGCGTACTACCATTCACATGATGATGAGTATATTTTCTTCAGACTTTGATGAGGATGACTAACTAAGATTTTAATAGTTTGATGATGAGACTTGATTGTGTGACTTTCTATTTTACGTTATATGTGTTGTATTTGTGGACTTCTCGTAAGGACAATGTTTAATTATGTGTGGACTAGATGTATGAACTTCCTCGTGATCATATTTGATAATATGTATGTTGTTTACAGTATGTGTGCATATTCTCATTGTTCTTTGAATTATATGTTCATAATGTGATTTTGATTGTTACATGAGTTCAATGGCAAAGAAGAAAGGCTTAACATGTACATTCATGTGGATGTACAATACAATATATGTGATATTTTTATCATGAAATGAACTTTCTCGTGATCATATTTGATGATATGTATGTTGTTTGCAGTATGTGTAGATACTGTCCTTGTTTTTTGAATTATATGTCAGAATGTGATTTTAATTATTACATGAGTTCAATATTTAAAAAAAAAAAAAAGGCCTAACATGTACATGTCTGATGTATGTGCATGTATAGTACAGTTTGTGTGATATTTTCATCATAAAATCAACTAATGGGCAAGTGAGCAATAATTCTTTTTGTTAAATTATTAAAGTTATTCTATAGGTGATAGCATGTATCGTATTACTTATTACACGACACATGCTTCGTCACAACAAGACACAGCTCTTCTTAGGGTTTGATGTATGTGACAGTATGATTTTAAATTTAAGGTATAATTATTAGACTTATTCTATAAGTTCTATACTCTATAGGTGACATCATGTATTTTAAAATGTAATTATTTCAATTCTTAAGTTTTAACTTTTTTAAGATAGAATCATTGAATTCTATCATGCATTTCTGGATAGGTTGGCACACACTTTATCTACTCATATGAGAAGAGTAGTTAGTCTTATAGTCACTTGTGTGGAGACACTAAGATAAGTGTATTGATGCTCATTAGAGAACTCACTGAAAGATCTACTTGTGAGATTCCTGAATGATTTATTATACCTAATTGTCAATAAAAAAACTCATCATCGTAGTAATGCAATTGATTCTTTGAGCTGAGACACCAAAGACATCTTTTGTATGAAATATTACACTTTGATGTTGAATTTATGAGCCTTAGCCATAAGTCCGGTATAGTCCAGTTATTGGGTGTGATGGGAAACATATGAAGATGAATATATGGTTAATATTTAGGAGAGAGAATATTCCATTGAATCATACACTGGTTAAATTCTTATCTAGGATAGATCAGTTAGATAGAAAAATGTTTTTGTCTCTGATGATTATTTGTGTAGACTCTATTAGATCAAACAATGAGAATTTGACATATGACCGTATTCCTATTTTGATTAAGAATATTATGTGAGTAGAGAATTAGAATTGCACGGCAACTAATGACCGGCAATTTCATTCCTGATATCGTATGAGGGTCACGGCGTTGCTTGGGTAACCATAATACGAGAGTCAATTAAATTAATCATTGTATGATAAATTTAAATAAATTAAGTTGTTATTCACATAAAATAATAGAATTAGTTCTATTATTTGAATTAAGAATTTGGTAAAGATATTAAATAGAAATTTAATATATGGACTCATTGCTAGTTCGATATTGTACCTACAGAGTCACACACATAAATAATCTCATGAAGATGGATTAATAGAGAATTTTATAAAAATATTGAGTTTTTGTGAAAAATGCTGACTATTCTATAAATAGAGGGTTTAGATAAACTCTGGTCAGTACGCGGGTCTTCCTCTCCTAGCTGCCCCTACATTCTCTCTCTCTCTCTCTCCGCTTTATCTCTCCTTTATTCTGATGGTCATGCAGAGGAGCGTACGAGAAGATCGTGGTGATCGCCAAGACCATCTCGACATGCAAGGAAGGTTATCGTCTTCGAGGTTCGTGTGAATATCACTAGAGACTAAGTATTTGCATAGCTTCCGTCATCTAAAGAATTTTCTGCATCGAGTGTAGGAGATGTTAAATGTCCATAAAGTAGTGAGGCTAGGTATTTGCGTGGCTTCCGTCATCTAAGAAATTTTCTGTATGAGTATGGGAGATGTTAAATGTTCGTAAGGTGAAAAAGATTCGATCCTTTTTTTTTTTTTTGAATTTTGTCAAATCAGAGAACCGATCCGGACAAGAAATCGGTCTTGTTTATTTTGTTTCATTGTGCTTGAACTCTGATTTCTAGTAGTGGTATCAGAATCAGGCGAAAATTTATCCCGTTTATCATTTTGAATCATCCATCATTTATTGTATTTGATTTCGTTTCGTGATTAGACTGCCGTTGTGGCATCGGCGGCATTAGATGCCAATGGCCATATTATTTTATCTCTCTCTCTCTCTCTCTGCTGGATTGCGCGCGCCCGTATGGAAGGCAACGCTGTGGCGGCGCGTTGGCACGCTTCCCGCTGGCGAGACGTGCCGCCAGGCGCTACACTATGCAGTATGCACTGTGTTGCCGCACAGAACCGCATAAGGTGGCTTCCGATGAAGGGCACAATGCGCCATCCGAAAAACCGCTTCAGCAGTAAAGTGGCCATTATAGCTATTTTTGAAGGTTTTGTCAGGTATGAATGAGGAGGTTAGAACATAAATGCGCCATATTGTTTGCAGAATTAGAGAAGAATAAGATTTTTTATTTTTAAAATAACGTTAATTCTAATTTGATAGACGGAATGATTTATACCGCATTAGAATTGTTTATATTAGAATAAGAAGAATAAACAATTCGACTCTAGACTCAAGAATTATTTATCCTTCTTATTTAACTAGTGGGTCCTATAGAATTATCAAAGTTAAACACCTCTTATTCTAATATATATTATTTCGTATAAATAATTCCGAATAACTTATTCTGCAAATAAATTAGGACATATAGGAAGCTAGAATACATCCTTGGGAAGCTATCTTTCTATTGGTTCCCCCTCTCATGCTCTGCATCTTCCCTATAAACAAACATTAAAATCAGGAATGTGAGGTTCTAAGCCAAGCGGACCAAGGCCTTGCTTTATGTTCCTCTTCGTCTTCGGTATCTTTCTACTTTCGAAATTCCACTTTGAACAGCCCTGCCTTTATCCGATTATCTACAGGGAAAGAAGTCTGTAGCTCTTGCATGGTTTCTTACTTTAAATAAGTTCCTTTATGTGGCCCTTTACTATTGTAAACAACAAATCTACCTCTCCTGGGGTTTCCTTAGTCTGAAACCCAACAACTTTTAGTTAGACCTATTCCATATGTTTAGTGAAGGAGAGCAATCTCATTTTCCATCACTTAACTAGATGAATCATTCTATAGTATACATATGCATAGGTTTGGATCCGGTTGATAATCATACCTTGAAATGTCACAACATGTTGAATACTTATTTTAGAGCACTCCAAGCCACTTTAGTTTTTTTTTAAAAAAAAATTTAACTTTTTGTCCCTGACTTGCATCGATATAATAATCCAATTCAAGATAAGTTTGTATACAACTCTAGTTTTGTCTATTTAGACAATTATTTGACCATATGAATATGAGTCCATTAACCATGATTTATTGTGATATATCCGGTAGATATGAATTAAAGGTTGGAAAGAAAAATAGTTTCCTATATGATTATCTTTATATTACTTATTACCCTCCAGCGCAGCATGTGTTTGTTGGGTTATTCCTTATGATTATTTTGATCCCAATATTTTGGTGATAACACATTTTGAAATTGTCTAAAATCAATTATTGATTATCTAAAGTAAGCAACATAATTAATCGATTGTCCATTGTCACTAGCACTATTCAATCCTGGACTTAGTTGATTTTCTGTAGATCATGATCCTTCCGATTAAAGGTCTACTGAAAAATTGATTAACCTTCTATCGCTAATCGGTTAACAGAGTTAGAACTTTAGAACCCTTTGGACTTATACCCGATTAGATGAACTCTCACTCTTTAGAAGATAATTTTTATTACTAATCGATTAAGTATTTATTTTGGTCAAAATAATTAGAGGTACCGATTACTCTTGTATCACTAATAAATAAAAGAGTTGTTTTGCAAATCGATATCGCGATCAACAATAACCACTTAGTTACTATATAAAGTCTTATTGATTACCCATTGTCAGTAGAAGTCCAATCAAGTCTATCAATTACTATGATGATAATCCATTCCTCATCTATGCTTTAATCGTTCTTCTTTTCTTAAAATCGACTATTTAAGATTATAGTTTTCTCCTTCTAATCGATATTTGGATCGATTATTGGTATAGTGTCTAAATTGATTATTTGTTCGAACATTCGATTATCTGTTAAAATTGATTGGTCATACTCCTGTAATCGATTACTAGTTGTTTTAGTGATCGAATATTTCGATTATCGACTTATCATTCGGACCGATTACTCATTTATTTGATAATTGATTATCAGACTAATCATCACTCCGATTACATCTTTTGTCTGTCTAATTGATAAACCTTGTTTCTTACTTCTGATTACTTACTAGGACAATCGATTAACGGCTTACTCCCAGCATTGATTACAAGTATTACCGTCAATCGATTACTCGATGGATTATCAATTTGTGTCCATATTCGATTACTTCTTTGTCTATAATTGATTAAAAAGTTATTTTTTATTTCGATTAATGTAGTACCTTAATCGATTAACCCATTGTATTCATGATCAATTAATAGTTTACTTGGAATCTGAATATGTTTACTTGTGTAATTGATTATCCATTGCTTATTTAATTGATTAGTTGTTTTGTCTCTTTAGCAATTATATGCACATCTTTTATAATCGATTATTTTCCTTCCCTCTTGAGCTGATCATGTGATTGTCTGTACACATTGAACGTCAATTAATTTATCTTCTCAATCTTTGTTTGACACTCTGCAAATAAATTAACTTCAATATTTTATTGTGACAATGTTTAACTATTTTTCTAGGCCCAGATACCCAATTCTGCTAAAATCTTTCTTCATACTGACACTTGATATGCCTGCAATGTATCAAACCTGTATCTACACTCTGTTTGATGCACCTTTTTCAGAACTCACATGTCCTCTAGTTACTTAGTTAGATGAGAACTTTCTATTCTTAGATTGTCAACAAGTTTGGGAAGATACGCAAAGTCAAATTTGGAAAATGATTAAGACAACCCACTGATCCTTTTAAATCAACAATGTTGCACACCTCAAACTCTCTCTCAACTAGACATAAGACTGTTTAATGTTAAGACTCATCAAGTTTAACGTTAGAGTGAAAACAGGAGATGTTAGATAGAAGGATGATAGTCGAAGAATTCAAGCGGGCAAATTTCTTTTGAATTCTTGTATAAATACAAGACTTCTCCACAAACATAAGAATGAGAACTGAGAGAGAAAAAGGGTAGGAACCAACTCTTGTAAAAAAGTTAAAAAACACATAAAGCTAGAACCTTTTTCCTATTGACACAGTCATAAAGAATTAGAACTTGAGAATTAGAGCTTCACTCAGCCATGCATTGAAGCTCTCAAGCCTTCTGCAACGAGATCAAGATCAGTGTTCTTCATTCTTGTTTTGTATCTTGATTTCTTGATTAGAGTTTAACTGTGATATCTGTCTATTGAAGAGGCATGTTTGTAATTATTTATTACAGTTGTGTTGTTGTTCCTCTTCTTAGTTTGGAAGGGAAGATCTGTCCGGCGTGCAGGATTTGTTCCCTATCGATTTGGAAGAAAAGACATGCTGGTTGGTAGGGTGTTTAGTTGTGATCTTACAAGGGGTCTATACCTTGTGTTAGTAGAAATTCCAAGAGATCACTTAGGAATTGGATGTAAGTCTGAATATATCGAACCAGTATAAATCTTTACATTTTTCCTGTGCTTAATTCCTTATTCTCCCATCTTCTGTGCATATAATTTTAATTCCGTGATTCATTTCTTATTTATTTAAGTTTGAACTCATTCAACCCCTCGGATCCCTCATAGCCCGATCAAGTGTGTTGGCATCTCTAAATTAATTTGGGTATATAACATAGACAAAAAACCACATAAAGATTGCATAACAATACTGTATACTAGGTTCTGCAAAACCATTCTTATTGTTGTTGAATTAGTTTTGTAACATAAACTCACATTGTTACAAAAGTTGTATGATGTATGATATTAGCGAAGTCTTCTTTTATTTAGGGGTGGTAACGAGCTTAGCAAAAAAATTTCGAGCTTGAGCTCCTCAATTCAAGCCCAATACTAGGCTTGAGCTCTGGTTCGAACCAAACAAGTCAAACTCGAGCGAAGCCCAAGTCAAGCTTGTTTAAGTTGGCTGGCCCATTTATCTTAGTCAGCCCAAGTTTAATCTTTAGTTTGAATTATAAAAAACTGAAAAATACTTATCGCGCCACTTGGGATGCAACAAGTCCTACATGGAATGCACCCTCTAAAGTAAAACGACATCTAGCACCCCATATGTCTCCTTGCAACGCAATAATAACGCTTAACGTGCGCTGATGTTAGTGCACATGGACGCCCCTTGAGAAAAGAAAAGAAAATTACTTTTACCCTGGAGCTTCAAGAGCATGTATGCTCTCTCGAGAGCATGTACGTGCTCTCAGAAGTATGTACAAGATTTTAGGAGCATGTGCTGCCCGAGAGCATGTACATGGTCTCGAGAGTACATGCTCCCAAGAGTGTGTACATGTCCTCCAGAGCACGTGCATGTCCTTCAAAGTGCGCATATAGTCCTCTAGAGTGCGTACATGCCGTCCAAAGCACATACATATTCTCAAAACTCCATCGCGAAAATAAAAATTTTCTTCTTTAAGGGGCGCCCATGTGCGCTGACGTCAACGCATGTCAGGCGCCATTATTTACCCTACAGGGGGCATGTGGGGAAGCTAGATGACGTTTCTAAGTTAGAGCATGTATTCCATGTGAGATTTGCTGCAAACCTTCAACTGAAGGGCCATATTGGTTCAAGGGCGAGCCCATTAACTTGAATCGGCCCACAACCTTTTATCTTGGCGAGCCCAAAAACGCTAAAGAAAAGTAGACAGGCAGCTTAACTTATAGAAATGCCTGTGGCCAGAACAAACCTCGGCATCCAAGATCGGACTAAGGAGTCCCGTGACCCTCCGTATCCAAAAGCCCTCACAGGCGGGCGGGCGGGCAGTAGTCCTGCATGGGGCCCTTTGAAAAGTTCAAGCGCCTTATAAGAATTCAAAATTTGAAATGGTAAAACCACCTGGCGGGTTGGGTTTGTGTACTTTAGCAGTGGGGTGAAAAATAAATAAATATTTATTTTAAACGCGAGTTAGCTCGCGAGCTGCTCGAGTTAAGCTAGACTCAGCCTACTTCTATTCTATGCATTTTCTTATCCAACTCATAAGGATGCTTTTGATGGCAAGTGTTTTAGATAACATTTTGAGATCAGGCGACGGTGGGCTTCTAGGAGTGATGTAACAACCTTTTGACAAACATCTTTTATATATATATTTTTTTGTTCAGTGGCACAGGGTCAAGTAGGTATGTACAAGTATTTACAAGCAACCCGATATTGAATTCGAGAAATCCTCTAGAGTTGGAGATAGTTTCACGTCGGTCGAGAAATCCGCCTAATTAGACGAGAAATTTTAGGTCCGCCTGATTATCCGGGTTCCGGAAAAATAATCTTACGGACCATAAGATAAAGATCCCAACAACATCTATCGATTGCATGGCTGGAGAATTTTTAAGCTCCAACCAGATTCGAACCTGAGACCTGCCAATTGAGAGGCAAATGGTGAATCAACTGCCCTAGGCAGCTGGCTCGACAAACATCTTACACATGAAGGACATATGTTTGGTTGTCTGATTATTTAAGTACTGTGATTGAGAACTTGGAGATTGATATTGTGTTTTACCATCTTCTTTTAGAATATCATATGTGAATTACTTGTTTTTGGAAAACTACTTCTGATGTAGGCCAAGATCAAGGGGTAGCAATTATATTCGCCTCATTATGTTTTTTATGCTTTCTGTGCATGTTTTGTGGTTGTCAGTGACCTAGGTTGTGGTTGACCACCCCTAAAATGGCTGCATGATTTATCACTTGATCAAGTTTCATTATGTTCATGCTCTGTGCATTGAGCCTACCAGGTGAAATGTTAAGTTGGGCACAGTATTTCGTTCAGTTTTTCCATTGCATACTCAGGTTAGAGTTTCACTCGATCAAGTTTTATCGATGCTGGTCTTGCATCTTTGTTCTTATTTGTTTGGCTAAGTTTATATGCATCTTCAGGAGTTGTCCGAACTTGGTCAGTTTAAGTTCTTCTGTTAAATCTTCATACCATTGTCACTTCCCGGAGGCTTGCAACAACTGGACACAATGCTAAGGGTGTGCATCGGTTCAGTTTGGTTTTGAAGAAAATTTCTTCAAACCGAATCGGTCTGAATCGAAATATTTTGGTTCGGTTCGGTTCAAACCGAAATTCTTTATTTTATTCATATTATATATATATATGTATATATATATATATATATATATAATATTAAAATCAAAATTTAAAAATACATATTTATACATAAATATAAATATGTATTTGATAGTGAAATATTAAAACATTTATATATATAATGTTATTATAATGTATTTATTTATTTAAAAATTGATTTATTTGATTTTTTGGTTCGATTTTTTGATTTATTTGAACAATAAGAATGACTTGAATGGATTACTAGCTTCACCACCATCAGAACCCGTATTGATTTGTCACTTTAGGGAAGGAGATATGGGATTAGCCTTGGACTTAAGTCTCATAGAAAGGGTCTTGATGTCTAAACTCCGACACATTTAATATATGATTGAGCAAAGGCAGTCGTAGGTAGAGAACACATTTGTATGCGCACATCCGCTAAGGGTTGGACTACATGATGCTGTGCTTACATATCTCAGTCTGCCAAGCCCCAAATTCGGTCCAATCCAATGACTCACGTTGTATTCAAGCTACTTAACAGTATGAATAACCTAGCATATAAATAGGAAGTGAATTAAGAGCGACAATAACTAACGCATGAAATAAAATGTCAATTACTATTAGTAATCTAATGCCGATTACCATCAATAATCTAAATATCCAAATTACATAGCTCTTGCCATATCCATTAAAATTACATCAATCCATAATCTAAAATAATTCACTCATCTCACTAGTAAAAGGAAAATATATCATTCTCATACTACTAAAGCAAATAAGCAATCTAACTAGATAATAACCTCACCAATAGAAGTCCCAATCCTAACGCTTTCTCAAATCAAGGATCTACCTCCTCCGTCGACTCTGAAAATTGTTAATAAGGTTTATGAGTATAAGTACTCAGCTGGCATCAAACCCACCAAATGTTAAACATATAATAGTTGAAAACAAGTGATAACTAATATCATAAATTAAAGATGCTACATATAACTCAAATAATAATACGATAGAAAATATGATTACATATAGGTTTACCAAATCAAATGTATTTTCTAATAGTATGACCAAATCAAATATTATATAGCTTACTTAGCATGATGACTAAATCAAATTTACATCGGACTTATTAAATATGTTAGTCATGATTTGAACATATCACATATCCTACATCACATATCACATATCATATAGCGGATGACATGGTACAGTAGCTTTTCAAATCAGCGCAAAGCATAGCTTATAAACAAATATAGATCTCATATTTTATGTTAAAATCATAGAATTCAAAAGAATGACTAAGCAAAGTAATCAAAGGATTCAAATGAATATACTAAGTTTAAATAAATATAATATATCATAGATTTCATATATATATATACCAATTAAATCACATAAAACATATTATAATGGACATACACCCAAACCACTATATAAGAGGTCCTAATCTTGGTCACTACGTAGGACCGAAGTGTCTAACTCCTATCCAACTCCAAATCACCATGATGTTACATATCATCGTCCATAGTTTTACCGGTTGAAAATCAAGATTCCACCTATTGCCCTCGGATTCAAATTTGCCTTCTCCAATACGGATGTTTGTATCAGAATTAGGCCATACAATATCCTTAAGATGGTAATGTCTAAATAAAGTCATACATATATAGCACAATAGATCTACAATTTGAATTATTGAAGTGCTAAATACATATACAAGTTAAAATATAGTCTTTTAGTATGAAAATACTCAGTTAAAGAGTCAAGTAGATCAAATGAAGAGATAATTAGATCAAAATTGATTCCAATAGATTATTAGACTGGAAAGAATGCTACACAAATTTTATGAGAATTTTTGGACCATTAATCATAACTTTTCAGACATTAAACTAATTTTTTAGAGTTGAAAAAATTAATAAATATGTCAAAAAATTAACCAAACGTGATGAACATGATGAATATGTCATATGTTATGTGTACGCAAAGTTTTATATAATTTGGACGTCAAATAAGAAGGATAGAAGATCAAGTGGGAATTCCAAAAGTTAAGTCAATTTGGAGTCAAAGAATAAATAACAAAAAAAAAAAAGAATTCTAAAAAATTATCAAAATTTTCAAGCAAGTAGTGTTCATAGAATAGATGTGTGGACAAAATCTTAGATCATTTGGACCTAAGATCACAGAGTTATAGCCAATCAACGTTGAAACAGATTCTCAAACTGACAGCAAATTGAGCAATCTAAAGCATATCATGCTTAGTAGTCATGATTTATAATTTACATCTAGGTCTTTGAAGCCTTTTAGACTGAAGGCTTAGTCAAATTACTAATCGATTATGGGTTTATAAATCGCATCATGGTTTATGGACACCTTTTAGACTGAAGATTAGCCGAACTGCAAATAGATTAATTGGGTATTGCTAATCGATTACTGGCTTTGAATCGCATCATCTGGGCTAACTGTGCTTCAACCTAGATTTTCATATTTGAATAATTTCAATAAATTGACAAAGAATTCATGGATCAAATTAAGATGTAAGATTATAGACTTAAAGATAATGCTTCTAGAAATCTATTTTGACCACTTCTAAAAATCATAACATATTTTTCATATAATACAAAATATCACTTGTTAGATTATCATCATCTACCTCTTGAACAATGCTGAATCTAATCCCTTCTAGCCCCTTTCTCTCAATCAATCATTGCTTCCTTCTAGTTCTAAGCCTTCATCCACGTCCTCTAAACTTCCAAGAATAATTATCAAACATTAGAATTGAATCCAACAAAGAATAAGTATGAATTCTCTCTTCTCTCTCAAGAACATCCATATATACTTACCCTTCAATTTGATGTGTGGCTCTAAGAGCCCTAGCAAGAAATCTATGGCTTACTTATAGCCAATACCCTTCCCTATACCCACCACAATCTTTCCCTTCCTTGCTAGAATCGAAGCTTGACTCTATAAGATTTTCCTTCCAAGACAAATTGACAATTTGAGTTCAAATCAGACTCATTCAGGCACTCTACACTTTTCTTTCCTTAAAACCCCTTAATTCCAACCCCTTAAATGATAGAATTAGGGAAAACTCCCTTCTATAAAATTGTAGATATTTTTACCCTATTTTCAATGGTACTAATTATGTAATTTTTTGACTTGTGTGTGAAACGTTCTACAATCACTAATGGGCTAGGTCTAATGGACCTATTGGACTTAGTTTTGTTAGTCTTAGGTGGCCTACAAGCCAATATGACTTTGTAATATCATTCATTTATTAATATATAATGACATTATTTCATTATGTGTAAATTCACATTATTATCGTCTCATAATGAAGTCCGTGAATATGTGCGATAGTAATCAAATTATGATGAGATCATACTAGTGAGACTGATCACTTAAACACACATATTCTTAATAGTTCATAGTCGGAGGATATCCGAGAAGGACATCGGATATCCGGTTAGACTAGTACATATTACTCCTGCTCATAAGATGAGGGTGACTGATCTCATAGTCACTTGTGTGGAAACACTAAGGCGAATCTGTAGGTGCTCATTAGAGAATGAGTTCACTGAAATGATCCGACTGAATTGCTGGATGGTATTGTACCTCATTGTCAACCAGATTGATTCTATTGTCGCAGTTGCGTGGAAGGTCTTCGGACCTGAGACACCAAGGGCACCTTGTCGGTGGACTTCTGTGCTTTGACCTTGGTTTATGAATCTCTAACCACAGGATTCTAAACAACCAAGGATCGGATACAGCGGAATACCGTCGAAGGGAATTGAGTGTCAATAGGAAATCATTCGCTCTCGGTACTAAGAGAGAGAATGCTCTGGAAAGGATGCGCGGAAGTCCCTGGCCAAGGCAGACGATAATGTCGGGAAAAGAGTTTTCCGATATTATTCGGCAGCATCCGATCTAAGTGAGTCGACCGGTTAGGGTTTGACAGTACACCATACCCTGAATTGACTCGAGAGTATTGTACAAATGAAGGACTATATCCACGCGATAACTATCGGCGGAAAGGCTCTAAGAGTGGGTTAGTTAATCCCGATACCTTTCGGGTTCACCTGGTGTTGCTTCGCACCCAACGTGATCGGAGGCCGATCGAATTTGATGTGAGACATTGATTCGATTGATTAATGAGTTATTAGTTAATTAATCAGGCCAGTGACGAGTCACTGGGCTTATTGGGCCATTAACCGGACTGGTTATTGGGCCTAGAAGGTGTTGGGATCGCTGTGTCGGGATCCGATCCTAAAACGCAGCGGAATAAAGAAGTTCGGGATCGGATCTGTCCCGTTTCGGTCGTTAAAACTAAAACCGATGTAGATCGATTTACCTTGCGCGGATTCGAATCCGCGTCCGTTTTCCGGTTCCGTCGGAGTGATGCAGCAAGTCGCGCAGATGCCCGACCTCTAGCGGTATCCACGCGGTTCTCCTCGCGATGGATCGTCCTCGCTTCCTTGCTCGCTGCGGCGCTCGAAGATCCTGTCTGACTGCACGTAATCCGCCGCGACATGCGAATTCGGAATTCCCGTCGAACGAAAGGTGGAGCAGTTGGGAACGGCACGCCCAGAGGAGAGAGAGAAAGTGGGAAGAACGAATGACAGCTAGGTCAGGGTTGCTGGCCCCGGACGTAGAATCCATTCTTTTATAAGAAGTCAGTTTACGGTTTTTCATAAAAACCCAGACTTATCCGAAATCCTGTCGGATTATCCATCGACTTGAAAACGATTTGCGTGTAACCCTCTAGGCCCAAATACCAGTCCAGTTAATAGCCCATTAAGTCCAGTAACCCTTTACTGACCCACTGAATTAATTAATATCCTTATATTCAATTAATCAGCCGAATTTAATGTCCTACAATAAATTCGGACGGACTGCCGATCACGTTGGATGCCAAGCAACATCGTGTGATCCTGGATGGCACTGGGGGTTATCGCAACCCTCTATTGGAACCTTTCTGTCATCGGTTAGCGCGTGGATATAATCCTTCATCCGTACAATGTTCTCGAATCGACCTAAGGCATGGTTTACTGTTAAACACTATTTGGTCGATTCACTTGAATCAGATGTCGCTAATATGAATCCGATAACTCCTTATCGATTACAGAGTCCGCCCTGGCCAGGGACTTTAAGTGCATCATTCCCGGAACATTCTCTCTCAAACAACCGAGAGCGGATGATTCCGTATTGAACACACAATTACCTTCGAGGGCATTTTCCTGAACCCGATCGCTTGACTTATTGATAACCCATGGTTAGGGATTCGTTCGTCAAGGTCAAAGCTCAGAAACCTAACAACAAGATATCTTTGGAGTCTCAGGTCTAAGAATCATCCACGCAACCGTGACAATTGAATCGAGCTGGTTAACAGTGAGGTGATTACCATCCAGCGATTCATAGTCGGATCAGTTCAGTGAACTCATTCACCAATGAGCACCTATAGGTTCAGCATAGTGTCTCCACACAAGTGACTTATGGGATCAGTCACCCTCATCATATGAGCTGAAGTAACCTATACTAGTCTATCCGGATGTTCGATGTCCTATCTCAAACATCCTATGACTAGGAACAATTAAGAACATGTGTTTATAAGTCTTCGGTCCCGTAATTATGATCTCATCATAATCCAAAGACTATTGCACATGTTCATGGACTTCATCGTGATACGATAAACACAGATCGAATTAATTACACACAATGAATTATTGCCATTTATTAATAATCTGAATATGTACACAGTATCGGATTGACTTTGAGACCATCTAATACTAACAATCTCCCACTTGGACTAAAGCCAATCACTTTTATACAGAATACCCATATTCTCTAAGTGACGCTCAAAAACATTTTGAGACAAAGGCTTTGTAAGTGGATCTGCTATGTTGTCGGCTGAGGAAACTCTTTCCACCACGACATCTCCTCGAGCTATAATCTCTCTGATCAGATGAAAGCGCCGCAGAATGTGCTTCGACTTCTGATGAGACCTCGGCTCTTTCGCTTGAGCAATCGCCCCATTGTTGTCACACAGCAGTGGGACGGGACCAGATATGCTTTCCACCACACCAAGATCGCTGATGAATTTCTTCATCCACACAGCTTCCTTGGCGGCTTCAGCAGCAGCAATATACTCGGCTTCTGTTGTCGAATCAGCAGTGGTTTCCTGCTTGGAACTTTTCCAGCTCACTGCTCCCCCGTTGAGTGTGAAAATAAAACCTGATGTTGACTTGCTGTCGTCAGGATCAGACTGAAAACTCGAGTCAGTATATCCTTGCAGCTTTAAGTCTCCTCCTCCATAGACTAGAAATATATCCTTAGTGCTTCTCAAGTACTTAAGGATGCATTTCACAGCCTTCCAGTGTTCATCACCTGGATCTGCCTGATGTCTGCTCGTAACACTTAGAGCATATGCTACATCAGGTCTGGTACATAGCATGGCATACATGATGGACCCTATGGCAGAAGCATAGGGGACTTTATCCATCACTGCCCTCTCTTCAGGTGTCTTGGGAGACTGACCTTTAGATAGTAAGATTCCATGTCTCATCGGTATGAGTCCTCTCTTGTAATTTTCCATGCCAAACCTTTTGACAATGGTTTCTATGTATATGGATTGGGTTAAAGCTAGCATCTTCTTTGATCTATCTATATAGATCCGTATTCCCAATACGTAAGATGCTTCTCCCAAATCCTTCATGGAGAAGTTCTTTGACAGCCATATCTTTACTGATGACATCATTCCTACATCATTCCCAATGAGTAGGATGTCGTCAACGTAAAGAACCAGAAATGTGATTGCACTCCCACTGTTCTTCTTGTATACACAGGGCTCATCCTCATTCTTAATGAAGCCATAAGATTTGATTGCCTCATCAAATCTTATATTCCAGCTTCGAGATGCTTGCTTCAATCCATAAATAGACCTCTGCAACTTGCATACCATGTCTGGAGATTCTTTGGATGTGAATCCTTCTGGTTGTATCATATACACCTCCTCCTCAAGGTTTCCATTGAGGAAGACAGTCTTCACATCCATCTGCCAGATTTCATAATCATGGTAGGCAGCAATGGCGAGAAGAATGCTGATGGACTTAATCATAGCAACGGGCGAAAAGGTTTCCTTATAGTCAACACCTTGTCTTTGACGATAGCCTTTTGCCACTAATCTTGCTTTATAAGTCTCAATACGTCCATCTGCACCGATCTTTCTTTTAAAGATCCATTTGCAGCCGATAGGTACTATACCATCGGGTAAATCCACCAAGTTCCAAACTTGGTTGATGTACATGGACTGTATTTCAGAATTCATGGCTTTCCGTCATTTCCCGGCCTTTGGACTTTCAATGGCCTCCTGGTAAGTCTTAGGATCATCATCCTCATTATAGAGTATCCTTGAACCATCCAAATTAATATGTCCCACATATCTTTCTGGTGGTTTAGGTACTCTTTCAGACCTACGAGGTTCTTGTGTATCATTTTGAACATGTCCAGAAATTGACGGTTCATCTGATGAACCATTGCCAGTTTGTGGGTCTGGAACTTCTTCCAGTGTTACTTTACTCCCACTGTCCTTCTGGAGAATATAATCTTCTTCCAGAAAGACAGCTCTCCTGGCCACAAATACCTTTTGTTCGCTAGGAGGATAAAAGTAATATCTATAAGTTTCCTTTGGATATCCTACAAATCTGCATTTGTCAGTTCTGGATTCTAGCTTATCTGCGTCATGTCTTTTAACATGAGCAGGACATCCCCAGACTTTAACATGTTTAAGGTCTGGTTTTCTTCCATTCCATATCTCATATGGAGTGGTCTCAACAGATTTGCTGGGTACCTTGTTCAGGATATACATAGCCGAGCTAAGTGCATATCCCCATAAGGACACTGGTAATTTGGACATGCTCATCATAGATCACACTATTTCCATTAATGTGCGATTTCTCCTTTCTAATACACCATTCATCTGAGGTGTATAAGGAGGTGTAAGCTGAGAAAGGATACCATTATCCTTTAAGTATTTAATGAACTCAGTACTCAAGTATTCACCACCCCGATCAGATCGGATGATTTTTATACTCTTTCCTGTTTGTTTTTCTACTTCATTCTTAAATTCTCTGAATTTATCAAAGACTTCAGATTTATACTTCAACAAGTATACATATCCAAACCTTGAGTAATCATCAGTGAATATAATGAAGTATGAGAAACCACCAATAGTTTGGGTTGACATAGGACCACATACATCTGAATGTATGAGTTCTAATATGCCTTTAGCTCGTTCTCCAGTTCCACTAAATGGAGACTTAGCCATTTTACCCATTAAACATGACTCACAGGTTGCATATGATTCATAATCAAATGGATCCAAATATCCATCTTTATGCAACCTTTGGAGTCTGTTTTCACCAATGTGTCCAAGCCTATAATGCCACAAGTAGGCTTTATTCATTTTATACTTACTTCTTTTAATTGAAGAACCGATATGTAAATTATCATGAGACACATTCAATAGATACAATCCATTGGACAAAATAGCAGAAGCTATTAATTTATTTCCGAAATAAATTGAACAACTATTGTTTCCAAAATTTAAATTGTATCTAATTCTATCTAAACATGAAATAGAAATGACGTTCCTTATTATGCTAGGTACATAATAACATTCATCTAATAAAAATGTGTCTCCGGATGGTAGCTTGAGCTTTACTGTCCCCACAGCGATCGCCGCAACTCTTGCGCCGTTACCTAGCCTCAGCTCCACCTCGCTGGTCCTCAGCTTACGCCTTCTTGTCAGTGCGTGCACATAATTGCAGATATGAGATACACATCCAGTATCTAATACCCATGATGTACAATCTCTTATTGACAAGTTTACATCTATCATATAGATACCTGAAGCGTCCTACTGCTTCACAGTTCTTTGAGCCTTGTCCTTGAGGTATTCCTTGCAATTCCTCTTCCAATGCCCTTTCTGGTGACAGTAGAAGCAATCACCTTTCTCAGCACTTTTACCTTTGTCTTTCTTGGTGACCTTTGCCTTTTTCTGAACCTTGTTCTTATTCTTTCGAAAAACTTGGACTGCAAGTCTTTTTTTGTTGGTCTTACCAACCATTAGGACTTGGGGTTTATCCTTCACAAGGTTCCCCTCAGCAGTTTTCAACATGTTCAGCAGTTCAGCTAAGGTGGCCTGGATCTTGTTCATGTTAAAATTAACGATGAACTGAGTATATGACGGTGGAAGTGAAGACAACACGAGATATGTGTGCATCTCATTGGGAAGTGTAATCCCAAGAGCATCCAACCTCTCTACCCACTCAATCATCTTCAGCACGTGATTCTGTACTGAAGTTCCCTCTGCCATCTGAGCCTTGAACAGATTCTTCGATATCTCATATCGTTTGATTCTGCTCTGCTCACCAAAGAGCTCCTTCAAATGGAGCATGATGGATCTAGCATCCATCTCTTCATGTTGCCTCTGCAACTCATTGCTCATAGAGGCTAACATATAGCATTGGGCCATGGTGGAATCCTCCTTCCATTTTTCATACGCTATCATTTCCTCCTCTGGAGCATCTAATGCTGGTTCAGCAGGAGGTTCAGTATCCAAGACGTAGGCAATCTGCTCAGACCTGAGGACTATCTTCAGGTTTCTAAGCCAGTCTGAGTAATTGGTGTCTGTCAAACGGTTGGCATCAAGTATGCCTCGCAACGGGTTATGATGCGACATTCTCGCCTACAGGAGATAATTAATTGATAATTAGCAGATATTCAGATTATCTAAAACAAGATATGGTCTTTTATTATCTAGTTTTACTCCCACTAATTTTCGACGGACTGTATAATCTTCAGATATACAGAACAGGAGACGCCGACTGTCTCCTAGTGGAGATCAGAATCTTCAAGCATCACAGTATGACCTCGGGTAAACACATAGTATCATACTGCTATCTCAGAGCAATCATCTCATGATAATTGCAACTCCTTGCAATATCCGATTGTACTTCGGCTCCCAAGTTTAATGGTCCCGGGTAAACACAGTAGACCATTATCCCTGGTCTAAGCTTTACCATCAATACGCGACAGAGTAAAGTAGAAATATAGTTCCCGGGTAAACACGTGGATGACTATATCGTTCCTCTACTCTTATCCAAAGGCATCTTATGCCATGATCAACAGTCCTCTCATCAGTTAATGGCAAACCTCGGGTAAACACATAGTATCTGCCACCACCGAATTAAGTTCTATTAATCATATTGATGGAGAGCCACGCGGTACATTCTCAATGACTCGCGCTACGGCTTAGAGTTTGTAACGAAGGTTTTACTTATTTAATTTGGTCTCATCCTAGGTGATAGTATTAAATATATCGAATATATTTATTAATACTAATAACCTAGCAAACATAAAGCACACGCATCACATACATGTCATTAGTGTGGTCATGGATGACACTGCGGTTTGACTTGAGCCAGACAGTCAAACACACACATACACACAATATAACAACTTATATCATGAGTCTGCAAACCTATGGATTCAATGAACTCCTTCATTTTCATCTGGTCAGCAGTTGTGGATCATCCTCGCTCCGCGCGTATCCGCCTCGATCAAATTACATCGTAATTCACAATTACATGATAATTCAAAAGAGAAAGCCTTATGGCGATTACATCAAGGAGGAAGGTAGAAGTACAATGGAATATGAGAGGGAGAGGTTCGCAGACCTCTATTTATTAATACACAATAAACCACACAATCACATTCCATATCCACAATTAATGTTCGTCCATGACTATCATGTGTTTTATTAAACAAACCACACATGAATTGCGCATCAAATGGCTAAATAAAATTTTCAAAAATAATATTAATTTTGGTTTTCATAAAACCAGGGACCAATTAAAAATTAGATTTAGAATTTTCGAAAACTTTTACAGTTTAAACATGCTAATTTAAATCAAATTCAAACAAGCAGTTATAACACATCATATGCATTAAAATTCCAAAATTTAAATATCTAGAATATTCCATGCAAATATGACAAGATTAATCTAACTATTAGATTAATAAAGTCATTAAACAACCAGATTAATCATTATCTTATTAAAATCTAACATTTAGATTATCTAGTTATAAATAATCATAAATTCAACATTTAAATCAATAATTAATTATAACTATAAACTTCAATTAAGATAATGACATTAATCAATTGCAATGGGTCTCAAAAAAGTTAAATTGAATAAGAAATTTAATTTCAAAACATTTTGAAAATATAAAGTTGAAAACAATTTAATCTAATTTAAAACCGGGGTTTTAAAATTATGCAGGCGGCTCAGCCTACCCCTGGCCGAACCATGGCTCAGCCCAGCTGAGCCATGGATTCGGACCAGGGTGCCTGGCTCGGGCCAGGGGGGGGTCCATGGGCTCAGACTCGGTCTGAGCCCGGCCCCCCCGGTCCGGTCGGACCGTGCGGCTAGGGAACCCTAGCCGCACGGGACCGGGCCTTCCCCTTTCACCCTCGGCGGCGCCTGGTTGCAGGAAACCGGGGGGGAAGGGGGGGGAGGCGGCGGCCGGCGACTGCCCGGCGCCGGGAGGGCACCGGACCGCCGCCGGTCACCTCGCCGGTGCCGGACGGCGCCTGTGGTGTGTTGCAACCCCAAAAGGGGTGCCCGGAATCCCCTTTAAAACCCCTGTCAAACCTAGGTTTTGGGATGCACTATTCCGGCCTTTCACTGCCGGCAACCCCCCGCCGGAGCCGAAGATGACGTTGGCAGTGATCTGTGGGACCATTTGGTCATACCAAAAAATCCTTCCCAACAGATTCGCATCACATGTGATTATCCAAACATCACCCCCACAAGCTTTGTTCTTCGTCCCACGAAGAACGCGAGAGACCATAAATAACGATTTTTGCAGAAATAAAATTAATCTAATTAATTTTATCCATCACATGAATATTATTTCTCCAACAGAATCGTAAAAATTACATGGAATATAACTAGAAAATTAAATTTCAGAATCCGAAACGGCGAAGAACACAGTGATAACCTGGCTCTGATACCACTGTTGGGATCGCTGTGTCGAGATCCGATCCTAAAACGCAGCGGAATAAAGAAGTTCGGGATCGGATCTGTCCCGTTTCGGTCGTTAAAACTAAAACCGATGTAGATCGATTTACCTTGCGCGGATTCGAATCCGCGTCCGTTTTCCGGTTCCGTCGGAGCGATGCCGCAAGTCGTGCAGATGCCCGACCTCTAGCGGTATCCACGCGGTTCTCCTCGCGATGGATCGTCCTCGCTTCCTCGCTCGCTGCGGCGCTCGAAAATCCCGTCTGACTGCGCGTAATCCGCCGCGACATGTGGATTCAGAATCCCCGTCGAACGGGAGGTGGAGCAGTTGGGAACGGCACGCCCAGAGGAGAGAAAATGTGGGGAAGAACGAATGACGGCTAGGTCAGGGTTGCTGGCCCCGGACGTAGAATCCGTTCTTTTATAAAAAGTCAGTTTGCGGTTTTTCACAAAAACCCAGACTTATCCGAAATCCTGTCGGATTATCCATCGACTTGAAAACCATTTGCGTGTGACCCTCTAGGCCCAATTACCAGTCCAGTTAATATCCCATTAAGTTCAGTAACCCTTTACTGACCCACCGAATTAATTAATATCTTTATATTCAATTAATCAGCCGAATTTAATGTCCCACAATAAATTCGGACGGACTGCCGATCACGTTGGATGTCAAGCAACATCGCGTAATCCTGGATGGCACTGAGGTTATCGCAACCCTCTATTGGAACCTTTCTGTCATCGGTTAGCGCGCGGATATAATCCTTCATCCGTACAATGTTCCCGAATCGACCTAGGGCATGGTTTACTGTTAAACCCTATTTGGTCGATTCACTTGAATCAGATGCCGCTAATCTGAATCCGATAACTCCTTATCGATTACAGAGTCCGCCCTGGCCAGGGACTTTAAGCGCATCATTCCCGGAACATCCTCTCTCAAACAACCGAGAGCGGATGATCCCGTATTGAACACACAATTACCTTCGAGGGCATTTCCCTGAACCCGATCGCTTGACTTATTGATATCCTATGGTTAGGGATTCGTTCGTCAAGGTCAAAGCTCAGAAACCTACCAACAAGGTATCTTTGGAGTCTCAGGTCCAAGGATCATCTACGCAACCGTGACAATTGAATCGAGCTGGTTAACAGTGAGGTGATTACCATCCAGCGATTCATAGTCGGATCAGTTCAGTGAACTCATTCACCAATGAGCACCTATAGGTTCAGCATAGTGTCTCCACACAAGTGACTTATGGGATCAGTCACCCTCATCATATGAGCTGAAGTAACCTATACTAGTCTATCTGGATGTTCGATGTCATATCTTAAACATCTTATGACTAGGAACAATTAAGAACATGTGTTTATAAGTCTTCGGTCCCGTAATTATGATCTCATCATAATCCGAAGACTATTGCACATGTTCATGGACTTCATCGTGATACGATAAACACAGATCGAATTAATTACACACAATGAATTATTGCCATTTATTAATAATCTGAATAAGTACACAGTATCAGATTGGCTTTGAGACCATCTAATACTAACAGAGGGTCACACGTAAATGATTCTCAAGGCGATGGATAATAAAGTGTGTTTTATATAAATTGGAGGTTTTTATGAAAAATCATATAGTTAGTATAAAATATAGAGAACGGGCTGAGCAGGCCAAGCAGTTGCTAACTCTAGCTGCCCTCTCCTCTCTTCCTCTCTCTCTGGTGTAGACACGCTAATTTTGACATCATTTTGAGTAAATTTCATATCATATAATAATGCTTCAAAATGGTCTGATATTTAATCATTAGTTAATTTTTGTTATTTTTCTGAATTAATTATCTAAATGACATCGGTCAGATAGACATAATTTAAGTTTATTAATGAAATTCATTTTAACTCAGATTTTTAATCAAGTATGAAGGATTCTAAAAGACGTCGACATGTGAAGACGTCATTTAGGGTTATATTCTTATTTTGATTTTTAATATGATTTTTAATTAATTTATTAATAAACTAAAAGACGTCTACTAGGCACGACGCCATTTAGGTTTCCGAAATTGTTTCTGTTTCTTCTTTCCGATGTTTATCCTTATCTTAATTAAGCTAAAAGACGTCTCCTACGGGCGACGCGTTTTAGTTAATTACAGATAATGATGAATTAGGCTGTATTTATCTATTTCTTGGTTGGATTGACTTCAAATTCCTTCATGTTAATCTGTAAGTAACTGCGGACGCGTGAACTTAAGTGTATAAATACACAAGCTTATGAAGAAGAAAAAGTGAAGGATTTTTGAAAAAGACATCATCCAAACGCTGAAGGATCGAGGCGCTGCTACTACTTCTAGGAGTCTTGAAGCTTTGTCCTTTCTTCATTATTTCTTCGTCCTTTCAAGATTCATTTAAGAACCAAGGCTTTCCAGGGGCCATCCAACTTCTTAATCAATTTCTTCATCTTTCTCATGTTCACCATATTAAGTTCAAAATCTCGTTCATCATATTACTCCATGCAATACACACTCACTAGCATATTTTTCAATCTATGTGTTTAAGGGGTTTTAAAGACTACAAACAAGTGAGTTCATTCGTTTAAGTTGCATGATTAAAATTATTACTAGAATATATACTACATCTATTTGAGTTCTTATTGTTCTTCTCCCATTTCTTTTATTTTTCTTTGTAAGGTACAAAGAAGATCAAGAGGAGAGAATTAACAACAAGAAAATCTGGATGATCTTCAAAGTCCGATAAGCATTCAAAGGAAGAATAAAGTCAGAAGGACTCTTTTCGTTCAGCCGACTGAAGGAGGAGAATCAAGGACTTCAACATCTCCTAATTCTGAAATAGGTAAGCGATCAATCTCTGTCTTTAGAAACTTTTTAGTCAAAAGTTTCTGGCGATCACATTCACTTAGTTTTTAATAGGTTTTTATTATCACTTAAACAACAAAAATTTCATGATAATCATACATCACTAATTTGAGCACTCACATCTGGCGCCCCAGGAGAGCTCGGATCTTCGGGTTTGCTCCGCCGCTTCGCCAACTCCCATCCGATGGAAAATCGTCCACGCATTGCGGCGAACGACGGAGACTTCGTGGGCTGCGAGGAACGAGGAACGTGAGGATATCCGTCGCGAGAAGGATCGCGTGGACTCTGTTAGAGGCCGGGCGCTTGCGCGGCTTGCAGTGTCACACTGACGGAACCAAACGGTTGCAGATTCGAATCCGCACACGGTAAGAAAACGATGATCCGATTATCGATTTTGGTTTATTCGAAACGGGAAAACGGATCGCTGATTTTTATTTTAATTTCCATTGCGTATGCGATCAGGAAAACCACCGGGGAACCTAACAAGTTTTACTCAAATAGTAGGTATTAAATTATAATTCATTAAACTATTTAAATATTCATAAATGGGCTTCACTAACCTTAATCTATTAACGTATTAAATGGGCTTAAGAACCTAGGGCATCACACAATCAACCTATCATTCCATATTCTTAAGATATACATGAACTGATTACTTGTGAATTGACATCGTATAGAATGATGACATGGGTAATAGAACTAGTGAATCTTTATTATACTTATAGTGCTCTTATTAACACGATATTGATGTGCACGAGATGATTGAATGTTGATTATAGACTTAAAAGTTTCATTTCATAAATGAGTAATACTTGTTGCATAGTGATGTTGCAACACAAGCAAGCAATTGTCCGATCGAGTTCAATCGAACTGTTGCAGTAAAAGGTAACTTGTTTTTTATTTTTTTCTAAAAATCCAAGAGGTGGAGTCAACCTAAGGAAGACATTTGCACCATCTAATCTTTGATCAAATGGTTTATAAAATTAAAAAGAAAAAGAAAAATGGACCATTCTATTTTCTTTTTTGGAATTGTTTTAACTGTCTGATCAAAGGTGGAACAATACATATGGCTCCCTTAAGATTACCCTACCTCTTTTAATTTTTATAAAAAAATAAAAAATAAAAAATAAATTTACTGCAACAATTGTCCGATCAAACCCGATAAGACAGCAGCTCTCCTGTAATGGAGCAGACATACACTACAAGTTGTGCAACAAGCATTACTCTTTAAAGATTTACATATTTATCTTGGTAATGGTTATAATCATGTGATTTTCATTCAATAGTGATTTTGTGGACCTTTATGGTCATGGGATCCTTACTAAGCTCTCTTTTTTAGACTTAGCACACTATGGTTTTAGCTTCTGAAGAGCAAGAGTCTTGAGGTGACTATGGGATCTTGGAACATGGCGATTCTTGTGCTTGGTTGGGCATGCTGGAGGGAAATCTTGGCTTTCTACTTCTTTTGTGGTGAACTTCTAGCCACATAATAATCTAACTTTGAATTTTGTTATATTGCTTTATCCTTGACATGCATGGTGAGTCTTATGTATGGATTAAACTCCTTTGTGATGTTTTTAAATTTATTGTCTTTTTAATTCTCACTTTGCATTCCCCAATAATAAGGACGAAGGATGCACACAATGAGGATGCATGATGCCTTTCTCAAAATTAAACAACGCAAGATTGTTATTATTTTGGGAGAGTTTTACAAAGGGCAAAATTACTTCCCGAAGAACAAGGAAAGTGGCACCAAACAAGGTTCAATCCATGTTCTCTTATCAAAATAATTTTTTAAAGAGAAAAAGCTTAAAAAAACATAACCAAACACCTTATTAATGGACACTTTCTTGTGTTTGAAGATGCTTTGAATTTTATGGTCATATGACAATGTGGCATCTTTTGATTAGTCAACCAAATTGAGCCACATCAAGAATTATAATTATTAAAATCCTTTATATGATCTTTAACCATTCATAAATAAATGTCAAACGCTTCTGCTTGTGTATGAAGAGATTCCAAGCAAGGAAACGGTGACGAACAAAAAGAAGAAAAGAGAAGGACTCTCAAGGGTCTACCTAATGGTAAATATAGGAAATAACATAGAATTCTCGGGATAAAGGGTATTTAAGTCTTGAATGGAAAAAATAATGCTAAAGTTGGAGAATTTTAATTAGACCCCTCTGCCAAAAGTGTCACATTACTTTTCACCTCCTTTAAATGTTTAGTTGACTATCTGGTGCCTCACTTTTCATCTGCTATTATGATCCACACTCTCATTAACTATTTATGATGGATCACAACATGTTAATGTAATAATATAATAAATGTAATAAATGTAGTTGTTAAATAAGGTGACCACTAACATAGTAATGTAGTAACCTTAGAAATGTATAACCAATAACATAGTAATGTAGTAACCTTAGAAATGTATAACCAATAGCATAGTAATGTTAACATCTTAATTGTTAAAACTTTAAGATACTAAAAATAATCAATTAAGATTTTTCTCTAAGGATATTACCTTTGTAGAATAATAAGACTATTAAAAATAAAATAACTTGTCCGTGATTTATAATCTAATGAAAGAATTGTAAAATAATCAACTAAGATTTAAATTGAATTTTCATCATTAATAATATTTTTTTAAAAGTCTATCATATATCAGATTATGAGAATGACCCCTAATCCAATCACATTTTCGAAGGAACCCTTAGTTTGTTTTATTAAAAAAAGAATCTAACATATTATATCCCATCCAAATCAACCCCCTCACAAATCAAAGGGACTAGTTTAAATGACCGCTATCAACCATCAATTGCTTATGTGTTTCTATTAATAGGAGAAGAATAGGGTTGAGGCTAGCTAACCTTATTAATCTAGGGTTCCTAGATCCTGCCAAATAGGAGGAGGTAGTATGATAACTCTTGAAGTCAATAAAACCATCTCTAAAGTTAAAACATATATTCACACTACTTCTTCCATGAATGGATAATCTTGTTAGAAGTACATAAATATAATCTTTCGATGATAATAAAACTCAGATTCATAATTATAGTGCTGATATGTGAGCGTACTTTCAATGGTACCTACATTAGTAAGTCACACTTAAACAATTTGAAGATAGTTGGGACTAGACTAAGACCATGATAAAATAGAATATCTTATCAATTTATATGGTCTTTTCACTTGGGAACAAAATGGATTAGACAATAGCTTAACATGCAAATAGTCATTACATTGTTTAAAACTCTCATAAATAATAAAAGTCTTGCCTAGTTCAAAACATCATCAAAAGTCTGCAAGAATTATCTTAAGTGTCTGCATATCTCTTTTAAAGTCTTAAATGAATATTTTGTCTAATCTATTAGAGAATGTGACCAAACTGATTTTAGATCATCTAAGATAAGTGCTATTCTATATCGTACATATGTTACTCTAATTGATTGCATAAACATCCTACTAACCCATTTATTGTCAATAGACTCCATATGTAGAAAGAATCAAGTTTTTCACCCAGTATAAGTATAAAAGTAAGTGTTTCTATCTCTTTCTCTAAAATGCGAATCACTTTTTTTGAGAGAGTGTGAAGTCAACAAAATATTGGTGGCAAAAAGTAGCAAATTCTCTCAAAACTAGAAAAGCAAGCATTTATATCTCTTGAAGCATTGAAAACTTCTTTAAAAACATAGCAAATCGACTACGAGAAAGAAATTCAATTTTTTTTAAAGAAATGATTGAATTTTTCCACTAGGGTTGTATTTCTATATTTCTTTATTCTTCAGTGGAAGATTGACTATGTGTTACAAGTGTTCACAACAAATAGAAGATTAACATATATCTTATATAATCTCCTAAAGTAAAAATGTCCATAAATGCCTAGTCCAATGGTCCTTCAGACTAATTAAGGATCTATAAATGGGAAGGAATACCCTCAATAAAGAACAAAGCAATGAAGGAGACAAGAGAGAGATCATAGCAAACAATAAAAACATAAACTTATACGGTGAGAACCAAGGAATTAGAGTGATAGTGAGGAACAACTTGAGCATTCTTAAGAGATTCTGAAATACGCAAAAGTACAGTTCTATAAAAGTGATTAGTAACATCAAAAAAATCATGTAAACGTTTCTCCCACTCATAAACTCTACAATGTACAAGAAGTTAATCAGCAGAAGTATGCAAGAGAAGAAGTTGCATTCAATTCTTAGCTACTTTCTCTCTTGCATTGTGTTCATGTATTTCTTTTAGCATTTACTATTGCATCTACCTTACACAAGCCTTTGTTCATTTCTCTATTGAAAGAATAGTATCTACATTTTGAGGAGGAAGAAGAGGAACAACTGCCTAGTTAAATTGCTAAAGCCCATAACAATCTAGCAAGATATTTCCTCTAAAGTGAGCAGATGAAAAGGTACTTGGGTGTTGGTAAACTGAGCACCATATTAGTCAATATGTTGTACAAGTTAGTTTATTAATATAATCCTAAATGGATTTGCTTGGGGATAGAGTGTAGGCTCAGGGAGTGAGATGAACCAGTCTAACATTGTCATGCACTTAAATTTGTGTGACTACTTCTTATCATATACCTCCTTTCTTTGATATTGATAACTTTTTAGCAAATTTGTTTGTCTTGTTAATCATTAATTTATATGTTCTATTAAGTCTCATTTAGTGGGTTTTCCCATATATTCTTCCACTAAAATGAATGGTTAAACCCTGAGGTAGGAGCTCTAATGGTAATTTGTGTTTTAAAAGTTAGATCTATTGCGGGAAGGAACCATAGGCTCTTGCCGAGGTATCACCGTTTTGATCCATGGAGCTGGCCTCATGTTTTTTCCTTACTATAGGAAAAAGGTCCTTGTTGAAAGGAAGATGGGGAACAAGGGCAGACTTAGAGGGATCAGGGGGCCATGGCCCCCCCTAAATGTTAGGAAAATCTTTACACATTTACAAAATTTCTTCTTCCTTTATCAATTCTTATTTAATTTGCAACACCCCTCCCCCAGCCCAAACTATAGAAACAAATATCATAATGGAGATTTCCTTCCTGCTAAATCCTTTATTAGAAGGGTTATACCATCCTAACGAGAAAATGTCCCTAATCTTTTTACCAACTTGATTTGGATGAATTTGATTGGCTTGCATTTGAAAAGAAGGACAATCTGCATGCAACAAATTTATGAAAAACCCCTCAGCTTAGGTTGCTCCTTTAGGCAGGGTAACAAAAATGGGTAAACTTTCCGGTCGCGCTAGCATCTCTCTTGTTAGAAACCTACTTGCTTAGGCAACTCTCTCCTCCACATTTATGCTCCTCTCTTTTCTCTCTCCCATGTAACTCTCTCTCTCGTTACAAGTAGTAACTACAATCAACCTTTTACTCTTCTAGGTTTTATTCCTCTCTCGCTCTTTCTTTAAAACACACACCCCACACACACGAACAGGAATTCGATCCTCTCAAACATTGCTTACGGACGTCCAAAAGATCCGGTCGTCGTGTACAGAGATTAGCCAAGTTTTTTTGTACATTTCAACTTCTATTTTCATCTATTTTTTCTTCATTATTTGTTAAATATTTATTTTTTGTTGTATGAATAGGAACATGTTGATATTTTTAATTCTATATATTTGAAGAAAAATCAGATTATCGTTATTGTGATTTGACTAAATAAAGATGTTTACTTAATTTTATCTTTTGTGTTTGGTATAATTCATAGTTGAGCAATGTGATATGCCATATATGTTTGACAAAATAACAAGTACTTCTCTGAAACAAAACAAGATAGTAGAAGATCTAGCAAGTCAAATCTTCAAAAATAAAAGAAGCCTCTATGTAAATGATGTCATTTGTCTTAAATTTATAATGAAATAATATATAAGATGAGTTTCCTAATCAACATGCTTTTATGTGTCAAGAAAAACATTAGTATAGAATTGATAATAAGAACTTTTACTATTATAAAAATAGAGAAAGACTTGTTGCACTGGCAGTTGGTCCTACACCAGTTGCCAGTGTCTTTATTTTTAAAAAATAATTTTTGAATTTTTTCCTTGGCCTCCAATCCGACATGGCTGCACAATGTGATATCTGATCGAATGACTCAAAAAAGATGAAAAATCGATTTCACATGATCGTCTGATCAGAGATCGGATTATGCGGTCATGTAAGGCATAATAGGGGTCATCAAATAATAATTTTTTAAAATAAAAACACTGGCAGCCAGTGCAGTCAACAAGTCTTTCTCATAAAAATATTCAACATTATAAACATTAATTTTTTATTTTATGATATATATTCTATATAAATTAAAAAAATATATCTATTTATATTGGTCCCCCCCTTTAAAAAGATCATGTGTGTACTCCTGGGGGACGACTTTCTTTACAAGCACTAGGTTATCTTCTTAACAACTGATGTTAGACTAAAGCCCCATTGTATCCCTCTACAAGATCAAATTAGGTTACGAAATTAGGGAAAATGAGAATTAGTCACTTATTTTTCAAATATTCATTTAATTTTTAATCATTTTTTGTGAACTGGCTGCAAAAATTAGACTCAGACAAATTACTGATCCAACCTCTCCTAGCACATTCCTCCTATCCCCGAAATTCACTTACTTTTCTTCTTGTAATTATAAAATGTCATTATAATATACCTCTTGCTATTTTTAGGTACACTCATTTTATAGTCTTTCTATCAAAAATCAAAAACTCTATTTTATATGCACTTTTAGCGTAGTTTGACATAACAAAAAATTTCAATCAAACAATGGATGGCTCCCAATAAGGAAAGAAAGAACATTAAGAAATGTGGCAAAAAATACGGCAAAGCGGCACCATGACGATGCTAATGAAGAGGAAGATATGTGAACAGGCATATTCGGACAAACAACACATGAGAGAACTTGATAAAAGCTCAATTCAACTCATTTAATTAATTAGACAATTGAAGAAGAGCAGTGTTAGTATGACGGGAGATTTTATTCAGTTTTTTTACTCCCTTCAGAAGAAGGACATATGTTTAAGGACTTTTTTGCAAAAAATACTAGAAAGTGGTTAATGATGGGAACTTATCTCATTCACCCACGTCAGTTGGATAAGTAAAATGGGGAACATTTTCCGTCTGGCTAGCATTTTCCATTGAAGAATGAACAAAGTTTTAGACCCAATAGATGAGCTGACCTTGAGCAGAAACATGCTTACTCATTTACATTGGTTAACAGACTCAGATTACATTTTCTGGATAATATGGGCATGTTCTTTAGTACCTCACTTTGAACTAGTGTGTTTCTACTTGGTCGTTCAATTAGAATGTTAAGTGTTAGGGACAAATACTTCTTCTTCATTCATTTAGTGATCTAGACAGGTAGGTAATTTAATATTTAGGAACTTGCTTATTGTTCAATCAATGCAAACTCAATAGAAATTTGGTTCCTTAATAAACAAATCAAGCATGGACAATATTAAGCTCTTGAGTTAGCTCAATCCATTAAACCTTATTCTGGTTTAAGTTATTCTGCAAACAAAGTGAGTCTAGAGTTTACATCACCACCATTTAGGTCAATCCAATATGCCTCACATGTATGTACTAGTTGATCTCAAATCAGTTGACTCAAAAAAAATCTAAGAAATTATCATAAATTAAGTCTCAATAAATAGTAAAAATATCTTTAATAAGCTGAACTCAAGAACAACTTTTAATTTCTTAGATTTTCTTTTTTTTAATTATTCGATCAGAGATAGGAAGTGCATTCAGAAAACTTGCCATCCAACGCAATCCCACGTTGGCCCACGACCCAACCCTCCATCCGTGGCTGATCTCTTGGGCCCAATTGCGAGAGTCCATATATCTCTTTTGCAGCCGTCCGATCATGCCATCGTGGAGCTCTCCGCCGTCCGATCTCAACCGAGCTATTAAACTTTCCCCGGGCCCAAAGCCGGAGGGAGAGGACATTCCCATCATTTCTTCTCTCTGCGAGAACACCACACCGTCCAATACTTTGCTATTACAGAAATACTCCTGCTCAGATAGAATAATTTCCCTCGGCGACAGTATAATTAAGGAAAATGGCGTCACGGCCAAAGGGTAAAAGGTTAAAACTCGTATCCGTGTGCCACCGAAGTAGACAACACGCCTGTGGCATATTATGTAATTGTGACAATATGCGAGGGTTATTAGATTTACCCAGCCACTATATGAACCCTTCGAGACACCTCAACCCTCTCACTTCCTCTCCCTCTTCTTCTTCGTGCCCTCCCCAGCCCGCTCCTTGGGGGTTTCCATGGCGACGCCCTGTGCAAACCCTAATCTTTGAGCTCGGGATCGAGAGCTCGAGCGAGCCGGAGAGCGCGAGCAGTAGCAGAAGCGAGGTAAGTCTCTTTTCTGGCTTCGATTTTGCTCATCTCAATCGGTTGTGGCGTCGATTACATCGGAGTTGTCCTAGAAGTCCCGATTTCTTTGTGGCTCGAACCGCCCCCGAAAACCCTAACCCTAGGCCTAGGTCGCGACAGGTGGGAGGAAGAGAGGGGAAAGAGGCCAGGAGAGGTGCCTCCCTGTTGCTGACTGCGGCGCCGCTGCCCGCGGCGCCATTGCTCTCCGACGCCGCGGTTGCTGCGTACTATTGCGCGGGGGACCCATTTCAGCCCTATCTGGTACGTCGTCTTCTCTATACGTCTCTTCTTCTTGTGCTCCTCCTCCTCTTTGTTGGCTGCGCTGCCGATGTGAGGGGAGGGTTTTTGCGTTCCCAGATTGTGTGGGTTTGCGATTTCGGCATTAGTTCGCCCCCAAAGAGGGGATTTTGCCATTTCTGTTTCGAATCGGAACCTGAAAGGAGCGAACTTTGTCTCTGAGGGTTGGTCCTACTTGCTGCAGATTTGATTGGGCTGGAGCTTGCCATCTGCTATGGCTGAGCAGAGAAATGGGGCTGCGAAGCCCACCGGTGGCTCGGCTGGTGCCTATACAATTGATATGGGGAACTTTGTTAAGCGTCTGAAGGCATTTTATGGGCACTGGAAGGAGCATAGGGCGGACATGTGGGCGGGTGCAGAGGCTATTGCTGTCGCAACGCCGCCCTCTTCGGAGGACTTGCGGTACCTTAAGTCTTCGGCTCTCAACATTTGGCTGCTCGGCTATGAATTCCCGGAAACGATCATGGTGTTCATGAGCAAGCAGATCCATTTCTTGTGTAGCCAGAAGAAGGCCAGCCTGCTCGAAACTGTGAAGCAGCCTGCCAAGGATGCCGTGGGTGCTGAAGTTGTAATGCATGTGAAGGCTAAGAATGATGATGGGACTGCTTCGATGGACGATGTGATTCGTGCTGTTCGTGCTCAGTCCAAATCGGACAGTCCTGTTATGGGATACATTGCAAGAGAGGCACCAGAGGGGAAACTTCTGGAGACATGGATCGACAAGCTAAAGGCCTCTGGGATTCAACTTGGTGATGTGACAAATGGATTCTCAGATCTATTCTCCGTCAAAGATGAGAAAGAGCTCACTTGTGTGAAGAAGGCAGCATATTTGACTTCTTCTGCAATGAAAAATTTTGTGGTTCCAAAGCTCGAGAAGATCATTGATGATGAGGTTAAGGTCTCCCATTCATCTCTGATGGATGACACAGAGAAAGCCATACTTGAACCTGTTAAAGTGAAGGTGAAGCTGAAGCCAGAGAATGTTGACATTTGCTACCCGCCAATCTTTCAGAGCGGTGGTGAATTTGATCTCAAACCAAGTGCAACAAGCAATGATGAGAATTTGTACTATGAATCCACAAGTGTGATCATATGTGCTATTGGTTCACGGTACAACAGCTACTGCTCCAATGTTGCCAGAACATTCCTAATTGATGCTAATCCAATGCAGAGTAAGGCATATGAGGTTATTCTGAAGGCTCAAGATGCTGCTATCGCAGCCCTAAAGCCAGGTAATAAAATCAGTGCTGCATACCAAGCTGCTGTCTCTATAGTAGAGAAAGAAGCTCCTGAATTACTTCCAAATCTTACAAAGTCTGCTGGAACTGGAATTGGCCTTGAGTTTCGTGAGTCTGGGTTAAGTTTAAATGCAAAAAATGATCGTCTTTTGAAGGCGGGCATGGTTTTTAATGTGTCTTTAGGCTTCCAGAACCTGCAAGCTCAGACCAATAATCCGAAGACTCAGAAATTCTCCCTGTTATTAGCTGATACAGTTATTATAAGTGACAAGTCTCCAGAAATCTTGACCGCGCCCTGTTCAAAAGCAGTGAAGGATGTTGCTTATTCATTTAATGATGAAGAGGAGGAAGAAGCTCGTCCTAAGCGCAAAGCTGAGGCCAGTGGTATGGAGGTACTCCCTTCAAAGGCGACATTAAGGTCAGACAACCAGGAGATGTCAAAAGAGGAGCTTCGGAGGCTGCACCAGGCTGAACTTGCTCGCCAGAAGAATGAAGAAACCGCCAGGAGGCTTGCTGGTGGTGGTTCTGCATCTGGAGATGGACGTGGTTCTGTGAAATCATCAGGGGAGCTTCTTGCCTACAAAAATGTGAATGATATCCCTCAGTCGAGGGATTTGGTGATCCAGGTGGACCAGAAAAATGAGGCCATCATACTACCTATCTATGGAAGCATGGTGCCGTTTCATATTTCCACCGTCAAGAGTGTGAACAGCAATCAGGACAATCGTACCTGCACGATCCGCATAATATTCAATGTGCCTGGTGGCCCATTTGCCCCTGCTCCTGATGCGAACAGCCTTAGAAATCAAAATGCTATTCATCTCAAGGAGATCACTTTTCGTTCTAAGGATCCCAGGCACAGCAGCGAGGTTGTTCAGTTGATCAAAACACTTAGAAGGCAAGTTGCATCAAGGGAATCAGAGAAAGCTGAGAGAGCGACTCTGGTTACTCAGGAGAGATTACAGTTAGCTGGGGCAAAGATGAAACCAATGAGGTTGTCAGATTTGTGGATCCGTCCATCATTTGGGGGTCGTGGTAGAAAGCTTCCTGGTACCTTGGAGGCTCATGTTAATGGGTTTCGCTACTCTACCTCCAGGCCTGAAGAGCGAGTGGATATCATGTATGGAAACATCAAACATGCTTTCTTCCAGCCTGCGGAGAAGGAGATGATTACTCTTCTTCATTTCCATCTTCACAATCATATCATGGTGGGAAACAAGAAGACCAAGGATGTTCAGTTCTATGTTGAAGTCATGGATGTTGTGCAGACATTAGGTGGTGGGAGGCGGTCAGCAATGGATCCCGATGAAATTGAGGAGGAGCAGAGGGAGAGAGAACGGAAGAACAGAATAAACATGGAATTCCAAAGTTTTGTTAACAAGGTTCATGATCATTGGGGACAGCCACAGTTTAAAGGGCTCGATCTGGAATTTGATCAACCTCTTCGGGAGCTTGGTTTCCATGGGGTGCCTCACAAGGCTTCGGCTTTTATTATTCCCACATCAACTTGTCTTGTTGAGCTGATTGAGACACCTTTCCTGGTGATTACCTTAGGTGAAATTGAGATTGTCAATCTCGAAAGGGTGGGGTTTGGACAGAAGAATTTTGACATGGCCATAGTGTTTAAGGACTTCAAGAAAGATGTTATGCGGATAGATTCAATTCCAAGCTCATCTCTTGATGGCATCAAAGAGTGGCTTGACACTACTGACATCAAATATTATGAGAGCAGGCTGAACCTAAACTGGCGTCCTATTCTGAAAACAATAACTGATGATCCTGAGAAGTTTATTGAGGATGGTGGGTGGGAGTTCCTGAACATGGAGGCTAGTGACTCGGATTCAGAGAATTCGGAGGAGTCTGACCAAGGCTATCAACCTTCTGATATGGAATCAGATTCTGTTTCAGAGGAAGAGGCTGATGACAGTGAATCACTGGTGGAATCAGATGAGGAGGAGGAGGAGGATTCTGAAGAGGAGTCGGAGGAGGAAAAGGGAAAAACATGGGAAGAGTTGGAGAGAGAGGCAAGCAATGCTGACAGAGAGAAAGGCGATGAATCTGACAGTGAAGATGAAAGGAGGAGAAGGAAGGTTAAGTCACTAGGGAAGTCGCGCATCCCTGAGAGGAGTGTCCCTGCCAAGAGGCCAAAGATGAGATAGAAATGTTGCTGATCCTTAATTTCTGCCTTCTCTGGATAGATAGGATAGTGTTTTGGTACTTATGCTTCTGGTTTGTTGTTCTGTAGATTTTCCTTATCTCTCTTTTCATGGGGCTGGTGTCTAAATGGAACATGTAATGCTAGTTTAGAGAGGATAAATGTTTGTTCCAGTATAAACTTCATATTTTTTTGGACAAATCAGATGGAAAGCTTTTCTTCCACGTGTTTGGAAAGAACCTGGCTTCAGGCTTCATCAGAATAGCGTAGGTCTGATTAATGGGATGCATGTTTCCTTTATTTTTTATAATGTTGTACTCCAATTGCTTTTTCTAAAACTGTGTTTAACACTTGTGCGTAACAGTAAGATGTATATTTTGTGGTGAAGGTGTTCTGAGTTGTTTTGGGTTGTGGAGGGTGTTCAGAGGGAGCATGGAGGGGGACAGTTATGCTGTTGAGATTTGGGGGTCTTTTGTTTGATGTGGGGTGCCTGTTTGGGGGGACATCGCTTGATGTAACAAGAGGGTTTCCTCTTTTTATTTTATAAATTAGTGGTGCTATCCACTTTCAAAAAAACAGTAAGATGTATATTAAGTTGCTTTCTTGTTTTAGTCATTTGTCTCTGCCTTTGTCTGTAAGATGTATATTAAGTTGCTTTCTTGTTTTAGTCATTTGTCTCTGCCTGTGTCTGATGTTGCTGGTTATGGGAAAGTGCTGTTGAGTGGTTTGGATGTATATTAAGTTGCTTTCTTGTTTTAGTCATTTGTCTGTGCCTGTGTCTGATGTTGCTGGTTATAAGAAAGTGCTGTTGAGTGGTTTGGATGGTGATAGTTGTTCCTTAGGAAAAAGATCTGTAAGCAATAAGCATAGATTTGGTAATATATCATATATCCTACAGAGAAAATCAGCTTCTGGCTAGCTGCGGGTGGGGAGTGGAGGAAGCTGTATGTTGCTCAGATCATTGGCACTCGGATACAGATCAGAGGAGTGGGAGTGACAGATGAACCACTATGGATGCGTGACCCCCAACAAGCTAACAGTTAAACCGGCACACAGATACCAGAAAAAGGAACATTAACAATTCCGGTAAAGTGTATGGGAAAGCACATGAAAATTGCCTGTCAGACCCCGATATTCAGTATGTTTCCGTGAAAAATTAGCTTGTGGTTGTGGCTGCCTTCGCACAAGATGGTTTCTTAAAAAGAGAGGGATATTATAAGATGCTTTGTATCTTGCATTCTTGAATGCAAGGATGTCTTCGGAAAACAGGCCCATATAATCTGCATCAGCCTTTGGAAAACAGCTAAAAGTCAAAAGAAAGAACGGAGATGTAGTTGCTGTCTACAGGCCTTCAGTTGCTGTATAGCTCCATGGAAATGGTGGTGAGTGATAAGCACGTGATGCAGATCCAGTTGTAGAGCATCAAGCTTATCCTTTTAAGATAGAAACATGTTTTTGTAGATACCGAATAGCTGTCATTGAACTCAGAATGCTTGATTACACTCTTCGCAGTCCCAAGAGAATATTCACCAGCATATTTCAGTGCTCATACCTATGAATCATTTGAATAATGTCATAGGGATAGATGAAACAGTGAATAGTGTGACGATCACTGACACAGAAAAATTGGGATATGATGCCATTTTGTTTCAGATCCCACCTTTTCTCATCCACATGAGGTGGTTGTAAGTAAATCTTCAAAATCTTAGCATCTGAGTGATATGAAGATAAGCTGTTAATGTCTGTTAAGTGACTTGGAAGCTAGTAGTTTCATTCCATTTTTACATGGCTACGATGGTACAAGCATGAAGTTCTCTTCTTCCGAATGAACAACTTGAAATTCTCATGCAAGCAGAATGTTGCTTCCACCATCAGCGTGCTTTTTATGGTTTACACTTTGTAGCTTCCTTGTTTTGTTTCCTGGTCATCCATGTTTCTCTTCCAGCTTCGCCAGATATTCTCTGTTTATATAAAAGTTGGTGCCTACTTGTCAGAACATTACATGGCGTCACAGATTATTTAGATTGGGACTTTTCCCCCAAAAACTGTATGTTCCTTCTGCTTTGATTTTAACGAATTCATGAGTGATGGCCCCCATCTAGTGTAGAAGACTCTCATCTTGGTGTGCCGGGACGTGTGCGTATCCCCTAGCATGCAGGGGAAACATGATATCTCCGGTTTCAACCGGTAAAGACTTCATATCTACTCTAAATCCCAAACCTGATTCAACTAATGAGTTCTCTCTTTCCTCAGTTACATTACAGCTTTCTCCCCCACCCACACCACACTTGCAAAAAGCTCACGAGGATGGATAGAGGAAGTAGTGTCTGAATCTTCTCTTTTTTTTTTGCGGGGGGGGGGGGGGGGGGGGAGGGTGCGATGAATAAGGATAAATAAGAGGATAATAAATTTAATTTTGCTTTGACAAGCGGAATGACTTATATTGGTTAGACTAGCGTATTCGAAGAATAAAGAGAATAAGTCATCTCATCTTAGACTTAAGAATTATCTATTCTTCTTATTCCGTTAGCGGGTCCCACAAAATTATCAAATCGAAACATTCTTTATTCTAGTATAAGTCATTCCGTCAGTTGACCTCACGTAATAACTTATTATGCAAACAAAGTGGAAAGGATAACAAGAGCAATACGAGGGGGCCCTTGGCCCGGATCCCAGTGGGGGTTACAAGACATCATCTTAGCCTCTCTAGCGAGGATGTGAACCGCCTGATTGGCCAACCTGTGGATATAGCTGACAGATACATTAGGGGCGCTTCTAAGCAAAAAGCTCTGCAAGAGCAAATGTGATGTTCCACGGAGCTTCTGCAGCTGGATTGTTGATGAGGTTTAGGGCTGTAAATGGATAGGATGCGGATATAGAAACATGTGTTTTCGTTTTCCGATTCCGATAACAATAACCTATTTCTGTTTCCAATTCTGATAAGATTGGAAAGTACATTTTTCGTTGCCGTTTCCGATAAAATCGGAAAGTTTATTTTTCGTTTTCGATTTGTTTCCGATTCTGATATCGGAATTGGATATTATTTCCGATAATTACCAAAAATTGCTAATTTCTTAATTTATTTATTTAAAATATATAAAATGAGATCTAAATATAACTAATACCCCTTAGTATATTAGATAATGATCAATAAGATTAAAACACAATGAGGATAACCATGTATCCATAAAATTACATTTAAAAATCTTTGATAATAATCGGAATCGAAAATCAAAAAGTAAATACGGAAACAGGTGTTTCTGTTTCTAATTCAGATAGCTTATCGGAAATATCCTATTTCGATTTTGATAACTATCGGGCGGATATTTTTTATCTAAAATGGATACTTTTTTTAAATAACGGATTAAAAAATTGGATAATCGAATTTCCATTGACATGAGGTTCAACTATGAGTTCGGCATCCCCTTCAACTCTTAGCTGAGCTGGATAATCCTGCTGCAAGTGTGGTTCCTGCCGTGAAGGCCAGAGTTTCCGTAATACGTGGGTCAATAGAGGTGGCTTTGCATCCATGGCAAGATGGGGAGACTTCACCATGATCACGCCTACAGCACCTCCACTAGCCTCCGTAGTAGCACCATCGACGTTAATAATGACATGATCACTCTCGGCTTACGTCCGCTGGGTGGGATTCGGCCTGGGGAAGTCCGTTCGTGGAAGGTTGCTTCTGCCCTATATGCGGTGGCGACTGGGTCTCCTGTGACGAGAGCAAAAGAAAAAAATGCACCAGCCGGGAATCGACCCCGGGTCTGAACCGTGACAGGGTACTATTCTACCACTAGACCACTGGTGCTAGTTGGCTTTGAAGTGTACAAATATTAAATAAAGTAGAAAGACGTACTTCCTAAAGGGACTTTTTTTGAGGCAGTCCTTGCATTAGCAGCACTCTCTGTTAGACATCATAAGACCATCACTGCATGTGCTTCGCTATAAAAGTTGCGGGTGGGTGGTGAGAATTAATAAAAAGGAATATGGTGAGTACATCAAGGGTGTACAAGTCGCATTTACTTTAGAACTAAACTACACGATCTAGTGCACCAACCAAACTAAACTGTCATGTTTGAAATAGACATGATTTTTGCAAATATTCTGCCCTGAATCAGCTGCAACTTCGTCATGCAGGAGTCTAAAAACCATCCAAATGAGAACATCTTCCGCATGTGACGGGGTTGTCCGGTAATGCTATGTTCAAGATCTGCAGACTGATGTCTCTGGGGAATATCTGGAGGATCATTTCTGAATGCCATTTGTGATCTGTCTGGCATATGAGTTCTCTAACCATTACTGGTTGGGTGGGGATGGCACTTGCGTTGAATGGAAAGGATTACTGCCTGAAATCCAAGGATCCTGCCAAATATGAATGTTGCTGTCGTCACCCACCAGCCGTCTCGATCCCTTGAGGAGTGGTCTGATATTAAGGGTGTGTTTGACAAAACTTCTACTTGAAAATTACTTTTAGCTTTCACTTCTTGCATAGAATGAGTGAGAGAGAGAAGTTATAACTAATTTAGGTTTGTTACAAAAGTCAACTCTCTCGTAACAATCTCACTTTTTCTCCAATCTTGGAAGTTTCTCTCTTATAGCTTTTGGTTAGAAGTCAAAACACAGAAAATATCACATAAATGGCTTTCAAGATCGAATGGCTTCCATAAAAAATAACTAAATGAAAATGCAAAAGTGCTTCCAAATAGAAGCTACGCGAAACACGGCCTAAGGATGCTGCTCCAAATCTTTGAGTGATTCCTCTCCCTACTGTAGCTCCAAAAGGATACATCCTTCAGATATTTAGCTTTTAGCAATTTGGCCCATAAGGAGTCGGAACGTTTCAGGAATCTTCAGGCGAGTTTCATTAGGAGGGCTTGATTGTGTAAGTGGATGTCCCTTATGCCTAGGCCTCCAAGAATTTTTGGCTTGGTGATGTTGCTCCAGGCTTTTGTGTATACGTGTTTATGCTCTTCTGGGAAATTCCACCAAGTCTCTCAGTAGCTTCGAGAGATCGTGACAAATCTGTTTAGCTAGTAAATCCGTTCATAGAACATATTTATCTACAATTACCGCATAGATATAATCCTTCATTCGTACAATGCTCTTTAGTCAATCTAAGGTATAGTAAACTGTTAAATCATAACCGATTAACTCATTTGACCTTTGATGCGCCTCATCTGCATCGAAGAACTCTTTTTCCGACTCAATGTCTGTCCTAGCCAAGGACCCACGCGCATCTTGTCCAAAGTATTCTCTCTCTAATTACCAAAAACGAATGGTTCCTTATTGAACATACAATCACCTTCGAAGTTTTATTCCGCTGAACCCGATCTTTACTATTCAGAACCCCATAGTTAGGGATTCGTAAGATAAAGTCAAAGCTTAGAAGTCCACTAACAAGATGTCTTTGTTGCCTTAGGTCCAAAGACCATCTACGCCTTATGAGTTGTCCCCTTTTCTCTCTCTCATTCTAAAGTTAGTTTACAATTAAGTAATTTACCATCGAGCAAATCAAGTTGGATTAGTTCAGTGAGCTCATTCACCAATGAACACAACATAGTGTCCCCACACGAGTGACTATGAGATCAGTCACCATCATCATATGAGCCTCAGTAACTTTTACTAGTCTTACCGGATATCTAATATCCTTCTCAGATATCCTCTGATTAAGAACAATTATGAATTAATATTTATAAGTTGTCAGTCTCAATACTATGTTCACATTATAATCTGACAACTATTGCACACATTCATGAACTTCACTATGATACAAAGAATAATAATCATAAACAAAATTTAATTTACACATAATGAATATATAATGTCATTTATTAATAATTGAATAAGATTGTCTATGATTTCATAAAACTAATAGAGAGGTGGGAAGGTGGGGATTCCTCCAAAAGATAGAAGGGAAAACTACCGCTCAGAGTAGCTGAAAACCTGCCACCGGTATTGGCAATGCCCGAGGCAAGGAGGGAAACCTCTCAAACGGCTAGGCGTAGCAACCCGAGGAGGACCAATGACTGTTCTCGTAGCTTCAGAATCCAATCCTCAACTCAATGCTTCCAATGATGTTATTTCTTTTGTGCAGCCTCTATATTTCATACGACCGACGTCCTATATCTTCACCTCTTCAAGCCATTGGGTGCCTTTTGCTTCATATGCATTTGTCACAAAGGCCATTTGTGACTCCGTTGTGGCTAGTGGGAAGTATATTGGACAAATGTATGTCAAAAAAATAAAGATGTTGCGCTAAATGTGTGAAAAGATTAAAATGATTCCGAACAAATGTTTGAGAGAGCTTAGTCTAGACTATTTAGGTGTCTGACACCATCTAAATTGGCATAGATCATTGTGAGCAAATTTAAGTGGAATGTGATAACAATTGTTCTTTTTGTCAATGTCCTATGTAATCCTATATCAAAATCTTCATGTTCACTATTATACCTAATGGGCCAAAATCTTGTCCACTACGATCAGGGCCCTTCATCTCAGGAGCATTGTTCTGCAGTCCTTATGAAAGAGAATAGCGTTAAAAGACCCCCAACAACAGTCTCGGAGATCTCCCTCTGATGCCTAAGTCAGATGGCTAGAGAAGATAGGAGGAAAGCCAAAAAAGCTTGGGCTCTAAAAAGCGTTCATGTACTGGTTGGACTAAGGGCCCTCATATAGCAGTCGGGTCTATGGGACAAGTCGATTCCAATTAGAAAATTACATCTAAGATAATCTCGTCGTCGAGTCCTGCCTGTAAAGCGAATGCAGACAGGGAAAGTCCGAATACGAGATGGATTCTCTATTTCTATTGATCCATCCACGCTAAGTTCCAAGTGGAGTGGGATTCTTGGTCGGGTCAAAGTGTACACCTATGACATTACTATTGGATATAGGTGTCCTCAAAGTCAATCATTAGGTACCTATTATAATCTAGTTCACTAATAAATAACACTTAATTCATTATGAATATTGGCGAGTTTATCATTACACATAATGAAGTCTATGAATGTGTACAATAGTTATCAGATTATGATAAGATCATAATAATGAGATTGATGACTTATAAACAAACGTTCTTAATTGTTCATAATCAAAGGATAGTTGAGAAAGACATCAAACATCTAGTAAGATTAGTATAGGTTACTCCAACTCATTTGATGAAGGTGACTGATCTTATTAATCAATTGTGTAGAAACACTACGATGAATCTATAAGTGCTCATTAGGGAATGAGTTCATTGAACTGATCTGTCATGAATCACGAAATGGTAATTTACCTGACTATCACTCGGCTTGATTCATCGTCATAATAGCATGGTTGGTCATTGGACCTGAGACACCAAAGACACATTGTTGATGGACTTCTGGACTTTAACCTTGTCTCACGAATCCCTATTCCCGGGATCTCTAATAGTCAACGATCGGGTCCAGCGGAAGACCTTCGAAGGTTAGTGTATGTTTAACACAGGATCATTCGCTCTTAGGTAACTGGAGGGAGAATGCTCTAGGAAAGATCTGCAGAAGTCTCTGGCCAGAGCAGACACAACATCAGAAAAAGATTTTTTCTAATATTATACAGTGGAGTCTGATCCAAGTGAGTTGACCATCTAAGATTTGATAGTGACTATGTCTTAGGCTGACTCGAGAGTATTGTGAGAATGAAGGATCATAGCCACGCAGTAACTGTGGACGAGCATGTTTCATGAGTGGGTTGTTGAACCCTATTGCCTTACGGGATTATGCGATGTTACTTAGAACCCAACTTGATCAAAAGTCCGACCGAATTTTCATGAGATGTTAATTTAATTAAGTAATTAATTAAATATGAAATATTAATTAATTACTATAAATCGGTAAAACGTTATCAGATTTAACAGACTGAAAATCGGACTGGTAAATTGGCCTAGAGGGTCATACTCACAAAGATTCTCAATCGGTGGTGTTAGTAGTGGGTTTCATATTAATTCAGGGACTTTTGTGAAAAGCCACACCGGATTAATATAAATATACGCCGTGTAGAAATCTTCGGCCAAGGTCCAGGGCTTCTTCAAGCAGGCCGCCCCTCTCTCTCCTCCTCCTCAGGGCACTGATGTGTCTTTTAAATGCCGTCGTTAAAGCACAAAACCACCAATCTTAAGTTCTGATTCTCAATAAAAATAAAGATGTAGGACTTGGTTGAGATCGAGTCGAATCCACAGGGAAATAAATTTTTAGCTTTGAAAATATTGAGATGTTAGCAAAAATTGTTGACAAGTGTGACTTTGAGATGCAAGTTTAGAAAAGATAATTAAATAATTGCCATAATTTAATCACACATCTAAAACACTAAAACACTTAATTTTTATTAAGAAAATACTACTAAGACACTGTTGATGAAATTAAACAAAATATGTGAATCTAACTAAATGTTCTAAGTCTAGAAAAGCAATAGAAATATCCACAAGATTAAAAAGGATAATAACTTGATCACTATTAATGAACAATGGTTCTTTAAAAAAAAATTATCAAAGAAATGCTACCTAATTGCTTAACACCAAAAATAAACTAAATAAAACATGAATAACAGGGAGGCTACAGTGAAAGGCTTGGCTAGGGAGCCGCAATGCGCCCAAGGCAGTTGAAGGTAGGGGCACAGGGGCGCCTACGGTTGAGCAGAATGGGGAGTGGCGCAGAAAATCGGGCTCCAGGTAGTGGCAGGCAGAGGCTTGAGGAGAGAGCTGGCGTAGTGGACTGGTGTATTGGCACGTACGGGCGAGGGAGCAGGTGGACGACAACCAAGGCGGGCTGGGTGTGCTCAGCAGACGAGGCCGCAGATGTATGGCGGGAGGGCACTTGCGTTGCCGCGTAGCGGCAGCCGAGCGGGAACGCTGGCGCAGGCGACGAGGAGCGGCAGCGGCGAAGCCCAAGGCGTTGCCATGTGGTGGGGCTAGGAGAACTCCTCCAGTTCGAACGACAAGGCCAAGGCGTTGACACGTGGCTTGCTTCCTGCGGCCGAGGTGGGAGAGAAGAGAGAGGGAAACAGGGAGAGAGAGAGAGAGAAAGGGAAAAGGTAGAGGGAGAGGGAAAAAGGTAGGGGGAGGAGAGAGATAGGAAGAGAAACGGAGAGAGAGAGAATGCAGAGATAGGGAGAGAGCATTGGAGGAAGAGAGAGCATAGGGGAGAGAGAGATAGAAAAAGGGGAAAACATGTAAAAAGCCGTTGAAAAATTGAGAGAGGGAGAGAGAAAATCAAGAGGAAAACCTAGAAGAGGGAGAAAAATGGGAGAGAGAGAAAGAGAGCTTGGTTGGGGGGGCGAAGAATGGTGAATTTGGACTCCCCCTCCTTAGTTTTATAGATAAATGAGAGATTTTGAAATTCAAAAAAATAATAAAGAGGTTTAAATTTTGCATTAAATTCATCCCTTAATTGGAGGATCCTCCTTCAAGATAAAGAGGGTTTTTGAAATTTAAATTTTGAAAGAAATATCTCTCTTTTTGAATTTCAAGATTTCCTCATCTCTCTCTATCTAAGTTGACATGAGGGTCCCACTTGAAGAGAAAACACGAAAATAAAATATTATTTCTACCATGATTCAAACTTTGGTCACTTCACTAGAGTTCAAGTGGTCTAACCATTATGCCATCTACTTGTTCATATCTTGCATCCACATAAAATAACAATTAAATTCCTATGACAATTAATAAATTATTCATATGTACATTAAATCTTCGATAATTGCCAAGAAGTCCTTATTGAGAACGAAATTGTCACATTCAATTAATCCCATGAAATGATGATATTTTTAATTTCAAATTTTACAAAATTGATATATTTGAAAGTATCATTGATTTATCTATCATTGTATATGGTTTTGTACATAAAATCACAAGTGTAGTGTGCAAATTCTATCTATTTATTATCTAAAAATGTGTAATTATCACATCCCACAAATTAATCATTGATCGTTCCTTAGCAATGCAATCAGTGAAAAATTAGCACTACTATGATTAATAGAAAATCAAACTTCATTTTAAAGAATATCTATCCCAAATAGTAGGCAATTTAAGTTAAAGTTCTCATTTTCCCCCCACTATACTTGGAATCAGGACAGGTGATTGTGCATAACAGTTGACATGCTTGGAGTTCATTTCCATCTTGTCTGGTATATCCTTATCTTTGTTGACCTTTGGAGAAGAATTATCCGAGGGAGAGAAAAAGAAAAAGAGAGATCTCTTCATCAGTTGGCTAGGCCCGCTTTTTGATTTTCGCCTCGACTCAACACTTTTTAAGATTTGGTCTTATTTTGTTACGAGGGACTTTTTGATTTAGTGCGACTTTTTCATTTGGTTGCGTTTTGAGAATGCGTACTTTTTGCAATCCTCTTTACTTTGCCTGAGGAGAGGGTGCGTACTTTTTGCCATCATCCTTCATTTGACTCTTTTGAAGCATGTGAGTGCTTAAAATGAATGTGTGATTATCATGAAAAACTACGTTGTTTAGGTGCAAAATAAACCTATTAAAAGAAACTAAGTGAAGTGATCGCCAGAAACTTTTGACTTAAACGTTCCAAAAGAGAGAGTTTGATCGCCTACCTGTTTGGACGTGGGAGATGTTGAGCTCTTGGTTCCCCTCCTTCAGCCGGCTGAAGAAAGAGAGCCCTTTCTTGTCTTTGTTCTTGCTTTGATTGCTGTTGAAGTTGAGGATCGTCCAGAGTCTTTGTTGTTTGCTTGTTGATTTCCTCCCCTTGATTCTTCTTTGCACTTGTTGAGAAATGGAAAGAAATGAAGAAACAATGAGAACTTAAGCAAAAGCAATATCCATTCTAAACAAAGTTTTAAACATGCAACTAAACAGAAAACTCACTTGTTGAGTGGTTTTTAAACCCCTTAATCAAATAGGTTTTGAAAATAATGCTAGTGTTGTGTGTGTTGCATGGAGTGATGTGATGAAGAATGTAGAATTAATGAGATGAAAATGCAGAAATGAATTGAAAGTTTAATGATGGATGGCCCCTGGAAGCCTTGGTCTTGAATGGATGAAGAATGATGAAGAATGGACGCCGACTTCTGGAAACAACACTTCAGCGTCTGGACGTCGTTACTTCGATTTTCACTCAATTATCATTTCGATATCGCTTCAATCATTAACTCTGTCACCCATTCAAGAGGCAGGGTATTTATAGACTTCTTTGCGTCCGTGGATTTACATGGAGAAATTTTGAGATTTATCCATCTTAACCAACAAATAAATACAGATTAATTCATCTTTATTTGTAATTATCTAAAACGCGTCGCCCATTGAAGACGCCTCTTAGACTGATTAGGATAAAGATAAACATCCGGAAAAAAACTTATCTTTATCTGTAATTAGCTAAACCGCGTCGCCACTTCAAGACGCCTTTTAAACTGATTAAGATAAGGATAAACATCCGGAAGATAATTAGAAACAACTTAAGAAACATAAATGACGTCGTGACATGCAGACGTCTTTTAGTTAATTAATCAATTAATTAAAATTCAAATTTAAATATTAAAATAAGAATAAACTCTAAATAGCGTCTACACAAGTCGACGCAGTTTAGACTTCTTCATATTTTAACTAAAATTTGAGCTAAAATCAATTTAATTAATTAAATTAAATCATATATGTCTAACCCAACACTTTTTAGATAATTAACCCAAAAAATCAATAAAAACTAACCAATGATTAAATATCAGACCATTCTGAGGCATTATTATATGATATGAAATTTACTCAAAATGATGTCAAAATTAGCGTGTCTACAGCTGCTTCACCTTGGCATCGTCTTTGCAAGAGAGTGAAATGGAATGAAATGTACTGAAAATGTGATGCCAAGGTGTGATGAGACACGCTCTCAACATCACATATGAGTGTGTGATTATCATGAAAAACTACGTTGTTTAGGTGCAAAATAAACCTATTAAAAGAAACTAAGTGAAGTGATCACCATAAACTTTTGACTTAAAAGTTTCAAAAGAGAGAGTTTGATCGCCTACCTGTTTGAACGTGGGAGATGTTGAGCTCTTGGTTCCCCTCCTTCAGCCGGCTGAAGAAAGAGAGCCCTTTCTTGTCTTTGTTCTTTCTTTGATTGCTGTTGAAGTTGAGGATCGTCCAGAGTCCTTGTGATTTGCTATTGATTTCCTTCCTCTGATTCTCCTTTGTATCTTGCAAGAAATAGAAAAGAAATAACGATGATAAGAACTTAGGTAAAAGTAGTATCTATTCTAAACAGAGTTTTAAACATGCAACTAAACAGAAAACTCACTTTTTGAGTGGTCTTTAAAACTCCTTAATCAAATTGATTTTGAAAATGATGCTAGTGTTGTGTATGTTGCATGGAGTGATGTGATGAAGAATGTAAGATTAATGGAGTAAAAATACAGAAATGAATCGAAAGTTTAATGATGAATGGCCCCTGGAAGCCTTGGTCTTGAATGGATGAAGAATGATGAAGAATTGACGTCGACTTTTGGAAACAACACTTCAGCGTCTGGACGTCGTTGCTTCGATTTTCACTCAATCATCATTTCGATATCGCTTCAATCACTAACTCTGTCACCCATTCAAGAGGAAGGTATTTATAGACTTCTTTTCATTCGCGGATTTACATGGAGAAATCTTTGAGATTTATCTATCTTAACCAACAGATAAATACAGATTAATTCATCTTTATCTGTAATTATCTAAAACGCGTCGCCCATAGAAGACGCCTTTCAGATTGATTAAGATAAGGATAAATATCTGGTAAAAACTTATCTTTATCTGTAATTAGCTAAACCGCGTCGCCACTTCAAGACGCCTTTTAAACTGATTAAGATAAAGATAAAACATCCGGAAGAGAATTAGAAACAACTTAGGAAACCTAAATGGCGTCGTGACATGCAGAAGTCTTTTAGTTAATTAATCAATTAATTAAAATTCAAATTTAAACATCAAAATAAGAATAAACTCTAAATGGCGTCCACACAGGTCGATGTCTTTTAAACTTCTTCATATTTTAACTGAAATTTGAGTTAAAATCAATTTAATTGATTAACTTAAATCATATCTGTCTGACCCGATACTTTTTAGATAATTAAAAAGATCAATAAGAATTAACCAATGATTAAATATCAGACCATTCTGAGGTATTATTATATGATATGAAATTTACTCGAAATGATGTTAAAATTAGCGTGTCTACAAAGCATATTTATTATTTATCATTTGATTTTTATGTTTTTAATTGTCCCTTTTTCAAAATGACCGTCTCCTTAAGATGCTGAGTGAATTGGTCTCTTATTACGAATCCTAACCTCCCTTTCGTTTGACCCAAAAAAATAAAAACAGATTAGATAATCTTACACTTTCGGTCAACTCTACACTTTTGATGCGGCAGAATCCGATTCGGCCCATTGCAGCAGGCCCAAACCCCATTCGGCCCAACAGCAGCAGTGCTAGGCCCTCCGGCGGCCTTCGGCCCGCTAGCGGCCCAGCAGCCCTCGGCCCATAAGCGGCCCCGTCGCTCCCGGCCCAACAGGCTTCAGCCGTCAGCGGCCCATCAGCCTACGGCCCGGGAACAGCACGGCGGCCCAGGGCCCAGCAGGCTTCGGCCCGTCAGCGGCCCAACCCCCTCCGGCCCGGTAGCCGAATCCGGCCCACTCCGGTGGCGGATCAGACGCTATGGCGGTTTATCAGTAAGCCTCCTTTTAGTCCTATATCGGCTGCCACCGTTAACCATCCGCTACCCTCCACTATAAGTATCCTGCTACTTGTGGCCAAGGAGGTGGTGGGAAAAACGGATGCCCCTCTAAGCTTCCGAAACCCCTTAAAGGACTACTGTCCGAATAGGGTTCTAGCTGTTTCCTCTTGCTTCCTGAATCGAATCTTCTTCAGAAGCTAACTTGACCGTCGGAGGGGGTTCCCCAGGGCTGACGCCCGGGACTCCTGCTGACCGGTTCTTCTTCTTCTTTCCCTCCTGCAGGGGCTCGGTTCGAATCATCGCCGACCTCCCCGAGTCGGTCTCGGCCGCCGACCTCGGACTCCTCTCCCCGGTCTCGACGCCGAACGCCGGCTGCCCCGCGCCAGGAGACTCGGTCTCACGCTGAAGTGGCCTTCGGACTCGCCGTCCGAAGGCAATCCCGTCGGTCGCCCCGCGCCAGGAGACTCGGCCTCGCGCTGAAGGTGCCTTCGGACCCCTTCGTCGGAGAGAGAGCCGTCCCCCCGTCCGATCTCGGACTTTCCGGCTTCTGCTCCGACGCTCGTCTACAGCTCCGCCGACGGGAGCTCCTGCTCGCGCCGCGCCTTCGTCCGACCGAAGGAGCAGCGGCTCACTATCCAAGAGCAGCTCCGGCGGCAGATCGCGCCCCCCGCGGGCGGATCCTCTTCACTCTAAAAGAGCCTCGGCTTCGCCCTGCTGTGGATCCCCGTCGGGTCCCCTCGTCACCGCTTGATCCGGACCGGCTCCGGATCCTCCTTGTTTCGGATCCCCGTTTGCGGGATCCGGTCGTGATAGATCCAGTCTACATCACGTGGCGCCGTCTGTGGGAAACCAACAAAACAAGTCATGTCTCAGCGACCTGTGACCCGACGATCCGGGCTGAGCGAAGCGGAAGCGCGAGAGGCTTCGGCACAGATGCCGCTTTCCGAAGGCGCGCCATCTGCCCGGCCGAACCCGCCTCTGCCGACCATCCCGGAGTCCTTCGGCTCGGAAGACCGAGTGGGGGTGCTCCAGCAGCAGGTGGCCACGCTGGCCGCTGCCGTCACGTCCCTAGCGCCTCTTCAGGAGATGGTATCTGCCATCGCCCAGCGCATGGGACTGACGGGGCAGCCTCCCCAGCAGGCGCCGCTCCCCCCACTCTACTCAGTACAAGACGCCCGGTTCCGACCGGTGCCTGCGCCAGCCTCTCTCTACGAAGCTGCGGCGGCGCGCAGCGAGCCCTCGGCATTGCCTGCCCGAGCTCCCCGCGTCGATCGCCCGACGGAGCAGGATTATGCTTCGTCGGAGTACCATCCGGCCCGCACCGGAGGGCCATCCGTCGCCACATCGGCCGCCCCGGACCTGGACCAGCGGCTGACGGCGATGCGCAAGGAGATGCAGCAGATGGTGTCCCGGCCTCACGGGGCGCCCCTCGCCAGCAGCATCCTGGAGCAGACCCCGTTCACGGCGGAGCTCCTGGCCACTGAGGTGCCCCCCGACTTCAAGCTGCCGAAGGGCCCTCCCTATGATGGGATGACAGATCCGGTCTGTCATTTCCGGAAGTTCAAATCCTACCTTCGGGTCCGGGGGATCTCCGAGGCAGTCCGCTGCCGTCTCTTCCCCCTCACCCTTGAGAAGATCGCCCTCACCTGGTTCGAGACGCTGGCCCCCAACTCCATCCACTCCTTAGCACAGTTGGGCCAGTTGTTCATCGACCAGTTCTATGATGCCACCCGGCAGAGCAAGACCTCCGCTAGTCTGCTGGCTATTCGGCAAGGTCCTGCCGAGACTCTCCAGGACTACTTCACCAGGTTCCGGACCGAGGCCGCCCAGATCCCGAACCTCAACAGCTCGATCGCGGTTTCGGCCGTGATCAGCGGGTGTCGGGACGAGGGGCTCCTCGGTTCCATCGGGAAGCGCCATCCCCCGACCTTCCAGGACCTCGTGGCGCGGGCCCACAAGTACATCAACCGGGAGGCCCTGATGCTGTCCAGAGGAAGAGGCGCCACCGAAGCCATCTCGGCACCTGCTCCCCAGGTGGTCCGACCTCGGCCGGAGGACCAGGAGTCCTCGCGAAAGCGCTATCGCAGGGAGGAATGGGACAGGGAGAGGCGACGGGACGCGCAGCCGCGGTACCTACCCTTACCTGCTCCCCCTTCCCGAATGCTCATGGAGGTGAAAGGCATGCTCCGACGGCCCGATCGCATCAAGACCGATCCCCGCCGAAGGGATCCCGGCAGGTATTGTGAATACCACCGGGAGATCGGCCACACGACGGATGAGTGTCGGCAGCTCCGGGAAGAGATTGACCGCATCATCCGGGAGGGGAAACTGCCGCAGTACCGCCGGGAGCAGCCACCGCAACAGAACCAGGACGCCCCTGCAGCGCCCAGACAACAGCAGCCCTCAGCAACAGAAGCCGCTCCTCCGCCCAAAGCCATCTCGGCCCCGGTTGAATCATCCCATCAAAGACCCAGTTCTGGGTCTATCATGATGATATCCGGAGGACCGGGGGAAGGATCCAGGCCGCGGCAGCGTAGCACAGTAGCAGCAGTTGAGGGCGAGCCGAAGAGGCCTCGTCTGGAAGACATCACCTTCGGCGCCGAAGACCTGACGGATGTTCAGGTCCCTCATGACGACGCTCTCGTCGTCAACGCTGTAATAAATAACTATGATGTACATAGGATCTTTGTAGATAATGGAAGCGCCCCAAACATCTTGTTTTACGATTGTTTCGTGAAAATGGGATTGAGTGAGGCTAGTATGAAGCCTCATCGGGGCCCTCTCTTCGGTTTTAACGGCTCGCCCTGCCGAGTAGAAGGTATTGTTCGGCTTCCTGTGACCTTAGGCTCCGCCCCCCGGCAATTGACCGTTGAAACGGACTTTGCCGTTGTAAAGATCGAGTCAGCCTACAACGCCATATTCGGCCGAAGGCTCATCGGCGGGGTCGGAGCCGTGCCCTCATCCTTCCATCAGAAGCTGAAGTTTCATACCGACCACGGGATCGGCGAGGCCAAAGGAAACCAAGAAGCCGCTCGGCAATGCTACATGATTTCGGTCAAAGGGAAGAACGCAGCTGAAACCCTAGCGATCGAGTCATCAGCCGAAGCGTCTCCGGGAGAAGCACTCCTCGCCGTCCCTGTTCCAGGAGGCGAAGGACGAGTCCTGATGATAGGCTCCGGCCTGGAGAAAGGTGAAGCGGAGAAGCTTACCGAGTTCTTGAAAAAGAACCTCGACGTCTTCGCCTGGTCTCCGGCAGACATGCCCGGGGTGGACCCGGAGGTAGCAGAGCACCGACTCCATACCGATCCCAATCAGCCTCCGGTGAAGCAGAGGCGGCGCACCTTCAACCAGGAAAGGAGAGCCGCCATCCAGGCTGAAGTACAAAAGGGACTGGACGCCGGACATCTCCGAGAGGTGCATCATCCAGACTGGATAGCCAATGTGGTCATGGTGCCAAAGAAAGATGGCAAATGGCGCATGTGCGTGGACTTCACCAACCTCAACAAGGCCTGTCCAATGGACAGCTTTCCACTGCCTCGGATAGACCAGGTGGTGGACGCCACTTCTGGCCACGAGCTCTTAAGCTTCCTCGACGCCTATTCAGGCTACCACCAGATCCGGATGCATCCGGACGACGAGAGCAAGACCAGCTTCACCACCGATTTGGGTCTATACTGCTACACCCGAATGCCCTTCGGTCTGAAGAACGCCGGCGCGACATATCAGCGACTGGTCAACAAGGTATTCGCCGCGCAGCTCGGCCGAAACATGGAGGTCTATATAGACGACATGTTGGTGAAGAGCCGCGTTGCTGCGGAGCACCTAGCCGATCTGGCCGAGACTTTCTCCGCCCTCAGGCGGTACAAGATGAAGCTGAACCCGGCCAAGTGCGCCTTCGGGGTAGCCTCTGGCAAGTTCCTCGGCTACATGGTCACGCACCGAGGGGTGGAGGCTAATCCCGAGAAGGTTTCGGCCATCATGAAGATGCACCCCCCGGCTAACCTCCGAGAGGTACAGAAGCTGAACGGGAGGATCGCAGCTCTCAGCCGCTTCATGTCCAGGGCGGCCGACTACTGTTTTCCCTTCTTCAAGCTGCTGAAGAAGGCCAACAACTTCGACTGGACGGAAGAGTGTCAGACAGCCTTCAATCAGTTGAAGGCCTACCTCTCCAAGATCCCCATCCTGTCAAAACCGATTTCCGGAGAGCCTCTGAGTCTATACCTCGCAATCTCCGAGACGGCCCTCAGCACCGTCCTCGTCCGAGAGCAAGAAGGCATTCAGAAGCCCGTTTATTACACCAGCCGAGCCCTTCAGGGAGCGGAACTCCGGTACCAAGCCCTGGAAAAGTTGGCTCTGGCCCTCGTCACTTCTGCAAGAAGGCTTCGGCCGTACTTCCTGGCCCATTCTGTGAAAGTCCTCACCAACCAGCCCTTGAGGCAGGTTCTCTCCCGACCAGAGGTGTCCGGCAGATTGGCGAAATGGGCAATTGAGCTAGGAGAGTTCGACATCTCCTACGCCCCTCGAGTAGCAATAAAAGCCCAAGCATTGGCAGACTTCATCGCCGAACTTACCCCCGGCGCTTGCACGACGCCGCAGCCAGAACCCGAGGTGGCCGAAGCTGAGGTTCTTTCAGCACCGGCACCACCGGACGAATGGCGACTCTTCGTGGACGGCTCCGCGTGCTCCACGGGCAGTGGCGCCGGATGGATCCTGGCATCACCCGAAGGGGTCGTGACGGAGTACGCCCTGCGTTTCTCCTTTCCTGCAACTAACAACGCCGCCGAGTATGAAGCCCTCATTTCCGGCCTCCGAGCCGCGAAAAAACTCGGCGCCCGGAACTTAAAAACCTTCAGCGATTCCCAGTTAATCGCCGGCCACGTCTCCGGGGAGTATGAGGCTCGCGACGCAGTGATGGCGTCTTATCTCCAGGTAACTCGCAAGATCCTCGCTCAATTCGATTCTTGTGAAATCGTGAGGATCCCGAGAGCCGAGAATACCCGGGCCGATGCCCTTTCCCGGCTGGCGTCAACCCAAGACGGGGGCGGAGGCCGGATGATCCTCGTCGAGGAGCTCGCCGAACCCAGCCTCGGCGAAACCGAAGCCATGCAGATTGCTGAAGTAGAAGCCGAGACATGGATGACTCCCCTCATCGCTTTCCTTCTCCAAGGAGAAGTCCCTCCAGATCCTAGGGAGGCGAAGCGCATCCGGCGGCGCTCATCCCACTTTCTCCTTTTGGACGGGGTGTTGTACAAGAAATCGTTTGGCCGACCTTTGCTGCGGTGCCTCGGCCCGGCCGAGGCCGACTACGCCATAAGGGAAGTCCACGAAGGGGTGTGCGGGGCGCATGCGGGAGGAAGGGCCCTGGCTCACAAGCTCCTAAGGCAAGGCTACTGGTGGCCCACGCTTCGAGAGGACGCTTTAGCCCTCGTACGGCGCTGCGACCAGTGCCAGAAGTTTAGCTCCCTCACTCATCAGGCAGCCACCCTCCTGACCCCGTTATCTGATCCCTGGCCTTTCGCCCAATGGGGAGTCGACATCCTGGGACCTTTTCCCGTCGCCACCGGCCAAAGGAAATTCCTCATCGTGGCAGTCGACTACTTCACCAAATGGGTCGAGGCCGAACCTCTCGCCTCAATAACCGACAGCAATGCTTGGAACTTCGTGTGGAAGTCCATCATTTGCCGGTTCGGCGTCCCTCGAGCCATCATCTCAGACAACGGAAAGCAGTTCGATAGCCGACGGTTCGGTGATAACTGCGCCAGCTTCGGCATACTCCACAAGTTTACTTCGGTAGCGCATCCTCAAGCGAACGGCCAAGCCGAAGTCACTAACCGAAGCCTTTTGCAGGGATTGAAAACCCGACTCGGCGAAGCTAAGGGCCGATGGGTGGAAGAACTGCCGAGTGTCCTGTGGGCCTATCGGACGACGAGCCGAACCCCCACCGGCGAAACTCCCTTCCGCATGGCCTATGGGGTAGAGGCCGTCATTCCCATAGAAATCGGCCTCCCTTCACCCAGAGTCATTGCCTATAATGCGGAAGCCACTGAGGAAAATCTGAAAGACCACTTGGACCTCATTGAGGAGGTCCGAGATAAAGCTCGTATCCGACTGGCGGCTTATCAGCAACGAATGGCCAAGTACCATAACACTCGAGTAAAGCCCCGGAGCTTTGAAGTGGGGAATCTCGTGTTAAGGAATGCCCATGCTTCCAAGCCAGCCGAAGCCTCGGGGAAGCTTGCCCCCAACTGGGAGGGGCCCTACCGGGTCAGGGAGGTAATCAGACGAGGAGCTTACCGGTTGGAAACCCTTTCGGGCCAACCCCTTCCTCGCACATGGAATGTGGAGCGCCTTCGGCGTTATTACATGTAAGTCAACTCTCCCCAGGCTTTTTAGCCGGAGGCTATAAATAAAAGAACTCGCTTTCTTTTTAGAAAAACTTGTCATGGTATTCTTCATAAGCCCGTGTAAACCGTACCGGGAGTGGCTTCGGCCATGCAAACCGTATCGGGAGCGGCAAGGTTTTTTCTAAAGTCCGTGTAAACCGTACCGGGAGTGGCTTCGGCCATGCAAACCGTATCGGGAGCGGCATGGTATTTTCTCTAAGTCCGTGTAAACCGTACCGGGAGTGGCTTCGGCCATGCAAACCGTATCGGGAGCGGCAAGGTTTTCTCTAAGTCCGTGTAAACCGTACCGGGAGTGGCTTCGGCCATGCAAACCGTATCGGGAGCGGCAAGGTTTTCTCTAAGTCCGTGTAAACCGTACCGGGAGTGGCTTCGGCCATGCAAACCGTATCGAGAGCGGCATGGTATTTTCTCTAAGTCCGTGTAAACCGTACCGGGAGTGGCTTCGGCCATGCAAACCGTATCGGGAGCGGCATGGTATTTTCTCTAAGTCCGTGTAAACCGTACCGGGAGTGGCTTCGGCCATGCAAACCGTATCGGGAGCGGCAAGATTTTCTCTAAGTCCGTGTAAACCGTACCGGGAGTGGCTTCGGCCATGCAAACCGTATCGGGAGCGGCAAGATTTTCTCTAAGTCCGTGTAAACCGTACCGGGAGTGGCTTCGGCCATGCAAACCGTATCGGGAGCGGCAAGGTTTTCTCTAAGTCCGTGTAAACCGTACCGGGAGTGGCTTCGGCCATGCAAACCGTATCGGGAGCGGCATGGTATTTTCTCTAAGTCCGTGTAAACCGTACCGGGAGTGGCTTCGGCCATGCAAACCGTATCGGGAGCGGCAGGGTTTTCTCTAAGTCCGTGTAAACCGTACCGGGAGTGGCTTCGGCCATGCAAACCGTATCGGGAGCGGCAAGATTTTCTCTAAGTCCGTGTAAACCGTACCGGGAGTGGCTTCGTCCATGCAAACCGTATCGGGAGCGGCAAGGTTTTCTCTAAGTCCGTGTAAACCGTATCGGGAGTGGCTTCGGCCATGCAAACCGTATCGGGAGCGGCATGGTATTTTCTCTAAGTCCGTGTAAACCGTACCGGGAGTGGCTTCGGCCATGCAAACCGTATCGGGAGCGGCAGGGTTTTCTCTAAGTCCGTGTAAACCGTACCGGGAGTGGCTTCGGCCATGCAAACCGTATCGGGAGCGGCAAGATTTTCCCTAAGTCCGTGTAAACCGTACCGGGAATGGCTTCGGCCATGCAAACCGTATCGGGAGCGGCAAGGTTTTCTCTAAGTCCGTGTAAACCGTACCGGGAGTGGCTTCGGCCATGCAAACCGTATCGGGAGCGGCAGGGTTTTCTCTAAGTCCGCGTAAATCGTTCCGGGAATGGCTCCGGCCACGTATACCGATTCTGGAGGCGCCGAGGCATATATAAGTTCGCGCGAGCGGAAGCGTGAAGGGCTTCGGCCATCCGACAAACGTAAGAAGCGGCAAGATGCCCCTAAGGGATCATATGAACTACCATAGTAAAGGCCCCGGCCGAATACTGTGACGACGTTCTATCCGAACCGGCATCAGGTTTCGGCCTTACAAGCTATAGCGAACGACGACGGGATCTAAGGCTCCTGAAGGGCTACATTCGGTCGATCGCACGCAAACAGCCAGGTAAAGCCAAAAACCTTCCTTCCATTTTTTAAAATAAAGGGAGATACAAAGCTCAGCCGTACGCCTGGCCAAGAGCTTACAAAAGTAAAGCAAAAAAGAAAACCGAGGGGAACCCTCGTATCAGTCCTCGACAACCCCCTCCCCCTCCACCTCGACGACGTTTCGGTCAGGAGAAGGAGAGGGAGAGTCGACGACCTGCACCGCTTCGGAAGCGGTGCCTTCGGCAAGGGCATCTTCAGCAGAAGCCTCTTCGGCATTTGCTTCTTCAGCATCGGCCTCGTCGGCATCGGCCTCTTCGGTCTCGGCCTCCTCGGCACCGGCCTCCTCGGCATCAGCTGGAGGCGGGGCCCTCTCCGCCACGAGCTCCTCCCACCAGGATAAAAGCTCCCGGGCTTCCGCGCCCCTTGGCATGGCTTCCCCGGTCAGATCGACGCTCGGGTAAGCCCGCTGGGCGACTGCTAGTCCGAGGTCAAAAACCGCGGAAGAAGCCTGCAGCTGGGCCCGGAGGATTTCCTGGGCATAGTCGTTCCCGGCCTTATAGTTAGCCACGGCCGACTCCGCTGCTTTTTCCAGTTCCCGCTTCAAGATCGACACCTCCTCGATGAGGCGGCGCTTCTCCGAAGCTCCCCGAGCCTCCCTGTCCTGGGTCTGAGCTTTGAAAGTCCGGAATTCGGACTCGACCGCCGCAAGATCGCTCTCGGCCTTCTCCTTGGCCTCAGCGGCGGCACGGGCCTCTGCTGCCCTCTTCTCCAGCTGCTTCCGCGCTCGGGCACTCGCAGTCACGAGCTCCTCAACTAGGGGCTCGATGCGAGGAGCCGCCGAAGTGCCTTCCCCCGAACCAACCGGATGCGCCTCGGCTTCCAGAAGCTTACGCTGAAGCAGCTCCTGACGATGCATCAGGACACGGGTCGTCATCGAAGCCTGCAGATCGAGGGCAGATGAGGGCCAGTAGAATCAAAAGAAGAAGCTGAAGATGAGCTGAAACACTTTCGGGGTGCTCACCTGAACCGACAGACGGGCACTCATCTCCGTCAGATCGGTGATGGAGTGGGCCTTCAGCTCCTCAAAGATTGAAGGGAGAGTGAGGCTGTTGAGCAGACGAAGGCACGTCTGCGGGTCCTCCATGCTCTCCCCCGATGCGGGGTGCCGCCGCTCGAGCTGCGCCCGCGGTTCGGCATCTCCTCCATCGGCTCCTGCCGAAACGGCCGGAGGGGAGTCACCCCTCGGCATCTCAGGAGACGCCAATCTTGCAGCCCTTCGGGCCCCGGCGCTCCTCCTGATTAGCTGGACTTCCACCTCTCCCTCGGCCTCCTCTACCCGGGGGCGCTTCGACGCTCGGCCGCCTCCCCGAGAGGCGAACTTAGTCCTCTGCTCCCTCTCAAGAGCAGCGGCGACTGCACGACCCTCGGCGGAGGCCGCAGTCCCGAGGCCCCCGCCTCTCGTCCTCGGACCCCCGGTGCCTCAGACAGGCCTTCTCACCGCCTGCGGGGCCGGCGCCCGGCGCGAAGCGCGCTGATCCGATAGCTGGTCGAGGAGGGTGTCGAGCTGGGCCATTGCTGCAAAGCAAGAAGGGATATCAGAAGCCAAAAACAACGATCGAGTAAAAGACTCAGAGCCGACTTACCCTCGGCCGAAACTTCGTCAGCCTCCAAAGCCGGAAGAGCTTCGGCCGGAGGAGCGGCAGTCCTTCCCCCGCGACCCCGCGGAGCCTCCCCGGGAGGTAGGTACGGAAAGATCCGCTCCGGATCACGCTTAGGGTCCGGCCAAACCCCGGCACCTATCAACCGCTCCGCGTCGGAAAGAAGCACCGAAACGTCGTAAGGGGCCTTCGCCTGAACGTGACCCACGATGGTACTCTGGACGGGAGACAGAACAGGAGGTCCCGAGAGTCCTTCGGCCAGCGGCACCCACTCGGTGGGGAAGGGCCACACACCCTTCTCCTTCTCCGGCAGAGAGACGAAGATAAACTTCCTCTTCCAGCCATGGATAGACGAAGGCTTCCCAGAGAAAATCCTCCGGCCAACCCGGGGGACAAAGCAGTACCATTCCGACTTCCCCTGCGTCTGGATCTTGAAGAGGTAGCGAAAGACATTGAGGGAGGGGCGGATTTTCACATGAGCGAAGACACTCAGGAATCCATACACCGTGCGCCAAGAGTTGGGGAAGAGCTGAGAAGGGGCCAGCCCGTAGAAGCTAAGAAGATTGACGACGAAGGTGGGGAGAGGGAGACGGAATCCCGCCTCAAAGCTATCGACGTAGATAGAAAAAGACCCCGGGCGAACGGTATTTGCCCTAGTGGCGGAATCGGGCCGATGGGGGGTCTTCCAAGAGGGAAGCTGAAAGTAAGAAACTAAGTTCCTCACCTCTACATCCGAAAGGGCGCAGCTAGCCCCCGAAGCAACATCCGGGAGGCGGCGTTCCGAGGTGGAAGCCTGGCCCGAGTCCCGAACTTCCTGAAAAGCCTCGGCCCCGGAAGCTTCGGTCTCGGGAGCCTCGGCCTCAGAAGCCTCGGTCCCAGAAGCCTCGGTCCCAGAAGCCTCGGCTCCAGAAACCTCAGTCCCGGAAGTTTCGGACCCGGAGCTTTCAGACTCCCCGGACATCGCAGAAGTAAGAGATCCCGAGGCAAGAGGGTCCGACAAGGAGGGGGGAGTGTACTCCTCGTCCGAAGGGGTAATCTCACTAGAAGAGCTCCGGACCATAAAGCCGCGGAGGGAGGGAAGAAGACTGAGGCTTACTCGCAGAAAGAAGGAGAGGATCTCTCCTGAACCAGGCGTCGCCTCAAGCCTCCAGACTCCACAGGCAATGCACTCTGAGGGACGAAGAGCCTCCCCCGGTAGCCGACGAAGCTCGGATGAAGCCTTCAGGGAACTGGCCTCTCGCAGGAGAAGGAAGAAGAGCTCAGGCAGTTGCGGGGGGGGGAGCGTAAGCGCGGTAGCAAGAAGAGGAACAGTGCCCCGCAGAGGGCCTGTATTTATAGAGCCCGATCGATACGCCTCCCGCCGAAGCCTGCGGCCGAGATCGTCCCGCTCGTCCCGTCGCTCCTTCCGGATGCCCGCCACGTGTGCCGTCCTTCGGCAATGATGGCGGACCGGCTCCGGGACTTGAGGCAAGAGCGATCAGCGGCTGACAGCGCTCCGACCCTTCGGCTCACCACTCGGATGCCCGCCACGCGTCCCGATCCGCGGGCGACAAAGGGAGCGGCGGCAATCCGAGCGGAGCCTCGGGCAGAGAGCCGGGGCGATCCGCGACCCACGGGCGGTCGGGATCCGTTTGTGTTTTCTCCAGAGCGGCTGGATGCGCGACGCGTGTCCCGTGCTTCCTCGCGAAGCGACGCGCCGTCCCGTCCGTTTAATGAAGCCTGACGCGGGTCAGAGGTACCGACCCTTCGGCTTCTCAGCCCTCAGCCTTCGCCGACCCTCTGAGCAAGGACAAAGCGACCGCACGGCCCTCGGCCGACCGAGGGCCTCCTCTTCCAGAAGAAGGGGGAATACGACTCCCAGGAAGACGCCTGCTGTGATTTTCTTTCTTTTCTGGCAGTTTCAGGCTATACTCTTGCCGTCTCAGAACTGAGGAAGACAAGAGTGGGGGGCTATGTGATGCGGCAGAATCCGATTCGGCCCATTGCAGCAGGCCCAAACCCCATTCGGCCCAACAGCAGCAGTGCTAGGCCCTCCGGCGGCCTTCGGCCCGCTAGCGGCCCAGCAGCCCTCGGCCCATAAGCGGCCCCGTCGCTCCCGGCCCAACAGGCTTCAGCCGTCAGCGGCCCATCAGCCTACGGCCCGGGAACAGCACGGCGGCCCAGGGCCCAGCAGGCTTCGGCCCGTCAGCGGCCCAACCCCCTCCGGCCCGGTAGCCGAATCCGGCCCACTCCGGTGGCGGATCAGACGCTATGGCGGTTTATCAGTAAGCCTCCTTTTAGTCCTATATCGGCTGCCACCGTTAACCATCCGCTACCCTCCACTATAAGTATCCTGCTACTTGTGGCCAAGGAGGTGGTGGGAAAAACGGATGCCCCTCTAAGCTTCCGAAACCCCTTAAAGGACTACTGTCCGAATAGGGTTCTAGCTGTTTCCTCTTGCTTCCTGAATCGAATCTTCTTCAGAAGCTAACTTGACCGTCGGAGGGGGTTCCCCAGGGCTGACGCCCGGGACTCCTGCTGACCGGTTCTTCTTCTTCTTTCCCTCCTGCAGGGGCTCGGTTCGAATCATCGCCGACCTCCCCGAGTCGGTCTCGGCCGCCGACCTCGGACTCCTCTCCCCGGTCTCGACGCCGAACGCCGGCTGCCCCGCGCCAGGAGACTCGGTCTCACGCTGAAGTGGCCTTCGGACTCGCCGTCCGAAGGCAATCCCGTCGGTCGCCCCGCGCCAGGAGACTCGGCCTCGCGCTGAAGGTGCCTTCGGACCCCTTCGTCGGAGAGAGAGCCGTCCCCCCGTCCGATCTCGGACTTTCCGGCTTCTGCTCCGACGCTCGTCTACAGCTCCGCCGACGGGAGCTCCTGCTCGCGCCGCGCCTTCGTCCGACCGAAGGAGCAGCGGCTCACTATCCAAGAGCAGCTCCGGCGGCAGATCGCGCCCCCCGCGGGCGGATCCTCTTCACTCTAAAAGAGCCTCGGCTTCGCCCCGCTGTGGATCCCCGTCGGGTCCCCTCGTCACCGCTTGATCCGGACCGGCTCCGGATCCTCCTTGTTTCGGATCCCCGTTTGCGGGATCCGGTCGTGATAGATCCAGTCTACATCAACTTTCAAAATCTTCCACTCTTTTCAAGTTGTCGTGTGTGTGTGAAAGACATCCTATCGTGACTTCTTGTAGAGAGGGAGGTAATTTAAACTTTTAGGTCCCGTTTGGTATCGGGATAAGTCAGGGATAAGGCTTGTATATCCCCGTTCCTCGTTTGGCATTGCAAAAAGTCACGATGATAAGAGGAGTTAAGGGGGATAGGGATAAGGGAGCTTAACCCCATTTTTGGGGTTAGATATGGGGATAACTTATTCCATCAAAAAGGTGGAATGACTTATCCTCGCCCCTTAACCTCATTGTTACCCTCATTTGTCCCTTCTCTTGGTTCATAAAATAATAATATATTTAACTCTAATAATTATTTTATTACTATCTAATGACGTTAAATATATTATTAAATAAAATTCTTAATCAAATCGATACCACCTATAGAATATATTATTATATTTATCTTATATATCATTATCTTTAAATAGTGCTAATAAGTATTTTAATATATTATTATATATAATATAATATCATATATTATTATCTTAAATTAGTATTTGTACTTAAATTATTAGTATTAGTACTAATAAGTATTAGTATTACATCGTATTCTTAAAATAGTAATATAATTAATTCTAATAACAACTTTATTACTAGTTAATGACATTATGTCATTAAATAGAAATCTGAATCAAGCCAATACAGATGGAATATATTATTATACTAAATAATAGTAATAAGCATCTTTAATATATTATTATACATAATATAATAATATATATTATTATCTTAGATAGTACTAATAAGTTTTTTAATATATTATTATATATTATATAATAACATATATTATTATCTTAAATTAATATTAGTACTTATATTAGTAATATTAGTACTTACATACTAATATTAGTATTAATAAGCATTAGTACTACATTGGATTTATAAAATAATATACTTAAATTCAATAACGGCTTCATTACTAGCTAATGACATAATGTGTACTTTAATATATACTTAAATTCAATAATACTTAAAATAATATATATAATACTTAAATAAATCTATAAGCATCTTTAATATATTTTATATGTCATATAATAATATACATTATTATTTTAAATAACACTAATAAATATTTTAATACATTATTATATAATATAATACATATATTATTATCTTAGATTAGTATTAGTACTTACATACTAGTATTAGTACTAATAGACATTAGTATTACATCGGATTTATAAAATAATAATATAATTAACTTTAATAATGGTTCATTTACTATATTGAATAATACTATTAAGTATATTTAATATATTATTATATTCTAATTATATGTTAATTATGTGTAATATAAATTGAGTGCCTTTAAAATATAATTAAATTCAATAACTTGAATTAAGTATGTTTAGTGTATCATGATACGAGTAATAAAAAATAAAAAAATATTTACACTTAATATACTACATATATATTGAATATATAGTTATATTACGTAAAATAATATAATATCCATGTTACTTTAGATTAGAAGGGTAGCAATGTCTTTTTTACAACTTATCTTTCGTACTGTGCTCATTTTCACCAAATAAAGAATAGGATTAACTTTTTTCTTATCCCCTCACATACCAAACACATCATAGAATAAGGATATGAATAAATTAATCTAGGTTAATTTATCCCTATTCTTCCCTTTTTCTATCCCGATACCAAACAAGACCTAAAATCCCCAAAACCTGTTACCCCCAAAGCATCCCGAGCATCAGCAATTCCAGCAGCGCCATCGTCGCCGAGCATCCCGAGCATCCTGGGCACTGCACCGCCATCGCCGCGCCACCGCCACCGCCGAGCCACCGCCGCCGTCGCCGCGCCACCGCCGCCGGTAGCTCAAAGCCCCCCGAGCATCCAGCAATTCCAACAGCGCCGTGGTGTTTGTGGAGTTTGGTCGCTGGGCACTGCACCGCCACCGCCACCGCCGAGCCACCGCCGCCTTCGCCGAGCCACCACCGGAGCCTCCGACCGTCAAGCTTCCACTGCCTCTTGGTGAGCATACTTTTCTTTTTTTTTTCCTCTAATGTCAGCCGGTGGGGATGTGATCGAGCTGATGCAGATGCCGACCACCAAGCGGTGGAGGGCTCCCTTGCTCCACCAAGCGGCGCTGCCTGGGAACATCTGCATGGAGAGGGGGCACGGGCCATAGGGGGTTGGAGTCCAAGTTCTGGAAAAAAAAAAACAGAGACCCTTTGAAGCCATAGATCCGGAAGCAAGCTCTCTAATTGTGTCTATATCCACTGATTCCAAGCTAGTAAGGGAAGCAATAGCATCATCATGCTGGCAGTCTCGCTTGTAGTCTAGGGTGATTGTTTGCAGTTCGTGGGTATCATTAAGTGCCTTTTCATGAAGCTGCATATTGTTGATGTTAGAGTCCTATATATGCATTCTTTATTTCATTTAGGCAATGTCAAACTTAGTATGAAAGCTGAAATATTTACGTGAACATATTAATTTAGGCTTTGTTTGTTAGCTTAGTTTGTTTGGTCATTTTTTATGGAATAATGTTTGTTGTAATGTTTCCAAGTTCTAACCTTTTATTTAAATATGGAGGTTCTGTCTTCTGATAGCAAAGATGATACATAGTTTATAGATATGAAATTATGGTTTATAGTTGTTATTGGTAGCAACAATGGGGGGAAATGCCTTTTTAAGTTCCAAGTTCTAACTGTGCTGCAGGTAACTCAATCTCCCCTCTAGGACAACATAGACGATAGCAGCAGATCCGACAACATAGACGATAGCAGCAGGTAACTGAAATATGCATCCGTATTTTTCACTACGAATTTATCAAATTTTATGTATAATACTCTGTATGTATGCCGTTCCGTATTTTTGAAATATGCATTTTTTTGACCGAATTTTTGACCGTCTTATTCAAAATTTAACTCGAATTATACTCGTACGTACTTTTGCCGTATTATACCCGTCCCGTATTTAACTAACTATGGTCCGGGCTAACCTAACATCAGGTGTTAGATTAGGTTATCCCTATCCTACAATTCCTTTTTTTTTTCCCCTTTTTTGAAAGGATGGCTTAGCTGGCCAGGTATATATACACATGTATTCAAAAAACTTGAATTTGATTATGGGCAGAGTTTGATATTTCCTCTCACGCGGAGAATATTATGTACCCTGATAATTCTGCTTAATAAGGTGAGTATTTCATACTCAAATCGATCTCTAGAGAAGTAATCCCATATACGAGAGGAAATAACTTTGCGGCACACACTAAGGCCAAATTGGAAGGGGAGTTTCTAGATTCTCTGACCGACTTGAACCTAAGAACTTTGAAGGGAGGCTAAGGGGTGAAGCCACCAAACTATTAATTGGTCATCCCTATCTCGCAATCAGACATGAGGAGAAGAGAAGAAGATCCTTTGGACTTCCCTTTCTGTACCATTTTTGTGCGTCTATGCACATGAGAGGGGAGGGTCAAGTGACCCATTCATCCTCTTCCGTCTATTTGGAGACACACAATGGTGAACCGGAAAGGTCCAAAGGATCTCATTCAATTGCAAATGGACAAATCGAAAAGAGTAATGCTTGTTGTAATGGGAGAATTGCAGTGTTTGCGCCTCAACAGCTGTTTAATCAGCTTTGATCAGACGACTGTAGCAACAAGTGTTATCTTTTTATTTTTCTAAAAACCCAGGAGGTGGGGGCAACATTAAGGAAACCATTTGTACCGTCTGATCTTTGATTTGACGACTTCTAAAAATTTTAAAAAATAAACAAGATCTCCAAGAATTTATCTTTTTTATTTTTATTTTTGGAGACCAGATCAGATGGTAGGCATGACTCCTATCCCCTGGATTTAAAAAAAAAAAAAAAAAAAAAAAACAACACTTGCTGCTACAGCTGTCTGAGCAGAATTGATTGGATGGCTGCTGGTGCCCCATTGCAGCAAGCATTATTCAACCGAAAATGGGACGGAAAGTTGAAACAACAACTCATCGACTAGTAGGGCTGTAAAAAAATTCGAATCCACTTCGGATTCGTATCCGAATGTGTATATATTTATCCGAAATTATTATTATCAATCACAAACGGATATTCGTTTATCATCCGGCACATAAATGAAGCTGTAACAAAAATTCCGTATACTTGCCCCATCGGCCTGTCGGTATCGGCTCTCCCGTCGTCCCGATCTGCCTTTCGCCTGCTGTTGCTTGGGCTGAAAACGGCACCGCCTCCACCTGTAATTTCCGACGAATGCCCATTGTCTGTGTCACGATTTCAGATTTTCTTGTCTCTTCGCTTCACGATTTGCTCACATATCTGTTGTTGATGGAGATTTTGTTCTGATTTTTTTAGTTTTTGCATTATTTGAGTTTGAGTTATGTCTTGATGTGTAAATTGAATAGATCTGTTCTATAGCTGCTTCTGATTGCTGTATGTGAGGGATTCGGAGAAGTTCTACTCTATTTGTCATATATAATTCTAACTTTTTTAGTTAAATATTTCATTCTCTAAATCTATAACCTATATGTATGAAACAAAAGGGCCGGCTCTTCGTCGTCCTCCCCTCCCGTTCACGTCTTATTTCTCTGGTTCACATGTTTACCGGTCCGGTTCATATACTCGTACGTTGGAAATCAAATGAGTTTGTGTTAGTGTCCATTTTACCCCCATTTCCCGTTGGATTAAGTAACGTATATGTTTTTACTGTGGTCCATCTCTTTTTGCCCGCATGTTCAGTTCCTTTTTATTTTGCTGAAAATACAAATGCAGCCAACTTATCCTGCATTGTTGGTTTTTTCACCTCACACAATAAAGCTTGTACTTGGTAGATTATCATATTTACATGCAAACCTCTAATTCTCATATATTACTATAAATACTCATCATCCTTAAATAAATTGCAACTATACCCTTTTTGTCGAAACACCGTGAACTCCAAAAAAATCATTTAGATATTTTTACATATATACCCTTAAATTCATCATAATTTTGTATATACACTTCTGAATTTATTAAAATGTACATATCTTTCCCACATGATGTAGACTGGATCTATCACGACCGGATTCCGAGGCTGGAACCCGGAGAAGTGGATCCGAAGCCGGTTCGGATCGGTGTTACTGAGGCCCGACGGGGATCCGGAAGGCCGAGGAGGCGGAGGCGAAGACGAGGGTCCGAAGGCCGAAGGGCGCTTCGGTCGGTGCAGGCTCGTCTCCGGGAAGTCGGGGCCGAGTCTCCCGTTGCGGGGCAGCCGTCGCACGGCGTCGAGACCAGGGAGAGGAATCCGAGGTCGGCGGCCGAGACCGACTCGGGAAGGTCGGCGATGATTCGAACCGAGCTCCTGCAGGAGGGAAAGGAGAAGAAACCGGTCAGCAGGAGTCCCGGGCTCTGGCCCTTAGGAACCCCCTCCGACGGTCAAGTTAGCTCCTGAAGATGATTCGATTCAGAAGGCAAGAAGTAGCTTTAATGCTGTTTGGACCGTAGTCCTTAAGGGTCTCGGAGGCAAAGAGTTGCATACCTTTGGCAATAAATAGCGGTGTATTTATAGCAGAGGATAGAGATTGGTTAACGGTGGTAGCCGATATAGGACTATGTTTGGGCTTACTGGTAAACCGCCATAGTGCCGGATCCGCCACCGGAGTGGGCCGGACTCGGCTATCGGGCCGAAGGGGGTTGGGCCGCTGAGGGGCCGAAGCCTGCTGGGCCTTGGGCTGCCGTGCTGTTCCCGGGCCTTAGGCTGATGGGCCGCTGACGGGCCGAAGCCTGTTAGGCCGGGAGCGCTGGTGCCGCTTGGGGGGCCGAGGGCTGCTGGGCCGCCGATGGGCCGGAGGCTCCCGGAGGGCCTGACACTGCTGCTGTTGGGCTGAACGGGGTTTGGGCCTGCTCTAATGGGCCGAATCGGATTCTGCCTCATCACATAGCCCCCCACTCTTGTCTTCCTCAGCTCTGAGATGGCGAGAGTAAAGCCCGAAGCTGCCAAAAGAACATCATAACAGGTGTCTTACCCGAAGCTCTGTTCTCTTTTTACTGGGAAGAGGGGGCCCTCGGTCGGCCGAGGGCTACGCGGTTGCTTCGTCCCCGCTCGGAGTGGCGACGAAGGCTCGGAGCCAAGAGGCTGAAGGGCAGAGCCCTCTGACTCGTGTCAGGCTCCATTAAATGGACGGGATGGCGCGTCGCCTCGCGAGGAAGCACGGGACACGCGTCGCGCATCCGGTCGCTCCGTCGAAAACACAAAAGGATCCTGACCGCTCTTTGGTCGCGGATCGCCTCGGCTCTCTGCCCGAGGCTTCACTCGGATTGCCGCCCTTTTCATCTTCAGCGCGCGGATCGGGACACGCGACGCGTATCAGGGCGGCCAGCCGAAGGGTCGGGGCGCCCTCGGCCGTTGATTGCTTCGCTGCAAGTCCCGGAGCCGGTCCGTCATCATTGCCGATGGACAGCGCACGTGGCGTGCATCTGAGAGGGGCGAGGGGACGAGCGGGACGATCTCGGCCGTTGGCTTCGGCGGGAGGCGCTCCGAGTGGGCTCTATAAATACAAGCCCTCAGCAGGGCACTGTTCTTCTTCCTGCTGCTGCGCCTGCGTTTCCTCTGCAATCATCCAAGCTCTTCTTCCTTCTCCAGCGGAAAGTTAGCTTCCTGAAGGCTTCGTCCGAGCTCGCCGGCCACCGTGGGAAGGTCTCCATTCCTCGGAGCGCATCGCTGGTGGAGCTGGGAGGTTTGAGGAGCCGCACTCGGCTCAGGAGAGACTTCCTCCCCCTTCCTGCGAGTAAGCCCTAGCTTTCCTCCTTCCCTTCGTGGCCTTATGGTCCGGGATTCTTCCAGTGAGATTACTCCTTCGGACGAGGAGTATACTCCTTCCCACTCTCTGCGATCTCTCCTATCAGATCCCCTCACCTCAGACTCCCCTGCCCCAGCGATGTCTGAAGAGTCCGAGGTCTCTGGGAGTGAGGGGTCCGAGGCTTCAGGAGCCGAGGTTTCCGGGGCCGAGACCTCCGGGGCCGAGTACGCCAAAGAGGTCCAGAACCTAGGCCAGGCTTCCACTTCGGGACGCCGTCGTCCTGATATGGCTTCGGAAGCGTCCTGCGCCCTTTCGGACGCAGAGGTTATGCGCCTGGTCTCTTACTTCCAGCTCCCTTCCTGGATGATGGTCATTCGGCCTGACTCCGCCACCCGGGCTAACACTTTCCGCCCGGGTTCCTTCTCTGTTTACGTTGATAGCTTCGAGGTGGGTTTCCGTCTTCCACTCCCCACCTTCGTCATCAACCTTCTCAGTTTCTACGGGCTGGCTCCGTCTCAGCTTTTTCCCAACTCCTGGCGCACCGTGTACGGTTTCTTGAGCGTCTTCGCTCATGTGAAGATCCGCCCTTCCATCAATGTCTTCCGCTGCCTCTTCAAAATTCAAAGGCAGGGGAAGTCCGAGTGGTACTGCTTCGTCCCTCGGGTCGGGCGAAGCGTATTCTCCGGGAAGCCTTCGTCTATCCATGGCTGGAAGAGGAAGTTTGTCTTCGTCTCCCTGCCGGAGAAGGAGGAGAGCGTGTGGCCCTTCCCTACTGAATGGGCGCCGCTGGCTGCAGGCCTCTCGGATCCTCCTATCCTCACCCAGGTCCAGAGCATCCTCGTGGGTCGCATCCAGATGATGGCCCCGTACAATGTCTGGGGGCTTCTCAGCGCGTCGGAGCGTCTGGTGACCGCCGGGGTATGGCCGGATCCCCGGTCCGATCCGGTGCGGGCCTTCCCCTATCTTCCTCCCGGGGGGACTCCGCGGGGCCGCGGAGGAAGGGCCGCCGCTCCTCTGGCCGAAACTCTTCCGGCTGAGGATGCTGATGAAGTTTCGGCCGAGGGTAAGTCGGCTCTGAGTTTGTACTTGTTCACTGTTCTGTTTCTGACAGGCTTTTCTTGCTTGCAACGATGGCCGATCTCGACGCCCTCCTCGACCGGATATCCGACCAGCGCGGTCCGGGCCGGGCACTGGCCCCGCAGGCGGCAGGCAGGCCCGGCCGAGGCGCTGGGGCTCCGAGGACCCGAGGCGGGGTCCCAAGGACTGCGGCCTCTTCTGAGGGCCGTGCTGCTGCTGCCGCTCTTGAGAGAGAGCAAAAGTCTAAATTCGCCGCTCGAAGGGGCGGCCGAGCGTCGAAGCGCCCCCGGTCGGAAGGGGCCGTAGACGCGGAGGAGGCTCCGCTGATCAGGAGGAGTGCCGAGGCCCGAAGGGCCGCGAGGCTGGCATCTCCTGAAACGCCGAGGGGCGATTCCCCTTCGGCTGTGGCGGCCGAGGTCGGCGACGAAGGCGCCGGGTCACAGGCGCCCCGGGCGCAGCGTAAGTGGTGGCGCCCCGAACCGGGGATTTACGAGGACGAGAGTATGGAAGACTCGCAGACGTGCCTCCGTCTGCTCCGCAGTCTTACTCTCCCTTCGGCCTTTGAAGGGCTGAAGCGCCATTCGGTCATCGACCTAGCGGCGATGAGCGCTCGGTTGTCTGTCCAGGTAATAAGCTTGAAGGTGCTTCAGTCGAGCTTTCCTTAGCTTTCTCTTGGTTTTCCTTTTTTCTGATCACTGTTTGCTTTCGGCTCGTAGGCTGCGGTGACAGGTAGCGTCCTGATGCACCATCAGGAGCAGCTCCGGCTCCAGCTCCTGGAGGCCGAGAGGGAGTCGGACGGCTCGGGCGAGGGCACTTCGGTGGTGCCCGACATCGAGCCTTTAGTCGGTGGGCTCGTAACCTCGAGTGCCCAGGCGCGGGCGCAGCTGGAGGAGAGGACAGCTGAGGCCCGTGCTTCCGCCGAGGCCAAGGTGAAGGCCGAGGGGGAGCTCGCCGCGGCACAGTCCGAGATCCGGGCCCTCAAGGCCCAGATTCAGGAGAAGGACTCCCGGCGGGCCTCGGAGAAGCGGCGACACGCCGAGGAGGTATCGGCGCTGAAGCAGGAGCTGGAGGAGGTGGCGGACTTGGCCGTAGCTGAATACAAGGCCGGCTCGGACTTCACCGAGGAGATCATCCAAGCTCAACTGCTGGCTTCTTCCTCCGTCTTCGACCTCGGGTTGGCTGTCGCCCAGAGGGCCTGCCCGAGCGTCGATCTGACCGGGGTCGCCCTACCGAGGGGTGAGGAAGCCAAGGAGCTCCTGTCTTGGTGGCAGGGACTTATGGCCGAGAGGACCTCGACTCCTGCGCCGGATGATGAAGCTGCGCCCGCTGAGGGGGCCCCTGAGGAGGCTGTCCCTGAGGAGGCTGCCGACGAGGAGGCCGCCGCTGAGGAGGCTGCCGACGAGGAGGCCGCCGCTGAGGAGGCTGCCGCTCCTGAAGCGGTGCAGATCGTCGATTCTCCCTCCCCCTCTCCCTCTCCGGGACAAGCCGCAGCCGAGGTGGAGGAGGCCGAAGCCGAAGAATGACGCGGGGATCCGCCCCGGTTTCCGCTTCTTCTTCTGTTGTAAGCCCTCGGCTTAGGGTACGGCTGGTTTACGCTTCTTCTTCTATCGTAAACCTCCGGCCAAGTATACGGCCAACTTTTACTTCTTCTTCTGTTGTAAGCCCTCGGCCGAGGGTGTGGCCGGTTTTTGTACTTCCTTTTCTATAAACACAAGGAACGTTTTCGGCTTTACCTTGGTATTCGTGTATGATCGACCGAATATGGCCCTTCAGGAGCCCGAGATCCTGTCATCGTTCACCATAGCTTGTAGGGCCGAGGCCCGATGTAGGTTCGGATAGAATGTCGCCATAGTATTCGGCCGGGGCCTTTACTATCGTGGTCCATATGATCCCGAAGGGACATCTTGCCGCTTCTTACGTATGTCGGATGGCCGAAGCCATTCATGCTTCTGCTTGCGTGAACTTAGATATGCCTTGCCGCTTCCCGAATCGGTATACGTGGCCGGAGCCACTCCCGGTACGGTTTGCACGGACTTAGAAAGAATACCATGCCGCTCTCGATACGGTTTGCATGGCCGAAGCCACTCCCGGTACGGTTTACACGGACTTAGAAAGAATACCATGCCGCTCCCGATACGGTTTGCATGGCCGAAGCCACTCCCGGTACGGTTTACACGGACTTAGAAAGAATACCATGCCGCTCCCGATACGGTTTGCATGGCCGAAGCCACTCCCGGTACGGTTTACACGGACTTAGAAAGAATACCATGCCGCTCCCGATACGGTTTGCATGGCCGAAGCCACTCCCGGTACGGTTTACACGGACTTAGAAAGAATACCATGCCGCTCCCGATACGGTTTGCATGGCCGAAGCCACTCCCGGTACGGTTTACACGGACTTAGAAAGAATACCATGCCGCTCCCGATACGGTTTGCATGGCCGAAGCCACTCCCGGTACGGTTTACACGGACTTAGAAAGAATACCATGCCGCTCCCGATACGGTTTGCATAGCCGAAGCCACTCCCGGTACGGTTTACACGGACTTAGAAAGAATACCATGCCGCTCCCGATATGGTTTGCATGGCCGAAGCCACTCCTGGTACGGTTTACACGGACTTAGAAAGAATACCATGCCGCTCGATAAAAGAAGTCTTTATTCATACTCTTCGGCTGTAAGCCTGGGGAAAAGTGACTTACACATAATAACGCCGAAGGCGCTCAACATTCCAGGTGCGAGGGAGAGGCTGGCCCGAAAGGGTCTCCAACCGATAAGCTCCACGCCTGATCACCTCCCTGACTCGATAGGGCCCCTCCCAGTTGGGGGCAAGTTTTCCTGAGGCTTCGGCTGGTTTGGAAGCATGAGCGTTCCTCAACACGAGGCTCCCTACTTCAAAGCATCGGGGCTTTACTCGAGCGTTGTGGTACTTCGCCATGCGCTGTTGATAAGCGGCCAGCCGGACGCGAGCCCTGTCTCGGGTCTCTTCAATGAGGTCCAGGTGGTCTTTCAGTCCTTCATCGTTGGCCTTCGGATCGTAAGCAATGACCCTGGGAGAGGGAAGGCCGATCTCTACCGGAATAACGGCCTCTACGCCATAGGCCATGCGAAAGGGAGTTTCGCCGGTGGGGGTTCGGCTTGTCGTCCGATAAGCCCACAGAACACTTGGCAGCTCCTCTACCCATCGGCCCTTAGCTTCGCCGAGGCGGGTTTTCAATCCCTGTAGGAGGCTTCGGTTGACGACTTCGACTTGGCCGTTTGTTTGAGGATGCGCCACCGAAGTAAATTTGTGGAGTATGCCGAAGCTGGCGCAGTTGTCGCTGAACTGCCGGCTGTCGAACTGCTTCCCATTGTCAGAAATGATGGCCCGAGGGATGCCGAACCGGCAAATGATGGACTTCCAGACGAAGTTCCAAGCATTGCTATCGGTTATTGCCGCGAGGGGTTCGGCCTCGACCCATTTGATGAAATAATCTACTACCACGATGAGGAATTTTCTCTGGCTGGTGGCAACGGGAAAAGGCCCCAGGAGGTCAATCCCCCACTGAGCGAAAGGCCAGGGGTCGGATAAGGGGGTCAGAAGGGCGGCTGCCTGGTGGATGAGGGAGCTATACCTCTGGCACTGGTCACATCGCCGGACGAGGGCTAAGGCGTCCTCTCGGAGTGATGGCCACCAGTAGCCTTGCCTTAGAAACTTGTGAGCCAAGGCCCTTCCTCCTGCATGCGCTCCGCATACCCCTTCATGGACTTCTTTCGTGGCGTAGTCAGCTTCAGCTGGGCCGAGGCACTGCAGCAGTGGTCGGCCGAAGGATTTCTTGTACAGGGCCCCGTCCAGAAGAAGAAAGTGGGATGAGCGCTGTCGAATGCGCTTTGCCTCCTTCGGATCTGGCGGGACTTCTCCTTAGAGAAGGAAAGCGGCGATGGGGGTCATCCATGTCTCGGCCTCGGCCTCGACCTCCGCGACTAGCATGGCCTTGGTTTCGCCGAGGCTTGGTTCGGCGAGCTCCTCGACGAGGATCATTCGCCCCCCCCCCCCCGTCTTGGGTTGACGCCAGCCGGGAAAGTGCATCGGCTCGGGCATTCTCGGCTCTCGGGATCCTCACGACTTCATAAGAGTCGAATTGGGCGAGGATTTTGCGAGTCACCTGGAGATAAGAAGCCATCATTGCGTCCCGAGCCTCGTACTCCCCGGAGATGTGGCTGGCGATCAGCTGGGAATCGCTGAAGGCCTTCAGGTTCCGGACGCCGAGCTTCTTTGCGGCCCGGAGGCCGGAAATGAGAGCTTCATACTCGGCGGCATTGTTGGTTGCTGGGAAGGAGAAGCGCAGGGCGTATTCCGTGACGACCCCTTCGGGCGACGCCAGGATCCATCCGGCGCCGCTGCCCGTGGAGCATGCGGAGCCGTCTACGAAGAGTCGCCATTCGTCGGCCGGTACGGGAGCCGAAGTAGCCTCGGCTTCGGGCGCGTTTGGCACTGGCCGAGGCGCCTCGGAGGCGCCAGGGGTAAGTTCGGCGATGAAATCTGCCAACGCCTGGGCCTTTATAGCTACCCGAGGAGCGTAGGAGATATCGAACTCTCCTAGCTCGATTGCCCATTTTGCCAGCCTGCCGGACACCTCTGGCCGGGAGAGGACTTGTCTCAGGGGCTGGTCGGTGAGGACCTTCACGGAATGGGCCAAAAAATAGGGCCGGAGCCTCCTTGCGGTCGAGACAAGGGCCAGAGCCAACTTCTCTAGGGCGAGGTACCGGAGTTCTGCCCCTTGAAGGGCTCGGCTGGTATAATAAACCGGCTTCTGTATGCCTTCTTGCTCTCGGATGAGGACGGCACTGAGAGCCGTCTCGGAGATCGCAAGGTATAAGCTCAGGGGTTCCCCGGGAACTGGCTTGGATAAGATGGGGACTTTGGCGAGGTAGGCCTTCAGCTGGTCGAAGGCTGCTTGGCACTCTTCCGTCCACTCGAAGTTGCTGGCCTTCTTCAGCAGCTTGAAGAAGGGGAAACAATAGTCAGCCGCCCTTGACATGAAGCGACTGAGGGCTGCGATCCTCCCGTTCAGCTTCTGTACCTCTCGGATGTTTGCCGGGGGGCGCATCTGTACGATGGCCGAAATCTTCTCGGGGTTGGCTTCCACCCCACGGCGGGTGACCATGTAACCGAGGAACTTGCCGGAGGCTACCCCGAAGGCGCACTTGGCCGGATTCAGCTTTATCTTGTACCGCCTAAGGGCGGAGAAAGTCTCGGCTAGGTCGGCCAAATGCGCAGAAGCGATACGGCTCTTGACCAACATGTCGTCTATGTAGACCTCCATGTTTCGGCCCAGCTGTGGAGCGAACACTTTGTTGACCAGGCGCTGGTAGGTTGCGCCGGCGTTCTTCAGACTGAAGGGCATTCGGGTGTAGCAGTACAGGCCCAAATCGGTCGTGAAGCTGGTCTTACTCTCATCATCCGGATGCATCCGGATCTGGTGGTAGCCCGAATAGGCGTCGAGGAAGCTTAAGAGCTCGTGGCCGGACGTCGCGTCCACCACCTGGTCTATTCGAGGCAGCGGAAAGCTGTCCATCGGACAGGCTTTGTTGAGGTTGGTGAAGTCCACGCACATACGCCACTTGCCCTCTTTCTTTGGCACCATGACCACGTTGGCGATCCATTCCGGATGATGCACCTCTCGGAGGTGTCCGGCGTCCAGCCCCTTCTGTACTTCGGCTTGGATGGCGGTTCTCCTTTCTTGATTGAAGGTGCGCCGCTTCTGCTTTACTGGGGGCTGGTCGGGATCGGTGTGGAGACGGTGCTCGGCTATCTCCGGGTCAACCCCGGGCATGTCCGATGGAGACCAGGCGAAGACGTCGAGATTCTCTTTCAAGAATTCGGTAAGCTTTTCTGCTTCAATCTTATCCAGGCCGGAGCCTATCATCAGGACTCGTCCCTCGCCTCCCGGAATAGGGACGGCGAGGAGTGCTTCTCCCGGAGATGCCTCGGCTGATGACTCGATCGTCAGGGTTTCGGCTGCGGCCTTCCCTTTGACCGAAATCATGTAGCACTGCCGGGCTGCTTCTTGGTTCCCTTTGGCCTCGCCTATTCCGTGGTTGGTATGAAACTTCAGCTTCTGATGGAAGGATGATGGCACGGCTCCGACCCCGCCGATGAGCCTTCGGCCGAATATGGCGTTGTAGGCTGACTCGATCTTTACAACGGCAAAGTCCGTTTCAACGGTTAATTGTCGGGGGGCGGAGCCTAAGGTTACAGGAAGCCGAACAATACCCTCTACTCGGCAGGGCGAGCCGTTAAAACCGAAGAGGGGGCCCCGGTGAGGCTTCATGCTAGCCTCACTCAATCCCATCTTCTCGAAACAGTCGTAAAACAAGATGTTTGGGGCACTTCCATTATCCACAAAGATCTTATGTACATCATAGCTATTTATTACAGCGTTGACGACGAGGGCGTCATCATGAGGGACCTGAACATCAGTCAGGTCCTCGGCGCCGAAGGTGATGTCTTCCAGACGAGGCCGCTTCGGCTCGCCGTCGACCGCCGCTACGGTGTTGCGTTGCCGCGACCTTGACCCCTCCCCGGGCCCTCCGGATATCATCATAATAGACCCAGAGCTGGGTCTTTGATGGGATGATTCAACCGGGGCCGAGGTGGCTTTTGGCGGAGGAGCGGCTTCTATCGCCGGGGGTGGTTGTTGTCTGGGTGCTGCAGGGACGTCCCGGTTCTGCTGCGGCGGCTGCTCCCGCCGATACTGCGGCAATCTCCCCTCCCGGATGAGGCGGTCGATTTCTTCCCGGAGCTGCCGGCACTCGTCCGTCGTGTGGCCGATCTCTCGGTGATATTCGCAGTATTTGTCGGGGTCCCTTCGGCGAGGATCGGTCTTGATGCGATCAGGCCTCCGGAGCATGCCCTTCACCTCCATGAGCATCCGGGAAGGGGGAGCAGGTAAGGGTAGGTACCGCGGCTGCGGGTCCCGTCGCCTCTCCCTGTCCCAATCCTCCCGGCGATAACGCTTCCGGGAGGGCTCTTGGTCCTCGGACCGAGGTCGGACCGCCGGGGGAGCAGGCGTCGAGGTAGTCTCGGTTGTGCCTTTGCCCCTGGACAGCATCAGGGCCTCTCGGTTGATGTACTTATGGGTCCGGGCCACGAGGTCCTGGAAGGTAGGGGGATGGCGCTTTCCGATGGAACCGAGGAGCCCCTCATCCCGGCACCCGTTGATCACGGCCGAGACCGCGATCGAGCTGTCGAGGTTTGGGATCTGGGCGGCCTCGGTCCGGAACTTGGTGAAGTACTCCTGGAGAGTTTCGGTGGGGCCTTGCCGGATGGCTAGCAAGCTGGCGGAAGTTTTGGACTGCCGGGTGGCATCATAGAACTGGTCGATGAATAACTGGCCCAACTGAACCAGGGAGTGGATGGAGTTGGGGGTCAGAGCCTCGAACCAGGTGAGGGCGATTTTTTCAAGGGTGAGGGGGAAAAGAAGGCAACGGACTGCCTCAGAGATCCCTCGGACCCGAAGATAAGTGTTAAATTTCTGGAAATGACAGACCGGATCTGTCATTCCGTCGTAGAGAGGGCCCTTCGGCAGCTTGAAGTTGGGGGGTACCTCGGTGGCTAGGAGCTCCGCCGTGAATGGGGTCTGCTCCAGGATGTTGCTGGCGAGGGGCGCCCCGTGAGGTCGAGACACCATCTGCTGCATCTCTTTGCGCATCGCCGTCAGCCGCTGGTCCAGGTCCGGGGCGGTCGAGGTGGCGACGGATTGCCCTCCGGTTCGGACCGGACGGTACTCTGACGAAGCATAATCCTGCCCCGTCAGACGATCAGTGCGAGGAGTTCGGACAGGCAGCGTCGAGGGCTCGCTGTGCGTCTCTGCGGCCTCGTTGAGAGGAACCGGCGCAGGCGCCGGCTTGAACCGGGCATCTTGCACTGGGCAGAGCGGGGGGAGCGGCGCCTGCTGGGGAGGCTGTCCCATCAGCCCCATGCGCTGGGCGATGGCGGATACCATCTCCTGGAGAGGCGCTAGGGACGTGACGACAGCGGCCAGCGTTGCCACTTGCTGCTGGAGCACCCCCACTCGGTCTTCCGAGCCGAGAGACTCCGGTATGGTCGGCAGAGGCAGGCTCGGCGGGGCAGAGGGTGCGCCTTCGGAAGGCAGCATCTGCGCCGAGGCCTCCCACGCTTCTGCTTCGCCTTGCCCGGATCGTCGGGTCACAGGTCGCTGAGACATGACTTGTTTTGTTGGTTTCCCACAGACGGCGCCACGTGATGTAGACTGGATCTATCACGACCGGATTCCGAGGCTGGAACCCGGAGAAGTGGATCCGAAGCCGGTTCGGATCGGTGTTACTGAGGCCCGACGGGGATCCGGAAGGCCGAGGAGGCGGAGGCGAAGACGAGGGTCCGAAGGCCGAAGGGCGCTTCGGTCGGTGCAGGCTCGTCTCCGGGAAGTCGGGGCCGAGTCTCCCGTTGCGGGGCAGCCGTCGCACGGCGTCGAGACCAGGGAGAGGAATCCGAGGTCGGCGGCCGAGACCGACTCGGGAAGGTCGGCGATGATTCGAACCGAGCTCCTGCAGGAGGGAAAGGAGAAGAAACCGGTCAGCAGGAGTCCCGGGCTCTGGCCCTTAGGAACCCCCTCCGACGGTCAAGTTAGCTCCTGAAGATGATTCGATTCAGAAGGCAAGAAGTAGCTTTAATGCTGTTTGGACCGTAGTCCTTAAGGGTCTCGGAGGCAAAGAGTTGCATACCTTTGGCAATAAATAGCGGTGTATTTATAGCAGAGGATAGAGGTTGGTTAACGGTGGTAGCCTATATAGGACTATGTTTGGGCTTACTGGTAAACCGCCATAGTGCCGGATCCGCCACCGGAGTGGGCCGGACTCGGCTATCGGGCCGAAGGGGGTTGGGCCGCTGAGGGGCCGAAGCCTGCTGGGCCTTGGGCTGCCGTGCTGTTCCCGGGCCTTAGGTTGATGGGCCGCTGACGGGCCGAAGCCTGTTGGGCCGGGAGTGCTGGTGCCGCTTGGGGGGCCGAGGGCTGTTGGGCCGCCGATGGGCCGGAGGCTCCCGGAGGGCCTGACACTGCTGCTGTTGGGCTGAACGGGGTTTGGGCCTGCTCTAATGGGCCGAATCGGATTCTGCCTCATCACCACATATTCGATTAAAGTTTATGACATTTTGACTATCAAAACACTATGAACTCCAATAAAATATGTCAAAAAGGTCAAATATCTTTACATATATAATATTAAATTTATTATAATTCTACATATATGCTTTAGAATTGATTAGAATTTATAAAATCTTCCTAACAATATTCGATTAGAGTTCACGGTATCTTAATGAAGAGGTATAAACACAACATTTGTAATGGTCAGTCAGAGTTAGGGGTATAGGTATAAATATGGTGTGGCATGTGTGTATATATATACATATATATATAAATGGTACCACATTTTTTAGGTAAAATCCCTTAATTAGTGACTAATACTATGTCCCCAAGGGATGGAACAATCGTAGGGGCCATTTAAAATGATTTCTTATTTTTGGTGATTTTTCTAAAAAAATTAAAAAAAATCGTGAAATTTAATCATAGCCATTCGATTGAGTGCACGTAAATTTTTTTTTTAAAAAAATAAAAAAACCTCAAAATAAAATATTACTTTAATTGGCTCTTAAGATTCTTCCCATCCCATAAAGACTTAATGTTAATCACCTATTAAGGAGTTTTAATCCAAAAATATGGTACAATTTGGCTGGCCATATGATAGCATAGCATGCTCTCTCTCTATACATATATCTAACTTAGATGCACCCTCCTCGAAACTCCTTATTCTCTATATTTAAAAAATAAATAAAAATCTTCAAAAATTTTAGAATATTCAATTAACCTCCCTTAGGAGGTTTGTCTCTACTCCTTAACTAAAATCATCCAATCGACTGTGTACTTAATTGGAGATCAAAACTAAAACTCCAAAGGATGAGATCAACCCTAAGAGTTAATTTGATGATTTTTGCATTATTGATTATTTTTTAATATTTTAGATATTATTTTTTATACCACCATGTTTCAAACGACTCTGATTGATTTCCAAGATGAATAGTGTAAATTAAAGTCCCGGAGATGAGAGCAATCTTAAGGAATCTATTTAAATATTTAAAAATTATTTATGATATTTATTTTTTTAAAACATGGAGAGAAGAGAATTTCGAGGGGGCGCATCTAAGTTTAGAGGAGTTTGAGGCTCATTTGATATACATCATGATTTTAAATAATATGTCTTTGAATTCATAAAAGATTCTAGAACCTTTTTGAGGTATTCAATTAGAGTTTATAGTACTTTTGACTGAGGGATATACATGACTGTTCTGAAGATGTCAAACGTATTTATAACAATTTGTGGAAGTTAAGAGTATAGAGACAAATACAGTAGTTCATGGTAGTATTAATTATATGACCCCCCAACACACATACATTGTACATATATACAAATACTTGTAAAAATAATCACATATTGTATGCCTGCGAATCACATATATTGTTATAAATATGCCTAACATCTTCATAAATATTATAGTTATACCATTCTCATCAAAATGGGTTGCACTCCAATAACATATGCCAAAAGATTCAGAGATTTTTTACATATATACTCTTAAATTTATTAGAAGTTTTTTCTCCGTCTTAGCAACTTGACATTTACATTACTAAAAGGAAAATTTTGAAGTCATCACCCATATATATAAATTTACTATAAATAAAGTTGTTGTTTTGATAATATTGTATATTCACTATGTATATGTATGTTTCTATTTTTTGGAAGCTGGTGACAAATGAATATCCTGATGTCTATATTTTTACTATTAAAATATTAGTATACATTTTCTTAAAAAATTCATGAAAGATATTTGCAGATTTCAATGAAAGTTCATATATACATGTGTGTGCATATATACACACATTTATACATGAAAAAAATATTTATTTAAAATAAAATATCCTTAAGAAATACTCGCGCGAAGCACGCTTTATTAACTAGTTCTCTTTATATATCCAGATATTACCGGTATTCGTTCCAAATTTGGAGAATGTCCGGAAAACAATATCCGTTCTGTATCTGGTTCATGACCGGGTATGGATACTTATTTATGACGAACGGACAGTCGCGGGAAAAACATATCCGCTCCGTTTACAACACTAGCGACGAGGACATTTGCTAGAGCTGATCCGCGTTGAATAAAATTTCTGTGAATTCAATAGGATCCACTGTAACCTGATAGCCCGAGGGATAAAGTCCAATCGGACCTTTGAGAAGTGGAACGCCTTGGACTCTGCTTGTCCTCGCCAGGTTCTTCCTTCTCCTCCTCTTCCTCTCTTCGTCCTCTTGGTGACCCCTACTGCCTCGATGCTGCCAACCACCCCGAGGTACCACTCCGTCCTGTGTGTGTGTGTTTTCTTGGGTGGGTTTAGGTTGCGGGATGTTTTGATTCTGCGTCCTTTGTAGGTTTTTGGTTGTGGAAGGTTCTTGGATTTCTTTTGTTCCCCTTAGAGAGGGGTCTGCAGAAGAGGTGTGTGCGGAGATGTGAACGGAAGCAGTTCCTCCATGTCTGCTTGTGGCAGACCTGACTCCCTCTTTGTCAAGTACCGCTTTTATTAATCAGTCTCAAATTTTTTAGCTGGCAAGGTGGGGAGGGTGGCTAAATAAATAATGGGTAGTTCTCGGTTTTAAGGAAGAAGCACAAAGTTTCAAGCTTTGGTGTGGATTTGTTTCCCCCGAATGAGTTGCCTAGATGAAAGAACATAGATAAAACAAGAGATGAATTGGAAATGAACTCTTCTTGTGTGAAGCTTTAAAGTGGGGAAGGCAGGACTTTTGGTTCTTTGTGCTTCATTCTGTGAGGAAGAACCGAAGGGTTCAGCTCAGGAGGAGAGAATAGCAGAGGTGTGTGTGGAGACATGAGCGGAAGCAGTTGCCTAATCAAGCCAAATCTTCCTCTTGCATTTATCCCCTTTTCTTCTAGAAGTTTTTGAATCTCATGCTATTATTCTTGCACGCTACAAATGCTTATTGTGTTTTCTTATATGAAAAGTTATCTTTGTCCTCAAAAATTTTAATCATAAAGAGTTAGAGGCTGCAGACTTACAATAGAGTTTTCTTTGATGATATTTGCCTTGTTAATTTACTATGTTTAACTTTTTTCTAATTTCTCTCACTAGGGCACTATTTTCTGGGTAGTTTTTCTACTTTCTATGGTTTTACCCCCTAAATGTGCAGCAAAAGAAATGAAGAATAGGGAGAGCAAATGTGAATAGAGCTTTGAAGTTTCAACAATTTGAACAGTCTGACAATTTTAGATCTGGATTCGAATGAACGAAACTTGATCGATTCGTGCATGCGTGTGGGTTGTCTTATGCTTGCCTTAAGGAAGCTATGAGGATGGACAATTTCGGATGTCCAAATACCTGTTCATACCAGCGGCCATTGTATGCCTCCATGTCCGTTTGTGGTGAAAAAAACTCCTCCCCCCCCCCTCCCTTCAATTATTACTGCTCAAGTCTGACATTCTCAAGCTAGGTAGATAAGGGGGCGGGGTAGTAAATAATGGGTAGTTATTGGTTTTAAGGAAGAAGCTCAAAGTTTCAATATTTGATGTGAATTTCTTCCAAATGAGCGGACCAGGCAAATGAACATAGAGAAAACAAAAACTGAATTTGTAATGAAGTTTTCTTGTGTGAAGGTTCAAAGTGGTGATGGTAGGTTGATCGTGAAACAAGTCCTTGCATTTCGAATTTTGGTATCTTGATATTCATGCTTGAAGATGAAGTAATCCATAGGCCTTAAGCCCAATGATTTTAGTTCATTCATGAACGTGAAGAATCTCTCATTACATCCATACCCTGCTTTTTGACTAATGATGAGGTTCCATTGAAAAAAAAAAAAAACAAGTTATGCATGCATGCCCATGGTAACATTCAGTTACTATATTCTATGTTGCCATTGGCATATGGTTCTTACAATCATCTCTTGTTCCATTAGTGTTTTGGATCGCCCTTTATTCATTTATAATGTCAAGTGAAGAGGAGCTTAAGAAGGCCCAAACTGTAGAAGCCCGAGCTAGAAACATTAGCCACAATGTTCGTTGCACCGAATGCGGAAGCCAGTCCATTGAAGACTCCCAAGCAGATGTTGCAATTCTCCTCAGAAAGGTATCTCAATTCCTAAATACTCTCTCTCTTTCTCGACAAAGGCCTGCTGTTTACATGATTACATGGTAAACTACTTCAGCTCATTCTGTCTCTTAAAGATCTTTCTTTGCGCTTTAGTGGGTAATTGAAATGATGGCGGGCTTTCTCGGTACTTCAGTGGATATGTAAAACTTTCTTGGTCAACTCTATAATTTTTTCTTTACCTGAGTAATGGGATCCAGAATCACCTGCTGTTGAATGGATAAGACATTCAATAATGGATAAGATAATGTTTAATGCTTTCTTTCATATTGTTGAACTGTAGCATATCGTATATTTAGAAATAATTTGCTAACCACTGCTATGCTCATAGCTACTATACGAACCTTCCCTTGCAGTAAGCAAAGTCAGAAAATGCTATTTGTGATAAGTTTAGAAAGTCTGAAATCTTGCTTTCTGAGATTTTGTTTTGTAAACAGATTCTATTGCGTCGTAAAACATAATCAAGTGCGACGTAAAATTTGAATTTAATCAAAAATGTGATTTTACATACCATTTTACCATTTTTTTTTGAGTCAAGTGATCTTTATAATGATGTATTTTGCTCCATCCAAGCATGTGAACTTTGACACTTAGTTTTGTTGTGTGCCACCTTATTTCCTTCCGAGTGTGTTCTACTGAAATCGTTGCCATGGCCGGTCAAAAGTAAGGGTAGAGGAACTAATAGGCGTGACTCCTGTTAGCTTCTGAGGAAAAAAATGGAACTGATGATGGTACTACTGACACAATGCTGATATAAGAAAACCATTGTAGCTGACAACAGATGGATGGCCTGGAGGAGGAATGGATTAGACTATTTATGAATTACATCAAGGTCAAGTATTATGTCATAATGCTTTGCTTGGAGAAAACATGAGGATAATGTCAGCTTTTAGCTGCTTCCGTACTGTTAATACCTTTGCTATCAGTTTACTAGTAGGACTACAGATGTTTGGTCTCCTCCTGCTATCTTCTATCTTCTACCATCGTGGTTATCTCTGTACTTTTATTAATACCTGTCTTGTCACTGCAGTTAATACGGGATGAGATTCGGGCTGGTAAAACTGACAAGGAGGTATATAAGAAGCTTGAAGATGAGTTTGGGGAGACTGTGCTCTATGCCCCTCGTTTTGACCTGCAGACTGCTGCTTTATGGCTGTCACCGGTCAGTTGTTGAGGCAACTTTGACTTTCATATTCACTCACTTTGTTCCAGTTTGATGTTATAATTACGTGGCACATGGACAGGGAGAATAGCAAAACATCAGTATTCTATCATGTTTTCTTTCTTAACATCTGAAAATGTTATTTGCTGGCACATCTTATATGCCTTTACCTCGAGGAACTTTATATGGTGCTGGCTTCTCCAGTTCAATTATACTAGGGGGTAAGACATTGGGCCTTGGAAACCATTCATATGATTTTTGGCTTCCAACCAGTCTCCAAATGGGGGACAACCAAGATTGGGGTAAAACTATGGTTATATACAGGGGAGGAGGAAAGAGTTGACTAGTGTGGCTATATCTACTCCTGTCGAGTAGTTTTCATGTTGAAAATGGAAGCTAAAAGTGGCTTCCAACTAGAATTTCTGCCACACATGCCCTTGATGCATTGCTAGCAAGCACAAAGGAGGCACTGTACAATTTTAGATCAGAACTTAAACCCTAGGGCCAAATGAATAGACAGAGATGGAAAAGTGACATTCGCATGTGTTAGGGTTGCTTTAGACAGCCATCCTCTCTAATTGAAGAACTTGCGAGCTCATTGACCTGCTTTGTGGAATGAAAGCACAAATTTGTATTCCCTCTTAATTGCTTCTTACACAAGAATGTCCATTCTTATAATTGCCCTTCAGAGTGGCAGTATTGTGGATTCACGGGTCTATGAGTGTTCTGACTCCCTCTTCACCTTGGGTAAGACAAGACTCTCTTCTTCAGTAACTACGGATTCCATCTTTCCTCCATGTAACAATCCTATCCCGGTTTTCTGATTCAGACTAACCCACACATTTTTTAGACTAGTTTTTTGTCAGCCGATATAATATGAGACAGGTCTACCTGGCACATTATTAATTATTCATACTACAAAGAAGAAAAGTTGCAACTCAAGTCAACATGAGTCGGACCAATACATACTGGTTTCACAGGGTTCTGATACAGTATGTGATACCGACTTGGTCAACCTTGACCCATGCAGCGGCATCTGCTTCCTTTTATCATTTTCCTGCAACTCACACTTGGTTATGGATATGTAGCTTTCTTATTTCCACCATAGATTAGATGACTGCCAAAATCACGTCCTCCGGTCTTGATAGATCATATAATGCTTGCAAATAGAAAAGGTAGCATGTCCTTTGTAGTTGGATTATTCTTGCAGCTGCATTTTCCCTGGTCATGAAAATAGCAAATATCGATTAATGATCTGTTGAACAGGCTATTGTTGCCGGGGCTGCGGTTGGCGTGTGGGCATACAAGAAACACAAGCAGAAGACCAACGTGCACATCATGGCATTGAACCTTGTGAGAGGTGTCCCATTGACCCCACTCGAGAAGCAGACGATGCTACATCTCCTAACGCCACATCCTTCACAAAGAAGGTGGTGGCGGCTCAATAGATGATATGTCCACCGAGACAACTCAGGTCCCGAATTTCTTGTGATCTTGTTCGTTAGTGTGAATCTTGCATTGAGAGCCTCATTCTACATGTCTTTCTGTGGAATATGGTAGTCTCTTGCTAGTTGCTACATGCTTGTTATGGAACATGGCATTTGCTATTAAAGGTGTGACGACGTTGGCACCCACATCTGATGATGATTAGTGAGTAGTTTCTAATCTTTAAGATCCTTTAATTGTTGGACTCGGGCCTCGCTGAGTCAGTCAATCTCGATCTGGATCAGCTGATTTGGATCCGGCTAAGCATTAGTTGATCCAATTTTGAGGGGGCTTGGCCAAATATACTTCTGTTAATGCAAATTATGTTGCATTCTTTCGTGTGTAAACTGTTGTTTTGGAGAAAATTGCCGAATGAGTATAACTTGCTGCACCTCCTGGCAGTTAAGCCTTTTCTTAATTTTTTTTTTTTTTGGTGGATCCCAACATCCCCCCCCCCTATCTGTACATACCGATCTCTGATCAGACAACTTAAAAAAATCTAAAAAATAAAAAATCATTATGAGGTTCGGCCTATTAAGAGTATTATTTACTGTTTATTGGGGTTTGATTTTTTATTTTTTAGAATTTTTTAGGTTGTCTGATTAAGGATCCAACTGTATGGACTTGTATATCGGATTGAGGTTGAGCTAAAAAAATTATTATTATTATTTATTTACCTGCACTATGAAGTGGTGCGGCACTATCCAGCAGTGCATCAAGTTAGACTCTAGCTGAAATGTCACTTTTACAAATGCGTTTACATAGGAAGCTACTTTCATGAAATGGATGTAAGTGTAGTAAGTCTTTTTTAGGTGAATATGTGCAAAAATTTCATCATATTTAAGGTCGGACTTGCTGCACTATCGGGGTCGTATATTTTCATTTTAGACCCTACTTGGCAGGAGGTCCCCAGGCATTTGCGGCGCAAGGCAAGCTATTGCGAACGCATGGACTCGGTCGTATGTTAGCGAGTTATAGCGGGAAGATACTCTGAAATATGTTCAGATGCAAAACGACTCGATTCTGTCTAATAGGTAGTGATGTAGACTGGATCTATCACGACCGGATCCCGCAAACGGGGATCCGAAACAAGGAGGATCCGGAGCCGGTCCGGATCGAACGGTGACGAGGGGACCCGACGGGGATCCACAACAGGGCGAAGCCGAGGCTATTTCGGAGTGAAGAGGATCCGCCCGCGGGGGGCGCGATCTGCCGCCGGAGCCGCTCTTGGATAGTGAGCCGCTGCTCCTTCGGTCGGACGAAGGCGCGGCGCGAGCAGGAGCTCCTGTCGGCGGAGCGGTCGACGAGCGTCGGAGCAGAAGCCGAAAAGTCCGAGATCGGACGGGGGGACGGCTCGCTCTCCGACGAGGGGGTCCGAAGGCACCTTCAGCGCGAGGCCGAGCCTCCTGGCGCGGGGCGACCGACGGGATTGCCCTCGGACGGCGAGTCCGAAGGCTACTTCAGCGTGAGACCGAGTCTCCTGGCGCGGGGCAGCCGGCGTTCGGCGTCGAGACCGGGGAGAGGAGTCCGAGGTCGGCGGCCGAGACCGACTCGGGGAGGTCGGCGATGATTCGAACCGAGCCCCTGCAGGAGGGAAAGAAGAAGAAGAACCAGTCAGCAGGAGTCCCGGGCGTCAGCCCTGGGGAACCCCCTCCGACGGTCAAGTTAGCTTCTGAAGAAGATTCGATTCAGGAAGCAAGAAGAAATAGGTAGAACACTATTCGGACAGTAGTCCTTTAAGGGGTTTCGGAAGCTTAGGGGGGCATCCGTTTTTCCCACACCACCTCCTTGGCCACAAATAGCAGGATACTTATAGCGGAGGGTAGCGGATGGTTAACGGTGGTAGCCGATATAGGACTAAAAGGAGGCTTACTGACAAACCGCCATAGCGTCTGATCCGCCACCGGAGTGGGCCGGATTCGGCTACCGGGCCGAAGGGGGTTGGGCCGCTGACGGGCCGAAGCCTGCTGGGCCCTGGGCCGCCGTGCTGTTCCCGGGCCGTAGGCTGGTGGGTCGCTGACGGGCTGAAGCCTGCTGGGCCGGGAGCGACGGGGCCGCCTATGAGCCGAGGGCTGCTGGGCCGCTAACGGGCCGAAGGCCGCCGGAGGGCCTAGTACTGCTACTGTTGGGCTGAATGGGGTTTGGGCCTGCTTCAATGGGCCGAATCGGATTCTGCCGCATCAGGTAGATATCCAAAGGATGCCAATAGAAGTTTAGGTAATCATGATAAATGATTAGAAATGGAAGTTGCTTATTACATATGTGAATAGTAGGACTATCAGTTGAGTGAGTACATAGTCGATGTCATGGTATTCGATTCTCTTTTTTTAGCATTATTAGAATAACTAACTCTAAATATTATTCAATGGATAATAAAATTTGTTATCCGAATTTCACTGTTTGATAGTATCTAACTTCGAATATTTGATTATTTCAAATTTGACTTGTAACTTAACTTGTAATTTTATGTTTGTAAAGTATAGTTTATAAACACCATATATCTATTTTAAGTTAATAAATATGCAAGTTATACATATCTAGATGAACTTTAATGTTTTTTGTTAAATATACCTTAGATAATAACAAATGGTTTAAAAAGTTTATCTTAATAAATAAATAATTAAAAGTAAGAAATATAATCAAGTTTTTCATTATCCCTCCACACCTATTAAGCATATTTTAAATATCAAACAGTGTGTTTAAATATATACACATCACTAAAATTAGAGAAATTTATCAAAAGTGTTAATTAGTCAGATAATAATTGGAGTAGATGTCTATTTTTCAATTTCTCTTTAATTAGATGACTAAATGGACATTTCTATATATTTATCACATGTTTGAATCAGAGATGCATATCAGAGTCAAATAAGTATTTCGAATTTTTTATTTTCGAATCTCTTATTTTAGGAATAATAAAAATTTATTTTAAGTAGAATAAACAGTTTAACAGAATGAATGATTCTTATTTTTAGAAGTAAAATAATTTATTTCACTTATTTTAAAAATAACATGTCTGTGTTAAGAATAATGCGTTCACATTTTCGAAGCAAATAAATCGCATCATCTATTTTATTCGATCCTTTTCCCGTAAACAAATCTGCCCTTAAGATTCGAGTTTGAGTATATATGATCAAGTTGAACTCGAACCAGTGAAACTGTGAAAGTTTAACTTGGTTCTAGTCCTTCGAACTTGCATGCTTGTTTATTTGACTCGTTTCCGTAAGAACTTGTAGAGGAGTAACAGAGGAGAGAGGGGGACGAAGACGGGAGAGAAGAATCCAAGGCTGCATGCTGCTCTAATAAATTAAGAATAATATTTTTTACAATGCCTTCTTCAATTGCAATAGAAGTATTGTAGTAGTTAAAAATTTCTTTTTTTGAAGTTTTTTTAGGTAGCTCTCGAGGTTTCTTATTCGGCCGTACAATTATTACCCAATAAGGTCTCACAAAAACTCCGAAAAATAAAAAAGTAATATAATAAACAGTAAAAGTATCTCTTAATGAGCCGAACTTAATAATAATTTTTGATGTTCCATAACTTTTTAGGTCATCCGATTAGACATTATACTCATGCACTGTACGGGCACATATGACACCTAGGCGCCGACTTAAAAGAATTCAAAAATTTTTTATCTTTTACTCACTATAATACTTTATATGAAAAAAAAAATTACAACAAGTATTATTCAAAAATTAAATAATCATTGTTTCAGCTGCCTGCCGCCGTTTCAGCACCCACGAGGAGAGAGATAGTTCTTCTTCACCACGGTGAGAGTTCTTACTCGAATGCGCCGACCCTGAGCGGTCCTGAGGAGGCAGAAAGAGAAAGAACGAGGAGGGAGAGAGGAAAAAGGCTGCACAACCAAGGAGGAGGGTGTGCCAGCGGGTGAGGAGCATTCAATTCAATGGCCGCCACAGAAGACTTCCAAGTGTAGTTCGAGGTTGGCTAAACTTGTGGTCTAAGGTACGGATGCAAACGGTATCCGGTAATCCGATTATTGGGACGACCGTTAATTTATAGGTCAGTTAGCTCATAGGTTTTTTAAATTGATATGTATAATAGATAAAGTAATAGATACAATTTTTTTTTATAACCGAATACATATGATACACTAAAAATCTGATTATCTCACTAACTACTACCTTAGGCTTGCTTTGTTTGCGGAATAGACCCGGAATAGGCCTCTTTATTCTCCTAAACCCATTTAACCTACTTTGTTGCAGGGTATTACTTAACCTAGGTACTACACTGTTATACCCGAGTTTAAGGGGAATAGGCCCGGAATAAGCCTGGAATAACCCCACGCTCCCACCGAGTCACGGGCTTCCAAACTGTCCGTACACTCGTCGCCCAACTCCCAACGTTCCTTCTCTGCGTTCTCCTCCCCACGCTCCGACCAACTCATGGGCGCTTCCAAGGTCTCCGCCATCGTCGCCCAACTCCCGTTTGAATAGTTAACGGATTGGCTTTCTAAACCGATTTTATAGTAGATACGGTTACGGATCTACCTTAGATGTGTACTGAATCCGACCCGTTTGCATCCCTAGTCCAAGATATTACCCTTCATTTTAGCACTAACTAGGGTTTTGTTATAGGGACTCTTACATATATATCTTGAAAATCAATATATTTATATCTATACTCTCAACTCCCACATATTGTATGAAACATTGTACTATGCTCCTGTTAAAATACCATTAATTCTAATGAAATATACTAAGAAGATCATATATATATGTTTACATATATACCCTTAAATTCACTAGAATTTTACATATATGCCATAGCTTTGCAGAATTTACGGAATCTTTCTAGCATATTCGGTTGGAGTTCGCGGTATTTTGACGGAGGAATATAACTGCAACATTTTTGAGGTTTTCAAGAGTATTTTATACAATATATGAGAGTTGAGATATAGATACACATACACGAATTTTCAAGGGTATATATTTTAAAATCCCTTATATATACATTCTGTATATATACTCCTGACTCTCATATATTGTTATAGGTTCTTCGAATCTTCAAAAAGAATATAGCTATATCCTTTCGTCAAAGTATTGTGGACTCCAACCATAAATCCTAATAAAGTTAGAGTACATATGCAAAATTCTAATGAATTTATATATATATGTATATATATATATATATATATATATATATATATATATATATATATATATATATATATATATATATATATATATAATGTTAGTGAATTTAAGGACATATGTAAAATGTTTTGGTTTGATTTTCTTGGCATTTTGACAGAGAGATATAACTGCAACATTTCTGAAGATTTTAAGAGTATTATAATAATATATGAGATTTAGGGTATACATACAAATACGGTAATTTATAGGAGTATATATGTAAAAATCTCTAATAACTATGATTAAATTAATCTTGTTAGTTAAATTAGGTTTCTTAATCTTAAGACTTTTAATTTCAGTGGAAAGTTAATGGAGTGTTTCGTTGTCATATAGGATTGCTCCGAAGTTAATGTGATAAAATATCTATTGTCTTGTTTTTAAGATAAATGAATTGAAATGTGATAAAGTCCTTGCAAAACTTCTCATAAGAAACCACTTGTGACTTTCACTTTTAATATGAAATATCTATTGAGATAATTATAATTAATTTCAAGTTGTTTAATAAGTCACATCTTTTTCCAACAATCTTATTTTTATCCCAATGTAAGAAATTTTAATTTATAAATTTTGGTTGGAAGCCAAAACCTAACCAAAAGTTTACACGAAGAACTTCCAAATTTTCATTCCTATAAAATAATTGGTTTAAAATTTGTGAAAGTCTTGCACCAAACACGACCTTTAGGATGTTTATCTATAAATATTTTTGCAGGAGGAATGCTATTATACCACACGCTTTAATATCTTATTTGCCATCCTTAAGAACTATTTGATCAGGTGATTTTTTTGAAGTAATTTTTGACACAATTTTTATTATAATTAATGCAGCAATGAGACTTCTTTAATTAAGTAATCAAACAACTTCTAATGAATGTGATAAAGGGAGTGGTAAAAAGAAGATCGGGATCTTCTCAATACAGTCAAGGACCGAACTTGGTTAGTACTGAGAGGGGGGAGAGAACCTTTTTTTTTATAAAAAAAGAAAACCTCACATAGAGTTGGAAAAAGTTCAGCGTGAGTTTTTTTTTGGAGGAAAAAAACTCCCTCTTAGTACTAATCGTGTCCAGTCCTCAGTTGTACTATGAGGATTCCGATTCTAACAAGAATAACATAATACCATTCCTCTTATGGGGTCAAGGGGAAGAGATCAATCTCATTCATCACTTTTCTTGATACCAAATTTGACATCAAACATAAGAGCATAAGAAGGGACCAAATTTTAAAATTCAAATGGGGTACTTATTACAGTAGGAAGAGGGCATTTTTGTCTTCTCATGACTTGTATTTAATTTGGTATCAAACAGAAATGTTATTATATCATTTTCCTTCTATGTGCCCTCACTAGTAGAGATAAATCAGTTATTTTATCAAAAGAAGATGACGTGAGACTCACATTTACTTTTACTTAGAGGACATAGTCTTGAGAATGCTCATCTCTCTTGTAAAAATGATACATACTTTGACTGGGGGGCCCATAAGGCAACTTGTTTAAATGATCAACAGGTTGAGATGTCACTTCTCCCCTGCGGTTTCAAACCATCAACACTGCATACCATCTTGGCATCACTTTCTTCACCTAAAGCATTTTTCTCATTTCCTTGTCAATCGTTGCATGTCGGCAACCAATTGCAGTATGATGTTGTCCTAAGTTGAAAAAATAAAGCATCAACAAATAAAAATATTTCCTTAAAAGATCTACATTACAGTTTATTTATACAGAAACGGAGTGTTCTTCCGGACCCAGAGACTCACAGAGGTGGAACCGGCCTCTTGAGAGGACATATGCTGCAATAATTACCAACGTTTGATCAGAGTTATTTGGGTTGTTGCTCCAATTTGTCTAATGAGAAATACTTGCTGCAAGCAGTGTTACAACGGTCAGATTGTGTGAGTACATGATCTTTTTGTTTTGAAATTTTAGGTCCACATACAGAAGCCGAACTAAAGTGGTCCCCCAGCTCGACAATTTTTTCTTAATTACATGGCTACACTGTCGTCAATCCATGTGGATTTTCAATCCTAGGGTATCACAGCAAGTGTTTCTCTTGTCCAATATGCCAGTGTGGACAACAATGGCCTCCACAAAGTCGTATACCATATCCGAGAAGCATCCCTGGATGTGGAACAGAGAGCCCAAGAAGAGTGGATTGGGCAACCTGGAGGTTTTGGAATGGGCCTTTAGGGCCCCGATACCACCAAGGACCTTTTCCAATAGATGGAGCTCAAATTCTCCCGATTCTAGAGCAAAGATTCTTGCACTTCCTCTGGGATCCCACCAGTGTGGCCACAATGATCCTCCACGATCTAGCAGCAGAAGCTCCCAAGCTCTGCAAGGCATACCTCTGCATTCTTCACCAATAATCCCCACAAGAGCACTGCCCCTTCTCAAAATGATGAAATCGGCGCGCGTCCCTGACGATGATCTTTTGCCCGGTGATTGCACTGATGAGTTTCGTTGCTCGGTGGCAGTCGGTGCAGAAGCGCAGGTTCTTCGTCACCTGTATCGGCTCACCGGGCTTCAGATTGATCAGCCCAAAAGCAATGGCCAGCCTCTCGCTGTGTCTGCTCAGCATGTCCACCTTCACCTCATCACCCACATCATGAAGCACTAAATTCGTCTCGGCGACATAGCCCGCCACTCTCATCCTCTCCCCCAGCTCCTCTGCATAGATCATGTCTGCTTGAGGGTGGGATCTATCATCTACATAGAATTCATGGACAATGCCATCAAGATAAACCCAACTGCAACCAGGGGGCTTCTGGAGCCCTCTTGATTTCATGAGTCCCCTCACTCTGGTGACATCTTTCCACCTCCCTTTTGCTGCGTACAGATTTGAGAGCAGCACGTAGTAGCCAGCATCCTTGGGATCCAATTCAAAGAGCTTTTCGGCCACGAAAGCCCCCAGATCCATGTTGTTGTGTATCCTGCAGGCTCCAAACAATGCACCCCATACAGAGGAGTTGGGCTTGGTTGGCATCTGTTCGATGAAATGTAGCGCCTCATTGAGCTCTCCTGCCCGACCCATAAGATCAACCATGCAAGCATACTGCTCGGCCTCCGGCTTCAGCCCGTAAACCTCTTCCGCCCGTAAACCTCTTCCATCAGCCTGAAGTAGCGCCATGCATTGCTCACCAGCCCTGCATGGCTGCAAGCAGAGAGTATCGACGTGAAGATCGTGTTGTCCGGCCTGATTCCTTCTTCCATAACCATCCTCTCGAACAGTTCCATGGCCTCCTTTGGCTGCCCGTTCACCCCATGCCCTGAAATCATCGCACTCCAAGTCACAAGGTCTCTCTTCTGCATTCCCTCAAACATCTTCCTGGCTAGTTCTACAATACCACATTTAGCATACATGTCAACAAAGGAAGTGCCCAGGATCATGTCCCCCTCGATATCATTCTCTATGACGTAGTCATGGATCACCTTTCCCATCTGCGCAGCACCAAGACTCGCGCACGCGCGTAGCACTCCCACCAGTGTGATCGTGCTCGGTCTCAGCCCAAGAGATGGCAGCTTGAAGAATAAGTCCAGTGCTTCTCTTGGGCACCCGTTTCTAACATATCCGAGTATCATACTATTCCAAGAGCCCATCTCTCTCCTGCTCGGCATTTCATCGAACACTTCCCTCGCATCAGGAACGCTCCCCATATCCATGTACATATCAATCAAAGCAGCACCAATAATCTCTTCACCGGCCAACCCCATCCTTAGGACGAGCCCATGGAGCATCTTCCCTTCAGCTAGCCACTCGCAAGCCATCAGCACGCTCGTAAAGGTAATGTCGTTCGCTTCCAACCCTTCACGCTGCATCTCCATGAACATGCCCCAAGTCTCCAGGTTTCTGCCGCAACGGACGTGCCCATTGATCAGAGAATTCCAGGTGATCAGGTTCTTGCTGGGCATGGAGAAGAACACGCGGCTGGCAGAGTCCAAATTCTCCAGCTTGGAGTACATGAACACCAGCGACGAGTTCACCGAGACGTCCTCGCCGAAGCCGTCCGCCGACTTCAGGACGAGGGCGTGGATCGCTCTGCCAGCGCCGGATTCCCCCAGCCGGCCGCAGGCAGCAATGGCGCTCGAAAGCGCGTTCCGGCTTGCGGCGACGCCAGCGCGCCTCATGCGGGCGAAGGCCGCGAGGGCGCGCACGTACTCGCCCTGCTTGGCGAACCCGGTTATCAACGCGTTCCAGGTCGCGAGGTCCCGCTCGGGCGTTTCGTCAAACACATCCTGAGCGAGTTCCGGCAACCCGAACTCGGCGTACGCGGCAACGAGCGCCGAGGCGACGTAGGGGCAATCCGAGAGGCCGCGCTTCACGGCGAGTGCGTGGACGGCCAGCCCACCGTGCAGGTCCGACACGGCGGCGCGGGCGCCGAGGACGACAGGGTGGGTGAACTCGTCGGGGACGAAGCCCCCGACCAGCATGGTGGAGAACAGGTGGAGGCACTCCTGGTTCTGCCCGGCGGACGCGCAGGCCTTGACGAGGCGGTTCCATGTGAGGACGTCGGGCTTGGGCACGCCAGTGAAAACAGCGTCGTGGTGGAGGCCGCGTTTGAGGGCCTGGGCTTGGATGGCAGCCCAACCTAGTGCTGGGTTCTGCTGCTGGGCATGGTCCGGAAGGTTTTCGAGGCGTGCCCGCAGGTTGAGGGTTCTGGTGATGATGGTAGCGTTGGCATCGGCGTTAATAGCGGTGGTAGAGGTGCTTCGAGCGAGGGCACGACGCGGCGGCTGCGAGGGAGCTGGGAGGAGAAGCAGCATAGACGATGGTGGGCTGCAGGTGTTCGACGAAATGCCGAATAGAACCAAAAGGCGTGGCGCGAAGAACAAAGATCTGCCGATAGGGGAGGCCGGGAAGGGTCGTTCGAGTTGACGCAAAATATTGTAAATTTTAGAGTTATTTATTAAAAATAAGATTATTGATTTTAAATCTCACAGTTTTGATTTTTAATAGTTTTGGATAAAAGAATCTCAGATGGGCTAATTGATTTTGAAACGAAATATTTTTCAGCACTTCAAACACAAGAAAATATTGTTAAGGTATTTTACAGCACCCTAAGCATAAAAAATATTATTTTATAATATTTTACAGTATTTTATGACACATCAAGTGTTTCATAGCACATCTCTACTCAGTTAAATTTCAAAGTTTGGGCTCTTTTCTTAATGGATATAAAGTCCAACTCCCATGCTGCCCCTAGAGTCCCTTATGCTGTAACGTAGTGGGACACCTCCCAATTTGGAGTGCGAAGACAGAGCATGGTGTTTTCCATGCTTTGTTTCAGCTTTAGGCGGCTGCTTTATCCATTTGTGAATGAGTCCAACTTGCTCCACCGGCTGCAAGTGTTTTTGCTTAAAAAACAAATTTGTAGCTGTATAATTTGATTTAGGATTGGACAATCTTAAAAAAAGATGAAAAATAAAAAATAGACTCCAAATGAATAGTAAAAAATAGTACGATCTGAGACCGGACTGTACGACCATGTAGGAGGATTAGGTCCAATCCAATTTATTTTTTTTTTAAATAAAAAACCCGAGCAAGTTTTACTGTGAATTGGTTTTTGGCTTACTTCGAACTTTGGCCATTGGTTCTGAGCCTGAGCTACCAATTGACAAAAAATGCTGCCCCATTTTATTATAAGATATTGTAATTTTGAGTTTAAAAAATTTTAGGTTTTAATTTATGATGATTTTGAATTGAAAATTAATGTAAAAAAGAGTACCATAGTAATTTGTTTTTAAGTTTCAAAAATTTTGTAATTTATGATGATTTTGGACCACAAGTTGACGTAAAAAAGAGTACCATAATACTTAATTTTATTGTAAAATTCAAGTATTTACAGTATACCAAATATTAATAAAATAATGAAATCAGATTTTGTGATACTTTATACTATTTTAAAACTCTTTGATAATAGTTAAGAATAATTTATGATTAATTAATTTATGATATTTTAATTATTTTCTCTCGTCCCACCTTGCTATTTACATTGTGAACTTAGCTTCAATTCGTTGCAGCACAGTACACCTAGCCTACTAGAAAATGTCAATTTTCTCTTGAAAAAAGGAAACCGAACGCTTGATGGCTGAGATATGACTATGTGATAGGATGAGCCTAAATTATATGAAGTTGCTATGCGTTTACATTGACAGGTCGCACTAAGCATTTGCCAACAACAATTGTTGCAATGCTTTTTAGACAATACAATATAATTAAAGTTCGAGTGGATAGATCAGATGGCGCCGTACCATGATTATATTGTCCCATAAGAAGTACAACACTTCTTAAATTATGCGGCAAACTATCTGCCTAGTATAGTTGGCTTCACCGTTTACCTCATATTTGGAAGGTTTCTGGTTCGATCCTAGTTGCAACCTAAAAACTACTCAAATCATGTAGTCATATAGGGCTGTTGGAATCTTCATCCCCGGGTAATCAAATGCATTTGGAATTCTCACCTAATTAGGCGGATCTATCGACCAGCTCAAAATTATCTCCAACTTGAGAGAATATCTTGGGTTCATAACCCGATCGCTTCTATATATGTGCAAGTAAATACCTGGACTGTTGTCACCCTTCAAAGAAAAAACCTTCTTAAATTATGCATGTTGTCTGATCTAATGATAAAACAACAATTATACTGCAATGTCTAGAGGGCACTGCACCAGGTACTGCATTTGTATGTTCATGGGATACTCAACAAAGTGTTCACACAAACAGTGTTGAAGCTGGTCTATTTTGGGCTGCGTTCGTTTTTAAGGTTGGGTTGAATTGGGACCAAACTCATAAGGGGCCGATTTCACTTCCAGCTGGCCCATTAGGCTAAAAGGCCTAGAACTTTATCCCTACCCATGTGATTTTCTTGTGGAGTAATATTCGCTGCAATGGGGCATTGCAGCGAGCAGCCGTCCGATCAGATGTTATCGGATGGCTGCTGCAACAAGTATATTTTTTTTATATTTTTTTAAAAGCTTGGGAGAGAGGGGACAATTTTAAGAGAGCCATTTAAACCGTCCCATTTTTTATTGGACAGTTTAAAAAATTTAAAAATAAAAAGACTGCCTTTTCTCTCATTTTTTTGAATTTTTAATTGTTTGGTCAAACAAAGATTAGACAATACAAATCAGTCCCTTAAGATTGTCCCTTCTCCCTGGGTTCAAAAACAAAAAAACCTACTGCAGCCGTCCAATCAAAGTTGATCGGACGGCTGCAATCTACTGCAGCAAGTGTTACTCTTTCTTGTTGGACATTTTTCTAAATCCATTCTAAACAAAAGCAAGTTTGACAGATTAATCACAGTAAGATAGAGGTGGATAGTACAGAATGAGGATGAGGATCAAGATCACCAACTTCACTTTTTTTACACCGATGATCTCCTACTATAATTTGCTTCTTAGCATATAATAAAATTTTAAGGTTGTTTGAATTGACATATTGAATCTACTAAACCCCTTGCATTTCCTTTGTTTAAATTGATGTGAAGTGTCAAACTATCTAAATTCCTTTTGTTCAGATGGACATAATATTGAAATGCAAAATTAAGGCTTATTATTTTGTAAAGAGACCATTGTTTTGCATTTCATCAGAGACAACAAACTTAAGCTAAAATTAAGAATTTTATTCATACTAGCTTTAAAAATAACCATTTCAAAATTCAAGAATTTCAGTTATTTAATTCAATCCAAACAATCATTGCATGTTAGAATAAATTTACATTAACTGATGACAACGGATAAAGTATACATTGGTATATAATATGTTGTCTTCTCTACTTTTGATCTTAAAGTTTTGAGTTGAATGAACAAACTATTTCAGTATGATGTGAAACTTGATAATTAGGTTCTTATTCACACGCTCTGTGTTTATTAAAATACATATGAGAACTTATATCAACTCGTATTTTATGTCAACCCAAACAACCATTACATATGGGAACATATTAGATCAGTCACATATTGAGTAGTAACAAATAATAAAGGGTTAAGGTAATAAGGTGCCTTTTTCATTCTCTGACTTAAGATTTTGAGTTATAGGTCAAATAATCTGAAATACTAACCATATGATCCTTAAAAAGACAATACAGGGCACACACACACACAGAGAGAGAGAGAGAGAGAGAGAGAGAGAGAGAGAGAGAGAGAGAGAGAGAGAGAGAGAGAGAGAGAGAGAGAGAGAGAGAGAGAGAGAGAGAGAGAGAAATTATTACTTCCCACCGTGTGTGCAGCGTTTCTTGGAAACAAAACATTTGTTAATTTTGTTTTGATGATTCACAGATTTTTCTAGTTTGTGCAGACGAATCAAACCTTGACCATGAGTTCATGAGAACCAATACAGTGTCACGCGTGTGGCGAAAGAGCCTGCCATGTACGAACAACCAGATCAAATGATGCAACAGCTCTTTTAAAATGGGCATTCCATGTTCTTTTTTATGGGTATATAATGAGGGCAATTTTCTACAGTTTCTTCAAGAAGCTATTGTCTAAGGATGGATGCCATAACCTTTTTCCTATATTCTAAATTAAGATTCATCAGCATTTGTAAAAGAATGTGGATGCTGTAGACACGCTAATTTTGACGTCATTTCAAGTAAATTTCATATCATATAATAATGCCTCAGAATGGTCTGATAATTAATCATTAATTAATTTTTATTAATTTTTTGAGTGTCGGGTTTAACAGATGTGTTTAAGTTAATCAATGGAATTGATTTTAACTCAAATTTGGGTTAAAATATGAAGAATTCTAAAAGACGTCGACCCAAGTGGACGCCATTTAGAGTTTATTCCTGTTTTAACGATTAAATTTGAAATTTAATTAATTGATTTATTAACTAAAAGGCGTCTGGGAATGTCGACGCGTTTTAGGTTTCCTAAGTGATTTCTACTTCCCCTCCGGATGTTTATCCTTATCTTAATTAGTCTAAAAGACGTCTACACAGGTGGACGCGTTTTAACTAATAAAGATAAAGATAAGTTTTCCCGGATATTTATCCTTATCTTAATTAATCTGAAAGGCGTCAAACAAGGTAGACGCGTTTTAGATAATTACAGATAAAGATGAATTAATCAGTATTTATCTGTCGGTTAAGATGGATAAATTCGGAGTTTTCTAATGTTAATCGCGAACGCAAGAAATGTCTATAAATACCCTGCATGTTGAAGAGAGAAAAAAGAGAACAGAATTAAGTTGAGTTGAGCCATAGCGTTATAGCGATTTGAAGATCGAAGCAACAACGTCGTAACGCCGAAGCGCTGCCATTTCCAGAATTCGGCGTCCTTTCAAGATCTTCATTCTTTCAAGAGCTTCAACCAACTGGGCATAAGTTTTTCATTACTGCATTCTTTTCATTAGTTTTATTTTTTTCATATTCACTTCATGCAAACACACACCACATCATAATTTTCAAAAACCTACTTGATTTAAGGGGTTTCAAAGCCATAAAAAAAGTGAGTTTGCTGTTCTAAATATGCTTAAAACCATGATTAGTTCAGATACTACTTCTATTTAAATTCTCATCATTGTTTCTTCATTCTGTTCTTTTTCTGTCTCTGCTGCACTCAACAACGACAACAAGAGATTCAAAAAGGGGAAATCAAGCACAACTTCTGGACGATCCTCAACCTCAAACTCAACAGCAAGAACAAAAGAACAAAGAAAGGGCTCTCTTTCTTCAGCCGGCTGAGGAAGGGGAACCAAGGACTCAATCTTCCGCGTTTTGAAAGGTAAGCGATCATACTCTCTTTTGAAACTTTTAAGTTAAAAGTTTCTGGCGATCACTGCACTTTAGTTGCTGTTTTTTTTATAGGTTAGTTTACACCTAAACAACATAGATATTTCATGTTAATCACACGGTCATTCTAAGCACCTACAGCTTTTTTGGCGATCACGGTGGGACTTGGTCTCGCCATCTTTTAGTTTCCTTTTGTTCTTGCTATCATCATATCGGGCACCCACGGTGCACCATTTGTGTCTCTGGACACGTCCTCACCAATTGGTGAGTGTTTAGTTTAATTGATTTCCCTCGTGCACCACGTGCACACCCCAGTGGCAAGATCTTGCCTCCCCTTTGATTAGTTCAAAAAGCTGTTTTTTGCGATAAAATGCTGTGTGATTGCGTGATTTCTTAGTTGTTTAGATAGTAAATCATCCTGTTTAAAATCTGAAACTAAAAAATCTTTGCATGAGTCGATTGTTTACTGCATTTTACCCTGTTTAAGGAGGATTCGGCCCAGAAAATCCTTCTGGAAATCTGTTTCTGCGAACTAAAAAGCGTCCAGGAACAGCGATGCGTTTCCAAACCGCGTCGTCACTACTAGACGCCTTTTAGCCTCCAGGCTTTCTCTGCTGTTTGCATCTCTTTCTGCGAAATAATTAAGTTCTGTGTTGAATAGCGTCGACCATAATCGACGCTATTCAGACAGTTTTTAGTTATTTTGCAGGCTTTCTCTGCTGTTTGCATCTGTTTTCTGCGAGAGAATTAAGTTCTGTTTTGAATAGCGTCGACTATAATCGACGCAATTCAGACAGTTTCTTAATTATTTTTCAGTTTCCAGATTTCTGTGGTTGAGTGCTAGCTACCCATTACTTTATTAAGCATTAGAGGCCATCCAGGCCGCAGGACATACGCATTGAGGCTAATACCCTCCTCTTCTTAGGAACACATTACTCGACGTCAGCAACTCTCTCTGATTGGGTTGGTCCCTTGATCAGACTAGAGAAGTTGACGTTGAGACCTCCATAAGTCCCCAAAATCAAGGTATTCCTCCTTGATCATCGGGCTGGTTGTACCAATTGAAGCCCCGGCTAGATTCCGAAAGCGTTGTGAGAGAGAACCCTAGAGAATAACGGTGGAAACTGAACTGAAACTAGGATCCTCCCCTGAGCGAAATTGTGGTTTAATCCAATTCAAATAATTCAACAAGGAATCCTAAAATCACGTTAAGCATCCACTTGTTTGATTAATCTCTGCACAACTTGTCTGATTAAGTCTTTGAAAAGGGAATCTAATATTATGTTGCTGCGATCGGGCAGAGATTTGAGTATGGCCCAAGATGCCATTATCAACTACGAGGGAGATGCTAATGCCCCTCGCAATTCAGATTTCAACTACGAGAACGGGAGAGATGCTGATGCCTCTCGTAATTCTGTCCCCATTCCAGTTCGACATGACGGGAATGTCCGAACTCCTCTTTTTCATCCGCACGATCAATATCATGATCTTCCTCCGCATGAATATGCGATTCCTAATCCTGACCTTGAGGGGGACATGAATCAGAATGATCCCTTACCCTCCGATCCTATGGATCTCGTCAACGCTCTGGGAGTTCTTGCCTCCCGACTGGACCCTCAACAGTTCGAGGCCATCCAGTCTATTTTGAAGGGGAAGGCACCCATGCAGCCTGCTGAGCCGAACCCTATGGCTCCCCCTGTTGTTATTCAACAACCTCCTCCTCCTTATATCCATCAGGCCATGGAAGGCCTTCATCTTACTTCTCGGCCCACTGGGCCGCAACTTTCATCATCCAGACAACCGGCTAGACCGCAAACGCCTACTTATCAAAATGCCCTCGGGCATGGCGGAAGCGCTGCCGGACCTCCCCTCTATTGTCCACCCTGTCCAACGTACTCTAGGCAGCAGGCCTACCAAGTACCTCCTCCTCCTCCTCCTCCTCAAGCAGATCTGACCACACAAACGCTGTTGGCCAAAATGGAGCGTATGGATGAGCAATTTAATAACCTCCAGAAAATGATGGGGGTCAAAGCTGTGCCAGAAATCAATCTACCGAGTCTGCCAGTATTCCATCTGCCACCCTCTGAAATGCCAGTGTATCGAAAGTATAACGGTACTGGTAACCCCTTCACGCACCTGAAGGAGTTCATGTACGAATCCTCTTTCTGGCAGAATGATAAGAGGTCATTGGCTTTCTTGTTCAGGAGATCCCTAGAGGGACCATCCCTCGAGTGGTTCTTTTCTTTGGAACCCTCCGAAGTAGAGGATTACAGTATCGTTTCACGCAAATTTATTCAACGATACCAGGACAGAGTTGCACCCTCCTTGTCTATCACGGACCTCATTGCAGAAAAGATGAAACCTGATGAGGAGTTTGTCAGTTTCGCTGACAGGTGGCGGGGCCTGGCTGAAAAAGTAAAAGATCACTTGTCTGAATCTGAACAAGTGAAAATGTTAATTTCTAATGCCACCCCCCAGTTCAAGCTCGTCCTCTCCTTGAACAATTTGACTAACATGGCAGAGCTCTATGAAAGAGCACGGTACTGCCAGAATGCTTTCAAGGACGCTACATTCTCTAGCGTCTTTGATCCTCATAGACCTAGCAGGCCTCCGCCTCGGAAGCCTGCAGTGCCGAACTCTTCCAGCACAGGTCCGACTACCGAGGGCACGCTCTCTCATGAGCAAGTGAGCACCATGAACAATAACTCGCCCCAGTTCGTGAGGAGTCAGCAGTAGTACCAGAGGCCACAGCAGCAAGGGTACAGACAGCAGCAGAACCCCAAGTACCAACAACAGTATCAACGGCCCCAGCAGCCGAATCAGAATCAAAACCAGCAACAGCTACAGCAACAGCCGCAACGGCAACAGCAGTATCAGCAGCCCCCTCAGCAGCCATATCAGCAGCAACAGCAACAGCCACAGTACCAGCCGCGCGCACCGCCGGCGTACCACAATGTCCCTCCTCCTGGTGACTACAACCAGCAGAGGAGACCTCCAGGCCCGAAAAGGGCAGAATACCCGGCCCTCCCAGAATCCTTGGCGGATATCTTCAGTGCCTTAATGGCAGCCAATGCCCTAGTTTTGCCAAGGGAGAAGGCCGTCTGGCCTCAAAATGCCGATACATCCAGGTATTGCTACTTTCACAGGCAACCTGGGCATACCATCGACACCTGCTTCCAATTCAGAGATTATATTCATGATCTCAACGAGCAGGGCGGCATAGACTGGGAGGAAATGAAGAAATACATAACAGCCTTGAAGGCGAGGAGACCGCAGCAGCAGCAGCAGCAGCAAGCAAGACCACCGGCACAAGCAGCAGCACCACCCAACATGGGCATAGTGCAGAATCCGCTCCCGGAGCACCAGAATCAGAACCAGGTTGCTCCCATTCTAACGAACAGCCAGTCTGAGGCTGGTCGTGGGCAACAATGGAGGATAGAGGACTCTTCCTCTCTCTACTCAACGGGTCACGTTCAAAGTACCGCAGAGCGACTACCACGCCGCACCATCCACATACCCAGACCACAACCCGTTACCATCACCCCTCTACCCACACCCACATATCACTCGCCCGCATCCAATAACCCATTACCACTACCCACCTTCCTTAGACCCATTGCGCCCCGCACTCCTACGCCTCCATCATATACCCCTCCGCAAACCAATAACGCGCCCCTTTTACCATCTAGGCCACTATTACGCGTACCATTTCCTACTTCACCCATTACCACTACCACCTACCCAGATATGCCCCAACCATCCAGACCGCTATTACGCGTACCATTCCCCACTTCGCCAACCACTTACCCATCTACCATTCAACCCTCTAGGCCTTTAATCCGCACCGCGCCATCGCCACCTAACCCTACGCCATCGCCACCTAACCCTATGCCATCGCCACCTAACCCCGCGCCATCGCCACCTAACCCTACGCCATCACCACCTAACCCAACGCCACCACCTACGCATCAACCCTCCGCACCGCTTACGCCACCCGACTCTGCGGTACTCAAGTTGTCACCCGGATCCTCCACGGTCGAGGAACACGCGCTCCGGAGTGGGAGGATTTTCAACAAGGTCTTTCCTCAGTCCACAGTCAGAGACGGCCCATCACAGCCGACTGAGGAAGCCCATAATGAAGAGAGTGCACCAGACACTCAATATGACTTGTTGAAACATCTGGACAAAACACCGGCACGGATCACTGTACTGGAATTGATTAAAAGGTCCAAGATTCACCAAGAAGCTTTAATGGAATACCTACAGAAGGTGATGGTCAATGAAGACGTGCCGGTAGAGAAAATTGCAGCACTACTAGTTCCTCAGGGGGATCAGCCCTCAATTACATTTCACACATCGGAACTAGCACCGCCAGTCGCTAGAAGCATGGCTCTGAGCATTACGGTCAATATCTGCAAGAAGGCCGTGGATGCATGCCTGGTTGATACAGGGGCTTCAATTAATGTTTTACCTCCGAAGACCCTGGAGCTATGCGGTGTGCCCAAGGAGAAATGGCTGCCTAGCCCCATCTCAGTTACGGCATATGACAATTCTACCCGTTCCCCTCTGGGAATGGTTTATTTAAAGGTGGAGTTAGGTCCAGTAAATCATGCAGAGGTCGAATTTCATATTCTAGAAATTGACCCTTCCATAAATGCCATTCTGGGACGTCCTTATATCAAAACTCTTGAGGCGATTCCTTCTACGAATCACCAATGCCTCAAATTCCCTTACAAAGGACGAATTATTAAAGTGACGAGCATGCCGATCCTTGCTGCTGCTCATACATTGAATACTAAATCTGCTGTTTTACCTGGCCGACAACCTTTTCTGTCGGTATTACAGGTCTACCGTCCAGTGGCTGATCCTTTGAAAGCCGCTACCATTTCTCCATACCCATTAAATGCTATCAAAATGGGAAAGTGCATGAGTACCCCGGGATGGAGAATCATGATGAAGAACGGCTACAAGCCTGGGAAAGGTCTGGGCACACAGTTGCAAGGCAGGACCACTCCTGTTAAAGATCATCGGGCAGTACCTGGAAGCGGTCTGGGCTATAGGCCGAGGAAACTAAAGCAAGACAGGGTTCAGCAAGAAGATGGTCAAGAAATCTTGGAAACAATGTCCACACCACTGAAAGAAGGCCGAGATCCCTTAACATGGACTCTATATACACACTTTGTGAAAGGGCCCATACTTAGTCACGACAACATGGTGGTCATTACTTCCTGTTTTGACTTCCATGACATATATGGGAGGGATTTGGCCAGACATTGTTCCGAACTACTTACGTACCAATCCTTGGAGGCTCTGCGGCCTATGAAGAGGAGGAAATTCCATGACCCTGAATGCGAATGGTACAGATGGTTCGACCTGAGGGACCTATACATAGCATTGAACAGACTATTCCTGGATCCTGCAGAACCCAAGTGGCCACCGCAGATTGACGAGCTAATTGAGAGCCCTGGCACAATCTTTGACAAGCGGATACTGCTGTCCGAAGAAGCTGATGAAGGGGAGCCAGATGACCCCTATGAAGCTGGTTATACAACAGATCTGCTATGGAGGGGGACATATCCTTCACATGTCTTCATGCTCCATACTCTTTTTCGTACACTACTCTTGACCCCGACTTGGTCGCGGGTCATAATTGAAGATATTCCACGGGCTCCGCCCATTATGATAACTATGTCCCCTCGGGACTTTATTCCACAACCTCCTCTCGACCTAGAGAGGATGTATGATTTGATCTGGGACATATTGCTATATGATCCCCCTAATCCTCTGGCCTTGGTGCCGCTTCCTCCGTCCGATTCTCCTCCCATTTGTATTCGCTCCTGCTTCATGTTTAATTCCTCGATGGTCCAAAAAAAAACGCCAATTTTACAACAAATTCTTCCCAAATCATCATCGAGGAAACATCTTACTTGTCCGATTACACCCCATCGCGCGGGTCCATCGGTCAAGATTCTCTCCTAGATCTACTCTGTCCCTCCCCACGGGAGGATTCCCATGTATTTCCACCTGTATCCCAGGATTTTCATCCTGTTTCATCATCATTAGGTTGTGATAGACGGTTTAGTGAAGTTAAGGAGTCTAGTTTTAGGCAGGTTAGTCAGGTTAGGAAGTCTAGGAAGCCTAAGGGTAGGCAAATTCCAGAAAGATACCTCCAGGATTTGGCTGATAAATGTTCCTTTTGCTCTTTAATCCCTCAGCTTTTAGAAGATCCAATTCAGATGCCAGAAGATTGTACAGATGATGAGTCAGTCAATGATGGGTACGGGGTATATGAGTTAGTACATGAAAAGGACCCCATTGTTGAAGATGAGGAAGATGATGAGGACGCAGCTGAGGCGTATGCCAGTGGAGTGAAGAGATTTGATGAACCCTCAGCTGCCGTCGAAGAGCCCACCAAAGAAATAAACTTAGGGACTGAAGACGAACCTAAGGTTGTCCTCGTCAGTAAAAATCTTTCTGCAGAGGATGAAAAGGCAATGGTACAAGTACTTAAGGATTATAAGGACACTTTCGCCTGGAGTTATGAGGATATGCCGGGGTTAGACTCATCTTTAGTTGAACACAGGTTAACATTAAAAGATGGAGCTAGTCCGGTCAAGCAGAAATTAAGGCGATTCCACCCACAAATGGCTCTAAAGATGAAGGAAGAGGTCGACAAATTACACAAAGCCAAATTCATTAGAGTTGTCATTTATCCACAATGGGTGGCCAATATAGTCCCGGTTATGAAAAAGGACGGGAAGGTCAGAATTTGCATTGACTTCCGCGATCTAAACCGGGCGTGTCCTAAAGATGATTTTCCATTGCCTCATATTGATGTACTCATCGATAACACTGCTGGCTATGAGACGTTGTCGTTCATGGATGGATTTTCAGGATACAACCAGATTAAGCTGGCAGAAGAGGATCAAGAGAAGACTTCATTCACTACACCTTGGGGAACATATTGTTATGTCGTCATGCCATTTGGATTGAAGAACGCTGGAGCCACTTATCAGAGGGCCATGATGGCAATATTTCATGACATGATGCATATAGATTTGGAAGTGTATGTGGATGACTTATTGGTTAAGTCTAAAACGAAGGCTGAGCATGCCAAAGTTTTGGCAAGGGTATTAGAGAGATCAAGAGAATATCAGTTGAAGATGAACCCCAAGAAATGTGTATTCGGGGTATCTTCAGGGAAATTGCTTGGATTCATTGTCAGCAAACGGGGAATTGAGATCGATCCCAATAAGGCGAAGGCTATCAGAGAAATGCCACCTCCCAAAAACTTGAAAGAGTTAAGAGGATTAATCGGGAGGTTACAATTTATTCGCCGTTTTGTCTCCCAGCACTCACAAAGGTGTAAGCCGTTTTACGAGCTTACCAAGCCAGGAGTCAAATTCAATTGGGACGATAAGTGTCGGGAGGCATTTGATGGATTAAAGGACTATTTGGCAAGTCCTCCTGTTTTGAGACCACCATCTCCAGGCAAACCATTGATACTTTATATTTCTGTCCTGGATGATGCAGTGGGGGCTGTCCTAGCACAAGAGGATGAAGAAGGAAAAGAGAGGGCAGCCTACTATCTCTCTAAACTTCTCAACCCCGCTGAACAAAGATATACGGCGATGGAGAAAACATGTGCAGCATTGGTTTGGGTTGTCCAGAAATTGAAGCATTATTTTCTGGCCCATGAAGTCCATCTCATCGCTAGGATGAATCCGATTAAATTCCTTCTGGAGAAATCTGTTCTTACTGATAGGTTAGCGCGATGGCAAAGCTTTCTATCTCAATTCGATATCATTTACATTCAACAGAAAGCAATCAAGGGCTATGCCATAGCAGAACATCTCGCTCATCATCCCCTTCCTCGATTTGATCCAGTGCGATCAGAGTTTCCGGATGAGGAACTGATGTCCGTAAATCAAATCAGAGATGATATGTGGACTCTGCATTTTGACGGAGCTCTGAATTCTCATGGAAAGGGGATCGGAATCGTTCTGTTATCACCTGAAGGTGTCACCATCCCACAAGCCTTTCAGCTTGATTTTCCAGTTACCAACAACATAGCTGAATACGAGGCACTTCTTGCTGGCCTCGAGGCTGCTCATTTTCATGGTGCCACCAAACTCAGGATTGTGGGTGATAGCCAATTAATTCTTCGCCAAGTGCTGACCAAGTATCGAACTCTTGATCCCAAGCTTAAGCCATATCAAGAACTTACTTCTGCTTACTCGAAGCTTTTCACAAAATTGATCTTTGTCCATGTTCCTAGAAATCAAAACATCCTAGCTGACGCTCTAGCTTCACTTGCATCTTCCCTTGATTTTCCTATCAGCAAGCAATCTGAATCGATCATAGTTCATAGGCGTCTTTCACCCGCCGTAAAAGATCCTTCATTTCTTAGAACTAAGGAGAAGTTGCTGAAGAAATTCAAAGATGGAAGTATTGTGGAGAAAAGAGAAATCATGTTGATGGAGCTGTTAGAAGAGATGGATGATGAACAGAAGCCATGGTATTATGAAATTGCAAAATATTGTGAAGATCAATCATATCCTGAAGAAGCTACAACTGAAGAAAAAAGAGCTATCAGGAGAGTTGCTCAACGATACACCCTAGTTGGGGGAGCATTATATAAAAGAGGTTTTGATGGAGTTCTTCTAAGATGTCTAGACGAAGATGAGCTTTGGAAGGTTATGAAAGGAGCTCATAGTGGAGTTTGTGGTGGCCATGTCAATGGACAGATGCTAGCAAAGAAGATCCTTAGACAAGGATTTTATTGGCCAACCATGGAAGAAGATTGTGTAGGATATGTCCGTAGGTGTGCCAAGTGTCAACTTCACGCCGACAAAATTCATTCTCCTGCATCTTCACTCCATCCTGTTTCTTCCCCATGGCCTTTCTCCATGTGGGCTTTCGACATTATTGGACCTCTTGGTAACCCAGATTCCGGCATCAAACAAAAATCTTTCATTCTCACGGCAACGGAATACTTCACCAAGTGGGCAGAAGCTGAAGCATACGTGGAGATCAAAGCATCAACCGTCTGCAAATTCATCATGAAGAACATCATCACAAGATTCGGAATTCCAAGTACCATCGTCACCGACAACGGACCGCAGTTCGTGTCACAGGAATTGAAGGACCTCTGCAACAGGTATAAAATTGCATTGCATCATTCATCTCCTTATTATCCGCAAGGCAATGGCCAAGCAGAGGCAACTAATAAGACTTTGATAAAAATTATCAAAAAGACGTGTAAATCTAACAAATTCGCTGACTGGCCAGAAAAATTGGTTGAGGCTCTATGGGCCTACCGAACTTCAATCCGCACGCCTACTGGGCAAACTCCTTATTCCTTAACATTTGGAATGGAGGCGGTAGTTCCATATGAGATCCTTATACCGTCATTAAGAGTACAATTGAACAAGGAATTCTCCATTGATGAACATCGTTCAGCACTCCTTGCTCAATTGAAACTTTTAGACGAGAAAAGATGGTCAGCTGCTAATCATGCAAAAGTTTATCAAAACAGATTAGCACGTTTTTATCAAAAGAAAGTCATTGAACGAAAGTTCAAAGTCGGTGAAATGGTTGTTAAAAGAATTTTTGTAAAACCTGGTGGTCCGCGTTCTAAGCTCCAACCCAACTGGGAAGGACCTTATGTTGTATCGCACGCTTATCCTGGTAATGCTTATCGTCTTGTTAATGCAGAAGGAGAAGAGCTAAATCATCCCTGGAATGGTTTACATCTTAAGAAATACTACCCTTAAGTTAAAGAGTCGATCAGTATGGTACAAAGACCAGTAGAATCAGAAAATTTATAAACTCAAATTTCTTAGTTAGTCTGAATAATTAACTTCAAACCCATTACTGCACACACTGACACGTTTGATTCGTGAGTAACAAGAGATGCCAAGTCCTTAAGAATATCAAAAGCTTGACTAAGAGTATAAAGTACAAATCATTCCTTTTAAATAAAATTCTGTTTTACACTCGGCCCATGATGTCGGAACGAGGCTTAGAATAGACTACCAAGAATACCCGCCATCTTAGTAGGAGGCCGTCATAAAAAAATGGGGGAGATCCGTTCCAAAGCAAAGCAAAAAAAGAAAAGAATAAAAAAACAAGGCAAAAAGCCAAATTCAAATCAAAAGGCCATTACACTACAAACGTTACATCAAGGCCATGAAATGAAACAAAAGGGAACGCAAGGTCGATAAATACCCCGGAAAGAAAATGACCGAACCCCAACAGATATTAGGGTTGGAAAAGGACATCTTTTTAAGTCTCCGGAACCCTCTCATGGGCTTTCTAAACCTATTCTTCTTTTCTTACTAAAGAGGTGTACTTCAAGCTTAAAGAATGGCTTAGGTTGACTAAGGGTCAAATCATCAAATGGGATCACGAATGGAAAAACAAGTTCAAACACGATGGGTTTTAAGTTAAGTTGTTAAAGAACAATTTGGAAATTAAGTTAATAAATGAATATGATCTTTTGATCTAAGTACCATACTGGTCTTTTAGTCAAAAATTCAAAAAAAAAAAATTGCATGTCCAAAAATTCAAAAAAAAATTGCATATGTCCAAAAATTCAAAAAAAAATTGCATATGTCCAAAAATTCAAAAAACAATTGCATATGTCCAAAAATTCAAAAAAAATGCATATGTCAAAATTCAAAAAAAATGTATATGCAAAAATTCAAAAAAAATTGCATAGTCAAAAATTCAAAAAAAATATACATTTTTCAAAAATCTAAAAAAAAAAAAAAAGAATACAAATTTCAAAACCCAAACAAAATGAAAATTTCAAAACCACAAAAAAAATACTTCAATTAGCATTTGCTTGTGGCATTTAGTGTGTTTCATTCATTTTATTTTCGGTGAGCATACGTTTGCTTGTATGTTGCATTTTGCTTAAATCATGATTACTCTTATTACCTTTGTTAATAAAGGCTATGCCCCTTGACTATTTATTCAAGGAAAAGATTGATGGACCATTTGTTTGGTTAGGCAAGGGGCTAAGCCTAAACAGATACTTAACATGTTTGTTCAAGTCATATACAGGACACAAGGCATGAAGAGAGTTGGAATCCGAGTAGAGAAGAAACCTGTTTCTGTGAGTGAAAGGCGTCGAGAAGCACTGACGCGTTTCAACATTGAATGGCGTCTGTGCGACACGACGCGTTTCATAAATTCAAGGAAAGTCTGAGCAAAGCTGGAAATATCAAGAAGATCTCACTGTGGAATTCAAGTCCCGACCGTGGCTAAAAAGACGGTTATTTCTACCCTTGTACTCTATTTCATGTAATTACTTTGCATTTGCATTACTATATATTAAATATTTATTAGATTATATCAAGGACCTTGTGTTTTGATGAAACTGGAATTTGAGTTCCCCTTCAACAAAAAAACAGTGATAATTCCAGAGAATTCTTAATCGCACGGATAGGCCGTTGGATTGTTAATTAGTGGGGACGATGGTTCCACTTTTGTGAAACGGTGCGTGGATAAACGAGCTTCGGCTTAGCACTGAATTACAAGAATTGGTATCTTGACTCATTAATGACAATTTAACAATATTATCCTTGATTAATTTATATTTTATTTGACTTTATATTTTTCCTTTAGCCCAGCATGCATCATGTAGGACTTTGAAATCATTGAAATAAGAATTAATTACTGATTAAGTTTCAGACCATTAATCAAATAACTCCAACATGATATGAAATATTCCATTCCAAATTGAGTATCTTGATTATCTTTGAGGTTCGCTTGAAGATATTCTTAGAATTCTATCCTTAATTGGATTCTTTATCCAATATTCTTGTTTTCTTTTAAAGATCCATCATGGCTGTAGCACGTCCACATTGGCTGGCAAACGCTCCCCATGATGAAACCTACAGTGTCTACGACCTGGGGTACTTCCCACTCCGAGGAGGTTGATCGACCTTATTTTATTTCCTTGTCTACCTCATCCAGACAGGATTAATTCCATTGATTTCTTTGAGCTATCTTCGTTGATGATTTTGAGAAAAATTCCAGTCATGTGATGTTAAGAGCGTGTCTCATCACACCTTGGCATCACCTTTTCAGTACATTCCATTCCATTTCACTCCCTTGCAAAGACGATGCCAAGGTGAGGCAGCTGTAGACACGCTAATTTTGACGTCATTTCAAGTAAATTTCATATCATATAATAATGCCTCAGAATGGTCTGATAATTAATCATTAATTAATTTTTATTAATTTTTTGAGTGTCGGGTTTAACAGATGTGTTTAAGTTAATCAATGGAATTGATTTTAACTCAAATTTGGGTTAAAATATGAAGAATTCTAAAAGACGTCGACCCAAGTGGACGCCATTTAGAGTTTATTCCTGTTTTAACGATTAAATTTGAAATTTAATTAATTGATTTATTAACTAAAAGGCGTCTGGGAATGTCGACGCGTTTTAGGTTTCCTAAGTGATTTCTACTTCCCCTCCGGATGTTTATCCTTATCTTAATTAGTCTAAAAGACGTCTACACAGGTGGACGCGTTTTAACTAATAAAGATAAAGATAAGTTTTCCCGGATATTTATCCTTATCTTAATTAATCTGAAAGGCGTCAAACAAGGTAGACGCGTTTTAGATAATTACAGATAAAGATGAATTAATCAGTATTTATCTGTCGGTTAAGATGGATAAATTCGGAGTTTTCTAATGTTAATCGCGAACGCAAGAAATGTCTATAAATACCCTGCATGTTGAAGAGAGAAAAAAGAGAACAGAATTAAGTTGAGTTGAGCCATAGCGTTATAGCGATTTGAAGATCGAAGCAACAACGTCGTAACGCCGAAGCGCTGCCATTTCCAGAATTCGGCGTCCTTTCAAGATCTTCATTCTTTCAAGAGCTTCAACCAACTGGGCATAAGTTTTTCATTACTGCATTCTTTTCATTAGTTTTATTTTTTTCATATTCACTTCATGCAAACACACACCACATCATAATTTTCAAAAACCTACTTGATTTAAGGGGTTTCAAAGCCATAAAAAAAGTGAGTTTGCTGTTCTAAATATGCTTAAAACCATGATTAGTTCAGATACTACTTCTATTTAAATTCTCATCATTGTTTCTTCATTATGTTCTTTTTCTGTCTCTGCTGCACTCAACAACGACAACAAGAGATTCAAAAAGGGGAAATCAAGCACAACTTCTGGACGATCCTCAACCTCAAACTCAACAGCAAGAACAAAAGAACAAAGAAAGGGCTCTCTTTCTTCAGCCGGCTGAGGAAGGGGAACCAAGGACTCAATCTTCCGCGTTTTGAAAGGTAAGCAATCATACTCTCTTTTGAAACTTTTAAGTTAAAAGTTTCTGGCGATCACTGCACTTTAGTTGCTGTTTTTTTTATAGGTTAGTTTACACCTAAACAACATAGATATTTCATGTTAATCACACGGTCATTCTAAGCACCTACAGATGCCTTTCTTGTTTCTGATCATCTCTTTTTCACATAGTTCTGTAAACTAATGATGATGCACCATTTAGCCAACCTTGAGCTGTTACATTAATGATTTAATGTATGTAATAGTACAATTAACCTGTATCTTCTGTTGTCTAGGTTTGTTTTGATTCAGATGGTACTTTCAACATCAAGAAACACTCTCTTATGTTAAGGTGCTGTTTCATTTGATATAAAGTACAGCAAAGTACTCAAAAATGTCATGTCTGTGAGACATGAAATATAATAATTTACGACATCTCGCAATTTTTTATGTCAAACCAAAAAACTCCTATGAGACATCTCTTAAGTAAGTCAAATCACAATCTACATCCTGTCTGCGAGTTTTTTTTTTCTTTTTTTGGTCATTAACGATGGGTATGTGCGATAGACATATAGACCGAGTCGGAACCAACAGAGACTATAGGAGATCCGATGTCGATACGATCAAAGAATCTTCCACTGGTCCTAGCAATACACTTGTAAGTGGAAAGCCTCTGCAACACACTAGGAATGAACACCTGTCAAATTAGGGCAACCACCGTACTCACCCATAGAGTGGACCTCCTTTTTACACACACAGCTCCATCAAGAACCTGGGATTCTCCGACATAAGGATTCCATATTCCGTTGTGCTCCCTTCACAATAGTCGCAGTGGCTGCACTGCAGCAACTTTTATAGCGTGCGCTTTATCTAAGGAAAAGGAACTAAGAGAGAAATAGATGGGAGTCTCTTTTATGATCTCCCATTTTCCTTTTGTATTCTCTTTGTGGGTTCTCAACACCTCTTTAATTTGCTAGCCTTGGTGGAGCATGCATTGGTGTTGTAATCCTATGCCTAGGCTATCTTTTAGTAAGAAGCCTCGACAACATTGCCTTAAGAGTGAAGTTTGTGTTTTGTGCAGTAGATCAGGGAGAAGTGACTATCATATTAATTTTAGATTTCACATGTTTTGTATAAATCCAAATGCTTAGACCCCCTTGCAAGATCTGATTCTAAGGCTATATATGTTTCTTGGCGGGTGATGATGCTGCATGATGCATGAACTGAGGCTTGTGTGGCGTTGAACAGGAAATCCCAGATATAGGCCGTGAAAAGGGGTTGGGATCCTATGTCTGGTTGGTTGTTGAACAATGGGGGTACCTAGCTAGTGCACAAAGCTCTCCATCATTTGCGGTATTTAGCTAAATAATCTCATATATGTAGAGAACAATTTGTAATGTGAAAAACCTCTTTATATATGTAAAGAACTCTTATGATCAAGCAAAAAGAAATTCCTTGTAAAATGTATATGTACAAAAAACCTCCTACAATTGATTATTAGTTGGTGACTTAATTATTTGTTCGGTATTATTTATATCTTCTCAACAGAGAGTAAGGATGCAAAGGGTAGTTGGTGACTTAATTATTCAACTGATTATTAGTTTAGAGGTCAGTTCATAGACAATCTTTTTAAATTTATATATATATATATATATATATATATATATATATATAGTAGATAATGTAACCTATACCATTTTTTTGTCCGAATACATATGGTACACTAGCTAACAATCTGATTATCTATTGATTATTAGTTTGTAGGTCAGTTAACTGATAATCCTTCTAAACCAATAAGTCAATGAATTAGGTCACAGATCTAACTTCGGTCCGTGCCAAATCCGACCTGTCTGCATCCCTAGATAGGAGTGTCTCAATTCTAGATGAGTTAATTGTCTGAGCTCTTACCATTGAAAGATTGTGGTACTTTTTCTTTGGTCGGGCACACTATGACCAACCCAAAAATTATCTTGTTCCTGTAAGGTTCCTCTCATGCACAGATGGCCACTAATAGCCTTCCTTGTGCCATAGTTGGGAAACGATGGAGACAGTGGTGCAACCTTACCCTTCTAAGGCCCCCAAGCACAGATGTCACTTTCGGTGACCCTTATTCGTTTCCCATCAACTTTCGGATCTGCCCAACTTAAGCTCGAAAGAACCTTCTCTTTCAAGGGCTGCAATGGATACCTTTTTCCTTGTTAAAGGCCATGCCAACCAGCTGAAAGTGTCTCAGGATTTTTAAGTCCCTTTTCATCTGCTGATACATGTGCTTCCTTCAACATTAATATGCCCAAAAGGACCACTTTGGCAACATAGTCCTATGACCTAAAGATTATGTGAATTATTAAGCACATCTCAACTTTGCCCATGAAGCAAGACATCTGGCACTGTAAGCAGAAGTCTCCAAGAGACCTTGTTTTTGGTCCGAAACATGGCTACAGAAGAACTTCCAACATTATGTGAATTATTAAGCTGTCAACTTTGCCCATGAAGCAAGACATCTGGTACTGTAAGCAGAAGTCTAGACGAGACCTTGTTTTCGATCTGAAGCATGCATGGTTACATAAGAACTTCCAACGTAGGAATTAAAGGACATTGCTAGGGGGTGGAAATGTGCAGCTAGCTTTGTCTGTCTAAGAAGAGGTACTAACTTATGCTACACTAATTAAGTCGCCACTTGAGATGCTTTGGACTTCATCACATGCATTGACAAGTGTGAATTGATACAAAGTAGTTTATTTTATTAATGAGATGGATCGCCACTTTTACGGTACCGTGAAAGGGTACCAGAATTTTGACTCGTTTAAATACATACGGTTCAAAAATCTTGCGTTAACAAGAACTACTAAAAATTTTAAATTTGGGAGAACTAAGCGTAAGAGAGAGATATCATCTGCATGTGCTGCATTACCGATGCAAGGATCGAGAGATTAAAGTAAACAAGAATAATAATCAGGTTTAAAACATTATTTTTGGCTGCAAAAGCTGATATCTGGAGTGTTGGGGCGCTTATATATGTTTTTTTGGGATTATCTCGTTATTATTATTTTTTAAGTAACATACCTAAATGCAAGATAAATGTTCATAACCAAAGTATTGAAGTCTAATTCGAACCAATTTGGGTTCAACTCAAATTCGACTGGGATTGTCTGTCTAAACTTGCAACTTATATTTGTTTTATGTTAGATCCTGTTTGAATTTGGGTGACCAAAACCAACACTAAATATGTTAAAATTGAAGCGGTCAAAAATTGGTTCGGCGCTAAGGACGGTCTGATCTAATCTCTAGTTATTCGATAGAATTTGTATTCGGAGAGGACAACGTATGGAGCAAGGATTTGCAAGGAGAAGAAGACAGTCATGAGGTCTCCCGTCTAGGTGACGAAAAGACCCTCCGATGCCTAAGTCAGATATTTGAGTGAAAGGAGATTGTGTGATTAGGATTTTTTGGATATAAGTGTGTTTGAGCATGTACCTTTATCTGGAGGGAGGCGGATGTACTGATACTGCCTCCTGTATGAGACATTGGAAGGTAGTTCTTGTAATGGCAGGCTGGTGGCCCACGATTTGGGTCTCCTGATTAAGGATGTCGTGGGCCCCCAAGCTGGAAGGTATAATTCTCTCCCTTGATCTCAGGCGGAGGTCGTGGGGCTCTTGTCTTGAATGGGTAGTCTACCCAATGTAGAGCTAGAATTTTCATCCGAGGAGAAGTAGGAAGTTTGAATCTTCTCAGATTTCTCAAGAAGTCGGCATCTCGGGAAGTCGTTGCTCTGACCTTGTTGACCGAGAGACATTAAGTGTCCCGAGTGCCCCTTCTTCTCGAGAAGTCTAGATCTCGGTTGAGCTTCGTTGAGCCACCGTGTCGAGCCCCTAGAGGTGTTCCGGACCATCTTCTACTGACTGAGTTGTGGGCCGCTGGGCTATTGATGAGCCTTTTTGGGCCAAGGTCAACTTGGCCCTCTTCAAAACCTATTAGTCTTGTTTAGTTGTCTTACACAATAACTGTAGATTAGAGTTAATCCATATGTATTCTCAAATGATGTCAGAGTTAAACACTCAATTTGAATCAAGTCAAATTAAAACTTTTGTTGAGAAATTTCACTTAGAGTCCATTTGGTAGCCTGTAAAATGGCAGGTAGGAAAAGGTTTTTAGAAAAACCTGATCCAATGGTTTATTTGGTAACCCTAAAAACATCAGTCAACTGAAAAGTATATACGTTGACTCCTTCTAAATAAGGATTTTGGCATCCTAGTGGATGGCCCTTATGTAGTTTTCCAAGACATCCCGGCAATCCCCATATGTATGATAAGGATTGTTGGCATATTTTTTATGGATCACTCAAGTTCAATTTTTAATTTTTTATGGACCACAACAAAAGATTTTTTTTTTTTTTTTGAAGACTCCCCTGTTGGGATCCAGGCGGGATGGGAAGAACGCAGCGAAAACGACAAATAAAATAATCCCGCCCGATGCCCGCTGATCTGATTCGGCACGAAAAACGCAAACCGAAAAACGGGTCGAAATCTGATTACCGTGCGCGTATTCGAATCCGCTTCTGTCTCGGTTCCGTCGAGACGATGCCGTGAGCCACACAAGCGTCCAATCTCTAGCAGTATCCACGCGATTCTCCGCGGTGGTTCGTCCTTGCTCCCTCGTCCGTATCAACTCGCTCGCTGGAGATTCGTCGCCGCAACGATTGCCGAAAATCCGCTGACGGGAATTTCCGACTTTCGGGAATCACGGGAGACAGAGACGGAGACAATCCCGGCGCCTCGACCGGGGCGCCCAGAGGAGGAGAGAGAAAGGGGGGATGACGGCCAGCATGGGAAAACCCTAGAGCTTGGCCCAGGATTTCTCAACAGCGTGTATATATATTAAGTCGGCGCGACTTTTCACAAAAGTCCGCGAGTTAATATAAATCCCACTTATATACCACCGACTGAAAATCTTATTGCGTGTGACCCTCTAGGCCCATTTACCAGTCCGATTTTTAGCCCGTTAAGTCCAATAACTAGTTATTGACTTATTGTTATTAATTAATATCTAGATATTAACTAATTACTTAGCCGAATTAACATCGCATGTAAATTCAATCGGACTTCCGATCAAGTTGGGTGCCAAGCAACACTGCATGATCCCGGAAGGTAATGGGGTTCAGCAACCCACTCATGGAACCTATCCGGTCACAGTTACTGTGCGGCTATAATCCTTCGTTCGCACAATACTCTCGAGTTAACCTAAGGTATGATCAACTGTCAAACCCTAGATGGTCAATTCACTTGAATCAGACTCCGCTGTACAATATCCGAAAACCTCTTTTCTGATATTGTTTCTGCTCTGGCCAGAGACTCCTGCAGATCTATTCTAGAGCATTCTCTCTCCAGTTATTTGAGAGCGAACGATCCTATATTGAACACACAATCACCTTCAAAGGTCTTCCGCTTGACCCGATCCTTCACTATTAGAGATCCCGTGGATAGGAATTCGTAGGTCAAGGTTAAAGTCCAGAAGTCCACCGACAAGGTGTCTTTGGTGTCTCAAGTCCAAGGATCAACCATGTCACTGTGACGATGAATCAAGCCGATTGACAGTCAGGTAATTACCATTTGGCGATTCATGTCGGATCAGTTCAGTGAACTCATTCCCCAATGAGCACCTACAGGTTTACCATTGTGTCTCTACACGAGTAACTAACAAGATCAGTCACCCTCATCATATGAGCTGGAAAAACATGTACTAGTCTTACCGGATGTTTGATGTCCTTCTCAAACATCTTACGACTATGAACAATTAAGAATATGTGTTTATAAGTCATCAGTCTCATTATTATGATCTCATCATAATCTGATGACTATTGCACATATTCATGGGCTTTATTATGCGTAATTATAAATATACCGATCTACATAATGAATTTAATGCCATTGATTAGTGAACCCGATTGAAATAGGTGCCTTATGATTGACTTAGCGAATACCTATATCCATCATCTCCAACATTGTCTACATTAGCATATAATTAGATTTTTCATAGGAGAGCTTAAAAAAAACATAAAAATTCAAAAACCTTAGCTCCATGAATAGTACACTACTGTTCATTGGGGCTAGGTTTTTAAATTTTCATCTTTTTTTGGGATGCTCAATCTAAAATCGAATTAGATAGACATGTAGGACATGTCACGAAGATTTCGCAAAAAAATCAAAAAATAAAAAAAATAGAGCCCCAATGAATAGTACACTACTGTTCATTAGGGCTCAGTTTTTAAATTTTCATCTTTTTTTGAGATGTCCGATCGAAAATTGAATTATATGAGTGTGTAGGTCATGGTAGAAGTCTTTCAAAAAAAAATTATGAAATTAAAAAACCGATCCTCAATGAATAGTATGTTACTGTTCATCGAGCCTTTGGTTTTTGAATTTTTATTATTTTTTAGGATGTTTGATCGAAAATCTAATTTTGTAGACATGTAGGACGTATTGGGGGCTTCAATTTTTTTTTTTTAAATTTTAATTTGACTGTACCATCAGGACCCCCAAGGATGGAATAAGTTATTCTCCTTTTAAAATTACTTATATTTATATCCTTAAAACTTAAGATATAACAATCTTACGTAGAATCAGACCAAACTTACCCCAAGTTGAAAATTAAAAAGAAAGAAACAATATCTTTTAATGTTGATGTTGAAATTTTGATAATATGAAGATATGGTCTTTTTTATTTGAATTGTCTAATTTAATGTCGAGTTGGGGTATTCTCTTAGTTCACTTCACTTAAGTATGATATCTATGTTAAAGTAAATTTGTAATGCTATTTTTTTTTTATAAACAAACAAATGTATGAAGTCATTTTTAGGAAAAGATTTTACGGGCAAGCAAACGAAAGAAAAGATTTTCAAAAAAATATTTTCAGAAAAGAGAAATAGTCGATTACGTTTTCTTTTCATCGTAAATTGATTTTTTTAGAAAACTTTTTTCATCCGATTATGTTTTACGTGCAACAAAACAGACCCTTAATGCACGCACAAACCCAACCTATATATACTGCAACATGTGTGTATCCAATCCAACCTGAACTAAGTCACAAGTTGATTTGACTCGATTTGCATCTGTAAGTATAATAGGAATGCTAGTAATTTATATTTTTCTAACACGCACCTTGTTACACTCATCAAAGCATTCGTGTAATTACTGGGTGAGAAAAACTCACATTAGAATTACCTTCAACATGAACTTTGTAAGAGCCGTTTGATCAAATGGTGATACAACTCCAGTTGAAAATGACAAATAATGTAGTGATAACATGCAGTATACGATACAAGAGACGTGATCTTTTAGATCTCATTCTTCGATCCAGAGTGTACTCTTATCACATGAGCTAAAGGCGAATCTAGTATACCACAACTATTCTTTTTTATAAAATAACTAATTCAATACTAATCTATATAAGTTAAAACACACTCTGATCTAGAGAACGCGGTGCAAAAAATCTCTATCTCATAAGATGACACTTTAGCTTTGGCCCTTTTAGTACTCTTTCCAGGGAGGTGGATGGGGATGCCATTCTGGTTTTGGTGGGCTTCCCTTCTATTTTCTTCTTCCCACTAGTCATCTCTAATTCTCGGCTCTAATCATCAAGAGATGCCTGTTGGGAGGCACCACCATCGACCAAGGCCTACCACCACCACGTTCCCTTCAGTACCACCCCGTGCTGCTCCCCACCCAAGTTGGTCCATCCCATGTGGTACGCTTGGTGTCCCCTTCTTGCCCCCACCATCCCCACTCTCTACCGTTAAACAATCAAATCATATGTGCCCTCTCATCGATGGGGCTATCAACTTCTATACCACTTGATTTGATCACTCTATGCTGTCCATTTTGGACTTTGGTGATGCGGGTACGGGCAAAAGTGTAGAAGATGTCTCTATTGGGGTGGGACTACAGCCTACTCCCATCTGTTCAATGGCTTGTGTGGGTTGGAAATCCATTCACAGGTGGTTGCATTCAAATTAGCTATCATTACTAGCACCATCACCACCCATCATTAAGCCGAATCCATTTTCAAATAGTGGTCTCGTGTGTGCTAATGAGTGCTGTTCATTTAATATTAATGGACTTCTTTGAGTTATGGAACAGTTAAGAAAGCACAATCGTCCTTTAGATATAACAAATAAGTATTCACAAGTAACTTTCTTTCAAGTCAAGTGACTCAGTTGACAAAGTTCTATATAAAAATCCTCTCAACCAAACGGGAAATGACCTTTTTGTATCCGATTTTCGATATATCCGATAAGAACTTTATCAATCCATTTGTTATATTTCACAGTGAGTAGAAGTGAGATAGGGGGTTTGAGAGAGACTCCCTCAAGAGGGGCAACCATGGCGATGGGTGGTTCATTGTCGCCTTGGAAGAAGAGGAGAGCCTGGATATAAAACTTTGGGACGACTTGGTCTGCAATGGAGGCCAGCATGGAGTGGAGGTGTGCAGGGGAGAGGGAGGAAAGTTTGATGGTCTCATGGGAGGTGACCTCTGCATTTAGCATGGCTGCCACAGTGCTGGTAGTGACGATGCGGCATGCGAGCACGGAAACAAAAGTACTCGTTTATGTATCCGAATCCGATTCCGAGTAAAGAAGTGAAGCGGAAACGGAAACAAAAATACTTGTTTCTGTGTCCGTTTTCGATTCCGACTATTTTTAATTATTTTTTTCGGAAACGGAAATAAAAACAAGTGTTTCCATACCCATATCGTATCTATTTACCGTTCTAGTGCTGAATGTGAGTTTGATCTTGACACAGGAAATCACACCCATTTAACTTAGCCTTGGGTAACAGAGATTGTTTGCAATCTCAATGGGAGATATACGATTCATTTATAGGTGGGGGCACTAACGTGACGTCCACTCTGTAAATCAGTATTAAATTAGATTCAATTAGATATCTCAATAATTGAGATGATAATAATCAATTTGGTTATCTAATTCGAAGTTGACTACACCAGGTCCGTCAAGTATCCTGTTTTTCCGGAAGCGTAGGCCAGTTCACCAGTTATGTACACCTATAAGAACATTTTTTCCGTCTTATTTAGACAAATATTTTGAATATAAAATTATCATTAAAAAAGAATTCTTATCTGCAGACATCACATGAAAGGATATTATTATGCACCAAACGATCGATCATCAAACTCGTGCCCTTTTACTTTAGAAAGTCATCCTTTACTAGCCCACAGGTTGATAGTAGTCGTCGCCCCACTTTATTTGCAGAATAAGTTATTACGGGGAGTTGACTGATGGAATAATGTATACTAGAATAAGGAGTATTTCGATTCGATAGTTTTGTGTAACCCACTGACGAAATAAAAAGAATAAGTAATTTTTAGATCTAGGGTGGAATAGCTTTTTCTCCTTATTCCTCGAATATATTATTCTGTACCGGTATAAATTATTTCGTTTGTTAAAGTAAAATTAAACTTATTCTCTCTTTATTCGTCTTTATTTTTATCCTATTCTCCAATCAAAGTGGCCCAAGGAACTAACTAGAAATAGATTCGACTTTTAGACGAGAAGGCCATCGCTATTGCTATCTACTGCTATTAGTATCGTGATTTTTTTTTGGTTTTGGAAATCTTACTAGTACCGTGAGTTACTACCACAAGCCATATAATACCCTAGAATTTCATGGCTGTTAGTCATACCATGTTAACCACCCGCTTGATATCAAATGAAGGAATGGATCCACTTTGGTCGTGTCTTACATTAGGATAGCTTAAATGGAGGTAAACGTAAGTCATTTCGGCTATAATACTTGCTCCTGCTTTTACATGGGGTTGGAATGATTTATTTTCAACTTTGACCTCAGATATAAGAAAGAAGATAAATAAACTTGTCCCCTTTTTTATCTCTAATCTTCTAAGGTCATCAAACAGATGGCCAAAACAAGTCAACCTTATTCTTATCTTTATTCATACCAAAAAGTCTTTAAATATCATAGAAGATGGAATTCTAGCAACCATCACTATTGTAAACAAAAGATGCCATCTTTTCCAGAAGAGAGAAGATCCTTTGAACCTCTTTATTTACATTCCAATATGCTCTTATTCATACAGATGAAGAGTAAATTATTTAATGATTAAGAAAAGATGGAGGACGACCAAATTATTTAATGATATTATAAGAATGAAAAGAGATGAGATCTATTAGACTTCATTCTATATATCAGAATGTGTCTTTGTTTATATGAAGTAAATGTGAACGAGTCATTTTACCAGAAAAAAGATATGCCATTTTATTCACTTCTATCCTATGTAAGTAGGAATACAACTTTAATTTAGAGAATGATGTTCAGAAGATTTTTATCTAACAGACCGAACACACGGGAGCATTGATAAAAATAAGATTTGGCTTCTCCTCGTAAAGTTTAAAAAAAATAAATAAACACGTATCCAGTGGTGCACGAGGCTCCCTCCATTCGTAAGGTCTGTAGAAAAGACGATGTACGCAGTCTAATCTTTGCTAAACATAGAAATTATTTCTTTGATTGGAGCCTGTAACCTTCAGATGACAGACTACCTCTCCTTGTAGAGTCAACTACTGAAGACCCTGGTCTTCTAAAATGGAAAGGATTCGGTCTCCAAATAAAAGGGCATCATTCACAAAGATGTACAAGTGGTGCACCTGATAATAATACTCCATGCCATCAACATCTGACGTACAGCTACTCCTGCTCCAAGTTCCGACCACTTATGTCGGCATGTTAACCCCCTCATGATTCCTCTTCCTCAGCAAAAAATCACCCCTGTGCACGTTTGACCGTGCACTTATAAAAGAACAGCAGGCGGTCTACCAAGCCGACAGTTATCATGGGCCTTGGCTGCCACTGTTTTGAGAGGCCTGTCCATGTCAACGAGATGACAGAGATCATAATAAGGAGTTAGATTTAGTTAGGGGATTAAGATGAAATTGTTTAAACTTTTTTAGTCAACTTCCTAACTCGATATTGATTTGTTTAAGACTCTCTTAATGAAGCATGATAAATAAAAAACTCAGTTGGAGTGTGAAAATGAAGAATTTTTTTTAAAAAAATTGATCATTTTCTTAAAAGATTATTTGATATACACAATGATTAGTTAAATACTTTATAATATGCATGTAATTTGGATACTTTTGAATTTCCGAATTAACCTTCTGTGCGCCTCAATGGACAGAAAGATAGGGAAAAGTATTCATGTTTTGACACCAACTGTTTTATTCATCTATAATATAAAAATGTTTAATACTTTTCGTCTCATGCACTATATTATTGACTAAAAATAAGACTTTTACTACTTAAATATCATAGAACATGAGGTTGTATAATAAAAAACTTACTTTTTTATTGACAAAAACTCATGATTTGGTTTAACTATTTATTATATGATTATAATTTTTATTTTAACTTTTTAAAGATCTTGATAACAAATTTTATGGATATCTTGTCAAATCAGTTTTAATATTTTAATTATTTGACTGAATTTTTGACCGTCGCATTCAAACTTTAAACCGAATTATATGTTCAAATGTATTTTTGCCATATAATACGCGTACCATATTTAACTAATTATGGGCTGGAGTATGGTTGCAACCTCATCAACCATACTCCAGCATTCATATACATATACATACCAGACGAGCAGCAATAGGGACAATTGCAGTGAGTAAACAAAAAAATTGAATTTTTTTGTCAGATCGCTCCCGAGGTGCCCTAGACCTCTGTACAGGCCGATCACTGATCAGACGTCTCAAAAAAAAAATCTGAACATTCAAAAATCGAGCCAGATAATGGTTTTTTGAATTTTTAGATTTTTTTAGACGTCTGATCGATGATTGGCCTATTCAAACATCTAGGGTGCCTCGAGGGAGAGCTGAAAAAAAAAAATTCAAAAAAAAAATATATATATTTACCTACTGCAATATCTCTCTGCATAATTCAGATAGAACTAGCACCCCAATAGAAAAGCTTCGTTTTTTTTGGGGAACTAAATAGAGAAGCTTAAGTATTTTCCTACTGACACAATGGTAGGCACTTCCCTTTTCTACAAAATAGGTGAGGGAAAAAGGAACTCCATTGGTCTTAATGCAATCAACTAATGATTTAGATGCCCCTTTGCCACACCACATTTGGTGAAGCCCAATTTTCTAATTTTATATTTTTTTAAAAAATTTAAAGACAGACACATCATTGCCCAATATATCCTTACAATCCGAGCTTCAATGAGACGACCTAAAAAATCTGAAAATTTATTTTTGGAATCAAATTGTACAAACATACCAAACATGATTGACCCGACCTTAGAAAAAAATTATAAAATAAAAAAGTTACAGCTGCATCCCATGCGATGGGTGATGTAGTAAAATACTACTCTTTAGCATAAAGCTGTCACAAGGAAAGGTGACTGCCGTGTGGGTTTGGTATTTTACATCAGAAATTTATTGTTAGGCCCCCTCTTAAAGATTTCACTCGGGCATTGGAACCGTTGACTTGATTTTAACTCTTCCGCCAAATTCCCACCCAAGATGAGCACAATATCAAACACCGCCTCATTGTAAAAATGTATTTACTCAGACAGCTTAATATGAGGCCAAACAACAGCAACAACAAAACTAATATTTTTTGAACGTGGATGGTACCACCAGTTCATTAAAAGTAACAAAATAAGGCAATGCACAAGTTTACTGTCTGTATGCTCTCAAAATTTCTCTCCATAAAAGATTTAGCCAACAGCAAGTCTATGTGTGGCTCCCTAACCACACAAGCAACCCAATATCGAAGATTGGTAACCTCGTCCAAGCACTCTAAGGGTCGGTTTGTTTTGTGGATGTGATATTTTAGATATTTTATCCTCGGATCTCTTATTTCAGGAATAAGAAAAAATTACTTTGAGTGAAATAAGTAATTTAACAAAATCAATAATTCTTACTTTTTATGTGGAATAATTTATTCTACTTATTCTAAAAATAAGACATCTGCATCAAGAATAATGCATCTCCGCTCCCAAAGTAAATAAGCCGTACAACCCATCCTATTCGACCCTTAGTCCGCAAACAAATCGGCCCTAAAAATAATAAAAATATTACTGCAGATAATAGAAATAGTTTCTGTGAAACATGACAGTTCAATACAATGCAACCGACACAAAAGACTTGATGCTAGACCAGCATGCAATCTCAATTCATCGCAACATCTAAGGACCCTGATACCTCAAATCACTCATGAGGAACCTTAGAGAAGAGGAGACGTTCTTCTAGCCAAGTTTTTGCCTTTATTTTAAACATAGTTGGAGTGTGGGCTATTAGGTTGTGCGTCCAGTCCATTTTGCTGTCCTGTTGGGTCCCCACGACCCCCCATTAGCCCTCCTTTGTCGTAGGTTGCGAGGGCTTTTTTGTTGTCTTTCTAGAGATGTGTTTTTTGGTCCTTTTGTACCTTATGTGTAAGGGTTTCTTTGGGGACCTTTTTGAGGTTCAGTCCCTTTTGTTTCTGTATCCTTGTGTTCAGCATCAGAATCGTATCATTCAGGTCCTTGTATTAAGGTCAGGATTTGTCATACCGGATCAACTCGTGTCGATTCAGACGACTCGTACCGTATCAAGACGAATCCGAGTCGGTACAACTCGACCGAACCTGTACGATTTAGCTATGCGACTCGTACGAGTCGACACGAGTTGACCCGACTCGTATTTAATCATAAGAGATCCGAATCGGTCCGACTCTTGGAGTCGGCGAATCCTAATCAAGGTACCCTAGTTCCCATTATACCAGCAGAACAATTTAAAGTTTTGTTCAGAATGTGCAGTCGGTGTGTGCATGGATGGATTCATCTCAAATCAAGAAATGCTAGCATTCCTCGAGGGTTGGGTCCTCGGCAAGGACAGCAATGGAGATTCTATAGAATGTCCGAGAAGGATGTTCTTGATCCATGTAGAGACAGAAAGCAACATTACCGAGCTTGTCCATGAATACAAACACATGGTAGGGAGGAATGTCACGTTCTGTGGAGGCTACGGGTTGGGGACGAGGATCCGAATACTGACGACTTAATTCAAACCCAAACGAGCAAAGATCCCCCTGTTAGTGATGTCTACCCTGTTTGGATGCAACTTAAGAAAACGGAAATAGGTTTATCATAAATACATTTATCATAAACGCATTTTTCTAGACTCACATTTGGTTAAACCCACCCCTAGTAAGTTTATGAAAAATGTATTTATAAGGTTGTTTTGAGTTTATGTGAGTCTATGATAAATTTATTTTTTTTACTATCTAAACTAAGATTACGATAAAAAATACATTTATCATAAAGATAAACGTGTTTAAGCTTGCATCCAAACAGGGCCGATCAAAGAAGCGTTAGCAGCAAGCAATATAATGAAGTAGATGTAGTCTAATAGTACAATTGTAGAGTTGGATAACTATGTCAAATAACAGAAGTTAGTTAAGTAACCCTTTATTTGGTGATGAGGAAATGTGGGACTGTTGGTAGTTGAAAATTACCGCAAGTCTAGGAAATTAGAATCACTCCAAAGTCTTGACGAGACTCGTGATACATGTAACGTGCTGTCAAGTCAACAATGATGATATGTCACGGGTTAGGTATTCTACCTCACACATTGACGACATATGAAAGCAAATATTATAAAAGTAAAGCTGTAGCGGAAAAGATTCTCCATGCTGGTGCGTTAGAGAAGACTACCCGGTGCGCGTGTACCACTTTCAAAGATAATAAAATAAGGTCCACTCTTCGTAGGGAGGTAAAAGACTACAAATAAGTAATAAATATAGTCCGAGATGGTAAACATGGTAGTTGATGGGTCATAGACGGTGTGTATGATGTCGGGAAGATGCCTCGCGAAGCGTGCTACAAAATCAAAGACGCTCGAATGTCAACATGTAAATTGGGATAATTGACATGGGTCTCAGGATGTAGGTACGTGAGACCTCAGTATACGTATAGAAGTGGCACGTAAAATGAAGCATTGTCGAGGCAGCACTACGTTGGATCTCAATTGGCTTCATCTAGACTAAATTAACGGTACAGGTGATGTGCAAATTGGAGTTCGGACGGGTTCAGAATGAGAGCGGTGCGCTAACGGCCCTAGTTGCACCGCAACGGACCAGGTTGGGGCTTGGTTTGGACCTGACATAGCCCTGACTCGAACCAAGATTGAACCACGTGGCTCGGACCACCTTAATAGAACCTAGCTCGAACTGGATCAATTGCGGCTCAAGCCTATAGCACTTGATCTCGGGCCTAGTCTTGGACCACTCCCCACCCCCCTCTTCCCAATCCTAGTTCACCAACCAGAGGAAGGAGCGGCGGCAGCAGCTGCTGAGACTGTTGCATGCGGTAGTAGTACCAACAGGGGCCGACGACTACAGCGACAACGCCGAAGGGCGAAGGCGGCTGGCAGTCACCTCTTCTCTGATGTCCTACTCTTCTACTGTTCTTGTTGTTCGATTATGTAGAACTCAGAGGGGGGGTGAATGGGTTAAAAAAAAAATAGCTGAAGTTGCAGAATTAAATAACTAATCTAGACAGAAAGGGAAGGAACAATGAGCAATCACACAAAGAACACATGATTTATACTGGTTCGATCTGTCTAGACCTACGTCCAGTTCCCAAACAATCCTCTTGGGAGTTCTAATATAGCAAGGTACCAATCCCTTGCAGGTTATACAACTACCTCTAGCAATTGTTGGTCCTCTCTTCAACTCAGTGAAGAGGAAACAACCTCTTGTATGCAATATGCCCTCTCTTCTAACAATCAGGAAGAGGAAAACACAAGGAAACTGTAAGATGAAATGAAAACAGAGGTGCCTTAGAAAAGGAAAGTATTCATAAGTGAACATAAATAGGATCAAGAATTTAGATAATTGTAAAACAACAAACATAGTTCTTGATCCCGAGGTAGTTTCCCAAAGCTTCAATGAGTGCAGAGAAAAATACTTGAGCTTTGGAAGGCTTTTCTAACTCTCTCTATCTCTTGCTAACTTTCTTTCAAGTGGAAGAGGTTCATATTTAGCTCTATGCCACAAATCTTTCTGATTTCTATGTCTGCTCTCTTTTCCTTCTTGCTCTTATCTTTTTTTTAACAATTGATCAGGAGTTTTAGATTATGTATGCGGTCTTCAAAATTTGTCTGTTAGATTGGAGAAAGAGACATTGGAGAGAGGCTTCCCGTTGTGTTTAACATCTGAATTTTTAGTAACAGAAATAGAGTTTTTCTACTGATAGAAAAATACTTCACATGTAACTAGGTGTATGCAGTCCAAAGACACTCAAGTACAACCTTAGACTCATTGGTGAGATCTTCTGTTAATGGCTTGAAATGAAAAGTTACAAGAAAAGGGCAACTAGGTTTTTTCTATTGTGTGTCACTGTAACGGAGATCCAATAAAAATATAATAATATGGATTCACAGAAAATCTGAATAGGTCTAAAAAGTTGTCAATCAAAGTTGTAAACAATCTTTCTAGCTAAAAGCATAATATGAAAAGTAAGCTAGAGAAAATATAAGCACGATGACCAACAAAAGATCTGTTGCAGGATTAGACAGTTAGATCATGCGGATCAATAAAGTAAATATCTAGCATACAAGCACTTTGATCGGAATAGTAAATGTTGAAGAAATATGTGCATTAATCGATTTAATAAGCACAGTTAATCTAAGTCAATCTCGCAAGCCATAATACACATTAATCGATTAGACAGTGAGGATTAATCGACTCGAGAACATAATGATAATCGAAGTTCAATTCAAGTCTCAAAATCGATTGATTCTAACCCAGTAATCGATTAGACATAAAATTATAATCGAAGTAGCAATCAATCATAGCGATCGATTTAAGTTTAAGGCTATAATCGATTTATCGTGAAACTATAATCGAAATGGTTATAATAATTGATTAAGCTTTAAAGCAGTAACCGATTAGGCATGAAACAGTAATCGAAGTTTCAAGCGATACGAGTAATCGATTAATCCGATATCAGTAACTAAAGTATAAACTCAGTAATCGATTTGAGTTCTATTGATAATTGAAGTGAAAGACTTGAACACGTAATCGATTTACGATATATCAATAATCGAAGTGAAAAACGTAAAAACATAATCGATTAGAGTTACAAAATTAAAAAAAGAACAATCGAAGCAGTAATCAATTGGCGATAACCGAAACGGGTGATCGATTAAGACTTTATCGTTAATCGATTGGAGTTGTGTTCAAACTAGAGAATGAATTGATTAACTAAGATATAACATACATATAAACTGATAATCTATTAGTGATAGGTACTTAATCGATTTTTTAGTGGAGTCTATAATTGATATGACCATAATCTCCTGAATTTGACTAAACTCCATAACTGAACATATAACACTGATATTGAAATCATATAAAATAATTAAATAAATCTATTTAAGAAATTATAAATAATATTTGTTGTTAATATTTTCATTATTTATTATCGTCAAAATACGGGAGTAAAATGAATGCACAAATTTATCAACAATCTCTCCTTTTTTGGTGATGACAAAACTTCAGAAAATACAAGAATATAGCACAACACACACATTACAAAGGCATAAAGAACAAGTGTTCTATGTACTGAAATTAAATTAATGAATAGATAGAATGTGTCGATAGACTGTTTGTCTTCCTTTTTGTCAATCACTCAAAAAGAAGAATAAGAAACAAAGAAAAGATCACATGAATTTCATGAATGATTCTGGGACCACGAGAGCATGAATGGTTATGATCTCCTAGGTCTTCTGTTCAAGGAATTTAGATTGGGACAAGAGGGCCTCTGTGGAAAGATTAATAGGTTGACCAGATTCTAGTTTCTTCTGACAGAACTACTGAGATCTACTCTCCATCCTGACAGTGTACTTTACGAGAGAAATTCTGGTCCTTAGGATAGGGGGAACTAGATTCCTCACATATCTAAAAATGGCAGTAGTATTGAATGGACATTTCAACTGGTGCTGAGATGGATCTTTCTTCATGTTGTAAAATGCCAAATATTTATGCTTCCAGTTTATATATGAATATGGGGAGTGAGCAATAGATTGTTGGTCTTCATACTCTTTCATAGTTAAGGGGTTCTTCCTGTTTGGTGCTCTTTCTCTGTTGACATCCAAGAACTGTTTGTGGGCTTCTAGATAAGTTTTAACCCATTCCTCTTTTGTGTATTTCTCTGCCTGAGAATAGACTTGAGCAAGTGCTTGTTGAGAGATTACACCTTTCCTGTGGGCATGCTTCAAAAACTATGGAAAGGACAACCCTGTGTTGAATTTGGCAATGTGTTTGGGCTTAATCTTACCATACATTTCCATGATTTGACCCCCTTCAGGTGTGTCCATCATTAGAAAGTGAAGTTGTGGAAACCTAATGCAGCAGGAGATGGAGTTCAGATCAAGATCTACTGAGAGCTCAATTCGAGATCTTAGTTGTGCTATTTGTGCAGCTTGGATGAGGTACCGAAACTAGCTCAGAATTAGCTCAGGCGCATTCACTGCGCTTCTGCTCTCATTGAATTGCAGGAAATTTTTGTATTCCCACTTGGCTGCCTCTCTGTATTTGCCCCATTTTTGCTCACGGATTTTCTCTATTCACTCAAGAAAGGTGCAACGTGGCAAATTCTGCTCTATTCTGCTGATATTGTTCTGAGTAAATCTAAAGAAGTTAGTGGGATGAGCTATATGCTCCACTCTTCTTCAGTTTGGAATTCTGAGTTATCTCTAACTATATCAACTTCCTGACTGGAGATCTTATGTTGAGTAATGTACTATTCAATATAAGCATCTAGTGGTAGAACATAAAGTTCCAAAATTTCTAGTCTAGCATTCCTTTCTAGGTGATATATGTACAAAACTCTGCGCTTAGGAATGACAGGAAAAATATCCTTGAACAAAGGAAACATGTGTGCAACAGTCCTAACTTTAGGCTTCTTCTGTTTCTTGACCCCTTTAGCAGATGTACTAGACTCTCTCTTCTTCTTAGGAGATGCTAATACATGTCCAAGAGGGATGTCATGTCCAATTTCTGGCTCTGTAACCTCCTTAGGTTCTGGCTATATTGAGGATTTCATTTAAGTGGAGGTCTCCATTGCAAAAGTGACAGGAACCAACTCCTCAAGAGTGGTTCTTGGAGGAGGTACAACAAAGGTAGGAGGGAGTCGGATGGTTCACCATTGCAGTAGGCTCTAGATGGTCCAGAAGAAGAACTAGGAATATTGGATGGATCAAAAGTAGAGGAATGACCAACTGATGTTGGTGGAACAAACTCAGTCTGAGGTGCATCAATGGGTTTTGTAGGTAGTGAGATGGTGAAGAGTTAGAAATGGAAGTTTCCATAGTGTGTGTAACAAGAGGAGAAATGACTGAAAGTGTAGGAACATTGTCCAAGATATTTATACTTTCAGACAAAAGAACTGTGGAAGGTGTTGTGTCTAGAACAAAAGGTGGTGGCTGAGGAGAAGAGGGTTATTCAGCCACTAGTTTAACGGGTGGTATAGGAGATGAAGGGTGAGTATGAGTAGGAACTCTAGGTGGAGAGGGTGCTTTATGTGGAGAAGGTGAGGGTGTAGTGACATGAGGAGTAGTTGCAGTCCTCCTTCTTACATGGATGACCTTCCTTCTTATCTGGCTAAGTTTCAGCTCAGATATTGTCTTAAGTCACATCCCCCGAGAGCCTTTGCATGTCATGCATCTCAGTCTTGAGCTCATCATGATCAGCTTGCTGCTGATCCAATGTCTTCATCACATCTTCAAACTGACCAAGCTATTCTTCTTTGTCCTCCCTTCTCTTTCTTACTTGCTTTTTTTGAGGCACAAGAGGAGGAGGAGGCACATGTTCTGTTTGAGGATGCAGAAATTCTGTATCTCCCAGAAGCTCATCAACAATGACTACTGCTCTGTCAACTCTTATTCCTTCTTCTGCAAAGTCTTAGGCCTCTTTCTGAATTTCAGGCTCCCCCTTAACAAATGCTGGTTGAGAAGAGGGGTCCCTGGCCCATTCGTTGGGAATCTTTGCAAGCTGGTCCTGCATTCCAACTTCTATATCTACTGGTTGTGCCTGATCCACAACTTTGTTAATATTAGGTGGCCTATAAGCCAATCAAATATTCAGTTTATTAATAAAAATTACATAATTTCATTGTGTGTTTAATTCAATCTTTGTTTATCGTATCACGATGAAGTCCATGAACATGTGCAATGGTCTTTAGATTATGATGATATCATAATTACGAGACTGAAGACTTATAAACACATGTTCTTAATTGTTCTTAGTCGAAGGATGTTTGAAAAGAACATCAGATATCCAGATATACTAGTATAGGTTTCTTCAGCTCATATGATGAGGGTGACTGATCTTCTAAATTACTTGTGTGGAGACATTATGTTGGATCTGTAGGTGCTCATTGGCGAATGAGTTCATTGAATTGATCCGACCATGAATCGCTGAATGGTAGCTACCTAACTGTTAACCAGTTAGATTCTTTTGTCACGGTTGCGTGGATGGTCTTTGGACCTGAGACACCAAGGATACCTGATTGGTAGGTCTTTGAGCTTTGACTTTGACTAACGAATCCGTAACCATATGTTATCAATAAGTCAAGTGATCGGGCTCAGGGAGATACCCTCGAAAGTAATTGTGTGGTCAATACAGGATCATCTGCTCTCGATAATAGGAAAGAGAATGTTCTGAAAATGATATGCTTAAAATCTCTGGCCAGGGCGGACTGTGTATCAGATAAAGAGTTATCTGATATAGATTAGTGGCATCTGATTCAAGTGAATCGACTGGCTAGGGTTTAACGGTAAACCATAGCCTTGGTCGATTCGGGAACATTGTATGGATGAAGGATTATATCTGCGCGGTAACCGATGATAGAAAGGTTCTAGTAGTGGGTTACACAAACCCCAATGCCTTACATGATCACGTGGTGTTACTTAACACTTAACGTGATTGGAAGTCCATCTGAATTTATTGTGGGGCATTAAATTTGACTGATTTATCAATATAAGGATATTAATTAATTCAGTGGGTTAATAAAGAGTTACTGAACTTAATGGGCTATTAACTGGACTGGTATTTGGGCTTAGAGAGTCACACGCAAAAGGTTTTCAAGTCGATGGATATTTTGACGGAGTTTTAGATAAGTGTGAGTTTTTCCAAAAAAGCGCGAAATCACTTATTATAAAAGTAGCGCTTTGCGCTTTGAGGCCAGCAACTCAGAACTGACCTAGCTGCCCCACTCTCTCTCTCCTGGGCGCCCCTCTCAAAGGTCGGCCTTCTTGGAGGCTTCGCTCTGACTCCTGCTCGCTCCGCTTCCCGTCCGACGAAAAATTCAAAACCGCATGTCGCGGAGAATTACGCGCAGCCAAACGGGATCTGCGGACACTACACCGAGTGAGGAAGCGAGGACGATCCATCGAGAGGAAGACCTTGTGGATACCGCTAGAGGCCGAGTATCTGCGCGGCTTGCGGCATCGCATCGACGGAACCAGACGAACGCGGATTCGAATCTGTACAAGGTAAAAATCAGATTTTTATCGTTTGAATTTTATTATCCGAAACGGCATGGATCAGATCTCTTTTCTGCTGCGTTTTTATTTGGATCCGACACAACGAATCCAACAGTGGTATCAAAGCCAGGTCCACTGTGTTCTTCGTTGTTTCGGTCCGCAAATCGATCGTTCTATATTATATTCCATCCTGTTAATTAATTTTTATTGTTAGAATGTTGTTCATCTGATGAATACTTATAATTAGATTTTTTATTATGACAAGAAAAAATATTGTTTTAGGATTTTCGTGTTCTTCGTGGGACGAAGAATAGGTGTGTGAAGAGATCCCCACGGGCACCCCAAGCGTTAGGGGTGACTCGCTGGCCGCCGCCAGCCTGTTGGCCGGCACTGGACAAGGCTGCTGGTCGACCCTCGGGGGGCAGGGGGGACCGCTGGCTGACCAGGGGTCACCGGGACCCTGGTCGGTGGGTGGTGTCCCGTCGGGGCCCCGTCGGCCGACTCTTGCCGAGCAGGAGACCCGCGACGGCTCCCCCTTGCTGCGCACAACCAGGATTTCCTAAGGGGGCAGACTTGGGCCCAATCCAGCCCAGCAGCGGGCCCAGACCAGACCCGCCCCTTGGGGCGGGTCTTGGTTTGAGCCTAGTTACTGGCTGGGCTCGGCCCAGTGGTCGGACCTGGGCTCAGCAAGGTTGAGCCCGATCGGTCCATTGGACCAGGGCCCATTTCTCCCCTTTTAAAGGCCCAATTAAAAAAAAAATGTTTTTTACAGAATTCAAACTTAAAAAAATATGATTTTTAATTTTTGATTAAATTCTATTTTCATGTTATTGAGCCCATTTAGATTAAGAATCTAATTTTAATTAACAAATTAGTTGTTAATTAATGATCTAATTGTTAGATATGTTGATATTAATGTTTATTAATTTAATTATTAGATTAATCACATTAATTTAAACTGTATTAATGGCATGGAATATTAAAGATCGGATCAATTTGGAATGTCTGCACATATGATGTGATGTTACAGTTTTTAAATATGATTTAATTGCATGTTAACTCGATAAAACTTTTGAAAATTTAAATTTATCCAAATTTTGTTTGCTCCTTGGTTTATGAAACAAAAATTATATATTTTTGAAAATTTATTTTTTAGCCATATGATCCACTAATTCATGTGTGGTTTGCTTAATAAAACGCACGGTAGTCATGGATAAGTGCTTGATAGATAGTTCATGTGATGATGTGTGGATGTGGGTCGATGGTGTATGATTTATTTATTATTAATAAATAGAAGTCTGCAAATCTCTTCTTCTCTCATATTCCATTATATCTCTATCTCCCTCCTTGATGTACTTGCCATAAGGCTTTCTATTAAATTATCATGTAAATCCATAATTTGTTATGTAATTTGATCGAAGCAACCGAATATGGAGGGAGGACGATCCACAACTGCAATCAAGAAGGAAATGAAGGAGTTCATTCAGTCTATGAGTTTGTAGACTCATAATATAAATGTTATATTGTATGTGTGTGTATGATTGTTTGGCTCAAGTCAAACTACAGTGCTATCTATGACTACACCATGACATGTATGCGATGCATGTATTTTCTTTTGATTATGAATCAAATATTTAGGTTATTAATATATATTAAATATATGCGATATATTTAAATACTATCGCCTAGGATGAGACCAACATAAATAAATAAAATCTTTGACATAAAGTTTAAGCCGTAACGCGGGTCATTGAGAATGCATCACGTGGTTTTCCATCAATTTAGTTTTAGAACTTGATTAAGTGATGGCACTTTCTTAAGTTACCCGAGATCTGTCACCATCTGATGAAAGGACTATTAATTACGGTATTATGATGCCTAGAGATAAGTGTAGAGTAACGATGTACTTATCCTCGTGTTTACCCAAAAGTTATATTTCTACTCTATTCTATCACGTATTGATGGTAATGCTTAGACAAGGTATAATGGTCTACTGTGTTTACCCAGGACCATTAAAGATCTAGGAGTTAAAGTAAGATCAAATATTGTAAGGAGTTGTAACTACCATGAGATGATTGCTCTATGATAATAGTATGATACTGTGTGTTTACTCGAGGTTATATTGTGATTCTTAGAGATTTTGATCCCCACTAGGAGACAATTGGTGTTTCCCATTCTGTATATCTGAAGGTTATATAGTCCGACGAAAGTTAGTGAGAGTAAAACTAGATAATAAGTCCATATCTTGTTTCTAAATTAATAACTGAATTATATGCTAATTGAAATTTATTATCTCCTGTAGGTTAAAATGTCGCACCATAATCCGTTGCATGGCATATTGGATTCTAACCATTTGACAAGCCCTAACTACTAAGATTGGCTCAAGAATATGAAGATTGTCCTCATGTTTGAGCAAATTGCGTATGTCCTAGATGATGATTCTCCTATTGAACCATCATTAGATGCCCAGAGGAAGACGTGGTGACATATGAGAAATGAAAGGAAGATTCCACCATGGCCTAATTCTACATGCCGGTCTCTATAAGCAATGAGTTGCAGAGGCAGCATGAGGAGATAGATGCTAGATCCATCATACTCCTTTTGAAAGAGTTATTTGGTGAGCAAAGCAGAATCGAAAGATATGAGATATCTAAGAATATGCTCAAGGCTCAGATGACAGAGAGATCTTCAGTGTAGACTTATGTGCTGAAGATGATTGAATGGGTGGAGAGGCTGGATGTTCTTAGGGTCCCACTTCCTAAGGAGATGCATACTGATCTTGTTTTGTCTTCCCTTCTACAATCATATGCACAGTTCATTGTTAATTTTAACATGAACAAAATCCATACTTCTTTGGTTGAATTACTGAACATGTTAAAGACTGTAGAAGGGAACCTTGTGAAAAAAATATCTTAAATCCTTATGGTTGGTAGGACCAACAAGAAGAGAGTAGTAGTTCAAGTCTTTAGGAAAGGTAAAGGCAAGAATCATAAAAAGTCAAAAGTTGCCAAGAAGGACAAGGGCAAGAGTGTTGAGAAGGGTGAATGTTTCTACTGTCATTAGAAGGGCCACTGGAAGAGGAGTTGTAAGGAATACCTCAAGGACAAGATTCAAGGAAATGTGAAGCAGCAGGATGTTTCAGATATCTATATGATAGATGTAAACTTGTCAATTGGAGATTTTACATCATGGGTATTAGATACTGGATGTACTTCTCATATATGTAATTCTGCACAGGTGCTGATAAGAAGGCGTAAGTTGAGGGCCGACGAGATAGAGCTGAGGCTAGGTAACGGCGCAATAGTTGTGGCGATCGTTGTGGGGACAGTGAATCTCAAGCTACCATCTGGAGATGATTTTTCATTAGATGAATTTTATTATATATCTAGCATAATAAGAAACATTATTTCTATTTTCCTGTTTAAATAGAATTAGCTACACTATATCCATTGAGAATAATAGTTGTTCTATTTATTTCAGAAATAAATTAATTACTTCTGTTTTATCATCCAATAGATTGTATTTAATGAATGTGTCTCATGATAGTTTTAATATCGGTAATATTCTTAAGAAGAATAAGTATGAAGTGAACAAAGCCTACCTATGGTATTGTAGGCTTGGTCACATTGGAGAAAACAGATTGCAAAGGTTGCATAAAAATGAATACTTGGATCCATTTGATTATGAATCGTATGCAACCTGTGAGTTATATTTGATGGGTAAAATGGCTAAACCTCAATATACTAGAACTGGAGAAAGAGTCAAAGACATATTAGAACTAATACATTCTGATGTATGTGGCCCTATGTCTACCCAAGTTGTTGGTAGTTTCTCTTATTTCATTACATTCACTGATGATTTCTCAAGGTATGACTTTATATACTTATTGAAATATAAATAAGAAGTCTTTGAAAAATTCAGAGAATTTAAGAATAAAGTAGAGAAACAAACTAGAAAGAGCATCAAAGCCATCTGATCTGATTATGGTGGGAAATACTTGAGTATAGAGTTGACAAAATACTTAAAGGATAATGGTATTCTTTCTCACCTTACACCTCCTTATATATCTCAGATGAATGGTGTATCAGAAAGGAGGAATCACATATTGATGGAAATGGTGTGATCCATGATGAGTATGTCTAAATTACCAGTGTCTCTATGGGGATATACACTTAGCTCAGCTATGTATATCATGAACAAGGTACCCAACAAATCTATTATATCCACTCCATATGAGATATGAAATGGAAGGAAATCAGACCTTAAGCATGTTAAAGTCTGGGGATGTCCTGCTCATGTTAAAAGACATGATACAGATTAATTGAAGTCAAGAACTGACAAATGCAGATTTGTGAGATATCCGAAGGAAACTTACGGATATTATTTTTATCATCCTAGCGAACAAAAAATGATTGTAGTAAGGAGAACTGGCTTTTTAGAAGAAGATTACATTATTTAAAAGGACAGTGGGAGTAAAGTAACTCTAAAAGAGGTTCTAGACCCACAAACTGTCAATAGTTCATCAGATGAACTGTCAATTTTTGAATCTGTTAAAAAATACACACAAGAACCTTGTAGGTCTGTTAGAGTTCTTAAACCACCCGAAAGATATGTGGAACATATCAATAGGGATGATTCTAGGATACTATATAATGAGGATGATGATCCTAAGACTTACCAAGAGGTCATTGAGAGTCCAGAGGTCGGAAAATGGCGAGAAGTCATGAATTCTGAAATTCACTTCATGTACATCAACCAAGTTTAGAACTCCGTAGACTTGCCTGAGGGTATAGTACCCATAGGATGCAAGTAGATCTTTAAAAGAAAGATCGGTGCGGATGACGAATTGAGATTTATAAGACATGATTAATAGCGAAGGACTATCGTTAAAGACAAGGTGTTGACTATGACGAGACCTTCTCACCAGTTGCCATGATTAAGTCTATCAGAATACTTCTCGTCATTATAGCATACTATGATTATGAAATTTGACATATAGATGTGAAGACAACCTTCCTCAATGGAAGTCTTGAGGAAGAGGTGTATATGATACAACCAGATGGCTTCACATCGAAAGAATCTCTATATATGGTATGCAAGTTGCAAAGGTCCATTTATGGACTGAAGCAAGTTTTCCGAAGCTGGAACATAAGGTTTGATGAGACGATTCAATCTTATGGTTTCATTAAGAATGAAGATGAGCCATGTGTGTACAAGAAAAATAGTGGGAGCGCAATTACATTCCTAGTCATTTACGTTGACGACATCCTACTCATTGAGAATGATGTAGGGATGATGTCATCGGTAAAGGTCTGGTTGTCTAAAAACTTTTCCATGAAGGATTTAGGCGAAGCATCTTACGTATTGGGAATACGGATCTATAGAGGTATATCAAAGAAGATATTTGCTTTAACTCAATCTATTTACATAGAAACTATTGTCTAAAGGTTTGGTATGAAAAATTCCAAGAGAGGTTTCATATCGATGAGACATGGGATTTATCTATCAAAGGTCAGTCTCTTAAGACCCCTAAAGAGAGGGCAATGATAGATAAAGTACTCTATGCATCAGCCATAGGTTCCTTCATCTATGCCATGCTCTATATTAGACCTGATGTAGTATATACTCTAAGTGTTACGAGCAGACATCAGGTAGATCCAGGTGATAAATACTAGAGGCTGTGAAATGTATCTTTAAATACTTGAGAAGAACTAAGGATATGTTTATGGTATATGGAGGAGGTGACTTAAAGCTGCAAGGATACACTGACTTGAGTTTTCAGTCTGATCTGGATGACAGCAAGTCAACATTAGGATTTGTCTTTACACTCAACGGGGGAGCAGTGAGCTGGTAAAGTTCCAAGAAAAAAATCACTGTTGATTCAACAACAGAAGCTGAGTATATTGCTGCTGCTGAAACCGCCAAGGAAGCAGTATGGATGAAGAAGTTCATCGGCGATCTTGGTGTGGCGAAAAGCATCTCTGGTCCCGTCCCACTACTGTGTGACAACAATGGGGCGATTGCTCAAGCGAAAGAGCCGAGGTCTCATCAGAACTCAAAAGCACATTCTACGACGCTTTCACCTGATCAGAGAGATTATAACTCGATGAAATGTCGTGGTGGAAAAGTTCTATCAATCAACAACATAGCAGATCCACTGACGAAGCCATTGTCTCAAAATGTGTTTGAGCGTCACTTAGACAATATGGATATTCAGTGTAAGAGTGATTGACTTTAGTCTAAGTAGGAGATTGTTAGTATTAAGTAGCCTACAAACCAATCGAATACTATGTACTATTCAGTTTACTAATAAAATAATATAATTTCATTGTGTATTTAATTCGATCATTGTTTATCGTATCATGATGAAATCCATAAACATGTGCAACGGTCTTCGGATTATTATGAGATCATAATTACGGGAATGGAGACTTATAAACTCATGTTCTTAATTGTTCCTAGTCGAAGGATGTTTGAGAAAGACATTAGATATCCGGATAGACTAGTATATGTTTCTTCAGCTTATATGGTGATGGTGACTAATCCTATAAGTCATTTGTGTAGAGATACTATGTTGGACCTGTAGGTGCTCATTAGCGAATGAGTTCACTGAACTAATCCAACCATGAATCGCTGGATGATAGCTACCTAACTGTTAACCAGCTATATTATTTTGTCATGGTTGCGTGGATGGTCTTTGGACTTGAGATACTAAGGATACCTTGTTGGTAGGTCTTTGAACTTTGATCTTGATTAACGAATCTCTAACCATGGGTTATCAATAGGTCAAGTGATTGGGTTCAAGGAGATACCCTTCGAAGGTAATTGTGTGGTCAATACGGATCATCTGCTCTCGGTAATAGGAGAGAGAATGTTCCGAAAATGATGCGCTTAAAGTTTCTGGCCAAGGCGGACTCTGTATCAGATAAAGAGTTATCTGATATAGATTAGCGGCATCTGATTCAAGTGAATCGGCTGTCTAGGGTTTAATAGTAAACCATACCTTAGGTCAATTCGGGAACATTCCACGGATGAAGGATTATATCCGTGCGGTAACCGATGATGGAAATGTTCCAATAGTGGATTGCATAAACCCCAATGCTTTCCGAGATCACGCGGTGTTGTTTGGCACCCAACGTGTTCGGAAGCCCGTCCGAATTTTTTGTGGGACATTAAATTCAGTTGATTAATTAGTATAAGGGTATTAATTAATTCAGTGGGTCAGTAAAGAATTACTGGACTTAATGGGCTATTAACTATACTGGTATTTAGGCCTAGAGGGTCACATGTAAAAGGTTTAAGTCACTGGATATTTAGACGGGATTTTGGATAAGTATGGGTTTTTTCGAAAAACCGCGAAACCACTTATTATAAAAGTAACGCTTCGAGCTCTGAGGCCAGCAACTCAGAACTGACCTAGGCGCCCCCCCCTCTCTCTCTTCTCTCTCCTGTGCGCCCCTCTCAGAGGTCGGCCCTCCGGAGGCTCCGCTCCGACTCCTGCCTGCTCGCTTCCCATACGATGAGAAATTCAAAACCGCATGTCGCGGGGAATTACGTGCAGCCAGACGGGATCCACGGATACTACACCGAGTGAGGAAGCGAGGACGATCTATCGAGAAGAAGACCGCGTGGATACCACTAGAGGCCGGGCACCTGCGCGGCTCGCGATATTGCACCGATGGAACCGGACGAACGCGTATTCGAATCCGCGCAAGGTAAAAATCAGATTTTTATCGTTTAAATTTTATTATCCGAAACGGCATGGATCCAATCTCTTTTCCAGTGCATTTTTATTCGGATCCGACACAACGAACCCAACAAACTTCTCTTACAGGTAACTGAACCATTAGAATTGATTCCTCTACTACTGGTTCAACCTTTGCTGCTGTTGCTGGTGGTGGTTCTACTGTTGCTGCTATTGTTGGTGCTTCTACTGCTGTTGCTGATGCTGCAGTTGATGCTGGTGCTAGACGCACTTCTATCTCTGGATCCTCTGGAGGGATAATTTTCTTGTGCCACATGCCATTGCTGAAGGTAAAGTGACTCCTCTTTATTGTTGGAGGTGATTGGCATATGTAACAACTCCCCTTCATTTTTAAGGTCCACTCCAAGATGTCTAAAAATACATGTCAAAAAATGCCCATATGGAAGGCATATACTCTTTGATTTCTGATATCAGTGGTATCTGCCATATTCCAGATAATATATGTAGGCATATTTACTTCCTTCTTCTTCAACAACTAGTAGAGGAGATCTTAATCTTTATGAGTTCAGAATGTAGCCCCTCTACTATCAATGGATGTGCAACAATCAAATGTAGCATCCTCTTCTCTGCAAACAGTTGGGTAGCATCTACAAATCCCTTTTTCAATACAGATCTGGGCTCAACTATCCCTCTAACCTTAGTCTTTATTTCTTCACAATCATTTGGTCCTAAGTCCTTGGTTTCACACCTGAAAAATTGTTCAATCAATCCTGGGGTGACCTCTATTGCCTTCCCCTTCATATTGCTAGTGATGGATGTGGAGGTCTTCTGCACAACGTTGATGTAAAGAGCCTTCACTAGATCCTTACAATAAGGCTTATTAACCTAACAAATCTGTTTCCACTTGCACTCTGCCAACAACTTCTCTACTTCTCTAAGGCCCTTCTTGTTGAGCTCAGTGAAATCTATATTCTTGCAATTGCAGAATTCTACTTTGGCTGCCAAGAAATTCTGAAATTTCGCTTATGAGAGGAAGTGGACTAGCGGATGTTGCCGGAGCAACTGGTTCAGCCCCAGCGGCCAGAACAAACGAAGGTGCAGATGCAACCATTTCAAAAGGTGTAGGGTTTCGGAGGAGCAAGAAACAAAAATTAAAAAATGATTAAACGACGGAATAAAATGAGGAGAAAGGTAGATGAGTTAAAAAAGAATAAAAAGATTATATCCTTTGAGAGAAATCAAGCTGAAAGATGGGGAGTCAAAAGTTCTTCCTTTGCACGGGAGCTCTAGAAGCAGGAAAGGTTCAAAAGCAAGGAAAAAGACACTGATGCTTTGGAAGGAGGGAAGACGACGGTCAAACTTCCCTTTATATAGGGCTTGGTCAAAAGATAGTCTATGACCAAAAGAAAAAAGAAAAGAAAATCGGCTATCCTTAAGGGCATAATCAAGAAGAAACTAATAGTAATTGAAGTGAGGGATAATTGATCTGGGACGAGAATGGATTATAGACCAAACCATAATCGAAGTGAGCTGGTAACAATAATCGATTAATGAAAGGTGAATCGATTAAGTGGATGTATCGATTAATGAATGACATCGATTAATGATCTCAATTAAAGAAGAATATCGATTAACTAGAGATATCGATTAATGATTTCAAAGAAATAATCGATTAATTGTGATCCGATTAAGCACATATTTAAAAACAAAGAGTTAATCGATCATGATTAAGGATCCTTAAGAAGCAATTGAGATAGCGACGATGAATCGATTAATGAAAGAAATTTGATTGTAACAACATAAATGATCTATCTGCTTATATTCCTTTTGAAGTCTATCTAGATTTTTGATGATATAAACTAATTAATACTTTCGCAAATTGCACATACTTAATTTTTTTCTTATAGATGTGAATTTATCTTCAGAAAAGAGATTTTATAAAGATATCAGCTAGTTAATACAATGTATCAACAAAATTCATTCTAATATTACCGCTAGTCACATAGTCTCTAATAAAATGATGTCTCACCTTAATGTGCTTGGTCTTGGAATGTTGAATTGGATTCTTTGTCAGGTTGATGGCATTGATATTGTCACACATCATTGGAATTTGATCCAGCTTGAATTCAAAATCCTCCACCTATTGCTTGATCTACAACAGTTGAGTACAACATCTTCTAACTGCTACATATTTTGCTTATGCTGTTGACAATAATACAAAGTTTTGCTTCTTGGAGGACAATGAAATCAAGCAACCTATAAGAAATTGACATGTACGACTGGTATTTTTTTAATCTATCTTGCAACCAGCATAGTCAGCATCAGAGTATCTAAATTGAAATCACATCCTTTAAGATACCAAAGACTCAATTCACTAGTATCAACCAGATATCTAAAGATTTTTTTGACATAAGTCAAATGAGATTCTTTAGGATCTGCTTGAAATCTAGCACACATACATAGTAAATAATATATTAGGTCTATTAGCAGTTAATTAAAGTAGAGAGCCAATCATACCTTTGTAAATCTTTTGATCTATCTTTTTACTTTGAGGTCTATATCCAGTCTAGTAGAAGTGCTCATAGGAGTTGTCAAGACTTTAGTTTTGTCAAAACTATACTTCTTCAAAAGGTCCTTTATGTATTTGGCCCGATAGATGTTGATTCTTTTCTTTATTTGCTTGATTTGCAACCAAGAAAGTAGCTCAGCTCTCCCATCATGCTCATTTCAAATTCTCCCTACATCAGCTTTTCAAATTTCTTACAAAAAGATTCATTGGTGGCTCCAAGTATGATGTCATCTACATATATTTGTACTATTAAGATTTTATGTTTGCTATTTTGAATAAAAGAGTGCTATTTACTCTACCTCTATTGAAACCATGATGAATGAGATTACTTAGTCTCTCATATCGAGCTCTAGGAACTTTTGACCATATAATGCCTTATGCAATTTAAAAACATGGTTAAAAAAAGTATGATCTTTAAAACTGGAAGTTTGTTTAACATAAACTTCTTCCTTTATAAAATTATTTAAAAATATATATTTAACATCTATTTGAAATAATTTTAAATTAAATGTAGATGCATATGCAAGTAGAATTCGAATAGTCTCAAGTCTGGCAACTGGGGCATAAGTTTCATCATAGTTTATGCCTTCTTCCTGACTATAGCCTTAAGTAACTAGTTTGGTCTTGTTTCTAGTAATTACATTAGACTCGTCTAGTTTATTTCTGAACACCCATTTGGTGTCAATTATATAAATGATCTGATGGTCTAGGCACAAGAGACCAAACTTATTTTCTCTCGAACTGGTTCAGTTCCTCCTGTATAGGTAAAATCAAAGATTCATCTTTTAGTACTTCATTGGCTATTTTAGGCTCAATTTAAGATACAAAAATAATATAGTCATTGTAGGTGCTTAGAATGACCGTGTGATTAACATGAAATATCTATGTTGTTTAGGTGTAAACTAACCTATTAAAACAGCAACTAAAGTGCAGTGATCGCCAGAAACTTTTAACTTAAAAAGTTTCAAAAGAGAATATGATCGCCTACCTTTCAAACGCGGAAGATTGAGTCCTTAGTTCCCCTTCCTCAGCCGGCTGAAGAAAGAGAGCCCTTTCTTTGCTTCTTTGTTCTTGCTATTGAATTTGAGGTTGAGGATCGTCCAGAAGTTGTGCTTAATTTCCCCTTTTTGATCTCTTGTTGTTGTTGAGTGCAGCAGAGACAGAAACAAAAATAAAGAACTATGATGAGAATTTAAATAGAAGTAGTATCTGAACTAATCATGATGTTGAGCATATTTAAAACAGCAAACTCACTTTTTTAATGGCTTTGAAACCCCTTTAGATCAAGTAGATTTTTGAAAGATTATGCTGTGGTGTGTGTTTGCATGAAGTGAATATGAAGAATAAAACTAATGAAATGAATGCAGTAATGAAAAACTTATGCCCAATCGGTTGAAGCTCTTGAAAGGATGAAGATCTTGAAAGGGACGCCGACTTCTGGAAATGGCAGCGCTCCGGCGTTACGACGTTGCTTCGATCTTCAACTCGCTATAATGCTATGACTCAACTCAACTTAATTCTGTTCTCTCTCTCTTTTTCAACATGCAGGGTATTTATAGGCATTTCTTGCGTTCGCGATTAACATAGAAAAACTCCGAATTTATCCATCTTAACCGACAGATAAATACTGATTAATTCATCTTTATCTGTAATTATCTAAAATGCGTCCACCTTGGCTGATGCCTTTCAGATTAATTAAGATAAGGATAAACATCTGGGAAAACTTATCTTTATCTTTATTAGGTAAAACGCGTCCACCTATGTAGACGTCTTTTAGACTAATTAAGATAAGGATAAACATCCGGAAGAGAAGTTAAAACCACTTAGGAAACTTAAAACGCGTCGACTTTCCCAGACGCCTTTTAGTTAATAAATTAATTAATTAAAATTCAAATTTAATCGCTAAAATAGGAATAAACTCTAAATGGCGTCTACGTGGGTCGACGTCTTTTATAATTCTTCATATTTTAACTCAAATTTGAGCTAAAATCAATTTAATTGATTAACTTAAACACATCTGTTAAACCCGACACTTAAAAAGATTAATAATGATTAATTATCAGACCATTTAGAGGCATTATTATATGATATGAAATTTACTCGAAATGACGTCAAAATTAGCGTGTCTACAGCTGCCTCACCTTGGCATTATCTTTGCAAGGGAGTGAAATGGAATGGAATGTACTGAAAAGGTGATGCCAAGGTGTGATGAGACACGCTCTTAACATCACATGACTGGAATTTTTCTCAAAATCATCAATGAAGATAGCTCAAGGAAATCAATGGAATTAATCATGTCTGGATGAAGTAGACAAGGAAACAAAATAAGGTCGATCAACCTCCTCGGAATGGGAAGTACCCCAGGTCGTAGACACTGTAGGTTTCATCATGGAGAGCGTTTGCCAGCCAATGTGGACGTGCTACAGCCATGATGGATCTTAAAAGAAAACAAGAATATTGGATAAAGAATCCAATCAAGGATAAAATTCCAAGGATATCTTCAAGCGAACCTCAAAGATAATCAAGATACTCAATTCGGAATGGAATATTTCATATCATGTTGAGATTATTTTGATTAATGGTCTGAAACTTAATCAATAATTAATTCTTATCTCAATGATTTCAAAGTCCTACATGATGCATGCTGGGCTAAAAGAAAAATATAAAGTCAAATAAAATATAAATTAATCAAGGATAATATTGTTAAATTGTCATTAATGAGTCAAGATACCAATTCTTGTAATTCAGTGCTAAGCCGAAGCTCGTTTATCCACGCACCGTTTCACAAAAGTGGAACCATCGTCCTCACTAATTAACAACCCAACGGCCTATCCGTGCAATTAAGAATCCTCTGGAATTATCACTGTTTTTGTTGAAGGGGAACTTAAATTCCAGTTTCATCAAAACCACAAGGTCCTTGATATAGTTTAATAAATATTTAACATATATAATAATGCGAATGCTTTACATAGAATAATACAAGGATAGAAATAACCGTCTTTTTAGCCACGGTCGGGACTTCTTGAATTCCACAATGGGATTTTCTTGACATTTCCAGCTTTGCTCAGGATTTCTTGAATTTTCTGCAATCAAAATTATTAGTTCCAAACAAATATTCAATTAAAATCACAGGATTTCGGGAAAATAGCAGAATTGCTGAAACGCGTCGTGTCGCGAAGACGCCATTTAAATTTTGAAACGCGTCAGGTATCATAGACGCCTTTTACTCACAGAAACAGATTTCTGGTTGTTCTCTACTCGAATTCCAACTCTCTTCAGGCCTTGTGTCCTGTATATGACTTGAACAAACATGTTAAGCATCTATTCAGGCTTAGTCCCTTGCCTGACCAAATAAATGGTCAATCAATCTTTTCCTTGAATAAATAGTCAAGGGACATAGCCTTTATTAACAAAGGTAATAAGAATAATCAGACTTAAGCCAAATGCAACATACAAGCAAACAGATGCTCACTGAAAAATAAAAGGAATGAAACACATTAAATGCAACAAGCAAATGCTAATTGAAATATTTTTGTGGTTTTGAAATATTCATTTTTGTTTGGGTTTTGAGATGTATATTTTTTTTGAATTTTGAAAAATGTATATATTTTTGAATTTTTGACATATGTATTTTTTTTGAATTTTGACACATGCATTTTTTTTGAATTTTTGACATATACAATTTTTTTGAATTTTTGACATATGCAATTTTTTTGAATTTTTGACATATGCATTTTTTTGAATTTTTGACATATACAATTTTTTTGACATATGCAATTTTTTTTGAATTTTTAACATATACATTTTTTTTGAATTTTTAACATATGCATTTTTTTTAATTTTTGACTAAAAGACCAGTATGGTACTTAGATCAAAAGATCATATTCATTTATTAACTTAATTTCCAAATTGTTCTTTAACAACTTAACTTAAAACCCCTCGTGTTTGAACTTGTGTTTCCATTCGTGATCCCATTTGATGATTTGACCCTTAGTCAATCTAAGCCATCCTTTAAGCTTGAAGTACACCTCTTTAGAAAGAAAAGAAGAACAGATTTAGAAAGCCCATGAGAAGGTTCCGGAGACTTAAAAAGATGTCCCTTTCCAACCCTAATATCTGTTGGGGTTCGGTCATTTTCTTTCCGGGGTATTTATCGACCTTGCGTTCCCTTTTGTTTCATTTCATGGCCTTGATGTGACGTTTGTAATGTATTGGCCTTTTGATTTTGAATTTGGCTTTTTGCCTTGCTTTTTTTTTTTATTCTTTTCTTTTTTTGCTTTGCTTTGCTTTGGAACGGATCTCCCCCATTTTTTTTATGACGGCCTCCTACTAAGATGGCGGGTATTCTTGGTAGTCTATTCTAAGCCTCGTTCCGACATCATGGGCCGAGTGTAAAACAGAATTTTATTTAAAAAGAATGATTTGTACTTTATACTCTTAGTCAAGCTTTTGATATTCTTAAGGACTTGGCATCTCTTGTTACTCACGAATCAAACGTGTCAGTGTGTGCAGTAATGGGTTTGAAGTTAAATTATTCAGACTAACAAAGAAATTTGAGTTTATAAATTTTCTGATTCCACTGGTCTTTGTACCATACTGATCGACTCTTTAACTTAAGGGTAGTATTTCTTAAGGTGTAAACCATTCCAGGGATGATTTAGCTCTTCTCCTTCTGCATTAACCAAACGATAAGCATTACCAGGATAAGCGTGCGATACAACATAAGGTCCTTCCCAGTTGGGTTGGAGCTTAGAACGCGGACCACCAGGTTTTACAAAAATTCTTTTAACAACCATTTCACCGACTTTGAACTTTCGTTCAATGACTTTCTTTTGATAAAAACGTGCTAATCTGTTTTGATAAACTTTTGCATGATTAGCAGCTGACCATCTTTTCTCGTCTAAAAGTTCCAATTGAGCAAGAAGTGCTGAACGATGTTCATCAATGGAGAATTCCTTGTTCAATTGTACTCTTAATGACGGTATAAGGATCTCATATGGAACTACCGCCTCCATTCCAAATGTTAAGGAATAAGGAGTTTGCCCAGTAGGCGTGCGGATTGAAGTTCGGTAGGCCCATAGAGCCTCAACCAATTTTTCTGGCCAATCTGCGAATTTGTTAGATTTACACGTCTTTTTGATAATTTTTATCAAAGTCTTATTAGTTGCCTCTGCTTGGCCATTGCCTTGCGGATAATAAGGAGATGAATGATGCAATGCAATTTTGTACCTGTTGCAGAGGTCCTTCAATTCCTGTGACACGAACTGCGGTCTGTTGTCGGTGACGATGGTACTTGGAATCCCGAATCTTGTGATGATGTTCTTCATGATGAATTTGCAGACGGTTGATGCTTTGATCTCCACGTATGCTTCAGCTTCTGCCCACTTGGTGAAGTATTCCGTTACCGTGAGAATGAAAGATTTTTGCTTGATGCCGGAATCTGGGTTACCAAGAGGTCCAATAATGTCGAAAGCCCACATGGAGAAAGGCCATGGGGAAGAAACAGGATGGAGTGAAGATGCAGGAGAATGAATTTTGTCGGCGTGAAGTTGACACTTGGCACACCTACGGACATATCCTACACAGTCTTCTTCCATGGTTGGCCAATAAAATCCTTGTCTAAGGATCTTCTTTGCTAGCATCTGTCCATTGACATGGCCACCACAAACTCCACTATGAGCTCCTTCCATAACCTTCCAAAGCTCATCCTCGTCTAAACATCTCAGAAGAACTCCATCAAAACCTCTCTTATATAATGCTCCCCCAACTATGGTGTATCGTTGAGCAACTCTCCTGATAGCTCTTTTTTCCTCAGTTGTAGCTTCTTTAGGATACGATTGATCTTCACAATATTTTGCAATTTCATAATACCATGGCTTCTGTTCATCATCCATCTCTTCTAACAGCTCCATCAACATGATTTCTCTTTTCTCCACAATACTTCCATCTTTGAATTTCTTCAGCAACTTCTCCTTAGTTCTAAGAAATGAAGGATCTTTCACGGCAGGTGAAAGACGCCTATGAACTATGATCGATTCAGATTGCTTGCTGATAGGAAAATCAAGAGAAGATGCAAGTGAAGCTAGAGCGTCAGCTAAGATGTTTTGATTTCTAGGGACATGGACAAAGATCAATTTTGTGAAAAGCTTTGAGTAAGCAGAAGTAAGTTCTTGATATGGCTTGAGCTTGGGATCAAGAGTTCGATACTTGGTCAGCACTTGGCGAAGAATTAGTTGGCTATCACCTACAATCCTGAGTTTGGTTGCACCATGGAAATGAGCAGCCTCGAGGCCAGCAAGAAGTGCCTCGTATTCAGCTATGTTATTGGTGACTGGAAAGTCAAGCTGAAAGGCTTGTGGAATGGTGATACCTTCAGGTGATAACAGAACGATTCCGATCCCCTTTCCATGAGAATTCAGAGCTCCGTCAAAATGCAGAGTCCACATATCATCTCTGATTTGATTTACGGACATCAGTTCCTCATCCGGAAACTCTGATCGTACTGGGTCAAATCGAGGAAGGGGATGATGAGCGAGATGTTCTGCTATGGCATAGCCCTTGATCGCTTTCTGTTGAATGTAAATGATATCGAATTGAGATAGAAAGCTTTGCCATCGCGCTAACCTATCAGTAAGAACAGATTTCTCCAGAAGGAATTTGATCGGATTCATCCTAGCGATGAGATGGACTTCATGGGCCAGAAAATAATGCTTTAATTTCTGAACAACCCAAACCAATGCTGCACATGTTTTCTCCATCGCCGTATATCTCTGTTCAGCGGGGTTAAGAAGTTTAGAGAGATAGTAGGCTGCCCTCTCCTTTCCTTCTTCATCTTCTTGTGCTAGGACAGCCCCCACTGCATCATCCAGGACAGAAATATAAAGTATCAATGGTTTGCCTGGAGATGGTGGTCTCAAAACAGGAGGACTTGCCAAATAGTCCTTTAATCCATCAAATGCCTCCTGACACTTATCGTCCCAATTGAATTTGACTCCTGGCTTAGTAAGCTCGTAAAACGGCTTACACCTTTGTGAGTGCTGGGAGACAAAGCGGCGAATAAATTGTAACCTCCCGATTAATCCTCTTAACTCTTTCAAGTTTTTGGGAGGTGGCATTTCTCTGATAGCCTTCGCCTTATTAGGATCGATCTCAATTCCCCGTTTGCTGACAATGAATCCAAGCAATTTCCCTGAAGATACCCCGAATACACATTTCTTGGGGTTCATCTTCAACTGATACTCTCTCGATCTCTCTAATACCCTTGCCAAAACTTTGGCATGCTCAGCCTTCATTTTAGACTTAACCAATAAGTCATCCACATACACTTCCAAATCTATATGCATCATGTCATGAAATATTGCCATCATGGCCCTTTGATAAGTGGCTCCAGCGTTCTTCAATCCAAATGGCATGACGACATAACAATATGTTCCCCAAGGTGTAGTGAATGAAGTCTTCTCTTGATCCTCTTCTGCCAGCTTAATCTGGTTGTATCCTGAAAATCCATCCATAAACGATAACGTCTCATAGCCACCAGTGTTATCGATGAGTACATCAATATGAGGCAATGGAAAATCGTCTTTAGGACACGCCCGGTTCAGATCGCGGAAGTCAATGCAAATTCTGACCTTCCCGTCCTTTTTCATAACCGGGACTATATTGGCCACCCATTGTGGATAAAGGACAACTCTAATGAATTTGGCTTTGTGCAATTTATCGACCTCTTCCTTCATCTTTAAAGCCATTTGTGGGTGGAATCGCCTTAATTTCTGCTTGACCGGACTAGCTCCATCCTTTAATGTTAACCTGTGTTCAACTAAAGATAAGTCTAACCCCGGCATATCCTCATAACTCTAGGCGAAAGTGTCCTTATAATCCTTAAGCACTTGTACCATTGCCTTCTCATCCTCTGCAGAAAGATTTTTACTGACGAGGACAACCTTAGGTTCGTCTTCAGTCCCTAAGTTTATTTCTTTGGTGGGCTCTTCTACGGCAGCTGAAGGTTCATCAAATCTCTTCACTCCACTGGCATATGCCTCAGCTGCGTCCTCATCATCTTCCTCATCTTCAACAATGGGGTCCTTTTTATGCACTAACTCATATACCCCGTACCCATCATTGACTGACTCATCATCTGTACAATCTTCTGGCATCTGAATTGGATCTTCTAAAAGCTGAGGGTTAAAGAGCAAAAGGAACATTTATCAGCCAAATCCTGGAGGTATCTTTCTGGAATTTGCCTACCCTTAGGCTTCCTAGACTTTCTAAACTGACTAACCTGCCTAAAACTGGACTCCCTAACTTCACTAAACTGCCTATCATAACCTAATGAAGATGAAACAGGATGAAAATCCTGGGATACAGGTGGAAATACAGGGGAATCCTCCCGCGGGGAGGGACAGAGTAGATCTAGGAGAGAATCTTGACCGACGGACCCGCGCGATGGGGTGTAATCGGACAAGTAAGATGTTTCCTCGATGATGATTTGGGAAGAATTTGTTGTAAAATTGGCGTTTTTTTTTTTTGGATATCGGAGGAATTATACATGAAGCATGAGTGAATACAAATGGGAGGAGAATCGGACGGAGGAAGCGGCACCAAGGCCAGGGGATTAGGGGGATCATATAGCAATATGTCCCAGATCAGATTATACAACCTCTTTAGGTCGAGAGGAGGTTGTGGAATAAAGTCCCGAGGGGACAGAGTTATCATAACGGGCGGAGCCCGTGGAATATCTTCAATTATGACCCGCGACCAAGTCGGGGTCAAGAGTAGTGTACGAAAAAGAGTATGGAGCATGAAGACATGTGAAGGATATGTCCCCCTCCATAGCAGATCTGTTGTATAACCAGCTTCATAGGGGTCATCTGGCTCCCCTTCATCAGTTTGTTCAGACAGCAGTATCCGCTTGTCAAAGATTGTGCCAGGGCTCTCAATTAGCTCGTCAATCTGCGGTGGCCACTTGGGTTCTGCAGGATCCAGGAATAGTCTGTTCAGTGCTATGTATAGGTCCCTCAGGTCGAACCATCTGTACCATTCGCATTCAGGGTCATGGAATTTCCTCCTCTTCATAGGCCGCAGAGCCTCCAAGGATTGGTACGTAAGTAATTCGGAACAATGTCTGGCCAAGTCCCTCCCATATATGTCATGGAAGTCAAAACAGGAAGTAATGACCACCATGTTGTCGCGACTAAGTATGGGCCCTTTCACAAAGTGTGTATATAGAGTCCATGTTAAGGGATCTCGGCCTTCTTTCAGTGGTGTGGACATTGTTTCCAAGATTTCTTGACCATCTTCTTGTTGAACCCTGTCTTGCTTCAGTTTCCTCGGCCTATAGCCCAGACCGCTTCCAGGTACTGCCCGATGATCTTTGACAGGAGTGGTCCTGCCTTGCAACTGTGTGCCCAGACCTTTCCCAGGCTTGTAGCCGTTCTTCATCATGATTCTCCATCCCGGGGTACTCATGCACTTCCCCCTTTTGATAGCATTTAATGGGTATGGAGAAATGGTAGCGGCTTTCAAAGGATCAGCCACTGGACGGTAGACCTGTAATACCGACAGAAAAGGTTGTCGGCCAGGTAAAACGGCAGATTTAATATTCAATGTATGAGCAGCAGCAAGGATCGGCATGCTCGTCACTTTAATAATTCGTCCTTTATAAGGGAATTTGAGGCATTGGTGATTCGTAGAAGGAATCGCCTCAAGAGTTTTAATATAAGGACGTCCAAGAATGGCATTTATGGAAGGGTCGATTTCTAGAATATGAAATTCGACCTCTGCATGACTTACTGGACCTAACTCCACCTTTAAATAAACCATTCCCAGAGGGGAACGGGTAGAATTGTCATATGCCGTAACTGAGATGGGGCTAGGCAGCCATTTCTCCTTGGGCACACCGCATAGCTCTAGGGTCTTCGGAGGCAAAACATTAATTGAAGCCCCTGTATCAACCAGGCATGCATCCACGGCCTTTTTGCAGATATTGACCGTGATGCTCAGAGCCATGCTTCTGGCGGCTGGCGGTGCTAGTTCCGATGTGTGAAATGTAATTGAGGGCTGATCCCCCTGAGGAACTAGTAGTGCTGCAATCTTCTCTACCGGCACGTCTTCATTGACCATCACCTTCTGTAGGTATTCCATTAAAGCTTCTTGGTGAATCTTGGACCTTTTAATCAATTCCAGTACAGTGATCCGTGCCGGTGTTCTGTCCAGATGTTTCAACAAGTCGTATTGAGTGCCTGGTGCACTCTCTTCATTATGGGCTTCCTCAGTCGGCTGTGATGGACCGTCTCTGACTGTGGACTGAGGAAAGACCTTGTTGAAAATCCTTCCACTCCGGAGCGCATGTTCCTCGACCGTGGAGGATCCGGGTGACACCTTGAGTACCGCAGAGTCGGGTGGTGTAAACGGTGCGGAGGGTTGATGCGTAGGTGGTGGCGTTGGGTTAGGTGGTGATGGCGTGGTGCGGATTAAAGGCCTAGAGGGTTGGATGGTAGATGGGTAAGTGGTTGGCGAAGTGGGGAATGGTACGCGTAGTAGCGGTTTGGATGGTTGGGGCATATCTGGGTAGGTGGTAGTGGTAATGGGTGAAGTAGGAAATGGTATGCGTAATAGTGGCCTAGATGGTAAAAGGGGTGCGTTATTGGTTTGCGGAGGGGTATATGATGGAGGCGTAGGAGTGCGGGGCGCAATGGGTCTAAGGAAGGTGGGTAGTGGTAGTGGGTTATTGGATGCGGGCAAATGATATGTGGGTGTGAGTAGAGGGGTGATGGTGACGGGTTGTGGTCTGGGTATGTGGATGGTGCGGCGTGGTAGTTGCTCTGCGGTACTTTGAATGTGACCCGTTGAATAAAGAGAGGAAGAGTCCTCTATCCTCCATTGTTGCCCACGACCAGCCTCAGACTGGCTGTTCGTTAGAATGGGAGCAACCTGATTCTGGTTCTGGTGCTCCGGGAGCGGATTCTGCACTATGCCCATGTTGGGTGGTGCTGCTGCTTGTGCCGGTGGTCTTGCTTGCTGCTGCTGCTGCTGCTGTTGCGGTCTCCTCGCCTTCAGGGCTGTTATGTATTTCTTCATTTCCTCCCAGTCTATGCCGCCCTGCTCATTGAGATCATGAATGTAATCTCTGAATTGGAAGCAGGTGTCAATGGTATGCCCAGGTTGCCTATGGAAGTAGCAATACCTGGACGTATCGGCATTTTGAGGCCAGACGGCCTTTTCCCTTGGCAAAACTAAGGCATTGGCTGCCATTAAAGCACTGAAGATATCAGCCAAGGATTCTGGGAGAGCCGGGTATTTTGCCCTCTTCGGGCCTGGAGGTCTCCTCTGCTGGTTGTAATCACCAGGAGGAGGGACATTGTGGTACGCCGGCGGTGCGCGCGGCTGGTACTGTGGCTGTTGTTGCTGCTGATACTGCTGCTGCTGGGGTTGCTGGTACTGCTGTTGCCGTTGCGGCTGTTGGTGTAGCTGTTGCTGGTTCTGATTCTGATTCGGCTGCTGGGGCCGCTGATACTGCTGCTGATACTGGGGGTTCTGCTGCTGTCTGTACCCTTGCTGCTGTGGCCTCTGGTACTGCTGCTGACTCCTCACGAACTGGGGCGAGTTATTGTTCATGGTACTCACTTGCTCATGAGAGAGCGTGCCCTCGGTAGTCGGACCTGTGCTGGAAGAGTTCGGCACTGCAGGCTTCCGAGGCGGAGGCCTGCTAGGTCTATGAGGATCAAAGACGCTAGAGAATGTAGCGTCCTTGAAGGCATTCTGGCAGTACCGTGCTCTTTCATAGAGCTCTGCCATGTTAGTCAAATTGTTCAAGGAGAGGACGAGCTTGAACTGGGGGGTGGCATTAGAAATTAACATTTTCACTTGTTCGGACTCGGACAAGTGATCCTTCACCTTTTCAGCCAGACCCCGCCACCTGTCAGCAAAACTGACAAACTCCTCATCAGGTTTCATCTTTTCTGCAATGAGGTCCGTGATAGACAAGGAGGGTGCAACTCTGTCCTGGTATCGTTGAATGAATTTGCGTGAAACGATACCGTAATCTTCTACTTCTGAGGGTTCCAGGGAAAAGAACCATTCGAGGGCTGGTCCCTCTAGAGATCTCCTGAACAAGAAGGCCAACGACCTCTTATCATTCTGCCAGAAAGAGGATTCATACATGAACTCCTTCAGATGTGTGAAGGGGTTACCAGTACCGTTGTACTTTCGGTACACTGGCATCTCAGAGGGTGGCAGATGGAATACTGGAAGACTCGGTAGACTGATCTCTGGTACAGCTCTGACCCCCATCATTTTCTGGCGGTTATTAAATTGCTCATCCATACGCTCCATTTTGGCCAACAGCGTTTGTGTGGTCAGATCTGCTTGAGGAGGAGGAGGAGGAGGAGGTACTTGGTAGGCCTGCTGCCTAGAGTACGTTGGGCAGGGTGGACAATAGAGGGGAGGTCCGACAGCGCTTCCGCCATGCCCGAGGGCATTTTGATAAGTAGGCGTTTGCGGTCTAACCGGTTGCCTAGATGATGAAAGCTGCGGCCCAGCTGGCCGAGAAGTAATATGAAGGCCCTCCACGGCCTGATGGATATAAGGAGGAGGAAAAGAAGGTTGCTGAGGAACAGCAGGGGGAGCCACAGGGTTCGGCTCGGCAGGCTGCATAGGTGCCTTCCCCTTCAAAATAGATTGGATCGCCTCGAACTGCTGAGGGTCCAGTCGGGAGGCAAGAACTCCCAGAGCATTGATGAGATCCGTAGGATCAGAGGATGAGGGATCATTCTGATTCATGTCCCCCTCAAGATCAGGATTAGGGATCGCATATTCATGCGGAAGAGGATCAGGATATTGATCACGTGGAGGCAAAAGAGGTGTCCGAACATTCCCATCTAGACGATACGGAATGGGGATAGAACTACGGGAGGCATCAGCATCTCTCCCACTCTCATAATTGTATTCAGAATCCCGAGGGGCATTAGCATCTCCCTCGTAATTAACCATGGCGTCTGGAGCCACACTCAAGTCCCTACCTGATCGTAGCAACATGATGTTAGATTCCCTTTTCAAAGATTTAATCAAACAAGTTGTACAGAGATTAATCAAACAAGTGGATGCTTAACGTGATTTTAGGATTCCTTGTTGAGTTATTTGAATTGGATTAAACCACAATTTCGCTCAGGGAAAGGATCCTAGTTTCAGTTCGATTTCCACCGTTATTCTCTAAGGCTTTCTCTCACAACGCTTTCAGAATCTAACCGGGACTTCAATTGGTACAACCAGCCCGATGATCAAGGAGGAATACCTTGATTTTGGGGACTTATGGAGGTTTCAACGTCAACTTCTCTAGTCTGATCAAGGGACCAACCCAATCAGAGAGAGTTGCTGACGTCGAGTAATGTGTTCCTAAGAAGAGGAGGGATTAGCCTCAATGCGTATGTCCTGTGGCCTGGATGGCCTCTAATGCTTAGTAAGTAATGGGTAGCTAGCACTCAAAACACAAAAATCTGGAAACTGGAAAAAATTAAGAAACTGTCTGAATCGCGTCGATGGTAGTCGACGCTATTCAAAACAGAACTTAATTTTTCGCAGAAGCAGATGCAGACAGCAGAGAAACTGTGAAGCCTGAAAGGCGTCTATGTGTGTTGACGCGGTTTTGAAACGCGTCAGCTATACTGGACGCTTTTCAGTTCGCAGAAACAATTTTCCAGGAGGATTTTCTGGGTTGAATCCTCCTTAAACAAGATGAAAAGCAGTAAACAATCGACTCATGCAAATTTTTTAGTTCCAGATTTTAAACAGGATGGTTTACTAACTAAACAACTAGAAAAACAATCAATCACACATCATTTTTATCACAAAAACAGCTTTTTGAGTTAATCAAGGGGGGGGCAAGATCTTGCCACTGGGGTGTGCACGTGGTGCACGAGGGAAATCAATTAAACTAAACACTCACCAATTGGTGAGGACGTGTCCAGAGACACAAATGGTGCACCGTGGGTGCCCGATATGATGATAGCAAGAACAAAAAGAAACTAAAAGATGGCGAGACCAAGTCCCACCGTGATCGCCAAAAAAGCTGTAGGTGCTTAGAATGACCGTGTGATTAACATGAAATATCTATATTGTTTAGGTGTAAACTAACCTATTAAAACAGCAACTAAAGTGCAGTGATCGCCAGAAACTTTTAACTTAAAAAGTTTCAAAAGAGAATATGATCGCCTACCTTTCAAACGCGGAAGATTGAGTCCTTGGTTCCCCTTCCTCAGCCGGCTGAAGAAAGAGAGCCCTTTCTTTGCTTCTTTGTTCTTGCTATTGAATTTGAGGTTGAGGATCGTCCAGAAGTTGTGCTTAATTTCCCCTTTTTGATCTCTTGTTGTTGTTGAGTGCAGCAGAGACAGAAACAAAAATAAAGAACTATGATGAGAATTTAAATAGAAGTAGTATCTGAACTAATCATGATGTTGAGCATATTTAAAACATTAAACTCACTTTTTTAATGGCTTTGAAACCCCTTTAGATCAAGTAGATTTTTGAAAGATTATGCTGTGGTGTGTGTTTGCATGAAGTGAATATGAAGAATAAAACTAATGAAATGAATGCAGTAATGAAAAACTTATGCCCAATCGGTTGAAGCTCTTGAAAGGATGAAGATCTTGAAAGGGACGCCGACTTCTGGAAATGGCAGCGCTCCGGCGTTACGACGTTGCTTCGATCTTCAACTCGCTATAATGCTATGACTCAACTCAACTTAATTCTGTTCTCTCTCTCTTTTTCAACATGCAGGGTATTTATAGGCATTTCTTGCGTTCGCGATTAACATAGAAAAACTCCGAATTTATCCATCTTAACCGACAGATAAATACTGATTAATTCATCTTTATCTGTAATTATCTAAAACGCGTCCACCTTGGCTGACGCCTTTCAGATTAATTAAGATAAGGATAAACATCCGGGAAAACTTATCTTTATCTTTATTAGGTAAAACGCGTCCACCTATGTAGACGTCTTTTAGACTAATTAAGATAAGGATAAACATCCGGAAGAGAAGTTAAAACCACTTAGGAAACTTAAAACGCGTCGACTTTCCCAGACGCCTTTTAGTTAATAAATTAATTAATTAAAATTCAAATTTAATCGCTAAAATAGGAATAAACTCTAAATGGCGTCCACGTGGGTCGACGTCTTTTATAATTCTTCATATTTTAACTCAAATTTGAGCTAAAATCAATTTAATTGATTAACTTAAACACATCTGTTAAACCCGACACTTAAAAAGATTAATAATGATTAATTATCAGACCATTTCGAGGCATTATTATATGATATGAAATTTACTCGAAATGACGTCAAAATTAGCGTGTCTACAGTCATAAGGAATGTTCTTACTTTTAGTTTATACTCTCTGTTTTGGATCTCCAAGACTGTTCTCCTTGGGGTGATCTTTGTGAGATCTATATTCTTTAGGTAGATCTTCTAGAGGTAGATCTTGCTTTTTATTTTGACCTAGATCCAAGTTGTCCATCCTTTTTGTCAAATCACTTGCATCATCATCAACACACTCTTCTCTTCTTTTTGAAGACATATTAGTCTCATTAAATAAAACATGAATAGTTTGTTCTATTAATAAATTCTTTTATTAAAGACTCTATGACCATAAGGTTTAAAAATGTATCTTAGGAATAAATCTTCATCTAATCTGGCATCAAGTTTTTCAAAGTTGTCTTTACGATTGTTAAGAATGTAGCATTTGCATCCGAGTGGCTTTAAGTGTCCAACCGTGGGCTTCTTTCTTTTGTACAATTCATATAGTCTTCTTCAGGATTGGCTTAATCATAGATCTGTTGATGATATAGCATACTATGTTTATGGCTTCTGCCCAAAAGTATCTTGACAAATCAATTTTTGACAATATTGTTCTGACCATATCCAACAATTCTGTTCTTTCTCTCTGCTACCTTATTTTGCTAAAGAGTTATTGGAGCTGAAAAATTATGTTGAATTCCTTGTTCTTTACAGTATTTGGAGAACTCAATATTTTCAAATTATCCTCCATAGTCTGATCTGATGGAGATGATGGTCAATTTCTGCTCCTTCTGTACCACTCTGTTGAATTTCTGGAATGCCTCCAATGTGTTTGATTTGTACTCCAAAAATGTCACCCATGTGAACCTTGGATAGTCATCTACCATGACAAATCCATAGTTCTTGCTACCAAGGCTGGTTGTTCTCATTGGTCCAAACAGATCCATGTTTAGCAGCTCCATTGGTTTTGAGCTTGTCACTACAGTCTTAGATTGAAATGAGGTCTTGGTTTGTTTTTCTTTTGCACATGTTGCACATATGCCTGAGGTCTTCATCTTCATTTTAAGCAAGCCTTCAACCAAGTTATGTTTGATTAATTTTTGAAGCACTTCATGATTGACATGCCTAAGTTTTCTGTGCCATAGATCTGCCTCTTCATATTTGTTGGCAGCTAGGCAGACATCTTGATCTCTAAGCTCTCTTAGATACAAAACGTGCAAGTTCTTATCTCTGTGAGCTTTGAAAACTACTTCACCCTGTTCAGCCTTAAAGGTTACTTTGTATCATCTGTCACACAGTTGGCTGATACTAAGTAGATTATGTTTCAACCCTTTCACACACAGCACATCCTCAATAAGATTTATTGAATTGCTGCCCACTATGCCACTGCCTATAATTTTGCCTTTGCCATTGTCTTCATAGGTGACCATCTTTTCTATTATCAGTCACCTATGAAGACAGTGGGTGCTCCATCTTTTCTATTATCATATGCCTGGAACACCCACTGTCCATGTACCGTTTGGATTCTCCTAGGTTGTCCTGCAAAATTTACTTACCAGTTTTAGGTACTCAATCGTTTTGGGTCCTTTGAGGTTAGTGGTTAATGTAGATCCCTTAGGCACCCAAATCTACTTCCTCCACTTACGAGTCTTGGAAGTGTGGCCTAATCTGCAGCAGTGTGAGCAACAGTCTATAGAAAGGGCTTTTTTCTTTGAGCTTGCTGATGTTGAAGCTTTTACAAATTTAGGGATATGATATTTCTTTGTATGCTTTATCTGTGTAGAGGTCTTAGGCTGTACATAACCAAGTCCATCTTTTCTATTATCAGTCCTAAGTCCTTTTAAGCAAAGGTGTAGAGATGTTTTACCTCTAGTTAATTTTTCAAGAGAAGATGTTATATAATTGCTTTCTTGTATTAATTCATTTTCATGACCTTTATCTTCATTAAGAATTATCTTTCCTTTCTTTATCTTTGAAAGTTCAGTATGAACTTCTTCTAAATTTACTGTTGTGAGTTGTATTAATCTCACCAAGTGATTGATTTTTAGATTTCAATCTTTAATTAACTTGTGCTAAGTTGGTGTTTTTAGATTCTAGATAGACACTCATAACACTCAATTTGTGATGGTTTATTTTAAGCATTTTGAGCTCATTTGAAAGTATTTTAAATTTTTTATAGAGTTCATCAAAGGCCTCTTTTAAGGACAATTCCTCGTCCAAATCTAAATAGGATTCACAAGCTGAGTTAAAGATTACTTGTTCATCCTCATGATAAGAGTTTGTTTCCATAAGTGCTAAGTTCGCATTTTCTTCTTCTTCTTCTGAGCTGAGGAGGAGGATGAGTCTTCTTCATTGTCCCAAGTTACTGCCATGACTTTTCTTTTGAAGAACTTCTTGGGCGTTTTGGAGTAATCCATCTTCTTGTAATATTTCTTTTTGAGTTGAGGATATTCAGCTTTCAAATGTCCTGGTTGTTTGTACTCATAGCAGGTAGGTTTCTACTTCTTATCCTTGCTGTGTCCCTTCTTGATGTATCTGTGGTTGGACTTTTCTTGAAGCTTTTCTTCTTCAGTATCTGCTGCAGTCTTTGAGAGAACATAGCTTTTTCATCATTGTCCACCTCATTCTCTTCACTTGAGATGCTTTCATCCAAGTTGGGAAGGCTTGTCTTTAGTGCTGTGGAGACCACCTTCTTGGAGGTGTTCTCCCCTAGCCTTTCCATATTGATCTCATGAGATGAGCCATAAGAGATCCGATGAGTTTCTCAAGGCTAAGGCTACTGAGGTCATTAGCTTCCTTAATAGTTGTCACCCTTGGTGTCCACTGGCTTAGGAGAGACCTTAAAATTTTTCTAATTAAGTCTTCGTTTCTATACTCATTTCTAAGAACCATCAGTCCATTGGTGATATTTGTGAATCTGCTGTACATTTGGGTAATGGTTTTAGAGGACTCTATCTTGAACTTCTTGAGTCACTAGTATGTCAATCTTAGATTCCTTCACTTTGTCTATGCCTTCATATGTGAGCTCCAACTTCTTTCACATTTCTTGTGCTGTTTTGTAAGCTGAAATTTAGTTAAACTTCTTCTTGCCAAGTGCACAACGCAGTACACTTTTAGTCATGTTGTTCAAAGAAATTAAACGTTTGTCATTGTTTGTCCATGTTTCTCTAGGAACGATGATGATGTAGTGACCATCCTCAAACACACTCTACAGATCAAGGTCAAGAGCCTTAAGGAAGTAGTCCATTCTACACTTCCAATAAGAGTAATATTCACCATCAAACAATGGATGGCGGTTGATGGATTGTCCTTCACCATAAGCATTAGACATAGTCATCTCTCAGATCGTTAGATATTTACAACGAGAGAAACCTACTCTGATATCACTTGTTGCCATGGCTATGTAGAACCCATAGGAGGGATGGATGAATTGGTTAAAAAAATTTAGCTAAAACAAGTTGTAGAATTAAATAGCTAATTTGGACATGAAGGGAAGGAACAATGACCAGTCACACAAAGAACATATGATTTATACTAGTTCGGTCTGTCTAGACCTACGTCTAGTCTCCAAGCAATCTTCTTGAGAGTTCTACTACAGCAAGGTATCAACTCCTTGTAGGTTGTACAACAACTCCTAGCAACTACCGGTCCTCTCTTCAACTCATTAAATAGGAAACAATCTCCTGTGTGCAACATGCCCTCTCTTCAAACAAATAGGAAGACGAAAACACAAGGAAACTATAAGATGAAATGAATACAGGAGTGCCTTAGAAAAGGCAAGTATTCACAAGTGAACACAAATAGGATCATGAATTTAGACAATTGTAAAATAATAAACACAATTCTTGATCTTGAGACAGACTCCTAAAGCTTCAGTGAGTGCAGAGAAAAATACTTGAGCTTTGGAAAGCTTCTCTAACTCTCTCTATCTCTTGCTAACTTTCTTTCAAGTAGAAGAGATTCAGATTTAGCTCTATACACAAATCTTTCTAATTTCTATGTCTGCTCTCTTCTCCTTCTTGCTCTTGTTCTTTTTATTTTTTTTATTTTTTACAATTGATCAGGAGTTTCAGATTATATATACGGTTTTCAAAATCTATCTGTTAGACTAGAGAAGGAGACGTTGGACAGAGGCTTCTCGCTGTATCTAACATTTGAATTTTCAGTAACATAGATAGAGATTTTTTGCTGACAAAAAAATATTTTACATATAACCAGATGCATGCAGTCCAAGGACACTCAAGTACAATCTTAAGCTGGTTGGTCAAATCTTCTGTCAGTAGCCTGAAATGAAAAGTTACAAGAAAAGGGCAACTAGGTTTTTTTTGCCCTGTGTTAGTGTAGCAGAGATTCAATAAAAATATAACAAATATGGATTCATAAGAAATCTGAATAGGTCTAAGATGTTGTCAATCAAAGCTATGCAAAATCTTTCTAGCTAAAAGTATAATATGAAAAGCAAGCTAGAGAAAATATAAGCACGATGATCAACAAAGGATCTGCTGCAAGATCAGATAGTCAGATAATGAGGATTAATAAAGTAAATATTTAGTATACAAGCACTATGATCGGAACAGTAAACGTTGAAGAAATATGTGCATTAATCGATTTAATAAGCATAATGAATTGAAGTCAATATCGCAAGCCACAATACACATTAATTGATTAGAGAATGAGGGTTAATCAATTCGAGAACATAATGATAATCGAAGTATAATTCGAGTCTCAAAATCGATTGATTCTAACACAATATCGATTAGACATAAAACTATAATCAAAGTGACAATCAATCATAGCAATCAATTTGAGCTTAAAATTGTAATCGATTATTGTGAAACTATAATCGAATTTAACAACGATTATAGTAATCGATTAAGCTTTAAAGTAGTAATCGATTAGGCGGGAAGCAGTAATCGAAGTTTCCAGCGATACGAGTAATCGATTAATCCGATATCAGTAATCAAAATATAAACTCAGTAATCGATTTGAGTTCTATTGATAATCGAAGTGAAAGACTTAAACACATAAATGATTTACGATATACAGATAATCAAAGTGAAAACGCAAAAACGTAATCGATTACAGTTACAACATTAATTGAAGGGAACAATCCAAGCAGTAATTGATTGGCGATAATCGAAACGAGTGATCGATTAAGGTTTTATCGTTGATCGATTGGAGTCATGTAATCAAACTAACGAATGGATCGATTAATTAAGATAGAACACACACATATAATTGATAATCGATTAGTGATAGATAATCAATTTTCCAATGAAGTCTATAATTGATATGACTATAGATCTCCTGAATTCGACTAAGTTTAGAACTGAGCATATAATAGTCATACCGACAGTATATAAAATAATTAAATAAAATTATTTAAAGAATTATAAATAGTGTTTATTGCTAACATTTTCATTGCTCGTTATCACCAAAATATAGGAGTAAAATGAATACACAAATTTCTCCATAGTTCTTCTAATCTATTCGTTGGGACGGAGAGAGAGATTGGAGGAACGAGAAGATGGGGCGGGGAAAAGAGATATACTTGTCGGGGTTGCATCAGCAGAGTAGAGCCTCTCCGGCGTCGCATTGAAGAGGGGCGAGAGTTTTTTGGCATCGCACCAAGGAAGAGAACTCCATCGTAGAGATCCAAATGCACGAACACAATGTAATTTCTCAAATTTTCATGCATTAATTCATAAAATAAAATTTACAAGAGTATACATAGATTCCCTCTTTAGAATCTTACGCAAACTCAAACAAGCAATCCAATTCTATCTCTTATCTATCTAATCCGTACTCAAACAACTATCCCTAATAATTAGTGCAAGAATCACACCTAAAAAATTGGAAAAATATAAAACCACATATTGGGCCACAAATGGGCAAAAAAAAAAAAAAAAAAATCTCTCCATGCATCAAATGGGCTTTGTGTCGTCTCCAAGCCAAAGGGACGTCAGGGTGGTTCTCCGACGACGATAGACGTAATCCAGGTGAAATCGGACAGTGGCTCGAGTGTCCTCACCAATCTTCCATGACTGGAAGAAACTCAACCTCGTCGAGTAAGGGCCGTTGCTGTTCTAGTAGTGCTCCAGGAGGTCAGGGTCGATCCTTTGCAACTCGGTTCGAGTAATTCATATGTCATGTGAAGGCGGCCGTCCCCTCCAACAAACCAAGTATTGGTGGTGCACTCCCTCCCGAGATGTAACAACCTACTTGTCCAGTATATGTTTAATCTGTTCACGCCGATTAGGTATAAGGGTTGCAGGTGGACACTTATGTGTCGTGTCGCTCATAAGGGAGGAGAAAGCTCAAATGGATCATTGAGTACCATTGTTGGGCGGTAAATCAACAATATATGCATTGGGCCCTATCTGTTTCAGGATCTTGAAAGGATTGGCTCTTCTAGTTTGTAACTTCTTGATGGTTCCATATTGAGACTGCTCAGGTCTCACTTTGGTCATGACGTAATCACCCTCCTGAAACTCTTGTAGACGTTGGTGTACATCTGTCAATTTCTTATAATGCTCATTACTGATCTCTATATAACGACGAACAGTATCATGCAAACTCCTAATATGTTCAGCTAAAGACTTGGCAGACTTTGATACACGGGTATGAACGGACAAGGGAACTAGATCCACAGATCTCTTAGGTCTATAGCTAGTAACGATCTCAAAGGGATTCATGCCTATAGACTTATTAACCGAGTTATTGTACGCAAACTCAACATGAGATAAGATCATGTCCTATTTACACACATTTTCTTCCACTAAACAATGCAACATATTCTCCCAGATTCCTATTGACTACCTCAATTTGCCCATTGATCTAAGGGTGATAAGGTATGGAGAACTTGAGCTTAGTGTTCAACAGATGCCACAAGGTCTTTCAAAAATAACTCGTAAATCGAACATTCCTGTCAGAGACTATGGTCTTTGACAATTCATGCAAACAGACAACTCCATCTAAAAACAAACGGGCTACTTTAGACGTATCAGAAGTCTTAGAGCAGGGGATAAATAAACCATCTTAGAAAACCTGTTGACAACCACAAGGATAGAATTGTGCTTACGGACGGTTCATGACAAGCCTAAAATAAAGTACATGTTAATGTCCTGCCACGGACTATCTGGCAAAGGGAGTCCTGCCACGGACTATCTGGCAAAGGGAGTAGAGTGTACAAATCGGTGTTCTGTTTCCTCTACTTTGTCATAGCGTAGGAGCGGCACTGAGCTACGATGCGTGCTACGTCGTGCTTCAAGCTAGGCTAGCTAGTAGAACCGGTGCTCCACTAACTTAATGATCTTATTACAGCCGAAGTGACCAGTTAGACCACCTACATGCATCTTCCACACTAAGGAGTCACGAACTGAGGTCTACGGGATACACAACCTATCTCTACGAAAAGATAACTCTCATGAAGAACATACTCACCAAACTCTCGAAAAAGTCCAAATTGAAGTGCAGTGTAGATCGGACCAAAATCAAGGCAAACATGATACTCTTCACGAAGTCTCTCGAATTCAGTGACCTCTACACTGACAGTAGATACAAGATAAGTTCGACGACTCAGTGCGTCAGCCACACGATTCTCCACACCCGTCCGATGTTTGAGAGCAAATGTGTATGCCTAGAGAAACTTTACCCAATGACTGTACCTAGGATTAAGCTTCTTTTGGACATGGAAAAATCTGAGGGTCTCGTGATCAGGGTAGAGAACAAACTCCTCGGACAGGAAATAGTGCCTCTAATAATGCAAAGCATGGACTACTGCATAAAATTCTTTGTCATAAGTGGAATACTTCAACTTATCATCGTTCAATTTTTCACTGAAGTATACAACATGGTGGCTCTCTTGGCTCAACGCTCCACCTACACCAACACCAGGAGGATCACATGAAACCTTAAACACCTTGGAGAAATTAGGTAATCGAAGAACATGTGCCTGAGTCATCTGCTCCTTGATGTCATAAAAGGTTGATGCGGCAGCCTTGGTCCAAGTAAAGCTCCCTTTTTGATGCAATTGTAATCGGAGCCGTAACCATACTGAACCCACATATAAATCGATGGTAAAATGTAGCCAAGCCATGGAAACTATGAATATCATGAACATTCAGAGGCTTAGGCCACTCTACTATCGCTATAACTTTCTTGGGGTCCGTAGAAAACCCCTTCATTGATACAATGAACCCCAAGAAGACTATCTTGTCAGTCATAAATGCACACTTCTTGAGGTTGTCATACAATTGCTCCTTTCGAAGGACGATATAAACCTAGCGCAAATGATTGACATGATCCTCCCTACTCCAACTGTAGATAAGAATATCATCAAAATATACGACCACAAATGTTCCAATGAAAGGTCGCATAACTTAGGTCATCAGCCGCATAAAGGTACTAGAGGCGTTGGGTAGCCCAAAGGGCATCACCAACCACTCCATAGTTGTCAAGGCGCCGCTTAGGCATGCGCCTAAGCGGCGCCTTGGTGCAAAGGCGTCTTTGGAGGGCCCTGGGCTGCTAAAAGGCGGGCCATGCGTCGCTTAGGCGGCCTGCTTAGCACTTCAGGCGCCTACCGGGCGCCTGGCCCAGTCCGGCAAAATAAGGGCTCGCAGATCCTAAACTTAAAACCCAGCCCAACTTGACACCCGAGTCCCTACTCCTTGAGCTCCCTGATCCCTCCCTCGATACCTGATCGTTCCAAATTGTGCGTCGTTAAACACTCATGAAAACGTTCAATCTTAATTTATCCGGCTCACTCAAATCAGATTTTGGAAATTTAATAATGGTGAGTCCGAGTCGATCCACAGGGAGATAGAATTTTAATTTTGAAAACTTTGGAATTTAGTTATCTAAAAATAGGTGAAAATTTAAGTAAACTAATTACTTATTTAAACTAAAATGCAATTAACTAATGTTACCTAAAAATATACTTGCTTGAATTAAACAACTCTTTTTTTTTCTTTTTCAAAAATTAAACACAAACACATATATAAACAAAATAAGCACAACTAAAAAAAAATTATAACAAAGACATTGAAATTTAACTATGTGTAACTTATTAATTATCTAAAAATTACGAAACAAATTACAAAATTTAATGATTTAATATCCTTAAACTAAATAAACAAAATATCAAATAACAACTAACTAATCCTAAATAATTAAACTAATTCTAAACTAATGGAGAAGAGAAAGAACAGAATAAAATAACAATCTGTTGGGGCTTTACTGGTGCAGTGGACCGGCGGCTTCAACAGCTTGGAGGAGGTGCTGTTGCTTGCTGGGCAAGAGGAAGCCGGGATGCTCACAGCCGGCTACGTGGAGAAGCTTGCAGGTACGTGGCTGCACGCATGCAGCGTGGAGGAGCTGGTGGAAGGGGTGCTGGAGCTGGAAGAAGCAGCTGCGTGGAGGTGGTTGATGCAGCTGCTGGCTACGGCTTGGACGTGCATGCACGGGTGGCCTTGCTGCTGGTGGAGAGCTGGCGCTAGGAGGATGTTGCGGGAACGTTGGCTTCTCCGCATGCACGTGGAGTTCGGGAGGAGGCTTGCTGGCTTACAGGCTTACCCGTGGAGCTCGCACAGGTGCTGTGGAAGCCGGCGTGCGTGGAGGATAAATCGAGAGAGAGAGAACAGAGGGAGAGAAAGAGAGAAACCGAGAAGAGGGAGAACCAGAAAGAGGGAGAGAGGGTTGCTGTAGAGGAATTGGAAAAGGAGGAGAATAGGGGCTGTGGGAGAGAAAGGTTACGGAGGAAGAGGAGAACTCGGCTGTTAAAAAAAAACGAAGAAGGAGAGACTAGTGAGAGTTCGAGGTTTTGGAAAACTAAGAGAGAGGGAGAGAGAGAATCTGGAGAGGAGTTTGGAAAAAGAGCAGAACGGAGAGAGGAAGAGAGGGCTGCGGGCAGGAGAAAGAGGAGGAGAGAACCGGCGAGAAAGAGGAGAGAAACCGAGAGAGAGAGAGAGCCAGAGAGAGGGAGAGAAAATAGCGGAGAGAGAATCGGAATTTCAGGAGAAAGAATAGTCGAGAGAGGGAGAACCGGAGAGAGGGATGCTAGGAAAGATTCAGAGAGAAAGAAGGAGAAGGACTCGAGAGAGAGGGTTGAAGGCTGCGGGTTCAGAAAGAATAATGGAGAGGAGAATCTGGGAGAGAGAGGGGGAATATATGGGAGAGAAGAGAGAGAGCGTGTAGGAGAAGCTTGGAGAAGGGACAGGATTCGGATTTGGAGAGGAAGAGGAAACTGGAGAAAGAAGAGGATTCGGAATTGGAGAGAGAATTTCTAAAAAGAGAGAGAGAGAGTTTTTTAAAATAAAGAAAGGAAGGGATGTGGTTGGAAAATTAGAGAGAAGGAAGGAAATAGAGGGTTTTGGGAAACTCCAGAGAAAGAAGGAATCAGAGCAATATTAGGATATCAAATTGCATTTTTACCCTTGCTTTAGTCGAATTTATTTAAATCCGAACATTGGACCTCCCCCAAATTTCCAGAAACTCCACCAACTACACTGCATCATCGGCATGTCCTGTTCACATAAAATAAATATAAATTAGCACATTATTATAAAAATATCATCATATTTATTTATTTCGTCTCAGTTTTGTCGAAAAACCGCAAATGCGCTATACTCCTTTAATCACATGAAATGACGATGTTTTTAAGTCAGAATTTGACGAAATTGGTACCGTTGGACTTGGTACACAATTATCTATCATTTCATACTATTTTACAGATAAAAATATGAGTATGATGCGTATGATTGCATTTAAATGATCAATTTAACACTTTATCACACCCCCTAACTTACTCATTGCTAGTCCCTTAGCAATGCAAATAAGGAAAAGTTAGGACAAACAATGAATTATCATGCTTCATTTGTAGTATCTTTCACAATCAATTTAAGTGGTAGTCAGTTGGTTAAGCTAAAGTTTTTCATATCCCACAGTATTTTGATACACGACAGGTGATTGTGCACGAAAATTGACACGCTTAGAACTCGTTTCCGACCTCTCTAGTGTATTCTTGCCTTAACTACCCTTTAGATAAGACTACCTGGGGAGGAGAAGAGAATAAAAGATTTTCCGATCAGTCAGTGATGACCGTTTTTCAGTTCCCGTCCCAACTCAGCACTTTTCACGACTTGGTCATGTTTTTGGTATGATGGACTTTTTAACGTGACGTTTTTTTTTTTCATTTCATTGTACTTTTGCTTTTGAGAGTGCGTACTTTTTGCCACTCTCTTTGAATTGCCTGAGGGGAGGTGCGTACTTTTTGCCACCTACCTTCCTTTAGCTCTTTTAACGCCTTCTATTGCCTTTACTGTTTACAGCTGTCCATTTTAAATGACCGTCGCTTTTAGAGTGCTGAGTGGGACAGTCCCCTATTACGAATCCTACACATTCCTTTCGTTCAACCCAAAAGAAAAATTAGAATAAGTAGTCTTATCCTTAAGGTTAATTCCAGTAATTCTATACTTTTAAGATCTTTCATTTATTCTAAGTTGCCGTGTGTGTGTGAAAATCATCCTGCCGTGGATTTTTGTGAAGTGGGATATGTAAACTTTGAAGGTTCTTTAACCAATGTGACAACCAAAAAAACTGATTTGTTTAAGATTTACTTTAATGAAACATGATTTTCATTCAATTTTCATAGGACGTGAAAAGAAGTTTTTGAAAAAATTTGACCATTTTTCAGTAAAAGATATCAGTTTTCTTCAAAAGATTTTCAATAAATGCATATCAAATTGATTGTCCCACCCCCCAACTTGATTGACATTGTCCTCAATGGTATAAAAGATATGAAAAACATGTCAACCAGAAGAGAATTTGTGAAGGAGCGAAACAACCTGTAATGAAGAGGATGCGACATACCCACGGCGATTGCTGTCCAGGGACCTAAAAGGAAAAGAAATACAAAAACTGAAGTAAAATATTGGGTTGCCTCCCAACAAGCGCTAAGTTTATCGTCTTCAGCCAGACAGAAGTTCAGTTAATGTGGATCACTCAGTTCTATGGTTCCAGGTGGCTCATTTTGAAGATTTTCAATGAATGGTTTCAACCGTTGACCATTAACAGTAAAAGTGTTCCCACTCTTGGGATTCAGAATTTTAACGGCTCCATGATCGAAGGCTTTAACGACCACGAATGGTCCATCCCATCTGGATTTCAGTTTTTCAGGAAATAGGCGAAGCCTAGAATTAAATAACCAAACTTTCTGATTTGGAAGAAAGGATTTTCTCACAATATGTTTATCATGAAACGCTTTCGTTTTGGCTTTATAAATCTTTGAATTTTCATAGGCTTCGTTGCGCAACTCTTCTAGCTCACTCAGTTGTAAGGTTCGGTGGGAACCAGCTTGGGCTAGGTCCAGATTGACTTGTTTGATGGCCCAATAAGCCCTATATTCCAATTCCACCGGAAGGTGGCACGCTTTTCCAAAAACTAGGCGATAAGGAGACATGCCAATAAGAGTTTTGTAAGCGGTCAGATAGGCCCATAAAGTATCATCCAATCTTTCAGACCAATCTTTTCTATCGGGCCTAACGGACTTTTGCAGAATATTCTTAATCTCTCTATTGGAAACTTCCACTTGGCCACTGGTTTGGGGATGATAGGGGGTGGCTACTTTGTGATTAATCCCATATTTCTTAAGCAAAGTCCGAAACTGATAATTCGTGAAGTGCGTTCCCCCATCACTTATCATAGCTTTAGGCCACCCGAACTGAGAAAAGATATTCTTCTGAACGAATTTAATGACCACTTTATGATCATTGGTTCGGGTGGCTACTGCTTCAATCCATTCTGAGACATAATCCACCGCTACCAGAATATATGTATGTCCAAAAGAGGGTGGAAAAGGTCCCATAAAGTCAATTCCCCAAACATCAAAGACTTCAACTACCAAGATTGGGTTGAGTGGCATCATATCCCTTTTTGCCATATTTCCTACAGCCTGACATCGGAGGCAAGTTTTGCTAAATTCATGGGCATCTTTGAAAAGTGTGGGCCAGTAAAAACCATTTTGCAGGACTTTGGCTGTAGTTTTCTTTCCTGAGAAATGGCCCCCACAAGCTAGATTATGGCAGAAGTTGAGAACACTTTGTTGTTCTTCTTCAGGAACACATCGCCTAATGATTTGATTATGACATATTTTTAATAATTCAGGATCTTCCCAGAAATAATATTTTTCCTGGGAAAAGAATTTGTCCTTCTCACTTTTAGTCCATCCTTCCGGAAGCTGATTAGTCACTTTGTAATTGACAATATGAGCGTACCAAGGTGCAACAGTGTGAGAAATGGCCAGTAGATGCTCATCAGGAAAGGAATCAGTGATTGGTGTACTTTCGGAGATCGGAATTCGGGATAGGTGGTCAGCTACCACATTCTCAGAACCCTTCTTATCCCGAATTTCCAAATCAAATTCCTGAAGGAGTAAGATCCATCTAATAAGCCTAGGCTTTGCATCCTTCTTGGTCAACAGGTATTTCAGAGCTGAGTGATCAGAATAGATTATGACTTTTGCCCCTAAAAGATAATATCTGAATTTTTCTAGGGCAAAAACTACGGCTAATAATTCCTTTTCTGTGGTAGTATAATTCATTTGAGCATCTGCAAGGGTGCGACTTGCATAATATATCACCACGGAATACTTGTTGATTCTTTGTCCCAAAACCGCACTAATAGCATAATCAGAGGCATCGCACATGATTTCGAAGGGTAAAGACCAATCTGGAGATTGAAGAATCAGGGCTTTGGTCAAAGATTCCTTCAGAGAATTAAATGCCTTGATGTAAGATTCATCCATTTGGAATGGGACATCCTTAGCTAGGAGAAGAGTTAGGGGCCGGACAATTTGAGAGAAATTGTGGATAAACCGGCGATAGAAACCGGCATGGCCAAGGAATGAACGGATCTGTCTGACCGAGGTAGGAGGAGGAAGATTGGATATGAGATCGATCTTGGCTTTATCTACCTCTATCCCCCTTTCAGACACAATATGGCCTCGAACAATGCCCTCTCGAACCATAAAATGGCTCTTTTCTCAGCTAAGTATCAGATTGGTGTCTATGCATCTTGCTAGCACCTGTTTAAGATTTTTCAAGCAATTTTCAAAAGAATCTCCGAAGATTGAAAAATCATCCATGAAAACTTCGAGGAATTCTCCCACCATATCGGAGAATATAGCCATCATGTACCGTTGAAATGTGGCTGGTGCGTTGCATAATCCGAATGGCATCCTCCTAAAAGCAAACGTGCCATAAGGGCACGTGAAGGTGGTCTTTTCTTGATCTTCCGGGTAAATGGCCACTTGATTGTACCCGGAATACCCATCTAAGAAGCAAAAGTACTTCTGGCCCGATAACTTTTTCAGAATCTGATCCATGAATGGGAATGGAAAGTGATCTTTCTTAGTCATTAGATTCAGCTTTTGGTAATCAATGTACACTCTCCATCCCGTGGTGAGCCTAGTGGGTACCTCTTCTCTATGATCATTCTTGATAACCGTTAATCCAGATTTCTTGGGTACCACTTGAGTTGGGCTGACCCATTTACTGTCTGATATTGGGTAAATGATACCTGCATCCAGCCATTTCACAACTTCTTTCATATTGGGGTTAAGCCGCCTTTGCATCTCCCGACTGGGCTTAGAATTCTCTTCCATATAGACGTGATGCATGCAAATGGACGGGCTAATTCCCTTTAAATCTGCCACCGACCATCCAATGGCACCCTTGTGGTCTTTGAGGACCTCGGTTAATTGGGCCTCCTGCGGCGATCTGAGATTTGCTGCAATGATGATCGGGAGAGTTTAGTCCGGGCCCAAAAAGATATACTTGAGAGACTCAGGTAATGGTTTGAGTTCAAGCTCAGGAGGGTCCTCTAAAGACGGCAAAGCGGGCTCAGATTGTAAGGCTGGTAAAGGTTCAACCTTGGGCCAAGATGTTAATGGGCCAGGAGAGTCCTTTAAAGTGTTGGCTTCCTCAAAAAGGTCATATATGGACATCTCATTTTCTTCAACCAGATTATCCAAGACAACAATAGTATGGTATTCTTTTTCATGATCTGGGTATTGAGATGCTTTGAAGACATTAATTTGGACCTTTTGACCCCCAAATGAAATGTCCATTATGCCAATTTCACAATTTATATTAGCTTTGGCAGTGACTAAGAATGGACGACCTAAGATGATCGGGGTGTGAATGAGTTCCTCAGGTAATGCCATATCCAGAATAAGAAAATCCACGGGAAAATAACAATCATGAACCTTCACAATAACATCCTCAATTAATCCCCGTGGAGTTTTCACAGACCTATCAGCCAACTGCAAGATGATGGGTGTGGGCTTTAATTCTCCAATATCAAATTTCTCATAAATGGCTGTTGGCAATAGATTCACACTAGCACCTAGATCCAATAAAGCTCTATCAAATGTAACTCAAACTAAGTCACATGAAATTAGAGGTGCTCCAGGATCTTTTAACTTCTTGGGTAAATGATTCATCACAATTGCACTAACATCCTCTGAAAGCCGAACCTTTTCGGGTGCCATTCTAGATTCTCTTCGTGCAGTACATAATTCCTTGAGAAACTTAGCATAAGCTGACACATGCTTGATAGCATCGAGGAGTGGAATATTAATTTGGACTTGTTTGAATAAATCCAATAACTCCTCATTCTGGGCCAATTTCTTCCTGGCATTGGGCTTAGCTAACAAAGCATTAGGAAATGGCACCCTAGGTTGATAAGAACTTGGGCCTTCATCTATCTTCCCTTTTCCTTTCAGATCCTCCTCCAACTTCTCTATGATGGGTTCAGTCTCACTATCACTTTCTATTGCATGAGGCCCATCAGTGGAACCTTGGGCTAACTCTCCATCTGCATGTGGTTTTTCTAAACTTCTCCCACTCCTAAGGGCTGAAATGGCTTTAGCATTCTCCAATTGTGGCCCTTTAAGTTGTGGTAACGGGCCAAGCTAGGGTAAAAGGCCCGATTGCTGCGGAAAACCCGGAGGTTGATTCCTTGGATTGGCAATGGGTTGACTAGGATGTTGACCTACTTCTCTTCTCATCGTAGCCTCAGCTAGTTGGCCCATCTAACTTTCCAACTTAGCAATGGATTGTTGCTAGGTCAAAATCAGTTGTTGGAGTTGAGTGAATTTGTCATCAAAGTTGGGCTGAGGAGGTTGTTGGTTGGTGGGTGGAGGATGGCATTGGGTTGGCTGTCCTGATTGGAATGAGTGGTAGTGGGCCGGTTGACCTGATTGGAATGATTGATAATGGGCCGGTTGACCTGATTGATACTGGGCCGATTGACCTGATTGATACAAGGCCGGTTGACCTGATTGATACTGGGCCGGTTGAGAAAATTGGGCTTGAGATCCCCTAGCCTGAACATTTCCATAGAAATTAGATTGCTGTTGAAATGAATTATGTAGCTTTTGGGCTTGATGCATGGGAGGATTGGGCATCGGTAATGGGGCCTGCTAATTCTTCCAAGAGAAATTAGGGTGGTTTCTCCAGTCAGGATTGTAAGTATTTGAGAATGGGAATGGATCATTATTGGGCCTGGAGAATCGCTGGGCAGCCTAAACTTGTTCTTAAATGAATGGTAGAAGTTGGGCCGCAGTTGGGCATTCATTCACTTGATGGGTTGGACTTGCGCATAAGGCACAAATGTCATGATTAGCAGAGGATGGGCCTTCATATGAACTAGATTGTGTTGGGTAAGTAGGCTCTTGCTTGTTTAAGGCCAAGAGTTGGTCTAGTTTATGGGCCAAGATGTCTACCTTATCAAATTTCTGATTAATCAAATTTATGTCCATTCTGGATTCGGGCTCTCCGCGGGCCTTAAGTTCATACATTCCAGTCCGTTTAGATGGCCCAACAGACCTTTCATAAGATGATAATGAGGCATGATTGATGGAATTTTCACTTAACATCCCAAACAGATCATAGGCATCATCTTCATTTTTCATCATAAATGCCCCTCCACATGAGGTATCCACCATCTGTCTGAACTGTTCAGACAATCCTTCATAGAATGTTTAGACAATTTGCCATTTTGAAAGCTCATGATGAGGGCATTTTCTAAGCAATTATTTCAGTCTTTCCCAAGATTCATGGATCAATTCCCCGGGAGTTTGGGTAAAACTCGTGATGGCCCTTCTCATGGTATTGGTCCGCCCTATGGGATAGAACTTCTTGAGAAATTCTTTCTGTATTTCTTCCCATATCCTAATGGGCCTTCCTATAGTTCCCAACCAATATTTAGCCTTGTCCTTTAATGAAAAGGGAAATAAGGTCAACTTAAGGCCATCATCGGTGAAATTCTTGATCTTCACCGTGGAACAGATTTCTAGAAATTCATCCAGATGCTTATAAGGATCTTCATTAGTATTCCCATAGAAGGATGGGAGCATCTGAATGGTGCTAGATTTAATTTCATATTGATTGGCTGGATTCTGAGGAAGATGAATACAGGATGAAAGTTGATATCGATTTGGAATGAAATAGTCCTTCATTTGTTTTGGTGGGTCCTGATTATCAGCCATTTGATCTTGTGGTGGATTTTTTTGATATAGGATTCTTTCTATTTCAGCAAGTGGTCCTAGAAGGTTAGGGTTTTGAGATCTTCTATCTTGCATACACTAGGACTGATGGAGAGAGGATTTTGTTTTCGATTTCTTGTTTTTCTTTTTTTTTTTCAATGCAAACAATTTTGACAAACAAATTATCCTAATGATCTAATGTTAACCTAGACTCTCTATGTGAATTTTCTTACAAGGTGAATGGAGTCCACTTCAAGTCACAACCACAATCAGTTAATGGCCAGGTAAGAGGTGGGATAGTGGGAGGCTCCCCCTACTTTCGTAGGGACCTAATTAGAGAACCACTTTCCCGCTTAGACGTTTGCCTTTTTAACCTCTAGCCTAGACACCGTTGCCAAAAATGGAGGCAACCCGAAATTTAAACCACTCACGGTGTAAACCCTAGATTCTCTTTCGACTTGCTTTTAATTGGATTAGGAAATGCCAATGCAAGGAAGGTGATTTGTGGGCTAAGGAAGGGTGATCAAATCCCTATCTTATGTGGTTAAAGTTGTTGCCCTTAAAGTCTTTTTGAATGCAATACAAGGTAACAAATCAATGCAAGGTGTGTGGATGCAATCATGAATGACTTGCTAAAATTAAAACACATACCTTTCCCCCGCATTCTTCAACAATTTATGGAAATAACTGTGAAAGGAAACTAACTCATGCTTTCATAGAATGATGAATGCCTAGCATGGAAGGTTTCTAATCTTGGAAATGAAAGTTTTTAAATTTAGATGTTCTTCTTTTTGTTTCTTTTTTTTAGTTAATGGAAACCTATCTAAACTAAAAACTACAAAAATAAAAACTAACTAAAGTAAGGAAATTGAAACATAGAAAGTTGGAACACACTCACCATGATTTCGCTTTCCTTTTTTTTTTTTTTCAATATACCTGCAAAAATAAGAAAAATAAGGTTAGCTAAAGAATAATTACACTAAATCCAAAATAATCAAAATTAAAAATCTAACTCTCCAGCAACGGCACCAAAAATTGATCGTTCCAAATTGTGCGTCATTAAACACTCATGAAAACGTTCAATCTTAATTTATCCGGCTCACTCAAATCAGATTTTGGAAATTTAATAATGGTGAGTCCGAGTCGATTCACAGGGAGATAGAATTTTAATTTTGAAAACTTTGGAATTTAGTTATCTAAAAATAGGTGAAAATTTAAGTAAACTAATTACTTATTTAAACTAAAACGCAATTAACTAATGTTACCTAAAAATATACTTGCTTGAATTAAACAACTCTTTTTTTTTCTTTTTCAAAAATTAAACACAAACACATATATAAACAAAATAAGCACAACTAAAAAAAAATTATAACAAAGACATTGAAATTTAACTATGTGTAACTTATTAATTATCTAAAAATTACGAAACAAATTACAAAATTTAATGATTTAATATCCTTAAACTAAATAAACAAAATATCAAATAACAACTAACTAATCCTAAATAATTAAACTAATTCTAAACTAATGGAGAAGAGAAAGAACAGAATAAAATAACAATCTGTTGGGGCTTTACTGGTGCAGTGGACCGGCGGCTTCAACAGCTTGAAGGAGGTGCTGTTGCTTGCTGGGCAGGAGGAAGCCGGGATGCTCACAGCCGGCTACGTGGAGAAGCTTGCAGGTACGTGGCTGCACGCATGCAGCGTGGAGGAGCTGGTGGAAGGGGTGCTGGAGCTGGAAGAAGCAGCTGCGTGGAGGTGGTTGATGCAGCTGCTGGCTACGGCTTGGACGTGCATGCACGGGTGGCCTTGCTGCTAGTGGAGAGCTGGCGCTAGGAGGATGTTGCTGGAACGTTGGCTTCTCCGCATGCACATGGAGTTCGGGAGGAGGCTTGCTGGCTTGCAGGCTTACCCGTGGAGCTCGCACAGGTGCTGTGGAAGCCGGCGTGCGTGGAGGATAAATCGAGAGAGAGAGAACAGAGGGAGAGAAAGAGAGAAACCGAGAAGAGGGAGAACCAGAAAGAGGGAGAGAGGGCTGCTGTAGAGGAATTGGAAAAGGAGGAGAATAGGGGCTGTGGGAGAGAAAGGTTACGGAGGAAGAGGAGAACTCGGCTGTTAAAAGAAAACGAAGAAGGAGAGACTAGAGAGAGTTCGAGGTTTTGGAAAACTAAGAGAGAGGGAGAGAGAGAATCTGGAGAGGAGTTTGGAAAAAGAGCAGAACAGAGAGAGGAAGAGAGGGCTGCGGGCAGGAGAAAGAGGAGGAGAGAACCGGCGAGAAAGAGGAGAGAAACCGAGAGAGAGAGAGAGAGCCGGAGAGAGGGAGAGAAAATAGCGGAGAGAGAATCGGAATTTCAGGAGAAAGAATAGCCGAGAGAGGGAGAACCGGAGAGAGGGATGCTGGGAAAGAGTCAGAGAGAAAGAAGGAGAAGGACTCGAGAGGGAGGGTTGAAGGTTGCTGGTTCAGAAAGAATAATGGAGAGGAGAATCTGGGAGAGAGAGGGGGAATATATAGGAGAGAAGAGAGAGAGCATGTGGGAGAAGCTTGGAGAAGGGACAGGATTCGGATTTGGAGAGGAAGAGGAAACTAGAGAAAGAAGACGATTCGCAATTGGAGAGAGAATTTCTAAAAAGAGAGAGAGAGAGTTTTTTAAAATAAAGAAAGGAAGGGATGTGGTTGGGAAATTGGAAGAATGAAGGAAATATAGGGTTTTGGGAAACTCCAGAGAAAGAAGGAATCAGAGCAATATTAGGACATCAAATTGCATTTTTACCCTTGCTTTAGTCGAATTTATTGAAATCCGAACATTGGACCTCCCCCAAATTTCCAGAAACTTCACCAGCTGCACTGCATCATCGGCATGTCCTGTTCACATAAAATAAATATAAATTAGCACATTATTATAAAAATATCATCATATTTATTTATTTCGTCTCGGTTTTGTCGAAAAACCGCAAATGCGCTATACTCCTTTAATCACATGAAATGACGATGTTTTTAAGTCAGAATTTGACGAAATTGGTACCGTTGGACTTGGTACACAATTATCTATCATTTCATGCTATTTTACAGATAAAAACATCAGTATGATGCGTATGATTGCATTTAAATGATCAATTTAACACTTTATCAATACCTCATCCCCTTCTCTGTAAGGTTTCCACCCAACACTATCGCCATGCCACTCGCCGCCACTGGTTGCCACTGTCAGCCACCGTTGTTGCTTGTTGTTGCTGTCAGCGTCCCCATTGTCATCTCGCTATCACTTGTCATCTCTGTTGGCCTATATCCATGCCACCATTTCTTCTCCAACAATGACAATCATCACTCTAGTCGCTGATGATCTTTTGTAAGTAATCTCTCTCTCTCTCCCTCCCTCTCTCTCTCTCTCTCAACTACTGTTCCCCCACCATGTCTTGTTTGACAACAACAATTGTTGCTGCAACCGTTGGTGGTCTTTTGTAAGTCCTTTCCCTTTCTCTCTCTTACACACACTCACATATAAAGGCACAGAGAGAGACACACACACATGTGCACATGAAATCCTCTTTGGCCCTATCTTCCTTTCTACCTAATCTCTCTCTTTCTCTCACCCTTTGTGTCTATCTCATAGATAGACATGTACACATGACTGTGTATAGTATACAGAGTGTCTCATTGTGTGTGACATTTTTTTTTTCTCATTCATCCTCACCCAAATTTTGGCATTCTTTCACAACCATCCACATCATGGAGTACCACATAGTCATGTACACAACCCCTCCTCTAAGTCGCCGCTTAGGCGCTGCTTAAGCGGCCGCTTTTATGCCTAAGCACTTAGGCTTCCTGAGAATGCCTTGATTTGCCTTGACAACTATGAACCACTCATAAAGATTGTCTTTCGTCTTGAAGGCCATCTTTCACTCATCACCTGGACGGATTCTAACCTAGTGATAGCCACTTTTAAGATCAACTTTATAGAATATAGTGGTTCCCGCCATCATATCTAACATGCCATCTAAGTAGGGAATGGGAAAATGGTACTTGACAGTGATCCGATTTATTACTCCACTGTCCATGCACATCTTTCAAGTGCCATCCTTCTTTAGAGTTAGTAGTGCGGGAACTGCGCAAGGATTCATGCTCTCTCGAATAGAACCTCTCCTCAAGAGCTCCTTAACCTGCCTCTGCAACTCTGTATGGTCAATGGGATTAAGCCGATAATGTGACATGTTGGGCAAAGTAGACCCTGGAACAAGATCAATAGCATGTTGGGTGTCACACATCGGTAGTAAACCGTTCGATAAGTCCTCTGGAAACACATCCTGGAACTCCTAAAGGACAGCAGTAACTTCTGGTGAATGCTCACTCGAGATCTCCTCTTCCACAGTCTCCCTAATGGTTAGGGCATAGATGGGGTCACTCTCAACACACTCGCACTCAAAGTCTCTCGCACTGATCAACCGTAGGGTCGTAGATGGAGGCTCTCCAAGGATAGAAACCTTGTGCTTAGGAGTGCTACTTGAATGAGTTGAGCACAGAGTAGCAGGAGTGTTCTACTAGACCGTGCTAGATGTAGCTGGGGTGCTAGATGAAGTGCTAGAAGTAGTAGATGCACTAAGGGGAGAAGTACTAGACTGAATGGACTCTTGTTGAGCAGATGCTTATGGCCGAGAGGGGTGCAAAGTGATGCGGCAAGTGCCAAACTGAAATACATAGGTATTGGACCGACCATACAGAAGTGCGTCCACATCATAAATCTATGGTTTGCTTAGGATAATGCTTCCAACCTTTATAAGCAAAATATCACACCAGATGAGGTCCTTATAAGGAGGAAAATGAATCGGGAGCAGACATCTCGTCCGAAGTGGAATGGATGTTGAGTCCACCTAGAACACACGATACAGACTCAGATGATCCGCAGGGGTCAAGCCAAGGCATGCAACAATTACTCGTGGGGACTGCATTGATGCAACTCCTGCTATGAATGATCACCTTGCACACCTTACCATCATGTTTAAAGTAGGTTTGAAAGATCGCGGTCCTATGCTAATCATCACTCACTTTGAGCTGGGTCAAAATGCAACGACCACGCCTAACCTACCTCCCTCTGGAAGGTCCTTGATATCCTTTAGTCGATAATACTCTCACTGAATACAGCCAACTACATGAACATATGTCTGAAACTCATTGGCCATATGCTCACTTGCTTCATACTGGACCTCCTTAGTGATTGATCGGGGCTCTTCGGACTCTGTCCCATCCAAGGTTAAGGCATGGGTAGGATAGTGAGATGCGTAATGGCCATACCCTGTTACATCGGAAGCATTGAATATGCAGACCAGCAGTGGAGGACTCTCCAGCCATAAGAGCCTTTCCTTTATCCTCTCGTCGGATTAGTGGAGCTATTGTTGCCTGGGGGCGAACATGAGTGACATGAAGTGGTAATGACTGCTTCCGGACAGGAAAACGGGATTTGGGAGCAGAAACCTCCTCATAGACTGGATCATAGGGTCTAACCATAAGTCCTCTCTATGAGTTGGCAGGTGCACCTCGAGGATTAGAAGGATATTGAAAAGAAGGCCTCGGGCACTGGAAGGACTCACTCTCAATCTCTAACTACTCGGCCTCTAGCGCCACATGATAGGCATACTCTAACGTAGACACATCCCCCTTGAACAACTCACTCTGGTAAGCTAGATGGAGACCCTTCCGAAAGCGTGAAACGGTCATTACAGTCCCCTCATGAACACCACATCTCAAAAGATAAGTATCAAACTTAGAGATGTACTCAACGACAGTACGGTTCCCTTGGGTGAGGTTTTGCCACTTATCAATAAGACGATGACGGTATGCGGCAAGAAGGTACTTCTTACGAAGTTTCACATTCATCTCATCCCATGTCTCTATGTGTTCTTGATGTCGCATCCTAAGAAGGGCTTCCACATTAAACTAGAAGGTCGTAGCTTGGCCCAGTAGCTTGATTTTGGCAAATAGGACCTGTCAACCATTAGACATCTCGTACCAGTCAAAGTAATGATCCATACCAACCTCCAAATCCATATAGATCTGAGGATCCAGGGATCCGTCAAGGGTAGGCGCATCTACCTTCGCATTCTTGATGGCCTGATAATCTAAATCCTCATGATCACGATAGGGCCTACGCTCGAACTCATAGTCTCGGGCACGCCTATAATCAGGGTGGGGACCTCTTCGTGCGGGTGGAACTCTTCGAAATCCATCATCAACTATCTCAAACAGATCGTCCTCATAATCTAGTTATCGATCCCTCATATCATCATATCGAGCAGCGTGAACAGCTGGGGTATGCAGGAGTGGCTGATGCTCAACAACCCTTACGAGTCCTAGATTTTGGACTCTCACAGGCTCTTGAGGACCTTGAGGGACTCTCTAAGGCTTCACAGGCTCTTAAGGACCTTGAGGGACTCTCTAAGGCAGTGACTTGGTCAGCTACACTATGAATCGATTGATTAGTTTGAGTCATCTTATCATGAATTGTCTTGAGCGATCCCTCTACCTGATCAAAGCGCTGGTTCAAGTGACCTACTGTATTACTGAACTTACCTATCATGTCGGACAAGTCAAGATCAGTATGGACTCTAGTTCCAATTTGAGAACCTGTAGGGGAATCTATGGGAGACCTAGACATGGCTGCAGATGGATGGTAATTAGTACCACTACGCGTGTGCATGTAAACAACTAAACCCTAAATAGGACTCTTAATTGAATCCCTAGACAAGCAAAAACTTGGCTCTGATACCAAAAAGATGATATGGGACGGCTAATAGAACTAACAGACTCACTAACAGAGGTAGATATCAGCAGCAAGTAATATAATAATACGTAGATGCAACCTAATCTCACAATTGTAGAGTTGGATAACTACGCCAAATAACAAAAGTTAGTTAAGTAACCGTCCCTCTTGCGATGAGAAAACGTGAGACCGTTCGCAGTTGAGGAACTACTGCAAGCCTAGGGAATTAGAACCACCCTAAAGTCTTGATGAGATTCGGGATAGATGTAATGCGCTCTCAAGCCAACAGTGATAATATGTCACGGGTTAGGTATCCTATCTCACAAGTCGGCGGCAGATGAAAACGAATACTAGAAAAACAAAGCTGTAGCAGAAGAGATTAGTATGTACCTTCACATCGGTGTGTAGGATAAGACTATCTGTTGCGCGTGTACCACCCGCAAAGTATAATAAAATAAGGTGTACTCCTCGTAGGGAGGTAAATGACTACAAATAAGTAGTAAAAATAGTCGAGATGGTAAACATGGTAGCTGATGAGTCATGGACAGTGCATACGTTGTCGGGAAGATGCCTCAAGAAGCGTGCCATGAAATTGGAGATGCTCGAGTCTTGGCATGCAAATCGAAGTGTCTGACGTAGGTTTCGAGATGCGTGTATGTTTGACCTCAATATGTGTACAGAGGTGGCACGTAAAACGAGGCACTGTTGGGGCACAACATGTTGGATCTGGGTCGCCCTCGTTGAGACGAAACTAACGGCGCAGATGGTGCGTGAATCGGAGCTCGGACGGACTCAGAATGAGGGTGGTGTGCTAACGGCCCTAGTTGCACCGCGTGGTGATCTGCAACGGACCAAGACGTGGTTCGAACAGGATTGAACCAGGTGGCTCAGACCACCTTAATGGAACCTGGCTCGGACCAGATCAACTGGGGCTCGAGCCTATAGCACTTGGGCTCGGGGCTGGTCCTGGACCGAAGCAGGTCAAACTTGGTTGACCAAGTCCAGTTAAGAAGGGCACGATTTGGCCACCCTCCTCCTTCCCAACCCTAGTTCACCAACCAGGGAGAACGAGAGAGAAAGATATGGAAGGAGCGGCGGCGGCAGTAGTTGGTAGGAGCGACAACGACTTCCGCCGGCGATGGCAGTGGTAGAGTTGACAGAAGCCGGCGACACGGTGGTAGTAGTCGTTGAGACCGCTGGTGGCGGCCGGAGGGTGCCGGTGATGAAGGCGGCCAGCGATTGCCTCTTCTCCGATGCTCCTATTCTACTATTCTTCTTCTTCTAATCTATTCATTGGGACCGAGAGACAGATTGGAGGAAGGAGAAGATGGGGCAGGGAAAAGAGATATACCTACCGGCGTCACACCGGCATAGCAGAGCCTCTCCTGCATTGCACTGGAGAGGGGCGAGAGCTCCTTGGCATTGCACTAAGGAGTAGAAGTCCGTCGCAGAGATCCGAAGGCACGAACTCAAGGTAATTTTTCAAATCTTCATGTATTAATTTTTGAAATAAAATCTACAAGAGTACATATAGACTTCCTCTATAGAATCTTACCCAAACTCAAACAAGCAATCCGACTCTATCTCCTATCTATCTAATCCGTACTCAAAGAACTATCCCTAATAATTAATGCGAAAACCGCACCCAAAAATTTTGAAAAATATAAAATCACATATTGGACCACGAATGGGCCAAAAAAAATAATCAAATAAAATGTCTCTCTATGCATTAAATGGGTCCTGTGTCAGAGCGACTCTCCGACGACGGTAGATATAATCTAGGTGAAACCGGACAGTGGCTCGGGTGTCGTCACCCATGTGTCTTAACAAGACAATGACAACAGTTGCGGCATATTGATATATGGATTTTGATTTAGAGTATAATTGTTTCTGTAATCAAAATTTTAGGCATATAAATCCTAGTTTACATGGATGTTAGTTTGAGATAATGGACAAATGTTTTTTTTTCTTTTTTTTGAAAAAGCAGATATTTTTATAGAATAAACAGAGGTAGTAAAATCAGGAGGAGAGGAGAGGTTCCTCTACCTCCGAACAAAGATAGTAAAAAGTGCTCTCTATTGCAATAATTTCATCTCCTTCCACTCATCAACAGAAACCATCAAGAGACACCTGCTATAATTATACAATAGATACAAGACTCTAGTAGATATGTATTCAACATAAATTCTACTTTCTTGAAAAATGCAGTCGTTACGCTCCTTCTAGATGCTCCAGCAAACCGCACGAGGAACAATACTAAGTACGTGTTTGGCAAAACCATCTTCCTGAAATTTATGATAAGTAATCACCCTTCCTTCCAGGAATTCATACAAACCCCTGACTGAGAATTGGCTGGATTTGCAACCCCACACAATGCAGTCCTGCGATCTACCATCCAAATGACATTGTGTGGGTGAGCTAACAAGTCAACGTGATCAACATCAGCAAACTGAACAGTGTGAATTTCTAGAAGTACACCTGCCCATTTTCTGGTGTCCCAACCAAGTAGAATTCCCCCAGCAGCTCCGATTGCCCGCCTGAAAACATAATCAAACTCTGTACATCCTGTTATAACTTTTACCAATTGCATTGTAACACAATGTGTCCTCTCCTGGATACGACTGGCATACGTCTTTTGATCATCTCCTTCATCACATAGTGCTTCCTGCTATCATGGAGACCTCTGACATTCCATGAAAGAAGGATCATTACTGACTTACAGATAACAGATATGGGTGTTAGTCGGGCGGGCCTGCTCATGACCCAGCCTAATCCAACGCATATTAAAAGAAATTAGATTAACTCAAGTTATATAAATTGGGTTGGGTTAAATTTAGGTTGATATTAATTAAATCTGGGTTGAGCAGAGTTGAAAACGGATTGACCCAGTTTAAATTATTGACTTTTACAATAATTCATACAAAAAATAAAATACTTCTAACAAATCATTTATAAACAAATACAGTCTAACTCAACCCAACCCAACCCAACCCAATCACTATTGAATTGTGACTGAATTTGAACTAAATTTAAGTTAAATTTAAGCTGAATTTAAACTGGGCTAAAATTAGACTGGACTATTTTGAATTTTAGTTAAGTCCAAATTATCAAATAACCCAGCCCAATCCGCCCAATTTACATACCTACTTACAGAACCCCTGGCCCATTCCTGCGAACGCCCTATCCCGAGAATCTTTCATAAGGGAAACCAACCTACGGCTGCTTTTATTCCTCTTAATAGCCGGAGGAACAGTTCCTGCCAGCTCATTCGATAATTTCCCGAATTGCCTAGCATTCTGTAGATGAAATCAGCCTTCTCTAAGATCTCATCAGTTGTCCCAATCTGCGAAGAAAGATGCCGTAGGATCCTGCTGTATATCACTTACCTCCACTGGCATCCCTTCCCAAATCTGGTTCGCCATTGCGGCATGGTCGAACGGAAAGTGGAAGAGGAATTGGGGAATGTGGGTTTGGGGGGCAGTGACTCACCAGACTCCCGTGAAGTCCTCGCCTCCTCCAACCGGCCTGCCTTAGCATGATCTCCTCCGAACAGCAAGAGATCTCCGCGATCCCCGGATTCGACAACCATCTCCTTGGAACGGTGGCGGTAAAATCTGAGGCGACTCCCACGGTGATGGGTCTTCGGTTCCCTCCTCACCTCTGAGACAATTTGGCCGGCTAGGATAGATACCGCTTCATGCCACCCATCCTTGTTGAAATCTTGTTTCGTCCTTGGGGACTGAAACAAGTTTTTCGGAGCTGGAACATAAGATTTGACGAGGCTGTCAAGTCTTATGACTTCATTAAGAATGAAGATGAGTCTTGTGTGTACAAGAAGATCAATGGGAGTGCAGTCACCTTCTTAGTTCTTTACGTAGACGACATACTACTCATTAGAAATGATGTAGCTATGATGTCATCGGTAAAGATCTGGCTGTCGAAAAATTTCTCCATGAAAGATCTGGGAGAAGCATCCTACGTATTGGGAATACAGATCTATAGAGATAGATCAAAAGGTTTGGCATGAAAAATTTCAAGAGAGGTCTCATACTGATGAAACATGGAATAAATCTCTCAAATGAGCAGTCTCCTAAGACTCTTGATGAGAAGGCATTCATGGATAGATCAAAAGGTTTGGCATGAAAAATTCCAAGAGATGTCTCATACCGATGAAACATGGAATAAATCTCTCAAATGAGCAGTCTCCTAAGACTCTTGATGAGAGGGTATTCATGGATAGAGTACCCTATGCCTTTGCTATAGGATCTATCATGTATGCCATGCTATGTGCACGGCCTGATGTTGTATATGCTCTAAGTGTTACGAATAGATTTCAGGTTGATCCAGGCAAAGAGCACTGTAAGGCAGTGAAATGTATCCTTAAGTATTTAAGAAGAGCTAAGGATATGTTTCTTGTCTACGGAGAAGATGACTTGAAACTGCGAGGCTTTACTGACCCGAGTTTTCAGTCATATCCATATGATAGCAAGTCTACATTTGGATTTGTATTTACATTAAACGGAGGCGCAGTGTGCTGGAATAGTTCCGAGCAAGCAACCATTGAAGATTCGACAATTGAAGTTGAGTACATTGCTGCAACTGAAGCCGCCAAAGAAGCAGTGTGGTTGAAGAAATTCATCACCGACCTTAGCGTAGTTCCCAGTATCTCTGAACCTGTTCCGTTGTTGTGCGACAACAATGGAGCCATTGGACAAGCGAAAGAGCCGCGGTCTCATTAGAAATTGAAGCATATTCTAAGGCGCTTTCATCTAATCAGAGAGATCATATCCAGAGGAGATGTAGTGGTGGAAAGAATTCCATCTGTCAACAATGTAGCAAATTCACTGACTAAGCCGTTGGCTCAAAATGTGTTTGAGCGTCACCTAGAGACTATAGGTTTGGTACATAAAGGTGATTAGCTTTAGTCCAAGTGGGAGATTGTTAGTCTTTGGTGGCTTACAAGCCAATATGACTTTGTAATCTAGCTCATTTATTAATATATGATGGCATAATATTCATTATGTATAATTCGTTATTATCGTCTTATAATGAAGTCCGTGAATATGTGCGATAGTGATCAGATTATGATGAGATCATACTAATGAGATTGATCACTTAAACACACATATTCTTAATCATTCTTAGTCGGAGGATATCCGAAAAGGACATCGGATATCCGGTTAGACTAGTTCAGATTACTCCTACTCATATGATGAGGGTGACTGATCTTATAAGTCACTTGTGTAGAGACACTAAGGCAAATATGTAGGTACTCATTAGAGAATGAGTTCACTAAACTCATCCGACTGAATCGCTGGATGGTATTGTACCTTACTGTCAACCAGCTTGATTCTATTGTCGCAGTTGCGTGGATGGTCCTCGGACCTGAGACACCAAGGACACCTTGTCGGTGGACTTCTGTGCTTTGACCTTGGTTTATGAATCTCTAACCACAGGATTCTAAACAGCTAAGGATCGAGTATAGCGGAATACCGTCGAAGGAAATTGTATGTCAATAAGGAATTATTCACTCTCAGTACGATAAGAGAGAATGCTCTAGGAAGGATGCGTGAAAGTCCCTGGCCAGGGCGGACGATAATATCGGGAGAGGAGTTTTCCTATATTCATCAACGGCATCCAATCCAAGTGAGTTGATCGGTTAGGGTTTGACAGTACACCATTCCCTGAGTCGACTCGAGAACATTGTACGAATGAATGATTATATCCGCACGGCAACTATCGGCGGAAAGGTTCCAAGAGTAGGTTATTCGGTTGATTAATTAGTTAATATGAGTTATTAATTGATTAATCGGGCTAGTGAGGAGTCACTGGACTTATTGGGCCATTAACCGGACTAGTTGTTGGGCCTAGAGGGTCACACGCAAAAACTTCTCAAGGCGATGGATAAATAAGTGGGTTTTATGTAAACCGAGGGATGAAAAACCGCGCGGTTAGTATAAAATATAGTGAACGGATTGAGCAGGCCAAGTTGTTGCTAACCCTAGCCGCCCCTCCGCTCTTTCTCTCTCTCTCTGGTGCCCCAGATAAGAATCAGGATCCCCGGATCTGCTCCGTCGCTTCTCCGACTCCCGTTCGACGGGAAATCGTCCGTGCGTTGCGACGAACGGCGGAAGCTTCGTGGGCTGCGAAGAACGAAGAACGTGAGGATATCCGTCGCGAGGAGGATCGCGTGGAATCCGCTAGAGGCCCGGCGCTTGAGCGGCTTGCGGTGTCATACCGACGAAACTGATCGATTGCGGATTCGAATCCGCACACGGTAAGAACCGATTATCCGATAATCTGATTTTTAGTATTTTCGAAACGGGAACGGATCGTTTATTTCATTTTATTTTCTGCTGCGTGAGTGATCCGGAGAAACATAAGAACCCAACAAAGAGTGCACGGCCCATTCTTGTTGCAAAAGGCCGGCTCCTCGGCGCCTTCCTTGCCTTCCTCGACACTCTCTTTGACGCCTTCCTCGCTTCCTGCGGCTCCCCCCTCCCCTCCTTCTTTGCCTTCCTCTACCCCGTTGGACGTCAAAGTCGACGTCAGTTCTCCCGAGGTGGGCGAGCCCACCTCCTCCGGACCGCTCACCTTTGGATCCAAAAGAGCTGCTCTACCCCGAAACACTTGCGCCAATAGAAGGCGGGACTCGGGAGAACCCTCTGTCGTCCGGGGGCTCGCTCCGGACGCCGCCAAGATGGCTATAACATCATGCTTCCTTTCTCGCCATCGCTAGTGGGGCTCTCCCGAACCGACTCCCAGTAGCAATACCCTTTCGTAACTAAGCCCATGGCATGTTGGGTATACGATGGGATCGGACCTACTCGAGGTCGGTCGGTCGCCCCTCTGCTTGATTCGCTTCTCGACATCTGGACGGAGGTACTTGTAAACCACGCCAGGTTCAGCTATAGTCACCCCGGCGGCCCTTTGGGATCCTGAGGGGAGGCCATAGTAGAAGCCTCCCACCTTACTTGTTGAGGGGGGCAAGTGCCGATCCCTGAGGCATGAGTAAAGTTACCGACCAGCTACAAAAAGAAAAAATGGGATGATAGGTTATAAACCATAATCGAGAAGCACTTACCAGGGGCCGCCAGACCGCTCAGGCTTGTTGCCACTAATCGGTCTTCCGTCACCACCTCACTAATGTCGGGAGGGCGCGCTTGTTGAAGGGTCACCACTATGTCAATATCCTCTTGAGGGATCGGCGGTAGTGGAAGGTCAAGGGAGGGCCCAACGGCGAGGTCTTTGAAAGTAATAAGAAATGGCCAACGTCCCCCTTCCCGCTCGGTCACCCAAAAGAAGCAATCCTTCTAGTGAGCGACCTTACTGAACCTGGTGAGGGAAAATAGGGCCTTATCCCGGGCCTCGAGCTGGATGAAACCTCGGTTGCCAAGCTTTGCCGCTCTCTTCGGCTGAAAGGCGAGCTGCAACATTGCTGGCGAAGGCTTCGTGCATCCAAGCTCTCTCGCCTAGATGAAGAACACCATTATCAGGCGCCAGGAGTTGGGCATGATCTGCCCCAGCGCTAATTGAAAGTAGTTGAGCAACCTCTCTATGCACATGACGACTGGTAGGCGGCACCCCGCATCAAACATGGCCTCGTAAGCCATGAATGAGCGCGTCCTCCTACTGTAGATGTGCTCCTCGGGCTGAGGAACGCTAAGTCAATACTCTTCAGGGATCTGAAACTTTGCCCGGAACTCCGCCAGACGGTCGTCAGAGTAGATGGAGGGCAGCATTGCTTCCCGATCCACTTTAACCCCCTTGGCGTATAACATATCCCTTGACGCTATTGCTGCATGGTGGCTCATCGAGAGACGGGTGATGGAAAAACAAGTGACAAGAGAGGAGTTGGAGGAAAGGCGAGCCCAAGAAGAAGCGTTCACATGACTTTGTTTGAAGAAATTATTCACTTGAGATTGTGAGATGGGCTATATCTCTTTCCGGCGCTTGTTGGAAGCGCCCGTTCAGAGGAAGCCCTTCGCCTCCTATAGCAAATGAAGAGACGTTCGCCTCGGGCAGGCACGACCGTCGAACCGGCGCTCGCTTGTGGGCGTGGCGCGTGTCCTTTTTGAGTCATGACCTCCTGCCCCCATACAGAGGGTCAGGACCCTTTCTCGTCTGTATTAAATGCGTCGGCCCACCTAGAGCTTGACTACTCCGAAGGCCGTGCGCTGCCCTTCGAAGCAAGGAGGCTAGTGAGAGGGCCTGATTCAGTCTGGCCTATGTACTGAGTGGGCCGGCCCGATAAGAGGCGCCCAACATTTTTGTCAAGGCCCAGTGTGTCCTTACGGCCCATGTGAATAGGTTCTCGCGGGAGGCCTTTGAATCTAAAACAGACCACGACGTCCTGCAAGACGTGGGGAGACTTCCCGCCGAATGAAGTCTTTTCTAAATCCTTCTCCGATCTACTGATAAGGAAAACCGACACCAGATAAGGAAGCCAGAATCCTGCCCCGCCCGGGGATGGGATCAGACTTACTCTATATTCCCTACGGACTCTCCGATTACTGTTAACCTGCCCTTATAAAGGTAACCCCCAATAACCTCAGAAGGTACGTCCCAAGCTTCAAACTACACAACTAGTGCCTTTTCTCTCTTTTGTATCCTGACTTAGGCATCGAAGGGGATTCCCCTGGATCAGAACCGGGGTCTCCTCTGACCTAGTGTCTGTCTTGCAGGAGCGGTGAGGAGATCTCTGTGATTTGGAGGAGTTCTAGCCGCCCAATCCAGATCAGACGAATCTCTGACCCAACAACTAGTTTTTGACATTATTTAATATAAAAAATGAAGCAACTCATGTATTTAATATTAAAAATGTAATAGCTAAAGGTCTCAAAGGTCGAGGATCACATATATGTTCACCTGTGTTTTTACCAGTTTTTAACATTTTTACTTATTTAATATCAAAGATAATAAAATGGTAAGAGCAAAGGGTCTCAAAGGTCAAGGGTCTCTTATCCCCTTTTAAGATCCATTTTCAAATCAAAGGAGAGTAAAAATAGAAACAAAAGTATCTACTTCTATTTTTACAAGTTTTTGACATTTTTACCGAAAACTAAAATGTATAACCCTAGGCGATATTGTTGTTTGTTAAATACCAAAAAATAAAATAGTAACAATTGTTTATCAAATATCAGAAAATAAATAGTAAATCACTTAAAAAGGTTCTATCGGGATTCGAACCTAGGTCACTGGATTCAGAGCCCAGAATGAAAACCACTACACCATGGAACCTGTTTGGGGTACTTGAATATTTAAAAATTTTGATAATTTTTTATTTTATTTTTAAAGATGGAGAAAAGGGATTTTTAAGGGATCCCTATGCTCACTATACTCAACCCCTATATATATATTCATATCATTATTTGACCGACTGTAGTTTTGTCATTATTTAAGTGTAGTGATTATATACGCGGATGTAAAACTGTCTAGAATGCTTACCCATAGGAAGGACAATTTATTTATCTTTAATCATTGTTTAGTAAATAATAACCATACTTGAACTTGATAAATATCATAAAATAAAATGGTAATGGGTACTTATTTACAATGATAATATTAGTTAGAGGGTGTCATGGGAGAAGTTTCTTATGTTCATACATTCATTTTACTTGTTTAGTATCATAAGATAAAATGAACCAAGTCATGTATTTAATATAAAAAACAATAAAACAATAGTAGCTAAGTGTCTCAAAGGTCGAGGATCACATATATGTTCCATTCTGTTTTTACTAGTTTTTGACATTTTTACTTACTTAATATCAAAGATATTAAAATGGTAATAGCAAAGGGTCTCAAAGGTCAAGGGTCTCTTATCCCCGTTCAAGATCCATTTTCAAATCAAAGGAGAGCAAAAATAGAAACAAAAGTATCTACTTCTATTTTTATTAGTTTTTGACATTTTTATCGAAAACTAAAATGTAGAATCCTGGGTGATATTGTTGCATGTTAAATACCAGAAAGTAAAATAGTAACAATTACTTATCTAATATCAGAAAATAAATAGTAAACCACTTAAAAAGATCCCCCTGGGATTTGAGCCCAGGTCGCTAGATTCAAAGCTCAACATGATAACCACTAAACCATGGAAACTATTTGGGGTATTGGAATATTTAAAATTTTTGATAATTTTTTATTTTATTTTATAAGATGGAGGATGGAGAAAAGGGAGTTTTCAGGGAGCCCTGGGCTCACTATAGTCAACCCCTATATATATATATATATATATATATATATATATATATATATATATATATATATATATATATATATATATTCATATCATTATTTAACCGACTGTACTCTTGTCATTATTTAAATGAAGTGATTATATATGCGGATGTAAAACGGTCTAGAATGCTGACCGACAAGAAGGACAATTTATTTATCTTAAATCATTATTTAGTAAATAATAACCATACTTTAACTTGATAAATATCAAAAAATAAAATGGTAAATCGTACTTGTACAATGATGATATTAGTTTGAGGGTGTCATGGGAGACGTTTCTTATGTTTCACATATTCATTTCTAGTTGTTCAATATCAAAAGATAAAACGAAGCAAGTCATGTATTTAATATAAAAAACAATAAAACTATAATAGCTAAAGGTCTCAAAGGTCGAGGATCACATATACGTTCACTTCTGTTTTACAAGTTTTTGACATTTTTACTTATTTAATATCAAAGATAATAAAATGGTAATAGCAAAAGGTCTCAAAGGACAAGTGTCTCTTATCCCTTTTTAAGATCCATTTTCAAATCAAAGGAGTGCAAAAATAGAAAGAAAAGTATCTGATTCTGTTTTTACTGGTTTTTGAAATTTTAACCGAAAATTAAAATGTATAACCCTAGGTGATATTAGTGCTTGTTAAATACCAGAAAATAAAACAGTAACAATTACTTATCTAATATCAAAGAATAAATCGTAAATCACTTAAAAAGGTCCCACCGGGATTCGAACCCAGGTCAGTAGATTAAAAGCCCAGAGTGATAACCAATACATCATCGAACCTATTTGAGGTATTTGAATATTTAAAATTTTTGATAATGTTTTATCTTATATTTTAAAAAGAAGAAAAGACAGTTTTGATAGAGCCTTAGGCTCACTATAGTCAACCCCTCTATATATATTCATATTATTATTTGACCGACTGTAGTCTTGTCATTATTTAAGTGAAGTGATTATATACGGGGATGTAAAATGGTCTAGAATGCTTACTCGTAGGAAGGACAATTTATTTATCTTTAATCATAATTTAGTAAATAATAACCATACTTTAACTTGATAAATATCAAAAAATAAAATCGTAAAGTGTACTTGTTTACAATGATGATATTAGTTAGAGGCTGCCATTGGAGATGTTTCTTACGTTCATATATTCATTTTTACTTGGTTAATGTCATAAGATAAAACGAAGGAAGTCATGTATATAATATAAAAAACAATAAAACAATAGTAGCTAAGTGTCTCAAAGGCGAGGATCACATATATGTTCCCTTTTGTTTTTACTAGTTTTTGACAATTTTACTTATTTAATATCAAAGATAATAAAATGGTAATAGCAAAAGGTCTCAAAGGTCAAGGGTCTCTTATCCTTTTTTAAGATCCATAGATAATAAAATGGTAATAGCAAAAGGTCTCAAAGGTCAAAGGTCTCTTATCCCTTTTTAAGATCCATTTTCAAATCAAAGGAAAGCAAAAATAGAAACAAAAGAATCTATTATTTTTACTAGTTTTTGACATTTTTACCGAAAACTAAAATGTATAACCCTAGGGGATATTTTTGCTTGTTAAACACCAGGAAATAAAACAGTAACAATTACTTATCTAACATCAGAAAATAAATCATAAATCACATCAAGAAGGTTCCACCGGGATTTGAACCCAGGTCGCTGGATTCAAAGCCGAGAGTGATAACCACTACACCATGGAACCTATTTGGGTATTTGAATATTTAAATTTTTTTTATAATTTTTTATTTTACATTTTAAGATGGAGAAAAGGGAGTTTTGAGGGAGCCCTAGACTCACCATAATCAACCCCTATATATATATTCATATCATTATTTGACCGACTGTAGTCTTGTCATTATTTAAGTGAAGTGATTATATAACCACTACACCATCGAACCTGTTTGGGGTATTGGAATACTTAAAATTTTTTGAAAATTTTTTATTTTATTTTTTAAGGTGGAGAAAAGGGCGTTTCGAGGGAGACTTGAGCTCACTATAGTCAACACTATAGATATATTCATATCATTATTTAACTGACTGTAGTCTTGTCAATATTTAAGTGAAGTGAGCATATATGCGGATGTAAAACAATCTAGAGTGAGTATCCACAGGAAAGACAATTTATTTATCTATAATCATAATTTAGTAAATAATAACCATACTTTAACTTGATAAATATCAAAAAATAAAATCGTAAAGTGTACTTGTATACAATGATGATATTAGTTAGAGGCTGCCATGGGAGATGTTTCTTATGTTCATATATTCATTTTTACTTGGTTAATGTCATAAGATAAAATGAAGCAAGTCATGTATATAATATAAAAAACAATAAAACAATAGTAGCTAAGTGTCTCAAAGGTCAAGGATCACATATATGTTCCCTTCTGTTTTTACTAGTTTTTGACATTTTTACTTATTCAATATCAAAGATAATAAAATGGTAATAGCAAAAGGTCTCAAAGGTCAAGGGTCTCTTATCCTTTTTTAAGATCCATAGATAATAAAATGGTAATAGCAAAAGGTCTCAAAGGTCAAAGGTCTCTTATCCCTTTTTAAGATCCATTTTCAAATCAAAGGAGAGCAAAAATAGAAACAAAAGTATCTATTATTTTAACTAGTTTTTGACATTTTTACCGAAAACTAAAGTATAACCCTAGGAGATATTTTTGCTTGTTGAATACCAGAAAAGAAAACAGTAACAATTACTTATCTAACATCAGAAAATAAATCGTAAATCACATCAAGAAGGTTCCACCGGGATTCGAACCCAGGTCGTTGGATTCAAAGCCCAGAGTGATAACCACTACACCATGGAACCTATTTGGGGTATTTAAATATTTAATTTTTTGATAATTTTTTATTTTATTTTTTAAGGTGGAGAAAAGGGCGTTTTGAGGGAGACTTGAGCTCACTATAGTCAACAATATAGATATATTCATATCATTATTTAAGTGACTCTAGTCTTGTCATTATTTAAGTGAAGTGAGTATATATGCGGACGTAAAACAGTCTAGAGTGCGTATCCACAGGAAGGACAATTTATTTATCTTTAATCATAATTTAGTAAATAATAACCATACCTTAACTTGATAACTATCAAAAAATAAAATCGTAAAGTGTACTTGTATACGATGATGATATTAGTTAGAGGCTGCCATGGGAGATGTTTCTTATGTTCATATATTCATTTTTACTTGGTTAATGTCATAAGATAAAACGAAGCAAGTCATGTACTTAATATAAAAAACAATAAAACAATAGTAGCTAAGTGTCTCAAAGGTCGAGGATCACATATATGTTCCCTTCTGTTTTTACTAATTTTTGACATTTTTACTTATTTAATATCAAGGATAATAAAATGGTAATAGCAAAAGGTCTCAAAGGTCAAGGGTCTCTTATCCTTTTTTAAGATCCATACATAATAAAATGGTAATAGCAAAAGCTCTCGAAGGTCAAAGGTCTCTTATCCCTTTTTAAGATCCATTTTCAAATCAAAGGAGAGCAAAAATACAAAGAAAAGTATCCATTATTTTTACTAGTTTTTGACATTTTTACCGAAAACGAAAATGTATACCCTAGGGGGTATTTTTGCTTGTTAAATACAAAAAAAGAAAACAGTAACAATTACTTATCTAACATTAGAAAATAAATCGTAAATCACATCAAGAAGGTTCCACCGGGATTCGAACCCAGGTCGCTGGATTCAAAGCCCAGAGTGATAACCACTACACCATGGAACCTATTTGGGGTATTTGAATATTTAATTTTTTTTTATAATTTTTTATGTTACATTTTAAGATGGAGAAAAGGGAGTTTTGAGGGAGCCCTAGACTCACCATAATCAACCCCTATATATATATTCATATCATTATTTGACCGACTGTAGTCTTGTCATTATTTAAGTGAAGTGATTATATAACCACTACACCATCGAACCTGTTCGGGGTATTGGAATACTTAAAAATTTTATTTTATTTTTTAAGGTGGAGAAAAGGGCATTTTGAGGGAGACTTAGCTCACTATAGTCAACACTATAGATATATTCATATCATTATTTAACTGACTCTAGTCTTGTCATTATTTAAGTGAAGTGAGTATATATGCGGATGTAAAACAGTCTAGAGTGCGTATCCACAGGAAGGACAATTTATTTATCTTTAATCATAATTTAGTAAATAATAACCATACTTTAACTTGATAAATATCAAAAAATAAAATGGTAAAGTGTACTTGTTTACAATGATGATATTAATTAGAGGCTACCATGGGAGATGTTTCTTATGTGTATATATACATTTTTACTTGGTTAATGTCATAAGATAAAGCGAGGCAAGTCATGTATTTAATATAAAAAACAATAAAACAATAGTAGCTAAGTGTCTCAAAGGTCGAGGACCACATATATGTTCCCTTCTGTTTTTACTAGTTTTTGACATTTTTACTTATTTAATATCAAAGATAATAAAATGGTAATAGCGAAAGGTCTCAAAGGTCAAGGGTCTCTTATCCTTTTTTAAGATCCATAGATAATAAAATGGTAATAGCAAAAGCTCTCGAAGGTCAAAGGTCTCTTATCCCTTTTTAAGATCCATTTTCAAATCAAAGGAGAGCAAAAATAGAAACAAAAGTATCTATTATTTTTACTAGTTTTTGACATTTTTACCGAAAACTAAAATGTATAACCCTAGGGGATATTTTTGCTTGTTAAATAACAGAAAAGAAAATAGTAACAATTAATTATCTAACATCAGAAAATAAATCGTAAATCACATCAAGAAGGTTCCACTGGGATTCGAACCCAGGTCGTTGGATTCAGAGCCCATAGTGATAACCACTACACCATGGAACCTATTTGGGGTATTTGAATAGTTAATGTTTTTTATAATTTTTTATTTTACATTTTAAGATGGAGAAAAGGGAGTTTTGAGGGAGCCCTAGACTCACCATAATCAACCCCTATATATATATTCATATCATTATTTGACCGACTTTAGTCTTGTCATTATTTAAGTGAAGTGATTATATAACCACTACACCATCGAACCTGTTTGGGGTATTGGAATACTTAAAATTTTTTGATAATTTTTTATTTTATTTTTTAAGGTGGAGAAAAGGGCGTTTTGGGGGAGACTTGAGCTCACTATAGTCAACACTATAGATATATTCATATCATTATTTAACTGACTGTAGTCTTGTCATTATTTCAGTGAAGTGAGTATATATGCGGATGTAAAACAGTCTAGTGTGCGTATCCACAGGAAGGACAATTTATTTATCTTTAATCATAATTTAGTAAATAATAACCATATTTTAACTTGATAAATATTAAAAAATAAAACGGTAAAGTGTACTTGTTTACAATGATGATATTAGTTAGAGGCTGCTATGGGAGATGTTTCTTATGTTCATATATTCATTTTTACTTGGTTAATGTCATAAGATATAAGGAAGCATGTCATGTATACAATATAAAAAACAATAAAACAATAGTAGCTAAGTGTCTCAAAGGTCGAGGATCACATATATGTTCCTTTCTGTTTTTACTAGTTTTTGGCATTTTTACTTATTTAATATCAAAGATAATAAAATGGTAATAGCAAAAGGTCTTAAAGGTCAAAGGTCTCTTATCCCTTTTTAAGATCCCTTTTCAAATCAAAGGAGAGCAAAAATAGAAACAAAAGTATCTATTATTTTTACTAGTTTTTGACATTTTTACCGAAAACTAAAATGTATAACCCTGGGGGATATTTTTGCTTGTTAAATACCAGAAAAGAAAACAGTAACAATTACTTATCTAACATCAGAAAATAAATCGTAAATCACATCAAGAAGGTTCCACCAGGATTCAAACCCAGGTCGCCGGATTCAGAGCCCAGAGTGATAACCACTACACCATGGAACCTATTTGGGGTATTTGAATATTTAATTTTTTTTATAATTTTTTATTTGACATTTTAAGATGGAGAAAAGGGAGTTTTGAGGGAGCCCTAGACTCACCATAATCAACCCCTATATATATATTCATATCATTATTTGACCGACTCTAGTCTTGTCATTATTTAAGTGAAGTGATTATCTAACCACTACACCATCAAACCTGTTTGGGGTATTGGAATACTTCAAATTTTTTGATAATTTTTTATTTTATTTTTTAAGGTGGAGAAAAGGGCATTTTGAGGAAGACTTGAGTTCACTATAGTCAACACTATAGATATATTCATATCATTATTTAACTGACTGTAGTCTTGTCATTGTTTAAGTGAAGTGAGTATATATGCGGATGTAAAACAGTCTAGAGTGCGTATCCACAGGAAGGACAATTTATTTATCTTTAATCATAATTTAGTAAATAATAACCATACTTTAACTTGATAAATATCAAAAGATAAAATCGTAAAGTGAACTTGTTTACAATGATGATATTAGTTAGAGGCTGCCATGGGAGATGTTTCTTTTGTTCATATATTCATTTTTACTTGGTTAATGTCATAAGATAAAACGAAGCAAGTCATGTATATAATATAAAAAACAATAAAACAATAGTAGCTAAGTGTCTCAAAGGTCGAGGATCACATATATGTTCGCTTCTATTTTTACCAGTTTTTGACATTTTTACTTATTTAATATCAAAGATAATAAAATGGTAATAGCAAAAGGTCTCAAAGGTCAAGGGTCTCTTATCCTTTTTTAAGATCCATAGATAATAAAATGGTAATAGCAAAAGGTCTCAAAGGTCAAAGGTCTCTTATCCCTTTTTAAGATCCATTTTCAAATCAAAGGAGAGCAAAAATAGAAACAAAAGTATCTATTATTTTTACTAGTTTTTGACATTTTTACCGAAAACTAAAATGTATAACCCTAGGAGATATTTTTGCTTGTTAAATACCAGAAAAGAAAACAGTAACAATTACTTATCTAACATCAGAAAATAAATCGTAAATCACATCAAGAAGGTTCCACCGGGATTCGAACCCAGGTCGCTGTAGACACGCTAATTTTGACATCATTTTGAGTAAATTTCATATCATATAATAATGCCTCATAATGGTCTAATATTTAATCATTGGTTAATTTTTATTGATTTTTTTGGGTTAATTATCTTAATAGTGTCGGGTCAAGCAGATATGATTTATGTTAATCAATTGAATTGATTTTAACTCAAATTTCAATTAAAAATATGAAAATCTCAAAATTTCTCCATGTAAATCCGCGGACGCAAAGAAGTCTATAAATACCCTCCTCTTGAATAAGTGACAGAGTTAGGGATTGAAGTGATATCAGAGTGATGATTGAGTGAAAATCGAAGCAACAACGTTCAAATGCTGAAGTGCTGCTGTTTCCAGAAGTCGGCGTCCATTCTTCATCATTCTTCATCCATCCAAGACCAAGGCTTCCAGGGGCCATCCATTATTAAACTTTCAATTCATTTCTGCATTTTCACTCCATTAATTTTACATTCTTCATCACATCACTCCATGCAATACACACAACACTAGCATCATTTTCAAAACCAATTTGATTAAGAGGTTTAAAAGACCATCCCAATAAGTGAGTTTTCTGTTTAGTTGCATATTTAAAATCTCTTCTGGAATAGATATTACTTTTGCCTAAGTTCTCATCATCGTTATTTCTTTCTATTTCCTGCAAGGTACAAAGAAAAATCAAGGGGAGGAAATCAATAGCAAACAACAAGGACTCTGGACGATCCTCAAAACTCAACAGCAATCAAAGCAAGAACAAAGAAAAGAAATGGCTCTCTTTCTTCATGCGGCTAAAGGAGGGGAACCAAGAGCTCAAGAATCTCCCACGTCCAAACAGGTAGGCGATCAAACTCTTTCTTTTGAAACTTTTAAGTCAAAAGTTTCTGGCGATCACTTCACTTAGTTTCTTTTTAATAGGTTTATTTTGCACCTAAACAACATAGTTTTTCATAATAATCACACACTCATTCTAAGCAGTCACAACTTTTTTGGCGATCACGGTGGGACTTGGTCTCGTCATCTTTTAGTTCTTTGTTCTTGTTGTTACCAATCGGGCACCAACGGTGCACCACTTGTGTCTCTCGACACGCCCTCTCCAATTGGTGAGTCTTTTTAGTTTAGTTAATTTCCTATGTGCACCACGTGCACACCCTTGTGGCAAGATCTTGCCCTCCCCGTTGATTAGTTGAAAAGCTGTTTTTTGTGATGAAATGTTGTGTGATTGACTGATATCTTAGTTGTTTAGTTGATAAAATCATCCTGTTAAAACCTGAAACAAAAAATCTTTTGCATGAGTTTATTATTTATCGTTTTTATCCGGTTTGAGGAGGAATCAATCCAGAAATTCCTCGTGGAAAACTGAACATGCGACTTGAAAAGCGTCCAGGAACAGCGACGCATTTCAAATTGCGTCGTGATACCCAGACGCCTCTCAGTTTCTTTTCTCTGCTATCTGCTTTTTGAGCTTCTGCGAAAAATTAAGGCTCTGTCTGAATAGCGTCGACCAACAGCGACGCGATTCATGCAGTTTCTTATTTCTTCTTCAGTTCTCAGATTTTTGTGATCTGTGTGCTAATTACCCATTATGTATTAAGCATTAGAGGCCATCCAGGCTACAGGTCATACGCATTGTGGCTAACACCCTTCTCTTCTTAGGAACACTCTTCTTGACGTCATCAACTCTCTCTGATTGGGTCGGTCCCTCGATCAGACTAGAGTAGTTAGCGTTAAAGACCTCCGTAAGTCCCCAAAATCAAGCTATTCCTCCTTGATCATCGGGCTGGTTGTACCAATTGAAGTCCCGGTTAGATTTCCATAAACGTTGTGAGAGAAAGCCATAGAATATAACGGTGGACATTGAACTGAAACTAGGATCCCATCCCTTGAGCGAATTTGTGATTTAATTAAATCCAAATAACCCAACAAGGAATCCTACAATCACATTAAACATCCACTTGTTTGTTTAATCTCTGTACAACTTGTTTGTCAATCTCTGAAAAAAAAATCTAATATCATGCTGCTCCGATCAAGCAGGGACTTGAGCGTGGCTTCAGATGCCACGATCAACTACGAGGGAGATGCTAATGCCCCTCGCGATTCCGATTACAATTTTGAGAGCGGGAGAGATGCTGATGCCTCCCGTAATTCTGTCCCTGTTCCAGTTCGACATGAGGGGAATGTCCGAACCCCTCTTTATCATCCTCATGATCAATATCTTGATCCTCCCCCGCATGTGCATGCGGTCCCTAATCCTACCTTTGAGGGGGACATGAATCTTGATGATCCCTCATCTTCTGATCCCTCGGATCTTGTAAATGCTTTGATAGTTCTTGCCTCCCGTCTGGACCCTCAACAGTTCGAGGCGATCCAGTCCATTCTAAAGGAGAAGACGCCCATGCAGTCTGTAGTCTTGTCATTATTTAAGTGAATTGAGTATATATGCGGATGTAAAATAGTCTAGAGTGTATATCCACAGGAAGGAAAATTTATTTATCTTTAATCATAATTTAGTAAATAATAACCCTATTTTAACTTGATAAATATCAAAAAATAAAATGGTAAAGTGTACTTGTTTACAATGATGATATTAGTTGGAGGCTGCCATAGGAGATGTTTCTTATGTTCATATATTCATTTTTACTTGGTTAATGTCATAAGATAAAACGAAGCAAGTCATGTATATAATATAAAAAACAATAAACAATAGTAGCTAAGTGTCTCAAAGGTCGAGGATCACATATATGTTCCCTTCTGTTTTTACTAGTTTTTGACATTTTTACTTATTTAATATCAAAGATAATAAAATGGTAATAGCAAAAGGTCTCAAAGGTCAAGGGTCTCTTATCCTTTTTTAAGATCTATAGATAATAAAATGGTAATAGCAAAAGGTCTCAAAGGTCAAAGGTCTCTTATCCCTTTTTAAGATCCATTTTCAAATCAAAGGAGAGCAAAAATAGAACAAAAGTATCTATTATTTTTACTAGTTTTTGACATTTTTACCGAAAACTAAAGTGTATAACCCAAGGGGATATTTTTGATTGTTAAATACCAGAAAAGAAAACTGTAACAATTACTTATCTAACATCAGAAAATAAATCATAAATCACTTCAAGAAGGTTCCACCGGGATTCGAACCCAGGTCGCTGGATTCAAAGCCCAGAGTGATAACCACTACACCATGGAACCTATTTGGGGTATTTGAATATTTAATTTTTTTTTATAATTTTTTATTTTACATTTTAAGATGGAGAAAAGGGAGTTTTGAGGGAGCCCTAGACTCACCATACTCAACGCCTATATATATATATTCATATCATTATTTGACCGACTCTAGTCTTGTCATTATTTAAGTGAAGTGAATATATATCCACTACACCATCGAACCTGTTTGGGGTATTGGAATACTTAAAATTTTTGATAATTTTTTATTTTATTTTTTAAGGTGGAGAAAAGGGCGTTTTGAGGGAGACTTGAGCTCACTATAGTCAACACTATAGATATATTCATATCATTATTTAACTGACTGTAGTCTTGCCATTATTTAAGTGAAGTGAGTATATATGCGGATGTAAAACAGTCTAGAGTGCGTATCCACAGGAAGGACAATTTATTTATCTTTAATCATAATTTAGTAAATAATAACCATACTTTAACTTGATAAATATCAAAAAATAAAATGGTAAAGTGTACTTGTTTACAATGATGATATTACTTAGAGGCTGCCATGGGAGATGTTTCTTATGTTCATATATTCATTTTTACTTGGTTAATGTCATAAGATAAAACGAAGCAAGTCATGTATTTAATATAAAAAACAATAAAACAATAGTAGCTAAGTGTCTCAAAGGTCGAGGATCACATATATGTTCCCTTCTGTTTTTACCAGTTTTTGACATTTTTACTTATTTAATATCAAAGATAATAAAATGGTAATAGCAAAAGGTCTCAAAGGTCAAGGGTCTCTTATCCTTTTTTAAGATTCATAGATAATAAAATGGTAATGGCAAAAGCTCTCGAAGGTTACAGGTCTCTTATCCCTTTTTAAGATCCATTTTCAAATCAAAGGAGAGCAAAAATAGAAACAAAAGTATCTATTATTTTTACTAGTTTTTGACATTTTTACCGAAAACTAAAATGTATAACCCTAGGGGATATTTTTGCTTGTTAAATACCAGAAAAGAAAACTGTAACAATTACTTATCTAACATCAGAAAATAAATCGTAAATCACTTCAAGAAGGTTCCACCGGGATTCAAACCCAGGTCGTTGGATTCAGAGCCCAGAGTGATAACCACTACACCATTGAACCTATTTGGGGTATTTGAATATTTAATTTTTTTTATAATTTTTTATTTTACATTTTAAGATGGAGAAAAGGGAGTTTTGAGGGACCCCTAGACTCACCATAATCAACCCCTACATATATATTCATATCATTATTTGACAGACTGTAGTCTTGTCATTATTTAAGTGAAGTGATTATATAACCACTACACCATCGAACCTGTTTGGGGTATTGGAATACTTAAAATTTTTTGATAATTTTTTATTTTATTTTTCAAGGTGGATAAAAGGGCGTTTTGAGGGAGACTTGAGCTCACTATAGTCAACACTATAGATATATTCATATCATTACTTAACTGACTCTAGTCTTGTTATTATTTCAGTGAAGTGAGTATATATGCGGATGTAAAACAACCTAGAGTAAGTATCCACAGGAAGGACAATTTATTTATCTTTAATCATAAATTAGTAAATAATAACCATACTTTAACTTGATAAATATCAAAAAATAAAATGGTAAAGTGTACTTGTTTACAATGATGATATTAGTTAGAGGCTGCCATGGGAGATGTTTCTTATGTTCATATATTCTTTTTTACTTGGTTAATGTCATAAGATAAAACGAGGCAAGTCATGTATTTAGTATAAAAAACAATAAAAAAATAGTAGCTCAGTGTCTCAAAGGTCGAGGATCACATATATGTTCCCTTCTGTTTTTACTAGTTTTTGACATTTTTACTTATTTAATATCAAATATAATAAAATGGTAATAGCAAAAGGTCTCAAAGGTCAAGGGTCTCTTATCCTTTTTTAAGATCCATAGATAATAAAATGGTAATAGCAAAAGCTCTCGAAGGTGAAAGGTCTCTTATCCCATTTTAAGATCCATTTTCACATCAAAGGAGAGCAAAAATAGAAACAAAAGTATCTATTATTTTTACTAGTTTTTGACATTTTTACTGAAAACTAAAATGTATAACCCTAGGGGATATTTTTGCTTGTTAAATACCAGAAAAGAAAACAGTAACAATTACTTATCTAACATCAGAAAATAAATCGTAAATCACACAAGTAGGTTCCACCGGAATTCGAACCCAGGTCGCTGGATTCAAAGCCCAGAGTGATAACCACTACACCATGAAACCTATTTGGGGTATTTGAATATTTATTTCTTTTTTATAATTTTTTATTTTACATTTTAAGATGGAGAAAAGGGAGTTTTGAGGGAGTCCTAGACTCAACCATAATCAACCCCTATATATATATTTATATCATTATTTGACCGATTGTAGTCTTGTCATTATTTAGGTGAAGTGATTATATAACCACTACACCATCGAACCTGTTTGGGGTATTGGAATACTTAAAATTTTTTGATAATTTTTTATTTTATTTTTCAAGGTGGACAAAAGGGCGTTTTGAGGGTGACTTGAGCTCACTATAGTCAACACTATAGATATATTCATATCATTATTTAACGGACTCTAGTCTTGTCATTATTTAACTGAAGTGAGTATATATGCGGATGTAAAACAGTCTAGAGTGCGTATCCACAAGAGGACAATTTATTTATCTTTAATCATAATTTAGTAAATAATAACCATACTTTAACTTGATAAATATCAAAAAATAAAATGGTAAAGTGTACTTGTTTACAATGATGATATTAGTTAGAGGCTGCCATGGGAGATGTTTCTTATGTTCATATATTCATTTTTACTTGGTTAATGTCATAAGATAAAACGAAGCAAGTCATGTACTTAATATAAAAAACAATAAAACAATAGTAGCTAAGTGTCGCAAAGGTCGAGGATCACATGTATGTTCCCTTCTGTTTTTACTAGTTTTTGACATTTTTACTTATTTAATATCGAAGATAATAAAATGGTAATAGCAAAAGGTCTCAAAGGTCAAGGGTCTCTTATCTTTTTTTAAGATCCATAGATAATAAAATGGTAATAGAAAAAGCTCTCGAAGGTCAAAGGTCTCTTATCCCTTTTTAAGATCCACTTTCAAATCAAAGGAGAGCAAAAATAGAAACAAAAGTATGTATTATTTTTACTAGTTTTTGACATTTTTACCGAAAACTAAAATGTATAACCCTAGGGGATATTTTTTCTTGTTAAATACCAGAAAATAAAACTGTAACAATTACTTATCTAACATCAGAAAATAAATCGTAAATCACTTCAAGAAGGTTCCACCGGGATTCGAAACCAGGTCGCTGGATTCAGAGCCCAGAGTGATAACTACTACACCATGGAACCTATTTGGGGTATTTGAATATTTAATTTTTTTTATAATTTTTTATTTTACATTTTACGATGGAGAAAAGGGAGTTTTGAGGGAGCCCTAGACTCACCATAACCAACCCCTATATATATATTCCTATCATTATTTGACAGACTGTAGTCTTGTCATTATTTAAGTGAACTGATTATATAACCACTACACCATCAAACCTGTTTGGGGTATTGGAATACTTAAAATTTTTTGATAATTTTTTATTTTATTTTTTAAGGTGGAGAAAAGGGCGTTTTGAGGGAGACTTGAGCTCACTTAAGTCAACACTATAGATATATTCATATCATTATTTAACTGACTCTAGTCTTGTCATTGTTTAAGTGAAGTGAGTATATATGCGGATGTAAAACAGTCTAGAGGGCGTATCCACAGGATGGACAATTTATTTATCTTTAATCATAATTTAGTAAATAATAACCATACTTTAACTTGATAAATATCAAAAAATAAAATGGTAAAGGGTACTTGTTTACAATGCTGATATTAGTTAGAGGCTGCCATGGGAGATTTTTCTTGTGTTCATATATTCATTTTTACTTGGTTAATGTTATAAGATAAAACGAAGCAAGTCATGTATATAATATAAAAAACAATAAAACAATAGAAGCTAAGTGTCTCCAAGGTCGAGGATCACCTATATGTTCCCTTCTGTTTTTACTAGTTTTTGACATTTTTACTTATTTAATATCAAAGATAGTAAAATGGTAATAGCAAAAAGTCTCAAAGGTCAAGGGTCTCTTATCCTTTTTTAAGATCCATAGATAATAAAATGGTAATAGCAAAAGGTCTCAAAGGTCAAAGGTGTCTTATCCCTTTTTAAGATCCATTTTCAAATCAAAGGAGAGCAAAAATAGAAACAAAAGTATCTATTATTTTTACTAGTTTTTGACATTTTTACCGAAAACTAAAATGTATAACCCTAGGGGATATTTTTGCTTGTTAAATACCAGGAAATAAAACAGTAACAATTACTTATCTAACATCAGAAAATAAATCGTAAATCACATCAAGAAGGTTCCACCGAGATTCGAACCCAGGTCGCTGTAGACACGCTAATTTTGACATCATTTTGATTAAATTTCATATCATATAACAATGCCTCATAATGGTCTGATATTTAATCTTTGGTTAATTTTTATTGATCTTTTTGGGTTAATTATCTGAATAGTGTCGGGTCAAGCAGATATGATTTAAGTTAATCAATTGAATTGATTTTAACTCAAATTTCAATTAAAAATATGAAGAAGTCTAAAAGACGTTGACCTGTGTGGACGCTGTAGACACGCTAATTTTGACGTCATTTCGAGTAAATTTCATATCATATAATAATGCCTCGAAATGGTCTGATATTTAATCATTAATTAATTTTTATTAATCTTTTTAAGTGTCGGGTTTAACAGATGTGTTTAAGTTAATCAATTGAATTGATTTTAGCTCAAATTTGAGTTAAAATATGAAGAATTCTAAAAGACGTCGACCCACGTGGACGCCATTTAGAGTTTATTCCTGTTTTAACGATTAAATTTGAATTTTAATTAATTGATTTATTAACTAAAAGGCGTCTGGTAAGGTCGACGCGTTTTAGGTTTCCTAGGCTATTTCTACTTCTCCTCCGGATGTTTATCCTTATCTTAATTAGTCTAAAAGACGTCTACACAAGTGGACGCTTTTTACCTAATAAAGATAAAGATAAGTTTTCCCGGATGTTTATCCTTATCTTAATTAATCTGAAAGGCGTCAGCCAAGGTGGACGCGTTTTAGATAATTACAGATAAAGATGAATTAATCAGTAATTATCTGTCGGTTAAGATGGATAAATTCGGAGTTTTCAAATGTTAATCTCGAACGCAAGAAATGCCTATAAATACCCTGCATGTTAAAAGAAAAGGAGAACATAATTAAGTTGAGTTGAGCCATAGCGTTATAGCGAGTTGAAGATCGAAGCAACAACGTCGTAACGCCGGAGCGCTGCCATTTCCAGAAGTCGGCGTCCTTTCAAGATCTTCATCCTTTCAAGAGCTTCAACCGACTGGGCATAAGTTTTTCATTACTGCATTCATTTCATTAGTTTCATTTTTTTATTCACTTCATGCAAACACACACCACAGCATAATCTTTCAAAAAAAACCTATTTGATTTAAGGGGTTTCAAAGCCATTAAAAAAGTAAGTTTGCTGTTTTAAATATGCTTAACATCATGATTAGTTCAGATACTACTTCTACTTAGATTCTCATCATTGTTTCTTCATTCTGTTTTTTTTTCTGTCTCTGCTACACTCAACAACAACAACAAGAGATCAAAAGGGGGAAATCAAGCATAACTTCTGGACGATCCTCAACCTCAAATTCCACAGCAAGAACAAAAGAAACAAAGAAAGGGCTCTCTTTCTTCAGCCGGCTGAGGAAGGGGAACCAAGGACTCAATCTTCCTCGTTTGAAAGGTAGGCGATCATATTTCTTTTGAAACTTTTAAGTTAAAAGTTTCTGGCGATCACTGCACTTTAGTTGCTGTTTTTAATAGGTTAGTTTACACCTAAACAACATAGATATTTCATGTTAATCACACGGTCATTCTAAGCACCTACAGCTTTTTTGGCGATCACGGTGGGACTTGGTCTCGCCATCTTTTAGTTTCTTTTTGTTCTTGCTATCATCATATCGGGCACCCACGGTGCACCATTTGTGTCTCTGGACACGTCCTCACCAATTGGTGAGTGTTTAGTTTAATTAATTTCCCTCGTGCACCACGTGCACACCCCAGTGGCAAGATCTTGCCCTCCCCTTGATTAAATCAAAAGGCTGTTTTTGTGATAAAAATGATGTGTGATTGATTGTTTTTCTAGTTGTTTAGTTAGTAAACCATCCTGTTTAAAATCTGGAACTAAAAAATTTACATGAGTCGATTGTTTACTGCTTTTTACCTTATTTGAGGGGGATTCAACCCAGAAAATCCTCCTGGAAAACTGTTTCTGCGAACTGAAAAGCGTCCAGAATAGCTGACGCGTTTCAAAACCGCGTCAACCTACCTAGACGCCTTTCAGGCTTCACAGCTTCTCTGCTGTCTGCATCTGCTTCTGCGAAAAATTAAGTTCTGTTTTGAATAGCGTCGACTACCATCGACGCGATTCAGACAGTTTCTTAATCTTTTTCAGTTTCTAGATTTTTGTGTTTTGAGTGCTAGCTACCCATTACTTACTAAGCATTAGAGGCTGTCCAGGCCACAGGACATACGCATTGAGGCTAATCCCTCCTCTTCTTAGGAACACATTACTCGACGTCAGCAACTCTCTCTGATTGGGTTGGTCCCTTGATCAGACTAAAGAAGTTGACGTTGAGACCTCCATAAGTCCCCAAAATCAAGGTATTCCTCCTTGATCATCGGGCTGGTTGTACCAATTGAAGTCCCGGTTAGATTCTGAAAGCGTTGTGAGAGAAAGCCCTACAGAATAACGGTGGAAATCGAACTGAAACTAGGATCCTTTCCCTGAGCGAAATTGTGGTTTAATCCAATTCAAATAACTCAACAAGGAATCCTAAAATCACGTTAAGCATCCACTTGTTTGATTAATCTCTGTACAACTTGTTTGATTAAATCTTTGAAAAGGGAATCTAACATCATGTTGCTACGATCAGGAAGGGACTTGAGTGTGGCTCCAGACGCCATGATTAATTACGAGGGAGATACTAATGCCCCTCGGAATTCTGAGTACAACTATGAGAGTGGGAGAGATGCTGATGCCTCCCGTAGTTCTATCTCCATTCCGTATCGTCTAGATGGGAATGTTCGGACACCTCTTTTGCCCCCACGTGATCAATATCCTGATCCTCTTCCGCATGAATATGCGATCCCTAATCCTGATCTTGAGGGGGACATGAATCAGAACGATCCCTCATCCTCTGATCCTACGGATCTCATCAATGCTCTGGGAGTTCTTGCCTCCCGACTGGACCCTCAGCAGTTCGAGGCGATCCAATCTATTTTGAAGGGGAAGGCACCTATGCAGCCTGCCGAGCCGAACCCGGTGGCTCCCCCTGCTGTTCCTCAGCAACCTTCTTTTCCTCCTCCTTATATCCATCAGGCCATGGAGGGCCTTCATATTACTTCTCGGCCAGCTGCGCCGCAGCTTTCATCATCTAGGCAACCGGCTAGACCGCAAACGCCTACTTATCAAAATGCCCTCGGGCATGGCGGAAGCGCTGCCGGACCTCCCCTCTATTGTCCACCCTGCCCAACGTACTCTAGGCAGCAGGCCTACCAAGTACCTCCTCCTCCTCCTCCTCCTCAAGCAGATCTGACCACACAAACGCTGTTGGCCAAAATGGAGCGTATGGATGAGCAATTTAATAACCTCCAGAAAATGATGGGGGTCAGAGCTGTACCAAAGATCAGTCTACCGAGTCTGCCAGTATTCCATCTGCCACCCTCTGAAATGCCAGTGTACCGAAAGTACAACGGTACTGGTAACCCCTTCACACACCTGAAGGAGTTCATGTATGAATCCTCTTTCTGGCAGAACGACAAGAGGTCGTTGGCCTTCTTGTTCAGGAGATCTCTAGAGGGACCAGCCCTCGAATGGTTCTTTTCCCTGGAACCCTCAGAAGTAGAAGATTACGGTATCGTTTCACGCAAATTCATTCAACGATACCAGGACAGAGTTGCACCCTCCTTGTCTATCACGGACCTCATTGCAGAAAAGATGAAACCTGATGAGGAGTTTGTCAGTTTTGCTGACAGGTGGCGGGGTCTGGCTGAAAAGGCGAAGGATCACTTGTCCGAGTCTGAACAAGTGAAAATGTTAATTTCCAATGCCACTCCCCAGTTCAAGCTCGTCCTCTCCTTGAACAACTTGACTAACATGGCAGAGCTCTACGAAAGAGCACGGTACTGCCAGAATGCTTTCAAGGACGCTACATTCTCTAGCGTCTTCGATCCTCATAGACCTAGCAGGCCTCCGCCTCGGAAGCCTGCAGTGCCGAACTCTTCTAGCACAGGTCCGACTACCGAGGGCACGCTCTCTCATGAGCAAGTGAGCACCATGAACAATAACTCGCCCCAGTTCGTGAGGAGTCAGCAGCAGTACCAGAGGCCACAGCAACAAGGGTACAGACAGCAGCAGAACCCCCAGTACCAACAGCAGTATCAGCGGCCCCAGCAGCCGAATCAGAATCAAAACCAGCAACAGCTACAGCAACAGCCGCAACGGCAACAGCAGCAGCAAGCAAGACCACCAGCACAAGCAGCAGCACCACCCAACATGGGCATAGTGCAGAATCCGCTCCCGGAGCACCAGAATCAGAACCAGGTTGCTCCCATTCTAACGAACAGCCAGTCAGAGGCTGGTCGTGGGCAACAATGGAGGATAGAGGACTCTTCCTCTCTCTACTCAACGGGTCACGTTCAAAGTACCGCAGAGCGACTACCACGCCGCACCATCCACATACCCAGACCACAACCCGTCACCATCACCCCTCTACCCACACCCACATATCACTCGCCCTCATCCAATAACCCATTACCGCTACCCACCTTCCTTAGACCCATGGCGCCCCGCACTCCTACGCCTCCATCATATACCCCACCGCAAACCAATAACGCACCCCTTTTACCATCTAGGCCACTATTACGCATACCATTTCCTACTTCACCCGCTACCACTACCACCTACCCAGATATGCCCCAACCATCCAAACCGTTACTACGCGTACCATTCCCCACTTCGCCAACCACTTACCCATCTACCATCCAACCCTCTAGGCCTTTAATCCGCACCGCGCCATCGCCACCTAACCCTACGCCATCACCACCTAACCCTACGCCATCACCACCTAACCCAACGCCACCACCTACGCATCAACCCTCCGCACCGCTTACGCCACCCAACTCTGCAGTACTCAAGGTGTCACCCGGATCCTCCACGGTCGAGGAACATGCGCTCCGGAGTGGAAGGATTTTCAACAAGGTCTTTCCTCAGTCCACAGTCAGAGACGGCCCATCACAGCCGACTGAGGAAGCCCATAATGAAGAGAGTGCACCAGGCACTCAATATGACTTGTTGAAACATCTGGACAGAACACCGGCACGGATCACTGTACTTGAATTGATTAAAAGATCCAAGATTCACCAAGAAGCTTTAATGGAATACCTACAGAAGGTGATGGTCAATGAAGACGTGCCGGTAGAGAAGATTGCAGCACTACTAGTTCCTCAGGGGGATCAGCCCTCAATTACATTTCACACATCGGAACTAGCACCGCCAGCCGCTAGAAGCATGGCTCTGAGCATCACGGTCAATATCTCCAAAAAGGCCGTGGATGCATGCCTAGTTGATACAGGGGCTTCAATTAATGTTTTACCTCCGAAGACCCTGGAGCTATGCGGTGTGCCCAAGGAGAAATGGCTGCCTAGCCCCATCTCAGTTACGGCATATGACAATTCTGCCCGTTCCCCTCTGGGAATGGTTTATTTAAAGGTAGAGTTAGGTCCAGTAAGTCATGCAGAGGTTGAATTTCATATTCTAGAAATCGACCCTTCCATAAATGCCATTCTGGGACGTCCTTATATTAAAACTCTTGAGGCGATTCCTTCTACGAATCACCAATGCCTCAAATTCCCTTATAAAGGACGAATTATTAAAGTGACGAGCATGCCGATCCTTGCTGCTGCTCTTACATTGAATATTAAATCTGCTGTTTTACCTGGCCGACAACCTTTTCTGTCGGTATTACAGGTCTACCGTCCAGTGGCTAATCCTTTGAAAGCCGCTACCATTTCTCCATACCCATTAAATGCTATCAAAAGGGGGAAGTGCATGAGTACCCCGGGATGGAGAATCATGATGAAGAACGGCTACAAGCCTGGGAAAGGTCTGGGCACACAATTGCAAGGCAGGACCACTCCTGTTAAAGATCATCGGGCAGTACCTGGAAGCGGTCTGGGCTATAGGCCAATGAAACTGAAGCAAGACAGGGTTCAGCAAGAAGACGGTCAAGAAATCTTGGAAACAATGTCCACACCACTGAAAGAAGGCCGAGATCCCTTAACATGGACTCTATATACTCACTTTGTGAAAGGGCCCATACTTAGTCACGACAACATGGTGGTCATTACTTCCTGTTTTGACTTCCATGACATATATGGGAGGGACTTGGCCAGACATTGTTCCGAACTACTTACGTACCAATCCTTGGAGGCTCTGCGGCCTATGAAGAGGAGGAAATTCCATGACCCTGAATGCGAATGGTACAGATGGTTCGACCTGAGGGACCTATACATAGCACTGAACAGACTATTCCTGGATCCTGCAGAACCCAAGTGGCCACCGCAGATCGACGAGCTAACTGAGAGCCCTGGCGCAATCTTTGACAAGCGGATACTGCTGTCCGAACAAACTGATGAAGGGGAGCCAGATGACCCCTATGAAGCTGGTTACACAACAGATCTGCTCTGGAGGGGGACATATCCTTCACATGTCCTAATGCTCCATACTCTTTTCCGTACACTACTCTTGACCCCGACTTGGTCGCGGGTCATAATTGAAGATATTCCACGGGCCCCGCCCGTTATGATAACTCTGTCCCCTCGGGACTTTATCCCACAACCTCCTCTCGACCTAGAGAGGATGTATGATCTGATCTGGGACATATTACTATATGATCCCCCTAATCCTCTGGCCTTGGTGCCGCTTCCTCCGTCCGATTCTCCTCCCATCTGTATTCACTCCTGCTTCATGTTTAATTCCTCGATGATCCAAAAAAAAGAACGCCAATTTTACAACAAATTCTTCCCAAATCATTATCGAGGAAACATCTTACTTGTCCGATTACGCCCTATCGCGCGGGTCCGTCGGTCAAGATTCTCTCCTAGATCTACTCTGTCCCTCCCCACGGGAGGATTCACCTGTATTCCCACCTGTATCCCAGGATTTTCATCCTGCTTCATCTTCATTAGGTTATGATAGACAGTTTAGTGAAGTTAAGGAGTCTAGTTTTAGGCAGGTTAGTCAGGTTAGGAAGTCTAGGAAGCCTAAGGGTAGGCAAATTCCAGAAAGATACCTCCAGGATTTGACTGATAAATGTTCCTTTTACTCTTTAATCCCTCAGCTTTTAGAAGATCCAATTCAGATGCCAGTAGATTGTACAGATGATGAGTCAGTCAATGATGGGTACGGGGTATATGAGTTAGTACATGAAAAGGACCCCATTGTTGAAGATGAGGAAGATGATGAGGACGCAGCGGAGGCATATGCCAGTGGAGTGAAGAGATTTGATGAACCCTCAGCTGCCGTCGAAGAGCCCACCAAAGAAATAAACTTAGGGACTGAAGACGAACCTAAAGTTGTCCTCGTCAATAAAAATCTTTCTGCAGAGGATGAAAAGGCAATGGTACAAGTACTTAAGGATTATAAGGACACTTTCGCCTGGAGTTACGAGGATATGCCGGGGTTAGACTCATCTTTAGTTGAACACAGGTTAACATTAAAAGATGGAGCTAGTCCGGTCAAGCAGAAATTAAGGCGATTCCACCCACAAATGGCTCTAAAGATGAAGGAAGAAGTCGATAAATTACACAAAGCCAAATTCATTAGAGTTGTCCTTTATCCACAATGGGTGGCCAATATAGTCCCGGTTATGAAAAAGGATGGGAAGGTCAGAATTTGTATTGACTTCCGCGATCTGAACCGGGTGTGTCCTAAAGATGATTTTCCATTGCCTCATATTGATGTACTCATCGATAACACTGCTGGCTATGAGACGTTATCATTTATGGATGGATTTTCAGGATACAACCAGATTAAGCTGGCAGAAGAGGATCAAGAGAAGACTTCATTCACTACACCTTGGGGAACATATTGTTATGTCGTCATGCCATTTGGATTGAAGAACGCTGGAGCCACTTATCAAAGGGCCATGATGGCAATATTTCATGACATGATGCATATAGATTTGGAAGTGTATGTGGATGACTTATTGGTTAAGTCTAAAACGAAGGCTGAGCACGCCAAAGTTTTGGCAAGGGTATTAGAGAGATCGAGAGAGTATCAGTTGAAGATGAATCCCAAGAAATGTGTATTCGGGGTATCTTCAGGGAAATTGCTTGGATTCATTGTCAGCAAACGGGGAATTGAGATCGATCCCAATAAGGCGAAGGCTATCAGAGAAATGCCACCTCCCAAAAACTTGAAAGAGTTAAGAGGATTAATCGGGAGGCTACAATTTATTCGCCGTTTTGTCTCCCAGCACTCACAAAGGTGTAAGCCGTTCTATGAGCTTACCAAGCCAGGAGTCAAATTCAATTGGGACGATAAGTGTCAGGAGGCATTTGATGGATTAAAGGACTATTTGGCTAGTCCTCCTGTTTTGAGACCACCATCTCCAGGCAGACCATTGATACTTTATATTTCAGTCCTGGATGATGCAGTGGGGGCTGTCCTAGCACAAGAAGATGAAGAAGGAAAAGAGAGGGCAGCCTATTATCTCTCTAAACTTCTCAACCCCGCTGAACAGAGATATACGGCGATGGAGAAAACATGTGTAGCATTGGTTTGGGTTGTTCAGAAATTAAAGCATTACTTTCTGGCCCATGAAATCCATCTCATCGCTAGGATGAATCCGATCAAGTTCCTTCTGGAGAAATCTGTTCTTACTGATAGGTTAGCACGATGGCAAAGCTTTCTATCTCAATTCGATATCATTTACATTCAACAGAAAGCGATCAAGGGCTATGCCATAGCAGAACATCTCGCTCATCATCCCCTTCCTCGATTTGATCCAGTGCGATCAGAGTTTCCGGATGAGGAACTGATGTCCGTAAATCAAATCAGAGATGATATGTGGACTCTGCATTTTGACGGAGCTCTGAATTCTCATGGAAAGGGGATCGGAATCGTTCTGTTATCACCTGAAGGTGTCACCATTCCACAAGCCTTTCAGCTTGATTTTCCAGTCACCAACAACATAGCTGAATACGAGGCACTTCTTGCTGGTCTCGAGGCTGCTCATTTTCATGGTGCCACTAAACTCAGGATTGTAGGTGATAGCCAATTAATTCTTCACCAAGTGCTGACCAAGTATCGAACTCTTGATCCCAAGCTTAAGCCATATCAAGAACTTACTTTTGCTTATTCAAAGCTTTTCACGAAATTGATCTTTGTCCATGTTCCTAGAAATCAAAACATCTTAGCTGACGCTCTAGCTTCACTTGCATCTTCTCTTGATTTTCCTATCAGCAAGCAATCTGAATCAATCATAGTTCATAGGCGTCTTTCACCCGCCGTGAAAGATCCTTCATTTCTTAGAACTAAGGAGAAGTTGCTGAAGAAATTCAAAGATGGAAGTATCGTGGAGAAAAGAGAAATCATGTTGATGGAGCTGTTAGAAGAGATGGATGATGAACAGAAGCCATGGTATTATGAAATTGCAAAATATTGTGAAGATCAATCGTATCCTGAAGAAGCTACAACTGAGGAGGAAAGAGCTATCAGGAGAGTTGCTCAACGATACACCCTAGTTGGGGGAGCATTATATAAGAGAGGTTTTGATGGAGTTCTTCTGAGATGTTTAGACGAGGATGAGCTTTGGAAGGTTATGGAAGGAGCTCATAGTGGAGTTTGTGGTGGCCATGTCAATGGACAGATGCTAGCAAAGAAGATCCTTAGACAAGGATTTTATTGGCCAACCATGGAAGAAGATTGTGTAGGATATGTCCGTAGGTGTGCCAAGTGTCAACTTCACGCCGACAAAATTCATTCTCCTGCATCTTCACTCCATCCTGTTTCTTCCCCATGGCCTTTCTCCATGTGGGCTTTCGACATTATTGGACCCCTTGGTAACCCAGATTCCGGCATCAAGCAAAAATCTTTCATTCTCACGGCAACGGAATACTTTACCAAGTGGGCAGAAGCTGAAGCATACGTGGATATCAAAGCATCAACCGTCTGCAAATTCATCATGAAGAACATCATCACAAGATTCGGGATTCCAAGTACCATCGTCACCGACAACGGACCGCAGTTCGTGTCACAGGAATTGAAGGACCTCTGCAACAGGTATAAAATTGCATTGCATCATTCATCTCCTTATTATCCGCAAGGCAATGGTCAAGCAGAGGCAACTAATAAGACTTTGATAAAAATTATCAAAAAGACGTGTAAATCTAACAAATTCGCAGATTGGCCAGAAAATTTGGTTGAGGCTCTATGGGCCTACCGAACTTCAATCCGCACGCCTACTGGGCAAACTCCTTATTCCTTAACATTTGGAATGGAGGCGGTAGTTCCATATGAGATCCTTATACCATCATTAAGAGTACAATTGAACAAGGAATTCTCCATTGATGAACATCGTTCAGCACTTCTTGCTCAATTGGAACTTTTAGACGAGAAAAGATGGTCAGCTGCTAATCATGCAAAAGTTTATCAAAACAGATTAGCACGTTTTTATCAAAAGAAAGTCATTGAACGAAAGTTCAAAGTCGGTGAAATGGTCGTTAAAAGAATTTTTGTAAAACCTGGTGGTCCGCGTTCTAAGCTCCAACCCAACTGGGAAGGACCTTATGTTGTATCGCACGCTTATCCTGGTAATGCTTATCGTCTTGTTAATGCAGAAGGAGAAGAGCTAAATCATCCCTGGAATGGTTTACATCTTAAGAAATACTACCCTTAAGATAAAGAGTCGGTCAGTATGGTACAAAGACCAGTGGAATCAGAAAATTTATAAACTCAAATTTCTTTGTTAGTCTGAATAATTTAACTTCAAACCCATTACCGCACACACTGACACGTTTGATTCGTGAGTAACAAGAGATGCCAAGTCCTTAAGAATATCAAGAGCTTGACCAAAAGTATGAAGTACAAATCATTCCTTTTAAATAAAATTCAGTTTTACACTCGGCCCATGATGTCGGAACGAGGCTTAAAATAGACTACCAAGAATACCCGCCATCTTAGTAGGAGGCCGTCATAAAAAATGGGAGAGATCCGTTCCAAAGCAAAGCAAAAAAGAAAAGAATAGAAAAGCAAAAGCAAGGCAAAAAGCCAAATTCAAATCAAAAGGCCATTACACTACAAACGTTACATCAAGGCCATGAAATGAAACAAAAGGGAACGCAAGGTCGATAAATACCCCGGAAAGAAAATGACCGAACCCCAACAGATATTAGGGTTGGAAAGGGACATCTTTTTAGGTCTCCGGAACCTTCTCATGGGCTTTCTAAATCTATTCTTCTTTTCTTTCTAAAGAGGTATACTTCAAGCTTAAGGAATGGCTTAGATTGACTAAGGGTCAAATCATCAAATGGGATCACGAATGGAAACACAAGTTCAAACACGAGGGGTTTTAAGTTAAGTTGTTAAAGAACAATTTGGAAATTAAGTTAATAAATGAATATGATCTTTTGATCTAAGTACCATACTGGTCTTTTAGTCAAAAAAAAAAAAAAAAAAAAAAGAAAAAAAAAAAAAAACAAAAAAAACAAAAAAATTGCATATGTCAAAAATTCAAAAAAATGTATATGTCAAAATTCAAAAAAAAATGTATATGCAAAAATTCAAAAAAATTGCATATGTCAAAAATTCAAAAAAATGAATATGTCAAAATTCAAAAAAAAATTGCATATGTCAAAAATTCAAAAAAAAATGTATATGTCAAAATTCAAAAAAAAATGTATATGCAAAAATTCAAAAAAAAATGCATATGTCAAAAATTCAAAAAAAAAAATATCTCAAAAATTCAAAAAAAAATATACATATTTCAAAAATCCAAACAAAATGAATATTTCAAAACCACTAAAATATTTCAATTAGCATTTGCTTGTTGCACTCAGTATGTTTCATTCCTTTTATTTTCAGTGAGCATATGTTTGCTTGTATGTTGCATTTTGCTTAAGTCTGGTTACTCTTATTACCTTTGTTAATAAAGGCTATGCCCCTTGACCATTTATTGAAGAAAAAATTGATTGACCATTTATTTGGCCAGGCAAGGGGCTAAGCCTAAACAGATACTTAACATGTTTGTTCAAGTTGTATACAGGACACAAGGCATTGGTACAGTTGGAATCCAAGTAGAGAACAGCCAGAAATCTGTTTCTGAAATTCAAGAAATTCTGAGCAAAGCTGGAAATGTCAAGAAGATCTATTGTGGAATTCAAATCCCGACCGTGGCTAAAAAGACGGTTATTTCTACCCTTGTACCTATTTCATGTAATTACTTTGCATTTGCATTACTATATGTTAAATATTTATTAGACTATATCAAGGACCTTGTGTTTTGATGAAACTGGAATTTGAGTTCCCCTTCAACAAAAACAGTGATAATTCCAGAGGATTCTTAATCGCACGGATAGGCCGTTGGGTTGTTAATTAGTGGGGACGATGGTTCCACTTTTGTGAAACGGTGCGTGGATAAACAAGCTTTGGCTTAGCACTGAATTACAAGAATTGGTATCTTGACTCATTAATGACAATTTAACAATGTTATCCTTGATTAATTTATATTTTATTTGACTTTATATTTTTCTCTTAGCCCAGCATGCATCATATAGGACTTTGAAATCATTGTGATAAGAATTAATTATTGATTAAGTTTCAGACCATTAATTAAATAATTTCAACATGATATGAAATATTCCATTCTGAATTGAGTATCTTGATTATCTTTGAGGTTCGCTTGAAGATATCATTGGAATTATATCCTTGATTGGATTCTTTATCTAATATTTCTTGTTTTCTTTTAAGATCCATCATGGCTGTAGCACGTCCACATTGGCTGGCGAACGCTCCCCATGATGAAACCTACAGTGTCTACGACCTGGGGTACTTCCCACTCCGAGGAGGTTGATCGACCTTATTTTATTTCCTTGTCTACTTCATCCAGACAGGATTAATTCCATTGATTTCCTTGAGCTATCTTCGTTGATGGTTTCGAGAAAAATTCCAGTCATGTGATGTTAAGAGCGTGTCTCATCACACCTTGGCATCACCTTTTCAGTACATTCCATTTCATTTCACTCCCTTCCAAAGACGATGCCAATGTGAGGCAGCTGTAGACACACTAATTTTGACGTCATTTCGAGTAAATTTCATATCATATAATAATGCCTCGAAATGGTCTGATATTTAATCATTAATTAATTTTTATTAATCTTTTTAAGTGTCGGGTTTAACATATGTGTTTAAGTTAATCAATTGAATTGATTTTAGCTCAAATTTGAGTTAAAATATGAAGAATTCTAAAAGATGTCGACCCACGTGGACGCCATTTAGAGTTTATTCATGTTTTAACGATTAAATTTGAATTTTAATTAATTGATTTATTAACTAAAAGGCGTCTGGTAAGGTCGACGCGTTTTAGGTTTCCTAGGCTATTTCTACTTCTCCTCCGGATGTTTATCCTTATCTTAATTAGTCTAAAAGGCGTCTACACAAGTGGACGCTTTTTACCTAATAAAGATAAAGATAAGTTTTCCCGGATGTTTATCCTTATCTTAATTAATCTGAAAGGCGTCAGCCAAGGTGGACGCGTTTTAGATAATTACAGATAAAGATGAATTAATCAGTAATTATCTGTCGGTTAAGATGGATAAATTCGGAGTTTTCAAATGTTAATCTCGAACGCAAGAAATGCCTATAAATACCCTGCATGTTAAAAGAAAAGGAGAACAGAATTAAGTTGAGTTGAGCCATAGCGTTATAGCGAGTTGAAGATCGAAGCAACAACGTCGTAACGCCGGAGCGCTGCCATTTCCAGAAGTCGGCGTCCTTTCAAGATCTTCATCCTTTCAAGAGCTTCAACCGACTGGGCATAAGTTTTTCATTACTGCATTCATTTCATTAGTTTCATTTTTTTATTCACTTCATGCAAACACACACCACAGCATAATCTTTCAAAAAAAACCTATTTGATTTAAGGGGTTTCAAAGCCATTAAAAAAGTAAGTTTGCTGTTTTAAATATGCTTAACATCATGATTAGTTCAGATACTACTTCTACTTAGATTCTCATCATTGTTTCTTCATTCTGTTTTTTTTTCTGTCTCTGCTACACTCAACAACAACAACAAGAGATCAAAAGGGGGAAATCAAGCATAACTTCTGGACGATCCTCAACCTCAAATTCCACAGCAAGAACAAAAGAAACAAAGAAAGGGCTCTCTTTCTTCAGCCGGCTGAGGAAGGAGAACCAAGGACTCAATCTTCCGCGTTTGAAAGGTAGGCGATCATATTTCTTTTGAAACTTTTAAGTTAAAAGTTTCTGGCGATCACTGCACTTTAGTTGCTGTTTTTAATAGGTTAGTTTACACCTAAACAACATAGATATTTCATGTTAATCACACGGTCATTCTAAGCACCTACAGACGCCCTTTAAACTTTATTCTTATTTTAACGTTTAAATTTGAATTTTAATTAATTGATTAATTAGTTAAAAGATGTCTGCACGGAACGACGCCTTTTAGGTTTCCTAAGTTGTTTTTACTTCTCTTCCGGATGTTTATCCGTATCCTAATTAGTGTAAAAGGCGTCTTTCATGGCGACGCGTTTTATCTAATTACAGATAAAGGTAAGTTTTTCCCGGATGTTTATCTTTATCTTAATCAGTCTAAAAGGCGTCTCTACATGGCGACGCGTTTTAGATAATTACAGGTAAAGATGAATTAATCTGTATTTATCTATTGGTTAAGACGGATAAATCTCAAAATTCCTCCATGTAAATCTACGGACGCAAAGAAGTCTATAAATACCCTCCTCTTGAATGGGTGACAGAGTTAGTGATTGAAGTGATATCAGAGTGATAATTGAGTGAAAATCGAAGCAACGACGTCCAAATGCTGAAGTGCTGCTGTTTCCAGAAGTCGGCGTCCATTCTTCATCATTCTTCATCCATCCAAGACCAAGGCTTCCAGGGGCCATCCATCATTAAACTTTCAATTCATTTCTGCATTTTCACTCCATTAATTTTACATTCTTCATCACATCACTTCATGCAACACACACAACACTAGCATCATTTTCAAAACCAATTTGATTAAGTGGTTTCAAAGACCATCCCAACAAGTCAGTTTTTCTGTTTAGTTGCATGTTTAAAATCTCTTCTGTAATAGATATTACTTTTACCTAAGTTCTCATCATCGTTATTTCTTTCTATTTCCTGCAAGGTACAAAGAAAAATCAAGGGGAGGAAATCAATAGCAAATAACAAGGACTCTGGACGATCCTCAAAACTCAACAGCAATCAAAGCAAGAACAAAAAAAAGAAAGGGCTCTCTTTCTTCAGCCGGCTGAGGGAGAGGAACCAAGAGCTCAAGAATCTCCTACGTCCAAACAGGTAGGCGATCAAACTCTTTCTTTTGGAACTTTTAAGTCAAAAGTTTCTGGCGATCACTTCACTTAGTTTCTTTTTAATAGGTTTATTTTGCACCTAAACAACATAGTTTTTCATGATAATCACACACTCATTCTAAGCACTCACAGCTTTTTTGGCGATCACGGTGGGACTTGGTCTCGCCATCTTTTAGTTCTTTGTTCTTGTTGTTACCAATCGGGCACCCACGGTGCACCACTTGTGTCTCTCGACACGCCCTCACCAATTGGTGAGTGTTTTTAGTTTAGTTAATTTCCTACGTACACCACGTGCACACCCCTGTGGCAAGATCTTGCCCTCCCCGTTGATTAGTTGAAAAGCTGTTTTTTGTGATGAAATGTTGTGTGATTGAATGATATCTTAGTTCTTAGTTGATAAAATCATCCTGTTAAAACCTGAAACAAAAAATCTTTTGCATGAGTTGATTATTTATCGTTTTTATCCTGTTTGAGGAGGAATCAATCCAGAAATTCCTCGTGGAAAACTGAACCTGCGACTTGAAAAGCGTCCAGGAACAGCGACGCATTTCAAACTGCGTCGTGATACCTTTATGCCTTTCAGTCTCTTTTCTCTGTTGTCTGCTATCTGAGCTTCTGCAAAAAATTAAGGCTATGTCTGAATAGCGTCGACCAACAGCGACGCGATTCATGCAGTTTCTTATTTCTTCTTCAGTTCTCAGATTTTTGTGATCTGTGTGCTAATTACCCATTATGTATTAAGCATTAGAGGCCATCTAGGCTACAGGTCATACGCATTGAGGCTAACACCCTCCTCTTCTTAGGAACACTCTTCTTGACGTCATCAACTCTCTCTGATTGGGTCGGTCCCTCGATCAGACTAGAGTAGTTGGCGTTAAAGACCTCCGTAAGTCCCCAAAATCAAGGTATTCTTCCTTGATCATCGGGCTGGTTGTACTAATTGAAGTCCCGGTTAGATTTTCATAAACGTTGTGAGAGAAAGCCATATAATATAACAGTGGACATTGAACTGAAACTAGGATCCCATCCCTTGAGCGAATTTGTGATTTAATTAAATCCAAATAACCTAACAAGGAATCCTAAAATCACGTTAAACATCCACTTGTTTGTTTAATCTCTGTACAACTTGTTTGTCAATCTCTGAAAAAAAAATCTAATATCATGCTGCTCCGATCAAGCAGGGACTTGAGCGTGGCTCCAAATGTGATGATCAACTACGAGGGAGATGCTAATGCCCCTCGTGATTCCGATTCCAATTTTGAGAGCGGGAGAGATGTTGATGCCTCCCGTAATTTTGTCCCTGTTCCAGTTCGACATGAGGGGAATGTCCGAACCCCACTTTATCATCCTCATGATCAATATCTTGATCCTCCCCCGCATGTGCATGCGGTCCCTAATCCTACCTTTGAGGGGGACATGAATCTTGATGATCCCTCATCTTCTGATCCCTCGGATCTTGTAAATACTTTGGGAGTTCTTGCCTCCCGTCTGGACCCTCAGCAGTTCGAGGCGATCCAGTCCATTCTAAAGGGGAGGACGCCCATGCAGTCTGCCGAGCCGAATCCTGTGGTTCCCCCTGCCATCCCTCAGCCACCTCCTCTTCATCCTCCCTACATTCATCAGGCCATGGAAGGCCTCCATATCACTTTTCGGCCAGCTGAGCTGCAACTTTCATCTTCTAGGTAACCGGCCAGACCGCTGAGGCCCGCTTACCAAAATGTCCTCGGGCATGGCGGAAGCTCTGCCGGACCTCCTCTTTACTGTCCTCATTGTCCGACGTACTCTAGGCAACAGGCCTATCAAGTACCTCCACCTCCTCCTCCTCCCCAGGCTGATCCGACAACGTAAGCGTTGCTGGCAAAGATGGAGCGCATGGATGAACAATTCAACAACCTCCAGAAGATGATGGGGGTCAAAGCCGCACCGGAAATCAACTTACCAAGCCTGCCAGTGTTCCACCTGCCACCCTCCGAGATGCCAGTGTACCGGAAGTACAACGGTACTGGTAACCCCTTGACCCACTTGAAGGAGTTCATGTACGAATCATCCTTCTGGCAAAACGACAAGAGGTCGTTGGCCTTTTTGTTCAGGAGATCTTTAGAGGGACCAGCCCTCGAGTGGTTCTTTTCCTTGGAACCCTCCGAAGTAGAGAACTATGATATCGTTTCCCGAAAATTCATTCAACGATATCAGGACAGAGTTGCCCCCTCCCTGTCCATCACTGACCTAATAGCAGAGAAGATGAAACCCGATGAGGAGTTCGTCAGTTTTGCCGACAGATGGCGAGGCTTGGCCGAGAAAGTAAAAGATCACTTGTCCGAGTCAGAGCAAGTGAAGATGCTGATTTCCAATGCTACGCCCCAGTTCAAACTAGTCTTCTCCCTGAACAATTTGACCAGCATGGCAAAGCTCTATGAAAGAGCGCGGTACTGTCCGAATGCCTTCAAGGACGCTACGTTCTCTAGCGTCTTTGACCCTCACAGACCTAGCAGGCCTCCACCTCGGAAGCCTGCAGTGCCAAATTCTACCAGCACAGGTCCAACTACTGAGGGCACGCTCTCTCATGAGCAAGTCAGTAGTATGAACAACAATTCGCCCCAGTTCATGAGGAGTCAACAGCAGCAGTACCAGAGGCCACTGCAGCCGAACCAGCAGGGGTACAGGCAGCAGCTAAACCCCCAGTATCAGTAGCCCCAATATCAGCGGCCTCAACAGCCGAGCCAGCAACAGCAACAGCAATAGCTACAGCAGCCGCCGCAACGGCAATTGTAGTACCAGCCACCACAACAACAACAGTATCAGCAACAGCAGTAGTACCAGCCGCGCACACCGCCGGCATATCATAATGTCCCTCCTCCTATTGACTACAATCAGCAGAGAAGACCTCCCGACCCGAAGAGGGCAGAATACTCGGTCCTCCCAGAGTCCTTGGCGGACATTTTCAGTGCTCTAATGGTAGCTAATGCCTTAGTCCTGCCAAGAGAAAAGGCGATCTGGCCCCAGAATGCCGACGCGTCTAGGTATTGCTATTTCCATAGGCAACCTGGACACACTATTGACACTTGCTTCCAATTTAGAGATTACATTCATGATCTCAACGAGAAGGGCGGCATAGACTGGGAAGAGATGAAAAAATACATAACAGCCTTAAAAGCAAGAAACCACCACAGCAGCAGCGGCAGGAGCAAGTGAGAGCACCGGCACAAGCAGCAGCACCACCACCGAACATGGGCATAGTGCAAAACCCGCTTCCGGAGCATCAAAATCAGAACCAAGTTGCCCCCATTCTGACAAATAGCCGGTCTGGGGCTAACCGCGGGCAACAGTGGAGGATAGAGGACTCTTCCTCTATCTATTCAACGGGTCACATTCCGAGTACCGCAGAACAACCACCACGCCGCACCATCCATATACCCAGACCGCAACCCATTACCATTACCCCTATACCAACACCCGCATATCACTTACCCGCACCTACTAACCCACTACCACCACCCGCTTTCCTTAAACCCATTACACCCCACGCCACTACGCCTCCACTAAATAACCCCCCGCAAACCAACTACGCACCCCTCCTACCATCCAGACCACTACTACGCGTACCTTTCCCTACTTCGCCCGCTACCACTACCGCTTACCCAGATACCATCCAACCTTCTAAACCGCTACTACGCATGCCGTTCCCCATTTTATCCACCATCCAACCGTCTAGGCCTTTAATCCGCACCATGCCACCGCCACCTAACCCCACGCCATCACCCATGTACCAACACCCCGTACCATCCGCACCATCCAACCCTGCGGTACTCAAAGTATCACCTGGACCTTCCACGGTAGAGGAACATGCGCTCCAGAGCGGAAGGATTTTCAACAAAGTCTTTCCTCAGTCAACAGTTAGAGACGGCCCGTTACAGCCGTCGGAGGAAGCACACAATGAAGACAGTGCACCAGGCACTCAATATGATTTATTGAAACATCTGGACCGGACACCGGCACGGATTTCCGTGCTTGAACTGATTAAAAGATCGAATAGTCACCAAGAAGCTATGATGGAATATTTGCAGAAGGTGATGGTCAACGAGGACGTACCGGTGGAAAAGATTGCAGCACTGTTAGTTCCTCAGGGGGATCAGCCCTCTATTTCGTTTCATACATCGGAACTAGCACCGCCAGTGGCCAGAAGTATGGCTCTGAGCATTACGGTCAATATCTGCAAAAAGGCCGTAGATGCATGCCTGGTTGACACAGGGGCTTCCATCAATGTTTTACCTCCGAAGACCCTGGAACTGTGCGGTATGCCCAAGGAAAAATGGCTGCCTAGCCCCATCTCTGTTACGGCATATGATAATTCCACCCGTTCCCCTCTGGGAATGGTTTATTTGAAAGTGGAGCTAGGCCCTGTAAGTCATGCAGAGATCGAATTTCACATCCTGAAAATCGACCCTTCTTTAAACGCCATTTTGGGTCGTCCTTACATAAAAACTCTTGAGGCGATTAGGGGGACTTATCCTTCTCATGTTTTTATGCTTCACACCTTATTTTGCACTTTGCTCGACCCCGACTTGGTCGCGGGTCATCATTGAAGACATTCCACGGGCCCCGCCCGTTATGATTACTCTGTCCCCACGGGACCTCATTCCACCACCTCTCTATCCAGAGAGGATGTATGATTTAATCTGGGACATACTGTTGTATGATCCCCCTAATCCTTTGGCCTTGGTGCCACTTCCTCCATCTAATTCTCCTTCTATTCATATCCATTCCTGTTTTATGCTTAACTCTTCTATTGCCCAAAAAAAAACGCCAATTTGGCAACAAATTATTCCCAGGTCCTCATTGAGGCAACCTCTTACTTGTCCGATCACACCCCATTGCGCGGGTCTTTCGGTCAAGATTCTCTTTTAAATCTACTCTGCCCCTCTCCTCGGGAGGATTCTCTTGTATTTCCATTTGTATCCCATGATTTTCATTCTGCTTCATCTTCTTTAGGTCAGAATAGGGAGTTTAGCGAAGTTAGGCAGTCTAGTTCTAGGCGGGTTAGTCAGGTTAGGAAGTCTAGGAAGTCTAAGGGTAGGCGAATTCCAGATAGATACCTCCAGGACTTAGTTGATAGATGCCTTTCTTGCTCTTTAATCCCTCAGCTATTAGAAAATCCCATTTAGATGCCAGAAGACTGTATGGACGATGAGTTAGTCAACGATGGATATGGGGTGTATGAGTTAATACACGAAAAAGACCCCATTATTGAAGATGAGGAAGATGACGAGGACGCGGCTGAGGCATATGCCAGTGGAGTGAAGAGATTCGATGAACCCTCAGCTGCCGTAGAAGAGCCCACCAAAGAAATCAATTTAGGGACTGAAGACGAACCTAAGGTTGTCCTCGTCAGTAAGAATCTTTCTGAAGAAGATGAGAAGGCAATGGTACAAGTTCTTAAGGACTATAAGGACACTTTCGCCTTGAGTTATGAAGATATGCCGGAGTTAGACTCGTCATTAGTAGAACACAAGTTGACATTAAAGGATGGAGCTAGCCCGGTCAAGCAGAAATTAAAGCGATTCCACCCACAAATGGCTTTAAAGATGAAGGAAGAGGTCGACAAATTACATAAAGCCAAATTTATTAGAGTTGTCCTTTATCCAAAATGGGTGGCCAACATAGTCCCGGTTATGAAGAAGGACGGAAAGGTCATGATTTGCATTGACTTCCGATATTTAAACCGGGTGTGTCCTAAAGATGATTTTCCATTGCCTCATATTGACGTACTCATTGATAACACTGCTGGCTATGAGACCTTATCATTTATGGACGGATTTTCAAGATACAATCAGATTAAATTGGCAGAAAAAGATCAGGAGAAGACATCATTCACTACACCTTGGGGAACATACTGCTATGTTGTCATGCCATTTGGATTAAAGAATGCTGGAGCTACTTATCAGAGGGCTATGATGGCAATATTTCACGACATGATGCACATAGATATAGAAGTGTATGTGGATGACTTGTTGGTTAAATCTAAAAAGAAGGCTGAGCATGCCAAAGTTCTGGCAAGAGTGTTAGAGAGATCAAGGGAATATCACTTAAAGATGAACCCCAAGAAATGTATATTTGGGGTATCTTCAGGGAAATTACTTGGATTCATTGTCAGCAAACGGGGAATTGAGATCGATCCCAACAAGGCGAAAGCTATCAGAGAGATGCCACCTCCCAAGAACTTGAAGGAGTTAAGAGGATTAATCGGGAGGTTGCAATTTATTTGCCGTTTTATCTCTCAGCACTCACAAAGGTGTAAGCCGTTCTACGATCTTACCAAGCCAGGAGTCAAATTCGATTGGGACGATAAGTGTCAGGAGGCATTCGATGGATTAAAGAATTATTTAGCCAGTCCTCCTGTTTTGAGACCACCATCTCCAGGCAAACCATTGATACTTTACATTTATGTCCTAGATGATGCTGTGGGGGTTGTCCTAGCACAAGAGGATGAAGAAGGAAAGGAGAGGGCAGCCTACTATCTCTCTAAACTTCTCAACCCCGCTGAACAAAGATATACAGCGATGGAGAAAACATGTGCAACATTGGTTTGGGTAGTTCAGAAATTGAAGCATTATTTTCTAGCCCATGAAGTCCATCTCATCGCTATGATGAATCCAATCAAGTTTCTTCTGGAGAAATCGGTCCTTACTGATAGGTTAACATGATGGCAAAACTTTCTATCTCAATTCGATATCACTTACATTCAGCAGAAAGCGATCAAAGGCTATGCCATAGCAGAACATCTCGCTCATCATCCCCTTCCTCGTTTTAATCCGGTCCAATCGGAGTTTCCGGATGAGGAACAGATGTCTATAGACCAAATTAGAGATGATATGTGGACTCTGCATTTTGACGGAGCTCTGAATTCCCACAGAAAGGATATTGGCATTGTTCTGTTATCACCCGAAGGTATCACCATTCCACAAGCCTTTCAGCTTGACTTTCCAGTCACCAACAATATAACTGAATACGAGGCGCTCCTTGCCGGCCTCGAGGCCGCTCATTCCCATGGTGTTACCAAACTCAGGATTGTGGGTGATAGCCAATTGATTCTTCGCCAAGTGTTAACCAAGTATCGAACCCTTGATCCCAAACTCAAGCCTTATCAAGAACTTACTTCTGCTTATTCAAAGCTTTTCACCAAACTGATCTTCGTCCATGTCCCTAGGAATCAGAACATCTTAGCTGACGCTCTAGCCTCACTTGCATCTTCTCTTGATTTTCCAATCAGTAGGCAATCTGAATCGATCATAATTCATAGGCGTCTGTCACCCGCGGTGAAGGACCCTTCATTTCTTAGAACTAAGGAGAAGCTGTTGAAGAAAGTCAGAGATGGAGATATCGTGGAAAAGAGAGAAATCATGTTGATGGAGCTGTTAGAAGAGATGGATGATGAACAGAAGCTATGGTACTATGAAATCGCCAAATATTGTGAAGATCAATCGTATCCTGAAGAAGCCACAGCTGAGGAGAAAAGGGCTATCAGGAGAGTTGCTCAACGATACACCCTAGTTGGGGGAGCACTGTACAAAAGAGGTTTTGATGGAGTTCTTCTAAGATGTCTAGACGAAGATGAGCTTTGGAAGGTTATGGAAGGAGCTCACGCTGGAGTTTGTGGTGGCCATGTTAATGGACAAATGCTAGCAAAGAAGATCCTTAGACAAGGATTTTATTGGCCAACCATGGAAGAAGACTGTGTAGGATATGTCTGTAGGTGTGCTAAGTGTCAACTTCACGCCGACAAAATTCATTCTCCTGCATCTTTACTCCATCATGTTTCCTCCCCATGGCCTTTCTCCATGTGGGCTTTCGATATCCTTGGACCCCTTGGCAATTCTGATTCCGGCATCAAGCAAAAATCTTTCATCCTCACGGCAACGGAATACTTCACCAAGTGGGCAGAAGCTGAAGCAAACACGGAAGTCAAGGCATCAACCGTCTGTAAGTTCATCATGAAGAACATCCTCACTAGATTTGGAATTCCAAGCACCATCGTCACCGACAATGGACCGCAATTCGTGTCACAAGAATTGAAGGACCTCTGCAACAGGTACAAAATTGCATTGCATCATTCATCTCCTTATTATCCGTAAGGCAATGGCCAAGCAGAGGCAACTAACAAGACTTTGATAAAAATCATCAAAAAGACGTGCAAATCTAACAAGTTCACGGACTGGCCAAAAAAATTGGTTGAGGCTCTATGGGCCTACCGAACTTCAATCCGCACGCCCACTGGGCAAACTCCTTATTCCTTAACATTTGGAATGGAGGCGGTAGTTCCGTACGAGATCCTCATACCGTCATTAAGAGTACAATTGAACAATGAATTTTCCATTGATGAACATCGTTCAGCACTCCTTGCTCAATTGGAACTCTTAGATGAGAGAAGATGGTCAGCTGCTAATCATGCAAGAGTTTATCAAAATAGACTAGCACGTTTTTATCAAAAGAAAGTCATTGAATGTAAGTTCAAAGTTGGTGAAATGGTCGTCAAAAGAATTTTTGTAAAATCTGGTGGTCCACGTTCTAAGCTCCAACCCAACTGGGAAGGACCTTATGTTGTATCGCATGCTTTCCCTGGTAACGCTTATCGTCTTGTTAATGCAGAAGGAGAAGAGCTAACTCACCCCTGGAATGGTTTGCATCTTAAGAAATACTACTCTTAGGTTAAAGAGTCGATCAGCATGGCACAAAGACCAGTATAATCAGAAAATTTAGAAACTCAAATTTCCTTATCAGTCTGGATAATTTAATTACAAACACATTACTACACACACTGACACGTTTGATTCGTGAGTAACAAGAGATGCCAAGTCCTAAGGAATACCGAAAGCTTGACTGAAAGTGTAAACTACAAATCATTCTTTTTAAGCAAAATTCTATTTTTTACACTCAGCCCATGATGTCGGAACGAGGCTTAGAATAGACTACCAAGAATACCCGTCATCTTAGTAGAAGGCCGTCATAAAAACAAAGGGAGAGATCCATCTCAAAGAAAAGAACAAAAAATAAAAGCAACGCAAAAGGCAAAATCCAAACATCAAATCAAAAGGCCATTACACTACAAACGTTACATCAAGGCCATGAAATGTAACAAAAGGGAACGCAAGGTCGATAAATACCCCGGAAAGAAAATGTCCGAACCCCAACAAATATTAGGGTAAGAAAGGAACATCTTTTTAGGTCTCCGGAACTTTCTCATGGGCTTTCTAAACCTATTCGTCCTTTCTTTCTAAAGAGGCGTACTCCAAACTTGAGGAACGACCGAGATTGACTAAGGATCAAATCATCAAATGGGATCACGAATGGAAACACAAGTTCAAATACAATGGGTTTAAGTTAAATTATTAAAGAACAATTTGGGAATTAAGTTCATAAATGAATATGATCTTTTGATCTGAGTACCATGCTGGTCTTAAGTTTACACCATAGTTCAAAAATCCAAAAAAATACATATTTCAAAATCTAGAAAAAAATATACATATTTTAAAAAAAAATAAAAATACATAATTTTAAAGCCAAGAAAATACACATGTTTCAAAAGCCAAAAATATACATATTTCAAAACCCAAAAAAAAGTACATATTTCAAAACAACAAAAATATCTCAATTAGCATTTGCTTATTGCATTTGGTATGCTTCGTTCTTTTTATTTTCAGTGAGCATTTGTCTGCTTGCATGTTGCATTTTGCTTACATTACCTTTGTTAATAAAGGCTATGCCCCTTGACCCTTCTACCAAGGATAGGATCAAGTAGTCGGTTACTTAACCAGGCAAGGGGCTAAGCCTGAATAGATGCTTAACCTGTTTGTTCAAGTCATATACAGGACACAAGGCAAGAACAGAGTTGGAATACGGATTGAAGACAGCCAGAACATGTTTCATCGATTGAAAGGCGTCCTTGAACAGCGACGTGTTTTGGTTCATGTTAATGGCGTCGGCGTGACACGACGCGTTTCAGAAATTCAAAGAAATGATTGCAAAGCTGGAAATATCAAGAAGATCCTATTGTTGGAGTTTATGAAGTCTCAACCGTGGCTAAAAAGACGGTTATTTTTACCCTTGTACTATTTCATGTAAATCATTTGCATTACTATATATTAAATATTTATTAGAGCATATCAAAGACCTTGTGGTTTTGATGAAACTGGAATTTGAGTTCCCCTTCAATAAAAACAGTGATAATTCCAGAGAATTCTTAATCGCACGGATAGGCCGTTGGATTGTTAATTAGTGGGGACAATGATTCCACTTTTGTGAAACGGTGCGTAGATAAACGAGTTTCGGCTTAGCACTGAATTACAAGAATTTGTATCTTGACTCATTAATGACAATTTAACAATGTTATCCTTGATTAATTTATATTTTATTTGACTTTATATTTTTCTTTTAGCCCAGCATGCATCATATAGGACTTTGAAATCACTGTGATAAGAATTAATTACTGCTTAAGTTTCAGACCATTAAATCAAATAACTCAAACATGATATGAAATATTCCATTCTGAATTGAGTATCTTGATTATCTTTGAGGTTCGCTTGAAGATATCATTAGAATTCTATCCTTTCTTGAATTCTATATCCAATATTTCTTGTTTTCTTTTAAGATCCATCATGGCTGCAGCACGTCCACATTGGCTGGCAAACGCTCCCCATAATGAAACCTACAGTGTCTACGACCTGGGGTACTTCCCACTCCGTGGAGGTTGATCGACCTTATTTTATTTCCTTGTCTACCTCATCCAGACATGATTGATTCTATTGATCTCCTTGAGCTATCTTCATTGATGATTTTGAAAAAAAATCCAATCATGTGATGTTAAGAGCGTGTCTCATCACACCTTGGCATCACCTTTTCAGTACATTCCATTTCATTTCACTCCCTTGCAAAGACGATGCCAAGGTGAGGCAGCTGTAGACACGCTAATTTTGACATCATTTTGAGTAAATTTCATATCATATAATAATGTCTCATAATGGCCTGATATTTAATCATTGGTTAATTTTTAATGATCTTTTTGGGTTAATTATCTGAATAGTGTTGGGTCAAGCATATATGAATTAAGTTAATCAATTGAATTGATTTTAACTCAAATTTCAATTAAAAATATGAAGAAGTCTAAAAGACGTCGACCTGTGTGGACGCCCTTTAAACTTTATTCTTATTTTAATGTTTAAATTTGAATTTTAATTAATTGATTAATTAGCTAAAAGACGTCTGCACGGAACGACGCCTTTTAGGTTTCCTAAGTTGTTTCTACTTCTCTTCCGGATGTTTATACTTATCTTAATTAGTGTAAAAGGCGTCTTTAATGGCGACGCGTTTTATCTAATTACAGATAAAGGTAAGTTTTTTCCGGATGTTTATCTTTATCTTAATCAGTCTAAAAGGCGTCTCTAAATGGCGACGCGTTTTAGATAATTACAGATAAAGATGAATTAATCTGTATTTATCTGTTGGTTAAGATGGATTAATCTCAAAATTCCTCCATGTAAATCCGCGGACGCAAAGAAGTCTATAAATGCCCTCCTCTTGAATGGGTGACAGAGTTAGTGATTGAAGTGATATCAGAGTGATAATTAAGTGAAAATCGAAGCAACGACGTCCAAACGCTGAAGTGCTGCTGTTTCCAGAAGTCGGCGTCCATTCTTCATCATTCTTCATCCATCCAAGACCAAGGCTTCCAGGGGCCATCCATCATTAAACTTTCAATTCATTTCTACATTTTCACTCCATTAATTTTACATTCTTCATCACATCACTCCATGCAACACACACAACACTAGCATCATTTTCAAAACCAATTTGATTAAGGGGTTTAAAAGACCATCCCAACAAGTGAGTTTTTCTGTTTAGTTGCATGTTTAAAATCACTTCTGCAATAGATATTACTTTTGCCCAAATTCTCATCGTCGTTATTTATTTCTATTTCCTGCAAGGGACAAAGAAAAATCAAGGGGAGGAAATCAATAGCAAACAACAAGGACTCTGGACGATCCTCAAACCTCAACATTGCAGCACTGTTAGTTCCTCAGGGGGATCAGCCCTCTATTTCGTTTCATACATCGGAACTAGCACCGCCAGTGGCCAGAAGTATGGCTCTGAGCATCACGGTCAATATCTGCAAAAAGGTCGTAGATGCATGCCTGGTTGACACAGGGGCTTCAATCAATGTTTTACCTCCGAAGACCCTGGAATTGTGTGGTGTGCCCAAGGAAAAATGGCTGCCTAGCCCCATCTCCGTTACGGCATATGATAATTCCACCCGTTCCCTTCTGGGAATGGTTTATTTGAAAGTAGAGCTAGGCCATGTAAGTCATGCAGAGGTCGAATTTCACATCCTGAAAATCGACCCTTCTTTAAACGCCATTTTGGGTCGTCCTTACATAAAAACTCTTGAGGCGATTCCCTCCACGAATCATCAATGCCTCAAATTCCCCTTCAAAGGACGAATCATTAAGGTTACGAGCATGCCGATCCTTGCTGCTGCTCATTCTTTGAATGTCAAACCTACTTCTTCACCTGGCCGACAACCTTTTCTATCGGTATTACAGGTTTACCATCCAGTGGCTGATCCTCTGAAAACTGCCACTATTTCTCCTTATCCATTAAATGCTATAAAGAAGGAGAAGTGCATGAGTACCCCAAGATAGAGAATAATGATGAAGAATGGCTACCAGCTTGGAAGAGGCCTGAGTACACAGTTACAAGGCAGGACCACTCACGTCAAAGACCGCCGAGGAATACCCGGAAGTGGCCTGGGCTATAGGCCGAGAAAAATGAAGCAGGACATTATTCAGCAAGCAGAGAATGAAGGCGGCTAGGAAGTCTGGGAGACAATGTCTACACCGCACAAGGAAGGTCAGGACCCCCTAACATAGACCCTATACACTTATTTTGTAAAGGGGCCCGTAATAAGCCATGACAACACGGTGGTCATTACTTCGTGTTTTGACCTCCATGATATATATGGGAGAGACTTGGCTAGGTATTGCTCAGAACTACTCACGTACCAGTCCTTGGAGGCTCTGCGGCCTATGAAGAGGAGAAAATTCCAAGATCCTGAATGTGAATGGTACAGGTGGTTCGATCTGAGAGACCTCTACATCACGCTGAACAGGCTGTTTCTCGATCCTGCAGAACCCAAGTGGCCGCCACAGATCGATGAGCTTATCGAAGGTCCCGGTGCTATTTTCGACAAAAGGATACTGCTGTCAGAAGAGACTGATGAAGGGGAGCCAGATGACCCCTATGAAGCTGGCTACACCACGGATCTGCTTTGGAGGGGGACTTATCATTCTCATGTTTTCATGCTTCACACCTTATTTTACACTTTGCTCTTAACCCCGACTTGGTCGCGGGTCATCATTGAAGACATTCCACGGGCCCCGCCCGTTATGATTACTCTGTCCCCACGGGACCTCATTCCACCACCTCTCGATCCAGAGAGGATGTATGATTTAATCTGGGACATACTGTTGTATGATCCCCCTAATCCTTTGGCCTTGGTGCCACTTCCTCCATCTAATTCTCCTTCTATTCATATTCATTCCTGTTTTATGCTTAACTCTTCTATTGCCCAAAAAAAAACGCCAATTTGGCAACAAATTCTTCCCAGGTCCTCATTGAGGAAATCTCTTACTTGTCCGATCACACCCCATTGCGCGGGTCTTTCGGTCAAGATTCTCTTCTAAATCTACTATGCCCCTCCCCTCGGGAGGATTCTCTTGTATTTCCATTTGTATCCCATGATTTCCATTCTGCTTCATCTTCTTTAGGTCAGAATAGGGAGTTTAGTGAAGTTAGGCAGTCTAGTTCTAGGCGGGTTAGTCAGGTTAGGAAGTCTAGGAAGTCTAAGGGTAGGTGAATTCCAGATAGATACCTCCAGGACTTAAGTGATAGATGCCTTTCTTGCTCTTTAATCCCTCAGTTATTAGAAAATCCCATTCAAATGCCAGAAGACTGTATGGACGATGAGTTAGTCAACGATGGATATGGGGTGTATGAGTTAATATACGAAAAAGACCCCATTATTGAAGATGAGGAAGATGACGAGGACGCGGTTGAGGCATATGCCAGTGGAGTGAAAAGATTCGATGAACCCTCAGCTGCCGTAGAAGAGCCCACTAAAGAAATCGATTTAGGAACTGAAGACGAACCTAAGGTTGTCCTCGTCAGTAAGAATCTTTCTGAAGAAGATGAGAAGGCAATGGTACAAGTTCTTAAGGACTATAAGGACACTTTCGCCTGGAGTTATGAAGATATGCTGGGGTTAGACTCGTCATTAGTAGAACACAGGTTGACATTAAAGGATGGAGCTAGCCCGATCAAGTAGAAATTAAGGCGATTCCACCCACAAATGGCTTTAAAGATGAAGGAAGTGGTCGACAAATTAGATAAAGCCAAATTCATTAGAGTTGTCCTTTATCCACAATGGGTGGCCAACATAGTCCCGGTTATGAAGAAGGATGGAAAGGTCAGGATTTGCATTGACTTCCGAGATTTAAACCGGGCGTGTCCTAAAGATGATTTTCCATTGCCTCATATTGACGTACTCATTGATAACACCGCTGGCTATGAGACCTTATCATTTATGGACGGATTTTCAGGATACAATCAGATTAAATTGGCAGAAAAAGATCAGGAGAAGACATCATTCACTACACCTTGGGGAACATACTGCTATGTTGTCATGCCATTTGGATTAAAGAATACTTGAGCTACTTATCAGAGGGCTATGATGGCAATATTTCACGACATGATGCATATAGATCTAGAAGTGTATGCAGATGACTTGTTGGTTAAATCTAAAAGGAAGGCTGAGCATGCCAAAGTTATGGCAAGAGTGTTAGAGAGATCAAGGGAATATCACTTAAAGATGAACCCCAAGAAATGTATATTTGGGGTATCTTCAGGGAAATTACTTGGATTCATTGTCAGCAAACGGAGAATTGAGATCGATCCCAACAAGGCGAAGGCTATCAGAGAGATGCTACCTCCCAAAAACTTGAAGGAGTTAAGAGGATTAATCGGGAGGTTGCAATTTATTCGTCGTTTTGTCTCTCAGCACTTACAAAGGTGTAAGCCGTTCTACGAGCTTACCAAGCCATGAGTCAAATTCGATTGGGACGATATATGTCAGGAGGCATTCGATGGATTAAAGAATTATTTAGCAAGTCCTCCTGTTTTGAGACCACCATCTCCAGGCAAACCATTGATACTTTACATTTCTGTACTTGATGATGCTGTGGGGGCTGTCCTAGCATAAGAGGAGGAAGAAGGAAAAGAGAGGGCAGCCTACTATCTCTCTAAACTTCCCAACCCCGCTGAACAGAGATATACAGCGATGGAGAAAACATGTGCAGCATTGGTTTGGATTGTTCAGAAATCGAAGCATTATTTTCTAGCCCATGAAGTCCATCTCATCGCTAGGATGAATCCAATCAAGTTTCTTCTTGAGAAATCAGTCCTTACTGATAGGTTAGCGCGATGGCAAAGCTTTCTATCTCAATTCGATATCACTTACATTCAGCAGAAAGCGATCAAAGGCAATGCCATAACAAAACATCTCGCTCATCATCCCCTTCCTCGTTTTGATCCGGTCCAATCGGAGTTTCCGGATGAGGAACTGATGTCCATAGACCAAATTAGAGATGATATGTGGACTCTGCATTTTGACGGAGCTCTGAATTCCCACGGAAAGGGTATTGGCATTGTTCTGTTATCACCCGAAGGTATCACCATTCCACAAGCCTTTCAGCTTGACTTTCCAGTCACCAACAATATAGCTGAATACGAGGCGCTCCTTGCCGGCCTCGATGCCGCTCATTCCCATAGTGTTACCAAACTCAGGATTGTGGGTGATAGCCAATTGATTCTTCGCCAAGTGTTAACCAAGTATCGAACTCTTGATCCCAAACTCAAGCCTTATCAAGAACTTACTTCTGCTTATTCAAAGCTTTTCACCAAACTGATCTTCGTCCATGTCCCTAGGAATCATAACATCTTAGCTGACGCTCTAGCTTCACTTGCATCTTCCCTCAATTTCTCAATCAGCAGACAATCTGAATCAATCATCGTTCATAGGCGTCTTACACCCGCCGTAAAAGACCCCTCATTCCTTAGGACTAAGGAGAAGCTGCTGAAGAAGGTCAGAGATGGAAATATTGTGGAAAAGAGAGAAATTACGTTAATGGAGCTGTTAGAAGAGATGGATGATGAACAGAAACCATAGTACTATGAAATTACTAAATATTGTAAAGATCAATCATATCCTGAAGAAACCACAGCTGAAGAGAAAAGGGCTATTAAGAGAGTTGCTCAAAGATACACCCTAGTTGGGGGAGCATTATACAAAAGATGTTTTGATGGAGTTGTTCTGAGATGTCTAGACGAAGATGAGTTTTGGAAGGTTATGAAAAGAGCTCATGCTGGAGTTTGTGGTGGCCATGTTAATGGACAGATGTTAGCAAAGAAAATCCTTAGACAAGGATTATATTGGCCAACCATGGAAGAAGATTGTGTAGGATATGTCCGTAGGTGTGCCAAGTTTCAACTTCACGCGGATAAGATCCATTCTCCCGCATCTTCACTCCATCCTAGACTCAAAAGGTAATAGCAAAAGGTAATAAAATGGTAATAGCAAAAGGTCTCCAAGGTCAAGGGTCTCTTATCCTTTTTTAAGATCCATAGATAATAAAATGGTAATAGCAAAAGGTCTCGAAGGTCAAAGGTCTCTTATCCCTTTTTAAGATCCATTTTCAAATCAAAGGAGAGCAAAAGTAGAAACAAAAGTATCTATTATTTTTATTAGTTTTTGACATTTTTACCGAAAACTAAAATGTATAACCCTAGGGGATATTTTTGCTTGTTAAATACCAGAAAAGAAAATAGTAACAATTACTTATCTAACATCAGAAAATAAATCGTAAATCACATCAAGAAGGTTCCACTGGGATTCGAACCCAGGTCGCTGGGTTCAAATCCCAAAGTGATAACCACTACACCATGGAACCTATGTAGGGTATTTGAATATTTAATTTTTTTTTATAATTTTTTATTTTACATTTTAAGATGGAGAAAAGGGAGTTTTGAGGGAGCCCAAGACTCACCATAATCAACCCCTATATATAAATTCATATCATTATTTGACCGACTGTAGTCTTGTCATTATTCAAGTGAAGTGATTATATAACCACTACACCGTAGAACCTGTTTGGTGTATTGGAATACTTAAAACTTTTTGATAATTTTTTATTTTATTTTTTAAGGCGGAGAAAAGGGCATTTTGAGGGAGACTTGAGCCCAGTATAGTCAACACTATAGATATATTCATATCATTATTTAACTGACTCTAGTCTTGTCATTATTTAAGTGAAGTGAGTATATATGCGGATGTAAAACAGTCTAGAGTGCGTATCCACAGGAAGGACAATTTATTTATCCTTAATCATAGTTTAGTAAATAATAACCATACTTTAACTTGATAAATATCAAAAAATAAAATGGTAAAGTGTACTTGTTTACAATGATGATATTAGTTAGAGGCTGCCATGGGAGATGTTTCTTATGTTCATATATTCATTTTTACTTGGTTAATGTCATAACATAAAACGAAGCAAGTCATGTATATAATATAAAAAACAATAAAACAATAGTAGCTAAGTGTCTCAAAGGTCGAGGATCACATATATGTTCCCTTCTGTTTTTACTAGTTTTTGACATATTTACTTATTTAATATCAAAGATAATAAAATGGTAATAGCAAAAGTTCTCAAAGGTCAAGGGTCTCTTATCCCTTTTTAAGATCCATAGATAATAAAATGGTAATACCAAAAGGTCTCAAAGGTCAAAGGTCTCTTATCTCTTTTTAAGATCCATTTTCAAATCAAAGGAGAGCAAAAGTAGAAACAAAAGTATCTATTATTTTTACTAGTTTTTGACATTTTTACCGAAAACTAAAATGTATAACCCTAGGAGATATTTTTGCTTGTTAAATACCAGAAAAGAAAATAGTAACAATTACTTATCTAACATCAGAAAATAAATCGTAAATCACATCAAGAAGGTTCCACCGGGATTCGAACCCAGGTCGCTGGGTTCAAAGCCCAGAGTGATAACCACTACACCATGGAACCTATGTGGGGTATTTGAATATTTAATTTTTTTTTATAATTTTTTATTTTATATTTTAAGATGGAGAAAAGGGAGTTTTGAGGGAGCCCTAGACTCACCATAATCAACCCCTATATATATATTCATATCATTATTTGACCGACTGTAGTCTTGTCATTATTTAAGTGAACTGATTATATCACCACTACACCATCGAACCTGTTTGGGGTATTAGAATACTTAAAAAAATTTGATAATTTTTTATTATATTTTTTAAGGTGGAGAAAAGGGCGTTTTGAGGGAGACTTGAGCTCAGTATAGTCAACACTATAGATATATTCATATCATTATTTAACTGACTGTAGTCTTATCATTATTTAAGTGAAGTGAGTATATATGCGGATGTAAAACAGTCTAGAGTAAGTATCCACAGGAAGGACAATTTATTTATCTTTAATCATAGTTTAGTAAATAATACCCATACTTTAACTTGATAAATATCAAAAAATAAAATAGTAAAGTGTACTTGTTTACAATGATGATATTAGTTAGAGGCTGCCATGGGAGATGTTTCTTATGTTCATATATTCATTTTTGCTTGGTTAATGTCATAACATAAAACGAAGCAAGTCATGTATATAATATAAAACACAATAAAACAATAGTAGCTAAGTGTCTCAAAGGTCGAGCATCACATATATGTTCGCTTCTGTTTTTACTAGTTTTTGACATTTTACTTATTTAATATCAAAGATAATAAAATGGTAATAGCAAAAAGTCTCAAAGGTCAAGGGTCTCTTATCCTTTTTTAAGATCCATAGATAATAAAATGGTAATAGCAAAAGGTCTCAAAGGTCAAAGGTCTCTTATCCCTTTCTAAGATCTATTTTCAAATAAAAGGAGAGCAAAAGTAGAAACAAAAGTATCTATTATTTTTACTAGTTTTTGACATTTTTACCGAAAACTAAAATGTACAACCCGAGGAGATATTTTTGCTTGTTAAGTACCAGAAAAGAAAACAGTAACAATTACTTATCTAACATCAGAAAATAAATCGTAAATCACATCAAGAAGGTTCCACCGGAATTCGAACCCAGGTCGCTGGATTCAGAGCCCAGAGTGACAACCACTACACCATGGAACCTATTTGGGGTATTTGAATATTTTATTTTATTTTATAATTTTTTATTTTACATTTTAAGATTGGGAAAAGGGAGTTTTGAGGGAGCCCTAGACTCACCATAATCAACCCCTATATATATATTCAGATCATTATTTGACCGACTGTAGTCTTGTCATTATTTAAGTGAAGGGATTATATAACCACTACACCATCGAAGCTGTTTGGGGTCTTAGAATACTTAAAAAATTTTGATAATTTTTTATTATATTTTTTATGGTCGAGAAAAGGACGTTTTGAGGGAGACTTGAGCTCACTATAGTCAACACTATAGATATATTCATATCATTATTTAACTGACTCTTGTCTTGTCATTATTTCAGTGAAGTGAGTATATATGCGGATGTAAAATAGTCTAGAGTAAGTATCCACAGGAAGGACAATTTATTTATCTTTAATCATAATTTAGTAAATGATAACTATACTTTAACTTAATAAATATCAAAAAATAAAATGGTAAAGTGTACTTGTTTACAATGATGATATTAGTTAGAGGCTGCCATGGGAGATGTTTCTTATGTTCATATGTTCATTTTTACTCGTTTAATGTCATAAGATAAAACGAAGCAAGTCGTGTATTTAATATAAAAAACAATAAAACAATAGTAGCTAAGTGTCTCAAAGGTCGAGGATCACATATATGTTCGCTTCTGTTTTTACTAGTTTTAGACATTTTTACTTATTTAATATCAAAGATAATAAAATGGTAATAGCAAAAGGTCTCAAAGGTCAAGTGTCTCTTATCCTTTTTTAAGATCCATAGATAATAAAATGGTAATAGCAAAAGGTCTCCAAGGTCAAAGGTCTCTTATCCCTTTTTAAGATCCATTTTCAAATCAAAGGAGAGCAAAAATAGAAACAAAAGTATCTATTATTTTTACTAGTTTTTCACATTTTTACCGAAAACTAAAATGTATAACCCTAGGGGATATTTTTGCTTGTTCAATACCAGAAAAGAAAACAGTAACAATTACTTATCTAACATCAGAAAATAAATCGTAAATCACATCAAGAAGGTTCCACCGGGATTCGAACCCAGGTCGTTGGATTCAGAGCCCAGAGTGATAACCACTACACCATGGAACCTATTTGGGGTATTTGAATATTTTATTTTATTTTATTATTTTTTATTTTACATTTTAAGATTGGGAAAAGGGAGTTTTGAGGGAGCCCTAGACTCACCATAATCAACCCCTATATATATATTCATATCATTATTTGACCGACTGTAGTCTTGTCATTATTTAAGTGAAGTGATTATATAACGACTACACCATCGAACCTGTTTGGGGTATTATAATACTTAAAAAAATTTGATAATTTTTTATTATATTTTTTAAGGTCGAGAAAAAGGCGTTTTGAGGGAGACTTGAGCTCAGTATAGTCAACACTATAGATATATTCATATCATTATTTAACTGACTCTAGTCTTGTCATTATCTAAGTGAAGTGAGTATATATGCGGATGTAAAACAGTCTAGAGTGCGTATCCACAGGAAGGACAATTTATTTATCTTTAATCATAGTTTAGTGAATAATAACCATACTTTAACTTGATAAATATCAAAAAATAAAATAGTAAAGTGTACTTGTTTACAATGATGATATTAGTTAGAGACTGCCATGGGAGATGTTTCTTATGTTAATATATTCATTTTTGCTTGGTTAATGTCATAAGATAAAACGAAGCAAGTCCTGTATATAATATAAAAAACAATAAAACAATAGTAGCTAAGTGTCTCAAAGGTCGAGGACGACATATATGTTCGCTTCTGTTTTTACTAGTTTTTGACATTTTTACTTATTTAATATCAAAGATAATAAAATGGTAATAGCAAAAGGTCTCAAAGGTCAAGGGTCTCTTATCCTTTTTTAAGATCCATAGATAATAAAATGGTAATAGCAAAAGGTCTCAAAGGTCAAAAGTTTCTTATCCCTTTCTAAGATCCATTTTCAAATCAAAGGAGAGCAAAAGTAGAAACAAAAGTATCTATTATTTTTACTAGTTTTTGACATTTTTACCGAAAACTAAAATGTACAACCCTAGGAGATATTTTTGCTTGTTAAGTACCAGAAAAGAAAACAGTAACAATTACTTATCTAACATCAGAAAATAAATCGTAAATCACATCAAGAAGGTTCCATCGGAATTCGAACCCAGGTCGCTGGATTCAGAGCCAAGAGTGATAACCACTACACCATGGAACCTATTTGGGGTATTTGAATATTTTTTTTTATTTTATAATTTTTTATTTTACATTTTAAGATTGGGAAAAGGGAGTTTTGAGGGAGCCCTAAACTCACCATAATCAACCCCTATATATATATTCATATCATTATTTGACCGACTGTAGTCTTGTCATTATTTAAGTGAAGGGATTATATAACCACTACACCATCGAAGCTGTTTGGGGTCTTAGAATACTTAAAAAATTTTGATAATTTTTTATTATATTTTTTAAGGTCGAGAAAAGGACGTTTTGAGGGAGACTTGAGCTCACTATAGTCAACACTATAGATATATTCATATCATTGTTTAACTGACTCTAGTCTTGTCATTATTTCAGTGAAGTGAGTATATATGCGGATGTAAAACAGTCTAGAGTAAGTATCCACAGGAAGGACAATTTATTTATCTTTAATCATAATTTAGTAAATAATAACCATACTTTAACTTGATAAATATCAAAAAATAAAATGCTAAGGTGTACTTGTTTACAATGATGATATTAGTTAGAGGCTGCCATGGGAGATGTTTCTTATGTTCATATATTCATTTTTACTTGTTTAATGTCATAAGATAAAACGAAGCAAGTCGTGTATTTAATATAAAAAACAATAAAACAATAGTAGCTAAGTGTCTCAAAGGTCGAGGATCACATATATGTTCGCTTCTGTTTTTACTAGTTTTAGACATTTTTACTTATTTAATATCAAAGATAATAAAATGGTAATAGCAAAAGGTCTCAAAGGTCAAGGGTCTCTTATCCTTTTTTAAGATCCATACATAATAAAATGGTAATAGCAAAAGGTCTCCAAGGTCAAAGGTCTCTCATCCCTTTTTAAGATCCATTTTCAAATCAAAGGAGAGCAAAAGTAGAAACAAAAGTATCGATTATTTTTACTAGTTTTTCACATTTTTACCGAAAACTAAAATGTATAACCCTAGGGGATATTTTTGCCTGTTAAATACCAAAAAAGAAAACAGTAACAATTACTTATCTAACATCAGAAAATAAATCGTAAATCACATCAAGAAGGTTCCACTGGGATTCGAACCCAGGTCGTTGGATTCAGAGCCCAGAGTGATAACCACTACACCATGGAACCTATTTGGGGTATTTGAATATTTTATTTTATTTTATAATTTTTTATTTTACATTTTAAGATTGGGAAAAGGGAGTTTTGAGGGAGCCCTAGACTCACCATAATCAACCCCTATATATATATTCATATCATTATTTGACCGACCGTAGTCTTGTCATTATTTAAGTGAAGTGATTATATCACTACTACACCATCGAACCTGTTTGGGGTATTATAATACTTAAAAAAATTTGATAATTTTTTATTATATTTTTTAAGGTGGAGAAAAGGGCGTTTTGAGGGAGACTTGAGCTCAGTATAGTCAACACTATAGATATATTCATATCATTATTTAACTGACTCTAGTCTTGTCATTATTTAAGTGAAGTGACTATATATGCGGATGTAAAACAGTCTAGAGTGCGTATCCACAGGAAGGACAATTTATTTATCTTTAATCATAGTTTAGTGAATAATAACTATACTTTAACTTGATAAATATCAAAAAATAAAATAGTAAAGTGTACTTGTTTACAATGATGATATTAGTTAGAGGCTGCCATGGGAGATGTTTCTTATGTTCATATATTTATTTTTGCTTGGTTAATGTCCTAAGATAAAACGAAGCAAGTCATGTATATAATATAAAAAACAATAAAACAGTAGTAGCTAAGTGTCTCAAAGGTCGAGGATGACATATATGTTCGCTTCTGTTTTTACTAGTTTTTGACATTTTTACTTATTTAATATCAAAGATAATAAAATGGAAATAACGAAAGGTCTCAAAGGTCAAGGGTCTCTTATCCTTTTTTAAGATCCATAGATAATAAAATGGTAATAGCAAAAGGTCTCAAAGGGCAAAGGCCTCTTCTCCCTTTGTAAGATTCATTTTCAAATCAAAGGAGAGCAAAAGTAGAAACAAAAGTATCTATTATTTTTACTTGTTTTTGACATTTTTACCGAAAACTAAAATGTACAACCCTAGAGGATATTTTTGCTTGTTAAGTACCAGAAAAGAAAACAATAACAATTACTTATCTAACATCATAAAATAAATCGTAAATCACATCAAGAAGGTTCCACCGGGATTCGAACCCAGGTCGCTGGATTCAGAGCCCAGAGTGATAACCACTACACCATGGAACCTATTTGGGGTATTTGAATATTTTATTTTATTTTATAATTTTTTATTTTACATTTTAAGATTGGAAAAAGGGAGTTTTGAGGGAGCCCTAGAATCACCATAATCAACCCCTATATATATATTCATATCATTATTTGACCGACTGTAGTCTTGTCATTATTTAAGTGAAGTGATTATATAACCACTACACCATCGAAGCTGTGTGGGGTATTAGAATACTTAAAAAATTTTGATAATTTTTTATTATATTTTTTAAGGTGGAGAAAAGGACGTTTTGAGGGAGACTTGAGCTCACTATAGTCAACACTATAGATATATTCATATCATTATTTAACTGACTCTAGTCTTGTCATTATTTCAGTGAAGTGAGTATATATGCGGATGTAAAACAATCTAGAGTAAGTATCCACAGGAAGGACAATTTATTTTTCTTTAATCATAATTTAGTAAATAATAACCATACTTTAACTTGATAAATATCAAAAAATAAAATGGTAAAGTGTACTTGTTTACAATGATGATATTAGTTAGAGGCTGCCATGGGAGATGTTTCTTATGTTCATATATTCATTTTTACTTGTTTAATGTCATAAGATAAAACGAAGCAAGTCGTGTATTTAATATAAAAAACAATAAAACAATAGTAGCTAAGTGTCTCAAAGGTCGAGCATCACATATATGTTCGCTTCTGTTTTTACTAGTTTTTTGACATTTTTACTTATTTAATATCAAAGATAATAAAATGGTAATAGCAAAAGGTCTCAAAAGTCAAGGGTCTCTTATCCTTTTTTAAGATCCATAGATAATAAAATGGTAATAACAAAAGGTCTCAAAGGTCAAAGGTCTCTTATCCCTTTTTAAGATCCATTTTCAAATCAAAGGAGAGCAAAAGTAGAAACAAAAGTATCTATTATTTTTACTAGTTTTTCACATTTTTACCGAAAACTAAAATGTATAACCCTAGGGGATATTTTTGCTTGTTAAATGCCAGAAAAGAAAACAGTAACAATTACTTATCTAACATCAGAAAATAAATCGTAAATCACATCAAGAAGGTTCCACCGGGATTCGAACCCAGGTCGTTGGATTCAGAGCCCAGAGTGATAACCACTACACCATGGAACCTATTTGGGGTATTTGAATATTTTATTTTATTTTATAATTTTTTATTTTACATTTTAAGATTGGGAAAAGGGAGTTTTGAGGGAGCCCTAGACTCACCATAATCAACCCCTATATATATATTCATATCATTATTTGACCGACTGTAGTCTTGTCATTATTTAGGTGAAGTGATTATTGTGAGTGCTTTAAAATGCTTGTGTGATTAACATGAAAAATCTATGTTGTTTAGTGTAAACTAAACTATTAAAAACAGCAACTAAAGTGCAGTGATCGCCAGAAACTTTTGACTTAAAAGTTTCAAAAGAAGTATGATCGCCTACCTGTTTGAATGCGGAAGATGTCGAGTCCTTGATTCCCCTACTTCAGCCGGCTGAAGAAAGAGAGCCCTTCTCGTTGTTCTTTGTTCTTGCTGTTGAGTCAAGATACTCAAGATACTCAATTCAGAATGGAATATTTCATATCATGTTGAAATTGTTTGATTAATGGTCTGAAACTTAATCAATGATTAATCCTTATCACAATGATTTCAAAGTCCTATGTGCTGCATGCTGGGCTAAAAGAAAAATATAAAATCAAATAAAATATAAATTAATCAAGGATAATATTGTTAAATTGTCATTAATGAGTCAAGATACCAATTCTTGTAATCCAGTGCTAAGCCGAAGCTCGTTTATCCACGCACCGTTTCACAAAAGTGGAACCATCGTTCTCACTAATTAACAATCCAACGGCCTATCCGTGCGATTAAGAATCCTCTGGAATTATCACTGTTTTTCTTGTAGTGGAACTCAAATTCCAGTTTCATCAAAACCACAAGGTCCTTGATATACTCTAATAAATATTTATCATATAGTAATGCGAATGCAAATAATTACATGAAATAGAGTACAGGGGTAGAAATAACCGTCTTCTTAGCCACGGTCAGGACTTCTTGACTCCCACAGTGGGATCTTCTTGATATTTCCAGCTTTACTCAGATTTTCTTTGAATTTCAGAAATAGGTTTCTAGCTGTTCTCTACTCGAATTCCAACTTTACCAATGCCTTGTGTCCTGTATACAACTTGAACAAACATGTTAAGTATCTGTTTAGGCTTAGTCGCTTGCCTGACCAAATAAATGGTCAATCAATCTTTTCCTTCAATAAATAGTCAAGGGGCATAGCCTTTATTAACAAAGGTAATGAGAATAATCAGACTTAAGCAAAATGCAACATGCAAGCAAACAGATGCTCACTTAAAAAAAGAATGAGACATACTAAATGCAACAAGCAAATGCTAATTGAAATATTTTTGTTATTTTGAAATATTCATTTTTGTGTTTAGGGTTTTGAAATGTATGTTTTTTTTTTTTTTGAATTTTGACATATGTATTTTTTCGGATTTTTGACATATGTATTTTTTTTTGAATTTTTGATATATGTATTTTTTTTGAATTTTTGATATATGTTTTTTTTTTTTTTTTGATATATGTATTTTTTTTGGATTTTTGACTAAAATATCAGCATGGTACTTAGATCAAAAGATCATATTCATTTATTCACTTAATTCCCAAATTGTTCTTTAACAACTTAACTTAAAACCCATCGTGTTTGAATTTGTGTTTCCATTCGTGATCCCATTTGATGATTTGACCCTTAGTCAATCTAAGCCATTCCTTAAGTTTAGAGTACACCTCTTTAGAAAGAAAAGAAGAATAAGTTTAGAAAGCCCATGAGAAGGTTCCGGAGACTTAAAAAGATGTTCCTTTCCTACCCTAATATCCGTTGGGGTTCGGTAATTTTCTTTCCGGGGTATTTATCGACCTTGCGTTCCCTTTCATTTCATTTTATGGCCTTGATGTAACGTTCGTAATGTAATGGCCTTTTGATTTGACATTTGGCTTTTTGTCTTTTGCTTTTGTTATTTTTCTATTCTTTTCTTTGCTTCGAGACAGATCTCCCCCTTTTTTTTAATGACGGCCTCCTACTAAGATGGCGGGTATTCTTGGTAGTCTATTCTAAGCCTCGTTCCGACATCATGGGCCGAGTATAAAACAGAATTTTCTTTAAAAACGAATGATTTGTACTTTATACTCTTAGTCAAGCTTTCGATATTCTTTAGGCCTTGGCATCTCTTGTTACTCACGAATCAAACGTGTAGTGTGTGCAATAATGAGTTTGAAATTAAATTATCCAGACTGATAAGGAAATTTGAGTTTATAAATTTTCTGACTCCACTGGTCTTTGTACCATACTGATCGACTCTTTAACCTAAGGGTAGTATTTCTTAAGATGTAAACCATTCTAGGGATGTTTTAGCTCTTCTCCTTCTGCATTAACAAGACGATAAGCATTACTAGGAAAAGCGTGCGATACAACATAAGGTCCTTCCCAGTTGGGTTGGAACTTAGAACGCGGACCACCAAGTTTTACAAAAATTCTTTTGACAACCATTTCACCGACTTTGAACTTACGTTCAATGACTTTCTTTTGATAAAAACGTGCTAGTCTATTTTGATAAACTTTTGCGTGATTGGCAGCTGACCATCTTTTCTCGTCTAAAAGTTCCAGTTGAGCAAGGAGTGCTGAACGAAGTTCATCAATGGAAAATTCCTTATTCAATTGTACTCTTAATGACGGTATGAGGATCTCATATGGAACTACCGCCTCCATTCTGAATGTCAAAGAATAAGGAGTTTGCCCAGTAGGCGTGCGAATTGAAGTTCAGTAGGCCCATAGAGCCTCAACTAATTTTTCTGGCCAATCTGCGAATTTATTAGATTTGCACGTCTTTTTGATGATTTTTATCAAAGTCTTATTTGTTGCCTCTACTTGGCCATTGCCTTGCGGATAATAAGGAGATGAATGATGCAATGCAATTCTGTACCTGTTGTAGACACGCTAATTTTGACGTCATTTCGAGTAAATTTCATATCATATAATAATGCCTCGAAATGGTCTGATAATTAATCATTAATTAATTTTTATTAATCTTTTTAAGTGTCGGGTTTAACAGATGTGTTTAAGTTAATCAATTGAATTGATTTTAGCTCAAATTTGAGTTAAAATATGGAGAATTCTAAAAAACGTCTACCCACGTGGACGCGATTTAGAGTTTATTCCTGTTTTAACGATTAAATTTGAATTTTAATTAATTAATTAATTAACTAAAAGGCGTCTGGGAATGTCGACGCGTTTTAAGTTTCCTAAGTGATTTTAACTTCTTCTCCGGATGTTTATCCTTATCTTAATTAGTCTAAAAGACGTCTACATAGATGGACGCGTTTTACCTAATAAAGATACAGATAAGTTTTCCCGGATATTTATCCTTATCTTAATTAATCTGAAAGGCGTCAGCCAAGGTGGACGCGTTTTAGATAATTACAGATAAAGATGAATTAACCAGTAATTATCTGTCGGTTAAGATGGATAAATTCGGGATTTTTCTATGTTAATCTCGAACGCAAGAAATGCCTATAAATACCCTGCATGTTAAAAAAGAGAGAACAGAATTAAGTTGAGTTGAGCCATAGCGTTATAGCGAGTTGAAGATTGAAGCAACGTCGTAACGCCGGAGCGCTGCCATTTCCAGAAGTCGGCGTCCCTTTCAAGATCTTCATCCTTTCAAGGCTTCAACCGACTGGGCATAAGTTTTTCATTACTGCATTCATTTCATTAGTTTCATTCTTCATATTCACTTCATGCAAACACACACCACAGCATAATCTTTCAAAAAAAACCTACTTGATCTAAGGGGTTTCAAAGCCATTTAAAAAAGTGAGTTTGCTGTTTTAAATATGCTTAACATCATGATTAGTTCAGATATTACTTCTACTTAAATTCTCATCATCATTGTTTCTTCATCTTTTTGTCTCTGTCTCTGCTGCACTCAACAACAACAAGAGATCAAAAGGGGAAAATCAAGCATAACTTCTGGACGATCCTCAACCTCAAATTCCACAGCAAGAACAAAGAAGCAAAGAAAGGGCTCTCTTTCTTCAGCCGGCTGAGGAAGGGGAACCAAGGATTCAATCTTCCGCGTTTGAAAGGTAGGCGATCATATCTCTTTTGAAACTTTTTTTAGTTAAAAGTTTCTGGCGATCACTGCACTTTAGTTGCTGTTTTTAATAGGTTAGTTTACACTAAACAACATAGATATTTCGTGTTAATCACACAGTCATTCTAAGCACCTACACCTGTTGCAGAGGTCCTTCAATTCCTGTGACACGAACTGCGGTCCGTTGTCGGTGACGATGGTGCTTGGAATTCCAAATCGGGTGATGATGTTCTTCATGATGAATTTGCAGACGGTTGATGCTTTGATCTCCACGTACGCTTCAGCTTCTGCCCACTTGGTGAAGTATTCCGTTGCCATGAGAATGAAAGATTTTTGCTTGATGACAAAATCGGGATTGCCAAGGGGTCCAATAATGTCGAAAGCCCACATGGAGAAAGGCCATGGGGAGGAAACAGGATGGAGTGAAGATGCAGGAGAATGGATTTTGTCGGCGTGAAGTTGACACTTAGCACACCTACGGACATATCCTACACAATCTTCTTCCATGGTTGGCCAATAAAATCCTTGTCTAAGGATCTTCTTTGCTAGCATCTGTCCATTGACATGGCCACCACAAACTCCACTATGAGCTCCTTCCATAACCTTCCAAAGCTCATCTTCGTCTAGACATCTCAGAAGAACTCCATCAAAACCTCTCTTATACAATGCTCCTCCAACTAGGGTATATCTTTGAGCAACTCTCCTGATAGCTCTCTTCTCCTCAGTTGTAGCTTCCTCAGGATATGATTGATCTTCACAATATTTTGCAATTTCAAAATACTATGGCTTCTGTTCATCATCCATCTCTTCTAACAGCTCCATTAACATAATTTCTCTTTTTTCAATGATATCTCCGTCTCTGACTTTCTTCAGCAATTTCTCCTTAGTTCTAAGAAATAAAGGGTCTTTCACAGCGGGTGAAAGACGCCTATGAACTATGATTGATTCGGATTGCTTGCTGATTGGAAAATCAAGAGAAGATGCAAGTGAAGGTAGAGCGTCAGCTAAGATGTTTTGATTCCTAGGGACATGGACAAAGATCAATTTCGTGAAAAGCTTTGAGTAAGCAGAAGTAAGTTCTTGATAAGGCTTGAGCTTAGGATCGAGAGTTCGATACTTGGTCAGCACTTGGCGAAGAATCAGTTGGCTATCACCCACAATCTTGAGTTTGGTGGCACCATGGAAATGAGCAGCCTCGAGGCCAGCAAGGAGTGCCTCGTATTCAGCTATATTGTTTATGACTGGAAAATCAAGCTGAAAGGCTTGTGGAATGGTGATACCTTCAGGTGATAACAGAACGATACCGATCTCTTTTCCATGAGAATTCAGAGCTCCGTCAAAATGCAGAGTCCACATATTATCTCTGATTTGATTTACGGACATCAGTTCCTCATCCGGAAACTCTGATCGCACTGGATTAAATCGAGGGAGGGGATGATGAGCAAGATGTTCTGCTATGGCATAGCCCTTGATCGCTTTCTGCTGAATATAAATGATGTCAAATTGAGATAGAAAGCTTTGTCATCGTGCTAACCTATCAGTAAGAACAAATTTCTCCAGAAGGAATTTGATTGGATTCATCCTAGCGATGAGATGGACTTCATGGGCTAGAAAATAATGCTTTAGTTTCTGTACAACCCAGACCAATGCTGCACATGTTTTCTCCATCGCCGTATATCTCTGTTCAGCGGGGTTGAGAAGTTTAGAGAGATAATAGGCTGCCCTCTCTTTTCCTTCTTCATCCTCTTGTGCTAGGACAGCTCCCATTGCATCATCCAGGACTGAAATGTAAAGTACCAATGGTTTGCCTGGAGATGGTGGTCTCAAAACAGGAGGACTTGCTAGATAGTTCTTTAATCCATCGAATGCCTCCTGACACTTATCGTCCCAATCAAATTTGACTCCCGACTTGGTAAGCTCGTAAAACGGCTTACACCTTTGTGAGTGCTGAGAGGCAAAACGGCGAATAAATTGCAACCTCCCGATTAATCTTCTCAACTCTTTCAAGTTTTTGGGAGGTGGCATTTCTCTAATAGCCTTCGCCTTATTGGGATCGATCTCAATTCCCCGTTTGCTGACGAAAAATCCAAGCAATTTTCCTAAACATACCCCAAATACACATTTCTTGGGGTTCATCTTTAACTGATATTCTCTTGATCTCTCTAATACCCTTGACAAAACTTTGGCGTGCTCAGCGTTTGTTTTAGATTTAACCAATAAGTCATCCACATACACCTCCAAATCTATGTGCATCATGTCATGAAATATTGCCATCATAGCCCTCTGATAAGTGGCTCCAGCATTCTTTAATCCAAATGGCATGACAACATAGCAGTATGTTCCCCAAGGTGTAGTGAATGATGTTTTCTCTTGATCCTCTTCTGCCAACTTAATCTGATTATATCCTGAAAATCTATCCATAAATGATAAGGTTTCATAGCCAGCAGTGTTATCGATGAGTACATCAATATGAGGCAATGGAAAATCATCTTTAGGACATGCCCGGTTCAGATCGCGGAAGTCAATGCAAATTCTGACCTTCCCGTCCTTTTTCATAACTGGGACTATGTTGGCCACCCATTGTGGATAAAGGACAACTCTAATAAATTTGGCTTTATGTAATTTGTCGACCTCTTCCTTCATCTTTAGAGCTATTTGTGGGTGGAATCGCCTTAATTTCTGTTTGACAAGGCTAGCTCCTTCATTTAATGTCAATCTGTGTTCAACTAAGGATGAGTCTAACCCTGGCATATCTTCATAACTCCAGGCGAAAGTGTCCTTGTAGTCCTTAAGTACTTGTACCATTGCCTTCTCATCCTCTGTAGAAAGATTTTTACTGACGATGACAACCTTAGGTTCGTCTTCAGTCCCTAAATTGATTTCTTTGGTGGGCTCTTCTACGGCAGCTGAGGGTTCATCAAACCTCTTCACTCCACTAGCATATGCCTCAGCTGCGTCCTCGTCATCCTCCTCTTCAACAATGGGGTCCTTTTCATGCACTAATTCATATATCCCGTACCCATCATTAACTGACTCATCATTCGTGCAATCTTCTGGCATCTGAATTGGATTTTCTAAAAACTGAGGGATTAAAGAACAAGAAGAACATTTATCAGCTAAGTCCTGGAGGTATCTATCTAGAACTCGCCTACCCTTAGGCTTCCTAAACTTCCCAACCTGCCTAAAACTAGACTGCCTAACTTCACTATCATAACCTAATGAAGATGAAGCAGGATGAAAATCCTGGGATACAAGTGGAAATACAGGAGAATCCTCCCGAGGGGAGGGACAGAGTAGATCTAGAAGAGAATCTTGACCGAAGGACCCGCGCGACGGGGTGCAGTCGGACAAGTAAGATGTTTCCTCGATAAAGATTTGGGAAGAATTTGTTGCCAAATTGGCGTTTTTTTTTTGACAATGAAAGAATTAAACATAAAGCAGGAATGAATACAAATGGGAGGAGAATCAGATGGAAGAAGTGGCACCAAGGCCAGAGGATTAGGGGGATCATATAGTAATATGTCCCAGATCAAATTATACAACCTCTCTAGATCGAGAGGAGGTTGTGGAATAAGGTCCCGAGGGGACAGAGTAATCATAACGGGCGGAGCCCGTGGAATATCTTCAATAATGACCCGCGACCAAGTCGGGGTCAAGAGCAGTGTATGAAATAGAGTATGAAGCATGAAGACATGTGAAGGATATGTCCCCCTCCAGAGCAGATCTGTAGTGTAACCAGCTTCATAGGGGTCATCTGGCTCCCCTTCGTCGGTCTCTTCCGACAGCAATATCCGCTTGTCAAATATGGCACCAGGGCTTTCAATCAGCTCGTCAATCTGCGGCGGCCATTTGGGTTCTGCAGGATCCAGGAATAGTCTGTTCAGTGTGATATAGAGATCTCTCAGATCGAACCACCTGTACCATTCGCATTCAGGATCATGGAATTTTCTCCTTTTCATAGGCCGCAGAGCCTCCAAGGATTGGTACGTAAGCAGTTCGGAGCAATGTCTGGCCAAATCCCTCCCATATATGTCATGGAAGTCAAAACACGAAGTAATGACCACCGTGTTGTCATAGCTAAGTATGGGCCCTTTCACAAAGTGTGTACACAGGGTCCATGTTAAGGGATCTCGGCCTTCTTTGGGTGGTGTAAACATTGCCTCCCAGATTTTCGGACCTTCTTCGATCTCTGCTTACTGAACCAGATCTTGCTTTAGTTTTATTGGCCTATAGCCCAGACCACTTCCAGGTGCTGCTCGATGATTTCTGACAGGAGTGGTCCTGCCTTGCAACTGTGTGCCCAGACCTTTCCCAGGCTCGTAGCCGTTCTTCATCATAATCCTCCATCCTGGGGTACTCATGCACTTCCCCATTTTTATAGCATCTAATGGGTATGGAGAAATAGTGGCGGCTTTTAGAGGATCAACCACTGGACAGTAGACCTGTAATACCGACAGAAAAGGTTGTCGGCCAGGTAAAACAACAGATTTAATATTCAAGGTATGAGCAGCAGCAAGGATCGGCATGATTCGTAGAGGGAATCGCCTCAAGAGTTTTGATATAAGGACGACCCAAAATGGCATTTATAGAAGGGTCGATTTGCAGGATGTGAAATTCGACCTCTGCATGACTCACGGGGCCCAGCTCCACTTTCAAATAGACCATTCCCAGAGGGGAACGGGTAGAATTGTCATATGCTGTCACAGAGATGGGGCTGGGCAGCCATTTTTCTTTGGGCACACCGCACAGCTCCAGGGTCTTCGGAGGTAAAACATTGATCGAAGCCCCTGTGTCGACCAGGCATGCATCCACGGCCTTCTTACAGATGTTAACCGTGATGCTCAGAGCCATGCTTCTGACTGCTGGCGGTGCTAGTTCTGATGTGTGAAATGTAATGGAGGGCTGATCCCCCTGAGGAACTAGTAGTGCTGCAATTTTCTCTACCGGCACCTCCTCATTGACCATCACCTTCTGTAGGTATTCCATTAAGGCTTCTTGGTGAATCTTGGATCTTTTGATCAATTCCAGTATAGTGATCCGTGCCGGTGTCCGATCCAGATGTTTCAACAAGTCATATTGAGTGCCTGGTGCACTCTCTTCATTATGGGCTTCCTCAGTCGGCTGTGATGGGCCGTCTCTAACTGTGGACTGAGGAAAGACCTTGTTGAAAATCCTTCCACTCCGGAGCGCGTGTTCCTCGACCGTGGAGGATCCGGGTGACACTTTAAGTACCGCAGGGTTGGATGGTGCGGACGGTGTAGAGGGCTGGTATGTAGGTGATGGCGTAGGGCTAGGTGGTGATGGCGCAGTGCGGATTAGAGGTCTAGATGGTTGGATGGTGGATGGATAAGTGGTTAGTGAAGTGGGGAATGGCACGCGTAATAATGGTTTGGATGGTAAGGGCGTATCTGGGTAGGTGGTGGTGGTAGCGGGTGAAGTAGGAAATGGTACGCGTAATAGCGGCCTAGATGGCGCGTTATTGGTTCGCGTAGGGTTATATAATGGAGGCGTAGGAGTGCGGGGCGTGATGGGCTTCAGGAAGGTGGGTAGGGGTAATGGGTTATTGGGTGTAGGTGAGTGATACGTGGGTGTGGGTAGAGGGGTGATGGTAATGGGTTGCGGCCTAGGTATGTGGATGGTGCGGCGTGGTAGTCTTTCTGCGGTACTTTGAACGTGACCCGTTGAACAAAGAGAGGAAGAGTGATCTATTCTCCACTGCTACCCACGACCAGCCTCAGACTGGTTGTTCGTCAGAATATGAGCAACTTGGTTTTGGTTCTGGTGCTCCGGGAGTGGATTCTGCACTATGCCCATATTGGGTGGTGCTGCTACTTGTGCTGGTGGTCTTGCTTGCTGCTGCTGCTGCTGCTGTGGTCTTCTCGCCTTCAGGGCTGATATATACTTTTTCATCTCCTCCCAGTCTATGCCGCCCTGCTCATTGAGATCATGAATATAATCTCTGAATTGGAAACATGTGTCAATGGTATGCCCAGGTTGCCTATGAAAGTAGCAATACCTGGACGTATCGGCATTTTGAGGCCAGACGGCCTTTTCCCTTGGCAAAACTAAGGCATTAGCTGCCATTAGAGCACTGAAGATATCCGCCAAGGATTCTGGGAGGGCCGGGTATTCTGCCCTCTTCGGGCCTGGAGGTCTTCTCTGCTGGTTGTAGTCACCAGGAGGAGGGACATTATGGTACACCGGCGGTGCACGCGGCTGATACTGCTGTTGCTGTTGCTGTTGCTGATATTGCTGCGGTTGGGGCTGCTAATACTGCTGTTGCCGTTGCGGCTGTTGTTGTAGCTGTTGCTGGTTCTGATTCGGCTGCTGGGGCCACTGATACTGTTGCTGATAATGAGGGTTCTGCTGCTGCCTATACCCTTGTTGGTTCGGCTGCGGTGGCTTCTGGTACTGCTGCTGATTCCTCACGAACTGGGGCGAATTATTATTCATGGTACTGACTTGCTCGTGAAAGAGCGTGCCCTCAGTAGTCGGACCTGTGCTGGGAGAGTTTGGCACTACAGGCTTCCGAGGTGAAGGCCTGCTAGGTCTGTGAGGATCAAAGACGCTAGAAAACGTAGCGTCCTTGAAAGCATTCTGGCAGTACCGTGCTCTTTCATAGAGTTCTGCCATGTTAGTCAAATTTTTCAAGGAGAGGACTAGCTTGAATTGGGGCGTGGCGTTGGAAATTAATATCTTCACTTGCTCGGACTCGGACAAGTGATCTTTCACCTTTTCAGCCAGGCCCCGCCACCTGTCAGCAAAACTGACAAACTCCTCATCAGGTTTCATCTTTTCTGCAATGAGGTCCGTGATGGACAAGGAGGGTGCAACTCTGTCCTGGTATCGTTGGATAAATTTGCGTGAAACGATACCGTAATCCTCTACTTCGGAGGGTTCCAGAAAAAAAAACCACTCGAGGGCTGGTCCCTCTAGAGATCTCCTGAATAAGAAGGCCAATGACCTCTTATCGTTCTGCCAGAAAGATGATTCGTACATAAACTCCTTCAGATGTGTGAAGGGGTTACCAGTACCGTTACACTTTCGGTACACTGGCATTTCAGAGGGTGGCAGATGGAATACTGGCAGGCTCGGTAAACTGATCTCTGGCACAGCTTTAACTCCCATCATCTTCTGGAGGTTGTTGAACTGCTCATCCATGCGCTCCATCTTGGCCAGCAACGTTTGAGTGGTCAGATCTGCCTGGGGAGGAGGAGGAGGTGGAAGTACTTGATAGGCCTGCTGCCTATAGTACGTTGGACAGGGAGGACAATAAGGAGGAGGTCCGGCAGAGCTTCCGCCATGCCCGAGGGCATTTTGATAAATAGGCGTTTGTGGTCTAGCCAGTTGCCTAGATGATGAAAGCTGTGGCCCAGTTGGCCGAGAAGTAATATGAAGGCCTTCCATGGCCTGATGAATATAAGGAGGAGGAAGAGGAGGTTGTTGAGTAATAACAGGGGGAGCCACAGGGTTCGACTCAGCAGGCTGTACGGGTGCCTTCCTCTTCAGAATAGACTGGACGGCCTCGAACTGCTGAGGGTCCAGTCGGGAGGCAAGAACTCCCAGGGCGTTGACGAGATCCATAGGATCAGAGGGTGAGGGATCATTCTTATTCATGTCCCCCTCTAGATCGGGATTAGGGATCGCATATTCATGCGGGAGAAGATCAGGATATCGATCCTGTGGATGAAAAAGAGGGGTCCGGACGTTCCCATCATGTCGAATCGGAATGGGGACATAATTACGGGAGGCATCAGCATCTCTCCCGTTCTCATAGTTGTAGTCCGAATCGCGAGGGGCATTAGCATCTTCCTCGTAGTTGATGATGGCGTCTTGAGCCATACTTAAGTCCCTGCCTGATCGCAGCAGCATGATGTTAGATTCCCTTTTTTTCAAAGATTTGACAAACAAGTTGCACAGAGATTAATCAAACAAGTGGATGCTTAACGTGATTTTAAGGTTCCTTGTTGAGTTATTTGAATTGGATTAAACCACAAATTCGCTCAGGGAAAGGATCCTAGTTTCAGTTCAATTTCCACCGTTATTTTCTAGGGCTTTCTCTCACAACGCTTTCGGAATCTAGCCGGGACTTCAAGTGGTACAACCAGCCCGATGATTAAGGAGGAATACCTTGATTTTGGGGACTTATGGAGGTCTCAACGTCAACTTCTCTAGTCTGATCAAGGGACCAACCCAATCAGAGAGAGTTGCTGACGTCGAGTAGTGTGTTCCTAAAAAAAAGAGGGTATTCGCCTCAATGCGTATGCCCTACGGCTTGGATGGCCTCTAATGCTTAATAGTAATGGGTAGCTAGCACTCAAACCACAGAAATCTGAAACTGAAAAATAATTAAGAAACTGTCTGAATCGCGTCGATATTAGTAGACGCTATTCAAAACAGAACTTAATTTTTTCGCAGAAACAAATCTGAAACATAACTAAGAAACTGTCTGAATAGCGTCAAGTGTAGTCGACGCTATTCAACACAAAACTTAATTTTTCGCAGAAACAGATGCAGACAACAGAGAAACTGTGAAGACTGAAAGGCGTCTAGGGGTGTTGACGCGGTTTTGAAACGCGTCAGTGCTCCTGGACGCTTTTCAGTTCGCAGAAACAGTTTTGCAGGAGGATTTTCTGGGTTGAATCCTCCTCAAACAGGATAAAAAGCAGTAAACAATCGACTCATGCAATTTTTTTTAGTTCCAGATTTTAACAAGATGATTTACTAACTAAACAACTAAGAAATCAATCAATCACACATCATTTTTATCACAAAAACAGCTTTTTGAACTAATCAAAGGGAGGGCAAGATCTTGTCACTGGGTGCGCACGTGGTGCACGAGGAAAATTAATTAAACTAAAACACTGACCAATTGGTGAGGACGTGTCAAGAGACACAAATGGTGCACCGTGGGTGCCCGGTTGATGATAGCAAGAACAAAAACAACTAAAAGATGGCGAGACCAAGTCCCACCATGATCGCCAAAAAAGTTGTGAGTGCTTTAAAATGCTCGTGTGATTAACATGAAAAATCTATGTTGTTTAGTGTAAAATGAACCTATTAAAAACAGCAACTAAAGTGCAGTGATCGCCAGAAACTTTTGACTTAAAAGTTTCAAAAGAAATATGATCGCCTACCTGTTTGAACGCGGAAGATGTCGAGTCCTTGATTCCCCTCCTTCAGCCGGCTGAAGAAAGAGAGCCCTTCTCCTTGTTCTTTGTTCTTGCTGTTGAGTTTGAAGTTGAGGATCGTCCAGAAGTCATTCTGGCTTTGTGCTTGATTTTCTTTTTTGCTCTCTTGTTGTTGTTGAGTGCAGCAGAATCAGGAACAGAAATGAAGAAATACTGATGAGAATTCAAATGAAATCAATATCTAAATTGATCATGATTTTAAGCATATAATTGAACAGTGAACTTACTTGTTTAAATGATTTTGAAACCTCTTAAATCAAATAGGTTTTGAAAGATTGATGCTGTGGTGTGTGTTGCATGAAGTGAATATGAAGAATGAAATTAATGAAGATGTAGAATGCAGAATAAAAATGCAGAAATGAAACACTTATGTCCAATTGGTTGAAGCCTTAAAAGGATGAAGATTCTTGAAAGGACGCCGACTTCTGGAAATGGCAGCGCTCCGGCGTTCCGACGTTGTTGCTTCGATCTTCAACTCGCTATCGCTCAATTAACTCAAGATTACGCTTCACACATTTTACTCTTCGAGATGCAAGGTATTTATAGGCATTTTCTGCGTTCGCGATTAACATAGAAAAATCTAAGATTTATCTATCTTAACCGACAGGTAAACACTAATTAATTCATCTTTATCTGTAATTATCTAAAACGCGTCCACCATGACCAACGCCTTTCAGATTAATCAAGATAAGGATAAATTCCCGAGAAAACTTCTCTTTATCTTTTTTAGTTAAAACGCGTCTACATGTGTAGACGTCTTTTACACTAATTAAGATAAGGATAAACATCCGGAAGAGAAGTTAAAATAGCTTAGGAAACCTAAAACGCGTCGACCCTCACAGACGCCTTTTAGCTAATTAATCAATTGATTAAAATTCAAATTTAAACGTTAAAATAAGAATAAACTCTAAATAGCGTCCACACAGGTTGACGCGTTTTATAATTCTTCATATTTTAACTGAAATTTGAGCTAAAATCAATTTAATTGATTAACTTAAACATGTCTGTTAAACCCGACACTCAAAAATATCAATAAAAATTAATCAATGATTAATTATCAGACCATTCTGAGGCATTATTATATGATATAAAATTTACTCGAAATGACGTCAAAATTAGCGTGTCTACAATTATATAACTACTACACCATCGAACCTGTTTGGGATATTATAATACTTAAAAAAATTTGATAATTTTTTATTATATTTTTTAAGGTGGAGAAAAGGGCGTTTTGAGGGAGACTTCAGCTCAGTATAGTCAACACTATAGATATATTCATATCATTATTTAACCGACTCTAGTCTTGTCATTATTTAAGTGAAGTGAGTATATATGCAGATGTAAAACAGTCTAGAGTGCGTATCCACAGGAAGGACAATTTATTTATCTTTAATCATAGTTTAGTGAATAATAACCATACTTTAACTTGATAAATATCAAAAAATAAAATAGTAAAGTGTACTTGTTTACAATGATGATATTAGTTGGAGGCTGCCATGGGAGATGTTTCTTATGTTCATATATTCATTTTTGCTTGGTTAATGTCATAAGATAAAACGAAGCAAGTCACGTATATAATATAAAAAACAATAAAACAATAGTAGCTAAGTGTCTCAAAGGTCGAGGATGACATATATGTTCGCTTCTGTTTTTACTAGTTTTTGACATTTTTACTTATTTAATATCAAAGATAACCTTTTTTAAGATCCATAGATAATAAAATGGTAATAGCAAAAGGTCTCAAAGGACAAAGGCCTCTTATCCCTTTCTAAGATCCATTTTCAAATCAAAGGAGAGCAAAAGTAGAAACAAAAGTATCTATTATTTTTACTAGTTTTTGACATTTTTACCGAAAACTAAAATGTATAACCCTAGAGTATATTTTTGCTTGTTAAGTACCAGAAAAAAAAACAATAACAATTACTTATCTAACATCAGAAAATAAATCGTAAATCACATCAAGAAGGTTCCACCGAGATTCGAACCCAGGTCGTTGGATTCAGAGCCCAGAGTGATAACCACTACACCATGGAACCTATTTGGGGTATTTGAATATTTTATTTTATTTTATAATTTTTTATTTTGCATTTTAAGATTGGGAAAAGGGAGTTTTGAGGGAGCCCTAGACTCACCATAATCAACCCCTATATATATATTCATATCATTATTTCACCGACTGTAGTCTTGTCATTATTTAAGTGAAGTGATTAGAATACTTAAAAAAATTTGATAATTTTTTATTATATTTTTTAAGGTGGAGAAAAGGGCGTTTTGAGGGAGACTTGAGCTCACTATAGTCAACACTATAGATATATTCATATCATTATTTAACTGACTCTAGTCTTGTCATTATTTCAGTGAAGTGAGTATATATGCGGATGTAAAACAGTCTAGAGTAAGTATCCACAGGAAGGACAATTTATTTATCTTTAATCATAATTTAGTAAATAATAACCATACTTTAACTTGATAAATATCAAAAAATAAAATGCTAAGGTGTACTTGTTTACAATGATGATATTAGTTAGAGGCTGCCATGGGAGATGTTTCTTATGTTCATATATTCATTTTTACTTGTTTAATGTCATAAGATAAAACGAAGCAAGTCGTGTATTTAATATAAAAAACAATAAAACAATAGTAGCTAAGTGTCTCAAAGGTCGAGGATCACATATATGTTCGCTTCTGTTTTTACTAGTTTTAGACATTTTTACTTATTTAATATCAAAGATAATAAAATGGTAATAGCAAAAGGTCTCAAAGGTCAAGGGTCTCTTATCCTTTTTTAAGATCCATACATAATAAAATGGTAATAGCAAAAGGTCTCCAAGGTCAAAGGTCTCTCATCCCTTTTTAAGATCCATTTTCAAATCAAAGGAGAGCAAAAGTAGAAACAAAAGTATCGATTATTTTTACTAGTTTTTCACATTTTTACCGAAAACTAAAATGTATAACCCTAGGGGATATTTTTGCTTGTTAAATACCAGAAAAGAAAACAGTAACAATTACTTATCTAACATCAGAAAATAAATCGTAAATCACATCAAGAAGGTTCCACCGGGATTCGAATCTAGGTCGTTGGATTTAGAGCCCAGAGTGATAACCACTACACCATGGAACCTATTTGGGGTATTTGAATATTTTATTTTATTTTATAATTTTTTATTTTACATTTTAAGATTGGGAAAAGGGAGTTTTGAGGGAGCCCTAGACTCACCATAATCAACCCCTATATATATATATTCATATCATTATTTGACCGACTGTAGTCTTGTCATTATTTAAGTGAACTGATTATATAACCACTACACCATCGAACCTGTTTGGGGTACTATAATACTTTAAAAAAATTGATAATTTTTTATTATATTTTTTAAGGTCGAGAAAAAGGCGTTTTGAGGGAGACTTCAGCTCAGTATAGTCAACACTATAGATATATTCATATCATTATTTAACTGACTCTAGTCTTGTCATTATTTAAGTGAAGTGACTATATATGCGGATGTAAAACAGTCTAGAGTGCGTATCCACAGGAAGAACAATTTATTTATCTTTAATCATAGTTTAGTGAATAATAACCATACTTTAACTTGATAAATATCAAAAAATAAAATAGTAAAGTGTACTTGTTTACAATGATGATATTAGTTAGAGGCTGCCAAGGGAGATGTTTCTTATGTTCATATATTCATTTTTGCTTGGTTAATGTCATAAGATAAAACGAAGCAAGTCATGTATATAATATAAATAACAATAAAACAATAGTAGCTAAGTGTCTCAAAGGTCGAGGATGACATATATGTTCGCTTCTGTTTTTACTAGTTTTTGACATTTTTACTTATTTAATATCAAAGATAATAAAATGGTAATAGCAAAAGGTCTCAAAGGTCAAGGGTCTCTTATCCTTTTTTAAGATCCATAGATAATAAAATGGTAATAGCAAAAGGTCTCAAAGGTCAAAGGTTTCTTATCCCTTTCTAAGATCCATTTTCAAATCAAAGGAGAGCAAAAGTAGAAACAAAAGTATCTATTACTTTTACTAGTTTTTGACATTTTTATCGAAAACTAAAATGTACAACCCTAGGAGATATTTTTGCTTGTTAAGTACGAAAAAAGAAAACAGTAACAATTACTTATCTAACATCAGAAAATAAATCGTAAATCACATCAAGAAGGTTCCACCGGGATTCGAACCCAGGTCGCTGGATTCAGAGCCCAAAGTGATAACCACTACACCATGGAACCTATTTGGGATATTTGAATATTTTATTTTATTTCATAATTTTTTATTTTACATTTTAAGATTGGGAAAAGGGAGTTTTGAGGGAGCCCTAGACTCATCATAATCAACCCCTATATATATATTCATATCATTATTTGACCGACTGTAGTCTTGTCATTATTTAAGTGAAGTGATTATATAACTACTACACCATCGAACCTGTTTGGGGTATTATAATACATAAAAAAAATTCATAATTTTTTATTATATTTTTTAAGGTGGAGAAAAGGACGTTTTGAGGGAGACTTGAGCTCACTATAGTCAACACTATAGATATATTCATATCATTGTTTAACTGACTCTAGTCTTGTCATTATTTAACTGAAGTGAGTATATATGCGGATGTAAAACAGTCTAGAGTGCGTATCCACAGGAAGGACAATTTATTTATCTTTAATCATAGTTTAGTGAATAATAACCATACTTTAACTTGATAAATATCAAAAAATAAAATAGTAAAGTGTACTTGTTTACAATGATGATATTAGTTAGAGGCTGCCATGGGAGATGTTTCTTATGTTCATATATTCATTTTTGCTTGGTTAATGTCATAAGATAAAACGAAGCAAGTCATGTATATAATATAAAAAACAATAAAACAATAGTAGCTAAGTGTCTCAAAGGTCGAGGATCACATATATCTTCGCTTCTGTTTTTACTAGTTTTTGACATTTTTACTTATTTAATATCAAAGATAATAAAATGGTAATAGCAAAAGGTCTCAAAGGTCAAGGGTCTCTTATCCTTTTTTAAGATCCATAGATAATAAAATGGTAATAGCAAAAGGTCTCGAAGGTCAAAGGTCTCTTATCCCTTTTTAAGATCCATTTTCAAATCAAAGGAGAGCAAAAATAGAAACAAAAGTATGTATTATTTTTACTAGTTTTTGACATTTTTACCGAAAACTAAAATGTATAACCCTAGGGGATATTTTTGCTTGTTAAATACCAGAAAAGAAAACAGTAACAATTACTTATCTAACATCAGAAAATAAATCGTAAATCACATCAAGAAGGTTCCACCGGGATTCGAACCCAGGTCGTTGGATTCAGAGCCCAGAGTGATAACCACTACACTATGGAACCTGTTTGGGGTATTTGAATATTTTATTTTATTTTATAATTTTTTATTTTACATTTTAAGATTGGGAAAAGGGAGTTTTGAGGGAGCCCTAGACTCACCATAATCAACCCCTATATATATATTCATATCATTATTTGCCCGACTATAGTCTTGTCATTATTTAAGTGAAGTGATTATATAACTACTACACCATCGAACCTGTTTGGGGTATTATAATACTTAAAAAAATTTGATAATTTTTTATTATATTTTTTAAGGTCGAGAAAAAGACGTTTTGAGGGAGACTTGAGCTCAGTATAGTCAACACTATAGATATATTCATATCATTATTTAACTGATTCTAGTCTTGTCATTATTTAAGTGAAGTGAGTATATATGCGGATGTAAAACAGTCTAGAGTGCGTATCTACAGGAAGGACAATTTATTTATCTTTAATCATAGTTTAGTGAATAATAACCATACTTTAACTTGATAAATATCAAAAAATAAAATAGTAAAGTGTACTTCTTTACAATGATGATATTAGTTAGAGGCTGCCATGGGAGATGTTTCTTATGTTCATATATTCATTTTTGCTTAGTTAATGTCATAAGATAAAACGAAGCAAGTCATGTATATAATATAAAAAACAATAAAACAATAGTAGCTAAGTGTCTCAAAGGTCGAAGATCACATATATGTTCCCTTCTGTTTTTACTAGTTTTTGACATTTTTACGTATTTAATATCAAAGATAATAAAATGGTAATAGCAAAAGGTCTCAAAGGTCAAGGGTCTCTTATCCTTTTTTAAGATCCATAGATAATAAAATGGTAATAGCAAAAAGTCTCAAAGGTCAAAGGTTTCTTATCCCTTTCTAAGATCCATTTTCAAATCAAAGGAGAGCAAAAGTAGAAACAAAAGTATCTATTATTTTTACTAGTTTTTCACATTTTTACCGAAAACTAAAATGTACAACCCTAGGAGATATTTTTGCTTGTTAAGTACCAGAAAAGAAAACAATAACAATTACTTATCTAACATCAGAAAATAAATCGTAAATCACATCAAGAAGGTTCCACCGGGATTCGAACCTAGGTCGTTGGATTCAGAGCCCAGAGTGATAACCACTACACCATGGAACCTATTTGGAGTATTTGAATATTTTATTTTATTTTATAATTTTTTATTTTACATTTTAAGATTGGGAAAAGGGAGTTTTGAGGGAGCCCTAGACTCACCATAATCAACCCCTATATATATATTCATATCAATATTTGACCGACTGTAGTCTTGTCATTATTTAAGTGAAGGGATTATATAACCACTACACCATCGAAGTTGTTTGGGGTCTTAGAATACTTAAAAAATTTTGATAATTTTTTATTATATTTTTTAAGGTCGAGAAAAGGACGTTTTGAGGAAGACTTGAGCTCACTATAGTCAACACTATAGATATATTCATATCATTATTTAACTGACTCTAGTCCTGTCATTATTTCAGTGAAGTGAGTATATATGCGGATGTAAAACAGTCTAGAGTAAGTATCCACAGGAAGGACAATTTATTTATCTTTAATCATAATTTAGTAAATAATAACCATACTTTAACTTGATAAATATCAAAAAATAAAATAGTAAGGTGTACTTATTTACTATGATGATATTAGTTAGAGGCTGCCATGGGAGATGTTTCTTATGTTCATATATTCATTTTTACTTGTTTAATGTCATAAGATAAAACGAAGCAAGTCGTGTATTTAATATAAAAAACAATAAAACAATAGTAGCTAAGTGTCTCAAAGGTCGAGGATGACATATATGTTCGCTTCTGTTTTTACTAATTTTTGACATTTTTACTTATTTAATATCAAAGATAATAAAATGGTAATAGCGAAAGGTCTCAAAGGTCAAGGGTCTCTTATCCTTTTTTAAGATCCATAGATAATAAAATGGTAATAGCAAAAAGTCTCAAAGGGCGAAGGCCTCTTATCCCTTTATAAGATCCATTTTCAAATCAAAGGAGAGCAAAAGTAGAAACAAAAGGATCTATTATTTTTACTTGTTTTTGACATTTTTACCGAAAACTAAAATGTATAACCCTAGGGTATATTTTTGCTTGTTAAATACCAGAAAAGAAAACAGTAACAATTACTTATCTAACATCAAAAAATAAATCGTAAATCACATCAAGAAGGTTCCACCGGGATTCGAACCCAGGTCGTTGGATTGAAAGCCCAGAGTGATAACCACTACACCATGGAACCTATTTGGGGTATTTGAATATTTTATTTTATTTCATAATTTTTTATTTTACATTTTAAGATTGGAAAAAGGGAGTTTTGAGGGAGCCCTAGACTCATCATAATCAACCCCTATATATATATTCATATCATTATTTGACCGACTGTAGTCTTGTCATTATTTAAGTGAAGTGATTATATAACTACTACACCATCGAACCTGTTTGGGGTATTATAATACATAAAAAAAATTCATAATTTTTTATTATATTTTTTAAGGTGGAGAAAAGGGCGTTTTGAGGGAGACTTGAGCTCAGTATAGTCAACACTATAGATATATTCATATCATTATTTAACTGACTCTAGTCTTGTCATTATTTAAGTGAAGTGAGTATATATGCGGATGTAAAACAGTCTAGAGTGCGTATCCACAGGAAGGACAATTTACTTATCTTTAATCATAGTTTAGTGAATAATAACCATACTTTAACTTGATAAATATCAAAAAATAAAATAGTAAAGTGTACTTGTTTTCAATGATGATATTAGTTAGAGGCTGCCATGGGAGATGTTTCTTATGTTCATATATTTATTTTTGCTTGGTTAATGTCATAAGATAAAACGAAACAAGTCATGTATATAATATAAAAAACAATAAAACAATAGTAGCTAAGTGTCTCAAAGGTCGAGGATGACATATATGTTCGCTTCTGTTTTTACTAGTTTTTGACATTTTTACTTATTTAATATCAAAGATAATAAAATGGTAATAGCGAAAGGTCTCAAAGGTCAAGGGTCTCTTATCCTTTTTTAAGATCCATAGATAATAAAATGGTAATAGCAAAAAGTCTCAAAGGGCGAAGGCCTCTTATCCCTTTCTAAGATCCATTTTCAAATCAAAGGAGAGCAAAAGTAGAAACAAAAGTATCTATTATTTTTACTTGTTTTTGACATTTTTACCGAAAACTAAAACGTATAACCCTAGGAGATATTTTTGCTTGTTAAGTACCAGAAAAGAAAACAATAACAATTACTTATCTAACATCAGAAAATAAATCGTAAATCACATCAAGAAGGTTCCACCGGGATTCGAACCCAGGTCACTGGATTCAGAGCCCAGAGTGATAACCACTACACCATGGAACCTATTTGGGGTATTTGAATATTTTATTTTATTTTATAATTTTTTATTTTACATTTTAAGATTGGGAAAAGGGAGTTTTGAGGGAGCCCTAGACTCACCATAATCAACCCCTACATATATATTCATATCATTATTTGACCGACTGTAGTCTTGTCATTATTTAAGTGAAGTGATTATATAACCACTACACCATCGAAGCTGTGTGGGGTATTAGAATACTTAAAAATTTTTGATAATTTTTTGTTATATTTTTTAAGGTGGAGAAAAGGACGTTTTGAGGAAGACTTGAGCTCACTATAGTCAACACTATAGATATATTCATATCATTATTTAACTGACTCTAGTCCTGTCATTATTTCAGTGAAGTGAGTATATATGCGGATGTAAAACAGTCTAGAGTAAGTATCCACAGGAAGGACAATTTATTTATCTTTAATCATAATTTAGTAAATAATAACCATACTTTAACTTGATAAATATCAAAAAATAAAATAGTAAGGTGTACTTATTTACTATGATGATATTAGTTAGAGGCTGCCATGGGAGATGTTTCTTATGTTCATATATTCATTTTTACTTGTTTAATGTCATAAGATAAAACGAAGCAAGTCGTGTATTTAATATAAAAAACAATAAAACAATAGTAGCTAAGTGTCTCAAAGGTCGAGGATGACATATATGTTCGCTTCTGTTTTTACTAATTTTTGACATTTTTACTTATTTAATATCAAAGATAATAAAATGGTAATAGCGAAAGGTCTCAAAGGTCAAGGGTCTCTTATCCTTTTTTAAGATCCATAGATAATAAAATGGTAATAGCAAAAAGTCTCAAAGGGCGAAGGCCTCTTATCCCTTTATAAGATCCATTTTCAAATCAAAGGAGAGCAAAAGTAGAAACAAAAGGATCTATTATTTTTACTTGTTTTTGACATTTTTACCGAAAACTAAAATGTATAACCCTAGGGTATATTTTTGCTTGTTAAATACCAGAAAAGAAAACAGTAACAATTACTTATCTAACATCAAAAAATAAATCGTAAATCACATCAAGAAGGTTCCACCGGGATTCGAACCCAGGTCGTTGGATTGAAAGCCCAGAGTGATAACCACTACACCATGGAACCTATTTGGGGTATTTGAATATTTTATTTTATTTCATAATTTTTTATTTTACATTTTAAGATTGGAAAAAGGGAGTTTTGAGGGAGCCCTAGACTCATCATAATCAACCCCTATATATATATTCATATCATTATTTGACCGACTGTAGTCTTGTCATTATTTAAGTGAAGTGATTATATAACTACTACACCATCGAACCTGTTTGGGGTATTATAATACATAAAAAAAATTCATAATTTTTTATTATATTTTTTAAGGTGGAGAAAAGGGCGTTTTGAGGGAGACTTGAGCTCAGTATAGTCAACACTATAGATATATTCATATCATTATTTAACTGACTCTAGTCTTGTCATTATTTAAGTGAAGTGAGTATATATGCGGATGTAAAACAGTCTAGAGTGCGTATCCACAGGAAGGACAATTTACTTATCTTTAATCATAGTTTAGTGAATAATAACCATACTTTAACTTGATAAATATCAAAAAATAAAATAGTAAAGTGTACTTGTTTTCAATGATGATATTAGTTAGAGGCTGCCATGGGAGATGTTTCTTATGTTCATATATTTATTTTTGCTTGGTTAATGTCATAAGATAAAACGAAACAAGTCATGTATATAATATAAAAAACAATAAAACAATAGTAGCTAAGTGTCTCAAAGGTCGAGGATGACATATATGTTCGCTTCTGTTTTTACTAGTTTTTGACATTTTTACTTATTTAATATCAAAGATAATAAAATGGTAATAGCGAAAGGTCTCAAAGGTCAAGGGTCTCTTATCCTTTTTTAAGATCCATAGATAATAAAATGGTAATAGCAAAAAGTCTCAAAGGGCGAAGGCCTCTTATCCCTTTCTAAGATCCATTTTCAAATCAAAGGAGAGCAAAAGTAGAAACAAAAGTATCTATTATTTTTACTTGTTTTTGACATTTTTACCGAAAACTAAAACGTATAACCCTAGGAGATATTTTTGCTTGTTAAGTACCAGAAAAGAAAACAATAACAATTACTTATCTAACATCAGAAAATAAATCGTAAATCACATCAAGAAGGTTCCACCGGGATTCGAACCCAGGTCACTGGATTCAGAGCCCAGAGTGATAACCACTACACCATGGAACCTATTTGGGGTATTTGAATATTTTATTTTATTTTATAATTTTTTATTTTACATTTTAAGATTGGGAAAAGGGAGTTTTGAGGGAGCCCTAGACTCACCATAATCAACCCCTACATATATATTCATATCATTATTTGACCGACTGTAGTCTTGTCATTATTTAAGTGAAGTGATTATATAACCACTACACCATCGAAGCTGTGTGGGGTATTAGAATACTTAAAAATTTTTGATAATTTTTTGTTATATTTTTTAAGGTGGAGAAAAGGACGTTTTGAGGAAGACTTGAGCTCACTATAGTCAACACTATAGATATATTCATATCATTATTTAACTGACTCTAGTCTTGTCAGTATTTCAGTGAAGTGAGTATATATGCGGATGTAAAACAGTCTAGAGTAAGTATCCACATGAAGGACAATTTATTTATCTTTAATCATAATTTAGTAAATAATAACCATACTTTAACTTGATAAATATCAAAAAATAAAATGGTAAAGTGTACTTGTTTACAATGATGATATTAGTTAGAGGCTGCCATGGGAGATGTTTCTTATGTTCATATATTTATTTTTACTTGTTTAATGTCATAAGATAAAACGAAGCAAGTCGTGTATTTAATATAAAAAACAATAAAACAATAGTAGCTAAGTGTCTCAAAGGTCGAGGATCACATATATGTTCGCTTCTGTTTTTACTAGTTTTAGACATTTTTACTTATTTAATATCAAAGATAATAAAATGGTAATAGCAAAAGGTCTCAAAGGTCAAGGGTCTCTTATCCTTTTTTAAGATCCATAGATATAAAATGGTAATAGAAAAAGGTCTCCAAGGTCAAAGGTCTCTTATCCCTTTTTAAGATCCATTTTCAAATCAAAGGAGAGCAAAAGTAGAAACAAAAGTATCTATTATTTTTACTAGTTTTTCACATTTTTACCGAAAACTAAAATGTATAACCCTAGGGGATATTTTTGCTTGTTAAATGCCAGAAAAGAAAACAGTAACAATTACTTATCTAACATCAGAAAATAAATCGTAAATCACATCAAGAAGGTTCCACCGGGATTCGAACCCAGGTCGTTGGATTCAGAGCCCAGAGTGATAACCACTACACCATGGAACCTATTTGGAGTATTTGAATATTTTATTTTATTTTATAATTTTTTATTTTACATTTTAAGATTGGGAAAAGGGAGTTTTGAGGGAGCCCTAGACTCACCATAATCAACCCCTATATATATATTCATATCAATATTTGACCGACTGTAGTCTTGTCATTATTTAAGTGAAGGGATTATATAACCACTACACCATCGAAGTTGTTTGGGGTCTTAGAATACTTAAAAAATTTTGATAATTTTTTATTATATTTTTTAAGGTCGAGAAAAGGACGTTTTGAGGAAGACTTGAGCTCACTATAGTCAACACTATAGATATATTCATATCATTATTTAACTGACTCTAGTCCTGTCATTATTTCAGTGAAGTGAGTATATATGCGGATGTAAAACAGTCTAGAGTAAGTATCCACAGGAAGGACAATTTATTTATCTTTAATCATAATTTAGTAAATAATAACCATACTTTAACTTGATAAATATCAAAAAATAAAATAGTAAGGTGTACTTATTTACAATGATGATATTAGTTAGAGGCTGCCATGGGAGATGTTTCTTATGTTCATATATTCATTTTTACTTGTTTAATGTCATAAGATAAAACGAAGCAAGTCGTGTATTTAATATAAAAAACAATAAAACAATAGTAGCTAAGTGTCTCAAAGGTCGAGGATGACATATATGTTCGCTTCTGTTTTTACTAATTTTTGACATTTTTACTTATTTAATATCAAAGATAATAAAATGGTAATAGCGAAAGGTCTCAAAGGTCAAGGGTCTCTAATCCTTTTTTAAGATCCATAGATAATAAAATGGTAATAGCAAAAAGTCTCAAAGGGCGAAGGCCTCTTATCCCTTTCTAAGATCCATTTTCAAATCAAAGGAGAACAAAAGTAGAAACAAAAGGATCTATTATTTTTACTTGTTTTTGACATTTTTATCGAAAACTAAAATGTATAACCCTAGGAGATATTTTTGCTTGTTAAGTACCAGAAAAGAAAACAATAACAATTACTTATCTAACATCAGAAAATAAATCGTAAATCACATCAAGAAGGTTCCACCGGGATTCGAACCCAGGTCGCTGGATTCAGAGCCCAGAGTGATAACCACTACACCATGGAACCTATTTGGGGTATTTGAATATTTTATTTTATTTTATAATTTTTTATTTTACATTTTAAGATTGGGAAAAGGGAGTTTTGAGGGAGCCCTAGACTCACCATAATCAACCCCTATATATATATTCATATCATTATTTGACCGACTGTAGTCTTGTCATTATTTAAGTGAAGTGATTATATAACCACTACACCATCGAAGCTGTGTGGGGTATTAGAATACTTAAAAATTTTTGATAATTTTTTGTTATATTTTTTAAGGTGGAGAAAAGGACGTTTTGAGGGAGACTTGAGCTCACTATAGTAAACACTATAGATATATTCATATCATTATTTAACTGACTCTAGTCTTGTCATTATTTCAGTGAAGTGAGTATATATGCGGATGTCAAACAGTCTAGAGTAAGTATCCACAGAAAGGACAATTTATTTATCTTTAATCATAATTTAGTAAATAATAACTATACTTTAACTTGATAAATATCAAAAAAATAAAATGGTAAAATGTACTTGTTTACAATGATGATATTAGTTAGAGGCTGCCATGGGAGATGTTTCTTATGTTCATATATTCATTTTTACTTGTTTAATGTCATAAGATAAAACGAAGTAAGTCGTGTATTTAATATAAAAAACAATAAAACAATAGTAGCTAAGTGTCTCAAAGGTCGAGGATCACATATATGTTCCCTTCTGTTTTTACTAGTTTTTGACATTTTTACTTATTTAATATCAAAGATAATAAAATGGTAATAGCAAAAGGTCTCAAAGGTCAAGGGTCTCTTATGCTTTTTTAAGATCCATAGATAATAAAATGGTAATAGCAAAAGGTCTCCAAGGGCAAAGGCCTCTTATCCCTTTCTAAGATCCATTTTCAAATCAAAGGAGAGCAAAAGTAGAAGCAAAAGTATCTATTATTTTTACTAGTTTTGGACATTTTTACCAAAAACTAAAATGTATAACCCTAGGGTATATTTTTGCTTGTTAAGTACCAGAAAAGAAAACAATAACAATTACTTATCTAACATCAGAAAATAAATCGTAAATCACATCAAGAAGGTTCCACCGGGATTCGAACCCAGGTCGTTGGATTTAGAGCCCAGAGTGATAACCACTACACCATGGAACCTATTTGGGGTATTTGAATATTTTATTTTATTTTATAATTTTTTATTTTACATTTTAAGATTGGGAAAAGAGAGTTTTGAGGGAGCCCTAGACTCACCATAATCAACCCCTATATATATATTCATATCATTATTTGACCGACTGTAGTCTTGTCATTCTTTAAGTGAACTGATTATATCACCACTACACCATCGAACCTGTTTGGGGTATTGGAATACTTAAAATTTTTGATAATTTTTTATTTTATTTTTTAAGGTGGAGAAAAGGGCGTTTTGAGGGAGACTTGAGCTCACTATAGTCAACACTATAGATATATTCATATCATTATTTAACTGACTCTAGTCTTGTCATTGTTTAAGTGAAGTGAGTATATATGCAGATGTAAAACAATCTAGAGTGCGTATCCACAGGAAGGACAATTTATTTATCTTTAATCATAATTTAGTAAATAATAACTAAACTTTAACTTGATAAATATCAAAAAATAAAATGGTAAAGTATACTTGTTTACAATGATGATATTAGTTAGAGGCTGCCATGGGAGATGTTTCTTGTGTTCATATATTCATTTTTACTTGGTTAATGTCATAAGATAAAACGAAGCAAATCATGTATATAATATGAAAAACAATAAAACAATAGTAGTGATTGAAGTGATATCAGAGTGATAATTGAGTGAAAATCGAAGCAACGACGTCCAAACGCTGAAGTGCTGTTGTTTTCAGAAGTCGGCGTCCATTCTTGATCATTCTTCGTCCATCCAAGACCAAGACTTCCAGGGGCCATCCATCATTAAACTTTCAATTCATTTCTGCATTTTCACTCCATTAATTTTACATTCTTCATCACATCACTCCATGCAACACACACAACACTAGCATCATTTTCAAAACCAATTTGATTAAGGGGTTTAAAAGACCATCCCAACAAGTGAGTTTTTCTATTTAGTTGCATGTTTAAAATCTCTTCTGGAATAGATATTACTTTTACCTAAGTTCTCATCGTCGTTATTTCTTTCTATTTCCTACAAGGTACAAAGAAAAATCAAGGGGAGGAAATCAATAGCAAACAACAAGGACTCTGGACGATCCTCAAAACTTAACAGCAATCAAAGCAAGAACAAAGAAAAGAAATGACTCTCTTTCTTCAGTCGGCTGAAGGAGGGGAACCAAGAGCTCAAGAATCTCCCACGTCCAAACACGTAGGCGATCAAACTCTTTCTTTTGGAACTTTTAAGTCAAAAGTTTCTGACGATCACTTCACTTAGTTTCTTTTTAATAGGTTTATTTTGCACCTAAACAACATAATTTTTCATGATAATCACACACTCATTCTAAGCACTCAGCTTTTTTGGCGATCACAGTAACAACATTAGCAATAACGATGACTCCCATATGGTTAACCCCACCCTTCTTTTCTTTCCCCTTCTACCCTAAGGACTCTATTTTTTCTTCACGGTATTGGGCCCCGGCCATATTCATTAAGAATCATTAAGCTTATACAGGGAATAGTGAATTTTATTCACACCAAATACTGTTCATTAGAGAGGAATAACTATAAAAACCCCCGACCCCTACCATTTCTAAATAAGTACATTAAGATAAAATTGCCCTAAACAATTTTACAAATAAAAGAGCCTCACTTCTGCCTTCAGTAGAAAATTGCAAGCAAACTTGTCACTCAGTTGTTGAGTGAGGAAAAAAACACACTTCAAAGTGAAGTAACCATCATACCCATCTGACGTTGTATGGTGAAAATCAAAACTCGGCTTTCAGAATGAACAACTCTTTCACTTTATAAAAAGATGGCATCAGTTTTTTACTGCTCAGTCACGTATAGCAATGTACAAATCATAACATTTTAAGGTTCTAGAGACAACTAAATGCTTATGGCTTTGGAAGCCCTCTTTGCCCTTCAGATGAAGAATACGTTCATCATTTCATGATTTTAGATTCAAATATCCACCTCGTGCAGCAAAAATATGGTGAATCACATGGTACACCAAATTGCGTACCTCTTACAAGTGTCACTGTTTTTTCTTGATATACATGTCAGTCTTGAGTTTTGGCAGATGATGGCTGATGGCCGCACTATGACTCCATAGTGTTAAAGCTGCCACTTCACAGGGATTTCTATTTGCATAATCATACAATTAATGTTGATGATACGGATGGATAGGAATAATACATACAACAAAAATCAGAGGTAATTCTTCAAGAAAATGTAGAAGCACTGACCGAATTTTCACCAGTTCAGTTCTCAATGGTACTTGCCTTTAGCCTTCAACAAAATAATACTCGGGAATCCTTTGGTTCAACCACCATAACAATACTGTGCCTCCCATCTGGTGTCTAAGCAATGAAAACAGCACTCCTCTGCCAGGGGAAAAAGAAATATATTTAAGTACTATATACATGGAGTATTCATTTCTTGATTTGCACCATTGCATGTAGAAATACATGCTGTCATATTCCAATAATCAACACCATGGAAATGTTCAAAAGAGCAATATTCCACAAAGTGCAAAAAGCAGATGGATGATAATTCCATGAGGTTTTGCCATCGTTAATCGTCCCAGTGAAATGTTTCATCCCCTTTTTTTTCTGGCAAAAATTCTTAACACCTCCAGCTAATAAAGTTTAGAAACAAGCATATTTTTCTATTTAAACAGTTTTAGCATGCATAATTAATGTGTATGCATATTCCATGCATTCATATCTATATGCACAGGATTCCCTGTAACAAAAGATTGAATTGCCAAGCATCTGGGAACACTAGGGTACCTAGTGCGTGTCAGATGTCGAGGAAAATTATGCAAAGCTTCATTTTCTAGGTTAAATCAAATGTTGATGTTTGATACAATACGGATTCTTCTGGCACAGAAGTGGGGACAAATGAAGAGGGTGGCATGATGCTAATTGGGGAAGGGTGTGCAAAAGCAGGGAAAATGGAGGACTGGAGATCAAAAATCTAACAGATTACAATATCGTTGTAGATGGCTATGGAAATTGGGCATGGAAGGAGGGTCATGGCTACAAGTGATTCAGCCACAGAAGGTCGAGATCCAGCCTACAATTCAGAGCAATCTCTCTTACCTATGGAATGGGATTCTTCAGGCTAGGGATGCAGTGCAAGTTAGCATCACGGTCAACATTTACGATGGACGAAGGATTGTTTCTAGGAGAACAGATGCTGCTGCCATATATATTTTCAAGAGATATTTTGTGTGTTGTTTGGTGCTACTATGGAGTATGGACACCATGACTCTTGCTATAGGGAATTCTGTGAATGGAGCTGCAGGAGGTGGATGCTTGACGGGGTTTCAGAGGAACATGTTGGATGAGGATATTGAAGCTGGATGATCTCTTCCTACAGCTTCAGAAGTGGATTTCTGATGGCTGGATATCAGATTCATAAGATTGAGGTAGGAGGCAGATGGCAGATTCTCTATTAAATCATCTTACAGAATATAGCACATGGGAGAACTTGTCACCCAATGACACCTTAAATATGGCTCCCTGGGTCCCCATTAAAAGAAAACTCTCTGATGTTGAGGATCTTCCATGCCAGATTACCTAGTTTTGATTGCCTTGAGAGGGACAGATGAAGCTAGGATGGCATGCTACTTACATGGGGAAGAGGAGACACTAGACGGGAGATCATCTTTTCTTGGATGTTCATTTACACAGGCTAGAAGTTTATCCTACTTCATATTACTCTTCATCTCCCTCTTAGTCTCAGTAGGGATTTCATCTCAAGGATCCTCCAAGAGATAGAGATTCTTAAGAGACTTAAGATATCAGTAGAGATGGCAAACCATGGATGAGACTACGCGGATTTGAGAGCCAATACTTTGTTCCTTTCTTGACTCCAGGTTCTTTTAATGGTGATAATGAATAAAACTTTATATTCAACTTCTGCCTTCCTAGCATAGTTGTCAAGCCAATAAGGTGACCCAAGACATCCTTGAGTGCCTAAGCGCCTGCCTAAGCAGCATCTACGTGGCACCTTCACAATCAAGTTTGGGGGAAGGGAGAGACACTCATAGGCAAAGAGACAACCACTCGAAGAAAGGGAGAAGAAAGGATGAGCACACAAGAAACTCAGGAGGAAGGATGCTAATGGCCACAAGGGTCCTAGGTTTGTCGACATGGCGAGGTTTGTTGCCTAATGTAGCCATCATAGAGACAGGAGAATGTATAGGAGTGCCACATCGTTGACGCCAAATTTGTTTGTCGAGGAGGGACAATGCCAATGACAAGAAGGAAGATGAAATAATGAAGAAGACATGACGGGGTATTGAAACTAGTGCCCAATTATTCATGCAACCCCATTTATATTAGGATGAATTCCAATGGACCCAATTTGATTGGCCCATGAACTAGCCTAGGCATTGCCTAGGCATGCTAGGCCCTACTAGGCACTCGCCTAACCAGTGGCTAAGCATGCTTTTTCAAGGCCCAATAAGGCTATTTAACTGCCTAGGCCTTGAAGAAAAAAAAAAGCCTTGTCACCTAGGCATAAGCCTTGACAACTATGCTTCATGGTGGTGCAATTCCACTTATTTTTCCTCACAGGACATCTTAATTTAGTCTTTTATTTCATTTACAAGACTGCTTACAAGCAAATAGAAAGTTCCTGCTTCTCTCATTTCTGACACAAATTCAGACCTTCCTCACTTAAACAAAAAAGTCGATGAAACCCTTGATTTGCATTCTTGTCATGCATCAGCACCCCTCAAGTTGATGCAGAGACTTTTCTACATATATCTGAGGTCCTCCATGGCTCCTTATGGCCTAGTCATGACTTTCTATGGGTTCCCTTCTCAAACATGATGGCCTTGGGTGAACCTTTGTGTTGGTTTAGACACGTGATACTCATTATCTGATCCTGTGATACAGTCCAGCTCCGTGTGAACTTCCATTTATTTATTCCCTTTCTTGCAATTCAGGACTTCCCTCTTGAAATTGTAGAAAAGAAATCATGAGTGGAGAGAAATCATTAATGGAGACAACCCTGCCTACATCTATTTACTTCATCCAACATTATGTTAACCGCCTGTCTGTGTTTAAAACAACAAAGATTATGTTCGTCAATGATTTCCCTTGGCTGACCTCAACCCTCTTCAACATTTCCAATCAAGAAGTAGCTCAGTATTGAGTACTAATGCCCATATGGGTGCATTGCCAATATGACTTCTCATGCTTCTTTGATTGACTCACTCACAGTGACAATCCATGGTATTTTATTTCGAATAATACTTGCTGCACCGCATTGGGGTGCACCCCATTTTTTAAATTGTTTTTAATTTTTTGAAATCCTTTAAGGTGGGGCCAATCATGCCCGACATGTCCGTACAACCTGATCCCGGAACAGATGATCCCAAAAAAAAAAATCTAGAAAATTAAGAAAGGAGCCCCAACGGACAGTGAGAAAATGTCCTTAAATGGGCCGCGCCCGAAAAATGAGGTTTCAGTTTTTTATTTTTCATTTTTTTTTTAGGTCGTCCGATCGAAGATCAATGTATGGACATGTCGGGCATGATGGGCTGACATTAAAAACATTTCAAAAAATATAAAATGGGGCTGCACCCCATGCGATGCAGCAAGTATTACTCTTTTATTTCTAGCCCTAGCAAGATCATGTTACTCTGACTAATCCAATAGAGTCAGATCCAAATTCAAGCTACATTTTACCTACATCCACTGACAGACCTACACCTAGTCTAACCCCTATCATTCAACATTCTGCATGGCGGATATTTTTCTCACACATCTCCTTAGTACTAACACAGTGCTTGATATACAGATTACTCACTTGGGATTTAAATCCATATTGATGTTGTAAAGAAATGGATTTATGATGACATTTAAGATTCTCTCAATTTGCAATCAGTCATAAGTACACACTCTAAACCATAGCAAAATTAATAAATGGTTAGTAGCATCTCACTTCTTATCCCTCAAGAGTATAAGACTCTTATAGAATAGCATAAAAGCACACAAAATGACATTTAGATCAAGTTCAGTGTAAACAGGTGAAGGAAAATAGACAGGAAAAACTTGGTCCTACAGGAGTGAAAAATCAAAAAGAAAAATACCTCAATCTATATCACGAAAACACAGGTAACACATGGTATCAAAAGACATGGCACAGAAGGACCGAAGACAGCTAAATAATTCAATCATAAGATGATTTCCCATTGCACAGGTGGGCATTAAAATTGAACCACGAACCTTTGCAGTGTGACGAAAAGTCTCATGCTGTATATAAAGCCGCCAAATTTCCACAGATGAACTTCACAGTCTAACTCACCTATGAACTCAGCATTTGCTTCATGTATCGAAGTGCTGAGCGCAACATTGCTCTAGCTTTCCTATCAGGCGTGCACCCAGATAAAATCATTTCTTCATAAACAGGTGGAACCTGTTGCATCAGAAGGTTGTCATAATATTTAAGTATCAGGGGGAGATGCATGATCTCCAGTGAAGTAGTCTCTTTTAGCCATCTAATCCATATATTAATAATTTGTAATTTCAGTCAATCAGCCTTGCCATACATTGGCAGCAGTAATAATAGGAAAGGGGGAACAAAAAGGCTTCCATAAGAAAGCAAAAGACAAGGACCAAGTACCATAAATGGTGAGCCATCTGATAGATCAAATAATAACACATCATTTAAATTAGTAAATTGTTTTAGCCTATATAGCCATGCAATATAGAAATTGCTGAAGATCTATGTTTCTAAGTGCTATCGGTACCAACACCAATTGGAGTCCTGCTAGTTTCCAAGAAATATCGAATAGTTGACTGCTTCTTTTTTATCAAACTGCACTACAATATCTCCTTAAAATGTCTAAATAATAAGCTCTGACAAGCATTTACCACTTTATTTATTACTTCACGAATTCAATGGAAGAAAACAAAAAGAATCATACTAAATAAACTGTTCTTTCCTTATGGAGGTTACAAACAGTTCATAGCCAACAGAATTATAAATGGAACATGGGAAAATGAAAATATGCATAAGTTTTTTGTAATGAAATATCTGCTGATGAGATTTATATGGATTGCCAATTTTATCATCTTTTCTGAAGTGTATGTCACCCCTACACTACTGGATTATCCAAGACCGAGAGGAGGTCATAAAAGGATTTCACCAGGGTACCTAAAGTTACCCAGGGGCATCTGTGTGGATGTCTAACTCCTCAGGATGAGAGACATCATCTAGTCAGACCAGTATTTCAAGTTGAATGCTTGGGATTCAGATCATAGGGGTTGATGATTGTAGATAGAGAAAGGACAGCAACAATAGCAGCACAAGAAGATGAGGATGATAGAATGCACATCAGGGGCAGCGGAGGATGCCAGCTGCAGTGGCAGCATCAGAGGCAGGAAAACCAGATGATGAGGAAGTTGGGCAACAGGGGCCAGTGACACGGAAACAGAAGGTGAAGTCAGTGACAATCTTGAAACATTGTGCCAATCTGGGCAATGAAGACCGCTGCAATAGGAGCCCTAATATGGCCTCCAAGGCTGCAATAGCAGCAGGTAAGCACATCAATGGAATGTGTGGCGGCTTTTCTGGCTGGTCCTGTCAACAGCAGCAGCCATGAACAATGACAATGAAGATGGCACAGTGACCGCAAAGGAGAGGCATGAAAACAGTGACCAAGTTGACAACAAAAACTGGCAGCAACGAAGTGAATGGGGAAGATGAATGACGGCAGAATCAGTAGAAAGCACAGATGATGACACAAAAACAGCATTGACAGCAAGAAAGCCAATGATGAAACTGACGAAAATTTAGTAACAGAACCAGTAGCATTTGACAAAGGCAATGGTAGATGATGCAAAAAGAGATCCCAAATACGGCAGCATCAGGAAAGACGATGTCCAAAATTTTAATGATGCAAGGAAGAGCTCCAAAAGGAATGAAGTCACAGGAAACCCAGCATCAGAGGGAGCTTGATTTCCTGCCTCAGTGCCTTGACAAGAGAATGCCTGCAGCAGCAAAAGGAAAAACAAAGGGGGAGTTCAAAGCAATCAGTATTGATACGCTGAGATCAGTGCCTCTAACACCATGTTGAGACTTAGCAAGGGAAAAAAAAAAGCTTCTTAATTGAACATGAGGGAAATAGCCTGACATATGTACTAGTGTACCAGACTCTCAGTTAAATACAAATGGGAATAGGATTCACGTATCAAGACACACCCAGTACAACTACGAACAGCATGAATATATGTACTAATCTAAGTAAAACCACTATTTGTAAAAATATAAGTAGGACTAGGAATTTTAACATAAGTAGGAATAGGAAATATACACAAGCTCTTAATATTTCTATTTCTCCTTCTCTTGACACAAACAGAATCCTTGATCCAGCTGTTATAAAACCTTTTGGCTCCCACCATCCATGCCTCGCCTTACCATGACTGTTCACCCTAGGAAATGGAGATTGACAATGCTTGATACTCCATTGTTTCCAATGCCTTCTCAATTCCCTGACTTTGCAATCAACAAGAATTCTGAGAGTGTTTTATCTACTTTTCTTCCAAGAAAGGATGTGGATTGCACCATCAAGTTTATTAATCGTAGAAAGGTAGAACAATAATAGGTGAAGAGGAGAGGTTCCCCTATCCCAAGACAACAAGAACCATATTATGAAAAGGAGTATGAACAGAAAACTACTTTTTGCAGGCATCAACTGCCTATTCAATTTATAGAAGTCAAAGTGCTTAAACATTTTCAACCTAGGATCAACTTCAGATCGAAAGTCGTTATACCCCTCACCACAGGTTTCATTTTCAGATCCAAAGTAAGAAACAATTGAGCCCTATGTGGAAGGGTTTGTGACAGCCAGCAGGGGTGTGGGTGTGGGTGTGGGAATGTGTGTGTGGGTGTGGGTGTGTGTGTAGGGGGCAGATTTAATGCCCTCTAAGGCACATCTAAGAGGATATGCCCCACCTTTTGAGGGTTTACCCCTTAATTGGTGATGAAAACTAAAATCCCAAGGATAGGAAGTTGGAAGTTGGAACAACCCTAGGGCTATTGGAGTAATTTTCTTTCTAGATTATTCTTTAAATTATTTTAAAAATATTTCTTGCGCACCCAATGAGATGGCTACCATTTAGTTTCATGTTTGAATGGTGAAATTTATACCAGTGAAAACTTAAACCCCAAGGAATGGAAAGAATCCTGGGGCGATAATTAAATATTTAAAAATTTGATAATTTCTTTAGCATGGGAATAGAGGACATGTTGCCCCGTGCACATTTAATTTTTTTCTAATGATTTTATTTTATTGTTTAATATGGGGATGAGGAAGGTTTTCTCCACCAAAGATCAGTCAGCTGCCACCGTTGCAACTGACTGTAATTGTTTCCTACATGCCTTGAAAGAAGTATTTGAGTCCACAATGAGGAACAAGACGTGGGTCACCCAATCATCTAAGGTCAGCTCCACATCTACCCATCTCAAAGCTTCTTCTACAACTTGATTGAAGCTAGAGATTGTTACCCCTTGCATCTTTTTCATGTAGGGGGTAAGATACAAGGCTTGAAAAGTTTTGAAGGGCATGATGTTTACTGTTGACCCCGAATCTATCAAGATCCGGTCTACTTCTCGACCATTGATCTTACCTCGCATGTACAACGGCCTATTATGGTAGGGTGAAGGTAGCAACATATCCTCGTCAGTGAATGTCACCGTGGCTTCATATACTTCGTACACTTGGGTCCTAATTTATGCCATGTGGACCTCATATGATTCAGGATCTTGAAGAACAACAATCAATGCCTCCCTCAATTCTTTACTCAGGGCGATTGCCTCCCAGATGCTCAGGCCTGCGGGCATTCGTTTCATAGTTTGTAAGACTTTCCTGTCGGCTCTGGCACGGGCTTTGTCAATGGCTGGCATTGCTTCAGCTATGCTCTTGAGAGTCTCTTTGAGTGCCTTTTGTCGCTTAGACTCTTCCAATTTTTTCTGCTACAGTCTATTTCTATTCGGAGTCAACCTTCAAACCTTCTATGCATAGGCCGACTAAGTCATTTGCCTCCTCTGTATAGTTGGGTTGGGCTAAAGGGCCTGCTTCTTCAAGATTTGTTGAAGGGTTCTCTTTTTCTGGCAGTTGAAATGGATCTTCCTCATCAGATGAGGGATAGAAATAAACATACCCCTTGATTTATGCTTTTGGCACTGACTTTGGTGACTCTCCCCTGAAGTAGATCACTTTTTGATTTGTTGTGTCTCTGCTCCCGCCATGGCCATTATCGCGTCCTCAGCCTAGGCTTCTTCTTCGACTTTACTGTTCATTTCTTCTTTGGTAGGTTGCTAAGGGCTTGCGAGATTTAGGCGAGACGCATCTGATCTCATCACCCAAAGCATTCTCTCCAATTTGAAATTGTATTGAAGCCATGTTGCAAGAGAATGACTAGAATTGTCGCTCCAGCTTTTCCACTGTTAAGTCCTTCCCCCAGAACACACTGGCATCATCTGCTATAAAGAATCTGTCTTCTTCGGCTTTTTGCATGCGCCTTTGGAGCTCCAACAATCAAGTCTCCAGTAGAGCCTTTCTTTCAAATTCCTCCCACGGCATATATTCGTCTAAAGGAAGATCTTTTGTAGACTTCTGTGGCTGATAATCTTCCAGTTCATCGATGATCTTTTGCAACCTTTTCAGGGGTGTTATTTCTTCCTCTGGCATAATTGAAGTATTATCTAAGGCTTCCTTTTTCTTCAACTTTCTCTTTTCATTTTTTTTGTTCTTCTCTTCTTTTTCTTGGCCGCCTTCCTGGATGAAGCGAGATTGTGGAGCAGCACTAACAACTGCTTTTCCCTTTTTAATGTTTACCTCCGGTACATGAGCCCGAGTCGACGTCTTTTTCTGGACTTGAGCCCACTATTGTTCTAGTTGATTGCGGTCGAGGTAGCCTTGATGGATTGCTCTACCACCGTGTCAGGCAACATTTGATATTCCTGAAACATCTTCTCCTTGTCTTTCTTTGAGGAGCTTCTTGTTGTCTTTTCTTCTTCCAACAATGTTTGTTGTCGTTGTGGCTTCCGTCTTTCCATGTCCCTGACGGTCGCCCCGAAGGTATCAATACTTTGCTTTGGCTTATGGAGTGGGCGGCCCATTTAAGACTACCCCTCCATATTGGTAAGGAGGTACTTCTTTAGGCTGAGGCTTCAACCTTTCATGGGCGGACAGTTCCACCAAACTCTTGTCTATACAATTTTTGTGCAATACATTTACCGTATAGGTGATTCTCACACTCATGGGATTACAGGGGCTTCACCAGATACTTGCCCATATTGAACTTCCCTTCTTCGATTAGTTTCTCAACCTCATCCTTGAACGCGAAGCATTGTTCGATTAAATGTCTGATGAAACAATGATACGGACAAAAGTAGGTCACGTCGGTCCTATGAATCTCTTCCCTCCTCCTTGGTCTTAGTAGGACAATCGCCCTCTTGCTCATACATCGCCCAAAGAGCTCCCGGGTCTTTTTCCTTCGGAAAGGAATAGAATTTGTTGAGTTTCTCTTCCAGAAAGTCAAAGCCCTCAAAGGTTATCCCTCTTCCTTCTTTAGCTCGCCTTCTCCCAGGGCTTTCTCCTGTTGCACTAATGGTTATAGGGTTGCCTTCATAGTCACCATAACCTCTTCTTCTGAGAGTCATCTCTTCCCTGTGCTTCACTTCGGGCATCTCATTTAGGTCTATAAGCTGCTTATTGTCTTTCATTCGAGGACGACGGTACTCAAACCCTTGCTCTTCTAGAGACGGGGCCTTGACACCCCTCTTCTCAGCGAGGACTTCTGCCAGCTGCCTTGAGAGACTTTGCACCATTTGTGTAAGTTCTGCTTGTTGTTGAGAAAGTTACCCCAAGCTAACCTAAACTTCCTCCAATACCGCTAGGCTGGACCCTTCTGGAGAGGGAGTTGCTGGAGTATTTGTAGGTGTTCCTTCCTGCTCTAAGGAGGAATTCATGTATTCTTCTTCTGGGTCAGCCCATGACGACCCCTCACTCATGTGAATGACATTCCAGCAAATGTCTGCCTTGGCTTCTAGTGTAGCTGGGGTGGACTCACAAGGTACTTCCGCATCTCTATAGTTCCATCCTGGATGAGCTTTTCAATCTCATCCTTGCATAAATAATAGTCTTCTACTACGTGCCCTAACATGCGGTGATATAGGCAGTAGTTGAGTTCATTAGCTTTGCCCACCTCTGTCGGCCTCTTTGGTTCTAGGAGAGTTATAAGGTCCGCTCGAACACACGTGTCAAACAGCTTCCTTGTGTTCTCTTGTGAAGGGGTACGGCCTCTTCATCTTCCTATTAAGGGAGGAAGATCCCTTTTCCATTCCCCCTTGTATTTGAAGTTGATGCATTCATGCTAACCTTGCCATTTACCTTCTCCACCATTGATGCAAAATCGACGGCGTTAACTTCTCTTGTAACGGGCCGCTCTCTTGAAATCTTCCCCTTGTCAAAAGAAACAGTGGGATTGTCGGCAAAGAACATTTCAATCTCTATGATAATGTTGTTCAGCTAATCAAAATTTCTGATATTTGTCTCAATTAGCCTCTCATTGATTTTGAGTTTCAAGTCATTTTTACATAGCTTCACCGCATCTTCAAGGACTGGTGGATTGTCGCACTTCATGCTGAGATTCCGCCATTTCTTGATGTACTCCACGACAGACTCATTCTTCCCTTACTTCAGACTGACCAATTTAGTGATTGTCACTTTCTGCTCTGACATTTTGAAGCGGTCTAGGAATTTCTTCTGCATCTCCTCGCAACTGCTTATGGAGTTGGGCTTCAGCTTCGCATACCATTGGAATGTTGTGCCTGTTAATGAGGTGGAGAAGAACTTTAGTAGATATGCTTCATCAGTGGCTAGCTCTCCCAGATCGCTCATATAATGGGCGATATATTCCCGGGCTGACCCTTCTGGAAGGGGAGTTGTTAGTGCACTGGGAAAGGTACCTTGTACAAGTCAAAGGTACTTATCCCGTCGCCATGCTCGGCCATCTTAGCTTCAACAATATGTTCAATCATATGTTTTTGAGATATTACAGGAGTGTTAGATTGTTGAGCAATGTGGTTCAAGTCTTCACCCCGAACCTCCTATACTTCATCAAGAGTGAAGTTAACTTCAACAGCTTGTGCCCTTATGATTGCGAGAATAGAAACCACCCTAGGGGGAGGTGCATTTACCGGAAGTTTCTGGGAGACCTTCTGTTGCTTCTCCCACTTTTGCATAACGTTCATTAACAAGGCTCTCAGCTGTTGATTTTCCTGCTTCCATTCTTCTATAGTATGAGGTGGTGCTTGATTCTGTAATTGCTCCAGGTCTAACTTACCATTTTGGGGGTTCACTTCATCTTCTCCTATTCCTTCGGCAGCATTGCCACTGCCATTTCGGGTTTGTTCGACTCCCGAGCCTCTTTGGTTCAGCCGACGAATGGCTTGCTCCATCTTGCGAGTCACGGGTCACTCCCATTGTGCCAGATTAGCTATTTCTTGGAGATCATCCAGCAGCGAAGACTGCCGATTCTTAGTGCTGGAGGCATAACATGTGTAAACCCTAATGCCATCTTCGGTCATCTCCGTGACCCTTCTCTTTTTCTGAGCCTGTGAAGGGAGTGTCCCCAGCCTCTCAAAAACTGAGGTTCTTGGCCGAACCGGCTGAGTTTGCTTTTTGGCCCTGTAGGTGCCCTTTCTCTTCTAACCCCGCAGGGAGCGAGGTCGGTCATCTGGACTGATAAGTTGTCTCACTAGCTCCACGAGCTTTTAAGGTTGTCGCCCTGCTACGATGGCCCTAGCTCAGCGTATGTTGCGGGCTTCCTCCTTAATCACCCACATTTACTTCAGGTGAATATTCTTGTCTTCTACAGGATTGCCCCCTCTTCGAGGTATAGTTGCTTTGGTTTTGTGCCTTTGCTCCCACTAGATAGGAGCCTGAGATCTATATCTTTGTTCCTGTTGGGCAAGAGCTCTTGAACTTCTCTTCTTCTTTTTAAAGGCCATCTTATCCTGACAAACCTTCGGCAAAATATCAAATCGATTTTGGACGGGAATCGTTGGAACATGGCAGATCTTTGGAATGATAGGCTCCCCACCATCCAACGGATGCGGAGGTTGCCTACCAGAATGGCCTTTCCCATATTGGACGGGCTTGCTGCTAAAGCTTTCTTCTTTTGTCTCATGTTAGACGAGAAGGCGGGTGACAAGTTGATGGTATTTACAGTAAGAGGCCGCACGAGTCTCCCATCGGTAGCATTCGTCTTGGCACGGGACGCGCGCCGCTTATTCTTCACTTCTTGAGCCAGCTCCGATGCTGGAATGACCCCCAGAAAGTACGGGGATCCGACAACGGCTGAGAAGTTGCTGAACTGCGTCGGTGTCATCAAATAGTCGTATGCGGCATGGGTGGCCACCACCAAGGGATCGTAGGTAACTTTGGTTGTCATTGAGTGTTTTGGTTTTGATGTGCGTTGTGCCTGCACCAAAAACGACAAAATTAGTAGTGCGAAGTAAGGGAATCATCGGACGGAGAGATGAAAGGAAAGAGAGATCCCACCGGACATGCCATTTGTGAGACCTCATTTTTTTAAAATCAATCTTTTCTTTTGAAATGGATTTTAACGATTTTATTTTCAAAAGAGTCTTTTTTCTTTACTTTAAGTGTAGACTTTGAGAACTTAGGATTAACCCTCAGACAGTCTAGGGTTTTGGATCAAGCGAATAAATCTGTGAGTTTGACCTTTTCCTACTGACCTCGATCAGTGTTAATTACGACAATCACCGATTGACAACCCTTGATTAACCGTCATTTGATGTCCTTGAAATAAAATGCACAACAAGAAAGTTAGATATTGCACCGCACGCAATAAAGGAAACAAATTTTGTTTTGGACATTTGCATAGACTTTGTGGGTTCGGTGTCCATCTTTTGGAATCCCTTTAAAAATCTTAAAGGATATTATAAAAGATATTTAGAGGACTTTAGACTCACATGAAGGCATGTGAGCATATGAACTTTAAAAGGTTTTAAGAGAATGTGCTTTTGAGTAAAATCCTTATTAAAATCCTTAGAGGTCATTAAAGAATTTGGCAGTGTCTTTTAAGTATCCTTTTGAAAATCCTTAAGAAACTATTAAATAAATTATTAAGATTAGATGGTTTTGGATAGCATCCTCTCTTTCCTTTTGCTTTTTTTTTTAGGAACTTGTAAGGAAAAGACTTAGTTAATGGGATATAATGACCACTACATAACTAAGAATATCTTTTTAAAATTTAATAGTCCTCCAACTAATATGAAGGAACCAATAACTTTATTGGCTATTCAACTAATATGAATAGACCGAAACCAACTTATCTTAAGTTAAACACATTTTAACTTGGTCAACACATCCACCATTTAAACAAATGAAATTAACCATGCATCAAATGAATAAAATTGGACATGCATCAACCCAATGAAATTAGGCATGCATCAACCACGTGCAAAACTTTATCTAAGTCCACTTTGTGCATACACCAAGTTATATTGATTTTTTATCATCCCGCTAAAGATTTGGTCACCCTACCAATTAAGAGTGAACCAAAAAAAAACTTCATGACCATCCCACTGATAGGGATGAACCACTAAAATGATTTTGGTCACTCTATCAATAAGAGTGAACTACAAATTTGATAGTCATTCCACCAATAGGAATGAACCATTAAAATGATTATTGGCCACTCTACTAATAAGAGTGAACTACAACCTTATGAATGTTCCACTGATAGGAATGAACCACCATTTTATTAAGCTCATGGTCATTCTAACAATAAGAATGAACCATCATTTTTCTTCTTTTTTCTTTTTTTATTATACAAAGTATGTATATTCATCTTCCACGCACGGTGTCGGAACTTTGAATCTGCCCATGGGCAGAGCTTCAGCATTTTCTCCTTCTTTTCTTCAGAAAGAAGGCCCTCAAAAATCCTCCAAAGTCTCCCCGAAACCTTCTTCTTCATCCTGCAGCAGCCACCCCCTAGGGGGTATATATGGAGGAGAGAAGAGGGAAAGAGGGGTGAGAAAGAGAGGGAGGAGGGGGTGCGGTGGCACACCCTACCGGTGGGGGTGTTCACCGGTATCCCCACCAGTGCGGGTAGCCACCGGTGTGGCTCCTCCTCCCCTCTTTCTTCCTCTTTTCTTCTTGCCCTGCTCTCTTTTACATTTTTATTCACATGCCCTCCTTTTCTTTTCTTTTTTCTTCTTTCTTCATAAAAATGGTTCAAGATGACATCAGTCAGCGATCCCAAGAAATTCAAATAAAGATACTAACCCTATTCTCAGGTCATATAAACGTCAATTTGCATTATGTCTTTCACAATTCTCCCTAGATGACCTTGTCTTTAAATCAAGACTAGTAAAAGAAAAATTGTTACCTTCTCATATTTCTCCACACGGATCAGCGCTTTCATAAGGGTTGTATAGGTCACAACATCTGGTTTTATGCCCTATAATGGAAAATGTATCAGCAGATGAACAAAGCAAATGCTCAACTATAAATTGGGGATAATGAATATGTATTATGGAAAATAAAAAACATTAGAAATAGCTTACAGTTTCCTTCATATACTGCAAAACTGAAAATGCTTCGGTATCTCTTCTGTCCTCACAGAATGCATTAATCAACGAGTTAAGGACTAGAATACTAGGCTTTATACCATCAGCTCTCATAACCCTAAATGCATTTACGGCTTGCTCAGATAAACCCTGTACAAAAAATAAAAAGAATATTTTATTATCTAACATGATTGAATGAAGAAAAAAGTTTTATAACCTTTGAACTAACACCGGGCACAGTACTGTCAACTCTATTTAACTCTGTTAGTACTCTAGAGAAGTGCTGATCACTTGACAGGGAAGTGTATTTATGGAAATCTTTATTTTATACATATAATAAGATGGTATAACAACTACTTTATCATGCGAAAAAAATGTGCAGATATAAACTGGTAGTAAGCAGGAATTTTTACACATCAAAAGAAAATAAGAATTATAAGCTAAGACAGGGTAGGCAGCAGACTGGCAAAGTATCATTTAATCGGAACTTTATCTGTCAAGAGTATCCATCTGCGCCTCTAATCCCTATGTCAACAGGACTAGCAGGAGCAACTTGTCTGTCTCCAAATCCCAATGTCATGCCATCAAGATCAACAGCCTATCACTTCAGAAGTCATGGGACCTTTTCCAAAATAACCTCCATGAGCAAGTTTCTTTTGGGGAATTTAAATTCTACTCCAACAAAATACTCCACAATGGATTAAGGAATAAGTTACAGAAATCTGTTTCCAGTGATTGTTCCCTTACGTTCACCTTGTGTGTAAAAGGTGCCATACTTGCAGCATAAACTGATATCCAGCCCAGCATTCTAGTAAGTACATCCATGGAACTCAAAGATGCCAGTAGCTTGGGAAAACAGTGGGTCAATCTGGGCTGACAAGAGTTCGGAATGGGTTGAATCGGCATGAATTGGCTACTCCTCTCCAGGTTCCTTCCTTCTAATAGTAAACCTGTCCAGAACCTATCTTCTTTGTACTGAAAATACACTGTCCATGTCCCTTGCTGGTTCACTCTGTAGCAATTGGTTCAACTGGTATTTTTAGCCAATGGTATGTCCCATCCACCTCTAATAAAGACAGCTAACAGTCAGGTGATTAATTCCTTGTGGCCAGACTTGCAAAGGAAAAGCATCGTACTAGAGATACAACATTATCTACCGGATGAACATAACCCTATTATTTCCTTATCTCATTAAACAATAACAGATCATTTACACTTTTAGAAATGGAAACATAAGAATAAAAATTAACACTACTTTGAATTTTCGACCTTTTTTTTTTACAATTCCTTTCAACCTCCTAAACATCTGAATACACATCCCATTATCTCAATACGAAAAAAAAAAAAAAATCAACACAATAGGATGAAGATAGGAAGGGAGAAAAAATATGAGACTTTTAGAGCATATCAGGATTTACCATAACAACATCAGGTATCATATTAGCACCCTAGAAGACCAATACATACTGATTCAACTCAGACTAACTGGTAAAGCAACTTGCAAACCTGGAGCATTTAGTTTTTTAAAAGATGTATCATTAGAAACACTTCTAAGCCTTTTCAAAGGGAGGCAAATCACAGGCACAATATTATTGATTTGAATACAAAGTAATATAATACTATGTTAAGGCTTGCCATATAATAAAGTTCAGAGATGTGTGTGCCCTTGCCCTTATCCTACATATATTACCAGTTACCATTTAAATTTGTGTCCCCACATCACGTTGCCATCCCTACCGCACTTAGCTCTTGCTCTCTCAGAAGTTTTTGTCCCTCATGCCAACAAGATGAAGAACTTTGCATATACCATTAGCTTCTTGTAGTCAAGGATAACTTAGTCATTAGTTTGTTCTCTCTTTTTGTCTCCTTTTATATGGGTTTATGAGGTTTATTTTGTCTTTATTGGAGCAAAGGGTATTTCTGTCCTTGCCCAATCTTTGTAACTTCAAAACCCACAATATATAAGAGAGGTGAAGGGGGCCTGTGTGTGTTGCTGCAGCCTCATGTTCTTGTCCACCGGTCCCTCTCACCTTCTTCTCTAGTTTCTGCATGGTATCGAAGCAGGCCGGTCCCTCTAGGGTTTCCACTACCCTGTCTGGTGCCCTCTAGGGTTTCCAGAGCAGGTTGGTGCCTTGCTCTGCCCTGTCCGGTGCCCCTAGGGTTTCTAGAGCAGGCCGGTGCCTTGCTCTACCCTGTTCAGTGCCCTCTAGGGTTTTCCCCTGCACTGTCGGGTTTCCCCCTAGGGCTTCCAGAGCAGGTTGGTGCCCTGCTCTGCCCCACCAGGTGCCCCATTTGTGGCTGGAGAAGGGGCCGTCCCCTTTATTGTGTTCTGTCCGGTCCACCCCTAAGCAGGCAGGTGCAGGCCAGTCCCTTGTTTGGTGTTGGAAAGGGGCCTCACCTTCTAACCTTGCATTGGGCACCTGCCAAGGCTCATCTGGAGGTCGGGCCTGCCAGCCCTTCTCTCCTTTGCACCCGGCACCCTCTGTGTGCTGGTGGTACGCTTGTTTGATTGGAGAGAGGACCGGGCTTGCCCTAGGAGCAAGCCGGTGCCCTGTTCAGCTGTAGGTGATGTTTCGTGTTGCTACCAATGCTGTTGTGATCTGTTTTCCCTCTGCTCGAGGTCGTGGGGGCTGGCTGGTGCCCTTGTTTGTGGGGTGGAGAACTTACTGGATGTTTGGGAGTCACCTACAGTAAAGTTAACGAAGACCAATTACTGTCCCTGGTCTGTCTCCGTCCGGATTTTCCTTGGAGGACGAGAAAAGACAGGTTATATTGATGGTAGGACCAAGGAACCAACATATGATGACCCCACCTATGCTCGGTGGGAACAGGAGAATAACATGGTTATGGGTAGGATCCTCAACTCAGTGAGTTTTAAGATCCAACAGTTGATTATGATGAAGAAGACAACAAGGGAGATGTGGGATATTTTGAATCTGATGTATGACCAAAAGCAAGATGTCTCTCGCATATATCAGTTGACAATTGATATATAGGACTTGAAACAAGGTAGTGTTGGTGTTACCACTTACTTTGGGCTGCTAAAAAGCAACTGAAAGGAGTTGGACTCCTACTCTGCCTACAGTTGGACTTGTACTGAAGATTAGAAGGTCTATTTGTAACATGTGGAGCGGAACTAGATCTTCAAGTTCCTTACTGGTCTCACCTCAGAATATCAAAACTTGAGACCTCACATACTCCGTGTCGACCCCGTGCCATTTCTTGAACAAGTGTACTACAAGGTGTTGAGAGAAGAGGGACGGAAGAAGGCTATGAGTAGAGGCACTATAACAACTAGTGGTCGAGACTTAGTAGAGTCCCCTACGCTGGCTAGTATCTTTTCCAAGCATGTGAAGGGTGATAGTGGTCAGTGAAAGGAGAAAGGAAAGATTGAGAGATATTGTTCACACTGTGGGACGGACAATCACAATGTGGACAAGTGTTGGGACCTTTACCCTAATAAAAAGTCGCTAAAATTCAGAAATTCAAAGAGTGGACAATAGGCAAAGAGCAATGTAGCCTTCAATCAAGGCCCAAATGACCCATCCAACTCCTCTTTGGATGGTGGGTTCACTTCTCAGGTGTCTGAACTCTCCTCGGGTGATATTATGTACCTTCAGCGGATCCTCTCTCAGCTTGGCAGGTCTTCATCCACCACTTCATCCTCCACATCATGTATTACAGGGGCAGCCTTGAGTGTACTTCACTCTGCTTCCCCTCGTAGCCTTTGGGGTCATTGACTCAAGAGCTACAAATTACATGACTGGTACCTCCTCTCTCTTTACTTCATATTCCTCGAGTTCTAGACAAAAGAAGATCACCATTGCATATGATATCTGCACCACAGTGACAGATAAAGGTTCTATGAGTCTCAATGATGACCTGCCTTTGTCCTTTGTACTTCATGTTTCTGCCTTACCCATTAACCTTTTATCTGTTAGCAGCCTGAGCAAATCACTTCATTGATCAGTGACCTTTTTTTCCTAGATATTGTGTTTTTTAGGACCTGAAATACAAGCAGACGGTTGGGACTGGTCGTGAAGTGGGAAACCTATATCATTTGGAGCCTGGTAGTAAAGATGTGTTTCAATCTAGTATTAATGGTGGCATGAACCAGAAACATGAAGTGATCCATTTATGGCACAGTCGCCTAGAACATTTGTCTTTTAGGTCTTTACAAGTCTTGTTTCATTCATTGTTCAAGTCAATAAAAGTTAACACTCTCCAGTGTCAAGTGTGTTAGCTTGTCAAATATGTAGAACCAACTTTCTAATTTCCATGAATAAGAGCACATTTCCCTTTCAACTTGTTCATTATGATGTTTAGGACCCATCTCTTGTTCTCTCTGTGGATGGTCATCGTTCTTTTAATAGTTTCATTAATGATTTTTCCATTGTTGCTAGATCTATTTTATGAAATCTCGTGAAGAAGTACTTCGAATCATTCAGATGTTCTGTAAAATGATTGAGAACCAATTTGAACGGCATATTAAGGTATTTAGATCTGACAATGCAAAGGAGTACTTCGAGAGGACTCTCAATATCTTTATGGAAGATGGGGGTATCATTCATAAATCCTCATGTGCTTACTCACCCCAACAACATAGGGTGGCTGAAAGGAAAAATAGACACCTACTTAAACCCTCTCGAGCTCTCTTTTTACAACGTCAGTTGCCCAAGAAATTTTGAGTGGATGTTGTCCTAACCACCTCCTATGTTATCAACCATATGCCTTCCTGAACAATTGACTACATGTCTCATATTCGGATACTTTGTCTTGATCATCCGTTGTTTGTTTTGGAACCCTATGTCTTTGGTTGTTTGTGCTTTATTCACTCTCTAAGTCCCGGTTCTACTAAACTGGACCCTCGTGTCGTATGTGGCATCTTTTTTAATTATTCTCTCACTCAGAAAGAGTACAAATGTTTTGACCCCAAAATAGGGAAAAAGTATATCCTTAAAGATGTCACTTTTTTTTAGTCAGAGTTTTATTTTACCCTTCAGATTTCTTGTAAGGGGGAGGATGCTCCAATTTCATGTTGTAATCCTTCTCCTGAGTCAGTTCCCTTGCCTCTTGCCACTGACACGACTGATGTTACATCTGGATCACCCGAGAAGCCTCCATCGGATACTCTTACATACTCCATGTATACATGGCACAAGCATAGGCCTCCTACAAATCTACCATCACAGGAAGCTACTGAAATTTTAGGTCCTACTTTGGCCTCCTCCCCTAATGCACCTGCGGATTTGGACTTACCTATTGATGTCCGAAAAAAGACGAGAACTTGTACCAGGCATCCCATTTCTCATTATGTTTCCTATGCTCGTCTTTCACCATCCTATTGTTCATTTTTATCTGCTATTTCTACCTACCATAATCCTAACTCATTTGCAGAAGCTATTAAGGATCTAAAGTGGGTGCAACCTATGGAGGAGGAGATGCAAGCTCTTTAAAAAAACAACAATTAAGAGTTGGTGAACTTGCCTCCAGGAAAGAATTGGGTGGGATCTAGATGGGTGTACACCATTAAGTATCATTCTAAAAGTACTGTTCAGAGGTATAAGGCTAGACTTGTTGCCAACGGTTTTACCCAAGCTTATGGTGTGGATTATCTAGAGACCTTTGACCTTGTAGCCAAGTTGAAATCTACGAGAGTTATATTCTCTCTTGCTGTACAGTTTTCTTGGGAGCTTCATTAGTTGGATGTTAATATGCCTTCCTCAATAGTGATTTGCAAGAGGAAGCTATGTAGTTAAAGGCGTGAGACGATTGAGGCGATGGGGGGATCGCCTTAGCCTCAAACGCCTAGGGGATGGCCTAGACGTTTGAGGCGATATTTAGTTAAAATATAAAAAAATGCAGGTATATAATTATATTATTATGTCAAAAATACATAAAAAATGTAACAAAATGACTGTAGAGGGGGGTAGGAGGGGGCTTCGGCCCTGTGCAGTGCATGTGCCACTAAGAGAGAGAGAGAGAGAGGCTTCGAGCCTTGTGAGATAGAGGGGTTGCCCTCTGCACATTGAAGTTACAGAGGCTAAAGGAGACCTCTGTAACTTCATACACAATGCGGAGAGAGAGGGTTACCTCGTGAAGATGACTGCCGGAGTCCACGGAAAACACACTGGAGTTGGAGGCAAGGATGGCAGTACCGGTACCGGTATCGATGGGTACCGGTACTGGTACGTACCGGTACGGTACCGGCCGGTATCGGCCCGGTACCGGTCGGTACCGGCCCAATCCCAGTCCAGTACCGGCCGGTACCGGCCCAGTACCGGTCGGTACCCAGGGTACCGGTGCCGGCCGATACCGGTACGTACCGGTATCGGCCGGTACTGCCAACCATAGTTGGAGGAGATAGGGAAAGAGACAGTAAAGGGGAGTCGGGAGATAGGGAGAAAGATAAAGAGAGTGAGAGCTTGAGAGGGGAGATGGGAGGGAGACAAGGAGGGAGACAGAGAGAGTGAGAGGGTCGGGGGAGGGGCGAGACAGGGAGAGAGACAAAGAGGGGGTCGGGAGACAAGGAGAGAGGACTTACCTGAAATCTCCGTCGCCGGAGCACTTCACCGTTGCCAAAGTGATGCGTCGTCGCCGTCACCAGAGGGTTGCGCCATAGCCATTGCCGGGGAGGGACCGTGAAGCTACTAGCCACAATCGTGACAACCGGCGACTGTGGAGGGTAGGAGGACGAGGAAGCTATGTGTGGGCGTTAGGGTTCGTAATGGATCGGGAGGGGGGGTGGGGGGTTAAACGTTCGATTTTATAGCCCAGGCATTGGATCCTTTGGACTAGGCCAAATGGGTCGGGTGCATGGCGAACGAACCGGCTGAGGTGGGCCTAGGCGACGGAGGCGCCCAAGGCGCGCGGAGGCGAGCGCCTCAACGCTTGAGGCGTTTACTGTGTTCGCCTAGGCGACTCAGCCTAAAGCGAAGCGAGTTATCATCGCCTCGCCTCGTCGCCCAGGCGAACGCCTCACTCACCTTTGACTACATAGAGAGGAAGTGTATATCCAGCTCCCACTTGGACGTGATGCCAGGAGGAGAGTATGTCGACTGAAGAAGGTACCATATGGGCTAAAACAGTCCCCAAAGACTTGGTTTGACAGATTTAGGACTGTTATGATTCGGCTTGGTTATCAACAGGGCAATTCAAATCATACTCTCTTCACCAAGTGGGTGGATGGCCGAGTGGTGGTTCTTCTTGTGTATGTAAATGATATAATTATCACTGGAGATCATAACATAGAGATACAAAAACTTAAAGACAGTCTGGCTATGAATTTGATATTAAAGATTTTGGGCAGCTAAAGTATTTTTTTGGTATTGAGGTGACTAAGTCCCAATATGATCTCTACATTTGCCAAAGGAAATATGCCCTAGACTTACTTCAAGAAACTAGAAAGTTGGGATGTAAACCAACTCATACTTCCATAAAGACCAATAATGGGCTATCTGAGTCAGTGGGGGAACTCCTATCTAAGTCCGATAAAGGTTCCTACCAACGGCTTGTCGGGAAACTCTTGTACTCATCTCTTACCCGATCAGACATTGTCTATGTTGTTAGCATTGTTAGTCAAGTCATGCATGCTCCTCGATCTCCTCATATGCGAGCTGTGGAGAGAATCCTGCACTATATCAAGTCCTGTCCTGGCAGAGATCTATTGTACACTAAGGATCCACATGTAAATATTGATGCTTTTACTAATACTGATTGGGCAGGTTCTCGTGATGATAGATGGTCAACCACTGGCTATTGTTTGTTTTAGGTGGAAACCTGGTTACTTGGCATAGAAAGAAACAAACTGTATGTGCTCATTCCAGTGTTGAAGCTGAGTATCAAGTCTTGCCACATGGTGTTACAGAGATGTTGTGGCTTAAGCTTTTTCTTCAAGATCTTGGAGTTCAAATTCACATACCTATGCACATGTATTGTGACAATAAAGCTGCCATCAACATCGCTAATAACTTGATTCAACATGATCGCACCGAGCACATTGAGATTAACCATCACTTCATTCGCGAGAAGTTGGATTATAGGGAGATATGTCTCTCTTATGTTCACTCGGCTGATCAACTCTCTAATGTCTTCACTAAAGGGTTGTCCAAGGATGTATTTGTCTCTCTTTTGTCTAAGTTGTACATGTATGATATCTATGCTCAGTTTGAGGGGGAGTGTAGTCAAGGGTAACTTAGTCATAAGTTTGTTCTCTCTTTTTGTCTCCTTTTGTGTGGGTTTATGGGGTTTATTTTGTCTTTATTGGAGCAAGGGCTATTTTTGTCCTTGCCCAATCTTTGTAACTTCAAGACCCACAATATATTAAAAGAGGAGGAGGGGGCCTGTGTGTGTTGCCGCAGCCTCCTGTTCTTGTCCACCGGTCCCTCTCACCTTATTCTCTAATTTCTTCACTTCTTAAACCTACATGCCAAAAAAATGGTGAACCTGTTACAAATATAGGTTATGTCTCTATTCTATGGCCTTTCAACCAGAATTTTTTGGTTTCCCAAAAAGTGGGGGGATATGACACCATTTTACTATATTCCTTACCTAAGCACAAAAATTGACAACCTATCCATCCAACATATCAGCTGAACCAAAGTTTCATCTCAATTTAATACATTAATAACAATATTTGAAATGCAGGAAATGGAGAACTTGTAAGTGTGTCCTTCTAGAAAGGGGTTATCGAGTCATCACCTACTTATTACCCTTTCATGCCATCAGTAAATTCATCAGATACATGAGCTATTACTATTTTCAAGCATGAGAATCAAACTAATAATGTAACGATCTAATCAGCTAACTGGCCCAACAACTGTACTAGTTGGTAGACTTTCATGAAGGCCAGCCATCATGAGACTTCTCCCAGCCAAGCATGCTTAACTTCGGAGTTCTTTCCAACTTGAGCTCCGAAAGAATGACTAGCCGGTGTTGTTGGTAGTCTACTGATTTAGTCTATTTAACATATTCTTATACGGAATATTACAAATAGTGTCCCTTAATAATTTCCAATAGTTGCAAATGCACTAAATATTGCATTTAATCACTTGGATTCTTAGATGCATATGATTAGTTAATGACAATTTTCCTCCTAAAGTATCAACAGTAAATTCATTTGCTTTACATTTAAAACAAGTCAAGCCCTTACAGAACTTTCTGACACCTACACAGTGCCCTTCTGATGTACAAAATCTTCTTCCGCACTAAAACAGGTAGCTCTTATGATGTTCAGGGATTCATATAAATTTCATCATATGATCAACATCCATATGACAGTCAGAGATTCATATGCCAAGAGTTATGAGAAAGCACATAGCTGTCAATCAAACATCAAAACACCCATTGTAGCATTTTTATTAAAGTGAATGTTTCTAGCAATATAGACCTGACAAAAGACAGTTGGCCGGAAAATAGGAAGTTAATTCTGAAACAGGTGCTAAAATCCTATCCATGCTAGATGTAGCTAGCAAGGACTGAGTGTAACAAAGCACACAACCTTGGGAACAAATGACAAGAATCAAAGCATCAGAGACAAATGAACAAAGAATAGAATAACTAAAATGCTATAAACCATCTAAGAACAAGGTGTCAAGTAAAACAAGAGACAATATACATATGTTAATGCCTCCCCAGTTTAGTCTTGTTAATATCATATGGTCACATCACTGAGGATCATTTATCAAGGAAAAAACCCTAGCCAACATAAACAAGGAGAATGGAATACCATCAAAAACCATAAGGGAAAAATAAGGTTAGTGATTATCTCCAGGCATTCAAGAAAATATTTTATTAAGTGGCCTACATGGACATGCATCCTTGCAACAATAGCCAATCAATTTTAACTTCAGAGTCTGGACTTCAAACTTGGAATCAAAGCTGGTGTTCCAAATAGAAATCAGAATATTTATCAGCTTGAGCTGCCAAACTTTTTCTGTATGACCTTCCATCTGTGCAGTGACTTTCATGACCAATTCAATGTTTTTTGAGCTTCCATCCATGCAGTGACTTTCATGACCAATTCAATGTTTTTTGAGTGCTAGAAATGTTACCATCGAAGGCAAGATGCTTAGCCACCCAGAAGTGCATCACTCTTAGACAATGTTTATACCCAGGGGCAGAGGGCAAGGGGGCCAATTGCCTCCCCTTAAATTATGCACAGCTCTGTTTTTTCCTTCTTTCAACTAACCTTGTCCCCCACCCTGTTGTTAACGCTTTGCCCTTGCCTGCTTTAAGAGTTTCTAAAAGCCCAGTATGAATCCAATCTCAACAGGGAAACCAGGATGACAGCATATCCTTCACAGCTGGATGCATCCTTAACTATCACAGTGTTGTCTCGTAGACCTCCACCTGATGGAATACACACCCCTGCATGTTTCTCAGGCTCTCAGCCCTTGTGCTAATGATTTACAGCCCAATCAGACAAGTACAAGTCTCTCACGCCGCTAAAAAAAGGGTATAAGTTTACCTTCTCTCAGCCCCAACGTCCAGAATCTCTGAACACACCAAACATTAGCTGTGCGGGCGATAGATTGAAGGGCTATCAGAAGGAGGAAGAGTAAGACCCCAATGCAAGTGTCAAATTTCTCTCTTCTTCCTATGCAGAAATCATTGGTGTCTAGGCTCGATAACCTTCCATGGAGGTTTAAGAGACTGAAAAGTATGTATACTATCTCTTTATTTATCTTGCATCTCTTTGGTTTCTCTGTTAGAGAACTAAGTTTAATGCACACATCCCAGGTGGACCCTGCACATTCCATGAAATTATGTAGGATTCCCTGCTGTTTACATATTGCCAAGTCCAGCTATAAAAGTAACACAGATGGCACTGTCTCAAAGTGGAAAAGGCAACCTGGGTCGGCACTGGGGCTGTAGGTATGGCCTCCGAATCACTTGAGACAGTGTGATATTATTATTCGAATTACTCTTACCTTGGCCTCTGTGCAGTGGCGGATCCAGCCTTTGGACTGTGGGGTCCTAGGACCCCACTGAACTTTTGCAATTTCAGAGGCCCACTCTAAGTTTAGGTGCCCAGGACCCCACTGACCTACTCGTAGGAACCCACTGGGCCTTGGCCCAACCGCTCAACCCATTTAATTAGGCTCATCCCAGATTCCCCGAGCCTGAATCCGACCCGTTTGCATCTTTAGCTGCCCCCCTCCAACTTGGCCCACAATATTCAATCTGAGTGACCCCACTGGACCAGATTCCTGCGTCCGCCACTGCCTCCGTGAGAAGACTACTAATTTTAAAATAAAGACAAAAAGGAGGAAACTATACCAATACAATAGATGATAATATTTGACTATTGAATCCTATGGAAAGAAGACAGTCGGGTTACATTAATAAGATCTATGTAAGACTTTCATTAAAAAAATTAATATTTAATGTGAAACAGCATGAAATTTTCAAAATTATTTTAATTTTTAATCTTTTAAACTTTTAATGTAAAGCTCAGAAATACTGAAGAAGGGGGAACAGGTTTAGTATCAATTCAGGATATCAATCAAGCTTTTCTAATAAAGTAGATGTGAAGGGTAGAAAGAGATGATCATTCCATTTGGGCAAGAATCATCTGAAGCAAATATTTTATACACAATGAAGGATGGATTGATAGTTTTCATATTAGAGGTTCAGTGTAAAATGTGTGGAAGAATATTCTACAGAATTTGGACCTTTATAATTGCTCCACTTCTATTGTTGTGGGTAATGGTCAAAAAGTAAAATTCTGGGAAGATGTTTGGAAGGAAGGAAGAGCTTTCAAGGATAGATTTCCTAATCTATATAACATTTCAGCTAATAAAAGTGCACATATCAGTGAGTTGCAGATTTCTTCATCTCAAGGAAGGTTTTGGGATTTTAGATTCTCTAGAAACTTCCTTGTAGAAGAAGAGAGGGAATTCTTTCAGCTTAATCAGATACTTCATAGTTTTCATGGACTAAATGAGAGGAAAAACATCAAGTGTTGGAGATGGGACTCAAAAGGCACATTTTCGGTTAGTTCTGCAGTGAAGATTTTAACCTCAGGAGGAGTCAAGGTCAGCTGGGCTTCTCAAGTTTAGAATAAATTCCTTCCAATCAAGATCAGAATGTTTATGTGGAAAGTGGCTTGGGGCAGATTACCTGCAAGGGATAAACTTAGGTTCTTAACCCCAGACAAAAGATTATGTTCATTCTATAGAATATTTGTAGAGACAATGGATCATCTTTTTATTAATTGTGGCATTGTGAATGTTATTTGGAAGGCCTTCTTCAAAATTCTAGGCAGGAATCAAGGTTGTTTTGATTCGGTTGGCACTCTGCTTTTTGAATTGGAATCAACTGTGTCCATATCAACAGGAACAAAAATTGTGGAAACCTTTGTTACCAGCTATGATGTGGGCCATCTGGAGGGAGAGGAATTCCAGGATTTTCAACAACCAATTTTCGTGTCCAACAGGATTATTGGGAATCGTATCAAAAATGGAATTTCAAAAGACATAAGGATAAAATTTCAGACTCTATAATTATTTCCAGAGGAGGGGGGGGTGTTGTACTGAGAGGGTCTTGTGTTTTCTATAATGTCTACTATCTTAGTAGACATATATTGAGTTTTTATTTTCTGTCTATGTAATTTTTTACTATCAATGAATGAAAGCGACCTTTGCTGCCTTCAAAAAAAATGTAAAGCTCTTTGTCTCCACCCCCCCCCCCTTCCCCACGTGCTGGGCAATTTGCCCGATATACTTAGGTGTCTGGCCTGGGAGCTACCCCCAGCCTCTATCGGGATTTCCCGCAGGTACTATCCAATCTCAAAAGAAAAATATATAAAGCTCTTTAATCATGTATATGTCAAAACCCTTGCATAAATAATCATGTAGAAAATCTTGCAAACTTGTCCAATTTAACATTTATCTACTAAAAGTTAGAAACTTAGAACTAACTATATTTTTCCTGAAAGCAAAGTTAGAACTCATTATATAACTATAGTGACCAAAAACTACCTTATTTCAAAGAAATAATAATAATTAGAAACTTACAACTAGCCATTTTTCTGAAAGGGAATTTAGAACTAATTATATGACTATAGTGACCAAAACTACCTTATTTCAAAGAAATAATAATAATTTTACTTTGCCCCCTTCTAAAAATTTATGACTGCACCACAGAGTATACTATTGGTTTGAAAAAATTGTGCCTCACTCCAGAGAGTAGGTTGCAAGTCCAAGAGCCTCTCTCATCAGCTTCTCAAGATACCCCGCCTGCTGCAGTCTAGTACCACCACTCTTGCTGGCCTTGCATACCCTTCTTTGAATATGCGTTGTAAAATTTCCACTATTTGTCAATCAATTTTATCAACTAAACAAAGGTGATACAAACATGAGAAATAGGTGAGATATGCCAAAGTGCAAACATAGACACAAACCCCTCAAGTATGATTACTCAATACACAATGTACTAGAGGAAAAGAAAGACCCAAAAAAGGCAAACTAGGAAGCAGGAACCTCTCTTACTCCAAGCTCCTCTAATTCCTGAACTGGAAGCCAGAGTAGAAGTTCCTTCAGCCCTTGGAAGGTTTTTTAAAACTCACCCTCCGGATCTTTTATTCCTTGTTGAAAAATATTCAGTTCCACAATCATCCAAAAGTTTCCGAGTTCTACAAAAATTGGCCAGCTTTGCCTTCAATCTTGACACCTAGATATTTACAATTTCTAGCCAACTTGTCATTGGACCAGGAATCCATAATACTATGCTCAAACCTCTGCTCTCTCTTTCTTGCATCTGCAGAAAGAAGTAGGCCAAAAGGTAGCAATCTCTGAGAAATCTCCACCTGTGGCTGGTCCAAGTTGATTGCTGATGAAGGGACAAATGAAGCTGAGCCAATGGAACTGGGTAAACGGCGAAAGCCCTTGTAATCAAGGACCCAAAAAACAAAGAACACAAGCTCTGTGCTCAACCAAAAACACAGAGATTGTTACCCAGATCTAACAGAAAACAGGTAGCCAGCTGTGTTACCCAGCCAAAGCAGCAACACCAACCGCATTCACCATTCAAACCCATGTAAAGAGCATCCACCGGAATTCCACCCTGGCTAGATCTTTCCAAAACTCAGGTTGTCTAATGAAACTCTGGACGACTCCTTGCAGCACCCAGATGACCATCAGCGCCTTCCAGGGATGCCTCAAAACCTCCTCGATATTGCAAGTTGCCAAAAGGTTTCCCTTGGCAGTGCCACAGCCACCGGTGCAGCAGACCATCCTTGAAGCTGAAGATCCTTTCTCCAGCCCAGGCATGTTTCCTTACATGACTGCCGATACCATGGCCTTGAGCTCCAAAGGATGCATGAGCTCAGAGAAAACAATGCAATCAGCCCTGAGCATCTGCCAAGCAACCACCCATCTGACAGGGTTTAGTTACATCTCAGAGGATTCTACATTCCCAAAGATGACTTGTACCCTGCTATAGCTATAATAACTTAAAGGTGTGTAGAATAGGAAAAAGTATATCTCGAAATCTTACAGTTTTGCTTTGAGACTTGTAACATGCTGAAGTTCACTTTATTCTTTTGCACAGAGCAATCAATTCCACAGCCAAATCAACAGAAAACATCCTTGTGTTTTTCATTGTCAGCATTTACCCAAATGATTTAACTTGTTGACACGTAAGTTCTCACTTCTCTGGTCTAACACTAACCAAAACGCTTCGCACATTAAGTTCATCCTTGTCACTAAAGCATAACACTGTCCTAATTGAGCAATGGTTCTTCTCTTGGGCAGGACCTAACCCATGAAACAACCTTTATCTACCAGCTACCATGGCATCACATATTTTGTGCAGTAACTCAAGAACTAGTTTACCCACTCCCCCCCCCAAAAAAAATAATAATAATAATAATAATAATGATGATAATAATAATAACCAGCTCAGCGAGGATAGCACAAGAAAATGGCCACACGAGAATCCTCTAGACCTGTGTTACCACAAATTCACTCTGGCAAAGACCAGAATAAAGAATATGATCATAGAAATGCAGTTTTTCATACAACTAGGACATGTTTTCGGGAAACCCGTGCAAAGCATTGTTAACAGGCTTGTTTAGGACTTTCATGTTCCTTTGCTTATCATTTTGCTGCATATTGGGAGGCTTCAATGTCTTTTATTTCAGTGTGGCAAACTCACAGCAATTCATTGTTACTTGTCTTTTGAAAAAGGATAAAACATCAAAATTAAGCATTGTACATACCCTTTGTGCATATGCATTAACTAAAGCATGATACATGGTCTGTGAAGGCTTCAAACCCCGAGCTTTCAGAACCTCCAAACACTCAATTGCATCTCTAAATCTCCCTGACTTCCCATAAACGTCGACAAGTGTGGTGTATGTCACAGCATTCGGGATCAGGCCCTGATCTCGCATCTTCCCCAACAAATCATCCACCTTTTCCCACCTCTCCTGCTCCCCCAGTGAATTGATCATGATATTATACGTCCTCGTACAGGGCATGCACCCAGTCTCCTGCATTTCCTCAAACAGTTCCATCGCCTTATCATGCCTCCCTGCCTTACAATGCACATCAATCAGAGTATTCCATGTGACAGTATTCGGCTTGATCCCATCCAATCTCATCCGTTCAAATGCATCCATCACATGCTGCAAGCAATTGTATTTCCCAAACATATCGATCATCACATTGTAGAAGTGGCTATCTGGGCGAACCCCATTGCTCTTCATCTCCTTCAGCACCGAAAACGACTTCTGCCATTCCCCCTTATCCCGCAAGATCGCCAGCATCCTGCTGAACACATACGAATTCGGCCTCACACCATTCACCTCCATCTCCTTGAGCAAGATCCTTGCACTCTCGCACCGCCCCGCATTTGTGTACGCATCGATGAGTAGGCTGTACGTCCGCTCATCTGGCTTTGCCCCATTCCTCTTCATTTCCTCCAACGCATACTCTGCATCCTTCAAGGACCCAGCCTTCACATACCCCTTCAGAAGAACATTATAAGCCCGGGTCCTTGGCGTTAACCCGCCTTCCTTCAGTTCCTCGAACACCGCCTCCGCCTCCACCACACGGCCTGCACCGCCGAGCGCCGAGATAAGCGCCACCAATGTGGCAGACTTGGGACTCAGCCCCTGCCCTTGGATCACCGCGAGCAGGAAGAGCGCCTGGTCGGGGTCGCCGGCCAACGAGAAGGCTACAATGAGGTCATTGAGCAGCTTGGCGTCGAGCTCGATCCTCTGGGACACGATCTCGGAGTAGATTTTGTCGAGCAACACAGGGTCAGGGGCATCACCTGATCGAATTAAGGTCTGAACGATGAGGCTGTAGCTGATGTTGTCGGCCTGGAAGCCGTCCCGGCGCATCCGGTCGAGGACGCCAATGGCCCGCTCGAGGTCGCCGCCGCGGGCGCAGGCGGAGATCATGGCATTGTAGGTGAGGGCGGAGAGTGGGGCGTGGTGGGAGAGGAGCAAGGCCTCGCGTAAGCGGCCGGCAACGCCGAGGGCGTGGATGAGGATGGAGTAGAGGAGGTCGACGGCGTAGCAGAGGCGGTGGCGCTGGAGCCAGGGTACGAGGGCGGCGGCGGCGGGGAGGGTGGAGGTGGAGGCGGCGAGGGACTTGAGGAGGGCGTGCCAGTGGTGGGCGGGGACGGCGCGGTAGGAGTCGGCGAGGCGGAGCTCGGCTGGGTCGAGGTGAGCGGGCGGGGGGGAGGAGGAGGAGGAGGGGGGAGGAGAAGGGGGGTTGGAGGAGAGGTAGCGGAGGAGGGGGCCGAAGTCGTGGCGGCAGGCGTCGAGGGGGAGGACGAGGTTGGAGGCGGCGGTGGAGGTGGAGGTGGAGGTGGAGGTGGTGGCTGCCGGGGTGGTGGAGGTGGAGGTGGAGGTGGTGGCTGCCGGGGTGGTGGAGGTGGAGATGGAGGTGGATATGGATGTGGATGTGGCCGAGATGGGGAAGGGGTGGGGGTGGCGGAGGGAGGGGAGGCGGCCGAGAAAGGAGGTGGTGGTGGGGCGATGTGGTGGAGGGAGGAGGAGCATGGCGCTGCGGGGAAGAAAAAGGATGGATTTTTTTGTATGTTTTCCCCGCGCGTCTGCGTGTGAGGAGGGAGGGAGGGAGGGAGGGAGTTGGGTGGACAGGAGGCGTTGGTCCTGGATATGGCTCGCTGCGGGACTGCCACGTCAGTCGCGCATTTCTGAGTCCGATTTGCCCAACGGAGCCTGCCCGCATCTTGTGGCCGACTTGTGAGGATCAGTGCAGTGCAGCTGCCAAGACATGGTCGAAATCTATTCTGTTTAAGTTTGGTTGGATTAGTTTTAATAGAGTCAATTTTTTATATTAATTATTTAAATTTATTTTATTTAAATATTAAACGAGTAATAAATTGTTTGTATTAAACAAGATATTAGAATATCTTATTAATTAAGATTATTCATAATTAAAACAATTAAATAAATACTTAAAAAACATCTTAATGCGTACTTAAACAAGTTCTTAATTATAATTAAAACAAATTCTTAATTGGTACTTAAACGAACTTGTTCACAAACAAAATTGAGCTGAATTTGTCTATGTTCAACTTAACTCGTTTAATGAATCGAGTTCAAATTTATTATTTAACTTTAAAAACGAGTTGAGTCCAATTCTTATCGAACAGTTTTACGAAACTGTTCATCAAACATATTAGTTCTTTTGCAGTTCTAGCCAAAACAATGGGTGCATTGTCTGATCAGTTCATTCGGATAATTGTACGAAGGATATAAAATTTTAGGTCCCGTTTGGTATCGGGATAGAACGGGGATAGGGATGGGTTATACTCGTTTTTTGTTTGGTATGCCAAAAATATGTGAGAATAAGGGGGGTTAAGAAGAATAGGGTTATTCCCAATAATGGGGTTAAGATTGGGGATAACTCATTCCACGTTTTAGGTGGAATGAGTTAATCCTATTTTCCTCTCCTCTGCCCCTCCGACCCCGACATCCGGTGGCATCCCCATTTCTCTCGACCCCGACGATCTTTTTCCTCTCCTCTGCCCGTACCCCCGACGCCCCTCTGCCCTTCCCTTCTAAACCCTAGCACAACTCTGACGAACAGTGAGTCGACGGCGGCGACTCCGGCATCCTACCTCCTTCCCGGCGGCATCTTTTTCCCGCGGCGACCTCGGCATCCCGTCTCCTTCCTGATGGCATCCTGCCTCCTTCCCGACGGTGAGTGTTTCTCGGCGGCGACCCCGGCATCGCGTCTCCTGGCCCGCGGCATCTCGCCTCCTTTCCGGCGGTATCTCCTTTCCGGCGGCATCCCGCCTCCTTCCCCGCGGCATCTCGCCTCCTTTCCCGCGGCATCTCGCCTCCTTTCCCGCGGCATCTCCTTCCCGGCGGCAAGGTCTTCTCTTCCCCTCTGTTCGTTGGTTCTCTGCGTCTCGTGACAAGGTGTTTCCTTCCCTTTCCTCTGTTGGTTGCTCCTTTGCTCCTGTGCATTATGTGTTCTTCGGGTTTTTCCTTCCATGTTCCTGCAAACAATATATATGGCTATCATTTTTTCCTTCCCTCTTTTTGAACATGATGCTCCTATTTTATTTTCCCCTGCTATAGGCGATCGGTTGTGGTTGTGCAGCAATTATATAGTGCTTTCCTCGTTTTCTCATTTCCTCTTCCTGAACATGATGCCCGTATTATTTTTTTATGTTGGGAATGTGTTGCTCCTTCTCTGTTGAAATTTGCTGCATTTTCTGTTAGTAATGTGCTAGTTCTTCTCTGTTGTGAATGCGTTGGTCCTTCTCTGTTAGGAAGGTGCTACCCGTTTCTGTTGGCACTGTGCTGTCAAAAGCATGTAATTACTCATTCCCTCATGTTTCCACATAGCATATGGTACTATTGCTCTTTCCCTATGTCGCTTGTGGTTCCACATAACATGTTTCCACATACTCATTCCCTCTGTCGCTTGTGGTTCCTCCTCACTTGTATGTTTTTTATGTTTCCTCATTGCACACGTCTGATTGCTCCATTGATATACACACATATACGTTTTCTTATGATTTTACATTGATCTCATTATTTTATCTTTCTTTGTATTCAATAATCCTCCTTGGTAAAGAATGAGTCAGTCTAAGGATGGTAAAAGTAGAGTGGCTAATTGGAGTATCGAAGCTGATCGTACCTTGGTAGATCTTCTTGTAGAGCACAGGGTTAACAACGATGGATTTGCCAATGGCAATTTTACGAAAGAGGCTTGGAAGTCCACTGTTGTTAAATTCAATTCCATTTCTAAGTTGGGCTATTCACTCCATCATTTGAAGAATCGTTTCAAAAACCTGAAGAAATTGTATTCCCTATATCTTAATCTTAAGAATAGGACGTTAGGTTGGGGTTGGGATGATGAAAAACATGTGCATGTCCCAGGCGACCGAGTGACTTGGGAGGATCTGATAACGGTATGTGAGTGGGTGTTGTATGACGAGTTTCTCATTTCATTACTTTCAGTCATTCATCACTAATAACATGAGCAAATGTTACATTTTTTTCAATGCAATAAAGAATATAAACAAATACAAGGAAAGCCTTTTTACTTCATGGAACAAATGCACCTGATTTGTTCCACTTCTTTGGCTAGGAGAGATAATGTTGCACCTAATTCGGGTACCTCATACCTAGATATACGAAGTGAAAATGGAGATGATGATGCAGTGACGGATGTGGACCTAGGCTTAGACTTCAATATAAATTGCTTCAATTTAGAGGGTGAGACATCCGAATATAATGTCCGGCATGAAGAAATGCCAACTCCCACACCTAACATGAATGAGGAGGCTACTCCTCTACAGAGAAACACTTCCACTTGCACTAATGCTAATAGAAAGAGGAAGCGGGCTACTGATCTTGGTAATGAGCAGATGGATAGGCTAGTCAAGTTGGGTGAGGAAAGACTCAAATTGACAAGGGAGATTGTGGAGCATCAAAAAATGTCAGCTCCGCCCGTTGCCACAGCTCTTCAGGAGTTGATGAAAGTCACTGGAATTCCGCAAGAGTCTTTTTGTAAAGCTGTTGATTTGCTGAAACCTGTCGATGATCGTTCTATCTTTTTATCTCTACCGGATGAATTGAGGCTTGGGTGGATAATGACCCGCCTAGGCTACTATTGATATCCTTTAATTTGTTTTTTTAAATGTGATTTCTGTTGTTATTTTTATGTGCAAAACATGATCATTTCATATTAGTATAACATAGGATCTTATCTTTTGACAACATGGAATTCGCTGCTATGAACCCTCCTGTCTTTGACATTCTTACATTTATGATGGAAGAGGAAGAATATTGGGAACAAGTTGAATACATGGTCATACTTCATTTGTTATCGTCGTCATTTCACACTCATGGTCCTAGTAGGCCAATGCACACTGATATAGGTCGAGGGAATAGGTGGGTAAATGAGTTGATGGCAGGCCATGTGGGAAGATCATATTCCAATTTTCGGGTGCACCCATGGTTTTTTTTAAGACTGAGAGATAATCTCATGGAGCGGGGTGCCCTACAAGACACGAAGAACATGTCTGCTACTGAACAATTAGCCATATTTTTGCTTGAGGTTGGCCATGGTATTGGGAATAGGTTGCTTCGTGAATGGTTTCAGCACTCAGGGAAGACCATAAGTCGTCATTTTAACAATGTGCTCATGGCAATATTGTCAATACGTCGTGACTACATTAAGGGCCCTACTTCCGATGAACCGGTGCACCCGAAGATTCGTCGTGATCCAAAGTATTATCCTTTTTTCAAGGTAATATTATTTACCGTACACACCTAACATTCTTATCTATGTATCTTTGTATCGTCATGTGTTTGATTAACTTTATTTCCTATGCCAATAGAATGTTGTAGGTGCAATTGATGGCACACATGTTTCTGCAAAGGTCCCACATATTGACCAGCCTCGATTTCGAAATAGAAAGGGTGAAACCTCCCAGAATGTCATGGGTTGTGTGAATTTTGATCTAATGTTCACATACATTGTCGTTGGCTGGGAGGGTTCTGCTGCAGATATGAAGGTCTTGAGATGGGCAATGGAGAGTGGAGGTTTTACTGTACCTGAAGGTAAATACTATTCAATATAATAATTAAAGAATTCAATTTTGATGCTAAACAATAGCAACAACTTGTATCGTAGGGAAATATTACTTGGTCGATGCTGGGTATGCAAACACCCCTCAATTCTTAACGCCGTATCGCGGCACTCGATATCATTTGTCTGAGTATAATTCTTCAAAAAGGAATCGGCTAACATATAGAAGTAAGAAGGACTTGTTCAATCATAGGCATGCTCAGCTACGTAATGTTGTTGAGCGTGCCTTTGGGGTATTGAAAGCCCGATTCACAATTTTAGTAAAACGACGAAATTATCCCATTAAGACTCAGGCAAAGATTGCAATGACTTCTTGTGTTTTACACAACTTCATTAGGAAGGAACAAGGCCTTGATTTAATTTTCCAACAAGGAGAATGTGATTTGATGATGGAGGGAGACAATGAAGTAAACGAAGAGGATAATGTTTATGGCACAGAGGCTGCTAGAGGGGAGAGATTCAGAAACCAAATGGCCACTCGTCTTTGCGCACAACACACTAGGCGAGGGTACAAATTGCTATACATATCTTGTTTTACATTGGTTATTATTGTATTCATTTTCAAATGTGGTATATGACTGCACACCCATTGTCAATTGCAGGCACGGGGAAGAGGAAGGAGGGAATGATCAATGACATTTCATATGTTGTATTTTCGATATGTTTACATTTTATTTTCGATACGTGGATTTTTTTTCTTTTGCAATGCATGGACATTTCATATGTTGTAATACTACATTTATGTCATCTTTGTTCTACCGCTTGCGAGTGCCATAAGTTGAACCTTAATATTTCCTTGACATTGACATAGATATATGGTGGAAGCAAATGGTTTCATTTTGGGTTGAACTGATAGCTGCCTTATACATATGTGGAAGCAAATGGTTTCATTTTGGGTTAAATTGATAGCTTATACATATGTGGAAGCAAATGGTTTTATTTTGGGTTGAACTTATGGTTTGAACTTATGGCTACCTTATACACGGATAGAAGTAAACGGTTTCATTTTGGGTAGACAATCATGACTGTTATGTCGTACTTGGTGTTTCTTGTAAATATAAACATGTGCATGTCTTTTATGTCCTACTTGGTCTTTCTTGTTCTTGTTCTTGCATATTTCTTCTTATATGCACAGATTTATATGTCTCAGTTGTTCTTTCTTTTGGTTAAGTTGTTTTTTCAATGGGCTGTAAATATAAACATGTGCATGTGTTTATATGCCCCAGTCTATTTTATTTTTATTTTCTGTGGATTGGGCTGTAAATATAAACCGATGCACAGGTTTATATGCCTCACTTGTTCTTTCTTTTGGTTAACTTGTTTTTTTCAATATTCTTGCAGATTTCTTCTTATATGCACAGGTTTATATGCCTCAGTTGTTCTTTCTTTTGGTTAAGTTGTTTTCCAATGGACTGTAAATATAAACATGTGCATGTGTTTATATGCCCTAGTCTATTTTATTTTTATTTTCTGTGGATTGGGCTGTAAATATAAACCGATGCACATGTTTATATGCCTCACTTGTTCTTTCTTTTGGTTAACTTGTTTTTTTCAATGTTCTTGCAGATTTCTTCTTATATGCACAGGTTTATATGCCTCACTTGTTCTTTCTTTTAGTTAAGTTGTTTTTCAATGGGCTGTAAATATAATGTGATAATAGGCAGTGATGATGGGAATGACAGTTCAATTGAGGCACAATGCATATGAAGGTCTCACGGCAACCCTTGAGTCGATTGAGTGGTTTGTGATGGCAACATATGTATTGCATGTGATTTAAAAAAAAAAAAAAGAACTGACCATCTGAGCCTCTATTGGGAGTCTCCCACATATTGTGTTGGCTTCTACCTCCGATAGGTATGCATTGTGATGGCAGCCTATGTCTATATGTCCGATTGTTTGTTTTGATTTTTTTTTTGAATTCTAATGTGATAATTGGCAGTGATGATGGGAAGGACAGTTCAATTGAGGCACAATGCATATGAAGGTCTCACGGCAACTCTTGAGTCGATTGAGTGGTTTGTGATGGCAACATATGCATTGCATGTGATTTAAAAAAAAAAAAAAAAACTGACCATCTGAGCCTCTATTGGGAGTTTCCCACATATTGTGTTGGCTTCTACCTCCCATAGGTATGCATTGTGATGTCAGCCTATGTCTATATGTCCGATTGTTTGTTTTGTTTTATTTTTTTTAAAATTCTAATGTGATAATGGGTAATGATGATGGGAAGGACAGTTCAATTGAGGCAAAATGCATCTGAGCCTGAGCTTCAGTTCAGTGTGCTAGTTTCTAACTCCCATAGGTAAGCATTGTGATGCAACATATGTATTGCATACGTTTATATGTCCGACTAGTTTGTTTTATTTTTTTTGTATATTAATGTTTATAATAAGAATAGACAGTGATGATGGAAATGATAAATCAATTGATGCAAAATGGGAAGGTCTCAAAAGGTAAGTATTATTTTAAATAATATCATACATCTTTTACTTGTTATTGAACATTTTTTTTCCCTTTTCACCATGGTGATAATTGTCCATTCACTTGGTGGTATCTATGTGAGCGGAAATAACGGGTGGTCATACAAACTTTGCAGCTGAACAAATGAAGGCATTTTGAAGACGTTTCTACATATTCTTATTTCATGAATGTAAATTTGAAACATGTTTATTTCTTATGAATGTCATGTACTAAAAAGAGACCTATGTACGTTAGGTTTTTAAATATTAATATAAATGAAATTTTCATATCCCATTACATGTAGATGTGTTCCATTTATTGTTTAAATTATCTTTAAAATCAATGTGAGGGGACCACGCCGAATATGGTAAATTTATAAATTAATATATGTGAAAAAGAGTCACGTCAAATATGTTTTGTTTATGTGTCAATTAATACAAATATACAAATAAGGGGTCAAGCCAAATAAAATATAAAGTTGTATAATAAATTTTATAATATGTAATATACATAGACAAAATTTAATGTTATTAGTTGAAGTATCTCAATTATTTTCATAAATTTGTGTAATGGGAAATAGAAAAATATTAGATGTTTTAATTAATGACATGGAATAATATCTCACTAAATGTATGAAGTGTTCGATTTTTTATTGAATATATGTGCGTTTAAAATTAATATGAAAGAAACAAGCTAAATATGATACATTTGATAATTTTACAAATATTCTCTATTTGTAGAAATTTTTTTATGAAAAATTAATATAAATATACAAATAACGTCATTTATTGTTTAAATTATCTTTAAAATCAATGTGAGGGGACCACGCCGAATATGGTAAATTTATAAATTAATATGTGTGAAAAAATGAGTCACGTCAAATATGTTTTGTTTATGTGTCAATTAATACAAATATACAAATAAGGGGTCAAGCCAAATAAAATATAAAGTTGTATAATAAATTTTATAATATGTAATATACATAGACAAAATTTAATGTTATTAGTTGAAGTATCTCAATTATTTTAATAAATTTGTGTAATGGGAAATAGACAAATTTTAGATGTTTTAATTAATGACATGGAATAATATCTCACCAAATATATGAAGTGTTCGATTTTTTATTGAATATATGTGCGTTTAAAATTAATATGAAAAAAGCAAGCTAAATATGATACATTTGATAATTTTACAAATATGTTCTATTTGTAGAAAATTTTTTATGAAAAATTAATATAAATATACAAATAACGGTACATGTTGCCTATGTCTATATTTGTATAACAAATTTTTTAAACTAATAAAATTACATAAACAATGTAGTATTCTAAAATTTTTAAACTAATAAAATTACATAAATTAATATGCAATTGAAGTACCTCAAATTTTTCTAAGTCCCATTATGACATGCCAAACGGAGAATAAGTTTGCCCTTGTATTCTTGGAATAAGGAGGGCATTACTGTCTTTTTTAGTCACTTATTCCCGTTACTATCCTCATGCGTACCAAACGAAGAATAAACTTACTTTTTGCTCTTAACCTAGTTTGTACCAAACACACGCAATATTAAGAATATAGATAATTTGTTCTAGGATGACTTAAGCCTATTCTGTTGGAATGTTATCCCGATACCAAACGGGACCTTAAAGAATAAAACGTTAGCGGAAGGGACAATCGGACAACTTTAAAAAAGCTAGCGTAATAAACACGTTATCACGTTTATGTTCTTATTGAAAAAAATCATTAATATTATGATTTTCATGTTATTATGTTTGAATATAATTGTATGTTTGAAAAGTCAATTTTTATTTTTTATAAATTTTTATGCTTTATGTGTTACATAAAATAGAAAAAAATAATAGTAATGATTTAAGATACTAACATCTCCTTTAATCAATTAAACAGTAACTTCATAAAGCATTCTTCATCAAGGTGATCAGTTAAAATTATTGAGACGAACAATGACTTTCATAAAGAAAAAATTTTAATGTTTCTATTTTCATATATATATATATATATATATATATATATGTGTGTGTGTGTGTGTGTGTGTGCGTGTGTGTGTGTGTCTTTTAAACTTGATATTTTATTTTATATATTATTTGTGAAGGGATATGCGCAAGTTGTTATGCATGGTATATGAGTGAGGATAATAATTGATGAGACATAATCCGATTCGGCCCATTAAGCAGCCCAACAACACCAGCCCAACAACACCAGCCCAGTAGTTGCGGCGCTCGGCCCACCAGCGGCCTTTGGCCCAGCCAGTGGCCCTGAGCCCAATTGCCTTCGGCCCGTTAGCAGGCTCAGCAGCATTCGGCCCACAAGCGGCCTTCAGCCCAATTGGCCCTCGGCCCACAAGCGGCCTTTAGCCCAATTTGCCTCGGCCCACAAGCGGCATTCGGCCCAACAGCGGCCCCTGGCCCTCGGCCCAGTAGCCATATCTGGCCCATTCCAGTGGGTTGTTAGGCGCTATGGCGGTTTACCAATGACCTAAAACATAGTCCTATATCGGCTGCAACAACCAAGTAACATCTATCCTCCATTATAAATAGACGGCTATTTATTTCCAAAGGTATGTCTTCTCGACCAAGGACAATAGTCCAAAAGTATTAAAGTTTCTTCTTCTTCCTTCCCTTCTGAATCGAATCTTCTTCATAAGCTAACTTAGCCATCGGAGGGGGTTCTCTTGGGCCGAAGCCCAGGACCCCCACTGACTGGTTCTTCTTCTTGCAGGGGCCTCGGTTTGAATCTTCGCCAACCTCTCCCGACCCAGCCTCGGCCACCGGGCTCGGTCTTCTTCCTCCAAAGGTCCCGGCCTCGCTCCTCGCCGACCGGGTCCCCGTCGGCCGAAGGAGTCTCGGCTCCGCCCCCAGCAAGTCTTCCTCCGGGTGCCTCTCGGCTTCGGAGCCTCAGTCCCGTACTCCGCCCGTCTTAGTCCGGATCCCGTCGGTCTTCTTCTTTGACCCGATTACTCTCGGATTCTAGTCTCGAAATCCGACCGTGATAGCTTCGGCTACATCAATAATGTAAAAAATGCGCATAAATTATTATCACGAAATGATTGTTTTTGAATCATACGTGAGAAATTTTAATCTCTAGTCATAATGTAATTATGTTGGAAATCAAAGTTGCATTCTTTTAATTTTGAATCCCCAAATATTGATATAAAGAGCCCTACAAGCATTACCAAGTGCCTGAGCATGGAGACTTAGCAGTGACCTCCCAAAAGGACTGATGTCTGAGATATTTTGCTTGACCAAATAAAATATAAGTCTAGAACAAATTTCCAAATATGCCTCATCCTTGTTAAAGATTTCTAAGTGTTTAATTCCCAAGCCTCTAGCTGCTTTATGCCTTTTTAGAAGGGACCAATTACAGAGGTGCATTTCAGTGGTCTTGCTTATCTTCCCCTCTCACTTAGAAGACTATGTAGAATTTTAATTCAACCAAATTAGCTAATATTTTTCAATATGACAATGAAAATGCATCTTTCCTAAATTCATAGCTATTGAACAATCAACATCAAGGCTATTAATTGGTGATATATAATTAAAAGGGGCATCCCTTTTTATATGTACCTACCCCTTAAAAGGGGCATCACTTACAAGCTTTATAAAAAATTATCTAAATATCAGTTTGACACTAATTTTTTGGAAGTATAGATGGGTATAGGGCTGTCAAAATGAGCCCAGGCCCATTAACAGACACGTTTGGACCCGCTAGTTATGGGTCTGGGTATACCCATTTACCCATTAAATCTTCTATTGTCATACATTGCAAAAAATTGTGAGCCGGTTTCTTAGAATTTGAACCTAAAATCAAATCCAATTATCTGGCACATAGAAATTTAAGATAAATAAATTATATACCAAACCAATTTATCTTTCAACATCAAATAAATAAGAAGTAGACTCAAGACCCGACCCATTTACCCATGACCCTTATTGGGTCTGAACCGAGTCTGAGTACATTCATTTTGGGTATGGGTCTACCTAGACCTGGACCGTTGACAGCCCTAAATGGGTATGTGCAAAGAATTTGGTGGTGACATTCCTTTTTTTTCGGTTGTGAATAAATGGTCAATAAATAATTGCAATACTGATGGTTTGCTAATTATGTCGAAGGTATGTTTGAGCTGTAAACTGGCTTAACAAGTAGTGGAATAACATACATGAAAGAATAAAAACATATGAAGGACATAATAAAATCATTAATTCCATAAAAAAGTTGACTTTATTAGGATTAACAAATGCCTCAAGTCTTAAGAACAACAATCCATGAGGTGCCGGCACAAAATGAAATCAAAATGAAATCCAACTTATAACTCATCAAAAATATATTAAAAAAAGAAAACCACAAATGAGAGGAGGGAACTCACCAGCAAATTAAAAACACTCTTGGCAAATTTGTCTCTCACATGCAAATTAAATATGCCAAATGGTTTGGGCAAAAACCGTCTGATCAAAATGAAACTATAAAAGACCATGAAAACCATCACAATTTATTATCATAAAATTGGAAAGATCATAGGAGTACGAGGAAGAAAAGAGTCACCTTGGGCAAGGTTTGGGACATGATAGTGGGCAGATATCTAAACTTGTCCATCTTTCTAAATACTGCTCATGTGTCAGAGAGAGGAGATAGCGAGTTGCTGGAAAGGTATCTACAATTCTCCATCTTCTCTCTAGATAACAATCGCATGCAAGAGAAAGGAGACCGCCAATTGCTGGGAACATATATGCATTTCTCCATCCTTTTTCTAGATAACGATCACATGAGAGAGAGAGAGAGAGAGAGAGAGAGAGAGTTGCAAATTGGACCGTCTAGACCAAAAAATTGTCTATTGGACCGGATTGAGAATTGGACTGAAACTTGGACTGGACATATGAACTGGGAAATTGGACCAGATGAAAATTTACAACTATCTCTTCTTATAGATGTTTATTGATTGTCTGTATGTGCACACATACCTAATAAGAACTTTGTTTCATTAAATTTCTATTTATCATACAAGCTATACTAAAACCCCTTACTCTGATCATCAAGTTTTAATAGAGAAAGAGGTAGATATATCTACAATTCGTATTGTTGATCATTAAATAAAAGCAAAAAAAAAAGATAGGCACAATGTTATAACCCCTACTACACTAACACCGAAGATGTATATTTATGATATTTAAAGTATGAAATTCATGAAAAATATCATGTTTGACCTTTAGAACGTGGTTGTAAATTATTTATTAATTATCAAAGTGATTTAAAAATAATTAGTATATATCATCTATTGTTATAAATTTTGAATAATTAAATATGAGAAAATTGCTATTTTCAAAAAATTACAACTCTTGACACATGTATTATGACCACTTAAAGTAATTGTGTATCATGAATAAGATAATAGTAAATTTATGTGATCAAATTAAACATATAGGACCACAATAATGATATACTTAACTATTGTAAAATATCTGAAATCATTTTATATGATTATATGACATAGACATTACCACTTTAAGAACATTCTAAGGACCAATCTCAAATAAGCATCCAATTGAGTAAGGTCATCCAAATGTGGAGGGCAACAATATTAAATTCAAGGGTCAAACTTGTGACTGTTATTGATGGAAGATATTTGCAATTCTACATAATAGTTAAGATCATTTGTTTTGTTGCATAGGAGTTATGGTGTTCAAGTTTTATGGTCTCTTATGTTTTGGATACATGTCTGATTGAGCAAGTGAAAACAAGTTAATAGCATATGATATACCTTCATCTTTATGTTTATAACCTAATTATACATGCCATGATATGTTAGGATCTGTGATTTAATTATACTATCATGATTACACAAGTTTATGATAAGTTTCTTGCATCTTTGTCATGTTAGAGAATAATCATATGTTAAGTTGTATACTTGACTAATTATATGAGATTTTTAACCATGAAATATAATTTTAACTATACTAATTTGACCATGATTACCATACTACTAAATCTGATCACGCTAAGAAAGAGACTAACTGACAAATATGACATGTTTTCTATGATGCTTTTGCTATGATATACATATAATCATGTTCTAGTCACATGCCTATATATATGTATATCATGTAAGTTCACAAGTGTATTATACAATTACTCATGTAAGGGGTTTAATACCTACTAAGTTCTTTGAACTCATTAAAGTTGTTAACATTTTTTAAGAGAACTAAGGAGTAATAAAGAATTATTTGTTTTAGACAAGGATCTTGGAGAAACATGCTACATAATAGATTAGATTCATGCTTTTATTTTACTTAGTTAATGTATTAAGTTTGAGTTATTGATGTAACAGAGACATCCAGATATTAGTATTAATTGTTATTTGTTTTGACTTTGTCATTCATGGATATTGGTATTGACAATGCACATAGTTCATTTAAGATTATAGAATAGCACTAATATTGTTAGTTATATGTCTTGTGGATTATTTTATTTGTCATTAATTTAGGCATGTCAGATTGTCCTCACTGAGCCTAATATAAGTTGAGGGAGACTAAACCATAATCGAGAGCATTACAAATAGGATATATAGATGTCTTTACATATATACTAGTGTTAAATCAGAGTTGCATAATCATCACTAGAAAACATATGTGTATATGAATAGACGTTCGTGATTCTAATGTGCAAGTATGCCCCTCAATTGAAGTATTATTTCTTTCTATTGGCTATAACATTTCTTCTTTTTTAGATGGTAAAATAATACTTGTAATATTTGGAGACATGACAACATAACATGAATTGTAATGCTTCAAACACTAGCGTCCGATCATTTATATATGATGGTAGTGCCTCAAGCTTTTTTATAATTATTTTTTGACCTTTGATTGACTAGTTAAAAAAAAGATCATCTTAGTATCCATAACATCTAACATTTGATTAGATGGCCAAAAGAAAAGTATTATGCATTTACGAGCTATAGCTCAAATTGTAGAGAAGCATGATCATGCAATGCATGTGCAACAAGTATTACTCTTGATGGTAATATGTGCAATATGGATTTCACTTACTAGACTACAAGAAGTCCTACAGATAATGAAGTCTAACAATACATTTCCATTTCTCAATTCTTATTAGAGTTAACTAACTATCATGAGGATAAAGAAGCACTCTGTTATAATAGGGGCATATTCCTATATGGGACCTCAACCCTTTTTTCAAAAACATTATCCAATCACATAATAGATACCATGTTTCAATTGTTAGATAGAATTTGAAAGTTTGACTATAGCAATATAATCCTTTATCATGCCAATGTTCACATTCATAGCAAATGTCCAAGAAAAGAATCATATCATTTTGGCATCTTCACTTTCTTTCGAACATCGTATACTCTATTCAAAATGATCAACATCATGAAGCGCTAAATTACAACTTCTTTGCACTATAGGATGATATGTTTCATTTTCTTTTTTTTTGTATGTAAACTTAATATACGACAACTTCCTTATTAGTTCAGTGTTCTAGTTCTTCATGATATACACTAAATCATTGTCACTATTGGAAAGATGTCATACGATAAAATGTATGAATCTTAATCTCAGCTTATAATTTTGGGATGTCTTATATCCTAATATATTTTAAAATAAAAACATAAGGACTTAATTATTTTATAAAATACATATTGGAAGAATGTAATATCAACCACCATTACTTGAAATATTATATATATTATCAGTAATATTCTCCATAATCGTTAGATCATAATGGCAAATGGGTGGGCAAAGGGAACATCATGACTAAATGGCCCTGAGAGAGAGAGAGAGAGAGAGAGAGAGAGAGAGAGAGAGAGAGAGAGAGAGAGAGAGAGAGAGAGAGAGAGAGAGAGAGAGAGAGAGAGAGAGAGAGAGAGAGAGAGAGAGAGAGAGAGAGAGAGAGAGAGAGAGAGAGAGAGAGTTTTCACACCGATTAACATTTAACATCATCTGATTTAGCTACGTGCCACTTTGATTGGAGAATAGGAGAAGAATAAGGAAGAATAAATGGAGAATAAGCTTAATTTAGTTTTGACAAACGGAATGACTTATATCGGTACAGAATAGCTTATTCGGAGAATAAGGAGAATAAGCAATTCGACCATAAACCCAAGAATTACTTATCCTTCTTATTCCGCCAGTGGGTCTCACAGAATTATCAAAGCTAAGCACTCCTTGTTCTAGTATACGCTATTCCGGATTAATCTATTCTGCAATCAAATTTTCACTTTGTTTGCAGAATAAGTTATTACGTGGGGCCTACTGACGGAATGGCGTATACCAAAATAAGAGATGTTTCGGTTTGATAGTTTTGTGGGACCCGCTAATGGAATAAGAAGAATAAGTAATTCTTGGGTCTAGGGTGGGATGGCTTATTCTCCTTATTCTCCGAATACGCTATTCTGCACCGGTATAAGCCATTCTGCTTGTCAAAGCAAAATTAAGCTTATTCTCCCTTATTCTTCTCCTATTCTCCAATCAAAGTGGCAGAGAGAATAGTGACAATAACAAACATATTATCATATTATTATAACAACAGTATATATGAATAGTGACATATTTGATATTTTACGTGTAAGGATAGTTAATACAAAATTTTACTATATATTAACAATAAAAATATTTGGTCATGTCAAATGAACAAAATATCATTTAACATGTCAAAAAATAAAATAAAAAATTAAATGTTCCAGTAATGCAGTATCCTCGTTGCTGCTTTTCTTTGTTTTGTTGGGTGTACAGTATACAGTGTATTGCCTAGGCCACATAAGCGGTTCTGAAACGTTGGGTATATTGCACACGTTAACACGCAAGAAGTGCATGTATGCAAGTCAATTTCCTACAGTAGTCGCCCTGCAAGTTTAGCTTTAATATGCATATGTATGTGAAAGTTTGATGCACTTTCTTCAAAATGTGAAAAAGCACACATGGGATTAGTTAGTTAGGAGGCATTATTCAAAATTTAAAAATTTATTCTTGAATAAAACATATGATAACAGAGAAACTATAAAAAGATATACCACTCTTGTAGCTCTTTTGGGTTTAGCTTTGGCATATTGATATTAATTATCTCTCTCTCTCTCTCTCTCTCTCTCTCTCTCCTGGTGTTCGAACATGGGCCATGCAGAGAGGTTTCTTTAAAATAAGTTGATTAAAGTAGCCTAGATGTGGAACGCAACATTTGTTGTGATCATGCTCATTTGGGAGTTTTGACAATTCGTTCTTCTTCGCATAAGTTGTGCCAGAATGGGTGCTGTCAATGGCATACACCTAAATGCACAAAAAGAAAAAAATACAAATATATTCTTCTTAGAGTTTATTTGCTGAATTGGCAGTTTTAGTTTTGTATTATTAATAACCTCGCCATATTACAATACGTACAAGAAATTCTATACGATTAAACATTGTTAAAGATGCGGCAAGTTTTTTATCTTCAACTGTGCAATTTAATATTTGTACCACAATACTTCTATAAAAAGGAGATTTTTTTTTATTAACACATTGTGCTAAAGAATATGAAGAGAGATGGAAGGAAAGAAGAAGAGGAAAATTGACAGAATTGGGGTATTTTGGGCTTTTTAACTTTACTTAAAAGTTAAAAAGATTAGTAAGAAATTGTAATTCAATATCAATAGACGTTGATGACAAAGACATTTTTGCAAGTATTATGATGCAATGAAGTTACCAATCAACCCTCTGGAATTTTTGATATTGCAACTAATTAACTTAAAAGAGACTATATTTACAAAAATCTGAAAACAAAAAGTTAAAAAATTACTTATGATTAGACCTAATCCATAACAATTTCATAAACACTACACTCAACCTTCGAGCAATTCAATCCTCGTTCCCAAAACATCCTACATCTGGACTTTGTTAGAATATTCATACTCTTACTCAAAAGTAAGATTTGGACGTATTACAACAATCTATAAATTTAAGGCGTTCCCCCTAAAAGTTTACTCATGCTAGCCAATTGGAATGCTTTTAACAAGAAGAGGGCATGACATGACACGACACGACACTGTTGGTCTGCTATTCAAATACAAAGGTAACCGTGTGCCAACTAAGGGTTCGTTTGGTACGGAATCAAGTTTTCAGGAAAAATATTCCAAGATTAGTTATTTGGTTGCACTGAAAATTAAAGGTCAACGTAAAACCACATCCAATGGCAACCCCGAATCATGATTCTGGCATCCGTCAAAAGTAGATGAATGCCATTTTTCGGGCTTCAAGCCTTCAACACCAGCTAACGTTCTACTATTTTTCTGTAAGACATTAGGTAGGCCCTAGCTAGTGAAGTTTTCAATAAATGATTTTTTTACAAGGAAAGAAACGCAGAAAATAACTTTTTAGAAGAAAAAATATTCAAATTTTATTTTCGTTCTTTTCGTAAAGTCATTTCTTAAAAAATCAAATGGACCTATGTTAGCAATCTTGTAAGTTGAAATATTCTTTTTAAGTCAACGAATAAATGAAATCATTCTTAAGCAAATATTTTACAAAAAAATAAATAAATGAAAATATTTTCAAAAAAACATTTTAAAAATACCAAACGCTAAATTACATTTCATTTTCCTTGTCAATTAATTTCCTTAGAAACTATTTCCTGCTCGAATATATTTTATGTTGAACCAAGCCTAACGACACCCTAGCTGAAAATTAAAAAGAATGAGAAAAAATACCGTTTGATGGTGTGGTTCGAATTTTGATCATGTGAAGGAGTAATACTTGATGTATTGATGACTTAATGAAGGAAGCTAAGTCATCTTGCAATGCAAGATATCATTAGTCCAGTTGGGTGAAGAACACATAGATTGGACAACTTTTTCAACGGGCGAATCACATAAATATTAAATACAAGTACAAGATTCTGAACGTGAAAATGTGCGTACACGTGACAAATATTCTATAAATATGATAAATATTATTTGTCATGTCCACGGAACATTTATCATGCTTAAAGATATTTGTCATCTCTACGTATCTGTGTACAATTTTTTTAACATGATAAATATTTTACAAGCATGACAAATAATTCGTAGGCATGACAAATAGTGCCTACGAAATGTTTGTCATGTCTAAAAAGTATTTATCATCTCTACACATGTATATAGATTTATAGGCATGATAAATATTTTTTAAGCATGACAAATATTTTGTCATGCATACACACATTTGTCATGCCTATAATTCTACAATCGCATTTAATAATTGTATAACCTACCCATTTAAAAAATTGTCTAGCCCATATTCTCCCTACCTAGTTAACATCTTGCATTGAAAGACTACTCAACTTGCTGCACTAACTCTCGGTACAGCCAATATTACTCCATGTGAACATATGAACCTTTTTATTTGAATTGTCCGATCAGATGTCTGAGTTGGGTCTTCTACAGGATGTTCTCCTAGCTCAGATAATTATAAAAAAGCTCTTTGACTCTATCATATCTATGTAGAAATTTTGTATATGAAATTTTTTTTATAGGCAAACAAATGTATGAAATTATTTTCATGAATCAATTTTACGGAAAAAACAAATATTTAGGGAAAATGTTTTTAGAAGTTCCAAACAAACAATTACCTTTTTATTTTCCTTGTAAGTTGATTTCCTTGAAATATGTTTTTTATTCGAATATATTTATATGGAACCTAAGCTTTGCTTTTGAAAGAAGACGAGAACACCAGCTAATCTTACGGGGCTAAAATTTTCACAAGGTTGACGGTAACAATGAGAAAGCTAGACATGATCTCCCAAAAGAACGAATGAAATGCCCATTTATAAAGTTGGCACGCGGTGTATTCCTTCAAAGCCAATTTACCCGTCCATTGCTGGCAATGCATTCTCTGGGAGAGGCGTCATGACTCGTTTACATATACCGAAGTTCTTATTTTTTAGGAACTTTTGCATATATACCCTAAAAACACTTATTTGCATCCATACCTCTACCTCCCACATATTATCACCAATGCCTCTGAAATCTTCAGAAAAATTGCATTTACACCCCTCCTTCAAAATGTCATTTGAAAATATTTTGCATAGATATCTCTAAGTTCACTAATCTTTACATGTATACCCCTTGATTCACTAAAATTTTACATATATACCTCAACATTATTAAGATTTATGGAATTCTTTTTACAGATTCAATTGGAGTTCACATTATTTTGACGGAGTGTATAACTGCAACCTTTCCGAAGATTTTAAGGGTATTAATGACAACATGTGGGAGTTGGGGATATAGAAGCAAATATATATATATATATATATATATTATCCTTTTTATCAATAAATATATCGAAGTTTGTAAGCAGCAAGAAAAGCCAGTAGGCAATAACTGAGGGCTATTTGGTTATCCTTCCCTGCCCATACGGGTGGTCCGGGTGGATAGCCAGAGGAAAAGAGCAAAAATATTGAGAATTGACAATAATAACCAAACTTGCATTGCTTGTGTACTCCTGGGCAGTTGCTAAGCGTTATATATTTGTAAGAGTCGCTCTTTCTTAGTCCGTGTAAACAGAATACTTAAACAGTTTGGCAAGGCAACATAGGCCTAAGGAACACCTGTACAGTGTACATGGAAGCAAAAGCAACGCATGTGCTGCCATGTCCCTGTAATCCAAAAGGAATTTTTCAACAACACAAGGATAAAACCTCTCAAGGCAACAGAGGCCTAAGTAGGGATGTAATTTGGACAGGTTAGGTTGGGTTATATGGTAATTTGGACTAAAACCAAATTCAAAATAATCAACCCAATTTCAGTGTGGCCCAAATTCGGCCCACATTCAACCCGAGTTCAGCAGCTCAAATTCAAAATAAAGAATTTGGGTGGACGGGATAGGGTTGGATGGGGTTAGGCTGACCCTATTTATAGATAATTTGTTAGAAATATTCTCTTTTTTGTATGACCTAACATAAAAGTCCATAGGTCAAATTGGGCCAGCCCAAACCTAGCCCAAATTTGATTGATGCTAACCCAAATTTAACCCAATCCAGTGTAGGTAATTTGGGTCGATCTACTTTAATATAATATGGGCTGGGTTAGGTTGAGCCACGAGCTGGCCCCAAGCATAAGGAACACCTGTGCAGTGTACACGGAAGCAAAATCAATGCATATACTGCCATGTCTTTGTAATCCAAAAGGACTTTTTCAACGACACAAGGAAAAAACCTCTCCCACAGATCAAGGTGATCTCTCCACCTCTCCTGGGACGTAATTGGGCAGGTCAAAAAATCCCTAGGCACATAATTACCCAGCCCGACGTTGGATTAGATGTAATAGCTGGTCAGACCGCAGATTAGATCATAGGCATTCGAAACTATAATCTATTCAATAAAGAAAATGTCCACCTATCACGTTAGAAGTTGCTTTACTGAACACCTGAATTCACGTCAAATAGCTTTAATTATTTCTCGATATTATGCCATTTCTCGATATTATGCCATGAGGTTGCAATAGCATATCATCATTATCGTATCACAAGCTTTACCTCACTAACCTAGATTTGGCTTAAATCCAATGGAGAACCAAGATTAGACAGCTTTATAACAGCTTTCCTGACATTAACCTTCTACGGGACTTCGTTAAAGTTTTTGGATTAAATAACCTTAGTACAGTTTTCTAATCAGGGTCCCATGAGATATGGTGACACATAAAAAGCTGCGTTATAGGCTGTACTGCATGTAATTTAAGGTCATGCAACTAAATAGAAACTTTAGAACTCTAAAAATCTAGACAAAACTGAATAAAGATGCACTGTCTTCACCAAGAAAAATCTCAGCTAAAGAATAAATAAGAGACCAGCTAGAAGAGACTCCAATATATTCTCAAGTATTCTATGTAACTCACTGCAGCTAAGATAAAAAAACACTTAAAACTCATGAATTTGTATCGACAGCTGTGATTTAGAAGACAAGATACTCTACACCCCATTGTCTGCACTAGTATGTCCCTACTCCCTACCCAGAGGAGTCGAGGGTAAATTGGTTGTTTGCTGTGAGAGGATAGGAGTATTAACTTTACCCTCTACCCTCGCAATACAGATAGTAAGACCTATCCATAGAGAATTCATTGCCTGGCCCTGTTATTAAAAGACAAAACAAAAACAAGGAGAAAACAGAAATAATTTGCCGGGCCACAACTATGTGATGTACACATGAAGTCCTCTCTCCCCTCATGAACATCTACCATTTGTCCAGCTTTCTAGAAAATTCAGAAAAATGTAAATCTTACCTTATTCCTAATATTCATTGTTCAAGCACTTGACAAACTTCCCTTCCAACTTGGTACATAGCATTCTCTTAATTGGCTCCAGATAGGGCAACCTTGCATGATGCTTGCATTGAAAATAAATAATGACTACAACCTCCTGTTACCATATCCAGATGAGTCATCTCTATCAGCTCTTTTATCAGCCCTCAATAGGCAGCATAAAAAATATTAATTAGATGCTATTTTCAGTAGTACTTCCTCCACTTTCTCATTCTTTCCTGCAATGGCGTCAACAAACAAGCTGCAGTGACAAGGGAGGTGTTGCCTTTTCCATATCCAGATTCTATGAATGGGAAAGATGTTTTTATACAGCTAGGTCAGACAACTGTATTTCCCTTATCTCAAAGAAAATCGGCGAAGAGCTCAAAAATGAAAAGAAGCATAAGTGAGTTTCAAGAGGTGGGGTGTGGTTTACACCACAATCTAAAGGAGCCTATCTTCTATTTAAGTGTAAATAAGGCAATTCACGTAATTCACAAATCCTTCTCTTAATATTTGATTGATTTGGAAAGGGGGCAAATATATAATATCCACTGGGCGATTGGACAAATTCTGATTATCTCATATTTACAATCAGCTAGTTATAGATATATACAATTTACCAGGTAGTCATGCTGTTGTGTTGACAGGCCTGGCTATTCCATCCAGTACCCCAAAATGACATGTTTTTAGAATTCAATAATCCATATGCTAAGCATCACCATGATTTGCATCACAAACAAACAGTATAGCCTCTCGTTCCAACTACTCCCCCTACAAACTTGAACCACCAGATCAGCAAAGATAGCTTCTAAGCAAAAGGAAGTAGAAGTATGCGCTGACTCTTAACCTTGTGTTGCCAGGTCGCTTATTAACTGTAAGGTTCAGCCGGTAAATTTTAGATTAGATTGGGATAAACAAAATCTGATCTACCATAGGCACAGTCTATTCAGCACTTCGCTGGAAGCAAATGATGAGAAATGTCCATATCTAAGACAGATGGTGTGATAGCTCGGAGATTTGGCCGGAGAAGTTGGCAGTAGCTGTTACGCTCCAAACTGCTGCTTTGTCTGGGTTCTATGAGACAGTTCCCTCTAATCCTTTTTATGCTCTTATTTGTTTTACTTGCTGTACTACATGGTTGCCTCTTTTTTAGTTTGGTGCACTCATATTTAGCTTCAAAATTTGTTCTCTTCGGAGAGATGCAAACATGGACCAAATTTACCAAAGCAATCAACTGCACAAGCTTCTGCAGAAAGATTATGAGGACTTTGCCCTTATTTCAAGATTTTAACAGGAACTAACGAGGATTAACTGTTTGCATACTGAAAGTGTGGTTCGATTCTTCACATGACATAAATCGTCGTCATCATCATCATCATAGCCTTCTTCCATTTGTTTGTGCTTGGCTACGTGAATCATGTCCCACTAATTTAATCTTCTTGGGCTCGGACATGTTTTAAACTTTAACTCCAACATGGACAATCCCAAGTCTAGATGAGAAAGGAGGGGATGTGCATTACATCGGCGGACAACACTCCATAAAATTTTTTCATCCAAATTGTGAATATACATTTAATCTACAAATAATGGAGATAGATAGCTATAATCTGATGAAAATGCAGTAAAAAATCTCTAGTTGTATGTTTTCTAAGTTTTTTTGGTGCAAAAAGTGCTTTATTTTCCTTGATTTTGTCATACTATATTCTTATCCTACTAAATTGGTAAGGTGATTCCACCACTTCTCTCAAAGGAGACATCCGGATCAATTTAAGGCATTAAGATTTCTGCCACCTTACCAGGGTTAAAGATGATAGGAGCTGTTGCCCACTAGGGAAGCATGAGGACAAAGAGGTTGGTGTGTCGGTCAGAAGCTCAGGAGGTGCCATTCTATTTAGAAATAAGATAAGCAGATGTCCACATTTTTCAGCACAGTGAAATAACATTATATTCAGGCAGTGTTTGTTCAAACTATGGACCTGCCTTGGCTAATGTGCCAAGCTTTGAGCAGTGAGGTTTTTCCAATATTCATTTTTTTTAGGATTATCCAAAAAGCAAAAGGAAGGGTGGATAATACATGTTTTTTTTTTTTTTTTTTTTTTTTTTTGTGGGGGGGGGGGGGGGGGGGGGGGTTGTTTAACATCTGTCCTCCTTCAAAAGTTTAGCTTTTGAGAAAGTCGGAAATCCTGGTTTGCCATTTTTGATGTTTTCATTCTTTTACCTTCTCTCAAGATCAAAGACCTCAAAATCAAGAATAATACTTGCTGCAATACGTGCATTACAAACCGCATGGGATGCAGTACAAAAAGCGAGTCAAATTTGAAATTTTTTTATGGTCGGTCCCATCATGTCCTACATGTTTGTAAAACCCAATCTCCAATCAGACAACCAGAAAATTTCTAGGAAATAAAAAACCAAGCCCCAATGAATAGTTTTTTAAAAAAATGCCCTTAATGGGCCGAGGCCAATAAAGCAGAACTTGGTTTTTGATTTTTCAGAATTTTTGGATCATCTGATCAGAGACGGGTTGTACGGACATGTAGGGCATGGTAGAACCAACCATAACAAAATTCAAAAAGAAATTTGCCTCTTTTTGGGGTCGTACCCCATGCAGTGCAGCAAGTATTATCCAAAATCAAGGCCTAAAGTGTAAACAAATGCAGCCTCAAACAGTATGTAAGTACATGCCACAAAGACGATGGAGCTCTCCAAAGGATGCAAGATCTGGCGGCTGATCTTCCATGCTACTCTTTGGTCTCTTTGGAGGGAATATAACACCACGATATTCAAGAGGGAGTCCAGATCCGAGGAAGGATTGGTTTCTTTTATTTGTAATCAGGCTAAGAAATATGGAGTGCTTCTGTGCAATGTTTTGGTATCCCATCCCTCTCTTTTGTCCTTTTTGGGAGGGTAAACTTGGTTTTCACCTACATGATATTTTGTACAGGATCCTGCGTGAGCTTACATTTCTTATACTTGTAAATCCCTTTTGCTTCAATACAGTTTGTGGTATTATCCTTTTCAAAAAAGAAGTCCCAAAAAGATCCTTGCTCCATTTCCAGTGATTTTCCTCCAATTATGTTTTTTTTGTGTGGAACTTGTTATGTATCTTAAAATTCAGGTACATTTGAACATTCCCATCAAGGTGTTTTTTTTAAGGTAACCAAAATAGGCCACAGATTCATTGAAATTAAGAACAAAAATTACACCATTGAGCGACACCAAGCTCCCAAGACACACAGGAGCCCCTTAACACAAAACCCCTTACAAGCAACAACCAACCCCCACTCAAAGAGACTCCCCCAAGAAATCTTATCAAGGTGATAAGAGTAAAAAATCAAAAAGGAAAGTAACTAAATCATCCTGAACTCAGCCATTCAACCTGAACCACTGCTGCAACATACTCATGAGAAGGGAAGATTTCAGATCCCCAGCAACCCCTGCAGCTCTTCCCCAATCAGAGACCCATTTAAAAACCTTCCTCATAATGTAATGAATGCTATTAAACTCATCTCTGAACCTTCTGAAATTCCTTTCTGTCCAGACCCCCCACAGAAAAGCTGGAAGGAATAGGGACCATAACTCCTCCTCGGCTAAGATTGGACAACATTTACCCCACCCATCCAATGAATGGAGCACTGAGGAAGGCTCCTCCCAAGTGATGTTTAAACACCTACAACATGACAGCCACCAGGTATTGATAATTCCACAATGACAGAACAAGTGTTCTGCATCCTCCTCAAATCTCCCACAGAAAAAGCAAGTAAGCTTCTGAACTGGAAGAAAAGCTTTGAGTCTATCCACCGTTGGTAGCCTCCCCAGAGCCACCTTCCATAGAAAAATATTGATCTTACAAGGTAATAACTTAGACCAAACTGTAGATCCCCATGGCACTCTGACTCCACTGTCATTGATCACTCTAACCAGAGCTGACAGAAAAGGTACCTTTAGGGCTACAAACCCATAACCTTATATCTTTCATGTGTCTTTGCAACCCAGTATTCTGAACAATGTTGAGAACTGCCATGAACTGGTGTAGTTCCTGATCAGTAAAGCCTCTTCTGAATGTCAAATTCCAAGCATTAGACTGCCCATCTGAGTACAACTGGGCCACATATTTCTTCTTATCTTCAGAAATTTGATACAATAATGAGAACTCCACTGCCAAAGGCTGACAAGAAACCCACCTATCCTCCCAAAATCTGATTGAACAACCATTTCCCACTCGACAGGAGATTGGAATATTGATCAAGTCAACCATCTTATAGATATTCCTCCAAATTGGGGACATAATAGACGAAGAAGTGGGGTGTAGATCCCATCTAGAGGAACCATGATAATATCTACCCCTGACAATTTTGATCCACAAGGCATCTTCCTCCTCTCCCAGTCTCCAAATCCACTTAGCTAACAAAACTTGATTAAAAGTGTCTACTTTCACCAGACCAACCCCTCCTTGATCCTTTCTCTTACACACCCTATCCCAAGCTATAAGATGCAGAGCTCTATTATCCCTCTTTCCACCTTCCCAGAAAAAAAGATTTCTCTTAGATTCAATAATTCTTTCCACCTTTTTTGGAATCCTGAAGATAAAGAGAGAATATTTTGCCACTGATGAGAGAACTGTTTTAGAGAGCACCCACCTACCTCCAACTGTTAAGAACCTTGCTTTCCATCCCTCCAACCTCTGTTCAATCTTTCTAATGAGCTCATCCCAATCTCTGACCTTGCACTGAACATCAGAAAGCGGTAGTCCCAGATAAGTAATTGGAAAGGAGGAGGCCTTACACAAAAAAGTTTCAGCAATTTCCTGAACCCTCTCCTGCTGCAGATTAATTCCTACCACCTCATATTTCTGGAAGTTGATGGTCAATCCTGGACTGGCTTCTATCAGGGTCATAAGTAGTTTCATATTCCAAAGCATATCCTCATTTCTAGAAGAGAACAATAGCGCACCATCTGCAAATTGAAGATGTGACAGTAGAAACCCATCTCTCCCAATGGAAAAGCCATCCACCAATCCTTGAGCTGCAGCTCTGTCCCACAAGGTATTAAGAAGCTGTCCAACTATAATAAAAATCAGTGGTGACATCGAATCACCTTGCCTCAGCCCCCTCGAGCTTTTAAAGTAACCACAAGGCTCACCATTCAGCAGAATAGAGAATGAAGCAGTGGATATGTAACTCAAGATCCATCCAATCAATTTGTGATTGAAACCCATAGCTCCAAGAATATTTTGAATACACAACCAACTAACTCGATCATATGCTTTCTCCAAGTCTAATTTAACTATCACTCCCTCCTTTCTACTATTTTTTTGAGAGACTATGGCTTCATGTGCTGACAAAAAATTGTCAAGGATATATCTCCCCCTAAGAAAAGCTGTCTGATTTGTACTGATAACCTCCTTCAGCACCTTCTTCAGCCGATTCGCCAAAACCTTGGTGATAATCTTATAGCAACCATTTAAAAGACTGATGGGCCTAAAATCAGACACAGAATCGGCCCCATCCCGCTTAGGAATAAGAACAATAAATGTAGAGTTAAATCTTTTGATGCTCAGCAGCCTATCTTGGAACTCCCTCATAACCTTCATAAGATCCATTTTAATGGTGTCCCAGAAGTACTGATAAAAACCCATGGAAAAGCCGTCCGGTCCCGGTGATTTATTAGCTTCCATACTAAACACTGCTAATTTGACTTCCTCTTCTGAGAATGGATCACACAGCTCTTCAGCCTGGCTCTCTTTGATTTTATGTAATACCCCATCCTGAAGATGAGGCCTCCACCATTCATCTTCCGTGAATAACTTTTCATAAAAGGAAACAAAAACCTTCTTAGTTTCTTCCTCTGACTCCACAGCCTGATTATCAACTTTCACCTGATCAATCCTCAATGCTCTCCTCTTAGCAGTAGCAGACGCATGAAAGAATCTAATATTCTTATCCCCCTCTTTCAGCCAAAGTTCTTTCGCCCTCTGCTTCCACTTGATCTCTTCTCTTAACAACCACATATTGTACTCCTTTTTCAGAATAGCCAGCTCCTTATTCTCCTCTTTAGACAAGCCAACCGACTCCGCTTTCACTTCCAATCTCTCTATTGTCTGGATAATATGTTGCCTAGTAGATGATGCTTCCCCGAATGTCTTTGCAGCCCATCTCCTAATGCAGTGCTTCACCCTTTTCAGCTTGTTATAGAAAGAACTAGCCGCCTGATTAGAGGACTCCTCTGCCTTCCAACACTAACAAATCAGCTCCTTAAAATCCTCATGTGTGTGCCAAGCCAATTCATACCTGAAAATTCTAGACTTCCTTTTCTCTTCCATGGTCCTCATTAAGAGAGGAATATGATCTGAGACTGTCCTATTCAGACCTTTAACAAGGGAAAGTGGAAACTTGTTGATCCAACATGAGGAAACGAACACCCTGTCCAACCTAGATTGGATACCATTCTGTTGAAGACTAGACCAAGTAAATTTCCTATTAGGAATTTCTAGGTCCACCAGACCATGGATTGCGGAATCGGCGGGTTCCGAGCCGAGTTGGGGGGGAAATTACTGTTCCCCCCCACCGATTTAAAAAAAAAAAAAAAAAAAACGGCAGAAATCGGCCCGAACCGGACAAAATCGGGTCTGGTCGGTCCGGACCCGATCTGGTCCGGTTCGGGCCAGTCCCGATCTCCCCCTTAAGGGGGGATTGGGAACCAGACGCCAGCAGCATTTCTGTTGCTGGCGCCCGGCCCTTCCCCAGCCTCCAGCCCCTCCCCAGCTCGCCGCCGGCCCCCCCGCCGCCGCCGGCCTGCCGCCGCCGGCCCGCCGCCGCCAGCCCGCCGCCGCCGGCCCTCTCTCTCTCTCTCTCTCTTTTTCTCTCTCTTTTCTATTTTTTTTTGAGATATCGAGCAAAAGGAGGGGATTTTCATCCCGTCATCGTCGGCCGGCCGGCCGTCCGGGAGCCGCCGCCGCCGCTGTGGTCGCCGTCACCGCCGCCCTCGCCGTCGGATTTTTTGTTCACATTCCGATCCGAGTTTAGGTATATTTCGAATTAATTTTTTAAAATTCTAAAAAAATTAGAAATGATGTATGATTGTGTTTATTGTGTAGATCTCTTAATATTTAGGTTGAAAAAAAATTTAGCATGTTGATTAGACAAAATTCTCAAAATTAGCCCTAATTAGGGGTTAAAAATTGGGGCTTTTGTATGATTAGTGTGATTAAGGTTCAATTGAGTATGCCAACCACTCAATTGAACTTGTTAGGACATAAATGTGTATTTTTTTACATTAATTGCATGTTATTAGCGTTAATTAGTTAAAATTAACCTTAATTAGGGGTTAAAAATTGGGGCTTTTGTATGATTAGTGTGATTAAGGTTCAATTGAGTGTGCCACCCACTCAATTGAACTTGTTAGGACATAAATGTGTATTTTTTTGTATTGATTACATGTTATTAGCGTTAATTAGTTAAAATTAACCCTAATTAGGGGTTAAAAATTGGGGCTTTTATATGATTAGCGTGATTAAGGTTCAATTGAGTGTGGCAACCACTCAATTGAACTTGTTAGGACATAAATGTGCATTTTTTTGTATTAATTGCATGTTATTAGCGTTAATTAGTTAAAATTAACCCTAATTAGGGGTTAAAAATTGGGGCTTTTATATGATTAGCGTGATTAAGGTTCAATTGAGTGTGGCAAACACTCAATTGAACTTGTTAGGACATAAATGTACATTTTTTTGTATTAATTGCCTGTTATTAGCGTTAATTAGTTAAAATTAACCTTAATTAAGTGTTAACAATTGGGGTTTTTGTATGATTAGTGTGATTAAGGTTCAATTGAGTCTGCCAACCACTCAATTGAACTTGTTAGAACCTGATTGCATTTTTGTGTTTTTATGTTATGCAGGAATATGACAGAACAGGATGTGGAGCAACATGGTGCTGATCCTGGTTGGCAGCATTGCATACTAGTGGACAGTGTTAGGAGGAGGGTCAAATGCAACTGGTGTGGAAAGGAGATGGGTGGTGGCATCTATCGCCTAAAAAATCATCTTGCTGGCATATCAGGAGATGTCAGTAGATGTGAGTCAGTCCCGCTGGCCTTGAAGAAGGAAATGAGGGCTTATATGATGGGTAAAAAGGCACACAAAGATTTATCATCTCAACAACACATGGATTTGCAAGATGAGATATCAGGACACCAAAGACGAAGGGATTACAGTCTACCTGTTCAGCGCCCCGATCAATTTAGATGATGATGATGAGGAGGAGGAGGATGAGGAGGATCCAGATGACCCTGATGCAGAGTACACCAGAGTTGTTCGTGCCAGTTTGCGGACAAATAGAGAAGATGAGGACCAGCGAAGAGGCATAGGATCATCAGGTGGATCAATGCCTGCTGTTTCTCAGCCTGGGATATTCGTTCCTAGGGGTTCTTCTGGTCGCATGACTGCTAGTTCTATACTGAGTTGTGGACGGACATCAGATGTGGCACGCGGTCCTATGGACCAATTTTTGTACAGATCAAGGTCTGCCAGACAGCCTGGAATCAAGCAAGCATTAAAAGGAGTCAAGGCATCAGCAAAAAATACCTTGAAAGGAATTGTGAAATGGTTTTTACATGCAGGTGTGCCAGCACATGCCGCATCTAGTCCATATTTTCAGACGATGGTGGATGCAATTGCAGATGCTGGATCTGGTGTAAAGGCCCCCACAGCTCGCTACATTTATGATGTTGGGCTTGAAGAAGAGTATAATGACTTGAAGGTATGGGTTGACAACTTCAAAAATGTGTGGAGGAAGCGTGGTTGTACCATCATGTGTGATGGTTGGACAGGGACCACAAGAAGATCCATGATTAATTTTCTTGTGTATTGCAGCGAGGGCACCATTTTTTTGAAGTCTGTGGATGCCTCAAACAGAATAAAAAATACTAATGATTTGTACAGGCTAATGGATAACGTGGTAGAGGAAATTGGTGAAGAAAATATTGTGCAGATAGTCACTGACAACAAAGCAAGCTATAAAGCAGCCGGTAAATTATTGATGCAGAAGAGACACTATTTGTACTGGGTGCCTTGTGCAGCACATTCTATTGACTTGATGATGGAGGACATAGGTAGAGATCCTTTTGTTGCTGAGGTGGTACAACAAGCTCAGATGATCACGGGATTTATTTATAGTCACAACAGGATCTTACATATGATGAGAGAACATACAGGTGGACGGGATCTTCTTCGTGCTGGCCCTACTAGATTTGCATCCAACTTCATTTCTTTAGAGAGCCTGAGTAAATACAAGCATCAGTTGGCCCAGTTAGTCCACTCTGACGAGTTTCTGGCACATATAGGGACACTGAGAGCCGATGCTAGAGAAGTTGCTTTGGCAGTGCAATCGCTAGTTGGGGAGAGAAGTTTTTGGGATAAGGTTTCTCGCTATCTGAAAGTGGTTGAGCCTCTGGTACGTGTTCTGAGGTTAGTTGATGGAGATGACAAAAATGACATGGGATATTTGTACGAGGCCATGGATAGAGCAAAGGAGCAATTGAGCGAAAGCCTTCCTACTTCTCATGACAAATGGTGGAGGATCATCGATAATAGATGGGAGTCGACTCTTCATCATGATCTTCATGTTGCTGGTTAATTCTTCATCTATTTAAGTTGATTGTATGTTATTAATTTTGTTCACATTTAATTTTATAACTAATTAAAATTCAATTTATATGCAGGATATTTTTTCAACCCAAGGTATCAGTATAGTGAGAGCGTGCATAATGACGGAGAGGTCCTTCGAGGCACAACTAGTGTGATTACTAGAATATCAAGGAATACGAACGAAAGGATAGATGCCTTAGCAGAGGTACCGTACAAAGTAGGAGTTTATGAAAATGCATGCGTCTATCATTAACTTATGTTATTTATATTTATTTTGTAGATGGAGAGATTTAAATTGAAGATTGGCATTTATGGAGATGATGACGTCAGGGCTGCAGTAACGAGGACAACTCCAGGTGAATTACATAATAAATAGTCAAATATTAAATTTAATGATTGGCATTTATGATTATTGATATCGTCGTCTTCTTTTTTTTTGAACAGCTGAATGGTGGATCCAGATTAATTACAGACAAGCTGCCACAAATCCTTTGGCGTATGTTGCAGTGCGAGTACTCAGTCAAACCACTTCTTCCAGTCAATGTGAAAGAAACTGGAGTACATTCAGTCTCATTCACACGAAAGTTCGTAACAGATTGGGGGTTTCTAGGCTGGAGAAGTTGGTGTACTGTCACTACAACATGCGTCTAAAAATCAGGCAGATTCAGGAAAGACAGAGGCTTGAAAGACAGAGATTCATGGAGTTTGCTGGCAGACCAGTTGATGAGCATGTACATCAGATTGATATTGATGAACTGTTAGATGAAGAACACCCACTGCATTCTTGGGTGGAGAGCAGAGCAGCCAGAGATGCACAGCCTGAGTTTGATCCTCAGGATCGGAGTTGGGCAGAAGGTGAATTAGATGCAGTAGTTGCTCGAGATCCTGAATTTCAAACAACACAAGAAAGAGGTGCACTAGTTCTGCAGAGGCGCCGAAAGTCAGCCACACTAGAAGACACTGCTAGAACTTCTGCCTCTCAGCCAGCACTCAGGAGATCAGCTACTCAGGTAGATCCACAAAGAAGAAAGGAGAAAGAGCCAGCGAGACCTTCATTGCAGTCATCGAGCAGCAAGAAGAGAAAACAATCAAAAGGAAAGTCTAAAGAACGAGTGGACCCATCAAAAGGAGAAGAAGGGACAGTTCAGCAGACTGGAGAGACACCTGAGGACACCCCAGCTTTACCACCTCACTTGGCCAGCATGTACGAAGTAGAAAGACAAACCTACAGGCGTAGAAGAAGGCGATTGAGGAAAACAAGCCAAGTGCGGAGTGATGACTCCACTGATGATGATGATGATGACGATGATGATGGAGATGGTGATGGCGCTGCTGCTGCTGGACTATCAGGAGGTTCTGCACTTGGGAGCAGTTACACATGATACGATGATTACTCCGCACCTCCGAATCATTCTGAAGGAACTCAAGGTCAGAGACAAGGACAAGAAAGGGGATTTGAAGGCCAACAGAGACAGGCAGGATGTGATTGGCCACTATGGGAAGATGCACCTTCTTATCCGCCCATTTTTCATCCCCCTACACTGCCATATTCAGACATCAACAGCACTACTGAAGGGTACTCTGGAGCTCCACCTATACAGTACGGCATTTTTGTCCCTCCAATACAATCAGGAGAAAGTTCAAGCCAACAAGCTTACACACCTAGAGGTATTCAAAGAGGATTCGAAGACCTCGCTAGTTCCTTGTTTGGCTATGGATATGCACCGGCAGATTATGGCCCGCCTGCTCAAACTTATGAACCGGATGATGAAGGATCACAAATGTGATCTTTCTAAGGTATTTTTCAACAACAATATCTTTTTTAATTAATGCACAACAAAAATTATTAGTTAGTTAGTTGTCTTTAATGTTTATTTTTTATGGATGTACATGAATTGCATTCGTTCTAATTGTACATCAATTGAATAATATGTATGTAATTTTTTCTGATTTTTTTTAATTTTTTCTGATTTTTTCCTTATTTTTTTCTATTTTTTCTGTTTTTTTTTTAAAAAAAAATTCCGGCCGAGTCGGACCGGCCGGACTGAGCCTGGATCGGCCGACTCGGCCGATCCAGATCGGCTCGGGTCGGGATCGCCGGGTCCCGATTCCCGGTTCCGACCCGAGCCGGAATTCCTTGCACCAGACCAAAGTTGGAAATCCAAGCACCAAATCTATCCATGTCTCAAGTCCATTGCTGACTTCCAGATCTCTCCCAAGGGTATCTAATACAATTGAAATCACCAAGAATGCACCAAACTTCTTGAAATAACAACGCTAACCTGTCTAGCTCCTGACAGAATTCTACCCTTGCTTGCTGAGTGTGAGGACCATAGACTGAGGTAAGAACCCATGATTCCGAACCACCTACAGCAGAGAAACACACTGACAAGCTGAAATGACCCATATCACAAATCTGCCCTTTAAATCTATTACCATTCCATATAATAAGTTGCCCCCCACTATTTCCTTGTGCAGGAAAAGAAACCCATTCAGTAAGCTGAGTACCTCCAACTTGTTTAATAATCTGCCCATCCACAACTTCCATCTTAGTTTCTTATAAACAAACACAGTCCAATTTAAATGTTCTAACCAAATCAAACACCCCCTTCTCTTCCAGTCACCATTAAGTCCTCTGATGTTCCAGGAGCACAGATTCATTAGAAAGATTTCACACCTCCCTGTTTTTTAGGCCTTAGAGAGTCCACAATCTCATTTTGATTAATGAAATTCACTTTCCTCTTGCCTATCTTCACACCCCCTCCAGCCCCTCTTTTCTTCAAAGAGCCTTGCAGAGCCTCTGACCTTCCGAGTCTCTGAATGAAGCTGATGACAGATTCTTCTTTTCCTTCAAAGGAGACACCAATCTTCCTCCTAAGCTCCAAAATTTCCTCGACCCAATGATCGTACATCCCAGAAGAGTTGGCAGGGTCCACCAAGGATGATGAGCAATAAGGAACAATAGCACCCTCTCCGACAATCTCCTGAAATCTCACATATTCACTCCCAGACAGCTGGACCGCCAGAACTTCAGCTTCCTGAGTGATATCAACACCCTCCCGATCTCCTATTGATGGTTGAAAGAGTCTCTCCCAGGCCACAACCCCCTCAGAGGAGGAATCCACCCTCTGAGCCTTGGAAACATATAACTTGGAGACTCGTAACTCGCTATGTGGAGGCTTGGAAACCTTTGAAGTCACGCCAGTACTATCCTGCTCCTCTTGAAAACACAGCAAGTCATCGAAAGGCTCAGTTTCAACCGGAATAACCAAGTCGAGGTTATTTAGCAAAGAAAGGTCACGAGCAAGCTCGCTGACGTTAGTCTCCAACCTTACAGAGACAGCCGCTGGAGGAGGATGAAGAACAGTGCCAGAATCACAAACCAGCCCATCGGGTCTCCGGTTCGCGGGACAAACAGGTAAACAACTGGATACTGCCTGAACTAGCCGGCTGAGCTTTAAGTCACAATCCGACTTTCGCTCAGCCAGGCACTGATCACCCGGAACCGCAATCAAACCGGGAACCCGATACTGTTTGTCTTCCCCACCTGACAAGCCCGACGCATGGCCTTCCTCTGTCCCAATTACCGGAACCTCGGGACGCGAAGAAAGGTAGCCCGTCGCCGATGCCTCGTACAAAGTAACATCCCCACAAGGCTTAGGAGAACCCTCAGTCACTGGTTGGCCCCCATAGGCCAAGAAAGCTTGATTCTACTGGGCCCAAGAAGGCTCAAGGATTGACATCTTGGGCATCCACCGAGACCCCACATCCCCCTTCCGATGAGTCAGAAACACCGCATCCTCCCGCTGGGTCACCAAGGGCGACTCACACAACTCAGGGGAAGCATCAGAAGGAGCCTCATTTGGAATGAAAACAGAGCTCGAGCTCTTCCCCTGAAACTTACGATATTCAGCAACTACCTCAGCCCAGGACCAGTCCTGAACCGCACAGACTTCAGCCTTGGAGGCTGAAGGCTTCTCCAACACCAGCTTAACCCAAAGGTCTCTCCCAGCTAACAAGAAAACTATGAAAGAAGATAACATTGGTCCCACATGAAGAGATGGAAATATGGAAAGAAAATGAAGAAAGCTCAACGAAGAACAGTTTAAAAAGAATCAAGGAACAGTTTTAAACCATAAGTATTTTCTGTACACCTCCTCAGAGACCCCCCCCCAAAGAAATAGTAGTACACAACTGGGTAGAATGGGGAAAGTTCAAGTTAGTTTTTGTGCAGTGTTGAAATGTTCATGGGGCATTGTCTATATAGAAAGAGAGAGAAAAATGATGGTGCTACTTTCAATTGAAGAAAGTGAACACTTGTCCTAATGGATTGTGTTCCATTCACTCTTTGAATGATAACTTCCCAAGAGAAGAACAAATGTTCATGTCACAAGTTTTCCTCTTTCTCTCTTCAGCTAGACCAAGCCAGGGAAACCTTGAGGGTTGCTCTGGGTTACATGAGCTTAAACTGCAGTGCCAAGAGTCTAAGAACGTAGGTTTCTACCTGCCACCTAGCCTCATGAAAAAAATTTCGGATCCTCTCGTGTCCAAATTTATCTTGGCCAGGAATTTGGCACCGCTTTGTAGGGGGTTGGCGTTAGGCAGAAGCTAGTTGAGAAACTTTTCTAAATACTTTGGATTCTTCATTGAATCTAGCCAACACCAGATTAATGGGATTAGACATTGTTATGGTTGTTATGGCAATGATGACCACAATGACATTGGTAGTGATGGTGGTGGTGGTGTTGGTGAAAATGCATTATTATAGTCCATTATCCTTTGAGTTGCTGAATTTAGATGAGAATTCAAAATATTTTTGTTCCATTCCATTGAAATGTTTAGGTTCATGCTATTCTTCGAACATTTATTGGGCATTCCAAGAACGAAGCAAACATGATACAGACGAGATGCACTGTGGAATTGATGTGACAGGGCACACAAAAATACAACCAAAAGAAGATTGAGGCAATTCTGCATCAAATAAAATTGTATAAAATTAGAACCAAAATGTAGAAGACTGGATGCTTGATAAATAGGGATACAAACTATAACAAAGTCTGATCTAAACAGACAGATATGGAGTAACTCATTCTGCAAAGTAATGGCAACTAATTAGGGATCCTGCTGGCCTCTGTCAAATAACTAGCACAGGAAGAAGCTGCACACTATGCAAATCAAGACAGAAAATGGAGAACAATCTTTTGTTCATGTGACAACAGATCCTTCCTCATCTATTTCATTTTGTGTCCCAAGTCGTACGGAGGGAGTTCAATGAAAGACAGACAGAGTTGGTTCATCCTGTTCCAAGATCTTTTAGTTTCATTTTTGTAGCTTGATCACTTACAATAGAACACTTAGCAGACATGCTCCAAGCACATTAGATGGTCAAAATTAACCTAGACCAGCAAAAAAAAGATCAAAATAAACATGGCAGGACTAATTTATTGAGCCAACTATCCGTGCACAATCATCATTTTCAGCAGAGAATTATTGCTTATTGGCCTATATGAATCCTGTCATGCTACTTTATTCTGTACAATGTCATACTCGAAGTTAAACCTAGAAAAGTCATGTCCTTTTTTTAATTTTTGAATGTCAGAACCATGAAGCAAGAAAGGGAGCATTAATGGGAATAGGATGGGAGAAGAAAATCAAGGGAAATTCTCCAGTTTGCAAATAAACTTTTATTTGAGGGTGGGAGTGGGAACAGGAAGTGAGAACACTTTGGGAGTAGAAAATGATGACAAAATGAGCTAATCTTGCTTCTAAATAATGAACCCTCTCATGTTAGGTCTTCCCCAAGTCCTTTTACTCTGTTCTACTTGAACCTGACTGCACCTTCTTAACAATACCAAACTTGGACAATGGTGCACATGCTCCAACCATTTAAACCTATGTTCCCTCAACTCAAGGTCAACTGGGGCTATTCATAAGTCTGAAAAGACTGTCAAATAATTGACGTGCTTTTGAATGTCAAAGCTACCCTAGGTCTGGAAAGAGTTGCTGACATGGATGATGGACTAGGGCACCAACAAGACTGGTTGGCTATTCTTCATCGTTCTCACTTGCATGAATTTTTCTTCAGGGATGCTAAGGCTATGTAGTCCACAGATTATCAACAGATGCCAATATACCATACAGTTGATACAGTGTCAAAATCACAATTCTCAATGTGCAATCACTGTCTAATGCTGTCATATCAAAGATATGTAAAATTATATTGCCAATGACTTGAGGTTGCTTCAATTTCATTGGTTTCTTTATGGCACGCCCACCAGGTGACGAAGAGGACAAAACAATGACATCTATGTATTAGATTGTCCATCACTTAATCCATATATTTATATTCAGCAAAAATTAAAACACGACCATTAGAGCATTGTTAGGAAGGTTTCTCTTGTACTTCTTAGACCAGCATCATTAGCATTTCTCTATCAAAAAATGACCTAGACGCCTCCTTGTAGGCATCACTCATGATGCCTCCAGTTAGGAGTGTTCACTATTTGGTTCAACCCGAAAAACCGAACCGAACTAAACCAAATTTTCAGTTTGGTTCAGGTTGAAAACATGTTCGGTTCAATTCGGTTTCTAGACCTCTTAAACCCGTGGAAACTGAACCAAACCGGGAAAGCCAAAATACTATTATACATTACACATACTTACTTAACATAGACCTACGAGACCACACACCACACACATTTGACAGTACATGTGATAACAATACACGTGATGATAGTAGCGTCTTAGAACCTATAAAGAAGTAACAACTTTTTATACTGCGATACAGGTCTAAATTGTTTGTCTGGTACTGTGGCACCAAGCTCCCTGCCGCTTACATCCTGACGTACATCCGTGAAACTTTTAGTCCTATACCGGACGCTATGTTTCACTCGCTCTGCATAGGGTCTATAAAGAAACACCCATGTTACTTCTTTACGTTCAACTGGGCCGGTGCTGAATATGGGCTTTTATGTTAGATTAAAATCAATGCAAACTAATTAAATGAGTTCAAATTAAATATAAAGAAAATTTGCACCTAAGTCGGTTCAAAACGATCCAAACCAAACCAAACCGTGAACACCCCTACCTCCAGCTCCATGGTTAAATAGAAACCAGCCCACCCCTCTTATCTTTGTGCACTGCCCTCCCCCTGTCAAACCAATAATTTTTCCATCTCCTTTCTCAACAACCACAGTTCCACTATGCCCTCAAAACTATGGTCTAAGTGTAGATTCACCGGACAATACAATGTAGCATGCAATCAATTGTAAAATTTACATATCAATTCTCATTTTACATGGTATGCATAAGGCTTCGCTTCATAAAAGACTCCAAGTAAGGCACATTTTGGCAGAAATTTCAAAATTTTATGCATCTGCCATTTCTTCTTCGGAATCATACACACCTAAATTGTACAACAACAACGACAACAATGACCTAGACCCAGAAACTGCACATAGAATGCAAGAAATTCAAAAAAAAAAAGAGGATTATCTACAGCAAGAATAGAAATTATCAAACGCTAAAGATCGAGAACAAAGACAGAACCAATTAAAACGAGACGAAGACAAATCCACGAAGCGAAAGCATCACGGATTCACGGATGCGTGGCATTGCGTCTCATCATGATGACCGTCATTTCAGATCCAACCAAGGTCACATCGCTAACACCGAGAAAAGCAGATCTCTTAAACAGACCCCTCACCTCCTCCACCTCCTCCTGCGAGGAGCACCGCCCCACGGCGAGCACGATCGCGCCCCCCCGGCGCACCGTGCGCTCCATCTCGGCTACGAAGCGCGCGGGGAAGAGCGCGCCGTCCAGGCCGGCGCTGAAGCCGAGGTCGAAGACGCCGTCGAAGAAGGGCAGATTGTGGGGGTCGGAGCGCCGCACCAGGGGGGGCACGTCGACGAGGTCGACCCCGGTGACGTCGGCGACGCCGGAGTCGCGGAGCGCGGCGACGTCGTGTCCGGCGCCGGCGGAGACGCAGAGCACGCGGGAGGAGTTGGCGAGGAGGCCGCGGGGGCGGAGGGGGGCGAAGAGCGTGGCGAAGGAGTCGACGCGGCGGCGCCAGTCGCGGGTGGAGCGGAGGCGGTGGGAGCGCTTGTCGGGGGGGAGGGGGCGGCGGGCGGCGGCTTCGCAGGAGGAGCGGGGGAAGGGGGTGCGGGCGAGGGTGAGGGCGAGGGCGTCGCGGTGGCGGGGGTCGAGGGGGCGGCAGGAGAGAGAAGAGTGGGAGAAGAGGTAGAGGAGCGAGAGGGTGGCCACGGCGGCGGACGCCAGGGAGACGCGGTTCAGCAGCGCCTGCACGTGCCCCTCCATCTCCGCCACCCCCAGCTTTTAGAGAGAGAGAGAGATCAAAGGGGCTGCGGCGGGGTAATGAGTGGGATTATCTCCGGCGAGGACGCAACCGGCAGCCGTGCAGATCGTCCACCGGAGGGAATGCCGCAGCGCCACGCAGAAAATGGGGATAACATGCCAAGGACCTCATCTATCGACGTTGAAACCTGAAGCACCGGACGCACAGCTTCGATAACTTCCATGTAACAAAAATAAAAGGCTTTTTGTGCATATATATATATATATATATAGTAATATTAGTTCCTCGTACTCTTGACATGTCCTCCGGAAACATCACGGTAGGTTCGAGAGCTTTAAGATATTCTCAAAGATACAAACGAAAGATAAGTTTTTAAATTTTTTATACTGACATTTATGGGGAGACATAGATCATATGCTTACTTCCAGGTGACAAGATGCGGTTGGGCAGCACCTGGCAGTGCATACGAATGCTACAGAGCATGATCGGATGCACTGTTTCTACATCTTCTTTATCTTTAAAAAAAAAAAATGTGATAATTTTTTAAATATTTAATTCTCTCCTCAAAATAAATTTTATTTCTTTTGTCTTAAGTTTCACCGTTGGACCGTGAGATTCTTCGTAAATTACTGATGAATATTAAAATCTCAAGAGATAGGTCTAAGAGTTAATCTGACGATTTTTTTTTATCTTTTAATTATTTTTTATAATTTTTAAAAATTAAAATTTACATACATCTTGTGGACGGCAAAATAAGACCCAGAAGATGAAAATAACACTAAGAGAAGTTATTGAATAATTAAAAATTTATAAAAAAAATATTTCTTAAATATGGAGATGAGACTCAAAATAGTCTATTAGCAATTCGCATTCTAACATCTCTCTATATATACTAGTAAAAATGCACGAGCAATGCACCTAAAATTATAAAAAAAACTTGCGTCAAGTAATTTTAGTAAATTTAAATTTGAAGTAAGAACAATGGCAATCAAATAATTTAAAATACAATGTTTAACTTTTGAGATATTAGTTATAAATATAAAAATAAAATTAAATCTAAAATCCTATTAAAACTTAAATGCTTTCGATATAAATTTTAAAAATCAAAGGCATTGAACGTCATTAGAAAAATCAATGCTAAAAATATAGTTGGATAAACTATTATAATAGTGTAAACCATGAAGTTAAATTGACATCATATGCCTCCACGTCACCAATTCATCCCCTTCAATCTTCATGCATTAACGAGAATTTTGTGCCTGTGGTGTGCATGCGTGAGAGAGTGAATTGGAAAGGGTATAATTATTGTTTAACAAAAAATTAAGAGAGATAAGGGAAACATCTCTATCTTAGATTTGTTTCATGCTTAAACTTGATACATTATAAAATAAATAAATTTGATACGATAAATAACTAACAAAAAATACGTCATTAAGGCGATACTTGCTTAGCATTCGATTATCCCTACTACCACTAAGACTACTGCATTCTCTTCTTTGTTTTCTGATAATCGTGGCTGATGAGGCAGAATCCGATTCGGCCTATTAGAACAGGCCCAAACTCCGTTCAGCCCAACAGCAGCAGTATCAGGCCCTCCGGGAGCCTCCAGTCCATCGGCGGCCCAGCAGCCCTCGGCCCCACAAGCGGCACCGTCGCTCCCGGCCCAACAGGCTTCGGCCCGTCAGCGGCCCATCAGCCTAAGGCCCGGGAACAGCACGGCAGCCCAAGGCCCAGCAGGCTTCGGCCCCTCAGCGGCCCAACCCCCTTCGGCCTGATAGCCGAGTCCGGCCCACTCCGGTGGCGGATCCGGCACTATGGCGGTTTACCAGTAAGCCCAAACATAGTCCTATATCGGCTACCACCGTTAACCAACCTCTATCCTCTGCTATAAATACACCGCTATTTATTGCCAAAGGTATGCAACTCTTTGCCTCCGAGACCCTTAAGGACTACGGTCCAAATAGCATTAAAGCTACTTCTTGCCTTCTGAATCGAATCATCTTCAGAAGCTAACTTGACCATCGGAGGGGGTTCCTAAGGGCCAGAGCCCGGAACTCCTGCTGACCGGTCTTTCTTCTTCTTTCCCTCCTGCAGGGGCTCGGTTCGAATCATCGCCGACCTTCCCGAGTCGGTCTCGGCCGCCGACCTCGGACTCCTCTCCCTGGTCTCGACGCCGTACGACGGCTGCCCTGCGACAGGAGACTCGGCCCCGCGCTGTCCCCTCGTCCGGCAAAAGAGCTTTTGGGCTCACTATCCAAGAGCAAGCCGAGTCCGAGACCCTTCTGGCCTCAGACCGTCGGCTTCGGCTTCATCACCTGTCGACAGTACAGCCCGAAGGAGCCTCATCCGCGCCGCCCCTTCGCCCGCCGAAGGAGCCTCGGCCCCGACTTCCCGGAGACGAGCCTGCTCCGATCGAAGCGCCCTTCGGCCTTCGGACCCTCGTCTTCGCCTCCGCCTCTTCGGCCTTCCGGATCCCCGTCGGGCCTCAGTAACACCGATCCGAACCGGATTCGGATCCACTTCTCCGGGTTCCAGCCTCGGAATCCGGTCGTGATAGATCCAGTCTACATCACGTGGCGCCGTCTGTGGGAAACCAACAAAACAAGTCATGTCTCATCGACCTGTGACCCGACGATCCGGACAAGGCGAAGCAGAAGCGCGAGAGGCCTCGGCGCAGATGCTGCCTTCCGAAGGCGCACCTTCTGCCCCGCCGAGCCTGCCTTTGCCGACTGTACCGGAGTCTCTCGGCTCGGAAGACCGAGTGGGGGTGCTCCAGCAGCAAGTGGCAACGCTGGCCGCTGCCGTCACGTCCCTAGCGCCTCTCCAGGAGATGGTGTCCGCCATCGCCCAGCGCATGGGGCTGATGGGACAGCTTCCTCAGCAGGCGCCGCTCCCCCCGCTCTGCCCAGTACAAGATGCCCGGTTCCGGCCGGCGCCTGCGCCGGTTCCTCCCAACGAGACCGCGGAGACGCGCAGCGAGCCCTCGACGCTACCTGTCCGAACTCCTCGCGCTGATCGCCTGACGGAGCAGGATTATGCTTCGTCGGAGTACCGTCCGGCCCGAACCGGAGGGCAATCCGTCGCCACCTCGACCGCCCCGGACCTGGACCGGCGGCTGACGGCGATGCGCAAAGAGATGCAACAGATGGTGTCTCGGCCTCACGGGGCGCCCCTCGCCAGCTGCATCCTGGAGCAGACCCCATTCACGGCGGAGCTCCTAGCCACCGAGGTACCCCCCAACTTCAAGCTGCCGAAGGGCCCTCTCTACGACGGAATGACAGATCCGGTCTGTCATTTCCAGAGATTTAACACTTATCTTCGGGTCCGAGGGATCTCCGAGGCAGTCCGCTGCCGTCTTTTCCCCCTCACCCTTGAAAAAATCGCCCTCACCTGGTTCGAGACTCTGGCCCCCAACTCCATCCACTCCCTGGTTCAGTTGGGCCAATTGTTCATCGACCAATTCTATGATGCCACCCGGCAGTCCAAAACTTCCGCCAGTTTGCTGGCCATCCGGCAAGGCCCCACCGAAACTCTCTAGGAATACTTCACCAAGTTCCGGACCGAGGCCGCCAAGATCCCGAACCTCGACAGCTCGATCGCGGTCTCGGCCGTGATCAGCGGGTGCCGAGATGAGGGGCTCCTCGGCTCCATCGGAAAGCGCCATCCCCCTACCTTCCAGGACCTCGTGGCCCGGGCCCATAAGTACATCAACCGAGAGGCCCTGATGCTGTCCAGGGGCAAAGGCGCAACCGAAGCTACCTCGGCACCTGCTCCCCCGGTGGTCCGACCTCGGTCCGAGGATCAAGAGCCTTCCCGAAAGCGCTATCGCCGGGAGGATTGGGACAAGGAGAGGCGACGGGACCCGCAGCCGCGGTACCTACCCTTACCTGCTCCCCCTTCCCGGATGCTCATGGAGGTGAAGGGCATGCTCCGGCGGCCTGATCGCATCAAGACCGATCCTCGCCGAAGGGACCCCGGCAGATACTGCGAATATCACCGAGAGATCGGCCACACGACGGACGAGTGCCGACAGCTCCGGGAAGAAATCGACCGCATCATCCGGGAGGGGAGATTGCCGCAGTATCGGCGGGAGCAGCCGCCGCAGCAGAACCGGGACGTCCCTGCAGCGCCCAGGCAACAACCACCCCCGGCAATAGAAGCCGCTCCTCCGCCAAAAGCCACCTCGGCCCCGGTTGAATCATCCCATCAAAGACCCAGCTCTGGGTCTATCATGATGATATCCGGAGGGCCCGGGGAGGGATCAAGGTCGCGGCAGCGCAATACCGTAGCGGCGGTTGACGGCGAGCCGAAGCGGCCTCGTCTGGAAGACATCACCTTCGGCGCCGAGGACCTGACTGATGTTCAGGTCCCTCATGATGACGCCCTCGTCGTCAACGCTGTGATAAATAGCTATGATGTACATAGGATCTTTGTGGATAATGGAAGTGCCCCAAACATCTTGTTTTACGACTGTTTTGAGAAGATGGGATTGAGTGAGGCTAGTATGAAGCCTCACCGGGGCCCCCTCTTCGGTTTTAACGGCTCGCCCTGCCGAGTAGAGGGTATTGTCCGGCTTCCTGTAACCTTAGGCTCCGCCCCCCGGCAATTAACCGTTGAAACGGACTTTGCCGTTGTAAAGATCGAGTCAGCCTACAACACCATATTCGGCCGAAGGCTCATTGGCGGGGTCGGAGCCGTGCCATCATCCTTCCATCAGAAGCTGAAGTTTCATACCAGCCACGGAATAGGCGAGGCCAAAGGGAACCAAGAAGCGGCCCGGCAGTGCTACATGATTTCGGTCAAGGGGAAGACCGCAGCCGAAACCCTGACGATCGAGTCATCAGCCGAGGCATCTCCGGGAGAAGCACTCCTCGCCGTCCCTGTTCCGGGAGGCGAGGGACGAGTCCTGATGATAGGCTCCGGCCTGGAAAAGATTGAAGCAGAGAAGCTTACCGAGTTCTTGAAAGAGAATCTCGACGTCTTCGCCTGGTCTCCGTCGGACATGCCCGGGGTTGACCCGGAGATAGCCGAGCACCGTCTCCACACCGATCCCAACCAGCCCCCAGTAAAGTAGAAGCGGCGCACCTTCAATCAAGAAAGGAGAACCGCCATCCAAGCCGAAGTGCAGAAAGGGCTGGACGCCGGACACCTCCGAGAGGTGCATCATCCGGAGTGGATCGCCAACGTGGTCATGGTGCCAAAAAAAGAGGGCAAGTGGCGTATGTGCGTGGACTTCACCAACCTCAACAAAGCCTGTCCGATGGACAGCTTTCCGCTGCCTCGGATAGACCAGGTGGTGGAAGCGACTTCCGGCCACGAGCTCTTAAGCTTCCTCGACGCCTATTCGGGCTACCACCAGATCCGGATGCATCCGGATGACGAGAGTAAGACCAGCTTCACGACCGATTTGGGCCTATACTGCTACACCCGAATGCCCTTCGGTCTGAAGAACGCCGGCGCAACATACCAGCGCCTGGTCAACAAAGTGTTCGCTCCACAGCTGGGCCGAAACATGGAGGTCTACATAGACGACATGTTGGTCAAGAGCCGTATCGCTGCAGAGCATTTGGCCGACCTAGCCGAGACTTTCTCCGCCCTTAGGCGGTACAAGATAAAGCTGAATCCGGCCAAGTGCGCCTTCGGGGTAGCCTCCGGCAAGTTCCTCAGTTACATGGTCACCCACCGTGGGGTGGAAGCCAACCCCGAGAAGATTTCGGCCGTCATACAGATGCGCCCCCCGGCGAACATCCGAGAAGTACAGAAGTTGAACGGGAGGATCGCAGCCCTCAGTCGCTTCATGTCAAGGGCGGCCGACTATTGTTTCCCCTTCTTCAAGCTGCTGAAGAAGGCCAACAACTTCGAGTGGACGGAAGAGTGCCAAGCAGCCTTCGACCAGCTGAAGGCCTACCTCTCCAAAGTCCCCATCTTATCCAAGCCAGATCCCGGGGAACCCCTGAGCTTATACCTTGCGGTCTCCGAGACGGCTCTCAGTGCCGTCCTCATCCGAGAGCAAGAAGGCATGCAGAAGCCGGTTTGTTATACCAGCCGAGCCCTTCAAGGGGCAGAACTCCGGTACCTTGCCCTGGAGAAGTTGGCTCTGGCCCTTGTCTCGTCCGCAAGGAGGCTCCGGCCCTATTTTCTGGCCCATTCCGTGAAGGTCCTCACCGACCAGCCCCTGAGACAAGTCCTCTCCCGGCCAGAGGTGTCCGGCAGGCTGGCAAAATGGGCAATCGAGCTAGGAGAGTTCGATATCTCCTACGCTCCTCGGGTAGCTATAAAAGCCCAGGCGTTGCCAGATTTCATCGCCGAACTTACCCCTGGCGCCTCCAGGGCGCCTCAGCCAGTACCAAACGCGCCCGAAGCCGAGGCTACTTCGGCTCCCGTGCCAGCCGACGAATGGCGACTCTTCGTAGACGGCTCCGCGTGCTCCACGGGCAGCGGCGCCGGATGGATCCTGGCATCGCCCGAAGGGGTCGTCACGGAGTACGCCCTGCGCTTCTCCTTCCCAGCAACCAACAATGCCGCCGAGTATGAAGCTCTCATCTCCGGCCTCCGGGCCGCAAAGAAGCTCGGCGCCCGGAACCTGAAGGCCTTCAGCGATTCCCAGCTGATCGCCAGCCACATCTCCGGGGAGTACGAGGCTCGGGACGCAATGATGGCTTCTTATCTCCAGGTGACTCGCAAAATCCTCGCTCAATTCGACTCTTATGAAGTCGTGAGGATCTCGAGAGCCGAGAATGCCCGAGTCGATGCACTTTCCCGGCTGGCGTCAACTCAAGACGGGGGGGGAGGCCGAATGATCCTCGTCGAGGAGCTAGCCGAACCAAGCCTTGGCGAAACCAAGGCCATGCTAGTCGTTGAGGCCGAGGCCGAGGCCGAGACATGGATGACCCCCCTCGTCGCTTTCCTTCTCCAAGGAGAAGTCCCGCCAGATCCGAAGGAGGCAAAGCGCATTCGACAGCGCTCATCCCACTTTCTTCTTCTGGACGGGGCCCTGTACAAGAAATCCTTCGGCCGACCACTGCTGCGGTGCCTCAGCCCAGCTGAAGCCGACTACACCACGAAAGAAGTCCATGAAGGGGTATGCGGAGCGCATGCGGGAGGAAGGGCCTTGGCTCACAAGCTTCTAAGGCAAGGCTACTGGTGGCCATCACTCCGAGAGGACGCCTTAGCCCTCGTCCGGCGCTGTGACCAGTGCCAGAGGTATAGCTCCCTCATCCACCAGGCAGCCGCCCTTCTGACCCCCTTATCCGACCCCTGGCCTTTCGCTCAGTGGGGGATCGACCTCCTGGGGCCTTTTCCCGTCGCCACCGGCCAGAGAAAATTCCTCATCGTGGCAGTAGACTATTTCACTAAGTGGGTCGAAGCCGAACCCCTCGCGGCAATAACCGATAGCAATGCTTGGAACTTCGTCTGGAAGTCCATCATTTGCCGGTTCGGCATCCCTCGGGCCATCATTTCTGACAATGGGAAGCAGTTCGACAGCCGGCGGTTCAGCGACAACTGCGCCAGCTTCGGCATACTCCACAAATTCACTTCGGTGGAGCATCCTCGAACAAACGGCCAAGTCGAAGTCGTTAACCGAAGCCTCCTACAGGGATTGAAAACCCGCCTCGGCGAAGCTAAGGGCCGATGGGTAGAGGAGCTGCCAAGTGTTCTGTGGGCTTATCGGACGACAAGCCGAACCCCCACCGGCGAAACTCCCTTTCGCATGGCCTATGGCATAGAGGCCGTTATTCCGGTGGAGATCGGCCTTCCCTCTCCCAGGGTCATTGCTTACGATCCGAAGGCCAACGAAGAAGGACTGAAAGACTACCTGGACCTCATTGAAGAGACCCGAGACAAGGCTCGTGTCCGGCTGGCCGCTTATCAACAGCGCATGGCGAAGTACCACAACACTCGAGTAAAGCCCCGATGCTTTGAAGTAGGGAGCCTCGTGTTGAGGAACGCTCATGCTTCCAAACTAGCCGAAGCCTCAGGAAAACTTGCCCCCAACTGGGAGGGGCCCTATCGGGTCAGGGAGGTGATCAGGCGTGGAGCTTATCGGTTGGAGACCCTTTCGGGCCAGCCTCTCCCTCGCACCTGGAATGTTGAGCGCCTTCGGCGTTATTATGTGTAAGTCACTTTTCCCCAGGCTTACAGTCGAAGAGTATGAATAAAAACTTCTTTTATCAGGAAGCATAGTATTCTTTCTAAGTCCGTGTAAACCGTACCGGGAGTGGCTTCGGCCATGTAAACCGTATCGAGAGCGGCATGATATTCTTTCTAAGTCCGTGTAAACCGTACCGGGAGTGGCTTCGGCCATGTAAACCGTATCGGGAGCGGCATGGTATTCTTTCTAAGTCCGTGTAAACCGTACCGGGAGTGGCTTCGGTCATGTAAACCGTATCGGGAGCGGCATGGTATTCTTTCTAAGTCCGTGTAAACCGTACCGGGAGTGGCTTCGGCCATGCAAACCGTATCGGGAGCGGCATGGTATTCTTTCTAAGTCCGTGTAAACCGTACCGGGAGTGGCTTCGGCCATGCAAACCGTATCGGGAGCGACATGGCATTCTTCCTAAGCCCGCCGATACCTTGATCCGAGGGTGGTTCCGGCCACGTATACCGATTCGGGAAGCGGCAGGGCATATCTAAGTTCACGCAAGCAGAAGCATGAGTGGCTTCGGCCATCCGAAATACATCAGAAGCGGCAAGATGTCCCTTCGGATCATGTGGACCACGTTAGTAAAGGCCCCGGCCGAGTACTATGGCGACATTCTATCCGGACCTACATCGGGTCTCGGCCTCACAAGCTATGGCGAACGATGACAGGTTCTCAGGCTTCTGAAGGGCCATATTCGGTCAATCGTACACAAACACCAAGGTAAAGCCGAAAACATTCCTTATATTTATAGAAAAGGAAGTACAAAAACCGGCCATACCTTTGGCCGAGGGCTTACAACAGAAGAAGAAGTAAAAGCCGGCCGTATACTTGGCCGGAGGTTTACGATAGAAGAAGAAGCGTAAACCAGCCATACCCTTGGCCGAGGGCTTACAACAGAAGAAGAAGCGGAAAACCGGGGCAGATCCCCGCGTCATTCTTCGGCTTCGGCCTCCTCCACCTCGGCTGCGGCTTGTCCCGGAGAGGGAGAGGGAGAGGGAGAGTTGACGATCTGCACCGCTTCAGGAGCGGCAGCCTCCTCAGCGGCAGCCTCCTCATCGGCAGCCTCCTTAGGGACAACCTCCTCAGGGGCCCCCTCGGCGGGCGCAGCTTCATCATCCGGCGCAGGAGTCGAGGTCCTCTCGGCCATAAGTCCCTGCCACCAAGACAGGAGCTCCTTGGCTTCCTCACCCCTCGGTACGGCGACCCCAGTCAGATCGACGCTCGGGCAGGCCCTCTGGGCGACAGCCAACCCGAGGTCGAAGACGGAGGAAGAAGCCAGCAGTTGAGCTTGGATGATCTCTTCGGTGAAGTCCGGGCCGGCCTTGTAATCAGCTACGGCCATGTCCGCCACCTCCTCCAGCTCCTGCTTCAGCGCCGATACCTCCTCGGCGTGTCGCCGCTTCTCCGAGGCCCGCCGGGAGTCCTTCTCTTGAATCTGGGCCTTGAGGGCCCGGATCTCGGACTGTGCCGCGGCGAGCTCCCCCTCGGCCTTCACCTTGGCCTTGGCGGAAGCACGGGCCTCAACTGCCCTCTCCTCCAGCTGCGCCCGCGCCCGGGCACTCGAGGTTACGAGCCCATCGACTAAGGGCTCGATGTCGGGCACCACCGAAGTGCCCTCGCCCGAGCCGTCTGACTCCCTCTCGGCCTCCAGGAGCTGGAGTCGGAGCTGCTCCTGATGGTGCATCAGGACGCTACCTGTCACCGCAGCCTGCGAGCCGAAAGCAAACAATGATCAGAAAAAAGAAAAACCAAGAGAAAGCTAAGGAAAGCTCGACTGAAGCACCTTCAAGCTCATTACCTGGACAGACAACCGAGCGCTCATCGCCGCCAGGTCGATGACCGAATGGCGCTTCAGCCCTTTAAAGGCCGAAGGGAGAGTAAGACTGCGGAGCAGACGGAGGCACGTCTGCGAGTCTTCCATACTCTCGTCCTCGTAAATCCCTGGTTCGGGGCGCCACCACTTACGCTGCGCCCGGGGCGCCTGCGACCCGGCGCTTTCGTCACCGACCCCGGCCGACACAGCCGGAGGGGAATCGCCCCTCGGCGCCTCAGGAGACGCCAGCCTCGCGGCCCTTCGGGCCTCGGCACTCCTCCTGACCAGCGGAGCCTCCTCCGCGTCTACGGCCCCTTCCAACCGGGGGTGCTTCGAAGCTCGGCCGCCCCTTCGAGCGGCGAATTTAGACTTTTGCTCCCTCTCGAGAGCGGAGGCAGCAGCACGGCCCTCAGTAGAGGCCGCAGTCCTTGGGACCCCGCCTCGGGTCCTCGGAGCCCCAGCGCCTCGGCCGGACCTGCCTGCCGCCTGCGGGGCCGGTGCCCGGCCCGGACCGCGCTGGTCGGATATCCGATCGAGGAGGGCGTCGAGATAGGCCATTGCTGCAAGCAAGAAGAGCCTGTCAGAAACAGAACAGTGAACAAGTACAAACTTAAAGCCGACTTACCCTCGGCCGAAACTTCATCAGCATCCTCAGCCGGAAGAGCTTCGGCCAGAGGAGCGGCAGCCCTTCCTCCGCGGCCCCGCGGAGTCTCCCCGGGAGGAAGGTAGGGGAAGGCCCGAACCGGATCGGACCGGGGATCCGGCCATACCCCGGCGTTCACCAGACGCTCCGACGCGCTGAGAAGCCCCTAGACATTGTACGGGGCCATCATCTGGATGCGACCCACGAGGGTGCTCTGGACTGGGGTGAGGACAGGAGGATCCGAGAGGCCTGCGGCCAGCGGCGCCCATTCAGTAGGGAAGGGCCACACGCTCTCCTCTTTCTCCGGCAGGGAGACGAAGACGAACTTCCTCTTCCAGCCATGGATGGACGAAGGCTTCCCGGAGAATACGCTTCGCCCGACCCGAGGGATGAAGCAGTACCACTCGGACTTCCCCTGCCTTTGGATTTTGAAGAGATAGCGGAAGACATTGATGGAAGGGCGGATCTTTACATGAGCAAAGACGCTCAAGAAGCCGTATACGGTACGCCAGGAGTTGGGAAAAAGCTGAGACGGGGCCAGCCCGTAGAAACTGAGAAGGTTGATGACGAAGGTGGGGAGTGGAAGACGGAAACCCGCCTCGAAGCTATCAACGTAAATAGAGAAGGAACCCGGGCGGAAAGTGTTAGCCCGGGTGGCGGAGTCAGGCCGAAGGACCGTCATCCAGGAAGGGAGCTGGAAGTAAGAGACAAGGCGCATAACCTCTGCGTCCGAAAGGGCGCAGGATGCTTCCGAAGCCATATCAGGACGACGGCGTCCCGAAGTGGAAGCCTGGCCTGGGTTCCGGACCTCTTCGGCGTACTCAGCCCCGGAAGCCTCGGCCCCGGAGGTCTCGGCCCCGGAAACCTCGGCTCCGGAAGCCTCGGACCCCTCAGTCCCGGAGACCTCGGACTCTTCAGACATCGCTGAGGCAGGGGAGTCTGAGGTGAGGGGATTTGACAGAAGAGATCTCGGAGAGTGGGAAGGAGTATACTCCTCGTCCGAAGGAGTAATCTCACTGGAAGAACCCCGGACCATAAGGCCACGAAGGGAAGGAAGAAAGCTAGGGCTTACTCGCAGGAAGGGGGAGGAAATCTCTCCTGAACCGAGTGCGGCTTCTCAAACCTCCCAGCTCCACCAGCGATGCGCTCCGAGGAATGGAGACCTTCCCGCGGTGGCCGGCAAGCTCGGACGAAGCCTTCAGGAAGCTAGCTTTCCGCTGGAGAAGGAAGAAGAGCTTGGATGATCGCAGAGGAAACGCAAGCGCAGCAGCAAGAAGAAGAACAGTGCCCTGCTGAGGGCTTGTATTTATAGAGCCCACTCGAAGCGCCTCCCGCCGAAGCCAACGGCCGAGATCGTCCCGCTCGTCCCCTCGCTCCTCTCAGATGCACGCCACGTGCACCGTCCTTCGGCAATGATGACGGGCCGGCTCCGGGACTTGCAGCGAAGCAATCAACGGCCGAGGGCGCTCCGACCCTTCGGCTGACCGCCCGGATACGCGCCACGTGTCCCGATCCGCGCGCTGAAGATGAGAGAGGCGGCAATCTGAGTGAAGCCTCGGGCAGAGAGCCGAGGCGATCCGCGACCCGAGAGCGGTCAGGATCCTTTTGTGTTTTCGACGGAGCGGCCGGATGCGCGACGCGTGTCCCGTGCTTCCTCGCGAGGCGACGCGCCATCCCGTCCATTTAATGGAGCCTGACACGAGTCAGAGGGCTCGGCCCTTCGGCTTCTTGGCTCTGAGCCTTCGTCGCCACTCCGAGCGGGGACGAAGCAACCGCGTAGCCCTCGACCGACCGAGGGCCCCCTCTTCCCAGTAAAAAGAGAACAGAGCTTCGGGTAAGACACCTGTTATGATGTTCTTTTGGCAGCTTCGGGCTATACTCTCGTCATCTCAGAGCTGAGGAAGACAAGAGTGGGGGGCTATGTGATGGGGCAGAATCCGATTCGGCCCATTAGAGCAGGCCCAAACCCCGTTCAGCCCAACAGCAGCAGTATCAGGCCCTCCGGGAGCCTCCAGCCCATCGGCGGCCCAGCAGCCCTCGGCCCCACAAGCGGCACCGTCGCTCCCGGCCCAACAGGCTTCGGCCCGTCAGCGGCCCATCAACCTAAGGCCCGGGAATAGCACGGCAGCCCAAGGCCCAGCAGGCTTCGGCCCCTCAGCGGCCCAACCCCCTTCGGCCCGATAGCCGAGTCCGGCCCACTCCGGTGGCAGATCCGGCACTATGGCGGTTTACCAGTAAGCCCAAACATAGTCCTATATCGGCTACCACCGTTAACCAACCTCTATCCTCTGCTATAAATACACCGCTATTTATTGCCAAAGATATGCAACTCTTTGCCTCCGAGACCCTTAAGGACTACGGTCCAAATAGCATTAAAGCTACTTCTTGCCTTCTGAATCGAATCATCTTCAGAAGCTAACTTGACCGTCGGAGGGGGTTCCTAAGGGCCAGAGCCCGGGACTCCTGCTGACCGGTCTTTCTTCTTCTTTCCCTCCTGCAGGGGCTCGGTTCGAATCATCGCCGACCTTCCCGAGTCGGTCTCGGCCGCCGACCTCGGACTCCTCTCCCTGGTCTCGACGCCGTACGACGGCTGCCCTGCGACAGGAGACTCGGCCCCGCGCTGTCCCCTCGTCCGGCAAAAGAGCTTTTGGGCTCACTATCCAAGAGCAAGCCGAGTCCGAGACCCTTCCGGCCTCAGACCGTCGGCTTCGGCTTCATCACTTGTCGACAGTACAGCCCGAAGGAGCCTCATCCGCGCCGCCCCTTCGCCCGCCGAAGGAGCCTCGGCTCCGACTTCCCGGAGACGAGCCTGCTCCGATCGAAGCGCCCTTCGGCCTTTGGACCCTCGTCTTCGCGTCCGCCTCTTCGGCCTTCCGGATCCCCGTCGGGCCTCAGTAACACCGATCCGAACCGGATTCGGATCTACTTCTCCGGATTCCAGCATCGGAATCCGGTCGTGATAGATCCAGTCTACATCAGTGGCATAGTATAAATAGCTAACAGAAAAAGCTACATTTTTAAGGCAATGTCACAGTTGATGTGTCAATGTACTTACAGTATGTCCGGCGCAACGGACATGATCCGCACCTTCAATGGAGAAATCCGGATTCGAATCCTACGAGGGTGTTTTTGCAGGTGTCTTTTTTCTTCTCCGCATTTAATCCGGAGGAATGCCGAATTTCAAATCCGGAATTTTAGTTAAGAATCTCCTTCCCCAGTCTATTCGTTCAAAAAAATAAAATAAAATTGTACTCAGTATTATTTTAGGCAATTGGATGGGTTGGAATGGGAATAATGTAGGGCATGTGTGACTATGCAATAGAAGTGACGTGGGGTACGTGTAATGATACAAGAGAAGTGGCAATTAATCAATGGTCATTAGAAAAGAGAGATATGGTATTACAAAGAATATTCTATCAGATTAGCTATATGTGTGAATCTATGTAAAGAAGAACTATGTATGAGCATATTTATTCAAACTCCATGACCTTAGTTCTCGTGCTTACATACTCATAAATTTTTGACGTTCCTACATATTTTATTCTCTATAATACATGTATTATAATCATATTTCATTAGTATAAATTTAAAATATTCAAAGTGTTCATGCTTTATTTAAAATTAATTTTCTTTTCCAAGCTTTCTATAGTGTCATGAGGTGGTCCTTGCTAATTTTTAGACTATGTTTACCAACGTTGGCAAGAGAAAAGAGAGAAGCAAAGTGATTAAATTCCTTCGGCTCTGGAGGATGGTTCATAGTTGCTCTGTTTACAGCAACAATGAAACAGTTTAAAAAAGGGGTGACGTTAGATAAGAAAATAGGGAGAACTAATAAAATAAAAAAGAACATTTTTCAACTATTAATTAATTATAAATAAGCAAGAGAGGAATAACCGTAGAAATGAATGGCTGAGATAAAAAAAATTATAATCTAATGGTCCATATTTAGTGTTGACGGATAGATTCAGATGTAATATTCTTTATTCGTACTTTATAATAATATATCTAGGTATAGTAGTAAAGTTTTTAACTAAGTCTTCAGCTAGATGAATTCTAAAATTTGATATGTTTATTTATATTTCTTAAAAATTGAGAATAGACATTTCGCTTTTCCTAGGCATATTTGTCTTATAAAAGGTACATTATAAATACCGGTGGGTTTAGTTTTGGGGTGCTGTAACCTTCTTTTCTACAATTATGGTTAATCAACAATATAATCTCCATATTGTTGATTCATTGCTTTCATGTCCCTTTTTAAGTAAATGAACTTAGAAAAAATGAATGCAGTGGATGAAATTTCAAGAAAATTGTGTTTCTATTACATTTGTAAACAGAGGAAGGGCAAAGGATGAGAGTTTTTAGTTGACTTACCCTTAGGAATGTTAAGGTGACACGATCGTTTCTAAACGTTAACCCATAGTAGTGCCAATTTTAAACGTTAACCCTTATTATTGGGATTAACTCACTGCTAGGCTCTAGCTCTTCCTAATCCCTCGCCCCACGGTACTAACCGTCAATTTGAGTTTGAACCTGCGGTTAACGGGAGGCATTAGAGAGAGATATCAATAAAAAGAAAACAAGTATAATTAAAGTGAATAATTAAGTGATTAATGTATTAATATGATTAACGGTTAAGATGAAAGCATATAATCCAAGGGTTCTTATTTCTTCTGTACAGATGGAATATGCCGGGTATATATATATATATACCATCTAAAAATAACCTATTTGCATTTATATCCCTAATTCCTACATATTATTTAGAATACGCCCAGAAATCTCAAATATATTACAATTATGCCTCTCCATCAAAATAACATGAACTCTAATAGGATACGTCAAAATAATTTTGTAAATCTTAATAGAATTGCAGGTACATATGCAAAGTTTTAGTAAATTTAGATATATATATATATATTATAATAAATTTAAGGATATGTATGTATAATTTTTTGATTTATAACGATATTTTGACAGAAGGGTATAACCAAAATATTTCTGAGATTTCAAGGATATTAAAAATATATGCAGGGGTTGGGGTATAGATGTAAATATGATGTTTTTTTGGAGTATATATCTACAAACATCTCAAAAATAAAGAAGCAAAATTAATTAAGTATCCTGTCTTAGAATTGAGGTTATTTTCCATCTCTCATCGAAAAATATTGTATCTGTACACTTGCAAATCTTTCTGGTTAGTTGTTATTTGGCGCGTAATAAGGTGTTGTAATCCCGTAACTTAAAGCAAGTAAAACTTTATTTGTTTAATTTGTTGTAAAGCCCATGAAAATAAAAACGAATATTTTGTTTACAGTGCGGAACTTTTAGATCAATTTACCTCTTTATTAAATGATTAAGTAAAATAAAAGATTATGATGAATACTATGTAGTGATGTGTGGCGATTTTTTAGTGTGTGTGTACGTAAGGTGACATTGAAGAAGATTATGGTAAGACTTTTTAATGTAATTATAATAAGATAATTCAAAAAATAATATAAAAATATTAAAAAAATATTATATAATAATATTTTTTTATAAAATATTAATTAAATTAAAAAATCCGATGAATAATATATGGGAGGTATAGGACGTTTTTAGAGAAGAAGACAAAGGACAGAGAATGCATACAAGTATTAAATTTCAACAAGATAATTAAAAAATTAATATTATTAAATATTAATTAAACTTTTAAAATTTTCAAATATTAATTAAAATAAAAAATCATGATGTATGGTGCATGGGGAGGATATGCGGTAAGTTCTCAGGAGAAGAAGATAAAATAGAAGAACGTGTTAAATTTTATATGATAACATAAAATAATTAAAAACTACTAAACTTATTAAATTATGTTTAAAGTTTAATTAATTATTAATTAAAATATTAAAATTATGATGAATAGTAAACTATGTGGCGTTTATCGTGTGGTGCAATGTGTTCAAAAAGCAGAAAGGATTTGATAGGCATTTTGAAAATATTCTGAATCAATGTTTTCCTAGAAGGTAGAGGTGCTAGGTAAGATGGAGAAAAATTAAAGGAACCTGGTAAAAGACATATTTGACAGGGATAGAAAATAAAGTTTAGGCCTTGTCAGGGGCCTTAATTAATTATCCGTAGATTATATAGCCTTGTCGCTCAAGATCTTGGCCTTAATTAATTATCCGTAGATTATATAGCCTTGTCGCTCAAGATCTTAAAACTTAGGTAAATTGCTCTCCGTCTCCACCCCAATCAAAAGATAAAAAAGTAGATTAATATATAAATTATAATTACCTATAAAAATTATAATTGTTCGTGTGCCTTCACTCATCCATATACTCAAGGTTCTTATAGAAAATTTTAAACTTAAAATAAAGAGAAATAATCTAATGTGATTGGAAGTCTTTGTCGTTGTACGTTGCATATAGCAGAGGTCATCGAGTTTTGATCCCATGATAAAAAAATGGATTGAAACTCCCATAGGCGAATTATTATTATTGTTTTAAAAGGATGGTTCCATATGTACATATATTTACAAGGGACTAAAATTCAATACCAAGCAAAGTATGACTTTCCTCCCATGTTGAGAGAGAACTCTGCACAGTCCAACAATTTTGCTATGGAGGTGATAATTCTGCCTAATAAAGCAATTATTTTAAGCCTAAGCTGATCTTCGGAGAGGTATTCCTATGGATTAGGAGAATTAATCCCCACAGCAAATCGAAGTCGAATGATACGGGGAGTTTTTAGGCTCCCGACTGGTTTGAACTTTGAGACCTCTCAAAGGAAGGCTAAGAGGTGAGGTTAACTATTTTACATGGCTGGTTCTACTACAGGTGAATTCATGTGTTTTGTGTAGACTTTTAACTTTTTCTTTTAAATTTTAATTAGACTATTGAATCAGCATAATATCGGTGCACATGAAAGCATTGACTGCCACCTCACTGTCACCATAGCATTGCTCTAAATTAAATTTTAAAAAATTGTTTTATATATTGTACACTGCTTTCTCTTAAAAAGATGTGCTATCTGGAGATTGGATCCGTTACTAGGAAGTTAAATATTTAAACATAAATATATAATATATGGAGATCAAGATTATTAAATTTAAACTTATTGCCTTCCACCATCTGATCCAAAGATCGAATAAGAACGATAAAGTAGTTGGCATGGTATGTAACTTAGCATTTTCATCAACTTAATATATCCCCTTCCAACAAATTGTCCTAAAGTTAGTCAACATCATTTATTGTAAACATCAACTAAATTGCGGTGTAATATACATGTGGACCAATGGGAATGTGTGTTGATCCACGTGAGTATGACATCTTATAATTTGCTTTGTTATTTGTTTTAGGCCTCATTTGTTTATACTTTGGCTCAGATTCCAACATTCCAACCTTTGGGGAAACTAAAATTTTAAGTAGTGTTAACCAATGACTATATATCCCATCGACCATTTAGATTATGTCAAAAACTTAAAATTTGAAATGGGACAGTTGTCAACACCTTTTTTTTTACATTAAAAACTTGTCATCATTTCATTCATTAAATGAATAAAGTACAAACAGTGAGAGGGAAAACAATTGATTCGAGGCACTAGGAATACTTCGACACATCACAAGAAAGCAAAAAGAAATTAGTACATAAGAAAACAGCCGATGGGTATAACCCAAAGGATGGAAAATGAACACTATTGGAGATCCACGAACACCAAAGAAGCTCGAGCGACGGAAAGGATTGGGCCACAACAAAATGCTAGAGAGGAGAGCTGCCTAAGATAGGGGTTGCTCCACTAAAGAACTGTTGAGGGCGATGGCCATCGAGGTGGAGGACAAACCTCCACGAAGATGACGACAAGATGGCTGACCAGGGCTGCATCTTCTTGTGCAATTGAACGAAAAATGCTCGTAGACGTACGGCAAGGCGTATCAGTAGTGCGCACAAACTCGAGCACCTCTCAAAGATCCAAAGACAAATTGTATCGTCCCAAGGCCACCACATCCACGACAGAAAATGACAGTGGAAGCATACCTAGGAAGAAAAAACCATCGAACATAGTCTCCCCAAACAAATAGATGAACAAGGAAGCAAGGAATGAGAGTGTTGGACCATTAGAGGGTCCCTAAAAGGCCAGAGGCTTTGCAATGTAAAGGGAGATGGAGGGTGGATGGAATGGGGGGCTAAAGGAGATGGAGGGAATGCAGCGAGGTGATGGGTATGAGATATGGATATAGGGCAAGAGGGCTGGCAGGGGGAGGGGAAAGTCACGGGACAGAGGAGAGGTGAAACATTATGACGAAAGTGACGACAGGGAAGAGGGGTTGTGCGGCAGGGAGATAGGTAGCAAGGAAGAAGGGGGATGCTAAAAGGGGGCGAAATAGATCTTGAAGGAGAGCAGAGGGGAGAAAAAAAGAGCTAGGGCACCAAGAAATCAAAGGTCGGGGAAAGGAAAGAGGGGTAAGGATGCACCTAAGACTTGGGGGGGGGGGGGTGTGTTCCCCAAGGGAAGGGCTCCCCCCGCCCAAGCTTTCACAGCACGAGCCACGCGGTTCTGCCAATGCTGGCGATGATTCCTCCATAGGAGAGTAGAGCCTCTCTTTAGTTCTAGAGAGAGAGGTTTCCATTGCAAATGGACGGTTGTCAACGCCTTAACCATTATCAATCTCCTGGTGAATTTCTCTAGAATCTTAAAAAAGCAAGGATAGTGGGGGAATCCTTTCCCCTTTAGCTTAGCTTGTTAGTTAAGACAGCCCCATAATGTAAAACACTGCAATTCACCATTTCAAGAGTCTTGGTTTTAAAATAAGTAAAATTTACGATTTTAAAATTAAAAAGCATTTGTTTGATTATTTGTAAAACAAAATAAGGGAATGCTTAAGGTCTCTTTTGGAATGTAACAAAGGAAATAAAAAGTTTTAATAATTCCCTACCTGACAAGGCTAGGTAGAACTGTATGCCTCTCAGTGAACTGTTGTCGGGTGAAGAAGGGACAAACATGCCCTTCAACTCACTTTGCCTTTTTGTCCTATGTGCAGTTTTATGGGGTAAACAGGGAATTTCTGTCCAAGATCCAACCCCACTCTTAAAAGCAGCCTCCAATGGGATTTTTAATTCATCCTCCATGTGCTCCTTCACAATCCAACCCCACGTAAAAATCGAGCCTACTTGTTTCCTTTGGAAACTCTTCACAGGCTGTCGAGAATTATGCACCTAAAAAGTTTACCTTTAATTGTTCCTAAACGCAGCCTAAATCTTCTTATTTTGATTTACTGTGGATCTTTCCGGAAAATCAAACTAAGGAAATAGGCATACCAAGTGGACAGACAAGGTGTAGATGTAATTTTATTTTACACTACTTTACATTATACTAAAATCCAAAACACCATGCAATAAAACTGTTTTTCTGCATTACACTATTTTACATGGAAACAAATAACTCTAATGCAACTGCGTGTTTCCAATATTGTAGTGCAATAAATTTTACAAAAGTTGTACACAAAATCCTTGCTTAGCATGTCAAAAGAATTACACTACCCCTTCAGTCTGATAGTGTTTGGGACTGATTAAATTTTAGTTTAATCTATATGAATTCGAAGTTGAAGCATGCTGGAGTGTTTAAAAACAATTATGTCTATCAGGAGATTTTAATCATAAAAATCTCTGGAGAGAGCATTTTCAAAAACATCCTTAGATTCAAACAAATTCTCTTGTACCATGGCATGCGTGCTTGCTAGTCCACTTAAAGATGCCTCTACTCCCATAATAAAAGCCATGGTGACTTGTTAGTAGTCAATGAGCCAAGACACAAAAAGTTTCCTTTCCCTTCCCTCATGCGTTCTTGTTCAAAGTTACATTAAATTCTCTTTTGATAATGGGCTTAGTTTAGAATCAAATGGGTTACTAGCACAACTCACAACATTATCAATTGTGAGAGAGGATTTAGCGACTATTGGCTTTTTGACAAAAAAAGGAATAACACTTGTTGCATCACATCGACGCTATCATTTGGTCTAAGCCATCTGATCTCTTAGATTTGACGATTTGCATTTTTTTTTTTTTTTATAATTTACTGAACTAAGAGAGACATCTAATTTAACATTGGTACAAGATTGAACAGTTAAATTTTTTAAAAAATAAAAATATATATTCACATAATCTAAATTATTTTACACCCATATGGTACAGCATGTGTTATTCAAAAGAAAGATCGCAGCCGTTAAAGTGACTGTCCCCGGAGATGTCCCCGTTTCTTTTTCCTTTCACTTGCAAACCCTAGAGGCTAAAACCCAGAGAAAGGGTTAAAAAAAGAAAGATATTTTTTTCTTCCTCCCCCCATATAAACCACACCGGCAGCCCCAAAACCCCAGATGCCCGGGACCTTATCTACCCACCCAATTCTCTTCTTCTCCTTCTTCTCTGCTCTCCTCTAGGCTGCTCCAATGGCGACCATGAGCTCCACTACCCTCTTCCTCAATACCATCTTCGCCCCATCCTCCTCCTCCCCCGCATCCCCTTCTCTGCACCCGAGGGCGTCCCTCGCCGCGCGCGCCCCCCTCCGCTCCCCATTCCGGCTCCCGTCCTGCCTCGTCTCCCGCCCTCGCCCCGCCCCGGCGAGGCCGAGCGTGCGGGCGATGGCGGTCGACGGGGAGTACTCGTCGAGGAGGAGCCGCGGCGGCGGCGGCAGCAGCGAGCCGAGGGAGACTATCCTGCTGCCGGGCTGCGACTACAAGCACTGGCTCATCGTGATGGAGTTCCCCAAGGATCCTGCGCCCACCCGGGAGCAGATGATCGATGTCTACCTCCAAACCCTCGCCACCGTCCTTGGCAGGTATAATATTTGTGAAGGACCCTTCAAAAAGTTGACTTTTTTCCTATCAAGATGCTGGTTTTGTGCACCATTTCCCTGTTGGGTAGCAGTATAATTCTCTGGGTGTCTCATAACTTGGAATCACTTATGGGAATAGAAGCCCCCATGTGATAATTTTGAAGTTGTATGCCTTTTGTTGGACCCTGGGAATTTCATTGTTCATTGTAGGCAAGTGTGGGCAACTTGCATCCATCCATTGTTATGCTTGAGAAGGCCTTCTCCTTCTCCTTCTCCCATCCTTAAAATGTGAATATCACTTGGCTGTCATGTTTAACTTACAAAAGGACAAGCAAAAGACCCATGCTATGCATGGAGAAGCAAAAAAAAAGAAAACAAAGATTGGTTACATGTTCTATTTTTATTGACTTAGATATCTTTAGAAAATAATATCTTAATATTATTGAAGTCACTTGTCACCTTTATTGATCAATTAACATTATATTTCCCTTTGAAAAAACATTATCCCAAGCATTGTTGAAAAGATAATAAAACATTGAAGTATATGAATGTCATTAAATATATGTTTATTCGAAGGATATTATTTTCCTGATTAAATGATACAATGAAACTAAAAGCATTGTATAAATTATATCTATATTGATGACAAAATATTTGTACACTTTAATTTGTAATATTCATCATTGTCATAGACTACGGTGAGCCAACAATGTGGAGAAAGAGAAATGCATGTAGAATTATGTTTTTTAAGTCTTTATCAATTATATAATAAAGAGAGGTACATACTTTACTAATACGATTAACACTAAGAGGAAGTTAGTGAAAGAATCAAAACAAATGTACATGATAGTCCGAAATTTCTTTCCGAGGAGAGCAGGAAATGTAGTTTAACTGCAAGTATCAGAATGGGTTTATACAAAGTTATCCCTTGGTAATTAGCACCTAAGGAAAGACAATGGGATTAAATGAAGCTCAATTGCTCAAAGAAAATCAATTAGCTAATGAAGTTATTTTAATCATGCTAAATCAAAAGAGAGAGAGAAATTGGCATTATGATATATGGACCCATGATGACCAGCCTCTATGAACCTCTTTGAAAAGAGGAGAGATAAAGTTACAGAAGTTTAAAGGGGAGTTAATTGGTCAATTAAGCACCATTTAGACTACATCCAATGGTGCATGCTGGGAAACAATAACTTATCCCACCACTAAAGTACATTAGTCAAGGTGTAGGAGCTGAAGTCTCTCATGACGATCTTGAAAGCATTTGAAATATGCATATGTTGTGATAAGAATCAAAGTCTAAAGGCAACATGGGATTAATGCGTCCAGATTTTTCAATCTAATATACATACGCAGAATGGGATTCAAGATTCATAGTCTTCGTGATTAAGGAAAACCATCCCAGACAGTCCCCTTTCTTTTTCCACCAAATTGATCCTATTTGGTTTGGTGATCTCTATGGGTGAAAGTACAACTAAACTATTTATTTCTTACGAATGGCTCTCTATTCATCAAATATGAAAGTGCATACTTTTAACTTAAAACTTTTTATATTTGCAGATAACCACTATATGATACATTTACAACCCTTGTAGCGGTCAAAAATTGGTGGACGCTCAGGACCGTCCCATCCAATCTCTTACTACTCGCTAGAATTTGTATTTGGAGAGGAAGACGCACAGAGTAAGGACCTGCAAGAAGAAAAAGGCAGTCAGGGGGGTCCCCGTCTAAGTGGGGGAAAGACCCTTTGATGCTTAAGTCAGATCTTTGAGTTGAAAGAGACTATGTGGCTAGAGTTTTCTAGGTACGAGTGTACACGTATCTTGTTATAAAGGAAGGCTGGTATATTTATATTGCCTTCTGTGAGAGGCATTGGAGGGTAGTTTCGTAATGGCCGACAGATGGCCCCCGCTTTGGGCCCCCTAATTGAGGGGATCTTGGGTCTCCTGGCTAGAATGTATGATCCTCTTTCTTGGTGAGGGGCAGAGAACGTGGGGCCTTACCTTGAATGGACAGTTGCGGTGCATTTATTGTGATTCCCGCTTGTTGGTGGGAAAAGGGGGGATTTGAATCGTTCTGAGAGCCCCTACCTTCTCAAGAAGTAGAGATCTCGGTGTTGGGCCTTAAGGACCATGGCCTTGCCTAGCAGAGAGCAATGAGGAAGTTAAAACCTTCCCGAGAGTCTGGCCCTCTTGGAAAGTCACAACGAATATCCCCGAGAGCCTGCTCTCTCGTGAGGCCCTATGGAGGTCTGTTGGAGGCTTTGACCTTCTAGGGAACTTGGGTCCTTCAGTCGGGCCCCTGTTGGGGGCACCTCTCAGGACCTACGGTCCTGGTATGTTCCTCCAGGTGTGTGCAAGGATTCACGTGACCCTACATGTGACGTCAAGTAGGCTGCAGGCTCCTTGGGCCGCCTTCAATTGGGCCTAATTGGGCTGAGGCCCAATTAGCCCTCATCAACCCTCTTAACTATAAGGCTTATTTTGATTTTTTTTTCTTTAGTAAAAATATCATTATCCTGTATGTATAATGTTCTCTTAGTGGTGAGGGTTATTAAACAACAACACCAATAATATCCTCAATTTATAAACAAACCTCTTGAACTATACATTGTGCTTTATAGTAAGAAAAGTCTCTAAGCATATGGATATGATAATAAACGTCACATTTCTTTGGAAAATGACCTAATAATTATGATTATTATGATATCCATAACATAAGCAATCCAAAAACATTTTTAGTTCCCCATTCTGCATAACAGGATAAAGATGCAACTGTATATGCGGGGCATGGCCTTTTTTGCTAGGTTGCAGAGCAGAAGGCCTGGTGGCCAAGGGGTGGCATGCTTTACTGTTGTCGTTTATATGGTGACTTCTCTAAAGGTATCCTCAACGGCGATGGTAGCAAAATAGTTGGTCAGCATAAACATTATATGTCTCTTATGATTCAATCCCCAAATATGGAAAAATGAGATTAGTTGTCACGGCTCCCTTTTCACCAAAGATCGATCCTCATGTAGGTATAGGCACTTAAAAGTAGATATATATGTTCAAGCGAGAATTACCTTTTTAATAGATACAACAAAATTAGGAGAAAGATTGATCGATACTAAGGCAACGTTGGGATACACTGCAGTTTAAAAGAGATTATTCAAAAATCTTACTTTTCGACATGTGTCTCTGTACTGTGGCTTTCATAACCAAAACTTGACAGGTTTTCCCCCCTCCCGACCGGAGGCGTCACTTTTCATAACATGTGATTGACCAATTGTCTGAACTACCCTCACCAACCACAACATTGTTGACACATGGGGATATAGGCAGGGGTAAAATAGTTAATACACATGATAAGCATTTCCATCGTGGAGAAGCTGGGAGAAACATGCTGCTCGCCAGCGATCCAATGTGAAAGGACTCTGTCTTTCTCTCTCTCCTTTCACCCGTTCCACAGTTTGGCACAGAAGTCGAGTAGTTGAGGTACATTTGGAGTCATTGTGATTGTGGGTAGATTATTTTGCATTGGAAAGTGTGTTTGAGCGTTGCCAAATGTGGAAAAAGAAAAGAAACTTCCTCTTTCATCCCAAAAAGAGTAGACTTTCTCACTGTGCCCTCCTTCCTGATTAGCATCATAGACAGACCTTCCTGCCAAAATGCTGCTGCCATGTACTCATGCGCAAGGACCGAAGATAGAACCTGGAGAAGGAAAATAAGAGGAAATATTGGTTGTGTAAATGTATCACTTTTCTTAGAAATTCGAATGAAGATCAGCATCATGGACAGACCTGATATGTTCTAGGTGGCTGTCATGAACCTTGAGCACAACAGCGTTTCCTTGCAAATTCTACTTGTCGATAAGTTCTCACAAAAATCTAATCAGTGGCTGCATCCTCTTTATATGTGCTATAGATTGAGAGATGGTTGGAGCATCAAAGAAGAATCTGTCGTGAAGTGAAAATTTAAAGAAGAAAATTGGATCTATATAAATACCATAAAGACATAACTCACTATGCAAAAATACAAAATAAAGAACGGCAAAACATGTCAAACAATTGGAATAACGGGACGAAAGGTAACAGGTAAACCTGAGTAACTTCACATCATCACGTGAGCAGTCCACGACCAACCGGCCATTGATCATTAATTTTGCTGATGAGTGTGAGCAATAACATTGCTGCTACAAATGCAAGGACAAAGGCATCACATATACCCCATGAAAACTATTTGTGCATTCTTTGAAAAGATTCTCCATAAATGAAAAGTATCAATGAAGTTGCATCCTCATTTCATATTTTGGAGAAGCATAATGGGTGACCAAGTAAGGACTAGTGTACTTAAACTCAGGCGTGAAGATCCAAATCCATGCACTACAATACGAAGAGAAGTGAGAGGCAAAGGCAGAGTGAACGGTGCAACACCACCTTGCAAGTCTATCTTCTCTGCGCACAAAAGAAGAAACGAAATATGAGAGAAGATACACACAAAAGAAGAAATGAAAAGTGAGAGAAGATGCAAGAGGGTTGTTAGGAGGAGAAAAAACAGAGAGAAAAATAGAAGAAAGAAGGCTCTTCCCATGCACCATGCCTCGTGTTTGTTGTTGAAGTTATCTAACTCTGATGAAGAGATGAAGGGAAGGTTTGTTTAATCGTCAATAGAATCCACGTTTGGTGGCCTATTTAAAAACCATCTATGTTTATCTGAAGCCTCTAGAAGACGTGGCAGAAAGAAAGACATGGCTAGAGGAGAGAGCGGGGGCGAAACTTGGGTGCATGCTTGATTTTTGAAAACAGCTTGAAGACTCCTTGTGCCGCATGGCAACTGCAAAATGAAAGAGGAGAGTCCCACGGAGGAGTAAAAAAAAATGCACCACCTTTTCTCTTTTAGTTTATCTTTATTGCTGGGTAGTTACTCTGTGGTTTTGTTAATATTTTTTCTCCTCTCCCTCCAAGATAAATGATACAACCTTTACCTTCGAAACAACCAAACATAGTGATAATACTTAGATTTATTAATATGATTAGTATATTTAGAATAATTTGCGTAACATGTTTTTCATTTTTTTATTTATTTTGTAATATTTAAGGTGAGGATGTTAGGCTGAAGTTAATAAGGATAAACATAAAGTCGTTACCCAGAGAGATAGAACACGCATGTTCAAAGCGTTTGAAACGAGAGAGAGAGAGAGAGAGAGGAAAACTTACGTGGACACGGTTTACGCAGTTTGGGGAGAGAGTCACGGAGGAAAAGAATAGCCGACCTCCTTAGACGGGGAAAGAGTGAGAACTTTCTCTCACCTCCCCGCTTAATAATAGTTAATAGATGTTCAGTAAAAAAGAGAATGAGTCTGGCAAATCTCTCTCTTCCTTTTTTGGAATTAACTAAGCTTTTTCATTATAACATGGCCTCTCACATGGGCCTGATGGCCTTCTCATTGGAGGCCTTTTGGATATGAACAGGAGCCTCTCAGTTTGTTCCCATTCTCATGGGAATGGACTCCTTCCTTCCAGTAAGGCCTTTCCAGAAAGGGTAACCCAACGTACAACAACATTATGCCCCTCCTTCCTCGATGTCAATGAGGAAGAACTTCCCAGAATGAGTACCAGGGGAAGCAATTTGAAACCAAAAAAGATTTCCTTTAACCTTAGATAATTTGGAAAAAACAATATTTACCTAGTACTTTATATACAAATTAATATTTTGTGCAAACCCCCTCCCAGAAATAAGAACAGGAAGTGTAAGGATGGAAGAACAAGTAATTATTTTAAGGCTATCATACCTCAAAATTGAAGCTGAGTTGGTGTTTTTTATATTTGTATTTGATTAAGGACACTATCAGATTTCAATTTTTTAGGCCTTACTGTTGGCACACATTTTTCCATTGAAATTGAGAGATATGCTTTTGATTACCGTGGAATTCTTTGACCATCTTTTTTTGTCCTGTCTTTGCTTCTGTCTGATGACAATTAATGGAAGTCAATTTTTTAATCTATTTAAAAGTTAAATGACAATGACAATGTTCACTACCTGATGTATATTTCTAACAGTTCTCAATCAAGAAGGTTTGATTGGGTAATTTTGTTGCACTTGTACGGTCACCAGGGATTTAACATACTTACCTATAGTGTACTTGCTTTTATAGCATGTTGATGATTCTTTTTTGCAGCATGGAGGAAGCCAAAAAGAACATGTATGCTTTTAGTACCACCACTTATACTGGGTTTCAATGCACTGTAGATGAAGAAACATCTGAAAAGTTCAAAGGTATGGTGTCATTTTTAGGAAGCTGCATTCTTGAGCATCACTGTTTGTTAAGTGATCTTTAAACTTCTCTTCTTTGTTCTTTTTGTCCCCCTCATTATAGGATTGCCTGGTGTCCTCTGGGTATTGCCTGATTCTTACATTGATGTGCCAAACAAAGATTATGGAGGTTAGTGCACTCTTTCATTTTGAGTGGGTCTTGCTTTTTCTCACTTTATTTAGGTTCTAAGGTTTATTCTCTTCTTTTTTTCTTTCAGGAGATAAGTATATCAACGGCGAGATTATTCCGTGCAAGTACCCAACTTATCAGCCAAAGCAACGCAACTCATCAAAATATGAGAGCAGAAAGTATGAAAGACGAAGGGATGGCCCTCCATCCGACAGAAGAAGACCTAAACCTAGACAAGAATCACCACAGCCCGAGGCAGCCTCTTAACAGGTTTTTGGTGCATCAATAGCTAAGAATTTCATTCTTTTTAGTGGTTTACTGAGGTCTCGTTCACATTTATCTTTGGTATAAATGCAGGTTGTGCTACATTATTACATCAGAGAAGATGGTACATTACCAATATCTATAATTACAGGTTTAAGCATCTTCTTGCTGATCTGGTTAACTACCAATCAATGTTTGTCTAGAATGGTGAGTCATGATCTACGAAGTCAGGTTATCAGATAGGCTAGCATCTGTTTATCATTTTGTATGGCATGTGGTGTAAGTTCCATTTGATTAAACGCTTGAAGACCAGTGTTAAGTGTTATGAATTATTTGCTGGATTAGAGAGTTATGGATACAATACCGTGACTCATTTAGTTATTGTGGGAATATCGACCACTCTTCTTCCCAGTGAGATGATGTATTGTAATATGTCCATGATTCCAATCCTGTGATAAAAGTTGTGTTAGCTGAATCATGCACTCCTCTTTCTTTTGTGAATATGGAGTGCCTCTCTTCCCCTTCCTCGCTCAAATAAAGTTTGTTATGCAGAAGATTGGAGTTGAGTGCATATGATTGCGTCAGCTGCAATCTTCCGTACACTTATCATCACTTGCCTGTCTGGTTCAAATTTTCAATTTCATATGAGTGCTAGCCTTCTGACAAATTCATCAAACATACTGAAATTTTAGTCCTTTTACTGCTTGAATGATAAATGTTGTTTCAGTGTTATCAAACAGGAGAATTACCAAACAGCACCTTAGGGCCTCTTAGAGAACATTATATGGGCTGTGAAATGTTAAGCAGTCACATGGCTTATTTAGACTGTTCTATTCAAATTATTCAATTCTATATGGACTGAAACTCACTCTGTTCAGATGTGAATGTTTTGGCTAACCCCAAACCAAGGGAGCTCAGACTTGCACCCACTACTTCACCAAGAAGATTTCAGCATTCTCAAATGGGACATTACACTTTTCAGTAGTCCTGTATAAGTTGAGACTAGCAATTGTTTGATTGCTAATCTACATCAACTTAGAGGGCCATTTCCACTGTTCTAGGGGGTCATTCCTTGGTGCTTGAAGCAAACTCCTAGACTTCCTCTTCAACACTTTGAGTCTGTCAATGTTGCGTATGCAGGTTGTGCTTTCTCCTCCTTTATCTCATTTGGTCATATTGAAGCTTCATAATTTAGGCCATGTTTGGCGCAGCTTCCAATTGGAAGCACCTTTGCACTTTCATTTATGCATGTTTGGCATAGCTTTTAAATGGAAGCTACTCTTGGCTTCCTCTTATAACATAAAAAATAGTGGATGGAAGTGGTTCCAACTATTTTCAGGTTGTAAAACTCAAACCTCCCATAACAACGCCACTTTTCTCCAATTTAGGAAGTTCCAAATAAAGTTTTTGGTTAGAAGCTAAAAAACCACCTAAATATTATGTAAGTACCTTCTGACGCCTACCTGTTTTCCCATAAAATAACTAGGTAAAAGTTTAAAAGTACTTCAATTGGAAGGTGTGCCAAACATGCCCATAGTTATTTTGGGGGAAAACAATTGGATCTTGGATGTATTTTAGTTGTCTTTGCTTCCAATTAAAAGCTACAAAGTGGAGCTTCCAAGAAGGTGAGGTTATGAAAGGTTGACTTATGTAACAAACTAAAATTAGCTCTAACCTCTCTCCCCAACTCATTTTATGTGAAGAATGAAAGACAAAAGTGGCTTCCAAGTAGAAGTTTTGTTTGCCAAACACGCCCTTTATGTGATATTTGATCGTGAGACTGTATTCGAACTATGAAATGTTTGTCTATGCTTTTTTATAATCGCTATGCATATCCAGACATTTCCCTTTATCCATGCTACTAAAAGTTAAGGCTATGACACTAATCGCCACTGAGGCGTATTATTTTTATAATTTTAAATGCATGCATATCTTTTGATTATAGTCATCTTTCCAGCTTGTAAGGATAGAAGACTTTCGACTTGGCCGTCGTTTCAACTTACTCGACGTTTGTTTCAGGGTTTTTGAAATGTTCCAAACGAGGTCTGTTTGGTCCGTTTGATTATTGATTCTAATTCTAGCTTTGTTTATTGTGTTTGCTGTGACTTTGGTCTGTGGATAATGCATATGTATGTGTTTTTATCTCATGAAATTTCATTAGCAGTTCTCTCTTGCGATGAGATTGAAGGTGTGTGACGTCAGTGACCCAAAAAAAGGGTGTGGAACGTCAGTGGAGTTTTGCATACTCTGTTCATCCTTCCTAGTGGGGAAATTGGTGTTTCTTAGAGAATGGTTTGTCGTCTTGTTTTCTGGCAATATTTTGGGAGCACAAAAGGGAGAAGAGATCTTGAAGAGATCTCAGGAGATTGATTAAGTTTTCATAAGTAATCAGTTAGGTCGGAAAGAAGGTGACTTGCTCGGTTTCTGGACAGAGGGAGTTCGAAGAGAAAATGGAAGATGGATGTCTCAGTGGTTCTTGGCGTGAATCGCATGCATGGTGCGATGTTGTATATATATGTTTTTGTGGGGTTAAATTGGAAAGTTCTATATGGGTGAAATATAGGGTTCATAAGGTACAGGGTAAAATCCATTACATGCACAGATTACCCAGAAATGTGTATCCCTTTAAGATCACTCATATCGGACGTGAGCTCGTGAAAGTGAGTTCAAACTGAGGTACTTTGGTTGTTGTAACTCACTTTCGACAAGTCACTTTTGTCATTTGGTTGTATACAACTGACTATTAAGATGTGTCAATCTTAGGGGCCGTTTGATAAAACTTAATTGATCTCTTAATCTGAAACGGTCAGAGATCTAAAAATTTAGATCGTTTGGCAAATTATCTAAATGAATGTCTGATCTTACCCTTTAAATCTGAAACTCATCTGAATTTTTAAGCAAAAGAAAGTCCACTTTTTTATTTTCAGACGTGCGATCCTGGTCTCGTCTTGCCGCTCCCCTCCGCGAAACCCTCTCCACACCATCGCTAGCGTCTGCGAAATCCCTTGTGAAGCCCCCTCCTGATAAGAGACGCCAATTTCGGATTCCATTCCTCCCAGTTCTCCCCACAATTCCGATTCCATTCTCTCCCAGTTCCCCCCACAATTCCCTCCCTCCCCCTTCCACCCGTTCTGTCTCTGCATCTCTCCAAGAACCTTCCAATGGCGACGCTTGCGCTGGCCGCGTGCTTCCTCTCGGCGGTGGCCCAGTCCCCACGCTACACCAACCACACCGTCGGTGACGTCGCCGGCTGGGTCTTCAACCCCGCCACCAATAAGCCGACCGCCGACTACCCCTCCGGGACCTCCAATAAGACCGTCTTCCTCAGCGACTATCTCAGTACGACATGCTCATTCCTTCTACTCATCGCTTCCCGGATCTGTTCTTTTTGATCGATCTGTGTGTTTTCAGGACCAACGCGAACTCGACGGTGATCCAAAATAGCCAAAATAAAGGGATTAAATCAAGGCTACTTTGACCGGGCTCCCTTAGGCCCTGTTTGATTTCAGGATACGAATTTGGCCTTGGATAGGGATAGATTAGGTTAGCCTACATTTAGCTCACTTTTGATTTGGAAACATTGGGATAACTCGGCAGGATAACCTGGGCTATTCTGGGGATAAGTAGGTTCGATTTGGTAACCAGGTAGGGGTTATCCTAAGATAGGTACTTGGAATGCCTAATTTGCCCTTACTACTTTACTTCTATCCCACACCTATCCTCTAACCAAATCAAGATATCATGGAATTAGCTTATGTAATTTGTCTCTTCTAAAATAATAATAATGTTCATTTCACGTTAACTTACGTTATTATCACATTACACGACGATATTAGTTAACGTTCATTAATTTGGTTGCCCAACTTATTTCACTTACTTAAATAATATTAAAAAATATAATTTACACATGCTATAGTATTAGTTAGGAATCAAAATTTGATGTTCACAATTTGATGGTCCAAATATGAACACATAATATGTTTCACCGGATCATTTAAATTATATGTACAAGTATCTTTATTTAACATTTTTGTGTCAAGTTAATTGTTTATTTGACATGGATTTAAATACAGGTTGTCTTTATTTTTAACAACACAACCTACAGTTGTTGGGCGGCAACTTGGTTTCTTTCCGTTTTCCTAGGCCGAGCATTAAAGTTGGGCAACAACTTAATTGAAAACATGTTGATTTAAATAAGTGGGTCTTCTTGCGTGATCAAATCCGGATTGGAATTCACGATGTTAGATGTATATAAATATGAAACAGAACCAACGAGTACAACATTATATTTTGTTTCAGCAACAAACGTACTTGATTTGGAGCCCATCTGCGGTAGAGACTAATTAACTACAACAAATTAACAGTCACGTATCACAAAGTTTCACTTGAGATATTATTTATCGGTGGATTCCTTAATACACATGAATCCTGAATATATTTTTGGGCAACTTTCATTTCATTAAAATTTCCTGTATAACAAAATCCATGAAATTTAAATTGAGGATTTCAAAATTGGAAGATTAACACTTTAAACCACACCAAACACCACCAACAATTACACAAAATTAGGCCTATTTTGCACTGTCAATAACTTGCTTTCCATTAAAAATAAGAGATATAGAGTACACGACGATGGGGTGATCCCTACAACCAAGAGAGATACATGTTTATCATAATTAGTTTTGCAAACAAAGGCAGCCACACACGGCACTGCATATGCGTACAACACATCGCACATAGCAAGGAAGGGGTGAGTGAGCAACGAAGGGCCGAATGAGCAACAAATAACAGGGCAAGACAGTCCAATATTCATATCATCTAACTAGCAGACGATCCACTACACTTCAACCTGGAGTTCGCCGGAACAGTCACTGTAGGAGCATCTTCTCTGTCCAAGTCGAAGAGGTTAAAGCGAATCAAATGCTTTGATGTTGCTTCATTCGCTTCCTTTTGAGCTTCTTCTAGGAACTCACGAAAGTTTATGTTGGTGATCCCATGAAAATTAAAAAATGCACCGTAAGATTCTAGTGTGGTTTCATGTCCAAGTGTCCACAACTCTCTAATACGAAATAGAAGCGTTCACCAAATGATAGTATACAGGCTTCTAACTATTTCAAATGTCACAATCCAGAATATCTACTGTTGTCAAATGCTAATCAAAATCACCTGAGGAAGGTCCTCTTTCATCATTTCCGCAAAGAGTGTTCCATTTTCTCCTTCATTGACATAGTCCAGCTCTTCAAAGAAGCGTGCAACCCATTCATCAACCAATCCAAGAACATCAATAGAAACCTAGGCAAATCACAGTGATAATGTTAGTGCAGACACCAGCTTCAGCAGCTAACAGCAAAAGAAAGTGGCAATACCTGAGGAAACCTTCGCAAGAACAATCCCAGTTTGCGGATAACAAATAGATCTATCGTTACGGTCTCAAGAACAAAAGGTCGCTGTACTTTGACTGCCACTAGATCTCCATTTTCTTTTAGCCGACCCTTGTAAACTTGTCCCAGTGATGCTGCACATACATCAGCATATAAATTTCAGATGCTTTTATGAACAAAAAGGAAAAGGCTAATTGACTACAAAAATAGGAGAGAGGAAGAAAACAAACAATTTCCAGCAATACAGAAACTTGAAGCTTAAAGCGGACTAGTGCCGTCATACTAAATTGATCGTGGCTTACCAGCAGCAATTGGAGAGGAACTAAGTTCAGAATAAATGTTACACCAAGGCTGACCAAGCTCTTCCTGAATCAGGCTGATCGTGCCCTCAATTAAACAGGTTAGCAAAACTATCTACCTACCAAAGTTGAATTCTGCCACATTCTTCTACCCGATGCTATCAAATAATATCTTGGCATATATATTGTCACTTGGTCAACTATGACCAAGAATTAACTCCTTGCTTTCGAGATATAGTGATACAGTCCAATCTGATGAATTAGCCACCATACTGTTCACACGTTTAAAATGCACTTGTATGCACAATAAGCCGTTAAGCTCCAACCATCATGATGGCATGGGCTCAAGAACAAGTGTCATGTCAACAGATAAAAGGAAACAAAGAAACTTGAGATTCAAATATTACTTCTTTGATCTTCTTGTTTACCACATCCCAGGCAATGTGAGAAAGAAAACCACCAGCAACAGACAGTAACTGAACAATGCGTGTTGCAACTGCTCGGGGACGCTTGCTCCAGTAGGCTGAGATGATATCCGGATCATACACAAGTGGCAAAGTCTCACCACATTCTACAACCTGAAAGGCCACATCAAGAGAAGATGCAAGGCCACCGTCAAGTACCTACTGGTGAAAACAGGGTTGGTGGGCTCAGGAGGGATTTAATGTGAGTATAGTCATCTTGTCAAACAGGGTTGCCATGAAGGCCAACCAACTGTTTACATATCTCATATTTTGCCCTCATCATCGCCCTCACCCCAAAATCATGGATATCACAATATCACCATCGCCAAGTATGCATATCGGTACCCATTATATGTGCCGCAGATGGGGCTGCAACTGATGCCCCGCCTGCCACCTACGTACATTGAGTTTGACATACATATTGGGGGCAACATTAGTGGCCACATGATAAGAGGTGAAATTGGCACAAATTCCTGTCAGAGGATACCACAGGTTAGGAACACGTATAAGACAACATAGAACATAAGAAAAGATGATATACTCAAAATTCATAAGCATATGACAAAAACATGTTTTACGGAGTGTCCAACAACACATCTCAAACAGTACATTAAAAAAGTAGACACTCCTTAAAAAAAATTCTCATTTATTATTGGTTAGATTCGGATCTAATATCTTTTAACTTTTCTTTTTCTTTCTAAGCCTCCACTACTTCCATGTTCATGCACATGGTAATGCTTGTGGTCATATCAACACGTGATGATATCATTTCTTGGTGCCTACATCGTCATAGGTGTGACAGATATTGCCTAATTTTCAGGTCTGGATTCTTGACATATTCCATGGATTATGAAACTTAAAGAACCAAGACTCCGCATCGAGGGTGGTGTAGGCGCCCGGAACGTCCCCCTCCGCGGCTGTGCAGCGCCCGCGGGGCCTCGGCGTTGGGGGTTTCTCCGTACGTCTTAGCACTGTGGCGATTCAAAGAGGAGGGGTTAGAAATGAGAGTGTGATCGCCAGGAGCATTACCTTTCGGTTCCTGTGCTCCGCAGGAATGTAGAAGATGATCGCGTTTTGTGAGAGCGGGAGACGTCGATTCCTCCTTCTCTTCCTCCGGCCGGCCAAAGGAAGAGAGCCCGAAGTTCTGTACGCGTGTAGGTGGTAAGGATCCCTGAAAAGAAAAAGACCAAGCAAAGACGAACCCGATTAGAACTGTAGAGTGCAAAATCTATTCAGAAAGGTGTAAAAACTAACTAAAATCAGTGGGAAACGCACCGGATGGGTGGTGGGGAGGGAAGGTGACCATATGTTATGGCCACCCACCTCCCGTTTTTTTAAAACCTCTGTGGGAGTACGGATGGCTAAGTCATCCTATATGTACATGCATGCAAGTGAAGAGGAGTGGCGTGTGTGGAGAATGATGATATTACTAATGTAAAAGAATGAGTAAAAAATAAAAGGGAGAAGTTAGAAAGGCAAGCCCGTTTCCAGATGTAGCCTGAGCCTTCCTCCTTGAGGTCTCCTCGAGCCTCTCACCAGAAAGTCCCTCTCTGCCTCTCCAAAATTCCTCTTAACCAAAAAAATCCTTCCTCTTGTCCCCCCCTTTCTTCCTTCTTAACCCCCGCTCGAGAGGATGTGGAGGGTTTAAATAGGCGAAGGAAAAAAGGGAGAAATCAGGGGTCTAAATCCCCGTAAATCCCCCTTCAACCAATGGGGAGTGGTCAAGGGTTGGCGGTAGTGGCCGCGGCAGTCGACAGAGTGGGGAGTGGTCGGAGTAGTGGGGGACGAGGGCGGAGAGTAGAGGAGATCATGGGGAAGACGGGGTCAAAAGGTGGTTAAGGAGTGGACGGCCAGGTGACATGCCTTCCACTCTTGCGGTGGAAGGCGACCCGGCTGGCCTTCGAGGGGAGTGGAAGGCGAGGGGTGGCCTTCGAAGGAGGTGGAAGGCAAGGGGTGGCCTTCGAAGGCGGTGGAAGGCAAGGGGTTGGCCTTCTACGAAAAGGTGAAGAAAAAGTGGCCAAAAGGTGGACGGCAAGGTGGTTGGCCTTCGAAGGGGGTAGAAGGCGGGGGGTGGCCTTCGAAGGCGGTGGAAGGCAAGGGGTTGGCCTTCTAAGAAAAGGTGAAAAAGGTGGCCAAAAGGTGGACGGCAAGGTGGTTGGCCTTCGAAGGGAGTAGAAGGCGGGGGGTGGCCTTCGAAGGTGGTGGAAGGCGAGGGATGGCCTTCGAAGGGGGTGGAAGGCGGACTGGCTGGCCTTCCACGAAGAAGGTGGCTAGGGTCGGGATTTGGTTAATGGGCCTAGCCGGTAGTGGGCTGAGATGGCTGAAATGAGGGGATTTTAGTGATGAAGGGCTACTGATGGGCAGGGTTCATGACCAAAAGGGTGGTCCAAAATCGGTGTCTACAAATGCCCCTCCGGGACACCTATTTTGCAGTGGAGTGGAACGGAATGATAAATGGGTGTTCCGGAAATCGAAACTGATTTTGGACAGCTCGAAAAGGAGTGAGCTATCCCCAAGGATGATATGCGAATGCGGCAGATGCATGAAAGCTAGCCATTCGAGTTGCAAGAGTGGTTTAAGAAAAGGGACAAAGTTCAGTACTAGAGAATCACAGTCCGCGGGACCCTCGGGTGCTGGGACCGCGAGGCCTTGGCGTACCAGAATACAGCGATCTGGCCCAAGGGGATCTCGAGCATGAAAGGTGTAGGAGTGTGACTTGAAGAACTCTCAACACAACGGGCGCGCGGTGGCCTAGCGCATCATGGGATCGCCAAGTGAGAGACTCTCAAGCGCACTTGCTGAAAAAAAGGAGAAAGGGGTCTTTCAAATCAAAGGCTAACAAACGCACAATTGTCGGACTCATAGATCAACAATGGATTAAGCAGAGTGATAAGTTATGGTCATTGCCCCTAGGGCGAGGGTGGATGCTTATGCAAAATGCATGCTGGGTTGAAATTTAGAAAAACAAATTCCTAATGCAATTCCTAATGCAAACAGGAGGGATTTATTGGCCAATCGAATAACTTGGAGAATATAGACTCCTCATTGTTTTGTTTAAAGAGGAACTCAGAGTCTATACGCCCGAAGTTATTAGCCTCCTGTGTCTTCAATCCTACTTGCTTCGGATTCCCTGCAGCTGCAAGAACGCACATCAGCGACGTCCACATTTTTCAATAATGACAATATTACATTTCAAATTGCAGGAAGATAAGAAGCAGATATCTTGTTTCGAGTCGAAGCCGATATGGAAGATATGGCCATTCTATCGGTAGAATGCCAATCCTATATGGTTTCGACTCGAATTCTGAGATGGGCCATTAAATTCATGGATCATGGTAGTCTCTTTAATTGTGGGGTGAGGTTACCCCCTTGTAGAGAGGGGGGAAAAGGCCTCTTGTTTTCTCGTGGATGGGTTTTGCTTTCAAAGTGATGGAAGGCCAAGGGGCTCGCCTTCCACGAAAAGGTGGAAGACAAAGTGCATGCGGTCCACAAAAGGGGGAAAGGAATGGGATGTGGATGCCTCTCCGTCTTTTGTGGAGTGTGGAAAGTGTTGAGGTTATCCCGAGATGATAAAAGGGTTGTTGTCGCGGGGTCCTCTTCCAGAACTTCAACTTTTCCTGTTTAAGAATGGCCTCGTCTCCTACTTGTGCTGCCAGAGGGCCTGGAGTTCTGTCTGATGTGGATGGCCACCTGAGCAACCTGGTGGCCCACGGACAGGTAGGCTAGGACCTTTATTTGTTTGCCTCGTCTCTTCTCTTCTTCTTTTTTTTTTTGTTGATTTTTGGGTTACCTCGCAGCCCCTCCCAAAGTTCCCTGACGCTAGGCATACCCGCAAGTATGCATGGCTCGCAGCCCTGTTGGAAGTGATCACACTAAGCATGAGGGTGTTCATGCATCGATGGAACCTGACACGCTCTATCGTGTTTGCCAAATGGTTTACTGCCATCCACTGGCATTGGGAAGGATTGGGTGCGCTGCTAGAGTTATGGCATCCGGGGACCCACACCTTTGTCTTCAGGGAGTTTGAGGCAACAGTCTTGCTGGAGGAGGTGGAGACTTTCTATGGTTGGGAGGGTCTAGCCGCCGGTGATCCTTCTGACTTGCCTTCTTGGGAAGAGACCTTCGCTGACATTGTCCGGGATAAACGGGAGGCATGCCGTATGACCAATAGCCGAGGGATCCTCGTTGACCGCCTTGCATACTGGCTGATCCGAGAAATTAAACGCAAGGTGGTCGAACCTGAAAGACTGATGCGAGGTTTGTGCTTGGTTCTTGGGGGAGTCCTGTGGTTCCCCACTACAGGCTCGGTGCTAGAAAAGGAATATGTGAGCGTGCTGTACTTACTGCAGAGAGGTCATTCTCTTGCCCCGGTGATCTTGTCACACCTGTACGGGGGGCTCAGCCATATGAGCATGGGAAGATCTGCGAGAGGGAGTCTGTTCACTTTGCAACTATGGATGGAGATGCATATGTCCTTCGATTTTGATGAAAGTGTAACTTCTGCCTCGAGAATTTTTCAGCACAGTGCGTGGTACCCTGCACGCTCGCTTCTTGGCCCTGAGGATCAAGTCAGGTGTCTCACAGCTCATCTGAAGACGCGGGATGACTGGCGTGATTACCTAAACTTCCTGCCTGTAGAGAAATTCATATTTGTTCCAATGGTCCTTCGAAGCATGGAGTTCACCACGAGGGCTTCTCGTGACCGCGAGCTGTGGCTGATTGGCCCCGATGAGTTGGTTGTGTATCAGGGGCATCGCTGCCATCTCCAGATCGGCATTCCCAGACAAGTACCATTCCCTGCCTTATATGACACCCTGATCGTTCCGCGACACACTGGGTACGCGAGAGAGGTTCAGGCCATAGACCGGCTCCGACGTGCATGGCGGCGTCATTCCAGGTTCACCAAGGCACGTCTTGACGTAGCAGAGACTTCAGAGGAAGTCACAAAATATGTAGGCTACTTGGCCAACATCCGTCCTGCTGTCTGTGCCTTTTTTATGGGGCGCAGAGCGTTAGAATAATGTAGCCTTTCAATTTCTCAAAGAATAATATCAAATCTTTTGAAATTCTTTTCACACTCATGTGAGCAATCTGCCTCCTAACCCTCTGTTTGACTGACTCTTGGACGGCCGACTCCTGGACGTCCGAGCGAGCGGACGGCCAGCACGTGGCCGTCTGTGTCGGTGGACGGCTAACGCATGGCCGTCCACGCCAGCGGACGGCCAGTGCGTGGCCGTCCGTGCGCTGGCGGACGGCCAGCGCATGGCCGTCCACGCCCGCGGACGGCCAGTGCGTGGCCGTCCGTGCGCTGGCGGACGGCCAGCCCATGGCCGTCCGCTCCCGCGGACGGCCAGCGCGTGGCCGTCCGTGTCGGTGGACGGCCAGCGCGTGGCCGTCCGTGTCGGCCACGCGCCGGCGGACGGCCAGCGCATGGCCGTCCACGTCAGTGGACGGCCATGCCAAGGCCGTCCTCTCGGGGTTTAAGAGGAGTTAACCCGGCACTCTCTTCTTTCTCTTTGCTCTTCTTCTTCTCTTTCGTTCCCCAACCTTCGAACTCTCCCTCCATGGCGAGGGTATGGCTCCCCCGTGCTCTCAGGAGGAGGAGGGCCGGCGGCGACGATGGTGCGGGCTGCAGCGGCGGCGGCGGGGGCGGAGACGAGGTCGTCTGCGGAGGTGACGCCGAGGATATCCGCGGCGGTGAAGAGGAGGCTCTTAGCAGCGGCAGCGGTGGCGGTGGCGATGCCGGAGAGGAAGGAGAAGAGGAGGAAGGCACGACGGCGGCAGCGGAGGAGGATGAGGGGGACGACAGTGGTGATGGTGAGGAGGAAGAAGGAGACGGTGACGGAGAGGACGGTGGCAACGGGGAGGCGCCCCCGAAGAAGAAGGTAAGTTTTTTTTTTTTTTTGAAGCATGGGGCGGTCGACGGGGCCGCCGTCTGTCTACGCGGACGGCGGACGGACTCGCCGTCCGTCCTCGCGGACGGCGGATGGGCCCGCCGTCCGTCCGCGCGGACGGCGGACGGGCCCGCCGTCCGTCCGCGCGGACGGCGGACGGACCCGCCGTCCGTCCTCGCGGACGGCGGACGGGCCCGCCGTCCGTCCTCGCGGACGGCGGACGGGCCCGCCGTCCGTCCGCGCGGACGGCGGACGGGCCCGCTGTCCGTCCGCGCGGACGGCGGACGGGCCTGCCGTCCGCCCGCACGGACGGCGGACGGGCCTGCCGTCTGCCAGGCTGGGCGGCAGGCCGCCCCGTCGTCCGGCCAGGTGGAGGCTCAATTGCTTATGCCCTTATTTTCTGATGTTTGGATTTTTCAGGGTATTCAGAGGGTCCGAGGGCGTGTTTCATGGGAGCTGGTCTGGGCCTGGTACCACGCCCTGCCTGATCAGCTCGTCTTCCAAGTGGATGCCTTCGGGTTCGGGCCGCTGTTCCGGGTCCGTCCGTTCATGGTGGATGCGTCCTTCCTAGTAGCTCTCAGGGAGCGCTGGGATGACAGATGCAGGGCCTTCGTCATGCCTTGGGGCCACATGTTGCCTACGCTGGAGGACGTCTCCTTCTTGACAGGCCTGCCGGTCATTGGAGATCCAGTGGTGGGTCCCGAGCTTAGGGATTACAGGCAGTTGTCCGATCGGCTCCTAGGTGAGGGATACTACAGGATGCAGGGAGCGCTGTCTCTCATACCCCTTGGGCACTTTGCCCGATCGGTGGGGTTGAGCCGGGTGCGGCGGATGCCGAGCGAGACCTTAGAGGCCTTCTCAGAGAGAGTGGAGACGCTCCTAGACTTGGATGGCCGATCGGATGACGAGAACTTGCGGATCTTTCTCTTATTCTTCTTCGGAAGGCTGCTATTTGCCACAGCTTCAGATAGAGTTAATCTGAAGTATCTGCCGCTGCTGGAGGACCTCCAGGCAGCGAAGAAGATGGCGTGGGGAGCTGCCATGCTGGGCCATCTTTTCTCCCACCTGGTAGGCTACCGCCAGGGCTCTGGTAACTTGGGTGGGTTCACCCCTTTTCTCCAGGTAATCCTCTTGGCTGTGGTTTTCCATCTTTACTTATGTTAACTGGCACTGACTATGTTGTCTCTTGCAGATCTGGGGTTACACCCGCTTTCCCATCGGCCGAGGGAATGTATCCGCGGACCGCGAGGGATTGACCCCTTTGATGGCGCGGTGGGAGGTGATCCGGGACTATCGCCCGGTGACGTACCGTGTGGAGGACATCCGTGGTCAGCTTGATACATTCCCTCCTCATATGGTGAGTGACTTAAAGCGTATGTGCATCCGAGATGATTAGGTCTAACTCTCTTGTTCCATCCAGGTGGTGTGGATGCCATACGCGGAGGAGGATGTGGCCGATCAGCCGTGGGTGTCCCAGAGCCTTTCTCAGTTCCGGCGGGAGGTGCCCCTGCTGTGCGTGAATATTTGTGACGGCCTCTTCGTCCGGATGGCGTACCGCACATGGGGATGGCATCAGCCTCTACTCGCTTACCCAGACCATCCTGATATGAACCGAGGTCGCCGCCGATCTTCTACTATTGGTCAGGATTGGCGAGTGGTGAGGCGGGCTGAGATCGCCATATGGCACCGCACCGGGGATGCCCTGCAGGAGGACAAGTCCCTACGAAATAGCTTCAAGTACATGGGAGATTATTCCCGGCGGTACTCAAACCGCATGTTTCTGGATACACGGCGGGTACGTTACTTCAACCCTTCAGTTTCTCGTACTTGAATTCTCCATGGGCTAATTTTGGTGATTTTCCTGTAACAGATGCCTGAGACTGAGGCCATCCAGATCTTAAAGAGCCAGAATGAGCTTCTGGTTCTGCAGACGAGCGATCTGTTTACCCAGATTAGAGAATTGGTAAGAAATCTGATTTCTGAATTAGGATGTAATATTGCCCGCCTTATCTTTGCAAAACTTTTGTGACGCAGAGAGAGGCGCTAATCCGCCATGGGCTGCGAGGGGATCCAGGTGCGGGCTCATCAACCCAAGGGCCAACTGCTCCAGTTGATTGTGAGACGAGATTGCAGGATGCCCTCCGCCGGGCGGAGGCCCGGGAGGCTGATTTGGCACAGCAGGTAAGATTTGTTCTGCCTTCTGTGTTATGATGATTGAACCTGTCTGACCCTAAATTTCTTCATCTTTTACAGCGCCAGGAATTAGAGACTGCTTTGGCAAGGGCGCAGGAGTTGGAGAACCTCAACCAGCAGTTGAGGGACCAGGTTTTGGAGGAACGGACGGCTCGAGCCAGAGCGAGCGAGGGATCCCACCCGGACGTGTACTGGGAGGGTAAGATGGCTGGCCTGCAGGAGGAGCTGGCGAGGTCGCAGACAGAGGTACGGGAGATTGATTTCAAGTACCGAACCTTGTGGGACCGGGTGATGAAGAAGGGGCGAGAACGAGCTATGAGATCCAGCGTTCAGAGTCCAGGAGCTCGTCCCCCTATTCCTGCCCCGTCAGCCGGCCAGGCCCCTGCTGGGAGCTCTGTCTTCAGAGACCTCGACTCCCTGCTAGCTGAGGATGCGTGGAGGGCCTTGCGACCCGCTGGTTCATCAGGGTCGATGCGTCCAGCTTCCGGACATCGTCGTGCTCGTGAGGAGGATGCCGAGAGCCAAATGAGGCATCCCTCTCGGGATAGGAGAGATGATAATGTGGAGGAAAGGGGAAAGGATTGAGAGAGAGCGGGAGCAGGGGTATGCCCCTGTGTTGTGATGATGTATGATGTTATGCTTGCATATTTCTATATTTACATGGGCACTTCTTTGTTCCACTTTCTGTTCATACTTGTGATGCCTGCATGCACAACATTAGGGGAAACTGTTAGTAGCATCTGTTTTCGGCCCCTTGCCTAAAAAAGAGCAACTACCTTTTCCTTAGCCTTCGTATAAGGTCAAGGGGCCGTGTCCTACTAACCAGACAAACGGAAAAAAGTGAATGTGTCATGCAAATGCAAGGTGATATTAACAGAGCCTATTTTTGTCTACCTGGTGATTGCCAAAAGTCAGCCTAGTCAAATGATAAAAAGGGAAATGCACACTCAACTTCCCAGGCATCCTAAGCTTGCATCTAGATTGATTTGGGCCTCTAGACCCCTCAAACTAACCTTGACTGGTTAAGACTCATACTGATGACAATACCGTCATGCCATGCTTAGGCTCCCAGCTGCTTCCGACCACCAAGTTTGCCCAAAAGGTTTTCGAGGTAAATGATTTGCCCGACCCGGGTCTCTTTCCTCACAATCTAGAAGGTATATGATGGAACACCTTGGAACCCTAGCGGTCAACCGCGCGACGCTGACCCGGAATCAGACGCCGTCGCACCGATTGGTGACGCGCATGCATTGACCTAAGCCCGAAGTTTTCGAGAGTACACATTGAGATTATGATTTAAGAAATTAGTTCACCAGAAACATCGACGTTACTCTTTACCCATTTTAGACTCCTGTGATCATGTGAGCATGTGACGATTTTTGAAAACGAACCATTTTAAAATGATGTTCAGTCTTTAGATAGCAATCTCGTGCTGAACCTTGGGGGAGACAAAGTGAAGAAATTGTGGAGACAAACCTCACAGGAGGATCAACAAAACCGTTAAAAGGGGGAGCTGTGACAAAACGGACCCCTTTTGACCTCTTAGATGCCCCTATTTTGACTTTTCAGGCCTTTGGTAAATTTCATGGCCAGGCACGGTCACGTCCAGGCTTTTTTCATGATTGCTTGAACCCCTTTTCTTTTTTTGTATTTCTTTTCCGCTCTTGACATTTATTGGGGTTATTTGATATTCTGCCTGCGGGGACACTGCCCTCTTCACGTGCTCTGGTTCTTTACATTTCATTTCTGGGCCCCTTTTTTTTGTTGAGGGGTTACATCTATCGGGTTTTTTGAGGAACCGCAATTTGCTGAGCTCGACCGTTTAAGGGCGTCAACTGTCCTGATCGGTCGAGAGACGAAGAGCAAAGGTTGCATTGTGACAGTATACTAAAGACTTGGAACTCATTTTAAACAGGTTCTTTTGAAAAACGTGCAGGTGAGTGCATCTCATGATGAGCATAGGGATCCGTATGAAAGTAAAGTAGACACGTCCAAGGTTCTGGTGGACCAAAATCTTAGCCAAATCCTAATGTTAACCCAACCTATCATGCAACTAGACCTAGACAGGAGGTAACGTGGCAGTCACCAGGCAGTTGGATTTTGTGTCTTTTCTGATTTTTTTTTTTTTTTTTGTCATTTTCATTAAAGTATGTACATATTTACAAACTTTTTGATGGCTTTTTGGATATTTGCTTTTTTTGAGATTTTTGATTTTTGATTTTTTCATGGATAAAACTTCTTCAAATATACCCCGTTCCATGGGTGGGGCAATTCCTCTCCTCTCTCATTGATTAAGCGGTAAGCGTTACTTGAGTATGCCTCCTTGATTACAAATGGACCTTCCCAATTTTCTTGCAATTTGCTCCTGGGACCAGGAATTTTGATCATTTTTCTTTTAAGAACCATTTCCCCAATTCGAAACTTTCTTTCAAGAACTTTTTTTGCATAGAATCTTGCAATCCTATTTCTGTACACCTGGGCGTGATTTGCCGCCATCATCCTTTTTTCGTCTAACAGTTCCAGTTGGGTTAACATGGCGTTACGACGCTCGGCATCACTAATTCCACTATCCAACTGCACTCTTAGAGAAGGGAAGAGAATCTCATATGGAAGTACCGCATCCGTTCCGAACGTGAGTGAATAAGGTGTTTGTCCGGTAGGGGTTCGGACGGAAGTACGATATGCCCAAAGAGCTTCTTCTAGACGATCAGGCCAGTCTGAATAATTATGCGATCTGCAAGTTCTTTTAATGATTCGAATGAGGATTTTATTGGTGGCTTCGGCCTGACCATTTCCTTGTGGGTAGTAAGGTGAAGAATGATGCAAATTGATGCCATACTTACTGCACATGTCTTGGAGCTCTTGGGAGATAAACTGGGGTCCATTGTCGGTAATGAGGTCGCGCGGTGTCCCGAACCTGGCGAGAATGTTGCGCTTGATGAACTTCACCACCGTGGATGCTTTGATTTCTGCAAATGCTTCCGCTTCAGCCCATTTAGTGAAATATTCAGTGGCGGTTAGGATAAATGATTTCCTTTTTGTTTCACCTGATCGATCCTCCAGAGGTCCTATGACGTCGAATGCCCACATGGCGAATGGCCACGGGGAAATGACGGATTTAAGAAATGAAGAAGGTGCATGAACCTTGTTAGCGTGTAACTGGCATTTTAGGCACCTTTGAACGAATATGGAACAGTCGGCCTCCATTGAAGGCCAATAGTAGGACATGAGGAGTTTCTGGGCTAAGGCACGACCATGGACATGACCGCCACAATCACTGGCATGGGCTGCCTCTATGACATGATGAATTTCGGTATCGTCTAGACACCGAAGAAGTACTCCGCTAAAGGATCTCCTGAAAAGGCGGCCGCCTAAGATAAGGTATCGCTGAGATGTACGGCGGATAGCCTTACGGTCAGAGGATGTAGCATAAGACGGGAACGACCCATCGCGGAGATAGTTCATGATATCAAAATACCACGAATTTCCATCATCCCAATCAGGGGCGAGTTCATTCGTGATAGCGGAGATATGCTTGGATGGACAGAGGAACTGCTGGAACCAAGGGTCCCGGAAGGACGGCAAATCTTGCTTGTGCAGGGTGATTGTGGCTGTGCCTTTGGTGACAGGAATCTCTAAAGCTGAAGATAGAGAGGCCAGGGCGTCTGCTAGGATATTCTGGGACCTAGGCACATGTACATAGGTGATCTTGCTGAAACGCCTAGTAAGCGACTTTACCAACTCCTGATATTGCTTCAGTTTTGAATCCCGGGTTTGGTATTTGCCCACGGTTTGGCGGAGGATTAGTTGAGAGTCTCCAATTATCCTCAATTCTAAGACATTAAGAACCAGCGCCAATTTTAGGCCAGCTAGGAGAGCCTCATATTCAGCAACATTATTAGTTACTGAGAAGGAGAGTTGGCAAGCATGCGGAATACTTACCCCTTCTGGAGAGACGAGGACCACTCCTATCCCACTGCCTTGGGAATTAAGTGCCCCGTCAAAATGAAGGACCCAGGATGGAGCGTCATCCACTATTAAGCCCAACTCCTCATCCGGGAATTCTTCGTTGACAGGCGAAAATGTAGGCAAAGGGTGATGAGCTAGGTGCTCGGCAATTGCTTGCCCCTTCACAGCCTTCTGATTTACATAAGTGATGTCGAATTGATTCAAGAAGGTCTGCCATCGCACCAGCCTATCTGTTACAACTGGCCGCTCTAGCAGATATTTGATTGGGTCCATTCTTGCTAGTAGTTTGACCTCGTGGGCGAGGAAATAGTGCTTCAATTTCTGCACTACCCAGACGACGGCCGCGCATGTCCTTTCCATGGCAGTGTATCGCTTTTCGGCATCATTGAAAAGCTTGGACAGATAGTACACTGCTCTTTCCTTCTTCTCGTCGTCTAATTGAGCCAATACTGCACCAGCCGATTCCTCAGTGGTGGAGACATATAGCAGTAGAGGCCGCCCCGGGATAGGAGCCATAAGGACTGGAGGGTTGAGGAGGTAATTCTTTAATTCATCGAAGGCCTTTTGACACTTATCACTCCAAATGAACTTTGCCCCTCCTTTTAATAAGTCGTAAAAGGGTTTGCATCTCACAGAGTGTTGAGATATGAACCGTCTGATGAATTGCAAACGGCCGATGAGACCCTTTACATCCCTGACATTCTTAGGTGGGGGCATTTCCATTATTGTCTTCACTTTGTCTGGATCAACCTCGATCCCTCTTTTACTCACCATGAATCCTAGCAGTTTTCCGGAAGAAACACCAAATACGCACTTCTTCGGGTTCATCTTTAGTTGATGCTCCTTCGATCTCTGCATTACAGCCCTAAGGATTTGAGCGTGCTCCTTCCTGGTTTTGGATTTGACCAAGATATCATCTACATAGACCTCCATGTCAATGTGAATCATGTCATGAAAGATTGCCATCATAGCCCTTTGGTAGGTGGCTCCAGCATTCTTAAGTCCAAATGGCATGACCATGTAGCAATAGGTTCCCCATGGAGTTATGAAGGATGTTTTCTCTTGATCTTCCTCAGCTAGTCTGATCTGGTTATATCCTGAAAAACCGTCCATGAAAGATAACATCTCAAATCCAGCCGTGTTATCAACCAGCAAATCTAAGTGAGGTAGTGGGAAATCATCTTTTGGGCAGGCTTGATTGAGGTTGCGAAAGTCTATGCAAATTCTAACCTTTCCGTCCTTTTTCGCCACCGGGACGATGTTAGCTATCCACTTAGGGTAGAGCACTACCCGGATGAACTTGGCCTTGTGTAGTTTGTCAACCTCTTCTTTTACTTTAAGTGCTAATTCCGGTTGTAGCCGTCTCAACTTTTGTTTCACGGGTTTGGTGTCGGGTTTGAGGATTAGCCGGTGTTCTACAAGTTCTGTGCTTAATCCAGGCATGTCCTCGTATGACCAAGCAAACCCATCACGGTGCTTTTGGAGCACGGCTATTATGGACCCTTCTTCTTCTGGACTCAAGCGGGCACTAATTAGCACTATCTTCGGATCCTCCTTTGTTCCGAGGTTGACTTCTTTGGTGGGTTCGTCGATGGCTGATGAAGGTTCATCAAACCGTCTCGCCCCACTCACAAGTGGTTCGACCAAGTCATCTCCCTCTTCCTCTTCACTAAGCTCAAATACACCTAAACCATCACTGCAAGACTCTTCTTCCGCTACCTCCAGTGGTTCGGAGATGACCCCAGTCTGAAGATATTTATCCAATTTTCTCAAATCTTTGCACCTATCAGCTAATTCCTGAACTAAGAACAAAGGAACTTGCCTAGTTCTACAATTCCTAGACATGGGGGAGGCTAACCTAGTTCCTAAACTATTATGTACATGGTTTGGGAAAGGGGTCAACTCTGTCCTAGATGGGGCAAGAGTAGACCCTTGGGACAGAGATTCCATGACGGCAGGGCTCCCCCACCAAACAGGCTCCTCGAAAATGGCTTCTCCTCCAGCGGGAGGGGAATTGAACTTTTTTTTTCGTGACCGAACGCGTGTAGCATGGAACATTCAGAAGAACTAGTGTTGGTCGGAGCTGAGAGCATTGGAACGGTGGGTGGGTGAAACAAGAAAGGGATGAACGTAGCTGGGGCTGGTTCATCCTTGGCTAAGAAAAGCCCTACCGTCGGTCTGGCTGATTCACGGAACAAGGAGGATATGCCAAAGTCCTCCTCTTGATCACCTTCGTAACATTCTCGCACCTCTTCTTCTATCTTGGGTAGTTCCTGCCTCTTTCTTACAAAATGATTCCTGAGGGACCATCCCTTTGCTTCTTTTGATGGTTCAACAAACTTATATCCCAGGCCACACCCCCCAATGACAGGGTTCTCTGAGATGGGATGACGGATCCCTTGTTCTTCTTTCCCTAACCCTGAGCCTGAGCTATATCCCATCTTACTCATGAGCTGCCAACCTATACTCGGCCTAGACCTCAGATGGGAATTCACTGATGAAAGGATAGGCTCTTTGCCTTTCCTAGAAGTTATCATGGATGGAATTTGCTCTGCTGTTACCGAGTCCAATGACTCGATGTAGGGAGTGCTTTTAACTTTCACAATTTTCCCGTTGTATGGGAACTTATAGCACTGATGGTTGGTAGATGGGACTCCTAAGGTTTGGTCCATCCATGGTCTCCCTAAGATGGCATTGTAGATTGGCTTAACGTCCAGAATGTAGAATTCCGAGGTCATGGATACCGGGCCGATTTCTAATTGGAGGAAGATCTTCCCGTCTGCTGGTCTCTGGGAATTGTCATAAGCTGAGACCATCATAGAGGTTGATTCAACCTTCTCTGGGTCTATCCCTATCCTTTTGAGGGTCTTAAGGGGACAGACGTTGATGGAGGCACCAGTATCCAATAGAATAGAATCTACTGGATGGCCGTTAAGGATGGCGGTTAAGCATAAGGGGAGGGATCGGCATTCAGGGGGAGCTAAATCCTTTTCGGGGAAAGAGATCATAGGAGTATGAGTGACTGAGAGTATGGCATTAGTGACCCCGCCACTAGGAAGATCTTCGTTCACCGTGATCTGTTGCAAGAAATTGAACAACGTCTCCCTATGTGTGGGAGACCTGCGGATAAGCTCAAGGATGGAGATTTTAGCGGGGGTCTTTTCCAGATGCTGGAGTATGTCATACTCAGACTGGGCGTTCCCCTTGGCATGGAAAGAGCTTTCTTGAGAGTCTAGGGGCTGGCTCGGGGGAATGATGCGATTCCTGAGCGTTACCCCTACTGTGATTGGGTCTGTTTCCAACGGTGACCTTATGGGATTGAAGCTGATCATCGAATCCAGGTTCTTGTTTAGGCAAAAGACAGATAAGGTGGGTCCTTCGGCTGTAACTGGAGGGATCTGAACGAGGGAGACCGGCTTGAGGGTTGCCGATCGCTCTTTGGGTCGGATTAGGACTAAAGGCTCATTTGGAGAAAACGTGGAGACCTCTGGGGTAGCCCCTTTAGTTTCACACGACCAAGTGGGGTCTTGGTGCTTTATCCCGGACCCTTCATACTCCCAGTACTGCTCCCTGCGAACTGTCACGGGCTCCAAGTCATTGATCAGTGTGTTGACCTTCCCTTGAGAGCCGGGGTCTGGACCTACCTGATGAGAGGGCAATGGGTCCTTCACGATCCCCAGTTCTTTCTTAGCCTTTAGAGCCTCAATGGCTTTTCTCATGTCTTCCCAATTTATCCTCCCTTCATCATTCAAGTCATACACCCAATCCCTGAAGGTGAAGCAATTATATATGGTGTGTCCCGTGATCCTATGGTAAGGGCAATACCTGGAGGTGTCCGTATTGCGCGGGACACCTTCCTTTGGAGGCGGAAGTTGAATGGCATTGCAGGCCATCAAAGCATAAAAGATATCTGCCAGTGATTCTGGCAGAGGTGGATATGATGCCCGCTTAGCCATAGGACGACTGTAGTTAGTCGGGGGAGGGACGGCTGAGTATTGCTTCTGGCTGGGCTGAGTATCAGACTTAGAATGAGAATTGGTAATCCTGGTCGGTGGTGCTAGCATGCTGACCTGTTCATTGATAGTGACTCCTTCTGTGGTAGGAGTTGATGTGGTTTTCTTATTCCTGCTTCTATTCTCAAAGAATGAAGGCAGAGTGGAGTCTCGAATTTGGGACTGTACTACCCTAGCTCTATTGTATAGCTGTGCGAACGTCTGAAGTTCACTGAGCATAAGGATGGCTCGAAGCTGGGGAGTAGCATTATTAACAAGCATGGTGACTGCTTGTGCTTCAGGAATAACGACCTCTGCTCTAGAAGCCATGGCCCTCCACCTGTTAGCGAAATGAGTGAAGTCTTCATCGGACTTCATTTTCTCCATCACTAGATCGAACAAGGTGGGGGGTAAGGCTGCCATATGGTTGAAGTGGGTAATGAACCTCTCAGAGACCATGTCAAAGTTGATCAGGTCAGTAGCTGGCAAAGAAGAGAACCACCTCAAGGCTTCTCCCTCGAGGGACTTTTGGAAAAGGTGGACCAGAAGGACTCTATCGAAGAGCCACTGATGGGAATCCATGAGAAACCCGGACAAATGATGATGGGGGTCTGTGGTACCATCGTACTTTCTGTACTTGGGTACCTTAAACCCTTGTGGGAAATAAGCTGGGGGTAGCTTGCAATAGTTCGAGAGAGAATATGGCTGCCTGAGGTTGAGATTCTCGGCCATGAGTCGCCGTACACAATTCTCGACCTCATTCTTATAAACAAACTCCTCCTGCTTGGGAGGTGTAACCTGATTGATGGGGTTAAAAGGGATCGTATGAGTGGGCATGGTTTGACCCGGCTGGGGTCTGCTAGAAGATCCTTGGAATTGAGTTTTCCGAGGAGTGGCATCCTGAATTTTGCCACGAGAAACCAACTGGATGAGTTGATCCGGAGTATAGCGTGATAGGACGGCGATGAGTTCCGGATCTTCTCCAAGGTTTTGGAATGTTCTACTGGAGATCACTGGCTCATCCTCTCCTTGGGAGGTGGAAGATTCATCGGAGTCTTTTCTCTGAGGACCTTCTCTGGACGTTTGGAGCATCCCTATGAAGGTCTGTTGTGGATCTTCTTCAATCTCAAACAGAGGATTGTGAACAATATTGCCACCGAACTGGTCCATATCATCATATACAGCATTGACATACATTCGGTTCATTATGAAGTACAGACCCTAGCTGATTTTAGGTTTCACTTGAAATGTTTGCCAATGTTCTAGCAAAACAAATTTAACCCCTTAACGACCCTTCACTTTTCCAAAACTTGTTGCACTGGGATTCAATTAGGCGTCTTCAAACTTGAGATAGTTCACTGATCTCTCACACAAACCCCAAGGTTCTTACAGGGTGGTTTCAGGTACAACCTGCTCGGCGGCCAAGTGGGAATCCCTGGCTCGCGGAGACTGACGGAGGTTCCCAACAGAAAAAGACTAGTCGCACCCGAGTGGGAATCCTCAGGTGGAGAGTCAGATCCTGCGGGAGAGGTGACTAAAGAGTGTGATGCCGGCTCTTCCTTAAAACCCCCTCGGAGAACACCCCAAAAACCCAAAAGGTTAACAAATGGCAGATCAGAATAGGTGACAGCACATCATGCATGAACAGCAGTAGCAAGCAGAGAATAAGCTAAGCAGAACAGGTAACAGCACATCATGCACGGACAGCAACAGCAAGAAGTTACAGAACTCACGTGGGTCGACGGCCAGGGGCTGGCCGTCCCAGGGGGCGGACGGCCAGGCTTTGGCCGCCCAAAGGGATGTCGACGGCCATGATACGGCCGTCCAACGGTCCTGACGGCTAAGAGATGGCCGTCCAAAGGTAGGTAGACGGCCAAGGATCCGCCGTCAACGTGTCTGGACGGCCAGGAGGTGGCCGCTCAAGGGTACATCGACGGTGAGGGGTGGTCGTCTACAGGGTTGGACGGCCAGCTGTTGGCCGTCCTCAGGTGATGCCGACGGCCGACCGCTAGCCGTCCAAGAGGCTCGACGGCCGGGGTCCCGCCGTCTAGAGACTATGGAGTTCAGGATCCTCACCTTCTTTTCCTTTGAACGTGACGCGTGCAGCGAGCTACTGTGGTCCCACCGTGATCGCCAGAAGGCTGTAGGCGCCCGGAACGTCCCCCTCCGCGGCTGTGCAGCGCCCGCGGAGCCTCGGCGTTGGGGGTTTCTCCGTACGTCTTAGCACTGTGGCGATTCAAAGAGGAGGGGTTAGAAATGAGAGTGTGATCGCCAGGAGCATTACCTTTCGGTTCCTGTGCTCCGCAGGAATGTAGAAGATGATCGCGTTTTGTGAGAGCGGGAGACGTCGATTCCTCCTTCTCTTCCTCCGGCCGGCCAAAGGAAGAGAGCCCGAAATTCTGTACGCGTGTAGGTGGTAAGGATCCCTGAAAAGAAAAAGACCAAGCAAAGACGAACCCGATTAGAACTGTAGAGTGCAAAATCTATTCAGAAAGGTGTAAAAACTAACTAAAATCAGTGGGAAACGCACCGGATGGGTGGTGGGGAGGGAAGGTGACCATATGTTATGGCCACCCACCTCCCGTTTTTTTAAAACCTCTGTGGGAGTACGGATGGCTAAGTCATCCTATATGTACATGCATGCAAGTGAAGAGGAGTGGCGTGTGTGGAGAATGAATGATATTACTAATGTAAAAGAATGAGTAAAAAATAAAAGGGAGAAGTTAGAAAGGCAAGCCCGTTTCCAGATGTAGCCTGAGCCTTCCTCCTTGAGGTCTCCTCGAGCCTCTCACCAGAAAGTCCCTCTCTGCCTCTCCAAAATTCCTCTTAACCAAAAAAATCCTTCCTCTTGTCCCCCCCTTTCTTCCTTCTTAACCCCCGCTCGAGAGGATGTGGAGGGTTTAAATAGGCGAAGGAAAAAAGGGAGAAATCAGGGGTCTAAATCCCCGTAAATCCCCCTTCAACCAATGGGGAGTGGTCAAGGGTTGGCGGTAGTGGCCGCGGCAGTCGACAGAGTGGGGAGTGGTCGGAGTAGTGGGGGACGAGGGCGGAGAGTAGAGGAGATCATGGGGAAGACGGGGTCAAAAGGTGGTTAAGGAGTGGACGGCCAGGTGACATGCCTTCCACTCTTGCGGTGGAAGGCGACCCGGCTGGCCTTCGAGGGGAGTGGAAGGCGAGGGGTGGCCTTCGAAGGAGGTGGAAGGCAAGGGGTGGCCTTCGAAGGCGGTGGAAGGCAAGGGGTTGGCCTTCTACGAAAAGGTGAAGAAAAAGTGGCCAAAAGGTGGACGGCAAGGTGGTTGGCCTTCGAAGGGGGTAGAAGGCGGGGGGTGGCCTTCGAAGGCGGTGGAAGGCAAGGGGTTGGCCTTCTAAGAAAAGGTGAAAAAGGTGGCCAAAAGGTGGACGGCAAGGTGGTTGGCCTTCGAAGGGAGTAGAAGGCGGGGGGTGGCCTTCGAAGGTGGTGGAAGGCGAGGGGTGGCCTTCGAAGGGGGTGGAAGGCGGACTGGCTGGCCTTCCACGAAGAAGGTGGCTAGGGTCGGGATTTGGTTAATGGGCCTAGCCGGTAGTGGGCTGAGATGGCTGAAATGAGGGGATTTTAGTGATGAAGGGCTACTGATGGGCAGGGTTCATGACCAAAAGGGTGGTCCAAAATCGGTGTCTACAGGTGGATGCAAGGTCTTCATCACTACCTGCCAAGAAGGCATGGAATGGATTCGGCCATGGGTATTATAGAAGCTGAATCTCACAGACACTTAACTCTTGTAGAAAGGTGAAAATCAAATCTTCTTAATTTGTACGACCTACACATTCCAACTCTCAAAGTCTCTTTAAAGTTGGGCAACAAAATCCCTACCTTCCCAGTTTGTTCAGAAGAAGTAACTTGTCACAGTCCATAAGCTAACTACAATCAACAATAGGATCTTACAAAGCTTCAAAAATCGCTGACACATGTACCATTTGATCCATCCTCATAATTAGAAACAAACAAGAAAGAAGGGATAAGTGATGACAAGTTTTTAACACTTGGCATCAACTATACCATGCCCTCTTTAATCACAGATGCAAACTGAGTAGAAGTCAACCCTAATCACTCTATATATGTGTACCACTTTCCTAGTTTGTTTAGAAGAAGGAACTTGTCACAATCCATAAGCTAACTACAATGAACAATAAGATCTCACAAAGCTTCAAAAATCGCTGACACATGTACCATTAGATCCGTACTCATAATTAGAAACAGACAAGAAAGAAGGGATAAGTGATGACAAGTTTTTAACACTTGGTATCAGCTATACCATGTCCTCTTTAATCACAGAGGCAAACTGAGAAGAAGTCAACCCTAATTACTCCATATATGACACCAGCACCTAGCCTTAAAGAGGCCATAGTTTTACATTTGATATATATTAATGCCCCTGGCAGGTCCCACAGATAGAGAAGGTTGTCTATCTTCAATAACATAATGGTGACAACGCTGTGGACATGAGAATTCTGAGGTGTTAAAATAAATAAAGAATTAAACCAGCACATCCAGAGGATCCAATTTAGATGAATCAACAAATCTTTCACAGACTAACCATAAAACATCAGTATTTTCCATTACACTTCTTCTTGAGACCTGACAGATCCTAATTACACAGACTGAACCGGAGTTTCATAATAAAAGTGTTGGCACCAGCGATCCAACTACAGTTTCATAACAAGATTGAAAAGGCTAGCAGACCCAAGTACAATTCCATATAAGAGAGATTGAATTAATTAGCAGACTCAAACACAATTCATGTTTATACTTGAAAGTATGCTAAAATGGATGAAGCCCATACAAAGATCTTATGTTCTGCTTACAATGTCGATGGATCATATGATGGCTGCACTTAAACGTAAAAATAATACAACTATTAACAAACAAGTTGTACAATTATAAGCTTAACAAAAGTCATGTTTAGGACATGAGTTATGAATCAATTGTCCGTCTTCGGAAGGCATTAATGAACAAGTATAAAACTATAATGAAAACAATAAATAAGTTGGAACTAGTTTTGTCCCTGATTTGCCACAAGGAAAAAGACATTGATTATAGAAAGACACTATATCTAAACGAACACTTCCCAGGATCTCATCAATATCCTCAACATATAACACGTATTTACTGTAACAAATAATCAAAGCTCGATATTGAATGGACAATGGTGGTTTTGTCCAATGAGAGAGTTGCTAACATACCTGCCTTGAAGGAGCCAATGGTGGTCTACAATGCAGTTGCTGACAGTCTTTTGGAAGACAATTCGATATTCAATGGACAGAAATAATGGTTGCTTCCGTTAGAGAAGAAGAAGCTGGGAATGTAGGGTACACACAGAAAATATCCTTATCTCATAAAATCTGCACTCAGGTGTAAGATAAGCATGCGCTGAAAAAATGCAACTTTGGCTCATATGCATCTACTACTTTGGGGGAAGCTTCACTCCAGATTGGATCAGACCGACCCTACTGTCTGATCTGACTGGGAGAAATTTATCTTCGAATGCTCACGTAAGAAAATTGAAAGTTCATACAGGAAGAATGATAAGTAAAAGTAAACAATGGTAAAAAGATGGATTGCAATTATTTGTCTCCTCTCTGTTGATGGTGCTGCACATGGTATCTGTCCTTGGTGATTCTGCCGGGAAGGCTAGTCTGTTTTTGTCAGAAACCCAACATGACATGTTGATCACCTCTCCCACTCCTTGTGTTGTTCCAATATGAGCAGGTGGGGGTGAAAGAAAGCATTAGGTTTTTTATGCAGAGATGTAGACATTTCCTTTTGGTCATGCTGGCATGGCATAGGAGTTGGGATGGAGATATTTGATAATACAGATAGGATTGTCCTCCACTCCATCATGTTGTTAATTCATACAAATTAGTGAAGGATTCAATGGACAACGACTAATCTAGTATTCCGTGTTCTGTGGTGCAGCAGTTGTGTTCAAATTGGCCCGGGGTGGTAATGGTGAGGGCTGTGATGTAGGTATTCTATCATGTCTGAAGTCTTAGAAATGGATGGCTTTGATTCAAATTTTTGACCTAATAAATGCTGACCAACAATAATCTATACATAGTTGGTGTATAATGGCTGTAAGTTAAAGCATGCCTCTTGGGTCAAACTTTGAATGGTCAAGCCCCCAAGGCATGCAATTTTGGGGTCTCAAGTTTGGCTTTCAAAAAAAGAGAAAGATGGGTGGGTCAAGGGGTTGGAAACCCAAGAAGGGAAGGCTCTTTGGCTGGTCAATAAGGTTGGGCTAGGGCTCAAGCACACGAGGAAGAGGAGCACATTGTGCAAATGGGCAGACTTATTTGATTTGATGCTGCCCTTTTGATGGTCCCTTCTCTTGTTATGCCTTCCTAGAAGCTCACCTTCATATTGTCCATGAAATTAGATGTCCTCTGGTATCTGTCCAAATGTTTCTCTCTCAGTGATGTCTCCACCTTTCCCTCTTTTTTTATTCTTCTTCAATTGTTGTGACTTTCTTTTGGTGAGTGAGTCCCTGCACACCAAAGTTACCTCAAATCATGGTGCCCATGTTTTAAAGGGTCTTGGACTGTTTGGTGGTGCTCAATAAGGAACCCCTCACTGGTTGTTGGAAGACCACATTAGGGATCAAAAAGAGGGATTCCAACTTGATGCCCCAAGCTATACAACCTTTAACCCAGTCATGGCTTTCTTCATGTGCTTCAGCTCCTTTTCTTTATTCCCCTTCTGCCTATAAACCCACAGCCCTGCCTTTCTCCTCTTGGATTGGGGCATCCCATACCATTTTTCTTTATATTTTCCCCCAGAGGCCTACCTTCATCTTTGTGCCAAAGACTCTGATGTTGTACCACTCGTTTGTGAGGCACACTGGTCTTTCAAGTCTTGGGGGGCATCTATTATAGTCACTAATCCACTAGAGGTTTCTTTAAGCAGTATAAAGAAGGAAGGAATGGAAAAAGTTTACATATCTTACAATCCAGTGAAAACTTCTAAATAAGACTGCATATTACTCAGAGTGAACTCAAGTACCTTTTCTCTGAAAATTGAAGAAGAACAATGTACTTTGTTGGAGCAAGAGCATCAAAGAAGAGGTGATACATAATTAGAAGGAACTATAAAAAACATTCACCATGATTAGAAATATGTCAATACTGATATACTATAAATATCAACAAATGACAATTTCTTCCTCCTCTTGCTCACATCATAATGAAAGTTGTCCATGAACCATGTCCCTGTTGGTAGACTTGTTGATTCTGGATACACTATCTCATTTGATGTGTCTTTTCTGTGTAGGATCCTCATACAAGCCAAATTATCAGACTTGGTTATGGTGTGCGAGGCATTATCAGTTAGTACCTCCGAGACCCTCCTGATGTGTCTACTACTACCCTTTTCTACTGGCTTTGCACTTTCCATCATGAGTCAACAGAATCATGCCAGGTAACAAGTTCTTTCCGAGCCTTCATGGTTGCACAGGTAACAAGTTCTCAAAAAATTGGCCCTCCATTTCTGGACATATTAGGATGTATAAACTAAGCCATCTGACATTTTGACCAAGGTTGCACTTAGTACAGCATAAAATCCATTACAGGCACAGGATTTTCCAGAAAAGTTGATCATATGATTTGTTTGATGATTCAAAATGTTCAGACAATCAAAAAGCATGTGAAAAATCTGTGCATCCATATTATGATTTAGGCATCCATATTATGACCAACCTTTGTGAAAAATCTGTGCATATGACAAATTTCATGCTGTACCCAATGAACCCCAAGTGTATTTAGATATATGAGGTATTTTTCTTAAGGCACACAACTTCCTCCTATGTTAATTCATAATAATGTGGGTTCAGTTTCTTCATCCTTTATCTTATCAAATATTAACTGACTATGGAGCCTTCACTAATAGCCTCTTTACTTCAGCATGCAGCTTGACTAGAGCTTTTTGTTGTAATAGAGAGTCACCAACTTATTTAAAAGAATATTAGCATACCACTTTATGAACAAATTCTACCATAATGACTTTGCAAACAGATTCTATTGTTTCAACTACAAAACTAACTTATATGACTTTGCAAACAGATTCTAATGTGTCAACTACAGAATTAAGTGTATTTACTAGATGCAGATAGGCATTTGTATATGTGTGCTTAGCAAACACTGTAAATACCTTTTTATTATAGTTGTTTCATCACTATAAATGAAAAGCTTTCCTACTTGCACCAAAAGTGAAAAGAATATTAATGAGATGGGAAAACCAAGAGACCTTACCTTCTCCCAGAGATATCCATGAGCCATATTAGAAAATGACAATTTCTTCCTCCTCTTGCTCACATCATAATGAAGGTGGAAAGGACAAAACAATATACAAGAAGAAGCCATATTAGAAAATGCAAATTAGGAAGGGAAATAATGGTGTTCTTGCAACAGGTTCTAATTCAGATGGACTGGCTGAGAAGCCTGTGCCATACATAGCTTTCCACATGAGGATAGACAAGGACTGGATGATCCACTATAAGAAGCTTGAGTAGAGATTAAATATCAATAAAGCTATTAAATCAACCATTGTAGTACTCATTATTATGCATCAACTAAAACAACTATTGAAATAGACAGTTATGCTATGGACCTGGTCATAGATTATTGTGTTTCGTTGGTGGGCTCAGGAGGGATTTAATGTGAGTATAGTCATCTTGTCAAACAGGATTTGCCATGAAGGCAACCCAACTGTTTACATATCTCATATTTTGCCCTCATCATCGCCCTCACCCCAAAATCATGGATATCACAATATCTCCATCGCCAACTATGCATATCGGTACTCATTATATGTGCCGCAGATGGGGCTGCAATTGATGCCCCGCCTGCCACCTACGTACATTGAGGCTGACATACATATTAGGGACAACATTAGTGGCCACATGATAAGAGGTGAAATTGGCACAAATTCCAGTCGCAAGACGAACATATGTAAGACAACATAAAATACAAGTGAACATTACATATTCAACCATTGCAATACCCATTATTATGCATCAATTAAAACCAGCATTGAAATAGACTAGGATGGCATGGACTAAAGAAGCATTGAAAAAGGCAAGGATGCCATGGGCTAAACAAGCATTGAAATAGGCAAGGATGCCATGGACTAAACAAACATTGAAAAAGGCAAGGATGTCATGGACTAAACAAGCATTGAAATAGGCAAGGTTGAGAAAACGAAGTCAAGATTGAAGCCATTAAAACAAAGTTAAAGTTAGAACTCACAAAAATGATTGGTGATTACACAACTAAGAGAAAAGCAAAGACAAAGTTAAAAAATCCGTGACCTAAGCATGAAAAGACACAAGCACAATGTCTACAGTATAAAACAAATACTTAGAACATTGGGTTTCAAATGCATAGACATGTGGATATATAAAACAGGTATAGAAGCTCTACCTGCCAGTTTTGAAACAAAAGACAAACTTACCTATCACTCTTGAAGCCATGTCAACAGATAAGCCAAAGCATGAGGGTTACAGAAATTTAAGAACAGTTGTAAGAGTAAGTTGTCCACCTAATGGACATAATCTCATCTCATCTAGCATTTTTTTGTTTAACAAATAGCCACTTCCTAGATATGAGAAAAAGAAGCCAAGATTGAAGGTATAAAAGCATGAGATGGAAAACCTGAAATGCCTTAAAACTGATATGGCCAGCTGGTAGTTAAAACTATAACATTGAAGTACTGAGACTAAAAAAAGGCATACACTTGATTTGAATCACATGAAAATAAAGAACCTTTTCTATCTTGGTTGATCATACACCACCATTCTCAGAGTGACCATTCTAGGATGATGCGTCCTTGTTTAAAAAGAAAATACCATAAGAGGGGTATCGCAAGATACATTAACAATAATTCAGAACATAATTGCATTGGCAAAAATAGATATATTACTGCATTTCATTGGTGGGCTCAGGAGGGATTTACTGTGAGTATAGTCATCTTGTCAAATAGGATTGCCATCGAGGCCAACCAACTATTTGCATATCTCATATTTTGCCCTCATCATCGCCATCACCCCAAAATCATGGATATCACAATATCACCATCGCCAACTATGCATGTCGGTACCCATTATATGTGCCGCAGATGGGACTGCAATTTATGCCCCGCCTGCCACGTACGTACATTGAGTGTGACATACATATTGGGGGCAACATTAGTGGCCACATGATAAGAGGTGAAATTGGCACAAATTCCTGTTGCAAGACGAACATATGTAAGACAACATAAAACACAAGTAAACATTACATACTCAACCATTGAAATGGACAACGATGCCATCGAGTAGGTCGTAGATTAGTGTGTTTCGTTGGTGGGCTCAGGAGGAATTTAATGTGAGTATAGTCATCTTGTCAAACAGGGTTGCTATGAAGGCCAACCAACTGTTTACATATCTCATATTTGTCCTCATCATCGCCCTCACCTCAAAACCATGGATATCACAATATCGCCATCGCCAACTATGCATATCGGTACCCATTATATGTGCCGCAGATGGGGCTGCAATTAATGCCCTGCCTACCACCTACGTACATTGAGTCTGACATACATATTGGGGGCAACATAAGTGGCCACATGATAAGAGGTGAAATTGGGACAAATTCCTGTCACAGGATAGCATACGTTAGGAACATGTATAAGACAACATAGAACATACAAAAAGATTATATACTCAAAATTCATAGGCGTTTGACAAAAACATGTCCTACGGAGTGTCTAACAACACATCTCAAACACCACATTAGCTCAGAAACAAAAGAGTGCTGAAACGATAAAAGGATCCCACTCATAGAAACGTAGACCAACATTAATAGATTAGCATCCTATTCTGCCTCCCATAACTGGCGTGCGATGTTCGTCCTCAAGACCTCCCCTGCTCTCATTTCAATTGTTGGGGTGACAATTGTTGGATCGACATTATCATCGCCTACACCATATTCCTCTACAACATTTTGCAGAAAGTAGAAGTCATGTCCCTGCTCCCGACGGATGAAGTTGTGAACCACAACACATGCGAGCACAATGTACAACTGAGTACGAAAAGGATATTTGTTCCCTTTCCTAAGCGTGGTAAAACGCATCTTTAAGACGCCAAAGGCACGCTCCACACAGTTCCTGATTTGTGCATGGCGGTGATTAAATTTATCCCGCAGGCTCCTGTACGGAGCATTACCACGGCCTTGATATTGTTCCAAGTGGTATCTCTCTCCACGGTACGGGGCTAGGAATCTACCAGTGTTTGCATACCCACAATCAACCAAGTAATACTTTCCCTGTGGTACACTGAAGCCACCTCTCTCTAATGCTCTTGAAAGTATCTTCTGATCCCCAGTGGCGCCTTCCCAACCTACACCAACATAAATAAACTGCAAATCGAAGGACACTGCCGCCATCACATTCTGACTTATCTCACCTTTACGATTTCGATACCGACATTGCTTTGACTTGGGAACATGTGCAGGGATGTGGGTGCCATCAATTGCACCGATGGCATCCTACAATAACAGTATTAGGTTACATTATTTGTTTCCACCAAAATCAAAACATTGAAAATACAAATCTTGGTTTACCTTAAAGTAGGGGTAGAACTTCGGATTGTGACGAATGGATGGGTGTACATCCTCCAAATTCGTTGGGAGTTGAATATAGTCGAACCTAAGATCAGCGACAGCCTTGATGACACGGTTGACATATTGACTAATGGTTTGAGAGGAGTGCTGGAAGTGCTCACATGCAGCCTGCGTAGTAAGTCCGTGACCCATAACATATAGGAACATGGCTAGTTGTTCACTAGCAGTAACATCTCGACAGTCCCTAATGAAACCTCTCCCCACTAAGGTGTCCCTCAAACGAATAAACATATGTGGATTAAGTCTGAACATGTGATAGCAACGAGCCTCATGACCGTGTAAAATGTGCTCGACCCACACTCGGCCTGTATAAGTTGAGGTGTGCATCAATCTGGGCACCCGCACATTATGCATAGGCTCTTCTTCGAGCTCTTCCATGATAAGGTGGTCGAAGATAAGGAATACTTCATTCTCCTCTTCAATGATCTCCCTTAGCATGTTGTCCCAATTTGGGTGTGGGTACCCTACATTTACACCCATCTCAAATTCGTTGCCACTAAATTATAGGCATAGGCAAGGTGCAAAGCAAACAAAGTACATATAATTCGGATAACAATTAAGAGTAATGTCTTTAACATATAGAACTTACATGATAAAGAAGAAAGTAGAGAACAATGCAGCATGAAGACATGAAAACATGATAACATAACAAGACACCATGCAGGCGTCTATGCACGCGCTAATAAAATCACTAGGCCAACCAAGATTAAGAATAACAACAGGAAGATTAGTAACATGATGCAAATAGAGACGACAACAACATTCCGCATTCGTACGGATGTAGGATTCATCTCCATTGTTTGAGGCAGATGAGGTGCCGTAACACCGGTGCATGCTGCCACTAAAGGAGGAATAGAACTCCCAGCTACGGTACCCCCAAATGCATCATTTGCGTCTTCCATTGATGTGAAACCTTTAAACCTGGCACCTGGATAACCATTTACTTGGGCATAGCACTTAGCCCAACTGTAGTACACACCTGGGCAGCGCCCAACCCATACTACATAGCATTTATACTTGCCCATTTCTGGAGATACTCAATATCCTGCAATAAAGGCCTGTAGGATAAAATAGGACTTCGTGTAATTTAACATACGAGAGTACAGTACACAGCGTGCAAGAAAATAGAAAGCAATAAACATAATAGTCCTACAACTGCTCCCAAACATAGCATGTCCAAAATGGGGAAAAGTGTCACAACATAGTACAAATAACAGTCACATAAGGTCATAGCAATATCACTGGGGTGGTGCAGGTGCAATTTTAATCTGGTGGTAGATCCATCCCAACTTGTCCTCATCATCTAGTGCCAAGAAGACCACCCGATTCTTTGGCTCCATGAAGAGACCAGCTCCACTGTAAAGTAATTCACGAGTAAAGCCCGGCAGAGATTTCAACTTAAGTATACACTCTCGAACTGCTTGCTCCTCGTGGGCATACGCTTGTGATGATGAATGAGGGCTCAACAGTTCACACATTTTCAGCCTCTCTTTGTTAACAGCAGTGTACTCCCTCAACGAGTCACATGCATAGTCAATACTTTTGCGACGCCTCTTTCCTCCCGTAGACGAATAAGGGGTGGCTCGTCTCTTAGCAGGGGAGATTGCTTCATCATCGGTCGGGACTGTTGGTTGTGGAGTGTGACGCGTAGGAGGAGTGTCCTCTCCTAACAGATCGGTGAAAGATTGACGTTGAGAGGCCGACAAGTTGAAAGGATTAAACTCATCGCCGAAAGAATCTACCCCCATGGCACTAAACTGTGACTGTGTATGTGGCTCCAGTTGTGTATGTGGGTGTGGCATTGGTTCTGGCCGTGGCCGTATCGGTGTACGGCTCTCCTCATCGTCACCAAAGGATCTCCTACGTTCAAGATCAACAACTTGATTTGAACCGAAGAATAGACTCCCCCGAGTCGTGCTCTTCCCACATATGAGATCCAACTCCGCTTTCAACTCAAACGGCTTTCCAAAGAATACCTTGTATTTAGGATTTGACTGTGCAAAAAAGACAAAAAAAATCAGGTGCTGTTTTTTTTTACACAAGTACTAGGTCGAAATACTGAAATTGTGGGAGTCTACGCACATACCGCAATAGCATCTTCCCATGCATCATTGCCAGAAGGGATGGGCATATTGGTGGTGTCATCCCAACCCCAACCACTACGATCTATCAATTGTAGATACTCTCGATAAGTTCTCTTAATATTCTTCCAACGATTGGACAAATTGTCCTGATCCATATTGAGATGTGTGGCTTCATTAAAGGGGACCATGATCTCGGTCCAAACATGCTTTTTAAAAGTCCCCTGATGGCAATGATGTTTATGGTATTGATCCACTAATAAGTTAACTAGTATCCTGTCCTGGCGGGGGGTCCAATTACCGACCCGAGCCTTCCCTCTCGAGTCTAACATATTCAAGTAGGAAGCAAGGTACACCATTTAGGGTTAGTACAATAGCACAAGATGTAGGACAGGATGTATGCATGCCATGCATATAGAAAATCTAAGTGGAAAGTGGTTGTATACATAAGTTTATGTTTTTACCTGACTGAGACATCCTGACAATTGACGGATGCGAACGTAAATCACACCTACAGTTAACATGTGAGTAGTCATACAACATGTATAATGAGATTGGGTAACCAAGCATGCATGAAAATAGATCACTTGAACATAGGCCAGCATAGACCCACTCACTGACTTAAATGGCTTTAGGGGGATAGACCTAAATTAATTCTTATGAAAATTTTGAAGCAAATCCGACAACAAAAATCACAGGAATTAATAATCAGCAAAGCTGATATTTTGGCCATCATCTGTGACAGTAAAGTAAGCCGGGAAGAACAAGGATTGCAAGAATAAGGATTGTATGTATGAAAAATACATATAGGAGGACAGGGGACAGACCTAAATTAACCGGCCTAAATCAATTCATATGTCTATTTTCAAACAAATGACAGAACAACAACCGTACGAACTAATAATCAACAAATGTGAAATTTTGGTCAAGATCTGTGACAGTAAAAAAGGCTGGAAAGAACAAGCAAGCATGTACTAAATCCTGCCGAAACAAAATAAATAAAATAGGTATACGGGCAGGAACCTAAAATAATTAATATGAAAATTTTCAAGCTAATCAGACAACCAAAAGCACATGAACTAATACACACCGACAACATAGCTTTGGTCATCATATGTGACAGTAGGATAAGTTGAAAAGAAAAAACCGTACAAATCAGAATTCGATGTATGAAACCGTATCTAAAGAAACTCCATTTAAAATATAAACACATGACTTACGGATTGCAAGAACACGCACGAACAATAATGTTTTACCAGATCACAACGGTTGCAAGAATAAGTCGGACGTAAAGGCTAAGAAGAAATTTTTTTTTTAACTTTTACACGAACACAGGGAAAGGGGAAGATCGGGAGGTTTGTGAACAAAATCCTCCTCTGCAGGTCCGAGTTTGAAAAACCTACCTGTGCTTTGGATGACGGTCCACGGTCCAGAAAGGAGGAAACAAACGCTGCTCGTAGAAGAAGGGATGGTCGCAAATGTGGGAGTTCGAACAGAATGGATGTTGGTGAACGCAGTGGTTGCCGCAATCAAAGATTTCGTTTTCTCCCGTTGAAACCGCCATGGTTGAACCACCATAGAGATAGGAAGAGGCGCATGGAACAACCAAGCCATCGGAAGGGAAAGGACGAGAGACAGCCACCCGAGGTGAACCCATATGTTCTCCATGCCTCGAGCGGCCAAAGAAAGGGGAGAAGACGAACCTGATAGATCTTTTACGACAGCCGGATGGTATGCACAGAACGGAGAAGACCACGAACGAACGGGGGGAAGGCGGAGCCTTCTCGCGAAGGAGAAGCGCGTCGAAGCCAGCGGCGGACAGCGGGTACGCAGGAGCAACGCCTCCACGGTCGGCAGAGCAGCGCCTCGGAGCCAGAGAGGAAGAGGAGAGGTGGTGGCCAGAGAGCGAGCAGACGGTCGACGGTCGCCAGAGCAGCGCCGCGCGCAGGGAGGAAGACGAGAAGCGTCACAGAGCGCCTCGGAGCCAGAGAGAAGGTGGTGGCAGCGAGCAGACGGTCCACGGTCGCCAGAACAGCGCTGCGTGCAGGGAGGAAGACGAGACGCAGCGCCGCGCGCAGGGAGGAAGACGAGACGCGTCACAGAGCGCCTCGGAAACAACGCGCGAATGCGTGATAACCCGTATCCTGCCGAAACCATTGGGATAGGTTGGCCCGGGACAGGCCCCGGTTATACCGGGATTAACCCACTTTTAGCCCGTGTACATTATCCCTCGTTTCAAACCAAAAAAGTAGATAACCTCGGGATAATCGCGGGCTAAACCGCAATCAAACAGGGCCTCATTCCTTCTACTCATCGCTTCCCGGATCTGTTCTTTTTGATCGATCTGTGTGTTTTCAGGACCAACGCGAACTCGACGGTGATCCAAAATAGCCAAAATAAAGGGATTAAATCAAGGCTACTTTGACCGGGCTCCCTTAGGCTTCTAAGGATAAGTAGTTCTTGTTTCAAAGCGGAGGTTAGCCTAGGATATGTACATAGAATCTCCATTTAAATAATTTATATAAATAAATTTTATTACTAAAAATAAAAATATAGTAAATTTCATCATTATCTTTCCACATAGTGTGCTTAAAATAATATTAATTAAGATTTAAGTTAATAATAAATTATGATTAACGTTAATTATTATTCAAATTTCTGATCAGTAAATAGAGCATAATAAAATTTATCTTAATAATTAATTATGATTAATGTTAATTAATATTAGTTTATCAAAACAATATTAAATATTATGTATTAATCAAACTAATATTTATTAATATTAATATTAATAATGTGAATTAACATTTATTAATAATATGAATTAATAGTTATTAATACTATTTATTAATATTATTAATTAATAATTAGCACTTATTACTGAACATTTGTTAATATTTAATAATATGTAAATGGAGCATAATAAAATTTATATTAATAGTTAACTATGATTAATGTTTATTAATATTTATTAATCAAAATAATAGTAATTAATATATATATATATATATATATATATATATATATATATATATATATATATATATATATATATATATATATATATATATATATTAATAACATTTATTAATATTATCAATATTTATTAATATTAATAACATTCATCAATAAGAATAATAACATTAATCATTCTTATTATTATGAATTAACTTTAAAGTGCCCATTTTATTAAGACATGATCTTGGGTTATCCTTCTATCCCACCCATAGGGGTGGAATAAGTTGGCTCGGGATAAAACCAGTTTAACCCACATTTAACACACTTGGAGTCCGGATAAGTTAATTCCTCAATCAAACCACCTTTTGGACTAAAAGTGAGCAAAACGGCAATAACTGCGGGATAACCCGCAATCAAACAAGGCCTAAAGAAAGCTAAAATTTGTAGGAAACCGATTCAATTCCAAGTTCCTACTTTTTAAACACTTCTATTAATATGGTGAATTCGAAATAAGTCTCTATATCTTGCATATTTTGATATTAATTTTTTATATACTTAGACTTTTTTGCCTTTAATTCTTACATTTGTTTTCATTATTTTTTTTAACTCTGTCATAGTTAAACATGAGTTTTAACTTTAACTTATTCTAAAAAAGTCACTTATCCTTCTACTTAAATTTGAGTTTTACTTGTTGCATTAGCTATTGACGTAGTCAAAGTAAAAAGAATTAATTTTTTAAAGTCGCCTCAAACATGTCCCATGTGTCCGTACAACTCAATCTCCAATCAAACGATCTAAGAAAATCTTAAACATCAAAAATTACCATTTGGCTCCACCCATTAAGGTCTTTGTACTGTTCATTGGGATTTGATTTTTTTTTTTTAAGAGTCATTTTAGATATTTTCATTTGTTTTCTATTGGTTTGAAGAATATTCTTTGAGCATTTGTTTTTTAAATAATTCTTAATTGGAATAATTTATAGTTTATATAGATTAATATCAAAATATGCAAGATACATGAATTTATTTCACATTTACTATGTTTACAAGGATTGATATAAAAAAAGACTAAATGGACCTGTAATGTAGTACTTATCAGATTAGATAAATGCACGCTTTAAAAAAGGGCGAAACAAACAAAGGAGACAAAAACGCCAGCACGAACCAGAGCCTACAAGCCGAAACTTGACAACCAAGAGGTGCTGGAGAAAAACTCTACACAAAGGGCACCAAAAAAAGGTAGGCTAAGCTACCCAGACAAAAGGAAACGAAGGGAGAGAAAGGCAAAGAGGAAGAGATGGATGGAAGGGAGTTAGAAGGGGAAAGGAACCAGAGGAGGAGGGGGAGGAGATCCTACAGGACATTTTCCCCACCCGAAGGACTGCCCAAGGACAACAACCAGGCTGCCACGCGATTGAGAGTACACTGGCAGGCCGGCGGCAATATAGGGGGAGTTGCCATAAACTGGCAACCGGCGACAATATAGGCCGGAGATTCTCTGTGTCTTAGTATGTTCCCATTTGCATGGGTTAAGGTTGGTCATTTGCAAAGGGTTCATTAACCATGTTGTAAAATACTGTAATGCATCATAAATAAGTATTTTTATATGTTTGAATTGTTGTAAATTATATTACATTATTTTCCTATGTTTGGAATATCTTAAAATTACCATATTTCCAAAAGAGTTGACTTCTATATTCTTCTCTTAGCTTATTTCGATTCTCGGTTCAAAACCACCATAAACTAAAACTAACAGTTTTAAAACCGTTGATTTTAAAATAAGCGGTTTTACTTTTGTTGATTTCTAAACTAGTAATTTTAAAATTTAGGTTTTACCATGTTTATCATACATCAAACGAGCCCTAAGATAAAATAGAGGAAGTGTTAGATTTACTTGACTCATTTAAGTGGATGTATATTGGAAGTGTTATATGATCTAGACTTCTAGTTAATTATGTCTTGTATAATTATTTTTTTTCAATTATAGTCTATGAAGGGTATGTATTCTAGAAACTTTAATGCAACATTTGGTTGGAATGTTAGTTCTGAGATAGTGTTAGTTTCACTACTAATATTTTTGAGGTTGACAATATTAATACCGAAATTAGGATAGGAACATTAAGGAAAGCAGCCGAAGGAAAAAGATAGAGGCACGGGAGAATGGAGAGGAGAGGGAACCTTGCCTCAATTTGATTGCAAAATAGATTACTTTGGAATTATTTATCCGGAATAGCGTATACTAGAATAAGGGGTGCTTTAGCTTTGATAATTCTGTGGGACCCACTACCGGAATAAGAAGGATAAGTAATTCTTGGGTCTAGGGTCGAATTGCTTATTCTCTTTATTCTTCGAATAAGCTATTTTGCACCGGTATAAGTCATTCCGCTTGTCAAAGCTAAATTAAACTTATTCTCCCTTTATTCTTCTTTATTCTTCTCATATTCTCCAATCAAAGTGGAGGCTTTCGAAGACTAAAATTTAAAATTTTATTATTGCTACATTAAATTTATTATGATAGTATACTTTACTTGTATATGAATATCAAAGGTGATATAACATCATCAAACACATAATAATATCAAATTTGATGTTGATATCATGTTTGACTAGAGTATTAACTTTGATATTAATAATTTTGAGATCCACAATATTAATATTGTAATAATATTAGAGCGATATAGATGAGGATGAGTAAAGGGGAAAGAGAGAGTTAGAGGCGGGAAAGGGAGAAGAGAGAAGATCTTTAGATGCTTAAAGATTAAACTTTAATATTTATAATATAAGTTCAGACTTATATTGAGTTTGTTATAGCAATACACTTTACCTATGTATAAATATTAAAATTAATAAAATGTAATGGAATACCTACTTTAAATAGTAACATCAAAATTGCTATTAATGGCTCTATTTAATATGGCAACCAAAATATCTCATAGCACGGTAATAATGTTAGTCTTAGGTGGCCTACAAGCCAATCTCAATATGTAAATCTCATTCATTTATTAATATAATGGCATAATATTCATTATGTGTAAATCATATTAATTATCGTCTCATAATGAAGTCCGTAAATATGTGCGATAGTGATCAGATTATGATGAGATCATACTAATGAGACTGATCACTTAAACACACATATTCTTAATTATTCATAGTTGGAAGATATCCGAGAAGGACATCGGATATCCAGTTAGACTAGTGCAGATTACTCCTGCTCATATGATGAGGGTGACTGATCTCATAAGTTACTTGTGTGGAGACACTAAGGCGAATCTGTAGGTGCTCATTGGAGAATGAGTTCACTGAACTGATCCGACAGAATCGCTCGATGGTATTGTACCTCACTCTCAACCAGCTTGATTCTATTGTCGCAGTTGCGTGGATGGTCCTCGGACATGAGACACCAAGGACACCTTGTCGGTGGACTTCTGTGCTTTGACCTTGGTTTACGAATCTCTAACCACGGGATTCTAAACCGCCAAGGATTGGGTACAGCGGAATACCGTCGAAGGAAATTGTGTGTCAATAAGGAATCATTCGCTCTCGGTACTTAGAGAGAGAATACTCTAGGAAGGATGTGTGGAAGTCCCTGGCCAGGGCGGACGATAATATCGGGAAAGGAGTTTTCCGATATTCATCAGCGGTATCCAATCCAAGTGAGTCGACCGGTTAGGGTTTGACAGCTCGCCATATCCTGAGTTGACTCGAGAGCATTGTACGAATGAAGGATTATATCCACGCGGTAACTGTCGACGGAAAGGTTCAAAGAGTGGGTTGCTTAACCCCGATACCTTCCGGGTTCACGCGGTGTTGCTTGGCACCCAACGTGATCGGAGGCCTAGTCGAATTCGATGTGCGACATCAATTCGATTGATTAATTAATTAATAAAGAGTTATTAATTGATTAATAAAGTCAGTGAGGAGTCACTGGGCTTATTGGACTATTAACCGGACTGGTAATTGGGCCTAGAGGGTCACACGCAAATGATTCTCAAGGCGATGGATAAATAAGTGGGTTTTATATAAACCGGGGGTTTTTATGAAAAATCGCACGGTTAGTATAAAATATAGCGAACGGGCTGAGCAGGCCAAGCTGCTGCTAACCATAGCCGCCCCTCCTCTATTTCTCTCTCTCTCTGGCGTCCCAGACAGATCCGGATCTGCTTCACCGCTTCTCCGACTCCCGTTCGACGGGAAATCGTCCGCACGTTGCGGCGATCGTTGCGGCGACCGGCGGAGGTTTTGTGGGCTGCGAAGAATGATGAACGTGAGGATATCCGTCGCGAGGAGGATCGTGTGGACTCCGCTAGTGGCCGAGCGCTTGCGCGGCTTGCGGTGTCGCACCGACGGAACCGAACGATTGCGGATTCGAATCCGCACACGGTAAGAATTCGATAATCCGATTATCGTGATTTTTAGTTTTTGAAACGGGAACGGATCTCCGTTTTATTTTTATTTCCGCTGCGCGGAAAATCCGGAGAAACCCGAGAACCCAACAGTGGTATCAGAGCCAAGTTCCACTGTTTCTCGTCCCGTTTCGGTCTCCGAAATTAATATTTCATGACTTATTCCATGCACTAGTTCGATTTTGTTGCTGGATCTGTGTTCATGTGATGAACACTGATTATAAGAATAATTAAATTATTTTTCTTGCAATTTTCGATTTTTTTTTTTTTGGTTCTTTGTGTTCTTTATAAGATGATGAACCGAGATTTTTCGGCGACTTCGTACTCGCTTCCTAAGCGTTGGAATGGTGGGCATGGATTCCAAAACCCTAGGGGATAGTCTCCACTTCCCACCGGGCATATTAGCCGGCGCCGGGGGGGGGTTCGTGGCCGGTCCAACCGGCCCACCACAGCGTCAGACCGGGCCGGGTTCCCTGTTGTCCCAGACCGACCCCAGGCTGGCGCCTGGTTTGAGCCAGGGCTCGGTCTTAATGGGCTGGGCCCATTTCCCCACCCTTTTAACCCCTATTTAAATGCTATAAACCCCTTTTAATCCATGTTTAAATCTAATTAAGCCACTTTGACCTAATTGATAAAAATTTAGATTTTAAATTTATATTTCAAAATTGTTTTGAAAATATTTTTTAATATTATTGAATTGGGTCATTAATGATTTTGGAATCATTTTATTAACAAATTGTTGTTAATTATTGTAGTTAGTTATTAATTTAAATGTTAAATTAATAATTAATTTTAAATGATTAATTTAAGAGTTAAATTAATGTTCATTAGTTAACTAGAATTGATTGTTCATTTAAATGTTATATTAACAATTAATTTTAACTAACTAATTAAATGGTTTAATTAAGATTTATTAGCTATTGGTTTAAGAGTTAAACTAATAATTAATTTTTAATCTAATAATCTAAAAGTTAGATTAGTGGTTAATTGTTAATTAATGTTAATTATTAGTTTAAGAGTTAAATTGATAATTAACATTAATTAATTAACTAGTCTAAGAGTTAGATTAGTAAATAATAACAAATTATAGTTAATTATTAATTTAAGTGTTAAATTAATGATTAATTTTGTTGGACTAGTCTAAAAGTTAGATTAGTAATTAATAGTCTAATTTTTAGATTATTAATGGGGTTTAATCTAAGTATTAGATTATTAGAATTGTTCTAATTTGCATGGAATAATCTGGAATTGTTAATTTGGAGTGTGTGCCCATGTGATGTGTGTTTTGATGCTTTTAAATTTGATTTAATTGCATGTTAAGTTAATTAAAAGTGTTTTTGAAATTCAAACACTAATTTTGATTGGATCCCAACTTTTTGAAAGCCAAAATTATATATTTTGAAAACTCTTTTATTTTAGCCATGTGATACGCTGAATCTTGTGTGGAATGTTTAAAACATACAGTGGTCATAGATATGCACTTATTTTAAATTATTCATGTGTTGAATGATGTGTTTGTGTGGATCGTGGATGAATGATGGATGTTTATTAAATTGTTAATAAATAGAGATCTACGTATCTCTCCCTCTCTCATTCTCCGATGTACTTCTACCTCCCTCTTGTGAGTGCTCAAATTAGTGAGCGTTGGGCAACGCGTGCAGCTGCTGGCTTGGTGCGCTGGTGGAGTGCTGGTGCTCGTTGGCTGGGTTGGAAAAGGAGGACCTCGGGGAGGCACGCTGGAGCACTGCCGCGTGGGTCTTCACCGGGTGTGCATGGGCGGCGCGTGCAGGCCCGTGGGTGCTCGGGGAGCTTGCAGGCGCGCTGGTGCAGCGGTTGGTGGAGGTGGCGCGTGGAGTTGTTGCTGGCGTGTGATGCGTTTCGAATTGCGCGTCGTTAAACACATGAAAACGTTCAATCTAAATTTATCCGGCTCATTCAAATCAAATTTTGGAAATTGATAGTGGTGAGTCCGAGTCGATCCACAGGGAGTTAAGATTCTAATTTTGAAAACTTTGGACTTTAATTAATCTAAAAATGAGTGGGAATTTGAAGGAACTAATTAATTACCTATTTAAACTATGACCCAATTAACTAACGTACCTAAAAATGTAATTACGTAAAATAAACGAATCTTTTTTTTAAAAAAAAAAATAAAATAAACACAACCACATATGGAGAATAAACACAACGAACAAAAATAAATATAACAAAAACGCTATTATTTAACTATGTGTAAACCATTAATCATCTAAAAATTAGAAATTGAATTATAAAGTCTATGGCTTAATATCCTTAAATAAAATAACCCAACATCAAGTAATAAGCAACTAATCTTAAACAAATAAACATATAACTATGCTAATGGAGAAAGGGAGAAGAATAAAGCAGCAGTAGCCTCTGTGGTTCTTTGTAAGAGAACGGCGCAGTGGTCCAACAGCAACGGTGTAGCAAGCGTGGAGGGCTTCAGGTGCAGGGAGGCTGTGAAGCTGCTGAAGACTGGTGTATGCTGGACGTGGATTTGCAGGTGCATGCACGTCTCCGCTTGGAGGAGGGGCGTGGCAGTGCGTTCGGCAGCGCTGGAGGGCCTGGCAGGGCGTTGCTACTGTGCGCTGCTGCAGGTTGCTGTGTGGAGAAGAAACTGCTGCAGGTTGCTGGCAGCGTGGCGGATCTTGGAGGAAGGATGCTTGCCGCTGGTGGGTTGCTGGAAGCTGGTGGAAGGGGTGCTGGAGCTTGTTGGAAGAAGGCTGGGATGCTGCTGCGTGGTGCAGCAGGAGGAAGAAGCTGCTGCGTGGTGCAGCAGGAGGAAGAAGCTGCTGCTGGAGTTGGAGGGCTTCACCGTGGCTGCTGGTGTTCGTGGCTGCTGCGTTCAGGTTGGCGTGGAGGTGCAGCTGCGTGGCCGTTGCTGCTGCACGTGGAGGACGCTGGAGGAGGAGCTGCTGGACGTAGCTGCTGGGAGGAGTTGTTGCCGCTGGAGGTGCAGCGGGCAGGAGGAGTTGCTGCACGCGCTGGTTGTGGCTGTGGAGAAGCTGGATGCAGGCCGGCTGCTGTGGACAGGAAGGCTGTTGTTGCTGCTGCGTTGGAGGAAGGAGGAAACCGTGCGCATGCACGTGGAAGGCTTCAGCTTGCAGGACGTGCGTGAAGGCCGGCGTGCGCGTGGGATGCGCTGGGTAAAGAGATGCTTGCAGGTTCGATGCTGGTGCGTGTAGGAAGGTAGGAGGGCAGGAGAAAGAAGAGGAGAGAAGAAGAAGACCGGGGAGAGAGAGAAGCTGGGACAGATTGAGAAGAGGAAGAGAAGAGGTTGCTGCGGCTGGGAAAGGCTGGGGAAAAGAAAAAAAAACGGAATACCCTGCTGGAGAAAGCTTTGCCGCGTGGAGGAGCTGAAGGATGTTAGAAGCTGGCGGTTGGTGCATGCGCTGGAGCCGGGATGCAGGAGGAACTTGCTGGTCCTGCTGGTGCTGCGGGGTTGCAGAGAGAAACTTGCTGGTGCCGCTTGGAGTAGGTGGAGAAAGAGAGACCGAGAGCAAGAGAAAGAGAGGACGGGAGAAAGAGAAAGAGAGAACGAGAGGGACGGATGCTGTGAAAACCAACTAAGAGAGAATACGGGAGAGAGGAAGGTAAAAAATTTCTGAAAATTCCGGGGCTCCTTCACCTTGACCTCCTCCCTTAGTTTTATAGAAAAGAGGGGGGGTTTTGAATTTCAAAAAGATTTTAAAATCCTTTCATTAAGTTCCCCTTGATTTAGGGGATCCTCTTTAAAACATTTAATTGGTATTTTTGAATTTCGAATTTCTGAAATGGATCCTCCTTTCTTTGAATTTCAGAATTCCCTCCTTCTTTCTCTCTTAGTTGGCATGTGGGCCCCAGTTGAAGCTAAAATACGAAAATAAAATGATGTTTTTGCCAGGATTCGAACTCTGGTCATTTGCTTGAAGTTCAGGTGGTCCAACCACTATGCCATCTGCTTGTTTATGTCCTGTTTCACATAAAATAACAGTTAAGTTCTCATAGCCATAAATCATTCAACTGCGTATTAAATAATTGCTGAGGAAATGAAGTTACTACCCTTATTCCATCCATGGAGTGATGAAATTTTAAAATTCAGATTCTGAATGCGCAAATGGTTTATCTTATCATTCCATGTGATTTTGTCCGTTAAATTGATAGCAAATTATGTAAATTTGATCTGTTATTTATGTAAAATCATGGACTTATCAGCGTGCACTGGTGCAGCTGGGGGCCGGCGAGAGAAAGAAGAGAGACAGAGCAAGAGAGAAACGAAGAGAGACGTAGGAGAGAGAAAGAGATGGCAGGGAGAGAAGGAGGAGAAAGAGAGGTAGGAAAAGGTGCAGAGAGAGGGAGATTGCGGGAAACAGAGAGAGAGGAGGAGAGTGCTGAGAGAGGACTGGGAGAGGCTGAGAGAGAGGCGTGGGAGACGGCGAGAATATAGAGAGAGAAAGAGAGACCAAGAGAGAGAGGCGTATGGGAGAGGAGGAATAAGGGAGAGAAAGAGAGGCTGCGGGAGAGGTTGGGAAACCGGAGAGGAAGAAGGAGAGTGCGGCTGTAGGAAGGGGAACTTGCGAAACGGAGAGAGAGAAGGAATAAGGGGTCTCGGGTACGTGAGGTAAACTGGAGAGAGAGGAGGAATAAGGGGTCTCGGGTACGTGAGGGAAACTAGAGAGAGAGGAGGAATAAGGGGTCTCGGCTACGTGAGGGGTCTTTTAAAGAGAAGGGAAAGATGGTTTTTTTAACAAAAAGAAAGTGGGAGACAGGCATGTGGCTGGCCCTTCTTGGGTTCTTCTTGGCCATGGAATTAGGGCAACACTAAGGCATCAAATGACGTTTTTACCCCTGTTTTAATCTTTTGGACAAAATGAAGTCGAATTTATTGAGATTCGAACACTAGACCTCCCCCAAATTTTCAGAAACTCCACCAACTGCACTGCGTCATCGGCATGTCCTGTTCACATAGAATAAATATAAATTAGCATATTTTCATTAAAAAATCATTATATTTATTTATTTCGTCTCGGTTTTGTCGAAAAACCGCAAATACGCTATACTCCATTAATCACATGAAATGATGATGTTTTTAAGTCAGAATTTGACGAAATTGGTACCGTTGGACTTGGTACGCAAGTATCTATAATTTCATACTATTTTACAGATAAAAACGTGAGTATGATGCGTATGATTGCCCTTAAATAATCAATTTAACACTTTATCAATTATCATGAAAATTTATGTTGATTATGTGACAAATAAACATGTTAAAAAAAAACTAAATGAATGCGATCGCCAGAAACTTTTAACTAAAAAATTCCAAAAGAAAAGATTTTGATCGCCTACCTGTTTCAGAATTGGGAGATGTTGGAGTCCTTGATTCCCCTCCTTCAGCCGGCTGAAGAAAGAGAGCCCTTCTGACCTTATTCTTGCTTTGAATGCTTATGGGACTTTGAGGATCATCCAACTTGATTCCCTTGTTGATTCTCTCCTCCTGATCTCCTTTTGTACCTTGCAAAAAAAGTGAAAAGAAAGAAAGAACAATAAGAACTCAAATAGATATAATATCTATCCCAATAGAAATTTTGATCATGCAACTTGAAAAAAGGACTCACTTGTTTTGATGGTCTTTTATATCCCTTAAACAAATAGGTTTGGAATTATGCTAGTGAGTGTGTGAAGTATGGAGTGATGTGATGAATGAGATTTTGAACTAATATGATGAGACAAAGTAGAGATTAATAAAAAAAACTAAGTTGAATTGCCCGTGGAAATTCTTGGTCATGAAAGCTCTTGAATGGACGAAGAACATATGAAGAAAGGATGTAGACTCCGGGAAGTAGCAGCACTTCGATCCTTCAGCGTTTGAACGTCATCTCCTTCACTTTCGCCAAAATTCTTTGCTCAATTTTCACTCAATTATCGCTATCATCACTAACTTTTTAATGGCCAAAGACTTGGGTATTTATAGTGTAAGGACTGAGGTTTTCGGATTCGGTTTTCGGGGTCGGACCCTGTAGTCCTGGCCCTAGTGGGGTCTGGAACTCTGTGTTGTTTCGCGTCGAGCCCGCGAGACGCGGTTTAAACGGCGTCCACTATGGCAGACGCGTTTCAGGTTCTGCCACGTGGGTGCCACGTGGACTGACTTTGGACCGCGAGCGTACGGCCATGTCAGGTCGTCTGAACGGCGTCCGTGTGGGTCGACGCCTTTTAGACTGAGACTTTGGGTGTGTCAGAGTACGGCCCTGACAAGTTGTCTGAATGGCGTCTGTGAAGGTCGACGCGTTTCAGAATCTTGTCAGAGCAGCCGTCATGTCACCTGATAGGCGTCCGTGCATGTCGACGCGTTTTAGCCAGCCTCTGGTTAACCCCGCGAGCCCTCCTTCTTTCCCTCATTTTCTCCTTCTCCCTTTCTCTCTTTCCCTCCGGCGAACTCGGCAGCGATCCTCCTCCTCCCTCTTTTCCTCACACCATTTCGCCTCTCCCTCCACTCCATCCTCTACCTGGCTCCTACCCCTACCACCTCCACTTCCACTGCGGCGTTCTACCCTCCGGACGGCGGCCGACGTCACGGTGGGGCTAGGACGACCTCGGCGGTACCGGCGGCGGCGTGGGGCGAGACAGGCGGACGGCTTGAAGCTCGGAGGCGTTCGAGTGTCCGGTAGGGTGACGTTCCCCGTGGCACTGTGTTTAAACTCACGTTTTCCTCAATATGTATGTGGTAGATCTTCGGTTTTGGAGGTTAGAATGAGCATGTTTAGGAATTCTATGGGGGTGTTTGCCTATGAATTGTCTTGCTCTTCGTTTCCCTCCAGTTTGAATGATTTTCGGGGTTATTTGGAATTGGAAAGGGAGCCCTCGGGTTTAGGGCGTTCCTGGTTCCTGGGCTTAAAAGACGTCGTGCATGGACGACGCCTTTTTGAAGGGCGTCGGGCCATCACGACGCCTTTTAGACAGGAATTGACTGTCAGACAGTCTGCCCGGTTGGTATTTCTGTGGCTGAAAGACGTCATGGGTAAACGACGCGTTTTTGAACGGCGTCGGTTATCCATGACGCGTTTTAACGGCAGAAATCCCCTGGTTAAGGCCTTGGGAGTTCCGGATTTTCGTGTTGAAAGGCGTCTGGGGATGTCGACGCCTTTTGAAAGGCGACCATGAGGGTCGACGCCTTTTAAGGCCAGATTCTGAAGACTGATTTATATGAACCTGTATATGGAGCTTGAATGGCGTCGACCTCGGTCGACGCGATTCAAGACAGAATCTCACTAATGCATGCCAGTAAAACGTGTTCACATTGCTAGATAGATAGTTTGCACATGTTTTAGTGCACCCGATAGAGACGGATTCCTCACGATCGGATGGTTCTATATGTGTTGAGCGATCGCGGGATTTTCACGTGACCGGATCGCACTGTGTTGGGTTTTCAGTTACTGTGGACCTGGAGTGACATTGTAGCGCTTTATCACCCTGTGCTGGTGGGGGCGTGAGCACAGCGCCGGTGGGGGCGTGGGCGGGGTGACGCCTAGTGAGAGAGGGTCACCTGGTGAACCCCGGGGTCAGCTAGTACCGGTGTTGGAGTGGTACATTCGGAGAGTCACTCATGCTGAGGGAAGGGGTAGTCACCTGAGCCGGTTGGGCCGGAGTAGCGAGCGTGCTATCCGAGGGGCTACTCCTTGGTCTCAGTGGGTCGAGGTTTTTCCCACCGTTGTTTGTACGGTCGGCGAGTTCTATCGAGACGGCAGTTGTGGGTTTTCTAACGGTTGGCTTAGAATGTGCATGATTATTATATTTCGACCGCATGTGTTCTCACGTAGAGAATTAGATATCGTACCTGCCACTACACTTGTTACTTTACTGTTAGTTGTACTTTACACTTGTGGGTGTGTGCGTGGGCAGTGGGGATCGAAGGATCCCTACTGAGTCTTGTCTTGAGACTCACCCCTGCGGTTTTCAGGTGAGGACTCCCAGCAGACTTAGAGCGGCGTGTGCGGCCGGGTGGTGTGCCTTCAGCAGTTATTCCGGGGTATGCCCCGATGTAGTTGTTAACTATCTTTGGCCTGTATGTTTAATTATTTCCTTCTGTTGGAGAATGTAATTATTTGCTGTATCGAGTCGCATTGTAATAATTTTAATTCCTACACTTTTATTTCAATTCAATGCGATGTGAATGTTTAGCTTAGTTTATTATTTATTTCCCAGACTTACTAGATCCTGGTTTGGTCCCAAATTAATGATTCGGTACCCATTTAGTAATCGGATCCCCGATTATAGGGTGGCGGGTCGTTACATATAGGCTTAAGTTCACACATCCGCGGTTACTTAAAGATTAACATGAAGGATTTGAAGTTAATCCAATTAAGAAATAGATAAACACAGACTGATTCATCATTATCTGTAATTAACTAAAACGCGTCGCCCATGGGAGACGTCTTTTAGACTAATTAAGATAAGGATAAACATCGGAAAAAAGAGACAGAAACAGCTTAGGAGACTTAAATGGCGTCGTGCCTTGCAGACGTCTTTTAGCTAATTAATCAGTTAATTAAAATTTAAATATCAAAATAGGAATAAACTCTAAATGACGTCTACACAGGTCGACGTCTTTTAGACTTTTTCATATTTGATTAAAATTTGAGTTAAAATCAATTTAATTAATTAACTTAAATTATGTTTGTCTGACCCGATTAACCAAAAAGATTAATAAAAATTAATTAATGATTAAATATCAGATCATTTTGAGACATTATTATGTGACATGAAATTTACTCAAAATGATGTCAAAATTAGCGTGTCTACACCTCTCTCTTGTACTCGCCATAAGGCTCTCTTCTAATTACATGCAATTCTAGAATTATTGTCATCTGATCGAGACAACCGAGGAAGGAGCGAAGACGATCCACAGCTACAATCAAGAAGACGAAAAGATGAAGATCCTTTGCCTATGTGTTTGTAGGTTATCTAATGTAAATGTTATGTTAGATTGTGTGTGCGTTTGACTGTTGGCTCCAGTCAAACCCACTGTGCTATCTACGACCACACTAATAACATGTATGAGATGCATTGTTTTTATGCTTGATTATGAATCAAAGCATGTATAGTATTTAGTAAATATATACGATATATTTATATACTATCATCTCGGAGAGACCAAGATAAAAGTTATCTAAATATTCTCAGATAAACTCTAAACCGTAACATGAGTAGTTAAGAACTTACCGCGTGGTCCTCCATCGTTATAGTCATAGGATTCGAATCACTTTAGGCAAGCTTGTTATGCTATCCACAAGGCATGTTTAATTGGGATGAGAAACTGTGGCCATGGCATTAGATGCCTATATGATCGGGGTAGAGGAACCATGTAGCTTTGTTGTGCTATCCACAAGGGCTGCATAAAAATTTATGCTCGTCGCGTAACGATGTTAGCTTAGACCAGAATTAGTGGTTTGTTGTGCTATCCACAAGGCCATGAAATCTCTAGGAATCGAAGCTATGATTAGATATTGCAAGGAGTTGCAAGTCCCATGAGTTGGGTGCTCTTTGATTGTATTACAGTTTGTTGTGTTATCTACAAGGCTGTACTGCAAGTCATTGAGATTCTGATCCCCACTAGGAGACTGTCGGCGTCTCCCATTCTGTATAACTGAGGGTTATACAGTCCATCGAAAATTAGTGGGAGTTAAAACTTGAACAAAAGACCATGTCTTGTTTTATTTTTAATAATTGAACATCTGCTAAATAGATTTTACTTATCTCCTGTAGGAAATTATGTCGTCGAATAACTCACTCCGCGACATACTTGATGCCCTTTTGACTTACCTGATCTACTCTCATTGGTTCAGAAATATGAAGAATGTCTTCATATCTGAGCACATTGACTTTGTCCTTGAAGCTGATCATCTTGCTGAATCTGGATTGGATGCCCTTGACACAGAGATGATAGCTAATGATATAAGATTGAAGGACAAAGGTAAAAGAATAGTAAAGGGTGACTGCTTCTACTGTAAGCAGAATAGTCACTGAAAGAAGAACTGCAACGAGTTCCTTAACGATAAAGCTCATGGAAAGGTGAAGCTATCTGAAGCTTCAGATATCTATATGATAGATATCAACTTGTCAGTTAGAGATTTCACATCTTGGGCATTAGATACCGGATGTGCTTCTCAAATCTGCCATGATGTGCAGATGTGACAAGTAAGCGTAAGCTGAGAGAAGGCGAGGTGGAATTGAGGCTGGAAAATGGCGCAAAAGTTACGGCGATTGTTGTTGGGACAGCAAACTTCCGGCTTCCATTAGGAGACGCCTTACTATTAGAAAATTGTTATAATGTTCCTAACATAATAAAGAACATCATATCAATATCTTGTTTGGAAAAGATAGGATATAGGTTGACTATTGAAAATAGAAGTTGTTCGATTTATTATGGTAATAAATCAATAACTTCGGCGTCTTTAGTTAACGGTCTATATCTTTTGGATGTTTCTTATTACAATCTTCATATTAACAATGCTCTTAAGAAGAGCAAGAATTGTGTGAACCAAGCCTACATGTGGCATTGTAGACTTGGGCACATTGGTGAAAGCAGGTTGCAAAAGTTGCACAAGCATGGTTACTTAACTGCATTTGATTATGAATCGTTTGCAACATGTAAATCCTGCCTTATGGGAAGGATGGCAAAATCTCCGTTTACTGGACATAGAGAACGTGCCAAGGAGATTTTGAAACTAATACATTCGGATGTATGTGGTCCCATGTCCACCCAAACTAAAGGTGGCTTCTCATACTTCATCACGTTCATCGACGACTTCTCAAGATTCGGTTATGTGTACTTAATGAAGTATAAGTCGGAAGCATTTGAGAAGTTTAAGGAGTTCAAGAATGAGGTAGAAAAGTAGTTAGGAAAGAGTATTAAAGCTCTTCGATCAGATCGAGGAGGAGAATATTTAAGTACTAATTTCACACAATTCTTGAAGGATAATGGTATCCTTTCTCAGCTAACCCCTCCATATACACCACAGATGAATGGTGTATCGGAAAGGAGGAATCGCACCTTGTTGGACATGGTGCGATCCATGATGAGCTTTTCGGGATTACCAGTGTCCCTCTGGGGTATGCTCTAGAGTCAGCAGCATACCTACTAAACAGAGTACCTAGCAAGTCTGTGGCCTTTACTCCATATGAGATATGGAAAGGCAGGAAACCTGAATTTAAATATGTTAAAGTCTGGGGTTGTCCTGTTCATGTAAAGAGGCATGATCCAGACAAGTTGGAATCACGAACTGATAAATGCAGGTTTGTGGGATATCCAAAGGAAATCTTCGGATACTATTTTTACTATCCTGGTGAACAAAATGTGTTTGTCGTCAGGAAAGTTGTCTTCCTAGAAGAGGAATACATTCTCCAGAAGGACAGTGAGAGTAAAATACAAAATGTGTTCGACGGAAAATCGTCCGCGCGTTGCGGCGATCGGGGGAGGTTTCGTGGGCTGCGAAGAACGAAGAACGTGAGGATATCCGTCGCGAGGAGGATCGCGTGGACTCCGCTAGAGGCCGGGCTCTTGCGCGGCTTGCGGTGTCGCACCGACGGAACCGAACGGTTGCGGATTCGAATCGCACATGGTAAGAATTCGATAATCCGATTATCGTGATTTTTAACTTTTGAAACGGGAACGGATCTCCATTTTATTTTTATTTCCACCGCGCGGGAGATCCGGACAAACCCGAGAACCTAACAAATAAGACATCTCACAAGAAGTATAACAAAATATATTTACCTCTTTTAAGGCCTTCTTGGTCTGTTCTCCGCATTTAGGGCTCGAAATTGAATCCAATCAAGTTTGCCTAAAATTATTCTGATTACGTCTGTGTTTTGTAAGGTTATGTTAAGGGCGTGTTTGGTTCAATTTCTAATTGGAAGTACTTTTAGATTTTTTTTCAATTATTTGGTAAGAAAAAAGTAGAGTGATGGAAATAACTTTCATATATTTAAGACGTGTTTAGCAAACTTCTTCTTAAAAACCATTTTTGACTTTTACTTCCCATATAGAATGAGTTGAGAGAGAGAGATTATAACTAATTTTGATTTGTTACAAAAGTTAACTCTTTTATAATAACCTCACTTTTTTTTTAATTTTGGAAGTTTCACCCTTGTAACTTTTAGTTGGAAGCTAAAATACAAGTAAAATACTATATAAATAACTTCCAATATCTAATAATTTTCACGAAAAATAACTAAATAGAAGTACAAAAGTGCTTTCGAATGAAAACTACGCAAAACGCTGCCTAAACATTTATTTTTTGACTTTCAATCAAAGGCTACAATTTAGATCCTCCTAGATTCGAGAAGAAGTGGAATTGTTAGGGAGGATTTTGTTTGGTTCTTGTGTTTTTCTGTATCGCTCACGCAGTGGAAATTAAAATAAACCAGCGATCCGTTCTCGTTTCGAAAAACTAAAATCCAGAAATACGATAATCGAACATTATCGCGTGCGGATTCGAATCCGCAACCGATTGGCTCCGTCCGTGTGACACTGCTAGCCGCGCAAGCGCTCGGCCTCTAGCGAAGTCCACATGATCCTCCTTACGGTAGATATTCTCACGGTTCCTCGTTCTTCGCAGCCTATAAAGCCTTCGTCGTTCGCCACAATGATCGCCGCAATACGCAAACGATTTCCCGTCGAATGAGAGTCGAAGAAGCAATGGAGCATACCCGGGAATCCGGACTCGTCTGGGGCATCAGAGAGAGAGAAAGGAAGTGAGGAGGAGGCAGCTAGAGATTAGCAGCAGCCTGGCCTGCTCAGCCCGTTCGCTACATTTTATATTAATCGTATAGTTTTTCATAAAAATCTCTGGTTTATATAAAACCCATTTTATTATTCATTGCTTTGAGAATCTTTTGTGTGTGACCCTCTAGGCCCAATAACCAGTCCGGTTAATGGCCCAATAATCTCAGTGACTCCTCACTGGTCTGATTAATCAATTAATAATTCATATCAATTAATTAATTAATCAAATTAATATCGCACATCAAATTCGATCGGGCCTCCGATTACGTTGAGTGCCAAGCAACACCGCGTAAATCCGAAAGATATTGGAGTTAAGTAATCCACTCTTGGAATCTTTCCGCTGACAGTTATCACGTGGAAATAATCCTTCATTCGTATAATGCTCTTGAGTCAACTCAAAGTATAGTGTACTATCAAATACTAACCGGTTGACTCACTTGGATCGGATGCTGCCGTATAATATCGGAAAACTCATTTTTCGATATTATCATCTGTCCTGGCCAGGGACTTCCGTGCATCTTTTCCCAAGCATTCTCTCTCTAAGTATCGAGAGCAAATGATTCCTTATTGACACTCAATTCCCTTCAACGGTATTTCGCTATACTCGACCCTTAGATGTTTAAAATCTCGTAGTTAGAGATTCATAAACTAAGGTCAAAACACAGAAGTTTACCGACAAGATGTCCTTGGTGTCTCAGATCTAAAGATCATCTACGCAACTACGACAATAGAATCAAGTTGGTTGATAGTGAGATACAATACCATTTAGCAATTCATACGAATCAGTTCAGTAAACTCATTATCTAATGAGCACCTACATATTTGTCTTGGTGTCTCTACACAAGTGACTATGAGATCAGTCACCCTCATCTTATGAACGAGAGTAATCTGTACTAGTCTAACCGAATATCCTCCGACTATGAACTATTAAGAATATGTGTGTTTAAGTGATCAGTCTCATTATTATAATCTCATCATAATCTGATCACTATCACACATATTTACGAATTTCATTATGAGACGATAATTAAAATGAATTATACATAATGAATATTATGCCATTTTATTAATAAATGAGCAAGATTTACATAATCTGATTGACTTGTAAGCCACCTAAGACTAATAAATTTGACTTTCATAGGAGAAAAATAAAACCGACTTTCAACTTAAAATTAGGCTAAACAATCTTAAGAGTGCGTTCAGCTTGTGTTCAATGTAATGTGGGGTCCTCGTCCGAAGTCAAGTCGTTAGCCTCTAAGGTCAATCCAACATCCCGACCTTAAGTAAACCTCAAAGATATATTAAAATATATAAAACACACAAATTACATCGGGAGTATAACTCAAGTCGGAGCAAGATTGTGGGTTAGGCATGTAGTAGGTTGGATTAGGATAGAAGGGGAGTTGTAGATTAGTAGGTGAGTTGGACTGGGAAAACGTGTAGACAAGTTAGGTTCACTTGACTGGCTATATGATAAGGTAAACTGAATTTCAGGTGTCATTTGATTTAACATAAAACATCTTAAAATGCATAAAACATCATATTTGAATTAGGATAGAAGAGGAGTTGTAGATTGAGTAACATATGGTGCAGCAAGTGGGATGCAGTTAGTTTTTTTTTTATTTTTAAAATTTTATGATGGATCTCATCATTTTGACATGTTTGTATAATTTAATTTTCGATTGGATGTCACATAAATTTTCAAAATTTAAAAGACACATTTCATGAATAGTAATTTTTTTATTGTTCATTGAATTTGATTCTTTATTTATTTTTAAATTTTTTTGTTGTACGAAAATTGAATCTTTACGAATATCTCAAACATGATCGGATTCACTATAAAAATATATATATAAAATAAAAAAATTAAACTCGCTACTATAACCGTCCAATCTAAGCAAACCTATCTCTATGGCATCTTAAGCGGTAGTCTAACTTGTTGTGGATTAGTAGGTGAGTTGGACTAGGAAAACGTGTAGGGTCCGTAGATAACTTGGGTTCACTTGACTGGCTATATGATAGGCTGGACTAGATTTCAGGTGTTATTTCATGTAACATAAAACATGTTAAAATGCATAAAACATCATACTTTGCCAGATAATACAATATTTTAAGATATTTACGTCAAACCAGCGATTCTTGAACGAGCAAGATTGGTAACCTCGAGCAAAAATGTAAGGAGTCGTCGAGCGGAAAACGTGGGCGGCAGGATTCGAACCTGCGCGGGCAAAGCCCACATGATTTCTAGTCATGCCCGATAACCACTCCGGCACGCCCACTGGGTTGTTATTGTCTAGTATTGTAATTAATACAATCACTTTTAAAATTCATAATTTTAAAATCAATGATTTCGAATCCCAGGTTACGAAATACCAAATAATACCTAAATCACCATTTTAGCATTTTGAATTACAAAAAGAAACTTTGGAATTTCATATGATTTATTCTCTACCTTATCATAACGTATCATTATGACAGTTCTTGCATAGCTCAATTTCTTTCTTAAAGGTGGCACAGTTGCCCAAGGTGTATATAACTCTCCTCAATCACTATGTTCCAATATGGGCAACAACTAATTACCTACTTCAATGGCTCAGGATCAAGGGACTCAGTTACGAGAAGAAATATTCTTACTACGGACACCACCATTCCTGACGAAGTGACGAGTACTCCAAGCATAGGCCTCCATTCGTCCATGCTAAATTTTATGAGTAATACTTGCTGCAGTGAGGATCAGTCAAATAAGTTGAGTTATCTTATAATGAATAAAAAAATTATTAGTTTACTTGGATGGAGGATACATGGGTTAGACAACTTTTTTAATGAGTAAGTCGTACAAGTATTAAATACGAGTACAAAATTCTAAGCGCGACAAATGTGCGTACACGTGACAAATATTGTGTGGACGTAGCATTTGTCAATTTATCATGCACATGAAATATTTGTCATGTCTAAAAATTATTTGTTTACAAATTTTTTGACTTAACAAATATCTTATAAATACTTATGAAGTATATGTCATGTCTGAAAAGTAATTATCATTCCTACGCATATGTATAAAAATTTATAGACACGATAAATATTTTTTAGGCATGACAAATATTTTGTAGACTTAACAAATAATATTTATCATGCTCACGAAATATTTGTCACACGATGTACATTTGTCATGCTTAAGATCATGCACTCGCATTTAATACTTATGTGATCCACCTATAGAAAGATTGTCCAACCCATATGCCTCCCATCTAATTAGACCGAAGACATCTAATTGACCCTCATTCCAACAAGTATTACTCAAATTTTACTTTCTAACATCATAATGAGAGGTGAGAATAGAACTTGCGGCAGTCAGAATCCAGTGGAGGGATTAGGACTGTCTGTTCTTGACCCAAGCGTCGACGATAAGGTTTGTAGAAGGGATGAACAGTGATTGAACGACAGATTTGCACCACAAGACAGACGTTAGAAAAAAAACCCCCACCCCCTACCCCTACTTGGTGTGGGGGAACATCTGCGTTGCTTCCCTAGTTCCCTAGTGTACTTTTACTCCCGGACAACCAATTGACTTAAGCATCGGCGGTCCTCCAAGTACACCAACTAGGGATAATGTCTCTTTTGTGGTTGCAAGCTTGCCTGCTCAATCATCGTTCACCCTTCTACAAATCTTATCGTCGACACTCAGGTCAAGATCAGATGGTCCTAATCCCGCCACCGGACTTCAACTGCAACATGATTGGCACCGTTTGTAAGAACTTCAGCCTAAGAGCATAAGTTTACATAGAAATGAGAAGACGTTGATCCAATATTGAATGTTGAGAAAAATAATTTTGTACTTACAAAAAAGGCATCTCACCATCCTCTTAACAAGAACCTTTTTCCCTCAAAAGGACAAAACTATAAATCACACGGACTAAAGTAAGTATATGATGGCTCAATTGAGGATCTAATTTTAACAGGATCACGAAAGAGTGTTCAAGTTCGAATTGGGTAAATATTTTCTGATTTATACGAACACGTATAAGAGAATTTTTTTTTTTTTTTTTTTTTTAAGTAAGATCTTTGGATTATGTATTCTTAAAACCTCACACATTGCCCATTATACCCTCAAACTAGCATCATTGCAGCTATTATACTTTTAAATTCAAACAAAACTGACAATTATCTCTCTCTCCCATCAATAATTGTGAGAGTATTTTAAAAATACATTATATATAGTAACAACGTTATTAAAAATAATAAATTATGATTTTATCATTTTAATTAAGTAACGTTGGTACACATGAAGAACGCCATTGACGAAAAAAACACAAGAGTTAAAGAACCAAATTAACCATTTTAAGAGTATGTTAATACATTTGATGATTTAAAGAGTAGAACGGCAACCAACAAAGTTCTAGGATTCTTTTACTTTAGCCCCCATCATTTTTTAATATTTCATATTACTCTCTCCTTATTTGACTTTCTACAACCATTGTTTCCACCTAAAAAAGGTCCTTTCAGTTAAAAAATTGCAAAAAATTATTCATGAAATATTCTTTTTATCTATTATGTTTCTATAAGAATATATTAGGAATATTCAAAATTCCTAGTATATTCTTTTTTTTTGCGGTTATCAATCATAGGGATTTTTTTAAATGTGCTCAAAGATTGTGGGAGTCCAAAATAAATAGTTAGATTACAAGGATAAAAATAGAATTAAAATTATAAGGATTACAAAATAAAGGGATAATTATACCGATAACTATGTTAAACTGCTCATTATAATTTTACCCATCAATTTTGAAATGTATTATTAATAACCCTCTTAAATAAAATTTATGTCAAGAATGCCTCCACCAGGACGTCCCGTAACCAGGTATAACTTCTTAAAGAGACCTCTCTCTCTCTCTCTCTCTCTCTCTCTCTCTCTCTCTCTCTCTCTCTCTCTCTCTCTCTCTCTCTCTCTCTCTCTCTCTCTCTCTCGTGTGTAGCCAGGCTTCCCTGGCAAGCCTCCACCTTCCATGCCCTGGCAACCCTCCACCAATGGCCTGACGAAAAACTTCCAAGCGCTGAGACGAGGGAGTTCGAGAGGTAGTAGAGCGGCGCATAAAGTGGGTGATGTTCAAGGCGGGGAGAGAGAGAGAGAGAGAGGGGAATCTTATTATGCCTGCCTCTGGCTCTGATACCTCTTGAACTCCTCTGTCTCTACTATGATAAGGTGGACAATCTTAAATTCCCCCCATTGATGGCCTGTCATGATAAGATGAGTCCCTCACTGATGGTTACTCACTCTCTCTCTCTCTCTCTCTCTATATATATATATATATATAGTGCTACAGTGCAATTGAGTTAGTTGGTACAACTCCATTGCATAAATACACGAAGCCATTAGATCTTAATCTAACAACATAAAAAATCATTATTATTATCTTGTTGTAGCTCCTTCAATGCCAAAATTCACAAAGCTGTAAGAATGTGAGGCGGGGAAGAGTGAAAGAAAGATTTAAATAATAATTAAAAAAAAAACATGGATGTTTGATCTTATGATCGAAAGACCACGTTTTACCTCCGTGCGGAACCGTCCGCAGGTTCTTTGCGAAGCGCACCGGCGCATAGACCCTAAATCCTCTGTAATTGGATCATACGGTGCCAGAGGGGGAACCCCTGCTATTGCTCTCTCTCTCTTTGTGCTACGAGGGTATTATTGTCTTTTTCTTTTTTATAGCAAGTGTTAACCACATATTCTAGGCATATTATCTGAGGGGCATTTTTGACAATTTTTATTTAAGAAGGTTACTAATAACTTTGAAAAATTGATGTGCAAAACTGTAATTAGAGTTTTAATAAGATTATTGATGTAATTATTCCAAAAATGTAAAATATAAAATTTGTCTCCACCTTACCACAGAGTCGTAGGGGGAGCAATAAGCCAAATCGAACCGAGTTTACCTTTGTTCAAACTCGGATCAACCACCCAAAGTGAAGCTAGAACTCGGCTCAAACTCAATCGAGCACCCTAAGTTGCCCTTCAGACTCGGCTCATTTAAAAACCCGACGAGTTCGTGCCTGTTCACGAGCCCAACCCGTCCCGAGTCAACAAGCCAGCCTAAACTTTGAAATTACAGTTGGGCTGGCCATTTAAAGCGACCGGTTAACCATGACTCCAAAGCCCAAAAGAAGTGCAAAACAGGCACAAGGGCGCTGCACGTAGAGTGGAGCGTGGAGCGGGCAGGCGGAGCAACTTAAAAACGGTGCAGCTGGTCTACTATTTTTGGAGTCTTCTGATAGCAGACTGTCCTGCACGAACACAAGACTACGCTATGCTTCCCTTCCACAGATAGCAGCCAAGCTGCTTGGTTTGAAAAGTTTTAAAATATTTAAGTTAGTTAATATATTAAATCGTTAATAAACTTAAATTAAATTTATAGTTTTAAATAAAATAAAAATTAAATAAATACTTAAGCCAGTTTTTAATGAGTATTTAAATAAACCCTTAAGGAGTACACAAATGAATTCTTAACGAGTTTTTAAACGAGTTCTTAACAAATACATAAATGAATTCTTAATGAAATTTAAATAAACTTATTCATGAACTTAATCGAGTTGAGCTCACTTGTATCAAATTTGAACTCCTTTATGAATGAAGTTTAAATTCTTATTCAAATTTATTTATTTAATTTAATAAATGAATCAAGTTAAACTATTATTCAATAATCTCATGAGTTATCCGTCGAGTATATTGATTAGTTTTCAGCCCTACAGACAAGAGACAAGATGAGACATTCCAAAAGCATCCGCTGGGATCCGTCGGACACTGGAGACGACGGTTTTGCTTTTCCCTTGCCCTGTCCCACCGCACGTTTACTACATTTCCCCCCTGCACGACAGATTCCGCTGGATTCAGCGTCACAAATGCCTAGCCCGACAAGACCACGCGCGGCGCTGGGAATTTGGCGCGTTCTACGGGGTGGCGAGAACGGATTCCCGTTAAAGCCTGTCCTTTGGCGGAGGATCCTGTGTACGGCGCATGGATCAAATTATCCTTTAGTAATACTTGCTTAATAGTTAGATTGTGCCGTAAGTCTAGTCCCATCACATAATTCTTTACAATTAGATCATGTGGTCAACAGGACGAATTGACATAGTCACATTTATAATATTTTGATTGAAAAATATGATTCTCAATAGACACAAATATAAGTTTTAGTTGACGAATATAATTTTCGATTGATAAATATAATCTCGATTGACAAATATATATTGTCAATTGAGATTGTATTTGTCAATAAAATATTATAAAAATAACTATGTCAGCTAACTTCATTGGTCAAGTTAACTATATTGTCTAATTGCAAGGAATTATATGATGTGATTAAACTTACTGTACAAGTTAATTGTGCGGCAAATGCTATTTGCCTATTTTTGAGGGGAGGGAGATCAAATTTTCTCAAAGCACACGTCTGTTGTTCTATTGTTGACAAAACCCCCACCCCAATCTCACACTAACGGGAGTAGATGATTTGAAGATCGCCATCTTAATTATTAAATAAATGATCCTCTTTAATAAGCTGTTTTCTTAGTATGGGTTATTTAATCCAAGATTGTTTCACGGAAATAAGTGATATTTTATTCTGATATCTTCATATTTTTATTTTAAAATTAAATTATAAAAATAAGTAAAAAAATAAAAAGTCATTTCTATCCTAACTGAAGTAAATATTTCTTCTTTTTTTTCTAAAATAATCAATTCTCACTTAGAACAACACATGTGACCGATGCGAGCGACTAAGGGGTCATTCGGTCCATTGTCAAATATTGTAAAGGCTCATGAACAACCATAAAATTGTGTTTTTCTTATATTTTGATTGCTGTAAATCATTATCACAAATTTGAATGTCGTAAATTATTTCAAAGCCAGTTAACCTAAAATTCTCCTTTTAATTGATTTTGATTTTTAGTCTAACATCATCATAAACCAAGACCGATGTATTTAAAATTAGAGATTTTTATTTTTACTGATTCTAAAATAATAATTTCAAAATCAAAATTTTACCCCATTTTATAGTGCACAAAACGAGCCTTAAAAGTAAATAAGCTCAAATAATCTGAATGTGACATCAGATTCTGAAGCTTATTCATTAAAGAGGACATTTATTAACCCTTACTCGATAGATCTCACGATTCTCATCTGAATTGAAGTGGTCAATATCAATAAATCATGTTCCAAACTTATTTGATAATCTAGTTATTGATTGATTATTAAATTATACGTTAATTAACAAGTGATTTTTTAAACCCACATGAATAATAGATACAAATTTTTTACTGACCAAATTCATATGGTACATTAAGAATCGATCATCTGAACATTTATGAACTTATAAGTTTGATGATCTTATAAATGGATAACATAACATATATGGTTTTGGATCTATCATGTTTCTGTTACTCTAAACACTAGTGTTCTTCTACTCCCATAATTAGTATCTGATTTAGATATTAGAGGGTCTTTCATCCACAACAACGAAGATAATCCTTTAACGTCTTTTCTATGATTGCAGTAGTGCACCTTACCACCATATATCCCTACTACAAATCTCATTGTAGACGTTGGGATCAAAATTTGGTCTTAACCCTCCAACCAGATTTTGGCTGCTATATTTGTGGTTAGAGAGGCATATATGTACATGTGAGTTAAGAGCAAAGGTGAGGATGAAGGTGTCCAAGTGAATAAGGGAGGGGAGGTGCGGCAATGGAGGCCATAGAAGAGGGCAGAGGAGGGCCAGGTGTTGGGAACTGGCAGAGAATAAGCTGACAGGAAGATGGGAGTTGCCGGGAAGATGTAAAGGAGGCAGGGCTGTCAATGGATACCCGAGTTTTGATTATCTGTTCTGTTTTCATTTTTATTAATAGATACAGAAATCTGTTAAAGATCACCCGTTAAATTATAAGAAATAGAAATAAATTTTCGATAATTATAGGAGTCGAAAACGAAAACACTCATTTTCACATCTGTTAGTCCGTTTCCGTTTCCAAATTATCATGTGTCTTATACATCCATACGTAAGATAAAAATTGAATTCATTAGATAGATATCTCTCATATCTAACAGTGAGAATATCTTTTGATAGTTTGATAAAAACAAGGCCACAATAAGAAGTTGGAAATTGTTTATAAATTTAATATGATTTTATGGCACATGTTTGGATATATTCATCTGTAGATTTAGATTGATAGATAAAGTATATTTTAAAATTTAATATATATTAAAATTTTGTATGTTTATATTTTTTTATCAGTAGAAGAAACTTTATCGAAAAGAGAATATCAATAGTGATTTTAAATAACCTTTTAGTATAATGATGATGATAGCGGAAATTTCTATTTACTTCTGTTTTCGTTTCTGATTTTTTATTTAAAAGTGAAAATAGATGCGGAAACGGAAACACACACTTCCATATCCGTCTCCGTCTCCAATAAATCTTATAGAAAATAGAAGCAGAATGTATTATTTTTGTTTCTGTCTCCGACCCATTGACAATGCTAAAAGGGGGCGATCAAATGGGAGGAAGAGAGGAGGGAAGGAAGAAGAGACAAGAGAGAGGTGGGATGTCGGGTCTAAGAGTTCTCTCCTATGGTAAGTTTAAGAGGTAGAAGTCTGTATTGAATTTATTAGAATTTTGACTTTTATTACTTTTTGAATGTGAATATTGATATAGATAACCAAATGCCAAATTCGGTTCTAAAATTGTTACTAATAGTTTGAATCGTACAACAACCAAGCACCTTACAAGAGATTTTTAAAAAATAAGATCTTTTGCTTATATATTCTTAAAACCACACAACATTAGGCATTGTGCAGCTACGTTGTTGGCATTGTAGCAAGGTTTTTTTAATGTTTATATTTTAATTTTTTTAGGTTGACTCCAAACCAATCTACATGTGGTACAACCCATTCTTTTACCAGAAGACTCAAATAAATTTTAAAGGAAAAAAGTAGGGCCCGATGAATAGTAAAAAAAGTTTTTAACGGGTCCAACTCAATAATAATTTTTTACTATTTTAATTTTTTTTCGACTGTATGACCGAAGATCAAACTGCATGCATACATGAGACAGGTGGAATCCAACCTAAAAAAGTCAAAAAAGAATAAAAAAAGTACTTATTGCAGCTGCATGGTATTAATAGGCTCATTACTCTTGGGCATTACATTCGCACGCTAGGAAAACCGGAGCTATTATACTTTTACATTAAAATAAAATTGATAATTTAAAATACTCCCCGTTGATAGTTGTGAGAATAATTTAAAATACTCCCCGTTGATAGTTGTGAGAATAATTTAAAATACAGAAATATAATAACAATGCTATTAGAATAACGAATTATGATTTTATTATATGTAGTTACGCTGATTGAAAATCACCGTTGACATTAAAAAATACAGGTAAAGAACCAAATTATTCATTTTAACGGTATATTAATACATTTGATGATTTCAAGATAAGTAAAATATAAAAATTGTAGTTTTTTTTTTACTTTCTAATCCCTATATTTTTTAATATTCTATATTAGTCTGTTTAATCTTCATATCCTACAATGTTTGTATCATCCTTAAAAAGATCTTTCAGTTAGCAATCTTTCAAAAAAATTGACAAAATATTCTTTTCGTGTGCTATATTTCTAACATAATATGATAATAATATTCTTTGAATATGACCAGTAAATTTTTTTTTTGTTAAGATTACTAATTGGACAAACTTTTTGAAGAGTGTTGAAAGATTATGAGGGGTTTAAAATAAATATGAACATTGTAAGAACTAATATGCAATATTGAAACATTGTAGATGTAAAGAAATAAAAAATCCAAAATTTTAAAAGTAATTAGATATCCTTTTTAAGTGAAAAAGATAATTAGGGGGAGTTGTCACAATCAGGAGGTTCTTGTCTCCATGTCACGTAGAATGAATAAAAAATGGGCGTGTGGGACGTTTAAAAGCATCCACTGGCATCCGTCCGATCGGAGCCTTGTACACGACGGTTTTGCATTTTCTTTGTCCTGTCCCCTGTTCACTACATTTCCTCTCTGCACGATAGATTCCACCAGACTCCGTGCGACAAATGCACACCCGGACACGAACCCCAGGCCACACAGCGTGGGCACTTTGACTCGTGACGTGTCGAACGAAATCCCATCAAAGCTTCTCCTTTGGCGGAAAAGAAAGACTTGTTGCACAGCCAGCCTCTTGCACCGCCTGGCGGTGCAGCCAATTCATTTTTTTTTTCAAATTTTTTTAGGAGGGTCTTAATATGCCATACATGCCTATGTAGTCTGAGTTTCTACCTAAATTACTATTTATTGGGGTTTAAGTTTTTATCTTTTTTTGAGATGTTTGATAAAAAATGGAATTAAACGGATATGTAAGATATATTGGGGCCCTTAAAAAAAAATATTATTTTTAAATGAAAACAACTCAAGGCGGTTGTCAGCAAGTTTTATGCTTCGTGGAAATAAGTGACTTTTTATTCTGATATTTTGTGATACTTTATTTTAAAAATAAATAAGGCAAAATAAGTGAAAATAGATAAACATAAGAAACAGGTACTTTAGTTTTTATTATATTTTTTAAATAATTCATTCTCACTCCAATAATACATGTGAGCGACTAAAGTTGAATAACGCTAAAGAAGTTTATTCATTAAACAGGATATTTATTGGCCACCTACTCGATAGATCTCGTCTGAATTGAAGCCGCCGATATCAATAAAATGATGTTCCAAACTTATTCAATTTAAGAAGGCATTTATTGACCCCTATCTGGATAGATCTCAATATCAAGAGGTCCATATTAGGGATGCCAGTGCAAACCGTTTAAATGATTATTTGCTCATTATTCATTTGTAGAGACTGTTTGTTTCGACGTAAAATAACATAATATAAGAAATATTTTATTTTACGATAATCTTAGATGTTTAGTATGATATAAAACGGTATAAGATAAAATTATGTTTAGATCTTGTCTGCTTGACAGACTTGCTTCCTTATTTTGGTTTACAAAGAAATACTCACTGTAAACCAAAAAAAGAAAATTTAAGTATTATCTTATTTTATTTTGTAAACATCAAACAAATCTTCTCTGATTTTAAAATCATAAAATTTTACTTATTTTAAAATTGATGATTTTGAAAGAAGTAGATTACAAAATTTTACATTAAAACAAACAATCTCTAAGTCAGTAAATAAATAATCTTTTAAGAATGACATGAATAAATGCTTATTGTACATTAAGCATGTGATTATCAATTTATAAGTTGGTTGACCGATAACCTGTCTTAAATGACGACATAATGGATACAGTCATAAATCTACCTTCTGCACCGAATCCGTCCATTTGCATGCCTGGTCCATATCCCTAAAATCACATTCCCCCTTAATAATTAAAGAAATAATCTATTTTAATTATGTGAAAACATTTCCTCGCTCTCACCCCACCCACGTGGCGCCACATGGACATCGCCCTCCGTGACGTTGTTCATATTTCATACAGCACGGTCGCACCGAAGTCCTCGGTACCAAACTAGCCGACGCTGTTCTCTCTCTCTCTCTCTATAAGGAGGGGTACACATATTCCTCAGCATCTAACAAGTTGGTGCTTCTTGTGGTTGTCTCTCCTGACCCCGCTCCTCCCCGTGGCAGTTCTCCTCTCCCCTCTCCCCGTCTCTTCACCTCCCTCGCGAGCAGATCCGCGTCGGGCGCCGGCGGCGATGGAGGTGGTCTCGGCGGAGGAGAAGCTCGCGGAGCTCAGCATTGGCGACGGCTGGGCCGAGGCCGCCCCGGGGCTGCACAAGAACCTGGGGATCCTCTCCCCCGCTCAGGTCAGATCCCTCCCCTCCGCCGCCAAATCCTCTCCCCTGTCCGCTCTCGTGGCCTTAGGAGCCAATTGGACTGATGCGCTACGATGAAGAAAAGTTCGCGGTTAGCTACTGTGTAACAAGATCGATCAAAGTTTCTACCATCCACGTTCAAAAAAAAGATCGACCAAAGTTTCTGTGATGTTTGGGTTGGATTATGACAGTGATCATGTAACCAATTCGTGCGTTTGTATGGTAAATAAGCTGCGGAGGGTGGTGTGTTGGATCTGGTTTTAGCGGGGGGATGACTTCTCCCTGTGTTTGCGTACGTCTGTTTATGTTTTGAGGGCTAGATCTCGGGTTATCTCTGCTAATGGGGCATTCTTGTTGTGAATATGAATGGGTTCGCATGCTTTGTGGGGGTTTATGGATGGGAATTCTTGGGATTAATAGTTTTTAATGGTCAAATTCTCTGGGGAGGTGCGTGGAACGCATACCCAAGTATTCGAGTAAGCGCCGAGACCTTGTCTGTTTTTTGTTGGTCAAAACATTACGAAGTTTGTGTGGTGAACTCCGAAAGTTTTTATGGTGTTGCTGTTGTTTCAATTATTCAGAAGGTGGCCATAGCAAATAAGCTTGGATGATCAAACAGTTAGTCGGAAGGCCATTCTCTTACGGGATTATTAACAGTCAAATAGTTTGAGGAAGAAAGTCGAGTAAGAAATGAGGTAGTGGAGTTGTCAGTGTCGATGTATATGCACAAGACTAAAAAACCTACATGATATGCAGGGAGTAAGAGTGGTTGGGCAAGGGTGCCGTGATAAGGGGATACTAAATTACCTTTATGTTTATTGTACTGGAAAAGCCATTTTAATGTGCCGTTAGTTTACTTTTTAAAGCATATTCATGATTTTTTTTTTTTTACCGGGTGGATGGCCTCTGCTCATAATTAACTTAATTCTTCATCTTGCTCTTGCGAATGGCAGTTGCACGAGATAGTCTGCAAAACCAACCGAATGCAAAAACAATCAATAAAAGCAGTCTTATCCCCGTAATGTGATGATGAGCTGATTGAAAAACTCCAATGTTTTGTACATCCCAAGTCAAAAAGCCTGGTAGGAAGCCTCGATGTATATGGGGAATTATCATCTGAATGTCACTGCAAAGAGTGTACGAAAGTATAATGAGGATGGATTGTAACCAACAAAGGACTGTCACTTGTCAGATAAGAACAAATGGAAAGGACTAAAAATAACCCTTCGTGAATTATCAACCAAAAAGAGGATCATATAAAGAAAATATTAAAGGAAGGCAACCATGATATAAACCTAAACTTGTTCTATTTTCTTACCTGCAAGTTCCACTGTTCGGTTCCATCTGAGAAGAGTCTAGGTGGCTAAGCCTCCGAGTGTCTCCATGGGTGGATGAAGTATGCAGAAACTGAAGGCCACCAGAATCAAGACACAGGAACTCCTTGTCTACTGAGGACAAGTTACAATGCACATGTTGTCAACCTTGATAAGGAAGGGAAAGGAGAAGATGGTTATGAAAGAAAGAACGAATGCGATTATCTTCTTTCTAATGAATTGCAAGTAAGGAAAATCTCCAACAGACAACTGATAACACAAATTAGATGAATGAAAGATGTACAGAAGTAAAACATGATGAATTTCACAGGCATATGGATCCACTTGAGTCAAAAGCCAGCATCCATCGAAACAAAAGGAGAGGAGAATTTATGTGCAGTTGCCAGGGATTAGAAAAGATCAGTGCAACAGCAGAGGGAATCACAGCACAATGCGTGAGGGTTGCTATGCATAAAAAATCCAATATTTTTGTTCCTTTTCTGTATCGAGGAGAGGAAGAAACTGGCACAGCCAATTTTATGTTTTAATTACAGTCAGGTGCAAACATTGCAAGCTAGAGTCCTGGGTTGCTTTTCTTGATTTTGGGTTGGGGGGGTTGCTGAGGAGATCTCTCTCTAGTCATGGTTCATGGAATCAGCCAATTCCTATCTAGATCAGAATCTATGGGTGCTGATCTGATTTGATGGGAGAGGGGGAATCCAATCACCTAAAGAAAATTTTAAAGAATAATAAAAGGGCAGGAATTTGCCAGATTTGGGCTGTATCTGCCTGGATCAGCCACAAATTAAGTTGATCCTGCCCAAGTAGCCCGATACGGGTCTGATCTGGCCGATATGAACTCACTAGGGTTTAACCCTCGCTTGGATCTTGAATTTTTATCATTTTTATTTGAATTCCAAGAGTAAACCCGCAAACCCAGATCGAGCCCTGCATCACCATTACCCCAACTTTAGACTCACCAAACATCTCTTAGGCATTATTTAAGGGAGTAATTGATGTTATTCTATGTATGTTGTTGTGTCCTTAAAAATTTGATCATTTATTCAAGTTATAAGTTTAATCTTGAATCCCCAATTGACCACTACCAATTCAAATTAGTGTAATTGCATTCGATTTGATTTGTTAATATGCCACTTTCATTTTTTTGTTTCTTTATATTTTTTATTTTCCTTGATTTTCCTTATTTTTCAGATTTTTTCTCAATTAAAAAATTAAGGTCGATCCAAGGATCGCCCTTTTCCCTTTGAATCGGCCAATTCTGCTTTCTTTGAGAGCGCGGGCATGTTCTCTAGGTCTTGATCCAAATCTACCTTCCTTGAGAGTACGGGCATGCTCTCAAGCTCCTCTCGATGATTCCCGGTCCCAATCTGATTCTACATTCCTTGAGAGCATGGGCATGCTGAACCTTTTCAGTCAGTACAGCCAAGCACTGAAAAAGATTTTCTAAGGAAAAGGTCTCTCAGAGTTGGGGCATATACACCCTCTCTGTGGACCAGGTGTTCATGACTTGGTTTTGAGGAAATTTTATAGAATCCGAAGCAAACCAATCAAAATCCCAAACTGAACAAAACCAAATTGCACATTATTTTTTTAAAATCCAAATCATACCAAACTGAATAAAGCTTGGTTTAGCCTTCGTAAGGGACATATAGCCCCTAAATAAGCCTTTAATAATTTAAAAACCTGTATAATGAGTGAATAATAGGCACTGGCTGAGCTTAGCTCAGTTGGTACTGGGTAGATTTTGGGAGGATTAGGAGGTGAGCACCCAGGGTTTGAACCTGGCTGGGGGGTGTTATTTCTTGTTTATGTGAACTGTGCCTTCATTTTTAAAGGGAGGATGGATTACTCTTTACACTTTAATTTACAAAGAGGACCACATTGCACCTTATAACAGATGGGGGATGACGAATCTAGTGGTCTTCTTAATTAAATGGATTGGGTCATATTGTCGCTTTCCACTTAATAGTTTACTTAGATATACTTCCCAAAATATAGTTTACTTAGATATACACAGCAAAAACTGCACTAAATGTATGCACTTTCATGTAATTCAGTTTGTATAAACTGTACTAAACCCCAACATTCTGTCTACGAATTCGGTTTCAACCAATCAAAAATTTTCAGATTTCGAATCAAACCAAATGATGTAGTCTGTCTTGGTTTTTGGTTTGAACCAAATAATGAGCACATATACTGTGGACTTATATGCCATAAGTCTGGTTCCTTGGGTGACCATAACTTGTAGAGTGATCTTAATGACATCTTTCTATTTTCCATGACAATCCCACTGCTATTGAGGCCTATTTCCATTCAATTTTAGTCTAAGACAGTTGCCTTCATCTGCTTTTGATGCCTAATATTTTCTCATCCTATAGCTCACTTTTCAATCGACTCAAGCTCACTATTTTTTGAGATTTCTTGGTGACATGTTGATTTTTTTAGCCAATGGCCTTCATTAATTGCTACCCATGAATTCTTGTTAGTGTGTGAAAAAGCTTCTATCAAATGCTCAGTGGGTTAAGTTGTCAACTCCTTTTTTTTTGTTTCCTTTTATGCTTTTGCACACATTTTCATCTCATTCATGGTAAAACTATGGTACAGAAGAAAGTGACTTGTTTGAGATTTGGCATAAAATGCTGTTGATGTTTCTGCATTAAATCACAGAGAATGATTCTGGTTATTTAACTCCCAAATTACTTCCCTCTCCATTGATTAACAGGTCGAACTTGCAAAAATGTTGTTAAGTGAGGGACAAAATCATCTGTTTGCTCACTGGTCAGATCCAGGTGTGGACGATGGAAAGAAGAAAAGTTTCTTTGATCAGGTTTGCTGTCTAAATCTTATTTTAGGTTATCAAGTCATTTAGTACTTATTTTCTTGGCAATTGAAAAAAAAAAAAACTAGTGAACCTGAATGCTTAAATTAAATAGAACTGTTGTGTTATTCTTTAACTTCTTGACATAGTACTTTTTTCATGTTTTTACAAATCTTAAATAATAATGTCTTTTTTTATGGACCTAAGAAAAGGTTTCCTCTTATATGTACGATTCTCTACATGTTCTATTTGCATGTTACTTTGATTTGGTTACACGTATTGGACAATGAAATACCTATGGTTTGATATATGGTGAGTTCTGTTAATTACCGAATGTCTAACATTCATAGTGTCTCAGAAAGGAAGGCTTGGGTGTGAAGAATTTAATCTCAATGAACAGAGACAAACAGCTGTGGAAGAAAGTTACGCAAGCTGGATATTATGATACTTGTGAGAAGTTTCATCTACATAACAGGAGTCAAGCATCTATGTTCTCTATCTGGAAGGGAATTATATAATCCTCAAAATGGGTGGTCAGCTGTACCAAAATCAAACTGGCTATGGTCAGGATACACTGTTTTGGGAGGACAGATGGTTGGGAGAAGCAACACTCAAAGAAAGATTTCACTCTATCTTCCTTTTAGCAGTGCAGAAATTGGCCACCATAAGTTATCTGTACTACCATGAGGGAGAAGAAATGCATTGTCATATTATTCTTAGGCAAGGATTAAAAGATGATGAACTTGAAGATTATCTTGCCTTATTAAACATGCTTTCTGAGGCTCAGGTTTCAGGGGATCGGAGGGACATTTCTGTCTGCAAGAAAAACAATGGATTGTTTTATGTTAAGTCACTTTATACAATGAATGAAGGTCAGCTTTCTAGTTATTCTTGATTCACAGAGGTTTGGAAAGTTAAATCTCTGCTTAAAGTTCAAGCGTTTATGTGGCTGTTGTTCTAAAAATGTAGTGACCTAGTCACGAGTTGGGTAGGAGGAAAGGGCTACCCGTGGGACGATGGTACGTAATGCCATGGTGTGGAGCCACCATTATGTCTGCGGCGGGGACGGGGATGAATTGGATTAGTCCAACATTGGAAAGTGAGAAATGTTATTGGGCCATACGTATGGGATTTGGATCCGTAACTTGTGAGGCACCTTTTGGAGACAAAACCGTATAGGCTTGGCCCAAAGAAGACAATACTTGACAAACGTTAGATCAGGTCATTACAGAATAGTGTCAGACCCGACCTTGTGCAGTACAATGTAGGTTGGTTAAGGGATGGACCACACGGAAGCTGATGGGCATGTAATGACCCAGTCATGAGCTAGGTAGGCATAAAGGGCTACCTATAGGAGAGGGCTACCCGTGGGATGGTGGTATGTCATGCCATATTGTGGAGCTACCATATTGTCGAGCCATCACTATATTAGGGGCTGGGGTAAGGATGAACTGGATTAGTCCAGCATTAGAAAATTTGCTAGGCCATATATGTGAGATTTGTATATATAACTTGTGAGCTGCCTTTTAGGGACAAAACCGTATGCGCTTGGTCCAAAGCGGACGATACCTCACAAGAGTTGGATCAGGTCATTACAAGAAAAGACTTGTCATGAAGGTTTATAGGAAAAAATGGACACTAGATATACATTTGAAATCTTCTTCTGTGGCTTAGTAGATGAGGATGTTGATCATCTTTAATTGAATGTGAAACCAGCAGAGAGGTCTGGAGAATTGTTGCTTCGATCACAAATTTCCAGGTTAATTAAATAATACATAAGATGTGTGAAATTTTTTCAACATCTGTGGTTGTCTGGGAACAATAGCACATGGGGCACAATTCTTCTTATTCTTTCACATGTGGTTTGTTGGAGCATGTGACGGTAGAGGAATGACTGTTTATTCTGAGGAAGCAAAGTGTATATTGAAACCATGCAGCTTCTTTCCTCTATCAGTGGAGCAGGTTTATCCTTGGAATCGCAGCTGATTATTGGCCCAAGCGATAAAGGCTTTCTAACCTGAAGTCTCTTTTTCCCCCTCATTTAGTTGGTCTTTTAAAGTTTCTTTTAGGGAGAGGAACCTTTTGTCTCGGTGACCAAATATACTGCTTCTATTTATTCCAATAACATTGGTGGTACATACTACAATGTTCTTCAAAAAACAGTCTTAAGATTCACACTGTATGATACTAGTATGCTATATATAGATTATTAATTATATATACGACACATTTAGATTGGAAAAAGTATTTGATACGTATTCTTAACTTAAACAATGATTAGTGCTGATGTAATTGAGCTGTGTGTTAGCAAGAATCTCTCTTTCTTTAGTTTCGGTTGTGTTTTAGCCTAGGACGGTGATTACATGCATCAAATCTGAACTGGAAAAAAGAAAAAAAAATTCAAAGGTCAGGATGGAATTTCACTACACTACAAGAGATGCTGGTTAAAAGACATTGATATTTAATGCTGGACTAGAAATGAGAAAGATTCTTGCACACATAGTCAAGTACGAAGGCATGGAGCCAAGGAGAAAAGGGAATGTAGAGTTTTGCTTTTCAAAATTCAAATTATAGATTACACTTCAAAGAACACAAGGGATGAAAGTTATAACTGATTGTGTGGACTGTGGAGAGCCTCTCGTCTAGGGAATGAGGATGGGCCCCTTCAAGGAGGACTGCAGAGTTTGGTGACTGGTCCTCAATGCCACTTTATGATTTATGGGTGATCTGGAATGAAAGAAATGCAAGGACATCTAGAATGGAAAACAAAGTTGGTGAGAGGACAATATCTTTTGATTGTGACAGGATTCAGTAGCGGGCCAAACGGCACCAGCTTGATGGTCTTTTGTGTAGAGGGATTTTGAGAACCTTACTTCCCATACTTGTAATTCCTGTTTCTCATTTAATTGACATACATGATACCATCCACTTTAAGAAAGAAATTATTATTTTAGTGGGTTATTAGGCATTGGTAGTCATTACCACAACTGAATACTTAACGGGTGTGGTCATGTTGGCATACTTAAATTGTTAGTTTTTTTTTCCCCGAAAGAAGTGTTGAAAGGGAAGTCCAAAGATCATTGTTATTCCTTGGGAGTAGGGCTCCTTAGAGAGAGTACATAGAGTAACATGTCCCGCAGGACCAACATAAGAAGCCCTAAAATAATACATTCTAACACTCCCCCCTAAGCTGGAGCATATATATATCTAATATGCCTAACTTGTTACATAAAGTAAAGAAATGAGGAGAGGCAAGAGCCTTGGTGAACAAATCAGCTAATTGCTCCTCAGAGGAGGTGAATGGAGTAGCAATCTTCTTGGACATCACCGCTTCGCGAACAAAATGACAATCCACCTCAATATATTTAGTTCGTTCATGAAACACTGGATTACTTGCAATGTAGATGGCAGCTTGATTATCATAGTGCATCAATATTGGCTCAGGATATGAAAAACCCAAATCTCGAAGCAGAGATTGAAGCCACATCATCTCACAGGCAGTATGTGCCTTTGCACTTGAGCGGACCACGATACTTTGCTTCTTGCTCCGCCAAGAAACAAGATTACCACCCACATAAGAGCAATACCCTGATGTAGATTTCTTATCAGAGACAAAACCATCATAATCCGCATCAGAGAATGCTTCGACACGCAAATGACCGTCCTTCTTGTATAGTAAGCCCTTTCCGGGAGCTTCTTTTACATATCTCAGAATTTGAAGAACATCCTCCCAGTGACATTGCTTTGGATTTTGCATGAACTGACTAACCAATCCAACATCAAATGTAATGTTTGGTCTGGTATTAGTCAAATAAATGAGTTTACCAACTAGATGTCTGTAGCGACCAATATTAGGAAAATCATCTCCAGATTGATCCCAAAAGTCCGGTCGAGTGACTATAGCAGTATCAGCGGGTTTGTAATTAATGAGACCCATCTCCTGAAGCTGAAGCAAATTTAGTACATATTTTCGTTGAGAAAGAGAGATGCCATCTTTGCTGTATACCACCTCTATGCCAAGAAAATATCATAGGCGACCGAGATCCTTTGTAACAACCTATTTTTGAAGATATTTCATTACAGTTGTAATGCCTTCCTCATCATTGCCTGTCAAGATCATATCATCAACATAAACCGCAAGCACAATAAGTCGTGTAGAGCTCTTCTTGATAAAAAATGAGTGATCAGCTTGAGTACAAACAAGGCCAATGGCAGAGGCTATTTGAGTGAATTTGTCAAACTAGGCTTTGCTTGAGGTCATAAATTGCCTTTCGGAGTCTACAGACTTTCATCTCCCCCTGAACAACGTACAGGAGGTTGCTACATATAGACTTCTTCTTGTAGATCACCATAGAGGAAGGCACTTTTGACATCCATTTACAACATGCACCAACCTAGGTTAACAGCTATAGAGAACAAAACACGCACGGAAGTCATACGAGGCACATGAGAGAATGTCTTAAAATAATCAACACCATAGACCTCAGTAAATCATTTTGCCACCAAGCGAGCCTTGTAGCGGTCAACAGACCCATCTGGGTGGTATTTCAGAGTGAATACCCATTTGCATGCCATAGGAGTGACCCCAGGATGAGGAGAAACAAGGTCTCAAGTACCACGAGAGAGGAGAGCAGATAACTCCTCATTTGTAGCAGCTTTTCACTGAGAGTGTGCAAGAGCATCCTGATAGGAGGTAGGAATGCAAATGGAAGAGAGGGATAAGGCGAAATTCCGAAAAGACAGGCTGAGATACTCATAGGAAACAAAACGGGCAATAGGATGAGAGCTATTACGACAAGCTCCTTTGTGAAGAGATGGCCATGCAAAATCATTATAAAAAAAGGAAGGAGAAGGTGCAAAGCGTTTACCTTTCTTGAGTGCAATAGGAAGGTCTAACAAGGGATCCGGAGAGGTAGGCGGTGTATGTTCAACCAAGAGCAGCGATAATGGTGGCAGAGATGGCAGTACCAAGACTTCCCGACGTCGATATACTTGCAACGGCTTCGGTGTAGGATTTGTTGGATCAAAAGTAGGAGCACTGGGCTGTACAACATCATCCAGAGGGAGAAATAACGGAGGTAAAGGCAATGGGGACGCTGTTGATTGCATGGAGGGCATTGAAAAATACGGCGTGGTTTCAAAAAATGTGATGTTAGTAGTAACAAACAGTTGCCGAGAATTCGGCTCAAAACAACGATAGCCAAAAATACAAGGAGGAAGAGGGAAGGGATCAGTGGAGGGATAGAGACACGAAAAGGGGCTGACCTCGGAAAGGGTAGACGAGGGACCCAATTGATAAGGTAACAGGCTGTAAGGATGGTATCACTCCAAATTTTTTTTGGAACAACTATATGAAACATTAGTGTTCGAGCAACATCAAGAAGATGATGATTTTTGCGTTCAACCTCTCCATTCTGTGGAGTACAAGCACAAGAAGTTTGATGAATAATTCCATGTGTAGAGCTTAACTCAGAGAACTGAGAAGACAAGTACTCCTGTGCATTATCAGAGCTCAAAATTTTGATACAAGTGGAGAATTGATTTTTTATTTCTTGAAAAAATTGTTGAAATACATGCAAGACCTGTGACCGACTCTTCAGAAGAAATACCCAAGTCATCCAAGAGTGGTCATCAATAAAGGTAACAAATATCTAAACTGCAAAGATGTGATAACATGACTAGGACCCCATATATCACTGTGAACAATATCAAAGGGAGATGAACTCCTTTTATTTGGACTAGAAGGAAAAGACATATGGTGATGTTTGCCAAGTTCAAAAGCATTACATTGAAATTATAACAATGATGAAGGAATGGACACAAATTTGGGAAGCTTCGAAGGAGCAAAATGCCCAAGTCGACAATGCCAGTGGTACGGAGAATTTGCTGCGAGAGCCAAAGCAGTAGGAGACAGTCGGTCTACCCGATAGTATAATCTGCGGGGTTCACACCCACCACCAATCGTCACCTTCATTTGAGGATCCTGAAAAACACAATTTTTCACAATAAGAAGGGAAAAGGTAACAGAGCAATTATATCCTCGAGTTAGACGATTAATGGAATGAAGGTTAACTGGAAATTGAGGGACATATAATGTGTTAGTGAGTGTAAGGGAGGGGGGTAGACGAACAGCCCCAATGCTAGAGACCGAGGATGGGGAGCCATTAGCAACAACAACAGGTGGTAGGGAACATGTAAGGTACAAGGTCGGAAAAAGTGAACAATTACCTAACATACGGCTAGATGCCTCATAAATCAATGATCTAGGGTGAACCATGAGAGACGACAGATGCACTACCTGAAGTGGATGAGACTGCATGAAATGAGTGCTGCTGGACAAGGTGTTCATAGTCAGCCTTAGACAGTGATTGTCGCATCTCCTAGGGTTTCTTGTGACGTTGCAGATGGACGAGTGGACGAAATATTTGAATCCAGTGTAGGCGGAGTAGTAGCAAGTTTGGCAATGTCCAGGTAACCAAACTTCTGCCAGTACTGTTCCGAGGGATGATTTTGACGGCCACAGTGAGTGCATGGAGGATAGGTATTCCTACCACGTCCAAGGCCGCGACCACGACCATGGCCAGTAGCATGTGCATAGTGCTCAATAGGGCTAGGAGAGGTGACCTCAACAACAACAGTGGAGGAGCTAACCTGAAGAACGCATGACATGGCGTTCGCCAGAGAGGGAACCACGTTGGCCAAGAGGAGATGAGAACGAATGTGGCTAAGAGAGTCATCCAAGCCGGAGAGAAATTTGGCGACCAAAAACTCATCGCGTTGCTTCTTCAGGGTAGCTAGATCGGCGGTTATGGGATGATACACTTGTAACTCATCCCACTTGCCCTTGAGAGTGGCAAAGTAGGCATGAGTGGAGCAACCATCTTGCTTGAGAGTAAAAATTTCTTCATACATAGAATAAATTCGAGAGATGTTTTTTGCATCTGAGTACATCTCTTGTAGACCATCCCACATCTCCTTCGTCGTACTAAGAAAAACAGTATTAGAACTTACATGAGGTTCCATGTTGTTGAGGAGGAGAGTCATTACAAAATAATGATCGGACTACCACGCTTCAAACTTCACCTCATCCACCTTGTCAGCGGGAAGAGAGTCCAAATAAGGGAGCTTCCACTGAGCATCACATAGAAAGCGGAATGTTACATGACCAGAGAAAATAGTTGGAGCTGTTCAACTTGACGGTCATTCCGAGAACTAAGGTAGTCGTCTTTGCATCCACCAAAGAGGGCAGCGTAGCCATCGTGGGAGAGGACAAGGTAGTCATCGTGGCAGCCAGAGACGAGGAGATGAGCCTTTGGAGTGCGATCAGCACGTAGGAAGAGAGGAAGAAGGAGAGAGAGATGCCCTCCCTATGTGGTGATCATGTGCATAGAAGAGAGAGCCGGCGGCAGGGGTGCTGGCTAGAAGAGAGGGCCCGCCGACAGTTAGTTGGCCGAAGGGGGTGAGAGGCCGACGGTTGGGGGGGGGGGGAGGGAAGATGGCGGCTAGGGTTGGGAGGGGAGGGAAGGAGGGGTGATGGTGGTGTTCAGTTGGGGTTTCCCCACTTTGATACCATGTTGAAAGGGAAGTCCAAAGATCATTGTTATTCCTTGGGAGCAGGGCTCCTTATATAGAGAGAGTACATAGAGTAACATGTCCCGCATGACCAACATAAGAAGCCCTAAAATAATGCATTCTAACAAGAAGGAGAATTGTACCACCAATTCTATTAAGAATAAATGGAGGAAGTATGATTGTAAAGGGGAGGAGGAGAGGTTCCTCCAACTCGCAAAGAAAAACAAACATCAAGTAAAAGTAAGAGGTATAACAAGCTTTTTCCAATTAGATACAGAAAGTTTGAGGAGAAAATGACACCGATAAAACAATAAATGCATGATATAGACAAGTATTCTTGATATATGGTGTACTCCCCTTGAAGATGTTGTCATTAATCTCCTTCCAAATATTCCAACATACAACATAGGTATCAACATAAAAACCTTGCGTTTGTCGCCTTTACCAATATGCATTCTCAGTCTTTGACAGATCAGAGATTTCCTCAATGGAGTTAAAAGTAAAGCCAAATCCAATGAGATTACCATTTATCCTCCATACTTACCCGTATAAGAGTACTCTGACTGAATTTAGCTTAGCTACTGGTGCAAAAGTCTCCTGATAATCTAGGCCATAGGTTTGAGTGAACCCTTTTGCCACCAGTCTAGTCTTGAACTTTTCAATCGTCACATCTGCTCGGAACTTGGTAGTGTACATCTATTTGGATCCTACTAACTTCTTTCCCTGATGAAGGTCAATTAATTCCCATGTATTATTCTGCTTAACAACATCCATTTCTTCTTTCATAGCTTTCACCCAACGGTGATCCTTGCTGGCTTCTGTAAAAGTAAGAGGGGTGGAACAAGTAGACAAGGCAGCAATAAAATTCATATATGAAGGGGACAATTTTGAGTAATAAAGGTATCGAGAAATATGATGTTATGGTGCACTCACGTACACCTTTCCGGACAACAATGGGTTTCTCGAAGCTATCCTGCAAACTGTCAAACGGAGTAGAAGGCTCAGGGAGCTGCTCAGGCTCAAAAACAATATTACCTTCCTGGGTTGATGGATCAGCAGGAGAAGCCTCTATAATCTCTATCCTAGTAGGGGGTTGCTGGGGCTTGTTTTTGCGAACATGATGCTTTAAAATCTTGTTCCCTCCAGTCAAAATAGTATCATTGTCATGTTGCTTAGTGGATGTAGCTGAGACCTCAGAGATGGCACCTATGTTAGGAATAGCAGTAGAGGGTAAGGATGGAACAACATGTGGAACATCATCAACAACAACAGGAGGAGAACTACAACGCTCCCCCTCAGACACAACCTGGGAAGATGAATATGGAAGGTGCTCAAAAAATGTAACATCTGTGACAATATACTTCTTCCTGGCCTGGGGATCGTAGCATTTGTATCCCTTATGAGTAGAAGAATACTCAAGAAATATGGCCATGGTGGCTTTGGCATCCAGTTTTGAGGAGCTTGGAGCCAAATTATGAACAAAAATGTAGGCACCCAAACACTCGCAATGGCAACAGAAATGGTAAGTGTTGGGGCTTGAGAAGAGAATAAGGAGTTCTGAAGTGAAGAGATGACATTCGGTTGATGAGGTATGCAGCAGTGAGAATAGTCTCTGCCCAGTATTTTTTGTGAAGACCGTAGTGGAAAAGCGGTGCCTGAGCAGTCTCAAGTAGGTGTCTATTTTTTCTCTTAGCTACCCCATTCTGTTGGAGTGTATAGGGGCACAAGGATTCATGAAGAATACCCCCATCCTTGAAGAACATATTCAGATTTTTTTGGAAGTACTCTTTTGCATTATCTGATCGAAATACTTTTATTTTTTTCTCAAACTGATTTTCACAATTCACTTCCTCCCTAGACTTCATTGGGTATACCAACGTGCAATGTGTGAAATCATCAATGAATGATATAAAATATCGACTGCCATCAATAGAGGGAATGGAAGAAGGACCCCCCACATTAGAATGGACAAGTTCAAAAGATGTAGAACTTCTATTCAATGACTGAGGAAATTGGGTTCTACAATGTTTAGCAAGGTGACATACTTGACAATTAAGAGACAATACAACAACCTTATTGAATAATGAAGGAAACAACATTTTTAATGATTTGAAAGAAAGGTGTCATAGACGGAGATGCCACAACTAGATCTCTCTTATTTGTGCGACATAACACTGATACTATTGGATTGAAGGGCAGCCCCATGCTTGACTGAAGTTGATAGAGGCCTCCCACTTCACGCCCACTCACAAGAGGTTGTCTCGTATTCAAGTTCTGAAATACATAATGAGATGGAAAAAAAATGTCACTGAATAGTTTAATGATTTTGTCAAGCTACTAACAGAGAGTAGATTAATAGGAAGCTTGGGGACATGAAGTGCTGAGGACAAGACAAGTGATTATCTAGAAGGATGTTGCCTTTCCCAGCAATGGTGGCAAGGGTGCCATTAGCAATAGTCACTTTATCTTGTCCTGAGCACAAACTATAGCAAGTGAATAATGTGGAAGTACCCGTCATGTGATCAGTGGCTCCTGAATCAATGATCCAGGAGTTCCCACTAGTGTGGGAGATAACATTGAGTGCTGCCCCAAGAGTACTTGACTGGCTAGTAGAGGTGGAGGTAGACAACTAAGATAGGAACTGCTGAAGGTTAGCTATGTCATATTTGGATAGCGCTGCAAAGCTTCCTGGAGTGGTGGATGATGTGCTTCCATCAAAGGCTGAAGTTATGGAAGATCCTGTAGGCTTGGTTGACACTGCATTTCTTTTAGCTTTTTGGTTCTGCTTGAACTTCAAAGGCTTCTTATCTGGATGTAATTCCCAGCAAAACTCTACAGAGTGATTCTCTCGCCACAATGGGTACACTTTCTCCCTCCTTTCTTTGGGTCTTTTTGGGTGCCATCTCCTCCTTTTCCACTACTATTTGCATTGACAAGTGCATAGTGTTCGCTAGTACTAACCCCACTTGTATCAATTTGCATAGTCTTTCGCCTTCTCTCATCTGTAACAAGTTTCTTGTAACACTGCTCAAGTGAGGGGATCACTTCAAAGTTGAGGATCTGAGACCTCAACCCTTCATATTTAGTGTTCATGCCATGTAGAAATTTTAGGACTCTCTGATCTTGTATGTGCTTTAGATATTTCTTGTGGCTGCTACTGAGTCCCAATAAGAGATAGCATAGGTATCCTGCTCCTCCCACAGAGCCCTCAGGGTCCTGTAGTTTTCACACACAGTCTTACTACCCTGTTTGGTTTCATGAATAGCAACCACAAGATCATACATGTTTACTGGGTTGGCCTTCTCACAATACATCTCCTCTAGTATAAGCCACATATGTCTTGCAGTAGACTTCCTTACAATAGACTTCAGCTGTTCATCTGTCACAGACATCAGGATCCAGGTCCTCACTATACTGTCCTCGTGCTCCTAATCGTCATATTTCGGGTCATCTACTGAAGGTGAGGTTATTTTGCCATTTATGTAACCCACCTTTGCCCGAGCACTAACAAAAGTCTTAATTGCTGCTGCCCAATCCAAGTAATTTGAATCATTCAACTTTACAGAGAGAAGTTGAAGATAAAAATTATCCCCCATGCTGTCCCCTTTGGAGCAGACTTCATTCATTGTCATCTCAGACATATTCTCACTCCTAGGGGCCTTTTGGAGGCACACACAGACAAATAGAAGGTGCAGCTGCAAGAAGATATGCATCCACCACAAAAAGAAATCTGCAGCAGCACCCAAGAGGGATCCAACCTTGCAACAGTCCAAGAAAAATATTTTTTGTGCAGCAACAAGATACCACTGTGCCCACAAAAAAAACACAGCAGTGGAGAATCAGGGCACTCATAGAATCTGAGGGGAATATGTAGAAATCAGCCTTGAGCAGTCCCTAAAAGAGGGGAAAGATGTGAGGAAGTGGCCCAAAGAATCCTAGACAACGGTGTATCTAGCAGTATTGGTGGCCGGCTACCACCAACTGCAGAGCAATGGGACTGGTTGTCCCTGGATAGATGACTGGTCACCAAGAAGGGACCCACCCTGTGTACCGATCACACAGTAAACCCTAAACAAGGTACTGGTCACAAGAATGGGGCTTGAGCAGGTTCTGGTGTAGAAATAATTGGCTGCCACATTTCAAATCTGTACCATAGGGTCCAGTCTTGTTGAAGGGACCTTGTGTGCTAGGAAGGAACCCTAGCCAAGGTGTGGTGAAGTGGAGAGAAGGAACCAGTCAGCCAAAGGTTCAGAAACAGGGGACCGAACCTCCCCTTCTCCTTCTTTCTCCCATTGCTCTGATACCATGAAGAGGAAAGTAGAAGGAGAGAAGATGGGCAAGAAACCCTAGTGCGGTGGCTCTCTGTCTCACACAGAGAGGCCGGCCAGCACAGGGGCCTTTTATATTATAGGGCAAACAACTTACAAGACCAAATGTCAAGTTTACCCCTGTCTACATAAATAACAGGAATAAACCAGAAAAAATAAGGAAAAAACAGCAACTACTCAAAAGGTCTAAAGTGCCCTAACTAATGGCTACTTTTCACTATGTCATGCATGACAAAAATATCTAACATGCACGTGCGTGTAGTCATGCAATATGAAAAATACATATATACATGTATGCAACTATAGATCATGTGCATGCATGCATAATAAAAGATAGAGACAAGGGCTATACCTTAGTGAAAAAACAGTCCCGAAGTACCTCCAATATGCTGTCCAAAAGAGCTCCGGAATGCCTCCAATATGCTGTCCAAAGCAGCTCCGGAAGCCTCCAATATGCTGTCCCAAAACCACTCCACAAGCTTCCTAAACGGGCCCACTAGGCAGTCCGATATGCCTCTGAAAATGGGCCTAGAGGACTGCGAAATAAGCCCCAAACCGCAGCCCAATATGCCTCCTATGCAGGCCCAAACCGCAGCCCAATATGTCTCCTATGTAGGCCCAAATATTAAGTCCAAATGAGCCCTATATCAGTCCAATGCCCTCCAAATGGTGAGAGAAGGACATCAACTCAACTCAACTCAACTAAGCCAAGCCATAATCTCAAATAATTGGGGTTGGCTATATGGATTATCTGTCTCACACTTTAAACGATTTTAGGTTACCTATTCTGAAAGGTTTAAAACCTCCAAATCATGTTGTACTACCCTCTTCTAAGTTAATCTAGGTCTACCCCTTCCTTTCTTCCCCTCCTCTATCCTAATATGTTCCACTTTTCTAACTGGAGCCTCCCTAGGTCTACGCCTAACATGCCCAAATCTCAGTCTCCCTTCTCTCAATTTGTCCTCAATTGGTACCACTCCTACCTTTTCTCTAGTATACTCATTACGAATTTTATCTAGCCTAATATGCCCGTACATCCACCTTAACATTCTCGTCTCGACAACACCCATCTTGAAGACATGTTGTCTCTTCATCGCCTAACACTCGTTACCATACAACATTACATGTCTTATCGCTGTACGGCAGAATTTTCCTTTTAGCTTCGTTAGGATCTTGCGGTCACACAAGACTCCCGTTGCAAGTCTCCACTTCACCCATCTTGCTTTAATCCTATGACTAACATCTTCATTGCACCATTCGTCTTTTTGGAGGATCGAACCAAGATATTTGAAATAGGTGCTTTGGGATATTGTCATCCCATCTAAGTTAACTCTCTCCTTTTCGCCTATCCGACCTTCACTAAACTTACAATGCATATATTCTTTTTAGTTCTACTTAACTTGAAACCCTTAAACTCTAAGATGCTTCTCCAAAGCTCTAGTTTTCTATTAACTCCCTCTTGCGTCTCATCTATCAACACAATATCATCCGCAAACATTATACATCATGGAATGTCCTCTTGTATATCCTTTGTTAAATCCATAACTAATGCGAAAATATAAGGACTTACTGCTGATCCTTGATGCACTCCAACGGAAATAGGAAAATCTCTTGTTTCCCCTTCAACTGTGCAGACATTAGTAGTTACTCTTTCATACATGTCTTTTAATACTTGTATGTACCTAGTAGATACCTTCTTACACTCCAACACCCATCACAAGACATCTCTTGGAACTCTATTATAGGCCTTCTCCAAATCGATGAACACCCAAAAGAAAAAAATTGCAGCAAGACTCAACTCAACTCAATCAAGTCTTAATCCCAAATTAATTGGGGTTGGCTATATGGATTCTCTGTCTCTACTCTAAATGATTTTGGGTTACCTCTTTTGAAAGGTTTAAAATCTCCAAATCATATTGTACTACTCTCTTCCAAGTTAATCTAGGCCTATCCCTTCTTTTCTTCCCTTTCTCTATCATAATATGCTCCACTTTTCTAACTGGAGCCTCCCAATGTCTACGTCTAACATACTTAAAACTTCTCAATCTCTCTTATCTCAGTTTGTCCTCAATCGATACTACTCTTACCTTTTCTCTAATATACTCACTACGGATTTTATCTAGCTTAGTATGTCCGCACATCTACCTTAACATTCTCATTTCGGCAACACTCATTTTGGTGACATGTTGCCCTTTCATTACCCAACACTCTCCACCGGTCATAAAACTCCCTACCGGTTCCCTTTAAGGGAGGAACCGGTGGTGGGGGGGGGGGGGTTCCTTTCCCCCTCTCTTCATTTAAAATTTTAAAAAAATAGAGAAGAGAGAGGGGGATTAATGGGGTTAAGCCTCATTTATATGGGTCTCTAAAGCTTGGTTCTGGCCTCCCATATTAGTGGAGCCTCTACTAACACAATTTTAGAAGGGGACCAATCAATGAGAAACTCTTTTCACATGTGTTTGAAAGAGAGAGAGGAATGTTGGGAAGTAAACGAGGTTCTCCTCATTTATTGAGAAAAAAAGGAGGAGAAGGAACAAATAGGAGGGGGTGGCTGTCGGTTCTTCTTGACCGATGGCACCCCTCACCGGCTCTTTGGCCGGTGGGGGGGGGGGGGGGGGGGGGGGGGGGAGGGGGTCCAAACCGGTGACACCCACTGGTTCCCAACCGGTGGGGGTACCCACTGGAGCCTCCTCCTCCTCCTCTCTAACTCCTCTCACTCTCTCTCTCAAATGATTTTACGGTGGTACCTCCCACTGGATAATGCTCTCGGGCCTTATAAATACCCACCAAGGGGATGGCCAAAGGGCATGTCATCTAAAGCCCAAGAATTCTAAGGGAAGGTGTTGCCCAAGTGAAGACCGAACTTTGTGCCTTGCATAAGTTTAAGCGCGCATTTGGAGGACGCTTCATTTTGGGTTTTTCTTCCCAAAGTTTTCCTAGAGGAAGCTTTGCCGAATTTTTATTATAAAATCGTCTTTTATAAGACGAGACTCTGTCGAAATTTTGAATGAAATATTAATGTGTTTTTGTATATGTATGTTGCGTGTTCATGTGATTAAACTTACACCTAAATAACAGTTACTAATAGACCATATACATACTAAATAATGCACTTAAATGTAAAATGACCAAAATACTCACCATCCCTAAACATGACCTAAATACCCCCAGAACTTAAAAAATGACAAAAATACCCTTTTGATGGTAAAAAGGTGTAAAAATTACATAAAATTTCTAAAAAATGTAAAAACCTCCGATATACTCTAAATACCCTCAAAACCCTAAAAATTGGTAAATTACCAAAATACCTTTGATATGTTAAAAATTATTAAAAATTCCAGAAAAATCATAGAAAATGTTAAAAATATGGCAATGGCCGAAAACCCGATAAGGTATAAAATTAAAAAAATACCCCTATGACTCAAATGCACTTAGAATAACCTTAAAATGCCTCCCAAGGTGTTGAAGCCTTCCTAAACCATTAAAATACACCTCACGCACTAAAATGACCATACTGTCCCTGTACCCCTATCTTGGTATAATTACGAAAGTTCCCTTATGGGTCCAAAATGCCTGGAATCAATCCTAAAACATTCAGGGTCAACCCTAGTAGCTTGAGATTAACCCAAATACCTAGGAATCCATCCTAATATCCTGGAACACATCCAAATACCCTAAACCGCACTTTGATAGCAGAATGGATTATTCCAAATTACTTGTATTGAAATTACTTATACCAGAATAAGGGATGTTTCACTTTGATAGTGGTGTGGAGCTCACTGGCGGAATAGGCAGAATAAACAATTCTTGGGTCTAGGGTGGAATTGCTTATTCTCTTTATCTAGGGAATAAGCAATTTTGATGCGGTATAACCTATTCCGCCTATCAAATTAGAATTAGCCTTATTCTAAGAATAAGATCCCTTATTCTTCTTTTATTCTCCTATCAAAGTGGCGCTAAGGGACTTGGGAGAGGCCAGTGATTTAATCTAAAAGTTGCCTTCATGCGTATGCACATTGCGTGGTAGTATAGATTGTTGGAAAGGCATCATTCAGACAGTTAATCAAGGGTTGTCAAGCAGTTACTCGATATAATTAACACTGACCGAGGTCAGTGGAGGTCATATACTCGAATCTTTGCTTGATTCGAAGTCCCAGACTTCTTGAGGGCTAATCCCAAGTTCTCATAGTCCAAGAAACAAAATAATTAAAATTGACCTATATTTCTCCAAATAGAACAAATAAATATAAAAATGAAACAAAATATTCTAGGAGAGATCTAGGCCTAGGTTCCAAATAAATGCCAACCTAATGGACAACAATTAAGGTTGAAAAGGATCACAATGCGTAAGAGTCCACTAATAATCCATTAAAACTAATGTCCTTCAGGAGACAAGTGGGATCTGCCTAAGACCCAATAGAAGTCCATTAAGTACCCAAAGCCCTAATGGATTTGGGAAGACCCAATAAAGATCCATTGTGGAATAATGGATCCATATGCAAGCAAACATATAAAAGTGCAAGGCATTAGAAGGAGGCCTTATTATGAATAAATCCCTTGATTACAATGTAGAGCCCTAGGTTCTTTGAAGAATGTGAAATACTAGGAGGTTCTTAGTGAACTCAAGCTCAAGGGGTTTAGGAGGGATGGGCTTGGGCTTGGGGAGCCTTGGAATTCCCTAGTTTGACTCTAGAATTTAGCTTCTCTTCTTCTTCTCTCCATGTGTAATGGAGGAGTATTGGGGGGGGGGGGGGGGGGAGGGTATACAGGACTTGGAGGAGGCTAGCCAGCATAAAAAGCCGTTAGTAGTGGTGCTAACAGTGAGAATTGAGAACTGGACCCCTGCTGGTGTTTTTCCCCCTCTTTCCATTTTTACCCTTCCTCTTTTTTGGAAGGTGACAAGACTGCTACAATTTGTTAAGAAGTAAGAAAAGTACCCTTATCTTTCCTTTCTTGCTTTCTTTCTTCTCATTGTTTTTTAAAATTTGTTTTCCTTATATGCTTCCAGTCTCTCTCACTCTCTCCCTTTATACTCCTCCCTCTGTAGCCATGGCGACCAGAAAGTGTTGGTAGGTTGCGAGACACCCTACAAGCTGTTTTCTTTGTTCAGTTTCTGGCAGTACACCCTCTCTCATCCTCTTTGTTTATTTTTCTTTTTTTGGATTCAGTCGCATGGAAACCTGGGAAGGGTTTTGGAATTGGCCGGCTACTGATGCTATGCGGTGCTTTTTCTTGGGATTCATGCCTCTTGCCCTGAAGGTTTTCATCCTCCTATGGCCTTTCCTTCCATGACCTAAATGAAGACAAAACTTGATCAATTTACAGAAAGAAATCTGTTAAATAACTTTTGGATCAAACATATACATTTCAAAAGATAAATATGTAGTGTAGATGTGCATAAGCTCTCTTCATCTCATGGAAGTGTAGCAGAATTGAACGACTGAACGACTGCCATTGTGTAAAGGATGTCCATTGGTAGCATATGCCCGAGTGTTTCCCTGAAAAAAATGTCTGGATTTTAAGCTTATTTTGCAGCTACATTTAAATCCTATTTGAAATACTTACCTTGCCATTTCATCCGATCATGTTTCTTCTCAAATGCCATCATGATGTGGAAAACTAATATTCAAGGTTTTGACTACTCTTGGAAATTTCCTATTCTGGCTGTTCTGAGATTGTAATAATTCTAATTGAACAATGAACCTACACATTAGAAAGGATGGACACAAGATAGAGCAATTAAATAAAATGTCTTTTTATTGGACAAGCCCTTTACTCCATAACCTTGTTGCAATGTATATTATCACCACAAGAACCAGCATACTTGTGAGTATTCGAGCTTGCTGGATTGCATTCTTTAATCTCCCTGCTTGTGAACATTTTCTTCTTACAATTTATACAGATTCAGTCAATTATCATTGTCACAATAATAAAGGTTAAGTATTTACTAATAACTTTTGCTGATTTTTCTCGTGTCCCAAACACTTCTTGATTCTAGGTTGCTCGTCTTAATGAAAGTTATCCTGGTGGATTGGTCACATATATTAGAAATGCAAGAAAACTCCTTGCTGATTCAAAAGCTGGAAAAAATCCATATGATGGTTTTACTCCTTCTGTAAGTATATTCTCTTTTATCTCTCTCTTCTTTGTTCATGAGCAAACTGGGTTAGATCCTTGTCTTGACCGGTTATAAGGTGTCTATGATTTTTTTGAGGTGGTACCCTGCCAATCTAGATGGAAATCATGTGGAACTATCCAATACCCTGATGTACATGGTTGTTTTACGACAAGCAAAATAGTGAAAGTCTGATACTCAAATATGAACCTATCTGAAGTGGTATAGGGATTTTGATGTCAATGCTTATTTCTCGAAAGCTTTTGAAGCTTTTACAAGTATACTCTGATTGGTCCAAGTTTTGTGGTTCAGTGTAAAATGGTCCACAGCATAGGTATCTTAAATATTTGCCTTTATGATCATTTTATACATAACCACTGACCTAATGCTTAGTGGTCATTTTTATACACCATGTTTTATCTCCTCCTTCCCCACTCCCACAGTGTAGCTTTTACTAGGGAGCCCATTGCTGACATGATAAATGATTATGGTGGTCTCAGCGTTGCTTTTCTAGCTATGACTCGACACAATTTAAGTGCATTTGTTTGTGCTAAAGCAATGGTGAGATATCCCCATCATGTGCTGCCCCTTCTCGTCACAGGTTAACTTGTTAGAGGTAATAAGTTTTGAAGGAGTCTTGTGACACACTATGGCATTCTGGGCATAGATATAGCTTTGGATCCATAATGATGCTTTAAATCTTTTGAAGATGGTTGCTGGTTGTTAAGATGATCCAAAGGCTTGATAACAGGATATTTCTCTTCACAGTACAGCAAAGCTTCACAACCATGATCAGCTTGCTTGCCTGTTGATATGAACTGTGGAGCCCAGAATCTGAAAGGGATACAATCATGGTGGGATGGGGGAGGTTCCTATCCCTGACAAAGGAATAAAGAAAAGAAAGGAGTACTAAACTATCTTGATCTTCTTTTTCCAGACTTCTGCAGAAATACCCAATAATGCCTGCTCCACATAAACATAAAGTGCATAACCCGTTCGTAAATGTTCTTCACATACAATCTACTTCCCCTAAACATAACATCGTTGTGCTCTCTCCAAATACTTCAGCATATAGTATGAGGCAGGACACGCAAAATCCAACTGCAAACACACCTCACTGGACCTTTGGTTAAGGTATGAAAAGTGTACCATAGACTTTTCAAGAAACTGAAATTAACTTGACAGTGGAAGACTTACCTGAAATGCTTCCAAACTGTTTGACCTGTCATCCTCATGAAAAAAGTTTTTTAAGCAACTCTGATTAGTAGAATTCTTCCACAATGAATCTTCTTGCTTTTGAAGACTTATTAGGTGTATCTCTGAATATCATTGTGAAAATATACTAATTCTTTATGATGTCAAAGAAGAGCTATCCCACGCACATATATTGAATATGACATCATACAGTATTGAACAAATTCATCGCTTCAAGGTTCTTCAAGGGCATGTGCAGATGTGTATCAGTTTCCTTCATGGTCTAATCTGGGATGCCCTGTCACTTTTATAATATTAATAAGAGATGAGATCAAGATAATCCTCATATTGAATGTAGGAGCATTGGTCTGAGAAATTTGTTGATCGAGACTATTGGATGCATTACGGAATTCTTGTAATTGCAGTTCAAAGGTATTTACCTTTCTTCAAGCTATCCCTTGTTGGTCAAAGTCAACAATAAGAAGACGCGTACAATGTGAAAATGACCTAAAAGAGTGGTGCAGGCTTATATAGAGGACAGAGGAAGAAGGGTAGTGGTATTTCCCACTGCCCAAAATTGTACAGGGCCCACGTGAATGCCACAGGATGTCCCATTCGGCTGGACCAGCCATGCATGCGTGTGGAGACTCTGCAGGGCAACCTAAGCATCCTGCCAGTCGCGTGAACCACTAGGGCTGCACGGGGCCCGTATGTGAGCACCACTCTCTACTTAACTGATAGAGGCCATTTTTTTTAAACATCGAAGAAAAGAAAATAAAACAACAAGAAAAGTAAGAAGAAGAAGAGCAACGAAACCATCAACCTATCCCTATGGGTGGGGCAGCCTCACACTATGACGCCCTACATAGTTCTTCGAGGACAAGAAGCAAACACACTCGGAGAACCATAACGTTGCTTGAAGAGAAAGGTAATTGCAAAGACTTGGATGAGCTCAAGATCAAGGTGGCACAAGGAAGAAAAATTTGACAATTTTCTTGTCTAGACCTCTTGCAGTTGGATGTCAATGTTTGTGAAGACTAAGTGGTGGATATATCAAACTCAAATGTTCTGATCATATTTTGGTTTCATTTGATGTTAATACTGTTACACAGTCTTGATGTGATCCATAACCTTTGAAATTTTTATCATTATTGCCCTTTATTAACAATCCCATATTAGTGGATCCTTATTGGCCTATGCTGGAGTTTTCATTTCCTGGTCCACAATGACGCATGGATGGCAGTACCGGCCGATACCGATACGTACCGGTATCGGCCGGTACCGGTACCCGATACATGTAAAGAGTATTGGCCGATACCGGCCGGTACGTACCGGTACCGGTACCCACCGATACGGGTACCGGTACCAGTACTGCCATCCCTGCAATGATGCTTAAGTGCACAGATCTTTTATGGACCCTAAGTGTACCTCCAGACTAAGCTTGACTCATAATGGACCCACTCTAGATATTGCTAATCCCATGTATCCAAGGGGGGGCATTAGGGATCCATTAATAGAGTGAACTTTTCTAAATGTTTATTCCTATCTAATTCCTAGATCTACGATATCTAGACCTTAACCTGGGACCAATCGCAACTTCTAAATCAGACCCCTTTGATCCTAGGTGAACATAAGTTGCATTTAGACCCTAGAAGGAGGAGAATTGCTAATAGACTCCACAAACCTTGATAATTCAACTAATGAACTTCAGTGACTCTCAAATTTGTGTCTCAAACCTTCTAGTATTTGTGGGCTGCCTAAACTTTTGATGGACTTCAACTCAAAAAATCCAACATGGCCATTGTACCTTGAAGTCTAATAAATTGTAAATCTATTCAAAATATCTTGAAATTTATAAAGTACATCTAAAGATGGAAAGAGTGGCATAATTTTAGATTTAGAACTCATCTTTTGCAGCCTAGTCCTACAAATCAGTGAAGTACAATTGAATCTAAGTTACAAGGAACATTGCTCTCTAAGTCCCTGTTATTACCAAAGTGCAGAGTGCGGACAGGTTGTCTTGTAATTAGTAAAAGGATAACCAGGAACTCACAAAAGATCCGTGAAATTTCTAGTCCAACCCTATTAGACCAAAGAAGGCACTAGAATGCACAAAAGTTCTCAAGCTGGAAATTTCACACAAGTCCCTGGGACACGAAAATGTCCCTTAAATACCCCTTAAACCCAAGATTTTCTTAAAACTGTTGGGACTTATAGGATCTGCCTTATGAGCCCTGGTCAACTTTTAAAGAAAATTTGTCTGACAGTTCATTTAATTCCTTAGTTTGTACATGTTCTTATCATAGTTGTCAAGGTACCAAGGCATTCTTGGGATGCCTAACAGCCTATAAGCGCCTAAGGCACCCACTTAAGCGGCACCTAAGTAACAACTTAGACCACAATGGAAGCTGTGTGTGTGCATGGACTGTGCACTGTGCACATGTATGTGACTGTGTGAGGGTGAAAGAGATTAGAGAAAGACAGGGTCAAAGATAGAGAGAGAGCTTTGGCCCTATGTGTGTGTGTGTGAGAGAGAGAGAGAGAGAGAGAGAGAGAGAGTGGAGGGGGCATTGGCCCTATGACTGAGAGAAAGAGAGGGGGTGGGGGGGGGGGAGAGAAACCAGAGAGGGGGGTTCCCTTACCAAAAGATGGCAACCGGAGTTTAGGGAGGCCATCGGGTGTCGCAGTCAACAAAGAAGCTTCATTGGGGGCCAGGGGTTGCGAAGGGTGATGCCAGTAGCTTGATTGATCGATCACAGTGATGGCGACGGAGACAGGGACTGCGGATAGCAGCGACGACGGATAATGTGGCGTGGCGAGCGGCAATGAGGGTCACAAACCCTAGCTATGCTTGAGTGGGGAGGGGAGGGGATTGGGGGCATCGGTGCATCGGGGGTGTCGGTTTAATTTTAGTGGATCCATTAGTGGGTCTAACTGGGGCCTAATGCCCACTCAAACCTAAGGGCACTAACCAGGCTGTCTGGCCACTTAACCAGTGCCCAGTTCACTTTTCTTCACCATTGGAAAGGAGCTCGAGCGCCTTGACCATCCAAAGGCGCCTTGGTGCCTAGACGCTTCCTAGGCGAGCTTGGGTCATTCGGTAAACATTATTAACATTTATTGAGGTCGGTGGGGAGAGGTCCAGTTCATGGATCCATAGACCTGAACCAAACCCCTAATCTTCAAAGGATTTCCCCCTGAATTACAAGAAATGATCATTCTTTATCTTGTAAAGTGTTTTAAGGGGGAAAAAAAAGGAAAAGAAAATCCCCCACATGCAGCTATTGGTGACCTCAATGATTTAAAAGTCAGCCGCCTAGTCGACTTGCCACCATTCCCTCCTAGGTGGAAACTGATTCATCCTCTTTCGTGAGATTTTAGTTGGACATCTTCTCCTCTTTCTGAAACACCTTTATACTCCTACCAATAACTCATTCATGGCCTTAGTAAGTTGTCCTCTCATTCATGTGGCATGCCCATGAGGGTCACAATGGAAGGTTCATTTTTTCTCTGCCTAGGACAAGACTCATCATCTTCCTCATCTTCTCTGCTACAGCAATCGGTGAGGACTGCAGCTATGTGGAGACCTCCCTCATCCATGACAACGGCAGGCAGTGCTAGCTGTGGGGCTTTGGAGAGGATCCTCTTGTGTTGTGGACAGTAGCATAATAGCTCTCTTGTTTTATAATATGCTATTCTTCAAAGTATAGTTACTGACTTATGGCAAATTAAGTTCTCTATGGAAGTTTTATAATTGAATCAGTCTTTGTGATACTTCTATAAGTGATTGAGTCTATGGGATGTCTAAAGTTAATAGCATTATCAAATAACAGAGGGCATGTATAAGAAACTAATGAAAAAAGTGTCTAAAGCGACAGCTGCCTTGGAACGAGGCGCCTGGGACTGGGTGTAAATGGGGTGGGCTACTAACTCTGCAGAGGCATATTTAAAGCATTGGGTAACATAACAATCATCTCACCTGGCAATTTTCCTGTCCATTGTTTAACTATGAAGAAGGTTGAGGCATTCCTTTTGCATTGTTCTTTTTGGATAAAGAGTTAAAAACATGGAGCTAAATGGTCTCTCAAGACTGTCAGAGATTGCTTATAGATGTTATTCTGGATCTCAGAATTGGCACCTGTGAGACTCCCTTTTGAAAAATCCTTCTAATTTTGAAAAAAAAAATCTTTTTTGTCAGATTTGAAAATCTTTAGGAAAAATCTTAGTTTGAAAAGAGAATTTTAAGTTTTGAAAACATGTTCTCTTTTCTTTTTTTAGGCAGACTTTTAGGATTAATCCTTAAAGTCTAAATGACTTCTGGATCGACTGTGGATCCGTGTTCTTGACCTCTCCCCACTGACCTTAGTCAGTGTTAATTACACCAATCACTGATTGGTAACCCTTGATTAACCATCTAGATAAGGCTTGAAATAAACACAGAACAAGCAGAATTTAAATGCAGCATACAAGTCATTTTTTTGTTCTTTTTTTTTAATTAAAGAGGAGTCTATGAGTATCCTTTAAAGGATACTTAAAGGATTTTGAAGTTCTCACAAAAAGGTGAATATCTTTGAGGGAGATTCTTGAAAATTATCCTTTAAGTATCCTTTAAAAGGATAGATGATTATTTGAATTATTTTAGGTCATTTAAGCAGTATAAATGAACCATGACTTAATGACTAATCCATTAATATGAAACAACCACTTTAATTAATGATTTACCTTATTGATATAAATGAACAAATAATTATTCTTATTGGTCCATCTATCAATAGGATAATCACGACTTCGTAGCCTGGCCCCCAGTTAGGACAGAACTATAGAAGGTATTGATTATACTTATTGATAAGGATGAATCAATAATCATATTCTTTGGTCACTCTACCAATAAGAGTGAACTTTTGATCAAGTAGTCAATCCACCAATAGGATAGAACCACTAAGTTTAGGCCATTCAACCAGTATGAATGAACCTGAATTTTTTTTGTTGTTATTTAGAAAGAAGGACCTTAGTTAACCAATCGGTATGGAAGGGCCAAGTTGATTTAATTGGTTGAATTATTTGTTGATATGATTTATTGATTGATTAATCAAGGATTTTAAATTGATTAGTTAAATTAATTGATTGATTTGATTTAATTGATTGATTGTATTTAATTAACTTAATTGATTTAATTCGTTGATTGATTTTAACACTTTAATTGAATTAATTGAATTGATTGGGTAATTAATTAACACGCTTTTATTAACTTAATTTAATTGGTTGTGTAACAATTTTTGGTTGAACTCAATTGATTAATTGATTAACACATTTTGTTAATTTAATTGATTAATTAAGTATCAATTTGACTTAATTAGTTGAAATTTTGTTAGTTTGATTGATGGATTGATTGATAAGTATTTAATTGGTTAAAATTTTGTTGATTCAGGTGATTAACATGATTTTTATAACTTAATTGATTAATTAATAACTTAATTTGACCAGTTGACTTGTTGGTTAACAAATGTGTTACATTAGTTGACTGGTTAGTAATTTAAAAAATTAGTTTGACTGGTTAAATTGACTGATTAATTAATTAATTTTGTTGACTTAATTGGTTGAATGTTTAATGAATTAACTTAATTTGTTAAGTTGATTATTTAATTAACACATTCGTTGATTTGATTGATTGATTAATAACTTAATTTGGCCAATTGACTGGTTGGTTAACAAAGTTGTTATATTAGTTAATTGAGAAACAATTTAACTTAATTGATTAAATTAACCGATTGATTAACAAATTTTGTTGACTTAATTGATTAATTGCTTAATGAATCAACTTAATTGGTTAAATTGATTGGTTAATTTAATTAATTTGTTAACATATTAATTAATTTAATTGACTGATTAGCCAATTTTTGGTCTACCAAATATTATGGGTGGACTATTTTTAATTATTATTATTTATTTAACTTGTCTATTTTTTTTATGTGGCCAACCAACTAATATGGAGAACCACTTTAAGTTTAATTTTCTGATTTTAATTTTCTGTTTTATTTTATTTTTTATTTCCTGTTTTTATATTATTTAAGATTCATTAATTTCTTATTTTATTATTTTAAATTTACTTTATTGAATGGCCTACCAACAAATATGGTAGAATCATTTTATCAATTATCTTGTTTTTTATTTTGTTTTTTTAATATTTATTAATTTTCTTATCTTTTTATTTTCTGTTTTATTTTACATCATTTAAAATTAATTTTTATCATTCCTTTTTTTGTTTCCTGTTTCATTGTTTTATTCAAGAATCTTTATTATCCCTTTTTTTACTTTCTGTTTTATATATATATTTTATTTAGGAGTCATTATCATTATCATTTTTTTATTTTATTTAGGAATTATTAACCTTTTTATTTTTTTATTTTTTGTTTTAAAACTTATCAGTTTTTTTATTTTCTGTTTTTTTTTAATACTTATTAATCTGATTATCTTTTTATTTCTGTTTTATTTAAAACTTATTTATTTATTTTCTGACTTATTAGTTTCATTTTGTGATTTTTACTTTTATTTTCTGTTTTTTCTTTTATTTTATTATTAACTTTATCATTTCTATTTTTTGTTTTATTTAAAGCTTATTAAAATTTTTTGTCATTTTTTTATTTTCTGGTTTATTTAAGATTTATTAGTTTCATTTTGTTATTTTCTGTTTAATTTAATACTTATTAGTTTTGTTACCTTTTTATTTTTTATTTTTTATTTAGTGGCCAAACCAAATAATGTGACTAAACCATTTTTAAACTTTGTTCATTTTCATTATTTTATGATTTTTTTTAATTTTTTAATGGCCGGCCAACCGATATGGCAGAACTAAAATTTAAATTTTATTTATTTGTATTATTTTATGATTTTTAATTTAATGGCTGGCCAATCGATATGGCAGAACCAAAATTTAAATTTCTGTTTTTTATTTTTTAATTTAATTGCCAGCCAATTGATATGGCAGAACCAAGATTTTAAATTTCTATATATATTTTTTTATGTGATCGCCAGTCAACCGATATGACAAAATCACCTTTATTAATTTTCTTATTTTTTTATTTCGATGGCCGGTCAACTGATATGATAGAACCATCATTTTAATTTTCTAATTTTTTTATTCGATGGCCGGTTAACCGATATGACATAACCACCTTTATTAATTTTCTATTTTTTTTGTTTGATGGCCGGTCAACCGATATGACAGAACTATCGTTATTAATTTTCATTTCTTTTTTTTTTTTCTTGATGGCCGGTCAACCAATATGACAGAATCACCTTTTATAAAAAAATTCATATGAATATTGATATATATATAAAAAAAAACTTCTAAATTTATTTTGCCCCAAACTCAGAAATTACAATCTAAAAATAATAAGCCTTCTCTGCTTTCTTCTCCTTTTTTTTTTTTGCAGACTTGAAGCAAGAAGGCTGCTGGCCCAGGGTGTCTTTTTTGGTGGCTTGGGCCTCCTTTTATAGGCATGGAGGAGGGGCACCGGTAGCACCCCCCACCGGTGCCACCTAGGTGCCGGTGGCACCCCCCACTGGTGCCACCTAGGCACCGGTGGGGGGGGGGTTACCAGGCGTGAGAGGGAGAGAGAGAGATAAGGAAAGGGAGAGAGAGGGAGAGATAAGGAAAGGGGGGAGGGGCGCGGTACTGTAGCGCCACAGTACCCGCGCTACAGTATCCGCCCTTCTATTTTTTGGATCCCTTCCTTCCTCTTTTTTTTTTTTGATTTATTCTCTCCCCTTCTTTTATTCCTTTCTATTCTCTCTCTTTCCCTAAAAGGGAGGACCGAATGGGGGGGGGGGAGAATTAGGGCCAGCTGACCCTGCAGTTTTCCCTGTCTCCTTGTGCGTGCCCTGCTGCAGATCTGTTGTTGAAGGCCGGCTGCTGCTGCTATTGGAAGCTTGCTGCAGATTTGCTTGAAGGAGGCTGGTATTGGTTGCATTGGAGGCTTTTACCATGTTGAGTTTTGCAGGTTTGGAGGCTCCTCTTGCAGGTTTTGGAGGTGTTTGCTGCAGATTTGCCACTGCACTGCTGCAGATTTCCAGGTATGTGTATCCCTTTCTTGTTTCTTTGCACATACATACATGCATGCTATGTATTTGCATGCATGTTGCAGATTTTCCATGCATGCATATAGTTTCTTTTCCCTTTTTCTTGCATATAAAAATGTGTATATGTATTGGAAAATTTTTGGTTCAACAGCACCATGCTGTCATCAAAGTAAATGACAAATAAACTGGAGAAATTGACAATTCACCACAAAAGATTGCTATTGATGTCCTGTCAGAATCAAGTTATACCATATGACTAGTTAAATGGGTCTTGATGGTATGCCATGTGATTAAAGATCATAATCCGTAATGCCTTTCTAGGCACAAGGTTTTAGAAATAGTCTAGGATTTGGAGTTTGGAGTGAAAAGAGTTTTTTTTTTTTAAGATCATAATGTGTATTACCTTTCTATGCACAAGGTTTTAGAAATAGTCTAGGATTTGGAGATTGGAGTGAAGTGACAGTTTTTCTTTTCGCCAAATGGACCCTTGTAGGTGTGTAATTTCTTTGACTTGGGATTCTATGCCACTGTGACCTTGTTATAAAGGAATGAGAGAGATATGCATCAACTTTCCATTCCTCTTTCTAGATTATGCATCAGTTTTTCTATTTCTCTTGCCTTTCCTCCTCTTTCTGATCTTCAATATTGCACTTACGATACATTCTTTAAAGCGATTAGGATCATCGCCATTCTGTAATATGTTATCTTTGTTTGGGCGCCTAAGAAACTGATATGTTGGTATATCATGTAAACATAGTCAAGCATGATAGAGATATGTTAAGAGAACTCTGCTATCATGATTTTTCAGAGTTTTACTTGTTATTGATGCTTAACTCAAAATAATTAAAGCATTTCTATTTTTGGTGTGGGAGTGTCTATGTATTAACCTAGATAAGGATTGCTAAGGGCCTGTTTGATTGCGGGTTATCCCGCGATTAAATATGTTTTACTCACTTTCAGCCTGAGAAGCAGTTTGATTGAGGGATTAATTTATCCGGGCTCCAAGTCAGTTAAATGATGGTTAAGCCACTTTTAGCCCGGGTCAACCTATTCCACCCCCAAGGGTAGGATAAGAGGATAACCCAGTCATGTGTTAATGAAATGGACACTTTAATGTTAATTGTTATTAATAATTAATGTTATTATTATTATTATTAAATATTGATAATATCAATACATATTATTACGATTAACAAATATTAACTATTCTTATTTTGATTAATAAATATTAATAAACATTAACCATAGTTAATTATTAATATAAATTTTATTATGCTCTATTTAAATATTATTAAATATTTAAAATGTTAAGTAATAAATGTTGATTATTATTAACAATATTAATAAATATTATTAATAACTATTAATTATTATTATTAATAAATGTTAATTCATATTATAAATATTAATAAATATTAGTATGCTTGCTAAATATTATTTAATATTATTTCAATTAACTAATATTAATTAACATTAATCATAGTTAATTATTAAGATAAAATTTATTATGCTCCATTTATTGATAAAAATTTGAATAACAATTAACGTTAATCTTAGTTTATTATTAATTTAAATAGTAATTATTATTATTTTAATATATAAAGCACACTTAACAATTATGTGAAAAGATAATGATGAAATTTATTATAGTTTTTATTTTTAATAATAAAACTTATTTATATAAATTATTTAAATAAAGATTTTATGTACTTATCCTAACCTAACTTCCACTTTGAAATAAGAACTACTTATCCTAGAATAGTAAAAAGTGGATTAAATCAAGGCTATCTTGATCGGGCTCCCTTGGGCTAACCCGGGTTAGCCCTTTCCTTATCTTGAAATCAAACAGGCCCTAAGAATGCTACTTGGATTAGGATTACGAGTCCTGTTTAGATTATGATTATGGATATTAGTTCTAGTTCTACTAGGATTACATATATTTATGCCCTATTTATATTAGTATTTGCTGTGAGTCATATTCTTATTTATGTTTGCAATAATCTCATAACTTATGTGTATATCGGGCTATTGTCCTCATGTTCAATAAAGAAGCTTTCATTATTTTCCCGTTATATCCTTAAATGTGGTATCGAATCCACCGTTTCTAGCATAAACATCAAGTTCCTTTGTAATGTTCCTGTTATGTTTCTGACATTTAGAATTCTTGGTCTCTGTAAAATATACAACATATTTTTAACTCTTACCCAGTGAAAACAGTTCTGAAGTGTGTGAAGATTGTTTACTTTCTAAGTAAGAGTGTGTTTGTTTGGGACCTGACCTAAATGTCTCTCCTATCGGATTATTTAAAAAAATCCGTATCATTTTTGTTTTTATCTGGAGAAATATAGGTCGGTTTTATGTATTTTATTTATTGGACAATGAGAGCTTGGGATTAGTCTTTAGGGAGTCCGGGACTTCGGATCAGGCGAAGATCCGAGTATATAACCTCACTCCATTGACCTCGGTCAGTGTTAATTACGTCGAGCAACTACTCGACAACCCTTGATTAACCGTCCGTATGATGTCCTTATAGTATGCAACACTACTACTACAGGCAACACATGCATATGAAGATATTTTTTAGGTTAAGCTCTTGGCCTTACCCAAGTTTAAGATAGGTTTATATGGTTTTGGATTGATTCCAAGGTATCTTGATTGATTCCAAGTTATCTGGATTGATTCCAAGTATTTTAGACTCATGATGGTATTTTTGTAATTATACAAGTTAGAAGGTATAGGGGTGTTATGGTTATTTTAGTGTATGAAATGAGTTTTAATGATTTAGGAAGGTTTCTAAACCTTATGAGATTTTTTAGAGTTATTTTAAGTGTGTAAGGGTATTTTGGTAATTTTACCTTAAGTCGGGTTTATTAGACTTAGAGTCTATTTATATATTTTTTTGAGATTTTTATTTAGTTTTATCATATTGAGGGCATTTTGGGCATAAAAGAGATTTATATATTTTTTAAGGATTTTCTGTGATTTTTACAGATTTTTATTATGGGTGAAGGTATTTTTGTAATTTTATTAAGTTCTAGGGGCATTTTAATTATTTCGGGAATTTTATATGTTTTCAGATTTGGTTCTTTGTTTTTACTAATTTTTACTGATTTTTATTGATTTATTTATTAATTTTACTGATTTTTATTAATTAATTAAATATGTGAAGGGTATTTAAGTTATATTTAATTTCATATGATTTTTAGGTTATGTTTCTGATTCTTACTGATTTTTGCAGGTATTTTTTTTGATATTTATGTTTATTTTACCAATTTTAAATAATTTTTATAGGTTTAATTAATTAATTATGAGGGGTATTTAAGTCATTTTTAATCTGAGTATGTTATTATTATTATTATTTTTGATTCCATGCTTCTTTATGTATGGGGTGAGGCCAAGATTGGGTTAAGAGTATGCACAGATTTTTAATTCATTTTATTAGAGTAATTTAGAAAATTATATATATATATATATATATATATATATATATATATATATATATATATATATATATATAAGTATTTAAAAAATGGTATTAATTATTTAATTTGATGAGACACAAGCACACATTTTGACATGAAAATAGTCAATTTTATTTCAGCAGAACTTCGCCTCATGAAGAAGGCGTTTACAAGAGATTATTCGGCAGAGCTTCCCCTTAGGAATGAACCTTAGGAAGAGAGCTCTCCGGGACGAAAAGATCCTCCAAAACGCAGCAAACTCGGGTGAAAAACACCGAGTTTGGTCTTGAACGCAGCAGAACCTCTTCCTTGGAAATTTTCCACTCTTTAAGTATATGGAGTGGATATGCCCTTGTGTATGGTGCTCTTGTTGTGTTGTGAATTGGGGACCATGGGATCCTATTTATAGGCCCCAAATTGGGCCCGGTGGGGGGTGCCACCGAAGAAGCCCACAGTGGGGGGGTGCCACCGTTTACTCCCTCTCTCCTTCTCTTTTTTATTTTTTTATTCAATAGGGGTGAGAGAGAGACTTGAGAGGAGGGGGGGAATCCGGTGGACACCCCCACCGGTTGGGAACCGTTGGGGGGTCTCCCCACCGGTTTTGGGAAACCGGTGGGGGGGTGCTCCCCTTCCCCCTCTTCTTTTGTCTTTTTGACTTTTTGGCTCTTAATGAGCCTTTGCCCATTAATTTCCTGATTTGGCCAAGTGTAAAAGGGGGTTAAGATGGGGGTTTAAATGAGGGTCTTGTGTGGGATTCTTAAACAAGTGTGAATGGGGTTTAAGAACCCATTAACTCTCCCCTCCTTTTAATTAATCCCCCCCTCGTTTTGGATTTCAAAAGAGAGAAGAGGGAGGGAAATCCTCCTCCCCCCCCCACCGGTTTCTCTCTTGGAACCGGTGGAGGGGTTCCCAACCAGTGGGGGGGTCCCCCCACCGGTTTCTCCTCTCTCTCTTCCCTCCTCCTTGCCTATTTAAATAAAAGGGGAAGTGAGAGAGGGGGTCCACTTTCCATTTTGGGCAATTTTTTCTACTTTGGGAGTTTGCAGATTTTCCCTTCTTGGGCTGCATGTTTTGGTGTCCTGGGGACTAGTTTTTGGGCCCATTTGGTCTCCTTATTGGGCCTCATATTGGGTCCCTTTATTGGGCCACTTATTGGGCCTATCTCCCTTGCTATTGGGCCTTCATTTGAGGCTATTTTGTGCTCATTTTGGGACTATTTTAGGCCAATTCCGGGACTGATTTAGGCTCATTTCGGGACTGTTTTGGGCTCCTATTTCGCAGCGTTTGGAGCAATTTTATTGCTGCGTTTTAGGGCCCCTCTTTGGGCCTCACCATCAAGGCTCATCAAGGAGGTTTAGGAGCTGATCTTGGACAGCATATTGGGATGATTCGGGGCTGTTTTAGGCCTTTGCAAGAGCCTCGATTAAGGCTTCTTGGCCTAGGTATGCTTCTTGCCCCATTACCCTCCTAATATGTGCATATAGTCCTATGTTTTCCCATACATATAAGAGGGTCTTTATCTAACATTAACCCTCATATCATAGGTGCATATTTATTTATTTTTTGTTTTGGATAACATAGTCTCATACGAATATGAACATGTGTTATGCATATCTTCCATATCATGAGCTCACATTAATGTGAGCATATGCCATGTAGTAGTTTTTTTTTTACACAATCATGTGCATATGCATGCTAAAATAACATTATTTCGCATGAAAATTTTTCGGGTCAACAGAGTGTCCTGTGCATATTGCTCATTCAGTAGAGTTATGTGGGATTTGTGGGCTATTTCATCATGATTAGAGCATTGTCCCATTAATTGGGTTCAGCTATGTGGATTCTGTCCCACCATCTTATCTATCTAGTGCCATATTTGTAGTTGTGTGTTATTCCATGCACATGTGATTAATGGAATCCTATTTCCCACTTTAGCCTAATTATCTAATTACAAAGTAATCTTCTTGATTCAGTAGCAGGCAAGTTTTTGTATATATGATTGTGATTGCATTTTGGATTTTCTGAATTCAAGATTTAGCCAAGAGAATTTTGCAAATGTGCTGTAATTGAAAGGTAATTTGGAGAATTTGAAATCATGATTTTGTCGTATCGTACCAGATCGTGCCGACTCATATGACTTAACTTGTATCTGGGTGAGTCTGATCCGCTGGCATGCATCGAGTCGGACTGGATCATGCCGACTCATGCATGCATAATGAGTTGTTCTTGATTGAGTCGTTTTCATTTGATAAGTAAATTTACACGTTTTATATCAATTGATATGCTATATTTCTCTAAAATGTGGCTTAAACTCATTGCTATTAACAAACTCATTGGCCCGACATGCATTGCTTATTTCATCCAAAACCAAAGGAAACAAAGGAGGGAAGAAAATTGACAAAAGGGAAATATCTTACGTCCAAAACAATGAATTACTTGATGGTTTAAGAGATAAAAAGATGGGAGGGAAGAATATGATTTTGAAATGAATATTTGTTCATGGAATATCAGAGGTCTGAATGCGGATTCTAAACAAAGGGCTGTGAGAGATTGCATATTTAGCTATAAAATTGATTGCTTTTGCCTTCAAGAAACTAAAATGGAAGATGTGGAAGCTCAGTGCATCTCTAAGATCAGTGGTTCTCTTCTCTGCGAATTGGTTTTCCTACTTACAACGGGAAATAGTGGGGGACAAATAATCATGTGGAATGGGAAAAAAATTCATGGCAATGTATGTGACAGAGGACTGTTTAGTTTGTCAGTATGCTTCTCATCAATCAACAGCAACAAGCAATGGGTTCTTACCTCTGTTTATGGTCCTGACAAAGACCAAGATAGGGATAATTTCTTGCAAGAACTACACAGACTAGCTGACTTATTTACGGACAATTGGTGCATTCTTGGTGATTTTAATGTGGCGAGATTTCCTTGGGAGAGATCCGGCAATCAGAAGTGGTCGACTGATATGGAAAAGTTTAATGGCTGGATTATAAACAATGGATTGATAGACTTGGAGCTTCATAACAGGAAATTTACCTGGTTACAAGGATGGCAGTACCGGTACCGGTATCGGTATCGGTGGGTACCGACCGTTGCCGGCCCAGTACCGGCCCGGTACCGGCCGATACCCTTTAAATCAAGGGTACCGGTGCCGGCCGATACCGGTACGTATCGGTATCGGCCGATACTGCCAACCATGCCTGGTCAAACATGTCTAATATGCAGAATTTTAATATTCAATCACATATTGATAAAGTTCTGGTTTCCACTCAATGGATCAATCACTTTCCACTCTCATCCATCGCAGGGCTCAACAAAACTGTTTCTGATCATATCCCTTTACTCTTGAAAACTATGGATGGCAAGAGAAAGCACAGGATCTTTAGATATGAATTGCTTTGGCGATCTCAAGAAGGGTTTAAAGAATTGGTCACTAAATGGTGGTATAAGGGCCCTACAACTAATTCTGCTTGTAAGACTTTCTCTATTAAACTCAAACAGCTTAGAAATTGTTTAAAATCGTGGAGCTATCAGATCCAGGAGGCTAAAGATGCACTAGGAGGTCCTTCATGAGCAAATTGGAAGTTCTTGAAGCTAAGGCAGACTCCCAAAATCTGTCATCTGAAGAATTCTCTGAACTAGGATCCCTCAAGGCTGATTTTAATAACTGGCTTGTCTTGAAGAAATCAAATGGAGACAAAGACCTAAGGAACTTTGGCTTAAAGAAGGGGATAACAACACTAAATTATTTCATGCACTTGCAGGAGCCAAAAAGAGAACCCTCAAGATCGAACATATTAAAATTGAAGATCAGATTATTGATTCATAAATTGGCATTAAAAAAGATTTCACTTCCTATTTTCAGCAAATTTTTACAGAAAATGAGCACTGGAGACCTAATCTGATGGAGGGAATTTTACCGAAAATAGACATCTCACAAGTTGAAGCTTTATGTGATGATTTTCTTGAAGAAGAGGTCAAGGAAGTTGTTTTCAGCATGAATGCCAACAAATCCCCAGGGCCCGATGGTTTTTCAATGGGATTCTATCAATTTTTTTGGGAAGTTATCAAGGAAGATTTATTGAATGCATTGAAGGAATTTCAGCACAAACCACAATCCATCAAATGCTTCAATTCTACCTTTATAGTTCTGATACCTAAGAAGAGGGGTGCTGAGAAGCCTGCTGATTTTCGACCTATTAGTCTGCTAAATGGTTGTTACAAAATCATCACTAAGATCTTGGCAAATCGGTTGAAGAAGGCTTTGCAAAATGTCATTAGCATCAACCAATCTGCTTTCTTAAAAGGAAAGGTATATCCTAGATAACTTCTTAGCAGCCCATGAAGCTATTCATTCTTAGAAATTCTCTAAGAAACAAGGAGTTGTCTTTAAATTAGATTTTGAGAAAGCATTTGATAAAGTTAGCTGGAGCTGCATTGAAAAAGTATTCCTGCTTATGGGTTTCAAACAAAGGTGGATCAACTGGGTTATGAGATGTGTTACCTCTGCAAGGTTTTCTATGTTAATCAATGGGGAATCTAGTGGTTATTTTGCTGGTTCTAAAGGTTTAAGGCAGGGAGACCCTATCTCCCCTCTCATCTTCATCATGGTCAGCCAAGTTCTGAGCTCACTCTGGGATTAAGCTGCTTCAAAAGGGTTGGTTGATGGTTTCCTTACTAGCAGAAATGGTATTCAGTTATCCCATCTTCAATTTGCAGATGACACATTGATTTTCTCATCTACTGAAGAGACCAAGCTTACAAATATCAAGAAAATCCTATTGTTGGTTGAGGCTGTCACCGGATTAACCATTAACTTTGACAAATATGAAATTATTGGCATCAACACTGGGATAGACAAAAGCAAACAGATTGCTGTTGAATTGGAGTGTAAATTGTCCCAATTCCCCATCAAGTATCTTGGCCTCCCCGTCTACAATGCCAATAGCAAAGTCAGGGAATGGGACCCTCTAATAAAAAAGTTTGCACAAGCCTTGGAAGGTTGGAAAGCTAAGTTTTTATCTGTTGGAGGTAAATGGATTCTTTCCAAAACAGTATTATCGTCCCTGAGCACTTATCATCTCTCCATTCTCTCAATTCTAAAACAGTGGAAAGAATTATTGAAAGCATAAGAAGCTCTTTTTTTTAGGGAGGGAGAAGGGAGAGTAGAGAACTTCATCTTGTTGCTTGGGATAAAGTCTATTCTAGCAAAGCATAGGGAAGTGTTGGCCTGACCAGCATTAGGGTCTTCAATACAACTTTGCTTGCTAAGTGGCTATGGAGATTGGGTGAAAATGACAATGCTCTATGGGTCAACATTATCAGAAATAAATATTATCCACAAGCACTTAAATGGGCTATTCAACCCTCTTCTCATTCTTCAATTTTACCCATATAGAGGAACATCAACAAACTCGTAGATCTTGTCAACACAACCACCATTTTCACTGTGGGAGATGGGAAATGGATCAGATTTTGGGAAGACAGATGGTGCACAGACAGTCCACTTGCAATCAAATTTCAGCACATATATAGTATTGCAGAGGATAAAGGTAAGACAATTAATTTCATCTATTCACCAGAGGATAGCAGTCATTGGAATATCAGTCTTAGAAGGGAGCCCATAGGCATTGAAATGGATCACTTTTGCTTGTTCTCAGATTTATACACCACTTTTCACCCACTAATCAGCAGAAGGACTCGAGATTTTGGGCTTGGAATTGTAAAGGAACTTTTTCTGTCAACACTCTTACCAAAATTCTTAGTGATAGAGGACTGAGAGTTCATTGGTATCATTTTGTATGGTTTTCCCTTCTTCCTACTAAGATTAGGGTCTTCCTTTGGAAGTTAGCATTGGGCAGGCTTCCAACCATGGACATACTGAAATTCATTCTCCATGTCAAAACCTCTAAGTGTGTTTTCTGTGGTATTCTGAAGGAGAATGCTGAGCATCTGTTTATGCATTGTGGGGTCATTAATGTTTTATGGAAATCCATTGGACTGTTACTTTCTTTACAATGGATGGATTACCAGGATTTACCAAGCCTTCTCCATGAGTGGAATGGGATTTGTCCATTTCCTTCCAAGCACAAGATTTGGTCTATGCTCTTGCCAGCCATGCTTTGGTCCATCTGGTTTGAAAGAAACTCTAGAATTTTCTATCAACATTCAACCGAATAGATCACATCTTGGCTAGAGCGGTCATGTGGATTTATAACTGGGCGAAAGCTACTGGGCTTCTGTACAACTTGGAAGATTCCCCTCTTCTCCTTGCTGTATCCAAGTTTAAGAAGCTTTTTCTGTAATTTTTTATCCTCTGGATAAATTTTCTGTGTATTGCTCCTTATTGACTTCGGTCAAAGTGAAGTGTTTTGTTTTGACCACGGTCAAGTGTAACCTTTTATTTTATCAATGAAATGTGACCTAAGGTCACCTTAAAAAAAAACTCATTGGCCCGACTTTGCCCAACTCATGAACCCGTGAGAATCGGACCCCTATTTAGGTCTGCTAGCAGTGGATTCCTATTTTCTATGATGTTGTAGTGCCTTCGGCACCTAAAATTCATGGAGGGGGTAAGGGTGATAAAAAAGAAAGATTTTAAAAAATTAAAATAATAAAAAAATTGACCGTTCGATCAAGCTTGTGGGCTTGATCTGCTTCCCACGGGTGCATGCGGGGTGGCCCGCAGTCCTATGCCACATGCGAGCTCCCATGTCACGTGGAAGCACAGGGCACTCTGTGTGTGCCCGAGTGAAATGCGGAGCCACATTGGCAAGGCCTGCACGGGGAACGGGTCTCTCTCTCTCTCTTTCTCTCTCGGGAGGGGGGTACATTAGCCGTCAGATTTGCATCCTATGTCCTTAGATACAGTCCGCTGCCAGCAGACCGAACCCTGGCTGCGGATTGTATCATTCACCATGCATACACGTATATATACATATATATATATATATATATATATACATAAATTTATGTATATGTATAATTATGTCAGGAGCGGTTGCTCAATCCATTAGTTATGAAATACTATTGACTCCATGTGTGTTATCACTATCTCTACGTGTGATTCGTTAGAACATGAACTTTTCTTTATTTTTAGGAAAGGGATTAAATGTATTGAATTGATATAGTTTTTTATTATATATATATATATAGAGAGAGAGAATACCAAAAATAACTATGGATTATTCTATCAAATTGTGACATTGATTAAGTCAAATATGAAATATTTCTTTCTGCAGGTCCCATCTGGGGAAGTTCTTACTTATGGGGATGATAATTTTGTCAATTTTGAAGATGTTGGCATTAGAGAAGCACGAAATGCTGCGTTTGTTCTTGTTGCAGGTGGTCTTGGAGAGAGACTGGGATACAAGGGAATTAAGGTAGTGTAAAGTATCCTGATTATGCAATATAATTTATTCTTTTTCTATCTCACACACACCCACACCCACACTCTCTCTCTCTCTCTCTCACTTTTATATCCAATTGTCAACTGTTTTGAGGGATGTATCATTGAAATTCATTTTTGCATGCTACATGAAGGATGATCGTCCAATAGACACCAGATGATATATTGATCTAATATAACTGTGGAGTATTGAACAATGATATGATCAAATGAACACAAATTAACGCATCTCAATATTGCAGTTGGCACTTCCTTCGGAAACCACAACAGGCACATGCTTCATGCAACACTATATAGAATCTATTCTAGCATTACAAGATGCTAGCGGTAGGTCTGTGCAAGGTCAGTGAGCTTTTACTTTTACCACAGACATGAAAATTTAGGATATGAATCCATGTAAATATGTACATAGGCACTTTCAGTTTTGTGCTTTGGATATTCTCTTCTACTGATGCTTGGCCATATTGCATTCACTTGTTAGCTGTTGAATTCCGACTGATCTTTATTTGATTTATGATATCATATAAAATTAGTTTGATCTCTTCTGAATGCCACTGTGTGTCCTGATGGGTGGTCTTTAATGTTATGGTGGTCTTAAATGTTATGGTTAAGGGAACTAAACTATTCCAATGTGTAACAAAGGAAACCTTTTAGCCCCAGTGTTATCTTTTGACTTACGGTTTGGAAGATGAGGCCTTACTTTTATTGCTGCCTTTCTCCCTATGAGCTAACTATAAATTTTTTTATTCATGGCATGCATTGGTGCTTTGGAGAAAGTGGCCATTTAAGGAGCTTTAGAGTTTGAATTAGGGATTTGTCCCATCATTCTTGCAATCACATCCAATGTCAAAAGCAGGTTTCTTCTCTTGATATTCTATCTAGTTGGAAGAATGAGGAGGTTATTCAGAAAGCTTCTTTATTGGGTCTGCAAGTAGATCAAGGACAAGCAGGCCAATTGTGTAGAGTGTGGACGGATATAGATTAAGGCATGGCAAGAGCTTTATAATTTATTGCTGGATAGCTATCAATCACACAATGAAGGTTTTATTTCCTAAGCCAACTAAAGCGAAGTATGTGCAAGACCTTTACTACATAGTTGTTGCCCTCTCAAAGTGAATTTTGCATTGTACTTTTTATTTTACTTTTTTTTTTGTTTTTTGCTTTTCGTTGTCATTGCTTGTTGGCAGTCGAGAATCCCACCTCTCCCCCTCGAACATCGGTTATTTTCATAATAAAATTGGTGGTATGTCCACACTTAAAAAAAATATTGAAAAATCCAATATCTCTTTGTGCCACCTTCTATGTTCTGTCTTAATGTAGGCATTAGAGTTAAACGGGAAAACAGAATCTGGTGGAATGCAGCTCCGACAAGTCACAATCTGTTATGTGAGTCACCAAACTCTGGTGGCTTTGCAGAAAAATTAAGGAATTCAAACAAGTCTAAACTCTGAAAATCTCATAGCAAGGGCATATGACATTTCAGGGGTGAGAAAGGAAACAATGAGAAATTCCCTCTTCATCATTCAAAGTTTGGACTATGTGGTCATCATCTTCCTCTTTTCTACAATACTATTATCCTGAGTACCCCGTATTTTCTATAGGCTTGAACAACTTCTGCATACGTCCAATCTGCATTGTTGGCAGGTTTATTATCTTCTAACCTTACATCAATCCAGAAGGTGGATCTACCCCACTGCACTACATAGTTCTAGGGATATTTGAACTTTGATCAGCAGTAATCAAAACCTGAGAAACTCCAGATTCTCCCATGAGACAGTATTCCTGTCAACTTCTTTTGATCTCTCAAAAACCTCAATGACGCTGCTGAAGGCCTCCACAGACCAAAGTTGTAAAGGAATGAACCTTAACTGTCATCCGCTCTTCTTATACCTATATCTTCTTTCCATTCCATCCATCCAACAACTGTGTTGTTGAAATGAAGATAAGTTTGAGTGAGAGCTTGGTACCTGCTCGTTGCGTTAGGGAAGAAGACTACTAAATGACTATTATCAAGCACAATGATTCTCCAAGGATCATTAGATAGCCAATGTTGCTGCAGAGCTTTGGGTAATTCCTCCTTGTCAAGGTACCCTCGAAGAATGTGACCCACTAAACAGGTTCTAATTCGCTGGATATTTGAATCAAAAGCAGAAGATCACGGTGTTTCCACAGAAACACTGTTAGACATAACCTTCTGGTTAATGTTCCTTGCTTGAAGGTTGTGGGAACTGCCACGGCTGTGATGGCTGAAGGAGACTCCACAATTGTATATTGTACTTCGATGCCTGGTAGCCCTGCTGATGCAGAATATGAAGCAAAGGATCCCTCTCCCATTCCCTTGTGCTTTTATTAGGCCAATTTATGGCCCATTATGTCTTTGTTAATTTTAGGAGTTATAGAAATATGAATAAGGGTAGTCCAAGAGTTGGATGGGGAATGGGAAGGGACGGGAGTTACAGATCTCCCTATATATGGATGATGTTAACAGAATAAAAAAAAGATGAAATTGACAAGGAAAAAAATTTACCTGTGTATTGTGCGTGCAGAAACGGTTCTCTGCGAGAGAGAGCCCCATTCCCCCCCATCTTCTTTGGTGCGACTCCAAGGAATCTGTCCCCGGTGTGACGTCGGGAACTCCCCAATCCTCTGGTGCGAGGCCGAGGATCCTCCCTCCCATTCCCCCCTCTCCCCCCCCCTGTCCTGCATCAATTTTGGTATCGGAGCCTACCTGCTCGCCGTCGCTGCTCGCCGCTGTCACGCCCGCCACCGTCGCTTGCTCCAGCTGCCGCTGCTACCATTCCCATCGTCACGCAGACGCCACCACCCCAGTCATCGGAACAACAAAAGAAGAGAGCGGTAGAGAGGAGCCCATAGCTGCTGCCGTTGGAGCCGCGAACACACTCACCAGAGCCGCCCCAGTTCCCCATCGCCGCTGTACGCAGCCGCCTTCACCATCGCCATCGCTGTCGACCGCAGTCGCCGCACGCCCTGCCGACAAGCCCCGATTGTCGTCGCCGTCATGACGACGCCGCCGAACGCCTCTGCCGCTGCATTCGCCAGCGACCCGCCCGGCCGCTGTCGCCTGCGCCGCCCGCCCCCTGCGTGCTTCCTTCCCCGTTTGGCTCGGTTAGGGTAAGAGCGAAAAGAAGAAGAAGAAGAAGAAGGGGCACGTGCCGCCTTCAAAGTGGCTACCTGGTTTAACCAGGTTGTATTCCGGCTGAGTCCGAACCAGCCTGTTCCTGGTCCGAGCCTGAACCCGGTTCTAAGAAGATCAGAGGTTCAAGCCACCGGGTCAGTTAGGGTTCGAATCAAGAGTGCAACAGGGATCCAATCAGATCCGTGCTGGTTTACGGGTGGTGCAATTGTAGCCCTTAGTGCACCGCCAGCATTGTGAACTCGTCCGGACTCCGATTCGCATGTCGTTTGCGGCGATGGATTTGTCTCGACGATGCCTACTCTGATCTAGTGCGCTGCGTCCCAGATTTTACCTCGTTTTGCGTTCCATTTCTGCACGCATACCGAAGGTCCCATTTGCTCATACCGAGGCCCGCCACTATCGCCTCGATTTGCGTGCCAACCTCCCGGCGCACCAAATTTGCAGCAGCCAGCGTCTGATCTGCCTCGTTTTGCGTGCCATTGCTGCACGCATACTGAAGACACCAATCGCGCATTTCAGGGCCCACATCAGCCGCCTCAATTTGCGTGCCAGTTTCCGGCGCACTGATTTTGCGGCGGTCAGCGGTCGACTTGCCTCATTTTGCGTGCCGCACTTGCACGCTTTACGAGGGCACTTGTGCTCACCGTTCGAGGTCGTCCCGGACCCCGATTTGAGCGCCGTCAGCGGCGTTTGTCTCGTCTCAGCAAGGCCCATCCAGTTTCAGCAGACATCTGACTCGATTTGCATTGATTTCACCACTGCATACATAGACAAGTGAACCAAAGAAGAATGAGAGCCACCATGAGGTGCTCTCACTAGCTCCTTATCAGAGCTAAGGAAAAACAACTTAAATAAATTTTGAAGAGCTTTCTTCAATAAGACCTTGCATTGCTGCAGCAGTTAAGAAACTAGATTTTCTTCAAACCTCAAACTATGCAAATAAGCCCTAGGGGACCCATGATTGGCCATTATTCCAAGCTAATAGGATTGCACCAAGTTTCGTGACCGTATTGGTCTGAACACATCATCTGACTGACAGGGTGACCCATGATTAGCCATTATTCCAAGCCACGGGATTGATCTGCGCGGCAATGATCAATGATGTGGCACTTGCGTAGTGCTTGCATAGCATCCTCTGATTGGCCTTTGCTCTGGACCCTAGGATTTGTCCTTAACGGCACTAGTGGTACCTACTTGGCACCGAAATGTCACAGCAACTGTGGCAGCTCCGGCCTGCTGGACCAGTGGAACCACCACTGAAATATTCCCCCAAAGCATGGCCCATATAGGGCTGTGCTGCAACCAGGCAGTAGCCCCTTGAGGGCCACTGCCAGCACCATGTGGTGGCCACGGCAGGCTACTTGCCAGGCCTGCATAGTTCTGCGCCCCCTCCACCCCCCCCCCCCCCCCCCCCCCCCCCCCCCCCCCCCCCCCCGCAACATGCCCGGGCTCCAATTTCTGTTTTTTAGGGGGGTTTTCCTGCTTTTTTTTTTTTTGTTGCATCCTTTCTATTTTCCAGGGTTTTCCTGTTTTTTAGGGCTATTTTGGGCTTTTGATCCTCTTTACCATTTACCATCTCATTTTCATGTCCCCCTTTGGTCTTTAGGAAGGCGAAAGGGTCATTTCAACCTTTGTGAGGATTTTACTCTATGCTAAGATCTTAGGGGTACACAGCAAATAGAGGGGACCTTGGACTAGAGTATAAATTTCCTACCATAAGAAAAGTGGTTCATAATTTCTTAGGTCATGAGTTGTGTGACAGACTAAGTGGAGGGGTGAATGGAGGGGCAAGTGAGAGGGTGAATGAAGGGGGAAAGAGGGTAAGGGGAAGGGGCAAGTAAGGAAGCAAGCAATGGAGAGTGCAAGAGGGGGAAGGATGATGTGGAGGGTGGAGAAGGAATGAAAGAGAATAGGGTGCCAGGGAGGGTTATGCTAACAAGATCAGAGCATACAGATACGGATTTCGGTGTTTTCGATGTCTGTATGCAGTTTCTTAACTGTTGCAGCAATGCAAGGTCTTATTGAAGAAAGCTCTTCCAAATTTATTTAAGTTGTTTTTCCTTAGCTCTGATAAGGAGCTAGTGAGAGCACCTCATGGTGGCTCTCATTCTTCTTTGGTTCAGCAGACATCTCGTCTCATTCTTCTTTGGTTCACTTGCCCCTGATGGAGGTTGATTATAGAACTTGCCACTAAACATGTTTGTAGTTTGCATGTCTCTGGGTAAGAGGAGGGTGTGAGCATTCCTAGTGGCTTGAAGCTTAAATGGGGGGCAATATAGCCTCCAGATCACCATCTCCATTGAGAAGCATCTTCTGAAGAAATCAATAAAGTGAACCATAATCCTACAAGGAGGTAGAGGTGGCATGTCAAAGTTACAGAGCATTGCCGTTGGAACAAGAAGATGAAGCAAGGAAGAAGACAACTGGGTTTCATAGGCTAACTCAGGTAGATGTCAAGGCAAACTGGCGGAGCAACAGAGGAAATTGGTCGGTTCCAGAGACGAGGCTTAAAGAGTAACATTCAAGCATGACATCAAATGGGCTGAGCCCATTCAAGCTGACATGTATGGCTGAGAGATCCAATCAGATCACTGAGTCCATCGGTGTGCGAATCGGAAAGGTTGAATTGACCCTTAAGAATGGATTTGACACCTTTACATGATATAGGACTGAGTAGGGGTGATTTTGGGAATTTGGTTAGGAAAGCATGGCAATATGCTATCTTCTCTCTTGTAGTGCAAGTAGTTTGCAGTCTCCAGAAGGAGCTTAGGGGAAGAGCAGGAGCAACCTTAAATTACAAATTTATAAGTGAGGGAAATGGAAAGAAGGTGCAGATTACTAAGATGTTCCACTGGGGACAGCTCAACATCTTGAGTTGCAGGGGAGATTATTAAGGAGTGTGATGACCACAGATCTGGTTGTATTATTTCATTTCGGCCTGTATGCACTTTTATTTTCTTTCAGTGTGGACAATATATTTATTTGCTGAATTGAGTCGGACTGTAATGACTTTTATTTCCAGTACCTTCTATTTTACAGTTCGATATTTAGTTTTGCTGATTTAGCTTAGTTTATTACTTATTTCCCAGACCTTCCTTGTGATCCCAGTTTAGTCTAGAGTTCACAATCCGAAATCCGTTTTGTAATCGGATCTCCGATTATAGGGTAGTGGGTCATTACAACTCTAGTCAAGGTCATCGTGCCACATTGGATTGGCCGTAGGCAACTTTACTAGGCCATCGCTTGTTAGACCTAATGGACGATGATCGTCTTGAAAGGCAAGCAAGTAACAGGACTATGAGGTCCAATGGACTACAAAACCGTAGTGTCCAGAACCTAACCACGTATGGACACAAGTGAGACTCCCAATGTCCTAAGTCAGGAAGCCCAAGACTAGACCCATGTCTCTATGGTCATAAGGGTTGCCTAAGTTCTTGACCAACCTCCATGGTCACAAGTGGGCAAATATCTTCAGCCCTCACCCCGATGGAAGTCCAGATCTTTAGGGGGGAGAAAGGTAACAATGCGAGGACATTGCTCTGCCTAAAGCTCAAGAGAGGTAAAAATCAACTCTACAGTCTTCAACTTAGCTCAATACTTACTTAGAACGGTCATATTGGTCATTTGGCAATTTTTTTTCTTCACATGACAGTCATTAATTTCTAACTTGATTCAATGTATATACATATAAATGCTTTTCCTTTGACTTTATATTCAACTCAACAATAATATGGATGGTAGGCTAACCTACGTTTTTCTCATGCCTGGCCACCTTCACAACACTGATCCTTTTAATGCCGACTAACTGGACTGCATCTTACCTTTAATATAGACTTAGGTGTCTATATTAACTCAAGAAAACATCCTGGCACACTTGATGTGCTTACACATACCCCCTATTATGAATTCTATTGCTTCACATACTTGTATGACAATACAGTTTCCACTGAACATAATCCAAAGTGGGTAATAAAGACCCTACCTTTTTCTTATTTGCAGGAGGCACTATACCTTTGGGTTAATCACACGGACTTTTGGACTTGATATAGATGCTACATGTGTAATTTATACTCAATAAATATGCTATGCGAATTACTATTTTTAACCTTAATTTAGTTTAGTTTCTTCATAAAAACATGTCGTGTAAGAAAATGTAACTCTAGCCTAAGCATGTCCAAGTTTCCTTCTCCAACAAGTGAATATACATCATTCAGTTCATCATGCGCAAATGACCTACATATTTGGTGTTCCTCTACTTAGTTCCACTCTAGTGAAAGGTTGAATGCCTTAAAACAAACAGGGGCACTAGTACATGCTATATCCTGTGACATAATTTCAGGTTATAGAATGTCACAGCATCTACATAAAAAACCCATTCACTATATTCAATTAACATTCCAATTCATGCATGTCAAAACTCATGTATATAATCATGAAAAGACACTGCTTATGCTCACCCATAAGAGAAATCACATGAATCAAGGGACTGCAAAACCTCATGAATCCAGATTCTAGTTAAACCCTAGTCAGTCTCTTCTTTTAGCCTTTGGAATTAAGAAATCACCCACTGAACATCACAGTGAAAATCCAGCAGCATCCCCCTAAACAGGAAAGCTTGTCAGGGATGGGGGAATCCAAAATTCAAATTCAAAATAAGAGAAAGGAATGAATGAAGTACATAGTGAAAAGTAGGGTAAGATCTCTCACCTCAGATTGCGTGCAGATTCTCTGATGGCAGCCTTGGAGTCTCTGCACAAAAACCATCACCTCCTTATTTTTCCCTCCAAAAATCTAAACTGATGGAGCTGTTTCCTAAATGTTCCGTGGGTTCTCTTTCACTCTGGGTATTTTCTTTCACTAAAAAAATCTCCCTTTTTTCTCCCTCTCTCTTCCCTTTTCTTCCTTTTCCTTTCCCCACTCTATTTTTTCCCCCCTCCCCTATCTCCTTACTCTCCTTTGTCTTCCTCCTGCCACTTCCCTGCATTGGATAAGAATGAATTGAGCAGCAGCTGTCCACCTCCTTATATTGGTGATGTGGCAGCAGACACTTACGAAGGTTTGAACTGTCTTCCCTTGTGGTATTCTTAAGGCCCACTTAGGGTGGCCCAAAAAAGGGCACACTAACCTTCAATTAACAGCCCATTAAGGTCCTCATTGGTCAAGCCCATTAAAAACAGGCCAAGTAGCCATTTACAGTCCACTAAAGCCCAATAACTTCAGGTTCAATTCTCCAAATAGTGTATGTACTTTTATAGATTTCATGACTTGCCCTCTTTAAACTAAGGGTATTTCATTGGGGTAATTTGAGGTATGTAAGGACAAGGGTTTGTGAGTCAAGGATTGAGGGTTATTAAGTTAGAGTTAGGCATATTACAATGGGTTTGAAAGCATACAATAGATTCAAATCGATACCCAAGTCTGACTTTTGCTGGCAGCGGCAAAAGCTCTGCCCATTCCACACTTACATGAGGATACCAAGCCCTCCACGTTGGTCTCTAGCTGGAGATTCTCCCTCGATTCCACCTTGCAAGACTGGTGCAATGGCAAGTCTCTATGACGCGGGATGGCTCCCAAACAGGTTCTAAACTCTGACTATGACCCGAGATCAGCATGATGTAATAAAGTGATGCAAATTACCATCCACTAACCACAGCGGCTCCAGAAAAATAACCATGTGAGTGAAAAAACCTTTTGTCTTTGTTTTATAGAACGGGCTTGCTTTTGTCACGTCAGCCAATGCGATTTGGTTAGGATTGGGATCAGGCATGCTAGAACCAGGTGTGTGATCCAATTTGGAATTCCTTGGTTAGTAGGACCTCTACCTTCACCCTTTTTTTTTTTTTTTTTACAAATTGATGCTGGCAATGCCATTGCCAAAATTGCAAATGACACTGTCTAGACTTTCTCTCACTATAGTTCTCTTTCTTTCTTTTCTTTCGTCTCCCCCTCATTCTCTCTCATACACACGTGCATGCACACAGAGAGACCTACCCACCTCATCTCTCTCTCTCTCTCTCAAAGGGGGGAGAGAGAGTGTGTCATGTAAAAAGAGGGAAAGAGAGATGTGGCAAAGGAGAAAGAGTTAAAAAGAGGGGGGGAGAGAGATGTGGGTAAATAGAGAGAATCTTTGCTGTACCTTTGTTGAATTTGTCAATGGCAATGCGAATATTATATTTCTTCTGCAAATAGCATCTCGATTGTATTATTGTCGAGTTTGGCATCGTCGCTGTTTACATTTATTTTTCTCGCTGAAAGAGAAACTAGTTCGGATCATCATCATTGCATGCCTAGCCAGTAAGCTGCTGTTTGACATGTCCATGTGGCATATTGGCTGACTAGTTCTGCAATTACTTTTCTGGCAATTATTTTTTGTATATTTGAGTATAAATTTCCCTAACAAGGCTTTGGTCTACCCACCTCCAAGGAACTCCTGGTCCTTTTATCTATATTCTGTTGGCTATTGCTGATCCTTCTCTTGTTTTGCTTGTTTTAACAAACTGTGCAATGCTTTCAAATTTTCTTTTTAGGCCAAAGTCAAAGACAAATTCCACTGGTGATAATGACATCAGATGACACTCATGTGTCCACTGTACAGCTTTTGGAGTCGAATTCTTATTTTGGCATGGAGCCTACACAAGTGAAACTTCTTAGGCAGGTATCTCTTTATTCAATGTTTTGTTACGATTTGTGGTTCCATAATTCCTTGATAAAATGCAAAAGTTAAACATCGAAAGTGTAATTGTATGACAAAAGGTGATCATAATATTCCCCACCTCTCAAGATTCATCAACTTAATTGCTCAGCAAAGCTACTACATCTGTTACACTTGGCAAAATAGAAGAACTGTTTGCCAAATTTATCCAGACATCCAACCTGAAAAATTGCGAATGTTTCAGGTAATTTGTCCATTGCTTGGAACTTTCTAGAAAAGGCGCTTCCATTATCTTCTACCGGCATAGACCATATGTCATCTCCTACCATACCCTTGTTTATTGTGGCACATGATATTGATCTTAGCAATAACTGTCTGTTTTGATCCTCTAATGTACCAGCTATGACATTGACTAAGATTGATTGAACCATCTGCCGGTACCTCTCCAAAATCCCAGTCTTCATCTCCTTCTTTGTATCCTTCAAATTGAAATACATGATCATGGGTAAAACCTGGTCAAACACAACTAAGGAGGCCCATTAGTGCAGGCAATACATTTGTTCAACAGCATCATGGTTTACTACTATGTTATATGCTCATCCTGCACTTGGTTTCATTTGGAAGCACTTTTGAAATAGTTTCCTATTGTTGGAATCTTTGACAAAACAGAAGTGTTGCCAAATGGGAAAAAAAAGTTATCTGGCTTTTCAATCAAGATGGATTTGAAAAGGAAGAGGGGAGAGATAGAGAGAGAGAGGAAAGATAAGATTTTCTTAAGAGCATGTAGGGGTAGTTTTTGAAGAACGCAATGGGATTCCAATATTTGCAAAAGCGACTTTTCCTATGAATGCACCAAAACACCCATTAACTTTTTAGAAGCTAACAAAAAGTGAGCATAGTGGAAGTGAAATTAAAAATCTGATTCTTTTACAGCTTAAACCATCTAAATGAGATTCTGAAAACTGGGTTTTAACTCTCAAAACCACTGTGCTGACATTTGTTAGAAAATATGATTTTGGCCAAAATCAGTGAACCTAAAGGATTTCCAAATGCTACCTCCCTTACACAGACAGTAGAACTTTCTTTAGTAGCTGTCTACAGGTTTTATTTGGTGCAATAATCTATTTTGCTAAAATTGCATTGAGATGGGACCATGTCCGGTCGCTTTGGGGGAGAACCGCGTGCCTCTGGACACAGGGCGGCAATCACCTCTCCGGTGAGATCCTAGACTGGCCTTGCGTTACCGCCATTGCTCCTCAGAGTTCGTGAGTGGGAAGTCCTGCTTCCGCTGCCTCCACCAAGGGCATCTTGCCAGAGTTTGCTGTTCTCCGCCTCCGGTGAGGTGCCTCACATGTAGGGGGGTGGGACATACTCGCCGGACTTGCGGCAGGGGGAAGGAAATGTTCTCTGAGATCATCTCTGAGGAGTGTTCAGCTGGTTCGCTCCAAAGGAAAAGGGATCAACCTTCGATCTCCTGTTCTCCTCCACTTTCGCTGGATTTCCTAGAACCTCACCTGCTGCATCTGAAGAGGTGCGTCCGGATTGTTCTGCTCGTCGGTTGACTGGATGCTACCTAGGTCATGGCCCTTATCTGCAAAGGGGGAGGGGATCAGTAAGGATGGTAAGTCTGTGATCTTGGGGACTGCTTCTTGGGGCTATCCCCTTCGGAATAGATCGCCTGTGCCTTGGTGGAGTATGGTGTAGTGGCTGGGGAAGGGCATAGGGGACAAATCTTCAATTGTGATCTTCTGTACAGAACCTACCTGGACTCCAGGGCCTCCGAGTTGAGGGTCCGTCTCAATCGTGTCCCCATCTTCCTTTGTGATTTAGCCGAAATGCATGAGCTTGTCCGAGAGGAGGGAGTACGGGAAGAAGGGAGCTTGGCAATCATTAGTAGAGGAGCGATCCTATCTGTGGAAGGGAGCCTGAAGGTTGGTAGCAGAGAAGATATCTCGGATGCTTTCCTTCTCCCAATTGCCGATAAGTTGTGTTTGGTCTTAGTGCAAGTTACTGGGGAGGCGCTGCCAAAGCATCAAGTGGAGCTAGGGTTTCAGGGGTCGTTGCTGGAGGTAGGAGACGAGCAGAGGTGGGATTATTGCGGCAGTGCCTCGGGGCCCCATTTGAATTTCAAATGGCCCGCCCGTGCTATAGGTCCGACCGGTCCAACATCTGCTGACTCGGGCAACTTAGTTGTCCCGGAATCGGCGGGTGGAGTCAGTTCGATCCATAGGTTACTTGTTCGATTTGCTCGAGACTTACCCGTTTCCTAGACTTTATTGGGACCTTCTCTAGGACCCGAGACTCATCTTCTTCTCCACCTGAATGCCATGAGCAATCTAGGTAGTTCTCCACGTTCGTCTTCCCAACCAGATCGGTGTAATTGGGACGTTGAAGATGTTCGCAACTCTCAGACGACTGCAGCGAGCTTGGAAATCCCTCTAGCACCCATCGTTGGTGACAATCGGGGTCCCTTATAGCTAGCAGTGGTGGTGCTTCTGCTCCCAGTTCTTTGTCCCTAGTAGGGGTTTATCTCTCAGAGTTGCCTGTACAAAGGCAATTGGGTTGGAGGCGCATTCATCTGCTTTGCATTGAGGACCCTTGCGAGGTTGGGTACTCGACCCTATTCCCCTCTGTCTTTGCCCCTCAGATGGGGCGCCGTATGGGGGCGTTTGCTAGTTAGGGGCCCTGACTTGTGGATGCGAGAGTTACCTTGCTAGCCGATGGGGATGAGAGACAACGTGTGGACCAGGATTTGGAAGAGGAGAATCTCAGGGGGTCGGGGAACTCGTGTATGGGTGACTCTCTGCTTGCCTTAGCCCTAGAAAATCAAGATGAGGGTGGCTCGTAGTTTGATACAGAAGTTGTTCAAGAGGAGATGAGCGACAAGGTAGTCAAGGAGATGTATGTCGAGGTGGAAACTATTACTGAAGATTGGTTCAAAGAACTTGCCTTGAAGTTGGGGGTCTCTTATGAATGGCTGGATAGAGAAGTCAAAAGAGGGTTCTCTAAGATAAAAAGAAGGTAGTTAGCCAAGTTGGCTAGGTGGTCTAAAGAGGAGAGGTCTGTCAGGGTGGAGGGCAAAGGGAAGAGGATTATAGGGATGAAGGCTCGGAGGGAGAATCAGGTAGTGAGAGGGGAGCGGAAGACATCATACATTCCTAATGAGATTGATCACTGGGAATGCTAGGGGTGTTGTAGGGAGGGAGAAGAGGATGGTGATTAGGGACTTTTTTAGGAATTGTAAAATGGATGTTCTCTGTATCCAAAAGACCAAATGTGCTAATGATGGAGGTGATGTGACGAAGGAGATTAGAGGGGGAGGATACGCGAGGGGGTAACATTCCCATTCCTTGGATGATTGGGGGTATCATGATTCTATGGAAAGATTATGTCTCAGAGGAGATGATGGAGATTCGTCATGTGGGTAGATATGCTATCTCCCTTGCCTTTCGCAATTTGGATGATGGCTTTGTTTGGGACTTTACAGGAGTATATGGTTTGTAAGAAAGGGATGTGAGAGGGAACTATGGGAAGTTATCCTTACGAGGTGTCGTTCTTTGGGTGGCCTTGGTCTTTGGGAGGAGACTTAAATGCCACTACCTCCTTAGATGAAAGATCCAATCTCCCTCATTGTAACACATGAATGGAAGACTTTCATGAATTCGTTCAAGAGGCAGCCTTGGTTGATGTTTGTACTTCAAATGCCAATTTCACCTGGTCCAATTTTAGGGCCTCTCCTTCCCTCTCTCAGCTGGATAGATTTTGTTTTCTTTAGATTGGGATGATCACTATCCCTCTCTAGAAGCACTGTGTTTATCCAGGCCAGTTTTGGATCATAAGCCAATCCTTCTTCGGACTAGTAAGAGATGGACTTCCAAGCACCATTTCTAGGTGGAGAAGCATTGGCTGCGTAAAGTTGATTTTTTGCAGGTGGTGTCCACTACTTGGCAATCTCAGGTCAAGGGTTCTACTGCCATGGCCGGGGTGGGTAATACATTGAAGATGTTAGGTACTGTGCTTAGCAAGTGGGGGATTTCCAAAGTCTTGCCTGGTAAGGCTGCCATAGAGCATATTCTTCTTCAGATAAAGGGATTTGATACATTAGAGGAAGCGGGTCTCCTTGATGAGGAGGAGAGAAAACCTGGAACACTATGAAGGCAGACTATAGGGAGCTCCTATTGAAGGAGGAAGTATATTGGCATCAGAGATCTAGGGAGAGGTGGATTTAGGAAGGGGACAAGAATACAACTTATTTTCTAAAAGTGGCCTCCAATAGAAGAAGGATGAATGCATTGCGATGTGAAGATATAAGAAGAAAGAGAGATAGGTGGGCCAAAACAAGGGTGCGGCTGCTCTCTCTGTCTCACACAGAGAGGCCGAGCAGTACTAGAAGGCTTTTATATATAGGGCATAGCAAGTTACAAAGGCCAAAGCCAATTTAACCCTGTTAACATAAAGGATAGGGATAAAATCAAAAAAAATAGAAAAAACAGAGAAAAGACAACAAACACATAAAAGGTCAATCTAAAATGCTATAACTAAAGACTATTTTTTACTAACTCTCCCTCAAGCTGAGCATGGATATTAAGCATGCCTAACTTGTTAATTACATTCAAAAATTGATCTCGAGACGATCCTTTAGTCAGAACATTAGCTAGCTGTTGGCCGATGTTGATGTATGGTAAACACAAGTCTCCACTATTAAGCTTTTCTCGAATGAAGTGTCTATCAATCTCGATATGCTTTTCCTATCATGCTGAACTGGATTGTTAACAATATTGATGGCAACTTTATTGTCACAATAGAGTTTCATTGGCCTTTTGACAGAGATACCAATGTCCTGAAGTAACAATCGTATCAAAAAAAGTTCAGTAACTGATTGGTCCCAAGCTCTGTATTCCGCCTTTGCACTAGACCTAACACATACAAACTGCTTTTTGCTGCTCCAAGTGACAAGGTTTCCTCGTAGAAACATGCAATATCTTGTAGTGGATTTCCTGTCATCCTAGGAACCCACTCAATTAGCATCTGTGTATCCTTCAAGCACAAGAGGCTTGCCATCAGAGAACAATAATCCCTTCCCTCGACTTGACTTTATGTTCCTTAAGATTCTATTTACTGCTCCAAGGTGGGAGGTCCTTAGAGCATGCATAGATTGGCTTACTACACTAGCAACACAAGCAATATCTGGTCTTGTCAAAGCCAGGTACAGTAACTTGCCAACAAGTCTATAATAAGATCCTTTCTCAGACTCAGACAATGGTTCACCATCTGCAAGGCTAAGCCTGTGGTTTGCCTTAATAGGTGTATCTGCTGCTTTACATCCTAGTTTTCCTATTTCTTTCAGTAAGTCCAATGCATACTTGCGTTGGCACACATAGATTCCTTTAGAGGATCTAGCAAGTTCAATGCCAAGAAAGTATCTTAACTTCTCCAGATCCTTAATCTCAAATTCTTTTGCCAATTTCTTCTTTCGGACAACAATCTCTTCTTCATTATCACCCGTAATGATCATGTCATCTACATAGATAATCAAAATAACAACCTTACTACTTATTCTCCTGATGAACAAGGTGTGGTTAGCATTGCCTTGTGTGAAGTTATACTTGATCATAGCTATTTTGAACCTCTCAAACCATGCCCGTGGTGATTGCTTCAAACCATACAGTGCCTTCTTTAATATGCACACTTTTTCCCCAGTGACAACATTAGGAGGTGGCTGTATATATACTTCCTCTACGGTCTACCAGGTCACCATTCAAGAAGGTAATCTTCACGTCAAGCTGGTACAATTCCCAAGATAAGTGGGCTGTCAGGGATAGAAGCACTTTGACTGAATTCAGCTTGGCTACTGGTGCAAAAGTCTTTTGATAGTCAAGGCCATAGGTTTGGGTGAACTTTTTTGCCACAAGTCTAGCTTTGAACCTTTCAACACTGCCATCTGCTCGGAACTTAGTAGTGTACACTCATTTGGATCCCACTTAAGAGTCTATTTCTTCTTCCATAGCTTTTACCCAGCAGTGATTCTTGCTGGCTTCTGCAAAGGTAAGAGAAGTAGAACAAGTAGACAATGCAGTAATAAAACTCATATAGGAAGGAGATAATTTTGAGTAGCAAAGGTATCGAGAAATAGGATGTTTGGTGCACTTACATACACTTTTCTAGACATCAATGGGTTTCTCGAGGCTATCCTGCAAACTGTCAGAGGGAACAGAGAACTCATGGGGCTGTTCAGGCTCAAAGACAATATTACCTTCCTAGGTTGGTGGATCAGCGGGAGAAGCCTCTATAACCCCCGTCCCGACATCCTCCTGAATCTTTCTAAGGGGCTGCTGGGTCTTGTTTTTGTGAACATAATGCTTTAGAACCTTGTTCCCTCCAGTTAGAGTAGTGCCACTGTCATGTTGATCCGTGGATGTGGCTGGGACCTCAGAGATGGCACCTTTGCTAGGGGGAATAGCAATAGAGAATAAAGATGGAACAACATTGGCACATCAACAATGGGAGGGGAACTACAATGCTCTCCCTCAGACACATTCAGGGAAGAAGAATACGAGAAGTGTTGGAAAAAGGTAACATCTTTGACAATATACTTCTTCCTAGCTTGGGGATCATAGCACTTGTATCTTTTATGAGTAGAAAAGTAACCAAGGAAAATGGCCCTAGTGGCTTTTGCATCCAGTTTTGAGTGTCCCTAAGCCAAATTATGAATAAAACATAGACACCCAAACACTCGCAATGGCAGTGGAAATGGTGAGTGTTGGGGCCTGAGAAGAGAATAGGGTATTCATAAGTGAAGAACATGAGATGGCATTCGGTTGATGAGGTACGCAGTAGTGAGAACAACCTCTCCATAGTATTTTTTGTGAAGACTAAGGTGGATGAGTAGTACTTGAGCAGTCTCAAGTAGGTGTCTATTTTTTCTCTCAACTATCCCATTCTGTTGGGGTGTATAGAAGCATGAAGATTCATAAAGAATACCCTCGTTCTCAAAGAAAATATTCAGATTTTTTTGGAAGTACTCTTTTGCATTGTTTGATTGAAGTACTTTTATTTTTTTCTCAAACTAATTTTCTACCATTTTTTCAACACCTGAACTACTTGTGGCATTTCCTCCCTGGACTTCATCAGATATACCCATATGGAATGTGTAAAATCATCAATGAATGTTATAAAATACCGATTGCTATTAAAAGAGGGAATAGAGGAAGGACCCCGCACATCAAAATGGACAAGTTCAAAGGATGCATAACTTTTATTTAATGACTGTGGAAATTGAGTTTTACAATATTTAGTAAGGTGACACACTTGACAAGAAAGAGATTGCATGTCAACCTTATTGAATAAAGAAGGAAACAATATTTTTAATGATCTGAAGGAAAGATGTCTTAGACGGAGATGCTACAACTGAATATCTTTTGTTTGACTTAACACTGATACTATTGGACTGAAGCACAACCCTATGCTTGGACTGAAGTTGATAGAGGCCTCCCACTTCACGCCCACTCCCAAGAGGTTGTCTCGTCTTTAAGTAATGAAACACAATAAGAAGGAAAAAAATGTCACTGAGCAATTTAAGGATTTTGTCAAGCTACTATCAGAGAGTAAGTTAATAGGTAGTTTTGCGACATGAAGAGCTGAGGACAAGATAAGATGATCATCTAGAGGAATGTTACCTTTTCCAGTAATGGTGGCAAGGGTAGCATCAATGATGGTCACTTTATCTTGTTCAGAGCACAAACTATAGGAAGTGACCAATGTGGAAGTACCTGTCATATGATCGATGGCTCTTGAGTCAATGATCCAGGAGTTCTCACTAGTGTGGAAGACAACACTGAGTACTGCCCCAGTAGTACCTGATTGGCTAGTAGAGGTGGAGGTGGACAACTGAGATAGGAACCGCTGAAGGTTAGCTATGTCAAAGTTGGACAGCCTTGCAAAACTCTTTGGAGTAGCGGATGATGTGCTTCCATCAGTGGTTGAAGGTGTGGATGACCCTGTGGGCTTGGCTAACACTGCATTTCTTTTGGCTATCTAGTTCTGTTTGAACTTCAGAGGCTTCTTCTTTAGACGCAATTCCCAGTAAAAATTTATTGAGTGATTCTCTCGCCCACAATGAGTATACTTTCTCCCTTCTTTCTTTGGGTCCTTCCGGGCACCATCTCCTCCTTTTCCACTGTTGTTTATGCTGACAAGTGCAAAATGCTCTCTAGTACTAATACCATTTGCATCAGCTTGCATGGTCTTTCTCCTCCTCTCCTTTGTAACTACCTTCTTGTAACACTGCTCAAGTGAGGAGATCACTTCAAAGTTGAGGATCTGAGACCTCAACCCTTCATATTTAGTGTTTTGGCCATGTAGAAATTTTAGGACTCTCTGATCCTGTATGTGCTTCAGATATTTCCTGTAGTCTGCTACTGAGTCCCAATCAGAGATAGCATAGATATCCTACTCCTCCCACAGAGCCCTCAGGATCCTGTAGTATTCACACACAGTCTTACTACCCTGTTTGGTTTCATGAATAACAACCACAAGATCATATATGTTTACTGGGTTGGCCTTCTCACAATACATCTCCTGCAGTATAAGTCACATCCGTCTTGCTGTGGACTTTCTTACCATATATTTCACTGCCCATCTGTCATAGAACTAAGGATCCAGGTCCTCACAATACTGTCCTGGTGCTCCCAATCATCATACTTCGGGTCGTCTACTGAAGGTGGTGTTATTTTGTTATTTATGTAACCCACCTTTGCCCGAGTACTAACAAAGGTCTTGATAGCTGCTGTCCAGTCCAAGTAATTTGAATAATTCAACTTCACATGGGGAAGTTGAAAATTTCCCCCCGCGTTGTCTCCTTTGGAAGAGACTTAGTTTGCTGTCACCTCAGACATATTCTCGCTCCTAGGGGCCTCTCGGAGACACACACAGAAGAAGGATGATACAGCAGTAAGGAAGAAGGCACCTACAAAAAAAAGGTTATGCAGCAACAGGAAAAAGGTGAAGCCGGCCTCATAACAGCCCCAAAATAGGGGGTCGGTGGAGCAAGGAAGAGAGGCAACTTCCAAGAACCCTAGAAAGGGTGCAAACAACCACAACAAGTGGCCGACCATCGCAACCAGTAGGGCAATGACTGCGGTGGTCACCAAGGAACCCTAAATAGGGCACTGATCACTAAGGAACCCTAAATAGGGTACCGATCACCAAGGGGAAGCTAGGACTATGTTCCGGTGGAGAGGGGCCTGGCTGCCGCCCTCCAAACCTCCAAGGCAAGGTCCAAGCTTGCAAGGAAGACCTTGTCTGCTAGGGAGCAACTTTAGACGGGGTGCAGTGAGGGGAGGGAAGGGAACCAGCCAGCTGGAAACCCAGAACAGAGACTGATCCTTGCCTTCTTGATCTTCCATAGTCGGACACCCCTCTCCTAGGGTTTTTCCCTTCTATGTGTAGGAAACCTCCTCCGGAAAGATAAGAAAGGCCAAACGGCCGAAGGTTTTTCTTTTGCTTTCTTACAATAGCTCTGATACCATGAAGATAAAAGAAGAAAGTGAGATAGGTGGGCAGAAACAAGGGTGCAGCTGCTCTCTCTGTCTCACATAGAGAGGCCGACTAGCATTAGAAGGCTTTTATATATAGGGATAACAAGTTACAAAGGCCAAAGACCAGTTTACCCATGTTAACATAAATGATAGGGATAAAACCAGAAAAAATAGAAAAAACAGAGAAAAGACAACAAATACGTAAAAGGTCTAAAATGCCCCAACTAAAGACTATTTTTCACTACATGATGTATTAGAGATGGCGATAGAATCTTGATGGCTCAACAGGATATCCTTCGGCATGCTAGAGACTTCTTTATAGATCTTGTCTCCGAAGCTGATCCCCATGGGCATTGTATTTTGGAAGGCCTTTTCCGAGGCTTGTACAGGAGGGGAGGTGAGTGACATCTGTAGACCCTTCTCGAAGGAGGAGGTGAGAGTGGCTACCCCTTTGCTCTTTTAGGTAACAAAGCCCTAAGCATGAATGGTAGTATTGGCTGATACCGATACATATCTGTCGATACGTATTGGTATTGGTGGGTACCAATATCGATATGCTGGGGGGGGGGTAGTTAAAAAAATAAAAAAATATTTGTTATTGGCTGGTGCCAAGCCAAGATGGGCCAGTATCGAACCAACTGGAACACCTACCCCTTTGCTCTTTTAGGTAACAAAGCCCCAAGCATGAATGGTAGTATCGGCTGATACCGATACATATCTGTCGATACGTATTGGTATTGGTGGGTACCAATATCGATATGCTGGGGGGGGGGTAGTTAAAAAAATAAAAAAATATTTGTTATTGGCTGGTGCCAAGCCAAGATGGGGCAGTATCGAACCAACTGGAACACTTAGAGGAGCTCCCGTGTCAATCACTTCCATTCCTCTCCACCGGTGCAGGTACTAATATCGAAATTGCCATCCTTGGCCCCAGGCCTTGATGGTTTCCTAATGTTCTTCTACCAGGATTGTTGGGATATTGTTAAATAAGACATTATGCAGGCTTTTTGGGAATTCCAAGAGGATAAATGTTGCCGAAACTGTGGAGAATCCGGGGGGCGGGGGGAACGAATTATCAAAAATTAAAGCTTTAAAAGTAATGCAAAAATTAAAAGCTAATCGCACAACATAGGGAAGAAAATAAGGAACAACTACACAAGAACATAAGATTTATACTGGTTTGGTCTGTTCAGACCTACAACCAGTCTTCAAGCACTCCTCTTGGGAGTTCCACTAACACAAAGTACAAACTTTTTACAGGTTAAACATCAAACATGCAACCCCCAGCCTCAGTTGGTCCTCTCTTCAATACAATGAAGAGGAAATAACACAGTCCTGCACTGTTGTAGGCCCACTCTTCCAACAAAAAACAAAAACAATCTAGGAAAAACTGAAATAAAGGATGCCTTCTAAAAGGCAAGTGTTCTAAGAGGAACACAACAAGATCAAGACAGAAAAATGATATGAAACAAGTAGCACAAATCTTGATCAGGCTGAAGATCTCCAAGAGCTTTTGTGTGTGCAGGAAGGAAGCTCAAGCTCTTGAAATCTTCACAATATTTTCTCTCTCAGCATAGAGGTGTATTAGACGTAGAGAAGCTTAAGCTTTTTCAATGTTATGAGTTCAAATTCTTCTTGTTGTAGTAGTTCCTAGCTCTTTGGTCAAGGGCTTTATATATATCAGCTCTTCAAAGTTTGCCCGTTAGACTGATAGGGGGAAACGTTAGAGACGATGCTTCCCGATGTGTCTAATGTTTGAAAATTTAGATAAGGAGAGAGAGAGAGAGAGAGAGAGAGAGAGAGAGTTCTGCATGGTGTGATAGAGAGGCAATCCGACTTCAACTTTGTCTCTTAGAAGCTTCGCAAGGAAACAAGTGCATGCTGTCAAAAGTGACCAAGTAGTCAAGTACAACCTCGAACTGGGTAAGTAGAGATCTTCTGACAGAGACCTAGACCAATGAGAGCTGAAAAAGGCAATAACACTTTTTTCTGTCTTTTAACGTCAGTATAGTAGAAGTCTAGAAATAAGCTAAAGATCGTATATAATCTCTCTAGCCAAGAAGATAAAATAAATAAGGTGGTGCTAAAGATGCGACTGCATAAAATAAGACAAGTTTACATATAGATCAACGGATATCTGTGGCTGAAATAATGCTGAATCAATAGATAGACCAGGCACGAATATCGAAGAAAATATTGCTAGAGTAATAAGAAACGGATCGAATAAAGATCATGCTATTTGACGTCATTCATAGAAAACAAATAGAGCCAATAATTGCTGAATTGATTCAGCAATCACAGATAATCGAAGTCAAAATCGTTGGAGAATAAACATATTAATGGATACATAATCGAAGATATAATCGCTACAAAATACAATCATTGATTAGTTTGAGGTTCACTGATAATCGAAGTCATAAACGGTCGGTAAATCGATAAGAGAGAGAGCGGTAATCGAAGTTACAATCGTGTTTCAAAATCAACCACTAATCGATTAGCTATGTAACACTAATTGCAGTTACAATCAGTCGGGTTAATAGACTAGTGATGCAACAATAATCGATTCACATATATAAGGCAAATCGAAGCACGATAACATCCGGATAATTGATTAGCGAGAAGAGCAAATAATTGATTAAAGGACATAAGGTTAATTGACTATACAGACAGAAGTAATCAAATGTAAGTACGAGCTGCAAATCGATTAACGATAGCTTTATAATTGATTTGAAACATGTGGGTAATTGAAGAAAGAATTATAACATTAATCGAAGCAACAATAAGTCAGTAATCGATTTAGCTTTAAAAAAAAAAGGTAAATCGAAGAGCGATATAATGTTAATCGAAAAGAAAACTCGAATGTTTAATCAATTAGCGTTATAGTATTAATCAAAGTGAAAACTTAAGTCAGGAATTGACTTGCTAAGCGATAGTGATATCGATTAAAAAAGAGAAGTTGGATAATCGATATGAAAACAAATCGACTAATAATGTCGATACAAACATTTACACTGTTAATTGATTAGCGACAGATACCTAATCGATGCTTTAGTTAGTGTTTAATCAAAATGACAAAAGAGCTCCTGAAATCGACTAAGTCTCAGAATTGAAGTGATCAAATGGTGATTTTGTCAGCATTTAAAATAATTAAATTAATCTGACAATATAATGCAACATAGTGTTAGTTTCTGACATTTTCATAGTGTGTTATTACCAAAAGATGGGGATTAAATAAATATACAAATTGCTCAACAGATAAGCCCATCTGAGAGGTATCAATAAAACCTTCCTTGTGTTGATCTCCAAGGGGGGCAGAGATTTAAGGATTTTAGACCTATCAGGCTCTTTAATGGTGTCTACAAGATCATCATTAACTTATTAGCCATCAGATTGGAGGAGGAGGTGGAAAAATTGGTGGGTGTGCAACATGGTGCTTTTATCAAGGGGAGGCATATTTAAGATAATTTTTTGGTTGATCATGAGTGTTTCCATACCATGCAGACACAAAGAAAGAAAGGGTTGGTTCTAAAACTTGATTTTCAAAAGGCATATGACATTGTTAACTGGGGCTGCCTTTTGCACATTATTTCCCTAATGGGGTTTGGATATAAATGGGTTGGATGGATCTCTGCTTGTATGTCTTTAGCTTCCTTCTATGTACTGGTTAACGGAGAACCCTCCCCCTTTTTCACAGTGGTCGATGCCTTTGGCAGGGGGATCCTATGTCTCCACTACCTTTTGCATTGGTGTCCCAGATCTTGAGCTCCTTCGGCTTCTAGTTGAGAGTTGAGTGCTTGGGCCTCATTTCTTGCTTTAGTGTTCACTTGTCTGCTAGGCAGATATCTCACTTACAGTATGCAGACGATATGATCTTATTGATCTCGGAATCTATGAGACAACTGTGTGTCATTGGACAGATGTTACAGATCCTGCAGGATGTCAGTGGTTGGAGGGTCAATTTTGAGAAGAGTCTTTTAGTGGGTATCAATGTAGAGCAAGGACCTCTTTTTAGGGTTGCTTCACTTGTGGGCTGTCATATAGGTCAATTTCCCATTTCATATCTTGGCCTTCCTCTGTCCCCTAATGCCATCCACTATTCTGATTGGCAGAAGATTGTTGGAATGTTTGATAAAAGGCTAGTAGGGTGGAAAGGTAAACTTCTGTCACATAGGGGAATGTTGGTGCTATGTCAGTCAGTTCTAGACAGCCTGCCCACTTATTATTGATGCGGGACAGCAAGGGGATAGACCGGGAGTAGAAAGAAGAGAGGGGGTTGGAGAAGAAGAAGGCTAAGGCACAGGTTCCCGTTCCATCTCGGAAGAAAACACACAGCGGCGGCTTTTCATTTCAAATCTTCTTCAATGCTTTCTCACGAGGGGATACAGGACAATTTATAGACTCCTCAAAGAAACCCTAATACTAAAGGACCAAAATGACCCTTATTTAAAGTAAAAAGACTCGAACATAACTAAAAATAAGAAAATACACTAATTGGTCCTCTAATGGGCCAAATAAAATACAAAATAAGCTTTGGGCTCGGTTCTCTACTTCTTGGATTCCCATCATTCTCCTCTGGTTCGAAAAAATTCGTTCTTGAATTTTAAAGTGAGTCAGAATAAGTATGCGGACAATTGGATCATCAGTAGGAGTCTTCAAGCAGAGGATCATCTCAAGAACCACAAACCGGTCTGCTACATGTGAATCATAAAAGTCCTGCCATACCCCGTCCACTGGAGACTGTAGCAAATCATACGGGCCATCGTGTAGGTTAGCTATCATCACACTCTCAGTAAGTGTTGGACGAGGCTTTGAGTCAGCAAAAACATCATCAGCAATAAGGTCTAATCCTGCCTCAACAAATAACTTATGATCCCATGAGATTATATGAACTGGTGCAACAACAAGTAGACCAATGCTAAATACATTATTAGAGATGCGATTCAATCCTGACCGTCTAAACAAAGCATGATCCCAACTGCCAACCATATATCTGGCATCAACCTCGAACACTGTATCAGTGATCAAATGTAGTCCCGATGCCATGAATAAGTCGTGATCTACCATATATTTGGCATCAACCTCGAACACTGTATCAGCGATCAAATGTAGTCCTGATGCCGTGAATAAGTCGTGATCCCAACCAGTAACAGGTGATGGTGTCATTTTAGGGAAACAAGCTAAATACCGCTGTTGAAGCTTCTCCCGATCCTGATAAGTGGCATTGAGAATACGAAAGAATGCATGGTACCCCTCAGGTCGTATAAGACAATCTCGCCCAGTAGGATCAATCACAACTTGTCGCACGTCCATCCATTCTCTACCCAAACTGATATATGAACCTGTGGTGTAATCTTGCACCATGCATCATCATAATACCTGACGGATCGGGAAGTACTTTTGCTCTTTAAGAGATGAAAAAATGACACATAGATTCGGTCTCTAAAGACAATTACGTAGTCCGTTTGAGAGATAGAATCTACAATAGATTGTGAAATAACATTGCCGAACGAAATTGCCTTAAGATACACCCTAGCTTTCACAGAATTGGATAGATTTACCTCAAAGCTAAAATCCATGGTGAGAAAATGTACCTAGGATTCCGAATTGTAAGAACAAATCGGTTCTACTAGAGCAGGTGGCACGTAGAACAAAGCACCACAGGCTGAGACAGCGTTGGACAAGGTCCACCTCGCTGCAAGGATGCTAACGGTACGATCGGCGCAAGAAACAGAGCTCAAATCACCAACCTCGGTATGCGTGCAAAAGTGGCATGCAAAACGAGATAAAGCGGACACTGGCTGCTGTGAAATTAGTGCACTGGGAGGGTGGCACGCAAATCGAGGCAGTTGAGGTTGGTCTCCGGATGCTCGGTCAGGGGTCCTCGATATGCGTGCAGAAGTGGCACGCAAAACGAGGCAAATATGGGATACAACGCACTGGATCTGAGTTGGCCTTGTAGATATGAATCCAACGGCGTGAACGGTGCACGAATAGGAGTCCGGAAAGATCTCGAATGGCGAGCCCAAGTGTCCTCGTAAAGCGTGCAAGTGCGGCACGTAAAACGAGGTGCTGCTGTCGGACGGAATGTACAGCGAGGTCGGCCTCGCCAATACGGTCTCAACGGCGCAAGTGGCTCGCAAATCAGAGCACTGATGAATCCGAAACGAGGGCAGTGCGCTAACGGCTGCAATTGCAGTACCTGGTACCCAGCATGGACCTGGATGGCACCCTGGCTCGGACTTGGCCGCACCCTGGCTCGAACCTTGGTGCTGCAATAGGGCTCAAACCAGTGGCTTGAACCAGGCCAGGACTACCTGAAGATGGCTCAGTCTATCTTTAAAGGGGGCTTGAACCAACTTGAAAGGGGCTCGGACTGGACCGGGTCAAACTCGGTTTGACCGGTTTTCGGCTTATATAGCTCGAACCATCCACCCTTCGCACTGTTCCCCTCCTTTCTTCAAAACTCAAGAACCAGAAGAAGGGGGGGCGGCACGAAGGCAGCGAGCAGTGCGGGCGGCGGCGGGCTAGCAAGTGGCCGGTGAGCACAACGGCGGCAGCGGGGAGAGGCGGCCGCTTCGACGGCGGCTGCGGGAGGAGAAAGGCAACGGCGACAGGTGGAGGGGGGGTTGGTGGCAAAGCCCTCGTACCTCTGCGGAAACCCCTCGCCCCGCCGTTCCTTCTCTGCGCGAAGCTTCCCGGCAAGGAGAGAAGGGAGACGCCCACAATGGCATCCGATGCTTTTGCAGTAAGGCAAAAAGTTCAGAGGTTCCTCGAGGCCACCTGCACCGGGAATCTTGACCTCTTCAAGAAGGCGGTGATGCAACTCGTGGAGGGGGGGGGGGGGGCGATGGCAGCTGCGCTGGTGGGAGTCGACGGCGGCGGCTGCGGCGGCCAAAGCCGGCGGCGGCAGGGTCCGACGACGACTACGGCGGCTGCGGGTGCTGGTGACAGCAGCGTCGGTGGCGGGGGAGGGCTTGGGTGATAGCGGTCCAGACCCCGGCAGGGTTTGGCGATGACGGCGACGACGCCGGCAGCCGTTGAAGACGATGACGGCGTCGGCAGAGGCCTACTGCGACTCCTCGGTGAGTCAATGCCCTCCTCTTGCTCTTCCCCTTCTGTCACTACTGTAACCCAAACTGAGGAGGAAGGGAGAAGGATGGGGACGGAGAGGAGAGGGCTCACAGGACTTGGGCCATGAGGATGACCCAAAACTTGGCTCTGATACCAAGTTTATGCGGGACAGCAAGGGGATAGACCAGGAGTAGAAAGAAGAGAGGGGGTTGGAGAAGAAGAAGACTAAGTCTAAGGCACAGGTTCCCGTCCCATCTCGGGAGAAAACACGCAGCGGCGGCTCTTCATTTCAAATCTTCTTCAATGTTTTCCCACGAGGGGATACAGGACAATTTATAGACTCCTCAAAGAAACCCTAATACTAAAGGACCAAAATGGCCCTTATTTAAAGTAAAAAGACTCGAACAGAACTAAAAATAAGAAAATACACTAATTGAGCCTCTAATGGGCCAAATAAAATACAAAATAAGCCTTGGGCTCGGTTCTCCACTTCTTGGATTCCCATCAATTATCTATCCATCTTCTGTATTCCCTCCTCTGTTGCTAAGAAGCTGGACACTATTAGATGCAGGGTTTTCTTGGGATGGTACGCAAGACAAGGCTCGTGGGTGGCATGATATCCGTTGGTCCAAGTTATGTATGCACAAGGATAGGGAAGGTCTTGGTATTAGAGATATCAGAGACTTCATCTTGGCTCTTATGGGGAAATATGGCTATGGCAGTTGGTATCTCCAGACTCATGTCTTTGGGTGGAAGTCATTGTGAAGAAGTATAGATATTGTAGAGTTTGGGACTTACTCCCCGCTTCCTCCCATGGTATCTCCTTGCCGTGGAGGTACAGGCTTCAGATGTAATCACCGCTGGCACTCAACAAATTCAAGGTAATGGAAAAAGATGGCCTTTTTGGGAGTGTGGTGTGATGGGATACCCCTTAGGGAGAGATTTCCTATCATCTTTAGAATGTCTATTTCCCCATTACAGGTTGTCTACTTGTCTCTCTTTTGTGGGATTCTCATGGTTGGTGGCCTACTTTTTGTAGGAATTTGTCCGTGGAAGAGCTTCATCAGTTGGTGGAACTACTTCTGCAGAATTTATGTCTTGATCCAACTATAGAGGACTCTTGCATTTGGAGATGGGATGCCTCTAAAAAGTATACTGTGAAGTCGGCCTACTTGCTCATCCATGATTGTGGGGTTGCCTTTCCTTTCTTCATAGAGGTTTGGAAGACTAAGAGTCCTTCTAAGGTGCAGATTTTAGCATGGAGAATAGCACACGGGAGGCTTCCAACATGTGACAAGCTTGCTCCATTTACGGCAGGTCCTAATACTACCTGCTCCCTATGTGGCTGCTGTGAGGAGACTCTTGAGCATCTTATCCTTGGATGCCCTTTTCAGTGGAAGTGTGGAAGTCAATTTTGGGAAATTTCAGATGTGTGCATCAGCTTCCAACCTTTATTGAAGATCTATTTATGTGCTGGAAAAGGAAGTGGCAGGATCAAGATGCGAGAAAGATGTGGTGGCTTGTTCTCCATGCCACTCTTTGGTCCATTTGGAGGGAACACAACTCAAGGATCTTCCAGGAGTACAATTCAGTGGATAGACTTGTCCCTTTTGTTTGTGCTTTGATTTTGGAATGGAGCAAGCTTTTGTCTCGTGTACATGCCCATTCTCCTCTTTTGGCTTTTTTGGAGAGCTTGTAGGTGTCACACCTTCTTGGTGTCTTTTGTATAGGTTTTTTGGTTGAGCTATAGATGCTTTTTACTTGTCCATCTTTTCCTTTATGTAATTTTGTGGTACCACTCACATTAAAAAATAATAATAATCTATTTTGCCAAAATTGACTAATGGTACACAAATTTAATTTTCATGGAATACTCACAGGAAAAAGTGGCATGCTTAGAGGATAATGATGCGAGGCTTGCACTAGACCCGAGCAATAGCTATAAAATTCAGGTAAACTTATATCTTAGAATTATTAGATATTTTATTTTTGTTTTTGTAGTGGACATTATGCATTATTGTGACACTTCCCTCTTCTTATCATTCCATTTTCTTTGTGGCAGACCAAGCCTCATGGGCATGGTGATGTGCATGCTCTTCTTTATTCCAGTGGCCTTCTCAAGATATGGTATGCTTTACTGACAAACACATATAGCATTGTCTTTCTGTATTTCTTTTCATAATAGCTGTTTGTCCATTAAAACTAACCTTGGAATATGGATTCATATGCACCAAGTTTTCATAGCATCTTCGGAAAGTGTTCTGACTAATGTGTGAGTTTATGTATATCTCAATATTCATAATATATGGCCTTCACAACCTGTGCAGGCATGATGCAGGTCTCAAATGGGTACTTTTCTTTCAAGATACTAATGGTCTGCTCTTTAAGGTTCAACTCATTGCTTATACCTTATCTTATTATCTTTTCGCTTCGAGAATGGTCTCAATTGAGGAGAAATTCTGACAAAAAAGCACATTTCTTTCCCCTTGGTGATTCTCTAGGCAATTCCAGCAGCATTGGGTGTAAGCTCTACCAAGAAGTACCATGTTAATTCTCTTGCTGTTCCTCGTAAGGCAAAAGAAGCTATTGGAGGGATAACTAAGCTTACTCACGCTGATGGTAATCCATTTTGGTTCGTTTGATTTATATTGTTGACAACTTTGTTAACCATGGGCAAGCTATTGATAGGTTGAGAAAGAAAATCTTTAGAATCTCTGTTCTTCATTATTCTGATTCCCTTTATTTCTGATGAGATATTTATCATGCAGTATACGTATGTTGAACATATACCTTCTAACTTCTAAGGAAGTGACACTGGACGAATATCTTCAATAATACTTCTAACTTCTAGGCATGTGAGACTAGACGAACATATACAATAATACTTTACTGAGCAAGGGGCCTTACTGGAAGTGGCTTTCTAAATGGACTACCAGTATAGGGTCAAGGAATATGGATTCGTTCCTACTCTCAACTTTGGATTGGGAAATGCCTTGTCCCAGGTTAGAACAGCAAATCCCAAGCTTGGCCGAACAGAAAAAGTGGCAAATATTATAGAAAACTGAGTAAAATGGGGAAGATAGAGAAACAAGGAAAATTTGCAAAAGTCAATTTCTTTGAATAAGAAAAGTAGGTACAAGATGGGAAAAAACCTAGGAAAATATAAAATGATGCAAAATAGGGTGCAGGGTAAACTAAGAAAAATAGGAAATGAATTTTTCTAATGTATATTCAGTACTTGTTGTATAGGTTGTTGCCATGTCTCCTTATCTCTCACGTCACACATTCCAAGTATAGATGGCAGTACAAGTATTGGAAGGTACCTGTACCACTACGTACCGGTATTGGATACCGGTTTAAAATATTTTAAAAAAACTTAGAAAAATAAAAAAAATCAAGAAAAAAATAATTGGATATGTGTTGAGTGTGACAAAGGTGGATTAAGGCAAAGAAGTTTGCATAATGCATACTAAATGATTATCTTGATACATATTAAACATGAAAGATATTCTACTAGCATATCAAATATTTACAAATAATAAATATTAATAAAATCAAACGATCTTTACTTATGAAAAACATAAGTGAGTATACTGATATGGATAATAACCCGTAGAACCTTCTAATTCATCTTACGGTTGTTGTTGGTATCCATAATAAGGCTACAACATATGTTCCCTATATTCACCATAACTAACAATGATGCAGCCAAGTCGTGCATCTCTCTCTGGATCTCTCTTAGAGTATACGCTTGTTGACTTGCTGGAATTCCATACTTAGGATGAGAAGAAGCACCTTAAGAATAAGAAGAAGATCATAATCCATAACTGCTACTAGTGAGATAGAATTGGAAGCCTTCATGCTCCACTCCATCTCCCCAACTATACATATCTGCTTCTTGTTGGCCACTTCCGTAACCTAACTGTTGTCCGTACTAACCTTGTGAATCATAATCTCCTTGACTTTGACTGTCATTTATCAGTGTCAATCATGGATTGCGGAATCGGCCGATTCGGATCGGAATCGGCGGGTTCCGATCCGATTCGGGGGGGATTTCACTGTTCCCCCCCACCGATTTGAAAAAAAAAAAAAAACCGGCCGAAAATCGGCCCGAACCGGACCAAATCGGGGCCGGACCGGCCAAATCGGCCGGTCCGGACCCGATCTGGTCCGGTTCGGGCCGGTCCCGATCCCCCCCTAAAGGTTTAAGGGTTTAGGGGTTTAGGGTTTAGGGTTTAGGTTTTAGGGTTTTAGGGTTTTAGGGTTAAGGGTTTAGGGTTTAGGGTTTTAGGGTTTTAGGGTTTAGGGTTTAGGGTTTAGGGTTTAAGGGTTAAAGGTTAAGGGTTAAGGGTTAAGGGTTAAGGGTTTTAGGGGTTTAGGGTTTAGGGTTTAGGGTTTAGGGTTTTAGGGTTTAGGGTTTAGGGTTTTAGGGTTTTAGGGTTTAGGGTTTTTTATGGATGTACATGAATTGCATTCATTTTTATTGTACCTCAATTGAATAATATGTATGTAATTTTTTTGATTTTTTTTTTCTGATTTTTTCTGATTTTTTTTAATTTTTTATTATTTTTTAATCTGGCTGAGTTGGACTGGCCAGACTTCATCTGGATCGGCCGACTCGGCCGATCCGATCCGAGTCGGATCGGGATCGGCGGGTCCCGATTCGGGGACCCGATCCGATCCGGAATTCCTTGGTGTCAATGTATAAGGAGAAACTAGGTGCATACACTCCATCACCAGGAGTAGCACCTGCAGCTACACCAGCATCATCACTAGTAGACTGTGTGTCATCATCATCATCATCATAATCATAATCAATAATCAACTTCCTTTTGGCGTTAATTTTTTTTTCTTTATAATGTCTCTTGGTAGCTATCCTTTCATGTTGTATCTTTTTTAGCCGATCGAATACTCTTTTTCCTTGTGGTGTATGTCTCATACATATTTGCTTTATCTCAGCAATTGTGGGGTTGTCTCTGGCAGTTAGATTAGCTCTTTCAAGTGTGGATTTGTTTCTTCTCAAGAGTGGTGGTAGCCCAACTATTCTAAGAGTGACTGACTTGTTATTTGATTCTGAATGTCTAGCAGGTTCAAGCTCAGTATCAGGCGCAAATAAAGGCACAAGCTCTTTCTGACTCTGATGCTCATCTGAACTAGGTGGATCTTCTCTTTGCCTTGTTCTTAATATTGGATCTCTAGTAATAACTATATCTAATATGTCCTCTACCTATTCAGTATCATCAAGATCAAAAACTGGCTCATCAACAGTAGCTCACATCTCAACTCAAGTATGTAAGGAATTGTCATCATCACATCAATTTGGCCAACAACATCTTATGCCTATCCTGCAGTTCGTTTCTCTCTCAATTGTTACCTCAATATGATGTTTTTGATCCTCAATCTCATATTATAATAGTGGTATACCAATTTCTCTAATCGTTTAGCGTTTAACCGGTTACAAACTTTCGAGTGTATAAGGTTGTATGTGTTCCAATTTCTTTTACATTGACTTACCGATGCCGTTTGACTCAAAACTCTCACTGCAACGGAAGTCAAAAGGTTATATTATATGTCTCTGTTTTACATTATGATCTACCACTCAGTTGTTCTATCAGTAATACAAAAAGAATCAATATTTATTCTTGTTTCTTATCATTGCACATATGACTATAATGTAATCACTAAATATATTTAGGCTCACTTTCTCTACGGCAATTTGCACTTGCTTCTCATTATTTGTCTCGAATTTTAGCCTATATGTCTCCATCTACAAGGATGTAATGAATAATTAATATGATCGATGGACTCTTGAAAACATAAGTAATTAATAATGTTAAAAGTCACTTCTTGATATAATTGATAAACACTTGCCTTTCTATTTCAAATCTATCTTCTACTGTCTTCGATAAGCGTGTGATCACATAAAGTATACCTTGGATCACCTCTCCCTCAATGTGCACTTGACGAGTTTACATTACTTGAGGATTTAAAAAATAACATGTATTTAGGTAGATGAATTAGTAAATAACAATTTAATGAATAATGTATGATTTAACGATAAGAGACTTCATATACTAGCTGCATGCAAGTCGTGGTTTAGTGCATCTTCCTATTTGATATCAATAATCTCTTACTACTTGATATAATTTTTTACAAATATTTTCTTGATGTGCATCTTAGCAATATCAATTGCCTCGTACAAATATTCTATATAATTCTTATCATCCCCATCTATTAATTTTAAGACCTTTACGAGGGGTTCTACCAATAAGAGATAAGTGTGCACACTACTCCAAATCTTTTTGTTATCTATGATTTTTCCTACTTCGAAATGTTCAGATTGAGCATCAGAAGAACTATTGTGTACATAGTCTAATAAGTCCTTATTATATATAAAACTCTTGATCTCATTCCTGAACTTGTACAAAGATTCTAAGGAAATGAGATTAGATGCAAATCTTGTAGGTCCCGTACAGATGAGATCTTAGCCACCACTTGCTTGTTCTCCGAACATATTCAAGATCTTAGGATGACCATAAATATATTAGGTAATTATTTATGCTCTCTTTACTGTCTTATTTACATCCAGATCTTTACTAATATCTTCAAATATCAAGTTCATACTATGTACTACACATTGGATCCAATAAAGTTGTTTGCATTTGTCTATTAACTTCTTTTCTATAGCCTTATAATTTGGTTCATTATCAGTGACTAGTTGGACAATATTTTCCTCTCTGGTTTCCTATACCATCTGATCTATCAAATTAAATAAATATTTGACATTCTTTGCATAGTTTGTTGTATAAAAAGATTTCATAAAAGTTGTCCCTTCTGTGCAATAAATTAGAAAATTAATCATGGATTTTTCGTAGTACCAGTCCAACCATCGCGTATAATTATGCATCATCTCTCCTTTCATACAACTGTAAAACTTTTAACCCGCTATTAAAGCTCCTCATATTCTCTATCAAGCCTACGTCTATATATATCTCGACGTATGGGAGCCTTTAACCCAGGGGCATGATCTACTATAGCATCAATTATAGGCTGAAAATAAGGAGACTAAGCAGCATGTGAGGGAACACATGCATGTAAAAACCATTTGCAGAGGCTCTTAAAAGCATATCATGCCGCTTCAGCTGACTTTTTGACTCTTCTCAATGTTTGTTTGAATTTTAGCGGATTAGAATTCTACCTTCTAAAAAGATAATTGTCCATAGGACCTTAATGTGTATCATATCATGTTGTATCATGGGCCATAGAACATTGGCCTCTATATTGAGTTGTGTGTGTTCTTGATAGTCCAGAACCTCTCTTTCGGGCTTCGTCTTCTGCTAGGTGCCATAAATTCTCTCTTCTAGCTGCAACCATCGTATTATCTGAATCATCATTACTAGAGTCAACAATCTGTTTAGCCTTTGCCTCCCATATAGGGAAATGTCATTGACCCCAGTATACATCCCTTTACTTTTTATATTTTGTCTATATGAAATCTCCTCTTAGAGTTCAACCTCCTTTTCATTCCTTTGTTCCCTCTTAGCTTTCCGTCCATACAACAATACACGCATCTCGCTGGACACTGGTCAGGGACATATAGTATACCTCATCTATCCCGAGATCTCTACTAAATATTCTTTTTTCTTTAGTTACTCCACCACTCATCTCTTTGCCACTATTTGGATTTCACTCTCCTCCTTGCAATATCAATCAAGATGATATGTGCCCACCCTAGGTCCAGTTCTTCTTGTCTCTCACCGGACTGCTGATGTTCAGCCATGATCTACAACAAGAAAGAAAAAAAGAAAAATAGATATAAGTGCAATTGGCATCATTCTCCTGCTTTAAAGTATGGAAAGTCTATTTAGGCTTCAATTGATGTTTAATTAATATAATTAGATAAAATCCCCAAATTTTAACTGTTAATTAGGGTCAAAATTGAGATTTTCTTTAATTAACATTCAATTAATACAATTGACAATATGCTCCTACTTTAAAGTATGCAATGAAACTTAATTAGGCATCAATTGATATTTAATTAAGATAATTCGACAAAAGTCCTAATTTTTAACCACTAATGAGGGTCAAAATTGGGATTTTTCCTTAATTAGCCATCAATCAACGCAATTGACAGCATGTTTTTACTTTAAAGTATGTAAGGCTTCAATTGATATTTAGTTAATATAACTAGACAAAAGCCACAATTTTTAACTGCTAATTATGGTCAAAATTGAAATTTTTCTCTAATTAATGTTCAATCAAGGTAGTTGACAGCATGCTCCTACTCTAAAATATGTAATGGAATTTAATTAGGCTTCAATTGATATTTAATTAAGGTAATTGGACAAAAGCCCTAATTTTTAACCACTAATTAGGGTCAAAATTAGAGTTTTTCCCTAATTAACCCTCAATCAACGCAATTGATAGTATGCTTCTATTTAAAGTATGTAATGAAGTTTAATTATGCTTCAACTAATGTTTAATTAAGATAACTAGACAAAAGTCTCAATTTTTAACTGTTAGTTAAAGTCAAAATTGAAAATTTTTTCTAATTAACGTTCAATCAATGCAATAGACAGTATGCTTATGCTCTAAAGTATGTAATGAAACTTAATTAGACTTCAATTGATATTTAATTGAAGTAATTAGATAAAAATCCCAATCTTTAAATGCTAATTAGGGTCGATTAGGGGTCGGCTATTTTGCTAAGAAGAAAAACGTAAACAATCTAATAACACTTAAGAACTTAAAAATAATAAAGATATTTTAAAAAATAAAATATATCTTCTTCTTTTCCTTTTTTTCTTCTACCCAAAACCTTCTCAACGGCGACGACAAGTTGGCAACAAGGTTCTCCTCCTTCCCCTCCCTGAGTTCCCCTCCCTCACGCCATTCCTCCCTCTCACAGATTTATTTCTGTAAGAGGGGAAAGTGAAAGGCCCCCTTTTAAAGGGGCCTTTCACGTGTATTGGCCCGATATGCCCGAAACTGGGCCGATACCGACCGGTACAGAGTTTTTTTTAATATTTTTAATTTTTTTTAATCTGGTATCGGATTTTTAACCCCGTATCGGCACCAGTCTTGGCCGATACCAATATGTATTGGCTGATACTGTGAACCATGATTCCAATGGTAATGTGAGAATGACTCCTTATCCACATTGTAATGGTAACAATGCTCTCCATGGTGTGAAGCGGAGTGGAGTGGGGAATGGGGAGAATGGGAGTATAGCGGAAAGGGGTATATTCGGTACTTTTTAAGATTCCTGAGCTTCAATGCAAGAATTCTCGACCCAGAATGACTCCCAACAGGGCGTTGCCAATGTCTCCTTCACAAGGTTTGCAAAATCCTCAATCTGTAACCACAAATTTTTCGTACAGAAAAGCTTCTTTTTACTCATCTTTCTTTGACAATTTAGCAGAAGTGCATTATGATCTGAGACTTGTCGACGTTGTGCCCACACCTTTGCCCAAGGGAACATATTCTCCCATCAATCATAAATTTCTGTCCAGTTTAGACATCGATGGTGGCAGTCTACCATTAGACCATGTGTATTGAAGATTAGGAATTGGAAGCTCTCTCATAACACACTCCTCAATCCAATTATTGAACTTGTTGACATAACTTCCTTTATTTCTTTCAGAAGGCTGTCTTACTTGATTAAAATTACCAGTGATACACCACAGCGGGTCAAACTTTTGCTGGCATAACATTAGCTCTTTCCACAGTTCCTGTTGCTCTTGAATTCTATCGGTCCATAGACTTCTGAAAGCATCCAACTATTTTTTGATTGAATATTTGAACATCCATCAGGTTGACTATGACTGAATAATCACCAATTTCTAATAAAAGCCCTTCCCATTTCAATTTGTTCCACACAATGATTATTCCTTCCTGAAAACAAAATCAGGTTCTCCTAAAGTCGTAACTCTCTTGATAGAATTGAGATCAAATTCCTCCATCTTTGTCTCTTGTAAACAAACGGTTTTAACAGAGACTGACTTCTCATAATTTCTCTGACAGCTCTTTGCTTCCTACCATCGTTCGACCCTCTAATATTCCTGGACAAGAGAATCATTTGGCGCAGAAATTATCTCTTTCTTATGAATTACCACATCAACCAGTATTTTTACTATCCTAAAATAAGCTTTTCAGCTCCCTCTTCCCCTTCTGTTTATTCACTGTATCTCCTATATTCCCCATATTTCCATTGCACAATTTTCTGAACTGCCTAATTTTGCCTTGGATATGAAGACCAGTGCCCAAAGCTTTACCTTCTAATCCCTTATTGTCCCAATCCTCCAAAAAAGATCCATTTCCTCCTGATTTTTCTTTCCTTCTTTTATAGATTTGATTGATGGCCTTGAAGGGGACGATCTCAAGCCCTCCTTGTTGCTCTTTGTCATTGGCGACGTTATCGGCAGGAGAAGGGGACAGATGAAGGTGCAATGAGATGGGTGGGGGTTCAAGTTGTAGAAACATACCAGTCTTCTCTGCACGTTGCTGTGAAGATTCTTGCCAGCCCTCATCAATCATCTCTAAAGTCAACGGAGCCGGAACAGCTCCTTTCCACCGATGCTCTCCTCCCCATCGATGCTGGACACCCTTCCTTCTACTCACCTTCCTCAGTTCGCGCCTGAGTCCTCACATCAGCTCTGAAGTCATCGTAGCTAGGGCATCATCCCATATTTGACTTGGACAAGTGGCCCTGTTGCCTCTCTGGAAGCATCTTCCATCTTCTTTATTTTACCAACGTCATTCTTGACTTTCCCATTCAACTTGAAGGCTTCCGTCTGGACAGGATCACATTCTAAGTACCGGTTTGATGGATACAGCTTACCTAGTTCTTCGGGCTTGGATGGCACCCGGTTGAGGTCAACTCAATTGAGACGACTGAGTCACTACATCCCCTGCACGAGTCAACCCTTCCCCAGCACGAGTGAACTCTCTCTTCTTCCCCAAAGCTTCTCTTCACCAGATGCTCTAGTCACCCTGTAGGCTTGCATGCCAATGCGACCTCCTTGTATGTCCAGTGCGCGCTCACCTCCATATCATCTGTTAATGGTTCCAGCTTCCACCTTGATGCAGAGTACATCATTTCCTCAAGGAAGACGCGCCCATGTAGGGATTCCGATCCCCTGTTCCACCACAACTGGAACACGGCCATATGCCAAAGATTCCAACTGTAAGGTCAATTCTGTACACCCTTTTGGGCCATCCAAAAGCATCAGTAATCTTGTTGAAAGCCTCTACATCCCACAAATGCCAAGGGATACCTTTCAATCTGCACCATCTCTGAGACAATCTTCCAAGCTTCTTAGTTCCCAGTGCTGGAGACCAAGCCTTCCAATGAATGTAAACCTCCCTATACTCAGTCTTCCCCACAAATAATAACCCTTTATGCATACTCTCAGACGGGCACCACAAGAGAACTTGGTTATCATCAACGTAAGACAAGCATCCTTTTTTTGCTTCCGGCCACCTCTTTTGTAGAACATCTCACGGTGTATCCTTCTGAATGGGACCTGAACACGAACCCAGAATGCATCTTGTAAAGGACAGGGGTAGTTAGGTCTTTTTCCTCCTTTATTATGTGTTGTTTTGTTCTCTTAGTGGCGTGCCCTGTTTTAGTGTGCAACAGGGGTATTTATGTCATGTAATATTGTAGGTGGTTGCCCTACATATTGTTATGAATAAATGTGTGGTGTGTGGCTGTGAGAGATTGAGACTCTCAAGGCTGACAGCTAGGTTTCTTCCTTCAGCCGTTCTATCTGCCTCTCCTCTCTTGTGTGCCCAGTTTCTAAACACCTATTGCAGAACCTTCAGTTATTAGTATATTCCGGGAACCATGGTGCTTCGACAGAGGGACCTTTAGGCTCTTCCTCCCCTACCTCCGATGGACTTCCTCCCCTACCTCCGGTGGAGCTGTAAAATAGGTTCTTTTTTCTGTTACAGAATGCTCCATGTAGATATCAGATCTCAAACTCATCCCCAAGCAGTTGTAACTATGGTGTCCCAAACCTCTACACCTCCAACAGACAAGGCCATTACGGCACTCCCCAGCCATAGATTCTTCTCTAAACATCTAAAACATGTACTGTTGAAAAAGCTAGTTCCTGGTCTGGATCTCCTGTACCTCTTCTTGCTGAGAACTCCTCTGCTCCTCTCTCTGCACCTCTGCGTTTCGCTCCACTTCACCCTGTTCCCCTCTTCGCTCTGCCCCTCCTGGTTCACCCCATTCTTCTCTCCTGCATTTCAGTCTGCTCTCTCTGTATCCACAATTTTTGCATACAGAAAGGCATGTTCTGGTCTGAAGATCAATTATGACAAAAGTTCCACCATTGCCATTAATGTGGAGGAAGAATTGTGTTTGCAGATCGCTCACATACGAGGTTGTGGTATTGGAAAGCTTCCAATGGCTTATTGGGGTCTGCCTTTGAATAATAAAAGACTTAAACGTAGGAATTGGGAGCCAATAATACAGAAAATTCAAAGGAGATTGACTGCTTGGAAGGCCAAGTTCCTTTCATTTGGGGGAAGATTAACTCTGCTTAACTCAGTGCTTACAAGTATTCCTATGCATTTTCTCAGTCTTTCTTATTCCGTCAGTTGTATGCAAGAAAATTAATCAGATAGGAAGGAGATTTCTTTGCAGAGGTTACAATGCCAATAACAAAGGAATATCTCTAGTTAAACGGGAAAAAGTTTGTACACCAAAGTCCACAGGTGGCATGGGTGTTAAAAATCTTCGAATATGGAATCATGCACTGAAAAATGGTTATGGGAACTGATGAATGAAGAAGCTACTTTATAGGAAAGGATGATAATACAAAAGCATTATATGCCACTTAACTAAGGACTGCTAATGTTTTGAATATTTCTTCAATTTCGAAAGATATCATCAAGGCAGGGAATCATTTTCACAATCATATTTTATATAAATGTGTAATGGGCAGCACTTCTTTCTGGGAAGACAGATGGCTGAGGGAGAATTGTCTTAAGGAAACTCATCCACTGTTGTATGCGATGGCTGCTAAGCAGTGGAGTTCAGTGAAGGAATGCTATGAACAAGAAGTAAACAATACTCAGTGGTGTGTGCAGATGCGCAGAAATATGAAAGATGAGGAAATTGAGGAGTTCACTTCCTTTATGACTGCCTTACAATCAATAAAACTTGGATTTTTCTGTGACAGATAAGCTGATTTGGGACCAACTAAAGGGAAGTTTACAATTAAATCCTATTATGCAGTGCTAGAAGGTGAACCCAGATTACTTAAAGAATGATGAGGTGTGGAAGGTTAAGTGACCGCTCAAGGGGAAGGCATTTATGTGGCTTTTATTTGAGAGGAGTATTGTTACCAAATGTATAGAAGCAAGTGGTGCCCAAATGATGACACTTTGTGCTTTTCTTGTGTTATTCATAATGAAGATGTGGATCATCTATTAGTCTGCTGCCACATCAGTCACGCAGTTGGAATATTTTTGGGAGCTTGCTGAATTTCAAACCTAATTTTCGTTCTGTATCGGAGATGTGAATGTTTTTCAAGAAGTTGAGAAGGAGAACTCATCCATGCAAATTGAGAAGCATTATTGGAATTTTTCTTCATGCAATCTGCTGGAGTATATGGAGAGAAAGGAACAATGCCCTATTTCACTTTTGGGGAAGTAACATCTATATTGAAAACATTTCAATTAGAAGCATATCTTTTTAATATAGTTGGTCTCGACATATCATAGGGTTATCAGCTGATTCTTGGATAGAGACATTTAAATAAGTTATGCCTTTCTTTTGTAGTTTTCTTATTGCTTTGGATATGAACCTCTTCTATCCTACTTGATTGTACTTCTTCTATTTATTTTCAATAAGATTGGTGGTACAATCCACGCCATTATGGAGAAAAAAACATTCAAAGAGTATTAAAGCAACATATAATCATATAATTTTACGATTTATTAATTCAAATAGTATAAATGCACTTGTACATTATTTAGATGAGATTGAAGATCATAGAAAATTCAGTGAAACAAAGAAACATGTTTTGGTTGCATAGTTTTGGTGTCCTGCAACATGTACAATTAATTATATTTTCTTAGTTCATATTGTAATCGATAGACATAAATCTCCATAAGATGTATGGTAGACAAATAAAATAATTATAACTTGATTTATCTGAAAATGGTAGGCAAGGTGTATAATTTTCAAGCTATGGAAGGATAGTTGCGTGTCTAGTTCAATTCTATTCCATGGTAATGTAATCATCACATTTTGAGATTAGCATAGTTGCGCATCCATTCATCCATCAAGTCATAAGCAAGTTTTTTGTATGGCTGAGACGTAAATTGGATCATTCCATGTATCCATTAAAATGACACGAGGAATATAAAGAGAAATAAGAAAGCCCACCCGTTGAAAAATTGTCCACCATATATACACTCTCCCAAAACAAAATCATCCACCATATCAAAAAGGTCTAAAATAGCCCCCTTACAGAAACCACATTCTAAATGGAAGGATCCTACCTGATATCAAGTATGCATAGTTTTCAATCATCCTGGAGAGAGGGTATAAGAAAAGGAAATGGTGAAATATTGTTCCATAAACTTCCTAGCGTAACCAAAACCTAGGCTATTGGTTTCAAATACAATTTCACTGTATCTACAAAAGAAAGAACTCTTTCTAGTGAAAATCAAGTCAAAATTTAGTTCCTCTCTTTGGTGGGGATCGAGAAAAAGTTGGATAGGAAATTCATGTCCAACATAGCATCCTCATTAGGGGGTGTAAATGAGTCAGGTTTGGATCGGAGCTTTTAAGATCCATTCAAGTTCAAAATAATTTGCCTCGATCCAGATCCGATTCCGAAAATCATGTGAAAACAGATTGAATTTCAAATCCTATTGGATCGACCCGAAAAGATCCCCCACCTTTCCTCATATGCTGCAGTTGGCGTGGATGGCATCCTGGGCATGGGGGGGCATGGTGGCGTCAGGTTTTGCGGTGACATGTGAGGGGTGATGGAAGACAAACACCACAGCGCTGCACCAGAGTACTCGACGCCAAGTATCCTCAACTGCAGACACTGCCGAGAAAGACTGGAAGCCATTTCCGCCATCAATAACAGGGGGTTTCCTCTTCTGCCACAAGCATATCCATGTCCTGTAGTCGTCGGATTTCCCTGCCATGCCACTGTTCACGGGATCAAACACAGCAGTGGAGGCAATAATAGAGGGCAAGGGGGCTGCGGCCCTGCAAGGGGCAAGGAATTCCAGATCGGATCGGGTCCCCGAATCGGGACCCGCCGATCCCGATCCGACTCGGATCGGATCGGCCGAGTCGGCCGATCCAGATGAAGTCTGGCCAGTCCGACTCGGCCAGACTAAAAAATAATAAAAAATTAAAAAAAATCAGAAAAAAATCAGGAAAAAATAAAATAAAAATCAGAAAAAATTACATACATATTATTCAATTGATGTACAATAAGAATGAATGCAATTCATGTACATCCATAAAAAACCCTAAACCCTAAACCCTAAAACCCTAAAACCCTAAAACCCTAAACCCTAAACCCTAAACCCTAAACCCTAAACCCTAAACCCTAAAACCCTAACCCTAAACCCTTAACCCTTAACCCTTAACCCTTAACCCTTAACCCATAAACCCTTAAACCCTTAAACCCTTAAACCCTAAAACCCTAAACCCTAAACCCTAAACCCTAAACCCTAAACCCTAAACCCTAAACTCTTAACCCTTAACCCTTAACCCTTAACCCTTAACCCTAAAACCCTAAAACCCTAAAACCTAAACCCTAAACCCTAAACCCTAAAACCCTAAAACCCTAAACCCTAAACCCTAAACCCCTAAACCCTTAAACCTTAAGGGGGGGATCGGGACCGGCCCGAACCGGACTAGATCGGGTCCGAACCGGCCGATCTGGCCGGTCCGGCTCCGATTTGGTCCGGTTCGGGCCGATTTCGGCCGTTTTTTTTTTTTTTTTTTCAAATCGGTGGGGGGGAACAGTGAAATCCCCCCCGAATCGGATCGGAACCCGCCGATTCCGCAATCCATGGCGAGGGGAGAGGATTTTTGCCAACTGCCTGTGTCGTTGGCAAGAGCAGGGGGGTGGTGGTGCTTAGGTGTTGGGGAGGCAGGAACAGCTTCATGCACGAACACATTTGGAGCTGCTATGCATGATGTCCTTCCTCCATCCTCCATTCACCCCATCCTATCGTTACCATCCTCGTCGCCTCTCTAGGTGGCAGTTGACAAAGGAGGGGCTTCGATCAACCTTCCGTCGATCCAGATCCGGGGCAACACACCCCTCACCGCTGCCCACCTGGTAACCCCGCCAAGCACCGCCGCCAGGGTAGACCCTCCAGCAGTGGTCCTCCCCAGCAGCGGTCCCCACGGCACAACCTTCATGTCCAACCACCACTTTGTCACCACACCCACGGCCGCTGCCATTGTCGTTTTCACTCAGTGTGGTTGGCTGCCTCTCCCCATCGCACCATCACCTTTCCACCATCTGTGTGGATCCAGCGGGTGCCGCTGTCTCAGAAGATGATCCAAGGGCACTGCAGCCCTAGATTTGGCACCTGACAAAGGAAGGGGTGCCCTCAACGGCAGGCCTGGCAGGACAAGGAGGAGGGTGGTACTTTCAGCGGTGGCGACGTCGGGTGCAGCTACGAGCCTTGCAGCAATGAGGAGGAGGGTGGCAGAAATGGAAAACCTGGAGAAGTTGATCCAATCACAGAGGAGGGTGGTGCTTGGGGGTCGCGTCACCCCTAGCGGAGGGGGTGGCACTTGGGGTTTTCGGGGGGGCATCAACCCCAGTGGAGGAGCGGCAGATTGGGATTTTGGCGGCACATGAAAACGTCTTCCCGTATTTTGGGTTCCCGACAATCTGACCTTAGATCTGAGATAAATCCAGATTCAACCTGTATTAAATTTTCAGATCAAAAATGGAATCCGAATCTGAGTTGCAGCTTCAGATCCTGATCAGATTCAAGGATGGCAGTATCGGTATCGGTACCGGTATTGGAGGGTACCGGTGCCGATACAAAACAGTATTAGTATCGACCATATCGGCTGGTAGAGGGTCCATTTTTGCCCAGTACAGGGCCAGTATCAGCCGGAACCTGTCCACTCAGTATGGTATCGGTACCCATTGATACCGCTATCGGCCGATACTGCCAAAGATTTCAGGCACCCAATTCTCATAGTTATTGTCAGTTCTGCACAAGTTTTTTTTTCTTTTTTTTCACTCTATTTAACCTAAAAAGTCCAATCTCAAGGAATTGGAGACCTTTCTAACGACACCACGATCAGCTCAATTGAAGTTGCACATTACAAATTATGATAAGCTAAGATTATTATTGTCCACTTCCCCTTCTATTAATTGCTTTATGATGTTGATGGATCTATATAGATGGATGTTTCAAGTTACACATATCATTGCTCAAACATGCATATAGTGAGTGCTTGTGCATGATAAATGGCCAGACTTCATCCTAGGCATCATCCTAGTTTTCTACCATCTGATGATGATTAAACGGTTTGGTAAAAATTGTGCAGCTACGCATTTGTTAGACCCTCTGTTGAGTTTCCCAGATTACCTCTCCATGCATGTTATTGTGCATCATTAAATGAATGTGGTTTTTAGTTTTTGGTCCTCTAATCCACCTAATTTAGGGAAAACTCCATATAATCTCTCTATATAGTAAAAACACTTTGTAATTTCACTTTAAAGACCCTTGTTCAGGGAGTTTTTCCAAAATATTTGGGATTTTTTTCATTTTCTAAATAAAGAGTAAAATTTACTTGGAGGTTTTACTGAATAGAGAGATTATAGGGAGCTTTCCGGCTTTTCTTAAATCAAGTGGATGAGAGGGACAGATGACTAAAAAATCCTAAAGAAAATAATGCAGACATATCATTGGTTTGTCCTTGCCATAGTGCAGCCCGACCATGTGGCTATACAATACCACTCATTATCTTCTATGTCTAACGAATCTGAACTAATTACAGTACATGTTCCTATTCCACCATTTCATTCTATCATATTTCTTACGTATATTCAACATGACTGATTACATGTCACCTTCACATCCAAGTCCTCTGCAGTTTTCTTCTTCCCCTTCTAGGACTCAAAAAGGTGATCATATTTTGTACAGATGCACTTACCTATCTTCTTTGCACATGTCCAAATCATCTCAAACAACTCATGTGTTTGCATTTCTTCTGCTCCGGCTTCTACTTGAAATGTCTTGCACTGCAATGGATAATTTGTTGACCACATGGTTTTCAACAAGACAACACAGTGCTGATGCTTCTGGCATAATCCTTTTCTCTGTTATCATGTCATTTCTCTATTTTCTATTAACTTCACTTGAGGAGGCATATCAGGAATTTTATCTTCTGGGATAATCCTTTTCTCTGTTGTTATATTAAATGTTTGTTAACCATTTTGCATTGTATGCTCCCCAGTTGATAACACTAGAGCATTGTCTAGGCACAAAGTAGACCATCATCTAAATTTTATCCTTCTCTAATACGGATTTTGCCTTATCTTCGCTGGATTTGTTGTAACTTGCAGCTTATCCTGTTGCATTTACTTGTTATAAACCACCTAAATGATACAATAAACTATTTTATTCCTCTATGAAGGATTACAGTATTTGATTAGTGATTGGCTTAATAGTCAACATTCAGTGGGAGGTCCCTTTACTTTAGCATTAGGCCAATCATGCTGAATCTTTAAATTATTGTAATTTTGTTTCAGGCCGGACAATGGTTATTAATGTGGAGTACAATCAGCTCGACCCTTTACTTCGAGCCACTGGACATGTTGATGGAGATGTGAACTGTGAAACAGGATTTTCACCTTTTCCTGGGAATATTAATCAGGTAGTCTTATTTCTGATGAGAAACTTGTTGAATTTACTAAGCTATTAGTTTCTTTTCTCGCTATGGTCAGTAAATGTTTTCACCTCGAGTTGATGTAATTTGGAATTCATGCATTACACAGATTGCAGATGATGCATCTTTTCCTTGTATAAGATGGATAGAAATCACATTAGCTACTAGCTTGGACTTCAATGTGAAGAATGATAAAAGAAAAATAGAGCATATAATAAAATCCCGGAAAATACCTCCACTCTGTACTCATCTTCTGTTGATCAGCCTCATCATTTCCTATATGTACCTCAAAATTTGGATATCCAGCTCCTGCACACTGGTTCCTGGAAGAACATTCTAAGAAGATGTTGCACCCCAAAGAAATGACAACTATGGTCAGTCATCCTTGATTCTGATCAACAGCCTAGATTCTTTGTTTTACGCCAAATGAGCTGTATTGTACTTTTTTTGATCTAAGAATACATCTGTAAAATTTTCAAGATTTGGTAAGATTGACATGACCTTTGGAAATGGGTATGTAATACTTGAAAACAAGAGACTCAAAAACCAAACACCAAATTTCTGCAGAGAAATGCTGCCATAAATTAAACAGCAATGTTGGAAATTCATATCGTGACAAATGGTTCATTATCATCTTGAGTTGATCAACTTGTATCTTTGTATGTGTGCACATATTTACTTTTATGTATTGCTCAGTATGGTCTATCTTTCCACCGGCTACAACATTACTTCTTTCTTGTGTAAATGGCACAGGTTACTGATCTTCATTTTGAGTCTCTGACCATTAATTGTAATTTGTGACTATGCCCTGAAACTTATGTCTAATTGATTTTTTAGCAAATAATTTAAACTATAACTAATGTTGGCTCTACAAGTTACCATTTTCGTGGACTTATGTCTAAGTAAAACTAGGTTTACCGTGGTTAGCTATCCTAAAAATATTATGTTTTGTTCGGTGTGGATGTATTCATTCCCTATAAAGTTAAAGCATGTTCAATAGCTAACTTTACTATCGTTAGTGCAAATTTTAGTTTAAGCTTTTCATATTAAGTTAAATGTATAAGTAAGGTTGGCAGATATTTTTTTGAAGAAAGTTCTGGTGTACCACCAATTTTATTAAAATAAAAAGAGGAAGTGCATCCAAATATGCCAAGGAGAGGTTCCTCTAGCAACAAACCGAGAAAAGACTAAAAAAGCAACTAAATTACTGACCTTAACGGAGAAAACTAAGTTACGGATTTTACTTTCCTTACCTCATTAAAGGAAGGAAAATGTAGGCAAATCTCCTTCCATCAAAGTATACAAGGACTTAAGGGAGAGAGTTCCATTATTTTGGTTAATATTGTTGTATATCTTTTTGGTGCAGTTGATTCTGGAGCTTGATTCTTACATCCAAGAACTCACAAGAACAAGAGGAGCCATATCGGAGTTTGTGAACCCTAAGTAATGCTTGTTTTCATTGTTCAGATAGATGCTTTCATAGTTGCTTCCAAGTCCTGTTAAAACCTTGAGATAGCTTATCAATTATGGTGTTGATCTCTATAATTTTGTTTTCCACATTCCAGAACTTGGAATATCAATGTGTCCGGAAATTTTCTTTTCATGTATCATTTCTCCTCTGTTTCAGGTACAAGGATTCCAGCAAGACTTCTTTTAAGTCTTCCACTAGACTGGAGTGTATGATGCAAGATTATCCAAAGACCCTGCCACCATCAGCTAGAGTTGGATTCACAGTATGTTCCTTAGTATTTGGCTGGTTTATTTACTCCTATAGTTGGACATTACTATTTCTGTTCATCCCGCATCTGCAGCTAGGAACTATCATGGATTCTAATTAATGAGGGTAGACACTCCACTGTGTAGAAATGATTCAATCAGTTTAAATTTCATTTATTCCATTGATGCAGGTAGTCTAAATGTTCCAACATGCTTTGTAGGGTGTTGGGATACTCTCTTTTCTTTTGAACTATTTCTCTCTTAAAAACAAGATCATTTAAATTTTTATCCTAATTTTTTAAAAGTAACTCATTTCACATCTTGTCCTGTTTGGCAAAAAATTATTAAATTTTAAAAGAAGTTCATAATTGTGTGGAATGGACAAAGGAAAGGAAAAAAATAAGAAGAGGAGGAAAGGAGGAGCAGAGTTATGGAAGATTTATCTGAAAGGAAATAAGAAAAAAGGAAAGAAAAGGAGAAAAGGAGGAGAGGAGTTAAAGAAAGACTTTTTAGAAGGAAAGGATCGGTGTGCTTAGGATGCTTTGAGTGTTTTTGAAAAAAATTTTCAAGACTTGTTTTTTTTTTTTTTTCCTGAGGGAGATTTACAAAGGAATGGTTTCCTTCCTAAAAATTAGAAAAGTTACACCAACATTGTCTTAGATGCTTAGGCAATAAAGCATTCTGTCACATGGAATACATAATTGGCCGATCCCGATCTGGATTGGCCGATTCAGATCGGAATTGGCAGGTCCCGATTCGGCCGATACCGGCCGATTCCGGCCGATACCGGCCGATTCCGGCCGATTCCGGCCGATCCGATCCCGATTCAGATCGGGATCGGCAGGTCCCGATTCGGGGACCTAATCTGACCCAAAATTCCTTGTTCTGTCATGCCCAAGGTGACCTTGGCCTAGGTGAGCAGCCTGTCATGGCACTCGCCTAGGGTACCTTGGGGTTGCCCAGCCTGCTTAAGGCCCGCCCAGCCTGCCTTCTTTTAGGTTCGTGTTAATCATTAGAAAGAAGTTGAAGGGTATTTCATAAAGTTGACTATATTTGTGTCAAAAAGGGAAAATAAACGTTCAAACTTCCCACCTTGTGTGGAATTCTTCTGCCAATAGGTTTCCTTTCCTCCTTTCACAGTCATTGATCATGAAGCAAGTTGCAAACTATGACATTAGTAATATTGGTTTGCTTATTGTTTATTTAAATATCTCTTATATTTGTCTTTATTGGTTTGCTTATTGTTTATTTAAATATATGTTATATTTGTCTTTATTTGTTTGCTTATTGTTTATTTAAATATATCTTATATTTGTCTTTCTTTCTTTACACGGCATTATTTTCTTCATCTTGATTGATAAATACTCCCAAATTCTCATTGTTTATCTTTGGGTATTTACCAATCAAGATGAAGAAAAGTAATGGCTGATGAATGATCAATTTAGAGAGGTGGTCACCACTGTCCGGAAGAAGGATCCACCTCAACAGTTTGACATGAAAAAGGTGGCAATTAGACTTAGACTTCTGAAACAAGCTATTAAAGATTGGGAAATGGGTGGAAGGAAGAGAAAAACAAGGTGAAGAAGGATCTTCTTAATGAGATTACCAGATTTTAGTTGTTAGAAGGCAAAAAAGATTTATCTCCTCAGGAAAAAACACAGCTTACTGCATTTAAACTCAGACTCACACAATGGAATTTGGGGTAGGAGATAAATGGAGACAAAGATCTAGAGTTCAATGACTTCAGGAAGGTGATAACAATACAAGATTTTTTAACATGGTAGCCAATGGAGGACTAGAAGGAATGAAATCTCTTCTCTCAACATCAATGGCGTCTGGACAGATGACAGAGGAGTTATTGCAGGAGAAATTATTAATTTCTACTCTCATCTGTTTGCAGCGGAACAAAGATGGTTCCCCATATGGCATGATGCCGAGGCTATTAAATTAAACAGGAAAGAAAAATCTATGCTGATTTCACAAGTCACTGATGAAGAGATTACATGGCTGTTTTCAACTTAGGAGGAGACGAGGTATTAGGGCCCAATGGATTCCTAATATTTTCTATTAGTCTTTTTTGGGAGCTGATAAAGGAAGATATTATTCATGCGGTCAGAGATTGGTTTTCAAAGTGGAGAGGTAGGGAGTTTGTTAATCAAACTTTTATTATCTTGCTACCTAAGAAGGAGAATGTACTGGAGCTGAAGGATTTTAGGCCCATAAGTTTCTTAAATGGAGCTTATAAGATATTCACCAAGGTAATGGCTACTCGAATGGGACAAGTGATTGGGAAGCTTATTGATGATCATCGGCAATGCTTTTGTGCCAGGAAGTAGGGATGCAAAAATGAGGGATCCAGATTCACCCCATATTCGGATCCAATTATCCGAATCCCGAAAGGATCCGGATCATTCAAAGACAGATCTTTGCTTTTGGATATTCGGATCTCCAAAAGGTTCCGCGTCACCGCTACTACCCCCAACCCTTCCTCCTCCACCGCCAGCCTCATGTTCATGAACTAGAGCATCCGCCTCCATGGGCCATGCCAGTAGTGTCACTCCTTACCGCCAGCGCCTCCAGCACCTAAGTCCACCTGCTGGAATGCCCCACCACCGGGTGCCCCAGCACTGCCACCTGAACCCCTCGGGGACGCGGCCACCATGGCCTTGACGCACCAAATGAAGCCCACCCCATGCATTCCAGCACTGCTGCGATGGGTGCACCCTACTCCCGCAACAACATGAACTGGCTGCGGAAGCAGACTGAGGCCTCCCTTGGTGGGCATCCAGCCATGCCATGATGTCCTCCTGGGGCACCGAGCACTCTCGTCGTGGTTCATGATGGGGTGGAAGGCGGGAGTGGCCTCACGGCCCAGACCCGATGGTGACTGCGCTCACACGCTAGGTGGTTAAGGTGACCTCCCTCCAGGCGTTGGATGGTGTTGAGGATGGCCCCCTAGCTTGCGGTGTTGGCGACTAGAGCCTTCGTCATTAGCTCGCACTCTGGGGAGCCCTCCTTGTAGCAGGCGTGGAGCAAAGGGAGGTGGCTATAGGAGAAGGAAGGGGAGCCCGGGATCTCTAGAAAGGATACGGGCGCTTGGGTTGTTTGGAGCTTGTTGTGGCAGGCGGAGCCAGAGGTCATTGAAGATGGAGACGAGGAGACCGTCGGAGGAGTAGAAGGCAAGGCAGGGGATGCCGAGGTCGTCAGCGAGGGACTGAGTCCAGCTAAGGAAGAAGTCGGAGACGAGGGCAGCGAGAGGGGAGGGGTGGGAGCGGGCCCAATGCAGGATGGAGTAGCGGAGGGAGGCGAGGGCTCCGACTCGAGGGAATGCGGAGACTCCGATCGGACTTGTTTATCGTCTCTGTTCAAAGAATGGATTCAACATAGATGGATGTTGGAGAGAGTTCCGATTCGAGGGAACACAGAGATCGGAACTTGAGTAGACCCGATCCGATCTTCATCCCTACCAGGAAGGAAGATTTTTAGGCATTTCTTTTTGCACATGAAGTATTGTTTTCAATGAGGCAAGGGAAGAAACAAGGGTTGGTTATTACTATAGATTTTCACAAAGCATATGACATTTTCTTGGTAGTGTGCATGAAATGTTTTTGCTTCTTCATGAGTTTCCAGATTAGTGGACATAATTATTGAAGGATTGTCTTACAAAAGCCACTTTTTGTATGATGATTAATGGGAGTGTTGCTGGATATTTAAAAGTTCCAAAGGGATCAGCAGGGGGATCCCCTATCTCCTTATTTGTTCATCCTGGTTGCCAATGTTCTCAGCAGGCTATGTTGGAAAGCAGAAGTGGCAGGCTGGATCAAAGGAAACAGTTTCCTTAACACCCTTATCTATTTCCCATATGCAGTATGCAGATGACACTTATTTTGTAAGGTGGTATTGAACAAGTCAAGAACCTCTTGTTTGTTTTTTTTTTAAAATTGCATATACATCAGGGTTGAAAATTAATCTTGACAAGAGCTCTCTTGTGGGAATCAATATGGAGGAATCTGTTATCACTGCATGTGCTCAGATTTTGTGTTGTAAGGTGTTAAACTCCCAATGGTTTATTTGGGGTTACCTCTTCATTTCAAAGCTGGTAAAAAAAGGGTCTGGGAGCCATTGGTTTTAAGGATGCAGAAGAAATTGTCTTCATGGAAGCTACGGAATATGAGTCTTGAAGGCAGGGTCACCCTTTTGAATTCAGTCTTATCCTTTATCCCTATTTACTACATGTCAGTGTTTGTAATGCCAAAGGTTGTTGTTAGAAGAATGGATCGGATTCAAAGGAATTTTTTTTATGGGGAGGCAAGAATGAAGGTTCCAAGGGCATTCCATTGGTTAATTGGAACAAGGTTTGTAAACCAACTAGGAAGGGAGGTAGGGAGTCGAGAATTTAATTTCAACGAACCTTGCTCTTTTGGGGAAGTATGGGGAATTCTAACTCAAGATGTGCAGATGTGGAAGATAGTTTTGAAATCAAGACACTATGACCAGTTTGGGAAACTCTACTTGTATAATAGGAATCAATCATCCATATTTCCTATTTGGGAAGGAAGTTTACAATATGCATCATGGGTTCTCAAATATGTCCAGATCCGTTTAGGTGATGGACAAGATGCTTACTTTTGGCATGACAGATGGATGGTGTGAGTGCTCAAATTAGGTGTGTGATTATCATGAAAATTATGTTGATTATGTGACAAATAACTAAGTGAATGTGAATGTAATCGCCAGAAACTTTTAACTAAAAAGTTTCAAAAGACAAAGAATGATCGCTTACCTGTTTCAGAATTGGGAGATGTTGGAGTCCTTGATTCTCCTCCTTCAGCCGACTGAAGAAAGAGAGTCCTTCTGATTTTGTTCTTGCTTTGGATGCTTATCGGACTTTGAGGATCGTCCAGCTTGATTCCCTTCTTTGATCTTCTTAATCTCCTTTGAACTTGTTTGGATGGTCTTTTAAACTCCTTCAACAAGTAGGTTTGAAATTATGCTAATGAGTATGTGAAGCATGGAGTGATGTGATGAATGAATTTTGAACTAATATGGTGCAACAAGCAGAGTATAATGAAAAGAACTAAGTTGGATGGCTCTTGGGAAGTCTTGGTCTTGAAATCTCTTGAATGGACGAAGAACAAAAGATGAAGAAAGTTTCAAAACTCTTGAAAGTAGCAGCACTTCGATCCTTCAGCGTTTGGACGTCGTCTCCTTCTTGGATCACTCAATAATCACTTGATCACTTAATATCTCCTAATATCACTCTAATATCACTAACTTTTTAATGACCAAGGGGTTATGTATTTATAGGCTTTAAGTTCGTGCATCCGTGGTTATTAACAGATTAATATGAAAGAGTTTGAAGTTAATCCAACTAGAAGCAGATAAATACAAATTAATTCATCATTATCTGTAATTTAATTAAAACGCGTCGCCTATGGGAGACGTCTTTTAGTGAGATTAAGATAAGGATAAACATCTGGAAGAAGAGATAGAAACACATTAGGGAACTTAAATGGCGTCATGTTTGGCAGACGTCTTTTAGTTAATTAATCAATTAATTAAAATTCAAATTAAAAATCAAAATATGAATAAACTTTTAAATGGCGTCTTCACATGTCGACGTCTTTTAGACTTTTTCATATTTGATTTAAAATCTGAGTTAAAATCAATTTAATTAATAAACTTAAATTATGTCTGTCTAACCCGATACTATTTAGACAATTAATTCAATAAAAATTAATTAATGATTAAATATCAGACCATTTTGAGGTATTATTATATGATTTAAAATTTACTCAAAATGATGTCAAAATTAGCGTGTCTACAGATGGGAGACTCAATTCTCAAGGACAGATTTCACTCCATATTCCTTTTAGCAGTGCACAAACGGGCTACTGTCAAAGAGTTGTATTTCTTTGAGGGGAAGTCTACACAATGGAACATCATTCTAAGGAGAAATCTGAAAGATCAGGAAATTGAGGACTTTATTGCACTGATCAAGCTGCTGTCAGAGGTTAAAATTGAGCAATATCGGAGGGATGAGGTTGTATGGCAGAAGAATAACGGCTTTTTTTTAATGTGAAATCTCTCTCCACTTTGATAGAAGGGGATTTACCTACTTGGTGTAGCAGAGTCTAATCGCCAACAGGTTGAGATGAAAACTCTGGCTGTCAAACTCAGAAATCTGAAGAAGACCATTAAAGTACGGGTTACTAAATGGAAAAATGAAAGATACAAGGTCCGACAAGATATGTTGGAGGGCATATGTAAGCTGGAACAGTTAGAAGAACAGAGAACTCTTTAGCAACACGAACAAGGGCAACTTGCAGTCTTCAAGTGTAGGTTCTCTGAATGGAATATGGAAGAGGAGTTGAGATGGAAACAGAAATCTAGAATTCAATGGTTGTGAGCAGGGTATAACAACACAAATTTTTTTCATATGGTAGCTAATGGCAGAAGAAGAAGGAACTTCATCTCAGGACTTAAAGTTAATAATGGTTGGGTGGATGAGGAAAGGGTTATTAAGGAGGAAAATTATTCTCTTCTATAAAGGCCTGTTTGCAGCTGAGCACAGAAGGTTTCCTCCATGGGTTGATTCTACTATTATCAAGTTGAATATTGAATATCAAAATATGTTAGTCTTCCCTATCACAGATGAAGAAATTGAATTGGCTGTTTTTAATTTAGGTGGTAATAAGACACCGGGGCCCAGTGGTTTTCCCTTGGCCTTTTACCATTCATTTTGGGATTTTTTGAAAACAGATGTTGGACGCACAGTCAGGGATTGGTTCCACGGAACAAGGGGGGAGAGTTTGTGAAGCAGACTTTCATTATGTTGTTACCAACGAAAGAGAATGTTCAGGAGATCAAAGATTTCTGCTCTATTAGTCTTTTAAATGGGACTTACAAGATCTTTACCAAAGTCTTGGCTAATAGATTGGGGAAAATAATTGGAAAATTGACGGAGGAAATCAGCACGCTTTTGTTCCAGGGAGGAAATTGTTTGATGCTTTCATTATTGCTCCTGAGGTTCTTTTCTCTATGAAGCATGGAAGGAAGAAGGATTTGTTGATCAGGCTAGATTTTAAGAAGGCTTATGACAGGATTTCTTGGCAGTGTCTGTAGAACGTCATGATATTACATGAGTTTCCTATGAAGTGGTTTGATATATTGAAGGATTGCCTTTCTTTGGCTACCTTCTCCATTATTTTCAATGGAGGAGTAGAAGGCTTATTTTAGCAGCTCAAGGGGCCTGAGACAGGGAGACTCAATCTCTTCATGTTTATTTATCTTGGTGGCAAACGTACTCAGCCGTATGTGTAAGAAGGCAGAAGTGGCAGGGTGCATTAAATGGTCAGAGTTCTTAAAACTCAAGCCAGAGTTTCCCATATGCAGTATGCTGATGATACACTTATTTTTGTGGAGAGTGGGAAGGAACAGGTCAGGAATTTGCTTTTGTTCTTAAAAACTTAAGTATACTTCAGGAATGAAGATCAACTATGATAAAAGTTCCATTGTGCCATTGTGAGGGTTAACATAGATGAGGAATCAGTGCAACAATGTGCCTTGTCTATGGGATGTAAAGTGGAAAATCTGCCAATTCGGTATCTGGGCCTTTGCATTTTGAAGCTCTTAATAAAGTTGACTGGGAACCACTTGTTAACCAATTACAGAAGAAACTGTCAATGTGGAAAGTGAGGAACCTGTCATTGGGGGGGCAGAATTGTTCTTTTGAATTCAGTCGTCCTCAATCCCACTGCACTTTCTTTCTGTGTTTGCTATTCCTAAGGCAGTTGTGCGAAGATTGAATCAGATTAGAAGAAAATTGTGGGGGTGGGTGGGGAGGGGGGGGGGGGGGGGGAGGGGGGGGGGTGTTTAACAAAACTGAAGCCAAGATTATTCCTCGTCCTGGAGGAAGGTGTGTGGACCAACTTGCAAGGGTGGACTGAGTGTGGAAAAGATGGTCTCTATGAATATGGCTTTGTTGAGGAAATGGTTATGGGGATTGCTTTCTCAGGATCAGCAAATGTGGAAGAAGATTATGTGGGAGCAACACTATGGTAATAATGGCAAATTTTACCTTCAGTGTAATAATCATACGGTGATGTCTCCTGTTTGGAAGGGATTATGAAATCTTCTAATTGGGTGGTCAAAGGTATTAAGATAAAGAGTGGGAATGGTCAGGATACTCTTTTTTGGCATGATAAATGGCTAGGTGAACAGGTGCTTAAGCTCAGGTTTCATTCTATTTACTTACTGGCTATCCATAAACATGCTAGACAGTCAATGGTCTTTGTAATAAGGAGGGAGAAGCTGTACAATGGAACATTATTCTAAGAAGAGGTCTTAAAGATGGGGAGATGAAATATTATTTTAATCTGGTTTTGCTTCAGGAGGTTATACTTCTTGATCAGCAGAGGAATATCTTTACATGGGACAAGAACAATGGAATCTTTTCTGTTAAATCTTTATATTCCACGATTGAAGGAGATGTTCCAAACCATACTCATTCCAACGAGTTGTGAAAAAGTCAAATCTGCCTTGAAAGTACAAGCTTTTATGTGGCTGATGTTTCAGAAAAGGATATTTATGAAAGTTTACAAGAGGAAATGGGATCCAAAAGCAGATGTTCTGTGTTCATCTGTGGTCAACATGAAGAGACAGTGGATGACTTATTCATTCACTGTGAATTCAGCCAAGATGTTTGGAGAGTTATTGCTCAGATAGCAGATCTTTCAGTTAATTTCAATTCAATTCAGGAGATGTGAGTTTTTCCGGATTTGCAGGTTGAAAGATCCTGAAAGTCTTAACAAAAGTTGCTTCTAATTCTTCCACATTCCATATGCTGGAGCATTTGGAGACGACAAAATGATTGCACTTTTAGAGGGAGAAGACCTTATGTAGAAAACATCTGTTTTCAGGAGTTTCTTTCATTTACAACTGTAGCAGATTTATCCTCCGTGTTTCAGTTGACAGCTGGTCTAAGATGTTGAGTGAATCTTAAGGGGCCTTAGTGCCCTATTCTTTTTATTTTCATTTGCATTTTTTTGGGAGAGGAACCTCTCTTCTGCTTGGATGTACTACCTCTATTTAGTCAACAAAATTGGTGGTACAGACAGACCACAATTTATTTCAAAAAAAAAGAGAAAAAGCCTGTTTCAATGAGGTGTGGAAAGTCAAGTCCCCATTAAAAGTCAGAACGTTCATGTGGCTTTTCCAGAACCAGAATAGTCTTATCACGAAGGTTTATAGAAGGAAATGGGCACCGGATACACAGCCGTTATGTTCCTTTTGTGGCATTCATGATGAGGATGTATATCATCTATTTATTCAATGTGATATAGCTCAGGGGTTTTGGAGAATTGTTGCTGCTCTAACAGGTATACAAGTTAACTTCCAGGACATCAAAGGAATGTGGGATTTTTTCAGAGTTTGCAGAATCATAGTCAGCAATAGCACTCGGAGGTAAGTTATCCTTATACTTCCTCATGCAGTCTATTGGAGTATCTGCAGGCAGTGAAACGTTTGTTTTGTTTGGAGGGCAGAAGATCTATATAGAAAATATTTGTATGCAAGTGGTCTCCTTCCTTTATCATTTGAGTAGATTTGTCCTGGGTATTTCAGCAGAGACATGGGTTAAGCTTATAAACATCTTGTAATCTTTTTTTGAAGTTTTGGTTATTTTTTTACTGTTGGTCGGTTGAGGAACCTCTCTTCTACTGTATCGGATGTATCACCTCTCTTTATCTTAATAAAATTGGTGGTACATACCACACTTTTCCTCAAAATTTGTTAATATCTGTTGTTTATTCTTTTTTCTTTTTTACTCTATGCATGTATGTTGAATATTGTGAATGCTACCTTTGTATATAGATGAAATGGATTTTTATCTGGTAGAAAACATAGGTTAATTCTCTTGAAACATACTAGGCTATGTAAACTAGGCTTCGCCTAAGTAGTAAGACGGTAGGCCACCACCTTGATCTCATTGGATGCCTTGACAACTATGCACCAAACACATTGCATACACCATTTTTCCCCCAAAATAAAGTTTAGGACAGAAAATGCCCAAGAACTTGTAACCAAACATCCCATTAGATGTTTTATAGAACCTACTTGCATTTGATCGATTAAAATGGTGGGACAAGATTTGCGTAGCTCACCTTGGATGACGATGACGATGATACAAGAAAAACTATGCTTTGGCTGTGTTGGAGCCTATCTTTCTTCTGCAAGATTTGCAGGTCTTGTTAAAGGGCAGCCAACAGACTTCTGTCACAATGGGAGAGGGGGAAGGCCAAGTTGCTCCCATATCGTCTGCATTTTCTGTGGTTTCACAGTTGATGAGTAGAATGTGGGATTAGAAATACCACACCTCCAATATACTGATGATACTTTTCATTTTGTGTTATTAGGGGAGAAGCTCTTTGTGCTCAGTAAGCTATAAGCACTTCTGGAAGGTGTGATTTGAGGCCGAATTTTGAGAAGAGTTTTTTCATAGGAGTTAACATGGATCAGCCTAGAGCGAGCAGTTAGGCCAGGACTTTGGGTAATAAACTTGGATGCTTCCCTGTCATTTTTATGTGTCTTCCTTTGTTTGGGGGAACTAATAATATCAAAGACTGGGATGGCCTTGGTTAGAAGATGGATCGGAAGACAAGGCTCTTGTTTTTTGGGGACAGATATTACTATGTCAGGTAATTCTCTCTGTTTTACCCATTTATTTTCCCTCTTTGTTCTGCCTCCCTAAGGTGGTGGCTAAAGAGATGGACTCCATCAACGCAGACCTTTATGGTGTGGCAGCAGAGGGTGAAGTAAGCACTGGCATGATATTTGTTAGGGCATGGTCTGTAATACCAAAAATGCAGATGATCTGGGACACAGAAACCTGAGGGATTCCAAGTTAGGCTTGGTGAGCAACTTGTTTTGGAAGCTTGGGATGGAGGAGAGGAGCTTATCGCAGGATGTAGTTAAAACAAAAGTACTACAGGATGTCGAGAGTATAGAACATCCTTCCTGGCGCCATGCACAATGTTTTGGGCTTGTGGCAAAAACACAGGCTGTTATTGCAGTTATTTTTATCCTGAGGGAGAGGAAGAGGTCGAGTTCCTACCTTCAGGAGAAGTCTGCATGAAGGTGAGAGAGATATTCTTGTTCTACGATAGGATCAGACCCCCAGTCAGGACACAGGCGATGGATGGCTATGGAGATAGGAAAGAGATGGTTCATTCACCAGGATATCTATAGAAAAGTGATGGTTCATCCACACTGAGATCTATCTATAAGATGATTGCTGAGGGTGGCCTTAGAATGGTTTTTCCATCATCAGATTTGGAGTCTGCATAGTTGCTCATGTGATGCGGGACAAGGAGAGAAAAGGGGTTTAGGGGGAAGAGAACCTGCTGGCATCGCACCAGCAGGTAGGGTGTTCCTCCGGCATCGCACCGGAGTTGGGGAAGGGGCCGGCATCGTACCGGAGCTAGGTAAGGGAGAGAACCGATCACACAACAGGTAATTTTTTTTTCTTCAGCAATTCTTCTCTATCTCCTTTCTGAAAAAAAAAGGGTACGTATTTAAAGAGTCTAGATGTGCAACTCCTGACTCTTGGACTCCCACTCTGACTCTAGGACTTCCTTTATGTTATCCATGTTTTTATAATTCCTAGAAAAATAAAAAAACATAATGGACCATAAATGGTCCTAATAAAGACAAATAAAAGAAACTCCAAGCATGCATCGTCTCCTGCATGCATCATCATGCCTACTTCCTTGCTTGTGATTGCCTAGCCACTTTATGGAATGTAGCAGGTCTTCTTGTTAGTTATGTATGAGAAGTAGAATATCTGAAGCATCTATGTGGGCATTGCCACTTTTCTATTCCATTTGGATAGCTTTCTTCCAGAAGGTGGGATTTGAGAGGAATTTTGACCTCAAATTTGCTGCTCTGATGAAGGTATGAACAAGGCATGGAGACTACATCCTGGACAGATAGATTTGATGGATAGTGCTTCATGCCACCCTTAGATTTCATGGATAATGCTTCATGCCACCCTATATGCCTTCACGGGATAGAGAAACTTACATCTTTTTCAATGTATGAGTAGAACAGTGAAGTGGCCTACACGCTTTGTGTCATCAGGTCTGAGTGGGGTCAGTGGCAGTGGGGAGAGGGGATCACCATATCTCTTCCATTTGTGTATTTTGGTGGGTAGTCTGGTCAAACTGTCTTGGTGTGCTTCTTGTAAAGGGATAATACTAGGGTGTAACTTTTTGTGGGGTGGGGTTAATGCATGTGGAGGCTGATTTTCTAGGGCTGTGGTATACTCCCTTTTCCTTACCTGTACATCTTCTTTTTCCAATTTAATAGATGTGTGTTACACTCCACTTTTAGAAAAGGGACCATTCTACATACTGGAATCATTATGGACGTCATATGTTGCCTCTGCAAATTGGCCTTATATATTAATCACATGTTCTTTTTGCTATTGTTTGGCTATATTTTGTTTGATAAGTTAATTACATTTTATCTTGAAGAATGTAACCATACTGTGAATAAACATATCAACTTGCCATGTCTTACAATTGTTACTGAAGGCCTATGCAGTACTGTTTTTGTTATGGATGTTTGCATGGTCCTTTCCCTATTAAAGATGTATGTGCTTTTTTTCCCCTTTCTGCTTGTCATGTTTCATCACTGTCCTGTACTTCTGAATTTCATTCCTGATGACTTGTTTCCCCTTCTTCAGGTCATGGATACATGGCTTGCCTATGCACCTGTGAAAAACAATCCTGAAGATGCTGCTAAGGTACATAACACCTTTTTGTTATCTGAATTTTGTTCATAACTTATGTTCTGCCTAGAAAGAGCCAACTGCTTAACTTTTATCATATAATGCTTTATTAGTTTCCATTAAACTGGGTTTTCATTCTTTCCTGTTAGGTAAATTGAAATGAAAATTTCATAGTTTTCTCTTTCTCTTTTGTTGGGATTTTTTTGGCAATCAGCCATGAGACTAAATTCATCACAAAAATTTAAGGAAGGACAAAAAAATAGGATATCTTTTGTTTCATTTGTAATAATCCAAATGCTCAATGGATTGCTGTGTTATTTATTACACTGGTTGTTACTAATCCAAATGGTCCTAGAGAACACAGAGAGACAAATATGAAGGGACAAACTGAAATCATTGTTCAATTAATCCCTGGTATATTACATCCATTAAGCAACCTTGCAAGCAAGTAAATTCTGCCTATCAACAAGTCGGGTGTCCTGGTAATAGATAAATATCTGCAGAGTCCTGGGATTCCATCCTTCAGTGGTGCTGCACCTGCAGTTGAAAGCATGGCACTGAATTATTGATGGAAAATTTTTCAATCTCACAGCAATTTGGTCAGTTTGACAGTACATTTGCAAAAAAGATATTTCTTGTAACAACTCGTTCCCACATGTGTGAGGTATTGTCCAGTTTGGGTCCCCTATAAGCCCGCATGATCTAATTCCCAAGGAGCCTCACAAGTTATGGATATAGGCCCATGCCATTTGTTGGAGTATTTGGCATGAGCGAAATGATTTGATTTTCAGTGGTACCAAGATGTATGTGGACAACGTTTGTGAGCGCGTCCTGCATTTCATGCTATAATGGAGCAAGCATTTACTGGGTCTTTCCGCAGAAGATTGGAGGAAGGAGATTAACATATTGTAATTTTCTTTTCTTCTGTTGTGGTGATTGGAATCTGTCCTATCCCACCTTAATTGTACTTCCTCTATTTATTGATTAATAAAATTGGTCCTACAATCCACATTGAAAAAAAAAAGTTATGGAAATGGGCCCTCTATATATAGCCCAGTAACTTTTTTTTTTTTTTCCCCTGATGTGGGACTAATCTGATTCATCCCTGCCCCAGTCCCCAGGCAGTGATAATTCCATGACATGGTGGCTCCTCACCAGCACATTTTACCCCTAGGTCCCAGTAGCTCTTTCCTTTGTGTAGCCCTCTCCTCCTGTCTGGCTCATGACTGGGCTCTTACATTTCTTGCTTAAAGATATTCTCTGTGATCAGATCCATATATTGCACACACATTTTAGGTGGTTTCTGGTGTCATCCTGCACCAACGAGTAGGAAAGTTACTGCTCTTGTCAAAAAATATTGTTCCCATGTTGCAGATGACTGATGTTTGAAGGTAGAGATGAGAGAGTGGTGTTAGGTCTGTATGGAAATCTGCCCACAAGCTGATGACTGATGGGACCTGGTTTAGCATGCTTATGGTATCCTCATGCCCCTTTGAAGGTTAAGTTCTTAGTTTGGAGAACATCATGTGGATGACTATACAGTTGGGAGTGGATTGTTCAGTTAATGGAAGAGATTGGGACAGTTCGTTAGCTTTTCGATTGACAGGCAGGGGCATGGAATGTAGAATCGGCCGATTCGTATCGGGATCGGCGGGTCCTGATCCGGACGGAATCGGCCAATCCCGGCCGATTCCAGCCGATCCGATCTCGATTCGGATCGGGATAGGCGGGTCCCGATTCGGGGACCCGATCCGACCCGGAATTCCTTGGGCAGGGGCCATGGATCATTTGTCTGTAGGATGTTATTTTTTGCAGCCTATATGGGATGATTTTCCAGAAAGTGGGCTTGGATGGAGGCTGCCAGAGGCCTTTAACAGATCCTACAAGACTCAGGAGCAGGTTTGAGGGGGCTGCCACCTTGTGTGCAAGGTTCATCTATCATCTAGGGGAGCATACTCTCTTTGTGGGGGATGTCATTTTCTATCTAGCGGGACTTTTGTGGATGTGTAGTTATATTTTATATCCAAACTTCTAGTCTCTAGTGAATATGTGGTACTCTCTGCTTGCTAAAATTGGAAAAAAGAAGAAGATGCCATGCCTATTACTTACCTACAGATACATTTCTCCATCCTAATATTTGCCTATGATACTGCAGCTGCTGCTATTATAAATCTTTGCCTCCTTAACCTTTGGATTCCATCAGAACTTGTGGTGCAGTAGTAGACCTTAGAAAGTTCATTTTGCGAACATATTATACCCGCTTTACTCATAGTCCTAGCCACGCAAACCTTATTACTCAATCAAAACTTGTGGTACAGTAGTGGGCCTAAGAAGAAACATTTAACTGGTACTATCCTCTTCCCACAGACTTTGTGCAACCTCCCACAAACCAGTCTTGCCTAGCATGCTTACTTCATCAGTCAAGAGGAATGATTGCCTCTCCATTTTGTTCTTTTATTGTATGTTCTACTGCTTTTGGTGTTTTCATTAAGGCAATTATTAATAGATATATTACCTGATTACAGGTCCCAAAAGGAAATCCATATCACAGTGCAACTTCCGGAGAAATGGCCATATACAGGGCAAACAGCCTTATCCTCAGAAAGGTATTGTTGTATGTTAAAACTCCATATATTCACATAACTCTAGTTTTGAATTTGTGTACATTCCTTGAATGAATTTGGTGTTTCACCTTGACAAAATTGGTGTTGATGTCATGAATCAACGTGACATGTTTTGAGCTAATGGTGTTGAATCTTGGGAATTTTTAGGGTCTTCTAAATATTAAAAAATTCCCAAGGTTGATGCATGACATGTTCATCTGGTTATCAGTATGTGATGATTTTCCATGCTATATATAGTTTTCCATCAAAATAACCATGCTTGCTCATGTGGGTCAGCTTTTCATATCCTGTTAAGCGTGACTGTCAAACCATGACCTATTCATCTGGGGTCATCTCATCAGGTCCTTCTAGTGATTTAAGGATCTACATATTCCTGAAATCAGTGGCAAAGTTGATGCATATTGTCTATCATTGATACCAAACTCCAGGTGAAATGAACTTATGATATCAGACTGAGGTGCCTTGGATTGTTGAATGATAGGTAGGCAGAAAGAATGTACCATAGACCCACCTTGACAGATCTATAGATCTAGAAAAGAGTACATGAAATGGGCATAGCCAACTATTCTCTATGAGGAGTTGTAAAGACTTGAGTATTTCCATAGAATGATCTTATGAAAGGAGAAAAAGATGTACAATCATCTATAGTATAAAAATAGTAAAATTGAATCTTCAAACCTTTTTGTTCCTGAATAAAGTACGATTTTCTGTAGACATTTTTATTCACATATTAGAACAACTTTAAGGACAATGCATCATCCTTGTAATTCATTTAGAGTGGTTTTGTTATTGGATTTTGGATAATGAGTAAACATGCTGAGAATCATGATCATCATCAAAGCTTTATCCCATCTATTTGGGGTCGGATACATGAATCATGTCCCGTCATCTTAATCTATCAAATGCCAAACTTGAGATAACACATAGCAATGTCATGTCTTTTTTAACATCTAACTATCTCATCTTATGTCTTTCTCAATGTCTTCTACCCTCCTCCACTCTAATTCTATCACACCTCTTAATGGGTACTAAACTTAGACAACGATGTACATGACCAAACCACCTCAACCTATTCTGCTTAAGCTTAACGTCAATAGGAGCTACCCCTAAATCTTTACGTATATATTTATTCCTAATTTTATCTTGTCTAGTCTTACCATACATCTACTTAACATCTTCATCTCAGTAATACATAACTTTTGTACGTGATCCTTTCTCGCAGCCCAATACTCGGAATTATATAATATAGTAGGTCTCGCAGTTGTCCTATACAATTTACCTTTGAGTTTTAAGGAGATTCGTCGATTACAAAAGACTCCAGATGCACTTCTCCACTTCAACCAACATGTCTTGATTCTATGAGTGACATCTTCTTAGATCTCTCAATTACTTTGAATAATAGATCTTAAATATCGAAAGTCACTATTTAGGAATAACTTGACCTTCGATAGTAACTAAATCTATTTGGTCAACATTTCTATTACTGAAATTACATTTCATGTATTCTGTCTTAACTCGACTAATCTTAAAGCCTTTGGATTTCAAAGTAGACTTCTATTGTTCTAATTTCCCATTCAAATTCTTAATATCCTCATTAATCAGAATAATATCATCTGCAAATAACATACACCAAGGGATGTCATCATGTAAGGTGTATAGTAATTTCATCCATAACTAAAGTAAAGAGATAAAGACTTAAAGCTGACCCTTGATGTAGTCCGATAGTAACAGGAACTCAGACGTCTCTCTGGCAATAGACCTTATGCTAATATAAGTCCTCTTATACATATCTCTAATCACATGAATATAACCTTTCGATACTCCCTTCTTCTCTATAGTCCACCAAATTAGCTCCCTAGCTACACAATCGTATGCTTTCTCTAAATCAAGGAAAACTATGTATAAATCTTTCCTCATCTCTCTATATTTCACTATCAATTGTCTCAACAAGAAAATAGCTTCTATAGTAAATCTACTGGACATGAACCCAAATTGATTTTCTGAAACACTAGGAACACTCCTGAGACACTTTTCTACTACTCTCTCTCAAAGTTTTATAGTGTGGTTCATAAGTTTAATTCTACGATAATTATTATAATTTTGAATATCCTCTTTACTTTTAAAGAAGAGAACTGCAATATTTTTTCTCCAATCATCCGGCATTCTCCTTTCTTTTAAAATCTTATAGAAAAGTCAAGTTAGCCATTTAGTACCTATATTACCTATAATTTTTCAAACTTCGATAAGTATCCTATATGATCCAAGGGCTTTATCCACTCTCATCCTTTTAGGAGTATCTTTAACTTCTAAAGATCTAATATGTCGAATATAATGATAATTAATTTGTTCGTTGGAGTCATTAGTTTCTTCACGAGGATAGCTTATGAATTGATCCTCATTTAACAACTTCTCAAAATAAGTACTCCATCTCTCATTAATCTTACAATCCTTTACTAGAATCCTACCATCATCACTCTTAATACATCTAATATGATTGAGATCTTTACTCCTTTTGTCTCTTAGTTTTGCAACGCTAAAGACTTGTCAAATATACCACCTTATGATGCCACAACGAAGTTGATGTTTCTTAGTTTCCATTGAAGTGAGTGGTCAACTTATAGTTATATTGTGTCTGAAGTAAGACGCTTGGTTTTCAGATGATTGGCTCCACTAGATTAGTACATCCTCATATTAGTCTATCAAGAATGGTCTTCCAGTGAGCAGTCTTACAGAACCCTTCAATTACAATTTCCTAATAAAATCATTCTTTGACATTCCTGACACAAAGGTTTCATACAGTTTGTTAAGTGGGATAATGTTTTCTGTTCAGAATTCAGCATCTTACATATTGTTTTGAATTTCACCTGCAGATTCTTGTTGTCAATTGACATGATAAGTGCCTTTAGCTATGTTGTTACGGTATAAATTATATTCTTATCGTATTTCACAAGCACTATATGAATTGTAATATTGGTTTAGGAGTCCAAAATCCTATTTTGTCTAATGATTTCAACTTTGATAATTCTATTATCAACTCTATGTATGTGCATTGCTGTGGCTATGTAGATGTGACACCAGGAAGATGCTAACGTCTTATGTGTATTAATAGAGTTTTAGCTAGTGGAGGTTCTATTGGATACACATGGATACAAGGACTCGATTTATGTATGTGATAAGACCCCTTCCAGTCTATCCGCAAGTAATAGCATAAGGATGATTTTGTATCCTATATCTGTTCCTCGCCTGAATGAGCGTGTTCACTTGCTGCCTTCAGGATCATCCACAGAGGATGATGGTTGATCCTTTATTTCAGTTTCGGAGAATCCTATATATATGTTGCTTTGTCCACTGAATTTCATGATAGAAACAAGATGTATAATTATATACATGCTTGCAGATGCATGCGTTCAAATAGAATTGTGGAAAGGTCACCTTTAGAGTAGCTATGAATTTTTGTAGGATGACCCTATTAAAATAATCTCAATGCTGAGCTTGTGAAATGAGAAATCTGATCACTAATTTTGATAATTCAGATAGCATTGAAAGGAAATCTAGATATTGCTCATTGGTCTGCTTACTTTTCCAGGCTGGTGTTCATGTCGCTGATCCTATACCTGACTCATTTAACGGGCAAGATGTGGAAGTGTGGCCCCACATCACATGGAAGCCTAAATGGGCTATTACATTCTCAGATGTGAAAAAGAAAGTGAGTGGTCGCTGCTCCGTCTCCCAGACATCTAGCATGGTGATCAATGGGAGAAACGTGTACCTTGAAGACCTTTCTTTGGATGGATCACTTTTGGTCCACTCTCTCGATGAAGCTGAGGTAAGTGTGCTTGATCTTGTTACAACACCACCGTAGACCTGCAGGTGCTCACTAAAAATTTCAATTATTCAGTAAGGATAAATTTCTTATGTTGGGTACTTGTTAACTCTCTAAACTAAGGAATATAGCCATGTGGTAACAAATATCTTAGAGAAATGCTAGTATGTCACTCTCTGAAGAATAGTATACCACACTTGTTATAGACCATCCGATGTTTTCCTCAGATGGCTCTGGTTGGGTGGTTATTTTAGAAGTGCATTTAACACGTTTCTGAGGTCCTTTTAACTCAGCCTATTTAGCCATCCAATGATGACGTTGGATGCCTCCTGACGAGTGGCATGCCACAAATTTCAAGATCACTAGCATTCCTTAGAATATAATAAGATTCTAGGTGGAAACGTCTAGTTTCCAGTTATGGCTTTCCTTTTGGCCGTCTATTTGGAGAGGCTATCTGGTGCAAAAAGAGAAACAAACATTACAAGCCAGCCAAATTGATAATAGCATTCACCAATTTGATCCATACTCTTCTTTTACAGGTAAAAGTAGGTGGCTCTGTTCAAAACAAGGGCTGGGCACTGGAACGTATAGATTATAAGGACAACTCCATACCTGAGGAGGTGCGAATAAGAGGTTTCAGAATTAAGAAGTTCGAACAGCTAGAGATGAATTGCGCGGGACCTGGGATGCTTTCTTTAAAGTCATGAACGTGAGCATATGTGGAATTAAGTAATTTAGAGTTGTCTCTTGGAAGAAACATCTGTTTATCAAGTAGTAATATTTATCATCTTCTTGTTTATTGGAGATGTCATTTGTATAGGTGACGATTTTTCCAGCGACATAACTAGTACATTTTATGTTTCCTCTACCATCCATTGCCTTCATCATTGCTTTTGGGCATGAGTTGTGCAATATAGATTGTCCAACGATCTTGGATCAATTGTGTAGAAGAAAATTGGGGAATAATTGTGTGTTTTTTCATTTGTTGCAATAGAGGTTCATCTATACCTTCACATTGTACACTGGTAGCTCTATGTGGATCGGAATTATTAATAAAGGAAAACATTGAAAAAAAAATGCCACACTCGTCAATAGAAAGAAAGGATTGATCGTTTGAAAGAGGAAAAAACGGCAAAGTTACAACATAACTTATAGTAGATTTTATGCTTTAAATTTTTCTAGGCGAATCTCTCTCTTTCTACTAGTTAATAGGTATCTAGAAGATCGAGGAGATGTGATCCTACGGACCTTTGTATGTTTCCACTGACATGAAAATAAACTCGACATGGTACTTTCTCATCATTTTTTAGCAAATGACTTGTACTCTTCTTTCTATGTGAATGGAAGCATACAAAGATCCAGATAAAGAAGTCTAGAAGATCTCATTTTAAGATTATAGGACGAGTTCATCATGACAAAAATGTTGAACTTAGAGATGAGACGAGTGGAATCATTTGTTATGCCATAAAACGGTGTATGACGGTGCAAAAGGCCGTAAAATGAGTTTTCCCTATATTGGAAGTGGTGTAAACTGTCTTATATTGATTTTTATATATTTAGAGTGCTGATAAATTGCTGATTTTAAAATCGTATGACCCATATCATAATTTTATTTTCACCAATTTTTGAACCGATATTTTATAATACTAGCTTTAAGTATGTGCTGTGCGCATGGAAATTTTTTTAATTAAGGGTAACTCGTAAACTCTCACAAATATGCATATTACAATTAAACATTCAACTTTGTAATTACAAGAACATATATTCTTATGATGATCTTTTGTGTAAATAATTTGTTTTCTTACTTGCGCTGCACATTTACTATTATAAAGACCGTGCATCTTTTTCTATGTTAAAATACTTTTTATAATGGTGTTTTAAGTATAAATTTTTTTTTTGCTTGCCATTATTAAAAAACCCCGAGTTTCCCTGTGTATTCAAATAATTTAAGGCCTTTTGCCTTTTCTTAGATTCCCTTCTTTTAGCTCACGACCTCATCTTTACTTTTGAGATGTTTAAATCTAATTTTGGTTTGTTTACATTTAGAATTTTAAAATTTTTATATCTAGAAATTTAAGCTTTCGCCACTAGTCAACAACATATTTGGATATATTCTTTTTACATGGCATAAAAAAATTGTGACTTTCTTTCTTTATCCTTTTAGATTTGATTTCAGTTTAGTTTAATAGATGTAGGTAGGGGTTGATGAATCGAAGCATCACACACATGCAGATAACGTTTTAGATTCCTTTTTTTTTTTGCATGCACTTGTAAGGTGAAATTACCTATTTTTTATGCACTTTGTTTAAGGCTTGCACCATATTTAGAAAATATAATTCATTTTTTTATTTTTCTTTAGTATAGTTTGCATAAATATGGACAAAAAAATTATTTATTTTGTTTCAACAGAAAAATTGAAGGTGCTTTCATACATAATAGATGTTTTACTTTAATAGGTTTATTTATACATACCCTTTTTATTAGAATGTTCTATTTTTTTCAGTTTGTGTGGATATAAAAGTACATATTTAAATTGAAAATTTAACTAATTAATTTATTTTTCATGCAACAAAAAAGTTATTTATGTGCTAATCTATTTTCTGTAGTGATAGGCTAGTAAATGTTAATTTTATATTCAACGCAAGAAGGGTTATGTGAAGATATATTTCTTTTAATGGTAGATATGCTAGTTTTTTGTTTGTACTAAATTTTCTTAAAAACTAAAGAGACAACATTGAAATTATGTTAAATTATTCCTATATTAAGATGAACAAAATAGAATATAAGGTGTTTTATATCCCTTTAAACTATCAAATTTGTAAATATACCCCTTACTTTCATATATTATGATTAGTATCTATGACATCTTTAGGAAGGTTGCAGGCACATTCTTCATCAAAATCTCATGAACTCCAACTAAATATGTGAAAAGATTCTATCAATTTTAATAAAGCTACAGTATATAGGTAAAATTTTTGTGAATGTAGGTATATATGCAACAATATTCAAATCCTTTTGGCATATTTGGTTAAAGTTACTGCATTCTGATGGGAAGGGTAAAAGTTGTATCATACAACCACAATCGGGCATTTATAACTCGTGGGAGTTAGGGGTATACTTACAAATATAACAGTTTACAAAATGTCTATACAAAAATCCCAATACATAAACATATACAAATATGTTTTCAAGTGATGGTAAATATAGCTCCAAACAAATATTAACTTTCTTTTAATAAAAAAATATAGGAAATTTTATTTCCTACAATAATATAATAGAATGTGTAAGTTTATTGCGTGTATTTATATCTTTTTTGTTTGAGATGTTCTTAAAATACATTATGTTTTGTTAATGCTTTTTCATATATATTCTCCTGTAACTATTGTATCTTTATGTACACCCTTAACGCCCACATATAGTTTTAGTTACCTCTAAAATCTTTCAAAAGTTTATAGTTATACCCTTCTATCAAAATATTGTGAACCCCAATGGAGAGACGCCATCAATTCTGATAAAGTTAAGGGTATATATGTAAAATTATAGTGAAGTTGGATATATATACATATATACGAGTATGTATGAAAAATCTTTCTATCACATTCGATTAGAGTTTGTGTCATTTTGAAGTTTTTAGAGGTATTAATAACAATGTGTAGGAGTTTGAGATATATATACAAACACAATAGTTTATAGGGGAATATATACAAATATCCCTTTGTTTAATATGTGCATATATGTCATTGTATTTTGTATATGTTAAGCAATTAATCTGAATTTTGAAATAAAATTTAAATTTAATGGCAAATTAGATATTTACATAATAGAAACAATGAAATATTACTTTTATTTTAATTTCGTACATAATATAAGAAGAGTATCTCTAGAAATATATTTGTTTTAATTGTGTTCATATAAGGGATCATGTAGTATCTCTAGAAATTTATTTGTTTTAATCGTGTTCATATAAGGGAATGTTTTCCAAAAAGTATTGTTTATGATATTTTATGGATTAAAATCTAAATTATAGTTTTAACTATTAGATAAATTATAAGAAACAAATTTCTCAAATTGCATTAGTAATGTTATTCTAAAAATCACTATGTAGAGCATCAGTAGTATTATTATACGTGATCACCTTAGAGAGGGGGAGAAAGAGTATGTGTAAGCTTATCTATGGAAAATAAAATGGACTTAAAATTCAGACCAAGAAATCTCGAAGATAAAACGAAGCAGGCTTAAAACTCGGACCAAGATAACTTAAACGAAAATAGAACGGGATGCTCCAAAGTCCAAAGCAGACTATAAAAAAATCTATAACGTTGATTGCAAATGGATAGCTAAACATGATGATCAAAAGATTCAAATGATTAATCTGAATTTAAATTAATATATAGAATAAAGATTTCATATTTATGTGCCAATCAAACAAATCAAATCATATCATAACGGACATGCACCCAAACCACAATATAAAGAGCCAAACAAAACAAATACCAAAGCCTTTAGGCAAATGATACAAAGGAGTTCGTCACTGCGCAGAACCGGAGAGTCTAAGTCCCACCTAACGCCAAACTGTCAGGATGTTACGTATCGCCGTCCCCTAGTTTTAGCCTGCTGGAAATCAAGATTCCACCCGTTTGCCTTCGAGTTTCAAATAAAATACCATATCCAATATAGATGCTTATAATGGAATCGGACCAAATATCTCCTTTAGATGGCAATATCCAAGTAAAGTTAAATAAATATAATATAATCAGATTAATATAGATCAAATGATGACAAAAGATGAGCATATATTTGAAAATTGAATTATCAAATTGATACGTACATATAAGAGTTAAAATACATACTTTTATATACAAAATAGCTACTTATAGAGTCATTATGGTCATATATATAGAAAATCAGAACAAATCTGATTAAAATACATTTTTTAAGAGAAACGATAACTAAAGAAATTTTCTCAGAATTTTTAGAATAATAAATATATTTTTCGGCCATTAAGACTAATTTTTAGAATTAAAAAATCAACAAATATGTCGAATAATATCAAGTACATTCAGAAAATTACTAAACTTGATGAGCTTGTCCAATAAACCATATGTAAAGTGTGGACAAAGTTTCATCAATTTCTAGATGGGTTTGATTTGATTTTGGATTATCACTTCGATTTCGAGAATCTAACTTAAATAGAATTCCAGTAAATCAAAACAGAGGGCAAACTGAATATAAGATGGAATCTTAAAATTCTCAAACTTTTCAGATACGTCAAGTATAGTATAACAAAGGTATTCACAAAATTTGGCATGATTTGGATATAAATCAAGTGAGATATAAGATTTCAAAACTGTTAGGACAGATTATATAGTTTGCGAAAAATATTACGGAATAAATATCAAACAAACTCTAAAATTTATGATATTTATTGGGCATTAGGATAACATCTAGAGTAAGATTCTATAAAAATTTTAGCTCAATTGGACAACGGACCAAAAATAACAAATATCTGTAACTCATGTGATCATAATTGGAAACGTAACAGATTGAACAGATAGATTACATAGGCTGAGATAATAATTATGGAATAAATAGTAAATAAGATCACAAAAATATGAAAATTGATGATCATGAAATAGACATATAGATAAAACCTTTTAATAATTAACTAACCTTCAAAAACTTTAAAAAATAATATAAATTTTAATGCAAAATAGACCATGCTTAAAGTTATCTACCTACCTCTTGAAGAAAGATCGGCTCTTAGTTCTCCTATGACTTTCTTGCTATTTATCAATGCCTTATTCTTCTTCTAAACTCTTTTTCACATTCTCTAAGCTCTTTCTTACGTTCTCTAAGTCCCCAATAACACACAATATTGATTAAAATTAAACCTCCAAAAGAAATAATCATAAACAATTCTATTCTCTCAAGAACACCACATGAACTTATCCTTGAAAGAGAGTTGCATGCAATAGAGCTTTGAGTACGAACCCAAGACTCTATTTATGTTTATTTACCCTCCTAATATAACTACCAACACCTCATTTCTTTTCTGGAGTCAAACTCCTACTCCCCATACTTAATCTCCAGATCAAAGCCACTTCCTAGTGTAAATAAGACTCTGTTCACGCTATCTGCAGTTTTCTTTTCTGTAGACCTTTAAATTCAACCCATTAAACATCCGACTTAAGAACAACTTTCTTCTAAAACGTTTTATAACTTTTTATTATCTTTCCAATGCCTCTAATCTCACTATTTTTGGATATCTATACAAAACAATATGCCTATTTTACTAGCATGTTGTCATGAGTGCACTGAATTCAGAAATCTGGCAGATTTCCTTTTCAGCTAAAGATATCCTGATTTCGATTAGTAAATTACTTATTTTAAATATATGGTCTTTATAAAATTTTTATAATTTTGAGTCATCATTCTAATGGGAGTTTTCTTACCTAATTTAGAATTTTATGTACGGAGGTATTCTTAAAATGCTAGGACTATGTCAAGTAAATATGTGTACAGAATCCTAGTCCAAATATGATTCAAATTATGACTTTCTATCAATTAATTAGAAAATTAATTATACTCAAATTTATTATGCTTTACTTCTAATCTAAGTCAAGTATGTTATACATAACTTTTTAGGTCGTAGTTAACATTAGCTATATCATATTGTGTTTCTTAATTCAAATCTTAATCCGATTAAGACTTGTTCCCCGTCGGTAGTCTTTTCTAAAACCGGATGGTCTTCTACAAAGTTATAGATCTTTTTATTCTATTTTCAATGATATTAATTATGTCGTAATCAGAATTTTCTATAGAAAGTTATCACTATTTTACTATGTTGCTGTCTAATACATCAACCTAGAATTTGAACTAAATTAGTGGGCTATTCTTAGTAGTATAATTGGGCTATTTGGCTTTCATAATTAGGTTTATTAGACTAAATTAATTTATTTAAACTCAGTCGTAGATTCTTATAATTAGTTAATTGACCTAATTTAAATTAATTAAATTTATTAATAGTTGTAAAAGTATAAGATATAACACTTAGTAATTAGAGAGAGAATGCACTAAGTAAGATGCGCGAGAGTCTCTAACTAGGGTGGATATTATATCAGAAAATGAGTTTTATGATATAGTATCCACCTTATGTTAAGGTTAGACAGTTGACCATGCCCTAGGTTGACTTGAGAGTATTGTACGAATGAAGGATTATAGTCATACGGTAACTGATGATGGAAATATTCTTTGAGCGAGCTACTGAATCTCAATGTCTTTCAGGATCATGCAGTGTTGCTTAGCACCCAACTTGATTGAAAACCCAATCAATTATCATAAGATGATAGATCGGTTAATTACTTATTTAATATGAGATATTAAATGAATTACTTTAGGTCAGTAAGGCGTTATTGGGCTGAAAACTGGACTAACACTTGGGCTTAGAGGGTTACACACACAAGGTTCTCGACCAATGGATATGAAGTGAAAATTTAAATTAACTTAGGAACTTTTGTGAAAATTCGCTAGAGATTAATATAAATATGTCAGAGGGGAACCCTGGGCCAAGCTAAGGTTTCCCTAGACTTGGACGTCCGCTCCTCTCTCTCTCTCTCTCTCTCCGAGCCGGCCCCCTTCCTCTCTCTCTTATGCCTCTGTTCTCGCGTGGATCGAGGCACCCGCTCGCATGCTGCAGGTACCCATGATGAGAAGAAGGACAAGGGTCAGGTGGATCCCTTTGGAGACGAAGCGAGGACCATCCCTCAATAGGAGAACGACTTGGATATCATTGGAAGCTGGCACATGTGTGGCTAGCAGCATCGCTTAGATGGAATTAGGCTTCGATCGCATATTCGACTCTGCATAAAGTGAAGAATTGTTCTTCCATCCTTTTAGTTCACAAAAATGGATCGAGATATCACAGGAAAGTTTTAATTTCCAATGCGTTATTATTATGTAATATCTTGTTCGTTCTCTCCGTATGATCTTTACAGTGGTATCAGAGCCAAGTTCTGCTCTGATCCATTTTTGTTCTTCTAAGATTATTATGTTTAGTTTCTACGCATGTTTTTAGTTTTCTGTTGGTTTTTTAGGTTGAATGGAGTTCTGGATCCCTTGGAAGGATGCCGGGGGGGATAGTGGCAGGCCTCCGCTGGCGGCGGCGCTACTTTGTGCTCTCCCTAGGATTTATGTTCTCGAATAGAAATATGTGTAGTCGAGTGAATGCCTAATTTAAATGTCTAGTCGACAAAACCTTTCATTCTATTGAATCTAAAAATTAATTAATTAGATTAATTAGATAAACGTAAGGACAATTGGACACTTTATGAGATAGGCCTAACCCCCTGGACGTTTTATCAGTCCAATAGAAAACTTTTCAGTTCCTTATACGATTGGGTATACCATTGGACCGGAGGGGCGTTACACCTCTTAATAATCGATCTATCATCTCATGAGAATCAATTGGGCTTCCGACCAAGTTGGATGACAAGCAACACCGCATAATCTTGGAAGACATTGGAGTTTAGCAACCTGCTCAATGAACCTTTTCGTCATCAACATTCATTCTTACAATGCACTCGAGTCAACCTAGGACATAGTCAACTGTTAAATCTTAACGAGTCAACTCACTTGCATTAGATGTTGCCATACGATATCAAAAGGATATGGGCATTATATGGGCATAATAAAGTATATAACTAATTATGCTCCCAATCATTTGCACCCCAATAGAGTTGCTCAAGTCCGATCGCATAAGTTGGGGGATCAGATGGTTGTTTCTAACATATAAATCAACATTTTAAAAATTGGACAACTCGACCACATAAGTTGGTAGGTTTAAAAGTTAAAACTAATATTCTAAATAGATCGTTTATTTAATTAATCAATATATAATAGACTATCTATTTTATTTTTATTTTTTATATCAAAACTTGTTATCCATTTATATTAATGCTCATCCTTTTGTGCTTATAGATTAAGTGATATAAATTTGAATCGGTTTCAAACGATATTTTGTAAAAGAAACGGACTTTTATATGTATACCCCTATAAACTACAGTATTTGTATGTATACCCCTAGTTCTCACATATTGCTATAAATGCCCTTGCAATCTTCATAATGGTTACGATTAATACCCCTTCGGCAAAATGTCATGAACATAAAACAAATTATTTATAATACCCTAAATTCACTAGTATTTACATATATACCCTTAAATTCACTAGATTCTTACATATGTAACCTTGACTATATCAAAATTTATGGAATTTTTTTTGACATATTTGGTTGGAGTTTATGATATTTTGACGGAGGGATATAGCTGTAACCTTTTTGAAAAGTTTAGGGGTATCTACAATAATATATATGGAGTCAAGAATATACATACAAATATAGCAATTTACGGAGGTGTATACGCAAAAAAACCCTGAATGAAAACATGAAACTTGACTTTGAACTAGCCAAGTTTTACGTGATACATACCAAATAGTTAGTTTTTAACTGATTTCTCAAATTTTTAAAAGATTTTTAATAAAAATAACCACTTAGAAACTTTAGTTACATATTCATTTATTATATTTTTATATTATAGTAAATAATATCAATGCATAGTAACACTTTCAAAATGTCTCTCTGATATACAATTGTTGAGGATATAGTAAATATTCTTTCTTCGACATCAAATTTAATATTTAGATGAAAATAATACCAGAGTTCTTTTGATTGGCATGTTGTACCAAAGAGAGAAAAAGAACAAAGAGGAAAGTAAAAGAGAAATAGATGGGAAGATATAAAAAGGGAGTCCAGGAAAAACTTTGATTCAATATTACCTGGAGTTAATTAAGAGATTTTGGATTAAATGCTAACAAACATAATACTAGGAGCATTTTTGCAAATATTATGATGTAATGAAATTATTTATAATAATATGAAAACATAATAGGAAAATATGTAATTAAAACTTCAACAGTACTAATTTTATATATATCTTTTCTTTAAACATAGTTTTTTTAGTTTTTAGTCCCTTTAGTCGGTTTAATTAAGGAAAAACTCTCTACAACTTAATGTATTAATAAAAACTCCAGATAATCTCACTTTTATAGTTTTGTTTGAATTTTTTTCTCAAAAATTTGAAAAAGGTCTAAAATATTTAAAAATATCTAGGAACTTTTAAAAATAAAAGAAAGATTTTAGGTGCTTGTATTAAGTATATTTGTCATACTGATTTTCTCTCTTCAACTAAGTAGATTAGATAAAGAATATATTCCTAGGGGTGCAGGCTTGAAATTAACATATTATAATGTTTGCACGGGGTTTTCTCTGAGTTTGTGCGCTTTCTTTCTATAATTTGATTACACTTCTTGATGAGTATGAAACTTAGACGTCATGGTACATGATCAAAACTATGTTTACTTTTTAAAAGTTTAATTATATAGGAATTACTATGTGTATATTTATTCTAAATTTTATTTACACATCCATCTCTACATTCTTAATTTTGCAAGTATATATAATTGTCTGCAACCCAATATGAAATGTTAGCCTCACATGCATCGGCCCATTAGTCTTACGTGGACCATTTGATAGTGTAAGGATCATGTTCTCCAACTATATTGACATGACGCACCGATTAATCTACCGGACAAGATTAGTTTAACAAATAAATCAATATTTTTAAAACAAGACCGATCAATGAATAAAAAAAGATTTTCAACATGTATATTTTTAAGTCCATCGGTCAAAATGGATTCTATATGGATCACTTTATTTGGTTAAAAATATTTAATATATTTTTATTTTTATTTACATTTACATTTTTATAACGAGACTCATTTTATGTATATATACTTTATGTTTATCCATAAAGTGATGGTCTAATTGTTTCAAATGACATTTTGTAAAAGAAAACATAGTACTTGACTTTGAATTAGTTAAATTTTCATGTGAATAGTGAATCGGACCAAAACAATTGATTTTTGATTGGTTCCTATATTTTTTTAAACAAATTTGTAGAAATAATCCACATTAATCAATCCTATTTTCACATTATTATACATTACATCCTTGTATCACAATACTTGCAAAAATGTCTTTATAATTAACCTTTATCATTGATGCAATAAATATTCTTTCTTCAAGTGTCAAATTTAATATTTGAACAAAAATATTGCTGTAGAAAGGAAATTTTTCTTAATGGACATATTATACCGAAGAGAGCGAAAGAGCAAAGAGGGGTAAAAAGAGAAATGGAAAGAGAGTTGAAGAAAGAATAAAAATATCTAACTTTTAATTAAAAGGTAAATCAAGTTAAATAAGAGATTTTTGATGAAATGTTAATGGATGTAAAAGTAGGATCATTTTGTAAGGATCGTGATGCAATGGAGTTATAATATGAAAATAAGTTAGGCAAATATTAAGTTAAAATTTTAAGAGGATTATCTTTTATAAGTATCTTTTTTAAATAGAGTTTTTGAAACCCTCTAGTCTATTTAATTTAGAGACAAAACTCTCTACAAATTTCGTATTTACTAAGAAAACATGTAATCAAAATTACTTTTGTTTATAAAAATCAGAGGTAAAAAACTGAATATTTTGAAGTAATTAAGAAAATATCCATTTTTTTTCAAAATAAAAGTAAAGATTATTGGAAGTTGGTCCTGAATGTAGATGTTATACAATTAGAGGAATTAAAGAGTAAAAACTTGGGTCCTATCTAGATTTTAAAACAGAAAATGGTTAGATGACAGGATATCTTCTCCAGTTTTCTTACCCATCTTATGTGGCTGAATGTAATTGATTTTTCTTTTGACTTTTACATTAACTATTACTTGTAATTTTGTGAAAAAAGTAAAAAAACCCTTATATTAGACCCTTCCCTTGTTAGGATAAGAAAAGTGGAAAATAAATCTTGTCACGCTAGCAACGATCTTTTAAAATACTATTATAAAAATTATAAGAGAATGTCTTTTCGGTACAAGCAAAGTAAAAAAAAAATTATATATATATATATATATATATATTTTAAACCACTTAAGATGCCCTCCAACTTTCTATACAATCCGATTATTTATCAAATATCTTAAACAAAGTGAAAATTCAAAAATTAAGCCCCAATAGTTATTATTTTTTGGCTCCAAAAAAAGTCAAATTAATTTTTTTTTAACCTTCCTTGCACCGCCGGGCGGCGTAATAACCCTCGGCGGGCAGCAACATATTCTCAAACTATAAATACCAAGCAGGGGTCTAGCAGGCGTCTTAATGCGACCGTTGCAAACTCGACGAGCACCAAGAAGTAGAAGAAGAAGAAGCAGAAGAAGCAGAAGAAGAAGAAGCAGAAGAAGCGGATGGAGTTGGTGGCGCCCGCGACGTCGGCGGCGAGGAAGAAGAAGAGGGCGTGTGAGGAAGAGGAGCGCTGCCCCTGCTGCGAGCGCTCCGAATCCCGGCGGCTTTCTTATACCTACTCTCTTCCTCTTGCCGCTTACTCTCGTTTCTCCTTCTGCGCCAGCACCGCCACCTCCCCCGTCGCCGACGACCTCACCGCCGCCTACGCCCTCGAGCAGCTCTCCCCCCGCTTTGGCCTCCTCAAGCCCTTCTCGCTCCCGCCCGGCGCCCGCGATTTCACCCTCCAAGTGACGGCGCAGACGGCGACTCTCCCCGTGCGGTGGGAAGACCCCCCCTTGGTCCTTCGCCTCTGCGTCGTCCGGCGCTGGGTCGAGCGCCGCCTTCTTCCGACCGCCTCCCCCTCCTCCGCGGGTTTGGAGGAGGTTTCGCGCAGCAGGGTGGAGTTCGAGGGGGAATACCGGAGTTCGGCCGCGCGATTTCTCACATCGGACACCGCATTGGCCGACGTTCGTCATCTTCTCGCTGCCGTGTCCGACGGCGGCTATTCTATCCCGTGGGCATCCATGCCCACCTCTTATTTCGCCGCCGACGCTGCCGCCAGAATTTACAAGTTTGTCCGTGGCTTCTGGCGATCTGGCTCGCTGGGGCGGGAAAGGTTTAACTGTCATCTGGACATCATGTTTGTCTAACCCAGGTGAGTAATCCATCTCATCTTCGTTGCTTGCTCCCCGTCGCATCTTATGAATTTCTGTTTTTTGATTTTATTTCCCGATTTCTGAATTCTTCCTGCTTTTTTGAATTGTTAGTCCCCTGTTAACACTTGTGGAGAACAGATACTACTGCTACTGCTTTTTTTTTTTTTCTACCTTGCCTCCGGGATTTGGATTTTTCTACCTTGCCTCTTGAATTTGGATTTTTCTACCTTGTCATCTGGACGTCATGTTTGTCCAACCCAGGTGAGTAATCCATCTCATCTTCGTTTCTTGCTCCCCGTCGCATCTTATGAATTTCTGTTTTTGATTTTATTTCCTGATTTCTGAATTCTTCCTGCTTGTTTGAATAATTAGTGCCCTGTTAATACTTGTGGAGAATAGATACTACTGCTACTGCTTTTTTTTTTTCTACCTGGCCTCCGGGATTTGGATTTTTCTACCTTGCCTCTGGAATTTGGATTTTTCTACCTTGCCTCTGGAATCTGGATGATACTAAAATGCCTATATATGCCCTTTCAAAAAAATGAAAAAAGACAAAAAAGAAAAGGAATGGTTTAAAATGTGAGGGAGATCATGCTGTCCACTCCTAGGTGATATTGCTCCATCTTTCTATATTTTCTTTTTTTTTTAAATTTCTGTATTGCTTTTTTTTTTTAATAGGCCCCCTGACAATACTCATGGAGGATATATAAATTGTTCAGCTTCTGGCTAGCAGGGGGCCTAAAAGAGCAGATACTACTTACTCCCTTTTTTTTTTCTCCCTTGCTTTTAGTTGTTATTGTTGCAGGTCAAGGTCGTAGCAATGCTCCCCTTTTAAAAAAAGCAAAAAAAAAGGAAAAAAAAGAAAAGAGAGAAAAGAAAAAGAATGATATGAAATGGGAGATCACATTCATGGCTGTCCACTCCAGGTAATAATCTTACTCCCTCTTTCTTTCTATTCCTGTTTTTTTTTTTTTAATTCCTTTTTCCTGATAAGCCCCCTGACAATCTTTGTTGAGAATTATATTTTGTCCAGCTTTTAGCTGGCAGGGGGCTTAAAAGAGCAGATACTACTATTTTCTTCCCCTTGTGTCCCTCCCTTGCTTTTAATAGATGTGGCAGGCCAATTAAAGTGGTAGCTCTGAACGGTGATCAAAGGGGACACCCTTATATATCAATGTACCACCTCTGCTGATCTTGCACCATCTTTCTATGTTCGATTTTTTCAGCTCTCTTTTTTTCTTGAATAAGCCCCCTGACAATATTTGTCAAGAATTATATTTTCAGCTTCTGGCTGGCAGGGGGCTTAAAAGAGCAGATACTACTTTTTTTTTGCCTTGCTTCTATTGTTGTTGCAGCCCAATGGTGTGGCTTTGGGTGAATGGACATGATGAGAAGAAGGTAGATGCGGTGAAAACATATTACAGGCCAAAATTGGTGGTCTGAATGGCGTTAACTTGGAGATGAGACAAGCTAACCAAGGTGCTCTCTGGCCTAGACCTGAAGAAGGGAAGATATTATTGAAGGCACAGCAGCAGGTTCGTGTATGCACTGGGCTGATTTGATGTTGCTGAGAAGAAACCAATCTGTTATTGACATATTAGGGTCATGAACTGTATCATGTTGATTACCAGTTACTTTCCTATGAATGATCTCCTGCAGATGATGGTGATGGTAAATGACAGAATACAGAGCTTATCCAGACTTCAGTCTTCTTTGTCAAAGGCGGAGGAGCATCCCTAAAGTCCAACCGGAGGCCTCATCTTCTGAATTTGCATATACGTGAGAAATTTCCTTTTTATATTTTACCTTTCTTGTGATCTTCTTTATTGTAATCTTGAGTACCAGGTTCTTGTTGGATTACCATGCAGATGATGATGGTAAATGACAGAATACAGAGCTTATCAAGACTTCAGTCTTCTTTGTCAAAGGTGGAGGAGCATTTCTAAACTCTAACTGGAGGCATCTTCCTCTGAATTTGAATATGCGTGAGAAATTTCCTTTCTATATTTTACGTTTCTTGTGCTCTTCTTTATTGTAATATTGAGTACCAAGTTCTTGTTGGAATACCATGCAGCTCACACATTTGGATGATAAAATGATTTGAATAAATTTCAAAAAAATATAGTTAGGGGTGTTCGAACCAAATTAGATCAAATTTACGGTTTGGTTCGGGTTCAAAACACGTTATGTTTGATTCGGTTTGGAACCTCTTCAACCCGTGGAAACCGAACCAAACCAAGTAAACCGAAATAATATTATATAACTATATTTTTAACTCACTCCCATGGACAACACAAAGCAAAAACCACGTGGAACAGTACACCCACTAGGCAAGTACCATGCTGATTGGGGCATGCTAGAACCTTTAAAGAGGTGAACACTTTTTATCTTGCCGATACCAGACTAAAAGGTCTGCACGGTGTGGCACCAAGCTGGCAGGCTCCCTGCCGCCCAAGTGAACGTCTGTGAAAATCTTAGTTCTATACCGGACGCTTTCTTTCGCTCCTTCTGCGTAAGGTCTATAAAGAAACATCCACTCTGCTTGCAAGCGTTCAAGTGGGCCGGTGGCTGATGGGTTTTTAGGTTGGATTAAAATCAATGAAAATTAAATAGAGTTCCAATTAAATTGAATTTTTTTTTTTACTTAAGTCGGTTTAAACAGATCCAAACCGAAGTAAACCGAACATTTTCGGTTTGGTTCGGTTCGGTTTGTAGGATGAGTCGGTTTGGTTTGGTTTGAAATTTTTTTGCCGTAAACCGAACCAAACCAAACCGTGGACACCCCTGAATATAGTTCAATAAATTTCAGAAAATATTCTGCAAGATCCATAGTTCAGTCATGTGTTAATCTTTGTCAGTTTTGTAGGTTTAAAGAACTGGGATTGGAAAAAAGGATGGGCTGATACAGCTGAACATGTATTGGAGATGATACATTTGCTTCTGGACATTCGTCAGGCTCTCAATCCTTCTACTTTGGAGACAGTTTTGGGGAGAATTCCTATGGTTTTTTTTAATGTTGTTATTGTTTCCCCACAGAGATATTTTTGTCAAGCCAATGTTCTAGGCCGAACCGATATAGGTGGACATGTATTACTTCCATGTAATCACAATAACATTAATTCTGGTAATAACAATAACAACTAATGGTAGTACTAGTACTAGTACTGGTAGTAGTCCTTTTCTCCCGGAATAATTAATAATGAAATCATATCTAGTCATGATTTGGTGAGCCTTCTGTTCTGGTTCATTCTTCATGCTAAGTGCTTGATAGCTGGTGAATGATTACTTCAAACCTGAGAATTATTGAGATCTTGCTTTGCTCTATTTCTATTTTGCCATCTTCTATACTTTCTGCTCTTTCATATTTTTGCTTTCTTCAGATGGGCTACCTTGGATCCAATGTTAAGCCTTTTTGTCCTGATTGATTTATCAAATGTACTATGGGTCCTTGTTTCCCCCTTCTGAATGGTTGTCGCTTTGAGTTCGGGGGATTATATTGTCATCCATAATTTAGATTGCACATGTAAATTTGTCACATTTTGCAGGTAGTGTATATAGTGGATCAAGTTTGTGCAGTGGAGAATGAAATGCTTTTTAGAATCCAACGTCAAGGGTTGAATGTAGACCCTAGAATTCTTGTGGTAGGTTTGCAATGTTACCCTTTGGCCTAAGTTTTATGTCTCCTACTGTCTCTGTTTTATACAATGACAAGATTAATACCTGATGCAAAAGGGACAACATGTAACCAACAGCTTGAAAGAGTCTCTGGAACATAGCATAATCTTATTCTGAGAGTTCCTTTCAGAACTGAAAAGGGAATTCTGCATAAATGGATAGTTGATGCGTGGAGCTACCTGAAGACCTTTGCAGGGGTTACAGTACAATATTATCAAATTCACTTTGTCCTCAATTTTTTTAACATTGAAAACCAATGAAATCCATTTTCATGGGCGGAGGACTTTCTCAATTTTTAAGTTTAACTAATGAAACAAAGATATAGATCATTGGTAAATGTCTCAGCACATTGTTGAGTGAGGTGTTCTAAAATTCTTGTTTCCAAATAGATGTGTAGCGAAGGAGAAGTTTCTTATGTAGGGTTCTGCAAGTCACAACATCATGCTGAATCAGACTTTTAAGGTGGACAAAGGGAATGGCAACCAGACATTGAGGAAATACCGCATGTTGGATGGTTTGTTGGATATAGATCAGTTACTATGAGAATAACCTTGCCAAATATAGCTGGCCATTTCACACCACCAGAACTGGTGTTCTTTAGAATTCTATTAAGATCCTTGGCAACATAATAGTCAACATGCAGCGAGAAGAAAAATATCTACTTCATCAGATCTAATATTATTCATCTACATGATCTTACCTAGATTTGAAGCTGTTTTGCCCGCTATGAATTAATGCAATTTTCAATTAATAACTAGAAAAGGAATAGACATCCATTATGGTTAGTTAACATAGCTTCTTGGCCATTAGGAATATACAAGGAATGCCAATAGAATGAATTGAGTGTGCATGTGACTGTGCAGTAGTTTTTCAATTTCAATGCTTATTCATATTCAAGTGTCTATACATGTTATTGGTTTTGGTATGTCTCATTTTCAAAAGGGTTCTACAACTAGTCCAAATGCTCCCTAAGCAGGTCTACTAGCTTTTTTAAGGTTTCCTGGCATGTTTAGGATTTCCCACATAAAAAGGATGTAACAGGGTAGAAATTCCATGACTGTCGGTTTTCATGAGACCCATGCTCAGTTTCATCTGTTTTTGCTTTCCTCATTTTTTTGGTGCACTCCTTGTTAACTTGTTCACTTCATTAGGATGCATTAAGTGAAATCGCTTCAGAGTAACATGGCACTCCAGATTTTATCATTAAAACATCTCTGCTATCTTTGTTTTTGTTTGTTTGTTCATGACTTTTATTTGTCCTTTTCTGTGCAGTGAAACATTGCACATGGGTTAGAAAAGACAAAGTATCCAAGTCGGACATATATTGGAGAAGTTATGAGGACAAATAACCATTTCTCATGCCAATTTGGTGCTGATTTACTTGCAATGACAGTGCAGACTTTCTCATCACTAGTACATACCAGGAGATTGCGGGGAGGTGTGCTATTCTTTCTTTAGTGATATCTAAGGTAATCTTTCACTAGTGGATTGGCTTTCTGCATGTGATAATAAAGTGTTGTTGGCTGTCAAGATGGCTGACATCATTGTAGCTATTTATATTATTAACAACTGTTGGCATTGTTGCTCTTTTGGCTGGAAAATGTCATTGATTTGAACTGTATTAGTGTAGACCGAAACGGTGTCCATACTTTATTCTTATTGGGTTATGATTGAGGTACTTCACCTTTTTGTGGATTTAGTATGCTCATGTTATTGATTGATCTATCAATACATCCGCTATGATGTCACTATGAATCTTGTGATTGCTTCACAACTCATCTCAAATAGACAGTCTTAGTGTTTTCTTGTAAATGCATATTGATGACAATATTATGTAGTTTTCTTTCTAAGATGAAGGCAGTTAAAATGGATGGCGATATCTTGCCTTGACTTTGCAAATTGTAATTCTTCTTTCAACCAATATGTTTAAAATTAACTTTGTTTCCATTCTTCATTTGATGAAAGTGTTGTATTATTATTCACATGAAAACTTGCCATGAACTCCATGCCAACAATGGGGATTTGTCCTTCCACATCCGAAGCCAGCCTCAAATCGCTGAATAAGGCTTTGCAAAGCCAGAAGTGATAATATTCTTATAGCATTATCTATCAGCATTGAGATTATTGGATTACTTAAGGCTTGTTGCCAACCATGACACACCATAGAGGATGCTTCATAGGATTAGCCAATGTGGATTGGAATCAATGCCCAGCAATCTGATTCAAGTGGGGAAAAGCCAATCCCCCAAGGAAATTTATTAACCAAAAAAGAAAAAAAAAAGAGAGGCTGGATTGACCTTGTATCAGCCTGAATACAACTAGAAATTAAGCCGAATCAGCTCAAATAGGGCCTTTCCATTCGTATTGGGATGGATCAGGCTTGCAGCTTGCATTGGGCCTAGTGCACCCAGATAGGCCAATATGGGCCTGATCCAGCCTAGAATCATGGTTGGGGTTTCAACCTATAATTGGATTTCTCATATTGAAGACTATAATTTATGTTACTCCATTGGCTTTGGATGTTATGTGTCATTAAAGCTTTGGTCATTTATTCATGTTATGTCTTTGATCCCCATAAACCACTATCAACCCAAAAGCAATGTAATTCCATTAGATTTGATTGTTATTATGCCACATTCACTTTTTATGATTTTTTATATTTTTTTCTTTTTACTGATTTTCCAATCTTTCTGTTTTTTTTTCCCGGTTTTTTAATTAAACAATTCAAGCTGATCCAAGGATCAACCATTCTCGCTTGGATTGGCAAATCTGCAGCTGGCCGATCTGATCCCTATCCAGATCAAATCAAGACCAGGCAATCCCAAGTCAAGATCTGATTCTGCCTTCCTTGCCATAGATGGGGTGAACAGGGTGTTTACTGAATTTTTGAAGCATATTAGAGAACTTAAAAATTGTGAGTGAAACACACCACCCTACTAATTGATGTGGTGTTTAGCAAACTTTCGATTGTCAATGGTGCTCAGCTCTCCAATATAGCAATTGATTTAAATGGTGTTCAGCTCACCAACATGCTGATTTACAACAATATCTCTTCACAAATAACAAAGTGAGTTTATGAACAATGTAGAAATCAGGTTTAGATTGTTCTGTATGTGGGCGGATGAGGAGAAGACGAAGAGAGGGAGAAAGAGTATTTCATGGAGGAGGAGGAGGTTGGTGATCAGTTCTGATCCCAATCCCATCCCGCTGCATATCTAGGGCAAATTTAGCTCTTACAATGACCAAACAGTCCCTGTTACATAAAAAGACCTCCAGGGGTGTTCAAGGAAAAAGAATAAACTTAAGTTACTTATTAGATCTGGTAATGAACCAGTGTCCCCAAAAGGTGGACCGGCCCTGTTACATAAGAAGACCTGAACTTAACTTAAGTTATCGGATCCACCTTATTGGGTATGGTAATGAACTAGGGTCCCCAAAAGGTGGACCGGCCTATCCACTGCACCCCCCTCAAGCTGAGCGTAGATGTCTTGCATGCACATATCCAACATAGAGAGAAGCCTGTCCTTGGGCAGTCCCTTGGTGAAGATATCAGCAATTTGATCAACCGACCGGGTATAGGGAAGGCATAGTTCTCCAGAGTCAAGATGCTTACGAATGAAGTGCCCATCAATCTCAACATGTTTGATGCAATCATGCTGCACCGGATTGTTGGCAATATCGATGGCAGCTTTGTTATCACAAAATAACTTCATGGGGAGACCAATGTCCTCTAGGAGTAACTTCAGCCACAAGAGCTCAGCCAAACCATGTGCCATAGCACGATATTCCTCTACAGCACTAGAACGAGCACACACATTTTGCTTCTTGCTGCACCATGTGACTAAATTCTGCTCAAGAAACACACAATAACCATAGGTAGACTGACAGTCGTCTCTGGAACTAGCCCAGTCGGCAGTCGGCACCAATAAAACCTATAAGAGAAAGGGAGGCATACTTGTAGAAGAGAAGACCTCGTCCTGGGGAAGTCTTGATGTATCGAAGAATTCTGTCCACTGCCTGAAAGTGAGGCGTCCGAGGAGCATGCATAAATTGACTAATGACACTCACAACATAGGTGATGTCAGGCCGTGTGTGGGTCGAATATAAGAGTCGGCCCACTAACCACTGGTAACGGCCCTTATCATCCTCAGAAAAAAGCGCAACATCTACATTAGTCAATTGCTGATTTGTCTCAATAGGAGTAACAGCAAGGCGACACCCTAGTTCCCCAGTTTCTTCCAAGAGATCCAAAGCATACTTTCGGTGACACACATAAATACCAGCCTTTGAATAAGCAACCTCAAGACTAAGAAAGTACTGCAGCACTCCCAAACCTTTAATCTCAAACTCCTTTGCTAAATTTTCTTTGAGAGACTGAATCTCTTCGGTGTGGTCTCCTGTGATGACCATATTGTCAACATACACAATAATAAGAGCAACACGACGATCCACCCACTTAACAAATAGAGTATAGTCAACATTGCTCTGAACGTATCCAAAATGAATCATAGATAGACGAAATCATTCAAACCAAGCTTGAGGTGATTGTTTGAGCCGATACAAAATCTTTTTTAGATGACAAACCTTCTCATGTGTGTGATACCCAGGAGGAGGCTGCATATATACCTCTTCCTGCAGGTCACCATTGAGAAAAATCATTTTTGACATCAAGCTGAGACAACCTCCAAAAGAGCTGGGCTGTAAGAGAAAGAATGACCTAGACTGATTTGAGCTTGGCTACAGGGGCAAAGGTTTCATCATAATCCATACCATAAGTTTGTGTAAAACCTCTTGCAACCAGTTTGGTCTTATACTTGTCAATAGATCCATCTGATTTATATTTGATGGTGAAGACCCACTTAGAACCTACCTACTACTTCCCAACGGGAGGCTCAACCAGTTCCCCTGTAGCCTGTTGGCCCTTGTCACTCTTAAGTTAGGGGCAAGAAAGTAGAAGAAGAAGGGTGGAGAAGAAAGAAGGGGTCGTGCCCCCCTCCCCCAGACCACCGGTCCAACTGGGTGAACCGGTCCGGTCTGGTAGAACCCCACTCCCTCCTCTTTACAATTCCAACTTGGTCCAACCAGGTTGGTTTGAAGCTGGATCCGAATCGGTTTCAAGGTGGTCCGAGCCACCTGACTTAACCCTCGCCCGAGCCAGGTGCAACCTAGTCCGAGCTAGGGTGCAACCAGGGTCCGAACCACATCCGAGTTGGTTGGCGGTTAGTGCAATTGTAGTCTTATCGCACCGCCAGCGCCACGATCTCGTCTGTGCTCCGATTTGCGTGTCGTTTGCGACGTTGGGTTCGTATCGACGAGGCCTATCTAGGTCTAGTGCGTTGCATCCCTAGCCTGCCTCGTTTTGCATGCCACTTTTGCACGCATATCGAGGACTCCGGTCGCGCATCCCGAGGCCCGCTCCAGCTGTCTCGATTTGCATGCCAACCTCTCGACGCACTGATTTCGCAGCAGCCAGCGTCCGATCTGCCTCGTTTTGTGGGCCACAACTGCACGTATATCAAGGACTCCGATCGTACATTCCGAGGCCCGCGTCAGCCACCTCTATTTGCGTGCCAACATCCCGGAGTGACGATATTGTTGCATGCTTCCTGAGGCACCTACCAACGATCTTCACACTATCGCTGACCCGTCAACTGCTATGTTTACCACCCCGGATCATTTTATTGTATTTATTGTAGCCTTTTACCTCCCTGCGAGGAGTGGGCCATTATTTTATTGTATTTGGAGGGTGGTACACAAGCACCGGGTGATCTTCTCTCACGCACCGGCGTAGAGGTACGTGCTAGCCCTTTCCCTACGATTTGCTTGTCATGTATTTGCTTTGATCTGCCGCTGAATCGTAAGATAGGACCTAGCCCATGATTTACCATCATTGTTGGCTGTAAGTGCGGTATACCAATTCCAAGTTCCGACAGGACTTTGGGTGGACTTAATTCTTAGACTTGTGGTAGTTCCTCAACTACCAAACGATCCCACACTTCCTCATCGCGAGAGGGACGACTAATCATCTACTTCTATTTGCTGGCGTGGTTATTCAACTAAAACATTGTGTGCCTAGACTGCATCTACTTAATAATTTAATGATTGTTACTGATTCCTACCACCGCTAGTGAGTCTTTCAGCTGTCTCGCATCAATATTGGTATTAGGACCCAGGTTCTACTTGTCTAGGGAGTTAGTTGAGAGTCTTGATTGGGTCATAGTGGCTTGCATGCCCATGCGTAGTGGTCCATATTACCATCAATTTGTAGCCATGTCAAGGTAATCCGTAGGACCTCCTAAAGAGACTCAAACTGAATCTAGAGTCCAGTCTGCTTTTGATACGGTCCGTGAGCTCCACAATACTGTAGGTTAGCGCTTTGATCAAATAGAGGGATCGCTCAAAACAATTCATGATAGGGTGACTCAAACTGATCATTCCCTTCAGGAAAGTCACTACCTTAGAAGGAGTTCCCCGAGGACCATAGGATCACGTGAGAATCTCGAATCGAGGACCCGTGAGGGTTGACCATTAGCCACTCCCACCTCTCCCGACTGTTCGTCTCGCTCGATATGATGATAGAAGGGGTCGCCACCCAGGTTATGAGGATGATCCGTTTGAGGTAGTTGATGACGGGTTTCGTAGAATTCTGCCTGCACGGAGAGGTCCTCGCCCTGATTTTAGGTGAGCCCAAGACTATAAGTACGAGAGTAGGCCCTATCATGATCAAGCCATCAAAAATGTCAGAGTGGATGCGCCTATCTTTGACGGATCCCTGGATCCCCAAATCTACATGGATTGGGAGGCTGGTATGGATCATTATTTTGATTGGTACGAGATGTCTGATAGTCGACGGGTCCGATTTGCCAAAATGAAACTTATGGGCCAAGCTAAGACCTTCTGGTTTAATGTGGAAGCCCTTCTTAGGCAGCGATATCAGGAGCCCGTGGAGACATAGGATGAGATGAAGGTGAAACTTCGTGAGAAGTACCTTCCTGCCACATACCATCATCGTCTTATTGATAAGTGGCAGAACCTCACCCAAGGGAACCGTACCGTGGCTGAGTACATCTCTGAATTTGATACTTATCTTTTGAGATGTAGTGTTCGAGAGGAGAGTGCGATGACCCTTTTCACGCTTTCAGAAGGGTTTACGCTCAGCTTTTCAGTGCGAGTTGTTCAGGAGGGATGTGTCTACTTTAGAGTATGCGTATTAGGTGGCGTTAGAGGCCGAGCAGTTAGAGATTGAGAGTGAGTCCTTCCAGCGTCCGAGGCCTCCTTTTCAACACCCTCTTGATACTCGAGGTGCACCTGCCTACCGACAGAGAGAACCTATGATTCGACCCCTGGATCTCGCTCGTCAGGAGGTTTCTGCTCCCAAACCCCGTATTCCAATCCGGGAGCAGTCGCTACCACTTCCTACCCCTCCCGCTTGCCCCTAGGCAGCAGCCCCACCATTCCGACAGGAGGATAGAGGGAAGGCTCCCTTGACTAGAGAGTCCTCTACTGCTGGTCCGCATACTCAGTGCTTCCGATGCTATGGATATGGCCATTATGTATCTCATTGTCCTACCCGTACCTTGACCTTAGATGGCATTGAGTCTGAAGAGCCCCCATTAATCACTGAGGAGGTCCACTATAAGGTAGATGAGGATATGACTAATGAGTTTCAGACAGATGATCATGTAGTTGATTGTATTCAGAGAGAGTACCACCATGTGGAGGATGTCATGGACCTTCTAGAGGGAGGTAGGGTAGGTGTGGTCCGTTGCATCTTGACCCAGCCCAAAGTTAGTGATGACTGGCGCAGGACCGCGATCTCTCATACCTATTTTAAACATGATGGCAAGGTGTGTAAAGTGATCATTGATAGTGGGAGTTGCATTAACGCAATCTCCACGAATACAGTTGCATGCCTTGGCTTGACCCATGTGGGTCATCCGAGTCCATATCGCGTGTCCTGGGTGGACTCGACGTCCATCCCGATTCGGATGAGATGTTTGGTCCCTATTCATTTTCCTCCTTATGATGATCTCATTTGGTGTGATGTCTTACCTATGGAGGTTGGGAGTATTATCTTAGGCAGACCATGGATTTATGATGTAGACGTCGTTCTTTACGGTTGATCGAATACCTACGTGTTTCAATTTGGCACTTGCCGTATTACTTTGAACCCCTCCCGGCCTCAGACATCTGCTCAGCAGGAGTCCACTCAGCCTAGCACTTCTTCTTCTAGTGCTTCTGCTACTTCTAGAGCTTCATCTGTTACACCTAGCCCAGTTAAGTCAAAAGCTCCTGCTACCCCTAGTTCGACTCGTTCGAGTAATACTCCCACATATAGGGATTCTATCTTTGGAGAGCCTCCATCTAAGACTCTTCAATTGATTAGTGCGGGGGAGTTTGAACGAGAGTGTATCGAGAGTGATCCAATCTATACCCTGACAGTCAGAGAGGCTATGGATGACGAGACCCCGAATGATCATCCACCTGAGGTTACGGCTATCCTTCAGGAGTTCCAGGATGTATTCCCGGAGGATTTGCCAGATGGTTTACCTCCGATGCATGACATCTAGCACGCTATTGATCTCGTTCCGGGGTTCACTTTGCCCAACTTGCCACATTATAGGCTCAACCCCACTGAGCGTGCCGAGTTGCGGAGGCAGGTTGAGGAGATTTTGAGGAGAGGCTCGGTTCGGGAGAGCATGAATCCTTGCGTCGTTCCCGTACTGTTAGCTCCAAAGAAAGATGGTACTTGAAGAATGTGCGTGGATAGTCGTGCTATAAATCGGATAACTGTCAAATACCGTTTTCCTATTCCCTGCTTGGATGACATGTTGGATATGATGGCGGGAGCCACGATATTTTCTAAAGTTGATCTCAAGAGTGGCTATCACCAGGTTAGGATTTGTCCAGATGATGAGTGGAAGACAACCTTCAAAATGAAGGACGGTCTTTATAAGTGGTTGGTGATGCCCTTTGGGCTATCCAACGCCCCTAGTACTTTCATGCGGCTAATGACCCAAGTTTTACGACCCTTCATTGGGACATTTGTGGTCGTATCCTTTGATGATATTCTCATCTACAGCCGGACTAGGGAGGATCATGTTGACCATTTGCACCAGATTTGTGCCGTCCTTTGAAAGGAGCAACTATTTGGCAACCTCAAGAAGTATGCATTCATGACTGACAGGATAGTCTTCTTGGGGTTCATTATATCCATTGAGGGTGTTTCTGCAGACCTTGAGAAGGTTAGAGCGATAGTAGAGTGGCCTGAGCCCTAGAATATCCACGATGTTTATAGTTTCCATGGCTTGGCTACATTCTACCGTCGTTTTATACGTGGGTTCAGTACAATTACGGCTCCAATCACTGATTGTATCAAGAAATGAGCCTTTGTCTACACTAAGGCTGCCACATTAGCTTTTCATGACTTCAAGGAGCGGATGACTCAGGCACCTGTTCTTCGATTACCATATTTTTTTAAGGTGTTTGAGGTTTCTTGTGATGCTTCTGGTATTGGCATAGGTGGAGTATTGAGCCAGGAGGGTCACCCTGTTGCTTACTTCGGCAATAAATTGAATGATGCTAAGCTGAGGTATTCCACTTATGACAAGAAATTTTATGTGGTAGTCCAGGCTCTACGTTATTGGAGGCACTATCTCTTGCCTCAGGAGTTTGTCCTCTTCTTTGATCACGAGGCTCTCATATTTCTTCATACCCAGAAGAAGCTCAACCCTAGGCATAATCATTGGGTAGAGTTTCTCCAGGCATATACATTTGTTCTCAACCATCGAGTAGGTGTGGAGAATCGTGTGGCCGACGCGCTGAGTCGTCGAGCTTATCTTTTATCTAGTGTCAGCGCAGAGGTCACTGGGTTTGAGAGACTTTGTGATAAGTACCCTGCTTGTCCTGATTCCGGCCTGATCCACATGACACTTCATTCTGGACCCTCTAGAGAGTTTAGTGAGTATATTCTTCAAGAGGGATTTCTTTTTCGTGGAGATAGGCTATATATTCCATAGACCTCAGTTCGTGATTTCTTAGTATAGGAGATCCATGCAGGTGGTCTAGCTGGTCATTTCGGCCGCAATAAGACCATTGATTTAGTGGAGCACTGGTTCTATTGGCCTAGCCTGAAGCGCGACGTGCCACACATTGTGGCTCAATGCCGCACCTGTGCTATGGCAAAGCAGAGGAAGCAGAATACCGGATTGTACACTTCGCTTCCCGTGCCAGATAGTCCGTGGCAGGACGTTAGCATGGACTTTGTTTTAAGTCTGCTACGAACGGTCCGTGAGTACGATTCCATCCTGGTAGTTGTCGATAGGTTTTTAAAGATGACTCATTTTATGTCCTGTTCCAAGACTTTTGATGCGTCTAGAGTAGCCCGTTTGTTCTTTGATGGGGTTATCCGTTTGCATGGGCTACCAAAGACCATGGTCACAAACAAAGATGTCTGTTTTACGAGTTATTTTTGGAAGACCTTATGGCATCTATTGGGCACTAAGCTCAAGTTCTCCACAACTTATCACCCTCAGACTGATGAGCAAATTGAGGTAGTCAATAGGAGTCTGGGGGATCTATTGCATTGTCTAGTGGCAGAGTATGCGCGTAGTTGGGATTTGATCCTATCTCATGCTGAGTTCGCGTATAATGATTCGGTCAATAGGTCTACAGGTATGAGTCCCTTTGAGATTGTCACTGGCCATAGACTTAGGAGACCTATGGATCTAGTTCCTTTGCCCGTTCAGGCCCGTTTGTCAGAGTCTGCCGAGTCTTTAGCTGAGCATATTAAGAGCTTGCATGACACTATCCGTCGTTACATAGAAATCAACAATGAGTATTATAAAAATTTGGCAGATGCACACCGACGTCCACAAGAGTTTTAGGAGGGTGACTACGTCATGATCAGGGTCAGACTTGAGCGGTTTCCATCTGGAACCGTTAAGAAGCTACAAGCTAGAGGAGCCGGTCCTTTCAAGATCTTGAAGCGGGTAGGGTCCAATACGTACGTTGTTGAGTTACCACCATATTATGGCATTCACATTCAATATCTCTGATTTGGTACCATATCGGGACCCAATAGTGATTCCCAGTGATCCATTCGAGCCTTCTCCTCCCCTTGTGAGTGACCCCACACATGAGTGTCCACCTGTAGCCCCAATGTCTAGTCGACGTGAGCAGATTGAGCATATACTGGATGAGCAAGTTGTTACATCTCGGGACGGCGCACATCACGGATACCTGGTTCGTTGGAGGGGACGACCGCCTTCAGATGACACCTAGATCACTTGAGCTGAGTTGCAGAGGATCGACCCAGACCTCCTGGAGCGTTACCAAAGTAGCAGTAACCCTTACTCGACACGGTCGAGTTCTTCCCAGCCGAGGAGGATTGGTGAGGACACCTGAGCTACAGTCCGGTTCCGTCCGGACCTCGTTTACCACCGTCGAAGGGCTCTTCCAGCATCGTTGTGGCTTGGGGACAAGCTAGAGCCTATGTGAGGCTTGGAGACATCATTTTTGTTTTTATTAGGACCATTTATGGTCCATTATGTATTTTTCTAATTTTAGGACTCTTAGGTACGTTGATTGTAACAGTAGAAGATAGGAATCTCTAGGGTCAGGGGTTACAAATCCACTCTCTCTATATATGTATGTTCTCTTTCAGAAGAAAGGATGGTGAATGATTGAAGAAAGAAAAAAAAACATACCTATTTGTGCGTATTGGCCTCTGCGAAAGAGAACCCCCCCAGCTCCGGTGCGACGCAGGAGGCTCCCTGCTAGTGCGACGCCAGCAGGTCATCCGTCTCCCCCCCCCCTCTCTTTCCCTTCCCCCCCTTCTGGCGTTCGCTGGAGCCCCGGGTCATCGCGATTGTCGCCAGTTGTGGAAGCGGTCGTCATCCGCCGCTTGCCGTCGTCGTTCGGCGCTGTCGCCGTCGCCGCCCCGCCGGTGCCGTCGCCTTTCTCGCCGGTCACCCGCCTCTGCCCGCGCCAATCACCGCCTTCATCTTGCCCTAACACTGCCGGTTCGTGCATGTTGAAGAAGAAGAGGAGAAGAACCCAGTCGCACCCGCCGCCCTCACCAGCGCCTTCGTCACTGTCTACCGCTGCCACCAACGTTGGCCGCCGCCGCTTGTGCCGCCGACTCCCACCGGCGCCGCTGCCGCCTTTCCCTCCCCAACCCTCGCCATCGCTCCTCGCAGCAGCCTCCCCCGACGCTGCCTCCCGCAGCCGCTCCCGCCATCGCCAGCTCCCACTGCCGTCGACGTAGCCACTGGCCGCCGATGCTGTCGCCGCCCTACCCCGCCGTCACCGCCGCCCCGCCAGTCGCCCGCCTCGCCCGCCCACTTGTGTCGCCTGCTGGCCCTTGTCACTTTTGGGTTAGAGTCAGAAAGAAGAAGAAGAAGGGTGGAGAAGAAAGAAGGGGTCGTGCCCCTCCCCCTTTAGACCAAACTGGTCCAACCGGGTGAACCGGTTTGGTCCGGTCTAACCCCACTCCCTCCTCTTTACAAGTCCAACTTGGTCCAGTCAGGTTGGTTTGAAGCTTGGTCCGAACCGGTTTCAAGGTGGTCCGAGCCACCTGACTTAACCCTGGTCCGAGCCAGGTGCAACCTGGTCCGAGCCAGGGTGCAACCAAGGTCCAAACCAGATCTGAGTTGGTTGGCGGTTAGTGTAATTGCAGTCTTATCGCATTGCCAGTGCCACAATCTCGTCCGTACTCCGATTTGGGTGCCGTTTGCGACGTTGGGTTCGTATCGATGAGGCCTATCCAGATCCAGTGCGTTGCATCCCTGATCTGCCTTGTTTTGCGTGTCACTTTTGCACGCATATCGAGGACCCTGGTCTCGCATCCCAAGGCCCGCGCCAGCTGCCTCGATTTGCATGCCAACCTCCCGGCGCACCGATTTTGCAGCACCCAGCATGCGATCTACCTCGTTTTGTGGGCAACTGCTGCATGCATACCGAAGACTCCGGGAGTGACGATATTGTTGCACGCTTTTCGAGGCACCCTACCAGTGATCTTCGCGTCACCGCTGACCCGTCAGCTACTATGTTTACCACCCCGGATCATTTTATTATGTTTATTGTAGCCTTTTACCTCCCTGCGAGGATTGAGTCATTATTTTATTGTATTTTGAGGGTGGTACACAAGCACCGGGTGATCTTCTCCCATGCATCAGTGTGGAGGTACATGCTAGCCCTTTTCCTACGATTTGCTTGTCACGTGTTTGTTTTTATCTGCTGCCGAATCGTAAGATAGGACCTAGCCCGTGATTTACCATCACTGTTGGCTGTGAGTGCGGTATACCGATCCCAGGTTCCGATAGGACTTTGGGTGGACTTTATTCCTAGACTTGTGGTGGTTCCTCAACTACCAAACGATCCCACGCTTCCTCATCACGAGAGGGACGGCTAATCAGCTACTTCTATTTGTTGGCATGGTTATTTAACTAAAACATTGTGTGACTAGACTGCATCTACTTAATAATTTAATGATTGTTACTGATTCCTACCACCGCTAGTGAGTCTTTCAGCTGTCCCACATCACCTATCCACTACAAATAGTAAAAAGAGTTTGGAGCACCACCTTTCCTTTCCCATATCATTTCTTATCTCTAGTTATTTCATAAAAAGTTAAAATGAGAAGCCAATCTAACAGAATCTCCCCCAATTGATAAACTTTGAATCTCCTAATTTCTATGAATTAATTAACTAAATTATAAATTTAAATGAAGGGAATAATGACATATCATGATATTGGAAGGACCTAGGAGGGTCTACTGAGCACATTAGCACCTCCTCTTGAGACTTGGAGCACCACTCTTTGATGCTATCCCATAAGCAACTATTGTGGAGCACCCTTGTCCCTTCTCCTTTCTTCCTTTACTTTCTACTTCTCTTCCTCTAACTTCAGGTTAGGTGGTACTGTGTTCACAGCCCCAGTCCACAGCTACTTACCAACAACATGTTTCATCTCTGCCTAAAGCTAGAAACATTGTAAGTTTGCCTTTGAAATATACTGTAAAGTATCTACTTACATGTTATGGCCAGTACTATGAACTAAAATACCCTAGTAAAACATGTGACTAGAACGCAGTGATAAGGAAAGTTGGTATTCTTCTAGATAATCAAGTTATTGTGAAAATAACTCCAATCAAGCAACCCTTTCTATGACTTAATTTTCTTAAGATTTTTCTTGATCTGGTTTGATTTTGAGTTCTAGTGCTTGAGTCATTCTCAAAGTTCATTTTTCTTGACGTCATCGTAATCTATGGAATGCAGAATCGGCCGATCTAGATTGGAATTGGCTGATCTGGATCACATTGCGCCGATCTGATTCCAGGGGTACAATACCCAAAAAAATAAAAATATATATAAAATCAGCTGGAAGCGGCCTGGTTCGCCTGGATCGGACTGGAATCAACTGAATTGCCCGACCCAATGGGATCAAATTGGGATTGGAATCAGCCAATCCTAGAACAGGCCAATTTTTTTCCATTTTAGCTGTTTTTATCTTTTAATTCTTCCCTTGGATTGGCCAGGATCAGCTGATCCGGATTGGATTGGATCAGGATCAGGACTGGCTGATCCAATTCGGAATTCCATGCCATAATCTCACAGTCACTGCCCTGATGAACAACGGTGCAAGAATTCCATGCCCAATCCTAGATCATTAAAACAAGGCAGCACTTCATGTCCTCAACTCATAACACTTGCATATGGAACTATTAGGTTCGTGCTTTACTCAAATAATCCCATATACAACAATGACCAATCCTAACTTGGCTTCTAACATGGTAGCCAAATGCTCATGGTCTAATGGTTGCCTTTGGATCCAAGAAACTCTTCAAACTGTGCATAGATCTTTAAGCTGAAATGTTCCTCATCTTGCATATTACATGGAACTGATACATGATTCTTTGCAATTTCTTCTTTTAAGACACATGTCTAAATAGCCTTCATAAATCTTCACTCTTCTCCATGTTTAAGATGGTCTAGGAAAATCTGGCCATGCTAATAGTTTAGTTACACATGATTTGTACATGATCTTAACAGTTTGTTGTCAAAATTCCCATCTTGCAGGTAGCAACAAGGTTTTCTTGCTCCCAAATACTTTTTCTTATCAAGTCCTAACAATTCTAGAGCAGCAACAATTCTTAAGGCGACAGAGACCTAACGATGGTTGGAGTGGAGCAGAGAGGAGAGGAGCGGAGAGGAGCAGAGAACAGAGGGTGTAGAGCAGGAGGAGAAAAAGCTCCATATCTTCCAGAAGATGTCAATAATGCAGGTATCCTCGAAACATTTGGAGGCGGCACTAGCAGCACAGACTTTCTGAAAAGAGTCGGAAAGGTCGCATTTATTCATAAAAAGTTCCAAAACAAATGCTTCAGCTGCTTAGAGATTGGTCATCAGGCTGCAGAATGTCGTAATGCCCTTGTGTGTTGGAAATGTCGAAGGATTGGGCACCGAAGTTACTTGTATGGAGGAAAATAGGGTTTCAACATGGTGCAGGGAAGGTGTTGAAATTTCGCAGGTAGCACGGTATGAGAAGGACCTAACAGTGGGCATCTTCATAGGAGCTCTGATTGGGACGGTCGAGAAAGGACAGATAAAAGTTTCGGATCTGCAGCAATGGTTCTCACAGAGATGGCTGTTGAGTGGAGCTTGGAAATTATCTATGATAGATGATACAAGATTTCTTGTATGGGCGCCGACAGCAGAGTATCGGAATAAGCTCTTGAAGAAGCAAATAGATATCTTACAGGAGGTAGAGGTGAGATGGTCGCCATGGAAGCTTGAAACAGGCTTCTTTGCTTATTGAAACAGAAGATGAAGTGAGGGTCCCCACATATGTGAAGCTTTGTTGGGGTACATCTGTCTTCATTGTCGAAGTGTTGGTAGAAGATTATCAGGTAGAAGAAGGAAAAGAATGGACATGCAAAGAAGTGGTTGAAGCCTATAAAAGGAATACAGAGCAGCTAGGGATGTTCAGAGAGATGTTGAGAGGAAGAAGACGATGAGTCGAGAAGGGTTAACTCAGCCGATCTACGTCACAGAATCAGACATGAAGTATGGGACTCAGTCACGTAACTTGGCTGATAAATTTAATACAATGCAGGATTTACAGGGGAAGTATAATGCTGATGGGAGGAATATAGCAGATGTGCAGCTAAATGACGGAAAGAACCAGAATCAACAAGCGAGCTTAAAGGATGTGGAAGAGGGAAAAAGTGTCAACTCTGCTGATGTGGCCTGGAGAGAGGCAATTTTGGCTCTTGTATCACAAGTGGTGGATGGCATCACGTCAGGGTTAAAGCAGGGGAGGAGGAGGCCAACCCTAAAAGTTTGCCAACGGGCTCCCAAGAATCAGTGCAAAGTAGGGCAAGTCCAGCTCGTTTCTTCGGCAAACACTGTCAATGGCAGTGAAGGTGCAAAGGATGTCAAAGGAGGAAGCTCTGCTGGTGGTCATCCGAGCATCACTCCACAATTACCTGCCATGCCGGGTACATAGAAGGAAGATTTATGCCCCCTTCCTGAAGTCCAATTTTCTCTATTACTTCCCGTCAACAACGATGAGTAAGGTGACAGTGAGCAAGTAGTCCAGGATGTGGAAAATCAGTTGTCAGAGAAAGAGCTACCTACAGTGGAAAAGTATAACAAAAGAAGGGAGGAGGATTCAAATATGTAACAACAGTTGTTCTCGGACTGGAGTAATGAAGAAATGGAAGAGAGAGCTTCTATTCTGGGTCTGAAGATGCGTAATAAAGTAGGGCAGCTATGTAGGGTTTGGAATCACAGTAACACAGGTGACTACGCATAGTCGTTTCCTGTCTAGAGCGGCATAAAAGTGTCTGCCTTTCTTCAAAGTACTACGAGGCACGTAGAACCAGGCAGGAAATAAAGGCAAGATTGAGTGGACACAGGAATGCGAGGATGCATTCCAAGACCTAAAGCAATATATGGCTTCTCCACCAATACTGTCAAAGCCAGTAGCCGGGGAACCTTTGTTCTTATACCTGTCGGTCACTCCTCACTCATTGAGTTCAGTACTAGTGAGGGATGATGGGATACAGAGGCCTGTTTATTACACCAACAAAGTCCTACAAGGGCCTGAGCTGGGATACTTGATCGCTAGGAAGTTCGCGCTCGCCTTAATACACTCAATCAAGTGGTTTCACCCTTACTTCCACGCTTGCCCCATAGTGATCTACACGAGCCAACCATTGGGCAGGATCTTGCAGAACCCTGAAGCATCAGGACGCCTAGTCAAATGGGCAATCAAGCTAGGGGAATTTGACATCACCTACAAGCCAACGACCACCATTAAGGCACAGACGCTAGCTGACTTCATAGCCGAGTGCACGATCCCGACGCAGGAATCAAGCAGGACTGGCCTCGGTCCTGTTTGGGAGCTGTACATTGACAGATCCTTCTACGCATCAGGCAATAGCGCGGGGATAGTCTTGATGTCCCCAGAGGGAATTGAGCTTCACTATGCTTTATGCTTCAAGTTCCCCGCATCCAATAACATTGCAGAATACGAAGCCCTCCTATTAGACATTTGTATGGCCCGAAGCATAGGGGCTGCTAGTATAAGGATCTTCACCGACTCCCAGCTGGTAACCAGTCAAATCCACGGGAACTTCGAGGCTGACAGTTCGCCAATGTCTATTTTAGGGAGAAATGCGAACAACTGAAGATCAAGAACTGCTACATTTCAGTCGCCCATCCCCAAGCTAATGACCTAGTAGAAAATGCTAATCGAACCTTACTCCAAGGAGTTAAGACTCGATTAGAGGGGGCCGCAGGGTCTTGGGCAGAAGAGCTACCCAGCATCCTATGGTCACACAGAACAACAGCCCGGGCAGCTACAGGGGAGACCCCCCCTTCCACTTGGTCTACGGGGCGGAAGCTCTAATCCATTTAGAAATCAGGAGCCTTTCGCTGTGAGTGGAGGCCACAGAAATAGAAAGCCACCGGTAACTAAGGGAAAACCTCGACATGCTACTAGAGGTCCTAGAGAATGCCATGATCCAAAAGAAAAATACTCGACGGGCCACATCGTGGTTCCAAACAGAAGATGATGGATAACATTCTTTCAATCAAAAAGCAAATACATAGATTCCGTCCAGAAGTCAAGCCCCACTTAATTATCCTCAGTGTTTGCGCCGACCTTTGCACCGGCCTCCTCGTCCCCTTCCTCTGACAAGGAGTGGCGCCCGCTTCAACGGGGAAGCCCGAGACTGGAGCAAGGCCCAACCCCTCTAGGACGGCGTCGATGAGGAAGATGTTGATGTCGTTGGGATCATCATCCCAAATCTCCATCACCAACAGGGCAGCCTTCTCAGAAAGCCCTTGGCGAAAGCCCTCAAAAATAGGGTCGGCAATAAAATCCCTCCAAGTCATAGGGAACGACCATTCCTCATCCACTAGGCAATCGACCCAGAAGAAAGCCTCCTTCCACCCATGTGGGAGGAAATCGGGAGGTACAAAGAAGGGCCCTTGATCGTTGCGACTAACGAATTGAAGGAAGCCGCGTGCACCAGGGATCGCACAACGGCAGACAATGGCGATATGATAGAAGATGTCGGGCAAGGCCTCGACATAATCGTAGAGGCTTATCAGGGCATTGAAGGCTATGACCAAATGCTAAGAGTTCGGGAGGATCTGCGTGGGAGGCACCGTAAAGAGCTATAGCAACTCCACGACGAAGGCAGAGATCGATAACCAGAAGCCAGCCTCGAATATGGCCTCGGTGGCCATGAAAGAGTCGGGACTACCGAATAAAAGCGGTCATCGGCCGAAGGTACGCGTATCCCAAACTGGGCAGGGATTCAAAACCTGTCTTGTATCCTATCAAGCTAGCCAACGTCGATTGTGGTGGCCCTAAGGGCGGCCTGATCCGCCAACACTCCACGAGCATAGCTCGGAGCCATCCCAATGGAACAACAGGAGAAGAAGCTACAAAGTGGTGGCCGCACAGATGACTATGGTTCATTCCCTTCCTACGCTGCCCCTTTTGAAGGCGTGGAACAAGGTGCCTCCTACTCGGAACGGACCGGCAGTAAAGGCAAGAAAGTTATAACCAACCTTGACCAGCCAAAAGAGGAAAGAGTCAAAGATACCCACTGGGAAAGAAGGTAGTACGAGTAAGTAATGAAACAACATTGAATTCACTCAAACCGGATGACCAGTTGTGCAATTGAGGTACAAAATAAAGGCTCCAACGAGCCAACAAGAAAAAATAAAAAAGAGAAAAAAAAAAAGAAGAGAAAGCCTAAGGCGGACCGACCATCTAGTTCCCAAACGGGACCCGAGTTAGAAAATGTGATGGGCTGGCATAATCCAGGTGATAAGTTGGGTGAATATTTTTCTGACAAGGCACCCCGAATACCCTGTCGGTTAAAACTTCTATCCGGTTAGGAATCGGAGAAGAGATCTTAGGAGTGGCAGTGTCAACAGCGATGGTGGAATCCTTGGCAGCAGGCTCCCAGGGGTCGGTCGGAGAGCGGGTGAGGTCAACAGCTTTAGAGGCCTCGGCCTCCTCAGCACCCTTCCCTGAGTCTTCGGAGCAGTAGGTCAGGTCGCCCTGCTACAACTGCTCTATGTCCTTAGCCGATGGGCACAACTCCCTAGCTCGAGCAGCAGTCGCTCGGAAGCCGGCCAAGAACCCTTTGGCAATGCCTTCGTTGTAACCAACAGTGTATTGCTTGAGGCTAAACTCAATGGTTGCCGTCTCCAGCAACTGAGCTCGGGCGTTGGTGATCTCGAGATCATCCTCAACGTTCATCTTGCCCTGCTCTAACTCAGCCATTTGGGCCAAGGCGACCTTAAGCTTGCCACCTAACTCTTCCTTCGCTTTGATGGCCTCCTCCAAGGCCTGCTGTAGCTCGGCACGCTCCTCCTCAGCATGCCGCTTATCTGTCTGCATCTCGTCAAGCCTCTCGGCGAGGCGATATGTTCGGACGAGCGTCCATAGGTCAGATTGCAATGCCTAGATGGAGAGCTCCAAGTCGTCCCTCTACTCCTCCCCAGAGCGTTTCATCAGGATGCATGTGGTCAAGGCCAAATTGTGCACTACATCACCGTCGGTGAAGGTGCTATCAGGGTGGACCCTCTACACGAGAGGTTGCCACGAGATCGGCTTCTGTGGAGGAGGGGAGACTACCGGTGGCCTTGACTCGATTGGGGCGCTCCTGATGACAATCCCCCTAGCAGGTCGGGGTGGCTCGACCGTGACCGATTTTTGGCCGCTGGTAACAGGGGCCTTCCCCGTGTCCACCTAACGCCTCCTTCGACGAGCGTTGCCGCCTATGGCTACTTCTAGTTCCTTAGGAGAATTGTCGGCGGTCCGCTTCTTCTGGCGCATCTCCAGGCGAGCCGAGATATCCACACCATCAACGATGGGACCCGTTATACGCGCTCGCTGAGGTCGAGGCAAGATGCGTTGGGACCAACGTCCAACCCGAAAACCTTTGCAGAAGGCGGGCCTGTGGACGCTCCTTTCTCAGCCTCCTCCTCGCCTTGAGTTGCGGAGGCCCCTTCCTCGACCTCCGCATCACCCCGAGCAGCTTTCTCGGCGAGCGACGCTCGAACAATCGTCTAGACTGAAAAAGAAAACAAGTTAGTGAAGTCACAGAACCGTCAGAAAAGAGTAACACAAACTAAGGCATGCACTCACTCTTGGACTCCTGCGGAGCAAGGCTGGCCTTTAGTAGCACGGTCTCGAAAACCTCGAGGTCGGTGTCGCTCACGACCTTGGCCCAGGGAATCGCCCTCTTCGGCTTCATGTCAGGACGGATCCGATAAGGTAGAGGGTCCTCCTGCATGGGTGTAAAGTTGAAGACCGTGTTAGTCTTAGGTGTGGTCTACAAGCCAATCTGACTATGTAAATCTCGTTCATTTATTAATAAAATGGCATATTTCATTGTGTGTAATTCGTATTGTTATCATCTCATAATGAAGTCTATGAATATGTGCGATAGTGATCAGATTATGATAAGATCATACTAATGAGACTAATCACTTAAACACACATATTCTCAATTGTTTCTATTCGGAGGATATCCGAGATGGACATCGGATATCAGGTTAGACTAGTACAGATTACTCCTGCTCATATGATGAGGGTGATTGATCTCATAATCACTTGTGTGGAGACACTAAGGCGAATATGTATGTGCTCATTAGAGAATGAGTTCACTGAACTGATCCGATTGAATCGTTGGATGGTATAGTACCTCACTGTCAACCAGCTTGATTCTATTGTCGCAGTTGTGTGGATGGTCTTTGGACCTGAGACACTAAGGACACTTTGTCGGTGGACTTTTGTGCTTTGACCTTGGTCTATGAATATCTATTCACGGGATTCTAAATAGCCAAGGATCGGGTACAACGGAATACCGTCGAAAGGAATTAAGTGTCAATAAGGAATCATTCGTTCTCGGTACTTAGAGAGAGAATGCTCTAAGAAGGATGAGCGGAAGTCCCTAGCCAAGACGGATGATAATATCGGGAAATGAGTTTTCCGATATTATTCAGCAGCATCTAATCCAAGTGAGTTGACTGGTTAGGGTTTGACAGTACACCATACCCTGAGTTGACTCGAGAGCATTGCACGAATGAAGGATTATATCCATGCGGTAACTGTTGACAGAAATGTTCCAGGAGTGGGTTGCTTAACCTCAATACCTTCTGGGTTCACGCGGTGTTACTTGGCACCCAACATGATCGGAGGCCCGACCAAATTTAATGTGCGACATTGATTCGGTTGATTAATTGATTAATATGAGTTATTAATTAATTGATTAAGTCAGTGAGGAGTCACTAGACTTAATGGGCATTAACCGGATTGATAATTGGGCTTAGAGGGTCACACACAAATGATTCTTAAGGTGATGGATTAAAATGTGGATTTTATATAAACTAAGGGTTTTTATGAAAAATCGTGTGATTAATATAAAATGTAGTGAACAGGCTGAGCAGGCCAAGCTGCTACTCAACCCTGGCCGCCCTCTCCTCTCTCCCTCTCTCCCTCTAGCACCTTAGGCCGACCTTCTGCTGTGGGTCTACTTTGCCGCTTCTTCGACTCCCGTCTGACGGGAATTCGACCGTGCATTGCGGCGGTCGTTGCGGCGATCGGCGAATCGTTCGTAGGCTGCGAGGAACGAGGAACGAGAGGAAGTCCACCGCGAGGAGGATTGCGTGGACTTGGCTAGAGGTCGGACATTTGCGCGGTTGGCGGTGTCACACCGACGGAACCAATCGGTCGTGGTTTTTGTTTTATCGAAACGGGAAACGGATAGCTGTCATTAAAATTTTTATTTCCGCTGCGTGAGCGATCCGGAGAAACCCGAGAACCCAACAAACCGTGCGGAAATCCCAAGGAGGGATGACCTTGGGGTTTTGGCCGACGAAGAAGAAATAATTCTTCTATGATTTATGGCTCGAGGCAAAAGAACTCAATAGAAGAAACAAATTACGAGGACGGGCCTTCACGAAGAAGAACCCATCGTTTATGAAGGTGTGGGGGAGATGCTAGAACATGTAGTGGAAGAGCACGGCGGTGGGCTCGATGCGCTGCTCATGACGGACAAGGAGGAAGGCGTAAATATAGAACCAAGCATTCGGTGTCAGCTGTGCCGGTGCTAGTCGGTATTGGACTAAAAGGCTACATACAAACCTAGGTACCGGGAGTTGGAAACCTGCCAAAAACATCTCCCGGTATGCCTCAAAGGAATAGAGGACCTCAGAAGAAAGTCGGGTCTTGGGACTAGCTTCCACAGGACGGTATCCGTGAGGTACTTTATACTCCATCATCCGCCTCAGTTCATCTTGCTTGATCAGGCTACGACTATGGCGAGCCAAGGCAGGAGCCCTCCTCTCGGACTGGCTAGAAGAGCTAGTGACTTCCTCTGAAGCCATTGAGGAGGGGGAAGATTGCTCGGTGCAAGGGGACGACCCACTAGATGAGGAAGACGTGGATTTTGGAGACCGGGAAGCGGCCCCAGAAGTAGGAATGAGAGGAGAAAGAAGTCCCTAAGGATTCCGAGGAGTCAACGGAACTAGAGGCCAGGACAAACTCACTAGGAAAAGCAGGAAGAACCAGGCAGCGCAGAAGCTCTCCCTCTATAGGCTTAGCGGGCAAACAAGAGCTCAAAAACAGGTGCATGAACAAGCTTGGCTCGCTTCCCACTCTCTTGCTTTATAGGGGAAGGGCAGTAATTTCGCCCCTCTCTCGCCTGGAACCTCGAGCAATACCAAGGCAACCTATCATCATGACGGTCTGAATGGTCAACTCGAAGACGAGGCAATGCACCGCGCGGCGGTAGCCTCCGGGCGCCCAATCATGTGCATGGAAGCGCCACGTGGGCAAATCGACTCTCCGTTGAAGGTTCGAAGATCGAAGGAGGAAAGCAATGCCATCATTCCCCATAAAAGGGGCGTCGTTTCATAGTACAATCGACATCCCCAGGGATCATTGGGATTACGAAGTGACACGAGTGTAGGTGCTTAGAATGACCGTGTGATTATCATGAAATATCTATGTTGTTTAGTGTAAACTAACCTATTAAAAACAGCAACTAAAGTGCAGTGATCGCCAGAAACTTTTAACTTAAAAGTTTCAAAAGAAATATGATCGCCTACCTTTCAAACGCGGAAGATTGAGTCCTTGGTTCCCCTTCCTCAGCCGGCTGAAGAAAGATAGCCCTTTCTTTGTTTCTTTGTTCTTGCTGTGGAATTTGAGGTTGAGGATCGTCGAGAAGTTATGCTTGATTTCCCCCTTTTGATCTCTTGTTGTTGTTGAGTGCAGCAGAGACAAAAACAGAAAAATGAAGAAACAATGATGATGAGAATTTAAATAGAAGTAGTATCTGAACTAATCATGATTTTAAGCATATTTAGAACAGCAAACTCACTTTTTTAATGGCTTTGAAACCCCTTAGATCAAGTAGGTTTTTGAAAGATTATGCTGTGGTGTGTGTTTGCATGAAGTGAATATGAAAAATGAAACTAATGAAATGAATGCAGTAATGAAAAACTTATGCCCAATCGGTTGAAGCTCTTGAAAGGATGAAGATCTTGAAAGGACGCCGACTTCTGGAAATGGCAGCGCTCCGGCGTTACGACGTTGCTTCGATCTTCAAATCGCTATAACGCTATGGCTCAACTCAACTTAATTCTGTTCTCTCTTTTCTTTTAACATGCAGGGTATTTATAGGCATTTCTTGCGTTCGCGATTAACATTTTAAAAACTCCCGAATTTATCCATCTTAACCGACAGATAATTACTGATTAATTCATCTTTATCTGTAATTATCTAAAACGCGTCCATCTTAGCTGACGCCTTTCAGATTAATTAAGATAAGGATAAATATCCGGGAAAACTTATCTTTATCTTTATTAGGTAAAACGCGTCCACCTGTATAGACGTCTTTTAGACTAATTAAGATAAGGATAAACATCCGGAGGAGAAGTAGAAATAGCCTAGGAAACCTAAAACGCGTCGACACTCACAGACGCCTTTTAGTTAATAAATAAATTAATTAAAATTCAAATTTAATCGTTAAAACAGGAATAAACTCTAAATGGCGTCCACTTGGGTCGACGTCTTTTAGAATTCTTCATATTTTAACTCAAATTTGAGCTAAAATCAATTCAATTGATTAACTTAAACACATCTGTTAAACCCGACACTCAAAAAGATTAATAAAAATTAATTAATGATTAAATATCAGACCATTTCGAGGCATTATTATATGATATGAAATTTACTCGAAATGACGTCAAAATTAGCGTGTCTACAGCTGCCTCACCTTGGCATCGTCTTTGCAAGGGAGTGAAATGAAATGGAATGTACTGAAAAGGTGATGCCAAGGTGTGATGAGACACGCTCTTAACATCACATGACTAGAATTTTTATCGAAATCATCAAGGAAGATAGCGCAAGGAAATCAATGGAATTAATCCTGTCTGGATGAAGTAGACAAGGAAATAAAATAAGGTCGATCAACCTCCTCGGAGTGGGAAGTACCCCAGGTCGTAGACACTGTAGGTTTCATCATGGGGAGCGTTTGCCAGCCAATGTGGACGTGCTACAGCCATGATGGATCTTAAAAGAAAACAAGAATATTGGATAAAGAATCCAATCAAGGATAGAATTCCAAGGATATCTTCAAGCGAACCTCAAAGATAATCAAGATACTCAATTCGGAATGGAATATTTCATATCATGTTGAGATTATTTAATTAATGGTCTGAAACTTAATCAGTAATTAATCCTTATTACAATGATTTCAAAGTCCTACATGATGCATGCTGGGCTAAAAGAAAAATATAAAGTCAAATAAAATATAAATTAATCAAGGATAATATTGTTAAATTGTCATTAATGAGTCAAGATACCAATTCTTGTAATTCAGTACTAAGCCGAGGCTCGTTTATCCGCGCACTGTTTCACAAAAGTGGAACCATCGTCCTCACTAATTAACAATCCAACGGCCTATCCGTGCGATTAAGAATCCTCTGGAATTATCACTGTTTTTGTTGAAGGGGAACTCAAATTCCAGTTTCATCAAAAACCACAAGGTCCTTGATATAGTCTAATAAATATTTAACATATAGTAATGATGATGCAAAATAATCACATGGAAAAAAGTACAAGGGTAGAAATAACCGTCTTTTTAGCCACGGTCGGGACTTGAATTCCACAATGGGATTTTCTTGACATTTCCAGCTTTGCTCAGACTTTCTTGAATTTTCTGCAATCAAAATTATTAGTTCCAAACAAATATTCAATTAAAATCACAGAATTTCGGGAAAATAGCAGATTTGCTAAAACGCGTCGTGTCGAGCAGACGCCATTTAACTTTGAAACGCGTCAGGTATCATAGACGCCTTTTACTCACAGAAACAGATTTCTGGTTGTTCTCTATTCAAACTCCAATTCTATCAATGCACATCCCTTTTCCAATCCGGAAAAGGTCTACTTAGGATCGCGATTCCTCTTATATAAACACCCTAAGGTTACTCCCAAGTAATCTTATCATAATCCAAAGATCCAAAGGAGAGTTTTCTTCCAAATCTTCAAGGTTTCTTCAAGGTTTTCCAAGCCTCCCAAGCTTCAAGAAGGATAAACTCCGAAAAAGAGATATGGATTCCTCAAACAAGAAGATGAAGATGTCTCTAGAGATGTTTGCAGATATAGAGAATCATCTTAGTGGAAGAAATCCCAATCTTCAAGTAAGTTCAATCAACTTTCTTTCATGTTCTTCATGTCTTTTATCATGCTCTTCATCATGCTCCTCATCAAGCCTCCTTTTTTATCTTTCTTTCAGACCTACCCCATGTTTCCTGGCCCAAGAAAGTTCACGTCTCTCCCTTGGATTCGTAAACTTACAAAAAGTGTCAAGCTTTCTATGCAAGTGTTCATATCCAAGTGGGATCTTCAAGGACTTGTAGTGCTCGCTAAAAATTACAAAAGTGCGAACGTAGACTGGGCGGCTATGGGCACCTTGATCGAGTGGTGGCATCCCCAAACTCATACGTTCTTCTTTCAAGATTTCGAGTGCACAATCCTTCTAGAAGAGGCGGAACTTCTATTAGGTCTCCCTAAGACCAGAGATAACAAAGACAAGATAGCCTTGACAAAAGAGAGAATCACCGGTCAACAACTATTGACATCTATCATGAAGGATCCTTCAGAAGCTAAAGGATGCCTCACAAAGAAGGGGATCAATCTCGCAAAACTAGCCGAGTGGACTCTTTATGAAATTGAAGATCTAAGGGAGGATGAGGCGGAAGATGTAACGAAAGCTCTCGTTACATGCCTTGCTGGTGCCTTATTCTTCCCTGCACAGGATAACATCTTGGAAGACGATCAAATTAGTGCTATTTGCGCAATTTTCGAAGGTAAATCCATTAGCACTGCTCTCTTAGCATATCTCTACAGTGGACTTTCTGCAGCTTCTGTGGGTCGTCCTCCATATGGATGCATGCTACTCTTTGCCTTATGGGTAGAACTTCACTTCAAATTCGAGCATAGCAAGAAAAGGCCTTTGAATCCATCTCAGATCTTCTTGAATAGTCCAATCCATTGCATTGCTAATATTGTAAAGTTCAATGAGTACATGGTCAACAAAGTTCCAAAACTCAAGACCCGAGCCGATTGGAGGGAGTATTTGAAACTCATGACATCCGACATATTCGACTCGTCTCCGCTTGCTCTCGTTGGAAAACCAGTTTAGGTGCGCCGCACAGCAGGAGCAGATCTCAAGTTAATTGGAGCCACTGAGTTTGTGTTATACAATCCACACCGGTGCCTTACTCAACTCAGCTTGGCTCGTCGCGAATTCCCTGAATTCTCTCCTACACTTCCAATCAAGAAGCGCGACTTGGAGTCCGATGAAGATTATGAAGCCATACAAATCATTATTACTCTATGGAATCTTGGCTTTAGCTATCGTGTAAGATCCTCTAAAGACAGAGATAAAGGATTGAAATCTCCTTATCTTAAAGGTCTTCATGATATTCTCCCTTGAATGTCCTTTGTCTTTTTTTTTTTTTTTTTTTTTTTTTTGATTTTGATGTAATAAAGATTGATTCCATTGAATAAAGAACAATTTTTCATGCCTTAGAATCTTTCCTCAACCTTCTGTGATGTGCACATGATTTTTCCTTAAGTAAAAACCTGATTTTTCCTGAAAATTCAACAGTTCGGGTTCTGCAAAATGTAAAATGCGTCCACTCAGAAAGACGCCTTTAAAACTATATTCTTTTCCAAAAATTCAATTTAATCCTTAAAAACCCGATTTAAGCTTAAAACGCGTCTACATAACTAGACGCCTTTCAACTCTCTCTCCTACTTTTCCCAGGATTCTGCCATTAATTCCATGATTAATTCCCTGAAACGCGTCCAGTAACAAAGACGCCTTTCATGATTTTCCTGTGTACGGCTCTGAACAGAACCTGAAACGCGTCTACCTATGTAGACGTGTTTCAACCAATTCAAACAGTTGTCCTTTACCGCCTCAACTAATGCGCGCTAAAAAGCGTCTTCCTGAGTAGACGCCTTTCACCCTTTTCGTTACAGACCCGCGAAGGCCCTCCTTTCTTCCTCACTTTCTCAAAAAAATTCCTTCTCTCCACCCGAGCTCCGGCGATTCCGGTGATCTTTCTCTCAAAACTCCTTCTAGAGCCATGGAACACGGCGAGGGTTCAAGGAAGAAGAAGACCTTGGCCAAGAGGAGGCGAAGGCAAGAAGAAGAGGTTCCCGAGGAGGTGCCGGCGGCGCTAGCCGAGGCGGCGGCCTTCTTGGAGGAAGAACTCCCTCCACCGGCGCCCATGGCGGTGGAAGAGGAAGAGGAGGGCGACCTCCACACGGTAAGTCTCTTGTGGTTTGAATGGGCAAGGAAAAGCGGGGAAGAAAGGGGTTCTTCCAAGAACCCGAAATCTGGACTTGAAAGGCGTCCAGACCAGGTGACGCCTTTCAAAAGGCGTCGCCCTTGGTCGACGTCTTTTAAGTCAAATTTCGAATTTTTAAAATAGGTAGAAATATTTTTGAATTGCGTCAAGGTATGTGGACGTGTTTTGAAACACGTCTGTGTATGCTGACGCCTTTCAAAACAGAGTGAATTTTCCTTTTTTATTAATACTGACCCTATTTTTTGTTGTTTCTATTTGCAGGGAGTGATGAGGGTTAGGATCTCCTGGGACCTAGTCATAGGGGCCTACAGAGGGCTCCCGGACTTCCAGAAGGTGCGCCTGCGCCGGATGGGGTTCGGTGAGATATTAGACATCGAGCCATTTTGGCTCGATCTAGTCTTGTTACAGGCGCTCAGGGAGCGTTGGCATGCGGAAAGTCGGGCTTTCCTAATGCCGTGGGGACATATGGTCCCCACCCTAGAGGATGTGGCCAGGATCACTGGCCTCCGGGTAGAGGGCCGACCGGTGAGTGGGGTGACTTACCCCAACTATCAGGGATTAGCAGAGGCCTTATTAGGGATAGAGGTATCTAGCATAGGTAGGGAGTCCAGGATGGTCCCCAGGGTAGAAGTAGAGGCTGCCCTTGGATTAGATGAGCCCCGGCGTCGGTCTGACGAGACCCGGGAGGAGTTTAGGGATAGACTAGCAGAGTCGTCTTCTGCCATCTACTGTAGGGATCCTAGCCAGGTAGAGGAGGTAGACCGACAGCTTAGGGTCTTTCTTGTCTTTTTCTTCGGTCGGTTGCTCTTCGGTACGAAGGGCGACCATATCCATTGTAGATTTTTGTATTTGTTAGATGACCTAGATAGCTTAGGTGAGTATGCTTGGGGTGCGGCCCTTCTGGCCCACTTGTTTGCAGATCTATCTGCGGTCATTCTGGACCGCGAGACTACTGTCAACGGCTTCTCGCCGTTCCTCCAGGTATTAAATGTTTTATTATTTATTCATGATATGCAATATGATATGATGTTTTTCCTAACTTATATGTTTATGCATGCAGGTGTGGAGCTACTATTATTTCCCGCTCGGCAGAGCGAGGATCGTTCGTCCAGATGCTGTCCCCTTGGCCTGCCGTTGGCGGCCAATTGTGGACACAGCTCCACAGCACCACCAGCTGACGGCCCTCCGTCGTCAGTTCTTAGACTATCCAGAGCTTTTGGTAAGTTTTTAACTTATTCAAAAATTTTATTAGATGCAATTCTTTTATTGTTTAAATGTAAATTATTTATATGAATGCATCTAATCTATATGCAGGTGATCTGGCGCCTGTACCTTGGTATGGGCGAGGAGGGTCAGCCGTGGGTGACGGCTGGCAGGAGGAGGTTCGGGAGGCAAATGTGGCTACATTGCCTCAACGAAATTGAGCCTCTCCGCCTCCGGCTTGTGATGAGGACCCTGGGCCTCCACCAGGAATGGATCGACGAGGAGGTCCCAGAGGACGTCGGGAGAAGCATGAGGGGCAAGCAAGCCCTTACAGATTGGCGTGCGAAATTCCCCGAGCAGTACGAGGATTGGCACCGCCGCGGCGTACGGGTGGAGTCCCGTGCGGAGAGTAGCGAGGGCTACCTCCAGCATTACCGGGCCCATTACGCCGATCAACTTCGGCTCCTCCGACCACTCGATGTAAGTATGCATTCATGCGTCTTTAATTTTATTATCTTGATTTATGTTGGTGAATGAATGTATGAATGCGTGACTTGCAGGATGCACGTGATGCGGTCATCATCGACCTCCGGGCCCGCCTACATGATGCGGAGGCCCAGCTCGAACAAGTCCAAAAAGAATTGTTCGATCTGGTATGTATGAATGAATATGAATGCATGTTTTAATTAATTATTTGTTTTGACGATTAGCCACTGACAGTGTTCTTTTGGTGCAGCGAGCCGTCTACACCCAGGCGGCTCCTCCTACTCATGGAGCTTCATCTTCCACTTCTTCATCCTATGATGCGGCTCTGGCTGACCTCCAGAGTCAGCTTGCCTCCGCCATCCACCGGGCTTCTCTCGCGGAGGAGGATCGTGCTGCTCGGGTAAGTTCTTCAACTTTTCATTTCTGAATTTGATTTTAATTACTTGATTGCCAACTAACAACGACTTTTATTCAGGTTGCCGAGCTTCAGGAAGCCCTTCAGAGAGCTGAAGCGGAGCTGGAGCATGCCCGTACTGCAGCGGCTCGCGCCGAAGCTGATGCTGCGCGGATCCGGGCTCTAGAGGAGCAGGTGACGCGTCTCTCCACTGGAGATTTTGCACGCCTCCAGATTCGCCTGGAGGTTGTGACTGAGGAGAGAGATCGCGACCGCCTTCGACTGGAGAGTCTTCAGGGTCGGCTGTCAGTCGCGGAGCATGAGCGCAGGATGGTGGAGGAGCGATATCAGCGAGCCCGCCAGCGAGCTATTGATCGAGGTCAGGCGAGTGCCTTTACTGCCAGCATAGCCATATCATCTGGCCAGGCAGGGCCAAGTGCGATGGGACCGCCTCCAGCTCCTAGAGCTCCACCGCCAGATGCCCAGGACGAGGCCCATAGCCAATTGGATGAGGGCGGAAGGGAGAGCCAGCCTTGAGGGCTTTTGTACTTCTTTTCCTTTTCATGTATCATGTACAAAATACTTTTGATATATACATGAAACTTTTGGGCTCCAATTTCGTGTTCCTGTGCTTATCTTGCATCCTGTACAACACTTAACAAACAGGTTAAGTATCTGTTTAAGCTTAGCCCCTTGCCTGACCAAATAAATGGTCAATTAATCTTTTCCTTGAATAAATGGTCAAGGGGCATAGCCTTTATTAACAAAGGTAATAAGAGTAATCAGACTTAAGCAAAATGCAACATACAAGCAAACATATGCTCACTGAAAATAAAATGAATGAAACACACTAAATGTCACAAGCAAATGCTAATTGAAATATTTTTGTGGTTTTGAAATATTCATTTTTGTTTGGAGTTTTGAAATATGTATATTTTTTTTGAATTTTTGAGATATTTTTTTTTTGAATTTTTGACATATGCATTTTTTTTTTGAATTTTTGCATATACATTTTTTTTGAATTTTGACATATACATTTTTTTTTGAATTTTTGACTAAAAGACCAGTATGGTACTTAGATCAAAAGATCATATTCATTTATTAACTTAATTTCCAAATTGTTCTTTAACAACTTAACTTAAAATCCATCGTGTTTGAACTTATGTTTCCATTCGTGATCCCATTTGATGATTTGACCCTTAGTCAATCTAAGCCATTCTTTAAGCTTGAAGTACACCTCTTTAGAAAGAAAAGAAGAATAGATTTAGAAAGCCCATGAGAAGGTTCCGGAGACCTAAAAAGATGTCCCTTTCCAACCCTAATATCTGTTGGGGTTCGGTCATTTTCTTTCCGGGGTATTTATCGACCTTGCGTTCCCGTTTGTTTCATTTCATGGCCTTGATGTAACGTTTGTAGTGTATTGGCCTTTTGATTTCGAATTTGGCTTTTTGCCTTTGCTTTTGCTTTTCTATTCTTTTCTTTCTTTGCTTTGCTTTGGAACGGATCTCCCCCATTTTTTTTATGACGGCCTCCTACTAAGATGGCGGGTATTCTTGGTAGTCTATTCTAAGCCTCGTTCCGACATCATGGGCCGAGTGTAAAACAGAATTTTTCTTTAAAAGGAATGATTTGTACTTTACACTCTTGGTCAAGCTTTTGATATTCTTAAGGACTTGGCATCTCTTGTTACTCACGAATCAAACGTGTCAGTGTGTGTAGTAATGGGTTTGAAGTTAAATTATTCAGACTAACAAAGAAATTTGAGTTTATAAATTTTCTGATTCCACTGGTCTTTGTACCATACTGACCAACTCTTTATCCTAAGGGTAGTATTTCTTAAGATGTAAACCATTCCAGGGATGATTTAGCTCTTCTCCTTCTGCATTAATAAGACGATAAGCATTACCAGGATAAGCGTGCGATACAACATAAGGCCCTTCCCAGTTGGGTTGGAGCTTAGAACGCGGACCACCAGGTTTTACAAAAATTCTTTTAACAACCATTTCACCGACTTTGAACTTTCGTTCAATGACTTTCTTTTGATAAAAACGTGCTAATCTGTTTTGATAAACTTTTGCATGATTAGCAGCTGACCATCTTTTCTCGTCTAAAAGTTCCAATTGAGCAAGGAGTGCTGAACGATGTTCATCAATGGAGAATTCCTTGTTCAATTGTACTCTTAATGACGGTATAAGGATCTCATATGGAACTACCGCCTCCATTCCAAATGTTAAGGAATAAGGAGTTTGCCCAGTAGGCGTGCGGATTGAAGTTCGGTAGGCCCATAGAGCCTCAACCAATTTTTCTGGCCAATCTGCGAATTTGTTAGATTTACACGTCTTTTTGATAATTTTTATCAAAGTCTTATTAGTTGCCTCTGCTTGACCATTGCCTTGCGGATAATAAGGAGATGAATGATGCAATGCAATTTTATACCTGTTGCAGAGGTCCTTCAATTCCTGTGACACGAACTGCGGTCCGTTGTCGGTGACGATGGTACTTGGAATCCCGAATCTTGTGATGATGTTCTTCATGATGAATTTGCAGACGGTTGATGCTTTGATCTCCACGTATGCTTCAGCTTCTGCCCACTTGGTGAAGTATTCTGTTGCCGTGAGAATGAAAGATTTTTGCTTGATGCCGGAATCTGGGTTACCAAGAGGTCCAATAATGTCGAAAGCCCACATGGAGAAAGGCCATGGGGAGGAAACAGGATGGAGTGAAGATGCAGGGGAATGAATTTTGTCGGCGTGAAGTTGACACTTGGCACACCTACGGACATATCCTACACAATCTTCTTCCATGGTTGGCCAATAAAATCCTTGTCTAAGGATCTTCTTTGCTAGCATCTGTCCATTGACATGGCCACCACAAACTCCACTATGAGATCCTTCCATAACCTTCCAAAGCTCATCCTCGTCTAAACATCTCAGAAGAACTCCATCAAAACCTCTCTTATATAATGCTCCCCCAACTAGGGTGTATCGTTGAGCAACTCTCCTAATAGCTCTTTTCTCCTCAGTTGTAGCTTCTTCAGGATACGATTGATCTTCACAATATTTTGCAATTTCATAATACCATGGCTTCTGTTCATCATCCATCTCTTCTAACAGCTCCATCAGCATGATTTCTCTTTTCTCCACGATACTTCCATCTTTGAATTTCTTCAGCAACTTCTCCTTAGTTCTAAGAAATGAAGGATCTTTCACGGCGGGTGAAAGACGCCTATGAACTATGATCGATTCAGATTGCTTGCTGATAGGAAAATCAAGAGAAGATGCAAGTGAAGCTAGAGCGTCAGCTAAGATGTTTTGATTTCTAGGAACATGGACAAAGATCAATTTTGTGAAAAGCTTTGAATAAGCAGAAGTAAGTTCTTGATATGGCTTAAGCTTGGGATCAAGAGTTCGATACTTGGTCAGCACTTGGCGAAGAATTAATTGGCTATCACCTACAATCCTGAGTTTGGTTGCACCATGGAAATGAGCAGCCTCGAGACCAGCAAGAAGTGCCTCGTATTCAGCTATGTTGTTGGTGACTGGAAAGTCAAGCCGAAAGGCTTGTGGAATGGTGACACCTTCAGGTGATAACAGAACGATTCCGATCCCCTTTCCATGAGAATTCAGAGCTCCGTCAAAATGCAGAGTCCACATATCATCTCTGATTTGATTTACGGACATCAGTTCCTCATCCGGAAACTCTGATCGCACTGGATCAAATCGAGGAAGGGGATGATGAGCGAGATGTTCTGCTATGGCATAGCCCTTGATCGCTTTCTGTTGAATGTAAATGATATCGAATTGAGATAGAAAGCTTTGCCATCGCGCTAACCTATCAGTAAGAACAGATTTCTCCAGAAGGAACTTAATCGGATTCATCCTAGCGATGAGATGGACTTCATGGGCCAGAAAATAATGCTTTAATTTCTGAACAACCCAAACCAATGCTGCACATGTTTTCTCCATCGCCGTATATCTCTGTTCAGCGGGGTTGAGAAGTTTAGAGAGATAGTAGGCTGCCCTCTCTTTTCCTTCTTCATCCTCTTGTGCTAAGACAGCCCCCACTGCATCATCCAGGACTGAAATATAAAGTATCAATGGTTTGCCTGGAGATGGTGGTCTCAAAACAGGAGGACTTGCCAAATAGTCCTTTAATCCATCAAATGCCTCCTGACACTTATCGTCCCAATTGAATTTGACTCCTGGCTTGGTAAGCTCGTAAAACGGCTTACACCTTTGTGAGTGCTGGGAGACAAAACGGCGAATAAATTGTAGCCGCCCGATTAATCCCCTTAACTCTTTCAAGTTTTTGGGAGGTGGCATTTCTCTGATAGCCTTCGCCTTGTTGGGATCGATCTCAATTCCCCGTTTGCTGACAATGAATCCAAGCAATTTCCCTGAAGATACCCCGAATACACATTTCTTGGGGTTCATCTTCAACTGATATTCTCTCGATCTCTCTAATACCCTTGCCAAAACTTTGGCGTGCTCAGCCTTTGTTTTAGACTTAACCAATAAGTCATCCACATACACTTCCAAATCTATATGCATCATGTCATGAAATATTGCCATCATAGCTCTTTGATAAGTGGCTCCAGCGTTCTTCAATCCAAATGGCATGACGACATAACAATATGTTCCCCAAGGTGTAGTGAATGAAGTCTTCTCTTGATCCTCTTCTGCCAGCTTAATCTGGTTGTATCATGAAAATCCATCCATAAATGATAACGTCTCATAGCCAGCAGTGTTATCGATGAGTACATCAATATGAGGCAATGGAAAATCGTCTTTAGGACACGCCCGGTTCAGATCGCGGAAGTCAATGCAAATTCTGACCTTCCCGTCTTTCTTCATAACCGGGACTATATTGGCCACCCATTGCGGATAAAGGACAACTCTAATGAATTTGGCTTTGTGTAATTTATCGACTTCTTCCTTCATCTTTAAAGCCATTTGTGGGTGGAATCGCCTTAATTTCTGCTTGACCGGAGTAGCTCCATCTTTTAATGTTAACCTGTGTTCAACTAAAGATGAGTCTAACCCCGGCATATCCTCATAACTCCAGGAGAAAGTGTCCTTATAATCCTTAAGTACTTGTACCATTGCCTTTTCATCCTCTGCAGAAAGATTTTTACTGACGAGGACAACTTTAGGTTCGTCTTCAGTCCCTAAGTTTATTTCTTTGGTGGGCTCTTCGACGGCAGCTGAGGGTTCATCAAATCTCTTCACTCCACTGGCATATGCCTCCGCTGCGTCCTCATCATCTTCCTCATCTTCAACAATGGGGTCCTTTTCATGTACTAACTCATATACCCCGTACCCATCATTGACTGACTCATCATCTGTACAATCTACTGGCATCTGAATTGGATCTTCTAAAAGCTGAGGGATTAAAGAGTAAAAGGAACATTTATCAGCCAAATCCTGGAGGTATCTTTCTGGAATTTGCCTACCCTTAGGCTTCCTAGACTTCCTAACCTGACTAACCTGCCTAAAACTAGACTCCTTAACTTCACTAAACTGTCTATCATAACCTAATGAAGATGAAGCAGGATGAAAATCCTGGGATACAGGTGGGAATACAGGTGAATCCTCCCGTGGGGAGGGACAGAGTAGATCTAGGAGAGAATCTTGACCGACGGACCCGCGCGATGGGGCGTAATCGGACAAGTAAGATGTTTCCTCGATAATGATTTGGGAAGAATTTGTTGTAAAATTGGCGTTTTTTTTGGATATCGGAGGAATTATACATGAAGCAGGAGTGAATACAGATGGGAGGAGAATCGGACGGAGGAAGCGGCACCAAGGCCAGAGGATTAGGGGGATCATATAGCAATATGTCCCAGATCAGATCATACATCCTCTCTAGGTCGAGAGGAGGTTGCGGAATAATGTCCCGAGGGGACAGAGTGATCATTATGGGCGGAGCCCGTGGAATATCTTCAATTATGACCCGCGACCAAGTCGGGGTCAAGAGTAGTGTACGGAATAGAGTATGGAGCATTAGGACATGTGAAGGATATGTCCCCCTCCAGAGCAGATCTGTTGTATAACCAGCTTCATAGGGGTCATCTGGCTCCCCTTCATCAGTTTGTTCAGATAGCAGCATCCGCTTATCAAAGATTGCGCCAGGGCTCTCAATTAGCTCGTCGATCTGCGGTGGCCACTTGGGTTTTGCGGGATCCAGGAATAGTCTGTTCAGTGCTATGTATAGGTCCCTTAGGTCGAACCATCTGTACCATTCGCATTCAGGGCCATGGAATTTCCTCCTTTTCATAGGCCGCAGAGCCTCCAAGGATTGGTACGTAAGTAGTTCGGAACAATGTCTGGCCAAGTCCCTCCCATATATGTCATGGAAGTCAAAACAGGAAGTAATGACCACCATGTTGTCGTGACTAAGTATGGGCCCTTTCACAAAGTGTGTATATAGAGTCCATGTTAAGGTATCTCGGCCTTCTTTCAGTGGTGTGGACATTGTTTCCAAGATTTCTTGACCATCTTCTTGCTGAACCCTGTCTTGCTTCAGTTTCCTCGGCCTATAGCCCAGACCGCTTCCAGGTACTGCCCGATGATTTTTAACAGGAGTGGTCCTGCCTTGCAACTGTGTGCCCAGACCTTTCCCAGGCTGATAGCCATTTTGCATCATGATTCTCCATCCTGGGGTACTCATGCACTTCCCCCTTTTGATAGCATTTAATGGGTATGGAGAAATGGTAGCGGCTTTCAAAGGATCAGCCACTGGACGGTAGACCTGTAATACCGACAGAAAAGGTTGTCGGCCAGGTAAAACAGCAGATTTAATATTCAATGTATGAGCAGCAGCAAGGATCGGCATGCTCGTCACTTTAATAATTCGTCCTTTATAAGGGAATTTGAGGCATTGGTGATTCGTAGAAGGAATCGCCTCAAGAGTTTTGATATAAGGACGTCCCAGAATGGCATTTATGGAAGGGTCGATTTCTAGAATATGAAATTCAACCTCTGCATGACTTACTGGACCTAGCTCCACCTTTAAATAAACCATTCTCAGAGGGGAACGGGTAGAATTGTCGTATGCCGTAACTGAGATGGGGCTAGGCAGCCATTTCTCCTTGGGCACACCGCATAGCTCCAGGGTCTTCGGAGGTAAAACATTAATTGAAGCCCCTGTATCAACCAGGCATGCATCCACGGCCTTTTTGGAGATATTGACCGTGATGCTCAGAGCCATGCTTCTAGCGGCTGGCGGTGCTAGTTCCGATGTGTGAAATGTAATTGAGGGCTGATCCCCCTGAGGAACTAGTAGTGCTGCAATTTTCTCTACCGGCACGTCTTCGTTAACCATCACCTTCTGTAGGTATTCCATTAAAGTTTCTTGGTGAATCTTGGACCTTTTAATCAATTCCAGTACAGTGATCCGTGCCGGTGTTCTGTCCAGATGTTTCAACAAGTCATATTGAGTGCCTGGTGCACTCTCTTCATTATGGGCTTCCTCAGTCGGCTGTGATGGGCCGTCTCTGACTGTGGACTGAGGAAAGACCTTGTTGAAAATCCTTCCACTCCGGAGCGCATGTTCCTCGACCGTGGAGGATCCGGGTGACACCTTGAGTACAGCAGAGTTGGGTGGCGTAAGCGGTGCGGAGGGTTGATGCGTAGGTGGTGGCGTTGGGTTAGGTGGTGATGGCGTAGGGTTAGGTGGTGATGGCGCGGTGCGGATTAAAGGCCTAGAGGGTTGGATGGTAGATGGGTAAGTGGTTGGCGAAGTGGGGAATGGTACGCGTAGTAACGGTTTGGATGGTTGGGGCATATCTGGGTAGGTGGTAGTGGTAATGGGTGAAGTGGGAAATGGTACGCGTAATAGTGGCCTAGATGGTAAAAGGGGCGCGTTATTGGTTTGCGGAGGGGTATATGATGGAGGCGTAGGAGTGCGGGGCGCAATGGGTCTAAGGAAGGTGGGTAGTGGTAGTGGGTTATTGGATGCGGGCGAATGATACGTGGGTGTGGGCAGAGGGGTGATGGTGACGGGTTGTGGTCTGGGTATGTGGATGGTGCGGCGTGGTAATCGCTCTGCGGTACTTTGAACGTGACCCGTTGAGTAGAGAGAGGAAGAGTCCTCTATCCTCCATTGTTGCCCACGACTAGCCTCAGACTGGCTGTTCGTTAGAATGGGAGCAACCTGGTTCTGATTCTGGTGCTCCGGGAGCGGATTCTGCACTATGCCCATGTTGGGTGGTGCTGCTGCTTGTGCTGGTGGTCTTGCTTGCTGCTGCTGTTGCTGCTGCGGTCTCCTCGCCTTCAGGGCTGTTATGTATTTCTTCATTTCCTCCCAGTCTATGCCGCCCTGCTCGTTGAGATCATGAATGTAATCTCTGAATTGGAAGCAGGTGTCAATGGTATGCCCAGGTTGCCTGTGGAAGTAGCAATACCTGGACGTATCGGCATTTTGAGGCCAGACGGCCTTTTCCCTTGGCAAAACTAAGGCGTTGGCTGCCATTAAAGCACTGAAGATATCGGCCAAGGATTCTGGGAGAGCCGGGTATTCTGCCCTCTTCGGGCCTGGAGGTCTCCTCTGCTGGTTGTAGTCACCAGGAGGAGGGACATTGTGGTACGCTGGCGGTGCGCGCGGCTGGTACTGTGGCTGTTGCTGGTGCTGATACTGCTGTTGCTGGGGTTGCTGGTACTGCTGTTGCCGTTGCGGCTGTTGCTGTAGCTGTTGCTGGTTTTGATTCTGATTCGGCTGCTGGGGCCGTTGATACTGCTGTTGGTACTGGGGGTTCTGCTGCTGTCTGTACCCTTGCTGCTGTGGCCTCTGGTACTGCTGCTGACTCCTCACGAACTGGGGCGAGTTATTGTTCATAGTGCTCACTTGCTCATGAGAGAGCGTGCCCTCAGTAGTCGGACATGTGCTGGAAGAGTTCGGCACTGCAGGCTTCCGAGGCGGAGGTCTGCTAGGTCTATGAGGATCAAAGACGCTAGAGAATGTAGCGTCCTTGAAAGCATTCTGGCAGTACCGTGCTCTTTCATAGAGCTCTGCCATGTTAGTCAAATTGTTCAAGGAGAGGACGAGCTTAAACTGGGGCGTGGCATTAGAAATTAACATTTTCACTTGTTCAGATTCGGACAAGTGATCCTTCACCTTTTCAGCCAGACCCCGCCACCTGTCAGCAAAACTGACAAACTCCTCATCAGGTTTCATCTTTTCTGCAATGAGGTCCGTGATAGACAAGGAGGGTGCAACTCTGTCCTGATATCGTTGAATGAATTTGCGTGAAACGATACCGTAATCTTCTACTTCTGAGGGTTCCAGGGAAAAGAACCACTCGAGGGCTGGTCCCTCTAGAGATCTCTTGAACAAGAAGGCCAATGACCTCTTGTCGTTCTGCCATAAAGAGGATTCATACATGAACTCCTTCAGGTGTGTGAAGGGGTTACCAGTACCGTTGTACTTTCGGTACACTGGCATTTCAGAGGGTGGCAGATGGAATACTGGCAGACTCGGTAGACTGATCTCTGGCACAGCTTTGACCCCCATCATTTTCTGGAGGTTATTAAATTGCTCATCCATACGCTCCATTTTGGCCAGCAGCGTTTGTGTGGTCAGATCTGCTTGAGGAGGAGGAGGAGGAGGAGGAGGTACTTGGTAGGCCTGCTGCCTAGAGTACGTTGGACAGGGTGGACAATAGAGGGGAGGTCCGGCAGCGCTTCCGCCATGCCCGAGGGCATTTTGATAAGTAGGCGTTTGCGGTCTAGCCGGTTGCCTAGATGATGAAAGCTGCGGCCCAGCTGGCCGAGAAGTAATATGAAGGCCCTCCATGGCCTGATGGATATAAGGAGGAGGAAAAGAAGGTTGCTGAGGAACAGCAGGGGGAGCCACAGGGTTCGGCTCGGCAGGCTGCATAGGTGCCTTCCCCTTCAAAATAGATTGGATCGCCTCGAACTGCTGAGGGTCCAGTCGGGAGGCAAGAACTCTCAGAGCATTGATGAGATCCGTAGGATCAGAGGATGAGGGATCATTCTGATTCATGTCCCCCTCAAGATCAGGATTAGGGATCGCATATTCATGCGAAGGAGGATCAGGATATTGATCACGTGGAGGCAAAAGAGGTGTCCGAACATTCCCATCTAGACGATATGGAATGGGGATAGAACTACGGGAGGCATCAGCATCTCTCCCACTCTCATAGTTGTACTCAGAATCACGAGGGGCATTAGCATCTCCCTCGTAATTAACCATGGCGTCTGGAGCCACACTCAAGTCCCTACCTGATCGTAGCAACATGATGTTAGATTCTTTTTTCAAAGATTTAATCAAACAAGTTGTACAGAGATTAATCAAACAAGTGGATGCTTAACGTGATTTTAGGATTCCTTGTTGAGTTATTTGAATTGGATTAAACCACGATTTCGCTCAGGGAAAGGGTCCTAGTTTCAGTTCGATTTCCACCGTTATTCTCTAGGGCTTTCTCTCACAACGCTTTCAGAATCTAACCGGGACTTCAATTGGTACAACCAGCCCGATGATCAAGGAGGAGCACCTTGATTTTGGGGACTTATGGAGGTCTCAACGTCAACTTCTCTAGTCTGATCAAGGGACCAACCCAATCAGAGAGAGTTGCTGACGTCGAGTAATGTGTTCCTAAGAAGAGGAGGGTATTGGCCTCAATGCGTATGTCCTGTGGCCTGGACGGCCTCTAATGCTTAGTAAGTAATGGGTAGCTAGCACTCAAAACACAAAAATCTGGAAACTGAAAAAAAATTAAGAAACTGTCTGAATCGCGTCTATGGTAGTCGACGCTATTCAAAACAGAACTTAATTTTTCGCAGAAGCAGATGCAGACAGCAGAGAAACTGTGAAGCCTGAAAGGCGTCTAGGTAGGTTGACGCGGTTTTGAAACGCGTCAGCTATCCTGGACGCTTTTAAGTTCGTAGAAACAATTTTCCAGGAGGATTTTCTGGGTTGAATCCTCCTTAAACAAGGTAAAAAGCAATAATCAATCGACTCATGCAAATTTTTTTTAGTTCCATATTTTAAACAGGATGGTTTACTAACTAAACAACTAGAAAAACAATCAATCACACATCATTTTTATCACAAAAACAGCTTTTTGAGTTAATCAAGGGGGGGGCAAGATCTTGCCACTGGGGTGTGCACGTGGTGCACGAGGGAAATCAATTAAACTAAACACTCACCAATTGGTGAGGACGTGTCCAGAGACACAAATGGTGCACCGTGGGTGCCCGATATGATGATAGCAAGAACAAAAAGAAACTAAAAGATGGCGAGACCAAGTCCCACCGTGATCGCCAAAAAAGCTGTAGGTGCTTAGAATGACCGTGTGATTAACATGAAATATCTATGTTGTTTAGTGTAAACTAACCTATTAAAAACAGCAACTAAAGTGCAGTGATCGCCAGAAACTTTTAACTTAAAAGTTTCAAAAGAAATATGATCGCCTACCTTTCAAACGCGGAAGATTGAGTCCTTGGTTCCCCTTCCTCAGCCGGCTGAAGAAAGAGAGCCCTTTCTTTGTTTCTTTGTTCTTGCTGTGGAATTTGAGGTTGAGGATCGTCCAGAAGTTATGCTTGATTTCCCCCTTTTGATCTCTTGTTGTTGTTGAGTGCAGCAGAGACAAAAACAGAAAAATGAAGAAACAATGATGATGAGAATTTAAATAGAAGTAGTATCTGAACTAATCATGATTTTAAGCATATTTAGAACAGCAAACTCACTTTTTTAATGGCTTTGAAACCCCTTAGATCAAGTAGGTTTTTGAAAGATTATGCTGTGGTGTGTGTTTGCATGAAGTGAATATGAAAAATGAAACTAATGAAATGAATGCAGTAATGAAAAACTTATGCCCAATCGGTTGAAGCTCTTGAAAGGATGAAGATCTTGAAAGGACGCCGACTTCTGAAAATGGCAGCGCTCCGGCGTTACGACGTTGCTTCGATCTTCAAATCGCTATAACGCTATGGCTCAACTCAACTTAATTATGTTCTCTCTTTTCTTTTAACATGCAGGGTATTTATAGGCATTTCTTGCGTTCGCGATTAACATTTTAAAAACTCCCGAATTTATCCATCTTAACCGACAGATAATTACTGATTAATTCATCTTTATCTGTAATTATCTAAAACGCGTCCATCTTAGCTGACGCCTTTCAGATTAATTAAGATAAGGATAAATATCCGGGAAAACTTATCTTTATCTTTATTAGGTAAAACGCGTCCACCTGTATAGACGTCTTTTAGACTAATTAAGATAAGGATAAACATCCGGAGGAGAAGTAGAAATAGCCTAGGAAACCTAAAACGCGTCGACACTCACAGACGCCTTTTAGTTAATAAATAAATTAATTAAAATTCAAATTTAATCGTTAAAACAGGAATAAACTCTAAATGGCGTCCACTTGGGTCGACGTCTTTTAGAATTCTTCATATTTTAACTCAAATTTGAGCTAAAATCAATTCAATTGATTAACTTAAACACATCTGTTAAACCCGACACTCAAAAAGATTAATAAAAATTAATTAATGATTAAATATCAGACCATTTCGAGGCATTATTATATGATATGAAATTTACTCGAAATGACGTCAAAATTAGCGTGTCTACAACGAGTTGGGTGCCCATTCGAATGATAACAGGAGCCACGCGTCTCACACCTAATGGCGTAGACGACCTTTCGATGGGCCTCCCGCGCAGTTTCACCCCTACATTCGAAATTCGAATATGGGAGTGAGGGAGCCAGTGAAGAGGGGTGATTGGGTCCAGCCCAATTAGGCCCATTTAGCCCATGGGCCTAGACGCCTACGGCCCACTGAAGCTGGCGCGAGGGGGACACATGGCACTCGGTATCCTGACTCGCATGCAGAGGCAAGAGCCCGAAACCATCAAGTCCAGATCTCTAGATCTCCCAACCTCCCATCCCGTAGCAACTCCCGAGACCTCCTAGGATCTTGGTTAAGCCCCTTAAGAGTCGGGGACGCTCATCGCGTTCAATCCTCTGCTATAAGCAACTCAGCTAGACGAAGACCAGGGACCCGATGTCAAAAGACCACTTCCCCCCAGTGTCTCGCGATAATGAAGGTCCCCCCCCCCCCCCAGGGGTGACCCTTTGCGCCTCCGTGCCATCAGGCGGATCTTTTGGGATACTGCTGCCCACTTATAGTAGATCCTCACGATCCGCTCCCCACGATCGCGAACAAATATCTCATTGCCATTTTATCCCACGATCTCCCTAATCAAGGGGATCTGGTTGTGGGCCAATTATCCCTTCAGAGGAAACCGTCCCTAGGACGCCTCGGAGGGAGAGGGACTATAATCCCAGGATCTTCTCCGGTCCAAGGTATGTTACTTCAAGCATAAAAAACCCCTAGCACGATCTCATCTTCTAGTACCTAACTTAGGCATCAGAGGGTTTTGCTCCCTAACAGACTGGGAGGCCCCTTGATGCCTCTGTTCCCCTCTTGCAGATTCTGCTTTGAGCGTTTCTACTCCAAACAAATTCTATCGAGTAGCTAGGATCTTTGATCGGACAGTCATCATGATCCGATCAGATTTCGACCTCTACAATAATATTTAATAAACTCGTGATAAGCTTCATTTGAAAAGTTCGAAATAGCCAAAAAGTCCAAGAAGCCTCAGGAATTTTGACAGCAAATCACCACGGATCAAATTGGAGAATTGGAACACATTATTAATCAAAACATACATAAAAGTCAAGCTCAATAATTTACGCTTCTCAAGCATCCGAAAACTACCTAGAAGGAACTTTCTGAAGTTCACTCCACACCCCTAAGGATGGAAGTTAACCTCCCTCAAATCTTCATCAAAATTCATGAAATTAAAACTAGAGTTTCTATATATAGATTTTATCAATTTAAAAGATGTGTTGCAATCCATTCTCTATATCTATCATAATAATTATGAGGATCCACATAAAACTTGGCTTAGACATGAAAAACATGAAAATCATGCACTCCAATCCATAATTTAAAGCTTCAAACATCAAATTAAGAACCTTAGATGATAAGCTGTCTTGGAGAACATCAACTCTCACACCACTCCATTGATCTAAACTAATGTGCACACAAGGAAAGCTTTGGTTCTCCAACATAGGCATCACACTACTTCTTGATCTCCACCAACCTAGAAGGATCTTGAATCCGCCTTCACCACATCAAACGGGAGAGGAATCAGAAGAACTTGAGGATCATCCATAAGTTCCAACCTTCTTAAGATCTTCTTCTCCAATTTCTCGCTTGAACACTGCCAAGAGCCTCAAATGGAGTTGCCAAGCACTTGAGAATTGTCTAAGGGAGCCTCCTTCATCAACGTCATAGCATCCATGCACACTAAGAATCCCTCTCCCATGGAGGATGATATGAGAAGAGAGAGGAGAATGGGATTAGGCTCCCCCTCCACCTAACTTATATAATCTTGCCAAATTACACAAAAGCCCCTCACTTAGTCACAATAACTCACTTAACCCAATAGATACCTGATGGCCTTTCAAAATTCGTCTAAATAAGCCTAATAACCTTCTAATGAGCCTACTAAATCAAAACCAAAACTATTTCTTAAATCTTCTTTAATTTGATCTACAAACTATTCTATTCGGGTCAAATTCACTAACAAAAGTTGACTTCAAAATCCACTAAGTCTTAATTAGTAGAAGCTAATTACACATAATATGCTTATTGACCATAAAAAAGATACGAAATCATAATAAATCAATTTTCGTAAAATTCGGACTATTTAATTGTTGGTCAAAAAATAGTCAAACTAGTAAACCAAGTTAGAAATCATGAACCGGAGGGTTGATGCATTACATCCTCCTCCCTTAAAATAAATTTCATCCTCAAAATTATATACTTTATTAGGAACCTACAATCTTAGCCATCACTTGCGTACAAGAGTAGACAATAACTACAAGGAGAAAAGGATTTGTCAGCGGCTAAGAGCTGCTGACAAATAGCAGAAAGCCGCTGACAAAACCATATGTCAATGGTTAGCTGGCCATTGACAAAGTCATGGACAAAAGTCCCGTTGGCAAATATTTGTTAACAGCCAATTAGGAACCGTTGACATATGCGTCATATGTCCACGGCTAGAAGCTGTGGACAAAGAGGACATATGTCAATGGCTACTAGCCGTAGACAAATGAAATTATTTGTCAACGGCTCATAATCGCTGACAAATGGGATATTTGTCAACGCTTAGAAGCCGCTGACAAATAATGTATTTATCAACGGCTGGAGCCACATATACTATTAATGTCAACTGTTGTAGCCACTGACAAATGGTGTATTTGTCCACGGCCACGGCCGTTGGCATATGCATTTGTTAATGGCTGAAGCCGCTAACAAATATGATATGTCTATATTTTTAGCCGCTGATGTAATAGAAGCTTTTGTCAGCGGTTTCAGCCGTTGACAAATGTTTATTAATTAAAAAAAAATTAAATACTAAATAATGCACAAAAACTTATAGATACACAGACCGGTACATAAACAAATACACACATCCAGACAAGCATATCTATACACAAATAAACATATCCACATATAGAAAAAAACACATCCAAAAACTCAGCTACCCTTCTTTCATATCTAAGATTTTCTCGATTATGAACAAACTTTATCTATCTCTTGTCAAGTCCAGCCATTTTTATGTATCCTTTAACTTACACATTAACAAATATGATTGGTTAATAAGTATCCACATATCCACATCAAAAATTTGCCAACATCTCCCTTAAAACTTATACATTATCCACATTCATACACCTATCGCCTCTCCTAAAACTTATACATTATACACGCACGCAAAACAAAAACACACACAGTCGCTTCTCTATAAAGTTTAGGAGAGGGGAGACCAGAGGCTCAGATGGAAAATGTTTTTAGCCATTAGAGGCTAAAAAATGTTTCAACGATCTGCACAAACGGCTGCAACCCGATTGCCCACTAGGACCGTTCAGAGCTACCACGTCGTTAGCAAATGATTTGCAGTGGTTGCAAAGGCAAGTGCATCATCATCGCCTCACACAACAAGAAACTTGATCCTCTCATCTCCTCAATGTGCTCCTTCACAGTATGAACTTAGCCAATAAATACACAAGTCGCGAGTAAGCACATCGATTAGATAAGGGGGTCAAATTTTTTACTATAAGTACATTGCACACATTGTACATGCACGTAAAACACAAACACACAGTCGTCTCTCCATAAAGTTTAGGAGAGGAGAGACTGGTGGCTCAGATGAAAAATGTTTTTAGCCCCTAGGCGCTTCAGTATACTTCAATGATTTGCATAAACGGCTGCAACCCAATTGTCCATCAGGGCCGTCCAGGGCTGCCACGCCATTAGCAAATGCCTTGCAGTGCTTGCAAATGCAAGTGCATCATCATCGCCTTACACAACACAATAAACTCGATCCTCTCATCTCCTCAATGTGCTTCTTCACAATATGAACTTAGCCAATAAGTACACAAGCTGCAAGAAAGCACATTGATTAGATGAGGGGATCCAATTTTTTACAATAAGTACATTTCACATATTGCACACGTACGTAAAACACAAACACACATAGTCGCCTCTCCATAAAGTTTAAAAGAGAGGAGACCGGAGACTCAGATGGAAAATATTTTTAGCTCCTAAGGGTTCTATATATACTTCAGCGATCTGCACAAACGGTTGCAACCCCATTGCCTACTAGGGCCATCCAGGGCTGCCATACCGTTAGCAGATACCTTGAAGTGGCTGCAACAACAAGTGCATCATCATTGCCTCACACACAATACCCAGGACATACATACAAAGAACCTGTAATGACAAATGCATCGTCATTATATTCAATTAATTCAAAAGTGCTACTAACAACAGTTAAACACATAAATAGATAGATAAATATATTTATAGATATAGATATACACATTTCTAAAAAACATTCGACAGCATCTCCCCTAAAAGTTGTATATTTTTCATATTTGTACACCTGTCTGATTTCATACAATCTCATAAAAAACATGGTACCTACATTACATAACATACACATATACATCCACATCCTCATCCGTACTTGCAAAAAAACTTATTTGTATCCACATGTAAATATCAAGTCACATCCATATACACACGTCTCACATCCGCATCTACATACACGGTACATAAATTATATGCAAATTCACACGTGCATCTACAAGTATATGTCCATCTACTTGTATATTACTTTTTGGTACTAGGCGGAGGTAAACCTCTACGTACTGGAGTTGTCAGTTTGATATACTAATGTAGTAATATAGTCTGACACATACACATCCACATGTACATATATAAAGTCGAATAGATAAATAGATACCTAGTTAGATAGATAGATAGATATATGCATAGATAGATAGATAGATAGATAGATACGTACATAGCTCGCAAGATAGATAGATAGGTCGGTAAGATAGTTACATACATAACTAGATAGATAGGTATATAGATAACATAGTTACTTAGATAGATAGATAGATAGATAGATAGATTGTAAGTAGTTACATAGATAGGATACATAGGTAGATAGGATAGGATAGCTATATAGATATGTAGTAGCTAGGTATATGGATTGGTAGATAGATAGCTAAGTAGGTAGATAGATAGTTAGATATATATACATAGATAGCAAGATAGATACATAGATAGATATATAGTTAGATAGGTAAATATATAGACAGATACATAGATAAATAGTTAGATAAGATAGATAAGTAGATATAGAATTATTGAATAAGAGCTGAAGTTATCCAAATCAGGACCAAATTTTGTTTAACACAAAACAATAAATCACAAAGAAAACAACATAAATGATGCTCTAGATGTTCCAAAGCTGAATAACTGATATTTTACATAGCATCCCTCAAACAATTGGATGAATCAAGAAAAGATAGAGCATTCATTCACTGGCCAAGAAACAATGTAGGAAGTCGGCATATGTAGCAAAGAAACTATACAACAATAATGTGACTAAAAAGAGTCTTGCCAAACATATATTATCAATATTCTAACGCATTATCACCAAACTTTCAGTATTAAAAGCGCACTAATTCCCCCCACCTTGGATTTCAAATAATGGATGCAAGGTGAGTGTGCCTTAGTGAGTGTCCACATATAACAGCCAATAAAGAACCACCCTCCATACAGCAGACTGTAAATGAGAGTCCGATTTCCTGTACCACTCCAATTCTGGTTGATTTTCGCGATTTAAATGCCGTTCTAACCTCTGATTGTTTATAGGATTCAGAAACAAAGTTTCTGACACAACTTCAGATTTGAAACTAGAAACTTGTGTTACTGCATTGGAATTTTTTATTTTAAAAAATCAGTCTTTGAGTTGATTATTGAAATTCCTATTATTTTTTGATTAATTTAATGCCACTAGTACAACCCAATGGATCTCTTCTTAAATCATGGTGTGAGGATAAGAAAAGGAACCAGACTAGGCTCGTTATTGCTTCAGCACATTCATCCTCTCCCTCCCCTCCACCACCCACCAACTTTCTACGTTCCTGAAGGTCCTTGATGCATTCCAGCCCCCTCCCACCCCCTCTTCCCCAAACACATCCTACACCTTGTTTCTAGTATTGCTTCCTCCATTTAGTCCCTAACTAGACACTCTGGTGAACAAATAAACATAAATAAACATGCATATACATACAAAAGGAGCTAAGCAGTTGTCCTAGCGGACAAGACTTATTGAGATTCTTCTCTATTTTGAAGAAATAGGATACCAAGTGGAGAAGTGACTTGTAAGTTGTAACAACAGATTACTTTTAAACATTTGAACAACACTTAATCTCATGATGGAAAACTCCATTACAATTCATTTCACATTTACTTCATGCTGATAAATCACTGTGGCATTTTGTTCTGGAGCTAACACATGAAGAAGAAAGAAAACTAAAAGCAAATTATAGAACACTTGTGAGAGGGATGAACTCCCAGAGCACTAATTGCAAAACACCAATGTGCATCCTCACATAAATGAGAAAAACAACCATAAAAGCTACAAGGCCATCGGAGGAAAACCCCATAATTAGATCCTAACCCGCATACCACATTCACAACACAAGAATATTTTTCATCAATTTTCACTGAAGATGGCAATTTGCACACATAATTCTTCAGCAGTGAGCCAACCAAGTTAAGAAACCCATAACCATTCTAGCAAGCGACTTAAACCCAGAACCTAAACACAAGTACCAAAACTCAAAAGAGTAACCCACTTAAACCCATAACCATTCTGGCAATTTGCTACTCTCTCTCTCCCTCTCTCTCTTACACACACATCACGTACGCGCAAAAGTAAGGTGTTGGTGTTCCAGTTGCTGGGTGTTGGACAATGGACCTGCTCTTGGCCATGTCCATCTTTTGCTCCGGTGCCGACATCTCCCACAAGAAGGGCAAGGCCCAACAGTGGATGTATTTTATGGATCTTAAAGCCTAATCTCAAGATAGCAAATAGATCCCATGGCAATAAAGAACAATACCAACCCAATCTCTCTCTCACACACATACAAACACATGCATACTATAGAGAGAAAGGGGGAAACCCTACCGGGTGGAGGCACTGGCGGGGGAGGCCTGGCAATAGAGGAAGCGCAGGCCACAATGGCGGGTGGGTGAGCACGATGGTGGGCCGAGCAGACGTGACCGGCGACGAAGGGGGGTGGGCGAGCACGATGGCGGGTTGAGCGGACGCGACCGGCGACGATGGGGGGTGGGCGAGCACGATGGCGGGCCGAGTAGATGCGACTGGCGACGATGGCGGGCAGAGCGGAGGGAGCGCGGCGGTGGTTAGGGCTAGGAGAGGGAAAAGAGGGAGACAAGGAACTAGGGCTCGGGAGGGAGACAGGGAAATGACTCGCGGCGAATTTTTTTTGGAGTTTTTGTCAGCGGCTCCAAGTTTAGCTACTGACATATAATAGATATGTCAACGGCTAACTTTAGAGCCGTTGACATATAGTTTTTATCAATTATTTTTGTTCTGTTTATTATATACGTCGACGGGTAGACAAGAGCCCTTAACATATAACCTACGTATGTCAACGGCTATAGCGTAGCTGTTGACATATATTACGTACATGTAAACGGTTATATTAGCCGTTGATATATAAATCTATTGTAAACAGTACATTCTTGGCCATCGACTAATATTATCTTTGTCGATACGTGTTTATAGCCGTGGACATATATTCGCTGACAAAACCTGTCTTCCTTGTAGTGAATAAATCTTATCAAGAAAAGGTTTCAACCTCCCACTCAAAGTATCTCTTTGACATAGTATAATCTTATCTGCTAGTATTGAAATAGTAATGTAACCAAATCTACGTGAACACCTTGCTTCCACAAACTCATTTCAATTGTCGGCCACTCATAGTGAAAATGCTTGATTTAATTCGTCACTCTCATGATCTTATCAACACATTGCTCATAACTATGCACATGAGAAGATCCTTATTGCATCATCTCAGTAAATAACTCAAATTTTGCACTATGCCACTTTACCTCATTGTCTAGTAAATCCCTAAACCTCATCCTCAGCTAAAACTCATCCTCAGCTATGAACTCAAATACTTGTATTTCTACCTTTCACATTAGTCCTTACCCCTCATTATTTCCCAATGTATTTCTACCAATGCTAAGTTCTGGAAACTATGTTCCGAATCCTCCTTTACCGCACCTAGATCCTCAATCTTACTAAAATTTAGGTCTGTCACTTAAATTTCAGGAAATGTTAACAAAACGGTTATATATATATATATAGAGAGAGAGAGAGAGGGAGACAGAGAAAGGAATGCTGTGATGCAACCGTGGCTATTTGTGCAACTTGGTTGCATAATACATTTTGGATCTACCTTCATATTGAAAAATAAAATAAAAATCATCATAAAATTTTAAATATTCAATTATCCTCGTAAAATAATTTTCACTCATTCGAGCTTAAATTTTAATATTTAATCATATCCTAATTGATTATAGCGGTCCAATTTTGTGAGAGTTAGATGATGATGTATTCTATAACCTGAGGGGATGGGAATAATCTTAAGAGTAATTTGACTAATTTTTATTTTTTAATTATTTTTAAAAAATTTAATTTGCATGTATCCAATGACAATTAAGATTGAGTTTTAAGATCGAAGTACGATTGAATGGTGAAAATAAAGTCTCAGAAGATGGAAACAATATTAAGGGGGTTATTGAATATTTAAAAATTTATAATAATTTTATTTTTTTAATGTGGAGAAAATATTAAAACAATGCGTGCAATCTGGTTGCATACTACTATAATGCGTTGCACCACAGCGTTCCTCTTTCTTTCTCTATCTTTATATATATATATATAAATAGAGAGAGAGAGAGGTTATATATATAAACAAAGAGAGAGGAATGCTGTGGTTAGACCAAGGCCATGGGTGAAACCTGGTCACACAGTACGTTTTGGTTCTATTCCTATGTTGAAAAAAAAAATTACTATAAAATTTTAAGTATTCAATTACCTCCGTAAGATAATTTTCATTTATTGGAGCTTAAATTTTACTGTTGGATCGTATTTGAATTGATTGTAGCCGTCAAATCTTGTGCAAGTTAGTTGGTGATGAATATTATAATCCGAGCGGATGGGAAGAATCCTAAAGGTAATTTGACCAATTTTTTATTTTTTGATTATTTTTTATAATTTTAAAAATCTGAATTTGTATGTATCTGATGGATGACTAAGATTGAGTTTTCAGATCGAAATGATTGGACGGTAAAAATAAAACTAAAGGAGATAGAAATAATCCTAAGGAGAAGTTATTGAATATTTAAAAATTATGATGAATTTTATTTTTTTAAATATGAAAAATAGGTCGAAAACAATGCGTACAACTCAGTTGCACACTACTATATATACATATATATATATATATATATATATATATATATATATATATATATATATATATATATATATATATATATATATATATATATATATATATATATATATATATATATATATATGCGCCCATTGTTTTCGACTCCTTCCTTATATTTTAAAAAATAAAATTTATCATAAATTTTTAAATATTCAATAACTCTCTTAGGTTATTCCCATACTCTCGGGTTTTATTTTCCCGTCTAATAGTGGTTTCATCTTAAAACTCAATCTTATCCGTCTATCGGGTATATGAAAACTTCGATTTTTAAAAATCATAAAAAATAGTCAAAAAATAATAAATTGGTCCAATTGTCCTTAGGGTTATTCTTATCTCTTGAGGTTATAATATGTATATTGTGGCGCCCCGAATCGTATGTGCAATTCGGTCGTGTCGGCCTACAGCGAACTACCGGTCCAATACATCGACAGTGAGAACAACTCAAACATTTAGTTCTATTTTCCGTACAGAAAGAATATACAAAAATACTAACCATCCATTCATGATACAACCATCATTTTCACGGGAAAAATCTACTAACTAAACTGTTGAATTAAAGATAATACAATAGCTGTCGATTCATCTCATGTACTGAAGAAAATGAAACCTAATACATAATCAATTAATAATCCCAAAAGTTAATAGATTATATTTTTATCTTTAGTGGAGTATAAATACTCAACTCAACTCAACGAAGTCTTAATCCTAAATAATTGGAGTCGGCTATATGGATTCTCTGTCTCCACTCTAAATGATTTTGTGCTACCTCTTCTGAAAAGTTTAAAATTTTCAAATCATATTGAATTACTCTCTTCCAAGTTAATCTAGGTCTACCCGTTCATTTTTTTTCCTCCACTATCTTAATATACTTCACTTTTCTAACTAGAGTCTCCTTAGGTCTACGCCTAACATGTCTAAACTATCTCAATCTCTCTTCTCTCAATTTGTCCCCAATTAGTACCACTCTTACCTTTTCTCTAATATACTCATTACAAATTTTATTTAGTCTAAAATGTCTGCACATCTACTTTAACATTCTCATCTTGGCAACACTCATCTTGGAGATATGTTGTCCATTCATTGCCCAACACTCGTTACCATCTAACATTGCAGGTCTTATCGTCGTACGGTAGAATTTTTCTTTTAACTTCGTTAGAATCTTATAGTCACACAAGTTAATTAAAAAACACACTAAAACATGATCATTAATTGTCTATAATTTCCCAATTACATCATATTTAATTAAAAAATATGTGCTGTTCATTTATTTGACCGTTAAATAAAAATTTTGATCCTTACACATGTAATTATAGGTTATTTGCTTGACTTGCGCACTGATTAGAGAACTAAGTATATGCAACATGAAATACGACATTTGAACATCCTAATGTGACGGTATGATTATAACATATTAGATCTAGATATTTGTTTAAAAATATGTTTGTCTAATAAGTTTTGACAAACGACTTGACTTTGTATGGCCTCTTTACTTATGCTATTAGCAAAATTTTGATTTGATCATTCAGATATCATGTGCGATCGTAACTTATTATATGTTTGTATGTGTTAACCAAAACATGGTTCTTACCATGCATATGCCCACGTAGGGGCCAAGAGTTGGTTATAAGAGATGAGAGGGAGTGGTTGTGGGGAGTTACCCACACTTGTGAAGCACTCCTTGAATATAATTATTCCCCCCTTTATTTGAAAATGTAGAGGAGAGAGATATAAAAGAGGGAGGATGGCATTACGTGAGTAAGAATCTGAATTCTCACAAGAGAGAACTCTCACTTTTGGACAGCTCTCTTTCTCACTCTAGAGTCCTCTCCTTTCTACATATTCTCCTTCTATCTCTAAGTGTTGCTCTCCAAGAGGCTATCACCAAGAGCCTAAGATTTGCAGTGTGGATATTGGGAAGAAGCCCGTCACGTGGTTCTCATCCTCGTCCTCACGGAGCCGTCGCCGTCCATCTACGAACGTCGCCGTTAAGGTACGTTTTCCGTTACGATCCATCTCCGTGCATGCTTCCGCTTGTTCATTTGATGCATGGAGATATTTTATGTTTATCAACAGTATGTGTGGAGGTTTGATATAAAGTGCACATAACATTGCTGATTGCTAAGTCATCAGATATTTATTTACCTATTTAGGAGTTTCATTTTTGTGCTATAATACAAAAAATAACATCCCACTTAAAATAAAATGTTTAACCTATCATATGTTTAATGACGATATTATTCACATTTTAAAAGTGTGTTAATAAAAGGCATCAGAGAATGCTACAAATATACCATTTTACTTTGTTCTGTTGAGAAAGATACATATGATTCGAACAACTCTGTGCAGTCTAACCACATCAGCAACCTACCAGAGGACGGAAGGGACCAGCAGACATCAATAAGCAGCTAAATTTAGTGGGTGCAGTAGCTGCAGCAATTACCTCCACTACTTAGTACCTACCACGGATCACAAGTCCAACATTCAAGAATATTTATGACCCCACCAAAATGATAGACAGTGCGACCGAGACGTTTGTTCAGATCTAACTCATTGTAGTATTTACTATATATCTTGCAAGAGCTTTTTTACAAATTTACCTACTGCAATTGAGTCAGAGTTTTACTGTTCACTATCTTATTTTTTCAAGGAGTTTGTAGCTCAACAGTGTAACATCTCTCTTTTTGTGGAAGTTATTGGGCTATGAGTAGAGTAAACACTATCTATTAAACAAGTTTTGATTTTTAAGCTCTGTCACGTGGATCACAAATACGGGATGCGTGGTCCAGTTCGTAACTATAGACTCTGACATCATGTTGAAATTATTGGACCATCCAACTCAAAACCTTAAGACTATGAGTGGAGTAGGCACCATCTATTAAATAATCTTTGATTTTGTCCTTTTTTCAATACAAGACTATTCTAACACCTCTCTTCACGTGCAGACCGATTTTTAGATTGTGTCACGTGGATCACAAATACGATGATATCATGTTAAAATTATTAAGCCATCCAACTCAAAACCTTATGACCCCACCAAAATGATAGACAGTGCGACCGAGACGTTTGTTCAGATCTAACTCATTGTAGTATTTACTATATATCTTGCAATTGAGTCGGAAATTTATTAGTGAGCGATGTTAACATGACGTGAAAGTTTTTTTAATTTTTTCATCGTGTTAAAGGGAGAAGTCTAAGGCAAGAGCTTTTTACAAATTTACCTACTGCAATTGAGTCAGAGTTTTACTGTTCACTATCTTATTTTTCCAAAGAGTTTGTAGCTCAACAGTGTAACATCTCTCTTTTTGTTGAAGTTATTGGGCTATGAGAATAGTAAGCACCATCTATTAAATAATTTTTGATTTTTAGGTGTAACTATAGGTTCTGATACTATGTTAAAATTATTGGGCCATCCAACTCAAAATTTTAAGATTATGAGTAGAGTAGACACCATCTATTAAACAATTTTTGATTTTGTCCTTTTTTCAATACATGACTACTCTAACACCCCCTTTCAGAGAAAGATTTTTAGACTCGATCACATGAATCACAAATACGAAATACGTGATCTAGTTCATAACTATGAGTTTTGACATCATGTTAAAATTATTAGACCATCCAACTCAAAACCCTAAGACTATAAGTGTAGTAGACACCATCTATTAAACAATTTTTGATTTTATCTTTTTTCCAATACCAGACTATTCTAACACTTTTCACATGATAGGTCACATGAAAGGTGGAGCTGCCATGGTGGTTGTACTGATCAATAATTTCATGTCCATTTGTATTCTTTCTAAAAGTTGGATTTCAATTTAAACATATATTGAGAGGATCTCTTTTCTTATATAAGAAATTCTTGTGCACACCTCAAGCGCCCGCCCAAAGTGGGAAATAATTTTGGCCGCAGAACGTATGGCTACCTTGCAGGAAGAGGCGGCGAGAATGCATCCCCAGCCTCTGCCGCCGGACGAGCAGGAGGCAGAGGCCTGTCTCTACGCCATGCAGCTGCCCCGCGCCGGCGTCCTACCCATGGCGCTCAGGGCTGCCATCGAGCTGGACGTTCTGGAGATCATCGCCCGTGCTGGCTCCGGAGCCCAGCTCTCGCCCACCGAGGTGGCCGCCGAGCTTCCCACCGAGAACCCCGATGCCCCTGCCATGCTCGACCGCATCCTCCACCTCCTGACGAGCCACTCAATCCTGACGTCCTCGGTCGGCGAGGGAGAGGTGCGCTACGGCCTGGCGCCCGTCTGCAAGTACCTCACGAGGAACGACAACGGCGTATCCATGGCCCCCACGGTGCTCTTGGGCATGGACAGGGCCTTCATGGAGAGCTGGTAAGAACTCACTCCTCACCTGTCATGATACTGCTCAGACGACGTATACATCTATCTGTGTAGATCAAGGCCTCATCACCACACCTATGGAGGTGATGGCGGTGGCTGCAGGTACCATCTGAAGGATGCGGTGCTGCACGGCGGTGTCCCCTTCCACAGGGCCCATGGCATGCCTGTCTATGAGTACCGGCAGAGGAACGAGGGCTTCCGGGCGCTGTTCGACGCCAGCATGTGGAGCGGCTCCACCTTCGTTATGCAGAGGATGCTGGAGACGTACCGTGGGTTCGACGCGCTGACCGGGGGAGTTGTCGTCGACGTTGGGGGGGGCGCCGGCGCAGCCATCGGCGCGATCGTCTCCAAGCACCCCGGCATCCGGGGCGTCAACTTCGACCTGCCTCACGTCGTAGAGAAGGCACCTGCCTATCCAGGTGCGTGCAAGGGTGGGCGGGCTCGCTCCCACCTGGCTTGCATCGATCCTTTTCTACATTGCAAATGCACTCTCTTTGCCTTGTACAATCCACCATTATCAGTTATAATTAACTACTCTCCCTAACTTCTTCCATTTGAAAAATGAAGCCAGAAGTAGTTTTAAATCCAAAGTTTTAACCATACACACCCTAAATAGGTAGGACAACCAGATTGGATCCACGAAAACCCTTGGCAACCAGCTGATCTAAGTTTGGATAATTCGGATCACCGAATTCAGAACAACCAGTTGATGTGAAGACTTACCCGTCAAGAGTATTTAAATACAATTTAAAAATTATGGTTATATTGACGTGTTCTAAGTTACTTTTACATAGATACAACTTAAAATGACACCTAAATACAACTTAAAGCATATAAATACAATCACAACTCAAGTTATATTTATGTATTTTAAATTGTATTTATAATTGGTTGCACGGGTGATATTTGATGAATGAAAAAAAGTGAAACTATTTTAGACGCGTAATGAAAAAAGTAAAAATAAGTGGTGACTTAAGATTTATAATTGCTGGAGTTCAGTTTTATCTTGCATTGAAAAGATCCGGACTCAGTTATCTTTGATGGTCCGTGTCAGTGAGGATACACATTTTGTTCAGCTATACTGAATACACGTGCTTTTGCAGGTGTAGAGCACGTTGGAGGAGACATGTTTGAGAGTGTTCCCAGTGGAGACGTCATCTTTATGAAGGTGAGTTTTATCTCGTGCGGACGTCTTCTTCAACTAATTGTTTGCAAATGTCATCTTCATGTAAGTTTTGGTAATCTACATTTATTCACAGCTCAAATCATTTTAGTTGCGAAAAAGACTAAGGCCAATTTCTATGCGCTATTCTCAGGAATTAATGGCAAAATCCCTCTCTCTCTCTCTCTCTCTCTCTCTCTCGCACACACAATAATCTTTTCATGCATGATCACCATCCGATGAATGCTCTTTGATCATCATGAGATAGAACCCTGCAATAAATGCCCATGCGTGTACTCGCATCTCTCCATGGTCCCGTTTTCCAAATTTCCAATCTTATTATGGGATGGAAATATCAAAGTTCATGCGTGCAAGGGCTCGTAACACAGTGGCGCTAGGTGAAGCACACCGCTCCCGTTGGAAGAGTCGGTCGTGGATTCGATCCTACAAAGCCTCTCTCTTTTATAAGAGATTTCCTTCTCTTAGAGGGAATCATATGGCCTCGTGCCGACTCAATCCTAACTCTTCTGAATTTGATATCATGTTCCAAAATTATTAGGCTACTACTGATAAAAAAAAAATATATACATATATAGACAAAAAAGTGCAAGAAATATTCTTTTTTCTAAATTAATGGCTTGCAACAAATAATTCGGTCGATAAAGTAGCTAGCTTTGGTTAATTTCTCAAAACTTTACAGGGCGTCCTTCACAACTGGAGCGACGAGAAGTGCTTGAAGGTGCTCAAGAACTGCTGGAAGGCGTTGCCCGAATCCGGGAAGATGATCTCCATGGAGTCCGTTCTACCAGCGGCACCGGAGAAAACGGAGGCGGCACAACATGCCTACGAAGTCGATCTAATCATGCTGGCTCACTTCGCTGGAGGAAAGGCGAGGAAGGAGAAGGAGTACGAGGCCTTGGCCATGGCAGCCGGGTTTACCCGGTTCCGCCATATCTGCTACGCTCTCTCCACAGCTGTCGTGGAATTCATCAAGTGAAATAAATAATATTTTATGTTTCCCATCTTTTATGAGGCACATTAATATCTCCTAATTTTTATTTATTTCTTGTTTAATTGTACTCCTTTTCGTTTAAGAAAAATCAATTCCTGGTTATGAACTACATGAATGTTTAAAGAATTTGAATTGCACTCAAGTCACTTAGAAGTTGCTTATTCAATTATTTCCCTACCCGATGAACCTGACAAATTAAATCAGCCGGTAGCGCGGTATGCAACTAAATTTCAAAAAGTACCATCAGATTTGGAATCACCAAATTTGAAGCTAGAGAAAACAAAATCCATGATTTTAAAATCATCTATATTAAAGTTTTCAGTTTTTATTTTTTTGATCTCTCTCTCTCTCTCTTTATATATATAAATAAAATTATAAAAAATTTAAAATATTTAATTAACCTCCCTTAAGCTCCTTCATACTCCTTAGGATTTTCATTTCGTTGTTCAATAAAAAAACTTAATCGTAGTTGCCCAATAGATGCATACTTAATTGAGGAGACTCCAAGTAAATAGATTTACCTTAAATGTTAATCTGATGGATTTTTTATTTTATTGTTTATTTTTAATATTTTTAGATATTATTTTTTATATAAATTTGATCGGATGCTAAGAATTAAAGCTTCGAAGAGGAGAACAACTCAAAGAAGCCTATTTGAATATTTAAAAATTATTAATAATTTTAATTTTTTTGAAACATAAGGTAAAGAGGATTCGAGAGAGACTCATCTAAGTTACATGAACCTCAGGAATCCTTTGATAAGTCCCCTCATATATATATATATATATATATATATATATATATATATACAAAACACACACGCACGTGTAAACCTTGAGATTTCTTCGACGTTCTTTATTTACATTGAGTTATATTATCTTTCGCTTAGTAGTGATGCTGTGGGTCTTAGTGAGCATGTACGGGATTTCTACTGAATTCTCTTGCTAAGATTCAACACCTTTGTCTTTTGTGAGTGCATATGGAATTGGAGATCAGAATCTTAGGTTGAGTGGTGGCTAGCTTGACATTTGAGAGCTTGGAATTAGTATAACCTCGTGATAGTTGTGATTTGGACATGGGTTGTTACTCGACTTGTATTGAAGGCCAAAACCAATAGATGGCCGCAAAGTAGAGAGACCTATAGCAACAAGCAGCTGCAGCAGATGAATGTAAGCATGGAGCAGCAGATCAAAGTTGCAATAGATGCTGCTAAGGCGAGGTCGAGTGGACCACTGCCATCACCTGCACTGCTAGTGCCGTCTGAGGATGTGGAAGTTGAGGAGGGGGGAAAATGACGTGGTGGAGGAAGAATCAGGAGGAGATTTTGGTAGGGGGATTCACTGTTCGGCTCAAACCGAAAAATCAAATAGAATCGGCCAATTCGGTTTGATTTGGTTTAGTTTGAATTTTTAAAAATTTTGATTTAAGTTGAAATCAAATCGAATTAAGAAAATTAGTTTGATTTGATTTCTGTTGTTCATAAATCAAACCAACCCGAATAAATCGAATTACGTTAAAAGAGTATAATATAAATATTAAATTCTTAGATTAAGTGTGAGTTTATGCAAATTATAAGATAAAATTTTTTAAATTACTTTTAGATAATAACTTTTAGATTATCATCTTGTATTTACGTTAAAAGAGTATAATATAAATATTAAATTCTTAGATTAAGTGTGAGTTTATGCAAATTATAAGATAAATTTTTTTAAATTATTTTTAGATAATATCTTTTAGATTATCATCTTGTATTAAAAAAGGTGTTGATTCCTTAATAAAATAAGATGTTTAACTATAATAATCCATTTCGAAACTTAAACCTCTAAATAATTTTCAAATAATATTTTTTCAATAACTATTTTTAAAAAATAACCTTGAAATCGATTATTTAACCTAGTGGCCCATTGTAAGGCCCAAACCGCAAACCAAACCAAACCATACCGAATTATTTTGGTTTGGTTCAGTTCGGTTTCAAACTATTACGGTTTTGATTTGGTTCGATTTGACTCTCTACTTCGATTTAGTTTGATTTTTATAATTTTGTCCTTAAGCCAAACCAAATCGTGAACACCCCTAAATTTTGGAGAGGATGAGTGAAAATATATACTTTGGTGAGGATGAGGGAGACATATACACTTTTTTTCTTTGGGACTTGTATAATATTTAGAGATGTGTAGTATATTTGTGGTGTGATTTTGTAATTTTGTATTGTTATTTGTTATTTCATGTGATTATGTTTTTTGTAAAATTTATATGTATCTATATTTTTTAACAGGATGTTAATTTGTGAATATCAATAAATTTTTGTATACTTTTTTACCAAAAGATTTTATAGCAACGGCTTTACGTTTTAGCCACGGTCTTATGTTAATAGCAGCGGCTAAAAGTGTCTTAAATAATGGAAATGATGGACAGAGCTAGGTATGAGAATATGGGTTGTAGCCTGTAGATCTGGTAGTCGTTATGGGTCAAAAGAAATTGGGACAGGTTCTGGTTGGGTTTTGGGCAGGTGAGTGGTTTTAATGGACTGCGACTAAGGTTGGTGTAATTGTGTTAGGATTGGATAGTGCAAGTTCAAATTTAGTTGAGCTGTGGGTGAGTGTTCACTGTTCGGTTCAAACTGAAAAAAGAATCAAACTGAATTGATTTGGTTTGAACTTCTGAAAATTTTAGTTTGATTTGAAACCGAACCGAATTAAGAAATTTGGTTTGAGTCCTTAAATCAAACCAACCCGAATAAATCAAATTATATTAAAAGGGTATAATATAAGTATTAAAATTTTAAATTAAGTATAAGTTTATGTAAATTATAATAAGATATAAAATTTTAAATTATTTTCATATAATACCTTTTATATCGTCATTTTGTATAAAAAAAGTGTTGAGTCCTTAATAAAATAGGACATTTAACTATAATAGTCCATTTTGAGATTTAAACCTCCAAGTAATTTTTAAATAATATTTTTTAATAATTATTTTTAAAAAATAATGTTGAAGTAGATTATTTAACCATAGTAGTCTATTATAAGGTTTAAACCGCAAACCAAACCGAATCAAACCGAATTATTTCTGTTTGATTTGGTTCGATTTCAAATTATTACAGTTTAGTTTGATTCGATTTGACTCTCTACTTCAGTTTAATTTAATTTTTAAAATTTTTACCCTCAAATCAAATTAAACCAAACCTTGAATTCCTCTAGCTGTCGGTCTTGGTTTGCGATGAAATTTTAATTAATGGGTGAGTGGTGGACAAGGATGGAAGGATGGGATTGTAGTGGACTGGTTACGTGGCAAGCTTGGGCTGTGATTATATGGGACCATGTTCCGAGCCAATTTGGATGGCTGTGAGATATGAGAAACTGCTGTAGGCAGATAACTCAAGCAAGTTTTGGGTAAAATGACCAATATGCTGGTTGTGTGATGAGTTCTGGTGGATAACAAAGAGAGAAATACTTGCTGCACTGACTGCTCTGAGTGTAGGTTATGTGGCCTGCACTGCCGGCGCAGAGCGGGCTGTTTTATTTTCTTTATTTCTTGTCATTTTTTTTTAATTTTTTTAAAGCGTCTGATAAAAAATAGAATAGTATAGCCAACTACTTTGAATTGACTCCGAGCCGACTATATATTTTTCAGAAAAAAAATAACTTTTTTTTGGACACAAATTAAGGTGCATACCATGTTCTTTATAATAAATTACAATCGGCTTGGGGCCAAACTAGTCTTGAAGATTGTACCATCGGATTTTTATTAGATGTTCTAAAAAATTAAAAAAATCTGACAAAAAAATAAAACAGCCTGATGGCCCCGGCCGGCTCCCCCAGTGCAGGCCACGATCCGGCAGCCCTGCCCTCCTCAGTGCAAGCCACGTGACCTGCACTGAGGGGGGGGGTCTGTGCAGTAAGTATTTCTCTGAAAAAAAAGTGACATGGGGGCCTTAGGTAAAATTAATCTTGGACCAGGTTGGGGTGTTTGGGTCTGGACTGGTAAGAACTGAGTCAGCTTGGTAACCAGCTTGGCATGCAAGCAACACGCTGCAGGACAGATCGATGTATTGTGTTGAACTGGTTAATATGGCCTGGACTGTGAGAAACTAGATGGGTTTTTCAGGTTTTGAGTTAATTCAGAAAGCTGTTGATTGGGATTTGGAGACTTGTTGGATTAAGTTGAGAGTGTTTTCGATCTCCTGTTTGAGAAAAGGGTGCAGAGGAGTCATCCGGAGATGGCAGCACCAGGCTCCACAACCACCGGTGCCACAGGCATCCTGGCTAGTAACTAGAAGAAAAGAGTGATGACAACGACTCCTCCCAGCACTAGCAGGAGGTATCTTTTGCTACTGCTGCCACAGATCAAGTGTGTGCGAGCGCGGTGATGCACAACAGGAGTTCCCTGGCTTGCACAGGTTAGCTCCCAGATGGGTGTAAACCACTGCAGTTCGGCTGAAGGGAGGACAAGGTGGATAGGTAGTGATGTAGCCGAAGTTATCACGACCAGATTCCGAAGCTGGAATCCGAAGTTATGGATCCGGAGCTGGGTCGGATCGGTGCAAGAGGCCCAACGGGGATCCGGAAGGCGATGGAGGCAGAGACGAAGCCGAAGGTCCGAGGCCGAAGGTGGCTCGGTCAGATGTTGGCTTGTCTTCGGAAGGCGGGGCCGAGGCTCCTTCTGTCGGGGACGCAGCCGGCGCACGGCGTCGAGACCGGTAGGAGAAGTCCGAGGTCGGCGGCCGATATCGACTCGGGGAGGTCGGCGATGATTCAAACCGAGCCCCTGCAGGAGGGAAAGAAGAAGAAACCGGTCAGCAGGAGTCCCGGGCTTCGGCCCTTAGGAACCCCCTCCGACGGTCAAGTTAGCTTCTGAAGAAGATTCGATTCAGAAGACAAAGAGTAGCTTTAATGCTTTTTGGACTATAGTCCTTGAGGGTCTCGGAGGCATCGGATTGCATACCTTTGGCAATAAATAGCGGTGTATTTATAGCAGAGGATAGAGGATGGTTAACGGTGACAGCCGATATAGGACTATGTCCGGGCTTACTGGTAAACCGTCATAGTGCCTAGTCCTCCACCGGAGTGGGCCGGACTCGGCTATCGGGCCGAAGGGGATTGGGCCGCTGATGGGCCGAAGCCTGCTGGGCCTGGGGCTGCCGGGCTGCTCCCGGGCCGTAGGCTGATGGGCCGCTGACGGGCCGAAGCCTGCTGGGCCGGGAGCAACGGTGCCGCTTACGGGCCGAGGGCTGTTGGGCCGCTGATGGGCCGAAGGCTCCCCGAGGGCCTTATACTGCTGCTGCTGGGCTGAACTGGGTTTGGGCTTATTTTAATGGGCCGAATCGGATTCTGCCTCATCACATAGCCCCCCACTCTTGTCTTCCTCAGTTCTGAGATGGCGAGAGTATAGCCCGAAGCTGGTTGGGGAATAGCGTAACAGGTGCTCTACCCGAAGCTTTATGTTCCTCTTCTTGAAAAGAGGGTGCCCTCGGTCGGCCGAGGGTTAAGTAGCTGCTTCGTCTTCATTCAGGATGGCGACGAAGGCCTTTGCCTCTGAGAGCGAAGGGCCGAGCCCTCTGACTCGCGTCAGACTTCATTTAATGGACGGGACGGGCGTCGCTTCGCGAAGAAGCACGGGACACGCGTCACGCATCCGGCCGCTCCATAGAAAACACAAAAAGATCCTGACCGCTCGTGGGTCGCGGATCACCTCGGCCCTCTGCCCGAGGTCCTGCTCGGATTGCCGCCGCTCCCTTCTCCGGCACGCGGATCGGGACACGTGGCGGTCATCCGAGTAGCCAGCCGAAGGGTCGGAGCGCTTTCGGCCGTTGATCGTTCTGGTTCAAGTCCCGGAGTCCGTCCGCTATCATTGCCGAAGGACGGTACACGTGGCAGGCATCCGAGAGAGGCGACGAGACGACGGGGACGATCTCGGCCGTCGGCCTCGGCGGGCGGGGTTTCGAACGGAGCCTATAAATAGGAGCCCTCGTAGAGCACTGTTCGTCTTCTTGCTCCTGTGCCTGCTGGCCATTGCCGGAAGATCTCCATCTCTCGGAGCGCTTGCTGGTGGAGTTGGGTGGCTTGAGAGGCTGTGCTTGATCCATGGGAGATCTTTTCCGTTTTGAGAGTAAGCCTCGATCTTCGCGACCCTATGGTCCGCAGCTCTTCTTCGAGCGAGATTACCCCTTCGGACGAAGAGTATACTCCGTCTCATTCCCCCAAGTCTTCTGTGTCATCTCCCCTTGCTCTGGATTCCCTCGCCTCTGCGATGTCCGGAGAGCCCGAGGTCTCCGGGGCCGAGGCCTCCGAGGCCGAGGGGTCCGAGGAGGTTCAAACCCCGGGCCAGGCTGATGGATATAGGTGTAAGGACTGAGGTTTCGGGTTCGGTATTCGGGTCGGGATCGGGCCGGATCCCCTGGTTTGGACTCTGTGGGGTCTTGTGATTTATGGCTGAATGGCGTCAGCGCTCGTCGACGCCTTTCAAAAGGCGTCAGGGTGTGTGGACGCCATTTAGGTTGCTGGTTGTTGTGCCACGTGTGCGCCACGTGGGCAGTTTTTGGGCCGCGAGAGTACGGCCCCTGTCAGATTTGTCTGAACGGCGTCCAGGTGGGTCGACGCGTTTCAGACTGCGACATCTGCGATGTCAGGGCATGGCGCCAGAGCGTTGTCAGTACGGCCTGTCACATCGTCTGAACGGCGTCCACGGTGGGCGACGCGTTTCAGAGCGGTGTCTGTACGGCTGTCCTGTCAGACTGATAGGCGTCTGCCTCGATCGACGCGTTTTAGCTTGTTTCGGATAGACCCCGCGAGCCTCCCCTTCTTTCCCCTCATTCTCACCCTCACACTCTCTCTCTCCTCACCCCCTCCGCCTCTCCGGCGATCTTCCTCCCTTCCCTCCCCTTCTTCCTCTTCCATCACTCCAATACCACCTTACCTCTCACCCCTACCTCCACCACTTCCTTCGCGGTGTTCCACTCTCCGGACGGCGGCCGACATCCCGGCGGAGTGGCGGCGTCCTCGAGGGTACCGGCGGCGGTGTGCGGTGCGGCGGGACGGCGGCACGGAGCTTGGCGGAGTTCAAGAACCGGTAGGGGGACGAACCTTGCGTGTGTTGCACGTGGTTTGCTTGGCGTATCTCGTAGTGTTTGGGGGATAGATTGAGCATGTTTAGGGGGTTTACTTGTGGGATTTGGCGTGCGTGTGATCGTGGATTCGTCGTATGCATATGGTGGCTGAGTTCCTCTTCCTCTTCTTCTTGTTTTGGGGCTTTTCGGGGGCTTGGGGTTCAAGGGAGGAACCCTCGGTTCGAACCAGGGAACCTGGTTCCTGGCGCTGAAAGGCGTCGTACCTGGTCGACGCCTTTTAGAAGGACGTCAGGTCAGTACGACGCGTTTCAGGGCAGAAAACCCCCGCTGTTCGAGGGGTGCTGGTGCTAAATGACGTCATGGGTGGTCGACGCCTTTCAGAAGGACGTCGAGCCACCATGACGCCATTTAGGCGGGAATTGCCCCTTTTAAGGGTTCTGCAATCTGGATTTCTGGGTTGAATGGCGTCGGGCCACCTTGACGCGTTTTAAATGGCGACTTCGACGGTGGACGCGTTTTAAGAGATAATCCGGCTTTTAGTAAACCCGTCTATGGAGCTCGAATGGCGTCGACCTCGGTCGACGCGATTCAAGCCAGGAATGAATAGCTCTGGTTTAATAAACCGGTTTGAGGGCCTTGAATGGCGTCGACCTCGGTCGACGCGATTCAAGACAGAAACTGTCTTAGTGCTGGTTTTTAGCATATGTTCCACTGTTGGCGGTTCTATGGCATGTTTTGCGTTGTACACTGAGACTGAGGACTTCTGTGTGAATGGAATTACATCATGTTATACGTGTGTGTGTGCTTATACGACTGTGGATTGATATGACTGTGGTTTACGCTGTCACCATGGGCCGATGGGAGAAGGGCCATGGTGTCTGTGAGCTGTACTGGTGGGAGAAGGGGTACATGTGTGTTTTACCTTTGGCTGAGGAAGGCAGAACCACCTTGAGCACGTTGGGCCGGAGTAGCTGGTGCGCTATCCGAGGGGTTGCTGCTTGGCCTCAGCGGGTCGGGGTTTCCCTGTTTGTCGTGACAGCTTCCGGCACGTTTCTTGCTGTGGAGCTGGTACTGGTGGGAGTTGGTTTACCCTTTAGCCACTGGGCCTGATGTGACCTTTGATCAAGGTTACGAGTGGTACCTTTAGCCCTTTGGCCTGACGCAGCCCGGGAGAGTTGGGTTTGTGGGTAGTTCCTGTAGCTTCGGCTTGACGGGGGTTCACCGGTCCTCAGGGCCCTCCTGGAAGCGCTGAGGCCTAGCGTGGAGGCAATCCGGTGGTAGGACAGTAGTCTAGACTGCTTGTGTGCACACGTAGCTGGCAGTGGCTGTACACTGAGTCCAGCTAGTCCTAGTTTAGCTCACTGCCTCACCCTACAGTGCCCCGGAACACTGTAGGGGTGGACAGGCGTGAGCAGTGGTGGTAGTGTTGGGAGGCGACGTTTGACTTCGGTCGACTGTGTGGTTTAGTCGCCTTGTGGACTTCAGTCGTGAGACGTGGCTCTGTGTTGGGTTCTTCGGGTTACTCAGAGTTGTTCCTGCTACACTGTCTGTCGTACGTTTCGTACCGGAGTTGCCTGTTGTGTTTACTGCTTTACTTGACTGTTCTATATATTACTGTTGCTTCACTTGTGGGTGTGTGAGTGGGAGGCAGGGGATCGGATGATCCCTACTGAGCCCATTTCTGGTGTGGCTCACTCCCTGCGGTTTCAGGTGTGGACTTCGAGGCGCAGCAGTAGCGTGGTGTCTTCTTGGTGTGCGGACCAGCAGCTGTCTTAGTTCCGGGGTATGCCCCGATGTTGTTGTACTTTCCTTCTGCCTGTACTTATTTAATTATCGTTGGACATGTAATTATTGTTGGACTGTATACGGACATTGTTATTTTCTTCCCTGCGTACTTGCTTACCTTTGTAGTCCGTGTGATTGTTATATTTAGCCTTGTTTAGCACTTACTCCTCCAGACGTGTTGTGTAAGATCCGGGTGTGAACCCGTAGTTAATGGGCCGACATCCATTTAGTGATCGGGTCTCCGGTCATAGGATGGCAGGTCGTTACAATAGGTGTCCTCTAAGCCAATCATAAGGCACCTATTTCAATCTGGTTCACTAATAAATGGCATTAAATTCATTATGTAGATTGACATATTTATAATTGCGCATAATGAAGTCCATGAATATGTACAATAGTCATAAGATTATGATAAGATCATAATAATGAGACTGATGACTTATAAACACATATTCTCAATTGTTCCTAGTCGTAGGATGTTTGAGAAGGACATCAAACATCCGGTTAGACTAGTACAGGTTATTCCAGCTCATATGATGAGGGTAACTGATCTCGTTAGTTACTAGTGTGGAGACACAATGGTAAACCTGTAGGTGCTCATTGAGGAATGAGTTCACTGAACTGATCCGACATGAATTGCCGAATGGTAATTTACCTGACTGTCAATCGGCTTGATTCATCGTCACAACAGCGTGGTTGATCCTTGGACTTGAGACACCAAAGACACCTTGTCGGTGGACTTCTGGACTTTGACCTTGACCTACGAATCTCTATCCACGGGATCTCAAATAGTCAAGGATCGGGTCCAGCGGAAGACCTTCGAAGGTGATTGTGTGTTCAATAAAGGATCGTTCGCTCTCAGGTAACTGGAGAGAGAATGCTCTAGAGTAGATCCGTAGGAGTCTCTGGCCAGAGCAGAAACAATATCAGAAAAGTGGTTTTCGGATATTGTACAGCGGAGTCTGATTCAAGTGAGTTGACCATCTAGGGTTTGACAGTTGACCATACCCTAGGTTAACTCGAGAGCATTGTGAGAACGAAGGATTATAGCCACGTGGTAACTGTGGACGGACAGGTTCCATGAGTGGGTTGCTGAACCCCATTACCTTCCGGGATCATGCGGTGTTGCTTGGCACCCAACTTGATCAGAAGTCCGACCGAATTCACATGCAATGTCAATTCGGTTGAGTAATTAGTTAATATATAGATATTAATTAATTACAATAAGTCAATAACTAGTTATTGGACTTAACGGGCTGAAAACCGGACTGGTAAATGGGCCTAGAGGGTCACACGCAATAAGATTCTCAGTCGGTGGTACATAAGTGGGATTTATATTAACTCGGGGACTTTTGTGAAAAGTTGCGCCGACTTAATATATATACACGCTGTTGAGAAACCTTGGGCCAAGCTCCAGGATTTTCCTTGCTGGCCGTCATCCCCCCTTTCTCTCTCCTCCTCTGGGCGTCGCATTCGAGGCGCCGAGACAGTTTCCGTCTCTGCCGCGTGTGATTCTCGAAAGTCGGGAATTCCCGTCGGCGGGATTTCCGCAACCGTTGCGGCGACGGATCTTCAGCGAGCGAGCTGAAACGGACGAGGGATCGAGGACGAACCACCGTGGAGGATCGCGTGGATACCGCTGGAGGCCGGACGCTTGTGCGGCTTGCGGCATCACCTCGACGGAACCGAGACGGAAGCGGATTCGAATCCGCGCACGGTAATCGGATTACTTCTCGTAGTTTTCGGTTTGAGTTTTTCGTTCCGAATCGGATCAGCGGGTATCGAGCGGGATTAATTTTTGTTCTTCGTTTCCGCTGCGTTCTTCGCGTCCCGTCCGGATCCCAACACAGGCTTCCACCTCGGGACGTCGTCGTCCTGAGACTGCTTCGGAGGCAGCCTGCGCCCTCTCGGATGAAGCGGTTAGCTACATCGCTTCTTACTTTCAGCTTCCTTCATGGATGATCCCCTATCGGCCTGGTTCCAACACTAGGGCCAATACTCCCCGCCCGGGTACCTTTTCTATCTACGAAGAAAGCTTCCAGGCGGGCTTTCGTCTTCCTCTCCCCACCTTCGTCATTAACCTCCTTTGTTTCTACGGGCTGGCCCCGTCCCAATTCTTTCCCAATTCTTGGCGCACAGTTTATGGCTTTTTGGCTGTGCTTGCCCGTATACAGACTGTCCCTTCCATCAACGTCTTCCGCTACCCTTTCAAAATCCAAAGGCAGGGGAGATCCGAATGGTACTGCTTCGTCCCTCGTATCGGCCGAAGCATCTTTTCCGGGAAGCCCTCGTCCATCCATGGCTGGAAGAGGAAATTTATCCTCATTTCTTTGCCGGAGAACGAGAAGAGAGTGTGGCCCTTCCCTACCGAATGGGCGCCGCTGGCCGCGGGCCTTTCCGATCCTCCCGCTCTGACTTCCACCCAGAGCACCCTAGTAGGCCACATCGAGGCTATGGCTCCGTACAACATCTGGGGGCTCCTTAGCAAGGCGGAGTTATTCATGGATGCCGGGGTATGGCCGGATCCTCGGTTCGATCCGGAGCGGGCCTTCCCCTACCTCCCTCCCGGGGAGGCTTCGCAGGACAGCGAAGGAAGCGCTGGGGCCGCTCCTCCGGCCGAAGCTCCTCCGGCTGACGAGGTTGCTGAAGCTTCGGCCGAGGGTAAGTCGGTTTTGAGTTTGCAGCTGTTGCGTTATTCGTTTCTAACACTTCTTCTCTTGTTCGCAGCGATGTCTGGGATCGAGGGCCTCCTGAACCGGATTGCCCAACAACGCGGCCGAGGTCAGCCTCCACCCTTGCAGGCGGCAGGCGGGTCTGGACGAGGCACAGTGGCTCCGAGGGCCCGGGCCGGGGCTCCGATGACTGCGGCCTCCTCTGAGGGCCGTGCTGCCGCCGCCGCTCTCGAGAGGGAGCGAAAGACCAAGTCTGCCGCCCGAAGGGGCGGCCGATTGTCGAAGCGGCCCCGGGCGGAGGAGCCCGAAGAGGCAGAGCCCGCCCCGTTGGTTAGAACCGCCGGGGCCCGAAGGGCCGCAAGGCTGGCGTCCCCCGAGGCGCCGAGGGGCGATTCTCCTCCGGCCGCGATGGCGGGGGCAGAGTATGAAGGCGCCGGGTCGCAGGCGCCTCGCGCGCAGGAGCGCGAATTGTGGGTCCCCGAGCCGGGGATCTACAAAGATGAGAGCATGGAGGATTCGCATACGTGCCTCCGTCTGCTCCGCAGCCTTACTCTCCCTTCGGCCTTCGTGGAGCTGAAGGATCACTCGGTCACCGATCTGGCCGCAATCAGCGCCCGATTGGCGGTCCAGGTAAGAAGCTTCTGAGCGTGCTTCAATCTAGCTTTCCTTAGCTTACTTCAATTTTTGCTGATCCTTGCCTGCTTTCGGTCTGCAGGCTGCGGTTACGGGCAGCGTTCTGATTCACCATCAGGAGCTACTTCGGAACAAGCTTCTGGAAGCCGAGAGGGCATCAGCCTCGGCAGGTTCGGGTGAGGGCCCTTCGGCGACGCCTAATATCGAGCCCATGGTTGACGGGCTTGTAGCCACGAACGCCCGGATGCGGGCACAGCTGGGGGAGAGGGCCGCAGAGGCCCGCGCTTCTGCCGAGGCCAAGATGAGGGCCGAGCGGGAGAAGGAGAAGGCCGAGCGGGAGCTTGCCGCGGCCCGGGCTGAGAACCGGGCCCTTAAGGCCCAGATTCAGGACAAGGACGCCCGGCGGGCTTCGGAGAATCGCCGTCATGCCGAGGAGATGTCGGCCTTGAAGCAGGAGCTGGAAGAGGCGGTGGATTCGGCTGTGGCCGATTATAAGGCCGGCCCGGACTATGCCGAGGAGATAATCCAGGCCCAGCTTCTAGCGGCCTCCTCGATCTTCGACATCGGGCTGGCTGCCGCCTAGAAGGTCTGTCCGAATGTGGACTTGACCGGGATCATGCTACCGACGGACGAGGAAGGCGCGGAGCTCCTGTCCTGGTGGAAGGGGCTTACGGCCGAGAGGGCCCCGGCCTCGGCGGAAGGTGACGAGGTCGCCCCGGTCGAGGAGGCCCCTGTCGAAGCCGCCCCGCCTGAGGACGTGCAGATCGTCGATTCCCCCTCTCCCTCTCCTGGCCGAAACCCAGTTGAAGTGGAGGGGGTTGCCGAGAACTGATATGGGGGCTTGCCCCGGTTTTTGTTTTTCTTCTTTTGTAAGCCTACGGCCAGGTGGATGGCCGGTTTTGTACTTCCCCTTTTTGTGAATACAGGAAGTGTTTCTGGCTTTACCTTGATGTTTTGTGTATGATCGTCCGAATCTGGTCTTTCAGAAATCCGAGATCCTGTCGTCTGCCCGCTATAGCTCGCAAGGCCGAGACCTATTGTAGGTTCGGATAGAAAGTTAACAAAATATCGCCACAGATAGTATATACGGCCGGGGCCTTTACTAACGTGGTTCATATGACCCGTAGGGATATCCTGCCGCTCTTGAAGCGGTTTGCGTAGCCGAAGCCACTCCCGCTTTTGCTGACGCGGACTGATATACCTTGCCACTTCCCGATCCGGATTATATGGCCGAAGCCATTCGCCGGATCGAGGTACCCGCGGACTTAGAATACCATGCCGCTCCCGATACGGTTTGCATGGCCGAAGCCACTCCCGGTACGGTTTACACGGACTTAGAATACCATGCCGCTCCCGATACGGTTTGCATGGCCGAAGCCACTCCCGATACGGTTTACACGGACTTAGAATACCATGCCGCTCCCGATACGGTTTGCATGGCTGAAGCCACTCCCGGTACGGTTTACACGGACTTAGAATACCATGCCGCTCCCGATACGGTTTGCATGGCCGAAGCCACTCCCGGTACGGTTTACACGGACTTAGAATACCATGCCGCTCCCGATACGGTTTGCATGGCCGAAGCCACTCCCGGTACGGTTTACACGGACTTAGAATACCATGCCGCTCCCGATACGGTTTGCATGGCCGAAGCCACTCCCGGTACGGTTTACACGGACTTAGAATACCATGCCGCTCCCGATACGGTTTGCATGGCCGAAGCCACTCCCGGTACGGTTTACACGGACTTAGAATAACATGCTTCCTGAAGAAGAGACCTTTATTCATACCTTCTGGCCGAAAGTCCGGAAAAAAGTGATTTACATAAAATAACGCCGAAGGCGCTCTACATTCCAGGTGCGAGGGAGAGGCTGGCCCGAAAGGGTTTCCAGCTGATAAGCCCCTCGTCTGATTACTTCTTTGACCCGATAAGGCCCCTCCCAGTTGGGGGCAAGCTTTCCTGAGGCTTCGGCCGGTTTGGAAGCATGAGCATTCCTCAACACGAGGCTCCCGATTTCAAAGCTTCGGGGCTTCACTCGAGTGTTGTGGTACTTGGCCATGCGCTGCTGATAAGCTGCTAGCCGGATACGAGCCTTATCTCGGGTCTCTTCAATGAGGTCCAGATGATCTTTCAAGCCTTCTCCGTTGGCCTCCGGAGTGTAAGCAATGACTCTGGGAGAGGGAAGGCCGATTTCCACTGGAATAACGGCCTCTATCCCATAAGCCATGCGAAATGGAGTTTCGCCGGTAGGAGTTCGGCTCGTCGTCCGATAGGCCCACAGAACACTCAGCAGCTCCTCTACCCATCGGCCTTTGGCTTCGCCGAGGCGGGTTTTCAGTCCCTGCAGCAGGCTTCGGTTAGTGACTTCGACCTGGCCATTTGCCCGAGGGTGAGCTACCGAAGTGAATTTGTGGAGTATGCCGAAGCTGGCGCAGTTGTCGCTGAATCGTCGGCTGTCGAACTGCTTTCCATTATCCGAGATGATGGCCCGGGGGATGTCGAACCGGCAGATGATGGACTTCCATACGAAGTTCCAAGCATTGCTATCGGTTATTGACGCGAGGGGTTCGGCTTCTACCCACTTAGTAAAATAATCTACCGCCACGATGAGGAATTTTCTTTGGCCGGTGGTGACGGGAAAAGGCCCCAGGAGGTCGATTCCCCATTGAGCGAAAGGCCAGGGGTTGGATAAGGGGGTCAGAAGGGTGGCTGCCTGGTGGATGAGGGAGCTGAACCTCTGGCACTGATCACAGCGCCGTACGAGGGCTAAAGCGTCCTCTCGGAGTGTCGGCCACCAGTAGCCTTACCTTAGAAGCTTGTGAGCCAGGGCCCTTCCTCCCGCATGCGCTCCGCATACCCCTTCATGTACTTCTCTCATGGCGTAGTCGGCTTCAGTTGGGCCGAGGCACCGCAGCAGCGGTCGGCCGAAGGACTTCTTGTATAACACCGCGTCCAGGGGGAGGAAATGGGATGAGCGTTGACGAATGCGCTTCGCCTCCCTTGAGTCTGGCGGGACTTCTCCTCGGAGGAGAAAAGCGACGAGGGGAGTCATCCACGTCTCGGCTTCGGCCTCAGTGACCTGCATGGCTTCAGGCTCGCCGAGGCTTGGTTCGGCGAGTTCCTCCACTAGGATCATTCGGCCTCCTCCCCCGTCTTGAGTTGACGCCAGCTGGGAAAGTGCATTGGCTCGGGTATTTTCGGCTCTCGGGATCCTCACGATTTCATAAGAATCGAATTGAGCGAGGATCTTGCGAGTCACCTGGAGATAAGATGCCATTACCGCATCCCGAGCCTCGTATTCTCCGGAAATATGGCTGGCGATCAGCTGAGAATCGCTGAAGGCTTTCAGGTTCCGAGCACCGAGCTTCTTCGCGGCCCGGAGGCCAGAAATGAGAGCTTCGTACTCGGCGGCGTTGTTAGTAGCTGGAAAGGAGAAACGCAAGGCGTACTCCGTGACGACTCCCTCGGGCGATGCTAAGATCCACCCGGCGCCGCTGCCCGTGGAGCACGCGGAGCCGTCCACAAAGAGTTGCCATTCGTCTGCTGGCGTAGGAGCCGAAGTGGCCTCGGCTTCGGGCACATCGGGTTTCGGCTGAAGTGCCGAGGAAGCGCCGGGGGTAAGTTCGGCGATGAAGTCTGCCAACGCCTGAGCTTTTATTGCTACCCGAGGTGCGTAGGAGATGTCGAATTCTCCTAGCTCAATCGCCCACTTGGCCAGCCTGCCGGACACCTCTGGCCGGGAGAGAACCTGCCTCAGGGGCTGGTCGGAGAGAACCTTTATGGAATGAGCCAGAAAATAAGGCCGGAGCCTCATCGCGGACGAGACAAGGGCTAGAGCCAACTTCTCCAGGGCAAGATACCGGAGTTCTGCTCCTTGAAGGGCTCGGCTGGTATAGTAAACCGGCTTCTGAACGCCATCTTGCTCTCGGACGAGGACGGCGCTGAGAGCCGTTTCAGAGACTGCGAGGTACAGGCTCAGAGGCTCTCCGGGAACCAGCTTGTATAGAACGGGGACTTTGGAGAGGTAGGCCTTCAGCTAGTCGAAGGCTGCTTGGCACTCATCCGTCCAGTCGAAACAATTGGCCTTCTTTAGCAGCTTGAAGAAGGGGAAACAGTAGTCTGCCGCCCTCGACATGAAGCGGCTTAGGGCTGCGATCCTCCCGTTCAGCTTCTGCACCTCTCGGAGGTTTTCCGGGGGGCGCATTTGCATGATGGCCGAAACCTTCTCGGGATTAGCCTCTACCCCTCGGCGAGTGACCACGTAGCCAAGGAACTTCCCGGAGGCTACCCCGAAGGCGCATTTGGCCGGATTCAGCTTCATCTTGTACCACCGTAGGGCGAAGAATGTCTCGGCCAAGTGTTCTGCGGCGACGCGGCTTTTGACCAACATGTCGTCTATGTAGACTTCCATGTTGCGGCCGAGCTGTGGAGCGAACACTTTGTTGACCAGGCGCTGATATGTCGCGCCGGCGTTCTTCAAACCGAAGGGCATCCGGGTATAGCAATATAGGCCCAGATCGGTTGTGAAGCTGGTTTTGCTCTCATCATCTGGATGCATCCGGATCTGGTGATAGCCTGAATAGGCGTCGAGGAAGCTTAAGAGCTTGTGGCCGGAGGTTGCGTCCACCACCTGGTCTATCCGAGGCAGCGGGAAGCTATCCATCGGACATGCCTTGTTGAGGTTGGTGAAATCCACGCACATTCTCCACTTGCCATCCTTCTTTGGCACCATTACCACGTTGGCGATCCAGTCCGGATGATGCACCTCTCGGAGGTGTCCGACGTCCAGCCCCTTCTGCACTTCGGCTTGGATGGCGGCTCTCCTTTCCTGATTGAAGGTGCGCCGCTTCTGCTTTACCGGGGGCTGGTCGGGATCGGTATGGAGTCGGTGCTCAGCTATCTCCGGGTCAACCTCGGGCATGTCCGCCGGAGACCAGGCGAAAACGTCGAGGTTCTTTTTCAAGAACTCGGTAAGCTTCTCTGCTTCGGTCTTCTCCAGGCTGGAGCCTATCATTAGGTTTCGTCCTTCGCCTCCCGGAACCGGAATGGCGAGGAGTGCTTCTCCCGGGGATGCCTCGGCTGATGATTCGATTGCTAGGGTTTCGGCTGCTGCCTTCCCTTTGACCGAGATCATGTAGCATTGCCGGGCTGCTTCTTGATTCCCTCTGGCCTCGCCTATTCCATGGCTGGTATGAAACTTCAGCTTCTGATGGAAAGACGAAGGCACGGCTCCGACCCCGTCGATTAGCCTTCGGCCGAAGATGGCGTTGTAGGCCGAATCGATTTTTACAACGGCAAAGTCCGTTTCAACGGTTAGTTGCCGGGGGGCGGAGCCTAAGGTTACAGGGAGTCGGATAATGCCCTCTACTCGGCAGGGCGAGCCGTTAAAACCGAAGAGGGGGCCCCGGTGAGGCTTCATATTAGCCTCACTCAATCCCATCTTTTCAAAACAATCATAAAATAAGATGTTTGGGGCGCTTCCATTATCAACAAATACTCTATGTACATCGTAGCTATTTATTACAGCGTTTATGACGAGGGCGTCGTCGTGAGGAACCTGAATATCAGTCAGGTCCTCTGAGCCGAAGGTGATATCTTCTTGGCGAGGCCGCTTCGGCTTGACGTCGACCGTCGCTATAGTGGCAGAGCTACGCTGCCGTGGCCTCGATCCTTCCCCTGGCCCTCCGGATATCATCATAATAGACCTAGAGCTGGGTATTTGATGGGATGCTTCTACCGGGGACGAGGTGACCTTCGGCGGAGGAGCGGCTTCTATTGCCGGGTGTTGCTGTTGCCTGGGCGTCTCAGGGACGTCCCGGTTTCGCTGTGGCGGGGGCTGCTCTTGTCGGTACTGCGGCAGTTTTCCCTCTCGGATGAGGCGGTCGATTTCCTCCCGGAGCTGCCGGCACTCATCCGTCGTGTGGCCGATCTCCCGGTGATACTTACAGTATTTGCCGGGGTCCCTTCGGCGAGGATCCGTCTTCTGGCTATCTGGTCGCCGGATCATGCCCTTCACCTCCATGAGCATTCGGGAAGGGGGAGCAGGTAAAGGTAGGTACCGCTGCTGCGGGTCCCGTCGCCTCTCCCTGTCCCAGTCCTCCCTGCGATAACGCTTTCGGGAGGGCTCTTGGTCTTCTGGCCGAGGTCGGGCTACCTGGGGGGCAGGCGCCGAGGCTGCTTCGGCCGCGCCTTTACCTCTGGACATCATCAGGGCCTCGCGGTTGATGTATTTATGGGCTCGGGCCACGAGGTCCTGGAAGGTAGGGGGATGGCGTTTCACGATGGAGCCGAGGAGCCCTTCGTCCCGACACCCGCTGATCACGGCCGAGACCGCGATCGAGCTGTCGAGGTTCGGAATTTGGGCGGCCTCGGTCCGGAACTTGGTGAAGTATTCCTGAAGAGTTTCGGTGGGGCCTTGCCGAATGGCTAATAGGCTGGCGGAGGTTTTGCACTGCCGGGTGGCATCATAAAACTGGTCGATGAATAACTGGCCCAACTGGACTAAGGAGTGGATGGAGTTGGGGGCCAGTGTCTTGAACCAGGTGAGGGCGGTTTTCTCAAGGGTGAGGGGGAAAAGTCGGCAGCGGACTGCTTCGGGGACCCCTCGGACCGTGAGGTATGCGTTGAATCTCTGGAAATGACAGACCGGATCTGTCATTCCATCGTAGAGAGGGCCCTTCGGCAGCTTGAAATTGGGAGGCACCTCGGTAGCCAGGAGCTCCGCCGTGAACGGGGTCTGCTCCAGGATGTTGCTGGCAAGAGGTGCCTGTAGACACCGATTTTGGACCACCCTTTTGGTCATAAATCCCCTCCATCATCAGCCCATCATCATAAATCCCCTCATTTGAGCCATCTCAGCCCACTACCAGCTAGGCCCATTAACCAAATCCCGACTCTAGCCACCTTTTTCGTGGAAGGCCAGCCAGTCCGCCTTCCACCCCCTTCGAAGGCCACCCCTCGCCTTCCACCACCTTCGAAGGCCACCCCCCGCCTTCTACCCCCTTCGAAGGCCAACCACCTTGCCGTCCACCTTTTGGCCACCTTTTTTTTCACCTTTTCGTAGAAGGCCAACCCCTTGCCTTCCACCGCCTTCAAAGGCCACCCCCCGCCTTCTACCCCCTTCGAAGGCCATCCACCTTGCCTTCCACCCTTTTACACTTTTTACCACCTTTTCGTGGAAGGCCAGCCCCTTGCCTTCCACCTCCTTCGAAGGCCACCCCCCGCCTTCCACCACCTTCGAAGGCCAGCCCCTTGCCTTCCACCTTTTTAGCCAACTTTTTCACTTTTTACCACCTTTCCGTAGAAGGCCGACCCCTTGCCTTCTACCTCCTTCGAAGGCCACCCCTTGCCTTCCACCTCCTTCGAAGGCCACCCCTCGCCTTCCACTCCCTTCGAAGGCCAGCCGGGCCGCCTTCTACCACAAGAATGGAAGGCACGTCACCTGGCCGTCCACTCCTTAACCACCCCCTTGACTCCGTCTTCCCCACGATCTCCTCCACTCTCCGCCCTCGTTCCCCACCACTCCGACCACTCCCCACTCCGGCGACTGCCTCGTCCACTACCTCCGACCCTTGACCACTCCCTATTGGTCGAAGGGTGATTTACGGGGATTTAGACCCCTATTTCCTCCTATTTTTTCCTTCATCTATTTAAACCCCCTAGGTTCCCTCGAGCAGAGAGGTTGGGGGTTGGTTGAGGAGGAGGGGTTAAGAAGGAGTTTCTTCCTCGGAGCGGGTCGGCTTTGAGGAGTTGAGCGGGCAAAGAGTCAAAAGGCTGTTTCATGAGGAACGTCACTCCAAATGGGCTTGTCTTCCTAACCCTCTTTTACTTTTTCACCTTTTTCACTTCATTGCATTTCCAATTTCCATCAATGCCGTAACATCCTCTCTCTTTCACTCTCTTTTACCGTCAACACATCATTTCACTCTTCACACACGAGCACTTATCTGCATGCATACATCCTAGGATGACTTAGTACATTTTACCCCCAGAGGTTCCAAACAAAAATCGGGAGGTGGGTGGCCATAACATATGGTCACCTTCCCTCCCAAACACCCATCCGGTGCGTTTCCCTCTAATTTTAGTTATTTTTTATGTTTGCATGAACGGATCCTACATGTCACAGTTCTAATTGGGTTATTGTCTTTTCTTTGTCTGTCTTTTCTTTTCAGGGGCTCTTACCAGATTCTGCGCGTGCACTACCGAGCTCTCCTCCTCTGGCCGACCGGAGGAAGAGAAGGAGGAACCAGCATCTCCCGCTCCCACAAAACGCGATCACATCCCCACCATCCTGCGGAGCACAGGGACCGTAAGGTAATGCTCCTGGCGATCACATCCTTTATTTCTAACCCCCTTTAAATCGCCACAGTGCTAAGACGAACGGAGAGGAACCCTCGCCCGAAGCCCGCAGCCGCGGCGGGGGACGTTCCGGGCGCCTACAGCCCTTTGGCGATCACGGTGGGACCCTCTCTTGCTCGCCGCGCAGGTAAGACAACTTAAAATACAAGAGTTCCAGTGGACGGCCAAGCACTTGGCCGCCCAGTGTCCTGAACGGCCAAGCGCTTGGCCGCCCAGACCGGACGGCCAAGTACCTGGCCGTCCAGTGGACTGGACGGCCAAGTGCCTGGCCGTCCAGACCGGACGGCCAAGTACCTGGCCGTCCAGTGGACTGGACGGCCAAGTGCCTGGCCGTCCAGCCCAGCCCGGACGGCCAAGCACCTGGCCGTCCAGATCCCAGGACGGCCAAGCGTCTGGCCGTCCAGGCAGGACGGCCAACTGCCTGGCCGTCCAGTGGACCGGACGGCCAAGTGCCTGGCCGTCCAGCCCAGGCTAGACGGCCGACCGCCTGGCCGTCCAGGCTCTAGGACGGCCAGGTAGCCTGCCGTCCAGGCTCCGACTTTTCTGGCTTCCTGATTTTTAAGTGTCCTTTTTTTTATTTTTTGCGGATTCTAGTTTGTTTTTTTGTTTACCGTTCTCTTGTCTTTCTTTCCTTTTCTGTCTGCTAGATTGTGGGTTGGTTCAAGGGTACTATCCGCAGGGGTTCTAAGGAAGAGCCGGCATCACACTTCTAGTTACCTCTCCCACAGAGTTTGACTCTCCATCTGAGGATTCCCACTCGGGTGCGACTAGTCTTATTCTGTTGGGAACCTCCGTCAGTCTCCGCGAGCCAGGGATTCCCACTTGGCCGCCGAGCAGGTTGTACCTAAAACCACCCTGTAGGAACCTTGGGTTTATGTGAGAAATTAGTGAATTGTTTCAAAATCTAAAGACACTTAATTGGACTTTGGTGGAACAAGCTCTGGAAAAAGTGAAGGGTCGTTAAGGGTTAAACTTGATTTGTTAGAAACCAACTTTCATAAAACATTGGCAAACATTTCAAGTGGAACATAAAATCATTTAGGGTTTGTGCTTCATAATGAACCGAATGTATGTCAATGCTGTGTATGATGACATGGACCAGTTCGGCAACAATGTTACACACAACCCTCTGTTTGAGATTGAAGAGGATCCACAACCAACATTTGTGGGCATGTTCCAAACACCTGGAGAGGAATTTAGGAGAAGGTGCTTGGATGAATCTTCTTCTTCAGAAAGTGACCCTATAATGTCCAACAGAACCCTCCGAAACCCAAGTGAGGATCCGGAACTTACTGCCGTGTTATCACGGTACACCCCTGATCAACTCATCCGGTTGGCCTCTGGTGGCAAAACTCAAGATGCCACTCCTCGGGGAACTCACTTCCAAGGATCTCCCAACAGAGCTCAGACTCACATCAATCAGCCAACTCTTACCCCAGTTGCTCCACCCGTCATGCCAATTCCAGTCTCTCCAACTACACCTCCTCCTGAGCAGAAAGAATTCATCTATAAAAGTGAGGTTGAAACCTGTGTGCGTAAGTTCATGGCCGAGAAACTTACCCTGAAACAACCGCATTCTCTCTCGAGTTATTGCAAGCTCCCACCGGCCTACTTTCCACCAGGATTCAAAGCTCCCGAGTACAGGAAATATGATGGCACCTCTGACCCTCATGATCACCTGTCAGGTTTCCTCATGGATTCCCATCAATAGCTCTACGACAGAGTCCTCCTTGTCCATCTGTTCCAAAAATCCTTAGAAGGTGAGGCCTTAAGATGGTTTTCTTCCTTGCCCGCCACAGACCTAATCAATTTTGATATGGTCTCCGAAAAATTCATCACTCAGTTTAGTTATATGACAACCATGCCTCCCACCTTGTTTGATCTTGTGATGGAAAAGATGAAGCCTGAAGAGGAGTTCACATATTTTGCCAACAGGTGGAGGGCAATGGCCTCTAGGGCAGAAGTGGAAATCCCCGAATCTCAAGCTATCACCATGCTGGTCAATAACGCTACCCCGCAGCTTCGGTCTATCCTCATGCTAAGCGAATTTCACACATTCGCACAACTTTATAATCGAGCTCGGGTAGTTCAATCTCAGATATGGAGTTCCACTTTGCCATCATTTTTTGAAAATCAGAACAGAGGTAAGAGGATTCCACCAATAGAGGGAGTGACAATCAATGAACAGGTGAGTGCCTTGGGGCAGCTCTTTAGGTCACCTAGTCCTATGTCTAGATCAGACAACCAATCCAATCAGAAACCATATTCAGCAGTTCCCTCTTTCTCCAGTGCCAAGATCAATTGGGGGCACATGAAAGAGGCTGCTGAAACCTTGGAAGTCAAGGGCCCTCCGCCCTCTTATCAGGTGACCCAAGATCTATCTAGCTCTCTAGAAAGGGTGAGCACCCTTGTCAAAAATTTTGAACCAAATGTCAATCATAGAGGACAGCACTGGGAGTATGAAGAGGTTGGGATATGGCGTGAGTGCCCTACTAGGACGACCAAACCTAGAGAGCCGTTGCAAGGAGTCTCCACTATCATCCAAGACAAACCTTTGGTCTTGATACGACCTAGGGAACAACCAACAGCCATCAACCCAGTTACTCTGGTCCAAGTTCCTTCAATTTCAATCAGAGAACCTCCTCCATCCATCTTGGGTCCAACACCAAAGCCAGGTCCGGTAACCCAATTCTGCCTAATAAATTCACCACCAGTTCAACCACTAAAGTCAGATCAGGCAGTGGACCCCAGTCCAATTGGTGTTACACTGAGAAATCGCATCATTCCCCCAACAAGTCAACTATTGGACTCTCAAGAGGATTCAGATCTGTCTAAAAGTATTATTCAATCCAAGTATGACATCCTACAACATCTAGGGAAAACTCCCACCAAGATGCCAGTCCTAAAGTTGATTGGGAGATCTCCTACACACAGGGAGACATTGTTCAAGTTCCTCCAGCGCATTACACTCAAAGAAGATCTTCCTATCAGGGGGGTCATCAATGCCATTCTCTCAGTCACCCAGACACCTACCATGTCCTTCACAGATAAGAGTCTAGCTCCCCCTGAATGCCAATCCCTTCCCTCATGCTTGACCCCAACACTCAAGGGTCACTCATTGGACTCCATCCTGTTGGATACTGGGGCATCAATCAATGTCTGTTCGCTCAAGACCCCCAAGAAAGTAGGGATCGACCCAGAAAAGGTTGAGTCTACTTCCATAATGGTCTCAAATGGGAAACTGGAAATTGGGCCAGTGGCCATGATCTTTGAATTCTACATCCTTAATGCCAAGCCCATATACAACGTCATTTTGGGAAGGCCTTGGATGGACCAGACCCTGGGAGTGCCCTCCACTAATCATCAGCGCTATAAATTCCCATACAAGGGGAAGATTGTCAAAATGAAGGGTACCCCCCATCTTGAGCCTTTGGATTTAGTCTCGACTGAACAAATTCCATCCATGATCACTCCTGGAAAAGGGGCAGAGCTCATCCTTTCATCGGTTGACTCTCAGCTCAAGTCCCAGCCTAGCATAGGTTGGCAGCTTATGGACAAAATGGGGTATAGTTCGGGATCTGAGATAGGCAAGGAAGAACAAGGAATTCAAGAACCTATCTTTGAAAATCCGACCAGTGGAGGATTCGAATTGGGTTACATACTAACCAGACCAACTGAGGAATCAAGAAAATGGAGTATCTTAGATCACTTTGTGAAGGAAAGTCAAGAGGTACTCAAGATACACTATCTTGAGGATGAGTTGAAGGAAGCAATCAATGAAATTCAGAGGGAAGATGCAGAAGATTTCGCAACACAGCTGTTGTTCTATGAACCAACCACTCGACGAGAAGGAGCCTCCTTAGTGAGGGATGAACAGGTACCCACCACTCTCATTCCCTTACTATTTCACACACCTGCCCTTCTCAGGCTTTTATCACCGGTCATAGCACACTCCTGGGGCAATTCTGCCATCATTGGGTCTCTGTCTCAAGGACCCACCTCTGCAACATGTCTGACTCACCCTCTGAGTCTTGTGCATAATCGCTCGGGGATTGGATAGCCTCCTCTTTATCCACAAGTTGTAGAGGTAGGTAAGTTCTTTCATTTCTAGTTAGCAAATAAGTGTAAATATTTGAAAATTGTTGAAAAGCTTTTCTTTGGATAGGAGTTATTTGAAGAAGTTTTATCCATGAAAAAAAATCAAAAATCAAAAATCTCAAAAAAAATCAAATATCCAAAAAGCATCAAAATATTTGTAAATATGTACATACTTTAATGGAAATGACAAAAAAAAATCAGAAAAGACACAAAATCCAACTGTCTGGTGACTGCCACGTAACCCCCTGTCTAGGTCTAGTTGCATGATAGGTTGGGATGACATTGCGGTTTGGCTAAGATTTTGGTCTACCAGAACCTTGGACGTGTCTACTTTACTTTCATACGGATCCCTATGCTCATCATGAGATGCACACACCTGCACATTTTTCAAAAAGAACCTGTTTAAAATGAGTCCCAAGTCTTTAGTATACTGTCACAATGCAACCTTTGCTCTTCGTCTCTCGACCGATCAGGACAGTTGACGCCCTTAAACGGTCGAGCTCAGCAAATTGCGGTTCCTCAAAAAACCCGATAGATGTAACCCCTCAACAAAAAAGGGCCTAGAAATGAAATGTAAAGGACCAGAGCACGTGAAGAGGGCAGTGTCCCCGCAGGCGGAATATCAAATAACCCCAATAAATGTCAAGAGCGGAAAAGAAATATAAAAAAAAAGAAAAAGGGGTTCAAGCAATCATGAAAAAAGCCTGGTCGTGACCGTGCCTGGCCAAGAAATCCAATAAAGGCCTGAAAAGTCAAAATTGGGGCATCTAGGAGGTCAAAAGGAGTCCGTTTTGTCACAGCTTGTCCTTTTAACGGTTCTGTTGATCCTCCTGTGAGGTTTGTCTCCACAATTTCTTCACTTTTTCTCCCCCAAGGTTCAGCACGAGATGGCTATCTAAAGACTGAACATCATTTTAAAATGGTTCGTTTTCAAAAATCGTCACATGCTCACATGATCACAGGAATCCAAAATGGGTGAAGAGTAATGTCGATGTTTCTGGTGAACTAATTTCTTAACCATAATCTCAATGTGTACCCTTACAACTTCGGGCTTAGGTCAATGCATGCGCGTCACCAATCGGTGCGACGGCGTCTGATTCCGGGTCAGCGTCGCGCGGTTGACCGTTAGGGTTCCAAGGTGTTCCATCATATACCTTCTAGATTGTGAGGAAAGAGACCCGGGTCGGGCAAATCATTTACCTCGAAAACTTTTTGGGCAAACTTGGTGGTCGGAAGTAGCTGGGAGCTTAAGCATGGCATGACGGTATTGTCATCAGTATGAGTCTTAACCGGTCAAAGTTAGTTTGAGGAGTCTAGAGGCCCAAATCAATCTAGATGTGAGCTTAGGATACCTGGGAAGTTGAGTGTGCATTCCCCTTTTATCATTCAACCAGCCTAAGTTTGGGCAGTCACCAGGTGGTCGGACAAAAAAAAAAAAAAAACATGTTTTCATTCATCACACACCTCACTTGTTAATATCCACCAGCATTTGCATATTTACTTCTTGCATCAGTTTCAATATTCTTCCTTTTGTCTGGTTAGCAACACGGCCCCTTGACCCTATGCGAAGGCTAGGGAAAAGGTAGTTGCTCTATTTTGGGCAAGGGGCCGAAAACATATACTACTAACTGTTTTCCCCTCATCTTGTGCATACAGGAAAAGGATTTTATGTCCAAAAGGTGGACACTTTTGATGTCGAGTCGAAGCCAAAAGCAGCCGGATTGGCATTCTACTTTGAGAATGGCCATATCTTCCGTGCTGGCTTCGACTCGACAGGGACCTTTGTCCCTCGTTTCCTTGCAGCTCGACATTAAGATATTGTGGATCATTGATTATTTACATTTACTGATGTGCGTTCTTGCAGCTGCAGGGAATCCGAAGCAAGTAGGATTGAAGACACAGGAGGCTAATAACTTCGGGCGTATAGACTCTGAGTTCCTCTTTAAACAAAACAATGAGGAGTCTATATTCTCCAAGTTATTCGATTGGCCAATAAATCCCTCCTGTTTGCATTAGGAATTGCATTAGGAATTTGTTTTTCTAAATTTCAACCCAGCATGCATTGCATAAGCATCATCCACCATTCCCGCCCTAGGGGCAATGACCATAATTTCATCACTCTGCTTAACCCATTGTTGATCTGTGAGTCTGGCGATTGTTCGTCTGTTAACTCTTCGAATTGCAAGACCTTATCCTTTTTTCAAATACGTGTGCTTGAGATCCTCTCACTTGGCGATCCCATGATGCGCCAGGCCACCGCGCGCCCGTTGTGTTGAGAGTTCTTCAAGTCACACTCCTACACCTTTCATGCTCGAGATCCCCTTGGGCCAGATCGCTATATTCTGGTATGCCAAGGCCTCGTGGTTCCAGCACCCGGGGGTCCCACGGACTGTGATTCTCTAGTACTGAACTTTGTCCCTTTTCTTAAATCACTCTTGCAACTCAAATGGTTAGCTTTCATGCATTTGCCGCATTCGCATGTCATCCCTGGGGATAGCTCATTCCTTTTCCGGGCGGTCCAAAATCAATTTCGATTTCCGGAACACCTATTTATCATTCCATTCCATTCCACTGCAAAACAGGTGTCCCGGAGGGGCATTTGTAGACACCGATTTTGGACCACCCTTTTGGTCATAAATCCCCTCCATCATCAGCCCATCATCATAAATCCCCTCATTTGAGCCATCTCAGCCCACTACCAGCTAGGCCCATTAACCAAATCCCGACTCTAGCCACCTTTTTCGTGGAAGGCCAGCCAGTCCGCCTTCCACCCCCTTCGAAGGCCACCCCTCGCCTTCCACCACCTTCGAAGGCCACCCCCCGCCTTTTACCCCCTTCGAAGGCCAATCACCTTGCCGTCCACCTTTTGGCCACCTTTTTTTTCACCTTTTCGTAGAAGGCCAACCCCTTGCCTTCCACCGCCTTCGAAGGCCACCCCCCGCCTTCTACCCCCTTCGAAGGCCATCCACCTTGCCTTCCACCCTTTTACACTTTTTACCACCTTTTCGTGGAAGGCCAGTGTAACGACCCGCCACCCTATAATCGGGGATCCGATTACTAAATGGGTACCGAATCATTAACTTTGGGACCAAACCAGGATCTAGTGAGTCTGGGAAATAAATAATAAACTAAGCTAAACATTCCCATCGCATTGAATTGAAATAAAAGTGCAGGAATTAAAATTATTACAATGCGACTCGATACAGCAAATAATTACATTCTCCAACAGAAGGAAATAATTAAACATACAGGCCAAAGATAATTAACAACTACATCGGGGCATACCCCGGAACAACCGCTGAAGACACACCACACCCAGCCGCACACGCCGCTCTAAGTCTGCTGGGAGTCCTCACCTGAAAACCGCAGGGGTGAGTCTCAAGACAAGACTCAGTAGGGATCCTTCGATCCCCACTACCCACGCACACACCCACAAGTGTAAAGTACAACTAACAGTAAAGTAACAAGTGTAGTGGCAGGCACGATATCTAATTCTCTACGTGAGAACACATGCGGTCGAAATATAATAATCATGCACATACTAAGCCAACTGTTAGAAAACCCACAACAGCCGTCTCGATAGAACTCGCCGACCGTACAAACAACGGTGGGGAAAAACCTCGACCCGCTGAGACCAAAGAGTAGCCCCTCGGATAGCACGCTCGCTACTCCGGCCCAACCGGCTCAGGTGACTACCCCTTCCCTCAGCATGAGTGACTCTCCGGATGTACCACTCCAACACCGGTACTAGCTGACCCCGGGGTTCACCAGGTGACCCTCTCTCACTAGGCGTCACCCCGCCCACGCCCCCACCGGCGCTGTGCTCACGCCCCCACCAGCACAGGGTGATAAAGCGCTACAATGTCACTCCAGGTCCACAGTAACTGAAAACCCAACACAGTGCGATCCGGTCACGTGAAAATCCCGCGATCGCTCAACACATATAGAACCATCCGATCGTGAGGAATCCGTCCCTATCGGGTGCACTAAAACATGTGCAAACTATCTATCTAGCAATGTGAACACGTTTTACTGGCATGCATTAGTGAGATTCTGTCTTGAATCGCGTCGACCGAGGTCGACGCCATTCAAGACCCAAGTGCAGGTTCGTATAAATCAGTTTTCAGAATCTGGCTTTGAAAGGCGTCGACCCTCATGGTCGCCTTTCAAAAGGCGTCGACATCCCCAGATGCCTTTCAACACGAAAATCCGGAATTCCCAAGGCCTTAACCAGGGGATTTCTGCCGTTAAAACGCGTCATGGATGCCCGACGCCGTTCAAAAACGCGTCGTTTACCCATGACGTCTTTCAGCCACAGAAATTCCAACCGGGCAGACTGTCTGTCAGTCAATTCCTGTCTAAAAGGCGTCGTGATGGCCCGACGCCCTTCAAAAAGGCGTCGTCCATGCACGACGTCTTTCAAGCCCAGGAACCAGGAACGCCCTAAACCCGAGGGCTCCCTTTCCAATTCCAAATAACCCCGAAAATCATTCAAACTGGAGGGAAACGAAGAGCAAGACAATTCATAGGCAAACACCCCTATAGAATTCCTAAACATGCTCATTCTAACCCCCAAAACCGAAGATCTACCACATGCATATTGAGGAAAACGCGATCTTAAACACAGTGCCACGGGGAACGTCACCCTACCGGACACTCGAACGCCTCCGAGCCTCAAGCCGTCCGCCTGTCTCGCCCCACGCCGCCGCCGGTACCGCCGAGGTCGTCCTAGCCCCACCGTGACGTCGGCCGCCGTCCGGAGAGTAGAACGCCGCAGTGGAAGTGGAGGTGGTAGGGGTAGGAGCCAGGTAGAGGATGGAGTGGAGGGAGAGGCGAAATGGTGTGAGGAAAAGAGGGAGGAGGAGGATCGCCGCCGAGTTTGCCGGAGGGAAAGAGAGAAAGGGAGAAGGAGAAAATGAGGGAAAGAAGGAGGGCTCGCGGGGTTAACCAGAAACTGGCTAAAACGCGTCGACATGCACGGACGCCTATCAGGTGACATGACGGCCGCTCTGACAAGATTCTGAAACGCGTCGTCCTTCACAGACGCCATTCAGACAACTTGTCAGGGCCGTACTCTGACACACCCAGAGTCTCAGTCTAAAAGGCGTCGACCCACACGGACGCCGTTCAGATGACCTGACAGGGCCGTACTCTCGCGGCCCAAAGTCAGTGCACGTGGCACCCACGTGGCAGAACCTGAAACGCGTCTGCCATGGTGGACGCCGTTTAAACTGCGTCTCGCGGGCTCGACGCGAAACAACACAAAGTTCCAGACCCCACTAGGGCCAGAACTACAAGGTCCGACCCCGAAAACCGAATCCGAAAACCTCAGTCCTTACATTCTCCCCCCCTTAACAGAATTTCGTCCTCGAAATTGATTACTAGAAATGACAAGGTCACAACAGGGATACAAGTTTACAAGGAGACTTACGAAAAAAGATAAGGAAATTGCTCCCGCATCTCATCCTCTCGCTCCCAGGTTGCTTCACCCCCGGAGCGATACTGCCAAATCACCTTGACCAAAGGTACGACCTTGTTCCGCAAGACCTGATCTCTGCGATCTTCAATTCGAACAGGATACTCTGGAAATGACAAATCCTCAGCGACCTCTAACTCTGAAAAATCCAACACATGGGACGGATCCTGAACGTACTTCCTCAGCAGGGACACATGGAACACATCGTGCACTCCTGCAAGACTGGGCGGCAAGGTTTCCCCAATTCGAGCAAGAATGGGAAAAGGTCCAATATATCGCGGACTCAGCTTGCCTCGCTTTCCGAATCTCATCACACCCTTGGAGGGTGAGACTCGGAGAAACACGTGGTCCCCAACTTCAAACTCAAGTGGTCTCCGTCGGATGTCTGCGTAACTCTTCTGTCTGTTCTGAGCTGCGGTCAACCTCTGCCGAACCGTCCTGACAATCTCAGCACACTGCTGCACTAACTCAGGTCCTGCTATTTGCCTCTCACCGATCTCGGACCAACACACCGGAGATCGACACGACCGCCCATACAAAGCCTCATAAGGCGCCATGCCAATGCTAGAATGATAGCTGTTGTTTTAGGCAAATTCCACGGTGGACAAGTGTTGTTCCCACGAACCTCCCCAGTCTAGGCAACACGCCCTGAGCATATCCTCTAAGGTCTGAATAGTCCTCTCCGATTGCCCGTCAGTCTCTGGATGGTAGGCCGAGCTGAAAGCCAACTGAGTGCCCAGCGCCTGCTGAAAGCTCTTCCAGAATCTGGAAGTAAACCTCGGATCTCGATCTGATACAATGGACAAGGGTATCCCGTGCAGAGATATAATCCGGTCCACGAACAACTTAGCCAGCTTGCCGACCGACCAGTCCTTCCTAATGGCTAGGAAGTGTGCCGACTTGGTCAGCCGATCGACGATAACCCAGATAGCGTCTCTCCTGCTAGGGGATGCAGGCAAACCCATTACAAAGTCCATCGTCACATGCTCCCATTTCCACTCAGGAATCGGCAAGGGCTGCAGCAACCCTCCTGGCCTCTGATGCTCGGCTTTAACCTGCTGGCATGTCATGCATCTAGCCACATACTCAGCCACATCTCTTTTCATACCGGGCCACCAGAAGTGCCTCCTCAAACAGTGATACATCTTTGTTGTCCCGGGATGCACAGCATACCTTGAACGGTGCGCCTCATCAAGAACACATCTGCGCACGTCTTCCTCAGTCGGGACATAGAGTCTGCCTCTGAATCTGACGGTACCATCATCCCACAACTCAACCTCAGGCCTCTGGAGAATCTGCGGTAACTCAGCATCTGCCCTCTGAGCCTCAATCATAGCATGGTACACAGCCGGTCTCACAGTCAGGCTGACAAGCACTGCTCTATCCTCTTCACGTGGAACTCTAAAGGAGGATTCCACCACCTGCTCAAATAATTTCCACTCCCGAATCATGAGGTATGACATGACTGTCTTCCGACTCAAAGCGTCTGCCACTACATTCGCCTTGCCCGGATGATAAGAAAGGTCAAAGTCATAATCCTTAATAAACTCCATCCACCTCCGCTGCCTCAGATTCAGGTCTCTTTGAGTGAACACATATTTTAAGCTCTTGTGATCTGTAAAAACTTGAAATTTTTCTCCGTATAAGTAATGCCTCCAGATCTTCAGTGCAAACACCACAGCTGCAAGCTCCAAATCATGAGTAGGATAGTTCTCTTCATGCCTCTTCAGCTGCCAAGAAGCATAAGCAACTACCCTGCCATGCTGCATAAGGACTGCTCCCAAACCTCGACGGGACGCATCTGAGTAAACCACAAATCCACCTGACCCAGATGGAAGCACCAGCACTGGGGCTGACGTGAGACGAGTTTTTAGCTCAATAAAACTCTGCTCACAATCCTCCGTCCACACAAAACGAACTCCCTTTCGAGTCAACCTCGACAAGGGGGCCGCTATCGAAGAAAATCCCTGAACAAACCGCCTGTAATATCCGGCAAGCCCCAGAAAGCTCCTGATCTCAGTCACTGAAGTCGGCCTGCTCCAGTCCATCACTGCCTCTATCTTAACTGGATCCACTGCGATGCCTTCACCAGAAATAACGTGCCCAAGGAAGTGCACCTCGTTTAGCCAAAATTCACATTTGCTGAACTTGGCGTAAAGTTGGTGCTCTCTCAGAACCTGCAACACTGCCCGAAGATGAGCAGCGTGCTCTTCCTCAGAAGAAGAATAGATCAGAATGTCATCAACAAACACAACCACAAATTGGTCCAGATAGGTCCTGAAGACTCGGTTCATCAGGTCCATAAAGGCCGCCGGAGCATTGGTTAAGCCGAAGGGCATAACCAAAAACTCATAATGCCCATACCGAGTCCTGAAAGCTGTCTTACTAACATCCACATCCCTGATTCTCATCTGATAATACCCAGACCTCAGATCGATCTTGGAAAACACCCTCGCTGTTTGCAACTGATCCATCAAGTCATCGATCCTAGGAAGCGGGTACTTATTCTTTATTGTCACCTGGTTCAGCTGTCTATAATCAATGCACAGTCTCAAGGAACCATCCTTCTTCCTGACAAACAGAACTGGAGCACCCCAAGGAGATGTACTGGGACGAATGAAACCCTTATCCAACAACTCTTGCAACTGCGCCTTCAACTCAGCGAGTTCGGCTGGCGCCATCCGATACGGGGCCTTAGACAAGGGCGCCGTACCTGGTGCAAGCTCAATGGTAAACTCGACCTCTCGCTGAGGAGGAAGGCCAGGCAGCTCCTCAGGAAAGACATCTACGAACTCACAAACAACCGGCACCTCCCAAGGATTCGGACTAGCACGAACATCAGAAACAACAACAGAGGCTAAGAAAGCCTCGCAGCCACCAGCAAGCAACCTCCGTGCCTTAAAGGCAGAAATGAGAACACCTCGAGAAGAAAGCCTAATACCTTGGAAGAAGAAGGTCGGGATGTCCGGAATAGAGAAGCGCACCCTCTTCCTGTGGCAGTCCACCTCCGCATAAAAGGCTTCCAACCAATCCATACCCAGGATGATATCGAAATCACGAAAAGCAAGTACGACCAACTGGGCAGGTAGCACATGACCCTCAATGGTCAAGGGAACATTCCTCAAACAATTATAAGATATCATGAAGTCTCCAGAAGGAACCTCAACCACCAAACCATCAGACAACTCATCAACAGGTGCAGAAAGAATGTCTAGGAACTGCTCGGAAATAAAAGAATGCGAAGCACCAGAATCGATCAACACATGCGCAGAGTTCCCAAGGACAGAGAGTGTACCTTCCACCAAGTTGGACGCGCGAGCCTCCCTCCTGGTGATAGCTAGAACTCTCCCCTGAGTCCTCGGCTTCTTCTGATCGCCATGACCCTGCCCCTGACTATGCCCCTGCGGGCACTGCCTTGCCAGGTGGCCCTGTTGGCCACAAGAAAAACACCTCCTGGGAAGAGTGGGACACTGAGTCCCGCCATGAGCACCACCACATTGCTGACAAACAGCCGGAAGCCTCTGAGCTGGCTCCTGCTGTGCACTGGATGCAGACTGACTTTGCTGACCCTGCCTGGGCCTGCTGCTGCCGCTGCTGCCACTACTGCTGCCACCACCCCTGAAGAATCTCCTGAATCGGGAGCCGAGAGAAGACGATCCCGATCCGACGGAAGGAGCCGGTGCCGCTGCCTTACCCCTGCCTCGCGCTGGCCCCTGAACAGTCTGCCCTCTCTCCCGGGCCGACTGGATCTGCTGAGCTTCTACAGCTGCTGCACGCCTAACTGCTGACGCCAAGTCTGTACAACAATGGGACGCCACGAAGTTCCTCAAACTGAGCCTAAGCCCATCCACAAACCTCTCCGTGCGACGCACCTCGTCCTCAGATATAAAAGGCACGAACCGTCCCAGCGAAACAAACTTCGCCTCGTACTCAAGTACCGTCATACTCCCCTGCGTCAGGTCCATAAACTACCTCTCCTTGGCTCGCTGGACATGTCTAGGGAAATATTGTGCATTGAACTCCTTGACAAAGGTCTCCCAAGAAATTTCCCTAAGACTCCTGTCCCCATAAGATAAACTCTTCAGCGCGGTCCACCAGTCATAGGCGCTATCCTTCAGCATGAAGGTAGCCAGCGGGGTCCTCTCTACTGCTGCACAGTCCATAGTATCAAAAGTCTTCTCAATCTCTCTAAGCCAATGAATGGCCTCGTCAGGGTCGGGACGACCGGTGAAGTGAGGTGGCCTCAGCTTCAAGAACCTCTCGAGTGTAGCTGTGGTCCCTCCCCGAGTACTAGAACCCTCGCTAGGATCTCGAGTCTGATATCGAGCCATAGTATCCATCATGGCCTCCATAAACTGCTCAACACTCGGCCTCCCTGCCTCGGACCCACTGGGGACATCTCCCCGCTCTCGAATAACTGGCATCCTCTTCCTGGGAGCCATCTACTCGCCTACAATTACAAAATCAAAAGTTTTAATTAGAGTCCTAAAACCTATGCTACCGCCGTGCCTGTACGGGGTAATGTATTTATTTGCCGAATTTCCAACATTTAACCTAGTTATTTATTTATTTGCCAGACCGTATGCTCTGATACCAACTGTAACGACCCGCCACCCTATAATCGGGGATCCGATTACTAAATGGGTACCGAATCATTAACTTTGGGACCAAACCAGGATCTAGTGAGTCTGGGAAATAAATAATAAACTAAGCTAAACATTCCCATCGCATTGAATTGAAATAAAAGTGCAGGAATTAAAATTATTACAATGCGACTCGATACAGCAAATAATTACATTCTCCAACAGAAGGAAATAATTAAACATACAGGCCAAAGATAATTAACAACTACATCGGGGCATACCCCGGAACAACCGCTGAAGACACACCACACCCGGCCGCACACGCCGCTCTAAGTCTGCTGGGAGTCCTCACCTGAAAACCGCAGGGGTGAGTCTCAAGACAAGACTCAGTAGGGATCCTTCGATCCCCACTACCCACGCACACACCCACAAGTGTAAAGTACAACTAACAGTAAAGTAACAAGTGTAGTGGCAGGCACGATATCTAATTCTCTACGTGAGAACACATGCGGTCGAAATATAATAATCATGCACATACTAAGCCAACTGTTAGAAAACCCACAACAGCCGTCTCGATAGAACTCGCCGACCGTACAAACAACGGTGGGGAAAAACCTCGACCCGCTGAGACCAAAGAGTAGCCCCTCGGATAGCACGCTCGCTACTCCGGCCCAACCGGCTCAGGTGACTACCCCTTCCCTCAGCATGAGTGACTCTCCGGATGTACCACTCCAACACCGGTACTAGCTGACCCCGGGGTTCACCAGGTGACCCTCTCTCACTAGGCGTCACCCCGCCCACGCCCCCACCGGCGCTGTGCTCATGCCCCCACCAGCACAGGGTGATAAAGCGCTACAATGTCACTCCAGGTCCACAGTAACTGAAAACCCAACACAGTGCGATCCGGTCACGTGAAAATCCCGCGATCGCTCAACACATATAGAACCATCCGATCGTGAGGAATCCGTCCCTATCGGGTGCACTAAAACATGTGCAAACTATCTATCTAGCAATGTGAACACGTTTTACTGGCATGCATTAGTGAGATTCTGTCTTGAATCGCGTCGACCGAGGTCGACGCCATTCAAGACCCAAGTGCAGGTTCGTATAAATCAGTTTTCAGAATCTGGCTTTGAAAGGCGTCGACCCTCATGGTCGCCTTTCAAAAGGCGTCGACATCCCCAGACGCCTTTCAACACGAAAATCCGGAATTCCCAAGGCCTTAACCAGGGGATTTCTGCCGTTAAAACGCATCATGGATGCCCGACGCCGTTCAAAAACGCGTCGTTTACCCATGACGTCTTTCAGCCACAGAAATTCCAACCGGGCAGACTGTCTGTCAGTCAATTCCTGTCTAAAAGGCGTCGTGATGGCCCGACGCCCTTCAAAAAGGCGTCGTCCATGCACGACGTCATTCAAGCCCAGGAACCAGGAACGCCCTAAACCCGAGGGCTCCCTTTCCAATTCCAAATAACCCAGAAAATCATTCAAACTGGAGGGAAACGAAGAGCAAGACAATTCATAGGCAAACACCCCCATAGAATTCCTAAACATGCTCATTCTAACCTCCAAAACCGAAGATCTACCACATGCATATTGAGGAAAACGCGATCTTAAACACAGTGCCACGGGGAACGTCACCCTACCGGACACTCGAACGCCTCCGAGCCTCAAGCCGTCCGCCTGTCTCGCCCCACGCCGCCGCCGGTACCGCCGAGGTCGTCCTAGCCCCACCGTGACGTCGGCCGCCGTCCGGAGAGTAGAACGCCGTAGTGGAAGTGGAGGTGGTAGGGGTAGGAGCCAGGTAGAGGATGGAGTGGAGGGAGAGGCGAAATGGTGTGAGGAAAAGAGGGAGGAGGAGGATCGCCGCCGAGTTTGCCGGAGGGAAAGAGAGAAAGGGAGAAGGAGAAAATGAGGGAAAGAAGGAGGGCTCGCGGGGTTAACCAGAAACTGGCTAAAACGCGTCGACATGCACGGACGCCTATCAGGTGACATGACGGCCGCTCTGACAAGATTCTGAAACGTGTCGTCCTTCACAGACGCCATTCAGACAACTTGTCAGGGCCGTACTCTGACACACCCAGAGTCTCAGTCTAAAAGGCGTCGACCCACACGGACGCCGTTCAGACGACCTGACAGGGCCGTACTCTCGCGGCCCAAAGTCAGTGCACGTGGCGCCCACGTGGCAGAACCTGAAACGCGTCTGCCATGGTGGACGCCGTTTAAACTGCGTCTCGCGGGCTCGACGCGAAACAACACAAAGTTCCAGACCCCACTAGGGCCAGAACTACAAGGTCCGACCCTGAAAACCGAATCCGAAAACCTCAGTCCTTACAGCCAGCCCCTTGCCTTCCACCTCCTTCGAAGGCCACCCCCCGCCTTCCACCACCTTCGAAGGCCAGCCCCTTGCCTTCCACCTTTTTAGCCAACTTTTTCACTTTTTACCACCTTTCCGTAGAAGGCCGACCCCTTGCCTTCTACCTCCTTCGAAGGCCACCCCTTGCCTTCCACCTCCTTCGAAGGCCACCCCTCGCCTTCCACTCCCTTCGAAGGCCAGCCGGGCCGCCTTCTACCACAAGAATGGAAGGCACGTCACCTGGCCGTCCACTCCTTAACCACCCCCTTGACTCCGTCTTCCCCACGATCTCCTCCACTCTCCGCCCTCGTTCCCCACCACTCCGACCACTCCCCACTCCGGCGACTGCCTCGTCCACTACCTCCGACCCTTGACCACTCCCTATTGGTCGAAGGGTGATTTACGGGGATTTAGACCCCTATTTCCTCCTATTTTTTCCTTCATCTATTTAAACCCCCTAGGTTCCCTCGAGCAGAGAGGTTGGGGGTTGGTTGAGGAGGAGGGGTTAAGAAGGAGTTTCTTCCTCGGAGCGGGTCGGCTTTGAGGAGTTGAGCGGGCAAAGAGTCAAAAGGCTGTTTCATGAGGAACGTCACTCCAAATGGGCTTGTCTTCCTAACCCTCTTTTACTTTTTCACCTTTTTCACTTCATTGCATTTCCAATTTCCATCAATGCCGTAACATCCTCTCTCTTTCACTCTCTTTTACCGTCAACACATCATTTCACTCTTCACACACGAGCACTTATCTGCATGCATACATCCTAGGATGACTTATCACATTTTACCCCCAGAGGTTCCAAACAAAAATCGGGAGGTGGGTGGCCATAACATATGGTCACCTTCCCTCCCAAACACCCATCCGGTGCGTTTCCCTCTAATTTTAGTTATTTTTTATGTTTGCATGAACGGATCCTACATGTCACAGTTCTAATTGGGTTATTGTCTTTTCTTTGTCTGTCTTTTCTTTTCAGGGGCTCTTACCAGATTCTGCGCGTGCACTACCGAGCTCTCCTCCTCTGGCCGGCCGGAGGAAGAGAAGGAGGAACCAGCATCTCCCGCTCCCACAAAACGCGATCACATCCCCACCATCCTGCGGAGCACAGGGACCGTAAGGTAATGCTCCTGGCGATCACATCCTTTATTTCTAACCCCCTTTAAATCGCCACAGTGCTAAGACGAACGGAGAGGAACCCTCGCCCGAAGCCCGCAGCCGCGGCGGGGGACGTTCCGGGCGCCTACAGTGCCCCGTATGGCCGGGACACCATCTGCTGCATTTCCTTTCGCATTGCCGTCAGCCGCCGGTCCAGGTCCGGGGCGGTCGAGGTAGCGACTGATTGTCCTCCAGTCCGGTCCGGACGGAATTCCGACGAAGCATAGCCCTGCTCCGTCAGGCGGTCAGCGCGAGGAGCTCGGGCAGGTAGTGCCGAGGGCTCGCTGCGTGTCGTAGCGGTTTCGGCAGGGGAAACCGGCGCAGGAGTTGGCCGAAACCTCGCATCTTGGACCGGACAGAGTGGAGGGAGTGGTACTTGTTGAGGAAGCTGGCCCAGCAGTCCCATGCGCTGGGCGATGGCGGATACCATCTCCTGAAGAGGCGCTAGGGAGGTGACGGCTGCGGCCAGCGTAGCCACTTGCTGCTGGAGCAATCCCACCCGGTCGTCTCCCGCGGCGTGCGACTCTGGTATGACTGGCAGAGTCGCGCCTGGCGGGGCGGACGGGGCGCCTTCAGAGTGTTGTAACTGCGCGGAGGCTTCCCGCGTCTCTGCTTCGCTTTGTTCGGATCGCCGGGTGACAGGTCGTTGAGACATGACTTGTTTGTTTGTTTCCCACAGACGGCGCCACGTGATGTAGCCGAAGCTATCACGACCGGATTCCGAGGCTGGAATCTGAAGTTATGGATCCGGAGCTGGGTCGGATCGGTGCAAGAGGCCCGACGGGGATCCGGAAGGCGATGGATGTAGAGACGAAGCCGAAGGTCCGAGACCGAAGGTGGCTCGGTCAGATGTTGGCTTGTCTTCGGAAGGCGGGGCCGAGGCTCCTTCGGTCGGGGACGTAACCGGCCCACGGCGTCGAGACCGGTGGGAGAAGTCCGAGGTCGGCGGCCGATATCGACTCGGGGAGGTCGGCGATGATTCAAACCGAGCCCCTGCAGGAGGGAAAGAAGAAGAAACCGGTCAGCAGGAGTCCCGGGCTTCGGCCCTTAGGAACCCCCTCCGACGGTCAAGTTAGCTTCTGAAGAAGATTCGATTCAGAAGACAAAGAGTAGCTTTAATGCTTTTTGGACTATAGTCCTTGAGGGTCTCAGAGGCATCGAATTGCATACCTTTGGCAATAAATAGCGGTGTATTTATAGCAGAGGATAGAGGATGGTTAACGGTGACAGCCGATATAGGACTATGTCCGGGCTTACTGGTAAACCGCCATAGTGCCTAGTCCTCCACCGGAGTGGGCCGGACTCGGCTATCGGGCCGAAGGGGGTTGGGCCGCTGATGGGCCGAAGCCTGCTGGGCCTGGGGCTGCCGGGCTGCTCCCGGGCCGTAGGCTGATGGGCCGCTGACGGGCCGAAGCCTGTTGGGCCGGGAGCAACGGTGCCGCTTACGGGCCGAGGGTTGTTGGGCCGCTGATGGGCCGAAAGCTCCCCGAGGGCCTTGTACTGCTGCTGCTGGGCTGAACTGAGTTTGGGCTTGTTTTAATGGGCCGAATCGGATTCTGCCTCATTAGGTGGAATCCCTAAAGACAACTGGCCTGGTGATGAGAGATCCAACCTTGCCATGCTCGCTTGCTTGGTGCACAACGTAGTAGATGGATAAGATGAAGATAGATGCAGCTGGGGGTATGCACCGGCTTACGACAGGTGTTGTGATCAATCTTTTTCTTGTTTTTTTAAGGTTCTCGGAGATGTGAAGAAATCTAAATAAATCTAATCTAATACAAATATGAATGATATAGAAAACCACAATTATGAATTTCCTAATGCAAACAGCTAATTAAGTATGATTGTTCGAAGATGTGTGATGATGCAAAGTTTTTTTCTTTATGTATATGTTTAATGTATTTTTTTTGTACGATAATAAAATGGAAAAGAGCACAGAAAAATACAAAAGAATAATTAGATCATGGCAGTATTAATTCTTTTGCTGATTTTAATGATTCTGCATATGTTTTAAGGTCATGTAGAACCATTGTCAATTTTGCTCGCATGCAGTGTGGCTCTATAAAATTTAATCTTGCATTATTAAATAATTTAGAGTCCGATCTTCCTTTTAGTGTTGCTATGAGCAAAGTATATTATGCTTGATTCATTTAAAGAATCTATCATGATCATGCATATAGAATACAACAAGTGATGTAATCATGATTTATTTTGTCAAGTATACTTTGACGTTTAATAAGTATGCATATATGAAATATTATAAAGTGATATTTAAGAAATTGAGATGAAGCATGCCATTGTGTGAAAGCTAGCACGTTGATGTGTAAGAAAGTATATTCACAGTGCCACTTAAATTTCTCACTGAGTGAGGAGGCACTTATGAAACATTTGAAGATTATTCTAGAGATTCTTAGGACTCACCAGTTCTATGTAAAATTCAGTAAATATGAGTTCTAATTGGAGCAAGTCCAGTTCTTAGGACACGTTATTTTCAAAGATGGAGTTTTTGTGGTCCTAGCAAAGGTAAAGGTTATTATGAAGTTCTTCGTACATATTCTTATGGTCACTTGAATATTCAGATGCATATATTCTACATCTTTAATCAATAGTTAGGAAATAATAGTCCATGTATAAGGTGTCCTTGACGTTTTAGGTCAAATGGCCTACCGTACTACTGTGACATAGAATGTCCTGGTTGACAGTTAAGACTATTCAGAAATTCAGAAGCGGATCAGTTCAGTGAACTCATTCTACCAATGAGTATCCACATGTTTGTTATAGTGTCTCCAAACAAGTGATTATAAGATCAACCATTCTCATCATATAAGTAAAGACAATATGTGTCAGTTTATTTGAATGCTCGATGTCTAGTTCAAACATTCTATGATTGAGAACAAATTAGAACCTATGTTTATAGAAGATTATTCTCACTAGCACAACTTCTTATGATTCAATCATGATTATATATATGAGAAATATCATTCATCATTAAATAAAGAATGCATGAATTAAGTCGATTATAACTAATGTGATTGATTTAGGATACTATAACTGTTTAACATCATTACGCATAATTATATTGGTGGAGAGAAGCGAGCACAAATTGAGCTATCCTGATGCCACTTGAAGTAGTCTGCCTTTGTCGAACCGTAATAGTCCTGTTAGAGGTATAAAGATGTAGAAAAGAAACTAGAAATGAAAGTTGATGAGGCAGAATCCGATTCGGCCCATTAAAACAAGCCCAAACCCAGTTCAGCCCAGCAGCAGCAGTACAAGGCCCTCAGGGAGCCTTCGGCCCATCAGCGGCCCAACAGCCCTCGGCCCGTAAGCGGCACCGTTGCTCCCGGCCCAACAGGCTTCAGCCCGTCAGCGGCCCATCAGCCTACGGCCCGGTAGCAGCCCGGCAGCCCCAGGCCCAGCAGGCTTCGGCCCATCAGCGGCCCAACCCCCTTCGGCCCGATAGCCGAATCCGGCCCACTCCGGTGGAAGACTAGGCACTATGGCGGTTTACCAGTAAGCCCGGACATAGTCCTATATCGGCTGTCACCGTTAACTATCCTCTATCCTCTGCTATAAATACACCGTTATTTATTGCCAAAGGTATGCAATTCTATGCCTCCGAGACCCTCAAGGACTACAGTCCAAAAAGCATTAAAGCTACTCTTTGCCTTCTGAATCGAATCATCTTCAGGAGCTAACTTAACCGTCGGAGGGGGTTCCCTAGGGCTGAACTCGGGGACTCCTACTGACCGGTCTCTTCTTCTTTCCCTCCTGCAGGGGTTCGGTTCGAATCATCGCCGACCTCTCCGAGTCGGTCTCGGCCACCGACCTCGGACTCCTCTTCCTGGTCTCGACGCCGTACGCCGGCTGCATCCTCGACCGAAGGAGCCTCGGCCCCGTCTTCCGAAGACAAGCCAACATCGCGCCTTCGTCCACCGAAGGAGCCTCAGCCCATTGTCCGAGAGCAAGCCAGCAACCTACCGAGCCATCTTCGGCCTCGGACCTGCAGCTTCGCCCCCCGTGGCCTGGCATACTTCATCCGAAGGCGTCTCGGCTTCGCACTCAGCAGGCCTCCGCCCGAGTACCCTTCGGCCTCTGATTCTCGCCTTGTCCCAGATCCCCGTCGGGCCTCTCATACGGATCCGATCCAGCTTCGGATCCGTTATCTTCGGATTCCGTCTTCGGAGTCCGGTCGTGATAGATCCAGTCTACATCACGTGGCGCCGTCTGTGGGAATCAAGCAAACAAGTCATGTCGCAACGACCTTTTACCCGACGATCCGGACAGAGCGAAGCAGAGGCGCGGGAAGCCTCAGCACCGCTACTGCCGTCCGAAGGCGCCCCTTGTGCTCCAACAAGTGCGACTCTGCCAGTCATACCAGAGTCCCTTGTCGTGGAAGACAACCGGGTGGGAGTACTCCAGCAGCAGATAGCAACACTGGCAACTGCCGTCAAATCCCTAGCGCCTCTCTAGGAGATGGTATCCGCCATCGCCCAGCGCATGGGATTGATGGGACAGCTTCCTCAACAAGCACTGCTCCCTCCACTTTACCCGGTTCAAGATGCGAGGCTCCGTCCAGCACCCGCGCCGGTTTCCCCTGACGAAACCGCCTTAGCGCACAACAAGCCCTCGGCGCTACCTGTCCGAGTCCCTCGCGTCAATTGCCTGACAAAGCAAGGCTTGGCTTCGTCCGAATTCCGCCCGGTCAGAACCGGTGGACAGTCAGTCGCCACCTCAACCGTCTCGGACCTGGACCGGCGGCTAGCGGCGATAAGGAAGGAAATGCAGTAGATGGTGTCTCGGCCATACGGGGCACCTCTGGCCAGCAACATCCTGGAGCGGACCCCGTTCACGGCGGAGCTCCTGGCTACCAAGGTGCCTCCCAATTTTAAGCTGCCAAAAGGCCCCCTCTACGACGGAATGACAGATCCGGTCTGTCACTTCCAGAGGTTCAGCGCCTATCTCTCGGTCCGAGGGGTCACCGAAGCAGTCTGCTGTCGACTCTTCCCCCTCACTCTCGAGAAGACTGCTCTGACCTGGTTCGAAGCACTGGCCCCCAACTCCATCCACTCCCTGGTCCAGTTGGGCCAGCTGTTCATCGACCAGTTCTACGATGCCATCCGACAGTGTAAGACATCGGCCAGCTTATTAACCATTTGGCAAGGCTCCACCGAAACTCTCCAGGAGTATTTCACCAGGTTTCGGACCGAGGCCGCCCAAATCCCAAACCTTGATAGCTCGATCGCGGTCTCGGCCGTGATCAGCGGGTGTCGGGACGAAGGGCTCCTCGGCTCCATCGGGAAACGCCATCCCCCTACCTTCCAGGACCTCGTAGCCCGGGCACACAAGTATGTCAACCGGGAGGCCCTGATGATATCTAAAGGTAAAGGCGTAGCCGACTCAACTTCGGCACTTACCGCCCAGGTGGTCCACCCTCGGCCCGAAGACCAGCAATCCTCCCAAAAGCGGTATCGCAGGGAGGAATGGGACTGAGAGAGGCGACGGGACCCGCAACAGCGGCATCTGCCCTTGCCTGCTCCCCCTTCCCAAGTGCTCATGGAGATGAAGGGCTTGATCCGCCAACTAGAGCGGCATTATTCAAGGGCAGCGTCAACCCAATCCGAGGGCGGCTCCGGCCATTAGCATCGGATCGGCACCATATTTTCTTAAGTCCGCGCCTCCTTCGATCCGACGAATGGCTCTCGGCCATGTAATCCGGATCAGGACGCGGCATGGTTTTCTTAAGTCCGGGCCTCCTTCGATCCGACGAATGGCTCTCGGCCATATAATCCGGATCAGGACGCGGCATGGTTCTAAAATCCGCGCCTCCTTCGATCCGACGAATGGCTCTCGGCCATGTAATCCGGATCAGGATGCGACATGGTTTTCTAAGTCCGTGTAAACCGTACCGGGAGTGGCTTCGGCCATGCAAACCGTATCGGGAGGGGCATGGTTTTCTAAGCCCGCAGGTAACCTGAACCGAGAGTGGCTTCGGCCATGTGTACCGGTTCGGGAAGCGGCACGGTATATTTCTAAGTCCGTAAGTAACCCGTACCGATCGAGAAGCGGCATGGTTTTCTAAGCCCGCAGGTAACCTGAACCGAGAGTGGCTTCGGCCATGTGTACCGGTTCGGGAAGCGGCACGGTATATTTCTAAGTCCGCAAGTAACCCGTACCGATCGGGAAGCGGCATGGTTTTCTAAGCCCGCAGGTAACCTGAACCGAGAGTGGCTTCGGCCATGTGTACCGGTTCGGGAAGCGGCACGGTATATTTCTAAGTCCGTATAAACCGTATCGGGAGTGGCTTCGGCCATGCAAACCGATCGGGAAGCGGCATTGTATTCTCAAGTCCGTATAAACCGCATCTCCGACAAGGCTTCGGATTTTACTCTCGCCATCTCAGAACTGAGGAAGACAAGAGTGGGGGGCTATGTGATGAGGCAGAATCCGATTCGGCCCATTAAAACAAGCCCAAACCCAGTTCAGCCTAGCAGCAGCAGTACAAGGCCCTCAGGGAGCCTTCGGCCCATCAGCGGCCCAACAGCCCTCGGCCCGTAAGCGGCACTGTTGCTCCCGGCCTAACAGGCTTCAGCTCGTCAGCGGCCCATCAGCCTACGGCCCGGTAGCAGCCCGGCAGCCCCAGGCCCAGCAGGCTTCGGCCCATCAGCGGCCCAACCCCCTTCGGCCCGATAGCCGAATCCGGCCCACTCCGGTGGAGGACTAGGCACTATGGCGGTTTACCAGTAAGCTCGGACATAGTCCTATATCGGCTGTCACCGTTAACCATCCTCTATCCTCTGCTATAAATACACCGTTATTTATTGCCAAAGGTATGCAATTCTATGCCTCCGAGACCCTCAAGGATTACAGTCCAAAAAGTATTAAAGCTACTCTTTGCCTTCTGAATCGAATCATCTTCAGGAGCTAACTTGACCGTCGGAGGGGGTTCCCTAGGACTGAACCCGGGGACTCCTACTGACCGGTCTCTTCTTCTTTCCCTCCTGCAGGGGTTCGGTTCGAATCATCGCCGACTTCTCCGAGTCGGTCTCGGCCACCGACCTCGGACTCCTCTTCCTGGTCTCGACGCCGTACGCCGGCTGCATCCTCGACCGAAGGAGCCTCGGCCCCGTCTTCCGAAGACAAGCCAACATCGCGCCTTCGTCCACCGAAGGAGCCTTGGCCCATTGTCCGAGAGCAAGCCAGCAACCTACCGAGCCATCTTCGGCCTCGGACCTGCAGCTTCGCCCCCCGTGGGCTGGCATACTTCATCCGAAGGCGTCTCGGCTTCGCACTCAGTAGGCCTCCGCCCGAGTACCCTTCGGCCTCTGATTCTCGCCTTGTTCCGGATCCCCGTCAGACCTCTCATACGGATCCGATCCAGCTTCGGATCCGTTATTTTCGGATTCCGTCTTCGGAGTCCGGTCGTGATAGATCCAGTCTACATCAAAAGTGATGATATAGAATATGAGATGCCACAAATTGTATAGCTTTTCACTAGCTTTCCAACACCATAAACCATATCTCAATTTGATATTTTATTTTTGAGAGATGCACTCATTTTATTATGACGATATAAAATTCGAATAAAGTGAAAATGTCTCGCATCAATATATATACAAAATATTAATGAATTTAGGAGTATAGATGAAAAATCGGCAAGTTTGATTTGATAGTATTATTTTGATTGAGGGAAATAACCGCAACACTCTTGAGATTTTAGGGGTACGGGATATAATATATATGGGAGTTGAGAAAATATATACAAATATAGTATTTTTCAGGAAAATATTTGAGACCCTCTTTAAATTAGCCATTTCAAATTGGTGTTAGACGGAAAATCAAACGTATTGTATGCATGAGTAAAAGAACAAATCATACACATCTCTGAGCCCGTAGCGCAATGGCACCGAGTGGACAACTTGCTTCCGCTCGAGAACCGCTCGCTGGTTCCATCCCGTGGAATTGTCGCACTTACATAACACATGAAACTCTCACCCTGCTAGATGGAACCATATGAGTTTTATCCTTCTCCCTCTCTGGAGGAATTATCTCCTGTTCGGACGGTCTTGACGGATCAGGAGCAATTATGCCTAGACCATTGGGTTACAAGACCAAAAAAAATAAATCATAAATTTACTTATAAAATTCTGGAAAACTGATGCCTTTTTGTTTTTATAAAGCAGAGAGCTGGAATCTGCTAACAGAATTCTACACGGACATTATGCCAATTGGCCATCCCCGGTTTTGTTGCTCTTCCAATCACCATACAAGGGTTCTCTAGCTATCTGCCCTGCAACATAGTGACCGTGACTTGGTTCACGGTGCAAGACTCTTCGTGCCCGCCGGCAGACGACCCGGTGTGGACGGGGCTCCTCCCCATGCAAATCCCCGGCTGCTGCGGCGGTGGCAATGCCGGATTGGTGCCGCCCAGCATCAGAACCACTGTCGACATCGTCGGTCTGTCCTCTGCCCGCTCCTGCACGCACAGAAGGCCCACATGTATGCACCTCATCACCTCCTGCTGAGAGTACGAGTTTCCCATTGTTTCGTCCAGCAGTTCCCGGCAGTCCCCATCCTTCCATAGCCTCCATGCCTACAATGGCTCTCCGTTAATGTCACTTGTAACTGGTTCGATTGAAGGAACGTTGAGAGAGAGAGAGAGAGAGAGAGAGAGAGTATGGATGTAAGCCTGCGATACAGGTGGAGTTGGCCCCAGCTCACGGCTAACCTGAACTTGCCTCGCCCACAACTTGAACCTAGACCTATTTATTAAACATTTACTGTTGCCAGAATCATAAACTTGAGTTAAATATTCTAAGCTGACTCGATTCACTTAAACAGAAAGTAAATATATAAATGATTATTTAATCTTAAAAAATATATAGTTTTAGATAAATACTTGAATCACACGAGGATTGAACCAAAACGAGATGCCTACATGACCTGACCTGAGGACCTGACACAGAGTCAACACTCAATGAAATATTAGGCCCAACCTGAACCGATTCTTAAGTTGGTCAAAGAGGCTGAAATTTGCTGAAATTATTCGCCTCAAGATTTAGATAAAATATATATAATATTAGGCACCTATTTTACTATTATATATATTTAGATGCGCCCCTTATATATATATATATATTTATTTATTCAAATAGACTCCTTAAGGTTGATTCAATTCTCGAGACTTTAGTTTTCATCGTATGATCTTGATAATAAATCTTAATTATCCAATCGGATAAGCATCTAAAATCAAAGTATAACAATACTGAAAAATAATAAAAAAATAAAAGATCTATCAGATTAGCTTTTAGAGTTTATCCCATCACTTGGAGTTTTAGTGTTGATCCCTAACAAGGACAAAGTTGATTAAATGACTATACTTAAGTTTTTTGAACCAATGATTAAAATTAAACTCAAAGAGGTAGGGACCAACTTAGATAGGGGTATTTGAATATTTACTTTATTGAAATCGAATAAGATGGTGTTGGGGTTACGGGGCGGGGTGGGGGTAGGCAGGAGCGAGTGGAGACATCTAACTTAGATGTGCCTCAGGATGCATTAATATATATATATATATATATATATATATAATAAAATTTTTAATTTTTAATTTACCTCATGATAATATTCACCTTTTGGAACTTAAATTTGACCGTCCAATCGGATACGAGCAAGTCGGTGATGAATACTAAGATCGGAACAATCTTAAGAATAATCAAACTAATTTTTTATTTTCTGATTATTTTTCATATATATTTTTTTAAATTAGTACCTGATCGATAACTACGATTGAGTTTCACGATCAAACTAGACTAGACAATGAAAACAAAATTCCAAGAGATGGAAACAACTACAAGAGAAATATATATATAGTAAGGTCAGCTACAGTATACGTGGTTAATTTGATTATCGGCATTGTTCTGACCCCTTTCCCATACTTAAAAAATAAATAAAATTTATCAATTTTTTTTAAAATATTCAATTACCTTCGTTAGTGTTGTTTCCATTCCCTTGGAGTTTTATTTTTACCATCGGATCAAATTTGATCATGAAACTCAATTTTAGTTGTCCATCAAGTACTTGCAAATTTCGATTTTAAAAAGTAAAGAAAAAATAGTCAAAAAAAATGATCTTATTCCCATCCCCTAAGATTTTAATATTCATTACTAACTTAGTCGCATCTAATTGGATGACTACAATCAATATTGCCCTCATCTCTAGGTTGGAAAAAATAAAAATAATGCCTCTAAAATAATCAGTTATCCCTCTAAAATAAATTTTCTCCTTAGAGTTTAAATTGCACCATCGAATTGTATCTAGATTGATTGTAATTGTCCAATCTCATGTGAGTAAATTAGTAATGAATATTATATATATATATATATATATATATATGAAGAGAGAGATATGATAGAATGCAGTTTGTTACACTGGATATGCTATATTTAAAAAATAAAAAATTTCATAAATTCAAGTATTCAATGACCCTCTTAAGGTTGTTTCCATCTTCCGAAACTTTATTTTAATTGTCCGATCGTAGTTCAATCTTGAAACTATATTTTATCGTCTATCTCGCACATATAAAATTATTTTTAAAATAAAAATAAAAAAAATAAAAATTTATTAGATTATTTTTTAAAATTGTTCTCTTCCCTTGAGATTTTAGTATTCATTGAATGTAAAATTGAACGGCTTAAATTGAAAGTCTCACGATCTAATGGAAAACTTAAGTCAAAAGAGATACAATTTATTTTGAAAGGAGAGTTGAATATTTAAAAAATATTATAATTTTTATTTTTTTAAAACATAAAGAAGAGGTCTAAAGCAAGTACTGTAGCAAATGAGAAGAGGGAGATATAAGTCACATGATTTATTGATACTTACCAGTGAAAGGAGGTTTAGATATGAGTCATCATAGTAGAACCCTTTATTCTTCTTGCCGCTTAGGATCTCCATCACGAGGACACCGAAGCTGAAGACGTCGGATTTCACGGAGAAGACGCCGTCCATCGCGTACTCTGGGGACATGTAGCCACTGCATCACACCATTAAAGTTGTTTAATTAAACATAATGAAAAAGAAAATTGATTCTGTAAATTCGATCGTATGATTTAGTGAGCTCAACCGGTCGAACACCACAATCTGAGATTTTTTTTTTTCACTTATCTCCCATCTCCTTCTGCATAAAACGGAAGAAGTAAAGTGAAATTTTTTTCTCTATGTGACGTCAAATCATATGGTGCGATCGAATCCACTGAATCGGACCTCAATGAAAAATGCTACAAACTTTGAACAGATATATATTTTTTCTGTCCTCATCATGGGCATTGGATCAGTGCATACTATGTGCCAATCACTTTTCTCGTATTCCCTGAGCCCAAGTCTTCTTTGTCCCCATAGAAGATCCTCGCAGCGCCGAAGTCCGATATCTTGGGGTTCATCTCCTTGTCCAGCAGAATGTTGCTGGCTTTGAGATCTCTATGGATAATTCTGAGCCTGGAATCTTGATGAAGATATAGCAATCCTCGGGCTATCCCAAGAATGATGGTGAAACGCTTCTGCCAATTCAGAAGCCCGCTTCTTGACTTATCTGTTCCAAACCTCAATTTGTGTCAGAACTCTAAACCACTTGCACCATTAACATTTAGCCACTCAACAGCATTTTATAAGTTAGGATTGTTAGACTTCTTTGTAAATACTTCCATTAAGAAGATTTTTTTGTAACATCAAAAAATTTTATAGGGTTGATAATACAAAAGCCGTATTCCATACGTAAAATACCATAAAATATTACCTTTTGTACGGCAAACTTTTGAACTTTACAGTACAAGCGTCGCATTTATTATTCGTACATTTCAATTTCAGTCTTCTAAACCTTAACCTAGGATTTTAAAATCAGACAAATATAACATTTTGTAACACACCAAACGACACGGAGAGGCAAACAAGCTAAGACCGAAATGGGATGAAGCGGAATATCTTATAGTCTATTGTGAGTTCTCCTCTATTCCCACTACATGGGCCAACAATGGCTATTTTTTTCAGAGAAAAAAAAACACAAATTTGCCAAGTTTGGGACTATCAAAACTTGATGTTTGTACGATGCATGATTGAATGACCACGGAAAGAGAGAAAATAAACTATGTGACGAGAGAAAATTAGCAACCCTCTTTGTCCTAGATCCATCGAATACAGGTAATTACAAACAAGCATTGTGATAATTTGATCTTAGATTGAATGATCTTAAAAGATGAAAACTGAAAAATCGACCTCAAATGAACATATCGAAAAAAAAAGATAAAAAAATAAAGACAAATTATGAAAAATATTTTTTTTAAAATAAAAACATTTCCCCCGGCTGCAAGTGTTTCCCTTTTCTATGAGCTTGGGAATGGGAGTGGGTTCGATTCAGGAGAAGCCAAAATGAGGGAATCCTCCTCCTAAGAAGATGAAGACTAATTTAGCAGAGATGTGGTTTACCAAATATGAAGGAGTCCAAGCCCTTGTTGTACATGTACTCGTACACTAGAATCTGTTCTTCGCCCTCGATGCAGCAGCCGAGAAGCCGAACAAGATTCCGGTGCTGAAGCTGCGCGATCAACTTCACCTCGTTCCTGAACTCATCAACGCCCTGTGCGGACCTCCGGGAGAGCCTCTTCACGGCTATGCCTTGTCCGTCGCCAAGCTCACCCTGCCAATGAAAGCCCAACGTACACACTGTCATCACCCCTGAGCTACCAGCCATATCTAGCTTATGTTGGCCACAGACCCCAACAGGTGATTAGTGATACCTTACCTTATATACAGGGCCAAACCCACCTTCTCCAAGCTTGTTCTCGTCTGAGAAGTTGCCCGTGGCGGCTGCCATGGTATAGAAGTCAAACAGCGGGAGGTCCAGCTCGGCTCTTCCGGTGCTTCTTCCAGTGCTTCTCTTGGAGCTAACATCTTTCGCACCTACTGCATGAACAAGAACAAGGACAAACCCAAATTTAAAAATAAATGGTTGTCCTTTGCTTGCCACCTAATGCTCCTTACGTGGAAACAAATGGGGAAGATTGAGATGTCTTGTCATTGGGTGAATGGTGCTGTCTTACCACGACTAATCTTTGGCTTCTTTCTCCACAGGCAGTAGGCGCCTAAACCCAACAGGAGGAATCCTAGAGGGACCATCACGCCGACGATTACGGCCACCTTGTTCCCCTTGCCCCCGTCGCCTCCCGTTGCCGCCGCTGGACGCCTGTCGCCTTCGCCAAAGCAAGGAAAGAGTTAGGGTTTTAGCCTTCTGGGCTAAATTAATTCGTCCAACAACTGGGATAATCAGATTGGTGTGTTCCTTTGAAGACAAGGACTTCACTACAGAAGATTTTAACTTTTAAATTTCCCTGTGGCAGGAAGATTGTTTGATAGGAAGCTTCTACATGGTTGACGTTGTGGCATGAGGTTGTCATGCCAACGGGGGCCGCGCTATTAGGGCACACTGAAGCTGTTCGAAGAGCTGTTCTTGTTGCTTTGGTGCAACTAGACTGACATAAAATTTGATGAACGGATTAAGTGAACTAGATGCATGACCATTTCAGTTTACAAAAAATTCAATCAACTTGGGTCTATCTTTTGAGCCAGGTACATAAGATTATGTATTGACATCAATGTGGGTGTCGTACATGGTGAACTTATTAAAATAAGATGTGCAGATATAATATATCACATTATGTATATATCTAATATATAGATCTAATTTTAATTTTGCATGAAATTCATAAAATATTAAAAAGTAAAATAATATAAATATTAATAAGTTAGAAAGATGTTATGAACAATCATTTATGATTACATTTATATGAAGACGCATGTATATGTGGATATACTTCTATGATAAGGACACACGTCAAAACATGTGATGATAAACCCAACTGGAATGGGCATAGCAATGTGTCTCCTAAATCATAACATAGGTTAAAAAAATACCTTTAATAATGTCAATGCTATCATTTTGAGATGATATTTTATTGAATTTAATTGAAGATCGCTTTATCGTTGAGACAATGATGCATTTTGAAAACCTAACTTAACCAAGAACTCTTAACTGTTTGAACCCATATACGCCTTTGTTGGCCGACACGCTAAATTCAAAAGGGCCATATCGAAACAAAGAAAACCTAGAACTCAACGGTTTTCCCTTTTCTTGGGTTGGTGGAGTCAAAGTAATGTCAGGGAAAGGATTATTTCTTAATCAGAAAAGTCATGTCGTTTTCTTAATTAGAAGACAGCGTTGTCATCGTCATTTGTTTTATCTTATTAATAAAGACTTGGTTAGCTAGATCAGATAAAGAATCATGTTTTGTGAATGCTTTGCAACTTTTGATGACCATGTGAGATCAACTAGGTGCAAAACCACTTTACAAACTAATATGCCTGAAGAAGTAATCTTGCATACAGATTATAGAACTAATTAACTATATGTCAATATTCTCCCAGATAAAAAGAAACATGTCTCTTAGCTACACAAACTCTGCAATCATATAATTGAAGAGTAATCTATAGAAAGAATTCGGACAAAACTAATAGAAGGGGTAAAATTTTGGCAAGAATGCAAGATTCTTCAAAGCAACCAACAAGGAGAACTGAAAACAATATCTTCTTCAATATGTGGTGCTTACCTACCACAGAAGCCGGCACCCGGACGTATAGGTCCTGCCCATCCTCCGTGTATTGTCGGAGGTCGATGAGGTCGCCCACCCACATGATGCAGCCGCTCCCACTTCTGACGTCGGCGCTGGCGAAGGCCATGCAGGAGCAGTTCCCCCGGCACGCCTCTCTGCATTCCTCTAAGCTCATACTCTTATCCGTCACCGACTGCGAGGCGTCCGGCAGCTTCATCCCGGTCATGAGGACGAAGTCGTCACGGCCTCTCGGGCAGCCCAGAGGCGTCGCCCTCTCGCACCCGCCAGACCCATCTCTTAGCTCCCACCGCGCCTGCGACCTGGGCCTGAACCCATCCGGGCAGCTGCACACCGGGGAGTTGTTGGTGTTGCAGACGCCGTAGGCGCCACACGAGCCGTAGCCGTCGCACTGGTCCTTGGGCGCATACCAGTAGCGGCTCCAACTCTGACCCAGCCACACGAACCGCTGGAGAGCCCCCGAGTTGGTCACCTGCAGCCTCGACACGACGGCGCTGCGGAGCTGATAGGTGTAGTACACCTCGGACTCGTTCCACACGAACTCGAAGGTGAAGATATCGTTGGACCTCATCTCTGGGACGCCGCTGAGGCGGACGCCGTTCCAGGGCCCGCTCCTGTACAGCTTCTGCGACCCGTTCAACAGTTGTAGCTGCGGCGACCCCTGGAGCTCCATCCGGAAGGAGTTCTCGCCTGGCGAGGGGTCGTCCGGGGCCTTCCACGAGACGAGGTACCTGTGCAGCCGTCTCCTCAGGTCCCACCCCATCTTCATCCCCGGCAGAAGGGTGTCGGTAGGGTGGTCGAAGCTCTGCCATATGAAGTTCCGCTCATCTCCATCCTCCACATCGTCCTCCTTCACAATAAGGTTCCCCGTGTCGAGGAGCTTCGCCTCGGGGTTCCTCGCCCCGGGCGAGCCCGATGGGGAGGACGACCACATGGTGCTGTTGCCGCCATCATACAACACGAGGTTCCCATCGTTCTCGAGCCTGAGGAAGGCCCCGGCCCCGCTGATGGGGTTCTCCCTGTTGGCGACCCACACCACCGTCTGCTCCGGGATCCTCTCGTACCATATTCCCAGGTAACGCCTTTCTCGACCGCCGGGGCTGAAGAAGCCCAGCCGGAAGGTGCCGCCGGAGGAGAGGAGGGTGTCGGGGTCTCTGAGCAGCTCGTCAGCGCCGCGGGAGATGGAGGAGAGGTTGCCGAGGGTGAGCAGGAGGAGAACTAGAGGGAGGAGCGCGACCATGGCCGTTCTCCCTGTGCAGGTCTGTGCATAGTTTTCTCTAGGTAATGCGCGTAGGTGAAGGCGTAGAAGAGCGAATATATGCATCGAATAGGAAGGGTTGACCGTTTTTAGCGTGTGGAAGGGGCATTACTAGCCGTTAGATGAGAAAATCATGGTCTCCACGGTGGAATTCGGCCCATCGAGGTGGTTGGACCAGTGACTTTTCGACGTGTCAAACCCGCCGTAAATCTTCTTCGTGCACCGCGTGGGGGCGACGATCTTTTGGTCAGGCCCACTAACGGATGTCAACCGGTACCCCGTTATTCTGCCGTTATCTACTTTTTATAAAAAAATTAATCTTTGTTCTTACCGTCCTCTTTTGCTATATTTTTATCACTAAAAATTAGAAATAATACATAATACGCATAAAGTATGAGATAATACGGTGCATAAACTTACCATTATACTTTCCCAAAGTAAAGAAATCTTATTACAGGCGGAACAATGTGCAAGTCCTTTCAAATCTAACAAAGATGTTATATCCACAAGGATGGGCAGTAAAAAAATGTCTAAATGAGCAGATGACCAGACTTTTATTCATAAATAGATAAAAAATGAGAATTGTATATAAGTAGGATGCGATCATAAGAGCAGGAAAAAAAAAAGAGTGAATAAATTAGATTGGGGACTGATGTAGACTGGATCTATCACGACCGGACTCTGAGGCCGGAATCCGGAAAAGAGGATCCGAAGCCGGTTCGGATCGGTGTTGCTGAGGCCCGACGGGGATCCGGAAGGCCGAGGAGGCAGAGGCGGAGACGAGGGTCCGAAGGCCGAGGGGCGCCTCGGTCGGGGCGGACTCGTCCTCCGGGAAGTCGAGGCCGAGGCTCCTTCGGCGGGCGAAGGGGCGGCGCGGATGAAGCTCTTTCTTGGCAATACGGCCGACAGGCGATGAAGCCGGACGAAGGGACGGCGCGGGGCCGAGCCTCCCGTTGCGGGGCAGCGAGCCTCCCGTTGCGGGGCAGCCGTCGGACGGCGTCGAGACCAAGGAGAGGAGTCCGAGGTCGGCGGCCGAGACCGACTCGGGGAGGTCGGCGATGATTCGAACCGAGCCCCTGCAGGAGGGAAAGAAGAAGAAGAACCAGTCAGCAGGAGTCCCGGGCGTCAGCCCTGGGGAACCCCCTCCGACGGTCAAGTTAGCTTCTGAAGAAGATTCGATTCAGGAAGCAAGAAGAAATAGCTAGAACCCTATTCGGACAGTAGTCCTTTAAGGGGTTTCGGAAGCTTAGGGGGGCATCCGTTTTTCCCATCTACCTCCTTGGCCACAAGTAGCAGGATACTTATAGCGGAGGGTAGCGGATGGTTAACGGTGGCAGCCGATATAGGACTAAAAGGAGGCTTACTGACAAACCGCCATAGCGTCTGATCCGCCACCGGGGTGGGCCGGATTCGGCTACCGGGCCGAAGGGGGTTGGGCCGCTGACGGGCCGAAGCCTGCTGGGCCCTGGGCCGCCGTGCTGTTCCCGGGCCGTAGGCTGGTGGGCCGCTAACGGGCCGAAGGCCGCCGGAGGGCCTAATACTGCTACTGTTGGGCTGAATGGGGTTTGGGCCTGCTGCAATGGGCCGAATCGGATTCTGCCGCATCACATAGCCCCCCACTCTTGTCTTCCTCAGTTCTGAGATGGCAAGAGTAAAATCTGAGACCTCCTCGGAAGAGTGATACGGTATATGCTTCGTTTGAAAAACCTTTGCTTTGTATAAAAAAGCCGCTTCAGGTCGGCCGAGGGCTGTTGGCAAACAGCTTCGTCTAAGGCCGGGACCTTGTCGGAGATACCTTCGTCTTATGTCGAGACTTGGTGTACATAGAACACCATGTCGCTTCCCGATCGGTACGGGTTATTTGCGGACTTAGAAATATACCGTGCCGCTTCCCGAACCGGTACACATGGCCGAAGCCACTCTCGGTTCAGGTTACCTGCGGGCTTAGAAGAACCGTGCCGCTTCCCGATCGGTACGGGTTATTTGCGGACTTAGAAATATACCGTGCCGCTTCCCGAACCGGTACACATGGCCGAAGCCACTCTCGGTTCAGGTTACCTGCGGGCTTAGAAGTACCGTGCCGCTTCCCGATCGGTACGGGTTATTTGCGGACTTAGAAATATACCGTGCCGCTTCCCGAACCGGTACACATGGCCGAAGCCACTCTCGGTTCAGGTTACCTGCGGGCTTAGAAGAACCGTGCCGCTTCCCGATCGGTACGGGTTATTTGCGGACTTAGAAATATACCGTGCCGCTTCCCGAACCGGTACACATGGCCGAAGCCACTCTCGGTTCAGGTTACCTGCGGGCTTAGAAGTACCGTGCCGCTTCCCGATCGGTACGGGTTATTTGCGGACTTAGAAATATACCGTGCCGCTTCCCGAACCGGTACACATGGCCGAAGCCACTCTCGGTCCAGGTTACCTGCGGGCTTAGAAGAACCGCGCCGCTTCCCGATCGGTACGGGTTATTTGCGGACTTAGAAATATACCGTGCCGCTTCCCGAACCGGTACACATGGCCGAAGCCACTCTCGGTTCAGGTTACCTGCGGGCTTAGAAGAACCGTGCCGCTTCCCGATCGGTACGGGTTATTTGCGGACTTAGAAATATACCGTGCCGCTTCCCGAACCGGTACACATGGCCGAAGCCACTCTCGGTTCAGGTTACCTGCGGGCTTAGAAGTACCGTGCCGCTTCCCGATCGGTACGGGTTATTTGCGGACTTAGAAATATACCGTGCCGCTTCCCGAACCGGTACACATGGCCGAAGCCACTCTCGGTTCAGGTTACCTGCGGGCTTAGAAGAACCGTGCCGCTTCCCGATCGGTACGGATTATTTGCGGACTTAGAAATATACCGTGCCGCTTCCCGAACCGGTACACATGGCCGAAGCCACTCTCGGTTCAGGTTACCTGCGGGCTTAGAAGTACCGTGCCGCTTCCCGATCGGTACGGGTTATTTGCGGACTTAGAAATATACCGTGCCGCTTCCCGAACCGGTACACATGGCCGAAGCCACTCTCGGTTCAGGTTACCTGCGGGCTTAGAAGAACCGTGCCGCTTCCCGATCGGTACGGGTTATTTGCGGACTTAGAAATATACCGTGCCGCTTCCCGAACCGGTACACATGGCCGAAGCCACTCTCGGTTCAGGTTACCTGCGGGCTTAGAAGAACCGTGCCGCTTCCCGATCGGTACGGGTTATTTGCGGACTTAGAAATATACCGTGCCGCTTCCCGAACCGGTACACATGGCCGAAGCCACTCTCGGTTCAGGTTACCTACGGGCTTAGAAGAACCGTGCCGCTTCCCGATCGGTACGGGTTATTTGCGGACTTAGAAATATACCGTGCCGCTTCCCGAACCGGTACACATGGCCGAAGCCACTCTCGGTTCAGGTTACCTGCGGGCTTAGAAGTACCGTGCCGCTTCCCGATCGGTACGGGTTATTTGCGGACTTAGAAATATACCGTGCCGCTTCCCGAACCGGTACACATGGCCGAAGCCACTCTCGGTACGGTTTACACGGACTTAGAAAGAATACCATGCCGCTCCCGATACGGTTTGCATGGCCGAAGCCACTCCCGGTACGGTTTGCATGGCCGAAGCCACTCCCGGTACGGTTTACACGGACTTAGAGAAAACCATGCCGCTCCCGATACGGTTTGCATGGCCGAAGCCACTCCCGGTACGGTTTACACGGACTTAGAGAGAATACCAGGCCGCTCCCGATACGGTTTGCATGGCCGAAGCCACTCCCGGTACGGTTTACACGGACTTAGAGAAAACCATGCCGCTCCCGATACGGTTTGCATGGCCGAAGCCACTCCCAGTACGGTTTACACGGACTTAGAGAAAACCACGCCGCTCCCGATACGGTTTGCATGGCCGAAGCCACTCCCGGTACGGTTTACACGGACTTAGAGAAAACCACGCCGCTCCCGATACGGTTTGCATGGCCGAAGCCACTCCCGGTACGGTTTACACGGACTTAGAGAAAACCATGCCGCTCCCGATACGGTTTGCATGGCCGAAGCCACTCCCGGTACGGTTTACACGGACTTAGAGAAAACCATGCCGCTCCTGATACGGTTTGCATGGCCGAAGCCACTCCCGGTACGGTTTACACGGACTTAGAGAAAACCACGCCGCTCCCGATACGGTTTGCATGGCCGAAGCCACTCCCGGTACGGTTTACACGGACTTAGAGAAAACCTTGCCGCTCCCGATACGGTTTGCATGGCCGAAGCCACTCCCGGTACGGTTTACACGGACTTAGAGAGAATACCAGGCCGCTCCCGATACGGTTTGCATGGCCGAAGCCACTCCCGGTACGGTTTACACGGACTTAGAGAGAATACCAGGCCGCTCCCGATACGGTTTGCATGGCCGAAGCCACTCCCGGTACGGTTTACACGGACTTAGAGAAAACCATGCCGCTCCCGATACGGTTTGCATGGCCGAAGCCACTCCCGGTACGGTTTACACGGACTTAGAGAAAAACCATGCCGCTCCCGATACGGTTTGCATGGCCGAAGCCACTCCCGGTACGGTTTACACGGACTTAGAGAAAACCATGCCGCTCCCGATACGGTTTGCATGGCCGAAGCCACTCCCGGTACGGTTTACACGGGCTTAGAGAAAACCACGCCGCTCCCGATACGGTTTGCATGCCCGAAGCCACTCTCGGTACGGTTTACACGGACTTAGAGAAAACCTTGCCGCTCCCGATACGGTTTGCATGGCCGAAGCCACTCCCGGTACGGTTTACACGGACTTAGAGAGAATACCAGGCCGCTCCCGATACAGTTTGCATGGCCGAAGCCACTCCCGGTACGGTTTACACGGACTTAGAGAAAACCATGCCGCTCCCGATACGGTTTGCATGGCCGAAGCCACTCCCGGTACGGTTTACACGGACTTAGAGAAAAACCATGGCGCTCCCGATACGGTTTGCATGGCCGAAGCCACTCCCGGTACGGTTTACACGGACTTAGAGAAAAACCATGCCGCTCCCGATACGGTTTGCATGGCCGAAGCCACTCCCGGTACGGTTTACACGGACTTAGAGAAAACCATGCCGCTCCCGATACGGTTTGCATGGCCGAAGCCACTCTCGGTACGGTTTACACGGGCTTAGAGAAAACCATGCCGCTCCCGATACGGTTTGCATGGCCGAAGCCACTCCCGGTACGGTTTACACGGACTTAGAGAAAACCATGCCGCTCCCGATACGGTTTGCATGGCCGAAGCCACTCCCGGTACGGTTTACACGGACTTAGAGAAAACCATGCCGCTCCCGATACGGTTTGCATGGCCGAAGCCACTCCCGGTACGGTTTACACGGACTTAGAGAAAACCATGCCGCTCCCGATACGGTTTGCATGGCCGAAGCCACTCCCGGTACGGTTTACACGGACTTAGAGAAAGCCATGCCGCTCCCGATACGGTTTGCATGGCCGAAGCCACTCCCGGTACGGTTTACACGGACTTAGAGAAAGCCATGCCGCTCCCGATACGGTTTGCATGGCCGAAGCCACTCCCGGTACGGTTTACACGGACTTAGAGAAAACCTTGCCGCTCCCCGATCCGGTACACGTGGCCGAAGCCACCCTCGGATCAGGATTATTTGCGGACTTTTTAGAAAAGTCATGCCGCTTCCCGATCGGTACGGGTTATTTGCGGGCTTAGAAAATATCCTGCCGATCCGGTACTAAATGGCCGGAGCCGCCCTCGGATCGGGTTGACGCGGTCTTTGAATAATGCCGCTCCGATCCGATACTAATGGCCGGAGCCGCCCCCGGATCGGGTTGACGCGGTCTTTGAATAATGCCGCTCCGATCCGATACCAATGGCCAGAGCCGCCCTCGGATCGGGTTGACGCGGTCTTTGAATAATGCCGCTCCGATCCGATACCAATGGCCAGAGCCGCCCTCGGATCGGGTTGACGCGGTCTTTGAATAATGCCGCTCCGATCCGATACCAATGGCCAGAGCCGCCCTCGGATCGGGTTGACGCGGTCTTTGAATAATGCCGCTCCGATCCGATACTAATGGCCGGAGTCGCCCCCGGATCGGGTTGACGCGGTCTTTGAATAATGCCGCTCCGATCCGATACTAATGGCCGGAGCCGCCCTCGGATCGGGTTGACGCGGTCTTTGAATAATGCCGCTCCGATCCGACACCAATGGCCAGAGCCGCCCTCGGATCGGGTTGACGCGGTCTTTGAATAATGTCGCTTTGGTTGGTGGATCAAGTCCTTCATCTCCATGAGTATCTGGGAAGGGGGAGCAGGCAAGGGCAGATGCCGCTGTTGCGGGTCTCGTCGCCTCTCTCAGTCCCATTCCTCCCTGCGATACCGCTTTCGGGAGGACTGCTGGTCTTCGGGCCGAGGGTGGACCACCTGGAGGACAGGTGCCCAAGTTGCGTCGGCTACGCCTTTACCTTTAGATATCATCAGGGCCTCCCGGTTGACATACTTGTGTGCCCGGGCTACGAGGTCCTGGAAGGTGGGGGGATGGCGTTTCCCGATGGAGCCGAGGAGCCCTTCGTCCCGACATCCTCTGATCACGGCCGAGACTGCGATCGAGCTATCAAGGTTTGGGATTTGGGCGGCCTCGGTCCGAAACCTGGTAAAATACTCCTGGAGAGTTTCGGTGGAGCCTTGCCGGAGGGCTAATAAGCTGACCGATGTCTTACACTGCCGGGCGGCATCATAGAACTGGTCGATGAACAGCTGGCTCAACTGAACTAGGGAGTGGATGGAGTTGGGGGCCAGTGCTTCGAACCAGGTCAGAGCAGTCTTCTCGAGAGCGAGGGGGAAGAGTCGGCAGCGGACTGCCTCGGAGATCCCCCGGACCCGGAGGTAGGAGTTGAACTTCCGGAAATGACAGACCGGATCTGTCATCCCATCATAGGGAGGGCCCTTCGGCAGCTTGAAGTCGGGGGGCACCTCAGTGGCCAGGAGCTCCGCCGTGAACGGGGTCTGCTCCAGGATGCTGCTGGCGAGGGGCGCCCCGTGAGGCCGGGACACCATCTGCTGCATCTCCTTGCGCATCGCCGTCAGCCGCTGGTCCAGGTCCGGGGCGGCCGAGGTGGCGACGGATGGCCCTCCGGTGCGGGCCGGATGGTACTCCGACGAAGCATAATCCTGCTCCGTCGGGCGATCGACGCGGGGAGCTCGGGCAGGCAATGCCGAGGGCTCGCTGCGCGCCGCCGCAGCTTCGTAGAGAGAGGCTGGCGCAGGCACCGGTCGGAACCGGGCGTCTTGTACTGAGTAGAGTGGGGGGAGCGGCGCCTGCTGGGGAGGCTGCCCCGTCAGTCCCATGCGCTGGGCGATGGCAGATACCATCTCCTGAAGAGGCGCTAGGGACGTGACGGCAGCGGCCAGCGTGGCCACCTGCTGCTGGAGTACCCCCACTCGGTCTTCCGAGCCGAAGGACTCCGGGATGGTCGGCAGAGGCGGGTTCGGCGGGGCAGATGGCGCGCCTTCGGAAAGCGGCATCTGTGCCGAAGCCTCCCGCGCTTCCGCTTCGCTCTGCCCGGATCGTCGGGTCACAGGTCGCTGAGACATGACTTGTTTTGTTGGTTTCCCACAGACGGCGCCACGTGATGTAGACTGGATCTATCACGACCGGACTCTAAGGCCGGAATCCGGAAAAGAGGATCCGAAGCCGGTTCGGATCGGTGTTGCTGAGGCCCGACGGGGATCCGGAAGGCCGAGGAGGCAGAGGCGGAGACGAGGGTCCGAAGGCCGAGGGGCGCCTCGGTCGGGGCGGACTCGTCCTCCGGGAAGTCGAGGCCGAGGCTCCTTCGGCGGGCGAAGGGGCGGCGCGGATGAAGCTCTTTCTTGGCAATACGGCCGACAGGCGATGAAGCCGGACGAAGGGACGGCGCGGGGCCGAGCCTCCCGTTGCGGGGCAGCGAGCCTCCCGTTGCGGGGCAGCCGTCGGACGGCGTCGAGACCAAGGAGAGGAGTCCGAGGTCGGCGGCCGAGACCGACTCGGGGAGGTCGGCGATGATTCGAACCGAGCCCCTGCAGGAGGGAAAGAAGAAGAAGAACCAGTCAGCAGGAGTCCCGGGCGTCAGCCCTGGGGAACCCCCTCCGACGGTCAAGTTAGCTTCTGAAGAAGATTCGATTCAGGAAGCAAGAAGAAATAGCTAGAACCCTATTCGGACAGTAGTCCTTTAAGGGGTTTCGGAAGCTTAGGGGGGCATCCGTTTTTCCCATCTACCTCCTTGGCCACAAGTAGCAGGATACTTATAGCGGAGGGTAGCGGATGGTTAACGGTGGCAGCCGATATAGGACTAAAAGGAGGCTTACTGACAAACCGCCATAGCGTCTGATCCGCCACCGGAGTGGGCCGGATTCGGCTACCGGGCCGAAGGGGGTTGGGCCGTTGACGGGCCGAAGCCTGCTGGGCCCTGGGCCGCCGTGCTGTTCCCGGGCCGTAGGCTGGTGGGCCGCTAACGGGCCGAAGGCCGCCGGAGGGCCTAATACTGCTACTGTTGGGCTGAATGGGGTTTGGGCCTGCTGCAATGGGCCGAATCGGATTCTGCCGCATCAGGGACTAAACCTCTCTTTATCTAAAATTATCCAAATAGAAACGATGTTCTTATCGGTATTCTTTTTGTACCCTTATGTTGGAAGGTGTATGTTCAGATATCCTTTTGACGTCCCAAATCTTGACCAAGTGTGAAGACAAATATGGACACCAAATATGGACAAATATGGACCGGCCCAACTCGAGAGAACTGTGCGGTAGACGTGGATCTTGGCCGTGCCGTGATGGACGGGGGTGGGTTGGTTGGAAATCTCCGTGGGCTGTGACGGACGTATTGCGAGCGTTGGACTAACGTCATAAACATCTCCAATTTGTATGCACTATTTGTTTGGAATATAAATATTATTAGTATCATGCAAATTTTAATATTCATCCTCTTAAATTATATAATATTAATATTGAATTTGATATTAGATGTTGGGATTTCTGCCAAATTAATCTTCTTAAAATTTTAATTATTGATTTGTTGTTTATCTTATTGCTATAATATTATAAATAACCTCACTGCTAATGGAATTTTTTTTTACTGTGGTTAACTTTCGTTAAAGATGCATTGAATTATATTCTTTATTTCATTATCAATTTTAATGTTTGGATATAGGGAAGCTCTTTTGTTCACAACTATGCCTATTAGAGAGAGAGAGAGAGAGAGAGAGAGAAAGAGACAGAGAGCGTAGAGAAAAGAACAGGGATATATTAGATATTTTTAACATTAGTTAAATCTTAACCGGAGTTAGATAAGAGACTTTTAATAGAATCCTAATAGATGGTAATGGCAAAGACATTTTTTAAAATATTACAATGCAGAAAATTTATTTAGAATAATATGAGAATAAGATAGGCAAATATGTAAATAAATTTTTAAGAGGATTATCGTTGCAAGTATCCCTCAGAAGACTGCAGAGAAAGGCAGCCCAGGGAGAAAGAGAGTTAAAGATGAAGAAAGAGAAGTCTTGGGACTCTTAAAGCATTTTTAATATAAATTCAATCATACATTAAATTTATGTGGCATGGCATTTCACTAATGTATGTCTATCAAAACTAATCGAAAGATAACTAAATCCCTATTAGTAGTGGGTAACGTGTTTTGGATCTGATCCGGTTTGGAACTGCCAATTGTCCTTTGGGCCTCATCTTTGTGACCGAAACTTTAATCCACTTATGGATGAGAAATTAAAAAAATATATATCACGAATTTGTAAACGATATTAAAATTTAGAAAATAAAAAAAAATGAGGTGCAAACATCAGTTGAAAAGAGATCACGTTGGAATCTTTTGTCTTTCAGACACTGTCCACTTGATTGGGACAAATCAGAAGAAGCCACTCCCACTGCAAAGATTGAAAAAGAAATGAAGTTTTTAGAAATAACTCCTTAAAAGATTTTATATTTGGACATAACCTCCCATATGATTTATATTTATGTATAACCCCCTTAGTCATAATCTTATTTGTATTTAAACAGCTTAATTATGTGTGTTTACTTTGATTTTCATCTGAATTAAACTATTGTTACCTTATTTTATGTGAAAGCTATTAAATAAAAATATTAATAATACCTTGAGTTGAAACATAGATACCTCATGAGAAAAATCACATAAATATACACTCATAAGTTTACTATATATATCTAGCATCAAGAAGATTATTTTTATTCACATCACATGTTTTTAAATAGATATATATTTTGATACTAAATATACTTGTAGAGTTGAATTACATCAATTTATGAGTAGATGTTTATGCGATTTTTCTTGTAAGATATTTATATTTTAAAAAAAATATTATTATTATTTTTATTTAAGAACTTTCACATATTTTATATAGAGTAAAAATATTTTAATTCAGATGAAATTCAAAAGAAACCATATAATTAAAGAGTTGTACACAGATACCATCATAGTTAAGAGACTTATATAAAAATATGTGTTATGCACAAAATTACTTACAAATATAAAATCTTTTAAAATGTTATTTATAAACACTCCAATTAAATAAGTCATGCTCATGTGCAAAGAGGTACCATAAAACAATGAGATATGAGCCGACAAACAAGAGTGATATGTCAGAACGTGTGCCCTTGGATCCTACCCACTTGTTCGGGGCACATCCTTGTGCGGATAAGGCTGCTAACCCATTGCAAACCCTGAAATCACAAAATAAACTTGTCCTTTTTAAGGAAAACATAAGAGAAATCATGACAACAAAAATAATAGAAGAGAGAGGACAGGGAAGGCGAGCCTACCCTACATGGTGAGGGGAGCCCTACATCACCAGCTCTGGGGCCTTCATGACGGTGGATCGTCAAACACATTTCAAAGAGGAAAACATTGCATTGCATAGTTTTTGACAATATATGAGGAGCCCCCATGGATTCTCTTACTAAAATCTCTCCTTCTTTCTCTATAATAATTATCTAGAAGAGACCCTCGAGGATCCCAAAAATAATTCCTTTTTTGATGGCGTGCATCGGCCTGCAGTTTAGGTTAAAAACTTTTTTTAGATTAGATATATTTTATAAAACCTCCATAATAAAGATAATATAAATGAACAGTCACCAATACTTCCTGCATAAGAAATTCTTTTATATAGTCATGACAATTTTATCTTTTTTGGACGAGTCAGATAAATCCGTCTCTTATGTAAAAAGAGAGGTGAGACTTGAACTTAAGACCCTATGGTTCACTTTGTTTGCAAAATAGTTTAAATCAGAATAAGGTTTTGAAGATTTTTTAAATCAGAATCAGAAGTATTTTGATTTGGTAAGTTGTTGGTATTCTATTTAGAATAAGAAAAATTACATTGCGCTATTCCAAGTGATTTGGTGAGAATAAGTAGAATAATGAGTTAAAAAAGAGATAAAATTGAGGAAACGGAAGAATTAGATATTTCAGATAGATTTTGGAGAATTAGGAAAATTAAGTATTTTCGTAATTAAATCAGAATAGGACCTTTATACCGATTACTCCAATCCTATTCCACGAACAAAATGAGCCTATGGAAGCAAAGAATTTACATTATTGAGCCGTAAACTCTTTGGAGGTCTTAACTACGTACTGGCATTCGACTAAAGCGCTAGATGCTTACACTTCGACCTCTAGGAGAGTGAGTGGTGTTAACATCTAGTCCCCGGGTGGGTACGGGTTTTGTTTTTTAAGGCCGTCAATCCACGTAAGATACATTAAATGACTGTTTATGGAATAATTATAAACATTAATCACAGTTGGAGTGGAGAGTGAACTTTGTCTTATCTTCCACTAAAATAGAGTCATCCTAATCCAACTAGAATTATGACATCACAAATCTCGTAAGAATGCAAGTTATGTGAGATCTACCGTCTTACAAAATTTGGGAAATGATGTAACTTTGTGATCATAATCTAAGCGTAAAAATCTCATTTGGAATGGCTTGTGAGAGGGGCAGATTATGCGCTGCATTTTTTGAAATCTCATTAAAAATCTGAACAGGTGAGCAGATAATCCCACAACAGACACCTTTTGGTGACATTACATAAATCATGACATCGTTAGTATGTATGGGAGTACAAAATGCAAGATTTTAGTATATTGAAAGACATATATAGGGCTGTCAACGGGTTCGGGTCTGGGTAGACCCATGCCCAAAGTGAATAGATCCGGACCCGATTCAGACCCAATAAGAGTAATGGGTAAATGGGTAAATGGGTCGGGTCTTGGACCTGCTTCTTATTTATTTGATGTTGAAAGATAAATGGGTCTAGTATAGAATTTATTTATCTTAAATCTCTATGTGCCAAATAATTTGATTTGATTTTAGGTCTAAATTCTAAGAAATTAGCTCACAAATTTTTGCAATGTATGACAATAGAAAGTTTAATGGGTAAACAGGTATACCCAGACACATAACTAACGGGTCCAAACGGGTCTGTTAACGGGCCTAGATCCATTTTGACAGTCCTAGATATATATGTAAAATATTAATAAATTTAAGAGTATTTAACCAAATCATTAGATTGAAGGATGTAAAATGTCATATCTTGAAAATTGCAAAGGTATTGATGATAATATGCGAGAATTAGAGATATATATACAAATAAATTATTTTTGAGGAATATATATATATATATATAATTCAATTAAAATCTATCAACAAATGTCACATCAATTTCTTTCTAGTTTTTACAAGTGTAATTGTCACATCACTCTGGGTCGCCGTGTGGATGGCCATAATCCGCAATCAGTGGAGGCTACCCCAGACATATTTGGTCTTCGGCATTTACTCCCAACAATGTGTGCATAGGTTAGCAATATGCTAGCTTATCCTACTTACTTTCTGCATTGTGCAAGTTGTCAATGCATAATTAGCCGATAAATGCTTCGCTGCAATACGTTGTTGCAATGTCGCTAGCAGGGGTTCCATCTGGATGGCTATAACAAGATGTTATTTTTTTATTCTTTTAATTTAGTGGAGGCCGCACCATTTGATAAAAAATAAAAAATGGGACAGAAAGAACATCCATTTGATTTATTAAAGAAATAAAAAAATATAGATGCTACTATAACCGCCAGATCAAAGTTGATCAGACGGTCGATGGACCGTATTGCAGCACTGCTGCAATATCTCCATTCCGTTTTTTTTAATCACTAAAATAGTTGCCTTTCATTTAACCAGAGGAAACCCGATTACAAACGGAGAACATAAAGTGATTGGTACAAAATAGGAACACAGAAACAGGGAACATATACAGAAACATGAACATACATAGTCCATAAAACACAAAACAGCGCATAGGAGGAGACCAGCCAACGGCTGCCTGTAATTGGACACGTGGAACTTTAGATAGTCTCAGAGGACAAGTAACTCTCTGGACGGAGGGGTAACTCCGCAGAGAACGACGCCGGCATAAAGTATGTCGAAAGGACTGCACCCTTGTTTGGGAGCCGACCACGAGGGGGGTCCTAGATGTGCGCCGACAACGGCACATGGGATACGCATGAATCTGGAGCTCTGTCAACCATCTCCAAGATCCACAGCAGACCAATCAAAACCTTCCTTAAGCACCACATATGTCTGCACACCACACTGCACAAGGCCGAAACCTGCAGAAGGAAAACCACAAGAACACGGCAGCACACAAAAGGAAAACCAAAAGCCGATCCACCTAAACCCCGATCCTAGGCAAAAATCCTAGGAGGGCAGAGGACAAAAGAAGGAAAAGGGTTGGGCCAACAGAGAGGAGGGAGGGCAGAGGCATGGATAAGGTGAAGGGCAGAGGTTAACAGTGTGAGGGAGGCAAAAGTTTGGAGGAGGGGGCAGTGAACATATTGGATGGAAGAGGGAGGTTGTTGATAGAGGGGTTGGGTGAGGATGGAAGAGAAGAAGGGGGTAAATAGTATGAGGAGTTGGGGGCGGGGGTTAACAAGGCAAAAATCCTGGGAGGGTAGGGGACAAAAAAAAGGAAGAGGGTAGGCCGACACAGAGGAGGGAGGGCGGAGATAGGGGCAAGGTGAAGGGCGGAGGTTAACAATGTGAGGGAGGCAGAAGTTTGGAGGAGGGGGCAGTGAACAGATTGGATGGAAGAGGGCGGTTGTTGACGGAGGGGCTGGGTGAGGATGGAAGAGGAGAAGGACGTTAATAGTATGAGGAGTTGGGGGTGGCGTTAACAGTACGAGGAGTTAGAAGAGCAGAAGAAGAAGGTTACCAGTTAGTTGATCAGTGTTGGACGAGGAGACCTACCAAGGAGCCGATGAGGGTTTCCAGGGAGCTTCCTGATCGTTATCTCTTCCTAATGGACTAGAGATAAAATTATAATATGTAATGCCCCTGCCGTGCCGGTCCGGTTCGATCTTGCCGGCCTATAGTGAACCATCAGTTCGAAAAAACATCGGGAATAACCCAAATATCCTCTTAGTTCATATGAGAATTTTACATACATCCATTAACACCATGATATAACCTTCGTAACCACAAATTATAATTCTGCTATATTAAACTGCAATTGAAACAACAACAAAGTCTAGGATTTTTACATATCCAAATAAAATAGAATACATTACTTGAATATGAAAATAAAATTATATTACATCTCTTGCTGATAAAATGAAACAAAAGGAAACCTATGTCTTCTAGATCACTCTAGGATCAAGCTCTAAGTACTCCCCAAAGCCAAGCCTCAATCGCCACCTAAAAAATAATTAGCTAGCAAGCGTGAGTTCACGAGAAAACTTAGCAAGCTCATAATCCAATGAAACCATAATTTTGCATATCATATAGTATCAAAGTAAAACATCACATGATAACATTAACTAACTAAACATAAAGATAATATATATAACTTCTTCATCCTAAGCATTATTCATTTATACAATGAATATGATATAAAATAATGAATATGATCTTTAACTCTAGTATACTATCATTAACATGAATATTTAGCATAAACATGTATGCAACTAGCATATAAGTATTTTCTTATAATCATTAGTATGAATTCATAATTCTAAAAATAAACATATAACTAGTATGATACCAATCATGATCTTTGACGTACATCATTTCACTAAATACGCATCATTAATCATGAACTATCTCTTGGCATAGTATGGAACATCATAGCATATCTTATCACATGATTACTAACATGCAGGGTTTATCTACATGAAATCATATCTTGCACCCCTGGCGTGATTATCAAATTGCGTTAGCTGTGCTTGACGCATTCAAGCTAAGCTAGTTTTTCACAAAACTACACAATTATGTATGAATTCAACATAGCTAAATATGAGAGCAATCTACAAATATCTTAAATGCATCTAATAACATCCAAAAATCATTCATTTCATATTCTCATAATACATAAGAAAATACTAAAAAATATGTTTTATTTACTTAAAATAGATATGAAATAATGGTTAGTCATCACTTGTCTTGAACTACGCAACCCATACGAGAAGAATTGTGCCTAAGCATTACCGAAACCTTCTTCGTGTCGCAGCAGCACTGTCACGCTGCTCCTCTCGCGATGTCGCCCACATACAGACGAAGAACACCGTGAACTGATCTCCCTCTCTCTCTCTCTCCCATTCGCCCTCTAACTCTCCCTAGGATTTATGGACACATTAGAGGATTCTAAACACATATGGGGACTATATATAGACCTCTAAGTTGAGTTCTAGGCAGAGAAGAATTGCTCCCGGAAGGAAACTTTTGAGTTTGGTTCATATTCAGGTAAGCATCTAAATCGCATTAGTCTGATATGAGATGTTTAAGGCTTCCTAATAGGATTTTGACAGGGAACTAAATCTCTTAATCGCGTCAACATGGTGTGACGTGTTCACTCGCCCACCTTAATCACGTCATATATAGTTGATGCAAATAAAGCTTCTACCCTGTTCTCTCTAATGGGCTACTAACTTCTACCTTGTTCTCTCTAATGGGCTACTAATAGGCCTAACTAAGGCTACTAACACCTCGAGTATTACACAATATCCCCATTCCTGTACTCATTTAATTAGTCTTGTTGATGTCTAGCTTCCTTTAGAAAATGGATTAGATTTTAGTGGCCCAATAGACTCGATTTTTGGGTTTTGCTGTATTATTTTTGGCAAAAGCGAGCACAATATTATGCAACTTGATTGTATTTTAATTACATCTTTCTCCATCATATACAATCTTATGAAGCAATTGGTGGGAAAGATAGTGAGATAAGGTTGACAACCGATCGAATTATGGATGGTAAACTACTAATTATCATATCCTTTAAGTAGATTATGTATTTGTTTACCGTTAACTATATATATTAACAAGCATTGCATTCATAAATTCTTTTGTAATATATTTAAAGATGTAGTGATCAATTGGCTATCACATAGTTAACGTGTCAAAATGAGATCTTGTAAAACTTAGGACTAGACTTAAACTTGAAAAAAATTATCCTTTAAGAGAGACAAAACCACATTTAAGTTTAAACTTATATCTTCACATAAAAACAAAGAATAAAACTAATATTTTGTCTAAATCACAATAAAAAAAAAAATTATAACACAAGTCAAAATTATGTTTCCTAAGAATATTACTTAATGTTAATCCTTGGACCGATGTTAATAGTATATAATTGTTGTCAATGGTCACTATGGGATAGTAGTGCTAGAAATGGGACTATCCTTTTATGTATTTGTCATATCTCTCGAATACTTAGTTGAATCACAAGCCTACTATAGAATTAGGGCATGCATGACAATAAGAACAATCTAACGAACAGAATAAATATTGTAGGGAACACATAACCAAAAGATTAAGAAATAGTCGTGCCATAAAAGTATCTCAAAATACACATTGCCAATACCAATATGTTCAAAGTATAATGCCAAAAATCTCCAAATGAACGGATCACAATTTCTCAAACTGAACTAAAATTACATCATTCTCTCAAGCTCCTATTACAAATTCTAATAAACTGAAATTGAAATGATTGAACAAAAGGTAGCACCTTTAGAGTAGCAGCAGTAGAAACCCAGCAGAAGCTTTCAATTACTAGGCTTTCAAAGCCTCCTATGCCTCAGAATCTAAAAATTTTAATAGGTTTAATGCGTACAAAATACTCAGTAGGCTTCATGTAAGGATTGAGGCTTCGGGTTCAGTTATCAGGTCGGTTTCAGTATCGGATCCTTTGGTTTGGGTCCTTGTGGGCTTGGTGCATGGCTTCTTAATCGCGTCGAGCTGGTGAGACATGCTTTTGAAAGGCGTCAGCCTTGGGGGACACAATTTAAGAGCCATATAGATGGGATGCGTGATCGGGCGTCGGGGCGCGTGTGTACAGTCTCGGTCATGTCGTATGAATGGCGTCGCTCGTGGTCAACGCGATTCAAAGATTTGTCAGTGTATTATCCCATCTTGTCGTCTGATTAGCATCGGACAAAGACGACGCGTTTTCGGGTGATCGGTTTGACGACTCGAGCCACCTTCTCCTTTCTCCCTCCTTTCCTCATTCTCTCCTTCTCACTCTCTCTCTCTTCCCTCTCTCCGATTCCCTTTCTCTTACCCTTCCCTTCCTCTTCCCTTTCTTCATCTTCTACCACTCCAACACCCCCCTACCTCTCACCACTACCACCACCATCTCCTCTGCGGCACTTTACTCTCCGGACAGCGGTCGACATCTCAGTGCGGTGACGACGTCCAGGGTGGTATCGGCGGCGGCTTGTGGTGTAGTGAATTGGTAGCGAGGAGTTAGGAGAAGTTCAAGTAACATGTAGGGTGACGGTCTTCATATGTAGTTTGATTGTTTTAAACTATGATTTCCCACTTTAGAACATGCTAGGGATATTTTAAGGAGTTGTAAGTACCAAGAGTTTGCTATTTTCTGATCATGGTGTGGTTTGTTGTACTATCCATAAGACCACATTATGAGTCAATGAGATTTCGATCCCCACTAAGAGACCATTGGCATCTCCCATTCTTTATATCTGAGGATTATACAGTTCGACAAAACTTTGTGGGAGCTAAGCTAGATGAATGTTCATATCTTGTTTTAATTGAAATAATTGAACTTCCGCTAATTACATCTTATTTTTCCTATAGGCGAGAATGTCGTCGAATAATCCACTTCGTGGCATACTGGATGCCAATAGATTAATAGGTCTTAGCTACTCTAATTAGCTCAGAAACTTGAAAATTATTCTTATGTCTGAACAAATTACATATGTGTACACGTTAATTTTGACATCATTTTGAGTAAATTTCATATCATATAATAATGCTTCAAAATAGTCTAATATTTAATCATTAGTTAATTTTTATTGAAATAATAACATCGGTCAAGACATATATAATTTAAGTTCATTAATGAAATTCATTTTAACTCAGATTTTTAATCAAATATGAAAAATTCTAAAGGACGTCGTCTTGTGAAGACGTCATTGAGGGTTTTATTTCTTATTTGATTTTTAATCTAAATTTTAATTAATTTGTTAATAAACTGAAAGACGTCTGCCATGCACGACGCTATTTAGATTTCCTAAAGTATTTTTGTTTCTTCTCCCAATGTTTATTCTTATCTTAATTAAACTAAAAGATTTTGGGCGACGTTGTAGACACGTTAATTTTGACATCATTTTGAGTAAATTTCATGTCATATAATAATACCTCAAAATGGTCTGATATTTAATCATTAGTTAATTAATTGTCTAAATGACATCGGTAAGATAGACATAATTTAAGTTTATTAAAGAAATTCATTTTAACTCAGATTTTAATAAAATATAAAAAAAAGTCTAAAAGACGTTGGCCTGTGAAGATGCCATTTAGGATTTAATTCTTATTTTGATTATTAATCTGATTTTTAATTAATTTATTAATAAACTAAAAGACGTCTGCCATATACGATGCCATTTAGGTCTTTTAAGCTGTTTCTATCTCTTCTTCCGGATGTTTATCCTTATCTTAATTAAGCTAAAAGACGTCTCCCATAGACGACGCGTTTTAGTTAATTACAGATAATGATGAATTAATCTGTGTTTATCTGTTTATTAGTTAGATTAACTTCAAAATCTTTCATGTTAATCTTTAAATAACCGCGGATGCGTAAACTTAAGCCTATAAATACCTAACCCCTTGGTCATTAAAAAGTTAGTGATGATAGCGATAATTGAGTGAAAATTGAGCAAAGAATTTTGGCGACGATGTCCAAACGCTGAAGGATCGAGGTGCTGCTACTTCCAGGAGTCTTGAAGCAAGCTACACCCTTTCTTCATCCGATATTCGTCCTTTCAAGATCCATTCAAGACCAAGGCTTTCTAGAGGCCATCCGCTTAGTTCTTAATTAATTTCTGCATCTTTCTCATATTTTCATCACATTAGCATCATAATTTTATCACATCACTCCATGCAACACACAATCTGTAATGACCCGCCACCCTATAATCGAGGATCCGATTACTAGATGGGTACCAAATCATTAGTTTGGAGCCAAACCAGGATCTAGATAAGTCTGGAAAATAAATAATAAACTAAGCTAAACATTCACATCGTATTGAATTGAAAAGGAAGTGCAAGAATTAAAAGTTATTACAATGCGATTCGATAGAGCAAATAATTACATACTCCAACTGAAAAGAAATAATTAAGCATATAGGCCAGAAAATAAAATAACAACTACGTCGGGGCATACCCCGGAACAACAGTTGCTGGCGCGCCACCCAAAGCAGTACACTCCTCGCTAAGCCTGTCTAGAACCCTCACCTAAAAACCGCAGGGATGAGTCTTAACGAAAAGACTCAGTAGGGATCCTTCGATCCCCACCGCCGACTCACGCACCCACAAGTGCAGTAACACAGATACAGGTAGAATAAGCAAGTAACACAATTCCTAAATTTCGATATAAAATACATGTATTCGAGATGTAACATGCACAATTCCGAAACCATTATACTAGGGAGCCTACAATCAGCGTCTCGGCAAAACACGCTAACCACACAGCCGAACGCGGGAAACACCGACCCGTTGAGACCAAACAGTAACCCCTCGGATAGCAAGCTAGCTACTCCGGCCCAACTGGCTCTAGGTGGTTTCTGCTTCCCCCAGCACAAGTGACACTCCACAGGTACCACTCCCACACCGGTACTAGCTAACCCCAGGGTACACTAAGTGACCCTCTCTCTAGGCGTCACCCCACCACTCCCACACTGGCGCTGTGTCCCTCCCACACCGACACAGGGTGGCAAGCGCTACAACTGTCACTCTAAGTCCACAGTCGCACGAAACACAACACTGTGCGATCCGATCACGTAAAAATCATCATCCTCGAATACAATTTCAAACATGCAATTAACCAAACTATCTAACAGTGTGAAGATATGTTAATAGCATGAATTAGTGTGATTCTGCCTTGAATCGCGTCGTCCAAGGCCGACGCCATTCAAGCCTCCTAAACTGGTTCATATGAAATATGGCCTCGGAAATGGCCTAAAACGCGTCGCCCATGCAAGTCGCCTTTTGAAAGGTGTCCCTGTACTTGGACGCCATTCAGTTCTAGAGACAGAGTATGGTATTTGGGCTAAATCGCGTCGCGGGTGGAAGCCGCCTTTCTAAAAGGCGTCGCTGTCCCCCGACGCCATTTAACCCTCACAGACAGGTTCTCCCTCCGCCATCTCCCGGTCCACGGGGTGGGATTTCCTCCCCAAAATCGTGTAAAAACACGAAAAACATGAAGAATGGGGAGAAGAACCTAACTACCTATTTAAAACACCCAATTTCTCATTTCATGCATTTAGTATTTTCACCCCAAGAACACCCCTAAACATGCTCTAAAGCGGGAAAACATGATTTTTAAATGAAATACTACGGGAATCGTCACCCTAGCAGCTACTTGAACTCCTCCAGACTCCAAGCCGCCTACCCGCCTTGCCCCACGCTGCCGCCGGTACTGCCGTGGACGCCGTTACTCCACCGGGATGTCGGCCGCCGTCCGAAGAGAAAAACGCCGCGGAAGAGATGGTGGTGGTAGTGGTGGGAGTTAGGAGGTCGATGGAGTGGAGGGAGAGATGAAATGGTGGGAGGAAAAGGAAGGAGGGGGAAAAAGAGTCGTCGGCTCGCCGGAGGAAGAGAGGAGAGAGAAGAGGGAGGAGGAAATGAGGGAAAGGAAGGAGGTCAACCGGAAGCTAGGTAAAACGCGTCATGCACGCCCGACGTCTTTCAGACGACAAGACCGGGCTATACATTGACAAGCCAGGGTCGTACTCTGAAAGGCGTCGTCCATCTAAGACGTCATTCAGACGAGATGACCGGAGCCGTACTCTCGCGACCCAAGGCCAGCGCACATGGTACAGCCTAAAATGCGTCTACATTGCTAGACGCCGTTTAAATCACGTCGAGCAGGCTCGACGCGAAATAGAACTGAGTCTCAGCCCTATTAGGGCCCGAACTAAGAGATCCGACCTCGAAAACTGACCCGATAACTGGATCCGAAAACCTCAATCCTTACACAATCACTAGCATAATTTCAATCCATGTTTAAGAGGTTTAAAAGACTATCAAACAAGTGAGTTCTTTGTTTAAATTGCATGATCAGAATCTTCATTAGAATAGATACTACCTATGCTTGAGTTCTTATTATTTCTTTCATCTTTGTCTTTTGCAAGGTACAAAAGGAGATAAAGATGAGAGAACCATTATCAACAAAGGAAATCTGGATGATCCTTAAAGTCCGATAAGCATCCAAAACAAGAACAAAGTCAAAAGGGCTCTCTTTCTTCAGTCGGTTGAAGGAGGGGAATCAAGAACTTCAACATCTTCTAATTCCAAAATAGGTAGGCGATCAATCTTTTCTTTTGGAACTTTTTAGTTAAAAGTTTATGGCGATCACATTCACTTAGTTTTTAATAGGTTTATTTGTCACATAATCAACATAAATTTTTCATGATAATTGTCACATAATCAATATAAATTTTTCATGATAATCATACCCTAATTTGAGCACTCACAAACGTGTTTTAGTTAATTACAGATAATGATGAATTTAGCTGTGTTTATCTATTTCTTGGTTGGATTGGCTTCAAATTCTTTCATGTTAATCCGTAAGTAACTGCGGATATGTATGAATGTCTCGAACTTAAGTCTATAAATACATAGGTCCTTGAAATGAAGAGAGTTAGTGGAAATTTTTGAAAGGTTAGTGAGAATTTGGAGTGGAAATCCTTTTAAGAATCTAAGAGAGAGACGACGTCCAAACACTGAAGGAATTGAAGGATCGAGGCGCTGGCGATTACACAGTTTTTAATAGGTTTATTTGTCATTTAATCAACAAAAATTTTCATGATAATCACACATCATATTTGAGCACTCACAGCTTTTTGGCGATCACGGTGGGATTTGGTCTTGCCATCTTTTAATCTTTGTTCTTGTTTTTATCAATCGAGCACCCACGGTGCACCACCTGTGTCCCTCGGGCATGCCCTCACCGATCGGTGAGTTTTTAGTTCAGTTGTTATTCCCACGTGCACACCCTTGCGGCAAGATCTTGCACTCTCCATCTGATCGATTGAAGAATTGTGATTGTGATTGGAAGAATGCATGGTTGATTGAATGTTTTAGTTGTTTGCATGGTAAATCATCCTGTTAAAAATAAAAAAAAATTTGCATGAGCTGATTATTTACTGCTTTACCTTGTTAGTTTGAGAGGGCATTGACCCAGAAATTCCTTCAAAATTGTTGATTCTGCGACTTGAAAAGCATCTAGGAACAGCGACGCGTTTCATACCGCGTCGTTCTACCCCGACGCCTTTCAGGCTAAATTTCCTGCTGTCTGTTGCCTGAGGTTCTCCGATAAAAATAAAGTTCTGTGTTGAATAGCGTCGAGGAACAGCTACGCGATTCAAATAGATTTTTGTTTTGTTTTTCAGTCCATAGATTTGTGATTTGATTGCTATTACACGTTACATATTAAGCATTAGAGGCCATCCTGGGCGCAGGTCATATGCACTGGGGCTAACACCCTCCTTTTTCTCATAGGAATACCTTTCTTGACGTCCTCACCTCTCTCTGATTAGGTCGATCCTTCGATTGGACTAGAGTGGTTGACGTTAAAGACCTCCGTAGTCCCCAAAATCAAGGTATTCCTCCTTATTCATCGGGCTGGTTGTACCAATCGAAGTCCTGGTTAGATTTTCATTTCGTTATGAGAGAAAAGCCTTAGAATATAATGGTGGAAACTGAACTGAAACTAGGATCCTACCTGTTGAGTGCATTTGTGATTTAACAATCCAAATAATCCAACAAAGAACCCTGAAATAACGTTAAGCATCCATTTGTTTGTTTAATCTCTGCACAACTTGTTTGCAAATCTTTGTTGAAAAATCTAATACCATGTTGCTTTGATCAAGTAGGGATTTGAGCATGGCTTCAGATGCTCTAGTCAACTATAAGGGAGATGCTAATGCCCCTCTTGAATCTGATTATCACTATGAAAACGGGAGAGATGCTAATGCCCCCCGTGATCCCCATTCTTATCCATTTCAATATGAGGGAAACCACCAAATCCCTCCTCCTTTCGCTCATGATCAACGCTCTGATCTTCCTCCACATGTGCATGCGGTGTCTAATCCTGTCTTCGAGGGGGCCATGAACCTGAATGAACCCTCATCCTCCAATCCCTCTGATCTAGTCAATGCTCTGGGGGTTCTTGCCTCCCATCTGGATCCTCAACAGCTCGAGGCAATCCAATCCATCTTAAAGGGGAAGACGCCTGTGCAGTCGACTGAACCGAATCCTATGGTTCCCCCTACCGTTCCTCAACCTCCTCACCATTATACTTCCTTTGTTTAGCAGGCCATGGAAGTGTTGGGTTCTCGGGTTTCTCCGGATCTCCCGTGCAGCGGAAATAAAATAAAAACGGAGATCCGTTCCTGTTTCGAAAAATCTAAAATTACGATAATCGGATTATCGAAGTCTTACCGTGTGCGGATTCGAATCCGCAACTGTTCTGTTCCGCCGGTGCGACACCGCAAGCCGCGCAAGCGCCCGACCTCTAGCAGAGTCCACGCGATCCTCCTCGCGTTCCTCGTTCTTCGCAGCCCACGAAACCTCTGTCGATCGCCGCAACGCGCGGACAATTTCCCGTCGAATGGGAGTCGGAGAAGCGGCGGAGCAGATCCGGATCTATCTAGGACGCCAAACAGAGAGAGAAATAGAGGAGGGGCGGCTAGGGTTAGCAGCAGCTTGGCCTACTCAGCTCGTTCGCTATGTTTTATACTAACCGCGCGGTTTTTCATAAAAACCCCCAGTTTATATAAAACCCACTTATTTATCCATCGCCTTGAGAATCATTTGCGTGTGACCCTCTAGGCCCAATTACCAGTCCAGTTAATAGCCCAATAAGTCCATTGACTCCTCACTGGCTTTATTAATCAATTAAAAACTCTTTATTAATTAATTAATCAATTGAATTGATGTCACACATCGAATTCGACCGGGCCTCCGATCACGTTGGGTGCCAAGCAACACCGCGTGAACCCGGAAGGTATCGGGGTTAAGTAACCCACTCTAGGAACCTTTCCGCCGACAGTTACCGCGTAGATATAATCCTTCATTCGTACAATGCTCTCGAGTCAACTAAGGGTATGGCGTGCTGTCAAACCCTAACCGGTCGACTCACTTAGATTGGATGCCGCTGATGAATATCGGAAAACTCCTTTCCCGATATTATCGTCTGCCCTGGCCAGGGACTTCCGCGTATCCTTCCTAGAGCATTCTCTCTCTAAGTATCGAGAGCGAATGATTCCTTATTGACACACAATTTCCTTCGTCGTTATTCCGCTGTACCCAGTCCTTGACGTTTTAGAATCCCGTGGTTAGAGATTCGTAAACCAAGGTCAAAGCACAAAAGTCCATCAACAAGGTGTCCTTGATGTCTCAGGTCCGAGGACCATCCACGCAACTGCGACAATAGAATCAAGCTGGTTGACAGTGAGGTACAATACCATCCAGCAATTCAGTCGAATCAGTTCAATGAACTTATTTTCCAATGAGCACCTACAGATTTACCTTAGTGTCTCCACACAAATGACTTATGAGATCAGTCACCCTTATCATATGAGCATGAGTAATATGTACTAGTCTAACCGGATATACGATGTCCTTACCGGATATCTGATGTCCTTCTTGGATATCCTCTGACTAGGAACGATTAAGAATATATGTGTTTAAGTGATCAGTCTCATTAGTATGATCTCATCATAATCTGATCACCATCGCACATATTCACGGACTTCATTATGAGACGATAATTAATACGATTTACACATAATGAATATTATGCCATTATATTAATAAATGAACGAGATTTACATAGTCAGATTGGCTTGTAGGCCACCTAAAACTAACAATCTCTCACTTGGACTAAAGCCGATCACCTTTATACAATAAGCCTATAGACTCTAGGTGACGCTCAAACACAATTTAAGCCAATGGCTTTGTCAGTGGATCTGCTATATTGTCGACAGATTGAACTCTCTCCACTACTACATCTCCTCTGGATATGATCTCTCTGATAAGATGAAAGCGCCTCAGAATATGCTTAGATTTCTGATGAGACCGCGGCTCTTTCGCTTGCGCAATCTCTCCATTGTTGTCGCACAACAGCGGAACAGGTTCAGAGATACTGGGAACGCCGAGGTCGGTGATGAATTTCTTCAACCACACTGCTTCCTTGGCGGCTTCAGCTGCAGCGATGTACTCAGCTTCAGTCGTCGAATCTGCAGTGGTTGCTTGCTTGGAACTTTTCCAACACACTGCTCCTCCATTCAAAGTAAACATGAATCCAGATGTTGACTTGCTATCATTTGGATCTGACTGAAAACTCGAGTCAGTAAAGCCTTGCAGTTTCAAGTCACCTCCTCCATAGACAAGAAACATATCCCTAGTTCTTCTCAAGTACTTAAAGATACATTTCACTGCCTTCCAGTTCTATTTGCCTGGATCAGCCAGAAATTTGCTCGTAACACTTAAAGCAAATGTTACATCAGGCCGTGTACATAGCATGGCATACATAATAGATCCTATGGCAGAGGCATAGGGTACTCTATCCATAAGTGTCCTCTCATTATGAGTCTTAGGAGACTGCTCTTTTGAGAGACTAATTCCATGTCTCATCGGTATGAGACCTCTCTTGAAATTTTCCATGCAAAATCTTGACTATAGTATCTATGTACAAGGATTGGGTCATTCCAAGCATCCTCTTTGATCTATCTCTATAGATCCGTATTCTCAATACGTAGGATGCTTCTCCCAAATCCTTTATGGAGAAGTTTCTTAGCAGCTAGATCTTTACTGATGACATCATAGCTACATCATTCCCAATGAGTAGTATGTCATCTACGTAAAGAACTAAGAAGGTGACTGCAATCCCACTGGTCTTCTTGTACACACAAGGGTCATCTTCATTCTTAATGAAGTTATAAGACTTGACAGCCTCGTCAAATCTCGTGTTCCAGTTCTGGAAAGCTTGCTTCAGTCCATAAATGGACCTCTGAAGCTTGCACACTTTATCTGGAGATTCTTTGGATGTGAAACCTTCTTGTTGTATCATATACACCTCTTCCTCAAGGTTACCGTTGAGGAAGGCAGTCTTCACATCCATCTGCCAGATCTCATAATCAAAATGTACAGCAATGGCGAGTAGAACTCTGATCGACTTTATCATGGCAACTGGTGAGAAAGTCTCGTCATAGTCAATTCCTTGCCTTTGACGATATCCCTTTGCCACTAACCTTACCTTATAAGTGTCGATCTGTCCATCAGCACCGATCTTTCTTTTAAAGATCCACTTGCAACCGATGGATACAATACCCTCGGACAAGTCCTCTAAGTTCCAAACTTAGTTGGTGTACATGGACTGGATTTCAGAGTTCATGGCTTCTCGCCATTTCCTGGCTTCTGGGCCTTCTATGGCCTCCTGGTAGGTTTTAGGATCATCATCCTCATTATGTTCTACCTTAGACTTACCTTCGGCGATATGTCCCACATATCGTTCGGGTAGTCTAGGTAATCTACCAGATCTACGAGGTTCATGTGCGTGTACCTGAACAGATTCAGGAACTGATATCTCATCTGATGATAATGCAACTGTTTGAGGATCTGGAACCTCTTCCAGTACTATTTTACTCCCACTATCCTCCTGGAGAAGATATTCCTCTTCCAGGAAGACGGCTTTCCTGGCGACAAACACTTTTTGTTCACCAGGATGGTAAAAAATAGTATCCAAAGGTTTCCTTTGGATATCCCACAAACCTGCATTTATCAATTCGTAATTCCAGCTTATCGAGATCATGCCTCTTTACATGAGTAGGGCAACCCCAGACTTTAACATGTTTAAATTCTAGTTTCCTACCTTTCCATATCTCATATGGAGTAGAGGCCATAGACTTGCTGGGTACTCTGTTCAGTAGGTATGCTGCTGACTCTAGAGCATACCCCCGAGGGACACTAGTAATCTCGAAAAGCTCATCATGGATCGCATCATGTCCAACAAGGTGCGATTCCTCCTTTCCGATACACCATTCATCTGTGGTGTATATGGAGGGGTTAGCTAAGAAAGGATACTATTATCTTTTAAAAATTGTGTGAAATTAGTACTTAAGTATTCTCCTCTTCGATCTGATCGAAGAGCTTTAATACTCTTTCCTAACTGCTTCTCTACCTCATTCTTGAACTCATTGAACTTCTCAAATGCTTCCGACTTGTACTTCATTAAGTACACATAGCCGAATCTTGAGAAGTCATCGGTGAATGTGATGAAGTATGAAAAGCCACCTTTGGCTTGGGTGGACATTGGACCACATACATCCGAATGTATTAGTTCCAGAATGTCCTTGGCACGTTCTCCATGTCCAGTAAATGGATATTTTGCTATCTTTCTCATAAGACCCATGTCTCAAATGATTCATAATCGAATGTTGTTAAATAACCATGCTTGTGCAACTCTTGCAACCTACTTTCGCCAATGTGCCCAAGTCTACAATGCCACATGTAGGCTTGGTTCACACAATTCTTGCTCTTCTTAAGAGTATTATCAATTTGAGGATTGTAATAAGCAACATCTAAGAGATATAGACCGTTGACCAAAGATGCCGAAGCTATTGATTTATTACCATAATAAATCGAACAACTTCTATTCTCAATAGTCAACCTATATCCTATCTTGTCCAAACAAGATATTGATATAATGTTCTTTATTATGTTAGGAACATAATAACAATCTTCTAATAGTAAGGCATCTCCTGATGGAAGCCTGAGGTTTGCTATCCTAACAACAATCGCCGCAACTTTTGCGCCGTTTCCTAACCTCAATTCTACATCGCCTTGTCTCAGCTTGCGCTTACTTGTCAACATCTGCGTATCATGACAGATATGAGAAGCACATCCGATATCTAATACTCAAGATGTGGAATCTCTTACTGACAAGTTGATATCTATCATATATATATATGAAACTTCATATAGCTTTTCCTTTCTATGAGCTTTATCGTTAAGGAACTCCTTGCAGTTCCTCTTCCAGTGACCATACTGCTTATAGTAGAAGCAGTCACCCTTTACTACTCTTTTGCCTTTGTCCTTCGAACTTTTATCGTTAGCTATCATCTCTACTTCAGGGGCATCCAATGCCGATTCAGGAGGAGGATCAGCTCCAGAGACAAAGTCAATGTGCTCAGATCTGAAGACATTCTTCAGGTTTCTGAACTAATCCGAGTAGATCAGGTAAGTCAAAAGTGATGGATATAGGTGTCCTCTAAGCCAATTATAAGGCACCTATTTCAATCTGGTTCACTAATAAATGACATTAAATTCATTATGTAGATTGGCATATTTATAATTGCGCATAATGAAGTCCATGAATATGTGCAATAGTCATCAGATTATGATGAGATCATAATAATGAGACTGATGACTTATAAACACATATTCTCAATTGTTCCTAGTCGTAGGATGTTTGAGAAGGACATCAAACATCCGGTTTGACTAGTATAGGTTATTCTAGCTCATATGATGAGGGTGACTGATCTCGTTAGTTACTAGTGTGGAGACACAATGGTAAACCTGTACGTGCTCATTGGGGAATGAGTTCACTGAACTGATCCGACATGAATCGCCGAATGGTAATTTACCTGACTGTCAATCGGCTTGATTCATCGTCACAGTAGCGTGGTTGATCCTTGGACTTGAGACACCAAAGACACCTTGTCGGTGGACTTCTGGACTTTGACCTTGACCTACGAATCCCTATCCACGGGATCTCTAATAGTCAAGGATCGGGTCTAGCAGAAGACCTTCGAAGGTGATTGTGTGTTCAATAGAGGATCGTTCGCTCTCAGGTAACTGGAGAGAGAATGCTCTAGAGTAGATCCGCAGGAGTCTCTGGCCAGAGCAGAAACAATATCAGAAAAAGTGGTTTTCGGATATTGTAAAGCGGAGTCTGATTCAAGTGAGTTGACAATCTAGGGTTTGACAGTTGACCATACCCTAGGTTAACTAGAGAGCATTGTGCGAACGAAGGATTATAGCCACGTGGTAACTGTGGACGGACAGGTTCCATGAGTGGGTTGTTAAACCCCATTACCTTCCGGGATCATGCGGTGTTGCTTGGCACCCAACTTGATCAGAAGTCCGACCGAATTCACATGCGATGTCAATTCGGTTAAGTAATTAGTTAATATATAGATATTAATTAATTACAATAAGTCAATAACTAGTTATTGGACTTAACGGGCTGAAAATCGGACTGGTAAATGGGCCTAGAGGGTCACACGCAATAAGATTCTCAGTCGGTGGTACATAAGTGGGATTTATATTAACTCGGGGACTTTTGTGAAAAGTCGCGCCGACTTAATATATATATACACGCTATTGAGAAATCCTGGGCCAAGCTCCAGGATTTCCCTTGCTGGCCGTCATCCCCCCTTTCTCTCTCCTACTCTGGGCGTCCCGTTCGGTGCGCCAGAATAGCTTCCGTCTCCACCGCGTGTGATTCCCGAAAGTCGGGAATTCCCGTCGGCGGGATTTCCGCAATCGTTGCGGTGACGGATCTTCAGCGAGCGAGCTGTAACGGACGAGGGATTGAGGACGAACCACCGCAGAGGATCGCGTGGATACGGCTGGAGGCCGGACGCTTGTGCGGCTAGCGGCATCGCCTCGACGGAACCAAAACGGAAGCGGATTCGAATCCACGCACGGTAATAAGATTCGAACCCGGTTTTTCGGTTTGAGTTTTTCGTTCCGAATCGTATTAGCGGGCATCGGGCGGGATTAATTTTTATTCTTCGTTTCCGCTGCGTTCTTCGCATCCCGTTCGGATCCCAACAATGGTATCAGAGCCAGGTTCCGCTCTGATCCGCTCCGGAACGATAAAATTATTATTCTAAATTATTTCATGTATAAATTCGTTTTTCCTCATAGATATTGTTCATGGGATGAACTTAGAATTTCGAATTTAATTTTTCTGTGCGAAAAACGAAAATTTTTTGGGGTTTCATCGCGTTCTTCATGGTGATGAAGAACCGGATTTGTGGGCTTCAAAAGGGGATTAATGATGGTTGGACCATCTCTGTGGGCTTGCTGGTATGACCAGCTACCCCTCGCCATCCCCGAAAAATTTCCATGGCGGCCGGTGGAGCTTTTCTTCTCATAATTTTCAAGAGTTGAAAAGGATTGTGGAAAAAGCTGAAATCTGCGAAACTGCACAAATCTCCAACTTTGGAGGTTCACCGACGGCGAAGGAGTCGCCTTCCGGCCACCACCGGCGGGGGAAATGTAAGTGGTGACATCCCTCTGCAATTTTCGGCCACCCTCGCGGCCGGCGGCGGCGGCGGCGCCCAAAACTGGCTTCAAACAGGGCCAAAAACCCAAAAAACCAACCTGGTCGAACTGCTGCAGGTGGGCCTGGACCGGCCAGCCCCGAGCCGGTCCGAGCCGGTTCGGCCGGGCGGCCTGGGCCTGACCCGGGCGCGCCAGGCGCCGGACCTGGCTCGGCCAGGTCGCCCGAGCCAGGGCCCCAGCCTGGCTCGAGCCAGGGTCGGACCAGGGGCTGGGTCCTGGATGAGCCCAGGGCCATCTGTCCCGAGCCAGGTGCCCCCTGGCTCGAGCCAGACGAGCCAGGTTCAGCCCTGGCTGCATTGGCTCGAGCCAAGGGGGCCCATTAAGCCCTGATTAGGCCCATTTAAGCCAATTTTGGCCCAATTAACCTCAAAAACCCCTTATTTAATTAAAAACCCCATCCTATTTAACTTGAAATTGAAATTAATAATGTTTAAAATTGTTTTAAACATTAAATTAATTATTTTGAGTTAAAAGGGGAGAGATAATTAAGATATGATCTTAATTATGAATTATTAATTTAATCAAACCTTTTGGGGGGTTTAATTAAGATGTGATCTTAATAATTAATTGTTTTTAACTAAATAAGATAGGATCTTATTATTATTTGATTTTAATTAATTAATTAAATGAGTTATAATTAAGATATGATCTTAATTATAAATAACTTTTAATTAGTTAATTAAAGGGGTTTATATTTAAGATATGATCTTAAATATATATAACAAATGTTGTTATTAATTTAAAATGAGATCTTAATTATTAATTGACAATTGTTGTCATTAATAATTAAGATAATGGTTTTTAATCTTAATTAACAATTGTTGTTAATTTATATTGAAGATTTGATCTTAAAACTTATATTAAAAACGTTTGTTATTTGATTATTAAGTAGTGACTTAAATTTTAATTATCAAATGTTGCTAATTAATCTTGGTCTTGTGATTAGATTGTTTTAATTTCCTAGCAATTGTTGTTCTGAAATTAAGCATTTGATTAAGGGGCATTTAATAAAAGTTATTAAGTATTTTATTAACTTTTAATAATTGTTATTAAAGGGTTAATTGTTTCTTGAGAATTAACCTTAATAAAAGTTATTAAGGATTAATTATTGCTTACTAATAGTTATTAAGCTAATTAATATTCTCAAGGCTCCCTTAATTAAATATTGAAGATCTAATCTACTTAATAATTAATCTTTTAATAAATGTTATTAAGAGATTACTTAAGTCTAAGATGTTAGACTATTTTAAATTAGAAATGTTCTAACTATTATTTCTTAATAATTGTTATTGAGAAATATGATTTAAATAAAGGAGTTTATTAACAAGGAGTTGTTAAGGGGTTAATAATTTGAGTTGAAAATTCTTTTATAAATGTTATTTAGGAATTTTTAATTCTATCTAAATGTTAGATTGTTTCGCATTAATAATTGTTATTAATGTGATTTAATATTAATCTAAATGTTAGATTAATTAATTTAGAATTGTTCTAAATACTGCATGGAATAATTTAGAATTTTAATTTTATCATTGTGTGCACATGTTGATGTGTTTAATACTTTAAATTAGATTTAATTGCATGCTAGAAAATAAGATTTTCGAAAATTCAAATTATCCAATTTTGATTGGTACCCAGGTTTTAAAAAAGCCAAAATTATTATATTTTCAAATTTTTAGCTTTCTTGTGATGTGTTTTATCATGTGTGGATCGTTAAAATTTGTGGTAGTCATAGACATGCGCTTAGTTAATTTCATATCATGTGATGGTGTGTGATTTTGTGGATTGTTATGGAATGTGAATGTTTATTAATTAAGTGTTAATTAATGAGGCTTGTGTGCCTCCCTTTCTCCATTCCATTGTAATTCTATCTCCCTCTGTTATTGTACTCGGCCATAAGGGCTTTCTCTTACAATTTATTTGTATTTGAAATTGTTTCAAAATTAATAATATTTGTAATTGATCGCGCCGACTGAGGAGAGGCGAGGATGATCCACAAGTGCAACCAGGAAGGCGACAGGAGATGAGATCATCAGTAGCTATGTGTTTGCATGTTTAAATTATATAATTGTTATATAGTTTTGGTGATTAATTGTTTGGCTCCAGTTAATCACCGTGCTGTCCATGACCACATAATGAACATGTATGGATGATGCATGCTTTTAGTAATTGATTATGAATCAATTGCTAATATCTAGGTATAGTTAAATATATTCGATATATTTATAAACTATCACCTAGGATGAGACCAACTTAATATAAACAAAACCTTCAACATAAAGTCTAAGCCGGAGCGCGAGTCATTAAGAATGCACCGCGTAGCTCTCCATCAATATAGTTCTTAGAACTTGATTCAGTGATGACAGATACTACGTGTTTACCCGAGATCTGCCACCATCTGATGAAAGGACTATTAACTATGGCATTATGATGCCTTTAGATTAGAATAGAGGAACGGTGTAGCTATCCTCGCGTTTACCCGGGAGCTACATTCTTACTCTACTCTGTCGCGTATTGATGGTAAAGCTTAGACTAGGTATAATGGTCTACTGTGTTTACCCGGGACCATTAAAGATCTGGGAGCCGAAATAAGATCGGATATTGCAAAGAGTTGCAATTACCATGAGATGGTTGCTCTAAGATAATGGTATGATACTATGTGTTTACCCGAGGTCATACTGTGATTCTTGGAGATTCTGATCCTCACTAGAAGACCGTCGGAGTCTTCCGTTCTGTATACCTGAAGGTTATACAGTCTGTCGAAAAATAGTGGGAAATAATTCAAGATAAAAGACCATAATTGAATTATCAGAACTATCTGCTTAAATCATGTTATTTCCTTCGATTCACTTAAATGTCATCTATTCGAGATTTTGGTATATTAGATGCCAATACTTCTCATACTCAGACTGACTAGAAAACTCTGAAGAATGTCTTCAAGGCCAAGTGAAAGTCACTATCCTAATCAAATATCATGAATCCTCTTACTTGGATAGACCAAAGTGAAGAGGTACTCATAGTATGCCTTATTTGAAAGGCAATGATGGTCATGAAATCTCTTATTTGGATAGACCAAGATGAAGAGATATTCATGATATGCCTTTGAGAAAGGCAAGTGGTAAGATTTTAAACAGTCGAACCCACACCTGAAAAAGGATAAAGGAAAGTCAACTGAGATAAAGAAGTAGCAGTTCTCCCACTGCAACTAATATAAGGATACTGGTAAAGGCAAATCGAATATAGAATTTGAAAGAAGTTTCATATATTCTTATTATCGTCTTTTGCATGTCTATTGGAGAATTAGTGTATCCAATATGAGATATTGAAAATGATTCTCAGAGCTGCGATAGTGTGCAGACTTAGACAAGTAAAAGGAAATCGAGAAAATGTAAGTGTTGAGTTAGACTCAACTGTTGTTCATGATATTCATAGATTACTGTTAGACAGTAAATCTTTATATATCTATAAGAGTCAAATATGAAACTGAATAACTGTTATTTAGTTGCATATCAAGAATAACATTGATTGAGAAAGAATAATAGTTGTTCGAATCAATCAATGCACTATAGATTCTTGAAGTGACATTCATGTGATGAATGTTCACAAGTCTCCTATAGAAATGAACTGTGTGAGTCCTGATTATCTATGGTATTGTACACAGGATTGTACAATAAGAAATTTTTTGATGCTGATGCATATTGATGTAAACAGTTCAAAAGCCAAAGATAATCACTACTATTGACTTACCTTATAATTCACTCTTGGAATGATTCGACTGCATGTACTTACTGAAGTACAAGACGAATATATCTGAGAGATTAAGGTATAAGATCAATATGAAGTATTATAATTTTTTATTTGATCAAAGAAACTAATACTTAGGTATATGATTCACATAAATCATTAAGAGGATAATTGTATCCTCGCTCGATTAATCCTCATTATGCATCAAAGAAGTATGATAGAATGAGGAATTGTACCTTATTAAGATATGGTGCAATACATATAAGATTTGCCTAATTCTTATCGTTTTTGAACATGAGTATGAATATTAGATGTCCATACTTTAAAGATGGTTCCAAATTAGTCAGTGTGTGTCCATATAAGATATGGAAACCAAATAATTCATATGAGATGTGAATTATGAACAAACTTGATTTAAAAGTCAGGTATTATCGCGATGTGAATTTGTAAATGTCTAAAGAGTTTGGACATTACAGTTATTGGCCAGACGATAATGAAATAATTGTTGTCCTGAAAGCTGGCTTCTGTGAAGAAGAATATGTCCTCAAAGAAGACAGTGGGAGCTGATAAAATTAGAAGATGTTTTAGATTCACAAAATAACATAAGATTATTAGATAATCTTTAGTTGTTTGGAACCGGTCATGACACACATATAGAGAGCTTCATAGATTTTTGAGATTCTCTCAGTGACTGGAAGGATATGTTTGACATATCTGTTTTAGAAAGGTGAGAGGAGCTCAAAATAGATTATGATCTAAAATCTATGATAATGATGCTCTCTGTCATTACAACTTTGAGATTGATAAGTTTATTAGAATTATACTTATCAATACTGTCAATCATAAGATGATGACAGTTGGATATTAAAAACGTCCTCTCAATGTGATTGAGGTAAAGATGTATATGATACACCTTTAAAGCTTTTAGAATATCCAGGAAGCAAGTTATGATTTCAAAATTATTTTAAATCAAACTGAAGCTTCCTAAGTTGTAATAAAAGTTTTGACTTAATGGTCAAATATTATGTGATCATTAAGAATGATCACGGATTGTGTGTGTTCAGAAAGGACAGTGGGAGTACGGTCGCTTTAGTAATGCTTTATGATAATAACATCAAAGTCATTAAGAATGACTTCAGGATGTTACTATTAGTGAAAGTATTGTTAACCATGTTTTCTTCCATAATGGATTTAGTTATAATATCCTACGTATTAGAATACGAATCTATTAAGATAGATTGGTAGGGATATTATATTGACCTGTATGTCAAGATGTTTGGCATAAATTTCATAACAAATCTCAATTGTTGAGATATGAAATTTATTCCTTTAAAGAAAAGGTTCCTTAAAAGGTACATGAGTGAATTGCATCATTAAGTGCTTGAGAAGTGTTAAGGATGCATTCGCGTATATGGAGAGGATGATTTGAAACTATGAGGTCACACTGACTCAAATTTCAAGTCAAATAATGGATTCAACCTTCTGGTAGAAAAGAATGGATTGGAATGGTTCCAATCTAAAACTCGATATTAAGATGACGACATAGACAAGTGATACTGTTATTGGAACAGTATGGATGAAAAGGTTCATCCCTGAACTAGATGTAGTTCTAAAAGATCTGTGATACCATCCCATCGTTGTAGGACAACAGTGGAAGCAATCAGTTGTGTGATCGAGCCATGGTCTCTTCAGAAGTTACAGAACATTATGAGGCTCTTTCACAGGTTCAGAGACAAAGGATTAAGAGGAAATAACGTAATGGAAATATTCCATCTGTAGATAATTTAGCAGATCCCTGACTAAGTCTTAGTCACAGACTTTATGTGTGCATCACTTAGATTTGATGGAGATCAAATGCGAAAGTGATTGGCTTGAGTCCAAGTGGGAGATTGATGGATATAGGTGTCCTCTAAGCCAATCATAAGGCACCTATTTCAATCTGGTTCACTAATAAATGGCATTAAATTCATTATGTAGATTGGCATATTTATAATTGCGCATAATGAAGTCCATAAATATGTGCAATAGTCATCAGATTATGATGAGATCATAATAATGAGACTGATGACTTATAAACACATATTCTCAATTGTTCCTAGTCGTAGGATGTTTGAGAAGGACATCAAACATCCGGTTAGACTAGTATAGGTTATTCCAGCTCATATGATGAGGGTGACTGATCTCGTTAGTTACTAGTGTGGAGACACAATGGTAAACCTGTAGGTGCTCATTGGGGAATGAGTTCACTGAACTGATCCGACATGAATCGCCGAATGGTAATTTACCTGACTGTCAATCGGCTTGATTCATCATCACAGTAGCGTGGTTGATCCTTGGACTTGAGACACCAAAGACACCTTGTCGGTGGACTTCTGGACTTTGACCTTGACCTACGAATCCCTATCCACGGGATCTCTAATAGTCAAGGATCGGGTCCAGCGGAAGACCTTCGAAGGTGATTGTGTGTTCAATAGAAGATCGTTCGCTCTCAGGTAACTGGAGAGAGAATGCTCTAGAGTAGATCCGCAGGAGTCTCTGGCCAGAGCAGAAACAATATCAGAAAAAGTGGTTTTCGGATATTGTAAAGCGGAGTCTGATTCAAGTGAGTTGACAATCTAGGGTTTGACAGTTGATCATACCCTAGGTTAACTAGAGAGCATTGTGCGAATGAAGGATTATAGCCACGTGGTAACTGTGGACGGACAGGTTCCATGAGTGGGTTGTTGAACCCCATTACCTTCCGGGATCATGCGGTGTTGCTTGGCACCCAACTTGATCAGAAGTCCGACCGAATTCACATGCGATGTCAATTCGGTTAAGTAATTAGTTAATATATAGATATTAAGTAATTACAATAAGTCAATAACTAGTTATTGGACTTAACGGGCTGAAAATCGGACTGGTAAATAGGCCTAGAGGGTCACACGCAATAAGATTCTCAGTCGGTGGTACATAAGTGGGATTTATATTAACTCGGGGACTTTTATGAAAAGTCGCGCCGACTTAGTATATATATACACGCTATTGAGAAACCTTGGGCCAAGCTCCAGGATTTCCCTTGCTGGCCGTCATCCCCCCTTTCTCTCTCCTACTCTGGGCGTCCCGTTCGGCGCGCCAGAACAGCTTCCGTCTCCACCGCGTGTGATTCCCGAAAGTCGGGAATTCCCGCTGGCGGGATCGTTGCGGCGACGGATCTTCAGCGAGCGAGCTGTAACGGACGAGGGATCGAGGACGAACCACCGCGGAGGATCGCGTGGATACCGCTGGAGGCCGGACGCTTGTGCGGCTAGCGGCATCGCCTCGACGGAATCAAAACGGAAACGGATTCGAATCCGCGCACGGTAATAAGATTCGAACCCGGTTTTTCGGTTTGAGTTTTTCGTTCCGAATCGGATCAGCGGGCATCGGGCGGGATTAATTTTTATTCTTCGTTTCCGCTGCGTTCTTCGCGTCCCGCCCGGATCCCAACAAAAAGGGCATCAAGTATGCCACGGAATGGGTTATTCGACAACATAATTTCCTACAGGAGATAAGTAAAATCTATTTAGCAGATGTTCAATTATTAAAAATAAAACAAGACATGGTCTTTTGTTCAAGTTTAACTCCCACTAATTTTCGACGGACTGTATAACTTTCAGTTATACAGAACGAGAGACGCTGACAGCCTTCTAGTGGGGATGAAAATCTCAATGACTTGCAGTACAACCTTGTGGATAGCACAACAAACTGTAATACAATTAAAGAGCACCCAACTAATGGGACTTGCAACTCCTTGCAATATCTGATCATAGCTTCGGTCCCTAGAGATTTAATGGCCTTGTGGATAGCACAACAAACCACTAATTCTGGTCTAAGCTAACCATCGTTACGCGACGAGCATAGATTTGCATGTAGCCCTTGTGGATAGCACAACAAAGCTACATGGTTCCTCGACCCCGATCATATAAGCATCTAATTGTGAGTGCTTTAAAATGCTCGTGTGATTAACATGAGAAATCTATGTTGTTTAGGTGCAAAATAACCTATTAAAAACAGCAACTAAGTGCGATGATCGCCAGAAACTTTTGACTTAAAAGTTTCAAAAGAGAGTATGATCGCCTACCTGTTTGAACGCGGAAGATATTGAGTCCTTGATTCCCCTCCTTCAGCCGGCTGAAGAAAGAGAGCCCTTCTCGTTCTTTGTTCTTACTGTTGAATTTGAGGTTGAGGATCGTCCAGAAGTCCTTCTGGCTTGTGCTTGTTTTCCCCTTTTGATTCTCTTGTTGTTGTCGAGTGCAGCAGAAATAGAAAGAAAAGAGATGAAGAAACAATGATGAGAACTTTAAGTAAAAGCAGTATCTATTCTAATCATGATGTTGAACATGCAATTGAACAGCAAACTTACTTGTTAAATGGCTTTTGAAACCCCTTTAATCAAATAGGTTTTGAAAAGAATGAATGTGGTGTGTGTTGCATGAAGTGATTATGAAGAATAAGAGATTAATGAAATGAAAATGAAGATGCAGAAATGAAAAACTTATACCGAATTGGATGAAGCCTTGAAAGGACGCCGACTTCTGGAAATGGCAGCGCTTTGGCGTTTCGACGTTGTTACTTCGATCTTCAACTCGCTATTGCTCGATAATAACGCTCTCTCTTAATAGCTTTTAACTCTTCAAGATGCAAGGTATTTATAGGCTTCTTCTGCGTCCGTGATTAACATAGAAAAATCTAGGATTTATCTATCTTAACCGACAGATAAATACTGATTAATTCATCTTTATCTGTAATTATCTAAAACGCGTCCACCATGGCTGACACCTTTCAGATTAATTAAGATAAGGATAAATATCCGGGAAAACTTATCTTTATCTTTATTAGCTAAAATGCGTCTACATGTATAGACGTCTTTTACACTAATTAAGATAAGGATAAACATCCGGAAGAGAAGTTAAAATAACTTAGGAAACCTAAAACGCGTCAGCACTTGCAGACGCCTTTTAGCTAATTAATCAACTGATTAAAATTCAAATTTAAACGTTAAAACATGAATAAACTCTAAATGGCGTCCACACGGGTAGACGTCTTTTAGCCTTCTTCATATTTTAACTGAAATTCGAGCTAAAATCAATTCAATTGATTAACTTAAACATGTCTGTTAAACCCGACATTTAAAAAGATCAATAAAAATTAATCAATGATTAAATATCAGACCATTCTGAGGCATTATTATATGATATGAAATTTACTCAAAATGATGTCAAAATTAGCGTGTCTACGGTTGCCTCACATTGGCATCGTCTTTGAAAGGAAGTGAAATGAAATGGAATGTACTGAAAAGGTGATGCCAAGGTGTGATGAGACACGCTCTTAACATCACATGAATAGAATTTTTTTCAAAATTATCAATGAAGATAGTTCAATGAAATTAATAGAATCAATCCTGTCTGGATGAAGTAGACAAGGAAATAAAATAAGGTCGATCAACCTCCTCGGAGTGGGAAGTACCCCAGGTCATAGACACTGCAGGTTTCATTATGGGGAGCGTTTGCCAGCCAATGTGGACGTGCTGCAGCCATGATGGATCTTAAAAAGAAAACAAAAATATTGGATAAAGAATCCAATCAAGGATAGAATTCCAATGATATCTTCAAGCGAACCTCAAAGATAATCAAGATACTCAATTCAGAATAGAATATTTCAGATCATGTTTTGAGTTATTTGATTAATGGTCTGAAACTTAATCAATAATTAATCCTTATCACAATGATTTCAAAGTCCTACATGATGCATACTGGGCTAAAAGGAAAATATAAAGTTAAATAAAATATAAATTAATCAAGGATAATATTGTTAAATTGTCATTAATGAGTCAAGACACCAATTCTTGTAATTCAGTGCTAAGCCGAAACTCGTTTATCCACGCACCGTTTCACAAAAGTGGAACCATCATCCTCACTAATTAACAATCCAACGGCCTATCCGTGCGATTAAGAATCCTTTAGAATTATCACTGTTTTTGTTGAAGGGGAACTCAAATTCCAGTTTCATCAAAACCACAAGATCCTTGACATGCTCTAATAAATATTTAATACATAGTAATGCAAATGCAAATTAACTACATGAAATAATACAAGGGTAGAAATAACCGTCTTTTTAGCCACGGTTAGAACTTCTTGACTCCCACAGTGAGATCTTCTTGACATTTCCAGCTTTACTCAGGTTTTCTTTGAATTTCCTACAATCAAAATCATTAATAATTCCAAACAAATATTTAAGCACCAAAAATCATAGAATTTCGGATAAATAACAGAAAGGCTGAAACGCGTCATGTCGCGCAGACGCCATTAAATGTTGAAAAGCGGCGGTGCTCCTCGACGCCTTTTTTCTCACGTAAACAGGTTTCTGACTGTTCTCTACTCGAATTCCAACTTTACCAATGCCTTGTGTCTTGTATACAACTTGAACAAACATGTTAAGTATCTGTTTAAGCTTAGTCCCTTGCCTGGTTAAGTAACCGACTATTTGATCCTATCCTTGATAGAAGGGTCAAGGGGCATAGCCTTAACAAAGATAATGAGGATTATAAACAAACTTAAGCAAAATGCAACATGCAAGCAGACAAATGCTCACTGAAAACAAAAGGAATGAGACATACTAAGTGCAATAAGCAAATGCTAATTGAAATATTTTTGTTGTTTTGAAATATTCATTTTTGTTTGGGTTTTGAAATATATGCCTTTTTTTGAATTTTGACATATGTATTTTTTGACTTTTGACATATGTATTTTTTTTGGATTTTTGACGTATGTATTTTTTTTGAATTTTTGACATATGTATTTTTTTTGAATGTTTGACATATACATTTTTTTTGAATTTTTGACATATGTATTTTTTTGGTTTTTGACATATGTATTTTTTTTGTTTTTTGACTAAAAGATCAGCATGGTACTTAGATCAAAAGATCATATTCATTTATTAACTTAATTTCCAAATTGTTCTTTAACAACTTTAACTTAAAACCCATCGTGTTTGAATTTGTGTTTCCATTCGTTATCCCATTTGATGATTTGACCCTTAGTCAATGTAAGTCATTCCTTAAGTTTGGAGTACATCTCTTTAGAAAGAAAAGATGAATAAGTTTAGAAAGCCCATGAGAAGGTTCCGGAGACTTAAAATGATGTTCCTTTCCTACCCTAGTATCCGTTGGGGTTCGGTCATTTTCTTTCCGGGGTATTTATCGACCTTGCGTTCCCTTTCATTTCACTTCATGGCCTTGATGTAATGTTTGTAATGTAATGGCCTTTTTGATTTGACATTTGACTTTTGCCTTTTTGCTTTTTCTATTTTTTTCTTTTCTTCGCTTTGGAACGGATCTCCCCCATTTTTTTTATGACGGCCTCCTACTAAGATGGCGGGTATTCTCGGTAGTCTATTCCAAGTCTCGTTCCGACATCATGGGCCGAGTATAAAACAGAATTTTTGCTTTAAAACGAATGATTTGTACTTTATACTTTCGGTCAAGCTTTCGATATTCTTTAGGCCTTGGCATCTCTTGTTACTCACGAATCAAATGTGTCAGTGTGTGTAATAATATGCTTGAAATTAAGTTATCCAGACTGATAAGGAAATTCGAGTTTATAAACTTTCTGATTCCACTGGTCTTTGTACCATACTGATCGACTCTTTAACTTAAGGGTAGTATTTCTTAAGATGTAAGCCATTCCAGGGATGATTTAGCTCTTCTCATTCTGCATTAACAAGACGATAAGCATTACCAGGAAAAACGTGCGATACAACATAAGGTCCTTCCCAGTTGGGTTGGAGCTTAGAACGCGGACCACCAGGTTTTACAAAAATTCTTTTGACGACCATTTTACCGACTTTGAACTTACGTTCAATGACTTTCTTTTGATAAAAACGTGCTAGTCTATTTTGATAAACTTTTGTATGATTAGCGGCTGACCATCTTTTCTCGTCTAAAAGTTCCAATTGAGCAAGGAGTGTTGAACGATGTTCATCAATAGAAAATTCCTTATTCAATTGAACTCTTAATGACGGTATGAGAATCTCATAGGGAACTACCGCCTCCATTCCAAATGTTAAGGAATAAGGAGTTTGCCCAGTAGGCGTTGAAGTTCGGTAGGCCCATAGAGCCTCAACCAATTTTTCTAGCCAATCTGCAAATTTGTTAGATTTGCACGTCTTTTTAATAATTTTTATCAAAGTCTTATTTGTTGTCTCTGCTTGGCCATTGCCTTGCGGATAATAAGGAGATGAATGATGCAATGCAATTCTATACCTGTTGCAGAGGTCCTTCAATTCTTGTGACACGAACTGTGGTCCGTTGTCGGTGACGATGGTGCTTGGAATTCCAAATCGGGTGATGATGTTCTTCATGATGAATTTGCAGACGGTTGATGCTTTGATCTCCACGTACGCTTCAGTTTCTGCCCACTTGGTGAAGTATTCCGTTGCCGTGAGAATGAAAGATTTTTGCTTAATGCCGGAATCTGGATTACCAAGGGGTCCAATGATGTCGAAAGCCCACATGGAGAAAGGCCATGGGGAGGAAATAGGATGGAGTGAAGATGCAGGAGAATGAATTTTGTCGGCGTAAAGTTGACACTTAGCACACCTACGGACATATCCTACGCAGTCTTCTTCCATGGTTGGCCAATAAAATCCTTGTCTAAGGATCTTCTTTGCTAGCATCTGTCCATTGACATGGCCACCACAAACTCCACTATGAGCTCCTTCCATAACCTTCCAAAGCTCATCTTCGTCTAGACATCTCAGAAGAACTCCATCAAAACCTCTCTTGTACAGTGCTCCCCCAACAAGGGTATATCGTTGAGCAACTCTCCTGATAGCTCTCTTCTCCTCAGTTGTAGCTTCCTCAGGATATGATCGATCTTCACAATATTTTGCAATTTCATAATACCATGGCTTATGTTCATCATCCATCTCTTCTAATAGCTCCATTAACATGATTTCTCTCTTTTCAATGATATCTCCGTCTCTGACTTTCTTCAGCAACTTCTCCTTAGTTCTAAGGAATGAAGGGTCTTTCACGGCGGGTGAAAGACGCCTATGAACTATGATTGATTCGGATTGTTTGCTGATTGGAAAATCAAGAGAAGATGCAAGTGAAGCTAGAGCGTCAACTAAGATGTTCTGATTCCTAGGGACATTGACAAAGATCAATTTCGTGAAAAGCTTTAAGCAGAAGTAAGTTCCTGATAAGGCTTGAGCTTGGGATCAAGAGTTCGATACTTGGTCAGCACTTGGCGAAGAATCAGTTGGCTATCACCCACAATCCTGAGTTTGGTGGTACCATGGAAATGAGCAGCCTCGAGGCCAGCAAGGAGTGCCTCGTATTCAGCTATATTGTTGGTGACTGGAAAATCAAGCTGAAAGGCTTGAGGAATGATGACACCTTTAGGTGATAACAGGACAATACCTATCCCCTTTCCATGAGAATTCAGAGCTCCGTCAAAATGCAGAGTCCACATATCATCTCTGATTTGATTTACGGACATCAGTTCCTCATCCGGAAACTCTGATCGGACTGGATCAAATCGAGGAAGGGGATGATGAGCGAGATGTTCTGCTATGGCATAGCCCTTGATCGCTTTCTGCTGAATATAAGTGATATCGAATTGAGATAGAAAGCTTTGCCATCGTGCTAACCTATCAGTAAGAACAGATTTCTCCAGAAGGAATTTGATCGGATTCATCCTAGCGATGAGATGGACTTCATGGGCCAGAAAATAATGCTTTAATTTCTGTACAACCCAAACCAATGCTGCACATGTTTTCTCCATCGTCGTATATCTCTGTTCAGCGGGGTTGAGAAGTTTAGAGAGATAGTAGGCTGCCCTCTCTTTTCCTTCTTCATCCTCTTATGCCAGGACAACCCCCACTGTATCATCTAGGACTGAAATGTAAAGTATCAATGGTTTGCCTGGAGATGGTGGTCTCAAAACAGGAGGACTTGCTAAATAGTTCTTTAATCCATCGAATGCCTCCTGACACTTATTGTCTCAATCGAATTTAACTCCCGGCTTGGTAAGCTCGTAAAACGGCTTACACCTTTGTGAGTGCTGGGAGACAAAACGGCGAATAAATTGTAACCTCCCGATTAATCCTCTCAACTCTTTCAAATTTTTGGGAGGTGGCATTTCTCTAATAGCCTTCGCCATATTGGGATCGATCTCAATTCCCCGTTTGCTGACAATAAATCCAAGCAATTTCCCTGAAGATACCCCGAATACACATTTCTTGGGGTTCATCTTTAACTGATATTCTCTTGATCTCTCTAATACCCTTGCCAAAACTTTGGCGTGCTCAGCCTTTGTCTTAGATTTAACTAGTAAATCGTCCACATACACTTCCAAATCTATGTGCATCATGTCATGAAATATTGCCATCATAGCCCTCTGATAAGTGGCTCCAGCATTCTTTAATCCAAATGGCATGACAACATAATAGTATGTTCCCCAAGGTGTAGTGAATGACGTTTTCTCTTGATCTTCTTCTGCCAGCTTAATCTGATTGTATCCTGAAAATCCGTCCATAAACGATAAGGTCTCATAGCCAGCAGTATTATCAATGAGTACATCAATATGAGGCAATGGAAAATCATCTTTAGGACACGCCCGGTTCAAATCGCGGAAGTCAATGTAAATTCTGACCTTCCCGTCCTTCTTCATAACCGGGACTATGTTGGCCACCCATTGTGGATAAAGGACAACTCTAATAAATTTGGCTTTATGCAATTTGTCGACCTCTTCCTTCATTTTCAGAGCCATTTGTGGGTGGAATCGTCTTAATTTTTGCTTGACCGGGCTAGCTCCATCCTTTAACGTCAACTTGTGTTCAACTAAAGATGAGTCTAACCCTGACATATCTTCATAACTCCAGGCGAAAGTGTCCTTATAGTCCTTAAGTACTTGTACCATTGCCTTCTCATCCTCTGTAGAAAGATTTTTGCTGACGAGGACAACCTTAGGTTCGTCTTCAGTCCCCAAATTGATTTCTTTGGTGGACTCTTCTACGGCAGCTGAGGGTTCATCGAATCTCTTCATTCCACTGGCATATGCCTCAGCTGCGTCCTCATCATCTTCCTCATCTTTAACAATGGGGTCCTTTTCATGCACTAATTCATATACCCCATACCCATCATTGACTGACTCATCATTCGTACAGTCTTCTGGCATCTGAATTGGATTTTCTAAAAATCGAGGGATTAAAGAGTAAGAAAAGCATTTATCAGCTAAGTCCTGGAGGTATCTATCTGGAATTCGCCTACCCTTAGGCTTCCTAGACTTCCTAACCTGACTAACCTGCCTAAAACTAGACTGCCTAACTTCACTAAACTCCCTATTATAACCTAATGAAGATGAAGTAGGATAGGAATCCTGGGATACAAGTGGAAATACAGGATGATCCTCCCGAGGGGAGGGACAGAGTAGATCTAAGAGAGAATCTTGACCGAGGGACCCGCGCGACGGGGTGCGATCGGACAAGTAGGAAGTTTCCTCGATAAGGATCTGAGAAGAATTTGTTGTAAAATTGGCGTTTTTTTTTGGATATCAGAGGAATTAAACATGAAACATGAATGAATACAAATAGAAGGAGAATCATATGGAGGAAGTGGTACCAAGGCCCAGAGGATTAGGGGGATCATATAGTAATATGTCTCAGATCAAATCATACATCCTCTCTAGGTCGAGAGGAGGTTGTGGAATAAGGTCCCGAGGGGACAGAGTGATCATAATGGGCGGAGCCCGTGGGATATCTTCGGTAATGACCCGCGACCAAGTCGGGGTCAAGAGCAGTGTGCGAAATAGAGTATGGAGCATGAAGACATGGGAAGGATATGTCCCCCTCCAGAGCAGATCTGTAGTGTAACCAGCTTCATAGGGGTCATCTGACTCCCCTTCATCGGTCTCTTCAGACAGCAATATCCGCTTATCAAAGATGGCACCAGGGCTTTCAATCAGCTCATCAATCTGCGGCGGCCACTTAGGTTCTGCAGGATCTAGGAACAATCTGTTCAGTGCAATATAAAGGTCTCTCAGATCGAACCACCTGTACCATTCGCATTCAGGATCATGAAATTTTCTCCTTTTTATAGGCCGCAGAGCCTCTAAGGATTGGTACGTAAGTAGTTCTGAGCAATGTCTGGCCAAGTCCCTCCCATATATGTCATGGAGGTCAAAACACGAAGTAATGACCACCGTGTTGTCGTAGCTAAGTATAGGCCCTTTCACAAAGTGTGTACACAGGGTCCATGTTAAGGGATCTCGGCCTTCTTTGGGTGGCGTAGACATTGTCTCCCAAATTTTCTGACCTTCTTCGATCTCTGCTTGTTTCAATTTTCTTAGCCTATAGCCCAGACCACTTCCAGGTGCTGCTCGATGATCTTTAACAGGAGTGGTCCTGCCTTGCAACTGTGTGCCCAGACCTTTCCCAGGCTCATAGCCGCTCTTCATCATAATTCTCCATCCTGGGGTACTCATGCACTTCCCCCTTTTTATGGCATTTAACGGGTATGGAGAAATAGTGGCGGCTTTTAGAGGATCAGCCACTGGATGGTAGACCTGTAATACCGACAGAAAAGGTTGTCGGCCAGGTAAAGCAGCAGATTTAACATTCAAGGTATGAGCAGCAGCAAGGATCGGCATGCTCATCACTTTAATAATTCGTCCTTTGAAAGGGAATTTGAGGCATTGGTGATTCGTAGAGGGAATCGCCTCAAGAGTTTTGATATAAGGACGACCCAAAATGGCATTTATAGAAGAGTCGATTTCCAGAATGTGAAATTCGACCTCTGCATGACTTACAGAGCCTAGCTCCACCTTCAAATAAACCATTCCCAGAGGGTAACGGGTAGAATTGTCATATGCCGTCACTGAGATGGGGCTGGGCAGCCATTTTTCTTTGGGCACACCGCACAGCTCCAGGGTCTTCGGAGGTAAAACATTGATCGAGGCCCATGTATCTACCAGGCATGCATCCACGGCCTTCTTACAGATGTTGACCGTGATGCTCAGAGCCATGCTTCTTGCTGCCGGCGGTGCTAGTTCCGATGTGTGAAATGTAATGGAGGGCTGATCCCCCTGAGGAACTAGTAGTGCTGTAATTTTTTCTACCGGCACGTCCTCATTGATCATCACCTTCTGTAGATATTCCATTAAGGCTTCTTGGTGAATCTTGGATCTTTTGATCAATTCAAGTACAGTGATCCGTGCCGGTGTCCTGTCCAGATGTTTCAACAAGTCATATTGAGTGCCTGGTGCACTCTCTTCATTATGGGCTTCCTCAGTCGGCTGCGATGGGCCGTCTCTAACTGTGGACTGAGGAAAGACTTTGTTGAAAATCCTTCCACTCCGGAGCGCGTGTTCCTCAACCGTGGAGGATCCGGGTGACACCTTAAGTACCACAGGGTTGGATGGTGCGGATGACGTAGAGGGTTGATATGTAGGTGATGGCGTAGGGCTAGGTGGTGATGGCTCGGTGCGGATTAAAGGCCTAGAGGGTTGGATGGTGGATGGGTAAGTGGTTGGTGAAGTGGGGAACGGTATGCGCAATAGCGGTCTGGATGGTAAGGGGGTATCTGGGTAGGTGGTAGTGATAGCGGGTGGAGTAGGAAATGGTACGCGTAATAGCGGCCTGGATGGTAGAAGGGGCGCGTGATTGGTTTGCGGGGGATTATATGGTAGCGGTGTAGTGGTGCGGGGCGTAATGGGCTTGAGGAAGGTGGGTAGTGGTGATGGGTTATTGGGTGCGAGCGAGTGATATGTGGGTGTCGGTAGAGGGGTGATGGTAATGGGTTGTGGCCTAGGTATGTGGATGGTGCAGCGTGGTGGTCGTTCTGCGGTACTTGGAATATGACCCGTCGAAAAAAGAGAGGAAGAGTCCTCTATTCTCCACTGTTGCCCACGACCAGCCTCAGACTGGCTGTTCGTCAGAATGGGAGCAACTTGGTTTTGGTTCTGGTGCTCCGGGAGTGGATTCTGCACTATGCCCATATTGGGTGGTGGCGCTGCTTGTGCTGGTGGTCTTACTTGCTGCTGCTGCTGCTGTTGCTGTGGTCTTTTCGCCTTCAGGGCTGATATATACTTTTTCATCTCCTCCCAGTCTATGCCGCCCTGCTCGTTGAGATCATGAATATAATCTCTGATTTGGAAGCAGGTGTCGATGGTATGCCCAGGTTGCCTATGGAAGTAGCAATACCTGGACGTGTCGGCATTTTGAGGCCAGACGGCCTTTTCTCTTGGCAAAACTAAGGCATTAGCTGCCATTAGAGCACTGAAGATATCTGCCAAGGATTCTGGGAGGGCCGGGTATTCTTCCCTTTTAGGGCCTGGAGGTCTTCTCTGCTGATTATAGTCAGCAGGGGGAGGGACATTATGGTATGCCGGCAGTGCGCGCGGCTGATACTGTAGCTGTTGCTGTTGCTGATATTGCTGCTGTTGGGGCTGCTGGTACTGCTGTTGCCGTTGCGGCGGCTGTTGTAACTGTTGCTGTTGCTGGTTCTGATTCGGCTGCTGGGGCCGCTGATACTGTTGCTGATAATGGGGGTTCTGCTGCTGCCTATACCCTTGTTGGTTTGGCTGCGGTGGCCTCTGGTATTGTTGCTGATTCCTCACAAACTGGGGCGAGTTATTATTCATGCTACTGGCTTGTTCGTGAGAGAGTGTGCCCTCAGTAGTCGGACCTGTGCTGGGAGAGTTTGGCACTGCAGGCTTCCGAGGTGGAGGCCTGCTAGGTCTGTGAGGATCAAAGACGCTAGAGAACGTAGCGTCCTTGAAGGCATTCTGGCAGTACCGTGCTCTTTCACAGAGCTCTGCCATATTGGTCAGATTGTTTAGGGAGGGGACTAGTTTGAACTGGGACGTGGCGTTGGAAATTAACATCTTCACTTGCTCAGATTCGGACAAGTGATCCTTCACCTTCTCAGCCAGGCCCCGCCACCTGTCAGCAAAACTGACAAACTCTTCATCAGGTTTCATCTTTTCTGCAATGAGGTCAGTGATGGACAAGGAGGGTGCAAATCTGTCCTGGTATCGTTGGATAAATTTGCGTGAAACGATACCGTAATCCTTTACTTCGGAGGGTTCCAGAGAAAAGAACCACTCGAGGGCTGGTCCCTCTAGAGATCTCCTGAACAAAAAGGCAACGACCTCTTGTCGTTCTGCCAGAAAGACGATTCGTACATAAACTCCTTCAGATGTGTAAAGGGGTTACCAGTACCGTTGTACTTCCGGTACACTGGCATCTAAGAGGGTGGTAGGTGGAATACCGGCAGGCTCGGCAAATTGATCTCTGGCGCAGCTTTAACCCCCATCATCTTCTGGAGGTTGTTGAATTGCTCATCCATGCGCTCCGTTTTGGCCAGCAACGCTTGCGTGGTCAGATCTTCCTAGGGGGGAGGAGGAGGTGGAGGTACTTGATAGGCCTGCTGCCTAGAGTACGTTGGACAGGGAGGACAATAAAGAGGAGGTCCGGCAGAGCTTCCGCCATGCCCGAGGGCATTTTGATAAGCAGGCGTTTGCGGTCTAGCCGGTTGCCTAGATAATGAAAGCTGTGGCCCAGCTGGCCGAGAAGTGACGTGAAGGCCTTCCATGGCCTGATGGATATAAGGAGGAGGAAGAGGAGGTTGTTGAGTAACAACAGGGGGAGCCACAGGGTTCGGCTCAGCAGGCTGTACGGGTGCCTTCCCCTTCAGAATAGACTGGATCCCTCGTAATTGACCATGGCGTCTGGAGCCACACTCAAGTCCCTGCCTGTTTGCAGCAGCATGATGTTAGATTCTTTTTTCAAATATTTGACAAACAAGTTGCACAGAGATTAATCAAACAAGTGGATGTTTAACGTGATTTTAAGGTTCCTTGTTGAGTTATTTGAATTGGATTAGACCACAAATTCGCTCGGGGAAAGGATCCTAGTTTCAGTTCAATTTCCACCGTTATCTTCTAGGGCTTTCTCTCACAACGCTTTTGGAATCTAGCCGGGACTTCAACTAGTACAACCAGCCCGATGATCAAGGAGGAATACCTTGATTTTGGGGACTTATGGAGGTCTCAACGTCAACTTCTCTAGTCTGATCAAGGGACCAACCCAATCAGAGAGAGTTGCTGACGTCAAGTAGTGTGTTCCTAAGAAAAGGAGGGTATTCACCTCAATGCATATGTCCTACGGCCTGGATGGCCTCTAATGCTTAATAATAATGGGTAGCTAGCACTCAAGCCACAAAAATCTGAGAACTGAAAAATAACTAAGAAACTGTCTGAATCGCGTCGATGGTAGTCGACGCTATTCAAAACAGAACTTAATTTTTTGCAGAAACATATGCAGATAGCAGAGAAGATATGAAGACTGAAAGGCGTCTGGGTGAGTTGACGCGGTTTTGAAACGCGTCAGTGCTCCTAGACGCTTTTCAGTTCGCAGAAACAGTTTTGCAGGAGGATTTTCTGTGTTGAATCCTCCTCAAACAGGATAAAAAGCAATAAATAATCAATTCATGCAGACTTTTTTAGTTCCAGATCTTAACATGATGATTTTACTAACTAAACAACTAGAAAATCAATCAATCACACATCATTTTCATCACAAAAACAACTTTTTAAACTAATCAAGGGGAGGGCAAGATCTTGCCACTGGCGTGTGCACGTGGTGCACGAGGGAAATTAACTAAACTAAAACACTCACCAATTAGTGAGGACGTGTCGAGAGACACAAGTGGTGCACCGTGGGTGCCCGATTGATGATAGCAAGAACAAAAAACTAAAAGATGGCGAGACCAAGTCCCATCGTGATCGCCAAAAAAGCTGTGAGTGCTTTAAAATGCTCGTGTGATTAACATGAGAAATCTATGTTGTTTAGGTGCAAAATAACCTATTAAAAACAGCAACTAAGTGCGATGATCGCCAGAAACTTTTGACTTAAAAGTTTCAAAAGAGAGTATGATCGCCTACCTGTTTGAACGCGGAAGATATTGAGTCCTTGATTCCCCTCCTTCAGCCGGCTGAAGAAAGAGAGCCCTTCTCGTTCTTTGTTCTTACTGTTGAATTTGAGGTTGAGGATCGTCCAGAAGTCCTTCTGGCTTGTGCTTGTTTTCCCCTTTTGATTCTCTTGTTGTTGTCGAGTGCAGCAGAAATAGAAAGAAAAGAGATGAAGAAACAATGATGAGAACTTTAAGTAAAAGCAGTATCTATTCTAATCATGATGTTGAACATGCAATTGAACAGCAAACTTACTTGTTAAATGGCTTTTGAAACCCCTTTAATCAAATAGGTTTTGAAAAGAATGAATGTGGTGTGTGTTGCATGAAGTGATTATGAAGAATAAGAGATTAATGAAATGAAAATGAAGATGCAGAAATGAAAAACTTATGTCGAATTGGATGAAGCCTTGAAAGGACGAAGAATCTTGAAAGGACGCCGACTTCTGGAAATGGCAGCGTTTTGGCGTTTCGACGTTGTTACTTCGATCTTCAACTCGCTATTGCTCAATAATAACGCTCTCTCTTAATAGCTTTTAACTCTTCAAGATGCAAGGTATTTATAGGCTTCTTCTGCGTCCGTGATTAACATAGAAAAATCTAGGATTTATCTATCTTAACCGACAGATAAATACTGATTAATTCATCTTTATCTGTAATTATCTAAAACGCGTCCACCATGGCTGACGCCTTTCAGATTAATTAAGATAAGGATAAATATCCGGGAAAACTTATCTTTATCTTTATTAGCTAAAATGCGTCTACATGTATAGACGTCTTTTATACTAATTAAGATAAGGATAAACATCCGGAAGAGAAGTTAAAATAACTTAGGAAACCTAAAACGCGTCAGCACTTGCAGACGCCTTTTAGCTAATTAATCAACTGATTAAAATTCAAATTTAAACGTTAAAACAGGAATAAACTCTAAATGGCGTCCACACGGGTAGACGTCTTTTAGCCTTCTTCATATTTTAACTGAAATTCGAGCTAAAATCAATTCAATTGATTAACTTAAACATGTCTGTTAAACCCGACATTTAAAAAGATTAATAAAAATTAATCAATGATTAAATATCAGACCATTCTGAGACATTATTATATGATATGAAATTTACTCAAAATGATGTCAAAATTAGCGTGTCTACACTAATGCCATAGCTACAGTTTCTCCTCCCAATTAAACAAGCCTTGTGGATAGCACAACAAACCTGCCTAAAGTGATTCGAATCTTATGACTATAACGATGGTGAACCACGTGGTAAGTTCTTAACTACTCATGTTACGGATTAGAGTTTATCTGAGGGTATTTAGATAACTTTTATCTTGGTCTCTCTTAGGTGATAGTATATAAATATATCAAATATATTTACTAAATACTATACCTGCTTTGATTCATAATCAAAAGAAAACAATGCATCACATACATGTTTAGTGTGGTCATAGATAGCACAGTGAGTTTGATTGGAGCCAACAGTTAAACGCACACACAATCTAACACAACAATTATATTAGATAACCTGCAAATACATAGGCAAGAGATCACCATCATATCGCATTCCTGGTTGCATCTGTGGATCGTCCTCGCTCCTTCCTCAGTTGCCTCAATCATATTACAATAAATTCTAGAATTTACATGTAATTAGAAGAGAGCCTTATGGCGAGTACAAGAGAGAGGGAGGTAGAAATATATCGGAGTTTGAGAGAGGGAGAGGTACGCAAACCTCTATTTATTAACAATGAATAAATAACCAACAAATATCCACGATCCACACAATCACATCATTCATCACATGAATAATTAAATAAGTGCATATCCTTAACCACAGTGTGTTTTAAACATCCCACATATGATTCAGCGCATCAATGGCTAAAATAAAAGAGTTTTCAACAATAGATAACTTTGGCTTTCAAAAAGCTGGGATCCAATCAAAATTGGTATTTGAATTTCGAAAATACTTTTAATTAACTTATTATGCAATCAAATCTAATTTAAAAGCATCAAAACACACATCACATGTGCACACACTCCAAATTAATAATTCCATATTATTCCATGCAAGTTAGAACAATTCTAATAATCTAACATTTAGATTAAACCTCATTAATAATCTAACAATTAGACTATTAATAATTAATCTAACTCTTAGACTAGTCCAACAAAATTAATCATTAATTTATCACATAAATTAATAATTAACTCTAATTTGTTATTAATTATCAATCTAATAATTAGACTAGATAATTAATAAGTGTTAATCACTAATTTAACTATTAAACTAATAATTAACACAAATGAACAGTTAAGCAACTAATAATTAACACAAATGAACAGTTAAGCACTAATCTAACTCTTAGATTAGTGCATTAATATTAATTATTAATTTAACTCTTAAATCAATAATTAATAACATCTTATTAAACTATTATATTAGTTAATTAAAATTAATCATCAATTTAACAATTAAACTAACAATTAATTAACTAACAAATACTAATTTAAAAATTAAATTAGTCAATTAAAATTAATTATTAATTTAACATTTAAATTAATAATTAATCTTAATCAAGTGTTGTGAAGATTTAATAAGATTTATTGGGATTTTAATTAGGGATTAAAAGGGCTAGAGGGCTCAGCCTAGTGCTGAGCCAGGGCTCAACCTGGGACCGAGCCAGGGCCCTCCTGGCTCGAGCCCTTGGCTCAGCCAGTGGCAAGCCCAGGCTGCGCCTGGCCCTGGCTAGGACTCAACCGGCCGGTCCGGCCCCTAAACCGCCCAGGCCGGCCCGCCCCCTTCTTCCCAGCCCGACGCCCCTGCAACCCTAATCTGCAACAGCAGCAACCGGCAGTTTGGGGTTTTTGCAGGTCGCCATCGGCCCGGCCCCCAGCGCCGCTGGCCCTAGCTGGCGATGCCCCCGGCACCGGTGGGCACCCCGGCGCCGGCAAGTCACCGGAGAAGCCCCCATAGGAGCCGGCCAAGCTCTCAAAATCCCCCCCAAAAATCTGATTTTTTTGGTTTTTTCTTTTGAAAAACATGGGATAAAGAGGAAGGGGCTCCCTCCGGCCATCATTAGCGGCTCTTCGGTGCCGGCCACTAGCCCCGGTGGTGAGCAGAAGCATCCTAAGGAGGATTAGGGGTTCCGGCCCAACTTCCCAACACTTGGGGTTCCTCAAACGAAGCCGCCGAATCACACCTTTCTTCATCTCATGAAGAACATGAAATACCCCCAAAAAAAAATTTCAAAAATTGTAGAATATTAATCAAATTAACTGCGTTCATCATATGAACACATATCCAACAATTAATCGAAGTTAAAGCATGGAATAACGCATGAAATATTAATTTCGGAGACCGAAACAGGATGAGAATAATGGAACCTGGCTCTGATGCCACTGTTGGGTTCTCGGGTTTCTCCGGATCTCCTGTGCAGCGGAAATAAAATAAAAACGGAGATCCGTTCCCGTTTCAAAAAATCTAAAATTACGATAATCGGATTATCGAAGTCTTACCGTGTGCAGATTCGAATCCGCAACCGTTCGGTTCTGTCGGTGCGACAACGCAAGCCGCGCAAGCGCCCGGCCTCTAGCGGAGTCCACGCGATCCTCCTCGTGACGGATATCCTCGCGTCCCTCGTTCTTCACAGCCCATGAAACCTTCGCCGGTCGCCGTAACGATCGCCGCAACACGCGGATGATTTCCCGTTGAACAGGAATCGGAGAAGCGGCGGAGCTGATCCGGATCTGTCTGGGACGCCAGAGAGAGAGAGAGAGAAATAGAGGAGGGGCGGCTAGGGTTAGTAGCAGCTTGGCCTGCTCAGCCCGTTCCCTATGTTTTATACTAACCGCGCGATTTTTCATAAAAACCCTCGATTTATATAAAACCCACTTATTTATCCATCGCCTTGAGAATCATTTGCGTGTGACCCTCTAGGCCCAATTACCAGTCTGGTTAATAGCCCAATAAGCCCATTGACTCCTCACTGGCTTTATTAATCAATTAATAACTCTTTATTAATTAATTAATCAATCGAATTGATGTCGCACATTGAATTCGACCGGGCCTTCGATCACGTTAGGTGCCAAGCAACACCGCGTGAACTCGGAAGGTATCGGGGTTAAGTAATCCATTCTTGGAACCTTTTCGTCGACAGTTACCACGTGGATATAATCCTTCATTCGTACAATGTTCTCGAGTCAACTCAGGGTATGGCGTGCTGTCAAACCCTAACCGGTCGACTCACTTAGATTAGATACCGTCCTTTCCTGATATTATCGTCCGCCTTGGCCAGGGACTTCCGCGCATCCTTCCTAGAGCATTCTCTCTCTAAGTACCGAGAGCGAATGATTCCTTATTGACATACAATTCCCTTCGTCGGTATTCTGTTGTACCCAATTCTTGGCGTTTTAGAATCCCGTTGTTAGAGATTCGTAAACCAAGATCAAAGCACAGAAGTCCACCGACAAGGTGTCCTTGGTGTCTCAGGTCCGAAGACCATCCACGCAACTGCGACAATAGAATCAAGCTGATTGACAGTAAGGTACAATACCATCCAGCGATTCAGTCGGATCAGTTCAGTGAACTCATTATCCAATAAGCACCTACAGATTCGCTTTAGTGTCTCCACACAAGTGACTTATGAGATCAGTCACCCTCATCATATGAGCAAGAGTAATCTGTATTAGTCTAACCGGATATCCGATGTCCTTCTCGGACATCCTCCGACTATGAACGATTAAGAATATGTGTGTTTAAGTGATCAGTCTCATTAGTATGATCTCATCATAATCTGATCACCATCGCACATATTCACGGACTTCATTATGAGACGATAATTAATACGATGTACACATAATGAATATTATGCCATTATATTAATAAATGAACGAGATTTACATAGTCAGATTGGCTTGTAGGCCACCTAAAACTAACAGGAAGGCCTTTAGGTTTCAACTTCTCGGCTAGCTAGGCCACAATTATCCTCCTCAAAGCAACCGATTAGGCCGCCTACGCCAACTTATCAAAATGCCATCGGGCATGGCGGAAGCACTGCCGGACCTCAACCCTATTACCCCCCTTGTCCCACATACTTTAGGAAGCAGGCCTATCACGTACCACCACCACCTCCTCCCCGGGTTGATCCAACAATACAAGCTCTGCTCACGAAGATGGAGCGTATGGATGAACAGTTCAACAATTTTCAGAAGATGGTGGGAGTTAAGGCTGCACCTGAGATCAGCCTTCCTAGTCTGCCCGTGTTCCATTTGCCACCCTCGGAGATACCAGTATACAGAAAATACAATGGTACTGTTAACCCCTTCACCCACTTGAAGGAGTTTATGTACGAGTCCTCCTTCTGACAGAACGACAAGAGGTCGTTGGCATTCCTATTCAGAAAATCGTTAGAGGGGCCAGCCCTTGAGTGGTTTTTCTCATTGGAACCATATGAGGTAGAAGATTACGGTATCATCTCTAGAAAATTTATTCAACGATATCAGGATAGAGTCGCACCGTCTCTATTCATCATTGATTTAGTTGCTGAGAAAATGAAGCCCGACGAGGACTTCATCACATTTGCTGATAGATGGAGGAGCATGGCGGAGAAGATTAAGGATTATATGTCCGAGTCTGAACAAGTTAAAATGCTGATTTCCAATGCCACCCCTCAATACAAGTTGATCCTGGCTTTGAACAATCTGACCAGCATGGCAGAACTTGAGAGAGCGTGTTACTGCCAGAACGCCTTTAAAGATGCCACTTTCTCCAATGTCTTTGATCCTTACCGACCCAGCATACCTCCACCTCGGAAGCCTGCCGTGCCAAACCCTCTTAATACGGGTTCGACGATTGAAGGCACGATCTCTCATGAGCTGGTCAGCACCATGAACAACAATCAACCTCAGTTCATGAAAAATCAACAACCACCAAGCCAGCAAGGCTACAGACCTCCGAGTCAACAGGGTTATAGACCTCCGAACCAGCAAGGTTACAGACCTCAGCAGCAACAGTATCAGCAGCCCTAGTACTAGCCACAGCAGCAGCTCCCGAACCAACAACAGTACTAGTAGTAGTACCAGCAGCAGAACCAGCAGCGATACTAGTCGCGCGCACCGCCGGCGTACCATAATGTACCTCCCACAAATGATTACAACCAACAGAGGAAGCCTCCAGGCCCTAAAACGGCGACATATCCAGTACTTCCAGAATCTTTACTGGATATCTTTAACGCCCTGATGGCAGCTAATGCCTTAGTCTTGCCCTAGGAAAAGACAGTCTGGCCTCAGAATGCCAACGCTTCCAAGTATTGTGCCTTTCACAGGCAACCTGGACATACAATAGATACATGCTTCCAATTCCGAGATTACCTCTATGATCTTAACGATCAAGGAGGTATTGACTGGGAGCAAATGAGGAAGTACATATCTGCTTTGAAGGCAAGATGACTACAACAACAACAACACCACCAGCAACAACTACCACAACAACAGCAACAGCAGCAACAACAACATAGAACGCCAGTACCTCCGAACATGGGTATAGTGCAAAACCCGCTTCCGGAGCATCAGCATCAGAATCAAATTGCCCCCATCTTGACGAATAGCTAGTCTGAGACTAACTGAGGGCAACAATAGAAGGTAGATGACTCTTCCTCTATTTACTCAACAGGCTATCAACCGAGCACTGCCAGCCAACCACCACGCCGCATTCTCCGCATACCCAAACCGCAACCCGTTACCATTACACCTGTACCAACACCCGCATACCTTCTACCCACACCCATTACACCATCTACCACCATGCCTCCATTAAGCAACCCTCCGCAAGCCAACCATGCGCCCCTATTGCCATCCAAACCGCTACTCCGCATACCAATCCCCACTTCACCCGCACCAACCACTTACCCCTCCACCATCCAACCTTCTAAACCCCTCATCCGCACCATGTCTCCACCAAACAACGTCATGCCATCATCCGTTTACCAACCCCCCACACCATCTAAACCACCCACCAATCCTGCGGTGCTCAAACTATCACCTGGACCTTCCACTAGTGAAGAACATACACTCCGGAGCATGAAGATCTTCAACAAGGTCTTTCCTTAGTCCATTGTCAGATACGGCCCATCACAGCCGCCAGAGGAAGTTCATAATGATGAGAGTGCACCAAGCACTCAATATGACCTGTTGAAACAGTTAGACAGAACACCAGCACAAATCTCTGTGCTTGAGTTGATCAAGAGATCCAAGACCTATCAAGAAGCTCTGATGGAGTATTTACATAAGGTAATAGTCAACGAGGACGTGCCAGTGGAGAAGATCACCACACAGTTAGTTCCTAAAGGGGATCAACCCTCTATTACATTCCATACTTCAGAACTAGCACCACCAGCAGGCAGAAGCATGGCTCTGAGTCTTACGGTCAACATCTGCAAGAAGGCCGTAGACCCATGCCTGGTTGACACAGGGGCCTCAATCAATGTGCTATCACCAAAGACCCTTGAACTATGTGGTATACCCAAGGAGAAGTGGTTGCCTTCCCCAATTTCTGTTACAGCTTATGATAATTCTACCTGTTCCCCTCTAGGAATGATCTATTTGAAGGTAGAGTTAGGCCATGTTTGTCATAATGAAGTCGAGTTCCACATCTTGGAAATCGATCCATCTTTAAAGGGTATCCTTGGCCGCCCTTACATTAAGTCCCTAGAGATAATTCCTTCTACAAATCATTACTGCCTCAAATTTTCATACAAAGGACGCATTATTAAAGTCACGAGCATGCCAATTCTTGCCACTCCTCATTCCTTGAGTATCAGGCCAACCCCTTTACCTGGCCAACAACCTCTGTTGTCGGTATTACAGGTTTATCGTCCTGTGGTTGATCATTTGAAAGCCAATACACTTGATTCTTATCCAATTGATGCCATGAAGCGGAGAAAGAGCATGAGTATCCCTGGTTGGAAAATTATGATGAAAGGTGGCTATCAGCCTGGAAAGGGTCTGGGCACACAATTGCAAGACATAACTACGCCCATTAAAGACAGCTGAAGGACACCCGAAAATGGCCTGGGCTATAGGCCGAGAAGAGTCAGGCATGACATCGTACAACAATAAGAAGATGAAGATGGCCAGAAGGCTTGGGAAACAACGACTACACTATGTAAAGAAGGCCGGGACCCTTTGACATGGACCTTGTATACATATTTTGTTAAGGGGCCCATAATCAGTCATGATAATGATAACACGGTGCTAATCACTTCCCAGTTCAACCTGTATGATATTTTGGGAGGGACCTAGCCAGGCACTACTTAGAATTGTTGACATACCAGTCATTGGAGGCTCTGCGGCCGATGAAAAGGAGGCAATTCCAAGATCCAGAATGTGAATGGTACTGGTGGTTCAACCTGAGGGATCTGTACATTGCATTGAACAGACTATTTTTTTATTCCTCAGAGCCGAAGTGGCCGCCGTTGATAGACGAGCTGATTTAAGGGCTTGGCGCCATTTTTGACAAGAGAATTCTGTTGTCTGAGGAAACAGATGAAGGGGAGCCAGATGACCCCTATGAAGCTGGTTACACTACTTATTTTCTCTGGAGAGGAACCTGTCCCTCTCGCATCTTCACCCTTCACACTCTATTCCGCACTCTGCTTCTGACCCCGACTTGGTCACGGGTCATCACTGAAGATATTCCACGGGCTCTGCCTATCAAGATCACTCTGTCCCCACAGGACCTTATCCCTCAACCTCCTCTCGATCTGGAGAGGATTTATGATTTAATCTAGGACATACTATTGTATGATCCCCCCAATCCTTTGGCCTTGGTGCCGCTTCCTCCATCTCATTCAACTCCTGTCCATATCCATTCTTGTTTCATGATTAACTCATCTTTTTTCCAAAAAAAAATGCCAATTTGGCAACTTCTTTCTCGCATATCCTCATAGAGGAAACCCCCTACTTGTCCGACTGTACCCCATTGCGTGGGTCATTTGGGCAAGATTCTCTTATAGATCTACTTTGCCCCTCCCTTCGGGAGGATTCCCCTGTATTTCCTCATGCATTCCATAATTTTTATCCTTCTTCGTCCTCATTAGGTTAGGATAGGGAGTCTAGTGAAGTTAGAGAGTCTAGTTCTAGACTGGTTAATCAGGTTAGGAAGTTTAGGAAATCTAAGGGTAGACAAATTCCATATAGATACTGTTGGGATCCGGGCGGGACGCGAAGAACGCAGCGGAAACGAAGAACAAAAATTAAACCCGCCCGATGCCAGCTGATCCGATTCGGAACGAAAAACGCAAACCGAAAACTAACGGGAATAATCCGATTACCGTGCGCGGATTCGAATCCGCTTCCGTCTCGGTTCCGTCGAGGTGATGCCGCAAGCCACACAAGCGTCCGGCCTCCAGTGGTATCTACGCGATCCTCTGCGGTGGTTCGTCCTCGATCTCTCGTCCGTTACAGCTGGCTCGCTGAAGATCCGTCACCGCAACGGTTGCGAAAATCCCGCCGACAGGAATTCCCGACTTTCGGGAATCACACGCGGCGGAGACGGAAGCTGTTCCAGCGCGTCGAACGGGACGCCCAGAGGAGGAGAGAAAAAGGAGGGATGACGGCCAGCAAGGGAAATCCTGGAGCTTGGCCTAGGGTTTCTCAACAGCGTGTATATATATTAAGTCGGCGCGACTTTTTACAAAAGTCCCCGAGTTAATATAAATCCCACTTATGTACCACCGATTGAGAATCTTATTGCGTGTGACCCTCTAGGCCTATTTACCAGTCCGGTTTTCAGCCCGTTAAGTCCAATAACTAGTTATTGACTTATTGTAATTAATTAATATCTATATATTAACTAATTACTTAACTGAATTGACATCGCATGTGAATTCGGTCGGACTTCTGATCAAGTTGGGTGCCAAGCAACACCGCATGATCCCGGAAGGTAATGAGGTTCAGCAACCCACTGATGGAACCTGTCCGTCCACAGTTACCATGTAGCTATAATTCTTCGTTCGCACAATGCTCTCGAGTTAACCTAAGGTATGGTCAACTCACTTGAATCAGACTCCGCTGTACAATATCCGAAAACCACTTTTCTGATATTGTTTCTGCTCTGGCCAGAGACTCCTGCGGATCTACTCTAGAGCATTCTCTCTCCAGTTACCTGAGAGCGAACGATCCTCTATTGAACACACAATCACCTTCGAAGGTCTTCCGCTGGATCCGATCCTTAACTATTAGAGATCATGTGGATAGGGATTCGTAGGTCAAGGTCAAAGTCCAGAAGTCCACCGACAAGGTGTCATTGGTGTCTCAAGTCCAAGGATCAACCATGCTACTGTGACAATGAATCAAGCCGATTGACAGTCAGGTAAATTACCATTCGGCGATTCAAGTCGGATCAGTTCAGTGAACTCATTCTCCAATGAGCACCTACAGGTTTACCATTGTGTCTCCACACTAGTAACTAATGAGATCAGTCACCCTCATCATATAAGCTGGAATAACCTGTACTAGTCTAACCGGATGTTTGATGTCCTTCTCAAACATCCTACGACTAGGAACAATTAAGAATATGTGTTTATAAGTCATCAGTCTCATTATTATGATCTCATCATAATCTGACGACTATTGCACATATTCATGGACTTCATTATGCGTAAATACAAATATGCCAATCTACATAATGAATTTAATACCATTTATTAGTGAACCAGATTGAAATAGGTGCTTTATGATTGGCTTAGAGGACACCTATATCCATCAATCTCCCACTTGGACTCAAGCCAATCACTTTCGCATTTGATCTCCATCAAATCTAGGTGATGCTCAAAGAAAGTCTGTGACTAAGACTTGGTCAGGGATCTGCTAAATTATCTATAGATGGAATATTTCCATTACGTTATTTCCTCTTAATCCTCTGTCTTTGAACCTGTGAAAGAGCCTCAGAATGTTCTGCAATTTCTGAAGAGACCATGGCTCGATCATACAACTGAATGCTCCCACTGTTATCCTACAACGATAGGATGGTATCAGAGACCTTTTAGAACTACATCTAGTTCAGGGATGAATCTTTTCATTCATATTGTTCTAATAACAGTATCACTTGTTTATGTCGTCTCCTTAATATCGAGTTCTGGATTAGAACCATTCCAATCCATGCCTTTCTACTAGAGGGTTGAATCTATTATTTGACTTGAAATTTGAGTCAGTGTGACCTCATAGTTTCAAATCATCCTCTCCATATACGTGAATGCACCCTTAACACTTCTCAAGCGCTTAATGATGCATTTCACTCTTGTATCCTTTAAGGAACCCTTTCTTTAAAGGAATAAATTCCATATCTCAACAATTGAGATTTGTTATGAAATTTATGCCAAACATTTTGATATACAGGTCAATATAATATCCCCACCAATCTATCTTAATAGATTCGTATTTCCAATACGTGGGATATTATAACTAAACTTATTATGGAGGAAAACATGGTTAATAATGCTTTCACTAATAGTAACATCTCGAAGTCATTCTTAATGACTTTGATGTCATTATGATAAAGCATTACTAAAACGACTGCGCTCCCACTGTCGTTTTTGAACACACACAATCCGTGATCATTCTTAATAATCACATAATATTTGACCATTAAGTCAAAGCTTTTGCTACAACTTAGGAAGTTTCAGTTTGATTCAAAATGATCTTTGAAATCATAACTTGCTTCCTGGATATTCTAAAAGCTTTAAAGGTGTATCATATACATCTTTACCTCAATCACATTGAGTGGACGCTTTTAATATCCAACTGTCATCATCTCATGATAGGCAGTATTGACAAGTAGAATTCTAATAAACTTATCAATCTTAAAGTTGTAATGACAGAGAGCATTATTATCATAGATTTTAGATCATAATCTATTTTGAGCTCCTCTCACCTTACTAAATCAGATATGTCAAACATATCCTTTTAGTCACTGAGAGAATCTCAAAAATCTATGAAGCTCTTTGATGTGTCATGAGTGGTTCCAAACAACTAAAGATTATCTAATAATCTTGTGTTAACTTGTGAATCTAGAACATCTTCTAGTTTTATCAGCTCGCACTGTCTTCTTTGAGGACATGTTCCTCTTCACAGAAGACAGCTTTCAGGACGACAATTATTTCATTATCGTCTGGCCAATAACTGTAATGTCCAAACTCTTTAGACATTTACAAATTCACATCGCAACAATACCTGACTTTTAAATCAAGTTTGTTCATAATTCACATCTCATATGAATTATTTGGTTTCCATATCTTATATGGACACACACTAACTAATTTGGAACCATCTTTAAAGTATAGACATCTAATGTTCATACTCATGTTCAAGAGGATAAGAATCAGGCAAATCTTGTTATGCATTGCACCGTATCTTAATAAGGTGCAATTCCTCATTCTATCATATTGCTATGATGTAAAATGAGGATTAATCGAGTAAGGATACAATTATCCTCTTAATGATTTATGTGAATCATATACTAAAGTATCAATTTTCTTGATCAAATCAAAAATTCTAATACTTCATATTGATCTTATACCTTAATCTCTCAGATGCATTCGACTTGTACTTCAGTAAGTACATACAGTCGAATCATTCCAAGAGTAAATTATAAGGTAAGTCAATAGTAGTGATTATCTTTGGCCTTTGAGCTGTTTACATCAATATGCATCAGCATCAAAAATTTCTTATTGTACAATCCTGTGTATAATACCATAGATAATCAGGACTCACACAGTTCATTTCTATAGGAGACTTGTGAACATTCATCAAATGAAATGTCACTTTAAGAATCTATAATGCATTGACTGATTTGAACAACTATTATTATTTTCAATCAATGTTATTCTTGATTTACAACTAAATAACAGTTATTCAGTTTCATATTTGACTCCTATAGATATATAAAGATTTACTGTCTAACAGTAATCTATGAATATCATGAACAACAGTTGAGTCTAACTCAACACTTACATTTTCTCGATTTCCTTTTACTTGTCTAAGTCTGCATACTATCGCAGCTCTGAGAATCATTTCCAATATCTCATATTAGATACACTAATTCTCCAATAGACATACAAAAGACGATAAATGAAACTTCTTTCAAGTTCCATATTCTTTTTGCCTTTACCAATATCCTTATATTGGTTGCAGTGGGAGAACTGCTACTTCTCCATCTCAGCTGACTTTTCTTTATCCTTTCAGGTGTGGGTTTGACCGTTTAAAGTCTTACCACTTGCCTTTCTCAAAGGCATATCATGAATATCTCTTCATCTTGGTCTATCCAAATAAGAGATTTCATGACTATCATTGCCTTTCAATAAGACATACCATGAGTACCTCTTCACCTTGGTCTATCCAAGTAAGAGGATTCATGATATCTGATTAGGATAGTGACTTTCACTTGGCCCTGAAGACATTCTTCAGAGTTTTCTAGTCAGTATGAGTATGAGAAGTATTGACATCCAATATGCCAACTACTCGAATAGACGACATATTAGTGATCGAAGGAAATAACGTGATTTAAGCAGATAATTCTGATAATTCAATTATGGTCTTTTGTCTTAAATTATTTCTCACTATTTTTCGACGGACTGTATAACCTTCAGGTATACAGAACGGAAGACTCCGACGGTCTTCTAGTGAGGATCAGAATCTCCAAGAATCACAGTATGACCTCGGGTAAACACATAGTATCATACCATTATCTTAGAGCAACCATCTCATGGTAATTGCAACTCCTTGCAATATCCGATCTTATTTCGGCTCCCAGGTCTTTAATGGTCCCGGGTAAACACAGTAGACCATTATACCTGGTCTAAGCTTTACCATCAATACGCGACAGAGTAGAGTAAGAATGCAGCTCCCGGGTAAACGCGAGGATAGCTACACCGTTCCTCTATTCTAATCTCAAGGCATCATAATGCCATAGTTAATAGTCCTTTCATCAGATGGTGGCAGATCTCGGGTAAATACGTAGTATCTGTCATCACTGAATCAAGTTCTAAGAACTATATTGATGGAGAGCCACGCGGTACATTCTCAATGACTCGCGCTTCGGTTTAGACTTTATGTTGAGGGTTTTGTTTATATTAAGTTGGTCTCATCCTAGGTGATAGTTTATAAATATATCGTATATATTTAACTATACCTAGATATTAGCAATCGATTCATAATCAATAACTAAAAGCATGCATCATCCATACATGTTCATTATGTGGTCATGGACAGCACGGTGATTAACTGGAGCCAAACAATTAATCACCAAAACTATATAACATTTACATAATTTAAACATGCAAACACATAGCCACTGGTGATCTCATCTCCTGTTGCCTTCCTGGTTGCATTTGTAGATCATCCTCGCCTCTCTTCGGCCAGCTCGATCAATTACAAATATAAAACATAATTTGAAACATTTTCAAATACAGATTAATTGCAAGAGAGAGCCTTATGGCCGAGTACAATAACAGAGGGAGATAGAATTATAATGGAATGGAGAGAGGGAGGCACACAAGCCTCATTAACTAACACTTAATTAACGAACATTCACATTCCATAACAATCCACAAAATGACACACCATCACATGATATGAAATTTAACTAAGTGCATGTCTATGACCACCACAAATTTTAACCATCCACACATGATAAAACACATCACATGAAGCCTAAAATTTTGAAAATATAATAATTTTGGCTTTCTTAAAACCTGGGTACCAATCAAAATTGGATAATTTGAATTTTCGAAAATTTCATTTTCTAACATGTAATAAATCTAATTTAAAGCATTAAACACATCAACATGCGCACACAATGCTAAAATTAAAATTCTAAAATATTCCATGCATAATTTAGAACAATTCTAAATTAATTAATCTAACATTTAGATTAATATTAAATCACATTAATGACAATTATTAATGCGAAACAATCTAACATTTAGATAGAATTAAAAATTCCTAAATAACATTTATAAAAGAATTTTCAACTCAAATTATTAACCCCTTAACAGCTCCTTGTTAATAAACCCCTTTATTTAAATCATATTTCTCAATAACCATTATTAAGAAATAATAATTAGAACATTTCTAATTAAAATAGTCTAACATCTTAGACTTAATTTAATCATTTAATAACATTTATAAAATATTAAGTTCCAAGTAGATTAGATCATTAAAACCAATAATTAAGAGATTCAAGAGTAAACTAATTAATCATCTTAATAACTATTATTAAGACTTAATTAATACTTAATAACTTTTATTAAGATTCATTACTCAAGAATTAATTAGCTTAATTATAACATTTATAAAAGTTTAATTAATCACTTAACAACTATTATTAAGTGTCTCCAAATTATTAAAATAATTCTCTAACAACAATTGCTAAAGAATTATCTAATTGGTTAATTAAAACAAAGTTAACAACATTTGTCAATTAATTTTAAAACCATGACAATGATCTAATCCCTTAAATAATTAACAACGTTTGTTAATTAATTTTAAGATCCCATCTTAAATATAAATTAACAACATTTGTTAATTTTATCTTAATCATTAATAACAAGAATTGTTAATAATTAATTAAGATCCCATTTTAAATATAAGTTAACAACATTTGTTAATATTATCTTAATCATTAATAACAACAATTGTTAATAATTAATTAAGATCCTATTTTATGTAAATAACAACATTTGTTAATTATCACAAGATCATATCTTATTTAACTCCTTTATTAAACAATTAAAAGTAATTAACAACTCTTGTTAATTAAAAATATTAAGATCATATCTCAAAATTAACTTTTAATTATTTAATTAAAAGGATTTAACAACAATTGTTAATTAATTAAGATCACATCTTAATTATAAGTCCCTTTTAACTTAAAATAACTAATTTAATGTTTAAAACAATTTTAAACATTATTAATTTCAATTTCAAGTTAAATAGGATGGGATTTTTAATTAAATAAGGGGTTTTTTGGGTTAATTGGGCCAAAATTGACTTAATTGGGCCCAATCAGGGCTTAATGGGCCCCCCTGGCTCGAGCCAGTGCAGCCAGGGCTGAACCTGGTTCGTCTGGCTCGAGCCAGGGGGCACCTGGCTCGGGCCAGATGGCCCTGGGCTCAGCCAGGCGGGCTGGGGAGGCCAGGCCCGGGCCCTGGTCCGGTCTGGCTCGAGCCAAGCGGGGCCCTGGCTCGGGCGACCTGGCCGAGCCAGGTCGGGCGCCTGGCGCGCCCGGGCCAGGCCCAGGCCGCCCGGCCCGAACCGGATTGGACCGGCTCGGGACCGGCCGGTCCAGGCCCACCTGCAGCAGGTTCGACCAGCTGGTTTTTAGGGTTTTTTCGGCCAGTTTGAGGCCTGTTTTGGGCGGCGCCGCCGCCGCCGACGGCCGCGAGGGTGGCCGGAAATTGCAGAGGGATGTCACCACTTCCATTTCCCCTGCCGGTGGTGGCCGGAAGGCGACTCCTTCGCCGCCGGTGAACCTCCAAAATTGGAGATTTGTGCAGTTTCGCAGATTTCAACTTTTTTCACAATCCTTTTCAACTCTTGAAAATTATGGGAAGAAAAGCTCCACCGGCCGCCATGGAAAATTTCCGAGGATGGCGAGGGGTAGCTGGTCATACCAGCAAGCTCACAGAGATGGTCCAACTATCATTAATCCCCTTTTGAAGCCCACAAATCCGGTTCTTCATCACCATGAAGAACGTGATGAAATCCCAAAAAAATTTCGTTTTTCGCACGGAAAAATTAAATTCGAAATTCTAAGTTCATTTCATGAACCATATCTATGAGGAAAAACGAATTTATGCATGAAATAATTTAGAATAATAATTTTATCGTTCCGGAGCGGATTAGAGCGGAACCTGGCTCTGATACCACTGTTGGGATCCGGACGGGACGCGAAGAACGCAGCGGAAACGAAGAACAAAAATTAAACCCGCCCGATGCCCGCTGATCCGATTCGGAATGAAAAACGCAAACCGAAAACTAACGGGAATAATCCGATTACCGTGCGCGGATTCGAATCCGCTTCCGTCTCGGTTCCGTCGAGGTGATGCCGCAAGCGGCACAAGCGTCCGGCCTCCAGCGGTATCCACGCGATCCTCTGCGGTGGTTCGTCCTTGATCCCTCGTCCGTTACAGCTCGCTCGCTGAAGATCCGTCACCGCAACGGTTGCGAAAATCCCGCCGACAGGAATTCCCGACTTTCGAGAATCACACGCGGCGGAGACGGAAGCTGTTCCAGCGCGTCGAACGGGACGCCCAGAGGAGGAGAGAAAAAGGAGGGATGACGGCCAGCAAGGGAAATCCTGGAGTTTGGCCTAGGGTTTCTTAACAGCGTGTATATATATTAAGTCGGCGCGACTTTTCACAAAAGTCCCTGAGTTAATATAAATCCCACTTATATACCACCGACTGAGAATCTTATTGCGTGTGACCCTCTAGGCCTATTTACCAGTCCGGTTTTCAGCCCGTTAAGTCCAATAACTAGTTATTGACTTATTGTAATTAATTAATATCTATATATTAACTAATTACTTAACTGAATTGATATCGCATGTGAATTCGGTCGGACTTCTGATCAAGTTGGGTGCCAAGCAACACCGCATGATCCCGGAAGGTAATGGGGTTCAGCAACCCACTGATGGAACCTGTCCGTCCACAGTTACCACGTAGCTATAATCCTTCGTTCGCACAATGCTCTCGAGTTAACCTAGGGTATGGTCAACTCACTTGAATCAGACTCCGCTGTACAATATCCGAAAACCACTTTTCTGATATTGTTTCTGCTCTGGCCAGAGACTCCTGCGGATCTACTCTAGAGCATTCTCTCTCCAGTTACCTGAGAGCGAACGATCCTCTATTGAACACACAATCACCTTCGAAGGTCTTCCGCTGGACCCGATCCTTAACTATTAGAGATCCCGTGGATAGGGATTCGTAGGTCAAGGTCAAAGTCCAGAAGTCCACCGACAAGGTGTCTTTGGTGTCTCAAGTCCAAGGATCATCCACGCTACTGTGACAATGAATCAAGCCGATTGACAGTCAGGTAAATTACCATTCGGCGATTCAAGTCGGATCAGTTCAGTGAACTCATTTTCCAATGAGCACCTACAGGTTTACCATTGTGTCTCCACACTAGTAACTAACGAGATCAGTCACCCTCATCATATGAGCTGGAATAACCTGTACTAGTCTAACAAGATGTTTGATGTCCTTCTCAAACATCCTACGACTAGGAACAATTGAGAATATGTGTTTATAAGTCATCAGTCTCATCATTATGATCTCATCATAATCTGACGACTATTGCACATATTCATGGACTTCATTATGCGTAAATACAAATATGCCAATCTAGATAATGAATTTAATGCCATTTATTAGTGAACCAGATTGAAATAGGTGCTTTATGATTGGCTTAGAGGACACCTATATCCATCAGATACCTCTAGGATCTAACATTTAAATGTCTTTCTTGCTCTATGATTCTTTAGCTGTTAGAGAATCCTATTCAGATGCCAGAAGATTGTGTAGATGATGAGTCAGTCAATGATGGATATGGGGTATATGAACTAATACATGAGAAAAACCCTATTGTTGAAGATGAGGAAGATGATGAGGACGCTGTTAGTTTAGGTGGCCTACAAGCCAATCTAACAATGTAAATCTCGTTCATTATTAATAAAATGGCATAATGTTCATTATGTGTAAATCGCGTTAATTATCGTTTCATAATGAAGTCCGTGAATATGTGCTATGGTGATCAGATTATGATGAGATCATACTAATGAGACTGATCACTTAAACACACATATTCTTAATCGTTCCTAGTCGGAGGATATCCGAGAAGGACATCGGATATCCGGTTAGACTAGTACAGATTACTCCTGCTCATATGATGAGGGTGACTGGTCTCATAAGTCACTTGTGTGGAGACACTAAGGCGAATCTGTAGGTGCTCATTGGAGAATGAGTTCACTGAACTAATCCGACTGAATCGCTGGATGGTATTGTACCTCACTGTCAACCAGCTTGATTCTATTGTCGCAGTTGCGTGGATGGTCCTCGGACCTGAGACACCAAGGACACCTTGGCGGTGGACTTCTGTACTTTGACCTTGGTCTACGAATCTCTAGCCATGGGATTCTAATACGCCAAGGATTGGGTGCAGCGGAATACCGTCGAAGGGAATTGTGTGTCAATAAGGAATCATTCGCTCTCGGTACTTAGAGAGAGAATGCTCTAGGAAAGATGCGCGAAAGTCCCTGTCCAGGGCGGACGATAATATCGGGAAAGGAGTTTTCCGATATTTATCAGCAGCATCCAATCCAAGTGAGTCGACCGATTAGGGTTTGACAGCTCGCCATACCCTGAGTTGACTCGAGAGCATTGTACGAATGAAGGATTATATCCACGCGGTAACTGTCGACGGAAAGGTTCCAAGAGTGGGTTACTTAACCCCAAATACTTTCCGGGTTCACGCGGTGTTGCTTGGCACCCAACGTGATCGGAGGCCCGGTCGAATTCTATGTACGACATCAATTCGATTGATTAATTGATTAATAAAGGGTTATTAATTAATTAATAAGGCCAGTGAAGAGTCACTGAGCTTGTTGGGCCATTAACTGGACTAGTACTTGGGCCTAGAGGGTCACACGTACATGATTCTCAAGGCGATGGATAAATAAGTAGGTTTTATATAAACCGGGCGTTTTTGTGAAAAACCGCGCGGTTAGTATAAAACATAGCGAACGGGCTGAGCAGGCCAAGCTGCTGCTAACCCTAGCCGCCCCTCCTCAGTTTCTGTCTTTCTCTGACGCCCAGGCAGATCCAGATCTGCTCCGCCACTTCTCCGAATCCCGTTCGACGGGAAATCGTCCGCGCGCTGCGACGATCATTGCGGCGACCGGCGGAGGCTTCGTGGGCTGCGAAGAACGACGAACTCGAGGATATCCGTCGCGGGGAGGATCGCGTGGACTTCGCTAGAGGCCGGGCGCTTGCGCGGCTTACGTTGTCACACCGACGGAACCGAACGGCTGCGGATTCGAATCCGCACACGGTGAGAACTTCGATAATTCGATTATCGTATTTTAGTTCTTCGAAACGGGAAACGGATTGCTGTAAATATTTTTATTTTCCGCTGCGTGAGCGATCCGGAGAAATCGAAAAATCCCAACAGACGCAGCTAAGGCGTATGCTAGTGGAGTGAAAAGATTTGATGAACTCTCAACTGCCGTAGAAGTGCCTACCAAAGAAATTAATCTTGGAACTATAAACGAACCTAAGGTTGTCCTCGTCAGTAAAAATCTTTCTGAAACAGATGAGGAGGCAGTGGTCTAGATTCTTAAAGACTATAAGGACATCTTCGCCTGGAACTATGAAGATATGCCGGAGTTAGACTCATCACTAATGGAACATCGATTGACATTAAAGGATGGAGCTTCTCCGGTTAAACAAAAGTTGAGGCGATTCCACCCGTAAATGGCTTTGAAGATGAAGGAAAAGGTCGATAAGCTGCATAAAGCCAAGTTTATTAGAGTTGTCCTCTATCCGTAATGGGTGGCCAATATAGTCCCGGTTATAAAAAAGGATGGGAAAGTCAGGATATGTATTGACTTTCGAGATTTGAACCGGGCATTTCCTAAGGATGATTTCTCACTGCCTCACATTGATGTACTCATCGATAATACAGCTGGCTATGAAACTCTGTCATTTATAGATGGATTCTCAGGATATAATCAAATCAAATTGGCAGAAGAGGATCAAGAAAAGACATCATTCACTACACTTTGAGAGACATACTGTTATGTCGTTATGCCTTTTGGATTAAAGAATACTAGAGTTACTTATCAAAGGGCTATGATGGCAATATTCCATGACATGATGCATATAGATCTAGAAGTGTATGTGGATGATTTGTTGGTAAAGTCTAAGACAAAGGCTGAACATGCCAAAGTCTTGGCGAATGTTTTAGAAAGATCAAGAGAATATCAGTTGAAGATGAACTCTAAAAGATGTGTATTAAGGCTTTCTAAGGGCCATCCAACTCAGTTTTTTTTAATCTTTGCTCATATTTTCATCACATTAGTTCATAATTCCACTCATCACATCACTTCATGTTACACACACAATACTAGCATTATTTTCCAACTCACATGTTAAGGGGTTTCAAAGACCACAAAACAAGTGAGTTTATTTGTTTGAGTTACATGATTAGAATTTCTATTGGAATAGATACTACCTCCATTTAATTCTGATTATTATTTTCTTTCTTTTATTTCATTTTCTTTGCAAGGTACAAGGAAGGTCAAAAGGAATGAATCAACAAAGGAAATCTTGACAATATTCAAAGTCCAATCAACATTCAAAGAAAAAACAAAGTCAGAAGAGCTCTTTTTCTTCAGTCGGCTGAAGAGAAAGAATCAAAAACTTCAACATTTCTCATGTCCAAAATAGATAAACGATCAATCTTTTTCCTTTAAAACTTTTTAGTTAAAAATTTCTGACGATCACATAGTTTTTAATATGTTTATTTGTCATTTAATCAACAAAAAATTTCATGATAATCATACATCAGATTTGAGTACTCACAATATATCCTAGAGGATCATGCATCGCCTGAACTGGTATTAGATATCTCTAAAGATGATATGATAGCTTATGAGAAGTGGAAAGAGGACTCCACCATTACTCAATACTACATGTTAGTCTCTACGAGTAACAAGTTGCAAAAGCAATATAAGAAGATAGATGCCAGATCTATCTTGCTCCATTTGAATGAGTTGTTTGAGGCGTAGAACAAGATTGAAAGATATGAGATACCTTAAAATTCTGTTCAGAGCTCGAGTGACAGAAAGATCTTTAGTGCAAACTCATGTGCTGAAGATGATACAGTAGATTAAAAGGTTGGCACACTGACCTTGTTCTCAACTCACTTCTAAACTCACATTCTCAATTCATAGTTAATTTTAATAACAACAAAATTCAAGCCACACTAATAGAGCTGCTTAATATGTTTAAGAATGTTGATGGCAACCTTTAGCTCTCTTCTTTAGAGAAGATAAGGCCCAATGAAAAATGAAGGGAACTAATTATTAAAAAATAAGAAAAAAATAAATATTGGATCGAGCTGATGTACAGCCTAAAATCACCACGCCCATAGGGAAAAGCCCCCAGCGCGTGTGAGTTCTACATTTCGTAGGGCGGCGCCCACCATCAACCCGTCCCCCTTTTTTCTACTATTAGATTATAATTTAATGTTGCCTCTTTCGTGTATATATATAAGATGACAAATATTTTTTGAAAACCTATATAGATAACTTTCATTTACAAATGTAATCATTCATATGGTTTATAGGTTTAGTGAAGTTGGGAGTTCAAACGATGTAAATAATTAGGACTTGCATTATTGCAGTAAGTTCTCCTTTATATCTGTATTCCTTTTTGTTTATTCTACAATTAGTAAACCTATAATTTACTTTGTTTGTGGATATGACTCTATTCATACTATTATATGCTCATTTAAGTAATATATTTAGAATGTAGAAGTAAGTGTATGCTCATTGATACGATAATTATATGTTAACATATATGATAGAAAAGTTATAGTTTACCTTTTATGTAATCTTTTGAGATGTATTTACCCTATAATGGCATTGAGAAAGGAACAATAAATTTGTTTAGAATTGTAATGTTGTCCAATTGACCTTTAAGTATTTGCTTCCAATAATTTTTAAGAATAAGATAAGGATGTAAGTATGTAATGACAAAGATAAACTTATGCTAAACTTTCTTTTGATAAAGATATTATCCTCACCGTTAATATTTTTCACTTTTGCATAGCGATTCCAGAAAATGACGCCAATTATTTGGAGTAATACTTGTTGCAATGCATGGCATTGCAATCCAATGTGGATTGCAATGCCATGCACAGCAGCTGTCCGATCAGGCCCGATCTGACGGCTGTTGTGCAGCCCGTCTAATTTAGGGGGAGAGTCAGTTGCGGGTGTTTTTTATTTTTTTTTGTTTTCTTGTCAGGTTTTTAAAAAAAATTTGAGACGTCCGATCAAAAATCCGAGGGTACATTCAGGTTGTTCGGGTCGGCCCCGATCCGAATATATATTTTTTTCAAAAAAAAAATATTTTGCACGTAAATCGAGGTATGCGTCTAATTTTTTAGAGAAAAAATATGCATTTGGATCGATGGCGATCCAAACATCCCGGATGTACCTTCGGATTTTTGATAGGACACTAAAAAAAATTTAAAAACCCCACAAAAATATGAAAAAATAAAAAACGCCCCCAATCGGCTCCCCCTAAATTAGACGGGCTGCACAGCAACCGTCCGATCAGACCTGATCGGACGGCTGCTGTGTATGGCATTGCAATCCATGTTGGATTGCAATGCCATGCATTGCAGCAAGTATTACTCTTATTTGGGATGGTGGTTGATCATCTCTAAATCATTAAGAAAATTTGGAACGATTGACATCTATCATGAGTTTATTAAAAATATTTTTTAGATGATTATAGTTATTACAAAAGATAAAAAAGATTTATTTATTATTTATTGAGAAATGGTCATTGAAACATTGCATCTGCCGCAAAAAATAAAGTAAAATTTGAATTAAATTATCTTATTATTTTTTAAGATGACTTGCTCTTCCCCAAATAATATCTTACCACTAATATAATCCTTGGAGAGTATTTTTGATTAGATTATTTGAGACAGCTACTATAATAGTTGGGAGTCCTCTCAAAAAGGGATTTTGCAATGGATCTTCTTTTGAGAATAGCTTGCTGCACGCCAGGTGGCATCAGCCAAAAGAAAAATTTCGAATGGCCCCAAGATGTCCTAGGTGCTCATAATCTGATTTTCGATCGGACGTACTAAATCATTGGAGCTCGATTGTTGAATTTTCATCTTTTTTGAGATATTTGATAACTATTTTTTATCATTCATTGAGATTGGATTGTTAAATTTTCATCTTTTTTTTAGATGTCCGATCAAAAATCAAATTATATGAACATGTAGGACATCTTGGGGCCCTTCAAAAAAATTCAAAACAATAAATTTTATTATTATAACTGCACCACAAGAGAATGTAATAAACTTGACAGTGCAACAAATTATTCTTCGTTCTCTTTTAAATGACTTTGTAGCCATGTCAGTCAGCTATCTTCTTGTAGCGATATCATCTACAGCACTAAATAAGCGGTGTCCCAAACAATGAGGATAAATAAATAACGAGGGGTCTGAAATAGTAGTAACATTTGATGTATTGACTCTTAATGTTCTACTGAGGATCAACATAGTAAGTTAAAAAAAAAAAAAATTAATTTTTTTAAGGTAAGCTCCGAGGTACCCTACAAGTTTATAAGCTGATTTTTGATCAAATAATTCAAACGATCTGAAAAATTAAAAATCAAGTCCCAATAAACAGTAAAAACTATCTTTAATTAGCTGAGCCTAATAAATTTTTTTTATTTTTCATATTTTTTTAGATCGTCTGAATAAAGAACAACCTATACGAATGTGTAAGGCATCTCGATACTACTCCTAAAAATAATTAATAGACATGACAAAGCCCATATAGCTTGTATTTGTGAGCTGAAGTTGAATAGCAAGTCCGCACAGCTTGAGAAGCCCAAAGAAGGGCTTGTGCATGTGACAAATGAAATACTTCCAGTAATGCCCCAAGCATTGTCAACCGATTACATTAATACTTAGATATTGCAGCCTCCATTGGCAGCCAATTTTTATTTATTTTTATCTTTTTTTAAATTTTTAAAATTTTTTGCACATACCTCAATTCACTTGGGCAAAAAGGTTTTTCTTCAAAAAAAATTATATAATTAACTCGGGGCTAACTCAAACTCGTTGATTGTATCATCTAATTTTTAATCAGGCATTCTGAAGAAATTTTAAAAATTCAGTAGAAAAAAAAGAGAGAAAAACTCTATGTTGCCGTCCGATATCCCTGATCGGACGGCAGTGGCCAAGTATTTCTCACATGACAAACATGATTTGGATGTGCTGTACCTACATAGCCGGGTGGTTGGGACACAAGAACTTCTTTACTCTCCACGTAGGAAATCACATTTGACGTCTAACTAATGTAGCAGCCAATGTTGTGTCACAGCAATAGACAAGATAGTCTAATAGATGGTAGTGTGTTTAGCAATTGGGCTAATGTCCAAACAGTATAAATATCTAGTTGTTGATTAAGCGAAATAATTGTTGCACCTTAAGTGGACTGTAGTTAATAGTAAATATATTTGTTTTTATTTTTTATCAGATAACTTAGGGTAGGAGCAACCTTAAAAGTGTCATCTATATCGTTTGACAGTAGGATCTTTGATCAGATAATTAAAAACTTAAAAAAAATAAAATCATATGATAGTTAAAAAAATTAAAAATAGAATGATCTATTTTGTTTTTTATTTTTTTTAAATCAGACGGGAAAGATAGTTCCAGGGTTGTATTACCTCTTAGAGTTTTAAATAAATAACCAAAAGAATTATTACCTCTTAATAAATTCAGATGGTTATTACTGAACTACAAACATTGCAGCAAGTAATATTCCTTGATGAAAGCCCCTGGCTATGAACTGAACTTTGTAGCGACATGCCTTTGGACTACGCAGGACCAGAACGGATGATTAAAATCTGGTTCACTGGCTGCATTGTTTGGCCCCCTCTTTTTTTTCATTGAATAAGTAGACTAGTGGTAACAGGGAAGGGGATTTCTAACTAAAGTCTCGAGTTTGAAACTCAGCATACTGTCAAATTAAGTACAGAAAAAGGAAAAGACACTCGCGAGAGCATCCTTACAGAATTCGAACCTGAGTCTCCCCACAGAAAACGAAAAATATGTCCGTTGCGCCACCGGCGCCAGACGCATCGTTTCGCCCGTTGAAATTGGCTCATCCCATTGCGGTCAATTCAGGGAAACTTGGGTTATCTTCGGCCAAGCCCTATTGTTCAGCAAATAATTGAGCAACTGAAAACTGACATGGCAACTTCTAAAAGGGAAGCCATTGAAGCTAAGAAAATTGTTGTTGCCGACTACAGTTTAAAAGGTCTTGAGGCAGTTGTGAGATACTTTTTAAGAACCTTACAAGTCAGAAGTCTTGACGTGTCGTGAGGTGTAAGCCTCGTTATTTTAAGGAAGTGATGTAAAAGTTATCAAATAAAATTAAATAATGTTAATTTGGTATTGATAATCCTATCTTTACTTAATAATAGAATCCATGCAAATGAATTATATGGCAAAAGGCATGGACCATCAATTTTACATTGAAGCACGAATACCATCATTACCACCTTCTTTGTTGGTGTTGGAAATAGAAGAATTGGGTTTACTTTAAATTCTCTTATTTTGCTTGTCTAATAAAATTGTCATCACTTAATCATATTTTAAAGACAACAAAGATAATATAAGCATTAGGTCTATCTTAACACATGTTATTGCCTTACTGCCTTGAGGTGTAAGCCTCAAGTAAATCGCATAAGGCATATGTCTCAATTAATAAAAGGCGTAAACCTCAAGTAAACAACCTGAGGCATATGCTTCAAGACATTTTTCCAGCATCAGCATATGCTTTAGGACATTTTTCCAGCATCTTGCCTTAAGAAATATGTCTTAGTATTTGAGGCGCTATTTTTTTAAACAATATACATCTTTTGGATGTGCAACAAGCGCGCACACCGAATGGAATGTGTTCGAATTCATGGAAGACGTCACCCTATTAGGTCTGCGCGACATGCAGCATGTGTACAAGCCGTTCTTTTAAAGTTAAGAGCATTTGTGCGCGAATTCACGGAAGACGTCACCCTATTAGGTTTGTGCAACATGCAGCATACGCACAAGCCGTTCTCTTAAAGTTAGGAGCATTTGTGCGCGAATTCACATAAGACGTCACCTTATTAAGTGTGCGCGACATGAGGCGTACGCACAAGCTATTCTCTTAATGTTAAGAGCATTTGTATGCGAATTGATGGAAGACGTCACCCTATTAGGTGTGTGCGACATGCGGCATGCGCACAAGCCGTTCTCTTAAAGTTAAGAGCATTTGTGCGCGAATTCACATAAGATGTCACCCTATTAGGTGTGTGTGACATGAGGCATGCGTACAAGCCGTTCTCTTAAAGTTAAGAGCATTTGTGCGTGAATTGATGGAAGACGTCACCCTATTAGGTGTGCATGACATGCGGTATGCGCACAAGCCGTTCTCTTAAAGTTAAGAGCATTTGTGCGCAAATTCACGGATGACGTCACCCTATTAAATGTGCATGCACACCAGCATGCATGGATGTGCACTGAGTATTACTCATAAAGATTTATCCTACAAATTTGTTGGAACTTGTGTTTGATTATTCCCTTCAAGTGACGGGTCCACCTATAGCGGGACCTCTGAACTAGGGCTAGCAATGAGCCGAGCTGAGCCGAACTTAACCAAACTCGAACTCGGCTCAACACAAAAATTACGAGCTCGAGCCTTGATCTGGGCTTATTGCAGATTTGGACTCGGCTCAGATCAAGGCTCGAGCTCAGGCTCGAATGAAAAAACTCAAACTCGAGCCAAACTCGAGACCAATACGAGCCTAGTCCACGGGATCCAGCCCATTAAATTTCATCATCCCAAATCTTTGAAACTCCGCCCATTTAAACTTTTGTTACAGACCAAAACCTGTTAACGAAGACCCGCCCTGTGTAAGCCAAGAGGCCAGCAGGTACGATGGACTGCGAAGGGTACAACTTTATTTATAGGAGTGTAGGTGGGGTAACACTTTAGATTTCCCAGGTACAGGACAAAAAGGCCCAAGGAAATGACCCCTTGCTCCCGCCTACAGGTTGGCCTGGGCTCCTTTAGCCATATACTGGGTTCTTAAAAATTTCTATACCACCTGCAAGCTTCCAAAGTGGCCTTTTCCTGCAAGATTGTGGCGGCTTGAAGGAGGCTTTAATGGTAATGTTTGGGGGAGTGAGAGATGTTATAAAATATTATTATTTGTTTTGATGCGAGCCAGCTCGCGAGCCAGCGAACCTAGTTAGGTGGAGCTCAGACTTGACTCATTTAATGACTCGAGCTTTGAGTATAACTCGAGTTTGGCTCATTTCAACAACTGAGTCAAGACGAGTCGGATCCAACTCAAACCGAGTTCAAGCGACTCGCGAGTGACTCGGCTCATTACCAGCTTTACTCTGAACTCTACCAAATGTTCAGCGCATGCAATGCATATGGCTTGGAAAAACTCAAGTTGTCAAGTGCCTTCTTTTTCTCTTCTCAAAATTGCCCCCATATTCATGATTACAATTTCTTTTATTAAACTTGTTTTTTGTTCCATTAGAAATCCTTAAGCTGGAGGAATGGTCTTCCAACTAAGTTTTTTAAAACAAAAAAGGTCTTTGTGTTGTCATATATCTTGATAATGCGAGGACAGTCGCGGATTGCAATCCACGTCAAATTATAACTCCCAACAATATATCAAATATTAGAGTGAGTATTGAAATAGTCCTCATCCTTGCCTTTTCTTGTAGGGAAAGTTTTGTTGTACTATGGGGGGACTGTAAATTCACATGGATCACAATGCCCTCTCCCTCAGCTGTCATCTGTTTGATCGAATGGCAGCTACGGCACATGCGCGTCTGAAGATCTCACTGCGTATGATCCAGGCTATCGGATCATAGAGAACGAGGTTGTTTTTGTTTTCTTTTAATTGTCACTTTGATCGGAGAATAGGAGAAGAATAAGGAAGAATAAACTTAATTTAATTTTGACAAACGGAATGACTTATACCGGTACAGAATAGTCTATTCGGAGAATAAGGAGAATAAACAATTCGACCTTAGACTCAAGAATTGTTTATCTTCTTATTCCGCCAGTAGGTCCCACAAAATTATAAAAGCTAAGAATCCCTTATTCTAGTATACGCTATTCCGGATAAGTAATTCCGGATTAACTTATTCTGCAATCAAATTGAGGTAACAGTCCAAGTAAAAACAAGCTATTCTTTTCAGCCCAAAACATTACACACTTGCTGCATTGATCTCCAATGGTGGACTCAGATTCACTGCAGTAGATTAAAAAAGTTATTTTTTATTTTTTAAAATAGATCCTGAGGTATCTTACACGTTCTTATAGGCCAATTTTCTATCGGACGATCCAAAAGAAGATGAGAAATAAAAAATTGAATCCAAATAAATAATAAAAATATACTTTTAATGGGGCGAACCCAAAAATAGTTTTTTTTTATTTTTCATCTTTCTTTAGATCAGCCTATCAAAGATGGATCTGTACGAACATATAGAACATTTCTGAGCTACCTAAAAAAAATCAAAAGAAAAATTCTTTTTAATCTATTATATTAGCCCTCAATGTAACACCCAAGTCAATACATCAAGTATTACTCCACCACACGTGTTCTACCAAGATTACCTCGCGGTCCGTTCAGAGCGAACCCAAGTTACCCAACACTTTCCTGGCCCAGCTCCTTATAATAGAGTGGGTGCGAGGGCAGGTCAGTCTCTAAAGACTTCAATATTGTTTGTGATTTCTCGGCTCACAGCACATCGCAACTGGAACGGGGACGACTCGGCACGTCAATCTCAAGATGCCCTTATAATAACTATGATTTTGCTATGCAAACTATTTTGGTTTTCTTTTTTCATCACGTTCGGGGTTGTAGCATATTTTTTTTTGAGGAGTCCCTCTCCAGCGAGAAAGAGACGGATACCAGACACCTTGAAAAGGAGCTAAAGAATAAAAAAGAAAAGGCGATGAAAAGGACCAGATCGTACAAGCAGATTTCTCTTTTTTATTTTGTAGTTTTTGTCATAGTGACGTAGTGGTCATACAGTTACAGTGTCTCCTAATTAAGGGAAGTTTAAATATTATAAGAATTTCTCTATTAGAGACATTTTCGCACCAAATGCAGTTATTATATCCATTCATATGAGTATTCTGAGTCGATTCCATCACCGAAAATAAAAATCCTAGGGTCACGACTCACGCCTTCATTGATGGGATATGTGCACTCAAGGGTTGTTTGTTTTAACGTAAAATAAAGTAATTTAAAATAATTGTTTCATTTTACAATATTTTCAGTTGTTTAGAATGATGTAAAATAATGTAAAATAAAATTTTGTCTATTCATTTGACAATCTAATTCTTTTACTTTGATTTACAGTAAAGATTTATTGTAAATCAAAATAAGAAGATTAAAGCATCCTTCTTATTTTATTTTACAAATAATTAAATAAATATTTATTGATTATAAAATAAAAAATTCACTTGTTTTAAAACTAGTGATTTACAAAATTTTACACTAAAACAAACAATCCATTGATTAAAGTTGAATCAGTTTCTCACGTGGAGAACCCATAAAATACCAATAAAGTCATATCCACTTTGGGAGCTCTTTTTTTTTCTAGTTGAAACTTAGCTTTCACTCCATTGAAGGAGAATTTTTTTATAAATAAGAAATTAGGTCGTTCCTTTATTGAAGATTATCAAAATTCTATCTCGTTAACTATTGAAAAGATGCAAAGAGACGACAGTACGAGAAGTATTATGTCATCATCCCTTTTCCCACTTCTTTTACTAGCGATTTAAGTGGTTCGACGGGATGAAAGGACAAACTTTAATGTTTTTATTATTTAATTTTTTAACTAAAATGACACAACATGAAGACGACAATAGAAGTGATAAGTGATGCTTACAATAAAGGTGATAAAAATGATTAATGTTTTGCACAACATATTACATCTAAAAATTACCCAAGGGATGCGTATAAGTGAGGTCCTTTTATCAAGGACCAAGGCTGATTTGGTGCGTTGTTATATCGTAAAATCTCAGTTTTCAAATCATTGTTTTTAAAGTTAGTAAAATAAAATTTTTGGCACCAATTTTTTGTTAATGATGATTTTAGATTAAAAATCAAAATTAACTAAAAGGAGAATTTTATGATCAACGAGTTTAGAAACATCGTAATTTACAACACTCCAATTATATGAAAAATAATATAAAACAACTTCCAATAATTTAAACATAATAAAAATATTATTTTATAATTGTTTATAATATCTTATGGATGATTACAGATGCACCAAATCAACGACTCCTAAGGCGTTGTTTGGTGCGTCGTAAACATCCGTAGTACATCAATTTAAAGGATTTTAAAACTGGTGAACTTTGTTTGGTTAGCTGTAAAATGCACGAAAATAAAATCAAATATTTTGTTTGGTGTGTTGAATTTTTGGATCACTTTACTTTTAGTTTTGAAAGGTACAATTACTTCTCATGTTAACACCATAGGATTTTTAAGTTATTTTTTATTTTTTTATTTTATTTATTTTTTTAAGACCTCCGATGAAAAATTGTATGATATAGCCAAAGATTTCGAGTCTGCCCCTAGCCCAGTGTATATTTTGTTTTTGAAAAAAGCTTTTTTATGCACACAAATCAAGGTGTGTGCATTTTTTTTTGTCAAAAATAAAATATGGATCGAGGTCCAGGCTGATCCAAGCCTTTTGACTGTACTATCTGATTGTTGATAGGATACTGTAAAAATATGAAAAAAAAAGACACCGAACAGATTAACGGAGGCTGCAGTCTCATGCATCTAGGGTGACATACATGGACTTTGACTTTAGTCAACTTAACTTATAAATCAAAATTAGAGAAAAAAAGTATCACCTAAGATTGTTTGATTTTAAAACTCAACTATTTACAACGTACCAAATCCACGGAAAACATTGAAAAAAAGTTGCTATTTTTATTACTATAGTTTATGGCTAGTTACCAGGCACCAAACAACACCTAACATCTATACTATCTATACTATATATATAAAATATAGTTTTTTAGTGCCACGTGTCAATAGCAAAATTTTTTATTTTCTACTTAAATTTTCTCTCTTTCTCTCTTCCCTATTAATATTTATATCTCCTATTAATTCTCTCTCTTTCCCTCTTTCTCATTAATTTTCTCTCTCTCATTAGTTCTCTTTCTGTCTAATTATTATTATTATTATCTTCTTTCATATTTTTCTTTCTCCCTATTAATATTTTTATCTCTTATTTTTTCTGTCTATCACAAATTAACTTTAGTTTATATAAAATAATTAAACATAAATTTATAAAAAAATACTTATAATAAATAAATGTATGATAAATACGTTTGTGATAAATTTATTTATGTTTTCTTAAGTTTGCATCAACCAGGGCCTTCATCTGGCCGAACACTCGGCTGTCCGTCCCGTTCTCAGTCCACCACCGGGTCCGTATTCCGTACTCCCTACCGTCCACTGGCAAGAGTCCAATTTTCATAAGTGCAAGTGAAGATGGAGTTCGGTAAGTGCAAGAAGAAACGGAAATATTTTTAAAAAAATTGAAAAAATGAGAAAAGATTAATGTGAGGGGGTATTTTGAAACTTTCCCCTCCCTGCACTGGGCGAGTCCCATTCACCCTTGCACTTCGAGGATCCTGATTCTTCCACTGAAGGCCCCAAATCCTCCGTTCAAGTCAAAGCCACGTGGTTTCAATATTGTTCTCGTGGTGGTCCCCCAAAGTTGAAAACTTGAAACTTTCCTCTGTATCAGTCATACAACCTTTAATTAGACTTAATTTAAACACAACTGGAAGCAGAAGATTGCATTAATTGAGACGACACCTTTTGAAGTCTCTGTAACCCAAACGAGGATACAAAACGCCCACCAAATCCCAGCTTTCTCTACCTCAGGGCAGGGCATCCGACATGAGAAACCCATCTGGGTCTCCACTGCCCTGCTTTGTTCTCTACTTGTTCACCCTTTTCTTCGCCTCGGACACGGTGTCAGCAGGGGACGCGCTCGCCCCAGGTGAGTATCTCAGGGACAACGAGACGCTGAGCTCGGCGGAGGGCGTCTTCGAGCTGGGCTTCTTCAGCCCCGGGGCGTCCACGAACAGGTTCCTGGGCATCTGGTTCAAGAACGTCACGTCCAACCCGAAGGTGGTCTGGGTCGCCAACAGGGAGAAGCCCATATCAGACGCCACCGGCGTGCTCCGCATCGACGGCAATGGCACTCTGGCGGTCCTCAACGGCTCCTCCTTCGTGTTCTGGTCTTCCGGCTCGCTGCAGGCGACCAACCCCACCGCCCAGCTACTCAACACCGGCAATCTGGTGGTGAAAGACCCCAATCTCCGGGGGTTTGCATGGCAGAGCTTCGACTGCCCGGGAAGAACGCTCCTGCCGGGCATGAAGCTCTCTACCGCATCAAAAGGGGGCGCCTGCTTCACGTCATGGCGAAGCGAGGACGACCCTTCGCCGGGGAATTTCTCTGTGAGGATGGAGTCCTCCGGGCAGATCGTCATGTGGGCGGGCTCGACGAGGAGGTACCGCGTTGGGCCCTGGAACGGCGTGCGCCTCAGCGGCGTGCCGGAGATGAAAACCTACACGGTGTTGACGGACATGCACGTGGCCACTGCCGGCGCCGGGGGGGAGGTGTACTACGCGTACAAGATGAACGCGCCCGTGCTCGTGCAGCTCTACTGCGACTCCACGGGGGTGCTCAGGAGGCTCATCTGGATGAGCAGGGCGTCGGCGTGGAGCGAGTTCTGGACGGGGCCCAAGGACCAATGCGACTTGTACGGCACGTGTGGGCCTTTTGGGGTGTGCAACGCCAATGAGTCCCCCGTTTGCAGCTGCTTGCGGGGATTCCAACCCAAGTCTCCGCAGGTAAGTAGAGAGCGCACACGACTTGTGCTGCGTCAGGAGAGATTTGCTCTTCAGTTTGAGTTTGTAGTTGTTTAATGTTGCTGAGTTCTTGGGAATTTGGTATATATACCCCTGTACACTAATGCACTCGTATAGGTGCCTCTAACTCCTACATATTGTTATAAATACCCCTGAAATCTTTTGAAAGGTTTGCAATTATATGCCTCCGTCAAAAATGCCATGAATCAAACTGAAAGATTTTGTATATATACTCCTACATTCACTAGTATTTTATATATGCACCCCTAATTCTTTGAAATTTTACATATACACATCCTTAACTTTATCAGAATCTGTAACAGATTTACTTGGAGTTCACGGTATTTTGATAGAGAGGTATAACTGCAATATTTTAGAAGATTTTAGGGATATTTACAATAATTTGTAAGAGTTAGGGATATACATACAAATATGATAGCTTCTAGGGGTATATATTGAAGAAACCTGACTTTTTATTGTGCTAAATTTACTTGAGAAGTCAAATGAATGGAGTTCTCCATTTTTTATTCGACTCATTTAGTGGTCTAATTTAATCGTTGAATGGTAAGTGGATTATGGTTCATTATTTCTTTTCATAGATCTTAACATCAATAAATGGAAGAATGGGATCCGAGGTCCATCAAACTCCAATGTGGGGAAGAATTTGCTCACTGTTGAGGTTTAGTCCCATATATGATTCCTTTAAGTCTCCTTTCCACTATATATGTTGAGGATTCCTTCGGCTCAATGCTAGGTTTTGGATTAGAGTTTGGGCCTTTAACATGGTATCATAGTTGGGCCTTTGCCGATGGGCAGTCCATTTTGGATTCTACTCCACCCGATCCATGCATAGTACCACTTATGCCATAACCATTCAGATTTGGTGCTTGGGGGGAGGGGGGGTGTTGAAGTTTAGTCCCATATCGGATTCTTTGTGAGCACCCTCTATATACGTTGAGGATTCCTTCAACTCAATGCCTAGATTTTAAGTTAGAGTTCGGCTCTTTAATACTCACTAAATGGCTAGAGTTTCTGCCAAGATGGGAAGGTGTGTGCATGCCAATGAGCCACACCCACATCAACATGCATGCCCATGGGGTCATTAGTATTCATGATTGACTGAGTTATTAAATGAACAAACTATATGAGCCTTTTATATTCATGTATGATTGTGTAATTACATAAAATTTAGATGAGCATATCTATGTTCAAGTTGGATTTTTTTTTTCTTTTAATTTGAAATTCTCCATCCAGCACACTAGTTCACTTGCACTTCTACCCTGAGCAGGACTGGTATCTGAGGGATGGGACTAATGGGTGTGTGAGAAAGACGAAGCTGAATTGCTCTGCTGATGAGTTTCTCCTGGTTAGAGAGATGAAGCTCCCGGATGCGAGGAATACGGTGGTGGTGAACAGCATTGGGCTTGGCAAGTGCAGAGACCTGTGCTGGAAGAACTGTTCTTGCACAGCCTATGCTAGCGCCAACATCAGCCAAGGGGGCAGCGGCTGCTTCATGTGGTTCGGCAACCTGATCGATCTCCGGGAGTACACCGAAGGTGGGCAGGACCTCTACATACGCCTGGCAGCTTCCGAACTGGGTATGAGTCTTCTTGTCCTTGGATTTACTTTTGGATTTGTAGTGTGGCAGCTTTGATGAATGAATAACTAGTAATGCTGAGCCACTAGAAGATATGAAGATGAAACATGTTCATCCTTAGTATGTCAACTTTCATTTCTATGACAATCTCCAGATGTCTTGCTGGATGCTCCACACTCAACAATGTCCTTCCATTAATGAATATCTTGCAATTGATTTGCTATCCTAAACTTCATTTTCATGTTTGAAGGCAAAATGTTGGATGGTTTGTCAATTAGAGATTTTCTTTGTCATAGTTATGTCATTCATGTTTCCTATTCTTGATGGATTATGTTATCTCCATTTGGAGACTGTCTTCATAGGATTTCAAAACGCAAATGACGTGGCTCATAAGGACATCTGACAATGACAATTTTAAAGCAAAAGTTGTGGGTTTAGGTGGAAAATAAAGACAATACATAGCCTCAGAACAGTGTAAGTGGACTTTCAGCTGGCAAGTGTATGTGTAAGTGGAAAATAAAACAGCTGCCTGTTTCTGTAAGATTCATTTGATGTTTGCTCTCTCTTTAGGATAGTTGATGTCTCATGCAATAGTTAGATTAATCCAATATGTGCATAGGAATTGAGAAGTGAAAAGAACCATCTTCCTTTAAATGCTTACAATATGCAGGACATAGGCTAATTCTTTTATATATAAACAGCCATTTCCAATCTATGTGAAGTACCCTATGCAAGAACTGGAAGAGTCCCTTTCCTATGTTAATGCAAATACAGATGCAAAATCGTTGGTTTAAGTGGAAATTAAAGGCAGTCCATGATCACAGATAAGTGTAACTGGACTTTAAGCTGGCATGATATCTTAAACAGACTGCCTACTTCTCTGATATTCATTTGATATTTGCTCTATTCTTAGGAGTGATCGTGTCTTATGCACGACTGGAATTAATCCAATATGTGCATAGGATTTGAGCACTGCAAATAACAACCTTCCTTTAAATGATTATGATATTCCAGCAGAGGCTATTTTCATGAGTTTTTGGTATGCGCAATGCTAGCAACTTCTTGTTTAAGCATCCATTTCAAGATTATGTGTAGTACTACCATGTGCAAGAACTGAGTTGATTTCCTGTGTAAATGCGAATACAGGTTCATTAAACAGTTGCCGAAAGCAGAGAACGGGACCAATAATAATTGCCATCAGTGTCGCAGTAGCCATCGGAATCCTCCTGATGATGTTGAGCACTTTCTGCTTGTGGAAGAAGAAAAAGAGAAAAGGTAGAATAGTTCTTATTATATGAATTTAGCCTATAAATTTTATTTTCACTGTGTACTGTTACTAATATTATTTGTGCTCTGTGATTTAAAACTACAAAAAGAACTTTATTCAGTGACCAAACTGTTGTGTCAGGTACCATCAAAGGATTCAACCTGGAGTTCAAGGAAGAGAAAGAGATGGAGCTGCCTGTATTTGACTTTGGTGCTATAGTGATTGCTACTGAAAATTTTTCTCTAGAAAACAAACTAGGAGAAGGAGGCTTTGGTCCTGTTTACAAGGTAATTTCTCTGCAACTGCCAAACTTTTTGAACTGTTTTCCATAAATTTTATGTCAGATCCAATCAAATGCTTGTTCATATTGATTTTCTGCGAGGCTTATGTCCAATGTAATGTTGTCCATGTAGAATACATCTGATGCATTCTAGTCAAAACTTTATTAGTGTACATGAGTATCAAAATTAATCATCCATAGAGGATGCATTTCCAGGGTAAGTTGAAGGATGGACAAGAAATAGCGTTCAAGAGGTTGTCTAGGTTCTCTGTACATGGTGTGGAAGAGTTCAAGAATGAAGTTGGGCTGTTAGTAAAATTGCAACACCGAAACCTTGTCCAGCTTCTTGGTTGCTGTGTTGAAGGAGAAGAAAGGATGCTGGTCTATGAGTACATGCCAAACAAAAGCTTGGATGTGTTTATATTTGGTTTGTTCTTTATCCCTTCACTGAATTTCATTTTTCTCAAGTCCATGAAGTCATTGCTTCTGTCACTGTCAGAACTAGTGAGTTGTAGTATACTATGAGAAAATAGATACTGAAGGTAGCTTGCATATACTATGGGACAATTTTCTTTCCTTTGCTTTTGGCAAAATGGTATTTTGTTGTGGATCGAGCCATCAGATAACTTGTAGGTGGTTCAAAAATTTAGGAACTGATTCACACGGGACAATAATAGTTACAACTTTGAAATAATAGTCACCAACTCCTCTCTGTTTTAGTTCTTCCATGTGGAAAAGTTAACAGTTTAACTTCTAGTTGTTAATTAAGCAAATTGATTCCAATTGTTTCAACTGAATAAATTTTTAAAAAATACCAATACAAATTGCTGAAACTGACAATAAGATTGTGGACCAGAAAAAGGAAAGGCTGCACTACTGGTCTGGCAGAAGAGGCTTGACATAATCTTGGGGATTGCTCGTGGGCTTCTCTACCTTCACCAGGATTCCAGATTGCGGATTATTCATAGGGACCTTAAAGCTAGTAATATTCTTCTTGATGAACAGATGAACCCAAGAATTTCGGACTTTGGCACGGCAAGAATTTTCAAAGGAGAACAAGGAGAGGAAAATACAAGGAGAGTTGTTGGGACATAGTAAGTACTGCTCAGAACAACACATTCAATACTTACAATGGGCTCTATGTTGCATCCATTTTTATCACTCTAGCTTGGTAAATCATTCCACAAATGAAATTACAGTGGATACATGTCTCCTGAGTATGCAATGGATGGGATATTTTCGGTGAAGTCTGATGTCTTCAGTTTCGGGGTTTTACTTTTAGAGATTGTGAGTGGAAAGAAGAATAGGAGATTTTACCAATCAAATCCTGAACTAAACCTCCTTGGATATGTAAGTATCTCAAAAGCCAAGTAGCTTTGCCTCTCAAAACCGAAAAGTCCTTGTGTTGGTGTGCTGACTGGGAAACTTATTTGCTTAATTTGTTTTTCAGGCCTGGAAATTGTGGACAGAAGGTAATTGCTTGGAACTCCTTGATAAATCAATCTGCCATTCTTTTCCTATTCCTGAAGTAATGAGATGCATACAAGTTGGTCTGCTGTGTGTTCAAGAACATGCAGAAGACAGGCCTACAATGGCGCTGGTTGTTTTGATGTTGGGTAATGAAAATGTGGCACTTCCCCAACCTAAATCTCCTGGTTTCTTGGTAGGAAGAAGTTCCAGGGAACTTGACAGCTCTTCTAGTGGGCAGGAAACATGCACCATAAGCGATGTAACGGTTACAGACTTACAGGGTCGGTAGCAAGCCTACCTTCAGAGGCATCTGCTTTGCAAGATATTTGAAATTTTTATGGAAGATTGTTGTTTATGAGCAGAAAATATAAAGAAAGTCTCACACATTCTCATCAAGCTCAATATTTTGATGTTGCACGCACCGTCATTGTAGTGGGTTAATTTTTTTTTTTTCTAGGTCGCCTCCGAGGTGCCCTAATCGTCCGTATTTTTTTACTGTTCATTGGGCTCGGTTTTTGATTTTTCAGATTTTTTTTGAATTGTCTGATCGGACGTTGCACTGTACGGACGGTTATGGCATTTCGGAGGTGATCTAGATTTTTTTTTTTTTTTTTTAACCCACTGCAATGATGATGCGTACTGCCAGCAAGTATTACTCCGGTCATTAGAGAGATCATTTTAGCTTTAATTCCATGGAATCCATCTCGAGTTGATGTTGATGACATCTGCTAGGATTGGCATTCTTTTCGTGTTCCCCCTCAACCGAAGCCAATAAAGTGGGTAGGTAAATCATATTAAAACACTCATTTTCTTTCCTGTTACCTACTTAATGACCGCAATATGCAACAACTTGCTCGTCTTTACATGTGCGCATAGTCTAAGAGGGCATTTTTTAGTTTTGGGCATTTCGTAATATCCTCAAAGACCATATTTTAAAAGGATATCTTCCCAACTATTTCGCTCCATAAGATTGAAGAAACGCCCAGAACACAAGTAGAACGTGGAAAACTATGTTTGTTCCGGGAAAAAACTTCACAATGTCCTCCAAAAAGATACGAGTCTGCAGGCCAACCAAACTGTAATGCATTTTCTGACTTAAACTAGTGTTAGATAATACAAATAATACATTGACCGCTTTGCATGTCGCAGTTGGTAGGAAAGCAAATTCCAAGTGCTAGCATCAATCCTTGCAGGTATGCCGAGGCTGAGGCCAGCTTGGGAAACTTCCCATTGATTGCGGATTATGACAATTCATAGTGTTTTTAGAAGGGAATTGATGTGACCTCCATTAGGTGATCCTGGATCATATCAATATCTTTACATATCAATGAGTAATACTCTGGTCAAGTTTGATTGGACAGCTGCAATATGAAGTATATTTCTTTCTTTTTTTCATTTCAGGGTGTACTTTAAGGGAGTCATCTATACGGTTTGATCTTTGATTGGAAGGTTAAAAGGTTTTAAAAAATAAAAGATAGACTGATCCTTTTTTTTTTTTTTTTCTAATACTCCGATCAAAGATTGGATAATATGGATGGCTCCCTTAGGATTGTCTTCACCTCTTGAATTTTTAGAAAGACAAAAAAAAAAAAATGTTACCTACAACAAGTGTTGTAACAAGTATTACACCATATCAATTGCATCATAATCAAGAAGAAGGCCTCTCTCAAGTTTTGACATTAGTCAGGTCAAATTTTAGAACGAGCAATTGGACGGTACACATTGTCCCACCCTATGGGCAGTTGTTGTGTTAGGCTGAATGAGTGAGGGCCACTTGTACTCGTTACACTTGAGTGAATTTGAGGTGCCATCGACATGTTGATGGGATGTAGGAATGGTTTTTATCTATTTATTTATTTATTTATTTACAACTATTGACTTAATCTTGAGAAAATGGCCAGTCCTAGAGCACAAATTTTTCCACAGCCATCGATTGATATTAGAAGTTATATTGCCACAGGAGACACAAGTGCCCCCCTCACAGTAGTAGGTGGGAGTCCCACCTAATGTGCGGACCAGATTGCCATTTCTCAGCGAAAGCTTTGTTAGGCTTCTAATTGATAGAGCATTGGGTTGGGGCAGATCGATTTGGAGGGGGGGTCTCTCTAGAAACTCCCCTCCTCCCCCTTCTCCATTCAAGCTTGTTCCTCCTACTCCTCTTCTCGTCCTTCCGCCCCAACCCATCATTAGCACTGCCTGCCCTTTTTTAGAGATCTACTACTACCCTCCCTCCCTACCTATCCTCACTGTAGCCTTCCTCCATGCGCCGCTAACCTTTCCTCCCGTTAGCCCTCCATCGCTTGCATGTGACTTCACCCCCTCTTCTCAACCCACCATCGGCAACCTTCCCATTCTCCTTCCTCCCTCCCCCTTGCATGCATCCTTCCCTAGCATATTTGTCCCTACTGGTTCATCCCCCTTTCCCCTCTGCCCTTCTTCCTCTAATCTCCCCCTTTTATTGCTTTAGTAGTTTATCTACTTATTTTGTTTCCCGCTCTGTGACTTTCTCGACACCCTTTTGGGGTAGGCATATTAAAAAGTTGTCCCTTTCCACCCCTCCCTCCCTCCTCCTTTGTCCATGTTCCCCCTCCTTGTGGTGTGTCTTTTTCTCTCAATTTTCAGGTTCAATGTTGTATTTGGTTTCAACTTCTGCTACTGTCTCTGGTGTGAGATCATGATGGTTTGGTTGATTATATGTGGATCCCTCTTATTTTGGAGTTGATTGGTAGCACTTGAGACTCTGAGCATATTACGTACGTCGCCTTCTGGTGTATGTCTCTAAGCCCAACCTTAGCATGGATGCTTAAATAGCATTGTAGCTCCTCAGTGGCTTCCCTTGCCAGTACCTCCTAGGTAATTAACTCTTCTTCCCTATGTGGTCCTTGCTTCTCCAGCAGCCCTCCGATGCCTCGTTCGATGACCAAAGGACTCTCTGTTGGAGAGTCTTGTTGTGCTTTGTTGATAAAGGTGTTGTCTATAATTTTTCATACCTAGTGGCAGACTACGTTTCTCTCTTTGTTTTGCCTACTTTTTTGTATTGTTCTCCTTATCATTTGAAGTAATGAAGACAACTTGACTATTGTTAAAAAAAGGAAGGCCTATTGCAATGCTAGGTAGGAGATGAATAGGGGTCATACACAGACGACGCTTATTGTTGTCTCATTTTATGCAGCACAAGCAACACTACTTGCACATATGACCACACATGAATTCTAGACACATTTGCTTTCCTTCTTCCACCTCTTTGCCCTAGGTTTTCCTTTCCACTGCCAACCTTTACGAGGGGAAGGGGCACCTCTCAAGAAGTCCCCCCTCCCCTACGCTCCTTTGTGGATAGATTGACCCCCCTTTGGTATGGTTTTGTTCAGAGCCTGCCTCCCAGTTCCTCTCTCCCCTTTGTTATGAGGTTGGTCCCTCTCTTCCTCCTTTAGAGATGTTTTGTCTTTTGCATACCTTGAGAACTCTTCTCTGGCTAGTTCTAGAGGATCTAGCTATAGATCACCCCTTATCCCCAAAACCTTGCCTTTCCTTCCTCTCCATTTTCATCCTCTTTTCTATTTTCCTTGTTGTTTATCTATTCTTTATTGGGATGAGGTTCTAGTCTCCTCTCACCCTATCCTCTCCCCTCCTCTCATCAATCTACCTACCACTCCTTGTTCCTTCCCCATCGATGCCTACTTTGTTCAAACTATTAATTCAATATTGCTTAGTCTTGGCTTTATCCTCTATGAACATCCCACTAGTGTGCCCCTCCAGCCCCCTGCCGTGTTCTTGTGTGCCTACCTTTAAGGAGTTATAAAGGTGGAAGTTGCAGAGGTTATCGATGATGAAGACAGCCCCCATCAGGAGACTTGAGTACTAGTGATTTTCCCCCTATTCCTAGCTTAGAGAAACAGATCTGAGCCATTGATCCTATCACTACTTTTGGCCTTTGTGTGACAGCAACTGTTTCCTTTTAGCTTTAGGAGTCCCCAACCTCTATGGAGGTAGTTGCACTCCCTTGGGATGATTTATGGCACTATTCTCCTCTCCTGCAAACCTCAACAGCGGTGAGTGCTTGTTTGTTTTCATGTTCTCTTTGGGTTGTTTTATTTTCTTGCTTTTTTCTTTGGCCAGCATCCTACTGTTCATGTGGTCGTTCGGCAGGGTTTGGAAAACCTTGCCTTGTCTGTAAACTTCTACTCCAAGCAGAACTTTGTACTTCTTGTTATTTGAATGAAGTAAGGCTTCCTGTTATGTTTTGCAAAAAGAAAAAAGCACTATTATGCATGCCCCTATATGTGTGTGTGTGGCTGGCTGGCTGGCTGTCAAATGGGTCTGAGGCCTGGGACTCGACCCATTATACCTGGTATGTTTGGGTCTTTATATACCCAATAACGCAAACAGACCTATTAATTCTTGTTAGTTTGATTCTTCAAATACAATTCTATAGATCTGGGTATGAAAGTGGCCCATTTTCAACTTCACAGAGAACAAATTATACCCACTTTCTTTTAAAACTGCTTGAGGTATAATTTCAACAAAAAAGAAGCTGACCCATTAACAGGCCTGTTTACCCATTTACACTGCAATACTAACGGGTCTGGTTTTGGTGTGGGTCCATATTATTTGCGCCAAGGTCTACTCATACTTGGCCCACTTACAACCCCATATATAGCATGTTTAAATGACGAAAAGTGGTCCACCGTAAACTTTAACCTCTTATTCCCATCTATCCCATTTCCTAGTGTTAAGCGTCCTTAACAAATGTAAATGCGGACCGAGTCAAGTCTCGGGGACATGAACCTGAGCATTTGGCTGTTGGACCGAAAACAAGGACGGCCCAAAAGTTGGACCAGGCTCCATGACCCAACTTACCCACTGACAACTTTGGGAGAAACCAAGGGATCTGCATAGCTACATGCCCCAATATGCAAAGGGAGTTTTGGATATATACCCTGAAAAGCATCATATTTTTATCTATAAACCCAACTCCTACATATCATTATCAATACCCCCAGAAAATTTGAAAAGGTTGCAGTTATACCTTCCCATTAAAATGCTGTAAATTAAACCTCATAATTTTGCATATATATCCCAAAATTTATTACTATTTCGTATATATACTTCTAAATTCACTAAAATATTGCATATATACCCCTGATTATTATCAGGATTTACAAAATCTTTTAGGCATATTTAGTTGAACTTTACGTTATTTTGACGGAGGGATATGACTGCTGCCTTTCTGAATATTTCAGGTGTATTGATAACGATATGCAGGAGTTAGGGGCATGGATATAAATATGAAACTTTCAGGAGTATATATGTAAAAATCCCAAATGCAAAAGTACCTTTTGGTGAACTAACTAATCTGGGAATATAGCCATACACAAGTACGAAGGGCACAAGCAGCATTTTCCAGTGCCCAGTAAGTGATATTTATGGGGATCTCAGCAAGTACTCCTTTCACCAGTTTAAATCGTCGTTTACGTATCTCAGCAGCCAAGAGCCATATTCTTATTCCTCACTTGGTTGATGTTCTTCCAACTCTTGGCAGTTGGAGGATTAATCTGCAAGAAAGCAACTTCCAATTCTCAATTCCTATACCCTCATATCCGTACCTCAGTTGAAAATATGTGATAAATCCCGATTAAATCATGACTTTTTGAATTCATGAATATTTTAAAATTTATAGGCAATTATAATTTATAAAATATATCATGATTAAAAGAGTGTGATTAAACTATGGCATTTTCAAAATTTGGAGAATTTATGAAGATTCTAAAAATAAAATAAATAAAATATTATATTCATATGACTTTTGTGAAGGAGGATTATATTAGATCTACATAATGAGATCTTGGGGATCTCATATTACTGGTCAACAGGTACCTACGGGAGGAGATCAGTGGATTAACCTCCCTATTTTCTCATTTTAAGGGAGAAATTTAATATTTGTCAAACAAATCTTCATAAAATTTCCAGCCAAAGAAGTAAACAGACCTCATATGATATGTTTAAAAAATAGAGCAAATTTTTAACAATTTCTTAGAATGAAATAATTTTGTATTTGTGGCCAGGGAAAAATGATCGGAAATCATATTATTTATTTATAAACAGCAAGATGATAGACTATAGACAAAAGATGATGTGAACATGATGCCACTGGCCATCCCAAGTTATGTTCTCCCCCACCAGGTATGATAATTACAGCCACCGCACACAACGGCATATTACGAAACTCTTCTGCTATCTGCCCTCCAGCCTTGTGACAGTGACCTGGTTCACCGTGCGAGACTCTTCTAGCGCGGTGGAAGACGAGATGGGGTCCCTCTCCATGGTGAAACCCGGCTGCCTGGGTGGTGGCAGTGCTGCGCTCGTGCCGCCCAGCATGTGAACCACCGTTGACATCGTTGGCCTGTCCTCTGCTCGCTCTTGTACGCACAGAAGGCCTACCTGTATACACGTCATCACCTCCTGCAGGACATACGAATCACCCATCGTTTCATCCAACAGTTCCTGGCAGTTCCCCTCCTTCCATAGCCTCCATGCCTGCAACAGTTCTTTGTTAATTCCACTTGTTTGACGGAATGCCACAGAGAGAAAGAGAGAGAGAGAAAAGTACTACTGCGACCAACTTAGTCGGTTTGATTACATAACCCCTTAGCCTAGGTAAGGACAACTTTAATTCTATCGGATCCTCAACACGAATTCAGCTAAATCTGACAATTTCATAAAGAGGCTCGATTCAGTGGGTTCGACCGCACAGTGCGGACAGTTTTTTCACTTTATTCCTTCTGTTTTTACGAAGAACAGTAAGTGAAAGAAATTTTCTGACTGTGGTACTCGACCGCATGGTGTAGCCGAATTCGTTGAATCACTTTTCTTTCATAAATAAGAGTTTATACTCTTAACAATAGTTAGCCAACTCAATCTTGAACCAAACAATAGTTAAATGAGAAATTCAGATCATCTGAATGCACTTTCGGACAGGACTCATGCAGAGAAGGAAGGAAGGGGTTTTTCAAAAAAAAACTCCTCATAAGGAAACAGAAAATCACTGAGTAAGGGGCTTTTTTTGAAAATTCTCCTTTTTGCACTGACGGATCCATCTCTTAAATGGGAGACGTTCATACATTAGAAAAACAGATGGGGACGCATGACTAGGCCGATAAAATGTGAGTTTTATTGAAACTAATTTTCCGGTTAATGTAGAAGCTTTAGTTGATCCGTCTAAATGTCACAAAATATAGTACTTTCTAAAGAAAATGTGGATGGAGTTGGAGAAGTTCACAGTTTGATTTGATTTGATTTACAGGAAATTAATTTTCTAGAACTCAAAGTGAATCAAATCACATATTCTTGAAACCGAAATAATTCCTTTTGATTCAGTTTGGCTTGGTTTTGTCTTCATAACCAGTCTTTTAACTCCCAAATAAGTTTTCAATAATTTATGGATAATTTGGGCAGACAGACATTATTATTATTTAGTGCTTCTAATGGATCTATTCATAGATAATCTAGACATATATAAAATATCAGTTTACTGCAATAATAAAAAATTAAATCATTTCAAAATATCGAATCACATAAATCTTTGCAATTTAATTTATAAAATATTTACACTTTACATTGGATGGAGCATATGTTCACAATTAAATAAAAAGGATTATATTAATCCATTATAATTTATAATTTTACTTTGAATATACATAACCACCATTAAAAATTTAGATTAAACATATGCCCTTTCATGTAATTTGGTTTGTTCAATTTGGTTTGGTTTGATTTCCTTTTGGAAAAATAAAATTAAACCAAACTAAATTTTGCTGTTCGATTTAGGTGCTTTTTTGGATTTAAGCAAAACTGAATTTGCTAGTTCGGTTTGATTTTCAATTTGAACCAAATAACAAACTCCCCTCGATGGAGTTATGACAAATGAAATTATCATAACTATGATTTTTAATAAAGTCACTGATGAGGCAGAATCCGATTCGGCCCATTAAAACAAGCCCAAATCCAGTTCAGCCCAGCAACAGCAGTACAAGGCCCTCAGGGAGCCTTCGGCCCATCAGCGGCCCAACAGCCCTCAGCTCGTAAGCGGCACCGTTGCTCCCGGCCCAACAGGCTTCAGCCCGTCAGCGGCCCACCAGTCTACGGCCCGGGAGCGGCGCGGCAGCCCTAGGTCCAGCAGGCTTCGGCCCATCAGCAGCCCAACCCCCTTCGGCCCGATAGCCGAGTCCGGCCCACTCCAGTGGAGGACCAGGCACTATGGCGGTTTACCAGAAAGCCCACACATAGTCCTATATCGGCTACCACCGTTAACCATCCTCTATCCTCTGCTATAAATACACCGCTATTTATTGCCAAAGGTATGCTCTCTCTTATGCCTCCGAGACCCTCAAGGACTACAGTCCAAATAGCATTAAAGCTACTCTTTGCTTTCTGAATCGAATCATCTTCAGGAGCTAACTTGACCGTCGGAGGGGGTTCCTTAGGGCCGAAGGTTTTCTTCTTCTTTCCCTCCTGCAGAGGCTCGGTTCGAATCTTCGCCGACCTTCCCGAGTCGGTCTCGGCCGCCGACCTCGGACTCCTCTCCCTGGTCTCGACGCCGTGCGCCGGCTGCCCCCACAACCGGAGGAGACTCGATGTCGCGCCTTCGTCTACCGAAGGAGCTTCGGCCTCACTTCCCGAAGACAAGCCAGCACCCGACCGAGCGACTCTCGGCCTCGGACCTTCGGCTTCGCCTCTGCCTCCTTCGCCTTCCGGATCCCCGTCGGGCCTCTAAAACACCGATCCGACCCAGCTCCGGATCCATTTCGTCGGATCCCAGTTTCGGAATCCGGTCGTGATAGCTTCGGCTACATCACGTGGCGCCGTCTGTGGGAACCAAGCAAACAAGTCATGTTTCAGCGACCTGTAATCCGACGATCCGGACAGAGAGAAGCAGAGGCACGGGAGGCCTCGGCGCAGATGCTGCCTTCCGAAGGCGCCCCTTCTGCCCCGCCGAGCCTGCCTCTGCCAGTCATACCGGAGTCTCTCGCCGCGGAAGACCGAGTAGGGGTACTCCAGCAACAGATGGCGACGCTGGCAGCTGCCGTCACATCCCTGGCGCCTCTTCAGGAGATGGTGTCCGCCATCGCCCAGCGCGTAGGATTGATGGGACAGCTTCCTCAGCAAGCGCCGCTCCCCCCACTCTACCCAGTGCAAGATGCCCGATTCCGGCCGGCGCCTACACCGGTTTCTCCCAACGAAGCCGCCGCGACGCGCAGCGAGCCCTCAGCACTATCTGCTCGAGCTCCTCGCGCTGATCGCCTGACGGAACAGGACTATGCTTCGTCGGAATTCCGCCCGGCACGGACCGGAGGGCAATCAGTCGCCACCTCGACCGCCCCGGACCTGGACCAGCGGCTGACGGCACTGCGCAAGGAAATGCAGCAGATGGTGTCTCGGTCATATGGGGCACCTCTTGCTAGCAACATCCTGGAGTAGACCCCGTTCACGGCGGAGCTCCTGGCTACCGAGGTGCCCTCCAATTTCAAGCTGCCGAAGGGCCCTCTCTACGACGGAATGACAGATCCGGTTTGTCATTTCCAGAGATTCAACGCATTCCTCTCGGTCCGAGGGGTCGCCGAGGCAGTCCGCTGCCGACTTTTCCCCCTCACCCTTGAGAAGATTGCCCTTACCTGGTTCGAGACATTGGCCCCTAACTCCATCTACTCCCTAGTCCAGTTGGGCCAGTTATTTATCGACCAGTTTTATGATGCCACTCGGCAGTGCAAAACCTCCGCCAGCCTGCTAGCCATCCGGCAAGGCCCCACCGAAACTCTCCAGGAATACTTTACCAAGTTCCGGACCGAGGCCGCCCAAATCCCGAACCTCGACAGCTCGATCGCGGTCTCGGCCGTGATCAGCGGGTGTCGGGACGAAGGACTCCTCGGTTCCATCGGGAAACGCCATCCCCCTACCTTCCAGGACCTCGTGGCCCGGACCCATAAATACATCAACCGGGAGGCCCTGATGATGTCCAGAGGTAAAAGTGCGGCCGAAGCAGCCTCGGCGCTTGCCCCCCAGGTGGTCCGACTTCGGCCCGAAGACCAAGAGTCCTCCCGAAAGCGATATCGCCGGGAGGACTAGGACAGAGAGAGGCGACGGGACCCGCAGCAGCAGTACCTGCCCTTGCCTGCTCCCCCTTCACGAATGCTCATGGAGGTGAAGGGCATGATCCGGCGACCAGATCGCATGAAGTCGGATCCTCGCCGAAGGGACCCCGGCAAATACTGTGAGTATCACCGGGAGATCGGCCACACGACGGATGAGTGCTGACAGCTCCGAGAGGAAATCGACCGCCTCATCCGGGAGGGAAGGCTGCCGCAGTACCGGCGAGAGCAACCCCCGCCGCAGCGGAACCGGGACGTCCCTGCGACACCCAGGCAACAGCAACACCCGGCGATAGAAGCCGCTCCTCCGCCGAAGGTCACCTCGGCCCCGGTAGACGCATCCCATCAAAGACCCAGCTCTGGGTCTATTTTGATGATATCCGGAGGGCCGGGGGAAGGATCGAGGCCACGGCAGCGCAGCTCTGCCACTATAGCGACGATCGACGACGAACCGAAGCGGCCTCGCTAAGAAGATATTACCTTCGGCTCAGAGGACCTGACTGATATTCAGGTCCCTCACGACGACGCCCTCGTCATAAATGCTGTAATAAATAGCTACGATGTACATAAAGTATTTGTCGATAATGGAAGCGCCCCAAACATCTTATTTTATGATTGTTTTGAAAAAATGGGATTGAGTGAGGCTAATATGAAGCCTCACCGGGGCCCCCTCTTCGGTTTTAACGGCTCGCCCTGCCGAGTAGAGGGCATTGTCCGACTCCCTGTAACCTTAGGCTCCGCCCCTCGGCAACTAACCGTTGAAACGGACTTTGCCGTTGTAAAAGTCGATTCGGCCTACAACGCCATCTTCGGTCGAAGGCTAATCGGCGGGGTCGGAGCCGTGCCTTCGTCTTTCCATCAAAAGCTGAAGTTTCATACCAGCCATGGAATAGGCGAGGCCAGAGGAAATCAAGAAGCAGCTCGGCAGTGCTATATGATTTCGGTCAAAGGGAAGGCTGCAGTCGAAACCCTGGCTATCGAGTCATCAGCCGAGGCATCTCCGGGAGAAGCACTCCTCGCCATTCCGATTCCGGGAGGCGAAGGACGAATCCTGATGATAGGCTCCGGCCTAGAGAAGACCGAAGCAGAGAAGCTCACCGAGTTCTTGAAAAAGAATCTCGATGTTTTCGCCTGGTCTCCGGCGGACATGCCCGGGGTTGACCCGGAGGTAGCAGAGCATCGACTCCATACCGATCCCGACCAGCCCCCGGTAAAGCAGAAGCGGCGCACCTTCAATCAGGAAAGGAGAGCCGCCATCCAAGCCGAAGTATAGAAGGGGCTGGACGCCGGACACCTCCGAGAGGTGCATCATCCGGACTGGATCACCAACGTGGTGATGGTACCGAAAAAAGATGGCAAGTGACGAATGTGCGTGGACTTCACCAACCTCAACAAGGCCTGTCCGATGGATAGCTTCCCGCTGCCTCGGATAGACCAGGTGGTGGACGCGACCTCCGGCCACGAGCTCTTAAGCTTTCTCGACGCCTATTCAGGCTATCACCAGATCCGGATGTATCCGGATGATGAGAGCAAAACCAGCTTCACGACCGACCTGGGTCTACACTGCTATACCCGGATGCCCTTCGGTCTGAAGAACGCCGGTGCGACATAGCAGCGCCTTGTCAATAAGGTGTTCGCCCCGCAGCTCGGCCGAAACATGGAAGTCTATATAGACGACATGTTGGTCAAGAGCCGCGTTGCTGCAGAGCATTTGGCCGATTTGGCCGAGACATTCTCCGCCTTGAGGCGGTACAAGATGAAGCTGAATCCGGCCAAGTGTGCCTTCGGGGTAGCCTCCGGGAAATTCCTCCGCTACATGGTCACTCACCGAGGGGTGGAAGCTAACCCCGAGAAGGTTTCGGCCATCATAAAAATGCGCCCCCCGGCAAACCTCCGAGAGGTGCAGAAGCTGAACGGGAGGATTGCTGCCCTGAGCCACTTCATGTCAAGGGCGGCAGATTACTGTTTCCCCTTCTTCAAGCTACTGAAGAAGGCCAATTGCTTCGAATGGACGGATGAATGCCAGACAGCCTTCAACCAGCTGAAGGCCTACCTCTCCAAAGTCTCCATTCTGTCCAAGCCGGTCCCCGGGGAGCCTCTGAGCCTGTACCTCGCGGTCTCCGAGACGGCTCTCAGCGCCGTCCTCGTCCGAGAGCAAGAGGGCGTTCAGAAGCCGGTTTATTATACCAGCCGAGTCCTTCAAGGAGCAGAACTCCGGTATCTCGCCCTGGAGAAGTTGGCTTTGGCCCTCGTCTCGTCCGCGAGGAGGCTCCGGCCTTATTTTCTTGCTCATTCAGTAAAGGTTCTCACCGACCAGCCCCTGAGGCAAATTCTCTCCCGGCCAGAGGTGTCCGGCAGGCTGGCAAAGTGGGCGATTGAGCTAGGAGAGTTCGACATCTCCTACGTACCTCGGGTGGCAATAAAAGCCCAGGCATTGGCGGACTTCATCGCCGAACTCACCCCCGGCGCTTCCTCGGCACTTCAGCCGAAGGCCGACGCGCCCGAAGCCGAGGAAACTTCGGCTCCTACACTAGTAGACAAATGGCAACTCTTTGTAGACGGCTCCGCATGCTCTACGGGCAGCGGCACCGGGTGGATCCTGGCATCGCCCGAAGGAGTCGTCACGGAGTACGCCTTACGTTTCTCCTTTCCAGCAACTAACAACGCTGCCGAGTACGAAGCCCTCATTTCTGGCCTCCGGGCCGCGAGGAAGCTCGGCTCCCGGAACCTGAAAGCCTTCAGCGACTCTCAACTGATCGCCAACCATATCTCCGGGGAATACGAGGCCCGGGATGCAGTAATGGCATCTTATCTCCAGGTGACTCGCAAGATCCTCGCTCAATTCAATTCTTGTGAAATCGTGAGGATCCCAAGAGCCGAGAATACCCGAGCCGATGCACTTTCCCGACTGGCGTCGACTCAAGACGGGGGAGGAGGCCGAATGATCCTAGTGGAGGAACTCGCCGAACCAAGCCTCGGCGAGCCTGAAGCCATGCAAATCACTGAGGCCGAAGCCGAGACATGGATGACTCCCCTCGTCGCTTTTCTCCTCCGAGGAGAAGTCCCGCCAGACTCAAGGGAGGCGAAGCACATTCGGTAACGCTCATCCCATTTCCTCCTTCTGGATGGGTTGTTATACAAGAAGTCCTTCGGCTGACCGTTGCTGCGGTGCCTTGGCTCGACTGAAGCCGACTACGCCACGAAAGAAGTAAATGAAGGGGTATGCGGAGCGCATGCGGGAGGAAGGGCCTTGGCTCACAAGCTTCTAAGGCAAGGCTACTGGTGGCCGACGCTCCGAGAGGACGCTTTAGCCCTCGTACGGCGCTGTGACCAGTGCCAGAGGTTTAGCTCCCTCATCCACTAGGCAGCCACCCTTCTGACCCCCTTATCCGACCCCTGGCCTTTCGCTCAATGGGGAATCGACCTCCTGGGGCCTTTTCCCGTCGCCACCGGCCAAAGAAAATTCCTCATCGTGACAGTAGATTATTTTACTAAGTGGGTAGAAGCCGAACCCCTCGCATCAATAACCGATAGCAATGCTTGGAACTTCGTATGGAAGTCCATCATCTGCCGGTTCGGCATCCCCCGGGCCATCATTTCGGACAACGGCAAGCAGTTCGATAGCCGTCGGTTCAGCGACAACTGCGCCAGCTTCGGCATACTCCACAAATTCACTTCGGTAGCCCATCCTCGAGCAAACGGCCAGGTCGAAGTCACCAACCGAAGCCTGCTGCAGGGACTGAAAACCCGCCTCAGCGAAGCCAAAGGCCGATGGGTAGAGGAGCTGCCGAGTGTTCTATGGGCCTATCGGACGACAAGCCGAACTCCTACCGGCGAAACCCCATTTCGCATGGCTTATGGGATAGAGGCCGTTATTCCAGTGGAAATCGGCCTTCCCTCTCCCAGAGTCATTGCTTACAATCCGGAGGCCAACGAAGAAGGCTTGAAAGATCATTTGGACCTCATTGAAGAGACCCGAGACAGGGCTCGTATCCGGCTGGCGGCTTATCAGCAGCGCATGGCCAAGTACCATAACACTCGAGTGAAGCCCCGAAGCTTCGAAATCGGGAGCCTCGTGTTAAGAAATGCTCATGCTTCCAAACCGGCCGAAGCCTCAGGAAAGCTTGCCCCCAACTAGGAGGGGCCCTATCGGGTCAAAGAGGTGATCAGACGAGGGGCATATCGGTTGGAGACCCTTTCGGGCCAGCCTCTCCCTCGCACCTGGAATGTAGAGCGCCTTCGGCGTTATTTTATGTGAATCACTTTCCCGGACTTTCAGCCGGAAGGTATGAATAAAGGTCTCTTTTTCAGAAAACCTGATGGTATTCTTTCAGTCCGTGGCAACCCGATCCGGGAGTGGCTCCGGCCATAAGTACCGGATCGGAGCGGCACGGATTCTTCTAAGTCCGCAGGTACCTCGATCCGGCGAACGCCATTCGGCCATATAATCCGGATCGGGAAGCGGCGAGGTATATTAAAGTCCGCAAATAACCCGTACCGATCGGGAAGCGGCATGGTTCTTCTAAGTCCGCGGGTACCTCGATCCGACGAATGGCTTCGGCCATATAATCCGGATCGGGAAGCGGCAAGGTATATTAAAGTCCGCGAATAACCCGTACTGATCGAGAAGCGGCATGGTTCTAAGTCCGCGGGTACCTCGATCCGACGAATGGCTTCGGCCATATAATCCGGATCGGGAAGCGGCAAGGTATATTAAAGTCCGCAAATAACCCGTGCCGATCGGGAAGCGGCATGGTTCTTCTAAGTCCGCGGGTACCTCGATCCGACGAATAGCTTCAGCCATATAATCCGGATCGGGAAGCGGCGAGGTATATTAAAGTCCGCAAATAACCCGTACCGATCGGGAAGCGGCATGGTTCTTCTAAGTCCGCGGGTACCTCGATCCGACGAATGGCTTCGGCCATATAATCCGGATCGGGAAGCGGCAAGGTATATTAAAGTCCGCAAATAACCCATACCGATCGGGAAGCGGCATGGTTCTTCTAAGTCCGCGGGTACCTCGATCCGACGAATGGCTTCGGCCATATAATCCGGATCGGGAAGCGGCAAGGTATATTAAAGTCCGCAAATAACCCGTACTGATCGGGACGCGGCATGGTTCTTCTAAGTCCGCAGGTAACCCGAGCCGACGAATGGCTTCGGCCATATAATCCGGATCGGGAAGCGGCAAGGTATATCTCTCAAGTCCGCATGAGAATAAGCCGGGAGTGGCTTCGGCCGCGCAAAACCGCGTCAAGAGCGGTAGGATATCCCTTCGGACCATATAAACCACGTTAATAAAGGCCCCGGCCGTATATACTATCAGTGGCGATATTCTATCAACTTCCTATCCGAACCTACATCGGGTCTCGGCCTTGCAAACTAGCATATAACGACAGGATCTCGGATTTCTGAAAAGCCAGATTCGGTCGATCATGCACAAAACATCAAGCTAAAGTCAAAAACACTTCCTGTATTCACAAAAAAGGGAAGTACAAAACCGGCCATCCACTGGCCGCAGGCTTACAGAAGAAAAACAAAAAACCGGGGCAGGCCCCCGTATCAGTTCTCGGCGACCCCCTCCTCCGCATCAACTGACTTTCGGCCAGGAGAGGGAGAGGGGGAATCGACAATCTGCACGGCCTCAGGAGGGGCAGCTTCGGCAGGGGCCTCCTCGACCGGAGCGACCTCGTCACCTTCCGCCGAGACTGGGGCCCTCTTGGCCATAAGCCCTTTCCACCAGGACAGGAGCTCCTTCGCTTCTTCGTCCGTCGGCAAGGCAATCCCGGTTAAGTCCACGTTCGGGCAGGCCTTCTGGGCGACGGCCAGCCCGATGTCGAAGACCGAGGAGGCCGCTAGGAGCTAGGCCTGGATTATCTCCTCGGCGTAGTCCGGGCCGGCCTTATAATCGGCCACGGCCGAATCCACCGCCGCCTCCAGCTCCTGCTTCAGGGCCGACATCTCCTCGGCATGGCGACGTTTTTCCGCAGCCCGCTGGGCGTCCTTGTCCTGGATCTGGGCCTTAAGGGCTCGGATCTCAGCCTGGGCCGCAGCAAGATCCCGCTCGGCCTTCGTCTTGGCCTCGGCAGAAGCGCGGGCCTCTGCTGCCCTCTCCTCCAGCTGTGCCCGCGTCTGGGCGTTCGTGGTTACAAGCCCGTCAACCATGGGCTCGATATTAGGCCCCGCCGAAGGGCCCTTGCCTGAACCCGCCGAGGCTGACGCCCTCTCGGCCTCCAGAAGCTTGTTCCGGAGCAGCTCCCGATGGTGAATCAGGACGCTGCCCGTAACTGCGTCCTGCGAACCGAAAGCAGACGAGGATCAGCAAAACTTGAAGCAAGCAAAGCTAGATTGAAGCACACTCAGAAGCTTCTTACCTGGACCGCCAATCGGGCGCTGATCGCCGCCAGATCGGTGACCGAATGATCCTTCAGCTCCACAAAGGCCGAAGGGAGAGTGAGGTTGCGAAGCAGACGGAGGCACGTCTGTGAGTCCTCCATGCTCTCGTCTTTGTAGATCCCCGGCTCGGGAACCCACAGCTCGCGCTCCTGCGCGCGAGGCGCCTGCGACCCGGCGCCTTCGTACTTTGCCCCAGCCATCGCGGCCGGAGGAGAGTCGCCCCTCGGCGCCTTAGGGGACGCCAGCCTTGCGGCCCTTCGGGCCCCGGCAGTTCTCCTGACCAACGGGGCGGGCTCTGCCTCTTCGGGCTCCTCCGCCCGGGGGCGCTTCGACAATCGGCCGCCCCTTCGGGCAGTAGACTTGGTTTTTCGCTCCCTCTCGAGAGCGACGGCGGCAGCGCGGCCCTCGGAGGAGGCCGCAGTCATCAAAGCCCCGGCCCGGGCCCTCGGAGCCCCTGCGCCTCGACCAGACCCGCCTGCCGCCTGCGGGGGTGATGGCTGGCCCTGGCCGCGCTGCTGGGCTATCCGGATGAGGAGGGCCTCGATCCCGGACATTGCTGCAAGCAAGAGAAGAAGTGTTAGAAACGAATAACACAACAGCTTCAAACTCAAAACCGACTTACCCTCGGCCGAAGCTTCAGCAACCTTGTCGGCCGGAGGAGCTTCGGCCGGAGGAGCGCCCTCGGCGCTTCCTTCGCTGCCCTGCGGAGTATCCCCGGGAGGAAGGTAGGGAAAAGCCCGCTCCGGATCGAACCGAGGGTCGGCCATACCCCGGCGTTCACAAATAGCTCCGCCTTGCTGAGGAGCCCCCAGATGTTGTACGGAGCCATGGCCTCGATATGGCCCACAAGGGTTCTCTGGGTGGAAGTCAGGACGGGAGGATCCGAAAGGCCTGCCGCCAGCGGTGCCCATTCGGTAGGGAAGGGCCACACGCTCTTCTCGTTCTCCGGCAGAGAAATGAGGATAAACTTCCTCTTCCAGCTGTGAATGGACGAGGGCTTCTCGGAAAAGATGCTTCGGCCGATGCGAGGGACGAAGCAGTACCATTCAGAACTCCCCTGCCTTTGAATTTTGAAAAGGTAGCGGAAGATGTTGATGGAAGGAACAGTCCGTATACGAGCAAACACAGCCAAAAAGCCGTATACGGTGCGCCAAGAATTGGGAAAAAGCTGAGACGGGGCCAGCCCGTAGAAGCAAAGAAGGTTAATGACGAAGGTGGGGAGAGGAAGACGAAAACCCGCCTGGAAGCTATCCTCATAGATAGAAAAGGTACCCGGGCGGGGAGTATTGGCCCTGGTGTTGGAGCCAGGCCGATAGGGGTCCATCCATGAAGGAAGCTGAAAGTAAGAAGCGATGTAGCTAACCGCTTCGTCCGAAAGGGCGCAGGCAGCTTCCGAAGCAGTCTCGGGACGACGACGTCCCGAGGTGGAAGCCTGGCCCGGGGTTCGAACCTCCTCGGACCCCTCGGCCTCGGAGGCCTCGGCCCCGGAGGCCTCGGGCTCTCCGGACATCACAGAGGCGAGGGATTCCAGAGTAAGCGGAGATGACAGAGAAGACTTGGGGGAATGAGACGGAGTATACTCCTCGTCAGAAGGAGTAATCTCGCTCGAAGAAGAACTGGGGGGCATGAGGTTGCGAGGATGAAGAGAGGAGATCGAAGCTTACTCTCAAAAGGGAAGGATCTCTCCTGAATCAAGCGCAGCCTCTCAAGCCCCTAAACTCCTCCAGCGAGTGCTCCGAGAGATGGAGATCTTCCCGCAATGGCCAGGAAGCTCGGACGACTCCTTCAGAGAACTAGCCTTTCGCCGGAGGAGGGAGAGCTCAGGTGATCGCAGAGCAACTCAGGCGCGGAAGCAAGAAGAACAATGCTCTGCGAGGGGCTCCTATTTATAAGCTCCATCCGAAACACCTCCTGCCGAAGCCGACGGCTGAGATCGTCCCCGTCGTCTCACCGCTCCTCTCGGATGCCCGCCACATGCACCGTCCTTCGGCAATGATGACGGGCGGACTCCGGGACTTGGAGCAGAATAACCAACGGCCGACGGCGCTCCGACCCTTCGGCTGATCACTCGGATGCCCGCCACGTGTCCCGATCCGCGTGCCGGAGAAGGGAGCGGCGGCAATCCGAGTAGAACCTCGGGCAGAGGGCCGAAGCGATCCACGACCCGCGAGCGGTCAGGATCCTTTTGTGCTTTTTTCGGAGCGGCCAGATGCGCGACGCGTGTCCCGTACTTCTTTGCGAAGCGACGTCCGTCCCGTCCATTTAATGAAGCCTGACACAAGTCAGAGGGCTCGGCCCTTCGCCTTAAAAGGCAAAAGCCTTCGTCGCCACCCTGAATGAAGACGAAGCAACTACTTAGCCCTCGGCCGACCGAGGGCGCCCTCTTCTCAAAGAAAAGGAATAGAAAGTTTCGGGTAAAACACCAGATTATATTGTTTCTCGGCACACTTCGGGCTATACTCTCGCCATCTCAGAACTGAGGAAGACAAGAGTGGGAGGCTATGTGATGAGGCAGAATCCGATTCGGCCCATTAAAACAAGCCCAAACCCAGTTCAGCCCAGCATCAGCAGTACAAGGCCCTCAGGGAGCCTTCGGCCCATCAGCGGCCCAACAGCCCTCGGCCTGTAAGCGGCACCGTTGCTCCCGGCCCCACAGGCTTCAGCCCGTCAGCGGCCCACCAGTCTACGGCCCGGGAGCGGCGCGGCAGCCCTGGGCCCAGCAGGCTTCGGCCCATCAGCGGCCCAACCCCTTTCGGCCCGATAGCCGAGTCCGGCCCACTCCGGTAGAGGACCAGGCACTATGGCGGTTTACCAGAAAACCCACACATAGTCTTATATCGGCTACCACCGTTAACCATCCTCTATCCTCTGCTATAAATACACCGCTATTTATTGCCAAAGGTATGCTCTCTCTTATGCCTCCGAGACCCTCAAGGACTACAGTCCAAATAGCATTAAAGCTACTCTTTGCCTTCTGAATCGAATCATCTTCAGGAGCTAACTTGACCGTCGGAGGGGGTTCCTTAGGGCCGAAGCCCGGGACTCCTGCTGACCGGTTTTCTTCTTCTTTCCCTCCTGCAGGGGCTCGGTTCGAATCTTCGCCGACCTTCCCGAGTCGGTCTCGGCCGCCGACCTCGGACTCCTCTCCCTGGTCTCGACGCCGTGCGCCGGCTGCCCCCACAACCGGAGGAGACTCGGTGTCGCGCCTTCGTCTACCGAAGGAGCTTCGGCCTCACTTCCCGAAGACAAGCCAGCACCCGACCGAGCGACTCTCGGCCTCGGACCTTCGGCTTCGCCTCTACCTCCTTCGCCTTCCGGATCCCCGTCAGGCCTCTAAAACACCGATCCGACCCAACTCCGGATCTATTTCTTCGGATTCCAGTTTCGGAATCCGGTCGTGATAGCTTCGGCTATATCAGTCACGTTTGATTATTTTATGTAAACAAAAGTGATATGATAAACATGAGAATGTCTTTAGTGCAATCAACTCCAAGTAGTCCCACGTAAAATATGTTTATACGAAGTTTTGGGTTACATAATAATCTCAAGTAAGTTTTTGGTAAACTTAAATTTTCACTTTCCAAACTAAGGTTTTATTGGGAAATGAATAGGCAATTAATCGTTTTGCATACGAGGAGGCTCATAGTGATAAGATGAATAAAACCACAGATTACCTATTGATACTTACGAGTAAAAGAAGATTTAGGTACGAGTCATCATAGTAGAACCCTTTGTTCCTCTTTCCGCTAATGATCTCTATCACCAGGACGCCAAAGCTGAAGACGTCGGACTTCGCCGAGAAGACACCATCCATTGCATACTCTGGCGACATATAGCCACTGCATCACACCAATGATCTTGTTTAATCATACAGTGAATTATAACAACTGGGGAGGCTCGGATTATAACAACTAAGCACACATGTTTCTACTCTAGATCGAGAGTATTGAGTTAGTCCTTACTACGTGCCAACCACTCTTCTGGTGCTTAGTGAATCCTCTTTGTCACCGGAGAAGATCCTTGCGGTGCCGAAGTCGGATATTTTTGGGTTCATCTCCTCATCCAAGAGAATGTTGCTGGCTTTGAGATCTCTGTGAACTATTCTGAACCTGGAATCGTGATGGAGGTAGAGCAAACCACGCGCTATTCCAAGAATGATGTTGAAGCGCTTTTCCCAATTCAGAAGCACACTCTTCTCCTTATCTGTTTCAAACATGAAATGGTGTTAAAAAGACAAGAAGCTACTCTCTTTCGTTCATCAATAGAGGAAAATTCTGCTTAGAAGCACGGAGCAGGAGCAGTGGTAGTAATGGAAACACAACGAAAGAGGGGGAGCGTGGAACATCTTCACGTTTACAATTCAAATTTCTTTAGAAGTGCGTGTAATAATAGGAAGTGCAAACACACTTATGAGGGGGTTAATTAATTAACCTTAGTTCTAAGAATGAAGACTAGTTAGGAAGAGATGTGGCAGACCAAATATAAAGGCGTCCAAGCTCTTGTTGTGCATGTACTCGTAGACTAGAATCCGTTCTTCGCCATCCATGCAGCAGCCGAGAAGCCGAACAAGATTCCGGTGTTGAAGCTTTGCGATCAATGAGACCTCGTTCCTGAACTCATCAGGGCCCTGTGCTGAATTCTTGGAGAGCCTCTTCACGGCTATGCCTTGTCCGTCCCCAAGCTCACCCTGTCAGTGACAACCCATTAACGTGCACACCGTCATCATCATCCTTTATAACACAGCCACAAGTGTCATGTTGGCAACAGGCTGAACAGGTGATACTTTACCTTGTACACAGGGCCAAACCCACCCTCTCCGAGCTTGTTCTCATCTGAGAAGTTGTCTGTGGCAGCTGCTATAGTGTCGAAGCCAAATAATGGGAGCTCGAGGTCGTCTCTCCTGGTGCTCCTGAAGCTGAGGTCTTCCCCACCTACTGCATGACCAACAACAGCAAACCCTAACTTAAACCAAAAAGCAAAGCCAAAAGGCTATCTTTGGCATGCATGATCATGCTTATTAATTAAAAACGATTAGAGGGCATTGAAGTTTCTATGCCACAAAGTGAATGGCGCCGTCTCACCACGGTTAGTCTTTGCCTTCTTTTTCCACAGGCAGCAGCCGATGAAACCCAATAGGAGCAACGCTGCCACGATCACTACGCTGACGATGATGGCCACCTTCTTCACCCTGTCTCTATCGCCTCCTGTTGCCCTTCCACGCCTGTCACCTTCGCCCAACCACACCGCATTAGCTTTTAGATTTCTTCCAACCGCCGACTTTTTTCAGCTGGTAGTGTTCTTTCAAACTAAGATTTCATTGGAAAAGAAAAGGTGTGGTTTTTTTTTTCCCATCCATGATAGAGTTTGTATATGATGGAAAGGTCCCCTGCAAGTTCTTTTTTCTTCTTCCCAACCACCGTTAGGGGAGACAAAACGTGTCCGAAGACTAGGAGGTAACCCTTGGTGCAATGGGTCAACGTGGATTAGCATAAAACACTCTAAAAAGCTGAAGTACCGTATTTTAAAGGATCCAACAAAACCCGGAACCTCAAAATTAGGAAACTGTATCCTAGCTATAATCATTTATTAAGGAAAATTTGCAGACATGTTTAACAATCAGCGAGTAATGTTACATTATAAACTACAGTTACAACAATATAATAGGACCCGCTAAGAACGGCACTGTCTGAAGAAGAATTTAATATAAAGATGTGTGTTTTTTTTTTTCAGCACAACTAGATCGAAAATGCCCTGACCGCATATCTCCTAGTGGCCGGTGCTTACCTACTACGGAAGCCGACACCCGAACGTACAGATCTTGCCCACCCTCTGTGTTCATTTGCCTGAGGTCGGTTAGATTGCCGAACCACATGATGCATCCGCTGCCATTTCTGACGTCGGCGCCGGCATAAGCCATGCAGTAGCAGTTCCTCCGGCACAGCTCTCTGCAATCCTCTACGCTTATCCTCATATCCACGCGAGATTGCGACACGTCCGGCAGCTTCATCCTGGGCATGGTGATGAACTCGTCGCCTCTCCGGCAATCCAGAGGCGGCTCCCTCACGCACCCGCTACGCCAATCCCTCGATCTCCACTCCCTCTCGGACCGGGGTTTGAACCCCTCCGGGCAGCCGCACACCTCCGAGTCGTTGCCGCTGCAGACGCCGTTGGCGCCGCACTCGGCGTAGACGTCGCACGTGTCGTCGGGCGCCCAGAAGTAGGGGATCCACCGCCGGTTCAGCCACAAGAAGCGCTGGAGGACCCCAGAGCTGCTCACCATCATCTTCGATACCACGTCGGTGCGGAGCTCATAGTAGTAGTACACCTCAGCCTCGCTGGACACGAAGCGGAAGGTGACGTACTCGGTGATGTTCGTTACCGGGATGCCGTTGAAGCGGACGCCGTTCCATGGCCCGCTCCGGTGCAGGTTCCTCGACCCGTTCATCACCACAAGCTGCGGCAACCCTCGCAGGTCCAGCCTGTGGGAGTAGGCGCTCGGCGAGGGGTCATCCGGGGCCCTCCACGATCTGAGGTACCACTTGTGCCCCCTCCTCAGGTCCGTCCCCAGCTTCATCCCCGGCAGAAGTGTATCCGTAGGGTCGTCGAAGCTCTGCCACAGTAAGCTCCCCTGGTCTCCGTCCTCCCCCTCCCTCACCTCGAGGTTCCCCGTATCGCGGAGCCGCGCGACGGGGCCCCTCGCCGAGGTCGAGCCCGAAGATGAGTTAGAAAACCAGACAAGGAGGCGGTTGCCATCGTACAGGGCGAGACGCCCCTCCCTGGTGAGCTCGACGGCGGCGCCGGGTCCTGTGATGGGGGTCTCCCGGTTGGCTACCCACACCACCCTATCCACCGTGATGTTCTCGTACCATATCCCTAAGTAGCGCCTGGTGCCGCCTGGGTTGAAGAAGCCCAGCCGGAACGTCCCGCCGGGGGAGAGGAGGGTGGCGTTGTCTCTGAGCGGCTCGTCGACGGTGATGATGTCGGCGCCCCAGGAAAGGGGGCAGAGGTTGCAGAGGGTGAACAGGAGGAAGGCGAGAGGAAAGAGGCCCGGCGACGATGGCCGCGCTTCCTGTGCAAGTCTGTTCATGCCTCTCTTCAGCTGCACCGACGCACACGCCAGGTACTGAGAAGAAGATCGAACACACATGCATGGAAAGAGTCCGGATCCTGTACGGTCCTTGAACCGTAGAGGGTTTGTATTCACTGTGGGAGGGGGGCGGAAGTTAATGCAGGGAGGGTCCAGACAAAGTATTTTTCGAATTTTTTTTTCTCCCCTCCTGCAGTAAGCACTGACCAGAGGATCCGGACTGGCATGGAAATGGGATCGGAGGTAGACCTTTGACATATCGCGTATCGAGGGGCGTCGTCAGCCGTTGGATGAGATGATCTTTGTGTTGATGGTTGGAGGCAGACCCGAAGCCTACAGGTGTTTTGACTGGTCTCCCAGTCGGCCCTGGGATTTTTCTTTATCAACACGGTGCACGGGGAAGGCGAATGTCTTGGCTTTGGTTCACATGAAATGAGGAAATGTTACAAACTCGGCAATACATGGTGGCGTTAGGTCGAGCTTCTCCGGAAGCCACTGAGTCGTGCCAAGAAATAGTCCATGGGGAGAGGAATCTGTCAATGACACGGAGCATACCATGACACTTGAAAAAAAAAAACACACCAGAAGGTGATTTGTCCAAGTCATTTGCATAAGAATAATCAGAAACGTTTTCAGGTGGCAAAATATCTTCCATACGAAATTAAGTTTGAACTTATAAAGTTTGAGAAACAACTGCCGGTGCAGCGCGCGGCACGAAGCTAGAGGGTTATGCTCAACTGCAATCCGAGCTTGAATCGTGCATGGATATAACACACGTCTTTTTCTTGGACCATTAGAAGTAACTTAGGGTTTAGATTTTGAATAAAATCATCAAAAATTTCACCGACTAGTCAAAAGTAGTGATAGACTAAAATTTCGTCCACCACAATCAAGACCTTCTATCTCCGATCAAAAAGATGTCGTCAGATAATCTCTCTAAAATAGAACACCATTAGAGGGACCTCGGTGGTCTGGGGGAGCCCCCTTCTATACCTAAGCAGAATGCTAGAGATCCTAGAAGGAAGATTGCAGAAGTTTGGACGCTAAAGAGCGTATCTGTGTCTATAGGAGTATAGGGCCTTATATAGTACACTACAAGGAAAATAGAGCCGCTGACAAATCCTAAACAGTCGTTGACAAAAATTTATGTCAACGGCTAGACGGCCGCTGACAAAGCCGTGGACAAAAGTCCCGTTGACATATATTTGTCAACGGCTATTAAAAGCCGCTGACATATAATATATATGTCTACGGATTGAAGCTGCTGACGAAGAACACATATGTCTACGGCTAAAGTAAGCCGCTGACAAAAATACTATTTGTCAACGGCTGAAAACTCGCTGACAAATACCTTTGTCTACGGTTGTATAGCCGCTGACAAAAGTTTTTGTTAGCAACTTGAACCGCTGACAAATGTTGTATGTCGACGGTTGTGTAGCCGCTGACAAAGACTTTTGTCTAAGACTTACCAGCCGCTGACAAAGGTTTTATCAGCAACTAAGACCGCCGACAAATGTACTATATATGTCCACGGTTTGTAGCCGTGGACATATGTGCATAGAAACTTTTGTCAGCGGACTTAGCCGCTGACAAATAGTTACTAACAAAAAAAAAATATTTTAAAATATTAAAATAACAAAAATCTGTAGATACATAGACTTATACATAAACATCCATACAAACATACACAATAAACACATCCACATGTACAAATAAATACATCCACACTTTTAAATAAAAGAAGAGAAAATTGAAAATTAGCCATCCGAAGGAAGATCCGAAACATAAGATCCGGATCCGGATCCGACCCGATTTCATGAGACGTTATCGGATTCCATTTCGGATATGGTCCGGATCTCATAAATGGATTTTGCATCTGATCCGAATTCTCACATATGAAATTTGTTCTAACTACTAAATGGATATGGATCCGGATCTAATTTGGGTTTTCGGATCTATCTATTTACACCAACTTACAAAGCAATAATTTGAGCTATTTACACGTGTTAATCTTCCCCCCCTTCTCCTACTGTTTTTTCCTTTCCGTGATGATGTAGATCAGTAGAGTAAGGCCAGCCTATGTAATCAGTCCCCCTTACTGCCAGTTTTTCCTTCATCTTCACCTATTTCATCATAGGCAACTACCCCAAGTGAGGCCATGAATAATTTGCCTGGGGATCAAGAGATAAAGTAGAAGGCACTGACTAGCCTTCTTTCTTCTCCCAACCAGAGATCTTCAGTGCTAGATGGCACAACCAGGAGATTATCACCAATGGCAGATGAGACAGCAAGGAGATCACCTTTAGTAGATGATACAGCCAGGGAACATCATGTTTGCTTCAAGGTCCTCTCCAGAATATACTGTCTTCACCTCATAGAACCAGTAGATAACAAAGCAGAGATTCTAGCACCAGCAATAGGTAATTGAAGCAATTCAGTAGTTCCTTCACTACTAAGTTCAGGTCTCGTCAAACATAGTTTTTTGCTGTGCATGTGCATATCAAAGTCATCCAAACAAGCATTAAACAAGATGCTGAAGATGTAGGAGGTAGCACAAGTTTGATCAACATTTTATCACAGTTGGCCAACATGTTTTGAAGGCCACCACCACCAATACCACAAACACAAATACTTTGTAACAAAGGAAACACCACAAGGATTCTTCGGTATTCATTAAGTGCTCTTCCCATGCAAAATCATAGGAACCCACTTGCCAGAGATGGTGAATTGAGGAAGCCAAGCACATTTGGCTGCTGAAACAAATAATATATATAGAAAATATAATTTTTACTGATAGGAAGACATCCCTTTTTTGTGGGCACTTACAAGATCGATTTAACATTTGAACTTAACTATAATGAATGTAAGATTCATTGGCACTTTCATTCATGATGACACATCAACTTGCTCAGTCAAAAACTCATCGATACCTTGCTTTGATTTAGCAGATAGTGACTTTATGGCAACATATGTTCCATCTTTTAAAATTCCCTGCGAGTACAACAACAGAATAAGCTTGGGAGCTACTATTTGGGGTCCTGGAAAGTTGAGAGTAAAAAGTAAGAAAGCAAGACACCAACTATATGACTTACATAAGAAGCCCATCGAGAATCACCATAAAGAACCTACCATATTTGCTTGATATGTAAACAAAGTTGAATTTTATAAAGAGTTCTAACAGTCAAACCTCCTTCACAGAAAGGCTGAAGACCAAGAAAGCCAATGTCTTCGGTGAACATCATCCAGGCCTTGTCAAAAGAAATTAGCACAAAGTATCTCAATATTTTTCACTATATACAAAGAAATAGATGCAGCACTAGCAGTATAAATTGGAACAACACTAAGAATTCATTTAATGAGTGTCAAACAACCAGCTTGAGACAGAAATTTAGCTTGCCATCCTTCCAGTCTGTTAGTTACCTTTCCGGTAGAAACTTAAAATGAGATACCTCTGTTTACCTTTAAACAAAGGAACACCAAGATATTTAATGACCCATGTTTTGCGCTGAAAACTAGTAATTACTACAAGAAAGTTTGTCATTCCCTACGCTTATGAACCGTAGGCAATTAACAAACAACCGTAGGGATTAGGTTTTCCCTATAGTTGGCCCTACAGTTTATAACCATAGGCTTTGCGGCCGTACGTACAAGTTACCTACAATTATGACACTATAGGCAAATACCTACACTTCCTTTCATAGGCATTAAGTATGCGTCGATTACATATAATCATAGGGAAAATCGTATCTATCCCTACATTTTGTATTTTTATGCCTACAATCTTCTCCTATAGGTATTACATCTTGTCGCTTATTTTTAACCGTAGACATTTGTCTATCCTACAATTTTGTTCCATATGTATTAACATTCTTTAATTATTACTTACAATTATGAATTATAAGCAAACAATATTAAACCGTAAACATATATAATTTTCAGATGTGATAAACCGTAGGCATAGGGCTCCCCACAGTATATTTTTTTGAAGGCAACTTATTCCCCATGCAGATCAACTTATTCCCATAGTATATTTTTTTGTTGTCAATCACATAACAATGTATCCAAAATTAACGACTGCTGCATACAAGAACCACATCACTAGAAGCCCAAGTTGATGATAAAAAAAGCTACAATAAGCCCAAAAATGCTATGCATCCAGCATCTCTAAACAAGTAATTAAAAAGAATCCCTAAATTAATTATGGGTCATAGGATATGTTGGAGTAGCAGCTATATAATAGTCTTACATTGGATAATTTCAGTTGTGGCCAATGTTTATGATCTTGGGTCCCTTCAAACTCAACACCCGGGTTTTGTGGTTTGTAAGATGGTATCAGAGCAGGGCCTGACCCAACTTTATCTTCTAATTTGCGCCACCTCCTGTTATCTAATTTCCACGGCCCATCTTGGCCGTGAGGGGGAGTGTTGGAGCAGCAGCTATATAATAGTCTTACATCGGATAATTTCAGTTGTGGCCAGTGTTTATGATCTTGGGTCCCTTCAAACTCAACACCCGGGTTTTGTGGTTTGTAAGAGGATATGATTTCGAAGATTAATCTCACTAGGCACATTGGGGTATGAGGTTACAGTGGAAAGTGATGTGGAGATACTCAATAAAATTTTGCTCAAAAACAGATCTCCTCCCTAGACAATTAGAAATATTATTGATAGATGTCAACCATTAGCAATTTATGTTCAAGTCCACTAATGTTCTCCTTTCAGAGCAGCTAACAAGGCAGCCATAACCAGGTTTGCAGATAGTTGAAAGAGGTAGGACCTTTTGATCCTTCCAATCTTCCATCTTATATTCGACATGCTATCCCAGCAAATTTCTTTGTTATTACTATCTGAATGAAATGCTACTTCAATTATTGTTTTAAAAAGGCATCAATAGAAAACCAGGTTGATGACAAGAAACTATAGCAAACCTGAAAATGCTATGCATCTAGTAGTTCTAAACTAATACAAAAATCAAACCAAAGTTAATACCATGTAATAGGATCAAATTTCTGAGATTAATCTCACTAGGCAACACTAGGATATGACCTCAATCTCACCATGATAGTGTGAGTCTGGTGGCGCCCTTGATGTCTTTGACCCTGACTCTCCATTGGAAGCTACATGCAGGGTTCGAGTCACGGTCACCGTAGGATTCGTACCTACAGAATGACAAAGATGGATGTGCATGGAGGATGGCACTCATTGTCAGAACTAGAAACTTTTGGAAGGAGTGACAAAGTGAATATAAATTATTTAAAACTATTATCTATTTTAATTGAGATAGAAATTCTTTTACAAGTTGACCACAATGTGACTCTATATTTGGGAATCACTACACAACCACTAGATCAAGTTTTCTTTTTCTATAAAGTGTGTAAGAAGATGAATGCAATTAAATTGCAGTTTTAGTTCAAGTCCAACAAACGTATGAGAAGAATGAAACAGATGTACTAAAAAAATTAGATTATTAAATGAGCATCACAAACAAATAACACGTAAGACTAATTAACAATCTTAACACTCGAAAGTCATGCAACTAACTGATAAACAATACCACAGATTAATTAACATGTTTACACTTGAAAGTCAACTAATTAACAACTCTTAATTTTTTGCTTAAAACGGAATATTGTAATGAAAACTAACATTAACATTTCTAGGAGAGAGAGGAATACATAGCAATTGATACAGTTAACAAGATTCATGAAGTATGAGAGGGAATGAGAGAGAAAATGTAAGTGCAAGAGATAGTTAATATATATCATATTAGATTTGTTATTCAGCTTTCTCTTTCTTCATTCTCGGAGGACCAAAATCTAGGACACACCTCTGTCCATGAAATTTTGATTCAAGCCAACACCTCTCCCTTGATGCTTGACATAAAAGTAAAGATCAGATTAATCATTGCAATATGAAATCCCAAATTCTCATACGTTAAGCAAGAACAAGCCTAGATTTTGTCTATTTTTTTTGCACTGAAAATGACCTACACCTTCATGTGTTATCAAACATTATAGCAAACGCACACGTAGGTGGACTTCGGGTGATCTTATTAAAGAGACCATGTGGACATATCAAACACAAACAGGTCGTAGACAAATGAAACCATAGAGGGAGATCTTAGAGATGGAGAGTTAGTTATGTAAAGCTGAACAGAGGGAGAGAAAATAATATAGAGATAGGGGCCTCATCTACTTACCTTGTTTGGAGAAGTCACCAGAGTCGTTTGAGGGTTTTGCAAAGGCCACTGGGAAGACATATTGCACCAGCATGTTGTGTATCTGATGAAATCCTAGATATGGAGGAACTTTTAGAAACTTAACTAAAGAGAACCTCTATACAAAAAATATGGGGGAAAATATTGGGTGGAAAGGAACCGGTGGATTCGCACAGGTGGCAGGGGCAATGCTACCAGACATGTCGAGGTTGGTTAGACGATGCAGGGCGGTGGCTGAGGAAACTACTTTTGCATAGTCAAAGACCCATTCACTCAACTCCAACAGGTTGAGGAGGGGAATAGCATGCAAAGCCTCCACTGGTGGGTTGGACGATTCAGCTGTGCGCGAGGGGCAGCTGTTGAGGAGCTCGTCGAGAGGGGTGGAACAAGTTTTGGAGAGCAACGACTAATTTTGGGGAAGGAAGAGGATTGCATAGAGTTGTGGGTTCAAGGGAGCCGGGCTTTCTGGAGATACGGGGATTTGGGGCGCAATTTTGAGTTCCAGTGTTTTCGTGGTCCTGGGGATCTGGCGCTAAACCAAAAAGTGAAAACCAGTGTTTTTGTGGCCCTTGGCCTCAGCAAGCCGCTCTGCGATCTCGGAGGCGGTGTAACCTTGGTCGATGAGGCGGAGCTGGATCTGGCGCTTGCGGTCGTGGTCGAGGATCTCTTTATTGGCCTTCCTGATGGCGGGGCCGGCGGCATCGCCATCCTTGTGGGGGCCGCGCGGGATACCACTGGCGGCAACAGAGGTGCCACCACTGGGGCGGGGCTTGACGAAGAACCTGTTGGTCTGGATGTAGACGTTGGTGCCCGACCCTTGTAGACACGCTAATTTTGACATCATTTCGAGTAAATTTCATATCATATAATAATGCCTCGAAATGGTCTGATAATTAATCATTAATTAATTTTTATTAATCTTTTTAAGTGTCGGGTTTAACAGATGTGTTTAAGTTAATCAATTGAATTGATTTTAGCTCAAATTTGAGTTAAAATATGAAGAATTCTAAAAGACGTCGACCCACGTGGACGCCATTTAGAGTTTATTCCTGTTTTAACGTTTAAATTTGAATTTTAATTAATTAATTAATTAACTAAAAGGCGTCTGTACATGTCGACGCGTTTTAGGTTTCCTAAATGGTTTTAACTTCCCCTCCGGATGTTTATCCTTATCTTAATTAGTCTAAAAGACGTCTACACAAGTGGACGCGTTTTACCTAATAAAGATAAAGATAAGTTTTCCCGGATATTTATCCTTATCTTAATTAATCTGAAAGGCGTCAGCCATGGTGGACGCGTTTTAGATAATTACAGATAAAGATGAATTAATTAGTATTTATCTGTCGGTTAAGATGGATAAATTCGGAGTTTTTCTATGTTAATCGCGAACGCAAGAAATGCCTATAAATACCCTGCATGTTGAAGAAGAAAAAAAAAGAAGAAGAGAATTGAGTTGAGTTGAGCCATAGCGAGTTGAAGATTGAAGCAACGTCGTAACGCCGGAGCGCTGCCATTTCCAGAAGTCGGCGTCCCTTTCAAGATCTTCATCCTTTCAAAGCTTCAACCGATTGGGCATAAGTTTTTTCATTACTGCATTCATTTCATTAATTTCATTCTTCACATTCACTTCATGCAAACACACACCACAGCATAATCTTTCAAAAAACCTACTTGATCTAAGGGGTTTCAAAGCCATTAAAAAAGTGAGTTTGCTGTTTTAAATATGCTTAACATCATGATTAGTTCAGATATTGCTTCTACTTAAATTCTCATCATAATTCTTCGTTTTCTGTTTCTGTCTCTGCTGCACTTAACAACAACGAGAGATTCAAAAGGGGGAAATCAAGCATAACTTCTTGACGATCCTCAACCTCAAATTCCACAGCAAGAACAAAGAAGCAAAGAAAGGGCTCTCTTTCTTCAGCCGGCTGAGGAAGGGGAACCAAGGACTCAATCTTCCGCGTTTGAAAGGTAGGCGATCATATCTCTTTTGAAACTTTTAAGTTAAAAGTTTCTGGCGATCACTGCACTTTAGTTGCTGTTTTTAATAGGTTAGTTTACACTAAACAACATAGATATTTCATGTTAATCACACGGTCATTCTAAGCACCTACAGCTTTTTTGGCGATCACGGTGGGACTTGGTCTCGCCATCTTCTAGTTTCTTTTTGTTCTTGCTATCATCATATCGGGCACCCACGGTACACCATTTGTGTCTCTGGACACGTCCTCACCAATTGGTGAGTGTTTAGTTTAATTAATTTCCCTCGTGCACCACGTGCACACCCCAGTGGCAAGATCTTGCCCTCCCCTTGATTAATTCAAAAAGCTGTTTTTGTGATAAAAATGATGTGTGATTGATTGTTTTTCTAGTTGTTTAGTTAGTAAACCATCCTGTTTAAAATCTGGAACTAAAAAAATTTGCATGAGTCGATTGTTTACTGCTTTTTACCTTGTTTGAGGAGGATTCAACCCAGAAAATCCTCCTGGAAAACTGTTTCTGCGAACTGAAAAGCGTCCAGGATAGCTGACGCGTTTCCAAACCGCGTCAACACCCCTAGACGCCTTTCAGGCTTCACAGTTTCTCTGCTGTCTGCATCTGCTTCTGCGGAAAATTAAGTTCTGTTTTAAATAGCGTCGACTACCATCGACGCGATTCAGACAGTTTCTTAATTTTTTTCAGTTTCCAGATTTCTGTGTTTTGAGTGCTAGCTACCCATTACTTACTAAGCATTAGAGGCCATCCAGGCCGCAGGACATACGCATTGAGGCTAATACCCTCCTCTTCTTAGGAACACATTACTCGACGTTAGCAACTCTCTCTGATTGGGTTGGTCCCTTGATCAGACTAGAGAAGTTGACGTTGAGACCTCCATAAGTCCCCAAAATCAAGGTATTCCTCCTTGATCATCGGGCTGGTTGTACCAATTGAAGTCCTGGTTAGATTCTGAAAGCGTTGTGAGAGAAAGCCTTAGAGAATAACGGTGGAAATTGAACTGAAACTAGGATCCTTTCCCTGAGCGAAATTGTGGTTTAATCCAATTCAAATAACTCAACAAGGAATCCTAAAATCACGTTAAGCATCCACTTGTTTGGTTAATCTCTGTACAACTTGTTTGATTAAATCTTTGAAAAGGGAATCTAACATCATGTTGCTACGATCAGGTAGGGACTTGAGTGTGGCTCCAGACGCCATGGTTAATTACGAGGGAGATGCTAATGCCCCTCGGGATTCTGAATACAACTATGAGAGTGGGAGAGATGCTGATGCCTCCCGTAGTTCTATCCCCATTCCATATCGTCTAGATGGGAATGTTCGGACACCTCTTTTGCCTCCACGTGATCAATATCCTGATCCTCTTCTGCATGAATATGCGATCCCTAATCCTGATCTTGAGGGGGACATGAATCAGAATGATCCCTCATCCTCTGATCCTACGGATCTCATCAATGCTCTGGGAGTTCTTGCCTCCCGACTGGACCCTCAGCAGTTCGAGGCGATCCAATCTATTTTGAAGGGGAAGGCACCTATGCAGCCTGCCGAGCCGAACCCTGTGGCTCCCCCTGCTGTTCCTCAGCAACCTTCTTTTCCTCCTCCTTATATCCATCAGGCCGTGGAGGGCCTTCATATTACTTCTCGGCCAGCTGGGCCGTAGCTTTCATCATCTAGGCAACCGGCTAGACCGCAAACGCCTGCTTATCAAAATGCCCTCGGGCATGGCGGAAGCTCTGCCGGACCTCCCCTCTATTGTCCACCCTGCCCAACGTACTCTAGGCAGCAGGCCTACCAAGTACCTCCTCCTCCTCCTCCTCCCCAAGCAGATCTGACCACACAAATGCTGCTGGCCAAAATGGAGCGTATGGATGAGCAATTTAATAACCTCCAGAAAATGATGGGGGTCAAAGCTGTGCCAGAGATCAGTGTACCGAGTCTGCCAGTATTCCATCTGCCACCCTCTGAGATGCCAGTGTACCGAAAGTACAACGGTACTGGTAACCCCTTCACACATCTGAAGGAGTTCATGTATGAATCTTCTTTCTGGCAGAATGATAAGAGGTCGTTGGCCTTCTTGTTCAGGAGATCTCTAGAGGGACCAGCCCTCGAGTGGTTCTTTTCCCTGGAACCCTCAGAAGTAGAGGATTACGGTACCGTTTCACGCAAATTTATTCAACGATACCAGGACAGAGTTGCACCCTCCTTGTCTATCACGGACCTCATTGCAGAAAAGATGAAACCTGATGAGGAGTTTGTCAGTTTTGCTGACAAGTGGCGGGGTCTGGCTGAAAAGGTGAAGGATCACTTGTCCGAGTCCGAACAAGTGAAAATGTTGATTTCCAATGCCACCCCGCAGTTCAAGCTCGTCCTCTCCTTGAACAATTTGACTAACATGGCAGAGCTCTATGAAAGAGCACGGTACTGCCAGAATGCTTTCAAGGACGCTACATTCTCTAGCGTCTTTGATCCTCATAGACCTAGCAGGCCTCCGCCTCGGAAGCCTGCAGTGCCGAACTCTTCCAGCACAGGTCCGACTACTGAGGGCACGCTCTCTCATGAGCAAGTGAGTACCATGAACAATAACTCGCCCCAGTTCGTGAGGAGTCAGCAGCAGTACCAGAGGCCACAGCAGCAAGGGTACAGACAGCAGCAGAACCCCCAGTACCAACAACAGTATCAACGGCCCCAGCAGCCGAATCAGAATCAGAACCAGCATCAGCTACAGCAACAGCCGCAACGGCAACAACAGTACCAGCAACCCCAGCAGCAGCAGTATCAGCAGCAGCAACAGCCACAGTACCAGCCGCGCGCACCGCCGGCGTACCACAATGTCCCTCCTCCTGGTGACTACAACCAGCAGAGGAGACCTCCAGGCCCGAAGAGGGCAGAATACCCGGCTCTCCCAGAATCCTTGGCCGATATCTTCAGTGCTTTAATGGCGGCTAACGCCTTAGTTTTGCCAAGGGAAAAGGCCGTCTGGCCTCAAAATGCCGATACGTCCAGGTATTGCTACTTCCATAGGCAACCTGGGCATACCATTGACACTTGCTTCCAATTCAGAGATTATATTCATGATCTCAACGAGCAGGGCGGCATAGACTAGGAGGAAATGAAAAAATACATAACAGCCCTGAAGGCGAGGAGACCGCAACAGCAGCAGCAGCAGCAAGCAAGACCACCGGCACAAGCAGCAGCACCACCCAACATGGGCATAGTGCAGAATCCACTCCCGGAGCACCAGAACCAGAACCAAGTTGCTCCCATTCTAACGAACAGCCAGTCTGAGGCTGGTCGTGGGCAACAATGGAGGATAGAGGACTCTTCCTCTCTTTATTCAACGGGTCACGTTCAAAGTACCGCAGAGCGACTACCACGCCGCACCATCCACATACCCAGACCACAACCCATCACCATCACCCCTCTACCCACACCCACATATCACTCGCCCTCACCCAATAACCCACTACCACTACCCACCTTCCTTAGACCCGTTACGCCCCGCACTCCTGCGCCTCCATCATATACCCCTCCGCAAACCAATAACGCGCCCCTTTTACCATCTAGGCCATTACTACGCATACCATTTCCTACTTCACCCATTACCACTACCACCTACCCAGATATGCCCCAACCATCCAGACCGCTATTACGCGTACCATTCCCCACTTCGCCAACCACTTACCCATCTACCATTCAACCCTCTAGGCCTTTAATCCGCACCGCGCCATCACCACCTAACCCTGCGCCATCACCACCTAACCCAACGCCACCACCTACGCGTCAACCCTCCGCATCACTTACGCCACCCGATTCTGCGGTACTCAAGGTGTCACCCGGATCCTCCACGGTCGAGGAACATGCGCTCCGGAGTGGAAGGATTTTCAACAAGGTCTTTCCTCAGTCCACAGTCAGAGACGGCCCATCACAGCCGACTGAGGAAGCCCATAATGAAGAGAGTGCACCAGGCACTCAATACGACTTGTTGAAACATCTGGATAGAACACCGGCACGGATCACTGTACTGGAATTGATTAAAAGGTCCAAGATTCACCAAGAAGCCTTAATGGAATATCTACAGAAGGTGATGGTTAACGAAGACGTGCCGGTAGAGAAAATTGCAGCACTACTAGTTCCTCAGGGGGATCAGCCCTCAATTACATTCCACACATCGGAACTAGCACCGCCAGCCGCTAGAAGCATGGCTCTGAGCATCACGGTCAACATCTGCAAGAAGGCCGTGGATGCATGCCTGGTTGATACAGGGGCTTCAATTAACGTTTTACCTCCGAAGACCCTGGAGCTATGCGGTGTGCCCAAGGAGAAATGGCTGCCTAGCCCCATCTCAGTTACGGCATATGACAATTCTACCCGTTCCCCTCTGGGAATGGTTTATTTAAAGGTGGAGCTAGGTCCAGTAAGTCATGCAGAGGTCGAATTTCATATTCTAGAAATCGACCCTTCCATAAATGCCATTCTGGGACGTCCTTATATCAAAACTCTTGAGGCGATTCCCTCTACGAATCACCAATGCCTCAAATTCCCTTACAAAGGACGAATTATTAAAGTGACGAGCATGCCGATCCTTGCTGCTGCTCATACATTGAATATTAAATCTGCTGTTTTACCTGGCCGACAACCTTTTCTGTCGGTATTACAGGTCTACCGTCCAGTGGCTGATCCTTTGAAAGCCGCTACCATTTCTCCATATCCATTAGATGCTATCAAAAGGGGGAAGTGCATGAGTACCCCGGGATGGAGAATCATGATGAAGAACGGCTACGAGCCTGGGAAAGGTCTGGGCACACAGTTGCAAGGCAGGACCACTCCTGTTAAAAATCATCGGGCAGCACCTGGAAGCGGTTTGGGCTATAGGCCAATGAAGCTAAAGCAAGATCTGGTTCAGAAAGCAGAAACCGAAGACGGTCAAGAAATCTTGGAAACAATGTCCACACCAATGAAAGAAGGCCGAGATCCCTTAACATGGACTCTATATACACATTTTGTGAAATGGCCCATACTTAGTCACGACAACATGGTGGTCATTACTTCCTGTTTTGACTTCCATGACATATATGGGAGGGATTTGGCCAGACATTGTTCTGAATTACTTACGTACCAATCCTTGGAGGCTCTGCGGCCTATGAAGAGGAGGAAATTCCATGACCCCGAATGCGAATGGTACAGATGGTTCGACCTGAGGGACCTATACATAGCACTGAACAGACTATTTCTGGATCCTGCAGAACCCAAGTGGCCACCGCAGATCGACGAGCTAATTGAGAGCCCTGGCGCAATCTTTGACAAGCGGATACTGCTGTCTGAACAAACTGATGAAGGGGAACCAGATGACCCCTATGAAGCTGGTTACACAACAGATCTGCTCTGGAGGGGGACATATCCTTCACATGTCTTCATGCTCCATACTCTTTTTCGTACACTACTCTTGACCCCGACTTGGTCGCGGGTCATAATTGAAGATATTCCACGGGCTCCGCCCGTCATGATTACTCTGTCTCCGCGGGACATTATACCACAACCTCCTCTTGATCTAGAGAGGTTGTATAATCTGATCTGGGACATATTACTATATGATCCCCCTAATCCTCTGGCCTTGGTGCCACTTCCTCCGTCTGATTCTCCTCCCATTTGTATTCATTCCTGTTTTATGTTTAATTCTTTCATTGTCCAAAAAAAAACGCCAATTTGGCAACAAATTCTTCCCAAATCATTATCGAGGAAACATCCTACTTGTCCGATTACACCCCATCGCGCGGGTCCGTCGGTCAAGATTCTCTCCTAGATCTACTCTGTCCCTCCCCACGGGAGGATTCCCCTGTATTTCCATTTGTATCCCAGGATTTTCATCCTGCTTCATCTTCCTTAGGTTATTTTAGGCAGGTTAGTCAGTTTAGGAAGTCTAGGAAGCCTAAGGGTAGGCAAATTCCAAAAAGATACCTCCAGGATTTGGCTGATAAATGTTCCTTTTGCTCTTTAATCCCTCAGCTTTTAGAAGATCCAATTCAGATGCCAGAAGGTTGTACAGATGATGAGTCAGTCAATGATGGGTACGGGGTATATGAGTTAGTACATGAAAATGACCCCATTGTTGAAGATGAGGAAGATGATGAGGACGCAGCTGAGGCGTATGCCAGTGGAGTGAAGAGATTTGATGAACCCTCAGCTGCCGTAGAAGAGCCCACCAAAGAAATAAACTTAGGGACTGAAGACGAACCTAAGGTTGTCCTCGTCAGTAAAAATCTTTCTACAGAGGATGAGAAGGCAATGGTACAAGTGCTTAAGGATTATAAGGACACTTTCGCCTGGAGTTACGAGGATATGCCGGGGTTAGACTCATCTTTAGTCGAACACAGGTTAACATTAAAGGATGGAGCTAATCCGGTCAAGCAGAAATTAAGGCGATTCCACCCACAAATGGCTCTAAAGATGAAGGAAGAGGTCGACAAATTACACAAAGCCAAATTCATTAGAGTTGTCCTTTATCCACAATGGGTGGCCAATATAGTCCCGGTTATGAAAAAGGACGGGAAGGTCAGAATTTGCATTGACTTCCGCGATCTGAACCGGGCGTGTCCTAAAGACGATTTTCCATTGCCCCATATTGATGTACTCATCGATAACACTGCTGGCTATGAGACATTATCGTTTATGGATGGATTTTCAGGATACAACCAGATTAAGCTGGCAGAAGAGGATCAAGAGAAGACTTCATTCACTACACCTTGGGGAACATATTGTTATGTCGTCATGCCATTTGGATTGAAGAACGCTGGAGCCACTTATCAAAGGGCTATGATGGCAATATTTCATGACATGATGCATATAGATTTGGAAGTGTATGCGGATGACGAAGGCTGAGCATGCCAAAGTTTTGGCAAGGGTATTAGAGAGATCGAGAGAGTATCAGTTGAAGATGAACCTCAAGAAATGTGTATTCGGGGTATCTTCAGGGAAATTGCTTGGATTCATTGTCAGCAAACGGGGAATTGAGATCGATCCCAACAAGGCGAAGGCTATCAGAGAAATGCCACCTCCCAAAAACTTGAAAGAGTTAAGAGGATTAATCGGGAGGTTACAATTTATTCGCCGTTTTGTCTCCCAGCATTCACAAAGGTGTAAGCCGTTTTACGAGCTTACCAAGCCAGGAGTCAAATTCAATTGGGACGATAAGTGTCAGGAGGGATTTGATGGATTAAAGGACTATTTGGCAAGTCCTCCTGTTTTGAGACCACCATCTCCAGGCAAACCATTGATACTTTATATTTCTGTCCTGGATGATGCAGTGGGGGCTGTCCTAGCACAAGAGGATGAAGAAGGAAAAGAGAGGGCAGCCTACTATCTCTCTAAACTTCTCAACCCCGCTGAACAGAGATATACGGCGATGGAGAAAACATGTGCAGCATTAGTTTGGGTTGTGCAGAAATTGAAGCATTATTTTCTGGCCCATGAAGTCCACCTCATCGCTAGGATGAATCCGATCAAATTCCTTCTGGAGAAATCTGTTCTTACTGATAGGTTAGCGCGATGGCAAAGCTTTCTATCTCAATTCGATATCATTTACATTCAACAGAAAGCAATCAAGGGCTATGCCATAGCAGAACATCTCGCTCATCATCCCCTTCCTCGATTTGATCCAGTGCGATCAGAGTTTCCGGATGAGGAACTGATGTCCGTAAATCAAATCAGAGATGATATGTGGACTCTGCATTTTGACGGAGCTCTGAATTCTCATGGAAAGGGTATCGGAATCGTTCTGTTATCACCTGAAGGCGTCACCATTCCACAAGCCTTTCAGCTTGATTTTCCAGTCACCAACAACATAGCTGAATACGAGGCACTTCTTGCTGGTCTCGAGGCTGCTCATTTTCATAGTGCCACTAAACTTAGGATTGTGGGTGATAGCCAATTAATTCTTCGCCAAGTGCTGACCAAGTATCGAACTCTTGATCCCAAGCTCAAGCCATATCAAGAACTTACTTCTGCTTACTCAAAGCTTTTCACAAAATTGATCTTTGTCCATGTCCCTAGAAATCAAAACATCCTAGCTGACGCTCTAGCTTCACTTGCATCTTCCCTTGATTTTCCTATCAGCAAGCAATCTGAATCAATCATAGTTCATAGGCGTCTTTCACCCGCCGTGAAAGACCCTTCATTTCTTAGAACTAAGGAGAAGTTGCTGAAGAAATTCAAAGATGGAAGTATTGTGGAGAAAAGAGAAATCATGTTGATGGAGCTGTTAGAAGAGATGGATGATGAACAGAAGCCATGGTATTATGAAATTGCAAAATATTGTGAAGATCAATCGTATCCTGAAGAAGCTACAACTGAGGAAAAAAGAGCTATCAGGAGAGTTGCTCAACGATACACCTTAGTTGGGGGAGCATTATACAAAAGAGGTTTTGATGGAGTTCTTCTGAGATGTTTAGACGAGGATGAGCTTTGGAAGATTATGGAAGGAGCTCATAGTGGAGTTTGTGGTGGCCATGTCAATGGACAGATGCTAGCAAAGAAGATCCTTAGACAAGGATTTTATTGGCCAACTATGGAAGAAGATTGTGTAGGATATGTCCGTAGGTGTGCTAAGTGTCAACTTCACGCCGACAAAATTCATTCTCCTGCATCTTCACTCCATCCTGTTTCCTCCCCATGGCCTTTTTCCATGTGGGCTTTCGACATTATTGGACCTCTTGGTAACCCAGATTCCGGCATCAAGCAAAAATCTTTCATTCTCACGGCAACGGAATACTTCACCAAGTGGGCAGAAGCTGAAGCATACGTGGAGATCAAAGCATCAACCGTCTGCAAATTCATCATGAAGAACATCATCACCAGATTCGGAATTCTAAGTACCATCGTCACCGACAACGGACCGCAGTTCGTGTCACAGGAATTGAAGGACCTCTGCAACAGGTACAAAATTGCATTGCATCATTCATCTCCTTATTATCCGCAAGGCAATGGCCAAGCAGAGGCAACAAATAAGACTTTGATAAAAATTATCAAAAAGACGTGTAAATCTAACAAATTCGCAGATTGGCCAGAAAAATTGGTTGAGGCTCTATGGGCCTACCGAACTTCAATCCGCACGCCCACTGGACAAACTCCTTATTCCTTAACATTTGGAATGGAGGCGGTAGTTCCATATGAGATCCTTATACCGTCATTAAGAGTACAATTGAACAAGGAATTCTCCATTGACGAACATCGTTCAGCACTCCTTGCTCAATTGGAACTTTTAGACGAGAAAAGATGGTCAGCTGCTAATCATGCGAAAGTCTATCAAAACAGATTAGCACGTTTTTATCAAAAGAAAGTCATTGAACGTAAGTTCAAAGTCGGTGAAATGGTTGTTAAAAGAATTTTTATAAAACCTGGTGGTCCGCGTTCTAAGCTCCAACCCAACTGGGAAGGACCTTATGTTGTATCACACGCTTATCCTGGTAATGCTTATCGTCTTATTAATGCAGAAGGAGAAGAGCTAAATCATCCCTGGAATGGTTTACATCTTAAGAAATACTACCCTTAGGTTAAAGAGTCGATCAGTATGGTACAAAGACCAGTGGAATCAGAAAATTTATAAACTCAAATTTCTTTGTTAGTCTGAATAATTTAACTTCAAACCCATTACTGCACACACTGACACGTTTGATTCGTGAGTAACAAGAGATGCCAAGTCCTGAAGAATATCAAAAGCTTGACTAAAAGTATAAAGTACAAATCATTCGTTTTAAAGTAAAATTCTATTTTACACTCGGCCCATGATGTCGGAACGAGGCTTAGAATAGACTACCAAGAATACCCGCCATCTTAGTAGGAGGCCGTCATAAAAAAAATGGGGGAGATCCGTTCCAAAACAAAGCAAAGAAAGAAAAGAATAGAAAAAGAAAGGAAAAGGCAAAATTCAAAATCAAAAGGCCAATACACTACAAATGTTACATCAAGGCCATGAAATGAAACAAAAGGGAACGCAAGGTCGATAAATACCCCGGAAAGAAAATGACCGAACCCTAACAGATATTAGGGTTGGAAAGGGACATCTTTTTAGGTCTCCGGAACCTTCTCATGGGCTTTCTAAATCTATTCTTCTTTTCTTTCTAAAGAGGTGTACTTCAAGCCTAAATAATGGCTTAGATTGACTAAGGGTCGAATCATCAAATGGGATCACGAATGGAAACACAAGTTCAAGCACGATGGGTTTTAAGTTAAGTTGTTAAAGAACAATTTGGAAATTAAGTTAATAAATGAATATGATCTTTTGATCTAAGTACCATACTGGTCTTTTAGTCAAAAATTCAAAAAAAATGTATATGTCAAAAATTCAAAAAAAAAATGTATATGCAAAAATTCAAAAAAAAAATGTATATGCAAAAATTCAAAAAAAAAATGTATATGTCAAAAATTCAAAAAAAATGTATATGCAAAAATTAGAAAAAAAAATGTATATGCAAAAATTCAAAAAAAAAATGTATATGTTAAAATTCAAAAAATTTGCATATGTCAAAATTTAAAAAAAATTGTATAGTCAAAAATTCAAAAAAAGTATATATCTCAAAAAAAATTCAAAAAAAATGTACATTTGTCAAAATCTTAAAAAAAAAGAATATATATTTCAAAAAAACCAAACAAAATGAATATTTCAAAATAAAAAAAAATATTTCAATTAGTATTTGCTTGTTGCACTCAGTATGTTTCATTCCTTTTATTTTCAGTGAGCATCTGTTTGCTTGTAAGTTGCATTTTGCTTAAGTCTGATTATTCTTATTACCTTTGTTAATAAAGGCTATGCCCCTTGACCCTTCTATCAAGGATAGGATCAAGTAGTCGGTTACTTAACCAGGCAAGGGGCTAAGCCTGAATAGATGCTTAACCTGTTTGTTCAAGTCATATACAGGACACAAGGCCTGAAGAGAGTTGGAATTCGAGTAGAGAACAACCAGAATCTGTTTCTGTGAGTAAAAGGCGTCTAGTATACCTGACGCGTTTCAAAGTTAAATGGCGTCTGCGCGACACGACGCGTTTTAGTAAATCTGCTATTTTCCCGAAATCCTGTGATTTTAATGTTTAAATTGAATATTTGTTTGGAACTAATAATTTTGATTGCAAAAAATTCAAGAAAAAAACTCTGGGCAAAGCTGGAAATGTCAAGAATATCCCACTGTGGAAGTCAGGAAGTCCCAACCGTGGCTAAAAAGACGGTTATTTCTATCCTTGTACTCTTTCCATGTAATTATTTGCATTTGCATTACTATATGTTAAATATTTATTAGACTATATCAAGGACCTTGTGGTTTTGATGAAACTGGAATTTGAGTTCCCCTATAACAAAAACAGTGATAATTCCAGAGGATTCTTAATCGTACGGATAGGCCGTTGGATTGTTAATTAGTGAGGACGATGGTTCCGTTTTTGTGAAACGGTGCGTGGATAAACGAGCTTCGGCTTAACACTGAATTACAAGAATTGGTATCTTGACTCATTAATGACAATTTAACAATATTATCCTTGATTAATTTTTATTTTATTTAACTTTATATTTTTCTTTTAGCCCAGCATGCATCATGTAGGACTTTGAAATCATTGAAATAAGGATTAATTACTGATTAAATTTCAGACCATTAATTAAATAATCTTCAACATGATATGAAATATTCCATTCCGAATTGAGTATCTTGATTATCTTTGAGGTTCGCTTGAAGATATCCTTGGAATTCTATCATTGATTGGATTCTTTATCCGATATTCTTGTTTTCTTTTAAGATCCATCATGGCTGTAGCACGTCCACATTGGCTGGCAAACGCTCCCCATGATGAAACCTACAGTGTCTATGACCTGGGGTACTTCCCACTCCGAGGAGGTTGATCGACTTTATTTTGTTTTCTTGTCTACCTCATCCAGACAGGATTAATTCCATTGATTTCCTTGAGCTATCTTCATTGATAATTTTGAGAAAAAATTCCAGTCATGTGATGTTAAGAGCGTGTCTCATCACACCTTGGCATCACCTTTTCAGTACATTCCATTCCATTTCACTCCCTTGCAAAGACAATGCCAAGGTGAGGCAGCTGTAGACACGCTAATTTTAACATCATTTCGAGTAAATTTCATATCATATAATAATGCCTCGAAATGGTCTGATAATTAATCATTAATTAATTTTTATTAATCTTTTTAAGTGTCGGGTTTAACAGATGTGTTTAAGTTAATCAATTGAATTGATTTTAGCTCAAATTTGAGTTAAAATATGAAGAATTCTAAAAGACGTCAACCCACGTGGACGCCATTTAGAGTTTATTCCTGTTTTAACGTTTAAATTTGAATTTTAATTAATTAATTAATTAACTAAAAGGCGTCTGTACATGTCGACGCGTTTTAGGTTTCCTAAATGGTTTTAACTTCCCCTCCGGATGTTTATCCTTATCTTAATTAGTCTAAAAGACGTCTACACAAGTGGACGCGTTTTACCTAATAAAGATAAAGATAAGTTTTCCCGGATATTTATCCTTATCTTAATTAATCTGAAAGGCGTCAGCCATGGTGGACGCGTTTTAGATAATTACAGATAAAGATGAATTAATTAGTATTTATCTGTCGGTTAAGATGGATAAATTCGAAGTTTTTCTATGTTAATCGCGAACGCAAGAAATGCCTATAAATACCCTGCATGTTGAAGAAGAAAAAAAAAGAAGAAGAGAATTGAGTTGAGTTGAGCCATAGCGAGTTGAAGATTGAAGCAACGTCGTAACGCCGGAGCACTGCCATTTCCAGAAGTCGGCGTCCCTTTCAAGATCTTCATCTTTTCAAAGCTTCAACCGATTGGGCATAAGTTTTTTCATTACTGCATTCATTTCATTAATTTCATTCTTCACATTCACTTCATGCAAACACACACCATAGCATAATCTTTCAAAAAACCTACTTGATCTAAGGGGTTTCAAAGCCATTAAAAAAGTGAGTTTGCTGTTTTAAATATGCTTAACATCATGATTAGTTCAGATATTGCTTCTACTTAAATTCTCATCATAATTCTTCGTTTTCTGTTTCTGTCTCTGCTGCACTTAACAACAATGAGAGATTCAAAAGGGGGAAATCAAGCATAACTTCTGGACGATCCTCAACCTCAAATTCCACAGCAAGAACAAAGAAGCAAAGAAAGGGCTATCTTTCTTCAGCCGGCTGAGGAAGGGGAACCAAGGACTCAATCTTCCGCGTTTGAAAGGTAGGCGATCATATCTCTTTTGAAACTTTTAAGTTAAAAGTTTCTGGCGATCACTGCACTTTAGTTGCTATTTTTAATAGGTTAGTTTACACTAAACAACATAGATATTTCATGTTAATCACACGGTCATTCTAAGCACCTACAACCCTCTCGGGGTCTGCAGCCCGATCCCGTTGTACATCGCTCACGCAGCCCTTGCCGATCGCGGGCAGCGACAAGAGGAAAAGTGGAGGAGGAGGAGGAGGAGGAGGAGGAGGCAGAGATTGACCTCAGCAACAACGATTGTCCGCAGAACCCTAGCACCAGCAGAGAGTAGGAAGATGAGGAAGAGCGGACAAATAGAAGACCAAACAGACACCAAACAAAAGGGGGCAGCAGACCCCCAAGAAGATGAATGTGTTTATTCATGGCCGGAGGCGGGGATGGGGTCAGGCAGCTGTTGCCGGCGACGGGGTTGCCGGTGCTGAGAGAAGATCGAAGAACAGCGGCGTGGGGAAACAACGCGGGTTTGGGGCGGGCGCTGTGAACGAATGGGAATTAAGGTTATAGTTTTTGTCCACGGCTATAAGCTCAGCGGTTGACAAATGATATATATGTTACATATGTCGACGGATCTTTAGTAGTCGTTAACATATATGTTACATATGTCAACGGCTAGACTACAGCCGCTGACATATATTACGTATGTGTCAACAGTTTCTTAAGCCGTTGACATATAAGTCTATTGTCAGCAGTTCTATTTTGGCCGTTGACTAATATGTTATTTGTCAATAAGTACTCTTAACCGTCGACATATACTCGCTGACAAAATATATCATTCTTGTAGTGGTAGTCGTGTAGGGAGCCTCTCGGACGGCAAGAGAGACTGCCATCTGGATGTGTCCTTGAGCTTAGTTGGTGCTTTGATCATGGATGAGTTGAAGTGGGTTTCAGAAATGATATCACGAGAGTTTGCAAATATGAGCCATAAGAGGATGTCTAAATGAGACCATAGGGATGTCTAAAATCGAGTGTCTACAAATGCTCATCCGAATTACCCATTTTGCAACGGAGAGAAGCAGAGTGCTAGATGGATGTTTGGATGATAAATTGGGTGTTGGACATCCCACAGATGGTGAGTCTATTTCAGTGGTAAGGAATGAATTGAAACCAATTTAAACCATGGGCACTTTGATTGACAATGTTGATTAAAAGGATGAGTGTTGCTAGAGATTGTGGTCCAGGGAACCCCTATGTGATGCACAACTAGGCTTTGACACAACAGGATGCATGGCAGTCTGGTCAGGGTTCTCAAGTAAGAAAGCAAAAGGTGTGACTCAAAATTACAATCCACAGGACTCTTGGGTGGTACACTGCGAAATCTCAATACAAGGATATGTAGTGGTCAGGTTGAGAGAACTTCAAGCACGAAATATTGGGAAAGGGGTAGGCCTTGCTAGCCAAAGGACTCAATGTTCAAAATTGGTTTAGATACATTCATCACTACGGAAATGACAACAATGATGGATCGCGGTTCAACTCCTCAAGGTGGAAATTCCCAATTCTATCTCTTCATGCCAATTTTACTTATATGATGCAGGCTGGGTTTAAAGAAAATAATATCCTATCTAAATGCAAAATTAAAAAATTTTATTGGCCGTTCAAATTACTTAGAGAATATATAGATTCCTTATTGTTTTATTTAAAGAGAAATTCAGAGTCTCCACTATTAGACTCCAGTATTTATTGAGTCATGGGTGGTCTTCCTTCCATCTTGCAGATGCATGAACGCACGTCAGTCCTTATCAAGAAAACAACAGGATATACTAAATTCTAGCCATGGCATAGGACATACGGCATCCTCAAGTGCCGTCAAGCAAACTTACACGATAGGAGATATGGCCATCTACTAGGGTAAAAATTAGTTATGCCTAATCTAAGTTCAGTCTAAAAATTAGTCACAAGTTTTAAAAACGTAACTAAAGACCCTTATAATTATAATTAAAGGTCCCCTTAACCATCTAAAGGCTTATAACTTCTTAATCTTTAAGTAAAAGTTGTGTCAGGAATGTTGGATGTGATCTTAAATTCATGTTAGGGATGCATGACGCGAATTTTATCTTTAAAAGGCATCTCGTCGGACTGGCACGATTGAAGTCGTGTCACCTAATGCTAATGCGAATTCAACCTGTCAACCTAAATTTAACAAATTCAAGGGTTTTAAGTAAGATTCATGAATCTAATGGAGATCAAAGATCTTAGACACATTAATCATGCTTTCAGAGGTTCAAATTGACTACTTTTGAAAATTAAAATATTAATTTTTATATAATACAAAATAAATATTAAATAGGTTATTATAGCCTACCTCAATAAGACGAATAACCGATCTCAAATCCTAGTTTCTTTTGCTACTACCCATGGTTTCTCCTCCGTCTAAGCTTCTTCCCTCATCTCCAAAGCTTCCATTAGAGCAATGTTTCAAAAGAATTATTTACGAAATAACTCCCTTCTTTTCGAAAGAGCAACATTAATTATCCTAGAGTTGAAGCAACGTACAAGAGAGATTATGTACGACCTCACGATCCTATTTATATCTTTTGACTTTCTAATACAACCCAAAATAAATCTGCTTCATTGTAACCAGGCACCAACAGGTACAATCTTAATCAACAAGTTAATCTGTTTGCAACTAGGAACCTATATTTTTGTACACAATGAATTTTCTTAATTAAAATTTCTCAGATTCGACCCCTTCAACGATCGAATTAGTTAAAACTCCTTTAAATAAAGTTATAGACCTTTATATCCTCTTTCCAACTGTACCCACTATACAATTTTAGACTTTTGTATGCGAAGATATTGCATCTCTGATATGCTACTGTCACATAGTTTACAAAGTTTGAAATTTGACTAAATGTTGGAAACTAACTAATTTCTGAATTAGGATACTAAAGGACTTATTGGGCCTGTTTTGACTTAACTAATGGCTTATTCATCCTAAATCTATTACTAACCTATTAAATAAATATTAAATATATTTAAAATATTTTAGTCTCTTAATTAAGCTTAATTAACTAAATCCCACTATATTAACTAAATGGACTTAATAAATCAAAGTCCATTAATAATATAAATTGGGTTCAAATTCTAGGGCATAACAATCTGCCATCCCTATGTTGAATATGTCATTCCTACATAAGTCTAGTATATAGTATAAAGGGATGACATAAATTTTGTGGAGTATCTCAATCCTAGTGTATCAGATCATAGCCCTATGGTAATCCAAACTGAAGATGTTGTTTTAGGAGGTCCTAAGTCCTTTTCATTTTTCACCATGTGTATTGTACATCCAGAGTTTATAAATGTTGTGGTACACAAAGGTGATTCATATTGTATGTCATCCCTATGTAGTATAAGTGTTATGCCCCGGAACCAGTTCATTTTTTTTTTTTAACATCGGAGTCCGACTGCGTAATCTCAGAACAAATTTCACTATAACAAATAGACATGATAGCTAAACAACCACAATGCGATTTAAATAAATGTCATAATCATCAACTAATCCAAAATATCCAAATATAGCTAATACTAAAATTCACAAATTACAATATCTATCAATGATGTATAAAATTCTCAATCTCACCAAAAAAAGAAAAATACATCAATCTCTCATTATTTCTATTACATCAAGTCTAAGAAAGTTATAAATTTCAATTTAAATAATCTCCTGAAGATGTCAAATACCTCAATCAGTAGTCTTCTCAATCCAGATTCTCTTTCTCATACTTTGAAAACGTTAATAGGGTTTATGAGTACAACCACTCTGTAGGCTTCAAATCATCTACATGACTTAACATATAGTAAATTTTACAAATCACATTATATAATTATATTAAAAATGATCTTACAGAGTTCTCTATGTATCTCAAATAAAAACATGATGCAAAAAATGGTCAGATATAAACTTATCAAATCAAATATATTTTTTAATAGCATGAATAGATCGACTAATATATAATATATATGGCATGATCAGATTCTTATCTAACTGAATAAGTCTACTAACCAGAACATATCATATATCAAATTGAACATATAGTAAATTTATCATGGCATAGTAACTTATCAAACGAGAGTTCATATTGTCACAATAGCTAATCAGAACGAATATAGATTTTTAATCAAATAGGCTGAAATCAAAATCACTGAGCATAGATGTCAAAAGAACAAATTGAGTAGATTATAAATTGAATCAAATAGATTGAAACAACAAATTATATTTCACATTTATGTATCAAATAAATCAAATCCAAACATATCAAATAGACATGCATCGAACTACCATATAAGGAGCCGAACAAATAAATGTTAGAGCATATAAGCAAGTATGCTAAGGTTATGGAACATACATAGCCGGAGAGTCTATTGTCCTACCTCAGATAACTGCAAACAAAACACAATCACCAGGATTTTCTCTTTTCCCAAAGACATAACTCATCCACGGATGCTTATGAAATGAGCCTCAATTTTCTTAAGATGGTAATGTCCAAACATATATCAAATAAATATGACATAAATATATTTTCACATATTTCATAATGATTATAAATCTGAAAATTAATTTGACAAAGTGATACTTACATATAAGAGTTAAAATACATAGTGTTATATACAAAATAGTCACTTAAAAAATCAACATGGTCATATAGATAGATAATCAGAGTAAAACTAATCAAAATAGGTTTCTGGATATAAAATATAGTCAAATAAATTTTCTTAGAATTTTTGGAATAACCAACATATTTTTCGGCTATGAAAACTAATTTTCAGAACTAATAAATTAACAAACAGGCCGAATAATATCAAAAAGATTTATAAAATTATCAAACTTGGCTAACATGTCAAATAAGTCATATGTAAACTGTGTACAAAGTTTTATCAATTTCAAGATTGGCTTGATATAATTTTGGATTCTTACTTTGATTCGGGGAATTTGACTTAAATAGAATTCCAACAAATCAAAGCAAAGGAAAAATTGAATAGAAAATAGAGTCATAAAATTCTCAAAATTTACAGAAAAGTCAATTATAATATATTAAAGGTATCCACAAACTTTGGTATGATTTAAACATGAATCAATTGAGAAATAGGACTCACAAGTTGATATTTCAAAACTGTCTAGACAAATTATATAGTCTAAAAATAATATTACGGAATAAACATCAAACGAATTCATCAAATTATGAAATTTATTGGACATCAATATAACATAAAAAATAGACTTATGTCAAAATTTCAGCTTAATTGGACATGGGACCAAGGAGAACAAACATTTGTAACTCATGTAATCATAATTAGAAACAGAACAGATTGAACGGACAGGCTGAGATAATAATCATATAATAAATAATAAAAAAGATCACAAAAATCTGAAAATTTATTATTATTAAGTAAACGTATATATGAAACTTCTTATTAATTTAATAGCTTTTAAAAATGTTTAAAAATTGTATAGTTTTTAATAGAAAATAGATCATGCTTCGAGTTATCTACCTACCTCTTGAAGAAAGATTGATTCTTAGTTCTCTTATGGCTTCCTTGCTATCTATCCATATTTTTTTCATCCTCTAAACTCTTTTTCACATTCTCTAAACTCTTTCCCACGTTATCTAAGCCTCCAATAACACAAAACATTGATTAGAATCAAATTCCCAAAAGAAATAATTATTAACAACTCTATTCTCTCAAGAACACCACATGAACTTACCTTTAAAAGAGAGCTGCATGTAATAGAGCTTTGAGCACGATCCTAAGGCTCTATTTATACTTATTTATCCTCCTAATATAATCACCAACACCCCATTTCTTTACTATAGTCGAACTCCTACTCTTCATTACTTAAAAGCCAAGTCAAAGTCACTTCCTTGTGCAAATTGGATTATGTTCATGCCACCTGCACTTTTTGTTTCTGAAGATCATTAAATTCGACCTCTGAAACGTCCGAATTAGGAAAACCTCTCTTCTACAAAGTTTTAGCACTTTTCGTTATATTTCTAATGTCACCACGCTCACTACTTTTGAAAATTTATATAAAAAGATATGTCTATTTTTCTGACCTACTGTCTTGAGTACTCCGAACTCATAAATTTAACAGATTTTCTTTCCGTATAAAGTTGTCATGATTTCGACTAGTAAACAACTTATTTTAAATATCTTGTCTTCAAAAAATTATGAAATTTTGAGTCATCGTTCTAATGGAAGTTGTCTTACTTAATTTAAAATTTTATACACAGAATTATGTTTAAAACACTAGGACTGTGTCAAGTAAATATGTATACATAATCCTAGTCTAAGTAGGTTTCCAATTATGTCTTTCTATCTATTAGTTAAAATCTTAATTATATTCAAATTTATTATACTCTACTTATAATCCAAGTCAAATATATTATACATAATTTTTTAAGTCGTGGTTAATTTTAATTATATCATCTTTTGTTTACTAATTTAAATCCTACTCCGATTAAGACTTGTTCTCTATAGATAGTCCTTTCTAAAACTGATCATCGATATTGTTGATCTCTAAAACATCAGAATTAGTAAAAATAGTCTTCTACAAAGTTATATATCTTTTTATATTCTTTCCAATTATACCAATTATGTCTTAATCAGAATTTTCTACAGAAAGTTATCATTATTTTACTATATTATTGTCTAATACATCAACTCAGAATTTAAACTAAATTAGTGAGCTATTCTTAATAGTATAATTTGACTAATGAGTTTTCATAATTTAATTAATTGGACTAAATCAAATTATTTAAACTCAGTCGTAGATTCTTATAATTAGTTAATTATTTTAATTTAAATTAATTAAATTTATTAATAGTTGTAAAAGTACGGAATATAACAATATGTCATCTCTACGAAATTTGATGCATATTAAATGACTGTCAGATGCAAAATTATCCACCTTTGAAAAACTTATCCTAACTATTATGTAGCCTATGAGGGTTTGTACTATAAAATGACTAAACACTTTTGCATTGCCCTTGGGCTAGCAAGTTTTACTCATATAAAATATAAAGAATGGCAATTGAATTCATATAATTTATACAATACTTATATTGACTAGACCATATATGAAAAGTGATATAGTCTGTTGCCAGAGTTCAGTCCGCTGGTAATAGATTGTAACAAGGGTCATTGGATCAAAATCAGATGGTTATTTTTTCCAAAAATAAATAAAGAAATGAGATGTGGTGGGTGCGTAGAGGCGGTAAACTACCCTGCACATTATAAACTATGTGAAACGTAGGTGTCACCCATCTTTTATGCAGGGGTGTAGGATGCTTGCACCCTCAGGCAGATGGCCATTTCATGTTTTTAATATTTTTTTTATCTTTTTCATTCATGTCTTACCTTCTCATGAATTTTAGGTGCCACAAGTGCAGCAAGACCCCCTAAAAAGTAGGATCTACCCCCTACAGTATCTACTTAACTCACAGTGGCTAGTTTCATGCATTATAAAAAGAATTCATAATCATAAGTACAAAACATATAAATGAAAATTGATAATTATTCTTTTGATAGTAACTGATGTGAAAGAAACCTAGTATTCTAAGGCCGCTTTGATTACAAACTAAGGTAGAATAAGATGCCTTGTCCACATTGTTCCTTCTTATTCACTTTGTCCAGATTTCTTAATTTAAGTGAGAATATCTTGTCCCAGGATAAGGGAAAACGCAATTTTTTACAAATAACCCAATACAAATTTTTGTATATGAAAAAAATTCTTGTAATTATATCTACATGTAGAAAAGCTTTTATTTTTTAATTTTAAAACAAATCCTAATTTATAAGTGATATCAGTAATGGTAGGCTTGGCGATATAGATTCTCTATGCATCCAATGGTTCTTTACATATACGTATGTTATAGGAGATTTTTCGCCGGTCAAAGGGGGTTCTTAACATAGATTATATAGGTGTTTTTGGCGTATATGCATTTTACAAGTAATTTTTTACATATACGAAATTCTTTATGGGGTTATTTACAAAAATCCCTAAGCATGAATTGTATTGTCTCGCATTGTTTGTTCTAACAAGAATAAGCATTACTTGTATCACCTTCTCACATTATAAATTTTTTATTTATTTTATCTGACTAATAACTTAGTTTAGATAAACTATAGTAGGATCACTGAAATCTTATGGAACTTTGTTCCGATATAAGTACTCCTGCCTAGTGTGCACCTCCGATATTTCATTAGTAAAATTTTTATTAGCACTGCTTTGATAGGAGAATATTAGATATCTTGATTTGATAATGAGATAGAATATAAGTAGAATACTATATTCTAAGTGAGGGGCAATCATTTATTTAATTTATTCGCGAAACAACTCATTCAAGGGTAGAATAATAATTTGTGCTCTCAAATCTAAATAAGCTGAACTAAGTAAGTTATCCATATTCATTGTTCTCTGCCCATCAAAACCGTCCCAAGTCATTATGCATCACCTAAAAATAATAGAACACTCCCCACTCAAGTGCTAGTAGTAGTAATTAAAAAGCTGGAAGGTGCAGGTCCTAGGTCCTAGTTTTAATGATGCAAACGAGTTGGATTCGATGCGGAACTAAGGTGAACTCATGATCATATCTGATAAATTATCGATTTAAAAATGCTATCTTCTACTTACCTGTAAGCTAATAAGCGGTAGAATAATTAAATTTTATTATACCGTATATATTAGGTCAGAAAAAAATTATATCTATTATATTATCTACTATGCATATCAGATTTGAAAAATGATTATATTAAGTAACCATGGATCGAATAATCGGAATATGGGGTACCATTTGCATCGTTACCAGCGCCCTTCCAGCTCTTCAAAACGCCACTTCCCACGAGGGCCCCGACAACACTGTTGACCTCCGCTAAGGCACTAACCAGGGATTCTCTTGTAAAATATGAGTTCGGATCTCCTCAGTAGGAGTTTGGACCCAACTCCAGCAGTAGCCAATCGTATCCTGCCACCTATAATAACTTGGCTTTTTACCTGAAAACCTCTTTTCTCATGAGCTGCAACTAGTTGCCATCCACCTAAGCAGGTTGCCGGTCACGCCCGCCTCTTCCCGCTCTCTCCTCTACTCCTCTTTAAACCCTGCGGTTTTATACGTCCATTCACTGTCTCTTCAGCCTCTCTCATCTCCTCCTCTCCAACCGAGCTGGGACGAATCGGACTCCCTTCTCTTTCTCCTCAACTCCGGCCACCTCCGACCTCTGTCATCTCCCCTTCCTCCCCAGCTCCTTTGCCTCTCTCCCTTCCTTTGCTCGTGCGTGCTGGTTCCCGACGAGGAGAAGACGTGTGCCGCCCTTCTCGACGCACAAGCTCCCTGCCGCCCCTCTCTCCCTTCCTCTGCTCGTGCGTGCTGGTTCCCGACGAAGAGACGCGCCGCCCCTCTCTATCTAGTTCCTGGACGGAGAAGTGTGTTCCCGACAAAGAAGACGTGTGCCGTCCCGTGCCGTCCCTTCCTATGCTCGTTGGTATGGTTTTCCCCTAACCTTCTCTATTTACTTCCCCTCTGTGATCCTTCACTGCAAGGCCTGGTTACCAGCCAGGTTCAGGTTGCCCTGTGCCGTCCCTTCCTCTGCTCGTAGGTATGCTTTTTCCCTATCATTCTCTATTTCCTTCCCCTCTGTGATCCCTCACTGTAAGGCCTGGTTACCATCCACGCCTACCAACAGATAGATTACTCATTTTATATGCTTGAAAAATGAGGCCAAGAGAAAATTAGGTTCCACTTAAGGGAAGATTAGGTTGCTTCTACTTTCTTGAGTTGAAATCTAGATATAAATCACCGTATCTATTAGGTGAAATTCAGTTATTCCCATGTTTTATGTTAGCACAACTATTGGTCTTATCCCAATCTTAAATAATACGAAATTAAAGATAAACACTTAGAATGATATTTTTAACATGATTTATTTTTATCCTCACTTAAATTATCTCCATATCAGCTGGCATTACCCAAGGACAGGCTTGGCATCATAATAAGAGAGGGATAAGGATGACTGGTCCTCATTTCTTATTTGGCATCAATTAGGTTTCACCTAAAACCAGAGATAACATGCAAGAAATAAGGGAGTAAGTTATTCTTCTTTATCCCCAATTTTAAGATTAAAGATTGAGATAAGTTGGTTGATCAAAATGATAGAAGGACTTATTTCTAACTCATTTTCTCTTGATATTCCTTTTTACACTAAAAACATACTTTGATATCATTACTTTGATATCTTAGGGGGTCCAGTTTCGTCCCATTTACTGTGTGGGCCGGCCCATTTACTGTCGAGGTATGTTGGATATTTCTGCCAGCAAACTCGTGTGACTAAGTTTGCCCTTGCGAGTGAGAGACATCCTTGTTACACTATCGTGTACGGGACGAAGGTTTTCTCCTCGTTTTCTTCCTATTGTAAAGTGCATTAACTCCTTGAAATATATAATAAATGGGATATCAACATCGTAATTAAACAAATCACTCTTAGGCATTGTAGGCTTCAAAACAAATTAAGCTTTGGATTATACTTGTTTAAAGTAATTGAAAAACATTGATTGGCTTCTATTGGTCCTTTACTGAAGCACATTTTTGTATTGTCATGATGTTCTGTCAAGACAACGTCACATTTGAAAGCATGCCCCTTTCCCCGCTTTATGATAATTGCCTTGCTTTATGCTCAACTGAGCTTCATTTTTGTTCACTAGAAGATATTTTTATATGCCTTTGCGATGATGAGAAACTGGCAACTATATTACTGCTTTGATATATGAAACTAGCAACCCTAGTGCGTAGAAGTTTACTTCTGCCCAGAAAGGAAATTATGTAAAGAAAGGAAATCCTATCAGTACACGTTTGGACCGGAATCTAGTAGTACTGAGAGAGGGAGGGCCCAGATATTTATCAAATTTTAGGATCATATGAGAGGTTCTTTTTGCAATGTTTAACCCATCCCTCTCTCAGTATTGTTGGACTCCACTCCAAACGAATATTGGGAGGACTCTTCTCTTATGTAAACGCTTACCCTATTTTGCATCACCGGAATAAATTATGTCCTTTGCCCTTCAATGGGTGTCATCAGTGTACTTGGTGGCATTACTTGCACTTGCTGAGTCACTTTCTAGTGATACCTACCTGGCCCCCTAGTTCTTGGCAAGATGCATCTAGTCTTTAACAGATGCATTGGGTGCAATGAGGTTCATATCCTCCCACTGGTAGCTGGCAAAAACTGTAGCTTTGATGGACTCCGTCAAGCCTATATGCATTGCCTCATGCTCTCCTATGGAACCAGATCGCCGAGACTGAAGTATCTGGACCTTCCTGCACTTTTGGATACATCAAAAAGGGATATATTTGTTCTGTCACATTATTTCAAAAGTAAATTATCTATTCACCTATCTTTTGATATATCTAAAAACGTGGAGAGGTCCAGACTACTCGATCCAGATGATCTCGTTCCCTCTTCCGTACTTTTGCACTACTGTTCCATCCAACTTAACGTTACCTTACTGACCCAATTAAAGATGTACATTCTGACTAAGTATAAGAGTGTCTAATCAGAGCAAGGTTGAGATAAGAAGTGAAAAAAAAGAAACAGGGAATGAGTGGAATTAAGCACATTAAGTAAAACTGAGATGACTGGTGCATACTTTCTAGAACTGCTAGTATGACCATGATTTAATATCATTCTTTTAAAGTGAGACATGTACATAGGTTACACCAAAATGGTCATCATATATACTATTTCTAACCATGAATTCATTCATTTTCCTTAAATTTTAGTATATTTAGAAACTTATATTGGGCTAATTGTGCCGTCTTTCAGCTAGAATTTCATTAATGTCTATTCAAGAAGTTCTTTAAATGATGTTTATAGCAAGAATACGAAGCTGATATTTAGATAGAGGATTTTCTGCCTCGAGAAGTTTTAAATTTCTACTAGGTCAATTTGAGTGACCAAAATCCTTTTTTTTTTGAACTGTAGAGACTAGAGAGTGACCAAAATCATAAACTTTATTGTTTCTTCCTGCGAGAATGTGAGTTCCTCTTAGTCTCTCAAGGGGCTTATAGGCTTTGTTGACCTCCTTCCCTTTGTCTTCCACTTGTTCTTCTTGCATTTATGCTTATAACCAATCATACGTATTATGAGATGTGCAATACATCCAATCTTTACTCCTTTGTTCTATCTCAAAGAAAACAAAAATCAATATTTTGATTTTATTAAATGTCAAACTTTTGAGAATAGAGATGTGTCACTGTCACATCAATTTTACGAGAATCCTAAAAATATTATATACTGAAAAAAAATCTATATCTACTTATATTTTGACACATTATCCAAATAATCCTAGTCTAAACAAGCATGATCTAAGGCTCTATGTCCCTGATGACGGAAACAATTTGCAATCTCCATTCCTGTACGTGTATTTAAAAAATAAATGAATACATAAAGCCTGAATCTGTGGACTCCCTTTGTTATCCATTGTTAAGGTTACCATCTCATTTGAAGCTCAAGTGAGGCTCGGCGTGGGATCAGGGCAGTCCAGCCCAAACTGACAGAGGCCCAGTGATGTGGCAACCTATTTGGGCCCAATTTCACCTTGACGTTGATGTTGGATTCTAGTGGTGACCAAATATGCGCGGCCCCCAAAACAAAGTTTTTTGTCCATTTTTTTCAATAAAAAATATTATGTTCAAAGACTACTTGCGCTTGGCTTCAGATCGAAGGAAAAAAAATTTCCCTCTATTAACGTAATGAATAAGGTTTTAATACAAAAAAAAAATTAGACATAAAAAATGAAAAGTCATTTTCAAATTTTGTCTCAAGAACTCAATGACTCATTCTGTATGCATCCACGTGCATGTGTAGAGATGGAGCCTCCTTTTTCCCAGACTCCCAGCTTACCCTGGCAGTAGAATGGAAGGCAACCTTGGAAAGTCCCAACTGTGAGAAGGTTGCCTGATCCAAAAATTGCATAAGCCTAATTAGAAATTTAGAATGTGTTTGTCCTTCACGTCAGAAATGACTTTTTATGTGATAATTTTGGCAGTTGAATTATTATAATTTAAATCTTTAGTAGAATGTAGATATTCATGTGTTGAACTGTGCATGACAACGTGGTGGGCTTTACAGGTCCCCAAATAACGTCCTTGGTGGTGCCAGTTGAACAACAAGCTGGGTCTTCTATGGGCCTGGATTAAGCTTTTCCAGACATGGCCGAATCGCGCTTTTAAACTACCATTACTCTAGCATGCCATGTCTTTTTATTATATTTCTTTGTCACCTAAAAAAGACGAGTTACATGGACATTTTTTAAGTTGTTATTAGTCTCTCATGATAGGGACAACTCTAAGAAGAAGGTTATTAGTCTATCTGTCTAGCTATCACTTATCTATCTGATTTTGTTTATGTAAATGTAGATTTTCTTTTTGTCAGACTATATTACTCTTTTGGTATATGAAACTGACAACCCCAGTGCGTAGAGGTTTACCTCTGCTTAGTACCAACGGATAATATATAAGTAGGTAGATATATACTTGTGGATGTGCATGTGAATTATAATGTAATCTCTTTAGATGTAGACGTGGATGTATATGTCATTTTTTGTTAGATGTGCAGTTGTGGATGCGCTACTTATCTAGGTATCTGTGTAGGTATGTATCTGTCTAAATATCACTCATCTATCCGATTTTGTTTATGTACATGTAAATTTTGTTTTTGTCAGACTATATTACTCTTTGGGTATATGAAACTGGCAACCCCAGTGCGTAGAGGTTTACCTCCGCCTAGTACCAACGGGTAATATATAAGTAGATGGATATATACTTGTGGATGTGCATGTGAATTATAATGTAATCTCTTTAGATGTAGACGTGGATGTATATGTCATTTTTCTTTACATGTGCAGTTGTGGATGTGCTACTTATCTAGGTATGTGTATAGGTATGTATCTGTCTAACTATCACTCATCTATCCGATTTTGTTTATGTACATGTAAATTTTGTTTTTGTCAGACTATATTACTCTTTTGGTATATGAAACTGGCAACCCCAGTGCGTAGAGGTTTACCTCCGCCTAGTACCAACGGATAATATATAAGTAGATGGATATATACTTGTGGATGTGCATGTGAATTATAATGTAATCTCTTTAGATGTGGACATGGATCTATATGTCATTTTTTTTAACATATACAGATATGGATGTGCTATTTATCTAGATATGTGTATAGGTATCTATCTGTCTAGCTATCACTTATCTATCTGATTTTGTTTATGTACATATACATTTTCTTTTTATCAGACTATATTACTCTTTTGGTATATGAAACTGGCAACTCCAGTGTGTAGAGGTTTACCTCCGCCTAGTACCAACAGGTAATATATAAGTAGGTGGATATATACTTGTGGATGTGCATGTGAATTATAATGTAATCTCTTTAGATGTGGACGTGGATCTATATGTCATTTTTTTTTGACATGTGCAGATGTGGAAGTGCTACTTTTCTACGTATCTGTGTAGGTATGTATCTGTCTAGCTATCACTTATCTATCCGATTTTGTTTATGTACATGTACATTTTCTTTTTGTCAGACTATATTACCTCCGCCTAATACCAACGGGTAATATATAAGTAGATGGATATATACTTATGGATGTGCATGTGAATTATAATGTAATCTCTTTAGATGTGGACGTGGATCTATGTCATTTTTTTGACATGTGCAGATGTGGATGTGCTATTTATCTAGGTATGTGTGTAGGTATCTATCTGTCTAGCTATCACTTATCTATCTGATTTTGTTTATGTACATGTAGATTTTCTTTTTGTCAGACTATATTATTCTTTTGGTATATGAAAGTGACAACTCCAGTGCGTAGAGCTTTACCTCCGCCTAGTACCAACGAGTAATATATAAGTAGGTGGATATATACTTGTGGATGTGCATGTGAATTATAATGTAATGTCTTTAGATGTGGACGTGGATCTATATGTCATTTTTTTTTTACATGTGCAGATGTGGATGTGCTATTTATCTAGGTATGTGTGTAGGTATCTATCTGTCTAGCTATCACTTATCTATCTGATTTTCTTTATGTACATGTAGATTTTTTTTTTGTCAGACTATATTACTCTTTTGGTATATGAAACTGGCAACCCCAGTGCGTAGAGGTTTACCTCTGCCTAGTACCAACGGGTAATATATAAGTAGGTGGATATATACTTGTGGATGTGCATGTGAATTATAATGTAATCTCTTTAGATATGGACGTGGATATATACTTGTGGATGTGCATATAAATTATAATGTAATCTCTTTAGATGTGGACGTGGATCTATATGCCATTTTTTTTGACATGTGCAGATGTGGATGTGGTATTTATTTAGGTATGTGTGTAGGTATGTATCTGTCTAGCTATCACTTATCTATCCAATTTTGTTTATGTACATGTAGATTTTCTTTTTGTCAGACTAGATTACTCTTTTAGTATATGAAACTGGCAACCCCAGTGCGTAGAGGTTTACCTCCGCCTAGTACCAACGGGTAATATATAAGTAGATGGATATATACTTGTGAATGTGCATGTGAATTATAATGTAATCTTTTTAGATGTGGATGTGGATCTATATGTCATTTTTTTTAATATCTAGTTATGTGTGTAGGTATCTATCTGTCTAACTATCACTTATCTATCCGATTTTGTTCATGTACATGTAGATTTTCTTTTTGTCATGTTATATTATTCTTTGTTTATGAGATTATATGAAATCAGACAAGTGTACAAATGTGAAAAATGTACAATTTTTAGAGGAGATGCTGCCGAATTTTTTTTAGGGTATTGTGTATGAGGCCTGCCGAACCAGAGTCTAGGTCCAGTGCCATGAAGTGATGCGACAAACACAAAATCCCCACCATCTCTTCCTGACTTTATCCTCCCAAGCCTTACCGTCCAGTTTGTTAGAGTATGGACTTTATCTTAACAACACAAAATTTTCATTCCACGAGCACATGGATTAAAGTCTATTGAGGCCCTCAATCTACATTATTGAGTCTTATGTGATTAGTAAAATATGGGGCAGTGTTCAATCTCCATATTAGACTATAATTTTCTCCATGCATATATTTTAGCAGCTCCTTCATAATGTCATCTTGCTCCTTGAGAAATATACTCATCATCTTACATTTGGTTGAAGTTGAAGAGATAAATTTGAGCCAAGCACAATGTCCTATACAATGAAGTATGAAATTACCCTGTAACATAGACATTGCCTGTCTGATTTCATTTTCTATGAATACTTCAAGCATGCTTGTCTGATTAAATGATGTTTGTCTTCTTAAAATCTTAGTGAACCTCATGATCTTTATGTTTAAGCAATGTTCATTTTATAATATTTTTTTTAGTTTATGCCGTATGTATTTTAAAATACTATGTTATATATATTTGTTAATTGATTTTGTACTATATTATTTTGTATAACAATGTGTTTTCCTTCTCAGCAAAATAGAAAGTACTAAAATGACTCAATAACAATTCCTTTGTCATCGATGCTTCATTTCCTACTATGTTGAATATATTGAAATGACTAGTCTTTCATCGGGAATTTCTTAAGAAGACTCCATTTAAAGTTTTTCTTGATATCCCACCACTAGCATTTGAAAGTGCATTGCTTAGAGAGGTGGTCGGGAGTTATGTGAAGGATGAAGACTTTTCAATTGCTGGAAAGAGAGTTAAATTTACCGCAGATGACGTCGGTCTCATTCTCGGTCTTCTATGTTCTGGAAGTTCTATTCAACTATGTGGACGTGTAAAAAAATTAAAGCTGCATAAGTTGTGGATTGGAGATAAATTTAGCACACATAGGGATAACATTTTTGTGAAACTGGTGGAATTAGAGGATTTGAATGATGAAGCATCCATTCGGTACACAGTTAGTTTATGGATTGCTTTTATGTATGCGTCATTCTATTCCCCCAGAGCTCTTTTTCATGTCCGTCACATATATTGTACTATCTTGAGAATGCGGAGACAATCAAAGAGTACAATTGGACAGCGGCTATTCATTCATTCCTCCTGCAAAATTTAGATAAAGTTGCAAAGAATGTGAGATCAAGACTTAGAGGTAACGAAACCAACAAGTCTCCTTATCTCGTTGGATGTACCGCCGTCTTATGTGTAAGTTTTTAATTAATTTAACTTCTTTTAGGTGACTTTTTTTTTTATATTATACTTATGTACTTTTGTTTTAATATTTTTGCAGGCTTGGTTCCTTGAGCATTCAGGCTCAATACCTACTTCTTCTATTCAGTCTGTACCAAGACTCTTTAGATGGTACAAGACTAGCCTTTTGAGAAAAGATGGTGTGAAAAGAACGATTTTGGGAAAAATAAAGAAGACTAAGGTATCTTTTCATTTTACAATGTTGCTTATGTTTACATTAAAATGTAACTTACTTGTTTTTATTTTTCAGGTAATAGAAAGATTACAACCTTCTACAGTTGAAACAACATCCTCCGATGCACCCATCCATAGTTCAAGTTGGAGGATAATCGAAAAAGAGAAGGATGTGATCCGAAAAATGCGCCAAAAAGAAGAAATCGATGAAGAAATAGAAGAAGCGCAAGAAAGAGAGAATGTACAAAAGAATGGAGAAGATAGCATTTTACTTAAGCATATGGTAGAACAGGTGAAAATGCTTACTGAAGAATGTCGGAAGTCTCAAGAATGGAAGTTAGCATATGAGAAAGAAATTGAAAATATGAAAAATGAAGTTAAAGATTTGAAGAAGGCTTTGCTTTTTACTAGACAGAAAGAAGAAGAAGAAGAATTTCAAATTGAAAATGTCACAACTGAAGGGAAAGATTTTGAGATAAAAGGTGCAGAAGAAGAAAAAACAACAAAAGAAGAAGCAGAGGTTCCCATATCATCACTTGTGAAGGGAATTAAGGATAGAACTGATACGAATATTAGAAAACGCTCAAAGAATTTAAGGTCTCCATTTGTCTTTAAGAGGAAGAATCTGAAGAAGAAGAAAGTTGATGTAGAAAAAATCTCAACATCACAATGACTAGAAAATGTTCATGAGATTATAGACGAGTGTTTTGAGAAATTGAAAAATAATGAAGAATCTAAGGTAAGTCATTTTGTTTTAACTTCTTCTGCATAATTTTTTGAATATTCATGAACTAGTCTTTTAAATATCTACTATTCTAGTCTCATTGGCAGAAAAGAAGAGATTATGTTGGGAAAGATTTTATTTCGGATGATGAGAAAAAAATTATTGAAGATTTTTTAGGAGAAGAGATTATTAATAAGTAAGTCACTTTTCATATCTTTTAATCATATATTTGATGTTAAACAATATTCTAATTCTTTTGACTAATTATTTTTATGACAGTCACTTAGTATACATTACATTTGCCAATGCGTGCATATATCAATCATATATTGAAGATTTACTTTTCAGCGATCACTTTATTTCTGGAGATGTAAGTATATATAACTATGTAAACTGGGCAGTTGTTACACTATATTGATTTTCCACCTTCATATTGATTTTATTAATTGTTGAAAATTTTTGATAGGTTATTGATGTGTACTGGGAGGTACTGTTGGAAAGAATGGAGAAAGACAAGAATGAGTTCCGAAATTGCATATTTCTTCCATCATTTCTACCAGTGAGTTGACTATAATATTCAAGTTCAAGACTCTTCATGTTGATATTTGGATACATAATAATGTTGACTATTTTTTATTGTTTAGGGCAACTTGAAAAGTTTTCCTGATAAATCACTTGAAAGTTTTGAGAGGAGTGTAAGTACTTACTTACGGGTGGGGTCAAAAGAAGAATTTTTTTAGTTGTCTAGAATATTCGTTGTTTGTCACTCGACAGACCATTTTCATCTTCTTGTAATTGATGTTGAGAATAAATGTTTTGTATCGTACAATTCATTGAAAGGTCACCCCATATACAAAAAGGATGCAGAAGAATTGGTATGGGCCTACAAACTATACATAAATGACATTGTAACTTGTATTTCTCTTCTACTGTATGTTATAATAATATGTATTCTTTTTTTTTGCCCTAGGTTAATAAGTTGAAAGAAGTATTAAATTCCATATTTGAATGTGATGAGATCTTTCAGTGGGAATTTAAGATCAATGCAGAGTGTCCAAGTCAACCTAGTACGAGGTATAACATGTTTTTTATGATGTTTCAAATGCAATTACCTGTAGAATTATCATTTTGAAATATGAATATAATGGCGTCTTATTGTTTTTTTTCGATAAAAAGTGTGGATTGTGGATTATACGTCATGAAGTTTGCAGAATGCCTCGTACGTAAAGGAGACGTCCAATGAAATTTTTGTGAGGTATAAATGAAGTATACATAAGTTTAAGATTTTTAGATAGACTAATATCGTTGTATCTTTCTAATGTTGAAAGTATTTTGAATGCAAGACCATGTGACCGCATTAAGGACTTGGCTTGCTTTGTACGTTCTTAAAAAGAAAGCAAAATAATTGAAATAATTTGATGGGGACGTTAAGAGTACAATGAATGTAAAGTGGATGGGCTTGAAGTCTAGAGAGATATAATTTTTTCATTTTTTTCTTGTAAAGTGGATAGGAAAATCATGAGTCACACTTTATACAATTCATAAATTTTTTTGTTCCAATTGATGTATTATGTTTTTCAGTTTCAGAGGGTTTGATGTAGGTACATATGTGCTTTCCTACTTAATACTTGTGTTTTTGTAGTTTATGTGATGTCCAATATTTGGTGGAGAAAATTGATGGAGTTGGATATATTGTGCATTTTAGTTCGCGTGGAGATGAATGTGTTGTGTTCTTTTTAGAGTGGTTTTATGGCTATACAGATGTATGTGCTGCCCAATGTTTGGTGGATAAAATGGATAGAGTCGGATGTATATATTGTGTACTTTAGTTTTCAGATACTTTGATGGACGTATAGGATGTGTTGTGCTCATTTTAGGGTGGTTTGATGACTACGTATATGTTGTGCTATAAGGCTGCGTAACAGGGCGCATGTGCTGCAGATAAATGTTTTCTTGGCTGTTTACAAATCTATTTCGGCTTTGAGGCTGGCTAAATCCCTTCAGGAATCAGAACCTTCATGTGTTGTGCACTTAGAGGTGATCCTGCGGTTTTAGTACGGACTTGTTTTCCATGCTGTTTATGCAGTTGAAGAAATTATTGAAATTTTGTAAAGATGGTAGATGGATGTTTAACTTCCTGTATTATTACACCAAATTTGTAAACACTTATTACAATGATTTTCACCGATAGAAAAGATGAGGATACAAGATGAAGGCCTGCAAGTGCCAAGAGATCAAAAGCATTTTTGTATTCTTTTTTGTTCGGCTTCTGTGATGGGTGTAGTTTGGTGTTCTACTTAGTATTCTGGTGATCTGCGTTGGTATGCATTAGCTAAATAGGAAAGCAAAAAGTTGCAACGGTTATGGTGGTATTCCTGTGCCCATGGTCGTATTTATGTGTTCTGCGTAGTAGTCTAACGTCACAGGTTATCATCCCAGTTAACGTAGTAGTTTTCTGCACTACGTTGTATTTAAACGCACAAGGGTGTATTTTCGTGGAGCACCAAAAAACACAGAAATTGGACCCTGTTATGGGTGCAGTTTGCTGTTCTACGTAGTATTCAAGTGATCTGTGGTGTATTCTGGTGATCTGCGTTGGTATGTATTGGTTAAATAGGAAAGTAGAAAGTTGCAATGGTTATGGTGGTATTTCTGTGCCCATGATCGTATTTATGTGTTCAGCGTAGTAGTCTAACGTCACAGGTTATCATCCCAGTTAACGTAGTAGTTTTCTGCACTACGTTGTATTTAAACGCGCAAGGGTGTATTTTTGTGGAACACCAAAAAACACAGAAATTGGATCCTGTTATGGGTGTAGTTTGGTGTTCTATGTAGTATTCAGGTGATCTGTGGTGTATTCTGGTGATCTGCGTTGGTATGTATTGGTTAAATAGGAAATCAGAAAGTTGCAATGGTTATGGTGGTATTCCTGTGCCCATGGTCGTATTTATGTGTTCTGCGTAGTAGTCTAACGTTACAGGTTATCATCCTAGTTAACGTAGTAGTTTTCTGCACTACGTTGTATTTAAACGTACAAGGGTGTATTTTCGTGGAGCACCAAAAAACACAGAAATTGGACCATGTTATGGGTGTAGTTTGGTGTTCTACGTAGTATTCAGGTGATCTGTGGTGTATTCTGGTGATCTGCGTTGATATGCATTGGTTAAATAGGAAAGCAAAAAGTTGCAACGGTTATGGTGGTATTCCTGTGCTCATGGTCGTATTTATGTGTTCTGCGTAGTAGTCTAACGTCACAGGTTATCATCCCAGTTAACGTAGTAGTTTCTGTACTACGTTGTATTTAAACGTACAAGGGTGTATTTTCGTGGAGCATCAAAAAACACAGAAATTTGACCCTGTTATGGGTGTAGTTTGGTGTTCTATGTAGTATTCAGGTGATGTGTGGTGTATTCTGGTGATCTGCGTCGGTATGCATTGGTTAAATAGGAAAGCAGAAAGTTGCAACGGTTATGGTGGTATTCCTGTGCCTATGGTCGTATTTATGTGTTCTGCATAATAGTCTAATGTCACAGGTTATCATCCCAGTTAACGTAGCAGTTTTCTGCACTACGTTGTATTTAAACGTATAAGGGTGTATTTTCGTGGAGCACCAAAAAACATAGAAATTGGACCCTGTGATAGGTGCAGTTTGGTGTTCTACGTAGTATTCAGGTGATCTGTGGTGTATTGGTATGCAGTAGCTCATGTCTGAGAGGAAAGACAGAAAGAGGAAGCATAAACTTCATATAACACCAAAACATCGCATGTAAATGATCTGATGTGTATTTAATCACTGGAAAAAGAATAGTAACTCCACACTTCGATACTATAGACGACATCCAGCCACTTCTATTTGATTTAAAACACCATTCAGAACTAAATAACAACTCATTCATAATAACAATTATGGTGTTAGAACACACTTCAATGCTTATACTTCTATTTCTTCTTTTGATCTACACAAAAAAGATCTTTTGTTTGTCATTTATACAAACGTCTTGGATCTGTCATACATACACAAAAAGAAGTTCTATAAAAGTGAAGGCTTCTTAAGTATCTATTTCTGCTTTTGATCTGCACAAAAAAGATCTTTTGTTTGTCATCTATACAAGTGTCTTAAATCTGTCATATATACACAAAAAGAAGTTCTTCAAAAGTGAATGCTTCACACTTTAGTCTTGCATTCCACTTGTTGCACTTCAATTTTGTCCAAAGGATCTAACAACAACAGTTTCAACATCCTACATTAGAATTTAAATGTTAGGAAGATAAATAATCAAATTGAAGTAACTATTTCTCTATTGGTGAAGTACCTGAAGTAATTGTGACATATGTTGAGGATGATAAATAAAATTTTCTTTCACCCATGGTGCAGAAGAGTTTGATGCTTGAAAGTAAGGACCAACGGTAGTCAAAGGACATGGAGTAGTAGTCTGTTCTGATGTAGTAGCCACTTGTCTTCTTTGTGTCTTTTTCAATTTCAACTCGAGAGATGACTTTATTCTTCGCCTGGGACGACCTTTCTATACCCTCCTCTTTACTCCTTTAGCAACTTCACTATAAGGCTTAGTCAGATCTATTGTATTCACATTGTCACTATTGGCTAGACACATAATAGCACACTCATTTCTCTCCTGAAAATCCACAATTTGAATATCTTTGCTATTTGGCTCATTTAAGTCACAATTCTTTACCATTTCAAGTATCTCTTCATTTGTTCTAATACACATATTTTGCACATGATCATAAAGCTTAGAACTTTTTGCAGCTACTGTTGACAACTTCACAAAGTTGGACAAGAGCTTAGTATATCTCTGAGCAACTAGTTTCTTCTCATTGCTAACATTGGAAGGCTGATTTATGCACTTTGAAATAACAAAGTTTGCTGCATCTCTAGTCCATCTAAACAAGATGTACCTTTTTGGGATAGATCGGATTTGTTTGTGCAAAAAGATCCGAAAGATATGACGACAGAAGATACCTGAAAATTCAAACATTTTGCAAGTGCATGTAGCTAGAGTTTCTGTACAGTTCAGTGTTATCCTGTGTGAATGTTTCGAATAATAAAAAACTAAACATGACATCTCATCATTTGTTTCATCGTACACATTGAATAATAAGTCAATTCCCCTTTTGTACTGTTTTTCAAGCAACTCATAAATCTCGGGAGTATATATGTGTACTGCTTCTTTTAAAAGTGTAGTGGGTGCATACAGTCTTAAAAATCGTTGTCTCGTGTTCACATCAGATCGTTGCTTTTGTGCCCTTCTGTCATCGACTAATCTTTCAAAGTTGTGGAAAAATCTAAGCATAGATTGTCGTATGTCCAAGTATTGTTTCAAAACTTTATTGATGCTTTCACAACGCTGAGTGCTAACCATATGAGCTATGAAGGTATTTCTTCCATAAACTAGTGCCCATTTTTCTCTATCTTCAAATAGTTGCTTCAGCCATTCATTGTCATGTAATTCATGATCATCAATAATCTTTTGTCATGCCTTTAAAAAGTTATCCTCTTCCTCATGATTATAAACACAATCTTCAAATGCTCTTTTGAATGTGTCTGTTGGGTTCCAAACATGACTTAAGTGCTTGCATGCATTTTGATACATATGCTACACACAAATTCTATGATATGTATTTGGAAGTTCACTGGCTATACCAATAGCCATAGCTTTGTCCTGATCTGTCAAGATGGTCTTAGGATGCTTTCCTGACATTGCTTTTAGAAATGTAGAAAATAACCATTTAAAAGTACTTGCTGTCTCATCATATAGTAGTGCAGCCTTAAAAAAACTGTCTGCCTATGATGATTCACACCGAAAATGGTGCAAATGGCCGACCATAACTGTTAGTTTTATATGTTGTGTCAAAGCACAATACATCTCCAAACCGTTCATAATCAAGACACATTCTGACATCAGCCCAAAAAATATTTGTTATCATTTCATCTTTGTCAAGCTGTATGAAATATACAAAAGATGGATCTTCATGTTGTCTTTCTTGAGAATACTATAACAATCCACCTGCATCAAATTCCAACATTTGATTCATCCTTTTGGTGCGTAAATGATTCTTGTAATCTTATAAAATATAACCAAGACAATTTCGACCTCCTGCTTGGTTAGTCATGAATTCAAATGTCTCCTTAGGTCGTAGACCAGACGCCTCAGCAATATTAGTCACTGCAGCATGAGTACTCGTGAATTTTTTATGTGAACGCAAGAGGAATGCTTTTGATGGAGTCTCAAGCTCATGATTATGAGAAGATTCAAACTGTGTGATACGGTATTTGCCATTTTTATACAAAGTAACAAACATCTTGAGTCCGCACCCCATTCTTGTTTCACATTAACATCTCGTTTTTCTTTTCTTCTCCACCCTTCTCTAGAACAAACAAATTTTCTTGATTTTACGATTCCATCTTTAGTCTTACATAAATGTTCTTTCCGAATACTAAAATCCATGCCCTTAGCATATGAAAGATAGCAGTCATATGCTTCTTCTGTATTTTGAAACTCCATACCTATTGAAATATGTCTTGAGTCATATGATGATGATTGACAAGTTATATTGTCTACTGATGTTGTCCTGCAAAAAAAAAAAAAAAAAAATCAAAATGAGAACCGTTTTTTTTAAAAGAAAATAACAACATTATCTATTAAGAAATATTTGTAACTAAGAATAAAAAAATAGTACCTTTCAAATGTTTTAGGCAACCCTCCTACAAATTCTGCTCTCTTTTCTTCTAAGTCCATTGATAACCTTCAAATATAACCTTGCAAAAATTTCTAAATTGTTTATCCTTAAACACTACCATGATTCTCAAATAAATATAGGAAACATGGGATCTACATCATCTAGTGGCCATAGCAATTGCCTGCAAGGAAAATCGGATGTTAAATTTGCGAGCCTCCTTTGTGATTCTCAAAAGCATCTCCTACTCTTCTCAAGTTATTCTAATTCTTTTTCTATGTCCTGTTTAAGACAGTAATGGTACGTGAAACATTGGGTAGAATTGATTAGATTAAGATCATTACATGTACAATAGGGAATACTTGACAGAATATACCCAAGGGGAGAAGAAGAAATGTACTATTAGTCAGTATGGACCAACTATTCTCCTTCTGAATAGTTCTCTTTTAGTCCAGTTAATCAACTTTTCGGTTTTTTTTTTTTTGTGGACACTTTAGTAATACTTGTTGTGCGCCAGCCGCATGCAGCAGAAGGGTGCGCCCATGCGACAATACTTCGCGTGATTGAAATCAGTGAGAAAGGGGATGAGAGAAGTAACATCAAGACATATCTGTTATTGTTCTCTTAGCTAGCAAAACAGTTGGCATGCTTAGAATGTGCCGAGCACTCTTTTGGCATGCGGACACTAGTAGTATGAAGTTAATTGTTATGTACATCACCACATTAGATCATAGTAAATTTCACCATGAAAGATCCACAAAAAATGAAAAAAAAAAAAAATTACAGATTGTGCTCTATTTAGCTGAAAGTTGGCCTAGAGAAGAGCAGAACCATATAACAAATTTTCCTTTTCCTCTTCATCTAGACAACTAGCCAAAGTCTAAAAGAACCTTGAAACACGCCCTATGCTGTCCTTTAAGATTAAGCTAATCCTACGATGAGGGTATCTATGCTTCTGTAAATTTACTTTAATTCTGAAAATAACAAATGTACAAGCAAAGTATTCACAATGAATGTGTAGTCTAGTTGTTCTTTCAAGAAGTTTTGAAGGAAATGCGAGTAAAATAGTCACATTACTTGATTAATAATATAATGAAAAAAAGGCCAGAATCACTTATCCAACAAGAGAAAATAAAATAACAATAGACTCTATTGGCTTGTGGCTTTGATGTATTTTGATATCTGCACATTGTTTTCTTAGACTACCTCAAGTATGCACCCTAGACTATGGTCTGCAGATTGGCCTGTCAACACAGCTGCATTTTCAGTCAACTAGAATACCAAGAACAAGAATCATCTGACGACAATACAGTACATAACCAAATGAAAGCCCACCAATAGGGACATGGAAGTTGCCATTGCATACAACGGAAAAATTATTCTTGATTTGAAATTATCCAGGAACTAGATAAAGGTGTTACGTCTCTTCATCCAGAACCAGCAGGCACGAGCAAAGGAACGCGCTTCTCCAGCCAGGAACTAGAGAGGGGCGACACGTCTCTTCGTCGGGAAACAGCACGCACAAGCAGCGGAAGGGAGAGAGGGGCGACAGGGGGCTTGTGCGTCGAGAAAGGTGGCACACGTCTTCTCCTCGTCGGGAGCCAGCACGCACGAGCAGAATAAGGGGGAGAGGCCAAGGAGCTGGGGAGGAAGGGGCGGTGGGGAGGAAGGGGAGATGAGAGAGGTCGGCAGTGGCCTGAGTTGAGGAGAAGGAGAAGAAGGGTGTCTGGTTCGTCCCAGCTCGGTTGGAGAGGAGGAGATGAGAGAGGTGGAAGAGACGGTGAATAGACGTATGTGCGTGCGGTTTGAAGAGAAGCAGAAGAGAGAGCGGGAAGAGGCGGGCGTAACCGGCAACCAGGTCAGGTGGATGGCAACCGGTTGCAGTTCGTGAGAAAAGAAGTTTGCAGGTAAAAAAAGTCAAGTTATTACAGGTGGCAGGATACGATTAGCTATTGCTGGAGTTGGGTCCAATCTCCTACCGAGGAGATCTGAACTCGTAAAGTATATATACACAAAGACCACCAATCTGCGTTGACCACTTGGTTCAAGGGTTCGCTCGAAAGCCTTTAATCCCATCGAAGGCTCCCCATCATGCCGTCTCTGTAGTCGCCATCCGTTGCTAGCTGCTTGATCTCCTAGGGGAGGGGGAGATGCAGAAGAAGGCGGGCAGGGGCGCCGACCGCATCAGCACGCTGCCCACGGCCGCGCTCCACCGCATCCTGTCATTCCTCCCGACCATGGAGGCGGCGCATTAGTGTGTTGTCGAGGAGATGGCGGCGCCTGTGGACCACAGCGCCAACCCTCCGTTTTGGGATCGCCGAGTTCTTCGAGCGCGGGGAACTGCCCCAGTCCCCCTGGCAGCGGCTGATGAAAGCCGCGGCCATGGTAGCAGCCTCCCGCGACGCTTCAACTTTGGAGCGGCTCGAGCTCCTGCTCACTCTCCCGTTCCTTCTCATGGATACGTCTCCTTCTGCGGGAGAGAACACTTCGACCATTTTGAATATGCTGGTGAGCTTCGCGGCGGCGAGGAACGTCCGAGAGGCGTCCCTGGTCTTCTTCGTGTGCTCGGGCTTCCAGCTGCCCCGCAGTCTCTGCACGAGTGAATCGCTGGGCCTTCTGGAACTGGAGGCGGGACACGCGGTTCTCGGCATCCCCTCGACCTCCCGCCTCCCCAACCTCAAAACCCTGCGGCTCCGCTCGGTGGTGTTCGAAGACGAATTGCTGCAAAGGCTCCTCGCCGCGTGCCCCGCTCTCGAGGACTTGGACATGCAGTATGTCCTTTTTCACAGTCTCCATGTCACCGGCCCTGCCCTCAAGAGCCTGGCCGTGCGTTCCTTTGGCTACTCCAACTGCAAGTTTCTTGTCTCTGCTCCCAACCTTCGATCTATACATTACGCTCCCTTGCACTCCAATACGGATTGTGTTCTTTGCAACCTAGACTCGGTGGCAGACGTTGTACTCGACGTTAGCAGAATTGATGACACCCCATGCATTGGTATCCCAATCGGTGACCTTCTCAAGGCCGTGTATAACGTCAAAATCTTGACACTGTCCTTCTGGAGCGGCCCCGACGAGGTTTAGATACAATGATGCGCCTCTCCTACTCTCCCACTTATGTGTTCGTGTTGTTTCCTGTAGAAACTTGCAGCTCTGTGACGTCTCCTTTGTGGTTCAGGGCTTGTTGGGGCAGCAGTTCTGGCCGGAACATGAACTATCATTACAAGGAAAAGAGCCGCTGACAAATCTTAAACAGTCGCTGACAAATACTTATGTCAACGGCTTTCCAGCCGCTGACAAAGCCGTGGACAAAAACTCCGTTGGCATATATTTGTCAACGGCTACATAGAACCGCTGACATATACTATATATGTCTACACATAGTAGCCGCTGACATATAATACATATGTCAGCGGCTACTTAAAGCCGCTGACATATACATTATATGTCTACACACAGTAGCTACTGACATATGGGTTATATGTCAGCGGCTACGTAAAGCCGCAGACATATACCACTTATGTCCACGGAGATTAATCGCTGACAAATAGTACATATGTCGACGGCTAACGTTAGCCGCTGACAAATAGCATTTGTCGACGGCTACGAAGCCGCTGACAAATACTATTTGTCGATGGCTTTGAAGCCACTGACAAAAGTTTTTCTGCGACAGAGGCCGCTGACAAATAGTATTTGTCGACGGCTATAAAGCCGCTGACAAATAGTTCTAAGAAAAAAAATTAAAAAATTAAATTAATAAATTATATATTTTTCCTGTATATACAGATTTGTACTTATAAACATATACAAAAACACATCAACATGTACAAATAAACACATTCACACTTTGAAATAAACACATTCACAAAATCACAAAAAAAATACATCCACATACATAAATAAACATTCACATAACATTAAAAAACACATCCATGAAAAATTCACATTACACATCCACGAAAAATTCAGATTACACATCCACAACTAAATATATCAATTATCATCGGCTCACTCTTCGTCATCACCATCAAAATCATCTCCCTCATCATTTGATTCGTTTTGGGCGTCGTCCTCATTCACAGCAGCTATCTGAGGCAGAGTAGGATTGTGCATTTCTTGAAATTGACTCATAAATGCGCTCATGTCTGCCATTTGTTTACGCATCCACTCCATCTCCTCCCCTTGGGCTTTGATTTTTTCTTTCATGCTTTGCATCTCCACAGCCTGCTCCTCAAATTTCTGTTGATAGGAAGAGTTCGATCTTTCTCCCGGTCCATACCATGTACGTAACGTCTCTTGACTTCCTGCACAACGAACACGGCCAGATCGATCTTTTCCCATAACCGAAATGAATGCATCCTCAGCAGAAATGGGAGTACTCCCAACATCACTCTCCAAAGAAGAAGTGGTTAATTGAGTCATCCTCTCCTAAAAAAAAATATAATAAAATTGTTATTAGTGATACATATTAAATTTAATAAGAATGATTAAAAATAATAATTCAAATGATAGAATAACTTACATATCGACTCCTACTCTCCTCATCTACCCATTGCTCACTGCCGTCAGGAAGATCCTTATATCTACCCATCTTGAACAACTCAAGGCGCTCGGGATCATGTTCATGAAGACGATGCTGTTCAAATTATATTAAAAAAAATAAGTAATAAAAAGTTAACAATATAGAAACACTATTAATAAAATGAAAATCTTACGAAGTCATCCTTCAATTGATAATGACTCGTTCGGCCCCGTCTATATGGCATAGACTGATGGGAGCGATTTTCTCTATTACGATCAGCAATTTTCTGCAGAAAAAAAATTATTAGTTGCAAATTTGTATCGAACAAATCAACATAAATTATCAAACTTCATTATTATTTTACTTGTTCATCTGACGTACTCTATTTCTCGCACATCGTCTGCCAATCAGACGGATCAACACCCGCCGGCACGGAAATAATTGCATCCGGCAAAGTCTTTCCCGTATAATGCTATGAAATGATTTCAGTTTGATTTCATTATACATGAACATAAGAAAAAATAATACAAAAATAGATTATAAATGAACATAAAAAAATTTCATTTACTCTTTTCTTCAAAACACCGCGCCAACTGCGATGCATTGAGGTCATGTGCATAAGCATCTCCCTATCTGTCTCGGGAGTTCGGTCCCACTGATACATTAACTGCACATTATCGTTAACTTAATTAGTCATACAAATTTGACAAACATATAATTAACTTTAAATATTGTTACCTCGAGATCTCTAAACATTGCAGCTTGTTTCGCTGCAGGAAGAGTAACAAAATTTTTCTGCCATATTGCAATGAAGTTTTGCCACAACACCCATACGGGATACAAAATTGCTTCCCTTCTCACCAACGCCGTAACCGCTGATCACCCGCACGTTTCATCGTTGACCATGCTCCAATCTCCCATCGGTGACACCTCTGGTGGGACCCCGACGGCCATGTCCCCGACCCCAAGGCTGCGTAGAAGATGGACCTGTTTAAACATACATGATAAAGATATTTATGTGAAATTATAAACATAAAAATATCAATTTAATGAACGACTAAAATTAAAATTCATACCTATTACAGATGAAGATGTGGATACAGATGTAGATGTCTGAGCCGCAGCGGCCTGAGAGGCAACAGGCTGAGAGATAAGAGCCTGATATGTAGAAAGAGCCTGAGAGGTGGGAAGTTCGGGAATAAGTTGCTGAGAGGCAATAGCCTGAGAGGTTGAACGCTCAGGGATAGACTGCTGAGAGGCAATGGCCTGAGAGGTCGAACGCTCAGGGATAGACTGCTGAGAGGCATTCCGCTTCTTGCGGAGTGTGGAACCACTACCTGAGCCACGAGCGCCGCTACCTGAAGCCATCTGTTCAAATCCTACTGTATTAGATTAGAGTTAGAAGTAAAAATAGATAAAAAATAAACGTCCTTGGAAGTTACCTTCACCTAAACCTCCAAGTATTCGCCTACTCTTATGCTAATTCCTTCACTAATATCCACATCAATGGTTTCTCCCCTAATAGGAATATCAATTAAGTTTTCTTGATAAATTTCTTCAACATATGATGCATCATCTTCAGCTGTTTCACCTTGCATATTATAATAATCTCGCGGTTGTGCTCTAACAGGAATGATCCACCCTGCTGTTGTATTATCATTTACATAGAACACTTGTTCTACTTGATTTGCAAGAGCAAATGGCTCATTTGTGTTGAGTTTAAAACGTGTATTCAGACTGACAATTCCATATTTATCGATCTTAAATCCCCTGTCTTTTTTATAAACATCCCACCAATCACATTTAAACAGTACAATATGACTTTCATGATCAAAAGATATTTCGAGGACATCAATCATACGTCCATAATATCTATCACATCTAGATTCAAGTTCCGCATTCACAATAACTCCAGACAATTGAGTCAATTTAGTATTATCAATGTCTTTGATACGAAATCTAAAACCATTTACTATGTAACCCGAATGTGAATATGCAAGTCTTGATGGTTTATGTGACAAAACTTCAATCTCATGAGTACAACGAGGATCATTTACTTCTTTCAGTTCTTCAACATAACTCTGAAACCATTTCAGAAAGTCTTTCTCCACCACATTTGAAGTTTGCACTTGTTGTTTGTGTTTAGAAAAAAATTGATCTATTTGTTCAATCTGTTTCAAAATGTATGTATGGGCCAAATCTCTTTCTTCTTTAGATAGTAAACGAGATTCTACTTTTCCTTTGAGAAAATGTCCAGGAGATTTGAAAATCGAACAACTTTCATTATTAGTCTCATTAACAGTTCCATCATAATTCATTTCTCTCCGATTAAATCGAGTGTCAATGTCATCCATATATATCGAAAAAAATCTATATCTACCAATGATCCGACATTGCAGTCTGTAGCCCCGACATTACAATCTCATCATCAAAAGATCAAACAACTATGAGAAAAGAAGAAAAAAAGATCATACCCTCATGTGATCCAAGTGAGATCCAAAATTATTGTGTTAATTTGATCTTCTTAGCAAGTTGCGTTCACATTTGTTTGTGTTCATGTTTTGTTTCCATATTTAATTGATATCATTTAATTGACGCCATTTACATTATTGTGTTAATTTTATCGTATTGAATAAAAAGAATTAAAATTTTAGCATTTAGCCATCTAATATGAATAAATTAGCACAATAATAAAAGAACAATGCAGAAATATATTTACACATATATAGGGATTGGTTTCTCAATTCTCAATGCAGCAAGGTAAAGCTCATGTGACCAAATGGCAGCAAGGTAAAGCTCATCCTTGGAGAAATGGGTTATACTAATCACCTGACATCGATGATTTTGATGGAATCTGGAAATGCTGGTGCAGGAGAGAATCCCAGCCTCCCAGGCTGGCTCTTGTTCACTGATAGTCCTGACCATGCTCCATAGTTGGGGGTACAACATTACTTCCCTTATCTTCAATTCTTCTGCTCTTCTGGGATAAAGATGCCATCTGTATGCATCACATGAATGATAGTGGATGCATGGCAATAACCTTACTGCCTCAGATCAATTTATTAGCTTGTTTATTGTTGAGTGGGGAACAGCTCCATCCCCAAAACACTGTTTTAGATAATGGGGAGCACTTCCCATACGCAAACAAGCTAACTTTACTTGGAGATAAGTGTGTGAATGGGATTTTTTTATTTGAGGGGAAGAGCATACTAGTTACTACACTATAGATATATGAATACTGGTTATGGAACAGGACACTTGGCAAAAAGACAGGGAGAAGGTTCTACCAAACGGAAACCATGTTCAAGGTCTGCTAAACTTTACATTAAGAATAAAAGAAGTGTCAATAGATCGGTTTCGTTAGTGATGTCATGGGAGGAACCTACTCCAAGGAGGCCACCTATAACTTTGTATATTACACCTATCTGTCAGTGTCTCACCCTCAGAATGGAAGGGGACATGGAACCCGTAGAACTGTCTCATGCACAGTCACACATCTTGCCAGCAACACTACAACAACTCCGATATCAGTAACTGTAAAGTGGAACTAGCCATTGGAATGCCATCTTCAATGACAAGTTTGACACCAATCGGATACAGCAATTAAAAGCTTAAGAATTTAATTAATTCTACCCATCACAAAAGTTAACACCAGGTATCATAAAATTAATTCCATGAGGCCTGCAAATCATAGAATTCCCTTGCATGACCAGGTACAATCCTAGTTAGATAAAACGGCAAAAGAAATGAAACTCTCACTTGAATGGAGTTTAATCGTGTGAGTTTGGTTCAAAGCATACAATAATACATCATATGGATCACCTGTGGATCATTACATCATCTACCCAACATAACTCCCCACCTAATTAAATGAAATCCCCACAACTTAACCTGTGTGTCTTGTTAGTCCCACCATTGACATGGCTTGTCAAAAGTCACGTGAATGCATGTGTTTCTCTCACCATTGACGTTACTATTCCCTGTTGCTTAGAACATGCTTTAGCATTATTAATGCTTGTAATGTAGTTGTCTTTTTATATTTCTTGCATTTTTTTCAGTTTTTGTGACCCATGGGTTGTTTACGTACATGGGTTCAGGGAGCTCATTGCTGTCTTTTGTTTCTTTGTCTTGCTTTAGTTGGGTGACAGGTGCCCCGAACTAGACGTAAGGATGGTCAAGTTGAAGCGAGAAGCAACATCCACTTTTATACATAAGTGACAACCTCAATCAGATAATATTTCTTATACATAACTCAATTCTTTCACTTACTAATATATGTAATCTTCCTATATGCACTTCCCCACTTATCTACATTTCAATGTCCTATGTGCGTGTGTTGAAGGTGGGACCTAAAATCTGATGGGCTGCTGGCTGAAATCGTGTGTGTGTGTGTGTGTGTGTGTGTGTGTGTGTGTGTGTGTGTGTGTGAGGTGGGACCTAAAGTCTGATGGACTGCTGGCTGGAATTTTTTTGCGGATCAGGGCAATGAATGAGTTTTTGGTCCAGCTGGAAAGTTAATGTTGTGGAAGAAAGTGGATTGCATAGACTTCACAAGGCATTCAACCTCATCCAAAGAAGGTGGATTGCAAATACTTTGACATTTTAGTAAGGACTATGAGTGAGTGATTTAAGGTGACAGAACATAATATGAAAAATATTATTAGAAGCCAAAACACAAGAAATGTCATGACCTTAGATCAGATACATATATGTTTTATGACTGTGGAATCCATCCGTCAAATTAGAATTAACTTAATTTTAAAAATAAGAGGTCTTAGTCTTCTCCTATTCTCCAATCAAAGTACAGTGAGACATCTGCACATCCAATGCAAAGAATTTTTTTGGTTCTCTTCTGATTTGTCCGAGTCTGAAGCAATTAGAATAGTCTCGAATATGTTCCGGTCTCAATTAAACATGTCATAATTTTCCGTGTCTTTTACAGCAGCATTATTCCATCACGGCTACCACCTGCCACAATGGTCCAACAATAACAGTGGCAACGGAGCATTTCATTTACCACAACAAACAGAACAGAGAGGAAACACCACACAGTTTAAATTATTCACATATTCTTGAATTATTCCCTAGTTCACTGGATTTTGTTCCCTAATCCCTCCCTATGGAATAGTAGAATCCAAGGAGAGAAAAATCCCTATGGGAGAATAGAATCCAAGAAAAAAAAATTACGAACATGTGTTTTTCGTTTATTAAAAGTTGTTTCTCTGATTTTTTTTATTTTTTATCTTCCACAGAAATTAGTCTCTTGTTTCTATTTCTACGAGAATTTTGATAATCTAAAACTCCCTTCGTTAAGAGGCCTAAGGTTGTAAATTAGAGAACTTAGGTCAGGGTCAATTTGAGCCAAGTGTATAATTGAAACCTTTACTCAATAGTAGTGGGGATCAAGTGACCAAGAATTAACAGTTAAAAAAAAAAAAGAATTAGCTGGTTTCAGCCCATCCTTTGGGTACCCAGGCTGGATTAAAATCCTTCTCATCGGAGAAAAATTACCTGAAGGTGGCAACGGCGGTCAAAGCAAGGAAGCAGAACCCGGCGGTGTGGACGGGAGCCGCAGACGGTGGCAGGTTGAGCGACCGGGAGGCCCTTACTAGTGGCAGGAACGGGGGAGGCAGCGGGCCGAGCGGGGGGAGGGGGCCGGCGACCGGAGCGGGGGAGGATGGCAGCACGCAGTCACAGTGGATGCCGGCGGGGAGAGGATGGGGAGGGGAGCGGAGGTTGGCGCGTGGTCACAGCGGATGCCGGCGGGGAGAGGATGGGTAGGGGAGCGAAGGCCGGCGATCACAACGGAAGCCGGTGAGGTGAGAGGGGGGCGCGACGGCGGGGAGAGAGCACGGCGGTGGTTAGGGCGTCGGAGGGGGGAAAGAGGGATGCAGGAAAAAGAGGGCTCGGAATGGGGTTGGGGTAAGACTTTTTGTCAACGGCTATAACTTTAGCCGTTGACAAAAAACGGTTATGTCAACGGCTATCGTGTTAGCCGTGGACATTTATTTTTTTTCATTTAATTTTTTTTCTTTTATTATATATGTCGACGGTTCGTTCAAAGCCGTTAACATATATCCCACATATATCAACGGTTAAATTACAGCCGCTGATATATGCTAGGTATATGTCTACGGTTCGTTTAACCGTTGATATATAAGACAATTGTCAACAGTTATTTGGTAGCCGTCGACTAATACTCTTTTTGTCAATAGATACCTTTAGCCGTCGACATATACTCGCTGACAAAACCTATCTTCCTTGTAGTGTATGGAACCGCCTGCCATCGTTTCAAAACCTGAGGCACCTGAAGCTGTGCTTATGGTTCACCTATGATCACATCGAGGCCATAATTTACATACTCAAGCACTGTCCTAATGTGGAAAGCCTGGTGATCGATAGTGTTGGGGTAATCACATCATGCTTGCCCCTTGTGCGTCTGCGTATTTGCATCATGAAACTATTGGTTTCTTCTTCTGCTTAAGCATTTTTTTGTCCTCTGTTTTCTTTGCTCCCGTCTTCTTAATATGTTGTCAACGCAGCCACAACGCCGCCGGTTTGGACGCAGCGAGATTGACAGGAAGAATTGGACTCCTCAGGAAGAGGATTCGATGCTGGTCTGGCACTACCTCAAGAGTATTGAAATCAAAGACTTTGAGTCGAGTGCTAATGAGCTTGAGTTTGTGAGGTATCTGTTAATGGTTACGAAGGGAGCCTTGGAGAGGATGGTGATCACTCCATTCAAAAGAGCGGTTAGATTGTAAAATAAGCTTAATTTTTGCATGGTTGTTTTGTAATTGTTCAAGGTCTTTATTGTTTTAGTAGTTAAAGAAAATTGTGTCATGGATCTATGGCCTTTAATGAGTTTAGTGGTTGGAGAGGACCTATGGTCTCTTTTTTCAATCTTCTAAACTGCAGTTGGAAAGTCAAATGAGTTTTTAGAGTCATGTAATAGTCACAATGTGTAGTGAGTTAATTTTTCATGCAGTACTTTGAGACTGCACATACTTTAACTAGCCACATGCTTATATAGATCCATATGTATATATGGGCTTCTAAATTGGTTTTTACATCTATTTTGTATGTAAGAAGTAATGAAATATTAATAACGTATCCACTTTCGGAGGCCCCCTTCTATTCTTCCACGCTATATTTTCGTCATCACACACTAGTCATATCTACATCTAGAGTGAGTCCACTTTTAGCATCCAATAAAGTGGTGTCAAAGTTAAGTTCCTTCCATCATCAAAAGTGGAAGGATAGAATGCCATGGGAGATACTCGAAAAGTGCTACACAATGTGGAAAGCCTGGTGTTTGCTTCTGTCATGTAAACTTCGGTTTCTTGTTCTTCTGGTTAAGAATTTTCTCATCTGTTTCTATTCAGACTTTTCTTAAATAGGAAGTTTGTAAATTTCTTGTCCCACTTTGTTTGTAGAATTAGAGAAGAATAAGGTCCCTTATTTTTAGAATAAAGTTAATTAAGTTTGATGGACGGAATGACTTATACCGCGTTAGAATTACTTATACTAGAATAAGGAGAATAAGCAATCCGATCCTAGATCTAAGAATTGTTTATCCTTTCTATTCTGCTAGTGGATCCCACGTAACTATCAAAGCAACTCTATATATGGGATATCGATTTTGGGTTGAGCTCTTTTTTCAGCCACTCCCTGTTGAGGATTAATGCAAAATTTTAGGGGATTAGTTTTTGATTTTTGTTTTCTTTCTTTTGTTTCAATCAAAGTAATTGTGCTTAATTGTCTGCATTTGTTAGCATGTAGTCCAACTTCAAGGGAGTTGCTACCTCATGCCTTGTGAATGTGTTCCCTCTATTTGTGATGGTGTTCCATGTTCTGTGCAATGGATCAGTGGGTTATATCCAGCCCATGCTCTGATCTGTAGATGCCTATTTATAGGTTCATCGCATTTGCAAATCAGACAAGTTCATTTCGTTTTGTGTTCCTTCTCTCTCTTATAGTGTGTGTAGCAGATGCTTCTCTGTTTTCTACTGTGAAACAAAACACTGGAGAACTATTGTGAGCCTCTCTTTGCTGTTCTCTTCCCACAATCGTGGTATCAGAGCCTTGTCCGATCAAAGTTGGACAAAGGAGTTGGTTCACAAGGAGTCCGATGACCCAAAATCTTCTGCAAATTGGTGACTCGAAGGGGTTAAGTTTGACTTGCACATCATGTTTGTTAAAAGGTTTGTGAAATAACTATGGCTAACAATGGAATTGTTATGAATGTTTCTCAACCCCTAATTCCTATTTTCATTGGGGAAGCTTATGAGCATTAGAGTATCAAAATGAAAACTCTGTTTTTTCCAGAGGATCTATGGGATTTGGTAGAAAATGGCTTTGTAAATCCACATGCGGCTGATGGGGAAGTGAGACTCAACGCAGCTCAAAAGGCATAAGTTGATCGGGAAAAAGAGGATGCCAAGGTACTGTTCTTCATCCAACAAGTAGTTCTTGAGTCAATTTTGCAAGGATTGCTAGTGCAGCCACCTCTCAGGAGGCATGGACAATTGTACAAAAGTGTTTTAGGAGACAGCAAAGGTAATCACCCTTAAGCTTCAATCACTTAGTCGAGAATTTCAAACCCTACTTATGAAGAGTAATGAATTTGTCACTTACTTTCTCTCTTCAGATACTCAGTCGGATCAAATACTTTGGAGAAAGATTTCTAACTAGACTATTGTTAAAAAGACGTTAAGCAGTTTATTAAGCAGTTCAACTTCGAAATTTGAACATGTTGTTGCTGCATTTGAACAATCTAAAAGCTTGTCTATTCACTTTTGATTAGTTAGACTGCTCTTTGCAAGCACATAATGCAAGATTGGAAAAATTAGTTGAAAGGAGTGAAGAAAAGGTATTTTTGGTATAGTCTAAATCTCATTTTTCAAGAGGTAAGAATGTCTAAATCTCATTTGTAAATAGTTAAGTATGAAAATTCGGCGCATAAAGGTGGAAGATCGCATGGAGGAAGTGGAAGGTTCGGGCAATAAAATGACTGAAAGAGCTATACAAATGGTCTAAATATTAATGGTGTTATACTCTAGATCTTAAACTCATTAACTTGTTAATGGGCTAAGGTTAATTAAGCTCACTTAGATTTAAATAAGTCTAATTAAGTCAATTAATAGGTTAAAATAATTTAAATATGTTTAATATTTATTTAATAATATAATAATAGATTTAGAATAGGTAAGTCATTAGTTAAGTCAAAATTAGCCCAATAATTTTATTAGTGACCCAATTAAGAAACTAGTTAGTTTCGAACACTTAGTCAAATTTCGGATTCTGAAAACTGTGACAGCAGCATATTGGAGATGCAATAACTTTGCGTACAAAACTCCAAAATTTGCATAATGGATATATTTAGAAATAGGATATAAAGAACTACAACTTTCTCTAAAGGTCTTTTAGCTAATTCAATCATTAAATGGGTAGCTATTGAGGAAGTTTAGCTAAAGAAATCCACTACGAGCGAAAATCTGGGTTCCTTGCAGCAAACAAACTCATTTTACTTAGTTGGTCAAGACTCTATCTTTTGGAGTCCGTCCCTGCAACCAAGGGGGTTTAATTTTGATAATATTAAAAAGTGAAGGAATCATAAATAAGGCTTTGAGGTCGTGCATAAGTTCTCTTGCATGTAGCCTCAATCCTAAGATAAGTAACATTGTGTTCTTCCTCAAGAACTAGAGAATATTTTAGTTTAATTTTTTGGGAGTTAATTTTAATAGATGAATTATGTTTTTGGATGATTAGAGGATGTGGGAAAGGCTTTAGAATAAGAGAAATTCATATCTACAGCTTAAGAAATTGGTTAGAGAAAATAAGTTCTTCTTCCTTCAAAAGGTAGGTAATGATAACTTATTAAGTGTTTATTTTGTGTTAGTATAAAAATTTCGTTTTAATTTTCAAAAGTATTCAAAAATGATTCCTAGAACATTAATATATAAGTCTATGATCTTAGTTCTTACTTTGGTCCCTCAATTCCATAAGAATTCCTCAAAATATTATAGTTCAGAACATTGGTTTAAGTGGCGTTTAGACCAGTGGACGCGATTCAAAAGACGTCCGCTCGATAAAATGCCTTACAAACTCGATGTTTAGAGCCACTTTTGAGCTATTTTACTTGTATAAAATACGTCCACCATAGTGGACGCAATTTAAAAGACGTCTACTAAGGCAGGCACGATTCAGACTACTCTTCTGCTGTAAGTTCGAAAACCTGATCCGATTTGTTTTGACCATAAATTTGTAGATATACATCCAAATCATCTGTCATTTTGATCAAAGCTTTGTATAAATCTCTATTTTGTAGTCACTAAATTGTTTATTTTTATAAATTTATTTAGTATTTTTTCTGTAATTATTTTCTCAGCCTATGTTGTCTGCCCAGGTTGATGATAGTTTGAATTTTTGGATGAACTCCACTCTCAGCCCCGTGATCCGAGCAACATCCTCTAGAGTGGGGATCATGTATCCCAGGACATAATGAATGCCTGGCTCTCTATATGTCACCTCTCCCTGAGAGCCTATATCAACACTAAATCTATCCACAAAGGCTCGACCGAAAGGAACTCATCGAACTCCATATGTTGGAGCCGCTCCTTCTGGAAATCAGGTAGCCTATAGTATGCGGCACCCACGAGATCCACGCACGCATCGTACCCTGTTATCGCATTTCAAATCATGATTAGTTCTATACTCATTTTCTATTTGATACTTATGATCAAAACTGAAAAGTGTGCTTACCATAGGCCAACCCCGACCCTCGGGTTCGGCTGCTTCAGCAAAGTGTATAGTGCAAATAGAGCCATGTATAGTGCCATAGCAAAGTGTATTATGGAAGTGCAAATAACGTTAAATCTATTTAAACATGGTCAAATATATTTATGAAGATATGATAAATTTTCTGAAATTTTTAGAATCAATCTAACAATTTTTCGGCATGAATATCAAAATTTCAGGAAAGAAATAGTAAGAATACTCAAGATAAATATCAAATAGATTAAAAAATTAATCAAATAGTCTCACAAGGTCAAATTAAATATTCTGGCAATATTTCATAAGTTTCTGAACAAAGTTGATATGGTTTCATAGCACAGCATTGATTTCAAAAAAATCAGACTTTATTCAAATTCCAGCAACACAGAACAGATGGTAGAATAAATAGCAAACGTAGTCTAAAAATTCTCAAACTTTTTAAAGAGATCAAAGACAATACGATAAAGGTCTCTACAAAATTTGGTAATATTTTGACAAGGATTGGCTAAGTTATAAAGCCTACAAGTCGGGTTTTCTAAACTGTGAGCACTGATTATGTAGTTGACAAATTAATTATGGAATAGATATCAAATAAATTCATAAAAATATAAAACTTTTTATCCATAAATTAGACATATGTAAATAGTGTCTGTCCAAATTTTAGGTAAATCTGACATAAGATGAAGGATAAACAACTCCTAAAAGTCAATTAAAATTTCAGAACCTGAAAACAAGAGTTGCAAAATATGAACACTAAAAGACAGACCTGACTATCGTCCAGCACTAATGGATGGCCAGGATGACTGCCGTCCAATGTTTTGGATGGCAGAGATCACTGATCTCCAATTGATATGGACAGTAGAGGTTATTGCCGTCTAGTAACCTTGGCGACAATTATTTTTATCGTCCATTGGTCACTGAATACAACTTAAAGCTCGTTTCTTGGGTGTTATTGGGGCCTTTTTCTCGAGATTCTAAACAACATCAAGACTCTCTTACTTTTTGATTACTTTGAAAAAAATTCAAAAATAATATAGTTTTATGCAAAATAAATCATGTTCAGGATTATCCGCCTATCTTTTGACGAGGAACCAGATCTAAACGTCTTCTACGATTTCTTTAGCGCACCAACTCAAAATCTTCTCCTTTCTTAGCCTTCCTAGATCTTTCTCATGACCTCTAGAAGACCAAGATGAAGATCTTATGGTTAGAAACTATTTTCTCATTAGAACCCTTCTCTCTCTCTTTTCTCTCAAGAATAAGACTCTAAACTTACCTTTGAAGTATCTCAACAACTATGGGGTGTTTGTGCTGGAATTGATTGCCTACAAGCCAATCACATGAGATGTGGAGGGTAATTTCAAATATTTTCATTCATTTAATTAATGGTATGATATTCATTAGGCCAATTTATAACTACGTATTTCATCGTTAGCCGTAATGAAGTCCTTGAGATTATGTAATGAAGACTGGATCACAATAAGATTGTGATAATGAGATCAGTCTTTTATAAATATAAGTTCTAAATATTTTCGATCATCGGATAATTGAGTAAAAGGATATCGATTATCCGATCAGTCTTTTATAAATATAAGTTCTAAATATTTCCGATCATCGGATAATTGAGTAAAAGGATATCGATTATCCGAATAGACCGGTACACATTTACACTACAAGGAAGATAGGTTTTGTTAGTGAATATATGTCGACGGCTAAAGGCAATCGTCGATAAAGGAAATATTAGTCAATGGCTAAAATATGACCGTCCACAATAGGGTTATATGTCGACGACTATAGTTTCCATTTACATATATTTAAGATATATTAATGGCTAAAGTTATAGCCATTGACATATGTTGTATATGTCAATGTCTACATATACTTAAGATATATCAACGACTACAAGTTTAGCCGTTGATATATCTTGTATATGTCAACAGCTACAACTTTAGCTGTTGACATAATAATAATAATAATAATAGTACTAAATATGTCAACGGTTATAAGTTAGCCGTTGACATATCTCTATATATGTCAACAGCTACAAGTTAGCCGTTAACATACCTTGCTTATGTCAATGGCTAGCTTTGTAGTTGTGGACAAACCCCGTCTAAGACCTGAGCCCGCGCACCCTTCCTTTCCCTCTCTCCCTCTTTTCTCCCTCATCTACCCTAATCACCGCTCCCTCCCTTCTAGCTCGGTCGGCCGCCGTCGTCCGCCCTCTGGTCCTCCCCGCTGACCACCATCCTCCCCCGCTCCAGTCGCCGACTGCCGACTGTCGTACTCCCCCACCCCCCTCCCCCCCAGCTTGGCCTTGCACCGTAGATCTGGTGCTCCCATCACTGGCCCCCTCCCCCCGGTCGGCCTGCCACCGTCCTCCCACTTGTCCGCTCCGGTCGCCGCCGTTGACTGCCATCCTCCCTCGCTCCGGTTGCCAACCACCATCCTCACCCACCCCCCTCCCCCCCAGTTCGTCCATGCACTGTAGATTTGGTGCTCCCATCATTGGCCCCTCCCCTCGGTCGACCTGCCACCATCCTCCCACTGGTCTGCTTTGGTTGCCGCCGCCGACGCCGTCCTCCCCCGCTCCAATCGCCGACTGCCATCCTCCCCCGCCCCCCGCCCCCTAACTCGGCCTGCCACCGTGCGTCTGCTGCTCCCATCACCGGCCACCTCCCCCCGTTCGGCTTGCCGGCCTCTTGCTATGCTTGCTGTCATCTGCCTCTCTCGCTGTCGCTCTGCTCGCTGTCCTCTAACTCTCTCGTTGTCTCTCTGCTTGTCGGCCTCTCGCTCTACTACGTTCAAGTTGTTAGGAATCGAAGATGCGCAGCAAAAATTAAATACGATTCCAATGTATCAGTTGCTGTGATCGTAAAACAGACAATTAAATATAACGAGAAGAACTGTTCTTCACTTTTGCGGGGTTTCGAATCTCCAGTGGATTCAACCGTTTTGGTAATCGCGCACGCGCACGATCTCTAGAAGTATCTACACGAGCTCCCGATGCAGATACGATTTCCTCCTCGGCTTGAGTACTTCGACCCGATCTCAAATCCACTATGCAATCGAAAAGTAGAAAGGAGAGAGGTCTTCTTCAAGAGAGAGAGAGGAGAGAGAGAGTGAGGAGAGAGAAACTCCAAGAAGGGATGTCTTGTACGTCTAACAACCTACCATCCCTCCCCTTGGTCTCCTTTTATAAGAAATAAGGATAAGCACAAGGTTTAATTTTTCTGATTATCCAAGAGCTTGGTCTTGGATAATTCTCCATTTAAATATTTATGTTTATTCTGCGATTTTTTACAAAAATCTAGATAAATATAATATTTAACATCTCTCACTGTCTTACGGGAACTCTTATATGTGTGACCCTCCAGACCCATATATCAGTCTGGTTTCAGGTCCATTAAATTTAGAACTAATTCTAAAGTTTAGTATTTATTAATTATTATTTAAACATCATATGTTAAATAATTAATTCAATAAATAAGTGGTTCATCATCTGATGATTAATCCACTTGACCTTCTGACTATGAACGGCATCAAACAGTACCTCATGATCCTAGAAGATATAATGGATAATGTTCCCTTTATTTGAATCTTTCTATCTGCAGATGCCACACAGATAAAATCTTTCACTTATCCAATATCCCAATAACGCAAGGGTATGGTTTTATAGTCAAACCCTTTATAACATTATTTAGATGAATTTTAGTACTCAGTTAACTTCTAGAAAGACATCTCTTTCAGTTGACCATGGCCAGGAATTTATGTGTACACATCCATAGGATATTCTCTCTCCAGTCGTATACCAAGAGTGAGTGATCTCCTGTTATTCATTCAATTATCTTCGCAAGCTTTTCACTGTGTCTGAGCGACTGACTATCGTGGACTTAATGGTTAAAGTCCACGAGCCAGAGAATCAAGACACAATGGTCTACGAGCAAGGTATCATTGGTAACTCAGGTCAAAGGACCAACTGTGCTACTGCAACGATTAAATTCTCTGGTTGACTATTAGGTATAATAACTATCCAGAAATTCTAATTCGAATCTGTTCAGTGAACTCATTTTCTAATGAGCACCCACAAATTTGTCTTAATGTCACCATACAAGTGAATGCGAGATCATTCACCCTCATCACATGAGCAGAAAAAAATTATATCGATCTTATCGGATATTTAATGTCCAATTCAAATATCCTATGATCGAGAACTGTTTAAGACAAGTGACTAAGAATCTTGATCTCACTATCATGATCTCATCATGATTCAATATCTTATATATTTGTTTACGGACTTTCGTAACGATAGTTAATTTGCGAGAACTATAAATAAAGAAATAATTGTCTTTATTTTGAACTAGAATGTATAATGATTGGCTTTGAGGCCACCCAATTCTATCACAGGTATCGCTACCGTACGTGATTTTTTATTTTTTATTTTTTTATAAAGATAGTGCAAGTATTTTTCACAAAGCTGGGCAGGTTTTCCTTGGCAACATGAATGTAGAATTTGCTGAGATTATAAGTGTCAGTTTCATCCGTTGGATATCTAGCAATGACTTTGAGCTGTTTATTTTTATAATAACTTTTGGGTGGCATGTTTCTATAGGATATCTTGGAATTCCAACACATCATGTTCAAATGTCACTCCTGAGAAATGTCAGGTTGAGACTTGTGTTTTGTGGTAACAGGATTTTTGAGAGCATATTGTCAATATATTTGTTTTTTGGAAGGTGGAAGGTCCCACAATTCCATAAACTAAAAACAAATAATTACAACGTATCACCCTGGAGAAAATCCTAGACAAAAAATAACTCATTAAACAAAACGCAGTGCTAGTGTGTAACAACCTCGGTGCAGGCCCACCCGAAATAGTCCCCAATAAGGGCCCCATAAACCCAACCCACCCATTAGACACACAATATTGGTATCTACAGCAGTATTTATGATTGTTTCGACTATCATCTAGGGATCTTTTTACGAAGTATTTATCGTTTATTTCCCTCAGTTGTTTCTTTAACTCTTGGGAGTCATTTTCTACGGCTAGGTTACCTCACAAGCTACATAGACTACCCCAAAGATTACAGGGATACCTAGTTCATATACATTAATTACCTAGGAAGCTAATTAGTAGACTACTCCAAAGATAACAGAGACACCTAATTCATACCATTTTTGCTACCCATCTACTAATGTACTTGATTTATGTTAGCACACAATTTTTGACATTTTTGTCTCTGAAATGCCCTCTGCGCACCTCAATTGATCTTAATAGACACGCGGTTAATTGATGCGTCCACAATTACAATCATAAACAGAATGATATCACCTCTATTGATCTAAATTATATAAATTGGGTTAATGCTAGTTGTCTCCCAACTTCTAAGAGCCTAATCCATAGTAGAAAAAAGAGTAAAAGGCAATGTCTTCCTAGGTCACACAATTTACCCTCTTTTAGTTTCGATCTCTTATCTTTTATACCTATAGATAGATAGATTTTTTGTTATGAACTTTCTTCTTATGATCTCTTATCTTTTATATCTGTAGGTAGATAGATTTTGTGTATTTTAATTTTTAACATGCTTCATGTTAGATTTAAAGTTATTTATGTCGACCTTGCATAGATTTAATGTTATTTATGTCTACCTTGTAGACATTAAGTGTGGATCCTGAAGCTGGTTTATATAGTTCTCTCTTTTGTTTGATTTTCGTATCTGTATATTGGTATGTTAACTAGTTTCAACATACATATGTATTCGACATATGGTTTTTTGCAATAGGATTTTTTATTGAAAAACTTTGATGCTAAAGTTTTTCTAATATATGATTATTATTTAATGCACCTACTCATTCCTCAGGTAGTTCTTGATTCAAGTACCTTATTCGTTCTTTTGTACTTGTGTGAAGGATGATATTATCTTTTTTAAGTAACTCTAGCAAAGGTAGATCATTAGTAGATGTAGATTTCTTTTCTAAATTTACTCATTTTATTAATATATATCTTTTTATTAATTTTATCTATTATCTGTAATTTTAGTTCTAAATTTTAAAGAAGGACGTATAATACTCCGCAGCTATATTACACTAAACATTTGAAACATGAAATTTTTGACCGAATATTTGACCATCTTATCAAATGGATTGCAACCCCTCCTCTCTCTCTCTCTCTCTCTCTCTCTCTTTCTCTCTCTCCATCCAGTTTACCAAAACCCCAAGCCCCGCAACAACTTCCTCTCCTCCATGCACCGTTGCCTGCCTGCCCAAAGGTCAACAGCCTCCTCCACTTGTTACTAAGGTTGCTGCAGGGTTGGAATTTGGATGAGATGGCCACCGCGGCCGATGTGGAGCTCACTGCAGGAGTGGCGACCATGGTCTGCAGCGCAGGGGGTGGCAGGTGGGGTGGATGCGGAATGCGACGGGGGCGGCGTGGCTGTTGAGCTTGGCTTGCCCACAGTCCGCCTCCTTTGGCAGCCATATACTTGAGCTTACTTGGCTTCAATAGACGACGGCTTCATTTGAGCGTAGCAGAAGTAGAAGCAGCACTACTTCCCCAAGGCCTTCCTGACTAGTAACGCTTATAAGGTGGAGGTTGGCTGCTATGTGGATTGAAGCGGGATGGAGAAGATCGTGTGTGTCGAGTACGGAAGTCTTCCGCAAGACCAGTGCAGAGAAGTTGGGAAGCTAGGACACTTGCGTATGATTGGTCAACTGAAAAATAGACGAAATAATATACAAAAACAAACCTTGCTGCAGTTACAGGCATATGTTCCCAAGAAATGAGATGTCCAAATGCAGAATCAAACATACATTTTCTAATTCCAAGATGAATCGTATAAAAGAAGTAAGCTCGAGAAGAATAACATGCATTTGTTTAACAAAATCATGCTCACAGCTTCAAACATGGATTCTTAGGTAACATCCAACTAAAGTTGAGCTTTCATATGATTGAAATTGAATTTACCATGTGAATTTCCCCATATGCCTGCTAGATGATGCAATGTGAATGTTATTGTCGATCCATCACAATGTTTGTCACTGCATTCTAAAAATATTCAAATACCTGAGCCCATTAAGAAGATCTACAAAGGCGCCCAAGTGCAAAAAGTCAACTGTCAACCCACAAAATTACTTTGTAACAAATGAGAGGGAAAAGCCTACAGTTAGATACCCATTTGGCTCACCTTGGCCCATTTTCTAGCCCCTCTCATACAAAAAGTAAGTGGTCTCCAAGTTCAGGTGGAAAGAAAAAATCCCACACCAAAGGCCAAAAGCTCTAGAGCCTTTTGGATGGGAGTAGGTAAAAAGTTAGGTAGAGCATATGAAAAGAGGACACTTGTCCCATTTCCTTTGGCTCTCAATTATTAAAGGGAATATCCTCCCTTATCCTCTTTACCACACTCTTTTACTAAAGGACATTATCCTTACAACCTGTTGTTCAATATATAAAAGATGCAAGGTTAGCCATTAGAGAAATTGGAAGAAGAAGGCGGCCAAGGAAGAAAAAAAATGAGAGGAAGAGAGGAAGAACTCCATCTTCCCCTCTCCACCTACACCAAAAAAAAAGAGAGAAAGAGGACAGAGAAGAAGAAAAATAGAGTGAAAAGAGAAAAGGAAAGAAGAGCTCAGCTGGGAGTAGACCGTCTCCCTATCTAGCTGGCCACAAGGTTAGAGAGAGTGATTTGAGAATGAAGTTTTTGATTTTTTTTTCGTTTATTCACAAGAGTCTTTAAATTTGAAAGCAAGATACAGAGAATGTTATTTATTCAATAAAAATCTTAAAAAACCTATGTCCCTTTTTTGTGGTTGTGCTGATTTTTTATTTCTTGTGATGTTTTATCCTTCATAAGAGGTAGTTTTTCTCATAGGGATGGCTATAGAGGATCCCTCATATCACAAGGGAAGGTCCCTTTAAGTTTAAAATTAATTCCAAAAGGCTCTCTTATGAAGCAAAAATCTATGTTCAATCCGAATTTTTTTATTCCAGTCTTTTGCATGCTTTTATTTTTTATGCCATGTTTAGTGTTCTTTTCTCCCTTGGAGATGGTAGAAGAGGACATCTATGATGTGGACTATGATCCCCTAGTCGCCAAGGGCCCCCACGTAGCCCTATGGAATTCTAATATAATCATTTACATCTCTATGTCATTGCCTTGTTTCATATTACTTTATCTTCTATCTTCATTTTTCCCCTTCAATGGAAAATAATTTAAACTATGGGGGCATATGAGGGAGACTTCCTAAAAGATCGACATGGACTTCTAAAGGCATAAATTCTTGAACATATCCCACTTAAAGATAATTTCTAATAGTTATTGATTGGGAAGAATCCGATTAGGCCTAACAACAGAAGGAGCCGAAACGCACTCGGCCCACAAAGTAAATTAAACAGATTCGGCCCAGAAATCTTACTGGATCAGCACAGGTCCGACCCACACTTAATGGGCTCAAAAACCAGGCGACAGTATTCGGCCCAATCCAAGCACTTGATAAGCCGAAATGGGTCCGGCCCATTTTCGACTGACTGCAAGATGGCCTTCAGCATGTTAACGGGATACTATGGCAATTTCCTGTTAAATCACCACACATAGTCCTATATCGGTTGCCATGAGAAAAGAACCCTCATCCCCTTCTATAAAAAGAAGGCTATTCAATGCGAAGAAGGTAGGTCCAAAAAAGCCCATAAGCCTCAAACTTCTTCTTCTTCCTTCTAAATATCTAGTCTTTCTACTTGGGCTAACTTTTACCATCGGAGGGGGTTCTCCTGGGCCGAAACCCAGGACCCTTCCTAAACTGGTTCTTTCTTTCTGCAGGAATTTAGGCCTGGTTCTCTGCCCACCTCTAGGTCCGAATCCCTCTCGGCCACTGGTCACCCAGCTAACATTCGGATTATGATCCCGAACTTCGACAGTGATAGCTTCGGCTACATCACTTGGCACCGTCTGTGGGAATTAAGCAATACAGCCATGTCTCATCGACCGGTGATAAGACGATCCGGCCAAGATGAAGCAGAGACGCGGGCGACTCCGGCGCAGTCATTCCATGCCGAAGGAGTCCCGTCTACCCTTCCGCAAGGGTCTGTCCTCCCGACAATACTAGAGCCTATTGCTCCTAGCGACAACCGGGTGGAAGAGCTCCAGTAACAGGTAGCCTCTAACGGCTACTGTTACCTCCTTAGCGCCACTGCGCGACATGGTTTCGACTATTGCCCAACACATAGGGCTACTGAGTCAGCCTATGCAGCACACGCCACCTCAACCACTGTAACGACCCGCCACCCTATAATCGGAGATCCGATTACTAAATGGATACCGAATCATTAATTTGGAGCCAAACCAGGATCTCGATAAGTCTGGAAAATAAATAATAAAGTAAGCTAAACATCCACATCACATCGAATTGTAAAGGAAGTACAATAATTAAAAATTATTACAATTCGACTTGACTCAGTAATTAATTACATATTCTAACAGAAAAGAAATAATTAAGCGTATAGACCCGAAAGGAAAATAACAACTACATCGGGACATATCCCGGAAAAGTGGCCGCTGGCGCGCAACCCGAGACAACACTCTCCTCGCTACGCCTGCTTGGAACCCTCACTTGAAAACCGCAGGGGGTGAGTCTTATTGAAATAGACTCAGTAGGAATCCTTCGATCTCCACCACCCACTCACACACCCACAAGTGCAATACACAAATATAGGCAATTTAACTAAATAAAGCAGTAACATAATTCCCATATTTCGATATAAAACACACGCATTTATAATAGTAACGTGCACGATTATGAAACTACCCTACCACGGAGTCCACAACTAGCATCTCGGCTAAACACACCCGAACGCGGAAAACACCGACCCGCTGAGATCAAACAGCAATCCCTCGGATAGCGCACTGGCTACTCCGGCCTGACCTGTATCAAGGTGGTTCTGCTTCCCCCAGTACGAGTGACACTCCGAATGTACCACTCCCACACTGGTACTAGCTATACCCCAGGGTACACCAGGTGACCCTCTCTCTAGGCGTCACTCCACCACTCCCACACCTGCGCCGTGTCACCCTCACACCGACACAGGGTGCCAAAGCGCTAACAATTGTCACTCTAAGCCCACAATCGCACAAAACGCAACACGGTGCGATCCGATCATGTAGAAATCATCGACCTCGAGTATATTTTCGAATATGCATTTATCCAAACTATTTAACAATGTAAACACATGTTAATTGCATGATTTAATGAGATTCTGTCTTGAATCGCGTCGCTTAAGGCCGACGTCATTCAAGACACCTAAATTGGTTCATGTGAAAACTGGCCTCGGAAGTTGGCCTAAAACGCGTCGTGCATGATAGTCATCTTTTAAAAGACATTGTTGTCCCTAGTCTCCTAATTACGACAGAAACAAAAACAGGCCTCGGGGTGATCCAGAGTAAAATGCGTTGTGCACGGAGGTCGCCGTTTGAATGGCGTCGCTGTCCCTAGACGCTATTCAATCTAGAGACAGAGTCTGTTATCTGGGATAAATCGCGTCGTGGGTGGAAACCGCCTTTTAAATGGCGTCACTGTCTCCAGACGCCATTTAACCCTCACAGATAGGTTCTCCCTCCGCCTCCCCCCAATTCATAAAGTGGGATTTTCTCCCTAAAATGGCACAAAAACGTCATAAATTAGAGGAGTAGGAGGAGAACCCAAATACCCAATAAAAACCCACCAAACCTAATTTTTATGATATTAGTATTTTTACCCCGAGATTCCCCTAGACATGCTTGAAAGCGAAAAAACATGATTTTAAACAAAACATTGCGAAGATCGTCACTCTACCGGTCACTTGAACTCCTTTGAGCTCCAAGTCGCCGAACCGCCACACCACAAGCCACCGCCGGTACCGCCGTGGACGCTGTCACTCTACCGGAACATCGGCCACCGTCCAGAGAGAAATGCACCGCGGAGGAAATGATGATGGTAGTGGTGGAAGTTAGGAGGGTTGATAGAGTGGAGGGAGAGGAGGAATGGGGAGAGGAAAGGAAGGAGAAGGGGAGGGGGCACCGGACGGATCGGAGGGGAGATGGAGGAGAGAGAGAGAAATGGAGAGAATGAGGGAAATGAGGGAGGTTTTGCGGGGTCAAACCAAAACTAACTAAAACGCGTCGTCCAAGGTCAATGCCAATCAGACGACAAGATGGGTCGTACACTGACATGCCAAGACCGTACTCTGAATGGCGTCGTCCAATCAAGACGCCATTCAGACGATAAGAACAGGGCCGTACTCCTGCGGTCCAAAATCAGCCCATATGGCGCCCACGTGGCACATGGCGCCCACCTAGCCCAAACCAAGGGATCCGAACCCGAAACTGATCTGATAACTAGATCCGAAACCTTAATCCTTACATTTTCCCCCCCTTAAAAGAATTTCGTCTCCGAAATTGCTGCTAAAAAATAATAAGATTGCACAGGTAAAAAGAACAACTTATGAGAAAAGGTAGAAAAACTGTTCCTGTATCTCATCCTCGCGCTCCCAGGTCGCCTCGCCTCCAGAGCGATGCTACCAAATCACCTTAACTAGAGGAACAATCTTGTTTCGAAGAACCTGTTCCCTGCGATCCTCAATACGCACTGAAAATTCTGGAAAGAATAAGTTCTCAACGACTTCTAATTCCGAAAAGTCCAAAACATGAGATGGATCATGAACATATTTCTTCAGCAAGGAAACATGGAATACATCGTGCACTCCTGCAAGACTGGGCGGTAAGGCTAGCTGATACGCCGTTTCCCCAATTCGAGCAAGAATAGGAAAAGGCCGAACATATTACGGACTCAGCTTATCTCGCTTTCTGAATTTCATCACACCCTTGGAGGGTGAGACTCGAACAAACACGTAGTTCCCAACCTCAAACTCAAGCGGTCTCCTACGGTTATCTACATAACTCTTTTGTCTGCTCTGAGCTGAAGTCAACCTCTCCTGCACCACTCTAGCAACCTCAGTACATTGTTGTACCAACTCTGGCCCTGCTATCTGTCTTTTGCCATTCTCAGACCAATTCACAGGAGATCGACACGGCCGCCCGTACAATGCCTCATATGGCACCATGCCGATACTAGAATGATAACTGTTGTTGTAAGCAAACTCTACTGTAGACAAGTGCTGCTCCTAAGAACCTCCCCAGTCTAGGCAACATGCCCTGAGCATATCCTCCAGTGTCTGAATGGTCCTCTCCGACTGCCCATCAATTTCGGGATGATAAGCCGAGCTGAAGGCTAACTGCGTACCCAAGGCCTTCTAAAAACTCTTCCAGAACCTAGAAGTAAATCTCGGATCCTAGTCTGACACGATGGATAAGGGCACCCCGTGCAGAGAGATGATCCAATCCACAAACAACTTAGCCAACTTACCGATTGACCAGTCCTTCCTAATAGCTAGAAAGTGTGCCGACTTAGTCAATCGATCAACAATGATCCAGATCGCGTCTCTTCTGCCAGGGGACACAGGTAATCCCATCACAAAGTCCATAGTCACGTGTTCCCATTTCCATTTCGGGATCGGTAACGGTTGCAACAATCCTCCTGGTCTCTGGTGTTCTACCTTAACCAGCTAACAAGTTAGGCACCTTGCCACATAATCAGCCACGTCCTTCTTCATACTAGGTCACCAAAAGTGCCTCTTCAAAAAATGATACATCTTAGTCGTTCCGGGATGCGCCTCATCCATGACACTCCTGCGCACCTCTTCTTCAGCTAGAACATAGAGTCTGCCTCTAAATCTGACCGTGCCGTCATCCCACAACTGTACTTCTGAAATCTGGAGAATCTGCGACAACTCTACATCTGTCCTCTGAGCCTCGATCACTGCATGGTACACTGCTGACCTCACAGTTAAGCTGGCCAACATGGCTCTGTCAACCTCTCGAGGAATCCTAAAGGAAGATTCCACAACCTACTCATATAACCTCCATTCTTGAACCATAAGATATGATACAACTGTCTTCCGACTCAAGGCGTCTGTCACTATGTTTACCTTGCCCGGATGATAGGAAAGGTCGAGGTCATAATCCTTGATAAACTCCATCCACCAGCGTTACCTCAAGTTCAAATTCTTCTGTGTGAATACATACTTCAAGCTCTTGTGATCGGTAAAAACCTGAAACTTCTCTCTATCTAAATAGTGCCGCCAGATCTTTAGTGCAAATACTACAGCTGCCAACTCTAAGTCATGAGTGGGATAGTTCTCCTCATACTTCTTTAGTTGCTTTGAAGCATAGGCCACAACCTGACCATACTGCATCAGAACTATACCTAAACCTCGACGAGATGCATCCGAGTAAACCACGAATCCACCGGAGCCTGATGGAAGCACCAGAACTGGAGCCGAAGTGAGACGAGTCTTCAACTCAATGAAGCTCCGCTCACACTCCTCGGTCTAGACGAAACGAACTCCCTTACGAGTCAACCTCGACAAGAGGGTCGCTATCGAAGAAAACTCCTGGATGAACCGTCTGTAATACCCTACTAACCCCAAGAAGCTCCTGATCTCAGTTACTGTTGTCGGTCTGCTCCAATCCATCACTGCCTCAATCTTGGCTGGATCCACTGCAATGCCATCTCCAGAAATGACATGTCCCAGGAAGTGCACTTTATCTAGCTAGAATTCACACTCTATGCCATCTCCAGAAATGGCATAGAGTTGGTGCTCTCTCAGAACCTGCAACACCACCTGAAGGTGAGTGGCATGCTCTTCCTTAGAAGAAGAATATACCAAAATATCATCTACAAATACCACCACAAACTGATCCAGGTAGGCCCTGAAGACCTGATTCATCAAATCGATAAAAGCCGTTGGAGCATTGGTCAAGCCAAAAGGCATAACCAAAAACTCATAATATTCGTATCGAGTCCGAAAAGCCGTCTTACTCACATCAACCTCACAGATCCTCATCTGATAATACCCTGATCTCAAGTCAATCTTCGAAAATACTTTCGCAGACTGCAACTGATCCATCAGATCATCGATCCTCAGAAGTGGGTACTTGTTCTTTATTGTTACCTGGTTTAGCTATCTATAATCAATGCACAGCCTCAAAGAACCATCCTTCTTCCTAACAAACAGAACTGGAGCACCCCACGGAGAAGTACTGGGACGGATAAAACCCTTATCCAGCAGTTCCTACAACTGCACTTTCAACTCAGCGAGTTCGGCCGGAGCCATCCGATACGGGGCCTTAGACAAGGGCGTCGTACCTGGTGCAAGCTCAATAGTGAACTCAACCTCCTGCTGAGGAGGAAGGCCAGACAACTCCTCAGGAAACACACCAACAAAGTCACAAACTACAGGCACCTCCCAAGGACTGGAACTACTACTAACTCCAGCTATAACAACAGAGGCAAGAAAAGCCTCACAGCCACCAACAAGTAACCTCCGGGCCTTAAAAGCGAAAATAAGAATACCACGAGAAGAAAGCCTAATACCTTAGAAGTAGAAGGTCTGGATGTCCGAAATAGAGAAACGCATCCTCTTCCTGTGGCAGTCCACTTCGGCATAATAAGCCTCCTACCAGTCCATGCCCAAGATGACATCAAAGTCGCAAATGGCAAGTACAACTAACTGGACAGGTAACTCATGACCCTCAATGGTCAAGGAAACTTCACTCAAACAGTTATAAGACAACATGAAATCTCCAGAAGGAACCTCAACCATCAGTCTATCAGATAACTCATCAACGGGTGCAGAAATAATATCTACGAACTGCTCAGAAATAAAAGAATGCAAAGCACCCGAATCAATCAACACATGCGCAGAGTTTTCAAGGACAGAAAGTGTACCTTCCATCAAGTTGGACGCACGAACCTCCTTCCTGGTGATAGCAGGAACTCTCCCCTGGGTCCTTGGCTTCTTCTGATCACCTGGTCCCTGCCCCTGACCATGCCCCTGCAGGCAATACCCCACCAAATGGCCCTGCTGGCTACAAGTGTAACACCTCCCAGAAAATGTAGGGCACTGAGTCCCTCCATGAGTACCACCACAATAACGACAGGCTGCCGAAAGGCTCTGAGCTGTCTCTTACTGAGCATTGGATACCAACTGACTCTGCTAGCTTTGCCTGGGACTGCTACTACCGTTGCTACCACTGTTGTCGCCACCTCGTCGAAAAAACCTCTTGAAATAGACTAAGTAGGGATCCTTCGATCCCCACCAACCACTTATACACCCACAAGTGCAATACACAAATATCGACAATTTAACTAAATAAAGCAGTAACACAATTCTCAGATTTCGATATAAAACACACGCATTTATAACAGTAACATGCACGATTCTGAAACCACCCTACCACGGAGTCCACAACAAGCGTTTGGGCTAAACACACAAGTCACACGGCCGAACGCGGAAAACACCGACCCGCTGAGACCAAACAGCAACCCCTCGGATAGCGTACTGGCTACTCTAGTCTGACCTGGCTCAAGGTGGTTCTGCTTCCCCCAGCACGACTGACACTCCGAATGTACCACTCCCACACTGGTACTAGCTATACCCCGGGGTACACTAAGTGACCCTCTCTCTAGGCGTCACCCCACCACTCCCACACTGGCGCCGTGTCACTCCCACGCCGACACAGGGTTTCTAAGCGCTAACAACTGTCACTCTAGGCCCACGATCGCACAAAACACAACACGGTCCGATCCGATCATGTAGAAATCATCGACCTCGAGTATATTTTCGAACATGCATTTATCCAAACTATCTAACAATGTAAACACATGTTAATTGCATGCTTTAATGAGATTTTGTCTTGAATCGCGTCGCCCAAAGTTGACGTCATTCAAGACACCTAAACTGGTTCATGTGACAACTGGCCTTGAAAGTTGGCCTAAAATGCGTCATACATGATAGTCATCTTTTAAAAAACGTCGTTGTCCCTAGTCGCCTAATCACGACAGAAACAAAAACAGGCCTCGGGGTGATCCGGAGTAAAACACGTCGTACACGGAGGTCGCCGTTTGAATGACGTCGCTGTCCTTGGACGCTATTCAATCCAGAAACAGAGTTTGTTATCTAGGATAAATCGCGTCGTAGGTGGAAGCCGCCTTTTAAATGGCATCGCTGTCCCCAGACATCATTTAACCCTCACAGACAGGTTCTCCCTCCGCCTTCCCCCAATTCATAAAGTGCGATTTTCTCCCTAAAATGGGACAAAAACGCCATAAATTAGAGGAGTAGGAGGAGAACCCAAAAACCCAATAAAAACCCACCAAACCTAATTTTTATGATATTAGCATTTTTACTCCGAGATTTCCCTAAACATGATTGAAAGTGAGAAAACATGATTGAGTTGGCACCGGACGGATCGGAGGGGAGAGGGAGGAGAGAGAGAGAAATGGAGAGAATGAGGAAAAAGAAGGAGGTTTCGCGGGGTCAAACCGAAACTAGTTAAAACGCGTCATCTAAGGTCGACGCCAATCAGACGACAAGACGGGTCGTACGTTGATATACCATGGCAGTACTCTGAATGGCGTCGTCCAATATAGACGCTGTTCAGATGATAAGACCGGGGCCGTACTCCCGCGGCACAAAACCAGCCTACGTGGCACAACCTAAAATGCGTCCACCTAACTGGATGTCGTTTGAACCGCGTCGTACATAAGCCCCAGCCCCACAAGGGCCCAAACCAAGGGATCCGAACCCGAAACTGACCCGATAACCAAATCCGAAACCTCAATCCTTACAACCACAATACTGTCTGGCTGTACAGGGACAGCCGATACCCTCGTAGGCGTTCCCTAATGAAGGGGTTTCGACTCGCAGCAAACCATTCGGGCCACAAGGTCGAATTCCACAAACCAGCCGTCTGACGAAGCCTGATTACGCTTCGTCCGGCGTCCGTCCGACTGAAGCCGAGGGACGTTCGGCCACTACGACTGCTACAGCTCCGGAGCTGGACCGGAAGCTGACTGAGATGAGGAAGGAGATGCAGCAGATGGTGTCCTGACCATATGGAGCGCCTCTCGCCAGCACTATTCTGGAGCAAACTCCTTTCTCCCTAGAGCTTCTAGCCACTGAGGTACCTTCCAACTTTAAACTGCCAAAAGGCCCTCTATATGATGGCATGACAGGCCCAGTCTGCCATTTCCAAAGATTCAACTCCTATCTTTCTGTCCGAGGAATTTCCAAAGCAGTTCGCTGTCGTCTCTTTCTCCTTACCCTTGAGAAGATAGCCTCCACCTGATTTGACACCTTAGCGCCCAACTCTATCACTCGTTAGTTCAGTTGGGCCAATTATTCATAGATCAATTCTATGACGCTACTTGGCAATGTAAGACTTTGGCCAGTCTACTTGCCATTCGGCAAGGACCTACCGAAACTCTTCAGGAGTATTTCATCAGGTTTCGAACCGAAGCAACTCAGATTCTGAACCTGGATAGTTCAATTGCAATTTTGGCTGTAATCAGTGGCTGAACAGACGAGAGACTTCTCGGCTCCATTGGGAAACGTCATCCTCCAACCTTTTAAGATCTGGTAGCCCGGGCCCACAAGTATATCAACCGGGAGGCCCTGATAATGTCCAAAGGCAAGAATACCGCCGAAGTAGTGTCGGCTGTTGTCAAATCAGCAGCACATCTTCGCTCCGAAGATCATGAACCATCCCGCAAGAGGCATCGGAGAGAAGAGTAGGGCCGAGACAAGCATCGGGCTCCGCAACAGTATTTGCCACTACCAGCTCCTCCATCCCGAATGCTCATGGAAGTAAAAGGTATGCTCCGGCAGCCCGAACGTATCAAGACCGATCCTCGTCAAAGGGACTCCCGGAAATACTGTGAATATCATTGGGAAATCGGCCATTCGACAGACGAATATCGGCACCTTCGGGAGGAAATTGATCACCTTATCCGGGAAGGCCGCCTACCACAGTATAGACGGATACAGCCTCAGCAGAACCAAGGCCGAGATGCCCCAGCAGCGCCTAAGCAACCACAACCCCCGGCTAAGGAAGTGCCACCTCAGCCAAAAGCTGCCTCGGCTTCGGCAGAAGCATCACACCAGCGACCTAATGCCGGATCTATCATGGTCATATGTGGAGGACCGAGAGGAGCGCAACGTCGTCGCACTGAAGCATCATCGGATGTGGCAGCAGTCAATTTTGGGCCGAAGCACTTTTGTCGGGAAGATATCGTCTTCGGTCAAAAGGACCTTTCTGATATTCAAGTCCCTCACGATGATGCTCTCGTAGTAAATGCTGTAATGAAAAATTAGGATGTTCATCGTATCTTTGTTGATAATGGGAGTGCACCTAATGTGCCTTTTTATGATTGTTTCTTGAAAATGGGTTTAACCAAAGTGGATATGAAGGCTCACCGGGGGCCTTTATTCTACTTCAATGGTGCACCATGTCGAGTGGAAGGCATCGTCCGACTGCCTGTGACCCTTGGTACAGCACCAAGATAACTAACAATTGAGACTGATTTTGCAGTTGTGCAAACTGACTCAGCTTACAATGCCATCTTCGATCGAAGTTGATCGGAGGAATCGGTGCTGTGCCTTCATCCTATCACCAGAAGTTAAAATTCCATACGAGTCATAGAATAGGTGAGGTAAAAGGGAATCAAGAAGCTGCTCGACAATGTTATATGATCTCAATCAAAGAGAAATCCGCAGCTGAATATCTTTTGATTGAATCTTTAACCGAAGCATCTCCGGGAGAGGAACTTGTGACTATTCCGGTTCCAGAAGGAGAAGGCCGAACACTGTTGATAGGCTCCGGCCTTGAAAAAGACGAAGTAGAAAGACTGACCAGCTTCTTGAAAGAAAATCTCGACGTCTTCACGTGGTCTCCTTCGGATATGCCCGGAGTCGACCCAGAGGTGGCAGAGCATCGTTTGCACGTCAATCCGAATCAGTCTCCGGTTAAGCAAAAACGGCGTATCTTCAATCAAGAAAGAAGAATGACTATCCAAGTCGAAGTACAGAAGGGGCTAAGTGTGGGACATCTTCGTGAAGTACATCATCTAGAATGGATCGCCAATGTAGTAATGGTGCCCAAAAAGGACGGTAAGTGGCGAATGTACGTTGATTTCACTAACATTAATAAGGCTTGTCCAATGGACAGTTTTCTGCTGCATCGGATAGACCAAATAGTGGATGCCACCTCCGGCCATGAACTGCTTAGCTTCCTTGATGTTTATTCGGGGTGCCACCGAATCCGGATGCATCCGGATGACAAGGATAAGATGAGCTTCACGACGGATCTCGGCTTGTACTGCTACACCCGAATGCCCTTCGGCTTGAAGAATGCTAGAGCAACTTATCAACATCTCGTCAACAAAATGTTTGCTTCACTGCTCGGCCGAAATATGGAAGTCTACGTCGACGATATGCTGGTAAAGAGCCAATTCACCGGTGAACACTTGATCGATCTGGCCGAGACCTTCTCTACTCTGCGCAGATACAAAATGAAGCTAAATCCTGCTAAGTATGCCTTCGGCGTAGCCTCCGGCAAGTTCCTCGGTTATATGGTCACTCGCCGGGGGGTGGAGGCGAATCCAGTAAAGGTTGCCGCCATCCTTCAAATGCGTCCACTGGCAAACATTCGGGAAGTTCAAATGCTAAATGGACGAATTGCGGCGTTAAGCTGCTTCATGTCAAAAGTAGCGGACCATTGTTTCCCTTTCTTCAAGTTGCTGAAGAAGACCAACAATTTTTCTTTGACAGACGAATGCCAACTGAAGACCTATCTTTCCAATGTACCCGTCCTGTCCAAGCCTGTCGAAGGAGAGTAGTTTTTCATATATCTCGCTACATCCGAAGCTGCTCTTAGTGCCGTCCTTGTCCAAGAGGCAGATGGCATCCAGAGGCCTGTTTACTACATAAGCCGAGCACTTCACTGAGCAGAGTTTTGGTATCCATCTCTTGAGAAGCTGGCTTTGACTCTCGTCACATCCGCGAGAAGACTTCGACTTTACTTCCTCACACATTCAATAAAAGTCCCCACTGATCAACTTTTGAGGCAAGTTCTCTCTCGATTGAAAGTATCTGGAAGATTAGCCAAATGGGCGATCGAATTAGGAGAATTCGACATCTCCTACGGACCTCGGACTGCAATAAAAACTCAAGCACCAGCTGAATTCATCGTTGAATTAACTCCCGAAGAACCTTCGGCTCCTCAACCAGAAGTAATTAAAGAAAATCCTGAAGCCGCAAGAACTTCGGTGTTAGTATCCCCATTAACTAATAAATGGTAACTATATGTTGACGGGTTTGCTTGCCTTTCGGGTAGTGGCGCGGGGTGGGTCCTGGCATCTCCGGAAGAAGTCGTCACCGAATATGCCCTACACTTCACCTTCCTAGTCACAAATAATGCAGCCGAATACGAAGCCCTCATATCAGGTCTTCGAACTGCTAGAAAACTCAACGTATTTGAAATAAAGGCATTCAGCGATTCAGCACTTATCGTCGGCTAGATCACTAGAGAGTATGAAGCCCGAGATGCATTAATGGCGTCCTACTTTCAGGTAACTCAAAAAATCATTTCTGAGTTTACTTCCTTTGAAATTATGCAGATCCCTCGGGCCGAGAATACTCGGGCCGATGTCCTCTCTCGGCTGGCATCAACACATGATGGGGGAAGGAGCCGAATGGTTTTGGTCGAGGAATTATCTGAGCCGAGTCTTCAAGAATCGGAAGTTTTGCAAGTAAATAATTCCGAAGGGGAAACTTGGATGACTCCAATAATTGCCTTTATACTCCGAGAGGAGCTTCCGTCTCAACCAAAGGGGGCAAGACGCATCTGACAGCGCTCCTCTCAGTCTAGAAGATATATTGTATAAAAAGTCATTCGGCCGCCCGCTCCTTCGGTGCCTCGGCCCTTCCGAAGCTAACTATGCCCTTCAGGAGATACATGAGGGGATCTGCGGGGTGCACGTAGGAGGGAGAGCTCTAGCCCATAAAATTCTGAGACAAGGATACTGGTGGCCAACCCTCCGGGAGGAAGCAACTAGCCTTGTCCGCCACTGCGATCAATGTCAAAGGTACAGTTCTCTTATTCATCAGTCGGCAACCCTATTAATGCCTCTATCAGATCCATGGCCTTTCGCCCAATGGGGGATTGATATTCTGGGTCCGTTTCCCATTGCCACCGGCCAGAGGAAGTTTCTTATTGTAGCAGTAGATTATTTCACAAAATGGGTTGAAGCTGAACCTCTTGCGTCTATCACTGATAATAATGCCTAGAGCTTCGTATAGAAGTCTATTATCTGCCGATATGGCATCCCTCGGATGATTATATTAGACAATGGCAAGCAATTCGATAGTAACCGGTTCAGAGGCAACTGCTCAAGCTTCGGTATTCTACACAAGTTCACTTCGGTAGCTCATCCCCAGACGAATGGACAAGCCGAAGTCACTAACCGGAGTATATTGCGAGGGTTGAAAACTCGTCTCGGCGAAGCTAAAGGCCGATGGGTAGAAGAATTGCCGAGTGTACTATGGGCTTATCGAACAACAAGTCGAGCCCCTACCAGAGAAACTCCATTCCGAATGGCTTAGGGAGTGGAAGCAGTCATCCCAGTTGAGATCGGCCTGCCCTCGCCGAGAGTCCTCGCTTATGATCCGAAGAGTAATGATAAAGCCATGAGAGATCACCTTGATCTCGTAGAAGAAACTAGGGATCAGGCTCTCATTCGGTTGGCAGCACACCAACAACGCATGGCCAGATATCATAATGCTCGTGTAAAGCTTCGAAGTTTTGAAGCCGGAGACCTTGTGTTGCAAAACGCTCATGTTTCGAAGCTAGCCGAAGCCGTGGGAAAGTTATCTCCAAATTGGGAGGGCCCTTATCGAGTGAAGGAAGTCATTCGACAAGGGGCCTATCGGTTAGAAACCCTATCGGGCCAGCCTCTCCCTCGCACTTGGAATCTGGAGCGCCTTCGGCGCTATTTTATGTAAGTTGTTATCCCGGACTTTAGCCGGATACATTTAATGAATACATCATTCTGGAATACAGTATTCGGCATTATTCTAAGTCTGTGTAAACCGTACCGAGAGTTGTTTCGGCCATGCAAACCGTATCGGGAGCAGCATTATTCTAAGTCTGTGTAAACCGTACCGGGAGTGGTTTCAGCCGTGCAAACCGTATCGGGAGCGGCATTATTCTAAGTCCGTGTAAACCGTACCGAGAGTGGTTTCAATCATGCAAACCGTATCGGGAGCGGCATTATTCTAAGTCCGTGTAAACCGTACAGGGAGTGGTTTCGGCCATGCAAACCGTATCGGGAGCGGCATTATTCTAAGTCCGTGTAAACCGTACGGGAGTGGCTTCGGCCATGCAAACCGTATCGGGAGCGGCATTATTCTAAGTCCCTGTAAACCGTACCGGGAGTGGCTTCGGCCATGCAAACCGTATCGGGAGCGGCATTATTCTAAGTCCAGAAAGGACGCTAGGAATGACCTCGTCCATGTCCGGAACCGAAACATGTTTTTAAGCTATTCAGGGGTTCGTCCTGCTATTGATTCGTTCACAAGAGTGTTTGATTATAACACAAAAATTCAAGAAAGTCACTTATATATATATATATAGGTACAGAAGTCAGCCGTATACCCGGCCCCGGCAACTCAAAAATATCCGGGACAAGCCCCCGGATTAACTATACATCAGCATCCTCGCCTTCTATATCAACGAGGGAGTTGCCCGGAGTCGTCGGAGGAGAAGATGCATGGTCAGAACCCGCCGCCGCGTCTTCTGGAGAAGTCGAGATCCTTTCGGCTTTGAGTTGCTGCCACCAGTCCAAGAGCCGGTTGCCGTCATCCTCGTCAGGGAAGCTGATAAAATGCTAAATTGATCATTTAAGGGCAATCTTATGCACCACACTCACGTTTTTATCTGTAAAATAGCATGAAATGATAGACAATTGCGTACCAAGTCCAATGGTACCAATTTCGGCAAATTCTAACTTAAAAACATCGTCATTTCATGTGATTAAAGCAGTATAGCGCATTTGCGGTTTTTCGACAAAACCGAAACGAAATAAATAAATAAATGAGATAATATGCTAACTTGAATTTATTTTATGTGAACAGGGCATGAAGGAAGCCGTGGTGCAATGGTTCAGACTTTGCGGGCTTGTGGGAGGTCCGGGGTTCAAATCTCAGCAAAATTGTCCATCTTTTTGAAAAATAAAAGGACGTAGGGGCAAACTGGTAATTTGCTCCTCATATTAGGGTTACCCTAACCCTTTACCAAGAAAACCCTAATTCTTAGCTGCCGCCCTTCTCTTTTTTCCTTCTTATTTATCTATTTCTATTTTCTCTCCTTTATTTCCAAAACTCTCCCACACCTCTCTCCGTTTTCTCAGCAGCCGATTCCCTCCTTCTCTCCAGTTTCCTTTCCCATGTCTCTTTTCCTCCCTATATATTTCCCCCTCCTCTCTTCTCAGCCGGGAACTCTCGCTATTTCCTAGTCTCTCCTCCTCCTCCGTAACCTTTCTCTCCCACAGCCCCTATCCTCCTCCTTCTCCAATTCCGAATCCTTCTCCCCACGCACGCTCTCCTTTTCCAACTCCTCTCCAGCATCCCTCTCTCCCTCTCTTCGGTTCTCCCTCTCTCGGTTTCTCTCTTTCTTTCCCACGCAATCTCCTCCTCTCTCTAGGTTTCTCTCCCCGTTTTCTCCTCATCTTCTCAGCAGCCCCCACATGCGAACCACCTCCACGCGCTGACAGCAGCAACATCCACACGGCAAGCCTTCACCAACCGAGCTCCACGTCAAGCTGCCGGCAAGCCTGCACCAGCAGAGGCCCCCTCTGCTTCTCCACGCACACCAGCGACAGCGGCTCCAGCAAGCTGCCTGAGCTCCACGCAGCAGCCATCAAGCTTCCTCCTGCTAGCAGCAGCTCCAGCAGCCGGCCTTTCCCAGCGCCCTCCACCACCGAAGATCCTCTTTCCATGCATGCTGACCAGCTGCGATGAAGCCCTCCATGTGAGCCTGAAGCCTGCATGCACAGCCATGTGCATAGCCAGCAAGCTCCAGCATCTCTGCATGCACCTCCACTAGCCAGCAGCCATCAAGTGAACCAACCCCCACAGATTGTTCTTTCTCTCCCCCATTAGTGTAGAATTAGTTTAATTATTTAGGATTAGTTAGCTATTATTTGATATTTTGTTTACTTAGTTTAAGGATATTAAATCATAAAATTTTGCACAATTTGTTTCATGATTTTTTAGATAATTAATGTTTTGCACATAGTTAAGTCACGGTGTCTTTGTTATAATTTTTTTAGTTGTGCTTATTTTTTTTATATATGTGTTTGTGTTTAATTTTTGAAAAAGAAAAAAAAGATTTGTTTAATTCAAGCAATTATATTTTTAGGTAACATTAGTTAATTGCGTTTTAGTAAGTAATTAGTTTACTCAAATTCTCATCTATTTTTAGATTAACTAAATTCCAAAGTTTTCAAAATTAAAATTTTATCTCCCTGTGGATCGACTCGGACTCACCATTATTAATTTTCAAAACTGAATTTGAGTGAGCCGAATAAATTTAGATTGAACGTTCTCATGAGTGTTTAACGACGCACAATTCGGAACGATCAATTTTTGGCGCCGTTGCCGGAGAGTTAGATTTTTTATTTTGATTATCTTGGATTTAGTGTAATTATTCTTTAGCTAACCGTATTTTTCTTATTTTTGCAGGTAAATTGAAAAAAAAAAAAAAGGAAAGCGAAATCATGGTAAATGTGTTCCAACTTTCTATGTTTGAATTTTCTTATTCTAGTTAGTTTCCATTTTTGTAGTTTCTAGTTTAGATAGGTTTCCATTAACTAAAAAAAAGAAACAAAAAGAAGAACATCCAAAGTTAAAAATTTTCATCTCCAAGGTTAGAAACCTTCCATGCTAGGCATTCATCATTCTAGGAAAGCATGAGCTAGTTTCCTTGCACAGTTATTTCCATAAATTATTGAAGATTGCGGGGGAAAGGTACGTGTTTCAATTTTAACAAGTCACTCATGATTGCATCAACACACCTTGCATTGATTTGTTGTCTTGTATTGCATTCAAAAAGACTTTAAGGGCAGCAACTTTAACCACATAAGGTAGGGATTTGATCACCCTTCCTTAGCCTACAAATCACCTTCCTCGCATTGGCATTTCCTAATCCAATTAAAAGCAAGTCGAAAGAGAATCTAGGGTTTACACCGTGAGTGGTTTAAATTTCGGGTTGCCTCTATTTTTGGCAACGGTGTCTAGGCTAGAGGTTAAAAAGGCAAACGTCTAAGCGGGAAAGTAGTTCTCTAATTAGGTCCTTACGAAAGTAGGGGGAGTCTCCCACTACGCCACCTCTTACCTGGCCATTGATTGATTGTGGTTGTGACTTGAGGTGGACTCCATTCACCTTGTAAGAAAATTCACATAGAGAGTCTAGGTTAACATTAGATCATTAGGATAATTTATTTGACAAAATTGTTTACATTTAAAAAAAAATAAAAAAATAAGAAATAGAAAACAAAAATCAAATCCATCCTCTCTCTATCAGTCCTAGTGTATGCAAGGTAGGAGATCTCAAAACCCTAATCTTTTAGGACCATTTGCTGAAATAGAAAGAATCCTACATCAAAGAAATCCACCACAAGATCCAATGGCTGATAATCAGGACCCACCAAAGCAAATGAAGAACTATTTCATTTCAAATCGATATCAACCTTCATCCTGTATTCATCTTCTTCAGAATCCAGCCAATCAATATGAAATTAAATCTAGCACCATTCAGATGCTCCCATCCTTTTATGGGAATACTAATAAAGATCCTTATAAGCATCTGGATAAATTTCTAGAAATCTACTCCACGGTGAAGATTCAGAATTTCACCGATGATGGCCTTAAGTTGACCTTATTTCCCTTTTCATTAAAGGACAAGGCTAAATATTGGTTGGGAACTATAGGAAGGCCCATTAGGACATGGGAAGAAATGCAGAAAGAATTTCTCAAGAAGTTCTATCCCATCGGGCGGACCAATACCATGAGAAGGGCCATTACGAGTTTTACCCAAACCCCCGGAGAATTGATCCATGAATCTTGGGAAAGACTAAAAGAATTTCTTAGGAAATGCCCTCATCATGGGCTTTCAAAATGGCAAATTGTCCAAGCATTCTATGAAGGATTGTCTGAACAGTTCAGACAGATGGTAGATGCCTCATGTGGAGGGGCATTTATGATGAAAAACGAAGATGAGGCCTATGATCTATTTGAGATGTTAAGTGAAAATTCCATCAATCATGCCTCATTATCATCTTATGAAAGGTCTGTTGGGCCATCTAAACGGATTGGAATGTATGAACTTAAGGTCCATGGAGAACCCGAATCCAGAATGGACATAAATCTGATTAATCAGAAATTGGATAAGGTAGACATCTTGGCCCAGAAACTAGACCAACTCTTGGCCTTAAACAAGCAAGAGCCTACTTACCCAACACAATCTAGTCCATATGAAGGCCCATCTTCTGCCAATCATGACATTTGTGCCTTATGCGCAAGTCCAACCCATCAAGTGAATGAATGCCCAACTGCGGCCCAACCTCCACCATTCATTCAAAAATAAGTTCAGGCGGCCCAGGGATTCTCCAGGCCCAATAATGACCCATTCTCAAATACTTACAATCCTAGCTGGAGAAACCACCCTAATTTCTCTTGGAAGAATCAGCAGGCCCTATTACTAATGTCCAATCCTCCTATGCATAAGCCCAAAAGCCACAGAATTCATTTCAACAGCAATCTAATTTCTATGGAAATGTTCAGGCTAGGAGATCTCAAGCCCAGTTTTATCAACCGGCCCAGTATCCATCAGGTCAACCGGTCCCTTATCAATCATTCCAATCAGGTCAACCGGCCCACTACCATTCATTCCAATCTATACAGCCAACCCAATACCATCCTCCACCCACTTACCAAAAACCTCCTCAACCCAACTTTGATGACAAATTCACTCAACTCCAACAACTGATTTTGACCAAGCAACAGTCTATTGCTAAGTTGGAAAGTCAAATGGGCCAACTAGCTGAGGCTACGATGAGAAGAGAAGTGGGTCAACTTCCTAGTCAACCCATTGTCAATCCAAGGAATCAACCTCCGGATTTTCCACAGCAATCGGGTCTTTTACCTCAGCCTGGTCCGGTACCACAACCTAAAGGGCCGCAATTTGAGAATGCTAAAGCCATTTCAGCCCTTAGGAGTGGGAGAAGTTTAGAAAAACCACATGCAAATGGAGAGTTAGCCAAAGGTTCCACTGATGGGCCTCATGAAATTGAAAGTGATAGTGAGACTGAACCTAACATAGAGAAGTTGGAGGAGGATCTGAAAGGAAATGTGAAGATAGATGAAGGCCCAAGTTCTTATCAACCTAGGGTGCCATTTCCTAATGTCTTGTTAGCTAAGCCCAATGCTAGGAAGAAATTGGCCCAGAATGAAGAGTTGTTGGATTTATTCAAATAAGTCCAAATTAATATTCCACTCCTCGATGCCATCAAGCATGTGCCAGCTTATACTAAGTTTCTCAAGGAATTATGTACTCCACGAAGAGAATTTAGAATGGCATCCGAAAAGGTTCGGCTTTCAGAAGATGTTAGTGCAATTTGTTGAATCATTTACCTAAGAAGTTAAAAGATCCTGGAGCACCTCTAATTTCATGTGACTTAGCTGGAGTTACATTTGATAGAGCTTTATTGGATTTAGGTGCTAGTGTGAATCTTTTGCCAACAGCCATTTATGAGAAATTTGATATTGGGGAATTAAAGCCCACACCCATCATCTTACAGTTGGCTGATAGGTCTGTGAAAACTCTACGAGGATTAATTGAGGATGTTATTGTGAAGGTTCATGATTGCAATTTTCCTGTGGATTTTCTTATTCTTGATATGGCATTACCTGAGGAACTCATTCACACCCTGATCATCTTAGGTCGTCCATTCTTAGCCACTGTCAAAGCTAATATAAATTGTGAAACTGGCATAATGGACATTTCATTTGGGGGTCAAAAGGTCTAGATTAATGTCTTCAAAGCATCTCAATACCCAGATCATGAAGAAGAATGTCATACCATTGATATCTTGGATAATCTGGTTGAAGAAAATGAGATGTCCACATATGACCTTTTGGAGGAAGCCAATACCTTAAAAGATTCTCCCGACCCATTAACATCTTGGCCGAAGGTTGAACCTTTACCAGCCTTACAGTCTGAGCCCGCTTTGCCATCTTTAGAGGACCCTCCTGAGCTTGAATTCAAACCACTACCTGAGTCTCTCAAGTATATCTTTTTGGGCCCGGACCAAACTCTCCCGGTCATCATTGCGGCAAATCTCACATCACCGCAAGAGGCCCAATTAACCGAGGTCCTCAAAGGCCACAAGGGTGCCATTGGATGGTCGGTGGCAGATTTAAAGGGAATTAGCCCGTCCATTTGCATGCATTACATCTATATGGAAGAGAATTCTAAGCCCAGTCGGGAGATGCAACGGCGGCTTAATCCCAATATGAAAGAAGTGGTGAAGAAGGAAGTTGTGAAATGGCTGGATGCGGGTATCATTTACCAAATATTAGACAGTAAATGGGTCAGTCCAACCCAAGTGGTACCCAAGAAATCTGGATTAACGGTTATCAAGAATAATCATGGAGAAGAGGTACCCACTAGGCTCACCACGGGATGGAGAGTGTGCATTGATTACCGAAAGCTTAATCTCATGACTAAGAAGGATCACTTTCCACTCCCATTCATGGATCATATTCTGGAAAAGTTATCGGGCCAGAAGTACTTTTGCTTCTTAGATGGGTATTTCGGATACAATCAAGTGGCTATTTACCCGGAAGATCAAGAAAAGACCACCTTCACGTGCCCTTATGGCACGTTTGCTTTTAGGAGAATGTCATTTGGATTATGCAACGCACCAGCCACATTCAACGGTGCATGATGGCTATATTTTCCGATATGGTGGGAGAATTCCTCGAAGTTTTCATGGATGATTTCTCAATCTTCGGGGATTCTTCTGAAAATTGCTTGGAAAATCTTAAACAAGTGCTAGCAAGATGCATTGACACCAATCTGATACTTAGCTGGGAAAAGAGCCATTTTATGGTTCGAGAGGGCATTGTTTTAGGCCACATTGTGTCTGAAAGGGGGATAGAGGTAGATAAAGCTAAGATCGATCTCATATCCAATCTTTCTCCTCCTACCTCGGTCAGACAGATCCGTTCATTCCTTGGCCATGCCAGTTTCTATCGCCGATTTATCCACAATTTCTCTCAAATTGCCCGGCCTCTAACTCTTCTCCTAGCTAAGGATGTTCTTTTCCAAATAGATGAATCTTGCATCGAGGCATTTAATTCTCTGAAGGAATCTTTGACCAAAGCTCCGATTCTTCAATCTCAAGATTGGTCTTTACCCTTCGAAATCATGTGTGATGCCTCTGATTATGCTATCGGTGCGGTTTTGGGACAAAGAATCAACAAGTGTCCCGTGGTGATCTATTATGCAAGTCGCACCCTTGCCGATGCTCAAATGAATTATACCACCACTCAAAAGGAAGTGTTAGCCGTGGTTTTTGCCCTAAAAAAATTCAGATCTTATCTTTTAGGGGCAAAAGTCATAATCTATTCTGATCACTCAGCTCTGAAATACCTGTTGACCAAGAAGGATGCAAAGCCTAGGCTTATTAGATGGATCTTACTCCTTTAGGAATTTGATTTGGAAATTCTGGATAAGAAGGGTTCTGAGAATGTGGTAGCTGACCACCTATCCCGAATTCCGATCTCTGAAAGTACACCAATCACTGATTCCTTTCCTGATGAGCATCTACTGACCATTTCTCACACTGTTGCACCTTGGTATACTCATATTGTCAATTACAAGGTGACTAATCAACTTCCGGAATGATGGACTAAAAGTGAGAAGGACAAATTCTTTTCCCAGGAAAAATATTATTTCTGGGAAGATCCTGAACTATTCAAATTCTGTCCTGATCAAATTATTAGGCGATGTGTTCCTGAAGAAGAACAACAGAGTGTTCTCAACTTCTGCCATAATCTAGCTTGTGGGGGCCGTTTCTCAGGAAAGAAAACTGCATCCAAGGTCCTACAAAGTGGTTTTTACTGGCCCACACTTTTCAAAGATACCCATGAATTTAGCAAAACTTGCCTCCGATGTAAGGCTGTAGGAAATATGGCAAAAAGGGATATAATGCCACTCAACCCAATCTTAGTGGTTGAAGTCTTTGATGTCTGGGGAATTGACTTTATGGGACCTTTTCTACCTTCTTTTGGACATACATATATTCTGGTAGCGGTGGATTATGTCTCTAAGTGGATTGAAGCAGTAGCCACCCGAACCAATGATCATAAAGTGGTTATTAAATTCGTTCAGAAGAATATCTTTTCTTGGTTCTGGTGGCCTAAAGCTATCATAAGTGATAGGGGAACGCATTTCACGAATTACCAATTTCGGGCTTTGCTTAAGAAATATAGGATTAATCACAAAGTAGCTACCCCTTATCATCCCCAAACTAGTGGCCAAGTAGAAGTTTCCAATAGAGAGATTAAGAATATTCTGCAAAAGTCTGTTAGGCCCGATAGAAAAGATTGGTCTGAAAGATTGGATGATGCTTTATGGGCCTATCGGACCGCTTACAAAACTCTTATTGGCATGTCCCCTTATCGCCTAGTTTTTGGAAAAGCGTGCCACCTTCCGGTGGAATTGGAACATAGGGCTTATTGGGCCATCAAACAAGTCAATCTGGACCTAGCCCAAGTTGGTTCCCACCGAACCTTACAACTGAGTGAGCTAGAAGAGTTGCGCAACGAGGCCTATGAAAATTCAAAGATTTATAAAGCCAAAACTAAAGCTTTTCATGATAAACATATTGTTTGAAAATCCTTTTTTCCAAATCAGAAAGTTTGCCTATTTAATTCTAGGCTTCGCCTATTTCCTGGAAAATTGAAATCCATATGGGATGGACCATTCGTGATCGTTAAAGCCTTCGATCATGGAGCCGTTAAAATTCTGAATCCCAAGAGTGGGAACACTTTTACTGTTAATGGTCAACGATTGAAACCATTCATTGAAAATCTTCAAAATGAGCCACCTGAATCCATAGAATTGAGTGATCCACATTAACTGAACTTCCGTCTGGCTGAAGACGATAAACTTAGCGCTTGTTGGGAGGCAACCCAATATTTTACTTCAGTTTTTGTATTTCTTTTCCTTTTAGGTCTCTGAGCAGCAGTTGCCGTGGGTATATCGCATCCCCTTCATTACAGGTTGTTTCGCTCCTTCACAATTCTCTTCTGGCTGACATGTTTTTCATATATTTTATGCCATTGAGGACAATGTCAATCAAGTTGGGGGGTGGGACAATCAATTTGATATGCATTTATTGGAAAATCGTTTTGAAGAAAACTAATATCTTTCACTGAAAAATGGTCAAATTGTTTTCAAAAAACTTCTTTTCACGTCCTATGAAAATTGCATGAAAATCATGTTTCATTAAGTAAATCTTAAACAAATCAGTTTTTTGGTTATCACATTGGTTAAAGAACCTTCAAAGTTTAAATATCTCACTTCACAAAAATTCACGGCAGGATGATTTTCACACACACACGGCAACTTAGAATAAATGAAAGATCTTAAAAGTATAGAATTACTGGAATTAACCTCAAGGATAAGACTACTTATTCTAATTTTTCTTTTGGGTTGAACGAAAGGAATGTGTAGGATCCGTAATAGGGGACTGTCCCACTCAGCACTCTAAAAGAGGCGGTCATTTAAAATGGACAGCTGTAAACACTAAAGGCAATAGAAGACGTTAAAAGAGCTAAAGGAAGGTAGGTGGCAAAAAGTACGCACCTCCCCTCAGGCAATTCAAAGAGAGTGGCAAAAAGTACGCACTCTCAAAAGCAAAAGTACAATGAAATAAAATAAAAAGCCACGCTAAAAAGTCCATCGTACCAAAAATATGACCAAGTCATGAAAAGTGCTGAGTCGGGACGGAAACTGAAAAATGGTCCTCGCTGACTGATCGGAAAATCTTTTATTCTCTTCTCCTCCCTAGGTAGTCTTATCTAAAGGATAGTAAATGCAAGAATATACTAGAAAGGTCGGAAACGAGTTCTAAGCGTGTCAATTTTCATGCACAACCACCTGTCGTGAATCAAAGTATTGTGGGATATGAAAACTTTAGCTTAACCAAACCGGCTACCACTTAAATTGTTTGCGAAAGATACTACAAATGAAGCATGATAATTCATTATTTGTCCTAACTTTTCCTTATTTGCATTGCTAAGGGACTAGCAATGAGTAAGTTGGGGGGTGTGATAAAATGCTAAATTGATCATTTAAGGGCAATCTTATGCACCATACTCACGTTTTTATCTGTAAAATAGCATGAAATGATAGACAATTGCGTACCAAGTCCAACGGTACCAATTTCGACAAATTCTGACTTAAAAACATCGTTATTTCATGTGATTAAAAGAGTATAGCGCATTTGCGATTTTTCGACAAAACCGAAACGAAATAAATAAATAAATGAGATAATATGCTAACTTGAATTTATTTTATGTGAACAGGGCATAAAGGAAGCCGTGGTGCAATGGTTCAGACTTTGCGGGCTTATGGGAGGTCCGGGGTTCAAATCTTAGCAAAATTGTCCATCTTTTTGAAAAATAAAAGGACATAAGGGCAAACTGGTAATTTGCTCCTCATATTAGGGTTACCCTAACCCTTTACCAAGAAAACCCTAATTCTTAGCCGCCGCCCTTCTCTTTTTTCCTTCTTATTTATCTATTTCTATTTTCTCTCCTTTATTTCCAAAACTCTCCCACACCTCTCTCCGTTTTCTCAGCAGTCGATTCCTTCCTTCTCTCCAATTTCCTTTCCCACATCTCTTTTCCTCTCTATATATTTCCCCCTCCTCTCTTCTCAGCCGGGAACTCTCGCTATTTCCTAGTCTCTCCTCCTCCTCCGTAACCTTTCTCTCCCACAGCCCCTATCCTCCTCCTTCTACCCACGCACGCTCTCCTTTTCCAACTCCTCTGCAGCATCCCTCTCTCCCTCTCTCGGTTTCTCTCTTTCTTTCCCACACAATCTCCTCCTCTCTCTAGGTTTCTCTCCCTGTTTTCTCCTCGTCTTCTCAGCAGCCCCCGCATGCGAACCACCTCCACGCGCCAACAACAGCAACATCCACACAGCAAGCCTGCACCAACCGAGCTCCACGTCAAGCTGCCGGCAAGCCTGCACCAGCAGAGGCCCCCTCTGCTTCTCCACGCACACCAGCGACAGCGGCTCCAGCAAGCTTCCCGAGCTCCACGCAGAAGCCATCAAGCTTCCTCCTGCCAGCAACAGCTCCAGCAGCCGGCCCTTCCCAGCGCCCTCCACCACCGAAGATCCTCCATCCATGCATGCTGGCCAGCTGCGGTGAAGCCCTCCACGTGAGCCTGAAGCCTGCATGCACAGCCACGTGCATGGCCAGCAAGCTCCAGCATCTCTGCATGCACCTCCACTAGCCAGCAGCCATCAAGTGAACCAACCCCCACAGATTGTTCTTTCTCTCCCCCATTAGTGTAGAATTAGTTTAATTATTTAGGATTGGTTAGCTATTATTTGATATTTTGTTTATTTAGTTTAAGGATATTAAATCATAAAATTTTGCACAATTTGTTTCATGATTTTTTAGATAATTAATGTTTTGCACATAGTTAAGTCACGGTGTCTTTGTTATAATTTTTTTAGTTGTGCTTATTTTTTTTATATATGTGTTTGTGTTTAATTTTTGAAAAAGAAAAAAAAGATTTGTTTAATTCAAGCAATTATATTTTTAGGTAACATTAGTTAATTGCATTTTAGTAAGTAATTAGTTTACTCAAATTCTCATCTATTTTTAGATTAACTAAATTCCAAAGTTTTCAAAATTAAAATTTTATCTCCCTGTGGATCGACTCGGACTCACCATTATTAATTTTCAAAATTGAATTTGAGTGAGCCGAATAAATTTAGATTGAACGTTCTCATGAGTGTTTAACGACGCACAATTCGGAACGATCAGAAGCCAAAACCAGTTAGATCTGTATCCAGACAAGCCTTTTGAGCAATAGCCATCCCTAGATCAAATATGGTTGCAGTCGCTCTAGTCCCGACGTCCAGCATTTCCTCGGCATACTCTGGACCTTCCTTGTAGCTCGTCATAGCCACGAGAGCAATGTCATCGGCCTCTTTTGTTTTAGCCTCTAGATCCGCTTTCAAGCCCGAGACTATTTCGGCGTGCATACGGCGTTCCTCGTCCCGCTCCTTCTCCAACCGAGTTATCCTCTCGGTGGCTGCATCCTCCTTATCCTAGATCTCGGCTTTCAAAGATTCAATTTTTGTACGGGCTTGATCAACCTCCGTATGGGCCTGATCCAGTTGACTTTCGGCCTTCTCCTGGGCCTCAGTGGCCGCTCGAACCACCTCCTTTTGGCCATCCAGCTTAGACCGTAGCCTAACATTCACCCTGATAAGGGCGTCAATGTTAGCTTCAAGGTCTCGTTGCACCGAGGCCACCTTGCCCGCTGCTAGCTGGTCCGCGGCCTCATCCACATCCAAAAGTTTTTGTTGGATGTGAGCCTGGCGGTGAGCGAGAGCCTCGCACATGATCGCGGCCTGAAAAGAAATGTAAGAGACGTCAGGCAAAGCAGCAAAAAGAAAAAAGAAAGAGAACATAGCGAAGGCAAAAGTTCACTCACTTGGACGGCGTGGCGGACGCATTGCCGGGAGAGACCCTTCGAGGACAACTCCCGGATTTCGTCCTCGGCCATTGGGATGGCCATGTCCCGGGCGAGGCGCATGCACGTCCGAGTGTCATCCAGACTGTCGTCTACAAAGACTCCCGTATCAGGACGCCATGGCTCATGCCCGTATTCCCGGGACATGTGAGTCCCGGCCATTCCAAATGGATAGGATATGTTGGGTTTCTCGGGTTTCTCCGGATCGCTCACGCAGCGAAAAATAAAATATTAAAACAGCGATCCATTCCCGTTTCAAAAAACTAAAATCGATTATTGGATAATCGAGGTTCTCACCGTGTGCGGATTCAAATCCGCAACCGTTCGGTTCCGTCGGTGCAACACCGCAAGCCGCGCAAGCGTCCAACCTCTAGCGAAGTCCACGCGATCCTCCTCGCGACGGATATCCTCACGTTCCTGGTTCTTCGCAGCCTACGAAACCTCCGCCGGTCGCCGCAATGATCGCCGCAATGCGCGGACGATTTCCAGTCGAACGGGATTCGGAGAAGCGGCGGAGCAGATCTGGATCTGTCTGGACGCCAGAGAGAGAGAGAAACAGACGAGGGGCGGCTAGGGTTAGCAGTAGCTTGGCCAGCTAAGCCCATTCGTTATGTTTTATACTAACCGCGCGATTTTTGATAAAAACCCTCAGTTTGTATAAAACCCACTTATTTATCCATCGCCTTGAGAATCAATTGCGTGTGACCCTCTAGGCCCAAGTACCAGTCCAGTTAATGGCCCAACAAGCCCAGTGACTCCTCACTGGCTTTATTAATCAATTAATAACCCTTTATTAATTAATTAATCAATCGAATTGATGTCGCACATCGAATTCGACCGGGCCTCCGATCACGTTGGGTGCCAAGAAACACCGCGTGAACCCGGAAGGTATTGGGGTTAAGTAACCCACTCTTGGAACCTTTCCGCTGACAGTTACCGCGTCGATATAATCCTTCATTCATACAATGCTCTCGAGTCAACTTAGGGTATGGCGAGCTGTCAAACCCAAACCGGTCGACTCACTTGGATTGGATGCCGCTGATGAATATCGGAAAACTCCTTTCCCGATATTATCGTCCGCCCTGGCTAGGGACTTCCGCGCATCCTTCCTAGAGCATTCTCTCTCTAAGTACCGAGAGCGAATGATTCCTTATTGACACACAATTCCCTTCGACAGTATTCCATTGTACCCAATCCTTGGCGTATTAGAATCCCGTGGCTAGAGATTCGTAAACCAAGGTCAAAGCACAGAAGTCCACCGACAAGGTGTCCTTGGTGTCTCAGGTCCGAGGACCATCCACGCAACTGCGACAATAGAATCAAGCTGGTTGACAGTGAGGTACAATACCACCCAGCGATTCAGTCGGATCAGTTCAGTGAACTCATTCTCCAATAAGCACCTACAGATTCGCCTTAGTGTCTCCACACAAGTGACTTATGAGATCAGTCACCCTCATCATATGAGTAGGAGTAATATGTACTAGTCTAACCGGATATCCGATGTCCTTCTCGGATATCCTCCGACTTGGAACGATTAAGAATATGTGTATTTAAGTGATCAGTCTCATTAGTATGATCTCATCATAATATGATCACTATAGCACATATTCACGGACTTCATTATGAAACGATAATTAATACGATTTACACATATGAATATTATGTCATTATATTAATAAATGAATGAGATTTATATAGTCAGATTGGCTTGTAGGCCACCTAAAACTAACAATCTCCCACTTGGACTAAAGTCAATCACCTTTATACAATAAGCCTATAGACTCTAGGTGACGCTCAAACACAATTTGAGCCAACGGCTTTGTCAGTGGATCTGCTACATTGTCGACGGATGGAACTCTTTCCACTACTACATCTCCTCTAGATAAGATGAAAGCGCCTCAGAATATCTTTCGATTTCTGATGAGACCACGGCTCTTTCACTTGTGCAATAGTCCCATTATTGTCGCACAACAGCGGAACATGATCAAGGATACCGGGAACTATGTCAAGGTCGGTGATGAACCTCTTCAACCACACTATTTCCTTGAAAGCTTCAGCTGCAGCGATGTGCTCAGCTTTAGTCGTCGAATCTGCAGTGGTTACGTGCTTGGAACTCTTCCAGCACACTGCACCTCCCTTTAATATAAACACAAATCCAGATTTAGACTTGCTATCATCTGGATCTGACTGGAAACTCAAGTCAGTAAAGTCTTGCAGTTTCAAGTCACCTCCTCCATAGACAAGAAACATATCCTTAGTTCTTCTCAAGTACTTAAGAATACATTTCATTGCCTCCCAGTGCTCTTCGCCTGGATCAGCTTGAAATCTGCTCGTAACACTTAGAACAAATGCAACATCAGGTCGTGTACATAGCATGGCATACATGATAGATCCTATGGCATAGGCATAGGGTATTCTATCCATGAATGCCCTCTCATTAGGAGTCTTAGGAGACTGCTCCTTTGAGAGACTAATTCCATGTCTCATCGGTATGAGACCTCTCTTGGAATTTTTCATGCCAAACCTTTTGACTATGGTATCTATATACAAGGATTGGATCATTCCAAGCATCTTCTTTGATCTATCTCTATAGATCCGTATTCTCAATACGTAGGATGCTTCTCCCAAATCCTTCATGGATAAGTTTTTCGACAGCCAGATCTTTACTGATGACATCATAACTACATCATTCCCAATGAGTAGTATGTCATCTATGTAAAGAACTAAGAAGGTGATTGTACTCCTACTGGTCTTCTTGTACACACAAGGCTCATCTTCATTCTTAATGAAGTCATAAGACTTGACAGCCTCGTCAAATCTTATGTTCCAGCTCCGGGAAGCTTGCTTCAGTCCATAAATGGACTTCTGAAACTTGCACACTTTATCTGAAGATTCTTTGGATGTGAAACCTTCTGATTGTATCATATACACCTCTTCCTCAAGGTTACCATTGAGGAAGGCAGTCTTCACATCCATCTGCCAGATTTCATAATCAAAATGTGCATCAATGGCGAGCAGAACTCTGATCGACTTTATCATGGCAACTGGTGAAAAAGTCTCGTCATAGTCAATTCCTTGCCTTTGACGATATCCCTTTGCCACCAACCTTGCCTTATAAGTGTCGATCCATCCATCAGCACCGATCTTTCTCTTAAAGATCCACTTGCAACCGATGGGTACAATACCCTCGGGCAAGTCCTCCAAGTTCCAAACTTGGTTGGTGTATATGGACTGGATTTCTCAGTTCATGGCTTCTCTCCATTTCCCGGCTTCTGGGCCTTCTATGACCTTCTGGTAGGTTTTAGGATCATCATCCTCATTATATTCTACCTTAGACTCACCTTCAGCGATATGTCCCACATATTGTTTGGGTAGTCTAGGTAATCTACCAGATCTACGAGGCTCATTTGTGTGTACCTGAACAGATTCAGGAACTGATATCTCATCTGATGATAATGCAGCTGTTTGGAGATCTAGAACTTCTTCCAGTATTATTTTACTCCCACTGTTCTCCTAGAGAAGGTATTCTTCTTCTAGGAAGACAGTTTTCTTGACGACAAACACCTTTTGTTCACCAGGATGGTAAAAATAGTATCCAAAGGTTTCCTTTGGATATCCCACAAAACTGCATTTATCAGTTCGGGATTCCAGCTTGTCTGGATCATGCCTCTTTACATGAGCAGGACAACCCCAGACTTTAACATGTTTAAATTCTGGTTTCCTGCCTTTCCATATCTCATATGGAGTAGAGGCCACAGACTTGCTGAGTACTATGTTCAGTAGGTATGCTGCTGACTCTAGAGCATACCCCCAGAGGGACACTGGTAATCTCGAAAAGCTCATCATGAATCGCACCATATCCAACAAGGTGCGATTCCTCTTTTCTGATACACCATTCATCTGTGGTGTATATGGAGGGGTTAGCTGAGAAAGGATACCATTATCCTTTAAGAATTGTATGAGATTAGTACTTAAGTATTCTCCTCCTCGATCTGATCGAAGAGCTTTAATACTCTTTCCTAACTGCTTCTCTACCTCATTCTTGAACTCCTTGAACTTCTCAAATGCTTCCGACTTGTACTTCATTAAGTACACATAGCCGAATCTTGAGAAGTCATCGGTGAACGTGATGAAGTATGAAAAGCCACCTTTGGCTTGGGTGGACATTGGACCACATACATCCAAATATATTAGTTCCAGAATGTCCTTGGCAGGTTCTCCATATCCAGTAAATGGAGATCTTGCCATCTTTCGCATAAGGTAGGATTCACATGTTGCAAACGATTCATAATCGAATGCTGTTAAGTAACCATGTTTGTGCAACTTTTGCAACCTGCTTTCGCCAATGTGCCCAAGTCTACAATGCCACATGTAGGCTTGGTTCACATAATTCTTGCTCTTCTTAAGAGCTTTATCAATTTGAAGATTGTAATAAGAAACATCTAATAGATATAGACCGTTGACTAAAGATGCTGAAGCTATTGATTTATTACCATAATAAATCGAACAACTTCTATTCTCAATAGTCAACCTATATCATATCTTGTCCAAACAAGATATTGTTATGATGTTCTTTATTATGCTAGGAACATAATAACAATCTTCTAAAAGTAAGGCGTCTCATGATGGAAACCTGAGGTTTGCTATCCCAACAGCAATCGCCGCAACTTTTGCGCCGTTTCCCAGCCTCAATTCCACCTCACTTTGTCTCAGCTTGCGCTTACTTTTCAGCATCTGCACATCATGGCAGATATGAGAAGCACATCCTGTATCTAATACCCAAGATGTTGAATCTCTAACTGACAAGTTGATATCTATCATATAGATATCTGAAACTTCAGATAGCTTTATTTTTCCATGAGCTTTATCGTTAAGGAACTCCTTGCAGTTCCTCTTCCAGTGACCATACTGCTTATAGTAGAAGCAAACACCCTTTACTACTCTTTTGCCTTTGTCCTTCGATCTTTTATCGTTAGCTGTCATCTCTGCTTCAGGGGCATCTAATGCCGATTCAGCAGGAGGATCAGCTCCAGGGACAAATTCAATGTGCTCAGATCTGAAGACATTCTTCAGGTTTCTGAACCAATCCGAGTAGATCAGGTAATTCAAAAGGGCATCAAGTATGCCACGGAGTGAGTTATTCGACGACATAATTCCCTACAGGAGATAAGTAAAATCTATTTAGCAGATGTTCAATTATTAAAATTTAAAACAAGACATGGTCTTTTGTTCAAGTTTAACTCCCACTAATTTTCGATGGACTGTATAACCCCCAGTTATACAGAACGGGAGATACCGACAGTCTCCTAGTGGGGATCAGAATCTCAATGACTTGCACTACAGCCTTATGGATAGCACAACAAACTGTAATACAATTAAAGAGCACCCAACTCATGGGAATTGCAACTCCTTTGCAATATCTGATCATGGCTTCGGTCCCCAGAGATTTAATGGCCTTGTGGATAGCACAACAAACCACTAATTCTGGTCTAAGCTAACCATCGTTACGCGACGAGCATAGATTTGCATGCAGCCCTTGTGGATATCACAACAAAGTTACATGGTTCCTCTACCCCGATCATATAGGCATCTAATGCCATAGTCACAGTTTCTCCTCCCAATTAAGCAGGCCTTGTGGATAGCACAACAAACCTGCCTAAAGTGATTCGAATCCTATGACTAGAACGATGGTGGACCATGCGGTAAGTTCTTAACTACTCGCGATACGGTTTAGAGTTTATCTGAGGGTATTTAGATAACTTTTATCTTGGTCTCTCCTAGATGATAGTATATAAATATATCGTATATATTTACTAAATACTATACCTGCTTTGATTCATAATCAAAAGAAAAACAATGCATCACATACATGTCTAGTGTGGTCATGGATAGCACAGTGGATTTAACTGGAGCAATTGGTATTTGAATTTCGAAAACATTTTTAATTAACTTGTCATGCAATCAAATCTAATTTAAAAGTAATAAAACACACATCACATGTGCACACACTCCGAATTAATAAATTCCAGATTATTCCATGCAAATTAGAACAATTCTAATAATCTAACACTTAGATTGAACCTGTAACGACCCGCCACCCTATAATCGGGGATCCGATTACTAAATGGGTACCGAATCATTAATTTTGGGACCAAACCAGGATCTAGTAAGTCTGGGAAATAAATAATAAACTAAGCTAAACATTCACATCGCATTGAATTGAAATAAAAGTGCAGGAATTAAAATTATTACAATGCGACTCGGTACAGCAAATAATTACATTCTCCAACAGAAGGAAATAATTAAACATACAGGCCAAAGATAATTAACAACTACATCGGGGCATACCCCGGAACAACCGCTGAAGACACACTACACCCAGCCGCACGCGCCGCTCTAAGTCTGCTGGGAGTCCTCACCTGAAAACCGCAGGGGTGAGTCTCAAGACAAGACTCAGTAGGGATCCTTCGATCCCCACTGCCCACACACACACCCACAAGTGTAAAGTACAGCTAACAGTAAAGTAACAAGTGTAGTGGCAGGTACGATATCTAATTCTCTACGTGAGAACACATGCGGTCGAAATATAATAATCGTGCACATTCTAAGCCAACCGTTAGAAAACCCACAACTGCCGTCTCGATAGAACTCGCCGACCGTACAAACAACGGTGGGAAAAACCTCGACCCGCTGAGACCAAGGAGTAGCCCCTCGGATAGCACGCTCGCTACTCCGGCCCAACCGGCTCAGGTGACTACCCCTTCCCTCAGCATGAGTGACTCTCCGAATGTACCACTCCCACACCGGTACTAGCTGACCCCGGGGTTCACCAGGTAACCCTCTCTCACTAGGCGTCACCCCGCCCACGCCCCCACCGGCGCTGTGCTCACGCCCCCACCAGCACAGGGTGATAAAGCGCTACAATGTCACTCCAGGTCCACAGTAACTGAAAAACCCAACACAGTGCGGTCCGGTCACGTGAAAATCCCGCGATCGCTCAACACATAAAGAACCACCCGATCGTGAGGAATCTGTCTCTATCGGGTGTACTAAAACATGTGCAAACTATCTATCTAGCAATGTGAACACGTTTTACTGGCATGCATTAGTGAGATTTTGTCTTGAATCGCGTCGACCGAGGTCGACGCCATTCAAGCTCCATATACAGGTTCACATAAATCAATCTTCAGAATCTGGCCTTAAAAGGCGTCGACCCTCATGGTCGCCTTTCAAAAGGCGTCGACATCCCCAGACGCCTTTCAACACGAAAATCCGGAATTCCCAAGGACTTAACCAGGGTATTTCTGCGGTTAAAACGCGTCATGGATGCCCGACGCCGTTCAAAAACGCGTCGTTTACCCATGACGTCTTTCAGCCACAGAAATTCCAACCGGGCAGACTGTCTGACAGTCAATCCCTGCCTAAAAGGCGTCGTGATGGCCCGACGCCCTTCAAAAAGGCGTCGTCCATGCACGACGTCTTTTAAGCTCAGGAACCAGGAACGCCCTAAACCCGAGGGCTCCCTTTCTAATCCCAAATAACCCCGAAAATCATTCAAACTGGAGGGAAACGAAGAGCAAGACAATTCATAGGCAAACACCCTCATAGAATTCCTAAACATGCTCATTCTAACCCCCGAAACCGAAGATCTACCACATGCATATTGAGGAAAACGTGATCTTAAACACAGTGCCACGGGGAACGTCACCCTACCGGACCCTCGAACGCCTCCGAGCTTCAAGCCGTCCGCCTGTCTAGCCCCACGCCGCCGCCGGTACCGCCGAGGTCGTCCTAGCCCCACCGTGACGTCGGCCGCCGTCCGGAGAGTAGAACGCCGCAGTGGAAGTGGAGGAGGTAGGGGTAGGAGCCAGGTAGAGGATGGAGTGGAGGGAGAGGCGAAATGGTGTGAGGAAAAGAGGGAGGAGGAGGATCGCCGCCGAGTTCGCCGGAGGGAAAGAGAGAAAGGGAGAAGGAGAAAATGAGGGAAAGAAGGAGGGCTCGCGGGGTTAACCAGAGGCTGGCTAAAACGCGTCGACATGCACGGACGCCTATCAGGTGACATGACGGCTGCTCTGACAAGATTCTGAAACGCGTCGACCTTCACAGACGCCATTCAGACAACTTGTCAGGGCCGTACTCTGACACACCCAGAGTCTCAGTCTAAAAGGCGTCGACCCACATGGACGCCGTTCAGACGACCTGACAGGGCCGTACTCTCGCGGCCCAAAGTCAGTCCACGTGGCACCCACGTGGCAGAACCTGAAACGCGTCTGCCATGGTGGACGCCGTTTAAAGCGCGTCTCGCGGGCTCGACGCGAAACAACACAGAGTTCCAGACCCCACTAAGACCAGGACTACAGGGTCCAACCCCGAAAACCGAATCCGAAAACCTCAGTCCTTACAGAACCCCATTAATAATCTAACAATTAGACTATTAAAGACTAATCTAACTCTTAGATTAATCCAACTAAGTTAATTAATAATTTAACATTTAAATTAATAATCAACTATCATTAATTATTAACTACTAATCTAACACTTAGATTAGCCAATTAATGTTAATTATTAATTTAACTCTTAAACCAATAATTAACACTAATTAATTAATAATTAATTAATCTAACTCTTAGATTAGATAATTAAAGTTAACATCAATTTAACTATTAAATCAATGACTAACAGTAATTAATTAAGAACTATTAATTTGACATTTAAATTAGTCATTTATGTTAATTATTAATTTAACAATTAAATTAATAACTAACTCAAATATTAATTAACAATTAGTTGGATAATAGTTAATAATCTAACAATTAGACTAATAACTATCAATAACTAATTTAATAACTAATTTAACATTTAAATTAGTTAAATTGAGGTTAATAATCAATTTAACATTTAAATTAATATTAACCCCAACTAATTAACAACTAATTGCTAGTTAATAAAAAATCCTTAATTAACATAATGATTCAAAATCATTAATTAAATAATTAACTAAATTAGAATTCTAATTTAAAATTTAAAACAATTTTAAATTTTAAATTCAAATCTAATTTAATTAATAACAGGGTAATAGGGGTTTAAATTGTTAACCAGGACCCACCAATTTGGCAACTGGTTCGGACCCAGGTTCGAGCCCTGGCTCGGCCTGGGTCAGGAGCCCTGGCTCGCCTGGGTCCGGACCAGGCGCCAGCCAGGGCTCAGTCCTGGCCCGCTAGGACTCGCCCGGCCTGAGCCCGGTCGAACCGGTTCAGGGGCTGGGCCGGCCTCCTCCCTTCTCCAATAACTTGACGCCCTAACCCTAACATCTGATGCAGGTTGCAGGTGGCGGCAGGGAGGGGCACGGCAGAGCCCCCCGGCGGCCGGCGGCCACCGCCGCCTGGCCCCGTCGGCCACTGCCGCCTGGTCCCGTTGGCGTCGGCCCAACATCGGCAACGACTCCGGCGCCGGCTGGGTAGCTGGCAATGCCCATCACACTTGGCCGAACTCCTCCCCCTTTTCCACATTTCTGGTTTCCATAAACCCGTGGAGAAGGAAGGAGTTGGGGATGGCCTTTCACCGCCGGACCGTCCACTCCGGTGCCGACAATGATCCCCGGCGACAATCCCAAGATCATCAGGGGTCCTGGTCTTCCATCCCAACACTTGGGAGGCCCGAACAAAACCGAGACGCCCGTCGTTCTTTGTCCCAGGAAGAACACCATAAACCCCAATAAAATTCCGAAAATAACATAATAAAATAATCTAATTATTTTTCAGTTCATCATATGAACAGGGATCCATTTATTAACGGATTCCAAGCATGGAATAAATTAAACAAAAAATCAATTTGGAGACCGAAACGGGATGAGAAACAGTGGAACCTAGCTCTGATACCACTGTTGGGTTTCTCGGGTTTCTTCGGATCGCTCACATAGCGGAAAATAAAATATTAAAACAGCGATCCATTCCCGTTTCGAAAAACTAAAATCGATTATCGGATAATCGAGGTTCTCACCGTGTGCGGATTCGAATCCGCAACCATTCGGTTCCGTCGGTGCGACGCCGCAAGCCGCGCAAGCGCCCGGCCTCTAGCAAAGTCCACGCGATCCTCCTCGCGATGGATATCCTCACGTTCTTCGTTCTTCGCAGCCCACGAAACCTCCGCCGGTCGCCGCAATGATCGCCGCAACGCGCGAACGATTTCCCGTCGAACGGGATTCAGAGAAGCGGCGGATCTGGATCTGTCTGGACGCCAGAGAGAGAGAGAAACAGAGGAGGGGCAGCTAGGGTTAGCAGCAGCTTGGCCTGCTCAGCCCGTTCACTATGTTTTATACTAACCGCGCGATTTTTCATAAAAACCCTCGGTTTGTATAAAACCCACTTATTTATCCATCGCCTTGAGAATCAATTGCGTGTGACCCTCTAGGCCCAAGTACCAGTCCAGTTAATGGCCCAACAAGTCCAGTGACTCCTCACTGACTTTATTAATCAATTAATAACTCTTTATTAATTAATTAATCAATCGAATTGATGTCCCACATCGAATTCGACCGGGCCTCCGATCACGTTGGGTGCCAAGCAACACCGCATGAACCTGGAAGGTATTGGGGTTAAGTAACCCACTCTTGGAACCTTTCCGCTGACAGTTACCGCGTCGATATAATCCTTCATTCGTACAATGCTCTCAAGTCAACTCATGGTATGGCGAGCTGTCAAACCCTGACCGGTCGACTCACTTGGATTGGATGCCGCTGATGAATATCGGAAAACTCATTTCCCGATATTATCATCTGCCCTGGCCAGGGACTTCCGCGCATCCTTCCTAGAGCATTTTCTCTCTAAGTATCGAGAGCAAATGATTCCTTATTGACACACAATTCCCTTCGACGGTATTCCGCTGTACCCAATCCTTGGCGTATTAGAATCCCGTAGCTAGAGATTCGTAAACCAAGGTCAAAGCACATAAGTCCACCGACAAGGTGTCCTTGGTGTCTCAGGTCCGAGGACCATCCACACAACTACGACAATAGAATCAAGCTGGTTGACAGTGAGGTACAATACCATCCAGCGATTCAGTCGGATCAGTTCAGTGAACTCATTCTCCAATGAGCACCTACAGATTCGCCTTAGTGTCTTCACACAAGTGACTTATGAGATCAGTCACCCTCATCATATGAGTAAGAGTAATCTGTACTAGTCTAACTGGATATCCGATGTCCTTCTCGGATATTCTCCGACTAGGAACGATTAAGAATATGTGTGTTTAAGTGATCAGTCTCATTAGTATGATCTCATCATAATCTTATCACTATAGCACATATTCACGGACTTCATTATGAAACGATAATTAATGCGATTTACACATAATGAATATTATACCATTATATTAATAAATGAACGAGATTTACATAGTCAGATTGGCTTGTAGGCCACCTAAAACTAACAGGATATCCCTGTATCCGTCGCCGCGGTTGCGGCCAGAGGTGAATCGCCCCTCTACAGCTGAGGAGATACCGCAAGCGGCGCACTCCGCCGCGTAGCCACCTTCTTCGTCGCCCGGGTGGATTCCCTCTCGCCGTGATCGCTCTGCCGTTTCCTTCTCTCGGAGTGCTCACTCCCATGGGTAACGGTCTTACCCTTCTCCCTTCACTCCCTCTCGAGAGCAGCTGCGGCCGCCCGTCCTTCGGCAGAAGCAGCCATCTGCTGGGCCAAAGAGGCGTCCGACACTGATATAACGTTGGCCGATCTCCCTTCAGCAGGTCGCGGCTTAAACGGACGAGAGGGCGTGGACTGACTGGAGATCCGAGCCATGAGCGATCCGAGGCCAGACATATCTAAAAACAAAACAAAGGAACAAAGTTAAGATGAAATTCCGCAGCAATCGTGACCCAAAGCTGACTTACCCTCGGCTGGAGCTTCGGCACCCTCGTTGAATGGACGATGGGTCTCGGCCAGAGCCCTGAATGTCGCGGCAACCCTCGCCGCGGTCTCTCCCGGAGCCTGACTGGGAGGAAGATAGGGAGAGGCTTGGATGGGAGGATCTGATGGATCTGGCCAGGCTCCCATTCTGACGAGCCTATCCTTGTCCTCTAGGCGCTCGGTTATGTTAAATGAAGCATCATCCACGAAGAGATGGGCGTCAGCAAGCTGTTTGGGGCTGAGAGAGGGGCTCTCGAAAATCCCCTCGACCAGGGGCCCCCATTCGGTGGGGAAGGGCCAGAAACCCTTGTCCCCCCGGGAAGGAGATGAAGAAGAAACCCTCTTTCCAATGATGGATGGACGAGGGTTTTCCGGAGAAGATGCCCCGGCTGAAGCGAAGAACGAAACAATACTAGGAAGATCTTCCCTGGGGTTTGATTTTGAAGAGGTAGCGAAAAATATTTACAGAGGGGACGAGACCAAAAATAGAATTAAGAGTTAAGAAAGCATATACAATTTGCCACGAGTTCGGAAAAAACTGGCACAGAGCCAGCGGTTATTTCCATCACCGCCTCGGTATTAAGGACAGAAGCCACATCCGAGACCTATTTGGCCGAACAGCGACTAGATACAGAAGGCTCAGTGGGAGCAGGGACTGATCCAGTTTCACCCGCTATATCAGAAGGGAAAGAGTTCAAGGAGAAAGGAGATGAAAGATAAGGCTGGGGAACAGGTTTGGACGAAGAGCAGGACGAACTGCTCTCGACCGAAAAAGAGCTGCTGGACATATATTGAAAATAGATAAGGCGGGGACTGAGGCTTATCCTCAGACCAAGAAATCCCCCAACGATCGACAAGACGCTCTCGGACGATCTCGACAGAACACTCGCGGCCAGAGGAGAAGGGACGTTCGCGGAGTTGATCGCGGAAACGCTCTGGCGCAAGAAATTGAAGAGAGAGAACGCAAGAACAATTCTGAGGCCAACGAAGCCGGTATTTATAGGAAAACCTTGAGGGGTCGGATGGCGGACCAACGGTCGAGATCCTTCGACCCTTCGGCTACTCCCCGCCCAGATGACTGCCACGTGTCCCTTCCTTTCTCATAATGACGAAGGAGCTGCACGATCGAAAAGAGGCAATTAACGGCCGAAGGCGATCCAACCCTTCGACTACTCATCCGGATGCTCGCCACGTGTCTATGATCCCCGTGTCGGGGGCCGAAGCAGTGGTAATCCGAGTGAATTCTTATGTAGAGAGCCGAAGCGACGGCAATCCAAATGATAACGATTAAACGATGGAGATTTCCCGGCCATACGGAGATATTTCAGATGCTTACCACATATCCCATGCTCCTCGCAGAGCGAGTCTATTAGTGGGAGATTCAAAGTTATTCCCGCCATCACTTGACGCCCAGATATTCAAATAATCAATTTTTGGATCCGGACGAAAGAGTTCGTCATCAACTCTCGGCTCCGAACGAAGGAGTTTGTCATCAACTCTCGGCTCTGGACGAAGGAGTTCGTCATCAACTCTCGGCTCTGGACGAAAGAGTTTATCATTCGAACCCAAGTATCCTTCATGCGAATTCAGATTTTACTCTCGACGTTTCACAACAGTAGAGAACGACGAGAGTAGGGGGCCCTGTGATAGGGAAGAATCCGATTAGGCCCAACAACAGAAGTAGCTGAAATGCACTTGGCGCACAAAGCCAATTAAACATATTCGGCCCAGAAATCTTACTGGATCAGCACAGGTCCGGCCCACACTTAATGGGCTCAAAAACCAGGTGGCAGTATTCGGCCCAATCCAAGCACTTGATAAGCCGAAATGGGTCCGGCCCATTTTCGGCTGACTACCAGATGGCCTTCAGCATGTTAACGGGATACTATGGCGATTTCTTGTTAAACCGCCACACATAGTCCTATATCGGTTGCCATGAGAAAAGAACCCTCATCCCCTTCTATAAAAAGAAGGCTATTCAATGCGAAGAAAGTAGGTCCAAAAAAGTCCATAAGTCTCAAACTTCTTCTTCTTCCTTATAAATATCTAATCTTTCTACCGGGATTGACTTTACCATCGGAGGGGGTTCTCTTGGGTCGAAACCCAGGACCCTTCATAAACTTGTTCTTTTTTTCTGCAGGAATTTCGGCTTCGTTCTCTGCCCACCTCTAGGTCCGGATCCCTCTCGGCCACTGGTCACCCGGCTGACATTCGGATTCTGATCCCATAATCTGACAGTGATAGCTTCGGCTACATCAGTTATTACCAGCTGACTGTACTCTATTTTGACTATTTGATCTTGTTAATTTCCTCTATAAAGATGCAGCTGGGCCAATGAAATGGCTGAGTGGTTACCCCAAGCCATGGATTATGATACTCCTAAGATTTACCGCCATCCCACATTTTATTTTATTAAGTTTTAGTCTTGACATAATCACTATTTGTGAGTTTAGTCTGTGCAATTTTTAGATTATGCAACCCCTTCTGTTAGGACTGTCAATGGAAACCCGATTATCCGATTTTTCGATCTATTACAAAAAAAAAAAATCGATAAAAAATATCCACCCGATAGTTATTGGAATCGGAATCGGATATTTTCGATAAGCTATCGGAATCAGAAACGGAAACACCTGTTACCGTATCCACTTTCCGATTTTCGATTCCGTTTATTATTAAAGATTTTTAAATGTAATTTTATGGGTGCATGGTTACATTCGTTGTGTTTTAATCTTATTAATCATTATCTAATATACTAAGACATATTGGTTATATTTAGGTCTCATTCTATATATTTTAAACAAATAAATAAAGAAATTAATAATTTTTGATAATTATCGAAAATAATATCCGATTCTGATATCGGAATCGAAAACGGAAAATATACTTTCCGATCTTATCGAAATCGAAAACGGATACAAGTATCGTTATCAGAACCGAAAAACGGAAACATATGTTTCTGTATCCGTATCGTATCCATTTACAGCCCTAACTTCCGTGGCAAGGTTGGGCAAAGAGAGGGGCTTGTGAGCTAGCTCCAGGCCTTCTGATGGGTCATGTAAACCTAGGGCCACCTCTTTCCCACTTTGAAAGAAGATTTAAGGGCTTCGACCTTCAGATCTTAAGAATGTTTCATTTATTATCTATCACTAGATTTCGCTCATGTCTAAGCTTTGTTTGCTTGGAGACAGTGAGTTGCTTTTAAAATTTCGTATATACCTCTCGTCTGCTAACTACAAATTAGTTTGTAAGTCTTGAAATTTTTATTCCTTGTATACTTACAAATAAGGTCTCTTAAAGTCTTGAAATTTTTTATCTTTAATCTTTTTTAGGTCGTCTGATCGGAGTTCAGATTATAGAGCAAGAAAAACATAATAGAGTCCACCTAAAAAATAAAAAATATATTTTTTTTAATTAGCTGCTCCGCCCATGTTTCTCTTTGATTAATTGACTGTGATTGTGATAATACAAAGATGAGGCTATATTGAGCTCTACAAGGAAGCTTATACTTCTCAATCCATGGGGGCATGGGCTTCTCAAGAACATATGATTGAGTTGCAACAACAATCAACAATTGAATGTTAATAATGTAGATTAAATTCTTAATATAACTTAATTACAAGAACATATGATTGAGTTGCAACAACAATCAACAATTGAAGGTGAAACTTCTATAGTTGAGAATGACATTTGTGCCAAAGAACAAACCTGAATGTCTGGATATGTATATAGGCATGGACATGGACTGAAGCCATTTGGACGTGATACAGTTGTTTTCTCAAGTAAACTGACCTCAAGAGAGAAATAATTAGAGCAAGAGATGGCAACTGTTCGAGGTTAGCTCAAATACCAAAAAAGTAAGATAACATATAAATATAGTTAATTAAAGTTTTTAACTAATTAGATGAAACAAATCAGTGGCCATATTTGAATTGAATTTGAACTGAAAATCTCATTTAATTTATTTTTTGTCTCATTATTTCAGAATAACATGCTCCTATTGGTGTGACCACCTCTACGCCATCTCCCAGTCCTTGCTGATTACTATAAGAAGTTTCGTCCTATTACGATCTTGTTATTACTATTCCAAGATATTTTTAGGAGGATATCGTCTATCAAAGGAGAGTAGACTCTAACATCCCGTATAAGAATACGTTAAATAAACTAAATCAATAGATTACTAATAACACCGACTAGTTATTTTTTAATATTTGAGTTGGAAAAAATTTCAAAGTTAAACGTGTTCAGTTGAGAGAAGTTCCGAAATAGATGATTTTTTTGGGAAGTCTACCAACTAACACAGTTGTTAGATCAATTAGTTGATTGTGTCGTTAAAAAAATAGTATCAGAACTTGATACCAGCTGGAAGTGTGGGAGTTAAGTGGCACATATGATAAAGTGTTACATTATAGGAGTCACATCTTGAACCCGTATGTGATAAAGTGCTACACAATCGAAGCCACCTCTTGAACCTGTGGGAGCTACTTCTAAAATCCTACCTCCCTCGTGATCTAGATTAGTTGTGGTATAGCGACGAGGACGTCGTCTATCTAAAAAAAGTAGATTATAATGTTTCATATAAAAATATGTTAAATAGACTGGTATGACTTTGCTTGTTATTTTATGTGGCATGTGAAATGATTTTTTATTTAGCCTTTACGAATATTTTGAATGGAACAAACGCATAGATGTTTTTATATATATTTTTATTGAAAAAAATGAATGTGGTTGATTTCTACAAGTTATTTTTCATTGACAAATAAAATGGATACGGTTATTTTCAAACTAATAATTAGCGACTAGATAAACATGGATGCTAATATTTGTTATTTATGACCAAACAATCGATCACTAATAAATAGGTAAGGAGACGTACAATATTCAATTTTGCTACCAAATAGGACATTGCTCGTTGATAAATTATGTATAGTGACCAATCCACTAGGATACAAGATCAAATATTTAGTCGTTAATGATTTTCATTACCTATTAATCAAATTAATCGTTAATTATAACATTAACGACAACTATTGATCGACAGTAGCGACCAAATTGTTTTTGCGACAAACCTTTCATAGACATTTGTGGCCACAATTCTGATCACTAATGTTCATAATACAATAGGGATTAGATTAAATTTTAGTCACTATAGTTTCCACTTTTAACAGTTAATTACTTTGGTCATAAAGAGGAATAATATTTGTTGCAATGCATGTGATACAGATGCAGCTAAAAAATAAAAAAAAAGTTCAATTTTCCATCAGACAACCTAAAAAAATTGATCTCTAATTGTAACTCAATGTCTGATCGAGCAATAAAAGTCACCTAATCAGTGATTAGGTTGTACCAACATGCCAGGCAATGATGGGGTTCACCTTTAATAAACAACAAAAAAGTTATTATTTTTTAAGCTGCACTATGTAGTATGTAGTGCCGCAGGTATTACTCTGCAAATACTACATATAACGATGACTGGGCGAGCATCATCTGCCAAAAGTAGATTTGGTTGTTATGAGGGATCAAATTTTTTTTTTTTAGGTACCGACCTCAATAGTCATTATTGTCGTCTTTTCTTATAGTGATACAGAGAACTCAAACCGAATATCTAAAACAGATTTAAACATTGTTGCATATATACCTTTAAATTATGAGAGTTTGACATGTATACCATTAAATTTATCAGAATTCATAAATTTTTTTGCCATACTCTGTTAAAATTCATGGCATTTTATCAGAATAGTGTAAATGTAATCTTTCTGTAAAAGTCAGAAGTATTGATGACAATATACGAGAGTGAAAAATGCACAAACAAATATGATAATTCACAAAGGTATATACATAAAAAAACCTTACATAATGAAGGAGATACTGGAAGGCCGAGGTCAAAAACCAACGAGTCATACCAGTTTAATTTCAATGCCTCTGTAGCTGCATCACCGGGTACTGTAGCAAGTATTATTTTATTTTATTTTTTTTATGACAGGGCGCACATACTCCATGTATCTAAATAGGTCAATTTCTAATTAAACAATTCAAAAAAAATTTAAAAATAAAAGTTGAGTTATAATGAACAATAGGAAATGTCGTTAACAAGTACAACCTAATAATGACTTTTGATACTTAAAAAAAAAAAAATATGTCGTTCTATCGAAGATAGACTTATGCAAACACATAGAGTCTGTACAACACGGGTGTGGACGATCTTGTTCTATCAAGGTTCGCTGATTTGAAGAGTTCGCCTAACTTGGATCGCCCGTGATCCAGTACTAATCGGATTGACTCGTGTCGACTGGTACGAGTCGCATAGAAAAGTTCTTTTAAATAATACATACTCGACTGAGTCGCATTGACTCAAGTTTGTCTTGATATGGTATGAATCGTTCGAGTTGGTGCGATCGATCTGGTACAACAAACTATGTGTTCTACAACAGCCTAATTGATGCTTCGGTGAAACAGAGTGAGTGGCTTCGCATGAACTCCCCGCAACGCAGCCACCACATGTACGGCCCCCAAAGAGATGTTCAACACGCAGGCAGCCTTCTTGACCGTGAGATCAAAATATCCAGCGGGCTCATCGGGAAGGGCACGAAACAGCACGTCTCCCCCAAGATCCCAACAAGTCGATGAAGCGTGAACACAGGCTGTCCAATGGGCCCGTTAACCGTTGAACCGCTGTCCAATGGGCCCGTTAAATTTAATCAGAGGCGGAAAGGGGGCGACTGCGGCGGGGGAGCCCCCAAAATCTTAAAATTAGGGTTTTTTTGCATGTATACTCTTCAAAAATACCGTAATTATATGTATACCCTTCATTCTCACATATTATCATCAATATCCCTGCAATCTTCAAAATGTTGCATTTATGTCCCTCCCATCAAACTTGGGTTAATTTCAACAAAATATGTCAAATTTATTGCATAAATTATGACATCGTTGAAAGTATCGGAATACAAAATGCAAGATTTTAATATATTGAGGAGTATGTATGCAAAAATATTAGTGAATTTAAAGGTATTGATGTCAAACCATTAGATTGAGGGATATAAAATACAATATTTTGAAGATTACAAAAGTATTGATGATAATATGTGAGAATGGGAGGTGTACATGCAATTACGTTATTTTTGAGGGATATATATACAAAAAACCCTAAAACTTATGAGAGTAGTTGCCTTAAAGAAACGTACCCCACTTCACGTGTTCCAGCGATGTAGGGGTGGTCCGATCCCTTCACCAGCCGTGGGAGCGGATCACCTCAACGCAGCAGATAGGAGTCTACGTCTCAATTTGACAGCAGAATTTAGTAGAATAAGGAGAGGTTATTTGCAAAACAAATTAGATTTCAGTTAAATAGGCGGGATCCATTAATCTGACTTAAAATGATATATTTTCAAATTAAAATAATTATTATTTCAACATAAACAATTAAAATAACTCCTCTCGTTATAATTCATTCGGCTATTAAAATGAGATTGTAAGGAGAGGAGAAGAGATGGGGAAATTTGAGAAAGGAGAACTGATTCTTTCTCATTTAGTTTATGTCGCCTGTATGTCAGGTTCAGAACAGCTATGATAAAAACATTAATGTGGAAGTTGGCTTGGCGAGATGCTCTAACGGATGAGACGGCGGTGTGCCTATCGGAATACAAGGATGGGCAAAGGGCTCTCATGGGATTGGCTAAGCTCCATGCGCAGCTTCACTGCGAGTGTGGTATCCCATTCCCATCGGCGGCTGCCATGGTCATCCGTTCACCTTGAGTTTCCAATGCCCAGCTTATCCATGATATATCTAGTAAGAAGAGGGAGAAGATAAATACAATGATAGGAGGCATGCATGGAGTCTGGAAGGGGCGTATGAAGCGTTTCTAATGTACTTTTATGAAGAGGTTTAGATCAAGGTTCGCCAACTCGACGAGTCGGATTGGTTTGGATCGATCTCTCATAATACGTTGATCGGATCTTTCATGATACGTGGATCTATACACTGACCTTAAAAAGGACTTGTGCTCTTTGCACAGCTTCTGTGGAGGCTATCAAGCATGTCTAGTTGACTCATAATTTTTTGTCCTAAAAAACTTTGGACCTTGTAAGACTTGTTGAGTTTTTAAAAAGCCTTTTAATAGTAGGATTTTGAGGCGTTAGGCGGCATAGACTTTCTTAGTAGACCGTCCCATGACTTATGAGCACTCTGAGCTACCTCATAAGAGGGCCTTTATTGGCCTCGGCAAATTCTTCCTCCAAATCATATATCAGGAAAGTAAGAGAGCTAAATGTGAAATTTTAAATAATGATATGAAATCGAAACAAAGTTAATTTCCTCGAGTATAAAATTTAGGATTTTGACAGAACCTAAACAAGATAGAGGTAACTAAATGCCACCTAGCATTAGGGTTTGATAATTGTTATAAGAATAAGCAGATCTGGTAGTTGGAGTTGTGCCTCGGATCTGACACGTGCAAGGATAGGAGTCCACGACTCCGGACGGCTTTTGGGCCGGATTCAGTCTAGTTTACGTATGTATTGGGCTAGGTTCATGGGTTATATTGTAACTGGGTTGGGTGGTCTAGTGGGCTGGTCATATCCCACTTAGGCCGGATCTCTAGGTTTAGGGTTATCTGAGATATTATATATATTATTGTACAAGTCTTGTTGTACTTGATGGAGGCTGAGTGAGTCATCATAGTGGAATATTCTCTATGTGTACCCTATGGACGTAGATCAGAAACAACCGAACCACGAAGGTTTATAGGGTCAATGGTCTACTCCAATGAAGGTATGTCGATTTATGGTTGGCAAATAGACATATGACATGTAGGTGATCTCCAAAGGATTCTCGACAAGGTGGAGTGGAGCATGTCGCAAAAGCAGTTCATCCGAGCGTGGAGGCGACTCCATGAAAAGTGACAGGGTTTTTTGCATGGTTCTTCATAAGGCTCTTGACAAGGTGCACATGGAACAAGGTGAAGCTTTACTCCTAAGGAGTTGAGATGTGGAGCACAGTGGAGTAATGCTTCTAAGTGACTCAACGTGGTGTTTGTACAGCAAAGTGGAGTTGTGCAATGGAATGCAGATTTCCAAAAGTGCTGAAGGATGGTGACGACATCAACATGGTTTTCTTCTAAGGGGCTTGTGGCATTGCAGCTACTGCCTATACGAGTCAAGGTGGAGTTGTGCCTCGGATCTGGCACGTGGATAGGAGTCCATGACTCTAGACGGCTTTTGGGCCAAGTTCATCCAATTTATGTATTCTTGTATTAAGGTTACCTGAGAGACTATATATATTCTTGTACAAGTCCTGTTATACTTAGCAGAGGCTAGTTGAGCCGTTAGAGAGTTTCAGGGTTGAGAGAGAGGGATGAGAGGTGCAGAGAGAGGACCATTCTTCTGCTGTTGTTCTCACCATCATAGTCAAATCTTCTTTCTGTGTGCCCCGTGGATGTAGATCGGAAATGACCAAACCATATAAATCCTTTGTCTCCTTTGTGCTCTAGGCTTGTGTGATTGCTATGGTGGGTGCATGTGCTTTCGCGGAGTTCAGACATGGAGCTCTGAGCGTAAGACTAGTCTATCTGTGCTGCTGGTAATAAGAGAGAGAATTTCTCAACCAAGAGGACTTGGTAAATCTGCCACTGGAGATGGAACCGGTGTCAGAAGCTAAATGAAGGACACAATGCCGTGAAAGTATTTAACTTAAAATATTAAGACATTGAGTAAAATAGATACCATTATTTTAAATATATTTTAATTTTATCTGTTTTTTAATATGAGACTGTGGTATGTGTTGCGGCGTATCATTTTCTTTCTCATGCTCACTTTCTTCGTAGGTCTCTGCCCCATAATTTTCCTTCTTTTAAAAGCTTCACGCTGTCACCCCCGTAGCGTAGCTCCGCAAACTTCGAATCGGATGATATACGTCCTGGATGAGCTTGAAACAGTTTCTGCGTATGTTCCGCTTTCTGTTTATATCCATTTTCGATTTTGAGAATGGATACAAGTTAGAAAGAGAAAGATGCTTTGTAGGCCGATCGTTCCATTGCCCACTCCTCATTATAGATTATGATGTAGACTGGATCTATCACGACCGGATTCCGAGGCTGGAATCCGGAGAAGTGGATTCGAATCCGGTTCGGATCGGTGCTACCGAGGCCCGACGGGGATCCGGAAGGCCGAAGAGGCGGAGGCGAAGACGAGGGTCCGAAGGCCGAAGGGCGCTTCGATCGGAGCGGGCTCGTCTCCGGGAAGTCGGGGCCGAGGCTCCTTCGGACTGTACTGTCGACAGGCGATGAAGCCGAAGCCGACGGTCTGAGGCCGGAAGGGTCTCGGACTCGGCTTGCTCTTGGATAGTGAGCCCAAAAGCTCTTTTGCCGGACGAGGGGACAGCGCGGGGCCGAGTCTCCTGTCGCAGGGCAGCCGTCGTACGGCGTCGAGACCAGGGAGAGGAGTCCGAGGTCGGCGGTCGAGACCAACTCGGGAAAGTCGGCGATGATTCAAACCGAGCCCCTGCAGGAGGGAAAGAAGAAGAAAGACCGGTCAGCAGGAGTTTCGGGCTCTGGCCCTTAGGAACCCCCTCCGACGGTCAAGTTAGCTTCTGAAGATGATTCGATTCAGAAGGCAAGAAGTAGCTTTTATACTATTTGGACCGTAGTCCTTAAGGGTCTCGGAGGCAAAGAGTTGCATACCTTTGGCAATAAATAGCTGTGTATTTATAGCAGATGATAGAGGTTGGTTAACGGTGGTAGCCGATATAGGACTATGTTTGGGCTTACTGGTAAACCGCCATAGTGCCGGATCCGCCACCGGAGTGGGCCGGACTCGGCTATCGGGCCGAAGGGGGGTTGGGCCGCTGAGGGGCCGAAGCCTGCTGGGCCTTGGGCTGTCGTGCTGTTCCCGGGCCTTAGGCTGATGGGCCGCTGACGGGCCGAAGCCTATTGGGCCGGGAGCGACGGTGCCGCTTGTGGGGCCGAGGGCTGCTGGGCCGTCGATGGGCTAGAGGCTCCCGGAGGACCTGATACTGCCGCTGTTGGGCTGAACGGGATTTGGACCTGCTCTAATGGGCCGAATCGGATTCTGCCTCATCAGATTAATTTGGATGCCTTTTGTGATCTTTATGCAGAAAGTGAGAGGATGATTAAATCGTAGTGATTTATTTATACCTATAGACCAATAAATTGAGATAGGATATAATGATTTATTTATACCTATAGACCAATAAATTGAGATAGGATATAAATTATGGCAACAAAACTAGAATAGATGATTCAATTCCGAAGGGGCGGGGGCAACTTTTTTTTTGGTCAGTAGCCCCGTGGTGGTATTGGGGTTTGGTCCCCAACTCGGAGGAACTGGGATCGAGCCGGCCAGAGGCTTAAGATTTTACCTTTCAAGAGAAAGATAATTTTTTTTTCCACTCGATGAGAAAGATACGCTGCCTAAGACATAAACTTCTACAAAGTACCGTGAAAATTCCCCTAAATAACGTAGTAACCCGCAAGATCGAACCCGCGATCAAGCCTCCCAAACGGGAGAACGTGTCCTGCACAGCGCCACTGCGCTACGGGCCTACAGACATTGGGGGCAACTTTGAAGTCAAGATCTTTAGATCTCAGGGATGATGGAAGGTAGGAAGCGAGGAAAGTGGATGGAAATCCATCCAATATTTTGCAAAAATGTTCATTTATGCAATTTATATTAGGATAATAATCAAAATCTATAATAAAAAATCTGAAGCAAAATTAAGACATTCTATTTCAATTAGCTTATTGGAAATTTGATATGGATGCTTTCTTTTAGCATTTTTAATCAGTTTTACAATCAGAAATAGTTCGTAAATTTGATATAACGGGATTCCATTTACGGTGTGCAATTTGCCTATAAAACACAAATAAAATTAACAGATTTTATTTTCTTTATTTATGCGGAGAAACTGAGTTCATTGGTAAATTCTAGATGAGCTTAATACAGGAACCATTGTCACTATCATTTGGAGATAATTGGGGGGGTGGTAGGAATGGAGGGGGCGAGGTCTTTGTCTCAATTTAATACATCCTTCTATAGCTTCTCACATAATTTCTAATATAAGAACAAAAAGATATATAATAATAAGAAAATAAATAATGTAACAAGATATCAATCTACGATAAGATCTAAAAATGTCAATTCTGAAATTGTGTCCCAAGATCAAAGTTTGTCATGAGTGGGATGATTCAGATTGAGTCTGGTTCCTGTCGGTGTAGGTTTGGTTGAATCGGCTCAGTAGGTGCAGAGAGAGTGAGGGAATTTTTCAAAATCATCTCTGGAAAAAGCAGTGCATAAAGGAGTTTTTCAAAAAATTTCTCTCTCTGTACTAATCGAGTTCAGTCCAACTTTACAGTAAGAGTTGAAAACAAGAAGTCTAATTCGATAGTTATCTTCTTCTTTCAAAAAATTGTCATATATCCTCGAGTACTATCATTGTCAAAAGTTTTTATATTTTTATTTTCATTAATATTTTATACTTTTTAAACTATTTACTATATAATTACTATTTATTAATATTAAATTATTTTAATTATCTTATTAAAATATAATACATGTACACACTCTCTATCTTTAATGGTGTATTATTTTAATAGTATAATAGGAAAATAAAATTTTTTAACACTATAAAATTTCAAGATTAAGAAATTCTTAAAAAATTTTTGCATAATAGATTATTCGGAATTACTTATCCGGAAATAGTGTATGCTAGAACAAAAGTATTTAGCTTTGATAGTTTGTGAGACCCACTGGCGGAATAAGAAGAATAAACAATTCATGGGTTTATAGTCGAATTGTTTATTCTCTTTATTCTAGTATAAACAGTTCTAATGCGATATAAACTATTCTACCCATCAAATTAGAATTAGCTTTATTCTAAGAATAAGATCCTTTATTTTGCTCTAATTCTCCTATCAAGCCAGCGCAAAGTGAACACTATAACACCTTCACACTACACTACTTTAATTAATGTTAGTCTTAAAGTACTTTAGTGTTAAAGTGTATTATTGTTCATTTTAAAATATTGATGTTAAAATTTTATTGTGTTAAAGTATTATTGTCTTCTCATTCTATTATCAAAATATCATACGTTAAATGTTATAGTGTAATGGAAAGATAAGAATACATTCACACAATAAACTTTAACATTTAAACGCTTTAACACTCAAGTCTGTTATAGCATTGTATTATAAAGGTGTTATAGTGTCCACTTTAAATGTTTTAGTGATAAAGTATAATAGTGTTAAAGGATTGTTATTATAATATTAAAAGATTATACTATTAAACGATTATAATTTAACACTAACATATGTTAAAAGATATACTTTTACACTAATAAATATAATACTTAAGTATTATATTTATTAGTGTCAAAGTAACCTTTTAAAGCATTGTATTGTAAAAGTGTTATACATATTAATATTAAAATACCTTTTAATAGGTGTCAATGTAAATATTTTAACAATGTAATACCTTTAACACATTAATGACAATCTTAAACACTGTTAACTATAACACTAAGATATTTTAGTGTTAAAGTGTATGATTGTTTACTTTAAAATGTTTTAGTATTAAAAAATTTTGGTGCTAAGATATTTTAGTGTTAAAGTGTATTATTGTTTACATTAAAATATTTTAGTGCTAAGATATTTTAGTGTTAAAATTTTTTGACGCTGAAGTGTTCTCATATTTCCATTATACGATAATTTTTTAATAACATTCAGAGATATGTGATGATTTTCTTAGAAAAAAATACAAAAAATAGAGGGTCTGCAACATCTTTTATTTTAATATGATAATTTTGAAATAATTTAAAATTATAAAAATTTAATAAATTATTAAATTAGCTTTTAAAATTTTATAAAAATATTAACCATAATAAGAAATAAGAAAAACTTTACGATGAGTAGTGTAATATGGTATGTGGTGATTTTTCCGAAGAATAAGACAAAAGATAGGAAGTTTATGTAACATTTTATATTTTAATAAAATAATTTAAACAATTTAAGGTTATGAAATATTAGTTGTGTGTTAACTAAATTTTTATAATTTATAAAAGTATTAGTAAAGTAAAAAACTACGATGGACAGTGCACGGGGGGTATGTAGCGGTTTTTAGGAGAAAAAGATCAAAATAGAACATTTACACAACATTTTATGTTTTAAAAGCTAATTTAAAAAGAAGTCAAGTTTAGAAACACTAATCATATATTAACTATTTTTTTAAAAAAAATAAAATATTAAATGAATAAAATAAATAAAAATTTTACAATAAATAGTACATAGAAGAATGTAGGGCCTTGAATAAATTGAAAAATTATTTTACAAAAACAGAAAACGGACATCTTCATGAGGACCAATGCCAAGGAGCTCCAAGTAAGATCCTGAAAAAGCAAAAGAGGCAATTCATGACAATTTAACATGAGTGAAAAATAAGTCCTTCCTCCTGTTGAGGGCCTAAACTAATTATTTCTTTTAATCAAAAATATTATTATTATTCTCATTTTTCTTCATACTATATTCTATATACATAATGGTATTTTAACTCAAGTAAATTTTAAAATAAATATATTATAAAAATTATATATCAATATATATCGAGCGTTATCTGCAAATATAAGATATTTTAGCAGTTATTAAAAAAAATCCTTATTTTCAAACGTCTGGACACGTAATGACATCTGGACATGATGAATTTTCCATTCCACCAAAGCTCGGGCTCGGCTCGGTTTCGACTTGATTTGGTTCGGTTTGAAATATCAAAGGAGTTAAGTTCAAGTTTAGATTAAAGTTTGAATAGTTTAATAAGTCGAGCTCAAGTTTACCGTGGCTCGGCTCAAGTTTAATTTCTCCAAATTAGGTCAAATAGATATATTTACTAAAAGATCCTCATTTTAACTGTGCATCAAATGACTAAAATTAAATAAAATCTATCTAAATTTGTGTGATTTGAGTTCGAGCCGAACTGAGTTCGAACCTGACAAACACGGGGCGAGCCGAACTCCAACCCAAATTTGAAACTCAAACCGAGCTCGAGCTCGAGCCAAGCGTCTTTGAACCGAGCCGAGCCCGAACTATCCAAAACTCGACTCGGCTCATTGCCAGTCCTATTGGTGGCGGCTTTCCATTTCTACTCTCTAGCCAGGTTGTTTGGATGCGGTTGGGTGAACAGGAAGTGAGAACGGCGGCAGCCAGGGGTAGCGGGAGATGAGGTTTTTTTGAATTTTTTATCTTTACATTTTATAAATGTAGTCATATAAGTCATTTGATATAAAAAAATGAAAAAATAAAAAGTCCACTTCATTCTGGGTAATAATAAGAAAACCTAGAATCGCACCTCGGTTTGCGGGACCGTAACCCGCTCTATAGCATTTCTATTTAAAGACCGTCAGTGACAATTACGTTGTCCGGTGGTGCGGTTAAGTTAAAAAAAATTATTTTGAATTTTTTTTTTGAAACCCTCCATAGTGTCCGATTTGACTGTACAATCTGATTTTAGATCTAACAAGTCAAAAAAAAATGAAAATTTGATCATACTGCTCATTTAGAGTCGATTTTCGATTTTTCATCTTTTTTTGATTCATCTGATGCAAGATCGAATTGTATGATTGGGTCAGGTCGGATCGGTCAAGGGGTTTCAATTTTTTATTTTTTTAACTTAGGTGCATCAAGTTATATGAAGTTATATGACGGTACAACAAGTTATTTTCTTCAAGTCAAATAAAAAGGCATGTCTTAGTATGATGTAGCTCCATAATGATTAGACATGTTTCAAGTAAATTTTAAAATAAAATTCTCGAGCTTGAGATCATCTTAACTCGATCTTTATGCGATCTGATCTTCGATCAAGACTTGTTAAAAAAATTTATCATGTCTTTATATGATCTGATAATTTAGATCACGTAAGATGCAATCTAAAGTTTATGCGAGTGCATTGCCAACACAAACCTTTGTGTTAAGTCAGCTCTGAAGAGAATGAACCAAACCAAAGTGCCATGAAACAAGACTCAAGTTAGAGCCAGGTTGATTCACATCCGGATTTAGACCTAACTCATTGCCAATTTTATGAGTGCAGTTCCTGCAAGTGTACATTTGGATGAGACTTGGAAAGTGCAATAGGAGGAAGTGAAGTTTTTCCAATAACCTCTTCATTGGGAATGTGAACAGTTATACCTAAAGGGGTTCTTTGAAAATCTTCTCTCTCTGCACAAATGGAGTACCGTCCAAACCTGCACCTAAAGATCCCCTCTCCAATTATAATATTCATGGGCGTATACACAAACAGCAGGGTCAAAATAATTTATACTAAAATTATTTTTATTTTCTTAACAAATAACATGAGAAGAGAATTTGTCTTGTCAGAATAAGGTAAGCTAACTCTTCAAAAGCTTAATTGCGATTTTATGAAACCTCGGGGAGAAAGGGAGTGGGGGCGGGGGAAGGAGATCACACCTCCCTTTCCGTAGAAGACTTTGAATCGTCTACGGCCCTCGGTAGACCGTAAGTAGTCAGTAAAGAGAGGGAGAAGAGGATAATTTATTCCGTCTCTTTTATTTCATAGAATTACCCCACCACGTGGAGGTTAGAGGGTGCTGATGCATCCACCATAATTTATTCTGTCTCTTTTATTTCATAGAAATACCCCACCACGTGGAGGTTAGAGGGTGCTGATGCATCCACCTCCATCAATTTGTAAAAAATAAGAGTCATTTTCTTAAATAGCATACTATAATCATGTGCAATTAATGTGAAACTTAACAGCTATGTATGAAAAAATAGAAAAAAAAATTGTAGAAAAGGCACCACTAAAACAGTTCAAAATAGGTTTGCACATACACATGTTGGAAAAAGAGGTATCTTTGGTACAGAGAAAGACAAATAAAAGGGATCAGGAATAGGTATCTCTTGTACCAGGGTGATGAGTGTGCTTTGTTTGTTCTACTATAGCATCCAAAGAGTTAGGCGCATTATGAGATGGAACGGAGGAAGTGGCCCATGATGTATGGCCATGGCCCTACCTTGACAGCCGCCAAGGATATTTGATTGATGATCTCAAGCATTCGATCTTGTTTCCACGATGAGATTTGTATTAGGGAGACAACAGTCAATGGGACTCTTGGTCATCCAAGGTGGAAGGCCTTCCAATATTTGAGTCTACATACCCTTAGTTGGTAGCTGCGCGCGCCTTTATTTGAGGGTGTAATATCTTAGGATTTAACACATTTAATATATATAAATAAATAATAACGATAATAAAAGAGAAAAACTTCGCTCGGCCCAAAAACACTGATGGACCGATTCAGTAAACCTTCCTACCTCAAGCATGGAACTCGTTGCGCTAGTTGGCTGCATCCTAAGGCCCACATTGGCTTAGCCTAGGAAAAGAAACCCCAGATGGATTACGGAATAGGTTCGGATTGCAACTCGGATTCTCCCTCATGTAGGAACTGAGACTCTTTATTATAACTAGAACTAAGGGCTCACGGCCTCCAAATCGTTTGGATCTCAGAACGGAATCAAGTCTAAGGGTCTGCTCCGATATACCTTTCCTAACTGAAATCGACCTTTCCCATAGACATGACTGTTATATAAGGTCCCTTGGTCCAACCGGTACATATATGTTTTCGAGAGTCTAAACTCCCTTAACTTTCCTCCTATGTTTTTCAACTTTTTGACTTAAGCATCGGATGAAAATCTCCAAACTACTGTCAAGGGCTCTCTAACAGTGTTCTTTTTTGTAGAGACTGTAGAATAACACCCCTCTGATTGGAGACAAAGAGCCTTGATCATGGCGGACGAGATTTTGACCCATCAGATATAATATAATAATGACACTAAATCAGTCTATTTAAGGAGTGTACATGGTGGATGATATACGTAAGATTATAAGTCCACGACTTAAACCCATTAGTTTAACTTAAACCAGGTTAGGAAACTTAAATATTAAGGCTTAAAATGAGTTTTGGGGATATTAGACGTCAATATTGACGACCTTTTAATATTCTGGATGGCAGTTTTCACCGCCTTCTAGTTTTAGTGGGCCGCCTTCTAGTTTTAGTGGGCGGTAGTCGATCTTGCCATCCACTGTTCAATTTTTGTGCATTAGATAGTGGTGTAGTAAAATGGTGATAATTTTTTATAAAAAAATCATATTGAGACATAGTTGGTATTGTTGGAAAAAAGTAGAAAAGATCTATAATTTTGTAGAAGATAATTTTTCTAATTCTGACGTTCAAATGATCAAATTTATAGGTTTTCAGAGAAGAAAAGTACAGATTGTAGAAATAAAGTACATTTTATACTCAAATTGTCATTTTAACATAGAGAGATAGTCTTGTACATTAGAGATCCGACTCCAAGAAAGAAGAGAGAGTTAGTATTAAATATGGAAAGAAAAATAACTATAAATATGACTTTGACTTCGTCATTGCGTTGCTAGGGACACAACTCTTCTGGGAGAGTAAATACATGATATTGTTCTTGAGAGAGGAGAGAGAAGAAAGGATTAAATTTCATAAGAATTGATTCTAATACTTGCTGGTGATTCTAGGAGGCTTGGAGAATGTGAGAAAGAGCTTAGAAGGGGAACAACTCTTGAGATAGCAAGGAAGGCATATGAGAAGATTGAACCTTTATTCTTCAAGAGGTAGATGATGATAACCCATCATATGATATTTTGTATTAATATGAAGAATTATGTTTTAATTTCAAAAGTGATCAAAAGAATAAGTTGATATCATGATCTTTAATTTAAGACTTGAATCATAGATTAGGTCATTGAATTTATATCAAAATCTAAAATTTTTGAAGTTATGTCTGGCATCTAGTAGAAGGCAGTAACTTTCGCCCTCTAGGTTCACTAGAAGGCAATAAAGTCCACCATCAAGTATTACTTAAAGGCGGTAAAGTCCGTTGTCAAGTGTTACTTGAAGACAGTAAAGTCTACAGTCCAATCCGCTATTTCTGAATTTTTAGTTTAGATTTTTGAACTTACTTTGACTGATCATATCTCTATGATCCAACATCCAATTGATCTGAAATTTTCTCCATACTTCAATCTATGTAGTTTATAATTGAATATATAATTTAGTAATTTTTTAGATGTATTTTTCTACTATTCTATTATTTATTCCACATTTCAAATTTGACTTACGTTTTATATTTTACCACTTGAGTTTCTATTCTTCTCATTGATCTCCAAATCTGATGAAACTTTGCGAACACTTCATATATGACGTATTTATCATGTTTGCCAAGTTTGACAAATTTTTGAATCTGTTTGTTATTATCCGGCCTATTTATTGAATTTTTAACCCTGAAAATTTTGGTTTAATGCCTAAAAATTTTGTTTTATAATCCAAAAATTTTGGGGAAATTTGAGAGATGTTCTTTTAACTTCAATAACCCGTTGGAACATGATTGATCTTAGAAATTGCTGATTTGATCCATTTGACTCTTCAAGTGGCCTATTCTCAAAGTCAATTGCTCTATTTTCACTTGTATATATATATGTATCATTATGATAATCAAGATTTCAGATCTATAATAACTTTGTAATCACTGTAAAATATTTGTGTCATGTATGTATGAGTTTATTTAGACAATGCCATCTTAACAAGGTTTGGGGCACACTCTACAACATCCACACGGTGGTCTAACCTGTGGACAATGGGAGAATCCTGGTAACTGATAGTTTGTAAGCGGTTATCTAAGGTGGGACAATAGACTCTCTAGTTTGCAAATGCCATGACCTTTGCATTATTGAATATATGTTTTGGTATATGTTTGTTCGGCTCTTTATGTAGTAGTTGGATACATGTCTGTTATGATATATTTAGATATGGTCTGTTTAATACTTAACTATGAAACTTAATGTTCTGTGATGATCCTTTGAATTTAGTTTATTGTTGAGTCAATTCATGTCTTTATTTGTTCTCCATATGTTAGTGATAACACTATAAAAATGTTAGTAATAAATAAGATTTTAACTCCGCTAAAAGGTTGATTTAATTGATTAAACTTTGACCTTATACATTCCTTTAACTCTATTAGTTTTAGGACTTAGTCAATTTTTGAGAAAGCCTCTTCAATTACAAGGCTAACTAAAATTTAGTTGGGCTCCTATCTCCTAATCGGTTAGCAGTGTAAAAGGATAGTCATCAGACCTGACACTTAGTCATATAATCGATCTCTTAAATTTGTTCCTCTAGTCGATTTAGTCTTGCCTCAAGAGATAATCAATTAGTGAATTATCAGAATAATAAATTAAGTGACCAGTCTAACAATCTATTATGCCAATCATTTAAGCCTGCCTGATAAGGTATGTCCGCTCAATCTCCTAATCGATTTAGTACCTTATCGAGTAATCAACTACTGGGTGACTTCAAGTCATTGGTTAATCGATCGCTTTCCTAAATCGATTAGAAGACTTAGTAGCCATATCGACTAACTGTTGTTTCTTGAAATCGATTAAGTGTTTATCCTATGATCAATTAACTACTATTTAGTTAGATCGATTAATTGTTATCGATTCTCTAATCAATTGACCGTTATGTCACATAATCGATTAGCAATTTGATTTCCCTTTAATCGATTATCTAACTTAACTCATGTTGATTCATTATTATACACTTAACTGATTGGCAAGGTGCCTATTGACTTAGTGCCGAATCGATTAGTTGTTATGTTTTTCAAGTGATTAACAATTGTACTTCTAATCGTTTACATACTATTTCTTTTGGATCAATTTTTTGATTGATTGACCACCTTTACATTAATCTTATTAGCAGTATCATACTTAATTCATTAGCCTTTGTTATTTCAATCAACTCGCTCTTTCTGCTCGTAGCAATTAACTAATCTAACTTTGAGCGATTATCCGTTACATTCTCAAAATTGATTAATTGTTATATTTTTTGTATAATTTAATTTGTCGTTTTGACAATAAATTAGCTGACTTGATTTAATCGATTAACTGACCTTTAATCGATAGTCTAATCTAGTATAAAGCTAATTGATCCATCTGTGTTCAAGCAATTAGAACACTGTTCATCCTCCTACTATGACAGTTAAATTATGTATGAGATAAATCTATCTATGCAAGCACCTTGTTTGGACTCACCTACCCACTAGTTTGCATACCAGATGGAACTTTTCTCTTCTAATTATATTTGCAGGATTAGATGGGATATGCCAGAACAAATTTGAAAATAGTAGAGACAAGAAATTTGTAAGGAAAACTACATGTTAGAAGATTTTTCTCTGTAGGCTTGACCAAGTTGTTTTACGTTAGACCCGTGGTGGTTTACTATCAAGACTAAAGCTGGTTAATATTAGACTTATCTAGTTTAACATTAGGTACAAACATGAGCCATTAGATTGAAGAAGGGACGCTAAATGTTCAATGGGCAAATTTGAATTTTGCCTATAAATTCAAGGCTTCTCCATGACAATAAGGAGACATACACACACATAAGCAGAGAAGCACAAAAAACTGAACATAGAGAGAAAAAGCTTCTTACTATGCCACATCTTCTTTCTCCTATGCAAGAGAGAGAAAGATTAAGCCTGAGAGATAGAGTTTCCTTTCAACTGCATATTGAAACTCTTAGGTCATCAACAAGAAGATCAAGACCTGTGTTTTGTTTCTTTGTTTTCTATCTTGATTTTTTGTGTAAGTTATAATTGTTTTATCAGCCTATTCTAGAGGCACTTTTGTATCTTATCTTTATAGATATTGTATTGTTCCTCTTCCCAGTTTGGAAGAGAAAACCTGCGAACCTTTAGTTTGAAGGGAAGACTAGTGATGTCTGGTGGATGTTCTCTTTTGGTTTGAAGGAAAGACCAGCTGTGTTTGGTTGGTGTTTATAACCTACAAGGGATTTATACCTTGTGTTTAGTGAAAATCACAAGAGGTTGCTTAGAGACTAGACATAGGTGTAGATAGACCAAACTATATAAAACTATGTGTTCTCTTATGTGATTGTTTACTTGATTCCCTCTTGTTCTGTGCATATAATTTTATCTACGATTAGTTTGCATTTATTTTTGAAAGAACCCATTCACCGCCTTATGAGTTCATCGTAGCCCGATCAACATTTGTAACTGTTGAGCTTGTTCATTTGATTCCTTATTCATCATATTAAGCTATCTCTTTGAAACTTTGACATGAACTTGTTAAGATGTTTGTAAACTACTATGCCATGTCAATTCATTATAAGATATGAGATATGTGATATGTGATATGATTTGTTCATGGTTAGTAGATTTGAATTCGATTAAGTCATTGTGCTAATTGAGCTATATGTTATTTGATCTGATCATGTTTATTATAAAATACTTTTGATTTGGTAAATCTATATGTGACTATATTTTGTATCATTCTTTTACTTAAAGCTATATATAGCATTACTGAATCATGATATTTAGTTATCACTGAATTTTAATTATTATATGCTTAGAATGTAGTGGGTTTGATGCCTATTGAATACTTATACTCGTAAACCTACTAACAATTATAGGTGCGGCTACATAGGAGAATTTGGGATTTGAGGAGGACTTGGCTTAAGATTTGACTTTGGCGATTAGTTAACTCAGAAGGTTATTTAGTTAGTTAGTTTGATTTACTATTTTAGTAGATTAATGTAGTAGGGATAATGAGGGATGATATTATTTTATTTTATTAGTGAGATAAGGGTTCTATTTTAGTTAGTGGATTATGTAATTGGTGGACATGGTATTAGTTATTTAAATTGAATTTATTAGATGTATTTAATGGTAATTGGCATTTATCTTTGCTTTGATCATTTGTCTCTTATAACTTATTCAGATTTATATGCTAGGTTGTTCCTGTTGTCATGTGGCTTGAGTCCGGTGTGAGTTCAAATGACTGAATCAAATCAAGGGCGTGACAAAGAGATAGTTATGAGCATCTCATTGTAGAAATTCCTTCTTTTATATGTTTCCGAGTTACAAACTTCCTAGGATTGCAGTTTTCTTCTTTAAGGGTTGTGATCTTGCCATTTCTACTCTTAGAGGAGTGTAAGGAATTCTCTCCCATGCATGACAATGTTGCTTCCATACCTTTAAATAACTGCCTTGAATGAGATTTTCTCATAAAGAACAATCTCATGCCACTACTCACTACAGTGTGGCTATAAGTTTGTTGGACTCTTTCTCGAGTTCTCAAGTCCTTGGTCCCATGATCAACTAGGTTCTAAATACTCGACCATGCATCTTGTAGAGACAAAGAGGTTGATAAGATCACTTGGAGCCCACTAGTTGATGATTTAGCCACTCTAGTGGGTGAAACATGCCTCTTGTTGACTTACTCATGGGACTTGAGGAGAGTAAGGCTAGTAATGAACAAAATTGAGCCAGATTACATTTACCTATTGCCACCTTCGTAGTGTTGGACTTCCATCATCGACGCCCGCTTTATCACACTGTCGAGCTCCTCAGTTCTTCTTATTTTCTCCCTTTGGATCATGTATTGGGATCAATGCCATTATTGTACTCCCAAGAATGATGCAATCCCATGATAGAAGGAGAAGGATGTTGCAGATCAAGAAAGTGTAGACGCCATGTATTTGTCTGTGGTGCAGCAATGAGAGAGAGAGAGAGAGAGAGAGAGAGAGAGAGGTGCTCACCTGTTGCCGCTATTGGAAATTGAGAAGGATGAAGGAGAGAGGAGTGGTGCTCACCTACTGCCGCTACTGGAGAACAAGAAGGGTGAAGGAGGAGATGGTGGTCTACGTATGGAGATGGCCACCTACTGCTGCTACTATACCTCTCGCACTAGATGAATATAGAGCCACTATCAATAAAGTGACGCCTCTACATACTTGGTGATGGTGTGGGTGGAGAGTGCTGGCCTGCAAGTTCCCTGTTAGTGTTTGGGGTGATAAAGGGAGAAAAAGGAGAAAAAAAGAAGGTGGAGGATCATGAGAGATAGAAAAGAGAGAGGTCTACGGGGAGGTTGAGTCTCGGGGTAATTTTGATATCTTCCTCTCATGACATTTGTTTGTCCACTTGCGGTGAAGACACATGTAGGATATCTTGCGATTTACATCAAATGGCAGGACTGTTAAAGACACTGTCAGTGGTTGTTGCACTACACAATTCAATAGTATACTACAACATGTGTAGTGCAGCATTGGATTGCGCAAGTGCTAAATCCCTTTTTTATGAATTTTTTTAACTGATCAATCTTTTACACAACTACTTTCCAATTATTGCTATGTACCATAATTTTGGATGTTGTTTGCACTTTTTTTTTTTTTAATGAACCGGGATCCTCTCAGTACAACTAAAAATGGGACGCTATCAGTATTGAGAGGGAGAAAATCCCCTCAGCCTGACCTTTTTTTCAGATTGGCCTGAGGAGTTTGTTTAAAAAACCTCCTCTCCTTTCGCAGTATTGATTGAGTCTCATCCTCGGTTGAGAGGATTCTATTTCTTTTTCTATGTGCGTAGTACAATACCATTCGGTAACTGCAGGAATACGACTATGCTTGCATCAGCAAACCGGTCACTTCCAAATCACTTTCTTTTTTTGATCAAATGGCACACTAGTTATAGAGTCTTAATAGTACAAGAGAAACACTTGCTATACCGTCGGTCAATGTTACACCAATTGCTAGTGTTTTTATTTAAAAAATATATATTTTTTTTAGTTGGGGCCAAACTCGATCTATATGCTCATATAATTCGATCTCTAATTGAATGACCTAAAAAAATATGAAATATAGACAACTAAGTTCAAAGGGACAGTAAAAAAAACATTGTATAGGCATGCAGGACATAATAGGTCTGATGGGGTAATCCAGATAGGCCCGGCTAAGGGACGACCCATCTAGGAGTGGGCCGGCGCTCAGTTAGTACTGAGCCCAACGACTTATTGGGTCGAGAGCAGCAGGAGCCCAGTCGTCTTCAGATCCGTCCAGTCGCGGCTTCTATATAGACCTTCGGCCCATTAAGTGTGGCGAGAGCCCAACTTATTTTTCTTACAAACTTCATTTTTATGAATAGTCCCACATCGCCTGCCACAAGAAAAGTACTCTCATCCATTCATTATAAATGGAATACTACATGTATCAGAAAAGGTAAATAATTAAGCCTTCATCTCTTCATTACTGCATAATTATAATCCTTGGTCCAAGACTGACTTGACCGTCGAAGATGGTTCTCCTGGGCCGAGATCTAAGACCCTTGCTAATAGTTTTTCCTCTTCGCAGACAATTTCGCTATCCGTTTTCCGGAGCCTTCTCGGCTTCAAATCCTCCTCTCGATTTTGGATCTTTTGCGGAATTGCGAACCTCGCGTCTCAACAGTATCCGCGATCGCCTCGGCTGCATCAAGGTCCACTAGAAAAGTTTTTAAAAATTATTTTTTTAAAGTATAACTATTTTTAATTGTTAAAACTCAATTTTGATTTTTTTATATTTTTTAGATGGTCCAATCAGAGATCAGATTGTACAAATATATACATATAATGAGAGAAACTTAAAAAATTTAAAGATTAACCTTTTCTTTTAAAAACATGTCCGTGAAGCAAGTGTTCGTCATAGGTCTGTTTGAGAACATTTTGGAGACTCTAAATTTTAGAATAATTTAAATTTTAAAAAGAGCCACATCATCATCTTTTGAATTTAAATTTAAAAAAATATTTATTTTTTAAAATCTCAATTGAAAAGACATGTGAACTTGAATTTGAGGATACATCTAAAGATATTTTTATCTTCATATTATTTATTTTTAAAAAAATTTAGAAAGATAAAATAAGAAAAAAGAGAGTATTACTTTCTAAAATACTGAGATTTCTCTCTTATCTTCTTTTCAAAAGGTACCTAGGAATTAAAAAGAGGCCTCTTTTTAACGGTGGAATAAAATTTAAATTCTAATAAAATCTGCTAACTTTTTTTTCGTTTCTAAAAAAAAATGACATTTCATCGTACAAAAACAACCGGAGATCAAATCCCACTAACCTCTGCACAGTAAAGCAATTATTGCCGATGAAACGCTTCGAGACGCCTTCCCCCACACAATGCAACGGGAACAAATTCGCTTTTAATAATTGAAAAACGATGAAATTTTTTAGTCCAAAAGGAAGCGATCGATGTCATCCTCGTGCGTCTTATCGCTTTGTGCGGGGAGATGCATCTTCCTGAGTCGTCGGTGTGCCGTCCGGTTCGACCTCGCCATCAGCTGCGGCCCCGACGCCTCCCTGTTATCGGGACAAATAACCGCTAATTCGTTCTTGAACCGGGAGCCCCAAACGGAGACGGCGCTTCCGCCCCCACTCTGCTCTTCTTTCCTTTCTACACCATCGGTCGCCGCTGCCCCCTCGCTCGTCTCCTTCTTCTTCCCTGGGTGGAACCTGTTCCAGCTGTTGGACGTTAGTAGAGGCCGGCGACCGGGGAAGCAGAGTTAGAACAGAGCTGCCGAGCGAGCTGACGCAGCATGAAGTGCTTGGCTTCTGGGGTTCTCCTTCCCCTAGTGATCTTCTTCACCGTGCTGTCAATCTCCCTGGCGGGTGACACCATAGACCACAAAGGCTCAGTGAGTGACGGCGACACCCTCGTCTCCGCCGAAGGCAACTTCGAGCTAGGTTTTTTCTCCCCCGGCGCTTCCAAGAAGAGGTATGTTGGTATATGGTTCAAAAAGGTCCCGTTTGATAACATCGTGTGGGTGGCCAACAGGCGCGCCCCGCTCAACGACTCCACCGGAGTCCTCAAATTCGGCGAAGGCGGCAGCCTTGTTATCGTCGACAAGGCCGGCGTCGTCCTCTGGTCGTCGCCGTCGGTGGCCTCAGCCGCAGGTGTGAGCAATCCTGTGGCGCAGTTGTTGGATTCGGGCAACCTGATCATCAAAGATGGGGGTGGCAGCAAGTCCGACACCCCTTATCTCTGGCAAAGCTTTGACGAACCAGGGAACAGTATGATCGCCGGCATGAGACTGGGAGTGGACAGGAAAACCGGCCTCAACCGGTACCTCGTATCGTGGAGCAGCCCAGACGACCCAGCTCCAGGCAGTTTCACCGTGATGTTGGAAACCAACAAGCTGCCCCGCCTGGTCGTGAAGCGGGGCTCCACCCTCCAGTCTACTACCGGCCCCTGGAACGGCATCCAGTTCAGCAGCCTCCCAGAAATGCAGTCTTCCGGGATCTGCCATTGCAACGTCGTGTCTAACCAAGACGAGGTGTACTACTACTTCACTAACGGCACCAGCAGCTGGAACTGGACCTACTCCGTGCTGACGCTGCAGCCCAACGGCGCGGCGCAGCACCTCGTGTGGAACGACCACACCTCGACCTGGAACGCCTTCATCGCCGGCGATCGGTGCGACGCATTCGCCGCGTGCGGCCCCAACGGCATCTGCAATCTCAGCTCGAGCCCGGTCTGCCAGTGCCCGAGGGGGTTCCGGCCCAGGTCCCCGGAGGATTGGTACGTGCGGGATGCCTCCGGCGGGTGCGTGCGGGAGGAGAAGCTGCAGTGCGGCGGCGACGAAGGGTTCCTGCGGCTGGACCAGGTGAAGGTGCCGGACACGACGAACGCGACGGTGGACATGAGCGTGGGGCTCGACAAGTGCCGGGACAGGTGCGCCAGGAGCTGCTCCTGCACCGCCTACGCTCGCGCGGACGTCAGGCTGGGGGTGCTGAGCGGGTGCATCACCTGGTCCGGTGACCTCATCGACATGAGGACCATTGCCGGCGGCCAGCAGGAGCTGTACCTCCGCGTGCCCGCCTCGTTATTAGGTAAAATGCCAATAAAAAATAGGTTCCTTTTCCGACGAGTATTAGGTTCTATTTAATTAAAATAAAGTTATGAGTTTTATTTCATCTTATTTGTAAGTATACTCTGACTTCCACGTATAGTTGTTAATACATCTGATATCCTCAAAAGAATTACTGTTATACCTTTCGTATCGAAAATGCTATGTCAAAAAGATTTTCTAGTAAAATTAGGAGTATATATATGCAAATTCTCGTGAATGTAAGGATATGTACGTGAAATATCTGTTATTTTTTCTGCATATTCTATTTATTTATGTACAACTATAACCTTTTTTGAAGAAGTAGTTTACCAGAATACACATAAAAATCTGTAAGGTTCTTTATTAATTACACGTGCCAGTAAGAGACGGGTCAACTAAGAAAGCCCGTAAAGTAACCGTGGATTGAGTTAGCCCAGCTCATCAAATTCCGGAGACTACTCTAATCATCGCGTGCAGACTTGACCCGCAGTACGATATGTGGGTCCGCCCAACACGGGCATTGCTACCGTATGCTCGACCGACGCCTGTCCTACAAGGACAACATAATTTAATAGAGAAATGTTTGCTGAAAGAGTCCGGTTCCTCTCAGTACGAACTTAGACAGCAGTAACCAGTGAAAAAACATCACATGTAAAATTGATCCGTCGTTCGAGATGCATCACACCTATTTTTGACAAATTTTTTTTCTGTTATCGATTCAACAAGTTTCAAATACTACGCAGAAAATTTAAATACTACGTAGAACACTTAAATACTACGCAAAACATTTAAATACTACCAAGAGCACATAATTACCACCATATGTTGAAGTGTATTTTAAATTATGGTTGTAGTCTTGTGTTCTTGGTAATATTTAAGTATCCTGTGTTGTATCTAAGTGCTCTTGATAGTATTTAAGTGTTTTACGTAGTATTTAAGTGTTCTGTGTAGCATTTAAATGCTCTGCATAGTATTTGAATTATGCTGAACCGATAATAGGGAAAAAATTGTCAAAGTGAGTGGGATGCGTCTCGAACGGCGGATCAACTTTACACATGATGTTTCCTCACTGGTTACTGTTGGAGTTCCCTCCAAATTCCTACCGAGAGGAACCGAACTCTTGCTGAAATGGGAACGTTGCCTTGTTCAGACCGGTTTTCATGGGATGGCTATAACAGTACATATTTTTTTATTTTTTTTAAACTTGAGGGCTGGGATTAATCTTAAGAGAGTTATCTGTGTTGTTTATTGTTTGATCAAGGCTCTATAAAAAAAAAGAAACAGATATTTCTTTGTCTCTTTTTTTGTTTTTTTTGAAGTCGTCTCGGTCAAAGATCATACGGTATGAATGGATCCACGTCTTTGACTGTTCGATGACACTGCAATAAATATTATTAAGTTTAATAAGACGTGACATTTCTGCTACGGCAAAGAGTTGCTACCATTTTCACTTTTTTGGACAACCAGTTAGCTAAGTTAGCAAGTTTTAGTCCATTATCAGAAAGAGAAAGCAGTGTCACCAAATAGGTGCATGATCATCGGAAAAAAGAAGAAAAAAGCAATCGGCTTAAATTTGACTACATTAGGTACGCATGAAGACAGCACGCTAACATTGATATATATGTTCGATATGTATAAGCATATTCTCGAAATAACTAATCCATAGCCGCATTTACATACAGATGCAACAGGCGGTGACAACAGAGGAAGCAAGAGGAAGCTCCCCGCAGTGGCTGTGGCCGCTGTGAGCGTAGCGTCGGGGTTGCTGTTTCTTGCGTTGTGTGGTTGTGGTATCTGGATTAAGAAGAAGATTACCACGACAAAGACAAAGCCAACAGGTAACAGAGGTACGATATGAACTTGAGTGATACTTAGTACATATTTTACTATACAAATTTGATGAGATAGATTGCACGTCATAACGAGATATTTTAGAGTGTCTTCTCACTACTTCAGAGTAAAGTGAGTGAGGGACAAGTTTACATGAGTGTAGACACTCCAAACCATCTCATTGAGGTGTGTAATCTACTTTATCTCCAAACCATCTCATTGAGGTGTGTAATCTACTTAATCAAAATTATACACACTATATTGTGCAACAAGACTTTTCCTATGAACTTTTCCCTCGTTTATGGTTCTCACTGCTCATTAAAATTTTCAATGTGTATAGTTGGTTTAAAAAGATGAGAACAGAAGGAAGAAAAAGTTGCAATGAGCAAATATATATGGTAGATTGTTTGTCAATGCCATTATTGAATATGTTAAGTGTAAAAGGAATTGATGCGAATATATTACTACTACAGGTTAAAATAGATATCCATAATTACTATTAGAAATGCATTTGCATGTGTGCAATTGTTGCTCAGAAATATGTTAAATGAGTAGTAGAAATTAGAAAAGAAATATATTTAATTATGTGGACATACCATTCATGTATTGGACATTTCTTACTAATTTGCACATATATGATCATTTCTGCATCTTTTATACATTAAATTGTATATACTTTTAAAAGTTGTCTCTCTCTCATTTCCTTTCTCACCATTGCAAAGTACATTTTAATAATTTCAACTGTCCTATAAGGACCTAAAAGGCATAGTTGAGGGAGTAAATTTTCACATTCTAGCATACAATAAGAGTATGAGTGCAAACACATTTCTGGTAGGCATCTTACTATGTAGAAGTTACATGTTTACTGGAACCAAACTATACTAGAACACATAGGAATCAAACTGTGATTTTTTTTATTTGGTATTGATACCTAGATTAATTGCCTTTGGATTGTGCAAAAGAATGAAAGATTCATAAATTTTATTTTGCAATATATCATGATTATATATTTACACTAATCCCCCCTTTAACTTGGTCATAGACAAAATAAAGACAAGTGTAGTTGCAGAAGATGCCGACCTCCCGTTGCTTGATTTCGAAACCATAGCATCAGCCACGAACAACTTTTCTTTTAGAAATAAGGTTGGAGAAGGTGGATTTGGAGTTGTATACAAGGTATATTCCTTATTCTGAATTTAACGACTTGTTCTTTTGGAATATAGACTTTTTTTAAAAAAAATCAACGACAAACGCAAAATATGTCATCAACATGTATGACCATGTAGAAACTTATTTTTCATGGAATAATGCTAGTTAATTTAATAAACCTAATAACAATGGTAGATTTTATGTGATCAAAATTCCTGTCCCATTACAGAACTTATAATAACATTTCAGCTTACCATTATGAAAGTTTAATTAAAAAAGATTACAGTATAAACATTATATCAACTTAATCATGTGAATAAATATTTTCTAGGGTGCTTTGGATGATGGCCAAGAGATAGCAGTGAAGAGGCTTTCATATATTTCTGTACAAGGGGTAAATGATTTCATGAATGAGGCTAGATTGACAGCAAAGCTTCAGCACAAGAATCTTGTTAGGCTTCTTGGTTGTTGCATTAGCGGAGAGGAAAGGATGTTGATCTATGAGTACATGCATAACAAAAGCTTAGAGTTTTTTATATTTGGTAGGTACATCTCAATTCTTTCACAGGCTATAATTATGTTGTTTAATATATGTTCATCAGTATTGCTAACCATTTAAAGTTTATTTTTGAATTGGTAAATTTTTTCTATGTTGGAATTTAACCAAGATTATGTCATTTCTTTATCTTTTTGCTAGTGTATTAATTGATACTTTGTAATATATGCCAGACCAACGTAAACGTGCTTTATTAGACTGGAGGACGTGCCTGGGTGTCATCCTAGGAATTGCTCGAGGGCTTATGTACCTTCACCATGACTCAAGGTTGAAGATTATTCATAGAGATTTGAAAGCGAGCAATATTCTCTTAGATGAAGCAATGAATCCCAAGATTTCTGATTTTGGCACTGCGAGAATCTTTGGAGCAAATCAAAATGTGGATAGTACAAAACGGGTAATTGGCACATAGTAAGTCTCTTATGCCGTAGTTATCTTGATAAATAAAGATGGGGAGAGCTAGATAAAAAAAACATGACTATTGACACGTTTTATATTTTGAACAGCGGATACATGTCTCCAGAATATGTGATAAACGGAATCATTTCAGTGAAATCAGATGTATTCAGCTTCGGAGTTCTTACGTTAGAGATCCTGAGTGGTATAAAATGTCGGGATATTTATGAGAATGATCCTGAATCCAATCTTCTCTTGCGTGTAAGTATAAATACATGAAATAGTAGGATAGAAGTACATTTTTTGAATAAATTGAAAACTTCTATAGACACATTATAAGCATGTGAGCGTTATCATAGTCATAACTAAACAATTATATGGAACTATTTCAGGCATGGAAGTTATGGCAAGAAGGCAACTGGATGGAATTGTTGGATGAAACATTGGCTAGTTCTTGCAGTGAAGCTCAAATAATGAGATGCATACATATTGCTCTTCTATGTGTTCAAGGGCACCCAGAGGACCGTCCAATCATGTCTATAGTCGTAATGATGTTATCTAGTGAAATATTCCCTTTGGCTCAACCAAAGGAGCCTGGCTTTTTGGTTCTTAGAGGCTACAACTCAAGCAACATTTCTTGTTCTAGTAAGGAGGAGTTCACAGAAAATGCAATTACTGTTACAATTGAAGGTCGATAGAAAATGTCATGTATCATAGTCATTTTGCTAAATCTACAAAACAAAATTTTGAAATCGAATATTTGTAGATGTTGTAAATAATATTTAATCCCTATAATTACTAAAATAGCATGTGTCAAAAATAAAGGTAAAGTAGAATGTCCAATACATATTCTTCATCATGTAGCATTAATGTAAAAATGTAACATATTCAACCTCTTGTATGGTTGGAAATAGCTTGTTAGCATATGTATCATACCCTAAAGTGGTAAGAATATCATTTCATTAGAATCTATGGAAGGCCTAATCATTGTGGCAAGTTTTCTTTGTAGTTAAAACATATGAGTTGTTATTCATGGTACAATGAGATTGGATTAGTAACTTCTATGATTGAATAAATTGGTAGTTCTTTGTCCTTAAAGAATGAAGACTTGTCTTTTATTCATACCTCATATCATGTGTGATCTTTGTGTTTTAAGTTATAGATGTCCTCATCAATTCTAATATCGGTATTATCAGTCAATTCAAGAACATCATGTATTGATTAACCCCACGTCATGCAAGTCAATCCGTCTGAAACTTTGCTTAAAATAACTTTGGCTTGCTTTTGTATCAGTTCAACCTTTGTTCTAGGAGGAAGTTTATTGGCCAATATCAATAAGTAGGACATTATCCTTGAAAAGAAATTTGTCTAATCTGATTGATAATCATCGCATGACTATTCAATTAATATCAGGCACACCTCTTAATACTCATGTAATGCTTTATTTTAGTTAACATACATGTTCCCATAGAAATACGCAAGGATCAATATGAGTAAGGCAAGTGCTTCTTTTTACTTTTCAATTTTCATTTTTAGGGTGTTGTGCTAAATTCTTCCAACGATTAATTAAGGATTTTCCTCTCCGGTTGATGTAATTAACGCTATTCATTTATGGGTAGTAGGATCGGGTCAAAGGGGTCCGCACACGCCTACTTTCACAGAGGACTGTGTAGAGACATAAAAATAGTAAACCGCTTTAGTCCTACATTGGATTTTGTAAAAATAGGTGTGTGCTTATAAGCAGAGCGCAACCTCTCTTCCTAACGAGGGCCCTTTTCTAAGGAAAAGGACAAAACCCCACCTCCGCTCTGAGGATAATACCTCACGGAAGGCACGTAAATTTTCATACATCATCACATGGCGCTGTATGTGGGAAACTGAACAAAAAGCCAGTAACTTGTCCGAGCACTCCTAGTCGGCCTCCGTTCTAGGGACAATACCTCAGGGAAGACACGCAAATTTTCATGCATCATTACATGGCGCCGTCTGTGGGAACTGAACAAAAAGTCAGTAACTTGTCCAAGCACCCCTAACCGGCCTAATCCGTCCAGTAGCTTAAAGGGGTCTGCACACGCCTACTTTCACAGGGGGCTGTGTAGAGGCATAAAAATGGCAAACCGCTTTAGTCCTACATCGGATGTTGTGAAAATAGGCATGTGCTTATAAGCAGAGTGTAACCCCTCTTCCCAACGAGGGCTTTTTTCTAAGGAAAAGGACAAAACCCCACCTCCGCTTTGGGGACAATACTGTTGGGATTTCTTCGGTTTCTCCGGATCGCTCACGCAGCGGAAAATAAAATATTAAATAGCGATCTGTTCCCGTTTCTAACGACTAAAAACTACGATTATCGGATAATCGATTCTCACCGTATGCGGATTCGAATCCGCAACCGTTCAGTTCCGTCAGTGCGACACCGCAAGCCGCGCAAGTGCCCGGCCTCTAGCGAAGTCCACGCGATCCTCCTCGCGACGGATATCCTCACGTTCCTCGTTCTTCACAGCCCACGAAACCTCCGCCGGTCGCCGCAACGCGCGGACGATTTCCCGTCGAACGAGATTCGACCACTTATTTATCCATCGCCTTGAGAATCATGTGCGTGTGACCCTCTAGACCCAAATACCAGTTCAGTTAATGGCCCAACAAGCCCAGTGACTCCTCACTGACTTTATTAATCAATTAATAATCCTTTATTAATTAATTAATCAATCGAATTGATGTCGCACATCGAATTCGACCGGGCCTCCGATCACGTTGGGTGCCAAGCAACACCACGTGAACCTGGAAGGTATTGGGGTTAAGTAATCCACTCTTAGAACCTTTCCGCCGACAGTTACCGCGTGGATATAATCTTCATGCATACAATGCTCTTGAGTCAACTCAGGGTATGGCGAGCTGTCAAACCCTAACCGGTCGACTCACTTAGATTGGATACTGCTAATGAATATCGGAAAACTCCTTTCCCGATATTATCGTCTGCCCTGGCCAGGGACTTCCGCGCATCCTTCTTAGAGCATTCTCTCTCTAAGTACTGAGAGCGAATGATTCCTTATTGACACACAATTCCCTTCGACGGTATTCTGCTGTACCCAATCATTGGCGTATTAGAATCTCGTAGCTAGAGATTCGTAAACCAAGGTCAAAGCACAGAAGTCCACCGACAAGGTGTCCTTGGTGTCTCAGGTCTGAGGACCATCCACGCAACTGCGACAATAGAATCAAGCTGGTTGACAGTGAGGTACTATGCCATCCATCGATTCAGTCGGATCAGTTCAGTGAACTCATTCTCCAATGAGAACCTATAGATTCGCCTTAGTGTCTCCACACAAGTGACTTATGAGATCAGTCACCCTCATCATATGAGCAGGAGTAATCTGTACTAGTCTAACCGGATATCCAATGTCCTTCTCGGATATCCTCTGACTATGAACAATTAAGAATATGTGTGTTTAAGTGATCAATCTCATTAGTATGATCTCATCATAATTTGATCACTATAGCACATATTCACATACTTCATTATAAAACGATAATTAATGCGATTTACACATAATGAATATTATGCCATTATATTAATATATGAACGAGATTTACATAGTCAGATTAGCTTGTAGGCCACCTAAACTAACAAATACCTCAGGAAAGGCACGTAAATTTTCATGCATCATCACATGGCGCCGTCTGTAGAAAACTGAACAAAAAGCCAGTAACTTGTCCGAGCATCCCTAGCCGACCTGATTCGTCCAGCGGCTGAAAGGGGTCCGCACACGCCTACTTTCATAGGGGGCTGTGTAGAGACATAAAAATGTCAAACCGTTTTAGTCCTACATCGGATGTTGTAAAAATAGGCATGTGCCTATACGCAGAGTGTAACCTCTCTTCCCAACGAGGGCCCTTTTCTAAGGAAAAAGACAAAATCCCACCTCCGCTCTAGAAACAATACCTCAGGAAAGGCACGCAAATTTTCATACATCATCAACAATCATTTGAATCAGTCAGATCAAGTGCACAAATAAATCCAAATCCTCAAATCCCTCAAATCACATCTAAAATAAATAAATAAAAACACGACAAGGGGTAACAGGAGGGGGTTGGGGGGTCACTGGTTGGGAGGGGAGAGGGCGGTCACGGGTGTGATGGGGGGTATTTTGGCGTTTCCATATTTTTGAACGGTCCTAAACGACAAAAGACAACATAATGGATTTAAAATTAAAAGACTCTTAACCTTTGGACCTGAAGTGATGTTTTTTAGTAAAAAGATCCGAAATTGAATTTGACCGCCTTTTTGAACTGCATATTCAAAAACCTGTCTGGTCTAACAGAGGCAAGTCGAGCAATATCATTTCCTGGAAGAGCGTATGAAGCAGCGTTTGGCGAACTGGAAAATCAATACCCTTTGCACTGCTGGGAGGACAGTCCTCATCAAATCCACACTCAAATGCTATCCCCTCCCATATCATGGCTACTTGTCTCCTGCCTAAAACCACTCTCCACAAACTTACTAGGATCCTGAGGGATTTCTGGTGGGGGGACAAGAGGAAATTACATCTGATTAGTTGGGATAAGATTACAAAAAACAAAAGCAATTTGGTGGCTTGGTCATCAGGGATTTCACTCTCTATAATAGGGCCTCAGTGATGAAACTGGTTTGACGATACCTTAATGATTACCAGAGTCCTTGGAGTTGCATCCTCAGAGCCAAATACTTGGGTACCAAATCCTTTTGGGGGGCAGAGAAGACAAAGTCTATTCTGGTCAGCTATTATGCAGGTCAGGGATGAGGTCAAATATAGGATCCGTTGGATCATTCAATCAGGGTACAATATCAATATTTGGTTGGACAAATGGATTCCAGGTCTTATTGCTCCCCCCCACCATCAACAAATCCTATAATGTCGTATCCCTCATAAAGTTTGAGTTGATGGTAAATGGAAATTGGAGCAAGAGCCTCATTCATAACCTGTTTGATTTAGAATCCCGGGAAGCAATCCTCAGTATTCATCTCCCTCAGGCCCCCAACGACGGAGTAGATCTAATGGTCTTGCCATACGCACCAAATGGGCAATTCAGTGTAAAATCCGCTTACAGGTCCTTGATGGATACTTACACACTTTTCAGCCTCTGGGCATAACCCCATTGGGAAGTTGATTTGGAAGCCAATGATATCCCAGTACATCCCCCCACAGGTGATCTCCTTCATTTGGAGAAGCCTCATAATCTTCTTATCCTTTTGGTACAGCTTCGTCAAGCCAAGCCACTTTTCTATACATTAATTCATCTAGAAGAACAACCTTACATGTGCTCATGCCAACATGCCCTCAGATGGACATGCTGACCACCTTCAGAAGCCAAATGGAACACCTCATTCTGAGACATCCTCTTTGAAGATAATTTTCTTGCCCATGAGTTTTAAAGCACCCAATTGTGTAGGAGGTATGATGGAAATGGGGATCCCCAGAAGCATTCGATGGCTTTGATGTATAATTGTAGTCCACCTATGGCCTTCTTGTTCCAAAAATCCTTGAATGTTGAAGAACTCCATTGGTTTTCAACCTAAACACCTCTGGATTTGCAAGACTTTGTGATACATTTGCTAGCTTAATCCAACACTGTTTGACGTTGTCTAAGCAAAAATATAACTTGGTGAGGATTTCTTCAAGTTTGTCAACTATTGGAGGACTCTTGCTTCAAGGACATCCACTGCAATTCTAGAACATGAAGCTGTCACCTTATTGGTCAACAATATCATCCTACAAATGAATACACCCTTACGCTGATTAAGCTCTCTACTTTTGAATTTGCATAACTCACAATCACTTGTTTGATTATCCATAAAATTCAAGTCAACGAAAAATTTAATTCGTTGACTTTTGTTTTTTATTATGGCATCATGAGATAAGACCAAATGTCATTTTTCAAAAGAACTGAAAATGTTTTTATGAGCATCAAATGACGAATCTTGTTTTCCTTTTCCTTGTAAATGTATTTCCTTATAAGATTATTTCCGTTCAATTATATTTTAAGTATAATCAAATAGACCTTAAGTTTGAGTAGTCTAAACCCAACTGATTTGATTGAAGTCTAAAATATTTTATGCCTCATCAGAAAGCCGACTCCAATGCACTAAAAACAATATGAACGGTAAATGCATTCAAAGGTCGAATTTTTCAAAATATGAACATGTTCATACAGAAATTAAGAAACGAAAATATATATATACTTTTATTCTCTTTCTAGTATTTTCAAAAGCGCAATGAATCTAACTTTCAGTAGAGTCCAATTATTGCCCTAAGATAAGGGAGGAAAATTCTCTGGCCAAAGTTAGCTATTTTTCTTGGAAACCAAAGGAGGACCCCAAACATTGCTACCAAATGAAAATATGGGGCCAGATGCTTCTAGCGAGCAAAGTCCACGTCTACAGACTACAGCAAGTCAAGCGATTGGATGCTTCTTCTTATAAAACTCGGTCAGTGTAGGAGAAACGAAGGACATCAAAAGGAAGGAAAAAAGAGAGCCTCTGCTCGTCTATTCTCCTGCTCACTTTGTTTGTGGAATAAGACCGAAATAACGGATATCTAATTCCTCCAATTCTTCTAACTCCTTAAATTTTACTTGAAATACTTAATTATCTCAATTATCTCAATTTCACTTTTTATTTTACTTTTTATTTTATTTATTTTTATCAAATCATTTAAAATAACGCAGCGTAATTCTTCTTATTCTAGATAGAATACCAACAACTTATCAAATTAAATATCTTCTTATTCTGATTTAAGAAATTTTCAAAACCTTATTACGATTTAACTATTCTACAAACAAAACAAAGTGAGACCTACGTAACAGCGTCCTACTCCAAACTTCTTTGAGCAAGTCAACAACGGGTCCTTGCGGCAGTTGACAAACATGAAAGGCTGATGCGATGCATATGGTTTTGTTATCAGCTACATGATCTCCAGCCTTCTCTGGATCTCGTTTAATGAAGAAAGGGCTAATGAAGAGTAAGGTACGGAGCATCCAGTACACGAGAGCACAGTGGGGGATGGACGGCCTCCTTCCTTCCGTTGCCCTCTCAGTTCTCTTCCTTGCAGCAACCCGTCTCCCGCTCTCCGTCGCAGTAGAAGACAGCTTAGCACCGGGCCGTCTTCTCACCGTCAACCAGACCTTAGTCTCCGCCAGTGGCGTCTTTGCGCTGGGCTTCTTCACCCCTGGGAGCTCCTCTGCTCGTCGCTACGTGGGGATATGGTACAATAGCATCCCAGGGAAGACGGTGGTATGGGTGGCCAACAGGGAGCGCCCGCTCATGGATGCGGGCGGAGTCTTCACCGTCCGCAGAGATGGGAACATCGTTCTGCTCGACGGGAGCGGACGTCTCCTGTGGTCCTCAAACGTCTCGGATGTGCGTAGGAATGCCAGCGCAGTTCTCCTGAACACCGGCAACCTGGTCTTGAGAGGAGCCCGCAGCGAGGATGACGTCCTCTGGCAGAGTTTCGACCACCCGACGGACACCATGCTGCCGGAGATGAGGCTGTGGCTGGATCTCAAAACTGGCAACGGCACCCGCCTGGTGTCGTGGAGATCACCGGAAGACCCCTCCCCAGGGAATTTCTCTATGGGCTTCGATCCCGTCACCTCCATGCAGATGCAGACGTGGCGGGGCTCGGAGACCTGGGCAAGAGCACCTCCGGTGGACGGGACCGACGCCCAAGCAGGGCACAGGAGGGTCCGCAACACCACCGCCATCTACGTGCGCTTGCCTGGGATGAACTCGGAGGAGATAACCACCTACTTCACCGTCATGGAGGGCGCGCCGCCGATTCGGATTACTCTCGACTCCGCCGGACTACTCAAGTGGCTGCTCTGGGTGCCCCGCTCCGGGAACTGGTCGGTTCTCAGGGTGCGGCCGGGGAGCCCCTGCGATTTCTACAACCGCTGCGGGCCCTCCGGCCTGTGCAAGGACAACGGCACCTCTGTGGGGTGCAGCTGCTTGAAGGGGTTTGTGCCCTTGGAGTCGAGCGGGTGGAACGGGGGGAATTTCTCTGGTGGATGCGTCAGAAGGGTGCCATTGCAGTGTGATCAAGGAGACAAGTTCCTGAGGCTGGGGATGATCAGAGTCCCAGACCGATACGTGTTGATAAGAAATGTTGACGCGGTGAGGTGCGAAGCAGAGTGCAGGAGGAGGTGCAACTGCACAGCGTACTCTTTCAGCAACATCACCAGCGTCCGCAGCAGCACGAGATGTCTAGTTTGGGCAGGGGGGCTTCTGGATCTGCGTACGGAGTCTCCAGACACGAGACCTCTGTATGAACTCAACGTCAGGCTGGTTAAATCTGAGCTAGGTATTCCCACTGGCTCCCTATCTTCTAATTCCTTCCATTAAGAATTTCTTCCTTAATAATCAGCCACAACATGCTCTGTTCTTCTGGTTTGCTCTATTGTGAACAAGGTCAAGTCACATGGGAAAGCAATTCCCAGTTGCGTAATAATTAATGGGTTTTCCTTTCTTTTTCAGATGACAGTTCGCATGGAAGTGGCTCTTCTAAGAAGAAGAAGATCTATTTGCTGGTAATATTACTATCAACTCTTGGTGCTGTGATGCTTCCACTGGGGATTTTGGGACTCTTTCTGAAGAGAAGACGAAGAAAAGGCCGTAAGCCATTGATCTTTCCCCCTCGCTACTACTATACTATGTTGGCTGTTCACTGGCCTGCAGGAATCTTGACATTAATCTGTTTCGACGCAGTGAAGCGGAAAAAGAAGAATTCCAAGCAATTTGGTGATCTAAGGTTGGCTAGCATGCTTTCAAATGGAGAAAATATTGAAGAACGTCTTCTAGACTTTAGCTGCGTACTAGCCGCAACTGAGAATTTTTCCCCTGAAAACAAGCTTGGAGAAGGCGGCTTTGGTCCAGTGTATAAGGTAATGATCATATTCTCCAATATTGTCTAATTGTTTTCTTTTTTTTGAGGGAAAAAAGTGCCCGAATATTCATTCCACTGGATGGTTCTTCATTGAACAGGGAACGTTACATCATGGTGAAGTGGTAGCCGTAAAGAGGCTGTCAAGGTGCTCCGGACAAGGGCTAGAGGAGTTCAGAAATGAAGTTGAGCTCATTGCGAGGCTCCAACACAAGAATATTGTTCAGCTCTTGGGATGGTGCCTCCATGAGGATGAGAAGATCTTGATCTACGAGTTTTTGCCCAACAGAAGCTTGGATAAGTTCATATTTGGTCCGTCTCTTTCACGAATTTGGGCTTAAAAAATTATATAAATAGCTATTGTTACAACTTATTGATTCAAATTTCCTGGTGGAAACAAATGCTACAGATCCATCCAGAGCTGTAGAACTGGACTGGGAGAAACGCTTCTGCATCATCAAAGGCATCGCCGAAGGTCTTCTGTATCTACATCAGAACTCAAGACTACATGTGGTCCATAGAGATCTGAAAACCAGCAACGTACTGCTGGACGGTGAAATGAATGCCAAGATTTCAGACTTCGGTTTGGCAAGGATGTTCAAGGGGGACCAGAAGGAGGCGAATACTGCTAGAATTGTGGGAACATAGTAAGCACTATGCAATCTGTGATCAGTGTAGTTACATATAGTGTTCAAATTTTTTAAACTTCCATATGCTTTCAATCTGTGACTTTGGTGATCTATTGCAGTGGCTACATGTCCCCAGAGTATGCACTGGATGGCCATTTTTCTGAGAAGTCGGATGTTTTCAGCTTTGGAGTGATACTTCTTGAGATCATTTCAGGAAGGCGGAACACTGGTTTTTACACTTATAAGGAGGCATTAACTCTGCTTGGGCACGTAAGCTTGCTAAACATCAGTAGCTTTCTTTGAACTAAAATGGATTATATTCCTGAAACTTTTGATTTAATATATCGTAAGTCGTAGCTTTTCATCACTCTCTAGATATTGCTGTGTGGTAATTACGGCAAGGATAGTTGAACTTGATGTTCAGATCATGCCTCACTAAATCATAAGGCATTTGATGTCTGATCCAGGCATGGAGGCTGTGGAATGAAGGTAGAGGTTTGGAACTGATGGACCCATCGTTACGTGATTCTTGTCCAGAGGAAGAGGTTTCAAGGTGTATACTTGTCTCTCTGATGTGTGTCCAAGAAGCTGCCATTGCTCGTCCGACCACGTCTGAAATAGTTGGTATGCTTGGTGCCGAGATCACATGCTTACCAGCCCCTCAACGTCCAGCTTTTGTTGGTGAGCCTGATTCATTTATGGAACAGCCATCAAACGGTTCCATCAATCTTGTGACGGTTTCTACCATAGACGGTCGATAGTGGCACCTTCTCTTTCTCTTGATTCACTTGTACAAAGCAAGATTTGAGGCATCTTAGCCATGCTTGTGAAATAGTGTCAAACGCGTCCTTCATGCTGTTGAACGCAATGCACTTTCCACCCCATTCCCTTATGCACGTATCTATCCCCTCATACTTGTATACATTCCGTGTTCTCAATTAAAGTGTCGTCCTGTTAGAGTATTAAATTTGATACAGCATCAATTTTGATATTGATATTTTTATGATATTGAGTATCAATATCAAATTGATACAAAACAGGTGTCAAGTGTTTGGTTGAAATTGTAACAATATGAAAAGTGATGTAAGAGGGTGTTTGGATGATGTTCTCAAAATCGTTGACATCTATTTTATCTAATGTTAATTATTATAATATTATTTTTAAAAGTAATATTAAAATTAAAAGTTTGAAATATCACAGAACAAATTACATCTTTCTTTCCAATTCTAAGTTCAAATTTACTTAAAAGTAATTCAAGGATTTTTGTAGCAGTAAATTTAAACTTAAATATTTTCACTCAATATTTTTAAAATTAGTTAACTTTAAAAATATATTATTTCATATTAAATTAAATGTAATTGAGTTTAAATATTATAAATGTAATTGCAACGATAGTGTTGTGCTCCATAATCCGAACCCTTAGATCTTCACCATCCATTGACCGGGGCCAGGCAGAATGAAGTGACGGAGAGACTGACATTTCTCTCAGATTTTTATGGAGTCCAATGATGGAGACACCCGTACATTAGTGAGTTTCCTCCACCCTCTCCAGTTAGTAGTCTAGCAGCCGAACATGGTAGTCTAATATCAAAAATTTTATTCAGTTTAGTCGAAATTATTAGTCCAATAAAATTACTCTAATGAACTAAGATCACTAGACCTTTATTTTATTAAACTAAAATTAGTGGGGGCCTTAATAAAATCTACAAAATCAGTAAGATCACAAGACCCCACTGGTAGTATGTTGGATCGGCCACTGCTAGTACCTAAGGTCCATCACAGATCAAATTCTATTACCTAAGGTCGAGATTAATTCTCATGAAATTCTAGTGTTCCCCATGAATGCCGGCTCTATTGGATGCTTATCATCTTCTTTGGAGATATTTCATAGTTTGACTGGATCGATTCCTAGCCAGCGTCCAGGAAAGAAAACATGTGTCCAAGCATGTGTGGTTACACCTGCATCAAGGACCACAACAACCCGTAACGCAATGGAAGTCTGGTCACGTCTACTAGATACGAATAGACTACTGGAGAGGAAGGAATGGATTCCAGACAGCATCTCTGTCACCGGTGTCGTGCAATCCAGGCCTCCATTTGGCCATCCGGAAAGAATTTGCACCTGGTCTGTATGACGTGGATCAAAAGATCCATTGCATGAAAAGAGATGTCTTTGGCAGATCTTAAATTAAAGAGCAATTTTTTTTTTTTTTCTTGATATGGTCCAATGGCCTGGTATGTACAACTGATTACAAACGGCCGAGGTTTTAATCCGGAACTTGAGATATTCCTTCAAAATTAGAGATAATTTCGGTCAAGTCGATGGATCCGTCTAATTAAGCGACAATTCCAAATCCATCTACTGTATGACTGAAGAATTTTTAGGCTCCAACCAAGTTCTAACCTGAGACCTCCCATAGGGGAGGCAAGTTTCAGGTTAGAACTTGGTTGGAGCTTAATAATTTCCCAGCCATACATGCAGCCTGTTACGTGCCGTTGGATCTTTATCTTTAGTCCGTAGGATTACTTTTCCGAAAATCAGTTCGACTTAGAATTCTCGCTTAATTAGACGGACCTTTCGACCTGCTCGGACTTATGTCTAAATTTTGGAGGATTTCTCGAGTTCCACTCATATTGAAATTCCGGTCGCTTGTATATATTTGTAAATCTTTGGCCACTGTGCTCCCTTCAAAAAAAAAAAAATTTAAAGATGCGACAATCTATGCTCCATTCTTCTTCTCAAATATCAGGCTGAGAGGTCACAGTCAACTTTGTCTCACGAATTTGTGAAATATTAATGTCCTTAAACTTACAGCATGAGAAGCGAACATCAATGTAATCACAACTCACTGTAATATGTGTGGGACGGGTAAGAAGAAATTAAAGTGCATAACAAAAGAAAAAAATTGAAGACTTTACAAATGAACACTAACCGAAGCTGCCATCCGAGAACTAAAGAACTGAGTTTAGAGGTGGAGAGAGAAATCTTTTTTTTTTACTTCATTTTATATCACTTCTGTATAAAACATCACATCAATCCATCCGCGAGTGGGGCAATTATCCACATTTAGTGGTGGAAAAATAATGCATGGGCTTCAGTAATTAACTCAGGGTCTATTTGGTTGTATGTAAAATATAATAGGATGGAAAAGAGTTTTCAAGAAAATCAATTTATGAGGAAAATAAAAACGTAATCGACCATTAGTTTGTTTGTCCGTAAAATCTTTTTTTTGAAAATGATTTTATACATTTGTTTGCTTATAAAAGAATTTTCGTATTACAAAATTTTTGATACGACAAAGCCAAAAGATTTTTTTTATATTGTTCTGAACCGGGAGAATACTCCAACTCTATATTTGATTAGATAATTCAAATAAAAAAGATCATATCTTCACATGATCAAAATTCGAATCTTAACATTAAAGGATATTTTTTTTCTTTTTAATTTTCAGCTTAGGGTAAATTTGGTCTGGTTCTACGTAAAATTATAATAGTTTTAAGGATATAAGCGTAAATAATTCTAAAGAGAGAATAACTTACTGCACGGTCACCGGATATTATGTTATCTAATGGTACAGTCAAACTAAAATATATATATATATATATATATATATATATATATATATATATATATATATATATATATATATATATATATATATATATATATATATATATATATTATTTTTATTTTTTTTATTTTTTTGAACCCCCCGACATGCCTTACATGTCCATATAGTTAGATTTTCGATCGCACATCTTAAAAAATAATAAAAATTCAAAAACCAAGGCTCGATGAACAGTAATATGCTATTAATTGGGGATCATTTTTTTATTTTCATAATTTTTTTTTGAAAGCTTCTAACATGGCCTACATGCTCATATGATTCGAATTTCTATCGGACATCTCAAGAAAAAAAAAAAATTCAAAAACTGAGCCCTAATGAACAGTGGTGTATTATTTATTGGGACTTGATTTTTTATTTTTTTGTGAAAGCTCCTGACATGTTCTACATATCTATCTAACTCGATTTTAGATCGAGCATCCCAAAAAAAAGATGAAAATTTAAAAATCTAACCCTTACTATTCATGGAGCTAAGGTTTTTAAATTTTCATATCTTTTTGAGTGATCCTATGAAAAATCTGTTGGGTGCCTTCAAAAAAAAATATATATAATTTTTTTTACTGTGATTATGTAACAAGTTATTATCTTCCACAAATACTTGAATGTTTTGAATCTTCTAGGAAGTTATATAACAGCAAAAAGAAATCAACGGGCTCCTCTCTGAAAACAGGACGGGATTAATTGACTGCTGCAGATGTCAAAATCTGGATTTTGATCTAGTCAATGTATTCACTTTTAGTTCACTTGTCCATTTACGTGCCAAAAAGAATGAGAATATTGGGAAGAATGGTCAGATGATGTGAACCTCTTAGCAAGTCTAATTTTTTAGGCCAATTACGGTTCAGCATTACCAGATGCGGTTTCTACTATCAGAATTTGACCCATTAATTCGAACAAGCCTTACTACAAAGCAGATGTTCTGCAGTCTGAACTTCCGAATCAGAACAATTAAGGTTTCTTGCGGTGGGTAAATTTTTTTTTTTCTACGTCGGCCCAAAAGTGTCCTAAACTGTACATCGGAGTTTGATTTTTGATTTTTCAAATTTTTTTGGATCATCCGATCGGACAGTATCATGTACGGATGGTTAAGATACCTTAGGGTTGACCTAAAAAAATAATTTTTTTTTCTTAATTTACCCACTGCAATACTTCTGCGTGCAGCACGCAAGGACATTCCAACAAGTATTACTCCTCTTCAAAACATAATAAGCTTGTCACTTTTAGAAGATCCAAAAGACTTAGCAGAAACAATTACAGCAATCTACATATGCCACTAATTTGCATTTTGAACTGAGAACAACACCCAGGACCAACGTTAGGAATGTCATAATGCTCACCAGCATCTCCCCTAAATATTAAATAGAATGCGCATATGCCTCTGCCAAGGTAAGCTTTGTTGTTAAAATCCACAGGATGGATAAGACCATGAATTTACCTTGAATATGTACCTAATCCAACTCTGCATCCATAAGTAATACATGTTGTAATGCTCCTCAACTGCAATGAGGGTATTACAATGGGTAAAAAGAAAAAAAATCATATTTTTTAAAGATTGGTTCGAGGTGTCCTAACCATCCGTACAGACGATCGGACGATCTAAAAAAATACTGAAAAATAAAAAATTGTGTCCCAATGAACAGTAAAAATATTTTTAATGGGTCGAGTCTGATATAGCCAAAGCTATCACGACCGGATTCCGAAGCTGGAATCCGAAGAAATGGATCCAAAGCTGGGTCGGATCGATGTTTTAGAGGCCCGACGGAGATCCGGAAGGCGGATGAGGTAGAGGCGAAGCCGAAGGTCCGAGGCCGAAACTGGCTCGGTCGGCGGCCGGCTTGTCTTCGGGATGTTGGGGCCGAAGCTCCTTCGATAGACGAAGGGATGGCGCGAAACCGAGTCTCTTCCGGTCGCGGGGCAGCCGGCGCACGGCGTCGAGACCAGAGAGAGGAGTCCGAGGTCGGCGGCCGAGACCGACTCGGGAAGGTCGATGATGATTCGAACCGAGCTCCTGCAGGAGGGAAAGAAGAAGAAACCGGTCAGTAGGAGTTCCGGGCTTCGGCCCTAAGGAACTCCCTCCGACGGTCAAGTTAGCTCCTGAAGATGATTCGATTTAGAAGGCAAAGAGTAGCTTTAATGCTATTTGGACTGTAGTCCTTGAGGGTCTCGGAGGCATCAGAGTGCATACCTTTGGCAATAAATAGCGGTGTATTTATAGCAGAGGATAGAGGACGGTTAACGGTGATAGCCGATATAGGACTATGTTCGGGCTTACTGGTAAACCGCCATAGTGCCTAGTCCTCCACCGGAGTGGGCCGGACTCGGCTATCGGGCCGAAGGGGGTTGGGCCGCTGATGGGCCGAAGCCTGCTGGGCCTGGGGCTGCCGGGCTGCTCCCGGGCCGTAGGCTGGTGGGCCGCTGACGGGCTGAAGCCTGTTGGGCCGGAAGCAACGGTGCCGCTTACGGGCCGAGGGCTGTTGGGCCGCTGATGGGCCGAAGGCTCCCTGAGGGCCTTGCACTGCTGCTGCTGGGCTGAACTGGCTTTGGGCTTGTTTTAATGGGCCGAATCGGATTCTGCCTCATCATAGTCCAATAACAATTTTTGATTTTTCAAACTTTTTTTGCAATGTCCAATCGGACATTGCACTGAACGGTTAAAATACTTCAAGGCCGACCTTAAAAAAAAATATCAAAAAAAAAGGAATAACCCACTGCAATGCCCCCCTTGCATTTAAGAGAGGCATTGCAGGCTAAAAGTGAAAAAGTTGAATCCAAAAAAACCCAAAACTTTAAAGGATGTATAAAAAAACAAAAAGTATACCTATTTTTGACACAATCAGAATCAGAAGATAGACAAGCGACAACAAATATAATTAAAGAAAGCCTAAAACCCGAACAATTAAATTATAAGTGCACCAATACTAACAATTTATACACAGAAGTAACAGTACGTTTGCCTAATTATCCATCAAGTAAATTGCCATATACTACTGGAATAAGTATACACTGAGCAAAGAAGTTATGTTACATGCCAGGATAAAAAATATACATTGGAGTTGATATTTATACAATATCCCTCTCAATACTAGTGGCTGAATGTGAAGCTCCCAAAGAGCTAAAACCTACATGATTGCTCCACCCTGTTGGCCACACCCTCACCCAACCTCAGCTCCACCTTGCTGTATGAGGTTGCTTCACTTGAGTGAAGTAAGTGTGAGCCTCTACATCACAAGATTGAGCAAGCACATAAAAGTTGCTGAATGTAATGGAAGCAAGAATAAGTATACTATGTAGCTTTGGAAGAAAACTAGATCAGATGAAGTATAAAAATGAGTGATGTAATAGCGGGACTGAACAATGAAGCATGTGCTCAACATAGATGTATGTAGAATGCACATTGACTAAACTTGCTGTTGCCAGCTATCACTTTTTATGTTGTCATCGAACATTCTAGATTTCACATTTTTCACATGAATATGTCATTCTTAATTCTAGTAATGTCCAGACACAAATTCAAACACCATATGATAAAATATACATGAGACTTTGATAGGCATCAAGTCGGGCTAACGTCAATGTCGAATACCTATTAAGATTTTTGATAGGCGTCAAGTCGGGCTAACGCTATTCAAACTTATAGCCCAATTATATCTGGTCTCTGGTAGTTTCTGTTCGTGGAAATTTTATTATGCATGGAGCTTGATCGATTAAGTGGATCTACTTAATCGGCATTCTAGAGAGTTAATCGATGTAAGGCATTGAAGGTCTGCAGAGACGTCTTAGGCTAAGTTAATCGATGCCCTGGAACAATTAATCAATTAGTTGAAGTCTAAACTCAGTTGACTCTTTAAGTTTTACTAAGTTCCAGAACAATGTGAAGCTTAGACCGATTAACGTAGTGAATCAGCATTGATTAATCATTTAACACATTTAATTAACTATTGAAGCAAGAAACTTACTTCTTTATATTCAACCTTTATCATCATCAAAATGTGGGAATAATACAAGAAGGGATCCAATGGTTCAATAGGCAGATGAGGAAAGGAGTGCATTTGTCCATCAGAGATGGGAAATAAGCAAGCTAGGTCCTACCCCTTCCTTGCCGGAGATGAGCCTTCTTCACTAGACTGAGGAGTCAAAGGCGGAACCAATAGCTATGGCTTTGTTTGATTTTAATTTTAAATCAAGCAATATTTTCCTATAGTTTTTAAAAATGCATAGTATATAGGTAGGATTTTTCAATGACCTGTGAGTAATGTATGTAAAGTTCTCTATGATGAATTTAATTGTAGTATGGGTAGTTTTTACTACATTACACAGTGTAGGATTGTTCCTATATAAGTCATCTAATGTCTCTCAACAAGACTCTTTATAGTTTTGCATTGTATGATGCATTTGTGCTTCATTTGATTATTAGACATAGGTGCTTTCAAGTGAGACATCCCATGGTGCATAGAGACTGGTGCATTTTTTACGTGCATGGTCCATTCTAGAGATCACTATGGGAACATCCTCTCACGTATTGCCATTTAGTTGGCCTTCAAACATAATTTTTTTTTGGTTTTGATTTCTTTGAATATCATTTGTTGTTATGAAATCATATGCAAAATGGCCTTTGGGTCACAATGGGACACCCTGGGTACGGCTTCTGTAGAAGCTGTACATTGGCTTTGTATGGCATCTATAAACGTAGTATATAGCCTGTCCTAGAACCTATTTTGATGTTGTTAATTTGTTGATGGTCCATACTTGCAAGTTGATTTCTTTCTTATAAACTTTACTATTTGGCTATATTTTTGTTTGCAGAATTGCTTATACCAGATTAAGGTTTTGGGGATTTCTTAAATCAAAATAAGCAGTATTAATTAGTAAGTTGTTGATATTCCACCTAAAATAAGGAGAATTATATTGCGATATTCCAAGTGATTTGATAAGATGGAGTGTAATAAAGAGTGGAATAAATGGTGAAATTGAGGGAATTAGGAAAATTGGAGGAATAGAATTGGGGGAACTAGGCATCTCGACAATCAAATTGGGTTCGAGTCCTTATACCGGTTAATCCCGGTTCTATTCGGCTAACAAAGTGAGTGTTGTTCCTAATTTTGAATTGATAGACAGTTGACGCAAGCTTGAAACCTTACAATGTACAAGGGAGGTTAAAGCGCACCAGCTAAGGTAACAAGGAGGACTAGTGAGGTGTCCCAAAATTACATGTTAGTTGCACCCTTGTGGTAGGTCAAAGTTCTCGTTGTATTCCTTTTCTTATGGCCTGCTTTTTCTCTCAAGAGCACAGTGTTATTTAGGAAACCCTCTCTTATTGTTTCACCCTTCAAGGGCTTCTCCTATACCTTTGCATAGTGAGCTTGAAAGGGAATCTCAATAAAAGACTATATGTTGCATACTCTTTAAACCACTGCACTTGTTGTACCACATCCACATCCAACATTCACCTCATCAAGACTCTGTGAATCTATAGCTGGCCAACCTTTTCAACCTTCCATGTGGGAGACAACTCATCAAGTGAACAATAGTCCCTAAAAAATTCATTCAAAGAACACAAGTGATAATTTAATTTCGATTGTGTGCATAACTTGTCTACACTGTTTCTAGAAATCCATGCCTCCACTATCGACATTTAAATAAATTGAACTAAAATTGGTTGCTTGTTTGCAACGAATGATTCAACATGTTGAATATACACACTTGTTTGCTTTTGAGGACACCCACTGCACAATTATGGTAGGTTTTGAAAATCAGAAAACATTCTCATCACATCCACCAACATTAGATCTTAATCTATGCTCTAGTTTAAGTCTACTAACTCAAGATGGATGGACCTCTGATGAAGAAGATGAGTCTCCCCTCGAAGATCAACATGCTACCTATGGAGATATTGCCAGTATATGAGTGTACCTTGCATATATAGCTTTCCCACCCTCGAGATTGCCAATTTAAGAAAGCTGCACGTACCACTACCATAGGGAAGAGAGCTCTACTTAGAGAACTTAAATCCCTAAAGGAAGGATCTTTTCCTCAAGTAGCTGCAGCAAGGCAGCCCATTGTTTTCCCTATCGAGCAAAAATAAAATCTAGCTCTTAGTACGTTGGTGCCTCCCCCATTACAAGTGGTACATCCTTCTGTTACACAAATCCACATCCTTACCAAGAATCCCTCAAGTTGATACCAATTTTTTTGCCTGTGGGCTTTAAAGCACCCAAGTATAGGAGTTGTGGTGGAAATAGGGATCCTCTCCGGCATTTGATGACTTTCATGTGTGATTTTCGCCAAGACACCAGGAATAGACTAGGTATGGTTTTCTTGTTCCAAGAATCCTTAGAATGTGAAGCACTTCACTTATCCCTTTTGGATTTGCAAGATTTTGACGCATCTGCTAGCAAGTTTATCATCCATTTCAGCCATGGACATACCCTAATACTAGTTGACCTCGTCTTTGGAAGATAAAAGTTGATGAGGATTCATTCTTATTTGCCAACCATTGGAGTACTTCGGCTTTGAGGACCTCCACTGTAAATTTTTGAACATAAAGTTGTTAGCTTGCTACTCAACAATGCCCTCCAAGTCTTAATGATGCAGCCCAATTGACGATCACATGGCTGGAGTATGAAGATAAGAAGAAACATAAGCGAAAGAAGAATTCGAGTAGGATTGAACACCATGTCAGTAAAACAAGCATAATTTTGAATACGGGAGTCAGATTTGCACGCAAGATCCTAATTCAGAATCATTGTTTTGAGGAGATTGATGTAGTTTACAGTCAATAGTTGTAAAGCATCATTTTTCAACTCAAATTCCATCGTTTCGACAACGAACGGATCAATTTTAGTACAAATTTATTATTTTTGATAACTTTTTATAAGAATTAGGAGGACTTAGAATATGGTTTTGACATTGATTCTTTTGTAAAAATTGCTTAGAATTTGATCTTCTTTCATTTGGTATATGTTTATTTTTTCTAATGAAAATCAAAATTTTATGTCTATTTATAGGCGTCCCTACGTATAGAATATTAGTTGAATCATATTGATATTTCATATTTTTTGTATAGAATTGTGAATTCTCTTTAGTTCTTCTTTTCTTCTTGTGTGATTATCTTCCTAATCTTTTGCAATCAGACGGTTGCTTCAACTAATCACTATGAAGAATAATAAAAGATATCAACTAGAAAAGAGCAATAAATGCATTCAAGGGGGGTGAATTTTCCAAAATACGGACTTGTGATTTGTACAAAAAGAAGGAAATAACGTATGCCATTCTCTTTCTAGTATTTTCAAATGTTCATTGAATCCAATTTAGTGCGCCTATGCAAAGCAGATAGTCCCTAGGCTCGCCTTGGGGGAATCGGGTGGTTCCTGTTGTAACCAAAAAAGGAAGAATGCAACTTCATTAAATTCTAATGAATGTCTTAAGATAAGGGCGAGAAAGATCAATGTGTTGAAATGATCCATTTTTCTACGAGTAATCCAAATGAACACTTGAAATATGGCGCACCTAGTCAGAAAAGTCTACATCTAGAGCAAGTCAAGCGATTGGATCTTTCTTATTGTAAACCAGATCAGAGTAGGCAAAAAAGGACCGCCTCAGCTCTACATCCCTATGAGCACTACTGTCACACTCAGACAAGCCTTTTAGCCCTCAGTCAATAACGGGCCCTCACGGGAGATGACAAAAATGGTAGGGAGAACGTCTTACAATTATTTGCAAGCGATCGGAGTCTCAATTTGAGCGGAATTCGAAATTTTATTTTAAAGTTGGAGATAATTCTGGTCAAGTCGATAAGTCCGTTTAATTAGATGACAATTTCATATCCATCTGATTTCTCAAAAAATAATCCCAACAACACTAAAACTGTATGACTGGAAAATATTTAGACTCCAATCATAAGCAAACATGAGACCTCCCATTTGAGAGGGAGATGATGAACTAACTGTGTCCTAAGCAGCTTGATTTCAACCCATCCCAGTTCCCACCCGCAAAGATGGAACTGCTCTAATTTAACGAAGAAAGAGCCGACAAAGCTTAGGAGAGCACACAGTGGGGCAGGGATGGCCTGCTTCCATCCCTTGCCCTCGCTCTTCTTCCTAGCAGCAACCCGTCTCCTGCTCTCCGTCGCAGCCGAAGACAGCTTAGCTCCCGGCCGCCTTCTCACCGTCAACCAGACCATAGTCTCTGCCGGTGGCGTCTTTGCACTGGGCTTCTTCACCCCTGAGAGCTCCTCTACCCGCCGCTACGTGGGGATATGGTACAATAACATCCCAACGAAGACGGTGGTATGGGTGGCCAACAGGGAGAACCCGCTCATGGATTCAGGCGGAGTCTTCACCGTGCGCGGAGATGGAAACATCGTTCTGCTTGACGGGGGAGGACGTCTACTATGGTCCTCAAACGTCTCGGGTGTGCGTAGGAATCCCAGCGCTGTTCTTCTTAACACCGGCAACCTGGTCTTGAGAGGATCCTCCGGCGAGGATGACATCCTCTGGCAGAGCTTCGACCACCCGGCGGACACCATGCTGCCGGACATGAGGCTGCGGCTGTATCTGAGAACTGGCGCCGGTACACGCCTGGTGTCGTGGAGAGCACCAGAAGACCCCTCCCCAGGAAATTTCTCCATGGGCTTCGATCCCGTCGCGTCGATGCAGATGAAGACGTGGCGGGGCTCGGAGACCTGGGTAAGAGCCGCTCCTGAGGACGGGAACGAGGCCCAAGCAGAGCAGAGGAACGTCCGCAACACCACCGCCATCTACGTGAGCATGCTCGAGATAAACTCGGAGGAGATAGACAGATACTTCACCGTCATGGAGGGCTCGCCGGAGATTCGAATTACTCTCGAATCCACTGGGCTGCTCAAGTGGCTGTTCTGGGAGCCGCGCTCCGCGAACTGGTCTGTTCTCAGAGTGCGGCCCGGCAGCCCCTGCGAATTCTACAACCGCTGTGGGCCCTCCGGCCTGTGCAACAGCAACGGCACTTCTCTGGAATGCACTTGCGTGAAGGGGTTTGTGCCCTTGGATCTGAACGGGTGGGGAAGGGGGAATTTCTCAGGTGGATGTCTCAGAAGGCTGCCATTGCAGTGTGATCAAGGAGACAAGTTCCTGAGGCTGGGGATGATCAGAGTCCCAGACCGATACGTGTTGATAAGAAATGTTGACGCGGTGAGGTGCGAAGCAGAGTGCAGGAGGAGGTGCAACTGCACAGCGTATTCTTACAGCAACATCACCAGTGTCGGCAGCAGCACGAGATGTCTAGTCTGGGCAGGGGAGCTGCTGGATCTTCGTACGGACTCTACGGCTGTCAGTGAGCTCAACGTGAGGCTGGTTAAATCTGAACTGGGTATCCCCACTGGCTCCCTATCTTCTAACTCCTTCCATTAAGAATTTCTTACTTGTGTCGGCCACAACTCTCTCTGTTCTTTTCTTTTTTGCTCTGCTATGAACTCGGTCCTCGGTCACATGCATAGGAAAAAAACAATTCCAAGTTGGGTATTAATGGGTTCTCCTCTCTCTTTCAGATGATGGTTCACATGAAAGTGGCTCCTCCAAGGGGAAGATCTATTTGCTTGCAATATTATTATCAACGCTTGGTGCCCTGATGCTTCCGCTGGGAATCTTGAGCCTCTTTCTGAAGAGAAGACGAAAAAAAGGTCGTACGCCATTGATTTTTCCCCCCCTTGATACTACCACTATGCTGGCTGTTACACTAAGCTGCAGGAATCTTGACATTTTCTGCTTCAACGCAGGGAAGAAGAAGAAGAAGAATTCCAAGCAGTTTGGCGATCTAAACTTAGTTAGCATTCATTCAAGTGGAGAAAGTAGTGCAGAACTCCGTTTTCTAAATTTTAGCTGCGTACTAGCCGCAACCGAGAATTTTTCCCCCGCAAACAAGCTTGGAGAAGGAGGCTTCGGTCCAGTTTACAAGGTAACGATACTCTCCATCGTCTAATTTATAAAAAAAAGAAAAAAAGGAAAAGGTGCCTCAATGTTCTTGGTGGTTCTTCACTGAGCAGGGAAAAGTGGGTCACGGAGAAGTAGTAGCTGTAAAAAGGCTATCAAGGTGCTCCGCACAAGGGCTGGAGGAGTTTAAAACTGAAGTCGAGCTGGTCGGGAGGCTCCAACACAAGAATATTGTTCAGCTCTTGGGATGGTGCCTCCATGAGGATGAGAAGATCTTGATCTACGAGTTTTTGCCCAACAGAAGCTTGGATAAGCTCATATTTGGTCCGTCTCTTCCAAGAATCTAGGCTCGAGTTATATACTAAATATCTATCGTCACTAAAATATTTTGCCCACAATTTCTGTTGATTCAAATTCTCGTGTGGGAATACAAATCCACATATCCTCCAGATCCTTGCAGAGCTGTAGAATTGGAGTGGGAGAAACGATTCCACATCATCAAAGGCATTGCCCAAGGTCTTCTGTATCTTCACCACCACTCGAGACTACATGTGGTCCATAGAGATCTGAAGACCAGCAACATACTGCTGGACAGTGAAATGAATGCCAAGATTTCGGACTTCGGTTTGGCAAGGATGTTCAAGGGGAGCCAGAAGGATGCCAATACTGGTAGAATTGCAGGAACATAGTAAGCATTATGCAATCTGTGGTTATATATAATGTTCAAAGTTAAACATCATATGCTTCCAATTTGTGACTTTGATGATGTATTGCAGTGGCTACATGTCCCCAGAGTATGCACTGGACGGCCATTTTTCTGAGAAGTCTGATGTTTTCAGTTTTGGAGTGATACTTCTTGAGATCATTTCTGGAAGGCGGAACACCGGATTTTACCCTTATAAGGAGTCATTGACTCTGCTTGGACATGTAAGCTTGCTAAACATTAGTAGCTCTTCTTTGAATTAATTATAGGACGCGTTTGGCAAAACTTCTACTTGGAAGTTAATTTTGGCTTCCACTTCTTACCTAGAATGAGTCAAGGGAAGCGGTTATAACTAATTTGGTTTATTACAAAAGTCAACCCTTTCATAAAAACATCACTTTTTGTCCAATTTTAGAAGCTCTCTCCTTATAACTTTTGGTTGGAAGTCAAAACACAAATAAAATACCACATAAATAATTTTCAAGATCCAATGACTTTCATAAAAAGTAATTAAATAGAAATGCAAATTAAAATGCTTCCAAATGAAAGCTGTGCCAAACACGGCCTATAGACTGGTCTGAAGTCTACCAAACGCATTAAAAAGCAGCGGATGAATTATATTCCTGACATGTACTTTTGAGTTACTCTTATCCAAACTCTTCATTCTTCTCTAGATATTGCTTTGTATGTTATTGAAAGGATAGTTGAGCTTGATGTTTAAATCATTCCTCACTAAACCATTGTCATTTGATGTCTAATGCAGGCATGGAAGCTGTGGAATGAAGGTAGGGGGTTGGAACTGATGGACCCATCATTAGGTGATTCTTGTTCAAAGGAAGAAGTTTCAAGATGTTTACATGTCTCCCTCATGTGTGTCCAAAAATCCGCCACAGCTCGTCCGACGACATCAGAAATAGTTGGCATGCTTGGTGCTGAGACTACTTGTTTACCAGCCCCTAAGCATCCAGCTTTTGTTGCTGAGCATGGTGCATATCCAGAACTACCAGATAATGGTACCATCAATCTTATGACCGTTTCTACTGTAGACGGTCGATAGTGACACTTTTTTTTTTTTTTTTCCCTCTTTGATTCCTTTGTACAAAGCCAGATTTGAAACATCTAAGCCATGTTTGTGAAATACAATGTCAAACTAATTCATCAATATTCCATTGACCTCGGGTGAGGTATATGTAACAGTTGGGTTTGTGCAAGTGCAGGTGAACTTGGAACTGAGTAAATGCAAGTGGAGGAGATGGAGTTTTTCACTACAAGAAATAAGAGTATTGGGGACGAAGAACTAGTGACGGCTTGAGAAGCCATCCCAATAAATATCAATTGAGACGGCCGGTGGTAAGACGTCTCTTATAATACCTTAAAAGAGACGGTTCTTAATAGTTGTCACTAATAGCATCTTAGTTGAGACGGCTCACTCTACATTTGTCCCTTATAAATAGTAAAAGCGACGCGTATCGGACTGTGTCTCTAATATTTACTTATTTGAGACGTCTATACATTCAGCTGTCAGTAATTAGAGATGCCTTATAATTGTCATCCCTAATACTGTCTTAAGGGATAGATATAAATATGTGTCCTTGATATTTACTTATTAGGGGCGGCGCCGTCCTCAGTTGTCCTTAATGAATAAGTCACAAGAGACACGTGATAATTGCCGTCTCTGATAGTACTTTTATAAATGATAAAAGAGACCCTTATACAACAACGTCTCTAATGTTAAATCTTTTGCGACGCTTTCATCGTCAGCCGTCCCTAATGGTTTCCTTAGTAGAGAAAAGTTTGATCAAATTGTCGCTAATACTTTATTTTGAGACACATATTCGGCCTTCTCTTTTAATCAAATAACTTATTTAACTAGTAAATTAATAAAATTGATATAATTAATATACATTATTTGAATTAGTATCTAATTATATATAGTTATGACGTATATTTTTATATTTTAAATATATCTTTATTAATCTAATGTCCATAATACTACATGGTCGCATGTGCATGCACACTTATATTAATCTTTATCTAGCACCTCTCTCTCTCTCTACATGAGTGTCTATCTCTCGATATTCATGAGTATTTTTCTCACTCTTTCTCCATAGCTCTTTAACTCTTAACTCCTCGCCCTTCATGTGTATCTAATTAATTAAGTATGGTATAAGTTACTATATGATAAAATTAGATTTGAATATAATTAGACGTAAGTTATAAATATAGTTAGGTGTACGGGCAGACGTCCCAACATGAATCGCATATGTACGGGTAGTCACAAGCGTGTGATTCAAAGTTTTTTGAGGTCAACTATCCTATCAAAGATCAGACGGTGAATGGTGAAATTTCAAGAAAGCCCCTCATAAGAAATGGGAAAAGTTGCTTTTAAAGGGTTGTTTTGACAATCTCTCCGCTCTGCACTTAAGAGGATACGTACGTGGTCTTAAAAATCCTCACCCTGTTGGGCATCTCCTCCCTCCTATCAAAACAAAAAGGAGAAAACTGGCCCTTCGTCTTCCCTCTCGTGGATGCAAGCTGCCCTCAACAGCAGGCTCTCTGTCCCCATCAAGAAAGCAACGAAGCAGCCTATCTATAGGATTTGTTCTGATCCCCTCGAATTTCCCCTACTCCATACATAGTGGGAAACTTCTCAGTCCCAATCTTTATAATAATCCCCTTCCTATGATTCCATTATAGGCATTTTAACTCCCTTACAACTGTAAAGTTTGTAAGGAATGCCAACTATTTAGGTGCCACTCCTGTGACAACCCAGGTTCTGCAGTTCTAGAGGAAGTAGTACAACATGGACCCGACTTGCCAAGCAACAGACCGAAATTCAAAAAGGTAGCAAATGTGTCCACAGGAATATACATGAACTTGTAATCATTATGCATCTATTTAAATACACTCCAATTCACAAATACATTGGAATAAACAAACATATAGGAAAATAAAGGAGTACTTAACTAACAAGGGAATGAGAACCCCAAACTACCAAACTACTGACCAAACTAGCACACTCCCATAACCTCTCACCATCACATGTAGCATACACTCAAAACCATTGCCCAAAGTCGTGGACATGCGTCTCAAGGCAAGTAATGTGATCTACTCCATTTTAACAGGTTTTATACTATAATTATGAGACATGGGGTATACACATACATCTAAAAAGCATAGCTTATTGGGGGTTTAGGTAAAATCACCGATCAAGCGTCAACTTGGTGATGCCTCTGAAGAAACACGTCGTATTTGGTTGATGCCCAGTGCTAATAATGTGCCTCCCTAGTTTAACATGAACACAGTGCCTCACATCACCTTCGGGTGAAACCCATCGGCCCAGACACGAAATCAATTTTCACCTGGAAACCCCAAGGCTCCCCTACATAATGTTCTCACAAGGGCATAACCATGAGCTCCTAAAACCACACTCATATAGATGGAAACCCTATGAAAGAACCACGAAAACTCAAAAAGCATGGATCTATCCTAATGCGGGATGGGGGTCATGCTTAAGAGAAAATTAGGGGACCGTCACCCTACCTCAAGTCTTGCACTCCTCTAAACCCCTAAGGGGCCCTTAATGTAATTGACCCTCCCTCTATTCTATTGCTATCCTTTTGTTAACCCCACGAGATGTCAACGCCTCTGAGCTTGCCTCCAGCACCCGCATGCTACGAGTTCTCTATCGTCGCCTCCTCGCAATCCCCAATTTTGTCATTACCATGTCATGCCACCATGGCCAACTATGGCAGTCTGCCACTATGTCGCTCCGACCACACCGGAGAAGGGGAAGAGAGGGGGAGAAAGGATAAGAAGAAGAAGCAGAAGAGGAAGATGATAGAGGGTGGGTAGGACGAAGGAGAAGGAGAAGTGGCAGAGAAGAAAGAGGAAATGAGAAGAGGAAGAGGAGATGGGAAGAGGAAGAGAGAAAAGAGGGGTTAAAAAGGCCCATGGATGGCCAAGGAGAAAAAGAAGATAAGATAATTAAATACGTCAACGCTACCATATGCATGAAGACAAACGTGTCTGCTCAACCAAACGCTTAACATGCAAATGCATCCACTCACACCTAACTTAATTGATGCTTACTAACACATGGGCATTAACATAGAACCCGATCGCCTCTAGGGATACCTAACACGAAACATGTCAGCCTCTTCAGATGTGCCTATCCTCTATTACACCTCGCACTAAAACAGCCATTACTCTGCGTACCATTATCGAAATTACTATTTTAAACCCATTGCAGAATTGGCATTCTAAATCCCACGATGTGTTTTATTCTTATAGCGTCACTTTGATCGAAGAATAGGAGAAGAATAAGGACGAATAAGAAGAGAATAAGTTTAATTTAACTTTAACAAGCGGAGTAACTTATATTATGTAGAATAACGTATTCGGAGAATAAGAAGAATAAGCCATCCACCCTAGACCTAAGAATTACTTATTCTTTTTATTTCGTCAGCGGGTCTCACAAAACTATCAAATCGAAACACCCCTTATTCTAATATACGTCATTCCGTTAGTGGACCCCATGTAATAAGCAAACAAAGTGGGGCATAGGTAATGAAGTACCACTATGACCTCAAAATCCATTATTTTAACCTCCATTGAGCTAAACAATGACTGCTCCACCTGATGAACCTTCTAAGATGATTCAGAAACTGAGAACTTGGATCTGAAAAGCATATGATACCATAACTCTTGCGATTTTGGAAGTATTATTATATGTTCTAGAGAAGCCATGAAGGGAAGAGTCTTCATGTGAAGCAACTTCTTAGAAGGTACCCCTATTTTAAGAAAAAATATGATGCAGGACTAACTAGGGAACTAAGAAACCAACAAACAAACCACTCAAATAGTGAGCCCTTTAACAGCACAGATACTCTGTCGACATGACCCAAACTCGGAATGATTTGATGATGGTAGAATGGGACTGTGGCCCGTAGTCAACCCACACTAATCTGAGAGTAGTCAGGACAAAGGTAGACCCTCCATCAACTTAGGATGCCCACGATCAACTCAAATAGTTCACATGCGTTGGGTACGGGTTCACTCACTCTCCTCACGACAACGACGTAAGTAGATTCACAGAAATAAACGGGGTTCGGGCACTCTCTCTCAGTCGACACGAGCTTCTAAGATTACCAGATAAATAGGAAATCAACAATGGAAAATGGGTAGATTACTTACTATGCCAGTTGAAAAATCAGTCCCGTTCGAAGACGAGGACGAGCGGGGAGGTGTGTCAATGTACTCGTGTGCGCATCAGTGGAGACTTGAGGTGCCGAGATTATAATCAAACCAAACTTCCACACAAGAAAGGTGAACTCGTGAATTGGATTTGAAACTTACAAGGGCATCACTCCTCAAACGGGAGGGTGAACATGGGGATGGGGAAAACTGTAGCAATGTTGCTGCGAACCTCATGGCACTGGCGCAACAACCAGATGACAATCGTAGGGAGTTCGGTGTCTCGTTTATCCCAAACATGGGAAGAAGATGAAGCAAAACATGGACGACAACAGTGATACAACATCCTTGAATGACGCAACAGGAGCAGGTTAACGATGCCTGATTCCACGTGATACTGTCACGCGCACAGTCGAAGCTGGGGTGGCCGTAGCCTGTCTTGAAGAGGACCTCGAGGAGTGCAGTTGCAAGGGTAGGAGAGTCGATAAAGCTCCCTTTAATCACATAGGACAATAGCGGAAATATCTGGAGAAGACTCTCATAGACGGATTGGTGCAGGGAATGTAGTAGCGCCATTGGAGCTCTGAAAGTGTGTTGGAGCATAGAAACTATGGAGGGAGAGAGGGCCTGTGTTAGGGGAGTGGTAGCACGGTGTGGAGAGGGGAAATGGAAGTGGGTGGAGGTTTTAGGGGGGTCTGATTTGGAAGGAAGCAGGGGGTTAGGGCTGGCAATGAGCCGAGCCGAGCCGAGCTTTGCATGGCTCGGGCTCGGCTCAGGTCAATGGAGCTTGGCTCGAGTTCGAGCTCGAGCTCGGTTCGAGCTCTAAATCTGGACTCAAGCTCGGCTCGACTCGTTTTCGCCAGGCTCGAGCTCGGCTCGGCTCGAGTTCGAACCAATAAAATTTGGACATATACGATTTAATTTTAGTCATTTGATGCAGAATAAAGATTTTTTAGTATTCTTATTCAAACTTGTGTAATAATACTCTACCAAGACATATAAAATAAAAACTAATCAATTCAATTAAAATCCCAAAGAAGACAATTAAATGCATAATAAAAAATGAACAAGAACCTTAATGGACAGATTTTGAACTCAATTAAACATGAATATAGACCTTTTGTGATAATGCTAACTACATATATGAAAATTTAAACGCGGGACACGGATAGAATGCCACTTTGACCTAGTTTAAAAAAATTAAAAAAAACATGTTAAATATTTCGAGCCGGCTCACGAGCTTACGAGCCGAGCTACCCTAAGCTTGAGCTCGGCTCGTTAAGCTATTCGAGCTTCTACTTAAGCTTGAGCTCGGCTCGTTTGACATTTCGAGTCGAGCCGAACCGAGCTGAAATCGAGCCGAGCCCGAGCGGCTCGCGAGCGGCTCGGCTCATTGCCAGCCCTACAGGGGGTACAGGAAAATAGTTTGGTGGAATAGGATTAGGAAAGGTCAAGGTGCCTCTTTGTCTCCCTTCTGCCCAATAGTGGGTTTAGAACTGGTCACCTTGAAAAGGATTGGGGTGTACGGAGAAGGAGGAGAGATTGTGGGAGTTGCTGTTGAAGGAAATAAATCTCTATGGGGTGGTGGAGGGTTGCATAGGGTCTAGTTTTAGGAGAGGGGAGTAATGTGAGGAGTTTATTATTCTCACGGGAAGGTGAAGGGTCAAGACTTATGTGGTAGTGACGTGACTATTAAGGGGATGATGTGAGGATGAAGTGGAGGTTTAGGTGGCTTCACACCTAAGGGTTTTCCACCTTTTTTTTTTCTTAGTTTCACACTAGGAACTCTAATTTCACACTAGCACACAAGAGACACGAAATTTCACTAATTTTTTTACTAAAATATCATCCGTCTGCAATGGGGGGTGGAGCTCTATTTATAGAGACTCTTACTTTCACATGACCAAAAGACCTTTGACTTAAAATACTTATTACCTATTATCTTTACTGTCAAGGATAATTTTAAGATACTAATAGTCAAATTAAGTGTACCTAAATAATGGGCCACATGTCCGTCCAAATAAAAGTAAAATACATGACTCAGTAAAAAGAAAATACATAGATAACAACTCAAATAAAAGAAAAAATGTATAGATAAGGAACACCAAGACTCAAAATATGATGTCGGACCCCAAAAAATATCCCCGCTAAAACAACTATAAGCAATGACATCCGTTGCACTTTCATTATCTACTGGGATAATTCAAACAGTATAATGGGGGAAATTCACACGTGCAGAGTCCTTGCAATGCCGGCGAGGTGCAAGGAGAAAGTGACGGCAGTGGTGGCTACAATCACAATGGGGGAGTGGAGTACGGCGGAATAACGCAACAATGAAGTAGGTTTGACATAGTAATGAAATAACGCTAAAATAGCACAATAATGAAATAGCTAGAAAGTAATAACCCGGTAATATAAGAATATAATAGTTAGCATAATAAGAAGATAAGTATTGTAATAACATGATATATAGTAATAACAAAATAATTATTGCCATTATTATATTACTACGTTACTCGTTGTTATGTTATTACATTTAGTTTACAAGTTACTATATTATTATATTATTTGATTAGACTGCTGCCAAGTGCAATTACAACGTTGTAGTAAAGTAACACAGGAGTAACATAGTAATGAAATAATGTAGTAATAAACTAACTCCTGAGTATTAAAGTGGTAATGTAACAACATAATAACTAGTGTAACAAGGAAATAAGTAATAATGTAACAAAATAATACGTACTAGTAACAAAATAACTATTATGTTATAACATTATTTAGATACTTGTTTTTGTGTTATTATATTTAGTTACTAAGTTACCACATTATTATATTATTTGATTAGACAAACAGGTGCACACACTTTTTTTGTTTTTTAAAAAAATGTCAAGTTAGGAGACATCCCAGCTTGAGTGTTCATCCTTTAATCTTTGATCAGATAAAAAAATAGAAAAAAGATCATACTACTATGTTATATTAACATCTATAACAGTGTGCATGATGTTAGCTAGGATGTGTTGGAGAAGGTTCAATAATGCCTTCGAATGATGCAAAACAAGAAGGTAGAGGGATGAGGAAACCACCTGAGTAAACTTAGTATTCAGTGAAAAGTAGACAATAGATGTGATTGTGAGGGAATGAAAAATAATGTCCTCCAACACCAAGAACTGTTGATACAAGAAATTTAGATAAGAAGTGAAAATTAATCCCACTCCTCCGACAAGGAAGCTAGTTACTTTTCCCAACAAATAATTTGAACCTAATTTCTACTTTGACTGGAAAGTTGAACGGTGGACTTCGTACAAATTGCATTAACCTTGCACAGCACTACTATGGAAAGCTAGATAGGACTAGGAAAGAAAATGGTACCTAATAAGTCCTTTGTTTGGTTAGGGTATTAATTGTCAATAAAAAAAATACTCTTTTTAAAGAGATCATTATAATAATTGTGAATAGGTAAAAATTTACATGTCTTTTCTGAAGTATTATCTCTAGAGCGGAAGTGAGATTCTACCCTCGTTGAGAAAAGAAGTTAAGTTATACTTATAAGCACACGTCTATTTTTACAATATTTAATGTAGAATTTAAACGATTTATTATTTTTATGTTTCTACAATAACAAATACAATTTTAATTAACTGAATATATACAGTAGCATCCGATTATCCGAACAATTGTTTATTTCCAGTTCAAAAGGTGCAATCTTTCTAACTCAAAATAGTGTAACAAAAATTAAACTTTCGAATCTACCTTAATATCACAAGAACCGGTCAACAATGCAGTCCTGGAGCTAGAACAGAGGCGTTCAGCTGTCTCCCTCCCTGTGGCCCCTCCTACCCGTTCCATTTGTCGGCTTTGTCCATAGCAAGCACGGCGTCCCTACACAACAATTTATTTTAGTCGCAAGTCAACAATGGTTACGTAGGGAAGATGATAACAATCAAAGATGGCTGCTGTGGAGCATCCATGGAGATGAGCGGAATATGTTCTAGTAACCCCTGCTCTTCTCACCATCACCATCTGGTTTGATGTCTCACCATCACCATCTGGTTTGATGAAGAAAGAACACACACAATAGAAGAAAAAAAAAAAAAAAAGTCCGGAGAGTGCTGTATGGATGGCCTCCTTACCAGAGCTCGTCTTCTCTGTACTGTTAGTGGCAGCGTCATCTGCTCTGCTTCCCACGACGGCAGACAAATTACCTCCTGGCGGCCTTCTCCCCATCAACCAGACCATCGTTTCCTCCGGCGGCGTCTTCGCCCTTGGCTTCTTCTCCCCCGGAAGGTCCGCTGCCCGCCGCTACGTCGGAATATGGTACAACAACATCTTGGAGAAGACGGTGGTGTGGGTGGCCAACCGGGAGAACCCTCTAATGGATCCTAACGGGGTTCTCACCATCGCCGCAGACGGAAACATAGTCTTGCTGGGCGGGAAGGGAGGACTCCTCTGGTCCTCCAATGCCTCGGGAGTGCACAGGAACGCCAGCGCTGTCCTCCAGGACGACGGCAACCTGGTCCTGCGAGAAGCCCAAGGCGAGGGCGAGGGCGAGGTCTTCTGGCAGAGCTTCGACCACCCGTCCTGCACGCTGTTGCCGGGGATGAAGCTGCGGCTTGACCGAAGGACCGGTGCGATCACGCGCCTGGTCTCGTGGAGGGCAGCGGACGACCCCTCCCCTGGGAACTTCTCCGAGGGCATCGATCCTAACACCTTGATGGAGGTCAGGACGTGGTGCGGCCCGGAGATCTGGGCCAGAGGGCGCGTGTGGAACGGGAACCTCATCGCGGCAGACTACACCAACGTCACCAGCGTCAGCTCCATCTACGTCCCCATCTACGAAGTGAAGGAAGGGGAGATAAGATTCTCCTTCGCCGTGGCGCAGGGCACCGCCATGACCCGGTTGGTTCTCGACCCAAGTGGTATTAGCAGATATATGAACTGGGAGCAAAGCTTCGGTAATTGGTCTGTGCTTGAGACCTTTCCGGGCGCCCCCTGCGATTTCTACAACCGCTGCGGCCCCTCAGGCCTCTGCAACAGCAATAGCAGCACCACCCTGGAATGCAGCTGCTTGAGGGGGTTTGTGCCCTTGGATGAGAAGGGGTGGAACAGGGGGAACTTCACCGGAGGATGCGTCAGAAGGGTTCCATTGCGATGTGATCAAGGGGACAAGTTCCTGAAGCTTGGGTCGATCAGAGCTCCGGACAAATTCACGTTAATAAGGGATGTCGATGCGGAGAGGTGCGAAGCTGAGTGCAGGAGGGGGTGCAACTGCACGGCGTATTCCTACAACAACGTGGCCAGCGTCGGCAGCAGGACAAGATGTCTGATTTGGGCAGGGGAGATGCTGGATCTGCAGACAGACACGTTATTTGGGTATGAACTCAACGTGAAGCTGGTTCAATCTGAGCTGGGTATGACCACTGCCTTCCAATCTTCTGATTCCCTTCCGTTAAAGATTTCTTCCTTACTGTTCATATCTCCATCAAGCTCTCTGTTCTTCGATATAGTATGTTATGAACAAGGATCAAGTCATTTGTATGGTACTCCTGTTAAATCTAGCGATCCAGTGCCTTAATTTGTTGCCATGATATTAAAAATCTCACAAGTTCCGGTTCTTGGAGATTTGTGACAGAAGATGTTTACTTGGCAAATCTGATAAATCGCCTTTTGTGCAGTAATGGTTTCTTCTTCCTCTTTCAGATGAGAGTACCCAGACAAGTGGGTTTCCAAGAAAGAAGAAGAGCCGTTTGCTTGCAATAACAATGCCAACTGTAGGTGCCGTGATGCTTTCTCTGGGAATTTTGGGCCTTCTCCTGAGGAGAAGATACAGAAGAAGAGGTCGTGAGGCATAGCCCCCCTCCCATCACCCCCACACACACTCACTCACTCGTGGCAGTGCCCTGTTGGTTTGCTGGACTTACTAAGCAATTTCTTTGTCTCACAGCAGAGAAGAAGGAAAAGAACTCCATGCAATCTGGTGATACAAAGTTCTCTAGCGTGCTTTCGAATGGAGAAACTATAGAACTTCGTTTACTACATCTTAGAAGTGTGTTAGCTGCTACTGATAACTTTTCTGATACAAACAAGCTTGGAGAAGGAGGTTTCGGTACAGTTTACAAGGTATTGATGTTCTCTGCACTATCCAATTTTAGAAAATGGGTCAGAACATTCAACAGAATATTTCTGCATAAAACAGGGAAGATTACCTAATGGTGAAGTGGTAGCTGTGAAAAGGCTAGCAAATTGCTCTGAGGAAGGGCTCGAGGAGTTTAAAAACGAAGTCAAGCTCATTGCGAGGCTCCAACACAAGAATATTGTTCAGCTCTTGGGATGGTGTCTGGAGGAGGATGAGAAGATCTTGATCTATGAGTATTTGCCAAACAGAAGCTTGGATAACTTCATATTTGGTGTGTTCATATTTTCATAATAATTTATTAACATCAGCTTAAACATTTTCCCTGCAACCACTCTTGATTCAAACAACAAATGTTCCAGATTCATCCAGAGCAGCAGAATTGGACTGGGAGAAACGATTTAGCATCATCAAAGGCATCGCTCAGGGGCTTTTATATCTTCACCAGCTCTCCAGACTGCATGTAGTTCACAGAGATCTGAAGACGAGCAATATACTGTTGGATGATGCAATGAATGCCAAGATTTCAGACTTTGGTTTGGCGAGGATTGTCAAAGGAAACCGCAAGGAAGCGAAAACTGCCAGAATAATTGGAACATAGTAAGTACTATGCAACCCATGTTGAATGTGGACTTGCATAATTTTGAAATTCAAACTTTTGTTTTCAGTTTTTTCTGATTGTGATGATGCATTGCAGTGGCTATATGTCTCCAGAGTATGCACTGCATGGCCATTTTTCAGAAAAGTCTGATGTTTTCAGCTTTGGTGTCATACTTCTAGAGATCATTTCAGGAAGAAGGAGTAATGGGTTGTACCCTTACAAGGAATCACTGAACCTTCTTGGACATGTAAGCTGTCTAAACATTAGTAGCTCTTCTTCAAACTACCATGGAAACTAGAAAACAATGGACAAATCATGTTCCCTAAACTTTTGAGTCATTTTCATCAAAATGACATTCTTCTCTATATATTTCTATGAACTTGAGACTAATTAAACCAGTGTTTAAATCAATCCTCACTAAATGTTGGGTATTTGACATTTGACTCAGGCATGGAAGCTATGGAATGAAGACAGGTGGTTGGAATTGATGGACCCATCATTAGGAGATTCCAGTCTTGAGGAAGAGGTTTCAAGATGTGTATATGTCTCCCTCATGTGCGTCCAACAAGCTATTACAGCTCGTCCAACAACATCAGAAATAGTTGCTATGCTTGCTGCTGACAATGCATGCCTACAGGCCCCTCAAAAGCCAGCTTTCGTCGATGATCATGATTCATATCTGAAATTATCGGAAAACAGTTCCACGAATTATATCACAATTTCTGCTACACAGGGTCGATAGAGGCAATTTTACCTCCTCTTGATCTCTTTAGATTAGAAAATTCATCAGCCAAGTTTGTCAAATATATAGAATGTCAATCTCATGCCATGTTGCTGAACCCAGATCCTGCATATGCCTCCCAAATGATGCATATATATATATATATATATATATATATTCTTTGTATTCACCATGGAAGGTATCAATAATCTTGTTGATGTTTCTAAGCTAGAGTCTACCACAATTAAATTTCTTTCAGTGACTTGATATAGTGCTATGGTTTCCATTCTAGAGTTAATCATAACTAATTAAGGGCGTGTTTGCGGAGTTTCAATTTGGAAGTACTTTTACATTTCTATTTAGTTATTTTTTTTTATGGAAGTCATTAGATCTTGAAAGTCATTTATGTGGTATTTTACTTGTATTTTAGCTTCCAATCAAAAGCTACGAGGGGGGAACTTCCAAGATTGGAGAAAAGGTGAAGTTGTTATGAAAGAGTTGACTTTTGTAACAAATCAAAATTAGTTATAACCTCTCTCCTTCATCTCATTTTATGTAAGAAGTGGAAGTCAAAAGTAACTTTCAAGTAGAAGTTATGCGAAACACGTCCTAAATTTCTTCTACACAATCGATTTGCTGCAATTTTCTATAGAAGCATTCTCAAGAACTGAGAGATTTGGATGTACCTTTTTGTGCTTTAAGAGTATTGGATACTTTCTGCAGCCAAAATCTTGTTGACATTACTCTTAAAAATATTGATTTAGACTTTCAGAAAAGGTTTTGATAATTCTGCCCGGGTTTTCTTCTTTGGATAGAGTTCTAGAAAAATTTTAATGTTAGACTGAACGATGCCAATTGATAGGCGATTCTTTCCAAATACACGATCAGATCAAAATAGATGATGTGTAGGAAATTCCTTTTTGTAGAAATGACCGTGAAGAATAGGATACCTTTTTTGCAATATTCATTCCGACGTTAGGTAATATTGTGTGCTTTTCAGATTATGTATTGAACTAATAGCGACTTGACGGTGCATAAGACTTTTAGAAGGCCTAAATGTGACATAGACACTGTTGTGACGGTCGATATGATAAAAGCTATTTTCTAAGATGTTTTTGTTGATAAGTGGAAGGGTCATCTATTTTAGCTCAACTTTAGTTCACATGAAATTCACAGGTAATTACATTGCTAATCTACATACATAGAGAACTAGAATCTAATTTTTGTTTTCACCTAAGGATTCTATGAAGTTAGAATAGTAGGTAGAATTTGAGTAGAAGGTCTCGGCACGGTGAGAGATTTCTCATTGTCGATTACTGATAAGTAAGTAGATTTCCCGTGGCAATGTTTGATGCATAACTAATGAGGAAATTTTCAAGCAAAATGGCCATTTGAGTTGAAGGTCTATGGCGCCAGAGAGAGAGGAGGGGGGGGGGGGGGGGGGGGGGGGGTGGCCAGGGTAGCCCAGGACTGCCCTCTCAACGTGTATATATAGTAAGTCGTCTATCAATTTTTTTAAAATAATCCTTGACTTAATATAAATCTCGTTTATGATCTATCAGTTGATAATCTTTATGTGTCTAACTCTTTAAATCTAAGTACCAGCCTAATTAATGACCCGTTACGTCTAATAATATTTTACTGATTTAATTAATTAATTAATATCATATATTAATTAATTAAGACAAACAATCCTACTGTACATTTTATACCAACACCATGGGAGCTTTTAAGCTCCAACGATCTCGAACCTTAGACCTCCCGCTAAGAAGTAAAGGGTGGGAAGCAATATGCTATCAACTCATGTTGGAGGTCCTGTCAACAAAAGTCCCTAGACATATTGAGTGCTCAATCCTATCAACTCATGGTTGGGTTCAGTGAAGTCTAAGAGGCAAACCCATACCACCTTGTTTTGTGTGTGGATGTCACCTCGTACTTAGTTGTTATAGTTTGGACCTCCTCTCTATGCTAGATTTCTTGAGCTCCTTGATCTGCATATCAGCCTCAATCTACCCTGAATAGGACTTATTGTTGTTGTACATTGGACATCTCTAGAATTCTTGGGCTCCTTGATTAGCATGTCAGCCTCAATCTACTCTGAATATGTCTTGCTTCTTTGTCTTTAGTTCCCAGTGCATGGTAACATGACTTGCAGTGCATCTTGCCATGAACTTGTAGACTTGATCAGTCACTGATAGCACCTGTTCATGACGAGTAGGGCTCATGGGTCCCGCTGAAGTGCTTTGGTTTCGTTGGATGATGCAAATTCGGTGCAGCAAATCTCTCCCTGTCGCTGGGACCAAAAAATCAATTGCGTGATTATGTGAGATGAAATCTGATTAAAAAATGCAAAAGGAAAGAAAAAGGGGGAAATTAAAACTTGTCAAAAGCAGACACTTGTCTGTGTCCCAAATTTAAACTAATCTTGCCATCTGCGCTAACACTGCTTGTGATCAAGTTTACAGAGAAATTAACTTCTAAGGCATGCTGGATCCCTTCCTCTTCCGATCGAGAGCTTCAAGTAAGAAAGTTCTCTTGCAAAGTTGTCAAGTAAAAAGGAGACTGGATTCTCTGACCGAACTCAGTCAGCGCACAAGAGAGAAGGGGGGGGGGGGGGTCAGATTTAAAAAAAAAAGTTTTCATCGAACTATCGGCGGCCCCATCCTTCCCCCCTCGAGTCCATTGACTGAACTCAATCAGCCAGCATACTAAGGGGATCCGATTCTCAATAAAAGAGGGAAAACATGGACAAGGATAATGAAAGAGATAGTACAAACAATATACAACCTAATGGTGATTCCTAATTGCAGAGAAAAGCCAACCAGTCAACGTTCTCCTCACTGGGTACGTACGTTGATGGTCCTCTTTTTTTTTTCTTGAAAGCAAGGTGGTCCTTCGGTTGGCTTCGTCTTGTCTGAGTGATAGAAATTTCTTAGAATGAAAAGAAAATGGGATTGTCAGATCCACTCTGAACCAATAATCTTTTAATTGAATGTAAAGGATTAAAAGTGTTAAAATAGTTCTGTATTGGAAAAAGGATAAAATCTAAGATTATTTAATAGATGGTGCCTACTCCACTAATTGCCTTAAGATTTTGAGTTGGATGGCCCATTAACTTCAACATGGTATCAGAGCCCATAGTTACGAATCGGGCCATGCACTCCGTATTTGTGGTCTACGTGACGGAGCCTAAAATCGGCTTGCACGTGATGGGACGTGTTAGAATAGTTCTGTATTGAAAAAAGGACAAAATCAAAAAATGTTTAGAAGATGATGCCTACTCCACTCATTGTCTTAAAGTTTTAAATTGGATGGCCCAATAACTTCAACATGGTATCAGACCCCATAGTTACGAACCGGGCCACGCACTCCGTATTTGTGGTCCACGTGACAGAGCCTAAAATTGGCTCACACGTGAGAGAGTATGTTAGAATAGTTCTGTATTAAAAAAAGGACAAAATCAAAGATTATTTAATAGATGGTGCCTACTCTATTCATTGTCTTAAGATTTTGAGTTAGATGACCCAATAACTTCAACAAAAAGCACCTTTTGTTTAAAAAGTACTTGATAATTTTTTCTTCTGTTAAGATCAGAAAAGAATAAGGTTTCTTATTAGTAGAATAAGACTAATTCTAGTTTGATAGGTAGAATGACTTATACCGTATTAGAATTGTTTATACTAAAATAAGGAGAATAAAAATTCCACCATAGACTTAAAAATTGTTTATTATTTTTATTCTGCCAATGGGCCTCAAAAAATTATCAAAATTAAACGTCCCTTATTTTAATATACATTATTCTAGATAAATAATTTCAGATAACTTATTGTGCAAATAAATTGGGCAAACTTATGAATAAGAGAAATAGCGAGTGGTCCGATCTCAAAACTCCGCTGTACTCTTGCTTCCCTTGGATGGACCCATTACAGATGGACGGGACCACTCTGCCCCGCGCCCATGTGGGCCTGTGTATTGCAGAAGCATATTAATGTGGATAATGTTTGTGTTGAATCTCTCAAATGAGTCATAATTGTTTGGGATAATTCATATTAATCACTATTGAATATTAAATTTTAAAAATGTCATACTTAGTTACATATTATCACATATAATCTTATAATATGCGTGCAATATGCCTTTTCAGTGGCATATATGAATGTTTATATATATCAAATAGATCTTTGTTGTCGTGATTTTGAAATATTAAACATATTTGGATAATCTATAGGAGAATACGTAAGCAAGCATGGAATTTTTAAATTTAAGATATAAGAATAGTTAATATGAAGTTATACCTAATTCTTCAATGTTCTCTTGCCTGGTGCAACTATATACAAAATCAAATTATTCTGCATTGGGTTCACTTATGAACATGCAGTGTCCCGGTCACCTAGAATGAGGATGCCTTGCCATAAATGAGTCGAGTCAAGTTGCTCTGTTCAAACTTGATTCATTTATATTTTAGAATAGAGTTCTTATTGGATATTACTTAAATATTTATTATCATGCTCGTCTCTTGCAATAATCTAGCCTTATTTCGATTCTTTGAATATGAAATGGTTCTAGTCTTATTTCAGTCTATTAAGGTAGAGCCAGTTTGTGTATATGAATCCTATTTATGAACCGAACTCAAAACTTTGTTGAAGTACAAATTATTTACTTTCTCTAATGAATCTTTTTGTTGAACAGGGGTTCGATGAATAAATATTTATACTATCTGTCAAGTAAAAGAAGTTTAAATCCCACATAGCACCCCTATTATGAAAAATATACACCAAATGTGAACTTTTTTCCTAATTAGATAACATTTATAGATCAACACTATGACCAAAAAAATAATCTTACTGACCACGTCCAAATAGGTGAGATGTTAGCATGGTGTGAGGTATCAATTGAACTAGACCCCATTAACCCATCCAGCTAATTAAAGGGAGTTTTTCATAACACTATTAATTGTGCAGGGTGTTTAATTAATGCTCTATCCATTTTGATATTCATAGACTGGTAAGATATTTTGTGATAAAACAAGTTTGATTCTGTAATTAAAATGTTAGACTCCCTTTCTCCTTTATAGCCGCTCTCCTCCATATTTTTTTAATATTCATCTTAAAATTAATATTTTAACTAAACAAGGCATTAAGCATCTTTGTTTCTACACACTTATGTAACGTAGAGCTAATGATTACAATATTCTTCCTTAGGATAGTCCTCACGCCGATGCTTTAAGAGTGACAGCAACAGAGTAAATATAAGTCGAATTAAAATTATCAGATATATTCTTCCTTTAAGATAGTCCTGTCGTTGTTGCTTTAAGAGTGACAGCAGCATAGATGGGCGGAGTAATTTAAAGTTGAACTAAAATTAGAGTTATATTTGCTGCATCCCACAAAGTGCGTCTCAAAGTTTTTAACTTTTTAATTTTTTTTTATAGTCAATAAAAAAATAAAAAAATCAAAATTTGAGCCAATTAACACTGACATTTTTTATATTTTAAATTTTTTAAAGTCATCCAGAGTCAGAGATCAGATGACTGAAAATAAAAAAGAAAAGAAAATTATGGTCAGTCTTTGTATAATCTGATCTTCGATCACACAATCACAAAAATAAAAAGAATAAACAATTAATCCAAATAATAGTGACATTTTTTTATTTTTTTTCGGCCAGAGATTAGATTGTACGGACATGTCGAGCATGATAGACCCATCATAAAAACATTTTAAAAATAGAAATGTGCCACATACCCCTTGGCACTATTCATCTAAATAATTCTTTTTGTTATTTAATATTTTTAAATAAAAGTAGAAATTAAAGCAACTAAGAGGTATCGATTGGATTCGACAAAAAGAGGCTAAATTAGGAGAAATAAAAAAAGAAAAATTGAATGAATAGTGCTAGGACGAACTGCCTATACTCGACGGTTTGCAGCGGCGGCAGCAGGTAGACAAGCGCTTCATGTGCATAGCCCGGCCATGCATGTAGTCTCCACGTACGTCTGCGCGCGCCTTCGTCTCGTGCAGCAGTGCAGCAACCAACAGCAGCTAACAGGAGAGAGAGAGAGAGAGAGAGAGCTGTGTGTATGTGGTGGTTGCGCAGGAGAGAGAAACGTGAGAGAGAAGGAGAGGGACGTGAGGGGCTATGCGTTTAGAAGATAGAGATCAGAGAGATGCGTGCGTATCCTTGAGGTTCCAAAATGATGGGGCTTTTAGGGTTTGTTTTAATGAATGTCCAAGATTGGTAGATGGTAGATGGATGGTGGTGATGAGCCCTTGGAGAAAGAGGGGTATCCTCTTGCCCTCATAAGGACAATTTTGCTCCTATCTTTCCTGCATAATTCCTAGAAAAAATGAAAAAAATGTGGTTCACAAGTTCTCTTCACCGACTGCCACCACTTTCTAGGAAATGCGACATTTGACGACAGGTCAACTTTGGATGAGTATGCGCGAGGAAATTTCTCCGTTACTCCAGCATTCTTATCCATGCAACAACAAATTCTCACTCATCGCATAGATTAGTCTCCTCACTCCGATCGGACGATTTAAAATAATCTAAAAAATTAAAAATCAAATCTTAATGAATAGTAAAAATACTTTTAATGGGCTGTGATTTTTTAAATTTTTTTAGATTATTCGATCAGCGATCAACTTGTATAAATATGCAGGACACCTCGCAGGCCACTTAAAGAAAAATTTAAATATAACCTTTTTAATTTAATGAGTAGTAAAAATACTTTTAATGGGCTGTGATTTTTTAGATTTTTTTAGATTATCTGATCATCGATCAACCTGTATGAATATACATGACACTTCGCAACCCACTTAAAAAAAATAAAATTAAACATTACTTTTTAAATTTATCCAGTGAAGGTTAATACAATAAGCACATTAATTCACTGCAGTAGTATTACTCAACTATTCAACACGGCTTGGCCCTGTTGGGCTCAAAATGTTTCTTTGCAGTGCGTGTCCGGGCAGGTAGGCTCATAAAAGCGTGATCTCGCGCGCGCGCAGAGAGGGAGAGGGAGAGGGAGAGGGAGATTTTGCTTGCTGATTACAGAGCCATTCATGGGCGGCTGCCAAGGAAGCTCCAGTGTGTCTTTTCCTCCCCTTCTCCAGCTCATGTACGTCGCCATGCTCGTGTTGGGCATCGTGCATACCCTGGCGGCAGATTCCATAAGAAGGGGAGGCTCCCTCAAGGACGGGGAGACGCTGGTGTCTCGAAGCCAGGCCTTCGAGCTGGGTTTCTTCAGCCCGGGGACATCCACCAAACGCTACCTCGGCATATGGTACAAGAATATCCCCGTCCAAACCGTGGTGTGGATAGCCAACCGAGACCAACCCATCCTAGACAAATCAGGCGAGCTCACCATCGACGACAAGGGCAACGTGATGCTCCTCAACGGCAGGGGGAACCCCATCCCCTTAGCAAGCAGTCCTGCTGCGGAGTCTCCATTTGCCCAGCTCTTGGACGACGGGAATTTGGTCTTGGCTGCAGAAAGCAACAACAACGGGACGCAGCAAGTCTTCTGGCAGAGCTTTGACAACCCCACTGATACGCTTCTCCCCGGGATGAGACTCGAGTTGAAGGGTAAGCAAAACCGGCTGCTCACATCGTGGCAGAGCAGGGACAACCCAAGCCGAGGCGATTTAGAGTTCGGCGTCGACCGCGACGGCACCAAGCGTCTGCTCGTTTGGCGAAGGGGGGCCACTTACTGGGCTAGCGGGCCTTGGAACGGGCAAGGTTTCGGCCGGGGTCCACTAGGTTCACCAACATTCGCTCAACTCCATTTCTTCTCTAATGCGAGCGTGACTTACTTCACCTATAGTACTCCGATGGTTTCAAGATTTGTCATGGGCTTTAATGACAGTATCCAATATCTGGTCTGGCTTGAGAATACACAAGAGTGGGTACTCCTTTGGTCCGAACCCAGAAGCTCTCTTTGTGAGTCTCCATCTTCTTGCGGGGAAAATGGCCTGTGCAACAACAACAGCCAGCCAACCTGCAAGTGTTTGCCGGGGTTTGAGCCTGATTCCACCAGGCAGTGGGAAAGGGGTGACAGCTCCGGTGGGTGCGTCAGACGCAGCGAGTTAGAGTGTCGGGGCGGCGATGGATTTCTGCCGCTAAAGAGGGTGAGACTGCCCATTAGCTTGTCCAGCTTGTTGGTCCTCAACGACTCAAAGTTGGGCATCGCCCAATGCGCGGCTCTCTGCCAAGCAAACTGTTCTTGTAGTGCTTATTCTTTGGCTGACAAGAAAGGAACGGGATGTTCGCTCTGGCATGGGGCTCTTCTGGGTATCCAAGAGAACTATGGTGACGTCCAGGACCTGTACCTTCGCCTTGCTGCTTCAGATCTGAAAAGTATTGCTGGTCAAGGTAAGGGAATCCACAAGAAATTAACAGGTGTTACTGACACGAGATATGCTGCTAATAGACTACATTGTGATAGTGAATTCTGAATCAATCTACGGTGACCATGCAGAGATTCCAGCTGGTCGAAGTAAGAAGCTACTGCGGATACTCGTTCCTGTTGTTGTTGCAGTGCTAATTCTGGTGGCGTGCGTTTCCATATGTTCCTGGAGAAGGTCGAAGATTAACGATCAAGGTAATTAATACGAGATGAATCTATTGCCCCCACCTAATTAAGACACTATTCAGGGACGTGGCAAGTAGTGTAAGAAAAATTGTTTGCGTTCTGTGCAAATTAACAGTGGAGGAAGCTACGAACATGGAGCTTCTATTGCTCGAGATAGGTCCAGTGGAACATGAAAAATACCAACGGCTCTCCTTGCTTAGCTTTGCAGACGTAGTCACCGCTACAAGCAACTTCTCCAACGAAAACAAGCTTGGAGAGGGAGGATTTGGACCAGTTTACAAGGTACACGCCTCTCTCTCTTGAGTTCCAAAAGGCATGTGAACAAAGCGAGCTAGTTCTTGCTTTAAGTTTGCATCGCAAAGGGAAATTTCGGTTTATGGCTTGAGACAGCTTGTAATGATAGCATCTCACCTAGAAGAATTGCAGAAGGTAATGGAATCTGTAAACAAGATTGAAGAAAGAACATTCACATCACTTGACTTAATTTCTGAGGATGAAGTAATTAATTAAGTAGTTGATCTATAAAGGGATTAGAAGCAAGAATCATCCTTCTGGGGACTCCAATAATAATATGCCGTATCTCCATAACATACCAATGTTAATTTTTGTAAAATAACTCATAGGCCGTAGAATTTCTCGTAATTAATCTATCCATATGCAGTTCGTTTATGATGGATGTTGTGCTCCTTAGGGTATTTTCCCGGATGGGCAGGAGATTGCGGTTAAGAGGCTTTCCAGGAGATCAACACAAGGACTAGAGGAGTTTAAAACAGAGATTTTGCTAATTGCCAAGCTTCAGCACAGGAATTTAGTCAGGCTTTTGGGATGTTGCGTTAAAGGAGAAGAAAGGATGCTTATATATGAGTATATGCCCAACAAGAGCCTGGACTTCTTCCTTTTTGGTGTGTCATTCTTAATTACTTTAGCTGATCATATATATGTTATGTTAACCACTGTATTTTATTCTCATCTCAATTTGAAATTCACAAGGTTAAGTCCAATTATTGATTTAATCACTATTTATTGGGTCCTAGATCCTGCAAGATCAGTGCAGCTGGACTGGGGCAAGCGCTGGCATATAATTGAAGGTATTGCTCAAGGTCTTGTGTACCTTCATAAGCACTCCAGATTGACAATTATTCATAGAGATCTTAAAGCTAGCAACATTCTCTTGGACAATGAGATGAATCCTAAGATATCAGACTTCGGCATGGCCAGAATCTTCAGGACCAATGATTCTGAAGCAAATACTAATAGGGTTGTGGGCACATAGTAAGTACACTCTTTAAAAAATTGGCGTAGGTGTAAATGTAACAAAGGTAGTTTCTTCATCTAACATTTGGAGGATGCTGTCTAACCTGTTCCAGTGGCTACATGTCACCCGAGTATGCCATGGAAGGCCAATTCTCGGTAAAATCAGATGTTTTTAGCTTTGGTGTCTTGCTACTGGAGATTGTCAGTGGAAAGAGGAACACTGCCACCTGCCACTTCCCCAGTTCTCTTAATCTTTTGGGACATGTAAGTTAAGCAAATTTGAGTTGAAATCTGTACTTTTCAAAATGTATACATGTAGCCCTCTTATGCGTCCAAGAAGCTGCGGCATACCGTCCAACAATGTCAGACATACTTGTTATGCTTAGCACAGAAAACGCTTCTCTACCGGCCCCTAAACAGATAGCTTTTCTCTTTGGGAGAAGAATGGCTGAAAATAATTCACATTTGGGACTACCAGCAGCTGGTTCGATAAATTTGATGACAATTTCTTCCGTAGCTGGCCGATAAGGACACTTTTCCCTTCTCTTGATGCTCTGGATGTAGATCGATCTTGAATTTATTGTTAGGCCATGTTTTTTTTCTTTTTTGGACTAGTGGCACAATAGTACATAACCTATACACCAACAAAGGGAACTGGGGATCCTGCTTAGCACCCTTAGCCACTCAACGGAGCGAGAATAACCGCCAAGGGCGTGATGTCCACTCACCACGAGCAGGATCGAACCCCCGCCCTCCCCAACTGAGAGGCGGGGGGTGTCCACTACTCCACCAGAGCGGGACATTGTTAGGACATTGTAAAATAGATGTCTAGCTTATGTGTTAGCACAGAAGCTTCAACTTCATTGTCCAATACTGTGTCTAAAAAACAGTGGGTTTGAAAAGAGATGGGATGATTGGAAAGTTCGCATCTCTGCAGCAGGATGATTGGAAAATGTACGTTTCTGCAGGAATGTTTAAAGTCACTCTCTCCCTCTCATTTAGAAAAATTTCACCCATTCTGATGTGTGTGTGTATATATATATATATCGGGACGGATCAAATGAGTCCTGGGTCTCCTTTGAAATCCTTTTTCCTCATGTTCAAAAAAATAATAAAACTTTTTTTAATTTAAGAGTATTTATGTAAAAGTATCTGAATTTTTTTTTCATATTCAACTAGAGTTAACTGCATTCCGATAGGAAGGGTACAACTGCAATCTTTTTGAGGAAGTCGAAAAACCCATTTAAATTTGGTACCCTGAGACGCTTCTTTTTATCACAAATTTAAAATCATCTATCCATCAGAAGTATAGCAGTCCAATTTCCCTTATGACTGTAATTAACAGAAATAAGTTCACTTTAGGGAGGCATGTTGTTCCCTCCCTCTTCGGAGTTCGGAGAGTCTTCAAGTAATTAGAAAGTTTCTCTTACAAATTTGTCTAGATAAATAGGGGAAACATGAAGAACGAAAGTGAAGGATGTGGTAGAAATAGCATACAACGTAAGCATGACCTTTAATTGTACAGAAAAGTCTGCCAGTCATCTCTGTTTTAGTAGACTTCTCTCTGTCTTTAAGCCGAGGTATTATTGTAATAGTACGTTGTCTTAGATTCTTTGTATTTAAAGGGACATATCATCTCTTGTAATGATAATCTAGTAAGAAAAAAGGAACTCAGTGCGACTGTGGACGTAAAAAGGTACATCACCATCGAACTACAAAATTTTTGTGTTCTTATGTAGTCTGATTCCTTCTTCCCCCTCTTTCTCTCTGCCTTCTATTTGTCCATTGCTGCGGGATACTGCGCTTCCTAATAGGCTACAAACCAATAAACGACTTGTAGACTTCTAATAGAGCGCTTGTGGTTAGAATTGCTTTGACGGAAGCAGAAAATGGAATTGTTAGATCTACTCTCACCCAATAATCCTTACATTGAAAATAAAATGGTAAAAATGATTCCACTTAAAAACTTTCATCAAATAGGTCATAAATTTATCTTCCTTGGGTAATCAAATTATCCTTCTGTTCTTGTGAATAAGAGAAAAAGCTATTTGTCCAACCCCAACCGTGCAGTACTCTTGCTCCTCTAAGATGGACCCATCACAGATGAATAATAATGTTTGTGTTGTATTTCTCAATCGAGCCATAATTGTCAATGTTCCTCTGCTTGATGCAAATATATCAAAAAATCAAATTATTCTGAATTGGTATCACTTGTGCACAAGTCGGGAGCCCAGTCATGTTGGTAGCTCAGAAGCAAGGGGTTTTGTTACGGTCTATGTGATAGTTCAAAAAGCTTAGTTGTATATCAGAAGTTAGATTATTGATGGAGCGGACTTTAGTAATAAGAAGAATATATAGTTTACTTGTTGGCTAATCATTTTGGGATGGAACTAGCCTATCAAAAAGAGGCATTTAACACTAATATCATCGATATCAATGAAGTTTGGGGCGGTAGCGGAGGGAGGGGGATCTCCAGATCTCTCGCCGGACCCGATGGTAGCGTCGCCGCTCCTGCGGCGGAAAGCTGGGCAGGGGGGCGGGGTGGGGGGTGCCGGCAAGGGTTTCGCTCGGCCTCTTCAAGCTGGCCTCTAGCAGCTGCGGCGTCGCAGCTTCTTCCTTAATCCCTGTTGGGGTTAGGGGTTCTTTTCTCTCGCCGTCATCGAGGGACACCTAGGTGATTGTGGATTTCTCGCTGACCTCCGGCAGTAGCGTCGCCGTACCTGCGGTGGTAGGTTTGTTTTGTTTGGATGGGAAGGTACTTTTCTCTATCCTCTCTCTGGTCTCTCTTTGCTCACCCTTACGTGCATCACCTCCCTCCCCCCGCTTCGCCGTAAACCCTGCATCCCTGCCTCCATCACAACCCCTTCCTTGCTCCTTTGCCCCGACACCACAACCACCCCTCTCCCTGCCTTCCATTGCACCACAGCCTTTCTTGCATCGCAGAAACCCCTCTTCTTAGCCTTCTCCTCTCCCAAACTCTTAGTAGCCTTTTTGTTATTACTACCCCCTTGGGTTGCTGTTGTTGTTTTGTTTCCCGGCTTAGTATGTTTTGTTCGGCTATTGCCTCCTTCCTCCTTCCCCCTTTTGTGTGTTTTCAGGATGTGGGGTATTATGGTGTATGTAGTTTATGTTGGTTAGGCTCGTGGGTGTTTTGCTGGTCTCGTTGGGGTGTTTCTACTCAGAAGTTTTGGATACCCATGGTGGTGCTTGAGGCCTCTAGCTTTAGTCATGCATCCTCCAAGATCGGGCGACCTGGTTGCATTTCCGACACCCAACTTCATCAAAGTTTCAAGCTTTGTGCTATGCAGGTTCTTCGGCTTCTTTGTGGAGCAGTCTTCTGTCTACTTACTGTGGCAGATCGGCTTTGTTTGTATCCTCTGTGGGGATCTTGCAATTTTTAGAGGAGATTCAAGTTCTTGTGCCTATTCCTTATGTCTCATGTGGACATACGTTTCCGAGCTTGCCGTCTCTTTCAACTGCTTAGTAGAAGCAGGTTCTCCGACCATCGTATCGTGCGTCGGCCTCTCCATGGAAGAATTCTCTCTTCCCTTAGCTTGGTCGTTTCATGGCGATTCTCTGGTGTTGTTCCCTCGAGCGTCCACTGGTCCTTGCTACTATGCTTCTTTGGTTGTTGCCCTCTATACCCCTTATTTGTACCCACTATTTCTCCTTTCTTGTCACCACTTGATTTGTCAGGATCTTTAGTACCCGTTCTGTAATCCTCTTACTATTAAATGAATGATAGTAGGCTATTTCTATTGGTCAAAAAAAAAAAAAATTCATTTAACTTACATTCATATGTTGATTGCTTTATTAAATAGATACGAATGAACTTTAAATAAGATATGAAGTGAAAATGAATATGCTATTAAAAAAATATAACAAACGCCTTAACAGAATCAGTTCATCAATGTAAACCAGCAGAACATACCTATGTTCAAGAATGGAGCTCAAAGCCTGCTCTAAGCATAAAATTTATGTGTTATTTTCTTTGTGTTTTGACTTCTAACCAAAAGTTATAAGAAGGGAGCTTCCAAGATTAGAGAAAAAGTGAAATTATTATGAAAGAGTTGACTTTTGTAACAAATCAAAATTAGTTATAACAACTCTCACTCAACTTATTTTATGTAAGAAGTGGAAGTCAAAAGTAACTTTCAAGTGAAACACGCCCTTAAAATGAGACTAAGAAACTTAAATTTGATTTACAAATTAAGCTAGAAAGTTCACTCATAATCAAATTTAATCTAAAAGATAATGATTTTAAGAGAGGTAAAAAAACACTTAAATAAAGTTATCATATCATAAAAAAGTATAAAATAAGAATAGCAATATAACCAAATTGCACTAAAATAAACTTCATAACGTGGCACGAAATTGCAACAATGGCTGCGATTACATTTGCCAAAGGTATCGTTTGATATCGGCTCTCGTTTTGTAAATATGCTATATTTTTAGGGGTTAAAGTTTAATTATATTTAAAATTTAAAATCAAATATTAGTTATAAATAACTTTTTTATTGGTTTACAGAATAGCGGGTTCAAAATGGTATTTTCCATTTTTGTATTCGGCGAGAAATCAAATTTGTCCTCTAGGAAAGATACTATTCAAAAAAAACATCCATTAAACTAAACAATCATTTACGTCCCTACTACACCAGTGGTGTCTTTGGCGCCCAGTCTAACTTTCAACCGAGTCTGCGCGAACTTAACATTAGATGAGTTGAGGTTTACTATAGTTAGGCTCGTCTTGTCCGGTCACCAAGTCTAAATCAGATTTTTCCAACATGAAATTAATGATTTAGCTCATTTAATATTTTCCAACCTATTTATTGTTAAATAGATAAAAATAAATTTTAAATAAATTACTAGACGAATATTTGTATATCATTAAAGAAGTATAATGAAATCTTATCCAAATCACTTAATGAATATAAAAGAGCCAAAAGTTCATATGCTCAAAGATCAACTTAATTATCTATTAACTGAGCTCAAAACATCGTTCAAACGGAACCTACATATGTCAAACCTAAGTTATTTAGGTTGTCAAGTCAAGGCTTTGCAGAGCCAGTTTATTCGTTAGGGAAAACCTTGCTGCACGGACCACACAGACCGTGGGACTTACTCGGGTTCAATTGATTCAATGCAAAGGTTATTACATACATAGACTTTTCAAAATGTTGATCAACACGCGGATGCCGAAAGTGGAGTATGAGAATAATCAATGAGAGTGTACTTTAATTGTCCGAAATTCTAGAATCTTAGAATAACTTATGGAAAATGGTTATGTGATTCTCACATTTGATACCATACATATGACACAAATTTTAAGATAAATGAATGGCAAATGTAAGTGTCAAATGTGTGAGTCAAAATCGTTTTCCATAATTTATTGATCAACTTTTTAAAAAGGTGTGTGTGTGCGCTAACGGAGTAACGCATCCGTAGTCGCCTTTATGATTGATTCCTCACGAGGACTGGATCCAAACCTGTGGAGAGTGTGGCCCAATAAGGTTAACTCATTAACGATCAATGCCTCTTCGTAGTATTGCTTCATGACCTCAATTGTTCCTCATAGACCTTATGGGATGTTCTAAAGAGGTAGGCTTGATCCCTCACTTTTTACTCTCATTTTAACTCACTTTGGCCATGTCCTCGGCTCTCGGCTATGATTTGATTTAAGTATTGGAGTGTTTTATCTCGGAGTCACCCTCGGAGCCCTCTGACCTTGTCTATTTTGCAGGCGCAATAGAGTTTGGCATCACAAAGCTCGACTACATCATCCTCGGTTGCACAGTCCAAGCTGTCGTAGGTCGGCCCAACTTGTCTAAGGAGATCACTCAAGCTCAGGTCATCCACCCCTCATCTTTTATTTTCCTCGTAGCTCAACGGAGATAAAAGCTTCCAAGTCTCTCCTCGGCTCGTGGACCTTAGCAAGGTCCTCATACCCCAATGCAATAATCTGGATTGGGCCGACGAGGGTAAACCTCGCATCACACCTTTGCAAGTCAGATTGGACTCGTCAAGGTTGGACTCGAGTCAAAGCTCAGCAAGTCGGACACTATGATATTCGATTATCATCAAGTCCCTATCGCACCGAGGATTCATTTCCATAAGTAATTCCATATTTACACCTATGTAACAAGAGTAGTACTTACTGTAAGGACAGGGGATGCGGCACATAAAATAAATATATATATATTTTTTAAGGTCGATTCTATTATGTCCTATATGTCTGTATAATTTAATTTTTAATTAAATCATTCAAAAAATCTAAAAAATTAAAAATCAACGCCCTTTAAATAATAAAAGAATATCGTTAATGAAAAGCCAATAAATTAGAACTTGTCTGAGGATTGTATAGACATATAACACATAGTTGAGCAGACCTAAAAGAAGATGCTTTTCATTAAGAACGAGAACCCCGTAAATGAACACTTTATTTTATTTGGTGCTGGGGCCACTTTTCAGAAGAAAATTTGTCCTCTGACGCTAATTAGCATAAACGTCTTTCTCCATCACGGGAGAAGAGTTGATTCTCCATGTCGCTTGCCTCTCTTCGCAGGTGTTTAAGCCCAACCTAATATCTAATTACATGGATTCCAATTCACAAACGTTTACCACATTAGGTAGAATGTTACTTTGTAATTTTGTTAAAAAAAAGTTTTTTATATATATACTTCTCAAATATATCGTATTTATATGTATACATCATGATATCGTCGAAGATGTCGGAGGCATTTAATATAAGGTTTTAGTGAATTGAGTGGTATAAGTGCAATTTTTTATAATTTTAAGGATATTGAGGTTAATATGTAAGAGTTAGGGATATACACGCGAGTACGGTGCATTTGAGAGTATATATGAAAAAAATTCTGCATTTCGGTTCGTCTTTACTAGGACTTCAACAATTGAAACTGCCCCATTACAGAAATTAAGAAATTCAAAAAGTATTCAAATTATTTTAATATTTTATACATAATTTTAAAAAGAGTGAAATATTAGATGAGTTTTTTCACAATCTACTAATCATAAATTGAGTAATACTAAGTTGACAGAAAACCTTCCCCGTTTATCTTACCCACTCAAAGCAAAAGCAAGAGTTTTAACTAAGTCTATTTTACAATTTTACCTAGAGATAGTTAATGAGGTGTTCAGGGGAACATATCAAATAAAGCCATATCTGACGGGTAAAGAAAACAAGAAAAAGTTCCCGTCCCAGTAACATTTTCCTCATAGATTAGCTTTGAGAATTCATTTAAGCTTAGACTTATTTTAACTTAATAAACGAGTTGAGGTCGAGTATTTATTGAGCAAAGTTCACAGTACTTGGCAAATGTACCAAAGTTGATTTCGATCCCTACGATATACTTATTTAGATGAGACCTTCATCGCATAATATAGAGAGGGAGGAACAATATGGAGGAGAACAGAACCACTTGTCTAGGGCAGTTGATTCACCACTTGTCTCTTAATTAGAAGGTCTCAGATTCGATCTTGGTTGGAGCTTAAAAATTTTCCAGCCATACAGTCTAGTGCTGTTGGGATCTTTATCTCTTGATTCGTATGATTATTTCTTCAGATAATCAGGCGGACTTAAAATTCTCGTTTAATTAGGTAGACTTTTCGACCGGCGCAAAAATATCTCCAACTCTAAAAGATATCTCGGATTCGATTTCTGGTCGTTTGTAAATATCTGACCACTGTATCACCGATCCAAAAAAAAAAAAAAAAAAAGATGGAGGAGAACAATGCAATAGCTTATTGATTACAGATCTACAGACATCCACCACGGGCAGCCAAAGAAGTTCCAATATGTCCTCTCCTTCCCATCGCTACCTTCCCTATGTCGCCATGCTCATGCTGGGCACCCTGCCTACCCGGCGCATCCACCAAGTGCTACCTCGGCATATGGGACAAGAACATCTCCGTCCCAACTGTGGTGTGGATAGCCAAAATATATACCATTCAATTATATATTTATAGTAGATTTCATATTTATGGTAAATTTTATTAGTGTCAGGTCGACCTTAAGGGCCAACATGATTTGACTTAGGACTATAAACGGATAGGATACGGATACAGAAACTGGTGTTTCTGTTTTTCGATTCCGATAAGGATAGTCTATTTCCGTTTCCGATTCCGATAAGATCGGAAAGTGCATTATCCGTTTCCGTTTCTGATAAAATCGGAAAGTCTATTTTCAGTTTCTGATTTATTTCCGATTCCGATATTATTTCCGATAATTTTCGAAAATTACTGATTTCCTGATTTATTTGTTTAAAACATATAAAATGAAACCTAAATATAACCAATACATCTAAGTATATTAAATAATGATTAATTATATTAGATAATGATTAATAAGATTAAAACAATCCTAAGGTTAATATTATTCATAATAATAAATTTAACAACAATCGGAATCGGAAATCAGAAAGTGGATACGGAAACAGGAGTTTTGTTTCCGATTCCGATAGTTTATCGGAAATATCCGATTCCGATTCCGATAGCTATCGGACGGATATTTTTTATTGGAAACGGATATTTTTTTTCGGTAACGGATCGAAAAATCGGATAATCAGGTTTCCGTTGACAGCCCTAATCTGACTCAAGGTGGATTTAGTTGCTCATCTTGAGTGCGAAGTCTGAGTATAGTTCAAGCCAACTTTGGGCAAGTCTAATACACCTTGAATTTTTTGGTCTTGCCTATTGAGTTTGTGTTAATTCGGCCCAACATGCAAACTTAAAAATGCACTTAAGATGCATCTGATTTTGGGTGAACATCAAAATAAAATAATAAGACAAAAAATATAGCCGCACAGATCAGCTTGAATTACCTTTGTGATGTGATGAAAAATAGTATATATCTGTTAAAGGGGGTTGTAAACAGAAACATGATTATTTGGTTTTTATTAATTTTTAATTCTAAAAAGTGGATTCATATAGAGAAAAATCTATCAGGTAACTATTGGAATTGAAATTAAAAATTTCTGAGAAGTTATCAGAAACAAAATCAAAACTGTTATTTCCATATCTTAACTTTGATTTTTGATTCTATTAAATATTAAAATTTACAAATAATAGCTATAATATACATATATGAATTTTAATAAGTATTAGATATATTTTATCTATTAATTTTAGTTAAATACCTATGATGAGGAGGATGAAATTGAGGACTCGTTACATTGTTTCTGATAATTTTCACTTTTTTTTTTGCCTTGAATATTCAAATAAAAACAAGACAACAATGGAAATATCACTCTCCAATTATATGGAAATCAGAATAGTGAATATGATTTTGATATTGGAGTCGGAAACACTAACATTCCATATCCTACCTATTTACAGCCATAATATATTAGTATGTTTCTATAACAATGTTAATAGTCTGGTAATTATAAGTATATAAAAAAATTTAAATATAAATTTGTATAAATAAAATAAAATAAATATTATCTTAATTTAATTTTATATGAATATTATCGGGAATATGAAAATATATGTTTAATGATATGGGTGCCATAGCTTTTCAACATAATTTTCCTAAAATAACCCTTTTGCATGCACACCGAAAACGGGACATCTTAAAACAAAATTTTACAATGGTATTTCTAAATGGTAGATGGAAAGCCACCCAAATCAACCAAGGGAAAGAGATTTGGAGAAAAGGAAGTCCATTTAGACAAAGGAAATCCATTTAGGCATATACCCCTGATTGTATAAACATATGTACATGTTTTGGGTTGATCACTAAAATATGTGACCGATCACACAAGGACAATACTAGATGAACTGGTACGAGAACTCTGATCGCATGGGATATGACTCAAGGACAAATTAGATTACTAGGTTCTTAGAACCCTCATCAAACAAGGATGATAGAGTATATGACTAATCAAACAAGGATGACAAGATATATAACTTGGTTTACTCGACTTAGATTATTAGAATGTTGATCAAGAAGAATATGGTGTTACTTGGGCTATTAGAACACTGATTCAAAAATGAAATACATGACATAGCTTACCCAACTTAGATTGATCACATCTATGATCGACAGAAAATGTGCTAACCTAGATTATTTTAAATATCATAGAAACCTCACCAAAAATATAGAGGTTATATCATATTTTGAATACATTGAGGGGTTAAATTCCCTAATTACTCAGTGAATCAATGACATACACATGCGCACACTCTCTCTCTTCACTTGATCTAAAGCAATCTAAGGATTTCACTGCATTGTGGTCGACCTTCGTCAACTAACTTATTTGACTAACTAGCAAATGTGTTGCAACTAACAAAATAAAATGAGCAGTCCAATATGATGTATCCATTACCATACTAGATCTTGTTTCATGCCAGCTGATGGCTAGTTGTCCAGCTAATTAGTCACTTGACAACTAGTAATCAGTCAAAACTAAAAGATATATTGCATACTTAAAATTCCATACTCTTACAACTATATGAAGGCTTTTCTAGTTTTAAGGAGTTTCTAAGCACATCCGCTTATTCTATGCGTATAGATTACTGTCCACTAATATCTGATCAAAAAGATCAAAAACTTTCTACTAAGCAATGTATCTACTATCATGCACAAATACGCAACTTATTTCCTCATGCAAATCTGACATGCACATATTGGGAAATATCGAGTACATGATCAGAAGCATGCTAAACTCAGCCAATGAGACAAGGAAGATCCTCTTCATGCATTCTAGAACTCTATCAGAATGCCAATACACATTGGATTGGAAGGACATACGTCAAGTGCCACTAGGTTGATAGAAGCTTTCATGAAACACTATGAGCAACTCAATCCACAAATCAGACAGATAAATCATAACTCATTGCATTTAAACTTCTCTCTATAGGAATATTAGATAAAAAATAATCTTTTTAAAGTAGGGCTTAATATGTTCCACATGTCGATATAAGTTGATCATTTATTAGATGAATAAGAAATTTATATAAATTAAAAAAATTCAATGGATAGTAAAAAACTACCGTTAAAAAAATTAACAAAAAACTTACTGCAATACACCACACTGCAGCAATAATAGCAAGTATTACCCAGAGTAGTTATAACCCAGCCAGATCATGGGCTGACGAGATCTAGGCAGTTCTATGCACCGTATCAGATGTTTCAATAGATCAGATGGGTGTATCACGTTTGCAAGGCAGCAAGATTCACTAGTTTTTATGGGTACTCACATGTCACATGCTCACAACCATGGATAACCCTAGGGTGCCCTCTTCTCAAGTTCTCCTTGTCTTTGGACTCCCCTTCATCTGCTCCAGCAGTCCTAATGTGTTAAATTAGTAATAAGGAGACACTTTATATTATGTTTTTTTCTTGCGATTTCAAAACTCTAAAGAGAGAAGAGATAATGCATGTGAGAATGTTAAAAACCTGACATGACCCATTTTTATTTATTTATTAGTCTTACTTTTAGCTTTTTCTACTATTGAGCCCTTGAAATTCCAACTAAAGTTGCAAATAAATGTGTTGTTAGTTTCTTTGCCACCTTCCTTTGCCTTCCCTTTTCCCCCATCTTCTCACCTCCTACCTTTCTCCTTCATCTACCTCTCCCTCAAATCCCCTCTCTTATCCCACTCCTCACACTACTTTCTCTCATTCCCTGCCTTTTATCACTGTCCCCCTTCTCTTCCTACTAGAATAGTGGCGGATCTAATGTTAACTCAGCGGAGTTCGACGAACTCCACTGGATTTTGTTAAGTTCACTGGTTCAGTTTAATGCAATCTAGTTTGAGATCCTACTGACCCAGTCTAATATCACACTGGTCTAATCTATAATCCCATATGACCTATCCCAAGATTTTACTAACTTAACCATACGTATGACTTAATGTCCGAATGATCTTACTGGACAAAATTTTTACATCCGCCTTTTTACCCGAATCCATTTCGTGAGAAGAATCATCGCCTCTCTACTCACTTTTATGTTTGGGCTTCTCACAGCTTCGTCGACCCTACAACATCCTTACCTTATTAAGGAGTGGGTCAAGCATAGGCCCTAATAAACGGGTGGAACAAGAGCGGGTTCAGAATTTTGTTTGTCAAGGCAGGGTTTGATCACTTGGCAGCCTTTGTTACTGTTCATCGTTCACTCGGTTCTGTGTAGTCTAAAGGGTTGTTTAGATTAAGGCATAAATATGCTCTGTGATGGCCTGTAAGATGAACAGAGGCTCTTTGGTTAGTGTGAGGGGAGAACTCTCCGATTTTTAAGTCAACCAGTGCTGGAGAAGAGAATGTTTGGGTAGTTTAGGTGGCAAAGATTGTGTACCTCTTCTTTCTTTTACATGGATTTACTACAAGGAAGGAATGATTTGTCAACGAATATATGTCGACAGTTAAATTTTATTCGTCGACAAAAAAAATATTAATTGACAACCAACAGTAGACCATCTACAATAATACTACATGTCGACTGCTACTGTAACTATTTACATATAATTAAGATATGTCAATTGTTAAAGCGGTAGCCGTTGGCATATATTATATGTCAACAGCTAAAGGTTTAGCAATCTGACATATCAAAAATAAAAATAAAAGATACTTAACACGTCAACAGTTATAAATTTAACCGTTAACGTATATTATATATGCCAACAACTAAAATTAGAACCTTAGACAAAAAAAACTATCAAAACACTGCTGCCCCATTCCCCGTACAGTCTCTCCCTCTTTCCCCCTCATGTGTCCTAATCCCCGTTCGGCCCGCCATTGTCCGCTACTCCCGTTGCTGCTGCCGGCCTCCTGCTCGGCCCGCCGTTGTCCACCGCTCCCGTCGCCGGCCCCCTCCCCCTGCCTTTGCTGCGTGCACTAGTTGTGCCGCCGCTTCTCATAGAAGATCTACTGCCGCTGCACCTCGAAGAGAACTGCCGTCGGTCGATGCCGCCACCAGCAAGGGCTCCAACGCCTTTTTCTCCATCCTCCATCCTCCGAAGGCTGCTAAGGAGGACTTGGTGCCTCGGGTGCTCCAATAGCTCGGTGATGGCGGCGCTCCAACAACTCTTCCTCCTCCTTCCTCTAGTAACCACCAGCAAAGGGGAAGCTCCTCTCCTCTGCTCTTCTCCCCTCCCATTGCAACGCCAACTCTTGATACCATGCCGTATCTCTCTTCTTCCTCCCAGGTCAGTTTTTCTGACTTTTTTTAGTGTTTGTTTCCTCTGCAGTAACGTGTTTTATTTTTATTTTTTGTGGGGAAGGATTTAGAAATCTGGATCTTGGGGTTTGGGTGGGAGGTGGTCGCTTGATCTATATGTTGTCATGGGGCTGGAGATAGATCCTTGTGAGAGAAATCTCTGGATAGGGCTGGATCCCAGTGATGCTTGTGGTGGGATTTAAACCCAGCATTGTATCAGGCCACATTGGGTCTGTATTGGCCAATCAGGTTGGCTCAGCTTAACACAGGCCTGATCTGTCCTGACACGAAGGAATCAAGGCAATCAGGGTTCATCTGCCGTTTTCTTTCTTCAATTTTCTCTGGGGGATCAGCTTTTCCCCCATTAAGTGGATCATTAGGTGCCATTTCTGATTCGAATCGGCTGATTCTGAAAACCATGGGCATGCCTTCGGGCGCAGCATGAATATTCACATGCACACTTCCCTGAGGATAAAAGTTTCCATTATTGTTCTCAATGAAGTTCACAAGTTGATTCACGCCGTATGCTTTGTTGAAACTTAAGGCATGCATGTACTTCCATAAAGATGAAAGTCGCCAACTGAATATAAACTAGTTGGCCATTGAAACTTTGTCTTTTGTTTATCATTGTATGCTATATTTGATTAAATGCTGCTAAACATTAACACGTATGGAAGTCCAGTCCAATAAAAGGACCACTAATATGTTATCCACGTTAACATGGATAGAAGGCCCCATAAAAGAACCACTAATACCACATTAACTTAACTGCAAATATACAATGATGAATGATAATGTAAAACTTTGTAAATCATCAGTTCCAAAATCACCGATTTTAAAACAAGTGAAATTTTCTTGTTTTAGAATGAGAAGATATTTATTTGGTTGTTTGTAAAACAAAACAAGAGAGATGCTTCAATCTTCTGATTTGATTCACTATAGGTCTTTCTTGTAAACCAAAACAAGGGAATTGGACTGTCAAGTTGGCAGACAAGGCCATACAGGATTTTACATTGTTTTATATCATTCCAAACAACTGAAAAAACACCATAAAATGAAACAATTGTTTCAAATTACGCTGTTTTATGTTGAAACAAACAACCCTTAAGTCATCTAAATGACTTGAATGACCAGTTTTATAGCCAATTCACACTGTGAAATTAGGCAATTGCGAATCCTGACTGTTTGTGGTAACATAAAATCCAGAGTTTCCCAAATCTTTCTAATAGATTCATCCAGCAAATGATTTGATTAATATATATAAAAGTAATACAATTCCTTGGAACTTGGAAGACCTACCTTTTCAAACAGGTGATCAAGAACCTATTTTTCTGAACAACCATCCCTAGGCATTTCATAACTTTCTTTTTATTCTTCAATCTACTGAGTGCCATGTATCATAACAAGCAGATAATCTATATGAATTATCCCCAGGGGAAAAAAAAGGAAACTGCTGTACTTGATGAACAGAGAACTTGGTCAATCTAGATCTATGATTCTTTACTGGGTGAACTTTTCTTCTCTTAGTGACGATTAAAGATGAAATGAAACCACTGGATTCACATTCCATCCACACTGTGAAATCCTATACAAAGAGGCCCAAGATAAATTTCAAATTGGGTTCATTACAAGTTCTTTCAGTTAGTTAGGAATATTGACATTAACTCCCACAAAATCTTGAAACAAGATCAAATAGTATCTTGCCTGTTTATGGGGGAACATGTGAAATTTGTGTTAGACCACCCAGATTCCTTCCGGTGGCGAAAGCAGGTTCTTTTGGCGATCGAAAACTTCCATCCTCTTTACATAGCATATGAACAACTGAAGATATAGTTGGCCTACTGTCCAAATTCTCTTGGATGCATAACAGTCCAGCTTGAATGCACTTCTCCACTTCGGATGGGATGCAAGATTCTAATATAACTGGATCCACCAGCTCCAAACATCTCTTTTCCTCCCATAGATGCCATGCCTAAAAATGATTTCAGTTGTGTTATCCTTTCCACAAATGCTCAGAAGAAGGAATAGAGAAGAATGCATAAATTAAGACTAGAGGAATTAAACAATGCAAGAAAAAAAAAGAAGGGATGACTTTTTTCTGAAATAGACCCAAGAGATCCAATTTCTTGATTAGAATTAAAATGCATATGGTTTTTATCACACTTACGTAACCGAGAAGATTCAGTGATTCCTTGTAGGGATAAAATCCTGTGCTCCTCTTTCCAGAGATTATCTCCAGCAATATAACCCCAAAGCTGAAAACATCAGATTTCTCAGAGAAAAGGCCATTCAAGGCATACTCTGGTGACATGTAGCCACTGCAATGCATCAACAACCCAACACAAAAGGGGCAAGATAAAAAGGTTACAGATTGCAGGTGTGTGCTTCCGCTAATTTTATATGCATAAACGAAATTTCTTACTATGTTCCAACAATTCTCTCCGTGGTTGCTTCTTTCTGATTTGTTATGATCATCCTAGCCAAGCCGAAGTCCGAAATTTTAGGGTTCAGGGCACCATCCAGTAGTATGTTGCTGGTCTTGAGGTCTCTATGGACCACATGTAGCCTTGAATGCTGATGGAGATATAAAAGCCCATGAGCAATCCCCTCAATGATGTGAAAACGTTTTCCCCAGTCTAATTCTCCTGACCTGGATGGTTCTTATTTTAACAAAATTTAAACCCACAGACTTAGTCGCAATTGACAAATAAGATATGTGTATACATATATATTAAACTTGTCTGAAGATCAATGAGAGAAAATTACCAAATATGAATTTATCCAAGCTTCTGTTGGGCAAGTACTCATAGATCAGGATCTTCTCGTCTTCATGGACACACCAGCCAAACAGTCGTACAATGTTCTGGTGTTGGAGTCTGGCAATGAGTTCGACCTCATTCTTGAACTCCTCAAAGCCTTGCCCCGAACATTTAGATAGCCTCTTGATTGCAACTTCTTCACCTTGGAGTCTCCCCTAAATCATACAGCTCTCTTCTATCAACACATTCAAGTCCTTTCATTTTTCAGAAAAAATAGTGCAGCTTGTGAAATGGATATTACCTTATAAACAGGACCAAAACCACCTTGCCCCAGCTTATTTGCAGCAGAGAAGTTATCAGTAGCAGGCACGACACAGTCGAAATCAAGTAGGAGTGGCTCCCCAAAATTGTCTCCACTTCCAAGGATGCTCGAAAATTTTGGGTCATTAGATAGTACCATCCTCCTGGACTTCCTCTTTCCTGTTTCGGTACGTAGAAATTATTGTTCTTCCATTAGACCGGGCAACTGACTAAGATAGGGGTTTCATGGGAAGTCAATAAAGGAAAGTCTTAGTGCACACCCATGCCGGCGGGTGCGCGCACACCAGCGCGCGCAGGTGCTCGGTCCATAAATAAACCTTGTCCTTCAAATCTCTTCCGTAGATAAAAGCCCAGAGTGGCTAGGAGAAGCAAGACAGCAGAGAGTGTGAACACCAAAATTGCTACCAAATAATACTTGTTGCGGGAAGATCCTCTTTGTTTTGTTCCGATAGCTGAAAAGAAAACAAACGACATTTCTCTAGCTTCAACAGCATGCGTTCAAGCTTGTTTTGAATATTGATTCCAAAACAGATATAAACAAAACTCCTTACTCTGGTTTACAGCTATTTTTAATGACAAAAAAAGGGGATTCCTTTAAAAATGGGCCAATTCACGTTTTAGTTTCAGCATAGTAAAAATTCCACGACTCTTGTAGTTTACATCAGTCCGAAAAAGCAAAGCCGGTCATTTCCGTATTTTATGTCAATTCGAATGGTGTTTTAATAGATTGAGATCATCTACTTAGCTTTCTGTGTAGCTTTTGTTCTCCTCTTTATTCTATTACTTCCCAGTTCTAAAAATAGAAAACTTATTTATTTTTAATGATTGAGCTAATAGGATAACTACTGGTGATGCAGTGCACTGTTCTAAGACTTGATGATCCAATTAGGAGATCATCCGACTTACATCAGATCGCTAAAATTCCTTATTGGATCACCTAGCTTAGTCTGATCCTGACGTATATTAAAAATTATGGTTAAATTAATTTATATACCTAATGTTTCTTTTTTACAGATACATATTACTTAGATATTTTGGTACAACTCCCGAGTTGGATCATCTGAGTTACGAAAACAATTAGGATCAATTGGAAATTGATCCAATCCCGAGTTCCTGATTTTTAAACACTAATGTAGAGTATCTCAATCCTATTTTGACAAATTATTAAACTAGCGAAACCACAAATGAGCAATTTAAAAACCCAACTAATTCACTTAAAAGAAAAAATAGAAAACAATTTATACATAGAGCAATTTGTGACTGTCCGACGTGATCTTTGACTCCTTCGCAACATGTAAACTTCATGGGTTTAGCAAGATTGGAACAAGACATCCATTATTTGGAGGCTGCAACCTGGAAGAGATCAGACTCTAGAGACAGAACACCGTGGAGAAAAGAGGAAGCGTACCCTGCAACTCAGACGAAGCCAGCTTCACGTTGAGCTCAGCATTCGGCCCCTTGTCCTTCCTCCGGAGATCCAGCAGCTCCCCATCCCACACAAGACACCTCGTGCTGCTGCGGTAGCTGGTGATGTTGGCGAAGGAGTACGCCGTGCAGCTGCAGTTGCTCCGGCACTCCTCCTCGCACCGCGCCGCTGTCACATTTCTCACCACCCTGAACCTATCCGGCACCTTGATCGCCTCCACCCTCAGGAACCCGTCCCCTGCGCCACAACCTAGCGGCGCCGCCCGGATGCACCCGCCAGAGAAATCCCCACCCAGCCATGCCTTCTTGTTGCCGGGCACGAACCCTGCTATGCAGCTGCATGAACCATTGCCCTCGCAAAGGCCATTCCGCCCGCAGCGACCGTAGAAGCTGCAAGAGCCGCTGGGGTAGCTCTCCAGCACCGTCCACTTTTCCGAGCTCTGCGACCACAACAGGCGGCTGAGGTGGCCGTCGGGCTGCAGCACCCACCGCATGAGGCCGGAGCCCTCGGTGACGGAGAAGGAGTAGTCGATCTCGTCGCCGTTGCTGTCGGCGATGGGGACGTACACGGAGGGCATGGTGTTCACCCGCTCCGCCTCGCCCACCAGCCCCCCCGCCCAGATGCGCCCACGCATCCACGTCTTCGTCCCTCGCCATATTCGCACCTGCATGGCGGCGTCGGGGTCCATGCTGAGGGAGAACTCCCCTGCAGAAGGGTCCTCTGCAGACTTCCACGTCACCATGCGCGTGTTGATGCCCAGCTTTGGGTTGAGGCGCAGTTTCATGGTGGGAAGAAGTGTGTCCGTGGGGTGGTCGAAGCTCTGCCAGAGGATGCTGCTGCTGCTATTCTGCCCTGCCACGAGGACCAGGTTACCGGAGTCCATCAGCACTGCAGTGGCGTCGCTGGGAACGTCTGTAACGTTGGAGGACCAGAGGATCCTGGCTTCCCCGTCTAGTACTGCGAGGTTGCCGTCGCCGGAGAGGGTGAGGACGCCGGAGGCATCCCATAGTGGGTTCCCCCTGTTGGCGACCCACACCACCGTCCTCCCCCGAATGCTATTGTACCAGACGCCGAGGTAGTATCCGTTGGCAGTTGTACTTCTCCCGGGGCTGAAGAATCCCAGGGCAAAGACCCCACCAGGGGAGACGATTGTCTGGTTGAGGGAGAGCACCTGGCCGCTTGCTAGCCTCTCCTGCACAGCATGTGAGGAGGAAACTAGCAAGACGACGGAGAGCAGGAGAGCAAACGAGCTCATTTGTGACTTTCGTGGGGACATTCCTTAATTTGTGGGTTCTTCTTCGTCCCTTCCATTGTTGGGTCACCTGCAATCGATTTATCTATCAAAGGAGAGAAAAAGAATCCAGGTGAGGCTGAGGCGGCACGGACCTTTGATCTTCTCCGGCGGGGGGGTAGGAAGAGGGTGTTCACATTGCCGCCCTCCGGTTCATCTTTCAATCGCTATACGTCCAGACGTTATGCGGCAGAGTTGTGCATCCTCCGGGTGGAATCAGGACGAAACGGGTGTTGCCGGAGAATCTATTTACGTGTGGCGGCGGTGGAAGGGAAGATCTTGTCCTCTGCTTTGTTTCCCACGTGGATCGGCTTGCTAGATTTGGGCGGGCACATGCTTCGCGCGCTTCCGTTGCTACTCTGGTGGCCGGTGGGGTCTTAAGTAGTCCGTGGGCCGGCTAGGTCTTAACGGAGAAAAGATGGCCCACTTGGTATCCGATAGTTAAAGGCCAAGACGCATCATGGTTGGATCCGAATGTCTTCGCAGTCTTATGCTCCGCATCAGATGCTTCTAAATGTTTCGAGAATCAGCTTGAATGTCACATCGGATATTTCATAGGATCACTCATCTATATAATGATATAGCTCCTTCAACTTAATGTCTAGGTTTCGAGTTGAACATTGATTGGTCCCAACAAAAAACTTTTACATAGTATTAGAGCAGACTTTGTGTCCTGAGTATCATATGTCTGACCATGGTGCTTAATGTTCATGTGTCAATGTCTAATGTTGGCCTACATGTACAGAGGTCTGTTGGGAATAGTACCACATCGAATATTTTATGGAATCACCTATTTATATAATGATATGACTCTTTCAACTCAGTGTCTAAATTTTGAGTTGAACATTAAGTGGACCCAACAAAATATGACTCTTTCAACTCAGTGCCTAAGTTTTAAGTTGAACATTGAGTGGATCTAATAAGATTTTTTTTTTTTTTTTTGCAACCGTCATCTGATTGCGAGATCAGATGGCACAAAATTGTTTCACCTTTTTATGAGGATGCAATGGAATTTAAAATTTTTATCTCTAATCTCTGGATCGAACCGCAGTTACAGCTACAGCTACATAGAACGTAAGCCTACTGTTCTCTGTCCCTAGGCATTCCATTGTAACCCTTGCCTGACGAGTGGGTCAGGTAATGTGTCTCATGGGCAAGGGTGCAAGCTAGGTTCCCTAATTCTCGCGGGTACTCTCTATGCCAGATGCCGACAACCATGTATGACTTTAAGGCTTCCTCTTCTCAAGCTCTTCTATAGAGTAGACACCTTCTCTGTCCCCCGCATCCCCACTTTTTTCGTCAGTTAACTTGTTCTCAGTTTTATCAAGGCATGTTTGTTTGCAATTAGTAGAGTGGATCTTGCTTAATGTGCCAAATTAATAATGGGTTGAATTTTTTACTATTTTTTTTATAATCTTAGAAATCTGAAAGGAGAAGATTAATACATGAGAGTGCCCATTTTTCATATTACCTACTTGTGAGAGAATCTAAAAACTGCCCTCCTCGCATCACTGCCATCCACCCTTCTCCCCCGAATCCATTTTGTGAGAAGAATCGTGGCTTCTCTATGCACGTTTATGTTTGGGCCGGGTATAGTATATAGGTCCAGAAAAGGAGGAATTAGCAGGTAATAAGTCAGTCTAACATTTTTACTTACATTGCTTATTCCCCCTTGTTTCGGAATAAATCATATGTACAATCTCACTTGCAGGAAAATGAGCCATCCCATCTGCAGGTGACTCCAATCCACAGACAGGATATCCATTCTTTTTATTTTCTAAAGCCATCTGGTTAATAATTAGATCATTTTAATCCATAATTTTTTAAAACCTTTTTTAATAGAATCCATCTGATCCTGAAGATTGGGATGTACTAGAGTCTACTTAACAACTCTTAACAGACCACCAAGTCTGAAGCAATTGGACATCCTTAATTTCAAATTGTTTGATAAGATCTCTGAATTAAGGTCTAATTTAACCTCTTATGTCTAGAATCCTTGTAAAATTTTAAGGGATTATTTTTTCCAAGCGTTTGCTTCTTATCTTGAAAAAGGAACCCTAAGTATGCATAATTCTTCCAAAATGATACAAAATATCAAAAATAATTCAATTAATCCCAACCGTATGGAAGCAAAGACTCCATGTATGTATTTGACTAAGATTCATGGGCCTCTTTCTTCACTTATATTAATAGGATAAAAATAAATGAAAGTTAAATACATGAAAAAATATAACATATGATATGAACTAATTAAAGGAACATAATGTATAAGAAACATGCAAAACTTTATCAAGTAGCAGAAGATATCGAAGCCTAGGCCTTTCCCTTACACGTGGGTTGAGAGTTTGAAAACAAGGGTTTATAAGGATTAGTGTTTATGTATATTTAGGCCATAAGTATAAATGGGTAGATTTATTTTTTATAACATCTAATAGTTCAATCTAACTTGAATTTTATCTAGGTTGAGGATGGGTTGAGTTTACTTGGAGTGCCAAGTTGAATTGAGTGAGTAAATGTGGGTGGGCCAACATAAATTCAATTTAGATTTAAGTAAAACTCAATTTGAATTCAACTGATCTTTCACAATCCCCAAGCAAGTCCAATCTAGGTTGGGATAGGTCGAATTATGACTTATCCGCCCAACTTGGAAGAAGTGGTTAGAACTTACTAATTTACTTTGAATGGTGATGGTAAATTGCATTCAGATATGAGTTAGTGTATTTATCAAACGTTAAATAATTTAAAATATTAATTATTTTCAACGCTTTCCTTTGAAATGACGTAAGATATTAAACCTAAAAAAAGGTCTTTAAATAATAAACTTTATTGTTATTTCTCAATTGCAGACATGCTGCACAACTTGCAGAGGCCTCTAAAAGGACAATTCGAATTCTCAAGTGAAGTTTTTTAGTCCAATTATCATCCACTATTAGAAGCCTACAAGTCATGATCTATCTTTTTGTGAGTAATATTTATTGCATCGCAAATGCAGTGCAATATTTCATTTGTGTGATCCGACGACTTGGACCACAGGAGTGCTTGATCTTTTTTTTTTAACTATTTTTTTAACCATCTGATCATGTGGATGCCGAATTGGAGGTCACTCTCAGATCGACAAATTAAAATATATATATATATATATATATATATATATATATATATTGCACCGATCGGATGACAGTGTTAACACGGTAGGTTCCACATGCAATGTGTGTGGATTGTACCGTGTTGACACGTTGCACAAATATTACTCTCTTTTTTTTTCTTGCTTGCATGCATTCATTCTTAGGAGTCTAATTTCAAAACTACCTTCTAAGGAACATAATTTCATATATACCCTTTTCTTGCGCCCCAAAATATGTAATTAAGATGCCCCGAAATAAGTGTTAGGGAGCTCAAAAAATAAAGAAAGTACTCTTTGGCTGGCTGCACGCATACATTCTATGGAGATGAATTTCAGAAATATCCTTCTAAGAAACACAGTTTTATATGTAGTCTTTTCTTGCACACGAAGTATGAAATCAAAATGCCCCCTCAAGTGTCTTGTGCTTTGTTTGTCTCAATAACGAAAGCATGCTTTATCTCAATAATGACAAACATGAATAGAAAGTTAGAAACAAATAGTTGACAAAATCACTTTTATCATTTGCAAAGACTAAATACTTATTTAAACACAAATGATTTCGTGAAAACAAAAAGAAAAGACAAATGATAAAGAACTACTCTGAAGGAACGCCTACACAAACTTCGTTCCCATGAATTCAGATATCGGCGCATGCTTTGTTTCAATATTTGTATAAATATTTTTTAAAAAATTTAATAGTAAATTTACCTATTTTATTTTTATATTGTTACAAGTAACTCCACTACATCACAATACTTACAAAAAGGTCCTTATGTTACCATCTATTAGTATTGTGTTAAAAATCTCCACTTTGGTAAATTTATGTTTTATAAATATATTCTCGTGTAAATATTAAATTTAAAATAAAAAATATTGTATGCAAAATAAATGGTTACATTTATATTAAAATTTTAAGAAGATTGTTTTAGTAAATTTTTTCAAAGCAGCCCAATAATACGGGCCAGTTTGGTTCCACTCCAGTGCACATAATATGCTTCCCAAATCCCAATGTACAGTGTCTTTAGTACGGTGCGAGAGATTACACAGCCATGATTTGATGCTTGCTGCAATGTCCCTAGTGCTGCAGGGCATTGCAGCAAGTTTATAGAAAAAATTTATGTCTGATTTGAGGTGCTCTATTCATCTTGATCTTTGATCAGATGATTTTTAAAAACTATAAAAAATTAAAAATCGTTATTGAACTTGGCTGAATAGGGCAACTTTTATTGTTCATTAAGGTTTAATTTTTTTCTTTTCTTTTTTTCCTTTTTGTATTGTTCAATTAAAGATTGGACTGTATGAACGGGTAAGACACGCTTGACCTAACTTAAAACTTTTTCAAAATAAGCAAAAAATTTAACTTGTTGCAATGTCCCTCACTGCAGCGGGGGAAGGGGAGGGAGGACATTGCAGCAAACATTACTCTTTGAGCTATTCTTGCTTCTACTATAGCTGTAAGTGGGCCGGACTGGGTAGATTTGTACAGAAAATATATAGACTCATATCCAAAAGAGACCCGGCAATATTCTTGATAAAAGAGTAAATGGGTCTGTTATTGGGTTTGCTTTTTTTCCATTGATATTACACTTCAAATCAGTTGAAAAAAAGAAACGAGTATAATTTGTTCCCTAGACAGTTGAGAATTGGGCCCATTTTCAAGTCTGGATTTACATAATTCTATTTGGAGAACTTAAATTAGTGATAATTAATGGGTCTACTATAGGGTTATTTGTATACCAGACCCATATTTACCGGGTCTAGCGGGTCAGCTGCACTTCCTGATGCAGCTACACCATTTAGCAATGCAGAAAATATAAGAAAAGATTTTATAATTTTTTTTAAACTCGAAACCAACATACTCTATATATCAGTATATGCCGATCTCTAATGGTTTGAAAAAAATAAAAAAATAAAAAAAATGAACCACAATGAACTGAGTTTAGTAATAATTTTTTATTCTTTTTAATTTTCTAGTCACTAACTAATATGTGAACAAGTGATTCATGTTGAACTAGACGTAGAAGAATTTCTAAAAAAATTATATTCGCTACACTGGCGGGCGGTGCTTCTGCACAGGCAGTGAATCAAGTATAACTCTTATGATTTAAGATATAAAAAATGCTAAGCTAGAATGAGGGCACGTGTCAACTTGGATCTGGTTTGACAGAGGAGATGTTAGGCTACGGTGAGGACGCATATATATACATTTTGATGTGTAAAAGGAGTTAGAACTCAAAAGTAATAATTGGCTAGGAATCAATAAACTATACTGCTTGTAACATGAACGAAAATGGTCCCCATTGGGTGAATTGTTCAAAGATTAATACATATATACGCAGCATGCTGGTCCTCACAATTTTTTAAAATGATTATGTTTTGCCGAACATAATAATCAGGGATGTTACAATTTTAAAGTTTGTCATTTTATTATAATTTTTTTATCATAAAAGTATGTAAAAAATTATCATATGACCAAACACCCCATTAGGATTAACCGGACAAAATGTGAGGATACAGAAAGAAAGAAAAATTAAAAGCAGCATGAGGAAGTAAATATGAGGTTCCCGATCGACTCAGGTCCATAACTCGTTAAATATGGTACACGATATATGAGTATATATCGATTTTTATTCTCTTCAATATGATCAAATATTTGTATGGGACAACAGTTTGGCGTGGAATACTACAGGGTATAATACAGCTCTAGTTAAAAATTTTGGTACCAAAAATATGGATATATATGATATATAATATGAATATATACTTCTAATTTTGAAAAATAATAACATGAAACAAATATTCTTATTCTTAGCAATAATTGTGCAAATCTCAACCATCACACGTACCATTAATTTAGAAAATGCAATAAATAAAATGATACAATCATCACATGTGTCGACATCTACTGAAGAAGGCTTCTCTACTCAAGCGCACAAAAACTACCCCACTCCCTGATCTTCAAATACATCAAAAATTCTAGTAAGGCACATAGCCCATGAAGAGAGAGAGAGAGAGAGAGAGAGAGAGGGAATGGTAGTGGCAACTTGCGAGGCAATGGGGTGATCGCTAGCGGGGACAACGATCGATGCGGATGACTATCACGCCCTCGAACCCAGGTCGGGTCACAAGCCTACTATGGAACCAGGGCACATGTGACAGTGGGAACAATCCAATGAAACATAACAAAATATTGTGGAGAACACATAATAAAAAGCTTAAGGAATAGTCATGCCATTAAATAAATCCAAATCTTTCATTGACAATATCAGAACTTCCAAATTACATAGCCAGAATTCCAGAAAGAACAAGCCCAACCTCTCAACCTAAACCAAAACTTACATAAGCTCTCAATCCTACTACAAATTATACTAAAACAGAAACTGATATAAATCAGACTAAACTAACACCTGACAGCAATAGCAGAACTAATCCCAGCAAAAGCCAACAACCTCTGAGCTCCCAAAGCCTCCTTAGCCTCATAATCTAAAAAAGTTAGTTGGTTTAATGAGTACAAGTATTCAGTTGGCTTTAAAACTATCACAAGCAAACAATATAATAATTGAAAACAACATGTAATAATTATCTTAAGGAGTATATAGTTCTAAACATATATTTAAAATCAAAGGAACAACTAACGAAGCATGATCATAATTTCAAAATAGTAAGATGTATTTTTAGATAATTATTAACTGACATAAAAGAATAAATAAAAATTTTCAGAATTTCAGATAATTAATTTCAAGTTAAAAGATAATAATTATCTAAAACTTGTAACCGACGGCGATGACCGACGCCCGCACACCGTCGAAGCTGCCGCCAGAAGCCCGGCGAAATGTTCCAAGGGGGAGGAAGCAAGCAGGAGAGGGGCTCCTACCCGCTCCCACCCACCCTGATGAAGGCAAACCCACCCATCTGTTCTTCTTTCTTCTTTGAGTTCATAGAATGAAGAATATCCTGCATGATGATGATGCAGTCCGTGATGTTGCAATTGGGAATAAAAGCTCCTTGGTTGGGGGAGATGAGATCATTGAGAAAAGGCTAGATTCTACCGGCCAATATCTTGGTAATTACCTTGTAAGACACATTAGTTAAACAAGTAGGCCTATACTCATTGATAGTGGTCGGACATTCCTTCTTAGGGATCAATATAAGATGCGTATGGTTAAGACCATGGGGCATTGTCGCTAAAGAAAAGAAATTATGAACCAAATTAAAGAGCTCACCTTTAGTGGAGTCCCAGAGCTTCTGATAGAACAATGGAGGTAGGCCGTCTGGTCCAGGGGACTTCTCTGGCTTCATGCTCTTGATTGCAACTTCTACTTCTTCCATGGATGGGCAGGAAGTAATGGAAGAATTCAGAGGATCAGGGATATTTCTAGACATGGAACTTACGGAAGAGGGAGGTAACAAGTGATTCGAGGAGTGGAAAAGATTCTGAGCATGTTGTATAATGGAATGTTTAATGACGGCCTCCTCAGTAGTCCATAAACCATTAGGCATTGTTAGCCCAGAAATCTTGTTAAACCTCCTCCTACTTAATGCTTTGATATGGAAATACTTATTGCATCTGTCATCATAAATATACCAGAAACATTTTGCCCTTTGTTTCCAATATTCATTTTCCTGGATGACAAAATTCTCTAATTCTTGTTCCAGTTTAATTTCATCTTCTAACAGCTGGTCAGAGATGGGCAATTTTCTGATAACAGAAAGCTCCTTCTGAATCCTATCCATTTCCTTGGAAGGATTTTTGGTATGAACTCTCTTCCAAGATCTGGATTCTTTATGAAGGTCTTTCATCTTAGAGGAATAATAGGAAGATCTCATATGGACTTTTTCCCAAGCACTAATAGCCACTTTTTCAAAGGTGGGATTGGTGAACCAGCAAGCTTCAATTCTAGGAATAATCCTTTTTCTTCTTCTAGAGCCTTGAAGGTTAACGTAAATTGGGCTGTGGTCACTTCCAACTCTTGGAAGATGGAAAACAGTGGCTTTACATAAGCCTCCAATCCACATTGGCAAAGCCTCTTTCGAGTCTTTCTCTGATATGGAATGCACCCTTCCTCTTATTAGTTCTAGTAAAAGTTGGACCCTCAAAGCCAAGGTCTAATAGACCCAATTTCTGAACAAATTCCTGGAATTTGCAAGTTAGGTGCATGTGAATTGGACACCCTCCCTGTTTCTCTAAACTATCCAGAATAGCAGTCACAACAGGCTTACTAATATTGCCAAGGAAATGATAGATATCATTCCACATATATAGGAGACCTCATAAAAACTCTTGTAGGAGCATGTACACAGCAAAGGACCGAGTCTTGGGAAGGAGAGCGTTCATGAACATACCCAACAATCCGATTTGCAGTAGCTTCCATAACGCTCATATTGATATCCTGATTCCACCAAAACCAGAGACCACCAGAATGAGCAACACTATCCACAACATGCCATCTGTTATGGATCAGTTGGGAGGGGTTGGCACAGAAGTGGAGTGAGATGAGTCGTCTGTTTGAGAAGTGGTGGATCTGGCCAATCACTTCCAAGCTGGTTTTTTAAGGTTAGGGACTTTAACTGGAGATTTTTCATAGATAGGAATAGGAGGGAATGACAGGTCGCTGGCCTCTAGATGGAATGAGATGGGCTTCCTCTTCTTCGTTGGGGGGAAACAGGAGGGTCTGTGGTTTTTGATGTATTGGGTTGGGAGGTGGTAACATTGGTCCTGGAGTAAAGTGGTAGATCCAACAAAAGGGGGATTAGTTTGAGGAATGGGAGGACCTGAGGTTGAGGGTGAAGAGACAAGTATGGGCACGGTGTTATATGAATCAGATTCTCCATCCTCATCTTCAATGGAGGGGGGTAATTCTCCTTGATGTTTCGTTTGAGCAAATAGTAACTCTGCAAATCTATCTGCAGGATGTCCCAACCTACCACAAAAAATGGCAGAATAATGTGAGTCTTTCATAGGCTACATCGAAGGATTGGATAGGCCCATCACCTAATCTGACTCGAATTACTGATTTGAGAGGAACGGTGACAATGACAGCAAATTCCAGAGTCAAACAAACCGAGAGGGAGGAGTCCTCCGTCTCAACGTGGCTTTCCTTCTCAAAACCTAAAAAAGGGGAAGACACGTGCAGGCAATCGTCCAATCACATCCATGTGTGGTGCGATTGTGTGGATCATATAGAGATGTGATTCTTCTTCTTCCCCTTTTTCTGACTTTTGCAAATGTCTGGTATGTGATTAGATGGTATAAATGACGAGTTCCCCATGATCTTTATAATCTGTTTAATTTGTTTCTATTACTTGGGCTGTTGCTGCTTAATCTCAACAATCATGTAACACTGGAGTCATTACAGTCCATTACAATAAACTCTGATGTTGTAACAGGTATTACTCATAATAAAATTTGCTTCCTTTAATATGAACCACATCATTCTACCAAGAATAATATGGTTGAACTTAATTGGAGAAGTGAGAACACGGAAGTGAGTACATGCAGCCCATGGCACAGGGCTACCCAGACCTCCCTTATGCTCGGAGGTCCTCTCTATCTCTGTATCCTCCGGCACGTTTCCCACGACGGAAAGCGTACATTGATCAAATGCTTGACGGCTCCAGGGCACTGAAAATTTCAGGTGGTCCAGTCTACAAAATAAATTCGATTAAATCTACGACAGATTTATCTCTTTTTGGCAGCTTGAAACATTATCTTCTTAGAATGAAAAAAAAAATTGTGACTGTTGATATGCATAATCTCTATATTAAAAATCTTTATAAACATTTCTAATAAAAATAAATTTTCTGAACTTGCTTCTAATATAAGTGAACTATTTACAAATCTAACTAATAAAATGGACACAACTAAAAAAAATTAGCTAATTAGGTGAAATTGTCAATAGTTTTAGAACTAACTCTCTAATGGGAGAAAATATGATCAAATGTTCCTTGCTGTCATGTGTGTGTCCAGGTATAGTGAGCCACCATATCAAAATTTAATAATAATAAAAAAAAGTGATCTGCATTCTAGGGCAAAACGCACTGAGGTGGAATTATGAGTGTAAATAGGGCGGGCCAGTCCGTGACCCAGTTCAAATCAGTCCGTATTAAAAAAAGATTAAGTTGACCCAAGTTATATAAATTGGGTTGAGTTAAATTTACGTTGACATTAGTTAAATTTGAGTTGAGTTTGACTGAAGACGAGTTGACCCAGTTTAAACTATTGACTTTTACAATAATTCATAGAAAAAATAAAACATTTCTAATGAATTATTTATAAATAGGGCCAACTCAACTCAACTCAACCCAACCCATTTACAATTGAATTGAGACTGAATTTGAACTGAGTTTAAGTTAAATTTGAGTTGGATTTGGAATGGACTAAAATTGAGTTGAACTATTTTGAATTTGAATTAAATTTAAATTATCAAATAACTCAGTCCAGTCCGTCCAATTTACATCCCTAGGAGGAATACTGTCACCAAGAAAATGACTCCGAGTTCCTGATAATCTATTCATAATGGCACGTTGAACAGGCTCTGATTTTCCAAAGAAATATAACAAATTTGTTATAGACCTAGATGATTAGATTCTTTAATACTTACTGGAAGTGAATTAGGAGACGGGAGTGACACAAGATGGAATTTTTCAAATTTAATTTTTAGTTTCTGATATAGTTTGTCCGTGACCCTTATGATTGAGTACATTAGGATCCAGGGATAGGTCCAGAGAATCTCGTCTTTTTATAGACCACTCTGTGTTCTTTCACAATTTAACAGCATTTTCATTGTTCATCCAACTCAAGATAGCAAAATGTATAGCCAAATGTGGCCAATAACAAAAATATTATGTGGGTAAGATATAGCAAAAGAGATCCGTCTAAAGACTATAAAACCACAGAAGGGAGTGATGAAAGGATGACAACCGATAGGGTGTCTGAGGGCTCGGTCTGGTCGGTGGCCGCCGCACCATTCTTGCTTGGAAACCTTGGAACTGCGTCGCCGGCTTAACTTTCGTTTAACTCGTGCAGGGAAGCGCTGACTTTTTTTTGAATTCGCAACCTGGTGGTAAGTGAAGAGGAAAATTTTATTAAAGAGAAAGGGATTACGAATTCGAGTCTCGAAAGGGTGAGCCCCGTTACGGCTCGCGAAGCACTGGTTTAAAATGACGTGGAACCAGAAGATAAGACGGCCCTGTTGCTCTGTCTTGTCTCACTCATGGCTGCCCTGCAGTGCAATTTGCTGATGCGCAGGTATCCCACGCAACTATAACATTCCATCGTCAGGTCCCTCTCTTTCCTCACGAGTGTGGAGCATAAGCTTTGCAGTCTTGGAATTTTTTCTGGGTCGAATTTGAAAATAAGAGAAAAATAAATGTACAGATTTCGTCAGAGGGACGGTACCCACAGAACACATGAACTGTTTCTTTCCATTTCACAAATATTTGGCGACCGGGGATTCGAACCCCGCCCTGCTAATTAAGACCGACGAGAGATGTCCACCGGGCTACCAAGTCTGCAATAGAGGCTTTGGGAATTGCGAATTGGATTTTGGTAGCGTGTCCACGCAAGGATAAATTTAGGAGTTGGAAATTGGTAACGTGTGTCTACTTTTTTTCTTTTTATCCAAGTAACGTACGTCTACTGGACTGCCAAGTTCGCAATTGGGAATTGGTAATGTTTATATAAGGGTGTCAACCGATCGGTCAGGATCGGGTCAGGAAAGATTCGAAATATAAGATCCGGATTGGATCCGACCCGATTTCATGGGGGCATTTTCAAATTTAGATTCGGATCATGTGTCCGGATCAATTGGTAGCATGTGTCCAAGTCCAGAATTGGGAATTGGTAGCGTGTACGCAGGGACCAATTTGGGGATGTCTAATTTTGGTAACCTTGCTCTTCCTAGAAATCGACCCCCCAGTTGAGTATATCCACCCGGCACAAATGAAATGACTCGTCACATGCCTTAAAAAAAAGGTTAAAAAGAGAGAATTCAAGAAGATGTGGGTGAGGGGAAGGTTCTCCCTTTGGCCCTGCCATAGGCGCCCCCAATCCTTAGTTGTTAGGGATGGAAATATAAGGGTTTTTTTTATATATGCCTCTCAAATACAACGTATTTGTATGTGTACTCTCAACTCTCACGTATTAACATTAACACATCTGAAGTCTTTAAAAAGTTGTATTTATACTCCTCAATCTAATAATTTTTGTATAAATATCTTTAAATTCACTAATATTTTGCATATATATCCCTTAATTCACCAAAATCTTGCATTATGTACTCCCGACACCTCAAATAATATCATAATTTATGTAATATTTTTGATATATTTCGTTAAAAATCACGTAAGTTTGACGGAGGGGGTATAAATGCAACAGTTTGAAGCTTTCATGGGTATTGATGATAATACGTGAGAGTTGGGGTACATATGTAAATATAGTGTTTTCGACGGATATATATGTAAAAAAAATCCAAATATAAACATATAGACGTATAGGAAATAATATTTCTAAAATGAGGCATCAGGGAAGTTTTTATTAACACATTTTCTCCAAATCATTATATGTTAATCTAATTGTTACAAAAATAGAAAAAAAGAAAAACATTACCTCCGAGAACCAAGAGTAAGAGGAGAAGAAGTTGGGAGATGGGTTCAGATTTCCTTCCCTCACTTACATAAACATGTGGGGGTTTTGCAATTTAACTCTATGCAAAATATTCCCCATATATATCCACTAAGTATCCAATGGGCCATCCAAACTCCTCTCAAATGAGCCCAAATGTTCTCCAATGGGTCCAAAACACCAATTCAATAACAAATTCCCAAGTTCACATCAATCCCACCCCAAACTCATTGGTTGCAGTCAAATTTGCTAAAAGATGAAAATTGGGTCTAAATCTACTCAACCCCAACGTAGCCTAATTAAGAATACATAACCTGCACATTATTCATTACTACAATTAATTAACTGAAATAAAATTAAACTATCAAAAGTATATCGATGAGTCTATGGGTCAAAGTTCGATCAAACAGATAAACTAGCTTAGAAATTAGGATTGAAGAGCTATAGTATACACCTTCTACTCTATAAAATAACTTCTGGCCTCAAAACTTAAATACAAGTAACTAAACCAATCAAATAATTACAAAAGAGTAATCTATGTACCAAATAAGTAAGGAAGTTGAGCTTTTGTCTTATCCTCTTGCTCTTAAGTGACATCTTCACCTAAATGATGTTTGCCAAATCACTTCCACCACTCGATCACATGATTCCTTAACACTTTATATTTCCAATTAGCAATCCGAACTAGGTATTCTTTCATTGACAGATTTAGCTTCACCTCTATTGGATCAAACTCACTCACATGCAAAGAATCCGACACATACATGTGAAGCATCAAAACATAGAAGACATCATGTACTCTTGTGAACTCCCGGGGCAACTGAAGCTGATGTGTTGATCTTCTAATCTTCTGAATGATTTTGATCTATGAGTCAACTTGTCTCACTTCTTAAATCAGATTGGGAACTGCAAAGCATCTCTAATGTCGTCCTGTACTTGAAGACATGAAAATTCCAACATGCTTACAGATCTAGTGTTGAAAAAGGTGGAAGATCCTTTTGCCAGGCAGATCTAAGAGCAACATTTGTAGATCCTCTAGGGTTTCTTTTGCTAGTGGTGACAAAGGGAGAGATGGCGAACAGGGGATTCTGTTTTTCCCTGCTTGGGGGAGAAGAGGATGAGAGAAAATTTGAAATGAGGAAACGGATTCCCTAACTGTTTCGCACACCTAGGAGTTCAAAGGGCGAAGGAGACTTCAAACTTGTGGCCTTGGTGCATTTGGATGAGAACAAAGGGTTGTTATAAATAGGGACAATTTTTAAAAGAGTGCTTCTATGTATTATTTGATGGGGGCATTTTCCATTGACAGCTTTTCTATGAATGCCTCCAAAAGACTATTTTCTTGTAGTGTTATTTCCACTGTATATTATTTTTTATATCTTTCTTTTTGCTCCCCAGCCTAATCCTTACAGTAATGAAGCAGGTTCCAGCTCAAAGTCAAGAGTGAGTGCCATAAGGAATTGAATTAGCCACATATGATCACGCCCAATAGCATACCTTTTAGCATCATCATTACAAGTCCATTCAGGGTTAAAAGTAGCAAACTGATCCCAAATAAATTGAATTTTAGGAAGAAAGCCATTAAATGAGTTCAATCCATAGGCGATATTGATGAGCAACATGCCAAGATCTGTTGTGGTGTACCACGAAGTGAGCAAATCTCAAATCTCTTTGGCTATTTCAATTGTCCTAAACAAAAGATGAATGGAGGGCACTGAGGTATTATAGATCCAAGTAATGATTTAGTTATTTTTATTATCCCAATCATCTAAGTTCTTAAGAAATTTAACATCAAACTTACCATCTTCCATTGTCGGTTTTATGACTTGTCTTGTCACATATCGCCAAAGCTTCCACCCTTTAAGAAACTATGCATGCTTTGAACTACATGTTACAGTTAGAGCCATCCAAGATAATAGACATAGGTTGAGAGATATCTTACTTTTCCATGATATATGATAGGATAAGGAGCAATAGAAAGGATGACTCAAGTACTAGGAAGAATGACCAGTTTAACTGTTGATGTAGGTATGGAGATTATGGAGGGAGAGCCATTTATGGTGTGAAGTTCCTAATGGTGCACCATTGTGAGAACCAAAACAAGAGGAGATGCCATAGTGGGAATCAGCGGCGGATCCAATGTTATCCCAGTGGGGTCCTGGGATCCCACTGAATTTTGCCAAGTTCACTGGCCCAGTCTAACGCAGTCTAGTCTGGGACTCCACTGACCCAGCCCAAGACCCCACTGACCCAACCTATGAGTCCATATGGTTCAGCCAAAGACCCCACTGACTTAACCATGCCTATGACGTAGTATCCGAGTGACCCCACTAGACAAAATTTCTGCATTTGCCACTGGTCGGAATGGCTATGATAGGGGCTCCACTGGTTGTGTTGATCAGCTAGATGTGTGGGCTTTCTCCAAAGGCTCCATGGGAGATGGGAGTTAGGAGAGTATTTAGTGGTACTAAACAACTGACTTTGGAAGTGGGCACTTACAAAGACGCTCATGAGGGCTCTGACAGCATGCGGGGAAAAATGACCAAGAGGAGACAGAGCTTTTGTATTCTAACTTGACAAAAGATACACATGAGAAGGCCTTCCTATAGGCACATGATAATAGTGAAAGGATGAAAATAATAAAAGGAAGGCATAGGGCTGTCATACCATAGATGAGGAAATAGTGAAAGGGAGAAGACCACTACTCATACTGCAAATGAAGAAGTGCAAAAAAGAGGTCCGCAGCCACCAAAGTCTGCACAATACAATATTTCTCTCACAATCTGGAATGACAAGGTGAAAAATTGGACCATTGTAAGCTCATTCCCAATTAGACCTCATGATATTCACAACTTTTGTGGACCATATGCAATATGCCATCTGCAACAGCAGCTGACCCTCTTTGATGTGTGGCTCTCTGCAAGGTTATGAACCAAGGAAGAAGGAAGAATGGAATAATGAAACTCTGTGGAGGATTCTGCAAAGCAGGGGGCTTTTGCCTGGGATGGAGGGGATTGTCTCTTGACGACAGGTGGGTTGAAACTGTCAGAGGAGTTCACCCTCATGACTCATGAGAAATACAAGTTCAGTCCAATATGTGAGGCAGAATGTCTAAGGAAATGGAATTGCACAGCCTATGCATCTGCCAGTGTAAGCAACTGGGGATCTGGTTCTTGATGCCTTCACTGGGTTGGGGGATACTGGTGATAAGCTGGAGGCTGGTGGTGAGGATCTCCTTGTGGCACTTGCGGCTTCTGAACTGGGTACGTATGTGATTCACTTCATTATATCATCTTCATTGAGCAATGGAACAATAATTTTAGTCAGTAAAAAGCATAAATGGCTGCCATCTAACACTGTGCAGACACAAACCTACGAAAGAAATGTTTGATTTTTTAAAAAAACTATTTGGATTACTTCTCCAACTTATTATCCTCTCTTGGCACCTAACATTTTTTTTAGTGGTAACTGAATATCCCTTTATGTTTTCTAGATAGTAATTAACAACTTTTATGGGGGCTTTCCATAGGGCATGGGTTCCATTAGATGGTGATTATGGAGTTACACATTTGCACTCTTGTAATACAATAGGTACCATCAAATCTTATGTCAATTCTTACACTGCATATTTAATTGTAAATTTGCCAAATGTTGAGGTATTTCTATTGATCTTTCTGTCTATTCAAACATTTGACTGTATTCCATCACAGATGGGATAAATTTAGGAGTTTTTTGGATTTCTATGAAATAGATAAATTCTTGAATTGTAAAATCACTTATCTAAAAATTGGTGGAAACATAATCCCTCATTTTGTATTATGTCCTGTTTTGATCAAAACAGAAATAGGAACTTATTTGTAAGAAATGGGATCATGCCATGTTTTAATCAAATCGAAAATCACTTTGAAGATTTTTTAACCAAATCAAAAGAATATGGATACATTAGTATTTTACACCAATATGAATAAATGAAATTCAAAGATTTCAGTATTTTACATTGATCCAAGTGATCAGTAAATGAAAAATGAGTAAATATTAATTTCCCTTTTTCATGTGTAGTTTTTAACTTTCATATCCATCATTCGTCAAACAAGGATATTTCACTGTAGTCCCAATACCATTGATTGCTACTGTCATGTTTCTCTAAGTTGCTGCTTTCTGAAGAGAAGCAGCAAAAAATGAGGTATAAGTAGATACCCTTGCTCCTTATACTCAGTAGGTAGTATTTTGATAGTCTGGAATTACTTAGGCTGTAGTCAGGACATATGAGAACTGGTAAAATAATGATGATTAGTAAGATCGATGGTAGTATTTTGATAGTGTGGAATTACTTAGGCTGTAGTCGAGACATATGAGAACAGGCAAACTAATGATGATCAGTAAGATCGATGTTTCTAGTGTAGTACAAAGATGAAAGGATACTGTAGACCTGCAATAGTTGATATTTGCATTATAATTGCTGCCAGATACAGCTTCTCTTCTGTAAATAAGCTAGGAGAAGTTAGTTTGGTCCTGTTTACAAGGCAATGTGTATTTCATTAACTATTATTATATTATGGAACTTACACATAAATGGGTTAGTAAATACACTCAAATATGGTCATACATTGCAGATAAGATTAAAGTCAGGATGCACCAATAAAAAGACTCTCAATGAAGTATGGGCAAGGCTATAAAGAACTCAAGAATGGCATGATACTCATTGACAAACTTCAGCATGCAAGCCTTATTAAGCTTATAGGTTGGTGAATCGACAAAGATGAAAAGATACTGAATTAAGAGTATCTGCCAAACTAAAGCTTTGATAAATTCATATACGGCTTGTCGCTTCCATTGCTTTCATAAGTTAAATACAACATCTGTTATTTTCCGTTAGTTGATGCCTTCTCCACTATGATCACCATTGCTAATTTAAATCTTAATAAATATTTTTGCAGATCTAACATGATCAAGAGAATGAGTGGGAAAATCTGATTGCTTAGTCCTCATCAACTTGATCAATGCTGCTCAAGCTACTGTTCCTTGGATCCTCTTTCCCTGGTCGAGTGAATTTTGCAATCTCAAGGGTGGCATGGACCTCCAGTTTTGTCATATGCTTAGAGAAGGCAATATAGTTGTTGATGTCTTGGCCAACCACACTTTGATTCTCAGGTTGATCAGATTTTTCATGTTTCCTCTTCCTTGCCTACTTTTGTCAAAGATGAGATCACTTCTGATAAAAGTGGTCTCCCTCATCTTCGTTTCTGAGGGTTAGGTTCATTAGGGAGATTTTGATTTTTCAATGTACTCTCTCAGGGATAAGATAGTATATCCCCCCCTTGTATTTTGAAAATTTTTAATGATTTAAAATTTAAAGAGCCGGCCCAGGGTCTTAGATAAGTTCCTGGGTTCCAAAAAAAAAAAAAAAAACATAAGAATTGTAGAAGGAATAGCCCAGGGGATCCTTTATCTTCACCAATACTAGATTACTTGTCATGCACTAAGACCTGAAGATAAGCAATATATTGGTGGATGATGTGATAATTAACCCACAATCTTACACTTTCGATTGTCGAGGACATTTGAAGGAGACCAGATAGAAGCAAGCGCTTAAAAGGTTGCTGGAATAATGTAAGTGGTATGTTAATGAGAATACAGTATGTAGAGCATCTATGCATCATAAAACGGATGAATTGTTCCCTAATTGACTTCAGAATTATTCCAAAGGCTATACCTCATTGGAACATATCTTGATGGCCTTTTCTCAAATAAGTTTGATGCATTCATTTATGGTGTGATAATTTTCAAAATAATTTCCAAGTAAAGAAGGACATCATCTACCTCTATGGTGAATAGTTAACCTTCAGGATGTGTAAGTTTCAATTAATTTTATTGATCTTTAGAAATTTCAGATAATACTTGCCTTTACTATGGGATATGTAAAATAAGCTTATGCCATTTTGAGTAGATTTGAATCATTATCCACTTACAATATAATATTTCAATGCAGCATAAGATATGAGGAGGTAAATTAGATATGATTTCAAGCAGGGAGTATTTTGGCAAGAAGGCAGGGGATTAGATCTGGAGAATTCATTAGTTACCTTCACTTTGTTTGTGGAATAGGGCCGCAATAACTGGTATAAAAGCCCTATTCTCGTTTGGTTGCGGGGATACCTAATTCTCCCAATTCCCCCAATTCTCCAAACTCTACCTGGAATACCTAATTCCCCCATTCCCCAAATTTTACCCTTTAGTTCACTCCTTATTCTACTTATTCCTACCAAATCACTTGGAATAGCGCAGTGTAATTCTCCTTATTCTAGGTGAAATACCAATAACTTACCAAATCAAAATCCCTCTTATTCTGATTTAAGAAATCTCTAAAATCTTATTCTGATTTAAGCTATTCTGCACACAAAGTGATAGAGAATAGTCCATGAGACAGAAGCACAACTATCCATTGAAGTGGGATTATTATGCGTTCAGGAAAATTTGGCAGATAGACCCAAAATGTCACCGATAATTTCAATGCTTGATGGTAATCACAATATTATGTTCGCCAAAATATCCACCTTTGGCTGTAGGACTTCTCCAAACCATGAACCTTCTAACCTAGTAATTTGAACAAGTCTATTAATGAAATGACACTCAGCATTGTGAGAGGACATTAAACCTCATGTTTCAGTACAATGATATTTGAGGAGTTTCTGTGTTCGTTTAAATTGTTTTGTTGAGTCCAACCTTGCAAGTTCGTCGAATTATTTTTTGCATATTAAAGAAAGCAGTAGAAAAGATCATCTTATTCTTCAAAAAACTTTTCTTCAATTAAAAAAGTCATCTTGTTCTTCGAAAATCTCTGCAAGAGATGTAAACATCTCAGCATCTTCACTTAAGCTGAGAGGTGGGGGCACTAAAAGCCATGCTCCATATAACTTCGAAAACTTGCTTCATTACTTGAAATTTTAGTTTCTAAGCACCTGTTGTTCCTCTCTGAGTAGCCTAGCCTGTGTTTTTTAAGATGTTACCGTGTGGAAGTTAACCACTAATGTTCTGATGGCTTATGAGATATCGGGCCACTGCTAATCTCAATACTGCAATCCATTTCTTCTGGTGTCCCTATCTTAGACATTATCTTAGGTTACTTGCAATTACCTGGAAGAATGTTCAGAGCTAGAACCATGACCTAATCTTGCTCTAGTACTGTAGGTTTTAATAAGGTGCAGATAAGGGTTTGGATTGTCCAACACAGTGAAATTCTTGGTTTTCGACGCCAATCACTTAAAATCGGTGAAGACAAAATCCTTGATTTTTGCTTTAAAACATTTTTGTTGGGACACAAGACCACAGATCCATTGCAAAATGACTGATTGAAATTTTAGGTTTCAATGTCACACATCAATCCAATTAAAAAACAAATATGGAGATCTTAGTATCTAGCATATTTTTCAAAGAAAAGAAATATGTACATAGTTGCATTCTACATTGATTCAGGCAACTATAGTGACCTTATAGTGCTCTAACTTCTCCAGAACACTGGATATTCATTGACAAATTTCCCTTCATAAGTTTACCATACTCACATGAGTTTGATGAATTTGTTTATCAGATGGTGCCTACCGTAGAGGATTGAGTTATACCTATCGGCCCTCAATTCTCGAGAGTGTTAGATCATTCACAGAAGATAGACTTTCTTGATTAATTTTTTCCATTGTGTAGAAAGCTGGCTGTTTAGGAGCTGGCAAGGCTGCACCTTCACTGCTGAGCATTGCAACCAACTCTGTAGTAGTGGGCCGATCGGCAGCGACCTCTTGGACACACAAAAGAGCCACATGAATGCATCTCGATATTTCTTGCCAAGGGCATGAAACATCCAATGTTGGATCCACCAGCTCTGGCTCTCTACCTTCGTTATGTAGTTCCCATGCCTGCAATAGATCCAAGTACTTCCACAATTCCATTATCTCACAAACAATACACAAGTTTGGGAAGTGGATTGTCTAAGCAGCCCAGCTATGGGGATCAAGCAATCTACAGTGGTCCCTCTTTTACAAATAGGATGGGTATGTATGACCGTAACCTCATTGTAGAGTGTAGGCTACCTGAGTTTGGTTCTCCAAACTGCTTAGACAATCCATCTTTATAAATTTGATGTCAGATTTAGTTACTCACATATTCTAGAAGGTTTAGAGAAAAGGCAGACTGATGAGGAGTGTGAACATTTCTCTTGCCACTCACAATCTCTAGAAGCAAGACCCCAAAGCTGAAGACATCAGATTTGATGGAAAACAGACCATGAACCGCATATTCAGGAGCCATGTAACCTCTGCATTCAATCATTTAAATTGCTGAATTGCGGTCATTAAATGGGAGCAAATTTTAAAGACATAGGACTTGAAACATACAACTTGTGCACTTGCATAGCTTGCTTGCACTTACATTGTGCCAGCTACCTTCCTTGTGTTTGCTTGAGTTTCATTCGAGTCGAAAATTCTTGCCATGCCGAAGTCTGATATCTTTGGGTTCATATCTGCATCTAACAGAATGTTGCTGGCTTTAAGATCTCTGTGAACAATTGTCAACCTGGAAAACTTGTGTAGATACAGAAGACCCTGAGCAATGCCCTCAATTATATGGAAACGCTTCCCCCAATCTAACTTTATTGCTCTTGTTGGATCTAGTATAAATATGGAACAGACATATTAACATGATCATCAAAAAGTTTTCTATTTGAACTAAAGATGATATATAAGCAATGGAAGTACCAGGAGAAAGAGAATAACTAACCAAAGAGGAATAAATCCAAGCTTTTGTTTGGCATGAATTCATAAATGAGCATCTTTTCTTCGCCTTTGATGCACCAGCCTACGAGACTAACGAGATTCTTGTGTTGCAATCTAGCAATTAGTGAAATCTCATTTTTGAACTCCTCTTGTCCTTGTCCTGATTGTGTAGAAAGTCTCTTCACAGCAATTTCTTCCCCCTCTGACAATGTACCCTGAACTAATTGATCTCCATCATAAACTTACTGACGATGTATATCTGCTCATACATATATATATATATATATATATGTGTGTGTGTGTGTGTGTGTGTGTGTGTGTGTGTGTGTGTGTATCTGTAGATAACCTATGTATATATGTATGTACAATACATGTATGCCTTCGTATATGCATAGGTAATACTAAATTTGCCCATCCGATAAACATGCACTAGCTAGTATCATCATAGGTGTAACACACACAAGGATATGAAATACTGATCGAATTTGCCCATACTGTATGCATATATTAGCTTCATCATGGATGCATATGGTGACAATCTATAAGCATGTGAAGAAAGAAAATTAATGGAATAGGTAAAATGCAGTCAGCACATAAAGTTTTAAGATAATTCATGAAAGCCTACAATAACTAATTACTCAAAATATATATCATTTCATCGAAAAGGACTAACTAATAATATTTTTCAAAGAAGCAAACAGCACATCTAGAAGATGTGCATCAAATAGACGTCTTATCCCACAATTCCATGCTTCAAATGTCATGTATGCCTGGGAGATTAGAAAAAAAGAATCTTAAATCACTGAAAGATTTTTTTTTATATATATAAAAAATGGGCCAACGATATTACTCTAGATTTAACCCACACTCATGTTCTGTAAATAAAGCAACTTTTGAGGTAGACATTACCTTGTAAACAGGACCAAATCCCCCTTCTCCGAGTTTATTTGCTGTGGAGAAGTTGTTAGTAGCATCCCGGACAGTTCTGAAATCAAGTACAGGTAAGTCTGATGTGCTTTCCCCACTTTGAAACTCACCAAGAGCTGATTTCATCCCCCTCAATCTTCTCTTCTCTGCTTTGGAACAAATCAAACAACATCTATTCTTAAGACCACCTCGTCTTCCAGCACTTTTCCGGACACAAACGCCTAGAATTCCTAGGAGAAGCACAAATATTCCACTGGCAAGCAATGACAATGTTACCACCAGCAGAATGTTCTTCTTGCCAGAAGACCCTCCTCGTTGTGAATGATTAACTGAAGAAAAGAACAAAAAGAAGACATTGTTATCAAATATAGGCTTAATCTAACTATCAAATATGAGTAATTCTTGCTGCAATAATATGTAGTATTACAATTGCAATAGCCATCCGATTACGAGATCAGTCAACATGAGGTCGTTGCGCTGCCCCGTAGGAAGTGCAACAGAACTTAAAATTCATGGGTTGTCCGATTTCATGATTGAATGACAAGTGTAGCTGCAATATTTCTACGACATTACAACAAATATTATTCATCAAATATAGGCTGCCTTTAATGCTTCTGCATTGGGCTATTGGACGCTGCCAAATGTATTTGTTCTTTGTTTCCTTTGGAACAAGAACTTAGCAGTTGGGTTCTAACGTTTAATGGGGGTGGAGAGTTCAATTCCGGGCGGACTCGTCCATGTGATACTGAAGGCGCTTCAAAGGAAAGTATTAAGGATTTTTTTAGTTTTAGTCCTTGTAATTTTTTAAAATGATGGTAAGACTCTACTATTTGTTTTTTAACTTATAACTCTTCAAAATCTTGAATTATTTGATAAACACTCTAGAAATTCGGAAAAAGTATTCGGGCAATTTTGAGAATTTCCTAGTCTTTTCTAAATAAAAATGAGATTACATAGTATTTTCTTTTACTGAATAGACAGATTATAGGAGATTTTTCTAAAATTGAGTAGATTGTAAGGGCTAAAAATTAAAAAATTAAAACATCAAGATATTCATCTAATTATTTTAATCAGAAACAAAGGAGCCATTGGATGTGAAGAAGAGATTATAGGTATGGTTGTGGATTTGAATAGTATGAATTCCATGTAAGGAAACTGAAAAATAGAGACATGAACTACGATAGTAATTTGGAAGAGTTAGCGAAGAAACCTAATTGCGAAATACAAATAAAAGTAACCTTTACACAGAAATATTCGGTAAATTGACCATTAACACCCATAAAAAACTAAGTTTGTAGAAAAGCTTGTTTATAGTGCATCACAAGAGCTTTTTTATTTGAGAAAGATTTTGGATTCAATTTTTACTTTTCATAGTGGGTAGAAGAAGACATTATACCTATGATTCGTGGGACTTATGTTCTATGTTCCCTGCACATGGTGGGTTTCACAAATTTGGCTCACTTTGTTAGCGGAATAGGGCTTGGAATAACTAGTATAAAAGCCTAAACCTGGTTTGGTTGCGGGGATTCCTAATTCTCCTAATTTCTCCAATTCCCCAGATTGCACCTGGAATGCTAAATTCTCCAAATTCTTTAAATTTTATCTTTTATTTCACTCTTTAGTCCGCTCGTTCCTATCAAATCACTTGGAATATTCCTTATTTCGAGTGAAATACTAACAACTTATCAAATCAAAATACCTCTTATTCTGGTTTTTAAAAAATCTCTAAAACTTTATTCTAGTATAAACAATTCTGCAAACAAAAAAAGAGAATGTTTTTTCTTGGGGGTAGATCTTCTTAGACTAAAGTAATTACTTGGACAAACTCGGTTTGTATATGTACCTTGTCCAACTAAGTTATTTGTGAAATTATCAAAAAAAAAAAAAAGACAACACGGGCTCTGCGCGGTCACCGCTAACCCTTCCGTTGGCTCACCGACATCCTCTCCTTATTCTCATCATCCCCCTGTCTCTTCTACAAGAGGTAAATCGACTTTTCGTATGGTTACCTTTTTCCATTTTTTTTTATTTGTATACAATCATGATAGCTGGCATGTGTATCATTATTAATTATTATACATGGAAATCGAAATGACTGATTTTTAAATTCACTAGATATGACTAACATTAGATTATGGATTCAAAGTTATTTAAAAAATATGTAGTGAATTTTAAAATCATATTTAGGTGTGATTTTCAAATACATTGTGCTGTTTAAAATCATTGTGATTCTGTCTAAATTATGGATCATTCGAAAATCATCTATGATTATAAAATTACTCAAGACTAGGGGTGCAAACGAATCGAACTGTGCTCAAACTATTCAAGCTCGGCTCGAGTCAAGCTTGATTCGAACTCGACTCATTTGATTAAACAAGTCAAATTTGAACTCGAATATAAACTTATTTGATTCAATGAGCCAAGCTCAAGCACCATGAAGCTCAACTCGAAAGCTTGCGAACAAATTTGAAATAAAATATATAGTTAACATTTTATTTATTTTTCATAAATTTTAATAAAATAGCAACCCAATTGTCTAACCTTGACCTATATTCTATAAAGTTTTTGACAAGCCGAGCTCCTGTTGAGCTCAAACTACACAAGTTCATTTGGAGTCGAGCTCAAACCTAAAAAATAAGTTCGAAGTGGGACTCAAACTCAAGTGTTATGTATTCGGATTGAATTTGAACAAGTTAAAACTCGACTCAGCTTTCATTTGTATCCTACTCATGACTAACCCCCCTTGAAGCTTACATAATGAATAACATTATTCACTCCACTTTTCTACACTAATGGTCTGACTTTATTTCAGTAGACTATCTCTATAAATGTTATAGAGAAGTAAAGTGGGTACTATGAATCCCCTGCATAAATCGAGTTTATAATTTTGTCTTCCCTCCATGAATAGAGCTTTTTTAATCTTTGTCTTCCCTCAGTATTTTTTAGGTGCACTTTATTGTTCTCTTGTTAATTTTGTCCATTCTCTTCAAACTTTCCTTTTCTCTCTCCACATCATAGAGAGAATCTCTCTCTCCAGTCCATCTTTTTTCATCTCTCTTCTGATTGGCAGATGCTTTCAGCTTCCTGAGGAACACGCCTAGTGTCTCTGATCCACAGGGTATAGACTTTCTAGAAGGCTCTAAACGAAGGAAAGCTACTACAGAAAGAGACAGATGTCGACAAATTAGAGAGAGTGAAGACGAAAAATGACACTCACATGGGTTGTTTATCTCTAGGCCACCTTGCCACTGCCTGCCAGTTCATGAATGATTCACTTACAAATCCGGATCTCCTCAGTGCACTAGTTGAACAAACTCAGTCAGTGCAATGAGTGGGGGAGGGTGGGGCCTACCAAGCTGAAACTCAACAGGAAATATTTTTTTTTACAAAAATCTGTCATCCTCCCACTCATTGTATTGATTGAACTCGATTAACTAGTGTACTGAGGGGATCTGGATTCTTCGCTCACTGGTCCTACGCAGAGAAGCAACTCCCTCAATCTCCATTAACATAGGCCCCACCCTCTCCCTCATTGGTTCACAGATGAATTTGTATGCAATCTCTGTTGCAGAGAGTTTGCAGAATTAGAGAAGAATAAAATTTCTTATTTTCAGAATAAGGTTAACTCTAATTTGATGGGCAGAATGACTTATGCAGCGTTAGAATTATTTATACTCGAATAAGGAAAATAAGTAATTCGATCCTATACTCGAGAATTATTTATCTTTCTTATTCCACCAGTAGATTTCACATAACTATCAAAACTAAACACCTCTCATTTTATTATACACTATTCTGAATAAATATTCCAAATAATTTATTGAGCAAACAAATTAGAACTAACTTTATATTGCACACATAAGAGAGAGAGAGAGAGAGAGAGAGAGAGAGAGAGAGAGAGAGTAAGCATACCAAACTGCGATGAAGCCAGCTTCACATTAACAAAGCCAGGACCAGGTCCATCTTGCGAACGCACGTCCACCAACTCCCCCGTCCAGACCAGGCACCTCGTGCTGCTGCGAAAGCTAGGAACGTTAGCAAAGTAATAAGCCGTGCAGTTGCAGCTCCTGGAGCACTCCGTCTCGCACTGCCCCGCACTGGCGTTCCTGATCAATCTAAACCTATCAGGCGGCCGAACCCTGCCCAGCCTCAAGAACTCCCCCCCTTCGCCACAACCCAGCGGCACCGTCCTCACGCACCCTCCGGTGAACTCCCCCTTCTCCCATTCCCCCTTGTTTTTGGGCACGAACCCTTCCAGGCACCTGCACAACGCCGAGCTCCCGGCGCTGTCGCAGATGCCGGACGGCCCGCAGCGGTTGTAGACGTCGCAGGGGTCGCTGGGGTGTGAGTCCAGCACCCTCCAGCCCTCCGACCTGTTGCGGGAGAAGAGCCTAGTGACATGGCCGCCGGGGTCCAGCACCACCCGCAACAGCGCGCTGCCCTGGTTGATGCTGATGGACAGGTTCATCTCCTCCGCGTTCACTTCGTATAGGGTGATGGTGATGATGCCCTCTCTCTTCGTCTCCGCTCCCACCAGGTTGCCGCTCCACAGGAAGCTCCTCAGCCATGTCACCTCCCCCCGCCATATTTTGACCTGCATGTACGTATCGGGGTCCAGCCCGGCGGAGAACTCGCCCGGAGAGGGGTCCTGTGAATCGCGCCATGAGACCAGGCCCGTGTTGCCACTTCGGCGGCCCACGCGGAGCTTCATGCCCGGCAGCAGCGTGTCGGTGGGGTGGTCGAAGCTCTGCCACACGTCGGCCTGGCCCGCTCGCAGAACCAGATTGCCTGTGTCGAGCAGCAGCGCCGCGGCGTTGGCCGGGACGCCCGAGACGTTGGAGGACCAGAGAGCCCTGCCTCCCCCCTCCAAGATGGCGATGCTCCCGTCTGCCATGACCGCCAGGACGCCCGAGGGGTCTGTCAGAGGGCTCTCTCTGTTCGCAACCCACACCACTGCCTTCTCAGGGGTGCTGCTGTACCATATGCCGGCGTAGCGCCGGGTGGTGGATCTGCCAGGAGTGAAGAAGCCCAACGTGAAGGTGCCGCCGGCAGAGACTAAGGTCTGGTTGACGGTGAGGAACTGGCCGGCTGCTAAACTGTCCCTGGCGGCATGGGCGAGGGGATCAGAAGGTGAAAGCAACAGGAAGACCATCCAAGAAAGCTTAAGCAGGAAGAAACCCATTTAGAGGATCACTGGTTCTCTAGGATTCTTTGCTCCTGAATCCTGATCCTGAGGGAGGGGGCAGTGATATGCAAAAGCTGGCCATACCCGGAGGTCACCAAAGTGATCATGGGGCGTTAGAAAAAACAGAGCATATGTACTACAAGATAGGCCACCCAAAGAAATTATGCAAAAGCAATCCGTCCCAAATTCCCACTGCTCGCGAGAACATGTCTTCGCATAAAGACCACCTATTTGTAAGGCACATTGTTTAGAAGAAGAGTGCGACGGTTTACTGTCTTCGACGGACCGTAGACGGTCTGTAAAAGAGAGGAGGGATGAGATATTTTGCGATCACTGGGGACTTGGCCAGGGTGAAATTTTGGAAGTTCTTCCTCTTCTCTCTCTCTTGATCGTCTGCGGTTGATCTACACAAATATAAAGGAGATCATTTATAAAGAAAAATGTGTTCTTCACGTGATTTTTTTTTGACTTTGTGTGCAAGGTTTTTATTTAAATGTTCAATAGGTACACGTGGAGGATCCCAATTCGATTTGGAATGGGTAGATAATAAAGTAAGTTTACTAATATCTGATTTTTCACACGTGAAACATTTTATTTGAAAAGGCAAAAATGGTAAAACTTCCCATCATAAGCTCCATATCGGGGTTTCAACTATGCCCTCCCATCGTGAGCCACGATTGATTACATCAGTAGGCAAAATCATCACTTTTATCTCAAAATAAACGTGGACACCTACGTAAAGCAGTCAAAGTTGTCTCTTGTCTCCATCGTTGAAGGGAAGAAGATGAGTCTGTCTCTCACTCTTCTTATAATTTTGTCACGCCTGGAAAGCCAAAGTACTTTCCATTTGTTTGGAGTTATCCATTAGAGTGTTGGGGATTTTCCTTGGGCATGTTCCAAAATTATGCCTTAATCTTTGCTATTTAATACTGCCCCTCTCTCTGAATTAAAATCCTCTCAGTACTTAACCGGAATCAATAAATGTGAGAGAGACATAGGCAAAGAACTCAGATGTACTATAAGGATCTCCTCTCCTTTCTCTCCCATTTTAAAAAAGAGACCGGATTGTCTCAGTACCACATTGGACTAGACTCCAGTAATAACCAGTCTCAGAACGTCATGTGTAAAGTATGTTCGTCGCTCGATCTACGTCCCACCGAAACTGACAACTTTTTCTTTGTTCCAAGTTCAGCAAGTTTTCAATATTATACAGAGCACTTAAATACCACTAAGAGCACAAGATTATAACCATAATTTAAAACACCATAATTAACTTCTTTGGGCTGATTCCCAAGAGGAGGATTAATATAATTACCAAAGAGGTAGATTAATATAATTCCCATACTGTTACAAACTTCATGATCAGCATCACCACACTCGAAGAAGAAGAGGAAGTGAGGAGTTCAAGGTTGCAGGTGAATTAAAGAGAGTAGCACAGTCATTGATAGGGGGATACATCTCATCAGTCGTGGTTGCACCTAAGCATACCAAACTCCAAGTGCCCGCCAACAAAAGGAACGAAAGAGAGGCTGTATATTCACTCCTTGCTCTTATTCTTCTGCACGGTTTTCCCTTCAGGAGTTCTAGGTTCTATATACTCGTAAAGGAAAATTTATGAATACATTTGCTTCACACTCTTATGCTTAACTACTTACTTTTTATTGGTTACAACAAAGAGGACTTAAAATAACAAAAACAAAACGCCTGTCAGCGAACCCCTACCAGCTTTGGTAGTCATCTTGCGGTTTGCCTCCAAGCTGCTCAAATCCACTAGCTTCTTTGGGAAGTTGTCCTGTCAGTTGTTGCTTGTCCTGTTCTTTTCTGCCTTCCAACGCTAGCTAATTTGTGAATTTAAACTCAAAGTTGCCATCTTAAATGAATAAATATAGTCAAAAAATCACATAGAACCAAATGAAAGTTCAACTATTATGAGAGAACGGTTGACCGATTCTCTCGTACAGAAATAAGTATCAGAACGGTCGGGATCGGTCGACCAACCGTAGTAAACAGAAACATATGTTTCTGTTAGTCGAATTGGTCGATGAACCAAGGCATGTCGGTCTATCGATTCTGACCTAGCCTATATAAGGCCGGGCCAATCCGGCCCTCACCCCTCTCATTTTACTCTCCCCCTTTCCAACCCTAGCTACCCCTCTCCCCTCCTCCACATCCTCTCGCTCACCTCATATCCCTCACACCCTCCATCTTCCCCTTAATCTAGGTGGATCTTAACCTAGAAAGCCATTTCTACACTTCAAATTCCTTCTGTCTTTGTCCTTGGCATCAAAATGGCCCCCAAGCAAGTGGCAAGCCAAAGAGCTCAAGGATCTTCATCTCAAGCACCTCTAGAGGTGAGAAGAAAGAGAAGAGAAAAGATTGGAGCATCTCATGATTTCAGAATTCACTACTTTCCATACCCGGAAGCAAAGGAGCATTTTCTCAAGAGGTTTGTGAACCGTCCCATTCTTAGCCCTAGATGAGTCAATTTTCTAGAATTAGATGATGAATTATTGGATCTTAGATCCGTATTCCAAGTTCAAGGATAGGTTAAATTTATGCAATTAGAAGCATTGTATTATCCCACACTGGTGCGACAATTCTATTGCAACTGTGAGGTAAATGGGAACAACCTTAGAACCTTTGAGAGGGGCATTCATATTGATCTCACTGATCAATTTATTGGAGAGGGATTGGATCTTCCGGTTAGGGGACATACAAATTCGGGTCTCGTTAATCGACATGAAGCACTTTTGACTATCACAGAAAATTTAGACTTGACAAATGAAATGAAATTAAATTCCAACCACTTTCCTCCAATGTCCAAGCTCCTTTATCATATGATGACTACCATCATTACTCCAAAAGGAGGAGGCTGAGATAAGGTGACAAATTATCACATATTCTTTATGTTGAAAATTAATTACCTTTGTAGCGTGTATGACATCGCAGCGATGTGGAACGGAAGCATCCTCTCGTCGGTGCAAAGCAGCTACTAGAGTCGCTCGCGGAGTCCACGCGCCAGATCCCGGAAGCTTCAGGTGATTCTTCGAAGGGAGAGAGATAGAGGAGATGGAGGAGTTTGTGGGAGAGAGGAGGAGGAGGAATTCTCACGTACGGGGCGTCTCCTCTCTATATGCTATCGATTATATAGAAAGAGACTCCTCAAGAGTCCCCACTTCTATGGGGCTCTTATCTTCCAAAGTCCTTTTCCTCATTGAAAAAGAGTCCCAATGTAGATGCTTATCCACACGTTTAACATCTCCCACTCAGACACATTGAACATATCACAATTATATCTTCTCTCATGACTCTACCTTTCATACAGGGAAATAGCATGTGCGACCGAACAAGAAGGATATGTAAGTGAGGAGTGCTATATTAAGTTATCACCACACTAATATAACACTGCAACTCTAAATCTCGTCTCATATCCCAAATCACAAGCTCACACCAAGTTAAGGGGATCTGATCCCTCTGAGATCTCCACCTTAACCTTTCATAAAATGTGTTTCTGTACTCATGATTATTTTAGACACATCCATCATAACCGCTGGCCAACAATGAGTCAGAACGACAACAGTGTGATACAAGTCGATTTTTCCTACGCCACACATGTCAATCTGCTTCGACTTAACTGCTTTCCTAGACATGCTCCATTAGACCGCATGTATCATGGTCTTTGGAAAACATGCTAAAGTGGCATCATCAAGTGTCCATTTCATGACAAGGTACATAGTCCCAAAGGGCATAATAAAAAGGCAGAGGCTTCACACAGTGACGAAGTCGGGATCCATTTAGTCACTCCTCTGAAGGTTGTAAGGATAGCACATACAATATGATCAGTATGCTATGGTGGAGCTTATAGCAGGAATGGCCACGCTCATACACCATATAAATCTGTAACCCTACGCTCTACTAAGCACATCTAGGTTGCCCATATGGCTCTCATCAGATTCAGCTATCAACAAGTTACATGGAAGAGTCTATGTCCGACTATTTTCAATCAGTCTCATCTTAGCCATCTGCTAAGGCGATTTCGACTCTTATTACGTTCCCACTTAACGTAATATATATACACTCCCACTAAGTGTCAAGACTACATAGTCTATCTCATCATGCTCATTCTCATAGCGACATGGCGATCGTCCGTGTGAGTGAACCGATCAATACCTGGTGGCCAACATATTCACATTCATAAATATAAGTGCACTAATAATGTAAAGAAAATACTCGTATTTTATTACATAAAATGGTGTCCTTGTACAAAAACAACTAAATCCTTTTCAGTCCTAAACTTCCAACATGTTTGAGAAACACAATTCTTACAAGAGGTTTTGTAAAAGGATCTACACGCATCTCACTAGTAGAAATATATCTAAAGGACCACCAACTCTTGCGCAATGATGTCTCTGATAAAGTGGTAACGAGTGTCAATATGCTTTGATTTTCCATAATACTTTGCGTCTTTCATGTAGGTTATTGCGGCCATATTGTCGCAATAGACCACAACAACATCTCAGATGTACTAGAAGGATCTCCTCTCCTTTCTCTCCCATTTAAAAAAAGAGACCGGATTGTCTCAGTACCACATTAGACTAGACTCCAGCAATAACCAGTCTCATAACGTCATGTGTAAAGTATGTTCGTCGCTCGAGATACGTCCCACCGAGGCTGGCAACTTTTTCTTTATTCCAAGTTCAGCAGGTTTTCAATATTATACAAAGCACTTAAATACCACCAAGAGCACAAGATTATAACCATAATTTAAAACACCATAATTAACTTCTTTGGGCTGATTCTCAAGAGGAGGATTAATATAATTACCAAAGAGGTAGATTAATATAATTCTCATACTGTTACAAACTTCATGATCAGCATCACCACACTCGAAGAAGAAGAGGAAGTGAGGAGTTCAAGGTTGCAGGTGAATTAAAGAGAGTAGCACAGTCATTGATAGGGGGATACATCTCATCAGTCGTGGTTGCACCTAAGCATACCAAACTCCAAGTGCCCGCCAACAAAAGGAACGAAAGAGAGGCTGTATATTCACTCCTTGCTCTTATTCTTCTGCACGGTTTTCCCTTCAGGAGTTCTAGGTTCTATATACTCGTAAAGGAAAATTTATGAATACACTTGCCTCACACTCTTATGCTTAACTATTTACTTTTTATTGGATACAACAAAGAGGACTTAAAATAACAAAAACAAAACGCCTGTCAGCGAACCCCTACTAGCTTTGGTAGTCATCTTGCGGTTTGCCTCCAAGCTGCTCAAATCCACTAGCTTCTTTGGGAAGTTGTCCTGTCAGTTGTTGCTTGTCCTGTTCTTTTCTGCCTTCCAACGCTAGCCAATTTGTGAATTTAAACTCAAAGTTGCCATCTTAAATGAATAAATATAGTCAAAAAATCACATAGAACCAAACAAAAGTTCAACTATTCTGAGAGAACGGTTGACCGAGTCTCTCGTACAGAAATAAGTATCAGAACGGTCGGGATCGGTCGACCAACCGTAGTAAACAGAAACATATGTTTATGTTAGTCGAATTGGTCGATGAACCAAGGCGTGTCAGTCTATCGATTCTGACCTAGCCTATATAAGGCCGGGCCAATCCGGCCCTCACCCCTCTCATTTTACTCTCTCCCCCTTTCCAACCCTAGCTACCCCTCTCCCCTCCTCCACATCCTCTCTCTCACCTCATATCCCTCACACCCTCCACCCTCCATCTTCCCCTTAATCTAGGTGGATCTTAACATAGAAAGCCATTTCTACACTTCAAATTCCTTCTGTCTTTGTCCTTGGCATCAAAATGGCCCCCAAGCAAGTGGAAAGCCAAAGAGCTCAAGGATCTTCATCTCAAGCACCTTTAGAGGTGAGAAGAAAGAGAAGAGAAAAGATTGGAGCATCTCATGATTTAGGGATTCACTACTTTCCATCCCCGGAAGCAAAGGAGCATTTTCTCAAGAGGTTTGTGAACTGTCCCATTCTTAGCCCTAGATGAGTCAATTTTCTAGAATTAGATGATGAATTATTGGATCTTAGATCCGTATTCCAAGTTCAAGGATAGGTTAAATTTATGCAATTAGAAGCATTGTATTATCCCACACTGGTGCGACAATTCTATTGCAACTGTGAGGTAAATGGGAACAACCTTAGAACCTTTGAGAGGGGCATTCATATTGATCTCACTGATCAATTTATTGGAGAGGAATTGGATCTTCCGATTAGGGGACATACAAATCCGGGTCTCGTTAATCGACATGAAGCACTTTTGACTATCACAGAAAATTTAGACTTGACAAATGAAATGAAATTAAATTCCAACCACTTTCCTCCAATGTCCAAGCTCCTTTATCATATGATGACTACCATCATTACTCCAAAAGGAAGAGGCTGAGATAAGGTGACAAATTATCACATATTCTTTATGTTGAAAATTAATTACCTTTGTAGCGTGTACGACATCGCAGCGATGTGGAACGGAAGCATCCTCTCGTCGGTGCAAAGCAGCTACTAGAGTCGCTCGCGGAGTCCACGCGCCAGATCCCGGAAGCTTTAGGTGATTCTTCGAAGGGAGAGAGATAGAGGAGATGGAGGAGTTTGTGGGAGAGAGGAGGAGGAGGAATTCTCACGCACGGGGCGTCTCCTCTCTATATGCTATCGATTATATAGAAAGAGACTCCTCGAGAGTCCCCACTTCTATGGGGCTCTTATCTTCCAAAGTCCTTTTCCTCATTGAAAAAGAGTCCCAATGTGGATGCTTATCCACACGTTTAACGTCTCCCACTCTGACACATTGAACATATCACAATTATATCTCCTCTCATGACTCTACCTTTCATACAGGGAAATGACGTGTGCGACCGAACAAGAAGGATATGTAAGTGAGGAGTGCTATATTAAGTTATCACCATACTAATATAACACTGCAACTCTAAATCTCGTCTCATATCCCAAATCACAAGCTCACACCAAGTTAAGGGGATCTGATCCCTCTGAGATCTCCACCTTAACCTTTCATAAAATGTGTTTATGTACTCATGATTATTTTAGACACATCCATCATAACCGCTGGCCAACAATGAGTCAGAACGACAACAGTGTGATACAAGTCGATTTTTCCTACGCCACACATGTCAATCTGCTTCGACTTAACTGCTTTCCTAGACATGCTCCATTAGACCGCATGTATCATGGTCTTTGGAAAACATGCTAAAGTGGCATCATCAAGTGTCCATTTCATGACAAGGTACATAGTCCCAAAGGGCATAATAAAAAGGCAGAGGCTTCACACAGTGACGAAGTCGGGATCCATTTAGTCACTCCTCTGAAGGTTGTAAGGATAGCACATACAATATGATCAGTATGCTATGGTGGAGCTTATAGCAGGAATGGCCACGCTCATACACCATATAAATCTGTAACCCTACGCTCTACTAAGAACATCTAGGTTGCCCATATGGCTCTCATCAGATTCAGCTATCAACAAGTTACATGGAAGAGTCTATGTCCGACTATTTTCAATCAGTCTCATCTTAGCCATCTGCTAAGGCGATTTCGACTCTTATTACGTTCCCACTTAACGTAATATATATACACTCCCACTAAGTGTCAAGACTACATAGTCTATCTCATCATGCTCGTTCTCATAGTGACATGGCGATTGTCCGTGTGAGTGAACCGATCAATACCTGGTGGCCAACATATTCACATTCACAAATATAAGTGCACTAATAATGCAAAGAAAATACTCGTATTTTATTGCATAAAATGGTGTCCTTGTACAAAAACAACTAAATCCTTTTCAGTCATAAACTTCCAACATGTTTGAGAAACACAATTCTTACAAGAGGTTTTATAAAAGGATCTACACGCATTTCACTAGTAGAGATATATCTGAGGACCACCAACTCTTGCGCAATGATGTCTCTGATAAAGTGGTAACGAGTGTCAATATGCTTTGATTTTCCATGATACTTTGGGTCCTTCATGGTGGCTATCGCGGCCAAATTGTCGCAATAGACCACAACAACATCTCGTGCATGTGCTGTAACATCCAAGTTCACCGAGAATCGCCTCAACCAAATGGCTTCCTAGACCGTAGCAATGTTGGGTTCTCGGGTTTCTCCGGATCTGCCGTGCAACGGAAAATAAAATAAAAAGGGAGATCCGTTCCTGTTTCGAAAAATCTAAAAACACGACAATTAGATTATCGGTTCTCACCGTGTGCAGATTCGAATCCGCAACCGTTCGATTCCGTCTGTGCGACACCGCAAGCCGCGCAAGCGCCCGGCCTTTAGCGAAGTCCACGCGATCCTCTTCGCGGCGGATATCCTCACGTTCCTCGTTCTTTGCAACCCACGAAACCTCCGTCGGTCGCCGCAACGATCGCCGCAACACGCGGACGAAATCCCGTCGAACAGGAGTCGGAGAAGCGGCGGAGCATATCCGGGGATCCGGATCTGGCCTGGGGCATCGGAGAGAGAGAGAAACAGAGGAGGAGGTGGCCAGGGTTAGCAGCAGTTTGGCCTGCTCAGTCCGTTCGCTACATTTTATACTAATCACGCGATTTTTCATAAAAACCCCCGGTTTGTATAAAACCCACTTATGTATCCATCGCCTTGAGAATCATTTGCGTGTGACCCTCTAGGCCCAATTACCAGTCTGGTTAATAGCCCAATAAGCCCAGTGACTCCTCACTGGCTTTATTAATCAATTAATAACTCTTTATTAATTAATCAATTGAATTGATGTCGCACATCGAATTCGACTGGGCCTCCGATCACGTTGGGTGCCAAGCAATACCGCGTGAACCCAGAAGGTATCGGGATTAAGTAACCCACTCTTGGAACCTTTCCGCCGACAGTTACCGCGTGGATATAATCCTTCATTCGTATAATGCTCTCGAGTCAACTTAGGGTATGGCGTGCTATCAAACTCTAACCGGTCGACTCACTTGGATTGGATGCCACTGATAAATATCGGAAAACTCCTTTCCCGATATTATCGTCCGCCCTGGCCAGGGACTTCCACACATCCTTCCTAGAGCATTCTCTCTCTAAGTACCGAGAGCGAATGATTCCTTATTGACACACAATTCCTTTCGACGGTATTCCGCTGTACCCAATCCTTGGCGTTTTAGAATCCCGTGGCTAGAGATTCGTAAACCAATGTCAAAGCACAAAAGTCTACCGACAAGGTGTCCTTGGTGTCTCAGGTCCGAGGACCATCTACACAGCTGCGACAATAGAATCAAACTGGTTGACAGTGAGGTACAATACCATCCAGCGATTCAGTCGGATCAGTTCAGTGAACTCATTCTCCAATGAGCACCTACAGATTCGCCTTAGTGTCTCCATACAAGTGACTTATGAGATCAGTCATCCTCATCATATGAGCAGGAGTAATTTGTACTAGTCTAACCGGATATCCGATGTCCTTCTCGGATATCCTCCGACTATGAACAATTAAGAATATGTGTGTTTAAGTGATCAGTCTCATTAGTATGATCTCATCATAATCTGATCACTATAGCACATATTCACGGACTTCATTATGAGACGATAATTAATACGATTTACACACAATGAATATTATGCCATTATCTTAATAAATATGAACGAGATTATAAAGTTATATTGGCTTGTAGGTCACCTAAGACTAACAAGCAGTGCAAACAACGTACTCAGACTCCATTGTAGATAAGGAGACATATGCTTGCTTCTTGCTTCACCAAGAAATAGCTCCTCCTCCAAGTACAAATGCATATCCCGAAGTGGATTTGCGCTCATCTCTGTCAGCTGATCCATCGGCATCCAAGTATCTAGTCAACCTAAGGCTCCCACCATGATAGCACAGAGCGAGGTTCTCAGTACCTCGCAAATATCTGAAAATCCTTTTCACTGCTAGCCAATGCACAGTTCCAGGATTACTTTGATATCTACTAACCATGCTAACTTCAAAGCAAATGTCGGGACGAGTGCACACATGGCATACATGAGGCAACCGACTGTATTGGCATAAGGGACATCCTTCATTCGTTCTTTCTCTTCCTCTGTTTTGGGACATTGCTCAATGCTAAGAACTGAGCCCCTCTCCATTGGAGTATCCACAGGCTTAGCTTTATGCATCCGGTAGCGCTCCAAGATTTTCTTAATGTAAGTCTCTTGAGACAAACTTAGAAGTCTCTTGGATCGATCCCTTTAGATCTTTACTCCCATTATATAATCAACCTCACCTAAATCCTTCATCTCAAATGTGGAGGATAACCACTCTTGAGTGGTTTTGATTAACTCTATGTCATTCCCGGCTAGCAATATATAGTCAACATATAAAGAGAGAATGAGAACACTTTTCTTAACTCTCTTGACATAGACACAGTGGTCCTCTTCGGTCATTTTGAAGCCAATCGAAATGATTACTTGGTGGAACCGATAATACCACTGTCTATACGACTGCTTGAAACCATATATAGAACGTTTTAAGCGGCACACTTTGCGCTCTTGTCCTTCAGCTTTGAAGCCCATAGGCTGAGCCATATAGATCTCTTCGTCTAATTTTCTATTGAGAAAAGCTGTCTTTACATCCATCTGGAACAATTCCCAGTCTAGATGAGCGACGATAGCCAAGATGAGGCGAATAGAGGCAAATCTCACCACTAGGGAGAATATCTCTTCGTAGTCTATTCCCTCTAATTGAGTACAACCTTTCACCACGAGTCGAACTTTATACTTGTAAATTGACACATCAGCCTTACGCTTGACTTTAAGAATCCACTTGTTCCCAATAGCCTTGCGTCTAGGTGGTAGATCAACTAACTCCCATACTTCGTTCTTAGCCATTGAATTCATTTCTTCCCTCATTACAGCTATCCACTTTTCTGAGTCAGGTGAGGTCATTGCTTCCTCGTAGGATGTAGGCTCATCAGCATCCACAGAAGTACACATGAATGATTCCTCTTCAATCGTGAAATGACGTCGAGGGATATGTCAACGTTGACTTCTACGAGGTAAAGTGTTAAGTGGTTCACTCCCACTGTCTATTGGAACACTCCCACTGTCTTCAGCAACTTATGGGATGAGACTTATTCTCCCCGTGCCAGAAGACATAGTATTCTCATCAGGATCTTGCAACTCATATAGTTGCATGTCTTGTCTAACCTCTCCTAAAGATAGGTAATCTCCCTCAAGGAAGACCACATCTTGGACCTCTTTCTCAGTCATTCCTCCATCTAGATGTTTACCATACATTACATAGCTCTTAGATTGCTCAGCGTACCTTATGAACACCTGTTTGCTAGCTCTAGGACACAACTTTTCATACTTATGAGAAGTACTGTGAACATATCCAACTGATCCCCATGGGCGTAAGTCCTCCGAGTAGGGCTTTTTGTCTGTCCATAGTTCGTAGGGAGTTTAATGTATTGACTTAGAAGGCACTCGGTTCAGGATATAGGCAACAGTCAATAGTGCATCCCCCCAGAAATTTATTGGGAGGTGAGTTTGCGTCATCATCGATTTTACCATCTCCATAAGAGTACGATTCCTCCTCTCCGCAATACCATTTTGTTGTGGAGGATAAGGAATAGTAAGCTGTCTGCGAATTCCTTTCTCTTCACATAACTCTCTGAACTGATCTGAGAGATATTCTCTGCCCCTATCAGTGTGAAGAACCTTAATGCTCTTCTCTTTATCATTCTTTACCTCAGTCAGAAAACGCTTAAAACAAGTTAAGGCCTCTGAGCGATGGGTGAGAAGATATATTGAACCATAGCGAAAATAGTCATATATAAAAGTGATAAAATAGGATTCGCCGTGACGTGCCCTCACATTTAAGGGTCCACATATATATGAGTGAATTAGTTCTAATTTGCAAGAGGCCCTCTTGGCCTTCCCAAATGGCTTTTTGCAGGCTGTTCCTGTCAAATATAGCTCACAGACAGGGAGATTCACTTTAGTGAGAGACTCCAATAGGCCTTCTTGAGCTAATCAACTCATTCTCTCCTGTCCTATGTGTCCCAATCTTACATGCCATGATACAGAATTAGAAATGATATAAGAAGAAGATGCGATTAAAGAAATAGAATCATTATTTTCTAAATCCATCATAAACAAATTGTCCTTCAAATGACCAAGACCAAAAAGACTCTTATCATAATAAAGAGATACTGAGGTTTCTAAAAAGTTGAAAGAATAACCCAAACGTAAAAGTGCTATAACTGAAAATAGATTACATTGAACACCAGGTTCATAAAACACATCATATAAAAGAAGAGTATGTCCAATTCGCATCTTCAGCTGGTACAAGCCAACTCTAAGGACTTCTTCCTGAGTGCCATTCCCCATAGTGACATGTTGGCTGCCAGCTGGTATTCGACGATAATCTAAGAACCCGGCTCGCTCATGAGCTATGTGGTTGGTTGCTTCTGAGTTTACAATCCAATGAGAGACCGTATGAGCAATGAAGACATTAGAGCACACATAAACATGATTTCTAGGGACGAGACAAACCTTCTTTGGCTCAGTGCAATCACTGGCATAGTGTCCCTTCTTCTGACAGTTAAAACACTTCACTTTACTCAATTTTTTCTTTTCTCGCTTGCCACGCTTACTTTTTTGGTTATTTTGTTGTCCCCACTTCTTTTCAGACTTTTACTAAAAAATGTTGTTCTTCTTGATCCAGTTTCGCTTGGGCCTCTTTGCCTTAGGCCTGTTTGCATCAGCCACCAATTCGCTATGATGGGTCACCTCTTTGCACTCCGCCTCCAACTCTAGGTGACGTGAAACGTCACTGTAAGTCTTGATGCTTTCATTGTGAGTAAGCACTAGCTTGATATGCTCCCAAGAAGAATCGAGAAGGGACCTCAGCACGGCAAGTATTTGCTGCTCATCTGAGAGTTCAATGCCAGCTGTCTTCAATTTTCTGATCATCGAAGACATCACCCTCAGGTGCTCTGCCATAGAATGCTTTGAGTCCATCATGTACTGATTGAACTTCAAAGTTAAAGCCCTCAGCCTCGTTGCTGATGTGACTCTATATTGGAGCTTCAATTGCTCCCACATTTCTTTAGCAATTTTGTAACTCTCAAATTCTTTAATAAGGTCATCGTGCATGCAGCTCAACATAATGTAGCGTGCATTCATGTCCTTATTCAACCACTTATCATAAGCTTTCTTGTTATGATTGACTTGCGCTAGTGGCCCATCATCACATGGTGGCAGCATCACGTTGGTCAAGGTCTCAAGTACCTCATTCTCATTCAGGAGATACTAAATCTTTCTGTGCCACATGTCATAATTTTCACCCTTTAATTTATCTTGACCAGACAACTCGTGATATAAACCTTTAGAGGCCATCGTTACTTTCTACATTGCGTAAGAAAAATAATTAGGCACTTAAAGATTCCTTTTCTTAAAGTTAATTGGTCATATAATTTATTTCACATATGTCAGTTCGAAAACTTTGTTAGGCTCGTAATCATCACCTTCATATATGTCACAAACTGAGTTTCCAATTAAGAGTAAAAAAAAATAGAACATTTAAGGGACTCATTCCCTAATTTTTAAATCCACATGATTTAAAAAGAAATATCGGATATTTTGTTTTAAAATGCATGATAAGTATAGGTAATGCATTCCCTAAATATAGCATGCATCCACAGGAGGGATATATTGATCGTATTACGAAGCAAAAATTTAATTTTAATGCTACTACAGATCAATATAATAAAAACATACAGGCAATTCATTAATTATCAAAAAATGAACTACCCCTTCCCTTAAGTTATAACAAGTGTGTCCGATAATAAAAAAAAAAGACTGGATAGCCAGTGTTTCGGTTAGTCCATCATCCAAACAAAAATATCGGCCACATTAAAAATCCAACGTCCATAGTCTAATATTACATTATTTAAATTGTACAACTCGGGAACCGATTCAGATCGGCTCTTTATAATTACAAAAAATTCTCCCATATGAAGATAGATCTTCCATGGTCTCCAACGAGTCCTTGAAAAATAAAATTGGGGACATTGGCCATCCGTTTTCACAATCACACAATCATGCAATTTTTATGATTTGTATGTAATTAATTATCCCCCATTATGAGAAAAATTAAATTTTGTAAAAAGATTTAGGCCCATCTCAAAACTCTAAACATATTTTTTTTCTTAAGAAATATAGGCCATCCAAACAAAACAAAAAAAATGAAAAAAAATAGCATGAATAGTAACCGCGGGTTATTGTTCACATGAATGGTGAAAGGGGTGTGAACAGTAACCCGCGCAGCATCTTGCGCGCACAGAGGCGTGACGCTGCCCCTCGCGCAGGGGCATGCGCTGCCCCGTGCGCAGGTGCATGCCGCAACGCGCACGTGGACGCGCAGCCCCCTGTGCGCGACGCGCAGGGGCGTGTGTTGCACCGTGCGCGACCCCTTGCCTGGGCGCGCCGTCATCGCTTGGGTGTGCAGTGGCCGTCGCCGGCCTCTTGCGGGACTGTCCGACGAACTTCCACGGCTCAGATACCAACGTTGGAAATTAATTACCTTTGTAGCGTGTACGACGTCATAGCGGTGTGGAACGGAAACATCCTCTCGTCGGTGCAGAGCGGCTACCAGAGTCGCTCGCGGAGTCCACACGCCAGATTTCGGAAGTTTTGGGTGATTCTTCCAAGGGAGAGAGATAGAAGAGATGGAGGAGTTTGTGGGAGAGAGGAGGAGGAGGAATTCTCACGTACGCGGCGTCTCATCTCTATATGCTCTCGATTATATAGAAAGAGACTCCTCAAGAGTCCCCACTTCTTTGGGGCTCTTATCCTCCAAAGTCATTTTCCTCATTGAAAAGGAGTCCCAATGTGGATGCTTATCCACACGTTTAACACTTTCTATGTCACTTGATTGAAAGAAACTCCATCAATCTACCCTTTTCCACTTAAGCTTTAATCCGAATTTTTTTTCACTTAAACACCCGTGCCCTTGATTATCCTACAGTGATCACCAAACCTATGGAAAAAGCTGGAGTGAACTTCTATGATGAGTCCTCAGATATGATCCGGGATAGCAATGTGTACAATCTATATCATTTTCAATCCATGGACTTTTACATTAAGGATGGTAGACTCTATCGAGATCTTAGAAGAAAAGGGATTGTAGATGTCGAGGAAATGTTAGACGAACCTGCCGAACAAGAAGGTGAGCAAGCTGAGGGGGAGCCTACACATGAGGGAAAGCAAGCTACAGACTAACCTATGGCTGTGGAGGAGACTGCGCTACCTGAGCAACAATTTTAGTTCCTTGGGCAGGACTATTGGGGACACGTTGTAGAAAATTTAAACACATTGCATAGTCGTTTTGATAGTTTGGAAGGCATGTTACTACTATCCATGATAAGGTTACAAGTCTCGATGGAAATTTGATAGCTTGGCCAACGAAATTCAGCAATTTTGTCTCACCCGAGAGAATCGGAGCCAAAGCATCGAGGCGTAGAACAAGATGCTTCATGATATATGGGGTTATTTCTCCAGAGGTCTTCCTTAGCCTCATCCATCCGACACTTGATTGCTATTTTATCTAGGATTTAGTACCTTAGAGTATCTATGGAATTCTCATTTTAGACTCTTGCTCCTCTAGTTCTATGCATTTTTTTTTATTATTGTGAGTTGATGGTTATATTTTGGACTAGATCATGTAATCACTTAATTTTTCGGCATATTACATAATCCTTTATTTAGCGTTAACTATGCCCTTTTATGATGATGTCAATAAAGGGGAGACAATAAAATTTGTAGTGATGTATGTGAGTTTTAGTGATTAATTTGCAATTTGATTTTGTTCACATGGATTACCTTGATAGATGGATTTAATTTACATGAATTATTAGCTGATTTGATTACATATATTCTATGATTGATAGATAGTTTTGTCATCATCAAAAAGGAAAAGATTGTTGCATATATTTTTAGTTTTAATGATGACAAAATCACTCTATGATATGGCCAACCAAGGTAAGAAATAAGGTAAATTGCTCAACACCGGGGCAAACAGTCCACCGAATCCCCTGGATCGGTCGACCGACCCGGCTTGGGTGGGATTGCCCAAATAAAGCAGTAAAAGACCCTCTATTGGTTGACCGAATTGAGCAGATCGGTCGAACGATTCATACAAGGTTTTCCACTCAAGAGTTTTCTAAAATTCTCTGATAAAAACGGTCGACCAACCTATCGAATTGGTCAACCAATTTTCACTTTTTCAAGTTGCTTAAGTTTGTAATATAGCCATTAGGTCTCCACCTACCACCACCAACTCTATGGATTTGAGGCTCCTATAAAAGAGAACTTGTATCCATTGCAGCCTAACTTTTTGCCACCAAAGCAAAAAGTATGTGAGGACTATTTTCAAGAGAGAAAAATCCTAGTGAAAATAAAAGTGGGAGAGATTCAAAGAAAGATCGAGCTCTTCTCAAGCTCTAATTAGAAGTGAAGCTTGGGAGAGGGTTTCCGACAACGACATCGTCATCATCGAGCTCTATTTCTTCTTTGTCTCTTCTTGTATTATTGTTCTTACTTTTATTTGGTGGAGTGTATATGGTGGATTCAATCCACCGTTGATGTATTTATACACTGTGTGTGGCTTGCTAGGCCGAAACTTGCGTGTGTACTAGATCGTTCTTTTTAGTGGTATTCTCTACGAGGTGTAGAGGAGTGGATGTAGGCTCAATTGATTAGAACCAAACTATTATTAAATCATATGCTCTTTGTGTGTGTGTGTGCTTATTCTGTCATCAATTACTTACTTGCACTTAAATTTCCATCTAGCATTTTCAACTGAAAATTTTTAAATCCAATTCACCACCTCCCCTCCCCCACCCTGTTGGGTTTGTCATTCTCACCGGGACCAACATACAGTATCAGAATATAATATGTAACACCCCCAAAGCTATGTGCTGATGTGAATGCTACCTGCTATGGAGGGTAGCACAGCTCAGTATACCTCTCTCCTTTATGTTTCTGCTTTTCTTCCATTCATTTGCTCCTCATCCCCCTTCAGTCCGAAGCTCGTTCTCTGGTGACAGCCACGCTTAAGTTTCCCGATGGCATTGTTCTCCTTCGTACCCTCTCTAGCCTCGGTGCTCTTGACATCCTTCTCCGGTCCATTGCTTTCCCTAGCTTCCTTTTTTGCCTACTTTGCTCTCAACGCCCTTCTTGGAGAAAGAATCCCTGGACCACCCTCACCTCTTTTCCATGATAAATAGTGCAATGACTCGAGGCATTGCAGCTGTGTCACTGTCTAATCAGATGGCATTTGGTCACTGCCCCATGCCCTACAAGACAGGGAACAAACCATCCAAATCTGTGATCGGATGGTACTTGAGGCTGCAATGCCCTTGGGAAATCCCACAAGTACTACTCCCATTTCGTATCTAGGAATCCCCTTCTGCAAGGTGATCTGCACGGAACAAAACATAGTTCATGATGCTAGTGTAGGATCCTAAAAGAGCTCCTCTAGAGTAATACTTGCTGCAATGCGGACATTGTAGTAGCTAGCACCCCTATGCCACCGTTAGTGATGGTCTATTATTGACAATTTCTGCATTGTTGTCTAGTTCTATTTACATTAGGATAAACAATTTTGATTGTCAAATAGGACTAAGTTTTTTTTATTATTATTAACTTTGGTAGGAATAACCCAATTAGTAATGTTCAAATGAGAGTCATCATGTTCTCAAAAGAAAGCTTTCTAATACAAAATAACTGAATATGCCACATCATGTTCCCAAAACGAACCAATCTGTCAAACTTGCCCATACCAAAATGTCCCACACATTTTCTCTTCCCATGGTCTGATAGCAGTCATGTCCCATTCGTGCATCCCCAATCCATTAACAGCATATTTCATGGAACTAGCCTCAGATTCAGGAATGCCATGAGCAAGTATATATGCCAGCCGCCTTGGGATCTTAGTAGTGGTAGAACATTCCCAGTTAGTAGTTATTCTATAAACCTTCCAGAAAGTCATGTGGGAAGATTCAATGTACTCATGAGAGAGGAGTTCCTGCTGAAAAAAGAAAAACAAATATTTGAAGTGATTAAGTGAAATAACTATTGAGGGTTCTCTTCTTTGGTATATTGCTTTGTATGCCAATGTGTCCCAGGAGAAAATACCCACCAGTTTATGAACGAATACCTGATTATTTATGGCACATATCATTGAGAGAACGAATGAGGAAAGCCAAAGAATTGAGAAAAGAATAAGTTGACATCAGATGTAGTTTCATTGTTAGAACCATTTTGGTTAGAACCACTTTGGTCCATTTGGTCATACGTAAAATACATTCGGATGTGAAAGACTTTTTAAGGAAACACTTGCAAGAAAAATGGAAACAAAATTCATCATTAGGTACTTATTAAAAAACCTTCAGCTCCTTTGGGAAAGGACATTTGGTCTTATTTCATGGATGCCAAAATCAGTAAAAGGGGAAGTCAACAAATTAAGTTTTCTGTTGACTAGAGTTTCATGGATTACCAAATAAGTGATTGTGATATACTTTTTGGAAAAAGTTTTTCGCGTGGCCTATTTTACATGAAAACAAATGGACCCTTTGAGAAACTGCATTAAACATGTGGATTTTTTTACAAGTGGTCTACTTCTTGTGCTGGTAGTCACTTGTTTGTCTTATTACAGCCTTCCAAGCTGAAATCTTTCCTTTATAGTTATCATCCATCCGTATGAACCACCAAAAACAGATATTATCTCTGTTCTACAGCATACCCTTCTATGAAGTAGCAAAATTACAGGCTTCCTCTGTTATCTGCACAAGTCCATGTCAGCTCCACTGCACTTAACAGCTGAGTGGATCAGACAGAAGGAACGTGGATATGATGAAGGCTCTAACTCTCTGAAATCTTGACATGAAAGGAATTTATATGCTGGCATGCTAGTTACATAGAGAAAGCTTGTCTGAAAAACAAAGTCATTTTTTAATTGCTGCAGTAATCTGAACCAAATAATTCAAAGAATCTTACAAGGATGGATTCCCTTAGGCAATATATTCAAAACCTGTGAATCCTTCAGTACCACTGAATTGAAACAAGAAGCTTAGCGACCTTCCACAACACTGAGCGTTATCCCATTAATGGACATGTTTGATTTCCTAGGTGACAAGCTTTGCACTATGATACCTGGGTCCCTTCCAACAATAAAAGCTGGATGCTTTGGCGATGGCATAACTGCATTCTCACTAGCTAGCATTGTAATGATCGAGGACATTGTAGGTCTATCTGCTGGCTTCTCCTGAATGCATAATAAGCCCAATTGAATGAACTTTAGTGCTTCAGACTCACAAACAGTTTTGATCGACGAATCCACCAATTCTAGAGACCTGCCTTCTTCCCACAGTTTCCATGCCTGAAATCATAATTCACTCCATGTTATGTACACTGAAATAGTCTATTGTGAGTAGTTAAGCATTCAGAAGTTACTCAAAATGGGTGCTGCTTAATTATTCTATACACACCAGTAAGTAAATTAAGCTATAAAGCCATAGAAGATCGGATACTTGAGATGTGGAAAACTAGTGCTTCTTGATGAAACTTACATATCCTAGAAGGTTTAATGACTCATCACACAAGTAAACACCAGTACTTCTTTTGCTAGAAACGATCTCCAAGATTATCACACCAAAACTGAAGACATCAGATTTATCTGAGAAGAGGCCATTGAGGGCATATTCTGGTGACATATAGCCTCTGCAATCCATTAAGAAGGCAGTTATAGAACTTGGCATCTGTAAGATGAGACAACCTAAACGCAGTTTAAGTCAATAATATACACTCACATCGTTCCCACAACCTTGCTAGTATTTCCTTCTGCTTGGTTTCCAGCAAATTTTCTTGCCAAACCAAAATCTGAAATTTTTGGATTCATTGCATCATCCAAAAGTATATTGCTGGTCTTTAAGTCTCTATGTATGACTCGCAGTCGAGAGTAACGGTGAAGGTAAAGTATCCCCTGGGCTATCCCTTCTATGATTCTGGTGCGTTTGCACCAATCTAGTTCTATTGATCGCATTGGATCTGCAAAAACATTTATCATCTCAAAATACATTTAAGGGATGGAAAAAAATTTAGAAAAGGAAACAAAGTTAAGGTAAAGTGACCAAAATTAAAGAAAAGAGACAATGTTGAACTTGTGAAGGCCTGGAAATAAACAAACCAAATATGAATTTATCCAAGCTTTTGTTGGGCAGATACTCATAGATCAACAGTTTCTCATCTTGATGAATGCACCAAGCCAGAAGCTTGACAAGGTTTGTATGCTGAAGCCTCGCAATGAGGTCCACTTCATTCATAAATTCTTCAAAGCCTTGTCCAGAGCACTTCGAGAGTCTTTTTACAGCTATATCCTGTCCTTGCGGCAAAATTCCCTGTAATATAAAATCCGATTTCTTGTGTATTTACAAACCCAATAATCATATATCATTCATAACATATATTTAATTAATCATATCCTTATTACCTTGTATACAGGGCCAAACCCACCTTCTCCTAACTTGTTAACATCAGAGAAGTTATCTGTCGCAGAAACTACCGTGATAAAATTGAGCAATTGCAGGTCTATAGTATCCTCTCTACTTCGTACTGCACTTGAATCCGTCTCATCAGGTAGCAGTATATTGGCAACTCTGGTTTCTGTTTGCAACCGACATATAAAATTTTAAAATCTACCATGCATGGTGTTAAGAAAACAAAAGAGGTTTCTGCTCATACCTTGCCTCTTGGAACTCCTCTTTAGAATATAGCAAATTCCCACAAGGAACATTACAGAAGCAAGTGTCGGAAGTATGACTAGAAGTGGAATATTCTTGTTTGAAGAGTTTTGATCACTTGTAGAGTTGGTAACTGCACATGTAAAAGGAAAAATGAAATTAATTTCTTTTTCTAATTATTGGTTTCCTGGAAAAAAAATGAAAAATACGTATGAATTTAGAAAATACCCTCTTTGGATTGTACTCTTAACATTTTGCAGATTTGTGAATAGATTGGCATAACCTATTTAATGGACTCTAGTTGGTCCACTAATATTGTTTAATCTTGTTGCCATTACCCACAATGAACCAATCAATGAACCCCTAATTGGTAGGCAAACCATGTTCCTCAAATGGTTCACTATGATAGTAGTTTCTTAATTTACATCCATCAACGTAAGGAAACCTCAGTTACACCATCCACCAATGCAAGGAAAGACCAACTACTGATCCCAAGCCACCCAAGTGAATTAAAAAGATGATACACTAGAGCTGATGATTTCTATTGAATAAACTTTCTTTCAATAGATTCCTGTCTTTAGAATGCAAAATGTGAGCATGTTATGTTTCAGAAACAAACTTCTTGTCCACTGTTCAAAGAAGAAGATAGGATAACAACATACCGAGTTCAGATGCAGCATGTCGTATATGGAGATCTTGACCACCCTCTTCTAGCAGAGTGAGGTCTAACATCACCCCAACCCAAAGGAGACACCAGGAGCCATTACTCCAGCTGCCTACTACAGCATAAGCATATGCTATGCAATTGCATCTCCTCAAACATTCAGCTTCACATTGTTCAACTGCACTAATATTTATCATCAGAGTGAACTTATCAGGCAATTTCAACCCGCCTCTTCTCTCAAAACTATCCCCCGCATCACACTTAAATGCTTCCTGCCTCACACAACCTTCAGAGAAGTTTCCTTGATCCCATTTCACCTGGTTTCTCGGTTTGTAGCGTTGCAAGCAACTGCACGTCAAAGAAGGGCTGCTCATATTGCAAATGGCGAATGGTCCACAGGAGTTATAAAATTCACAAGGCCTTGCTGGGTGAGAAATTGCCACTGTCCAACTATTTTCCATGCTATTCCAGAGCATACCCTTGAACGAACCCGTTGAATCCAATATGTAGCGTAGAGCTACTGATCCCTGTGTGCCGGAAAACGTTAGATTCAACCACTCACCACCAGCTTCATAGGTGCAGACAACGTAGGTAGAAGCTGTGTTGGCAGCACGCATGCCTTCAATTGGAGATCCATTCCAAACCTGTTTTCGCGCGTAAGCTTCTGAGCCGTGCCAGATAATTGTCTGGAGAAATAGTACTGGATCGAATCCGAAAGAAAAATCTCCAGGGGAGGGGTCCTCTGCATCTCTCCAAGCTGTTAACCTGTTAAAGACATTAGAACGGAAATTTGACACTAGTTTCATACCAGGCAGCATTGTGTCTGTCGGGTGATCAAAGCTTCTCCAGATGTTGCCACCTTGTCCCCTCAGCACAAGGTTTCCATCGTCCTGGAGCACTGCAGTTGTGTTGCTAGCTATGCCAGAAACATTTGAAGACCAAAGAGTATTTCCAGCTGCACCAAGAATTGCAATATTTCCATCTCTGCCAATTGTCAGCACTCCAGAGGGTTCAAGCAGTGGCTTCTCTCTGTTTGCAACCCAAACTACGGGCGTATTGGGGATCTTGTTGTACCATATACCTGCATAAAGCATATAAGTCGATTTGCCAGGGAAGAAGCCCAACGCAAAGATCCCACCGGAGGAGACTATAGTCTGGTTTACTGAGAGCGGCTTGCCTGGTTCTAATCTGTCAGCGGCAGAAACCAGCCCAACAGAAGGTGATGGCATGAAGAATATGAAGCATACTAGTACTAAACCCATTTCTATTTCCCAAGAATTCTCCTCTGAGTTCTCGCACTGTCTCTTCTTCATCTCATCTTGTATTGCTTGCTAGGTTCCTCCATCTAATCTTCCTCTCCGTGTCGAAGACTTGGCAAGGTCTGCCATCCCTGGAACCAAAGCATATGCAGTTGCTTGAGGAGACTGCAGTTTCACATCCTATCTCCTCCATAGACTAAGCAAACCCAGTTGCCACAATCCTTGCTTCCTTTCGTCACTGCACTCATTTGAATATGCTAACCAGCCAGAGAAAGATGACTTTTGGCCACGTCCCATTGGAGTGTTGCGTTGAAATTTCCCTAGCGAGGACACAGTCAAATTTTTGCTAGTTCAAAGTCTCCCCACACTTCGGCGTGAGACTTCTTGGCTGTTGATGATGAGGACGTTTGAAGAATTTATTGTGAAATAAACTTAATTTTTGTTGGGATCTCCTTATAATTGTGTAAAGAGTTTATTATGTTAAAGTTATAGAGAAAATAATAGATTTTTTATTATTTAGAAGTTATGGTGTCTTTTCAGTCCCTTTTGTAACTCTTGTAACTCTCATTTGAATTTAGAGATAAGAAAAGTAGAGAGTCATGTTATGGTCATTAATGGGAGGTAAAGAGTCTCTTGTAACCACTCAAGCATAACTCTTATTTATGTAATGGACATATTTTCATGCTCCACCTTAGAGCCTTACTTAGTAAGAGTCCAAAAGTCATTTTAAGAGAATTATCTATGTAGAAAGTTCATGTAAGGTCTCTCTCTCTCTCTCTCTCTCTCTCTCTCTCTCTCTCTCTCTCTCTCTATATATATATATATATATATAGTTGTTTTCATGTAAGAAGTCATATATTATCTATAAAATATCAACTTTTTGGGGTCATCTTCAACTTTTGTGTTTTCTACTTTCTTTACACATTTTCACCACAATTCCACCTTGTGTCAGTGAGAGTCTGGCATTAGTTTCCAACAAAGTAATATCAGAACTTTGTTTCTACTAACATGGCTAGTAGGAATATGACATTCCAAATTCCTCAACTCTCCAAGATCAACTATGAAAATTGAAGCACCCAGATGAAGGCGCTTTTTGGATCCTAAGATGCATGGGATATCGTCACCCAAGGCTTTGATGAGCCGGAAGATGATGCTACCTTGACTCAAAATGAAAGAAGTTCTTTGAAGGATTTAAGAAAGAGGGATAAAAATATTATTTTTCTCATCTACCAAGGGGTGGATGAAGCTACCTTTGAAAAGATTGCCGAAGCAACTTCTTCAAATTGTGGCATGAGAGTTGCTCAAGAAGTTTTGCAAAGGAGAAGAGAGGGTGAAAAAGGTACGGCTTCAAACTTTAAGAAGTGAATTTGAAGCCTTACAAATGAATGAATCTGAGACTATCTCGACTACTACATAAGGGTGAATGTAGTTGTAAATCAACTATGAAGAAATGGCGAGACTACATCGGATGTTCATGTGGTAGAAAAGCTACTATGGTCACTTGATTTTAAGTTTGACTATGTGGTGGTGGCTATTGAAGAATCTAAAGATTTGGATACCATACCCGTCAAGCCTCGGTTTGAACAAAGACTTCTTAAGAATCTAAGTTTGCTTGTCCTTAGAGGCCCATGAACAAAGACTTCTTAAGAAGAAGGAGGCTTTGGAGCAAGCACTTGCCATCAAACTACTTTCTCTCAAAGAATGAAAATGTGAAGGCAATAATCAAAGAGGACATGATCATGGCCATGGTAGTCATGGCCGCGGTAGAAGATGAGGACGAGACACCTCCTATGAAGAGAATGAAAGTACTTCTCCAAATTCCACAAGAGGCCGTGGTAGAAGCCATGGTGATTCACATGGAAGGCCGAGGTATGGAAAATCTCAAGTTGAATGTTATAATTGTCATGGACGTGGGCATTATGTAAGTGAATGTTGGCGTGATTCCACTAATAATGATAATGAGAAGGTTAATTATGTTGAGAAGCAAAATGAAAATGAAGAACCATTTGTCTTGTTGGCATACAAATGATAAGAGAAGGACAAGCAAGAAACATGGTATCTTGACTCGGAGTAAGTAATTACATGAGTGGACAAAGAGAGATTTTAATAAATTTTGATGAGACAAATAGTGGCCAAATTACTTTTGGTAATTCCTCCAAAATAGCAATCAAAGGAAAATGTAACATCTTAATTCGTTCAAAGAATGAAAATAGTCAATTAAGTTTTTATGTTTATTATGTTCCAGAGATGAAAGATAATATTTTAAATTTGTGATAACTCTTAGAGAAAGGTTATGATATTCACTTAAAAAATCATAGTCTTTCAATAATAGATAAAAGAAATAACTTGATGGCTAGAATTGGCATGCAAAACAATAGAATGTTTATTTTGAATATTCAAAATGAAATTACAAAGTCCTTGAAAGCATGTTTTAAAGATCTCTCTTGGCTATGACATTTGAGATATGGGCATCTTAACTTGATAAAAAGATTGCTTCATATTGATTATTCGAATGAGTTATGTGAAGGTTTTATTGTTGACAAGTGATGAGGCAGAATCCGATTCGGCCCATTTAAACAAGCCCAAACTCCGCTCAGCCCAGCAGCAGCAGTGCAAGGCCCTCAGGGAAGCCTTCGGCCCATCAGCGGCCCAGCAGCCCTCAGCCCATAAGCGGCATCGTCGCTCCCGGCCCAACAGGCTTCAGCCCGTCAGCGGCCCACCAGCCTACGGCCCGGGAACAGCGCGGCAGCCCAGGGTCCAACAAGCTTCGGCCCATCAGCGGCCCAACCCCCTTCGGCCCGATAGCCGAGTCGGCCCACTCCGGTGGCGGACCAGGTACTATGGCGGTTTACCAGTAAGCCCGCGTTTAGTCCTATATCGGCTGCCACCGTTAACCATCCTCTATCCTTTGCTATAAATACACCGCTATTTATTGCCAAAGGTATGCTCTCTGAAGCCTCCGAGACCCTTAAGGACTACGGTCCAAATAGCATTAAAGCTACTCTTTGCCTTCTGAATCGAACTATCTTCAGGAGCTAACTTGACCGTCGGAGGGGGTTCCTAAGGGCCAGAGCCCGGGACTCCTGCTGACTGGTTTCTTCTTCTTTCCCTCCTGCAGGAGCTCGGTTGGAATCATCTCCGACCTTCCCGAGTCGGTCTCGGCCGCCGACCTCGGACTCCTCTCTCTGGTCTCGACGCCGTTCGCCGGCTGCCCCGCCATCGAGGAGACTCAGCATCGCGCCATCCCCTCGACTTCCGAAGGAGCTTCGGCCGTAACTTCCCGGAGCAAGCCAGCCGCCGACCGAGCCAGTCTCGGCCTTCGGACCTTCGGCTTCGCCTCTGCTTCCTCCGCCTTCCGGATCCCCGTCGGGCCTCGATAACACCGATCCGAACCGGCTTTAGATCCACTTCTTCGAATTCCAGCCTCGGAATCCGGTCGTGATAGCTTCGGCTACATCAACAAGCATTATAAAAAGAGTTTTCCAAAAGAAGCAATAAGAAAGACAAATGGGCCACTCCAACTCATTCACACCGATTTATGTGGGCCAATTTATCCAACATCATTTGGTAAGAATATATCTTTTCTTATATTTACGGATGATTTTACTAGAAAGACATAGGTGTATTTTTTTAAAAAAATATCCAAAGTATTCGATATTTTCAAGAAGTTCAAGGTATTTATAGAAAAGCAAAGTGGTTGCTATATTAAAACCATGAGATCGGATAGAGGTGGAGAATTCACATTAAATAATTTTGAAACATTTTGTGAAGAATATGGGATTCACCGTCCATTAACGGCTCCATATTCACCATATAAAAATGGGAGTCACGGAGAGAAAAAATCAGACCATTCTCAATATGGCCCGAAGTATGTTGAAGAGCAAAAAAATGCCGAAAGAGTTTTGAATGGAGGCCGTGATTTGTGCGGTCTATTTGTTGAATAGATGTCCCACACAAGACTTGACAAATATGACACCGCATGAAGCATGGTATGAAGAGAAGCCAAATGTTTCTCATTTACAGGTGTTTGGAAGTATAGCCTATACACATGTATTGGATCAAAGGGGAACCAAGCTAAATGACAGAAGTAAAAGGTATATCTTTCTTAGGTATGATCTACGTACTAAAGGCTATAAATTGTTTAATCATTCTAATAAAAAAGTTGATATGAATGATGATGTGATTTTTGATGAAAAAGCCACATGGAATTGGAATATTAATAAAACTAGTAAAAATATGAACCCACTAGTTGATGAAAATGAAGATACACATGAAGTGCCTCATTTACCTTAATTACCACAACCTTTGACACCTTCATCTCCACATAATGGTGGATCTCCATCATCCTCCTCATCGTCGAGAGGAAGTTCGAGACAAAAGAAGATGAGATCTCTTGATAAGATCTACAATGTAACTGAAAATCAAAATGATCTAACCCTCTTTTGTCTTTTTGTAGATTGATAACCTCTAACACTATGATGCAGTAAAAAATAAAAGATGGAGAAATGTTATAGATGAAGAAATCAAATCCATAGATAAGAACAACACATAAGAATTGGCGGTTCTTCCAAAAGGCAAGAAGACAATTAGTGTGAAGTGTGTGTACAAAATGAAGAAGAATGTCAAATGAGAAGTTAAAAGATACAAAGTAAGATTAGTAGCCAAAGGATATAAACAAAATGTCGTAATTGACTATGATGAGGTATTTGCTCCGGTTGCCCGTTCGAAAACCATTCGTTCGATTATTACTTTGGCGGCTCAAAATCATTGGAGTATTTTTCAAATGAATGTTAAATCGGCATTATTCAATAGTTTTTTTTATGAAGAAGTTTACATTGATCAACCTTTGGGTTATATGAAGAAAGGGCACGAAGGAGCAGTTATAAAGCTCAACAAGACACTTTATGGTTTGAAGCAAGTACCTTGAGAATGGAATAATATAATTGACAATTATTTTTTGCAAAATAATTTTGCCAAATATCCTTATGAGTATCCACTTTATTTGAAGATAAATGAAAATAGAGACATGTTGTTTGTTTATTTGTATGTAGATGATTTGATTTTTACATAAAACAATCCACATATATTTAAAGAATTCAAGGAATGTATGGTTTAAAAATTTGAAATGACAGAGATTGACCTTATGTTCTATTTTCTTGGTATTGAAGTAAAACAAACAACTGAAAGTATTTTCATATCACAAGAAAGTTATGCACAAGAAATTATCAAGAAGTTCAACATGGAATATTGTAATCCGGTCAACACTCCCGTAGAAAGGGACATCAAATTGTTAAAACTTTATTCAACTTTATTGAAGAATTTGATTGGAAGCTTTAAACATTTGACATGCACAAGGCCAATATAGTGTTGGTTTACTGAGCCGATATATGGAAGAGCCAAAGTCATCACATTTCAAAGCCGCCAAGGAAATTTTTCAGTACATCAAAAGTACTATCTATCATGGATTATTTTATTCATCATCTAAGGAGTTTAATCTTGTAGTCTACTCCGATAGTGATTGGGGAAGTAACGTCAATGAAATGAAGAGCACCACTGGATTTGTATTCTTCTTAGGAGGTACGACATCCACTTAGTTTTCTAAGAAGCAACTTATTGTTACACTTTCTACTTGTGAAGCGGAGTATGTATATTATCATCTGGAGTGTGTCATCCACTTTGGTTAAGAAATTTATTCAATAATCTTCATGTTTATCAAAGAGAGCTGATGTATCTTTTGAATGCCATCGTTAAAGTATAAAACCACCAATCTTAAATTTCGATTCTCAATAAAAATAAAGATATAGCAGTTGGTTGAGATCGGGTCGAATCCACCGGAAAATAATTTTTTAGCTTTGAAAATCTTGAGTTTTTAGCAAAAATTGTTGATAAGTGTGACTTTGAGATACAAGTTTAGAAAAGATAATTATATAATTGCCAGAATTTAATCACACATCTAAAACATTAAAACACCTAATTTTTATTAAGGAAATACTACTACGACACTATTGATGAAATTAAACAAAATATGTGAATCTAACTAAATAATCTAAGTCTAGAAAAGCAATAGAAATATCCATAAGATTAAAAATGACAATAACTTGATCACTATTAATGAAATTAAAAAAAAATACAATGGTTCTTTAAAAAAAACAATAAAAGAAATGCTACCTAATTGCTTAACACCTAAAATAAACTAATTAAAACATGAACAACAGGAAGGCCATAATGAAAGGCCTGGTTGCAGGGGGCGTTGTAGGCCGATTGTTGTGGAGGCAGGCACAGTGCGCCTGGGTAGTAGCAACGAAGCGAGGCGTAGTGTGCCGATGTCTGGACGACAGGGCTGCTGGGCACGAATACGCAGACCGAGATGGGCGCGAAGCAGGCAGATGAGCTGTGCGTGGGCAATGAGGGGCTCGTGGCTGGCGCGGGCCACATACGGCCGGAGCAGGTGCACGACAGGCGCAGCAGTTGTAAGGATCGAGACTTTCGGATCCGGTTTTCGGGTCGGACCCTGTAGTTCTAGCCCTTGTGAGGGGCGGGGATTCTGAGTAGAATCGCGTCAGGACCTCGAGACGCGTTTTGAACGGCGTCCACCGTGGCAGACGTGTTTCAGGTTCTGCCACGTGAGTGCCACGTGCACTGACCTTGGGCCGCGAGAGTCCGGCCCTGTCAGGTCGTCCGAACGGCGTCCGTGTGGGTCGACGCCTTTTAGACTACGACTCTGGGTGTGTCAGAGTACGGCCCTGACAAGTTGTCTGAATGGCGTCTGTGTAGGTCGACGCGTTTCAGAATCTTGTCAGAGCGGCCGTCACGTTACCTGATAGGCGTCCGTGCATGTCGACGTGTTTTAGCCAGTTTCTGGTTAACCCTGCGAGCCCTCCTTCTTTCCCTCATTTTCTCCTACTCTCCTTCTCTCCTCCTCCTCCGGTGACCGGCGGCGACCCCCCTCCTCCTCCCTCTTTCCCTCACACCATTTCGCCTCTCCCTCCACTCCATCTTCTACCTGGCTCCTACCCCTACCACCTCCACTTCCACTGCGGCGTTCTACTCTCCGGACGGCGGCCGACGTCACGGGAGGGCTAGGACGACCTCGGCAGTACCGGCGGCGACGTGGGGCGAGACAGGCGGGCGGCTTGAAGCTCGGAGGCGTTCGAGTGTCCGGTAGGGTGACGTTCCCCATAGCGTTGTGTTTAAAATCATGTTTTTCCTCGTTTATGCATGTGGTAGATCTTTGGTTTCGAGGGTTAGAATGAGCATGTTTAGGATTTCTATGAGGGTGTTCGCCTATGGATGGTATTGCTCCTCGTTTCCCTCCATTTTGGATGATTTTTGGGGTTGAAAGAGAGCCCTCGGGCTTAGGGCAGTTCTGGTTCCTGGGGTTGAAAGACGTCGTGCATGGACGACGCCTTTTAGAAGGGCGTCGGGCCATCACGACGCCTTTTAGACAGGAATCGACTGACAGAAAGTCTGCCAGTTGGGGATTATGTGGCTAAAAGACGTCGGGGGTAAACGACGCGTTTTTGAATGGCGTCAGGAACTCACGACGCGTTTTAACCGCAGAAATCTCCTGAATAAGACCTTGGAATTTCCGGATTTCCGTGTTGAATGGCGTCTGGGGATGTCGACGCCTTTTAAAAGGCGACCACTGGTGTCGACTCCTTTTAAGGCCAGATTCTGAAAACTGATTTATATGAACTTGTACTTGGAGCTTGAATGGCGTCGACCTTGGTCGACGCGATTCAAGACAGAATCTCACTAACTCATGCCAGTAAAACGTGTTCATACTGCTAGATAGCTGGTTAGTACATGTTTTAGTGCACCCTATAGAGATGGATTCCTCATGATCGGATGGTTCTATGTGTGTTATGCGATCGCGGGCTTTTCACGTGACCGGATCGCACTGTGTTGGGTTTTCAGTTACTGTGGACCTGGAGTGACATTGTAGCACTTTATCACCCTGTGCTGGTGGGGGCGTGAGCACAGCGCCGGTGGGGGCGTGGGCGGGGTGACGCCTAGTGAGAGAGGGTCACCTGGTGAACCCCGGGATCAGCTAGTACCGGTGTCGAAGTGGTACATTCGGAGAGTCACTCATGCTGAGGGAAGGGGTAGTCACCTGAGCCAGTTGGGCCGGAGTAGCGAGCGTGCTATCCGAGGGGCTACTCCTTGGTCTCAGCGGGTCGAGGTTTTTCTCACCGTTGTTTGTACGGTCGGCGAGTTCTATCGAGACGGCAGTTGTGGGTTTTCTAACGGTTGGTTTAGAATGTGCATGATTATTATATTTCAACTGCATGTGTTCTCACGTAGAGAATTAGATATTGTACCTGCCACTACACTTGTTACTTTACTATTAGCTGTACTTTATACTTGTGGGTGTGTGCGTGGGCAGTGGGGATCGAAGGATCCCTACTGAGTCTTGTCTTGAGACTCACCCCTGCGGTTTTCAGGTGAGGACTCCCAGCAGACTTAGAGCGGCGTGTGCGGCCGGGTGTGGTGTGCCTTCAGCGGTTGTTCCGGGGTATGCCCCGATGTAGTTGTTATTTATCTTTGGCCTGTATGTTTAATTATTTCCTTCTGTTGGAGAATGTAATTATTTGCTGTATCGAGTCGCATTGTAATAATTTTAATTCCTGCACTTTTATTTCAATTCAATGCGATGTGAATGTTTAGCTTAGTTTATTATTTATTTCCCAGACTTACTAGATCCTGGTTTGGTCCCAAATTAATGATTCGGTACCCATTTAGTAATCGGATCCCCAATTATAGGGTGGCGGGTCGTTACAGTTGGTATCAGAGCATACGGTCTGGCAAATAAATAAATAACTAGGTTAAATGTTGAAAATTCGGCAAATAAATACATTATCCCGTACAGGCACGGCGGTAGCATAGGTTTTAGGACTATAATTAGAACTTTTGATTTTGTAATTATAGGTGAGTAGATGGCTCCCAGGAAGAGGATGCCAGTTATTCGAGAGCGGGGAGATGTCCCTAGTGGGTCCGAGGCAGGGAGGCCGAGTGTTGAGCAGTTTATGGAGGCCATGATGGATACTATGGCTCGATATCAGACTCGAGATCCTAGCGAGGGTTCTAGTACTCGGGGAGGGACCACAGCTACACTTGAGAGGTTCTTGAAGCTGAGGCCACCTCACTTCACCGGTCGTCCCGACCCTGACGAGGCCATTCATTGGCTTAGAGAGATTGAGAAGACTTTTGATACTATGGACTGTGCAGCAGTAGAGAGGACCCCACTGGCTACCTTCATGCTGAAGGATAGCGCCTATGACTGGTGGACCACACTGAAGAGTTTGTCTTATGGGGACAGGAGTCTTAGGGAAATTTCTTGGGAGACCTTTGTCAAGGAGTTCAATGCACAATATTTCCCTAGACATGTCCAGCGAGCCAAGGAGGGGGAGTTTATGGATCTGACGCAGGGGAGTATGACGGTACTTGAGTACGAGGCGAAGTTTGTTTCGCTGGGACGATTCGTGCCTTTTATATCTGGGGACGAGGTGCGTCGCACGGAGAGGTTTGTGGATGGGCTTAGGCTCAGTTTGAGGGACTTCGTGGCATCCCATTGTTGTACAGACCTGGCGTCAGCAGTTAGGCGTGCAGCAACTGTAGAGGCTCAGCAGAACCAGTCGGCCCGGGTTAGAGGGCAGACTGTTCAGGGGCCAGTGCGAGGCAGGGGTAAGGCTACAGCACCGGCTCCTTCTTTCGGATCGGGATCGTCTTCTCTCGGCTCCCGATTCAGGAGATTCTTCAGGGGTGGTGGCAGCAGTAGTGGCAGCAGCGGCAGCAGCAGGCCCAGGCATGGTCAGCAGAGTCAGTCAGCGTCCAGTGCACAGCAGGAGCCAGCTCAGAGGCTTTCGGCAGTTTGTCAGCAATGTGGTGGTGCTCATGGCGGGACTCAGTGTCCCACTCTTCCCAGGAGGTGTTTTACTTGCGGCCAACAGGGCCATCTGGCGAGGCAGTGCCCGCAGGGGCATAGTCAAGGGCAGGGTCATGGCGATCAGAAGAAGCCGAGGACTCAGGGGAGAGTTCTAGCTATCACCAGGAGGGAGGCTCGCGCGTCCAACTTGGTGGAAGGTACACTCTCTGTCCTTGGGAACTCTGCGCATGTGTTGATCGATTCAAGTGCTTCGCATTCTTTTATTTCTGAGCAGTTCCTAGATATTCTTTCTGCACCCGTTGATGAGTTGTCTGATGGTCTGATGGTTGAGGTTCCTTCTGGAGACTTCATGATATCTTATAATTGTTTGAGGAATGTTCCCTTGACCATTGAGGGTCATGTGCTACCTGCCCAGTTGATTGTACTTGCTATCCGTGATTTTGATATCATCCTGGGTATGGATTGGTTGGAAGCCTTTTATGCGGAGGTGGACTGCCACAGGAAGAGGGTGCGCTTCTCTATTCCAGACATCCCGACCTTCTTCTTCCAAGGTATTAGGCTTTCTTCTCGAGGTATTCTCATTTCTGCCTTTAAGGCACGGAGGTTGCTTGCTGGTGGCTGCGAGGCTTTCTTAGCCTTTGTCGTTGTTTCTGATGTCTGTGCTAGTCCCAGTCCCTGGGAGGTGCCTGTTGTTTGTGATTTCGTCGGTGTATTTCCTGAGGAGCTGCCTGGCCTTCCTCCTCAGCGAGAGGTCGAGTTTACCATCGAGCTTGCACCAGGTACGGCGCCTTTGTCTAAAGCCCCGTATCGGATGGCGCCAGCCGAACTCGCTGAGTTGAAGGCGCAATTGCAGGAGTTGCTGGATAAGGGATTCATTCGTCCCAGTACATCTCCATGGGGTGCTCCAGTTCTGTTTGTCAGAAAGAAGGATGGTTCTTTGAGACTGTGCATCGATTATAGGCAGCTGAACCAGGTGACAATAAAGAATAAGTACCCGCTTCCTAGAATCGATGATTTGATGGATCAGCTGCAGACGGCGAGTGTGTTTTCCAAGATCGATCTGAGATCTGGATACTATCAGATGAGAATCAGGGATGTGGATGTTAGTAAGACGGCTTTCAGGACTCGGTATGGGCATTATGAGTTTTTGGTTATGCCCTTCGGCTTAACCAATGCTCCGGCGGCCTTTATGGATCTGATGAACCGAGTCTTCAGGACCTACCTGGACCAGTTTGTAGTTGTGTTTGTTGATGATATTCTGATCTATTCTTCTTCTGAGGAAGAGCACGCTGCTCATCTTCGGGCAGTGTTGCAGGTCCTGAGAGAGCACCAACTTTATGCCAAGTTCAGCAAATGTGAATTTTGGCTAAACGAGGTGCACTTCCTTGGGCACGTTATTTCGGGTGAAGGGATCGCAGTAGATCTAGCCAAGATCGTGGCAGTAATGGACTGGAGCAGACCGACTTCAGTGACTGAGATCAGGAGCTTTCTGGGGCTTGCCGGTTATTACAGGCGGTTTGTTCAGGGATTTTCTTCGATAGCGGCCCCCTTGTCGAGGTTGACTCGAAAGGGAGTTCGTTTCGTGTGGACTGAGGATTGTGAGCAGAGTTTTATTGAGTTAAAAACTCGTCTCACGTCAGCCCCAGTGTTGGTGCTTCCATCTGGGTCAGGTGGATTTGTGGTTTACTCAGATGCATCCCGTCGAGGTTTGGGAGCAGTCCTTATGCAGCATGACAGGGTAGTTGCTTATGCTTCTCGGCAGCTGAAGAAGCATGAAGAGAACTATCCTACTCATGATTTGGAGCTTGCAGCTGTGGTGTTTGCACTGAAGATCTGGAGGCATTACTTATACGGAGAAAAATTTCAGATTTTTACAGATCACAAGAGCTTGAAATATGTGTTCACTCAGAGAGACCTGAATCTGAGGCAGCGGAGGTGGATGGAGTTTATTAAGGATTATGACTTTGACCTTTCTTATCATCCGGGCAAGGCGAATGTGGTGGCAGACGCCTTGAGTCGGAAGACGGTCATGTCATACCTCATGATTCGGGAGTGGAAATTATTTGAGCAGGTGGTGGAATCCTCCTTTAGGGTTCCACGTGAAGAGGATAGAGCAGTACTTGTCAGCTTGACTGTGAGACCGGCTGTGTACCATGCTGTGATTGAGGCTCAGAGGGCAGATGCTGAGTTACCACAGATTCTCCAGAGGTCTGAGGTTGAGTTGTGGGATGATGGTACCGTCAGATTCAGAGGCAGACTCTATGTCCCGACTGAGGAAGACGTGCGCAGATGTGTTCTTGATGAGGCGCACCGTTCGAGGTATGCAGTGCATCCCGGGACAACAAAGATGTATCACTGTTTGAGGAGGCACTTCTGGTGGCCCGGTATGAAAAGAGATGTGGCTGAGTATGTGGCTAGATGCATGACATGCCAGCAGGTTAAAGCCGAGCATCAGAGACCAGGAGGGTTGCTGCAGCCCTTACCGATTCCTGAGTGGAAATGGGAGCATGTGACGATGGACTTTGTAATGGGTTTGCCTGCATCCCCTAGCAGGAGAGACGCTATCTGGGTCATCGTTGATCGGCTGACCAAGTCGGCACACTTCCTAGCCATTAGGAAGGACTGGTCAGTCGGCAAGCTGGCTAAGTTGTTTGTGGACCGGATTATCTCTCTGCACGGGGTACCCTTGTCCATTGTATCAGATCGAGATCCGAGGTTTACTTCCAGATTCTGGAAGAGATTTCAGCAGGCGTTGGGAACTCAGTTGGCTTTCAGCTCGGCCTACCATCCAGAGACTGACGGACAGTCGGAGAGGACTATTCAGACCCTGGAGGATATGCTCAAGGCGTGTTGCCTAGACTGGGGAGGTTCGTGGGAACAACATTTGTCCACTGTGGAGTTTGCCTACAACAACAGCTATCATTCTAGCATCGGCATGGCGCCTTATGAGGCTTTGTATGGGCGGCCGTGTCGATCTCCGGTGTGTTGGTCCGAGATCGGTGAGAGGCAGATAGCAGGACCTGAATTAGTGCAGCAGTGTGCTGAGATTGCCAGGACAGTTCGGCAGAGGTTGACCGCAGCTCAGAACAGACAGAAGAGTTATGCTGACATCCGACGGAGACCACTTGAATTTGAGGTTGGGGACCACGTGTTTCTCCGAGTCTCACCCTCCAAGGGAGTGATGAGATTCGGGAAGCGAGGCAAGCTGAGTCCGCGATATATTGGATCTTTTCCCATTCTTGCTCGAATTGGGGAGACCGCGTATCAGCTGGCCTTGCCGCCCAGTCTTGCAGGAGTGCACGATGTGTTCCATGTATCCTTGCTGAGGAAGTACGTTCAAGATCCGTCCCATGTGTTGGATATTTCAGAGTTGGAGGTCGCTGAGGATTTGTCATTTCCAGAGTATCCTGTTCGTATTGAGGATCGCAGAGATCAGGTCTTACGAAACAAGGTCGTACCGTTGGTCAAGGTGATTTGGCAGTACCGCTCCGGAGGTGAGGCAACCTGGGAGCGAGAGGATGAGATGCGGCAGCAATTTCCTTATCTCTTTTCGTAAGTATCCCTGTGAACTTGTATCCCCGTTGTGACCTTGTTATTCCTAGCGTTCAATTTCGAGGGCGAAATTTCTTTTAAGGGGGGGAGAATGTAAGGATCGAGACTTTCGGATCCGGTTTTCGGGTCGGACCCTGTAGTTCTAGCCCTTGTGAGGGGCGGGGATTCTGAGTAGAATCGCGTCAGGACCTCGAGACGCGTTTTGAACGGCGTCCACCGTGGCAGACGCGTTTCAGGTTCTACTACGTGGGTGCCACGTGGACTGACCTTGGGCCGCGAGAGTCCGGCCCTGTCAGGTCGTCTGAACGGCGTCTGTGTGGGTCGACGCCTTTTAGACTGCGACTCTGGATGTGTCAGAGTACGGCCCTGACAAGTTGTCTGAATGGCGTCTGTGTAGGTCGACGCGTTTCAGAATCTTGTCAGAGCGGCCGTCACGTTACCTGATAGGCGTCCGTGCATGTCGACGCGTTTTAGCCAGTTTCTGGTTAACCCCGCGAGCCCTCCTTCTTTCCCTCATTTTCTCCTACTCTCCTTCTCTCCTCCTCCTCCGGTGACCGGCGGCGACCCCCCTCCTCCTCCCTCTTTCCCTCACACCATTTCGCCTCTCCCTCCACTCCATCCTCTACCTGGCTCCTACCCCTACCACCTCCACTTCCACTGCGGCGTTCTACTCTCTGGACAGCGGCTGACGTCACGGTGGGGCTAGGACGACCTCGGCGATACCGGCGGCGGCGTGGGGCGAGACAGGCGGGCGGCTTGAAGCTCAGAGGCGTTCGAGTGTCCGGTAGGGTGACGTTCCCCATAGCGTTGTGTTTAAAATCATGTTTTTCCTCGTTTATGCATGTGGTAGATCTTTGGTTTCGGGGGTTAGAATGAGCATGTTTAGGATTTCTATGAGGGTGTTCGCCTATGGATGGTATTGCTCCTCGTTTCCCTCCATTTTGGATGATTTTTGGGGTTGAAAGAGAGCCCTCGGGCTTAGGGCAGTTCTGGTTCCTGGGGTTGAAAGACGTCGTGCATGGACGACGCCTTTTAGAAGGGCGTCGGGCCATCACGACGCCTTTTAGACAGGAATCGACTGACAGAAAGTCTGCCAGTTGGGGATTATGTGGCTAAAAGACGTCGGGGGTAAACGACGCGTTTTTGAATGGCGTCAGGAACTCACGACGCGTTTTAACCGCAGAAATCTCCTGAATAAGACCTTGGAATTTCCGGATTTCCGTGTTGAATGGCGTTTGGGGATATCGACGCCTTTTAAAAGGCGACCACTGGTGTCGACGCCTTTTAAGGCCAGATTCTGAAAACTGATTTATATGAACCTGTACTTGGAGCTTGAATGGCGTCGACCTTGGTCGATGCGATTCAAGACAGAATCTCACTAACTCATGCCAGTAAAACGTGTTCATACTGCTAGATAGCTGGTTAGCACATGTTTTAGTGCACCCGATAGAGATGGATTCCTCATGATCGGATGGTTCTATGTGTGTTATGCGATCGCGGGCTTTTCACGTGACCGGATCGCACTGTGTTGGGTTTTCAGTTACTGTGGACCTGGAGTGACATTGTAGCACTTTATCACCCTGTGCTGGTGGGGGCGTGAGCACAGCGCCGGTGGGGGCGTGGGCGGGGTGACGCCTAGTGAGAGAGGGTCACCTGGTGAACCCCGGGATCAGCTAGTACCGGTGTCGAAGTGGTACATTCGGAGAGTCACTCATGCTGAGGGAAGGGGTAGTCACCTGAGCCAGTTGGGCCGGAGTAGCGAGCTTGCTATCCGAGGGGCTACTCCTTGGTCTCAGCGGGTCGAGGTTTTTCTCACCGTTGTTTGTACGGTCGGCGAGTTCTATCGAGACGGCAGTTGTGGGTTTTCTAACGGTTGGTTTAGAATGTGCATGATTATTATATTTCGACTGCATGTGTTCTCACGTAGAGAATTAGATATTGTACCTGCCACTACACTTGTTACTTTACTATTAGCTGTACTTTACACTTGTGGGTGTGTGCGTGGGCAGTGGGGATCGAAGGATCCCTACTGAGTCTTGTCTTGAGACTCATCCCTGCGGTTTTCAGGTGAGGACTCCCAGTAGACTTAGAGCGGCGTGTGCGGCCGGGCGTGGTGTGCCTTCAGCAGTTGTTCCGGGGTATGCCCCGATGTAGTTGTTATTTATCTTTGGCCTGTATGTTTAATTATTTCCTTCTGTTGGAGAATGTAATTATTTGCTGTATCGAGTCGCATTGTAATAATTTTAATTCCTGCACTTTTATTTCAATTCAATGCGATGTGAATGTTTAGCTTAGTTTATTATTTATTTTCCAGACTTACTAGATCCTGGTTTGGTCCCAAATTAATGATTCGGTACCCATTTAGTAATCGGATCCCCGATTATAGGGTGGCGGGTCGTTATAGCAGTAGCTGGCGGCATTAGGCATGAATGCCTGGTAGTGTGTCGTGTGGAAAGGCGGTGAGCGATGCTTTGGGCGTTGGCGGCACAGGCAATGAGATCGCCCCCTGCGAAACTCGCAGGGGCGACGCGTGGCGCTGGCAGGCCCGGGCGCTGCTACTAGCTCAGGCAGACGGCGACATGTGGCGTCGAGCACTACTACTAGCGTGGGCGGACGTGAGAGAGGGAAGAAAAAGGCAAAGAAAGTTAGGGAGAGAGCAGTGGGCGAGAGAGAGAAAAAGACAAATGCAGAGAGAGATAGAGAACAGGCGAACAGAAGAAAGAGAGAGAGAGAGAGAGGAGGAGAAAGATAAAGATGAAAAAAAGAGACAAAGAGAGATGCATGTGTGAGAAAGCAGAGAGAGAATCGGGGAGAGAAAAAAAGCAAGAGAAAATGCAGAAGAAGGAGAAAATGGCAGAGAGAGAGAGAGAGACTCGGTTGAGGGTAGAAGAATAGTGAATTTGGACTCCCCCTTCTTAATTTTATAGATAAAAGAGAGATTTTGAAATTCAAAAAAGTAACAAAGAGGTTTAAATTTTGCATTAAACTCATTCCCTTAATTGGAGGATCCTCCTTCAAGATAAATAGGGTTTTTGAAATTTAAATTTTGAAAGAAATATCTCTATCTTTGAATTTCAAGATTCCCTCCTCTCTCTCTCTATCTTAATTGGCATGTGGGCCCCACTTGAAGAGAAAACACGAAAATAAAATATTATTTTTCCCATGATTTGAACCTTAGTCACTTCACTGGAGTTCAAGTGGCCTAACCACTATGCCATCTGTTCGTTCATGTCTTGCATCCACATAAAATAATAATTAGCTCTCTGCGGCAATTAATAAACTGTTCAGATGTACATTAAATCTTCGATAATTGCCGAAAAGCCCTTATTGAGAACGAAATTGTCGCACTAAATTAATCCCATGAAATGATGATATTTTTAATTTTGAATTTTACAAAATTGACATATTTGAAAGTATTATTGATTCATCTATCATTCCATATGGTTTTGTTCATAAAATCGTAAGTGTGGTGTGCAAAATTTTATCTATTTATTATCTAAAAATATGTAATTATCACATCCCCCAACTTAATTATTGTTAGTCCCTTAGCAATGCAATCAGTAAAAAATTAGGACTACTATGATTAGTAAAAAAAATCAAACTTCATTTTAAAGGATATCTATCACAAATAGTAGGCAATTTAAGTTAAAGTTCTCATTCTCCCCCCACTATACTTAGAATCAAGATAGGTGCTTGTGCATAACAGTTGACATGCTTGGAGTTCATTTCCATCATGTCTAGTATATCATTGCCTTTGTTGGCCTTTGGAGAAGAACTACCCGGGGGAGAGAGAGAAAAAAAAAAAAAAAGAGATCTCTTGATTAGTTGGCTAGACCTGTTTTTCAATTTTCGCCCCGACTCAATACTTTTTAGGATTTGGTCTTATTTTGTTGTTAGAGACTTTTTATTTAGCGCGCCTTTTTTTCATTTGGTTGCGCTTTGAGAGTGTGTATTTTTTGCCACCCTCTTTACTTTGCGTGAGGGGAGGATGTGTTTGCCACCATCCTTCTTTTGGCTCTTTTGAAGCATATCTATTACTTATCATTTGATTTTCATGCTTCTAATTGTCCCTTTTTCGAGATGACCGCCTCCTCAGGATGCCGAGTGGATTGATCCCCTATTACAAATCCTAATCTCCCTTTCGTTTGACCCCAAAAACTAAAAACAGATTGGGTAATCCTACACTTTGGGTTAACTCTATCAACTCTATACTTTCAAGATCTTCCACTCTTTCCAAGCTGTCGTGTGTGTGCAAATCATCCTGTTGTGACTTCTTGTGAAGAGAGGGTAATTCTAACTTTTACTCAACTTTCTAGCTTGAGATTGATTTATTTAAGACTTTCTAAATGAAGCATAATAGAAAAGAAACTCAGTTGGAGTGTGAAAATGCAAAAATTTTTTATTTTTTTATTTTTTGTCATTTTCTTAAAAGATTATTCAATATGCACAATGATTCCCCCCCCCCCCCCCCCAACTTGAATGACATTGTCCTCAATAGCATGGTAATGAAAAGAACCATAAAGAATTACAATCAAAATGAGAAGATTGGGTTGCCTCCCAATAAGCACTAAGTTTAACGTCTTCAACATGCAAAAGCTCATCATCCTAAGTCAATTAAGTCATTTTCATCCATCTCATGGCCTTTTTTAGTGATCTTGCTATTCATTGCCATATTTATCCTAATCATGAAGAGGTAATCCAACCTATGTAGCCACTTGACAAACTCATTCTCTCTTATTTCATCTGTGACTAGATTTGATTGTCTTTGCAACTCTCTACAAAGTCTAGCATTGCTCTTTACGTGTATGTCTAGAGAGGGTAAAGATCTATGCTCAGATTGTAGAGAACATAGGGAAGTTGTCTCATAGTGTCAATTGAGCAAAGGTTCAATAGTCGGCATGAAGTTAAGAGAATGAGGTGAATCTCGAATGTATGAGCTTCATCTGTGGGGAAAAATATTGTTCAATATCTAAGCTTGTGTCTATGTTTGCTTCATCAATGGGAAAAAGGAAATACTCAAGATTTGGACTAACATTCATTATATCATCCATGGTATGTACTATGTAACATCCTTCCTTTTGTCCTAGTTCCTCAGGGGCTTTAAAAATGTTGATTTCAATCTGTCTGTCCTCAAAAAAAATGTCCATCTTGCCAATTGCACAATTGATATTTGCCTTTGCTGTAGTTAAGAATGGACATCCCAAAATGATTGGAGTGTGGTTCAAATATGAGGATGGGGCCATATCCAGAATAAGGAAGTCCACAGGGAAATAGCAATCTTCAATCTAGACAATCACATCCTCAATCAGCCCTCATAGTACTTTAACTGATCGATCTGTTAGTTGGAGAATAATAGGTGTGGCTTTCAGTTCTCCCAGATCTAGTTCTTTATAGACAGAAGTGGACAAAAGATTCACACAGGCCCTAAGATCCAGAAGTACTTTGTCAAATGTGATGCCTCCTATATCACAAGAAATGAGAGGGGCACCAGGGTCTTTAAGTTTTTGAGAAAGTTGATTTAGCACCACCGCACGAACATCCTCTAAGAGCACGATTCTTTCGGGCGCCGCATAAGGTCTTCGTCTTTGGGTACACAACTCTTTAAGGAAATTTGCATAGGCTGGGACGTGCTTGATGGCCTCGAGGAGGGGAATATTGATGTGGACTTGTTTGAACAGTTCCAACATCTCCTTATTCTGGGCCAACTTCTGTTTGCTAGAGGCCTTGGATTCTAAAACACTTGGGAAGGGGACCTTGGGTTGATATGGGCTAAGGCCTTCATCTATCTTTTCTTTTCCTTTAGCCTCTCCACCCAACTTAATCTGGATTTTAGGTTGAAAAATGTTGTCTATTTATGGGAGCTCTCATCTGCTGCTTGAGACTTAGAAGGATCCGCTAAGATTTTACCATTTCTTAAGACTGAGATGGCATTAGCATTCTCAACATGTGAAGAATTTTTGGTGGGGTTCGTATCTACCACCACGATTTTTTCAATGGAACGTTATGCCTTTCGGCATTAAAAGTCATTTTATGGCATGGATGGGCCGAGTTCAAGCCTTTGAGGAATGGATAGGAGTGGTTGTTGTTGGAAACCCGGAGGATAGTTTCGTGGGTTTGCAATGGGATGACTGGATAATAGACTTACTTTTCTCCTCATAGTGGTATCAGCCATTTGGCCAAGTTGGGCTTCCAATTTTGCAATGGATTGTTGTTGAAAGATGACAAGTTGTTGCAATGTTGCTGTTATTGTTGTTGGTTCATGAGTAGTTGTTGCAACATATTGAATTTTTCATCATTTTGATTTGGTGGTTGAAGTTGTGGAAGTTGATATAAAGGCTGAGAATACATGGCTTAAGCATTATTGGGCTAAAAATAAGGGGCTTGAGTTTAGGTATGTTGACCCTTATTGAAAGCTTGGTTTTGGAAATGATTTTGTTGTTGAGCTCTATTCTGAAACTTTTGGGTTGGTGGATTTGGAGCTTAGGCCTACTGGGGTTTCCATGACAAGTTTGGATGACTCTTTTAGCCTGGGTTGTATGTGTTAGAATATGGGTCATGATTGGGCTTAGAATAACCCTAGGTTACTTGGACTTGCTCCTGAATAAATGGTGGTAATTGGGCTACAGTGGGACACTCACTGACATGGTGAGTGTAGACACGCTAATTTTGACGACATTTCGAGTAAATTTCATATCATACAATAATGCCTCATAATGGTCTGATAATTAATCATTAATTAATTTTTATTAATCTTTTTGAGTGTCGGGTTTGACAGATGTGTTTAAGTTAATCAATTGAATTGATTTTAACTCAAATTTGAGTTAAAATATGAAGAATTCTAAAAGACGTCGACCCACGTGGACGCCATTTAGAGTTTATTCCTGTTTTAACGATTAAATTTGAATTTTAATTAATTAATTAATTAACTAAAAGGCGTCTGGTAATGTCGACGCGTTTTAAGTTTCCTAAGTGGTTTTAACTTCTCTTCCGGATGTTTATCCTTATCTTAATTAGTCTAAAAGACGTCTACACAGGTGGACGCGTTTTACCTAATAAAGATAAAGATAAGTTTTCCCGGATATTTATCCTTATCTCAATTAATCTGAAAGGCGTCAGCCATTCTGGACGCGTTTTAGATAATTACAGATAAGGATGAATTAATCAGTATTTATCTGTCGGTTAAGATGGATAAATTCGGGATTTTTCTATGTTAATCTCGAACGCAAGAAATGCCTATAAATACCCTGCATGTTGAAAAGAGAAAAAAGAAAAAAAAGAGGAGAAGAGAATTGAGTTGAGTTGAGCCATAGCGCTATAGCGAGTTGAAGATCGAAGCAACAACGTCGTAACGCCGGAGCGCTGCCATTTCCAGAAGTCGGCGTCCCTTTCAAGATCTTCATCCTTTCAAAGCTTCAACCGATTGGGCATAAGTTTTTCATTACTGCATTCATTTCATTAATTTCATTCTTCATATTCACTTCATGCAAACACAGACCACAGCATAATCTTTCAAAAACCTACTTGATCTAAGGGGTTTCAAAGCCATTAAAAAAGTGAGTTTGCTGTTTTAAATATGCTTAACATCATGATTAGTTCAGATATTGCTTCTATTTAAATTCTCATCATAGTTCTTCGTTTTCTGTTTCTGTCTCTGCTGCACTCAACAACAACAAGAGATCAAAAAGGGGAAATCAAGCATAACTTCTGGACGATCCTCAACCTCAAATTCCGCAGCAAGAACAAAAGAACAAAGAAAGGGCTCTCTTTCTTCAGCCGGCTGAGGAAGGGGAACTAAGGACTCAATCTTCCGCGTTTGAAAGGTAAGCGATCATATCTCTTTTGAAACTTTTTAGTTAAAAGTTTCTGGCGATCACTGCACTTTAGTTGCTGTTTTTAATAGGTTAGTTTACACTAAACAACATAGATATTTCATGTTAATCACACGGTCATTCTAAGCACCTACAGCTTTTTTGGCGATCACGGTGGGACTTGGTCTCGCCATCTTTTAGTTTCTTTTTGTTCTTGCTATCATCATATCGGGCACCCACGGTGCACCATTTGTGTCTCTGGACACGTCCTCACCAATTGGTGAGTGTTTAGTTTAATTAATTTCCCTCGTGCACCACGTGCACACCCCAGTGGCAAGATCTTGCCCTCCCCTTGATTAACTCAAAAAGCTGTTTTTGTGATAAAAATGATGTGTGATTGATTGTTTTTCTAGTTGTTTAGTTAGTAAATCATCCTGTTTAAAATCTGGAACTAAAAAAATTTGCATGAGTCGATTGTTTACTGCTTTTTACTTTGTTTGAGGAGGATTCAACCCAAAAAATCCTCCTGGAAAACTGTTTCTGCGAACTGAAAAGCGTCCAGGATAGCTGACGCGTTTCAAAACCGCGTCAACACCCCTAGACGCCTTTCAGGCTTCACAGTTTCTCTGCTGTCTGCATCTGCTTCTGCGAAAAATTAAGTTCTGTTTTGAATAGCGTCGACTACCATCGACGCGATTCAGGCAGTTTCTTAATCTTTTTCAGTTTCCAGATTTTTGTGTTTTGAGTGCTAGCTACCCATTACTTACTAAGCATTAGAGGCCATCCAGGCCACATGACATACGCATTGAGGCTAATACCCTCCTCTTCTTAGGAACACATCACTCGACGTCGGCAACTCTCTCTGATTGGGTTGGTCCCTTGATCAGACTAGAGAAGTTGACGTTGAGACCTCCATAAGTCCCCAAAATCAAGGTATTCCTCCTTGATCATCGGGCTGGTTGTACCAATTGAAGTCCTGGTTAGATTCTGAAAGCGTTGTGAGAGAAAGCCTTAGAGAATAACGGTGGAAATTGAACTGAAACTAGGATCCTTTCCCCGAGCGAAATTGTGGTTTAATCCAATTCAAATAACTCAACAAGGAATCCTAAAATCACGTTAAGCATCCACTTGTTTGATTAATCTCTGTACAACTTGTTTGATTAAATCTTTGAAAAAGGAATCTAACATCATGTTGCTACGATCAGGTAGGGACTTGAGTGTGGCTCCAGACGCCATGGTTAATTATGAGGGAGATGCTAATGCCCCTCGGGATTCTGAATACAACTATGAGAGTGGGAGAGATGCTGATGCCTCCCGTAGTTCTATCCCCATTCCATATCGTCTAGATGGGAATGTTCGGACACCTCTTTTGCCTCCACGTGATCAATATCCTGATCCTCTTCCGCATGAATATGCGATCCCTAATCCTGATCTTGAGGGGGACATGAATCAGAATGATCCCTCATCCTCTGATCCTACGGATCTCATCAATGCTCTGGGAGTTCTTGCCTCCCGACTGGACCCTCAGCAATTCGAGGCGATCCAATCTATTTTGAAGGGGAAGGCACCCATGCAGCCTGCCGAGCCGAACCCTGTGGCTCCCCCTGCTGTTCCTCAGCAACCTTCTTTTCCTCCTCCTTATATCCATCAGGCCGTGGAGGGCCTTCATATTACTTCTCGGCCAGCTAGGCCGCAACTTTCATCATCTAGGCAACCGGCTAGACCGCAAACGCCTGCTTATCAAAATGCCCTCGGGCATGGCGGAAGCTCTGCCGGACCTCCCCTCTATTGTCCACCCTGCCCAACGTACTCTAGGCAGCAGGCCTACCAAGTACCTCCTCCTCCTCCTCCTCCCCAAGCAGATCTGACCACACAAACGCTGCTGGCCAAAATGGAGCGTATGGATGAGCAATTTAATAACCTCCAGAAAATGATGGGGGTCAAAGCTGTGCCAGAGATCAGTCTACCGAGTCTGCCAGTATTCCATCTGCCACCCTCTGAGATGCCAGTGTACCGAAAGTACAACGGTACTGGTAACCCCTTCACACATCTGAAGGAGTTCATGTATGAATCCTCTTTCTGGCAGAACGATAAGAGGTCGTTGGCCTTCTTGTTCAGGAGATCTCTAGAGGGACCAGTCCTCGAGTGGTTCTTTTCCCTGGAACCCTCAGAAGTAGAGGATTACGGTACCGTTTCACGCAAATTTATTCAACGATACCAGGACAGAGTTGCACCCTCCTTGTCTATCACGGACCTCATTGCAGAAAAGATGAAACCTGATGAGGAGTTTGTCAGTTTTGCTGACAGATGGCGGGGTCTGGCTGAAAAGGTGAAGGATCACTTGTCCGAGTCCGAACAAGTGAAAATGTTAATTTCCAATGCCACGCCCCAGTTCAAGCTCGTCCTCTCCTTGAACAATTTGACTAACATGGCAGAGCTCTATGAAAGAGCACGGTACTGCCAGAATGCTTTCAAGGACGCTACATTCTCTAGCGTCTTTGATCCTCATAGACCTAGCAGGCCTCCGCCTCGGAAGCCTGCAGTGCCAAACTCTTCCAGTACAGGTCCGACTAATGAGGGCACGCTCTCTCATGAGCAAGTGAGCACCATGAACAATAACTCGCCCCAGTTCGTGAGGAGTCAGCAGCAGTACCAGAGGCCACAGCAGCAAGGGTACAGACAGCAGCAGAACCCCAGTACCAACAACAGTATCAGCGGCCCCAGCAGCCGAATCAGAATCAGAACCAGCAACAGCTACAGCAACAGCCGCAACGGCAACAGCAGTATCAGAACCAGCAACAGCCACAGTACCAGCCGCGCGCACCGCCGGCGTACCACAATGTCCCTCCTCCTGGTGACTACAACCCGCAGAGGAGACCTCCAGGCCCTAAAAGGGCAGAATACCCGGCACTCCCAGAATCCTTGGCCGATATCTTCAGTGCTCTAATGGCAGCTAATGCCTTAGTTTTGCCAAGGGAAAAGGCCGTCTGGCCTCAAAATGCCGATACATCCAGGTATTGCTACTTCCACAGGCAACCTGGGCATACCATTGACACCTGCTTCCAATTCAGAGATTATATTCATGATCTCAACGAGCAGGGCGGCATAGACTGGGAGGAAATGAAGAAATATATATCAGCCCTGAAGGCGAGGAGACCGCAACAGCAGCAGCAGCAGCAGCAAGCAAGACCACCAGCACAAGCAGCAACACCACCCAACATGGGCATAGTGCAGAATCTACTCCCGGAGCACCAGAACCAGAACCAGGTTGCTCCCATTCTAACGAACAGCCAGTCTGAGGCTGGTCGTGGGCAACAATGGAGGATAGAGGACTCTTCCTCTCTCTATTCAACGGGTCACGTTCAAAGTACCGCAGAACGACTACCACGCCGCACCATCCACATACCCAGACCACAACCCGTCACCATCACCCCTCTACCCACACCCACATATCACTCGCCCTCACCCAATAACCCACTACCACTACCCACCTTCCTTAGACCCATTACGCCCCGCACTCCCACGCCTCCATCATATACCCCTCCGCAAACCAATAACGCGCCCCTTTTACCATCTAGGCCATTATTACGCATACCATTTCCTACTTCACCCATTACCACTACCACCTACCCAGATATGCCCCAACAATCCAGACCGCTATTACGCGTACCATTCCCCACTTCGCCAACCACTTACCCATCTACCATCCAACCATCTAGGCCTTTAATCCGCACTGCACCATCACCACCTAACCCTACGCCATCACCACCTAACCCAACGCCACCACCTGCGCATCAACCCTCCGCATCGCTTACGCCACCCGACTCTGCGGTACTCAAGGTGTCACCCGGATCCTCCACGGTCGAGGAACATGCGCTCCGGAGTGGAAGGATTTTCAACAAGGTCTTTCCTCAGTCCACAGTCAGAGACGGCCCATCACAGCCGACTGAGGAAGCCCATAACGAAGAGAGTGCACCAGGCACTCAATATGACTTGTTGAAACATCTGGACAGAACACCGGCACGGATCACTGTACTTGAATTGATTAAAAGGTCCAAGATTCACCAAGAAGCCTTAATGGAATACCTACAGAAGGTGATGGTTAACGAAGACGTGCCGGTAGAGAAAATTGCAGCACTACTAGTTCCTCAGGGGGATCAGCCCTCAATTACATTCCACACATCGGAACTAGCACCGCCAGCAGCTAGAAGCATGGCTCTGAGCATCACGGTCAATATCTGCAAGAAGGCCGTGGATGCATGCCTGGTTGATACAGGGGCTTCAATTAACGTTTTACCTCCGAAGACCCTGGAGCTATGCGGTGTGCCCAAGGAGAAATGGCTGCCTAGCCCCATCTCAGTTACGGCATATGACAATTCTACCCGTTCCCCTCTGGGAATGGTTTATTTAAAGGTGGAGCTAGGTCCAGTAAGTCATGCAGAGGTCGAATTTTATATTCTAGAAATCGACCCTTCCATAAATGCCATTCTGGGACGTCCTTATATCAAAACTCTTGAGGCGATTCCTTCTACGAATCACCAATGCCTCAAATTCCCTTACAAAGGACGAATTATTAAAGTGACGAGCATGCCGATCCTTGCTGCTGCTCATACCTTAAATATTAAATCTGCTGTTTTACCTGGCCGACAACCTTTTCTGTCGGTATTACAGGTCTACCGTCCAGTGGCTGATCCTTTGAAAGCCGCTACCATTTCTCCATACCCATTAAATGCTATCAAAAGGGGGAAGTGCATGAGTACCCCAGGATGGAGAATCATGATGAGGAACGGCTACGAGCCTGGGAAAGGTCTGGGCACACAGTTGCAAGGCAGGACCACTCCTGTTAGAGATCATCGGGCAGTACCCGGAAGCGGTCTGGGCTATAGGCCGAGCAAACTGAAGCAAGACAGGGTTCAGCAAGAAGATGGTCAAGAAATCTTGGAAACAATGTCCACACCACTGAAAGAAGGCCGAGATCCCTTAACATGGACTCTATATACACACTTTGTGAAAGGGCCCATACTTAGTCATGACAACACGGTGGTCATTACTTCCTGTTTTGACTTCCATGACATATATGGGAGGGACTTGGCCAGACATTGTTCCGAACTACTTACGTACCAATCCTTGGAGGCTTTGCGACCTATGAAGAGGAGAAAATTCCATGACCCCGAATGCGAATGGTACAGATGGTTCGACCTGAGGGACCTATACATAGCACTGAACAGACTATTTCTGGATCCTGCAGAACCCAAATGGCCACCGCAGATCGACGAGCTAATTGAGAGCCCTGGCGCAATCTTTGACAAGCGGATACTGCTGTCCGAACAAACTGATGAAGGGGAGCCAGATGACCCCTATGAAGCTGGTTATACAACAGATCTGCTCTGGAGGGGGACATATCCTTCACATGTCTTCATGCTCCATACTCTTTTTCGTACACTACTCTTGACCCCGACTTGGTCGCGGGTCATAATTGAAGATATTCCACGGGCTCCGCCCGTCATGATTACTCTGTCCCCGCGGGACATTATACCACAACCTCCTCTTGATCTAGAGAGGATGTATGATTTGATCTGGGACATATTACTATATGATCCCCCTAATCCTCTGGCCTTGGTGCCACTTCCTCCGTCCGATTCCCCTTCCATTTATATTCATTCCTGCTTCATGTATAATTCCTCCGATATCAAAAAAAAAATGCCAATTTTACAACAAATTCTTCCCAAATCATTATCGAGGAAACATCTTACTCGGGTCCGTCGGTCAAGATTCTCTCCTAGATCTACTCTATCCCTCCCCACGGGAGGATTCCCCTGTATTTCCACTTGTATCCCAGGATTTTCATCCTGCTTCATTTTCCTTAGGTTATGATAGGCAGTTTAGTGAAGTTAGGGAGTCCAGTTTTAGGCAGGTTAGGCAGTTTAGGAAGTCTAGGAAGCCTAAGGGTAGGCAAATTCCAGAAAGATACCTCCAGGATTTGGCTGATAAATGTTCCTTTTGCTCTTTAATCCCTCAGCTTTTAGAAGATCCAATTCAGATGCCAGAAGATTGTACAGATGATGAGTCAGTCAATGATGGGTACGGGGTATATGAGTTAGTACATGAAAAGGACCCCATTGTTGAAGATGAGGAAGATGATGAGGACGCAGCTGAGGCGTATGCCAGTGGAGTGAAGAGATTTGATGAACCTTCAGCTGCCGTCGAAGAGCCCACAAAAGAAATAAACTTAGGGACTGAAGACGAACCTAAGGTTGTCCTCGTCAGTAAAAATCTTTCTACAGAGGATGAGAAGGCAATGGTACAAGTGCTTAAGGACTATAAGGACACTTTCGCCTGGAGTTACGAGGATATGCCGGGGTTAGACTCATCTTTAGTTGAACACAGGTTAACATTAAAGGATGGAGCTAATCCGGTCAAGCAGAAATTAAGGCGATTCCACCCACAAATGGCTTTAAAGATGAAGGAAGAGGTCGACAAATTACACAAAGCCAAATTCATTAGAGTTGTCCTTTATCCACAATGGGTGGCCAACATAGTCCCGGTTATGAAGAAGGACGGGAAGGTCAGAATTTGCATTGACTTCCGTGATTTGAATCGGGCGTGTCCTAAAGACGATTTTCCATTGCCTCATATTGATGTACTCATCGATAACACTGCTGGCTATGAGACGTTATCGTTTATGGATGGATTTTCAGGATACAACCAGATTAAGCTGGCAGAAGAGGATCAAGAGAAGACTTCATTCACTACACCTTGGGGAACATATTGTTATGTCGTCATGCCATTTGGATTAAAGAACGCTGGAGCCACTTATCAAAGGGCTATGATGGCAATATTTCATGACATGATGCATATAGATTTGGAAGTGTATGTGGATGACTTATTGGTTAAGTCTAAAACGAAGGCTGAGCATGCCAAAGTTTTGGCAAGGGTATTAGAGAGATCGAGAGAGTATCAGTTGAAGATGAACCTCAAGAAATGTGTATTCGGGGTATCTTCAGGGAAATTGCTTGGATTCATTGTCAGCAAACGGGGAATTGAGATCGATCCCAATAAGGCGAAGGCTATCAGAGAAATGCCACCTCCCAAAAACTTGAAAGAGTTAAGAGGATTAATCGGGAGGTTACAATTTATTCGCCGTTTTGTCTCCCAGCACTCACAAAGGTGTAAGCCGTTTTACGAGCTTACCAAGCCAGGAGTCAAATTCAATTGGGACGATAAGTGTCAAGAGGCATTTGATAGATTAAAGGACTATTTGGCAAGTCCTCCTGTTTTGAGACCACCATCTCCAGGCAAACCATTGATACTTTATATTTCAGTCCTGGATGATACAGTGGGGGCTGTCCTAGCACAAGAGGATGAAGAAGGAAAAGAGAGGGCAGCCTACTATCTCTCTAAACTTCTCAACCCCGCTGAACAGAGATATACGGCGATGGAGAAAACATGTGCAGCATTAGTTTGGGTTGTGCAGAAACTAAAGCATTATTTTTTGGCCCATGAAGTCCACCTCATCGCTAGGATGAATCCGATCAAGTTCCTTCTGGAGAAATCTGTTCTTACTGATAGGTTAGCGCGATGGCAAAGCTTTCTATCTCAATTCGATATCATTTATATTCAACAGAAAGCAATCAAGGGCTATGCCATAGCAGAACATCTCGCTCATCATCCCCTTCCTCGATTTGATCCAGTGCGATCAGAGTTTCCGGATGAGGAACTGATGTCCGTAAATCAAATCAGAGATGATATGTAGACTCTACATTTTGACGGAGCTCTGAATTCTCATGGAAAGGGTATCGGAATCGTTCTGTTATCACCTGAAGATGTCACCATTCCACAAGCCTTTCAGCTTGACTTTCCAGTCACCAACAACATAGCTGAATACGAGGCACTTCTTGCTGGCCTCGAGGCTGCTCATTTCCATGGTGCAACCAAACTCAGGATTGTGGGTGATAGCCAACTAATTCTTCGCCAAGTGCTGACCAAGTATCGTACACTTGATCCCAAGCTTAAGCCATATCAAGAACTTACTTCTGCTTACTCAAAGCTTTTCACAAAGTTGATCTTTATCCATGTCCCTAGAAATCAAAACATCCTAGCTGACGCTCTAGCTTCACTTGCATCTTCCCTTGATTTTCCTATCAGCAAGCAATCTGAATCAATCATAGTTCATAGGCGTCTTTCACCTGCCGTGAAAGATCCTTCATTTCTTAGAACTAAGGAGAAGTTGCTGAAGAAATTCAAAGATGGAAGTATTGTGGAGAAAAGAGAAATCATGTTGATGGAGCTGTTAGAAGAGATGGATGATGAACAGAAGCCATGGTATTATGAAATTGCAAAATATTGTGAAGATCAATCGTATCCTGAAGAAGCTACAACTGAGGAAAAAAGAGCTATCAGGAGAGTTGCTCAACGATACACCCTAGTTGGGGGAGCATTATACAAAAGAGGTTTTGATGGAGTTCTTCTGAGATGTTTAGACGAAGATGAGCTTTGGAAGGTTATGGAAGGAGCTCATAGTGGAGTTTGTGGTGGCCATGTCAATGGACAGATGCTAGCAAAGAAGATCCTTAGACAAGGATTTTATTGGCCAACCATGGAAGAAGACTGTGTAGGATATGTCCGTAGGTGTGCCAAGTGTCAACTTCACGCCGACAAAATTCATTCTCCTGCATCTTCACTCCATCCCGTTTCTTCCCCATGGCCTTTCTCCATGTGGGCTTTCGACATTATTGGACCCCTTGGTAACCCAGATTCCGGTATCAAGCAAAAATCTTTCATTCTCACGGCAACGGAATACTTCACCAAGTGGGCAGAAGCTGAAGCATACGTGGAGATCAAAGCATCAACCGTCTGCAAATTCATCATGAAGAACATCATCACAAGATTCGGAATTCCAAGTACCATCGTCACCGACAACGGACCGCAGTTCGTGTCACAGGAATTGAAGGACCTCTGCAACAGGTACAAAATTGCATTGCATCATTCATCTCCTTATTATCCGCAAGGCAATGGCCAAGCAGAGGCAACTAATGAGACTTTGATAAAAATTATCAAAAAGACGTGTAAATCTAACAAATTCGCAGATTGGCCAGAAAAATTAGTTGAGGCTCTATGGGCCTACCGAACTTCAATCCGCACGCCTACTGGGCAAACTCCTTATTCCTTAACATTTTGAATGGAGGCGGTAGTTCCATATGAGATCCTTATACCGTCATTAAGAGTACAATTGAACAAGGAATTTTCCATTGATGAGCATCGTTCAGCACTCCTTGCCCAATTGGAACTTTTAGACGAGAAAAGATGGTCAGCTGCTAATCATGCAAAAGTTTATCAAAACAGATTAGCACGTTTTTATCAAAAGAAAGTCATTGAACGAAAGTTCAAAGTCGGTGAAATGGTCGTTAAAAGAATTTTTGTAAAACCTGGTGGTCCGCGTTCTAAGCTCCAACCCAACTGGGAAGGACCTTATGTTGTATCGCACGCTTATCCTGGTAATGCTTATCGTTTGGTTAATGCAGAAGGAGAAGAGTTAAATCATCCCTGGAATGGTTTACATCTTAAGAAATACTACCCATAGGATAAAGAGTCGATCAGTATGGTACAAAGACCAGTGGAATCAGAAAATTTATAAACTCAAATTTCTTTGTTAGTCTGAATGATTTAACTTCAAATTCATTGCTGCACACACTGACACGTTTGATTCGTGAGTAACAAGACATGCCAAGTCCTAAAGAATATCAAAAGCTTGACTAAAAGTATAAAGTACAAATCATTCCTTTTTAAATAAAATTCTGTTTTACACTCGGCCCATGATGTCGGAACGAGGCTTAGAATAGACTACCAAGAATACCCGCCATCTTAGTAGGAGGCCGTCATAAAAAAATGGGGGAGATCCGTCCCGAAAAAAAAGAAAAGGTTAGAAAAGCAAAAGCAAGGCAAAAAGCCAAATGTCAAATCAAAAGGCCAATACACTACAAATGTTACATCAAGGCCATGAAATGAAACAAAAGGGAACGCAAGGTCGATAAATACCCCGGAAAGAAAATGACCGAACCCCAACAGATATTAGGGTTGGAAAGGAACATCTTTTTAGGTCTCCGGAACCTTCTCATGGGCTTTTTAAATCTATTCTTCTTTTCTTTCTAAAGAGGTATATTTCAAGCTTAAGGAATGGCTTAGATTGACTAAGGGTCAAATCATCAAATGGGATCACGAATGGAAACACAAGTTCAAACACGAGGGGTTTTAAGTTAAGTTGTTAAAGAACAATTTGGAAATTAAGTTAATAAATGAATATGATCTTTTGATCTAAGTACCATACTGGTCTTTTAGTCAAAATTCAAAAAAATGTATGTCAAAAATTCAAAAAAAATGTATATGTCAAAAATTCAAAAAAAATGTGTATATGTCAAAAATTCAAAAAAATGTATATGTCAAAAAGTCAAAAAAAAATGTATATGCAAAAATTCAAAAAAAAAAATGTATATGCTAAAATTCAAAAAAAAATGTATATGTCAAAATTCAAAAAAAATTGCATAGTCAAAATTCAAAAAAAAGTACATATTTCAAAAATTCAAAAAAAATGTACATTTGTCAAAATCTAAAAAAAAAAGAATACATATTTCAAAACCCAAACAAAAATGAATATTTCAAAACCACAAAAATATTTCAATTAGCATTTGCTTGTGGCATTTAGTGTGTTTTCATTCATTTTATTTTCAGTGAGCATCTGTTTGCTTGCATGTTGCATTTTGCTTATGTTTGATTACTCTTATTACCTTTGTTAATAAAGGCTATGCCCCTTGACTATTTATTCGAGGAAAAGATTGATTGACCATTTGTTTGGTTAGGCAAGGGGCTAAGCCTAACCAGATACTTAACATGTTTGTTCAAGTCATATACAGGACACAAGGCATTGGTAAAGTTGGAGTTCGGGTAGAGAACAAGCAGAAATCTGTTTCTGTGAGTAAAAGGCGTCTATGATACCTGACGCGTTTCAAAGTTAAATGGCGTCTGCGCGACACGACGCGTTTTAGCAAATCTGCTATTTTTCCGAAATCCTGTGATTTTAATTGAATATTTGTTTGGAACTAATAATTTTGATTGCAGAAAATTCAAGAAAGCCTGAGCAAAGTTGGAAATGTCAAGAAAATCCCATTGTGGAATTCATGAAGTCCCGACCGTGGCTAAAAAGACGATTATTTCTACCCTTGTACTTATTCCATGTAATTACTTTGCATTCGCATTACTATATGTTAAATATTTATTAGATTATATTGAGGACCTTGTGGTTTTGATGAAACTGGAATTTGAGTTCCCCTACAACAAAAACAGTGATAATTCCAGAGGATTCTTAATCGCATGGATAGGCCGTTGGATTGTTAATTAGTGAGGACGATGGTTCCACTTTTGTGAAACGGTGCGTGGATAAACGAGCTTCGGCTTAGTACTGAATTACAAGAATTGGTATCTTGACTCATTATTAACAATTTAACAATATTATCCTTGATTAATTTATATTTTATTTGAGTTTATATTTTTCTTTTAGCCCAGCATGCATCATGTAGGACTTTGAAATCATTGTAATAAGAATTAATTATTGATTAAGTTTCAGACCATTAATCAAATAAATTCCAACATGATATGAAATATTCCATTCCGAATTGAGTATCTTGATTATCTTTGAGGTTCGCTTGAAGATATCCTTGGAATTCTATCCTTGATTGGATTCTTTATCCAATATTCTTGTTTTCTTTTAAAGATCCATCATGGCTGTAGCACGTCCACATTGGCTGGCAAACGCTCCCCATGATGAAACCTACAGTGTCTATGACCTGGGGTACTTCCCACTCAGTGGAGGTTGATCGACCTTATTTATTTCCTTGTCTACCTCATCCAGACAGGATTAATTCCATTGATCTCCTTGAGCTATCTTCGTTGATAATTTCGAGAAAAATTCCAGTCATGTGATGTTAAGAGCGTGTCTCATCACACCTTGGCATCACCTTTTCAGTACATTCCATTCCATTTCACTCCCTTGCAAAGACGATGCCAAGGTGAGGCAGCTGTAGACACGCTAATTTTGACGTCATTTCGAGTAAATTTCATATCATACAATAATGCCTCATAATGGTCTGATAATTAATCATTAATTAATTTTTATTAATTTTTTTGAGTGTCGAGTTTGACAGATGTGTTTAAGTTAATCAATTGAATTGATTTTAACTCAAATTTGAGTTAAAATATGAAGAATTCTAAAAGACGTCGACCCACGTGGACGCCATTTAGAGTTTATTTCTGTTTTAACGATTAAATTTGAATTTTAATTAATTAATTAATTAACTAAAAGGCGTCTGGTAATGTCGACGCGTTTTAAGTTTCCTAAGTGGTTTTAACTTCTCTTCCGGATGTTTATCCTTATCTTAATTAGTCTAAAAGACGTCTACACAGGTGGACGCGTTTTACCTAATAAAGATAAAGATAAGTTTTCCCGGATATTTATCCTTATCTCAATTAATCTGAAAGGCGTCAGCCATTCTGGACGCGTTTTAGATAATTACAGATAAGGATGAATTAATCAGTATTTATCTGTCGGTTAAGATGGATAAATTCGGGATTTTTCTATGTTAATCTCGAACGCAAGAAATGCCTATAAATACCCTGCATGTTAAAGAGAAAAAAGAAAAAAAAGAGGAGAAGAGAATTGAGTTGAGTTGAGCCATAGCGTTATAGCGAGTTGAAGATCGAAGCAACAACGTCGTAACGCCGGAGCGCTGCCATTTCCAGAAGTCGGCGTCCCTTTCAAGATCTTCATCCTTTCAAAGCTTCAACCGATTGGGCATAAGTTTTTCATTACTGCATTTGCATCTTTCATCTTCATTAGTTGCATTCTTCACATTCACTTCATGCAAACACACACCACAGCATAATCTTTCAAAAACCTACTTGATCTAAGGGGTTTCAAAGCCATTAAACAAGTGAGTTTGCTGTTTTAAATATGCTTAACATCATGATTAGTTCAGATATTGCTTCTACTTAAATTCTCATCATTGTTTCTTCTTTATTCTGTTTCTGTCTCTGCTGCACTCAACAACAACAAGAGATCCAAAGGGGGAAATCAAGCATAACTTCTGGACGATCCTCAACCTCAAATTCCACAGCAAGAACAAAGAAACAAAGAAAGGGCTCTCTTTCTTCAGCCGGCTGAGGAAGGGGAACCAAGGACTCAATCTTCCGCGTTTGAAAGGTAGGCGATCATATCTCCTTATTCCTTAACATTTGGAATGGAGGCGGTAGTTCCATATGAGATCCTTATACCGTCATTAAAAGTACAATTGAACAAGGAATTTTTCATTGATGAGCATCGTTCAGCACTCCTTGCCCAATTGGAACTTTTAGACGAGAAAAGATGGTCAGCTGCTAATCATGCAAAAGTTTATCAAAACAGATTAGCACGTTTTTATCAAAAGAAAGTCATTGAACGAAAGTTCAAAGTCGGTGAAATGGTCGTTAAAAGAATTTTTGTAAAAGCTGGTGGTCCGCGTTCTAAGCTCCAACCCAACTGGGAAGGACCTTATGTTGTATCGCACGCTTATCCTGGTAATGCTTATCGTTTGGTTAATGCAGAAGGAGAAGAGCTAAATCATCCTTGGAATGGTTTACATCTTAAGAAATACTACCCTTAGGTTAAAGAGTCGATCAGTATGGTACAAATACCAGTGGAATCAGAAAATTTATAAACTCAAATTTCTTTGTTAGTCTGAATAATTTAACTTCAAATTCATTGCTGCACACACTGACACGTTTGATTCGTGAGTAACAAGAGATGCCAAGTCCTAAAGAATATCAAAAGCTTGACTAAAAGTATAAAGTACAAATCATTCCTTTTTAAATAAAATTCTGTTTTACACTCGGCCCATGATGTCGGAACGAGGCTTAGAATAGACTACCAAGAATACCCGCTATCTTAGTAGGAGGCCGTCATAAAAAAAATGGGGGAGATCCGTCCCGAAAAAAAAGAAAAGAATAGAAAAAAAAGGCAAAAAGCCAAATGTCAAATCAAAAGGCCAATACACTACAAATGTTACATCAAGGCCATGAAATGAAACAAAAGGGAACGCAAGGTCGATAAATACCCCGGAAAGAAAATGACCGAACCCCAACAGATATTAGGGTTGGAAAGGAACATCTTTTTAGGTCTCCGGAACCTTCTCATGGGCTTTCTAAATCTATTCTTCTTTTCTTTCTAAAGAGGTATATTTCAAGCTTAAGGAATGGCTTAGATTGACTAAGGGTCAAATCATCAAATGGGATCACGAATGGAAACACAAGTTCAAACACGAGGGGTTTTAAGTTAAGTTGTTAAAGAACAATTTGGAAATTAAGTTAATAAATGAATATGATCTTTTGATCTAAGTACCATACTGGTCTTTTAGTCAAAATTCAAAAAAATGTATATGTCAAAAATTCAAAAAAAATGTATATGTCAAAAATTCAAAAAAAATGTGTATATGTCAAAAATTCAAAAAAATGTATATGTCAAAAAGTCAAAAAAAATGTATATGCAAAAATTCAAAAAAAAAATGTATATGCTAAAATTCAAAAAAAAATGTATATGTCAAAATTCAAAAAAAATTGCATAGTCAAAATTCAAAAAAAAGTACATATTTCAAAAATTCAAAAAAAATGTACATTTGTCAAAATCAAAAAAAAAAAAGAATACATATTTCAAAACCCAAACAAAAATGAATATTTCAAAACCACAAAAATATTTCAATTAGCATTTGCTTGTGGCATTTAGTGTGTTTTCATTCATTTTATTTTCAGTAAGCATATGTTTGCTTGTATGGTGCATTTTGCTTATGTTTGATTACTCTTATTACCTTTGTTAATAAAGGCTATGCCCCTTGACTATTTATTCGAGGAAAAGATTGATTGACCATTTGTTTGGTTAGGCAAGGGGCTAAGCCTAAATAGATACTTAACCTGTTTGTTCAAGTCATATACAGGACACAAGGCATTGGTAAAGTTGGAGTTCGGGTAGAGAACAAGCAGAAATCTGTTTCTGTGAGTAAAAGGCGTCTATGATACCTGACGCGTTTCAAAGTTAAATGGCGTCTGCGCAACACGACGCGTTTTAGCAAATCTGCTATTTTTCCGAAATCCTGTGATTTTAATTGAATATTTGTTTGGAACTAATAATTTTGATTGCAGAAAATTCAAGAAAGCCTGAGCAAAGCTGGAAATGTCAAGAAAATCCCATTGTGGAAGTCAAGAAGTCCCGACCGTGGCTAAAAAGACGGTTATTTCTATCCTTGTACTCTTTCATGTAAATCATTTGCATTACTATATGTTAAATATTTATTAGACTATATCAAGGACCTTGTGGTTTTGATGAAACTGGAATTTGAGTTCCCCTACAACAAAAACAGTGATAATTCCAGAGAATTCTTAATCGCACGGATAGGCCGTTGGATTGTTAATTAGTGGGGACGATGGTTCCACTTTTGTGAAACGGTGCGTGGATAAACGAGCTTCGGCTTAGCACTGAATTACAAGAATTGGTATCTTGACTCATTATTAACAATTTAACAATATTATCCTTGATTAATTTATATTTTATTTGAGTTTATATTTTTCTTTTAGCCCAGCATGCATCATGTAGGACTTTGAAATCATTGTAATAAGAATTAATTATTGATTAAGTTTCAGACCATTAATCAAATAAATTCCAACATGATATGAAATATTCCATTCCGAATTGAGTATCTTGATTATCTTTGAGGTTCGCTTGAAGATATCCTTGGAATTCTATCCTTGATTGGATTCTTTATCCAATATTCTTGTTTTCTTTTAAAGATCCATCATGGCTGTAGCACGTCCACATTGGCTGGCAAACGCTCCCCATGATGAAACCTACAGTGTCTATGACCTGGGGTACTTCCCACTCAGTGGAGGTTGATCGACCTTATTTATTTCCTTGTCTACCTCATCCAGACATGATTAATTCCATTGATCTCCTTGAGCTATCTTCGTTGATAATTTCGAGAAAAATTCCAGTCATGTGATGTTAAGAGCGTGTCTCATCACACCTTGGCATCACCTTTTCAGTACATTCCATTCCATTTCACTCCCTTGCAAAGACGATGCCAAGGTGAGGCAGCTGTAGACACGCTAATTTTGACGTCATTTCGAGTAAATTTCATATCATACAATAATGCCTCATAATGGTCTGATAATTAATCATTAATTAATTTTTATTAATTTTTTTGAGTGTCGAGTTTGACAGATGTGTTTAAGTTAATCAATTGAATTGATTTTAACTCAAATTTGAGTTAAAATATGAAGAATTCTAAAAGACGTCGACCCACGTAGACGCCATTTAGAGTTTATTCCTGTTTTAACGATTAAATTTGAATTTTAATTAATTAATTAATTAACTAAAAGGCGTTTGGTAATGTCGACGCGTTTTAAGTTTCCTAAGTGGTTTTAACTTCTCTTCCGGATGTTTATCCTTATCTTAATTAGTCTAAAAGACGTCTACACAGGTGGACGCGTTTTACCTAATAAAGATAAAGATAAGTTTTCCCGGATATTTATCCTTATCTCAATTAATCTGAAAGGCGTCAGCCATTCTGGACGCGTTTTAGATAATTACAGATAAGGATGAATTAATCAGTATTTATCTGTCGGTTAAGATGGATAAATTCGGGATTTTTCTATGTTAATCTCGAACGCAAGAAATGCCTATAAATACTCTGCATGTTAAAGAGAAAAAAGAAAAAAAAGAGGAGAAGAGAATTGAGTTGAGTTGAGCCATAGCGTTATAGCGAGTTGAAGATCGAAGCAACAACGTCGTAACGCCGGAGCGCTGCCATTTCCAGAAGTCGGCGTCCCTTTCAAGATCTTCATCCTTTCAAAGCTTCAACCGATTGGGCATAAGTTTTTCATTACTGCATTTGCATCTTTCATCTTCATTAGTTGCATTCTTCACATTCACTTCATGCAAACACACACCACAGCATAATCTTTCAAAAACCTACTTGATCTAAGGGGTTTCAAAGCCATTAAACAAGTGAGTTTGCTGTTTTAAATATGTTTAACATCATGATTAGTTCAGATATTGCTTCTACTTAAATTCTCATCATTGTTTCTTCTTTATTCTGTTTCTGTCTCTGCTGCACTCAACAACAACAAGAGATCAAAAGGGGGAAATCAAGCATAACTTCTGGACGATCCTCAACCTCAAATTCCACAGCAAGAACAAAGAAACAAAGAAAGGGCTCTCTTTCTTCAGCCGGCTGAGGAAGGGGAACCAAGGACTCAATCTTTCGCGTTTGAAAGGTTGGCGATCATATCTCTTTTGAAACTTTTTAGTTAAAAGTTTCTGGCGATCACTACACTTTAGTTGCTGTTTTTAATAGGTTAATTTACACTAAACAACATAGATATTTTATGTTAATCACACGGTCATTCTAAGCACCTACAGTGAGTTGGGCTGGCACAAAGACTACAGGCTTCTTGGAAAGATGGAGAAGGCTCGGAGTATGGTCTTGATGGTGATTGAATATTGGATCCCTGATTGTTCAAAGCTAGAACGTGGTCTTATTTTTGGGCCATTAGATCCATTTTGCTCATCTGTTGGGCCAGAAGGTCCATCTTATCTAATTTTTGGGCTAATGCATTAATGTCCATCATAGGGTCAAGTTCCCCTCGATTTCTGATTTCATATAACCCAATCCGCTTGGATGGTCCTACTAATCTTTCATAAAATGAAAGTGAGACATGATTGATTGTGTAAGGACTGAGATTTCGGGTTTTGTATTCGGGTCGGGTTCGGGCCGGATCCCCTGGTTTGGACCCTGGGGGGGTCTTGAGAGTTCAGACTGAATGACGTCTGCACTGCTCGACGCCTTTCAAAAGGCGTCAGGGTGTGTGGACGCCATTTAGGTCTGCTTGCTGTTGTGCCACGTGTGCGCCACGTGGGCGGGTTTCGGGCCGCGAGAGTACGGCCCCTGTCACTTCGTCTGAACGGCGTCCAGGTTGGTCGACGCGATTCAGACTGCGACATCTGCGATGCCAGGGTACGGCGCCAGAGTGTTGTCAGTACGGCCTATCTTGTCGTCTGAATGGCGTCCGCGGTGAGCGACGCGTTTCAGAGCGCTGTCAGTACGGCCGTCCTGTCAGACTGATTGGCGTCTGCCTCGATCGACGCGTTTTACCTAGATTCTGATTGACCCCGCGAGCCTCCCCTTCATTCCCTCATTTTCGCCTTCTCACTCTCTCTCTTCGCCCTCTCCGCTCTCTCCGCCCTCTTTCCTCCCTTCCCTTCCTCTTCCATCACTCCAATAGCCCCCTTACCTCTCACCTCTACCTCCACCACCTCCTTCGCGGCGTACTATTCTCCGGACGGCGGCCGACGTCCCGGCGGAGTGGCGGCGTCCTCGAGGGTACCGGCGGCGGTCTGCGGTGCGGCGGGTCGGCGGCGAGGAGCTTGGAGGAGTTCAAGAACCGGTAGGGGGACGAACCTTGCATGTGTTGCTCGTGTTTTCCTTGGTGTGACATGACGTGTTTGGGCTAGATTGAGCATGTTTAGGGGGGTTTCCTTGTGGGTATGGCTGTGCTTGTGATCGTGGACTCGTAGCATGCTTGTGGTGGTTGAATTCCTCTTCCTCCCCTTCTTGTTTTGGGGCTTTTTCGGGGTGTTTGGGGTTAAGGGAGAGACCCTCGGTTCGAACCAGGGAACCAGGTTTCTGGCGCTAAACGGCGTCGTTCCTGGTCGACGCCTTTTAGAAGGACGTCAGGGCAGTACGACGCCTTTTAGGGCAGAAACCTCCCTCTTCGAGGTTTCACGAAATAGGGGTTCTGGCGCTAAATGACGTCATGGATGGACGACGCCTTTTCGAAAGGACGTCGGGCCATCATGACGCCATTTAGGCAGGAAATCACCCCGACTGAGGGTATGTAAATCTGGGATTTCGATGTGAATGGCGTCTTTGGACGTAGACGCGTTTTAAAGGGCGACTCCCTATGACGACGCGTTTCAAGGAATAATCTGGCTATTAAATAAACCTGTCTGAGGGGCTTGAATGGCGTCGACCTCGGTCGACGCGATTCAAGACAGAACTGTCTAAGTGCTGGTTTTTAACATGTGTTTCACTGTTGGGCAGTTCAAATGCATGTTTTACGTCGTACACTGAGATTGAGGACTTCTGCGTGAGTGGAATTACATCATGTTATATGTGTGTATGTGCTTATACAACTGTGGAACGGAATGACTGTGGTTTACGTTTGTCACCATGGACCGATGGGGACAGGGTCATGGTGTCTGTGAGGCATTGTGTCATACCGGTGGGAGAAGGGGTACATGTTGTGGTTTACCTTTGGCTGAGGGAAGCAAAACCACCTTGAGCCCGTCGGGCCGGAGTAGCTGGTGCGCTATCCGAGGGGTTGCTGCTTGACCTCAGCGGGTCGGGTTTCCCTGTTTGTCGTGGCAGCTTCCGGCGCGTTTCTTGCTGTGGAGCTGGTTGTGGAGTTGTTTTACCCCTGTAGCCACTGGGCCTAATGTGACCTTTGATCAAGGTTACGAGTGGTACCCTTAGCCCTTTGGCCTGACGCAGCCCGGGAGGTTAGGGTTGTGGGTAGTTCATGTAACTTCGGCTTGACGGGGGTTCGCCGGTCCCCAGGGCCCTCCTGAAGCACTGAGGCCTAGCGTTGAGGCAATCCGGACGGTAGGACAGTAGTCTAGACTGTTTGTGTGCACACGTAGCTGACAGTGGCGGTACACTGGTTCCAGCTAGTCCTAGTTTGGCTCACTGCCTCACCCTACAGTGCCTCGGAATACTGTGGGGGTGGACAGGCATGAGCAGTGGTGGTAGTGTTGGGAGGCGACGTTTGACTTCGGTCGACAGTGTGGTTCAGTCGCTTTGTGGACTTTGGCTGTGAGACGTGACTCTGTGTTGGGTTCTTCGGGTTGCTTAGAACTATTCTTGCTACACTGCTTATCGTACGTTTCTTATAAGATTTAGGTGCTGTGTTTACTGCCTTATTTAATTGCCATATATCTGTGTTGTTACACTTGTGGGTGTGTGAGTGGGAGGCAGGGGATCGGATGATCCCTACTGAGCCCAATTCTGGTGTGGCACACTCCCTGCGGTTTCAGGTGTGGACTTCGCGGCGTGTGGAGGCGTGTGGTGCCTTCTTGGTGTGCGGACCAGCAGCTGTCTCTGTTCCGGGGTATGCCCCGATGTTGTTGTACTTTCTTTCTGCCTGTACTTATTTAATTTGTTGGACATGTAATTATTGTTGGACTGTGTACGGACATTGTTATTTTCCTTCCTGCGCACTTGCTTACCTTTGTAGTCCGTGTGATTGTTATATTTAGCCTTGTTTAGCACTTACTCCTCCAGATGTGTTATGTGAGATCCAGGTGTGAACCCGTAGTTAATGGGCCGACATCCATTTAGTGATCGGGTCTCCGATCATAGGATGGCGGGTCGTTACAGATTGAATTCTCACTTAGCATTTCAAACAAATCATATGCTTCTTCCTCACTTTTGCTCATGAATGCTCTCCCATAAGATGCATCCACCATCTTCCTATATTGTGCATATAATCCCTCATAAAATGCTTGTACAATTTGCCATCTAGATAGTCTATGATGTGGACATTTCCTAAGTAGTTCTTCAACCTTTCCCACGACTCATGGATCTGTTCTCCAAGTAATTGTGAAAATCCAGTTATGGCCCGCTTCATGGTGTTGGTTCTCCTAATAGGATAGAATTTCTTCAGAAATTCTTGTTTTATTTCAGTCTAGGTCCTAATGGGCTTCCTTATTATACTAAGGCAGTATTTGGCCTTGTCCTTAAGAGATAAAGGAAATAGGGTTAGGCGAAGGGCATTTTCTGTGAAATCTTGGATTTTCACGGTAGAACAAATCTCAAAAAACTCATTCAAATGTTTATATGGATCTTCATTGGTATTCACATAGAAAGATGGGAGCATTTGGATGGTACTGGGCTTGATCTCATAATGGGCTGCATGGGTATTGGGCAATTGAATACAAGATGAAGGGTTATAGTCCTGTAGAATGCAATATTCCTTCATCTGTTTAGGCATTTCTTGATTATTTCTAGCCATTTGATGTTGAAGATAACTTTGATGATGTAGGTATCTCTCAATTTTATAAATGGGATTGATGATATCTGAATTTTAAGATCTCCTACCTAGCATACATTAGACAAAAATGAGATAAGAAGATTTATTTTTATTTTTTTATATTTTATGTAAAGACAAACAAGTTGACAACAAAAAACCTAATGACCTCAGTGCAAATTAGACCTAAAGATGAATTTTCTCACAAAGTAACTAGAATTCACTGTGAATCACACCCACAAAGGATCAACGGTCAGATAAGAGGTGGGGTAGTAGGAGGCTCCCCCTACTTTCGTAGGGACTTAATTAAATAACTATTTGCCTACTTAGGCGTTTGACTTTGTAACCTCTAGCCTAGACACTGGTGCCCAAAGTATAAGCAAATTCACAGCATGGTCCAATCACAGTGTGAACCCTAGGTTCAATTGCTATTTGATTTTATTAGCCTTGGAAAAATACAAGATGAAATGTTGGTGATTTGTGGGGTAAGGAAGGATGATGAAATCCCCACTTTATCTTATTATGAAGATGCCCTTAAAGTGTTTTGACAATGAAATGCTCACCACAATTCAAACAAGTTAGTTTTATGCCAAAATAAGAAGACAGTGCATGAATATGTCTTTTGAATGTCGTCGTTAAAGCACAAAAACGCCAATTTTAAATTCCGATTCTCAATAAAAATAAAAATGTAGTACTTGGTTGAGATCGGGTCGAATCCACAAGGAAATAAATTTTTAGCTTTGAAAGTCTTGAGTTTTTAGCAAAAATTATTGACAAGTGTGACTTTGAGATGCAAGTTTAAAAAGATAATGAATAATTGCCAAAAATTAATCACACATCTAAAACACCTAATTTTTATTAAGAAAATACTACTAAGACACTATTGATGAAATTGAACAAAATATGTGAATCTAACTAAATAATCTAAGTATAGAAAAGCAATAGCAATATCCACAAGATTAAAAAGGACAATAACTTGATCACTATTAATGGAATAAGATAAATTACAATGGTTCTTAAAAAAAAACAATAAAAGAAATGCTACCTAATTGCTTAACACCTAAAATAAACTAATTAAAACATTAACAGCAGGAAAGCCACAGTGAAAGGCCTAGTTGTAGGGGGTGTTGTGGACCAGTTGTTGTGGAGGCAGGCGTAGTGTGCATGGGTAGCAGCGGCGAAGCGGGGCGCAATGTGCTGACGTCTGGGCGACAGGGCTGCTGCACGGCAGGCGCGGCAGCGGCACTTTGGGTGTTGGCGGCACGGGCGACAAGGTCGCCCCTTGTGAAACTCGTAGGGGCGACACATGTCGTTAGCTGGTCCGAGCATTAAACTCATTCCCTTAATTGGAGGATCCTCCTTCAAGATAAAGAGGGTTTTTGAAATTTAAATTTTGAAAGAAATATCTCTCTCTTTGAATTTCAAAATTCCCTCATCTCTTTCTCTTAGTTGGCATGTGGGCCCCACTTGAAAAGAAAACATGAAAATAAGATATTGCTTTTCCTAGGATTCAAACCCTAGTCACTTCATTGGAGATCAAGTGGTCTAACCACTATGTCATATGCTCGTTCATGTCCTGTATCTATATAAAAGAACAATTAAATCCATGCGAACGAAACTGTCACACAATTAATCCCATGAAATGATGATATTTTTGATTCCAAATTTTACAAAATTGATATATTTAAAAACATTATTTATGTATCTATCATTCCATATAGTTTTGTTCATAAAATCGCAAGTGTAGTGTGCAAATTTCATTTATTTATTATCTACAAATGTGTAATTATCAAGAGTCTACAAAGATACTTGTTGACAACAAATCCGCAATTGTCTTAGCCAAGAATCCGGTCTACCATAAAAGGAGTAAGCACATTGATACAAGATTTCATTAGATCCGGGAGTATGTGAAGAACAAAGAGATTGAGCTTATTTTTGTCAAATCTCAAGATTAAGTTGCGAATATTTTCATAAAGTCTTTGAAGTTTGAGGCCTTCTCCAAATTGAAGAAATTGCTTGGAATGCTTGATGGAAGAGAATTAAGTTTACAGCAGGGTGTTGTGAAATAAACTTAATTTTTGTTGGGATCTCATTATAATTGTGCAAAGAGTTTATTATGTTAGAGTTAGAAAAAAAATAATAGATATTTAATTATTTAGATGTGACAGTGTCTTTTGGGTCTCTTTTGTAACTCTTGTAATTCTCATTTGGATTTTGGGAGTAAGGGAGGTAGAAAGTCGTGTAATAGTCATTAATGGGAGGTGAAGAGTCTCTTGTAACCATCCAAGCATAACTCTCATCCATATAATAGAGAGATTTTTGTACTCCACCTTGGAACCTTAGTTAATGGGAGTCCAAAAGTCATTTTAGGAGAGTTATCCATCTAGAAAGCCTATGTAAGGTCTATATATATGTGGCTAGTTGTTTTCATATAAGAAGTCATATATTATCTATAAAATATACACTTTTTAAGGTCTTTTTCAACTTTTTTGTTTTCTACTTTCTCTACATATTTTCTCCACAATTCCACCTTGGATGAGTGAAAACCCGCCATTAGCTTCCAACATAATTGGTGGGTTTATTTCTTTACAACTGTCTTAACCAAAAATGCTATCGTCATGCTATTAAATGAAGTATAGGACTTGAACACTCGTGCCTTGCCAGGTAGGGTTCAAGATGGTATATTTGAAGAGGATGAACTTTTAAGAGGCAAGCATCTTAACTTTTATCATGTGAGTTTCTAACAACATCTTCGCCCCTAAATAAGCTATTTTTAGCAATCACGGAGAGGAGAATTAATCTAGTTTGTAGGCTATTAGCCACTAACAAATTCATGTCCTATAAATTCTAGCCTTTGGTTTTTTGTGTGAAAAAGCATGCAGATAATTTAGTTTGTCCCGAAGGACTCTCTGATCTTGATCTCTCTGTAGAATATCAAGGATTCTGGTCAACTTTCGCCCAGTGGTTCAATGAGCATGTTAAGCAATTGAAGTTGACCGACGACTCTCATTGACACCGAATATTGAAGCATTGTCAGTTAGTTTGTTAAGATTTGCTGACTCATATTCTAGTTACATTGCAAATGATTTTAGATTCCGCACAAAGGATCTTGATAGTAGAAGGAAGACTCGTCACAACGGTGTCATAGTTAAAATTGAACAGAGTCAGGATGTGATAGATGATGGATATAGGTGTCCTCTAAGCCAATCATAAGGCACCTATTTCAATCTGGTTCACTAATCAATGGCATTAAGTTCATTATATAGATTGGCATATTTATAATTGCGCATAATGAAGTCCATGAATATGTGCAATAGTCATCAGATTATGATGAGATCATAATAATGAGACTGATGACTTATAAACACATATTCTCAATTGTTCCTAGTCGTAGGATGTTTGAGAAGGACATCAAACATCCAGTTAGACTAGTACAGGTTATTCCAACTCATATGATGAGGGTGACTGATCTCGTTAGTTACTCGTGTGGAGACACAATGGTAAACCTGTAGGTGTTCACTGGGGAATGAGTTCACTGAACTGATCCGACATGAATCGCCGAATGGTAATTTACCTGACTGTCAATCGGCTTGATTCATCGTCACAGTGGCGTGGTTGATCCTTAGACTTGAGACACCAAAGACACCTTGTCGGTGGACTTCTGGACTTTGACCTTGACCTATGAATCCCTATCCACGGGATCTCTAATAGTCAAGGATCGGGTCCAGCGGAAGACCTTCGAAGGTGATTGTGTGTTCAATATAGGATCGTTCGCTCTCAGGTAACTGGAGATAGAATGCTCTAGAATAGATCCGCAGGAGTCTCTGGCCAGAGCAGAAACAATATCAGAAAAGTGGTTTTCGGATATTGTACAGCGAAGTCTGATTCAAGTGAATTGACCATCTAAGGTTTGATAGTTGACCATACCTTAGGTTAACTCGAGAGCATTGTGCGAACGAAGGATTATAGCCACGTGGTAACTGTGGACGGACATGCTCCATGAGTGGGTTGCTGAACCCCATTACCTTCCGGGATCATGCAGTGTTGCTTGGCACCCAACTTGATCAAAAGGCCGACCGAATTTACATGCGATGATAATTCAGTTGAGTAATTAGTTAATATCTAGATATTAATTAATTACAATAAGTCAATAACTAGTTATTGGACTTAACGGGCTGAAAACCGGACTGGTAAATGGGCCTAGAGGGTCACACGCAATAAGATTCTCAGTCGGTGGTACATAAGTGGGATTTATATTAACTCGGGGACTTTTGTGAAAAGTCGCGCCGACTTAATATATATACGCGCTGTTGAGAAACCCTGGGCCAAGCTCCAGGATTTCCCTTTGCTGGCCGTCATCCCTCCTTTCTCTCTCCTCCTCTGGGCGCCCCGTTCGAGGCGCCAAGATTGTCACCGTCTCCACTGCACGTGATTCCCGAAAATTGGGACTTCCCGTCGGCGGGATTTTAGCAATCGTTGCGGCGACGGATCTTCAGCGAGCGAGCTGAAACGGACGAGGGATTGAGGACGAACCACCGCGGAGGATCGCGTGGATACCGCTGGAGGCGGGACGCTTGTGCGGCTCGCGGCATCGCCTCGACGGAACCGAAACGGAAGCGGATTCGAATCCGCACACGGTAATCGGATTATTCCCGTTAGTTTTCGGTTTTAGTTTTTCGTTCCGAATCGGATCAGCGGGCATCGGGCGGGATAAAATTTTCGTCGTTTCCGCTGCGTTCTTCGCGTCCCGCCCGGATCCCAACAATAGATACTATAGTGAAGTTCTTGATATCATTGGATTATGGTATGACCGGGAATGACGTATGACTTTATTTGAATGAATGGTGGGATGTATATAACGAAGATCGGAGATTCAAAATCGATGACCGTAGTATAATCAGTATAAATACTGAACGTAGGCTATAGGCCAACGAGCCGTTTTCACTAGCTAGTTAGGTGGAACAAGTCTTTTATGTTGATGATAATAATGCACTTAATTGGAGAATATGAATTAAGTCACCAACATGAGATTATTATAACATGTCAAACAAAGTAGAAGGAGATGAAAAGGAGGAGCTTGCACAACAACCTCTTTTTGATATCCCTATAGTGATGCAAATAAATGATATACATATAAATATTGATGCGTTGCGAGGAGTGCAATATACAGAAGTTGACATGCCAACTATTGTTCCACGTAAAAAATCTCAACTTCAAACTTAAGTTACTGTAAGCGTGTTATTTAATATTATTTTTTCATTATTTTTTTGTTATTTTTATGTCTTTCATTCATTTATATTAACGCATTGAAATTATATTTGTTATAAATTTGACAGATGTCTGGTGGAAGGCACCCTCGCCAGGTTCCCTCTCGTCATCTGCCGCAGACTTCGACTGACCCTCAGCCATAATTTTGAGTGGTCGCAACCCCTACTTCTGAGCCTACTATGGCCTCATCGACTATCTAATCGGCCGAAGCTTCACAGGTTGCTCCTCCATCTATCTCAGATGTCGTTGTGTCTCAGGCCGCTCCTATCTCTACCCCACAACTGGGTGCTTCTCAGGGAACCACTACTCAGACACCAAGGACGGCATCGTCCACAATAGGTATGATGTTATTAATTATATTTTTTAATACATAGTGTGTTTTATATGTAGAGTATTAACTTTCTTTTTTCTATTTTGAATAAGGTCATAAACGCGGGCGAGGTCTCGCATAGGTGTCCTGCATACGGTTACTGTGGGAATTGGATGACCTGTCAATGGAGCTGGTGAAGGGCAGTGTCGTCGGCAAGAATGGACAGAGCTTCAAAACCTATTATGGAGTTATGTGTAAGACGCATGTCCCTATCTATCATTAGAACCTCACCAAGCTTCCTGCCGAGACAAAGGAAGCTATTTTTTGGGACTTCACGGTAAAAATTTCTAAAGAATAGTCTTTATTTGTCAACCTTTATTTTTAATAGATATTGTCTACTCATATCAACAGTTTATAAATGTGCAGTGACATTTTACTTTTGAGCGGACAGATAAAGGAGACGTGACCATTCTCAGGCATATGGACTTCCTGTAGAAGAATCAAAGGTTCCACTATAAGAGGAAGGTAAATATTTATTTAAAAGAAATTTATGTATTCATCATATCATTTAAATATTAATTAATTGTTAAATTATTTATTTGTGATAGTATTTTACGCCGAAGTCATTCCAAGAGACCGTGGAAAATCTTCCACCGCAGAGAGATCCAGCTCAATGGCAGACAATGTGTGAGACTTGGGCTAGCCGGCCAACTCAGGTAACATGAGAATATTTTATTCATTTTTATAAGGTTCAAAGAATATGTAATCAAATATATTCTCTTTATTGTAGAAAATCTATGCAAGAAACAAGGCCAACCGCACTCACCTAAGGATGACATACAAGAAAGGTCATGCCAGTCATCGACAGCTCAACTATGATTTTGTAAGTTTTATGTTCATGTTTGTTTCTTAAGTTTATGAAATTTAGTTCTAATTGACGAAATGATATTCTTATTTTTTATTAAATTATAACATCTAGCTCACGGATGAGATGCAACATGTCCAGAGATATTTTAGATGTCCCTGAGTAGGGTGAAACCTGATGAGATAGTGGTCTGGTTTTCAAACGAGGGTCGTACAATCATGGTAAATTGAGAATTGGAACATAGGGCTTATTTGGATAGACATAGGGCTTATTGGGCCATTAAACAAGTCAATCTGGACCTAGCTCAAGCTGGTTCTCACCGAACCTTACAACTGAGTGAGCTAGAAGAGTTGCGCAACGAGGCTTATGAAAATTCAAAGATTTATAAAGCCAGGACTAAAGCTGTTCATGATAAACATATTGTAAGAAAATCCTTTCTTCCAAATTAGAAAGTTTGGCTATTTAACTCTAGGCTCCGCTTATTTCCAGGAAAACTGAAATCCAGATGGGATGGACCCTTCGTGGTCGTTAAAGCCTTCGATCATAGAGCTGTTAAAATTCTGAATCCTAAGAGTGGGAACACTTTTACCGTTAATGGTCAACGGTTGAAACCATTCATTGAAAATCTTCAAAATGCACCACCTGAATCTATAGAATTGAGTGATCCACAATAACTGAACTTCCGTCTGGCTAAAGACGATAAACTTAGCGCTTGTTGGGAGGCAACCCAATATTTTACCTCAGTTTTTGTATTTCTTTTCCTTTTAGGTCCCTGAGCAGCAGTCGCCGTGGGTATGTCGCATCCTCTTCATTACAGGTTGTTTCGCTCCTTCACAAATTCTCTTCTGGCTGACATGTTTTTCATATCTTTTATGCCATTGAGGACAATGTCAATCAAGTTAGGGGGTGGGACAATCAATTTGATATGTATTTATTGGAAAATCTTTTGAAGAAAACTGATATCTTTCACTGAAAAATGGTCAAATTTTTAAAAAAATTTCTTTCAAAAACTTCTTTTCACATCCTATGAAAATTGCATGAAAATCATGTTTCATTAAGTAAATCTTAAACAAATCAGTTTTTTTTTGTTGTCACATTGGTTAAAGAGCATTCAAAGTTTAAATATCCCACTTCACAAAAATCCACGGCAGGATAATTTTCACACACACACAGCAACTTAGAATAAATGAAAGATCTTAAAAGTATAGAATTGCTGGAATTAACCTTAAGGATAAGACTACTTATTCTAATTTTTCTTTTGGGTTGAACGAAAAGAATGTGTAGGATTCGTAATAGGGGACTGTCCCACTCAGCACTCTAAAAGAGGCAGTCATTTAAAATGGACAGCTGTAAACACTAAAGGCAATAGAAGGCAGTAAAAGAGCTAAAGGAAGGTAGGTGGCAAAAAGTACGCACCTCCCCTCAGGCAATTCAAAGAGAGTGGCAAAAAGTACGCACTCTCAAAAGAAAAAGTACAATGAAATGAAAAAGCCACGCTAAAAAGTTCATCGTACCAAAAATATGACCAAGTCGTGAAAAGTGTTGAGTTGGGACGGGAACTGAAAAACGGTCATCGCTGACTGATCGGGAAATCTTTTATTCTCTTCTCGTCCCCGAGTAGTCTTATCTAAAGGGTAATAAAGGCAAGAATATACCAGAAAGGTCGGAAACGAGTTCTAAGCGTGTCAATTTTCAAGTACAATCACTTGTCGTGAATCAAAATATTGTAGGATATGAAAACTTTAGCTTAACCAATCGGCTACCACTTAAATTGTTTGTGAAAGATACTACAAATGAAGCATGATAATTCATTGTTTGTCCTAACTTTTCCTTATTTGCATTGCTAAGGGACTAGCAATGAGTAAGTTGGAGGGTGTGATAAAGTGTTAAATTGATCATTTAAAGGCAATCATACGCATCATACTCACATTTTTATCTGTAAAATAGCATGGAATGATAGATAATTGCGTACCAAATCCAATGGTATCAATTTCGGCAAATTCTGACTTAAAAACATCGTCATTTCGTGTGATTAACGGAGTATAGCGCATTTGCGATTTTTCGACAAAATCGAGATGAATTAAATAAATATAATGATATTTTTATGATAATGTGCTAATTTATATTTATTTTATGTGAACAGGATATGCCGATGATGTAATGCAGCTGGTGGAGTTTCCGGAAATTTGGAGGATGTCTAGTGTTCGAATTTCGATAAATTCGACGTCATTTTGTCCAAAAGATTAAAGCAGGGGTAAAAACGTCATTTGAGGCCCTAGTGTTGCCCTAATTCCATGGCCAAGAAGAACCCAAGAAGGGCCAGCCGCCTTCCTAAATCCCACTTTCTTTTTTTTTTTAAAAAAAAAATCTTCCTTCCCATCCTCTCTGATTTCGGTTCCTTCTCTCTCTCCAGTTTCCCTTCCCACACGCACTTCTCTCTATATATCCCTCTCTTCCTCCACAGCCGACCGGGGATTTTCCTAGCAGCCTCTCTTCTCTTCCTCCCTCCACAGCTCCTCTCTCGGCCTCTCTCTTTCTCCCACGTTCTCTTCCTCTTCTCAACCTGTCTCAGCATCTCCTTCTCGGTTTTTCTCAGCAGCCGACTCCTCTCTTCCAACCTCTCCCACACGCCCTCTCTTCCTTCTCTCATGTAAATTCCCTCTCTCCCTCTCTGGTTTCTATCTCTCTCGGTCCTTCCTGCTCTCTCCGCCGCTATCCCTCTCTTCCTCCCTCTCTTCTCTCTTCTCTGCCTCCCTCTCTCTTCTCTTCTCTCTCTCCACAGCATCCCTCAGCCACCAGCACGACCTGCAAGATCCAACCGCACCTAAAGCCGTCGGGCATCCACCAGCGCCAGGAACAGCTTCACGGCCCCCACGCGCCTGTATGCATGTGCGTTGAAGCCTGAACCTGCCGGCCAGCTGCTCCTCCATGCGCTGCGGTGAAGCCGACCTCCACGCATGCCGGCAAGCCCACCAGCACCTGCACGCGCCAGCAAGCTCCACCACCGACCTCCACGCACGCCAGCAAGCTCCTCCACGCGGCGGTGCACCAGCAGCGGAGCACCACCTACCTCCACCTGCTGCGCCTGAAGCTTCTTCCCATAAGCCACCAACGCCCCAGCCAGCAAGTACCAGCAGCTCCACGTGCCCACGGGCTTGAAGCCTTCACCTCCTGCACACGTCGTCCATGCATGCTTGGACATCCCCCACGCGACAGCTCCTCCACGCATGCAGCAGTTGCACTCCAGGGCACCAGCCGACAACCCCACAAAGAGCCCACAGCTGCTAATTTGTTCTTTCCCTCCCCCAATAATACAGTATTAGTTTATTTAATTAGGATTAGTCGTTGGTTATTTGATATTTAATGATGTTTTTTTAGTTATTAGTTTATTTAATTAGGGTGAGTTATTGGTTTACACAATTAAACAATAGTTTTTTTTTGTGTTGTTATAATTTTCTTAACTGTGCTTATTCTCCAGTTGAAATTATGTTTAATTTCTGAAACAGAAAAAAAAAGGATTTGTTTAATTTACGTAATTATATTTTTTTTTAGGTAACATTAGTTAATTGAGTTTTAGTTTAAATAAGTAATTAGTTCACTCAAATTCTCACCTATTTTTAGATAACTAAGAATCACAAGATTTTCAAAGTTAGAAATTTAACTCCCTGTGGATCGACTCGGACTCACCATTATTAATTTTCAAAATTGAATTTAAATGAGCCGAATAAATTTAGATTGAACGTTCTTATGAGTGTTTAACAACGCACAATTTAGAACGATTAGATGACATACAAGAAAGGTCATGCCAGTCATCGACAGCTCAACTATGATTTTGTAAGTTTTATGTTCATGTTTGTTTCTTAAGTTTATGAAATTTAGTTCTAATTGACGAAATGATATTCTTATTTGTTATTAAATTATAACATCTAGCTCACCGATGAGATGCGACATGTCCAGAGATATTTTAGATGTCCATGAGTAGGGTGAAACCTGATGAGATAGTGGTCTGGTTTTCAAACGAGGGTCGTACAATCATGGTAAATTGATTAAAAATATTTTTTATCTATATGTAAAATAAATTATTTATCAAATATTATTTTAACCTTAAAAATAGGACTGCATGACGGAGCTGATGTACCCCCTACTCTAGCCAACGAGTTGACTCCGCAACCTCCCACCCTCACTCCTGAGTAGGTCTTCACCATAGTGATGGGACTAGATAGGCTTGGTCGTATTCATTGCAGCAGAGAGGGTAAGACCCTGAGGTCATGGACAGCGTCCCATGACGGTTCCACCAGCAACAATAGTGGTGTTTGGGCCCTTAGGAGCAGCTACAGGGGATGCAGGCTGAGTTTGAACAGTACTGCTAGTGGCATGAGCAGTACTGGCATGAGCAGCAGCAGTACCGGCAGCAGTAGGAGTAGTACCAACAGTAGCACGAGCGGACAAGGAAAGAACTAAGGGCACAGCTCAAGGACGAGCAAAGCTGCGTATGTAAAGAATCATGCCGCCGCAGTAGCCTTCGCAGCCACAACCACAACTGCAGTTGCAGTCGGCCTTGTAGCCTCGACCACCCTTACAGCTCGAGGAAGAGGAGGATGAGGAGGTGCCGAAGCCTGATTTTGGCCTCGATGAATAGATATTGTTTGTTTGTATTGTATGATACTGGTGTTTATAATTTCATTGTTTATTTTGTGTTTGTTATTTTGTTTGTGTTAGTTCTATATTAATTATTTTATTGGATATAGGTGATTGTATTACAGGTGCGATTTATTTAAAATTGTAAGATTTTTTTTTAAGAAAAAAGGGATATTAGCGACGACTATTTTAGCCATTGCAAATTATTTTTTTTGCGATGTCTAATAAAGTCGTCACTAATATAACTATTTGCGACGGCTCTTCGCTATAACCATAGCAAATATAGAAACATTAGAGACAATTATATCTATTAGCCGTCGCTAATATTTGACTAGCAACAATTACATATAGCCGTCGCAAATTATATAACTATTTTCTATAATTCGCGATGGCTAACGTGTATAGCCATCGCTAATATTTAACTATTTGCTACGGTTATTCGTTTCAATTGCAGTAAATAGTCGATTATTAATGACGGTTGTTACCTATCCCGTTGCTAATAGTCAGGTATTAGCGACCGATAGAAAAATAGCCGTCGCTAATAGTCCTACTTTTAGTGACCATTTGGCAGAGAAGTGATTGCTAATAGTCAATTATTCGCGACGGCTACTTTTAGTTGTCACAAATAATTGTCTACATTAGCGATGGCTCTATTAAGCCGTCGCAAATAAATGTGCACATTAGCGATGGCTTTCCTTTTTTCAGTCGCCAAGTATTGGCGACAGGACTTTTCGCTGCAACCTTTGAGATGGCTTGAAAGCCGTTGCGAATATTATTCGCGACGGTTTTATGAGTATTCGCAACAGCACTAATATTCGCGACGGTTTTATGAGTATTCGCAACAGCACTCTCATTTCTACTAGTGTCACTATGGATCATAGATTGCGTTCACTAATGATTTCATTTGAAACTTTGTAAAGAGGCAGTAATTTATAAAATAGACAGTTAAGAATAAGTGAGTCAAAGAGGAATAATTGATGGATGAAATGATAATCACACTCAATGGTATGTTTCCTGCGTTCTTGGAAGATTGGATTGTTCATTATTTGAAAAGCATATCTATTATCACCATATAAATAAGTTGTAGCAGGAGAAACGACACCAAAATCATGAAAAAAATGTCTTAGCCAAATGACCTCAAAATGAATCTGGATCCCCTCAGTGCATTAGTTGATCAAGCTCAATCAGTATAGTGAGGGGGAGGAAGCAGATTTTTGAAAAAAATATGTTTCGTCGGGCCTCACTCTCCCTCTCATCAGTCAATGCACTAAGGAGATCCGGATTCCAAAAGTATCGGCCATAACACGAGTGACTTTAATATCAAAAGAGGGCAATGCCACTTTTGCTTCATTAGCATACTTGCTTAAAGTACTCACTGTGTTTCAATCATTCACCTATCTTTATTGCAGCGAACTTGTTCTCATGGTCATTTTTTAACCCCCAAACAATAATAATGGAGGGAGTATATATCTTAAGTACACCCTAATGGTCTAAGCATAGCATCACTCCTAAAGGAAAAGCCACCGCTCGTCGTTTTACTACACAAGGAGATGAGAGTACTTAGATTATGTTCCTTAGGTTGCATTTGTTTACTAGTGGCATAGCTTGGCTAGTATAGGGAGTGATTCCCTCACTATCTTTTTTTTAGGAATTTCATATAATCTAAAGGGGGGGGGGGATGCTGAATGTGGTGTGCCATTTTTAGATTTTCAGTTTTTAGAGAATCTAAAAAACTAGCTGGGACCATCGAATCCCTTCCCAGTTAACCAACGTAAACAAACAAATGCAGCTTTAAATGTACTTGTGATGGAAAGGAGCACCTTCCCGTTATCTATTACATAAAGGGAAGATGTCAAGAGCGATACCACAACATTTATTCCGTGGGGATTACATCCCTCCTCCGTTTTTAAGCCGGTGGAATGCCGAGACTCATCTAGCGATCCTTTTAGATAGGTTCCCCTCCCTGTTGTCCCCCAGCCTTGGCGTCACTGTCCGGAGGAAGAAAAAAAAAACAAGATACCACAACATTTATACACAGGTGACGTTGTTCTTGCACCTTCAAGATTCTCTTTCCATCATTACCACATCCAATGAATGTTCCAACATTTTTATGAGGAAAAATACTTGGTGCACATCACGTATGAATGTTCCAACGTGAGAGAAGATTCACGTATGTCCATAGTATACAAGTGAGTATTTCCTAAGCAAGTGAGTATTTGTAGGCAAGTGACATTTCCTTTTATACTATACATATACAGGGAGTAATATATTTATTTTGAAGTCTATGATGCAATATATTTAAAAAATGTGCGGAGGAACCACGCGCTCCTCTGTGGTTGCCCTACGGCGGAGTTGCATGACCTTCCCGTTGCGTTCATCTCTTTATGGACCAAATAAGATTCCGGTGGGTAAGGCGTTAGAGAAGTCTACAGCCCCCGTTCCAGTCTTTCTAGGAGGAAAACAAGAAATTAAGAGAAATACGCATCACAAGCACGGGGCCGGGTTTTGACGGCCGGAGGCCCCGCCCATGGCGTTAGAGCACTGGGAGATGGAGGTTCCATTCAAGTAGTTCAGATTGACGTCCTCAAGCCGCACACCCTCACAAGGCGTGCTACAACTGCACTGCAGTCTCACGGCGACCGCGGTGCGGGAGGATCCCCGGACATTCTTGAACACTACACCGGCGATCTTCACCAGCGATGGCTGCGCAGGAAACAGAGGGAGTAGTACTCCATAAGATACTAATTAAGAAAGGGAAGACCTTACGCTAGTTCCTGGTTCCTTCAGATCATAGTGTTTCACCATGAAGATTTAAATCTAGACGTTTAATTCTGAATTAGTTTGCAGACCTTGGATGAGCAAGCAGCCACCGGGCAGTAGTGCTGGTCTATGATGATGGGGTTGGAGACGTTGTTGACGATGATGTCCTCGAACGTGATGTTGGTGGCCCTGCCGGCGGGCGACCCCGGCCACGTCTTGATGCGAACCCCGTTGGTCGTCCCCGACACCGTGCAGTTCTTCACATTAACCCCCGCTACCTCCTTCTCTTTGGCGCGCTTGCCCAGGCTGCCCACGCTGAAACAAGCAATTAAAACATAAGTACACCATCTGAGACCACATTGAGAAGAAAGAAATCTTATCCTCTCTCTTTCTCTATTCCTCTCTCTCTCTCTCTCTATCTTTCTCTCTGAACCTGATGCCATGGCCAGGGCCGCAGAAGACGCCGGACACGGAGACGTTCGTGGCCCCCGGCCCGATGGAGATGCAGTCGTCGCCTGTGCCGATGTTGGAGTTGGTGATGTTGACGTTTTCCGAGGCACTGATGTGGATGCCGTCAGTGTTGGGGCTGTCCGCCGGGGCCGTGATGTTGAGGCCGTGGGCGGCCACGGAGGTGCACATGTGGAAGTTCACATGGAAGCCCTTGCTGTCCACCAACGTGAGATTGGAGACCGTCGCGTTTGTCACCATCACTAACCTGAGCGTCTGTGTCAGACGAAGTTAGACGATCTGTGAGACGGTCGAGCCCCCCGAGGCTGGAGCCAGAAGGGTCCTGCCGGTGATGATGGCGAGGCACGGGGGACTTACAGTGGGGAGGTTGTGGCCGTGGCCCCAGCAGTTCGATCCCTGGCCGTCCAGTTTACCCCCTCCGCCGACCACCAGCTGGTTGAGCAAGCGGAAAGCGATCCAGCCGAAGCCGAGGAAGCTCGGGAGCGCCTTCACCGTGCCCTTGATCTCGACGACTGGGGACTTGAAGTTGTAGCAGGGTCCTTGGAACACGACGGGTCCCAGAAGGAAGGTTCCCTTAGGGATCAGGAACGTCGCATTCCCTGGGTACAGACATGCATCTACCCAAGCCGCTAGGAAAGCCTATAAATTAACATGAATGGCAAACACGAAAGAAAGCCTCAGTTCTTCTTCCTCTTCATCATCAACAACAGCAGCAACAGCAGGTTATGAGTTAGGACAGAAACTAATTAATTGTTCGGAAGCTCGATGGGATCGGTTTATAGTCTATCTGGTGCATGTAAGTGATTCATGCAGTTCAATTCCTTTCATGAAGAAATCTTAATTTGAAGCCCTCTTATATCCTATACCCTACTGTTATCAGCTGTAAGGAGAACCTTCCCATGCTAGCTAATCTCCCGCCGAACTCACCTTGCTGTTCTCCGTCACACCGTCGGCAATGGCCCCGTATTTTGTCACGTTGAAAACCTCCTGTCCTCGGTGGCCTTTGACCATGCAGAGGAGCAGGCATACCATGGTGGCTGCCCTGAGGGCGATGGCCAGGGAAGCCATGCAAGAGGTCGATCTCCTGCTGTTTGGAGGGTGAGGAGGCTGGGGATCACTTCAAACGCCGTATATATGCCTGGGAAGAAGTCTCCGGCGAGTCAGACGCCGGCTTTCCTTGTGCATGAAAAACGGATACACACTGCGATGGCGTCAGAGAGTCGATATTTATCAGGTAACGAAGGGCCCGATCGAACACAGCCAATTCCTCCGCCTTCTAAATGTGGAGGAATCCGATCTTGATGACTTTGGGTACAGGTGTGTTCCAGAGCTGCCGAGCGCCCATCTGCACCTATTTCTGTCGTTGTAAACCTCGGTGCCCCCCTACAGCTTCGCAGCCCAGGACAGCACCAGGTAGAGGTTTACCCATGTAGAGCACCCCAGACAGCGTGGTGGAAGCCATTGCCTGGTGACGCGCGATATGGAAATGGAACACACATGCATGTATAAAAAAGGGTTGACCGACCAAACAAGAACTGGGTTTCGACTACCAGTTTTAGGGTTTCCAGTCAGTTTTTGGTAGATTTGGCGGAACTTAATTTGACCCATCCAACTCACTCACTCTTAAATTAAAAAGCAGGCATTTGCCATAAAGTTTTGGATCGACTTGTTTTGATCTAAGTTTCAGTCAGAGGCAGATTAAGGTTAAAAACTTCGATTCAAACTCACCTCCATTCATCCTGACTTGCCGCTATTTAGATTAGGACCTGTCCGGATTTTTTTTTTATGATTTTAGGAACTACTGAGTTTGATCAATGAATGAATAGTATTAATTACATCTTCCGAAGAAGAAATCCTTGATTTATTATCGGAAGAATTTAACATAGCGTTCTATGAACGAATATTGAATGATATAAAACAAGTTGTATTTAGATGTGATAATTAAGTTTGCAAGAATTGCAAATTTTCAACTTTGATTTGGAATTTTTAAGAAGGATTTTCAAAAAGATATCTTCGAATTTATCCATTTTTAGACTACAGAGTAGGTTATTGTGCAGGCACAGGCTTAGCTAGCAATTTTTTTGTTATTTAGTCTCTTTTTCTTAGAAAACCAAGATAGGTAGGCTTGATCATCTTTTATTTTTTAAATGTAGGTTTGAGAGCCTCAAATTTTGGAGGATAGTGGTTTGAACTCTATTTTCATTAAAATAAGTCAAATCAACCTTGTACGACTAAAAAATAACTACTTGAAGTTTGAAGACTTTTGTGTTGATGAAACTTATGCAAAAAACATTTGTTTTTTTTCGTAAAGTTTTCTGAGTTGAATTAAGCAACAAAAATCCAAGGACATCAAGTTTTCACGACAAGATGAATATCTGAAGGATAAGTCTGTGGCCTGTTATAAAGGTGTAGACTCAAGTTTATTTGAAAGGTAAAAACTTATTTTTTGTTGTTTTTTTCAAAACACTTATGTTAGACATATTTTAACTCATTTAATTATAATTTTAGACATGACGAGACTACAACAGCTTAGAATCAACATTCATTACAATAGGTAGAGTTGAGTCTACGACAAGCTAGAGGAAAGAGTGCAGACTCAACTGCTCAAGATGCTCAAGTGCCACATCATAAATCTTTTCAAGATTGAGGCCCAGTTAAGATTTAGAAAGATGCTTCAAATTTTATTAGACAAATAGATATCTATTTGGAGAAATAGAAACTTAAATTTCTTGAGAAATGGCAGGTTAAAGAGTGGAGTTTGCACTCTACTATATAGCCGCAGACTCACCTGGTTTTTACCTTGTGAGACAGAAACAGTAGCTAGTTTGAGCCAAATATTCAATGTAAACAAACTTTATGGCATATAATAACTTGCTTTTGATATCCTTTAGCTTTTTCAATGAAGTGTTTTTGAAAAGATATGATTTTTTCTCAATTTTTGCTTAGGATGAGTCTATGAAAAAGGTGCAGATTCAAGTCAAATTGTGAAAAAAAAAAAAAAATCATTTCTTCAAATTCTTTTGATCATATAGGTCAATTATTCACTAGAAAATTTTGTTCAAAAAAAAAATTATATTTGTTAATAAGATATATATAGTTCTTGTTTCAAAATGAATATGCAGTTGGGGTGCAGACTCAACCTATCATGGGCGTAACTGGGGCCTGTGGCTTTCAAACTATACTAAGCCACTCATCACTCTTTAGACAATTTAAATTATTTTTATGTTTCAGTGACTTCTTTATATATTGATTTTCTGTTTTATTTGAAAATTAAGTATTTAGTCTATACCAATTCTGCAGAGTCATAAAGTCACACTTGAGCTTGGATAAAACCTACACAACCATGGAGTTAGTCAAATTAATGGAAGGTTAGTCCAGTCAAATGAAGAAATCTTAAATCGAAGAAAATATTTGTACCTAATCCCCTCCAAAACCTCATAGGTTTGAAGGTGCAGAGTCAAAATCTTGAGCATGTAGCCAGTTTCATTTCTTCTTTAACTTGAGACGATTATAGATCACTACAAATTTTAGAAATGTGAGACTGGAATTTCTCAACAATTTGATTGGTTACATTAAGCCTTTTAGGAGAATTTTCGTTATAATGGGCCTTCCAATGATATTAGCATTTTATAAATTTCCATTCATCTTATGCATCTTTTTAGACATAGAAATATCCAATATGATAGTCTAAGTTGATTTTGGATTCCTTAATAATGAGCATTAATGGGGGAGTTTGGAGATTCATGACAAGTCATATTATGAGAAGGATGCTAAAGACCATTTTCAAAAAGGGCTCATGTAGAACCGACAACCGTAGTGGGTGGTTGCGAAGGAGGACTCGCCGAGCACAATCACTCACCCTTGAGGGTGCCCTCAATGCCTTCAAAGTGTAAGAAAACTCATGAAAAACATTTCAATACACCCCTACATAAGAGAGAGTTAAAAACTCCTCTTATCTTTGGAGTGGGATATTGGGACAATCACTTTTGAAACTCTTTAACTAAGTCATTCTAGCATTGAAATTGCTAGAACACTTTTCATGGAGCTCCTTATAAGAATCATCAAAAAATTATTAACTATTCATAAAAAACTTAGCAAGGACTTCAGTTAAACATCAGAGAAACCCAAATTGGAAACTCTAAATATCATCCTTGGACGGAAAGAAGGTCACCCTAAGCATAGAAGAACTTAGAATAGGGTTTTAGAAGAGATAGAAATTATTTTAAATTAAAATTAGTCAAACGGGTAAAGGCGCAAACTCAAATCTACAACCCGATTTTTCATGCACAAAACTCAAAAAATTATTAACTATTCTTCTATATTCTAAGATTTAATAAATATTATTATTTATGATATTTTGGAATGGTTAAAAATATGTTGTACATCTGTTAAGCATCCATGGCTGAATGGTTAAAGCGCCCAACTCATAATTGGCAATCAAATTGCCATACCCACCAGAAGAGGCAATCTCGGCGATGTCCTTCTCAATGCGGGTCTGCAGCTCATCCACCCTTGCGGAGATGCTTTCTGGGAGTGGTGCAGTGAGATCCGACATAGTGGAAGAATCTCCATCTGCAGAGCCACGAAGGAGATTCAGGTCCATCAGGTACAGGATCCAAAGGAGGCCCCATAGGGGGCGAAAGGGTGGGAGACTCGTCATGCAAAAGATCTTGCCTCATGTTGTCCAACAAGTGGAAGCGCTCTTAGATACCCCCATGACTGAAGTCATGGCCCATTGCAAGAGAAACACCCATGAAGATCAAAAAGGGGAAAATTGGCCATACTTGAATGCATGCAAAGAAGAGATGTAGAAATATTTAGAGGCTCTATGATGGTCTTTAGCTAGAGTGGGATCATAGACCATATGATGGACATCCCCCAAGCAAAATCATGGTGAGACAAAGACCTCAAAACTTTCCAACGAAGCAACAAAGTATGCAAATCTGGAAACCAGAAATTTAGATTGATTTGGATATTAAGCTACTCCAAGAAGCATTTAAGGGGTTTTAGGATTAAGGAGGCTTTTCTCATGATGTTGGGAGACCCCTCTAGCCATTCCCCACAAGAATAACTATGACAATGAAGCATGAAACAACATATTTAAATAAAAAACCAGTAAAAATCTCCAAACATGGACATATTTTTCATTTCATTTCATCAAAAGAAGCATACACATTGGGAGATATGTATGGGAGTGATAGAAGAGACATCAAACAACTGAAATTAAAAATATATATATATACAAATGAGAAGCATCAAGAACTCTAGAAGACCTCTCACATCTCTCTTCTAACCTCTTAAGCAACTTAGGTAGGGGGACGGTTTCCTCTCTCCCTCTACTCTTTTTTTCTCTTTTCCCCTCTTCTTTTCTCTACTTTTTTGCAGGTGGGGAGAAGATGGAGCTCTTCTTCCCATTCTTTCTTCTTCCTCTCTTCTTCTTCTCTTTTTCTTGTTTCTCTTTTCTTTTTTGGACTTATGTCTCCAAGTTCTTCTTGGGGCAGACCCTCATCTTTTATAATTTGGTTGCAACCTTTAGGACCCCTAAAAGATATCCTTTAGTAAAAGGACATGGTATAAAAAAGAATATGTAGGGATATTCTTTTTCAATATTATATGGCCAAAAGATTAGTACCAAGTGTCTTCCCGTCATAGAACAATGAAAAATATCATACCAATATCCTCTTTTATGATTGGGAGCCCAAAGATAACTTGTCCCTTTCTTAAAGGCTTTTCCTCTCTCTTTTACCTGCTATCCTCTTGGAGCATCTAGAAACCTTTTACCTTTTGCCTTTCCAATGTGTACAAGAGGGGGACCACTTACTTTAGGGTTGGGGAGAAGGTTAAAGTAGGATCCAAGTGGGCCACGAATGGGCCTCTAAGGGAGACCTTTTCTCCTTCAAAAAGCTACTTTATAAACTGTTTTACGTCTTTTGAGCTTGGGCTTTCTTTGTGCACCCTTTTAGACCTTCTTTGGCTTTGATAAATGAAGAGGAGGGCCTTAGATAAATAAGGAATGGTCTGACCCATCTTGTCTTTTCTTTCCTAGAGGATTTTGAATCTTCATGGGCTAGTAAATAATTTTTTTTGAACTTGAGCCTATTCTACACCCATTTAAATATGCTCAATGGGCTCGGGTACCTTGTTCTTTGTTCAAAAATTGATGACAACAAATGCCCCCTTCACATATGGCTTGCGTCTAGGAATCGAAGGTGATGTAGCAAACCACATGCATGCATGTTTCCTTGAGCCCTAATCTTCTTCATATCTAATTCAGACCAACCCAGTCAACACTATATCATGTTGAGTCTGCAGCCAATATTAGTTTCGGTGGGACCTTCAATTTTAGTTTAGATACATTAAACTATAGGAGTGCAACATAAGGTGTAAACCAGGACATTCCACAACTGATTGATAGACTAGTAAACTCACAGTTCAACCTGAACCAGCCACCATTTCAGACAAGTCTTCATCCCACTAGCTTCCTGGAGGCTACCAATTTCGGTGAACTTAGAATTTGGCTCAAGTACATTGGTTCAATCTATCTCCAACAACATTCTATCATAATTATTTTAAGTAAGTGCACGATTTAACTTGAAACCGGTCAACTTGATGATTTTGCACCATGGTTTCTTAACAAGCACACAGCCAGCCTGACTTATATATTGTATGGGTGTAATTGTTAAAGTGAGCTCACAGTTCAATTTGAATCAACTACCTTTATTTAACATATATGTCTAAAGAATCTGCTTCCATTATGGCTTCTATAAACATCACAAATGCTGATGGGACTGCAAGTTCAGCTTGGATAGACTAACTTCAAGAGTGCATCACAAAGTGAGACTTGGCAATTTTGCAACTGACTTACTCAAATCTGCCGTTCGGATAACTGGTCATGATTCGCTAGAACACGGCTTACGGTTCAACTTAAACCAGCTAGCTCCACTTAATATATAAACCTAGTGTATCTTCATACACATTGCCTTCAACATCTGGCCCCAATTTGTTTGCAGAATAGGTTATCCGGAATTACTTATCTGGAATAGTATATACTAGAATAAGGGTGTTTAGCTTTGATAGTTCTGTGGGACCCATTGGCAGAATAGGAAGGATAAGTAATTATTGGGTCTAGGATCAAATTGCTTATTCTCCCTATTCTAGTATAAGCAATTCTAACACGATATAAGCCTTATTCTAAGAATAAGAGGCCTTATTCGTAATTCTCCAATCAAAGTGGCGCCAGGTGATCCTGCAGTAGGTTCATCTCTGATGTCTTACATGAATGTGGGCATTAGCTGGGCCCATCATTTAGTTTCAAGCTAGACACATAGGATCGTGCCTCCATATATGATTACTGGCCTCTCGCCAAGTGTTAAGATGGGCTAGTTAGTAAGTTTGCATAATCTTCCTTTCTTATGGCTTCTTTTTCCGTATATGTCTTGCTCAGTAGCTTTTTTCTTGAACTTCTATATTCTTTCTAGTATCCATGATCACCAAGCTTAACTTGCAATACAGGCTAACATTAGCTTGATTTAAGAGGATAATGCATTTCCCACATGTTCCTTCTTCTAATAAGCTAATTATTGAAGATTTTGAGAAATTTGTTGTCACCGGGGAAAAGAAAAAGTATTTTTCATCTTGTGATCATAATAGTAAGCTTCTTGCCTTCATAACTTATCTTTACATTTCCATATTTTGAACATGTGACAGACAACCTTTCTCACCCTTTTTCATAGGAAGAGTGAAAGGATTGCAAAAAGAGCTTATAAAGTTTCCGAAAGATCCAGTTCTCCTGTTAAAGCATCATTGTCATAGTGCTAACCATTATACTTGAAGGCAAAAATTGAAGTAAAGATAATGCCAATAAGGATAGCGGCAATGGCATTTCTTCAACTTCGAAAAGATTAGCAACATGCCTTCTCTCTCATTCATTCATGCACTGATCATTGATACACATCCTTCTATCAGCTTCGGAATTGAAGGTGTACCCACATTATCTAACAGTCCAATCAACTGAGAGTGGCTTCTACTTGCAGGTTTGAGTGTCACGGATATAGCCATAATTTTCATTTCATCTGAAGCAGAGGCATCAACTAGCATCCCACCTCTTATATCTTTTCCAGGGGTTCGTACCCACATTGACTAGACTTTGATCGACAATTCTGTGTGACTTGCAGCTCCATCCTCTCTTATTAGTAGGCTTATAGAGGGCATTGATGTTGATGATACAAACCTGGGCTCACATGGCTATAGCCTTTTTGAATGATTATCCTCCTTTAGCTTCTATGGCTCTGAAATACTTCAAACACTAGCTACATTTGCAAATCGTCATGCAAGACCAGCATCGAGCTTTATCTCTTCAATGGCGAGAATACAACTTGTGGCAAGAGCCAATTTACCTTTAGCTTTCTTAACAGCATGTAGAAAGGAATGCTGTTGATGGACAATGTATAGTGACAGGGGGATGAATTAGTAGCTACAAAGCCCGAACTGGAAGTCTTGAGAAATAGTCGATATAAACATCGAGATGACCACCTTATGACAATAGGCCAATCGAGGTCCTTATCAAGTGGAGTTGTGAGATTGCAAGTTGAGGAGGCACTTTCAACTCTGGATGCTTCATTTTGGGAAGGGCATCTTTCTTTCCTTCTTTCAATATACTCCTAGGGAAAATTGTAAGAAACTATTGAAGTAATCCTTCTGCTTTGAAAATATAGAGAACTTTTTGAAAATGTAGCTCAATCACATGTTAGTTCTCCTCTACTGAATTGCATACTTGAGTTTCTTCTTTTTGTTCACTTTAACGACCCAAGCGCCCATTCAAGTTTTCATCTGAGCCGGCCCCCTCTTGCTTTTGCCCATGCGCCCTTTTGAATTTTCACACGGTGGGGTTCCCGATTTTGTCCGTGGCGTCCTTTCGGATTTTCACTATAGCCAGGTGTATGGCCCTTTTTATCTTTGACCGCAAGGACTACGATCAAATCTGGCGATGTATCTCTATTTTGAACTTCTTTTAAATTTTCTCTTATTTCATTTTTTATATTTCTCTCTCCCCTTACTGTAAACAAAGTGAAGCGAAAGTAAAGTGAGAAGTCAATTCATTTGCTAAAATAAGCATAAAGCTGAAACGATAAGATAAAGTAAAAGAAACAAAATGGATTTATTAACTTCTATAGCTAGTGATGATATAGGGATTATTAATACCCTAGGAGAAAAGATGACCCAAAGCGAAAGCAAAATGAACAAGGCAAAGAACACCCTAATCACTATTGATTATAGTGACACAGTCCAGAAGGACCTGAGTCTTGATCTTTTTTTCTTTTTTTTTTTTTTTTTGAGTGGCCAAGATCGTAAGGGCATTTGCCACAATTTGGAGTGACCAAGATCGTAAGAATCTTGGCCACGGTTTTAATGAATCTTACTGACTAAATCAAGAGATATTAGCCAAGACAAATTTGGATATCACTGGTTAGGCTAAAAGGATCTTAATCAATGCACATTTTAAGAACAATGGCTAGGCAGAGAAGACCATAGCCAAGGCAGATATGGGTAACAATGACTTGGCCGAGAGGACCATAGCCAAGGGAACTTTGGAATAACAATGGCTACGCTAGAAGGACCATAGCCATGACAAATAAAGGTAACAGTGGCTAGGATGAGAGGACTATAGCCAAGACAAATTTGGTTAAAAATGGCTAGACTAGGAGGACCATAGTCAAGGTAGATAAGGGCAACAATAACTAGGCTGAGAGGACCATAGCAAAGGAAAATATAGGTAACAATAGCTAGACCGAGAAGATTATAGCCAAGGCAACTTTGGATAACATTAAGTAGGCTGAGAGGACCATAGCCAAGGTAGATAAGGATAACAGTGGCAAAGACGAGATGATCAAATTCATGGAAAATATGGATAACAAAGGTTAGGCCGAGAAGACTATAGTCAAGGCAACTTTGAATAACAATGGCTAGACTGAGAGGACTATAGCCAAGATAACTTTAGGTAATAATGGCTAGGCCGAGAGGACCATAGCCAAGGTAGATAAGGGTAATAGTGGCTAGGTAGAGAACTATAGCAAAAAAGTATGGATAACAGTGGCTAGGCTGAGTAGATTATAGCAAAGGCAAATTTGAGTAAGAATGGCTAAGTCGAGAGGACCATAGCCAAGGTAAATATGAGTAACAGTGGCTAGGTCTAGAGGACCATAGCCAAGACAAATATAGGTAACAATGGCTAGGCAGAGAGGACTATAGCCAAAGCAACTTTGAATAAGAATGGCTAGACTGAGAGGACTATAACCAAGGTAACTTTGGGTAATAATAGTTAGGCCGAGAGGACCATAGCTAAGGCAGATAAGGATAACAGTGGCTAAGCCAAGATGACCATAGTCAAGACAAATTTGAGTAACAATGGCTAGGCCGAGATGACCATAATCAAAATAAATATGGGTAACATAGTTACTTGGGGTCCACTAGTTTATCTTCTAGAGAACTGGAATTTCTCTATACTTGGATGATTTGACCTATTTGAATGGCAAAGAGATACAAGCCACCTTGACATATCTTAAACTTATTTAATGTTGAGCGGATGAGTCCTACAAACCCAGGCAGACTTATCTTGAACTTGATCCTGAGCTTGAGCATGAGTGGTCAAGTCTTGTAGACCCCAACTAACTAATCTTGGACTTGAACTTGAGCATCAACATAAACGGTGGAGTCCAGCTAACCCAGGCCAGCTTGATTTGTTTTACAATCAAGTGGTAGAAATGTTGGAATCCATGTTATCTTCTCATGTGCTTCTTTGTGGTTTTTTGCCCCATATCTATTCAAAGAAATATTACAGGTATATATATATATATAATAATTTCAGAATCTCAAAGAATCATTGATTCACATTGACTTGATTAGAAACCGTGAGCGGTTATAAAATGGGAAGAGAGAAATAATGTATTTTCCCTCCGCACCAGATTTGCTTTAGCACCATTGCCTGACTAGCGGAATAGTCATACCGACTCTTTTTTCCTTTTTTTGTCATTTTTTTAATGGCATTTCGTCATTGGCAACCCATCAGATGCTTTGGGTTGGCTTACTAAACCCTTTTGGAGCCTCTTCAATGTCTTTGGCTCATATAAGTAGGTTAAGTGTAACCATACCAATTGAACTTTTATGTTCCTAAGGAAGTGCATCCCGAGAGCTTGATGATTTCCTTAATTGTCTTCATGGTGACCAAGCTTACACCGTAGACAGTCTTTCATTTCTCTTCTAACTATTACTTGGAAAGCATAGAGGCACGCATGATAACCCTTCATATGTTTGTCATTTAATGGAGGGAACTGCACTTCTCCCTTATGATTACCGATGGTATATGCTCAGCCTTTATAGACAATTTTGATAACATAAGGGGCTATCTAATTGCTGGTTAGCTTGTCTTTTAGATTTGATGTCCATAACTTCTCTTCTTTTGACCGTAACTAGGTCTCCCTTATTGAAAGTCCTTTCTTTGACTAATTTATCTCGAGCCATGCGAGTTTGATATATCTGTATGTTCTACTAAGCTCGACGTCTATCACCTTCAAGGCCACTAACTCCTCAAGTCGCTTTTCTGCATTAGATGTATTTCTTTTGATGAGTCCCTGTTCTATGGCGGTGCACAAAAAGAGGACTTCTAATTCAATTGGCATGACTACCTCTAATCTATATACCATAGAATAGAGAAAGTAGTTGATTGGAGTTTTGTAGGCCCATAGTGCTTCATATATTCTACGTTCGCAGTCCTTCTTGGTAGAATTGATTGTCTTGACCAGAAGATTATATAATGTCTTGTTTAAAGGTTTCTGTTAGCCCATTACCTTGTAGATTGTAGACTATGGAAGTTCTCTAGTCAATTTTGAACTTTGCAGCTATCTTGTATATAATTTGATTCTGGAAGCAAGTTCAAATATCTGAAATGATCCGATTGGATGCATTGTATCGGAACAATATATTTTGGGGGAGGAATCATTTGACAGTTGCTCTAGTGATTTTTTTTAGCGCTATTGCTTCGACCCATCTAGAAAAAGAATCCATGTGACCAGGATATATTTAGCACCTCTTGAGGAAGGTACAGATGGACCAACCATGTCCATCCCCATTTTGCAAAAGGCCATGATGGTGCTATAGGTGCAAAGGTATTAGAGCCCCTCCTTGGGATTAAGACATGTTATTAGCATTTGTGACATGATTTGGCATATTGAGCACAATTATTAAATATTGTGGATCAATAGTAATCCAACTGTTTGAATTGATTTTTCTTCATGAGGCCAGACTAGTGAGCACCACAGACCCTAGCATGTATTTCCCTTAAAGCTTCGACTATCTCTTTAGGAGATAGGCATCTGAAGAGAACTTTTCTTTTGCTATCATATGTCACTCAAAATAGAGCGTTTCCTTTATATTCTTATGAATCTTTGATGTGGATCAACTTAGCACACTTGATTCCGGTACTTGGTAATATTTTATACTTGAACCAGTTGAGAAGCATGTCTGTCCAACCAGACTTATTAGCTTCTTCCACTATGCATACTTTCATTTCTGTTTATGTTTCATCTATCAACACAGTTGGTAATAGTCTTCTATTCCTAACCCATATTTCAATAGACCCTTATAAAGGCAAAGCTAGGGAACTAGCAAGCATGACCACTGCATCAGCTTGATCATTTGCACTACGGTTGATATAATGAATTTTAAAAAAATAGAATCTTTATATCAACTTGAAGACCCTTTAGTGATAAGGGATCAACGTAAGTTTTTTGATATCATATATTCCTTGTATTTGATATATAACCGGCATTGAGTCTTTATAGACTTGAAACATTTAGATGCTCATATCCAAAGTAACTTCAAGGCCAACTATCAAAGTTTCATATTCGATTTTATTGTTGATGCACGGCTTAGTCAAAGAATATGAGGTACACAAAACCTCACCTTTGGGAGATATAAGGACAATTCATACCCCTGCATTTGTAGTGAATGCACTATCTTGAGCAGTTGTTGAGTAGAGGCCCCATCAAAATATAGCTACCATATCCTTTATTATGTGTGATTAGCTTCCAATGTTTCTTCATCTGGCAGGTCTGTGACCAATGGTAAATCTTCTGGTACTAGATGTGCTGCAAAGAAGTCTGCAATGGCTTGACTTTTATTGGCTTTCTAACATATATATTTAATGTCGAACTTCGTAAGAAGGACTGCCCATTTACCCAAACGACCCTTCAAAGCCGACTGATTCATGATAACTTGAGGGGATCCGCTCTAGAGATGAGTTGGACTTCATATGATAACATGGCTAAGTCTATTGGCTGCAAAGACCAAGACTAAGCATATTTTTCAATAGGTGAATATCGGAGTTCAGCTCCAATTAGCCTTTTGCTAAATAATATAATGCTTGTTCTTTGCCTTATACATTATTTTGAGCTAGTAATGCCCCCAAAGAAGTCTCCTGGGCAGCAATATACAAGATGAATGGCTAACCTTTGATAGGTACCACCAGTACGGGCGGAGATAGGAGAAGGGTTCACATCGCACAATTAGGTTGGATATAAACCTTTGGATGTATGCAAGCTATCCCTAAAGGGACTACAACTCTTTGAGATCCCTCGGAGGTGGAAGCTCTTGAATAGCTTTGATTTTGGCTAAGTCTATCTTAATGCCTCTATATTTGACAACGAAGCCCAGAAATTTGCCGATGGAGACCCCGAAGGCATACTTTATAGGGTTCATTTTCAAGTTGTATTGTCTTAGCCTTTGAAATATGGTGCGGAGATCCTGAATATGATCTTCCTTCTTCTTGGTCTTGACAACCAAATCACCATTGTAGCATTAAACTTGTTGATGCAACAATTCATCAAATATTTTTGTCATTGTCCTTTGGTATGTTGCGTTGGCATTTTTTAGGCCAAAGGACATTATCTTATAATGAAAGATCTATCCATAAAAGACAAAGCTTCATGACATGTGGTAACATCAACCATAATTTCTATAACATGCACCAAAAATTCGTCCTTCGGGCATGCCATGTTTGGATCTCTGAAGTCTATATAGATTCTGATATGTTCGTTCTTCTTCTTGACTGGACCAATATTTGTCAGCCTTGTAATGTATTGATTTTCTTCTACGAAACCGACATCAATTAACTTGTCGACTTCAGCATTAATTTTCTTCATCAGCTCCGGCCTCATTCTTCTCAGAGCTTGTTTGACTGGCTCAATAGCTGGATCAATAGACAACTCATGTAATGCTAAGATATTAGACAAAGTAAGGGCAAATTAGACAGTGGGTGTGTTCAAAGATGAAACCGTGAGTTGATTCGAGAAGGGTTCTCAAAATTAGATAATAAACACAAATTAAATGGGTGTGGAATAGGCTGAGTTGATAGATGAAACCTAGTACAGAGTATGCAGTCAAGTAAATTCTGAAGCCTTTCTAGCTAAGGAACAAACAAGCTCATCATCTATATTTGTTGCTTCAACAAAGAGCGGTTCTAAAGTTAAAGAGAGTAAGGCTATCATTTCTTTGAAGGATAGAATCAACAAATCTTATTCTTTTCTAAAGGATAAGACTCGCTTTATCTTTGAATGTCTACAAAAATATAATAAAATAATATGCCAAAGTCCAAAAGACTTGAAGATGCTGGCAAATCTCAAGATCCACATTATTATCCACATCATCAGATTTTGAAGCATCATATTGAAGAATGCTATGTTCAAAAAAGGGTTCTCAAAATTAGACAATAAATACAAATTAAATGGATGTGCACCATATTAGACAAAGATATGCATGTAACGTCAACAAATAAATATTATTGAATTAACAATAAATACATGCTATACAAGAGGGACACAATTCCCAGAGTGTAAGGAGTATGTGCCTTCTGTGTAGGTGAAATGGATGCCTAGGATGAGGAAGGCTGAAGTATGGGCAGTAGCTATGAGTACTTCTGACCTATAGAAGTCACCCTATGGCGATGACCACGACTTGATTAATCATCTATTCAATTAAAGAAAATTGAATAAGTAAACATTTTTCTAAAGTAAAATTTTTACTGTAATTCAAAGTAAAGCTTCAAAACATACAAAGCCATCTAGATGATAATGTCACATTTGTTCGTATATTGACCTCAATATGCTCTTATGCTCTAAGGCCATCTATATCAACATTTACATCATTTATATTTAAGGAAATATATATATATATATATATATATATATATATATATATATATATATATATATATATATATATATATATATATATATATATATATATATATATATATATATATATATATATATACATCATTCTAAGTTGCTTCTATGGACGTTCACAAGTGCTTTTAAGGACATACATTCCGTATTCACGTTTCTCATCCTTTGAGTCTTTCACAGTTTTATTTATAATTAATTAAATATAAGTTGAGTGTAATATGATAAAATTATGTTTGAATTATATTCTTCTCAGATTTTGAAAACAATAATCAAAATTTTGGTTAAAAAGCACTAGGTGGTAAAGCATAATTATAAAATACACAACTTTTGTTTGCCAAGATTTAGTCTTTTTTACTCACTAACTGAGTATTTAATGAGACATATTAAATATTTTGCATTACATATGAAGAGAATAGTAGATATCACATAAAGGGGTTCTTTTCCATATCCTTCAATTTGCTGTGACGAACAAGAGTTACATGTGAATTAATTTTGTATATATACCTAGCTAAATTTTACTGGTAGATATCCATATTCTTTACATTAATCTCCACCACTCTCTAGTCATGTGTGTGAGATACTTTTTTTGAATTATAGTTGCTAATTTTACATTTTTAATTAAAAATCAATACCAATTATCAAATAACATTATAATTTCGAATCAGATTTACAATAAATATTTCTAACACGCTAATTTAACCACATCCAACTTTGCCCTTCCTTCCAAGATTTCCCAGCTCTACCACCGTCCCTCTCCCTCTATTTCCAATATCGTCTCTCTCACTCAGTCCCACCATTTTCCTGGTCCATCTAATGGACAATGAAGTGTGATAAGAGACTCGACTGGCATTGCCGCTCTGGAGAAGAGCTCAGAAGAGTAGTTCCACAAACTGTGGAGGATTTGCTCGAAGCAGTAGCAGACTGTGGTCATTACCTTTGCTGATCTCCTTCATTTCCTAATCCATTCATTCTTCCTCTAGAATTTCTGAAGACATTATCTATTTTATGTATGTTTGCAGAACTCTAGATTCCTAGAGGCGTGGCTTGTTTGCGACTAGCATGAATGTAAGGATGGCATGTGCCAGTCTTTTAATTGATAAAAGAGTGCAGCAAATTATTGAAAGGTCCCAAGCTTTGCACAATTCTGGGGAGAATGGATTAACTGACTGCTCTGGGTAATTAGCTTCTAAGAATTGGATGCATTCTTTTGTGGCTTGGTACATCACTTGGTGCACAGTAGTTGGATGTTTGTTGAAAATCTACAACTTCCTATTTTTCCACCAATGCCATAGGGCAAAGGCATGAAGGATGCTCTGTAAATGGACTGAGCTTCTCTTCTAATTAAGGAGTGGGGTAATGCATTTCCACAGGTTCTCAAGGTTAGGTGGTCTCTCCTTCCAATGCATCTAATCACAAACCTGCTTCCAAAAGGTGTCGAAATCAGTACAGTTGAAAAAGAGGTGGTGAATATCTTCAGTGCCATTGTGACACATCCTACATGTATTATTGTCATCCCTTTTAGATGGGAAGAGAGCAGTGGTTAAACAATTTGAGTGTATCCTCCATAGGAATAATTTTATATCAGTTGTAGACTTGTAGTTGGCCAAGCCCAGATGAATTTCCATAGGTTGTCCACTGTATTGTAAGTAATCTCAGTATTGCCTTGGAAAAAGTTGTAGGCTGACTGGGTAGTGACTATTCCAAATGTTGAGTGACTCCATCTGATGTCTGAAACCACAAGGAAACTGCTGGCAAATTTTATATACTATGTCTAAATTCAAGTGCTGTAACACTTTTTGTAAATTATGATGGCCTTTCTCCATCTTCCAGCTACTTAGTTTTTCATTTGGAGTGAGGTTGCTGGTGTTTAAGGGGCAGGGAATTTGATTGAGTTTGCAATCCGCGATCCATTTATCCTCATACCATCTAATTGTCTCATCATTCCCAGCTTCCAGATTAAGTTCTCCCCAGTTTCTTTCAGCAGCTTCAATAGATGTTTACATAGGAAGGATTTTTTTCTTGGATTGGATGGGCATTGAAAAGTTCCTACAATGGAAATATTTTACTTTGAAAAACCTAGTCCACAGATTGTTCCCATCTTGGAGTGGCTAAGCTGTTGCTTTCATTAAGGCAGCCATATTTAATTCCTTCAAGGACTTGATGCCAAGACCGCCCTCCAATTTGTGTTTGGTTAGAGTGCGCCATTTCTTCAAGTGAAGGCCTTTATTGCTGGTTCTCTTCTCCCATAAAAAGTCTCTCCCAATCTTTTCCAGCTAATTTGTTGTTGATTTTGGAAACCACGAGCAGGAAGCCCAGTAGAAGGGTATGGTATTGAAGTTGTGATTGAACAAGGTGAGCCTGCCAGCAAAGGAGAGGGAGCTGCGTTTCCACACCAAGGCCGTGTTTGGCGCAGCTTCCATTTGAAAGTACTTTTGCATTTCCATTTAGTTATTTTTTATGAAAGTCATTGGATCTTGAAAGACATTTATATGGTATTTTACTTGTGTTTTGACTTCCAACCAAAAGTTATAAGAGGGGAGCTTCCAAGATTAGAGAAAAAGTGAGGTTGTTATGAAAGAATTGACTTTTATAACAAACCAAAATTAGTTATAATCTCTCTCCCTCGACTCACTCTATGTAAGAAGTGGAAGCCAAAAATAACTTTCAAGTAAAAGTTTTGCTAAACACGCCCTAAGAGTTTGTGCTTCATTTTGCAAGATACTAAATTTTGATACCTGAATGGAAGTGTTAAAACCTATAATTGGAACTCCCAAGTAGCTCTGCAGAGAGTTTTTCTTTGAGATCCTTAGAGATCTTATAATGGATCTGGAGGTGCCTGAGTTTATACCTGGACTTAATATCACTAAGGATTTGGTGGCATTGATTTGCTGTCCGCTGCTAAGGCAGTAGAGATGCAGTGCCTTCTTGATGTTTTGTGCATCTTGATACTTTGCTTTAGATATAATGAGGACATCATCAGCAAATAGTAAGTGGGTTATGGTAGATGCCCTTGTATTTTCCTGATATACTTTAATAGCTCCCAGGGTGTTAGCATTCTGCAGGATGGCTGACAAAACTTCTGAGCAGAAAATAAACAAATATGGAGAAAGAGGGTCTCCTTATCTAATCCCTCCTGAGGTGTGGAAACATTGCCCGGGAATTCCATTTGTGAGAACCTTGAAGGATATTGTCTGTAGACAAAGTTTGATCCAATCGATCCACTCGTCCAAAGTTCATTCTCACAAGGACATCTACTTTTATTGCCATGATCCCTCTGCTATGCTTATTGAGATGGAGGCTATGCATCTCCTCTTGAGCACTCAAGATATTATCTGTGATCAATCTCCCTTGGACAAAGACAGATTGTTCCAAGGAGATCAGATTGGGAAGCACCTTCCTCAATCTAGAAATTAAGATCCTGGCTATGATTTTGCACAACTCATTACAAATACTGATGGGTCTGCAGTAGTTGGCCTTTTGGGAATTCTTGATCTTGGGGATTAGTGTAATGCATGTTTCACTGAAGGGTTTATGCATCACTCCATAGGTGAAGAAGGAACCCATTGCTTCAATCACATCCGGTTTGACGGTGCTCCAGTAGCACTTGTAAAAGATGCCACTGAACCCATCTGGCCCAAGTGATTTATCTAAAGGCAGCCTCCTGATGACCTCCTCAATTTCCTCAATAGTTGCATCTTTTTGAAGATTGGTCATTTTGGACATCTTTTGTTCCTTGATGGGTCAGGAGGGTGTCCCCCCTCTCTTATCTTCGGCTGCCAGAATAAAATTGAAATCTCCAACTATAAGAACATCTTTCAGCAGATCAGTGATGATGTCAACTCTTCCCAAAGCTCTCTGCATTCAAGATGATTTGCGCTTGCATAAACTGCCGACAAGAACCAAGTGTAATCTTCATCAGCTGTGATGGCAAAGTGGTGATTACCTAGATCATAATGTTAGTGTGGATAGATCCAAGTCATTCCAATTGTCTGTCTTTATGATAGCAATATCTAAATGAGTATAAGATAATTAAGAGGATAGGAATAATTTATTCCACTTAAATATGCAGAATGATTTTTTCCCAGCTTTAACCCCGAAAGTAAGGATACTTTTTTTTTTAAACTCAACTTAGTGTTATTTGGATACCAAATAAAACTTTTCGTGCTCAAATTCAAGTGTGAAATGGAACAAATTTAAGTTAATATAATTTTATTCTTTTAAACATACCAAATGGAAGTCAAGAGAATACTCAAAAGGTATTCCTTCTTATCTTGATACCAAATGTGCCCACATGATTCAACTCCGGTTAAAATTTTGTCAGCTGGCATGTTATAAATTTGAGCTGTACGTCCCAACTTTACCATTTGACTTGGCCAATACCTCCAACTTCTGTGCTTCCTTACGGTTAGAATAGTGCTGTATTGAAAAAAGAACAAAATCAAAAAGTGTTTAATAAATGGTGCCTACTTCACTCATAGTCTTAAGGTTTTGAGTTGGATGGCCCAATAATTTTAACATGATATCAGAGCCCATAGTTATGATGACAGGATGTGGCGCAAATTAGAAGATAAAGTTGGGTCAGGCCCCGTTCTGATACCATCTTACGAATCACAAAATCCGAATTTTGTGGTTTGTAAGACCTACCTCTTGTGGAGAACCAAGTAGAGATGCAATTAAAAAGGGTAACCAGAAATATCTCTTCTTATTTAAAGCTTACAAGACACATGAGGATACATATTTAAGAATAAAGATAAAGACATTATTATCATCTTAATTAAGATAAGGAAAATTAAATAATTGCTTCTACATCATTAAATTCGATTAGATGTCCATTTATAGTTGAGAATACTATAATATGACTAATATTATATGAGAAGCCTTGTTAGACAAATACGAAGGTGATGTCAATGGCTAATTAGGACTTACCTTAAACCCTATCTATAGTTTTCTTTTGCGTAGCTTTTACGGATAATAAAGTTGAGACCTCGAAGAGGCCAGGGTTTGAACAAATAAGGCTTGCATTATTACAGTAAGATCTATGTGTACATTCATGTGTATATTGTTTATTCTTTTAGCTGTATGTACCTGTTAAACCTGTAATTTTTTGGTACCCATTTCCAACAATATTTAACGACAAGGATGAAGATGCAGATGTGTAAAGATAAAGGACAAAGTTGATGATAAACTTGTTTATTTTAAAGATGACAATAAAGATAAACAACTATCCTCCTCTATTTCTACTTTGTTTGCATAATAAGTTATTCAGAATTACTTATCCGAAATAGTATATACTCGAATAAGGGGTGCTTCAATTTGATAATTTTGTAGGATCTACCGACGGAATAAGAAGAATAAATAATTCTTAAGTCTAAAATAGAATAACTTATTCTCTATTCTGATATAAATAATTCTGACGCAGTATAAATAATTATGTCCGTCAAATTAAAGTGAATCTTATTCTAAAAATAAAAATAAGAAATAATATATGCTCGAATAAGGGGTGCTTCAATTTGATAATTTTGTAGGATCTACCGACGGAATAAGAAGAATAAATAATTCTTAAGTCTAGAATAAAATAACTTATTCTCTATTCTGATATAAATAATTCTGACGCAGTATAAATAATTTTGTCCGTCAAATTAAAGTGAATCTTATTCTAAAAATAAGAAATCTTATTCTTCTCCTATTCTCCTTTTACATCCCTGACCATAATCTATTTTCTGGGATCTCACCGCCTTCTTCTTCCTCCCTTCTCTCTCCTTTCCTAGTAACAGCACGGACTACACCCACTGGCCTTCACAAACCCCACCTGCAACACCAACCGGCCTGAGACACCCAAGCTGCACGAGCCTTTCCTCTTGCTTACCCTTTCCCCCATCATCGACCAATCCCCGTCTGCTCCATGCAGCGAGCAACAGCTACACGCCCATCTTCTTGCTCCCTGTTGGCCTTGCCCAAGCCGTCCATCTCCATCTTCTTCCTCCTACGTACTCTGCGCGCCAAACTCCTCCCACCCTTCTCTTCTCCACCCTCTGTTCCGCTGCACACGGCTAACACTAGATATTAATTAATATCAATGAACCATTCTTAACGACCACGAATCTCCGTGACTTTTGCCTCTCCAACCCATGCTCACATGCTGTGTGAATACGAGAAAATGCTAATGAAAAAATTATTCTTTAGGTTTTGAAATATCTTCCTCTCACCAACCCCCCACTGACGTACCTGTCATCACTCTGACGTTTCACTCCTGAAAATGTCAATAAATGTTTTTATTTTTAATTATGTTTTATAACATTTACAAATATGTGTTTTTATTTCTAAGAGTTTATTTTCTATTTTTCCTTTTTGACAAAATATCTTTCGTGGTGATTCATTAATTTTTTTCTCAAAATCTCAAAATACAAACCCTTCTAATAAATAAAAACAAACAAACGTAGTTTTTAATCCGGCATTGTTTTCTAGCCAGACCAGGTGGAAACACTCCCACCGTGTAGTCAACCCCATATCATTGCAAGTTCCAACACTACCACAATGTGCGGTCAAACCCATATTACAGATTACAGCAAAAGTCAGACAACACGGACGGTCAGCATCCTACGATTCTAATAACAGTAATCCTTTGTTTAACGACTAATTCTTAACGAGGACCTTTTCAGAAACATTTCTTAAATGCTATGTTTGCATAGAATTCAAAATAAAGTTACCAAAAAACCCAAAAATAATTTATAATCCGCAGTCATATTCTAGGTCGGGTATCAACACTCCCATGACGTCAAACCAACGTTGTTCCAACACAGCAGTGCCCCGCTCTTCTTCTTTCCTAGGAGTAGGTGAGAAGAACTTTGCACAACACGTAGAGGTAGACGACCACAACCAGAGGAGGAACATGGCCCTTTGGATGGTGCGAGGGAAGCTTCACTCCATTCACACCCGGTCAATATTTTCTGCTGCGGCAACCATGTCTGCTCCACCCAGCAAGCTCCCACAATCTCTCCTTCTCCAAGAACGGTAGCAAAAGGCAGAGCATGTCACAGAGGGAAGAAAGCACAGCGGAGCAGCATCCATGGGCTTCTTCCTCCTCTGCCTTTTCCTCTACCTATCCTCTCCTTCCCAGCCTCTTGTCTGTGCTGCGGAGGACAGGCTAGCACCAGGCGAGACCATCTCTGTGAACCAGACGCTGGTCTCCAACGGAGAGGTGTTTGCACTGGGCTTCTTCTCCCCAGTGAAGTCCACCAGTGCCACCACCGGCAACCTCTACTACGCCGGGATATGGTACCACGGCCTTCCAAACAAAACAATCGTATGGGTCGCCAACCGGGAGGCCCCCCTAAGGGACCCCTCAGGGGGCCTCACCATCACCCAGGACGGCAACCTCGCAGTGGTGGACTCCGGAGGAGGGATCCTGTGGTCCACCAGAGTCCCGGACGTGCCCAGCGGTAGCGCCGCGGTGCTGCTGGACTCGGGCAACCTCGTGCTCCGCCTCCGCGATGACGTCGACTACCTTTGGCAGAGCTTCGAGCACCCCGGCAACACCCTCCTGCCTGACATGGAGGTCCGCTCCAGCGGCGTCAGTTCGCGCCTGACGGCGTGGAAGGGGGCGAACGACCCAGCGCCGGGGCAGTATTCCCTGGCGGTCAATTCCACGACGCCGTTCCAATCCTACGTGATGAACGGTTCGGAGATCTACTGGAGGGGCAGGGTGTGGGGTGGGAGCTCCGCCCTCACTCTGTGGCTGGGCAACAGGAGCTCCGTGTACGTCGAGACCTTCTTCCTCGGCCCCGACGAGTTCTATTGGAAGTACACGGTGACGGAGCCCTCTCTGCTGACGAGGTTCGAGTTGGACCCGTCGGGCCGCTACGGCTTCACCTTCTGGAACGAAAGCCTGCAGAGCTGGGCGCCCATGGGCACCTCGCCCAGAGACGCCTGCGACCTGTACAACTGGTGCGGGGCCAACGCCGTCTGCGAGAGGAGAGGGGGACCGTCGCCAACGTGCAGGTGCCTCGAAGGCTTCGAGCCCACAAATGTAGCCGGCGAACGTGGAGCAGGGTGCGGGAGGACGGCGCCGATGCAGTGCGAGCGGGGCGGCGGGACGTTCGCGAGAGTGCGGGGCGTGAAGCTGCCGGACGGGTTCACGTTCGTGCAGAACAAGACGGCGGCGGAGTGCGAGGCGATGTGCGAGGCGGATTGCGGGTGCAGGGCTTATGCGTCCATGAACTCCAGTATTTCTAGCCAGGGGAACAGTTTGATCGGGTCGAGGTGTTTGATGTGGATGGGGGAGATGCTGGACCTTCAAGAGGATGCTGCCTCGGCGGAGGATTTCTTTGTGCGCCGTCCTACCTCCCGACAAGGTATGCATGATGAACCGAACGTACATATTTTGGTCTCTTATTATGGATTCCCAATTCTGGTTTCTCCACGTACAACAAAAACAAGTAAAAGGTAGATGCATGTACTCTTAAATCAGTCGATCTTAAACGGAATAATGACATATATAACCCTTTCTTCTAGCTAATTATATTTTTATTCCTTAAATTTTCACCCTATTATTATGAAGTCGTACTAAATGAAGATTATGTCAAGAATGTTCCTGCAGTTGACTTCAATTAAAGATTATGTTTTTAACCATTAAATTTAATGTTTGAACAAAATGTCCCCACAAAAAGTAGTTTTTTTATTGGCACACAGTGCCAAAGAGAGAGAAAGATAGATAGAGAGATAGATGAAAGGGAAAGAGAAAGTTAAGCAAAGACTAAGGGTATTTTTAGATTTTTTTTTTAAACTTTAGTTAAAGGCTAACCAGAATTAAATAAGAGATATTTAACATAATGCTAAAAGATGGCAACAAAAAGGGCTTTTTTGACATAATTTTTATTTAGTGATATTATTAATAGTAGGGAAAAAGTGTAATTAGCTCTTTAAGATGGTTATATATATAATTATCCCATCTTAAATGCAAGTTAACTAAAACTTGACTGGACTTACCTTTGGGCCTAACAATTCTATTAGATGGAATGTCACTTGTCGATAGGTCCAAATTGTGGGCCTAACTTCTTATACTTATTGCAATGCCAAGCGGTGCTGCACTGCCCGACATTGCATGGTGTACATCTTTTTTATTTTTTGATTTTTTTTAAAAGTTAGGTCCTATATATCATACGTGTATATATACAGGCAAATCTCAGATCAAGCGATCTATGAAATTCTAAAACATTAAAAACTGAGCCACAGAAAAAAAAAAAAAATCCTCTTAATGAGTCCAGCCCAATAACAATTTTGATTTTTTTAAGAATATTTTAGATTTTTCCGATCAAAGATCAGCCTACATGAATACATGGGACATATGGGGCCTAGCCTAAAAATAATTTCAAAAAATAAAAAGATATCAACTCTTACTGCAATGCCAGTCGATACAGCACCGCCCACATTTCAGCAAATATGTAGTGCCAATAGGGCCTAACTTTTGGCCCATGTTTTTCTGATTGAAAGCCCAATTAACACAGAATGGACAATTCTTGACATCTCTTTAATTGCACCAGCCAGCTACTACCTAGCAAATTTGGCAAATTATATTAATAGAGTTGATGATGTCCAAAATGAAGATTCAGTTCATTTTTATTTTACTTGCAGATGATGGTTATTTGTTGGATGGCTCCTCAAAGGGAGGCAATGCTCTCCTCAAGATCATCCTACCCACAACTGCTGTTGGAATGCTTTTCGTGGGAGTTTGTTGTTACTCCCTTTGGAAGATGGTGAGGAAAGGAACAACGAGAAAGGCACTAATGTTGGAAGACATAAGCTTCTCTGATGTACTTGGAAGTGAAAAGGATGTTTCAGATGTACCCCTCCTGGATTTTAGTAGTATAAAAGCTGCTACTAGCAACTTTTCCATTGCAAACAAACTAGGAGAGGGGGGTTTTGGTCCTGTTTACAAGGTATAAGCTTGTTTCTATTTGAAGATCATTCATTCTACAGAATGGTTGGTGCATTTCTTATAACTATAGAGGTTCTCACTTACAGGGGAAGTTGTTAAATGGTTATGAAGTAGCTGTTAAAAGGCTTTCCAAGGGTTCTGTACAGGGCTATAAAGAGTTTGCTAATGAAGTAAAGCTCATTGCCAAGCTTCAACACAAGAATCTTGTTCGTCTTCTAGGTTGGTGCACCCATAAAGATGAAAGGATATTGATATATGAGTACATGCCCAACAAGAGCTTGGAGAAACTTATTTTTGGTTAGTATCTTCTGAATAATTCAACTCAAGCTCAAAAATGTTTCCATGTAATTTGACCCAGTAACTGATGCTTCTAACTGCTCTCTTTGATCAGATCCCACAAGATCAATAGAATTAAATTGGGAGAACCGCTTCAGAATTATCAAAGGCATAGCAAATGGGCTTCAATATCTCCATCAATATTCAAGATTACGTATTATACATCGAGATCTGAAAACAAGCAATATATTACTTGATGGTGAAATGAATCCCAAAATCTCAGACTTTGGGCTGGCAAGAATATTTGAGATCAACCAGACTGAGGCAAACACTGGAACAGTAGTTGGAACATGGTAAGTCTTTTTATAAGACTACATCAAGTTGTTCAGTAACACACACATTCATACAATCATCAAATAGATATTGAGACTCCTCTTTCTCTCAATTGCTTTCAATTGATTCTTGCAGTGGATATATGTCACCGGAGTATGCTTCAGATGGTTTGTTCTCAGAGAAATCTGATGTTTTCAGCTTTGGTGTAATTGTTTTGGAGATCATCACTGGAAAAAGGAGCACAGGCTTCTACCCATACAGAAACTTTTTGAGCCTTCTTGGACATGTAAGTACTTTGGAGAGCTTATCTAGAGACAAAAGCTTAGTGAATGAATTGGCAATAGCCTACACAGCAACATTAGGTTGATTTAATGGAAGAGACATTCTAGTGAATGGCATCATGCGACATCAATAGTTTGTTCATAAATTGTTTTTACACTCTAAAAAATGGCAATGTGATTCAAAAGTCATGTTGCATCGCAATGAAATAGTTGATAAGATTATGAGTGCTTAGTTTCTTCACCTTCTAAGTGTTCTGATTTTAAATGCAATGAAGCATGCATCACAGATAATAAATCTGAAATGTTTCAGGCATGGCAAATGTGGGAAGAAGGAAATGGATTGGAGCTTAGGGATCCATCTATAGGCAATTCATTCCAGGCCACTGAGCTATTGAAGTGCGTTCAATTGGGATTACTATGCATTCAAGAGGACGCGGCAGATAGACCAACAATGTCTTCTATTGTCTCCATGTTGAGCAATGAGAGTAGTACTCTACCTATGCCGAAGCAACCTGCTTTTGCAATTAGAAAACACCCAAGTATCATTGTGGCATTTTCATCTCAGAAAGCATCAAAAGTGTCCATAAATGAGATAACAGTAAGTGTTGTAGATGAACATTGAGGCATCAATTTTTCATTTACTTGCATCCACTTGATGGTGATAACCAAGGACACAGAATATTAATTGTTGTAATCATAACCAGAAAGCTATAACATTGTAAATGTCAATTAGTGAAAAATATCAGTTTTTCTCTTTGAGAACTAAATGGCTTTATTACTTAGCCTTGTTATGGATGACATATGTTTTCTACAAGTTCATATTTTGTTTTATTTATTTTTCATGTAAGGCATATTGCGAGACCAAAGTTACGAAGTGTTTCAAGTACATCATCTAATTTATTCATCCCTTTGATGGTCATACCAACAATTAACTAAATTTTAAAATTGGCTCTTATAGACTTTGGTTTTTACCTTAGTAGGTGTCCATGGAACTATGCACTTCTTTTCTATCCACTCCATTTTTTAGAACATTCAAGGTGAAAGAAAATATGAACTCTATCAAGATATCTATTTAGAATATTTCAGTAAAGTGAGGAGACTTATTTGACATTCCTAACAGAAGTGTCCATGGACAAAGGAAAGATGCAGTATAGGTTTCATTCTCTATTAGCAATGTCAAAGGAGGCTATGTAGGGATGTCCATAGGTAGCCATTAGATTAGTAAAAGATTCTACTTGTTATTTTTTCTAGATGAAAATCTATTATCAAAAAATGGAACTCTATTAAAATTTGAAAAATGACATGTCTTTAGAAATTTTTTGTAGGTGCAATCTTGAAAAGACAAATTTGCTTTATTAGCTAGTTATGTAAATTATCACATAAGGTCTACTTCGGTCACGTTTAAACTTGGAAACACCAAGGTTGTATTTGATCTTAGCCACAACCTACTAGTAATAATGGTGGAGCAACTTGTGCACAATAAGGGGCCATGTGGGATAAATGTAAAGCCATTGAATATTAGGATAATGAATTGGGTAAAAATGGTGATGAAGAGTTGTCTGGAATGTGTCCCTAAATAAGAAGCCATCAAGAGCAAACACAAGAAGGATTCCTCTCTAGCACACTATAGAATTTTAGAGGAAGACCTTGAAAGGTGCCGCAACTCCTTCTCTAACTATTTTATACATATGGATAAGCAGCTTATTGATAGCTACAAGGAATGGAAAAATGCAATCTTGTGCAAAATACTAGGACCCCATATGAATTTAAAGTTAAAGGAGATATCCTTCAACTAATAACAATACAAGAAAGAACCATATGTAGCCGATTCGATGAATGGCTTCTTCATTATATGTCCATTGTTTGTTAAAAAGGAACAATTAAAGATGGCGACCATGGGAAGCCTATTAGCACCTCCTACTAGTATGCAATTTCATTCCAAGTTTTTTGCCATCTAAGGGTAGATTCGACAAAGCTAGGGTGTGAATTTATTTTCCTAAACTACCTTTGGAGAAGTGGATGCCTTCTATGCTTACTTGAATAGCTACTAAATAGGGTGACAATGGCCTAGGCCCACCTAGGCATAATAAGTTCATATGGCCGAGCAAGGTCCAATCAAAAGATAATACCAAAGAGAGACCACAGACATAGGAGCCCATATCCCTGGATGTCTAGAGTGGACCTAGGAAACTAGATCAATTGCATCCCAAGAGAATGGGGATAGAGATCATACTCTTCCCAGGGTGAAGTCCACCTAAGATCTTCCCCTAGGTCATCTTGGGAACACTTCCCAAAGGACACAATCCAAAGAGGTTATTCCACTTAGGAATAAGGTGCCAAAAGGCTGCTAGCCTAGAGCTACATGCTCGCATATGCATGGAACCAGGCATAGCAAGACATGGCATATAAATGTGATCTCCTTATGCAAGAGCTCATGGCTCGATGAAGAGAAGCCATCATTAGGCGCACTACGATCCCCATAGAAGAGAGATAGTGACACCTGATAATGATGAGTTTCTTGGGAAAGACAAGCTAAATTTGAGAGATGCTTTTGTTGATCGCGTCATCATAGTAAATTTGCTCCCCCATCCTAGTTGATAGGAGCACACCACACCTTTGAACCTTACTAGGACACGTTCTAATTCATGAACTCTATACAAGTCCATGACCTTCATTGATTTAAGGTAAGCAATTTCTATCTCAAGAACTTCTCATTAACTCTGAGCTCGATACCTATTTTGACCTAGGCATCAGAGGGTTTACCTTTCTAAATTAACTTCGGAGACCTCTGATTGTAATGCCCCAAAACTTTGGTTCAACACACCAACTCACATCAAACTACAATTATGCAACATTGGAATAAATCTTACATAACAAATGGATATGAGAAATAAGACATACCATAAGACAACTAAAATAAATGCCATTACAATCTCAAATTTCAAATAAATCCATATTATAAGACAATATTAAAACTACCAAAAGAAATAACTAAATATTCAAATCTCTCAATTATCAAAAAAAATAACAAATTATATTATATCTCGAATAACCTACTGCATTCAATCTACCAAGTTGATCAAATTAAGGTATGATAACCTAAGTCCTCCAAAAGATCCAAAAAGTCCATCACTTCTCACCCAATTGGATCCCAAACCGGTCACTCTTTGAAAAAATTAGTTAGTGGGATTTATAAGTCCACAACTCAATAGACATAAATCCCCACACATTTATTATCATATAATAAACTTTGAAAATTCAATTGATACATATATAACATTAAATCAAATCCAATTCTATATATAGCATAGCAAACAAATCATACAAAGAAGATCATATATGTCAAATTTTATCAAATAGTTGTATTCTTAATCAAATATTCAAATATGGTATGCTATAATCAAGGGGTCAAATTAGCAGTTCTTATATCATATTTGCAAAGTCAGCATACATTACATGAACGATCATAGTTATTGAAGGGGGAAGAACTTGCTCAGCCCATTAAGGGTCCGATATAAGGCAGTCTGAGAGCACTCATAAGTGACAAGCAACCTACTAGAAAGGTCTAAGTTAACTTGGGTCCCCAAATCCCATTATTGAAAGACTACTTGAAAGCCCAATAAATTATGCTTCCCATCGTCCACACCCTTCCTAAGCGTCATTGTTGAGTTGAGAGTAATATTTGTTGGAATGCCTCCTCCATTCGCAATGAGGGTATTGCAATGGGTAAAAGAAAAAAATATATATACTTTTTTAAGTCAGCCCCGAGGTCTTCTATCTAGCCGTACAGTACAATATCCGTTCGAGCGACCTAAAAAATTCAGAAACCGTTATCGGGCTCAGCCCATTAAGAGGCATTTTTCACTATTCATTGGGTCAATTTTTTATTTTTCGGATTTTTTTGGATCGTCCGGTCGGGTATTACACTGTACGGCCAGATAAGAGACCTCGGGATCAACCTAAAAAAAAATCTTTTACCCACTGCAATACCCCGCTAAGATTGGAAAGGACATTGCAGCAAGTATTACTCTATCGTTGGACTAGCCACCACATACACTGTTGTCGGAGATTGGGCGATCATGTGTGGTAGACCCGACTTCTGTTAAGGACTCAGCCTCTCACCGGAGCCATGCACACCATAGACAGAAAATGTCGACGGTATTCACTAGGATCGATGGATGTATATATAAAAGTGCCCACTTGTAAACCAACTTAGATTTCATCATGTTAACATTGATAAATAGAAAATATGCAGTTTGAACGTATAATTTCAAATTGGCATAATACTAAATTATGAGATAATCCAACTTAAAACCATATGGACATAAGTGGAATGGATATTACATTATATTCATATTTTATTTTTATCTTTATGTCCTTTTTTATTAGAGTATAAATTCTAATATAATATTGATTTTGATACTACTTTGTGAATATGTGGTATAACTCAAAATTTATAAGATACAAGATTTATCTACTTGGATGTTCTTATCATAGTATTAAAAGGATCTTTGGATGGCCGTGCGGAGAAAAGCTCAACTGGGAATTGAGATTTACTAGAAGTGACTGTATAGATGCAGATCTTGCTCACAGACATAGTCTAAAATATCATGTCAAAATTTGATCATTGTTATCTATATTCAGATGAAACCTAATGACAACAAGATGCAAGTATATATGAGAGGAGAGATGGGAGAAACCCCACGTCCTATTCCTCTCATATGTCCATCGTGCAAATCCATCCCTCTAATTCATACTTCTTCCATTTGTTCCACTTCATGTTTATATAAAAGAGAGATGATGTTTGTGTAACACACTCTTCAAAGTTAGAAATAATTACTTGTTTGATACTATATTGAGAAAGATTAAATATGATATAAGATATATCAACCTCTACATCCACCCATGCCTAAAAGGGCATCAGATGCTTATTATGTAGGCTTCATAGGTCTATTTATTTCTTTATATAGTCTATGGGAACTTGGCACACCCTAATAGTGTAGACACGTTAATTTTGACATCATTTTGCGTAAATTTCATATCATATAATAATGCCTCAGAATGGTCTGAGATTTAATCACTGGTTAATTTTTATTAATCTTTCTGAAATCTAAATAGCATCGGGTCAGACAGACATAATTTAAGTTAATTAATTAAATTGATTTTAACTCAAATTTTGATTAAAATATGAAGAAGTCTAAAAGACGTCGCTCTGTGCAGATGCTATTTAGAGTTTATTCCTATTTTGACATTTAAATTTGAATTTTAATTAATTGATTAATTACCTAAAAGGCGTCTTCAAGGTACGACGCAATTTAGGTCTCCTAAATTATTTCTGTCTCTTTCTCGGATGTTTATCCTTATCTTAATTAGTGTAAAAGGCGTCTTCCATGGACGACGCGTTTTATCTAATTACAGATAAAGATAAACTTTTTCCGGATGTTTATCCTTATCTTAATCAGTCTGAAAGGTGTGCCCTATGGGCGACGCGTTTTAGATTAATTACAGATAATGATGAATTAATCTATGTTTATCTGTTTGTTAAGCTGGATAAACCTTGAAATTTCTTCATGTAAATCCGCGGATGTAAAGAAGTCTATAAATACCCAGCTCTTTGGTCAGTGAAAAGTTAGTGATGTTGAAGTTAGTGATCATAGTGTTAATGACAGTGATAATAGTGTCAATGATCTGGATGATAGTGAGAGTGACAGTGATAGTGATAATTGAGCAAGGGAACCTTGACAACAACGTCCAAACGCTGAAGAATCGTGGTGTTGCTGCTTCTATGAGTTCTTCACCCAATCTTCACCCTTTCAAGAATTTTCAAGACTAAGGCTTTCCAGGGGCCATCCAACTCAACTTTTAATTATTTCTGTATCTTCTCACATTTTTTATCACATTAACCTTACATTCTCATCACATCACTCCATGCAACACACACTCACCAACATTCTTTTTCAATCCATATTTTAAGGGGTTTAAAAGACCACCTAACAAGTGAGTTCACCTATTTAGTTGCATGTTTAAAATTCCTTCTAGAATAGATACTACTTCTGCTTAAGTTCTCATTACTCTTTCTTTATTTCCATTTTTCTTGCAAGGTACAAAAGGAGAATCGAAAAGAGGGAATCAACAACGAACAACAAGGAATCTGGATGATCCTCAAAGCTCAATAATCAAAGCAAGAACAAAGACAAAAAGAGTTCTCTTTCTTCAGCCGGCTGAAGGAGGGGAATCAAGAACCTCAGCAATCTCCCACATCCAAACAGGTAGGCGATCAAACTTTCTTCTTTTGGAACTTTTTAGTTAAAAGTTTCTGGCGATCACATTCACCTAGTTTCTTTTAATAGGTTTATTTTGTCACTAAACAACATAATTTTTCATGATAATCACACACTCGATTTAAGCACTCACAAATAGATTTTATATTAACTTTATCTTTATCCAAGTTTAATGATCCCTTAAGAAAGATCTATACATTAGCTTTAAAAATCAAAAGGGGGTCATACCATCTAAAATTGAATGATCTAGTTGCACTATTAAGAATCCTCCAAGAGGATATTCAACCTACATAGATCAACCAAAAATAATATAATAGGCTGTAGATACCAAATTATAATGTAAGGATTTTTAATAATAATAGTTGCAATCTCTTACACTGGGGTCACTAAGCAAATAACAAATGAACTAAATACATAGATCTGATTAAGTTATTGTGATATTAGGATACTTTCTATTAAGATGTTTATCAAAGTTCATAAATCCTAAATTAAGGTTTCCTATATAAACACATTGGTCAGTAAAAATACCATATTAACACTCCTTGGTTCCCATAAAAGATATACAATAATAATAATATATTAAGCATAAACAACTATTTCATTCCTTATTAGCAGTATCAGCTAAGAACAAATCAAACCCAAGTATCAATTCTTCAAACAAAATAAAAAAGACATATCGAATATCAAATAATGCACTTAAAAAAAATAATATACTATAAATTAATCTTACCTTTTAGTAATAACTTCAACATTAATATTTTTTTGATCTAAACACTTCCTTGAATCAATGAATAGTGTAGAAAATATTGTTTTTGTGTTGTTAGTTAATTCCTATCTTAACATAAAACAATAAACCTACAAGTCATTGTATATACAATTAAAATAAACAAAATTAATAAATTTAAATTTTAACATACTTTTATTACTTCTTAATACTAAAAAATTATTTTTTTAATGAATAATATTAAGTCATGCAATTCATAGAAGTCATATGGTGGATAATATTTCTGCTTAAAAAGTAAACTATTTGGCATGATTTATCTTGAAATCTCATCTCGTAGAGTACTTTGGACTAAATGCCAAGGCTACATTATTCTAGATTAACTTTAGCTTTATCCAAGTTTAATGATCCCTTGAATAAGATCTAAAGATCATTTTTAAAAACCAGAAGGGAGGCCTTACCATCTATAAATAAAATAAAAAATATATATTAAATATCAAATAATATATTTTAAAAAATAATATAGCACAAGTTAATCTTACCTTTTGATAATAACTTCAACATCAATATTGTTTTGAGCTGAATACTTAAGTCAAGAAAAGTGTAGGAAACACTACTTTTATATAATTAATTAATTCTTATCTTAACTTAAAACTACAAATTTATAAGGAACTGTATATATAAATAAAATAAATAAATTTGAATTATATCGTACGTTTATGACCTCCCAATATTGAAAATAAAAGTTTTAATGAATAATAACAAATGATACAGTTCGTTAGATTCATATGTTTAGTTATGTTTCTAGTTAGCATAAATAAATCACTTGGCATAATTTAACTCCAAATTTCATTTCTTATAGTACTTTAAATTAGATTTTAAGACTGCATTAAAACATACAATCTTGACTTTCTCATTGAAATGGGTGTCTTGTACTAAATGTATGAATCCAATGCAATTATCCTGGTCCCACATCGAAGTATGTACACAAAAATATATGATAATTGCAAAATGTAAAAAACTATAAGAATTACTTTAAAAAATATTAAATTAAAGTAAAACAAAACTATACACCTGACAATATGATTGTATCTTAACTCATTACATAGGTCTTCGACTTCGTTAGAGAGTAGGTGTCCATGTATGTTTAGGATTATCATATAGTATATTAGATTTCTAAACTATCAGCGAGTGGTAGAGGTGGGGGCATTATTAATGATAATTAAAAATATAGTAGAATGAAAATGAAAAAAAAAACATAAAAATATTTGCTCACAATCCTAGTTTCGAGACATTTATGTGATCAATGCATATAGTCGAATAATATATATTGAAACATAAACTGATATTTTTATTTTGCATCTCCTCGATAACTCTTACGATTTCAATTTAATAAAATAAAAATAAATATTTTAATATTTTAAAATATTAAATTAAAATATAAACTCACATAAATTCAAACGAATATCAAATTTTCATCAATTGACGATTAAAGTCAACCGTATTTAATTTGAGGTTTGGAAGACTTAGTTTTTCTACTTTTTACGCTTGATATTTTGTAAAAAGGGACTTGATGTTTGTGTAACATACCTTTACAAGTTGAAAACAATTAGTTGTTTAATGCTATATTTAACAATATTAAATACGAGTTAAGACATGACATCCTCTACATCCATCCTTTCCCGAAGAAATATCAAATTTTTGTGATGTAGGCTTCATAGGTCTATTTGATTCTCTATAGAATATGTGGGAACTTGGCTCATAATAACAGATTTTACATTTAACTTTATATTTACACATGGTTAATGGTCCCTCGAGAAAGATATGAGTATTATCCTTAAAACTAGAAGAGTGCTATAGTATCTACAATTGGATGACCTAGTTGCACTCCTAAGAATCCTCTAAAAGGATGTTCAACTTGTATAGATCAATCAAAAATAATATACTCAGTTATAAATATCAAACTATAATATAATAGTCTTTCAGAATAATAGGTTGCAATCTTTTGTAATAAGGTCCCTAAATAGATAACAAATGAGTTGAATACTTAGATTTGGTTAAGTTATTATCCTATTCGGATACTTTCCATTAGGACGTTCTCCACAATTCTTAAGTCTTAAATTAGAGTATCCTATATTAATTACCACATAGGTGGTGGGTCAATAAAAATACCATAATAACACCTCGTAGTTTTCAAAGGAAGATGGATAATAATAATAACATACTAACGACAACCAACTATTCATTCCTCAAAAGAATCAGCAAGTAGGAGACAATCAAACTCAAATATCAACTGTAGAATGAAATAAAATACATATATCAAATATCAAATATCAAATATCAAATATCAAATAATATACTTAAAAATAATATAACTCAAGTTAATTTTACCTTTTCATAATAATTTCAACATCAATATTATTTTGATTTGATTACTTATTTACGTCAAGGAAGAGTGTAGAAAACACTGCTTTTATGTGGTTAATTAATTTCTATCTTAACTTAAAATCATAAGTCTACAAGAAATTATATATAAATTAAAATAAATTAATTAAATAAATATTATTTTGATTTGATTGGTTCTTTAAGTCAAGAAAGAGTGTAGGAAACACTGCTTTTATGTGGTTAATTAATTTTTGTCTTGACTTAAAATCACAAAGCCTATAAAAAGTTGTATATATAATTAAAGTAAATTAAGTAAATAAAATTGAGTTATATCATACTCTAATCACCTCCAAATAATATAAAATATAATTTTTAATGAATAATATCAAATGATATGATTCATTGGGTTAATAGTGGATAATATTTCTAGTTAGCATAAGTAAATCACTTGGCATGATTTAACTCTACATCCATCTCTTAGTGTACTTTAGATTAGATCTCAAAATTACATTAAAACAAATAATCTTGTTGTTTCATTGATATGAGTGCCCTATATTGTTTGTTTGAATTCAATGTGATCATCCAAGTCCAAATCGAACGATGTGTACAAAATGCATAGCACTTACAAAATATAAAGAATTATTAAAATTAATAAATAAAGTATTAAAACTATTAAATAAATGTAAAGTAAAACTATTTACCTGACAATATGATTGTCTCTTAACTCATTACATAGATCTTGAACTTCATCGGAAAGTGGGTGTCCGTGTGTGCTTAAGATTATCATGTGGTGCAACGGACTCTTCTCTCTTCCATTTTACTTCCGTATGGCAAACCTGGGGGTGGTGGATTCGAAATCCCACCCTCCTCAAGTGGGGATGCAAGAGACATCCTATGAGCTAGAAGTCCTAGACATTCATGAGATTTTACTCCTATAAATTAAAATTCCCAAATGAATTCAGATGATACTAACTTTTTATAACCGATTTATCATTCGAATGTAATGTTTGGATGGCCTTAATTAACTTAGAAATTATTTTTAAAAAAAACTTTAACATTAACCATTTGATCATGAAAATCAAATGTCATACATTAGGGGTCATTTGGTTTGATTTGCAAAATATCAAAAAATACTACAAAAAGCTGTCAAACCAAATAACACCAAAGTGTCTGAGGCTGACTTACTATATGCCGATGGTGCACCAAGTCAAATTCTTATCAGATTTGAATCCATCCGAGTTAAACTACACTTGGATGTACGATTTTCACTTAAAGCAATAATCAAAATCTTTTTTGCCAAGCCTTTCTCGATGTGACATTTGGTTGCAACTAGAGCAAAATGTATGTGGTTGAGGTTATTATAATTCAATTTTATAAACATATTAATCCTAACCATGATCTTAATGACTTATTGCCTTGATTATGAAGAAATAGTAACCACAATCAGATGTGTAACAGGTTCCTCAACATGAACCCACTCTATGTTGGTTGACATAACCTCATTTATAAGGTCATTAGTCAGCACAATTATGATTGCGGTTATAGTAATTACAATATATAATGACTAAGCAAATATTATCTAAAATCATGTATAACCACAATTATAGTTGTTGGATGCAACAATTTAAGACATAAATGTATTAGTTATCATTTGTTTTCGACTTCATTCATTACCAATTGTTGATGTCGGTCCACTTCATGCAAGATGCTTTACTTGGGCTAGAAATAATATGAAGACAAAGACTTAGATTTAACTTATCTAGGTTATCGATTCACCACCACTGTATAGATGACCTAGTTTAGGCAGATAGCTGACCTAACATCATAATTGCTAGCAGTCAAATTGGACTAAGAGGACTGTACATCTTTCTTCTATTTTTTTTGTGTTTACTTTTTTTTTTAGCTTGGTTTCCTGTGTTACCATTCTGTAGGTACGTATGTTCTTTTGATAGTAAGTACAAGGGGGATTAAGCGATATTTGCAGCACTCTTAGTAGAATGATTGAGTGGTAATGAGATCATGGGTTGATGGAATGCCAGACACCTTACCATAAACTGAAGTTGTAAATGTCGTTGGTCATGTCATGCAAACATCATTGGTGTTAGTTGAGTTATTTTTTCTCCACCTGGGACCAATGTAAGGGTAAGGTTCGCATTGCAAACTCTCTGAAAATTAAGGTGATTACAATCTCTCTCTCTCTCTCAGCTTATGGCCCTAAAAAAAAAAAAAAGCTCAGATATATTATGCCCAATATGTCCGTATAATTTAATCTCCGATCAAATGACCTAAAAAATTCTAAAAAGTCAAAAATCAAGTCTCATGTTATTAGGCTCGGTCCATTAAGGGCGGTATTTCGTTATTCATTGGGACTTGATTTTTTTTTTTTTTTCAAATTTTTTTTAGATCATCTGATACGGAGATCGAATTTACAACTATGTAAGACATGATGGACCCAACTTTTAAAAAAATTAAAATATATATATATTTCTCCTTTTCAAGCTGCACCCCATTGGGCGCAGCAAGTATTACACTTTCCATATTCTTGCCAGGAAACAGGGAGTACTGGACGAGTATTGGACCGTCCCCATCAACTGGGCTCCTGTGGTCCATAAGACCATAACTATAATGGAGTGCTCGTCCCTCCTCTTCAGGACGCCTCTGCTCCTTCATTGATTCACGGGTTGGTATGGTCCGAAGGAAGGGTGATGTGGGCTGGGGGCTATTGTTATCCACACAAATCACATGTACCTGTTTTGGTGGGAAAGAAGAATAGCTGCCATGAACTGCAGACAGGAGCTGAACTCTGCATAGATATCTAATCCATCGCATACCATGTGGGATGCTCTTTGGATACCTTGGCCCATGAACCGTTCTAGGATTGTTGTGTAGTGATGCAAATTGTAAGTGATAACCTCTCTCTGACCAAATACATGTGTCAAACGAAGAATCTGATTATCTTACTGATCATTATTAGTTTATAGCTCAGTTAATGAATAAATTTTTTAAACCAGTAGAATGACAGATACGGTCACAGATCTATAGAGTGAAGAGACAAATAGACATGCATGCAAACACGCACTGATGAGAGGGAGAGAGAGAGAGGGATGTTGTTTGCAAGAGCACCTAATATAGCTCTTCATTTTTCTCATTCTCACTCACTGCCTTTCATGATAAAAGTAAAAGTCAGGAAGCGACTTCGAACTAAAAGCCTCACGCAACACTGCCTAAAATAACAAAGCAACTAAAGTTTTTTTTTTGGTAGATAAAGAAGCAGATTTCATTCTACTAAAACAGTGAGGGATTACAGAGAGAATCACAAGAACACATCTACCAACAGGGAAATAGCTTAATAGACAGCAGGGATAACAAAAGGAGCATAGAACATGTGAGATACTAGTCGCCAACAGGAAGTGACACTACTAGGGGGCTGGGAGACGTACGTCGACGGCGTACGGATGAAGCGAAATACCTCGAGCACCATCACCAAACTTTTGAATCCCATGAGACGGGATACACACGAAACCTTCAAAGCCACCAAGGAAGCACCAAGAACTGTCTGCTGGAGAGATCCACCTGCGACGAAAAGTTACTTGGGATGGTCCCAACTAGAAATATATTTGCCTTATCCATTCTATGACCCCAACTTTAGTGGATGCTTTGATTCATTTTAGTTTCTTCATCTGTTTTCTCTTTCCTACTTTATCAAAGTGAAATTCTACCATGATCATTAGAAATTACAAAATCCTTCGTATCGATTAACATGTGTTCTTGGGATAAAATATCTCGATTTAACATGATTTTTTCATTAATGACTGATTGTGTCTTAGGGGGGTGCGGTTGCTAGGTCCTCTCATGGCCGGATTTGTCCATTCTACTTTCTCTATAGCAATACTACTCCATGGAATTCTGTTGCATATTTATAGTACTTACTATCAAAGATTCAATTTCCATGTTCTGAGTAAGTGATGTGTATATGATACAATTGGTAGATCCACAGGGGTGTGCAGTACAAATGAAGAAATGGAGTAGAAAGGGTAGAGTAGATGATCTTAATCTTTCATGGCACGCCCTTTGCTGGCATAAAGCATTGACAAGACGGCTAGAGGGAGGAGAAGGGAAAAGAAAGAAAGAATAATTGGCCATCGAAACTCTGTGATCATAATCCTCTGCCTAAGAGAGTTTCTGGTCAAAGGTCATCTAATCTTGGGAAGGTTGGGCGTCGGATTAATTCTTCATAAAAGTCATCCACCGCATAGCCTTCGACTCTTTTTATATGAAAAGAAAGAGGTATCTTACAAACCACAAAATTCTGGTGTTGAGTTTGAAGGGGCCAAGATCATAAGCTTTAGCCACAACTGAAATTAACCAATGTAAAAGACTATTATACAGCCGTTCCAACAGGATACTTGCATCCACTCTTTTTGTATGAAAAGAAAGAGGACATTTTATATCCATCTCTCTTAATGAAGACTTTTAATGATGACGCCTGAAGTGTGAAAGCTTATTTGGAAAAAGACCGCACCCTCTCGTGCTGCCCACCATGCAAAGTGATGCAGTAAGTATTACTCCAACAATTATTTGCTTACAATATAATTACCATTTCAATTGACAGCACTAATGACATGTGGTCACTGCATGGTTTCACAGGGGATGCAGCATGTGTTAAACTCTATGAAATAATCCCACCTGCACCCTACCCCCTACCCCTTTGGGTTATCCCCTTTTGCCTTCTCCTTCCCTCTAGGATTTTGCTTGGCAGCTCTCTATGGGGCTGATTTTGGCATACTGGCATAGTATCTCTCTCTTCTTGCAGCTGCCCTTGTCTCATGGTGTTTCTCCCCTCTAGCTCACCATTTTATTCGACTTGGCGTATCTAGCATCACCAGTGTCCTCGTGGAAACTTCACCAGCTCTGTGCGATCCCGAAATGGGATCTTGTTCGTGGAGGCACTCTGTCTTCCCCGAGCAAACCGTGGGGCATCTCCACCAGCATCCGTTGGTTGCTTCCAAAGGCAATTCTTAACGTCGATGTTTTGTTGTTATCCTCCTATGGATGTGCTCAACTACAGCACCATACAACCCATACCCATATGGCTTGTTCGTGTGCCTTTTGCTCCTCTCCTATTCGCCGATTCTCCAGCTGCGTATTTCCTTTTGTTATGTCCTATACTCTTCTTCTCTTTGTGTGACGAATGAATGGCTACGTATTTTAGTGACCAAAAAATACAATACGAGTACAATATTTTCTTTGGTAAACGGGAAAACCTGTTTTTTGCTTAAAAAGTGGTATCCAATCTGTGGACAGATGGCTGCCATCACATCATTAGGTTTCTACTTTCAAGATCAAAGTGTTGTTAACTAATTATATCTGATTAATATTGCACTTGCTTGCAGCCTGGAAAAGCTTGCCTTCCTAAGGTTCTTTTTTTTTTTTTGACATTTTTCAAAATGGATTAATATTCAATTATTTTTCCCCCTCCAAACTGTTGCCCGCAGTCTAAGGAGGAAGGAACATAACGTGCCATTATTTTGTCAAGCAATTCCATGATTCTTGGGGTCAGAGAGCAAAAGACCCTCCTTACAGCTAACCGCCGTCCATCTCCGGGGGTACTTTCAGCTCTCCCATTCATGGCGCCGCCTCCACTGGTCATGTTGTAAAATATCGTAAAAACCTCGATTTTAAGATCACGGGTTTTAAAACTGATGAAACTAAAATCAACTAAAAAGAGGATTATAGAGGACAACCAATTTTGGAATGCAGTAATTTACAACATTTTACGGTGTTTTACGACACGTCAAATAACTCAACTAATTTTAACTTTCTATTGACAAAATTATGGTGGATTGATGTTTATTACATTTAATTGCTATTAGTACTACAGTATCATTAGTCTACTTCCATATGAGATAATGAGAACTAGATGTTAGTGATGCCAGCTAACCTACTTCATGGGTAGAAGTGTTCACAAGAAAATTTTTTGTGTCGTGTTAGTTGGGAACCATTCATTTCCACACATCACACCATATCACACGATTGTGTGAAAGAGGAAAAGAGGAAATCCTGCATAAAGAGTGCAACAACTTAAAACTTAACACAAATAAACCAGTAAACAGCTTCAGGGACCTAAAAGAGTCCCAAGAAACGATGCAAAACATACAAATATTCGTCAATCAATCCAGTTCTCGTGACAAACATCACATGCCAGGGAGCAAACAGCAGCGACAACACAAGACCACCACCGTCTCGTTACACGGCATCTCTTAGGATTCACACTCGTATGTCTACATCCGCAGGTAGCAGTGCATCAGAGCCCTGGGCACACGTGATACAAAAGCATAACTAGGAGCACAGAATCATGGAAAATTAAAAGATGCTAATAAGCTGCAGAAGAAAAAAAAAATCATTATACTCCGCAACTTGCAAAACGAGGAATTATTTCAATATGCTATTATGGGACAGACTTTTCACTAAACTTTAACCTTGTTGGGCGCAACAGAAATCTGATCAGTGGCTACTATTAAAAGCATCAGTTGTGAATAAACATGCGATCATGTGACAGAAGTGCATTCCAGTGAGTGGCAAAAAAGTTTGGTCAAAGGTGTAAAAAGTGTAGCATTCACGGTGGGTACCAGTTGATGCCTGTATTTCTCCAAATACCTGTGCCGAACCACCTCAAAAGTCCATATCCTAGAGGAAGAAAATCAGGTTTTCAAGGAATTATATGGTAACACTTTTAACTAACATGGGGCTGCAAAAGTCCTGTGAGAAGCACAATAACATAATAACATAGGAACCACGGGATAATTTAGTCCAACAAATGCATGATCTTAAACCTTGTGAACATAGCAAGTACAAACAGTTTTTCAGAGGGGAAAGGAAATGTAGAAACAGCACATAAGCTTGTTAAAAAGGCGTCGGTAACTTTAAAATAAGATGGCTCACCTGGCTTGAAGAGTTCCTAGACACACATCAAGCATCTGCACCCAAAATGAAGAGAGAAGATTATACTCTGGATATGCATGGCTCGATCAATGTCACATAAGAATATACGTCAATTCTACATCACATTACTCGCAATGTACAAATACACAAATTGCATCTGGACCAGTTGCATAGGCAATAAACATGTTACTTGAATTCTACATCACGGTACTAGCAATGTACAAATACACAAATTGCATGTGGAGCAGTTGCATAGACAATAAACATAGAGGCACCCAAAATACCGACCCGAAAAATGTAATTCAAGGGAATGTAGAAAGGGAAAAAATGAATGTCATAGACATCTTGAGAAAAAGTAACCAGCTAGATATTCATTAATCAGAAGGGAAAGAAACAAAACACAGCCATACAACCTCCCAAGTTCAGTCTCCAACAAACTTTGTTAGATACCCTGTAACAATGGTATTAAAAACTAGCTGTACTGGATTAGAATGATCCGGTTCCCACAGAAAATAAATGGCCAGAACCACCAGCTTGTGGCCAAAATCGCCTTGGAAGTGGAACTGGGACCGGCCAAGGTCAGACCAACTCCGAAATTCTGTTGTGAGTTCCTTTCCTGGAATCATCAGAGGGTATCTTTGATCCAAGTACCAGCATCTATGATGAGGTGACTCAAAGTGCATGAAATTCTAAACATAGTATATCGAAATGTTGTAGAATGAAAACTAGACAAAAGAGTTCAAATTTACCACCACGGCTGATTTCTAAGAACGCAATGCTTTCTTCCTGTTGTCTTTCCATGTGATGCTATACATATTCTCAGCTTTTTTTTTAAAGGACCTCGCATTCCTCTCAGTCCAAATAGCCCAAAAGGTGGAACAGAGCACTAGCCACCAAACAATGCAGTCCCCTTTAGCAGGCCACGAGCAGTGCTAGGAGGACAGCAACCCATGCACCATATCCTGCAGCTGGGGCCGACAATTAGCTCTATAGAAAACCACAGACCATATGTCCAGTGAAAAGGAGCATCTAACAAATAAATGGTCGTTTGTCTCGTCCACCTCTCACATAAGCAGCAGACGCATGTTCCAAAGGCCTCCCAAGTCTACCAAGAGCGGACAGACTACCCTGTGAAACCCTCCACAACAAGTTCTTTATCTTCAAAGAGCTTCTTGGCATCCAAACTTCCCTTGAGAAAGGGTGCAGGGAGCCTCCAAATGCAAATGAGCTGATATGCCACCTTTACCGAGACAGCACCATTAACTTCCCATCTCCATACCCAAGTATCCTGCTCATTTGGCTACATTTCGTACCTTGGATAATGGAGAAAAGTTCTCCTAGCTGCCCTACTTCCCTGTCCATGTCTCCCCTGAATAAAGCTGTCCACCCACCCATAGAGGACGAGTGATCATAAGGTTGATGCGTTGAAGCCAAAGGGTACAATGACAAGTTGAATAGGTGGGGGGACTTCTCAGCAAGAGTAGCATCGGCACACCATCTATTCATGCCAAAAGCAGCAATGCCAACCATTGCCATCCTGATCCGAGCACCAGAAGCCAAAATATCCAAAGCCTAAAGGATACCTTTCCAAGCAAAGGAGATATTGCTTCCAGAAGCGGGGAAGAGGGACCTGGATGACCTGTAATACTTCGTCTAACCACTCCTAACCACAGGGCCCCCTGGCTTCATAATCAACAGAGAACCAGGACAACCAACCACACTGCTGGAACCCCTAAAGGTACCAGAACATATGTGCCCTTAGTGATCATGTTGCAAATAGAGTATTGAAGTAACCGCTATTTGAAATGCTTCCACCATGAGGTTTTCTTTGTAATGAAAGTCACTGTAAATTGAAGGAACATATGGCTTATAACAGGCAAGAAGAAAAGCCTCTGGTTGACATAGTCTCTACTGCCAAATCCTTTGTCCACATTTCTCGTGAAGGTAAGTAAAATAGTCATTCTCAGCCCCCTAACACATTGTTGAGGAAATGCAACCCAAACATAACAGATACTAGCTTCGGATGAGAGTTGGGAAGTTCGTCACATTAGGACACAAAGGAAAATCTCCTTGGTAATCAAATCTATAATCTGGAAATTTTCATGGAGAATTCCCGTGTACTTTTCAGTAAGTAGAGCCAAGAATATTAAAGTTGAAACTATTTCAGTAGTCCCATCCCATGAATAACTAATAATTAATAGACATGTTCTTTTCTTAAAATGTAGGTAAAGTGGGAATAGCTATATGCAGCAAAAACAATCACCTCAGAACATTAGCATAGCTCTCACAAATCTTCCACATTCCTCCTTTCTTTTTTTGGAGGCTGAGGATAAACCTGGCTAGTGCGGGGTAAACATGGGATAAGAAGGGTGTTCATGGGTCCAACACACCATATCTTAGATCAGCCTTACACTTAAACTATAGAAAAGAGAAAAACTGCAGAATCATTTTATTTTCCCAAAAGAAACTGTAGAATCATTTACATTCTAACAGCTCTACTTACAGTCTATGTAACATCCATGATGACCAAAACATCAACCTTTTCCATTTATGAAATAGGGTGTAGTTCACTGTTCCTCCTCCGATTTTTTTTGGAAAAAAAAATATGGTAGGTATAGGCCCGTATCAGATCCGGACCGGCCAATCAGGCCGATCCAAAACCAATATGGCCCGATACAGACGCTCCCGGATCCCCCCTTAAAGGGGGATCGGGAGCCAGCCAGCAGCAACGTTCTGCTGCTGCTGCTGCTTCGTGCTGGTGCGCCCAGCCCTTCCCCCTCCCCCAGCCCTTCGCCCAGCCACTGCCACCACTTGCCGCCGGGCATCCCACCACCGCCATCTTCTCTCTCTCTCTCTCTCTCTCTCTCTCTCTTTGAGATCTCGACCAAAAGAAGGGGGTTTTCACCCCGTCATCGCCGGCCGGCAGCCACCGCCGCCGCTGTTGTCGCCGTCACCACCGTCGTCAACGTCAACCTCTGTTTCCGCATTCCGATCTGAGTTAAGGTATATTTCAATCTAAATTTTGTTTAAATTCTCAAAAAATTATAAATGATGTATCGTAGTGTAGATCTATTAATATTTAGCTTAAAAAAATTAGTATGTTGATTAGACAAAATCCTTAAAATTAACCCTAATTAGGGGTTAAAAATTGAGACTTTTGTATTATTAGTGTAATTAGGATTCAATTGAGTGTGTTAAACACTCAATTGAACTTATTAGAACCTAATTGTATAGATTTATAGATTAATTGTTTGTCATTAGTACTAATTTCTCAAAATTAACTTTAATTAGGGGTTAAAAATTAGAACTTTTATATGATTAGTGTAATTAGGGTTCAATTGAACGTGCCAAACACTCAATTGAACCCTTTACAATCTGATTGCATAGATTTTTGCATTAATTGCATGTTATTAGTGTTAATTTTTTAAAATTAACCCTAATTAAGGGTTAAAAGTTAGAACTTTTGTATGATTAGTATAATTGTGGTTCAATTGAGTGTGTCAAATACATAATTAAACTTATTACAATCTGATTGCATAGATTTTTGTATTAATTGCATGTTATAAGCATTAATTTTTTTAAAATTAATCCTAATTAAGGGTTAAAAATTAGGACTTTTATATGATTAGTGTAATTATGGTTCAATTGAGCGTGCCAAACACTCATTTGAACTTGTTACAATCTGATTGCATAGATTTTTGCATTAATTGCATATTATTAATGTTATTTTTAAAAAATTAACTATAATTAACAGTTAAAAATTAAAACTTTTATATGATTAGTGTAATTAAGGTTCAATTGAGTATGCTGAACACTCGATTGAAGTTATTACAATCTGATTGCATAGATTTTTACATTAATTGCACGTAATTAGTGCTAAATTTATTTGTCTTTTTATGTTATGCAGGAATATGACAGAGCAAGGACATCATAAACATGATGTGGAACAGCAGGGTGCTGATCCTGGTTGGCAGCATTGCACACTAGTGGATAGTAGGCAGAGGAGGGTCAAATCAACTAGTGTAGAAAGGAGATGAGTAGAGGTGTGTATCGCCTAAAAACTCATATTGTTGGCATAGCAGGAGACGTCAGCAGATGTGAGTCAATTCCGTTGAACTTGAAGATGAAATGAAGACTTATATGTTGGACAAAAAAATCCAGAAAGATTTATCATTTCAACAATACATGGATCTACAAGATGAGATATCAGGACGCCAAAGACGAAGGGATTATAGTATGCCTGTTCAGCGGCCGATCAATTTAGATGATGATGAGGAGGATCCAAATAACCTGATGCAGAGTACACCAGAACTGTTCATGCCAGTATGCGGACAAATAGAGAAGATGAAGACTGGTGAAGATCAAGGTCTGCCAGACAGCCTGGAACCAAGCAAGCATTGAAAGGAGTCAAGGCCTCAACAAAAAATGCCCTGAAAGGAATTGTGAAATGATTTTTACATGCAGGTGTGCCATCACATATAGCATCCAGTCCATATTTTTAGACGATGGTGGATGCCATATTTATGATGTTAAGCTCGAAGAGGAGTATAATCATTTGAAGGTATGGGTCGACAACTTCAAAAATGTGTGGAAGGAGTGTGGTTGTACCATCATGTGTGATGGTTGGACAAAGACCATAAGGAGATCCATGATTAATTTCCTTGTGTATTGCAACAAGGGCACTATTTTTTTGAAGTATGTGGATGCCTCAGACAAAATAAAGAATCTTGATTATTTGTACAAGCTAATGAATGACGTGGTAGAAGAAATTGGTGAAGAAAATATTGTGCAGATAATCACTGACAACAAAGCAAGCTACAAAGCAGTTGGTAGATTGTTGATGCAAATGAACAACTATTTGTACTGGATACCTTGTGCAGCACATTCCATTGACTTGATGATGGAGGACGTAGGCAAAGACCTTTTTGTTGTTGAGGTAGTACAGCATGTTCAGATGATCACGGAATTTATTTATAGTCACAACATGATCCTACATATGATAAGAGAGCATACAGGTGGATGGGATCTTCTTCGTGCTGGCCCTACCAGATTTGCATCCAACTTCATCTCTTTAGAGAGTCTGATGAAGTACAAGCATCAGTTGGCCCAGTTAGTCCACTCTGACGAGTTTCTGACACATATAAAGACATTGAGAGCCGATGCTAGGGATGTTGCCTTCGTAGTGCAATTGCTAGTTGGGGAGAGAAGTTTTTTGGATAAAGTTTCTCGTTATATGAAAGTGGTTGAGCCTCTAGTACATATTCTGAGGTTGATTGATGGAGATGACAAAGATGACATGGGATATTTGTATGAGACCATAGATAGAGTAAAGGAACACTTGAGGGAAAGCCATCCTACAGCGTTTGAAAAATAGTGCCATCCTACAGCTTTTGAAAAATAGTGGAGGATCATCGATAATAGACGGGAGTTAACTCTCCATCATGATCTCTATACTGTTGGTTAATTCTTCATTTTTTCTACTTGATTTTATTTGATTAATTTTAGTAACATTTATTTTGATAACTAATAAACTTTAATTTAAATGCAGGATATTTTTTCCACTCAAAGTATCGACATAGTGAGAGCGTGTATAATGATGAAGAGGTCCTTCAAAGCACAACTAATGTGAATACTAGAATAGCAAGGAATACGAATAAAAGGATAGATGCCTTCGCAGAGGTAACATACAAAATATGAGTTTTTGAAAATACATTCTTCTATCATTAACTTATGTCATTTATATTTATTTTGGAGATTGAGAGATTTAAATTAAATATTGATATTTATAGAGATGAAGACGTCAGAGCTGCAATAATGAGCACAACTCTAGGTAAATTACATAATAAATAGCCACACACTCAATTTAATAAATTACTACCATTCATTATTAACATCGTCGTCTTCTTTTTTTTTTTTTGCAACAGCTGAATAGTGAATCCAAATTAATTATAGACAAGCTGCCACAAATCTTTTGGCGTATGTTGCAGTGAGAGTACTCCGTCAAACCACTTCTTCTAGTTAGTGTAAAAAAAACTAGAGTACATTCAGTCTCATTCACACGAAGGTTCGTAACAAATTGGAAGTTTCTAGGCTGAAAAAGTTAGTATACTGTCATTACAACCTGAGCCTAAAGATCAGACAAATTCAAAAAAGATAGAAGCTTAAAAGATAGAGATTTATAGAGTTTGCTGGGAGACCAGTTGATAAGCATGTACATCAAATTGATATTGATGAATTGCTAGATAAAGAACACCCATTGTATTCTTGGGTGGAGAGCAGAACAGCCAGAGATGCACAGACTGAGTTTGATCCTCAGGATTGGAGTTGGACAGGAGGTGAATTAGATGCAGTAGTTGCTCAAAATCATGAATTTCAAACAACAGAAGAAGGAAGTGCACATGTTCTTTAGAGGCGTCGAAAGTCAGCCACACTACCAGATAGTGCTAGAACTTTTACCTCTCAGCCCATGAAAAGCAGAATCGACGATCCCGATCCAGATCGGCCGATTCGAATTGAGATCAGCAAGTCCCAATCTAGCCAGAATCGACCGATCCTCAACAATTCCAACCGATTTCAACCAGAATCGGCCGATAATCCCGATTCAAATCGGGATCGGCAGCTCCCGTTCTGTGTCGAAATTCCATGTCTCAACCAGCACTCAGGAGATCAGCTACTTAGGTGGATCCACATAGAAGAAAGGAGAAAGAGCAAGCGATACCTTCATTGCAGTCATCTAGTAGTAAAAAGAAAAAACAATCAAAAGGAAAGTCTAAACAAAGGGTGGACCCATCAAAAGAAGAACAAGGGGGATATATAGCTAGAGTTCAGCAGACTTGAGAGACACTTACGGACACCTCACTTGACCAACATGTACGAGGCAGAGAGACAAACCTACAGACGTAGAAGAAGACGGTTGAGGAAAACAAGCTAATGGGGAGTGATAACTCCACTAAGGATGATGATGATGATGATGATGATGATGGTGATGGTAATGGTGCTACTGCTGGACTATCAGGAGGTTCTGCACTTGGAAACAGTTACACAGGATACGAAGATTACTCCGCACCTCCGAGTCATTCTAGAGGAACTCAAGGCTAAAGACAAGGACAAGAAGAAAGAAGGCCAACAGAGACAAACGGGATATGATTGGCTCCTATGGGAAAATGCATCTTCTCATCCGCCCATTTTTCACCCCCCTACACTGCCGTATGTAGACATCAGCAGCACTACTGAAGGGTACTCTGAACTTCCACCTATATAGTATGGCATTTATGTCCCTCCAGCACAATCAGGAGAAAGTTCAAGCCAGCAAGCTTACACACCTCTAGGTATTCAAAAGGGATTCGAAGACGGCTATGGATATCCAACACATATGTCGGCAGATTATGGCCCGCCAGCTCAAACTTATAAGCCAGATGATGAAGGATCACAAATGTGATCTTTCTAAGATATTTTTTATTAATTTCATGTGAAATACTTCATAATGTCTTTAGTGCACAACAATAATTATTAGCGAGTTATTTGTCTTTAATGTTTATTTTTTATGGATGTGCATAAATTGCATTCATTTTTATTGTACATTCATTGAATAATATGTATATAATTTTTTCTGATTTTTTTCCTTATTTTTTCTGATTTTTCTCTTTTTTTTTAATCGAGCCGATCCGAACCGGCCAAACTTTAACAGGATCGGCCGAACCGGCCGATCCAGATCAGGTCGGATCGGGATCGGCGGGTCCCGATCCGGGGACCCGATCCAACCCGGAATTCCTTGGTTGTTACAGGTCTCCTTGAGTGGTACTTGGTCGCCTGGGCAGTCAAGACAGTCTGCTTATAGGCCGCATGCACGGCCAGCACAACGGCTGGGCAGACAGGCGATTCTTGCACACGGAGGCATGCATTGGTGTACAGGTGCATGCACAGGTTCGGCACTGCATGCAGGTGGTGCACACAGGCGTGCATGCATGGCCTGGCATGGCCATTGATGAGCATGGGCAGGCACGTCCGTGCACAAGCAGATGCCTACATGGCAGCCTGGCACAGCGCGCACAGACGGGCGCATCCACACACGAAAAGTTGCATGCGCGGCAACCTGGCGCAGCACGTGCATGAACAGTTGGGAGCCCGGCAGGCCGGCACGGCGTGCACACGAACAGGAGCGAGCACAACAACCTGCCGTGGCATGCACCCAAACAATTGCGACTAAACTGGTGATTGCAGGTGGGAATCCCTTCGTGATGCCTCTTCGTTCTTGGCTGGCGTACAGATGCTTGGCAGTTGGTGCTGATAAAGTACCTCTTGGTGTGATGGGTGGCATAGGGATGCAACCTTTCAAAGCACCTCTTGGACAGTAAGGCCCACACACTTGTTGGGAGGACCGTGCACCTTTTGGCGGTTGAAGAAGCACCTCTTGGACTGATGGCGTCCCTCCAGAACACACCTCTTGGCTGGGCAACCCTTGGGCCTTGTTTGGCACACAGGAGACACCTGTTCAAGGCAGATAGTTGCCTTAAGATTGCCTCTCTCGAAGGGCTGTGATCCTTGGCCCTTTGGGGCATCTTGTAATAGCCAAATGACCTGCCTGCTGGCATCTATAAATAGGGGACCTTGGCCCTGCGCCAAAGGCAGAACCGATGAGTTTGTACTCTTCATGTTCAGTAAGTGGGTCGGCTGATTGGTTTGGGTTCTCCAGTACCATCACAGGGCGAAAATTTTGCAGTCTCAAGTCTACCCTGTGACATTTTGGTATCAGACCCAGGTTGGCGACAAGGTTGAGTGTGCCCATAACCCACAGGTCCTTGGTTAGCAAGAAGGCTGGGCCAATTTGATGGATTTCGCTTGGGAAGGAGGAGGTTCCCACGGACAGTGCATCACACGTCTAGAGTACCCTGTCACAAGCCTCGATTCTTCAATGAAAGCATTGTAGAATCATTGCCAATTTCTGGAAGAACAATTGACCTCCAAGAAAACATCGGCAGGCATGCTGCTTGCTAGATAGTTGGAGGATCGAATAGAGTACCTCTCTGATAGCACGGGGTTATTATGGCATTCAATTGATGATCTTCGGGAGGAAATATGCAACCTAAAGATGGTGTCAGAAGAGTATTCGTCTTCCAATAACATCCCTTGTATGGGTGCATCTCAACCTCAGCAAAGCAAGAGAGGCAGGTTGGCATCGGCAACTGATTCTGGTCTGAAGAAGAATGTCAATGGAAAGGGTAAATATGTAGGCAGCAACAAGGCCAACGCTACAAGTCCTTCACCAAATGGACAGATTGAAAAGTCTGTGGTGAAAGAGAACTTGGCATGCTTCATTTGTGATGGTCCTCATCGAGAGCACTGTCAAAAGAAAGAAAAGGTGAAGAACATTCTTGCTGCAGAAGAGTCCATGTGCAATGGTGAAGATGTGGCAAAGAATGTTGCTCCAGTTCTCAAGTGAGTAAGTAGATCTTGCAGAGGAAGAATAGTGTGCCACAAGGCACGCGAAGTGAGTTCAACCGACATATAAAGTGCTTGGGCTTGTACTTTTTAAGGCCAAACAACCCAAGTACTTTGTCTACCACCCATGATGAAGGGGCTAGTTTGGCAACAGCGCAAATAGGCAGCCTGGACACTCTCTACATACTCCTGTTGGTATAGAGAGTGGGCAGCGTAACAACAGTAAGATTATGGCAATGGCATCAGATGCTAACCTGTGCATTGTGACCAGTTATCATGACATGACAGTTAACCAGTCAGTGCTGTTTCAAGGAAGATTTCAGCAGGACCAGGTGGCCCTATGTTCTGTGTGCACAGAACACTCCATGATGTCTCAGCAAATTGGGCTGGAGAAAAGGGACCTCTAACCAGAAGGGTTTCTGTGAAGCAACAGTGCAAGTCGGTGCTTGTGCACTTGGGATGTCCATGATAGCATCCAAACGGGGAAGATGTCCCCTATACAGCAACAAGATGACCTGGTGTAACCTAAAGAGAGAGAGGTTTGAGGAAGCAGCACAAAGTTGATCCATTGGTGTGTGGGGCAGGCGGCTCCACATTCTGTGCAAGACAGCATAGAGCATTCCTTGGTGACCCTGAAGACTGGGCAAGGAGAAAGGTAAACTCTGATAAGAGAGGTTCCTGAGAACCAACAAGCAAATCACTTGTTGGCATGTTCAAGAAGAGCAGCTGGCCCAAGTTCAGTGCAAATGGCACAGAATGCGCATGCACATGCATGCATTGTCAAGGCATGACACAGTGCGGCAGTGGTCAGGTTTGGCTTGGCCTCATTCAGACATGGTAAGAGACCACATATTTTGGAATCTGGATCCTCTAAGTGTAGGTGCGGATGGGACCCAGTAAGTGCAGAGCGAGAAGTTTCTCAAAACAACCCTTCCCATGAAACTTTTCCATTCCCTATGAGGGGTTTTCATGGAAAACTTCCTCCCCATTTTGCAGTTAGCCAATTCCATCCTTATCTGCACTTAGAGGAACCAAACTCCTTAATCTGTGGGTGGCATGGAACACTAGCTGAGGACTTCGGTGGCGGGGTGGATGCACAGGTGGACCAAGGGCAAGGTGTGACACGGCACTACAGGAAGGTGCTCAGCAAAGATTCAACATCGGCTTTGACAAGGACGTCAAATTTTCTCTGGTGTGACCCGTGTGGGAGGCTTGTCACGGTCTCCCGGAGTGGAACTTGGCCGGCTGGGTGGCCAAGGCAGTCCATGCATAGGTCGCGTGTACAACCAGCATAACAGCCGCACAAACAGGCAATACTTGCACACAAAGGCATGAAAAGGGGGGACAAGAAAGGTAGGGTTGTTATCAAAGTAGTCAATCATGTCCCTCCCATCCTAGCCTGTGCTGGCTGAAATGTACCATCGCAGTGAGAAAATGGGACAGGATAGTTTCTTGTCTGTCCAATAGTTGTCCCAGTCTATTCTGGCTCATCCCGGCCTATCCCAACCATAATTTGTATTTGAACCTGAGATTTTCCTAACCACTTAAGCTCTTTGTAAACTTATTTTGGGGGTTTATTTGATGAATATCCATCCTAAATGTTTTTATTGCATTAACTTTGTGCTGTTTCCATGTTAATATGTTTAGTTTCAGACTATTTATTAAATACATATGTTTTATATTTGTTAGAATATGTATGAAAAAAATTCTGGGTTGGGACACCAAAATTGTCCAGGGTACGACAATGTCTCATCCCAATAGAAAAATGGGACAGGGACTGGATTGACAACTTGGTTATTATAAGTAAATAATATTTAGATATTTAAAACTCAAATGATGAAGAGAATCATGATCATGTTTGTGACATCAAAGCTGCCATGTCTAAACCATCCCAACATAAGACCTGCTTCATTTACATCCCACTCATGTCACCATCATTGTCCTTGAACCTCTCAGTTACTCATAGCCTCACTGTTATGACACAACATGCGTCCTTCCACCTTCAGTGGACAAATTATGGCCCATGAAACATTCCTGGAGAAAAATATTTGACAGAGGCATTGTGATGCGGGACAGCTAACAGACTCACTAGCGATGGTAGGAATCAGCAACAATCATTAAATTATTAGGCAGTTACAATCTAGTCGTACAATGTTTTAGTTAAATAACCACGCCAACAAATAGAAATAGCTTATTAGCCGTCCCTCTCGCGATGAGAAAGCGTGAGATCGTTTGGTAGTTGAGGAACTACCACAAGTCTAAGAATTAAATCCACCCAAAGTTCTGTCGGAATCCGGGATCGGTACAACGCACTCACAGCCAACAGTGATGGTAAATCATGGGCTAGGTCCTATCTCATGAGTTGGCGGCAGATAAAAGCAAATACAAGACAAGCAAATCGTAGGGAAAGGGCTAGCACGTACCTCCACGCTGGTGCGTGAGAGAAGATCACCTGGTGCTCGTGTACCACCCTCCAAATACAATAAAATAATAGCCCACTCCTCGCAGGGAGGTAAAAGGCTACAATAAACACAATAAAATGATTCCGGGGTGGTAAACACAGCAACTGATAGGTGAGCGGTGACACGAATGTTGCTGGTAGGGGTACCTCAAGAAGCTTACAGTAATATTGGCACTCCGGAATATTGACACGCAAATCGAGGCGGCTAACACAGGCCTCGAGATGCGCGATCAGAGTCCTCAGTAAGCATGCAGCAGTGGCACGCAAAACGAGACAGGTCAGGACGCTGGCTGCTGCAAAATCGGTGTGCCGAGAAGCTGTCACGCAAATCGAGGCTGCTGACCCGGACCTCAGGATGTGCGATCGGAGTCCTTGGTAAGCGTGCAGAAATGGCAAGCAAAACGAGGTAGGTTGGCAACAACAACACTCTGGATCTAGATAGGCCTCATCAATACGAACCCAACAGCTCGAATGGCACACAAATCAGAGTACCGATGAGTCCGTGGCGCTGGCGGTGCGATAGGACCTACTAGTACAACATCTGTATGCACTATAGCAAACCAGCAGGCCGACCACCTGTGACTTGGGCTGGACCCAATGGAGCACCTGGTTTGGACCACCTAGGACCTGGTCAGACCAGGTTTGAATTAAAGCCTGGGTTCTCTGAAGAGGTAAGTGGCTCGAACCACCTTAAAGAGGGCTCGGACCGAAGCGGGTCAAACCTGATTTGACCGGACCTAATAAACTAGGGCACGGGCCTTCTTTCTCTCCCACCCCCACCCCCCGTTCTTCTTCCCCCTTTCTTCTTCTTCCTCCTCCTTACCACCTGCACGAACAAAAGGGGGCGGCTGGCATCGAGCTCAAGGGGGAAGGATCCGACGGTGGCAGACCGAGGCGGCGGGGGTGAGCGGGGCCAGTGACCGGCGGTGACGGCGCTGGGAACCGACGACGGCGTCTAGGAGGCGGGAAGATGATGACGATAGCAGGACAACGGCAACGAGACTGGTGGGGCCAGCGGTAAGGAGCGACGGCAGTGATGGTGACTGCGGACGCAAGTGGAAGGGGCTCCAGCGGTGGCGGGACGAGGCGGCGGGGCCGACAACTATAGCGGACGGCGACGATGCCGGTGGCGATGGCGTCTACGGGCAATGGCATCGACTCCAACGGCAATGACTGCCGCAAGCAACGACGGTGGTGACAGCAGGGCAGCTAGGGCAAGTGGATGGCGGTGGAGGTAGCACCGGCAGGGGGCCAGTGACGGCACCGAAGTACTTCGGCGACAGGAGCGGCTTGCGATCTGTTCAGCTTTCCTCCTCTTCTTCTTATGTTCACTGTGACTGCAGCAGGGACTCAATCTGTGGGAGAAAGAGAGAGGAGGTTTGAGAAGAAGGTCCCACTGGCATCCCACCAGTAGGTTGGGTTTTCCCCGGCATCGCACCAGGGACAGACTTCCTCGGCGTCTCACCAAGGAGGAAGGGCTCAATCGCAGAGCAACACAAGACTCCAGGCAAATTTCTTTTTTTTCCAAAAATCATCATCCTTCTCTATTCTGTAATAGCATACATATAGGGAGATCTATAACTCTTGTCCCTAGGACTTCCTATTCTTCTACAGTTACGATCCATGCACCTAAAATCCTAGAAAATAAAAAATACATGATGGACCATAAATGATCCCAATAAAAGCAAATAATGATGTCTCCAAGCCTCACATAGGCTCTAGCTCGTCCCCAAGCCACAACGATGCCGGACAAGCCCTCCGACGGCGGTAGACAAGGTCCGGGCGGAACTGGACTATAGCCCTGGTGTCCTCACCACATTGTCTGAAACAAATAAGGGTTAGTGGGTTGCAAAATCAGATGTCCTTGCAACATAATCATAAAATATCAGAGTTGAAATTGGATTGGGTGGTTGGATAAACTGGTTCCATCCACAGGCTAATCTCATTTATAATTGCCTCCCTGTGCAGGTTGAGATTCTTTGGAATTAGGGAGTCTTTTTGTCCTTTTCTGTCAATATCAGCCTTTGACATATCAATCCTTGTCTTTTAACATTTACTCCACCCTCTACACCAACCCAACCAAACAGCTCAATCTCTCAAAATTTCCAACCACAACCCTTCCAACCCCTCTGATGGGTCACCACAAATGTGATGCCATAATCCAAGGCACAGCCTGTGGCAAGGAGACCCACCCATGTTATTGACTAATTGTCCATCACCTGGCACCCATGATGCCACAATGGAATTGGCCTAACGCCTAACCCATTGAAATGGTAGGATTAATTCCTTCTCTATTGAATTTTACGTGATTCAAATCATTTGAGCCATAGACAGTTTAAGACTGAATCAGGTTGAGATGAGCCAATCCAGAACACACTTAAATATGGTATGGGTATAATGCAACAAAAATATGTTCAGGTACAGTTCGTTTTAAATTTTTAATGCGACTGTCAAAAATTCGGTCAAACAATCAAAAGATTGAAAGAAGATTCAGCAGAATAGATATAAATTTGTTATCAAGATTTTAAAAAATTAATATAAAAACTATAAGTATGTAGCAAATAGTTATTAACTAAATTATGAGTTGTTTCAATGAAAAAGTGAGTTCTTTATCATATATTCTGGATCTTATGAGATTTAAGTAATAAAAGTCTTATGCAATTCTATTATATGGTGTATTAAATAGGAAGCATTAAACGTTTTTGTATTATATGTGAATAATGTGGCTGCTGTCAAAAGAGTGAGTATTTTTTCCCCGTCTCTCAGTTCAGTGCGGCAGACAGGAGTTTTATTCTGAAAGTCAAAGATGCATGAATAATATGTGGATATTACCGTGTTCAATTACTGAAGAATTCAGATCAGGACAAAACAGGCTGATCCCAATATCCTAACCTTGAACACTGCCTTAAACAACCAACAAAAAGAAATACAAATAACATTATTAGAGCATCTCACTCCTTAAGATATTATTTCGATGCAATGTGAAAGAATCAGAATAGAATGATCAATGCAAACACAATAAAATTGCATGCTTGTCATGTATGACAAACCTATTACTGTTAACAGCTGAAGTGTCTATCACAGTAGTTCACAATCCTCCAACAGCAATTCAATTTCTCATTGTACTGACAACCTTCCTGAAAAAGCTTCATAAAAGTTTTGGATCAAAGCACCAACTTGAAATTCCACAAACTTATTTCGATGATCGACCACCAAAGTCATAGAATTGTTTCCACATCAGGCAGAAGATAGAGAAAAATTTCCCACACCAGTTCGGTTTAAATACAGATTTATATTCTGGCATTTCATGCCAAGTTTTAGGTTCAGAAGCACCACTTCTCGTTCAGAGATTAGACTGTATTTTTTATCAACAAAAATATGTATCTTCTTCTCTTCCTCTTGGAACATTTTCTGAAAGCATTACTTGGGTGGGGGAGTGCTGCATTCTCAATTTTCCCAAGGAAATGGATGATCATGAGAAACATTTACCCAGAAAGTGGTGAAGAATTCCAGGATATAGAATAACGGAAAGTTAAAAACATGTGTTCACATTTTATAGGAAAGTGGTTGGGAAAATAAAAGAATATATGTTTGTAATAGAAAATAAAAATATATTATGTAAACATAAAATTAATTTTAATTTATATTATCCTTGAATACAAGGGAACCTCTTCATCATATGGTTTTTTTTCCAGCAGCCACGTGAATTCTCAACATGAATGAATAGTGAATGAATGAATGAGAGAGAAAGAGAGATTAATGGAGCAAGATTTATCCAATTCGCATCCACATTTCTATATATTTTATTTAGACGGATGCATCAGGTTTCTCATTGTTTATAAAATTTCCATTTTAAGGCATTTTCTTCTACATTCAAATTATGCACCGTATCCAATTCAATTGTCCTTGTTTGTTTTTCTGTTTTCTTGTCCAAAGAATATCTATATCTTATACAGACGCAGATTTGCCCATAAAATAATGACTATGAACGTGGATAATTCACACACACACACACACACACACACATATATATATATATGGTGGGGTGGGTGGTCTCTCCTCTCTCTCTCTCTCTCTGAGAGAGAAAGAGAGAGGAATGCTATAATGTGGTAAGGCCTTTAGGAGCAACTACCATAGTAGCCAATCCCCTCCTAGTCCGTCCTTTTTCTCTTCTAGGATGTCCATCTCAATGTCCTAGACAGTAAGGTATCCATTCCAACAATTAGGGAATGTCCATAGATAATGGAAAAAAATATATCACATGAAAATAACATGAACTTTAAAAAAAAAAAATAACACAATATCAATGCATTCTAATCTTTATAAAGAAGATTCAGTGAGAGATTCAACAGCTCCTATGATATACTCAGCAGAACTATCAATTCAGTGGACAGTTGGTAAAAGTCAACATGGATGCAGTTGGATGGTGATTCAGGGATTATGCAGCAAGCTTCTGAGTGGAGGATGTTCATTTCATGTTCTTTAGTCTTCTTTTGGTGGCCCTCACTATTTTTTATTGAGCATTGTCTTGATAAATCAGTGAGGGGTTTTTTGTTTGGTCCCGGTTTGTCTGTTTGGGTCTTCCTCTTCTGTAGCCCTTAGGGTTGTTCAGTGGGTTTTTTTTCCCTTTATGCATTGTATTGTTCCGTCCTTTATTAATGAATTGTGACTCATGTCACATTCCAAAAAGAACCATTCCCGATTGATTGTCAAAGCATAAGGCAGGAAATGCCAAGGGCAGATGACCAACTGAGCCACATGCCCAATTCTATATAAATGTTAAGTGCTTTTTTCTGAATGTCTTTTTTCAGGATTTTAATCACATATGGATTGAAAACCCTACATGTATATCATTTAAACTTAGACACAACCTGGTCTGTAAAATGATTTGCCAACTGTAATCTCAATTCAACCAAATAAGCATTAAGCAACAAATATTTCCACTGTACCACCTCATCCACTTGTTCATATGCCAAACAATAAAAAGTACAGTAAGTAAAATATTGAAGTACAGTTAGCACAGAACTAAAGGCCATAAACTATTGCCAATAGGTTGTCACAGAATTAGGTTGTGACAATAACATCCATCAACCTCGGGAAATGCCATTAGAGTTGCATATCAATAGAGTAAGCAAGCATCAAAGATCCACAAACTAAATGAGAAAATATGCAGCTGTATGGAACAAACTCATTATAGTTTTTGCCTTTCACGACACAGTCCATAGTTACAAGTGCAATTGCAACTAAACAAAGACCACTTATTTAAAAATATAGCAGATCTTTTATAGGAAATGAACACATTACGAATAAGTCAGTCTGGAAATCAGAACCAATGTTGCATTTCCCACCATTTCATGCAACCAAAATGGAATGGAAGTGTATGGACAGTGGATGAGTAGGGTTACAAATGAGCCAAGCTGAGACAAGTATTACCTCACTCAGACTCAGCTTGACTAAGAATCCAGCTCAAACTCGGCCAAGTGTCCAAAATGGCAGTTTGAGCTTGGGTCATTTAGATACCAGACAAGTTCAAGACCAACTCATTTTAAATGAGCCCACAAACCACTAATAATGGTACAAGTCCTTTATACGAAAAGGCACAAAAGCCCAACCCATAAAAGGGCCAAATATAAATGGGACCCAACCACAAGGGCACGAGCACAATACCTAAGATGGACTATGAGCCTACAAAAATTGAAGAGGAGAGGTGGCCTTTATTAAGCTGTTCTCCCTCCACCATTTTTGGAAATTCTTGATGTGAGACTGAACTGGCCATGCACTGCATGTACATGCCCAATCTAGTCCCACATCAAAGCTTAGAAATTGGAAGGGGCTCACCATCTATTTAAATGTCTGCCCCCTCCCAACAAACCCAAACAACATTTCAATTACTTATAAACACAAAAATTATATGTATATTTTTAACTAACTAAAACTATTAAACAAGTAAGGGTGTTAATGGACCACGCCAGCCCATAGGCTGGTTAGGCCTGGCCCATGTTTCATAGGGCATGGCCTATGATAAAAAGACTGACTTATTATTTCAGCTCCTGTGTTAGGCTTGGGCTTTGTCAGGCCTAACCCAGGAACCAAACGTGAAAACAGAATTCTCCAATACTTCATAGCCTGAGACATAAATGCCTAATCACTCCACACCCTCAAATACCCATGTACTCCACACCCTCAAATACCCACGTAATCTCCTTATCTGTGGTACCCAATCTCCCAACATCCCTCACATACCACATAACTCTCGGCATCCCCATAACATCAGCACCTAATCTCCTATCCACATTGCATACCCTCCGCAATCAACATCCCCCAACTGCCCAGCACCACAGGATCCCAGCTCTATGCCCCCCACATTACGATACCACCAGACCAGTGGGACCATCAACATCATCGCACTTTGGCAGCCCCAGCATCACAGTGCTCCTCTTCCACCAATACTGGTAGAAATCTTTTCCCTCCCTCCCTCCCTCCCTTCCTATCTTCGGCATCACTTCTCTCTCTCAGGAAGCCAATAGGCTGGGATTAAACCCACATAGTTAGGCTTCATGCTAGGCCATGATTGGGCTTCTTTAGGTTCAACCCACTGGCATCCTTACAAATGAGAACATTTACAAGCCTAAACGAGCTGAGAACATTAGTACTTGAACCCGGCTCCTTTGTGAAATGAGCTTAAAAATTGTTTGAACTTGGTTTTTTTAGCTTCACAAACAAGCCAAAACTGAGCAGCAACTGAGCCAATATCATTTGCCAAACGCATCAGCTCAATTGCACTCCTACTCACAAGTACTAGTTTAGGCAAGATGGCCTTCTACTGATCGGCAACTTGGCATAGAGGAAAGAAAACAAGCATCCAATACAGTGAATACATTGCCATAGGTTTCCAAAAGAGAACACGTGCCATAACCTGTGAATCAACAATGAGAATTTGAGGCATAGAAACTAAAAGTTCTACAAAAGAAGGCCCTTTGCAGTTTGCCTCTTCGGATAACAGAAAATAGGGGAAGATCACATCCTTAGTTAAGTTATTGACCCCTGATCCCCTGTATGGGGCAGACTAACAACAGAAAGAAAAGATTTCTTCTCCATGAGGCTAAAGTATAAGCAGATTATAAGAATGGAGTGTATGAGATCATCACCAAGATGCTGAATAATAGGATGGAGCAAGTTAATCACAGAGTGGTGACTTGCTATCAAAGAGGCTTCATCAAAGGGAGACGTATTCAAGAGAATTCCTCGGTGGCACATGAATGCATCAGCAATACAAGAAGGGCCTCGTGCTGTAACTAGATTTTGAAAAGACTTATCACAAGGTCAACTGGTCATGTCTGCTACAAGTTCTAAGGAAGATAGCCTTTGGTATGGAATGGGTCAGCTAGATCAAGACTTGCATCTCTTCAACCTCCTTCGTGGTTCTTGTGAATGGGTCTCCTACCCCCATATCCCATATTTCCATAGTATTAGTGGCACAAGACTGAGACAAGGGAACCTATGTCCTCTCTACGGTTTGTTTCTCTGGCTCATATTATGCGGATGATATAAATGAGAGCTGAGGTTACTAGCATGATCTCTAACTTCACTTTAGTGTCTCCAATTTTGGCAGGCATATTTCACACCTTCAGTATGCCAGTGACACAACTTTATTCCTTAGAGACAATGAAGATCAAGTATTGGCGCCAAGCACAGCTTTTGAGGAGATTAGTGGCCTGAAGGTGAATTATTACAAAAGCCAAGTCATAGGGTTATACCCCTACATAATAGGGTGTTTCTTAGAGCATCTACCAGCTTGGGGTGTCATGTCCTTTAGGGAGCTTCCCCATATCCTACCTGGGACTCCCCCTCACTCCTGGAAAGCTCCATTGTAATATTGATCTAAGGTGATCCACAAGTTTGAGTTGAGGCAGGTAGGGTGGAAGGGAAGGCTACTCTCCTACGGGATAGGTTGATCTTATGCAAATCAGTCCTAAATAGTCTTCATATTTATTACCTCTCTATCTTCAAGATTCTAAAGTCGGTGGCTAAGCAACTTGAGGTCATCTGTTGTCAATTCTTCTAGGGTGGTAGTAAGGACTCTACTCAAATGGGAGGTCCTCATCAAATGGTTGTGGAAGCTTGGATCAACTATGATAGGGCTGTGGAAGGATTGGGATGTTACACCGACTTCGATGTGCAAAGTTTCTCTTGTTCAGAAAGGGATTCTTCAGTATGCTAACATCATCAAGGTTGCTACCCATGTCTCACTTGGTAATGGGAACTCTTGCCTCTTCTGAAGGATTAGTGGTGGGGTTGAATTCCACTTGCTATTTGGTCCCTTCTTTATTTGCCATATCTTCCCAGCCATTGGCAATGGTGGCTGAGGTTTTGATAGTTCCCTATGGGTGGGGACTGGGTGCCCTCCTTCAGGCACCAGCTTAGGAGGCAAAAATTCTTGATCTTAGGAGATTCATGCTTCTAGTATAGGATTTTATGTCTCTCAGGGGTGGGAGAGTTGGATAACATACTTTACAGGCAACAATGAGGTCGCGGTATTGAATCCCACTTGTGGACATACTTGCAGTGAGCACCAACTTGGGATTCACGTGAGTTCTGACCTCACAGACTTCGTCAGGCCGAGGGGAGCCTAATGCCCAACAGATGTTTGGCGAGCCTACAGCTCGAGGTATTGGTGATGCAAGGCTTGATCCTGGGTTCATGGGTTTACTCTTGGAATTTTTAAAAAAAAAAGGTTTTTTGCGTATATACCCCTCAAATACACCGTATCTACATTTATACCCCCAACTCTCTCGTATTAGAATTAATACCCCTGAAATCTTTAGAAAGTTGCAATTATACCCCCCAATCTAATGATTTTGCATAAATACCCTTAAATTCACTAATATTTTGCATATATACACCTCAATTCACTAAAATCTTGCATTTTGTACCCTTGACACCTCTAATGATATAATGATTTATGCAGTGTTTTTGACATATTTCGTTGAAATTCACTTAAGCTTGACGGAAGGAGTATAAATGCAACATTTTGAAGATTTCAGGAGTATATATGATAATATGTGAGAGTTGGGGGTATACATGCAAATACGGTGTATTTGAGGGGTATATATGCAAAAAACCCAAAAAAATATAGGATTTTGTTTAGTTCTCAATTCACAGGACACTTAGTGTTGGAATTGAAAGGCTTCAAGTTCTTTTTCAGTTAGGTCAACTTATGAGGTCATCATTGACGGAGGTACTCGATTCCCACTCATAAGGCAGATTTGGTCGCATAAGAGTCCACTAAAAGTCAAGTCTTTTTGTAGAGGATAACGCTACGTCAGCTTCCCACTTATGACCAACTGGCTCACCTATGTAGTTAGAGGCGAGAGGCGAGAGGCGAGCGAGGCGACCAGGGGTTTGCCTCAACCACAGATGCCTAGGCGATTGCCTAGGCATTTGAGGTGATGTATTTTCTCTCATAGATTTCCATGAAGAAAGAAAATGGCAGTAAGAAGAAATAAAGAAAATATCTAAGATAATCATATGTAGGACTTTGAGAAACATTGATTATGCCTAACATGTAATGACCAATTTGTGTAAAGCACTCATATAAGTAGCGCATGGTCTTAGGCATCATCAAAACTATGAAAATATTTGGTACCATGTAAGAAAAAAGGGGAAAATGTGGTAGCATATAAGACAAAAATGGTATGGAACATTGTTAAAAGAGACATTAGCCACTTTGAAATAAATTAAGAATAAAAAAAACGGTGTCACATAATTAAAAAAGAAACAAGCATTTGACATAGACCTCATAGGCAAGTGCTTAGGTGAGTGAGGAGAAGATGAGGCGAGGCGAGGGGAGGCGAGGCATTCTTGGCTTGCCTCAACCTACTTCATCACCTAGGCGAGCGAGGCGATCACCTTTGATAACATAGTGGCTCACACTTCCTTCCATGCCCTTGCTTTGTTGCTTATGTAGGGAAGAAGATGGGTCTCTTGATTGTTTGTTGGATTGCCCTTTTGCTCGGGAGGGGTGGAAAGCCATTTTGCATAGGATTGACTTCCATGGGCATCTTCCTTTGCGACCAGCCTCCTAAGTATCTGGGAAGTGCATGCTTTACTTAAGGTAGATGGCAAGATGCGGTGACTGATTTTGCATGCTAAGTTTTAGGCCATTTGGGGAGAAAGGAATAGGTGGATTCTGGAGATCCAATAATCTAGCTTTGGTGTTGGATAGAATTGTTTCTTTTGTTGCTCTTAGAGTAAGGGAGTGGGTGAGGGCCCCTTGTAACTTTGATGTATCTAGTTCCTCCTTTTTCGTTATCTTGGGGGAACATGAGGGTTGCACCACTTTGGTGTTTTTTTTGTATAGAAGGCATCTTCAAGGGTTTTTGCTCTTCACTTGTACATTCCCTTTTACATATTTAATACTCTATGGTATCATCCACATTTCAAAAAAAAAGCAGATTACAAAAAGCAAAAGGGAAACATAAACATGACAAAACAAAGCTCTAACATATTCAGGAAATCTTATATTACGGGCCTGCTTGGATGCAACCTATAAACATGGTTAGGTCTACAATAAACTCGTTCTCCATGAAAACCTTTGTTTGGATAAAATAGGTTTATTATAAACTCAATCATTGATAAACTCAAACCTTCCCATATGTTTCCCATAAACCTGATTGGAGTTGGTTGGCATTGGAGAATCTCTCAGGTTTGTCATAAACTCAATTATGTTTACACAGAACAACAAAACATGAGTATACAGAAAAGCACTTATGATAAACTGATTTATGATAAATGTGTTTATCATAATTCCATTAACATTTTCTTAAGCAGCAGATAAAACAGGACCTACATGTCCCGAACCAAGCTATGTAGATTAATGGTGAAAACACACAAAGCTCTAACCTATTCAGGAAACCCCGCATTGCATTCCCAGAACCAGCTTATAAAGATAAATGATGATACTGATCATGGCAATAGCAAATTAAGAACCCGTATCCCTGAGTACAGACAAGTAAAAGCTTGCGCCATAGGTGGGAAAATAACCTTTCTGCTCATCGGCAGCATCATGGTATTCCTGCTCCTCCTCCGGCACCGGGTGCAACTCCGCCACAAGGTCCTTCTCACCACCCTTCCCTCCACCTCCATCTGTCGATGCGGCCGCCAATGCCGCCCCGGCGCCCCCATCCCTGTCATCCGGGTAGCGCACGACCACCACGGGACACACGCAGTGGTGGACGCAGTAGTCGCTGACGCTGCCTAGGCGGCCCTTGGCGGCCCTCCTGGCGGCCCCGAACCCCCTCGACCCCATGATCACGGCACTGAGGCCCAGGCGCTCCACCTCCAGGCACAGCCTCTCCTTCATGTCGTGGTCCTTGACGATGTGGATCTTGAAGGGGATCTGCGCCGTCACCAGCGGCTGCGCCAGGTCCTGCGCCTTGGCCGCCGTGAAGGCGTCGAAGTCGTCCTCCATCTTCTGCTGCGTCTCCTCCGACCCGTCCCCACCGCCCGCAGCGGAGGCGACGGCGCCCCAGTCGGCGCCGTAGAGGACGCTTGTCGACCTCACGTGGAGGAGGACCACGGCGTCCCCGGGGCGGAGGTAGTTCTGCACCGCCCACTCCACGGCGTAGGCGCTCTCATCGCTCAGATCCACGGCGATGGCGACGCGGCGGTGCTCGCCGGCGGCAGGCGTGGCTGCCGCCAGCGAAGAGAAGAAAAACCGGGGAGAGGAGGGTTGAATGGCCTGCGCCGCTGCCACCGCCGCAACCGCCGGCGAGTGCGGCGGCGGGCGCTCAGAGTCGGGCGGGGCTTGCATGGCGATCGGATCAAATGGCGGTGGCGATCGAACCAAGAAGGAGGAAGCCGAGAGAGGAATCTAGGGTTTCGTTCTGCTCTTTCGATTTGATTCTCTTGGATCGGCAACACGCAATTCGTCTTCCGAAGCAGATCGCCGGCCTCGTCCTGCTGGATTAGGGCGATCTCTTGCGGCGGTGTTCTTCTCTGCTCGTTGCAGGGAGCTGGCTTTTGGTGGGCTTCTGGGATGGACTGGGTACACTGAACAAGAACAGACGTGTAGAGAGAGAATTAGAGAGAGAGAGAGAGAGAGAGAAGTTTAGAGAGAGAGTGGGGTGGCCAGGTGGTAAACGGGTTGGGGAGGATAGGGACGAGGCAGGTACGGGAATAAATTTGGAGTGTTATCCGGAATACCGGGAACGCCCATCGGAAACTTCCGCCCTATCCGTTTTCGTTTCCTGGTTGTTATCCTCGCTCGAATAAGCACTGGAGATAAGGGGACGGGATCCGCTGCGGTATAATAAATGTTTGCGCCTCAGAGGAGTTTAGACCGATCCAGGTAGATTCCGAAAGGCTCCGTTAGACTGGCTGCCTAACTGGGTAAACGTGTCGACGGTGTCGTGTCCAAAAATAAACTTAAATGGACCTTAAAATAACGGAAGATTTGTGAAATAATTTTTAAATTTTAATTATAGATTTTATTTATTTTATAATAACATTATTATAAATAATTTTATCATTGTGATATTTACAAAAATACCCCTACAGTTAATCTTTATTCAGCATATAATAGGTATTCTTTCTTCAACTATCAAATTTAATATTTACATACAAATATCTCTATAAAAAAAACTATTAGCACGTTATATCAAAGAGAGAAAAAGATAGAGATGCAGATATAGATGAAAAAAAATAAAAAAAGAGTTGAAGAAAGAATAAGAATATTTTAGATCTTTTTAACTATCCAAAGTTAGATAAGAGAATTTTAACAGAAATATCAATGAACGGCAATGGCAAGGGAATTTTTATAAGTGTTATGATGCAATGATATAATAATATGAAAATAAGATAGATAAATTTGTAATTAAAATTTTAGTAGACTTATTTTTAAATATTCTTGAAATAAATCTTTGGGTTCTCAACTTTTGTCTTTATAAAAATTCATAGCTGAAAATAAACCTAGGTGACGTGTTTCGAATGTTGATTCCCAAGAAATTTTTTCCCTTCTTAAAAATAAGTCCCTTTAGTTAACAATTGTTTGAAAGAATGAGAATGAATGATAAGGACTACAAAATTATTAACAAGTTTAACGGAGTCTAAGAAACTATTGAACCCAAGTTTAATGAAGCCAAGGCTAAATATGTAAGATATAGAAAGGCATTTTTGGATTCAATAGTTTAGAGTGACATGCTTTGTAAATGTTCTAACTTATAATATATGATAACATTGATTCGATTATCATTTATGTGCCTATAAACAATTTGTTTTGCAAAATTTATTATATGATAACTCTCAAAAAAAAAAGTTCAAAAGGACTCACTAGAGATAGATGCACTATGGATGTTATGGACTTCGAAGAAAACCTAATTATTTATTTTAGTCTTTCAATGGTATGATATAATAGGTTTTCATTTAAGAATATTATGTAGTTTGGATTTCGGTAGACGTTGTATTATTATTCGATTTGGATTCCCGTTGTATTATTATTCGATTTAGTTTATTAGAATAATGGTACTTACAATATAATTGAATTATTTAGATTATGCGATGTAATATAATTTGTTATTCTTGCCTTACGGATTGTGCAATCTAGAGTTGTTTAGATTATCTCAACTACCCTATTTATATGCATATTTTTTAGGATGAGTTTGAAGCTGATTTTGACATGTCAATGTTTCAAGTATTGGATACTCGATTGGTGGTTTATTTAGCCTACACATCTACTGAATTCTCTTAGTCTATATTAAAGTGCTTCCACCTATCTAAAGCTAAGGTGCCATCCAAGCAGTCCACCAAGGAATCTATGGCAGTCACTTCAAATGGAGATAACAAGCCAAAAGCCTTTGTTAACATGGTCATTGAAGGGGTGAAACTCGAGAGCCCAAAGATGGCCTAGTCAGAAGGCCCAAGGAGCAATAGAAAGTCAAAGAAGCCCAAGCAAAATAGAGGCTCAAGGGCTACAAAGCCCACGACAGTTGGCACCCTAGGAGAAGGTTCTGGAGGTCCTCGGGAATTACTTCTTGTCCCGAAAACCTAGCCACATGACAATCAGTTCATCATGGCCAAGGACACGCGCTTATGACGTACTACGTACCGATAACCGAGGATCAAATGAGTCCACAGGCCTTGGGTACCTATGCGCTATGATTGACACTGAATACATGTGTCAAAACTATGAGATACACACCCATTTGACACATGATGTCCAAGCGCCAAAAGACGCCGTCATGACGCTTCGTCATCATGAAGACATGGTGCAACCGATTCCATCACAACCAACCTAGGAACTCATTCCTAACACCCAGACTTGACACCACTAAGCTAAAGGGCCATGCCCCCCCCCCCCCCCACCCCCCCACCCAAACGGGGTACGAGGCTGCCCAACACCTGGAAAAAGTCCCTATATAAACCTTCCTTACACCATACAAGGTAAAGTACCCAAAAAAACACTTTAATTCCTCCTACATATTGTTCCTTCCTCCACCAACTGACTTATGCATCAGAGGCTTATCCCTGGGCAAGACCAGGGGCCGCCCTGACCTACTTCTTTTAATCCCTATAGGAGGAGTAATTTGGGGACCATCCGCCGTCTGTTGAGGCTTAGCGTGTGTCCACTTTGCCTCCTCTCATTCACCCAACTCGGATGCCCACTTTTCCTCCACTACAGTCATTAATGGCTAACCCTCCAAAAGGACTACCTCACCTTGTGCCCAGTGTAACAAGTGACAAAAATTTGAACATCTCTACTACCGTCTGGCTTTCAAGCTCAAGACCTTGGTTGAGTCTTGCTCCTACTCTTGGAGGGATAGACATCTTTAGATAGTTCTCAGTCATACGAAGTCAAAGGAAGTTCAAAATTGTGGCAGTCAACTACTTTTAAAGTAGGTCAAGGCTGAGATGGTATCTTGAATCATCAATCAGGTGATGTCTAACTTCGTGTGAAAAACATCATCTGTCAATTCAAAGATCCCTCATATTCATACAATTGTCAATGGACGTTAGTGGCCCCTACTTCTAGCAAAAGTGTACCAGCTTTAGCATTCAAAACTAGTTCACCTTGGTCACTTACCCTCTAAGCATGTCTCATGAAAAACATTAGTAGGACATTCCTTTAAGGTACCAAGGTTGGATTATAAACAATGAAAGGATCATAGGTACATGAGCTCTCAAGGATGTTGTGGGCTCGTTAAACAATCGTATGAGGCTTGACTAGGGAGAAACATTTGCACTTAGCTCATGAGACTGAGATAGTCAATTTTATTAGGGTTACAAATAGGTTAAACCAAATCATGTGATATTCTTTGTTGGAAATAGTGTCCTTCAAGCCAATCCCATGACATGTATGTACATTCTAGTTCACTTTATTTAATAAAATAATATTTAATTTATTTATTATATTTTAAAGTCTAAAAACATATGCAATGAAGATTGAATCATAATGAGATTATGATAATGAAATCAATCTTCTATGAATATTGTATCATAAATTATTCCTAGTCGAGGGATATTTGAGGAGGACAACAAATACCTAAAAAGATTGGTAAATGTTATACTTACTTATGTGATGAAGGTGACTGATCTCATAGTCACTCATATAGAGACATGAAGCTAAACATGTAGGTGCTGTAAGGATTGCATAGAGAGATGAAGAATAAAATTAAAATATAAATAATCACAATGGAATAAAATTCCCTATGGAATCCCCAATCCATTTCAAAAGAAAAACAAGAATTGGACCATTCTGATTCTTACTTTGCGTAGAGTCAAATCCATGTTCCATCAGTTTCGGTGAAGTAATGCTGCTAGCCGCGCAAGTACCTGATGTAAGAAACTTGTTCGACACAGTGGAAAGATAAAAGAACCAGTAAACGAGATCGGATCGAATTGTTCTTACCGTTAAAACCAAAATCTAAAGGAAAGATCTGATCTTTCACCTTTGCGGAGTAGAGAAAACTCCCAAAATCTAATGCAAAGATCCTACACATACAGGAGCTGTCCAAATGTCCAGCTTCTAGTGGTATTCACACGGACACCAACGGAGTAGGATTCTCATAGTGACGTCTTTGACATCTCCTTCTTGTCCCACCAGAAAGGAAGGAGATTAGAGAGAGTGAGAGCACTGAAGGGGCACCCAGACTGAGGAGAGGAAAGGAAGAGAGCATAACGGCCCACAACACTACACATGGCTAGGGTTTGTCCCTGCAACCTTTTATATTCCCTTCGTAATTTCTCATAAAAACCCATGAGAATATAAAATTAACTCTCTCACCAAAACTGACTAATGCTTTTATGTGCGTGACCCACTAGACCCAAACATTAGTCCGGTTGCAAGCCCACAAAATTTATAAACTTCTTTATAAACTTCACAATCCAATTAATTTTTAATCTAGATTGAAATTCATCTAATTAAAAATTAATTAGATAATTTAATCAATTTAAAATAATCATCATATGATTATTTTCTTGGGCTTTCAAATCATGAACGGCACCATGCAGCACCACATGATCCTGAAAGATATTCAGAGATAAATAAATACCATTTTGGAACCTTTCTATTAGCAATTATCATACAACAATAATCCTTTATTCACATAATGTCTCCCGATGAATTTAAGGTATGGTTAAACTGTCAAACCCTCTAATTCTCCTAGTGGATGTAGTACTCAAACTGGTTTTGTCGAAAACATCCTTTTCAAAACACTGCACTAACCTTGGCTAGGGATTTTTAAGTATCTATCATCAAGACATACTCTTTCTAAGTATACCGAGAGTGAATAATCTCATATTATACATTCAATCACTTCGATAGTATCATACCAAAGCCAATAACTTGGATATTTGAATCTCATATATTAAGAATCCTTAACCAAGCATCAAGAGTCAGTAATCCTCTTTGATGTCTCAAGTTAAAGGATCTTTATGACATAGAATTTTCTAGTCGATAGTTAACCATAATGACCATCTAGGAATTCCAATATGGATCAATTCAGTGAACTCATTGCACGATAAGCACCGGCATCTTTACCTTAATGTCACCACATGAGTGATTATGAGATCAATCACTCCCATCATATGAGCAAGCATAACATACACCAGTCTATCCAGATATATGATGGCCAATCCCAAATATCCTATTATTGGGATCCGGGCAGGACGCGAAGAACGCAGCAGAAACGGACAATAAAATCCATCCCGCCCCGTGCCCTATGATCCATTTTGAAATAAAAAACAATAGAATGATAAACTAGGTGTGATCAAATTACCGTGCGCGGATACGAATCTGCGCCCGTGTCAGTTCCGCTGAGGCGATACCACTAGCCGCACAAGCGTCTGGTCTCCAGCGGTATCCACACGATCCTTTGGCGATTCATCCTCGCTCCCTTATCCAAATCAACAAGCCCGTTGATGATCCTACGTCACAATGGTGCCCAAAACTAGCGAACGGTGAATTCACGACATTCGGGAATTGCGTGCGGTAGAGACTAGAAGAGCCCAGCGCCCCGAAGGGGGTGTCTAGAGGAGGAGGAGAGAGAGAGGGGGTTGGCCAGTTGGAAGAGGCTCCTGGAGCTTGGCCCACGGTTTCTACATGGCCTGTATATATATTAAGTCGATGTGACATTTCACAAAAGTCTCCAAATTAATATAAAATCCACTAAAACACCATCGCCTGAGAATCTTTATGCGTGTGATCCTCTAGGCCCATTTACCAGTCCGATTTTTAGCCTGTTAAGTCTAATAACACTTTATTGACTTATAGTAATTAATTAATATCTCATATTTAATTAATTACACAATCGAATTAACATCTCATGTAAATTTGGCCAGACTTCCGATCAAATTGGATGCCACGCAACAGTGCATGATCCCAGAAGGTAATGGGATTCAATAACCCACTCATAGAACATGTCCATCTACAGTTACTGCGTGGTTATAATCCTTCATTCACTCAATTCTCTCGAGTCAACCTAAGGCATGGTCAACTGTCAAACTCTAGATGGTCAACTCACTTAGATTAAACACCGCTGTACAATATCAGAAAACACCTTTTTTGATATTGTGTCTGTTCTGAGCAGAGACTCCTGTAGATCTATCCTAGAGTATTCTCTCTCCAGTTACGTGAGAGTGAATGATCCCAATTGAACACACAATCACCTTTGAAGGACTTCCGCTGGATCTGATCATTGACTATTAAAGATCCCGTAGATAGGAATTCGTAAGCCAAGGTCAAAGCCCGGAAGTCCACCGACAAGATATCTTTGGTGTTTCAAGTCCATGGATCAACCACGCCATTTTGTCGATGAATCAAACCAGCTGATAGTTAGGTAAATTACCATCTAGCGATTCATGTCGGATCAGTTCAGTGAACACATTCTCTAATGAGCACCTATAGGTTCACCATAGTGTCTCCACATAAGTGACTAATGAGATCAGTCACCCTCATCAAATGAGCTGGAATAACCTGTACTAGTCTTACCGGATGTTTGATGTCCTTCTCAAACATCCTTCAACTATGAACAATTAAGAACATGTGTTTATAAGTCATCAGTCTCATCATTATTATCTCATCATAATATGATGACTATTGCACACATTCAAGGACTTCATTATGCGCTATTATAAACTAGCCAATTTTCATAATGAATTAAATGTCATTTATTAGTGAACCAGATTATAATAGGTGCCTAATGATTAGCCTTGAGGACACCTATATCCAATAATCTCTCACTTGGATTTAAGCCAATCACCTTCACATTTGATCTCCATCAAATGTAGATAATACTCACATAAAGTCTGCGATTTAGCTTGGTCGGAGATCTACTAAATTATTTATAGATGGAATATTTTTCATTACTTTACATCCTCTGCAAACTATGTCTCTGAACTTGTGAAAGAGCCTCAGAAAATTCTACAACTTCTGATGAGACTATAGCTCTACCACAAAATTGATTGATCCCACTGTTGTCATACAATAATGAGACGAGATCAGAGACCTTTTAGAACCACATCTAGTTCAGAAATAAATTCTTTCATCCATACTGTTCTAATAATAATATCGCATGTTTCTGTCGTCATATTAGCAGTGAGTTCTTAGTTGGAACTCTTCCAATATACTCCATACTATTCTATCAACAGTACCAACTATTATCATATTAGCAGTGGTCTCTAACTTGGAACTCTTCCAATCCACTGCTTTCTCATTAGAAGGCAAAATCCATGTCTGACTTGAAATTTAAGTTAATGTGACCTCACAGTTTCAAATCATTATCTCCATAATCCAGGAGTGCATCCTTAGCACTCGTCAAGTGCATAGTGATGTATTTCACTCCTTCTTACAAGGTTCTCTTATATCCCTTAAGGAACATTTCCATAAAGAAATTAGTTTCATGTCTCAACAATTGAGCTTCATTGTGGAATTTGTTATATTAAATATTTTAACATATAGATTAATATAATTGATGGTAACATCCTCATCAATCTATCTTAATAGATTTGTATTCTCAATACGTATGATGTTTGATCTAAACCTATTATGAAAAAGTACATAGATAATAATATTTGTACTGATGGTAACGTCCTGATGTCATTTCCAATGACTATGATGTTATTATCACAAAGCATTACAACGCGACCGTGCTCCCACTATCCTCCTTGTACACACACAATCCGTGGTCATTCTTAATGATTACATAATATTTGACCATTAGGTCAAATCTTTTATTCCAATTTTGGGAAGCTTCAGTTTGATTCAAAATAGAATTTTGAGGTCAAAACATCTTTCCTAGATATTCTAAAAGCTTTAAGGTTGTATCATATACACATTTTGCCTAATCATATTGAGATAATGCATTTTAATATTCAACTGACTTTATCTCATCATCATGATAAGCAGTTATGACAAGTAGAAATATAATAAACTTATTTATGGTTATTACTGAGGAAAAACTTGTCTAAGTCAACGCTTTGACCTAGATCATTTTCTTCAGTTTGTCATATAAGTTTTAAATAGTCCATGTGTATTAATCTTCATTTTGAAGATTTACTTGCTTCGGACAAATATAATACCCTCAAGCAATTTTATCAAGTTTCAAAACTTGATTGTTGTTATGGACTATGGCTTAAAATTTTTAACCTCTTGTCATCCTCAAAGTTCCAATAATTAAGAGTTTCCTCATAGATTTTAGATCATAATTCACACTCTCGAAGTACTCTCATTCTGTCATCTCGGGTATGTCGAATATATTTTTTTAGTCATTGAGAGAATCTCAAAAATCTATGAAGCTCTTCTATATGTGTCCAATCATATCAAGTCTTATTAGCTATGATCAAAATGTCTCGAATATCGAATAGATCATATCAAATTATCAAATTGTCAGGATATTATGTAGCGTCGTCCACTGAGCACATCAAATATCAGATAATAAATATCATGGCATAGTAACTTATCAAATCACATTCATATCATGGATCATAAGGTTAAGATATATTCATATGATTCTAAAAGAATAACTAATTAGAATAGGTATAGATCTCAAATAAACAAATTGAAGTCAGAAGATATAATTGAGTAGAAAATTTCAGATTATGTGCCTATCAGACATATCAAATCAATTCATAACGGACATGCACCCAAAACATAACATAAAGAGCCAAATAAAATAAATTTCAAAGCATCTAGGAAAATGATATAAATGACTTAGCTTTACGTTGGAGAGTCTAAGTCCCACCTAACTCCAAACCGTCGGGATGTTACGTATTGCCATCTCTTGATTTAGTCAGTCAGAAATGAATTTAACCATTAAGTCTACAATAGTCAATCTCTCAGACACAGTGGAAAGCTTGTGAAGGTAATTGAGTGAACAACAGGGGATCACTCACTCTTGGTATAAGACTGGAGAGAGAATGTCCTATGGATGTGTATACAAAAATCTCTGACCAGGGTCAACTGAAAGAGATGTCTTTCTAGAAGTTAACTGAGTACTGGAATCCATCTAAATAATGCGATAGAGGATTTGACTGTAAAACCATACCCTTGCGTTATTGGGACATTGGATGAGTGAAAGATTTTATCTGTGCGGTATATGCAGACGGAAAGGTTCAAATAAAGAGAACAGTATCCCTTATATTTTCCAGGATCATGAGATAGTGTTTGGTGCCGTTTATGGTCAGAAGGTCAAGTGGATTAATCATCAGATGATAAACCACTTATTTATTGAATTAATTATTTAACATATGTTGTTTAAATAATAATTAATAAATATTAAACTTTAGAATTAGTTCTAAATTTAATGGACCTGAAACCGGACTAATATATGGGTCTGGAGGGTCACACACATAAGAGTTCTCGTAAGACGATGAGAAATGTTAAATATTATAGTTATCTAGATTTTTGTGAAAAGTCGTAGGATAAATATGAATATTTAATGGAGAATTATCCAAGACCAAGCTCTTAGATAATCATGAGAATTAACTTTGTGCTTATCCTTTATTCTTATAAAAGGAGGCCAAAGGGAGGGGTGGAGGGTGGTTGGACGTACACTACACCCCTTGGGTTTTCTCTCTCCTCTCTCTCCTCTCTCTCTCTCTCCTCTCTCTCTTTTGAAGAAGACCTCTCTCTCTTCTACTTCTCAACTACATGGTGGATTTGAAATCAGGTCGAAGTACTCAAGCCGAGGAGGAAATCGCGTCTGCGTCGGGAGCTCGTGTGGATACCTCTGGAGATCGTGCGTGTACGCGATTACCGAAACGGTCGAATCCACGGGAGATTCGAAACCTCGCAAAGGTGAAAAAAGGTTCTTCTGATATTTATAATTGTCCATTTTACGATCCCAACAACCCGATACATAGAATCGTTTTATTTTTTCGCGATACATGGAATCGTTTTATTTTTTCGCTGCGCGTCGGCGATTCCTTACACAAACCCTGCTCCAGATCAAATTGTATCGTGTCATTTTTTTCCCACATCCATAGGTGGCATCGATTGGATTGAGGGATGTGTTAACCTAAATGCGATCCACTCTTCCATAGATCAGAGTGGGTGCTATTTGGAGTGGGTTCTACTGCGGGTCATAGAGTGTTATATCTTGATGACTAAATTTTTGTAATAATGTATATGTAGCAAACTATCCAAATTTTCTCAAACAAAGAATTTAGTTTCATATACATACTAAAACCTTAGGTCATTAGTTAATCCACATTACAATGACCTCTTCAATCAAGTAGATGAAGTGAGTAGAAAGCTGCAATGAGTCTAAATTCATTCTAAATTTGAAATATGTCCACATTCACTTCAAAATTTAAAACATGTCCTACCTTCCATATCATTCCATAACATGTCCACATTCATTCTATAATTGGATCTCTATCCATAATCATTCATTCTATAATCATTTGATACATCAATGGATCATGTGGACCTTGTAAGATTAAACATAATTAAATAATTCAAATTAATTTTATTAAAAAGCGTAAATCAAAGTAGATATTCGCAGATATCTGTGGGTTTATAATTTGTATACCCAATCCAATCCATAACGTCTTGCGGATTGGAGTGGATCGGGGGTGGGTTTACTTTGAGGTCAATCAATAATCTGATCCATAAAGGGTGCCGATAAAAACTTCTAACCCATAAACTAATTCAATCCATAACTTTGCCGACTGGATTTACAGATCTAGGGTGAATTGGATTGCCGATCAACCCAATCCACTTGCCACCCTAATTTTTGTTAATCTTACACATTTTGCATCTTGGCCTTCAACTATTCAGATGAAAGAAGATTTTTCAAAAGATCCACTCAGCTAAATACTAGGCAATTCTCATTAATCATCACAAAAGAATGAGAAACGAAAAGCTTCCATTACTTGCCTAAAAGAGCTACTCAAGACTAACCAAATTATGGCTGAATAAAAGGAGAAAAAGGAAGTGCACAAAGAAGAATCAAAATCAACGGAGGGCCAAACATGCCTCTGAGGATTGAAGTCAAAGATTAGGGTATGCACGCAACTATGCATCTCCTTCCTTCTTAGTTTTCCCCCTCCCATATCTTTGATTGGTCATGGAGTTGAGAGTTTCTTAGGATGGGCCAATGATGCTGGATGGGTTCTTGGTGTGTAGTGGTAAGTTTGAGATGCCAACGAAGGGCTTGACATCACTAGTTGTTCACTCTCGATGTCTATAGCTCCTTTGAGCAAAGGGTAGAACACCTCCACCTTCTTTTAATGTGCACCGACTGGTTCTATGTAACAATGTGCCTTAGCCTGTACAAGTTAGCCTCATACTCATCGAGTTAGAGTTCCTCTTGTTGCTCCACTGAAGACTTGAACTGAACCAGGACTTCATCGTTGGCCTTTTTTGATACTAGTTTTGCCTCCTCATCTTTCTCCTTCGTTGCTTTGGTGTGGTCTCTTGGTCATCAACAACTTTCGCAGGCGCCTCGACAACCTTCTGCCCCTTCTATAATGTATACGGTGGCGGCCTTAACTTCAGCTTCTAGGGCCATGTGCCAGTGTCGTTGCCCTTGTGCCATGGGCCTTATATTTCAAGAATTACCTTCTAGGGTCATCTAGAACCTTCTCGACGGTATAGAAGTGTTGTTCCAGTGTTAATGTAGGGTCCCTTACTTCGATCCCAACGACATGGCCTCCATGGCGGGGTCTGCCCACTGACAGAAATTTTAGATAAAAATACTTAACTGTTGACAACGTAACATACAGGTTCCATGGTGTAGCGGCTATCATGTTGGACTTTGAATCCGAGACCTGAATTCAAATTTCAGTGGGACCTTTTAAAGTGATTTATTTATTTATTATTTATTTTCTGATATTGGATGTTATACATTTTTTTTTCGGTAAAAATATCTAAAACTAGTGAGGAGTAGATACTTTTGTTTCTTTTTCGCTCTCCTTTGATTTGAAAATGGATCCTAAAAAAAGATAAGAGACCCGTGACCTTTGAGACCTTTTGCTATTACCATTTTATTATCTTTGATATTGAACAAGTGAAAATACCAAAAACTAGTAAAAACAGAAGTGAACATATTTGTGATCCTCGACCTTTGATACCTTTAGCTACTATAGTTTTATTGTTTTTTATATTAAATATAGGACTTTCTGATATTAGATAAGCAATTGTTACTGTTTTATTTTCTGATATTTAACAAGCAACAATATCCCCTAGGGTTATACATTTTAGTTTTAGGAAAAAATGTCAAAAACTAGTAAAAATAGAAGTATATACTTTTGTTTCTATTTTTGCTCTCCTTTGATTTGAAAATGGATCTTAAAAAGGGTTAAGAGACCCTTGACCTTTGAGACACTTTGCTATTAGCATTTTATTATCTTTGATATTAAGTAAGTAAAAATGTCAAAAACTAGTAAAAACAGAAGTGAACATATATGTGATCCTCAACCTTTGAGACCTTTAGCTATCATAGTCATATTGTTTATTGTATTAAATACATGACTTGCTTCATTTTATCTTATCATATTAAACAAGTAGAAATGAATATATGAACATAAGAAACATCTCCGATGACACCCTCAAACTAATATCATCATTGTAAACAAGTACACTTTACCATTTTATTTGTTGATACTTATCAAGTTAAATTATGGTTAGTATTTACTAAATAATGATTAAAGATAAATAAATTGTCCTTCCTGTGGGTAAGCATCCCAGACCATTCAGTTGGTTAAATAATGATATGAATATATATATATAGGGGTTGACGTTAGTGAGCCCAGGGCTCCCGCAAAACTCCCTTTTCTCTATCTTAAAAAATAAAATAAAAAATTATAAAAAAAAATAAATATTCAAATATCCCAAACAAGTTCCATGGTGTTGTGGTTATCATTCTGAGCCCTGGGTTCCAATCCTGGTGGGACCTTTTTAAGTGATTTACTATTTATTTTCTGATATTAGATAAACAATCGTTACTATTTCATTTTCTAGTATTTAACAAGCAACAATATCCCCTAGGGTTATACATTTTAGTTTTCGGTAAAAATGTCAAAACCTAGTAAAAGCAGAAGTAGGTACTTTTGTTTGTATTTTTCTCTCCTTTGATTTTAAATGGATCTTAAACGGGGATAAGAGACCCTTGACCTATGAGACCCTTGACCTATGAGACCCTTTGCTATTAGCATTTTATTATCTTTGATATTAAATAAGTAAAAATGTTAAAAACTAGAAAAAAAAGAAGTGAGCGTTTATGTGATCCTCGACCTTTGAGACCTTTAGCTATTACAGTCCTTTTTATATATATATTACGAACACGACTTGCTTCATTTTATCTTATGATATTAAACAAGTAGATATAAATATATGAACATAAGAAACATCTCCCATGGCACCCTCTAACTAATATTATCATTGTAAACAAGTACCTGTTACCATTTTATTTTTTGATATTTGTTAAGTTCGAGTATGGTTATTATTTACTAAATAATGATTGAAGATAACTAAATTGTCCTTCCTGTGGGTAAGCATTTTAGACCGTTTTACATCTGCATATATAATCACTTGACTTAAATAATGACAAGACTATAGTCTGTTAAATACTGATATGAATATATCTATAAGGGTTGGCTATAGTGAGCCGAGGGCTCCCTCAAAACTTCCTTTTCTCCATCTTAAAAAATAAAATAAAATCTTATCATAAACATTTAAATATTCAACCACCATAAATAGGTCCCATGGTGTAGTGGTTATCATGGTGGGCCTAAAATCCAGCGACCTAAGTTCGAATCTTGGTGGGACCTCTTTAAGTGGTTTGCTATTTATGTTCACTTATTAGATAAGTGATTGTTGCTATTTTATTTTCTGGTATTTAACAAGCAACAGTATCACCTAGGGTTATACATTTTAGTTTTCAGTAAAAATGCCAAAAGCTAGTAAAAACATAAGTAGATACTTTATTTTTTATTTCTGCTCTCCCTTGATTTGAAAATGGATAATAAAAAAGGATAAGAGACCCTTGACCTCTGAGACCTCATTAAGTGATTTCCAATTTATTTTCTGATATTAGATAAGTGATTGTTACTATTTTATTTTCTGGTATTTAACAAGCAACAATATCCCCTAGGGTTACATTTTAGTTTTCGGTAAAAATGTTAAAAACTAGTAAAAATAGAAGTAGATACTTTTGTTTCTATTTTTGCTCTCCTTTGATTTGAAAATGGATCTTAAAAAGGGATAAGAGACCTTTGACCGTTGTGACCTTTTGCGATTAAGTTTTTATTATCTTTGATATTAAATAAGTAAAATGTCAAAAACTAGTAAAAACAGAAGTGAACATATATGTGATCCTCGACCTTTGAGAACTTTAGCTACTATAGTTTTATTGTTTTTTATATTAAATACATAACTTGCTTCATTTTATCTTACGATATTGAACCAGTAGAAATGAATATATGAACATAAGAAACATCTCCCATTGCACCCTCAAACTAATATTATCATTGTAAACAAGTACCCGTTACCATTTTATTTTTTGATATTTATCAAGTTCAAGTATGGTTATTATTTACTAAACAATGATTAAAGACAAATAAATTGTCCTTCCTATGGGTAAGCATTCTATACCATTTTACATCCGCGTGTATAATCACTTCACTTAAATAATGACAAGACTATAGTCGGTCAAATGATGATATGAATATATATATAGGGGTTGACTCTAGTGAGTCCAGGGCTCCCTCAAAACTCCTCTTTCTCCATCTTAAAAAGTAAAATATAAAATTATAGAAAAAAAATTTAAATACCTCAAGCAAGCTCCATGGGGTAGTGGTTATCACTCTGCACTCTAAATCCAATGACCTAGGTTCTAATCCCAGTTGGAACTTTTTAAGTGATTTACGATTTATTTTCTAATATTAGATAAGTAATTGTTACTGTCTTATTTTCTGGTATTTAACAAGCAACAATATCCCCTAGGGTTATACATTTTAGTTTCCAGTAAAAATGTCAAAAACTAGTAAAAATTGAAGTAGATACTTTTGTTTCTATTTTTGCTCTCCTTTGATTTGAAAATGGATCTTAAAAAAGGATAAGAGACCCTTGACCTTTGAGACCCTTTGCTATTACCATTTTATTATCTTTGATATTAAATTAGTAAAAATGTTAAAAACTAGTAAAAACAGAAGTGAACATATAGATGATCCTCGACCTTTAAGACCATTAGCTATTATAGTTTTATTGTATTTTATATTAAATGCATGACTTGCCTCATTTTATCTGATATTAAACAAGTAAAAATGAATATATGAACATAAGAAACATATCCTATGACACCCTCTAACTAATATTATCATTGTAAACAAGTACCCGTTACCATTTTATTTTTTGATATTTATCAAGTTGAAGTATGGTTATTTTTTACTAAACGATGATTAATGATAAATAAATTGTCCTTCCTACAAGTAAGTAATCTAGACCATTTTACATTCGTGTATATAATTACTTCACTTAAATAATGACAAGAATAATGATATGAATATATATAGAGGGGTTGACTATAGTGAGCCTAGGGCTCCATCAAAACTCCCTTTTCTCCATTTTAAAAAATAAAATAAAAAACTATCAAAACTTTTAAATATTCAAATACCCCAAATAGGTTCCACGATGTACTAGTTTTCACTCTGGGCTCTGAATCTAGTGACCTGGGTTTGAATCCCGGTGGGATCTTTTTAAGTGATTTACGATTTATTTTTTGACATTAGAAAAGCAATTGTTACTGTTTTATTTTCTGGTATTTAACAAGCAACAATATCCCCTAGGGTTATACATTTTAGTTTTCGGTAAAAATGTCAAAAACTAGTAAAAATAGAAGTAGATAGTTTTGTTTCGGTTTTTGCTCTCCTTTGATTTGCAAATGGATCTTAAAAAGGGATAAGAGACCCTTGACCTTTGAGACCCTTTGCTATTACCATTTTATTATCTTTGATATTAAGTAAGGAAAAATGTCAAAAACTAGTAAAAACAGAAGTGAACATATATGTGATCCTCGACATTTGAGACCATTAGCTATTATAGTCTTATTTTTTTTATATTATATACACGACTTGCTTCATTTTATCTTATGATATTAAACAAGTATAAATGAATATATGAACATAAGAAACATCTCCCATGACACCCTCTAACTAATATTATCATTGTAAACAAGTACCCGTTACCATTTTATTTTTTGATATTTGTCAAGTTCAAGTATGGTTATTATTTACTAAATAATGATTAAAGATAAATAAATAGTCCTTCTGGGGGGTAAGCATTTTGGACCGTTTTATATCCGCGTATATAATCACTTCACTTAAATAATGACAAGACTACATTCTGTTAAATAATGATATGAATATATCTATAGGGGTTGGCTATAGTGAGCCTAGGGCTCCCTCAAAACTCCCTTTTCTCCATCTTAAAAAATAAAAAGAAATCTTATCATAAACTTTAAATATTAAAATACACTAAATAGGTTCCATGGTGTAGTGGTTATCATGGTGGGCCTTGAAGCCAGCAACCTGGGTTAAAATCTTGGTGGGACCTCTTTAAGTGATTTTCTATTTATTTTCTGATATTAGATAAGTGATTGTTACTGTTTTATTTTCTGGTATTTAACAGGCAACAATATCGCCTAGGGTTATACATTTCAGTTTTCAGTAAAAATGTCAAAAGCTAGTAAAAACAGAAGTAGATACTTTTGTTTCTATTTCTGCTCTCCTTTGATTTGCAAAGGGATATTAAAAAAGGATAAGAGACCCTTAACCTTTGAGACCTCTTTAAGTGATTTCCTATTTATTTTCTGATATTAGATAAGTGATTTTTACTGTTTTATTTTCTGGTATTTAACAATCAACAATATCACCTAGGATTATACATTTTTGTTTTTGTTTTCAATAAAAATGTCAAAAGCTAGTAAAAACAGAAGTATATACTTTTGTTTCTATTTCTGCTCTCCTTTGATTTGAAAATGGATCTTAAAAAAGGATAAGAGACCGTTGACCTTTGAGACCTCTTGCTATTACCATTTTATTATCTTTGATATTAAATAAGTAAATTGTCAAAAACTATTAAAAACAGAAGTGAACATATATGTGATCCTCGAGCTTTGAGACCGTTAGCTATTATAGTCTTTTTTTTTTATATTATATACACGACTTGCTTCATTTTATCTTATGATATTAAACAAGTAGAAATGAATATATGAACATAAGAAACATCTACCATGACACCCTCTAACTAATATCATCATTGTAAACAAGTACACTTTACCATTTTATTTTTTGATATTTATCAAGTTAAAGTATGGTTATTATTTACTAAATAATGATTAAAGATAAATAAATTGTCCTTCCTGTGGATACACACTCTAGACTGTTTTACATCCGCATATATACTCACTTCACTTAAATAATGACAAGACTAGAGTCAGTTAAATAATGATATGAATATATCTATAGTGTTGACTATAGTGAGCTCAAGTGTCCCTCAAAACGCCCTTTTCTCCACCTTAAAAAATAAAATAAAAAATTATCAAAATTTTTTAAGTATTCCAATACCCCAAGCAGGTTCGATGGTGTAGTGGTTATATAATCACTTCACTTAAATAATGAGAAGACTACAGTCGGTCAAATAATGATATGAATATATATATAGGGGTTGATTATGGTGAGTCTAGGGCTCCCTCAAAACTCCCTTTTCTCCATCTTAAAATGTAAAATAAAAAATTATCAAAAAAAAATTAAATATTCAAATACCCCAAATAGGTTCCATGGTGTAGTGGTTATCACTCTGGGCTTTGAATCCAGTGACCCGGGTTCGAATCCCGTGGAACCTTCTTGAAGTGATTTACGATTTATTTTCTTATGTTAGATAAGTAATTGTTACTATTTTATTTCCTGGTATTTTACAAGCAAAAATATTCCCTAGGGTTATACATTTTAGTTTTCAGTAAAAATGTCAAAAACTAGTAAAAATAATAAATACTTTTGTTTCTATTTTTGTTCTCCTTTGATTTGAAAATGGATCTTAAAAAGGGATAAGAGACCTTTGACCTTTGAGACCTTTTGCTATTACCATTTTATTATCTATGGATCTTAAAAAAGGATAAGAGACCTTTGACCTTTGAGACCTTTTGCTATTACCATTTTATTATCTTTGATATTAAATAAGTAAAAATGTCAAAAACTAGTAAAAACAGAAGGGAACATATATGTGATCCTCGACCTTTGAGACACTTAACTACTATTGTTTTATTGTTTTTTATATTATATACACGAAGTGGTTCATTTTATCTTATGATATTAAACAAGTAGAAATGAATATATGAACATAAGAAACATCTCCCATGACACCCTCTAACTAATATTATCATTGTAAACAAGTACCCGTTACCATTTTATTTTTTGATATTTGTCAAGTTCAAGTATGGTTATTATTTACTAAATAATGATTAAAGATAAATAAATAGTCCTTCTGGGGGGTAAGCATTTTGGACCGTTTTACATCCGCATATATAATCACTTCACTTAAATAATGACAAGACTACATTCTGTTAAATAATGATATGAATATATCTATAGGGGTTGGCTATAGTGAGCCCAGGGCTCCCTCAAAACTCCCTTTTCTCCATCTTAAAAAATAAAAAGAAATATTATCATAAACCTTAAATATTAAAATACCCTAAATAGGTTCCATGGTGTAGTGGTTATCATGGTGGGCCTTGAATCCAGCAACCTGGGTTAAAATCTTGGTGGGACCTCTTTAAGTGATTTTCTATTTATTTTCTGATATTAAATAAGTGATTGTTACTGTTTTATTCTTTGGTATTTAACAGGCAACAATATCGCCTAGGGTTATACATTTTAGTTTTCAGTAAAAATGTCAAAAGCTAGTAAAAACAGAAGTAGATACTTTTGTTTCTATTTCTGCTCTCCTTTGATTTGAAACGGGATATTAAAAAAAGATAAGTGACCCTTAACCTTTGAGACCTCTTTAAGTGATTTCCTATTTATTTTCTGATATTAGATAAGTGAATTTTACTGTTTTATTTTCTGGTATTTAACAAGCAACAATATCACCTAGGATTATACATTTTTGTTTTTTGTTTTCAGTAAAAATGTCAAAAGCTAGTAAAAACAGAAGTATATACTTTTGTTTCTATTTCTGCTCTCCTTTGATTTGAAAATGGATCTTAAAAAAGGATAAGAGACCCTTGACCTTTGAGACCTTTTGCTATTGCCATTTTATTATCTTTGATATTAAATAAGTAAAAATATCAAAAACTAGTAAAATCAGAAGGGAACATATATGTGATCCTCGACCTTTGAGACACTTTGCTACTATTGTTTTATTGTTTTTTATATTAAATACATGACTTGCTTCATTTTATCTTATGACATTAACCAAGTAAAAATGAATATATGAACATAAGAAACATCTCCCATGGTAGCCTCTAACTAATATCATCATTGTAAACAAGTACACTTTACCATTTTATTTTTTGATATTTATCAAGTTAAAGTATGGTTATTATTTACTAAATAATGATTAAAGATAAATAAATTGTCCTTCCTGTGGATACGCACTCTAGACTGTTTTACATCTGCATATATACTCACTTCACTTAAATAATGACAAGACTATAGTCAGTTAAATAATGATATGAATATATCTATAGTGTTGACTATAGTGAGCTCAAGTGTCCCTCAAAACGCCCTTTTCTCCACCTTAAAAAATAAAATAAAAAATTATCAAATTTTTTTAAGTATTCCAATACCCCAAACAGGTTCGATGGTGTAGTGGTTATATAATCAATTCACTTAAATAATGACAAGACTACAGTCGGTCAAATAATGATATGAATATATATATAGGGGTTGATTATGGTGAGTCTAGGGCTCCCTCAAAACTCCCTTTTCTCCATCTTAAAATGTAAAATAAAAACTTATAAAAAAAAAATTAAATATTCAAATACCCCAAATAGGTTCCATGGTGTAGTGGTTATCACTCTGGGCTCTGAATCTAGCGACTTGGGTTCGAATCCCGGTGGAACCTTCTTGAAGTGATTTATGATTTATTTTTTGATGTTAGATAAGTAATTGTTACTGTTTTATTTTTTGGTATTTAACAAGCAAAAATATCCCCTAGGGTTATACATTTTAGTTTTCGGTAAAAATGTCAAAAACTAGTAAAAATAATAGATACTTTTGTTTCTATTTTTGCTCTCCATTGATTTGAAAATGGATCTTAAAAAGGGATAAGAGACCTTTGACCTTTGAGACCTTTTGCTATTACCATTTTATTATCTATGGATCTTAAAAAGGGATAAGAGACCTTTGACCTTTGAGACCTCTTGCTTTTACCATTTTATGATCTTTGATATTAAAGAAGTAAAATGTCAAAAACTATTAAAAACAGAAGTGAACATATATGTGATCCTCGAGGTTTGAGACCGTTAGCTATTATAGTCTTATTTTTTTTATATTATATACACGACTTGCTTCATTTTATCTTATGATATTAAACAAGTAGAAATGCATATATGAACATAAGAAACATTTCCCATGACACCCTCTAACTAATATTATCATTGTAAACAACTACCCGTTACCATTTTATTTTTTGATATTTGTCAAGTTCAAGTATGGTTATTATTTACTAAATAATGATTAAAGATAAATAAATTGTCCTTCTGGGGGATAAGCATTTTGGACCGTTTTACATCCGCGTATATAATCACTTCACTTAAATAATGACAAGACTACATTATGTTAAATAATGAATATATCTATAGGGGTTGGCTATAGTGAGCCCAGGGCTCCCTCAAAACTCCCTTTTCTCCATCTTAAAAAATAAAAAGAAATCTTATCATAAACTTTAAATATTAAAATACCCTAAATAGGTTCTGTAGACACGCTAATTTTGACATCATTTTGAGTAAATTTCATATCATGTAATAATGCCTCAGAATGGTATGATATTTAATCATTAGTTAGTTTTTATTGATATTTTTGAATTAATTATCTAAATAGTATCGGGTTAGACAGACATGATTTAAGTTAATTAATTAAATTAATTTTAACTCAAATTTTGATTAAAATATGAAGAAGTCTAAAAGACGTCTACATGTGTAGACGCCATTTAGAGTTTATTCCTATTTTGATATTGAAATTTGAATGTTAATTAATTGATTAATTAGCTAAAACACGTCTGCCAGGTACGACGTAATTTAGGTCTCATAAGCTGTTTCCGTCTTTTTTCCCGGATATTTATCCTTTTCTTAATCATTATAAAATGCGTCTTGTTTGGGCGACACGTTTTGTATAATTACAGATAATAATGAACTTTGCCCAGATGTTTATCCTTATCTTAATAAATCTAAAGGCGTCTCCAATGGGCAACACGTTTTAGATAATTACAGATAATGTGGAATTAATATGTGTTTATCTGTTTGTTAGCTAGATAAACTTCAAATTCTTCCATGTTAATCCATTAATAACCACGTATGTAGAGTCTATAAATATCCAACCCCTTGGTCAGTGATAATTAGTGATGATAAGTGATCTCAATGATAGAGAGTGATAATTTGTGAAAATTGAGTAATAATCGGTGCGATTCAAGAAGGAGACGACGTCCAAACGCTAAATGATCGAGGTACTGTTACTTCCAGGAGTCTTCATCCGTTCTTCGTCCATTCAAGATCCTTTCAAGACCAAGGCTTTTCAGGGGCCATCCAGCTTAGCTTTTAATTAATTCCTGTATCATTCTCACATTTTTCATCACATTAGCCTCACATTTTCATCACATCACTCCATGCAACACACACTCACTAGCAGTCTTTCCCAATCCATGTTTTGAGGGGTTTAAAAGACCACTCAACAAGTGAGTCCATTTGTTTAGTTGCATGTTCAGAATTTCTACTAGAATAGATACTATTCCTGCTTGAGTTCTCATCGTTCTTCATTTCTTTCCATTTTCTTGTAAGGTACAAAAAGGAGATCAAGAGGAGGGAATCAACAACAAACAAAGGAATCAGGATGATCCCCAAAGTCTAATAAGCAACCAAAGTAAGAACAAAGATAGAAATGGCTCTCTTTCTTCAGTCGGCTGAAGGAGGGGAATCAAGAACTTCAATATCTCCCACATCCAAAACAGGTAGGCGATCAAACTTTTTTTTTTGGAACTTTTTAGTTAAAAGTTTCTGGCGATCACATTCACCTAGTTTCTTCTTAATAGGTTTATTTGTCACATAATAAACATAATTTTCATGATAATCACACACCCAATTTGAACACTCACAGCTTTTTGGCGATCACGGTGGGACTTGGTCTCGCCATCTTTTTAATCCTTTGTTCTTGTTTTCATCAATCGGGCACCCACGGTGCACAACCTGTCTCTCGACACGCCCTCACCGACCGGTGAGTTTTTAGTTTAGTTGTTTTTGTAGACACGCTAATTTTGACATCATTTCGAGTAAATTTCATATCATATAATAAATGCCTCATAATGGTCTGATATTTAATCATTGGTTAATTTTTATTAATTTTTTTTGGATAATTATCTAGTGTCGGGTCAAACAGACATGTTTAAGTTAATCAACTAAATTGATTTCAACTCAAATTTCAGTTAAAATATGAAGAAGTCTAAAAGGCGTCGTCATGTGTGGGCGCCATTTAGAGTTTATTCCTATTTTGACGCTTAAATTTGAATTTGAATTAATTAATTAATTAACTAAAAGACGTCTACTAGGCACGAAGCATTTTAGGTTTCCTAAGTCGTTTCTGCCTCTCTTCCGGATGTTTATCCTTATCTTAATTAGTGTAAAAGACGTCATCATATGGCGACACATTTTAGATAATTACAAATAAAGATGAATTTTTCCTGGATGTTTATCCTTATCTTAATCAGTCTGAAAGGCGTCTTCTATGGGCGACGCGTTTTAGATAATTACAGATAAAGATGAATTAATCTGTATTTATCTGTTGGTTAAGATGGATAAATCTTAAGATTTATTCATGTAAATCCGTGGATGCAAAGAAGTCTATAAATACTCAGCCTCTTGGATGAGTGACAGTTAGTGATATTGAAGAGAGAAATACTGAAGAGTAATGCTGACGTTAGTGAAAATTGAGTGATAATCTTGACGACAACGTCCAAACGCTGAAGTGCTGCTTCCAGAAGTCGGCATCCATTCAAGATTCTCTCAAGACCAAGGCTTTCCAGGGGCCATCCATCCAACATTAGTTTTCAATTCATCTCTGCATACTTCTCACATTTTTTTATCCTCATTAGTCTTGCATTCTCCATCACATCACTCCATGCAACACATACAATACTAGCATCATTTTCAAAACCTATTTGATTAAGGGGTTTAAAAGACCATCTCAACAAGTGAGTTTTCCTGTTTAGTTGCATGTTTAAAACTTTGTCTGGAATGGATACTACTTTTGCCTAAGTTCTCATCATTGTTCTTTCCTTTTCTTTCTTGCAAGGTACAAAGGAAAATCAAGGGGAGGAAATCAATAGCAAACAACAAGGACTCTGGACGATCCTCAAACTCAACAGCAATCAAAGCAAGAACAAAGAAAAGAAAGGGATCTCTTTCTTTAGCCGGTTGAAGGAGGGGAACCAAGAACTTAAGAATCTCCCACGTTCAAATAGGTAGGCGATCAAATCTTTCTTTTGGAACTTTTAAGTCAAAAGTTTCTAGCGATCACATCACTTAGTTTCTTTTTAATAGGTTTTATTTTGCACTTAAACAACATAGATTTTCATGATAATCACACACCCATTTTAAGCACTCACAGCTTTTTTGGCGGTCACGGTGGGACTTGGTCTCGCCATCTTTTTAATTCTTTGTTCTTGCTGTTGTTAATCGGGCACCCACGGTGCACCACCTGTGTCTTTCGACACACCCTCAGCAATTGGTGAGTTTTTAATTTAGTTGTTATTCCTACGTGCACCACGTGCATACCCCTGCGGCAAGATCTTGCCCTCCCCGTTGATTAGTTGAAAAGCTGTTTTCTGATGAAATGTTGTGTGATTGATTGATATCTTAGTTGTTTACTTGATAAAATCATCCTGTTAAAACCTGAAACACAAAATTTTTTTTGCATGAGCTGATTATTTATCGTTTTTATCCTGTTTAAAGGGGAATCAATCCAGAAATTCCTCCTGGAAAACTGAACTTGTGACTTGAAAAGCGTCCAGGAACACCGACGTGTTTCAAACTGCGTCGGTTAACCCAGACGCCTTTCAATCTCATTTCTCTGTTGTCTGCTATCTGAGCTTTTGCGAAAAAATAAGGCTCTGTTTGAATAGCGTCGACCAACAGCGACACGATTCATACAGTTTCTTATTTCTTCTTCAGTTCTCAGATTTTGTGATATGTGTGCTAATTACCCATTACGTATTAAGCATTAGAGGCCATCCAGGCTACAGGTCATACGCATTGAAGCTAACACCCTCCTCTTCTTAGGAACACTCTTCTTGACGTCATCAACTCTCTCTGATTGGGTTGGTCCCTCGATCAGACTAGAGTAGTTGGCGTTAAACACCTCCGTAAGTCCCCAAAATCAAGGTATTCCTCTTTGATCATCGGGCTGGTTGTACCAATTGAAGTCCCGGTTAGATTTCCATAACGTTGTGAGAGAAAGCCATAGAATATAACGGTGGACATTGAACTGAAACTAGGATCCCATCCCTTGAGCGAATTTGTGATTTAATTAAATCTAAATAACCCAACAAGGAATCCTAAAATCACGTTAAACATCCACTTGTTTATTTAATCTCTGTACAACTTGTCTGCGAATCTCTGAAAAAAATCTGACATCATGCTGCTCCGATCAGGCAGGGGCTTGGGCATGGCTCCAGATGCCATTGTCAACTACGAGGGAGATGCTAATGCCCCTCGCGATTCTGATTACCATTTCGAGAGCGGGAGAGATGCTGATGTCTCCCGTAATTCTCTTCATATTCCAGTTCGACATGACGGGAATGTTTCAACCCCTCTTTATCATCCTTATGATCAATATCTTGATCCTCCCTCGCATGTGCATGCGGTCCCTAATCCTACTTTTGAGGGGGACATGAATCCTGATGATCCCTCATCCTCTGATCCCTCGGATCTTATAAATGCTTTGGGAGTTCTTGCCTCCCTTTTGGACCCTCAGCAGTTCGAGGTGATCGAATCCATTCTAAAGGGGAAGACGCCCATGCAGTCTGTCGAGCCGAACCCTGCGGCTCCCCCTGCCATCCCTCAGCAACCTCCTCATCATCCTCCCTACATTCATCAGGCCATGGAAGGCCTCCATATCACTTCTCGGCCAGCTGGGCCGCAACTTTCATCTTCTAGGCAACCGGCTAGACTGCTGACGCCCGCTTACCAAAATTCCCTCGGACATGGCGGAAGCTCTGCCGGACCTCCTCTTTACTGTCCTCCTTGTCCAACGTACTCTAGGCAACAGGCCTATCAAGTACCTCCACCTCCCCCTCCTCCCCAGGCTGATCCAACAACGCAAGCGTTGCTGGCGAAGATGGAGCGCATGGACTAACAATTCAACAACCTCCAGAAGATGATGGGGGTCAAAGCTACACCGGAGATCAACTTACCAAGCCTGCCAGTGTTCCACCTGCCACCCTCCGAGATGCCAGTGTACCGGAAGTACAACAGTACTGGTAACCCCTTCACCCACTTGAAGGAGGTCATGTACGAGTCATCCTTCTGGCAAAACGACAAGAGGTCGTTGGCCTTTTTGTTCAGGAGATCTTTAGAGGGACCAGCCCTCGAGTGGTTCTTTTCCTTAAAACCCTCCGAAGTAGAGGACTATGGTATCGTTTCCCGAAAATTCATTCAACGATACCAGGACAGAATTGCCCCCTCCATGTCCATCACTGACCTAATAGCAGAAAAGATGAAGCCCGATGAGGAGTTCGTCAGTTTTGTCGACAGATGGCGGGGCTTGGCCGAGAAAGTGAAAGATCACTTGTCCGAGTCGGAGCAAGTGAAGATGCTGATTTCCAATGCTACGCCCCAGTTCAAACTAGTCTTCTCCCTGAACAATCTGACCAGCATGGCAGAGCTCTATGAAAGAGCGCAGTACTGTCAGAATGCCTTCAAGGATGCTACATTCTCTAGCGTCTTTGATCCCCACAGACCTCGCAGGCCTCCACCTCGGAAGCCTGCAGCGCCAAATTCTCCCAGCACAGGTCCAACTACTGAGGGCACGCTCTCTCATGAGCAAGTCAGTAGTATGAACAACAATTCGCCCCAGTTCGTGAGGAGTCAACAACAGTACCAGAGGCCACCGCAGCCGAACAAGCAGGGGTACAGGCAGCAGCCAAACCCTCAGTATCAGCAGCCCCAGTTTCAACGGCCCCAGCAGCCGAACCAGCAACAGCAACAGCAACAGCCACAGCAGCCGCCGCAACGGCAATTGCAGTACCAGCCACGACAACAACAGTAGTATCAGCCGTGCGCACCGCCGGCATATCATAATGTCCCTCCTCCTGCTGACTACAATCAGCAGAGAAGACCTCCAGGCCCGAAGAGGGCAGAATACCCAGTCCTCCCAGAGTCTTTGGCAGACATTTTCAGTGCTCTAATGGCAGCTAATGCCTTAGTCCTACCAAGAGAAAAGGCAATTTGGCCCTAGAATGCCGACACGTCTAGGTATTGCTATTTCCATAGGCAACTTGGGCACACTATTGACACCTGCTTCCAATTTAGAGATTATATTCATAATCTCAACGAGCAGGGCGGCATAGACTGGGAAGAAATGAAAAAGTACATATCAGCGTTAAAGGCAAGAAGACCACCACAGCAGCAGCAGCAGCAGCAAGCGAGAGCACCAGCACAAGCAGCACCACCACCGAACATGGGCATAGTGCAGAACCCGCTCCCGGAGCATCAAAACCAAAACCAAAACCAAGTTGCCCCTATTCTGACAAACAGCCGGTCTGAGGCTAACCGCGGGCAACAGTGGAGAATAGAGGACTCTTCCTCTATTTATTCAACGGGTCATATTCCGAGTACCGCAGAACAACCACCACGCCGCACCATCCACATACCCAGACCACAGCCCATTACCATTACCCCTATACCAACATCTGCATATCACTCACCCGCACCCACTAACCCATTACCACCACCCGCTTTCCGCAAGCCCATTACACCCCATACCACTACACCTCCATTAAGTAACCCCCCGCAAACCAACTACGCACCCCTCCTACCATCCAGACCACTACTACGCGAACCGTTCCCTACTTCACCCGCTGCCACTACCGCTTACCCAGATACCATCCAACCTTCCAAACCACTATTACGCATGCCATTCCCCACTTCATTTGCACCAACCACTTACCCTTCCACCATCCAACCGTCTAGACCTTTAATCCGCACCGCGCCACCACCACCTAACCCCATGCCATTGCCCACATATCAACACTCCACATCATCCGCTCCACCCAACCCTGCGGTACTCAAAGTGTCACCTGGACCTTCCACGGTTGAGGAACATGCACTCCGGAGTGGGAGGATTTTCAACAAAGTCTTTCCTCAGTCAACAGTTAGAGATGGCCCATCACAGCCGCCGGAGGAAGCACACAATGAAGAGAGTGCACCAGGCACTCAATATGATTTGTTGGAACATCTGGACCGAACACCGGCATGGATCTCCGTGCTTGAACTGATTAAAAGATCGAAGATCCACCAAGAAGCTCTGATGGAATATTTGCAGAAGGTGATGGTCAACGAGGACGTGCCGGTGGAAAAGATTGCAGCACTATTAGTTCCTCAGGGGGATCAACCCTCTATTTCATTTCATACATCGGAACTAGCACCGCCAGCAGCCAGAAGCATGGCTCTGAGCATTACGGTCAACATCTGCAAAAGGGCCGTAGACGCATGGCTGGTTGACACAGGGGCCTCAATCAATGTTTTACCTCCGAAGACCCTGGAACTGTGTGGTGTGCCCAAAGAAAAATGGCTGCCTAGCCCCATCTCTGTGACAGCATATGATAACTCCACCCGTTCCCCTCTGGGAATGGTTTATTTAAAAGTGGAGCTAGGCCCTGTAAGTCATGCTGAGGTCGAGTTTCACATTCTGGAAATCGACCCTTCTTTGAATGCCATTTTGGGTCGACCTTACATAAAAACCCTCGAGGCGATTCCCTCCACGAATCACTAATGCCTCAAATTCCCCTTTAAAGGACAAATCATTAAAGTTACGAGCATGCCTATCCTTGCTGCTGCTCATTCTTTGAATATCAAATCCACTTCTTCGCCTGGCCGACAACCTTTTCTATCGGTATTACAGGTTTACCATCCAGTGGTTGATCCTTTGAAAACTGCCACTATTACTCCTTATCCATTAAATGCCATAAAGAGGGGGAAGTGCATGAGTACCCCAGGATGGAGGATAATGATGAAGAACGGCTATCTTCCTGGAAGAGGCCTGGGCACACAGTTATACCTGGGAACAGCCTGGGCTATAGGCCGAGGAGACTGAAGCAGGACATTGTTCAACAAGCAGAGAATGAAGATGGCCAGAAAGTCTGGGAGACGATGTCTACACCACACAAGGAAGGTCGGGACCCCCTAACATGGACCTTGTATACATATTTTGTAAAGGGGCCCGCAATAAGCCTGTTAGTATTAGATGGTCTCAAAGCCAATCCGATACTGTGTACATATTCAGATTATTAATAAATGGCAATAATTCATTGTGTGTAATTAATTCGATCTGTGTTTATCGTATCACGATGAAGTCCATGAACATGTGCAATAGTCTTCGGATTATGATGAGATCATAATTACGAGACCGAAGACTTATAAACACATGTTCTTAATTGTTCCTAGTCATAGGATGTTTGAGATAGGACATCGAACATCCGGATAGACTAGTATAGGTTACTTCAGCTCATGTGATGAGGGTGACTGATCCCATAAGTCACTTGTGTGGAGACATTATGCTGAACCTATAGGTGCTCATTGGTGAATGAGTTCACTGAACTGATCCGACTATGAATCGCTGGATGGTAATCACCTCACTGTTAACCAGCTTGATTCAATTGTCACGGTTGCGTAGATGATCCTTGGACCTGAGACTCCAAGGATACCTTGTTGGTAGGTTTCTGAGCTTTGACTTTGACGAACGAATCCCTAACCATGGGATATCAATAAGTCTAGCGATCGGGTTCAGGGAAATGCCCTCGAAGGTAATTGTGTGTTCAATACGGGATCATCCGCTCTCGGTTGTTTGAGAGAGAATGTTCCGGGAATGATGCGCTTAAAGTCCCTGGCCAGGGCGGACTCTGTAATCGATAAGGAGTTATCGGATTCATATTAGCGGCATCTGATTCAAGTGAATCGACCAAATAGGGTTTAACAGTAAACTATGCCCTAGGTCGATTCGGGAACATTGTACGGATGAAGGATTATATCCGCGCGCTAACCGATGACAGAAAGGTTCCAATAGAGGGTTGCGATAACCCCAGTTCCATCCAGGATCACGCGATGTTGCTTGGCATCCAACGTGATCGGCAGTCCGTCCGAATTTATTGTGGGACATTAAATTCGGCTAATTAATTGAATATAAGGATATTAATTAATTCAGTGGGTCAGTAAAGGGTTACTGGACTTAATGGGCTATTAACTGGACTGGTAATTGGGTCTAGAGGGTCACACGCAAATGGTTTTCAAGTCGATGGATAATCCGACAGGATTTCAGATAAGTCTGGGTTTTTGTGAAAAACCGCAAACTGACTTCTTATAAAAGAACGGATTCTACGTCCGGGGCCAGCAACCCTGACCTAGCCGTCATTCGCTCTTCCCACTTTTTCTCTCCTCTGGGCGTGCTGTTCCCAACTGCTCCACCTCCCGTTCGACGGGGATTCTGAATCCGCATGTCGCGGCGGATTACGCGCAGTCAGACGGGATCTTCGAGCGCCGCAGCGAGTGAGGAAGCGAGGACGATCCATCGCGAGGAGAACCGCGTGCATACCGCTAGAGGTCGGGCATCTGCGCGACTTGCGGCATTGCTCCGAAGGAATCGGAGAACGGACGCGGATTCGAATCCGCGCAAGGTAAATGGATCTACATCGGTTTTAGTTTAAACGACCGAAACGGGACAGATCCGGTCCCGAAAATTTTATTCCGCTGCATTTTAGGATCGGATCCCGACACAGCGATCCCAACAGTGGTATCAGAGCCAGGTTCCACTGTGTTTTCGCCGTTGTGGATTCCGAAATATAATTTTCTAGTTATATTCCATGCATAATATTCGATTTTGTTTGAAGAACGATGTTCATGGGATGAATCTATAATTAATTTGATTAATATTGTTCCTGCAAAATCAAATTTTTATGGTGTTTCTTGCGTTCTTCGTGGGACGAAGAACAAGGTCGTCTTGGTGATGTTTAGATGATTACATGCGTTGTGATGCGTCTGGGTGAGGTTTTGGTGTGACAAAAAATCCTTCCTAGCCACGACCTTCACCACCTCCGGCGCCGGCATGGCCTGATCGACGGCTTCCGCCGTCTAAAGGGGCTTTCCTTCCCCTCGGAACCGACGGCTATACGCAGGATTCGGAGCCCCAAAGGAAGGGAAAACTGAGGAGGAAGCGCCGTCCGGCGCCGGTGAGGTGACCGGCGGCGGTCCGGCTCGCTCCCGGCGCCGGGACGGCCGCCGGCAGCCACCCCACCCTCTTCCCCCCACGGTTCCTGCAACCAGGCGCCGCCGTCGGGGGGGGGGGGAGGAGGTGGCCCGGCTCGGGCCATGCGGCTAGGGTTTCCTAGCCGCATGGTCCGACCGGACCGGGCCGGGCTCAGACCGGATCTGAGCCCGACGCCCCTGGCATGGACCAGGCGCCCCTGGTCCGAACCAGGGCGCCCTGGTCCGAACCCCAGGCTCAGCTGGGCTGAGCCCTGGTTCGACCAAAAAGGGGGGGGGGGGGGGGGGGGGGGGCTAGATCACCTTAAATTTTGGGGTTTTTTTGATTTTAAATTGTTTTAAAACTTATAAAATTTCAAAATTGTCTTGAAATTGAAGTTTTATTCAATTTAATTTTCTGGAAACTCATAACAATTTTTTATTATTATCATGATTAACAAATGTTGTTAATAGTTATGGTTAATTATTTATTTAATTGTTAAATGATTAATTAACTTTAACTTTATGATCTAATTGTTAGATTCATATGTGATAATAGTAAATAACATACGTTAATTAATCTAATTGTTAGATTAATTTGTGATTAGCATGGAATATTTTAGAAAGTTATATTTTGGAATTTTGATGTACATTTGATGTATGTTGACTGCTTGTTTGAATTTGATTTAAACTCGCATGTTTAAACTTAATGAAAATTTTTCGAAAATTCTATCTCCAAAATTTTGTTTGGTCCTTGGTTATATGAAACCAAAATTATTATTATTTTCAAAAATTTTAATTAGCCATTTGATGCGCTATTCATGTGTGGTTTGTTTAACTAAAACACATGGTGGTCATGGACGAGCATTAATTGTGGATGTGGAATGTGATTGTGTGGTTTATTGTGTATTAATAAATAGAGGTCTGCGAACCTCTCCCTCTTACATTCCATTGTACTTCTACCTTCCTCTTTGATGTAATAGCCATAAGGCTTCCTTATTTAAATTATCATGTAATTGAGAATTACGATGTAATTTGATCGAGGCGGCTGCGCGCGGAACGAGGATGATCCACAACTGCTGACTAGATGAAAATGAAGGAGTTCATTGAATCCATGGGTTTGCAGACTCATGATATAAGGTGTTATATTGTGTGTATGTGTGCGTTTGACTGTTTGGCTCAAGTCAAACCGCAGTGCCGTCCATGACCACACTAATGACATGTATGTGATGCGTGTGCTTTATATTTGCTAGGTTATTAGTATTTATAAATATATTCGATATATTTAATACTATCACCTAGGATGAGACCGAACTAAATAAGTAAAACCTTCATTACAAACTCTAAGCAGTAGCGCGAGTCATTGAGAATGTACCACGTGGCTCTCCATCAATATGATTAATAGAACTTAATTCGGTGGTGGCAGATACTATGTGTTTACCCGAGGTCTGCCATTAACTGATGAGAGGACCGTTGATCATGGCATAAGATGCTTTTGGATAAGAGTAGAGGAACGATATAGTCATCCACGTGTTTACCCGGGAACTATGTTTCTACTTTACTCTGTCACGTATTGATGGTAAAGCTTAGACCGGAGATAATGGTCTACTGTGTTTACCCGGGACCATTAAACTTGGGAGCCGAAGTACGATCGGATATTGCAAGGAGTTGCAATTATCATGAGATGATTGCTCTGAGATAGCAGTATGATACTATGTGTTTACCCGAGGTCATACTGTGATGCTTGGAGATTCTGATCCCCACTAGGAGACAGTCGGCGTATTAGATGGTCTCAAAGCCAATCCGATACTGTGTACATATTCAGATTATTAATAAATGGCAATAATTCATTGTGTGTAATTAATTCGATCTGTGTTTATCGTATCACGATAAAGTCCATGAACATGTGCAATAGTCTTCGGATTATGATGAGATCATAATTACGAGACCGAAGACTTATAAACACATGTTCTTAATTGTTCCTAGTCATAGGATGTTTGAGATAGGACATCGAACATCCGGATAGACTAGTATAGGTTACTTCAGCTCATGTGATGAGGGTGACTGATCCCATAAGTCACTTGTGTGGAGACATTATGCTGAACCTATAGGTGCTCATTGGTGAATGAGTTCACTGAACTGATCCGACTATGAATCGCTGGATGGTAATCACCTCACTGTTAACCAGCTCGATTCAATTGTCACGGTTGCGTGGATGATCCTTGGACCTGAGACTCCAAGGATACCTTGTTGGTAGGTTTCTGAGCTTTGACCTTGACGAACGAATCCCTAACCATGGGATATCAATAAGTCTAGCGATCGGGTTCAGGGAAATGCCCTCGAAGGTAATTGTGTGTTCAATACGGGATCATCCGCTCTCGGTTGTTTGAGAGAGAATGTTCCGGGAATGATGCGCTTAAAGTCCCTGGCCAGGGCGGACTCTGTAATCGATAATGAGTTATCGGATTCAGATTAGCGGCATCTGATTCAAGTGAATCGACCAAATAGGGTTTAACAGTAAACCATGCCCTAGGTCGATTCGGGAACATTGTACGGATGAAGGATTATATCCGCGCGCTAACCGATGACAGAAAGGTTCCAATAGAGGGTTGCGATAACCCCAGTTCCATCTAGGATCACGCGATGTTGCTTGGCATCCAACGTGATCGGCAGTTCGTCCGAATTTATTGTGGGACATTAAATTCGGCTAATTAATTGAATATAAGGATATTAATTAATTCAGTGGGTCAGTAAAGAGTTACTGGACTTAATGGGCTATTAACTGGACTGGTAATTGGGCCTAGAGGGTCACACGCAAATGGTTTTCAAGTCGATGGATAATCCGACAGGATTTCAGATAAGTCTGGGTTTTTGTGAAAAACCGCAAACTGACTTCTTATAAAAGAACGGATTCTACGTCCGGGGCCAGTAACCCTGACCTAGCCGTCATTCGTTCTTCCCACTTTTTCTCTCCTCTGGGCGTGCTGTTCCCAACTGCTCCACCTCCCGTTCGACGGGGATTCTGAATCCGCATGTCGCGGCGGATTACGCGCAGTCAGACGGGATCTTCGAGCGCCGCAGCGAGCGAGGAAGCGAGGACGATCCATCGCGAGGAGAACCGCGTGCATACCGTTAGAGGTCGGGCATCTGCGCGACTTGCGGCATTGCTCCGAAGGAATCGGAGAACGGACGCGGATTCGAATCCGCGCAAGGTAAATCGATCTACATCGGTTTTAGTTTAAACGACCGAAATGGGACAGATCCGGTCCCGAAAATTTTATTCCGCTGCGTTTTAGGATCGGATCCCGACACAGCGATCCCAACAAAGCCATGACAACACGGTGGTCATTACTTCATGTTTTGACCTCCACGATATATATGGGAGAGATTTGGCTAGACATTGCTCAGAATTGCTCACGTACCAGTCCTTGGAGGCTCTGCGGCCTATGAAGAGGAGGAAATTCCAAGATCCTGAATGTGAATGGTACGGGTGGTTCGATTTGAGGGATCTATACATCGCGCTGAACAGACTATTTCTTGATCCTGTAGAACCCAAGTGGCCGCCACAGATTGATGAGCTGATCGAAGGTCCTAGTGCTATTTTCGACAAGAGGATACTGCTGTCAGAAGAGACCGATGAAGGGGAGCCAGATGACCCCTACGAAGCTGGCTACACCACAGATCTGCTCTGGAGGGGGAGTTATCCTTCTCATGTTTTCATGCTTTACACCTTGTTTCGCACTTTGCTCCTGACCTCGACTTGGTCGCGGGTCATTATTGAAGATATTCCGCGGGCTCCGCCCGTCATAATTACTCTGTCCCCACGGGACCTCACTTCACCACCTCCTCTCAATCCAGAGAGGATGTATGATTTAATCTGGGACATACTGCTGTATGATCCCCCTAATCCTTTGGCCTTGGTGCCACTTCCTCCACCCCATACTCCTTTTATTCATATTCATTCTTGTTTTATGCTTAACTCTTCTATTGTCAAAAAAAAAACGCCAATTTGGCAACAAATTCTTCCCAGATCCTCATTGAGGAAACCTCTTACTTGTCCGATCACACCCCATCGCACGGGTCTTTCGGTCAAGATTCTCTTCTAGATCTACTCTGCCCCTCCCCTCGGGAGGATTCTTTTGTATTTTCATTTGTATCCCATGATTTCCATTCTGCTTCATCTTCATTAGATCAGAATAAGGAGTTTAGTGAACTTAGGGAGTCTAGTTCTAAGCAGGTTAGTCAGGTTAGGAAGTCTAGGAAGTCTAAGGGTAGACGAATTCCAGATAGATACCTCAAGGACTTAGATGATAGATGCTTTTCTTGCTCTTTAATCCCTCAGTTATTAGAAAATCCAATTCAGATGTCAGAAGACTGTATGGACGATGAGTCAGTCAATGATGGGTATGGGGTGTATGAGTTAATACATGAAAAAGACCCCATCGTTGAAGATGAGGAAGATGACGAGGACGCGGTTGAGGCGTATGCCAGTGGAGTGAAGAGATTCGATGAACCCTCAGCTGCCGTAGAAGAGCCCACCAAAGAAATCAATTTAGGGACTGAAGACGAACCTAAGGTTGTCCTCGTCAGCAAGAATCTTTCTATAGAGGATGAGAAGGCAATGGTACAAGTTCTTAGGGACTATAAGGACACTTTCGCCTAGAGTTATGAAGATATGCCGGGGTTAGATTCATCCTTGGTGGAACACAGGTTAACATTAAAGGATGGAGCTAGCCCAGTCAAGCAGAAATTAAGGCGATTCCACCCGCAAATGGCTCTAAAGATGAAGGAAGATGTCGACAAATTACATAAAGCTAAATTCATTAGAGTTGTCCTTTATCCACAATGGGTGGCCAACATAGTCCCGGTTATGAAGAAGGACGGGAAGGTTAGAATTTGCATTGACTTCCGAGATTTGAATCGGGCGTGTCCTAAAGATGATTTTCCATTGCCTCATATTGATGTACTCATTGATAACACTGCTGGCTATTGTAGACACCGATTTTGGACCACCCTTCTGGTCATAAATCCCCTCCATCATTAGCCCTTTACCACCAAAATCCCCGCATTTAGCCATCTCAGCCCACTAGCAACTAAGCCCATTAACCAAATCCCGACTCTAGTTAACTTTTTACCACCTTTTCGTGGAAGGCCACTCCTCGCCTTCCACCACCCTTCGAAGGCCAGCCAGTCCGCCTACCACCCCCTTCGAAGGCCACCCCTTGCCTTCTACACCCTTGGAAGGCCAGCCACCTTGCCTTCCACCCTTTTGGCCACCCTTTTTCCCTTTTTACCACCTTTTCGTGGAAGGCCAGCCCCCTTGCCTTCCACCTCCTTCGAAGGCCACCCCTTGCCTTCCACCTCCTTCGAAGGCCAGCCACCTTACCTTCCACCCTTTTGGCCACCTTTTTCACTTTTTACCACCTTTTCGTGGAAGGCCAGCCCCCTTGCCTTCCACCTCCTTCGAAGGCCACCCCTTGCCTTCCACCTCCTTCGAAGGCCCCCCCTTGCCTTCCACTCCCTTCGAAGGCCAACCGGGCCGCCTTCCACCACAAGAATGGAAGGCATGTTGCCTGGCCGTCCACTCCTTAACTACCCCCTTGACTCCGTCTTCCCCACGATCTCCTCTACTCGCCGCCCTCGTCCCCCACTACTCCGACCACTCCCCACTCCGGCGACCGCCGCGCGCACTACCTCCGACCCTTGACCACTTCCTATTGGCTCCAGGGTGATTTACGGGAATTTAGACCCATGTTTTCTCCTATTTTCCCTTCACCTATTTAAACCCCCCATATCCTCTCGAGCAAGGGGGTTAAGAGGTGGCTTCTTGGAGGGAAGGCTCAGAGGAGGTTGGCAAGCGGTCGGGAGGAGTCTCAGAAGAATCCTTCGCATCCCAAATGGGCTTGTTTTCTTAACCCTCTTCTATTTTCTCTTCTTTCACTTTCAACACATCATTTCACTTTTCACACACGAGCACTTATCTGCATGCATGCATCTTAGAATGACTTAGCAATCTCTATTTACCCCCAGAGGTTTCAAACAAAAAACGGGAGGCGGGTGGCCATAACATATGGTCACCTTCCCTCCCAAACACCCATCCGGTGCGTCTCCCTCGAATTCTAGTTAGTTTTTATATTTTTATGGATAGATTCTGCATATTATAGTTCTAATCGGGTTATTTTCTTTTTTGTCTTTTTTTTCCAGGGATCCTTACCACATTTCCGCGTGCAGAGTGCCGGGCTGTCCTCCTCTGGCCGGCCGGAGGAAGAGAAGGAGGAACCAGCATCTCCCGCTCCCACAAAACGCGCGATCACCTTCTACACTCTTGCGGAGCACATGGACCGAAAGGTAATGCTCCTGGCGATCACACTTTAATTTCTAACCCCCCCCTTTTGAATCGCCACAGTGCTAAGACGAACGGAGGAACCCCCAATTCCAAAGCCACGCAGCCGCGGCGACAGGGGGAACGTTCCGGGCGCCTACAACTCTCTGGCGATCATGGTGGGACCCTTATAGCCCGCTGCACGCGTTGCGGCGAAAAGGAAAAGAAGGTAAGGATCCCGGACGGCCATTGACCCCTGGACGGCCAGCCCCTGGCCGTCAGACCCTCTGGACGGCCAGCACCTGGCCGTCGACACCCCATCGGACGGCCAGCACCTGGCCGTCCGACCCATTGGACGGCCAGCCCCTGGCCGTCGACCTCCCACTGGCCGGCCAGCACCTGGCCGTCCGACTTATTGGACGGCCAGCCCCTGGCCGTCAACATCCCCTTGGACGGCCAGCACCTGGCCGTCCGACCCCTTGGATCCGACCCCTTGGACGGCCAACCCCTGGCCGTCGACCCTTAGTCAGTACTTTGTCCTCTTCTGCTTTCCACTGCTGTATGATTTGCTGCTGCCTGTTTTGATGAATTGTTAGATGCTCTGACTTGTTAACTTTCTGGGTTTTATGGGGTGTTCTCCGCGGGGGTTTTAAGGAAGAGCCGGCATAGCATCTTTAGTCACCTCTCCCGCAGGATTTGACTCTCCACCTGAGGATTCCCACTCGGGTGTGACTAGTCCTATCCTGTTGGGAACCTCCGTCAGTCTCCGCGAGCCAGGGATTCCCACTTGGCCGTCGAGCAGGTTGTACCCGAAACCACCCTGTAGGAACCTTGGGTTTTTGTGAGAAATTAGTGAATTGTTTCAAATTTAAAGACACTTAATTGAATCTCGGCGGAACAAGCTTTGGAAAATTGAAGGGTCGTTAAGGGTTAAACTTGATTTGTTAGAAACCAACTCTCATAAAACATTGTTAACATTCCAAGTGGGATATAAAATCATTTAGGATTTGTATTTCATAATGAACCGAATGCATGTTAACACTGTGTATGATGACATGTATGAGTTTGGTAACAATGTCACACACAACCCTCTGTTTGAGATTGAAGAGGATCCACAACCAACATTTGTGGGCATGTTCCAAACACCTGGAGAGGAATTTAGGAGGAGGTGTTTGGATGAATCTTCTTTTTCCGAAAGTGACCCTATAATGTCCAACAGAAACTTCCAAAACCCGAGGGAGGATCCGGAACTTACTGCCGTGTTATCACGGTACACCCCTGATCAACTCATTCAGTGGGCCTCCTGTGGCAAAACTCAAGAGGCCACTCCTCGGAGAACTCACCTCCAAGGATCTTCCAACAGAGCTCAGACCCGCATCAACCAGCCAACTCCTACTCCAGTTGCTCCACCCGTCATACCAATTCCAGTTTCTCAAACTACACCTCCTCCCGAGTAGAAAGAATCTACAAAAGTGAGATTGAAACCTGTGTGCGTAAGCTCATGGCCGAGAAACTTACCCTGAAACAATCACACTCTCTCTCGAGCTATTGTAAGCTCCCTTCGGCCTACTTTCCACTAGGATTCAAAACCCCCGAGTACAGAAAATATGATGGCACCTCTGATCCTCATGATCACCTGTCAAGCTTCCTCATGGATTCCCATCAATGGCTCTACGACAGAGTCCTCCTTGTCCATCTGTTCCAGAAATCCTTAGAAGGTGAGGCCTTAAGATGGTTTTCTTCCTTACTCGCCACAGACCTAATCAATTTTGACATGGTCTCCGAAAAATTCATCACTCAGTTTAGTTATATGACAACCATGCCTCCCACCTTGTTTGATCTTGTGATGGAGAAAATGAAGCCTGAAGAGGAGTTCACGTATTTTGCCAACAGGTGGAGGGCAATGGCCTCTAAGGCGGAAGTGGCAATCCCCAAATCTCAAGCTATCACCATGTTGGTCAATAACGCTACCCCGCAGCTTCGGTCTATTCTCATGCTGAGCGAATTTCACACATTTGCACAACTTTATAATCGAGCTCGGGTAGTTCAATCTCAGATTTGGAGTTCCACTTTGCCATCCTTCATTGAAAATCAGAACAGAAATAACAAGACTCCACAAACTCCACCAATAGAGGGGGTGACAGTCAATGAACAGGTGAGTACCTTGGGGCAACCCTTTAGGTCACCCAGTCCTATGTTCAGATCAGACAACCAATCCAATCAGAAACCATATCCAGCAGTTCCCCCTTTCTCCAGTGCCAAGATCAATTGGGGGCACATGAAAGAGGCTGCTGAAACCTTGGAAGTCAAGGGCCCTCCGCCCTCTCATCAGGTAACTCAAGATCCATCTAGCCCTCTAGAAAGGGTGAGCACCCTTGTCAAAAATTTGGAACCAAATGTCGATCGCAGAGGACAATACTGGGAGTATGAAGAGGTTGGGATATGGCGTGAGTGCCTCACTAGGATGACCAAACCTAGATAGTCGTTGCAAGGAGTCTCCACTATTATCCAAGACAAACCTTTGGTCTTGATATGACCTAGGGAACAACCAACAGCTATCAACCCAGCCACTCGGGTCCAAGTTCCCTCAATTTCAATCAGAGAACCTCCTCTATCCATCTTGTGTCCAACACCAAAGCCAGGTCCAATAACCCAATTCTACCTAATGAATTCACCACCAGTTCAACCACTAAAGTCAGATCAGGTAGTGGACCCCAGTCCGATTGGTGTTACACTGAGAAATCGCATCATTCCCCCAACAAGTCAACCCTTGGACTCTCAAGAGGATTCAGATCTGTCTAAAAGGACTACTCAATCCAAGCATGACATCCTACAACATCTAGGGAAAACTCCCGCCAAGATGCCAGTCCTGGAGTTGATTAGGAGATCTCCTACACATAAGGAGACATTGTTCAAGTTCCTCCAGCTAATTACACTCAATGAAGATCTTCCTATCAGGGGGCTCACAAATGCCATTCTCTCAGTCACCCAGACACCTACCCTATCCTTCACAGAGAAGAATCTAGCTCCCCCTGAATGCCAATCCCTTCCCTCATGCTTAACTACAACACTCAAGGGTCACTCATTGGACTCCATCCTGTTGGATACCGGTGCATCAATCAATGTTTGTCCATTCAAGACCCTTAAGAAAATAGGGATTGATCCAGAAGAGATTGAGTCTACTCCCGTGATGGTCTCAACCCATGATCATTCTCAAAGACCAGCAAATGGGAAACTGGAAATTGGGCCAGTGACCTTGATCTTTGAATTCTACATCCTTGATGTCAAGCCTATAGACAACGCCATTCTGGGAAGGCCTTGGATGGACCAAACCCTGGGAGTGCCCTCCACTAATCATCAGTGCTATAAATTCCCATACAATGGGAAGATTGTCAAAATGAAGGGTACCCCCTATCTTGAGCCTTTGGATTTAGTCTCGACTGAACAAATTCCATCCATGATCACTTTTGGAAAAGGGGCAGAACTCATCCTTTCATCGGTTGACTCTCAGCTCAAGTCCCAGCCTAGCATAGGTTGGCAGCTTATGGACAAAATGGGGTATAGTTCGGGATCTGGGTTAGACAAAGAAGAGCAGGGAATTCAAGAACTTATCTTTGAAAATCCGACCAGTGGAGGATTCAAATTGGGTTACATACTAACCAAACCAACTGAAGGATCAGGAAAATGGAGTCTCTTGGATCACTCTGTGAAGGAAAGTCAAGAGGTACTCAAGATACACTATCTTGAGGATGAGTTGAAGGAAACAGGCAATGAGGTTCAAAGAGAAGATGCAGAAGAGTTCGGTATACAGCTGCTGTTCTATGAACCAACCACTCAACAAGAAGGAGCCTCCTTAGTGAGGGATGAACAGGTACCCACCGCTCTCATTCCCTTCCTATTTCACACACCTGCCCCTCTCAGGCTTTTATCACCGGTCGTAGCACACTCCTGGGGCAATTCTGCCATCATTGGGTTTGTGTCTCAAGGACCCACCTTTGCAACATGTTTGACTCACCCTCTGAGTCTTGTGCATAATCGCTTGGGGATTGGATAGCCTCCTCTTTATCTACAAGTTGTAGAGGTAAGTAGGTTCTTTCATTTCTAGTTAGCAAATAAGTGTAAATATTTGAAAATTGTTGAAAAGCTTTCCTTTGGATAGGAGTCTACTTGAAGAAGTTTTACCCTTAAAAATACAAAAAAAATCAAAAAATTTAAAGTTTCAAAAAAGTCGAATATCCAAAAAGCATCAAAAATATTTGTAAATGTGTGTATACTTCAATGAAAAAATCAGAAAAGACACAAAATCCAACTGTCTGGTGACTGCCATGTAACCCCCTGTCTAGGTCTAGTTGCATGATAGGTTGGGTTGACATTAAGGTTTGGCTAAGACTTTGGTCCACCAGAACCTTGGACGTGTTTACTTTACTTTCATACGGATCCCTATGCTCATCATGAGATGCACACACTTACACGTTTTTTCAAAAGAACCTCTTTAAAATGAGTTCCAAGTCTTTAGTGTACTGTCAAAATGCAACCTTTGCTCTTCGCCTCTCGACCGATCAGGACAGTTAACGCCCTTAAACGGTCGAGCTCAGCAAACTACGGTTCCTCAAAAACCCGATAGATGTAACCCCTCAACAAAAAAAAAAAGGGCCCAGAAATGAAATGTAAAGGGCCAGAGCACGTGAAGAGGGCAATGTCCCCGCAGGCGGAATATCAAATAACCCTGAAAAATATCAAAAGCATCAAAAAGAAATACAAAAAAAGAAAAGGGGTTCAAGCAATCATACAAAAAGGCCTGGTCGTGACCGTGCCTGGCCATGAAATCTACCAAAGGCCTGAAAAGTCAAAATAGGGGCATCTAAGAGGCCAAAAGGGGTCCGTTTTGTCACAGCTCGCCCTTTTAACGATTTTGTTGATCCTCCTGTGAGGTTTGTCTCCACAATTTCTTCACTTTTTTCTCCCCCAAGGTTCAACATGAGATAGCTATCTAAAGACTGAATAGCATTTTAAAATGGTTCGATTTTTCAAAAATCGTCACATACTCACATGATCACAGGAGTCCAAAATGAGTGAAGAGTAACGTTAATGTTTCTGGTGAACTAATTTCTTAACCATAATCTCAATGTGTACTCTCGAAAACTTCGGGCTTAGGTCAATGCATGCGCGTCACCAATCGGTGCGACGGCGTCTGGTTCCGGGTCAGCGTCGCGCGGTTGACCGTTAGGGTTCCAAGGTGTTCCATCATATACCTTCTAGATTGTGAGGAAAGAGACCCGGGTCGGGCAAATTATTTACCTCGAAAACTTTTTGGGCAAACTTGGTGGTCGGAAGCAGCTGGGAGCCTAAGCATGGCATGATGGTATTGTCATCAGTATGAGTCTTAGCCGGTCAAGGATAATTTGAGGAGTCTAGAGGCCCAAATCAATCTTGATGTGTGCTTAAGATACCCGGGAAGTTGAGTGTCCATTTCCCTTTCATCATTCAACCAGCCTAAGTTTGGGCAGTCACCAGGCAGGCGGAATCAAAAATATGTTTTCATCACACACTCCACTTGTTAATATCCGCTATCATTTGCATATTTACTAGTCGCATCAGTTTCAATACTCTTCCTTTTGTCTGGTTAGTTGAACACGGCCCCTTGACCCTATGCGAAGGTTAGGGAAAAGGTAGTTGCTCTCTTTTGGGCAAGGGGCCGAAAACAGATACTACTAATTGCTTCTCCTTCATTCTGTGCATACAGGAAAAAGGATTCTGTCCAAAAGGTGGACACTTTTGTTGTCGAGTCGAAGCCAAAAGCAGCCGGATTGGCATTCTACTTTGAGAATGGCCATATCTTCCGTGCTGGCTTCGACTCAACAGGGACCTTTGTCCCTCGTTTCCTTGCAGCTTGTCATTAAGATATTGTGGATCATTGATTATTTACATTTACTGATGTGCGTTCTTGCAGCTGCAGGGAATCTGAAGCAAGTAGGATTGAAGACACAGGAGGCTAATAACTTCGGGTGTATAGACTCTGAGTTCCTCTTTAAACAAAACAATGAGGAGTCTATATTCCCCAAGTTATTCGATTGGCCAATAAACCCCTCATGTTTGCATTAGGAATTGCATTAGGAATTTGTTAATTTTAAACCAGCATGCATTTGCATAAGCATTCATCCTCGCCCTAGGGGCAATGACCATCATTCATCACTCTGCTTAACCCATCGCTGATCTGTGATTCTGGCCATTGTACGTCTGTTAGCCCTTTGAATTGCAAGACCTCTTCCTCTTTTTTTTTTCAACACGTGTGCTTGAGATTCTCTCACTTGGCGATCCCATGATGCGCCAAGCCACCGCGCGCCCGTTGTGTCGAGAGTTCTTCAAGTCACACTCCTACACCTTTCATGCTCGAGATCCCCTTGGGCCAGATAGTTGCATCCTGGTGCGCCAAGGCCTCGCGGTTCCAGCACCCGAGGGTCCCACAGACTGTGATTCTCTAGTATTGAACTCTGTCCCTTTTCTTAAACCACTCTTGCAACTCAAATAGCCAGCCTTCATGCATTTGCCGCATTCGCATATCATCCTTGGATATAGCTCATCCTTCTCCGGGCTGTCCAAAATCTGGTTCTATTTCCGGAACACCTATTTATCATTCCGTTCCACTCCACTGCAAAACAGGTGTCCCGGAGGGGCATTTGTAGACACCGATTTTGGACCACCCTTCTGGTCATAAATCCCTTCCATCATTAGCCCTTTACCACCAAAATCCCCGCATTTAGCCATCTCAGCCCACTAGCAACTAAGCCCATTAACCAAATCCCGACTCTAGTTAACTTTTTACCACCTTTTCGTGGAAGGCCACTCCTCGCCTTCCACCACCCTTCGAAGGCCAGCCAGTCCGCCTTCCACCCCCTTCGAAGGCCACCCCTTGCCTTCTACACCCTTGGAAGGCCAGCCACCTTGCCTTCCACCCTTTTGGCCACCCTTTTTCACTTTTTACCATCTTTTCGTGGAAGGCCAGCCCCCTTGCCTTCCACCTCCTTCGAAGGCCACCCCTTGCCTTCCACCTCCTTCGAAGGCCAGCCACCTTGCCTTCCACTCTTTTGGCCACCTTTTTCACTTTTTACCACCTTTTCGTAGAAGGCCAGCCCCCTTGCCTTCCACCTCCTTCGAAGGCCACCCCTTGCCTTCCACCTCCTTCGAAGGCCCCCCCTTGCCTTCCACTCCCTTCGAAGGCCAACCGGGCCGCCTTCCACCACAAGAATGGAAGGCATGTTGCCTGGCCGTCCACTCCTTAACTACCCCCTTGACTCCGTCTTCCCCACGATCTCCTCTACTCGCCGCCCTCGTCCCCCACTACTCCGACCACTCCCCACTCCGGCGACCGCCGTGCGCACTACCTCCGACCCTTGACCACTTCCTATTGGCTCCAGGGTGATTTACGGGGATTTAGACCCCTGTTTTCTCCTATTTTTCCTTCACCTATTTAAACCCCCCATATCCTCTTGAGCAAGGGGGTTAAGAGGTGGCTTCTTGGAGGGAAGGCTCAGAGGAGGTTGGCAAGCGGTCGGGAGGAGTCTCAGAAGAATCCTTCGCATCCCAAATGGGCTTGTTTTCTTAACCCTCTTCTATTTTCTCTTCTTTCACTTTCAACACATCATTTCACTTTTCACACACGAGCACTTATCTGCATGCATGCATCTTAGAATGACTTAGCAATCTCTATTTACCCCCAGAGGTTTCAAACAAAAAACGGGAGGCGGGTGGCCATAACATATGGTCACCTTCCCTCCCAAACACCCATCCGGTGCGTCTCCCTTGAATTCTAGTTAGTTTTTATATTTTTATGGATAGATTCTGCATATTATAGTTCTAATCGAGTTATTTTCTTTTTTGTCTTTTTTTTCCAGGGATCCTTACCACATTTCCGCGTGCAGAGTGCCGGGCTCTCCTCCTCTGGCCGGCCGGAGGAAGAGAAGGAGGAACCAGCATCTCCCGCTCCCACAAAACGCGCGATCACCTTCTACACTCCTGCGGAGCACAGGGATCGAAAGGTAATGCTCATGGCGATCACACTTTAATTTCTAACCCCCCCCTTTTGAATCGCCACAGTGCTAAGACGAACGGAGGAACCCCCAATTCCAAAGCCACGCAGCCGCGGCGACGGGGGGAACGTTCCGGGCGCCTACAGTTATGAGACTTTATCATTTATGGATGGATTTTCAGGATACAATCAGATTAAATTGTCAGAAGAAGATCAGGAGAAGACATCATTCACTACACCTTGGGGAACATACTGCTATGTCATTATGCCATTTGGATTAAAGAATGCTGGAGCCACTTATCAGAGGACTATGATGGCAATATTTCACGACATGATGCATATTGATATAGAAGTGTATGTGGATGATTTGTTGGTTAAATCTAAGACAAAGGCTGAGCACGCCAAAGTTTTGACAAGAGTGTTAGAGAGATCAAGGGAATATCAGTTGAAGATGAACCCCAAGAAATGTGTATTCGGGGTATCTTCAGGGAAATTACTTGGATTCATCGTCAGCAAACGGGGAATTGAGATCGATCCCAACAAGGCGAAGGCTATCAGAGAAATGCCACCTCCCAAGAACTTGAAGGAGTTGAGAGGATTGATCGGAAGGTTGCAATTTATTCGCCGTTTTGTCTCCCAGCACTCACAAAGGTGTAAGCCGTTTTACGAGCTTACCAAGCCGGGAGTCAAATTCGATTGGGACGATAAGTGTCCGGAGGCATTCGATGGATCGAAGAATTATTTGGCAAGTCCTCCTGTTTTGAGACCACCATCTCGAGGCAAGCCATTAATACTTTACATTTCTGTCCTGGATGATGCAATGGAGGCTGTCCTAGCACAAGAGGATGAAGAAGGAAAGGAGAGGGCGGCCTATTATCTCTCTAAACTTCTCAACCCCGCTGAACAGAGATATACAGCGATGGAGAAAACATGTGCAACATTGGTCTGGGTTGTTCAAAAATTGAAGCATTATTTTCTAGCCTATGAAGTCCATCTCATCACTAGGATGAATCCGATCAAATTTCTTCTGGAGAAATCTGTTCTTACTGATAGGTTAGCGCGATGGCAAAGCTTCCTACCTCAATTCGATATCACTTACATTCAGCAGAAAACGATCAAGGGCTATGCCATAGCAGAACATCTCGCTCATCACCCCCTTCCTCGTTTTGATCCAGTCCGATTATAGTTTCCGGATGAAGAACTGATGTCTATAGACCAAATCAGAGATGATATGTGGACTCTGCATTTTGACGGAGCTCTGAATTTTCATGAAAAGGGTATCGGTATTGTTCGGTTATCACCTGATGGTGTCACCATTCCACAAGCCTTTTAGCTTGACTTTCCGGTCACCAACAATATAGCTGAATACGAGGCACTCCTTGCTGGACTCGAGGCTGCTCATTTCCATAGTGCTACTAAACTCAGGATTGTGGGTGATAGCCAATTGATTCTTCGCCAAGTGCTAACCAAGTATCGAACTCTTGATCCCAAACTCAAGCCTTATCAAGAACTTACTTCTGCTTATTCAAAGCTGTTCACGAAATTGATCTTTGTCCATGTCCCTATGAATCAAAACATCTTAGCTGACGCTCTAGCTTCACTTGCATCTTCTCTTGATTTTCCGATCAGCAGGCAATCCGAATCAATCATAGTTCATAGGCGTCTTTCACACGCCGTGAAAGACCCTTCATTTCTTAGAACTGAGGAGAAGCTGTTGAAGAAAGTCAGGGACGGAGATATCGTGGAAAAGAGAGAAATCATGTTGATGGAGTTGTTAGAAGAGATGGATGATGAACAGAAGCCATGGTACTATGAAATTGCCAAATATTGTGAAGATCAATCATATCCTGAAGAAGCTACAACTGAGGAGAAAGAGCTATCAGGAGAGTTTCTCAAAGATACACCCTAGTTGGAGGAGCACTATACAAGAGAGGTTTTGATGGAGTTCTTCTAAGATGTCTAGACGAAGATGAGCTTTGGAAGGTTATGGAAGGAGCTCATAGTGGAGTTTGTGGTGGTCATGTTAATGGACAAATGCTAGCAAAGAAGATCCTTAGACAAGGATTTTATTGGCCAACCATGGAAGAAGACTGCATAGGATACATCCGTAGGTGTGCTAAGTGTCAACTTCACGCCGACAAAATTCATTCTCCTGCATCTTCACTCCATCCTATTTCCTCCCCATGGCCTTTCTCCATGTGGGCTTTCGATATCATTGGACCCCTTGGTAATCCAGATTCCGGCATCAAGCAAAAGTCTTTCATCCTTACGACAACGGAATATTTCACCACGTGGGTAGAAGCTGAAGCATACACGGAAATCAAAGCATCAACCGTCTGCAAGTTCATCATGAAGAACATCGTCACCAGATTTGGAATTCCAAGCACCATCGTCACCGACAATGGACCGCAATTCGTGTCACAAGAATTGAAGGACCTCTGCAATAGGTATGGAATTGCATTGCATCATTCGTCTCCTTATTATCCGCAAGGCAATGGCCAAGCAGAGGCAACTAATAAGACTTTGATAAAAATCATCAAAAAGACATGCAAATCTAACAAATTCACGGACTGGCCAAAAAAATTGGTTGAGGTTTTATGGGTCTACCGAACTTCAATCCGCACGCCCACTGGGCAGACTCCTTATTGCTTAACATTTAGAATGGAGGCGGTAGTTCCATACGAAATCCTTATACCGTCATTAAGAGTATAATTGAATAAGGAATTTTCCATTGATGAACACCGCTCAGCACTCCTTGCTCAATTGGAACTCTTAGACGTGAAAAGATGGTCAGCCGCTAATCATGCAAGAGTTTATCAAAATAGACTAGCACATTTTTATCAAAAGAAAGTTATTGAACGTAAGTTCAAAGTTGGTGAAATGGTCGTCAAAAGGATTTTTGTAAAACCTGGTGGTCCACATTCTAAGTTCCAACCCAATTGGGAAGGACCTTATGTTGTATCATACGCTTTTCCTAGTAACGCTTACCGTCTTGTCAACGTAGAAGGAGAAGAGCTAACTCACCCCTGGAACGGTTTACATCTTAAGAAATACTACACTTAGGCTAAAGAGTCGATCAGCACGGTACGAAGACCAGTGGAATCAGAAAGTTTATAAACTCAAATTTCCTTATTAGTCTAGATAATTTAACTTCAAACACATTACTGCACACACTAACACGTTTGATTCGTGAGTAACAAGAGATGCCAAGTCCTAAGGAATACCAAAAGCTTGACTGAAAGTGTGAAGTACAAATCATTCCTTTTAAACAAAAATTCTGTTTTACGCTCGGCCCATGATGTCGGAATGAGGCTTAGAATAGACTACCAAGAATACCCGCCATCTTAGTAGGAGGCCGTTATAAAAAAAAAGGGGGAGATCCGTCCTAAAGGAAAGAAAAGAAAAGCAAAAGCAAAAGGCAAAAGTCAGACGTCAAATCAAAAGGCCATCACATTACAAACGTTACATCAAGGCCATGAAATGAAATAAAAGGGAACGCAAGGTCGATAAATACCTCGGAAAGAAAATGACCGAACCCCAACGGATATTAGGGTAGGAAAGGAACATCTTTTTAGGTTTCCGGAACCTTCTCATGGGCTTTCTAAACCTATTCTTCCTTTCTTTCTAAAGAGGCGTACTCCAAACTTAAGGAACAACCTGGATTGACTGAAGGTCAAATCATCAAATGGGATCAAGAATGGAAACACAAGTTCAAACACAATGCGTTTAAGTTAAATTATTGAAGAATCATTTGGGAATTAAGTTCATAAATGAATATGATCTTTTGATCTGAGTACCATGTTGGTCTTTAGTTTACACCATACTTTAAAATCCAAAAAAATACATACTTCAAAATCCAAAAAAATGTACATATTTCAAAATTAAAAAAAAAATACATATCTCAAAATAAAAAAAAAAAATACATATTCCAAAATAAAAAAAATACATATTTCAAAACTCAAACAAAAATGAATATTTTAAAACAACAAAAATATTTCAATTAGCATTTGCTTATTGCATCTGGTATGCTTCATTCCTTTCACTTTCAGTGAGCATCCGTCTGTTTGTATGTTGTATTTTTTTGCTTATAGTCCTTTGTTGATAAAGGCTATGCCCCTTGACCCTTCCACTAAGAAAGAAATCGATCGACCGTTCACTCGGTCAGGCAAGGGGCTAAGCCTAAATAGATACTTAACCTGTTTGTTAAGTGACATGCAGGACACAAGGCAAATACATGGAACGCAAGGTTGGAGGCCAAAAGTTTCATGTATATCATCAAAAGGTGTTTTGTACATGATACACAAAGAAAAAAGAAAAATACATAAGCCCTCAAGGCTGGCTCTCTCCTGCACCCTCGTCCATCTGGCTCTGAGCCTCGTCCTGAGCATCTGGCGGTGGAGCTCTAGGCGGCGGCGGACCCATGACACTCGGACCAGCTTGACCAGATGATATGGCGACGCTGGCGGTGAAGGCACTCGCCTGACCTCGGTCGAGAGCCCGCTGGCGGGCTTGCTGGTATCTCTCCTCCACCATTCGGCACTCGTGCTCTGCCACAGAAAGACAGCCTTGGAGGCTCTCCATCCGAAGACGGTCGCGGTCCCTCTCCTCCGTCAGGATCTCCAAGCGAACCTGGAGTCGGGCCAGATCTCCAGTAGAGAGGCGCGCCACCTGAGCCTCCAACTTGGCAATGCGAGCAGCCGAAGTCCGTGCTTCTGCCAACTCTGCATCCCTTTGTCGGAGGGCCTCCTGAAGCTCAGCAACCTGCAGAAGAGGATTTTATTAGTCCAAGACAATTAAGCAATGAGAATCAAATTCAGAAAAGAAAGTCGAAGGATCAGAATTACCTGAGCAGCGCAATCCTCCTCTGCAAGGGAAGCCCAGTGGATGGCGGAGGCGAGCTGACTCTGGAGCTCAGTCATGGTAGCCTCGTAAGCAGCAGGAAGAGTGGACGATGAAGCTCCATAAGTAGGGGGAGCCGCCTGGGTGTAGACGGCTCGCTGCACTAAAAAGACAACCGTCAGTTGTTAATCGCCAAAACAATTAATTAACCAAAACATTCATAAGCATGCATACATACCAGGTTAAAGAGGTCCTGCTGGACCTGCTCTAGCTGGGCCTCCGCGTCATGTAGGCGGGCCCGGAGGTCGATGATGACCGCATCGCGCGCATCCTGCATATCACACATACATACATTCATTCACAAATATAAATCAAGATAATAATAAAATGGAAGACGCATAAAAGCATACTTACATCGAGCGGTCGGAGGAGCCGAAGCTGATCGAAGTAGTGGGACCGGTACTGCTGGAGGTAGGCCTCGCTACTCTCCGCACGGGACTCCACCCTGACGCCGTGGCGGTGCCAGTCCTCGTACTGCTCCGGGAACTTGGTACGCGAGTCGGTGAGGGCTTGCTTGCCCCTCATGCTCCTTCCAACACCCTCCGGGACCTCCTCATTGATCCATTCCTAGTGGAGGCCCAGGGTCCTCATCGCGAGGCGGAGACGGAGCGGCTCGATTTCGTTGAGGCAGTGGAGCCACATCTGCCTCCCGAACCGTCTCCGGCCAGCCGTCACCCACGGCTGGCCCTCCTCACCCATGCCCAAGTATGGGCGCCAGATCACCTGTATATAAGTTAGAAGCATTCATATGAATAATTTTGCATTTAATAAAGGAAAGATTGCATTTAATAAACAAAATTGAACCAGTTAAGAACTTACCAACAGCTCCGGGTAGTCAAGGAACTGACGGTGGAGGGCCGTCAGCTGGTGGTGCTGGGGTGCTGTGTCCACAATTGGCTGCCAGCGGCAGGCCAATGGGACAGCACCCGGTCTCACGATCCTCGCTCTGCCGAGCGGAAAATAATGGTAGCTCCAAATATGCACACATGAACATATAAGTTAGAAATCATCACATATCACATTACATTACATAAACAAATAATAAAATAACTTAATACCTGAAGGAACGGAGAGAAGCCGCTGATGGTAGTCTCGCGGTCAGGAGTGACCGCGGACAGATCTGCAAAGAGGTGGGCCAGAAGGGCCGCACCCCAGGTATACTCACCTAGACTCTCTAAATCATCTAACAAGTACAAAAATCTACAGTGGATATGGTCACCCTTCGTGCCGAAGAGTAACCTACCGAAGAAAAAGACTAGAAAAACTCTAAGCTGCCTGTCCACCTCCTCCCCCTGACTAGGGTCGCTGCAGTACACGGAGGAGGATGACTCTGCTAATCTATCCCTAAACTCTGCCTGGGACTCATCCGATCGGCGCCGGAGCTTCTCTAGTCCTAGGGCGGCCTCCACCTCTACCCTGGGGACCATCCTAGACTCCCTACCTAGGCTAGATACCTCTATACCTAGTAGGGCCTCTGCCAATCCCTGGTAGTTGGGGTAAGTCACCCCACTTCCCGGTCGGCCCTCTACCCTGAGGCCAGTGATCCTGGCCACGTCCTCTAGGGTCGGGACCATATGGCCCCATGGCATTAGGAAAGCCCTGCTTTCCACATGCCATCTCTCCCGCAGTGCCTGCAAGAGGACTAGATCGAGCCAAAATGGCTCGATATCTAGAACCTCGCCGAACCCCATCCGGCGCAGGCACGCCTTCTAGAAGTCCGGGAGTCCCCGGTACGGCCCTATAACTAAGTCCCATGATATCCTCGCCCTCATGGTTCCCTGCACATAAAAAGGAAGTTTCATCAGTTAGAACAAGCAAAGTATTTCTGGATTGAAAGGCGTCGAGCCACCTGGACACCTATTGAAAGGCGTCCACAGGTCCTGACGCAATTTGGAATTATTTTTTGCCTAATTAAAATTCGAAATTTTGCCTTGAATGGCGTCGGACCAGGGCGACGCCGTTTAAACGGCGTCACCTGGTCTGGACGCCTTTCAAGACCCGATTCCGGGTTCTTGAAGAACCCCGTTCTCTCTCCTTTTCCTCATCCCATTCAAACCATAGAGACTCACCACGTGGAGGTCGCCCTCCCCTTCTTCTTCCTTGTGAGCGCGACCGGAACCTCCTCGGGAGGTTCTTCCTTGCGAACCGCTGTTCGCCACCTCTTGGCCAAGGCTTTGGTCTTGCGGGAACCTTCGCCACGTTCCATGATTGTTAGACGATGGAGTTTTAAGAGAGAGAGACGGAGATCGCCGGAGATGGATCGCCGGAGAGTTTAGGAGAGAGAATGCAAAGGGAGAAAGTGAGGAAGAAAGGGGTCCTTCGCAGGTTCTGTTAGAAAAGGGTTGAAAGGCGTCGTGGTACAGCGACGTGTTTTAGGGCGCATAAGTTGAGGCGGCAAGGCCAGCTGTTTGAAATTCAGTGAAAGGCGTCCCCATGGAGCGACGCGTTTCGGGTTACCGCCAATTCTGGTCAGAACCATACGCAACATGATGATGAAAGGCGTCTTTACATCAAGACGCGTTTTAGAGGATTAATCACAGAATTGATGGCGGAGTTCTGAAAAAAGTAGGCGAGAGAGTTGAAAGACGTCTTGGTTGAAAGACGCAATTTAAGGTTAAATCGTGATTTTAAGGATTAATGGTTAATTTCTGGAAAATGAATTATGTTTGAAAGGCGTCTTTCTGAGTGGACGCGTTTTGCATTAAGTGAACCCGAACTGTCATATTTTCAGGAAAAATCCAGTTTTTATTAAAGGAAAAATCATGGGCATATCACAAGAAGTTAAGGAAAGATTTCAAGGCATGAAAAATAATTCTTTATTCAATGAAATTCTTTATTACATGAAAAAGAAAAAGAAAACACTTAAGGAAGAATTTCATGAAGTGCTTGAATGTATGGAAATTTCAATCCTTTATCTCTACTTTTAGAGGATTTTACACGATAACTGAAGCCAAGGTTCCACAAAGTAGTGATAAGTTATGTGGCTTCATAGTCTTCGTCAGATTCCAAAGCCCGCCTCTTGATCGGGGATGTGAGAGAGAACTCGGGAAATTCATGACGATTCAAGCTAAGCTGAGTAAGGCACCGATGAGGGTTGTACAACACAAACTCAGTAGCACCGATCAACTTAAGCTCTGCACCAGATGCACGGCGCACTCTAATGGGCTTTCCAACAAGAGCAAGCGGAGAAGAGTCAAACATGTTAGATGACATGCATCTTAGATGCTCCCTCCAGTCGGCCCGGGTCTTGAGCTTTGACACTTTGTTGACCATGCGCTTGTTGAACTTCACGATGTTGGCAATATAGTGGATTGGGCTATTCAAGTAAATTTGAGAAGGTCTTGGTGACATCCTCGTGCAATACTCGAATTTGAAGTGTAGTTCAACCCACAGAGCAAAAAGTAACATGCACCCATAAGGAGGACGACCCGTGGACGCCGCAGAGAGCCCGCTGTAAAGGTAGGCCAAGATCGCAGTGCTAATGGATTTCCCCTCAAAGATCGCGCAGATAGCACTAACCTGATCATCTTCCAAGATGTTGTCTTGCGCAAGGAAGAATAGAGCCCCGGCAAGGCATGTGACGAAAGCTTTCGTCACATCTTCAGCTTCGTCCTCCCTTAGATCATCGATCTCGTACAATGTCCATTCAGCAAGCTTTGCGAGGTTGATCCCTCTGTTGGTAAGGCACCCTTTAGCTTCTGAGGGATCCTTCATGATTGATGTCAACAATTGTTGACCGGTGATTCTTTCTCTCGTTAAAGCCATCTTGTCTTTGGTCTTTGGGAAACCCAATAGGAGCTCCGCCTCTTCTAAAAGGATGGTGCACTCGAAGTCCTGGAAGAAGAACGTATGGGTTTGAGGATGCCACTGTTCGATCAAGGCACCCATAGCCGCCCAATCCACGTTCGGGCTCTTGTAGTGTTTGGCATGCACCACTAAGCCTTGAAGGTTCCACTTGGAGATGAAGGCTTGCATGGAAAGTTTAAGACTTTTAGCAAGTTTGCGAATCCAAGGGAAAGAGGTGAATCTCCTTGGACCGGGAAATATGGGATATGACTAAAAAGAAAACAAAAGGAAGAATCAATTAAAGAGCTTGAAGAAACATGAAGAACATGGAGGGAAAAGAAGAAGAAGAATTGAAGGAAAGCTAATTCAACTTACTTGGAGGTTGGGATCCCTTCCAATAAGGTGATTCTCCATGTCGAAGATCTTCTCCAACGACCTCTTCATCCTCTTGTTTGAAGAACTCATCCTCTTTTTCGAGTTTCTTCCTTCTTGAAGCTTGAAAACCTTGGAAAACCTTGAAATCTTGAAGGAAAACTCGACCTTGGATCTCTAGATTGTGGTAGGATTGCTTGGAAACAAGTTAATGGTGTTTATATGGAAGGAATTTCGATCCTAGGAAGACTTTTCCGGATTGGAAAAGGGATGCGCATTAGAAGAGTTGGAATCCGAGTAGAGAACAGCCAGAACCTGTTTCTGCGAGTAAAAGGCGTCGTGGGACACCGCCGCGTTTTAACGGTTGAAGGGCGTCGGCACGACACGACGCGTTTCAAGATTTCTGTTATTTAACCGAAGTTCTGTGATTTTGATGCTTGTTTGGAATTCTTAATAGTGCAGGAAAATCAGAAAATTCAGATGAAGCTGGAAATATCAAACTGTGGGAGTTTATGAAGTCCTGACCGTGGCTAAAAAGATGGTTATTTCTACCCTTGTATTTCTTTCATGTAATTGTTGTGCATTATCATCATTACTATATGTTAAGTATTTATTAGAGTATATCAAGGACCTTGTGGTTTTGATGAAACTGGGATTTGAGTTCCCCTACAACAAAAACGGTGATAATTCTAGAGGATTCTTAATCATACGGATAGGCCGTTGGATTGTTAATTAGTAAGGACGATGGTTCCACTTTTGTGAAACGGTGCGTGGATAAACGAGCTTCGGCTTAGCATTGGATTACAAGAATTGGTGTCTTGACTCATTAATGACAATTTAACAATATTATCCTTGATTAATTTATATTTTATTTGACTTTATATTTTTTTTTTAACCCAGCATGCATCATGTAGGACTTTGATATCATTGTGATAAGAATTAATTATTGATTAAGTTTCAGACCATTAATCAAATAATTCCAACATGATATGAAATATTCCATTTTGAATTGAGTATTTTGGTTATCTTTGAGGTTCGCTTAAAGATATCCTTAGAATTCCATCCTTTCTTGGACTCCTTATCCAATATTTCTTGTTTTCTTTTAAGATCAATCATGGCCACAGCACGTCCACATTGGCTGGCAATCGCTCCCCATGATGAAACTTGCAGTGTCTACGACCTGGGGTACTTCCCATTCCGAGGAGGTTGATCGACCTTACTTTATTTTCTTGTCTACCTCATTCAGATATGATTGATTCCATTGATCTCCTTGAGTTATCTTCATTGATGATTTTGAGAAAAATTCCAATCATGTGATGTTAAGAGTGTGTCTCATCACACCTTGACATCACCTTTTCAATACATTCCATTTCATTTCACTCCCTTGCAAAGACGATGCCAAGGTGAGGCTGCTGTAGACACGCTAATTTTGACATCATTTCGAGTAAATTTCATATCATATAATAAATGCCTCATAATGGTCTGATATTTAATCATTGGTTAATTTTTATTAATTTTTTTTGGATAATTATCTAGTGTCGGGTCAAACAGACATGTTTAAGTTAATCAATTAAATTGATTTCAACTCAAATTTCAGTTAAAATATGAAGAAGTCTAAAAGGCGTCGTCATGTGTGGATGCCATTTATAGTTTATTCCTATTTTGACGCTTAAATTTGAATTTTAATTAATTAATTAATTTACTAAAAGACGTCTACTAGGCACGACGTATTTTAGGTTTCCTAAGTCGTTTCTGCCTCTCTTCCGGATGTTTATCCTTATCTTAATTAGTGTAAAAGGCGTCTTCATATGGCGACGCATTTTTGATAATTACAGATAAAGATGAATTTTTGCCGGATGTTTATCCTTATCTTAATCAGTCTGAAAGGCGTCTTCCATGGGCGACGCGTTTTAGATAATTACATATAAAGATGAATTAATCTGTATTTATCTGTTGGTTAAGATGGATAAATCTCAAAATTTATTCATGTAAATCCGTGGATGCAAAGAAGTCTATAAATACTAAGCCTCTTGGATGAGTGACAGTTAGTGATATTGAAGAGAGAAATGCTGAAGAGTAATGCTGACGTTAGTGAAAATTGAGTGATAATCTTGGCGTCAACGTCCAAACGCTGAAGTGCTGCTTCCAGAAGTCGGCATCCATTCAAGATTCTCTCAAGACCAAGGCTTTCCAGGGGCCATCCATCCAGCATTAGTTTTCAATTCATCTCTGTATACTTCTCACATTTTTTTATCCTCATTAGTCTTGCATTCTCCATCGCATCACTCCATGCAACACACACAACACTAGCATCAGTTTCAAAACCTATTTGATTAAGGGGTTTAAAAGACCATCTCAACAAGTGAGTTTTCCTGTTTAGTTGCATGTTTAAAACTTTGTCTAGAATGGATACTACTTTTGCCTAAGTTCTCATCATTGTTCTTTCCTTCTCTTGCTTGCAAGGTACAAAGGAAAATCAAGGGGAGGAAATCAATAGCAAACAACAAGGACTCTGGACGATCCTCAAACTCAACAGCAATCAAAGCAAGAACAAAGAAAAGAAAGGGCTCTCTTTCTTCAGCCGGCTGAAGGAGGGGAACCAAGAACTCAAGAATCTCCCACGTTCAAACAGGTAGGCGATCAAATCTTTCTTTTGGAACTTTTAAGTCAAATGTTTCTAGCGATCACATCACTTAGTTTCTTTTTAATTGGTTTTATTTTGCACTTAAACAACATAGATTTTCATGATAATCACACACCCATTTTAAGCACTCACAGTTATTCCTACGTGCACCACGTGCACACCCCTGCGGCAAGATCTTGCCCTTCCCGTTTGATTAGTTGAAAAGCTGTTTTTGTGATAAGAAGCATGTGTGATTGAGTGATTATTTTGTTGTTTATATGATATATCATCCTGTTAAGAAATTGAAATAAAAAAAGATTCGCATGAGCTGATTATTTATCGCTTTCATCTTGTTTGTGTGAGGGGCAATCGATCCAGAAATTCCTCCTGAAATATTGAATCTGTGACTTGAAGAGCGTTCAGGAGCAGCGACGCATTTCATACTGTGTCGTTATACCCAGACGCCTTTCAGTCAACTTTCTCTACTGTCTGCTGCCTGAGCTTCTTCGAAAAAATAAGTTTTTGTTCGAATAGCGTCGACCAACAGAGACGCGATTTAGGCAGTTTCTTGTTTTTTCTTCGGTTCTCAGATTTCTGATTTGTTTGCTACTACACATTATGTATTAAGCATTAGAGGCCACCCAGGCTACAGGTCATACGCACTGAGGCTAACACCCTCCTCTTCTTAGGAACACCCTTTTTGACGTCTTCAACTCTCTCTGATTGGGTCGGTCCCTCGATCAGACTAGAGTGGTTGGCGTTAAAGACCTCCGTAAGTCCCTAAAATCAAGGTATTCTTCCTTGTTAATCGGGCTGGTTGTACCAATTGAAGTCCTGGTTAGATTTTCATAACGTTGTGAGAGAAAGCCATAGAGAATAACGGTGGAAATTGAACTGAAACTAGGATCCTACCCTTTGAGTGAATTTGTGATTAATTGAATCCAAATAACCCAACAAGGAATCCTGAAATAACGTTAAACATCCACTTGTTTGCTTAATCTCTGTGCAACCTATCTGCCAATCTCTGAAAAAAAATCTAACATCATGCTACTTCGATCAGGTAGGGATTTGAGCATGGCTCCAAATGCCATAGTCAACTACGAGGGAGATGCTAATGCCCCTCGTGACTCTGATTACCGTTTTGAAAGCAGGGGAGATACTGATGCCCCCCGTAATTCTCACCCTCGTCCAGTTCGATATGAGGGGAATGTCCCAACCCCTCTTCATTGTGCTCATGATCAATATTCTGATCTCCCTCCGCACGTACATGCGATTCCTAATCCTGTTTTCGAGGGGGACATGAATCCGAATGATCCCTCGTCTTCCGATCCCCCGGATCTAGTGAATGTTTTGGGAGTTCTTACCTCCCGTCTGGATCCTCAACAGTTCGAGGCGATCCAGTCTATTTTGAAGGGGAAGACGCCCATGCAGTCTGCTGAGCCGAACCCTGCGGCTCCCCCTGTCATTCCTCAACAACCTCCTCATCCTACTTCCTTCATTCATCAGGCCATGGAAGTCCTCCATGTTTCAGCTTCTCGGCCAGCTGGGCCACAACTTTCCTCTTCTAGGCAACCGGTCAGGCCGCTGATGCCTACTTACCAAAATGCCCTCGGGCATGGCGGAAGCTCTGCCGAACCTCCACTTTATTGTCCTCCCTGCCCTACGTACTCTAGGCAACATGCATATCATGCACCTCCACCTCCCCCTCCTCCTCAGGTTGATCCAACAACGCAAGCGCTACTGGTAAAGATGGAGCGTATGGATGAACAGTTCAACAACCTTCAGAAGATGATAGGAATTAAAGCTGCACCAAAGATTAACTTACCAAGTCTGCCTGTATTCCATCTGCCACCCTCTGAGATGCCAGTGTACCGAAAATACAACGGTACTGGTAACCCCTTCACTCACTTGAAGGAGTTTATGTACGAGTCATCCTTCTGGCTAAACGACAAGAGGTCGTTGGCATTTTTGTTCAGGAGATCCTTAGAGGGACCAGCCCTTGAATGGTTCTTTTCTTTAGAACCTGCTGAAGTAGAGGACTACGGTATCGTCTACCGAAAATTCATTCAACGATACCAGGATAGAGTTGCCCCCTCCCTATCCATTACTGACCTCATAGCAAAAAAGATGAAGCTCGACGAGGAGTTCGTCAATTTTGCTGATAGATGGAGGGGCATGGCAGAGAAAATGAAAGATCATTTGTCTGAGTCGGAGCAAGTGAAAATGTTAATTTCTAATGCCACGCCTCAGTTCAAGTTAGTCCTCTCCCTGAACAACCTGACCAACATGACAGAGCTCTATGAAAGAGCGCGGTACTGTCAGAATGCTTTCAAAGATGCTACGTTCTCTAGCGTCTTTGATCCTCACTGACCTAGCAGGCCTCCACCTCGGAAGCCTGCAGTGCCAAATTCCTCTAGCACAGGTCCAATCACTGAGGGCACGCTCTCTCATAAGCAGGTTAGCAGTATGAACAACAACTCGCCCCAATTTGTGAGGAGTCAGCAACTACAGTACCAACGGCCACAACAGCCAAACCAGCAGGGTTACAGACAGTAGCAGCCAAACCTACAGTATCAGCAGCCCCAGTATCAGCGGCCTCAGCAGCCGAACCAGCAACCACAACAGCAGCCACAGCAGCAGCTGCAACGGCAGTTACAGTATCAGCCCCCACAACATCAGTTTCAGCAACAGCAGCAGTACCAGCCGCGCGCACCGCCGGCATATCACAATGTCCCTCCTCCTGCTGATTACAACCAACAGAGAAAGCCTCCAGACCCGAAGAGGGCAGAATACCCAGTCCTTCCAGAGTCCTTATCGGATATTTTCAATGCTTTAATGGCAGCCAATGCCTTGGTCCTGCCAAGAGAAAAGGTAATCTGGCCCCAAAATGCCGACACTTCCAGATATTGTTATTTTCACAGACAACCTGGACACACCATAGACACCTGCTTCCAATTCCGAGATTATATTCATGATCACAATGAGCAGGGAGGCATTGATTGGGAAGAGATGAAGAAGTACATATCTGCCTTGAAGGCGAGGAAACCACCACAACAACAGCAGTAGCAGCAACAACCAAGAGCACCAGTGCAGGCAGCAGCGCCGCCGAACATGGGTATAGTGCAAAACCCACTCCCGGAGCACCAGAACTAGAACCAAGTTGCCCTTATTTTGACAAACAGCTAGTCTGAGGCTAATTGAGGGCAACAGTAGAAGATAGAGGACTCTTCCTCTATTTATTCAACAGGCCACATTCCAAGCACCGTAGAACAACCGCCACGCCGCACCATCCACATACCTAGACCATAGCCCATTACCATCACACCTATATCAACACCCGCATATCATTCACCCGCACCCACTAACCCATTACCACCGCCCACTTTCCTTAAACCCATTACACCCCACGCTACTGCGCCTCCGTCAAACAACCCCCCGCAAGCTAATTACGCACCCCTCATGCCATCCAAACCACTGCTACGTGTACCATTCCCCACTACCATTACCACTTACCCAAATCCCATACAACCATCTAAACCCCTACTGCACATGCCATTCCCCACCTCATCCGCACCGACCAATTACCCTTCCACTATCCAACGATCTAAGCCCCTCATCCGTACCATGCCACCACCAACTAACCCCACGCCATCACCCGTATATCAACCCTCCACACCATCCACTAACCCTGCGGTGTTCAAGTTGTCACCCGGCCCTTCCACGACTGAGGAACATGTGCTCCGGAGTGGGAGGATTTTCAACAAAGTCTTTCCTCAGTCAACAGTCAGAGACGGCCCATCACAGCCGTCAGAGGAAGCACACCATGATGAGAGTGCACCAGGCACTCAATATGATCTGTTCAAACATCTTGATCGAACATCGGCACGAATCTCTGTGCTTGAACTGATAAAGAGATCAAAGACTCATCATGAAGCTCTGATGAAATATTTACAAAAGGTAATGGTCAACGAAGACGTGCCGGTAGAGAAAATTATCGCACTACTAGTTCCTCAGGGGGATCAGCCCTCTATCTCATTCCATGTCTCGGAACTAGTACCACCAGCAGCCAGAAGCATGGCTTTAAGCATTACGGTTAATATCTGCAAGAAGGCCGTAGATGCATGTCTGGTTGACACAGGGGCTTCAATCAATGTCTTACCTCCGAAGACCCTTGAATTGTGCAGTATACCCAAGGAAAAATGGCTGCCTAGCCCTATCTCCGTTACAGCTTATGATAATTCCACCCGTTCCCCTCTGGGAATGGTCTATTTGAAAGTGGAGTTAGGCCCTGTATGTCATGCCAAGGTCGAATTTCACATTCTGAAAATCGATCCTTCTTTGAATGCCATTTTGGGTCGTCCTTATATGAAAACTGTCGAGGCGATTCCCTCTACGAATCATCAGTGCCTCAAATTTCCCTACAAAGGACGAATCATTAAAGTTACGAGCATGCCGATCCTTGTTGTTGCTCATTCTTTGAATATCAAGCCCACTTCTTCACCGGGCCGACAACCTTTTCTGTCGGTATTATAGGTTTACCATCCGGTGGCTGATCCTTTAAAGGCCGCCACTCTTACTCCTTATCCACTGAATGCCATAAAGAGGGGGAAGTGCATGAGTACCCCTGGATGGAAAATAATGATGAAGAGTGGTTATCAGCCTGGAAAAGGCCTAGGCACACAATTACAAGGCAGAACCACTCCCGTCAAGGACAACCGAGGGACATCTGGAAATGGCCTGGGCTATAGGCCAAGAAAAGTGAAGCAGGACATTACTCAGTAGGAGAAGAATGAAGACGGCCGGAAAGTCTGGGAGACAATGTCTACACCGTGTAAAGAAGGTCGGGACCCCTTAACATGGACTCTATACACACATTTTGTAAAGGGGCATGTAATCAGTCATGACAACACGGTGGTCATTACTTCATGTTTTGACCTCCATGACATATATGGAAGAGACTTGGCTAGACATTGCTCAGAACTGCTCACGTACCAGTCCTTAGAGGCTCTGCGGCCAATGAAAAGGAGGAAATTCCAAGACCCTGAATGTGAACGGTACAGATGGTTCGACTTAAGGGATCTGTATATTGCGCGGAATAGACTGTTTCTCGATCTTGCAGAACCTAAGTGGCCGCCACAAATAGATGAATTGATTGAAGGGCCTAGTGCCATTTTTGATAAGAGAATACTGCTGTCTGAGGAGACTGATGAAGGGAAGCCAGATGACCCCTATGAAGCTGGCTACACTACGGATCTTCTCTAGAGGGGGACTTATCCTTCTCATATTTTCACGCTTCACACCTTGTTCCGCACTTTGCTCCTGACCCCGACTTGGTCGCGGGTCATTACTGAAGATATTCCACGGGCTCCGCCCGTCATGATTACTTTGTCCCTACGGGACTTCATTCCCCAACCTCCTCTCGATTTAGAGAGGATTTATGATTTAATCTGGGACATACTGTTGTATGATCACCCTAATTCTTTGGCCTTGGTGCCACTTCCTCCATCCCATTCTCCTTCTATTCATCTTCATTCTTGTTCCATGTTTAATTCTTCTTTTATCCAAAAAAAAACGCCAATTTGGCAACAAATTTCTCCCATATACTCATTGAAGAAACTTCCTACTTGTCCAATTGTAGCCCATCGCGCGGGTCTTTCGGTCAAGATTCTCTTCTAGATCTACTATGCCCCTCCCATCGGGAGGATTCCCCTGTATTTCCTCATATATCCCATAATTTCATTCTACTTCGTCCTCATTAGGTCAGGATAGGGAGTCTAGTGAAGTTAGGCAGTCTAGCTCTAGGCAGGATAGTAAGATTAGGAAGTCTAGAAAATCTAAGGGTAAAAAAATTCCAGATAGATACCTCCAGGATTTAGCTGATAAATGTCTTTCTTGCTCTATGATCCCTCAGCTATTAGAAAATCCTATTCAGATGCCAGAAGATTGTATAGATGATGAGTCAGTCAATGATGGATATGGGGTGTATGAGTTGATACATGAAAAAGACCCCATTGTTGAAGATGAGGAAGATGACGAGGATGCGGCTAAGGCATATGCCAGTGGAGTAAAAAGATTTGATGAACCCTTAGCTGCTGTAGAAGAGCCCACCAAAGAGATCAATTTAGGGACTGAAGACGAACCTAAGGTTGTCCTCTTCAGCAAGAATCTTTCTGAAGATGATGAGAAGGCAATGGTACAAGTTCTTAAGGATTATAAGGACACTTTCGCCTGGAGTTATGAGGATATGCCGGGGTTAGACTCATCGCTAGTAGAACATAGGTTGACATTAAAGGATGGAGCTAGCCCGGTCAAGCAGAAGTTAAGGCGATTCCACCCACAATTGGCTTTAAAGATGAAGGAAGAGGCTGATAAGTTACATAAAGCCAAATTCATTAGAGTTGTCCTTTATCCACAATGGGTGGCCAACATAGTCCCGGTTATGAAGAAAGATGGGAATGTCAGGATTTGTATTGACTTTCGAGATTTAAACCGGGCGTGTCCTAAGGGCGATTTTCCATTACCTCACATTGATGTACTCATCGATAACACTGTTGGCTATGAAACTTTATCATTTATGGATAGATTTTCAGGATACAATCAGATCAAATTAGCGGAAGAAGATCAGGAAAGACATCATTCACTACACCTTTGGGAACATATTACTATGTCGTCATGCCATTTGGATTAAAGAATGCATATAGATCTAGAAGTGTATGTGGATGACTTGTTGGTAAAATCTAAGACGAAGGCTGAGCATGTCAAAGTTTTGGCAAGAGTATTAGAAAGATCAAGAGAATATCAGTTAAAGATTAACTCCAAGAAATGTGTATTCGGAGTATCCTCAGGAAAATTACTTGGATTCATCGTCAGTAAACGGGGAATTGAGATCGATCCCAACAAGGCGAAGGCTATCAGAGAAATGCCACCTCCCAAGAGCTTGAAAGAGTTAAGAGGATTAATCGGGAGGTTGCAATTTATTCGCCGTTTTGTCTCTCAGCACTCACAAAGGTGTAAGCCGTTTTACGAGCTTACCAAGCTGGGAGTCAAATTCGATTAGGACGATAAGTGTCAGGAGGCGTTCGATGGATTGAAGAATTATTTGGCAAGTCCTCCTGTTTTGAGAGCACCATCTCCAGGCAAACCATTGATACTTTACATTTCTGCCCTGGATGATGCGGTGGGGGCTATCCTAGCACAAGAAGATGAAGAAGGAAAGGAGAGGGCAGCCTACTATCTCTCTAAACTTATCAACCCCGCTGAACAGAGATATACAACGATGGAGAAAACATGTGCAACATTGGTCTGGGTTGTTCAGAAACTGAAGCATTACTTTCTAGCCTATGAACTCCATCTCATCGCTAGGATGAATCCAATCAAGTTTCTTCTTGAGAATCTGTCCTTACTGATAGGTTAGCACGATGGCTAAGCTTTCTATCTCAATTCGATATTACTTACATTCAGCAGAAAGCGATCAAAGGCTATGCCATAGCAGAACATCTCGCTCATCACCCCCTTCCTCGTTTTCATCCAGTTCGATCAGAGTTTCCGGATGAGGAACTGATGTCCATAGACCAAATTAGAGATAATATGTGGACTCTGCATTTTGACGGAGCTCTGAATTCCCATGGAAAGGGGATCGGCATTGTTCTGTTATCACCTGAAGGTGTCACCATTCCACAAGCCTTTCAGCTTGACTTTCCAGTCATCAAGAATATAGCTGAATACGAGACACTCTTTGCTGGCCTCAAGGCTGCTCATTTTCACGGTACCACTAAACTCAGGATTATAGGTGATAGCCAATTGATTCTTCGCCAAGTGTTAACCAAATATCGAATTCTTGATCCTAAGGTCAAGCCTTATTAAGAACTTACTTCTGCCTATGCTAAGCTTTTCACAAAATTGATCTTCGTCCATGTTCCTAGGAATCAGAACATCTTAGCCGACGCTCTAGCTTCACTTGCATTTTCTCTTAATTTTTCAATCAACAGACAATCCGAATCAATCTTCATTCATAGGCGTCTTTCACCCGCCGTAAAAGACCCTTCATTCCTTAGAACTAAGGAGAAGCTGCTGAAGAAGGTCAGACATGGAGATATTGTGGAAAAGTGAGAGATTATGTTGATGGAGCTGTTAGAAGAGATGGATGATGAACAGAAGCCGTGGTACTACGAAATTGCTAAATATTGTGAAGATCAATCATATCCTGAAGAAGCCACGGTTGAGGAGAAAAGGGCTATCAGGAGAGTTGCTCAAAGATACACCCTAGTTGGAGGAGCACTATACAAAAGAGGTTTTGATGGAGTTCTTCTAAGATATTTAAACGAAGATGAACTTTGGAAGGTTATGGAAGGAGCTCATGCTGGAGTTTGTGGTGGCCATGTTAATGGACATATGTTAGCAAAGAAAATCCTTAGACAAGGATTCGATTGGCCAACTATGGAAGAAGATTGTGTAGGATATGTCCGTAGGTGTGCTAAGTGTCAACTTCACGCCGATAAAATTCATTCTCCTGCATCTTCACTCCATCCGGTTTCCTCCCCATGGCCTTTCTCCATGTGGGCTTTCGATATCATTGGACCCCTTGGTAATCCTGATTCCGGCATTAAGCAAAAGTCTTTCATCCTCACGGCAACGGAATACTTCACCAAGTGGGCGGAAGCTGAAGCATACACGGAAGTCAAAGCATCAACCGTTTGCAAGTTCATCATGAAAAACATCATCACGAGATTTGGAATTCCAAACACCATCGTCACCGACAATGGACCGCAGTTCGTGTCACAAGAACTGAAAGACCTCTGCAACAGGTACAAAATTGCATTGCATCATTCATTTCCTTACTATCCGCAAGGCAATGGCCAAGCAGAGGCAACTAACAAGACTTTGATAAAAATCATCAAAAAGACGTGCAAGTCTAATAAATTCACAGATTGGCAAGAAAAATTGATTGAGGTTCTATGGGCCTACCGAACTTCAATCCGCACGCCTATTGGGCAGACTCCTTATTCCTTAACATTTGGAATGGAGGCGGTACTTCCGTACGAGATCCTTATACCGTCATTAAGAGTACAATTGAATAAGGAATTTTCCGTTGATGAACACCGTTCAACACTCCTTGCTCAATTGGAACTCTTAGACGAGAAAAGATGGTCAGCTGCTAATCATGAAAAAATTTATTAGAATAGACTAGTACGGTTTTATCAAAAGAAAGTCATTGAACGTAAGTTCAAAGTTGGTGAAATGGTCGTCAAAAGGATTTTTGTAAAACCTGGTGGTCCGCGTTCTAAGTTCCAACCCAATTGGGAAGGACCTTATGTCGTATCGCATGCTTTTCCTGGTAACGCTTACCGTCTAGTTAATGCAAAAGGGGAAGAGTTAACTCATCCCTGGAACGATCTGTATCTTAAGAAATACTACCCTTGGGTTAAAAATCGATCAGCATGGTACAAAGACCAGTAGAATCAGAAAATTTAGAAACTCAAATTCCCTTATCAGTCTGGATAATTTAATTCCAAACACATTACTACACACACTAACACGTTTGATTCGTGAGTAACAAGAGATACCAAGTCCTAAGGAATACCGAAAGCTTGACTGAAAGTGTAAAGTGCAAATCATTCTTTTTAAAACAAAATCCTGTTTTTACACTCGGCCCATGATGTCGGAACGAGGCTTAGAATAGACTACCAAGAATACCCGCCATCTTAGTAGGAGGCCCTCATAAAAAAAATGGGAGAGATCCGTCCCAAGAAAAAAGAAAAGCAAAAGCAAAAGGCAAAAGCCAAATGTCAAATCAAAAGGCTATTACACTACAAACTTTACATCAGGGCCATAAAATAAAATAAAAGGGAACACAAGGTCGATAAATACCCCGGGAATAAAATGACCGAACCCCAACATATGTTAGGGTAGGAAAGGAACATCTTTTTAGGTGTCCAGAACCTTCACGTGGGCTTTCTAAACCAATTCTTCCTTTCTTTCTGAAGAGGCGTACTCCAAACTTAAGGAACAGCCTAGATTGACTAAGGATCAAATCATCAAATGGGATCACGAATGGAAACACAAGTTCAAACACGATGGGTTTAAGTTAGATTATTGAAGAACAATTTGAGAATTAAGTTAATAAATGAATATGATCTTTTGATCTGAGTACCATGCTGATCTTTTAGTTTAATACATATTTCAAAAATCCAAAAAAAAATACATATTCCGAAAATCCAAAAAAATATACATATTACAAAATCTAAAAAAAGTACATGTTTCAAAATCCAAAAAAAAGTACATACTCCAAAATCCAATATATATATATATATATATATATATATATATATATATATATATATATATATATATGTTTCCAGAACCCAAACAAAAATGAATATTTCAAAACAACAAAAATATTTCAATTAACATCTGCTTATTGCATCTAGTATGCTTCATTCTTTTTATTTTCAGTGAGCATCTGTCTGCTTGTATGTTGCATTTTTTCTTACAGTTTGATTATTCATGTTACCTTTGTTAATAAAAGCTATGCCCCTCGACCCTTTCGCCAAGAAAAGATTGATTGATCAGTTACTTGACTGAGCAAGGGGCTAAGCCTAAATAGATACTTAACCTGTTTGTTAAGTGATATACAGGGTACATGAATGAAAGCTCACACCAAATGTCGAGACACAAAGCTGAAGGTAAAGATTTCATATATATATCAAAGAGGTGTTTGTACATGATACACAAAAGAAAAAGAAAAGTACATATGCAGCCCTCATGGCTGACTCTCCCTGGCCCTCTCATCGAGCTGGCTCTGAGCTTCATCCAGAGCATCAGGTGCCGGTCCTCGGCTAGGAAGTGGAGGTGGCCCCATCGCACTCGGCCCTGCCTGGCCGGACGATATGGCGACGCTAGCGGTGAAAGTACTCGCCTGACCATGATCGATAGCCCGCTGGCGGGCTCGCTGGTATCTCTCCTCCACCGTCCTGTGCTCATGCTCTGCCCGGAGAGGCGACCCTGAAGACTCTCTAGTCGAAGGCGAACCTAGAGTCGTGCGAGATCCCCAGTAGAGAGACGGGCCACCTGCTCCTCCAAGGCTCGGATAAGCGCAACATTGGCCTCGGCACGAGCAGCCGCTACACGAGAATGCTCCAGTTCCGCTTCAGCCCTCTGAAGGGCAGCCTGAAGCTCAGCAACCTACAGAAGAAGATATTGTTAGTACAAGGCAATCAAACAATCAAAATCAAATTCAGAAAAAAGAAAGTCAAGGGAAAGGATAGAACTTACTCGAGCAGCACGATCCTCCTCCGCAAGAGAGGCTCGGTGGATGGCAGAGGCGAGTTGGCTCTAAAGGTCGGCCAGAGCAGCCTCATGAGCGGCAGAGTAAGAAGAAGATGATGCTTCGTATGCAGGGGGAGCCGCCTGGGTGTAGACGGCTCGCTGCACCAAAAGACAGTCATTAGTGGCTAATCGTCAAAACAAATTAAATTAATTAAAATATTCATTCATATTCATTCATACATACCAGGTCAAAAAGCTCTTTTTGGACCTGCTCCAGCTGGGCCTCTGCATCATGTAGGCGGGCCCGGAGGTCGATGATGACCGCGTCTCGGGGCATCCTGCATACCACACATACATACATTCATTCACAAATATAAGTTAAAGATAATGATAAAATGAAAGAAGCATAAAGGCATACTTACATCGAGAGGACGGAGGAGTCGCAACTGATCGGCGTAGTGTGTCCGATATTGTTGGAGGTAGGCTGCGCTACTCTCCGCCTGTGACTCAACTCGGACACCCCGGCGATGCCAGTCTTCATACTGCTCTGGGAATTTTGCTCGCCAATCAGTGAGGGCTTGCTTCCCCCTCATGCTCCGTCCCACGCCCTACGGGACCTCCTTGTCTATCTACTCTTGGTGGAGGCCCAGCGTCCTCATCACGAGCCGGAGGCGGAGGGGCTCGATCTCGTTCAGGCAGTGTAGCCACATCTGCCTGCCGAACCTCCTTTGGCCAGCCGTCACCCACGGCTGACCCTCCTCGCCCATACCCAGGTAAGGGCGCCAGTTCACCTGCATACAGTTTAGATGCATTCATATAAATAACTTGCATTTAATAAATAAAAGATTGCATTTAATGAACAAAATTGAACAAATTAAAAACTCACCAGGAGCTCGGGATAATCGAGGAACTGACGGCAGAGGGCCGTCAGTTGGTGGTGCTGAGGTGCCGTGTCCACTATTGGCTGCCAACGGCAGGCCAATGGGACGGCACCTGGTCTCACTATTTGCGCTCTGCCGAGCGGGAAGTAGTGATAACTCCAAACCTGCATACATGAACATATAGGTTAGAAAAATCATTTCATTACATTGCATATCATGAACAAATAACAAGACAAGTTAATACCTGAAGGAACGGCGAGAAGCCGCTAAGAGTGGTCTCACGGTCAGACGTGACCGCGGACAAATCGGCGAACAGGTGGGCCAGGAGGGCCGCACCCCATGCATACTCATGAAGACTATCTAGATCATCTAACAAATAAAGGAATCTACAATGAATATGGTCACCCTTAGTACCAAAGAGCAACCGACCGAAGAAAAAGACAAGGAAGACTCTTAACTGCCTATCTACCTCCTCCTCCTGACTCGGGTCACTACAGTATACGGCGGAGGAAGACTCTGCTAACCTACTCCTAAACTCCTCCCGGGTCTCGTCTGACCGACGCCGGGGCTCATCTAATCCTAGGGCGGCCTCCACCTCTATCCTGGGGACCATCCTAGACTCTCTACCTAGGCTAGACACCTCTATGCCTAGTAGGGCCTCTGCCAACCCTTGGTAGTTGGGGTAAGTCACCCCGCTTACCGGTCGGCCCTCTACCCTAAGGCCAGTGATCCTGGCCACATCGTCTAGAGTGGGGATCATATGTCCCCAAGGCATTAGGAAAGCCCTGCTTTCCGCATGCCACCTCTCCCGCAGCGCCTGCAGGAGGACCAAATCGAGCCAAAACGGCTCGATCTCGAGGATCTCGCCGAACCCCATCCCGCGCAGGCACGCCTTCTGGAAGTCCGGGAGTCCCCGGTATGCACCTTTCACTAGGTCCCAAGATATCCTGGCTCTCATCGTCCCCTGCAAATGAAAACAAGGAATTTCATCAGCTAATGAACATGAAAACAAATAAAATATTCCTAAATTGAAAGGCGTCGACAAATATGGACGCCTATTGAAAGGCGTCAACCAGTCCTGATGCCATTTAGGTTTATTTTCTGTCCAATTAAAAATTCCGAATTTCGGCTGAATGGCGTCGGACTAGGGCGACGCCGTTTGAAAGGCGTCACCTGGTCTGGACGCCATTCAAGACCGATTTCGGGTTCTTTCCAAGAACCCCTTTCCTTCCCTCTTTCCTCCATTCCATTCAAACCACAGGGAACTTACCAGGTGGAGGTCGCCCTCCCCTCCTTCATCCTCGGCCACGGGTGCCGGAGGAGCCTCTTCCTCCTCCAAGAACGCCGCCATTGCGGCGAGCTCGGCCGGCACCTCTTCTTCCTCCCTCGCCGAGGTCCGTCGGCGCTTCACAATCGCTTTGGCCTTGCGGGATCCTTCACCGCGCTCCATGGACTTGAGAGAGAGTGTTTTGCGAGGGAGAGAGAGCAAGATCGCTGGAGAAGGCAAAGGTCGCCGGAGCTCGAAGAGAGAGAAAAACTTGAGAGAATGAGGAAGAAAGGGGGGCCTTCGTGGGTTCTGTTAGAGAAGTTTAAAACACGTCTAGGTACAGCGACGCCTTTCATGGTGCATAAATTGAGGCGGCAAGGCCAGCTGTTTGAAATTGAGTAAAAGACGTTTACACAGGACGACGCGTTTCAGTTTAAACCGCTAATTTTGGTCAGAACAGTACAAGGCATGATTATGAAAGGCGTCCATACATCACGACGCGTTTCAGTGAATTAATCGTAGGATTAATGGTGGAATTCTGGGGAAAAGTTTGAGGATTAATGGCTGATTTTAGGAAAATGAATTATGGTTAAAAAGCGTCTTTCTGAGTGGACGCGTTTTGCATTTAAGTAAACCTGAACTGTCATATTTTAAGAAAAAATCAAGTTTTTATTCAAGGAAAAATCGTAGACAAGTCACAGGAGATTAAGGAAGGATTTCAAGACATAAAGGAACGATTCTTTATTCAATAAAATTCTTTATTACATTAAGAAAAGAAAAGAAAAAAAGTACATTCAAGGAAGAAATTTCCGAAGTCCTAGTATATATGGAACATTTAATCCTCCATCTCTATTTTTTGAGGATTTTACATGATGACTGAAGCTAATATTCCATAAAGTGGCAATGAGTTCTGTAGCTTCGTAGTCTTCATCAGATTCCAAAGCACGCCTCTTGACTAGAGATGTATGGGAGAATTCGGGGAATTCATAGCGACACGGGTTGAGTTGAGTAAGGCATCGATGAGGGTTGTACAACACAAACTCAGTAGCCTCGATTAATTTAAGTTTTGCTCCCGCTGCACGGCGTACTCGAATAGGCTTTCCTACCAAAGCAAGTGGAGAAGGATCAAACTCGTTTGATGACATGCTTCTCAGATAATCTCTCCAGTCAGCTCGAGTCTTGAGCTTTGGCACTCTATTGATCATCTTCTCGTTGAATTTCACAATGTTAGAAATATGGAAGATTGGGCTATTCAGATAGATCTGAGACGATCTTGCCGAGTTCCTCGTGTGATATTCAAATTTGAAGTGCAACTCGACCCATAGAGCAAAGAGCAGCATGCACCCATAAGGAGGTTGACTTGTGGACACTGCAGAGAGCCCACTGTAGAGATAATCCAGGATCGCAGTGCTGATGTGTTTTCCCTCAAAGATCGCGCAGATCGCACTGACTTGATCATCTTCGAGGATGTTGTCTTGCGCAGGAAAGAATAGAGCCCCGGCAAGGCACGTGACGAAAGCTTTCGTCACGTCCTCAGCATCATCCTCTCTCAGATCATCAATCTCGTACAAGGTCCATTCTGCGAGCTTTGCAAGGTTGATCCCTTTCCTGGTAAGGCACCCTTTTACCTCTGTGGGGTCCTTCATGATCGTCATCAACAGTTGTTGGCCGATGATCTTTTCCCTCATTAAAGCCATCTTATTCGGGAAGGCCCAACAAAAGCTCAACCTCCTCTAGAAGAATAGTACATTCAAAATCAGGAAAGAGGAAGGTATGGGTTTGAGGATGCCATAACTCAATCAGAGCACCCATGGCCGCCCAATCCACGTTTGGGCTCTTGTAATGCTTAGCGTGGACTACTAAGCCTTGGAGATTCCACTTGGAAATAAATGATTGCATGGAGAGTTTGGTACTCTTAGCGAGCTTTCGAATCCAAGGGAGAGAGGTGAATTTCCTTAGACCGGGAAACATAGGGTACGTCTGGAAAATAGAAGAGAGGATCACTTGAAGAACTTGAAGAAAACATGAGGAACATGGAATTGAAGAAGAAAAAGAATTGAAGGGAAAGGGAATTCAACTTACTTGGAGGTTAGGATCTCTTCCACTTAGATGATTCTCCACATCGGAGAGCTTCTTCAGCGTCCTTCTCATCCTTTTGCTTGAAGAACTCATCTTGTTTTCGAGTTTTTCCTTCTTGAAGCCTTGTAGCCTCGAAAACCTTGGAAATCCCTTGAAACTTTGAAGAAAAACTCTAATTTTGATCTCTAGATTGTGGTAGGATTGCTTTGAAACAAGTTAATGAAGTTTATATAGAAGGAATTGCGATCTTAGGAAGACTTTTCCGGATTGGAAAAGGGATAAACATGGGAAGAGTTGGAATCCGGGTGGGAATCAGCCAGAACTTGTTTCTGCGACTGAAAAGGCGTCGTTGAACAGCGACACGGTTTAGGTGACTGATGGGCGTCGGCGCGACACGACGCGTTTCAGGCTTTTCTGCTTTTTACCCGAAATTCAATGTTTATCCATATTCTGATACTTGTTTGAAGTTACTGATGAATTTTTGAGTGCAGGAAATTCAAGAAGACTCAAATAAGGCTGAGAAATCCAAAAGATCCCGCTGAGGGAGTTTATGAGTCCCGACCGTGGCTAAAAAGACGGTTATCTCTATCCCTTGTATTCTTTCATGTAATTAATTTGCATCATCATTTACTATATGTTAAATATTTATTAGAATATATCAAGGACCTTGTGATTTTGATGAAACTAGAATTTGAGTTCTCCTACAACAAAAACTGTGATAATTCCAGAGAATTCTTAATTGCACGGATAGGCCGTTGGATTGTTAATTAGTGAGGATGATGATTCCGTTTTTATGAAACAGTGCGTGGTTAAACAAGCTTCGGCTTAGCACTGAATTACAAGAATTGGTATCTTGACTCATTAATGACAATTTAACAATATTATCCTTGATTAATTTATATTTATTTGATTTTATATTTTTCTTTTAGTCCAGCATGCATCATGTAGGACTTTGATATCATTGTGATAAGAATTAATTATTGATTAAGTTTCAGACCATTGATCAAATAAATTCAACATGATGCGAAATATTCCATTCTGAATTGAGTATCTTGATTATCTTTGAGGTTCGCTTGAAGATATCCTTGGAATTCTATCCTTTCTTAGATTCTTTATCCAATATTTCTTGTTTTCTTTTAAGATCCATCATAGCTGTAACAGGTCCACATTGACTTACAAACGCTCCCCATGATGAAACCTGCAGTGTCTATGACCTGAGGTACTTCCCCATCCGTGGAGGTTGATCGACCTTATTTTATTTCCTTGTCTATTTCATCCAGACAGGATTGATTCCATTGATCTCCTTGAGCTATCTTCATCGATGATTTTGAGAAAAAATTCCAATCATGTGATGTTAAGAGCGTGTCTCATCACACCTTGGCATCACCTTTTCAGTACATTCCATTTTATTTCACTCCCTTGCAAAGACGATGCCATGGTGAGGCAGCTGTAGACACGCTAATTTTGACATCATTTTGAGTAAATTTCATATCATATAATAATGCCTCAGAATAGTCTGATATTTAATCATTGGTTAGTTTTTATTGATCTTTTTGAATTAATTATCTAAATAATATCGGGTCAAACAGACATGATTTAAGTTAATTAATTAAATTGATTTTAACTCAAATTTTGATTAAAATATGAAGAAATCTAAAAGACGTCTACATGTGTAGACGCCATTTAGAGTTTATTCCTATTTTGATATTTAAATTTAAATTTTAATTAATTGATTAATTAGCTAAAATACGTCTGCCAGGCACGACGCAATTTAGGTCTTCTAAGCTGTTTCCGTCTCTTTTCCCGAATGTTTATCCTTATCTTAATCAGTATAAAATGCGTCTTGTTTGGGCGATGCGTTTTGTATAATTACAAATAATAATGAACTTTTCCCGGATGTTTATCCTTATCTTAATCAGTCTAAAAGGCGTCTCCCATGGGCGATGCGTTTTAGATAGATAATGATGAATTAATCTGTATTTATCTGTTTGTTAGCTAGATAAACTTCAAATTCTTCCATGTTAATCCATTAATAAGTACGGATGTAAAGTCTATAAATACTCAACCCCTTGGTCAGTGATAATTAGTGATGATAAGTGATCTCAGTGATAGAGAGTGATAATTTGTGAAAATTGAGTAATAATCGGTGCGATTCAAGAAGGAGACGACGTCCAAACGCTGAATGATCGAGGTGCTGTTACTTCCAGGAGTCTTCATCCGTTCATCGTCCATTCAAGATCCTTTCAAGACCAAGGCTTTTCAGGGGCCATCCAGCTTAGCTTTTAATTAATTCCTGCATCCTTCTCAAATTTTTCATCACATTAGCCTCACATTTTCATTATATCACTCCATGCAATACACACTCACTAGCATTCTTTCCCAATCCATGTTTTGAGGGGTTTAAAAGACCACTCAACAAGTGAGTCCATTTGTTTAGTTGTATGTTCATAATTTCTACTAGAATAGATACTATTCCTGCTTGAGTTCTCATCGTTCTTCATTTCTTTCCATTTTCTTGCAAGGTACAAAAAGGAGATCAAGAGGAGGGAATCAACAACAAACAAAGGAATCGAGATGATCCCCAAAGTCTAATAAGCAACCAAAGAAAGAACAAAGATAGAAAGGGCTCTCTTTCTTCAGCCGGCTGAAGGAGGGGAATCAAGAACTTCAACATCTCCCACATCCAAAACAGGTAGGCGATCAAACTTTTTCTTTTGGAACTTTTTAGTTAAAAGTTTCTGGCGATCACATTCACCTAGTTTCTTTTTAATAGGTTTATTTGTCACATAATAAACATAATTTTCATGATAATCACATACCCAATTTGAGCACTCACAGGTTCCATGGTGTAGTGGTTATCATGGTGGGCCTTGAATCGAGCAACCTGGGTTAAAATCTTGGTGGGACCTCTTTAAGTGATTTTCTATTTATTTTATGATATTAGATAAGTGATTGTTATTGTTTTATTTTCTGGTATTTAATAGGCAACAATATCGCCTAGGGTTATACATTTTAGTTTTCTGTAAAAGTGTCAAAAGCTAGTAAAAACAGAAGCAGATGCTTTTGTTTCTATTTCTGCTCTCCTTTGATTTGAAAAGGGATATTAAAAAAGGATAAGAGACCCTTAACCTTTGAGACCTCTTTAAGTGATTTCCTATTTATTTTCTGATATTAGATAAGTGATTTTTATTGTTTTATTTTCTGGCATTTAACAAGCAACAATATCACCTAGGACTATACATTTTTGTTTTTGTTTTCAGTAAAAATGTCAAAAGCTAGTAAAAACAGAAGTATATACTCTTGTTTCTATTTCTGCTCTCCTTTGATTTGAAAATGGATCTTAAAAAAGGATAAGAGACCCTTGACCTTTGAGACCTTTTGCTATTACCATTTTATTATCTTTGATATTAAATAAGTAAAAATGTCAAAAACTAGTAAAAACAGAAGGGAACATATATGTGATCATCGACCTTTGAGACACTTAGCTACTATTGTTTTATTGTTTTTTATATTACATACATGACTTGCTTCATTTTATCTTACGACATTAACCAAGTAAATATGAATATATGAACATAAGAAACATCTCCCATGGCAGCCTCTAACTAATATCATCATTGTAAACAAGTACACTTTACCATTTTATTTTTTGATATTTATCAAGTTGAAGTATGGTTATTATTTACTAAATTATGATTAAAGATAAATAAATTGTCCTTCCTGTGGATACGCACTCTAGACTGTTTTACATCTGCATATATACTCACTTCACTTAAATAATGACAAGACTACAGTCAGTTACATAATGATATGAATATAGATATAGTGTTGACTATAGTCAGCTCAAGTCTCCCTCAAAACGCCCTTTTCTCCACCTTAAAAAATAAAAAAAAAAATTATCAAAAATTTTTAAGTATTCCAATACCCCAACAGGTTCGATGGTGTAGTGGTTATATAATCACTTCACTTAAATAATGACAAGACTACAGTCGGTCAAATAATGATATGAATATATATATAGGGGTTGATTATGGTGAGTCTAGGGATCCCTCAAAACTCCCTTTTCCCCATCTTAAAATGTAAAATAAAAAATTATATAAAAAAATAAATATTCAAATACCCCAAAGAGGTTCCATGGTGTAGTGGTTATCACTCTGGGCTTTGAATCCAGCGACGTGGGTTCGAATCCCGGTGGAACCTTCTTGAAGTGATTTACGATTTATTTTCTGATGTTAGATAAGTAATTGTTACTGTTTAATTTTCTGGTATTTAACAAGCAAAAATATCCCCTAGGGTTATACATTTTAGTTTTCGGTAAAAATGTCAAAAACTAGTAAAAATAATAGATAGTTTTGTTTCTATTTTTGTTCTCCTTTGATTTGAAAATGGATCTTAAAAAGGGATAAGAGACCTTTGACCTTTGAGACCTTTTGCTATTACCATTTTATTATCTATGGATCTTAAAAAGGGATAAGAGACCTTTGACCTTTGAGACCTCTTGCTATTACCATTTTATTATCTTTGATATTAAATAAGTAAAATGTCAAAAACCATTAAAAACAGAAGTGAACATATATGTGATCCTCGAGCTTTGAGACCGTTAGCTATTATAGTCTTATTTTTTTTATATTATATACACGACTTGCTTCATTTTATGTTATGATATTAAACAAGTAGAAATGAATATATGAACATAAGAAACATCTCCTATGACACCCTCTAACTAATATTATCATTGTAAACAAGTACCCGTTACCATTTTATTTTTTGATATTTATCAAGTTAAAGTATGGTTATTATTTACTAAATAATGATTAAAGATAAATAAATTGTCCTTCCGGTGGATACGCACTCTAGACTGTTTTACATCCGCATATATACTCACTTCACTGAAATAATGACAAGACTACAGTCAGTTAAGTAATGATATGAATATATCTATAGTGTTGACTATAGTGAGCTCAAGTCTCCTTAAAACGCCCTTTTATCCACCTTAAAAAATAAAATAAAACATTATAAAATTTTTTAAGTATTCCAATACCCCAAACAGGTTCAATGGTGTAGTGGTTATATAATCACTTCACTTAAATAATGACAAGACTACAGTCGGTCAAATAATGATATGAATATATATGTAGGGGTTGATTATGGTGAGTCTAGGGCTCCCTCAAAACTCCCGTTTCTCCATCTTAAATTGTAAAATAAAAAATTATAAAAAAAATTAAATATTCAAATACGGCAAATAGGTTCCATGGTGTAGTGGTTATCACTCTGGGCTCTGAATCCAGCGACCTGGGTTCGAATCCCGGTGGAACCCTCTTGAAGTGATTTACGATTTATTTTCTGATGTTAGATAAGTAATTGTTACAGTTTTATTTTCTGGTATTTAACAAGCAAAAATATCCCCTAGGGTTATACATTTTAGTTTTCAGTAAAAATGTCAAAAACTAGTAAAAATAATACATACTTTTGTTTCTATTTTTGCTCTCCTTTGATTTGAAAATGGATCTTAAAAAGGGATAAGAGACCTTTGACCTTCGAGAGCTTTCGCTATTACCATTTTATTATCTATGGATCTTAAAAAAGCATGAGAGACCCTTGACCTTTGAGACCTTTTGCTATTACCATTTTATTATCTTTGATATTAAAAAACTAAAAATGTCAAAAACTAGTAAAAACAGAAGGGAACATATATGTGATCCTCGACCTTTGAGACACTTAGCTACTATTGTTTTATTATTTTTTATATTAAATACATGACTTGCTTCGTTTTATCTTATGACATTAACCAAGTAAAAATGAATATATGAACATAAGAAACATCTCCCATAGCAGCCTCTAACTAATATCATCATTGTAAACAAGTACACTTTACCATTTTATTTTTTGATATTTATCAAGTTAAAGTATGGTTATTATTTACTAAATTATGATTAAAGATAAATAAATTGTCCTTCCTGTGGATACGCACTCTAGACTGTTTTACATCCGCATATATACTCACTTCACTGAAATAATGACAAGACTACAGTCAGTTAAGTAATGATATGAATATATCTATAGTGTTGACTATAGTGAGCTCAAGTCTCCTTAAAACGCCCTTTTATCCACCTTAAAAAATAAAATAAAACATTATAAAACTTTTTAAGTATTCCAATACCCCAAACAGGTTCAATGGTGTAGTGGTTATATAATCACTTCACTTAAATAATGACAAGACTACAGTCGGTCAAATAATGATATGAATATATATGTAGGGGTTGATTATGGTGAGTCTAGGGCTCCCTCAAAACTCCCGTTTCTCCATCTTAAATTGTAAAATAAAAAATTATAAAAAAAATTAAATATTCAAATACCCCAAATAGGTTCCATGGTGTAGTGGTTATCACTCTGGGCTCTGAATCCAGCGACCTGGGTTCGAATCCCGGTGGAACCCTCTTGAAGTGATTTACGATTTATTTTCTGATGTTAGATAAGTAATTGTTACAGTTTTATTTTCTGGTATTTAACAAGCAAAAATATCCCCTAGGGTTATACATTTTAGTTTTCAGTAAAAATGTCAAAAACTAGTAAAAATAATACATACTTTTGTTTCTATTTTTGCTCTCCTTTGATTTGAAAATGGATCTTAAAAAGGGATAAGAGACCTTTGACCTTCGAGAGCTTTTGCTATTACCATTTTATTATCTATGGATCTTAAAAAAGGATAAGAGACCCTTGACCTTTGAGACCTTTTGCTATTACCATTTTATTATCTTTGATATTAAAAAAGTAAAAATGTCAAAAACTAGTAAAAACAGAAGGGAACATATATGTGATCCTCGACCTTTGAGACACTTAGCTACTATTGTTTTATTGTTTTTTATATTAAATACATGACTTGCTTCGTTTTATCTTATGACATTAACCAAGTTAAAATGAATATATGAACATAAGAAACATCTCCCATGGTAGCCTCTAACTAATATCATCATTGTAAACAAGTACACTTTACCATTTTATTTTTTGATGTTTATCAAGTTAAAGTATGGTTATTATTTACTAAATTATGATTAAAGATAAATAAATTGTCCTTCCTGTGGATACGCACTCTAGACTGTTTTACATCCGCATATATACTCACTTCACTGTGAGTGCTTAAAATGAGTGTGTGATTATCATGAAAAATCTATGTTGTTTAAGTGCAAAATAAAACCTATTAAAAAGTAACTAAGTGAAGTGATCGCTGGAAACTTTTGGCTTAAAAGTTCCAAAAGAAAGAGTTTGATCACCTACCTGTTTGGACGTGGGAGATGTTGAGCTCTTGGTTCCCCTCCTTCAGCCGGCTGAAGAAAGAGAGTCCTTTCTTGTCTTTGTTCTTGCTTTGATTGCTGTTGAGTTCTTTAGGATCGTCCAGAGTCCTTGTTGTTTGCTGCTGATTTCCTCCCTTTTGATTCTCCTTTGTACTTGTTGAAAAATAGAAAGAAAGAGCAATTATGAGAACTTAGGCAAAAGTAGTATCCATTCTAAACAGAGTTTTAAACATGCAACTAAACAGAAAACTCACTTGTTGAGTGGTCTTTTAAACCCCTTAATCAAATAGGTTTTGAAAATAATGCTAGTGTTGTGTGTGTTGCATGGAGTGATGTGATGAAGAATGCAAGATTAATGAGATGAAAATGCAGAAATGAATTGAAAGTTAATGGTGGATGGCCCCTGGAAAGCCTTGGTCTTAGATGGATGAAGAATGGATGCCGACTTCTGGAAACAGCAGCACTTCAGCGTTTGGACGTCGTTGCTTCGATTTTCACTCAATTATCACTCTGATATCACTTCAATCACTAACTCTTTCACCCATTCAAGAGGCAAGGTATTTATAGACTTCTCTGAGTCCGCGGATTTACATGAAGAAATTTCGAGATTTATCTATCTTAACCAACAGATAAATACAGATTAATTCATCTTTATCTGTAATTATCTAAAACGCGTCGCCCATGGAAGACGCCTTTCAGACTAATTAGGATAAAGATAAACATCCGAGAAAAACTTATCTTTATCTGTAATTAGATAAAACGCGTCGCCATGTAGAGACGCCTTTTACACTAATTAAGATAAGGATAAACATCCGGAAAAGAAGTTAAAACAACTTAGGAAACCTAAATGGCGTCGTGACATGCAGACGTCTTTTAGCTAATTAATCAACTGATTAAAATTCTAATTTAAACATCAAAATAAGAATAAATTCTAAATGACGTCCACACAGGTCGACGTCTTTTAGACTTCTTCATATTTTAACTGAAATTTGAGTTAAAATCAATTCAATTAATTAACTTAAATCATATCTTTCTGACCCAACACTTTTAGGTAATTAAAAAGATCAATAAGAATTAACCAATGATTAAATATCAGACCATTCTGAGGTATTATTATATGATATGAAATTTACTCAAAATGATGTCAAAATTAGCGTGTCTACAGCTGCCTCATCTTGGCATCGTCTTTGCGAGGGAGTGAAATGAAATAGAATATACTGAAAAGGTGATGCCAAGGTGTGATGAGATACGCTCTCAACATCACATGATTGAAATTTTTTTCTCAAAATTATCAATGAAGATAGCTCAAAGGAGATCAATAGAATCAATCCTGTCTGGATTAAGGAAATAAAATAAAGTCGATCAACCTCCACGGAGTGGGAAGTATCCCAGGTCGTAGACACTGTAGGTTTCATCACGGGGAGCGTTTACCAGCCAATGTAGACGTGCTACAGCCATGATGGATCTTAAAAGAAAACAAGAAATATTGGATAAAGAGTCCAAGAAAGGATAGAATTCCGATGATATCTTCAAGCAAACCTCAAAGATAATCAAGATACTCAATTCAGAATGGAATATTTCATATCATGTTTGAGTTATTCGATTTAATGGTCTGAAACCTAATCAGTAATTAATCCTTACCACAGTGATTTCAAAATCCTATATGATGCATGTTGGGCTAAAAGAAAAATATAAAGTTAAATAAAATATAAATTAATCAAGGATAATATTGTTAAATTGTCATTAATGAGTCAAGATACTAGTTCCTGTAATCCAGTGCTAAGCCGAAGCTCGTTTATCCACGCACTGTTTCACAAAAGTGGAACCATCATCCTCACTAATTAACAATCCAACGGCCTATCCGTGCGATTAAGAATCCTCTGGAATTATCACCGTTTTTGTTGAAGGGGAACTCAAATCTCAGTTTCATCAAAATCACAAGGTCCTTGATATAATCTAGCAAATATTTAACATATAGTAATTATGATGATGCAAACCAATCACATGAAAGAAGTACAAGGGTAGAAATGACCGTCTTTTTAGCCACGGTCGAGACTTAATAAATTCACACAGTGGGATCTTCTTGATATTTCCAGTTTCATTTGGGTTTTCCTTAATTTCATGCACTCAAAATTCATCAGTAACTTCAAACAAGTGCTTAATTAAGCATTAAAATATGCAATTTTGGGTAAATGACAGAAAGCTTGAAACGCGTCGGGTCGCGCCGACGCCCTTTAACTGTTTAAAATGCGTCGCTTGTCCACGACGCCTTTTAAGTCGCAGAAACAGATTTCTGGTTGTTCTCTACTTGAATTCCAACTCTTCCAATGCTCATCCCTTTTCCAATCTGGAAAAGTCTTAATAGGATCGCAATTCCTTCTTTATAAATATCATTAACTTGTTTCCAAGCAATCCTACCACAATCTAGAGATCCAAGGTTGAGTTTTTCTTCAAGATTCAAGACTTTTTCAAGGTTTCCAAGGTTTTCAAGCTTCAAGAAGAAGGAAATCCGAAAAAGAGGATGAGTTCTTCAAACAAGAGGATGAAGAGGACGTTGGAGAAGATCTCCGACGTGGAGAATCATCTTATTGGAAGGGATCCCAATCACCAAGTAAGTTGAATTAACTTCCCTTTAATTTTTCTTCCTTAAATTCCTCCATGTTCTTCATGTTCTTTAAGTTTTTCATTGATCCTATTTTCCTCTATTTTTCAAACATATCCCATGTTTCCCGGCCCAAGGAGATTCACTTCTCTCCCTTGGATTCGCAAACTTGCAAAAAGTGTTAAGCTTTCCATGCAAGTTTTCATCTCCAAGTGGAACCTTCAAGGATTAGTGGTGCATGCCAAGCACTACAAAAGCTCGAACGTGGATTGGGCGGCCATGGGTACCTTGATCGAGCAGTGGCATCCTCAAACCCATACATTCCTTTTCCCTCAATTCGAGTGTACTATTCTTTTAGAGGAGGCGGAGCTTTTATTGGGTCTTCCAAAGACTAAGGACAAGATGGCTTTGACAAGAGAAAGGATCACCGGTCAACAACTGTTGACGTCAATTATGAAAGATCCCTCAGAAGCTAAAGGATGCCTTACCAATAAAGGGATCAACCTTGCAAAGCTCGCTGAATGGACTTTGTATGAGATCGATGATCTAAGGTAGGACGAAGCTGAGGATGTGATGAAAGCTTTCGTCACGTGCCTTACCGGAGCTCTGTTCTTTCCTGCGCAAGACAACATCTTGGAAGATGATCAGGTCAGTGCTATCTGCGCGATCTTTGAAGGGAAATCTATTAGCACTGCGATCTTGGCCTACCTCTACAGTGGGCTCTCTGCGGCGTCCACGGGTCGACCTCCTTACGGATGCATGCTACTCTTCGCTTTGTGGGTCGAGCTACACTTCAAATTCGAGTACTGCACAAGGATGTCACCAAGACCGTCCCAAATTTACATGAACAGTCCGATCCACTGCATCGCCAATATCGTGAAGTTCAACGAGTGCATGGTCAACAAGGTACCAAAGCTCAAGATTCGGGCCGACTGGAGGGAGTTCCTGAGATGCATGTCGTGGAATATGTTTGACTCTTCTCCACTCGCTCTTATTGGAAAGCCCATCAGAGTACGCCGTGCAGCGGGAGCAGAACTTAAGTTGATTGGAGCTACTGAACTTGTGCTATACAATCCTCATCAGTGCCTTACTCAGCTTAGCTTGAATCGTCATGAATTCCCCGAGTTCTCCCTCACATCTCCGATCAAGAGGCGGGCTTTGGAATCCGATGAAGACTATGAAGCCACAGAACTTATTACCACTTTGTGGAACCTCGGCTTCAGTTATCGTGTAAAATCCTCTAAAGATAGAGATAGATGACTGAAATTTCCATACATTCAAGGACTTCATGAAATTCTTCCTTAAGCGTCCTCTTTTCTTTTCTTTTTCTTTTTGATGTAATAAAGGATTTTATTGAATAAAGAATTTTTTTTTATGCCTTGAAATCTTTCTTCAACTTCCTGTGACGTGTTCATGATTTTTCCCTTAGCAAAAACTGGATTTTTCCTTAAAATATGTCAGTTCGGGTTTGTTAAATCCAAAATGCGTCCACTCAGACAGACGCCTTTCAAAGATAATTCAATTTCCAAATTTCAGATTTATCCTCAAAATCCCGATTAAAGCCTAAACCGCGTCTGCTACCCACGACGCCGTTAAACTCTCTCTCTTACTTTTCCAGAATTCTACCATCAATTCCGTGATTAATCCTCTGAAACGCGTCTGCAAAGGTAGACGCCTTTAATAATAATGCCTTGTATGGTTCTGACCAGAATTGGCGGTAACCTGAAACGTGCCACTCTATGTGGACGCCTTTCAATTAATTTCAAACAGCTGGCCTGCTGCCTTAACTTATGCGCCCTAAAACGCGTCTTTCTGGATAGACGCCTTTCAACCCTTCGTTTACAGACCCGCGGAGCCTCCCCTTTCTTCCTCACTTTCTCCTTTACTCTCTCTCTCCTCGAGCTCCGGCGATCCTCTCCGGCGATTTCTTCCCTCTCTCTCTCTCGAAACCCCCCTTAACTCGGATCATGGAGCGCGGCGAAGGTTCCTGCAAGACCAAGGCCTTGGCCAAGAGGCGACGGACGGCGGCTCCCGTGGAAGAAGCCCCCGAAGAGGTGCCGGCCGCACTCGCCGTGGCGGCGGCGTTCTTGGAGGAAGAAATCCCCCCACCAGCGGCGGTCGAGGGAGGAGAAGAAGAGGAGGAAGCCTTCCACCTGGTAAGTTATCTTGTGGTTTGAATGGGGTGAGGAAAAGAGGGAAGAAAATGGGATTCTTCAAGAACCCGGAATACGGCCTTGAAAGGCGTCCAGACCAGGTGACGCCGTTCAAACGGCGTCGCCCTGGTCCGACGCCGTTCAGGGCTAAATTCCCAATTTTAATTAGGCAGAAAATAATTTCAAATTGCGTTAGGACATGTGGACGCCTTTCAATAAGCGTTCATGTGGCTCGACGCCTTTCAATCCAGAAATATTTTACTAATGAAATTCCTTGTTTTCAAATGCAGGGAACTATGAGGGCAAGGATTTCCTGGGACTTAGTAATAGGTGCCTATAGGGGACTCCCGGACTTCCAGAAGGCGCGCCTGCGCCGGATGGGGTTCGGCGAAGTCTTAGATATCGAGCCATTTTGGCTCGATCTAGTCCTCCTGCTGGTGCTGCGGGAGAGGTGGCATGCGGAAAGCCGGGCTTTCCTAATGCCGTGGGGACACATGGTCCCCACCCTAGAGGATGTGGCCAGGATCACTGGCCTCAGGGTAGAGGGCCGACCGGTAAGTGGGGTGACTTACCCCAACTACCAGGGATTGGCAGAGGCATTATTAGGTATAGAGGTGTCCAGCCTAGGCAGGGAGTCTAGGATGGTCTCTAGGGTAGAAGTGGAGGCTTTCCTAGGATTAGATGAGCCCCGGTGGCGATCTGATGAGACCAGGGAGCAGTTCAGAGATAGGTTAGCCGAGTCGTCCTTCCTTGTATATTACAGTGACCCTAGTCAGGAGGAGGAGGTAGACAGACAGCTGAGGGTCTTTTTAGTTTTCTTCTTCGGTCGGTTACTCTTTGGCATGAAGGGTGACCATATCCATTGTAGGTTTCTGTATTTGTTAGATGACTTAGAGAGTCTAGGGGAGTACGCCTGGGGTGCGGCCCTTCTGGCCCATTTGTTTGCAGATCTTTCCGCGGTCACGCCGGACCGTGAGACAACCGTCAGTGGTTTTTCGCCATTTCTCCAGGTATTAAGTTATTTTTATTATTTGTTCATGTAACGCAATGTGATATGATGCTTTACTAACCTATATGTCCATGCATGCAGGTATGGAGCTACCATTACTTCCCGCTTGGCAGAGCGAGGATCATGAGACCGGGTGCTGTCCCATTGGCCTGGCGCTGGCAGCCGATCGTGGATACAGCGCCACAGCACCACCAGCTGATGGCCCTCCGCCGTTAGTTCCTTGATTATCCGGAGCTTCTGGTGAGTTCTTAACTTGTTTCATTAAATGCAATCTTTCCTTCATTAAATGCAAAATTATTTATATGAATGCATCTAACTTATATGCAGGTGATCTGGCGCCCGTACTTGGGCATGGGCGAGGAGGGCCAGCCGTGGGTGACGGCTGGCAGGAGGAGGTTCGGAAGGCAGATGTGGCTGCACTGCTTGAACGAGATCGAGACCCTCCGCCTCCATCTCGTGATGAGGACCTTGTGCCTCCACCAGGAATGGATCGACGAGGAGGTCCCGGAGGGTGTTGGGAGAAGATGAGGGGCAAGCAAGTCCTCACCGACTGGCGTGCCAAGTTCCCGGAGCAGTACGAGGACTGGCACTGCCGCGGCGTCAGAATGGAGTCCCGGGCAGAGAGTAGCGAGGCCTACCTCCAGCAGTACCGGGCTCACTACGCCGATCAGCTTCGGCTCCTCCGACCGCTCGATGTAAGTATGCTTTTATGCGTCTTCCATTTTATTATTATCTTGATTTATGTTTGTGAATGAATGTATGTATGTGTGATATGCAGGATGCACGCGATGCGGTCATCATCGACCTCCAGGCCGGCCTACATGACGTAGAGGCCCAGCTGGAGCAGGTCCAGAAGGAGCTCTTCGACCTGGTATGTATGCATGAATATGAATGGATGTTTTAATTACTTAATTGTTTTGACGATTAACCACTGACGGTTGTCTTTTGGTGCAGCGAGCCGTCTACACCCAAGCGGCTCCCCCTACACATGGAGCATCATCATCCTCTTCCTCTGCCGCCCATGAGGCTGCTTTGGCTGACCTCCAGAGCCAGCTCGCGTCCGCCATCCACCGAGCCTCTCTTGCGGTGGAGGATCATGCCGCTCAAGTAAGTTTTGTCATTTCCTTTGATTTCTGAACCTGATTTTGATTGCTTGATTGCCTTGGACTAACAATGACTTTTCCTGTAGGTTGCTGAGCTTCATGAAGCCCTTCAGAGGTCTGAAGTGGATGCAGCTCGCGTTCGCGTTCGCGTTCTCGAGGAGCAGGTGGATCGAGTTCGCGATCTAGAGGAGCAGGTGGCTCGTCTCTCCACCGGGGATCTTCCTCGAGAGCTTTCACACCTCCAATCCCGACTGGGGTTTATCACCGAGGAGAGAGAGAGGGAGTGGCTGGAGCGGCAGAAGATGGACTCGGAGATACAGGCGTGCTTGACAGCGTGCTCAGGAGCGCGGGCAGGCGAGTGCTTTCACAGCCAGCGTGGCCATTTCTTCCGGTCAAGCTGGTCCGAGTGTCATGGGTCCGCCGCCGCCTAGAGCTCCACCGCCAGATGCCCAGGACGAGGCTTAGAGCCAGATGGATGAGGGTGCAGGATAGAGTCAGCCTTGAGGGCTTATGTATTTTTTTTCTTATGTGTATCATGTACAAAACACCTTTTGATGATATACATGAAACTTTTGGCCTCCAATCTTGTGTTCCATGTGTTTGCCTTGCGTCCTGTACATCACTTAACAAACAGGTTAAATATCTATTTAGGCTTAGCCCCTTGCCTGACCAAATGAATGGTCAATCAATCTTTTTCTTAAATGAAGGGTCAAGGGGCATAGCCTTTATTAACAAAGGTAATGTGAATAATCAAACTTAAGCTAAATGCAACATACAAGCAGACAGATGCTTACTAAAAATAAAAGAATGAAGCATACCAAATGCAATAAGCAGATGCTAATTGAAATATTTTTGTTATTTTGAAATATGTATTTTTTTTGGATTTTGACATATGTATTTTTTTCTGGATTTTTTGAAATATGCATTTTCTTTTGGATTTTTGAAATATGATTTTTTTTGATTTTGACATATGTATTTTTTTTGGATTTTTGAAATATGATTTTTTATTATTTTGACATATGTATTTTTTTTGAATTTTTGAAATATGTATTTTTTTGGATTTTTGAAATATGATGTGAACTAAAAGACCAGCATGGTACTCAGATCAAATGATCATATTCATTTATTAACTTAATTCCCAAATTGTTCTTTAATAATTTAACTTAAACCCATTGTGCTTGAACTTGTGTTTCCATTCGTGATCCCATTTGATGATTTGATCTTCAGTCAATCTAGGCCGTTCCTTAAGTTTAGAGTACGTCTCTTCAGAAAGAAATGAAGAATAGGTTTAGAAAGCCCATGAGAAGGATCCGGAGACCTAAAAAGACGTTCCTTTCTTACCCTAATATATGTTGGGGTTCGGTCATTTTCTTTCCGGGATATTTATCGACCTTGCGTTCCCTTTTGTTTCATTTCATGGCCTTGATGTAACGTTTGTAGTGTAACGGCCTTTTGATTTGATGTTTGGCTTTTGCCTTTTGCTTTACTTTTTCAATTCTTTTCTTTGGGACGGATCTCCCTTTTTTTTTTATGACGGCCTCCTACTAAGATGGCAGGTATTCTTGGTAGTCTATTCTAAGCCTCGTTCCGACATCATGGGCCGAGTGTAAAAAACAAAATTTTGCTTAAAAAGAATGATTTGTACCTTACACTTTCAGTCAAGCTTTCGGTATTCCTTAGGACTTGACATCTCTTGTTACTCACGAATCAAACGTGTCAGTGTGTGTAGTAATGGGCTTGAGTTAAATTATCCAGACTGATAAGGAAATTTGAATTTATAAATTTTCTGATTCCACTGGTCTTTGTACCATGCTGATTGACTCTTTAACCTAAGGGTAGTATTTCTTAAGATGCAAACCATTCCAGGGGTGAGTTAGCTCTTCTCTTTCTGCATTAACCAGACGGTAAGCATTACCAGGAAAAGCATGTGATACAACATAAGGTCCTTCCCAATTGGGTTGGAGCTTAGAACGTGGACCACCAGGTTTTACAAAAATTCTTTTGACAACCATTTCACCAACTTTGAACTTACGTTCAATGACTTTCTTTTGATAAAAACGTGCGAGTCTATTTTGATAAACTCTTGTATGATTAGCAGCTGACCATCTTTTCTCGTCTAAGAGTTCCAATTGAGCAAGGAGTGTTGAACGGTGTTCATCAATGGAAAATTCCTTGTTCAATTGTACTCTTAATGACGGTATAAGGATCTCGTATGGAACTACCGCCTCCATTCCAAATGTTAAGGAATAAGGAGTTTGCCCAGTGGGCGTGCGGATTGAAGTTCGGTACACCCATAGAGCCTCAACCAATTTTTCTGGCCAGTCTGTGAACTTGTTAGATTTGCACGTCTTTTTGATGATTTTTATCAAAGTCTTGTTAGTTGCCTCTGCTTGGCCATTGCCTTGCGGATAATAAGGAGATGAATGATGCAATGCAATTTTGTACCTGTTGCAAAGGTCTCTCAATTCTTGTGACACGAACTGCGGTCCCTTGTCGGTGACGATGGTGCTTGGAATTCCAAATCTGGTGATGATGTTCCTCATGATGAACTTGCAGACGGTTGATGCTATAACTTCCGTGTATGCTTCGGCTTCTGCCGACTTGGTGAAGTATTCCGTCGCCGTGAGGATGAAAGATTTTTGCTTGATACCGGAATCGGAATTGCCAAAGGGTCCAATGATATCGAAAGCCCACATGGAGAAAGGCCATGGGGAGGAAACAGGATGAAGTGAAGATGCAGGAGAATGAATTTTGTCGGCATGAAGTTGGCACTTAGCACACCTACGGACATATCCTACGCAGTCTTCTTCCATGGTTGGCCAATAAAATCCTTGTCTAAGGATCTTTTTTGCTAGCATTTGTCTATTAACATGGCCACCACAAACTCCAGCGTGAGCTCCTTCCATAACCTTCCAAAGCTCATCTTCGTCTAGACATCTCAGAAGAACTCCATCAAAACCTCTTTTGTATAGTGCTCTCCCAACTAGGGTGTATCGTTGAGCAACTCTCCTGATAGCCCTTTTTTCCTCAGCTGTGGCTTCTTCAAGATACGATTGATCTTCACAATATTTGGCGATTTCATAATACCATGGCTTTTGTTCATCATCCCTCTCTTCTAACAGCTCCATCAACATGATTTTTCTTTTTTCCACCATATCTCCATCTCTGACCTTCTTCAGCAACGTTTCCTTGGTTCTCAGAAACGAAGGGTCTTTCACAGCGGGTGAAAGACGCCTATGAACTATGATTGATTCGGATTGTCTGCTGATTGGAAAATCGAGAGAAGATGCAAGTGAAGCTAGAGCGTCAGCTAAGATGTTCTGATTCCTAGGAACATGGACGAAGATCAATTTGGTAAAAAGCTTTGAATAAGCAGAAGTAAGTTCTTGATAAGGCTTGAGTTTGGGATCAAGGGTTCGATACTTGGTTAACACTTGGCGAAAAATCAATTGTCTATCACCCACAATCCTGAGTTTGGTAACACCATGGGAATGAGCAGCCTCGAGGCCAGCAAGGAGCGCCTCGTATTTAGCTATATTGTTGGTGACTGGAAAGTGAAGCTGAAAGGCTTGCGGAATGGCGATACCTTCGAGTGATAACAGAACAATGCCAATACCCTTTCCATGAGAATTCAGAGCTCCGTCAAAATGCAGAGTCCACATATCATCTCTGACTTGGTCTATGGACATCAGTTCCTCATCCGGAAACTCTGATTGGACTAGATCAAAACGAGGAAGGGGATGATGAGCGAGATGTTTTGCTATGGCATAGCCTTATCGCTTTCTGCTGAATGTAAGTGATATCAAATTGAGATAGAAAGCTTTGCCATCGCGCTAACCTATCAGTAAGAACCGATTTCTCCAGAAGAAATTTGATCGGATTCATCCTAGCAATGAGATGGACTTCATGGGCTAGAAAATAATGCTTCAATTTCTGAACAACCCAGACCAATGCTGCACATGTTTTCTCCATCGCTGTATATCTCTGTTCAGCGGGGTTGAGAAGTTTGGAGAGATAGTAGGCTGCCCTCTCCTTTCCTTCTCCATCCTCTTGTGTTAGGACAACCCCCACTGCATCATCTAGAACAGAAATGTAAAGTATCAATGGTTTGCCTAGAATTGGTGGTCTCAAAACAGGAGGACTTGCCAAATAATTCTTTAATCCATTGAATGCCTCCTGACACTTATCATCCCAATCGAATTTGACTCCTGGCTTGGTAAGCTCGTAGAACGGCTTACACCTTTGTGAGTGCTGGGAGACAAAACGGCGAATAAATTGCAACCTCCCGATTAATCCTCTTAACTCCTTCAAGTTCTTGGGAGGTGGCATCTCTCTGATAGCCTTCGCCTTGTTGGGATCGATTTCAATTCCCCGTTTACTGACAATGAACCCAAGTAATTTCCCTGAAGATACCCCAAATACACATTTCTTGGGGTTCATCTTTAACTGATACTCCCTTGACCTCTCTAACACTCTTGCCAAAACTTTGGCATGCTTAGCCTTCATTTTAGATTTAACCAACAAATCATCCACATACACTTCTAGATCTATATGCATCATGTCATGAAATATTGCCAACATAGCCCTCTGATAAGTGGCTCCAGCATTCTTTAATCCAAATGGCATGACAACATAGCAATATGTTCCCCAAGGCGTAGTGAATGATGTCTTCTCCTGATCTTCTTCTGCCAATTTAATCTGATTGTATCCTGAAAATCCATCCATAAATGATAAAGTCTCATAGCCAGCAGTGTTATCAATAAGTACGTCAATATGAGGCAAAGGAAAATCATCTTTAAGACACGCCCGGTTTAAATCGCGGAAGTCAATGCAAATCCTGACCTTTCTGTCCTTCTTCATAATCGGGAGCATGTTGGCCACCCATTGTGGATAGAGGACAACTCTAATAAATTTAGCTTTATGTAATTTGTCAACCTCTTCCTTCATTTTCAAAGCCATTTGTGGGTCGAATCGCCTTAACTTCTGCTTGACTGGGCTAGCTCCATCCTTTAATGTCAATCTGTGTTCAACTAAGGATGAGTCTAACCCCGGCATATCTTCATAACTCCAGGCGAAAGTGTCCTTATAGTCCTTAAGTACTTGTACCATTGCCTTCTCATCTTCCTCAGAAAGATTCTTGCTGACGAGGACAACCTTAGGTTCGTCTTTAGTCCCTAAATTGATTTCTTTGGTGGGCTCTTCTACGGCAGATGAAGGTTCATCGAATCTCTTCACTCCACTGGCATATGCCTCAGCTGCGTCCTCGTCGTCTTCTTCATCTTCAACAACGGGGTCTTTTTCATGTATCAACTCATACACCCCATATCCATCATTGACTAACTCATCGTCCATACAGTCTTCTGGCATATGAATGGGATTTTCTAATAGCTGAGGGATTAAAGAGCAAGAAAGGCATCTATCAGCTAAGTCCTGGAGGTATCTATCTGGAATTCGCCTACCCTTAGGTTTCCTAGACTTCCTAACCTGACTAACCTGCTTAGAACTAGACTGCCTAACTTCACTAAACTCCCTATTCTGACCTAATGAAGATGAAGTAGAATGAAAATCATGGGATACAAATGGAAATACACGAGAATCCTCCTGAGGGGAGGGGCAGAGTAGATTTAGAAGAGAATCTTGACCGAAAGACCCGTGCGATGGGGTGTAATCGGCCAAGTAAGAGGTTTCCTCAATGAGGATCTGGGAAGAATTTGTTGCCAGATTGACGTTTTTTTTTGGACAATAGAGGAGTTAAGCATAAAACAGGAATGAACATGAATAGAAGGGGAATTAGATGGAGGAAATGGCACCAAGGCCAAAGGATTAGGGGGATCATACAACAGTATGTCCCAGATTAAATCATACATCCTCTCTAGATCGAGAGGAGGTGGTGGAATGAGGTCCCGGGGGGACAGAGTAATCATAACGGGCGGGGCCCGTGGAATGTCTTCAATGATGACCCGCGACCAAGTCGGGGTCAAGAGCAAAGTGCGAAACAAGGTGTGAAGCATGAAAACATGAGAAGGATAAGTCTCCCTCCAGAGCAGATCCGTGGTGTAGCCAGCTTCGTAGGGGTCATCTGGCTCCCCTTCATCAGTCTCTTCTGACAGCAGTATCCTCTTGTCGAAAATAGCGCCAGGACCTTCGATCAGCTCATCGATCTGTGGCGGCCACTTGGGTTCTGCAGGATCGAGAAACAGCCTGTTCAGCGCGATGTAGAGGTCTCTCAGATCGAACCACCTGTAGCATTCACATTCAGGATCTTGGAATTTTCTCCTCTTCATAGGCCGCAGGGCCTCCAAAGATTGGTACGTGAGTAGTTCTGAGCAGTGTCTAGCCAAGTCTCTCCTATATATATCATGGAAGTCAAAACATGAAATAATGACCACCGTGTTGTCATGGCTTATTACGGGCCCCTTTACAAAATGAGTGTATAGGGTCCATGTTAGGGGGTCCCGACCTTCCTTGGGCGGTGTAGACATGGTCTCCCAGACTTTCTGGCCGCATTCATTCTCTGCTTGCTGAACAATGTCTTGTTTCATTTTTCTCGGCCTATAGCCCAAGCCGCTTCCAGGTGCTCCTCAGTGATCTTTGACAAGAGTGGTCCTGCCTTGTAATTGTGTGCCCAGACCTCTTCCAGGCTGATAGCCATTCTTCATCATTATTCTCCATCTTGAGGTACTCATGCACTTCCCCCTTTTTATGGCATTTAACGGGTAAGGAGAAATAGTGGCTGTTTTCAGAGGATCAGCCACTGGATGGTAAACCTGTAATACCGACAGAAAAGGTTGTCGGCCAGGTGAAGAAGTGGGTTTGACATTCAAAGAATGAGCAGCAGCAAGGATCGGCATGCTCGTAACCTTAACAATTCGTCCTTTAAAGGGGAATTAGAGGCATTGATGATTCGTGGAGGGTCGATTTCCAGGATGTGAAATTCGACCTCTGCATGACTTATAGGGCCTAGCTCCACTTTCAAATAAACCATTCCCAGAGGGGAACGGGTGGAATTATCATATGCCGTAACGGAGATGGGGTTAGGCAGCCATTTTTCCTTGGGCACACCACACAGTTCCAGGGTCTTCGGAGGTAAAACATTGGTTGAAGGCCCGGTGTCAACCAGGCATGCATCTACGGCCTTTTTGCAGATGTTTACCGTAATGCTCAGAGCCATGCTTCTGGCTGCTGGTGGTGCTAGTTCCGATGTATGAAATGTAATGGAGGGCTAATCCCCCTGAGGAACTAATAGTGCTACAATCTTTTCCACCGGCACGTCCTCGTTGACCATCACCTTCTGCAGATATTCCATCAGAGCTTCTTGGTGAGTCTTCGATCTTTTAATCAGTTCAAGTACGGAGATCCGTGCCGGTGTCTGGTCAAGGTACTTCAACAAATCACCTTGAGTGCCTGGTGCACTCTCTTCATTGTGTGCTTCCTCTGTCAGCTGTGATGGGCCGTCTCTAACTGTTGACTGAGGAAAGAGTTTGTTGAAAATCCTCCCACTCCGGAGCGCATGTTCCTCAACCGTGGAAGGTCCGGGTGATACTTTGAGTCCCACAGGGTTGGATGGTGCGGATGGTGCGGGGTGTTGGTATGTGGGTGATGGCGTGGGGTTAGGTGGTGGTGGCATGGTGCAGATTAAAGGTCTAGACAGTTGGACGGTGGATGGGTAAGTGATTGGGGTGGATGAAGTGGGGAATGGCATGCGTAATAGTGGTTTAGAAGGTTGGATGGTATCTGGGTAGGCGGTAGTGGTAGCGGGCGAAGTAGGGAAAGGTACGCGTAGTAGTGGTCTGGATGGTAGGAGGGGTGCGTAATTGGTTTGCGGGGGGTTATTTAGTGGAGGCGTAGTGGTATGGGGTGTAATGGGCTTAAGGAAAGCGGGTGGTGGTAATGGGTTAGTGGGTGCGGGTGAGTGATATGCAGGTGTTGGTATAGGGGTAATGGTAATGGGCTGTGGTCTGGGTATATGGATGGTGCAGCGTGGTGGTTGTTCTGCAGTACTCGGAATGTGACCCGTCGAATAAATAGAGGAAGAGTCCTCTATCCTCCACTGTTGCCCGCGGTTAGCCTCAGACCGGCTATTTGTCAGAATAGGGGCAACTTGGTTTTGGTTTTGGTGCTCCGGAAGCGGGTTCTGCACTATGCCCATGTTCGGTGGTGGTGCTGCTTGTGCTGGTGCCCTTGCTTACTGCTGCGGCTGCTGCTGTTGTGGTCTTCTCGCCTTTAAGGCAGATATATACTTTTTCATCTCCTCCTAGTCAATGCCACCCTGCTCGTTGAGATCATGAATGTAATCTCTAAATTGAAAGCAGGTGTCAATAGTGTGTCCAGGTTGCCTATGGAAATAGCAATACCTAGACGTGTCGGCATTTTGGGGCCAAATCGCCTTTTCTCTTGGCAGGACTAAGGCATTAGCTGCCATTAGAGCACTAAAAATCTCCGCCAAGGACTCTGGGAGGACTGGGTATTCTGCCCTCTTTGGGCCTAGAGGTCTTCTCTGCTGGTTGTAGTCAGCAAGAGGAGGGACATTATGATATGCCGGCGGTGCGCGCAGCTGATACTGCTGTTGCTGCTGGTACTGCTGTTGTTGTGGCTGCTGGTACTGTAATTGCCGTTGCGGCAGCTGCGTGGCTGCTGTTGTTGTTGTTCCTGGTTCGGCTGTTGAGGCCGCTGATATTGGGGCTGCTGGTATTGAGGGTTTGGCTGTTGCCTATACCCCTGCTGGTTCGGCTGTGGTGGCCTCTGGTACTGTTGTTGACTCCTCACGAACTGGGGCGAATTGTTGTTCATACTGCTGACTTGCTCATGAGAGAGTGTGCCCTCAGTAGTTGGACCTGTGCTGGGAGAATTCGACACTGCAGGCTTCCGAGGTGGAGGCCTGCTAGGTCTGTGAGGATCAAAGACGCTAGAGAACGTAGCGTCCTTGAAGGCATTCTGACAGTACTGCGCTCTTTCATAAAGCTCTGCCATGCTGGTCAGATTGTTCAGGGAGAGGACTAGTTTGAACTGGGGCGTAGCATTGGAAATCAGCATCTTCACTTGCTCTGACTCGGACAAGTGATCTTTTACTTTCTCGGCCAAGCCTCGCCATCTGTCGGCAAAACTGACGAACTCCTCATCAGGTTTCATCTTCTCTGCTATTAAGTCAGTGATGGACAGAGAGGGAGCGACTCTGTCTTGGTGTCGTTGAATGAATTTTCGGGAAACGATACCACAATCTTCTACTTCGGAGGGTTCCAAGGAAAAGAACCACTCGAGGGCTGGTCCCTCTAAAGATCTCCTGAACAAAAAGGCCAACGACCTCTTGTCGTTTTGCCAGAAGGATGACTCGTACATGAACTCCTTCAAGTGGGTGAAGGGGTCACCAGTACCGTTATACTTTCGGTACACTGGCATCTCGGAGGGTGGCAGGTGGAACACTTGCAGGCTTGGTAAGTTGATTTCCGGTGCAGCTTTGACCCCCATCATCTTCTGGAGGTTGTTGAATTGTTCATCCATGCGCTCCATCTTCGCCAGCAACGCTTGTGTTGTTGGATCAGCCTGGGGAGGAGGGGGAGGTGGAGGTACTTGATAGGCCTATTGCCTAGAGTACGTCGGACAAGGAGGACAGTAAAGAGGAGGTCCGGCAGAGCTTCCGCCATGCTCGAGGACATTTTGGTAAGCGTGCGTCAGCGGTCTGGCCGGTTGCCTGGAAGATGAAAGTTGCGGCCCAGCTGGCCGAGAAGTGAATATGGAGGCCTTCCATGGCCTGATGAATGTAGGGGGGATGAAGAGGAGGTTGCTGAGGGATGGCAGGGGGAGCTGTAGGGTTCGGCTCGGCAGACTGCATGGGCGTCTTCCCCTTCAGAATGGACTGGATCGCCTCGAACTGCTGAGGGTCCAGACGGGAGGCAAGAACTCCCAAAGCATTTACAAGATCCGATGGATCAGAAGATGAGGGATCATCAGGATTCATGTCCCCCTCAAAGGTAGGATTAGGGACCGCATGCACATGCGGGGGAGGATCAAGATATTGATCATGAGGATGATAAAGAGGGGTTCGGACATTCCCCTCATGTCGAACGGGAACATGAATAGAATTACGGGAGGCATCAGCATCTCTCCCGCTCTCAAAATTGTAATCGGAATCGTGAGGGGCATTAGCATCTCCCTCGTAGTTGATCATGGCGTCTGGAGCCACGCTCAAGTCCCTGCCTGATCGGAGCAACATGATATTAGATTTTTTTTTCAGAGATTGACAAACAAGTTGCACAGAGATTAAACAAACAAGTGGATGTTTAACGTGATTTTAGGATTCCTTGTTCGATTATTTGGATTTAATTAAATCACAAATTCGCTCAAGCGATAGGATCCTAGTTTCAGTTCAATGTCTACCATTATATTCTATGGCTTTCTCTCACAACATTTATGGAAATCTAACCGGGACTTCAACTGGTACAACCTGCTCGATGATCAAGGAGGAATACCTTGATTTTGGGGACTTATGGAGGTCTTTAATGCCAACTACTCTAGTCTGATCGAGGGACCGACCCAATCAGAGAGAGTTGATGACGTCAAGAAGTGTGTTCTTAAGAAGAGGAGGGTGTTAGCCTCAATGCGTATGACCTGTGGCCTGGGTGGCCTCTAATGCTTAATATATAATGGGTAATAGCACACAGATCACAAAAATTTGAGAACTGAAGAAGAAATCAGAAACTACCTGAATCGCGTCGCTGTTGGTTGACGCTATTCAAACAGAGTCTTAATTTTTCGCAGAAGCTCAAATAGCAGACATCAGAGAAATGAGACTGAAAGGCGTCTAGGTATGACGACGCAGTTTGAAATGCGTCGCTGTTCCTGGACGCTTTTCAAGTCGCAGATGCAGTTTTCCAGGAGGAATTTCTGGATTGATTCCCCCTCAAACAGGATAAAAACGATAAATAATCAGCTCATGCAAAAGATTTTTTTGTTTCAAGTTTTAACAGGATGATTTTATCAACTAAACAACTAAGATATCAATCAATCACACAACATTTCATCTCAAAAACACTTTTTCAACTAATCAACGGGGAGGGCAAGATCTTGCCACAGGGGTGTGCACGTGGTGCACGTAGGAAATTAACTAAAGTAAAAACACTCACCAATTGGTGAGGGCGTGTCGAGAGACACAAGTGGTGCACCGTGGGTGTCCGATTGATGACAGCAAGAACAAAGAACTAAGAGATGGCGAGACCAAGTCCCACCGTGATCGCCAAAAAAGCTGTGAGTGCTTAAAATGAGTGTGTGATTATCATGAAAAATCTATGTTGTTTAAGTACAAAATAAAACTTATTAAAAAGAAACTAAGTGAAGTGATCGCCAGAAACTTTTGACTAAAAAGTTCCAAAATAAAGAGTTTGATCGCCTACCTGTTTGGACGTGGGAGATGTTGAGCTTTTGGTTCCCCTCCTTCAGCCGGCTAAAGAAAGAGAGTCCTTTCTTGTCTTTATTCTTGCTTTGATTGTTGTTGAGTTCTTGAGGATCGTCCAGAGTCCTTGTTGTTTGCTGTTGATTTCCGCCCTTTTGATTCTCCTTTGTACTTGTTGAAAAATAGAAAGAAAGATCAATTATGAGAACTTAGGCAAAAGTAGTATCCATTCTAAACAGAGTTTTAAACATGCAACTAAACAGAAAACTCACTTGTTGAGTGGTCTTTTAAACCCCTTAATCAAATAGGTTTTGAAAATAATGCTAGTGTTGTGTGTGTTGCATGGAGTGATGTGATGAAGAATGCAAGATTAATGAGATGAAAATGCAGAAATGAATTGAAAGTTAATGATGGATGGCCCCTGGAAAGCCTTGGTCTTGGATGGATGAAGAATGGATGCCGACTTCTAGAAACAGCAGCACTTCAGCGTTTGGACGTCGTTGCTTCGATTTTCACTCAATTATCACTTTGATATCACTTCAATCACTAACTCTTTCACCCATTCAAGAGGCAAGGTATTTATAGACTTCTCTGAGTCCACGGATTTACATGAAGAAATTTCGAGATTTATCCATCTTAACCAACAGATAAATACAGATTAATTCATCTTTATTTGTAATTATTTAAAACGCGTCGCCCATGGAAGATGCATTTCAGACTAATTAGGATAAAGATAAACATCTGAGAAAAACTTATCTTTATCTATAATTAGATAAAACACGTCGCCTTGTAGAGACGCCTTTTACACTAATTAAGATAAGGATAAACATCCGGAAAAGAAGTAGAAACAACTTAGGAAACCTAAATGGCATCGTGACATGCAGACGTCTTTTAGCTAATTAATCAACTGATTAAAATTCAAATTTAAACATCAAAATAAGAATAAATTCTAAATGACGTCCACACAGGTCGACGTCCTTTAGATTTGTTCATATTTTAACTGAAATTTGAGTTAAAATCAATTCAATTAATTAACTTAAATCATATCTGTCAGACCCAACACTTTTAGGTAATTAAAAAGATCAACAAGAATTAACCAATAATTAAATATCAGACCATTCTGAGACATTATTATATGATATGACATTTACTCGAAATGATGTCAAAATTAGCGTGTCTACATTCACTTAAATAATGATAAGACTAGAGTCAGTTAAATAATGATATGAATATATCTATAGTGTTGACTATAGTGAGCTCAAGTCTCCCTCAAAACGCCCTTTTCTCCACCTTGAAAAATAAAATAAAAAATTATCAAAAAATTTTAAGTATTCCAATACCCCGAACAGGTTCGATGGTGTAGTGGTTATATAATCACTTCACTTAAATAATGACAAGACTACAGTCGGTCAAATAATGATATGAATATATATATAGGGGTTGATTATGGTGCTAGGGCTCCCTCAAAACTCCCTTTTCTCCATCTTAAAATGTGAAATAAAAAATTATAAAAAAAATTAAATATTCAAATACCCCAAATAGGTTCCATGGTGTAGTGGTTATCCCTCTGGGCTCTGAATCCAGCGACCTGGGTTCGAATCCCGGTGGAACCTTCTTGAAGTGATTTACGATTCATTTTCTGATGTTAGATAAGTAATTGTTACAGTTTTATTTTCTGGTATTTAACAAGCAAAAATATCCCCTAGGGTTATACATTTTAGTTTTCGGTAAAAATGTCAAAAACTAGTAAAAATAATAGATACTTTTGTTTCTAGTTTTGCTCCCCTTTGATTTGAAAATGGATCTTAAAAAGGGATAAGAGACCTTTGACCTTTGAGACCTTTTGCTATTACCATTTTATTATCTATGGATCTTAAAAAAGGATAAGAGACCCTTGACCTTTGAGACCTTTTGCTATTACCATTTTATTATCTTTGATATTAAATAAGCAAAAATGTCAAAAACTAGTAAAAACAGAAGGGAACATATATGTGATCCTCGACCTTTGAGACACTTAGCAACTATTGTTTTATATATTGTATACATGACTTGCTTCGTTTTATCTTATGACATTAACCAAGTAAAAATGAATATATGAACATAAGAAACATCTCCCATGGCAGCCTCTAACTAATATCATCATTTGTAAACAAGTACACTTTACCATTTTATTTTTTGATATTTATCAAGTTAAAGTATGGTTATTCTTTACTAAATTATGATTAAAGATAAATAAATCGTCCTTCCTGTGGATACTTACTCTAGACTGTTTTACATCCGCATATATACTCACTTCACTGAAATAATGACAAGACTAGAGTCTGTTAAATAATGATACGAATATATCTATAGTGTTGACTATAGTGAGCTCAAGTCTCCATCAAAACGCCCTTTTCTCCACCTTGAAAAATAAAATAAAAAATTATCAAAAAATTTTAAGTATTCCAATACCCCGAACAGGTTCGATGGTGTAGTGGTTATATAATCACTTCACTTAAATAATGACAAGACTACAGTCGGTCAAATAATGATATGAATATATATATAGGGGTTGATTATGGTGCTAGGGCTCCCTCAAAACTCCCTTTTCTCCATCTTAAAATGATAAATAAAAAATTATAAAAAAAATTAAATATTCAAATACCCCAAATAAGTTCCATGGTGTAGTGGTTATCCCTCTGGGCTCTGAATCCAGCGACCTGGGTTCGAATCCCGGTGGAACCTTCTTGAAGTGATTTACGATTTATTTTCTGATGTTAGATAAGTAATTGTTACAGTTTTATTTTCTGATATTTAACAAGCAAAAATATCCCCTAGGGTTATACGTTTTAGTTTTCGGTAAAAATGTCAAAAACTAGTAAAAATAATAGATACTTTTGTTTCTAGTTTTGCTCTCCTTTGATTTGAAAATAGATCTTAAAAAGGGATAAGAGACCTTTGACCTTTGAGACCTTTTGCTATTACTATTTTATTATCTATGGATCTTAAAAAAGGATAAGAGACCCTTGACCTTTGAGACCTTTTGCTATTACCAATTTATTATCTTTGATATTAAATAAGGAAAAATGTCAAAAACTAGTAAAAACAGAAGGGAACATATATGTGATCCTCGACCTTTGAGACACTTAGCTACTATTGTTTTATATATTATATACATGACTTGCTTCGTTTTATCTTATGACATTAACCAAGTAAAAATGAATATATGAACATAAGAAACATCTCCCATGGCAGCCTCTAACTAATATCATCATTGTAAACAAGTACACTTTACCATTTTATTTTTTGATGTTTATCAAGTTAAAGTATGGTTATTATTTACTAAATTATGATTAAAGATAAATAAATCGTCCTTCCTGTGGATACTTACTCTAGACTGTTTTACATCCGCATATATACTCACTTCACTGAAATAATGACAAGACTACAGTGAGTTAAATAATGATATGAATATATCTATAGTGTTGATTATACTGAGCTCAAGTCTCCCTCAAAACGCCCTTTTCTCCATCTTAAAAAATAAAATAAAAAATTATCAATATTTTTTAAGTATTCCAATACCCCAAACAGGTTCGATGGTGTAGTGGTTATATAATCACTTCACTTAAATAATGACAAGACTACAGTCGGTCAAATAATGATATGAATATAGATATAGGGGTTGATTATGGTGAGTCTAGGGCTCCCTCAAAACTCCCTTTTCTCCATCATAAAATGTAAAATAAAAAATTTTAAAAAAATTAAATATTCAAATACCCAAACTAGGTTCCATGGTGTAGTGGTTATCACTCTGGGCTTTGAATCCAGCGACCTGGGTTCGAATCCCGGTGGAACCTTCTTGATGTGATTTACGATTTATTTTCTAATGTTAGATAAGTAATTGTTACTATTTTCTTTTCTGGTATTTAAGAAGCAAAAATATCGCCTAGGGTTATACATTTTAGTTTTCGGTAAAAGTGTCAAAAACTAGTAAAAATAAAAGATACTTTTGTTTCTATTTTTGCTCTCCTTTGGTTTGAAAATGGATCTTAAAAAGGGATAAGAGACCTTTGACCTTCGAGAGCTTTTGTTATTACCGTTTTATTATCTATGGATCTTAAAAAAGGATAAGAGACCCTTGACCTTTGAGACCTTTTGCTATTACCATTTTATTATCTTTGATATTAAATAAGTAAAAATGTCAAAAACTAGTAAAAACAGAAGGGAACATATATGTGATCCTCGACCTTTGAGACACTTAGCTACTATTGTTTTATTGTTTTTTATATTATATACATGACTTGCTTCGTTTTATCTTATGACATTAACCAAGTAAAAATGAATATATGAACATAAGAAACATCTCCCATGGCAGCCTCTAACTAATATCATCACTGTAAACAAGTACACTTTACCAATTTATTGTTTGATATTTATCAAGTTAAAGTATGGTTATTATTTACTAAATTATGATTAAAGATAAATAAATCGTCCTTCCTGTGGATACTTACTCTAGACTGTTTTACATCCGCATATATACTCACTTCACTGAAATAATGACAAGACTAGAGTCAGTTAAATAATGATATGAATATATCTATAGTGTTGACTATAGTGAGCTCAAGTCTCCCTCAAAATGCCCTTTTCTCCACCTTGAAAAATAAAATAAAAAATTATCAAAAAATTTTAAGTAGTCCAATACCCCAAACAGGTTCGATGGTGTAGTGGTTATATAATCACTTCACTTAAATAATGACAAGACTACAGTCGATCAAATAATGATATGAATATATATATAGGGGTTGATTATGGTGAGTCTAGGGCTCCCTCAAAACTCCCTTTTCTCCATCTTAAAATGTAAAATAAAAAATTATAAAAAAAATTAAATATTCAAATACCCCAAATAGGTTCCATGGTGTAGTGGTTATCACTCTGGGCTCTGAATCCAGCGACCTGGGTTCGAATCCCGATAGAACCATCTTGAAGTGATTTACGATTTATTTTCTAATGTTAGATAAGTAATTGTTACAGTTTTATTTTCTAGTTATTAACAAGCAAAAATATCCCCTAGGGTTATACATTTTAGTTTTCGGTAAAAATGACAAAAACTGGTAAAAATAATAAATACTTTTGTTTCTAGTTTTGCTCTCCTTTGATTTGAAAATGGATCTTAAAAAGGGATAAGAGACCTTTGACCTTTGAGACCTCTTGCTATTACCATTTTATTATCTATGGATCTTAATAAAGGATAAGAGACCCTTGACCTTTGAGAGCTTTCGCTATTACCATTTTATTATCGTTGATGTTAAATAAGTAAAAATGTCAAAAACTAGTAAAAATAGAAGGGAACATATATGTGATCCTCGACCTTTGAGACACTTAGCTACTACTGTTTTATTGTTTTTTATATTATATACATGACTTGCTTCATTTTATCTTATGACATTAACCAAGTAAAAATGAATATATGAACATAAGAAACATCTCCCATGGCAGCCTCTAACTAATATCATCATTGTAAACAAGTACACTTTCCCATTTTATTTTTTGATATTTATCAAGTTAAAGTATGGTTGTTATTTACTAAATTATGATTAAAGATAGATAAATTGTCCTTCCTGTGGATACGCACTCTAGACTGTTTTACATCCGCATATATACTCACTTCACTTAAATAATGACAAGACTAGAGTCAGTTAAATAATGATATGAATATATCTATAGTGTTGACTATAGTGAGCTCAAGTCTCCCTCAACACGCCCTTTTCTCCACCTTGAAAAATAAAATAAAAAATTATCAAAATTTTTTAAATATTCCAATACCCCAAACAGGTTCGATGGTGTAGTGGTTATATAATCACTTCACTTAAATAATGACAAGACTACAGTCGGTCAAATAATGACATGAATATATATATAGGGGTTGATTATGGTGAGTCTCGGGCTCCCTCAAAACTCCCTTTTCTCCATCTTAAAATGTAAAATAAAAAATTATAAAAAAAATTAAATATTCAAATACCCCAAATAGGTTCCATGGTGTAGTGGTTATCACTCTGGGCTCTGAATCCAGCGACCTGGGTTCGAATCCCAGTGGAACCTTCTTGAAGTGATTTACGATTTATTTTCTGATGTTAGATAAGTAATTGTTACAGTTTTATTTTCTGGTATTTAACAAGCAAAAATATCGCCTAGAGTTATACATTTTAGTTTTCAGTAAAAATGTCAAAAACTAGTAAAAATAATACATACTTTTGTTTCTATTTTTGCTCTCCTTTGATTTGAAAATGGATCTTAAAAAGGGATAAGAGACTTTTGACCTTCGAGGGCTTTTGCTATTACCATTTTATTATCTATGGATCTTAAAAAAGGATAAGAGACCCTTGACCTTTGAGACCTTTTGCTATTACCATTTTATTATCTTTGATATTAAATAAGTAAAAATGTCAAAAACTAGTAAAAACAGAAGGGAACATATATGTGATCCTCGACCTTTGAGACACTTAGCTACTACTGTTTTATTGTTTTTTATATTATATACATGACTTGCTTCATTTTATCTTATGACATTAACCAAGTAAAAATGAATATATGAACATAAGAAACATCTCCCATGGCAGCCTCTAACTAATATCATCATTGTAAACAAGTACACTTTCCCATTTTATTTTTTGATATTTATCAAGTTAAAGTATGGTTTTTATTTACTAAATTATGATTAAAGATAGATAAATTGTCCTTCCTGTGGATACGCACTCTAGACTGTTTTACATCCGCATATATACTCACTTCACTTAAATAATGACAAGACTAGAGTCAGTTAAATAATGATATGAATATATCTATTGTGTTGACTATAGTGAGCTCAAGTCTCCCTCAAAACGCCCTTTTCTCCACCTTGAAAAATAAAATAAAAAATTATCAAAATTTTTTAAATATTCCAATACCCCAAACAGGTTCGATGGTGTAGTGGTTATATAATCACTTCACTTAAATAATGACAAGACTACAGTCGGTCAAATAATGACATGAATATATATATAGGGGTTGATTATGGTGAGTCTCGGGCTCCCTCAAAACTCCCTTTTCTCCATCTTAAAATGTAAAATAAAAAATTATAAAAAAAAATTAAATATTCAAATACCCCAAATAGGTTCCATGGTGTAGTGGTTATCCCTCTGGGCTCTGAATCCAGCGACCTGGGTTCGAATCCCAGTGGAACCTTCTTGAAGTGATTTACGATTTATTTTCTGATGTTAGATAAGTAATTGTTACAGTTTTATTTTCTGGTATTTAACAACCAAAAATATCGCCTAGAGTTATACATTTTAGTTTTCAGTAAAAATGTCAAAAACTAGTAAAAATAATACATACTTTTGTTTCTATTTTTGCTCTCCTTTGATTTGAAAATGGATCTTAAAAAGGGATAAGAGACTTTTGACCTTCGAGGGCTTTTGCTATTACCATTTTATTATCTATGGATCTTAAAAAAGGATAAGAGACCCTTGACCTTTGAGACCTTTTGCTATTACCATTTTATTATCTTTGATATTAAATAAGTAAAAATGTCAAAAACTAGTAAAAACAGAAGGGAACATATATGTGATCCTCGACCTTTGAGACACTTAGCTACTATTGTTTTATTGTTTTTTATATTAAATACATGACTTGCTTCGTTTTATCTTATGACATTAACCAAGTAAAAATGAATATATGAACATAAGAAACATCTCCCATGGCAACCTCTAACTAATATCATCATTGTAAACAAGTACACTTTACCATTTTATTTTTTGATATTTATCAAGTTAAAGTATGGTTATTATTTACTAAATTATGATTAAAGATAAATAAATTGTCCTTCCTGTGGATACGCACTCTAGACTGTTTTACATCTGCATATATACTCACTTCACTGTGAGTGCTTAAAATGAGTGTGTGATTATCATGAAAAATCTATGTTGTTTAAGTGCAAAATAAAACCTATTAAAAAATAACTAAGTGAAGTGATCGCCAGAAACTTTTGACTTAAAAGTTCCAAAAGAAAGAGTTTGATCGCCTACCTGTTTGGACGTGGGAGATGTTGAGCTCTTGGTTCCCCTCCTTCAGCCGGGCTGAAGAAAGAGAGCCCTTTCTTGTCTTTGTTCTTGCTTTGATTCCTGTTGAGTTCTTGAGGATCGTCTAGAGTCCTTGTTGTTTGCTGTTGATTTCCTCCCTTTTGATTCTCTTTTGTACTTGTTGAAAAATAGAAAGATAGAGCAATTATGAGAACTTAGGCAAAAGTAGTATCCATTCTAAACAGAGTTTTAAACATGCAACTAAACAGAAAACTCACTTGTTGAGTGGTCTTTTAAACCCCTTAATCAAATAGGTTTTGAAAATAATGCTAGTGTTGTGTGTGTTGCATGGAGTGATGTGATGAAGAATGCAAGATTAATGAGATGAAAATGCAGAAATGAATTGAAAGTTAATGATGGATGGCCCCTGGAAAGCCTTGGTCTTGGATGGATGAAGAATGGATGCCGACTTCTGGAAACAGCAGCACTTCAGCGTTTGGACGTCGTTGCTTCGATTTTCACTCAATTATCACTTTGATATCACTTCAATCACTAACTCTTTCACCCATTCAAGAGGCAAGGTATTTATAGACTTATCTGAGTCCACGGATTTACATGAAGAAAGTTTGAGATTTATCCATCTTAACCAACAGATAAATACGGTTTAATTCATCTTTATCTGTAATTATCTAAAACGCGTCGCCCATGGCAGACGCCTTTCAAACTAATTAGGATAAAGATAAACATCTGGAAAAAACTTATCTTTATCTGTAATTAGATAAAACGCGTCGCCTTGTAGAGACGCCTTTTACACTAATTAAGATAAGGATAAACATCCGGAAAAGAAGTAGAAACAACTTAGGAAACCTAAATGGCGTCGTGACATGCAGACATCTTTTAGCTAATTAATCAACTGATTAAAATTCTAATTTAAACATCAAAATAAGAATAAATTCTAAATGACGTCCACACAGGTCGACGTCTTTTAGACTTCTTCATATTTTAACTGAAATTTGAGTTAAAATCAATTCAATTAATTAACTTAAATCATATCTGTCTGACCCAACACTTTTAGGTAATTAAAAAGATCAATAAGAATTAACCAATGATTAAATATCAGACCATTCTGAGGCATTATTATATGATATGAAATTTACTCGAAATGATGTCAAAATTAGCGTGTCTACAACTGCCTTACCTTGGCATCGTCTTTGCAAGGGAGTGAAATGAAATAGAATGTACTGAAAAGGTGATGCCAAGGTGTGATGAGATACGCTCTCAACATCACATGATTGGAATTTTTTTCTCAAAATTATCAATGAAGATAGCTCAAAGGAGATCAATAGAATCAATCCTGTATGGATTAAGGAAATAAAATAAAGTCGATCAACCTCCACGGAGTGGGAAGTACCCCAGGTCGTAGACACTGTAGGTTTCATCACGGGGAGCGTTTACCAGCCAATGTGGACGTGCTACAACCATGATTGATCTTAAAAGAAAACAAGAAATATTGGATAAAGAGTCTAAGAAAGGATAGAATTCCGATGATATCTTCAAGCAAACCTCAAAGATAATCAAGATACTCAATTCAGAATGGAATATTTCATATCATGTTTGAGTTATTCGATTTAATGGTCTGAAACCTAATCAGTAATTAATCCTTACCACAGTGATTTCAAAATCCTATATGATGCATGCTGGGCTAAAAGAAAAATATAAAGTTAAATAAAATATAAATTAATCAAGGATAATATTGTTAAATTGTCATTAATGAGTCAAGATACCAATTCCTGTAATCCAGTGCTAAGCCGAAGCTCGTTTATCCACGCACTGTTTCACAAAAGTGGAACCATCATCCTCACTAATTAACAATCCAACGGCCTATCCGTGCGATTAAGAATCCTTTGGAATTATCACCGTTTTTGTTGAAGGGGAACTCAAATCTCAGTTTCATCAAAATCACAAGGTCCTTGATATAATCTAGTAAATATTTAACACATAGTAATTATGATGATGCAAACCAATCACATGAAAGGAGTACAAGGGTAGAAATGACCGTCTTTTTAGCCATGGTCGAGACTTAATAAATTCCCAGAGTGGGATCTTCTTGATATTTCCAGCTTCATTTGGGTTTTCCTTAATTTTCTGCACTCAAAATTCATCAGTAACTTCAAACAAGTGCTTAATTAAGCATTAAAATATGGAATTTCGGGTAAATGACAGAAAGCTTGAAACGCGTCGGGTCGCGCTGACGCCCTTTAACTGTCTAAAATGCGTCGCTTGTCCACGACGCCTTTTAAGTCGCAGAAACAGATTTCTGGTTGTTCTCTACTCGAATTCCAACTCTTCCAATGCTCATCCCTTTTCCAATCTGGAAAAGTCTTAATAGGATTGCAATTCCTTCTTTATAAATATCATTAACTTGTTTCCAAGCAATCCTACCACAATCTAGAGATCCAAGGTTGAGTTTTTCTTCAAGATTCAAGACTTTTTCAAGGTTTCCAAGGTTTTCAAGCTTCAAAAAGGAGGAAATCTGAAAAAGAGGATGAGTTCTTCAAACAAGAGGATGAAGAGGACACTGGAGAAGATCTTCGACGTGGAGAATCACCTTATTGGAAGGGATCCCAATCTCCAAGTAAGTTGAATTAACTTCCCTTCAATGTTTCTTCCTTAAATTCCTCCATGTTCTTCATGTTCTTCAAGTTTTTCATTGATCCTATTTTCCTCTATTTTTCAGACATATCCCATGTTTCCCGGCCCAATTCACTTCTCTCCCTTGGATTCGCAAACTTGTAAAAAGTGTTAAGCTTTCCATGCAAGTTTTCATCTCCAAGTGGAACCTTCAAGGATTAGTGGTGCATGCCAAGCACTACAAAAGCTCGAACGTGGATTGGGCGGCCATGGGTGCCTTGATTGAGCAGTGGCATCCTCAAACCCATACATTCCTTTTCCCTCAATTCGAGTGCACTATTCTTTTAGAGGAGGCGGAGCTTTTATTGGGTCTTCCAAAGACCAAGGACAAGATGGCTTTGATAAGAGAAAGGATCACCGGTCAACAACTGTTGACGTCAATTATGAAAGATCCCTCAGAAGCTAAAGGATGCCTTACCAATAAAGGGATCAACCTTGCAAAGCTCGCTGAATGGACTTTGTATAAGATCGATGATCTAAGGGAGGACGAAGCTGAGGATGTGCCGAAAGTTTTCGTCACGTGCCTTGCCGGAGCTCTGTTCTTTCCTGCGCAAGACAACATCTTGGAAGATGATCAGGTCAGTGCTATCTGCGCGATCTTCGAAGGGAATTCTATTAGCACTGCGATCTTGGCCTACCTCTACAGTGGGCTCTCTGCGGCGTCCACGGGTCGACCTCCTTACGAATGCATGCTACTCTTCGCTTTGTGGGTCGAGCTACACTTCAAATTCGAGTACTGCACAAGGATGTCACCAAGACTGTCCCAAATTTACATGAACAGTCTGATCCACTGCATCGCCAATATCGTGAAGTTCAACGAGCGCATGGTCAACAAGGTACCAAAGCTCAAGATCCGGGCCGACTGGAGGGAGTTCTTGAGATGCGTGTCGTGGAATATGTTTGACTCTTCTCCACTCGCTCTTATTGGAAAGCCCATCATAGTATGCCGTGCAGCGGGAGCAGAACTTAAGTTGATTGGAGCTACTGAACTTGTGCTGTACAATCTTCATCGGTGCCTTACTCAGCTTAGCTTGAATCGTCATGAATTCCCCGAGTTCTCCCTCACATCTCCGATCAAGAGGCGGGCTTTGGAATCCGATGAAGACTATGAAGCCACAGAACTTATTACCACTTTGTGGAACCTCGGCTTCAGTTATCGTATAAAATCCTCTAAAGATAGAGATAGAGGACTGAAATTTCCATACATTCAAGGACTTCATGAAATTCTTCCTTAAGCGTCCTCTTTTCTTTTCTTTTTCTTTTTGATGTAATAAAGGATTTTATTGAATTAAGAATCATTTTTTATGCCTTGAAATCTTTCTTCAACTTCCTGTGACGTGTTCATGATTTTTCCCTTAGCAAAAACTGGATTTTTCCTTAAAATATGTCAGTTCGGGTTTGTTAAATCCAAAACGCGTCCACTCAGACAGACGCCTTTCAAAGATAATTCAATTTCCAAATTTCAGATTAATCCTCAAAATCCCGATTAAAGCCTAAACCGCGTCTGCTACCCACGACGCCGTTAAACTCTCTCTCTTACTTTTCCAAAATTCTGCCATCAATTCCGTGATTAATCCTCTGAAATGCGTCTGCAAAGGTAGACGCCTTTAATGATAATGCCTTGTACGGTTCTGACCAGAATTGGCGGTAACCTGAAACGCGTCGCTCTATGTGGACGCCTTTCAATTAATTTCAAACAGCTGGCCTGCCGCCTCAACTTATGCACCCTAAAACGCGTCTTTCTGGATAGACGCCTTTCAACCCTTCGTTTACAGATGCGCGGAGCCTCCCCTTTCTTCCTCACTTTCTCCTTTACTCTCTCTCTCCTCGAGCTCCGGCGATCCTCTCCGGCGATTTCTTCCCTCTCTCTCTCTCGAAACCCCCCTTAACTCGGATCATGGAGCGCGGTGAAGGTTCCCGCAAGACCAAGGCCTTGGCCAAGAGGCGACAGATGGCGGCTCCCGTGGAAGAAGCCCCCGAAGAGGTGCCGGCCGCACTCGCCGAGGCGGCGGCGTTCTTGGGGAAGAAATCCCCCCACCAGCGGCGGTCGAGGGAGGAGAAGAAGAGGAGGAAGCCTTCCACCTGGTAAGTTCTCTTGTGGTTTGAATGGGGTGAGGAAAAGAGGGAAGAAAACGGGGTTCTTCAAGAACCCGGAATTCGGCCTTGAAAGGCGTCCAGACCAGGTGACGCCGTTCAAACGGCGTCGCCTTGGTCCGACGCCATTCAAGGCTAAATTCCCAATTTTAATTAGGCAGAAAATAATTTCAAATTGCGTCAAGACATGTGGACGCCTTTCAATAAGCGTCCATGTGGCTCGACGCCTTTCAATCCAGAAATATTTTACTAATGAAATTCCTTGTTTTCTAATGCAGGGAACTACGAGGGCGAGGATTTCCTGGGACTTAGTAATAGGTGCCTATAGGGGACTCCCGGACTTCCAGAAGGCGCGCCTGCGTCAGATGGGATTCGGCGAAGTCTTAGATATCGAGCCATTTTGGCTCGATCTAGTCCTCTTGTAGGCGCTGCGGGAGAGGTGGCATGCGGAAAGCCGGGCTTTCTTAATGCCGTGGGGACACATGGTCCCCACCCTAGAGGATGTGGCCAGGATCACTGGCCTCAGGGTAGAGGGCCGACTGGTAAGTGGGGTGACTTACCCCAACTACTAGGGATTGGCAGAGGCATTAATAGGTATAGAGGTGTCCAGCCTAGGCAGGGAGTCTAGGATGGTCCCTAGGATAGAGGTGGAGGCTGCCCTAGGATTAGATGAGCCCCGGCGGCGATCTGATGAGACCCGGGAGGAGTTCAGAGATAGGTTAGCCAAGTCGTCCTCCCTTGTATATTGCAGCGACCCTAATCAGGAGGAGGAGGTAGATAGACAGCTGAGGGTCTTTTTAGTTTTTTTCTTCGGTCGGTTACTCTTTGGCACGAAGGGTGACCATATCTATTGTAGGTTTCTATATTTGTTAGATGACTTAGAGAGTCTAGGGGAGTACGCCTGGGGTGCGGCCCTTCTGGCCCATCTGTTTGCAGATCTTTCCGCGGTCACGCCGGATCATGAGACAACCGTTAGTGGTTTTTCGCCATTTCTCCAGGTATTAAGTTATTTTTATTATTTGTTCATGCAACGCAATGTGATATGATGCTTTACTAACCTATATGTCCATGCATGCAGGTATGGAGCTACCATTACTTCCCGCTTGGCAAAGCGAGGATCGTGAGACCAGGTGCTGTCCCATTGGCCTGCCGCTGGCAGCCGATCGTGGATACGGCGCCACAGCACCATCAGCTGACGACCCTCCGCCGTTAGTTCCTTGATTATCCGGAGCTTCTGGTGAGTTCTTAACTTGTTTCATTAAATGCAATCTTTCCTTCATTAAATGCAAAATTATTTACATGAATGCATCTAACTTATATGCAGGTGATCTGGCACCCGTACTTGGGCATGGGCGAGGAAGGCCAGCCGTAGGTGACGGCTGGCAGGAGGAGGTTCGGCAGGCAGATGTGGCTGCACTGCTTGAACGAGATCGAGCCCCTCCGCCTCCGGCTCGTGATGAGGACCCTGGGCCTCCACCAGGAATGGATCGACGAGGAGGTCCCGGAGGGTGTTGGGAGAAGCATGAGGGGCAAGCAAGCTCTCACCGACTGGCGTGCCAGGTTCCCGGAGCAGTACGAGGACTGGTACTGCCGCGGCGTCAGAGTGGAGTCCCGGGCGGAGAGTAGCGAGGCCTACCTCCAGCAGTACCAGGCTCACTACACCGATCAGCTTCGGCTCCTCCGACCGCTCGATGTAAGTATGCTTTTATGCGTCTTCCATTTTATTATTATCTTGATTTATGTTTGTGAATGAATGTATGTATGTGTGATATGCAGGATGCACGCGATACGGTCATCATCGACCTCCGGGCCCGCCTACGTGACGCAGAGGCCCAGCTAGAGCAGGTCCAGAAGGAGCTCTTCGACCTAGTATGTATGCATGAATATGAATGGATGTTTTAATTACTTAATTGTTTTGACGATTAACCACTGACGGTTGTCTTTTGGTGCAGCGAGCCGTCTACACCCAGGCGGCTCCCCCTACCCATGGAGCATCATCATCCTCTTCCTCTGCCGCCCATGAGGCTGCTTTGGCTGACCTCCAGAGCCAGCTTGCGTCCGCCATCCACCGAGCCTCTCTTGCGGAGGAGGATCGTGCCGCTCGAGTAAGTTTTGTCATTTCCTTTGATTTATGAACCTGATTTTGATTGCTTGATTGCCTTGGACTAATAATGACTTCTCCTGCAGGTTGTTGAGCTTCATGAAGCCCTTCAGAAGGTTGAAGTGGATGCAGCTCGCGTTCACGTTCTCGAGGAGCAGGTGGCTCGAGTTCGCGATCTAGAGGAGCAGGTGGCTCGCCTCTCCATCGGGGATCTTCCTCGAGAGCTTTCACACCTCCAGTCCCAACTGGGGTTTATCACCGAGGAGAGAGAGAGGGAGCGACTGGAGCGGCAGAAGATGGACTCGGAGATGGCCTCCCTCCGAGTTCAGTTGGGCATTGCTGAGCACGAGCGCCGGAGCGTGGAGGAGAGATACAGGCGTGCTCAGGAGCGCGGGCAGGCGAGCGCTTTCATAGCCAGCGTGGCCATTTCTTCCGGTCAAGCTGGTCCGAGTGTCATGGGTCCGCCGCCGCCTAGAGCTCCACCGCCAGATGCCCAGGACGAGGCTCAGAGCCAGATGGATGAGGGTGCAGGAGAAAGTCAGCCTTGAGGGCTTATGTATTTTTCTTTCTTATGTGTATCATGTACAAAACACCTTTTGATGATATACATGAGACTTTTGGCCTCCAATCTTGTGTTCCATGTGTTTGCCTTGCGTCCTGTACATCACTTAACAAACAGGTTAAGTATCTATTTAGGCTTAGCCCATTGCCTAACCAAATGAATGGTCAATCAATCTTTTTCTTAAATGAAAGGTCAAGGGGCATAGTCTTTATTAACAAAGGTAATGTGAATAATCAAACTTAAGCAAAATGCAACATACAAGCAGACAGATGCTTACTAAAAATAAAAGAATGAAGCATACCAAATGCAATAAGCAGATGCTAATTGAAATATTTTTGTTATTTTGAAATATGTATTTTTTTTGGATTTTGACATATGTATTTTTTTCTGGATTTTTTGAAATATGCATTTTTTTTTTGGATTTTTGAAATATGATTTTTTTTTATTTTGACATACGTATTTTTTTTGGATTTTTGAAATATGATTTTTTATTTATTTTGACATATGTATTTTTTTTGGATTTTTGAAATATGTATTTTTTTGGATTTTTGAAATATGATGTGAACTAAAAGACCAGCATGGTACTCAGATCAAAAGATCATATTCATTTATTAATTTAATTCTCAAATTGTTCTTTAATAATTTAACTTAAACCCATTGTGCTTGAACTTGTGTTTCCATTCGTGATCCCATTTGATGATTTGACCTTCAGTCAATCTAGGCCGTTCCTTAAGTTTGGAGTACGCTGTAGACACCGATTTTGGACCACCCTTTTGGTCATAAATCCTCTCCATCATTACCCCATCATCATCAATCCCCTCATTTAGCCATCTCAGCCCACTAACAACTAGGCCCATTAACCAAATCCCGAGCCTTCCACCACCCTTCGAAGGCCACCCCTTGCCTTCCACCGCCTTCGAAGGCCACCCCTTGCCTTCCACCGCCTCCGAAGGCCACCCCTTGCCTTCCACCTCCTTCGAAGGCCACCCCTTGCCTTCCACCTTTTGGCCACCTTTTTTCACTTTTTACCACCTTTTCGTGGAAGGCCAGCTAGTCCGCCTTCCACCCCCCTTCGAAGGCCACCCCTTGCCTTCCACCGCCTTCGAAGGCCACCCCTTGCCTTCCACCGCCTTCGAAGGCCAACTGGGCCGCCTTCCACCACTTCATGGAAGGCCAGCTACCTGGCCTTCCACGGGAGTGGAAGGCATGTTGCCTAGCCGTCCACTCCCTAACCACCCCCTTGACCGCGTCTTCCCCACGATCTCCTCTACTCGCCGCCCTCGTCCCCCACTACTCCGACCACTTCCCACTCCGGCGACTGCTGCGCGCACCACCTCCGACCCTTGACCACTTCCTATTGGCTGAAGGTTGATTTACGGGGATTTAGACTCCTGTTTTCCCCTATCTTTCCCTTCACCTATTTAAACCCCCCACATCCTCTCGAGCAGGGGGTTAAGAAGAAAAAGGAGTTGAGAAGGAATTTTTTGGGTGAGAGGTTCAGAGAGGTTAACGAGGAGTTTTCTGGAAGGAAGGCTCAGACAAGGCTAGGACTTTGAGGAGTCGAGCAGACAAGAAGTTAGCTTCAAAGGAATCCTCCGCACTCCGCAATGGGCTTGTCTTCTTAACTTCCTTTCATTTTTTTTTCCTTGTTCATTTCGTCGCATCCTCATTCTCTCCCCCTCTCACTTTTCTCACTTTTGACATATTACTTCACTTTCCACACACACGAGCACCCTCATTTGCATGCATGCATGTAAGATGACCTAGTAATCCCTACCCACCAGAGGTTTTCAACAAAAAAAAACGGGAGGTGGGTGGCCATAACATATGGTCACCTTCCCTCCCCACCACCCATCCGGTGCGTTTCCCTCCGATTTTAGCTAGTTTTTTACATCTTCATGGATAGATTCTGCATATTATAGTTCTAATCGGATTATTTTCTGTCTTGTCTTTTCTTTCCAGGGATCCTTACCACATTTCCACGTGCAGAGTGCCGGGCTTTCCTCCTCTGGCCGGCCGGAAGAAGAGAAGGAGGAACCAGCATTTCCCGCTCCCTCAGAACGCGCGATCATCTTACCCTCCTGCGGAGCACAGGGACCGAAAGGTAATGGTCCTGGCGATCACATCTCAGTTTCTAACCCCCTTTAAATCGCCACAGTGCTAAGACGAACGGAGGAACCCTCGACCCGAAGCCCGCACCTGCGGCGGGGGACGTTTCGTGCACCTACAGCCGTCTGGCGATCACGGTGAGACATCTGTAGCCCGCTGCAAGCGTTGCGATCAAAGGAAAAGAAGGTAAGGATCCTGGACGGCCATTGATCCCTGGACGGCCAGCCCGTGGCCGTTGGACCCATTGGACGGCCAGCACCTGGCCGTCTACATCCCATTGGACGGCCAGCACCTGGCTGTCCGACCCCTTGGACGGCCAGTCCCTGGCCGTCGAATCCCCATTAGACGGCCAGCACCTGGCCATCCGACCCCTTGGACGGCCAGTCCCTCGCCGTCGACACCCCATTGGACAGCCAACACCTGGCCGTCCGACCCCTTGGATGGCCAGCCCCTGGCCGTCGACCCCTCGTCGGTTCTCCAGTAGAGCCTTTGTCCTTTTCTGCTCGCTATTGGTGTTCATGTATGATGTGCTGCTGCCTGTTTTGTTGAATTGTTAGATGTTCTGACCTGCTGCTTGTTAACTTTCTGGGTTTTTGGGGTGTTCTCTGCAGGGGTTTTAAGGAAGAGCCGGCATCACATCTTTAGTTACCTCTCCCGCAAGATTTGACTCTCCACCTAAGGATTCCCACTCGGGTGCGACTAGTCCTATCCTGTTGGGAACCTCCGTCAGTCTCCGCGAGCCAAGGATTCCCACTTGGCCGCCGAGCAGGTTGTACTTGAAACCACCCTGTAGGAACCTCGGGCTTGTGTGAGAAATTAGTTCAACCTTTCCATCTACAACCATCCACCCATAGGTGTCACTGAGAGAATTGTTTCAAAATCTAAAGACACCTAATTAAACCTTGGTGGAACAAGTTTTGAAAAGTGAAGGGTCGTTAAGGGTTAAACTTGATTTGTTAGAAACCAACTTTCATAAAACATTGTCAACATTTCAAGTGAAATATAAAATCATTTAGGGTATGTGTTTCATAATGAACCAAATGTATGTTAACGCTGTGTATGATGACATGGACCAGTTTGGTAACAATGTTATACACAACCCTTTGTTTGAAATTGAAGAGGATCCACAACAGACCTTCGTAGGAATGCTCCAAGCATCCAGAGAAGGCCTTCAGAGGAAGGATTCTAATGAATCTTCTACCTCACAGGGAGAAGATGAGCTAGTGATTTCCAGTAGGACATTTCAAAACCCTGGAGAAGATCCGGAACTCATTGTTGTGCTATCACGCTATACTCCGGATCAACTCATCCAGTTGGTTTCTCGTGGCTAAATTCAGGATGCCACTCTTCGAAAAACCCAATTCCAAGGATCTTCTAGCAGACCCCAGCCAAGTCAAGTTATGCCCACTCACACGATCCCATTCAATCCCATCAACCAGGTCACACCTCCCAAGCAAGAGGAGTTCATTTATAAGAATGAGGTTGAGACTTGTGTGCGGCAACTCATGGCCGAGAATCTCAACCTTAGGCAGCCTCATTCTCTCTTGAGCTACTGTAAGCTCCCCCCAGCCTATTTTCCACCAGGGTTTAAAGTACCTAAATACAGGAAGTACGATGGTACTACTGACCCCCATCATCATTTGTCCGGGTTTCTCATGGATTCCCACCAGTGGCTCTTCGATAGGGTCCTCCTTGTCCACCTTTTTCAAAAGTCTCTCGAGGGAGAGGCCTTGAGGTGGTTCTCTTCTCTACCAACCACTGACCTGATCAACTTTGATATGGTCTCTGAGAGGTTTATTACCCACTTCAACCACATGGCAGCCTTGCCCCCCACCTTGTTTGATTTGGTAATGGAAAAAATGAAGTCTGACAAGGACTTCACTCATTTTGCTAATAGGTGGAGAGCTATGGCTTCTAGAGCGGAGGTCGTTCTCCCTGAAGCACAAGCAGTCACCATGCTTGTTAACAATGCTACCCCCCAGCTTTGAGCAATCCTTATGCTTAGCGAATTTCAGACATTCGCTCAGCTATACAATCGAGCTAGGGTAGCTCAGTCCCAAATCCGAGACTCCACTCTGCCTTCATTCTTTGAAAACAGAAGCAGGAACAAGAAAATCACATCAGCTCCTACCACAGAAGGAGTTACCATCAATGAACAGGTCAGCATGCTGGCACCGCCAATCAGGGTTACCAATCCTCATCCTAAGTCCGACACTCAGCCCAACCAGAAGCAATATTCAGCTGTTCCTCCCCTGACTAATTACAGTCGTCCTATGGCTAAGCGAGCTTCATATCCACCTTTGCCGGAATCATTGGCAGACATCTTTTATGCTTTGCTAGCCTGTAACGCCATTCAACTCCCACCTCAAAAAGAAGGTGTCCCGCGCAATACGGACACGTCCAGGTATTGCCCCTACCATAGGATCACGAGACACACAATCTACAATTGCTTCACCTTCAGGGACTGGGTATATGACTTGAACGATGAAAGGCGGATAAACTGAGAAGACATGAGAAAAGCCATTGAGGCTCTGAAGGCTAAGAAGGAACTGGGAATTGTAAAGGACCCATTACCTTCTCATCAAGTAGGTCAAGATTCATCCAGCTCTCAAGGAAAGGTCAACACTTTGATCAAAGACTTGGAGCCCATAACAGTTCGCAGGGAGCAATACTGGGAGTACGAAGGGTCCGGGATAAGGCACCAAGATCCCACTTGGTCGCGTGAAACTAAAGGGGTTACTCCAGAGGTCTCCACGCTTTTCCCTAATGAGCCTTTGGTCCTAATCCGGCCCAAAGAGCAACCGGCAACCCTCAAGCCGGTCACTCTCATTCAGATCCCTCCGACCACAGCCGAGGGGTCCACCCTATCTATCTTCTGTCCAACCAGGAATCAGGGTTCAATGATTGACTTCAATCCCATTAGGTCACCATTGGAAGCAGATCCAATTTCGGTAGGGGTAACGCTCAGGAATTGCATCATTCCTCCAAGCCAGCCCTTGGACTCTCAAGGTAACTCACTCCCTACCATGGGGAATGCCCAGTCTGAGTATGACATCCTCCAGCACTTAGAGAAGACCCCCGCTAAGATCTCTATCCTCGAGCTTATCCGGAAGTCTCCCACACACAGGGAGACGTTGTTCAATTTCCTACAACAAATCACGGTCAATGAGGATCTTCCTAGTGGTGGGGTCACTAATGCTATACTCTCAGTTACTCAGACTCCCATGATCTCCTTCCCGGAAAAGGATCTAGCTCCCCCTGAGTGCTGATCCCTTCCTCTGTGCTTTACCGCCATCCTCAATGGTCATTCAGTAGATTCCATTCTACTGGATACCGGTGCCTCCATCAATGTCTGTCCCCTTAAGACCCTCAAAAGGATAGGGATAGATCCAGAGAAGGTTGAGTCAACCTCTATGATGGTCTCAGCTTATGACAATTCCCAGAGACCAGCAGATGGGAAGATCTTCCTGCAACTAGAAATCGGCCCGGTATCCATGATCTCGGAATTCTACATCCTGGACGTTAAGCCAATCTACAATGCCATTCTGGGGAGACCATGGATGGACCAAACTTTGGGAGTCCCATCCACCAACCACCAGTGCTATAAGTTCCCGTATAACGGGAAGATTGTGAAGGTCAAAAGCACTCCCTACATTGAGTCATTGGACTCAATGACAGTAGAGCAAATTCCGTCCATGATAACTTCTAGGAAAGGCAAAGAGCCTGTCCTTTCATCAGTGAATTCTCACCTAAGGCCTAGGTCGGGCATAGGTTGGCAGCTCATGAGTAAGATGGGATATAGCTTAGGCTCCGGGTTAAGGAAAGAAGAACAAGGAATTCGCGACCCCATCTCAAAGAACCCTGTCAGTGGGGGATGTGGCCTGGGTTATAAGTGTACTGAACCACCAAAAGAAGCAAAGGGATGGTCCCTCATAAATCATTTCGTAAGAAAGAGGCAGGAATTGCCCAGGATAGAGGAAGAAGTGCAAGAATATCATGAGGATAGTCAAGAGGAAGACTTTGGCATATCCTCCTTGTTCTGTGAATCAAGCAGCTCGCCAGTAGGGCTTTTCTTGGCTAGGAATGAACCAGCTCCAGCTACGTTCATTCCTTTCTTGTTCCACCCACCTTCTGTTCCGATGCTCTCAGCTCCGATCGACGCCATTTCTTCTGAATGTTTCATGTTACAGGCGTTCGGTCACGAAAAAAAAAGTCCAATTCCCATCTTGAGGGAGGGGAAGTCACTTTCGAGGAGCTTGCGTGCTGGGGCGACCCCGCCGTCACAGAATCTTTGTCCCAAGGGTCTACCCTTGTCCCATCCAGGACAGAATTGACCCATTCTCCAAGCCATGTACATAGCAGTTTAGGAATTAGGTTAGCTTTCTCTATATCTAGAAATTGTAGGACTAAGCAAGTTCCTTCATTCTTAGTTCAGGAATTAGCAAATAGATGCAAAGGTCTGAAAAAGTTGGATAAGTTTCTTCAGACAGGGGTCATCTCCGAACCATTAGAGTTAGTGAAAGACGAGTCTTGCAGTGATGGTTTGGGAGTAAGAGGTGGATGACTTGGTCGAACCACTTGTGAGTGGGACGAGACGGTTTGATGAACCTTCATCAGCTATCGACGAACCCACTAAAGAAGTCAACCTTGGAACAAAGGAGGATCTGAAGATAGTGCTAATTAGTGCCCGTTTGAGTCCATAAGAAGAAGGGTCTATAATAGCCGTGCTCCAAGAGCATCGTGAGGGGTTCGCTTGGTCATACGAGGACATGCCCGGATTAAACACTGAACTGGTGGAACATCGGCTAATCCTCAAACCTGACGCCAAACCCGTGAAACAAAAGTTGAGACGGCTACAACCGGAATTAGCACTTAAAGTAAAAGAAGAGGTTGACAAACTACACAAGGCCAAGTTCATCCAGGTAGTGCTCTACCCTAAGTGGGTAGCTAATATCGTTCCCGTGGCAAAAAAGGACGGAAATGTTAGAGTTTGCATAGACTTTCGCAACCTCAATCAAGCTTACCCAAAGGATGATTTCCCACTACCTCATATAGACTTGCTGGTTGATAACACGGCTGGATTTGAGATGTTATCTTTCATGGATGGTTTTTCGGGGTATAACCAGATCAGACTAGCTGAGGAAGATCAAGAGAAAACATCTTTCATAACCCCATGGGGAACTTATTGCTACATGGTCATGCCATTTGGGCTTAAGAATGCTGGAGCCACCTACCAAAGGGCTATGATGGCAATCTTTCATGACATGATTCACATTGACATGGAGGTTTATGTGGATGATATCTTGGTGAAATCTAAAACTAGGAAGGGACATGCTCAAATCCTTAGGGCTGTAATGCAGAGATCAAAGGATCACCAACTGAAAATGAACCCAAAAAAGTGCGTATTTGGTGTTTCTTCTGAAAAATTGCTAGGGTTCATGGTGAGCTGAAGAGGGATTGAGGTTGATCCAGACAAAGTGAAGGCGATAGTGGAAATGCCCCCACCTAAGAATGTCAGGGATATAAAGGGTCTCATCGGCTGTTTGCAATTCATCAGACGGTTCATATCTCAACACTCTGTGAGATGCAAACCCTTTTACGATCTATTGAAAGGAGGGGCAAAGTTCATTTGGAGCGATAAGTGTCAAAAGGCCTTCGATGAATTAAAGAGCTACCTCCTCAATCCACCAGTCCTTATGGCTCCTATCCCGGGGCGGCCTCTATTGCTATATGTCTCCACCACTGAAGAATCAGCTGGAGCAGTATTGGCCCAACTTGACGACGAGAAGAAAGAAAGAGCAGTGTACTATCTTTCCAAGCTTTTAAACAATGCCGAAAAGCGATACACTGCCATGGAAAGGACATGCGCGGCCGTCGTCTGGGTAGTGCAGAAATTGAAGCACTACTTCCTCGCCCACGAGGTCAAACTTCTAGCAAGAATGGACCCAATCAAATATTTGCTAGAGCGGCCAGTTGTAACAGATAGGCTGGTGCGATGGCAGACCTTCTTGAATCAATTCGACATCACCTATGTAAATCAGAAGGCTGTAAAGGGGCAAGCAATTGCCGAGCACCTAACTCATCACCCACTGCCCACATTTTCACCCGTCAACGAGGAATTCCCGGATGAGGAATTGGGTCTAATAGTGGATCATACTCCATCCTGGGTCCTTCATTTTGACAGGGCACTTAATTCTCAAGGCAGTGGGATATGAGTTGTCCTCGTATCTCCAGAAGGGGTAAGTATTCCGCATGCTTGCCAACTCTCCTTCTCAGTGACCAACAATGTCGCTGAATATGAGGCTCTCCTAGCTGGCTTAAAATTGGCACTGGTTCTTAACGTTTTGGAATTGAGGATAATTGGAGACTCTCAACTAATCCTTTGCCAAACCGTGGGCAAGTACCAAACCCGGGATTCAAAATTGAAGCCATATCAGGAGTTAGTGAAGTCACTAGCCAGGCATTTCAGAAGGATCACCTATGTGCATGTGCCTAGGTCTTAGAATATCCTAGCAGATGCCCTGGCCTCCCTATATTCAGCATTAGAGATTCCTGTCACCAAAGGTTCAACCACCATCACTCTGCACAAGCAAGACTCGCCTTCCTTCCGGGACCCCTGGTTCCAACAATTCCTCCGTCCATCTGAGCACATCTCTGCTATCACGGATGAACTCACCCCCGATTGGGATGATGGGAATCCGTGGTATTTTGATATCATGAACTATCTCCGCGATGGGTCATTCCCATCTTATGCCACATCTTCTGACCGTAAGGCTATCCGCCGTGCATCTCAGCGATACCTTATCTTAGGCGGCCGCCTTTTCAGGAGATCCTTTAGCGGAGTGCTTCTTCGGTGTCTGGATGATACCGAAATTCATCATGTCATAGAGGCAGCTCATGCCAGTGATTGTGGCGGTCATATCTATGGTCGTGCCTTAGCTCAAAAACTCCTCATGTCCTATTATTGGCCTTCAATGGAGGCTGATTGTTCCATATTTGTTCAGAGGTGCTTGAAATGCCAGTTACATGCTAACAAAGTTCATGCACCTTCATCATCTCTCAAATCCGTCATTTCCCCGTGGCCCTTCGCCATGTGGGCATTCGACGTTATAGGACCTCTAGAGGATCGATCGGGCGAAATAAAAAGGAAATCATTTATCCTAACTGCCATTGAATATTTCACTAAATGGGCTGAAGCGGATGCATTTGCAGAAATCAAAGCATCCACGGTGGTGAAGTTCATCAAGCATAACATTCTCGCCAGGTTCGGGACACCGCGCGATCTCATCACCGACAATGGATCACAATTTATCTCCCAAGAGCTCCAGGACATGTGCAGTAAGTATGGCATCAATTCGCATCATTCTTCGCCTTACTACCCACAAGGAAATGGTCAGGCTGAAGCCACCAATAAAACTCTCATTCGAATCATTAAAAGAACTTGCAGATCTCATAATTATTCTGATTGGCCGGATCGCCTAGCAGAAGCTCTTTGGGCGTACCGTACTTCTGTCCGAACCCCCACCGGACAAACACCTTATTCACTGACATTCGGAACAGATGCGGTACTTCCATATGAGATTCTCTTTCCTTCTCTAAGAGTACAGTTGGACAATGGAATTAGCGATGCTGAGCGTCGTAAGGCTATGTTAACCCAACTGGAACTATTAGACGAAAAAAGGATGATGGCGGCAAACCACGCTCAAGTTTACAGAAATAGGATCGCAAGATTCTATGCAAAGAAGGTTCTCGAAAGAAAGTTTGAAATTGAGGAAATGGTACTTAAAAGAAAAATGATCAAAATTCCTGGTCCCAGGAGCAAATTGCAAGAAAATTGGGAAGGTCCATTTGTAATCAAGGAGGCATACTCAGGTAACGCTTACCGCTTAATCAATGAGAAAGGAGAGGAATTGCCCCACCCATGGAATGGGGTATATCTGAAGAAGTTTTATCCGTGAAAACACAAAAAAATCAAAAATAAAAAATCTCAAAAAAATCAAATATCCAAAAACCATCAACAATATTTGTAAGTATGTACATACTCCTATGAAAATGACAAAAAAAAAATAAAAAAAATCCAACTGTCTGGTGACTGCCATGTAACCCCCTGTCTAGGTCTAGTTGCATGATAGATTGGGTTAACATTAAGATTTGGCTAAGATTTTGGTCCACCAGAACCTTGGACGTGTCTACTTTACTTTCATACGGATCCCTATGATCATCCTGAGATGCACACACTTACACGTTTTTTTAAAAGAGAACCCTTTAAAATGAGTTTCAAAGTCTTTAGTGCACTATCAAAATGCAACCTTTGCTCTTCGTCTCTCGACCGATCAGGATAGTTGATGCCCTTAAACAGTCGAGCTCAGCAAATTGCGGTTCCTCAACAACCCGATAGATGTAACCCCTCAAAAAAAGGGCCCAAAATTGAAATGTAAAGGACCAGAGCACGTAAAGAGGGCAGTGTCCCCGCATGCGGAATATCAAATAACCCCAAAAATGTCAAGAGCGGAAAAGAAATACAAAAAAGAAAAGGGGGTTCAAGCAATCGTGAAAAAAAGCCTGGTCGTGACCGTGCCTGGCCATGAAATCTAATAAAGGCCTGAAAAGCCAAAATAGGGGCATCTAGGAGGTCAAAAGGAGTCCATTTTGTCACAGCTCGTCCTTTTAACGGTTTTGTCAATCCTCCTGTGTGGTTTATCTCCAAAATTTCTTCACTTGTTTCCCCCTCAAGGTTAGCACGAGATAGCTATCTAAAGATCGAACATCATTTTAAAATGGTTTGATTTTCAAAAATCGTCACATGCTCACATGATCACAGGAGTCTAAAATGGGTGAAGAGTAATGTGGATGTTTCTGGTGAACTAATTTCTTAACCATAATCTCAATGTGTACTCTCGAAAACTTCGGGCTTAGGTCAATGCATGCGCGTCACCAATCGGTGCGACGACGTCTGATTCCGGGTCAGCGTCGCGCGGTTGACCGTTAGGGTTCCAAGGTGTTCCATCATATACCTTCTAGATTGTGAGGAAAGAGACCCGGGTCGGGCAAATTATTTACCTCGAAAACTTTTTAGGCGAACTTGGTGGTCGGAAGCAGCTGGGAGCCTAAGCATGGCATGACGGTATTGTCATCAGTATGTGTAAGGACTGAGGCTTTCGGATCCGGTTTTCGGGGTCGGACCCTGTAGTTCAGGCTCCAGTGGAGCAGAGACTCTATGATGTTTCGCGTCGAGCCCGCGAGACGTGGTTTAAACGGCGTCCAGCGAGACAGACGCGTTTTAGCTTGTGCCACGTGGGTGCCACGTGGACTGGCTTTGGGCCGCGAGAGTACGGCCCTAACATGTCGGCTGAACGGCGTCCGCGAGGGACGACGCCTTTCAGACTGCGACCCTGGGTTGTCAGTGTACGGCGCCAGTCTTGTCGTCTGAACGGCGTCTTGGGTGGACGACGCATTTCAGACTGCTGTCAGAGCGTTTCAGAGTCCTGTCAGAGCGGCCGTCATGTCAACTGATAGGCGTCCATACATGTCGACGCGTTTTAGCCGGTCTCTGGTTAACCCCGCAAGCCTTCCCTCTTTTCCTCATTTTCTTCCTTCTCTCTTTCTCTCTACCCTACCTCCAGCGACTCCGGCGACGCCCCTTTCCCCTCTCTCTTTCCTTCCACCACTTCATCTTTCCCTCCAACTCCATCAACCACTTAGCTCTCGCCACTACCACCACCACTTCCTCTGCGGCGTTTACTCTCCGGACGGCGGCCGACGTCCCGGTGGAGTAAGGACGACCTCGGCGGTACCGGCGGTGGCGTGGGGCGAGACGGGCGGACGGCTTGGAGCTTGGAGGAGTTCAAGTAACCGGTAGGGTGACGGTTCCCATAGTGTTGTGTTTTAAACCATGTTTCCCCCGTTTAAAGCATGTTATGGATCTTTGGTTTTGGGGTAGAATGAGCATGTTAAGGGCTTTTCTTTGATGGGAATGGGAGTTTCTATGGATGTGGATTCATGATGGCTTGGTTTGCCCTTTTTCTCCTCTGTTTTTGGGGTTTTTGGGGGTGGAAAGAGAGCCCTCGGACTCGAGGCAGAACCTGATTTATGGTGCTAAAACACGTCGTGCATAAACGACGCCTTTTAGAAGGGCGTCGGGCCATCACGACGCCTTTTAGACAGAAATAGTTCCACTAAGGCCCTGTCAGTTCGGGGATTCTGGCGCTGAAAGACGTCATGCCTGTACGACGCTTTTTGGAATAGCGTTGGGACACCATGACGCCTTTTAAGGCAGAAATCTCCCGATTAAGGTTTTCTGTTAATTCCGAATTTCCTGTTAATCGGCGTCTGAGGATGTCAACGCCTTTTAAAAGGCGGCTACCTGTAGCGACGCCTTGTAGGCCAGATTCTGAGGCCGAAATTTCATGAACCAGTTTAGAGTGCTTGAATGGCCTCGGCCTTGGGCGACGCGATTCAAGACATAACCATACTAATCCATGCCAGTAAAATGTGTTTACACTGCTAGATAGTTGGTTAAATGCATACTTTAGTACACTCGATGATGATGAACTCTTCGTGACCGGATGGCACCGCATTGGATGTCGTGCGACTGTGGGCTTCTTCCGTGACCGGATCACACTGTGCCGTGTTTTCTGTTTCGGTGGGCCTAGAGTGACAGTTGTAGCGTTCTACACCCTGTGTCGGTGCGGAGGGACACAGCGCTGACGGGAGCAGTGGCGGGGTGACGCCTAGTGGGAGAGGGTCACCTGGTGAACCCCGGGGTTAGCTAGCTTGTACCGGTGTCGGAGTGGTACCTTTTGGAGTGTCACTCGTGCTGGGGGAAGGAGTAACCACCTGAGCCAGTTGAGCCGGAGTAGCCAGCGTGCTATCCGAGGGGTTACTGTTTGGTCTCAGCGGGTCGGTGTTTCCCACTTTCGTTGTGTGGTTGACGTGTTTTGAGGATACGCTGATTACGGGTTCCCTGGTAAATTGGAATTGTGCATGATAATTATACTTCGAATGCATGTGATTCACATGGAAATTTAGGTGTAGTAATTACTGGTTTACTTGGTTACTATATCTCCGCTGTACTTTGCACTTGTGGGTGTGTGTGTAGGCAGTGGGGATCGAAGGATCCCTACTGAGTCTTTTCGTTGAGACTCACCCCTGTGGTTTTCAGGTGAGGACTCCCGTCAGACTTAGCGAGGAGTGTGCGGCTGTGTGTTGAGCGCCGACGGCTGTTGTTCCGGGGTATGCCCCGATGTAGTTGTTATTTTATTCCTGGCCTGTATGTATAATCATTTCTTTTCTGTTGGAGTATGTAATTATTTGCTGTTTCGAGTCGCATTGTAATAACTTTTAAATTTCTGCACTTTCCTTTCAATTCAATGCGATGTGAATGTTTAGCTTAGTTTATTATTTATTTCTCAGACTTACTTAGATCCTGCTTTGGTTCCAAATTAATGATTCGGTACCCATTTAGTAATCGGATCCCCGATTATAGGGTGGCGGGTCGTTATAGTATGAGTCTTAACCGGTCAAGGTTAGTTTGAGGAGTCTAGAGGTCCAAATCAATCTAGATGCGAGCTTAGGATGCCTGGGAAGTTGAGTGTGCATTTCCCTTTCATCATTCGACTAGGCTAAGTCTGGGCAGTCACCAGGTAGATGGAATAAAAAATATGTTTTTTCACACATCCCATTTGTTAATATCTACCAGCATTTGCATATTTACTTGCCGCATTAGTTTCAATATTCTTCCATTTGTCTGGTTAGTAGGACACGACCCCTTGACCCTATGCGAAGGCTAGGGAAAAGGTAGTTGCTCTTTTTTGGGCAAGGGGCCGAAAACAGATACTACTAACAGTTTCCCCAATGTTGTGCATACAGGAATAACAGGTACGGACAGAAAACAGAACAAAGAAGTACCCAGATATAAATAGTGAAATATGCAAGCATAACATCATAATCATACATCATCACGACACAGGGGCATACCCCTGCATCAGCTCCCAATCCCTCTTCCTCTCAATCCTTCCTCCTTCCCTCCGCATCGTCATCTCTCCTATCTCGAGAGGGGTGCCTCATCTGGCTCTCAGCGTCGTCCTCACGAGCACGACGATGTCCTGACGCTGGACGCATAGACCCCGATGAGCCAGCGGGTCGCAATGCTCTCCACGCATCCTCAGCTAGAAGGGAGTCGAGGTCTCTGAAGACGGAGCTCCCAGCAGGAGCCTGGCCAGCTGACGGGGCGGTAATGGGGGGACGAGATCCTGGACTCTGCGTGTTGGATCTCGTAGCCTGCTCTCGCCCCTTCTTCATCACTCGGTCCCACAGGGTTCGGTACTTGAAATCAAGCTCCCGCACCTCTGTCTGCGACCTCGTCAGCTCCTCTCGTAAGCCAGCCATCTTACCCTCCCAGTACACGTCCGGGTGATCCCTCTCTCACCCTGGCCCGAGCTGTCCGCTCCTCCAAAACCTGGTCTCTCAACTGCTGATTAAGGCTTTCCAGCTCTTGCGCCCTCGCCAAGGCGGTCTCCAACTCCTGGCGCTGCAAAGAAATTCGGGGTCAAACATGTTCAATCATTATAATACAGGATTAAAACAAGTCTTACCTGCTGTGCCAAATCCGCCTCTCGGGCCTCCGCCCGACGGAGAGCATCTTGCAGTCTCACCTCCCAATCAGCAGGGGCAGCCGGTCCCTGGGATGATGAGCCCGCACCTGGATCCCCTTGCAGCCCGTGGCGGGCTAGCGCCTCTCTCTGCGTCACGAGAGTTTTTCACAAAGATAAGATGGACAATCTCACAACCTAGTTTAGAAATCAGACTTCTTACCAATTCCCTAATCTGGAGAAGCAGATCACTCGTCTGCAGAACCATAATCTCATTATGATTCTTTAGGGTCTGCACGGCTTCAGTCTCAGGCATCTGTTGCAGGAATATCACTAAGATTAGTCCATAGAAAACTTAAGGGGAATAGACTGAAGGGTTAGGGTTACATACCCGCCGCGCATCCAGAAACATGCGGTTCGAGTACCGCCGGGCATAATCCCCCATGTATCTGAAGCTGTTCCGCAAGGATTTATCCTCCTGCAGGGCATCTCCAGTGCGGTGCCACACGTCAATCTCAGCCCGCCTCACTACTTGCCAATCCTGACCTATAGCAGAAGATCGGCGACGACCGCGGTTCATATCAGGATAGGTCGGATAGGCAAGTAGAGGCTGATGCCATCCCCATGTGCGGTAGGCCATCCGGACGAAGAGGCCGTCACAAATGTTCACGCACAGAAGGGGCACCTCCCGTCGGAACTGAGAGAGGCTCTGGGACACCCATGGATGATCGGCCAGGTCCTCCTCTGCATATGGCATCTATACCACCTGAATGAAACGAAAGGTCAGACCTAATCAGTTGTTCAGATGCACATATATTTCAAATCACTCACCATATGAGGAGGAAATGTGTCGAGCTGGGCGCGGATGTCCTCCACACGGTACATCATTGGGCGATAATCCCAGATCACCTCCCACCGCGCCATAAGAGGGGTCCATCCCTCACGATCCGCAGAAACATTCCCTCGACCGATGGGGAAGCGGGTGTAACCCCAGATCTGCAAGGGACAACACAGTCAGTGCCAATCAAGGAAGGAGATCCACAAACCAAGAAAATTACCTGAGGAAAGGGCGTAAATCCACCCAAGTTGCCAGAGCCCTGACGGTAGCTCACTAGATGGGAGAAAAGATGACCCAGCATTGCAGCTCCCCACGCCATCTTCTTCGCCGCTTGAAGGTCCTCCAATAGCGGCAAGTACTTCAGATTGACCTTATCTGAAGCTGTGGCAAATAGCAACCTCCCGAAGAGGAATAAGAGAAAGATCCGCAGGTTCTCGTCATCCGTAAGGCCATCTAAGTCCAAGAGCGTCTCCACTCTCTCGGCGAAAGCCTCCAAAGTCTTGCTTGGCATCCGCCGCACCCGGCTCAACCCCACAGACCGGGCGAAGTGTCCGAGGGGTATGTGAGATAGCACTCCCTGGACCCAGTAATACCCCTCGTCCAGGAGGTGACCGGACAGCTGCCTGTAGTCCCTAAGCTCAGTACCCACTACCGGATCCCCGATGACCGGCAAGCCCGTCAAGAAAGAGACGTCCTCCAGTGTGGGCAGCATGTGTCCCCACGGCATGATGAAGGCCCTGCATCTGTCGTCCCAGCGCTCCCGAAGAGCCACTAAGAAGGGCGCATCCACCATGAACGGTCGGATCCGGAACAGCGGCCCGAACCCAAATGCGTCCACCTGTAAGAGGAGCCGATCGGGCAGTGCATGGTACCAGGCCCAGACCAGCTCCCATGAAACTCGGCCTCGGACTCTTTGGGGACCCTGAAATCCAAACAAAATCAGAGGTTAGGGGCATGAGCATATACATAGAGATTTGCAGTAGGCGAGGCAGCGAGCCTCCATCCGTACGGGCGGACGGCGGGGCGGCCCGCCGCCCGCACGGGCGGACGGCGGGGCGGCCCGCCGCCCGCACGCGCGGACGGCCGGGCGGCCCGCCGCCCACACACACGGACGGCGGAGCCGCCCGCCGACCGCTCGGACAAGCCCCTCTCTGCAAAGAAAGCAAAAAACAAACAAAAACCTCACCTTCTTCTTCGGGGGCACCTCCCCGTTGCCTCTGTTGCCTTCTTCATCACCTTCTCCTTCTTCTTCCTCTCCATCACCCCCGATTTCGTCCTCTTCATCTTCCTCCGTCGCTGCCGTCCTTCCTTCTTCTTCTTCCTCTCCGGTGTCGCCGCCGCCGCCGCCGCCGCGAAGAGCTTCTTCTTCGCCGCCGCGGACGTCCTCGTCGCCGCCGCGGACGTCCTCGTCGCCGCCGCCGCCGCCGCCGCGAAGAGCTTCTTCTTCGCCGCCGCGGACGTCCTCGTCGCCGCCTTTGCAAACGTCTTCGTCGCCGCCACCGCCACTGGAGCTTGCTCCATCGCTGCCGCCTATCCTCCTCTTCCTAAGGGAGCGGGGAAGCCATACTCTCGCCTTGGATGGAAGGTTGGAAGGTTGGGAAGGTGGGGAAGATTTTGGAAACGGAGGAGAAGAAGAACAAGGGTAGAAGTGGAGGACACAAAAAAAGAACCCTGGGGCTTCTTAAAGCCACCCCCCTATCCCTGGCGTGGATAGGCCACGGCCGTCCCACGCGTTCGCCATAGGGGCAGTTTGCTTAAGTTCTTGGAAGGGAATTTCAAAAAATAAAATTGGCATTATTCATTAAAAATTGAAGGGCTACATTATTCCAATGCTCTACAGCCCATGAAAAAGGCACAGACAGCAAGACGGACATTGGCTAAATAGCCTACATATCTTTTGACTTCCTCTGAAGTCTCTGCTACGTCAAGACGGGCCTTTGTGAACCTGGAGTGACGGCGCCATGCACGTCGGAACCGCTCTATTGCTTGAGCCTCTCTCGCGTACCCAGTGTGTCTCGGCACTATCAGTGTATCATGCAAGGCGGGGAGCGGTACCTGTCTGGGAACTCCGATCTGAAGATGGCAACGATGTCCTTGATACACAGCTAACTCGTCAGGGCCAATTAGCCACAACTCACGCTCGCGAGAAGCCCTTGTGGTGAACTCCATGTCTCGAAGGATCATTGGGACAAAGATAAAGTTCTCCACGGGCAGGAAGTTCAGGTAATCACGCCAGTCGTCCCTCGTCTTGAGATGAGCCGTGAGACACCTGACTTGATCTTCGGGGCCAAGGAGCGAGCGGGCAGGGTACCATGCGCTGTGCTGAAAAATTCTCGAGGAAGAAGTTACCTTTTCATCAAAATCAAAGGATACATGCATCTCCATCCACAGTTGTAAGGTGAACAAACTTCCCCTCACAGATCGCCCCATGCTCATGTGGCTGAGCCCTCCATACAGGTGTGACAAGATCACCGGGGCAAGAGAATGGCCTCTCCACAATAAACTCAGCACGCTCACATATTTCTTCTCTAGCACCGAGCCAGTAGTGGGAAACCATAATACTCCCCCAAGAACGAGGCATAAGCCTCGCATAAGCCTCTCAGATTCGACCGCCTTGCGCTTAATCTCCCGGATCAACCAATATGCAAGGCGATCGATGAGGATTCCTCAATTGTTAGTCATGCGGCATACTTCCCGTTTGTCCTGCACAATATCAGCAAAAATTTCCTCCCATGCAGGCAAACCAAAGGGATCACCGGCAGCTAGGCCCTCCCAGCCATAGAAGGTCTCCACCTCCTCTAGCAAGATCGTTGCCTCGAACTCTCGGAACACAAATGTGTGTGTTTCCGGATGCCACAGCTCCAGCAGCGCACCCAGCCCTTCCCAGTGCCAGTGGATGAAAGCGAACCATTTTGCAAACACGATGGAACGGGTCAAACTCCATCGATGCATATATACCCTCATGCCTAGGGTAATTACGTCCAGCAGGGCCGCAAGCCATGCATACTTGCGGGTATGCCTAGCGTCAGGAAATTTTGGAAGAGGCTGCAGGGCAACCAAAAGTCAAGAAAGAAGAGAGAGAGTCGAGACGGACAACACAAAGGTTCGAGCATACCTGTCCGTGGGCCACCAGGTTGCTGAGGTGACCTTCCACATCGGATAGAACTTGAGGCTCTTTGGCAGTAGCGCGAGCAGAAGATGAAGCCATCTTTTCACAGAAAATTGGAGTTATGGAAGAAAGCCCCGCGACAACCCTCCCCTTTTAAGGCCACGGGATAATCACAAACTCTTCCACATCCCATAAGAGACGGAAAGGCATGCATATCTTTTTCTTTTCCCCTCTTGTGGACGGCATGCCCCTTGGCCTTCCACCACGTCATGGAAGGCAGGCTAGTTGGACTTCCACTTTTTCGTAGAAGGCAAGCCAGCTGGCCTTCTACCACTCTAGAAAAAGCCCATCCACGAGAAGATAAAGTGCCCTCCTCCCTTCTTTACCTTGAGAAGGTAACCTCACCCCAGGGTTAAAAGACCACCTTGATCAATGTCAACAAATTAATGGCTCTTTTGGAATTCGAGTCGAAGTCATATCGGATTGGCATTCTACCAATAGAAGCCATATCTTCCATATCGGCTTCGACTCGAAACTAAACATTTGCTCCACTGCAGTTTAATGTTTAATGTCGTGATCATTGAATATGTGAACGTCGCTAATGTGTGTTTTTGCAGCTGCAGGAAATCGGAGGCAAATAGGACTGAAGACACAGGAGGCTAATAACTGTGGGCGTATAGACTCCGAGTTCCTCTTTAAACAAAACAATGAGGAGTCTATATTCCCTAAGTTATTCGATTGGCCGATAAACCCCTCCTGTTTGCATTAGGAATTTGTTTTTAATTTTAAACCAGCATGCATTTGCATAAGCATCCACCCTCGCCCTAGGGGCAATGACCAGAATTTATCACTCTGCTTGACCCATTGTTGATTTGTGAGTTTGGCGATTGTTCGTCTGTTAGTCCTTTGAATCGCAAGACCTCTTCCTTTTTTTTACAATACGTGTGCTTAAGATTCTCTCACTTGGCGATCCCATGATGCGCCAGGCCATCGCGCGCCCGTTGTGTCGAGAATTCTTCAAGTCACACTCCTACACCTTTCATGCTCGAGATCCACTTGGGCCAGATCGCTACATTATGGTGCGCCAAGGCCTTGCGGTTCCAGCACCCGAGGGTCCCACAGACTGTGATTCTCTAGTACTGAACTTTGTCCCTTTTCTCAAACCACTCTTGCAACTCAAATAGCTAGCTTTCATGCATTTGCCGCACTCTCATGCCATCTTTAGATATAGCTCATCCCTCCTCCGGGCTGTCCAAAATCGGATTCGATTTCCGGAACACCTATTTATCATTCCGTTCCACTCCACTGCAAAACAGGTGTCCCGGAGGGGCATTTGTAGACACCGATTTTGGACCACCCTTTTGGTCATAAATCCCCTCTATCATTATCCCATCATCATCAATCCCCTCATTTAGCCATCTCAGCCCACTAACAACTAGGCCCATTAACCAAATCCCGATTCTAGCCACCTTTTTGTAGAAGGCCACCCCTCGCCTTCCACCACCCTTCGAAGGCCACCCCTTGCCTTCCACCGCTTTTGAACGCCACCCCTTGCCTTCCACTGCCTTCGAAGGCCACCCCTTGCCTTCCACCTCCTTCGAAGGCCACCCCTTGCCTTCCACCTTTTGGCTACCTTTTTTCACTTTTTACCACCTTTTCGTGGAAGGCCAGTCAGTCCGCCTTCCACCCCCCTTCGAAGGCCACCCATTGCCTTCCACCGCCTTCGAAGGCCACCCCTTGTGTAACGACCCGCCATCCTATGACCGGAGACCCGATCACTAAATGGATGTCGGCCCATTAACGACGGGTTCACACTCGGATCTCACACAACGCATCTGGAGGAGTAAGTGCTAAACAAGGCTAAATATAACAATCACACGGACTACAAAGGTATAATAAGTGCGCAGAAAGGAAGATAACAATGTCCGTATACAGTCCAACAATAATTACATGGTCCAACAAATTAATTAAGTACAGGCAGAAGGAAAGTACAACAACATCGGGGCATACCCCGGAACTGAGACAGCTGCTGGTCCGCACACCAAGAAGGCACCACACGCCACCACACGCCGCGAGGTCCACACCTGAAACCGCAGGGAGTGAGCCACACCAAAATTGGGCTCAGTAGGGATCATCCGATCCCCTGCCTCCCACTCACACACCCACAAGTGCAACAACATGGATATATGGCAATTAAGTAAAGCAGTAAACATAGCACCCAAATCTGATAAGAAACGTACGATAAGCAGAGTAGCAGGAACAGTTCTAAGTAACCCGCAGAACCCAACACAGAGTCACGTCTCACAGCCAAAGTCCACAAGCGACTGAACCACACTGTCAACCGAAGTCAAACGTCGCCTCCCAACACTACCACCACTGCTCACGCCTGTCCACCCCTACCGTGTTCCGGGGCACTGTAGGGTGAGGCAGTGAGTCAAACTAGGACTAGCTGGGACCAGTGTACCGCCACTGCCCAGCTACGTGTGCACACAAGCAGTCTAGACTACTGTCCTACCAACCAGATTGCCTCCATGCTAGGCCTCAGCGCTTCAGGAGGGCCCTGGGGACCGGCGAACCCCCGTCAAGCCGAAGCTACAGGAACTACCCACAACCCTAACCTCCCGGGCTGCGTCAGGCCAAAGGGCTAAGGGTACCACTCGTAACCTTGATCAAAGGTCACATCAGGCCCAGTGGCTACAGGGGTAAAACAACTCCAACAGTACCACAACCAGCTCCACAGCAAGAAACACGCCGAAAGCTGCCACGACAAACAGGGAAACCCCGACCCGCTGAGACCAAACAGCAACCCCTCGGATAGCGCACCGGCTACTCCGGCCCGACAGGCTCAAGGTGGTTCTGCTTCCCTCAGCCAAAGGTAAAACACAACATGTACCCCTTCTCCCACTGGTACGGCACAATGCCTCATAGACACCATGACCCTGTCCCCATCGGTCCATGGTGACAAACGTAAACCACAGTCATTCCGATCCACAGTCGTATAAGCACATACACACATATAACATGATGTAATTCCACTCACGCAGAAGTCCTCAGTCTCAGTGTACAACGTAAAACATGCATTGAACCGTCCCACAGTGAAACACATGTTAAAACCAGGGTTTATACAGCTCTGTCTTGAATCGCGTCGACCGAGGTCGACGCCATTCAAGACCCTCAAATAGGTTCATTAAAAGCCAGATTATTCATTGAAACGCGTCTACGTAGGGAGTCGCCCTTTAAAATGCGTCCAAGTCCAAAGACGTCAATCACACCGAAATTCCAGATTTGCAGACCCTCAGTCGGGGTGATTTCCTGCCTAAATGGCGTCATGATGGCCCGACGTCCTTCTAAAAGGCGTCGTCCATCCATGACGTCATTTAGCGCCAGAACCCCAAACTCGTGAAACCTCGAACAGGGAGGTTTCTGCCCTAAAAGGCATCGTACTGCCCTGACGTCCTTCTAAAAGGCGTCGACCAGGCACGACGCCGTTTAGCGCCAGAAACCTGGTTCCCTGGTTCGATCCGAGGGTTTCTCCCTTAACCCCAAATACCCCGAAAAAGCCCCAAAACAAAAGGGGGAGGAAAAGAAGTTCATCCACCACAAGCATGCTACAAATCCACATTCACGAGCACGGCCATACCCACAAGAACACCCCCTAAACATGCTCAATCTAGTCCAAAACACGTCATGTCATGCCAAGGAAAACACGAGCAACACATGCAAGGTTCGTCCCCCTACCGGTTCTTGAACTCCTCCAAGCTCCGTGCCGCCGACCCGCCGCACCGCAGACCGCCGCCGGTACCCTCGAGGATGCCGCCACTCCGCCGGGACGTCGGCCGCCGTCCGGAGAATGGAACGCCGCAAAGGAGGTGGTGGAGGTAGAGGTGAGAGGTAAGGAGGCTATGGAGTGATGGAAGAGGAAGAAGAGGAAGGGAAGGGAGGAAGGAGAGCGGAGGGAGCGGGGAGGGCGAAAAGAGAGAAGGTGGAGGCGAAAGTGAGGGAAAGAAGGGGAGGCTCGCGGGGTCAATCTGAATCTAGCTAAAATGCGTCGATCGAGGCAGACGCCAATCAGTCTGACAGGACGGCCGTACTGACAGCGCTCTAAAACGCGTCGCTCACCGCGGACGCCGTTCAGACGACAGGACAGGCCGTACTGACAACGCTCTGGCGCCGCACACTGACACCGCAGGGTCGCAGTCTGAATCGCGTCGTCCATAGTGGACGCCGTTCAGACGATGTGACAGGGGCCGTACTCTCGCGGCCCGAAACCCGCCCACATGGCACAACAGCAAGCAGACTTAAATGGTGTCCACACAACTTGACGCCTTTTGAAAGGCGTCGAGCAGTGCAGACGTCATTCAGCCTGAACTCTCAAGACCCCCCTCAAGGTCCAAACCAGGGGATCCGGCCCGAACCCGACCCGAATACAGAACCCGAAACCTCATTCCTTACACCTTGCCTTCCTGTGGCAGTCCACCTCCGCATAAAAGGCTTCCAACCAATCCATGCCCAGGATGACGTCAAAATCACGAATAGCAAGTACAACCAACTGGGCAGGTAGCACATGACCCTCAATGGTCAAGGGAACATTCCTCAAACAATTATAAGATATCATGAAGTCTCTAGAAAGAACTTCCACCATCAGACCATCCGATAACTCATCAACGGGTGCAGAAAGAATATCTAGGAACTGCTCGGAAATGAAAGAATGCGAAGCACCCGAATCGATCAACACATGTGCAGAGTTCCCAAGGACAGAAAGTGTACCTTCCACCAAGTTGGACGCACGAGCCTCCCTCCTGGTGATAGCTAGAACTCTCCCCTGGGTCCTCGGCTTCTTCTGATCGCCATAACCCTGCCCCTGACCATGCCCCTGCGGGCACTGCCTCGCCAGATGGCCCTGCTGGCCGCAAGTAAAACACCTCCTGGGAAGAGTGGGGCACTGAGTCCCGCCATGGACACCACCACAGTGCTGACAAACTGCCGGAAGCCTCTGAGCTGGCTCCTGCTGTGCACTGGATGCTGACTGACTCTGCTGACCCTGCCTGGGCCTACTGTTGCCGCTGCTGCCACTACTGCTGCCACCACCCCTGAAGAATCTCCTGAATTGGGAGCCGAGTGACGACGATCCCGATCCGACCGAAGGAGCCGGTGCCGCTGCCTTACCCCTGCCTCGCACTGGCCCCTGAGCAGTCTGCCCTCTCTCCCGGGCCGACTGGGTCTGCTGAGCCTCAACTGCTGCTGCACACTTAACTGCTGATGCCAAGTCTGTACAACAGTGGGACGCCACAAAGTTCCTCAGACTGAGCCTCAGCCCGTCCACAAACCTCTCCGTGCGACGCTCCTCGTCCCCAGATATGAAAGGCACGAACCGTCCCAGCGAAACAAACTTCGCCTGGTACTCAAGTACCGTCATACTCCCCTACGTCAGATCCATAAACTCCCTCTCCTTGGCTCTCTGGACATGTCTAGGGAAATATTGTGCATTGAACTCCTTAACAAAGGTCTCCCATGAAATTTCCCTAAGACTCCTGTCCTCATAAGACAAACTCTTCAGTGTGGTCCACCAGTCATAGGCGCTATCCTTCAGCATGAAGGTAGCCAGCGGGGTCCTCTCTACTACTGCACAGTCCATGGTATCGAAGGTCTTCTCTATCTCTCTAAGCCAGTGAATGGCCTCATCAGGGTCGGGACGACCGGTGAAGTGAGATGGCATCAGCTTCAAGAACCTCTCAAGTGTAGCTGTGGACCCTCCCCGAGACTAGAACTCTCGCTAGGGTCTCGCGTCTGATATCTAGCCATAGTGTCCATCATGGCCTACATAAACTGCTCTACACTCGGCCTCCCTGCCTCGGACCCACTAGGGGCATCTCCCCGCTCTCGAATAACCGGCATCCTCTTCCTGGGAGCCATCTACTCGCCTACAATTACAAAATCAAAAAGTTCTAATTAGAGCCCTAAAACCTATGCTACCGCCGTGCCTGTACGGGATAATGTATTTATTTGCCGAGCTTACAACATTTAACCTAGTTATTTATTTATTTGCCAGACCGTATGCTCTTATACCAACTGTAACGACCCGCCACCCTATAATCGGGGATCCGATTACTAAATGGGTACCGAATCATTAATTTGGAACCAAACCAGGATCTAAGTAAGTCTAGGAAACAAATAATAAACTAAGCTAAACATCCACATCGCATTGAATAGAAATGAAAGTGCAGAAATTAAAAGTTATTACAATGCGACTCGATACAGCAAATAATTACATACTCCAACTGAAAAGAAATAATTAAACATATAGGCCAGAAATAAATAACAACTACATCGGGGCATACCCCAGAACAACTGCTGAAGGCGCTTAACACACGGCCGCACACGCTGCTCTAAGTCTGCTGGGAGTCCTCACCTGAAAACCGCAGGGGTGAGTCTCAAGACAAGACTCAGTAGGGATCCTTCGATCCCCACTGCCCACACACACACCCACAAGTGTAAAGTACAACTAACGGTAAAGTAACAAGCACGGTAGGAACAACTCCTAATTCTCAACGTGAAATCTCATGCAGTCGAAACATATTAAACATGCATAGTCTAAACCAGCCGACTAGAGAATTTACAACTGCCGTCTCGATAGAACTCGCCAACCGCACAAACAATGGTGGGAAAACCTCGACCTGCTGAGACCAAGCAGTAGCCCCTCGGATAGCACACAAGCTACTCCGGCCCAACTGGCTCAGGTGGCTACTCCTTCCCTCAGCATGAGTGACTCTCCGAATGTACCACTCCGACACCGGTACTAGCTGACCCCGGGGTTCACCAGGTGACCCTCTCTCACTAGGCGTCACCCCGCCCACGCCCCCACCGGCGCTGTGCTCATGCCCCCACCAGCACAGGGTGATAAAGCGCTACAATGTCACTCCAGGTCCACAGTAACTCAAAAATCCAGCACAGTACGATCCGGTCACGTGAAAAGTCCGCGATCGCATAACACACACGTAGTACCATCCGGTCATGAAGAATCTATCTCTATCGGGTACACTAAAACATGCACTAACCATTTATCTAGCAGTATGAACACATTTTACTAGCATGAATTAGTGAGGTTCTGTCTTGAATCGCGTCGTCCAAGGCCGACGCCATTCAAGCTCCATGTACTGATTTATGTAAAACAGTCTTCAGAATCAGGCCTTAAAAGGCGTCGACACCAGTGGTCGCCTTTTGAAAGGCGTTGACACCCTCAGACGCCATTTAGCACAGAAAAACCAGGAATTCCAAAGGCCTTACTCAGGGGATTTCTGCTTTAAAAGGCGTCATGGCTACCCGACGCTATTCAAAAAGCGTCGCCCACCCATGATGTCTTTTAGTCCCAGAATCTCCAAACTGGCAGACTTTGTGTCAGGTGATTCCTGTCTAAAAGGCGTCGTGATGGCCCGACGCCCTTCAAAAAGGCGTCGTCCATGCACGACGTCTTTCAGCCCCAGGAACTAGAGTTTGCCATGAGCCCGACGGCTCCCTTTTCAACCCAAACAAACCCAAAACGGAGGAGAAAAAAGGGGCAATCAAATCCATAGGAAAACACATTCATAGAAATCCCCCATAACACCAAAAGAATTCCTAAACATGCTCGTTCTACCCCCCAAAACCAAAGATCCATAACATGCTTAGACGGGGGAAAACACGAAGCTATGGGAACCGTCACCCTACTGATTACTTGAACGCCTCCGAGCTTCAAGCCGTCCACTCGTCTCGCCCCACGCCGCCGCCGGTACCGCCGCGGTCGTCCTTGCTCCACCGTGACGTCGGCCGCCGTCCGGAGAGTAGAACGCTGCAGTGGAGGGGGAGGTGGTAGTGGTAGGAGCTAGGTAGAGGATGGAGTGGAGGGAGAGATGAAATGGTGGGAGGAAAAGAGGGAAGAGAAGGAATTGCCGTCGGGATTGCCGGAGGGGAAGGAGAGAAAGAGAGAAGGTGAAAATGAGGGAAAGAAGGAGGGCTCGCGGGGTTAACCAGAGACTGGCTAAAACGCGTCGACATCCACGGACGTCTATCAGGTGACGTGACGGCCGCTCTGACAAGACCCTAAAACGCGTCGTCCTACACAGACGTCGTTCAGACAACTTGTCAGAGCCGTACTCTGACACACTCAGAGTCGCAGTCTGAAAGGCGTCGTCCCACACGGACGCCGTTCTGACGACACGACAGGGCCGTACTCTCGCGGCCCGAAGCCAGCCCACGTGGCAGAACCTGAAACGCGTCTGCAACGGTGGACGCCGTTCAAAACGCGTCTCGAGGTCCTGACGCGAATCTACACAGAACCTCAGCCCCCTCTAGGGCAAGAACTACAGGGTCCGACCCGAAAACCGGATCCGAAAGTCTCGATCCTTACATTTGTAAACAAGTACACTTTACCATTTTATTTTTTGATATTTATCAAGTTAAAGTATGGTTATTATTTACTAAATTATGATTAAAGATAAATAAATTGTCCTTCCTGTGCATACGCACTCCAGACTGTTTTACATCCGCATATATACTCACTTCACTTAAATAATGACAAGACTACAGTCAGTTAAATAATGATATGAATATATCTATAGTGTTGACTATAGTGAGCTAAAGTCTCCCTCAAAACGCCCTTTTCTCCAACTTCAAAAATAAAATAAAAATTAAAAAAAAATTTAAGTATTCCAATACCCCAAACAGGTTCGATGGTGTAGTGGTTATATAATCACTTCACTGAAATAATAACAAGACTACAGTCGGTCAAATAATGATATGAATATATATATAGGGGTTGATTATGGTGAGTCTAGGGCTCCCTCAAAACTCCCTTTTCTCCATCTTAAAATGTAAAATAAAAAATTGCAAAAAAAATTAAATATTCAAATACCCCAAATAGGTTCCATGGTGTAGTGGTTATCACTCTGGGCTCTGAATCCAGCGACCTAGGTTTGAATCCCGGTGGAACCTTCTTGAAGTGATTTACGATTTATTTTCCAATGTTAGATAAGTAATTGTTACAGTTTTATTTTCTGGTATTTAACAAGCAAAAATATCCCCTAGGGTTATACATTTTAGTTTTCGGTAAAAATGTCGAAAACTAGTAAAAATCAGAGATACTTTTGTTTCTATTTTTGCTCTCCTTTGGTTTGAAAATGGATCTTAAAAAGGGATAAGAGATTTTTGACCTTCAAGAGCTTTTGCTATTACCATTTTATTATCTATGGATCTTAAAAAAGGATAAGAGACCCTTGACCTTTGAGACCTTTTGCTATTACCATTTTATTATCTTTGATATTAAATAAGTAAAAATGTCAAAAACTAGTAAACACAGAAGGGAACATATATGTGATCCTTGACCTTTGAGACACTTAGCTACTATTGTTTTATTGTTTTTTATATTAAATACATGACTTGCTTCGTTTTATCTTATGACATTAACCAAGTAAAAATGAATATATGAACATAAGAAACATCTCCCATGGCAGCCTCTAACTAATATCATCATTGTAAACAAGTACACTTTACCATTTTATTTTTTGATATATATCAAGTTAAAGTATGGTTATTATTTACTAAATTAAGATTAAAGATAAATAAATCGTCCTTCCTGTGGATACTTACTCTAGACTGTTTTACATCCGCACATATACTCACTTCACTGAAATAATGACAAGACTAGAGTCAGTTAAATAATGATATGAATATATCTATAGTGTTGACTATAGTGAGCTCAAATCTCCCTCAAAACGCCCTTTTCTCCACCTTAAAAATAAAATAAAAAATTATCAAAAATTTTTAAGTATTCCAATACCCCAAACAGGTTCGATGGTGTAGTGGTTATATAATCACTTCACTTAAATAATGACAAGACTACAGTCGGTCAAATAATGATATGAATATATATATAGGGGTTGATTATGGTGAGTCTAGGGCTCCCTCAAAACTCCCTTTTCTCAATCATAAAATGTAAAATTAAAAATTTAAAAAAAACTTAAATATTCAAATTCCCCAAATAGGTTCCATGGTGTAGTGGTTATCACTCTGGGCTCTGAATCCAGCGACCTGGGTTCGAATCCTTGTGGAACCTTCTTGAAGTGATTTACGATTTATTTTCTAATGTTAGATAAGTAATTGTTACAGTTTTATTTTCTGGCATTTAACAAGCAAAAATATCCCCTAGGGTTATACATTTTAGTTTTCGGTAAAAATGTCAAAAACAAGTAAAAATAATAAATACTTTTGTTTCCAGTTTTGCTCTCCTTTGATTTGAAAATGGATCTTAAAAATGGATAAGAGACCTTTGACTATTGAGACCTTTTGGTATTACCATTTTATTATCTATGGATCTTAAAAAAGGATAAGCGACCCTTGACCTTTGAGACCTTTTGCTATTACCATTTTATTATCTTTGATATTAAATAAGTAAAAATGTCAAAAACTAGTTAAAACAGAAGGGAACATATATGTGATCGTCGACCTTTGAGACACTTAGCTACTATTGTTTTATTGTTTTTTATATTAAACACATGACTTGCTTCGTTTTATCTTATGACATTAACCAAGTAAAAATGAATATATGAACATAAGAAACATCTCCCATGGCAGCCTCTAACTAATATCATCATTGTAAACAAGTACACTTTACCATTTTATTTTTTGATATATATCAAGTTAAAGTATGGTTATTATTTACTAAATTAAGATTAAAGATAAATAAATCGTCCTTCCTGTGGATACGCACTCTAGACTGTTTTACATCCGCATATATACTCACTTCACTGAAATAATGACAAGACTAGAGTCAGTTAAATAATGATATGAATATATCTATAGTGTTGACTATAGTGAGCTCAAATCTCCCTCAAAACGCCCTTTTCTCCACCTTAAAAAATAAAATAAAAAATTATCAAAATTTTTTAAGTAATCCAATACCCCAAATAGGTTCGATGGTGTAGTGGTTATATAATCACTTCACTTAAATAATGACACGACTACAGTCGGCCAAATAATGATATGAATATATATATAGGGGTTGATTATGGTGAGTCTAGGGCTCCCTCAAAACTCCCTTTTCTCAATCATAAAATGTAAAATAAAAAATTTAAAAAAAAAATAAATATTCAAATACCCCAAATAGGTTCCATGGTGTAGTGGTTATCACTCTGGGCTCTGAATCCAGCGACCTGGGTTCGAATCCTGGTGGAACCTTCTTGAAGTGATTTACGATTTATTTTCTAATGTTAGATAAGTAATTGTTACAGTTTTATTTTCTGGCATTTAACAAGCAAAAATATCCCCTAGGGTTATACATTTTAGTTTTCGGTAAAAATGTCGAAAACTAGTAAAAATCAGAGATACTTTTGTTTCTATTTTTGCTCTCCTTTGGTTTGAAAATGGATCTTAAAAAGGGATAAGAGATTTTTGACCTTCAAGAGCTTTTGCTATTACCATTTTATTATCTATGGATCTTAAAAAAGGATAAGAGACCCTTGACCTTTGAGACCTTTTGCTATTACCATTTTATTATCTTTGATATTAAATAAGTAAAAATGTCAAAAACTAGTTAAAACAGAAGGGAACATATATGTGATCCTCGACCTTTGAGACACTTAGCTACTATTGTTTTATTGTTTTTTATATTAAATACATGACTTGGTTCATTTTATCTTATGACATTAACCAAGTAAAAATGAATATATGAACATAAGAAACATCTCCCATGGCAGCCTCTAACTAATATCATCATTGTAAACAAGTACACTTTACCATTTTATTTTTTGATATATATCAAGTTAAAGTATGGTTATTATTTACTAAATTAAGATTAAAGATAAATAAATCGTCCTTCCTGTGGATACTTACTCTAGACTGTTTTACATCCGCATATATACTCACTTCACTGAAATAATGACAAGACTAGAGTCAGTTAAATAATGATATGAATATATCTATAGTGTTGACTATAGTGAGCTCAAATCTCCCTCAAAACGCCCTTTTCTCCACCTTAAAAAATAAAATAAAAAATTATCAAAATTTTTTAACTATTCCAATACCCCAAACAGGTTCGATGGTGTAGTGGTTATATAATCACTTCACTTAAATAATGACAAGACTACAGTCGGCCAAATAATGATATGAATATATATATAGGGGTTGATTATGGTGAGTCTAGGGCTCCCTCAAAACTCCCTTTTCTCAATCATAAAATGTAAAATAAAAAATTTAAAAAAAAAATAAATATTCAAATACCCCAAATAGGTTCCATGGTGTAGTGGTTATCACTCTGGGCTCTGAATCCAGCGACCTGGGTTCGAATCCTGGTGGAACTTTCTTCAAGTGATTTACGATTTATATATTCATATCATTATTTGACCGACTGTGGTCTTGTCATTATTTAAGTGAAGTGATTATATAACCACTACACCATCGAACCTGTTTGGGGTATTGGAATACTTAAAATTTTTTGATAATTTTTTATTTTATTTTTCAAGGTGTAGAAAAGGGCGTTTTGAGGGAGATTTGAGCTCACTATAGTCAACACTATAGATATATTCATATCATTATTTAACTGACTCTAGTCTTGTCATTATTTCAGTGAAGTGAGTATATATGCGGATGTAAAAATAAGTAAAAATGTCAAAAACTAGTTAAAACAGAAGGGAACATATATGTGATCCTCGACCTTTGAGACACTTAGCTACTATTGTTTTATTGTTTTTTATGTTATATACATGACTTGCTTCGTTTTATCTTATGACATTAACCAAGTAAAAATGAATATATGAACATAAGAAACATCTCCCATGGTAGCCTCTAACTAATATCATCATTGTAAACAAGTACACTTTACCATTTTATTTTTTGATATTTATCAAGTTAAAGTATGGTTGTTATTCACTAAATTAAGATTAAAGATAAATAAATTGTCCTTCCTGTGGATACGCACTCTAGACTGTTTTACATCCGCATATATACTCACTTCACTTAAATAATGACAAGACTAGAGTCAGTTAAATAATGATATGAATATATCTATAGTGTTGACTGTAGTGGTTATCACTCTGGGCTCTGAATCCAGCGACCTGGGTTCGAATCCTGGTGGAACCTTCTTCAAGTGATTTACGATTTATTTTCTAATGTTACAAAAGTAATTGTTACAGTTTTATTTTCTGGCATTTAACAAGCAAAAATATCCCCTAGGGTTATATATTTTAGTTTTTGGTAAAAATGTCAAAAACTAGTAAAAATAATAAATACTTTTGTTTCTAGTTTTGCTCTCCTTTGATTTGAAAATGGATCTTAAAAAGGGATAAGAGACCTTTGACCTTTGAGACCTTTTGCTATTACCATTTTATTATCTATGGATCTTAAAAAAGGATAAGCGACCCTTGACCTTTGAGACCTTTTGCTATTACCATTTTATTATCTTTGATATTAAATAAGTAAAAATGTCAAAAACTAGTTAAAACAGAAGGGAACATATATGTGATCGTCGACCTTTGAGACACATAGCTACTATTGTTTTATTGTTTTTTATATTAAATACATGACTTGCTTTGTTTTATCTTATGACATTAACCAAGTAAAAATGAATATATGAACATAAGAAACATCTCCCATGGCAGCCTCTAACTAATATCATCATTGTAAACAAGTACACTTTACCATTTTATTTTTTGATATATATCAAGTTAAAGTATGGTTATTATTTACTAAATTAAGATTAAAGATAAATAAATCGTCCTTCCTGTGGATACGCACTCTAGACTGTTTTACATCCGCATATATACTCACTTCACTGAAATAATGACAAGACTAGAGTCAGTTAAATAATGATATGAATATATCTATAGTGTTGACTATAGTGAGCTCAAGTCTCCCTCAAAACGCCCCTTTCTCTGTCTGAAAATGTAAAATAAAAAATAATGATATATATGGGTTGATTATGGTGAGTCTAGGGCTCCCTCAAAACTCCCTTTTCTCCATCTCAAAATGTAAAATAAAAAATTATCAAAAAAATTAAATATTCAAATACCCCAAATAGGTTCCATGGTGTAGTGGTTATCACTCTGGCCTCTGAATCGAGCGACCTGGGTTCGAATCCCGGTGGAACCTTCTTGAAGTGATTTACGATTTATTTTAAATGTTACATAAGTAATTGTTACAGTTTTATTTTCTGGTATTTAACAAGCAAAAATATCCCCTAGGGTTATAGATTTTAGTTTTTGGTAAAAAAGTCAAAAACTAGTAAAAATAATAGATACTTTTGTTTGTATTTTTGCTCTCCTTTGGATTGAAAATGGATCTTAAAAAGGTATCTGAGACCTTTGACCTTCGAAAGCTTTTGCTATTACCATTTTATTATCTATGGATCTTAAAAAAGGATAAGAGACCCTTGACCTTTGAGAACTTTTGCTATTACCATTTTATTATCTTTGATATTAAATAAGTAAAAATGTCAAAAACTAGTAAAAACAGAAGGGAACATATATGTGATCCTTGACCTTTGAGACACTTAGCTACTATTGTTTTATTGTTTTTTATATTAAATACATGACTTGCTTCGTTTTATCTTATGACAGTAACCAAGTAAAAATGAATATATGAACATAAGCAACATCTCCCATAGCAGCCTCTAACTAATATCATCATTGTAAACAAGTACACTTTACCATTTTATTTTTTGATATTTATCAAGTTAAAGTATGGTTATTATTTACTAAATTAAGATTAAAGATAAATAAATCGTCCTTCCTGTGGATACTTACTCTAGACTGTTTTACATCCGCATATATACTCACTTCCCTGAAATAATGACAAGACTTGAGTCAGTTAAATAATGATATGAATATATCTATTGTGTTGATTATAGTGAGCTCAAGTCTCCCTCAAAACGCCCTTTTCACCCCCTTAAAAAATAAAATAAAAAATTATCAAAATTTTTTAAGTATTCCAATACCCCAAACAGGTTCGATGGTGTAGTGGTTATATAATCACTTCACTTAAATAATGACAAGACTACAATCGGTCAAATAATGATATGAATATATATATAGGGGTTGATTATGGTGAGTCGAGGGCTCCCTCAAAACTCCCTTTTCTCTGTCTTAAAATGTAAAATAAAAAATTTTAAAAAAACTTAAATATTCAAATACCCCAAATAGGTTCCATGGTGTAGTGGTTATCACTCTGGGCTTTGAATCCAGCGACCTGGGTTCGAATCCCGTTGGAACCTTCTTGATGTGATCTACGATTTATTTTCTGATGTTAGATAAGTAATTGTTACTATTTTCTTTTCTGGTATTTAACAAGCAAAAATATCCCCTAGGGTTATACATTTTAGTTTTCTGTAAAAATGTCAAAAACTAGTAAAAATGTTAAATACTTTTGTTTCTAGTTTTGCTCTTCTTTGATTTGAAAATGCATATTGAAAAGGGATAAGAGACCTTTGACCTTTGAGACCTTTTGCTATTACCATTTTATTATCTATGGATCTTAAAAAAGGATAAGCGACCCTTGACCTTTGAGACCTTTTGCTATTACCATTTTATTATCTTTGATATTAAATAAGTAAAAATGTCAAAAACTAGTTAAAACAGAAGGGAACATATATGTGATCCTCGACCTTTGAGACACTTAGCTACTATTGTTTTATTGTTTTTTATGTTATATACATGACTTGCTGCGTTTTATCTTATGACATTAACCAAGTAAAAATGAATATATGAACATAAGAAACATCTCCCATGGTAGCCTCTAACTAATATCATCATTGTAAACAAGTACACTTTACCATTTTATTTTTTGATATTTATCAAGTTAAAGTATGGTTGTTATTCACTAAATTAAGATTAAAGATAAATAAATTGTCCTTCCTGTGGATACGCACTCTAGACTGTTTTACATCCGCATATATACTCACTTCACTTAAATAATGACAAGACTAGAGTCAGTTAAATAATGATATGAATATATCTATAGTGTTGACTATAGTGAGCTCAAGTCTCCCTCAAAACGCCCCTTTCTCCACCTTGAAAAATAAAATAAAAAATTATCAAAAAATTTTAAGTATTCCAATACCCCAAACAGGTTCGATGGTGTAGTGGTTATATAATCACTTCACTTAAATAATGACAAGACTACATTCGGTCAAATAATGATATGAATATATATATAGGGGTTGATTATGGTGAGTCTTTGGATCCCTCAAAACTCCGTTTTCTCCATCATAAAATGTAAAATAAAAAATTATAAAAAAAACTAAATAGTCAAATACCCCAAATAGGTTCCATGGTCTAGTGGTTATCACTCTGGGCTTTGAATCCAGCGACCTGGGTTTGAATCCCGGTGGAACCGTCTTGATGTGATTTACGATTTATTTTCCGATGTTAGATAAGTAATTGTTACTATTTTCGTTTCTGGTATTTTACAAGCAAAAATATCCCCTATGGTTATACATTTTAGTTTTCGGTAAAAATGTCAAAAACTAGTAAAAATAATAGATACTTTTGTTTCTAGTTTTGCTCACCCCTGATTTGAAAATGGATCTTGAAAAGGGATAAGAGACCCTGACCTTTGAGACCTTTGACCTTCGAGAGCTTTTTCTATTACCATTTTATTATCTATGGATCTTAAAAAAGGATAAGAGACCCTTGACGTTTGAGATTATTATTTACTAAATTAATATTAAAGATAAATAAATCGTCCTTCCTGTGGATACTTACTCTAGACTGTTTTACATCCGCATATATACTCACTTCACTGAAATAATGACAAGACTAGAGTCAGTTAAATAATGATATGAATATATCTATAGTGTTGACTATAGTGAGCTCAAATCTCCCTCAAAACGCCCTTTTCTCCACCTTAAAAAATAAAATAAAAAATTATCAAAATTTTTTAAGTATTCCAATACCCCAAACAGGTTCGATGGTGTAGTGGTTATATAATCACTTCACTGAAATAATAACAAGACTACAGTCGGTCAAATAATGATATGAATATATATATAGGGGTTGACTATGGTGAGTCTAGGGCTCCCTCAAAACTCCCTTTTCTCCATCTTAAAATGTAAAATAATTTTTTTTAAAAAAACCTAAATATTCAAATACCCCAAATAGGTTCCATGGTGTAGTGGATATCACTCTGGGCTTTTAATCCAGCGACCTGGGTTCGAATCCCGGTGGAACCTTCTTAATGTGATTTACGATTTGTTTTCTGATGTTAGATTAGTAATTGTTACTATTTTCTTTTCTGGTATTTAACAAGCAAAAATATCCCCCAGGGTTATACATTTTAGTTTTCGGTAAAAATGTCAAAAACTAGTAAAAATAATAAATACTTTTGTTTCTAGTTTTGCTCTCCTTTGATTGGAAAATGCATCTTAAAATGGGATAAGGGACCTTTGACCATTGAGACCTTTTGCTATTACCATTTTATTATCTATGGATCTTAAAAAAGGATAAAAGACCCTTGACCTCTGAGACCTTTTGCTATTACCAATTTATTATCTTTGATATTAAATAAGAAAAAATGTCAAAAAATAGTAAAAACAGAAGGGAACATATATGTGATCCTCGACCTTTGAGACACTTAGCTACTATTGTTTTATTGTTTTTTATATTATATACATGACTTGCTTCGTTTTATCTTATAACATTAACCAAGTAAAAATGAATATATGAACATAAGAAACATCTCCCATGGCAGCCTCTAACTAATATCATCATTGTAAACAAGCACACTTTAGCATTTTAATTTTTGATATTTATCAAGTTAAAGTATGGTTATTATTTACTAAATTATGACTAAATATAAATAAATTGTCCTTCCTGTGGATACGCACTCTAGACTGTTTTACATCCGCATATATACTCACTTCACTTAAATAATGACAAGACTACAGTCAGTTAAATAATGATATGAATATATCTATAGTGTTGACTATAGTGAGCTCAGGTCCCCTCAAAACGCCCTTTTCTCCTCCTTAAAAAATAAAATAAAAAATTATAATTTTTTTTAAGCATTCCAATACCCCAAACAGGTTCGATGGTGTAGTGGTTATATAATCACTTCAGTTAAATAATGACAAGACTACAGTCGGTCAAATAATGATATGAATATATATATATGGGTTGATTATGGTGAGTCTAGGGATCCCTCAAAACTCCCTTTTCTCCATCTCAAAATGTAAAATAAAAAATTATCAAAAAAATTAAATATTCAAATACCCCAAATAGGTTCCATGGTGTAGTGGTTATCACTCTGGCCTCTGAATCGAGCGACCTGGGTTCGAATCCCGGTGGAACCTTCTTGAAGTGATTTACGATTTATTTTAAATGTTACATAAGTAATTGTTACAGTTTTATTTTCTGGTATTTAACAAGCAAAAATATCCCCTAGGGTTATAGATTTTAGTTTTTGGTAAAAAAGTCAAAAACTGGTAAAAATAATAGATACTTTTGTTTGTATTTTTGCTCTCCTTTGGATTGAAAATGGATCTTAAAAAGGTATCTGAGACCTTTGACCTTCGAAAGCTTTTGCTATTACCATTTTATTATCTATGGATCTTAAAAAAGGATAAGAGACCCTTGACCTTTGAGACCTTTTGCTATTACCATTTTATTATCTTTGATATTAAATAAGTAAAAATGTCAAAAACTAGTAAAAACAGAAGGGAACATATATGTGATCCTTGACCTTTGAGACACTTAGCTACTATTGTTTTATTGTTTTTTATATTAAATACATGACTTGCTTCGTTTTATCTTATGACAGTAACCAAGTAAAAATGAATATATGAACATAAGCAACATCTCCCATAGCAGCCTCTAACTAATATCATCATTGTAAACAAGTACACTTTACCATTTTATTTTTTGATATTTATCAAGTTAAAGTATGGTTATTATTTACTAAATTAAGATTAAAGATAAATAAATCGTCCTTCCTGTGGATACTTACTCTAGACTGTTTTACATCCGCATATATACTCACTTCCCTGAAATAATGACAAGACTAGAGTCAGTTAAATAATGATATGAATATATCTATTGTGTTGATTATAGTGAGCTCAAGTCTCCCTCAAAACGCCCTTTTCACCCCCTTAAAAAATAAAATAAAAAATTATCAAAATTTTTTAAGTATTCCAATACCCCAAACAGGTTCGATGGTGTAGTGGTTATATAATCACTTCACTTAAATAATGACAAGACTACAATCGGTCAAATAATGATATGAATATATATATAGGGGTTGATTATGGTGAGTCGAGGGCTCCCTCAAAACTCCCTTTTCTCTGTCTTAAAATGTAAAATAAAAAATTTTAAAAAAACTTAAATATTCAAATACCCCAAATAGGTTCCATGGTGTAGTGGTTATCACTCTGGGCTTTGAATCCAGCGACCTGGGTTCGAATCCCGTTGGAACCTTCTTGATGTGATCTACGATTTATTTTCTGATGTTAGATAAGTAATTGTTACTATTTTCTTTTCTGGTATTTAACAAGCAAAAATATCCCCTAGGGTTATACATTTTAGTTTTATGTAAAAATGTCAAAAACTAGTAAAAATGTTAAATACTTTTGTTTCTAGTTTTGCTCTTCTTTGATTTGAAAATGCATATTGAAAAGGGATAAGAGACCTTTGACCTTTGAGACCTTTTGCTATTACCATTTTATTATCTATGGATCTTAAAAAAGGATAAGCGACCCTTGACCTTTGAGACCTTTTGCTATTACCATTTTATTATCTTTGATATTAAATAAGTAAAAATGTCAAAAACTAGTTAAAACAGAAGGGAACATATATGTGATCCTCGACCTTTGAGACACTTAGCTACTATTGTTTTATTGTTTTTTATGTTATATACATGACTTGCTTCATTTTATCTTATGACATTAACCAAGTAAAAATGAATATATGAACATAAGAAACATCTCCCATGGTAGCCTCTAACTAATATCATCATTGTAAACAAGTACACTTTACCATTTTATTTTTTGATATTTATCAAGTTAAAGTATGGTTGTTATTCACTAAATTAAGATTAAAGATAAATAAATTGTCCTTCCTGTGGATACGCACTCTAGACTGTTTTACATCCGCATATATACTCACTTCACTTAAATAATGACAAGACTAGAGTCAGTTAAATAATGATATGAATATATCTATAGTGTTGACTATAGTGAGCTCAAGTCTCCCTCAAAACGCCCCTTTCTCCACCTTGAAAAATAAAATAAAAAATTATCAAAAAATTTTAAGTATTCCAATACCCCAAACAGGTTCGATGGTGTAGTCGTTATATAATCACTTCACTTAAATAATGACAAGACTACAGTCGGTCAAATAATGATATGAATATATATATAGGGGTTGATTATGGTGAGTCTTTGGATCCCTCAAAACTCCGTTTTCTCCATCATATATATATAGTGGTTATCACTCGGGGCTTTGAATCCAGCGACCTGGGTTCGAATCCCGGTGGAACCTTCTTGATGTGATCTACGATTTATTTTCTGATGTTAGATAAGTAATTGTTACTATTTTCTTTTTTGGTATTTAACAAGCAAAAATATCCCCTAGGGTTATACATTTTAGTTTTCTGTAAAAATGTCAAAAACTAGTAAAAATGTTAAATACTTTTGTTTCTAGTTTTGCTCTTCTTTGATTTGAAAATGCATATTGAAAAGGGATAAGAGACCTTTGACCTTTGAGACCTTTTGCTATTACCATTTTATTATCTATGGATCTTAAAAAAGGATAAAAGACCCTTGACCTTTGAGACCTTTTGCTATTACCGTTTTATTATCTTTGATATTAAATAAGTAAAAATGTCAAAAAATAGTACAAACAGAAGGGAACATATATGTGCTCCTCGACCTTTGAGACACTTAGCTACTATTGTTTTATTGTTTTTTATATTATATACATGACTTGCTTCGTTTTATCTTATGACATTAACCAAGTAAAAATGAATATATGAACATAAGAAACATCTCCCATGGCAGCCTCTAACTAATATCATCATTGTAAACAAGTACACTTTTCCATTTTAATTTTTGATATTTATCAAGTTAAAGTATGGTTATTATTTGCTAAATTATGATTAAATATTAATAAATTGTCCTTCCTGTGGATATGCACTCTAGACTGTTTTACATCCGCATATATGCTCACTTCACTTAAATAATGACAAGACTACAGTCAGTTAAATAATTATATGAATATATCTATAGTGTTGACTATAGTGAGCTCAGGTCTACCTCAAAACGCCCTTTTCTCCACCTTAAAAAATAAAATAAAAAATTATAAAATTTTTTAAGTATTCCAATACCCCAAACAGGTTCGATGGTGTAGTGGTTATATAATAACTTCACTTAAATAATGACAAGACTACAATCGGTCAAATAATGATATGAATATATATATATATATATGGGTTGATTATGGTGAGTCTAGGGCTCCCTCAAAACTCCCTTTTCTCCATCTTAAAATGTAAAATAAAAAATTATCAAAAAAATTAAATATTCAAATACCCCAAATAGGTTCCATGGTGTAGTGGTTATCACTCTGGGCTCTGAATCCAGCGACCTGGGTTAGAATCCCGGTGGAACTTTCTTGAAGTGATTTACGATTTATTTTAAATGTTAGATAAGTAATTGTTACAGTTTTATTTTCTGGTATTTAACAAGCAAAAATATCCCCTAGGGTTATAGATTTTAGTTTTCGGTAAGAAAGTGAAAAACTAGTAAAAATAATAGATACTTTTGTTTGTATTTTTGCTCTCCTTTGGATTGAAAATGGATCTTAAAAAGGGATGAGAGACCTTTGACCTTCGAGGGCTTTTGCTATGACCATTTTATTATCTATGGATCTTAAAAAAGGAGAAGAGACCCTTGACCTTTGAGACCTTTTGCTATTACCATTTTATTATCTTTGATATTAAATAAGTAAAAATGTCAAAAACTAGTAAAAACAGAAGGGAACATATATGTGATCCTCGACCTTTGAGACACTTAGCTACTATTGTTTTATTGTTTTTTATATTAAATACATGACTTGCTTCGTTTTATCTTATGACATTAACCAAGTAAAAATGAATATATGAACATAAGAAACATCTCCCATGGCAGCCTCTAACTAATATCATCATTGTAAACAAGTACAATTTTCCATTTTAATTTTTGATATTTATCAAGTTAAAGTATGGTTATTATTTGCTAAATTATGATTAAATATTAATAAATTGTCCTTCCTGTGGATACGCACTCTAGACTGTTTTACATCCGCATATATGCTCACTTCACTTAAATAATGACAAGACTACAGTCAGTTAAATAATGATATGAATATATCTATAGTGTTGACTATAGTGAGCTCAGGTCTACCTCAAAACGCCCTTTTCTCCACCTTAAAAAATAAAATAAAAAATTATAAAATTTTTTAAGTATTCCAATACCCCAAACAGGTTCGATGGTGTAGTGGTTATATAATCACTTCACTTAAATAATGACAAGACTACAGTCGGTCAAATAATGATATGAATATATATATATGGGTTGATTATGCTGCGTCTAGGGCTCCCTCAAAACTCCCTTTTCCCCATCTTAAAATGTAAAATAAAAAATTATAAAAAAAATTAAATATTCAAATACCCCAAATAGGTTCCATGGTGTAGTGGTTATCACTCTGGGCTCTGAATCCGGCGACCTGGGTTCGAATCCCGGTGGAACCTTCTTGAAGTGATTTACGATTTATTTTCTAATGTTAGATAAGTAATTGTTACAGTTTTATTTTCTGGTATTTAACAAGCAAAAATATCCCCTAGGGTTATAGATTTTAGTTTTCGGTAAAAATGTCAAAAACTAGTAAAAATAATTGATACTTTTGTTTCTATTTTTGCTCTCCTTTGGTTTGAAAATGGATCTTAAAAAGGGATGAGAGACCTTTGACCTTCGAGGGCTTTTGCTATGACCATTTTATTATCTATGGATCTTAAAAAAGGAGAAGAGACCCTTGACCTTTGAGACCTTTTGCTATTACCATTTTATTATCTTTGATATTAAATAAGTAAAAATGACAAAAACTAGTAAAAACAGAAGGGAACATATATGTGATCCTCGACCTTTGAGACACTTAGCTACTATTGTTTTATTGTTTTTTATATTAAATACATGACTTGCTTCGTTTTATCTTATGACATTAACCTAGTAAAAATGAATATATGTACATAAGAAACATCTCCAATGGCAGCCTCTAACTAATATCATCATTGTAAACAAGTACACTTTACCATTTTCTTTTTTGATATTTATCCAGTTAAAATATGGTTATTATTTACTAAATTATGATTAAAAATAAATAAATCGTCCTTCCTGTGGATACTTACTCTACACTGTTTTACATCCGCATATATACTCACTTCACTTAAATAATGACAAGACTACAGTCAGTTAAATAATGATATGAATATATCTATAGTGTTGACTATAGTGAGCCCAAGTCTCCCTCAAAACGCCCTTTTCTCCACCTTAAAAAATAAAATAAAAAATTATCAAAAATTTTTAAGTATTCCAATACCCCAAACAGGTTCGATGGTGTAGTGGCTATATAATCACTTCACTTAAATAGTGACAAGACTACAGTCGGTCAAATAATGATATGAATATATATATATGGGTTGATTATGCTGCGTCTAGGGCTCCCTCAAAACTCCCTTTTCCCCATCTTAAAATGTAAAATAAAAAATTATAAAAAAAATTAAATATTCAAATACCCCAAATAGGTTCCATGGTGTAGTGGTTATCACTCTGGGCTCTGAATCCAGCGACCTGGGTTCGAATCCCGGTGGAACCTGCTTGAAGTGATTTACGATTTATTTTCTAATGTTAGATAAGTAATTGTTACAGTTTTATTTTCTGGTATTTAACAAGCAAAAATATCCCCTAGGGTTATAGATTTTAGTTTTCGGTAAAAATGTCAAAAACTAGTAAAAATAATTGATACTTTTGTTTCTATTTTTGCTCTCCTTTGGTTTGAAAATGGATCTTAAAAAGGGATGAGAGGCCTTTGACCTTCGAGGGCTTTTGCTATGACCATTTTATTATCTATGGATCTTAAAAAAGGAGAAGAGACCCTTGACCTTTGAGACCTTTTGCTATTACCATTTTATTATCTTTGATATTAAATAAGTAAAAATGACAAAAACTAGTAAAAACAGAAGGGAACATATATGTGATCCTCGACCTTTGAGACACTTAGCTACTATTGTTTTATTGTTTTTTATATTAAATACATGACTTGCTTCGTTTTATCTTATGACATTAACCTAGTAAAAATGAATATATGTACATAAGAAACATCTCCAATGGCAGCCTCTAACTAATATCATCATTGTAAACAAGTACACTTTACCATTTTCTTTTTTGATATTTATCCAGTTAAAATATGGTTATTATTTACTAAATTATGATTAAAAATAAATAAATCGTCCTTCCTGTGGATACTTACTCTACACTGTTTTACATCCGCATATATACTCACTTCACTTAAATAATGACAAGACTACAGTCAGTTAAATAATGATATGAATATATCTATAGTGTTGACTATAGTGAGCTCAAGTCTCCCTCAAAACGCCCTTTTCTCCACATTAAAAAATAAAATAAAATATTATCAAAAATTTTTAAGTATTCCAATACCCCAAACAGGTTCGATGGTGTAGTGGCTATATAATCACTTCACTTAAATAGTGACAAGACTACAGTCGGTCAAATAATGATATGAATATATATATAGGGGTTGATTATGGTGAGTCTAGGGCTCCCGCAAAACTCCCTTTTCTCCATCTTAAAATGTAAAATAAAATTTTTTAAAAAAACTTAAATATTCAAATACCCCAAATAGGTTCCATGGTGTAGTGGTTATCACTCTGGGCTTTGAATCCAGCGACCTGGGTTCGAATCCCGGTGGAACCTTCTTGATGTGATTTACGATTTATTTTATGATGTTAGATAAGTAATTGTTACTATTTTCTTTTCTGGTATTTAACAAGCAAAAATATCCCCTAGGGTTATACATTTTAGTTTTCGGTAAAAACGTCAAAAACTAGTAAAAATAATAAATACTTTTGTTTCTAGTTTTGCTCTCCTTTGATTTGAAAATGCATCATAAAAAGGGATAAGAGAACTTTGACCTTCAAGAGCTTTTGCTATTACCATTTTATTATCTATGCATCTTAAAAAAGGATAAGAGACGCTTGACCTTTGAGACCTTTTGCTATTACCATTTTATTATCTTTGATATTAAATAAGTAAAAATGTCAAAAACTAGTAAAAACAGAAGGGAACATATATGTGATCCTCGACCTATTGTTTTATTGTTTTTTATATTAAATACATGACTTGCTTCGTTTTATCTTATGACATTAACCAAGTAAAAATGAATATATGAACATAAGAAACATCTCCCATGGCAGCCTCTAACTAATATCATCATTGTAAACAAGTACACTTTACCATTTTATTTTTTGATATTTATTGAGTTAAATTTTGGTTATTATTTACTAAATTATGATTAAAGATAAATAAATTGTCCTTGCTGTGCAAACGCACTCTAGACTGTTTTACATCCGCATATATACTCACTTCACTGTGAGTGCTTAAAATGAGTGTGTGATTATCATGAAAAATCTATGTTGTTTAAGTGCAAAATAAAACCTATTAAAAAGTAACTAAGTGAAGTGATCGCCCGAAACTTTTGACTTAAAAGTTCCAAAAGAAAGAGTTTGATCGCCTACCTGTTTGGACGTGGGAGATGTTGAGCTCTTGGTTCCCCTCCTTCAGCCGACTGAAGAAAGAGAGCCCTTTCTTGTCTTTGTTCTTGCTTTGATTGCTGTTGAGTTCTTGAGGATCGTCCAGAGTCCTTGTTGTTTGCTGTTGATTTCCTCCCTTTTGATTCTCCTTTGTACTTGTTGAAAAATAAAAAGAAAGAGCAATTATGAGAACTTAGACAAAAGTAGTATCCATTCTAAACAGAGTTTTAAACATGCAACTAAACAGAAAACTCACTTGTTGAGTGGTCTTTTAAACCCCTTAATCAAATAGGTTTTGAAAATAATGCTAGTGTTGTGTGTGTTGCATGGAGTGATGTGATGAAGAATGCAAGATTAATGAGATGAAAATGCAGAAATGAATTGAAAGTTAATGATGGATGGCCCCTGGAAAGCCTTGGTCTTGGATGGATGAAGACTAGATGAAGAATGGATGTCGACTTCTGGAAACAGCAGCACTTCAGCGTTTGGACGTCGTTGCTTCAATTTTCACTCAATTATCACTCTGATATCACTTCAATCACTAACTCTTTCACCCATTCAAGAGGCAAGGTATTTATAGACTTCTCTGAGTCCGCGGATTTACATGAAGAAATTTCAAGATTTATCCATCTTAACCAACAGATAAAAACAGATTAATTCATCTTTATCTGTAATTATCTAAAACGCGTCGCCCATGGAAGACGCCTTTCAGACTAATTAGGATAAAGATAAACTTCCGGAAAAAACTTATCTTTATCTGTAATTAGATAAAACGCGTCGCCATGTAGAGATGCCTTTTATACTAATTAAGATAAGGATAAACATCCGGAAAAGAAGTAGAAACAACTTAGGAAACCTAAATGGCGTTGTGACATGTAGACGTCTTTTAGCTAATTAATCAATTGATTAAAATTCAAATTTAAACATCAAAATAAGAATGAATTCTAAATGACGTCCACACAGGTCGACGTCTTTTAGACTTCTTCATATTTTAACTGAAATTTGAGTTAAAATCAATTCAATTAATTAACTTAAATCATATCTGTCTGACCCAACACTTTTAGGTAATTAAACAGATCGATAAGAATTAACCAATGATTAAATATCAGACCATTCTGAGGCATTATTAAATGATATGAAATTTACTCGAAATGATGTCAAAATTAGCGTGTCTACAGCTGCCTCACCTTGGCATCGTCTTTGCAAGGGAGTGAAATGAAATGGAATATACTAAAAAGGTGATGCCAAGGTATGATGAGATACGCTTTCAACATCACATGATTGAAATTTTTTTCTCAAAATTATCAATGAAGATAGCACAAAGGATATCAATAGAATCAATCATGTCTGGATTAAGGAAATAAAATAAAGTCGATCAACCTCCACGGAGTGGGAAGTACCCCAGCTCGTAGACACTGTAGGTTTCATCACGGGAAGCGTTTACCAGCCAATGTGGACGTGCTACAACCATGATGGATCTTAAAAGAAAACAAGAAATATTGGATAAAGAGTCCAAGAAAGGATAGAATTCCGATGATATCCTCAAGCAAACCTCAAAGATAATCAAGATACTCAATTCAGAATGGAATATTTCATATCATGTTTGAGTTATTCGATTTAACGGTCTGAAACTTAATCAGTAATTAATCCTTACCACAGTGATTTCAAAATCCTATATGATGGAAGCTGGGCTAAAAGAAAAATATAAAGTTAAATAAAATATAAATTAATCAATGATAATATTGTTAAATTGTCATTAATGAGTCAAGATACCAGTTCCTGTAATCCAGTGCCCAAATAGGTTAAAATTTTTTTAAAAAAACTTAAATATTCAAATACCCCAAATAGGTTCCATGGTGTAGCGGTTATCACTCTGGGCTTTGAATCCAGCGACCTGGGTTCGAATCCCGGTGGAACCTTCCTGATGTGACTTATGATATATTTTTTGATGTTAGATAAGTAATTGTTACAGTTTTATTTTCTGGTATTTAACAAGCAAAAATATCCCCTAGGGTTATACATTTTAGTTTTCGGTAAAAATGTCAAAAACTAGTAAAAATAATAAATACTTTTGTTTCTAGTTTTGCTCTCCTTTGATTTGAAAATGGATCTTAAAAAGGGATAAGAGACCTTTGACCTTTGAGACCTTTTGCTATTACCATTTTATTATCTTTGATATTAAATAAGTAAAAATGTCAAAAACCAGTAAAAACAGAAGGGAACATATATGTGATCGTCGACCTTTGAGACACTTAGCTACTATTGTTTTATTATTTTTTATATTATATACATGACTTGCTTCGTTTTATCTTATGACATTAACCAAGTAAAAATGAATATATGAACATAAGAAACATCTCCCATGGCAGCCTCTAACTAATATCATCATTGTAAACAAGTACATATCAAGTTAAAGTATGGTTATTATTTACTAAATTATGATTAAAGATAAATAAATCGTCCTTCCTGTGGATACTTACTCTAGACTGTTTTACATCCGCATATATACTCACTTCACTGAAATAAAGGCAAGACTAGAGTCAGTTAAATAATGATATGAATATATCTATAGTGTTGACTATAGTGAGCTCAAGTCTCCCTCAAAACGCCCTTTTCTCCACCTTAAAAAATAAAATAAAAAATTATCAAAAATTTTTAAGTATTCCAATACCCCAAACAGGTTCGATGGTGTTGTGGTTATATAATCACTTCACTTAAATAATGACAAGGCTACAGTCGGTCAAATAATGATATGAATATATATATATATGGGTTGATTATAGTGAGTCTAGGGCTCCCTCAAAACTCCCTTTTCTCCATCTTAAAATGTAAAATAAAAAATTATCAAAAAAATTAAATATTCAAATACCCCAAATAGGTTCCATGGTGTAGTGGTTATCACTCTGGGCTCTGAATCCAGCGACCTGGGTTAGAATCCCGGTGGAACCTTCTTGAAGTGATTTACGATTTATTTTAAATGTTAGATAAGTAATTGTTACAGTTTTATTTTCTGGTATTTAACAAGCAAAAATATCCCCTAGGGTTATAGATTTTAGTTTTCGGTAAAAAAGTGAAAAACTAGTAAAAATAATAGATACTTTTGTTTGTATTTTTGCTCTCCTTTGGATTGAAAATGGATCTTAAAAAGGTATCTGAGACCTTTGACCTACGAGAGCTTTTGCTATTACCATTTTATTATCTATGGATCTTAAAAAAGGATAAGAGACCCTTGAACTTTGAGACCTTTTGCTATTACCATTTTATTATCTTTGATATTAAATTAGTAAAAATGTCAAAAACTAGTAAAAACAGAAGGGAACATATATGTGATCCTCGACCTTTGAGACACTTAGCTACTATTGTTTTATTGTTTTTTATATTAAATACATGACTTGCTTTGTTTTATCTTATGACATTAACCAAGTAAAAATAAATATATGAACATAAGAAACATCTCCCATGGCAGCCTCTAACTAATATCATCATTGTAAACAAGTACACTTTACCATTTTATTTTTTGATATTTATCAAGTTAAAGTATGGTTATTATTTACTAAATTAAGATTAAAGATAAATAAATCGTCCTTCCTGTGGATACTTACTCTAGACTGTTTTACATCCGCATATATACTCACTTCACTGAAATAATGACAAGACTAGAGTCAGTTAAATAATGATATGAATATATCTATAGTGTTGACTATAGTGAGCTCAAGTCTCCCTCAAAACGCCCTTTTCACCACCTTAAAAAATAAAATAAAAAATTATCAAAAATTTTTAAGTATTCCAATACCCGAAACAGGTTTGATGGTGTAGTGGTTATATAATCACTTCACTTAAATAATGACAAGACTACAGACGGTCAAATAATTATATGAATATATATATAGGGGTTGATTATGGTGAGTCTACGGCTCCCTCAAAACTCCCTTTTCTCCATCTTAAAATGTAAAATAAAATTTTTTAAAAAAACTTAAATATTCAAATACCCCAAATAGGTTCCATGGTGTAGTGGTTATCACTCTGGGCTTTGAATCCAGCAACCTGGGTTCGAATCCCGGTGGAACCTTCTTGATGTGATTTACGATTTATTTTCTGATGTTAGATAAGTAATTGTTACTATTTTCTTTTCTGGTATTTAACAAGCAAAAATATCCCCTAGGTTTATACATTTTAGTTTTCGGTAAAAATGTCAAAAACTAGTAAAAATGATAAATACTTTTGTTTCTAGTTTTGCTCTCCATTGATTTGAAAATGCATCTTGAAAAGGGATAAGAGACCTTTGACCTTTGAGACCTTTTGCTATTACCATTTTATTATCTATGGATCTTAAAAAAGGATAAAAGACCCTTGACCTTTGAGACCTTTTGCTATTACCATTTCATTATCTTTGATATTAAATAAGTAAAAATGTCAAAAACTGGTAAAAACATAAGGGAACATATATGTGATCCCCGACCTTTGAGACACTTAGCTACTATTGTTTTATTGTTTTTTATATTATATACATGACTTGCTTCGTTTTATCTTATGACATTAACCAAGTAAAAATGAATATATGAACATAAGAAACATCTCCCATGGCAGCCTCGAACTAATATCATTATTGTAAACAAGTACACTTTACCATTTTAATTTTTGATATTTATCAAGTTAAAGTATGGTTATTATTTACTAAATTATGATTAAAGATAAATAAATTGTCCTTCCTGTGGATACACACTCTGGACTGTTTTACATCCGCATATATACTCACATCACTTAAATAATGACAAGACTACAGTCAGTTAAATAATGATATGAATATACCTATAGTGTTGGCTACAGTAAGCTCAAGTCTCCCTCAAAACGCCCTTTTCTCCACCTTAAAAAATAAAATAAAAAATTATAAAATTTTTTAAGTATTCCAGTACCCCAAACAGGTTCGATGGTGTAGTGGTTATATAATAACTTCACTTAAATAATGACAAGACTACAGTCGGTCAAATAATGATATGAATATATATATATGGGTTGATTATGCTGCGTCTAGGGCTCCCTCAAAACTCCCTTTTCTCCATCTTAAAATGTAAAATAAAAAATTATAAAAAAAATTAAATATTCAAATACCCCAAATAGGTTCCATGGTGTAGTGGTTATCACTCTGGGCTTTGAATCCAGCGACCTGGGTTCGAATCCCGGTGGAACCTTCTTGAAGTGATTTACGATTTATTTTCTAATGTTAGATAAGTAATTGTTACAGTTTTATTTTCTGGTATTTAACAAGCAAAAATATCCCCTAGGGTTATAGATTTTAGTTTTCGGTAAAACTGTCAAAAACTAGTAAAAATAATAGATACTTTTGTTTCTATTTTAGCTCTCCTTTGGTTTGAAAATGGATCTTAAAAAGGGATAAGCGACCTTTGACCTTCGAGAGCTGTTGCTATTACCATTTTATTATCTATGGATCTTAAAAAAGGATAAGAGACCCTTGACCTTTGAGACCTTTTGCTATTACCATTTTATTATCTTTGATATTAAATAAGTAAAAATGACAAAAACTAGTAAAAACAGAAGGGAACATATATGTGATCCTCGACCTTTGAGACACTTAGCTACTATTGTTTTATTGTTTTTAATATTAAATATATGACTTGCTTCGTTTTATCTTATGACATTAACCAAGTAAAAATGAATATATGTACATAAGAAACATCTCCAATGGCAGCCTCTAACTAATATCATCATTGTAAACAAGTACACTTTACCATTTTATTTTTTGATATTTATGAAGTTAAAATATGGTTATTATTTACTAAATTATGATTAAAGATAAATAAATCGTCCTTCCTGTGGATACTTACTCTAGACTGTTTTACATCCGCATATATACTCACTTCACTTAAATAATGACAAGACTAGAGTCAGTTAAATAATGATATGAATATGTCTATAGTGTTGACTATAGTGAGCTCAAGTCTCCCTCAAAACGCCCTTTTCTCCACATTAAAAAATAAAATAAAAAATTATCAAAAATTTTTAAGTATTCCAATACCCCAAACAGGTTCTATGGTGTAGTGGCTATATAATCACTTCACTTAAATAGGGACAAGACTACAGTCGGTCAAATAATGATATGAATATATATATAGGGGTTGATTATGGTGAGTCTAGGGCTCCCTCAAAACTCCCTTTTCTCCATCTTAAAATGTAAAATAAAAAATTTAAAAAAAACTTAAATATTCAAATACCCCAAATAGGTTCCATGGTGTAGTGGTTATCACTCTGGGCTTTGAATCCAGCGACCTGGGTTTGAATCCCGGTGGAACCTTCTTGATGTGATTTACGATTTATTTTCTGATGTTAGATAAGTAATTGTTAGTATTTTCTTTTCTGGTATTTAACAAGCAAAAATATCCCCTAGGGTTATACATTTTAGTTTTTTGTAAAAATGTCAAAAACTAGTAAAAATAATAAATACTTTTGTTTCTAGTTTTGCTCTCCTTTGATTTGAAAATGCATCTTAAAAAGGGATAAGAGAACTTTGACCTTCAAGTGCTTTTGCTATTACCATTTTATTATCTATGCATCTTAAAAAAGGATAAGAGACGCTTGACCTTTGAGACCTTTTGCTATTACCATTTTATTATCTTTGATATTAAATAAGTAAAAATGTCAAAAACTAGTAAAAACAGAAGGGAACATATATGTGATCCTCGACCTTTGAGACACTTAGGTACTATTGTTTTATTGTTTTTTATATTAAATACATGACTTGCTTCCTTTTATCTTATGACATTAACCAAGTAAAAATGAATATATGAACATAAGAAACATCTCCCATGGCAGCCTCTAACTAATATCATCATTGTAAACAAGTACACTTTACCATTTTATTTTTTGATATTTATTGAGTTAAATTTTGGTTATTATTTACTAAATTATGATTAAAGATAAATAAATTGTCCTTGCTGTGCAAACGCACTCTAGACTGTTTTACATCCGCATATATACTCACTTCACTGTGAGTGCTTAAAATGAGTGTGTGATTATCATGAAAAATCTATGTTGTTTAAGTGCAAAATAAAACCTATTAAAAAGTAACTAAGTGAAGTGATCGCCCGAAACTTTTGACTTAAAAGTTCCAAAAGAAAGAGTTTGATCGCCTACCTGTTTGGACGTGGGAGATGTTGAGCTCTTGGTTCCCCTCCTTCAGCCGACTGAAGAAAGAGAGCCCTTTCTTGTCTTTGTTCTTGCTTTGATTGCTGTTGAGTTCTTGAGGATCGTCCAGAGTCCTTATTGTTTGCTGTTGATTTCCTCCCTTTTGATTCTCCTTTGTACTTGTTGAAAAATAGAAAGAAAGAGCAATTATGAGAACTTAGGCAAAAGTAGTATCCATTCTAAACAGAGTTTTAAGCATGCAACTAAACAGAAAACTCACTTGTTGAGTGGTCTTTTAAACCCCTTAATCAAATAGGTTTTGAAAATAATGCTAGTGTTGTGTGTGTTGCATGGAGTGATGTGATGAAGAATGCAAGATTAATGAGATGAAAATGCAGAAATGAATTGAAAGTTAATGATGGATGGCCCCTGGAAAGCCTTGGTCTTGGATGGATGAAGACTGGATGAAGAATGGATGTCGACTTCTGGAAACAGCAGCACTTCAGCGTTTGGACGTCGTTGCTTCAATTTTCACTCAATTATCACTCAGATATCACTTCAATCACTAACTCTTTCACCCATTCAAGAGGCAAGGTATTTATAGACTTCTCTGAGTCCGCGGATTTACATGAAGAAATTTCAAGATTTATCCATCTTAACCAACAGATAAATGCAGATTAATTCATCTTTATCTGTAATTATCTAAAACGCGTCGCCCATAGAAGACGCCTTTCAGACTAATTAGGATAAAGATAAACTTCCGGAAAAAACTTATCTTTATCTGTAATTAGATAAAACGCGTCGCCATGTAGAGACGCCTTTTACACTAATTAAGATAAGGATAAACATCCGGAAAAGAAGTAGAAACAACTTAGGAAACCTAAATGGCGTTGTGACATGTAGACGTCTTTTAGCTAATTAATCAACTGATTAAAATTCAAATTTAAACATCAAAATAAGAATGAATTCTAAATGACGTCCACACAGGTCGACGTCTTTTAGACTTCTTCATATTTTAACTGAAATTTGAGTTAAAATCAATTCAATTAATTAACTTAAATCATATCTGTCTGACCCAACACTTTTAGGTAATTAAACAGATCGATAAGAATTAACCAATGATTAAATATCAGACCATTCTGAGGCATTATTAAATGATATGAAATTTACTCGAAATGATGCCAAAATTAGCGTGTCTACAGCTGCCTCACCTTGGCATTGTCTTTGCAAGGGAGTGAAATGAAATGGAATATACTAAAAAGGTGATGCCAAGGTGTGATGAGATACGCTCTCAACATCACATGATTGAAATTTTTTTCTCAAAATTATCAACGAAGATAGCACAAAGGATATCAATAGAATCAATCCTGTCTGGATTAAGGAAATAAAATAAAGTCGATCAACCTCCACGGAGTGGGAAGTACCCCAGCTCGTAGACATTGTAGGTTTCATCACGGGAAGCGTTTACCAGCCAATGTGGACGTGCTACAACCATGATGGATCTTAAAAGAAAACAAGAAATATTGGATAAAGAGTCCAAGAAAGGATAGAATTCCGATGATATCCTCAAGCAAACCACAAAGATAATCAAGATACTCAATTCAGAATGAAATATTTCATATCATGTTTGAGTTATTCGATTTAACGGTCTGAAACTTAATCAGTAATTAATCCTTACCACAGTGATTTCAAAATCCTATATGATGGAAGCTGGGCTAAAAGAAAAATATAAAGTTAAATAAAATATAAATTAATCAATGATAATATTGTTAAATTGTCATTAATGAGTCAAGATACCAGTTTCTGTAATCCAGTGCCTAAATAGGTTAAAATTTTTTTAAAAAAACTTAAATATTCAAATACCCCAGATAGGTTCCAGGGTGTAGGGGTTATCACTCTGGGCTTTGAATCCAGCGACCTGGGTTCGAATCCCGGTGGAACCTTCCTGATGTGATTTACGATATATTTTCTGATGTTAGATAAGTAATTGTTACTATTTTATTTTCTGGTATTGAACAAGCAAAAATATCCCCTAGGGTTATACATTTTAGTTTTCGGTAAAAATGTCAAAAACTAGTAAAAATAATAAATACTTTTGTTTCTAGTTTTGCTCCCCTTTGATTTGAAAATGGATCTTAAAAAGGGATCAGAGACCTTTGACCTTTGAGACGTTTTGCTATTACCATTTTATTATCTTTGATATTAAATAAGTAAAAATGTCAAAAACTAGTAAAAACAGAAGGGAACATATATGTGATCCTCGACCTTTGAGACACTTCGCTACTATTGTTTTATTGTTTCTTATATTATATACATGACTTGCTTCGTTTTATCTTATGACACTAACCAAGTAAAAATGAATATATGAACATAAGAAACATCTCCCATGGCAGCCTCTAACTAATATCATCATTGTAAACAAGTACACTTTACCATTTTATTTTTTGATATTTATCAAGTTAAAGTATGGTTATTATTTACTAAATTATGATTAAAGATAAATAAATCGTCCTTCCTGTGGATACTTACTCTAGACTGTTTTACATCTGCATATATACTCACTTCACAGAAATAATGGCAAGACTAGAGTCAGTTAAATAATGATATGAATATATCTATAATGTTGACTATAGTGAGCTCAAGTCTCCCTCAAAACGCCCTTTTCTCTACCTTAAAAAATAAAATAAAAAATTATCAAAAATTTTTTAAGTATTCCAATACCCCAAACAGGTTCGATGGTGTAGTGGTTATATAATCACTTCACTTAAATAATGACAAGACTACAGTCGGTCAAATAATGATATGAATATATATATAGGGGTTGAGTATGGTGAGTCTAGGGCTCCCCCAAAACTCCCTTTTCTCCATCATAAAATGTAAAATAAAAATTTAAAAAAAAAATTAAATATTAAAATACCCCAAATAGGTTCCGTGGTGTAGTGGTTATCACTCTGGGCTTTGAATCCAGCGACCTGGGTTCGAATCCCGGTGGAACCTTCTTGATGTGATTTACGATTTATTTTCTGATGTTAGATAAGTAATTGTTACTATTTTCTTTTCTGGTATTTAACAAGCAAAAATATCCCCTAGGGTTATAAATTTTAGTTTTCGGTAAAAATGTCAAAAACTAGTAAAAATAATAGATACTTTTGTTTCTAGTTTTGCTCCCCTTTGATTTGAAAATGGATCTTAAAAAGGAATAAGAGACCTTTGACCTTTGAGACCTTTTGCTATTACCATTTTATTATCTATGGATCTTAAAAAAGGAGACCCTTGACCTTTGAGACCTTTCGCTATTACCATTTTATTATCTTTGATATTAAATAAGTAAAAATGTCAAAAACTAGTAAAAACAGAAGGGAACCTATATGTGATCCTCGACCTTTGAGACACTTAGCTACTATTGTTTTATTGTTTTTTATATTATATACATGACTTGCTTCGTTTTATCTTATGACATTAACCAAGTAAAAATGAATATATGAACATAAGAAACATCTCCCATGGCAGCCACTAACTAATATCATCATTGTAAACAAGTACACTTTACCATTTTATTTTTTGATATTTATCAAGTTAAAGTATGGTTATTATTTACTAAATTATGATTAAAGATAAATGAATCGTCCTTCCTGTGGATACTTACTCTAGATAGTTTTACATCCGCATATATACTCACTTCACTGAAATAATGACAAGACTAGAGTCAGTTAAATAATGATATGAATATATCTATAGTGTTGACTATAGTGAGCTCAAGTCTCCCTCAAAACGACCTTTTCTCCACCTTAAAAAAGAATAAAAAAAATCATAAAATTTTTTTAAGTATTCCAATACCCCAAACAGGTTCGATGGTGTAGTGGTTATATAATCACTTCACTTAAATACTGACAAGACTACAGTCGGTCAAATAATGATATGAATATATATATAGGGGTTGATTATGGTGAGTCTAGGGCTCCCTCAAAACTCCCTCTTCTCCATTATAAAATGTAAAATAAAAAATTTTAAAAAAAATTAAATATTCAAATACCCCAAATAGGTTCCATGGTGTAGTGGTTATCACTCTGGGATTTGAATCCAGCGACCTGGGTTCGAATCCCGGTGGAACCTTCTTGATGTGATTTACGATTTATTTTCTGATGTTAGATAAGTAATTGTTACTATTTTCTTTTCTGGTATTTAACAAGCAAAAATATCCCCTAGGGTTATACATTTTAGTTTTCGGTAAAAATGTCAAAAACTAGTAAAAATAATAAATACTTTTGGTTCTTGTTTTGCTCTCCTTTGATTTGAAAATGGATCTTAAAAAGGGATAAGAGACCTTTGACCTTTGAGACCAATTGCTATTACCATTTTATTATCTTTGATATTAAATAAGTAAAAATGTCAAAAACTAGTAAAAACAGAAGGGAACATATATGTGATCCCCGACCTTTGAGACACTTAGCTACTATTGTTTTATTGTTTTTTATATTATATACATGACTTGCTTCGTTTTATCTTATGACATTAACCAAGTAAAAATGAATATATGAACATAAGAAACATCTCCCATGGCAGCCCCTAACTAATATCATCATTGTAAACAAGTACACTTTACCATTTTATTTTTTGATATTTATCAAGTTAAAGTATGGTCATTATTTACTAAATTATGATTAAAGATAAATAAATCGTCCTTCTTGTGCATACATACTCTAGACTCTTTTACATCCGCATATATACTCACTTCACTGAAATAATGACAAGACAAGAGTCAGTTAAATAATGATATGAATATATCTATAGTGTTGACTATAGTGAGCTCAAGTCTCCCTCAAAACGCCCTTTTCTCCACCTTAAAAAATAAAATAAAAAATTATCAAAAATTTTTAAGTATTCCAATACCCCAAACAGGTTCGATGGTGTAGTGGTTATATAATCACTTCACTTAAATAATGACAAGACTACAGTCGGTCAAATAATAATATGAATATATATATGGGGGTTGATTATGGTGAGTCTAGGGCTCCCTCAAAACTCCCTTTTCTCCATCATAAAATGTAAAATAAAAAATTTTAAAAAAAATTAAATATTCAAATACCCCAAATAGGTTCCATGGTGTAGTGGTTATCACTCTGGGCTTTGAATCCAGCGACCTGGGTTCGAATCCCGGTGGAACCTTCCTGATGTGATTTACGATTTATTTTCTGATGTTAGATAAGTAATTGTTACTATTTTCTTTTCTGGTATTTAACAAGTAAAAATATCCCCTAGGGTCATACATTTTGGTTTTTGGTAAAAGTGTCAAAAACTAGTAAAAATAATAGATACTTTTGTTTCTAGTTTTGCTCCCCTTTGATTTGAAAATGGATCTTAAAAAGGAATAAGAGACCTTTGACCTTTGAGACCTTTTGCTTTTACCATTTTATTATCTTTGATATTAAATAAGTAAAAAAGTCAAAAGCTAGTAAAAACAGGAGGGAACATATATGTGATCCTCGACCTTTGAGACACTTAGCTACTATTGTTTTATTGTTTTTTATATTATATACATGACTTGCTTCGTTTTATCTTATGACATTAGCCAAGTAAAAATGAATATATGAACATAAGAAACATCTCCCATGGCAGCCTCTAACTAATATCATCATTGTAAACAAGTACACTTTACCATTTTATTTTTTGATATTTATCAAGTTAAAGTATGGTTATTATTTACTAAATTATGATTAAAGATAAATAAATCGTCCTTCCTGTGGATACTTACTCTAGATAGTTTTACATCCGCATATATACTCACATCACTTAAATAATGACAAGACTAGAGTCAGTTAAATAATGATATTAATATATCTATAGTGTTGACTATAGTGAGCTCAAGTCTCCCTCACAATGCCCTTTTCTCCACCTTAAAAAATAAAATAAAAAATTATAAAATTTTTTTAAGTATTCCAATACCTCAAACGGGTTCGATGGTGTAGTGGTTATATAATCACTTCACTTAAATAATGACAAGACTACAGTCGGTCAAATAATGATATGAATATATATATAGGGGTTGATTATGGTGAGTCTAGGGCTCCCTCAAAACTCCCTTTTCTCCATCTTAAAATGTAAAATAAATTTTTTTAAAAAAAATTAAATATTCAAATACCTCAAATAGGTTCCATGGTGTAGTGGTTATCACTCTGGGCTCTGAATCCAGCGACCTGGGTTCGAATCCCGGTGGAACCTTCTTGAAGTGATTTACGATTTATTTTCTAATGTTAGATAAGTAATTGTTACAGTTTTCTTTTCTGGTATTTAACAAGCAAAAATATCCCCTAGGGTTATACATTTTAGTTTTCGGTAAAAATGTCAAAAACTAGTAAAAATAATAAATACTTTTGTTTCTACTTTTGCTCTCCTTTGATTTGAAAATGGATCTTAAAAAGGGATAAGAGACCTTTGACCTTTGAGCCCTTTTGCTATTACCATTTTATTATCTATGGATAAAAAAGGATAAGAGACCGTTGACCTTTGAGACATTTCGCTATTACCATTTTATTATCTTTGGTATTAAATAAGTAAAAATGTCAAAAACTAGTAAAAACAGAAGGGAACATATATGTGATCCTCGACCTTTGAGACACTTAGCTACTATTGTTTTATTGTTTTTTATATTATATACATGACTTGCTTCGTTTTATCTTATGACATTAACCAAGTAAAAATGAATATATGAACATAAGAAACATCTCCCATGGCAGCCCCTAACTAATATCATCATTGTAAACAAGTACACTTTACCATTTTATTTTTTGATATTTATCAAGTTAAAGTATGGTCATTATTTACTAAATTATGATTAAAGATAAATAAATCGTCCTTCCTGTGGATACTTACTCTAGACTGTTTTACGTCCGCATATATACTCACTTCACTTAAATAATGACTAGACTACAGTCAGTTAAATAATGATATGAATATATCTATAGTGTTGACTATAGTGAGCTGAAGTCTCCCTCAAAACACCCTTTTCTCCACCTTAAAAAATAAAATAAAAAATTATCAAAAATTTTTAAGTATTCCAATACCCCAAACAGGTTCGATGGTGTAGTGGTTATATAATCACTTCACTTAAATAATGACAAGACTATAGTCGGTCAAATAATGATATGAATATATATATAGGGGTTGATTATGGTGAGTCTAGGGCTCCCTCAAAACTCCCTTTTCTCCATCATAAAATGTAAAATAAAATTTTTTTAAAAAAATTAAATATTCAAATACCCCAAATAGGTTCCATGGTGTAGTGGTTATCACTCTGGGCTTTGAATCCAGCGACCTGGGTTCGAATCCCGGTGGAACCTTCCTGATGTGATTTACGATTTATTTTCTGATGTTAGATAAGTAATTGTTACTATTTTCTTTTCTTGTATTTAACAAGCAAAAATATCCCCTAGGGTCAGACATTTTGGTTTTCGGTAAAAGTGTCAAAAACTAGTAAAAATAATAGATACTTTTGTTTCTAGTTTTGCTCCCCTTTGATTTGAAAATGGATCTTAAAAAGGAATAAGAGACCTTTGACCTTTGAGACCTTTTGCTATTACCATTTTATTACCTATGGATCTTAAAAAAGGATAAGAGACCCTTGACCTTTGAGACCTTTTGCTATTACCATTTTATTATCTTTGATATTAAATAAGTAAAAAAGTCAAAAACTAGTAAAAACAGAAGGGAACATATATGTGATCCTCGACCTTTGAGACACTTAGCTACTATTGTTTTATTGTTTTTTATATTATATACATGACTTGCTTCGTTTTATCTTATGACATTAGCCAAGTAAAAATGAATATATGGACATAAGAAACATCTCCCATGGCAGCCTCTAACTAATATCATCATTGTAAACAAGTACACTTTACCATTTTATTTTTTGATATTTATCAAGTTAAAGTATGGTTATTATTTACTAAATTATGATTAAAGATAAATAAATCGTCCTTCCTGTGGATACTTACTCTAGATAGTTTTACATCCGCATATATACTCACATCACTTAAATAATGACAAGACTAGAGTCAGTTAAATAATGATATTAATATATCTATAGTGTTGACTATAGTGAGCTCAAGTCTCCCTCAAAACGCCCTTTTCTCCACCTTAAAAAATAAAATAAAAAATTATAAAATTTTTTTAAGTATTCCAATACCTCAAACGGGTTCGATGGTGTAGTGGTTATATAATCACTTCACTTAAATAATGACAAGACTACAGTCGGTCAAATAATGATATGAATATATATATAGGGGTTGATTATGGTGAGTCTAGGGCTCCCTCAAAACTCCCTTTTCTCCATCTTAAAATGTAAAATAAATTTTTTTAAAAAAAATTAAATATTCAAATACCTCAAATAGGTTCCATGGTGTAGTGGTTATCACTCTGGGCTCTGAATCCAGCGACCTGGGTTCGAATCCCGGTGGAACCTTCTTGAAGTGATTTACGATTTATTTTCTAATGTTAGATAAGTAATTGTTACAGTTTTATTTTCTGGTATTTAACAAGCAAAAATATCCCCTAGGGTTATACATTTTAGTTTTCGGTAAAAATGTCAAAAACTAGTAAAAATAATAAATACTTTTGTTTCTAGTTTTGCTCTCCTTTGATTTGAAAATGGATCTTAAAAAGGGATAAGAGACCTTTGACCTTTGAGACCTTTTGCTATTACCATTTTATTATCTATGGATAAAAAAGGATAAGAGACCGTTGACCTTTGAGACATTTCGCTATTACCATTTTATTATCTTTGGTATTAAATAAGTAAAAATGTCAAAAACTAGTAAAAACAGAAGGGAACAAATATGTGATCCTCGACCTTTGAGACACTTAGCTACTACTGTTTTATTGTTTTTTATATTATATACATGACTTGCTTCGTTTTATCTTATGACATTAGCCAAGTAAAAATGAATATATGGACATAAGAAACATCTCCCATGGCAGCCTCTAACTAATATCATCATTGTAAACAAGTACACTTTACCATTTTATTTTTTGATATTTATCAAGTTAAAGTATGGTTATTATTTACTAAATTATGATTAAAGATAAATAAATCGTCCTTCCTGTGGATACTTACTCTAGATAGTTTTACATCCGCATATATACTCACATCACTTAAATAATGACAAGACTAGAGTCAGTTAAATAATGATATTAATATATCTATAGTGTTGACTATAGTGAGCTCAAGTCTCCCTCAAAACACCCTTTTCTCCACCTTAAAAAATAAAATAAAAAATTATAAATTTTTTTTAAGTATTCCAATACCTCAAACGGGTTCGATGGTGTAGTGGTTATATAATCACTTCACTTAAATAATGACAAGACTACAGTCGGTCAAATAATGATATGAATATATATATAGGGGTTGATTATGGTGAGTCTAGGGCTCCCTCAAAACTCCCTTTTCTCCATCATAAAATGTAAAATAAATTTTTTTAAAAAAAATTAAATATTCAAATACCTCAAATAGGTTCCATGGTGTAGTGGTTATCACTCTGGGCTCTGAATCCAGCGACCTGGGTTCGAATCCCGGTGGAACCTTCTTGAAGTGATTTACGATTTATTTTCTAATGTTAGATAAGTAATTGTTACAGTTTTATTTTCTGGTATTTAACAAGCAAAAATATCCCCTAGGGTTATACATTTTAGTTTTCGGTAAAAATGTCAAAAACTAGTAAAAATAATAAATACTTTTGTTTCTAGTTTTGCTCTCCTTTGATTTGAAAATGGATCTTAAAAAGGGATAAGAGACCTTTGACCTTTGAGACCTTTTGCTATTACCATTTTATTATCTATGGATAAAAAAGGATAAGAGACCGTTGACCTTTGAGACATTTCGCTATTACCATTTTATTATCTTTGGTATTAAATAAGTAAAAATGTCAAAAACTAGTAAAAACAGAAGGGAACATATATGTGATCCTCGACCTTTGAGACACTTAGCTACTATTGTTTTATTGTTTTTTATATTATATACATGACTTGCTTCGTTTTATCTTATGACATTAACCAAGTAAAAATGAATATATGAACATAAGAAACATCTCCCATGGCAGCCCCTAACTAATATCATCATTGTAAACAAGTACACTTTACCATTTTATTTTTTGATATTTATCAAGTTAAAGTATGGTCATTATTTACTAAATTATGATTAAAGATAAATAAATCGTCCTTCCTGTGGATACTTACTCTAGACTGTTTTACATCCGCATATATACTCACTTCACTTAAATAATGACTAGACTACAGTCAGTTAAATAATGATATGAATATATCTATAGTGTTGACTATAGTGAGCTGAAGTCTCCCTCAAAACACCCTTTTCTCCACCTTAAAAAATACAATAAAAAATTATCAAAAATTTTTAATTATTCCAATACCCCAAACAGGTTCGATGGTGTAGTGGTTATATAATCACTTCACTTAAATAATGACAAGACTATAGTCGGTCAAATAATGATATGAATATATATATAGGGGTTGATTATGGTGAGTCTAGGGCTCCCTCAAAACTCCCTTTTCTCCATCATAAAATGTAAAATAAAATTTTTTTAAAAAAATTAAATATTCAAATACCCTAAATAGGTTCCATGGTGTAGTGGTTATCACTCTGGGCTTTGAATCCAGCGACCTGGGTTCGAATCCCGGTGGAACCTTCCTGATGTGATTTCCGATTTATTTTCTGATGTTAGATAAGTAATTGTTACTATTTTCTTTTCTTGTATTTAACAAGCAAAAATATCCCCTAGGGTCATACATTTTGGTTTTCGGTAAAAGTGTCAAAAACTAGTAAAAATAATACATACTTTTGTTTCTAGTTTTGCTCCCCTTTGATTTGAAAATGGATCTTAAAAAGGAATAAGAGACCTTTGACCTTTGAGACCTTTTGCTATTACCATTTTATTATCTATGGATCTTAAAAAAGGATAAGAGACCCTTGACCTTTGAGACCTTTTGCTATTACCATTTTATTATCTTTGATATTAAATAAGTAAAAAAGTCAAAAACTAGTAAAAACAGAAGGGAACATATATGTGATCCTCGACCTTTGAGACACTTAGCTACTATTGTTTTATTGTTTTTTATATTATATACATGACTTGCTTCGTTTTATCTTATGACATTAGCCAAGTAAAAATGAATATATGGACATAAGAAACATCTCCCATGGCAGCCTCTAACTAATATCATCGTTGTAAACAAGTACACTTTACCATTTTATTTTTTGATATTTATCAAGTTAAAGTATGGTTATTATTTACTAAATTATGATTAAAGATAAATAAATCGTCCTTCCTGTGGATACTTACTCTAGACTGTTTTACATCCGCATATATACTCACATCACTTAAATAATGACAAGACTAGAGTCAGTTAAATAATGATATTAATATATCTATAGTGTTGACTATAGTGAGCTCAAGTCTCCCTCAAAACGCCCTTTTCTCCACCTTAAAAAATAAAATAAAAAATTATCAAAAATTTTTAAGTATTCCAATACCCCAAACAGGTCCGATGGTGTAGTGGTTATATAATCACTTCACTTAAATAATGACAAGACTACAGTCGGTCAAATAATGATATGAATATATATATAGGGGTTGATTATGGTGAGTCTAGGGCTCCCTCAAAACTCCCTTTTCTCCATCATAAAATGTAAAATAAAAATTTTTTAAAAAAATTAAATATTCAAATACCCCAAATAGGATCCATGGTGTAGTGGTTATCACTCTGGGCTTTGAATCCAGCGACCTGGGTTCGAATCCCGGTGGAACCTTCTTGATGTGATTTACGATTGATTTTCTAATGTTAGATAAGTAATTGTTACTATTTTCTTTTCTGGTATTTAACAAGCAAAAATATCCCCTAGGGTTGTACATTTTAGTTTTCGGTAAAAATGTCAAAAACTAGTAAAAATAATAAATACTTTTGTTTCTAGTTTTGCTCTCCTTTGATTTGAAAATGGATCTTAAAAAGGGATAAGAGTCCTTTGACTTTTGAGACCTTTTGCTATTACCATTTTATTATCTATGGATCTTAAAAAAGGATAAGAGACCCTTGACCTTTGAGACCTTTTGCTATTACCATTTTATTATCTATGGATAAAAAAGGATAAGAGACCCTTGACCTTTGAGACATTTCGCTATTACCATTTTATTATCTTTGATATTAAATAAGTAAAAATGTCAAAAGCTAGTAAAAACAGAAGGGAACATATATGTGATCCTCGACCTTTGAGACACTTAGCTACTATTGTTTTATTGTTTTTTATATTATATACATGACTTGCTTCCTTTTATCTTATGACATTAACCAAGTAAAAATGAATATATGAACATAAGAAACATCTCCCATGGCAGCCTCTAACTAATATCATCATTGTAAACAAGTACACTTTACCATTTTATTTTTTGATATTTATCAAGTTAAAGTATGGTTATTATTTACTAAATTATGATTAAAGATAAATAAATCGTCCTTCCTGTGCATACTTACTATAGACTGTTTTACATCCGCATATATACTCACTTCACTTAAATAATGACAAGACTAGAGTCAGTTAAATAATGATATGAATATATCTATAGTGTTGACTATAGTGAGCTCAAATCTCCCTCAAAACGCCCTTTTCTCCACCTTAAAAAATAAAATAAAAAATTATCAAAAATTTTTAAGTATTCCAATACCCCAAACAGGTTCGATTGTGTAGTGGTTATATAATCACTTCACTTATATAATGACAAGACTACAGTCGGCCAAATAATGATATGAATATATATATAGGGGTTGATTATGGTGAGTCTAGGGCTCCCTCAAAACTCCCTTTTCTCCATCTTAAATTGTAAAATAAAAAATTATAAAAAAAATTAAATATTCACATACCCAAAATAGGTTCCATGGTGTAGTGGTTATCACTCTGGGCTTTGAATCCAGCGACCTGGGTTCGAATCCCGGTGGAACCTTCTTGAAGTGATTTACGATTTATTTTCTAATGTTAGATAAGTAATTGTTACAGTTTTATTTCTGATATTTAACAAGCAAAAATATCCCCTAGGGTTATACATTTTAGTTTTCGGTAAAAATGTCAAAAACTAGTAAAAATAATAAATACTTTTGTTTCTAGTTTTGCTCTCCTTTGATTTGAAAATGCATATTGAAAAGGGATAAGAGACCTTTGACCTTTGAGACCTTTTGCTATTACCATTTTATTATCTATGGATCTTAAAAAAGGATAAGCGACCCTTGACCTTTGAGACCTTTTGCTATTACCATTTTATTATCTTTGATATTAAATAAGTAAAAATGTCAAAAACTAGTAAAAACAGAAGGGAACATATATGTGATCCTCGACCTTTGAGACACTTAGCTACTATTGTTTTATTGTTTTTTATATTAAATACATGACTTGCTTCCTTTTATCTTATGACATTAACCAAGTAAAAATGAATATATGAACATAAGAAACATCTCCCATGGCAGCCTCTAACTAATATCATCATTGTAAACAAGTACACTTTACCATTTTATTTTTTGATATTTATCAAGTTAAAGTATGGTTATTATTTACTAAATTATGATTAAAGATAAATAAATCGTCCTTCCTGTGCATACTTACTCTAGACTGTTTTACATCCGCATATATACTCACTTCACTTAAATAATGACAAGACTAGAGTCAGTTAAATAATGATATGAATATATCTATAGTGTTGACTATAGTGAGCTCAAATCTCCCTCAAAACGCCCTTTTCTCCACCTTAAAAAATAAAATAAAAAATTTTAAAAAAATTTTAAGTATTCCAATACACCAAACAGGTTCGATGGTGTTGTGGTTATATAATCACTTCACTTAAATAATGACAAGACTACAGTCGGTCAAATAATGATATGAATATATATATAGGGGTTGATTATGGTGAGTCTAGGGCTCCCACAAAACTCCCTTTTCTCCATCTTAAATTGTAAAATAAAAAATTATAAAAAAAATTAAATATTCACATAGGTTCCATGGTGTAGTGGTTATCACTCTAGACTTTGAATCCAGCGACCTGGGTTCGATTCCCGGTGGAACCTTCTTGAAGTGATTTACGATTTATTTTCTGATGTTAGATAAGTAATTGTTACAGTTTTATTTTCTGGTATTTAACAAGCAAAAATATCCCCTAGGGTTATACATTTTAGTTTTCAGTAAAAATGTCAAAAACTAGTAAAAAGAATACATACTTTTGTTTCTATTTTTGCTCTCCTTTGATTTGAAAATGGATCTTAAAAAGGGATAAGAGACCTTTGACCTTCGAGAGCTTTTGCTATTACCATTTTATTATCTATGGATCTTAAAAAAGGATAAGAGACCCTTGACCTTTGAGACCTTTTGCTATTACCATTTTATTATCTTTGATATTAAATAAGTAAAAATGTCAAAAACTAGTAAAAATAGAAGGGAACATATATGTGATCCTCGACCTTTTAGACACTTAGCTACTATTGTTTTTTATATTATATACATGACTTGCTTCCTTTTACCTTATGACATTAACCAAGTAAAAATGAATATATGAACATAAGAAACATCTCCCATGGCAGCCTCTAACTAATATCATCATTGTAAACAAGTACACTTTACCATTTTATTTTTTGATATTTATCAAGTTAAATTATGGTTATTATTTACTAAATTAAGATTAAAGATAAATAAATCGTCCTTCCTGTGGATACTTACTCTAGACCGTTTTACATCCGCATATATACTCACTTCACTGTGAGTGCTTAAAATGAGTGTGTGATTATCATGAAAAATCTATGTTGTTTAAGTGAAAAATAAAACCTATTAAAAAGTAACTAAGTGAAGTGATCGCCAGAAACTTTTGACTTAAAAGTTCCAAAAGAAAGAGTTTGATCGCCTACCTGTTTAGACGTGGGAGATGTTGAGCTCTTGGTTCCCCTCCTTCAGTCGGCCGAAGAAAGAGAGCGCTTTTTTGTCTTTGTTCTTGCTTTGATTGCTGTTGAGTTCTTGAGGATCGTCCAGAGTCCTTGTTGTTTGCTGTTGATTTCCTCCCTTTTGATTCTCCTTTGTACTTGTTGAAAAATAGAAAGAAAGAGCAATTATGAGAACTTAGGCAAAAGTAGTATCCATTCTAAACAGAGTTTTAAACATGCAATTAAACAGAAAACTCACTTGTTGAGTGGTCTTTTAAACCCCTTAATCAAATAGGTTTTGAAAACAATGCTAGTGTTGTGTGTGTTGCATGGAGTGATGTGATGACGAATGCAAGATTAATGAGATGAAAATGCAGAAATGAATTGAAAGTTAATGATGGATGGCCCCTGGAAACCCTTGGTCTTGGATGGATGAAGACTGGATGAAGAATGGATGCCGACTTCTGGAAACAGCAGCACTTCAGCGTTTGGACGTCGTTGCTTCAATTTTCACTCAATTATCACTCTGATATCACTTCAATCACTAACTCTTTCACCCATTCAAGAGGCAAGGTATTTATAGACTTCTCTGAGTCCGCGGATTTACATGAAGAAATTTCGAGATTTATCCATCTTAACCAACAGATAAATACAGATTAATTCATCTTTATCTGTATTTATCTAAAACGCGTCGCCCATGGAAGACGCCTTTCAGACTAATTAGGATAAAGATAAACATCCGGGAAAAACTTATCTTTATCTGTAATTAGATAAAACGCGTCGCCATGTAGAGACGCCTTTTACACTAATTAAGATAAGGATAAACATCCGGAAAAGAAGTAGAAACAACTTAGGAAACCTAAATGGCGTCATGACATGCAGACGTCTTTTAGTTAATTAATCAACTGATTAAAATTCAAATTTAAACATCAAAATAAGAGTAAATTCTAAATGACGTCCACACAGGTCGACGTCTTTTAGACTTCTTCATATTTTAACTGAAATTTGAGTTAAAATCAATTCAATTAATTAACTTAAATCATATCTGTCTGACCCAACACTTTTAGGTAATTAAAAAGATCAATAAGAATTAACCAATGATTAAATATCAGACCATTCTGAGGCATTATTATATGATATGAAATTTACTCGAAATGATGTCAAAATTAGCGTGTTTACAGCTACCTCACCTTGGCATCGTCTTTGCAAGGGAGTGAAATGAAATGGAATATACTGAAAAGGTGATGCCAAGGTGTGATGAGATACGCTCTCAACATCACATGATTAGAATTTTTTTCTCAAAATTATCAATGAAGATAGCTCAAAGGAGATCAATAGAATCAATCCTGTCTGTATTAAGGAAATAAAATAAAGTCGATCAACCTCCACGGAGTGGGAAGTACCCCAGGTCGTAGACACTGTAGGTTTCATCACGGGGAGCGTTTACCAGCCAATGTGGACGTGCTACAGCCATGATGGATCTTAAAAGAAAACAAGAAATATTGGATAAAGAGTCCAAGAAAGGATAGAATTCCGATGATATCTTCAAGCAAACCTCAAAGATAATCAAGATACTCAATTCAGAATGGAATATTTCATATCATGTTTGAGTTATTCGATTTAATGGTTTGAAACTTAATCAGTAATTAATCTTTACCACAGTGATTTCAAAATCCTATATGATGCATACTGGGCTAAAAGAAAAATATAAAGTTAAATAAAATATAAATTAATCAAGGATAATATTGTTAAATTGTCATTAATGAGTCAAGATACCAGTTCCTGTAATCTAGTGCTAAGCCGAAGCTCGTTTATCCACGTACTGTTTCACAAAAGTGGAACCATCATCCTCACTAATTAACAATCCAACGGCCTATCCGTGCGATTAAGAATCCTCTGGAATTATCACCGTTTTTATTGAAGGGGAACTCAAATCCCAGTTTCATCAAAATCACAAGGTCCTTGATATAATCTAGTAAATATTTAACACATAGTAATTATGATGATGCAAACTAATCACATGAAAGGAGTACAAGGGTAGAAATGACCGTCTTTTTAGCCACGGTCGAGACTTAATAAATTCCCAGAGTGGGATCTTCTTGATATTTCCAGCTTCATTTGGGTTTTCCTTAATTTCCTGCACTCAAAATTCATCAGTAACTTCAAACAAGTGCTTAATTAAGCATTAAAATATGGAATTTCGGGTAAATGACAGAAAGCTTGAAACGCGTCGGGTCGCGCCGACGCCCTTTAACTGTCTAAAATGCGTCGCTTGTCCACGACGCCTTTTAAGTCGCAGAAACAGATTTCTGGTTGTTCTCTACTCGAATTCCAACTCTTCCAATGCTCATCCCTTTTCCAATATGGAAAAGTCTTAATAGGATCGCAATTCCTTCTTTATAAATATCATTAACTTGTTTCCAAGCAATCCTACCACAATCTAGAGATCCATGGTTGAGTTTTTCTTCAAGATTCAAGACTTTTTCAAGGTTTCCAAGGTTTTCAAGCTTCAAAAAGGAGGAAATCTGAAAAAGAGGATGGGTTCTTCAAACAAGAGGATGAAGAGGACGCTGGAGAAGATCTCCGACGTGGAGAATCACCTTATTGGAAGGGATCCCAATCTCCAAGTAAGTTGAATTAACTTCCCTTCAATTTTTCTTCCTTAAATTCCTCCATGTTCTTCATGTTCTTCAAGTTTTTCATTGATCCTATTTTCCTCTATTTTTCAGACATATCCCATGTTTCCCGGCCCAAGGAGATTCACTTCTCTCCCTTGGATTCGCAAACTTGCAAAAAGTGTTAAGCTTTCCATGCAAGTTTTCATCTCCAAGTGGAACCTTCAAGGATTAGTGGTGCATGCCAAGCACTACAAAAGCTCGAACGTGGATTGGGCGGCCATGGGTGCCTTGATCGAGCAGTGGCATCCTCAAACCCATACATTCCTTTTCCCTCAATTCGAGTGCATTATTCTTTTAGAGGAGGCGGAGCTTTTATTGGGTCTTCCAAAGACCAAGGACAAGATGGCTTTGATAAGAGAAAGGATCACCGGTCAACAACTGTTGACGTCAATTATGAAAGTTCCCTCAGAAGCTAAAGGATGCCTTACCAATAAAGGGATCAACCTTGCAAAGCTCGCTGAATGGACTTTGTATGAGATCGAGGATCTAAGGGAGGACGAAGCTGAGGATGTGACGAAAGTTTTCGTCACGTGCCTTGCCGGAGCTCTGTTCTTTCCTGCGCAAGACAACATCTTGGAAGATGATCAGGTCAGTGCTATCTGCGCGATCTTCGAAGGGAAATCTATTAGCACTGCGATCTTGGCCTACCTCTACAGTGGGCTCTCTGCGGCGTCCACGGGTCGACCTCCTTACGGATGCATGCTACTCTTCGCTTTGTGGGTCAAGCAACACTTCAAATTCGAGTACTGCACAAGGATGTCACCAAGACCGTCCCAAATTTACATGAACAGTCTGATCCACTGCATCGCTAATATCGTGAAGTTCAACGAGCGCATGGTCAACAAGGTACCAAAGCTCAAGATCCGGGCCGACTGGAGGGAGTTCCTGAGATGCATGTCGTGGAATATGTTTGACTCTTCTCCACTCGCTCTTATTGGAAAGCCCATCAGAGTACGCCGTGCAGCGGGAGCAAAACTTAAGTTGATTGGAGCTACTGAACTTGTGCTGTACAATCTTCATCGGTGCCTTACTCAGCTTAGCTTGAATCGTCATGAATTCCCCGAGTTCTCCCTCACATCTCCGATCAAGAGGCGGGCTTTGGAATCCGATGAAGACTATGAAGCCACAGAACTTATTACCACTTTGTGGAACCTCGGCTTCAGTTATCGTATAAAATCCTCTAAAGATAGAGATAGAGGACTGAAATTTCCATACATTCAAGGACTTCATGAAATTCTTCCTTAAGCATCCTCTTTTCTTTTCTTTTTCTTTTTGATGTAATAAAGGATTTTATTGAATAAAGAATCATTTTTTATGCCTTGAAATCTTTCTTCAACTTCCTGTGACGTGTTCATGATTTTTCCCTTAGCAAAAACTGGATTTTTCCTTAAAATATGTCAGTTCGGGTTTGTTAAATCCAAAACGCGTCCACTCAGACAGACGCCTTTCAAAGATAATTCAATTTCCAAATTTCAGATTAATCCTCAAAATCCCGATTAAAGCCTAAACCGCGTCTGCTACCTACGACGCCGTTAAACTCTCTCTCTTACTTTTCCAGAATTCTGCCATCAATTCCGTGATTAATCCTCTGAAACGCGTCTGCAAAGGTAGACGCCTTTAATAATAATGCCTTGTACGGTTCTGACCAGAATTGGCGGTAACCTGAAACGCGTCGCTCTATGTGGATGCCTTTCAATTAATTTCAAACAGCTGGCCTGCCGCCTCAACTTATGCACCATAAAACGCGTCTTTCTGGATAGACGCCTTTCAACCCTTCGTTTACAGACCCGCGGAGCCTCCCCTTTCTTCCTCACTTTCTCCTTTACTCTCTCTCTCCTCGAGCTCCGGCGATCCTCTCCGGCGATTTCTTCCCTCTCTCTCTCTCGAAACCCCCCTTAACTCGGATCATGGAGCGCGGCGAAGGTTCCCGCAAGACCAAGGCCTTGGCCAAGAGGCGACAGACGGCGGCTCCCGTGGAAGAAGCCCCCGAAGAGGTGCCGGCCGCACTCGCCGAGGTGGCGGCGTTCTTGGGGAAGAAATCCCCCCACCAGCGGCGGTCGAGGGAGGAGAAGAAGAGGAGGAAGCCTTCCACCTGGTAAGTTCTCTTGTGGTTTGAATGGGGTGAGGAAAAGAGGGAAGAAAACGGGGTTCTTCAAGAACCCGGAATTCGGCCTTGAAAGGCGTCCAGACCAGGTGACGCCGTTCAAACGGCGTCGCCCTGGTCCGACGCCATTCAAGGCTAAATTCCCAATTTTAATTAGGCAGAAAATAATTTCAAATTGCGTCAGGACATGTGGACGCCTTTCAATAAGCGTCCATGTGGCTCGACGCCTTTCAATCCAGAAATATTTTACTAATGAAATTCCTTGTTTTCAAATGCAGGGAACTATGAGGGCGAGGATTTCCTGGGACTTAGTAATAGGTGCCTATAGGGGACTCCCGGAGGATTTCCTGGGACTTAGTAATAGGTGCCTATAGGGGACTCCCGGACTTCCAGAAGGCGCGCCTGCGCCAGATGGGGTTCGGCGAAGTCTTAGATATCGAGCCATTTTGGCTCGATCTAGTCCTCTTGTAGGCGCTGCGGGAGAGGTGGCATGCGGAAAGCCGGGCTTTCCTAATGCCGTGGGGACACATGGTCCCCACCCTAGAGGATGTGGCCAGGATCACTGGCCTCAGGGTAGAGGGCCGACCGGTAAGTGGGGTGACTTACCCCAACTACTAGGGATTGGCAGAGGCATTATTAGGTATAGAGGTGTCCAGCCTAGGCAGGGAGTCTAGGATGGTCCCTAGGATAGAGGTGGAGGCTGCCCTAGGATTAGATGAGCCCCGGCAGCGATCTGATGAGACTCGGGAGGAGTTCAGAGATAGGTTAGCCGAGTCGTCCTCCCTTGTATATTGCAGCGACCCTAATCAGGAGGAGGAGGTAGATAGACAGCTGAGGGTCTTTTTAGTTTTTTTCTTCGGTCGGTTACTCTTCGGCACGAAGGGTGACCATATCCATTGTAGGTTTCTGTATTTGTTAGATGACTTAGAGAGTCTAGGGGAGTACGCCTGGGGTGCGGCCCTTCTGGCCCATCTATTTGCAGATCTTTCCGCGGTCACGCCGGATCGTGAGACAACCGTTAGTGGTTTTTCGCCATTTCTCCAGGTATTAAGTTATTTTTATTATTTGTTCATGCAACGCAATGTGATATGATGCTTTACTAACCTATATGTCCATGCATGCAGGTATGGAGCTACCATTACTTCCCGCTTGGCAAAGCGAGGATCGTGAGACCGGGTGCTGTCCCATTGGCCTGCCGCTGGCAGCCGATCGTGGATACGGCGCCACAGCACCACCAGCTAACGACCCTCCGCCGTTAGTTCCTTGATTATCCGGAGCTTCTGGTGAGTTATTAACTTGTTTCATTAAATGCAATCTTTCCTTCATTAAATGCAAAATTATTTACATGAATGCATCTAACTTATATGCAGTTGATCTGGCACCCGTACTTGGGCATGGGCGAGGAAGGCCAGCCGTAGGTGACGGCTGGCAGGAGGAGGTTCGGCAGGCAGATGTGGCTGCACTGCTTGAACGAGATCGACCCCCTCCGCCTCCGGCTCGTGATGAGGACCCTGGGCCTCCACCAGGAATGGATCGACGAGGAGGTCCCGGAGGGTGTTGGGAGAAGCATGAGGGGCAAGCAAGCTCTCACCGACTGGCGTGCCAAGTTCCCGAAGCAGTACGAGGACTGGCACTACCACGGCGTCAGAGTGGAGTCCCGGGCGGAGAGTAGCGAGGCCTACCTCCAGCAGTACCGGGCTCACTACTCCGATCAGCTTCGGCTCCTCCGACCGCTCGATGTAAGTATGCTTTTATGCGTCTTCCATTTTATTATTATCTTGATTTATGTTTGTGAATGAATGTATGTATGTGTGATATGCAGGATGCACGCGATGCGGTCATCATCGACCTCCGGGCCCGCCTACGTGACGCAGAGGCCCAGCTGGAGCAGGTTCAGAAGGAGCTCTTCGACCTGGTATGTATGCATGAATATGAATGGATGTTTTAATTACTTAATTGTTTTGACGATTAACCACTGACGGTTGTCTTTTGGTGCAGCGAGCCGTCTACACCCAGGCGGCTCCCCCTACACAAGGAGCATCATCATCCTCTTCCTCTGCCGCCCATTAGGCTGCTTTGGCTGACCTCCAGAGCCAGCTCGCGTCCACCATCCACCGAGCCTCTCTTGCGGAGGAGGATCGTGCCGCTCGAGTAAGTTTTGTCATTTCCTTTGATTTCTAAACCTGATTTTGATTGCTTGATTGCCTTGGACTAACAATGACTTCTCCTGCAGGTTGTTGAGCTTCATGAAGCCCTTCAGAAGGTTGAAGTGGATGCAGCTCGCGTTCACGTTCTCGAGGAGCAGGTGGCTCGAGTTCGCGATCTAGAGGAGCAGGTGGCTCGCCTCTCCATCGGGGATCTTCCTCGAGAGCTTACACACCTCTAGTCCCGACTGGGGTTTATCACCGAGGAGAGAGAGAGGGAGCGGCTGGAGCGGCAGAAGATGGATTCGGAGATGGCCTCCCTCCGAGTTCAGTTGGGCATTGCTGAGCACGAGCGCCGAAGCGTGGGGGAGAGATACAGGCGTGCTCGACAGCGTGCTCAGGAGCACGGGCAGGCGAGCGCTTTCACAGCCAGCGTGGCCATTTCTTCCGGTCAAGCTGGTCCGAGTGTCATGGGTCCGCCGCCACCTAGAGCTCCACCGCCAGATGCCCAGGACGAGGCTCAGAGCCAGATGGATGAGGGTGCAGGAGAGAGTCAGCCTTGAGGGCTTATGTATTGTTCTTTCTTATGTGTATCATGTACAAAACACCTTTTGATGATATACATGAAACTTGTGGCCTCCAATCTTGTGTTCCATGTGTTTGCCTTGCGTCCTGTACATCACTTAACAAACAGGTTAAGTATTTATTTAGGCTTAGCCCCTTGCCTAACCAAATGAATGGTCAATCAATCTTTTTCTTAAATGAAAGGTCAAGGGGCATTGTAGACACCGATTTTGGACCACCCTTTTGGTCATGAACCCAGCCCATCAGTAGCCCTTCATCACTAAAATCCCCTCATTTCAGCCATCTCAGCCCACTACCAGCTAGGCCCATTAACCAAATCCCGACCCTAGCCACCTTCTTCGTGGAAGGCCAGCCAGTCCGCCTTCCACCCCCTTCGAAGGCCACCCCTCGCCTTCCACCACCTTCGAAGGCCACCCCCCGCCTTCTACACCCTCGGAAGGCCAGCTACCTTGCCTTCCACCTTTTTTTTCCACCTTTTCCACTTTTAGCCACCTTTTCGTGGAAGGCCAACCCCTTGCCTTCCACCGCCTTCGAAGGCCACCCCCCGCCTTCTACCCCCTTCGAAGGCCAACCACCTTGCCGTCCACCTTTTGGCCACCTTTTTCACCTTTTCTTAGAAGGCCAACCCCTTGCCTTCCACCGCCTTCGAAGGCCACCCCCTGCCTCCTACCCCCTTCGAAGGCCAACCACCTTGCCGTCCACCTTTTGGCCACTTTTTCTTCACCTTTTCGTAGAAGGCCAACCCCTTGCCTTCCACCGCCTTCGAAGGCCACCCCTTGCCTTCCACCTCCTTCGAAGGCCACCCCTCGCCTTCCACTCCCCTCGAAGGCCAGCCGGGTCGCCTTCCACCGCAAGAGTGGAAGGCATGTCACCTGGCCGTCCACTCCTTAACCACCTTTTGACCCCGTCTTCCCCATGATCTCCTCTACTCTCCGCCCTCGTCCCCCACTACTCCGACCACTCCCCACTCTGTCGACTGCCGCGGCCACTACCGCCAACCCTTGACCACTCCCCATTGGTTGAAGGGGGATTTACGGGGATTTAGACCCCTGTTTTCTCCCTTTTTTCCTTCGCCTATTTAAACCCTCCACATCCTCTCGAGCGGGGGTTAAGAAAGGGGGGACAGGAGGAAGGATTTTTTTTTGGTTAAGAGGAATTTTGGAGAGGCAGAGAGGGACTTTCTGGTGAGAAGCTCGAGGAGACCCCGAGGAGGAAGGCTCAGGCTACATCTGGAAACGGGCTTGCCTTTCTAACTTCTCCCTTTTATTTTTTTACTCATTCCATTACATTAGTAATATCATTCATTCTCCACACACGCAACTCCTCTTCACTTGCATGCATGTACACATAGGATGACTTAGCCATCCGTACTCCCCCAGAGGTTTTAAAAAAAAAACGGGAGGTGGGTGGCCATAACATATGGTCACCTTCCCTCCCCACCACCCATCCGGTGCGTTTCCCACTGATTTTAGTTAGTTTTTACACCTTTCTGAATAGATTTTGCACTCTACAGTTCTAATCGGGTTCGTCTTTGCTTGGTCTTTTTTTCTTTTCAGGGATCCTTACCACCTACATGCGTACAGAATTTCGGGCTCTCTTCCTTTGGCCGGCCGGAGGAAGAGAAGGAGGAATCGACGTCTCCCGCTCCCACAAAACGCGATCATCTTCTACATTCCTGCGGAGCACAGGAACCGAAAGGTAATGCTCCTGGCGATCACACTCTCATTTCTAACCCCTCCTCTTTGAATCGCCACAGTGCTAAGACGTACGGAGAAACCCCCAACGCCGAGGCTCCGCGGGCGCTGCACAGCCGCGGAGGGGGACGTTCCGGGCGCCTACAGGCATAGCCTTTATTAACAAAGGTAATGTGAATAATCAAACTTAAGCAAAATGCAACATACAAGCAGACATATGCTTACTAAAAATAAAAGAATGAAGCATACCAAATGCAATCAGCAGATGCTAATTGAAATATTTTTGTTATTTTGAAATATGTATTTTTTTTGGATTTTGTCATATGCATTTTTTTCTGGATTTTTTGAAATATGCATTTTTTTTTAAAGAATGATTTGTACCTCACACTTTCAGTCAAGCTTTCGGTATTCCTTAGGACTTGACATCTCTTGTTACTCACGAATCAAACGTGTCAGTGTGTGTAGTAATGGGCTTGAGTTAAATTATCCAGACTGATAAGAAAATTTGAATTTATAAATTTTCTGATTCCACTAGTCTTTGTACCATGCTGATCAACTCTTTAACCTAAGGGTAGTATTTCTTAAGATGCAAACCATTCCAGGGGTGAGTTAGCTCTTCTCCTTCTGCATTAACCAGACGGTAAGTATTACCAGGAAAAGCATGTGATACAACATAAGGTCCTTCCCAATTGGGTTGGAGCTTAGAACGTGGACCACCAAGTTTTACAAAAATTCTTTTGACAACCATTTCACCAACTTTGAACTTACGTTCAATGACTTTCTTTTGATACAAACGTGCTAGTCTATTTTGATAAACTCTTGTATGATTAGCAGCTGACCATCTTTTCTCAAAGTTCCAATTGAGCAAGGAGTGCTGAACGGTGTTCATCAATGGAAAATTCCTTGTTCAATTGTACTCTTAATGATGGTATAAGGATCTCGTATGGAACTACCGCCTCCATTCCAAATATTAAGGAATAAGGAGTTTGCCCAGTAGGCGTGCGGATTGAAGTTCGGTAGGCCCATAGAGCCTCAACCAATTTTTCTGGCCAGTCTGTGAACTTGTTAGATTTGCACGTCTTTTTGATGATTTTTATCAAAGTCTTGTTAGTTGCCTCTACTTGGCCATTGCCTTGCGGATAATAAGGAGATGAATGATGCAATGCAATTTTGTACCTGTTGCAAAGGTCTCTCAATTCTTGTGACACGAACTGCGGTCCATTGTTGGTGACGATGGTGCTTGGAATTCCAAATATGGTGATGATGTTCCTCATGATGAACTTGCAGACGGTTGATGCTTTAACTTCCGTGTATGCTTCGGCTTCTGCCGACTTGGTAAAGTATTCCGTCGCCGTGAGGATGAAAGATTTTTGCTTGATACCGGAATCGGAATTGCCAAGGGGTCCAATGATATCGAAAGCCCACATGGAGAAAGGCCATGGGGAGGAAACAGGATGAAGTGAAGATGCAGGAGAATGAATTTTGTCGGCGTGAAGTTGGCACTTAGCACACCTACGGACATATCCTACGCAGTCTTCTTCCATGGTTGGCTAATAAAAATCCTTGTCTAAGGATCTTCTTTGCTAGCATTTGTCCATTAACATGGCCACCACAAACTCCAGCGTGAGCTCCTTCCATAACCTTCCAAAGCTCATCTTTGTCTAGACATCTCAGAAGAACTCCATCAAAACCTTTTTTGTATAGTGCTCCCCCAACTAGGGTGTATCGTTGAGTAACTCTCCTGATAGCCCTTTTTTCCTCAGTTGTGGCTTCTTCAGGATACGATTGATCTTCACAATATTTGGCGATTTCATAATACCATGGCTTCTGCTCATCATCCCTCTCTTCTAACAGCTCCATCAACATGATTTCTCTTTTTTCCACTATATCTCCATCTCTGACCTTCTTCAGCAACTTTTCCTTGGTTCTCAGAAACGAAGGGTCTTTCACAGCGGGTGAAAGACGCCTATGAACTATGATTGATTCGGATTGCCTGCTGATTGGAAAATCGAGAGAAGATGCAAATGAAGCTAGAGCGTCAACTAAGATGTTCTGATTCCTAGGAACATAGACGAAGCTCAATTTGGTAAAAAGCTTTGAATAAGCAGAAGTAAGTTCTTGATAAGGCTTGAGTTTGGGATCAATGGTTCGATACTTGGTTAACACTTGGCGAAGAATCAATTGGCTATCACCCACAATCCTGAGTCTGGTAACACCATGGGAATGAGCAGCCTCGAGGCCAACAAGGAGCGCCTCGTATTCAGCTATATTGTTGGTGACTAGAAAGTCAAGCTGAAAGGCTTCCGGAATGGTGATACCTTCGGGTGATAACAGAACAATGCCAATACCCTTTCCATGGGAATTCTCCTGAGTCTGGTAACACCATGGGAATGAGCAGCCTCGAGGCCAGCAAGGAGCGCCTCGTATTCAGCTATATTGTTGGTGACTAGAAAGTCAAGCTGAAAGGCTTGCGGAATGGTGATACCTTCGGGTGATAACAGAACAATGCCAATACCCTTTCCATGGGAATTCAGAGCTCCGTCAAAATGCAGAGTCCACATATCATCTCTGACTTGGTCTATGGACATCAGTTCCTCATCCGGAAATTCTGATTGGACTGGATCAAAACGAGGAAGGGGATGATAAGCGAGATGTTCTGCTATAGCATAGCCTTTGATCGCTTTCTGCTGAATGTAAGTGATATCAAATTGAGATAGAAATCTTTGCCATCGCGTTAACCTATCAGTAAGAACTGATTTCTCCAGAAGAAATTTGATCGGATTCATCATAGCGATGAGCTTCATGGGCTAGAAAATAATGCTTCAATTTCTGAACAACCCAGACCAATGCTGCACATGTTTGCTCCATCGCTGTATATCTCTGTTCAGCGGGGTTGAGAAGTTTGGAGAGATAGTAGGCTGCCCTCTCCTTTCCTTCTCCATCCTCTTATGCTAGGATAGCCCCCACTGCATCATCCAGAACAGAAATGTAAAGTATCAATGGTTTGCCTGGAGATGGTGGTCTCAAAACATGAGGACTTGCCAAATAATTCTTTAATCCATTGAATGCCTCCTGACACTTATCATCCCAGTCGAATTTGACTCCTGGCTTGATAAGCTCGTAGAACGACTTACACTTTTGTGAGTGCTGGGAGACAAAACGGCGAATAAATTGCAATCTCCCGATTAATCCTCTTAACTCCTTCAAGTTCTTGGGAGGTGGCATCTCTCTGATAGCCTTCGCCTTGTTGGGATCGATCTCAATTCTCCGTTTACTTACTGACAATGAACCCAAGTAATTTCCCTGAAGATACCCCGAATACACATTTCTTGGGGTTCATCTTTAACTGATACTCCCTTGACCTCTCTAACACTCTTGCCAAAACTTTGGCATGCTCAGCCTTCGTTTTAGATTTAACCAACAAATCATCCACATACACTTCTAGATCTATATGCATCATGTCATGAAATATTGCCATCATAGTCCTCTGATAAGTGGCTCCAGCATTCTTTAATCCAAATGGCATGACAACATAGTAGTATGTTCCCCAAGGTGTAGTGAATGATGTCTTCTCCTGATCTTCTTCTGCCAATTAAATCTGATTGTATCCTGAAAACCCATCTATAAATGATAAAGTCTCATAGCCAGCAGTGTTATCAATAAGTACGTCAATATGAGGCAATGGAAAATCATCTTTAGGACACGCCCGGTTTAAATCGCGGAAGTCAATGCAAATCCTGACCTTTCCGTCCTTCTTCATAACCGGGACTATGTTGGCCACCCATTGTGAATAGAAGACAACTCTAATAAATTTAGTTTTATGTAATTTGTCAACCTCTTCCTTCATTTTCAAAGCTATTTGTGGGTGGAATCGCCTTAACTTCTGCTTGATTGGGCTAGATCCATCCTTTAATGTCAATCTATGTTCAACTAAGGATGAGTCTAACCCCGGCATATCTTCATAACTCCAGGCGAAAGTGTCCTTATAGTCCTTAAGTACTTGTACCATTGCCTTCTCATCTTCCTCAGAAAGATTCTTGCTGACGAGGACAACCTTAGGTTCGTCTTCAGTCCCTAAATTGATTTTTTTGGTGGGCTCTTCTACGGCAGCTGAAGGTTCATCGAATCTCTTCACTCCACTGGCATATACCTCAGCTGCGTCCTCGTCGTCTTATTCATCTTCAACAACGGGGTCTTTTTCATGTATCAACTCATACACCCCATATCCATCATTGACTAACTCATCGTCCATACAGTCTTCTGGCATCTGAATGGGATTTTCTAATAGCTGAGGGATTAAAGAGCAAGAAAGGCATCTATCAGCTAAGTCCTTGAGGTATCTATCTGGAATTCGCCTACCCTTAGGCTTCCTAGACTTCCTAACTTGACTAACCTGTCGAGAACTAGACTGCCTAACTTCACTAAACTCCCTATTCTGACCTAATGAAGATGAAACAGAATGGAAATCATGGGATACAAATGGAAATACAAGAGAATTCTCCTGAGGGGAGGGACAGAGTAGATTTAGAAGAGAATCTTGACCGAAAGACCCGCGTGATGGGGTGTAATCGGCCAAGTAAGAGGTTTCCTCAATGAGGATCTGGGAAGAATTTGTTGCCAAATTGACGTTTTTTTTTGGATAATAGAGGAGTTAAGCATAAAACAGGAATGAACATGAATAGAAGGGAAATTAGATGGAGGAAGTGGCACCAAGGCCAAAGGATTAAGGGGATCAAACAGCAGTATGTCCCAGATTAAATCATACATCCTCTCTAGATCGAGAGGAGGTGGTGGAATGAGGTCCCGGGGGGACAGAGTAATCATAACGGGCGGGGCCCGTGGAATGTCTTCAATGATGACCCGCGACTAAGTCGGGGTCAAGAGCAAAGTGAGAAACAAGGTGTGAAGCATGAAAACATGAGAAGGATAAGTCCCCCTCCAGAGCAGATCCGTGGTGTAGCCAGCTTCGTAGGGGTTATCTGGCTCCCCTTCATCAGTCTTTTCTGACAACAATATCCTCTTGTTGAAAATAGCGCCAGGACCTTCGATCAGCTCATCGATCTGTGGCGGCCACTTGGGTTCTGCAGGATCGAGAAACAGCCTGTTCAGCGCGATGTAGAGGTCTCTCAGATCGAACCACCTGTACCATTTACATTCGGGATCTTGGAATTTTCTCCTCTTCATAGGCCACAGGGCCTCCAAGGATTGGTACGTGAGTAGTTCTGAGCAGTGTCTAGCCAAGTCTCTCCCATATATATCATGGAGGTCAAAACATGAAGTAATGACCACCGTGTTGTCATGGCTTATTACGGGCCCCTTTACAAAATGAGTGTATAGGGTCTATGTTAGGGGGTCCCGACCTTCCTTGGGCGGTGTAGACATGGTCTCCCAGACTTTCTGGCCGCATTCATTCTCTGCTTGCTGAACAATGTCTTGTTTCATTTTTCTCGGCCTATAGCCCAAGTCGCTTCCAGGTGCTCCTCGGTGATCTTTGACAGGAGTGGTCCTGCCTTGTAATTGTGTGCCCAGACCTCTTCCAGGCTGATAGCCATTCTTCATCATTATTCTCCATCCTGGGGTACTCATGCACTTCCCCCTTTTTATGGCATTTAACGGGTAAGGAGAAATAGTGGCAATTTTCAGAGGATCAGCCATTGGATGGTAAACCTGTAATACCGACAGAAAAGGTTGTCGGCTAGGTGAAGAAGTGGGTTTGACATTCAAAGAATGAGCAACAGCAAGGATCGGCATGCTCGTAACCTTAACAATTCGTCCTTTAAAGGGGAATTTGAGGCATTGATGATTCGTGGAGGCAATCGCCTCAAGAGTTTTTATGTAAGGACGACCCAAAATGGCGTTTAAAGAAGGGTCGATTTCCAAAATGTGAAATTCGACCTCCGCATGACTTATAGGGCCTAGCTCCACTTTCAAATAAACCATTCCCAGAGGGGAACGGGTGGAATTATCATATGCCGTAACGGAGATGGGGTTAGGCAGCCATTTTTCCTTGGGCACACCACATAGTTCCAGGGTCTTCGGAGGTAAAACATTGATTGAAGCCTGTAGACACGCTAATTTTGACATCATTTCGAGTAAATTTCATATCATATAATAATGCCTCAGAATGGTCTGATAATTAATCATTGATTAATTTTTATTGATCTTTTTAAGTGTCGGGTTTAATCAATTGAATTGATTTTAGCTCAAATTTCAGCAAAAATATGAAGAATTCTAAAAGACGTCGACCCATGTGGACGCCATTTAGAGTTTATTCTTATTTTAACGTTTAAATTTGAATTTTAATCAGTTGATTAATTAGCTAAAAGGCGTCTGTGAGAGTTGACGCGTTTTAGGTTTCCTAGGCTATTTTAACTTCTCTTCCGGATGTTTATCCTTATCTTAATTAGTGTAAAAAACGTCTACATAAGTGGACGCGTTTTATCTAATAAAGATAAAGATAAGTTTTCCCGTATGTTTATCCTTATCTTAATTAATCTGAAAGGCGTCAGCCATGGTGGACGCGTTTTAGATAATTACAGATAAAGATGAATTAATCTGTATTTATCTGTCGATTAAGATGGATAAATCCTAGATTTTTCTATGTTAATCGCGGACGCAGGAGAAGTCTATAAATACCTTACATGTTGAAGAGTAAAAACGCGAAGCGTGATATTAAAAGAAAAGATAGCGTTACTATAGCGAGTTGGAGATCGAAGCAACAACGTCGGAACGCCGGAGCGCTGCCATTTCCAGAAGACGACGTCCTTTCAAGATCTTCATCCTTTCAAGGCTTCAACCAATTGGGCATAAGTGTTTCATTTCTGCATTTTTATTCTACATCTTCATTAATTTCATTCTTCATAATCACTTCATGCAACACACACCACGGCATCATCTTTCAAAAACCTATTTGATTTAAGGGGTTTCAAAAACCATTTAAACAAGTAAGTTTGCTGCTCAATTATATGCTTAAAATCATGATTAGTATGGATACTGCTTCTACTTAAATTCTCATCAGTATTTCTTCATTTTCTCTGTTTCTGCTGCACTCAACAACAACAAAAGAATCAAAAGGGGAAATCAAGCACAAAGCCAGAAGGACTTCTGGACGATCCTCAACCTCAAACTCAACGGCAAGAACAAAAGAACAAAGAAAGGACTCTCTTTCTTCAGCCGGCTGAAGGAGGGGAACCAAGGATTCAACATCTTCCACGTTCAAACAAGTAAGCGATCATACTTCTTTTGAAACTTTTTAGTTAAAAGTTTCTGGCGATCACTTCACGTAGTTACTGTTTTTAATAGGTTATTTTACACTAAACAATATAGGATATTTCATGTTAATCACACTGTCATTCTAAGCACCTACAGCTTTTTTGGCGATCACGGTGGGACTTGGTCTCGCCATCTTTTAGTTTCTTTTTGTTCTTGCTATCATCATATCGGGCACCCACGGTGCACAATTTGTGTCTCTCGACACGTCCTCACCAATTGGTGAGTGTTTTAGTTTAATTAATTTCCCTCGTGCACCACGTGCACACCCCAGTGGCAAGATCTTGCCCTCCCCTTGATTAATTCAAAAAGCTGTTTTTGTGATAAAAATGATGTGTGATTGATTGATTTCCTAGTTGTTTAGTTAGTAAATCATCATGTTAAAGCCTGGAACTAAAAAAATTTGCATGAGTCGATTGTTTACTGCTTTTTATCCTGTTTGAGGAGGATTCGACCCAGAAAATCCTCCTGCAAAACTGTTTCTGCGAACTGAAAAGCGTCCAGGAGCACTGACGCGTTTCAAAACCGCGTCAACACCTCTAGACGCCTTTCAGTCTTCATAGTTTCTCTGTTGTCTGCATCTGCTTCTGCGAAAAATTAAGTTCTGTTTTGAATAGCGTCGACTATCATCGACGCGATTCAGACAGTTTCTTAATTTTTTTTCAGTTCCCATATTTCTGTGGTTTGAGTGCTAGCTATCCATCATTAATTAAGCATTAGAGGCCATCCAGGCCGTAGGGCATACGCATTGAGGCGAATACCCTCCTTTTCTTAGGAACACACTACTCGACGTCGGCAACTCTCTCTGATTGGGTTGGTCCCTTGATCAGACTAGAGAAGTTGACGTTGAGACCTCCATAAGTCCCCAAAATCAAGGTATTCCTCCTTAATCATCGGGCTGGTTGTACCAATTGAAGTCCCGGCTAGATTCCGAAAGCGTTTGTGAAGAAAGCCCTAGAGAATAACGGTGGAAATTGAACTGAAACTAGGATCCTTTCCCTGAGTGAATTTGCGGTTTAATCCAATTCAAATAACTCAACAAGGAATCTCAAAATCACGTTAAGCATCCACTTGATTGATTAATCTCTATGTAACTTGTTTGTTAAATCTTTGAAAAAAGAGAATCTAACATCATGCTGCTGCGATCAGGCAGGGACATGAGTGTGGCTCCAGACGCCATGGTCAATTACGAGGGAGATGCTAATGCCCCTCGGGATTCTGATTACAACTACGAGAGTGGGAGAGATGCTGATGCCTCCCGTAATTCCGTCCCCGTTCCGCTTCGAGATGATGGGAACGTCCGGACCCCTCTTTTTCATCCACAGGATCGATATCCTGATCTTCCCCCGCATGAATATGCGATCCCTAATCCCGATCTAGAGGGGGACATGAATCAGAATGATCCCCCACCCTCTGATCCTTCGGATCTCGTCAACGCCCTGGGAGTTCTTGCCTCCCGACTGGACCCTCAGCAGTTCGAGGCGATCTAGTCGATTCTGAAGGGGAAGGCACCCGTGCAGCCTGCTGAGCCGAACCCTGTGGCTCCCCCTGTTGTTACTCAACAACCTCCTCTTCCTCCTCCTTATATCCATCAGGCCATGGAAGGCCTTCATATTACTTCTCGGCCAGCTGGGCCACAACTTTCATCATCTAGGCAACCGGCTAGACCGCAAACGCCTGTCTATCAAAATGCCCTCGGGCATGGCGGAAGCTCTGCCGGACCTCCTCTTTATTTTCCCCCCTGTCCAACGTACTCTAGGTAGCAGGCCTATCAAGTACCTCCACCTCCTCCTCCTCCCCAGGCAAATCTGACCACGCAAGCGTTGCTGGCCAAGATGGAGCGCATGGATGAGCAGTTCAACAACCTCCAGAAGATGATGGGGGTTAAAGCTGTGCCAGAAATCAGTTTACCGAGCCTGCCAATATTCCATCTGCCACCCTCTGAGATGCCAGTGTACCGAAAGTACAACGGTACTGGTAACCCCTTCACACATCTGAAGGAGTTTATGTACGAATCATCTTTCTGGCAGAATGACAAGAGGTCGTTGGCCTTTTTGTTCAGAAGATCTCTAGAGGGACCAGCCCTCGAGTGGTTCTTTTCTCTAGAACCCTCCGAAGTAGAGGATTACGGTATCGTTTCACGCAAATTTATCCAACGATACCAGGACAGAGTTGCACCCTCCTTGTCTATCACGGACCTCATTGCAGAAAAGATGAAACCTGATGAGGAGTTTGTCAGTTTTGCTGACAGGTGGCGGGGCCTGGCTGAAAAGGTGAAGGATCACTTGTCCGAATCTGAGCAAGTGAAAATGTTAATTTCTAACGCCACGCCCCAGTTCAAGCTAGTCCTCTCCTTGAACAATTTGACCAACATGGCAGAGCTCTATAAAAGAGCACGGTACTGCCAAAATGCCTTCAAGGACGCTACGTTCTCTAGCGTCTTTGATCCTCACAGACCTAGCAGGCCTCCACCTCGGAAGCCTGCAGTGCCAAACTCTCCCAGCACAGGTCTGACTACTGAGGGCACGCTCTCTCACGAGCAAGTCAGTACCATGAATAATAATTCGCCCCAGTTCGTGAGGAACCAGCAGCAGTACCAAAGGCCACCACAGCCGAACCAACAGGGGTACAGGCAGCAGCAGAACCCCCATTATCAACAGCAGTACCAGCGGCCCCAGCAGCCGAACCCGAACCAGAACTAGCAACAGCTACAGCAGCAGCCCCAACAGCAGCAATATCAGCAACAGCAACAGCAATATCAGCCGCGTGCGCCGCCGGCATACCATAATGTCCCTCCTCCTGGTGACTACAACCAGCAGAGGAGACCTCCAGGCCCTAAAAGGGCAGAATACCCGGCCCTCCCAGAATCCTTGGCAGATATCTTCAGCGCTCTAATGGCAGCTAATGCCTTAGTTTTGCCAAGGGAAAAGGCCGTCTGGCCTCAAAATGCCGATACGTCCAGGTATTGCTACTTTCACAGGCAACCTGGGCATACCATTGACACCTGCTTCCAGTTCAGAGATTATATTCATGATCTTAATGAGCAGGGCGGCATAGACTGGGAGGAGATGAAAAAGTACATATCAGCCCTGAAGGCGAGAAGACCACAGCAGCAGCAGCAAGCAAGACCACCAGTACAAGCAGCACCACCACCCAATATGGGCATAGTGCAGAATCCACTCCCGGAGCATCAGAACCAGAACCAAGTTGCTCCCATTCTGACGAACAGCCAGTCTGAGGCTGGTCGTGGGCAGCAGTGGAGAATAGAGGACTCTTCCTCTCTTTGTTCAACGGGTCACGTTCAAAGTACCGCAGAGCGACCACCACGCCGCACCATCCACGTACCTAGGCCACAACCCATTACCATCACCCCTCTACCCACACCCACATATCACTCGCCCGCACCCAATAATCCATTACCACTACCCACCTTCCTCAAGCCCATTACACCCCGCACTCCTACGCCTCCATCATATAACCCCCCGCAAACCAATAACGCGCCCCTTCTACCATTTAGGCCGCTACTACGCGTACCATTTCCTACTTCACCCGCTACCACCACCACCTACCCAGATATCCCCTTACCATCCAAACCGCTATTACGCGTACCGTTCCCCACTTCACCAACCACTTACCCATCCACCATCCAACCCTCTAGGCCTCTAATCCGCACCGCGCCATCGCCACCTAGCCCTACGCCATCACCTACATACCAACCCTCTACATCATCCGCACCATCCAACCCTGCGGTACTTAAGGTGTCACCCGGCTCCTCCACGGTCGAGGAACATGCGCTCCGAAGTGGAAGGATTTTCAACAAGGTCTTTCCTCAGTCCACAGTTAGAGACGGCCCATCACAGCCGACTGAGGAAGCCCATAATGAAGAGAGTGCACCAGGCACTCAATATGACTTGTTGAAACATCTGGACAGAACACCGGCACGGATCACTGTACTTGAGTTGATCAAAAGGTCCAAGATTCACCAAGAAGCTTTAATGGAATATCTACAGAAGGTGATGGTCAATGAGGACGTGCCGGTAGAAAAAATTGCAGCACTACTAGTTCCTCAGGGGGATCAGCCCTCCATTACATTTCACACATCGGAACTAGCACCGCCAGCAGCCAGAAGCATGGCTCTGAGCATCACGGTCAACATCTGTAAGAAGGCCGTGGATGCATGCCTGGTTGACACAGGGGCCTCGATCAATGTTCTACCTCCGAAGACCCTGGAGCTGTGCGGTGTGCCCAAAGAAAAATGGTTGCCTAGCCCCATCTCTGTGACAGCATATGACAACTCTACCCGTTCCCCTCTGGGAATGGTTTATTTGAAGGTGGAGCTAGGCCCTGTAAGTCATGCAGAGGTCGAATTTCATATTTTAGAAATTGACCCTTCTATAAATGCCATTCTGGGACGTCCTTATATCAAAACTCTTGAGGCGATTCCCTCTACGAATCACCAATGCCTCAAATTTCCTTACAAAGGACGAATTATTAAAGTAACGAGCATGCCGATCCTTGCTGCTGCTCATACCTTGAATATCAAATCTGCTGCTTTACCTAGCCGACAACCTTTTCTGTCGGTATTACAGATCTACCATCCAGTGGCTGATCCTTTGAAAGCCGCCACCATTTCTCCATACCCGTTAGATGCCATTAAAAGGGGGAAGTGCATGAGTACCCCAGGATGGAGGATTATGATGAAGAATGGCTACGAGCCTGGGAAAGGTCTGGGCACACAGTTGCAAGGCAGGACCACTCCTGCAGCACCTGGAAGCGGTCTGGGCTATAGGCCGAGGAGACTGAAGCAAGACAGGGTTCAGCAAGAAAATGGTCAAGAAATCTGGGAGGCAATGTCTACACCACCCAAAGAAGGCCGAGATCCCCTAACATGGACCCTATATACACATTTCATAAAAGGGCCCATACTTAGCCACGACAACATGGTGGTCATTACTTCGTGTTTTGACTTCCATGACATATATGGGAGAGATCTGGCCAGACATTGCTCAGAACTACTTACGTACCAGTCCTTGGAGGCTCTGCGGCCTATGAAAAGGAGAAAATTCCATGATCCCGAATGCGAATGGTACAGATGGTTCGATCTGAGGGACCTTTACATAGCACTGAACAGGTTGTTCCTGGATCCTGCAGAACCCAAATGGCCGCCGCAGATTGATGAGCTGATTGAAAGCCCTGGTGCCATCTTTGATAAGCGGATACTGCTGTAGGAAGAAACCGATGAAGGGGAGCCAGATGACCCCTATGAAGCTGGTTATACTACAGATCTGCTCTGGAGGGGGACATATCCTTCACATGTCTTCATGCTCCATACTTTATTCCGTACACTGCTCCTGACCCCGACTTGGTCGCGGGTCATAACTGAAGATATTCCACGGGCTCCGCCCATTATGATCACTCTGTCCCCTCGGGACCTTATTCCATCATCTCCTCTCAATCTAGAGAGGATGTATGATCTGGTCTGGGACATATTACTATATGATCCCCCTAATCCTCTGGCCTTGGTGCCACTTCCTCCATCCGATTCCCCTTCTATTTGTATCCATTCTTGCTTTATGTTTAATTCTTTCATTGTCCAAAAAAAAACGCCAATTTGGCAACAAATTCTTCCTAGATCCTCATCGAGGAAACATCTTACTTGTCCGATCACACCCCATTGCGCGGGTCCTTCGGTCAAGATTCTCCCCTAGATCTACTCTGTCCCTCCCCACGGGAGGATTCCCCTGTATTTCCACTTGTATCTCAGGATTTTCATCCTGCTTCATCTTCATTAGGTGAGTTTAGTGAAGTTAGGCAGTCCAGTTTTAGGCAGGTTAGTCAGTTTAGGAAGTCTAGGAAGCCTAAGGGTAGGCAAATTCCAGATAGATACCTCCAGGACTTAGCTGATAGATGCTCTTCTTGCTCTTTAATCCCTCAGTTTTTAGAAAATCCAATTCAGATGCCAGAAGATTGTACAAACGATGAGTCAGTCAATGATGGGTACGGGGTATATGAGTTAGTGCATGAAAAGACCCCATCAATGAAAATGAGGAAGATGACGAGGACGCGGCTGAGGCATATGCCAGTGGAGTGAAGAGATTCGATGAACCCTCAGCTGCCGTAGAAGAGCCCACCAAAGAAATCAATTTAGGGACTGAAGACGAACCTAAGGTTGTCCTCGTCAGCAAAAATCTTTCTACAGAGGATGAGAAGGCAATGGTACAAGTACTTAAGGACTACAAGGACACTTTCGCCTGGAGTTATGAAGATATGCCAGGGTTAGACTCATCCTTAGTTGAACACAGGTTAACATTAAAGGAAGGAGTTAGCCCTGTCAAGCAGAAATTAAGGCGATTCCACCCACAAATGGCTCTAAAGATGAAGGAAGAGGTCGACAAATTACATAAAGCCAAATTTATTAGAGTTGTCCTTTATCCGCGATGGGTGGCTAATATAGTCCCGGTTATGAAGAAGGACAGGAAGGTCAGAATTTGCATTGACTTCCGCGATCTGAACCGGGCGTGTCCTAAAGATGATTTTTCATTGCCTCATATTGATGTACTCATTGATAATACCGCTGGCTATGAAACCTTATCGTTTATGGACGGATTTTCAGGATACAATCAGATTAAGCTAGCAGAAGAGGATCAAGAGAAAACGTCACTTACTACACCTTGGGGAACATATTGTTATGTTGTCATGCCATTTGGATTAAAGAATGCTGGAGCCACTTATCAGAGGGCCATGATGGCAATATTTCATGACATGATGCACATAGATCTGGAAGTGTATGTGGATGATTTATTGGTTAAATCTAAGACAAAGGCTGAGCACGCCAAAGTTTTGGCAAGGGTATTAGAGAGATCGAGAGAATATCAGTTAAAGATGAATCCCAAGAAATGTGTATTCAGGGTATCTTCAGGAAAATTGCTTGGATTTATCGTCAGCAAACGGGGAATTGAGATCGATCCCAACAAGGCGAAGGCTATCAGAGAAATGCCACCTCCCAAAAACTTGAAAGAGTTGAGAGGATTAATCGGGAGGTTACAATTTATTCGCTGCTTTGTCTCCCAGCACTCACAAAGGTGTAAGCCGTTTTACGAGCTTACCAAGCCGGGAGTCAAATTTGATTGGGACGATAAGTGTCAGCAGGCATTCGATGGATTAAAGAACTATTTGGCAAGTCCTCCTGTTTTGAGACCACCATCTCCAGGCAAACCATTGATACTTTACATTTCAGTCCTGGATGATGCAGTGGGGGCTGTTCTAGCACAAGAGGATGAAGAAGGAAAAGAGAGGGCAGCCTATTATCTCTCTAAACTTCTCAACCCCGCTGAACAGAGATATACGGCGATGGAGAAAACATGTGCAGCATTAGTTTGGGTTGTACAGAAATTAAAGCATTATTTTCTGGCCCATGAAGTCCATCTCATCGCTAGGATGAATCCGATCAAATTCCTTCTGGAGAAATCTGTTCTTACTGATAGGTTAGCGCGATGGCAAAGCTTTCTATCTCAATTCGATATCATTTATATTCAGCAGAAAGCGATCAAGGGCTATGCCATAGCAGAACATCTCGCTCATCATCCCCTTCCTCGATTTGATCCAGTGCGATCAGAGTTTCCGGATGAGGAACTGATGTCCGTAAATCAAATCAGAGATGATATGTGGACTCTGCATTTTGACGGAGCTCTGAATTCTCATGGAAAAGGGATCGGTATCGTTCTGTTATCACCTGAAGGTGTCACCATTCCACAAGCCTTTCAGCTTGATTTTCCAGTCACCAACAATATAGCTGAATACGAGGCACTCCTTGCTGGCCTCGAGGCTGCTCATTTTCATGGTGCCACCAAACTCAGGATTGTGGGTGATAGCCAACTGATTCTTCGCCAAGTGCTGACCAAGTATCGAACTCTCGATCCTAAGCTCAAGCCTTATCAAGAGCTTACTTCTGCTTATTCAAAGCTTTTCACAAAATTGATCTTTGTCCATGTCCCTAGGAATCAAAACATCTTAGCTGACGCTCTAGCTTCACTTGCATCTTCTCTTGATTTTCCAATCAGCAAGCAATCCGAATCAATCATAGTTCATAGGCGTCTTTCACCTGCCGTGAAAGATCCTTCGTTCCTTAGAACTAAGGAGAAATTGCTGAAGAAGGTCAGAGACGGAGATATCATTGAAAAGAGAGAAATTATGCTAATGGAGCTGTTAGAAGAGATGGATGATGAACAGAAGCCATGGTATTATGAGATTGCAAAATACTGTGAAGATCAATCGTATCCTGAGGAAACTACAACTGAGGAGAGGAGAGCTATCAGGAGAGTTGCTCAACGATACACTCTAGTTGGGGGAGCATTGTACAAGAGAGGTTTTGATGGAGTTCTTCTGAGATGTCTAGACGAAGATGAGCTTTGGAAGGTTATGGAAGGAGCTCATAGTGGAGTTTGTGGTGGCCATGTCAATGGACAGATGCTAGCAAAGAAGATCCTTAGACAAGGATTTTATTGGCCAACCATGGAAGAAGACTGAATAGGATATGTTCGTAGGTATGCTAAGTGTCAACTTCACGCCGACAAAATTCATTCTCCTGCATCTTCACTCCATCCTGTTTCTTCCCCATGGCCTTTCTCCATGTGGGCTTTCGACATCATTGGACCCCTTGGTAATCCAGATTCCGGCATCAAGCAAAAATCTTTCATTCTCACGGCAACGGAATACTTCACCAAGTGGGCAGAAGCTGAAGCATACGTGGAGATCAAAGCATCAACCGTCTGCAAATTCATCATGAAGAACATCATCACCCGATTTGGAATTCCAAGCACCATCGTCACCGACAACGGACCGCAGTTCGTGTCACAAGAATTGAAGGACCTCTGCAACAGGTATAGAATTGCATTGCATCATTCGTCTCCTTATTATCCGCAAGGCAATGGCCAAGAAGAGGCAACAAATAAGACTTTGATAAAAATCATCAAAAAGACGTGTAAATCTAATAAGTTTGCAGATTGGCCAGAAAAATTGGTTGAGGCTCTATGGGCCTACCGAACTTCAATCCGCACGCCTACTGGGCAAACTCCTTATTCCTTAACATTTGGAATGGAGGCGGTAGTTTCATATGAGATCATCATACCGTCATTAAGAGTACAATTGAATAAGGAATTCTCCATTGATGAACATCGTTCAGCACTCCTTGCTCAATTGGAACTTTTAGACGAGAAAAGATGGTCAGCTGCTAATCGTGCAAAAGTTTATCAAAACAGACTAGCACGTTTTTATCAAAAGAAAGTCATTGAACGAAAGTTTAAAGTTGGTGAAATGGTCGTAAAAAGGATTTTTGTAAAACCTGGTGGTCCCCGTTCTAAGCTCCAACCCAACTGGGAAGGACCTTATGTTGTATCGCACGCTTTTTCTGGTAATACTTATCGTCTTGTTAATGCAGAAGGAGAAGAGTTAAATCATCTCTGGAATGGTTTACATCTTAAGAAATACTACCCTTAGGTTAAAAAGTCGATCAGTATGGTACAAAGACCAGTGGAATCAGAAAATTTATAAACTCAAATTTCTTTATTAGTCTGGATATTTTAATTCAAACCCATCACTACACACACTGACACGTTTGATTCGTGAGTAACAAGAGATGCCAAGTCCTAAAGGATATTGAAAGCTTGACCACAAGTGTAAAGTACAAATCATTCCTTTTTAAAGCAAAATTCTGTTTTACACTCGGCCCATGATGTCGGAACGAGACTTAGAATAGATTACCAAGAATACCCGCTATCTTAGTAGGAGGCCGTCATAAAAAAAAGGGGGAGATCCGTCCCGAACAAAAGAAAAGAATAGAAAAGTAAAAGCAAAAGGCAAAAGCCTGTCAAATCAAAAGGCCATTACATTACAAACGTTACTTCAAGGCCATGAAATGAAATGAAAGGGAACGCAAGGTCGATAAATACCCCGGAAAGAAATGACCGAACCCCAACGGATATTAGGGTAGGAAAGGAACATCTTTTTAGGTCTCCGGAACCTTCTCATGGGCTTTCTAAACTTATTCTTCTTTTCTTCCTAGAGAAATGTACTTCAAACTTGAGGAATGGCTTAAATTGACTAAGGGTCAAATCATCAAATGGGATCACGAATAGAAACACAAGTTCAAACACGATGGGTTTTAAGTTAAGTTGTTAAAGAACGATTTGGGAATTAAGTTGATAAATGAATATGATCTTTTGATCTAAGTACCATGCTGATCTTTTAGTCAAAAAACCAAAAAAATACATATGTCAAAAATCCAAAAAAAATGCATATGTCAAAAATTCAAAAAAAATGCATATGTCAAAATTACAAAAAAAATACATATGTCAAAATAAAAAAAAATATACATATGTCAAAATCCAAAAAAAATATACATATGTCAAAATCCAAAAAAAAATACATATGTCAAAATTCAAAAAGAAAGCATATATTTCAAAACCCAAACAAAAATTGAATATTTCAAAACGACAAAAAATATTTCAGTTAGCATCTGCTTGTTGCACTTAGTATGTTTCATTCCTTTTATTTTCAGTAAGCATCTGTTTGCTTGTATGTTGCATTTTGCTTAAGTTTGATTATTCTCATTACCTTTGTTAATAAAGGCCATGCCCCTTGACCCTTCTACCAAGGATAGGATCAAGTAGTCGATTACTTAATCAGGCAAGGGGCTAAGCCTAAACAGATACTTAACATGTTTGTTCAAGTCATATACAGGACACAAGGCATGAAGAGAGTTGGAATTCGAGTAGAGAACAGCCAGAAACCTGTTTCTGTGAGTAAAAGGCGTCGAGGAGCACTGTCGCGTTTCAACACTGAATGGCGTCTGCGCGACACGATGCGTTTCAGAAATTCAAGAAAGTAACGCTGGAAAATATCAAGAAGATTTCACTGTGGAAGTCAAGAAGTCTCAACCGTGGCTAAAAAGACGGTTATTTCTACCTTTGTATTATTTCATGTAATTATTTTGCATTCGCATTACTATATGTTAAGTATTTATTAGAGTATATCAAGGACCTTGTGTTTTTGATGAAACTGGAATTTGAGTTCCCCTACAACAAAAACAGTGATAATTCCAGAGAATTCTTAATCGCACGGATAGGCCGTTGGATTGTTAATTAGTGAGGACGATGGTTCCACTTTTGTGAAACGGTGCGTGGATAAACGAGCTTCGGCTTAGCACTGGATTACAAGAATTGGTGTCTTGACTCATTAATGACAATTTAATAATATTATCCTTGATTAATTTATATTTTATTTGACTTTATATTTTTTCTTTTAGCCCAGCATGCATCATATAGGACTTTGAAATTATTGTGATAAGGATTAATTATTGATTAAGTTTCAGACCATTAAATCAAACAATCCCAACATGATATGAAATATTCCATTCTGAGTTGAGTATCTTGATTATCTTTGAGGTTCGCTTGAAGATATCATTGGAATTCTATCCTTGATTGGATTCTTTATCCAATATTCTTTGTTTTCTTTTAAGATCCATTATGGCTGCAGCACGTCCACATTGGCTGGCAAACGCTCCCCATGATGAAACCTACAGTGTCTACGACCTGAGGTACTTCCCACTCCGTGGAGGTTGATCGACTTTATTTTATTTCCTTGTCTACTTCATCCAGACAGGATTGATTCCATTGATTTCCTTAAGATATCTTCATTAATAATTTCGAGAAAAAATTCCAATCATGTGATGTTAAGAGCGTGTCTCATCACACCTTGGCATCACCTTTTCAGTACATTCCATTTCATTTCACTCCCTTACAAAGACGATGCCAAGGTGAGGCAGCTGTAGACACGCTAATTTTGACATCATTTCGAGTAAATTTCATATTATATAATAATGCCTCAGAATGGTCTGATAATTAATCATTGATTAATTTTTATTGATCTTTTTAAGTGTCGGGTTTAATCAATTGAATTGATTTTAGCTCAAATTTCAGCAAAAATATGAAGAATTCTAAAAGACGTCGACCCATGTAGACGCCATTTAGAGTTTATTCTTATTTTAACGTTTAAATTTGAATTTTAATCAGTTGATTAATTAGCTAAAAGGCGTCTGTGAGAGTTGACGCGTTTTAGGTTTCCTAGGCTATTTTAACTTCTCTTCCGGATGTTTATCCTTATCTTAATTAGTGTAAAAGACGTCTACATAAGTGGACGCGTTTTATCTAATAAAGATAAAGATAAGTTTTCCCGGATGTTTATCCTTATCTTAATTAATCTGAAAGGCGTCAGCCATGGTGGACGCGTTTTAGATAATTACAGATAAAGATGAATTAATCTGTATTTATCTGTCGATTAAGATGGATAAATCCTAGATTTTTCTATGTTAATCGCGGACGCAGGAGAGGTCTATAAATACCTTACATGTTGAAGAGTAAAAGAGCGAAGCGTGATATTGAAAGAAAAGAGAGCGTTATTATAGCGAGTTGGAGATCGAAGCAACAACGTCGGAATGCCGGAGCGCTGCCATTTCCAGAAGACGGCGTCCTTTCAAGATCTTCATCCTTTCAAGGCTTCAACCAATTGGGCATAAGTGTTTCATTTCTGCATTTTTATTCTACATCTTCATTAATTTCATTCTTCATAATCACTTCATGCAACACACACTACGGCATCATCTTTCAAAAACCTATTTGATTTAAGGGGTTTCAAAAACCATTTAAACAAGTAAGTTTGCTGTTCAATTATATGCTTAAAATCATGATTAGTATGGATACTGCTTCTACTTAAATTCTCATCAGTATTTCTTCATTTTCTCTGTTTCTGCTGCACTCAACAACAACAAAAGAATCAAAAGGGGAAATCAAGCACAAAGCCAGAAGGACTTCTGGACGATCCTCAACCTCAAACTCAACGGCAAGAACAAAAGAACAAAGAAATGGCTCTCTTTCTTCAGCCGGCTGAAGGAGGGGAACCAAGGATTCAACATCTTCCGCGTTCAAACAGGTAAGCGATCATACTTCTTTTGAAACTTTTTAGTTAAAAGTTTCTGGCGATCACTTCACGTAGTTACTGTTTTTAATAGGTTATTTTACACTAAACAACATAGGATATTTCATGTTAATCACACTGTCATTCTAAGCACCTACAAAGCCCTGGTGTCAACCAGGCATGCTTCTACGGCCTTTTTGCATATGTTGACCGTAATGCTCAAAGTTATGCTTCTGGCTGCTGGTGGTGCTAGTTCCGATGTATGAAATGTAATGGAGGGCTGATCCCCCTGAGGAACTAATAGTATTGCAATCTTTTCCACCGGCACGTCCTCGTTGACCATCACCTTCTGCAGATATTCCATCATAGCTTCTTGGTGAGTCTTCGATCTTTTAATCAGTTCAAGCACGGAGATCCGTGCCGGTGTCCAGTCAAGGTGCTTCAACAAATCATATTGAGTGCCTGGTGCACTCTCTTCATTGTGTGCTTCCTCTGTCGGCTGTGATGGGCCGTCTCTAACTGTTGACTGAGGAAAGACTTTGTTGAAAATCCTCCCACTCCGGAGCGCATGTTCCTCAACCGTGGAAGGTCCGGGTGATACTTTGAGTACCGCAGGGTTGGATGGTGCGGATGGTGCGGGGTGTTGGTATGTGGGTGATGGCGTGGGGTTAGGTGGTGGTGGCATGGTGCAGATTAAAGGTCTAGACGGTTGGATGGTGGATGGGTAAGTGATTGGGGTGGATGAAGTGGGGAATGGCATGCGTAATAGTGGTTTAGAAGGTTGGATGGTATTTGGGTAGGCGATAGTGGCAGCTGGCGAAGTAGGGAAAGGTACGCGTAGTAGTGGTCTGGATGGTAGGAGGGGTGCGTAATTGGTTTGCGGGGGGTTATTTAGTGGAGGTGTAGTGGTATGGGGTGTAATGGGCTTAAGGAAAGCGGGTGGTGGTAATGGGTTAGCGGATGCGGGTGAGTGATATGCGGGTGTTGGTATAGGGGTATTGGTAATGGGTTGTGGTCTGGGTATATGGATGGTGCGGCGTGGTGGTTGTTCTACAGTACTCGGAATGTGACCCGTCAAATAAATAGAGGAAGAGTCCTCTATCCTCCACTGTTGCCTGCGGTTAGCCTCAGACCGGCTATTTGTCAGAATAGGGGCAACTTGGTTTTGGTTTTGGTGCTCCGGAAGCGGGTGTCTGCACTATGCCCATGTTCGGTGGTGGTGCTGCTTGTGCTGGTGCTCTTGCTTGCTGCTGCTGCTGTGGTCTTCTCGCCTTTAAGGCAGATATATACTTTTTCATCTCCTCCCAGTCAATGCCGCCCTACTCGTTGAGATCATGAATGTAATCTCTAAATTGAAAGCAGGTGTCAATAGTGTGTCCAGGTTGCCTATGGAAATAGCAATACCTAGACGTGTCGGCATTCTGGGGCCAAATCGCCTTTTCTCTTGACAGGACTAAGGCATTAGCTGCCATTAGAGCACTAAAAATGTCTGCCAAGGACTCTGGGAGGACTGGGTATTCTGCCCTCTTTGGGCCTGGAGGTCTTCTCTGCTAGTTGTAGTCAGCAAGAGGAGGGACATTATGATATGCCGGCGGTGCGCACGGCTGATACTGCTGTTGCTGCTGGTACTGCTGTTGTTGTGGCTGCTGGTACTGTAATTGCCGTTGCGGCGGCTGCTGTGGCTGTTGTTGTTGTTGTTGCTGGTTCGGCTGTTGAGGCCGCTGATATTGGGGCTGTTGGTATTGAGGGTTCGGCTCCTGCCTGTACCCCTGCTGGTTCGGCTGTGGTGGCCTCTGGTACTGTTGTTGACTCCTCACGAACTGAGGCGAATTGTTGTTCATACTGCTGACTTGCTTATGAGAGAGCGTGCCCTCAGTAGTTGGACCTGTGCTGGGAGAATTCGACACTGCAGGCTTCCGAGGTGGAGGCCTGCTAGGTCTGTGAGGATCAAAGACGCTAGAGAATGTAGCGTCCTTGAAGGCATTCTGACAGTACCACGCTCTTTCATAGAGCTCTGCCATGCTGGTCAAATTGTTCAGGGAGAGGACTAGTTTGAACTGGGGCGTAGCATTGGAAATCAGCATCTTCACTTGCTCTGACACGGACAAGTGATCTTTTACTTTCTCGGCCAAGCCTCGCCATCTGTCGGCAAAACTGACGAACTCCTCATCGGGTTTCATCTTCTCTGCTATTAAGTCAGTGATGGACAGAGAGGGAGCGACTCTATCCTGGTATCGTTGAATGAATTTTCGGGAAACGATACCATAGTCCTCTACTTCGGAGGGTTCCAAGGAAAAGAACCACTCGAGGGCTGGTCCCTCTAAAGATCTCCTGAACAAAAAGGCCAACGACCTCTTGTCGTTTTGCCAGAAGGATGACTCGTACATGAACTCCTTCAAGTGGGTGAAGGGGTTACCAGTACCGTTATACTTTCGGTACACTGGCATCTCGGAGGGTGGCAGGTGGAACACTGGCAGGCTTGGTAAGTTGATTTCCGGTGCAGTCATCTTCTGGAGGTTGTTGAATTGTTCATCCCTGCGCTCCATCTTCGCCAGCAACGCTTGTGTTGTTGGATCAGCCTAGGGAGGAGGGGGAGGTGGAAGTACTTGATAGGCTTGTTGCCTAGAGTACGTCGGACAAGGAGGATAGTAAAGAGGAGGTCCGACAGAGCTTCCGCCATGCCCGAGGGCATTTTGGTAAGCGTGCGTCAGCGGTCTGGCCGGTTGCCTGGAAGATAAAAGTTGCGGCCCAACTGGCCGAGAAGTGATATGGAGGCCTTCCATGGCCTGATGAATGTAGGGGGGATGAAGAGGAGGTTGCTGAGGGATGGCAGGGGGAGCCGCAGGGTTCGGCTCGGCAGACTGCATGGGCATCTTCCCCTTCAGTATGGACTGGATCGCCTCGAACTGCTGAGGGTCAGACGGGAGGCAAGAACTCCCAAAGCATTTACAAGATCCAAGGGATCAGAAGATGAGGGATCATCAGGATTCATGTCCCCCTCAAAGGTAGGATTAGGGACCGCATGCACATGCGGGGGAGGATCAAGATATTGATCATAAGGATGATAAAGAGGGGTTCGGACATTCCCCTCATGTCGAACGGGAACATGAATAGAATTACGGGAGGCATCAGCATCTCTCCCGCTCTCAAAATTGTAATCGAAATCGGGAGGGGCATTAGCATCTCTCTTGTAGTTGATCATGGCGTCTGGAGCCACGCTCAAGTCCCTGTCTGATCGGAGCAACATGATATTAGATTTTTTTTTCAGAGATTGACAAACAAGTTGCACAGAGATTAAACAAACAAGTGGATGTTTAACGTGATTTTAGGATTCCTTGTTGGGCTATTTGGATTTAATTAAATCACAAATTCGCTCAAGAGATAGGATCCTAGTTTCAGTTCAATGTCTACCGTTATATTCTATGGCTTTCTCTCACAACATTCATGGAAATCTAACCGGGACTTCAACTGATACAACCTGCCCGATGATCAAGGAGGAATACCTTGATTTTGGGGACTTACGGAGGTCTTTAACGCCAACTACTCTAGTCTGATCGAGGGACCGACCCAATCAGAGAGAGTTGATGACGTCAAGAAGAGTGTTCCTAAGAAGAGGAGGGTATTAGCCTCAATGCGTATGACCTGTGGCCTGGGTGGCCTCTAATGCTTAATATATAATGGGTAATAGCACACAGATCACAAAGTTCTGAGAACTGAAGAAGAAATAAGAAAGTGCCTGAATCGTGTCGCTGTTGGTCGACGCTATTCAAACAGAGTCTTAATTTTTCGCAGAAGCTCAAATAGCAGACAGTAGAGAAATGAGACTGAAAGGCGTCTAGGTATGACGACGCAGTTTGAAATGCGTCGCTGTTCTTGGACGCTTTTCAAGTCGCAGATGCAGTTTTCCAGGAGGAATTTCTGGATTGATTCCCCCTCAAACAGAATAAAAACGATAAATAATCAGCTCATACAAAAGATTTTTTTGTTTCTGGTTTTAACAGGATGATTTTATCAACTAAACAACTAAGATATCAGTCAATCACACAACATTTCATTACAAAAACAGCTTTTCAACTAATCAACGGGGAGGGCAAGATCTTGCCACAGGGGTGTGCACGTGGTGCACGTAGGAAATTAACTAAACTAAAAACACTCACCAATTGGTGAGGGCGTGTCGAGAGACACAAGTGGTGCACCGTGGGTGTCCGATTGATGACAGCAAGAACAAAGAACTAAAAGATGGAGAGACCAAATCCCACCGTGATCGCCAAAAAAGCTGTGAGTGCTTAAAATGAGTGTGTGATTATCATGAAAAATCTATGTTGTTTAAGTGCAAAATAAAACTTATTAAAAAGAAACTAAGTGAAGTGATTGCTAGAAACTTTTGACTTAAAAGTTCCAAAAGAAAGAGTTTGATCGCCTACCTGTTTGGACGTGGGAGATGTTGAGCTCTTGGTTCCCCTCCTTCAGCTGGCTGAAGAAAGAGAGCCCTTTCTTGTCTTTGTTCTTGCTTTGATTGTTGTTGAGTTCTTGAGGATCGTCCAGAGTCCTTGTTGTTTGCTGTTGATTTCCTTCCTTTTGATTCTCCTTTGTACTTGTTGAAAAATAGAAAGAAAGAGCAATTATGAGAACTTAGGCAAAAGTAGTATCCATTCTAAACAGAGTTTTAAACATGCAACTAAACATAAAACTCACTTGTTGAGTGGTCTTTTAAACCCCTTAATCAAATAGGTTTTGAAAATAATGCTAGTGTTGTGTGTGTTGCATGGAGTGATGTGATGAAGAATACAATATTAATGAGATGAAAATGCAGAAATGAATTGAAAGTTAATGATGGATGGCCCCTGGAAAGCCTTGGTCTTGGATGGATGAAGAATGGATGCCGACTTCTGGAAACAGCAGCACTTCAGCGTTTGGACGTCGTTGCTTCGATTTTCACTCAATTATCACTATGATATCACTTCAATCACTAACTCTTTCACCCATTCAAGAGGCAAGGTATTTATAGACTTCTCTGAGTCTGCGGATTTACATGAAGAAATTTCAAGATTTATCCATCTTAACAAACAGATAAATACAGATTAATTCATCTTTATCTGTAATTATCTAAACCGCGTCGCCCATGGAAGACGCCTTTCAGACAAATTAGGATAAAGATAAACATACGGGAAAAACTTATCTTTATCTATAATTAGATAAAACGCGTCGCCATGTAGAGACGCCTTTTACACTAATTAAGATAAGGATAAACATCCGGAAAAGAAGTAGAAACAACTTAGGAAACCTAAATGGCGTCGTGACATGCAGACGTCCTTTAGCTAATTAATCAACTGATTAAAATTCAAATTTAAACATCAAAATAAGAATAAATTCTAAATGATGTCCACACAGGTCGACGTCTTTTAGACTTCTTCATATTTTAACTGAAATTTGAGTTAAAATCAATTAAATTGAATAACTTAAATCATATCTGTCTGACCCAACACTTTTAGGTAATTAAAAAGATCAATAAGAATTAACCAATGATTAAATATCAGACCATTCTGAGACATTATTATATGATATGAAATTTACTCGAAATGATGTCAAAATTAGCGTGTCTACATTCACTTAAATAATGACAAGACTAGAGTCAGTTAAATAATGATATGAATATATCTATAGTGTTGACTATAGTGAGCTCAAGTCTCCCTCAAAACGCCCATTTCTCCACCTTGAAAAATAAAATAAAAAATTATCAAAAAATTTTAAGTATTCCAATACCCCAAACACGTTTGATGGTGTAGTGGTTATATAATCACTTCACTTAAATAATAACAAGACTACAGTCGGTCAAATAATGATATGAATATATATATATAGGGGTTGATTATGGTGAGTCTAGGGCTCCCTCAACACTCCCTTTTCTCCATCTTAAAATGTAAAATAAAAAATTATAAAAAAAAATTAAATATTCAAATACCCCAAATAGGTTCCATGGTGTAGTGGTTATCACTCTGGGCTCTGAATCCAGCGACCTGGGTTCGAATCCCGGTGGAACCTTCTTGAAGTGATTTACGATTTATTTTCTAATGTTAGATAAGTAATTGTTACAGTTTTATTTTTGGGTATTTAACAAGCAAAAATATCCCCTAGGGTTATACATTTTAGTTTTTGGTAAAAATGTCAAAAACTAGTAAAAATAATACATACTTTTGTTTCTATTTTTGCTCTCCTTTGATTTGAAAATGGATCTTAAAAACGGATAAGAGACCTTTGACCTTCGAGAGCTTTTGCTATTACCATTTTATTATCTATGGATCTTAAAAAAGGATAAGAGACCCTTGACCTTTGAGATCTTTTGCTATTACCATTTTATTATCTTTGATATTAAATAAGTAAAAATGTCAAAAACTAGTAAAAACATAAGGGAACATATATGTGATCCTCGACCTTTGAGACACTTAGCTACTATTGTTTTATTGTTTTTTATATTATATACATGACTTGCTTCGTTTTATCTTATGACATTAACCAAGTAAAAATGAATATATGAACATAAGAAACATCTCCCATGGCAGCCTCTAACTAATGTCATCTTTGTAAACAAGTACACTTTACCATTTTATTTTTTGATATTTATCAAGTTAAAGTGTGGTTATTATTTACTAAATTATGATTAAAGATAAATAAATCGTCCTTCCTGTGGATACTTACTCTAGACTGTTTTACATCCGCATATATACTCACTTCACTGAAATAATGACAAGACTAGAGTCAGTTAAATAATGATATGAATATATCTATAGTGTTGACTATAGTGAGCTCAAGTCTCCCTCAAAACGCCCTTTTCTCCACCTTAAAAAATAAAATAAAAAATTATCAAAAAATTTTAAGTATTCCAATACCCCAAACAGGTTCGATGGTGTAGTGGTTATATAATCACTTCACTTAAATAATAACAAGACTACAGTCGGTCAAATAATGATATGAATATATATATAGGGGTTCATTATGGTGAGTCTAGGGCTCCCTCAAAACTCCCTTTTCTCCATCTTAAAATGTAAAATAAAAAATTATAAAAAAAATTAAATATTCAAATACCGCAAATAGGTTCCATGGTGTAGTGGTTATCACTCTGGGCTCTGAATCTAGCGACCTGGGTTCGAATCCTGGTGGAACCTTCTTGAAGTGATTTACGATTTATTTTTTAATGTTAGATAGGTGATTGTTACATTTTTATTTTCTGGTATTTAACAAGCAAAAATATCCCCTAGGGTTATACATTTTAGTTTTCGGTAAAAATGTCAAAAACTAGTAAAAATAATAGATACTTTTGTTTCTATTTTTGCTCTCCTTTGATTTGAAAATGGATCTTAAAATGGGATAAGACACCTTTGACCTTTGAGACCTTTTGCTATTACCATTTTATTATCTATGGATCTTAAAAAAGGATAAGAGACCCTTGACCTTTGAGACCTTTTGCTATTACCATTTTATTATCTTTGATATTAAATAAGTAAAAATGTCAAAAACTCGTAAAAACAGAAGGGAACATAAATGTGATCCTCGACCTTTGAGACACTTAGCTACTATTGTTTTATTGTTTTTTACATGACTTTCTTCGTTTTATCTTATGACATTAACCAAGTAAAAATGAATATATGAACATAAGAAACATCTCCCATGGCAGCCTCTAACTAATATCATCATTGTAAACAAGTACACTTTACCATTTTATTTTTTGATATTTATAAAGTTAAAGTATGGTTATCATTTACTAAATTATGATTAAAGATAAATAAATCGTCCTTCCTTTGGATACTTACTCTAGACTGTTTTACATCCCCATATATACTCACTTCACTAAAATAATGACAAGACTAGACTCAGTTAAATAATGATATGAATATATCTATAGTGTTGCCTATAGTGAGCTCAAGTCTCCCTCAAAATGCCCTTTTCTCCACCTTAAAAAATAAAATAAAAAATTATCAAAAAATTTTAAGTATTCCAATACCCCAAACAGGTTCGATGGTGTAGTGGTTATATAATCACTTCACTTAAATAATGACAAGACTACAGTCGGTCAAATAATGATATGAATATATATATAGGGGTTGATTATGGTGAGTCTAGGGCTCCCTCAAAACTCCCTTTTCTCCATCTTAAAATGTAAAATAAAAAATTTAAAAAAAAATTAAATATTCAAATACCCCAAATAGGTTCCATGGTGTAGTGGTTATCACTCTGGGCTTTGAATCCAGCGACCTGGGTTCGAATCCCGGTGGAACCTTCTTGATGTGATTTACGATTTATTTTCTGATGTTAGATAAGTAATTGTTACTATTTTCTTTTCTGGTATTTAACAAGCAAAAATATCCCCTAGGGTTATACATTTTAGTTTTCGGTAAAAATGTCAAAAACTAGTAAAAGTAATAAATACTTTTGTTTCTAGTTTTGCTCTCCTTTGATTTGAAAATGGATCTTAAAAAGGGATAAGAGACCTTTGACCTTTGAGACCTTTTGTTATTACCATTTTATTATCTATGGATCTTAAAAATAGATAAGAGACCCTTGACCTTTGAGACCTTTGCTATTACCATTTTATTATCTTTGATATTAAATAAGTAAAAATGTCAAAAACTAGTAAAAACAGAAGGGAACATATATGTGATCCTCGACCTTTGAGACACTTAGCTACTATTGTTTTATTGTTTTTTACATTATATACATGACTTGCTTCATTTTATCTTAAGACATTAACCAAGTAAAAATGAATATATGAACATAAGAAACATCTCCCATGGCATCCTCTAACTAATGTCATCTTTGTAAACAAGTACACTTTACCATTTTATTTTTTGATATTTATCAAGTTAAAGTGTGGTTATTATTTACTAAATTATGATTAAAGATAAATAAATCGTCCTTCCTGTGGATACTTACTCTAGACTGTTTTACATCCGCATATATACTCACTTCACTGAAATAATGACAAGACTAGAGTCAGTTAAATAATGATATGAATATATCTATAGTGTTGACTATAGTGAGCTCAAGTCTCCCTCAAAACGCCCTTTTCTCCACCTTAAAAAATAAAATAAAAAATTATCAAAAAATTTTAAGTATTCCAATACCCCAAAAAGGTTCGATGGTGTAGTGGTTATATAATCACTTCACTTAAATAATGACAAGACTACAGCCGGTCAAATAATGATATGAAAATATATATAGGGGTTGATTATGGTGAGTCTAGGGCTCCCTCAAAACTCCCTTTTCTCCATCATAAAATGTAAAATAATTTTTTTTGAAAAAAATTAAATATTCAAATACCCCAAATAGGTTCCATGGTGTAGTGGTTATCACTCTGGGCTCTGAATCCAGCGACCTGGGTTCGAATCCCGGTGGAACCTTCTTGAAGTGATTTACGATTTATTTTCTAATGTTAGATAAGTGATTGTTACATTTTTATTTTCAGGTATTTAACAAGCAAAAATATCCCTTAGGGTTATACATTTTAGTTTTCGGTAAAAATGTCAAAAACTAGTAAAAATAATAAATACTTTTGTTTCTATTTTTGCTCTCCTTTGATTTGAAAATGGATCTTAAAAAGGGATAAGAGACCTTTGACCTTTGAGACCTTTTGCTATTACCATTTTATTATCTATGGATCTTAAAAAAGGATAAGAGACCCTTGACCTTTGAGCCCTTTTGCTATTACCATTTTATTATCTTTGATATTAACTATGTAAAAATGTCAAAAACTAGTAAAAACAGAAGGGAACATATATGTGATCCTCGACCTTTGAGACACTTAGCCACTATTGTTTTATTGATTTTTATATTATATACATGACTTGCTTCGTTTTATCTTATGACATTAACCAAGTAAAAATGAATATATGAACATAAGAAACATCTCCCATGGCAGCCTCTAACTAATATCATCATTGTAAACAAGTACACTTTACCATTTGATTTTTTGATATTTATCAAGTTAAACTACGGTTATTATTTACTAAATTATGATTAAAGATAAATAAATCGTCCTTCATGTGGATACTTACTCTAGACTGTTTTACATCCGCATATATACTCACTTCACTGAAATAATGACAAGACTAGGGTCAGTTAAATAATGATATGAATATATCTATAGTGTTGACTATATTGAGCTCAAGTCTCCCTGAAAACGCCCTTTTCTCCACCTTAAAAAATAAAATAAAATATTATCAAATAATTTTAAGTATTCCAATACCCCAAACAGGTTCGATAGTGTAGTGGTTATATAATCACTTCACTAAAATAATGACAAGACTACAGCCGGTCAAATAATGATATGAAATTATACATAGGGGTTGATTATGGTGAGTCTAGGGCTCCCTCAAAACTCCCTTTTCTCCATAATAAAATGTAAAATAAAAATTTTTAAAAAAAATTAAATATTCAAATACCCCGAATAGGTTCCATGGTGTAGTGGTTATCACTCTGGGCTTTGAATCCAGCAACCTGGGTTCGAATCCCGTTGGAACCTTCTTGATGTGATTTACGATTTATTTTCTGATGTTAGATAAGTAATTGTTACTATTTTCTTTTCTGGTATTTAACAAGCAAAAATATCCCCTAGGGTTATACATTTTAGTTTTCGGTAAAAATGTCAAAAAATAGTAAAAATAATAAACACTTTTGTTTCTAGTTTTGCTCTCCTTTGATTTGAAAATGGATCTTAAAAAGGGATAAGAGACCTTTGACCATTGAGACCTTTTGCTATTACCATTTTATTATCTATGGATCATAAAAACGGATAAGAGACCTTTGACCTTTGAGACCTTTCGCTATTACCATTTTATTATATTTGATATTAAATAAGTAAAAATGCCAAAAACTAGTAAAAACAGAAGGGAACATATATGTGATCCTCGACCTTTGAGACACTTGGCTACTATTGTTTTATTGTTTTTTATATTATATACACGACTTGCTTCGTTTTATCTTATGACATTAACCAAGTAAAAATGAATATATGAACATAAGAAACATCTCCCATGGCAGCCTCTAACTAATATCATCATGGTAAACAAGTACACTTTGCCATTTTATTTTTTGATATTTATCAAGTTAAACTATGGTTATTATTTACTAAATTATGAGTGAAGATAAATATATCGTCCTTCCTGTGGATACTTACTCTAGACTGTTTTACATCCGCATATATACTCACTTCACTGAAATAATGACAAGACTAGAGTAAGTTAAATAATGATATGAATATATCTATAGTGTTGACTATAGTGAGCTCAAGTCTCCCTCAAAACGCCCCTTTCTCCACCTTAAAAAATAAAATAAAAAATTATTAAAAAATTTTAAGTATTCCAATACCCCAAACAGGTTCGATGGTGTAGTGGTTATATAATCACTTCACTTAAATAATAACAAGACTACAGTCGGTCAAATAATGATATGAATATATATATATAGGGGTTCATTATGGTGAGTCTAGGGCTCCCTAAAAACTCCCTTTTCTCCATCTTAAAATGTAAAATAAAAAATTTTAAAAAAAATTAAATATTCAAATACCCCAAATAGGTTCCATGGTGTAGTGGTTATCACTCTGGGCTCTGAATCCAGCCACCTGGGTTCGAATCCCGGTGGAACCTTCTTGAAGTGATTTACGATTTATTTTCTAATGTTAGATAAGTGATTGTTACATTTTTATTTTCTGGTATTTAACAAGCAAAAATATCCCCTAGGGTTATACATTTTAGTTTTCGGTAAAAATGTCAAAAACTAGTGAAAATAATAGATACTTTTGTTTCTATTTTTGCTCTCCTTTGATTTATAAATGGATCTTAAAGAGGGATAAGAGACCTTCTACCTTTGAGACCTTTTGCTATTACCATTTTATTATCTATGGATCTTAAAAAAGGATAAGAGACCCTTGACCTTTGAGACCTTTTGCTATTACCATTTTATTATCTTTGATATTAACTAAGTAAAAATGTCAAAAACTAGTAAAAACAGAAGGGAACATATATGTGATCCTCGACCTTTGAGACACTTAGCGACTATTGTTTTATTGTTTTTTATATTATATACATGACTTGCTTTGTTTTATCCTATGACATTAACCAAGTAAAAATGAATATATGAACATAAGAAACATCTCCCATGGCAGCCTCTAACTAATATCATCTTTGTAAACAAGTACAATTTACCATTTTATTTTTTCATATTTATCAAGTTAAAGTATGGTTATTATTTACTAAATTATGATTAAAGATAAATAAATCGTCCTTCCTGTGGATACTTACTCTAGACTGTTTTACATCCGCATATATACTCACTTCACTGAAATAATGACAAGACTAGAGTCAGTTAAATAATGATATGAATATATCTATAGTGTTGACTGTAGTGAGCTCAAGTCTCCCTTAAAACGCCCTTTTCTCCACCTTAAAAAATAAAATAAAAAATTATCAAAAATTTTTAAGTATTCCAATACCCCAAACAGGTTCGATGGTGTAGTGGTTATATAATCACTTCCCTTGCATAATGACAAGACTACAGTCTGTCAAATAATGATATGAATATATATATAGGGGTTGATTATGGTGAGTCTAGGGCTCCCTCAAAACTCCCTTTTCTCCATCATAAAATCTAAAATAAAAAATTTAAAAAAAAATTAAATATTCAAATACCCCAAATAGGTTCCATGGTGTAGTGGTTATCAGTCTGGGCTTTGAATCCAGCGACCTGGGTTCGAATCCCGGTGGAACCTTCTTGATGTGATTTACGATTTATTTTCTGATGTTAGATAAGTAATTGTTACTATTTTCTTTTCTGGTATTTAACAAGCAAAAATATCCCCTAGGGTTATACATTTTAGTTTTCGGTAAAAATGTCAAAAACTAGTAAAAATAATAAATACTTATGTTTCTAGTTTTGCTCTCCTTTGATTTGAAAATGGATCTTAAAAAGGGATAAGAGACCTTTGACCATTGAGACCTTTTGCTATTACCATTTTATTATCTATGGACCGTAAAAAAGGATAAGAGGCCTTTGAGACCTTTTGCTATTACCATTTTATTATCTTTGATAATAAATAAGTAAAAATGTCAAAAACTAGTCAAAACATAAGGGAACATATATGTGATCCTCGACCTTTGAGACACTTAGCTACTATTGTGTTACTGTTTTTTATATTATATACACGACTTGCTTCGTTTTATCTTACGACATTAACCAAGTAAAAATGAATATATGAACATAAGAAACATCTCCCATGGCAGCCTCTAACTAATATCATCATTGTAAACAAGTACACTTTGCCATTTTATTTTTTGATATTTATCAAGTTAAACTATGGTTGTTATTTACTAAATTATGATTAAAGATAAATATATCGTCCTTCCTGTGCATACTTACTCTAGACTATTTTACATCCGCATATATACTCACTTCACTGAAATAATGACAAGACTAGAGTCAGTTAAATAATGATATGAATATATCTATAGTGTTGACTATAGTGAGCTCAAGTCTCCCTCAAAACGCCCTTTTCTCCACCTCAAAAAATTAAATAAAAAATTATCAAAAAATTTTAAGTATTCCAATACCCCAAACAGGTTCGATGGTGTAGTGGTTATATAATCACTTCACTTAAATAATAACAAGACTACAGTCGGTCAAATAATGATATGAATATATATATATAGGAGTTCATTATGGTGAGTCTAGGGCTCCCTCAAAACTCCCTTTTCTCCATGTTAAAATGTAAAATAAAAAATTATAAAAAAAAATTAAATATTCAAATACCCCAAATAGGTTCCATGGTGTAGTGGTTATCACTCTGGGCTCTGAATCCAGCGACCTGGGTTCGAATCCCGGTGGAACCTTCTTGAAGTGATTTACGATTTATTTTTTAATGTTAGATAAGTGATTGTTACATTTTTATTTTCTGGTATTTAACAAGCAAAAATATCCCCTAGGGTTATACATTTTAGTTTTCGGAAAAAATGTCAAAAACTAGTGAAAATAATACATACTTTTGTTTCTATTTTTGCTCTCCTTTGATTTGAAAATGGATCTTAAAAAGGGATAAGTGACCTTCTACCTTTGAGAGCTTTTGCTATTACCATTTTATTATCTATGGATCTTAAAAAAGGATAAGAGACCCTTGACCTTTGAGACCTTTTGCTATTACCATTTTATTATCTTTGATATTAACTAAGTAAAAATGTCAAAAACTAGTAAAAACAGAAGGGAACATATATGTGATCCTCGACCTTTGAGACACTTAGCGACTATTGTTTTATTGTTTTTTATATTATATACATGACTTGCTTCGTTTTATCTTATGACATTAACCAAGTAAAAATGAATATATGAACATAAGAAACATCTCCCATGGCAGCCTCTAACTAATATCATCTTTGTAAACAAGTACAATTTACCATTTTATTTTTTTATATTTATCAAGTTAAAGTATGGTTATTATTTACTAAATTATGATTAAAGATAAATAAATCGTCCTTCCTTTGGATACTTACTCTAGACTGTTTTACATCCGCATATATACTCACTTCACTGAAATGATGACAAGACTAGAGTCAGTTAAATAATGATATGAATATATCTATAGTGTTGACTATAGTGAGCTCAAGTCACCCTCAAAACGCCCTTTTCTCCACCTTAAAAAATAAAATAAAAAATTATCAAAAATTTTTAAGTATTCCAATACCCCAAACAGGTTCGATGGTGTAGTGGTTATATAATCACTTCCCTTACATAATGACAAGACTACAGTCTGTCAAATAATGATATGAATATATATATAGGGGTTGATTATGGTGAGTCTAGGGCTCCCTCAAAACTCCCTTTTCTCCATCATAAAATCTAAAATAAAAAATTTGAAGAAAAATTAAACATTCAAATACCCCAAATAGGTTCCATGGTGTAGTGGTTATCACTCTGGGCTCTGAATCCAGCGACCTGGGTTCGAATCCCGGTGGAACCTTCTTGAAGTGATTTACGATTTATTTTCTAATGTTAGATAAGTAATTGTTACATTTTTATTTTCTGGTACTTAACAAGCAAAAATATCCCCTAGGGTTATACATTTTAGTTTTCGGAAAAAATGTCAAAAACTAGTAAAAATAATAGATACTTTTGTTTCTATTTTTGCTCCCCTTTGATTTGAAAATGGATCTTAAAAAGGGATAAGAGACCTTTGACCTTTGAGACCTTTTGCTATTACCATTTTATTATCTATGGATCTTAAAAAAGGATAAGAGACCCTTGACCTTTGAGACCTTTTGCTATTACCATTTTATTATCTTTGATATTAAATAAGTAAAAATGTCAAAAACTAGTAAAAACAGAAGGGAACATATATGTGATCCTCGACCTTTGAGACACTTAGCGATTATTTTTTTATTGTTTTTTATATTATATACATGACTTGCTTCGTTTTATCTGATTACATTAACCAAGTAAAAATGAATATATGAACATAAGAAACATCTCCCATGGCAGCCTCTAACTAATATCATCATTGTAAACAAGTACACTTTACCATTTTTTTTTTTGATATTTATCAAGTTAAAGTATGGTTATTATTTACTAAATTATGATTAAAGATAAATAAATCGTCCTTCCTGTAGATACTTACTCTAGACTGCTTTACATCTGCATATATACTCACTTCACTGAAATAATGACAAGACTAGAGTCAGTTAAATAATGATATGAATATATCTATAGTGTTGACTATAGTGAGCTCAAGTCTCCCTCAAAACGCCCTTTTCTCCACCTTAAAAAATAAAATAAAAAATTATCAAAAGTTTTTAAGTATTCCAATACCCCAAACAGGTTCGATGGTGTAGTGGTTATATAATCACTTCGCTTAAATAATGAGAAGACTACAGTCGGTCAAATAATGATATGAATATATATATAGGGGTTGATTATGGTGAGTCTAGGGCTCCCTGAAAACTCCCTTTTCTCCATCTTAAAATGAAAAATAAAAAATTATAAAAAAAAATTTAAATATTCAAATACCCCAAATAGGTTCCATGGTGTAGTGGTTATCACTCTGGGCTTTGAATCCAGTGACCTGGGTTCGAATCCCGGTGGAACCTTCTTGATGTGATTTACGATTTATTTTCTGATGTTAGATAAGTAATTGTTACTATTTTCTTTTCTGGTATTTAACAAGTAAAAATATCCCCTAGGATTATACATTTTAGTTTTCGGTGAAAATGTCAAAAACTAGCAAAAATAATAAATACTTTTGTTTCTAGTTTTGCACTCCTTTGATTTGAAAATGGATCTTAAAAAGGGATAATAGACCTTTGACCTTTGAGACCTTTTGCTATTACCATTTTATTATCTATGGATCTTAAAAAAGGATAAGAGGCCCTTGACCTTTGAGACCTTTGCTATTATCATTTTATTATCTTTGATATTAACTAAGTAAAAATGTCAAAAACTAGTAAAAACAAAAGCGAACATATATGTGATCCTCGACCTTTGAGACACTTAGCTACTATTGTTTTATTATTTTTTATATTATATACATGACTTGCTTCGTTTTATCTTATGACATTAACCAAGTAAAAATGAATATATGAACATAAGAAACATCTCCCATGGCAGCCTCTAACTAATATCATCTTTGTAGACAAGTACACTTTACCATTTTATTTTTTGACATTTATCAAGTTAAAGTATGGTTATTATTTACTAAATTATGATTAAAGATAAATAAATTGTCCTTCCTGTGGATACGCACTCTAGACTGTTTTACTTCCGCATATATGCTCACTTCACTTAAATAATGACAAGACTACAGTCTGTTAAATAATGATATGAATATATCTATAGTGTTGACTATAGTGAGCTCAAGTCTCCCTCAAAACGCCCTTTTCTCCACCTTAAAAAATAAAATAAAAATTATAAAAAAAAATTAGTATTCCAATACCCCAAACAGGTTCGATGGTGTAGTGGTTATATAATCACTTCACTTAAATAATGACAAGACTACAGTTTGTCAAATAATGATATGAATATATATTTAGGGGTTGATTATCGTGAGTCTAGGGCTCCCTCAAAACTCCCTTTTCTCCATCTTAAAATGTAAAATAAAAAATTATAAAAAAAATTAAATATTCAAATACCCCAAATAGGTTCCATGGTGTAGTGGTTATCACTCTGGGCTTTGAATCTAGCGACCTGGGTTCGAATCTCGATGGAACCTTCTTGATGTGATTTACGATTTATTTTCTGATGTTAGATAAGTAATTGTTAATGTTTTCTTTTCTGGTTTTTAACAAGCAAAAATATCCCCTACGGTTATACATTTTAGTTTTCGGTAAAAATGTCAAAAACTAGTAAAAATAATAGATACTTTTGTTTCTATTTTTGCTCTCCTTTGATTTGAAAATGGATCTTAAAAAGGGATAAGAGACCTTTGACCTTTGAGACCATTTGCTATTACGATTTTATTATCTATGGATCTTAAAAAAGGATAAGAGACCCTTGACCTTTGAGACCTTTTGCTATTACCATTTTATTATCTTTGATATTAAATAAGTAAAAATGTCAAAAACTAGTAAAAACAGAAGGGAACATATATGTGATCCTCGACCTTTGAGACACTTAGCTACTATTGTTTTATTGTTTTTTATATTAAATACATGACTTGCTTCGTTTTATCTTATGACATTAACCAAGTAAAAATGAATATATGAACATAAGAAACATCTCCCATGGCAGCCTCTAACTAATATCATCATTGTATGGAGTGATGTGATGAAGAATGCAAGATTAATGAGATGAAAATGCAGAAATGAATTGAAAGTTAATGATGGATGGCCCCTGGAAAGCCTTGGTCTTGGATGGATGAAGACTGGATGAAGAATAGATGCCGACTTCTAGAAACAGCAGCACTTCAGCGTTTGGACGTCGTTGCTTCGATTTTCACTCAATTATCACTCTGATATCACTTCAATCACTAACTCTTTCACCCATTCAAGAGGCAAGGTATTTATAGACTTCTCTGAGTCCGCGGATTTTCATGAAGAAATTTTGAGATTTATCCATCTTAACCAACAGATAAATACAGATTAATTCATCTTTATCTGTAATTATCTAAAACGCGTCGCCCATGGAAGATGCCTTTCAGACTAATTAGGATAAAGATAAACATCCGGAAAAAACTTATCTTTATCTGTAATTAGATAAAACGCGTCGCCATGCAGAGACGCCTTTTACAGTAATTCAGATAAGGATAAACATCCGGAAGAGAAGTAGAAACAACTTAGGAAACCTAAATGGCGTCGTGACATGCAGACGTCTTTTAGCTAATTAATCAACTGATTAAAATTCAAATTTAAGTATAAAATAAGAATAAATTCTAAATGACGTCCACACAGGTCGACGTCTTTTAGACTTCTTCATATTTTAATTGGAATTTGAGCTAAAATCAATTCAATTAATTAACTTAAATCATATCTGTCTGACCCAACACTTTTAGGTAATTAAACAGATCAATAAGAATTAACCAATGATTAAATATCAGACCATTCTGAGGCATTATTATATGATATGAAATTTACTCGAAATGATGTCAAAATTAGCGTGTCTACAGCTGCCTCACCTTGGCATCGTCTTTGCAAGGGAGTGAAATGAAATGGAATATACTGAAAAGGTGATGTCAAGGTGTGATGAGATACGCTCTCAACATCACATGATTGGAATTTTTTTCTCAAAATTATCAATGAAGATAGCTCAAAGGAGATCAATAGAATCAATCCTTTCTGGATTAAGGAAATAAAATAAAGTCGATCAACCTCCACGGAGTGGGAAGTACCCTAGGTCGTAGACACTGTAGGTTTCATCACGGGGAGCGTTTACCAGCCAATGTGGACGTGCTACAGCCATGATGGATCTTAAAAGAAAACAAGGAATATTGGATAAAGAGTCCAAGAAAGGATAGAATTCCGATGATATCTTCAAGCAAACCTCAAAGATAATCAAGATACTCAATTCAGAATGGAATATTTCATATCATGTTTGAGTTATTCGATTTAATGGTCTGAAACTTAATCAGTAATTAATCCTTACCACAGTGATTTAAAAATCTTATATGATGCATGCTGGGCTAAAAGAAAAGTATAAAGTTAAATAAAATATAAATTAATCAAGGATAATATTGTTAAATTGTCATTAATGAGTCAAGATACCAGTTCTTGTAATCCAGTGCTAAGCCGAAGCTCGTTTATCCACACACTGTTTCACAAAAGTGGAACCATCATCCTCACTAATTAACAATCCAACGGCCTATCCGTGCGATTAAGAATCCTCTGGAATTATCACCGTTTTTGTTGAAGGGGAACTCAAATCCCAGTTTCATCAAAATCACAAGGTCCTTGATATAATCTAGTAAATATTTAACATATAGTAATTATGATGATACAAACCAATCACATGAAAGGAGTACAAGGGTAGAAATGACCGTCTTTTTAGCCACGGTCGAGACTTAATAAATTCCCACAGTGGGATCTTTTTGATATTTCCAGCTTCAATTGGGTTTTCCTTAATTTCCTGCACTCAAAATTCATCAGTAACTTCAAACAAGTGCTTAATTAAACATTCAAATATGAAATTTTGGGTAAATGACAGAAAGTTTGAAACGCGTCGAGTCGCGCCGACGCCCTTTAACTGTCTACAATGCGTCGCTTGTCCACGACGCCTTTTAAGTCGCAGAAACAGATTTCTGGTTGTTCTCTACTCGAATTCCAACTCTTCCAATGATCATCCCTTTTCCAATCCGGAAAAGTCTTAGTAGGATTGCAATTCCTTCTTTATAAATATCATTAACTTGTTTCCAAGCAATCCTACCACAATCTAGAGATCCAAGGTTGAGTTTTTCTTCAAGATTCAAGACTTTTTCAAGGTTTCCAAGGTTTTCAAGCTTCAAGAAGGAGGAAATCCAAAAAAGAGGATGAGTTCTTCAAACAAGAGGATGAAGAGGACGCTGGAGAAGATCTCCGACGTGGAGAATCACCTTATTGGAAGGGATCCCAATCTCCAAGTAAGTTGAATTAACTTCCCTTCAATTTTTCTTCCTTAAATTCCTCCATGTTCTTCATGTTCTTCAAGTTTTTCATTGATCCTATTTTCCTCTATTTTTCAGACATATCCCATGTTTCCCGGCCCAAGGAGATTCACTTCTCTCCCTTGGATTCGCAAACTTGCAAAAAGTGTTAAGCTTTCCATGCAAGTTTTCATCTCCATGTGGAACCTTCAAGGATTAGTGGTGCATGCCAAGCACTACAAAAGCTCGAACGTGGATTGGGCGGCCATGGGTGCCTTGATCGAGCAGTGGCATCCTCAAACCCATACATTCCTTTTCCCTCAATTCGAGTGCACTATTCTTTTAGAGGAGGCGGAGCTTTTATTGGGTCTTCCAAAGACCAAGGACAAGATGGCTTTGACAAGAGAAAGGATCACCGGTCAACAACTGTTGACGTCAATTATGAAAGATCCCTCAGAAGCTAAAGGATGCCTTACCAATAAAGGGATCAACCTTGCAAAGTTCGCTGAATGGACTTTGTATGAGATCGATGATCTAAGGGAGGACGAAGTTGAGGATGTGACGAAAGCTTTCGTCACGTGCCTTGCCGAAGCTCTGTTCTTTCCTGCGCAAGACAACATCTTGGAAGATGATTAGGTCAGTGCTATCTGCGCGATCTTCGAAGGGAAATCTATTAGCACTGCGATCTTGGCCTACCTCTACAGTGGGCTCTCTGCGGCGTCCACGGGTCGACCTCCTTACGGATGCATGCTACTCTTCGCTTTGTGGGTCGTGCTACACTTCAAATTCGAGTACTGCACAAGGATGTCGCCAAGACCGTCCCAAATTTACATGAACAGTCCGATCCACTGCATCGCCAATATCGTGAAGTTCAACGAGCGCATGGTCAACAAGGTACCAAAGCTCAAGACCCGGGCCGACTGGAGGGAGTTCCTGAGATGCATGTCGTGGAATACGTTTGACTCTTCTCCACTCGCTCTTATTGGAAAGCCCATCAGAGTACGCCGTGCAGCGGGAGCAGAACTTAAGTTGATTGGAGCAACTGAACTTGTGCTGTACAATCCTCATCGGTGCCTTACTCTGCTTAGCTTGAATCGTCATGAATTCCCCGAGTTCTCCCTCACATCTCCGATCAAGAGGCAGGCTTTGGAATCCGATGAAGACTATGAAGCCACAGAACTTATTACCACTTTGTGGAACCTCGGCTTCAGTTATCGTGTAAAATCCTCTAAAGATAGAGATAGAGGACTGAAATTTCCATACATTCAAGGACTTCATGAAATTCTTCCTTAAGCGTCCTCTTTTCTTTTCTTTTTCTTTTTGATGTAATAAAGGATTTTATTGAATAAAGAATCATTTTTTATGCCTTGAAATCTTTCTTCAACTTCCTGTGACGTGTTCATGATTTTTCCCTTAGCAAAAACTGGATTTTTCCTTAAAATATGTCAGTTCGGATTTGTTAAATCCAAAACGCGTCCACTCAGACAGACGCCTTTCAAAGATAATTCAATTTCCAAATTTCAGATTAATCCTCAAAATCCCGATTAAAGCCTAAACCACGTCTGCTACCCACGACGCCGTTAAACTCTCTCTCTTACTTTTCCAGAATTCTGCCATCAATTTCGTGATTAATCCTCTGAAACGCGTCTGCAAAGGTAGACGCCTTTAATAATAATGCCTTGTACGGTTCTGATCATAATTGGCGGTAACTTGAAACGCGTCGCTCTATATGGACGCCTTTCAATTAATTTCAAATAGCTGGCCTGCCGCTTCAACTTATGCGCCCTAAAACGCGTCTTTCTGGATAGACACCTTTCAACCCTTCGTTTACAGACCCGCGGAGCCTCCCCTTTCTTCCTCACTTTCTCCTTTACTCTCCCTCTCCTCGAGCTCCGGCGATCCTCTCCGGCGATTTCTTCCCTCTCTCTCTCTTGAAACCCCCCTTAACTTGGATCATGGAGCACGGTGAAGGTTCCCGCAAGACCAAGGCCTTGGCCAAGAGGCGATGGACGGCGGCTCCCGTGGAAGAAGCACCCGAAGAGGTGCCGGCCGCACTCGCCGAGGCGGCAGCGTTCTTGGAGGAAGAAATCCCCCCACCAGCAGTGGTCGAGGGAGGAGAAGAAGAGGAGGAAGCCTTCCACCTGGTAAGTTCTCTTGTGGTTTAAATGGGGTGAGGAAAAGAGGGAAGAAAACGGGGTTCTTCAAGAACCCGGAATTCGGCCTTGAAAGGCGTCCATACCAGGTGACGCCGTTCAAACGGCGTCGCCCTGGTCCGACGCCATTCAGGGCTAAATTCCCAATTTTAATTAGGCAGAAAATAATTTCAAATTGCGTCAGGACATGTGGACGCCTTTCAATAAGCGTCCATGTGGCTCAACGCCTTTCAATCCAGAAATATTTTACTAATGAAATTCCTTATTTTCAAATGCAGGGAACTATGAGGGAGAGGATTTCCTGGGACTTAGTAATAGGTGCCTCTAGGGGACTCCCGGACTTCCAGAAGGTGCGCCTGCGCCGGATGGGGTTCGGCGAAGTCTTAAATATCGAGCCATTTTGGCTCGATCTAGTCCTCCTGCAGGGGCTGTGGGAGAGGTGGCATGCGGAAAGCCGGGCTTTCCTAATGCCGTGGGGACACATGGTCCCCACCCTAGAGGATGTGGCCAGGATCACTGGCCTCAGGGTAGAGGGCCGACCGATAAGTGGGGTGACTTACCCCAACTACTAGGGATTGGCAGAGGCATTATTAGGTATAGAGGTGTCCAGCCTAGGCAGGGAGTCTAGGATGGTCCCTAAGGTAGAGGTGGAGGCTGTCCTAGGATCAGAGGAGCCCCGGCGGCGATTTGATGAGACCCGGGAGGAGTTCAGAGATAGGTTAGCCGAGTCGTCCTCCCTTGTATATTGCAGCGACCCTAGTCAGGAGGAGGAGGTAGACAGACAGCTGAGGGTCTTTTTAGTTTTCTTCTTCGGTCGGTTACTCTTCGGCACGAAGGGTGACCATATCCATTGTAGGTTTCTGTATTTGTTAGATGACTTAGAGAGTCTAGGGGAGTACGCCTGGGGTGCGGCCCTTCTGGCCCATTTGTTTGCAGATCTTTCCGCGGTCACGCCGGACCGTGAGACAACCGTTAGTGGTTTTTCGCCATTTCTCCAGGTATTAAGTTATTTTTATTATTTGTTCATGCAACGCAATGTGATATGATGCTTTACTAACCTATATGTCCATGCATGCAGGTATGGAGCTACCATTACTTCCCGCTTGGCAGAGCGAGGATCGTGAGACCGGGTGCTGTCCCATTGGCCTGCCGCTGGCAGCCGATCGTGGATACAGCGCCACAGCACCACCAGCTGACGACCCTCCGCCGTCAGTTCCTTGATTATCCGGAGCTTCTGGTGAGTTCTTAACTTGTTTCATTAAATGCAATCTTTCCTTCATTAAATGTAAAATTATTTATATGAATGCATCTAACTTATATACAGGTGATCTGGCGCCCGTACTTGGGCATGGGCGAGGAGGGCCAGCCGTGGGTGACGGCTGGTAGGATGAGGTTCGGCAGGCAGATGTGGCTGCACTGCTTGAACGAGATCGAGCCCCTCCGCCTCCGGCTCGTGATGAGGACCCTGGGCCTCCACCAGGAATGGATCGACGAGGAGGTCCCGGAGGGTGTTGGGAGAAGCATGAGGGGCAAGCAAGCCCTCACCGACTAGCGTGCCAAGTTCCTGGAGCAGTACGAGGACTGGCACTGCCGCGGCGTCAGAGTGGAGTCCCGGGCAGAGAGTAGCGAGGCCTACCTCCATCAGCTTCGGCTCCTCCGACCGCTCGATGTAAGTATGCTTTTATGCATCTTCCATTTTATTATTATCTTGATTTATGTTTGTGAATGAATGTATGTATGTGTGATATGCAGGATGCATGCGATGCGGTCATCATCGACCTCCGGGCCCGCCTACATGACGCAGAGGCCCAGCTGGAGCAGGTCCAGAAGGAGCTCTTCGACCTGGTATGTATGCATGAATATGAATGGATGTTTTAATTATTTAATTGTTTTGATGAGTAACAACTGACGGTTGTCTTTCGGTGCAGCGAGCCGTCTACACCCAAGCGGCTCCCCCTACATATGGAGCATCATCATCCTCTTCCTCTACCGCCCATTGTAGACACGCTAATTTTGACGTCATTTCGAGTAAATTTTATATCATATAATAATGCCTCAGAATGGTTTGATATTTAATCATTGATTAATTTTTATTGATATTTTTGAGTGTCGGGTTTAACAGACATGTTTAAGTTAATCAATTGAATTGATTTTAGCTCAAATTTCAGTTAAAATATGTAGAATTCTAAAACGTGTCAACCTGTGTGGACACGATTCAGAATTCTAAAACGTGTCAACCTGTGTGGACGCGATTCAGAAATTCTAAAACGAGTCGACCTGTGTGGACGCTATTTAGAGTTTATTCCTGTTTTAACGTTTAAATTTGAATTTTAATCAGTTGATTAATTAGCTAAAAGGCGTCTGTGAGTGTTGACGCGATTTAGGTTTCCTAAGCTATTTTAACTTCTCTTCCGAATGTTTATCCTTATCTTAATTAGTGTAAAAGACGTCTTCACATGTGGACGCTTTTTAGCTAATAAAGATAAAGATAAGTTTTCCCGGATGTTTATCCTTATCTTTAATTAATCTGAAAGGCGTCATCCATGGTGGTCGCGTTTTAGATAATTACAGATAAAGATGAATTAATCAGTATTTATCTGTCGGTTAAGATAGATAAATCCTAGATTTTTCTATGATAATCACGAACGCAGAAGAAGCCTATAAATACCTTGCATCTTGAAGAGTTAAAAATGTTGAGCCCTATTGAGAAAAGAGAGAGCATTATTATAGCGAGTTAAAGATCGAAGCAACAACGTCGGAACGCTGGAGCGCTGCCATTTCCAGAACTCGGCATCCTTTCAAGATCTTCATCCATTCAAGGCTTCAACCCATTGGGCATAAGTGTTTCATTTCTGCGTTTTCATTTTACATTCATTAGTTCTAAATCATTCTTCATAATCACTTCATGCAACACACACCACAGTATCATCTTTCAAAACCTATTTGATTTAAGGGGTTTCAAAACCATTTAAACAAGTAAGTTTGCTGTTTAATTATATGCTTAAAATCATGATTAGTATGGATACTGCTTCCGCTTAAATTCTTATCAGTATTTCTTCATTTCCTTTTTCTCTGTTTCTGCTGCACTCAACAACAACTAGAGAATCAAAAGGGGAAATCAAGCACAAAGCCAGAAGGACTTTTGGATGATCCTCAACTTCAAACTCAACAGCAAGAACAAAGAACAAAGAAAGGGCTCTCTTTCTTCAGCCGGCTGAAGGAGGGGAACCAAGAGCTCAGAATCTTCCGCGTTCAAACAGGTAGGCGATCATACTTTCTTTTGAAACTTTTAAGTCAAAAGTTTCTGGCGATCACTTCACATAGTTACTGTTTTTAATAGGTTATTTTGCACCTAAACAACATAGGATTTTTCATGTTAATCACACTGTCATTCTAAGAACCTACAGCTTTTTTGGCGATCACGGTGGGACTTGGTCTCGCCATCTTTTAGTTTTTTGTTCTTGCTATCATCAGTCGGGCACCCACGGTGCACCATTTGTGTCTCTCGACACGTCCTCACCAATTGGTGAGTGTTTTAGTTTAAGTTAATTTCCCTCGTGCACCACGTGCACACCCCAGTGGCAAGATCTTGCCCTCCCCTTGATTAGTTCAAAAAGCTATTTTTGTGATAAAAATGATGTGTGATTGATTGATTTCCTAGTTGTTTAGTTAGTAAATCATCATGTTAAAGCCTGGAACTAAAAAAATTTGCATGAGTCGATTGTTTACTGCTTTTTATCCTGTTTGAGGAGGATTCGACCCAGAAAATCCTCCTGCAAAACTGTTTCTGCGAACTGAAAAGCGTCCAGGAGCACTGACGCGTTTCAAAACCGCGTCAACACCCCTAGACGCCTTTCAGGCTCCATACCTTCTCTGCGGTCTGCATCTGTTTCTGCGAAAAAATTAAGTTCTGTGTTGAATAGCGTCGATTACCATCGACGCGATTCAGACAGTTTCTTAATTATTTTTCAGATCTGTTTCTGCGAAAAATTAAGTTCTGTTTTTAATAGCGTCGACTATTGTCGACGCGATTCAGACAGTTTCTTAATTTTTTTTCAGTTTCCAGATTTCTGTGGTTTGAGTGTTAGCTACCCATTACTACTAAGCATTAGAGGCCATCCAGGCCGCAGGACATACGCATTGAGGCGAATACCCTCCTTTTCTTAGGAACACACTACTCGACGTCAGCAACTCTCTCTGATTGGGTTGGTCCCTTGATCAGACTAGAGAAGTTGACGTTGAGACCTCCATAAGTCCCCAAAATCAAGGTATTCCTCCTTGATCATCGGGCTGGTTGTACCAATTGAAGTCCCGGCTAGATTCCGAAAGCGTTGTGAGAGAAAGCCCTAGAGAATAACGGTGGAAATTGAACTGAAACTAGGATCCTTTCCCTGAGTGAATTTGCGGTTTAATCCAATTCAAATAACTCAACAAGGAATCTCAAAATCACGTTAAGCATCCACTTGATTGATTAATCTCTGTGCAACTTGTTTGTTAAATCTTTGAAAAAAGGAATCTAACATCATGCTGCTGCGATCAGGCAGGGACTTGAGTATGCCTCAAGACGCCATCATCAACTACGAGGGAGATGCTAATGCCCCTCGCGACTCGGACTACAACTATGAGAACGGGAGAGATGCTGATGCCTCCCGTAATTCCCTCCCCATTCCATATCGACAAGATGGGAATGTCCGGACGCCTCTCTTTCATCCACAGGATCAATATCCTGATCTTCCTCCGCATGAATATGCGATTCCTAATCCCGATCTAGAGGGGGACATGAATCAGAATGATCCCTCATCCTTTGATCCTGTGGATCTTGTCAACGCTTTGGGAGTTCTTGCCTCCCGACTGGACCCTCAGCAGTTCGAGGCGATCCAATCGATTCTGAAGGGGAAGGCACCCGTGCAGCCTGCTGAGCCAAACCCTGTGGCTCCCCCTGTTGTTACTCAACAACCTCCTCTTAAACCTCCTTACATCCATCAGGCCATGGAAGGCCTTCATATCACTTCTCGGCCAGCTGGGCCGCAGCTTTCATCCTCTAGGCAACCGGCTAGACCGCAAACGCCTGTTTATCAAAATGCCCTCGGGCATGGCGGAAGCTCTGCCGGACCTCCCCTTTATTTTCCCCCCTGTCCAACGTACTCTAGGCAGCAGGCCTATCAAGTACCTCCACCTCCTCCTCCTCCCCAGGCAGATCTGACCACGCAAGCGTTGCTGGCCAAGATGGAGCGCATGGATGAGCAGTTTAACAATCTCCAGAAGAGGATGGGGGTTAAAGCTGTGCTAGAGATCAGTTTACCGAGCCTGCCAGTATTCCATCTGCCACCCTCTGAGATGCCAGTGTACCGGAAGTACAACGGTACTGGTAACCCCTTCACACATCTGAAGGAGTTTATGTACGAATCAACTTTCTGGAAGAACGACAAGAGGTCGTTGGCCTTTTTGTTCAGGAGATCTCTAGAGGGACCAGCCCTCGAGTGGTTCTTTTCTCTAGAACCCTCCGAAGTAGAGGATTACGGTATCGTTTCACGCAAATTTATCCAACGATACCAGGACAGAGTTGCACCCTCCTTGTCTATCACGGACCTCATTGCAGAAAAGATGAAACCTAATGAGGAGTTTGTCAGTTTTGCTGATAGGTGGCGGGGCCTGGCCGAAAAGGTGAAGGATCACTTGTCCGAATCTGATCAAGTGAAAATGTTAATTTCTAACGCCACGCCCCAGTTCAAGCTAGTCCTCTCCTTGAACAATTTGACCAACATGGCAGAGCTCTATGAAAGAGCACGGTACTGCCAAAATGCCTTCAAGGACGCTACGTTCTCTAGCGTCTTTGATCCTCACAGACCTAGCAGGCCTCTACCTCGGAAGCCTGCAGTGCCAAATTCTCCCAGCACAGGTCCGACTACTGAGGGCACGCTCTCCCACGAGCAAGTCAGTACCATGAATAATAACTCGCCCCAGTTCGTGAGGAACCAGCAGCAGTACCAGAGGCCACCGCAGCCGAACCAACAGGGGTACAAGCAGCAGCAGAACCCCCATTATCAGCAACAGTATCAGCGGCCCCAGCAGCCGAACCCGAACCAGAACCAGCAACAGCTACAGCAGCCGCAGCAACGGCAACAGCAGTACCAACCCCAACAGCAGCAATATCAGCAACAACAACAGCTACAGTATCAGCCGCGCGCACCGCCGGCGTACCATAATGTCCCTCCTCCTGGTGACTACAACCAGCAGAGGAGACCTCCAGGCCCTAAAAGGGCAGAATACCCGGCCCTCCCAGAATCTTTGGCAGATATCTTCAGTGCTCTAATGGCAGCTAATGCCTTAGTTTTGCCAAGGGAAAAGGCCGTCTGGCCTCAAAATGCCGACACGTCCAGGTATTGCTACTTCCATAGGCAACCTGGGCATACCATTGACACCTGCTTCCAGTTCAGAGATTATATTCATGATCTCAATGAGCAGGGCGGCATAGACTGGGAGGAGATGAAAAAGTACATATCAGCCCTGAAGGCGAGGAGACCACAGCAGCAGCAGCAGCAGCAGCAACAAGCAAGACCACCAGTACAAGCAGCACCACCACCCAATATAGGCATAGTGCAGAATCTACTCCCGGAGCACCAGAACCAAAACCAAGTTGCTCCCATTTTGACGAACAGCCAGTCTGAGGCTGGTCGTGGGCAACAGTGGAGAATAGAGGACTCTTCATCTTTTTGTTCAACGGGTCACATTCCAAGTACCGCAGAGCGACCACCACGCCGCACCATCCACATACCTAGGCCGCAACCCATTACCATCACACCTCTACCCACACCCACATGTCACTCGCCCGCACCCAATAACCCGTTACCACTACCCACCTTCCTCAAGCCCATTACACCCCGCACTCCTACGCCTCCATCATATAACCCCCCGCAAACCAATAACGCGCCCCTCCTACCATCCAGGCCATTACTACGCGTACCATTTCCTACTTCACCTGCTACCACTACCACCTACCCAGATCCCCCCTTACCATCCAGACCGCTATTACGCGTACCATTCCCCACTTCACCAACCACTTACCCATCTACCATCCAACCCTCTAGGCCTTTAATCCGCACCACGCCATCGCCACCTAGCCCTACGCCATCACCTACATACCAGCCCTCTACATCATCCGCACCATCCAACCCTGCGGTACTTAAGGTGTCACCCGGATCCTCCACGGTCGAGGAACATGCGCTCCGGAGTGGAAGAATTTTCAACAAGGTCTTTCCTCAGTCCACAGTTAGAGACGGCCCGTCACAGCCGACTGAGGAAGCCCATAATGAAGAGAGTGCACCAGGCACTCAATATGACTTGTTGAAACATCTGGACAGAACACCGGCACGGATCACTGTACTTGAATTGATCAAAAGGTCCAAGATTCACCAAGAAGCCTTAATGGAATATCTACAGAAGGTAATGGTCAATGAGGATGTGCCGGTAGAAAAAATTGCAGCACTACTAGTTCCTCAGGGGGATCAGCCCTCCATTACATTTCACACATCGGAACTAGCACCGCCAGCAGCCAGAAGCATGGCTCTGAGCATCACGGTCAACATCTGTAAGAAGGCCGTGGATGCATACCTGATAGATACAGGGGCTTCGATCAATGTTTTACCTCCGAAGACCCTGGAGCTGTGCGGTGTGCCCAAAGAAAAATGGCTGCCTAGCCCCATCTCTGTGACAGCATATGACAACTCTACCCGTTCACCTCTGGGAATGGTTTATTTGAAGGTGGAGCTAGGCCCTGTAAGTCATGCAGAGGTCGAATTTCATATTTTAGAAATTGACCCTTCTATAAATGCCATTCTGGGACGTCCTTATATTAAAACTCTCGAGGAGATTCCTTCTACGAATCACCAATGCCTCAAATTCCCTTTCAAAGGACGAATTATCAAAGTAACGAGCATGCCGATCCTTGCTGCTGCTCATACCTTGAATGTTAAATCTGCTGCTTTACCTGGCCGACAACCTTTTCTGTCGGTATTACAGGTCTACCATCCAGTGGTTGATCCTTTGAAAGCCGCCACTATTTCTCCATATCCATTGAACGCCATTAAAAGGGGGAAGTGCTTGAGTACCCCAGGATGGAGAATTATGATGAAGAACGGCTACGAGCCTGGGAAAGGTCTGGGCACACAGTTGCAGGGCAGGACCACTCCTGTTAAAAGTCATCAAGCAGCACTTGGAAGCGGTCTGGGCTATAGGCCGAGGAGACTGAAGCAAGACAGGGTTCAGCAAGAAAATGGTCAAGAAATCTTGGAGACAATGTCTACACCACCCAAAGAAGGCCGAGATCCCCTAACATGGACCCTATATACACATTTCATAAAAGGGCCCATTCTTAGCCATGACAACACGGTGTCATTACTTCATGTTTTGACCTCCATGACATATATGGGAGGGACTTGGCCAGGCATTGTTCAGAACTACATACGTACCAGTCCTTGGAGGCTCTGCGGCCTATGAAGAGGAGAAAATTCCATGATCCCGAATGCGAATGGTACAGATGGTTCGATCTGAGGGACCTTTACATAGCACTGAACAGGTTGTTCCTGGATCCTGCAGAACCCAAATGGCCGCCGCAGATTGATGAACTGATTGAAGGTCCTGGTGCCATCTTTGATAAGCGGATACTACTGTCGGAAGAAACCGATGAAGGGGAGCCAGATGACCCCTATGAAGCTGGTTATACTACAGATCTGCTCTGGATGGGGACATATCCTTCACATGTCTTCATGCTCCATACTTTATTCCGTACACTGCTCCTGACCCCGACTTGGTCGCGGGTCATAACTGAAGATATTCCACGGGCTCCGCCCATTATGATCACTCTGTCCCCTCGGGACTTTATTCCATCATCTCCTCTCGATCTAGAGAGGATGTATGATCTGATCTGGGACATATTACTATATGATCCCCCTAATCCTCTGGCCTTGGTGCCACTTCCTCCATCCGATTCCCCTTGTATTTGTATCCATTCTTGCTTTATGTTTAATTCTTTCATTGTCCAAAAAAAAACGCCGATTTGGCAACAAATTCTTCCCAGATCCTCATCGAGGAAACATCCTACTTGTCCGATCACACCCCATTGCGCGGGTCCTTCGGTCAAGATTCTCTCCTAGATCTACTATGTCCCTCCCCTCGGGAGGATTCTCCTGTATTCCCACTTGTATCCCAGGATTTCTATCCTACTTCATCTTCATTAGGTTATAATAGGGAGTTTAGTGAAGTTAGGCAGTCTAGTTTTAGGCAGGTTAATCAGGTTAGGAAGTCTAGGAAGCCTAAGGGGAGGCGAATTCCAGATAGATACCTCCAGGACCTAGCTGATAGATGCTTTTCTTGCACTTTGATCCCTCAGTTTTTAGAAAATCCAATTCAGATGCCAGAAGATTGTACAAATGATGAGTCAGTCAATGATGGGTACGGGGTATATGAATTAGTACATGAAAAGGACCCTATTGTTGAAAATGAGGAAGATGACGAGGACGCAGCTGAGGCATATGCCAGTGGAGTGAAGAGATTCGATGAACCCTCAGCTGCCGTAGAAGAGTCCACCAAAGAAATCAATTTAGGGACTGAAGACGAACCTAAGGTTGTCCTCGTCAGCAAAAATCTTTCTACAGAGGATGAGAAGGCAATGGTACAAGTACTTAAGGACTATAAGGACACTTTCGCCTGGAGTTATGAAGATATGCCAGGGTTAGACTCATCTTTAGTTGAACACAGGTTGACATTAAAGGATGGAGCTAGCCCTGTCAAGTAGAAATTAAGGCGATTCCACCCACAAATGGCTCTAAAGATGAAGGAAGAGGTCGACAAATTGCATAAAGCCAAATTTATTAGAGTTGTCCTTTATCCACAATGGGTGGCCAATATAGTCCCGGTTATGAAGAAGGACGGGAAGGTCAGAATTTGCATTGACTTCCGCGATCTGAACTGGGCGTGTCCTAAAGATGATTTTCCATTGCCTCATATTGATGTACTCATCGATAATACCGCTGGCTATGAAACCTTATCGTTCATGGACAGATTTTCAGGGTACAATCAGATTAAGCTGGCAGAAGAAGATCAAGAGAAAACGTCATTCACTACACCTTAGGGAACATACTGTTATGTTGTCATGCCATTTGGATTGAAAAATGCTGGAGCTACTTATCAGAGGGCTATGATGACAATATTTCATGACATGATGCACATAGATCTGGAAGTGTATGTGGATGACTTATTGGTTAAATCTAAGACAAAGGCTGAGCACGCCAAAGTTTTGGCAAAGGTATTAGAGAGATCGAGAGAATATCAGTTAAAGATGAACCCCAAGAAATGTGTATTCGGGGTATCTTCAGGAAAATTGCTTGGATTTATTGTCAGCAAACGGGGAATTGAGATCGATCCCAATAAGGCGAAGGCTATCAGAGAAATGCCACCTCCCAAAAACTTGAAAGAGTTGAGAGGATTAATCGGGAGGTTACAATTTATTCCCCGTTTTGTCTCCCAGCACTCACAAAGGTGTAAGCCGTTTTACGAACTTACCAAGCCGGGAGTCAAATTTGATTGGGACGATAAGTGTTAGGAGGCATTCGATGGATTAAAGAACTATCTAGCAAGTCCTCCTGTTTTGAGACCACCATCTCCAGGCAAACCATTGATACTTTACATTTCTGTCCTGGATGATGCAGCGGGGGCAGTCCTAGCACAAGAGGATGAAGAAGGAAAAGAGAGGGCAGCCTACTATCTCTCTAAACTTCTCAACCCCGCTGAACAGAGATATACAGCGATGGAGAAAACATGTGCAGCATTGGTCTGGGTTGTGCAGAAATTAAAGCATTATTTTCTGGCCCATTAAGTCCATCTCATCGCTAGGATGAATCCGATCAAATTCCTTCTGGAGAAATCTGTTCTAACTGATAGGTTAGCGCGATGGCAAAGCTTTCTATCTCAATTCGACATCATTTATATTCAGCAGAAAGCGATCAAGGGCTATGCCATAGCAGAACATCTCGCTCATCATCCCCTTCCTCGTTTTGATCCAGTCCGATCAGAGTTTCCGGATGAGGAACTAATGTCCGTAAATCAAATCAGAGATGATATGTGGACTCTGCATTTTGACGGAGCTCTGAATTCTCATAGAAAAGGGATCGGTATCGTTCTGTTATCACCTGAAGGTATCACCATTTCGCAAGCCTTTCAGCATGATTTTCCAGTCACCAACAATATAGCTGAATACGAGGCACTCCTTGCTGGTCTCGAGGCTGCTCATTTCCATAGTGCCACCAAACTCAGGATTGTAGGTGATAGCCAACTGATTCTTCGCCAAGTGCTGACCAAGTATCGAACTCTTGATCCCAAGCTCAAGCCTTATCAAGAACTTACTTCTGCTTACTCAAAGCTTTTCACGAAATTGATCTTTGTCCATGTCCCTAGGAATCAAAACATCTTAGCTGACGCTCTAGCTTCATTGGCATCTTCTCTTAATTTTCCAATCAGCAAACAATCCGAATCAATCATAGTTCATAGGCGTCTTTCACCCGCCGTGAAAGATCCTTCATTTCTTAGAATTAAGGAGAAGTTGCTGAAGAAAGTCAGAGACGGGGATATCATTGAAAAGAGAGAAATCATGTTAATGGAGCTGTTAGAAGAGATGGATGATGAACAAAAGCCATGGTATTATGAAATTGCAAAATACTGTGAAGATCAATCATATCCTGAGGAAGCTACAACTGAGGAGAAAAGAGCTATCAGGAGAATTGCTCAACGATACACCCTAGTTGGAGGAGCACTATACAAGAGAGGTTTTGATGGAGTTCTTCTAAGATGTCTAGACGAAGATGAGCTTTTGAAGGTTATGGAAGGAGCTCATAGTGGAGTTTGTGGTGGCCATGTCGATGGACAGATGCTAGCAAAGAAGATCCTTAGACAAGGATTTTATTGGCCAACCATGGAAGAAGATTGTGTAGGATATGTCCGTAGGTGTGCTAAGTGTCAACTTCACGCCGATAAAATTCATTCTCCTGCATCTTCACTCCATCCTGTTTCCTCCCCATGGCCTTTCTCCATGTGGGCTTTCGACATTATTGGACCCCTTGATAATCCTGATTCCGGCATCAAGCAAAAATCTTTCATTCTCACGGCAACGGAATACTTCACCAAGTGGGCAGAAGCTGAAGCGTACGTGGAGATCAAAGCATCAACCGTCTGCAAATTCATCATGAAGAACATCATCACCCGATTTGGAATTCCAAGCACCATCGTCACCGATAACGGACCGCAGTTCGTGTCACAAGAATTGAAGGATCTCTGTAACAGGTATAAAATTGCATTGCATCATTCATCTCCTTATTATCCGCAAGGCAATGGCCAAGCAGAGGCAACAAATAAGACTTTGATAAAAATCATCAAAAAGACGTGCAAATATAACAAATTCGCAGATTGGGCAGAAAAATTGGTTGAGGCTCTATGGGCCTACCGAACTTCAATCCGCACACCTACTGGGCAAACTCCTTATTCCTTAACATTTGGAATGGAGGCGGTAGTTCCATATGAGATCCTCATACCGTCATTAAGAGTACAATTGAATAAGGAATTTTCCATTGATGAACATCGTTCAGCACTCCTTGCTCAATTGGAACTTTTAGACGAGAAAAGATGGTCTGCTGCTAATCATGCAAAAGTTTATCAAAATAGACTAGCACGTTTTTATCAAAAGAAAGTCATTGAACGAAAGTTCAAAGTCGGTGAAATGGTCGTAAAAAGGATTTTTGTAAAACCTGGTGGTCCGCGTTCTAAGCTCCAACCCAACTGGGAAGGACCTTATGTTGTATCGCACGCTTTTCCTGGTAATGCTTATCGTCTTGTTAATGCAGAAGGAGAAGAGCTAAATCATCCCTGGAATGGTTTACATCTTAAGAAATACTACCCTTAGGTTAAAGAGTCGATCAGTATGGTACAAAGACCAGTAGAATCATAAAATTTGTAAACTCAAATTTCTTTGTTAGTCTGGATAACTTAACTTCAAGTCCATTATTACACACACTGACACGTTTGATTCGTGAGTAACAAGAGATGCCAAGTCCTAAAGAATATCAAAAGCTTGACTGAAAGTGTAAAATGCAAATCATTCCTTTTTAAAGCAAAATTTTGTTTTACACTCGGCCCATGATGTCGGAACGAGGCTTAGAATAGACTACCAAGAATACCCGCCATCTTAGTAGGAGGCCGTCATAAAAAAAAGGAGGAGATCCGTCCTGAACAAAAGAAAAGAATAGAAAAGCAAAAGCAAAAGCAAAAGGCAAAAATCCAAATGTCAAATCAAAAGGCCATTACATTACAAACGTTACATCAAGGCCATGAAATAAAACAAAAGGGAATGCAAGGTCGATAAATACCTCGAAAAGAAATGACGGAACCCCAACGGATACTAGGGTAGGAAAGGAACATCTTTCTAGGTCTCCGGAACCTTCTCATGGGCTTTCTAAACTTATTCTTCCTTTCCTTCTAAAGAGATGTACTCCAAACTTAAGGAATGGCTTAGATTGACTAAGGATCGAATCATCAAATGGGATCACGAATGGAAACACAAGTTTAAACACGATGAGTTTAAGTTAAGTTGTTAAAGAACAATTTGGGAATTAAGTTAGTAAATGAATATGATCTTTTGATCTAAGTACCATGCTGGTCTTTATATCAAAAACCCAAAAAAATATATATGTCAAAAACCCAAAAAAAAATATATATGTCAAAAATCCAAAAAAAATATATATGTCAAAAATCCAAAAAAATATATATGTCAAAAATCCAAAAAAAAAATATATGTCAAAAATCCAAAAAAATATATATGTCAAAAATCCAAAAAAATACATATTTCAAAACTCTAAAAAAATACAAAACCTAAAAAAAATACATATGTCAAAAATTCAAAAAAATATACATATGTCAAAATTCAAAAAAAAAAAGCATATATTTCAGAACCCCAAACAAAAATGAAAATTTCAAAACAACAAAAAATATTTCAATTAGCATCTACTTGTTGCATTTAGTATGTTTCATTCCTTTTGTTTTCAAGTGAGCATCTGTCTGCTTGCATGTTGCATTTTGCTTAAGTTTGATTATTCACATTACCTTTGTTAATAAAGGCTATGCCCCTTGACCATTTATTGAAGGAAAAGATTGATTGACCACTTATTTGGTCAGGCAAGGGGCTAAGCCTAAATAGATATTTAACCTGTTTGTTGAGTGTTGAACAGGATGCAAGACAAGCACAGGAACACAAGATTGGAGCTCAAAAACTTTCATGTATATTACCAAAAGATTGTTTGTACATGATACATGAAAAGAAGATACATGAGCCCTCAAGGCTGGCTCTCCCCTCCGCCCTCATCGAGCTGGCTCTGGGCCTCGTCAGGCGCATCCGGTGCTGGCCCTCAACTAGAAGGTGGAGGCGGCCCCATCGCGCTCGGACCCGCCTGGCCAGAAGACATGGCGACACTGGCCGTAAAGGCACTGGTCAGACCACGCTCGTGGGCACGCTGCCGAGCTCGCTGATACCTCTCCTCCACACTCCGGCGCTCATGCTCTGCAATGCCAAGCTGGACCCGAAGAGCGGATATCTCAGCATCCATCTTCTGCCGCTCCTGCCTCTCCCGCTCTCGCTCCTCATTGATGACCTCCAGGTGGGTCTGGAGGCGCGCAAGATCACCAGCCGAGACTCGAGCCACCTGCTCCTCTAGAGCCCGGATCCGCTCTGCATCAGCCTCGGCACGAGTCGCTGTAGCACAGGCATCCGCTTCAGCCCTCTGAAGGGCTTCCTGAAGCTCAGCAACCTGAAAGGAAGTCATTGTTAGTTCAAGACAATTAAGTAATCAACATTGAATCCAAACAGTTGAAGAACTTACCCGAGCAGCACGGTCCTCCTCGGCAAGAGAAGCTCGATGGATGGCGGAGGCGAGCTGGCTCTGGAGGTCAGCCAGAGCAGCGTCGTGAGCAGCAGATGAGGAAGACGATGAAGCTCCGAAGGTAGGGGGAGCCGCTTGGGTGTAGACGGCTCGCTGCACCGAAAGACAACTGTCAGTGATTAATCGCCAAAACAATTAATTAATTAAAACATGCACTCATATTCATGCATACATACCAGGTCATATAATTCTTTCTGGACTTGTTCTAACTGGGCCTCTGCATCATATAGGCGGGCCCGGAGGTCGACGATGACCGCATCACGTGCATCCTGCATGTCATACATACATTCATTCACAAACATAAATCAAGATAATAATAAATTAAAGACGCATGAATGCATACTTATATCGAGTGGTCGGAGGAGCCGAAGCTGATCGGCGTAGTGGGCCCGGTATTGCTGGAGGTAGCCCTCGCTACTCTCCGCACGGGACTCCACCCGTACGCCCCGACGGTGCCAGTCCTCGTACTGCTCCGGGAACTTGGCACGCCAGTCGGTGAGGGCTTGCTTACCCCTCATGCTCCTTCCGACGCCCTCCGGGACCTCCTCGTCGATCCATTCTTGATGGAGGCCCAGCGTCCTCATCACGAGCCGAAGTCGGAGGGGCTCGATCTCGTTGAGGCAATGCACCCACATTTGCCTCCCGAACCTCCTCCTGCCAGCCGTCACCCAAGGCTGACCATCCTCGTTCATGCCCAAGTACGGGCGCCAGATCACCTGTATATAGGTTAGATGCATTCATAAACAACTTGCATTTAAGGAATAAAAAGATTGCATTTTTATAAAATTGAACAGTTAAAAACTTACCAGGAGCTCCGGGTAATCCAGGAACTGACGGCGGAGGGCCGTCAGCTGGTGGTGCTGTGGAGCCGTGTCCACGATAGGCTGCCAACGGCAGGCAAATGGGACGGCATCCGGTCGAGCAATCCGCGCTCTGCCGAGCGGGAAGTAGTAGTAACTCCACACCTGCATTCATGAACATATAGGTTAGAAAAGCATCATATCATATTGCACTGCATGAATAATAAACAAAATAATTTAATACCTGAAGGAACGGCGAGAAGCCGCTGACAGTGGTCTCACGGTCCGGCGTGACCGCGGACAGATCGGCGAAGAGGTGGGCCAGAAGGGCCGCACCCCAGGCATACTCTCCTAAGCTATCTAAGTCATCTAGCAAATAAAGAAATCTACAGTAGATATGGTCGCCCTTCGTACCGAAGAGCAACCGACCGAAGAAGAAGACAAAGAAGACTCTAAGCTGTCTGTCTACCTCCTCCCCCTGACTAGGGTCACTGCAGTAGACGGAGGAAGATGACTCGGCTAATCTATCCCTGAACTCTTCCCGAGTCTCGTCAGACCGACGCCGGGGCTCATCTAGTCCTAAGGCTGCCTCTACCTCTACTCGAGGAACCATCCTAGACTCTCTGCCTAGGCTGGATACCTCTATCCCTAGAAGAGCCTCAGCTAATCCCTGATAGTTGGGGTAAGTAACCCCACTAACTGGTCGGCCCTCTACCCGGAGGCCAGTGATCCTGGCCACATCCTCTAGGGTGGGGACCATATGCCCCCACGGCATTAGGAAAGCACGGCTTTCCGCATGCCACCTCTCCCGCAGCACCTGCAGGAGGACCAGATCAAGCCAAAAGGGCTCGATGTCTAATACCTCGCCGAATCCCATCTGGCGCAGGCACGCTTTCTGGAAATCCGGGAGCCCCCTATAAGCCCCTACTACTAGGTCCTACGAGATTCTAGCCCTCATCACTCCCTGCAAGCACAAACATAAAAAATAAAGGTCAATAATGAATAAAAACAGGAAAATTAGTTCTGTTTTGAAAGGCGTCAGCCCATATGGACGTCTTTTAAAACATGTCAACATGCCTTGACGCAATTCAAAATATTTATTCTTAATTAAAAAATTCGGAATTTATCTTGAAAGACGTCAGCCCATGGTGACGCCTTTTGAATGGCGTCACCTGGTCTGGACGCCTTTCAAGTCCAGATTCCGGGTTCTTTGAAGAACCCCTTTTCCCTCTCTTCTCTTCATCCACTCACACCACAGGGATCTTACCGTGTGGAGGTCGCCCTCCTCTTCTTCTTCCATCGCCATGGGTGCCGGTGGAGGGAGTTCTTCCTCCAAAAGGGCCTCGGCCTCGGCTAGCATCGCCGGAATCTCCTCGGGAGCCTCTTCTTCTTGCCTCCGCCGCCTCTTGGCTAAGGTTTTCATCTTCTTGGATCCTTCACCGCGCTCCATAGCTTGGAAATGAGGGGTTTTGACGGAGAGAAACCGAGATCACCGGAGATCGCGCCGGTGAAGAAAGAGAAAGGTAAGGTGAAAAGTGAGGAAGAAAGGGGGCTTTCGCGGGTCTGTAACGAAAAGGTTAAAAGGCGTCGACTTAGGTCGACGCGTTTTATGGCGCATAAGTTGAGGCGGCAAAAGGACAGCTGTTTGAAAATGGTTAAAGACGTCCACATGTGTGGACGCGTTTCATGAATCCCGCCAATTCTGGTCAGAGCCGTACAGAGGAAAATGATGAAAGGCATCTTAATGTGGTGACGCTTTTCAGAGAATTAATTGTGGAATTAATGGCAGAATCCTAGAAAAAGTAGGAGAGAGAGTTGAAAGGCGTCAACGTTGGTAGACGCAATTTAGGCTTTAAATCGGATTTTTGAGGATTAAATTGAATTTATGGAAAAAAGGATTATGGTTGAAAAGCGGCTTTCTGAGTGGACGCGTTTTACATTTAACAGAACCCGAACTGTTGGATTTTCAGGAAAAATCTGGTTTTTACTAAAGGAAAATTCATGTGCACATCACAGAAAGTTAAAAAAGGTTTCAAGGCCTAGAAAAATCACTCTTTATTCAATGAAATCCTTTATTACATCAAAAAGAAAATCAAAAAGAGAGAGAGGACATTTAAGGGAGAATTTCATGAAGACTTTTAAGGTAAGGAAATTTCAATCCTCTATCTCTATCTCTAGAGGATTTTACACGGTAACTAAAGCCAAGGTTCCATAAGGTTGTGATGATTTGTACGGCTTCATAATCTTCGTCGGATTCCAAGTCACGCTTCTTGATTGGGAGTGTGGGAGAGAACTCAGGGAATTCACGACGGCCCAAGCTAAGTTGAGTAAGACACCGGTGTGGGTTGTATAGCACGAACTCGGTGGCTCCAATCAACTTAAGATCTGCTCCTGTTGCACGGCGCACCCAAACAGGCTTTCCAACAAGAGCAAGTGGAGACGAGTCGAATATGTCGGATGTCATGAGCTTTAAATACTTTCTCCAGTCGGCCCGGGTCTTGAGTTTTTGAACCTTGTTAACCATGTGCTCATTGAACTTTACAATGTTAGCAATGTAATGAATTGGACTATTCAAGTAGATCTGAGATGGATTCAGAGGCCTTTTCTTGCTATGCTCAAACTTGAAGTGAAGTTCAACCCACAAGGCAAAGAGTAACATGCACCCATAGGGAGGACGACCCACAGAGGCCGCAGAAAGCCCGCTATAAAGATATGCTAAGAGTGCAGTGCTAATGGATTTACCTTCGAAGATTGCGCAGATAACACTCACTTGATCATCTTCCAGGATATTATCCTGCGCAGGGAAGAACAAGGCACCGGCAAGGCATGTGACTAAAGCTTTCGTCACATCCTCCGCTTCATCCTCCCTTAGATCATCAATTTCATATAGAGTCCACTCGGCTAGCTTTGTAAGATTGATTCCCTTTTTAGTGAGGCATCCTTTAGCTTCTGAAGGATCCTTCATAATCGATGTCAACAATTGTTGACCGGTGATTCTTTCTTTTGTCAAGGCTATTTTATCTTTGTTCTCTTTGGTCTTTGGGAGACCCAATAGAAGTTCCGCCTCTTCTAGAAGGATCGTGCACTCGAAGTCTTGGAAGAAGAACGTATGAGTTTGGGGATGCCACCACTCGATCAAGGCACCCATAGCCGCCCAATCTACGTTCGAACTTTTGTAATTCTTGGCGAGCACCACAAGACCTTGAAGATTCCACTTGGATATGAACACTTGCATGAAAAGCTTAACACTTTTTGCAAGTTTACGAATCTAAGGGAGAGAGGTAAACTTCCTTGGGCCAGGAAACATAGGATAATTCTGAAAGCAAAAGGAAAGATTGAAGAACATCACGAAGAACACGAAGAACATGAAAGAAGAATTGAAAGGAAGTTGATTGAACTTACTTGAAGGTTAGGATCTCTTCCATTGAGGTGATTCTCCACGTCGGAGAACTTCTCTAGAGACATCTTCATCTTCTTGTTTGAAGAATCCATCCCCTTTTTCGGAGTTCCTCCTTCTTGAAGCTTTTGAACCTTGGAAACCTTGGAAAACCTTGAAACTATGGAAGAAAACTCAATCTAGGATCTTTGGATTATGGTAGGATTGTTTGGGAACAACCTAAGGGTGCTTATATAGAAGGAATTGCGATCCTAGAAAGACTTTTCCGGATTGGAAAAGGGATGTACATTGGTAGAGTTGGAATCCGAGTAGAGAACAGCCAGAAACCTGTTTCTGTGAGTAAAAGGCGTCGAGGAGAACTGACGCGTTTCAATGTTAAATGGCGTCGCCCCGATACGACGCATTTCAGCAATTCTGTTATTTACTCGAAATTCTGTGGTTTTTGGTGTTTAAATTGAATACTTGTTTGGAATTACTAATAATTTTGATTGCAGAAATTCAAGAAAACCTGAGTAAAGCTGAAAATATCAAGAATATCCCACTGTGGGAGTCAAGAAGTCTCGACCGTGGCTAAAAAGACGGTTATTTCTATCCTTGTACTCTTCCATGTAATTTATTGTGCATCACCATCATTACTATATGTTAAGTATTTATTAGAGCATATCAAGGACCTTGTGGTTTTGATGAAACTGGAATTTGAGTTCCCCTTTAACAAAAACAGTGATAATTCCAGAGAATTCTTAATCGCACGGATAGGCCGTTGGATTGTTAATTAGTGAGGACGATGGTTTCACTTTTGTGAAACGGTGTGCGGATAAACGAGCTTCGGCTTAGCACTGAATTACAAGAATTGGTATCTTGACTCATTAATGACAATTTAACAATATTATCCTTGATTAATTTATATTTTATTTGACTTTATATTTTTTCTTTTAGCCCAGCATGCATCATATAGGATTTTGAAATTATCGTGATAAGGATTAATTATTGATTAAGTTTCAGACCATTAATCATACAATTTTAAACATGATATGAAATATTCCATTCTGAATTGAGTATCTTGATTATCTTTGAGATTCACTTGAAGATATCCTTGGAATTCTATCCTTGATTGGACTCTTTTTTTGTTTTCTTTTTAAGATCCATCATGGCTGCAGCACGTCTACATTGGCTGGCAAACGCTCCCCATGATGAAACCTACAGTGTCTACGACCTGGGGTACTTCCCACTCCGAGGAGGTTGATCGACTTTATTTTATTTCCTTGTCTATCTCATCCAGACAGGATTGATTCCTTTGATCTCCTTGAGCTATCTTCATTGATAATTTTGAGAAAAATTCCAATCATGTGATGTTAAGAGCGTGTCTCATCACACCTTGGCATCACCTTTTCAGTACATTCCATTCCATTTCACTCCCTTGCAAAGACGATGCCAAGGTGAGGCAGCTGTAGATACGCTAATTTTGACGTCATTTCGAGTAAATTTCATATCATATAATAATGCCTCATAATGGTTTGATATTTAATCATTGATTAATTTTTATTGATATTTTTGAGTGTCGGGTTTAACAGACATATTTAAGTTAATCAATTGAATTGATTTTAGCTCAAATTTCAGTTAAAAAATGTAGAATTCTAAAACGTGTCAACCTGTGTGGACACGATTCAGAATTCTAAAACGTGTCAACCTGTGTGGACGCGATTCAGAAATTCTAAAACGCGTCAACCTGTGTGGACGCTATTTAGAGTTTATTCCTGTTTTAACGTTTAAATTTGAATTTTAATCAGTTGATTAATTAGCTAAAAGGCGTCTGTGAGTGTTGACGCAATTTAGGTTTCCTAAGCTATTTTAACTTCTCTTCCGGATGTTTATCCTTATCTTAATTAGTGTAAAAGACATCTTCACATGTGGACGCTTTTTAGCTAATAAAGATAAAGATAAGTTTTCCCGGATGTTTATCCTTATCTTTAATTAATATGAAAGGCGTCATCTATGGTGGACGCGTTTTAGATAATTACAGATAAAGATGAATTAATCAGTATTTATCTGTCGGTTAAGATAGATAAATCCTAGATTTTTCTATGATAATCACGAACGTAGAAGAAGCCTATAAATACCTTGCATCTTGAAGAGTTAAAAATGTTGAGCCCTATTGAGAAAAGAGAGAGCATTATTATAGCGAGTTGAAGATCGAAGCAACAACGTCGGAACGCCGGAGCGCTGCCATTTCCAGAAGTCGGCATCCTTTCAAGATCTTCATCTATTCAAGGCTTCAACCCATTGGGCATAAGTGTTTCATTTCTGCGTTTTCATTTTACATTCATTAGTTCTAAATCATTCTTCATAATCACTTCATACAACACACACCACAGCATCATCTTTCAAAACCTATTTGATTTAAGGGGTTTCAAAACCATTTAAACAAGTAAGTTTGCTGTTTAATTATATGCTTAAAATCATGATTAGTATGGATACTGCTTCCGCTTAAATTCTTATCAGTATTTCTTCATTTCCTTTTTCTCTGTTTCTGCTGCACTCAACAACAACTAGAGAATCAAAAGGGGAAATCAAGCACAAAGCCAGAAGGACTTTTGGACGATCCTCAACTTCAAACTCAACAGCAAGAACAAAGAACAAAGAAAGGGCTCTCTTTCTTCAGCCGGCTGGAGGGGAACCAAGAGCTCAGAATCTTCCGCGTTCAAACAGGTAGGCGATCATACTTTCTTTTGAAACTTTTAAGTCAAAAGTTTCTGGCGATCACTTCACATAGTTACTGTTTTTAATAGGTTATTTTGCACCTAAACAACATAGGATTTTTCATATTAATCACACTGTCATTCTAAGCACCTACACCCATGAGGCTGCTTTGGTTGACCTCCAGAGCCAGCTCGCGTCCGCCATCCATCGAGCCTCTCTTGCGGAGGAGGATCGTGCCGCTCGAGTAAGTTTTGTCATTTCCTTTGATTTCTGAACCAGATTTTGATTGCTTGATTGCCTTGGACTAACAATGACTTCTCCTGCAGGTTGTTGAGCTTCATGAAGCCCTTCAGAGGACTGAAGCAGATGCAGCTCGCGTTCGCGTTCTCGAGGAGCAGGTGGCTCGCCTCTCCACCGGGGATCTTCCTCGAGAGCTTTCACACCTCCAGTCCCGACTGGGGTTTATCACTGAGGAGAGAGAGAGGGAGCGGCAGGAGCGGCAAAAGATGGACTCGGAGATGGCCTCCCTCCGAGTTCAGTTGGGCATTGCTGAGCACGAGCGCCGGAGTGTGGAGGAGAGATGCAGGCGTGCTCGATAGCGTGCTCAGGAACGCAGGCAGGCGAGCGCTTTCACAGCCAGCGTGGCCATTTCTTCCGGTCAAGTTGGTCCGAGTGTCATGGGTCCGCTGCCGCCTAGAGCTCCACCGCCAGATGCCCAGGACGAGGCTCAGAGCCAGATGGATGAGGGTGCAGGCGAGAGTCAGCCTTGAGGGCTTATGTATTTTTCTTTCTTATGTGTATCATGTACAAAACACCTGTTGATGATATACATGAAACTTTTGGCCTCCAATCTTGTGTTCCATATGTTTGCCTTGCGTCCTGTACATCACTTAACAAACAGGTTAAGTATCTATTTAGGCTTAGCCCCATGTCTGACCAAATGAATGGTCAATCAATCTTTTTCTTAAATGAAGGGTCAAGGGGCATAGCCTTTATTAATAAAGGTAATGTGAATAATCAAAGTTAAGCAAAATGCAGCATACAAGCAGACAGATGCTTACTAAAAATAAAAGAATGAAGCATACCAAATGCAATAAGCAGATGCTAATTGAAATATTTTTGTTATTTTGAAATATGTATTTTTTTTTATTTTGACATATGTATTTTTTTCTGGATTTTTTGAAATATGCATTTTTTTTTGGATTTTTGAAATATGATTTTTTTTTATTTTGACATATGTATTTTTTTTGGATTTTTGAAATATGTATTTTTTTGGATTTTTGAAATATGATGTGAACTAAAAGACCAACATGGTACTCAGATCAAAAGATCATATTCATTTTTTAACTTAATTCCCAAATTGTTCTTTAATAATTTAACTTAAACCCATTGTGCTTGAACTTGTGTTTCCATTCGTGATCCCATTTGATGATTTGGCCTTCAGTCAATCTAGGCCGTTCCTTAAGTTTGGAGTACGCCTCTTCAGAAAGAAAGGAAGAATAGGTTTAGAAAGCCCATGAGAAGGTTCCGGAGACCTAAAAAGACGTTCCTTTCTTACCCTAATATATGTTGGGGTTCGGTCATTTTCTTTATGGGGTATTTATCGACCTTACGTTCCCTTTCGTTTCATTTCATGGCCTTGATGTAACGTTTGTAGTGTAACGGCCTTTTGATTTGATGTTTGGCTTTTGCCTTTTGCTTTACTTTTTCTATTCTTTTCTTTGGGACGGATCTCCCCCTTTTTTTTTATGACGGCCTCCTACTAAGATGGCGGGTATTCTTGGTAGTCTATTCGAAGCCTCGTTCCGACATCATGGGCCGAGTGTAAAAAACAGAATTTTGCTTAAAAAGAATGATTTGTACCTCACACTTTCAGTCAAGCTTTCGGTATTCCTTAGGACTTGACATCTCTTGTTACTCACGAATCAAACGTGTCAGTGTGTATAGTAATGGGCTTGAGTTAAATTATCCAAACTGATTAAAAAATTTGAATTTATAAATTTTCTGATTCCACTGGTCTTTGTACCATGCTGATCGACTCTTTAACCTAAGGGTAGTATTTTTTAAGATGCAAACCATTCCAGGGGTGAGTTAGCTCTTCTCCTTCTGCATTAACCAGACGGTAAGCATTACCAGGAAAAGCATGTGATACAACATAAGGTCCTTCCCAATTGGGTTGGAGCTTAGAACGTGGATCACCAGGTTTTACAAAAATTCTTTTGACAACCATTTCACCAACTTTGAACTTACTTTCAATGACTTTCTTTTGATAAAAATGTACTAGTCTATTTTGATAAACTCTTGTATGATTAGTAGCTGACCATATTTTCTCGTCTAAGAGTTCCAATTGAGCAAGCAGTGCTGAACGGTGTTCATCAATGGAAAATTCCTTGTTCAATTGTACTCTTAATGACGGTATAAGGATCTCGTATGGAACTACCGCCTCCATTCCAAATGTTAAGAAATAAGGAGTTTGCCCAGTGGGCATGCGGATTGAAGTTCGGTAGGCCCATAGAGCCTCAACCAATTTTTCTGGCCAGTCTGTGAACTTGTTAGATTGCACGTCTTTTTGATGATTTTTATCAAAGTCTTGTTAGTTGCCTATACTTGGCCATTGCCTTGCGGATAATAAGGAGATGAATGATGCAATGCAATTTTGTACATGTTGCAAAGGTCTCTCAATTCTTATGACACGAACTGCGGTCTATTGTCGGTGACGATGGTGCTTGGAATTCCAAATCTGGTGATGATGTTCCTCATGATGAACTTGCAGACAGTTGATGCTTTAACTTCCGTGTATGCTTCGGCTTCTGCCGACTTGGTGAAGTATTCCATCGCCATGAGGATGAAAGATTTTTGCTTGATACCGGAATCGGAATTGCCAAGGGGTCCAATGATATCGAAAGCCCACATGGAGAAAGGCCATGGGGAGGAAACAATATGAAGTGAATATGCAGGAGAATGAATTTTGTCGGCGTGAAGTTGGCACTTAGCACACCTACGGACATATCCTACGCAGTCTTCTTCCATGGTTGGCCAATAAAATCCTTGTCTAATCTTCTTTGCTAGCATTTGTCCATTAACATGGCCACCACAAACTCCAGCGTGAGCTCCTTCCATAACCTTCCAAAGCTTATCTTCGTCTAGACATCTCAGAAGAACTCCATCAAAACCTCTTTTGTATAGTGCTCCCCCAACTAGGGTGTATCGTTGAGCAACTCTCCTGATAGCCCTTTTTTCCTCAGCTGTGGCTTCTTCAGGATACGATTGATCTTCACAATATTTGGCGATTTCATAATACCATGGCTTCTGTTCATCATCCATCTCTTCTAATAGCTCCATCAACATGATTTCTCTTTTTTCGACGATATCTCCATCTCTGACCTTCTTCAACAACTTCTCCATAGTTCTAAGAAATGAAGGGTCTTTCACGGCGGGTGAAAGACGCCTATGAACTATGATTGATTCGGATTGTTTGCTGATTGGAAAATTAAGAGAAGATGCCAATGAAGCTAGAGCGTCAGCTAAGATGTTTTGATTCCTAGGGACATGGACAAAGATCAATTTCGTGAAAAGCTTTGAGTAAGCAGAAGTAAGTTCTTGATAAGGCTTGAGCTTGGGATCAAGAGTTCGATACTTGGTCAGCACTTGGCGAAGAATCAGTTGGCTATCACCTACAATCCTGAGTTTGGTGGCACCATGGAAATGAGCAGCCTCGAGACCAGCAAGGAGTGCCTCGTATTCAACTATATTGTTGGTGACTGGAAAATCATGCTGAAAGACTTGCGGAATGGTGATACCTTCAGGTGATAACAGAACGATACCGATCCCTTTTCCATGAGAATTCAGAGCTCCGTCAAAATGCAGAGTCCACATATCATCTCTGATTTGATTTACGGACATTAGTTCCTCATCCGGAAACTCTGATCGGACTGGATCAAAACGAGGAAGGGGATGATGAGCGAGATGTTCTGCTATGGCATAGCCTTTGATCGCTTTCTGCTGAATGTAAGTGATATCAAATTGAGATAGAAAGCTTTGCCATCGCGCTAACCTATCAGTAAGAACCGATTTCTCCAGAAGAAATTTGATCAGATTCATCCTAGCGATGAGATGGACTTCATGGGCTAGAAAATAATGCTTCAATTTCTGAACAACCCAAACCAATGCTGAACATGTTTGCTCCATCGCTGTATATCTCTGTTCAGCGGGGTTGAGAAGTTTGGAGAGATAGTAGGCTGCCCTCTCCTTTCCTTCTCCATCCTCTTGTGCTAGGATAGCCCCCACTGCATCATCCAGAACAGAAATGTAAAGTATCAATGGTTTGCCTGGAGATGGTGGTCTCAAAACATGAGGACTTGCCAAATAATTCTTTAATCCATTGAATGCCTCCTGACACTTATCATCCCAGTCGAATTTGACTCTTGGCTTGGTAAGCTCGTAGAACGGCTTACACCTTTGTGAGTGCTGGGAGACAAAACGGCAAATAAATTGCAACCTCCCGATTAATCCTCTTAACTCCTTCAAGTTCTTGGGAGGTGGCATCTCTCTGATAGCCTTCACCTTGTTGGGATCGATCTCAATTCTCCATTTACTTACTGACAATGAACCCAAGTAATTTCCCAGAAGATACCCCGAATACATATTTCTTGGGGTTCATCTTTAACTGATACTCCCTTGACCTCTCTAACACTCTTGCCAAAACTTTGGCATGCTCAGCCTTCGTTTTAGATTTAACCAACAAATCATCCACATACACTTCTAGATCTATATGCATCATGTCATGAAATATTGCCATCATAGCCCTCTGATAAAAGGCTCCAGCATTCTTTAATCCAAATGGCATGACAACATAGCAGTATGTTCCCCAAGGTGTAGTGAATGATGTCTTCTCCTGATCTTCTTCTGTCAATTTAATCTGATTGTATCCTGAAAACCCATCCATAAATGATAAAGTCTCATAGCCAGCAGTGTTATCAATAAGTACGACAATATGAGGCAATGGAAAATCATCTTTAGGACACGCTCGGTTTAAATCGCGGAAGTCAATGCAAATCCTGACCTTTCCGTCCTTCTTCATAACCGGGACTATGTTGGCCACTCATTGTGGATAGAGGACAACTCTAATAAATTTAGCTTTATGTAATTTGTTAACCTCTTCCTTCATTTTCAAAGCCATTTGTGGGTGGAATCGCCTTAACTTCTGCTTGACTGGGCTAGCTCCATCATTTAATGTCAATATGTGTTCAACTAAGGATGAGTCTAACCCCGACATATCTTCATAACTCCAGGCGAAAGTGTCCTTATAGTCCTTAAGTACTTGTACCATTGCCTTCTCATCTTCCTCAGAAAGATTCTTGCTGACGAGGACAACCTTAGGTTCGTCTTCAGTCCTTAAATTGATTTCTTTGGTGGGCTCTTCTACGGCTGCTGAAGGTTCATCGAATCTCTTCACTCCACTGGCATATACCTCAACTGCGTCCTCGTCGTCTTCTTCATCTTCAACAACGGAGTCTTTTTCATGTATCAACTCATACACCTCATATCCATCATTGACTAACTCATCGTCCATACAGTCTTCTGGCATCGGAATGGGATTTTCTAATAGCTAAGGGATTAAAGAGTAAGAAAGGCATCTATCAGCTAAGTCCTGGAGGTATCTATCTGGAATTCGCCTACCCTTAGGCTTCCTAGACTTCCTAACCTGACTAACCTGCCTAGAACTAGACTGTCTAACTTCACTAAACTCCCTATTCTGACCTAATGAAGATGAAGCAGAATGGAAATCATGGGATACAAATGGAAATACAAGAGAATCCTCCTGAGGGGAGGGGCAGAGTAGATTTAGAAGAGAATCTTGACCGAAAGACCCGTGCGATGGGGTGTAATCGACCAAGTAAGAGGTTTCCTCAATGAGGATCTGGGAAGAATTTTTTGCCAAATTGACGTTTTTTTTTGGACAATAGAGGAGTTAAGCATAAAACAGGAATGAACATGAATAGAAGGGGAATTAGATGGAGGAAGTGGCACCAAGGCCAAAGGATTAGGGGGATCATACAACAGTATGTCCCAGATTAAATCATACGTCCTCTCTAGATCGAGAGGAGGTGGTGGAATGAGGTCCCGGGGGGACAGAGTAATCATAACGGGCGAGGCCCGTGGAATGTCTTCAACGATGACCCGCGACCAAGTCGGGGTCAAGAGCAAAGTGCGAAACAAGGTGTGAAGCATGAAAACATGAGAAGGATAAGTCCCCCTCCAGAGCAGATCCGTGGTGTAGCCAACTTCGTAGGGGTCATCTGGCTCCCCTTCATCAGTCTCTTCTGACAGCAATATCCTCTTGTCGAAAATAGCGCTAGGACCTTCGATCAGCTCATCGATCTGTGGCGGCCACTTGGGTTCTGCAGGATCGAGAAACAGCCTGTTCAGCGCGATGTAGAGGTCTTTCAGATCGAACCACCTGTACCATTCACATTCGGGATCTTGGAATTTTCTCCTCTTCATAGGCCGCAGGGCCTCCAAGGATTGGTACGTGAGTACTTCTGAGCAGTGTCTAGCCAAGTCTCTCCCATATATATCATGGAGGTCAAAACATGAAGTAATGACCACCGTGTTGTCATGGATTATTACGGGCCCCTTTACAAAATGAGTGTATAGGGTCCATGTTAGGGGGTCCCGACCTTCCTTGGGCGGTATAGACATGGTCTCCCAGACTTTCTGGCCGCATTCATTCTCTGCTTGCTGAACAATGTCTTGTTTCATTTTTCTCGGCCTATAGCCCAAGCCGCTTCCAGGTGCTCCTCGGTGATCTTTGACAGGAGTGGTCCTGCCTTGTAATTGTGTGCCCAGACCTCTTCCAGGCTGATATCCATTCTTCATCATTATTCTCCATCCTGGGGTACTCATGCACTTCCCCCTTTTTATGGCATTTAACGGGTAAGGAGAAATAGTGGCAGTTTTCAGAGGATCAGCCACTAGATGGTAAACCTATAATACCGACAGAAAAGGTTGTCGGCCAGGTGAAGAAGTGGGTTTGACATTCAAAGAATGAGCAGCAGCAAGGATCGGCATGCTCGTAATCTTAACAATTCGTCTTTTAAAGGGGAATTTGAGGCGTTGATGATTCGTGGAGGGAATCGCCTCAAGAGTTTTTATGTAAGGACGACCCAAAATGGCGTTTAAAGAAGGGTCGATTTCCAGGATGTGAAATTCGACCTCCGCATGACTTATAGGGCCTAGCTCCACTTTCAAATAAACCATTCCCAGAGGGGAACGGGTGGAATTATCATATGCTATAACGGAGATGGGGTTAGGCAGCCATTTTTCCTTGGGCACACCATACAGTTCCAAGGTCTTCGGAGGTAAAACATTGATTGAAGCCCCGGTGTCAACCAGGCATGCATCTACGGCCTTTTTGCAGATGTTGACCGTAATGCTCAGAGCCATGCTTCTGGCTGCTGGTGGTGCTAGTTCCGATGTATGAAATGTAATGGAGGGCTGATCCCCTTAAGGAACTAATAGTGTTGCAATCTTTTCCACCGGCACGTCCTCGTTGACCATCACCTTCTGTAGATATTCCATCAGAGCTTCTTGGTGAGTCTTCGATCTTTTAATCAGTTCAAGCACGGAGATCCGTGCCGGTGTCCGGTCAAGGTACCTCAACAAATCATATTGCGAGCCTGGTGCACTCTCTTCATTGTGTGCTTCCTCTGTCGGCTATGATGGGCCGTCTCTAACTGTTGACTGAGGAAAGACTTTGTTGAAAATTCTCCCACTCCGGAGCGCATGTTCCTCAACCGTGGAAGGTCCGGGTGATACTTTGAGTATCGCAGGGTTGGATGGTGCGGATGGTGCGGGGTGTTGGTATGTGGGTGATGGCGTGGGGTTAGGTGGTGGTGGCATGGTGCAGATTAAAGGTCTAGACGGTTGGATGGTGGATGGGTAAGTGATTGGGGTGGATGAAGTGGGGAATGGCATGCGTAATAGTGGTTTAGAAGGTTGGATGGTATTTGCGTAGGCGGTAGTGGCAGCGGGCGAAGTAGGGAAAGGTACGTGTAGTAGTGGTCTGGATGGTAGGAGAGGTGCGTAATTGGTTTGCGGGGGGTTATTTAGTGGAGGCGTAGTGGTATGGGGTGTAATGGGCTTAAGGAAAGCGGGTGGTGGTAATGGGTGAGCGGGTACGGGTGAGTGATATGTGGGTGTTGGTATAGGGGTAATGGTAATGGGCTGTGGTCTGGGTATATGGATGGTGCGGCGTGGTGGTTGTTCTGCAGTACTCGGAATGTGACCCGTCGAATAAATAGAGGAAGAGTCCTCTATCCTCCACTGTTGCCCGCGGTTAGCCTCAGACCGGCTATTTGTCAGAATAGGGGCAACTTGGTTTTGGTTTTGGTGCTCCGGAAGCGGGTTCTACACTATGCTCATGTTCGGTGGTGGTGCTGCTTGTGCTGGTGCTCTTGCTTGTTGTTGTTGCTGCTGCTACTGTGGTCTTCTCGCCTTTAAGGCAGATATATACTTTTTCATCTCCTCCCAGTCAATGCCGCCCTGCTCGTTGAGATCATGAATGTAATCTTTAAATTGAAAGCAGGTGTCAATAGTGTGTCCAGGTTGCCTATGGAAATAGCAATACCTAGACGTGTCGGCATTCTGGGGCCAAATCGCCTTTTCTCTTGGCAGGACTAAGGCATTAGCTACCATTAGAGCACTAAAAATGTCCGCCAAGGACTCTGGGAGGACTGGGTATTCTGCCCTCTTTGGGCCTGGAGGTCTTCTCTACTGGTTGTAGTCAGCAGGAGGAGGGACATTATGATATGCCGGCGGTGCGCGCGGCTGATACTGCTGTTGCTGCTGGTACTGCTGTTGTTGTGGCTACTGGTACTGTAATTGCCGTTGCGGCGGCTGTTGTGGCTGTTGTTGTTGTTGTTGCTGGTTCGACTGTTGAGGCCGCTGATATTGGGGTTGCTGGTATTGAGGGTTCGGCTGCTGCCTGTACCCCTACTGGTTCGGCTGTGGTGGCCTCTGGTACTGTTGTTGACTCCTCACGAACTGGGGCGAATTGTTGTTCATACTACTGACTTGCTCATGAGAGAGCGTGCCCTCAGTAGTTGGACCTGTGCTGGGAGAATTCAGCACTGCAGGCTACCGCGCTCTTTCATAGAGCTCTGCCATGCTGGTCAGATTGTTCAGGGAGAGGACTAGTTTGAACTGGGGCGTAGCATTGGAAATCAGCATCTTCACTTGCTCTGACTCAGACAAGTGATCTTTTACTTTCTCAACCAAGCCTCGCCATCTGTCGGCAAAACTGGCGAACTCCTCATCGGGTTTCATCTTCTCTGCTATTAAGTCAGTGATGGACAGAGAGGGTGCGACTCTGTCCTGGTGTCGTTGAATGAATTTTCGGGAAACGATACCATAGTCCTCTACTTCGGAGGGTTCCAAGGAAAAGAACCACTCGAGGGCTGGTCCCTCTAAAGATCTCCTGAACAAAAAGGCCAACGACCTCTTGTCGTTTTGCCAAAAGGATGACTCGTACATGAACTCCTTCAAGTGGGTGAAGGGGTTACCAGTACCGTTATACTTTCGGTACACTGGCATCTCGGAAGGTGGCAGGTGGAACACTGGCAGGCTTGGTAAGTTGATTTCCGGTGCAGTTTTGACCCCCATCATCTTCTGGAGGTTGTTGAATTGTTCATCCATGCGCTCCATCTTCGCCAGCAACGCTTGTGTTGTTGGATTAGCCTGGGGAGGAGGGGGAGGGGGAGGTACTTGATAGGCCTGTTGCCTAGAGTACGTCGGACAAGGAGGACAGTAAAGAGGAGGTCCGGCAGAGCTTCCGCCATGCCCGAGGGCATTTTGGTAAGCATGCGTCAGCGGTCTAGCTGGTTGCCTGGAAGATGAAAGTTGCGGCCCAGCTGGCCGAGAAGTCATATGGAGGCCTTCCATGGCTTGATGAATGTAGGGGGGATGGAGAGGAGGTTGCTGAGGGATGGCAGGGGGAGCCGCAGGGTTCGACTCGACAGACTACATGGGCGTCTTCCCCTTCAGAATGGACTGGATCGCCTCGAACTGCTGTGGGTCCAGACGGGAGGCAAGAACTCCCAAAGCATTTACAAGATCCGAGGGATCATAAGATGAGGGATCATCAGGATTCATGTCCCTCTCAAAGGTAGGATTAGGGACCGCATGCACATGCGGGGAGGATCAAGATATTGATCATGAGGATGATAAAGAGGGGTTCGGACATTCCCCTCATGTCGAACGGGAACATGAATAGAATTACGGGAGGCATCAGCATCTCTCCCGCTCTCACAATTGTAATCGAAATCGCGAGGGGCATTAGCATCTCCCTCGTAGTTGATCATGGCGTCTGGAGCCACGCTCAAGTCCCTGCCTGATCGGAGCAACATGATATTAGATTTTTTTTTCAGAGATTGACAAACAAGTTGCACAGAGATTAAACAAACAAGTGGATGTTTAACGTGATTTTAGGATTCCTTGTTGGGTTATTTGGATTTAATTAAATCACAAATTCGCTCAAGAGATAGGATCCTAGTTTCAGTTCAATGTCTACCGTTATATTCTATGGCTTTCTCTCACAACATTTATAGACGTGGGAGATGTTGAGCTCTTGGTTCCCCTCCTTTAGCTGGCTGAAGAAAGAGAGCCCTTTCTTGTCTTTGTTCTTACTTTGATTGTTGTTGAGTTCTTAAGGATCGTCCAGAGTCTTTGTTGTTTGCTGTTGATTTCCTCCATTTTGATTCTCCTTTGTACTTGTTGAAAAATAGAAAGAAAGAACAATTATGAGAACTTAGGCAAAAGTAGTATCCATTCTAAACAGAGTTTTAAACATGCAACTAAACAGAAAACTCACTTGTTGAGTGGTCTTTTAAACTCCTTAATCAAATAGGTTTTGAAAATAATACTAGTGTTGTGTGTGTTGCATGGAGTGATGTGATGAAAAATGCAAGATTAATGAGATGAAATTGCAGAAATGAATTGAAAGTTAATGATGGATGGCCTCTGGAAAGCCTTGGTCTTGGATGGATGAAGAATGGATGCCGACTTCTGCAAACAGCAGCACTTCAGCGTTTGGACGTCGTTGCTTCGATTTTCACTCAATTATCACTCTGATATCACTTCAATCACTAACTCTTTCACCCATTCAAGAGGCAACGTATTTATAAACTTCTCTGAGTCTGCGGATTTACATGAAGAAATTTCGAGATTTATCCATCTTAACCAACAGATAAATACAGATTAATTCATCTTTATCTGTAATTATCTAAAACGCGTCGCCCATGGAAGACGCCTTTCAGACTAATTAGGATAAAGATAAACATCTGGGAAAAACTTATCTTTATCTATAATTAGATAAAACGCGTCGCCATGTAGAGACGCCTTTTACACTAATTAAGATAAGGATAAACATCCGGACAAGAAGTAAAAACAACTTAGGAAACCTAAATGGTGTCCTGACATGCAAACGTCTTTTAGCTAATTAATCAACCGATTAAAATTCAAATCTAAACATCAAAATAAGAATAAATGCTAAATGACGTCCACACAGGTCGACGTCTTTTAGACTTCTTCATATTTTAACTGAAATTTGAGTTAAAATCAATTCAATTAATTAACTTAAATCATATCTGTTTGACCCAACACTTTTAGGTAATTAAAAAGATCAATAAGAATTAACCAAAGATTAAATATCAGACCATTCTGAGACATTATTATATGATATGAAATTTACTCAAAATGATGTCAAAATTAGCGTGTCTACATTCACTTAAATAATGACAAGACTAGAGTCAGTTAAATAATGATATGAATATATCTATAGTGTTGACTATAGTGAGCTCAAGTCTCCCTCAAAACGCCCTTTTCTCCACCTTGAAAAATAAAATAAAAAATTAGCAAAAAATTTTAAGTATTCCAATACCCCAAACAAGTTCGATGGTGTAGTGGTTATATAATCACTTCACTTAAATAATGACAAGACTACAGTCGGTTAAATAATAATATGAATATATATATAGGGGTTGATTATGGTGAGTCTAGGGCTCCCTCAAAACTCCCTTTTCTCCATCTTAAAATATAAAATAAAAAATTATAAAAAAAAATTAAATATTCAAATACCCCAAATAGGTTCCATGGTGTAGTGGTTATCACTCTGGGCTTTGAATCCAGCAACCTGGGTTAGAATCCCAGTGGAACCTTCTTGATGTGATTTACGATTTATTTTCTAATGTTAGATAAGTAATTGTTACTGTTTTCTTTTCTGGTATTTAACAAGCAAAAATATCCCCTAGGGTTATACATTTCAGTTTTCGGTAAAAATGTCAAAAACTAGTAAAAATAATAGATACTTTTGTTTCTATTTTTGCTCTACTTTGATTTGAAAATGGATCTTAAAAAGGGATAAGAGACCTTTGACCTTTGAGACCTTTCGCTATTATCATTTTATTATCTATGGATCTTAAAAAAGGATAAGAGACCCTTGACCTTTGAGACCTTTCGCTATTACCATTTTATTATCTTTGATATTAAATAAGTAAAAATGTCAAAAACTAGTAAAAACAGAAGGGAACATATATGTGATCCTCGACCTTTAAGACACTTAGCCACTATTGTTTTATTGTTTTTTATACTAAATACATGACTTGCTTCGTTTTATCTTATGACATTAACCAAGTAAAAATGAATATATGAACATAAGAAACATCTCCCATGGCAGCCGCTAACTAATATCATCATTGTAAACAAGTACACTTTACCATTTTATTCTTTGATATTTATCAAGTTAAAGTATGGTTATTATTTACTAAATTATGATTAAAGATAAATAAATTGTCCTTCCTGTGGATACGCACTCTAGACTGTTTTACATCCGCATATATACTCACTTCACTTAAATAATGACAAGACTAGAGTCAGTTAAATAATGATATGAATATATCTATAGTGTTGACTATAGTGAGCTCAAGTCTCCCTCAAAACGCCCTTTTCTCCACCTTAAAAAATAAAATAAAAAATTATCAAAAAATTTTAAGTATTCCAATACCCCAAACAGGTTCGATGGTGTTGTGGTTATATAATCACTTCACTTGAATAATGACAAGACTACAGTCGGTCAAATAATGATATGAATATATATATAGGGGTTGATTATGGTGAGTCTAGGGCTCCCTCAAAACTCCCTTTTCTCCATCTTAAAATGTAAAATAAAAAATTATAAAAACAAATTAAATATTCAAATACCCCAAATAGGTTCCATGGTGTAGTGGTTATCACTCTGGGCTCTGAATCCAGCGACCTGGGCTCGAATCCCGGTGGAACCTTCCTGATGTGATTTACGATTTATTTTCTGATGTTAGATAACTAATTGTTATTGTTTTCTTTTCTGGTATCTAACAAGCAAAAATATCCCCTAGGGTTATATATTTTAGTTTTCGGTAAAAATGTCAAAAACTAGTAAAAATAATAGATACTTTTGTTTCTATTTTTCCTCTCCTTTGATTTGAAAATGGATCTTAAAAAGGGATAAGAGACCTTTGACCTTTGAGGCCTTTTGCTATTACCATTTTATTATCTGTGGATCTTAAAAAAGGATAAGAGACCCTTGACCTTTGAGACCTTTTGCTATTACCAGTTTATTATCTTTGATATTAAATTAGTAAAAATGTCAAAAACTAGTCAAAACAGAAGGGAACATATATGTGATCCTCGACCTTTGAGACACTTAGCAACTATTGTTTTATTGTTTTTTATATTATATACATGACTTGCTTCGTTTTATCTTATGACATTAACCAAGTAAAAATGAATATATGAACATACGAAACATCTCCCATGGCAGCCTCTAACTAATATCATCATTGTAAACAAGTACACCTTACCATTTTATTTTTTGATATTTATCAAGTTAAAGTATGGTTATTATTTACTAAATTATGATTAAAGATAAATAAATTGTCCTTCCTGTGGATACGCACTCTAGACTGTTTTACATCCGCATATATACTCACTTAACTTAAATAATGACAAGACTACAGTGAGTTAAATAATGATATGAATATATCTATAGTGTTGACTATAGTGAGCTCAAGCCTCCCTCAAAACGCCCTTTTCTCCACCTTGAAAAATAAAATAAAAAATTATCAAAAAATTTTAAGTATTCCAATACCCCAAACAGGTTCGATGGTGTAGTGGTTATATAATCACTTCACTTAAATAATGACAAGACTACAATCGGTCAAATAATGATATGAATATATATATAGGGGTTGATTATGGTGAGTCTAGGGCTCCCTCAAAACTCCCTTTTCTCCATCTTAAAATGTAAAATAAAAAATTATAAAAAAAAATTAAATATTCAAATACCCCAAATAGGTTCCATGGTGTAGTGGTTATCACTCTGGGCTCTGAATCCAGCGACCTGGGTTCAAATCCCGGTGGAACCTTCCTGATGTGATTTACGATTTATTTTCTGATGTTAGATAACTAATTGTTATTGTTTTCTTTTCTGGTATCTAACAAGCAAAAATATCCCCTAGGGTTATACATTTTAGTTTTCGGTAAAAATGTCAAAAACTAGTAAAAATAATAGATATTTTTGTTTCTATTTTTGCTCTCCTTTGATTTGAAAATGGATCTTAAAAACGGATAAGAGACCTTTGACCTTTGAGGCCTTTTGCTATTACCATTTTATTATCTGTGGATCTTAAAAAAGGATAAGAGACCCTTGACCTTTGAGACCTTTTGCTATTACCAGTTTATTATCTTTGATATTAAATTAGTAAAAATGTCAAAAACTAGTCAAAACAGAAGGGAACATATATGTGATCCTCGACCTTTGAGACACTTAGCTACTATTGTTTTATTGTTTTTTATATTATATACATGACTTGCTTCGTTTTATCTTATGACATTAACCAAGTAAAAATGAATATATGAACATACGAAACATCTCCCATGGCAGCCTCTAACTAATATCATCATTGTAAACAAGTACACCTTACCATTTTATTTTTTGATATTTATCAAGTTAAAGTATGGTTATTATTTACTAAATTATGATTAAAGATAAATAAATTGTCCTTCCTGTGGATACGCACTCTAGACTGTTTTACATCCGCATATATACTCACTTAACTTAAATAATGACAAGACTACAGTGAGTTAAATAATGATATGAATATATCTATAGTGTTGACTATAGTGAGCTCAAGCCTCCCTCAAAACGCCCTTTTCTCCACCTTGAAAAATAAAATAAAAAATTATCAAAAAATTTTAAGTATTCCAATACCCCAAACAGGTTCGATGGTGTAGTGGTTATATAATCACTTCACTTAAATAATGACAAGACTACAATCGGTCAAATAATGATATGAATATATATATAGGGGTTGATTATGGTGAGTCTAGGGCTCCCTCAAAACTCCCTTTTCTCCATCTTAAAATGTAAAATAAAAAATTATAAAAAAAAATTAAATATTCAAATACCCCAAATAGGTTCCATGGTGTAGTGGTTATCACTCTGGGCTCTGAATCCAGCGACCTGGGTTCAAATCCCGGTGGAACCTTCCTGATGTGATTTACGATTTATTTTCTGATGTTAGATAACTAATTGTTATTGTTTTCTTTTCTGGTATCTAACAAGCAAAAATATCCCCTAGGGTTATACATTTTAGTTTTCGGTAAAAATGTCAAAAACTAGTAAAAATAATAGATATTTTTGTTTCTATTTTTGCTCTCCTTTGATTTGAAAATGGATCTTAAAAAGGGATAAGAGACCTTCGAGGGCTTTTGCACTTACCATTTTATTATCTATGGATCTTAAAAAAGGATAAGAGACCCTTGACCTTTGAGACCTTTTGCTATTACCATTATATTATCTTTGATATTAAATAAGTAAAAATGTCAAAAACTAGTAAAAATAGAAGGGAACATATATGTGATCCTCGACCTTTGAGACACTTTGCTACTATTGTTTTATTGTTTTTTATATTAAATACATGACTTGCTTCGTTTTATCTTATGACATTAACCAAGTAAAAATGAATATATGAACATAAGAAACATCTCCCATGGCAGCCTCTAACTAATATCATCATTGTAAACAAGTACACTTTACCATTTTATTTTTTGATATTTATCAAGTTAAAGTATGGTTATTATTTAATAAATTATGATTAAAGATAAATAAATTGTCCTTCCTGTGGATACGCACTCTAGACTGTTTTACATCCGCATATATACTCACTTAACTTAAATAATGACAAGACTACAGTGAGTTAAATAATGATATGAATATATCTATAGTGTTGACTATAGTGAGCTCAAGCCTCCCTCAAAACGCCCTTTTCTCCACCTTGAAAAATAAAATAAAAAATTATCAAAAAATTTTAAGTATTCCAATACCCCAAACAGGTTCGATGGTGTAGTGGTTATATAATCACTTCACTTAAATAATGACAAGACTACAATCGGTCAAATAATGATATGAATATATATATAGGGGTTGATTATGGTGAGTCTAGGGCTCCCTCAAAACTCCCTTTTCTCCATCTTAAAATGTAAAATAAAAAATTATAAAAAAAAATTAAATATTCAAATACCCCAAATAGGTTCCATGGTGTAGTGGTTATCACTCTGGGCTCTGAATCCAGCGACCTGGGTTCAAATCCCGGTGGAACCTTCCTGATGTGATTTACGATTTATTTTCTGATGTTAGATAACTAATTGTTATTGTTTTCTTTTCTGGTATCTAACAAGCAAAAATATCCCCTAGGGTTATACATTTTAGTTTTCGGTAAAAATGTCAAAAACTAGTAAAAATAATAGATATTTTTGTTTCTATTTTTGCTCTCCTTTGATTTGAAAATGGATCTTAAAAAGGGATAAGAGACCTTCGAGGGCTTTTGCACTTACCATTTTATTATCTATGGATCTTAAAAAAGGATAAGAGACCCTTGACCTTTGAGACCTTTTGCTATTACCATTATATTATCTTTGATATTAAATAAGTAAAAATGTCAAAAACTAGTAAAAATAGAAGGGAACATATATGTGATCCTCGACCTTTGAGACACTTTGCTACTATTGTTTTATTGTTTTTTATATTAAATACATGACTTGCTTCGTTTTATCTTATGACATTAACCAAGTAAAAATGAATATATGAACATAAGAAACATCTCCCATGGCAGCCTCTAACTAATATCATCATTGTAAACAAGTACACTTTACCATTTTATTTTTTGATATTTATCAAGTTAAAGTATGGTTATTATTTAATAAATTATGATTAAAGATAAATAAATTGTCCTTCCTGTGGATACTTACTCTAGACTGTTTTACATCCGCATATATACTTACTTCACTTAAATAATGACAAGACTACAGTCAGTTAAATAATGATATGAATATATATATAGTGTTGACTATAGTGAGCTCAAGTCTCCCTCAAAACGCCCTTTTCTCCACCTTAAAAAATAAAATAAAAAATTATCAAAAAATTTTAAGTATTCCAATACCCCAAACAGGTTCGATGGTGTAGTGGTTACATAATCACTTCACTTAAATAATGACAAGACTGTGAGTGCTTAAAATGAGTGTGTGATTATCATGAAAAATCTATGTTGTTTAAGTGCAAAATAAACCTATTAAAGAAGAAATTAAGAGAAGTGATCGTCAGAAACTTTTAACTTAAAAGTTCCAAAATTAAGAGTTTGATCGCCTACCTGTTTGAACGTGGGAGATGTTGAGCTCTTGGTTCCCCTCCTTCAGCCGGCTGAAGAAAGAGAGCCTTTTCTTGTCTTTGTTCTTGCTTTGATTGTTGTTGAGTTTGAGGATCGTCCAGAGTTCTTATGATTTGTTTGTTTTCCTCCCCTTTTGATTCTCCTTTGTACCTTGCAGAAAATAGAAAGAAATGAAAGAACGATGAGAATTCAGGCAGAAGTTGTATCCATTCTAAACAGAGTTTTAAACATGCAACTAAACATAAAACTCACTTGTTGGGATGGTCTTTGAAACTCCTTTAAATTGGTTTTGAAGATGATGCTAGTGTGGTGTGTGTTGCATGGAGTGATGTGATGAAGAATGTAGAATTAATGAAGATGTGAATATGAAGAGAATGCAGAAATGAATTGAAAAACTTATGCCAGTTGGGTGAAGAATGGACGCTTTGATCTTCAATTGGGATGAAGATTGGATGGACGCCGACTTCTGGAAACAGCAGCACTTCGGCGTTTGGATGTCGTTGCTTCGATAATTCCAACTCTAACTTCAACTATGATTCCAACTTCCATGCTAATTCAACTCTATAACCCATTGAAGATGCAAGGTATTTATAGACTTCCTCTGCGTCCGCGGATTTACATGGAGAAATTTGAGATTTATCCATCTTAACTAATAGATAAATACATATTAATTCATATTTATCTGTAATTATCTAAAACACGTCAACCATGGGAGACGCCTTTCAGATTGATTAAGATAAAGATAAACATCCGGTAAAAACTTATCTTTATCTGTAATTAGATAAAACGCGTCTACATGTATAGACGCCTTTTACACTAATTAAGATAAGGATAAACATCCGGAAGAGAAGTAGAAATAACTTAGGAAACCTAAAACGCGTCGTGTCTTAAAGACGCCTTTTAGCTAATTAATCAACTGATTAAAATTCAAATTTAAACGTTAAAATAGGAATAAATTCTAAATGGCGTCCACACGGGTAGACGTCTTTTAGACTTCTTCATATTTTAACTGAAATTTGAGTTAAAATAAATTTAATTGATTAACTTAAACATGTCTGTTTGACCCGTCACTCAAAAAGATCAATAAAAATTAATCAATGATTAAATATCAGACCATTCTGAGGCATTATTATATGATATGAAATTTACTCGAAATGATGTCAAAATTAGCGTGTCTACAGCTGCCTCACCTTGGCATCGTCTTTGCAAAGGAGTGAAATGAAATGAAATGTACTAAAAAGGTGATGCCAAGGTGTGATGAGACACGCTCCCAACATCACACGATTGGAATTTTTCTCAAAATCATCAATGAAGATAGTTCAAGGAGATCAATGGAATCAATCCTGTTTGAATGAGGTAGACAAGGAAGTAAAATAAAGTCGATCAACTTCCACGAAGTGGGAAGTACCTCAGGTCATAGACACTGCAGGTTTCATCATGGGGAGCGTTTGTCAGCCAATGTGGACGTGCTGCAACCGTGATGGATCTTAAAAAAAAACAAGAAATATTAGATAAAGAATCCAAGAAATGATAGAATTCCAAGGATATCTTCAAGTGAACCTCAAAGATAATCAAGATACTTAATTCGGAATGGAATATTTCATATCACGTTGGGATTATTTGATTAATGGTCTAAAACTTAATCAATAATTAATTCTTATCACAATGATTTCAAAGTCCTATATGATGCATGCTGGGCTAAAAAAAAATATAAAGTCAAATAAAATAAAAATTAATCAAGGATAATATTGTCAAATTGTCATTAATGAGTCAAGACACCAATTTCTGTAATCCAGTGCTAAGCCGAAGCTCGTTTATCCACGCACCGTTTCACAGAAGTGAAACCATCATCCTCGCTAATTAACAATCCAACGGCCTATCCGTGCGATTAAGAATCCTCTGGAATTATCACTGTTTTTGTTGTAAGGGAACTCAAATTCCAGTTTCATCAAAACCACAAGGTCCTTGATATAGTCTAGTAAATGTTTAACATATAGTAATGCAAATTATTTACATGAAATAATACAAAAGGATAGAAATAACCGTCTTTTTAGCCACGGTCAGGACTTCATAAATTCCCATAGCGGGATCTTCTTGACATTTTCCAGCTTCGCAATCATTTCTTTGAATTTCTGAAATGCCTCGTGTCACGCCGACGCCAGAAACATGAACCAAAACACGTCGTTGGTCAACGACTCCTTTCAATCGCAGAAACAGGTTCTGGCTGTCTTCAATCCGTATTCCAACTATGCCTTGTGTCCTGTATATGACTTGAACAAACAGGTTAAGCATCTTTTCAGGCTTAGCCCCTTGCCTGGTTAAGTAACCGACTACTTAATCCTATCCTTGGTAGAAGCGTCAAAGGGCATAGCCTTTATTAACAAAGGTAATGTGAATAATCAAACTGTAAGCAAAATGCAACATGCAAGCAGACGGATGCTTACTGAAAATGAAAGAAATGAAACATACTGGATGCAATAAGCAAATGCTGATTGAAAATTTTTGTTGTTTTGAAATATGTACCTTTTTTTTTTTTTTTTTGGTTTTGAGATATGTATTTTCTTTTTTTTGCCTTTTGGAATATGTACTTTTTTGAATTTTGACATATGTATTTTTTTTGATTTTTTGAAATATGTATTTTTTTGGATTTTTGACATATGTATATTTTTTTTGATTTTTGAAATATGATGTGAACTAAAAGACCAACATGGTACTCAGATCAAAAGATCATATTCATTTATGAACTTAATTCCCAAATTGTTCTTCAACAATTTAACTTAAACCCATCGTGCTTGGACTTGTGTTTCCATTCGTGATCCCATTTGATGATTCGTCCTTCAGTCAATCTAGGCCATTCCTTAAGTTTGGAGTACGCCTCTTTAGAAAGAAAGGAAGAATAAGTTTAGAAAGCCCATGAGAAGGTTCCAGAGACCTAAAAAGATGTTTCTTTCCTGCCCTAGTATCTGTTGGGGTTCGGTCATTTTCTTTCCGGGGTATTTATCCACCTTGCGTTCCCTTTTGTTTCATTTCATAGCCTTGATGTGACGTTTGTAGTGTAATGGCCTTTTGATTTGACATTTGGATTTTGCCTTTTGCTTTTGCTTTTCTTTTCTTTTCTTTGGGACGGATCTCCCCCCTTTTTTTTTTATGACGGCCTCCTACTAAGATAGCGGGTATTCTTGGTAGTCTATTCTAAGCCTCGTTCCGACATCATGGGCCGAGTGTAAAACAGATTTTTTGCTTTAAAACGAATGATTTGTACTTTACACTTTTAGTCAAGCTTTTGGTATTCTTTAGGACTTGGCATCTTTTGTTACTCACGAATCAAACGTGTCAGTGTGTGTAGTAATGCGTTTGAAATTAAATTATCCAGACTGATAAGGGAATTTGAGTTTATAAATTTTCTGATTCCACTGGTCTTTGTGCCATGCTGATCGACTCTTTAACTTAAGGGTAGTATTTCTTAAGATGTAAACCATTCCAGGGGTGAGTTAGCTCTTCTCCTTCTGCATTGACAAGACGATAAGCGTTACCAGGAAAAGCGTGTGATACAAGATAAGGTCCTTCAAAGTTGGGTTGGAGCTTAGAACGCGGACCACCAGGTTTTACAAAAATCCTTTTGACGACCATTTCACCGACTTTGAACTTACGTTCAATGACTTTCTTTTGATAAAAACGTGCTAGTCTATTTTGATAAACTTTTGCATGATTAGCGGCTGACCATCTTCTCTCGTCTAAGAGTTCCAATTGAGCAAGGAGTGCTGAACGGTGTCCATCAATGGAAAATTCCTTATTCAATTGTACTCTTAATGACGGTATAATGATCTCGTATGGAACTACCGCCTCCATTCCAAATGTTAAGGAATAAGGAGTTTGCCCAGTGGGCGTGCGGATCGAAGTTCGGTAGGCCCATAGAGCCTCAACCAATTTTTCTAGCCAGTCTGCGAATTTGTTAGATTTGCACGTCTTTTTGATGATTTTTATCAAAGTCTTATTAGTTGCCTCTGCTTGGCCATTGCCTTGCGGATAATAAGGAGACGAATGATGCAATGCAATTCTATACCTGTTGCAGAGGTCTTTCAATTCTTGTGACACGAACTGCGGTCCGTTGTCGGTGACGATGGTGCTTGGAATTCCAAATCGGGTGATGATGTTCTTCATGATGAACTTGCAGACGGTTGATGCTTTGACTTCCATGTACGCTTCAGCTTCTGCCCACTTGGTGAAGTATTCCGTTGCCGTGAGGATGAAAGATTTTTGCTTGATACCGGAATCGGAATTGCCAAGGGGTCCAATGATATCGAAAGCCCACATGGAGAAAGGCCATGGGGAGGAAACAGGATGTAGTGAAGATGCAGAAGAGTGAATTTTGTCGGCGTGAAGCTGACACTTAGCACACCTACGGACATATCCTACGCAGTCTTCTTCCACGGTTGGCCAATAAAATCCTTGTCTAAGGATCTTCTTTGCTAGCATCTGTCCAATGACATGGCCACCACAAACTCCACTATGAGCTCCTTCCATAACCTTCCAAAGCTCATCTTCGTCTAGACATCTCAGAAGAACTCCATCAAAACCTCTTTTGTATAATGCTCCCTCAACTAGGGTGTATCGTTGAGCAACTCTCCTGATAGCCCTTTTTTCCTCAGCTGTGGCTTCTTCAGGATACGATTGATCTTCATAATATTTGGCCATTTCATAATACCATGGCTTCTATTCATCATCCATCTCTTCTAATAGCTCCATCAACATGATTTCTCTTTTTTCGACGATATCTCCATCTCTGACCTTCTTCAGCAACTTCTCCTTAGTTCTAAGAAATGAAGGGTCTTTCACGGCGGGTGAAAGACGCCTATGAACTATGATTGATTCGGATTGCCTGCTGATTGAAAAATCAAGAGAAGATGCCAATGAAGCTAGAGCGTCAGCTAAGATGTTCTGATTCCTAGGGACATGGACAAAGATCAATTTCGTGAAAAGCTTTGAATAGGCAGAGGTAAGTTCTTGATAAGGCTTGAGTTTGGGATCAAGAGTTCGATACTTGGTCAGCACTTGGCGAAGAATCAGTTGGCTATCACCCACAATCCTGAGTTTAGTGGCACCATGTAAATGAGCAGCCTCAAGGCCAGCAAGGAGTGCCTCGTATTCAGCTATATTGTTGGTAACTGGAAAGTCGAGCTGAAAGGCTTGTGGAATGGTGACACCTTCAGGTGATAACAGAGCGATACCAATCCCCTTTCCATGCGAATTCAGAGCTCCGTCAAAATGCAGAGTCCACATATCATCTCTGATTTGATTTACGGACATCAGTTCCTCATTCGGAAACTCTGATCGCACTGGATCAAATCGAGGAAGGGGATGATGGACGAGATGTTCCGCTATGGCATAGCCCTTGATCGCTTTCTGCTGAATGTAAATGATATCGAATTGAGATAGAAAGTTTTGCCATCGCGCTAATCTATCAGTAAGAACAGATTTCTCCAGAAGGAATTTGATCGGATTCATTCTAGCGATGAGATGGACTTCATGGGCCAGAAAATAATGTTTCAATTTCTGAACAACCCAGACCAATGCTGCACATGTTTTCTCCATCGCTGTGTATCTCTGTTCAACGGGGTTGAGAAGTTTAGAGAGATAGTAGGCTGCCCTCTCCTTTCCTTCTTCATCCTCTTGTGCTAGGACAGCCCCCACTGCATCATCCAGGACAGAGATATAAAGTATCAATGGTTTGCCTGGAGATGGTGGTCTCAAAACAGGAGGACTTGCCAAATAGTTCTTTAATCCATCGAATGCCTCCTGACACGTATCGTCCCAATCGAATTTGACTCCTGGCTTGGTAAGCTCGTAAAACGGCTTACACCTATGTGAGTGCTGGGAGACAAAACGGCGAATAAATTGCAACCTCCCGATTAATCCTCTCAACTCCTTCAAGTTTTTGGGAGGTGGCATTTCTCTGATAGCCTTCGCCTTGTTGGGATCGATCTCAATTCCCCGTTTGCTGACGATGAATCCGAGTAGTTTCCCTGAAGATACTCCGAATACACATTTCTTGGGGTTCATCTTTAACTGATACTCTCTCGATCTCTCTAATACCCTTGCCAAAACTTTGGCGTGCTCAGCCTTTGTCTTAGATTTAACCAATAGATCATCCACATACACTTCCAAATCTATGTGCATCATGTCATGAAATATTGCCATCATAGCCCTCTGATAAGTGGCTCCAGCATTCTTCAATCCAAATGGCATGACGACATAGCAGTATGTTCCCCAAGGTGTAGTGAATGACGTCTTCTCTTGATCTTCTTCTGCTAGCTTAATCTGATTGTACCCTGAAAATCCGTCCATAAATGATAAAGTTTCATAGCCAGCGGTGTTATCAATGAGTACATCAATATGAGGCAATGGAAAATCATCTTTAGGACACGCCCGGTTTAAATCTCGGAAGTCAATGCAAATTCTGACCTTCCCGTCCTTCTTTATAACCAGGACTATGTTGGCCACCCATTGTGGATAAAGGACAACTATAATAAATTTGGCTTTATGTAATTTGTCGACCTCTTCCTTCATCTTTAGAGCCATTTGTGGGTGGAATCGCCTTAATTTCTGCTTGACCGGGCCAGCTCCTTCCTTTAATGTCAACCTGTGTTCAACTAAAGATGAGTCTAATCCCGGCATATCTTCATAACTCCAGGCGAAAGTGTCCTTATAGTCCTTAAGTACTTGTACCATTGCCTTCTCATCCTCTGTAGAAAGATTTTTGCTGACTCGGACAAACTTAGGTTCGTCTTCAGTTCCTAAATTGATTTCTTTGGTGGGCTCTTCTACGGCAGCTGAGGGTTCATCGAATCTCTTCATTCCACTGGCATATGCCTCAGCTGCGTCCTCGTCATCTTCCTCATCTTCCATAATGGGGTCTTTCTCATGTACTAACTCATACACCCCATACCCATCATTGACTGACTCATCGTTCATACAATCTTCTGGCATCTGAATTGGATTTTCTAAAAATTGAGGGATTAAAAAGCTTGAAAAGCATCTATCAGCTAAGTCCTTGAGGTATTTATCTGGAATTCGCCTACCCTTAGACTTCCTAACCTGACTGACCTGCCTAGAATTAGACTGCCTAACTTTACTAAACTCCCTATTATAACCTAATGAAGATGAAGCAGGATGGAAATCCTGGGGTACAAGTGGAAATACAGGAGAATCCTCCCGAGGGGAGGGGCAGAGTAGATCTAGGAGAGAATCTTGACCGAAAGACCCGCGCAATGGAGTGTGATCGGACAAGTAAGAGGTTTCCTCAATGAGGATCTGGGAAGAATTTGTTGCCAAATTGGCGTTTTTTTTTTGGGCAATAGAGGAGTTAAGCATAAAACAGGAATGAATACAAATAGAAGGAGAATTAGATGGAGGAAGTGGCACCAAGGCCAAGGGATTAGGGGGATCATACAGCAATATGTCCCAAATCAAATTATACATCCTCTCTAGATCGAGAGGAGGTGGTGGAATGAGGTCCCGAGCGGACAGAGTAATCATAACGGGCGGAGCCCGTGGAATATCTTCAATAATGACCCGCGACCAAGTCGGGGTCAGGAGCAATGTGAGAAACAGAGTATGGAGCATGAAAACACGAGAAGGATATGTCCCCCTCTAGAGCAAATCCGTGGTGTAGCCAGCTTCATAGGGGTCATATGGCTCCCCTTCATCGGTCTCTTCTGACAGCAATATCCGTTTGTCAAAGATAGTACCGGGACTTTCGATCAGCTCATCAATCTGTGGCGGCCACTTGGGTTCTGCAGGATCTAGAAACAGTCTGTTCAGTGCAATGTCGAGGTCTCTTAGATCGAACCACCTGTACCATTCACATTCAGGATCTTGGAATTTTCTCCTCTTCATAGGCCGCAGAGCCTCCAAGGACTGGTACGTGAGTAGTTCCGAGCAATGCCTGGCCAAGTCTCTCCCATATATATCATGGAGGTCAAAATACGAAGTAATGACCACCGTGTTGTCATGGCTAATTATGGGCCCCTTTACAAAATGAGTGTATAGGATCCATGTTAGGGGATCCCGGCCTTCCTTGGGTGGTGTAGACATTGTCTCCCAGACTTTCTGACCATCTTCATTCCCTGCTTGCTGAACAATGTCTTGTTTCAGTTTTCTTGTCCTATAGCCCAGGCCGCTTCCAGGTGCTCCTCGGTGATCTTTGACAGGTGTGGTCCTGCCTTGTAATTGTGTGCCCAGACCTCTTCCAGGCTGATAACCGTTCTTCATCATAATTCTCCATCCTGGGGTACTCATGCACTTCCCCCTTTTTATGGCATTTAACGGGTAAGGAGAAATAGTGGCGGTTTTCAGAGGATCAGCCACTGGATGGTAAACCTGTAATACCGACAGAAAAGGTTGTCGGCCAGGCAAAGAAGTGGATTCGACATTCAAGGTATGAGCAACAGCAAGGATTGGCATGCTCGTCACCTTAATGATTCGTCCTTTAAAGGGAAATTTGAGGCATTGATGATTCGTGGAGGGAATCGCCTCGAGAGTTTTTATGTAAGGACGGCCCAAGATAGCATTCAAAGAAGGGTCAATTTTCAGAACGTGAAATTCGACCTCAGCATGACTTACAGGGCCTAGCTCCACTTTCAAATAAACCATTCCCAGAGGGGAACGGGTAGAGTTATCATGTGCTGTCACAGAGATGGGGCTAGGCAGCCATTTTTCCTTAGAAACACCGCACAGCTCCAAGGTCTTCGGAGGTAAAACATTGATTGAAACCCCTGTGTCAACCAGGCATGCATCCACGGCCTTCTTGCAGATGTTGACTGTGATGCTCAGGGCCATGCTTCTGGCTGCTGGCGGTGCTAGTTCCGATGTATGAAATGTAATGGAGGGCTGATCCCCCTGAGGACCTAATAGTGCTGTAATCTTTTTCCACCGGCACGTCCTCGTTGACCATCACCTTCTGCAAATATTCCATTAGAGCTTCTTGGTGACTCTTCGATCTTTTGATCAGTTCAAGCACGGAGATCTGTGCCGGTGTTCGGTCCAGATGTTTCAACAAATCATACTGAGTGCCTGGTGCACTCTCTTCATTGTGTGCTTCCTCCGGCGGCTGTGATGGGCCGTCTCTAACTGTTGACTGAGGAAAAACTTTGTTGAAAATCCTTCCACTCCGGAGCGCATGTTCCTCAACCGTGGAGGGTCCGGGTGACACTTTGAGTACCGCAGAGTTGGGTGGTGTAAGTGGTGCGGGGTGTTGGTATGGCGTGGGGTTAGTTGGTGGTGGCGTGGTGCGGATTAAAGGTCTGGACAGTTGGATGGTGGATGGGTAAGTGATTGGTGTGGATGAAGTGGGGAATGGTACGCGTAGTAGCGGTCTGGATGGTTGGATGGTGTCTGGATAGGTGATAGTGGTAGCGGGTGAAGTCGGAAATGGTACGCGTAGTAATGGTCTAGATGGTAGGAGGGGTGCGTAATTGGTTTACGGTAGGTTATATGGTGGAGGCGTAGGAGTGTGGGGTGTAATGGGCTTGAGGAAAGCGGGTGGTGGTAATGGGTTAGTGGGTGCGGGTGAGTGATATGCGGGTGTCAGTAGAGGGGGAATGGTAATGGGCTGTGGTCTGGGTATGCGGATGGTACGGTGTGGTTGTTGCTCTGCGGTACTCGGAATATGACCCGTTGAATAAAGAGAGGAAGAGTCCTCTATTCTCCACTGTTGCCCACGGTCAGCCTCAGACTGGCTGTTTGTCAGAATAGGGGCAACTTGGTTTTGGTTTTGATGCTCCGGGAGCGGGTTCTACACTATGCCCATGTTTGGTGGTGGTGCTACTTGTGCTGGTGGTCTTGCTTGCTACTGCTGCTGTGGTCTTCTTGCCTTCATGGCTGATATGTATTTTTTCATTTCTTCCCAGTCTATGCCGCCCTGCTCGTTCAGATCATGAATGTAATCTCTAAATTGGAAGCAGGTGTCAATAGTATGCCCAGGTTGCCTATGGAAATAGCAATACCTAGACGTGTCGGCATTCTGAGGCCAAACTGCCTTTTCCCTTGGCAGAACTAAAGCATTAGCTGCCATTAGGGCACTGAAAATATCTGCCAAAGATTCTGGGAGGACTGGGTATTCTGCCCTCTTTGGGCCTGGAGGTCTTCTTTGTTGGTTGTAGTCAGCAGGGGGAGGGACATTATGATACGCCGGCGGTGCGCGCGGCTGGTACTACTGTTGTTGCTGGTACTGCTGTTGTTGTTGATGCTGGTACTGCAATTGCCGTTGCGGCGGCTGCTGTGGCTGTTGCTGGTTCGGCTGCTGGGGCCGCTGATATTGGGGCTACTGATACTGAGGGTTCGGACGCTGCCTGTACCCCTACTGGTTCGGCTGCGGTGGCCTCTGGTACTGTTGTTGACTCCTCACGAACTGGGGCGAATTGTTGTTCATGCTGCTAACTTGCTCATGAGAGAGCGTGCCCTCAGTAGTTGGACCTGTGCTGGGAGCATTTGCCACTGCAGACTTCCGAGGTGGAGGCCTGCTAGATCTGTGAGGATCAAAGACGCTAGAGAATGTAGCGTCCTTGAAGGCGTTCTGACAGTACCGTGCTCTTTCATAGAGCTCTGCCATGCTGGTCAGATTGTTCAGGGAGAGGACTAGTTTGAACTGGGGCGTGGCATTGGAAATCAGCATCTTCACTTGCTCCGACTCGGACAAGTGATCTTTCACTTTCTCGGCCAAGCCCCGCCATCTGTCGGCAAAACTAACGAACTCTTCATCGGGTTTCATCTTCTCTGCTATTAGGTCAGTGATGGACAGGGAGGGGGCAACTCTGTCCTGGTATCGTTGAATGAATTTTCGAGAAACGATACCATAGTCCTCTACTTCGGAGGGTTCCAAGGAAAAGAACCACTCGAGGGCTGGTCCCTCTAAAGATCTCCTGAACAAAAAGGCCAATGACCTCTTGTCGTTCTGCCAGAAGGATGATTCGTACATGAACTCCTTCAAGTGTGTGAAGGGGTTACCAGTACCATTGTACTTCCGGTACACAGGCATCTCGGAGGGCGGTAGGTGGAACACTGGCAGGCTCGGTAAATTGATCTCCGGTGCAGCTTTGACCCCCATCATCTTCTGGAGGTTGTTGAATTGTTCGACCATGCGCTCCATTTTCGCCAGCAACGCTTGCGTTGTCAGATCAGCCTGGGGAGGAGGAGGAGGTGGAGGTACTTGATAGGCCTACTGCCTAGAATATGTCGGACAAGGAGGACAGTAAAGAGGAGGTCCGGCAGAGCTTCCGCCATGCCCTAGGGCATTTTGATAAGCAGGCGTTAGTGGTCTAGCCTGTTGCCTAGAAGATGAAAGTTGCGGCCCAGCTAGCCGAGAAGTGATATGGAGGCCTTCCATGGCCTGATGAATGTAGGGAGGATGAAGAGGAGGTTGCTGAGGCATGGCAGGGGGAGCCGCAGGATTTGGCTCGGCAGGCTGCATGGGTGCCTTCCCCTTCAGAATGGACTGGATCGCCTCGAACTGCTGAGGGTCCAGACGGGAGGCAAGAACTCCCAAAGCATTGACAAGATCCGAAGGATCAGAGGTCAAGGGATCATTTTGATTCATGTCTCCCTCGAGAATGGGATTGGGAATCACATACTCATGCGGGGGAGGATCAGGATATTGCTCATGAGGATGATAGAGAGGGGTCCGGACATTCCCATCTTGTCGAAACGGAACGGGGACAGAATTACGTGAGGCATCAGCATCTCTCCCGCTCTCATAATTGTAATCAGAATCGCGATGGGCATTAGCATCTCCCTCGTAGTTGACAATGGCATCTGGAGCTATACTCAAGTCCCTGCCCGATCGGAGCAGCATGATGTTAGATTCTTTTTCAAGGATCGGCAAACAAGTTGTACAGAGATTTAAACAAACAAGTGGATGTTTAGCGTGATTTTAAGATTCCTTGTTGAGTTATTTGGATTTAATTAAACCACAAATTCGCTCAAGGGATGGGATTCTAGTTTCAGTTCAATATCCACCGTTATATTCTATGGCTTTCTCTCACAACGTTTATGGAATCTAACTGGGACTTCAACTGGTACAACCAGCCCGATGATCAAGTTGGAGTACCTTGATTTTGGGGACTTACGGAGGCCTCAACGCCAACTTCTCTAGTCTGATCGAGGGACCGACCCAATCAGAGAGAGTTGATGACGTCAAGTAGAGTGTTCCTAAGAGAAGGAGGGTGTTAGCCTCAATGCGTATGACCTGTAGCCTGGATGGCCTCTAATGCTTAATATATAATGGGTAATTAGCACACAAATCACAAAAATCTGAGAACTGAAGAAGAAATAAGAAACTGCCTGACTCGCGTCGAGGGTAGTCGACGCTATTCAAACAGAGTCTTAATTTTTCGCAGAAGCTCAGATTGCAGACATCAGAGAAATAAGACTGAAAGGCGTCTGGGTTAACTGACGCAGTTTGAAACGCGTCAGCGTTACTGGACGCTTTTCAAGTCACAGAAGCAGTTTTCCAGGAACAATTTCTGGATTGATTCCTCCTCAAATAGGATAAAAACAATAGATAATCAACTCATGCAAGATTTTTTTTAGTTTCAGATTTTAACAGGATGATTTTACTAACTAAACAACTAAGATATCAATCAATCACACAACATTTTCATCACAAAAACAGCTTTTTAACTAATCAACATGAAGGGCAAGATCTTGCCACTAGGGTGTGCACGTGGTGCACGTGGGAAATTAACTAAACTAAAAACACTCACTAATTGGTGAGGACGTGTCGAGAGACACAAGTGGTGCACCGTGGGTGCCCGATTGATAACAGCAAGAACAAAAGAACTAAAAGATGGCGAGACCAAGTCCCACCGTGATCGCCAAAAAAGCTGTGAGTGCTTAAAATGAGTGTGTGATTATCATGAAAAATCTATGTTGTTTAAGTGCAAAATAAACCTATTAAAGAAGAAACTAAGAAAAGTGATCGCCAGAAACTTTTGACTTAAAAGTTCCAAAAGTAAGAGTTTGATCGCCTACCTGTTTGAACGTAGGAGATGTTGAGCTCTTGGTTCCCCTCCTTCAACCGGCTGAAGAAAGAGAGCCCTTTCTTGTCTTTGTTCTTACTTTGATTGCTGTTGAGTTTGAGGATCGTCCAAAGTTCTTGTGATTTGTTTGTTTTCCTCCCCTTTTGATTCTCCTTTGTACCTTGAAGAAAATAGAAAGAAATGAAAGAACGATGAGAATTCAGGCAGAAGTAGTATCCATTCTAAACAGAGTTTTAAACATGCAACTAAACATAAAACTCACTTGTTGGGATGGTCTTTGAAACCCCTTTAAATTGGTTTTGAAGATGATGCTAGTGTGGTGTGTGTTGCATGGAGTGATGTGATGAAGAATGTAGAATTAATGAAGATGTGAATATGAAGAGAATGCAGAAATGAATTGAAAAACTTATGCCAGTTGGGTGAAGAATGGACGCTTTGATCTTCAATTGGGATGAAGATTGGATGGACGCCGACTTCTGGAAACAGCAGCACTTCGGCGTTTGGATGTCGTTGCTTCGATAATTCCAACTCTAACTTCAACTCTGATTCCAACTTCCACGCTAATTCAACTCTATTACCCATTGAAAATGCAAGGTATTTATAGACTTCCTCTGTGTCTGCGGATTTACATGGAGAAATTTGAGATTTATCCATCTTAACTAACAGATAAATACAGATTAATTCATCTTTATCTGTAATTATCTAAAACACGTCAACCATGGGAGACGTCTTTCAGATTGATTAAGATAAAGATAAACATCTGGTAAAAACTTATCTTTATCTGTAATTAGATAAAACGCGTCTACATGTATAGACGCCTTTTACACTAATTAAGATAAGGATAAACATCCGGAAGAGAAGTAGAAATAACTTAGAAAACCTAAAACGCGTCGTATCTTAAAGACGCCTTTTAGCTAATTAATCAACTGATTAAAATTCAAATTTAAACGTTAAAATAAGAATAAATTCTAAATGGCATCCACACGGGTAGACGTCTTTTAGACTTCTTCATATTTTAACTGAAATTTGAGTTAAAATCAATTTAATTGATTAACTTAAACATGTCTATTTGACCCGTCACTCAAAAAAATTAATAAAAATTAATCAATGATTAAATATCAGACCATTCTGAGGCATTATTATATGATATGAAATTTACTCGAAATGATGTCAAGATTAGCGTGTCTACAAATACTACAGTCGGTCAAATAATGATATGAATATATATATAGGGGTTGATTATGGTGAGTCTAGGGCTCCCTCAAAACTCCCTTTTCTCCATCTTAAAATGTAAAATAAAAAATTATAAAAAAAATTAAATATTCAAATACCCCAAATAGGTTCCATGGTGTAGTGGTTATCACTCTGCGCTCTGAATCCAGTGACCTGGGTTTGAATCCCGGTGGAACCTTCTTGATGTGATTTACGATTTATTTTCTAATGTAAGATAAGTAATTGTTACTATTTTCTTTTCTGGTATTTAACAAGCAAAAATATCCCCTAGGATTATACATTTTAGTTTTCGGTAAAAATGTCAAAAACTAGTAAAAATAATATATACTTTTGTTTCTACTTTTGCTCTCCTTTGATTTGAAAATGGATCTTAAAAAGGGATAAGAGACCTTTGACCTTTGAGACCTTTTGCTATTACCATTTTATTATCTATGGATCTTAAAAAAGGATAAGAGACCCTTGACCTTTGAGACCTTTTGCTATTACCATTTTCTTATCTTTGATATTAAATAAGTAAAAATGTCAAAAACTAGTAAAAACAGAAGGGAACATATATGTGATCCTCGACCTCTGAGACACTTAGCTACTATTGTTTTATTTTTTTTTATATTATATACATGACTTGCTTCGTTTTATCTTATGACATTAACCAAGTAAAAATGAATATATGAACATAAGAAACATCTCCCATGGCAGCCTCTAACTAATATCATCATTGCAAACAAGTACACTTTACCATTTTATTTTTTGATATTTATCAAGTTAAAGTATGGTTATTATTTACTAAATTATGATTAAAGATAAATAAATTGTCCTTCCTGTGTATACTTACTCCAGACTGTTTCATATCCGCATATATACTCACTTCACTTAAATAATGACAAGACTACAGTCAGTTAAATAATGATATGAATATATCTATAGTGTTGACTATAGTGAGCTCATGTCTCCCTCAAAACGCCCTTTTCTCCACCTTAAAAAATAAAATAAAAAATTATCAAAAAATTTTAAGTATTCCAATACCCCAAACAGGTTCGATGGTGTAGTGGTTATATAATCACTTCACTTAAATAATGACAAGACTACAGTCGGTCAAATAATGATATGAATATATATATAGGGGTTGATTATGGTGAGTCTAGGGCTCCCTTAAAACTCCCTTTTCTCCATCTTAAAATGTAAAATAAAAAATTATAAAAAAAAATTAAATATTCAAATACCCCAAATGGGTTCCATCGTGAAGTGGTTATCACTCTGGGCTTTGAATCCAACGACCTGGGTTCGAATCCCCATGGAACCTTCTTGATGTGATTTACGATTTATTTTTTTATGTTAGATAAGTAATTGTTACTGTTTTCTTTTCTGGTATTTAACAAGCAAAAATATCCCCTAGGGTTATACATTTTAGTTTTCGGTAAAAATGTCAAAAACTAGTAAAAATAATACATACTTTTGTTTCTATTTTTGCTCTCCTTTGATTTGAAAATGGATCTTAAAAAGGGATAAGCGACCTTTGACCTTTGAGACCTTTTGCTATTACCATTTTATTATCTATGGATCTTAAAAAAGGATAAGAGACCCTTGACCTTTGAGACCTTTTGCTATTACCATTTTATTATCTTTGATATTAAATAAGTAAAAATGTCAAAAACTAGTAAAAATAGAAGGGAACATATATGTGATCCTCGACCTTTGAGACACTTAGCTACTATTGTTTTATTGTTTTTTATATTATATACATGACTTACTTCGTTTTATCTTATGACATTAACCACGTAAAAATGAATATATGAACATCAGAAACATCTCCCATGGCAGCCTCTAACTAATATCATCATTGTAAACAAGTACACTTTACCATTTTATTTTTTGATATTTATCAAGTTAAAGTATGGTTATTATTTACTAAATTATGATTAAAGATAAATAAATTGTCCTTTCTGTGGATACGCACCCTAGACTGTTTTACATCCGCACATATACTCACTTCACTTAAATAATGACAAGACTACAGTCAGTTAAATAATGATATGAATATATCTATAGTGTTGACTATAGTGAGCTCAAGTCTCCCTCAAAACGCCCTTTTCTCCACCTTAAAAAATAAAATAAAAAATTATCAAAATTTTTAGGTATTCCAATACCCCAAACAGGTTCGATGGTGTAGTGGTTATATAATCACTTCACTTAAATAATGACAAGGCTACAGTCGGTCAAATAATGATATGAATATATATATAGGGGTTGATTATGGTGAGTCTAGGGCTCCCTCAAAACTCCCTTTTCTCCATCTTAAAATGTAAAATAAAATATTATAAAGAAAAATTAAATATTCAAATACCCCAAATAGGTTCCATGGTGTTGTGGTTATCACTCTGGGCCCTGAATCCAGCGACCTGGGTTCGAATCCCGGTGGAACCTTCTTCATGTGATTTACGATTTATTTTTTGATGTTAGATAAGTAATTGTTACTGTTTTCTTTTCTGGTATTTAACAAGCAAAAATATCCCCTAGGGTTATACATTTTAGTTTTTGGTAAAAATGTTAAAAACTAGTAAAAATAATAGATACTTTTGTCTCTATTTTTGCTCTCCTTTGATTTGAAAATGGATCTTAAAAAGGGATAAGCGACGTTTGACCTTTGAGACCTTTTGCTATTACCATTTTATTATCTATCGATCTTAAAAAAGGATAAGAGACCCTTGACCTTTGAGACCTTTTGCTATTACCAATTTATTATCTTTGATATTAAATAAGTAAAAATGTCAAAAACTAGTAAAAACAGAAGGGAACATATATGTGATCCTTGACCTTTGAGACACTTAGCTACTATTGTTTTATTGTTTTTTATATTATATACATGACTTGCTTCGTTTTATCTTATGACATTAACCACGTAAAAATGAATATATGAACATAAGAAACATCTCCCATGGCAGCCTCTAACTAATATCATCATTGTAAACAAGTACACTTTACCATTTTATTTTTTGATATTTATCAAGTTAAAGTATGGTTATTATTTGCTAAATTATGATTAAAGATAAATAAATTGTCCTTCCCGTGGATACGCACTCTAGACAGTTTTACATCCGCATATATACTCACTTCACTTAAATAATGACAAGACTACAGTCAGTTAAATAATGATATGAATATATCTATTGTGTTGACTATAATGAGCTCAAGTCTCCCTCAAAACGCCCTTTTCTCCACCTTAAAAAATAAAATAAAAAATTATCAAAAAATTTTAAGTATTCCAATACCCCAAACAGGTTCGATGGTATTGTGGTTATATAATCACTTCACTTAAATAATGACAAGACTACAGTCGGTCAAATAATGATATGAATATATATATAGGGGTTGATTATGGTGAGTCTAGGGCTCCCTCAAAACTCCCTTTTCTCCATTTAAAAATTTAAAATAAAAAATTATAAAAAAAAAATTAAATATTCAAATACCGCAAATAGGTTCCATGGTGTAGTGGTTATCACTCTGGGCTCTGAATCCAGCGAACTGGGTTCGAATCCCGGTGGAACCTTCCTGAAGTGATTTACGATTTATTTTCTGATGTTAGATAAGTAATTGTTACAGTTTTCTTTTCTGGTATCTAACAAGCAAAAATATCCCCTAGGGTTATACATTTTAGTTTTCGGTAAAAATGTCAAAAACTAGTAAAAATAATACATACTTTTGTTTCTATTTTTGCTCTCCTTTGATTTGAAAATAGATCTTAAAAAGGGATAAGAGACCTTTGACCTTTGAGACCTTTTGCTATTACCATTTTATTATCTGTGGATCTTAAAAAAGGATAAGAGACCCTTGACCTTTGAGACCTTTTGCTATTACGAGTTTATTATCTTTGATATTAAATAAGTAAAAATGTCAAAAACTAGTAAAAACAGAAGGGAACATATATGTGATCCTCGACCTTTGAGACACTTTGCTACTATTGTTTTATTGTTTTTTATATTATATACATGACTTGCTTCATTTTATCTTATGACATTAACCAAGTAAAAATGAATATATGAACATAAGAAACATCTCCCTTGGCAGCCTCTAACTAATATCATCATTGTAAACAAGTACACTTTACCATTTTATTTTTTGATATTTATCAAGTTAAAGTATGGTTATTATTTACTAAATTATGATTAAAGATAAATAAATTGTCCTTCCTGTGGATACTCACTCTAGCCTGTTTTACATCCGCATATATACTCACTTCACTTAAATAATGACAAGACTACAGTCAGTTAAATAATGATATGAATATATCTATAGTGTTGACTATAGTGAGCTCAAGTCTCCCTCAAAACGCCCTTTTCTCCACCTTAAAAAATAAAAGAAAAAATTATCAAAAAATTTTAAGTATTCCAATGCCCCAAACAAGTTCGATGGTGTAGTGGTTATATAATCACTTCACTTAAATAATGACAAGACTACAGTCGGTCAAATAATGATATGAATATATATATAGGGGTTGATTATGGTGAGTCTAGGGCTCCCTCAAAACTCCCTTTTCTCCATCTTAAAATGTAAAATAAAAAATTATAAAAAAAATTAAATATTCAAATACCCCAAATAGGTTCCATGGTGTAGTGGTTATCACTCTGGGCTTTGAATCCAGCGGCCTGGGTTCGAATCCCGGTGGAACCTTCTTGATGTGATTTATGATTTATTTTCTGATGTTAGATAAGTAATTGTTACTGTTTTATTTCCTGGTATTTAACAAGCAAAAGTATCCCCTAGGGTTATACATTTTAGTTTTCGGTAAAAATGTCAAAAACTAGTAAAAATAATAGATACTTTTGTTTCTATTTTTGCTCTCCTTTGATTTGAAAATGGATCTTAAAAAGGGATAAGAGACCTTTGGCCTTTGAGACCTTTTGCTATTACCATTTTATTATCTATGTATCTTAAAAAAGGATAAGAGACCCTTGACCTTTGAGACCTTTTGCTATTACCATTTTATTATCTTTGATATTAAATAAGTAAAAATGTCAGAAACTAGTAAAAACAGAAGGGAACATATATGTGATCCTCGACCTTTGAGACACTTAGCTACTATTGTTTTATTTTTTTTTATATTATATGCATGACTTGCTTCATTTTATCTTATGACATTAACCAAGTAAAAATGAATATATGAACATAAGAAACATCTCCCATGGCAGCCTCTAACTAATATCATCATTGTAAACAAGTACACTTTACCATTTTATTTTTTGATATTTATCAAGTTAAAAGTATGGTTATTATTTACTAAATTATGATTAAAGATAAATAAATTGTCCTTCCTACGAGTAAGCATTCTAGACCATTTTACATCCCCGTATATAATCACTTCACTTAAGTAATGACAAGACTACAGTCGGTCAAATAATGATATGAATATATATAGAGGGGTTGACTATAGTGAGCCTAAGGCTCTATCAAAACTCTCTTTTCTTCTTTTTAAAATATAAAATAAAACATTATCAAAATTTTTAAATATTCAAATACCTCAAATAGGTTCGATGATGTATTGGTTATCACTCTGGGCTTTGCATCTACTGACCTGTGTTCGAATCCCAGTGGGACCTTTTTAAGTGATTTATGATTTATTCTTTGATATTAGATAAGTAATTGTTACTGTTTTATTTTATGGTATTTAACAAGCACTAATATCACCTAGGGTTATACATTTTAATTTTCGGTAAAAATTTCAAAAACCAGTAAAAACAGAATCAGATACTTTTCTTTCTATTTTTGCACTCCTTTGATTTGAAAATGCATCATAAAAAGGGATAAGAGACGCTTGTCCTTTGAGACCTTTTGCTATTACCATTTTATTAGCTTTGATATTAAATAAGTAAAAATGTCAAAGACTAGTAAAACAGAAGTGAACGTATATGTGATCCTCGACCTTTGAGACCTTTAGCTATTATAGTTTTATTGTTTTTTATATTAAATACATGACTTGCTTCGTTTTATCTTTTGATATTGAACAAGTAGAAATGAATATGTGAAACATAAGAAACATCTCCCATGACACCCTCAAACTAATATCATCATTGTACAAGTACGCTTTACCATTTTATTTTTTGATATTTATCAAGTTAAAATATGGTTATTATTTACTAAATAATGATTAAAGATAAATAAATTGTCCTTCTTGTAGGTCAGCATTCTAGACCGTTTTACATCCGCATATATAATCACTTCATTTAAATAATGAGAAGAGTACAGTCGGTTAAATAATGATATATATATATATATATATATATGTATATATATATGTATATATATATATATATATATGTATATATATATATACATATATATATATATATATGTATATATATATATACATATATATATATATACATATATATATATATATACATATATATATATATACATATATATATATATATACATATATATATATATGTAGGGGTTGACTATAGTGAGCCCAGGGCTCCCTGAAAACTCCCTTTTCTCCATCTTATTAAATAAAATAAAAAATTATAAAAAATTTTAAATATTCCAATACCCCGAATAGGTTCCATGGTTTAGTGGTTATCATGTTGAGCTTTGAATCTAGCGACCTGGGTTCGAATCCCAGGGGGATCTTTTTAAGTGATTTACTATTTATTTTCTGATATTAGATAAGTAATTGTTACTATTTAACTTTCTGGTATTTAACATGCAACAATATCACCTAGGATTCTACATTTTAGTTTTCGATAAAAACGTAAAAAACTAATAAAAATAGAAGTAGATACTTTTGTTTCTATTTTTGCTCTCCTTTGATTTGAAAATGGATCTTGAACGGGGATAAGAGACCCTTGACCTTTGAGACCCTTGCTATTACCATTTTAATATCTTTGATATTAAATAAGTAAAAGTGTCAAAAACTAGTAAAAACAGAAGGGAACATATATGTGATCCTCGACCTTTGAGACACTTAGCTACTATTGTTTTATTGTTTTTTATATTAAATACATGACTTGGTTCATTTTATCTTATGATACTAAACAAGTAGAAATGAATGTATGAACATAAGAAACTTCTCCCATGACACCCTCTAACTAATATCATCATTGTAAATAAGTACCCATTACCATTTTATTTTATGATATTTATGAAGTTCAAGTATGGTTATTATTTACTAAACAATGATTAAAGATAAATAAATTGTCCTTCCTATGGGTAAGCATTCTAGACAGTTTTACATCTGCGTATATAATCACTACACTTAAATAATGACAAAACTACAGTCGGTCAAATAATGATATGAATATATATATAGGGGTTGACTATAGTGAGCATAGGGATCCCTTAAAAATCCCTTTTCTCCATCTTTAAAAATAAAATAAAAAATTATCAAAAATTTTAAATATTCAAGTACCCCAAACAGGTTCCATGGTGTAGTGGTTTTCATTCTGGGCTCTGAATCCAGTGACCTAGGTTCAAATCCCGATAGAACCTTTTTAAGTGATTTACTATTTATTTTTTGATATTTGATAAATAATTGTTACTATTTTATTTTCTGGTATTTAACAAACAACAATATCCACTAGGGTTATACATTTTAGTTTCGGTAAAAATGTCAAAAACTTGTAAAAACGGAAGTAGATACTTTTGTTTCTATTTTTACTCTCCTTTGATTTGAAAATGGATCTTAAAAAGGGATAAGAGACCCTTGACCTTTGAGACCCTTTGCTCTTACCATTTTATTATCTTTGATATTAAATAAGTAAAAATTTTAAAAACTAGTAAAAACACAGGTGAACATATATGTGATCCTCGACCTTTGAGACCTTTAGCTATTATAGTTTTATTTTTTAAATATTAAATACATGAGTTGCTTCATTTTTTATATTAAATAATGTCAAAAACTAGTTGTTGGGTCAGAGATTCGTCTGATCTGGATTGGGCGACTAGAACTCCTCCAAATCACAGAGATCTCCTCACCGCTCCTGCAAGACAGACACGAGGTCAGAGGAACCGGTTCTGATCCAGGGGAACCCCCTTCGATGCCTAAGTCAGGATACAAAAGAGAGAAAAGGCACTAGTTGTGTAGTTTGAAGCTTGGGACGTACCTTCTGAGGTTATTGGGGGTTACCTTTATAAGGGCAGGTTAACGGTAATCGGAGAGTCCGTAGGGAATATAGAGTAAGTCTGATCCCATCCCCGGGCGGGGCAGGATTCTGGCTTCCTTATCTGGTGTCGGTTTTCCTTATCAGTAGATCGGAGAAGGATTTAGAAAAGACTTCATTCGGCGGGAAGTCTCCCCACGTCTTGCAGGATGTCGGAGTCTGTTTCAGATTCAAAGGCCTCCCGCGAGAACCTATTCACATGGGCCGTAAGGACACACTGGGCCTTGACAAAAATGTTGGGCGCCTCTTATCGGGCCGGCCTACTCAGTACATAGGCCAGACTGAATCAGGCCCTCTCACTAGCCTCCTTGCTTCGAAGGGCAGCGCGCGGCCTTCGGAGTAGTCGAGCTCTAGGTGGGCCGACGCATTTAATACAGACGAGAAAGGGTCCTGACCCTCTGTATGAGGGCAGGAGGTCATGACTCAAAAAGGACACGCGCCACACCCACAAGCGAGCGCCGGTTCGACGGTCGTGCCTACCCGAGGCGAACGTCTCTTCATTTGCTATAGGAGGCGAAGGGCTTCCTCTGAACGGGCGCTTCCAACAAGCACCGGAAAGAGATATAGCCCATCTCACAATCTCAAGTGAATAATTTCTTCAAACAAAGTCATGTGAACGCTTCTTCTTGGGCTCGCCTTTCCTCCAACTCCTCTCTTGTCACTTGTTTTTCCATCACCCGTCTCTCGATGAGCCACCATGCAGCAATAGCGTCAAGGGATATGTTATACGCCAAGGGGGTTAAAGTGGATCGGGAAGCAATGCTGCCCTCCATCTACTCTGACGACCGTCTGGCGGAGTTCCGGGCAAAGTTTCAGATCCCTGAAGAGTATTGACTTAGCGTTCCTCAGCCCGAGGAGCACAACTACAGTCGGAGGACGCGTTCATTCATGGCTTACGAGGCCATGTTTGATGCGGGGTGCCGCCTACCAATCGTCGTGTGCATGGAGAGGTTGCTCAACTACTTTCAATTAGCGCCGGGGCAGATCATGCCCAACTCCTGGCGCCTGATAATGGTGTTCTTCATCTAGGCGAGAGAGCTTGGATGCACGAACCCTTCGCCAGCAATGTTGCAACTCGCCTTTCAGCCGAAGAGAGCGGCAAAGCTCGGCAACCGAGGTTTCGTCCAGCTCGAGGCCCGGGATAAGGCCCTATTTTCCCTCACCAGGTTCAGCAAGGTTGCTCACTAGAAGGATTGCTTCTTTTGGGTGACCGAGCGGGAAGGGGGACGTTGGCCATTTCTTATTACTTTCAAAGACCTCGCCGTTGGGCCCTCCCTTGACCTTCCACTACCCCCGATCCCTCAATAGGATATTGACATAGTGGTGACCCTTCAACAAGCGCGCCCTCCCGACATCAGTGAGGTGCTGACGGAAGACCGATTAGTGGCAACAAGCCTGAGCGGTCTGGCGGCCCCTGGTAAGTGCTTCTTGATTATGGTTTATAACCTATCATCCCATTTTTTCTTTTTGTAGCTGGTCAGTAACTTTACTCATGCCTCAGGGATTGGCACTTGCCCCCCTCAACAAGTAAGGTGGGAGGCTTCTACTATGGCCTCCCCTCAGGATCCCAAAGGGCTGCCGGGGTGACTATAGCTGAACCTGGCGTGGTTTACAAGTACCTCCGTCCAGATGTCGAGAAGCGAATCAAGAAAAGGGGCGACCGACCGACCTCGAGTAGGTCCGACCCCATCGTATACCCAACATGCCAGGGGCTTGGTTATGAAAGGGTATTGCTACTGGGAGTCGGTTCGGGAGAGCCCCACTAGCGATGGCGAGAAAGGAACCATGATGTTATAGCCATCTTGGCAGCATCCCGAGCGAGCCACCAGACGACAGAGGGTTCTCCCGAGTCCTGCCTTCTATTGGCGCAAGTGTTTCGGGGTAGAGCAGCTCTTCTGGATCCAAAGGTGAGCGGTCCGGAGGAGGTGGGCTCGCCCACCTCGGGAGAACTGACGTCGACTTTGACGCCCAACGGGGTAGAGGAAGGCGAAGAAGGAGGGGAGGGGGGAGCCGCAGGAAGCGAGGAAGGCGTCGAAGAGAGCGTTGAGGAAGGCGAGGAAGGCGCCGAGGAGCCGGCCTTTTGCAACAAGAATGGGCCGTGCACTCTTTGTTGGGTTCTCATGTTTCTTCGGATCACTCACGCAGCAGAAAATAAAATGAAATAAACGATCCGTTCCCGTTTCAAAAATACTAAAAATCAGATTAACGGATAATCGGTTCTTACCGTGTGCGGATTCGAATCAGCAATCGATCAGTTTCGTCGGTATGACACCGCAAGCTGCTCAAGCGCCCGGCCTCTAGCGGATTCCACGCGATCCTCCTCACGACGGATATCCTCACGTTCCTCGTTCTTCGCAGCCCATGAAGCTTCCGCCGTTCGTCGCAACGCACGGACGATTTCCCGTCGAACGGGAGTCGGAGAAGCGGCGGAGCAGATCCGGGGATCCTGATTCTTATCTGGGGCACCAGAGAGAGAGAGAAAGAGAGGAGGGGCGGCTAGGGTTAGCAACAACTTGGCCTGCTCAGCCCGTTCACTATATTTTATACTAACCGCGCGGTTTTTCATCCCTCGGTTTACATAAAACCCACTTATTTATCCATCGCCTTGAGAAGTTTTTGCGTGTGACCCTCTAGGCCCAACAACCAGTCCGGTTAATGGCCCAATAAGTCCAGTGACTCCTCACTGGCCCGATTAATCAATTAATAACTCATATTAACTAATTAATCAACATAATCAATGTCGCACATCGAATTCAGTCGGGCCTCCGATCACGTTGGGTGCCAAGCAACACCGCGTGAACCTGGAAGATATCGGGGTTAAGTAACCTACTCTTGGAACCTTTCCGCCGATAGTTGCTGCGCGGATATAATCATTCATTCGTACAATGTTCTCGAGTCGACTCAGGGAATGGTGTACTGTCAAACCCTAACCGGTCAACTCACTTGGATTAGATGCCGTTGATGAATATAGGAAAACTCCTCTCCCGATATTATCGTCCGCCCTGGCCAGGGAGTTTCGCGCATCCTTCCTAGAGCATTCTTTCTCATCGTACTGAGAGCGAATAATTCCTTATTGACACACAATTTCCTTTGACGGTATTCCGCTATACTCGATCCTTAGCTGTTTAGAATCCCATAGTTAGAGATTCATAAACCAAGGTCAAAGCACAGAAGTCCACCGACAAGGTGTCCCTTGTGTCTCAGGTCCAAGGACCATCCATGCAACTGCGACAATAGAATCAAGCTGGTTGACAGTAAGGTACAATACCATCCAGCGATTCAGTCGGATTAGTTTAGTGAACTCATTCTCTAATGAGCACCTACATATTTGCCTTAGTGTCTCTACACAAGTGACTTATGAGATCATTCACCCTCATCATATGAGTAGGAGTAATCTGTACTAGTCTAACCGGATATCCGATGTCCTTCTCGGATATCCTCCGACGAAGAACGATTAAGAATATGTGTGTTTAAGTGATCAATCTCATTAGTATGATCTCATTATAATCTGATCACTATCGCACATATTCACGGACTTCATTATGAGACGATAATAACGAATTATACATAATGAATATTATGCCATCATATATTAATAAATGAGCTAGATTACAAAGTAATATTGGCTTGTAAGCCACCTAAGACTAACAATCTCCCACTTGGACTAAAGCTAATCACCTTTATGTACCAAACCTGTAGTCTCTAGGTGACGCTCAAACACATTTTGAGCCAACGGCTTAGTCAGTGGATTTGCTACATTGTTGACAGATGGAACTCTTTCCACCACTACATCTCCTCTGGATATAATCTCTCTGATTAGATGAAAGCGCCTTAGAATATGCTTCGATTTCTAATGAGACCGCGGCTCTTTCGCTTGTCCAATAGCTCCATTGTTGTCGCACAACAACAGAACAGGTTCAGAGATACTGGGAACTACGCCAAGGTCGGTGATGAATTTCTTTAACCACACTGCTTCCTTGGCGGCTTCAGTTGCAGCAATGTACTCAACTTCAATCGTCGAATCTTCAGTGGTTGCTTGCTCGGAACTATTCCAGCACACTGCGCCTCCGTTTAATGTAAATACAAATCCAAATGTAGACTTGCTATCATATGGATATGACTGGAAATTCGAGTCAGTAAAGCCTCGCAGTTTCAAGTCATCTTCTCCGTAGACAAGAAACATATCCTTAGTTCTTCTTAAGTACTTAAGGATACATTTCACTGCCTTCAAGTGCTCTTTGCCTAGATCAACCTGAAATCTACTCGTAACACTTAGAGCCTATACAACATCAGGCTGTACACATAGCATGGCATACATGATAGATCCTATAGCAAAGGCATAGGGTACTCTATCTATGAATGCCCTCTCATCAAGAGTCTTAGGAGACTGCTCATTTGAGAGATTTATTCCATGTTTCATCGGTATGAGACCTCTCTTGGAATTTTTCATGCCAAACCTTTTGATCTATCTCTATAGATCTGTATTCTCAATACGTAGGATGTTTCTCCCAAATCCTTTATGGAGAAATTTTTCGACAGCCAGATCTTTACCGATGACATCATAGCTACATCATTCCTAATGAGTAGTATGTCGTCTACGTAAAGAACTAAGAAGGTGACTGCATTCTCATTGGTCTTCTTGTACACACAAGGCTCATCTTCATTCTTAATGAAGTCATAAGACTTGACAGCCTCGTCAAATCTTATGTTCCAGCTCCGGGAAGCTTGCTTCAGTCTATAAATGGATCTTTGAAGCTTGCACACTTTATCTGGAGATTTTTTGGATGTGAAACATTCTGGTTGTATCATATACACCTCTTCCTCAAGGTTACCGTTGAGAAAGGCAGTCTTCACATCCATCTGCCAGTTCTCGTAATCGTAGTGTGTAGCTATGGCGAGTAGAACTCTGATCGACTTTATCATGGCAACTAGTGAGAAAGTCTCGTCATAGTCAATTCCTTACCTTTGACGATATCCCTTTGCCACTAACCTTGCCTTATAAGTATTGATCCTTCCATCAGCACCGATCTTTCTCTTAAAGATCCACTTGCATCCGATGGGTACAATACCCTCGGACAAGTCTTCTAAGTTTCAAACTTAGTTGGTGTGCATAGACTGGATTTCTGAGTTCATAGCTTCTCGCCATTTCTTGGCTTCTGGGCCTTCTATGGCCTCGTGGTAGGTTTTAGGATCATCATCCTCATTATATTCTACCTTAGACTTACCTTCATCGATATGTCCCACATATCGTTCGGGGTAGTCTAGGTAATCTACCAGATCTACGAGGCTCATTTGTTTGTACCTGAACAGATTCAGGAACTGATATCTCATCTGACGATAGTGCAGTTGTTTGGAGATCTGGAACCTCTTCCAGTACTATTTTACTCCCACTGTCCTCTTGGAGAAGGTATTCATCTTCCAGAAAAACAGCTTTCCTAGCGACAAACACCTTTTGTTCACCAGGACGGTAAAAATAATATCCAAAGGTTTCCTTTGGATATCCTACAAATCTGCATTTATCAGTTCGCGATTCCAGCTTGTCTGGATCATGCCTCTTTACATGAGCAGGACAACCCCAGACTTTAACATGTTTAAATTCTTGTTTCTTGCCTTTCCATATTTCATATGGAGTAGAGGCCACAGACTTGTTGGATACTATGTTAAGTATGTATGTTGATGACTCTAGAGCATACCCTCAAAGAGACACTGGTAATCCCGAAAAGCTCATCATGGATCGCACCATATCCAACAAGGTGCGATTCCTTCTTTCTGATATACCATTCATCTGTGGTGTATATGGAGGGGTCAGCTAAGAAAGGATACCATTATCCTTTAAGAATTGTGTGAAATTAGTACTCAAGTATTCTCCGCCCCGATCTGATCGAAGAGCTTTAATACTCTTTCCTAACTGCTTCTTTACTTTATTTTTGAACTCTTTGAAATTCTCAAATGCTTCCGACTTGTACTTTATTAAGTATACATAGCCAAATCTTGAGAAGTCATCGGTGAACGTGATGAAATATGAAAAGTCACCTTTGGTTTGGGTGGACATTGGACCACATACATATGAATGTATTAATCCTAGAATATCCTTAGCACGTTCTCCATGTCCAGTACATGGAGATTTTGCCATTTTCCCCATAAGGCAGAATTAACATGTTGCAAACCATTCATAATCGAATGCAATTAAATAACCATACTTGTGCAACTTTTGCAACCTACTTTCACCAATGTGTCCAAGTCTACAATGCCACATGTAGGCTTGGTTCACACAATTCTTGCTCTTCTTAAGAGCATTATCAATATGAAGATTGTAATAAGAAACATCTAAGAGATATAAACCGTTGACTAAAGATGTCGAAGCTATTGATTTATTACCATAATAAATCGAACAACTTCTATTCTCAATAGACAACCTATATTCTATCTTGTCCAAACAAGATATTGATATGATGTTCTTTATTATGTTAAGAACATAATAACAATATTCTAATGATAAGAGGTCTTCCGATGGAAGTCTGAGGTTTGCTGTCCCAACAACAATCGCCACAACTTTTGCGCCGTTTCCTAGCCTCAATTCCACCTCGCCTTTTCTCAGCTTGCGCTTACTTGTCAGCATCTACACATCATGGCAGATATGAGAAGTACATCCAGTATCTAATACCCAAGATGTGGAATCTCTAACTGACAAGTTGATATCTATCATATACATATCTGAAGCTTCAGACAGCTTCACCTTTCCATGATCTTTATCATTAAGGAACTCCTTGCAGTTCCTATTCTAGTGACCATTCTGCTTACAGTAAAAGCAGTCATCTTTTACTACTTCTTTACCTTTGTCCTTCGATCTTTTATTGTTAACTATCATCTCTGCGTCAAGGGCATCCAATGTCGGTTCAGCAGGAGGATCAGCTCCAAGGACATAGTCAATGTGCTTAGATCTGAAGACATTCTTCAGGTTTCTGAACCAATCCGAGTAGTTCAGGCTAGTCAAACATTTGGCATCAAGTATGCCATTGAGTGGGTTATTCGACAACATAATTTCCTACAGGAGATGAATAAAATCTATTTAACAGATGTTCAATTATTAAAATTTAAAACAAGACATGGTCTTTTATTCAAGTTTTAACTCCCACTGATTTTCGACGGACTGTATAACCCTCAACTATACAGAACAGGAGACGCCGATAGTCTCCTAGTGGGGATCAGAATCTCAATGACTTGTAATATAGTCTTGTGGATAGTACAACAAACTGTAATACAATCAAAGAGCACCCATCTCATGGGACTTGCAACTCCTTGCAATATCCGATCATATCTTCGGTCCCCAGAGATTTAATGGCCTTGTGGATAGCACAACAAGCCACTAATTCTGGTCTAAGCTAACCATCGTTACGAGACGAGCATAAATTTGCATGCATCCCTTATGAATAGCACAACCAAGCTACATGATTCCTCTACCCCGATCAAATAAGCATCTAATGCCATAGCCACAGTCTCTCCTCACAATTAAATAGGCCTTGTGGTAACACAACAAACCTGCCTAAAGTGATTTGAATCCTATAACTATAATGATGGTGGACCACGCGGTAAGTTCTTAACTACTCACGTTACGGCTTAGATTAATTTAGTCGAGGGTATTTAGATAACTTTTATCTTGGTCTCTCCTAGGTGATCGTATATAAACATATTGTATATATTTACTAAATACTATACCTGCCTTGATTCACAATCAAACATAAAACAATGCATCTCATACATGTCATTAGTGTGGTCATGGATAGCACAATGGGTTTGATTGGAGCCATCAGTTAAACGCACATATTATCTAACACAACAATTATATTAGATAACTTGCAAACTCATAGGCAAGAGATCTTCATCAAATCGCCTTCCTGGTTGCAGCTGTGGATCGTCCTCACTCCTTCCTCGATTGCTTCGATCAGATTACAATAATTCTAGAATTACATGTAAAATAGAAGAAGGCCTTATGGCGAGTACAAGAGAGAGAGAGGCAGAAGTACATCGGATTATGAGAGAGATAGAGGTACGCAGACCTCTATTTATTAATAAATAATAAATATCCATCATTCATCTACGATCCACACAAAACATTCATCACATGAATAATTTAAAAATGCATATCTATGACCACGAAGTGTTTTATACAATCCACACAAGATAAGCACATCACATGGCTAAAGTAAGAGTTTTTCAAAATAAATATCTTTGGCTTTCAAAAAGTTGGGTTCCAATTAAAATTGGTATTTGAATTTCGAAAAACTCTTTTAATTAACTTAATGTGCAATTAAATCAAATTCAAAAGCATAAAACATACATCACAAGTGCATACACTCCAAATTAATAATTCCATATTATTCCATGCAATTAGAATATTTCTAATAATAAAAACAATCTAACATTTAGATTAAACCACATTAATAATCTAACAATTAGACTATTAATAATTAAAAACTAATCTAACTCTTAGATCAGTCTAACAAAGTTAATTAATAATTTAACACTTAAATTAATAATCAACTATAATTAATTATTAACTACTAACCTAACACTTAGATTAGTCAATTAATGTTAATTATTAATTTAACTCTTAAACTAATAATTAACACTAACTAATTAATAACTAATTAATCTAACTCTTAGATTAGTTAATTAATGTTAATTAATAATCTAACACTTAAATTATTAATCAACACCAATTAATTAATAATTATCATCTAACACTTAGATTAGTTAATTTAAAATTAATCATTAATCTTAACACTTAAATTAACAATTAACTCTAATTAACTAACAATTACTAATCTAATCCTTCGATTAGAAGATTAATATTAATCATTAGTTAAACACTTAAACCAATAATTAGTAATTCCTAATTAAACCATTATATTAGTTAATCAAAATTAATCATCAATTTAACAATTAAACTAACAATTAATTCTAATTAACTAATAACTACTAATTTAACATTTAAATTAGTCTATTAAAATTAATTATTAATTTAACACTTAAATTAATAACTAATTTTAATCAATTAACAACTACTTGTTAATATAATGATTCCAAAATCATTAATGCCCAAATAAATGAAAATTGAATAATAAATTTAATCTTTAAAACAATTTTAAATTAAATTGAAATCCAATTTAATACTTTATTTAAATGGGCATGAGGTTTAATTAGAGATTGGGGTTTTTATTAAATTGGATTTAATAGGCTATTGGGCTCAGCCCATTTGGGCCGAGCAGGCTCGGGCCCTGCAGGGCCTGGGCCCGAGCTAGGGCGCGTCTCGGCTCAGGCCCGGTCCAGCCAGGGCCCCTGCCCGGTCGGACCGGTCGACAGCCTCCTGCAACCCGACGCCCACCCTCCCCACCCGAATCCTAAGCCCTAAAGCAGCTGTAGGTGGAGGAAAGGGGGTGCAGCGACACCGAAGGCCGGAGCCCCGCCGTCGCCCGGCCCCGCTGGCATCGCCCCTGTTGGGTTCTCGGGTTTCTCTGGATCTCCCGCGCAGCAGAAATAAAAATAAAAACGGAGATCCGTTCCCGTTTCGAAAAACTACAAACTATGATTATCGGATAATCGATTCTCACCGTGTGCGGATTCGAATCCGCAACCGTTCGGTTCCGTCGGTGCGACATCGCAAGCCGCGCAAGTGCCCGGCCTCTAGCGAAGTCCATGCGATCCTCCTCGCAATGGATATCCTCACATTCCTCATTCTTCGCAGCCCACGAAACCTCCGCCGGTCGCCGCAACGCGGAGACGATTTCCCATCGAACGGGATTCGAAGAAGCGGCGGAACAGATCTGGATCTGTCTGGACGCCAGAGAGAGAGAGAGAAACAGAGGAGGGGCGGCTAGGGTTAGCAGCAGCTTGGCCTGCTCAGCCCGTTTGCTATGTTTTATACTAACCACGTGATTTTTCATAAAAACTCCCGGTTTGTATAAAACCCACTTATTTATCCATCGCCTTGAGAATCATTTGCGTGTGACCCTCTAGGCCCAATTACCAATCAAGTTAATGGCCCAACAAGCCCAGTGACTCCTCACTGGCTTTATTAATCAATTAATAATCCTTTATTAATTAATTAATCAATCGAATTGATGTCGCACACCGAATTTGACCAGGCCTCCGATCACGTTGGGTGCCAAGCAACACCGCGTGAACCCGGAAGGTATCGGGGTTAAGCAACCCACTCTTGGAACCTTTTCGCCAACAGTTACCGAGTGGATATAATCCTTCATTCGTACAATGCTCTCGAGTCAACTCAGGGTATGGCGTGCTGCCAAACCCTAACCGGTCGACTCACTTGGATTTGATGCCGCTGATAAATATCGGAAAACTCATTTCCCAATATTATCGTCCGCCCTGGCCAGGGACTTTCGTGCATCTTTCCTAGAGCATTCTCTCTCTAAGTACCGAGAGTGAATGATTCCTTATTAACACACAATTCCCTTCGACGGTATTCCGCTGTACCCAATCCTTGGCATTTTAGAATCCCGTGGCTAGAAATTCGTAAATCAAGGTCAAAGCACAAAAGTCTATCGACAAGGTGTCCTTGGTGTCTCAAGTCCGAGGACCATCCATGCAACTACGACAATAGAATCAAGCTGGTTGACAGTGAGGTACAATATCATCCAGCGATTCAATCGGATCAGTTCAGTGAACTCATTCTCCAATGAGCACCTACAGATTGGCCTTAGTGTCTCCACACAAGTGACTTATGAGATCAGTCACTCTCATCATATGAGCAGGAGTAATCTGTACTAGTCTAACCGGATATCCGATGTCCTTCTCGGATATCTTCCGACTATGAACGATTAAAAATATGTGTGTTTAAGTGATCAGTCTCATTAGTATGATCTCATTATAATCTGATCACTATAACACATATTCACGGACTTCATTATGAAACGATAATTAATGCGATTTACATATAATGAATATTATGTCATTAATAAATGAACGAGATTTACATTGTCAGATTGGCTTGTAGGCCACCTAAACCTAACAGCCCCATGGCCGGCAACGCCGCCGGTGCCAACGGGCTTGCCGGCGGTGGCCAGTTCTTCCCCAAAGGCAGGCCGAGCCTCCTTAAATCTCCCAAAAAATCCCGGTTTTCTTCAAACGAAAAACATAGGAAGAGGAAGACTTAGGGCTTGATTTCGCAGCCCTCCAAGGGCACTTCGGCGCCAGCAATGATGGCCGGTGGACAGTGGTGACTATCCCTTGGGGATCCGGGGTCCCGGCCCGCCATCCCAACGCTTGGGAAGCCCGTACGAAGCCGCCGAAAAACTCCCCGTTCTTTATTCCATGAAGTACACAAAAACCCCAAATAAATTTTGAAAATTTGCAAGAAAATAATTTGATTAACTGTGTTCATCGCATGAACATAGATCTAACAATTAATCGAAGTTATAGCATGGAATAACTCATGAAAAAATTAATTTCGGAGATCGAAACGGGACAAGAAACAATGGAACTGATACCACTGTTGGGTTCTCGTGTTTCTCCGGATCGCTCACGCAGCAAAAAATAAAATGAAATAAATGATCCGTTCCCGTTTAGAAAATACTAAAAACCAGATTATCGGATAATCGGTTCTTACCGTGTGCGGATTCTAATCCGCAACCAATCGGTTCCGTCGGTGTGACACCGCAAGCCGCGCAAGCGCCCGGCCTCTAGCGGAGTCCACGCGATCCTCCTCGCGACAGATATCCTCACGTTCCTCGTTCTTCGCAGCCCACGATGTTTCCGCCGTTCGCCGCAACGATCGCCGCAACACGCGGACGATTCCCGTCGAACGGGAGTCGGAGAAGCAGCGGAGCTGATCCGGGGATCCCGATTTTTGTCTGGGGCACCAGAGAGAGAGAGAGAAACAGAGAAGGGGCGGCTAGGGTTAGCAACAACTTGGCTTACTCAGCCCGTTCGCTATATTTTATACTAACCGTACTGTTTTTCATAAAAACCCTCGGTTTATATAAAACCCACTTATTTATCCATCGCCTTGAGAATCTTTTGCGTATGACCCTCTAGGCCCAATAACCAGTCCAATTAATGGCCCAATAAGTCCAGTGACTCCTCACTGGCCTGATTAATAATAAGTCATATTAATTAATTAATCAACCGAATCAATGTCGCACATCGAATTCAGTCGGGTCTCCGATCACGTTGGGTACCAAGCAACACCGCGTGAACCCGGAAGGTATCGGGATTAAGTAACCCACTCTTGGAACCTTTCCGCCGACAGTTGCCGCGTGGATATAATCCTTCATTCGTACAATGCTCTCGAGTCGACTCAGGGTATGGTGTACTGTCAAACCCTAACTGGTCAACTCACTTGGATAAGATGTCGCTGATGAATATCAGAAAACTCCTTTCCCGATATTATCGTCCGCCCTGGCCAGGGACTTTCATGCATCTTTCCTAGAGCATTCTCTCTCATCGTACCGAGAGCTAATGATTCCTTATTGACGCACAATTCCCTTCGACGGTATTTCGCTATACCCGATCCTTAGCTGTTTAGAATCCCGTGGTTAGAGATGCATAAACTAAGGTCAAAGTACAGAAGTCTACCGACAGGGTGTCCTTGGTGTCTCAGGTCCGAGGACCATCCACGCAACTACGACAATAGAATCAAACTGGTTGACAGTAAAGTACAATACCATCCAGCGATTCAATCGAATCAGTTTAGTGAACTCATTCTCTAATGAGCACCTACATATTCGCCTTAGTGTCCCACACAAGTGACTTATGAGATCAGTCACTCTCATCATATGAGTAGGAGTAATCTATACTAGTCTAACCAGATATCCGATGTCCTTTTCGAATATCCTCCGACTAGGAACGATTAAGAATATGTGTGTTTAAGTGATCAGTCTCACTAGTATGATCTCATCATAATATGATCACTATCGCACATATTCACGGACTTCATTATGAGACGATAATAACGAATTATACATAATGAATATTATGCCATCATATATTAATAAATGAACTAGATTATAAAGTCATATTGGCTTGTAGGCCACCTAAGACTAACACTCTTCGTCGATGGAAGAGGTGGAATCTCTGAACCCCCCGCCACTACAAAGGCTCCGTTGGGGTGACCGCCTAGCAGGTATGCGAACTTCCTCCTTGTTCTAATTCGCCCGGTCATCGAACAAGCTTCAATGTTGGTCTTTTTGCTTCTAGGAGTGACAATTGGGAGCGGGCCTAAGGACGGAGTGATCGATCCCCCAGTTGTAGAGCTTGAAGGGGCGGCGGATGCCGGCGAGAGACCGGTGGTAGGGGTGACCGAGTTTCCGGTCACGTAACTCGGGAAGCCGGCATTAGGCGGCAAGGCACTGGGAGCAAAGTAGGTCGAATCCCAGGACCCAGCGGTGGTGGTGCGGGGATCGAGTAGTCTAGCAAGGCCCCGTATGGGGACGAAACCTTAGCTTAAGGAAGGGGTCGGCGAAGGTGCCCGTCCTCTAGTGCCCTGTCCCACTGTGGAGGGAGGAGGTGTCCTGCTTTCGTTGGTGGCTGATGCCGAGGTTCGGGCCTCTCAATTCTGTTTGGAGAGGCTCCGACACTCGCATGTCCTATCGGCATGTGCACCACCGCTGAAGAGGCTGGGATCATCTCCAGGTTGTCTTGCCTCTCGAGGGGAGCAGTCGGCTATCGAGGTGGGGCCGAAAGTTTGCCCAGAGCTTGCTCTTGACGCTCCGCCGGTGGAGGGTGCGTCCGTTGATGTCCTATCCTCCAAGCTTTTTCCCTTTCTGTCTCAGGCCAATCTTCATTTAGTGGCCTTGTGTAATCTTTGGAGGGACGAGGCTCGCTGGTCGGAAACTTTGCAGTGGGAGCTTTCGGACTCGTCGGAGGAAGTCCTCCGCCTCTGCGGTTGACTGGCAGGGGTGGAATCTTCAGCAACGTAGATGGGGGAATACCTGGCGAATCCTCGTTGGGAACTGGATGCCTTACGCTGAGAGGCCGACGACCGGGACGAATGCACGTTTATTCAATATCAGAAAACTCCTTTCCTGATATTGAGTTCGCCCTAACCAAGGACTTGCACATTTAACCTGGAGCATTCTCTCTCTAATTACTGAGAGAAAATGATTCCTTATTGACACACAATCATCTTTGAAGGTCTTTCGTTGAGCCCGATCGCATGACTGACTAGAATCCTATGGATAGGAATCCATAAGTCATGGTCAAAGCCCAGAAGTCTACCAATAAAGAATCTTTAGTGTCTCAGGTCCGAAGACCATCAACGTTATTATGACGATAGATCAAGCTGGTTGACAATTAAGTAACTTACCATCCAGCAATCTATGTCGGATCAGTTCAGTGAACTCATTCTCTAATAGACACCTACATGTTCAATATAATGTCTCCACACAAGTGACTATGAGACCCAATCACCTTCATCATATGAGCTGAGGTAACCTGTATTAGTCTAACCAGATGTCTGATGTTCTTCTCGGATATTCACTGACTAGAAATAATTAAAAATGTATGTTTATAGATTTTTAGTCTCATTATTGTGATCTCATCACAATCTGATAATCATTACATACATTCATACACTTTACTATGATACAATTGATATTAAAAGAGACAATTTACACATAATAAATATTTATTGTCATTAATAAATGAACAAGAATAAGATTGATTGACTTATACTACACGGAACTAAAAGGCTCTGCACCATCGCCGGCAGGGAAGATCCACTTGTCTAGGCTATCTTTCTCCATGAAATCATAAAGGACGAGGTCGCCCCCTTCCTTCTTCTGGCACCAACCCTTCAGTCCCACCAGATTTCGCTGCTTCAGTCACCCCAGGCTAGACACCTCCGTCAAGAACTGCCTCACCTCCTCCCCATTGTTATGGGAGAACAGCTTAACGACCATTTGTGCTGCCCCCAAGTCCCACCTGTACACCCTCCTGTTGCCGTCGCCATGGATGCAGTTCTAGTTGGAGAATGTGTCAGTGGCGGCGGAGATGTCATGGTAAGCCATGCAATGAGGCCAGTATTCAAACTCCCAGTCCTCCACTGGCTCTTCTTCTTGTCCGTCGACACCAGGTCCTCCTGTTTTGGCCCTCTTCTTCTGATTCCTATGCCGCCACATCACATACAGAAACACTGAGGTGATGCTGAAGACTGCCACAGCCGTAGCCGACATTCCGACTACGACGCCCTTGGCACGCTTATTGTGCCCGTCCTTTGGTGGCACAGAGTTGGGGAAATGGGAGGTGTCTAGGTCCTCGCTGAGGGAGGAATTGCATGCTGAAGCTCCAGCCAAGTATCCTGTGGTGCTCCACCAGCACTCCTTGGCGTTGCAGAACCCAACATACATCTCGTCCAAGAACACGTTCGACAGGTCCCTAGTCACAGTGCCACCAGCGCCATGGTGACGTTCAGACGTCCCTCGACGTAGTCGGCCCATGCCTGGTAGTTCAACCTGTCCTTCAGTCCTAGGTCTATGAAAGAGGAGGAAGATGACGATGTGCTGTCCAGCCAGTACCCTGCCGGCAGGCGGCGACGAAGGTGAGAGAGTAGAGGTTGACGTTGACGTGGTCGGGGGATGCGGAGAACTCTTAGTTCCGGAACACGTCAAACTTGACATAAAGGACCTAGTTGGCCTGGTCCCCATTGGTGGTGCGGTTGAAGAGCCACACGTTCTGCACGGTGGTGGGATGCCATGGGACGGCGAGAACAGGAAGGCAAAGCCATGGCCTGCCACTCTGCCCCGGATGGGAGCGACGGAGACGTGCAAGGCGGAACTACGTGAGGAAGGCTGATGGGAGCAGATGAGGAGATGTGTGTTTTTGCCGTTGATTAGATCCAACTGATTGGATCTAACGGTCACTGTGAAAAGTGTTAACAGGCAGGCATTTTCTTTTATGTTAATTAGTAACAGAAAGGTTTATATATATACTGTAGTGCGAATGCTACAATGTGTGCGGATAAACCCTAAACCCTAAACCTCATGGATAAACCGCATGTTTAAAAGAAATCAAAATTATGATAAAATTTTTAATATTCAGCTCTCCCCTCAAAATAAGTTTTATAACTTAAGTTTCATCATTAGATTGTGAAGCTTTCAACATAAATCGTCCAATTTTACATTCGTATGAATACTAAAATTTTAAAGGACGAGAGCAATCTTAAGATATAATATGATAAATTTTTTATTTTTTTATTATTTTTTTATAATTTTTAAAAATCAAAATTTGTATGTACCTGATAGACGGTTAAAATCAAGTTTCAAGATTGAATCACGATCGGACAGCCAAAATAAGACCACAAAGAATAGAAATAATCTTAAAGGATTTATTGAATATTTAAATGTTAATAAAAATATTTTTTAAAATACGAAGATGGGATTCAAAAAAATGTGTACGCACTGTAGGCATTCTAGCATTTCTTTCTCTTATATATATATATATATATATATTTCCTGTTACAAGTAGGGGAGTAAACGGGTCAAGACCCGACCTGAAAATAAAGGATCCGAGTCCGAACCGGAAACACTGACCCGAATCCGGATCCGAATCCGAATTTGGATTTAACTTGATCTATCGATCCGGGTTTCGGTTCTAGATCCGAAATCCGTAACCTCTGCACAACTTTTTTTTTCTGTTTTCATATCTGGATTTGGATTTACAAGTTCCTTTACTCTGATTTCAAATTGGATCACTGTATGTAGTCAATAACAGTGGAAAATTAAATCACCGGGTTCCAAAACCATTATCTACGGAGAGATATCCAAGTCCAAAGTATTTAAGTAAAATAACAAAAAACTGCCTTGCCTCAGCGGTCCAATACATGTAACAGACGTACTGCATGCACGGCTTTTTTCGAGAAAAGCTTCGGAGCTGTATGTCTACAACACTGCCACATACTATATTATGATAATTAATACATATATTAATTTACTACAGGATGGGTGAACCTTGGAAATAAACACAAACTGTGCGCTCAAAACGGGTCGCCGACTTCATCAGAGATCTCAAGGCCGCCTCCCACCAACCCCTACGATGCGCCCTCATCGAGCTCCAACCTAGGCAACCACTCCAGTCCTGAGATCTACCTCTCCTCCTTCGCCTCCAATGGCTCCCCCGTAGCTGTCGACAAAGAAAACTCCTCCAGGGACGCCCACGACATGGGGGAGGTTCACAAAGATGGCTTGGTCGGAAGTTCCACAGGCGCCGCCTCACATGGGCTAACTTCCTCCTATCCACGCACATATACAGCTTCGACTCTTGGCCAATGTCCCACCCCACCTCCTGCACTGGATTTGGACCTTGTGCTCCCTGCCACCATCACCGAAATGGGTCTCGGTCGAGTATAGGGCACTCCCCACTACTTGCTCCTTCTGGCTGATTATGGAGAACTCGGCCCGCCGGTATCGTACTTAGCGGTGGAAATGTCCTGCCTCCACCACGGAGTCGCCGGCGACGCTCGCAAGCTTCACAGAGGAGTGCCCGTGGGGAAACGCTCCGACGAGCACTACGGCACCAGGTTCACCATGGCCCGGGTTGCACGGCGGCAGCACCGAAGAGAAGAACGGTAGGTTCAAGGGTTTTTAATCTCTTTATCCGCGTGACTCGAATGCATGAGTGACCCGAGATCTGATCCGAAGTCCTCGGTTTCGGATCAGATCAAAGGTGACCCGAAACGCGCCAAACTTATATTTTTGGGTTAAAATGGTGATCCGAATCTATAAGTCGGATCCGGACCGGATTTTCGGATCCTTATGATCAGTTGACTCCCCTAGTTACAAGGTAACATGAAACTTTCCTATTACCATCATTTCTAACCGTGAGATCAAATAGGAAATGATCAAAGGGTTGGAAAAAAATAAAATTAAATACATCTCGTCCTGTTGTGGCGCCTACGTCTAGAATTCAGGAGAAAGAATGGGACGAGTAAAACAAAGAAGGAAAGTGTACTTCTGATTTTTTATTAATTTTCAACAAAAGATTGAGCTAGAGCCGTTTGATCACTGTTGAATTATTGATCAAAAGGCCAACGGCCTAGCCCTACGTTGGGCGGAATTGCTCTGCGTAGGGATGCAAATTGGACAGGTTGGACTAGATTATGTGATAATTTGGGTCTAACTCAAGTTCAAAATAGTTCAACCAAATTTTAGTTCAACTAAAATTCAATGCAAATTTAACTCAAATTTAGTCCTAATTTAATACTGAGTGGGTTGGGTTGGGTTGGATTCGTCTTATTTATAAATAGTTTGTTAGAATTTTTTCACTTTTTATTATGAATTATTATAAAAGTTGTTAACCAAAGCATGGTTCTTACCATGCATATGCCCACGTAGGGGCCAAGAGTTGGTTATAGGAGATGAGTGGGAGTGGTTGAGGGACTGGTTGTGGGGAGTTACCCACACATGTGAAGCACCCCTTGGATATAACCATTCCCCCCCTTTATTTGAAAGGTTAGGGGAGAGAGATATAAAAGGGATAGAGTGGCATTACGTGAGAACTACTCTTGGAAAATCTGCAGAACACTTACTTTTGGGCAACCCTCTTTCTCACTCTAGTCTCCCCTTCTTCCTACACATTCTCTCTCCCTCTCTAAGGTTTGCTCTCCAAGAGGCTATCACCAAGAGCCTAGGATTTGCAGTGTGATTTTAGGGAGAAGCCCGTCACATGGTTCTCATCCTCGTCCTCACGGAGCCGTCGCCGTCCATCTACGAACGTCGCCGTTAAGGTACGTTTTCCGTTACGATCCATCTCCGTGCATGCTTCCGTTTGTTCATTTAATGCATGGAGATATTATGTGTTTTATCAACATTGGTATCAGAGCCAGGTTTTTCGGAACCATGGCAGCGTGGTCTTCGATCAAAAAGAACCGTTCCAATGTTGAGGCCTCGTCGAGCCGAATGGCTCCCATGGTGGTTATCAGTGACGAGGAACCGGAACGGGTTCCCGATGAACTGACCGACTATTCCGAGGAGGAATCCGGCGACAACCGCGTCCCATCTTCTCCTCCAAAGAGACTCAGAGCGCCGGAATATTTAGCCTACCTCAGAGAGTTCTGCGGCGCGCATTCTGGACGCGACCAACCATCCGAGATAGTACGTGACGACAGTCACGACGAGGATGAAGACGGCGCCTGCAACGGCGGCCATGCGAACGGTGACGCGGACGACGAGGGAAGTCCGCCGCGACGGTCGACGTCCCTGCATGGAGAAGGATCCAAGCCGACGAATGCAGCGGCGGCCACGCCGGCGGGCGTACCGCCCGGGCCCAGCGCGGCCGTGACGCTCGCGCCCAGCGCGGGCGGAGCGGCCACGCCCCGCGCGGGCGGAGCGGCCACGCCCCGCGCGGGCGTGGCGCTCGCCCCGCGCGGGCGTGGCGCTCGCCCCGCGCGGGCGTGGCGCTCGCCCCGCGCGCGGGCGGGCCGGTCACGCCCGCGGGCGTGCCGCTCGCGCCGCGCACGGGCGGGCCGGCCACGCCCGCGGGCGTGCTGCTCGCGCCGCGCGCAGGCGGGCCGGCCACGCCCGCGGGCGTGGCGCTCGCGCCCAGCGTGGGCGGTGCGGCCACGCCGGCGGGCGTGGCGTTCACGCCCCGCGTGGGCGGAGTCCCCACGTCCCGCGTGGGCGTGGGGCTCACGATCCCCGTGGACGTGCCGCCCACGTCCTGCATGGGCGGCCTACCCATGCATGCGGGCGTGGTGCCCTCCCCGCACGCAGGTGAGGCGTTCTCGCCCCTGCGCAGGGGGGCTCCCACGCCCATGCATGGGGCTGCCGTACCAGCCGCACATGGTCCAGCGGGCGTGTCCTTGGCAAGGACGGGTCGAGCCCAACGACGCCACCGCTGGGAGGCCCGTAGACGTCACCGCGGCGGACCATTTGGTGGCACGTGGCGTCACATGGGTCGCCGTGAACCTCACGATGCACCGTATTGGGCTGGATCCGGAATGGGCCGATTGGTTGTTCGAATGGACCCGTTTCAAGTCCTCCGTATGATTATGAACGGAGAAATTGAATTTGATATTAGGGAGTATTAGTTTGTTTATTTATGATTAGATGATGCATTATAATTTAATTTGAATCGTAGACTTATTAGTTCAAATTAATGTAATTTGATTTCTATGGTCTATTTGATTTATAGTTGAATCATCTTGATTAGTGTCAATTATTTAAATGTGATGATTGTCTTGATATTATGTTGCGCAAAATGAATTAAAATGAACTGTTTTATTTCGTCACGCAAATGATTATTTTTTGGTCACTGATATCGACCTTAACAGAATTTGCGTATAATTGAAATGAATATTTGCGCAATAGAGTAAAATGACACTAATAATCGATTATTCAACTATGTAAAATGCATATTTATAGATCGTTAAATTGTTGCGCTTATCGGTTAGCGGCAATTGAATTTTACGTTCTTAGATTTAAATGTGCATGATTTTATGTTTGCCAAATAAATTGATTTAATTCGTGCAAAATTGTCGTATCATTTGAATATTGCGCATGCTCGTGTAGTGCCGATTGATTAATTTTTAAATGATAATTTGTTAATCTGCACGTCTTGAATTGATCAATTTATGCACACTCAAATTCAGCCACTTAGCTATCATTTCTTTTAAAATGATCATGTTGAAATTAAAATTGTATATTTACGTGATCATGTGTTTGTTTGTAAATATTCATGATAGCTAAAATTTAATCAAGTTATTGAAATATCATGGACTTTACTATTCCTGTTGATTTAATTATGTGAGTATTCACTTCCATGATATTCAAATTTAACTTGTGAACATTAGTTAAGTGGCTATTAGGAGAGATTTAAAGTGCTTCTCTCGTTGTGAATTCGCTCAAAATCATTCTACTAGAATTAAGTTACCTTGATTTAATCGGAAGATGATTATAGTATCCTAGATCTATATTTCGATTCCGATGATTAAGTTAACTTAATATTTATTAGTCTGGATTTTTGGAAGCGAATTATGATGTGTAAACTATGTCAACTTGACTCTCTAAATTTTACCTATGTAGTGATTTAAAATGGCCATGAAAAATGTCATTGCTGATCTGACCAAGGATGACAAGTTGACGGGAATGAATTATGACATTTGGCACCGTAAGATTCAATACTTGCTAAACGAGCAGGAATTGCTAGAACATCTTACCACCGTCATGTCACCGCCTGAGGATGGCAATACAGCACAGCACCGTAGAGATCAAGAAGCGTACCGTCAATGGTTCAATAAGGATCGAAGCACGCGCTTTACCATGTTAAGCAGCATGCAAGACGATCTTATTGGGGAATTTGAGAAATTCCAAACTGCCAAAGATATGTGGGATCAACTAAAGTTCCAATTTGGTGGAACTTCGACTACGCGGTTGCGAGCTCTTGTACTTAACTTTGAGACATACCGCAAGGACCAACGACAGACCATGACCGAACACCTTAGGGTTATGTCGGGCATGATCAGAGACTTAAAGTCGGCAGGTCATGATCTCACGGACGAGCAGCAGGTCTTTGCAGTAATTCGATCTCTACCGGACTCTTGGGTCCATATGAAACAAATTCTTACCCACAACGAGAATATCAAGAATTTTTCTGATATTTCTCGTCATGTGGAGTTAGAGGCTGAGCGCGAAGAAGCCGTACGCGCCACTGCCTTAGTCGCCAAGGGAGGCAGACACCAAGGCAGGAAGGGCCCTAAGAAATTTTTCAAACGAAAAGATCGTGAAACTGCATCCAGCTCTAAGTACAAGGTAGAGCGGACACCGAAGCGCCACCACAGAGGCAAGCGTGGTGGAAAAAGGGACAAATCAAAGGTGAAGTGCTACAATTGTGAGAAGATGGGACATTTCGCTCGCGAGTGCGCTGAGCCGAAAAAGGTATCCCTCAACCCAGATTCTCTCTCTGTGTATGTTTGTTGTCATGTCTTAGTCGCCCGAACTTATCCTGAGTGGATTGTGGATTCAGGAGCGACCAAGCATATAACTAGAGATCGAGAAGGGTACCAAGATTACCGCCGAATTCCAAGAGGGACGCAAAGAATTTACATGGGCAATGGGACCAGTGAAGAAGTTTTTGAAGTTGGTGTGTACCAGCTCAAACTTAGAACTGGTCGTGTATTGACATTGCATGATGTTCTTTATGCGCCAGGGATTCAGCATAATCTTTTGTCAGCTTCATCTTTATCATCCCTAGGATTTGCTCTTGTTATGATTGGTACTAGTATTGACATTTATTTAAATGATGTGCTGTATGGACATGCTTTATTGAGTGGTGGTTTGTTTAAATTAGATGTTGATTTCAATGCTTCTTCTGTGTCGTATGTGGCTAAAGATAAAGACCTTAGTTCGGAAATATGGCATGCTCGCCTAGGTCACATAGGACAGGATAGAATGACCAGGTTAGCTCGAGAAGGCCTTTTATGTTCACTCGCTAAGGTCACTCTACCTTTATGTGAATCATGTTTGGCTGGAAAAGCATGCCGAAAACCTTTCGGGAAGGCCAGAAGGGCCACTGATGTATTGCAGCTTATCCATTCTGATATTTGCGGACCTTTAAGTGTGAAGGCTCGACATGGAGCATCATATTTCCTTACCTTTATAGATGATTATTCGCGATACGGTTATGTTAATCTGATCGCTCACCGCTATGAAGCACTGGATTGTTTCAAACGCTTCCTAGCTGAGGTTGAGAATCAGACCGGTAAGAGTGTAAAAGCTCTACGCACCGACAGAGGACGCGAATATTTATCTGATCAGTTCAGAATTCTATGTGAGGAAAAGGGAATTAAAAGACAACTCACTATTCCATATACTCCGCAACAAAATGGTGTTGCCGAGAGAAGGAATAGAACGTTGTTAGACATGGTTAGGTCTATGATGGCGCATGCCAACCTCCCAATATCCTTCTGGGGGGATGCTTTGTTGACTGCCGCCTATTTACTTAACCGTGTGCCTTCACAGTCAGTTCCTTCTACCCCTTATGAGTTGTGGCGTGGCCAAAAGCCGTATTTGGGAAATCTACGCCCGTGGGGGTCAGCTGGATATGTCCATGACTCTTCCCACAAGTATGGGAAACTGGGCCCTAAAGCTAGAAAGTTTATCTTCATAAGATATCCTGATAGCTCACAAGGGTATGTCATGTATGGACAATATCATGATGGAGGAATGACAGAGAAAGAGGTTCGAGACGTTGTATTCTTAGAGAAAGAATACCCTAAACTTGGCAATGTCGGAAAAAGCTTTGATCTCCATGAAGTGGATGAGACAGCTCTCTTACCATCTTCCAGCGAAGGGAGGGAATTAGTTCCTGACCATGTCATCGCTGGAGATAGTATAGATGATCAAGCTAGTAGGAGTACACCTATTAATTTACCGAGTGGGAGTACTCTATTAGAATCAGAAGATGCCGACACCCAAGTACGTCGAAGTAAACGCGGCCACACTCCTCGTCGACGTTTTGAGATTGAAGAGGAGATTTTAATGTGTCAGCCTGCGGATGATGAAGAACCTAGAAATGTCAAAGAGGCATATTCATCATTATCAAAGAAAGAATGGGAAGCTGCTATGCTAGACGAAATGGATTCAATGGCAAAGAATAAGGTCTGGGAGTTAGTTGATCTTCCGCCTGGGCGTAAAGCTATTGGAAACAAATGGGTTTTCAAAATTAAACGCAGGGCAGATGGATCAATTGACAAATACAAAGCACGACTAGTGGCGAAAGGATATACCCAGAAGGAGGGTATTGATTTTGATGAGACGTTCTCCCCGGTGGTGAGATTTACGTCTATTCGCCTGATCCTAGCTATTGTCGCACATTTAGATTTAGAACTCTTTCAGATGGATGTTAAGACGGCATTTCTTAATGGAGAACTAGACGAGGAAATTTACATGTTCCAACCAGAGGGTTTTGAGGTAAAGGAACAAGAGCGCAAAGTTTGCCGCCTAAAACGTTCCATTTACGGCCTCAAACAATCGTCTAGACAGTGGTATTTAAGATTTCATAAGGAAATCACCTCATTCGGTTTTGAGATGATTGAGGAAGACCACTGTGTGTACGTCAAACGAAAGAAAGAGAAGATTTTAATTCTGTCATTGTATGTTGACGACATTTTGTTGGCTGGGAATGACATGGAGTTTATCAATGCCACTAGGCAGTGGTTATCTTCCGTCTTCGAGACCAAAGATATGGGCGAAGCAAACTATGTGTTAGGAGTGAAGATAGTCAGAGATCGCTCTAGAAGGTTTTTGAGTATGTCTCAGGAAACCTACATTAATAAGATTCTAGAGCGATACCGAATGAATCACTCCAAGCCCATTGATACTCCAGTTGATAAAAGTTGTGTTTTAAGTATAAGCCAATGCCCACAGAATGAAGAAGAGAAGAATCAAATGAATAAAGTGCCATATGCGGCAGCTATTGGGAGTCTGATGTATGCTATGTTGTGTACTCGACCCGACATCAGTTATGCTGTCGGATTAGCTAGCCGTTATCAAAGTAACCCTGGTCCTGCTCACTGGAAGGCAGTCAAGAGAATATTCCGATATTTACGTGGAACAACAAACCTTGCCTTATGTTACGAAGGAGGTGATCTAAGGTTGAAAGGTTATAGTGATGCTGATTGGGCCAGCGACAAAGACGAAAGAAAGTCTACGTCATGGTATGTGTTCATACTTGGTGGCGCGGCCATTTCTTGGTGTAGCAAGAAACAGACGTGCATTGCTCTATCCACTATGGAATCGGAATATGTGGCATGTTCAGCAGCTTGTCAAGAAGCAATTTGGTTAAGGAGTTTCCTGCGGCGATTAGCTGTCACTCCTCATGCGGAGGAGAGTGTACTTCTCTATGTTGATAGTACATCAGCTTTGGCTTACGCCAAGGATCCTAAGTACCATGGTAAAACCAAACACATTGACATTAGATATCACTTCATTCGAGATCTGTTAGCAAAAGAGGCAGTGGTCTTTCGACATATTTCTACCGATCGTATGGTAGCAGACCCGCTAACTAAACAGATCACTAGAGAGGCTTTCACGACCCATAGTAGAGCCATGGGTTTATGTAAACTGTAATGTAAAGAACAGTTATTGTTGACTTCGATGCATTCTCTTATTGAGTGTTTTGATGGAATGCTTGTTTACACATCAATGAGTGTCACCAGACTTGAATTGACCCTCTCACACGGGTAATTCGCCTTGGCGCTGAGATAGCGAGCAAGATGAGACATTATGTATCTATGGCGCTAAAAGAGCGAACAAGATACACTTAAAATATTTATTTATGTCGCCTCGGATAAGAGCCGAGATGAGATCTTTAAAGATCGAATACGGAAATAATTGAGCCCATCCTGTATAGTCTGGAAAAGCCGGATGTGAGTCTTGAGACAAGGCGCTGAGTGGAAGCGACTGGGTCATGAGACTCAGGTTAATCGCAGTGGGAGTGATTAGACTAAGATCCGTATGGTGTTTAAATGATAAATCTATAATTGACACGCCCACATTTGTGGAAGAACACCATAACATGCCTTTCATACCGCATGTGCAATTCACGACCGATAAATGAGAATGATGAATGGATCTCTGCTTCATCATTGTGTGAGCTCTTGGATCATATTGTTGATTCTATCAGTATCCTTTGTGACCTAGGAACTATGTCATGAAGAGGAAGCTCGGCGTCGCTACTTTAGCATGATCCTTAGGACTAAGGTTGATACAGTCTAGCGGGACATGACTAGGAAAGCGGCCGAGATTAATCGAATTGACATGAGAACTTGGGGAAGACATCTATATATTGCACCATGTTATGTGGATCATACCCCGGGGAACTCAGTCAGTTGTGTACAGACAGAGTTATGATCACATGACATTTGGGATTTAAACACTGCCAGTTATTTATCTGAGAGATCCAGAGTGTTAAATCAGGTGAATATAAGATGATCTGGGGTACCACGAGATTTTATAGAGTATTGTGTTCCATTAGTTTTTGGTGATAACTTAATGGATCACTACTCGCCTGTTAGTGTTATGCTCGTGAGGTCGCACGCTGCATTTCCTGTATGACAGTTGGATTGTAGCAACTTTGAGAGATTGTTTATTAATCTTTGCCCTCCGTGGGCAAGTGGGAGATGTTAACCAAAGCATGGTTCTTACCATGCATATGCCCACGTAGGGGCCAAGAGTTGGTTATAGGAGATGAGTGGGAGTGGTTGAGGGAGTGGTTGTGGGGAGTTACCCACACATGTGAAGCACCCCTTGGATATAACCATTCTCCTCTTTTATTTGAAAGGTTATGGGAGAGAGATATAAAAGGGATAGAGTGGCATTACGTGAGAACTATTCTTGGAAAATCTGCAGAACACTCACTTTTGGGCAGCCCTCTTTCTCACTCTAGTCTCCCCTTCTTCCTACACATTCTCTCTCCCTCTCTAAGGTTTGCTCTCCAAGAGGCTATCACCAAGAGCCTAGGATTTGCAGTGTGATTTTAGGGAGAAGCCCGTCACGTGGTTCTCATCCTCGTCCTCACGGAGCCGTCGCCGTCCATCTACGAACGTCGCCGTTAAGGTACGTTTTCCGTTACGATCCATCTCCGTGCATGCTTCCGTTTGTTCATTTAATGCATGGAGATATTATGTGTTTTATCAACAAAAGTCAATAGTTTAAGATAGGCCCGTCCGTTTTCAACCCAACTCAACCCGTATTTAACTAATGTCAACTTATATTTAGGTTAACTCACTTCATATAACTTGGGTCAATCTAATTTACTTTAATACTGAACTGGATCACAAATTGACCCGTCCAAGCGACATCGTGCGCCAACGCATACCAATTTTGCCCAGCCCATGAGTTCCGCATGCGTGGTAGTAAATTTTGCCCAGCGCATCCGGAATTCACGGTGCTGCAGCGGTTAAGTGCTTTTTTTCGTAAATTCTCTTTAACCCTTAGATTAAGATCTAACTGTCTAAATCAATCTGTTAACAGAAAGTTTTATGTGACTCCGTTTTAAGAACATTTTTCCCTATATATTTATATAGACAAACACTCCTGACATCATTTAAAAAAGAGAGACACTTAATTTGATCGGACGGCTGCGGTAATAGTATTTTTTTATTATTTCAATTTTTTAAGTTGGTCTAATCATGATAGACACCTTTTCTGCAGGCCGATTTCTAATCCGACGACTCAAAAAAATTTAAAAATTCAAAAATCGAATCAATGAAGATTGAAAAAAATACTATTTATTGACTCGATTTTTGAATTTTTAAATTTTTTTAAATTATCCGATCGGAGATTGAATTATATGGTCACATAGGACATGATGGGGTCCACCAAAAAAATAAAAAAAAATTAGTTGCATGACGGTGCAGCAAATATTACTCTTTAAAGATTGTGATTATAACCTCCAGTCAAAATACTATGAACTCCAACATAATATATAAAAAATATAGAGATATTTTAATATATATACTTCTAAATTCATCAGGATATTACATGTATACTCCTTAAAATTGATGGAATCTTTTTTATATGTTCTTGGAGTTTGTAGCACCACCTTTTTTCGTTGAAGCAGCAAACTATCAGATTATAATTTAATAAAAATTGCACCCGCATCCCCATCGACTAAGATAACACTTGCAAGTTTTCGAGTACATCTACTGCGGTCTCATCCAACACACTTATCTTCCATTAAAATTCTCTCCCTATGGTAAAACACAACTTTTTGTTGACTGAATTGAATTTTTCGTCCTTTAAGTGCATTTCAGTCTTCTTCCAAACGTGCCGATTAATAAATTAGTGACGCACATTTTCAAGAAGAAAAGAGCACATGTGCATATATAATTAATAAAATTTTCTTTGATGGGCTTATGTGTAGCTAGAATATGAAAAGAAAATAAAGGTACATTTAGTACAATGTACAATCTGTTATGTGCATGTTTTTTGAAAAGTTGATTAGCGATTTAAAACTTCAAACGATAAAAATGATAAACTTAATAGTTATCTGATTTGGATTTTAACATTCATGTTATGATCAACTTTCTAAAGGTTTATATATTTCATCAATTTTTCATTAGACCAAATGGATCCTAAATAGATGTAAAGAATCCAAAATGAATAGTAATACTTGTTGCGCTGCATGCAATGCAGCCCAAAAAGCTAAAAAAATATTTTTTAATTATTTTAGGTCGGACTCATCATGCTTGACATATCCATACAATCCAATTTTCACCAAAAAAATTGAGCACCCTTTTATTGGGCTTGGCTCATCAAGCACTTCTTTATTGTTTATTGGGATTCAATTTTTAATTTTTTAATTTACTTTATCATCCAATCGAAAATCAGATGGTAAAGACATGCCTAATATAATGGGCCCCACGTAAAGTTCTTTTTTTTAATTTTTTAAATTTTTTGGGACTGCACCCAAGATGGTGTAATAACTTGCTGCACCCCATGGGGTATACCAAGTATTACCCAAATAAAAGAAGCTATCTAGTATTGGTGGGTGTTAGAGGTGGTTGGCTAGGTCTATAGGGAAGCATTGCGATATAGTGTAGATTGCAATGCTCTCCCCATTTTTTTGAACAGACAATCCAATGAAGATTGGGGAGGGGAAGTTCTACTAGAGGGAGGGAAACCCAGGTTTGAATCTTAGCAGATTGCTAGAATGAGCACAAGGGGAGGGGGGCGCCTGCCACCTCGCATGGGGTCGAACCCAGGCCCTCCTTGCAGGAAGGCAAGGAGAGGCGAACCCACTGTGTTGCTGTATACGGCTCCCGTGCTTTCTTAGTTACCATCGCATCTGATTTGATTGAAAAAAATAATAGAAAAATAGCATATTAGATTGAAATGCCTCCCCTCATTGAAGCAAGTAAATGCATTATGAGTGGAGACTATGAGCCAAAACGGCATTTGATTTTTTTTGGTTTTTTTAGTTTTTAGTCCCTCTGTTCTATTTAATTTAAGAAAAAAAGCCTAAAAAAAGATACTTTTCAAATAAAAATTACTAAATATTGAAGTTATAGAGAATTTTTCCTAAATTAAATAGATTAGAAGGATTAAACATAAAAGAACCCTTTTTTCCTTACTTAAATGAGGTAAATCTTTTGCATTCTCCACTACGCTTAGTGTCAATCTCATTACTGGTCAAGATTAAAGAGAAGAAGGTGATGAAAGTTAAGTAATGTAAGAGAATATATGAAACTCCATCTCATTCAAAATCCAAAAGAAGAGAGGCAAAGGGGTGATTGATTATTACTTGCTTCAATGCCACAATGGCATTGCAACTGCAACCGTCATTCAATCATAGAATAGGATGACACGACCATACCTTTTATAAGATGGTGCAGTAATCGTGTGCCGTTCAAATCCATGATCAGATGCTAGATGTGCTCATAATATCTTGGAATGTTGGAGCAAGAATTACTCTTGACTAAGAAGTGAGGAATGGGAGAGTTGGTACATAACACTGCTTTTGAGAGTGGCAACTCGAGAGGTCATGAGTCCAATTCATGTCATCTCGTTTAGGAGGTTGACCTGGTGGTATTCCTCCGTACCATTTGGGGGTTTATTGTCACGGGCAGTATAAAGGGATAATATAGGCAATTGGCCCCGCTAGGACTCAAACTTGGTCACTAATTGTCTTGTCTTTAGTCTCAGCCAACTATATTCTCCGTAAAGAAAAAAGAAAAAAGAAAAGAAAAGAAGTAGCACTCTTGATTGAATGTGGGACTGACGGTATGACTTTACTATCCTTTTCCTCCTTTTCAAATTATAGTCTACCTTGATAATATGTTGCTCATTAATTATTAGGTTCTTAAAACAAAATCAGATAGTATTTAATTTGTCAAAATCAAAGTTATACACAGAATCAAAACAATCTCCGCCCCATTAGAAAATTATATTCCTCAAGACATCTGTTTATTCGTTGTTATTATGTTAAGAGATAACTATTGTTAGCACCTGTACTCTCTCTCCTATTAAACAAATTGAAATATTTGCGGTAATGCCCTTGGCCTTGGGCATTGCAATATAATCATGGATCGGGTGGATTAGATGGCTGATGATCATTGCATCGTTCTTGGGTGGTGATCAGTGATTATACAACAAGTTTTAAGGAGCATTGCATCAAGTATTTCTCACTAACAAAATCATGAGAAACGGCATAAATAAACATTATCCATTCACACGAAAAATATAAAATATAAATTAATTCATTAACCTAGTGCAAGGGACTTTTGTCCACTGTTCCATGTAATCTCATTTCGTGAAAACATTGCTTCATAATTCATATACACTCAATACACCTATTTAGAGATGTAAAAGGATACTTATCAGGTCAGATAGTAGACTTATTTTCATTCTTTGAAGAAAAGGTATCTCCTTATCTTATCTTTATTCTTATATATTCTTTCTTTATATATCTTTATCTTTTAAAATTATTGAAAGTAAATATGTAAGGGTCATATTATTGAATAATTTCATACGTGAATATAAGCTTTTTCATATCTTATTCCTAAGGGGAAAAAGGGAGAAAAACTTACTTTCAAGACGCAACTATGTACAAGTTCCTTCATACTAAGTAGTCTACGAAACTTTTACTTACCAAACATGAGACACATGTAAAAAATGAGCTTTATAAACAGGGAAACGACAAATAAAGATCAAGAGAGTGATGCGACTAATGCGACATGCAATAAGATGAGCAAGTAAGCAGAATGCTAATTATAAATAGATGAGAAATGAGAGTTGCACATACTAGCTATATGGTCAATGACGAATAAGTTAAATAGAAAATAAAACGGAAGGATAATTAGATAATTGGTATTGTATTCTTATCCTTATCCTATAGTTCTATGAAATATGCCAGTACGTTTTACATCCTTAAACATAGCTTACCACAAATGGAAAAATTCATACGTTTGTGAAAATATGGAAGTAGCACCAACCTTCTTGTTATGTGCATGCACATTCTATATGGATGGCGTGAAGAATGCAATGATTTGGCAAAGCTAGTTTTGCGTCCACAAACGCAACCACCGCATCCGTCCCGCACCGGCCCACCCAGCTGGGCGTGTCTGCTCTGCGTGTTTGCTGACGCGACGGGACTTATCCGCTTCCACGGAACGGCCACGTCGGTGGTACGTATCAACACGTAGTGGGGCTGTGCGCACCGACGAAGGTACGACAGCCAAACAAACACGTTTCTGCTTCGAATGCAAATACGGTTGTAATCCGATTATTTAACTGATTATTAGTTTATAATATAATTAAAAGATAATTCTTTTAAAACCGATATAGATAGCAGATAAGACAACATATATAATTTATTGGTGACTGAATACAAATATTTCACTAATAATTTGACTGTTTGATCAATTATTAACTCATAAGTTATGATTTGATGGATAATTCTATTTATATAAGAAAGTTGTGTTGGATAGTCGTACACAACGTGCCACATAGATACTCGTCTCCAATTCTTTACTCTGGAGTTGTGAAACAAACACTAATTATTTCTTAGAATGCCTTATGTATGCTACCATTCAATATGTTTTAGTTATATATTTTATATTTTAAATGTTTTAATATTATATTTTATTATACACATATAAAACTATACATTATTATGTATGCATTTATATATTCACTGCGACCTCATATCTTATTTTTAAGATATTACCGTATCCAACATACGCGTCCACGTGAACACTTGACACCAACATATTATAGCTCATAAGTTAGTTAATAAATAGTCTTCTTAAATTGATAACATAACAAATACCATCATGAATTTATCTTAAATTCACACTAAATCCAAATTATTTGCATTCTTAATCTAGATGAGATTATAGACCAAATTGTGCTCCCACTCACATTTGCCGCATGTGAATGGGGTGCCGTTTAATTGAAAAACTGAAGACTAAAGATCTTATCTTTGTTTAAACTAGTCAGATATGGATCAACAATCATTCAATATAAATAAAGAAATATATTAATAAGTAAACACATCCATACACATCATATGAAGCATCAATCTTATCTCAAGATATGGTATTTTATGCATGTTTTGTCATACTAAAGAGTAACCAAACAAACCATTGGACATCTTGGAATGTGTGATTTTATCTCAAGACCACTCTCTATCTTAGAAAGAAAGTCCCTATATGGTGCAAGATCAGAAGGTAATCAAATAATAAATCAAAAAAATACTATTCATTGACTGATATGTGACTCAACTCAACTCAATTCAACTAAACTTTAATCTCAAATAATTGGGGTCAGCTATATAGATTCTTTGTCTCTACTTCAAACGATTTTAGACTATCTCTTATGAAAGATTTAAAACTTTCAAATCATATTGTACTACTCTCTTCTAAGTTAATCTAGGTCTATCATTTCTTTTCTTCCTCTCCTCTATCCTAATATATTTCACTTTTCTGACTGGAGCCTCCCTAGGTCTACACCTAATATGTCTAAACCATCTCAGTCTCCCTTCTTTCAATTTATCCTCAATCGGTACCAGTCCTATCTTTTCTCTAATATATTTATTACGAATTTCATCTAACCTAATATGTGTTAGGATTCAAGCGGGGCGCGACGAACGCAGCGAAAGTAAGAAACAAAATTCCACCTGATGCTCGCTGATCCATTTCGGAACAAAATCGAAAATTGAAAAATATGTTGTGATCATATCACCTTGCGCGGATTCAAATCCGCAACCATTTCGGTTCCATCGAGACGATGCCGCGAGCCGCACAAGCGTCCGGCCTCCAGCAATATCCACGCGATCTTCCGCAGTGGTTCGTCCTCGCTCCCTCGTCCAGATCAGCTTGCTTGCTGAAGATCCGTCGCTGCAACGACGTCCGAAAACCCACGGACGGAAATTCATGACTTTTGGGAATTGCGTGCGGCAGAGACGAGAATTATCTCGACGCCTCGAGAGGGGCGCCCAAAGGAGGAGGAGGAGAGAGAGGGGGGACAGCCATCATGGAGAGACTCTGGAGCTTGGCCCTGAATTTCTCAACAGCGCGTATATATATTAAGTCAGTATGACTTTTCATAAAAGTCTCCGAATTAATATAAATCCCACTTAAGTACTACCGACTGAGAATTTATTTGCGTGTGACCCTCTAGGCCTATTAACTAGTCGGATTTTCAGTCCATTAAGTCTAATAACTAGTTGTTGACTTATAATAATTAATTAATATTAATTAATTAATTAATTAATTAATCGAATTAACATCTTATGCAAATTCGATTAGACTTCTGATCAAGTTGGGTGTCAAGTAACACCGCATGATCTCGGAAGGTAATGGGGTTCAGCAACCCACTCATAAAACATGTCCGTCTACAGTTACTACATGGCTTATGATCTTTCATTCGCACAATGCTCTCGAGTCGACCTAGGATTATGGTCAACTATCAAAACCCTAGATGGTCAATTCACTTGAATTAGATTCCGCTTTATAATATCAGAAAATATTTTTTATGATATTGTGTCTGCTCTAGCTGGAGACTCTTGCGGATCCATTCTAGAACATTCTCTCTCCAGTTACCTGAAAGTGAATGATCTTTTATTGAACACACAATCACCTTCGAAGGTTTTTCGCTGGACTCGATCATTGACTATTAGAAATCTTGCGAATAGGGATTCGTAAGCCAATGTCAAAATTCAGAAGTCCACCGACAAGATATCTTTGGTGTCTCAAGTCTAAGGATCAATCATACCACTGTGACGATGAATCAAGTCGGTTGACAGTCAAGTAAATTACTATACGGCGATTCATTTCAGATCAGTTCAGTGAACTCATTCTCCAATAAACACCTATATGTTTATCATAACGAGATCAATCATCCTCATTATATGAGTTGGAATAACCTGTACTAGTCTTACTAGATGTTTGATGTCCTTCTCAAACATCCTACGATTATGAACAATTAAGAATATGCGTTTATAAGTCATCAGTCTCATCATTATGATCTCATTATAATTTGATGATTATTGCACATATTCATAGACTTTATTATGCGCGATAATAGATATGCCAATTTACATAATGAAATAAATGTCATTTATTAATGAACCAGATTGAAATAGGTGTCTTATGATTGGTTTAGAGGATACATATATCCATCAGTATGCTTGCACATCCACCTAGGACTGGCAATGAGCCGAGCCGCTCGAGCTCGATTCGATTTCGACTTGGTTCGGGTTAGCTCGAAATCTCAAACGAGGCAAGTTCAAGCTTAGACTAAAGCTCGAATAACTTAATGAGCCGAGCTCAAGGTTACTGTGGCTCGGCTCGTGAGCTCGTGAGCCGGCTCGATATATTTAATATATTTTTTAATTTCTCCAAATTAAGTCAAGTGGGTATGTCTACTAAAAGATCATCATTTCAACTATATATCAAATAACTAAAATTAAATAAAATATGTCCAAATTTATGTAATTCGAGTTCGTCCAAAACTCGGCTCGGTTCGGCTCATTGCCAGCCCTACATCCACCTTAACATTCTCATCTCAGCAATACTCTTCTTAGAGACATGTTGTCATTTTATCGTCCAACACTCGTTACCATACAACATTGCAGGTCTTATCGCCATACGGTATAATTTCTTTAACAACTTCATTGAGATCTTGTGATCATACACGACTCCTGTGGCAAGTCTCTACTTCACCCATCTTTTTTTAATATTATAGTTAACATCCTCATCGCATCATCCATCTTCTTAGAGGATCGAATCAAGATATTTAAAATAGGTGCTTTGGGGTAATGCCATCTCATCTAAGTTAACTCCTTTCTTTTCGCCCATCTGACCTTCACTAAACATACAATGCATGTATTATATCTTAATTCTACTTAACATGAAACTCCTAGACTCTAATATGCTCTTTCAAAACTTTAGTTTTCTATTAACTCCCTCTTGTGTCTCATCTATTAACACAATATCATCCATAAATATCATATATCATAAAATGTCCTCTTATGTATCTTTTGTTAAATCATCCATAACTAATGCGAAAGGTAAAGACTTATTGCTGATCTATGATGCATTCCAACGGAAATAGGAAAATCTCTTATTTCCCCTCTAACCGTGCGGACACTAATAGTTACTCCTTCGTACATATCTTTTAATACTTGTATATACTTAGTAAACATCCTTTTGTGCTCCAACACCTACCACAAGACATCTTTTGGAACTCTATCATAGGCTTTTTCCAAATCGATAAACACCATATATAGATCTTTCTTCATACTTCTATATTTTTCTATCAAATTCATAATGAGAAAGATAGGTTTCATAGTTGATTGACCCGGGATAAAGTCGAATTGATTGGCCGAGATAATTATGTCACAACATAAACGATATTCCACAACTTTCTCCCACAACTTCATAGTATGACTCATGAACTTAATTCTTTTATAATTTGAGCAGTTCTAGATGTCTTATTTGTTTTTAAAAATAGGTACAAGAGTGCTCTTCCCCCATTCATCTGATATTTTCTTAGAGATTATGATTTTATTAAATAGTCGGGTTAATTATTCCACTCCTACATCTTCTAAATATTTCCACACTTTAATAGGAATTCCATCAAGGCCACAAGTTTTACCTACATTCATCATTTTTAATAGTTTCTTGACTTCCGAAAATCTAATCCTCTTAATATAATTCACATTACGCTCTGTTGTACATTCTATGCCAACTATGTTTTTAGTATGATTATCATTAAAAAGATTGTCAAAGTAGTTTCTCCATCTTTCTCTGATGTCCTCATTTTTCATCAAAACTTTTCTTTCACTATTCTTAATGCACCTAATTTGGGTAAAGATTTCGATATTTTTTCTCTCTTATCCTTACTCATCTATAAATATCTTTTTTTCTTCTTCTTAGTTCCTTGTTTCTCATACATTTTTTCAAAAGTCTGAGTTCTTGTTCGACTAACAGCTTTTTTTGTTATCTTGTATTATTCATAAGTCTCATTATTATCACATTTTGACAATCTTTTATACCATTCTCTTTTACTCTTCACCGTCTTTTGTACTTCTTCATTCCACCATCATCTCTCCTTCGTAGGTAGGCCATGTCATTTAGACTCTCCGAGTACTTTTTCAACTACTTCTCTAATCTTTTAGGCCATATCTATCCACATAGTATTAACCTCCAAATCGGACTTTCAATCACCCATATTGAGAAGTTCATTCTTAAACATCACTTGTTTCATCTCTTTTAATTTTCATAACTTTGTTCTAGCAGCAGTCTTCTTTCTAAACGTATATGACCACCTCTTGATATTAATATTTAAGACTACTAACTTGTGTTGACTTGTTAAGACTTCTCCGAAGAGAACTTTGTAATCCTTACATAAAATGTGATTTATTTTTCTTGTGAAAAAGAAGTCAATTTGACTTTTTGTTTACTTTTAAAGATCACTAAATAAGATTTTTTTTTTTTATAAAATGAATATTTATTAGTATAAAAGTTGTAGGCCGTAGGAAAATTGGAGATACTTTTTCCCTCATTATTTTTAGTCCTAAAGTCAAAATCACCATGAACTTTTTCATAATCCTGACATTCACTTCTTACATCTTCATTACAGTCTCTATCAATAAAGATATTTTCTTTATTTGATATGTTCTGTATTAGGTCATCTATATCCTCCTAAAACTTCCGTTTACTCTTACTATCTAATCTAACTTGTGGAACATAGACACTAATTATATTAATCGCTTCTTGTTCTATAATTAATTGTATTAAGATAATTCTATCCCTTATTCGTCTCACTGTTACTACTACATTCTACAAAGTCTTATCAATAATAATATCTATCTCATTCTTATTTCTCTTTTTTTCTGTATACCATAATTTATATCTTGTATTTTTCACTTCTTTATTTTTTTTCCTACCTATTTAGTCTCTTGAATGTAAATAATATCGATTTTTATTTTTTTTAAAGTGTTAAAAAATTTCATCAACTTTCCTGTAAGATATCTTATATATTCTAAAAATTTACTATAATCCTCTTCTCAACTTGCACTTTTTTAGATTCTTTATGTAGTAACATCTATTGTTCTTTAAATTTACCTCATATCTTATTTTCTGTTCGATTTTATGGATTAATTATTTTATTCACATCCGTCCATGATGTGAAAACTCTTGCTCATTTAACATTTCGTTAGGACGTCGGCACGTGGCTTGACTAATATGTAACAAATAAAAAAATAAAAATGAAAAAAAGTAGAGAGAGAATATAAGTGGGGAGTTTCGGATGTAAGATAGAGAGAGTTTTACACATGTGAATTCTTATATAGGGGTGTAGAGAGAGAGAAAGAGAGGACGAGATGCATGGGTTCTCTGTTCGCCACGAGTACTCCTAACAACATACGTAGCCCCTCCCTGAACGTTGCTACGTACCAAGCGTGAATCCCACCGGGCACCGCAGCCCGCAGCCCGCAACCCGCCATAGCCCGCCTATGGCGGCACGCCATTACATTAATTTAATATAAATAATAAATAACTTTAAGCCATGAACCACGCATTTATTTACTCCATTACCACCGGCCTTAAGCTCCCGTGCTATCCTTAATTAATGGCGGCGCCAGGAGCGTGCCGCACGCGTTCCCCGGCTGGCACACGTACGCCCCGGATGGACGGTCGTGATGGGTCTCCGCGGACCGGCGACCCGCGAATCTCCGCCGCTCGGACAAAGGGAGTCGTTGGGGTCATTGGGGAGGAGGCCGAGCTCGGGCGCACCAATGATACGGCAAGGAACATGGTGGGCCCCGCCGTCCTACTGGTGCCCCCCACCGCACCACCTTCTTCGCTTTCCCTCCCTCGCCCGTATCCCCTCGGCGCCACGCCCATCTCTTTCTCTCTCTGAAAACTCTCTTTCTCTAACCTGCCATTACTCCCTCTTCCCACCATCTTCGCTTTCCCTCCTTGCCTGTATCCTCTCTCTCTCTCTCTCTCTCTCTACCTATCTATATATCTATTTATCTGTTTATGTTTGGGTACCCTTAACCATTACTGCCCTCCTCCCACCTTCTTCCCCACCTGCTGCTCACCAAAACTCCGTTCTGAAACCAGAGGAGGGGAAAGTTCCCTTCTTTCTCGTTTTTTCTCTTCTGGGTCTTTGGATTTTTTGTGTCGCAGGGGCTCAAAGGAGGCTCCTTTTTGTGTCTCTTCGAGAGGGGAGGCGGCGGCCGGGGAGGCGGAAGGGGTTGTTCGGGTTGGGCCTGCGGGCATCTGGGATTGGTTTGGTTTGGGGAGGTGGTGCGGCGATGGGGGTGGCGGAGAAGGTGGTGGGAGGGGAGGGGAATGGGGGAGGTGGGAAGGAGGGGGAGAAGGGGGAGGAGAGGGGGCTTCTGGAGGGGGTGGGCGCCGTGCTGGACTTCGACATGCTGTGCGCCACCGTGGCTATGCAGACGCAGGGGTTCTCGGCGGAGAGGAGGGGGAAGGGGGGCATGGTGGAGGAGGAGGAGGAGGAGGAGGGGGAGGTCGGAGGCGTGCAGCGGATGTGGGAAGGGGGCGTGCTGGATTGCTTCCAGGACCACCGCATCGCGATCGAGACTACATGGTATGCCCTCTCTCTCTCTCTCTCTCTCTCTCTCTCTCTCTCTCTCTAAAACTCTCGCTTTCTCCCATCCTGCTCGGTAGACAGCAACCTACAACAAAAGTTTTTAGTTTCCTGTAAAATCATCTAGCATGAGTAGGTAGCCGGATTTTTCTTTTTGTTTCTTTTATCATTTTTTATTTGGGTTTTGTTCCTTGTTTTCCGGAAATCAGTTTAGGAATAATACATTTGTAAATTGTTTACTTGATTTTATTCAACTTCTCATTTTTCCTATGGATTTTGTGTTTTTGTTTCAGATATTCCTTTTTTTAATTAAGGAATATTTTTGTTTGCAGTTTACCGTGTTACAGGTTTGGAAAGAACATGGGAAGAGCTAACCTTGGGTCTTGCTTCCTTCAGGTGACTGTGCTATTCACAAAACATCAGATGGTTTTTATCTGTCTACTTGTACCCTTTTATTTTTTTACCAGTTTAATATATGTTTCTTGGCATATTCTTCGTTGAGAATGGAAGAAAAACATCAGGTTCTAATTAATGGAACATTCCTTCTGTATCATCTGGTTATTCGTCTTTCAGTGGATGATTGCCTTCAATAATACACAAAGTTTTCTGCTGTGCTGTCATGGCAATATTTGTGTTACGAAAATGGTTGGTAGTGATGAATCTTGCTGTGCTGCTCATCACATACAATTGTCCTTCATTAGGAAGAAGCTTATAGTGCTACAAAATAGGAGGAACTTTACAAGTAGGGCCACAACATTAGGATATTATATCTAGCGTACTATGGTATAGAATTCAATCCTTCCAGTTCAAGAATCAAACAGTAAGTTTCTTTCTGAAGAAATGCAAAATGGTTATATAAAACTCTAGAAATCATTGTAGACATTGATATGCTACATATGTGTATTTCTATCACTTTCTTCAGTGAATGAAGGTCCTGTCTTTATTAAGTGCAATTAATAGGAACTTTAAATTGGTTCCCACTAAGATGATAAATCTATAGGATTTCATCCCCATTAAATTAGGACATGTTTGGGGAATCCAGGCATGTCTAATAGGCAAGAAAAATTGTCATTAACTGTGGATATAGTGGTATGCAGCATATAGATAAATGGTACAACAAATTTTTCTTGTTCTTTTTTCATGGTGGGATCAAGGTTTGCTATATCGCTGATCCGTACCAGACTGTATCTTTCCCATATGTGGTGTGATACTGATCCGACTCGGTCTGACTCGCACGAGTCAGGCCGATGGGTTTGTTAAAAGAAATGAATTTAAGCCGCATTTTAGAGAAATGTATGCGTGTATGAGTCGACACGATCTGGTCCAACTTGATGCGTGCCAGTGCATTGGGCTCGCCCAGATACGAGTTGACTTGTACGAGTTGGCATGATCCGGTATGACACGGCAAATAATGGGTGGGATGATGTGTCCCATGTGGTATAGGTTGGATGAAGACAAATTGTGGGGCAATTCAGGGATAAAAAGGGATACTTTGAAATGCATTATTCAGCTTGGTGTCTGCAAAGAGATAGCACAAGGCTTGTGTTAGGTTCTTGGCATGTGGCGTCTGACTGAAATGTATTCTCCTATGGTAATTGTAACAAACAATGTTTTTTTTTTTTTTTCTGCTGGGTGCGTATTTGAACTCCCAAAGAGATGTCAAATTGACACTTGCACAAGAAGACACAAAGGATGCCACGTGTAAAGTTTAATTGCCTATGAAGTTGCAATGGATGGGGGTGTTTTTATCATTTTTGGCCTTGGATGTCTGCCAACTGTGTTAAAAAAACGTATTCTGTTTGTCTGACCTTCAGTCCCTAAACTAACTGCAGGATTTTGGAGTTTTTGGCTTTTTTGATCCTAAATCTAGTTGATCATCTGGATGGTATAGTATTGTTATATTCTGATTACTTAATGTCCTTTAGATTTCTAATCCATAAACTAGTCTGAAGGTACTGAATTTGAGCTTATAGGCAGGAATCACTATTGTTCCACATGGATCCCAAGCCAGGGGTTCTAAACCCCTCATGTGTTGAGATTTACAGGGAAAATCTAACCTGAGCCCGTTCTGGAGTCTGGACTAAATCCTCATACTTTTTGTTGGTTTTAGAAAGCGTGCTACCCCAATGTGAGAAACGGAGAACCACTATATGGTGTTAGGGAGGACAATGGAAGAAGAGAGAACAATTCCACCTCTTTAATGTGGCAGGGTAGTAAAGTAAATGTGGCATGAAATGCATAAGAGGCATCATTGGTTTGGAGGGAGAGTAAAACATTGTCAGTTTGGAGCAGCAGGAGATAAGAGCAACAATGTTGGTAAGGAAGAGTGTTGATAACCCTTCATCCTTCTTCCATACCGGCATTAAGATTGCCAAGGGAGATGTTTTTGTCATATTGCATAGCACAACCATTTAGTATGTTAATCAAAACCTCCCTGTTTTTACCAAAAGAGCCCTGATTTTATAACTATTATACCCATCTTCTACAATGTTAACCTTCCAATAGTCCGTATGTATGTATATTTTAAATTAATTTCTTAGCTTTTCAAAGAAATAGTAACTTTACTTCTGGCTTTTTTATGTTGGGGTGGGAGGGTTGATTCTTTGAATGGGCTATACATGATTGGTTATTCCGTACATTTTGGGTTGTTATTCTTCAATGGGGACAAGCTGAGGGATAATAATTTTTTTATGGTAAGAGAGCTATAAAATTTACTTTCCATGGAGGGAAAACTTTTAGGGATGCAAGAAATTTGGTTAAGAATTCTTTTTTTTTGAAGGTGACATTAAGTCACAATTTCATTGAATAAAAGGGAGGGTTACACAGAGAATGAATAGCCCAGAAGGCATCACAGCCAGGATCGGACAAGCCCTGTCCTGGTCCCCATCTACAGCTGAAAGGATGAAAAAATTACAAAGGATGTTTTATCAAGCAAATAAAACAGAAACACACTAAGAACAACCTATCAAGAAGTCAATTCCCTCCATTTTCTGGCCTTGTCAAAAAAAGCAGAACTCCCCTCCTTGAGGAAACCAGCAGCCCTTCCCCATTCTTCCACCCATCTAAATGTACTTCTCAGTAGCTCATTAGTACTTCTGAATTGGTCATTGAATTTTCTTCTATTTCTCTCACACCAGATGGCCCACAAAAGGGCCGGGCAGATCAAGAACCACAGTTGTTTAAGATCTTTATAGGGACAAATAGTGTTCCACCAGTGTAAGAGATCCAACACGGAAGATTGCTCTACCCAATTGAGTCCAAATAATCTACAAATAATCTTCTACTGAATGATAATAATACCACAACCACAGAATAAATGCTTTTGATCCTCCTCAAGAAGAGCACAAAAAACACAAGAAAAACTCCCAGAGATGTGTAGTTTCTTAGTCCTCCTTCCCGTAAGAATTCTACACCAAGCAAGCTTCCATAGGAACACCTTGATCTTATTTGGAAGTTGGTTAGACCATACAAGCTCCTTCCACCACACCCTAGTACCACCATCGTTCAACATTTGAACCATGGACTTTACCGAAAACTGCCCATTGTTGGTCCATCTCCAAATTCTCTTATCCTGCACCTCACTAGAAATTCTGACTTGACTAATGCTAGTAAATAGCAATACTATTTCTTCTGCTTCCACATCCGTGGGATCCCTTCTCAAAGGGAAATTGATCTGACCTGCATCTATATGACATAACACATCCTCAACTGTAGCTTCTTGGTGAAGGGTAATATTGAATAGATTGCTGAAATGCTCAGAAAAGACCACACTGGAACACCATTTATCTTTCCAAAACTATGTATCACTGCCATTTCCCACCTGAAATGTACTCGAGATATCCATAAATTCAGCACATCTAACAATATTCTTCCAGATTGAAGACATGTTGTAGTTGGTTGAGGGATAAAAATTCCATTTGTTCTCACCATGAAAGTACAGATCCTTCACAATCACAGCCCAAAGAGTATCCGGATGCTCTCCCCTTCTCCACAACCATTTAGCTAACATAGCTTTATTGAACGTTGCCACTCCACAAAGGCCAATTCCACCTTGCTCCTTACTTTTACAAACATTGCTCCAATTAATCAAATGAATACCTCTCTTCTCCCTTCTCCCTCCTGACTAGAAAAAGGAACTTCGAATTGCTTCAATAATTTTTTCCACAGCCCGAGGTATCTTAAAGATAGAAGCATAGTAGATTGCCAAAGACGAAAGGACCGATTTTGACAATATCATTTTCCCTCCTCCTGAAAGAAAGTTTCCTTTCCACCCTTCCAATCTATTCTCAAATTTCTTAATTAATCCATCCCAATCTCTCACCCTTAAGGCTCCATCTGATAAGGGCAAGCCCAAGTATTTAATAGGAAAATTATTCACTCTGCATTTTAAGGATCTCGCAATCTCCAGAAGACTAGGCTGTGGCACATTCAAATCCACAATTTCTGATTTCTCATAATTGATCCTCAACCCTGTGATAAGTTCTACCAAAATAAGCAATCTTTTGATATTCTGAATATCCTCCTTACTTCCCGAAGAAAACAGCAACGTATCATCTGCAAACTGAAGGTGAGATAGGTGTATATTGCTCCTGCCTATTCTGAACCCCTCAATTAAGCCAAGTTGAACTGCATTATCCCAAAGGGAGCTAAAAATCTGACCAATAAGCAGAAAAAGAAACGGAGACAATGGGTCTCCCTGCCTAAGACCTCTTGAACTTCTGAAGTATCCACACGGTTCTCTATTAATCAACACAGAGAAATTAGAGGATGAAATACAGCTCATGACCCATCTTATCCATCTTTCATTGAATCCCATAAGGATCATTGTTTTTTTGAGGCAATTCCAATTGATTCTATCATAAGCCTTCCCAAAGTCGAGCTTTAATAACACTCCTTGCTTATTTCTGATCTTATAATGATGTATAACCTCATAAGCTGCCATAAAGTTATCCAAGATGAATCTGCCTTGCAGAAACGCTGATTGATTAATGCCCACAAGTTTATGAATCACCTTCTTGAACCGAGTTGCTAAGATCTTGGCAATAATCTTATAACATCCATTGAGTAAGCTGATGGGACGAAAATCTGTCAATCTTTCCGCTCCCTCTGACTTTGGGATAAGAACAACAAATGTGGAATTGACCGATTGAATCCTTTCCGGCCTGTCATAAAACTCTTGCACAAAGTTAACCAAATCTTCTTTAATAACATCCCAAAAAAATTGATAGAACCCAAGAGAAAAACCATCGGGTCCCGGTGCTTTATTAGGATCCATACTAAAAACAACCAATCTTACTTCCTCTTCCACAAAGGGTTCACTCAATTTCCCAGCATCTGAATCTTCTATCTTAGGGAGTAAGCCCTCTTGTATGTGGGGTCTCATCTGAAATTCTTCTAAGAAAAGATTTTTGAAAAAAGCCACAAATCTGCTCTTGATCTCCTCGGGATCTTCAATGACACTCTTCTTCTTTGATGTGGTCAATAGATAGGTATCTTCTTTTAGCACTAGCCATCGCATGGAAGAAGTGTTTTTATCACCTTCCTTTAACCAATGCTCCTTAGCTCTTTGTTTCCAACCAATTTCCTCCTTCAAAAGTTCTTCATTATAAATTTTCCGGAACTCCTTCAAAGAATACAACTCTTGATTAGAAAGATCAGCAACCTCACTTTTCAGTTCCAGTTCTTCAATATTGCTCTTCATTTTCTGCCTTTTTTCCTTTTCCTTTCCGAATTTCTGTTTAGCCCATTGTCTCAAGCATTTCCTGATCCATTTCAGTTTGCCCATAAAATTATACACTGCAGAATTTACCACCGGTGCTTGATGCCACCATTTGCCAACCATTTCCTTGAATCCAGCTTCCCTTTGCCATTTCAGTTCATATCTGAAAATTCTGGAGCTCCTCCTCTTGTCATCCATCATAATTAGCAAAGGTATATGATCAGAAACAGATCTGCACAACCCTTTCACATGTGACAAGGGAAATCTCCTAAACCAATCGGGTGAAATCAACACTCTGTCAATCTTTGACTGAATACTGACCTGCTGTAGATTAGACCAGGTATAATTTTTGTTTGGAACATCTACCTCTATTAGCTGAACATCTCTGATCCACTGATTAAAAATATCCATACTATTGCTCCATTTCTGTCTACCAGTCCTCTCCCATGGAAACCTTACACAATTAAAGTCTCCCAAGATACACCAGGCTTTCGGGAAAAGATTATGCAACCTATATAGCTCTTGGACAAAACCATCCCTCTGTTGATCAGTATGGGGTCCATACACAGATGTAATGACCCAACAATCATTATTAGAGCTTCTATTCTTATGTTTGAAAGCAACCGAAATGCTGAAGTTGCCTACATCACAGACATTACCCTCAAACCTGTTTCCATTCCATAACACCAGCTGTCCTCCTTTAATTCCATATGCAGGAAAAACTGCCACTTCATTTAAAACAGACCCACATACTCTATTTAAAGAAGATTTGTCAAAACTGTCCATTTTGGTTTCCTGTAAACAGATGCAGTCCAAATGATGAGAGTACACCAAATCTTTTACAGCTCTCATCTTAAAGTCCCCATTGAGACCCCTGATATTCCATGAGATCAAATTCATAATGTAACAATATGTTTCCCTTTCTCCTTGGTCTTCTTCCCTCTCAAACTATCTAGAACTTCATTGTTTCTCACAAAACTTACTTCTCTCTTTCCGATCTTCATACCTCCACCCGTACCTTTCCTCTTAGCTGATTGTTGTAAAATATCACTCCTTCTCAGCTTCTTAAGAAAACTCAGAACCATATCTTCCCTGCCTTCAAAGGATACACCTATATGCTGTCCAAACTGCACAATTTCATTCTTCCAGACTTCTTCATAATCACACAATTTCACTGCCAACGGTAACTCACTGGCTTCATACGGCATTATCTGTTTAGACTGTATCTCTTCCTGCAGATCCCTGACACCTAGATCCTTATTTGAATCCTCAGCCTCCATCTCATCTTGCAAACTATAAGAAACAATCGCTCCTACCTCTTCCTGTGGCACCCCATCCACCCTATCACAGATCCAACCCTTCCCTGCAACCTTGAGGAGATGAACCTCCGGAAGACCATCGCTATTCCCCTTCCCCCCTCCATCAGTCCAAAGAGGTACTATGTCAACTTGACCACTCCTCGAATAAGGTACATCGCCTTTCTGATCCCTCAAGGAAGAAATCTTCTCTCCGCTGATCGGAGTACTCTCTCTTCCGATACTCTGTTCTCCGTGAAGAGCGATGACAGTGGGTACTCGAGGAAGACGACGACTGTTCGAAGGCGGTTTAGGGACTAACGATTGAACCGGACCAATCAGGCCCCGGTTCGATAGTAAGTCAGAATCCGATATGTTAGGTTCCTTAAGAATCGGATCCCCTAACAAGAACGGATCGACGGTAGACCGAACCCGCACCTGTTCATCTTCCTCGCCCGATAGCCCAAGACCAGAGCTCCCCTGTATGGCCTGTTCAACCGCCGCCTCGGAACCGCAACCCAGCTCATTAAAGTATCTGGCATCCTTCCCCTGAACAGATTGCTGCATAAGCGGGCCTCTCAAGGGGTATGGGAGAACCCCCAGTATCCCTTTACTATCGTGTAACTTGGGAACCCCGCAATCTTGAAGGCCTCTACCTACACCTATCTGCCTCTTCACCTCCTTCTGACTCGTTTCAACTGAGTACGACTGGTAAGTAGCCTTCTCTGACTCGGGACCGGAATCAACCAGAACTGGATGAACACCGAGTTCCGGCTTCCCTGTTACAGCCCCGCCGTCTCTGTTTATCCTGTACCTTCTATATTCCGCCACCACATCAGCCCACGGCCATTCCTACTCAGCACATTTATCCTTACCATCTTCTTCCATTGTGATACGGATCCAGAAGATCCCACCCCCTACCATAATTTTGATCTTTTTAGGAATATCTGCCTTTCGCTCAACTGAGATTTTTACCCGCACAAAGGATAAATTATCCTCCCTGAGTCCCTTGCCATCCACTTCTCTAAGCCTCCCAAACCTGGAGCAGATCGTCTGGAACGTGTTGATGTTCCATAGATGAAGAGGCACCTCCTGAAGCCTACACCACAACTCAATTCCCTCCTCTGCAGGGAAGGTTCCAACATCTATCCTCCACTGAGAAAATTCCACAAAAAAATCCTTCTTCACCTCTAACCTTCCAATGGAGCATGCAAGACCCTTCCACGATTGTGATTCTGAGCTCACTAAAAAGGAATGAGAATCCAATCTTCGAATGCTCCATCCCTTCACCTCCGGCCAGAACTTCAGTAGAATGGCTCTTGCCTCCCCACAGTCCATTGCGATTCCAGTGCAGTTCTTCCGGAATGAGGCTACAACACAATTCTCCAGTGTACGCTTTGCAACCTCTGGTGACCATGCGATATCCACAACACCTTGGAAGACCTTCGGAGAAGACTTGTTATCCAATTTAGGACCTTCGCCAGGATTCAGCATCCTGTCGCCCACCTCTGACTTTCTGGTAAGGTGTCGGAGAGAAGGACATAACCTTCTTCTGTGTCCAACTCCTTTGCAATGGAGACACCGGACCGCTTCTCTGCACCTAGCTGCATGATGCCCCTTACCCAGACAGCGAATACAGACATCTCGTCCCACAGGCAGAGCATCCGCAGCCAAGATCCTCCGGCGACCAACTCTGCGAGGCTCCTTCCCTTGCACTGTAACCCAACCTTCCCCCTTACCAGAATAATGTTCTCCGGGACACCCTCCCTTCTCCGGGACACCCTCCGTCATTCTTCCCTATGTTCAGCGGTCGTACAAACTTCAGTTGTCCAAAAAAAGAGGATATGCAGTCTTGGTTAAGAATTCTTTTATTGATGGTTCTTTTATTAGATTTTTCCTATATGATTTTATCACTAGGTGAACCTCGTTATGTCCTTTTCTTTCTAGGATAAGAAAAAAGACCATCTAGGATAAGAATAAGACTATCAAATAAACTTATTATTTGTTCTTTAGTACACCAACATTCCCTAGATGACTTCCCAAATGCCTGAATTTTAATATTGCATTGATTCTGTTTGTCGTTTCATTCCCTAGGCCACTTCTGGAATCCCACGACTCTTGCCAGTTTGCCATAACAGCTGGAGCATGCTTAGTATCTATCATCACATTAATTGTCATCCATGAGTGCTTATTCTTGAGTTGTAAAGGACAAAGCCAAGGTTACCTTCCTCCCTCCACCACAAACACAACCCCCTCCCCACCCACCTAAAAAAAAGAAAAAGAAAATAAAAAACCACCACCAACCCAAAAAATTTGGGGGGGGGGGGTTGTAGGGGAGGAGGACTAAGCCATGGTTCTTGGGGGAAAAACATTAAAGACCATGGCATTTGGCTGCATATTTCTTTAGTTGCTAATAGAAATACCATTGTTTTGAGGGGGAGTCTTGGTGCCAACGGTAAGGTTGCTCCATTGTGACCAGTAGGTCATGGGTTCAAATTGGAAACAATCTCTGAAAAAGGTAGTGGCAAGGCTGCCTACAATTGACCCTCCCCAAACACTAGTGGCGAGAGCCTCATGGCACAAGGCTGCCCTTTTTAGGAGTACCGGATTTCTAGTTAAGTGGGGGTGGGTTTTTTGTCCTCTATTTGTTATTCACTTATATGTCCTTACCATTAATAAGTGAGCAAGTTAGAATGTTTTTCCCTCTTTTCCTACAACCATGTTTTTCTTTCATTTCATCACTGGAATCTGCTTGCTTTCAATAAAAAGGGCACAAGGCTGCCCTTTTTAGGAGTACCAGATTTTCTAGTTAAGTGGGGGTGGGTTTTTTGTCCTCTATTTGTTATTCACTTATATGTCCTTACCATTAATAAGTGAGCAAGTTAGAATGTTTTTCCCTCTTTGCCTACAACCATGTTTTTCTTTCATTTCATCACTGGGAATCTGCTTGCTTTCAATAAAATGGGAAGCTGCTGTAGTCAGATGCATAGAAACCGTTTTTAAAAGAGTTATCTTGCATACCACCAATTTTATTGAAGAATAAACAGAGCTAGTACAACTGAGTGAGGTTCGAGAATTTCCTCACTAACAAGAAACACCATAGACAACACTTTCTTCAAACTATCACAAAAAGCAACACAGTAACACTACAATTCTACCAGGAAATAAACAAAGCCCTCCCAGCCTTTCCAAACCAAACTTCATAGAGTAAACAGATGCATACAATTGTGGTTTTTTGAGGGGAAGCCTTGGTGCAATGGTAGGGTTGCTCCATTCTAACCTGGATGTCATAGATTCAAAACTGGAGACACTGTCTTTCTAGAAAGCAAGGGTAAGGGTGCATATGATTGTCCCTCCATAGGCCCCCACAGTGGCGGGAGCCCTATGGGACTGAGCTGCTGCTTTTTTATACAACTGTACTTACATTTTGTTGTTAGTGCTATATATAATATTTTCTTCTGCCGCCTCGAAGTATTTGTCTTCATGGAAAGGGAACAATGTCCCTCATTCTACAGCCTTTGTCTCCCCCACAGTGGCGGGAGCCCCATGGGACTGAGCTGCTGCTTTTCTATACAACTGTACTTACATTTTGTTGTTAGTGCTATATATAATATTTTCTTCTGCCGCCTCAAAGTATTTGTCTTCATGGAAAGGGAACAATGTCCATCATTCTACAGCCTTTGGCTGTTGGGACATTGGATTCCAGACAACCCCGTGTGTGTGACTTACAGTTCTGTTCTTGACCTCTAGGTTTGATTTGGGTAAGCTTGCACCTGTATATGCTATCAACACTACTTGCTTTGGAAAATCCAGCATTGAGAAACATCAAATATGAAGTTTGGGCTTAAATATTCATGGAGTTTATTAACTGAGAATTTGTTCATTGGGAATACTTGAGTAGGCTGAGGCACTAGGTTGTCATTTATTATTTTTTGCCACAAGATTTGGGTGGTTGATTGTAGAGATGCAAATGGGCCAGATATGGTACATACCAACATGGATTCGTGACATTATCCACTATACTATCAGTTTAGAGAAACTTTCCATTAATTGACCCATAAGATAATAGTTGGTCGGATATCAGACTTATCAGTTATGATATGCATTTGACTTGGAATTGATTTGTATTGTTTACCTCATGCACTATGCATTTCAGTTCAGGAAGACTATCCATTAGCCACATTCCAAGCTATTTAATTGATCGAATAATCGGGTTACCAGTTACCATTTGCATCCCTAGTTGATGGATGCATTTGATTGTAAGATCCTTGAATGTACGATTGGGCATTTGAACACTTCTGGTATAACCATACTTCCAAACTTTGCACTCATCAATTATTCTGTATAATCATCCATTTACTATCATTCTTATCTTTTCTATGAAGAGTAAGGTTAAAATGGATCCATTTTCTAGGTGGAGTGAACAAGCAAACAAGTTACCAGCATTATGAGTGTTGACAATGCTTTCATTCATAAAGGAAGTATGACATTTGATGCCCTTCCTTGCCCTTCTGATGAGCACTTTTGCTGTTAGAGCCCGTGCGTTTATGGTGTATGTGTTTCACTATGTTTTCATTTGTGGTTTTGGGAGTTCAGGCTTGCATATGATTCATTTCTCTTGTTTCTTATTTGCAAGTAGATTATTAGATGTTACAGTTCCTTAAGTGTGTAATTGTTATTCAGCCAATATGTTAGGTGGACCCACATACCTGTTGACAGTATTGGTTAATATTTACACCAACCATCTTCTTCACTTCAGTCAGTTAAGATTCCTATTTGAAGAGTTCTTGTTATCTTTTCTCTCTCTTCTACCCTTTCCATCTCAGGGTGTACAGTGTACTTCCTTGTATGGTTAATGATCTAACAATGTGTTAACTGGGATTGGGTTTTGCATATCCCCTAAACTGCAGACGGCAATGGCTACAATGATTGTTCATTTGCAAATTTGTGGTTCTGGTCAATGCAACGCATTAGCCGTATCACATCTGTTGACCAAGGCCCTCCATCAATCTGATGTGTTTTTTCTTTTGAGGAGGCAGATTAAGTTTGAACTGCTTCAGTGACACATTTGAACAGGGCTTGGATCAAGGTTTCAAAAAACTGGACTGGAAACCTGAACCAGATTTATGTAGTAATTTATATTCTGTGTTAAATATATAAAAAAATTCTGAGCCGGCTTCAGGTGGGTGTATAGTTTTTATACAGGTTCAAGTCAGTTCAGCCCCTGATCAGGTCAGTTCAGGCTGATTTAAGGCAACATTTTACGTTTCTTGTTTTTTGATTGCTGAACCGGTGGGTTCAAACTGGAACCGGGAGAACTGGACATGCCTTGACTGGTTATGATCTGGTTCACCTGGTTCCTATTCAAACCTGCTTTTAACAACGTTGTTGTGGATTGGAAAATATCAAACTCTGAAGTGGGGCAGCTGTACATTTCAGATGTTAAAGCCCAGTTCTGAGAGATTAATTCCTTGGATGTGGTCTATTGTTGTATTGTGAAACAAATAGCTGTTAACCTGTAACTAGTCTTTTGGTGAATTTCTACCTACTTTGAGGTTCTGGAGTACGAGCTGTGAATAAGTTACCTTGTAGAGATCAAAACTTACAAGCTGTGAATAGGTTAGTGTAGACTGTAGAGATCAAAATTGGTTCAAGTATGTTATATTGAGGTGATTGTTCATCGTTCTTATCCCTGCATTTAACTATTTACTACATGACTAGCCAGTGGGTGGTGAAAGTTTCTCATTGTATTTGTTTTGCCTCTCCAGGGAACTATTTATTTCTTCTTTACAGCTACTATTCTGTTCAACATCATTGCTTTTGGCATCTCCATGCGACGTCGTTTCTTATATTTGGCAGTCACGTTCATCACCACAGCGGCAATTTATCTTGGTTATTTCCGTGGACGGATCAGACAACAATTTAATATAGGGGTAAGTAGCTCCTTCTATATAACGTGGAAGTTATATCATCCAATGAGTTTCTTCCTTTTTTTTTAGTGTTGCTAATTAGCCAGCAAGAACAATGTATAGTGTTTCTACTAGATTGTTTGTTCCTTTTAGCTGCTAATTAGTCTTCCCCATTGTTTCTCTACTTGCATTCACTTTATCCTGATTCTTTGTTTCCCTAGCATGGGGCTTCGCCTGTAGATAAGTCAGTCTAGGTTTCAATGAATCTTCTGCTGCTTCCCACTTCCAAGTGGTGAAATTATAATAACCACTTTTCTTCGGTGTTCACTGCAGGGTAGCAACTCTGCCTTGGATGACTGTGTGAACCACCTTCTATGCCCTTGCTGTACATTATGCCAGGTGAGCACTGAAAATTACTGTATGATGCTCCACCCTGTAAAAAGGCAAAAAAGGAAAACAATTGAAAGGAAGATTGAAAAAGAGGAAATATTAAGGAACTTTACTTGCAGTTTTGCTTGGTTATTAGTCACTTTTCTTTTTCCAATATTGAATTTAGTCCTTTCTTGTTAAGAGTACACTGTATAACTAAAAGCATTTCTCCTTGTTAACAATGAAACAACTGTTGGATTAAGCAGGAGTCCAGGACATTGGAGATGAACAATGTACAAGATGGTGTATGGCGTGGCCGTGGTGACACAATCTGCATAGGTAGTTTTGGTGAAGGAAACAAGACATTCTCAGAGCTCTCCCCACCTTCCTTGATCCCACCAACCAAATCTCCCGAGTTCTGCAACATGGAGAGAGCAGCAAATAATACTCAGCACTCCTGGAATGCAGATGCAAGCCATTCCACACCTTTGGTGCCAGCAGCTTAAGACCTTAAGGTGGCATTGATCCTATGACCCAAGCACAAGGTCTCCCCACTTCAGAAAGTATTCTGCCCATTGGTTTTTCAAACATTGCTTGCCATGGGGATGCCAGAACTGTATAATATGGAGTCATTGAGCTCTCAGGGCCCGAGGCAGGTCCTAACCTGGGGAAAATGCTGCCTGAAGCTGCAGAATTGCAACGGGCAGTGGCATGGACCTGGAGATATTGCAAGATGCATAGTCTTCCAGGTTAAAAATGGCCTTTTGTGCTGTGTGTGGACTCTAGCCGGGTTTTCCAGGGACTCCAAGGTATTTGTATTGTGCAAGGGAGTACTGTTTAATTTACACTGTCCCCTGTTTAATTGTGAGGGATTGGGAAGCTGTTTAATTTAAGCAATGTGAAAGCCTGGGGCAATAGTTTGATAGCTTCTAATGGCCAAGCCATGAGGTTAATTGTAATCTAACGCACTGCCATTGGCATTTAAACTTAATTCTGCTGAGTGTATCATATTTGGTCGCATGCACTCTTCTGGGCTGATTGATGTGGAGGAAAGGCATAAAGGGAAGGCAGTGGAAAACAAATGCACCAGAAGATGAGATGTAGAACGGGGAATCGGCAGCAATCCATTCCACTTTATCATATAACATGTTTATTTTAAACATGTCAAATTCTATGTCCATTATTTTTATTGATTCCATATATTCTTTACATTTGAGACCAGTCATTACAAAATACAAATGAGGCCAAAACTTAGCATAACATGAGAAGAAATTCACATTCAAACATCCTTGCTGAAACCTCCAAGAAAAAAGTCTGGATTCAGGTACTGACAGTGTTTTGGCTGCAGCTAACCAGTTAATAATTACTGCGATTCAGGCTTTTTCCACTTTGCATATTGGCTTTATATTATCTACAGCGTCGGCCATCAGTTTGATGACATAGCGTTCAGTTTGAGTTGGGCGATGAAAAGTTTTATATAAAATAACGCGAACTCTAGTTCTTTTACCTTATTTCATGTGAAAGTTTACCAATTTCTCGATCAATTGTTTTTGCTGACTACTTAAGTCCCCAATATAGCTGAAAGTTTCCGAAAAATTAGATATTATGCAATCGTTACTGTCCATCTTGATCAGCTAACTCTCCTGTTTCCTTCCATAAAAAATCTCGTATGAGCTGACCCACGACATTTCACAAAATCTGTTCATCAACTGGTAATATTTCATCACTTTTCTAGGTGTTGTTTGATGCAAAAAATCAACTATGCTGTAAATTGTCATATTTTCATGAAACATAAGCTATGATGTTTTATAATATTTTATACCAAACCAGACCGCCTTTTAAGCTGCATGCAAGCAAGGGATTCACAGTCCCTTGGACTGTACTAGTTGGACATCTTAATCATGCAGTGAATTCATTTGCTAAGTTGGGTTTTGGTCCTAGAACTCCTAATGAGTCTTCGGAAGACATATACGAGTTTAGTGGTAAAAAATATACCAACTTATCAGAATTTGGCTTATTGGCTGTATCCAAACGAATCTCTCATATTTCTTCTCCCCGACCCCAATACGCTGATCTTGGTTCTTCTGCTAACAAGCCCGGCCATCTCCTTTTTTCTCATGGCCTTCTCTTGGTTTCTCTAGCTTGTTAAGATGAAGCTGGAACTCAAGAACCTCTCCCTCTCATGCAGTGGGTCTCTCAAGGTCTCTCTGGAAGGGTGGAAACTCCCTCTCTCAAGTACATTTTCATATTAGATGTCTGATGGATGAATTTTCCTCCTATATATGATAAATTCCACAAGTAATAACCTTCATTGGACTTTCAGTTATGTCCAATTATGGCAGTCTATGAATTAGGACTTTCCTTTCTTAATCCCCATTCAAATTCAAACTTATCCAGTTTTCTCCCAGAGCGTACAACTATCTAAAAACTATCCATTTTGACCCATTAGACGTCATATTCAACTTTTCATCGAGTCTAATTTCACCTAAGACTCTGGTTAGTAAAGATTTTCCCTTAGATTTGGTAGGAATTTGAAAAGTGTATTTTTTTTTTCAAATGAAAAAAAGGTAGATGAATTATCTAAGAATTCAATTTTGTTTCATGTTGAAAAATTGATTTTTTGGCGATTCTTTTGAAAGGGGGATAGGAGGAGAATATGAGGATTCTAAAAGTAACACCTTCTTTCTTTCTCTTTTTACTTTTCTAAAGTTCCTAAAAGGGAGTAATATAAGGATAAAAGTGTATTTTGATATGTCTTTAAATTTGAGTTCTTATGATCTTTCCAAATAAGATTATAAAAAGTAAACAACGTTTCTTAAAATTTGAATTCAAGAGACGATGACGTAACTCTTTTCAAAATTTAAATTCTTCCAAAATTTAAAATCCTAACATCATTATCAAATGGAACCTAAATCTGATATCTTTATAGAAAGTTATGGTTGAGACAGAGACCGTACAGTGAACGCTGAACAATGAACTAGTTTTTAATGGGCCGATTCTAAATGGTGTGATACGCTTAATTAAATCATGTAAAATATAATAAAATGGAAGGTATAATAACTGTTTCCATATCTGAAATGCAAGGTCGTGCGATTAAACTAAGCTCCTTTTTTTTAAAGGAAAGGAGAAGTTCTTCAGCATGTAGTTCGACTATATAGATTGATAACCATAAAAAATAATTGATAAATCATACACATCGTATCATTGTGGAAATTGATGTTGCACAATTGAAGCCGTCAGAAAGCATTTGGCAGATTCAATATATAACATGACTAAGTGTATTATATATATTTGATCCAATGAGCCCTGCAGCTCATCCACCTTGATGAATCCTCACATTTAGTGGGAAATATTAAGATGGTTTGATCAGCAAAATATGTATTTTATTTAATTACTATTTTGTTTTAAACTTTTTATTATTTTATCTTCCAACGCACACTCTTTGTAAAGAAACAAAAATGCCCCTTAAAATATATTCTGCGTGAATTCACATAGACATATTGTGCATTGTCATCAATCCCCATTGTATCAGATACTCTTTACAACCAAATTCGCTTTTGGCATTGATTTAGATTAGATGGAAAATTTAGGGGAGGATCATCTAAGTTATATGAATCCTAGAACTTACTTTATCTCCTAAGCACATTAATTTGGGTTAAAGTTATCATGTAGATATATGTCCTCAACCCGAAAATACTCTCATAAAAATAACCAAATCTAACTAATGGAGTGTTTAACTTGATTTAAAATATCATGAATATTTTCATGAGACATGAAATGCAGCCTTTTTAGTGTTTTATGATATTTTAGGTCAAATCAAGCAAGTGTTAAACAAGGCCAAACATCATTAAACACACTTCCAGTGCAAGCCCATGAGCCGTCTGATCCGTTATTGGATGGGTCTGCGTGCCGCAGTGCAGCAAGTATTACTCTACAAAAAAATGTAATTGCCAAGGTTCGATGCCCTTACAATACTTATTGGAAGTTCTATATGTTTATAAACCAAATGGGAAAATATCATTTTCTTTTATAAATCAAATGGGAAAATATCATTTTCATTTAATTGTAACAATGCAATAGCTTAGAAATCATGCAACAGGCACGAAAACAATAATGGGAATGAAATGGATGCGGGAGGTAGATCTACTAATGTACTATTCAAATTTTCTTTTGAGTGTAGCAATAGAAAGGAAGGATTTGAGTGTTTTTACGAACAGAAGTGATGGCAAAATGAGCAAATCATACTTGGATTTTGAGTAATAAAGAAATCAGCGTGCTTCCAGTAAGTGTTTTCCAAATTTCCTTATGCACAGAAACCATAGGACTTTGCAGGGACAATGCAATATGAGCTTCTCTAAAAGGGATACAAGCGTAAATCCCATTGTAATTTGGAGTACCCTCACCGGAGCAAACACTCATTCCTTACCAGATACAACACAGCTCTCGTTCCGAGAACTTCACTGTACTCAGTGTTAGATAGGGTCCTTTATACTAAGGTAACATAGATTAAGATGCTCTCAAAAGTACATTGTGAACAGTCTTAAGAGGTAACATATACACAGCAGCATGGGATCAACAAATAGGCTAATTTGATCTTTTGTCTACATGACAGTTCAATCACAATAATACACGTATGTTATGAAGAAAACATAAACAGCAGTCTTTGAGGTGACACGAAAAGGATCAGAGGGAGGGTTCATTTCTCCGCAAACCTGTGGAAGAAATGTTTACGCCCACCATGGATCTTCACCTGTTCTGAAATCTGTCTCAACCCATGGTACAAAAACTACTTTTCCATCATCGATATCAGCATGAGCCAAAGCCAAGGACTTGTGCACAAGAAAAAGACCAAAAATATAAGTAGCTATAAAAATGAACTGGAAAAAGAACAGTCTTGCAGATGATCGAAAAATATTTCTGGAAGTCAATGTAATGATCAACAGTTTCTGCTCCATTGGAAAGCAACTAGCCAACAAAAATAGAGACTGGATCCCCTCAGTGCTGACCGAAATCAGTCAGTGCACTGGAGGGGGGGGGAGTCAAATTTTTGAAAAAAAGTTTCCCACCGAGCTGGAAAGTTCGACGCCCCCCCCAGTGCACTGGCTGAGCTCGGTCAGCCTGGGTACTGAGGGATCCGGTCTCATAAAAATACCTCTCTTTGGGTTTTTAACAATAAAATACCTCTGGTTGGTTTTTTAACAATAAAACACCACAGCATAATCGCAGTTAAGTCCGATGATATCAAGAATAGATAAACCCTATAAAGGATCCCAACAGAAGACTCATATAGTGAACTTCCAACCAAAGTCAACACACTGATGGGACCAAAAGAGTTGCTCCAAAATCTTCTAGATTTGTGTGGTTTGAGGAACAAATTCTCTAAGTTCATTTGGTTTATGAGGAAAAAAAGATCCTCAGAGAATTCAATTCAGCTGAAAAGAATGTCAATTCTCATTATATTCTCAGATCCATTATCATATTCTACATACTCATCAAACAGATAAGTTTCCTTCAAATTGAATTCATTTGAGATTTGATTCAACATCAAACAAAGGCAACAAGTGAAATGGAAAGTTAGGATGCACAAGAGAGGTGAAAAGAAGCAACATAAGAAGATCCATAATGAGGGAGAAAGATAACAACAGGGAGGCCAATGAGCTTGTATCAAATCAGTAAACAAGTTAGAGAATCCATGTAAAGAGTTTCTTACCAAGGGTGCAGGACCCCTGACAACCTTGCCCTGGTTGTTATATTGTGATCCATGGCAAGGACAGAGGAACTTGTTTTCCGCTTTGTTCCATGGCACAACGCAACCAAGGTGAGTGCAGACAGCATTGATGCCATAGGTTGCAAGTGTTCTATCATTTTCCACCACAAGGTAGGTTGGGTCACCCTGACAAGTGAGAATTATGTGCAACCATTCAATATTCCACACGCCTACTGTCCACTACCATTACCAACACATAACAGGAGGGTACCAGACATACCTTTAACCCTTGAGTAAGTGTTCTGTCACCAGGACCATGGGTCTTGAGCCACTCAACTGCAATGACATCATTCCCCAAGGCATCTTTGGCCACTATTCCGCCGCCACCTCCCCCGGAGCTGGCTTGGATTATAGAAATTGAATCAGAGAACAATCAGGATCTTCAGCACAGATAACACCCGAAATTAGCTGGTATAAATTTGATATCTATTAATGTCATCATGAGCATGAGCACACAAAAGATTCCCCCCATAAGCCAAAAGGTTCAACTAAGATGCTGTTTGTTTTGATGCAAAACATACAAATGCTGCAAAACACCGCATTTCCTTGAGAAATAAAATGTGGCGTTTAAATGTATTTTACATCAAACCAAACGAATGCAGGCACAGCCTTGAGTGAGTCTCTGGGGATATCTAGGAATTCTCATTCAGAACACAAAGTCAGCCAAAGAAAAATACCATCAGATGTTCAGAGTACATAAGACAGCATCTAGAACATAGAAAAGAAAGATATTTCACAATTTAGTATAACCAATTAGACATAGACAGTTTGCCACTGAGGCTAGTTCATCTGCTGTGGAATAGAATATTAGAAGAAGAAGAAAAAGATCGTGGGTGTGCCTTGACAGCCAAATTCGCCATTGAAGGATCTTTTTGCCTCAAGCAACCAGATAAGGCCCCACAGGGAGGCCATCAGAACCCGGAGAAGAGGCAAGAACAGATGGGGAGGAAGGGGGTCTCACCTGGGGGGAACGAAGAAGGAAGCGTAGGGGACGACCATGAACGCGGTGGGCAGCGACAGGGTGCCGAGCAGTAGAAGGTTCATCAGCTTGCGCTTCTCCATGTCCGGGACGCGGTCGGCCGGGATGCTGGAGGCCATGCAGGTGACTTTCCCGCCCCTCCTCTCCCTCCCCTGAAGGCCCAACCCTCTGCAGAGCAGACCCCGGGATGGTGAAAAGGGGCCATTTTTACTGGAACACAGCTGCTAGCAACAGAGCAGTAGTGAAATGGAGTAAGACGCAGCGCTACTACTCATTTAGCCATTTCTTCCCCGAGTCAAGTGCAGTGGCGAGCTGGAGAGTTACCTGAGAAGCGGCTACGGCAGTGGAGAGGGCGGTGGCCGCCATGACGGGGGACAGCTCGCTCGCTCGTTTGCTCGCTCGCTCGCTCGTTCTCTCTCTCTCTCTCTCTCTCTCTCTCTGTGATAAGGTGTGTTTAATGGGAAATGTCCGGCCTCCCACGGCCACATACTTCAGATTTTGGGGTGTGGTAGTGGAGCGGAGTGGACACGCTAAAGGATTTTTGCATAATTACCTTTAAAAGGACTAAACGCTTTATAAAAAGTATTTTAAGAAACGTAATTGCATATTTATTCTTGCATGCAAATCTTTCTAGGTGCGCGTCAGATTATAGGACACGGATGACTATATAACTATAGAATAACTAGTTGCAATCCCCTGAGTTGCATGATGAATTAACAGATTTGAGTAAAATAATTTTAATTAATATAAGTAAAATTATTTTGTTACTCTTTTGAAGAAATGAATCAAACAGTTATAGAATAATATATGTTCAGAAATACTAATATTGTTTTATGTAAATATTAAGTTAGTTATTTCGTAATATTAAAAGTTCAAAACCATTATATCCAATTAAAATATGGAATGAGAGAGAAAACTAAAAAGTGAACTAAAAGTTATTCTTATTATCTCATGAGATTATCTCAATAAATTTTGTGTTGAAACATGGATGGAGAGAAAAATGAGAGAGAGACCAGCTTTGTTAATAATGAAATTAATTATTATTATCCTATGAGACTAACTCAATAATGATAATAAATATTAAAATTTATTATTATTAACTCAAGAGACTATCCCAATATAAATAACAACAACAACAACAACAACAACAATAATAATAATAGGAGAAAGAAAAAATAGGAGATAGAAATATTAATAGAGAGAGAAAGAAAAATGTGAAAGAGGAGAAATAGAGATAATATAATAATAAAATATTTTTAAAAATAATAATAATATCAAGATTAGTTATTATTATCCTATGAGATTGTCCTAATAATAATAATAATAATAATAATAATAATAATAATAATAATGTCAAAATTAGTTATTATTGTCCCAAGAGATTGTAAAAACAACAACAACAATAATAATAATAATAGGAGAAAGAAAAAATAAGAGATAGAAATATTAAAAGAGAGAGAAAGAAAAATGTGAAAGAGGAGAAATAGAGATAATATAACAATAAAATAATTTTTAAAAATAATAATAATATCAAGATAGCTATATTTATCCCATGAGATTGTCCTACTACTACCACTAATAATAATAATAATAATAATAATAATGTCAAAATTAGTTATTATTATCTCAAGAGATTGTACAAATAATAATAATAATAATAATAGGAGAAAGAAAAAATAGGAGATAGAAATATTAATAGAGAGAGAAAGAAAAATGTGAAAGAGGAGAAATAGAGATAATATTTATAAAAAATAATAATAATATCAAGATTACTTATTATTGTCCCATGAGATTGTCCTAATAATAATAATAATATTAATAATAAGGATAAGGATAAGGATAATGTCAAGAGATTGCAAAAACAACAACAATAATAATAATAATAAGAGAAAGAAAAAATATGAGATATAAATATTAATAGAGAGAGAAAGAAAAATGTGAAAGAGAAAAAAGAGATTTAATAATAATAAAAAATATTAATAATATCAAAATTAGTTATTATTATCCCACGAGACTATCATTTCGATATTAATGTTAATAATAATAATAATATGAAAGATAGTGAGATAGTATTATTATCCTAGGAGACTATCCCAATAATAATAATAATAATACTTTCAATAATAATAATAATATTTAAAAAATAATATTAAAATTAGTTATTATTATCCCATAAATTTATTATCCCATGAGAATATTCTAATAATAATAATAATAATAGTATAATATAATATAATATATAATAATAATATCAAAATTAGTTATTATTATCTCATGAGACTATCCAAATAATAATAATAAGAAGAAGAACATAATAGTACTTGCAAAAAAACAATAATATTCTAATACTTTTCAACCATCTTACATAATAATAATAATAATAAAAGTAATTAATAATAGAAAATACTTTAAAAATAATAATAGTATTAATATTAATTATATTATCTCATGAGACTATAATAATAATAATTACTATAATAATAATAATAATAATAATAATTACTATAATAATAATAATAATAATAATAATAATTATTATTATTCCAAATTTAGTTATTATTATCCCAATAATAATAATAAGAGATAGAAAAAATAGGAGATAACTTTCCCAATATTAATAACAACAACAACAACAATAGGAGATAATATAATAATAATATCCCATGAGACTATTCTAATAATATCAAAATTAGTTATTATTATCCCATGAAAATGTTCTAATAATAATAATAACAACAATAGTAATAATAATATCAAAATTAGTTATTATTATCCCATGAGACTATCCAATAATAATAATAAGAAGAAAATAATAATACTTACAAAAAAAATAGTAATACTTTCAACCATCTTACATAATAATAATAAAAATAATAATAGTAATAATAATAATATTTTAGAAATATTATTATTATTATTAATTATTATTATTATCGTTTGAGACTATAATAATAATTACTATTATTATGTCAAAGTTAGTTATTATTATCCCAATAATAATAATAAGGGACAAAAAAAATAGTTGATAAAAATTTTAATAGGGAGAGAAAAATGTGAAAGAGGATAAAGAGAGATGATAATAGTAGTAGTAGTAATAATAATAATAATAATAATATCAAAATTATATCCCATAAGACTACCATTTTGATATTGATTTTAATAATAATAATGATAATGATGATGATGATAATAATAATGCTTAAAAAAAAAATATCAAACTTAGTTATTGTTATCCCATGAGACGATCCCAATAATAATAATAATAATAATATCAAAATTAATTACTATTATCCTATGAAACTACCCAATAATAATAATAATAATAATAATAATAATAATAATAGGAAATAATAATACTTTCAAGAAAATTAATATATAATAATACTTTCCACTATCTTAGATAATAATAATAATAATAATAATAATAATTTTTTTGTAAAAAATAACAATAATTTTAAAATTTATTATTATTCCCTCATGAGACTATACTACTACTACTACTACTAATAATAATAATAAAGCATATAATTGTATGATGGTTCCAACGTCGAGAGAGAGATTTGGAGAGAGAGAGAGAGAGAGAGAAAGTAACGGAGAGAGAGTAATGAATAGAGAGAGAGACCCATGGTGGGAATAAAGAAGTGATGGGAAATTGAAAGGATAAAAAAAAAAGAGCGGCTAGAGAATTTATCTAATTGGGATAGATATTGATGCTGGTTTAATGGGGGATGGGAGGTGAAGGATTTGGTTGATGGATTGGCAATTTGAGAATGAGAAGACGGCTTGGGGAATGATTAAGTGGGTGGAGTTATTTTAAATGCTTTTAGAAGACTTAAATTATCTCTTGAGTTAAGAATAGGATTTAATGAGAACCTAAGGAGTAGGAGAGGAATTAAATGAAGGGAGGCTAAGTGGGGAAGTGGAAGGTGACCAGTTGTGGGTTCTTGCGTTTCTCCGGATCGCTCACGCAGGGGAAATTAAAATAAAACTAGCGATCCGTTTTCCCGTTTCAATAAAACTAAAAATCCGAATAACCGTTAATCGAATTATTACCTTTGCGTGGATTCAAATCTGCGACCGATTGGTTCTGTCGGTGTGACACTGCCAGCCGCGTAGATGTCCGGCCTTTAGTGAAGTCCACGTGATCCTCCTCGTGGTGGATATTCTCACGTTCTTCGCTTGTCGCAGCCCACGAACCCTTTGCCGTTTGCCACAATGATCGCCGCGATGCGTGGTCGATTTTCCGTCAAACGAGAGTTAGAGAAGCGACGGAGCAGACCCGGAGAACAGGACCGGCCTGGGGTGCCAGAGAGAGAGAGGAAGAGAGGAGGGGGCGGCTAAGGTTGAGCAACCACTTGGCCTACTCAGCCCGTTTGCTATCTTTTATATTAACCGCATAGTTTTTCATAAAAATCCTCAGTTTAATATAAAACCCACTTATTATCCATCGCCTTGAGAATCATTTGCGTGTGACCCTCTAGGCTCAATAACTAGTCCGATTAATAGCCCAATAAGCCTAGTGACTTCTCACTGGCCTGATTATCGATTAATAACTCATTATTAATTTATTAATCAATCGAATTAATATCGCATATTAAATTCGATCGGGTCTCTGATCACGTTGGGTGTCAATTAACACCGCGTGAACCCGAAAGGTATCGGAGTTAAGCAACCCACTCTTAGAACCTTTCCGTCGACAGTTACCGCATAGATATAATCCTTCATTCGTACAATGCTCTCGAGTCAACTCAGGGTATGCTGTACCGTCAAACCCTAACCGATTGACTCACTTAGATTGGATGCTGCCATATAATATTAGAAAATTCCTTTCCCAATATTATCGTCCGCCCTGGCCAAGGACTTCCGCGCATCCTTCCTAAAGCATTCTCTCTCTAAGTACCAAGAGTGAATGATTCCTTATTGACACTAAATTCCCTTCGACAGTATTCCGTTGTACCCGGTCCTTGTCTATTTAGAATCCCGTGGATAGAGATTCATAAACTAAGGTCAAAGCACAGAAGTCCACCGAAAAGGTGTCCTTGGTGTCGCAGGTCCAATGACCATTTACGCAACTGCGACAATAGAATCAAATTGGTTGACAGTAAGATACTATACCATCCAGCGATTCAGTCAGATCAGTTCAGTGAACTCATTATCTAAGCAGTACCTACAGATTCACCTTAGTGTCTCCACACAAGTGACTATGAGATAAGTCACCCTCATCGTATGAGCATGAGTAATCTGTACTAGTCTAACTGGATATCCGATGTCCTTCTCGGATATCCTCCGACTAGGAACTATTAAGAATATGTGTATTTAAGTGATCAATCTCACTAGTATGATCTTATCATAATCTGATCACTATCGCACATATTCACGGACTTCATTATGAGACAATAATAATACGAATTTACATATAATGAAATAATGCCATTATATTAATAAATGAACGAGATTTACATAGTCAAATTAGCTTGTAGGCCACCTAAGACTAACAATTAGGAGAGGGAGAGAGGCCAGCTCAAATTGGCAGGAAAAAATATTAGAGTGCCACATTAGCAGAGTTAAAAACTCTGATGCTTGCTACAATGTAAAGAAGTTATTGTAACAAGCCGAGTCAAATTGCAATGGGTAATCTCATTGGTCCATATAGGCATGAGTCACATGGGTTGACAGTAGTGGTGAACGTGCATGAATTTTATTCAGTTGGATCACTTGGATGGATCGGAATCAATAGGCCAGGTATTCTTATAGGTCAAAATTATTAGGTCTTCTTAATTTTGTAAAATCCAGTGGGGTCATCGGACCCTACGGAATATGAATTAGATATGCTACTAGTTGATAATTTTTTTCACATGTGGATTTGACAAGCATTAAATGCAGGTATAGAGTTCTAGACATGACAATTGTACATGAGCATGACAAATACTTCATGAGTATGATAAAAAGTATTTGTCACGGCCACAAAGTATTTGTCATGCCTAAAAAAGTATTTGTCCTCCTTATGAATGTGTACAAATTGTGGGGTGTGACAAATATTTTACATGTATGACAAATACTCCGTGAGCATGACAAATAGTATTTATCATGTTTACGAAGTATTTGTCATGTCTGAAAATATTTGTCATCTCTATGCATCTGTATATAGATTTATGGCACGATAAATATTTTTAAGCACGACAAATATTTCATAGGCATGACAAATAGTATTTGTCATGTCCACATGTATTTATCACGTCCAAAATGATGCATCTACATTTAATGTGGTCAGGCTTACCTGTAAAAAAAGTTGAGTCCATGTGACTCTTGCCTATGTAGACCAATGGGATTGCCCATTGTAATTTGACTCAACTTGTTGCAATGCCTTGCATTGCAGCATGCATTACTTGTAACTATATAAGTACTTAGACAATTTTATAGTTATAACTTGTGTAAGTGATATAAGTATATGATGTTGCAGAGGGGTGCGTTGAGCTGAACCATATGAGGACCACTCGACCGAAGGAGATGAGCCAGGGTGGAAGGAGACCAATTATGCACAGTAGCATCTCACTTTCGTCGGGCCCAGGTTGCGATCTCGAGGGACCCCTCCGACGGTCAAGTCAGGCATAGATAGGTGGCGTAAGATAATAAGGGGTGTAAAGTAGGAAGTTGTTGATGCAACCTATGTGGCGATGACATGGCTAAAGTATGAAGATAAGAAGAAACAAAAGAGAAAGAAGAGTTTGAGTGGGAATACAAATATAGCTTTCAGTACAAGAGTCGGATTATCAAGCAAGATCCTAATTCGAAATCATCTTTTCGACACCGAATGGATCCATTTTAGTAAAAAATTACTATTTTTGGTAACTTTTTAGATAAGGTTTAAGAGAACTTAGAATTTGATTTTAACATTGATTCTTTTGTAGAAGTTGCTTATAATTCAGTGTTCTTTCATTTGGTAGAATTCGTTTTTTTCTAGTGGAAATCAAAATTTTACGTCTATTTATAGACATTCCTTATGTACAAAATTTTAGTTGTATTATATTTATATTTCTAGCTTTTCGTGGAGAATTGTGAATTATCTTTTGTTCTTCGTCTCTTCTTATATGATTCTCTTCCTCTGAACCTTGCGCAACCAAGCGGTTGCTTCAATTGGTGTCAGAGCAAAGTTGTTCTTCATCATTTCGTTGTCGCCATGCCTCCAAAGTGTGGAGCTCCTACACACGAGCGTGACATGACGGACATCCAGATTGAGGAGTTGCAAATGGAGTTGAGAACCTCCGATTGTAGCTTGTAGGACAAGAGAAACGTACCCAAGCTCAGGCTGAACTGGTGGCACTCCGTCTCGAGGAACAACCTGCTGAAAGTTATGATCTTAAGAATGAGAGCCCATACCATAACCCTATTCTTGATCAGGAGCGGTGTGGACGAGAGGATCGGCGTTCGGGGGCTTACATCAAGGTGGAGCTTCTTGATTACTTTGGGAGGATGCAGGCTCGAGACTTCATCGACTAGGTGAACGTTGTTGAACGAGTTTTCAAGCACAAGGAGGACCCGAGAACAAGAAGGTGAGATTAGTGGTGACGAAGTTGAAAGGCCGGGCTTCTGCTTGGTGGGAACAACTTCAGGAAATGAGGGAGTTGTTGGGATCCAAGGCGAGGCGCGACGAATGCAGCGGAAGCAACAAAATTAATCCCCCCCGATGCCCGCTGATCCGTTTCGGAACGAAAAATCGGAAATCAAAAAACAATTGTGATCACATCACCTTGCACGTATTCGAATCTGCGACCGTTTCGGTTCCGTCGAGGTGATGCCGCTAGCTGCACAAGTGTCCGGCCTCCAGCGGTATCTATGCAATCCTCCGCGGTGGTTCGTCCTCGATCCCTCGTCTAAATCAGCTCGTTCGCTAAAGAATCCTCGCCGCAACCATATCCGAATCATCCGAACGGGAATTCCTGACTCTTGAGAAACACGCGCGGCGAAGACGGGAAGTCTCCCGGTGCCTCGAACGGGGTGCCCAGAGGAGGAGGAGAGAGAGAGAGGGGGACGGCCAGCCTTGAGAACTCCTGGATCTTGGCCCAAGATTTCTCAACAGCACGTATATATATTACGTCGACGCGATTTTTCATAAAAGTCCCGAGTTAATATAAATCCCACTTAAGTACCACCGATTGAGAATCTGTTTGCGTGTGACCCTCTAGGCCCATTAACCAGTCTGATTTTCAGCCCGTTAAGTCCAATAACTAGTTATTGACTTATTGTGATTAATTAATATTTAAATATTAATTAATTACTTAATCGAATTAACATCTCATGTAAAATTCGGTCGAACTTCCGATCAAGTTGGGTACCAAGCAACACCGCATGATCTCAGAAGGTAATGGGGTTCAGCAACCCACTCATGGAACCTGTCCGTCCACAGTTACCGCGTGGCTATAATCCTTCGTTCGCACAATGCTCTCGAGTTAACCTAGGGTATGGTCAATGTCAAATCCTAGATGGTCAACTCACTTGAATCAGACTTCGCTGTACAATATCCGAAAACACCTTTTCTGATATTGTGTCTGCTCTGGCCAGAGACTCCTGCGGATTTATTCTAGAGCATTCTCTCTCCAGTTACCTGAGAGTGAACGATCCTCTATTGAACACACAATCACCTTCGAAGGTCTTCCGTTAGACCCAATCCTTGACTATTAGAAATCCCGTGGATAGGGATTCGTAAGCCAAGGTCAAAGCCTAGAAGTCCACCGACAAGGTGTCTTTGGTGTCTCAAGTCAAGGACCAACCACGCCACTGTGACGATCAATGAAGCTGGTTGGCAGTCAGGTACATTATCATTTGGCGATTCATATAGGATCAATTCAGTGAACTCATTCTCCAGTAAGCACCTACAGGTTCACCATTGTGTCTCCACACATGTGACTAACGAGATCAGTCACCCTCATCATATGAGCTGGAATAACCTGTACTACTCTTACAGGATGTTTGATGTCCTCTTCAAACATCCTATGACTAGGAACAATTCAGAATATGTATTTATCGGTCATCGGTCTCATTATTATGATCTCATCATAATCCGATGACCGTTGCACACATTCATGGACATCATTATGCGCAATAATAATAAACACGTCAATCTACATAATAAAATATATATGCAATTTATTATTGAACCAGATTGAAATAGGTGCCTCGTGATTGGCTTAGAGGCCACCTATATCTATCAATCTCTCATTTGGACTCAAGCCAATCACTTTCGCAGTTGATTTCCATCAAATCTAAGTGATGCTCACATCAAATCTGTGATTAAGACTTGGTCCAGGATCTGCTCAATCATTCATAAATGGAATAATTTTCATTACGTTATTTTCTCTTAATTATTTGTCTCTAGACTTGTGAAAGAGCCTTATAATGTTCTACAACTTCTGATGAGACCATGGCTAGACCACAAAATTGATCGCTCCCACTGTTGTCCTACAACAAAGGGACGAGATCAGAGACCTTTTAGAACTACATTTAGTTTAAGGATGAACTCTTTCATCCATACTATTCCAATAACAATATCACTTGTTAATATCGTCATCTTAGTATCGAGTTCTGGGTTGGAACCCTTCAAATCCCTTCTTTTCTTATTAGAAGGTTAAACCCATGCCTGATTTGAAATTTGAGTCAGTGTGACTCATTGTTTCAAATCATCATTTCCATATACAGGAGTGCATTCTTAGCACTTCTCAAGTACTTAGTGATATGTTTCACTTTTTCTATCAAGGTTTCCTTATATCCTTCAAGGAACATTTACTTAAAGAAATAAATTTCATATCTCAACAATTGAGATTTATTATGAAATATTTGTCGAATATTTTGACATATAGTTTAAGATAACATCCTCATCGATCTATCTTAATAGATTCGTATCTCCAATACGTAGGATGTTGCATCCAAACCTAGTATGAAGAATATGGATAATAATGCTTATACTGATGGTAACATCCTGATGTCATCCCTAGTGACTTTAATATTACTATCATAAAGCATTAATTAAGTGATCATGCTTCCACTGTTTTCTTTGTACACACACAATCTGTAAGGATTGAGGTTTCAGATCCTATTATCGGGTCAGTTTTCGGGGTCGGATCCCTTAGTTGGGCCCTGGTGGGGCTGGGGGTTAGTTTCCTTTTTGCGTCGAACTTGCGAGACGCGGTTTAAACGGCGTCCAGCAGTGTGGACGTGTTTTAGGCTGTGCCACGTAGGCGCCACGTGGGCTGGCCTTGGGGCGCGAGTGTATGGCCCCAGTCTTATCGTTTGAATGGCGTCTTGTATGGACGACGTCATTTAGAGTACGACCCTGGTTTGTCAGAGTACGGCCCGGTCTTGTCATCTGAATGACGTCGGGTTTGGACGATGCGTTTTTCCTAGTTTCTGTTTGACCCAGCAAACCTTCCCTTCTTTCCCTCATTCTCTCTTTTCCTCTCTCTCTCCTCTCTCTCTCCTCTCTTCTCTCTGATCTCCGGCGAACCCTTTCCCCCTCTCCTTGCTTTCCTCTCCTCATTCCTCCTCTCCCTCCACTCCATTAACCTCCCAACTTCCTCCACTACCACCACCACTTCATCTGCGGCTCATTTCTCTCCGGACGGCAGCCGACGTCCCAGTGGAGTAACGGAGTCCACGGCGGTACCGGCGGCGGCGTGTGACGAGACTGGTTGGCGGCTTAGAACTAGGAGGAGTTCGAGTAATCGGTAGGGTGACAATCCTCATTGTATTTCGTTTAAAATCATGTTTTTCCTACTTTGAAGCATGTTTAGGAGGTTTTTTGGGTGAAAACACTAATTGTATGAAATGAGAAGTTAGAGGTTTTAATGGGTATTTAGGTTCTTCTCTTCCTACTCCACCTTTTAGTGTTTTTACATGATTTGGGGGAGGAAATCCCACCCGTGGATTGCGAGGCGGAGGAAAAACCTATCTGTGAGGGTTAAATGGCGTCGGGGGACGGCGACGCCTTTTAGAAAGGCGGCTTCCACCCGCGACGCGATTTAGCCCAAATAACAGACTCTGTCTCTGTACTGATGAGCGTCCAGGGACAATGACGCCTTTTTAAACGGCGACTCCCATGCACGACGCGTTTTAAGTCAGATTACCCCAAGGTCAGTCTCTGTTTCTGTCATTATCAGGCGATTAGGGACAACGATGCCTTTTAAACGGCGACCCTTTTGAACGACGCGATTTAGGCCATATTCTGAGGCCCATTTTCACATGAACCAGTTTAGGAGGCTTGAATGACGTCAGCCTTGGACGACGCGATTCAAGACAGAATCTTATTAATTTTTGCAATTAACATGTGTTTACATTGATAGATAGTCTGGTTAATTGCATGCTTGAAATCATACTTGTGGACGATGGATTCTACGTGATCGGATCGCACCGTGTTGCGTTTTGTGCGATCGTGGACCTAGAGTGACAGTTGTTAGTGTTTAGGTACCCTGTGTCGGTGTGGGAGTGACACGACGCCGGTGTGGGAGTGGTGGGGTGACACCTAGAGAGAGGGTCACCTGGTGTACCCCGGGGTATAGCTAGTACTGGTGTGAGAGTGGTACATTCGGAGTGTCACTTGTGTTGGGAGAAGCAAAACCACCTGGAGCCTGTCAGGCCGGAGTAGCCAGCGCGCTATCCGAGGGGGTTGCTGTTTTGTCTCAGCGGGTCGGTGTTTCCCGCGTTCAGCCGTGTGGTTGGCGTGTTTTGCCGAGACGCTGGTTGTGGGCTCCATGGTAGAATGGTTTCAGAGTTGTGTATGTTATATTTCGAATGCATGTATTTTATATCGAAATTTAGGAATTGTGTTTACTGTTTTACTTGCTTAAATTATCTATATTTGTGTTACTGCACTTGTGGGTGCGTGAGTGGGCAGTGGGGATCGAAGGATCCCTACTGAGTCTTTTCAATGAGACTCACCCCTGCGGTTTTCAGGTGAGGGTTCCAAACAGGCGTAGCGAGGAGTGTGTTGCTTTGGGTCGCACGCCAGCAACCGCTGTTCCGGGGTATGCCCCGATGTAGTTGTTATTTTATTTTCTTGCATATATGCTTAATTATTTCCTTTCAGTTAAAGTATGCAATTATTTGCTGAGTCGAGTCGCATTGTAATAATTTTTAACTATTGCACTTCCTTTTCAACTCGATGCGATGTGAATGTTTAACTTAGTTTATTATTTATTTCCCAGACTTATTAAGATCCTGGTTTGGCTCCAAATTAATGATTCGGTACCCATTTAGTAATCGGATCTCCGATTATAGGGTGGCGGGTCGTTACACAATCCGTGATCATTCTTAATGATCACTAAGTGTTTGACCATTAAGTCAAAACTCTTATTGCAACTCTGGGAAGCTTTAGTTTGATTCAAAAATAATCTTTGAATCATAACTTGCTTCATGAATATTCTAAAAACTTTAAAGTTGTATCATATACACCTTTTCCTCAATCACATAGAAGGAATATTTTTAATATCCAACTGCCATCTCATCATCATAACGAGGTAGTATTGGAAAGTAAAATTCTAACAAACTTATTTTGGTAACCTTTAAGGAAAACTCGTCCAAGTCAATACTTTAACCATGACCATTTCCTTTAGATTACCATATAAGTTTTAAGTAGTTCATTTGTACTAATCTTCATTCTGAAGATTTACTTACTTTTGAGAAGTACAATACCCTCATGCAACACTATTAAGTTTCGAACTTAATAGGTGTTATAGACTATGGCTTAGAACTCTTAACTTCTTGCCAATTAAAAGTTGTAATTATGATAAAGAGCTTCCTCATAGATTTAGGATCATGATCCACATCTTTGAGCTCCTCTTATTCTGCTATCTCTGATATGTCAAATATATCAGACTAGTCATTAAGAGAATCTCAAAATCTCTGATACTCTCTAATGTGTGTTATGAACGGTTCCAAACATCCGAAGATTATCTAATAATCTTGTATTAATTTGTGAGTTTAGAACATCTTCTAGTTTTATTAGTTCCTACTGTCTTCTTTGATGACATGTTCCTCTTTATAGAAGATAGCTTTCAGTACAATAATTATTCCATTATCGTTTGGCTAAGAAAAATAATGTCCAAACTCTTTGGACATCTCACAAATTCACATTACGCTGTGTCCTTTTAGATCTAACTTCTTTAGATCATATCTTTTACAAAAGATTAGGACATAACTTGACTTTAACATCCTTAAAATCATGTTTGTTTATAATTCACATCTCATATGAATTATCGCATCTCCATATCTTATATAGATATATTGACTTATTTGGAATCATATGTAAAGTATGGACATCTAATGTTAATACTTATATTTACAGGGATATTAGAATTAGACAAATCTTATTATATATAACACTATATGCAATAAAGTGTTATTCCTCGTTATATCATATTGCTATGATATACAATGAGGATTTATCGAGATATGATACGATTATCCTTTTAATAAATTTTTGTGAATCCCGTACTCAAGTATTAATTTCTTTGATCAAATCAAAGAATTCTAATACTTTTTCCTTTTAATCATTTCATGTTGATCTTCTATACCTTAATATCTTAGATGCATTCGACTTGTACTTCAACAAGTACATACAGTCGAGTCTATCAAAGCATTAATCATTAAGGTAAATCAATAGAAATTATTATCTTTTTAGCCTTAAAAAGATATTGAGCTATTTAAATCATCATGTATAAGCACCATTAATTTCTTGTTGCACAAGCTAGTGTACAATGCCATAGATAATCATGATTCACTAAGTTTATTTTTATAGGAGACTTGTGAACATTCATTATATGATATGTCACATCAAGAATCTATAGTGCATTGACTAATTATAAAATCTTTCATTTTATTTCTTCAACCTTATGGAACAACGTTTGTTCCTTCTCAGTCAATGTTATTCATTTTTAAACTTTTTGATAATTAATGGAACTAAATAACAATTATTTAGTTTCATATTAGTCTCTTAAAGATATACAAATATTTACTGTCTAACAGTAATCTATACATCTTTTGAACTATTGTTGAGTCTAACTCAACCCTTTCATACTCTCGATTTTTTTTTACTTGTTTAAGTATGCATACTATTGCAGATCTGAGAATTATTTTCAATATCTCATATTGGATACGCTAATTCTCTAATAGACATGTAAAAGTTGATAATAAGAATATCCGAAACTTCTTTCAAGTTTCATATTCTATTTGTATTTACCAATATCCTTATATTAGTTGCAGTGGGAGAACTGTTTTTCTCTTTTTCAGCTAACTTGTCTTTATCTTTCTCAGGTGTGGGTTTGAACGTTTAGGATCTTACCTTTAGGCTTTCTCAAAAACATACCATGGATATCTCTTCTTCTTAGTTTCACCCAAGTAAGAGATTTCATGATATCTGACTAGGACAGTGGCTATCATAAGGCCCTGAAGACATTCTTCAGAGTCTTTTTGTCAATCTGAATTTGAGAAGTATTGGCATCCAATATGCCAAACCTCGGATTATTAGACAACATTTCAGTTAATAGAGGAAATATAATGAATTAAACATAGAGTTCTTATAATTTCATTGTGGACTTTAATCTTGAATTATTTCCCACTATTTTTCGATGGACTGTATAACCCTCAGGTACACAGAACGGGAGACTTCGATGGTCTCCTAGCAGGGATCAGAATCTCAATGACTTGTAGTACAACCTTGTGGATAGTACAACAAACTGTAATACAATCAAAGAGCACCCATCTCATGGAACTTGCGACTCTTTGCAACATCTGATCGTGACTTTGGTCCCCATAGATTTAATGGCCTTGTGGATAGCACAATAAACTATTAATTTTGGTCTAAGCATTACCACCGTTACGAAACGGGTATAGATTTGCATGCAACCCTTGTTGTAGCACAACAAGGATACATGGTTCCTATACCCCGACCATAAGGTATCTTATGCCATAGTCAGAGTCTCTCCTCACAATTAGACAAGCCTTGTGGTAGCACAATAAACCTGTCTAAGGTAATTTGAGTCTTATGACTATAACAATGGAGGATCACGCAGTAAGTTCTTAACTACTCACGTTACAGCTCAGACTTTAGCGAGGGTTTTAGATAACTTTTATCTTGGTCTCTTCTTAAGTGATAGTTTATAAATATATCACATATATATTTAACTATACCTAAATAATAGCAATTGATTCATAATAAAAAAGAAAAATATGCATCAATCATACATGTTTATTATGTGGTTATAGACATCATGATGATTAACTTGAGCCATTCAATTAATCACCTCAACTATATAACAATTATATAATTAAAACATGCAAACACACAAGCACTGGTGATCTCATCTCATGTCGCCTTCCTGGTTGCACTTGTGGATCATCCTCGCCTCTCCTCGTTCAACACGATCAATTATATACAATATTCAAATTTGAAATAATTTTTTAAATACAAATTAATTGTAAGAGAAAGCCTTATGGCCGAGTACAATAATAGAGGGAGATAGAGTTACAATGGAATGAGAGAAAGAGAGGGAGGCATGCATGCCTCATTAATTAACATTTAATTAATCCATATCATATTCCAAAACGATCCACATAATTACACTATCACATGATATGAAATCAAGTAAGTGCATGTCCATGACCACCATAAATTTTAACCATCTACACATGATCAAATACATCACATAAAGACTAAAATTTTGAAAAATAATAGTTTTATTTTTCTCAAAACCTGGGTACCAATCAAAATTGGATAATTTGAATTTTCGAAAATCTCATTTTCTATCATGTATTTAAATCTAATTTAAAGCATTAAAACACATCAACATGTGCACTCAAGACTAAAATTAAAATTCTAAAATATTCCATACATAATTTAGAACATTTCTAAATTAATTAATCTAACACTTAGATTAATCTTAAATCACATTAATAATAATTATTAATGTGAAATAATCTAACATTTAGATTGAATTAAAAATTCTTCAATAACTCTTATTAAATAATTTATAATTCTAATAGTAATTACTTAATAACTCTTTGTTAAGAACCCCTTTATTAAATAATACTTCTCAATAACAATTATTAAGAAAAATTAACTAGAACATTTCTAATCAAAATTAGTCTAACAATTAGACTTATTTAATCTCTTAATAACTTTTATTAAAAGATCATTATTATGTTGATTAGATCTTCAAAAAGCTTTAATTAAGAGATTCATGAGAAATTTAATTAACTATCTTAATAACTGTTATTAAGACTTTAGTTAATCCTTAATAACTTTTATTAAGGTTTATTTCTAAAAAACAATTAACTTTAGCAATAACTATTATTAAGAGTTAACTAAATACTTAATAACCTCTTAGTAAATGTCCCTTAATTATCACAACAATATTTTTTAGGAAATTAGATATCTAATCACCTAATTAAAATAAATTAACAACATTTTTTAATTTATATTAAGGTTACAATTTAAAAACAAATTAACCACACTTGTTAGTAAGTTTTAATATCATAACTCAATTAACCCCTCTAATTACTTAATTAAAAGTAAACTAACAACAATTGTTAGCGAAATTTAAGATCACATCTTAAAAATTAACCCTTTATGATCATATCTTAAAATCAACCCTCTATTAACTTAAAATTATAAACTTAAGTTTAAAACACATTTTAAATTATTTAAAACAAATTTTAAACTATTTAAAACAAATTTTAAACTATGTTTAATTTTAATTTCTAGTTAATAGGGGTGGGGTTTTAATTTAATAAGGGGTTGTAGGGTTTAATAACTGGGTAATGGGCTGGGGTTAAATGGGCTTAATGGACCGGGTTAGGTGGGAAATGGGCAGGGTCCATGCGCCCGAGCGGGCCAGGTCCAGGCGCTCGGTTGGGCCTGCTCGGGACCAGCTAGTCCAGGCCCAAGCGCCTGGCTCGCCCGGGGCAAGGGCTAGGGTTTCAGCCCCCTTGCCGCTGCCAGTTACCCCATTTCTCTTGCTTTGCAGGTTCCTCTTCGGCACCGACATGAGGATCTGGGGTGGCCAGACGTTGCAAAGGGGAGCAACCTTCTCCCATGACGCCGGTGATGGCCACCTGCCGAGGCACATGCCGCTGGTGGCCCCCTACGATCACTGTCCATCCGACGCCTCTTTCACCACCTCCGACATCGGCAAACGGATCCAAGGCAGTGCCACTCCCTTCCCGGCGCCGGTGACGGGGCCGGAGAGCATCTTTAGCGTGGCTGGTGCCGCCGGAGGCTTTCACCGCCGGCGATGGGTCTGGTTTTACTGGATCCATGGCCTTTTCTTCAACCTGCACATCATATGCGGAGGAGGGGAGGAAAAGGGGAGGCTCGGCCGCTGGTTACCGCTGCCCAGCAGGGGCCGGCGAGGTCGCCGACCATCCCGGTCTCACCGGTGATGAAGTAGATGGCCGAACGTGGCCCAAATAATCCCATTACAAGCCCCTTTTTAGTGGTTCTTCATCCCCATGTAGAACACAATGAAAACTAAAAAAAGAAAAAATTATTTTTCTTCATAGAAAAATTAAAACTAATTTTTAATGTTCATCACATGAACAATTTCTACGAAGAAAAGCGAATTAACGCATGGAATTAATTTAGAATGATAATTTTGCCGTCTCGAAACGGATCAGAGCGGAACCTAACTCTGATACCACTGTTGGGATCCAAGGCAGGGCGCGACGAATACAGGGGAAACAACAAAATTAATCCCGCCCGATGCCCACTGATCCATTTCGGAACGAAAAACCGAAAATCGAAAAACAATTGTGATCGCATCACCTTGCACGGATTCGAATATGCGACCGTTTCGATTCCGTCGAGGCGATGCCGCTAACCGCACAAGCGTCTGGCCTCCAGTAGTATTCACACGATCCTCCGCGGTGGTTCGTCCTCTATCCCTCGTCTTAGATCAGCTCGCTCGCTGAAGAATCCTTGCCGCAACCATGTCCGGATCATCCGAACGGGAATTCTCGACTCTCGGGAAACGTGCGCGGCGGAGATGGGAAGTCTCCTGGCACCTCGAACAGGATGCCCAGAGGAGGAGGAAAGAGAGAGAGGGGGACGGCTAGCCATGAGAACTCCTGGAGCTTGGCCCAGGATTTCTTAACAACACGTTTATATATTACGTCGGCGCGACTTTTCACAAAAGTTCCCGAGTTAATATAAATCCTACTTAAGTACCACCGATTGAGAATCTGTTTGCGTGTGACCCTCTAGGCCGATTAACCAGTCCGATTTTCAGCCTGTTAAGTCTAATAAGTAGTTATTGACTTATTGTGATTAATTAATATCTAGATATTAATTAATTACTTAATCGAATTAACATCTTATGTAAAATTCGGTCGGACTTCCGATCAAGTTGGATGCCAAGCAACACCGCATGATCTTGGAAGGTAATGGGGTTCAACAACCCACTCATGGAACCTGTCCGTCTACAGTTACCGCGTGGCTATAATCCTTCGTTCGCTCAATGCTCTCGAGTTAACCTAGGGTATGGTCAACTGTCAAACCCTAGAGGGTCAACTCACTCGAATCAGACTCCGTTGTACAATATCCAAAAATACCTTTTCTGATATTGTGTCTGCTCTGGCCAGAGACTTTTGCAGATCTATTCTAAAGCATTCTCTCTCCAATTACCTGAGAGCGAACGATCCTCTATTGAACACACAATCAGCTTCGAAGGTCTTTCGCTGGATCCGATCCTTGACTATTAGAAATCCCGTGGATAGGGATTTGTAAGCTAAGGTCAGAGCTCAGAAGTCCACCGACAAGGTGTCTTTGGTGTTTCAAGTCCAAGGACCAACCACGCCACTGTGACGATGAATCAAGCCGGTTGACAGTCAGGTAATTACCATTCAACAATTCATATCGGATACGTTCAGTGAACTCATTCTCCAATGAGTACCTACAAGTTCACCATTATGTCTCCACACATGTGACTAACGAGAATAGTCACCCTCATCATATGAGCTGGAATAACCTGTACTAGTCTTACTAGATGTTTGGTGTCCTCTTCAAATATCCTACGACTAGGATCAATTCAAAATATGTGTTTATAGGTCATCGGTCTCATTATTATGATATCATCATAATCCGATGACCGTTGCACACATTCATGAATATCATTATGCGCAATAATAATCAACACGCCAATCTACATGATGAAATATATATGCCATTTATTATTGAACTAGATTGAAATAGGTGTCTCATGATTGGCTTAGAGGCCACCTATATCTATCAGGAGTGCCATGTGAAACCAAAATTACTGAGTGTGCGAAGATGAGAAGAAGTTAGAGGAGCAATTTCTATACTTTAACTATCGCTAAACCCTTTTCTAGTGATTGCACTCTCTTTAGTAGGGGGGATCTGTGGAGGCGTATGCTGAGGAGTTCTACATGTTATTGCTCGAAACGATTTGGGTGAGTCAGATGAGCAACTTGTGGCACACTTTCTAGGCGATTTGCGACCAAGCATCCAAGATGCCGTCTAGTTGCATTCACTGTGGACCGTCCAAGAGACCTATCACTGGGCCTTGGCAACAGAGAAGCTTCAGGCACGCCCAGGAGCAAGAAGAATGTGCGACAGGATGTCCAGTTCCATCCATCTCAAATTCCTATTTGTAAAGAGAATCCTACATTAGCTCCAAACCGATCTCCTCCTAATGGTGGATCCAAGATGCAAGGTAACCCATCTTTTATACGTTGTTTTACATGTGGACAGATAGATCACCGAGTAGGAGAGTGTCCCAATTCTATCAATGGGGTGATAAGGGCAAGGGTCTCTATACTGGGACATATGATGAAGATGGAGAGTCTAAACCTGTTAAAGATGACCACGGAGACTCCCAGGCGAAGAGTAAGACTCGGTCCATGGAGATGTGGGTGAAAATCGCATACTCCGTAGGGCTTTATTTACTCCACGACAAAAGCAACACCTAGAAGATTGGTTGCGACACAACATCTTTCGTACTACATGTATCATTGCAGGCAAGGTTAGTAAGGTGATTATTGATGGAGGCAATACTAACAACTTCATCTCCAAAGGGGCAGTGACAAAGTTACAGTTGAAGGTGGAGAAGCACCCCGAGCCCTATAGGCTATCTTGGTTGAAGAAAGGCAACAAGGTGATCATTGACTCTCGATGCCATGTATCATTCTCTATCGGTCAAAAGTACTTTGACAAGATCTAGTGTGCCAAAGTGGTGATGGATGATTGTCATGTTCTTTTGGGGGTGACCATGACAATATGATTGGAAGACAAAGCATGATGGACGGTGCAACACCTTAACCTTCTGGATGGGTAGTACAAAGATTGTCTTGGCTCCCATGAAGGAAGGAGGAGAGTCAATGCCCTCATAGGTTGTTGATAAGTCCAAGTCCAATCAAGGGGAGGGCAAATTAGAACCTAAGGGTGGGCCATCCTTGTCCTTGCTGTCTGTCTTCATTCTTGCAGGATACAGAGGAAACATAAGAGGTCTATACCTAGCGAGTATGCCAAATGTAGGGAACAATGGAGTACCTGTAGTAGTTGAGCTTTTGCTAAAGGAGTTCGACAATGTCTTCCTCGAGGAGTTACCCCCTGGACTTCCTCCTATGAAAGACATCCAACACCAAATTTATTTAGTCCCTGGGGCGAGTCTACCTAATAGGCCAGGATATTGCATGAGCCCAAAAGAGAATGAGGAAATGAGGCGGCAAGTAACATAGCTTATGGAGAATGGACGAGTGTGGTTAGTATGAGTCCATGTGCAGTGGACAAGTTTTGGAGCTCCATTTTCTTCTTCCAAGGTGAAAAGAGGGGCTTCTTGTAGAGAAAGTGGACAAGCTTTGGAGATCCCTTTTCTTCTTTCAATCCTTCTCTTTGAAGCATTGAAGGATGATGGCTATGGAGGGGCCAACCTTCTTCTTTCCCTTCTCTTGTTCTTTCTAGTTTTTCTTTTCTTGTTTAGATTATTGTTTCTCATTGTTTTTCATTAGTTCATACATCATTCATCGCTTTTTACTTTATACACACACTTCATTAACATCCACCTATGAGTTAGAGGTTTAAAAGAACACACACAAAAAAGTGAGTTTTCTTAGTGTAGTTGTATGTTTATTGTTCTTTTTAGAATATATACTATACTACTTTCATAGCTCTAATCAATTCTTTTTTCTTGTTTGTTTCTTATTTTCTTTTGCAAGGATTCAAGGAAGCAAGGTGAAAGAGCATAAAAAAAGAGAGTAAAAATCAAAAGGAAGGCTCTTCTTCTTCGGCCAGCTGAAGAGGAAGAAATAGAAGAGTTCGCAAGAATCTCCTAATTTGACAGGTAAATAACGATCACTTGTTTTCATTGAGATCTTTGATCTCTGGCGATCACGATCATGGTTTCTATGTTTTTATGTTAATATGAATAATGATATGATAGCATGCATTATTTGACCACTCACAATCGAGTGGTAGTGGCAGATTTTCATTGACGAAAATCGGAGTAGGATTTTTTGATTGAGGATCTTCATGGCATCCACTTTCAGGTGATTGTCCCATGAGATCAAGAGCAATCACCATTATTTAAGAATACTTTTATACAAAAAAATGTAAAGACATTCTTTTTTCAATGTTTAACGTGATTCTGTGTAAAGTAAAATTCAACGATTTCAATTATTATTTCGTCTGAATATTCTTCATTTTCATGTCCATTGTACTTATTCGAAGGTTAAGTACATTTTATCATTAGTGTACATGCCTATTTTTTTATTATTATTATCTTGACATTCTTTTGAATGTCTTATGAATGGAGATTATGATATTAATTAGCTCCTAACATGCCATGGAAGATCTCATAGAAAAATTGGTGATGGGACCACATCCATCTCTTTTCTTTATAATTTTGTTAACAAATTTTAAATTTTCACTTCAGCAGTGTAGTGTCCATGTTACTCCCTTCTCATGATACCAACATATTGTCAGAGCTACATTTTTTGTTTATGTGGATTTAAGTGCAAAATCTTTGAACATATTCTTATTAAAAAAATCAAAATATACTTATAATGCTACTTAGACATGATGTTTATGGAGCCAAAATATCTTACCTAAAGTATAACGTTGCTGTAATTTTTGTCCCCTGCTATGCATTTCATAAACTTTTTTTTTGCTTTAAAATAGCATTAACCTCGATGAATTTTTTAAATTTACTCTAGGTGCTAATTAAGCTGCATACTAGCTTAAGGCAAAACTGATTATAACATGTTACATAGAAATGCTAGAATTCTTTTAATTAGGAGGTCTGACATAGGAGAATTTAAGTAGTGATGTATTTACTAGGTTTGACGGATAAAAGGTATTCAATATTCAATAATGAATTTGAGAATAACTCAATGGACTTAGAATTATTCAAATCTATGGATTCCACAATCCATGAATCCATGGTGAAGAGTAGCTTCGATTGCCTACTACCATCTGTAGGCCATTGGCTTAAACTAAATATGAGCTCTTTGCAAAAAAGGAAGAGCCAAGCAGATAATTTTAATTGCCTTATCTAATCTTCTTCCTTGTTTATGTTATGCTAGCATAGTGTCCGAAGAAAATGTTGAAACGTTATTTTATCTATAAAGATGTCACCTTGATCTCAATTTTTTTTTGTTCTTAGTTCTTCCCCGAGGCGGTAAATTATGTGATTAGAGGCAACATTTACTTATTTGCCTTAAATTTTTTTCAAATGAATCATTGTTAGAATGCCAATTATAGATTTAGTATATTATAAAAACTATTAAGCATGCTAATGACGTGCCAACCTAACACTTTATTTGCAAAGATATTTCATGTCTGTTAAACAACATAGATATTTCATGTTAATCACACGGTCATTCTAAGCACCTACAGCTTTTTTGGCGATCACGGTGGGACTAAAAAAGCAACTAACATGAAATATCTATGTTGTTTAGGTGTAAACTAACCTATTAAAAACAGCAACTAAAGTGCAGTGATCGCCAGAAACTTTTAACTTAAAAAGTTTCAAAAGAGAGTATGATCGCCTACCTTTCAAAACGCGGAAGATTGAGTCCTTGGTTCCCCTTCCTCAGCCGGCTGAAGAAAGAGAGCCCTTTCTTTGCTTCTTTTGTTCTTGCTGTGAATTTGAGGTTGAGGATCGTCCAGAAGTTATGCTTGCTTTGAGCTTGATTTCCCCCTTTCTGATCTCTTGTTGTTGTTGAGTGCAGCAGAGACAGAAAACAGAAATAAAGAAGAACTATGATGAGAATTTAAATAGAGGTAGTATCTGAACTAATCATGATTCTAAGCATATTTAAAACAGCAAACTCACTTTTTTAATGGCTTTGAAACCCCTTAGATCAAGTAGGTTTTGAAAGATTATGCTGTGGTGTGTGTTTGCATGAAGTGAATATAAAAAATAAAATTAATGAAGATGAATGCAGTAATGAAAAACTTATGCCCAGTCGGTTGAAGCCTTGAAAGGATGAAGATCTTGAAAGGACGCCGACTTCTGGAAATGGCAGCGCTCCGGCGTTCCGACGTTGTTGCTTCGATCTTCAACTCGCTATAACGCTATGACTCAACTCAATTCTCTTCTCTTCTTTTTTTTTAAACATGCAAGGTATTTATAGGCATTTCTTGCGTTCGAGATTAACATAGAAAAATCCCGAATTTATCCATCTTAACCGACAGATAAATACTGATTAATTCATCTTTATCTGTAATTATCTAAAACGCGTCCACTTTGGCTGACGCCTTTCAGATTAATTAAGATAAGGATAAATATCCGGGAAAACTTATCTTTATCTTTATTAGGTAAAACGCGTCCACATATGTAGACGTTTTTTAGACTAATTAAGATAAGGATAAACATCCGGAGGAGAAGTAGAAATAGCCTAGGAAACCTAAAACGCGTCGCCCTTACCAGACGCCTTTTAGTTAATAAATCAATTAATTAAAATTCAAATTTAATCGTTAAAACAGGAATAAACTCTAAATGGCGTCCACTTGGGTCGACGTCTTTTATAATTCTTCATATTTTAACTCAAATTTGAGCTAAAATCAATTTAATTGATTAACTTAAACATGTCTGTTAAACCCGACACTTAAAAAGATTAATAAAAATTAATTAATGATTAATTATCAGACCATTATGAGGCATTATTATATGATATGAAATTTACTCAAAATGATGTCAAAATTAGCGTGTCTACAGCTGCCTCACCTTGGCATCGTCTTTGCAAGGGAGTGAAATGAAATGGAATGTACTGAAAAGGTGATGCCAAGGTGTGATGAGACACGCTCTTAACATCACGTGATTGGAATTTTTCTCAAAATTATCAATGAAGATAGCTCAAGAAAATCAATGAAATTAATCCTGTCTGGATGAGGTAGATAAGGAAATAAAATAAAGTCGATCAACCTCCTCGGAGTGGGAAGTACCCCAGGTCGTAGACACTGTAGGTTTCATCATGGGGAGCGTTTGCCAGCCAATGTGGACGTGCTGCAGCTATGATGGATCTTAAAAAGAAACAAGAATATCGGATAAAGAATCCAATCAAGGATAGAATTCCAATGATATCTTTAAGCGAACCTCAAAGATAATCAAGATACTCAATTCAGAATGGAATATTTCACATCATGTTGAAATTATTTGATTTAATGGTCTGAAACTTAATCAATAATTAATTCTTATCTCAATGATTTCAAAGTCCTACATGATGCATGCTGGGTTAAAAGAAAAATATAAAGTCAAATAAAATATAAATTAATCAAGGATAATATTGTTAAATTGTCATTAATGAGTCAAGATACCAACTCTTGTAATTCAGTGCTAAGCCGAAGCTCGTTTATCCACACACCGTTTCACAAAAGTGGAACCATCGTCCCCACTAATTAACAATCCAACGGCCTATCCGTGCGATTAAGAATTCTCTGGAATTATCACTGTTTTTGTTGCAGGGGAACTTAAATTCCAGTTTCATCAAAACCACAAGGTCCTTGATATAATCTAATAAATATTTAACATATAGTAATGCAAATGCACATAATTACATGGAAAGAGTACAAGGACAGAAATAACCGTCTTTTTAGCCACGGTCGGGACTTCATGAATTCCACAGTGGGATCTTCTTGATATTTCCAGCTTTGCTCAGACTTTCTTGAATTTTCTGCAATCAAAATTATTAGTAATTCCAAACAGATATTCAACTTAAAATCCACAGAATTTCGGGAAAATAGCAGATTTGCTAAACCGCGTCTCGTCGTGCAGACGCCATTTAAATTTGAAACGCGTCAGGTATCATAGACGCCTTTTACTCACAGAAACATGTTTCTTCTCTACTCGGATTCCAACTCTCTTCATGCCTTGTGTCCTGTATATGACTTGAACAAACAGGTTAAGCATCTATTCAGGCTTAGCCCCTTGCCTGGTTAAGTAACCAACTACTTGATCCTATCCTTGGTAGAAGGGTCAAGGGGCATAGCCTTTATTAACAAAGGTAATAAGGATAATCAGACTTAAGCAAAATGCAACATGCAAGCAAACATATGCTTACTGAAAATAAAAGGAATGAAACACACTAAATGCCACAAACAAATGCTAATTGAAATATTTTTGGTTTTGAAATATTCATTTTTGTTTGGGTTTTGAGATATATATCTTTTTTTGAATTTTGAAAAATATATATATTTTTTTGAATTTTTGACTATGCAATTTTTTTGAATTTGAATTTTGAGATATGCATTTTTTTTGAATTTTTGACTATGCAATTTTTTTTGTTTTTGACTAAAAGACCAGTATGGTACTTAGATCAAAAGATCATATTCATTTATTAACTTAATTTCCAAATTGTTCTTTAACAACTTAACTTAAAACCCCTCGTGTTTGAACTTGTGTTTCCATTCGTGATCCCATTTGATGATTTGACCCTTAGTCAATCTAAGCCATCCTTTAAGCTTGAAGTACACCTCTTTAGAAAGAAAAGAAGAACAGATTTAGAAAGCCCATGAGAGGGTTCCGGAGACTTAAAAAGATGTCCTTTTCTAACCCTAATATCTGTTGGGGTTCGGTCATTTTCTTTCCGGGGTATTTATCGACCTTGCGTTCCCTTTTGTTTCATTTCATGGCCTTGATGTAACGTTTGTAGTGTAATGGCCTTTTGATTTTGAATTTGGCTTTTTGCCTTGCTTCTGCTTTTCTATTCTTTTCTTGCTTTGCTTTGGAACGGATCTCCCCCATTTTTTTTTATGACGGCCTCCTACTAAGATGGCGGGTATTCTTGGTAGTCTATTCTAAGCCTCGTTCCGACATCATGGGCCGAGTGTAAAACAGAATTTTATTTAAAAGGAATGATTTGTACTTCACACTCTTAGTCAAGCTTTTGATATTCTTTAGGACTTGGCATCTCTTGTTACTCACGAATCAAACGTGTCAGTGTGTGCGGTAATGGGTTTGAAGTTAAATTATTCAGACTAACAAAGAAATTTGAGTTTATAAATTTTCTGATTCCACTGGTCTTTGTACCATACTGATCGACTCTTTAACCTAAGGGTAGTATTTCTTAAGATGTAAACCATTCCAAGGATGATTTAGCTCTTCTCCTTCTGTATTAACCAAACGATAAGCATTACCAGGAAAAGCGTGTGATACAACATAAGGTCCTTCCCAGTTGGGTTGGAGCTTAGAACGCGGACCACCAGGTTTTACAAAAATTCTTTTAACAACCATTTCACCGACTTTGAACTTTCGTTCAATGACTTTCTTTTGATAAAAACGTGCTAATCTGTTTTGATAAACTTTTGCATGATTAGCAGCTGACCATCTTTTCTCGTCTAAAAGTTCCAATTGGGCAAGGAGTGCTGAACGATGTTCATCAATGGAGAATTCCTTGTTCAATTGTACTCTTAATGACGGTATAAGGATCTCATATGGAACTACCGCCTCCATTCCAAATGTTAATGAATAAGGAGTTTGTCCAGTGGGCGTGCGGATTGAAGTTCGGTAGGCCCATAGAGCCTCAACTAATTTTTCTGGCCAATCTGCGAATTTGTTAGAGTTACACGTCTTTTTGATAATTTTTATCAAAGTCTTATTAGTTGCCTCTGCTTGGCCATTGCCTTGCGGATAATAAGGATATGAATGGTGCAATGCAATTTTATACCTGTTGCAGAGGTCCTTCAATTCCTGTGACACGAACTGCGGTCCGTTGTCGGTGACGATGGTACTTGGAATCCCGAATCTTGTGATGATGTTCTTCATAATGAATTTGCAGACGGTTGATGCTTTGATCTCCACGTATGCTTCAGCTTCTGCCCACTTGGTGAAGTATTCCGTTGCCGTGAGAATGAAAGATTTTTGCTTGATGCCGGAATCTGGGTTACCAAGAGGTCCAATAATGTCAAAAGCCCACATGGAGAAAGGTCATGGGGAAGAAACAGGATGGAGTGAAGATGCAGGAGAATGAATTTTGTCGGCGTGAAGTTGACACTTGGCACACCTACGGACATATCCTACACAATCTTCTTCCATGGTTGGCCAATAAAATCCTTGTCTAAGGATCTTCTTTGCTAGCATCTGTCCATTGACATGGCCACCACAAACTCCACTATGAGCTCCTTCCATAACCTTCCAAAGCTCATCTTCGTCTAAACATCTCAGAAGAATTCCATCAAAACCTCTTTTATACAGTGCTCCCCCAACTAGGGTGTATCGTCGAGCAACTCTCCTGATAGCTCTTTTCTCCTCAGTTATAGCTTCTTCAGGATACGATTGATCTTCACAATATTTTGCAATTTCATGATACCATGGCTTCTGTTCATCATCCATCTCTTCTAATAGCTCCATCAACATGATTTCTCTTTTCTCCACAATACTTCCATCTTTGAATTTCTTCAGCAACTTCTCCTTAGTTCTAAGAAATGAAGGATCTATCACGGCAGGTGAAAGACGCCTATGAATTATGATTGATTCAGATTGCTTGCTGATAGGAAAATCAAGGGAAGATGCAAGTGAAGCTAGAGCGTCAGCTAAGATGTTTTGATTTCTAGGGACATGGACAAAGATCAATTTTGTGAAAAGCTTCGAATAAGCAGAAGTAAGTTCTTGATATGGCTTAAGCTTGGGATCAAGAGTTCGATACTTGGTCAGCACTTGGCGAAGAATTAGTTGGCTATCACCTACAATCCTGAGTTTGGTTGCACCATGGAAATGAGCAGCCTCGAGACCAGCAAGAAGTGCCTCGTATTCAGCTATGTTATTGGTGACTGGAAAATCAAGCTGAAAGGCTTGTGGAATGGTGACACCTTCAGGTGATAACAGAACGATACCGATCCCCTTTCCATGAGAATTCAGAGCTCCGTCAAAATGCAGAGTCCACATATCATCTCTGATTTGATTTACGGACATCAGTTCCTCATCCGGAAACTCTGATCGCACTGGATCAAATCGAGGAAGGGGATGATGAGCGAGATGTTCTGCTATGGCATAGCCCTTGATCGCTTTCTGTTGAATGTAAATGATATCGAATTGAGATAGAAAGCTTTGCCATCGCGCTAACCTATCAGTAAGAACAGATTTCTCCAGAAGGAACTTGATCGGATTCATCCTAGCGATGAGATGGACTTCATGGGCCAGAAAATAATGCTTCAATTTCTGCACAACCCAAACCAATGCTGCACACGTTTTCTCCATCGCCGTGTATCTCTGTTCAGCGGGGTTGAGAAGTTTAGAGAGATAGTAGGCTGCCCTCTCTCTTCCTTCTTCATCTTCTTGTGCTAGGACAGCCCCCACTGCATCATCCAGGACTGAAATATAAAGTATCAATGGTTTGCCTGGAGATGGTGGTCTCAAAACAGGAGGACTTGCCAAATAGTCCTTTAATCCATCAAATGCCTCCTGACACTTATCGTCCCAATTGAATTTGACTCCTGGCTTAGTAAGCTCGTAGAACGGCTTACATCTTTGTGAGTGCTGGGAGACAAAACGGCGAATAAATTGTAACCTCCCGATTAATCCTCTTAATTCTTTCAAGTTTTTGGGAGGTGGCATTTCTCTGATAGCCTTCGCCTTATTGGGATCGATCTCAATTCCCCGTTTGCTGACAATGAATCCAAGCAATTTCCCTAAAGATACCCCGAATACACATTTCTTGGGGTTCATCTTCAACTGATACTCTCTCGATCTCTCTAATACCCTTGCCAAAACTTTGGCATGCTCAGCCTTCGTTTTAGACTTAACCAATAAGTCATCCACATACACTTCCAAATCTATATGCATCATGTCATGAAATATTGCCATCATAGCCCTTTGATAAGTGGCTCCAGCGTTCTTCAATCCAAATGGCATGACGACATAACAATATGTTCCCCAAGGTGTAGTGAATGAAGTCTTCTCTTGATCCTCTTCTGCCAGCTTAATCTGGTTGTATCCTGAAAATCCATCCATAAACGATAACGTCTCATAGCCAGCAGTGTTATCGATGAGTACATCAATATGAGGCAATGGAAAATCGTCTTTAGGACATGCCCGGTTCAGATCGCGGAAGTCAATGCAAATTCTAACCTTCCCATCCTTTTTCATAACCGGGACTATATTGGCCACCCATTGTGGATAAAGGACAACTCTAATGAATTTGGCTTTGTGTAATTTGTCGACCTCTTCCTTCATCTTTAGAGCCATTTGTGGGTGGAATCGCCTTAATTTCTGCTTGACCGGATTAGCTCCTTCCTTTAATGTTAACCTGTGTTCAACTAAAGATGAGTTAACCCCGGCATATCCTCGTAACTCCAGGCGAAAGTGTCCTTATAATCCTTAAGCACTTGTATCATTGCCTTCTCATCCTCTGCAGAAAGATTTTTACTGACGAGGACAACCTTAGGTTCGTCTTCAGTCCCTAAGTTTATTTCTTTTGTGGGCTCTTCGACGGCCGCTGATGGTTCATCAAATCTCTTCACTCCACTGGCATACGCCTCAGCTGCGTCCTCATCATCTTCCTCATCTTCAACAATGGGGTCCTTTTCATGTACTAACTCATATACCCCGTACCCATCATTGACTGACTCATCATCTGTACAATCTTCTGGCATCTGAATTGGATCTTCTAAGAGCTGAGGGATTAAAGAGCAAAAGGAACATTTATCAGCCAAATCCTGGAGGTATCTTTCTGGAATTTGCCTACCCTTAGGCTTCCTAGACTTCCTAAACTGACTAAAACTAGACTCCTTAACTTCACTAAACTGCCTATCATAACCTAAAGAAGATGAAACAGGATGAAAATCCTGGGATACAGGTGGAAATACAGGGGAATCCTCCCGTGGGGAGGGACAGAGTAGATCTAGGAGAGAATCTTGACCGACGGACCCGCGCGATGGGGTGTAATCGGACAAGTAAGATGTTTCCTCGATAATGATTTGGGAAGAATTTGTTGTAAAATTGGCGTTTTTTTTTGGACCATCGAGGAATTAAACATGAGGCAGGAGTGGATACAAATGGAAGGGGAATCAAACGGAGGAAGCGGCACCAAGGCCAGAGGATTAGGGGGATCATATAGCAATATGTCCCAGATCAAATCATACATCTCCTCTAGGTCGAGAGGAGATTGTGGAATAATGTCCCGAGGGGACAGAGTGATCATTATGGGCGGAGCCCGCGGAATATCTTCAATTATGACCCGCGACCAAGTCGGGGTCAAGAGTAGTGTACGAAAAAGAGTATGGAGCATTAGGACATGTGAAGGATATGTCCCCCTCCAGAGCAGATCTGTTGTATAACCAGCTTCATAGGGGTCATCTGGCTCCCCTTCATCAGTTTGTTCAGATAGCAGTATCCGCTTGTCAAAGATTGTGCCAGGGCTCTCAATTAGCTCGTCAATCTGCGGCGGCCACTTGGGTTCTGCAGGATCCAGAAATAGTCTATTCAGTGCTATGTATAGGTCCCTCAGGTCGAACCATCTGTACCATTCGCATTCAGGGTCATGGAATTTCCTCCTCTTCATAGGCCGCAGAGCCTCCAAGGATTGGTACGTAAGTAGTTCGGAACAATGTCTGGCCAAATCCCTCCCATATATGTCATGGAAGTCAAAACATGAAGTAATGACCACCATGTTGTCGTGGCTAAGTATGGGCCCTTTCACAAAATGTGTATATAGAGTCCATGTTAAGGGATCTCGGCCTTCTTTCAGTGGTGTGGACATTGTTTCCAAGATTTCTTGACCATCTTCTTGCTGAACCCTGTCTTGCTTCAGTTTCCTCGGCCTATAGCCCAGACCGCTTCCAGGTACTGCCCGATGATTTTTAACAGGAGTGGTCCTGCCTTGCAACTGTGTGCCCAGACCTTTCCCAGGCTTGTAGTCGTTCCTCATCATGATTCTCCATCCCGGGGTACTCATGCACTTCCCCCTTTTGACAGCATTTAATGGGTATGGAGAAATGGTAGTGGCTTTCAAAGGATCAGCCACTGGACGGTAGACCTGTAATACCGACAGAAAAGGTTGTCGGCCAGGTAAAACAGCAGATTTAATATTTAAGGTATGAGCAGCAGCAAGGATCGGCATGCTCGTCACTTTAATAATTCGTCCTTTGTAAGGGAATTTGAGGTATTGGTGATTCGTAGAAGGAATCGCCTCAAGAGTTTTGATATAAGGACGTCCAAGAATGGCATTTATGGAAGGGTCGATTTCTAGAATATGAAATTCGACCTCTGCATGACTTACTGGACCTAACTCCACCTTTAAATAAACCATTCCCAGAGGGGAACGGGTAGAATTGTCATATGCCGTAACTGAGATGGGGCTAGGCAGCCATTTCTCCTTGGGCACACCGCATAGCTCCAGGGTCTTCGGAGGTAAAACATTAATTGAAGCCCCTGTATCAACCAGGCATGCATCCACGGCCTTTTTGCAGATATTGACCGTGATGCTCAGAGCCATGCTTCTGGCGGCTGGCGGTGCTAGTTCCGATGTGTGGAATGTAATTGAGGGCTGATCCCCCTGAGGAACTAGTAGTGCTGCAATTTTCTCTACCGGCACGTCTTCATTAACCATCACCTTCTGTAGGTATTCCATTAAGGCTTCTTGGTGAATCTTGGACCTTTTAATCAATTCCAGTACAGTGATTCGTGCCGGTGTTTTGTCCAGATGTTTCAACAAGTCGTATTGAGTGCCTGGTGCACTCTCTTCATTATGGGCTTCCTCAGTCGGCTGTGATGGGCCGTCTCGGACTGTGGATTGAGGAAAGACCTTGTTGAAAATCTTTCCACTCCGGAGCGCATGTTCCTCGACCGTGGAGGATCCGGGTGACACCTTGAGTATTGCAGAGTTGGGTGGCGTAAGCGATGCGGAGGGTTGATGCGTAGGTGGTGGCGTTGGGTTGGGTGATGATGGCGTAGGGTTAAGTGGTGAAGGCGCGGTGCGGATTAAAGGCCTAGATGGTTGGATGGTAGATGGGTAAGCGGTTGGTGACGTGGGGAACGGTACGCGTAGTAACGGTTTGGATGGTTGGGGCATATCTGGGTAGGTGGTAGTGGTAATGGGTGAAGTAGGAAATGGTATGCGTAATAATGGCCTTGATGGTAAAAGGGGCGCGTTATTGGTTTGCGGAGGGGTATATGATGGAGGCGTAGGAGTGCGGGGCGCAATGGGTCTAAGGAAGGTGGGTAGTGGTAGTGGGTTATTGGGTGCGGGCGAATGATATGTGGGTGTGGGTAGAGGGGTGATGGTGACGGGTTGTGGTCTGGGTATGTGGATGGTGCGGCGTGGTAGTCGTTCTGCGGTACTTTGAACGTGACCCGTTGAACAAAGAGAGGAAGAGTCCTCTATCCTCCATTGTTGCCCACGACCAGCCTCAGGCTGGCTGTTCGTTAGAATGGGAGCAACCTGGTTCTGGTTCTGGTGCTCCGGGAGTGGATTCTGCACTATGCCCATGTTGGGTGGTGCTGCTGCTTGTGCCGGTGGTCTTGCTTGCTGCTGCTGCTGCTGCTGTTGCGGTCTTCTCGCCTTCAGGGCTGTTATGTATTTCTTCATTTCCTCCCAGTCTATGCCGCCCTGCTCGTTGAGATCATGAATATAATCTCTGAATTGGAAGCAGGTGTCAATGGTATGCCCAGGTTGCCTATGGAAGTAGCAATACCTGGACGTATCGGCATTTTGAGGCCAGACGGCCTTTTCCCTCGGCAAAACTAAGGCATTGGCCGCCATTAAAGCACTGAAGATATCGGCCAAGGATTCTGGGAGTGCCGGGTATTCTGCCCTTTTCGGGCCTGGAGGTCTCCTCTGCTGGTTGTAGTCACCAGGAGGAGGGATATTGTGGTACGCCGGCGGTGCGCGCGGCTGGTACTGTGGCTGTTGCTGGTGCTGATACTGCTGCTGCTGGGGTTGCTGGTACTGCTGTTGCCGTTGCGGCTGTTGGTGTAGCTGTTGCTGGTTCTGATTCTGATTCGGCTGCTGGGGCCGCTGATACTGTTGTTGGTACTGGGGGTTCTGCTGCTGTCTGTACCCTTGCTGCTGTGGCCTCTGGTACTGCTGCTGACTCCTCACGAACTGGGGCGAGTTATTGTTCATGGTGCTCACTTGCTCATGAGAGAGCGTGCCCTCAGTAGTCGGACCTGTGCTGGAAGAGTTCGGCACTGCAGGCTTCCGAGGCGGAGGCCTGCTAGGTCTATGAGGATCAAAGACGCTAGAGAATGTAGCGTCCTTGAAAGCATTCTGGCAGTACCGTGCTCTTTCATAGAGCTCTGCCATGTTAGTCAAATTGTTCAAGGAGAGGACGAGCTTGAACTGGGAGGTGGCGTTAGAAATTAACATTTTCACTTGTTCAGATTCGGACAAGTGATCCTTCACTTTTTCAGCCAGACCCCGCCACCTGTCAGCAAAACTGACAAACTCCTCATCAGGTTTCATCTTTTCTGCAATAAGGTCCGTGATAGACAAGGAGGGTGCAACTCTGTCCTGGTATCGTTGAATGAATTTGCGTGAAACGATACCGTAATCTTCTACTTCTGAGGGTTCCAGGGAAAAGAACCACTCGAGGGCTGGTCCCTCTAGAGATCTCCTGAACAAGAAGGCCAACGACCTCTTATCATTCTGCCAGAAAGAGGATTCATACATGAACTCCTTCAGATGTGTGAAGGGGTTACCAGTACCGTTGTACTTTCGGTACATTGGCATCTCAGAGGGTGGCAGATGGAATACTGGCAGACTCGGTAGACTGATCTCTGGCACAGCTTTGACCCCCATCATTTTCTGGAGGTTATTAAATTGCTCATCCATACGCTCCATTTTGGCCAGCAGCGTTTGTGTGGTCAGATCTGCTTGAGGAGGAGGAGGAGGAGGAGGTACTTGGTAGGCCTGCTGCCTAGAGTACGTTGGGCAGGGTGGACAATAGAGGGGAGGTCCGGCAGCGCTTCCGCCATGCCCGAGGGCATTTTGATAAGTAGGCGTTTGCGGTCTAGCCGGTTGCCTAGATGATGAAAGTTGCGGCCCAGCTGGCCGAGAAGTAATATGAAGGCCCTCCATGGCCTGATGGATATAAGGAGGAGGAAAAGAAGGTTGCTGAGGAACAGCAGGGGGAGCCACAGGGTTCGGCTCGGCAGGCTGCATGGGTGCCTTCCCCTTCAAAATAGATTGGATCGCCTCGAACTGCTGAGGGTCCAGTCGGGAGGCAAGAACTCCCAGAGCATTGATGAGATCCGTAGGATCAGAGGGTGAGGGATCATTCTGATTCATGTCCCCCTCAAGATCAGGATTAGGGATTGCATATTCATGCGGAAGAGGATCAGGATATTGATCACGTGGAGGCAAAAGAGGTGTCCGAACATTCCCATCTAGACGATATGGAATGGGGATAGAACTACGGGAGGCATCAGCATCTCTCCCACTCTCATAGTTGTATTCAGAATCCCGAGGGGCATTAGCATCTCCCTCGTAATTAACCATGGCGTCTGGAGCCACACTCAAGTCCCTACCTGATCGTAGCAACATGATGTTAGATTCTTTTTTCAAAGATTTAATCAAACAAGTTGTGCAGAGATTAATCAAACAAGTGGATGCTTAACGTGATTTTAGGATTCCTTGTTGAGTTATTTGAATTGGATTAAACCACAATTTCGCTCAGGGAAAGGATCCTAGTTTCAGTTCGATTTCTACCGTTATTCTCTAAGGCTTTCTCTCACAACGCTTTCAGAATCTAACCGGGACTTCAATTGGTACAACCAGCCCGATGATCAAGGAGGAATACCTTGATTTTGGGGACTTATGGAGGTCTCAACGTCAACTTCTCTAGTCTGATCAAGGGACCAACCCAATCAGAGAGAGTTGCTGACGTCGAGTAATGTGTTCCTAAGAAGAGGAGGGATTAGCCTCAATGCGTATGTCCTGTGGCCTGGATGGCCTCTAATGCTTAGTAAGTAATGGGTAGCTAGCACTCAAAACACAGAAATCTGGAAACTGGAAAAATAAGAAACTGTCTGAATCGCGTCGATGGTAGTCGACGCTATTCAAACAAGAACTTAATTTTTCGCAGAAGCAGATGCAGACAGCAGAGAAACTGTGAAGCCTGAAAGGCGTCTAGTCGTGTTGACGTGGTTTTGAAACGCGTCAGCGATCCTGGACGCTTTTCAGTTCGCAGAAACAATTTTCCAGGAGGATTTTCTGGGTTGAATCCTCCTTAAACAAGATGAAAAGCAGTAAACAATCGACTCATGCGAATTTTTTTAGTTGCAGATTTTAAACAGGATGATTTACTAACTAAACAATTAGAAAAACAATCAATCACACATCATTTTTATCACAAAAACAGCTTTTTGAATTAATCAAGGGGAGGGCAAGATCTTGCCACTGGGATGTGCACGTGGTGCACGAGGGAAATTAATTAAACTAAACACTCACCAATTGGTGAGGACGTGTCCAGAGACACAAATGGTGCACCGTGGGTGCCCGATATGATGATAGCAAGAACAAAAGGAAACTAAAAGATGGCGAGACCAAGTCCCACCGTGATCGCCAAAAAAGCTGTAAGTGCTTAGAATGACCGTGTGATTAACATGAAATATCTATGTTGTTTAGGTGTAAACTAACCTATTAAAAACAGCAACTAAAGTGCAGTGATCGCCAGAAACTTTTAACTTAAAAAGTTTCAAAAGAGAGTATGATCGCCTACCTTTCAAAACGCGGAAGATTGAGTCCTTGGTTCCCCTTCCTCAGCCGGCTGAAGAAAGAGAGCCCTTTCTTTGCTTCTTTTGTTCTTGCTGTGAATTTGAGGTTGAGGATCGTCCAGAAGTTATGCTTGCTTTGAGCTTGATTTCCCCCTTTCTGATCTCTTGTTGTTGTTGAGTGCAGCAGAGACAGAAAACAGAAATAAAGAAGAACTATGATGAGAATTTAAATAGAGGTAGTATCTGAACTAATCATGATTCTAAGCATATTTAAAACAGCAAACTCACTTTTTTAATGGCTTTGAAACCCCTTAGATCAAGTAGGTTTTGAAAGATTATGCTGTGGTGTGTGTTTGCATGAAGTGAATATAAAAAATAAAATTAATGAAGATGAATGCAGTAATGAAAAACTTATGCCCAGTCGGTTGAAGCCTTGAAAGGATGAAGATCTTGAAAGGACGCCGACTTCTGGAAATGGCAGCGTTCCGGCGTTCCGACGTTGTTGCTTCGATCTTCAACTCGCTATAACGCTATGACTCAACTCAATTCTCTTCTCTTCTTTTTTTTTAAACATGCAAGGTATTTATAGGCATTTCTTGCGTTCGAGATTAACATAGAAAAATTCCGAATTTATCCATCTTAACCGACAGATAAATACTGATTAATTCATCTTTATCTGTAATTATCTAAAACGCGTCCACCTTGGCTGACGCCTTTCAGATTAATTAAGATAAGGATAAATATCCGGGAAAACTTATCTTTATCTTTATTAGGTAAAACGCGTCCACATATGTAGACGTTTTTTAGACTAATTAAGATAAGGATAAACATCCGGAGGAGAAGTAGAAATAGCCTAGGAAACCTAAAACGCGTCGCCCTTACCAGACGCCTTTTAGTTAATAAATCAATTAATTAAAATTCAAATTTAATCGTTAAAACAGAAATAAACTCTAAATGGCGTCCACTTGGGTCGACGTCTTTTATAATTCTTCATATTTTAACTCAAATTTGAGCTAAAATCAATTTAATTGATTAACTTAAACATGTCTGTTAAACCCGACACTTAAAAAGATTAATAAAAATTAATTAATGATTAATTATCAGACCATTATGAGACATTATTATATGATATGAAATTTACTCAAAATGATGTCAAAATTAGCGTGTCTACACTTATGTAACGAATGACCATCAAAATAATTTGAAAGTTGAAGAAGCATATTTTTCATCGTAATGTTTACTTTATTATTATCTTATCGCTTAAAATTTTATTTCAAAAAAAGAGCATACGTGAAGTGCATTCTTTTGACTAGTTTCATCATAAGTTTGATGTAAGAATGTTGCTTCCAATTGTGGAGAGAAAGTTATGTTTTGTAATGAGGAACAATTAATTGACATCAAGTAAACCTACGTAGCCTTGGTAAGCTAGTTCGAGGCTAGCAAACATAATAGAACAAGGTCCTTGTTGCTTTCATTTTTTTTTTTCTTACAGTTCACTGGATAATGTAATATATATCTATACCATAGCCATGGGATCGAACAAGATGATTGGATTAATGGGAGAACACGTATCGCAATAATTATGATACACTCTATAAATTATTCTAATTTGCATGTTATTTAACCTCCGCAAACTTCTGATTTTTATTTTCATCGTTTTTTCCATTAGCCTCATCACATCAATATAAGTCGATAATTAGCTCAATTGGACATTGGAATCAACCACCTGGCGCATTGACATGGACATGATGTTACTAAATTGTCCAATGTAAAAATAATTAAGATGTTCTCTAATGAAGATCACTCAAGGGTACAAAGTGAGGCAAACAACTTTGCTCTGATCCTTTGGTCATTATTGTCTACCAAATAAAATTGGTAATGGCAACAAGAATTCCAATTATTCGAGTGCTGACATGGCTGAAGACATAAATCCACTTTAGAAAATGGGTCAATATTGAAACATTTCCAACTACGAGTTTAGTGCATGGAAAAATTTGATTGTCATCTTGCAACTTTCTTTGGCCAAGTAAGAATTCCATGTTAATCTTTTTCCCACCAAGTAAGTTTAACCTTTTAGTCCAATGTGAAATAGTCTCTCACATTAGCTGTGCAAGAAAGGCATCAATTGGGGGAATTGCTGGGAGTATGGCTGAACCTCAATCTCAATACTACATTATATAACTTCTCCTTTCTCTAAATGATAAGATTCAGTGGACTTCTCATGATGTCGTGGGCAGTAGACAACTCACATCGCCGCGATTTGAACACTTGACTAAACCATACTTCGTCGTTAACCATGAAAGTTAAGAAGAATAAACTCTTGTAAGAGTTCTAGGTTTTTTCTATGACATCATTTTAGAGGAATTACAACCAAAGAAATTAATGCATTTTGTTTAAACGTTTACACCAATCCAGACAACTGAAATCCATATACATTTCCAATCACATTTGGAAGACAAACCATTGAAACACGTTCTATAGTTCACAACTCTGACCAAAACAACCCAAGCAAACTAGGCACTCACACGCTATGCTCCCCTTTGTTTACAACATCGGGGAACTCCTCCTTGGAAAGAATAGCGGCCGTCTGATTGACGGAGACCACTACTCCTTGGCCGCCCAACCGCCCACGGATCATGGTAGGTAAAGAATAACGCTCAGGGACCGATACCGGTAAACCGTACGGTCCAACAGGGCCGGCCGGGGCCATCGGAATTCCTCCAACATAAACTGGACTGGCATGCATCGGGTTACTATTGAAACCTTGAACCGGATGTTGGTACACCATCGGGACCGGTCTGGGGTTTCCCGGCTGCGAACCGTAGGACACGTGTAATGGAATGGGAACCGGACCGGCCTGCTGCGGGTGTACCGAAGCGGGGACATAATAAACCGGAACTGGCTCACTCATGTACTGCCACGTTTGACTTCCCGGAAACCCGGCTGTGGCAGCCTGTTGAACCGGTTTGTTCATGTCTTGGTTGATCTCTGGCGGAGGGGCCGGTGGGCCGGCCGGTTTAGTTCTTAGTGGGCGCAAGTCGGGGATGGGCGGCTCGGGCAGGTTGTTGGAGGCACGGTGAGTCGGTGACTCGCGGAAAGCGGGCGCACGGTGAACCGGTGATTCGGGCAGGTCGTTGGCGGCCCGGTGAATCGGTTCGGGGTGATCCGAGTTGCTCTCTAGGCCGAAGAGGTAGTCCGGCAGCTCCGAGATGACCGAAGACGCCTCCGAGCGCCCCCTCTCGAGCGCCGCCCCGGCGCCGCCGTTGAGGGCGTCAAGGAACCACCTCTCTCGCCTCGACCCCGCGTCGTCGCTGCTGTCAGGAAGGGAGCCGAACCCGCTGCTCCCGCTGCCGGGAGGAAAGAGGAAGAGCCGGAGGCGTGGGGTGCGGGCGGCGGCGGCGGCGCTGCCAAGCGCCACCAGGCGCTCGTGCTCCTCCATCATGATCTCCACGTCCTCGTCGGAGGTGACGGAGATAAGGGCGTCCAGGTCCTCGTGGGGAAGCTGGTACTTGACCTGGACGCCTGCCTCGACGGGCAGCAATTTGGTGAGCTTGGAGAGAAGCGTGGCGAAGGAGGAGGCGCGTGGGACAGCAACGATGCGGGTCTCGCCGCCGACGTAGCGGAGCTGGTGGTCATGGTGGCGAGGGAGGATGCGGCCGCCGAAGCTGCACATGAGGCGGACGCGCGGCCCGGCGGGCTCCTCCGCCTCCTCACCGTCGTGGTGGTTGGGGTGGTGCTGCCACCGGTGCGGCGGAGGCGGCATGTGATGCTCCGACCGCGGGGTGGAGGCGGCGGAGGAGGGCTCCGACTGGTGGTGGGTGGACATTGCTGCGGAGGTCCCGACCCCGACTAGGCACCCCAGAGCCTAGCAGCGCCCTGCAATGACCCGATGCCCTCTTAAATACTCCAAACTGGCGTCCCCTCGTTTTTCAGATATACCCCTCGACTCCGAAGCAACCGCAAACGTATCCTTCACAAAAAACAATTGATTACCTGTATACCCCTCGCGGTAAAACCAATGTGTAATATGCTTGCTCCCATTATTGCCATCTTCCTTCCATTAACTTTTAATTGTTTAATCTACCTTATTACCTTTTAACAAAAGTTAAATAGACCTAAAATACATATAAAAGGTGATATAGAAGGGAGGAGAGAGAGAGTGTGATAAGAAAGAGGTAGTTATTTCTCATCAGTATACGATTTTAGGGATCGTGACATGACAGAATATTCTACACATATTCTCTCTGATATTTGACCATAAAAATATATTTTGTATTATAGCCACCTAAAAGAGAGTATGAAGGCAAACATGTTTGCGGGCTAATCCTGCAAGATTTAACAAAGGAAGGTACAAATGCAAAAAACATAAATAACGCCCTTCGCGCGCCACGCTCTTCTTATTGGGGCGTCAAATAATTAGGAGAATCTCTCTGATTAATGGGCCGCTCTGTGGGCCCTTTCCAACACAGATGTGACATAGCCCAAACTTTATAGAACACCACAGAAAAGGCTAGATATAAAATGGGCGGCTTTGATTTGCGGCCGAAGGCGAACGGGAGTTGATAAGTTTCCCTGGTCGGTGCGTATGTGGGGCCCTTCATACGTGGCCTGGGAAACTATTTATGACGCTTGGGCGGCGCTGTGCTGACAAGGACATCCAATGGGTCCAAAAAGCATGTTTTGTAGTGGGCCGCTTGCCATGTTTGATATTAATTTAAGTTATACAAGGTTTAAATCTAATTTTCTTTCATAATTAATGGCTTTTACTTCAGTGAGATAAGCTAGGAACATAGATTTCGAAATTAGTTTCCTCATAAGGGCATGACCTTTTGGCCTGAATTAAAGTAAAATAAAATTTAATTCCCAACTGAACGTGGACTGACTTAGAATATTCCCCCCCAATCAAACGGCTTTTTAGAGACTTGTTAGTGTTTTCCATTTGAGCTGCTATGCCAGCCGAACAAGGACAAGGAGAAGTGGGGATACCATGTCAATCACAAGAAGGAAAACGTAGGAGAATATCCCAGAGGAATAAGAAACGCAACTTACCAATTTAGAGGCTATTTTTTTTCCTGATTGCTGCTGAGCCAAGGAACGGGCATCCACTGACTTATCCGTATTCCTGAGGTGCACAATCCTGTCAACAACAGAAGAAGAGAAAGAAGATATCTAAAAGGGAGATAAAATAGCCATTGAGGAAGGAAGGAAACCCAAAATAACCTTAAGTGAAAAAGATCAAGTTTCCATGTTAGAGAGAGAGAGAGAGAGCCATTGTACTTACTTGCAAATTGCAATGGCCAGAGCTTAGCTTCTTCTGCAGAAGAATAGAGGGGGAGGAAGAAGGATCGAGGGGCTATAATAAGGGGGCGTGGGGGAAGGTGGGGAAGGTGACGACCCTTTGCCGGTCGTCCCATTTGGAGGGCTAAAATGTCAAAAGAGAAAAGTGGGCCGGCTGGCCGACGCCACTGGCGACAGCAAACGGGCCCGCTTTTGCTGTGCGCCACGAGTTTCGCGCGGGCCCAGCTCGCGCTCGTGACCCGCGTGCCTGCCGTCCAGGCTCCTGCCGAAGTGGCACGTCGCCCCTTGGGCTGGAACGTGGCCTGTCTCCCGTGGGAAGTGGATTTCTAGCTCAGTCAAGAGTGCCACTTGGATGCTCACACTACTGTAGCAGAGTTGGGAAACTTTGAGTTGCTAGCGATCCTCTGAACTACAAACAGAGGTACATCCTCTGAACTGCTCTCAGATCTCTTCCTCTGGTCCCCCTGTATTATTAGAACACAAGAATTATGTAATTTATGTTGGCTCATAGGAAGAGGGGCTGATGTGTTTCATTGCACAAAAGGTACTAGTGAAGAATGTTCTAGAAGGTCTCATTCTAAAGATAAAATATCAAATATCAAAATTTAACAGGGCCACCACGTGGTGGTCCGATCGCAGGTCTTGGCATTGCTTGAATTGCTAAATGTAATCTGTAGTTCACGAGTACAACATACTTGTCTAGATAATTTATCTAAGCAGTTGTTTGAAAATATGGTAAAATAACGGTTTTCTTATTTTTGGAGTGTCATAAATTATTTTATAGTATATGATTTCATACTTACAGTGTCATAAATTACCACATTTCAAAGGTTACTTACCTATATAAAATGCTCTCTTTTTTCTGATCTTGATTTTCAGTCTCAAACTACTGTGAACCCAACCTAGAGATTTTAAAATTAAATATTTTATTTTCATCAATTTTAAACTTGATATTTACAATATTTTACGTAATAATAACTGCCTCAAACAACATGAGCAACTCAATTGTATGTTGCAGGTATCTTCACAAAATAGGTTTCGTACAAGTATGTTCAAACTATGACACTTTGATATTACTTGCAAGAATGTGCAAACTACGACATTTTGGTATTTGTGACTCATTTTTAAGAAGTGAATTTATTTCTTTAATTGTATATAACTGACTTTTATAAAGTTTAGCAAACGTGCTGGTTTACGTATACATATTAAATTAAACGTGGTGCTTAGATTGAATAGAAGTGAATGCGGTGAGAAGTTACTTTGATTTTCTTGAGCTTTTTAGGGTGGTGTGTTCCAACAGTCTTCAAATCTTCAAATGACAAAAGTAGTGGAAGTGGGATGAACTAAATTAATTGTATGTGTGAAAAGGAGTTCTACCATCTCTTATACTATTGAAGATTTAACTTGGTATTATTGGTCAAATTTCATACATGGGAAGTGAGGAGACATTGAGTCTGTTTGGTTGCACGTAAAATATAATCGGATGTAATTTTTTTTTAAGAAAATCAATTTACGAGGAAAATAAAAAACTTAATCAACTGTTTTAAAAAACATGTTTTTGAATATTTTTTCATTCGTTTGTTTGCCTGTAAAATCTTTTCTTAAAAATGATTTTATAGATTTATTTTTTTATAAAAAAAAATCACATAACAAAATTTTTAACATAGATATGACAGAACCAAAGAACTCTTTTTATATTTTTCTGAACAGAGAGAATACCTCAACTCGACATTTGATTAGACGATTCAAATAAAAAAAGTCATATCTTCACATGATCAAAATTCGAACTGCAACATTAAATGATATTTTTTTTCTTTTTTTTTTAATTTTTAGCTTGGGATACATTTGGTCTAGTTCTACACAAAATATATTCGACCAGAAAATGTTTTCTAAGGAAATTAATTTGCAAGGAAGATAAAAATATAATCTATCATTTGGTACTATGTAAAACATATTCGAATGGAAAATTTTTTTTAACAAAAATAATTTACAAGAAAAAATGAAAACATAATCGATTGTTTGGTACTTCTGAAAATGTTTACCTGAAAAGCTTTTCATTTATTTATTTCTCGGTAAAATATTTTTTCTAAAAATGATGTTATATAGTCATTTACTTGTGAACGTAGATTGGCACCATTGTTTGATCTTCAAATTTCAAATGCAAGATCAAAGAACTTTTCTTTTTTCATTTTTTAATTATCTGGGTTGACAGAATGTCTCATTTCGACATTCGATCAAGTAATTCAAATAAAAAAGATCATGTCCTCAAGTTATTTTTCTGAAAAAATCCCGACCTGGGAGAACACCCAAATTCGGCATCTAATTGGTTCAAATTAAAAAGATGATACTCCTGATAGATATAGCTGTCCTCTAAGCCAATCATAAGACACCTATTTCAATCTGGTTCACTAATAAATGACATTAAATTCATTATGTAGATTGGCATATTTATATTTGCACATAATGAAGTCCATGAATATGTGCAATAGTCATCAGATTATGATGAGATCATAATAATGACACTGATGACTTATAAACACATATTCTCAATTATTCATAGTCGTAGGATGTTTGAGAAGGACATCAAACATCCGGTAAGACTAGTACATGTTATTTCAGCTCATATGATGAGGGTGATTGATCTTGTTAGTTACTCGTGTGGAGACACAATGGTAAATCTGTAGGTGCTCATTGGGGAATGAGTTCACTGAACTGATGCGACATGAATCGCCGAATGGTAATTTACATGACTGTCAATCGGCTTGATTCATCGTCACAGTGGTGTAGTTGATCATTGGACTTGAGACACCAAAGACACCTTGTCGGTGGACTTTTGGACTTTGACCTTGACCTACGAATCCCTATCCACGGGATCTCTAATAGTCAAGGATCGGGTCCAGCGGAAGACCTTCGATGGTGATTGTGTGTTCAATAAAAGATCGTTCGCTCTCAGGTAACTGGAGAGAGAATGTTCTAGAATAGATCCGCAGGAGTCTCTGGCCAGAGCAGAAACAATATCAGAAAAGAGGTTTTCGAATATTGTACAGCAGAGTCTGATTCAAGTGAGTTGACCATCTAGGGTTTGACAGTTGACCATACCCTAGGTTAACTCGAGAGCATTGTGCGAACGAAGGATTATAGCCACGCGGTAACTGTGGACGGACAGGTTCCACGAGTGAGTTGCTGAACCCCATTACCTTCCGAGATCATGCGGTGTTGCTTGGCATCCAACTTGATCGGAAGTCCGACCGAATTTATATGCGATGTTAATTCGGTTAAGTAATTAGTTAATAGCTAGATATTAATTAATTACAATATGTCAATAACTAGTTATTGGACTTAACGGGCTGAAAATCGGACTGGTAAATGGGCCTAGAGGGTCATACGCAATAAGATTCTCAGTCGGTGGTACATAAGTGGGATTTATATTAACTCGGGGACTTTTGTGAAAAGTCGCGCCGACTTAATATATATACGCGTTGTTGAGAAACCCTGGGCCGAGCTCCAAGATCTCCCCTTGCTGGCCGTCACCCCCCCTTTCTCTCTCCTCCTCAGGGCGCCCCGTTCGAGGCGCCGAGACTATCTCCGTTTCCGCTGCGCATGATTCCCGAAAGTCGAGAATTCCGGTCGGCGGGTTTTCGGCAATTGTTGCGGCGACGGATCTTCAGCGAGCGAGCTGATACGAACGAGGGAGCGAGGACGAACCACCGCGGAGGATCGCGTGGATACTGCTGGAGGCCAGACGCTTGTGCGGCTCGCGGCATCGCCTCGACGGAACCGAGACGGAAGCGGATTCGAATCCGCGCACAGTAATCGAATTACTTCCCATTAGCTTTCGATTTTGTTTTTCGTTCCGAATCGGATCAGCGGGCATCGGGCGGGATTATAATTTTATTATTTCCGCTGCGTTCTTCGCGTCCCGCCCGGATCCCAATAGTGGTATCAGAGCAAGGTTCCGCTCTGATCCGCTCCGGAATGGCAAAAATTAATATTTTAAGAATTAATTCCATGCTTTATATATTTTATTCCCGCGGAGTTTGTTCATGGGATGAACATGCTAAGATTTGAAATTTTATTATGGGGAGAAAATTTTTTGCTTTTGAGGTTTTTCGTATGGTTCTTTATGGAGATGAAGAGCATAAAACCATGGACTCGGATGGGGTTTTTGATGGAGTGCGACCACCTCCATGGTGGAGGCCGGTATGGCCGGCGGTCTCACGAGTTCCCTAGGATTTGTGTTGTGGCCGGTGGCCGAGATGGAGACACCCATCTCTTTGTTGAAGAGAAAACAAAGGGGAAACTATGGTTTTTAAAAATTGTTTAGCCACAGTCAATGGGGGCAATCGGCGGCACTGCCATACCGGCCGTCGATCGCCGGCATAGGGGAAGGGAAAAGAGGCACTGCCCTGCACCTGACCGGATGGCTCTCCTCACACTGCCGGTGCCGATGTGTCATCCCTGCAATTTTTGGGAGCGTCGGATGAACAGTTTAACCGGCGTTTTGGGGGCTTCCGGCGGCCCCGGCTCGCCGGCAGGCGACCACCGACACCGGAGTTCAGAAAGGGGGCCACCCCTCTTGCAGTTTCCGGCCACCATGGTTGCTGGCACCGGCGGCGCCACCACCAACTACCCCCCTTTCCCTGAAACCCTAAAGGGGCCCTGCGGCCTAGCCGAATATGGCACTGGAGCGTCAAACCGGCCGGGCCCGAGCTGGTCCGACCGGGCTCGGGGCCGCACCCAGGGCGCGACTGAGCTGGCTCGGCCAGCTCGAGCCCTAGTTCGGACCAGGCTGGGTCCTCGCTGAGCCAGGAGCTGGGCTGGTCCCCTCCTGTTGGGCCATGTTAGCCCATTATCCCCAGCCCATTAACCCCTAGTTTGTTTACCCCTCTTAATCCCCAAATATTGATAATAGGATTAGTTAATTGAGATTTTGTTTTAAAATGTTTTAAAACTAAGATTTCAATTAACAAGGTATTAAAATGTTATCTTAAAATTGTTTTAAGATTAATATTTAATATCTCCTTGTTTAAGAAACAAAATAATCCTATACAATTAAGATTAAAGTTTTAAAAGTGTTTTAAAACTGAAATTTAATTATCAAGATATTAATTGATCTATTGTCTTAAAATAGTTTTAAGACTAATATCTTGTTAACAAATTTAAGATATTAATTAAGGTATCGTTTTAAAATTGTTTTAAGACATATGCTTAATTAAATCTTGTTTTTCTATTGAGGTTCAAATTAAAGATATTGATCTTTATTAATATTAACTATTATTGTTATATCATTGTTTATTGATCTAATTGTTAGGTTAATAAATTATGATATTTTAATAATTTAATATATTAGTCTAAATGTTAGATTAATATTAATACTTTATTAAGGGTTGTTAAAGATGTAATTGTGCCTCAAGAACCATTAACAAGAGTTGTAATGGCATTTGTTAAGTTATTATTAATGTCTTGATAATTTTCTTAATAATGGATTGTTAAGAGAAATTTTATATTTGGGGATATCTTAACAAGAGTTGTTAAGACTATTTTAATTAGTCTAATTGTTAGACTATTATAATTTAGAAATATTCTGATTAATATTTCTTAATAAATCTTATTGAAAAATATTATTTAATTAAAAGGGTTTATTAACAAGGAGTTGTTAATCAATTATAACTTAAATTAGAAATTCTTTTATAAATGTTATATAGGAATTTTTAATTCAATCTAAATGTTGGACTGTTTCACATTAATAATTGTTATTAATGTGATTTAAAATTAATCTAAGTGTTAGGTTAATTAATTTAGAATTGTTCTAAATACTGCATAGAATATTTTATAATTTTAATTTTAGTTTTGTGTGCACATGTTGATGTGTTTAATACTTTAAATTAGATTTAAATGCATGTTAGAAAATAAGATTTTTGAAAATTCAAATTATCCAATTTTGATTGGTACCTAGGTTTTAAAAAAACCAAAATTATTATATTTTCAAAATTTTAGCCTTCATATGATGTGTTATATCATGAGTGGATGATTAAAATTTGTGGTGGTCATGGACATGCACTTAGTTAATTTCATATCATATGATGGTGTGTGATTATGTGGATTGTTATGGAATGTGATGTACATTAACCAAGTGTTAATTAATGAGGCCTGCGTGCCTTCCTGTCTCTTTCATTCTATTGTAATTCTATCTACCTCCATCATTGTACTCGGCTTTAAGGCATTCTCTTACAATTTATTTGTTTTTGAAATTGTTTGAAAATTAATATTATTTGTAATTGATCGCGCCGGCCGAAGAGAGGTGAGGATGATCCACAAATACAACCAGGAAGACGACAGGAGATGAGATCACCAGTGGCTATGTGTTTGCATGTTTAGATTATATAAATGTTATATAGTTTTGGTGATTAATTGTTTGGCTTCAGTTAATCACCGTGTTGTCCATGACCACATAATGAACATGTATAGTTGATGCATGCCTTCTAGTTTTTTATTATGAATCGATTGCTAATATTTAGGTATAGTTAAATATATACGATATATTTATAAACTATCATGTAGGATGAGACCAACTTAATATAAACAAAACTTTGAAAATAAAGTTTAAGCCGGAGCGCGAGTCATTGAGAATGCACCGTGTGGCTCTCCATCAATATAGTTCTTAGAACTTGATTTAGTGATGGTAGTTTCTATGTGTTTACCCGAGATCTGCCACCATCTGATGAAATGACTATTAACTATGGCATCTTGATGCCTTGACATTAGAATAGAGGAACGGTGTAACTATCCTCGCGTTTACCCGAGAGCTACATTCTTACTTTACTCTGTCACGTATTGATAGTAAAACTTAGACCAGGTATAATGGTCTACTGTGCTTACCCAGGACCATTAAAGACCTAGGAGTCGAAACAAGATCAGATATTGCAAGGAGTTGCAATTACCATGAGATGGTTGCTCTAAGATAATGGTATGATACTATGTGTTTACCCGAGGTCATACTGTGATTCTTGGAGATTCTGATTCTCATTAGGAGACCGTCGGAGTCTTCCGTTCTGTATACCTGAAGGTTATATAGTCCGTCGAAAAATAGTGGGAAATAATTCAAGATAAAAGACCATAATTGAATTATAAGAACTATCTGCTTAAATCACGTCATTTCCTTCGTTCACTAAAATATCGTCTATTCGAGATGTTGGCATGCTGGATGCCAATACTTCTCATACTCAGCCTGACTAGAAAACTCTAAAGAATGTCTTTAAGGGTGAGTAAAAGTCACTATCCTAATCAGATATCATGATCTCTCTTACTTGGATATACCAAGGTGAAGAGATACTCATGGTATGCCTTTTTGAAAGGTAATGATTGTCATGAAACCTCTTATTTGGATAGACTAAGATGAAGAGATATTTATGATGTACCTTTGAGAAAGACAAGTGGTAAGATTTTAAACAGTCGAACTCACACCTGAAAGGATAAATGAAGGACAGCTGAGATAGAGAAGTACCAGTTCTCCCACTGCAACCAAGATAAGGATACTGGTAAAGACAAAACGAATATAAAATTTGAAAGAAGTTTCATATATTCTTATTATCACCTTTTGTATGTCTATTGGAGAATTAGCATCTCTAATATACGATATTGGAAATGATTCTCAGAGCTGCAATAGTATGCAGACTTAGACAAGTAAAAGAAAATTAAGAAAAAAAAATGCAAGTGTTGAGTTAGACTCAACAATTATTCATGATTTCATAGGTTGCTGTTTGACAGTAAATCTTTGTATATCTATATGAGTCTAAAATGAAATGAATAATTGTTATTTAGTTGCATAAGATATCAATAATTGTAAAAGTGAATAACGTTGACTGAGAAAGAACAATAGTTGTTCAAATCAATCAATACACTATAGATTCTTGAAGTGACATTTCATGTGATGAATATTCACAAATCTCCTATAAAAATGAACCGTATGAGTCCTGATTATCTGTGGTATTGTACACACTATTGTACAATAAGAAATTATTGATGCTAATACATATTGATGTAAACAGCTTAAAGGCCAAAGATAATCACTTCTATTGACTTACCTTATTAGTGTACTCTTAGAATGATTCGACTGTATGTACTTACTGAAGTACAGGATGAATGCATCTGAAAGATTAAGATATAAGATCAATATGGAGTATTAGAATTTTTGATTTGATCAAAGAAACTAATACTTAGGTATATGATTCACATAAATCATTAAGAGGATAATTGTATTCTCGCTTGATTGATTCTCATTGTATATCATAGTAATATGATAGAATGAAGAATTGCACCTTATTAAGACATGGTGCAATATTTAATAAGATTTGTTTAATTCTTATCCTTATGAACATGAATATGAACATTAGATATCTATACTTTACAGATAGTTTCAAATAAGTCAGTATATGTCCATATAAGATATGGAAACCAAATAATTCATATGAGATGTGAATTATGAACAAACCTGATTTAAAAGTCAGGTATTACCGTGGTGTGAATTTGTGAATGTCTGAAGAATTTGGACATTACAATTATTGGCCAGGCGATAATGAAATAATTATCGTCTTGAAAGCTGTCTTCTGTGAAGAGGAATATGTTCTCAAAGAAGACAGTGAGAGCTGATAAAACTAGAAGATGTTTTAGATTCATAAGCTAACATAAGATTATTAGATAATTTTTAGTTGTTTGGAACTAGTCATAACACATCAGAAAACTTCATAGATTTTTGAGATTCTCTTAGTGGCTAAAATGATATGTTTGACATATCTGATTTGACAAGATGAGAGGAGCTTAAAATAGATTATGATCTAAAATCTATGATAATGATGCTTTCTGTAATTACAACTTTAAGATTGATAAGTTGTCAATACTGCCTATCATTATTATGAGATGATAACAGTTGGATATTAAAAACGCTCTCTCAATGTGATTAAGGTAAAGATGTATATAATGCATCTTTAAAACTTTTAGAATGTCCAGTAAGCAAGTTATGATTTCAAAATTATCTTGAATCAAATTGAAACTTCCTAAATTGTAATAAAAGTTTAGACTTAATGGTCAAATACTATATGATCATTAAGAATGATCATGGATTGTGTGCGCGTGTTCAAAGAGGACAGTGGGAGTACGATTGTTTTAATAATGTTTTGTGATAATAACATCAAAATCATTGAGAATGACATCAAGATGTTACTATCAGTGAAAGTATTGTTAACTATGTTTTCCTCCATAATAGGTTTAGTTATAATATTCCACGTATTAGAAATACGAATCTATTAAGATAGATCGGTGGGGATATTATATTGACCTGTATGTCAAGATGTTTGACATAAATTTCATAATAAGTCTCAATTGTTGAGATATGAAATTTATTCATTTAAGAAAAAAGTTCTTTAGAGGATACAAAAGTGAAATGCATCACTAAGCACTTGACCATCTAAGGTTTGACAATTGACCATACCCTAGGTTAACTCAAGAGCATTGTGCGAACAAAGGATTATAGCCATGCGGTAACTGTGGACGGACAGGTTCTATGAGTGGGTTGTTGAACCCCATTACTTTCCGGGATCATGCGGTGTTGTTTGGCATCCAACTTGATCGAAAGTTCGACCGAATTTACATGCGATGTTAATTCGGTTAAGTAATTAGTTAATATCTAGATATTAATTAATTACAATAAGTCAATAACTAGTTATTGGACTTAACGGGATGAAAATCGGACTGGTAAATGGGCCTAGAGGGTCACACGCAATAAGATTCTCAGTCAGTGGTACATAAGTGAGATTTATATTAACTCGGGGACTTTTGTAAAAAGTCGCGCCGACTTAATATATATACGCGCTGTTGAAAAACCCTAGGCCAAGCTCCAGGATCTCCCCTTGTTGGCCGTCACCCCCCCTTTCTCTCTCCTCCTCAGGGCGCTCCGTTCGAGGCGTCGGGACTGTCTCCGTTTTCGCTGCGCATGATTCTCGAAAGTCGAGAATTCCAGTCAGCGGGTTTTCGGCAATCGTTGCGGCGACGGATCTTCAGCGAGCGAGCTGATACGGACGAAGGAACGAGGACGAACTACCGCGGAGGATCGCGTGGATACCGCTGAAGGCCGGACGCTTATACAGCTCGCGGCATCGCCTCGACGGAACTGAGACGGAAGCGGATTCGAATCCACGCACGGTAATCAGATTACTTCATGTTAGCTTTCGGTTTTGTTTTTCGTTCCGAATTGGATCAGAAGACATCGGACGGGATTATAATTTTATTATTTCCGCTGCGTTTTTCGCGTCCCGCCCGGATCCCAACAACTCCCACACGACCAAAATTCAAAATATAACAAAGTGACTTTTGTTTCTTTCTTCCTTCTTTTTAAATTTTTTGAATTGGTAGAACACTCCTATTTGGCATCCGATCGGATGGTCTAAATAAAAAAGATCATGCCCTCACATAGTTAAAATTCAATTAACAACATCAAAAAATATGTTTACTTTTATTCCTGTAACTGGGAGAATATCGCAACTCAACATATGATCGTATGGTTCAAACAGTAAAGATCATACCGTCACACAACTAAAATTTGAAGAGAAAGATTTGCTGGCAGCCAGTATTCTTAAAATAAAAAATATATTTTTTGAAATTTTTTAAGTAGGTCCCAACTCAACTTACATGTCTGTATAATCTGATCTTGAATCAAACAACTAAAAAAAGATGAAAAATAAAAAATGAGCTCCAATTAATAGTAAAAAATAAAAAATTAAGCCCTAGTAAATAATAAAAGATTTTTTTACTATTAATTGAGACTTGATTTTTTATTTTTCATCTTTTTTAACTCGTCAAATCTAAAATCAAATTATACCGATATGTAAGATATAATGGGCCCTTCAAAGCATTTCCCAAATTTGAATGGCAAAGTCAAACGAATTGAACAGATGAACATTTTCCCAAAAACTGCAATGGACGGATGTTTTACACCTTACCAAACAGACCCACAGTGGATGCAAGCTTTTTTCTGTTATATTTGACTTGTATATTTCTAGATAATTTTCAATTTCAAACTTGAATAAATCAATTTTAACTTATTTAAAATATAGAATACGACCACCAACCTAAGCATTTTGAATGATGGATAATGTTCTTATAAAACGGGAGTATATTAATCATACCATTTTGTCTTTATTTATACTATATTAAAAATTTAAAAAATAAATTGTCGCTTCTCTTTCAAGATTATTGTAAGTAACAATTAATAAAAATGTTAGATAATTAGAGTTATCATGTCGTTGATCTAGAATTTGCTTTTGAACCGCGGGGAATATTTGTGGAGCAGTATGAGCTGAGGCATGGGGATACTATAGAAAACCATAAGGAAATTTAGGCATTTCTACTTTGTCAAGATACTAGGGACATGTAAGATTTTATCCTTGTCCTCGCATTTAAAACAAAAATTTAGGTGATGTTTGATAACCCAGCCGTCATCCATGTGGAAATTAAGGTTGCCCCTGCGAAATTTTGTAGAGATAAATCCATGGTATTTGTTTTAGAGGCTAATCTCATATCTGAAGGTTTTAACAACGTAATAAAATATTAAGTCACTTATTATATGATAATGCATAATTTTGTTATAATAATATACATTTTTGTAAATGCAACAAATATAAAAGATATTTTCAGAATGATATTTTTATATTTTTATTTTTATATTTGTTATTATTATATGATTAAATAATTTATTTATATTTATATTTAATATTTATTATTATGATTACATAATTTAATGAATATTGTGTTTTATTATTATTATCATATCATTACATAATTTAATGAATATTGTGTTTTATTTATTATTTAGATTATATTATATATTTTATAAATAATCTTAATTATTGAATTTTTTAATACTACACATAAAATTATTGAATAAAGATACTTGTTCATTTTGTTAACAACTATCATCAAGTAAGAAGATATATTAAACATGTCATCCACTCAGATCTCCTCTTTGTAGTTATCAAACACTTTATTTCATTCAGTATTCAAAACTTCTCTGTAATCTATTAAGGCTTAAAGATGTGAATCTCAAATTTCAGTTTTAGGTTCTACCTTAGCCTTATTAATACGTATTTGTGCGATTAATGATTTATCCTTAAAATTACTTACATTTGCAATGAAGTATATTAGATAACATTATAATTTTAAAGAAGCTTTTGCATCTTTTCAGATATTTAGTACCTTGAAGATTAGGATTTTAAATATCTTACAATGTGAAGTAAAATCCTATCTAAACCTTGTCAGCCTACTTGACAGTCTAATTCTTTTGTTTTAATTTATAACAAAGATCCACTGTAAATCAAAACAAGACGACTGAAGCATGCCTCTTTGTTTTGTTTTACAAACAACAAACAAATATTCTCTAATTCTAAAATGAACAAATTTTATTAATTTTAAAATCGATGATTTACAATGTTTCACATTAAAACAAACAACCCCTAACAGGGAAGTCGATGCTTGCTGTGCCTTGTGACTTCAGCACCATTCAATCCGGCTCCAGCGATTAGGATTGTGTCAAGGAGGGATTCCTTTTCCCTTTTCATGGCCATTCAATGAATGAACGGCTAGCTCAAGGTTAAGTTCAGAAGATCTCAAGCTAAGAAATTTTTATCTTTTCTAAAGCTTAGAATCTGAGCCATCTGATATTTGATTGGATGTTCATAAAAGAAGGGAACCTGCTTCTAACATGATCCGAGGCACCGGATGGGATCAAATAGTTATATCTATATTATACTAATAAAATAGAGTTTCTAATTCTGATATTTTTATATTCTTTTTAGTCAAAAAAATATTAAACAATTATTAAGAGAAGTCATTAATGGCATAACCGTATTATAATTATTTTTTCTCCTTTTCACCTCCACTTATTTTAAAATAACTCATTAATGGTCATAACTCATACTCTCACTAATTTTTAAATAACTCATTAATAGTCATAACACTCTCTCTCTCTCTCTCTCTCTCTCTCTCTCTCTCTCTCTCTCTCTCTCTCTCTCTCTCTCTCTCTGAGATAGACATAGGAGAGCGGAGAGCCATGACCCTCCCTAAAATCGAAGAACTTATTTGATAATAAAAATATTAATTTATTTATATTATAATAAAAATATTACAAAATAAAATAAAAACTTTAAAATTATATTAATATTAAATATAAAATAATATTATTCTTAAATATTTATCTTATTCTATTTTATTTAACTTATCTTAGGAATATATTTAACTCATATATTATATATTTTTTGTCGTATATTATTCGTATTTATTATTTTAATTTTTATATGTTAATAATTACCATATCATATAATATTTGATATTTATAGTCGCATAAAAAAAATTAGCTATAATATTTTTAGTTATATTAATATAACAGTAAGCCACCTGGCCAACAAGACAACTCAAAATCCTAAAGTTAGAAGCATACTTCTGTACTTTTACTTGACGTCAACTTTCATCGACAATATCTTTCATGAATGATTTATTTTTGAATAATGATATTTGTTAAAATCTTTATTGTGTGGAAGTACGATAGTCGTTCATCGTGCTTGAATAGTGTTTTACCTACACGTTGTTATGGTTTTATCGTAGTTCTCGTACAAAATTATGTTTATATTTAGTTATGTATTGCATGTTTTTTTTTTTTTTCTTTTCAACATTACTTTAGATCTCCTGAGATCTCTCCATTAAACTCACCTAGCTAGCACTACAGTTTAACATGCAAGCGAAACACCTTCATATTAGAGTTCTTATTAAGTGAAATTAAAAGTTTAATATTCTTCATATAAAATTATCTTTATATTTAATTATTTACTTAAAATTAAAAGTTTATTAAGATAAAGTTATTTAAATCAATATGATATTTTTATCTTAACATAAAATTTAATATTATTTAATTAATTTCTCATAAACGCCGTGCATGGCACGGATTTAGAACTAGTAGGGTACTATATCTGAGTGTTAATCAGTTATCTTCGTCCATTACCCCACCAAACGTGGCATCCGTGGCTTGGATTCATAATTAGGATAGTACTACGTGCATCTCGACGGTCCGATGTGACAGTGGCAACAGTAGGTATCTTTTTATTTTTCTAAAAAAAAGACCAGAAGAAGGAAACAACTTAAGGGGTTAATCTCTCTTGTCTAATCACTGACAGAACAGTTAAAAAAAATTCAAAAAAACGGTTCATCTATATAGTCTATTTTTTAATTTTTAACTATCTGATCAACAAACGGTATATGTGGGCTACCTACAGTTGTTTTCTTTTCTGCTATTTAAAAAATAAAATAACAAATTTACTGCTGTTGCAGTCATCCAAAATCCGACCGCCCGTGCAGGCATTGCAGCAACGCTAGCTGCAACGCCTCTGTTGCCGCAGGTAATGTGTTATAATAATTCAAGTTAATGGGCCAGGCATGGGCATAAATGTTAGGCCCGTCTAAATGGGTGGGGCTTGGGCTAGCAGATTGGCCCACCTTGAGTAATATATGTCGTGAAGTATATCAAAATAAAAAGTGAATGGATGGTGTAGTTTCTAGATGCTACAAATTTGAGAGGTGGGAAGATGGTTGCAGTTGCTGTAAAATTTTTGTTACAATTTTGAGTTTTAACCTTGGTTGGGCCATAGATGGGCTTTCAAACAAATTATAAGCATTAGCTTGTGCCCAAACCGCGAGGCGGCAAGAGGCGTGGCTGGAGCTTAGGCCAACCCTTGTACTTCCAGTACTGCTCAGGTTTAGGCCCATTGACACACCTAATGCTAGGGTAAAATGTTGCAACTTTTGTCATTTAAGTGACCTATTTAATCCATGAATACAGCTTTAGAACTTAAGTAAACTAGTTTCATTACAAAACCAGTACATAACTATAGACTTTTGTACGACAAATACTTATAGAGTGCACAACTTTGTGTAGCGGTATACAAATAACGATTTGATGAAGACAAGCATCAAAGGTCATTAATTTGAAAGTCGATTGGGTTACTTTGATCTTTGATGCTAGTCTAGATTTTACCCATTTGTTCTTTGAAAGTGTGAAATAGCATGAGCTAGTTTGTGTTGTACTGGCCTAGTGCAATTACAAATTTGCTAGTGTGAACCATGCATACATTTAGGGTTCAAAATTGTTCAATCTCATTAGGAAATAGATCTAGCATGTCATCAATTCCAATTAAAATACTAATAGGGTTTCCATAAACCGTACAAACCCTTTATGGGTGAGTTTAAAGGAAGCAGTAACTATATTGCCTCTCTCTTTTGTCTCTTGCTTGTAACAGGCGCCTGCATGAAGTCGAAAGGCCCATTAACATGCCATCTTCCTGCAAGATAGGAGGAAAAATTGTTAGAGGTAGCATGAGAGCGTGCAAAGAACACAAAGGAGGAGATATTTGTATATAAGACATGTTACCCAAGGAGATCAATCGTGTGTGAGGAAGGAGTTCATCATTTGCCTTGGAGCTTTTGCAAATAATGTACTACAAAAATCTTTGATTTGATTCTAGGTAGTGTTGAACCAAGAATGGGGTAGAAAGATGTTAATTTAATCCCAATACATTGTGACTTTTCAAACCTTCGATTTTACTATATTATTTTGACAAAATAATATTATAATAACTAAAATTAGAGAATGGATGCCAAGGATTTTGAAAACATTGCAAGATATTTTATAGCATTTTAAGTAAAATAAAATACCATTTTAAGATAATTTATAATATTTTATAGTATTTTACCGCACACCAAACAATCATATAGTTATTTATAGTGAATTAGAATTGATAGCAAGCGTCATCCAAATAGTCTTTTGTATCACTTTTCATATTGCTACAACTTCTGCCAAAGACCTAAAATATTGTATCATATCAATTTTGATATTGATGCTCAATATCATAAAAATATTAACATCAAAATTGATACTATATTAAATTAAATACTCTAACCAAATAGGATGTTACATAGAATATGTCAAAGCTAATACATAAAATACTAACACCATCCTCAGTTACATAGAAACACATCACAAAAAGAATTACATAAACATCTGTTAATAAGCTTGTTGTATATATTTAGCATCTATAAAACTCCAAGGTTCTTTTTTAGAAAAAACTCAAAATGTTGAGGCGATCTCCATAAGCCAAAGTGGACAATACCTTTTTGGTGAGAATCCACATTTCTTTATCAGAATACTATCTTTTTCGTGAACCTGTATTATGAAAACTCTGAAGTAATGTAAGGAAGTATGAAAATAGATGAGTTTGATGTTAAATCTTTTTTAGAACACAATTAAATATCTCAATGGGTCAGAAGTTCATCTTTGATGTTAATACTTCTTTCTAAAGTTGAAATTAAATACATGTTTACAAAAAGGGATAATTACACCAAAAACTCTGTTAGAACATTAATTACAGATTTACCTTTTAATTTTTTGGGGTATTATCAACAACCCTCTAAATTAAAAATTATATAAAAAATGCCCTTACCATCACGTCCCATTACCAAGGCAAACTAAAAGGGAGGTGATGTAGCCGAAGCTATCACGACCGGATTCCGAAGCTGGAATCCGAAGTTATGGATCCGGAGCTGGGTCGGATCGGTGCAAGAGGCCCGACGGGGATCCGGAAGGCGAAGGAGGCAGAGGCGAAGCCGAAAGTTCGAGGCTGAGGATGGCTCGGTCGGAGACTAGCTTGCCTTCAAAAGGCGGGGCCGAGACTCCTTCGGTCGGGGATGCAGCCGGCGCACGGCGTCGAGACCTGGGAGAGAAATCCGAGGTCGGCGGCCGAGACCGACTCGAGGAGGTCGGCGATGATTCGAACCGAGCTCCTGCAGGAGGGGAAGAAGAAGAAACCGGTCAGCAGGAGTCCCGGGCTTCGGCCCTTAGGAACCCCCTCCGACGGTTAAGTTAGCTTCTGAAGAAGATTCGATTCAGAAGACAAAGAGTAGCTTTAATACTTTTTGGACTATAGTCCTTTAGGGTCTCGAAGGCATAGGAGTGCATACCTTTGGCAATAAATAGCGGTGTATTTATAGCAGAGGATAGAGGATGGTTAACGGTGATTGCCGATATAGGACTATGTTCCGGGTTTACTGGTAAACCGCCATAGTGCCTGGTCCTTCACCGGAGTGGGCCGGACTCGGCTATCGGGCCGAAGGGGGTTGGGCCGCTGATGGGCCGAAGCCTGCTGGGCCTGGGGCCGCCGGGCTGCTCCCGGGCCGTAGACTGGTGGGCCGCTGAAGGGCTGAAGCCTGTTGGGCCGGGAGCAACGGTGCCGCTTACGGGCCGAGGGCTGTTGGGCCGCTGATGGGCCGAAGGCTGTTGGGCCGCTGATGGGCCGAAGGCTCCCTGAGGGCCTTGTACTGCTGCTGCTGGGCTGAACTGGGTTTGGGCTTGTTTTAATGGGCCGAAGCGGATTCTGCCTCATCACATAGCCCCCCACTCTTGTCTTCCTCAGTTCTGAGATGGCGAGAGTATAGCCCGAAGCCTCCTCGGAAGAGTAATACGGTATGTGCTTTGTTTGAAACCTTTGCTTTGTAAAAAAGCTGCCGTAGGTCGGCCGAGGGCTGGTGAAAAACAGCCTCGTCTGAAGCCGGGACCTTGTCGGAGATACCTTCGTCTTAGGCCGAGACTTGGTGTACATATAGAAATGATCTCCGTTTGCTTGCTTCATGACATGTCTTTGAGTAGATAGCCGAATTTCGATTGTATGTGGCCGAAGCCATGCCGCTCCCGATACGGTTTGCATGGCCGAAGCCACTCCCGGTACGGTTTACACGGACTTAGAGAATACTATGCCGCTTCCCGATCCGGAATACATGGCCGAAGCCATTCGTCGGATCGAAGGACCTGTGGACTTATGAAAACCATGCCGCGTCCTGATCCGGAATACATGGCCGAAGCCATTCGTCGGATCGAAGGAACTGTGGACTTTGGAAAACCATGCCGCGTCCTGATCTGGAATACATGGCCGAAGCCATTCGTCGGATCGAAGGAGCTGCGGACTTAGGAAAACCATGCCGCGTCCTGATCCGGAATACATGGCCGAAGCCACTCGTCGGATCGAAGGAACTGCGGACTTATGAAAACCATGCCGCGTCCTGATCCGGAATACATGGCCGAAGCCATTCGTCAGATCGAAGGAACCGCGGACTTTGGAAAACCATGCCGCGTCCGGATCCGGAATACATGGCCGAAGCCATTCGTCGGATCGAAGGAGCTGCGGACTTAGGAAAACTATGCCGGGTCCTGATCCGGAATACATGGCCGAAACCATTCGCCGGATCGAAGGACTTGCGGACTTTGGAAAACCATGCCGCGTCCTGATCCGGAATACATGGCCGAAACCATTCGCCGGATCGAAGGAGCTGCGGACTTTGGAAAACCATGCCGCGTCCTGATCCGGAATACATGGCCGAAGCCATTCGTCGGATCGAAGGAATTGCGGACTTAGAAGAACCATGCCGCTTCCCGATCGGTACGGGTTATTTGCGGGCTTAAATATACCTTGCCGCTTCCCGATCCGGATTATATGGCCGAAGCCATTCGTCGGATCGAGGTACCTGCGGACTTAGAAGAACCATGCCGCTTCCCGATCGGTACGGGTTATTTGCGGGCTTAAATATACCTTGCCGCTTCCCGATCCGGATTATATGGCCGAAGCCATTCGTCGGATCGAGGTACCTGCGGACTTAGAAGAACCATGCCGCTTCCCGATCGGTACGGGTTATTTGCGGGCTTAAATATACCTTGCCGCTTCCCGATCCGAATTATATGGCCGAAGCCATTCGTCGGATCGAGGTACCTGCGGACTTAGAAGAACCATGCCGCTTCCCGATCGGTACGGGTTATTTGCGGGCTTAAATATATCTTGCCGCTTCCCGATCCGGATTATATGGCCGAAGCCATTCGTCGGATCGAGGTACCTGCGGACTTAGAAGAACCATGCCGCTTCCCGATCGGTACGGGTTATTTGCGGGCTTAAATATACCTTGCCGCTTCCCGATCCGGATTATATGGCCGAAGCCATTCGTCGGATCGAGGTACCTGCGGACTTAGAAGAACCATGCCGCTTCCCGATCGGTACGGGTTATTTGCGGGCTTAAATATACCTTGCCGCTTCCCGATCCGGATTATATGGCCGAAGCCATTCATCGGATCGAGGTACCTGCGGACTTAGAAGAACCATGCTGCTTCCCGATCGATACGGATTATTTGCGGGCTTAAATATACCTTGTCGCTTCCCGATCCGGATTATATGGCCGAAGCCATTTGTCGGATCGAGGTACCTGCGGACTTAGAAGAACCACGCCGCTTCCCGATCGGTACTCATGGCCGGAGCCACTCTCGGATCGGGTTGCCGCGGACTTGAAAGAATACCATCAGGTTTTCTGAAAGACCTTTATTCATACCTTCCGGCTGAAAGTCCGGGAAAAAGTGATTCACATAAAATAACGCCGAAGGCGCTCTACATTCCAGGTGCGAGGGAGAGGCTGGCCCGAAAGGGTCTCCAACCGATATGCCCCTCGTCTGATCACCTCTATGACCCGATAGGGCCCCTCCCAGTTGGGGGCAAGCTTTCCTGAGGCTTCGGCCGGTTTGGAAGCATGAGCATTTCTTAACACGAGGCTCCCGATCTCAAAGCTTCGGGGCTTCACTCGAGTGTTATGGTACTTGGCCATGCGCTGCTGATAAGCCGCCAGCCGGATACGAGCCCTATCTCGGGTCTCTTCAATGAGGTCCAAATGATCTTTCAAGCCTTCTTCGTTGGCCTCCGGATTGTAAGCAATGACTCTAGGAGAGGGAAGGCCGACTTCCACTAGAATAACGGCCTCTATCCCATAAGCCATGCGAAATGGAGTTTCGCCGGTAGGAGTTCGGCTCGTCGTCCGATAGGCCCACAGAACACTCGGCAGCTCCTCTACCCATCGGCCTTTGGCTTCGCCGAGGCGGGTTTTCAGTCCCTGCAGCAGGCTTCGGTTAGTGACTTCGACCTGGCCGTTTGCTCGAGGATGGGCTACCGAAGTGAATTTGTGGAGTATGCCGAAGTTGGCGCAGTTGTTGCTGAACCGACGGCTATCGAACTGCTTGCCGTTGTCCGAAATGATGGCCCGGGGGACGCCGAACCGGCAGATGATGGACTTCCATACGAAGTTCCAAGCATTGCTATCGGTTATTGATGCGAGGGGTTCGGCTTTTACCCACTTAGTAAAATAATCTACCGCCACGATGAGGAATTTTCTTTGGCCGGTGGTGATGGGAAAAGGCCCCAGGAGGTCGATTCCCCATTGAGCGAAAGGCCAGGGATCGGATAAGGGGGTCAGAAGGGTGGCTGCCTGGTGGATGAGGGAGCTGAACCTCTGGCACTGATCACAGCGCCGTACGAGGGCTAAAGCGTCCTCTCGGAGTGTCGGCCACCAGTAGCCTTGCCTTAGAAGCTTGTGAGCCAGGGCCCTTCCTCCCGCATGCGCTCCGCATACCCCTTCATGTACTTATCTCATGGCGTAGTTGGCTTCAGCCAGGTCGAGGCATCGTAGCAGCGGTCGGGCGAAGGACTTCTTGTATAACACCCCGTCCAGGAGGAGGAAATGGGATGAGCGTTGCCGAATGTGCTTCGCCTCCCTTGAGTCTGGCGGGACTTCTCCTCGGAGGAGAAAAGCGACGAGGGGAGTCATCCACGTCTCGGCTTCGGCCTCAGTGACCTGCATGGCTTCAGGCTCGCCGAGGCTTGGTTCGGCGAGTTCCTCCACTAGGATCATTCGGCCTCCTCCCCCGTCTTGAGTTAACGCCAGTCGGGAAAGTGCATCGGCTCGGGTATTTTCGGCTCTCGGGATCCTCACGATTTCATAAGAATCGAATTGAGCGAGGATCTTGCGAGTCACCTGGAGATAAGATGCCATTATGGCGTCCCGAGCCTCGTATTCTCCGGAAATATGGCTGGCGATCAGCTGAGAATCGCTGAAGGCTTTCAGGTTCCGGGCGCCGAGCTTCCTCGCGGCCCGAAGGCCAGAAATGAGGGCTTCGTACTCGGCGGCGTTGTTAGTTGCTGGAAAGGAGAAACGCAAGGCGTACTCCGTGACGACTCCTTCGGGCGATGCCAGGATCCACCCTGCGCCGCTGCCCGTGGAGCACGCGGAGCCGTCTACAAAGAGTCGCCACTTGCCTGCTAATGGACGAGCAGAAGTGTCCTCGGCTTCGGGCACGTCGGCTTTCGGCTGAGGTGCCGAAGAAGCGCCGGGAGTGAGTTCGGCGATGAAGTCCGCCAATGCCTGGGCTTTTATTGCTACCCGAGGTGCGTAGGAGATGTCGAACTCTCCTAACTCAATTGCCCATTTTGCCAGCTTGCCGGACACCTCCGGTCGGGAGAGAATCTGCCTCAGGGGCTGGTCGGTAAGAACCTTTACCGAATGAGCAAGAAAATAAGGCCGGAGCCTCCTCGCGGACGAGACGAGGGCTAAAGCCAGTTTCTCCAGCGCGAGATACCGGAGTTCCGCTCCTTGAAGGGCTCGGCTGGTATAGTTGACTGGCTTCTGAATGCCATCTTGATCTCGGACGAGGACGGCGCTGAGAGCCGTCTCGGAGACTGCGAGGTACAGGGTCAGAGGCTCCCCGGGGACCGGCTTGGACAGAATGGGGACTTTGGATAGGTAGGCCTTCAGCTGGTCGAAGGCTGCTTGGCACTCATCCGTCCATTCGAAGCTATTGGCCTTCTTCAGTAGCTTGAAGAAGGGGAAACAGTAATCTGCCGCCCTTGACATGAAGCGGCTTAGGGCTGCGATCCTCCCGTTCAGCTTCTGTACCTCTCAGAGGTTTGCCGGGGGGCGCATTTGGATGATGGCCGAAACCTTCTCGGGGTTAGCTTCTACCCCTCGGTGAGTGACCATGTAGCCGAAGAACTTCCCGGAGGCTACCCCGAAGGCGCACTTGGCCGGATTCAGCTTCATCTTGTACCGCCGTAGGGCGGAGAATGTCTCGGCCAAGTCGGCCAAGTATTCTGCGGCGACGCGGCTTTTGACCAACATGTCGTCTATGTAGACCTCCATGTTTCGGCCGAGCTGCGGGGAGAACACCTTATTGACAAGGCGCTGATATGTCGCGCCGGTGTTCTTCAGACCGAAGGGCATCCGGGTATAGCAGTATAGACCCAGATCGGTCGTGAAGCTGGTTTTGCTCTCATCATCCGGATACATCCGGATTTGGTGATAGCCTGAATAGGCGTCAAGGAAGCTTAAGAGCTCGTGGCCGGAAGTTGCGTCCACCACCTGGTCTATTCGAGGCAGCGGAAAGCTATCCATCGGACAGGCCTTGTTGAGGTTGGTGAAGTCCACGCACATTTGCCACTTGCCATCTTTTTTTGGCACCATCACCACGTTGGCGATCCAGTCTGGATGATGCACCTCTCGGAGGTGTCCGGCGTCCAGCCCCTTCTGCACTTCGGCTTGGATGGCGGCTCTCCTTTCCTGATTGAAGGTGCGCCACTTCTGCTTTACCGGGGGCTGGTCGGGATCAATATGCAGTCGGTGCTCTGCTACCTCCGGGTCAACCCTAGGCATGTCCACCGGAGACCAAGCGAAAACGTCGAGATTCTTTTTCAAGAACTTGGTGAGCTTCTCTGCTTCGGTCTTCTCTAGGCCGGAGCCTATCATCAGGGTTCGTCCTTCGCCTCCCGAAATCGGAATGGCGAGGAGTGCTTCCCCCGGAGATGCTTCGGCTGATGATTCGATCGCTAGGGTTTCGGCCGCGGCCTTCCCTTTGACCGAAATCATATAGCATTGCCGGGCTGCTTCTTGATTCCCTCTGGCCTCGCCTATTCCGTGGCTGGTATGAAACTTCAGCTTCTGATGGAAAGACGAAGGCACGGCTCCGACCCCGCCGATTAGCCTTCGGCCGAGGATGGCGTTGTAGGCCGAATCGATTTTTACAACGGCAAAGTCCGTTTCAACGGTTAGTTGCCGGGGGGCGGAGCCTAAGGTTACAGGGAGTCGGATAATGCCCTCTACTCGGCAGGGCGAGCCGTTAAAACCGAAGAGGGGGCCCCGGTGAGGCTTCATATTAGCCTCACTCAATCCCATCTTTTCAAAACAATCATAAAATAAGATGTTTGGGGCGCTTCCATTATCAACAAATACTCTATGTACATCGTAGTTATTTATTACAACGTTTATGACGAGGGCGTCGTCGTGAGGGACCTGAATATCAGTCAGGTCCTCTGAGCCGAAGGTGATATCTTCTTGGCGAGGCCGCTTCGGCTCGACGTCGATCGTCGCTATAGTGGCAGAGCTGCGCTGCCGTGGCCTTGATCCTTCCCCTGGCCCTTCGGATATCATCATAATAGACCCAGAGCTGGGTCTTTGATGGGGTGCTTCTGCCGGGGCCGAGGTGACCTTCGGCGGAAGAGTGGCTTCTATCGCCGGGTGTTGCTGTTGCCTGGGCGTCGCAGGGACGTCCCGATTCTGATGTGGCGGGGGCTGCTCTCGTCGGTACTGCGGCAGTCTTCCCTCCCGGATGAGGCGGTCGATTTCCTCTCGAAGCTGTCGGCACTCATCCGTCGTGTGGCCGATCTCCCGGTGATACTCACAGTATTTGCCGGGGTCCCTTCGACGAGGATCCGACTTGATGCGCTCCGGCCGCCGGATCATGCCCTTCACCTCCATGAGCATTCGGGAAGGGGGAGCAGGTAAGGGTAGGTATCGCGGTTGCGGGTCCCGTCGCCTCTCTCTGTCCCAGTCCTCCCGGTGATAACGCTTTCGGGAGGGCTCTTGATCTTCAGGCCGAGGTCGGACCACCTGGGGGGCAGGCGCCAAGGCTGCTTCGGCCACGCCTTTACCTCTGGACATCATCAGGGCCTCCCGGTTGATGTATTTATGGGCCCGGGCCACGAGGTCCTGGAAGGTAGGGGGATGGCGTTTCCCAATGGAGCCGAGGAGCCCTTCGTCCCGACACCCGCTGATCACGGCCGAGACCGCGATCGAGCTGTCGAGGTTCGGAATTTGGGCGGCCTCGGTCTGGAACTTGGTGAAGTATTCCTAGAGAGTTTCGGTGGGGCCCTGCCGGATGGCTAATAGGCTGGCGGAGGTTTTGCACTGCCGGGTGGCATCATAAAACTGGTCGATAAACAACTGGCCCAACTGGACTAGGGAGTGGATGGAGTTGGGGGCCAGCGTCTCGAACCAGGTGAGGGCGGTTTTCTCAAGGGTGAGGGGGAAAAGTCGGCAGCGGACTGCCTCGGCGACCCCTCGGACCAAGAGGTACGCGTTGAATCTCTGGAAATGACAGACCGGATCTGTCATTCCGTCGTAGAGAGGGCCCTTCGGCCGCTTGAAATTGGGAGGCACCTCGGTAGCCAGGAGCTCCGCTGTGAACGGGGTCTGCTCCAGGATGTTGCTGGCAAGAGGTGCCCCGTATGGCCGGGACACCATCTGCTGCATTTCCTTGCGCATTGCCGTCAGCCGCCGGTCCAGGTCCGAGGCGGTCGAAGTAGTGACCGATTGTCCTCCGGTCCGTGCCGGGCGGAATTCCGACGAAGCATAGTCCCGCTCCGTCAGTCGATCTGAGCGAGCTCGGGCAGGTAATGCCGAGGGCTCGCTGCTGGTCGCAGTGGTTTCGTTGGGAGAAACCGGTGTAGTCGTCGGCTGGAACCGGACATCTTGTACTGGGTAGAGTGGGGGGAGTGGCGCCTGCTGAGGAAGCTGTCCCATCAGTCCTACGCGCTGGGCGATGGCGGATACCATCTCTTGAAGCGGCACTAGGGAGGTGACGGCAGCTGCTAGCGTCGCCATTTGCTGTTGGAGCACCCCCACTCGGTCTTCCGCAGCGGACTCCGGTATGACTGGCAGAGGCATGCTCGGCGGGGCAGAAGGGGCGCCTTCGGAAGGCAGCATCTGCGCCGAGGCGTCCCGTGCCTCTGCTTCGCTTTGTCCGGATCGTCGGGTAACAGGTCTTTGAGACATGACTTGTTTGTTGGTTTCCCACAGACGGCGCCACGTGATGTAGCCGAAGCTATCACGACCGGATTCCGAAGCTAGAATCCGAAGTTATGGATCCGGAGCTGGGTCGGATCGGTGCAAGAGGCCCGACGGGGATCCGGAAGGCGAAGGAGGCAGAGGCGAAGCCAAAAGTTCGAGGCTGAGGATGGCTCGGTCGGAGACTAGCTTGCCTTCAAAAGGCGGGGCCGAGACTCCTTCGGTCGGGGATGCAGCCGGCGCACGGCGTCGAGACCTGGGAGAGAAATCCGAGGTCGGCGGCCGAGACCGACTCGGGGAGGTCGGCGATGATTCGAACCGAGCTCCTGCAGGAGGGGAAGAAGAAGAAACCGGTCAGCAGGAGTCCCGGGTTTCGTCCCTTAGGAACCCCCTCCGACGGTTAAGTTAGCTTCTGAAGAAGATTCGATTCAGAAGACAAAGAGTAGCTTTAATGCTTTTTGGACTATAGTCCTTTAGGGTCTCGAAGGCATAGGAGTGCATACCTTTGGCAATAAATAGCGGTGTATTTATAGCAGAGGATAGAGGATGGTTAACGGTGATAGCCGATATAGGACTATGTTCCGGGTTTACTGGTAAACCGCCATAGTGCCTGGTCCTTCACCGGAGTGGGCCGGACTCGGCTATCGGGCCGAAGGGGGTTGGGCCGCTGATGGGCCGAAGCCTGCTGGGCCTGGGGCCGCCGGGCTGCTCCCGGGCCGTAGACTGGTGGGCCGCTGACGGGCTGAAGCCTGTTGGGCCGGGAGCAACGGTGCCGCTTACGGGCCGAGGGCTGTTAGGCCGCTGATGGGCCGAAGACTGTTGGGCCGCTGATGGGCCGAAGGCTCCCTGAGGGCCTTGTACTGCTGCTGCTGGGCTGAACTGGGTTTGGGCTTGTTTTAATAGACCGAAGCGGATTCTGCCTCATCAGGAGGTAACAAGGGTTATGGCTTAATCTTACATGGGAAATGACTATAGTGCCCTCAAGTTCATCTCCCACTTCAACTATCTAGGAGAAAACGCTAAGGTGGAGGAGAAGATACCCTATCCAGCAGTAAACCCCACTTGAAGACCCCACTCTAAGACCCTGTCCACTTGAAGGTGATCACTCTCTCTCTCTCTCTCTCTCTCTCTCTCTCTCGCGGCAGTTGAGATTCTATCCCCCCTATTTTGTGTCTGTTTGCTCATGTGGCGTTGGCAGTAGGGACCTAAGTACCTGGGTTGGTAGCACGAGGGTTGTTATTGTTGATTGTGCAACATGTCCCATTCCCTAGTATATTTTTTTGTGGCTGGATGTTACTGTAGGGTTGGTAGGGGGGACTTAATACATGGGTAGGCATGACTGTGGGGTTGGTAGTAGGGACCCTGGTGGTCATTAATGTGCTTTTTGGCTGATGGGCTTAAAGGCTTATAAACATTGGATTAGGCTTATAGGGTGTATATTTATTGGTAAAGAATGTTCATTGATTGTTAATTATTTAAGTTTAGGCTTATAGACCTATTTAACTATTCAAGACTGTTTAGTGATTCTTAATAGGTACAATGTATACGATCCAGATAGTGTTACATTGAAGGTGTTATATGGTGAATATTGGATCAAGAGAAAGACTATTGAGGATGTGATCTGTCATCAAGGCATGAAGACTAAGGAGTTTGAATGGCATAGGGGTTATACAAACTTTATTGATCTGCAACAAATGGTAGTATAGTTGATTATTTGGGAACCAAATGTAATGTAAAATTTTACATTCATCACATGATACCAAGAAGTAGGCCAAAGAAATATGTACCTATCAACACAGATAATGATGTGTTGAGAATGTTTGACTTACTTAGGGATAGCAAGGAGATTGAAATTGTTGTATCACTTGAGGAGAAAGAACAACCTTTGCAAACCATTCAACAAAATACCTCCACTGGTCAAAGGAAGTTAGAGTACACAGAAAACCTAGTGAACAATATGGATCTGATACACAGTCAGTGTCATGCACAACTAAGAAGAAAGGAAAAGACATGTAGCACTTGGAGGGACATATTGAAGGTTTATTATATGATGATATAGATGTTCTAGAAGCTGAATCTGTATATGACTATGTAGAACAGGGAAATGTAGGCCAAAGTGCAGAGGGAGATGTTGGTAGTGATGCATAGGTAAACCAGGGAGATGCAGGCAGCTATGCACAGGTAAATCAGGGAGATGCAGACAGTGATACACAAGTAAATCAAGAAGATGGAAGCCAAGAGGGAGGAACAGGTGCAGAGCAATATGAAGACCAAGGAGGTAAGGATTCATATTATGTTGTGTTCTTAGATGATAGCTACCACAGCATGGTGAGCTCTGACAGTGACTTGGAGGACTATAGGATTTTTAGGGAGACAGTGGAAGAGCAAGATGATAGTCCTTTGATTGATGTGGGGGCAAGCAACCATTTTGAAGTCCACATTTTAAAGAGTGATCCTAGAAGATATATAGTGCAATGCAAGGCCAGTGGTTGTCCCTGGAGATTTCATGATTCCTTATTACTTGATGGGTATACTGTGGAACTGAGGACATTAATTGGAGAGAACACATGTGGCTGCTTGTAAAGACCTGATTCATTGTTAATCCCTTTGGTCCAAGCTGCCTGAGGATCTTGTTGTCCACTGCAAGAGATGCCGATGTTGCATGAGATCAACTTGATTGTCGTGGTAGCTGTAGTCGCCGCCGCGGGAGATCAACCCGTCGCAGCTGTTGCTGCCGCAGCTGGAGCTCAACCTGATCGCCGCTATAGCTACAGCCGCTGCCACACCAGTTGCTGTCGTAGTTGGAGCTCAACTCGTCGCAGCTGTTGCCGCCGCAGTTGGAGCTCATCCCGATCGCTGTTGTAGCTATGGCCGCTGCCACACCAGTTGCTGCCGTAGTTGGAGCTCAACCCAATCACCACTGTAGCTACGGCCATTGCCAGACCAGTTACTGCCGCCGTCGGAACAGCTGCTCCTGCCGCCACTGGAGCTCAACTAGATTGCCACTGAAGCTGCCACTGTCGGTGGAACATGTTGACACCGCTAGTGCTCTTCCCATGGCTGACCAAGCACCTTTATCGTCTAGGGTTACATGGAGCATTGCCTCTAGCCCATCGAGCTGTGGGATTTTTAAAAGGATAGAATGGATAGTTAGAATAGACAATATAAGGGTAGTTTGGGTATATTTCTAAGTTTTATAACTAACGGTAACTACGAAAGGAATATTCGGGGCACATGCGTACGGCCTCTAATGGCAACTAACTCCTAGGATATTTTTTGATATAATTTTCAATTTAGAGGGTTATTAATAATACTCAGAAAAATTGAAAGGCAAATCTGTAATTAATAGTTTAACAGAACTTTTGGTGTAATTATCCCTTAAAAAAAAGATATCTTTTTACTTTGTCTTCTACTTGAGTGCTGTATTCTTTTGTCCGTCTCTTACCATATAATAATAAGTTGTCTGGGTTACGAAGTATCTATCTCGATTCATGAGATCCATTTCTCATGAAAGATAGGAGTTTAGGTCAAAACTTTAACTTAAAACTTGTATCCCTACATACCACTCTCTCTTTCCAAATCAATCAACTGTCTGAAAGGCGTTCTACAGAAGATCTTTAAGTCCCTTAATCACTAGAATTTAGTGTGATCAAGTAGGGCTATGACATACATGTTGGAAGCTGGAACAAACCATGATTAGCTTCTCTATGTCAACCTCAAAACACAGATTAGGTGACTGGCCTGGATGACCAACTTCTTGTGTGTGTGTGTGTGTGTGTGAGAGAGAGAGAGAGAGAGAGAGAGTGTCACAAATGAGCCTTATGTTCTCCATTTGGTGATCTGTTTTGAGCAAAAAGATCCATTTATACCCATATCAGCTGGCAGGGTTTGATAGAGAGAGAGAGAGAGAGAGAATCACAAATGAGCCTTATGTTCTCCATTTGGTGATCTCCTGTTTTGAGCAAAAAGATCCACTTATACCCATATCAGCTGGCAGGGTTTGATACTTTGAAGACAACATTTCAATCACCTACTTGATGCAAGCCTGCTGAACTGTTCAATACAAGAAGATGCTGAAGAAACCCAACTGGTCAGTACGTACTTGAGAAATTTTGCAGTACAAGGATCCAGTACAGTCCACCACCCCCAGTACAAGCCATAATACTAACCTCCAACGTTAATGTATCCATATTGTGTGACCCCGAGATTCCGTTCCATGTGCACAAAATCCTTCTTGTTCATATAGATCAATAAAAGATCAAAATGTAGTACAAGTGTACAAGAGCCGTAACGAGTGGTTGGCATATGTCGTACTTAGGAAGTTCTCTGAACCACGTACGTCTGAGCTATTTATACAGATCCTCACAGGTTAAATCTTTGTGCAGCACAATGGGATCCAGACTGAAAGCATCATTGAGTGCAGCGTTGATGAATCCTTTCGTCCATCTCTTCATCTCGCGTTCAGAAGACTGGGATTTGTCAGCGCTGCACTCGATCATGCTTTCAGATTCCTGGGTTGGAAGCTCTCATGCACGAACATGGAGTTCAGAGCGTCTGGAAGGCTCTTCAGATCTGAAGAAATCAGAGGTGAGGTTTCCTTATCTGGATTAATTTGGAGGCTATTCAGTTGATATTTCTCGGTGATAAAAGAAAATTCCCCTGAAAGATTTTGTGTTGCTTTTGAATTCACACTATTTGGTCACAGTTTCCCTCTCCAGGGTGTGATTATAATTGCCTGGTATTTTTTTTTTATAAATCACCATATATTATATAATCACAAATAGAATACATGAACCGCTAACAGGTTCCTTCTTAGTCGTAATCACCTCTCCAGCTAAACATCAAAGGAGGGCCGGGTTTAGGTTCCCCCACCCCATCAGCTGAACTCTCGAATAGTCCCACCCGTAGCTTACTGAAACTATAAGGCTGATTTTTCTCAAAAAAGAAAAAGAAAAAATAAAAATAAAGAAAAATAAAGTCAATTATATACAGATATTTCAGAAAAATTGATCATAACATGGATGCCAAACTTCGGATCTGAAGAAAATCAGACATATCACTTGATTTTCTTAAGATCTAATTTTAACATCCATACCAAAGTCAACTTTCAGAAAAATCCGTACATGTACTAGTTTTTACGTCGAACCAAACACAGACCCTTTTAGTCATTAGTTGCCATCAGTTTCTGGTCAATCGTAAACGTCGGCTGAGGAGGTTAGCAAAGCCCATCCTATTGGACATTAATTAGATGTTACTCTGAACAAGGTTAGCAAGGGTGTCAATTAGGTGGGTAGTCCATGGCTCAATCAAACTCAACTTAAGCTTTATTAAATTAGGTTGATTCAAATTATTTAAAATAGATTGAGTAAAATTTGGGTTGACACTAGTCGAATTTGGATTGAATTAGGTTGAATTTGGGTTGACCCAAATTATACTAGTGACTTTTGGATTGATTTATACAAAAAAATAAAATACTATTAAAAGATAATCTATAAATTAGGCCAATCCAATCCAACCCAGTCCAACCCAACTTGTTGGGTGGAATTTGGGCCCGACCTAAGTTGAACTATTGACTTTTGCATTAATTCATACAAAAAATAGAATGCTGTTAACAAACTATCTATAAATTAAGCCAGTCCAACCCACCCAGCTCAGCCTAAATTCATGATTTTTGAATTTGGTTGTTTGAGCTAGTTGAATTTGTCTTGAATTAAAATTAGGCTACATTATTTTGAATTTGGGTAAATCCAAATTACTACATAGCCTAACCCAAACCACCTCAATTGACACCCCTCATTACCATGACTAGAAAATCTTGATTGTTCATTCTTGTTGCTAATAAATTCTGGTTAGATGCCATTGAATGAACCCTTTGCATGCACGAATATGTGTTTTTTCCACTCCGAGATGGGTGTTCAGTCGTACGGAGTTCTCGAGTTGTGGCCATTATGTTCTTTCTCTTTGAGAGGAGAGAACTAATTGAACAAATGCTAGATAAAAAGTAAAGATCTCACTTCAGTGAGGAAGACAAACTTAAAGAAAAGAAATCCTAACTCACTTTGTTTGTAGAATAGGGTCAGAATAGCCGGTATAAAAGTCCTATTCTGATTTGGTTGAAGGTATGCTTAATTCCTCCAATTTCTCCAACTCCCCAAATTTATCTGGAATATTTAATTCCCCCAATTCTCTCAATTTTACCTTTTATTTCACTCCTTATTCCACTTATTCTTACCAAATCATTTGAAATAGCGCAGTATAATTTTGCTGGGTGAAATACCAATAACTTACTAAATCAAAATACCTCTTATTCTGATTTAAGAAATCTCCAGAACCTTATTCTGATTTAAGTTATTCTGCAAACAAAGTGAGCCTAACTACGAATAGTCTGTCATATGTTAGCAACTTCACCATTTATGTAATTCATGTGCCCGTGTACAATACAATGGAATAATACTTGCTAACTGGCTTTGAATGTTTTTTTATCTAAGTTTTGATTAGATCACGGAGAGGGTGATTCAATTTTTTTATGACAAAAAAATTATGTTAGATTGGCTGCCATCTGATCAAAATGATGAGATGATAGCACCTTGGATATTATAACACGCATTATTGTATACCATGTAGTCGGTGTTTTTATCCACCTGCAAACAAAGATGCACGAAAAATATAAGTTATGCTTGCTGCACCAGCAGCCGGTGCAGTTTAAAAAATAAAAAATAAAAAAATTCCGTACATGCAAAATATTAGATATACTCTTTTTATTTATGTAATATTATATATACTTTCGTTGTGATAATATTTTATCAAAGTACCACTTATGGATATTATATCATTTTAATGAGGGTATATATGATATTATAGAATATCATGCATACCCTCACTATGCTATAATAACGTTCTATCGAAAGTGTCATTGGTAAATACTGTATCATTTTAACGACGACATATATGATATTGCATAAATAATAGGGGTGTATTTGACATGTGAATGTAAGGAAGATTTATATAAAAGTTCCCTATATATACATTGAGAGTTTTTCTAAGTCTCCTCAAAGAAGCTCCATATTTAAATATTATCTAATCTTTGATCATATGACCTAAAATTTTTAAAAATTAATAATTATTATTTAGTTCAACCCATTAAAGATACTTTTTTACTGTTCATTAGGGCTCAATTTTAAAATTCTATAAAAAATTAGTTGTCTAATCAAAGATTGGACTGTGAAATTAGATTAACGCCAACTTAAAGAACTTTAAAGTATTTTTTTAAAACAAATTGGCTACAATGACAGCCAGTGCAATGGTGCAGCAAGTAAAAGTCCAAAGAATATAGATGTCGTCCTATGATATTTTTAATTTTTTGGTGTTGCACATCGTGGTCTATTAGCTACAGGTCAGTTCATTCTAATGTGATCAGGGCGCTTGGATATGATGTTTTTGTGGGTTAAACCTGCATGGTTCTTACTCGTTGGTGGAGTATTAGGACAAAATTAGCAGACACGAAGTTAAACAGGAAAAAAAATTATATGGATAAAAGTAGCATGAGGATCCTCATAGTTCAGAAATTCCTTGTTGGCTCAAAAATAGTGTAAGAATAGATTCTAGGCTGGAATGCGGAATGCCACACATACAATATTGCAATGCCGTACCTATGAGAAACACTTACTATACTACGTACAACCACCATCCAAGCTGCATCCCTTCTAAGGGAGACAGCAGGCGTTAAATCTTGCTCGGCAATGCCTGAAAAGTATGAAGTGCAAAGAGATAAAATAAGAACAAGAAGAACACACAAAGAAAGTGAATGGTCTAGTCCTGTGACTGGTGGTTAACCACACTCATTTGTACTGGTTTTTCCACTTCTCCCTCCAACCACTGCTACAGGATGGTATTGTGTTTGAGTACCGTGTATGCCTGCACCTTGTTACCCCTTCTTTTTTTTTTTTTTGCAATAAGAATCATTAAATTACACCCGACGGAGCCCCGGGGGGGGGTTTATGGTATCCTGTCGGATGCTCCACCTACATCCATAGAGGAGCCTGTCATTAGATAGAGGCTTAGAGATACAAGTAGGGAACGGGGGGGGGGGGGGGCAATCCAATTAGCGCACGCATTGGAGCTGATGGCCAGCTTACCCAAAGCATGGGCTACTTGGTTATCAGATTTGGGCACAAAAGAGATAGACACATTGGAGTGACTAGCTAGTAACTGTTGACAGTCCAGATGATGGACAAACACTCCCAATAAGAGGGGAAAAGCCCTGAATAGCACGGATAATAGACAATGCATCACCTTCAACCGCTGTAGACTTGACAGAAGTAGATGCAGTGCACAAACCATGTCAGAAAACATAAGCTTCGCTGAGAGCAGGATTAGTCCCTCTATGGATGTAGGTGGAGCATCCGACATGATACCTTAAATAGTCTCTATTGTTACCCCTCCTTTCACCTTTCATCTTGTATGTCCTCTTGATGTCTGTGGGGTACCTCCCCACATTTTGGAATGTTTCTCTTTGTATTGTTCTGTTCTATTAATGAGTGGCAGCATGTTTGATTTCAAAAACTGCCTCACGTAGTTCTTGGTATCGAGATAGCACTCTACTGTAGGTGATAAAGGTGAGACTTGATGAGAGTGCAGATTGCTACCTCATCTCAGCTCAAATCCAGATGCGTTAATTTAGTGCAAAACATACTTTATTTAGAGCTAAACATGGGTCAACAGGGAGTAATATTTGCTGCAACACCTGAGTTGGGTGCCAATTTCTTTTAGAAAGAATTTACCACATTGAGGGATCATATCAACTCAGCATCGAGAGAAACGAGTTGGGTGCCAATTTCTCATTCCACCTCCCTATTTGGGCCTATCCCCAGCCCTCGAGGTTGCTTATAGTTTCTGTCACTGCCCTTCTGTGGGCTTTTGTTCAGCGGCTGGGGTGTTTGGCCGTTCTCGGCCTAGTATCCCCCCTGTTGCTTGCTTGTGTTCTTGTGTTTTGGTTTCTCCTTCTCAGGATCGCCCCTCAGATCGATTCTGAGAGTGGTGGCTTCACTTCACCGGTGTACGTAGGGTGGCTCTTCCAATTTTGTACCGACTGTCGACCTTTTCATCTTGCCCTATTGTGTATACCCTTCCTTCCACTATTCTGTTGTTCTCAATGTTTTTTTCTTGGTTTTTCCTTTTATCCGAAGTACTCTTCCTTTGTTTGTTGGTTTGAATGAATAGAAGCTCTTTCATGGTCAAAGAAAAAAAAAACCGCTTATTGTATTGACCCCAGTGCTGTGCTGAGGGTCAATATAGTGGGGTAAAAACAAATTATCTTTTGAATTTTTTTAGGTAAGCCCAAGGTACCCTACATGTCCATATAGGCCGATTTTTGACTGGACAGTCCAGAAAAATCTGAAAAATAAAAAATTGGGCCCCAGTAAACAGTAAAAAAAATGTTTTAGTGTGTCAAATTCGATAAGAATTTTTTATTTTCATTTTCTTTTGGATTGTCTGATCGGAGATCCGCCTGTACTGATGTATAGGGTACCCAGGAGCTGACCTAAAAAAATTCAAACAATAAAAACTGCACTAACTCTCAATGCAACACCATAGTCAATACAACAAGTGTTACTCTTTAAAGAGAGGATACTAGGGCCTTGTTTGGAACAACTTCCAATTCCAATACTACAAGACTTCCTAAGCTTTCAACCCCTTTATTTTAAAGAGAGAATGTCAAGCTTTGGAAGTCATTTTTATAGTACTTTGGTTATGCTCTGTTTTCCAATCAAAAGCTTCAAATGAAAGTTTTTAGAATAGACATATTTTCGATTGTAAGGAAAGTTTAAGTTAGGTAACTATCTAAAATTAATTATAATTTAGTTTTTTTTTTTTTTAAAGCAGAAGTCAAAAGTGACTTTCAACTAAAAATTTTATCAAATTTGGCCTAATTCTTGGAAACCATGTATGCAATTGTTTTGTTGTTTTTTTAATTTCCGATTAAAAGCTTAAAATAGAAGTCTTCTAGATCAAGGTACAAATGAGGTTTTTGATAGAGCCCAGACCCGAATGCCATGTCAGAGTCCAGTAGGATGAGTCCAACTGAACGCATATTATATAATCATTAGTCATCAGTGGACTCCAATGTAGTCTCCGGTAGATAGCACCCTCCGATGCTCAAGTCAGTACAAAGATACAATAGTGAACAAGTGGCCAAAGTAGCAAGAGAGAACTTAAATTGATTTTACATCTCCATACTCTTTTTTTAGAATAGGGGTAGGTGAGATTCTTCATGGCTTCTGGATTCGGACTATTTTTGATAATGAGCATTGGGTGCCATCCCAGATGTCTCCCTGATAGGTCGAGTGGGCTGGTCAGGCCAAAGGTCTACTGGGCCGGAGCCAACATGGACTGAACCACGTGTTCTTACCTTGTTGGGCTGCGCCCATGTAAGGAGAACCTTTCCCTCATACTTTATAAGGTTTTGTTGACAATTTGGGCTGAATTAGAGGTTTTTCGAATCATAAAAATATGCCCAACCCAATGCAACCATGGCCAATTTCTCCATTATCCTTCTACAAGAAGTTCCTGAATGTATAAATACTGAAAAGAGCATATTAAGGAGCACTGAAAAGAGCATATTAAGCTCCTGATTGGCAACGAAATTACGTCAGTGGAGAGAGGGACAAGTCATTCTAAGGGCTTATCTTCAATTAATCTGGTGTAATTTAGTATAAGGAGGATATTTCAAGTATGGATAAGGTGGCTAAGAGCATGAGAATGGCTTGTTCTACCAAATAGGTTGAATAATTTTATCCCAAACCCGGAAAGTGAAAATCCGCTAAGCATATTTTAGTGCTCATTGCAAGATTAAATGAAATTATTTATCCTCAAATTTACGTCCGATATATAGATATTTATGATACCAAATGAGTTGTAAAATCCAAATTCTTTTGTGCTAATTATTTACCAGAAGTTAGTTCTTAGGTCTATCAGAAAGAGGAACATGCGATACGAATAAGCAATTGTGTTATTGGAGTTTAAGGATGTAAGGATTGAGATTTCGGATCCGGTTATCGGGTCAGTTTTCGGGATTAGATCCCTTAGTTGGGCTCTGGTGGGGCTAGGGCTTAGCAAGTTCGACGCGGTTTAAACAGCGTCTAGAAATGTGGACGTGTTTTAGGCTGTGTCACGTAGGCGCCACATGGGCTGGCCTTGGGGTGCGAGTGTACGGCCCCGGTCTTATCGTCTAAATAGCTTCTTGTATGGACGATGCCATTTTAGAGTACGACCCTAGTTTGTCAGAGTACGGCCCGGTCTTGTCATATGAATGACGTCGGACTTGGACGACGCGTTTTCCCCAGTTTCTGTTTGACCCCGCGAACCCTCCCTCCTTTCCCTCATTCTCTCCCTTTCTCTCTCTCTCTCCTCTCTTCTCTCCGATCTCCGGCGAACCCTTTCCCCCTCTCCTTGCTTTCCTCTCCTCATTCCTCCTTTCCCTCCACTCCATTAACCTCCCAACTTCCTCCACTACCACCACCACTTCTTCTGCGGCGCATTTCTCTCCGGACAGCGGCCGACGTCCCGGTAGAGTAACGGCGTCCACGTCGGTACCGGCGGCGGCGTGTGGCGAGACTGATTGGCGGTTTGGAGTTAGGAGGAGTTCGAGTAACCGGTAGGGTGACGATCCCCATTGTATTTCGTTTAAAATCATGTTTTTCCCGCTTTGAAGCATGTTTAGGAGGTTTTTTTGGGGTGAAAACACTAATTGCATGAAATGAAAAATTGGGAGTTTTAATGGGTATTTAGGTTCTTCTCCTCTTTCTCCACCTTTTAGTGTTTTTATACGATTTGGGAGAGGAAATCCTACCCCGTGGATTAGGAGATGGCGGAGGAAGAACCTGTCTGTGAGGGTTAAATGGCGTCGGGGGACAGCGATGCCTTTTAGAAAGACGGCTTCTACCCACGACGGGATTTAGCCCAAATAACAGACTCTGTCTCTGGACTGATGAGCGTCCAGGAACAACGACGCCTTTTAAACGGCGACTCCCATGCACGACGCGTTTTAAGTCAGATCACCCCGAGGTCAGTCTATGTTTCTGTCGTTATCAGGCGACTAGGGACATTATCGCCTTTTAAGCGGCAACCCTTTTTAACGACGCGATTTAGGCCATATTCTGAGGCCCATTTTCACATGAATCAGTTTAGGAGGCTTGAATGACGTCGGCCTTGGGCGACGCGATTCAAGACAGAATCTCATTAATTCCTGCAATTAACATGTGTTTACATTGATAGATAGTCTGGTTAATTACATGCTTGAAATCATACTTGTGAACGATAGATACTACGTGATCGGATCGCACCGTGTTGCGTTTTGTGCGATCATGGACCTAGAGTGACAGTTATTAGCGCTTAGGCATCCTGTGTCGGTGTGGGAGTGACACGGCGCCGATGTGGGAGTGGTGGGGGTGACGCCTAGAGAGAGGGGCACCTGATGTACTGATAAGTTAGTATTTTCTATTATTAAAAGAAAAAATGCATGCATTATATTTATATTTATGATGTTTAAAATAGCATGAAATGATAGACAACTTCGTACCAATTTCAACGGTACCAATTTCGTCAAATTCTGAGTTAAAAACATCATCATTTCATGCATTTACGATTTTCTCAGCAAAACCGTGAGAAATCAATTTATTTAAGCATAAATGTAATTTTATTCATGATAATATCTTAATTTACATTTATTTTATGTGAACAGGACATGAAGAAGATGCAGTGCAATTGGCTAGGTTTCTAGTCGTTTGTGGGAAGGACGAGAGTTTTAATCCCAGCAAAATCGACTTTATTTTGGTAAAAATACTAAAACGGGGGTAAAATGGTCTTTTGCTATCCAAGAAGAGAACAAGAGGAGCCAACCGCCATCCACTTTCTTCCTTTCTTTATTTTAAAAATTTTCTCTCTATTTTTAAGAAGTCTCTCCTTCCTTCCTTCCCCCTCCCTACTTTTCTTCTCGCTCTTGCCTTCTCTCCCCTTTCTCCCTCACTTTTTCTCCCTCTCTGCTACAGTACCATGGTACTGTAGCACTCTTTCTCTCTCTCTAGCTTAGCTCGCTCTCTCTCTACATCTCTCTCAAACCGGCGGCTGTCAAGGGCAAGAGGTGGACTCAAGGCACTTCAACTGACTACTGGAAGGAGTCTAGGATGGCCAAGGATCCACGCGAAGGGCGACGACGGCTGCAAGCACCAATTTTCTCTCTCCATCGCCTCTCTCTCTAGTTTTTGAATTTTCCATGTTACATTGTATTTTGAATATTTTCTGTAAAAGTTTTCTTATAAAAGTCATTTTATTTTTTTATTTACAATGTCTCTATAAAGTTTCATATATTTCTGTGAACGAATGACAGTAGCTCCTTTGAAAAAAGTTATCTTATCTCCCTCTTTTTGTTCTACAACTTTTATTTTTTCTTCTGTTAACATTACTTAAACTTTAAATTTCACCTTTAATTAGTATTTTAGAGATAGTCTTAGTTGAGTATATAGTCTGATTATGCTCGTTTAGGGGTGCTCCTTTTGTGAGTTCATAGCAAGTCCGATTAGTTTCAATTGTTATTTATTAAATCATCATGCTCCATCTTCTTTCTTCTCTGATTTTCCTTTAAAAAAATCTAAGGTTTTCAACTTTAAAAATCTATTTCCCTGTGGATTCGACTCGGACTCACCATTACTATTGTTAAAGTTTAATTTGAATGAGCCGATTAATTTAGATTGTTAGCTTTGATTTTTAACGACACAATCTTAAGCTATCAGTTTTTGGCGCCGTTGCCGAAGAGGTAGATTTTTAATTTTGATTATTTTTTATTCAGTGTAATTATTCTTTAGGTAACCTTCTTTTTCTTATTTTTGTAGGTATATTGAAAAAAAAATGGAAAGCGAAATCATTGGTAAGTGTGTTCCAACATTCCCTTTTTCATTTTCATTATTTTAGTTAGTTTCTTTTTTGTAGTTTCTAATTTAGATAGATTTTCATTAACTAAAAGAAGAAAATTTAAATTCAAATTAAAAAAAATTGTCATTTCAAGATTAGAAACCATCCATGTTAGGCATTCATCATTTTAGGAAAGCATGAGTTAGTTTCCTTTCATAGTCATTTCCATTTTTTGTTGAAGATTGCAGGGGAAAGTACGTGTTTCATTCATAGCATGCCATTCATGATTGCATCAAACACCCCTTGCTTGATTTGACTGTTGCATTGCATTGAAAAAAAAAAAGACTTTTAAGGGCAATCCCATAACAACATAAGGTGGGGATTTCATCACCCTTCCTTAGCCCACAAATCACCTTCTTTGCATTATCATTTTCTAATCCACTAAAAGCAAGTCGAAAGGACTCTAGGGTTCACACTGTGAGTGTTGGGTTCTCGAGTTTCTCCGGATCTCACGCGCAGCGGAAAATAAAATAAAAACGGAGATCCGTTCCCATTTCAAAAAACTAAAAAATACGATTATCGGATAATCGATTCTCACCGTATGCGGATTCAAATCCGCAACCGTTCGGTTCCGTCGGTGCGACACCGCAAGCCGCGCAAGCGCCCGGCCTCTAGCGAAGTCCACGCGATCCTCCTCGTGATGGATATCCTCACGTTCCTCGTTCTTCGCAGCCCATGAAACCTCCGCCAGTCGCCGCAACGATCGCCGCAACCTGCGGACGATTTCCCGTCAAACGGGATTCGGAGAAGCGGCGGAGCAGATCTGGATCTGTCTAGACGCCAGAGAGAGAGAGAGAAATAGAGGAGGGGCGGCTAGGGTTAGCAACCGCTTGGCCTGCTCAGCACGTTCTCTATGTTTTATACTAACCGCGCGATTTTTCATAAAAACCCCCTGGTTTGTATAAAACCCACTTATTTATCCATCGTCTTGAGAATCATTTGCGTGTGACCCTCTAGGCCCAATTACCAGTCCAGTTAATGGCCCAACAAGCCCAGTGACTCCTCACTGGCTTTATTAATCAATTAATAACCCTTTATAATTAATTAATCAATCAAATTGATGTCATACATCGAATTCGATTGGGCCTCCGATTACGTTGGGTGCTAAGCAACACCGCGTGAACCCGGAAGGTATCGGGGTTAAGTAACCCACTCTTGGAACCTTTCCGTCGACAGTTACCGCGTGGATATAATCCTTCATTCGTACAATGCTCTCGAGACAACTCAGGGTATGGCGAGCTGTCAAACCCTAACCGGTCGACTCACTTGGATTGGATGCCGCTGATGAATATCGGAAAACTCCTTTCCCGATATTATCGTCCGCCCTGGCCAGGGACTTCCGCGCATCCTTCCTAGAGCATTCTCTCTTTAAGTACCGAGAGCGAATGATTCCTTATTGACACACAATTCCCTTCGACGGTATTCCGCTGTACCCAATCCTTGGCGTTTTAGAATCCCGTGGCTAGAGATTCGTAAACCAAGGTCAAAGCACAGAAGTCCACCGACAAGGTGTCCTTGGTGTCTCAGGTCCGAGGACTATCCACGCAACTGCGACAATAGAATCAAGCTGGTTGACAGTGAGGTACAATATCATCCAGCGATTTAGTCGGATCAGTTCAGTGAACTCATTTTCTAATGAGCACCTACAGATTCGCCTTAGTGTCTCCACACAAGTGACTTATGAGATCAGTCACCCTCATCATATGAGCAAGAGTAATCTGTACTAGTCTAATCGGATATCCGATGTCCTTCTCGGATATCCTCCGACTATGAACAATTAAGAATATGTGTGTTTAAATGATCAGTCTCATTAGTATGATCTCATCATAATCTGATCACTATAGCACATATTCACGGACTTCATTATGAGACGATAATTAATACAATTTACTCATAATGAATATTATGCCATTATATTAATAAATGAACGAGATTTACATAGTCAGATTGGCTTGTAGGCCACCTAAAACTAACAGTGAGTGGTTTAAATTTCGGATTGCCTTCATTTTTGGCAATGGTGTCTAGGCTAGAAGTTAAACGGCAAACGCCTAAACGGGAAAGTGGTTTCTTAATTAGGTCCCTACGAAAGTAGGGGGAGCCTCCCACTACCCCAGCTCTTACCTGGCCGTTGACTGATTGTGGTTGTGACTCGAGGTGGATCCCATTCACCTTGTGAGAAAATTCACATAGAAGTCTTGGTCAACCCTAAGTCATAAAGTTAAGATTGTTTGACAATTTGTTTGCATATTAAACAAAAAAAGTGAAAGAAAAATAAAATTCAAATCCTTCTTCTCTCTCTTCGTCCTAGTGTATGCAAGGTAGGAGATCTCAAATCCCTAATCTTCTAGGACTGATTGCTGAAATTGAGAAAATTATCCATCACAGAAATCCACCGTAAGATCAAATGGCCGATAATCATGATTCACCAAAGTAAATGAAGGATTATTTCATCCCAAATCAATATCAACCTTCATCTTGTATTCACCTTCCTCAGAATCCGGCCAATCAATATGAAATTAAATCAAGCACCATTCAAATGTTCCCATCTTTTTATGAGAATACGAATGAAGATCCTTATAAACATTTAGATGAATTTCTAGAAATCTGTTCCACGGTGAAGATCCAGAATTTCACCGATGATGCCCTTAAATTAACCTTATTCCCATTTTCATTGAAGGATAATGTCAAATATTGGCTGGGGACTATAGGTAGGCCCATTAGGATATGGGAAGAAATGTAAAAAGAATTTCTAAAGAAGTTCTATCCCATAGGGCGGACCAATACCATAAGAAGGGCTATCACGGGTTTTGTCCAAACTCCTGGAGAATTGATCCATGAATCTTGGGAAAGATTAAAAGAATTGCTTAGGAAATGCCCCCATCATGGGTTATCAAAGTAGCAAATTGTCCAAGCATTCTATGAAGGATTGTCTGAACAGTTCAGACAAATGGTGGATGCCTTATGTCGAGGGGCATTTATGATGAAAAATGAAGATGAGGCTTATGACCTTTTTGAGATGTTAAGTGAAAATTCTATCAATCATGCCTCATTATCATCTTATGAGAGGTCTGTTGGGCCATCTAAGCGGGCCGGAATGTATGAACTTAAGGCTCATGGAGAGTCTGAATCCAGAATGGACATCAATCTGATCAATCAGAAATTGGTTAAAGTAGATATCTTGGCCCAAAAGTTAGATCAACTCATAGCCTTAAACAAACAAGAACCTACCTATCCAACACCATCTAGTCCATATAAAGGCCCATCTTCCATCTCTTATGACATTTGTGCTTTGTGCGCAAGTCTGGCCCATCAAGTGAATGAATGCCCAACTGCAGCCTAATTACCACCGTTCATTCAAAAACAAGTTTAAGCTGCCCAGGGATTCTCCAGGCCCAATAATGATCCATTCTCAAATACTTACAATCTGGGTTGGAGAAATCACCCTAATTTTGCATGGAAGAACTAGCAGGCTCCTTTGCAAATGTCTAATCCTCCCATGCATCAAGCTTAAAAATCACAAAACTCATTTCAACATCAGTCCAATTTCTATGGTAATGTTCGGGCTAGGGAATCTCAGGCCCAATTCTCTCAACCGGCCCACTACCAATCATTCCAATCAGGTCAACCAACCCATTATCAATAATTCCAATCAGGGCAACCAACCGAATATCCTCCTCCACCAACTTATCAACAACCTCCTCAGTCCAATTTTGATGACAAATTCACACAACTCCAACAACTTATCTTGACCCAACAACAGTCTATTTCTAAGTTGGAGAGTCAAATGGGGCAATTAGCTGAAGCCGTTATGAGGAGGGAAATGGGCCAACTTCTGAGTCAACCCATTGCTAATCTGAGAAATCAACCTCCAAGTTTTCCATCCCGATCGGGCCTTTTACCTCAACCTGGCCCATTAGCACAACTTAAAGGGCCGCAATTTGAGAATGCTAAAGTTATTTCGGCCCTAAAGAGTGGAAAGAGTTTGGAGAACCCACAGAAAGATGGGGAGGTAGCAGAAGGTTCCACTAGTGGGCCTTAAGAAATCGAAAGTGAAAGTGAGGGTGAGCCCAATATAGAGAAGTTGGGGGGAGATCCGAAAGGAAAATGAAAGTTGGATGAAGGCCCAAGCTCATATCAACCACGGGTGCCATTCCCAAACGCTTTATCAGAATGAGGAGTTGATGGAATTATTTAAACAAGTTCAGATCAATATTCCACTCCTTGATGCTATCAAACATTTGCCAGCTTATGCTAAGTTCCTGAAAGAATTGTGTATGCCGAGAAGGGAATCGAGATTGACTCCCGAAAAGGTTAGACGTTCAGAGGATGTGAGTGCAATTTTAATGAACCATCTATCCAAGAAGCTGAAGAATCCTAGGGCACCTTTGATTTCATGTGACATAGGTGGAGTCACATTTAATAGAGCATTATTGGATTTGGGCGCTAGTGTGAACTTGTTGCCAACTGCTATTTTTGAAAATTTTGATATTGGGGAACTGAAGCCCACATCCATCGTCTTGCAGTTGGCAGATAGGTCTGTAAAAATTCCACTGGGACTCATTGATGATGTTATTGTAAAAGTTCATGATTGCTATTTTCCCGTGGATTTTCTCATTCTGGATATGGCCTCACCCGAGGATCTCATTCATACCCCGATCATCCTAGAACGTCCATTTTTGGCCACCGCCAAAGGTAACATCAATTGTGAAACTGGCATGATGGATATATCCTTTGGGGGTCAAAAGGTCAAGATTAATGTCTTCAAAGCATCCAAATATCTGAATCACGAAGAAGAGTGCCACACCATTGATATTTTGGATAATTTAATCGAAGAGAATTCGGTGCTCACACACGACCTTTTAGAAGAAGCCAATGCTTTAAAAGATTCTCCCAGCCCATTAACATTTTGGTCCAAGGTAGAACCTTTACCAGCCTTGCAGTTTGAGCCCGCTTTGCCATCCTTAGAAGACCCTCCTGAACTTGAACTCAAGCCATTACCTGAGTCTCTCAAGTATATCTTCTTGGGCCCGGACCAAACTCTTCCAGTCATCATCGCGGCAAATCTCACATCACTGCAAGAGGCCCAATTAATCGATGTCCTTAAAGACCATAAGAGCGCCATTGGATGGTCGGTGGCAGATTTAAAGGGAATTAGTCCATCCATTTGCATGCATCACATCTATATGGAAGATAATTCCAAGCCCAGTTGGGAAATGCAAAGGCGGCTTAAGCCAAACATGAAAGAGGTGGTAAAGAAAGAAGTGGTGAAATGGCTTGATGCGGGTATCATTTACCCCATATCGGATAGCAAATGGGTCAGCCCAACCCAAGTGGTACCAAAGAAGTCTGGATTGACGGTTATCAAGAATGATCAGGGGGAGGAGGTACCTACTAGGCCTAACACGGGATGGAGAGTGTGCATTGATTACCGAAAGCTGAATCTCATGACTAAGAAGGATCACTTTCCACTCCCATTCATAGATCAGATTCTGGAAAAGTTATCGGGCCAGAAGTACTTTTGCTTCTTAGATGGATACTCTGGGTCTAATCAAGTGGCTATTTACCCGGAATATTAAGAAAAGACCACCTTTACGTGCCCTTATAGTACGTTTGCTTTTAGGAGAATGCCATTTGGATTATGCAACGCACCAGCCACATTTCAACAGTGTATGATGGCTATATTCTCCGATATAGTGGGAGAATTCTTCGAAGTTTTCATGGATGATTTCTCAATCTTCGGGGATTCTTTTGAAAATTGCTTGGAAAATCTTAAACAGGTGCTAGCAAGATGCATAGAAACCAACCTGATTCTTAGTTGGGAGAAGAGCCATTTTATGGTTCGAGAGGACATTGTTCTAGGCCACATTATATCTGGGGGATAGAGTTAGATAAAGCTAAGATCAATCTCATATCTAATCTTCTTCTGCCCACCTTGGTTAGACAAATCCGTTCATTTCTTGGCCATGCCGGTTTCTATCGCCGGTTTATCCAAAATTTCTCTCAAATTGCCCGGCCTCTAACCCTTCTCCTAGCTAAGGATGTCCCTTTCCAACTGGATGAATCTTGCATCAAGGCATTCAATTTTCTGAAGGAATCTTTGACCAAAGCTCCGATTCTTCAATCCCCAGATTGGTCTTTGCCCTTCAAAATCATGTGCGATGCCTCTGACTATGCTATCGGTGCAGTATTGGGACAAAGAATCAACAAGTGTCCTGTGGTGATCTATTATACAAGTCGCACCCTTGCAGATGCTCAAATGAATTATACAACCACGGAAAAAGGAATTATTAGCTGTGGTTTTTGCCTTAGAAAAATTCCGATCTTATCTTTTAGGAGCAAAAGTCATAATCTATTCTGATCACTCAGCTCTGAAATACTTTTTAACCAAGAAGGATGCGAAGCCCAAACTTATCAGATGGATCTTACTCCTTCAGGAATTTGATTTGAAAATTCGGGATAAAAAGGGTTCTGAGAATATGGTAGCTGACCACCTATCCCGAATTCTGATTTCCGAGAGTACACCAATGACTGATTCATTCCTTGATGAGCATCTGCTAGCCATTTCTCACACTATTGCACCTTGGTATGCTCATTTTGTCAATTACAAGGTGGCCAATCAGCTTCCGGAAGGATGAACTAAAAGTGAGAAGGACAGATTCTTTTCCCAAGAGAAGTATTATTTCTGGAAGGATCCGGAACTATTCAAATTCTGTCTTGATCAAATCATTAGGCGATGTGTTCTTGAAAAAGAACAACAGAGTGTTCTCAACTTCTGCCATAATCTGGCTTGTGGGGGCCATTTCTCGGCGAAGAAAACTAGAGCCAAGGTCCTGCAAAGTGATTTTTACTGGCCCACACTCTTTAAAGATGCCCATAAATTCAGCAGAACTTGCCTCCGATGCCAGGCTGTAGGAAATATGGCAAAAAGGGATATGATGCCACTCAACTCAATATTGGTGGTTGAAGTTTTTGATGTTTGGGGGATAGACTTCATGGGACCTTTTCCACCTTATTTTGGACATTCATATATCTTGGTAACGGTTGATTATGTCTCTAAGTGGATTGAAGCAGTAGCCACCCGAACCAATGATCATAAAGTGGTCATTAAATTTGTCCAGAAAAATATCTTTTATCGGTTCGGGTGGCCTAAAGCTACCATAAGTGATGGGGGAACGCATTTCACGAATTACTAGTTTCGAGCTTTGCTTAAGAAATACGGGATTAATCAAAAGATGGCTACCCCTTATCATCCCCAAACCAGTGGCCAAGTGGAAGTTTCCAATAGAGAGATCAAGAATATTCTGCAAAAGTCCGTTAGGCCTGATAGAAAAGATTAGTCTGAAAGATTGGATGATGCCTTATGGGCCTATCGGACTGCTTACAAAACTCATATTGACATGTCTCCTTATCGCCTGGTTTTTGGAAAAGCATGCCACCTTCCGGTGGAATTGGAACATAGGGCATATTGGGCCATTAAACAAGTCAATCTGGACTTAGCCTAAGCTGGTTCCCACCGAACCTTACAACTGAGTGAGCTAGAAGAATTACGTAATGAGGCCTATGAGAACTCCAAGATCTATAAAGCCAAAACTAAAGCTTTCCATGATAAATATATTGTGAGAAAATCTTTTCTTCCAAATCAGAAAGTTTGGCTATTTAACTCTAGGCTTCGCCTATTTCCAGGAAAACTGAAGTCCAGGTGGGATGGACCATTCTTGGTCATTAAAGCCTTTGATCATGGAGCTGTTAAAATCATGAATCTTAAGAATGGGAACACTTTCACCGTTAATGGTCAACGGTTCAAACCATTTATTAAAAACCTTCAAAATAAGCCATCGGAATCCATTGAGCTGAGTGATCCGCATTAACTGAACTGTCGTCTGGCTGAAGACGTTAAACTTAGCGCTTGTCGGTGTGAGTGCTCAAATTGGGTGTGTGATTGTCATGAAAAATTATGTTGTTTATGTGACAAATGAACCTATTAAAACTAAGTGAATGTGATCGCCAGAAACTTTTAACTAAAAAGTTCCAAAAGAAATAGTTTGATCGACTACCTGTTTTGGATGTGGGAGATGTTCGAGTCCTTGATTCCTCTCTTTCAGCCGGCTGAAGAAAGAGAGCCATTTCTATCTTTGTTCTTACTTTGACTACTTATTAGGCTTTGAGGATCATCCAGATTCCTTATTGTTTGTTGTTTCTCTCCCCTTGATCTCCCTTCGTACCTTGCAAGAAAATGGAAAGAAAGAGAGAAAAACAATGAGAACTCAAATAGATGTAGTATCTATTCCAGTAGAAATTTTAATCATGCAACTTGAACAGTTGAACTCACTTGTTTGTGTCCTTTTAAACCCCTTTAAAACATGGATTGGAAAGTAATGATAGTGAGTGTGTGTGCTGCATGGAGTGATGTGATGAATGAAATTTTGAACTAATATGATGATAAAATCGAAGAGATTAATGAAAAAGAACTAGATTGGATGGCCCCTGGAAAGCCTTGGTCTTGAAAGTTTTTGAAAGGACGAAGAATGGATGAGGACTCCTTGAAGCAGCATCTCGATCCTTCAGCGTCTGGACGTTGTCTTCTTCTTGGCTCCAATTTCGCTCAGTTATCTCTCAATAATTATCACCACTCGTAATCACTATCATCGCTTTCAATAATTATCACTAACTTTTCAATAACCAAGGAGTTGTGTATTTATAGGCTTTACATCCGCAGTTATTAATGGATTAACATGAAAGATTTTGAAGTTTATCCAGCTAACAAATAGATTAACACAGATTAATTCATCTTTATCTGAAATTATCTAAAACGCGTCGCCCATAGGAGACGTCTTTTAGACTAATTAAGATAATGATAAACATCCGGAAAAAGAGATAGAAACAATTTAGGAAACCTAAATGGCGTCGTGCCTGTCAGACGTCTTTTATACAATTAATCAATTAATTAAAATTCAAATTTAAATATCAAAATATGAATAAACTCTAAATGGCGTTTACATATGTCGACGTCTTTTAAACTTTTTCATATTTGATTAAAATTTGAGTTAAAATCAATTTAATTAATTAACATAAATTATGTCTGTCTGACCCGATACTATTCAGATAATTAACCCAAAAAGATTAATAAAAATTAATCAATAATTAAATATCAGACCATTCTGAGGCATCATTATATGATATGAAATTTACTCAAAATGACGTCAAAATTAGCGTGTCTACAGCTGCCTCACCTTGGCATCGTCTTTGTAAGGGAGTGAAATGAAATGGAATGTACTGAAAATGTGATGCCAAGGTGTGATGAGACACGCTCTTAATATCATATGATTGGAATTTTTCTCAAAATCATCAACGAAGATAGCTCAAGGAGATCAATGGAATCAATCATGTCTGGATGAAATAGACAAGAAAATAAAATAAGGTCGATCAACCTCCACGGATTGGGAAGTACCCCAGGTCGTAGACACTGTAGGTTTCATCATGGGGAGCGATTGCCAGCCAATGTGGACGTGCTGCAGCCATGATGGATCTTAAAAGAAAACAAGAAATATTGGATAAAGAGTCTAAGAAAGGATAGAATTCCAAGGATATCTTCAAGCGAACCTCAAAGATAATCAAGATACTCAATTCAGAAATGGAATATTTCAAATCATGTTGAGATTATTTGATTAATGGTTTGAAATTTAATTAATAATTAATTCTTATCACAATTATATCAAAGTCCTATATGATGCATGTTGGGCTAAAAGAAAAATATAAAGTCAAATAAAATATAAATCAATCAAGGATAATATTGTTAAATTGTCATTAATGAGTCAAGATACCAATTCTTTTAATTCAGTGTTAAGTCGAAGCTTGTTTATCCACGCACCGTTTCATAAAAACGGAACCATCGTCCTCACTAATTAACAATTAAACAGTCTATCCGTGTGATTAAGAATTCTCTGGAATTATCACCGTTTTTGTTGTAAGGGAACTCAAATTCCAGTTTTATCAAAATCACAAGGTCCTTGATATACTCTAATAAATATTTAACATATAATAATAAGATTATGCAAATTAATCACATGAAATAGTACAAGGGATAGAGATAACCGTCTTTTTAGCCACGGTCGGGACTTATAAACTCCCACAGTGGGATCTTTTGAGTTTCTTAGCTTCATTTAAATTTTCCTGAATTTTCTGTACTAAAAAATTCATCAGTAACCTCAAACAAGTGTTTAATTAAGCATCAGAATATGGATAAACATTGAATTACGGGTAAAATAGCAGAAAAGCATGAAACGCATCGTGTCGCGCCGACGCCATTAAGCCAACTAAAACGCGTCGCTGTTCAACGACGCCTTTTCAGTCGCAGAAATAGATTCTGGCTGATTCCCACTCGGATTCCAACTCTTCCCATGCTTATCTCTTTTCCAATCCGGAAAAGCCTTCATAGAATCACAATTCTCTCTATATAAACTTCATTAACTTGTACCAAGGCAATCCTAACACAATCTAGAGATTGAAGCAAGGGATTTTCTTCAAAGTTCAAGAATTTTCAAGGTTTTCAAGGCTTCAAGAAGGAAAAGTCAAGAACAAGATGAGTTCTTCAAGCAAGAGGATGAAGAAGACACTAGAGAAACTCTCCGAGGTGAAAAATCATATTAAGTGGAAGAGATCCTAACCTCCAAGTAAGTTGAATCATCCTTCCCTTCAATCCTCTTTCTTCAATTTCCTTTTTCCTCCATGTTCTTCAAAATTTTCAAATAATTCTCCCTTCTTTTTCTAGGCATATCCTATGTTTTCCGGTCCAAGGAAATTCACCTCCCTCCCTTGGATTCGCAAGCTTGCTAAGAGTACCACTATTTCTATGCAATCCTTTATTTCCAAGTGGAGTCTCCAAGGTCTAGTGGTTCATGCAAAGCATTACAAGAGTCCAAACGTGGATTGGGCGACTATGGGTGCTTTGATTGAGTTATGGCATCCTCAAACCCATACCTTCCTTTTTCCTAAATTTGAATGTACTATTCTTCTAGAGGAAGTTGAAATCTTATTGGGCCTTCCCAAAATCAAGAATAAGATGGCTTTGATGAGGGAAAAGATCACCGGTCAACAATTGTTGATGACGATCATGAAGGATTTCACAGAAGTTAAAGGGTGCCTCACCAAGAAAGGGATCAATCTTGTTAAGCTTGCAGAGTGGACCTTGTATGAGATTGAAGACCTGAGAGAGGATGACGCTGAGGACGTGACAAAAGCTTTCATCACGTGCCTCGTCGGGGCTCTGTTCTTTCCTGCGCAAGACAACATCCTTGAAGATGATCAAGTCAGTGCGATCTGCGAGATCTTTGAGGGAAAACACATTAGCACTGCGATTCTCGCTTATCTCTACAGTGGGTTCTCTGCAGCGTCCACAGGTCAGCCTCCCTATAGTTGCATGCTGCTCTTCGCTCTATGGGTTGAGTTGCACTTCAAATTTGAATATCACACGAGGAATTCTGCAAGACCGTCTCAAATCTATCAGAATAGCCCGATCTTCCATATTTCCAACATTGTGAAATTCAAAGAGAAGATGATTAATCGAGTGCCAAAGCTCAAGACTCGAGCTGACTGGAGAGATTATTTGAGAAAGATGTCATCCAAGGAGTTTGACCCTTCACCTCATGCACTCGTAGGAAAACCCATTCGAGTACGTCGTGCTGCAGGTGCAGAGCTTAAACTGATCGGTGCTACTGAGTTTGTGTTGTACAACCCTCATCGATGCTTTACTCAACTCAGCTTGCCTCGCTATGAATTCCATGAATTTTCTCATACGTCTCCAATCAAAAGGCGTGTCTTGGAATATGATGAAGACTATGAAGCTAACGAACTTATAGTCACACTATGGAATATTAGCTTCAATCATCGTATAAAATCTTCTAAAGAAAGAGACAGAGGATTATATGTTCTATATATTCTGAGACTTCGAGAATTTCTCCCTTGAATGTTCTCTTTTATTTTCTTTTCTTGATGTGATAAAGAATTTATTTCAATAAAGAATTATTTCTTTATGTCTTGAAATCCTTCCTTAATCTCTTGTGACTTGTCCAAGATTTTTCCTTAAGTAAAAACTTGATTTTTCCTTAAAATATAGCAATTCGGGTTTACTTAAATGTAAAACGCGTCCACTCAGGAAGATGCATTTTAACCATAATTCATTTTCCAAAAATCAACCATTAATCCTTAAAATCCCGAATTAACCTTAAAACGCGTCCAGCCATACAAACGCCTTTCAATTCTCTCTCTTGCTTTTCTCCAGAATTCCGCTATTAATTCTGCAATTAATCCACTGAAACGTGTCGTGATGTGTGGACGCCTTTCATCATCATGCCTTGTACTGTTCTCACTAGAATTGGTGGTTTAAACTGAAACACGTCGCTCTGTGTAGACGCCTTTTACTCAATTTCAAACAGTTGGCCTTGCCGCCTCAGTTTATGTGCCCTGAATGGTGTTGCTGTACCCAGACGCGTTTTAACTTCTCCAAACAGAACCCGCTAAGGCCCCCTTTCTTCCTCATTCTTCCCAAGTTCTCTTCACTTTCCTCTTCCTCTCCGGCGACTCTCCTCCGTTTCCCGGCGACTTCTTGCTTCCCCGGTGATCTTCACCATCCTCCTCTTCTCCACCATCTCCACCACCGGCGACCACTTTCTTCATTACTTCTCTCTCCTTCGAGCTCTCTTCAACTCCCTCTCGATCCCTCTTCTCAAGTTTTTTCTTCTCTATCCATGGAACCCGGCGAAGGATCGAGGGGGAAATGCCGCCGTGCCATGCGCGTGGTGAGGAGGGAGGAGCACGAGGCGGCTCTCCCTGAAGAAGCCGTGGCTTTAGAGGCGGCGGCCGCTTTTCTTGAAGAAGAGATTCCCCCACCGGCGACGATCGATGGAGGAGAAGAAGAGGAGGAGGCCTTCCACTTGGTAAGCTTCCTATGTGATTGATTGGAATGAGAAAAGGAGGGGAAATGGGTTCTTTGAAAGAACCCGAAATCGGGTTTGAATGGCGTCCAGACCAGGTGACACCTTTCAAAAGGCGTCGCCCTGGTCCAACGCCATTCTAAATTTTTTAATTAAACAGAAAATCAATTTAAATGGCATCAAGACTGGTGGATGCCTTTCAATAGGCGTCCATGTTGTCTGACGCCTTTCAAATAAGTATATTTTATTCGTTTTCATGTCCATTAACTGATGAAATTCTTGTTCTTATTTGCAGGGGACGATGAGGGCGAGAATATCACGGGACTTAGTGATAGGAGCATATAGAGGGTTCTCGGATTTCCAGAAGGCGCGCCTGCGCCGGATGGGGTTCGGCGAGATTTTAGATATCGAGCCGTTTTGCCCTGATTTGGTCCTCCTGCAGGCGCTGCGGGAGAGGTGGCATGCGGAAAGCAGGGCTTTCCTAATGCTTTGGGGCCACATGGTCCCAACTCTAGAGGATGTGGCCAGGATCACTGGCATGAGGGTAGAGGGCCGACCGATAAGTGGGGTGACTTATCTCAACTACCAGGGATTGGCAGAGGCCCTACTAGGCATAGAGGTGTCTAGCTTAGGTAGGGAGTCTAGGATGGTCCCTAGGGTAGAAGTAGAGGCCACCTTAGGACTAGAGGAGCCCCGGCATCGGTCAGACGAGACTCGGGAGGAGTTTAGGAGTAGGTTAGCAGAGTCTTCCTCCGCAGTATACTACAGTGACCCGAGTCAGGAGGAGGAGGTAGATAGGCAGTTGAGAGTCTTCCTTGTCTTTTTCTTTGCTCGGTTGCTCTTCGGTACGAAGGGCGACCACATTCATTGTAGATTCCTTTACCTGTTAGACGACTTAGATAGATTGCATGAGTATGCATGGGGTGTGGCCCTCCTGGTCCACCTGTTCGCCGACCTGTCTGCGGTCACGCCTGACCGTGAGACCACTATCAACGGCTTCTCGCCGTTCCTCCATGTATTAAATTGTTTTATTATTTGTTCATGATATAAAATGTGATATGATGTGATGATTTCTAACTTATATGTTCATGTATGCAGGTTTGGAATTATCACTACTTCCCGCTCGGCCGAGCGCGGATAGTGAGACCTGGTGCCGTCCCATTGGCCTGCCGTTGGCAGCCAATAGTGGATACGGCACCTCAGCACCACCAAGTGACGGCCCTCCGCCGTCAGTTCCTCGATTATCCCGAGCTTCTGGTGAGTTTTTAATTTATTCAATTTTGTTCATTAAATGCAATCTTTCATTTATTAAATGCAAGTTATTTATATGAATGTATCTAACCTGTATGCAGGTGATCTGGTGTCCGTACCTGGGTATGGGCGAGGAGGGTCAGCTGTGGGTGACGGCTGGCCAGAGGAGGTTCGACAGGCAGATGTGGCTGCACTGCCTGAACGAAATCGAGCCCCTCCGCCTCCGGCTCGTGATGAGGACGCTGGGCCTCCACCAGGAGTGGATAGACGAGGACGTCCTGGAGGGTGTTGGAAGGAGCATGAGGGGCAAGCAAGCCCTCACCGATTGGTGTGCCAAGTTCCCGGAGCAATACGAGGACTGGCACCGCCGCGACGTCAGAGTGGAGTCCCGTGCGGAGAGTAGTGAGGCGTATCTCCAGCAGTACCGGGCCCACTACGCCGATCAGCTACGGCTCCTCCGACCACTCGATGTAAGTATGCGTTTATGCGTATTTTCATTTTATTATTATCTTTAACTTATATTTGTGAATGAATGTGTGTATGTGATATGCAGGATGCGCGAGATGCGGTCATCATCGACCTCCGAGCCCGCCTACGTAATGCGGAGGCCCAACTGGAGCAGGTCCAGAAAGAACTCTTCGACCTGGTATGTATGAATGAATATGAATGAATGAATTAATTAATTAATTTGTTTTGACGATTAACCATTGATGATTGTGTTTTGGTGCAGCGAGCCGTCTACACCCAGGCGGCTCCCCCTTATTACGGTGCTTCATCCTCTTCTTACTCTGCCGCTCATGAGGATGCTCTGGCCGACCTCCAGGGCCAAGTCGCCTCTGCCATCCATCGGGCTTCCCTTGCGGAGGAAGACCGTGCCGTTCAATGAGTTCTGATCCTTTCCCTTTGATTTCTGAATTTGATTTTGATCGCTTAGTTGCATTGGACTAACAATATCTTCTTCTGCAGGTTGCTCAGCTTCAGGAGGCCCTTCAGAGGACTGAAGCGGAGCTGGAGCATTCTCGCGTAGCAGCTGCTCGTGCCGAGGTCGATGCTGCGCGTATCCGAGCCTTAGAGGAGCAGGTGGCCCGTCTCTCTACTGGAGATCTCGCACGACTTTAGGTTTGCCTGGAGATCCTGACGGAGGAGAGAGATCGCGACCGCCTTCGACTGGAGAGTCTTCAGGGCCGCCTCTCTGTGGCAGAACATGAGCGCAGGATGGTGGAGGAGAGATACCAGCGAGCCCATCAGCAGGCTATAGATCGTGGTCAGGCGAGCGCTTTCACCGCTAGTGTCGCCATATCGTCCGGCCAGGCAGGGCCGAGTGCGATGGGACCACCTCCACCTCTTAGCCGAGGACCAGCTCCGGACGCTCCTGATGAGGCTCAGAGCCAGCTTGACGAGGGGGCAGGGGAGAGTCAGCCATGAGGGCTACTTCTGTATTTTCTTTTTCTTGTGTATCATGTATAAACACTTTTTTGACATATACATGAAATTCTTGCCTTCAGCTTTGTGTCTCGACATTTGGTGTGAGCTTTCATTCATGTACCCTATATATCACTTAACAAACAGGTTAAGTATCTATTTAGGCTTAGCCTCTTTCTCAGTCAAGTAACTGATCAATCAATCTTTTCCTTGGCAAAAGGGTCAAGGGGCATAGCCTTTATTAACAAAGGTGGCATGAAAAAACAAACTGTAAGAAAAAATGCAACATACAAGCAGACAGATGCTCACTGAAAATAAAAGGAATGAAGTATACTAAATGCAATAAGCAGATGCTAATTGAAATATTTTTGTTTTGCTGTTTTGAAATTTTTATTTTTGTTTGGGTTTTGGAAACATATATTTTTTTGAATTTTGGAGTATGTACTTTTTTTGGATTTTGAAATATGTATTTTTTTTTTTTGGATTTTGGGATATGTATTTTTTTGGATTTTGGAATATATATTTTTTTTGAGTTTTGGAATATGGTATAAACTAAAAGACCACTATGGTACTCAGATCAAAAGATCATATTCATTTGTTAACCTAATTTCCAAATTGTTCTTCAATAATCTATCTTAAACCCATCGTGTTTGAACTTGTGTTTCCATTCGTAATCCCATTTGATGATTTGATCTTTAGTTAATCTAGGCCGTTCCTTAAGTTTGGAGTACGCCTCTTTAGAAAGAAAGGAAGAATTGGCTTAGAAAGTCCATGAGAAGGTTCCGGAGACCTAAAAAGATGTTCCTTTCCTACCATAATATCTGTTGGAGTTCGGTCATTTTATTCTCGAGGTATTTATCGACCTTGTGTTCCCTTTCATTTTATTTTATGGCCTTGATGTAATGTTTGTAATGTAATGGCCTTTTGATTTGACATTTAGCTTTTGTCTTTTGCTTTTCTTTTCTTGGGACGGATTTCCCCCTTTTTTTTTTATGACGGTCTCCTACTAAGATGGCGGGTATTCTTGGTAGTCTATTCTAAGCCTCGTTCTGACATCATGGGCCGAGTGTAAAAACATAATTTTGTTTGAAAAATGAATGATTTGCACTTTACACTTTTAGTCAAGCTTTCGGTATTCCTTAGGACTTAGCATCTCTTGTTACTCACGAATCAAACGTGTTAGCGTGTGTAGTAATGTGTTTAGAATTAAATTATCCAGACTGATAAGGGAATTTGGGTTTTTAAATTTCCTGATTCCACTGATCTTTGCACCATGCTGATCGACTCTTTGACCTAAGGGTAGTATTTCTTAAGATACAAACCGTTCCATGGGTGAGTTACTTTTTCCCCTCTGCATTAACTAGACGGTAAGCTTTATCAGGAAAAGCATGTGATATAACATATGGTCCTTCCCACTTGGGTTGGAGCTTAGAACGCGGACCACCAGGTTTTACAAAAATTCTTTTGACGACCATTTCACCAACTTTGAACTTGCGTTCAATGACTTTCTTTTGATAAAAACGTGCTAGTCTATTTTGATAAACTCTTATATGATTAGCAGTTGACCATCGTTTCTCGTCTAAGAGTTCCAGTTGAGCAAGGAGTGCTGAACGGTGTTCATCAATGAAAAATTCCTTATTCAATTGTACTCTTAATGACGGTATAAGGATCTCGTATGGAACTACCGCCTCCATTCCAAATGTTAAGGAATAAGGAGTCTGCCCAGTGGGCGTGCAGATTGAAGTTCGGTAGGCCCATAGAGCCTCAATCAACCTTTTTGGCCAGTTTGTGAATTTATTAGACTTGCACGTCTTTTTGATGATTTTTATCAAAATTTTATTAGTTGCCTCTACTTGGCCATTGCCTTGCGGATAATAAGGAGACGAATGATGCAATGCAATTTTATACCTGTTGCAGAGGTCTTTCAGCTCTTGTGACACGAACTGAGGTCTATTGTCATTGACGATGGTGTTCGGAATTCCAAATCTGGTGATGATATTCTTCATTATGAACTTGCAGACGGATGATGCTTTGACTTCCGTGTACGCTTCAACTTCTTCCCACTTGGTGAAGTGTTCCGTTGCCGTGAGGATGAAAGACTTCTGTTTAATGCCGGAATCAGGATTACCAAGGGGTCCAATGATATCGAAAGCCCACATGGAGAAAGGTCATGGGGAAGAAACAGGGTGTAGTGAAGATGCAGGAGAATAAATCTTATCGGCGTGAAGTTGACACTTAGCACACCTACGGACATATCCTACACAATCTTCTTCCATGGTTGGCCAATAGAATCTTTGTCTAAGGATTTTCTTCGCTAACATACGTCTATTAACATGGCCACCACAAACTCCAATATGAGCTCCTTCCATAACCTTCCAAAGCTCATCTTCGTCTAAACATCTCAGAAGAACTCCATCAAAACCTCTTTTGTATAATGCTCCTCCAACTATGGTGTATCTTTGGGCAACTCTCCTGATAGCCCTTTTCTCATCAGTTGTGGCTTCTTCAGGATACGATTGATCTTCACAATATTTGGCAATTTCATAGTACCATGGCTTCTGTTCATCATCCATCTCTTCTAACAGCTCCATCAACATAATCTCTCTCTTTTCCAAAATATTTCCATCTTTGACTTTCTTCAGCAGCTTCTCCTTTGTTCTAAGGAATGAAGGATCTTTCACGGCGGGTGAAAGACGCCTATGAACGATGATTGATTCGGATTGTCTGCTGATTGGAAAATTGAGAGAAGATGCAAGTGAGGCTAGAGCGTCAGCTAAGATGTTTTGATTCTTAAGAACATGGCAAAGATCAATTTTGTAAAAAGCTTAGCATAAGCAGAAGTAAGTTCTTAATAAGGCTTGAGTTTGGGGTCAAGAGTTCGATACTTAGTTAACACTTGGCGAAGAATCAATTGGCTATCACCCACAATCTTGAGTTTAGTGGCACCATGGGAATGAGCAGTCTTAAGGCCAGCAAGGAGTGCCTCGTATTCAACTATATTGTTAGTGACTGGGAAGTCGAGCTGAAAGGCTTGTTGAATGGTGACACCTTCAGGTGATAACAGAACAATGCCAATCTCCTTTCCATGGGAATTCAGAGCTCCGTCAAAATACAGAGTCCACATATCATCTCTGATTTGGTCTATGGACATCAGTTCCTCATCCGGAAACTCTGATCGAACTGGATCGAAACGAGGAAGGGGGTGATGAGCAAGATGTTCTGCTATGGCATAGCCTTTTATCGTTTCCTGCTGAATGTAAGTGATATTGAATTGAGATAGAAAGCTTTGCCATCGTGCTAATCTATTAGTAAGAACATATTTCTCAAGAAGAAACTTGATTGGATTCATCCTAGCGATGAGATGGACTTTATAGGCTCGAAAGTAATGCTTCAATTTATGAACAACGCACACCAATGCTGCACATGTTTTCTCCATTGCCGTGTATCTCTGTTCAATGGGGTTGAGAAGTTTAGAGAGATAGTAGGCTGCCCTCTCCTTTCCTTCTTCATCCTCTTGTGCTAGGACAGCCCCCACTGCATCATCCAGGACAAAAATGTATAGTATCAATGGTTTGCTTGGAGATGGTGGTCTCAAAACAGGAGGACTTGCCAAATAATTCTTTAATCCATCGAATGACTCCTGACACTTATCGTCCCAATCGAATTTGACTCCTGGCTTGGTAAGCTCGTAAAACGGCTTACACCTTTGTGAGTGTTGGGAGACAAATCGACGAATAAATTGCAACCTCCCGATTAATCCTCTTAACTCCTTCAAGTTCTTGGGAGGCGGCATTTCTCTGATAGCCTTCGCCTTGTTGGGATCGATCTCAATTCCCCGTTTACTGATAATGAATCCAAGTAATTTCCTTGAGGATACCCCGAATACACATTTTTAGGGGTTCATCTTTAACTGATATTCCCTTGATCTTTCTAACACTCTTACCAAAACTTTGGCGTGTTCAGCCTTAGTCTTAGATTTCACCAGCAAGTAATCCACATACACTTCTAAATCAATATGCATCATGTCGTGAAATATTGCCATCATAGCCCTTTGATAAGTGGCTCCAGCATTCTTTAATCCAAATGTTATTACAACATAGCAATATGTTCCCCAAGGTGTAGTGAACGATGTCCTTTCCTGATCTTCTTCTGCTAATTTAATCTGATTGTATCCTGAAAATCCATCTATAAATGATAAAGTCTCATAACCAGCAGTGTTATCGATGAGCACATCAATGTGAGGCAATGGAAAATCATCCTTAGGACACGCCCGGTTCAAAACTCGGAAGTCAATACATATCCTAACCTTCCCATCTTTCTTCATAACCGGGACTATGTTAGCCACCCATTGTGGATAAATGACAACTCTAATGAATTTGGTTTTATGTAACTTATCAACTTCTTCCTTCATCTTTAAAGCCATTTGTAGGTGAAATCGCCTTAACTTTTGTTTAACCGGACTAGCTCCATCTTTTAATGTCAACCTATGTTCCACTAAGGATGAGTTTAACCCCGGCATATCCTCATAACTCCAGGTGAAAGTGTCCTTATAATCCTTAAGAACTTGTACCATTGCCTTTTCATCTTCTTCAGAAAGATTCTTGCTGACGAGGACAACCTTAGGTTCGTCTTCAGTCCCCAGATTGATTTCTTTGGTGGGCTCTTCTACGGCAGCTGAGGGTTCATCGAATCTTTTCACTCCACTGGCATATGCCTCAGTAATGACCCGTGACCAAGTCGGGGTCAGAAGCAGAGTGCAGAACAAGGTATGAAGTATGAAAATATGAGAAGAATAAGTCCCTCTCCAGAGCAGATCCGTGGTATAGCCAGCTTCATAGGAGTCATCTGGCTCCCCTTCATCAGTCTCCTCAGACAGCAGTATTCTTTTATCAAAAATGGTACCAGGCCCTTCGATCAATTCATCTATTTGTGGCGGCCACTTAGGTTCTGCAGGATCGAGAAACAGTCTATTCAGCGCGATATATAGATCCCTTAAGTCGAACCACCTGTACCATTCACATTCACGGTCTTGGAATTTCCTCTTTTTCATTGGCCGCAGAGCCTCCAAGGACTAGTACGTAAGCAGTTCTGAATAATGTCTAGCCAAGTCTCTTCCATATATATCATAGAGGTCAAAACATGAAGTAATGACCACCGTGTTGTCATGACTGATTACGGGCCCCTTTACAAAATATGTGTACAGAGTCCATGTCAAGGGGTCCCGACCTTCTTTCCACGATGTAGACATTGTCTCTTAGACTTTCTTGCCATTTTTATTTTCTTCCTGAGTAATGTCCTGCTTCACTTTTCTTAGCCTATAGCCCAGGCCATTTCCAGGTGTCCCTCGGTTATCCTTGACGGGAGTGGTCCTGCCTTGTAACTGTGTGCCTAGACCTTTGCCAGGCTGATAACCACTCCTCATCATTATTTTCCATCAAGGGGCACTCATGCACTTCCCCCTCTTTATAATATTCAGTGGATAAGGAGTAAGAGTGGCGGCCTTTAAAGGATCAACCACCGGATGGTAGACCTGTAATACTGATAGAAAAGGATGTCGGCCAGGTGAAGAAGTCGGTTTGATATTCAAAGAATAAGCAGCAGCAAGGATCGGCATGCTCGTAACTTTAATGATTCGTCCTTTGTAGGGAAATTTGAGGCACTGATGATTCGTAGAGGGAATCGCCTCGAGGGTTTTCATATAAGGACGATCCAAAATGGCATTCAAGGACGGATCGATTTCCAAAATGTGAAATTCGACCTCGGCGTGACATACAGGGCCTAACTCCACTTTCAAATAGACCATTCCCAGAGGGGAACGGGTAGAATTATCATAAGTTGTTACAGAGATAGGGCTAGGCAACCATTTTTCCTTGGGCACACCGCACAATTCAAAGGTCTTTGGAGGCAAGACATTGATTGAAGCCCCTGTGACAACCAGACATGCATCTACGGCCTTCTTGCAGATATTGACTGTGATACTTAGAGCCATGCTTCTGGCTACTGGCAATGCTAGTTCCGATGCATGGAATGAGATAGAGGGCTGATCCCCCTGAGGAATTAGTAGTGCGGCGATCTTCTCTACCGGCACGTCTTCGTTGACCATTACTTTCTGTAAATACTCCATCAGAGCCTCTTGATGGATCTTTGATCTTTTTATCAGTTCAAGCACAGAGATTCGTGCCGGTGTTCGGTCAAGATGTTTCAACATATCATATTGAGTGCCTGGTGCACTCTCATCATTGTGTGCTTCATCCGACGGCTATGATGGGCCGTCTCTGACTGTTGACTGAGGAAAGGCTTTGTTGAAAATCCTCCCACTCCGGAGCGCATGTTCCTCAGTTGTGGAAGGGCCGGGTGATAGCTTGAGCACCGCAGGACTAGTGGATGGTGTGGAGGGTTGGTATACGGGTGATGGTGTGGGGTTAGTTGGTGGTGGCATGGTACGGATGAGAGGTCTAGATGGTTGGATGGTGGAAGGGTAAGTGGTTGGTGCGGATGAAGTGGGGAACGACATGCGGAGTAGGGGTTTAGATGGCTGTATGGGATTTGGGTAAGCGGTAGTTGTAAGGACTGAGGTTTTGGGTTCGGTTTTCGGTTCGGTTTCGGGCCGGATCCCCTGGGTCGGACCTTGTGGGGTCTGGAGAATTTCCTCTGAATGGCGTCGGAGGATCACGACGCCTTTCAAACAGCGTCTGGATAGGTGGACGCCATTTAGGCGAATTTCTATTGTGCCACGTGGGCGGGTTTCGGGCCGCGAGAGTACGGCCCCTGTCTTGTCGTCTGAACGGCGTCCATGATGGACGACGCGATTCAGACTGCCACCCTGCGATGTCAGTGTACGGTGCCTGACATGTCAGCTGAACGGCGTCCATGGTGGTTGACGCGTTTCAGACAGCTGTCAGTACGGCACGTCCTGTCATCTGATAGGCGTCCGTCTTGCTCGACGCGTTTTAGGTAGTTTCTGATGACCCCCGCGAGCCCTCCTTTCTTTCCCTCATTTCTCACCTCTCACTCTCTCTCCTCTCCCTCTCCGCCTCCTCCGACCCCCTCTCTTCCCCTTTCCCTTCCTCTTCTTCCTCTTCCACCACTCCAACGCCTCCCTACCTCTCACCTCTGCCACCACCACTTCCTTCGCGACGTTCCATTCTCCGGACGGCGGCCGACGTTCCGGCGGAGTGGCGACGTTCTCGGGGGTACCGGCGGCGGTCTGCGGCGCGGCGGTTGGGCGACACGGAGCCAGGAGGAGTTCAAGTATCCGGTAGGGGGACGAACCTTGTATGTGTTGCTCGTGCTTTCCTAGGCGTGGTTCGATGTGTTTTGGGCTAGATTGAGCATGTTTAGGGGGTGTTCTTGTGGGCTTGGTCGCGTTTGTGAATGTGGTTTTGTAGCATGTTGTGGTGGATCTACTTCTCTTCCTCCCCCTTTACGTTTCAGGGCTTTTTCGGGGTATTTTGGGTTAAGGGAGAAACCCTCGGTTCGAAGCAGAGAACCAGGTTTCTGGCGCTGAACGGCGTCGTGCCTGGTCGACGCCTTTTAGAAGGACGTCGGGACAGTACGACGCGTTTTAGCGCAGAAACCTCCCCTGTTCGAGGTTTGTCAGGCTAGGAGTTCTGGCGCTAAATGACGTCATGGGTGGTCGACGCCTTTTAGAAGGACGTCGAGCCACCACGACGCCATTTAGGCAGGAAATTACCCCGACTGAGGGTCCGTCAGCTCGGGATTCTGGGGCTAAAAGACGTCATGGCCAGGCGACGCGGTTTGAATGGCGTCGGGTGACCATGACGCCTTTTGAGGCAGAAATCCCCTGGGTAATGTTTTCCCGAAATTCTGGATTTATCTGCTGAATGGCGTCGAAGGATGTCGACGCGTTTTAAAAGGCGACCGCTGGGGTCGACGCGTTTTAGGCCAGATTTCCGTGGCCTCTGTTTTATGAACCAGTTTAGGGAGCCTGAATGGCGTCGGCCTTGGGCGACGCGATTCAAGACAGAACAACACTAATTCATGCCAGTAAAATGTATTCATACTGCTAGATAGTTGGTTAGTGCATGCTTTAGTATACATGGATTCGTCGTGACCAGATGGCACTGCGTTGTGTGTAGTGCGATCGCGGGCTTTTCACGTGACCGGATCGTACCGTGCCGGATTATGGTGTTTTGAGTTACTGTGGACCTGGAGTGACATTGTAGCACTTTATCACCCTGTGCTGGTGGGGGCGTGAGCACAGCGCCGGTGGGGGCGTGGGCGGGGTGACGCCTAGTGAGAGAGGGTCACCTGGTGAACCCCGGGGTCAGCTAGTACCGGTGTGGGCGTGGTACATTCGGAGAGTCACTCGTGCTGAGGGAAGGAGTAACCACCTGAGCCTGTTTGGCCGGAGTAGCTAGTGTGCTATCCGAGGGGTTACTGTTTGGTCTCAGCGGGTCGGTGTTTCCTACTTGTGCTTGTGTGGACGGTGTTTCCCACTTACGGCTGTGTGGTTGGTGTTTCCCACTTTCGGAGGAGTGGTTGACGTGTTTTGCCGAGACGGGAGTTGTAGGCTCCTTGATAGAATGATTCTACTAATATGCATGTTACAACTAGAATGCATGTGGTTCCTATCGAGATTTAGGAGTAGTGTGTTACAGCTTTACTTGCCTTAATTACCTGTACTTGTGTTATTGCACTTGTGTGTGTGTGTGGGAGGCAGGGGATCGGATGATCCCTACTGAGCCCAATTTTGGTGTGGCTCACTCCCTGCATTTTCAGGTGTAGACCTTGTGGCGTGTGGCGGCGCGTGGTGTTCTCCTTGGTGTACGGACCAGCAGCTATCTCAGTTCCCGGGGTATGCCCCGATGTTGTTGTACTTTATTTCTGCCTGTACTTAATTAATTTGTTGGACATGTAATTATTGTTGGACTGTGTACGGACATTGTTACTTTACTTCCTGCGCACTGTACCCCTTGTAGTCCGTGTGAATGTTATATTTAATCTTGTTTAACGCTTACTCCTCCAGATGTGCGAATAAGATCCTGGTATGAACCTATAGTTAATGGGCCGACATCCATTTAGTGACCGGGTCTCCGGTCATAGGATGGCGGGTCGTTACAGTAGTGGTAGTAGGTAATGTAGGGAATGGTACGCGAAGTAGTGGTTTGGATGGCATGAGGGGTGCGTAGTTAGCTTGCGGGGGGTTGTTTGATGGAGGCGTACTGGCGTGGGGGATAATGGGTTTGAGGAAAGTGGCCGGTGGTAATGGGTTAGTGGGTGCGGGTGAGTGATATGCAGGTGTTGGTATAGGTGTGATGGTAATGGACTGCGGTCTAGGTATGTGGATGGTGCGGCGTGGTGGTTGTTCTGCGGTGCTTGGAATGTGGCATGTTGAATAAATAGAGGAAGAATCCTCTATCTTCCACTGTTGCCCTCGATTAGCCTCAGACCGTCTATTTGTCAAAATAAGGGCAACTTGGTTCTGATTCTAGTGCTCTGGAAGTGGGTTTTGCACTATACCCATATTCGGCGGCGTTGCTGCCTACACTGGTGCTCTTGGTTGTTGCTGCTGCTTCTGTTGTTGTGGTGGTCTCTTCGCCTTCAAGGCGGATATGTACTTCTTCATCTCTTCCCAGTCTATGCCTCCCTGCTCGTTGAGATCATGAATATAATCTCAGAATTGGAAGCATGTGTCTATGGTGTGTCCAGGTTGTCTGTAGAAATAACAATACCTGAAAGTGTCGGCATTCTGGGGCCAAATTGCCTTTTCTCTTGACAGGACCAAGGCATTGGCTGCCATTAAAGCACTGAAAATGTCTACTAAGGACTCTGGAAGGACTGGATATTCCGCCCTCTTCAGGCCTGGAGGTTTTCTCTGCTGGTTGTAATCAGTAGGAGGAGGGACATTGTGATATGCCGGCGGTGCGCGCGGCTGGTACTGCTGCTGTTGCTGATACTGCTGTGGCGGGGCTGATATTGTAACTGCCGTTGCGGCTGCTGCTGTGGCTGCTGTTGTTGTTGCTGGTTCGGCTGCTGAGGCCGCTGATACTGGGGCTACTGATACTGTGGGTTTGGCTACTGCTTGTAACCCTGTTGGTTTGGCTGCTGTGGCCGCTGGTACTGAGGTTGCTGACTCCTCACAAATTGGGGCGAGTTATTGTTCATACTGCTAACCTGCTCATGAGAGAGCGTGCCCTTAGTAGTTGGACCTGTGCTAGGGGAATTTGGCACTGTAGGCTTTCGAGGTGAAGGCCTGCTAGGTCGGTGAGGATCAAAGACGCTAGAGAATGTAGCATCTTTGAAAGCATTATGACAGTACCGCGCTCTTTCATAGAGCTCTGCCATGCTGGTCAGGTTGTTCAGGGAGAGGACTAACTTGAACTGAGGCGTGGCATTAGAAATTAACATTTTCACTTGCTCTGACTCAGACAAGTGATCTTTCACTTTTTCTGCCATGCCCCTCCATCTGTCAGCAAAATTGACGAACTCCTCGTCGGGCTTCATCTTCTCTACTATTAGGTCAGTAATGGACAGGGAGGGGGCAACTCTATCCTGGTATCGTTGAATGAATTTTCTTGAGACGATACCGTAGTCCTCTACTTCAGCAGGTTCTAAAGAAAAGAACCACTCGAGGGCTGGTCCCTCTAAAGATCTCCTGAACAAAAAGGCCAACGACCTATTGTCGTTTTGCCAGAAGGATGACTCGTACATAAACTCCTTCAAGTGAGTGAAGGAGTTACCAGTACCGTTATACTTTCGGTACACTGGCATCTCAGAGGGTGGCAGATGGAGCACAAGCATGCTTGGTAAGTTAATCTCTGGTGCAGCTTTGACCCCCATCATTTTCTGAAGGTTGTTGAATTGTTCGTCCATACGCTTCATCTTTGCCAGCAGCGCTTGCGTTGTTGGATCAATTTGGGGAGGAAGGAGAGGTGGAGGTACTTGATAGGCCTGTTGCCTAGAGTACGTAGGGCAAGGAGGACAATAGAGTGGAGGCCCGGCAGAGCTTCCGCTATGCCCGAGGGCATTTTACTAATTAGGCGTCAGTGGCCTGACTGGTTGCCTAGAAGAGGAAAGTTGTGGCCCAGCTGGTCGAGAAGCTGAAACATGGAGGCCTTCCATGGCCTGGTGAATGAAGGAAGTATGATGAGGAGGTTGTTGAGGAATGACAGGGGGAGCCGCAGGGTTTGGCTCAGCAGACTGCATGGGAGTCTTCCCCTTTAAAATAGACTGGATTGCCTCGAACTATTGAGGATCCAGACGCGAGGCAAGAACTCCCAAAGCATTCACTAGATCCGAGGGATCAGAGGATGAGGGATCATTCGGGTTCATGTCTCCCTCGAAAATAGGATTAGAAACCGCATGAACATGCGGAGGAAGATCGGAATATTGATCATGAGCACAATGAAGAGGGGTTGGGACATTCCCCTCATATCGAACTGGACGAGGGTGAGAATTACGGGAGGCATCAGCATCTCCCCCGCTTTCAAAACGGTAATCAGTGTCACGAGGGGCATTAGCATCTCCCTCGTAGTTGACTATGGCATATAGAGCCATGCTCAAATCCCTACCTGATCGAAGTAGCATGATGTCAGATTTTTTTTCAGAGATTGGCAGACAAGTTGCACAGAGATTAAGCAAACAAGTGGATGTTTAATGTTATTTCAGGATTCCTTGTTGGGTTATTTGGATTCAATTAAACACAAATTCACTCAAGGGGTAAGATTTTAGTTTTAGTTCAATGTCCACCGTTATATTCTATGGCTTTCTCTCACAACGTTATGAAAATCTAACCAAGATTTCAATTGGTACAACCAGCCCGATTAACAAGGAGGAATACTTTGATTTTTGGGACTTACGGAGGTCTTTAACGCCAACCACTCTAGTCTGATCGAGGGATCGACCCAATCAGAGAGAGTTGAAGACGTCAAGAAGAGTGTTCCTAAGAAGATGAGGGTGTTAGCCTCAGTACGTATGACCTGTAGCCTGGGTGGCCTCTAATGCTTAATACATAATGTGTAGTAGCAAACAGATCAGAAATCTGAGAACTAAAGAAGAAACAAGAAACTGCCTGAATCGCGTCGCTGTTGGTCGACGCTATTCAAACATAAACTTATTTTTTCGCAAAAGCTCAGACAGCAGACAGCAGAAAAATTGCCTGAAAGGCGTCTGGGTTGGACGACGTTGTATAAAACGCGTCGCTGCTTCTAGACGTTTTTCAAGTCACAGATTCAGTATTTCAGGAGGAATTTCTGGATCGATTCTCCCTCACAAACAGGATGAAAGCGATAAATAATCAGCTCATGTGAATCTTTTTTTTTTATTTCAAATTTTAACAGGATGATTTTGTCAAATGAACAACTAAAATATCAATCAATCACACAATCTCTTATCACAGAAACAACTTTTCAACTAATCAAACAGGGAGGGCAAGATCTTGCCACAGAGGTGTGCACGTAGGAATAATAACTAAACTAAAAACTCACCGATCGGTGAGGGCGTGTCGAGAGACACAGGTGATGCACCGTGGGTGCCCGATTGATAACAGTAAGAACAAAATTAAAAAGATGGCGAGACCAAGTCCCACCGTGATCGCCAAAAAAGCTGTGAGTGCTCAAATTGGGTGTGTGATTATCATGAAAAATTATGTTGTTTACGTGACAAATGAACCTATTAAAACTAAGTGAATGTGATCGCCAGAAACTTTTAACTAAAAAGTTCCAAAAGAAAGAGTTTGATCGCCTACCTGTTTTGGATGTGGGAGATGTTCGAGTCCTTGATTCCCCTCCTTCAGCCGGCTGAAGAAAGAGAGCCATTTCTATCTTTGTTCTTGCTTTGACTGCTTATTAGGCTTTGAGGATCATCCAGATTCCTTATTATTTGTTGTTTCTCTCCCCTTGATCTCCCTTCGTACCTTGCAAGAAAATGGAAAGGAGAGAAAAATAATGAGAACTCAAATAGATGTAGTATCTATTCCAGTAGAAATTTTAATCATGCAACTTGAACAGTTGAACTCACTTGTTTGTGGTCTTTTAAACCCCTTTAAAATATGGATTGGAAAGTAATGCTAGTGAGTCTGTGTGCTGCATGGAGTGATGTGATGAATGAAATTTTGAACTAATATGATGATAAAATCGAAGAGATTAATGAAAAAGAACTAGATTGAATGGCCCCTAGAAAGCCTTGGTCTTGAAAGTTCTTGAAAAGACGAAGAATGGATGAGGACTCCTTGAAACAGCACCTTGATCCTTCAACGTCTGGACGTTGTCTTCTTCTTGGCTCCAATTTCGCTCAGTTATCTCTCAATAATTATCACCACTCGTAATCACTATCATCACTTTCAATAATTATCATTAACTTTTCAATGATCAAGAGGTTGTATATTTATAGGCTTTACATCCGCGGTTATTAATGGATTAACATGAAGGATTTTGAAGTTTATCAAACTAACAAACAGATTAACACAGATTAATTCATCTTTATCTGTAATTATCTAAAATGCGTCGCCCATGGGAGACATCTTTTAGACTAATTAAGATAAGGATAAACATCCGGAAAAAGAGATAGAAACAACTTAGGAAACGTAAATGGCGTCGTGCCTGACAGACGTCTTTTATACAATTAATAAATTAATTAAAATTCAAATTTAAATATCAAAATATGAATAAACTCTAAATGGCGTCTACATATGTTAACATCTTTTAGATTTTTTTATATTTGATTAAAATTTGTGTTAACATAAATTTAATTAATTAACTAAATTATGTCTGTCTGACCCGATACTATTTAGATAATTAACCCAAAAAGATTAATAAAAATTAATCAATGATTAAATATCAGACTATTTTGAGGCATTATTATATGATATGAAATTTACTCAAAATGACGTCAAAATTAATGTGTCTACAGTCAGGAGGCAACCCAACATTTTAGATCAAATTCTGTTTTTCTTTTCATTTTTAGGTTTTTATGCAGCAGTCGGCTTTGGTAAAGTCGCATCCTCATCATCACAGGTTGTTTCTCTCCTTTCTAGTTTTCTTATAGCTAGCATGTGTTTTTATATCTTTTGTGTCATTGAGGACAATGTCATTCAAGTTGGGGAGGGACAATCAATATGCAATTTTTTTGAAAAATCTGTTGAAGAAAACTGAGAAAATGGTCCAAAATTTTTCAAAAACTTCTTTTTCACATCCTACATAAGTTACATGAAATCTTGTTTCATTAAGAGAATCTTAAATAAATTAATTTTATATTAGCTAAATTGGATAAAGCCTTTAAAGTTCATAATAGCCCACTTCACAAGAAGCCACGACAGGAATGATTTTCACACATACACGGCAACTTAGAATAAGTGAAAGACCTTGAAAGTATAATATTGTTGGAATTAACTCTAAGGATAAGATTACCTATTCTAATTTTTTTTTTTTTGGATTGAATGAAAAGAACGTTAGGATTCGTAATAGGGGACCAACTCACTCAGTACTCTAAAGAGGCGGTCATTTAAAAAGGGACATTTGTAAACATTAAATGCCAAATAAGGTGTCAAAAAGAGTTAAAGAAAGGTAGGTGGCAAAAAGTACATACCTCCCATCAGGCAATTCAAAGATAGTGGCAAAAAGTACGCATTTCAAAGGCAAAAGTGTAATTAAATGAAAAAGCCGCACTAAATGAAAAATTCCCTTGTACTAAAAAGACGACCAAGTGGTGAAAGTGCTGAGTTGGGGCGGGAGCTGAAAAACGATCTTCACGGGCTGATCAGAAAATCACTTTTCTCTTCTCGTCCTTAGGTAGTTCTATCTAAAGGATTAGTAAAGACGATGATATAATGGAAATGACAGAAACGAGTTCTAAGCATGTCAACTTACATGCACAATCACCTGTCATGAACCAAAATGTAGTAGGAAATGAAAACTTTAGCTTAATCAATCAGCTACCATTTAATTGATTATGATAGATAGCTATAAATGAAGCATGATAATTCATTGTCGTCCTAATTTTTCTTCTATTTGTATTGCTAAGGGACTAGCAATGAGTAAATTGAGGGGTGTGATAAGTTAATATTTTATATTATTAAAAGAACAAATGCATGCACTATATTTATGTTTATGATATTTAAAATAGTATGAAATGATAGACAACTTCGTATCGATTCCAACGGTATCAATTTCGTCAAATTCTGAGTTAAAAACATCATCATTTCATGCATTTGTGGTTTTCTCAGTAAAACCGTGAGAAATCAATTTATTTAGCATAAATGTAATTTTATTCATGATAATATCCTAATTTACATTTATTTTATGTGAACAGGACATGAAGAAGATGCAGTGCAATTGACTAAGTTTCTAGTCGTTTGTGGGAAGGACGGGAGTTCGAACCTAACAAAATCGACTTTATTTTGACAAAAATACTAAAGCGGGGGTAAAATGGTCTTTTGCTATCCTAAATGGTTGCCCTAATTCTTACCTAAGAAGAGAACAAGTGGAGCCAACCGCCATCCACTTTCTTCCTTTCTTTATTTTAAAAATTCTCTCTCCCTTCTCTCCTTCCTTCCTTCCCCCTTACTTTTCTTCTCGCTCCTGCCTTCTCTCCCTCACTTTTTCTCCCTCTCTGCTACAGTACCCGCGGGTACTGTAGCACTCTTTCTCTCCCTCTCTATCTCGTTCGCTCTCTCTCTCTCTCTACATCTCTCTCAAACCGACGGCTGTCAAGGGCAAGAGGTGGACTCAAGGCACTGCAACTGACTACTGGAAGGAGTCTAGGGTGGCCAAGGATTCACGCGAAAGGTGACGACGGCTGCAAGCACAAGTTTTCTCTCTCCATCGCCTCTCTCTCTAGTTTTTGAGTTCTCCATGTTACACTGTATTTTGAATATTTTATGTAAAATATTTCTTATAAAATTCTTATTATTTTTTTATTTTCAATATCTCTGTAAATTTTCATATATTTCTGTGAACGAATGACAGTAGCTCCTTTGAAAAAGGTTATCTTATCTCCCTCTTTTTGTTCTACAACTTTTATTTTTTCTTCTGTTGACATTACTCAAACTTTATATTTTACCTTTAATTAGTATTTTAGAGGTAGTCTTAGTTCAGTAGATGGTCTGATTATGCTCGTTTAGGGGTGCTCCTTTTGTGAGTTCATAGCAAGTCCGATTAATTTCAATTGTTGTTTATTAAATCATTATGCTCCATCTTCTTTCTTCTCTAATTTTCCTCTAAAACAATCTAAGGTTTTCAAATTTAAAAATTTATTTCCCTGTGGATTCGACTCGGATTCACCATTGCTATTGTTAAAGTTTAATTTGAATGAGCCGATTAATTTAGATTGTTAGCTCCGATTTTTAACGACACAATCTTAAACTATCATGTACCCTGGAGTATAGCTAGTACCGGTGTGGGAGTAGTACATTCGGAGTGTCACTCGTACTGAGGGAAGCAGAACTACCTGGAACCTGTCAGGCCTGAGTAGCCAGCGCGCTATCCGAGGGGTTGCTGTTTGGTCTCAGTGGGTCGGTATTTCTCGCGTTCGGCCGTGTGGTTGGCGTGTTTTGCTGAGACGCTGGTTTTGGGCTCCGTGGTAGAATGGTTTCAGAGTTGTACATGTTATATTTTAAATGCATGTGTTTTATATCGAAATTTAGGAATTGTGTTTATTGCTTTATTTGCTTAAATTATCTATATTTATGTTGCTGCAGTTGTAGGTGCGTGAGTGGGCGGTGGGGATCGAAAGATCCCTACTGAGTCTTTTCAATGAGACTCACCCTTACGGTTTTCAGGTGAAGGTTTCAGGCAGGCGTAGCAAGGAGAGTGTTGCATTGGGTCGCGCGCCAGCAGCCGCTGTTCCGGGGTATACCCCGATGTAATTGTTATTTTATTTTCTGACCTATATGCTTAATTATTTCCTTTCAGTTGAAGTATGTAATTATTTGCTGAGTTGAATCGCATTGTAATAATTTTTAACTATTGCATTTCCTTTTCAATTCGATGTGATGTGAATATTTAGCTTAATTTATTATTTATTTCCCAGACTTATCGAGATCCTGGTTTGGCTCCAAATTAATGATTCGGTAACAATTTAGTAATTGGATCTCCGATTATAGGGTGGCGGGTCGTTACAAAAGATGTCTTTAAGAAAAATTGTGTGCAAGAGTGCTCGAGGATAGGGCTGGCAATGAGCCGAGCCAAGCCGAGCTTTGGATGGCTTGGGCTCGGCTCGGGTCATAGAGACTTGGCTCGAGCTTGAGCTCGGCTCGTCCCATTTTTGCCAGGCTCGAGCTCAAATCACACAAATTTGGACATATTTTATTTAATTTTGGTCATTTGATGCACAGTTGGAATGAGGATCTTTTAATAAATATACCTACTTGACCTAATTTAGAGAAATTAAAAAATATATATTAAATTATCGAGCTGGCTCACGAGTTCACGAGCCGAGCCACAGTAAGCTTGAGCTCGGCTCATTAAACTATTCGAGCTTTAATCTAAGCTTGAGTTTGGCTCATTTGAGATTTCAAGCCGAACTTTATCGAGCCGAGATCGAGCGGCACGCGAGCGACTCGGCTCATTGCCAGCCCTACTTGAGGAAGTTGATGGTTGTAGATATTTGAACTTAACATTCGTTTTATAAACTAAATGTGAGCTCAATCTTTGGATCTCTTCACCGTTGAAGGTACCAAATATTCTTCTTGGGGAAGTAAAAGCATCTTGAAAAAGATGATGATATCATAATTTATTTATGACATCTTGAAAAAGATGATGATATCATAATTTATGATAAAGTCTTAAATAAAGATAAATAGTATATACAATTATAATGAGTCATGACTTGGTTGACACAGTTGCCCCCTCTCTTTGGGGTGGGAAAGGGTGGTGGTTCAAATCCCCCTTTTGTTCTCCTATTCTCTCTCCCTCTCCTTGTTTTTTAGACAAACAGCTCAGTACTCGAGCATTCAATGCCTCCCAAGTAGGAGAGCTTCAAATAATACATGTGTTTTCTAGTGAGAGTATTTTTAGCATTGAACGGCGATTATTCCACTTAATTAGACAACTATTTCAAGCCAACTCCATCATGGACGAAAGAAATCCTAAAAACTATGCTCTCATATGTAGGGTACATGCACCTAATGGAAGTTAAATCTCATAGTCGGTTTGAAGATAACATTTTAAAAAGCAAATCAAACTGAATTATAGAGCCAAATAAAACCGAACCAAATTGCATAGACTTAAAAAGTAAATTAAACCAAACAAAATAATTCGATTTGGTTCAATTTGGTTTGCGACTTGGACTTTGTAATGGGCGACCATGGTTCTTTTTTTATCATAAGAAGGAGCTTTCATTCATTCAAAGAACCTGTAGTAGTACAAAAGGTAGACATAACCACAAGCACCTTCCAAGCAAACTAGCAAGCCTATACTACCACAGTAGATAGGACCAAGCCCGAACAGAACACAAAAAACAGAGATAAGACACAGCAAATACAGGCAGTAAAGAACAAAGGTAGCTTCTGGGTGCCGGAGGAGCCAACACAAATTGCCGATTGGATGCGGAAGCAAATGAACCCGAGAAGGCTGCAAGATGAAAGGGGGGCTGGCTGCAAAAGAGCAAGCAGCTTATCCACAAAGCAGGAGAGCTCGTTGGACTTACTCACGGCAAAGGAGTAGGGGGTTGCGCACACAAACTCGAGCCTCTGTCTTGAGTTCGGCATTTTGTCGAACAGTTGGTAGGCAGAAACCTCACAGCCTACAAAAGAGAACGTCAACATCCAAGACTCCAACCGGAGAAGGAGAAAGCCGCACTTGGTGGCAAACGATAGATCCAACACACAAGCGAGTATAGGTATTTGCTGAGGAGAATGAGGAGATAAAGGAAGGGAAATCTAACAGGAACAACACGGGTCCAAAAGGATGAAAGCTAAGAGAAGGCGACGGGACGAGAGGGCGGAAAGGGGGAAAAAGCCGCAGCCGAGGAAGGAGGGGGAACCTCCCGAAGGAGACCAATCCAGAAGAGTAAGACTCTCCTGAGCAAAACTTCCACAAGGAAAGAGGAAAAAAAACTCTCCATGAGGGAGAAGACAAGCCTCCAACAGAGGGAGATGTGATCCTCCCTAACAAGGGGGGAAGGGAGCCGATCTCCCTAACGGAAGAAGGGAAGAAACCCCTCCCCCCCAAGGAACGGCGAACTTGGGGACTCCGCCGCAAATGCTCTGCTCCGCCTCAGCCCGTCTTTTCTCACCCAATGGGCGACCATGGTTAAACAACCCATTTCAACACTATTTTATGAAAGATGGTCATCGAAAAAAATATTATCTGAAAATTATTAAGGAGTTTGGGCCTTGAAACGGGCCATTGTAATTAGACAGCTAGCTCACTTGACCAAGGACCTAATACTATTTTATGAAGGATGGCAATCCAAAAAAATATTATCTACCATTTGGAATTTTGGGCCCCCTTATTTACATAAACTCATACTTAAGAATATAGCATTTATATTATACCCTTTTAACTTATTCGTTTAGATTAGTTTGATTTATGAATAAGGAAAATTAAACCAAATCAAAATTGTTTCATCGATTTAGTTTCAACTCAAAAATCGAAGTTTTTGACATTTTAAATTTAACCAAACCGAATCGAATTGGTCAATTCGGTTTTGTTATTTGAAACCAACACATACTTTTTTTCTATTTTTTGGACCAATCAACACATACCAACTGAGCCCCAATTAGTTAGTACCTCTGATTGTTGTTTCAATGCATAAATGTTGCCCATAGACGGATTGCTTGGTCGTGCTCTGATATTTCCCACTCGTAGAGGGAAATCTAGTGACTGTCCTATGTCGAGTAGCTCATGTTAGGAAGGAGACAAAAAGAGTCAACTGTAGGTCATTGGTCAAAGCGAGAGTTTAAAATATTTTCAATGTATAGAAACTTTTTATATTACAGATAACTCCTCATAATCCGACTATTTATAAAAAATTCATCGCAATCTCCACTTTCTTACAAAAAAAAACTCTTTTAGGCACCTCTAACAACATGTATCACAACAGTTTTTGTGACACTTAAAAATCTTGCACCAATTTATGAGAAATTGTGAGAACATATTTATAAATAATTTTATTACAATTTTTTTTGTAAATGCATTATATTTTTAAGAGTTAAAGTTTAATTATATCAAATGCTCTTATACACGAATCTGATGTTCTTCCTTGACATGCTCGACCAGGGTAAGAGGAGGATCTTAACTTGCTATAATAGCACCTTTTCCCACATACCAAGGGCACCATTAAGAACACTTCCCAAAACTTTTAGGCTGTATTTAACACAGTTTTCATTTGGAAATACTTTTGTATTTTCATGTAGTTATTTTTTTATCAAAATCATTAGATTTTGGAAATCATTTATGTAGTATTTTATTTATGTTTTGACTTCCAACCAAAAACTACGAGGGAATTTTCAAGATTAGAAAAAAAGTGAAGTTATTACGAAAGAATTGACTTTTGAAACAAATTAAAATTAGTTATAACATCTCTCTCTCAACTCATTCTATGTAAAAAATGAAAGGTAAAAATAACTTTCAAATAGAAGTTTTACCAAACACGTCCTTAGTTTGGAATGTCACTGCAAAGCTTACCTTCATAGTCAAGACAAGATCAAACCGACTAATAGGTCCACAATTGAAATTAACCGATGTAAGACTATTATATAGCTGCTCCAACACTCAAGATAGGCCGTAAAAATTAGATAACAAGAAGTTGAGCAAATTAGAAGATAAAGTTGGGTCAGGCCCTTGCTCTAATACCACCTTACAAACACAAAACCCGAGTGTTGAGTTTGAAAGGCCTAAGATCATAAACACTGATCACAACTGAAATTAACCGATGTAAGACTATTATATAACCGCTCCAACGTACAAGCTACCAAGATATATCATAGACTTACACATCTTGTGTCCATACAAGTGGTAAACAAGCATTTTCCACATCATTACCCATTTTTCACATCAAAGTGACATCTATCTTCAACTCATTTTTTGATCATCACTTATTAACATTAGATATGATCAGAACTTACGTACAACACATCTTGCACCATCTGTCGTGGGGCCTCCCAAACAGCTAACAATGCTTTCTTGTCTCCAAGCTTTGTAACATCGGAAGGACCTACAAGGTCACATTCACGCCCCATCACCACAATTACAATTATAAGATCTACATTTTTCTTGACAACTTTTATGTAGTAAGCACTAGGAAAACACAATTACCATCTTCCCATGGTGGTTTTGGTAGCCACCAAGAGAAGGAAAACCTGATTAACAAAATCACCATAAACCAACTCAAAGCTATATATAGTTTACCTGTGGGAGGCTCCCTATGATCAGAGATGAAAAGTTTGGCAATAATCTCACTTTTCAAACCTTCTGGACGGATCTACCACTTATATCAGCTTAATGATTAAGAAAAGAAAAAACTACCTCTCCGGGGGAATCCTTTTGGAAAAAGAGAGATGAAAAAGGTGCTAATTATAAAGAACTGAAGAGAAGGGCTTTACATAGAATCCCAAAAAAAAGGCCAAAGAGACTAAGAGAGAGCATAGCAGGAAAAAAAGAAAAAAAACACATATTTCCCTCTCTGTATTTAAATAAAGATCCCTCCTTTTTTATCTTGTCTTCTGCTCCCGGTACCTCTCATAATAGAGCAGCAACAGCACCAGAAGCTAACAGGAGCAGGGAGGAGAAGAGGGCGGCGGGGGCCACGGCGGCGGCGGAGGAGGCGCTGGCGAGCCTCTCGAACTGGAGGGAGTCGACGGCGAGGGGCATGTTCTCCTGGTCGGGGCTGCACCGGTACTGCGGCGGCGGCTGCTGGTGGCGCCGCGCCCCCTCCGGCGGCGGGGCCGCCGGGTGGGCGCTGTACATGATGGCACGCAGCACCGCCGAGACGGTGGGGATGTAGGCCGTCCGGTTCCTCGCCAGCAGCCACGTCAGCCCCATCAGCTGGCAGTCCCGCCCCAACATCCTGCTCGCCCGGTCGCCCCACCCGGCGGCGCCGCCGCTGCCCACCACACCACCCCTGAGCTGCACCCAATCGAAAGACCCACAGAGAAATCAGCAGAGATTAAAAAGATCCAAACTTTGTTCCACTCACAAAGAAATGAACACAAAAAGATCGGAACTTTATTCTAATTGCGACGAAATCCACAGGAAAGGAGCGACTTTTCATTATAATTACAAGGAAATCTGCGCCAAAGATTGCAATTCAGTCTGATTAGGAAGAAATTCGCACAAAAGATCACAGCTTTATTCCAATCAGAGAGTTTTCTCTTCCAGAACAGGATGAAACATGGCCCCCTGGAGGAGTAAATGAAGTGGGAGTTCCGCACTCAGGGTAGGTGTGTGACCGTTGTGTACTTGTGTGTGCGTGGGTGGAGGAGGGTGCAAGCAGGAGGAACAGAGTTAGATTCGGAGTACTACGAGGAATGACGGGTAGGAGGGGATTTATGAATTTATTGCGAGCGGGCATTTAATTGGGGCAGAAGAATGTAGGTGCTGCTGCGGGAGATTTATTGCAAGCAACTGTTGATTTCTCCCATTTTTCTGGGATGGGTTGACAAGGATAGCAGATGGGTGTTTCTCTTTCTTCTCCTCAGATTATAAATACCAATTGTTCAGGTTAGAATCCAGAGGAAAGGGAAGTATAGAAAATGGAAGAACAGGTGAACCCAACATCCAGGTGTGCGTGTGTGTGTGTGTGTGTGTGAGAGAGAGAGAGGGAGAGAGGGTTGGTCATTTCTTTTGACATACCAACTTCTTATGAAAACGCAGAACCCAGAAGACAAATGGGAAACAGAAAATGGAGGAAGAGAAGGTGAATCTGCAACCCACTTCTGCCAAGAGAGAGAGAGAGAGTGAGATGGAAGAGCTAGCTTCGTGAGTAGAACAGGTGACACTGCAACAGTGAGAGAGAGAGAGAGAGAGTAATGGGAGAAGAGCTAGTGTTGTTGCCACTACCTTGTCGAGAGACTCGAGGCAGCGCGTGCACCCGGCATAGGACGAGTTGCGGCAGCTCTTCTCCAGCTCCCGCACCGCCGCCGTCGGCGTGGCATTCCGGTAGGACGCCGCCGCGGAGGCGCTGGCACTAGCAGCAGAGACGTTGAAGGCGGCGGGGCAACTGAGGGAGCTGATCTGGTGCAGCCGGATGCCGCAGAAGCAGAGCACGGCGTCGCAGCTGGCGTTGGGCCGCGCCAGCCGGATGTTCCTGCTCTGCAGCGAGCTCTGCAGCGCGTCCACGCACCTCTGCGAGTCGTCGGGCATCATGGGCGTCTCGTCCCCCAGCGCCCCCGTGTCCACCGTGCCGGCTGGCTCCCTCAGCTCCAGCGCCGACCGCGCGTGCGCCGCGAACAGCCACGCCGCCAGCACCGGGCAGCACCGCCCCCGGTCCAGGTCCCGCCCGCAGGCCTCCGCCACGCCCCCGAACAGCTCGTCCGACAGGTCCAGCCGGCAGGTCTGGTTATTCTGGGACTGCACAACGGGGAACGCCGGCACGGTGTTCCCCACCGGGCCGCCGCCGCCGGCGAAGTCCCCGGGGTCCAGCGGCTGCTGCTCCCCGGAGTAGCCTGCCGAGCCACGATAAGCTAGAAGAGAGATGGTGATGAGGAAGGCTAGAAAGGGAGATGGAGGTGGAGAGGGTGCCAGCCTCATCATGGGTAGTATCTCTGCAGAGATTCTAAAGAGTGTGAACAAGTAACTGAGAAGAGATTGGGGCCGGGGAGGATTCAGGAGATATTCCCAAGGGAAAGGTGGGGAGACTGTCCACTCATGCGGTGATGAAGAACCCTAAAAAGAGAGAGAGAGAGAGAGAGAGAGAGAGAGAGAGAGAGGGGGATAGGAATCAAAACTTGCTGTTTTCCTCTGCTGGGTCTGCTTTCTCTCTCTCTTTTCAGGCTATCTTTCTCTCTTTTCTTCCTTCTTTTGCCCACTGGACCTGTGTTTCACTTCTTCCAGGCTCAGGGATGGACCTTTGGAGAGCTAACAAGCAGCAGGAGAGGAGGGGGGAGGTGGAAGGAGAACAGTGAGCGGTATGGGGGAATGAGAGGGGAATGTGGGTTGGTGGGTGGAAGGAAGGGCCTCTTCTGCTGCAGAGCAATGTGGAGGACTGGAGGAGAGGGGGTTCTCTACTTTATGCCCTCCAGTGAGAAGCCGTCACCGCAGAGCCGGGGGATGCCGGAGAGGTAGAGATTATAATAATAAAAAGGGACTGTTGTTGTGCTACGAACATGCAGTACTGGGGGGACGGTGAGGAGAGACAGAGGAGGGAGAGGGTAAGAATGAAGAGAGGCCTCGAGATGTGGATGACGGGGAAAGGGTGGTGAGCAAGGACGAGTGTGGGGGTGGAGGGCTCTTGTCTTTTTGCCTGTCATTCCCCGCCCCCCGCCGGGCCCTTTCTGGAGGGACCCCTTCTCTCTCTCTAGCTTCTCTCTCTCTAGCTTCTCTCTGTCTATCTAGCTTCTGTGTGAGAGCTCCGCAGTGGATCAGATGAGAGAGCACAGGCTGCTGGCTGTCGCGTTGTGGTGGCAGGAGAGCCCGGACGACATGTGAGGGAGGGAGAGGACGAGGTGAAAAAGGAAGCGCCTGCACAGCTGCACCGGTGAACGAGACCGCAGTGGCAGTGCACCACACGGCTGGCCCGGTTCTTCTACGCAGTTGGCTTACTGTGCCCGGCCAATGGAAAGACGACACCGTCGACTTGGCTGTGGTTTGTTGGGATTGGTGCACGGCCAGCCCAAATGTTTCTATTGTGACACAGGTGAGATCCGCTGTGTGGGGAAATTTTGCACAAATTTATGTGACTATGTCAAACTAATAAAGTTGGTGTTATATTTATAAGAGTCATATTTGTTGCACCACAGTGCATGCATGCATGTAACAATGAAAAAGATCGAAATTTTTTTATTACTGATCTCGTCATGTCCAACATGTCTATACAATTTGTCTTCGTACTTATATGATTTGTTTTTGATCGGACAACTTGAAAAAAAAAAAAAAAAAAAAAAAGCCTTGCTGATTAATCCTATAATACAACATGCCTTTAGTCTATGTAAGCGGGCATCATACAGACTGAGAAGCATTTTTCATAGGAAGCCGGGCAAAATTTACATGTGGGTGCACTGATAAATATATGTGGACGTTTCAAATGTTGTTTCGTGAACATCACGCATACAAAATATTTGTCATATCCGTAAGATACTTGTCGTTCCCATAAATCTGTATAGGTATACCTATGGATGTCAAATGACTTTTAGGCATGACAAATATTTTGTCAACGTAACAACTAATTTTTTTGGACATGATAAATATCTTATGAACATGATAAATTTATGCTTGAAAAATATTTATGGTGCCAACATGTATTTATCACAATCAAAACCCTTCACCCGTATTTAACGATGAGCGCCACTTTGATTGGAGAATAGAAGAAGAATAAAACCTCTTATTCTTAGAATAAGGTTAATTCTAATTTGAATGGCGTAATGGCTTATACCGCGTTAGAATTGCTTATACTAGAATAAGGAGAATAAGCAATTCAACTCTAGACTCAAGAATTACTTATTCTTTTTATTCCGTCAGTGGGTCCCACGAAACTATCAAAGTTAAGCACTCCTTATTCTAGTAGACGTTATTCCGGATAAGTAATTCGGAATAACTTATTCTATCCATTTTGTTTGGAGGATAGGAAAAGAATAAAGGAGAATAAGAGGAGAATAAGTTTAAATTAGCTTTGACAAGCGGAATGGCTTATACCGGTGAGAATAGTCTATTCGGAGAATAAGGAGAGAATAAACGGACAATGACTTATCTTTCTTATTCCGCCAGTAGGTCCCACAGAGTTATCAAAGCTAAACACCCCTTATTCTAGTATACGCTATTACGGATAAATAATTCCGGATTAACCTATTCTCCAAACAAAGTGGGAAAATAAATTAGGACTTGCGTCACTTTGATTGGAAAATAGAAGAAGAATAAAGACGAATAAGATAATAATAAACTTAATTTTACTTTGACAAGCGGAATGACTTATGTCGGTGCATAATAACGTATTCGAGAAAATAAGAAGAATAAGTCATCCCATCTTAAACACAAGAATTACTTATTCTTCTTATTTCGTCAACGGATCCGACAAAACTATCAAACGGAAACACTCTTTATTTTAATATACGTCAGTAGGTCCCAAGAATTACTTATTATCTGCAAACAAAGTGGGGAAATAAAACTAAAAGCCGTTCAAATGAACGCTGGGGTTAAACAGGCCTAGTTAGGGTCAGAAGTAAGCTCCGCAATGGAATCTGACTTCGCTGACCGAAACTTGAAAAAACTTACCGAGTCCATTTTAGCATGTCTTTTGGATTTAGATTCAGATGCGACCGAAATTCCAAATCGGTTTCGAATTTGGATCCGAAACCAACCCCCCTCGCATAAAAAACCCAAGCCAAATATTGATCACTGTTTGCTGGAGTTGCTTTACTTGGATTGTGATTTTATTAACTCTTTCAAATGATGTTGAAAAAGTATTTGCCAAACATGGCTACTTAATTTATAAAAATTATGAGGATTTTGCCAAATAAGTTAACAAGTGATTTATATTATTTTAAAAATTAAGACAAAAATTGACAATAATTAAAACTTTAAGTAAAATAGTCTCAAAAAAAAAAAAGTGCCAATCAGTCAGTTCATGAGTCAACTTCTATTAGCAGGAAATGTTTCGTTTATATGTAGCATGGAAGCCAAGGAGATAAAACTAGTTGATAGAATGGTGTACACGTAAATGCATTCCTTGTAATGATCATTATACCGTTTTACTTACCGAAGCTATACAACTACCCAAGTTAATTCAAAGAAAATGACCTTTTAGTTCAGTTTTAAACTCCTCATCAGTTCATAAATACAGAGATTAATTCAAGTGAACTCCTACGTACTTGGTTGGTTATTAAAAATCCTTTCTCATGGTTATATCTCATCCCTCTAATGTGAGATAGGTTTGGTCATTTTTATGATATGAAACATTAAAAGGAATTCTATCATGAGTCATATAAAAATGTGACTTTTAATAAATACTCTAGTGCGTAAGTGATCTGTTTGCACTCAACGGACATAAACACCAGACTTCTTATATTTGTCTTTACCTCTTGGAAATGGGAATGTGTGTAACCAATGACATACTTATGATACCACTCAAAGCAATTGCACTTGTCTCCTAAAACTTTTCTTGAGCTGTTGCAGTTGGAAGCGACTAGCAACTAGTAGCTGTCTCTGTGCATGCCTCAAAGTAAGAGATATTAGGTTAAGCCCACATGGACTCTTTGGTCCCGAGTGAGGGGGTAAATACTAGCCTTTTGAGTAGGGCTGGTAGGATACAGATACGGAACCAGGTATTTTCGTTTTTCGATTCCGATAACGATAACTTGTTTCCGTTTTCGATTCTGATAAGATCGGAAAGTGTATTTTTCGTTTCCGTTTCCGAAAAAATCGCAAAGTTCATTTTCTGTTTCTAATTTGTTTTCGATTTCGATATCGGAATCGGATATTATTTTCGATAATTATCAAAAACTACTAATTTCTTGATTTATTTGTTTAAAACATATAGAATGAGACATAAATATAACCAATACACCTTAATATATTAGATAATGATCAATAAGATAAAAACACAATGAGTGTAATCATGTATCCATAAAATTAGATTTAACAATATTTAATAATGATCATAATCAAAAATCAAAAAGCGGATACGAAAATAGATGTTTCTGTTTCCGATTCCGATAGTTTATCGGAAATATCCTATTCTGATAACTATTAGGCGGATATTTTTTATCGAAAATAGATATATTTTTTTCGATAACGGATCGAAAAATCGGATTATTGGGTTTCCGTTGACAGCCCTACTTTTGAGCTAACATAAAAAGAAAAAAGTTAGGGAGATGAAGCAGCCTCATCTTTGGCAACTGCCTCTGCCACTAGCCTAGTTTCTCTATACATGTTTAACACCAATGTGTTGCTTGAATTAACGTAAAATACTGTAAAAAATTGTAAAATAATATATTTTCGTGAGACATAAAATATGACGTTTTATAATGTTGTGTAACATTTTCATCAAACTAAATGACCTGGTCCTAAAGTCAATAAAAATTTGATATCACCTTTATTATAAAGATGTTGGAGGCGTCATCTTCTACGGTTTTATCATTCTACGAGGCAACAACAAACTTTAGTTAAGACTCGTTTTGAGAACATAAAGTACTATATATATATATTAGTATTGGAGAAATTTTGTGATGTTAATTGAATTGCACAACGAACCTATGACAAAACCCAAGGGAAGTTATATGCCAACCTCGAAAATCTGAGGCCAAATGGAGGAAGAAATATATCGAATGAACCAACTCTGATATTATATTGCTAAATTGAACTACAAACCTAAAACTAGAGTTAGTGAATGAAGAGGTCCAGAGCTAATATAGATACAAAATGACAAATAAATAGTCCTCGTTAGATTCTATGACTTTCAGATGATTCTCCTAATATCTATGGAGAATTGAGAGCAAAAGGTGAGGGATGGATTCTACATGCACACATCATCAGTGTAGAGATCAAGACATTATAAACTTAAAACATAATAATTAAGATGAAAATCGCATTTGAACATAAAATATTAAAGCATCTAACTCAATGAATTGCCAATGAGTAAACCGACTCATTCTTTTATAAAGTCATAATTCATTTATGCACAAGTGTTAGAAAAATTCGCCAAAAATGTAGCATCAAAATTCATCATGAACTTTTTACGTTTATTTGTGTTTTCCCTTGAGATTAATTATCCCATGATTTCTACTTTAAAATTCTTACAGATGCAACGTTGTTCTGAAGTTCAACATTTTAAATGGCTCAGAATAGCATTCCTTGTTTTCTGGTTTAAGATGCCCAACATCTTAAGCTACTGCTAATCAACAGCTTCCCCCTTTGTCTTTGTATACCTGATGGATAGCATAATTTAAGGCAAGTAAAATCTTCTGAGGTTATTAAGAGACAGCATGGCCATCATCCAGTGGATTCTACTTTATTTGGTGATTATATTATGAACACTAGCCAGCATTGTAGTGTGGGCACTCGGCAGCTGTGTAATTAAATAGTGGTTTAATCACAATCACCAGATTCTAGATTCTGATTAGAACAAAACAAAGGCACCCAACAATCATCCTTTCAAAGGAGAACAAAACCACGAGGTCTGGAAAGGCTCTGTCCAAAAGCTGTCGAATCCCGTTGCCCTCCCTTTCTCTTCCATCTGCCAAAGGGAAACATGTTGGTGTGTGTGTGTTGTTTGTTTTTTTTTTTTTTTTTTGATATGTGGGCACAGATTTTTCTTTCTTTTCTTTTTATGCTTACTTTAAGCTGTAGGGCAAGATATTCAGATCTTCTGTTGTAACGCTGTAGGCAAGGTAGGTCTAGATAGACCCTGACCTAAAATGGCTATCTATATTGGAGAAATAAAAAAAATTATTACTTAGAGGTTGTTTTAACGTATATATATTGGAGAAAGAACCATCAAGCAGTTGGATAAATTTGAAAGTAAAAGTATTACTTAGGAGTTGTTTTAACGTAAATCAACGTAATTGAAAAATAATTATTTTATTTTACGATATTTTCAGTTATTTAAAATGATGTAAAATAACGTAAATAAAATCCTGCAAGGGCCTTCTCTACTCACTTGACAGCCTAATCCTCTTTTTATGGTTTACAAGAAATACTCATTGTAAATCAAAACAAAAAGATTTAATTATTCTCTTATTTTATTTTACAAACAAGTAAACAAATATTTTTTTTACTTATTTTAAAACTGATGATTTTGAAATCAAAGAATTATGGAGTTCTAAATTGAAACAAGTAACTCCTTAGTTAAAATTGAGTGTAATCGGATCCAAAAGCTTAACATCAAAATGGGTGAAGTATTAGATTCACCAGGGCAGTCCTATTCTCTAGGATTGTGTAGTGTGTCTCAAATCCATGATGACCGGGTTGGGTAACCATCTAAGCGACCACGTATTGCAATTGAAAGAGGCAAAGTGCAGATCCCCCTATTGACGTCACAAATGCCAACAAAAGTGTGATCGCCAACACTGCTGGCAAGTACATGTTCGCTTTAAAATGAGGTCCAGAAAATTTCATATCCCCCTGCATAAGGCCAGCTGGGCACACCGAATGCATTAGAGCCAAATATCTCATCTCCATCATAATTCTCATAATGTTCTGTTTGACATGTTCTCACATAAGATTGTGGTACGTTTTCCTTCCTTTTGCTCACCGAGTGCATTAGAGCCAAATATCTCATCTCTCATATTTTGCTCTTGCTTTCTTATCTCTTTACAAGAGTTTTCTAAAGCTCTTTTCGGTTTCATGGAGAAGAAAAGAGGGCCAGGGCCCAGTGGGGATGTAATTGGGAACAAATAAAAAGAACAGTTGGAAAGTGGCAATCATGCCATGTGTGAGGGCAGGGGTGGGGGAACAAATTAGCATAAGCAAGATCTCCTGATGGCTCCACACATTTCTAATTTTAGGGTTTATCTTTCAAGTTGGGAACTAAGACATGACATTTTTTTTTTTTTAAAGTCCAATTCCCGTAAGTGCAGGTGAGGAGGAAACTTGGTAAGTGCAAAGGTGAGGAGGAAATTTTACAAGAAAACCTCTCGTAAGAATCGGAAAAAGTTTAATGTGAAGGTCCTATTTAAATTTTCCTCTCTCTGCACTTACCAAGTCCCATCCTCACCTACACTTAGAGGATTTGGATTCCTTTTTTTTTTTTTTGAAGGCTAGCTCAACAGTTAGGGTACAGGGGGAGAGGAACACCCAGTGAAAAACTAAGGTTCAGATGAAATCTCAAAACCGCGGCGTTGAGATTCAAAGGCACAAGATTATATACACGGGAACCATAATTTAGAAACCGATATAGGACTAATTGTCTAAGACCACCATAGGCCAACAGTCAACACTCCCCCTTACGGCCACCATGGGCGGTGAAAATGAAAGGAGAGGCGAAAAAGGTCAAGACCAAGATCGACGCTCTGATACCAAGATAAAATCCCAAAACCGTGGTGTTGAGATTCAAAGGCACATGATTATATGGATTGGAACCATAATTTAGAAACCGATATAGGACTAATTGTCCAAGACCACCATGGGCCAACAACCAACAGGTTCGAAGCTCGGCGTGAACAATTGGATGACGCACGGGATGGGGAGAAAAGTCCGCCACCCGTAAAAGAGGATCCTGTGGGGATCGAACTCAAGATCTCTCCCACCCAAGGCGAGAGAGGTGTCCACCGTGCCACAGGTACATGGACAAGATCTATGATACTTAGGTATGAAAGTGCATATCATATGCTATGAAAATGAAATTTGTATCCCAAATGATCAAAGTTCTTAGACAGTGTAAGGTTTAGCAAAAAAGAAAAGAAAACTTTTGATAACTTGATTTATAAATTTAAGGGAAAAAAACTTATGATAACCTGAATTATAAATTATTGATTTTTGACAACTTTTAAGATTAAGTACAATGAAACAAAAAGAATGAAATTAAAATAGTTTTTTGGTATATTGTAAAATGACGTAAAACATCATAAAATATTTCTATTTTTCAATGTTTTCTCGATGTTTTTCCAATTGGGCATTGCACCGTACGGCCGGATAGGAGACCTTGGGCAAACCTTAAAAAAATTGAATTTTTTTTTTCCTTCTACCCACTGCAATGTTGCATTGCAATTAGAGGGGGCATTGCAGTAACTATTACTCCTCCTGAATATGATGTACCAAGGTCCAAAAGAGGTAGGGGATAGTCTTGAAGAGAACAACTTGCTGCACCGTACATGGCTGAGCTGGAAAGAGTCGCTCCATCCTATTCTGCCATGTACACAACGACATATGGTCTTGTATCCTGCATTACTTGAGTCCAAACATCACCAAAAGAAAAAAATTTTAAATTAAAAATTCAGAACGTCAAGATGCTCTCGGGAGCATCTAGCTGCTCGGAGAGCATCAGAAAGTTATCGAAAACATAAAAAAAATTTACTTTTTTTTTATTTTTTTTTTGCTGACGTCAATGTGCACTTAATGCAAAATATACGGACCATGTGCAACGTGCACGTGGTGGAAACGGGATGAGACGGCCTGTTCCAATTCAGCCATGTGCAGTACATCAAGTTATTTTCTAGTCTTCAAATGGAGGAGAAAGAACACTTACATTTAATTATCTCATGGACAAAGGGGTGGATGAGTCAGTTGAACATCTTTCGAGAAACCACATTCTCTAAATCTCAAAAATATGAATTTTTAGACCCTCTAACGTTATTTACAAAAATAAATTTTGTCATCTTTAAGATAATATTTAAAAAAGATAATAAAACTACACATAAACAATATGAGAGAATGTATGATTAACATGCTGGAAGAAACCCACAACATCTTGTTACCTCTGTTGAACATATTATTATCTAAATCTCAAAAGTAATGAATTTCTATACATCCTCTAACATTATTTATAAACTAAATTTTATCACTTTTTAAGATAAGATTAAAAAAAGATAATAAAACTACAGATAAATAATATGAGAGAATGTATGATTAACATCCAGGAAGAGGCCCCCAACATCTTGTTACCCACAAGGTGCCCAGCATAATCCAATCCCCTCCACATGGAGCTGCCTCCTGCTCTCACATCCTTCCCTCATCTTTCTCCCACAAGATGCCCACCATTATTTATGTGCTGGTGAACAGCTTCCCTTGTGTTTCCGTCCAGGTTTCCCTCATCTTATATTCCGAGACAAGGACAACATACCATTGTTCAGGGTTCGCCAAATAAAATTATGGGTTTTTTACATATATGTCCTTCAAAAACATCATATTTGTATGTATACCCTCAACTCAAATATATTATCATTAATATTCTTGAAATCTTTAAAATATTGCATTTATACTCTTCTTGTCAAACTTAAGTGAATTTCAACGAAATGTGTCAAAAATATTGTATAAATCATGATATCATCGGAGGTGTCAAAGATACATACTGCAAAATTTTAGTGAATTGAGGAGTATATATGCAAAACATCAGTGAATTTAAGGATATTTATGTAAAATTATTAGATTGAGTGGTATAAGTGAGACTTTCTAAAGATTTCACGAGTATTGATGCTAATACTTGAGAGTTTAGGGTATAAATGCAAATATAGTATTGTTTGAAAGATATATATGCAAAAAACCCTAAAATCCTCTGTAAGCTAGGAGACAACAAACACACTATCCGGTGGATTTAGCAGTGCATTTCTTGACATGTTATGGACAACCGTACACATCCATGGGCGCAGTGGAAGACCACTGGGAAGTGTGTGTGAAAATACTAGTGATAGATAGGTCACGGGATTCTAGCTCCTGAAGAGAACAAAACAAACACACCCAACAATCATACTTGGGAGTAGGTGTTCAGAACACAAGGGCCTTTTGAATGGTTCTGTCAAAAGGCTTTCAAATCCCATCGTTGGACACCTTTTCTCTTTTCGTCTGCCAAGGAAGGAACTGTTTGGGGGTGATTCCCCAGGGATTCTCTCTCATGGGCTTGTGGGCAGAAATGATTCTTTAATCAGCAGGGCTGGTGGAGGGGTTTGCTTGGCTTTTCTCTGCCTTTCCAATGCACAAACTCCCCTTTCGAAACTCTTCTTTGTTATGTGGAGAAAAATTTGTTGGAAAAGGGAAGTGGTGGGAGTGGGTTGGGGTGCTCCAAGGGGTAGCTGAGCTTTAGGAAAAGGATAGATGGAAAGGGACAATCATGGTATGTGACTGTGCGGGTAGGGTTGCTTAAAAAAAAAAGTTTGTGGGCTAGCTTAAATGTGTTTCAAATCGAGGTTTATTAGATATAAGCTCAATGGGAGTGTCAAAGTCGACCCTAGCAAGTTTAGATATCTCTTTATAAAATAAGTAATATACTAATAAAAATGGCACATAGATGGGTCGGGTCGGTTTGATAGAGCGGATTGTGTAGAGAGGGCCAAGTCAAGTCAAGTACTCTGAGTTTGAATCAGGTCTCGTTTAGTACACTGAGATAAAAGGAGAAGCCAGTGCCGTGGCACACTGCATCAGCCATTAGAAAATCCCACATCTTCCTCAGGATTTTGTGTACGAGTCGAATATCTATGATGGTTTGTTCAAGTTTGACTTGTTTAAGTATTGAACGAATTTGAGTCGAGTATCAAATATCTTGCGAGTTTATTGAGTTCACAATAGATTTAGTCTAAAATTTTTTAATCGTTAAATGTACAAGCTCATACCAAAGCAATGTGACTCGGTGAATACTAATTTGTTCGCATCTTTGCTTGATAGAAATTCTATAAGATGTTAAGTATCATGTTAACTAAATTTACTCATTAATAAAGTAATTAAATCAGCACTTAAGAGAGATTTTGACAAGTACTTAGACAAATTTCTAACAAGAATAAAATAAGCTTATTCATAAGTATAATCGAGCAGAGTTCACTTGTGTTCAAGTTCGAGTCATTTATGAATTAAATTTTAATTTTAATTTAAACTTATTTATTAATTTAATAAACAAGAACTGCTGTCCAACAGTCTCGGCTATGAGGGCTCGTCAGATGGGAGCTGTGAAGTATGACTTCTACCTCATAAATTTTCTTCAGTGTTGTTCAAGCACGTATTCTTGTGTGATAAAAAGGGTAGATCTGACATTATAAAAAATACAAATTAAACATATATGTTTCTAGTTGGTTAAGAGGATTAGGAGTGCTACTGTGCAACCATCCACATTATAAAAAATGTACAAGCTCATACCAAAGCAATGTGACTCGGTGAATACTAATTTGTTCGCATCTTTGCTTGATAGAAATTCTATAAGATGTTAAGTATCATGTTAACTAAATTTACTCATTAATAAAGTAATTAAATCAGCACTTAAGAGAGATTTTGACAAGTACTTAGACAAATTTCTAACAAGAATAAAATAAGCTTATTCATAAGTATAATCGAGCAGAGTTCACTTGTGTTCAAGTTCGAGTCATTTATGAATTAAATTTTAATTTTAATTTAAACTTATTTATTAATTTAATAAACAAGAACTGCTGTCCAACAGTCTCGGCTATGAGGGCTCGTCAGATGGGAGCTGTGAAGTATGACTTCTACCTCATAAATTTTCTTCAGTGTTGTTCAAGCACGTATTCTTGTGTGATAAAAAGGGTAGATCTGACATTATAAAAAATACAAATTAAACATATATGTTTCTAGTTGGTTAAGAGGATTAGGAGTGCTACTGTGCAACCATCCACGTCGTTTCACCGCACGGCCCAAATGTATTCCATCTCTATGTAACCAAAAATCATCATAAGTTTTTAAATATTCATTTATTCTTTAAAGTTCTTTTTATCTCTTAGAATTTCGCATCGTATTTAAATTGATTATAATTGTCTAATCTTGTGCAAGCAAATTGTTGATGAATACTAAAATTTGAGGGGATAAAAACACACCTAATTTAATCTGACAAATTTCTTATTTTTTGGCTTTTTTTGATGACTTTTTGAAAGTCAGATTCACAAGTACCTGACGGTTATAATTGAGTTTCACGAGGTCAAAAATAAAACTTCAAAAGAGATGATAACAACCATAAAGAAGGAAATTGAATATTTAAAATTTTGAGATAAGTTTTATTATCTTTTTAATATAAGAAAAGAGGTCGAAACAGTGTATACAGTTGAACTGCATGTATAGTGTGATTCGCATAGTAGCATTTTTCGTTGGTGAATATTTGAAGATATACCTCGATATCTCAACTCTTGGTAACAATTATGTGAAGATAAGAGATTTCAAGCAACTGATAACCAATAACTCAAAATCCAACTGTTCATTATAGTTTAAAGAACATTTTAAGGAATACATAAATGGCTACAATTCTCGGCCTAATATTCTTAAAGAATATGAAAATAGATGCTATTTTTGAATCTGCTATTTGACAGGTATGACATCAGTAAATTTTTATATTTTACATTATTAATATTAACCATTGGATTCAAATTGATGGGGCTGACGTCAGTAAAAATCTCTTCTTTTTTTTCCTAATTAGAGCGAATGCAACTTTAATGACTTAGATGATCACCTATCTCGGACACCAAATGTGAGACCCCTTCCTTGTCCATCTCTCACTTTGCAACCACTTTTCTAGGGCAGGGGGATGACAATAGATATAGGCTCCCACTACTAATGCCTTAGGTTCATGAAGGGTGGGGAGGGAGAGAGAGAGAACTACAACTATATCTTGCCATGTAATTAAAAACTAAACATGCTAGATAAATTTTCAAGAATACTTTGACAATTAGTCTTTTCTTAATGTCTATTATCCTATAAACATTTTTATAGGTCAAAATGAATGTGAAGGGTTTAAGAAATCTCTTATTTGAGAAGTTAATGCTCAAGTATGAAAGGCGTTGATATCTAAAATGCTCAATAAAGGAAAGTACTTTGAGCATATTTCAGTAGCAATAACATTTAAGATTCACATCATCAAATATTTCGACACATGAAGGGTACACATAATTATGTTTTCTGTATAACTTTAGCTTAAACAGTAGCATTGTAACCCTTAAGGAGTTAAGTCACTCTCTTCATCAAAAGAGAAGCAAAATAGGAATCTTTGCATTGAAACTAGAAATAACTAGAGTCCACAGTAAATTAGAATGGAAATTTATCGATGCTATACTTTTGTCGTACATTTTTTAGGAAAATGCACTTGATCTTGATTTTTTGATTTAGATTTACATTTATATTTGTGCGTTTTACCTGACTCAATCAGATAATTGCGTAGTTCTTCGACCCGATCCCGCTACCCATAAATGGAATAGCGTTAATTACATCCTCCTAAGCGGAAAACCTTTGATTAATCGTCGGAAGAATAGAATAATACCCTTTAAAATAATATAAGTAAGATATACAAGATTGCATTCGAAAAATGAATGAATTTCAGTTTTTATTTGAGAAGAAAGCTCATTTTTTAGTTTAGAGTTGAGTCTGCGCGAGACTTGATTTATTGATTTTTATTGATGGATAATAATGAGAGACATTTTTTAGTCTTTTTGAATTGATTTATGGGGATGCATTGAATATTTGTTGAATTTTTATGTTTGGAAGTGAACATGAAGTTGAGTCTGCACAAGGATGCGCAGATTCATTTGTTACCAGTGAGAATGCTTGTATTTATTTTGATTTTTGATATGTGAGAGGAATGAAAATCTTTTTTATGGAATTTTGATTGAAGTAGATGACATTTCTTATCAAGGACGTCTAATAAACATTTCTTATTGTGTTTTTTCAGATTTAATGTAAAGAGATTTTGGATTTGATTTGCAAGGTATTAAGAAGTATTTTTTATGTTTTCTTATTTGATGCGAGTGAAAAATGCTTTAAAGACTTATGCTTTTTATGTTTTGAACTTGTAGGTTTTGAAGAATCAACAAAGTGTGCAAATTCAATTGAAATGAGGTTTCTTTTAGGTATTTTTTATCTTTTGCCAAGAGAAAAAAAGAGTTTTTATTTGATTTTTTGATTTACAGGAAGTATTTTATTTTATCTTAGAGTTTTGGATTTAATTTTAAAAGAATTTAGGTTGAAAAAATTAGATTTTATCAATTGAGGATTGAGACTGCGCAGGGGAGTGCAGACTCATGAGTCATATGCCTGTTTTTTTATATTTTTTGGGTAATTTCAAGAAGAAAGTTAGTATTTTTGTTTGAGTTTTGATTTGTAAAAAATATAAGGTTTATTCTTAAGATTTTGGTTTGATTTGATGGGAATTTAATAGCCAAAATATCAGATTTTAAGAATTTAAGGTTGAGTCTCATTGGTTATCAAAGTGTTTAAGTATTTTTTATATTTTTTGCAAAAGAAATTTTAAGTTTTTATTTAGGTTTTTTACTTATATAAAGTATAAAGGTTTTATGTAAATTTTTAGGTTTAATTTGGAGAGAATTTAAGGTCAAAAAGACCAATTTTGGAAATTCAGGGTTGAGTCTGCGCAGGGTAGCGCGGACTCATTTGTCACCAATTTGTTTTGAGTTGTTTTTTATATTTTTTCAAGAACAACTTGATGTTTTTATTTGATTTCCTGATAGATAAGAATAAACTTGATTTTTAGAGAGTTTTAGATCATCTTGAAGTGAATGGGAAGTTGATTTTTTATTTTTTGTGAATTTCAGGGCTGAGTATGCACCAGGATGTGCAGACTCAAGTCTGAACTGTAGATTTTTTGTTTATGAGTTGTTTTATTGGATTTTTGGTGGGATGACTTGATTTTATGTTTTGTTTGGTGATGATTTACAGGTTTGGAGTTGCGGGCATAATTTAGGAGCCAAGAAATGAGATTTTGGCCTTGAGATTGATGCGCAGACTCAAGTTTAAAGATGATTTTGAGTAAGGTTCTTAAAAAGATGGAATCTCCTGAGGTTGAAGGGAATTTCAAGACTTTCAAAATATTGAGGAGCTTTAGAGATCAAGGAGACAAGAAAATGGGTTTGAGTCTGCATAAGGGATGCGCAGACTCAACTGAACTTATAATTTTTATTTATTTTGAGGAGATTTGGATCCTTCTTATAAATGGATGCTTATTTTAAATGAAATGGAGTGTTTGGTATATGATTGCAAGTGATTTGTGCAATTTGAATTTTTGTTTATTCGATTTTTTCATTTGAAATGAGCTTATGAAAAATGTGCAGACTCAAAAGTCAATTTTGGAGGAAGTTTATTAATCTTGATTTATGTGCCATGGAATAGCATTTTAATGGTGTTTGGCTTGGATATTGGAGTTATTAATCAATCTTTCTTGTCTTTTGAGCCTAAGATAGGTGCGTAGACTCAACTTAAGTTTGGAATTTTGTGTTTATTTAAAATAAAAGATGGCTATCTTAAACTTTTTTTTTTTAATGAATTAACTTTAATTATTTAAGTTATTTGAATCATAAATGGGGTTATCAGTCCATGCAAGGTATCTTTGACAGTTTTGAATTGAGTCTGCGCAAAGGTGCGCAGACTCAGAACAGTGGTGCAGACTCAAGTCTGAAAATTGTTTTTTTGAGTTTCCTGCACAGTTCAAACTACAATTAAATCTATCAAAGGGTTAGTTTCAACTATTAAAATTAGAATATGAAATCCGGAGTCGAAAAAAATAGATTGTATCTCATTCCCAATCAAATTTCCATGGTTAAAAGTGCGCAGACTCAAAATATGAGCATAATTTCAAGTTTATACCTCTTTCAACTTGAAGTGATCCAAGAATCACTACAAATTTGGAGAGGATAACACTGAGAAATTTCAGAAGTTGAGTATGGCTACATAAAGCCTTTTCAAGGAGTGATTCTTATGTGGATTTCTTCAAATGACATGATTTCTTCATGTTTATCTCATTCTTCTTGGATCACTTTATAAAGCATTAAAAATGCTTAATATAATGATTTCAAGTTGAACTTCAACCCTTCATTAGGAAAACCCAATCAAAGGTTTAGGATTTTCATGAAGGATCATGGCATGAAGGGACCTGAAGGACCAACTCCCTTAAAGGGATATGTAATGGCTAATGGACCATATGGATGGCTAAAAAGGAGGGCGTGCCGAGCATCCAACCACTCACCCAAAAGGTGCCCTTAATGCCTTCAAGATGTAAGAAAAACCCACAAGGGTAATCCAAAGCATCTCTACATTTGGGAAGTAAGGAAGTCCACCAATTCTCCTAGAGGATCACATGTAGCCATGAACCATGGAGGTGGCTATAAAGGGGGGCGTGCCGAGCATCCAACCACTCACTCAAAGGATGCCCTTAATGCCTTCGAAATGCAAGGGTTATCTACAGGGAATCACCTATTCCACTTCTACATTTGGGGAGCAAGGAACTCCACCAACTTATTGGGACTTCGGGACATGTCATCTAAATGAACCCATAAAAATGAAAACACAAGAATGATGTTTTTTGTATGAGGGCCCTTGATGGGTTGCCCAACATTGGATTGTTGACACCCTTAGATCATGACATCCTTGAGAAACATCGGAAGAAACTTAAAATCTTAAAATTTATAGCAAAATTTCAGATTAAAACATTGGGAGTTTAACAACCCAAAGTCCAAACCATTTAGGACCTTCATTGGGCCTCAAAGGGACAGCCCTAGGTCCAAGGAACCTTTGGACAATTTGAGGGAAGATCAAAGAATCACCTCAAGCCCAAAAACCAAGCTGAAAGAGATGCAGACTCAAAAAACTGCAATAGGCACTGAGTCTGCGCAGGGAGGCGCAGACTTATGAACAGTGCCGCAGACTCAACACTGTAGCACTGCACAGGCGCAAACTCACCTGAAATCCGGATTTTTGATGAAAAATGGGTTTAAATCTAATCCAAATGATGGAAAATAAAGTATAAAAGATACAAGGCCTAAAACATTTATTTAAAATATATTTTAGATGTATTTCTTTAGGAAAATATCATGAAAACTTGAATATGATCATATGAGAAACTTAGGTATATTTTTTATCTTTTCTATGGATCTCTTCTTCTTGGCTCCATGTTAGAGGGTTCATATTCAAAGAAGCTCATCCTCAACTAGTGAGTGAACCTCCTTAAGAACCTCTAGGGCCTAAACCTTTAGTCATTAAAGGAAAAAATCCAAACAAAGCCCATTCGGTTCCAACATGAAAACAGAAACTCAAACTTTAACATATATGAAACTTAGGAGATTTCTCTTGGTGTTTGGCCTTGGGGGAGTATCATCTATGGAGGAGATGTGCTCCTAAGGGTCATGAAAGGCTAAGCCACCTTGGAAAAACCCCAAAATCAAAAACAAAACCAGAAAAAATAATGTTTAAGAAACTAGGACAGCAAAGCATATTTCGGGTCATATCTCTATATTTAGGGGGTTTTAAGGCTTGAGGAGACCATTTCTATAAACTATAAAGGCCCCTCTATCATTCCCACACAAGAAACATATACCTTATGAAGGAAAAAATAGCATAGAAGCAAGATAACCAGCAGACTCACAAAATAGGCTCAGAAAATCTGAATATTGTATTTCATTGCTTTCAATCACCATAGATGAACATCAAGGGGGAGATAGAAATTTCTAATAACATCAATGAAAGAAAAAACTATGAAAGACAAGAATATCAAGAACAAAAGACCATCCCCCATCCTCACTCTACCTTGAAGAGAGGATGAGGGAGGGAAAATGGCTCCAAAAGCCAACTCTCTTGCTCTCTTCTTTTCTAATACTCTTCATTTCTTTTTCTCTTCTTCTCTAACTCTTTTTTCTCTCTTGGGATACAGAAAATGAAGGGGAAGGAGGAGGGAGACGTGTTCTTCCAAGCTCTCTCACTTTTCTTCTTCTTTTTCTTTTTTGTGAGCTTTTGTCTCCAACTTTTGTTTGGAGAAGATGGAGTTTCTTTTATAGATAAAGTTGGATTATTTTTGAGGGGTAAATTAGGCATCCATTAGCCTTGGATTAGAGAAAAGAAACCCCTCTTAAGAGCCCTCCAATGAAGACACAACACTTGGAGAATTATGATTGACTTCTCTTTTGCTTTTCACCTACCACCTTCTAAAAGAATCTTAAAGGGGAGACCACTTCCTTTCCTTCTTATCCTCCCTTAGGCAGATTTGAACATGGGCCAAAGGGGTAAGAATAGGTCATGGGGGAGATCATTTGGAACCCTTTAGGGGCTGCCACGAAATTGGGCTTTGGCCTTTACTTTTTAGGCCCAAATTGATCCTATTGGGCCCAAATTGACCCTATTGGGCTTCTTTTACTTGAGATAATGGGCCGAGCCTGCCCCTTGGATTTCTTCATCATTTGAGTTCAAAGTAACCTCTTTTTGACTTCCTTTGGTTTGTAAGAATGAGCATGACTGCTGTCCATTAAATCTTCTTCATTTGTGCATTCTTTGAAAATTAGTGGACCTTTCTTGCTTGAATTAAAGGACTCGATCTTGCCCTTCAATTTCTTTGATTTGGGCCTTCTTGATTGATCTTTGGGCTCTTTTTCTTGTTCAATTTTTAGGTGACAACAACTTTCTAAGCATGGCATTGTTGACAAATCTAAAGCTTTTTTTTTCAAAATGCTTCTCTTCTCCTACCTATATATGCAATCAGCACCAATGGGGAACCCAGTGGACACATCCCAACCAGTACAGGTTTGAGACTGGGGTGCCCTCTATCCCCTACCTTTATATATTATGTGCTGAATTTTTCTCAGCACTTATGAAGCACAAAGAAGATAGACGCAAGGTCAAACCTTTCAAAATGAATCACCATGCCTCAACCAGTACACATCTAATATATGAAGAAGATTTATTTATCTTTGGCAGAGCTCTAGAGACTGAAATGTTAGAGATTATGGACTGCCTCCAATCTTATGCAACATGGTTTGGGCTGTAGATTAAGTTTGCCAAGTTTGGGATTTTGTTCAGTCCAAACATCCCCCTTCATACGTAGGAATCTCTTAAATTAAAGGATCCCAGGAGCCCCTCATGAAGAGAGGTTGTCTATATCTGGAAATCCCAGTCTGGTCCATCAGAGCTCAAGTTAACCATCAGGGCTTGAGTTAAGTAGCATAAGTTCTTGGAAGAGAGAATGTTTCAAAGACTCGACAATTAGAAGGCCAACACCCTCTTGATGGCTGGCAGGACCACCATGGTTAAATCCACCCTTAGCACTATCCCCATTCATATCATGTCTACAACTGTGAGGAAAATCAACGACTTACATTTTATAAACCACAAAATCCGAGTTTTGAGTTTGAATGGCCCAAGATCATAAGCACTTGCCACAACTAAAATTAATTGATGTAAGCCTATTATATAGTCACTTCAACACTCCCTCTCACGGCCAAGATGGACCGTATAAATTAGATGAGAGGAGATGGCGCAAATTAGAAAATAAAGTTGGACTAGGCCCCTGCTTTGATACCATCTTACAAATCACAAAACCCACGTGTTGAGTTTGAATGGCCCAAGATCATAAGCACTGGCCACAACTAAAATTAACTTATGTAAGACTATTATATAGTCACTCCAACAATACAGAGGAACTTTTGGTTGGTAACCGTAACAATCATAAGCTTACATTGGTTAGTTGGAATTAAATCATGAATTGCAAGCAATTGGAAGGACTTGGAATATGTAATTTTGAGGTCGAGCTGCAATCATAAAACTTGCTTGGAGATTCATTCAAGGTTTTTTACAGCCTCGAGGCTTGTCTTCGCAGGGACAAATATTTGAGCAACAAGTCATTGTAGGCTATAGAAGCCAAATCTAATATATCCTACCTATGGGTTGCAATGCTTTTGGTCAGAAAGGATCTTCTCAGTAGATATTGCTGGACTGTTACCAATGGGCATAGCATTGACATCTAAAATATGTTAGAATAGTTGTACATCGAAAAAAAAAAAAAAAAAATCCAAAAGTGTTCAATAGATGGTGCTACTTCACTTATTACCTTAAAGGTTTTGAGTTAGATGGTCTAATAACTTCAACATGGTATCAGAGTCTCATGGTACCTCGTATTTATGGTCCCTGCAACTCTTGAAAGTATTTAAGAATCCAAGAAGATTTGTGTAAGCACCGGAAGGACTAATGTGTTGGAAGCATTGCTTTCTTAGTAAAGCACCACAACTGGGGTCTATTACTTTTCATGTAAAACAGGTCATATGAAAAGTTTTTTTTTGAAAAATATGTTAGAATCACTTATTTGGTAATATGTAAAACATTAGTCAACAAAAAAACTTAATTTGTTGATTTCTCCTTTTCTGATTTTGACATTCATAGAATAACACCAAATGTTATTTTTCAAAAGAGTTGAAAATATTTTCATATATACCAAAGTTTGACAAAAATATAAGTTAGATGAGAACCTACAAAACTTTTGCAACTTTCTTCCAAAGTTGACAAATGATGAGATAATGAAGTGTGGGGACAGCGGCATGATGAAAGTCCTGACGTGTTCTATCTTTTCTTTTGCCTTGAAGATACGATAGATTAAAGGAGGTGCAAGGTAGACCCATGAAATCCCATCGCTTAAGGTGGATTGGTTGCGACCATTAGAAATTTGATCTGGTGCCTCTTTTATGCATGGATTAGCTGTGTGGATTAAACAACTAACTTATGGATCGGTTGTTCAGATTAAACAACTCTTGTGTGTGTGGGGTTGCCATTTGGGAATTCTCTACATCAACTTGTACATGCATGACCAAGAATTTCAAATGCCTACGCTGGCATCAGACGAAGACAAACGCCCAAAGTGCAAGAAAAAGAAGCAATGCAGTGCCAAAGTTGGGAAGCATCTAGTGGATTCTCTGCAGAGGAATCCCCATGCAACCCCACATTCCAACTCATATCCCACGTAGAGAAATCACTGCAAGCACATGGGTCTGGAGCTGGGACTCTCAACTCCCAGCCAGCTTGTGGTGTTTCGCTCCTAAAAGTTGAAATATATGAAGGATCAGGAACATGAAGAGAATGGCTAGTGATATAATTTTAAGGGAAACATAAAATTGGGTCCAATATCATAAGAAGCTGAGAGTCTGGCTTGGTGTACAGCCGCGCAGATCGGTGTGCGCGCACACCGTGTGCTGATAGGCCAGCGCAGGTGTGCGCGCACAACGGCCAGCGTGGGTGTGCACTGAGAGTTCTCCTAAATATTAAGATCCCATTTGGTTCCAAGGACTAGTATTTGGATTCTTGATCAGGATCATCTGGAAATATGAAGTAAAAGAAAAATCAAATTATCTGTTGTCCTCTTATTACCAAAACAATTGGATTTTGAAAGAAATTGAGATACTAATGAGAGATTATCTCGAAATGTGCTACATCATTAATACGTGAGGATCAAACTATTATAGAAAGTGATCAACAGGTATATAAATAGAATCAAAATCATGTTTGGGTAAAAATATTCTTATCGAAGGACAGGGCTTATGAGTTCATATACACCGTAAGCCCACCAGGCCAAGAATTGTCACCCAGGTAACGGGAACATCGCAGAATTGCAAAGGAAAGTCTTTTAAATTTCCGAAATTGTTTGAGAATGTTGAAGTTATTGGGCTATCAAACTCAATATCTTAAGGCAATAAGTACAGTAGGCACACCGTCTACTAAACACTTTTATTCTGTCACGTGAGTTACAAATATAGGTGCGTGGTTCGATTCGTAACTATAAGTTTTGATATCATGTTGAAGTTATTGAGTCATTCAACTAAAAATCTTAAGATAATGAGTGAGGTAGACACTATCTATTAAACATTTTTTTAATTTTGTCATTTTTCCAATGTAGTACTATTCTAACAGAAAATACTCGGGCTGTCCCTTTGTGGGGAAAACGGGTGCTCCCTCCACCTCAGTCATATGTTCCAATCTCTTTCTCGTAGATTGGTCTTCCCTTCTTTAAAGTGGGAACGTGCATAAACGTATACTTTTGCTAGAGGTATTGGATTTGCCTTTTGAAAGGGTTTGGCAATTGCACGTACATGGAAGGGCCTAGCAGCCTTCTGCCTTCGCTCATGGATGAGAGAGAGAGAGAGAGAGCTAGAGAAAGTTTGTGGGAGTAAAGGGAGAGACTGGGAGAGAGCTAAAGGAGTTTGTGGGAGTGGACACTTTTTCACATAGAACTGCCTCCTCCTATCCGCACTTTCCCCTCATTTTTTCCTAAGATGCCCACAGGCTTCCCTGTAAGTAGGGCTGGCAATGAGCTAAGCCGCTCACGAGTTACTCGAGTTCGGCTCGATTTTGGCTCGATTTGATTTGACTCGAAATCTCAAACGAGTCAAGCTCAAGTTTAGATTAAAGCTCGAATAATTTAATGAGTCAAGCTCAAGTTTACTGTGGCTCGACTCATGAGCTCGTGAGCCGACTCGATATATTTAGTATATTTTTTTAATTTCTCCAAATTAGGTCAAGTGTGTATATTTACTAAAAGATCCTTATTTCAACTATGCATCAAATGATTAAAACTAAATAAAATCGATCCAAATTTGTGTGATTCAAGTTCGAGCCGAGCCGAACTCGAGCCTAACAAAAATGGAACGAGCCAAGTTCGAACCTAAATTTGGAACTCAAATCGAACTCGAGTTCGAGCTCGAGCCAGACTTCTTTAACCCGAGCCGAGCCCGAACCTTCTAAAACTCGACTTGGCTCGGCTCATTACCCAACCTTACCTGTAAGTCTCAGTTTTGGGGTTTCTCCCATCCCATGTTGATACTCCCAGGACAAGGACAATAAAACATCTTTGTAAGCAAGGAGACAACATACCCATTATCCGGTGGACTGCCACTCCATTTCTTTTTTCTGACACCATGAACATTAACCTGCAATATTGTAATGTGGGCATCCAATGACCGTGGATAGAAGTGTAAAATATATAAGTGACTAGTCGCGAGATTCTAGCTTCTGATTAGAACAAAACAAGGTTACCCAACAATCATACTCTCGAGGATTAAAGAACAAACCATGAGAGAGAGGCTTTGTCAGAAAGTTTTCAAATCCCATCGGCCCCCATCCCCATCAATTTCTCTTTTATCTGTCAAAGAGGAAACTGCTTGGGGTGATTCCCAGGGATTCACATATGATTGTTTAATCAATAGGGCTGCCGCAGGGTTTTGCTTGACTTCCTATTTACGTGTTTTTAGATCTAAAAGCTTTGCTTTTAAAGTGTCTTTTGTCGTGTGGAGAAAAGAAAGCTGACGATGGTTGTGGGAGTTCGTGGGTTCGCATAGTCTCCTATGAGGAGAAACTAGAGAAGAAGATATAGAAGAAAAGATCAGCAAGTTTCAATCCAAAGTTTTGATCTTACATAACATTTGCCTTTGTGGTGCCTCCATCATAAACCACTCTAAGTAGATTTATGAAAAATATATTTATAGAGAAAATTTTAAATTTAAGATAAATTTGATTAAGGTAATTACAAATTTATTTTCAACCGTCCAAACTACAATTATCATGAAGAAATGAGTTTATCATAAAGAGACTCGATTCAGTGGACTTGATAGTACCATGTGGTCAAGCGCCACAATGAGGAGACCCGATTCAGTGGGCTCGACAGTGAGTGCCACAACACCATGGACCAGACTTTTTTACGGAAAAAGTAAAGTGAAAAAAAATCTTTTCACTGTGGCACTCGACTGCATGGTGCAGTCGAGCTCATTAAATCACTTTTCTATCATAAATTTAAATGCATTTGTGGCTTGCGTCCAAACAAGCCCTGTACTTTTCCAGGGATAAAATGGCCACTCGAATCATCCATGCTCCGTTCCACCTATTTATGAGAAAGGAAAGATTGAAAGGACCAGAATGGTCACCAGAAAGCTCAAGGAGATCCAATCAAGCAGGGCTGTACAGGAACCGGCAGAATATGGACCAGACCAGAGGAAGTTTTGAGGGCTCAAGTATGTAGAAAGCACTCTTCCCCAAGCAGTCTACCATTCAAAGCTTCCCTTTCTATGAACTTGACTACTTGTTGCCCCAAGAGTTCACAAACATAGGAGGATTGACCAGCCAGTGAAGTACCCCTCCTCCCTAGCTCTCTTTCAAGTCAGATGGCATCTTACAAAACTCTGCAACTTCTGCAAGCCAAAATGTGGATTTGACATGCATGAGCATGATGGTAAACAAAGGATGTACAAGACAGGCCCATGATCTTTCTCCACTTCATTGTTAAGTAGATTATTTGTAGCAACTCAAAACTTTTGATCTGCATGCACTTGTCCCTGGAATGCACAAAGATTGGAGGCCACAAAATTGGCTTTTCAAGGTTAGCTATGTGAATTTAACAGTTACGTGATTGTGCATGTGTTTCTAGCTAGTTGTCATCACATGAACAGGAATTTGGAATGCCCTTTCTGGCATCAGTCAAAGACAAGGGAGTGTTGAAAGAAAGAAACTGTGTGCTGCCAAAATTCCTGAGCATCTTGTGGTTTTTCTAGACAGGAACACCTGCTCAATTGATTCCACAAAGAACCACTACAAGCACATAGGTTAGAATTTATTATCCACGGGGGTCCATTGTTAAATTGTGCTCGGATCATCATCGGACATTCGTTGGCTTCACTTGGGTGGCCCCAATAGAGAGAGATCTACTTTTTATAAACTTACAATTCACTTATATATAACTGACGACATTTTGATTTTTGATATATTTTTGTTGTTTCAAAAGTAGATCCGAAAACGTAAAAAATAAACTTTTTTTTTTCCTAAATTTGAACTTTCTGACAAAACAATGGAAACATTCGTTTCTGCGTTTGCTTTTCAATATATATTTTACAATGTATTATTTAATTGGGCTTTTTGCAAATAATCCCCTAAAGAGTCTCAGATTTGTAAAAAAAATTCCTAATTTTTTACATATTTGCATAAAATCCCCTCAACTTTATTTTATTCTAAATAAATCCTAAGTTGTAAGTGATAGTGGACTTAGCGATAGGGAATTCTCGACATATACAATGATTGTACAGGAGGTTTTTGCATATATGCATTTTGCAATAGATTTTTTGTTTGATCATAGGGTTTTATGCACCTCATGATTATATAGGGTTTTTTTTGTTTTTTGCAAATATACAAAGTACAAGATTTGTTCCAAATAGGGTTTTTTGATCTGCAGTCCGAAAAGTAAGTCAAATTTAATTTTTAATCCATTGATCTGAAAATATAATTTTAGGTCCAAAGATTAAAAAGTTTCAAATTTTAGACCCATTTCAATACCTCGTGCCGTTTAGAGAATTGAAAATCCCAAAATACCCCGCGTTGAAGTGCCTCCGTGCACGCCCATGAGTGGTGCGCCTAGTGCCCACCCGTGACCCGTGGAGAAGCCCCTCCTTGCCCCTCCATCATCCACCCACTCTCCCAAACCCTTGCGGATCATGTGGCGGCGGCAATGAGCAGAAGCTCCATTTCATTCCCAAACTAGGGTAAATCATGCAACGACAAAGACGATGGCCCCTTTTTCGCCAACCAGTTTGTCACCACCTGTGCCCGCCTCTACCAAACCCTTTTCGTCTTCAGGCAGACGGCAGACCTCAACCTCTTCGTCTGCAATGCCATCAGGGGCCTCGTCCTCTACTCTGCGTTGGCCTCAGCATTCGAGCTGTACACCTACATGTGTCGGTTGCGCCAGTGCCCCACTAGCTACACCTTCACGTCCTTCCTCAAGGCACATAGGTGCCAGTGCTTGGGTTTGCAGGGCGGTGTAGGGGCAGATTTTGAAGGCTGGTTTTGGCTCCCACGCGTTTGTTTTTGTTCAGATTGTACTAATCGATTTCTACTCAGCTTTGGAGAAGTTTGGGGAGTCGAGGAAGGTGGTTGATGAAATGGTTGAGAGGGATGCAGTTTGTTGGACTGCAATGATCATGGCATATGCTTAGGATGGGGATTTGGACAGTGCAGATTAAGCTCTTCACGTTTAGACCTTGAAGGGAAATCTTGTCAATTTAGGCTCTTTACGTTAACAGGGGTTGAAGCAATTTTTGGTTTCGGACCGAAAGTTAAGAAATTTAACGGAGGAGGACCCGGTATTTTGAAGTTTTGGAGGTGGACAGGGAATTAAACGAATGGGCCAATTTTGGACCACTGATCAAATTGATGTTCCAAATATGACATCATTTAGGGAGTTATTCACAAAAAGCCTTATTTCATGTTCTATTTTCCTTCACATAGCCCACTAGTATGGTCAAAGATTTTAACCTTTCACTAGGTGGTTCGATTACTAACGTTTTGGTTCAATAAAGAGGATTCTGTTATAAAGAAGGGTTAAGATCTCCCCTCTTACTTTGGTCTGATATGATACCATACAATAGTCACTATCCTAGCCTAGTGCATGCATTGCACATACTAGTATAATGGACACCATATTATATGCATTATATGATGCAGGGTGTGTGACAACATATCTTCCTCGCCTCTAAAAATATGTGTAACAACATATATTTCATGCAATGAACATCATAGTGTATGTAACTTACAACTATTAATATGTGCGTAAGGAGCAAGCAAAGGAGCCTAAAACTTCCTTTGGAATATTTATCCTCGATCTTTAATTTTACTTCCTAGGATGATCGTGGATCTGAAATTTCTCGTCTAATTAGGCAGAATTATCAATCAGTTCAGAATTATCTCTAATTTCGGAAGATCTTTCAGGCATTATCCCTGGTCACCTGTAAATATTTGTATCGGTCCAAAAAAAAAAAAAAAAAAGCAACTAAAGATGAATGCTTCCACCTTCATTTTTGTTTCAACATTCAAAATAAAAAATGGATGCAAAAATGCGAGCATATATTTTCATTTTTAATATTCCACATAGGAAATGGAAATGATAGCATCTACTTTCAATTCCATCCCCGACTCATTAACTACCCTACCAGAGCTACCATTATTAACGAAATGGACATTCCTCTTCAACCAAAGTAATAAGATGGAAATCCGATATATGGATTTCCCTGTTTGGTTTGTCGGAAACTGCCAAGTAGTCATTCAAAGAGCATCTCTCTCTCTCTCTCTCTCTCTCTCTCTCTTTTGTCCTTTTTGAACCTCCATATTTTATGCCCTTTTGGAGTTTGTTTGTTCAGACAAGGATATTATAATTGTCCTCTTAATTTAAGATGTGGAAATATACAGCGCAGACGCAGGACTTTTCTCTAGGGGGGGCAATACAAATAACTTCTCTATAACTTATATCAAACATATCTATATATAATGTATATAACAAATTATAAATTAAACTATAGTTTTATAATGCTCAGTGTTTCTTATACAAATAAGGTTGCTCATTATCAATTATGTAGTGAAATTTTATTTTGTGGAAGATTATTGTTACCAATTTTATAATTTTTTTACATTTTTATTCACATATGGAACTATGGAACTATGGAACTTTAATTTATTCTTGACCATTTGATTTATCGCATCTTTTATTATCTTATTTCATTTTGAGGAAACAATCTGCATCTTTTCGGATATAAAAAAAAGTAATCACAGAACAAATATAATGATCACATTGCTCAGCATAAACCATAACAATTGCGAAGTCCAAATCAAATAAATATCTTGACATACCTAAGTATTAATGACAAGGATGTGATATTTTTTATCCAGATGATGCAAAATCATAATGTGAACCTCTTACCAACTATACAAAAAAGTAATTTTTAATATAAAATAATAATAAAAATAAAATATATGAAAATAATACTTAAAAAAAAAACAAAGGAAGAAAATTAATTGATCTCCTTAGATGACTATATCCAATTTTTTAAAGTTGGCTTGAGTGGATCGCTTCTAGGGATGGGTCAGATTTGGTGCAAATCTAAGGTAGACCTATGACCGTATCTATTAAGTTATCATTTTAGAAATACTATCCATTAATTATCCTATAAGCTAACGATCGGTTGGATAATCGGATCTTAGTGTATCATATGTATTCGGTCAAAAAAAAATTATATCTATTATCTTACCCTCTATGCATGTTTGTTTTAAAAGACTATATGTTAACTGACCTATAAGCTAACAAACAATTAGATAATCGGAATATCAGTTACCATTTGCATCCTTAATCACTTCCTTGTCATCAAAGGGAGACATGATGAGAGAGAATGGAGTTAAACATAGAAGAGTTAAGAAATAGTACTAATACTAATATAGTCACTCATTATAAGGCGGAAAGAGAGAAAGAGAGAGGTAGAGAGACCTCTCTATAATACTAAATGCTAAAATAAATTCCTATTTTTCTGCCAAAACTAAAATTAGGACACGTGGCAATAGAAGAATCTCTCTCTCTCTTTCTTTATAAAGATTACTAAAATAGTTACCTATTTCTATCTCTCTGTATAAAGAATTACTAAAATAGAGATTTTATTTTCCTACCAAAACTAAAACTTGTTTATTCAAATTTGATATTTATCGTGCATTACACGGGCATAAAGCTAGTATCGATATTACTAATTACAAGGGAGAGAAAGAAAGGGAGAGAGGAGTAAAATGGGGAGTTTAAAAGCCACATATGAGAGAGAGAGAGAGAGAGAATTAAATGTGGAAGAGAAAGTTATTGAATTAAAGAGGTTTCTAATCTAAAGATGAAGATAAGAGATTGAGAAAATTTTTCTGAGAACATGATATAATAATGTTTCTTCTTAACATCAAACTTAACACAAGACATCAGAAGAGAAAAATGCCCCTACACTAATACTATGATTTAGTGGACACTTTTATTTATATTAGATAATTGTGTCAAATACTTAGACATGACACGACACTCAAACATCTGTGTCCAATCCTTTACTTCAAAATGTCAAAATAAGTACCAGAGATTTTTCAAAATACTTAGCGTATCTTCTAAGAATACTTGTCCATATGCTAAAATTCAACATATTTAGTTCTATCCTATATATTTTAAATAAATTTTAATAATTATATTTTATTATATACATGTATAATGACGTATTAATGTGTCTATACTTGTATATTTTTTTTGTCCCCATGTCCAATTTTTAAGATATTGTCATATTTGACACAGGTGTCCCTATCGACATTTGACACCCGTGTCTATGTTCCACCAATCATAGCTCTAATGCAATAGGCCAACCAGTTAAATTTAAAAAAGTTGATATTCTTTTTGTATTCTTATTTCTTAGGCCAAATTTTGTCTCAAGGAGGAGTATTATTATACATGTTCTCAATTTGCCCTCCTAACAATTATTTCCACAATAAGTGGGAAAGATCAAAGAATAAAAAATATTACAATGATGCACAACTCATAATTTCATATGTGCATATTAAACTAAAAATGATAAAAAGAGCAAACATGCATTTTTTTTTTTTTAAAGTTTAAAGCTTACAAACAGTGAACCGCTGTTGTAATCCAGTCTGACCTACCAATTATCGATTCACAGAGTAAGACGATTTGATGTAATGATCTGACCGGATGGACCTCCGATTCCGGTCTGACCCGGTCCGACCGGCCATCTCCGATTTTCAAAACATTGGATTCAAAATTGAATAGAATTTATATCTTATGTCAAATTTTGTTTACATTAAAGAATTTATGTTGAACGCTTAGATACATCATGGTACTTAGATATCTATATGATCTATCATTAAATTCTAACATTTTGAAATGAATACTAGATATTTCTTTAGAATACTTGTTCGTATGTTAACATTTCAAAATGAATAATTTAGTATATATATGTTAAGTGCACAAGAACATGTATATATTCAGATAGTTTCTGTTTTTTTATATCAAACTTTATAAACGTATGACATGTATGTGCCTCTCGATACTTATCCTCGATCTTTAATTTTACTTCCTAGGGTGATCAGGTGGACCTGAATTTCTCGCCTAATTAGGTAGAATTATCAACCAGTTCAGAATTATCTCCAATTTCATAAAATCTTTCAGGTGTTGCCCGTGGTCACTTGTAAATATTTGTATCGGTTCAAAAAAGAAGAAACAAGAGCAACCAAAGATGAATGCTTCCACCTTCATTTTTGTTTCAACATTCGAATAGAAAATCTGCATCTTTTCGGTTATAAAAAAAAAAAAGAGTAATCACAAAACAAATATAATGATCATATTGCTCAGCAATGAACCATAACAATTGCGAAGTCCAAATGAAATAAATATCTTGACATACCCAAGTATTAATGGAAAGGATGTGGTTTTTTTTTTAGATGATGCAAAATCATAATGTGAACCTCTTGCCAATTATACAAAAAAGTAATTTTTAATATAAAATAAAATATATGAAAGTGAAACTTTAAAAAAAAGAAAGGAAGAAAATTAATTGATCTCAGATGACTATATCCAATTTTTTGAAGATGGCTCGAGGGGATCACTTCTAGGGATGCAAACGGGTCAGATTTGGTACTGATCTAAGGTAGATCCATGACCATATCCATTAAGTTATCACTTTAGAAATATTATCCATTAATTATTCTATAAGCTAATAATCAGTCAGATAATCGGATGTTAGTGTACCATATGTATTCGATCAAAAAAAATTATATCTATTACCTTATCCTCTATGCATCTTTGTTTTAAAAGACTATATGTTAACTGACCTATAAGTTAACAAACGATTGGATAATCGGGCTATCGGTTACCATTTGCATCCTTAATCACTTCCTTATCATCAAAGGGAGACATATGATGAGATAGAATGGAGTTAAACATAGAAGAGTTAAGAAATAGTACTAATACTAATATAGCACTGAGAGAAAGAGAGACCTCTCTATAATACTAAATACTAAAATAAATTCCTATTTTTTTGCCAAAACTAAAATTAGGACACATGGTAATAGAAGAATCTCTCTCTTTTTATTTATAAAGAATTACTAAAATAGAATAGCTATTTCTATCCCTCTTTATAAAGAATTACTAAAATAGAGATTTTGTTTTCCTATCAAAACTAAAACATGTTTATTCAAATTTGATATTTTATCGTGCATTGTACGGGCATAAAGCTAGTATAGTTATTACTAATCAAAAGGGAGAGAGAGAAAAAGAGGGAGGAGTAAAATGTGGAGTTTAAAAACCACATATGAGAGAGAGAGAGAGAGAGAGAATTAAATGTGGAAGAGAAAGTTACTCAATTAAAGAGTTTTTTAATCTAAATATAAGGATAATAGATCGAGAATTTTTTTATGAGAACATGATATATACACATAAAGCTAGTATAGTTATTACTAATCATAAGGGAGAGAGAGAAAGAGAGAGAGGAGTAAAATGTGGAGTTTAAAAGCCACATATGAGAGCGAGAGAGAATTAAATGTGGAAGAGAAAGTTACTCAATTAAAGAGGTTTTTAATCTAAAGATAAGGATAAGAGATCGAGAAAATTTTTATGAGAACATGATATAATAATGTTCCTTCTTAACATCAAACTTAACACAAGACATCAAAAGAGAGAAATGTCCCTACACTAATGTTATGATTTGGTGGACACTTTTATTTATATTAGATAACCGTGTCAAACACTTGGACATGGCACGACACTTGGATACCTGCGTCCAATCCTCTACTTTAAAATGTTAAAATAAATACTAGAGATTTCTCAAAATATTTAACATATCTTCTAAGAATACTTGTCCATATGCTAAAATTCAACATATTTAGTTATATCCTATATATTTTAAATAATTTTTAATAATTATATTTTATTATATACATGTATAATGACGTATTAATGTGTCTATATTTGTATATTCGTTTTGTTCTCATGTCCAAGTTTTAAGATGTCGCTATGTGTGACACAGGTGTCCATGTCGACATTTGACACCCATGTCTATATTCCACCAATCATAGCTCTAATGTAATAGGCCAACCAGTTAAATTTAAAAAAATCAATATTTTTTTGTATTCTTATTTCTTAGGTCAAATTTTGTCTCGAGGAGTATTATTATACATGTCCCAATTTTCCTTCCTAACAATTATTTCCACAATAAAGGGGAAGCTTAAAATTTGATAAGAGAGAGATTCTTTATTTTTAGGTGGGGGCCACATCTCGTCAACCTGCCCTGCCTGAGTCCACCCCTAGAAATATATACCTTCGTTTTAAAAGCATTTGCCTTTTATGTTTGATGCCCTCAAGGCACCTGGTGACCCATTAGAGGTAGACTCAAACAATGTTTTAAAAATCGGACTAGCTATAGAACCGTTCGAGGTTCTGATTTGATTTCCTATGGTTCAACCGAATTGAATCACTGGTCGAACTGGACTAATTATCTAGTCATGTTACTTAAATATATATATATAATAATAATAATGCTATTATTATTAAAAGTTAGAAAGATCAAAGAATAAAAAATATTACAATGATGCACAACTCATAATTTCATATGTGCATATTAAACTAAAAATGATAAAAAGAGCAAACATGCATTTTTTTTTTTTAGTTTAAAGCTTACAAACAGTGAATCGATGTTCACTTGACCGGACGGACCGTCCGGTCAAATCCAGTCTGACCTATCAATTATCGATTCACAGAGTAAGACGGTTCGATGTAGTGATCGGACCGGATGGACCTCCGATTCCGATATGACCCAGTCCGACCGGCCATCTCCAATTTTCAAAACATTGGATTTAAAATTGGATAGAATTTATATCTTATGTCAAATTTTGTTTATATTAAAGAATTTATGTTGAATGCTACGATACATCGTGGTACTTAAATATCTCTACGATCTATCATTAAATTCTAACATTTTGAAATGAATACTAGATTTTTCTTTAGAATACTTGTTCGTATGTTAACATTTCAAAATGAATAATTTTGTATATATATGTTAAGTGCACAAGAACATGTATATATTCAGATAGTTTCTGTTTTTTATATCAAACTTTATAATGTACGACATGTATGTGCCCCTCGATACTTAATGCCAATGGCGGATCCAACTTGGATCTAGTGGAGTCTTATGACCCCACTAGAATCTAGAATTCCCTTATAGGGAATACAAGCCAACGGGTCCGACCCCCCTGGACGGGCCACCTAAGCCCTCCAGGCCCCCACTAACCCTAGCCCAGCCGCCCACGGCCCACTACAAAGCCCAGTCCACCAGCCCACCCCACCCATTTGGCCTGTTTCCAAATCCCCGATCCCATCCCTTACCCCCTAATTTGGCCAGCAGTGCTCAGTCCAAGTAATCCCAGTGGATAAATTCTTGTGTCTGCAACTACTTAACAGTTACGTTTATGTCAAATAATTTATAATTATTTTTACCTTTATACTGTATTTTTTTTTATCGGCAGCCAAATTTGATTCCGTGACTATAAAAATAAGAAAGAAAGAGTCTCATGTTCTTTGGACCTCCCATATTCATGAGAGCGCTGGTGCAGTAGTGCCTGGGGAGCTGCTAGATGTCTTGGCTTCCCTGCCTTGCTTGGAGTTTTTCCGACCATAATTTGGCAACTCTCTTTCTCTCTCTCAAGTATATATGGATGTGCTGGACGTATTTTCGATACTTTCAACTCCTGCAATGAAATAAATCTGGAGAAGAATAGCAAGAAGCGAGCTAAGATTTTGATCTTGCCTACTTTCTTTCCTTCTTTCTTCCTTTTTACATATATCTGCTTGTTTGCAGGAAATGTGCAGATTTAACATTGTAGCTAGGAAATATAATTATATTTTGAGCGTTTAGCAAATAACTCACTACAAAATCTCTTATGTCCAGAAAATATCATATATAAAAAAAAAAGAAAAATCCTCCCATAAAATCATTGTATACGTAGAAAGGTCCCCATCATAAAAAACCCCTTGTAAACTGTGTATGAAAAATCTTCCATATGATCCCTGTACACATAGAAAGTCTTATATTGCCATGTTTATCACTAACATTACTTACGAATTAAAACTCATTTTAGAGTACAAAAAAAAGTTCGAGAGTTTCAGCATATATATATATATATATATATATGGTACTAAAAGTTTATCATTCATAAATGGCAATATTTGAAGATATGCCCCCATCATAACCCTGATGTCCTTTTAATTACGGATTAGGATACTTATCTTCGTGGTCATGTAGCCAAGACAAGGGACTTAGTTTTATGTTTGCACGAAGATAATCTTGAGAGCTAATAACCTGACCATGCTCCACAACAGAGGACCACCGTTTAACTCGACTAATACAATTAAATATCACCACACAAGAAGATTACATATTGTCGGTCTTTTATTAATAGTGAATTTGCAGCTTCATCTCTGACGAGGGTATGTGTGTTGTGATCTTGATGCCTCAACAAGGAATTATATCTTGTTATGTAAAAATTGACCCACCCAATCATGTATGGCTGTCCTATCTATGCATGTGAAGGGCAAAGATTAGAAGCTTAGAGTTGTTAGAATAATCTCACGTCAGAAAAGAGATAAAACAAACAAGACTTAAACATATGGTGCCTACTCTACTCAATGCCTTAAAGTTTTGAATTGGATGGTTCAATAACTTCAATATGATATCAGAATCTATTGTTACGAATTGAGCCTCACCCTGTATTTGTGGTCCACATGACAAAAATCTAAAATCTACAATAATTTCACATCGAAAAAGAGATAAAACAAACAACACTTAAATAGATGGTGCTTACTCCACTCAATGCCTTAAGATTTTGAGTTGGATAGTCTAATAACTTCAACAAGAGTAATCACCAAAAAAATTAGAAGAGAGATACAGTCAAATAGGGTTGTGTTTTCCTTCTGTAAGATATGAATTAGGTCACACGGGATCCACAAAACCCTGCAACTTTTTCACACCGAAGTTAATGTAGAAACACATCATCTAGGGTTGAAGTGCTGCTTCGTATGCATGATAGAAATATTATTGCCCTGTTTCTCTTTCTCTCAAAAAGAAAAAGAACATAGTAAAATATAAAAAAACATATGACGAAACAAATAAAAAAGAGCGTTTTAGAATGTATACCATGTAAAATGTCATATTCATACCCACATATTATCATAAATACTCCTAACATCTTTAGAAATGTTGCAATTTATATCTTTCCGTCAAAATATTGTAAACTTAAACTGAATGTGGTAGAAAGATTCTATAAATTTTAGTAAATTCAGGGATACATATACAAAATTGTGGGTGTTGTTTAAGGGGTATAAATGTTAAGACGATTAGTTGAGAGAAATGGAATCAGTTTTCCCTAGAGATGCACAGAAACTGATGGTCACAAGATTGGGCATTCTGGTTTAGCTATGTGGATTAAACAATTCTATCTTGTGCTCTGGTTACATAAACCGGAATTTGGAACACCTACACTGGAATCAGACAAGAACAACCTCCCAAGTGTAAAAAACAAATGGAGCAGTGTACTGCCAGAATTCGCGAGCATCTTGTGGGATTCCCTGCAGAGGAGACCCCATGCAACCCCCCATTCCCAGGTCATTCCATGAAGAATCACTGCCGACACATGGGTCTGGGATTTATTTTAATAACCGAGATCTTTTACGGTCCTCGTTGGACCGTAGAAGATCAGTACAGACGGGAGGAGGGAAAAAAAAAACCCAAAAAACATCCTTCCCGGGCCCCCTGAATTCACTTCCGCCTCCTTTCCCCTGTGTGTACTGATCCTCTACGGTCTAACGAGAACCGTAGAGGATCCGGACTCTTATTTTAAACCCTCAACAGCTCGCATTCCAGATCAGAAGTTGCTGCAGAGTTTGCATGCTAAAGATCATGAATTAGAACAAGAAAACTGTTAAGAGCATCTGTTCTTCAGACTTCAGAGGACTCAGAGGGACACACTTAACCATGATGTCTCTTCAATCGAGTAATGAACAAGACTTGTCTCATCAGTCTGGGGTTGGACCAGATCATCAAAGGCCCTACAAAAGATTCAGAATCAGATAGTGACAGGTTGTAGACTCTGTAAGGTTGATGCTTTGATAGTTTCCTGCCTGTTGATGGATCTCGTAATATGTTTCACAAACTTTAACCTATACATTACGTCGTGTAAGGTTAAAATGAGACATGACAGTCAATCAGAAGAACATAACTAAATCTTTAATCCGTCTTTACCATCAGATTGTTAAAATCGTTTCACATCAGAAAAGAGACAAGATAAACAATACTTAAAATAATTGTGCTGGTTCAAAGCCTTAAAACTTTTAGTTATATGACTCAATAATTTCAATATAATATTAAAGCTAAGTTATGAATCGGATCAAGCACCCATAGTCTACATGAAAGAACCTAAAATGAGAGAGAGAGAGAGATGGTTAAGGAACAGTTTGAAGTGAGATAAAAGTGAATTATATTCTTAAACAAATTGACGAGCGTGATTAATTTGAAATCTAACGGTTGAAATTTCTTCTTGACGTATGAAACCAGAGAGAATATTCTTTTATATTTGCTTTATAATATACATGTATGGACATATACACAAAGATTCTATTACAATCAATGGCAAAATAAGAATGGTGCCCCTTACTCTAAACACAACTTATTTGAATTTTAGTTCTTGATCTATATTGTTAACTTTCTATATAATATGAAAACTATACACATCTAAAAAAATCATCCAATTCTTACATGTAAGAACGATAGATTAAATAGTATTAAATATAATATTATTTAGACCATTCATTACGTACTCTGATGCATATGCATCATATCGTTAATTTATATATAATTTGCTAATAGTAGAGAAGATTTAATAATTAAAATTACAAATTAAAATTTAGACAAGATATTCTTAGAGTAGGTGATATCGTTCTTATTTTGTCACTGGTAGTGCTCAAAACAACAGTCCAATATACATACACCTATGAACACTGTCATGACATTTTTGTTCTAAGAGTATTTTACATAAAGAAAATTTTTCTAAAGGCTTTCTTGAAAAAATATCTTATTTCATTACTGCCACAATGAAATTCATAAACTAAAAAATATCGCATGTGTACTTAACAATGAGAATGACTGACCCAGATCTAGTCGTGGAGTCGCAAAAATTATGGTCGATCCGTATAAAGAATTTAAAAAGTGGCTGTATCCTGATGAAATGTGGGTTACACTGGAGAGGGGCTTCCAGAAGATTATATCCTTTTGACAAATACTCATTCATGTGTGCCTTCACAATGGAATGCCACTTACAATAAATACAGCTGATTACAAAATGGAAAGAGAAAAAAAAAAAAAAAAGGGCCAACTGGACACAGATGTTGCTTCTGGGTCCTCGAGCTCCAAGACAATACATTTGAAACATGCTAACGTCATGCATTATATAACTGAGAATTTGATGTCCCAAAACATGCAAAAGAGGTTAATCAGTAGAAGCTTCATGGATTCACCAAGCTCCAAAACCGGTAGGATCATTGCCTTGCAGATCCAAATTCACCTAGACACTTTGTGATAGCCTCATTAGCTTTCTGAGACTCTGCCCTCTCTTCTCTTTTCTTCTTTTCTCTGCAAACAGTGTAGGAGAACAGTAGCTACGGTGAGAAGCCTTGACTTTAAATGGAAAGGGCATGTCATGCCACTCTCCAATTGAGACAAACAGTGTTTTACAAAGACCCAGAAAGCCAGTAAGCCACGGAAGTGCAATGAAGTGAATCAGACAATCCCCCACCCACCCCAATCCTAACTCGTTCTACCTGTGGGAGCCAAACCCACATCCCACTTCATGACGTGTACTCTGCAGGCTGAAGAAAATAGTTAAGTAGAATACGAGCAGGATGGCTTGGGTTTGAATTTGAACCTAGAGTAGTCTTCAACCAAAAAATCTTTTGTGTGCTTAATAATGAACTTTTCAAGCTAGCAAGTGGACGAGTCGCATAAATTCAAAGTATGAGTGTGCATGTGTACACACTATACATGTGTGCGCGCGTGTGTGCATGTGTGTGTGTGTGTGTGTGAGAGAGAGAGAGAGAGAGAGAGAGAGAGAGAGAGATGGCAAGCAGGGGATATAAATAGAAATCCACACAGATCATAGGGATGTCACCGGCTGAAAGAAGAACATGCTAAACATAAATCATGTAGTTTTGCTTCTTCAATGAAGCTTCCTTGCCTTAGGGAAAGATATTTGAATTGATAACCTAAAATACAGCACAAGACATTTCATACAATTAAATCACATTCAATGTCGTTGCTCCTCCTGTGCTATATTACACGGGTGTAATCGTGAGTCTAACTGCAAACAGATCAACACTAAAAAGACTAGCTTGAGTAAAAAGAAACCGAATGCTCTATAAGGCTCTTCATACCTGTCCACATACTCCTTCAAGAGCTCCTTAGCTTGAACCAGCTTGGAAAGAAGGTTGCGGTATACATCAAGATCTCTGTCTACACTTCGTTTGTTTATGTTCAAGGCAGCACAGAGCTGGTCGGCAGAAACCAATGGATTAATGACATACAGCAATCACCAGAGGCATGAGTTATATAGAGGAAACAGCAGATTAGATATGTGTGCAACCATCTGTTTCATTCGGTGAACTGTGGAATATACTTGCTGCATAAATAAAATGTAGGAAACAAATAATAAATGCACAATCAGCACCACTCTAGTTCAATATAACACAAGAATCTAACACTACCCATACTACCTTCGACATCTTATTGCCTGTTGAAGATATATAATGTTCCCTTGAATAAATTCAGGATGAATTATGTCCTCATTTCTGTCCCAACAATCTCTTTTCCACTACAGAATGCGGACCAGAGGTAAGAATTACTGACTGATGAAGCCCTTTGTTATTATGCTGAAAAATTTCCATGTTCTTCTGGTACTAAGAATGCAAGTTTCCATGAAATGACTTGAACTTGCAACAGAGTTTATATGAGGTAGTACTAGGCTACTAGCATGAAAGAAGAAGTATCAAGAAGAACTGTTCATCAAAATCCATGAGGACAGAACATCTAACATTCAGAATGAGCTTACCTGCAAAGTGCCATTTTTATCAGAAACTGAAATCATGTCAAACGTCTCTAGCTATTAGCTACTGAATAGCTATGATTGACTTAAAACTATTCAAAGTATATGGAATGCCCTCATAGAATCATTATCGAGGCTTAGTTATATAAAAAAGGAAAAAGAGCTTTAGAGAATCCAAAACCCGAACCTGTAATGTAAGTAATTGATCACTGAGAATGAAACCCAACAAGCTTAATTTTCCCTCGTCTGTGATCAGTCCAGGACTCCAGTCCAATAGCTCTGTTCAGAGCCCGGGTGCTTGAGGCTGGTTAAACCTAAAACCACCTAATTAAGTGCCCTTGTGCCTATTGCATCACCGACCATGGTTTCTCTGCAGCCGACTTCTGTTGGATGTGCGACTTGTGATAATTACCTAAGAAATAGGACTAGGAAAAGGAAAATAAGTAAATATATGATGAGATGGTATGTTTTAGTCCCAATGAATTAGTAAGCCTTTCTACAAAGATTTGACATCAAGGGTGGCTCCAAATTGCTGGAGTTAGATGATGACATTTGTACATGAGGTACACAATTACTGTATGTTGGAGAAATCTTGTTCTCCTTCATAGGCTTTTTCATCTTTTAGCTCTTGTAGGATACTCTACCATCAGAGTATATAAGACAATGAAATAAATTCTGCAGGTGACCAAAAGCAGCACTTGACATATGTATAGAAGTCAAAATAGAAAAAGGGAAACTGCTAAAATGAGAAACATATTATTCATATATATATATGAAAGTGATAGTGATCAAAATCCGTTGGATTAGATCCAAAGGTGTTGGGGGGAGTAATCCCCATGCGGGCCCCCCGCACGGGCAGTTTCCGTCCATGCGAAACACGGGATGCCGTCACCCTGTGCTCCCCACTCACCGTCCGATCAATAGATTGGACAGTTCAATTTTTTTATTTTTATTTTTTGCTTTATTTAATGTTTTCCTTCTCCATCAACCATACCCTCCCATGAATTTTAGGCGCAGAAGGGGCCACAACGTGTCTAAATTTTAGGGTCTGCTGTGAGCGGACTCAAATAGGGCAGCTCACTGTATCACATCTATATATATATATATATATAAACACAGAGAGAGAAAGAGACAGGAACCTTACGGTGCTGCAAGACCACACCGTGGACCCAGCTATCTAATCAAGCCCAGGCACGCTAGCACTGTCTGATCGAGTGGGTGCGTCCACCCCCCACACAGGGCCACTGCCCTTGCTCCGGCACTGCAGCATGAATGAGTATCTATCTATCTATCCATCTATCTATCTATGTATCTACTTACACATAGGCATCGGATGATAATCAGATGGTTAAATAAGATGGAGTGCATTGGGCACTGTGCTGGGCAGGCAGAATCCATGTGCACTGGACCCTGGAATCCTATGATGCTGTGCTGGCAGAATTATCTGTGCCCAGTGCAGCGAGTGCAGGTTTCACATGCTGAATTTGCTTTCACCAGTCCACCCAATGCCAGCAATGGCCATACGATCCGTGATCTGCGATGAACACATAGCCCACAAAGCAGATCAAGCATACTCCATGTGAGCTCAACCGTCATCTTAATCGTCTTCATCAACCATCCATGTTCCATGATTAAGGTCTCCAAAGACATGCAACATGAAGAATTCACTTTCCAACCCAATTGTTTTGACCATTAGATAGTGTTCACACAACTGAATGGCTAAGGATATGAAACAGAAAGCTTTCCTGTTACTAGGTGATGGGAAAGCCCTCCTATACACACAAACACATACATATCTATACCATATATATGAAACAAAGTTCTATAGTGCCACGTGTCAACACCAGAGAATTTTATTTCCCACCTAAATTCTCTCTCCCTCTCTCTCCATTCCATATTAATATCTTTGTCCCCTATTAATTCTCTCTCATTAATTCTTTCTCTCTCCCCTCTCCCTCTCATTAATTCTCTCTCTCCCCTCTCTCATTAATTCTCTTTCTCTCTCTCGGCCATCTCTCTCTCTCACGATCTCTCTCCCTCCCCCTCTCATTAATTCTCTCTCTCTCATTATTATTATTATTATTATTATTAAGATAGTCTCATGAGATAATAATAATTAATTTTGATATTATTATTATTTTTAAAATATTTTACATTTTCGATGGTCATCTCTATTTTAGGTATTGGATCGTTTTTAAGAATTTGAAACCTGCACTTCAGGGGTGTGAAAAGGATCCCATTCCTCAAAATTTATGGAAATGATTGAAATGGTATAGACAGAGATTCTGGGGTTTGGTTATACTATATAAATGGATGTCAGAGTATGATGACGAGAAGGAAGGAAATACGGGAAAAAAATTATTATTATTATTATATAAGATGGTGGAAAGTATTACAATATTATTATTATTATATTTGACATTATTATTATTTTCTTATTATTATTATTATTATTATTACTGAGGTAGTCTCATTGGATAATAATAACTAATTTTGATTTTATTATTATTATTATTAAAATTAGGGTAGTCACATGGGATAATAATAATTAATTTTGATATTATTATTATTATTTAAAGTATTATTAGTATTATTATTATTATTAGGATAGTCTCATGAGATAATAATAATCAATTTTGTCATTACTATTATTTTTTAAAGTATTTTATTATTATTATTGTTATTATCTTCTTCTAAGATGGTGGAAAGTATTACTATATTATTATTATTTTTGAAAGTATTATTATTTTCTTCTTCTTATTATTATTATTGAGGTAGTCTCATAAGATAATAATAACTAATTTTGATATTATTATTATTATTATTAGGGTAGTCTCATAGGATAATAATAACTAATGTTGATATTATTATTATTATTATTATTTATTATTATTATTATTATTAGGATAGTCTCGTGAGATAATAATAATCAATTTTGTTATTATTATTATTTTATAAAGTATTTTATTATTATTATTATTATTATCATCATCATCATCATCTAAGATGATGGTGCAAAGTATTACTATATTATTATTATTACTTTTTAAAGTATTATTATTTTATTTTTCTTATTATTATTATTGGGGTAGTCTCATGGGATAATAATAACTAATTTTGATATTATCATTATTATTAGTATTAGTATTAGTATTATTATTATTATTAGGGTAGTCTCATGGGATAATAATAACTAATTTTGATATTATTATTATTATCATCATCATCATCATCTAAGATGGTGGAAAGTGTAATTATATTATTATTAATTAAAAATATTTTATTATTATTATTATTGGGGTAGTCTCATAGGATAATAATACTAATTTTGATATTGTTATTATTATTAAAATTAATATCGAAATGATAACCTCATGGGATAATAATAACTAATTTTGATATTATTATTAATTTTTTATTATTATTCTTAACTCTCTTTCTCCTCTTTCACATTTTTTCGTCTCCCTATTAATATTTCTATCTCTTATCTTTTCTTTCTATTATTATTATTATTATTGTTGTTGCAATCTCTTAGATAACAATAACTAAATTTGACATCATCATCATCACCATTATTATTATTATTATTAGGACAGTCTCATGTGATAAACTAATTTTGATATTAGTATTATTTAAAAAAATGTTTTATTATTATTATTATTGCAATCTCTTGAGATAATAATAATTAATTTTAATATTATTATTATTATTGTTGTTGTTGTTGTTTCAATCTCTTGAGATAATAATAATTAATGTTATTATTATTATTATTATTATTATTATTATTATTATTGTTGTTGTTGTTGTTGTTGTTATTATTGTTATTGAGGTAGTGTCATGAGATAATAATAACTAATTTTGATATTATTATAATTATTTTTTAAAGTATTATTATCATTATTATTATTATTAACAAGACCAGTCTCACTTTTCTCACTTATATTATTATTATTTTTTGTTATTGTTGTTGTTAATATTGGGATAGTCTCTTGGGATAATAATAATAATACATTTTTAATATTTATTATCATTGTTGAGATAGTCTCATAAGATAATAATAATAACTTGCAGTTTACTTTTTAGTTTTCTCTCTCAATCTATATTTCAATTGGAAACAATAGTTATGAACTTTTAATATTACCAGACAACTAACCTAACATTCACAAAAAAAAAGGTTAGTATTTTTTATCATATATTCTTCTATAATTATTTTATTCATTTCTTCACAAAGAGTAAAATTTTAACTTCACTTATATTAATTATAATTATTTTATTCAAATTTGTTAATTCATCGTGTATCGTACGGGATTGCAACTAGTATACATATATAAAGAGCATTTTAGACTACTGCCATGTGCATTGTTGCTGGCAGTGAATTGTGAGCAAGGGGACAAACTTTTAAGTGCGGAGGCAAACTTAGAGAAAGAAACAATGGAGGAGGTTGGGTGGATGGAATTGCCTAGCTGGCAGGTGGTGTCGCCCAGCCCACCTGTCCTACATTGCAGTGCTGACAATACTTCCATTCCACGCATATTCTTATTGAAGGTGGGGTTCACCTACCAGTTGGATTAATCATAAACCAGTGTATCAGCAGGGCATTGTTATCTAAGAATAGACATTTTTTATCCAACAAATATATGCATGCAACTGACACTCATTCTTCACATAAGTGATCCTTCAACTCTATATTGCCTTACAGCGAGAAGCTATGTAGTCAAAGGCGTGAGGTGACCGAGGCGACCAGGGAGTCGTCCTAGCCTGAAATGCCTAGGCGATGGCCTAGGCATTTGAGGCAAGGAATTCCGGATCGGATCCCTGAATCGGGACCCACCGATCCCGATCCGAATCAGGATCGGATCGGCCGGAATCGGCCTGGATCGGCCAGAATCGTCCGGAATCGACTGAATCGGGACCTGCCGATCCCGATCCGAATCGGCCGATCCGGATCGGGATCGGCCGATTCTGCATTCCATGATTTGAGGCGATATTTTTAAAAAATATATATAAATAATTCATATATTTATATCAAATGTGAAAAACACAAATAAAATCATACAAAATGATATATTCATTCAATCAAATATAACCAAATAATTTTAAATCAAGCTAATTGAAATAAAATTTAATCAATCAAAGATGTAATCAACAAATTCATGGAAATTTTGCTACTAATTAAACCCACCATAATGAAAATTTATCAACGGAGTGCTAAACAAACACAATACAAATGTACAAATACAAGCTAAATAAGTCTATTACAACATTCAAATGTTCCTTAAGAAAATAAGTACAAATGTAAGCTAAATAAGTCTATCACTTCTTACTTAAGAAAATAAGTACACATAGAGAGAGAAACAAAGAGAGGGCTTTGGCACTCTTCACAGTTCACATAAGAAGAGAGAGAGAGGGAGAGTATGTGCATAAGTAAGAGTGAGAGAGAGGGACAGAGAGTGAAACATAGTGAGACAATGAGTGAGAGAGACAGAGAGAGGGCTTCAGCCTTCTTCATAGTTGACAGAAGAGAGAGATTGAGAGAGAGAGAGAGAGTGAGAGAGGAGGGGCTTTGGTCCTCTTCAACCAGAGAGAGACAGACAAACAGAGAGTGTATGTGTGTGTGTGTGTGAGAGAGAGAGAGAGAGAGGGAGATAAAGAGGGCTTCGGCCCCCTTCAACCAAAGAGAGAGAACGAGAGATACAAAGACAGAGAGTGAGAGTGAGAGTGAGAGACAGAGTGTGAGAGAGAGCAAGAGAGAGGGATAGAGGGGGCTTCGGCCCCCTTCAACCAAAAAGAGAGCGAGAGATACAGAGACAGAGAGCGAGAATGAGTGAGAGAGAGAGAGAGAGAGAGAGCGAGAGGGATAGAGGGAAGTAGAGAGGGCTTCGGCCCCCTTCAACCAGAAAGAGTCAAAGATACAAAGACAGAGAGCGAGAGTGAGAGAGAGAGAGAGAGAGAGAGAGAGAGAGAGTGAGAATGAGAGTAAGAAACAAAGAGTGTCAGAGAAAGGACTTACCTACCGCCGCCGCCGCTGGAGAAGCAGCCCGCCGCCACCGGAGAAGCTTCATGCCGCTGCTCGCTTTCGTCGTTGCCGGGGGAGAACATGGGGGGTTCGTGTTGGGGAGGATGCAGGGAATTAAGGTTTGGATCGATCGGGGGAGGGAGCAATGGGTTTATAAGTGGGTGGGCCGGTGGGCTGGTTTAGGTTTTGGGCCAATTTAATCCCCAAATGCACCGGATGGGCCATGTTCTTATTGGGCCGGGCATTTTGAGGCTCGGTTTAAGGCGCTCGAGGCGCTGAAGGTGGGAAAGGCGCACCTAGGCGAACACCTAGGCGAGTGAGGCGTTTCCTGCAATCGCCTAGGCGAAAAGCAGGAACGCAAGGCGCCATACCAGCGCCTCACCTCGCGTCGTCACCTAGGCATTTGCCTCAGGCACCTTTGAGAAGTGGAAATGTTCTCCAAACACTGGTAAAGATATTCCAGTTTTTCTTGCTCAGAAGCACTATTTAACAAAGAATGGGAGCATGGAAAATACAATATAACAAGCACAAACATTTGTTTAATGTAGTTTCAGCAGGAATAGTAATCAATTTGTAAGCAAGAAACATCAGATATATCCAAATTAGAGTGAGGCACAGGAATTGGACTAAATGTGGTGCTTATGGCTAAACAGCTGAAAGAAATTCAGATGAAATTATGTGAAAAAGAAATTTCACATATATCTGTTCACAGAAATCAGATAACAAAAACAACCTTCTCCAAGATAGATGGCTCAGTCGCATTCGCCAGCTCAAGTAGGCGAAACAGGCCGATTGCAAAGAACCGGCTGTAGCTGAAGTTCCCCTTTTCAGCTCTTACAGCAATATTTTTCAAAACTCCCTCAACCTCCCCTTCTCTTGATGGGAAATCAACTAAAGAATTGGCATTCTGGAGACGGGCCCACTCTTCCAATTTCTGAGCATCAGATCTGTAAGTAACAGAATCCAGTGAATCACTTTATGTACTCTGGATAAAAGATAAAAGAATACTTGAATGTTAAACCCCATTGTGGAGAAGAATATTCCTTCCATATTTCCAAAAATTCCTTTGTAAAAGAATGTTTAAAACAATCAACAATCTTCAAATCAGAATGGTGATAGTTTAGAGTATTGGGAAACAATGTGTGTCCCAGAAAAAAAAGAGGCAATTTGTATCCACTCATTGATTAATGAAAGACAGAGTGAGCCTGCCAAACTTTCTTCACAGCCAATAGACTGACTTATGTGAATTGTGTAGTCAACTTGTAACGTTTGGCATGAGTCAAAGTAGGTTGGAAACCATGAGAGACACAAATAGTGAGCAAAGGACATTGTAAAATCAACAAGATCAGCATTTGCATACACCTTTGAGTCAGATTTCAAGGTTCCCAGATTTTCTGGAGCAGCTAGAAGAAGAAAAGCACAAACAAATGAAAAGTAGTCACATCAGGGTTCCAGATTTTTTCAAAAGCCAAACTTCTAAAAATGTCCAAGTGTCAATCTCACATCCACTATCCATCCTTCCATTAGCTTTTGGAAAAATCTATAGCCTATCTTATAGAAGGTGATTGATCAGTTGTTGGCTGTACTTTTTTGACTGGTTTAATCTTTATGTTTGGTTCTTTGTGGTCTAGTTTAACTTTACATTATCCTTGCCTACTCCGATCTTTGCATGCGATTTCTCTAATCAGTTACCCAGTTGCATCTTCCGTCACAATAAAGAGCTCTCCTAATGGGTTACATACTTTCCTCAGTAAGGTTCCTATCTTCGTGACAGCCAAAGTGACACCTCCTATCAGGGTGGATGACTCCTTCGTGAATGGTCTCTAAATTTGTGTGATATCATGAAGTAGGGTGCTTGAGCTTAGATCGCAGGGATGAGACTGCGAACATCCATTGGAATTAGAGGATGTCAAGTGGAGTTCCCTCAAAATTCTGCATGCTCAAACATAGTCCCTGTGTAGATCCATATCATTTCCTATTTCCCTACAAACTTACAGAGGCTCTATTCATTATGAGAGTTTCCAATTGTAGCGATGTAAACCATGTTTTCTGATGTAAATTTAGGCATACATGTCAATAAAAATCTAAACGTAGAAGATTTACAAGTGTACAGACTACAGCTTCAACTATGACTACTATTTGGCTCATTACCCCGAGAATTTATTGATCCCTAAAATGCTCTTGAGAAAGAGTTTACTTACCGTTATATATAAAATGATCTTGGGAAAGAGCATCTCATTCAGCTAACTTGGTTAATGCTGGGGTCATTATCTTCATGTGTGCAAAATGATGTACAGTTCTGTTCATATCTTGCCTAAACAAGATTTAGATACTTGGAAAATCTGGCCTCCCACAGCCTTGCGCATCAGTCAAGATAAGGCCATAGTGTAAACAAATGCTGCCTAAAGTACCAAAAATCTTATCTGTCATTCACAAGTAAAGTTTTGCATAATTTTTACTTGGGGCAAACATACACTATTGATCTGTTAATGACAAAATTCAGACTGACAAGTCTCTGAGTTCCTTTCTCCTTCTCAAGCCTTGCCCCCATTAAAGATGGATTGGTTATGGATCCATGCAAATTTAAAAGAGATTTGAGCAAATTCTGTTGCAGACAGTTGATGCCAAGACTCCCCTTACTTAATGCTACAAACTATAATTTGAAGGCAGTATATCCAAGTATGAAGACCGAAATGTAATCAGAATGTGCTGAAGATGTTATGCAGGAAGATGTGCATATCCATGGTCCTTTTCCATTGGTTAGGTACGCAGTATCATCAGCCTTTTATGTGTCTGACTCTAAAATCTTACACAAAGAATGGGTGGATAAAATGTACTAGGTAAATATTTCTATCTCCATTAAGGCTCCAAGATGGAGCATCTTGCTAAACTTGAGGTAAGAATTGGCAAGTTTAAGAGATCCCTATTGAACCAAAACGGACTGGAGTATGGAATATGTGACTAAGTAGCTAGGCTTCTGATTAAGGTGTGGTCTCAATATATTATCCTGTGAATCAGTGGTCAAAGATAAGATTTTTCTTAGAGATTTTTCACCAACTCTATAAATAAGGTTCAAAACAGAACAGCATAGGAGATGTTGAATACCTGTATTGCTCAGGATCTTCCTTTAATGCCTGGACATAGGCTCTGAAAATCGTGTCTCGATCATCATTGCTTGGATATCCTTCCATCAACTGGTCATAGACAGTGACGAAGCCAAGCGCAAAGACCGGATCATACTGATATGTTCTCTTGTACCTCATCAGATGCTGCTGCACAAGGAGCTCTTGCAACACAGTATTGTATACGCTTGGAATGGGCAGCTTGTACGACTTAAGGAAATTCAGCTTTGTTTCTGATACAGTGGGCGGCACATCTGTATCAAAAAGGGAACATATAAGTAAACACTTTTTTGACGAATAATCATCAGCAACATGCATTTATCAGCACAGACACAATTCCTTTTCTCACTAATCAAAAATACTGAAATAGAAGGACAAAGTGACAGGTGAAAATGCAAATTTCATCAGACTGACAGACGACAGTGAAGAAATTATTATTCTTCCTTTCTTATTAAGACCAAGAGCACTCCAAATCAAGCAAAGTTTTGAAATATTTGCAAATTCCATTGAGGAAAATGACTGCATGTGTGTAATTGAAGAAGGAATGTCACGATCAACAAAGTTGAAACAATTGCATATTATGTACAACTGAATAAGAAAAATGCTACAATCAGCAAAATGGCCGTAAGAAGAAAGTTGCTACAATCTATACCATTGCTAACCAGAACTAATTGAGCAGTGAAATGCTATAAGAAGAAAGCACAAGCTTCCCCACAAAATTGATTAAAGCGTCGTCTACATTGACATAGAACACTGGAATCGCCGGTTCCTTTTCATTTGGATTAATGTAAAATACCGAAATGTCCGGATTCCTTTAGCTTGGATAGTCGCAAACTACTGAATCCTAAAATCACTATCGACATTTTACAAAAGAATCCGTGACTTGGTTTCTTCATCAAAAATGGCCGTAAACCAAGTCCAGAATTTCTGCTTCCGCTAGCGTTAGAACCAGCGACTAAAAATCCAAGGATCCCACTGTTTTTCGTCAATCCAAACGAACCTCAGCAGAGTACCACTTCGGAGTAAAAAATCTCAACGTTTCACTGGGGAACACCGCAAAAAGGGAACTGGAACTGTTGCAAGGCCCAGAAACCCTCACCTCCTGTGGCGGCGGCGGCGGCGGCGGCGGCGGCGGCAGCGCACCGGATGACCACGCGAGAGCTCGAGTTCGCCGCCTCCGCCCGGAGGCGGAAACCGGCGAAACGGAGGAGGGGGAGGCCGGAGGTCCGGGAGGGCGACGCCGGGGCCCTCCTCTCGGAGACTGGCCCCGGCGCCGCGAAGGGGAGCGACGATATCGACGCCATTTTGGGGCCGAGACTGGAGGGAGGTTTAGTGTTAGGGTTAGGGTTTTTCTCCGGCGAGCAGGGGGTTCTCCTGGGGGTGATGCCTCGCCGCCGACGGGGTTCCCGGCGGAAATCGCATCCGCGGAAGTTTCTACGAGGAAGAGAGGTCAGAAAGGAGGGTCTTATCCGGTATTACGAGAAACGGGGAATGTCCAATGGACATGTTACACGTGGTAGGGCGACTCGGTGGGCCCCCGTGGTTTTCCAGGCTTGAGGGTTCAGCTAACCAGTGGTCCCCACTCTTTCGATTTGTGGCTCTCCGAGTGACAGAGGACCATCTGATCCGTGTGCTCAACAATTTGCTGCCGCTAAGTGACAAATGAGAATCCAAAACAGCCAAAAATCATGCTAAGCTGGGGTGCCATTTTTTTGTCACTTTTTTCCTGTTTAATTTAAAAATAGAATCATTAAAAATGTAAAACTTGGGTTGAGTATTCTCATTTTTAGAAGAGAACGGCTTAATGCATCAAGAGGAATTCACATGGATTGTAATCCGATCTTTTCTTTTAACTTGTTTGTATTGTTTGATCTAAATGATACTAAAATTGAGCTGGAGTTGACCCCAAATTTTAGCAATTTTACTTTGAGAATGCACACCCCATGCACTCACTACCTTCTATCAAATTTTAGAATGGATGGAAACCCGAAGCTATTGCAATCCCTGCGAATTTACAATGCCCCCACTCAGTTCAACAAATCTTTCTCGTTCTTAGAAACACTGAATTTAAATTTATAATATACCACATTTTATTTGTCTAATCTCAAAATCTGACTGGTGGGATAAGAGAGGCAAATGAGGTGGCAAAAAGAGTGACGTTGTAATATGATCTTTAGATCCTATAACACCTATTTTTCATTTCTTCTCCAATAGAAAGGATGCAATAATATGATTTTGTAGTACCTGCATTATCTTTTATCATCCTAAGATTATTTTGCTATGCGCTTCGAATTTGTGTTTGAAATAACGGACACGGCTATACGTATTTCTCGTCACTGTACATTTTAGTCTAACTACCTAAAAAGGACACACCCAATGCACAGGGCTCCTGCCACTGTGGCGTGTTGAGAAGGATCTATGTACGCATCTTTACTCCTGTTAAGGTTGTTTCTTAGATTCAAATATGTGATTTTTAAGTCACAATGAGACAATCTTTATGGTTGCTCCCAAACCCATCTTCACAATGAAAAATTTTAGTATGACCACCTCATTAATATATATCTTAATTAACTTAAGTATCTTTTTGATGGTCCTAATTTCATAACTTTTGGACATTTTTACAAAAGTCATGCCTCTATGAGTACACTGTTATCTAAAATCTGAAATTAATGGATTCAATTTTTAATTGCTCTAGTTAATTAGGTCTTAACAAAGCTTTGATACTTGGCCTTGGAGAAGTAAACGTTGACCCTGGTAGCCTCAGCAAGGAGACTCCACCCTTATTTTTTGGCCCATTCGATAACCGTATTGACCCACTAGTTGCTAAGGAAGGTGTTTACTCAGCCAGAGGTATCGGGGTGGCCGACAAAGTGGGCCATCGAACGCGGGGAATTCGATATTTCCTTTAAGCCGAGGATGGCCATCAAAGGATAGACTTTGCTGATTTTATTGCCGAAATGACAATGGCAAACGACTCTGTTTTGCAGCCGAAATCTATCCCCATTAGTCCAGCCGAATGCCCAACTAGGATTCCTAGTCCCTAGGAGCTAGGCTAGGAGCTCCATGTGGGTGGCTCCGCCTACTCGGCTGGGAGTGGTGTCGGATGGATCCTAGTATTCCGGATGGAGCCTCTCTTGAGTATGCTCTTTGTTTCAGGTTTTTGCCACCAACAATGTGGCCATATATGAAGCACTTATCTCTGGCATCCGGGTGGCGTGCCAGATGGATATGCAAAGGTTTAACGTCTACAGCGACTTTCAGCTAGTAGTTAATCAAGTCCTCGAGGAGTACGAAGCCAAGGATGCCATTATGGTGGCTTACTTCAGGTAGTGAAGGTCATTGCGGATGACTTCAATTACTTTAGCATCAGCTGGGTTCGAGGTTTGAGAATGCTTAGAATAATGCCCTCTCCTACCTTGGGTCAACTGTTGGGGGTGGAGGTAGGCGGGCAGTCCTTGGGGAGGTGTTGCAAATACCAAGTACTAGTTCATCCAAGTCGATAATGCAAGCCGACTCGTCTGGAGCCAACTTATGGATGACCCCAATACAAGCTTACCTCCTCCGAGGAGAGCTTCTGGCTGACCAGCAAGAGGCTCAACGTGTCCAACTACGCTCTGCGTACTTCCTCCTCATTGATTGTGTATTGTACTAAAGGTCCTTTGGCCGGCCATTGTTGCGTTGCCTGGCCAAGGACAACCTCGACTATGCTCTTTGGAGGACATGCCGGGGGCTAGGCCTTGGCCCAAAAATTGTTAAGGCAGGAGTACTGGTGGCCGACTCTTCTCTACGATGCCATGGACTATGTCCCCAGGTGTGATAAATGCCAGTGGTTCGGGCCCTTACTCCATCAATTGGCAACCATCGTTGGCCAACCCCTAGCCCTTTGCCTAATGGAGGATAGACATTCTGAGGCCTTTCCCCCTAGCCTCGGGACAGAGAAAGTTCTTAATCGTTGTTGTGGATTATTTCACCAAATGGGTAGAAGCTGAGCCCCTGGCGACCATTACCGACGACAATACTTGGAACTTCGTCTAGAAGTCCATCATATGCCGATTTGGTATATCTCCAGAGTGATCATAACCGACAACGGCAAGTAGTTTGATAGTAACTGGTTCAAAAACAATTGTGCAACCTTCAACATAGCCCACAAGTTCACTTCGGTCGCCCATCCACAAATGAACAGGCAAGCTGAGGTCACCAACTGAACCATTCTACAGGGGTTGAAGATCACCCCGGCAAAGCAAAGGGCTGAAGGGTGGACGAATTGTCGAGTGTCATGTGGGCCTATCGGACGATGAGTCGAACTCCAATGGACGTAAACCCATTTTGCATGACATACAGGGTCAAAGTAGTCATCCCAGTTGAGATCGGCATCCCCTCACCCCGGCTTCTGGCCTATGAGTAGTCGGCTAATGATGAGGCATTGAAGGACCGACAGGACCTCATCGATGACATGAGGGACAAGGCCCGCATTCGTTCTCGCAGCATACCAACAAAAGATGGCCATATATCATAATGCCCAAGTCAAGACAAAAAGCTTTCAGGCTGGAGATTTAGTGCTCCTAGACGCTCACGCCTCTCGGGCGACTAAATACTCATGGAAGTTAGTCCCAAACTGAGAGGGACCCTACTGAGTGAGAGAGGCTGTCCGCAGAGGAGCCTATCGTCTAGAAACACTCAGGGGGCAACCCATCCCAAGGATTTGGAATGTGGAACAGCTTCGCCGTTATTATGTATAGAGCCGACTGGCTTGAAGGCCGATTATAAATTGTTTATTTTGAAAATAGTGAGTAGACGGATCGCTTGTCTATGAACGATGTACTTCATCATATAATGCTCTCACTTGACCGAGAGGGACTTGTCCCCTTAGAAGAATTTTGGCCCACCAAGCATACCCCGGTAGTTGGTCGGTATTTAAAAAAAAAAGGGGAAGCAAAAACAAGATTTCACTCCTCAGCAGCTTATACACCATCCGCGCCAGCATTGTCCTCATCCGTGCTGGTCATCGAGGCGTCGGGTGTCACTGTAGAGCCTACAGAAGTCCCGCCACTGCGAGTTGCAACTTCAGAGTCATGGACGATGGTGTAGACAAGCTAATTTTGACATCATTTCGAGTAAATTTCATATCATATAATAATGCCTCAGAATGGTCTGATATTTAATCATTGGTTAATTTTTATTGATCCTTTTAGGTTAATTATCTAAATAGTGTCGGGTCAGACAGACATAATTTAAGTTAATTAATTAAATTGATTTTAACTCAAATTTTAATTAAAATATGAAGAAGTCTAAAAGACGTCGACCTGTGCATACACCATTTAGAGTTTATTCTTATTTTGATATTTAAATTTGAATTTTAATTAATTGATTAATTAGCTAAAAGGCGTCTTCCAGGCACGACGCAATTTATGTTTCCTAAGTTGTTTTTATCTCTTTTCCCGGATGTTTATCCTTATCTTAATTAATTTAAAAGGCGTCTCCACATGGCGATGTGTTTTAGATATCCACACGGCAGTTACAGTATCAGCCTCCACAACAGTAGTATCAGCAACATCAACAGTACCAGCCGCGCGCACCGCCGGCATATTACAATGTCCCTCCTCCTACTGATTACAACCAGCAGAGAAGACCCCCAGACCTGAAGAGGGCGGAGTATCCAGTCCTGCCAGAGTCCTTAGCGGACATTTTCAGTGCTTTAATGGCAGCCAATGCCTTGGTCCTGCCAAGAGAAAAGGCAATCTGGTCCCAAAATGCCGACACTTCGAAGTATTGTTACTTCCACAGACAACCTGGATACACAATAGACACCTGCTTCCAATTCCGAGATTATATCCATGATCTCAACGAACAGGGAGGCATAGACTGGGAAGAGATGAAGAAGTACATATCCGCCTTGAAGGCAAGGAGACCACCACAACAGCAGCAGCAACAACAACCAAGAGCACCAGTGCAGGCAGCAGCGCCACCAAACATGGGTATAGTGCAAAACCCACTTCCGGAGCCTCAAAATCAGAACCAAGTTGCCCCTATTCTGACAAGTAGCCGATCTGAGGCTAATCGAGGGCAACAGTGGAATATAGAGGACTCTTCCTCTATTTATTCAACAGGCCACACTTCAGGCACCGCAGAGCAACCACCACGCCGCACCATCCACATACCTAGGCCACAGCCCATTACCATCAACCCTATACCCGCACCCGCATACCACTCACCCGCACCCACTAACCCATTACCACCGCCCACTTTCCTCAAACCTATTGCTCCCTACGCCACTACGCCTCCATTAAACAACCCCCCACAGGCCAATTACGCACCCCTCATGCCATCCAAACCACTACTTCGCGTACCATTCCCCACTTCACCCACTACCACTACCGCTTACCCGAATCCCATCCAGCCATCTAAACCCCTACTCCGCATGCCATTCCCTACTCCATCCGCACCAACCACCTACCCTTCCACCATCCAACCTTCTAGGCCTCTTATCCGTACCACGCCACCACCGACTAACCCCACACCATCACCTGTATACCAACACTCCACACCATCTACACTATCCATTAACCTTGCGGTGCTCAAGCTATCACCCGACCCTTCCACAACTGAGGAACATGCGCTCCGGAGTGGGAGGATTTTCAACAAAGTCTTTCCTCAGTCAACAATCAAAGACATCTCATCACAGCCGTCGGAGGAAGCACACCATGATGAGAGTGCACCAGGCACTCAATATGATTTATTGAAACATCTGGACCGAACACCGGCACGAATCTCTGTGCTTGAACTGATAAAAAGATCGAAGACCCATCAAGAGGCTTTGATGGAATATCTACAAAAAGTAATGGTCAACGAAGACGTGCCGGTGGAGAAGATTCCCACACTACTAGTTCCTCAGGGGGATCAGCCCTCTATCTCATTCCATGTCTCGGAACTAGCACTACCAGCAGCTAGAAGCATGGCTGTAAGTATCACAGTCAACATCTGCAAGAAGGCTGTGGATGCGTGTCTGGTTGACACAGGGGCTTCGATCAATGTTTTACCTCCGAAGACCCTGGAATTGTGCGGTGTGCCCAAAGAAAAATAGTTGCCTAGCCCTATCTCCGTTATAGCTTATGATAATTCCACCCGTTCCCCTCTGGGAATGGTCTATTTGAAGGTGGAGCTAAGCCCTGTAAGTCATGCCGAGGTCGAATTTCATATTCTAAAAATCGGTCCTTCCCTGAATGCCATTTTGGGTCGTCCTTATATAAAAACCCTCAAGGCGATTCCCTCTACGAATCATCAGTGCCTCAAATTTCCCTATAAAGGACGAATTATCAAAGTTACGAGCATGCCGATCCTTGCTGCTGCTCACTCTCTAAATACCAAGCCCACTTCTTCACCTGGCCGACAACCTTTTCTGTCGGTATTACAAGTCTACCATCTAGTGGCTGATCCTTTAAAGAACGCCACTCTTACTCCTTATCCATTGAATGTCATAAAGAGGGGGAAGTGTATGAGTACCCCTGGATGGAAAATAATGATGAAGAATGGTTATCAGCCTAGAAAAGGTCTGGGGACACAGTTACAAGGAAGAACCACTCCCGTCAAGGATCACCGAGGGACACCTGGAAACGGCCTAGGCTATAGGCCGAGAAAAGTAAAGCAGGACATTGTTCAGCAAGAAGAAAATGAAGACGGCCAGAACGTCTAGGAGACAATGTCTACACCACACAAAGAAGGTCGAGACCTCTTAACATGGACTCTGTACACACATTTTGTAAAGGGGCCCGTAATCAATCATGACAACACGGTGGTCATTGTTGACACGCTAATTTTGATATCATTTCGAGTAAATTTCATATCATATAATAATGCCTCAGAATGGTCTGATATTTAATCATTGATTAATTTTTATTGATCTTTTTAAGTTAATTATCTAAATAGTGTCGGATCAGACAAACATGATTTAAGTTAATTAATTAAATTGATTTTAATTCAAATTTCAGTTAAAATATGAAGAAGTCTAAAAGACGTCGACCTATGTAGACACCATTTAGAGTTTATTCATAAATTTGAATTTTAATCAGTAGATTAATTAGCTAAACGACGTCTTCCTGTCACGACGCCATTTAGGTTTCCTAAGTCGTTTCTATCTCTTCCGGATGTTTATCCTTATCTTAATTAGCCTGAAAGGCGTCTTCAAGTGGCGACGCATTTTATCTAGTTACAGATAAAGATAAATTTTTCCCGGATGTTTATCTTTATCTTAATCAATCTGAAAGGCGTCTCCCAGTGGCGACGCGTTTTAGATAATTACAGATAAAGATGAATTAATCTGTATTTATCTGTTGGTTAAGCTGGATAAATCTCAAGATTTCTTCATGTAAATCCGCAGATGCAAAGAAGTCTATAAATACCATGTCTCTAGAATGAGTGAAAAAAAAAAAGGAGAGAGTGATGTTGAGCGATAATTAGCAATTATTTTAGTGGCGATTGGAGCAAAGAAGCTTGAAGACATCCGAACGCCGAAGTGCTGCTGCTTCCAAGAATCTTTATCCGTCCAAGATCTATTGAAGACCAAGGCTTCCAGGGGCCATCCAGCATTAGCTTTCAATTCATTCCCACATATTTTTCACATTTTCATCCCCATTAGTCTTACATTCTTCATCGCATCACTCCATGCAACACACACAACACTAGCATCATTTTCAAAACCTATTTGTTAAAGGGGTTTAAAAGACCATCCCAACAAGTGAGTTTACCTGCTTAGTTGCATGTCTAATTTTTTCTCTGGAATGGATACTACTTCTTCCTAAGTTCTCATCATTGTTCTTTATTTCTTTCTATTTCTTGCAAGGTACAAAGGAGAATTAAAGGGAGGGAATCAACAGCAAACAACAAGGAATCTGGACGATCCTCAAAACTCAATAGCAGCCAAAGCAAGAACAAAGACAAGAAAGGGCTCTCTTTCTTCAGCTGGCTGAAGGAGGGGAACCAAGAACTTAACATCTCCCACGTCCAAACAGGTAGGCGATCAAATCTTCTTTTGGAACTTTTTAGTCAAAAGTTTCTGGCGATCACATCACTTAGTTTCTTTTTAGTAGGTTTATTTTGCACTTAAACAACATAGTTTTTCATGATAATCACACACCCATTTTAAGCACTCACAGCTTTTTTTGGCGATCACGGTGGTCTCGCCATCTTTTAATTCTTTGTTCTTGCTGTTATCAAACGGGCACCCACGGTGCACCACTTGTGTCTCTCGACACGCCCTCACCAATTGGTGAGTTTTTAGCTTAGTTGATTTCCTACGTGCACCACGTGCACACTCCTACGGCAAGATCTTGCCCTCCCCATTGGTTAGTTGAAAAGTTGTTTTTGTGATAAAGATTGTGTGATTGATTGGCATTCTAGTTGTTTATTTGATAAATCATCCTGTTAAAATTTAAAACAACAAAAAAAAAACTTTGCATGAGCTGATTATTTATCGTTTTTATCCTGTTTTGAGGAGGAATCGATCCAGAAATTCCTCTTGGAAAACTGCATCTGCCACTTGAAAAGCGTCCAGGAACACCGACACATTTCAAACTGCGTCGTCATACGAGGACGCCTTTCAGTCTCAAATTTTCCTGCTGTCTGCTGTCTGAGCTTCTGCGAAAAAAATAAGATTCTGTTTGAATAGCGTCGAGCAACAGCGACGCTATTCAGGCAGTTTTCTTATTTCTTCTTCAATTCTCAGATTTTGTGATCTGTGTGCTATTACCCATTGTGTATTAAGCATTAGAGGCCATCTAGGCTACAGGTCATACGCATTGAGGCTAACACCCTCCTCTTCTTAGGAACACTCTTCTTGACGTCTTCAACTCTCTCTGATTGGGTCGGTTCCTCGATCAGACTAGAGTAGTTGGCGTTAAAGACCTCCGTAAGTCCCCAAAATCAAGGTATTCCTCCTTGATCATCGGGCTGGTTGTACCAATTGAAGTCTCGGTTAGATTCCCATAACGTTGTAAGAGATAACCATAGAATATAACGGTGGACATTGAACTGAAACTAGGATCCTATCTCTTGAGCGAATTTGTGATTTAATTAAATCTAAATAGCCCAACAAGGAATCCTAAAATCACGTTAAACATCCACTTGTTTGTTTAATCTATGTACAACTTGTTTGCTAATTTCTGAAGAAAAATCTAACATCATGCTGCTTCAATCAGGCAAGGACTTGAGCATGGATCCCGATGCCATTGTCAACTACGAGGGAGATGCTAATGCCCCTCGCGATTCTGATTACCATTTCGAGAGCGGGAGAGATATTGATGCCTCCCGTAATTTTATTCCTTGTCCAGTTCGGTATGAGGGGAATGTCCGAACCCCTCTTTATCATCCTCATGAGCAATATTCTGATCCTCCCCCGCATGTGCATGCGGTTCCTAACCCTATCTTCGAGGGAGACATGAACCAGAATGATCCCTCATCTTCTGACCCCTCGGATCTTGTAAATGCTTTGGGAGTTCTTGCCTCCCGTCTGGACCCTCAACAGTTCGAGGCGATCCAGTCCATTCTAAAGGGGAAGACGCCCGTGCAGTCTGCCGAACCAAACCCTGTGGCTCCCCCTGCCATCCCTCAACAACCTCCTCATCATCCTCCCTTCATTCATCAAGCCATGGAAAGCCTCCATGTCTCAACTTCTTGGCTAGCTGGGCCGCAACTTTCCTCTTCTAGGCAACCGGCCAGACCGCTGACGCCTGCTTATCAAAATGCCCTCGGGCATGACGGAAGCTCTGCCGGACCTCCTCTTTATTGTCCTCCTTGTCCTACGTACTCCAGGCAACATACCTATTAAGTACCTCCACCTCCCCCTCCTCCCTAGGCTGATCCGACCACGCAAGCGTTGCTGGCAAAGATGGAGCGCATGGATGAACAATTCAACAACCTCCAGAAGATGATGGGGGTCAAAGCTGCACCATAGATCAATTTACCAAGTCTGCCAGTGTTCCACGTGCCACCCTCTGAGATGCCAGTATACCGAAAGTATAACGGTACTGGTAACCTCTTCACCCACTTGAAGGAGTTCATGTACGAGTCATCCTTCTGGCAAAACGACAAGAGGTCGTTGGCCTTTTTGTTCAGGAGATCTTTAGAGGGACCAGCCCTCGAGTGGTTCTTTTCTTTGGAACGCTCCGAAGTAGAGGACTATGGTATCGTCTCTCGAAAATTCATTCAACGATACCAGGACAGAGTTGCCCCCTCCCTGTCCATTACTGACTTAATAGCAGAGAAAATGAAGCCCGATGAGGAGTTCGTCAGTTTTGTCAACAGATGGAGGGGCTTGGCCGAGAAAGTTAATGATCACTTGTCTGAGTCGGAGCAAGTAAAGATGCTTATTTCCAACGCTACGCCTCAGTTCAAACTAGTCCTCTCCCTGAACAATCTGACCAGCATGGCAGAGCTCTATGAAAGAGCGCGGTACTGTCAGAATGCCTTCAAGGACACTACGTTCTCTAGCGTCTTTGATCCTCACAGACCTAGCAGGCCTCCACCTTGGAAACCTACGGTGCCAAATTCCCCCAGCACAGGTCCGACTACAGAGGGCATGCTCTCTCATGAGCAAGTTAGTAGTATGAACAACAACTCGCCCCAGTTTGTGAGGAGTCAACAGCAACAGTACCAGCGGCCACAGCAGCCGAACCAGCAGGGATACAGGCAGCAGCCAAACCCTCAGTATCAGCAGCCCCAGTTTTAGCGGCCCTAGCAGCCGAATCAGAATCAGCAACAGCAACAGCAACAATCACAGTAGCCGCCGCAATGGCAGTTACAGTACCAGCCTCCGCCATAGCAGTATTAGCAACAGCAGCAGTACCAGCCGCGCGCACCGCCGGCGTATCATAATGTCCCTCCCCCTACTGACTATAACCAGCAGAGAAGACCTCCAGGCCCGAAGAGAGCAGAATACCCAGTCCTCCCAGAGTCCTTGGCAGACATTTTCAGTACTTTAATGGCAGCCAATGCCTTGGTCCTGCCAAGAGAAAAGGCAATCTGGCCTCAAAACGCCGATACCTCCATGTATTGCTATTTCCATAGGCAACCTGGACACACTATTGACACCTGCTTCCAATTTAGAGATTACATTTATGATCTCAACGAGCAGGGCGGCATTGACTGGGAGGAGATGAAAAAATACATATCTGCCTTAAAGGCAAGAAGACCACCACAGCAGCAGCAGCAGCAAGTGAGAGCACCGGCACAAGCAACAGCACCACCGAACATGGGCATAGTGCAGAACCCGCTTCCGGAGCACCAAAATCAGAACCAAGTTGCCCCTATTCTGACAAATAGCCGATCTGAGGCTAACCGCGGGCAACAGTGGAGGATAGAGGACTCTTCCTCTATTTATTCAACGGGTCACATTCCGAGTACTGCAGAACAACCACCACGCCGCACCATCCACATACCCAGACCACAGCCCATTACCATTACCCCTATACCAACACCCGCATATCACTCACCCGCACCCGCTAACCCATTACCACCACCCTCTTTCCTCAAACCCATTACACCCTACGCCACTACGCCTCCATTAAATAACCCCCCGCAAACCAACTACGCACCCCGAAAGAGATCTATTTCTTGTCTTTGTTCTTGCTTTGATTGCTGTTGAGGATCGTCCAGAGTTCTCTGTGATTTGCTTGTTGATTTCCTCCCTTTTTGATTCTTTGACTCTTGCAGGAAATAGAAAGAAATGAAGGAATGATGAGAATTCAAACTTATGCCGGTTGGATGAAGCCTTCAATTGGATGAAGATTGGATGAGGAACGGACGCCGACTTCTGGAAACAGCAGCACTTCGGGGTTTGGACGTCGTTGCTTCGATCTTCAATTCGATATTGTTTCAACCACTAACTAATCACCAACTCTGATTCTAACTTTTTTCATCCATTCAAGATGCAGGGTATTTATAGACTTCTTCTGCATCCGCGGATTTACATGGAGAAATTTGAGATTTATCCATCTTAACCAACAGATAAATACAGATTAATTCATCTTTATCTGTAATTATCTAAAACGCATCCACCATGAGCGACGCCTTTCAAATTGATTAAGATAAAGATAAATATCCGAGAAAAACTTATCTTTATCTGTATTAGCTAAAACGCGTCTACATGTAAAGACACCTTTTACACTAATTAAGATAAGGATAAACATCGGGAAGAGAAGTAGAAATAGCCTAGGAAACCTAAAACACGTCGTCACTTACAGACGCCTTTTAGCTAATTAATCAACTGATTAAAATTCAAATTTAAACGTTAAAATAAGAATAAACTCTAAATGGCGTCCACACTGGTAGACGTCTTTTAAACTTCTTCATATTTTAACTGAATTTTGAGTTAAAATCAATTTAATTGATTAACTTAAACATGTCTGTTAAACCCGACACTCAAAAAGATCAATAAAAATTAATTAATGATTAAATATCAGACCATTCTGAGATATTATTATATGATATGAAATTTACTCGAAATGATGTCAAAATTAGCATGTCTACAGCTGCCTCACCTTGGCATCGTCTTTGCAAGGGAGTGAAATGAAATGGAACGTACTGAAAAGGTGATGCCAAGGTGTGATGAGACACGCTCTTAACATCACATGATTAGAATTTTTCTCAAAATCATCAATGAAGATAGTTCAAAGAAATCAATGGAATCAATCCTGTCTGGATGAGGTAGACAAGGAAATAAAATAAAGTCTATCAACCTCCACGGAGTGGGAAGTACCCCAGGTCATAGACACTGTAGGTTTCATCATGGGGAGCGTTTGCCAGCCAATGTGGACGTGCTACAACCATGATGGATCTTAAAAGAAAACAAGAAATATTGGATAAAGAGTCCAAGAAAGAATAGAATTCCAATGATATCTTCAAGCGAACCTCAAAGATAATCAAGATACTCAATTCAGAATGGAATATTTCATATCATGTTAGAGTTATTTGATTAATAGTCTAAAACTTAATCAGTAATTAATTCTTATTTCAATGATTTCAAAATCCTACATGATGCATGCTGGGCTAAAAGAAAAATATAAAGGCAAATAAAATATAAATTAATCAAGGATAATATTGTTAAATTGTCATTAATGAGTCAAGATACCAATTCTTGTAATTCAGTGCTAAGCCGAAACTCGTTTATCCACGCACCGTTTCACAAAAGCGGAATCATCGTCCCCACTAATTAACAATCCAACGGCCTATCCGTGCGATTAAGAATTCTTTGGAATTATCACTGTTTTTGTTGTAGGGGAACTCAAATTCCAGTTTCATCAAAATTACAAGGTCCTTGATATAGTCTAACAAATACATAACATATAGTAATGCAAATGAATTTACATGGAATAATACAAGGGTAGAAATAACCGTCTTTTTAGCCACGGTCAGGACTTTTTGACTCCGCAGTGGGATCTTCTCGATATTTTCAACTTCACTCAGGTTTTCTTGAATTTTCTGCATTCAAAATCATTAGTAATTCCAAACAAATATCCAATTTAAGCATCAAAAACCACAGAAGTTCGGGTAAATCACAGAAAGGCTTAAACGCGTCGTGTCGCGCAGACGCCATTCAATGTTAAAACGCGTCGCTGTTCCTCGACGCCTTTTACTCACAGAAACAGGTTCTTCTATTCGAATTCCAACTCTACCAATGCACATCCCTTTTCCAATCCGGAAAAATCTTCCTAGGTTCGTAATTCCTTCTATATAAACACCATTAAGTTGTTCCCAAGCAATCCTACCATAATCCAAAGATTCTACGTTGAGTTTTCTTCCAAGGTTTCAAAGTTTTTCAAAAATCTTCAAGGTTTCCAAGCTTCAAGAAGGAAGAACTCCGAAAAAGAGGATGTGTTCTTCAAACAAGAGGATGAAGATGTCGCTGGAAAAGATCTCCGATGTGGAGAATCACCTCATCGGAAGGAATCCCAATCTTCAAGTGTTAAATTAACTTCCCTTCAATTCTTGTTCCTTCATGTTCTTCAATTGATCTTGTTCTTCAAATTCTTCCTATTGTTTTCAGAATTACCCCATGTTTCCCGGCCCAAGAAAATTCACCTCTCTCCCTTGGATTCGTAAACTTGCAAAAAGTGTTAAGCTTTCCATGCAAGTTTTCATCTCCAAGTGGAATCTTCAAGGACTAGTGGTGCTTGCCAAAAACTACAAGAGTTCGAACGTAGATTGGGCGGCTATGGGTGCCTTGATCGAATGGTGGCATCCCCAAACTCATACGTTCTTCTTCCAAGACTTTGAGTGCACTATCTTTTTGGAGGAAGCGGAGCTTCTATTGGGTCTCCCAAAGACCAAAGATAAGATGGCTTTAACAAGAGAGAGAATCACCGGTCAACAATTGTTGACATCAATCATGAAGGATCCTTCAGAAGCTAAAGGATGCCTTACCAAAAAGGGTATCAATCTTGCAAAGCTTGCTGAGTGGACTCTATATGAAATTGATGATCTAAGGGAGGACGAAGCGGAGGATGTGACGAAAGCTTTCGTCACATGTCTTGCCGGTGCTCTATTCTTCCCTGCGCAGGATAACATCTTAGAAGATGATCAGGTCAGTGCTATCTGCGCGATCTTCGAAAGTAAATCCATTAGCACTGCACTCTTGGCTTACCTTTACAGCGGGCTTTTTGCGGCATCTGTGGGTCGTTCTCCCTATGGGTGCATGTTACTCTTTGCCTTGTGGGTTGAACTTCACTTCAAGTTTGAGTACTGCAAGAAGATGCCTCCAAAACCATCTCAAATTTACATGAATAGTCCGATCCACTGCATTGCCAACATTGTAAAGTTCAACGAGCACATGGTCAATAAAGTCCCAAAGCTCAAGACCCGAGCCGACTGGAGAGAGTATCTGAAGCTCATGACATCTGACATATTTGACTCGTCTCCACTCGCTCTTGTTGGAAAGCCTGTTTGGGTGCGCTGTGCAGCGGGAGCGGATCTCAAGTTGATTGGAGCCACCGAGTTCGTATTATACAATCCACATCGGTGCCTTACTCAGCTTAGCTTGAGCCGTCGTAAATTCCCCGAGTTCTCTTTTACATCCCCGATCAAGAAACGTGCCTTGGAATCCGACGAAGATTATGAAGCCACAGAACTTATCACTACTTTGTGGAACATTGGCTTCAGTTATCGTGTAAAATCCTCTAAAGATAGAGATAGAGGATTGAAATTTCCATATCTCAAAGGTCTTCATGAAATTCTTCCTTAAATGTCCTCTTTATTTTCTCTTTTTTTCTTTATGATGTAATAAAAGATTTCATTGAATAAAGAACTATTTTTCATGCCTTGAAACCTTCCTTAACTTCCTGTGATATGCCAATGATTTTTCCTTTAGCAAAAACTGGATTTTTCCTGAAAATTTGACAGTTCGGATTCTGTTAATGCAAAACGCGTCCACTAAGTAAGACGCCTTTCAAACATAATTCATTATCCATAAATTTAATTTAATCCTCAAAAACTCCGATTTAAGCTTAAATTGCGTCTGCAATACCTGACGCCTTTCAATTCTCTCTCCTACTGTTCCCAGGATTCTGCCATTAATTCCGTGATTAATCCCCTAAAACGCGTCTGGAAGAGAAGACGCCTTTCATTATCATGCTGCGTACGACTCTGACCAGAATTGGCGGTAACCTAAAACGCGTCAGTACAGGTGGACGCTTTTCACTCAATTTCAAACAGCTGTCATTGCCGCCTCAACTTATGCGCCCTAAAACGCGTCTATCTGAGTCGACGCTTTTTAGCTTTCTGTTTACAGACCCGCGAAGGCCCCCCTTTCTTCCTCACTTTTCTCAAAACTTTCTCTTTCTTCCCCTTCCTCTCCGAGCTCCGGCGACCGGCGAACTCCTCTCTCTCTCCCTCAAAACTCCCTCTTCTAGAGCCATGGAGCGCGGTGAGGGTTCTAGAAAGACCAAAGCCTTGGCCAAGAGGCGGCGGATGGTAGCTCCCTTGGAAGAAGCCCCGGAAGAGGTATCGGCTGCACTTGCCGAGGCGGCGGCGTTTTTGGAGGAAGAAATCCTTCCACCGGCGCCCGTGGCCATGGAAGAAGAAGAGGAGGGCGACCTCTACACAGTGAGTTTCCTATGGAATGAATGGGATGAAGAAAAGAGAGAAGAAAGGGGTTCTTCAAAGAATCCGGAATCGGATCTTGAAAGGCGTCCAGACCAGGTGACGCCATTCAAAAGGCGTCACCCTGGACCGACGCCTTTCAAGGTCAAATTCCAAATTTTAAATTAGGCAGAAAATAAATCTTAATTGCGTCAGTGCCTGTAGGTGCATTTTAAAAGACGTCCATATGTGCTGACGCCTTTCAAAATAGAACTGTTTTAATTCTGTTTTTATTTATTGCTGATCTCATTTTTTATGTTTTTATTTGCAGGGAGTGATGAGGTCCAGGATTAGCTGGGACCTAGTTGTAGCTGCGTACCGGGACTCCCGGACTTCCAGAAGGCGCACCTGCGCCGGATGGGGTTCGGCAAGGTCTTGGACATCGAGCCGTTTTGGCTCGATCTGGTCCTCCTGCATGCGTTGCGGGAGAGGTGGCATGCGGAAAGCCGGGCTTTCCTAATACCGTGGGGACATATGGTCCCCACCCTAGAGGATGTGACCAGGATTACTGGCCTCAGGGTAGAGGGCCGACCGGTGAGTGGGGTGACTTACCCCAACTACCAGGGATTGGCGGAGGCATTGTTAGGAATAGAAGTGTCCAGCCTAGGCAGAGAGTCTAGGATGGTCCCTAGGGTAGAGGTGGAGGCCGCCCTAGGACTAGAGGAGCCTCGGCGTCGATCAGACGAGACCCGGGAGGAGTTCAGAGATAGGTTAGCAGAGTCATCCTCCGCCGTATATTGTAGCGACCCTAGTCAGGGGGAGGAGGTAGATAGGCAGCTTAGGGTCTTTCTAGTTTTCTTTTTTGGTCGGTTGCTCTTCGGTACGAAGGGCGACCACATTCATTGTAGGTTTCTGTATTTGTTAGATGACTTAGATAGATTAGGAGAGTATGTCTGGGGTGCGGCCCTTCTGGCCCACCTGTTCGCCGATTTGTCTGCGGTCACGCCGGACCGCGAGACGACTGTCAGTGGCTTTTCGCCATTTCTCCATGTATCAAGTTATTTATTATTTGTTTATGCAATGCAATGTAATGAAATGATTTTTCTAACCTATATGTTCATGAATGCAGGTGTGGAGCTATCACTACTTCCCGCTCGGCAGAGCGAGGATTGCACGACCGGGCGCTATCCCATTGGCCTGCCGCTGGCAGCCAATCGTGGACACAGCCCCTCAGCATCACCAGCTGACGGCCCTCCGCCGTCAGTTCCTTGATTACCCGGAGCTCATGGTAAGTTCTTAACTTGTTCAATTAAATGTGATCTTTCCCTTATTAAATGCAAGTCATTTATATGAGTGCATCTAACCTATATGCAGGTGATCTGGCGCCCGTACCTCAGTATGGGCGAGGAGGGTCAGCCGTGGGTGACGGCTGGCAGGAGGAGGTTCGGCAGGCAGATGTGGCTGCACTGCTTGAACGAGATCGAGCCCCTCCGCCTCCGGCTTGTAATGAGGACCCTGGGCCTTCACCAGGAATGGATCGACGAGGAGGTCCCGGAGGGCGTCGGGAGGAGCATGTGGGGCAAGCAAGCCCTCACTGATTGGCGAGCAAAGTTCCCGGAACAATATGAAGATTGGCATCGCCGGGGTGTCCGAGTTGAGTCACGAGCGGAGAGTAGTGCAGCCTACCTCCAGCAGTATCGGACACATTACGCCGATCAGCTTCGGCCCCTCCGACCGCTCGATGTAAGTATGTTTTTATGCGTCTTTAATTTTATTATTATCTTGATTTATATTTGTGAATGAATGTATGTATGTGTGATATGCAGGATGAGCGCGATGCGGTCATCATCGACCTCCGGGGCTGCCTACATGATGCGGAGGCCCAGCTAGAGCAGGTCCATAAGGAGCTATTCGACCTGGTATGTATGCATGTTTATGAATGTTTTAATTAATTAATTGTTTTGAAGATCAACAACTGACAGTTTGTCTTTTGGTGCAGCGAGCCGTCTACACCCAGGCGGCTCCCCCTTCCTATGGAGTGTCATCATCTACTTCCTCTGCCCATGATGCTGCTCTGGCTGACCTCCAGAGTCAGCTTGCCTCCGCCATCCACCGAGCTTCCCTTGCGGAGGAGGATCGGGCCGCTCGAGTAAGTTCCTTCCCTTTGACTTTCTTTTCCGAATTTGATTCTCATTGCTTAATTGCCTTGGACTAATAAAATCTTCTTCTGCAGGTTGCTGAGCTTCAGGAGGCCCTTCGACAGAGGGATGCAGAGTTGGCAGAAGCATGGACTTCGGCTGCTCGCATTGCCGAGTTGGAGGCTCAGGTGGCGCGCCTCTCCACTGGAGATCTGGCACGACTCCAGGTTCGCCTAAAGATCCTGACGGAGGAGAGGGACCGCGACCGTCTTCGGATGGAGAGCCTCCAGGGCCGTCTTTCGGTTGCAGAGCATGAGCGCCGGACGGTGGAGGAGAGATACCAGCGAGCCCGCCAGCGGGCTATCGACCGAGGTCAGGCGAGTGCCTTTACCGCCAGCATCGCCATATCATCTGGCCAGGCAGGGCCAAGTGCGATGGGACCGCATCCACCTCCTAGAGCTCCACCGCCAGACGCCCAGGATGAGGCCCAGAGTCAGATGGATGAGGGGGCAGGAGAGAGCCAGCCTTGAGGAGGGATGCAGAGTTGGCAGAAGCATGGACTTCGGCTGCTCGCATTGCCGAGTTGGAGGCTCAGGTGGCGCGCCTCTCCACTGGAGATCTGGCACGACTCCAGGTTCGCCTAAAGATCCTGACGGAGGAGAGGGACCGCGACCGTCTTCGGATGGAGAGCCTCCAGGGCCGTCTTTCGGTTGCAGAGCATGAGCGCCGGACGGTGGAGGAGAGATACCAGCGAGCCCGCCAGCGGGCTATCGACCGAGGTCAGGCGAGTGCCTTTACCGCCAGCATCGCCATATCATCTGGCCAGGCAGGGCCAAGTGCGATGGGACCGCATCCACCTCCTAGAGCTCCACCGCCAGACGCCCAGGATGAGGCCCAGAGTCAGATGGATGAGGGGGCAGGAGAGAGCCAGCCTTGAGGGCTTTTGTACTTTTCTTTTCTTTTATTGTATCATGTACAAAACACCTTTTGATGATATATATATACATGAAACTTTTGGCCCCCAACCTCGTGTCTCATGTGTTTGTCTTGTGTCCTACACATCACTTAACAAACAGGTTAAGTATCTATTTAGGCTTAGCCCCTTGCCTGACCGAGTGAACGGTCGATCAATCTTTTCCTTCAATAAATGGTCAAGGGGCATAGCCTTTATCAACAAAGGTAATTGAATTATAAGCAAACTTAAGCAAAAATACGACATGCAAGCAGACAGATGCTCACTGAAAATAAAAGAAATGAAGCATACCAGATGCAATAAGCAAATGCCAATTGAAATATTTTTGTTGTTTTGAAATATCTTTTTTTTTTTTTGGGTTTTGAAATATGTATTTTTTGAATTTTGACATATATATATTTTTTTTATTTTGAAATATGTATTTTTTTTGGGATTTTGAAATATGTATTTTTTTGAATTTTGACATATGTATTTTTTTTGAAATTTTTTGACATATATATGTGAACTAAAAGACCAGCATGGTACTTAGATCAAAAGATCATATTCATTTATGAACTTAATTCCCAAACTGTTCTTCAACAATTTAACTTAAACCCATTGTGTTTGAACTTATGTTTCCATTCGTGATCCTATTTGATGATTTGACCCTTAGTCAATCTAAGCCATTCCTTAAGTTTGGAGTACGCCTCTTTAGAAAGAAAGGAAGAATAAGTTTAAAAAACCCATGAGAAGGTTCCGGAGACCTAAAAAGATGTTCCTTTCATACCTTAATTTCCGTTGGGGTTCGGTCATTTTCTTTCCGGAGTATTTATCGACTTTGCGTTCCCTTTTGTTTCATTTCATGGCCTTGATGTAACGTTTGTAATGTAATGGCCTTTTGATTTGATGTTTGGCTTTTGCCTTTTGCTTTTGCTTTTTCTATTCTTTTCTTGGGACGGATCTCCCCCATTTTTTTATGACGGCCTCCTACTAAGATGGCGGGTATTCTTGGTAGTCTATTCTAAGTCTCGTTCCAACATCATGGGCCGAGTGTAAAACAGATTTTTGCTGAAAAATGAATGATTTGTACTTTACACTTTTAGTCAAGCTTTCGGTATTCCTTAGGACTTGGCTGTAGGCGCCCGGAACGTCCCCCGCCGCGGCTGCGAGGCTTTGGAATCGAGGGTTCCTCTCCGTTCGTCTTAGCACTGTGGCGATTAAAAGGGGGGTTAGAATTTAAAGTGTGATCGCCAGGAGCATTATCTTTCGGTCCCTGTGCTCCGCAGGAGTGTAGAAGTTGATCGCGCGTTTTGTAGGAGCGGGAGATGCTGGTTCCTCCTTCTCTTCCTTCGGCCGGCCAGAGGAGGAGAGCCCGGTACTCTGCACACGTGAATGTGGTAAGGATCCCCTGAAAGAATGGACAAAGAAAGAATAACCCAATTAGGAATATTTGGTGCAGGATCTACTCATAAAGATGTAAAAAACTAACTGAAATCAGAGGGGAACGCACCGGATAGGTGGTGGGGAGGGAAGGTGACCATGTGTTATGGCCACCCACCTCCCGTTTTTTTTAAACCTCTGTGCGGGGGTAAGAATCACTAGGTCATCTTACGTGCATGCATGCAAATGAAGGGGAGTTGTGTGTGTGAAGAGTGAAGTGGTATTAATGATGCAATGGAATGAATAAGAAAGAGTAAAAAGGGAAAGGTTAGAAAGACAAGCCCGTTTCGGGATGCAGCATAAGCCTTCCCTCCTGGAGACTCCTTGCCAACTTCCTCAAGCCTTTCTCCAGGAAGTCCTCCTCCGAGAATCCTTCATAATCCTTTAACTCCAAAATCCTTTTCTCCAAATCCTCCTTTAATCCGAAGTCCTTAACCTTCTGCTCGAGAGGATGTGGGGGGTTTAAATAGGCGGAGGAAAAAAGGGGAGAAAACAGGGGTCTAAATCCCCGTAAATCACCCTTCAACCAATAGGGAGTGGTCAAGGGTTAGAGGTAGTGGACGCGGCAGTCGCCGGAGTGGGGAGTGGTCGGAGTAGTGGGGGACGAGGGCGGCGAGTAGAGGAGATCATGGGGAAGACGGAGTCAAGGGGGTGGTTAAGGAGTGGACGGCCAGGTGACATGCCTTCCATTCTTGTGGTGGAAGGCGGCCTGGCTGGCCTTCGAAGGGGGTGGAAGGCGAGGGGTGGCCTTCGAAGGAGGCGGAAGGCAAGGGGTGGCCTTCGAAGGTGGTGGAAGGCAAGGGGGCGGGCCTTCCACGAAAAGATGGTGAAAAGTGAAAAAGGCGGCTAAAACGGTGGAAGGAAAGGTAGCTGGCCTTCGAAGGGGGTAGAAGGCGGGGGGTGGCCTTCGAAGGCGGTGGAAGGCAAGGGGGCTGGCCTTCCACGAAAAGATGAAAAAGGTGGCAAAAAGGGTGGAAGGCAAGGTGGGTGGCCTTCGAAGGGGGTAGAAGGCGGGGGGTGGCCTTCGAAGGCGGTGGAAGGCAAGGGGGCTGGCCTTCCACGAAAAGGTAAAAAAAGGTGGCCAAAAAGATGGAAGGCAAGGTGGGTGGCCTTCGAAGGGGGTAGAAGGCGGGGGGCTGGCCTTCCACGAAAAGATGAAAAAGGTGGCCAAAAGGGTGGAAGGCAAGGTAGGTGGCCTTCGAAGGGGGTAGAAGGCGGGGGGTGGCCTTCGAAGGCGGTGGAAGGAAAGGGGGCTGGCCTTCCACGAAAAGGTAAAAAAAGGTGGCCAAAAGGATGGAAGGCAAGGTGGGTGGCCTTCGAAGGGGGTAGAAGGCGGGGGGTGGCCTTCGAAGGGGGTGGAAGGCGGACTGGCTGGCCTTCCACAAAAAAGGTGGCTAGAGTCGGGATTTGGTTAATGGGCCTAGCTGGTAGTGGGCTGAGATGGCTGAAATGAGGGGATTTTGGTGATGAAGGGCTAATGATGGGTTGGGTTCATGACCAAAAGGGTGGTCCAAAATCGGTGTCTACATTGGCATCTCTTGTTACTCACGAATCAAACGTGTCAGTGTGTGTAGTAATGTGTTTGAAGTTAAATTATCTAGACTAATAAGGGAATTTGAGTTTATAAATTTTCCGATTCCACTGGTCTTTGTACCATGCTGATCGACTCTCTAACCTAAGGGTAGTATTTCTTAAGATGTAAACCATTCCAGGGATGAGTTAGCTCTTCTCCTTCTGCATTAACAAGACGATAAGCGTTACCAAGAAAAGCGTGTGATACAACATAAGGTCCTTCCCAGTTGGGTTGGAGCTTAGAACGCGGACCACCAGGTTTTACAAAAATCCTTTTGACGACCATTTCACCGACTTTGAACTTACGTTCAATGACTTTCTTTTGATAAAAACGTGCTAGTCTATTTTGATAAACTTTTGCATGATTAGCAGCTGACCATCTTCTCTCGTCTAAGAGTTCCAATTGAGCAAGGAGTGCTGAACGATGTTCGTCAATGGAAAATTCCTTGTTCAATTGTACTCTTAATGACGGTATAAGGATCTCGTATGGAACTACCGCCTCCATTCCAAATGTTAAGGAATAAGGAGTTTGCCCAGTGGGCGTGCGGATTGAAGTTCGATAGGCCTATAGAGCCTCAACCAATTTTTCTGGCCAGTCAATGAATTTGTTAGATTTGCACGTCTTTTTGATGATTTTTATCAAAGTCTTATTTGTTGCCTCTGCTTGGCCATTGCCTTGCGGATAATAAGGAGACGAATGATGCAATGCAATTCTATACCTGTTGCAGAGATCCTTCAATTCTTGTGACACGAACTGCGGTCCGTTGTCGGTGACGATGGTGCTTGGAATTCCAAATCGGGTGATGATGTTCTTCATGATGAACTTGCAGACGGTTGATGCTTTGACTTCCGTGTACGCTTCAGCTTCTGCCCACTTGGTGAAGTATTCCGTTGCCATGAGAATGAAAGATTTTTGCTTGATGCCGGAATCTGGATTACCAAGGGGTCCAATGATGTCGAAAGCCCACATGGAGAAGGCCATGGGGAAGAAACAGGATGGAGTGAAGATGCAGGAGAATGAATTTTGTCGGCGTGAAGTTGGCACTTAGCACACCTACGGACATATCCTACACAATCTTCTTCCATGGTTGGCCAATAAAATCCTTGTCTAAGGATCCTCTTTGCTAGCATCTGTCCATTGACATGGCCACCGCAAACTCCACTATGAGCTCCTTCCATAACCTTCCAAAGCTCATCTTCGTCTAGACATCTCAGAAGAACTCCATCAAAACCTCTCTTGTACAGTGCTCCTCCAACTAGGGTGTATCTCTGAGCAACTCTCCTGATAGCTCTCTTCTCCTCAGTTGTAGCTTCCTCAAGATATGATTGATCTTCACAATATTTAGCAATTTCATAATACCATGGCTTCTGTTCATCATCCATCTCTTCTAACAGCTCCATCAACATGATTTCTCTCTTTTCCACGATAACTCCGTCTCTGACCTTCTTCAGCAACTTCTCCTTACTTCTAAGGAATGAAGGGTCTTTCACGGCGGGTGAAAGACGCCTATGAACTATAATTGATTCAGATTGTTTGCTGATTGGAAAATCAAGAGAAGATGCCAATGAAGCTAGAGCGTCAGCTAAGATGTTCTGATTCCTAGGTACATGGACAAAGATTAATTTCGTGAAAAGCTTTGAGTAAGCAGAAGTAAGCTCTTGATAAGGCTTGAGTTTGGGATCAAGAGTTCGATATTTGGTCAGCACTTGGCGAAGAATCAGTGGACTATCACCCACAATCCTGAGTTTGGTGGCACCATGAAAATGAGCAGCCTCGAGGGCAGTAAGGAGTGCCTCGTATTCAACTATATTGTTGGTGACTGGAAAGTCGAGCTGAAAGGCTTGTGGAATGGTGACACCTTCAGGTGATAACAGAACGATACCGATCCTTTTTCCATGAGAATTCAGAGCTCCGTCAAAATGCAGAGTCCACATATCATCTCTGATTTGATTTACGGACATCAGTTCTTCATCCGGAAACTCTGATTGGACTGGATCAAAATGAGGAAGGGGATGATGGGTGAGATGTTCCGTTATGGCATAGCCCTTGATCGCTTTCTGCTGAATATAAATGATATCGAATTGAGATAGAAAGCTTTGCCATCGTGCTAACCTATCAGTAAGAACAGATTTCTCCAGAAGGAATTTGATCGGATTCATCCTAGCGATGAGATGGACTTCATGGGCCAGAAAATAATGCTTCAATTTCTGAACAACCCAGACCAATGCTGCACATGTTTTCTCCATCGCTGTATATCTCTGTTCAGCGGGGTTGAGAAGTTTAGAGAGATAGTAGGCTGCCCTCTCTTTTCCTTCTTCATCCTCTTGTGCTAGGACAGCCCCCATTGCATCATCCATGACTGAAATGTAAAGTATCAATGGTTTGCCTGGAGATGGTGGTCTCAAAACAAGAGGACTTGCTAAATAGTTCTTTAATCCATCGAATGCCTCCTGACACTTATCGTCCCAATCGAATTTGACTCCCGGCTTGGTAAGCTCGTAGAACGGCTTACACCTTTGTGAGTGCTGGGAGACAAAACGGCGAATAAATTGCAACATCCCGATTAATCCTCTCAACTCTTTCAAGTTTTTGGGAGGTGGCATTTCTCTGATAGCCTTCGCCTTGTTGGGATCGATCTCAATTCCCCGTTTGCTGACAATGAATCCAAGTAATTTTCCTGAAGATACCCCGAATACACATTTCTTGGGGTTCATCTTTAACTGATACTCTCTCGATCTCTCTAATACCCTTGCCAAAACTTTGGCATGCTCAGCCTTCGTCTTAGATTTAACTAATAGATCATCCACATACACTTCCAGATCTATGTGCATCATGTCATGAAATATTGCCATCATAGCCCTCTGATAGGTGGCTCCAGCATTCTTTAATCCAAATGGCATGACAACATAGCAGTATGTTCCCCAAGGTGTAGTGAATGACGTTTTTTCTTGATCTTCTTCTGCCAGCTTAATCTGATTGTACTCTGAAAACCCATCCATAAATGATAAAGTCTCATAGCCAACAGTATTATCAATGAGTACATCAATATGAGGCAATGAAAAATCATCTTTAGGACACGCCCGGTTTAAGTCGCGGAAGTCAATGCAAATTCTGACCTTCCCGTCCTTCTTCATAACCGGGACTATGTTAGCCACCCATTGTGGATAAAGGACAACTCTAATAAATTTGGCTTTGTGTAATTTGTCGACCTCTTCCTTCATCTTTAGAGCCATTTGTGGGTGGAATCGCCTTAACTTCTGCTTGACAGGGCTAGCTCCTTCCTTTAATGTCAATCTGTGTTCAACTAAAGATGAGTCTAACCCCGGCATATCTTCATAACTCCAAGCGAAAGTGTCCTTGTAGTCCTTAAGTACTTGTACCATTGCCTTCTCATCCTCTGTAGAAAGATTTTTGCTGACGAGGACAACCTTAGGTTCGTCTTCAGTCCCTAAATTGATTTCTTTGGTGGGTTCTTCTACGGCAGCTAAGGGTTCATCGAATCTCTTCACTCCACTGGCATATGCCTCAGCCGCATCCTCGTCATCTTCCTCATCTTCAATAATGGGGTCTTTTTCATGTACTAACTCATACACCCCATACCCATCATTGACTGACTCATCGTCCATACAATCTTCTGGCATCTGAATCGGATTTTCTAAAAACTGAGGGATTAAAGAGAAAGAAAAGCATCTATCAGCTAAGTCCTGGAGGTATCTATCTGGAATTCGCCTACCCTTAGACTTCCTAGACTTCCTATCTTGACTAACCTGCCTAGAACTAGACTGCCTAACTTCATTAAACTCCCTATTATAACCTAATGAAGATGAAGCATGATAGAAATCCTGGGATACAAGTGGAAATACAGGAGAATCCTCCCGTGAGGAGGGGCAGAGTAGATCTAAGAGAGAATCTTGACCGAAAGACCCGCGCAATGGGGTGTGATCGGCCAAGTAAGAGGTTTCCTCAATGAGGATATGGGAAGAATTTGTTGCCAAATTGGCGTTTTTTTTTGGACAATAAAGGAGTTAAGCATAAAACAGGAATGAATACAAATAGAAGGAGAATTAGATGGAGGAAGTGGCACCAAGGCCAAGGGATTAGGGGGATCATACAGCAGTATGTCCCAGATCAAATCATACATCCTCTCTAAATCGAGAGGAGGTGGTGGAATGAGGTCCCGAGGGGACAGAGTAATCATAACGGGCGGAGCCCGTGGAATATCTTCAATAATGACCCGCAACCAAGTCGGGGTCAGGAGCAATATGCAAAACAAAGTATGGAGCATGAAAACATGAGAAGGATATGTCCCCCTCCAGAGCAGATATGTGGTGTAGCCAGCTTCATAGGGGTCATCTGGCTCCCCTTCATCAGTCTCTTCCGACAGCAATATCCATTTGTCAAAGATAGCACCGGGACTTTCAATCAGCTCATCAATTTGCGGCGGCCACTTTGGTTCTGCAGGATCTAGAAACAGTCTGTTCAGTGCAATGTAGAGGTCTCTTAGATCAAACCACTTGTACCATTCACATTCAGGATCATGGAATTTTCTCCTTTTCATAGGCCGCAGAGCCTCCAAGGATTGGTACGTGAGTAGTTCCGAGCAATGCCTAGCCAGGTCTCTCCCATATATATCATGGAAGTCAAAACACGAAGTAATGACCACCGTGTTGTCGTGGCTAATTATGGGTCCCTTTACAAAATGTGTATACAAGGTCCATGTTAGGGGATCCCGGCCTTCCTTAGGCGGTGTAGACATTGTCTCCCAGACTTTCTGACCATCTTCATTCTCTGCTTGCTGAACAAGATCTTGTTTCAGTTTTCTTGTCTTATAGCCCAGGCCGCTTCCAGGTGCTCCTCGGTGATCTTTGACAGGGGTAGTCCTGCCTTGTAATTGTGTGCCCAGACCTCTTCCAGGCTGATAACCGTTCTTCATCATTATTCTCCATCCTGGGGTACTCATGCACTTCCCCCTTTTTATGGCATTTAACGGGTAAGGAGAAATAGTGGCAGTTTTTAGAGGATCAGCCACTGGATGGTAGACCTGTAATACCGACAGAAAAGGTTGTCGGCCAGGTAAAGAAGCAGGTTTGATATTCAAGGAATGAGCAGCAGCAAGGATCGGCATGCTCGTAACCTTAATGATTCGTTCTTTAAAGGGAAATTTGAGGCATTAATGATTCGTGGAGGGTATCGCCTCGAGAGTTTTTATGTAAGGACGACCCAAAATGGCATTCAAAGAAGGGTCGATTTTCAGAATGTGAAATTCGACCTCAGCATGACTTATAGGGCCTAGCTCCACTTTCAAATAAACCATTCCCAGAGGGGAACGGGTGGAGTTATCATATGCTGTCACAGAGATGGGGCTAGGCAGCCACTTTTCTTTGGGCACACCGCACAGCTCCAGGGTCTTCGGAGGTAAAACATTGATCGAAGCCCCTGTGTCAACCAGGCATACATCCACGGCCTTCTTGCAGATGTTGACCGTGATGCTCAGAGCCATGCTTCTGGCCGCCGGCGGTGCTAGTTCCGATGTATGAAATGTAATGGAGGGATGATCCCCCTGAGGAACTAACAGTGCTGTAATCTTTTCCGCCGGCACGTCCTCGTTGACCATCACCTTCTGCAAATATTCCATCAGAGCTTCTTGGTGACTCTTCGATCTTTTAATCAGTTCAAGCATGGAGATCCGTGCCGGTGTTCGGTCCAGATGTTTCAACAAATCATACTGAGTGCCTGGTGCACTCTCTTCATTGTGTGCTTCCTCCGGGGGCTGTGATGGGCCGTCTCTAACTGTTGACTGAGGAAAGACTTTGTTGAAAATTCTTCCACTCCGGAGCGCATGTTCCTCAACCGTGGAAGATCCGGGTGACACTTTGAGTACCGCAGAGTTGGGTGGTGTAGGTGATGCGGGGTGTTGGTATGTAGGCGATGGCGTGGGGTTAGGTGGTGGCGGCGTGGTGCGGATTAAAGGTCTAGATGGTTGGATGGTGGATGGGTACGTGATTGGGGTGGATGAAGTGGGGAATGGTACGTGTAGTAGCGGTCTGGATGGTTGGATGGTGTCTGGGTAGGTGGTAGTAGTAGCGGGTGAAGTAGGAAATGGTACGCGTAGTAGTGGTCTGGATGGTAGGAGGGGTGCGTAATTAGTTTGCGGTGGGTTATATGGTGGAGGCCTAGTGGCGTGGGGCGTAATGGGCTTGAGGAAAGCGGGCGGTGGTAATGGGTTATTGGGTGCGAGTGAGTGATACGCGGGTGTCGGTAGCGGGGTGATGGTAATGGGTTGTGGTCTGGGTATGTGGATGGTGCGGCATGGTGGTTGTTCTGCGGTACTTGGAACATGACCCGTCGAATAAATAGAGGAAGAGTCCTCTATTCTCCATTGTTGCCCACGGTCAGCCTCAGACTGGCTGTTTGTCAGAATAGGGGCAACTTGGTTTTGGTTTTGATGCTCCGGGAGCGGGTTCTGCACTATGCCCATGTTTGGTGGTGGTGCTGCTTGTGCTGGTGGTCTCGCTTGCTGCTGCTGCTGCTACTGTGGTCTTCTTGCCTTCAGGGCTGATATGTATTTTTTCATTTCTTCCCACTCTATGCCGCCCTGCTCATTGAGATCATGAATATAATCTCTAAATTGGAAGCAGGTGTCAATAGTATGCGCAGGTTGCCTATGGAAATAGCAATACCTAGACGTGTCGGCATTCTGAGGCCAAACTGCCTTTTCTCTTGGCAGGACTAAGGCATTAGCTACCATTAGGGCACTGAAAATGTCTGCCAAAGATTCTGGGAGGACTGGGTATTATGCCCTCTTTGGGCCTGGAGGTCTTCTCTGTTGATTGTAGTCAGCAAGAGGAGGGACATTATGATATGCCGGCAGTGCGCGCAGCTGATACTGCTGTTGTTGTGGCTGCTGGTACTGCAATTGCCGTTGCGGCGGTTGCTGTGGTTGTTGCTGTTGCTGGTTCGGCTGCTGGTGCCACTGATATTGGGGCTGCTGATACTGAGGGTTCGGCTGCTGCCTGTACCCCTGTTGGTTCGGCTGCGGTGGCCTCTGATACTGTTGTTGACTCCTCACGAACTAGGGCGAATTGTTGTTCATGCTACTGACTTGCTCATGAGAGAGCGTGCCCTCAGTAGTCGGACCTGTGCTGGGAGCATTTGGCACTGCAGGCTTCCGAGGTGGAGGCCTGCTAGGTCTGTGAGGATCAAAGACGCTAGAAAACGTAGCATCCTTGAAGGCATTCTGACAATACTGTGCTCTTTCATAGAGCTCTGCCATACTGGTCAGATTGTTCAGGGAGAGGACTAGTTTGAACTGGGGCGTGGCATTGGAAATCAGCATCTTCACTTGCTCCGACTCGAACAAGTGATCTTTCACTTTCTCGGCCAAACCTCGCCATCTGTCGGCAAAACTGACGAACTCTTCATCGGGTTTCATCTTTTCTGCTATTAGGTCAGTGATGGACAGGGAGGGGGCAACTCTGTCCTGGTATCGTTGAATGAATTTTCGAGAAACGATACCATAGTCCTCTACTTCGGAGGGTTCCAAGGAAAAGAACCATTCAAGGGCTAGTCCCTCTAAAGATCTCCTGAACAAAAAGGCCAACGACCTCTTGTCGTTTTGCCAGAAGGATGATTCGTACATGAACTCCTTCAAGTGGGTGAAGGGGTTACTAGTACCGTTGTACTTCCGGTACACTGACATCTCGGAGGGCAGCAGGTGGAACACTGGCAGGCTCGGTAAGTTGATTTCCGGTGCAGCTTTGACCCCCATCATCTTCTGGAGGTTGTTGAATTGTTCATCCATGTGCTCCATCTTCGCCAGCAACGCTTGCGTTGTCAGATCAGCCTGGGGAGGAGGAGGAGGTGGAGGTACTTGATAGGCCTGTTGCCTAGAGTACGTCGGACAAGGAGGACAGTAAAGAGGAGGTCCGGCAGAGCTTCCGCCATGCCCGAGGGCATTTTGATAAGCGGGCGTCAACGGTCTGGCCGGTTGCCTAGAAGATGAAAGTTGCGGCCCAGTTGGGCGAGAAGTGATATGGAGGCCTTCTATGGCCTGATGAATGTAAGGAGGATGAAGAGGAGGTTGTTGAGGGATGGCAGGGGGAGCCGCAGGGTTCGGCTCAGCAGGCTGCATGGGTGCCTTCCCCTTCAGAATGGACTGGATCGCCTCGAACTGCTGAGGGTCCAGACGGGAGGCAAGAACTCCCAAAGCATTGACGAGATCCGAAGGATCAGAGGACGAGGGATCATTCTGATTCATGTCTCCCTCGAAAATGGGATCGGGAATCGCATACTCGTACGGGGGAGGATCAGAATATTGATTATGAGGATGAAAAAGAGGGGTTTGGACATTCCCATCATGTCGAACCGGAACGGGGACAGAATTACGGGAGGCATCAGCATCTCTCCCGCTCTCATAATTGTAATCAAAATCGCGAGGGGCATTAGCATCTTCCTCGTAGTTGACAATGGCATATGGAGCCATACTCAAGTCCCTGCCCGATCGGAGTAGCATGATGTTAGATTCTTTTTCAAGGATTGGCAAACAAGTTGTGGCCCAGCTGGCCGAGAAGTGATATGGAGGGCTTCCATGGCCTGATGAATGTAAGGAGGATGAAGAGGAGGTTGTTGAGGGATGGCAGGGGGAGCCACAGGGTTCGGCTCAGCAGGCTGCATAGGTGCCTTCCCCTTCAGAATGGACTGGATCGCCTCGAACTGCTGAGGGTCCAGACGGGAGGCAAGAACTCCCAAAGCATTGACGAGATCCGAAGGATCAGAGGACGAGGGATCATTCTGATTCATGTCTCCCTCGAAAATGGGATCGGGAATCGCATACTCATGCGGGGGAGGATCAGAATATTGATTATGAGGATGAAAAAGAGGGGTTTGGACATTCCCATCATGTCGAACTGAACAAGGAATAGAATTAAGGGAGGCATCAATCTCTCTCCCGCTCTCGAAATGGTAATCAGAATCGCGAGGGGCATTAGCATCTCCCTCGTAGTTGACAATGGCATATGGAGCCATACTCAAGTCCCTGCCCGATCGGAGCAGCATGATGTTAGATTCTTTTTCAAGGATTGGCAAACAAGTTGTACAGAGATTTAAACAAACAAGTGGATGTTTAGCGTGATTTTAAGATTCCTTGTTGAGTTATTTGGAGTTAATTAAACCACAAATTCGCTCAAGGGATGGGATCCTAGTTTCAGTTCAATATCCACCGTTATTTTCTATGGCTTTCTCTCACAACGTTTATGGAATCTGACCGGGACTTCAACTGGTACAACCAGCCCGATGATCAAGGAGGAGCACCTTGATTTTGGGGACTTACGGAGGCCTTAACGCCAACTTCTCTAGTCTGATCAAGGGACCGACCCAATCAGAGAGAGTTGATGACGTCAAGTAGAGTGTTCCTAAGAAAAGGAAGGTATTAGCCTCAATGCGTATGACCTGTAGCCTGGATGGCCTCTAATGCTTAATACATAATGGGTAATTAGCACACATATCACAAAAATCTAAGAACTGAAGAAGAAATAAGAAACTGCCTGAATCGCGTCGAGAGTAGTCGACGCTATTCAAACAAAGCCTTAATTTTTCGCAGAAGCTCAGATTGCAGACAACAGAGAAATAAGACTGAAAGGCGTCTGGGTATAACGACGCAGTTTGAAATGCGTCGCTGTTCCTGGACGCTTTTCAAGTCGCAGAAGTAGTTTTCCAGGAGGAATTTCTGGGTTGATTCCTCCTCAAACAAGATAAAAATAGTAAATAATCAGCTCATGCAAGATTTTTTTTAGTTTCAGGTTTTAATAGGATGATTTTACTAATTAAACAACTAAGATATCGATTAATCACACAACATTTCATCACAAAAACAGCTTTTCAACTAATCAACGGGGAGGGCAAAATCTTGCCACTGGGGTGTGCACGTGGTGCACGTAGGAAATTAACTAAACTAAAAACACTCACCAATTGGTGAGAACGTGTCGAGAGACACAAGTGGTGCACCGTGGGTGCCCGATTGATAACAGCAAGAACAAAAAGAACTAAAAGATGGCGAGACCAAGTCCCACCGTGATCGCCAAAAAAAGCTGTGAGTGCTTAAAATGAGTGTGGGATTATCATGAAAAATCTATGTTGTTTAAGTGCAAAATAAACCTATTAAAAGGAAACTAAGTAAAGTGATCGCCAAAAACTTTTGACTTAAAAGTTCCAAAAGAAAGAGTTTGATCGCCTACCTGTTTAAACGTGGGAGATGTTAAGCTCTTGGTTCCCCTCCTTCAGCCGGCTAAAGAAAGAGAACCCTTTCTTGTCTTTGTTCTTTCTTTGATTGCTGTTGAGGATCGTCCAGAGTTCTCTGTGATTTGCTTGTTGATTTCCTCTCCTTTTGATTCTTTGACTCTTGCAGGAAATAGAAAGAAATGAAGGAATGATGAGAATTCAGGCAGAAGTAGTATCCATTCTAAACAGAGTTTTAAACATGCAACTAAACATAAAACTCACTTGTTGGGATGGTCTTTGAAACCCCTTTAAATTGGTTTTGAAAATGATGCTAGTGTGGTGTGTGTTGCATGGAGTGATGTGATGAAGAGTGTAGAATTAATGAAGTGAAAATGCAGAAATGAATTGAAAAACTTATGCCGGTTCGATGAAGCCTTGAATTGGATGAAGATTGGATGAAGAACGGACGCCGACTTCTGGAAACAGCAGCACTTCGGCGTTTGAACGTCGTTGCTTCGATCTTCAATTCGATATCGTTTCAACCACTAACTAATCACCAACTCTGATTCTAACTTTTTTCACCCATTCAAGGTGCAGGGTATTTATAGACTTCTTCTGCGTCCGCGGATTTATATGGAGAAATTTGGGATTTATCCATCTTAACCAACAGATAAATACAGATTAATTCATCTTTATCTGTAATTATCTAAAACGCGTCCACCATGAGCGACGTCTTTCAGATTGATTAGGATAAAGATAAATATCCGAGAAAAACTTATCTTTATCTGTATTAGCTAAAACGCGTCTACATGTAAAGACACCTTTTACACTAATTAAGATAAGGATAAATATTTGGAAGAGAAGTAGAAATAGCCTAGGAAACCTAAAACACGTCGTCCCTTACAGACGCCTTTTAGCTAATTAATCAACTGATTAAAATTCAAATTTAAACGTTAAAATAAGAATAAACTCTAAATGACGTCCACACTGGTAGACGTCTTTTAGACTTCTTCATATTTTAACTGAATTTTGAGTTAAAATTAATTTAATTGATTAACTTAAACATGTCTGTTAAACCCGACACTCAAAAAGATCAATAAAAATTAATCAATGATTAAATATCAGACCATTCTGAGGCATTATTATATGATATGAAATTTACTCGAAATGATGTCAAAATTAGCGTGTCTACATGATGTGTAGGACACAAGGCAAACACAAGAGACACGAGGTTTGAGGCCAAAAGTTTCATAAGCCCTAGGCTCTAGGCGGCGGCAGCGGACCTATGGCACTCGGACCAGCCTGACCAGAGGAGATGGCCATGCTGGCTGTGAAAGCGCTCGCCTACCCGCGCTCCTGAGCACGCTGCCGAGCACGTCTGTACCTCTCCTCCATGCTCCGGCGCTCGTGCTCGGCAATGCCTAACTAGACTCGGAGGGAGGTCATCTCCGAGTCCAGCCTCTGCCGCTCCAACCGCTCCCTCTCCCTCTCCTCAGTGATAAACTCCAGTCGAGACCGGAGATGTGAAAGCTCCCGAGGAAGATCCCCAGTGGAGAGTCAAGCCACTTGCTCCTCGAGTTCGCGAACCCGAGCCGCATCCGCTTCAGCCCTCTGAAGGGCTTCATGAAGCTCAGCAACCTGCAGGAGAAGTCATTATTAGTCCAAGGCAACTAAGCAATCAAAAGTCAAATCCAGGAATCAAAGGGAAATAGCTTACTCGAGCGGCACGGTCCTCCTCTGCAAGGGAAGCTCGGTGGATGGCGGAGGCGAGCTGGCTCTGGAGGTCAGCCAGAGCAGCCTCATGGGCGGCAGAAGAAGAAGATGACGAGGCTCCATATGTAGGGTGAGCCGCCTGGGTGTAGACGGCTCGCTGCACCAAAAGACAACCGTCAGTTGCTAATCGCCAAAACAATTAATTAATCAAAACATTCATAAACATGCATATTTACCAGGTCGAAGAGCTCCTTCTGGACCTGCTCCAGCTGGGCCTCCGCGTCATGTAGGCGGGCTCGGAGGTCGATGATGACCGCATCGCGCGCATCCTGCATACCACACATACATACATTCATTCACAAATATAAGTTAAAGATAATGATAAAATGAAAGAAGCATAAAAGCATACTTACATCGAGTGGTCGGAGGAGCCGAAGCTGATCGGCGTAGTGGGCCCGGTATTGCTGGAGGTAGGCCTCGCTACTCTCCGCCCGGGACTCCACTCTGACGCCATGGCGGTGCTAGTCCTCGTACTGCTCCGGGAACTTGGCACGCCAGTCGGTGAGGGCTTGCTTGCCCCTCATGCTCCTCCCAACCCCCTCCGGGACCTCCCCATCGATCCATTCCTGGTGGAGGCCTAGGGTTCTCATCAAGAGCCGGAGGCGGAGGGGCTCGATCTCATTCAAGCAGTGCAACCACATCTGCCTGCCGAACCTCCTCCTGCCAGCCGTCACCCACGGCTGGCCCTCCTCGCCCGTACCGAGGTACAGGAGCCAGATCACCTGCATATAGGTTAGATGCACTCATATAAATGACTTGCATTTAATAAGGGAAGGATCACATTTAATTGAACAAGTTAAGAACTTACCAGGAGCTCCGGGTAATCAAGGAACTGACGGCGGAGGGCCGTCAGCTGGTGGTGCTGTGGCGCTGTATCCACGATCGGCTGCCAGCGGCAGGCCAATGGGACGGCGCCCGGTCGCACGATCCTCGCTCTGCCGAGCGGGAAATAATGGTAGCTCCATACCTGCATATATGGACATATAGGTTAGAAAAATCATCTCATCATATCACATTGCATATCATAAACAAATAATAAGACGATTTAATACCTGGAGGAATGGCGAAAAGCCACTGACAGTCGTCTCGCGGTCCGGCGTGACCGCGGAAAGATCAGCAAAGAGGTGGGCCAAAAGGGCCGCACCCCAGGCATACTCTCCTAAACTGTCTAAATCATCTAACAAATACAAAAATCTACAGTGGATATGGTCGCCCTTCGTACCGAAGAGCAACCGACCGAAGAAAAAGACCAAAAAGACTCTCAACTGCCTATCTACCTCCTCCCCCTGACTCGGGTCGCTACAATATACAAGGGAGGATGACTCAGCTAATCTATCCCTAAACTCTACACGGGACTCATCAGATCGCCGCCGGGGCTCATCTAATCCTAGGGCAGCCTCTACATCTACCCTAGGGACCATCCTAGACTCCCTGCCTAGGCTGGACACCTCTATACCTAATAGGGCCTCTGCCATCCCTCGGTAATCGGGGTAAGTCACCCCGCTCACCGGTCGGCCCTCTATCCTGAGGCCAGTGATCCTGGCTACATCCTCTAGGGTGGGGATCATATGTCCCCACGGCATTAGGAAAGCCCGACTTTCCGCATGCCACCTCTCCCGCAGCGCCTGCAGGAGGACTAGATCGAGCCAAAATGGCTCGATATCTAAAACCTCGCCGAACCCCATTCGGCGCAGGCGCGCCTTCCGGAAGTCCGGGAGTCCCCTATAGGCACCTATAACTAAGTCCCAGGAAATCCTCGCCCTCATAGTTCCCTGCAATTGAAAACAAAGAACTGCATCAGTTAATGAACATAAAAACAAATCAAAATGTTTCTGAATTGAAAGGCGTCGAGTCCCTTGGACGCCTATTGAAAGGCGTCCATAAGTCTTGACGCAATTTGGAGCTATTTTCTGTTCATTTAAAATTCAAAATTTTGCCTGAATGGCGTCGGACCAGGGCGACGCCGTTTTAATGGCGTCACCTGGTTTGGACGCCTTTCAAGGCCCGATTCCGGGTTCTTAAGGAACCCCTTTCTTCCCCCCTATTCCACTCCATTCCAAACATATAAGAAAACTTACCAGGTGGGAGGCTTCCTCCTCTTCTTCTCCTCCCTCGGCCGCCATCGGTGGGGGAATTTCTTCCTCTAAAATGGCCGCCACCTCCTCCAAGGCCATGGCTTCCTCAGGGCGAGCCGCCTTGCGCTCCTCCCTCCTCACCACCCGCACGGCGCGGCGGCGTTTCCCCCTCGATCCTTCGCCGTGTTCCATGGCCAAAAGAGAGAGTTTTGAGAAGAGAGAGAAACGGAGGTTGCCGGAGATGGATCGCCGGAGAGCTTGAAGAGAGAGAAGGTTTTGGTGAAAATGAGGAAGAAAGGGACCTTCGCGGGTCTGTAAACAGAAGCTTGAAAGGCGTCGTGGTACAGCGACGCGTTTTAGGGCGCATAAACAGAGGTAGCAAGGCCAGCTGTTTGAAATTTAGTGAAAGGCGTCCACACATGGCGACGCGTTTCAGGTTACCGCCAATTCTGGTCAGAACCGTACAAGGCATGATTATTAAAGACGTCTACCGGTCAAGACGTGTTTCATAGGATTAACCACGGAATTGATGGCAGAATTCTGGAAGAAGTAGTAGAGAGAGTTGAAAGGCGTCTTGGATGGAAGACGCAATTCAACATTTTGTTAATGATTAATTTTTGGAAAATTGAATTATGTTTGAAATGCGTCTTTCTAAGTGGACGCGTTTTGCATTAAGTAAACCAAAACTGTCAGATTTTAAGGAAAAATCCAGTTTTCGTTAAAGGAAAAATCATGGGCATATTACAGGAAGTTAAGAAAAGATTCCAAGGCATGAAAAATGATTCTTTATTCAAGGAAATCCTTTATTACATCAGGAAAAGAAAAAGAAAAGGGAATATTTAAGGGAGAAGTTCATGAAGTGCTTGATAGTATGGAAATTTCAATCCTCTATCTTTATTTTTAGAGGACTTTACACGAGAACTAAAGCCAAGGTTCCACAAAGTAGAAATAAGTTATGTGGCTTCATAGTCCTCATCGGATTCCAAAGATCGCCTCTTGATCGGAGATGTATGAGAGAACTCAGGGAATTCATTGCGAGGCAAGCTGAGTTGAGGGAAGCATCGGTGAGGGCTGTATAGTACAAACTCAGTGGTCCCGATCAATTTGAGCTCTGCACCGGATGCACGGCGCACTCTAATGGGCTTTCCAATAAGAGCAAGTGGAGAAAAGTCAAACATGTTGGACGACATGCATCTCAGATACTCCCTCCAGTCGGCCCGGGTCTTAAGCTTTGGTACCTTGTTGACCATCCGCTCGTTGAACTTCACAATGTTGGAAATACAGTGGATCGGGCTATTCAAGTAGATTTGAGATGGTCTTGGTGACATCCTCGTGCAATACTCGAATTTGAAGTGTAGCTCGACCCACAAGGCGAAGAGTAATATGCACCCGTAAGGAGAACGACCCGTGGATGCCGCAAAGAGCCCACTGTAGAGGTAGGCCAAGATCGCAGTGCTAATGGATTTCCCCTCGAAGATCGCGCAGATAGCACTGACCTAATCATCTTCCAAGATGTTGTCTTGCGCGGGAAAGAACAGAGCTCCGGCAAGGCACGTGACGAAAGCTTTCGTCACATCCTCGGTTTCATCCTCCCTTAGATCATCGATCTCATACAAAGTCTATTTAGCGAGCTTTGCAAGGTTGATCCCTTTATTGGTAAGGTATCCTTTAGCTTCTGAGGGATCCTTCATAATCGACGTCAACAGTTGTTGACCGGTGATCTTTTCTCTTGTCAAAGCCATCTTGTCCTTGGTCTTTGGAAGACCCAATAGGAGCTCCGCCTCTTCTAAAAGGATTGTGTACTCGAAATCTAGGAAAAAGAAGGTGTGAGTTTGAGGATGCCACTGCTCGATCAAGGCACCCATGGCCGCCCAATCCACGTTCGAGCTTTTGTAGTGTTTAGCATGCACCACCAATCTTTGAAGATTCCACTTCGAGATGAATGTTTGCATGGAAAGCTTAAGACTTTTGGCCAGTTTGCGAATCCAAGAGAGAGAAGTGAATCTCCTTGGGCCGGGAAACATGGGATATGTCTGAAAAATAGAGGAAAAGAGGATCAATTGAAGAACATGAAGAACATGGAGAAAAAAAGAGGAGTTTGAAGAAGAAGAATTGAAGGAAAGCTAATTCAACTTACTTGGAGATTAGGATCCCTTCCAATAAGGTGATTCTCCACGTCGGAGATTTTCTCCAGCGACTTTTTCATCCTTTTGTTTGAAGAACTCATCCTATTCCCGGATTTCTTCCTTCTTGAAGCTTGAAAACCTTGAAAACCTTGAAAAACCCTTGAACCTTGAAGAAAAACTCAACCTTGGATCTCTAGATTGTGGTAGGATTGCTTAGAAACAAGTTAATAATGTTTATATAGAGGAAATTGCGATCCTAAGAAGACTTTTCCGGATTGGAAAAAGGATGAACATTGGAAGAGTTGGAATCCGGTTTAGAATCAGCCAGAAACTGTTTCTGCGACTGAAAAGGCGTCGTGGAACACCGCCGCATTTTAGAAGGTTAAAGGGCGTCGGCTCGACACGACGCATTTCAAGGTTTCTGTCATTTAACCGAAATTCCATATTTTAATGTTTAGTCAAACACTTGTTTGAAGTTACTGATGAAATTTTGAGTGCAGGAAATTAAAGAAAAACCAAATGAAGCTGGAAATATCAAGAAGATCCCATTATGGGAGTTTATGAGTCTTAACCGTGGCTAAAAAGATGGTTATTTCTACCCTTGTATTATTCCATGTAATTCATTTGCATAATCTCATTACTATATGTTAAGTATTTATTGGAGCATGTCAAGGACCTTGTGGTTTTAATGAAACTGGAATTTGAGTTCCCCTACAACAAAAACAGTGATAATTCTAGAGAATTCTTAATCGCACGGATAGGCCGTTGGATTGTTAATTAGTGAGGATGATGGTTCCACTTTTGTGAAACGGTGTGTGGATAAACGAGCTTCGGCTTAGCACTGAATTACAAGAATTTGTATCTTGACTCATTAATGACAATTTGATAATATTATCCTTGATTAATTTATATTTTATTTGACTTTATATTTTTCTTTTAGCCCAGCATGCATCATATAGGATTTTGAAATCACTATGATAAGGATTAATTATTGATTAAGTTTCAGATCATTAAATCAAATAACTCCAACATGATATGAAATATTCTATTCCGAATTGAGTATCTTGATTATCTTTGAGGTTCGCTTGAAGATATCATTGGAATTCTATCATTTCTTGGACTCTTTATCTAATATTTCTTGTTTTCTTTTAAGATCCATCATAGCTGCAACACGTCCACATTGGCTGGCAAACGCTCCCCGTGATGAAACCTATAGTGTCTACGACCTGGGGTACTTCCTACTTCGTAGAGGTTGATCGACTTTATTTTATTTTCTTGTCTACCTCATCAAGACAGGATTGATTCCATTGATCTCCTTGAACTATCTTCATCGATGATTTTGAGAAAAATTCGAATCATGTGATGTTGACAGTGTGTCTCATCACACCTTGGCATCACTTTTTTAGTACATTCCATTTCATTTCGCTCCCTTGCAAAGACGATGCCAAGGTGAGGCAGTTGTAGACACGCTAATTTTGACATCATTTTGAGTAAATTTCATATCATATAATAATGCCTCAGAATGGTTTGATATTTAATCATTAGTTAATTTTTATTGATCTTTTTTAAGTTAATAGTATCGGGTCAGACAGATATGATTTAAGTTAATTAATTAAATTGATTTTAACTCAAATTTCAGTAAAAATATGAAGAAGTCTAAAAGACGTCAATTTATGTAGACGTCATTTAGACTTTATTCTTATTTTAACGTTTAAATTTGAATTTTAATCAGTAGATTAATTAGCTAAAAGACGTCTGCATGTCACGACGTCATTTAGATTTCCCAATGATTGGAGAATAGGAGAAGAATAAGGAAGAATAAAAAGAGAATAAACTTAATTTAGCTTTGACAAGCGGAATGGCTTATACCGATGCAGAATAGCCTATTCGGAGAATAAGGAGAATAAGCAATTCGACCCTAGACCCAAGAATTGCTTATCCTTCTTATTCCGCCAGTGGGTCCCGCAGAATTATCAAAGTTAAGCACCCCTTATTCTAGTATACGCTATTCCGGATAAGTAATTCCGGATTAACCTATTCTGCAATCAAATTGAGGTTAAGTTCTTTTTACTTCTCTTCCGGATGTTTATCCTTATCTTAATTAGTTTAAAAGGCGTCTTTAAGTGGCGACGTGTTTTATCTAATTACAGATAAAGATAAACTATTCCGGATGTTTATCCTTATCTTAATTAGTCTAAAAGGCGTCTTTAAGTGGATACGTGTTTCATTTAATTACAGATAAAGATAATTTTTTTCCCGGATGATTATCCTTATCTTAATCAATCTAAAAGGTGTCTCTCATAGACGACGCGTTTTAGATAATTACAGATAAAGATGAATTAATATGTATTTATCTGTTAGTTAAGCTGGATAAATCTCAAGATTTCTTCATGTAAATCCGCGGATGCAAAGAAGTCTATAAATACCTCGCCTCTTGAATGAGTAAAAAAAAAGAGAGTGATATTGAGTAATTATTTTGGTGGCGATTGGAGCGAAGAAGCTTGAAGACGTCCAAACGCTAAAGCGCTGCTACCACCAGGAGTCGGCATCCTTCTTCATCCGTCCAAGATCCATTGAAGACCAAGGCTTCCAGGGGCCATCCAGTATTAACTTTCAATTCATTTCTGCATATTTCTCACATACTTCATCACATCACTCCATGCAACACACACAACACTAGCATCATTTTCAAAACCTATTTGTTAAAGGGGTTTAAAAGACCATCCCAACAAGTGAGTTTTCCTACTTAGTTGCATGTTTAAAATTTTCTCTAGAATGGATACTACTTCTTCCTAAGTTCTCATCATTGTTCTTCATTTCTTTCTATTTCTTGCAAAGTGTACAAAGGAGAATCAAAGGGAGGGAACCAACAGCAAACAACAAGGAATTTGGACGATCCTCGAAACTCAACAACAGCCAAAGCAAGAACAAAGACAAGAAATGGCTCTCTTTCTTTAGCCGGTTGAAGAAGGGGAACCAAGAACTCAATATCTCCCACATCCAAACAGGTAGGCGATCAAATCTTCTTTTGAAACTTTTTAGTCAAAAGTTTCTGGCGATCACATCACTTAGTTTCTTTTTAATAGGTTTATTTTGCACTTAAAGAACATAGTTTTTTTTTATGATAATCACACACTCATTTTAAGCATTCACATCTACCTGCTTGTATGTTGCATTTTGCTTACAGTTCGATTACCTTTGTTAATAAAGGCTATGTCCTTTGACCCTTCCACTAAGAAAGAGATTGATCGACCGTCACTTGGTCAGGCAAGGGGCTAAGCCTAAACAAATACTTAACCTGTTTGTTAAGTAATGTGCAGGACACAAGGCAAACACATGGAACACAAAGCTGAAGGCAAAAGTTTTATATATATATCAAAAGTGTTTCTTACTTGATATATAAAAGAAAGGCAAAAATACATGTATCCCTCAAGGCTACCTCTCTCCTGCCCCCTCATCCATCTGGCTCTGAGCCTCATCCTGGGCATCTGGCGGTGGAGCTCTAGGAGGCGGCGGACCCATAGTGCTCGGACCAGCCTGACCAGAGGAGATGGCCACACTGGCTGTGAAAGCGCTTGCCTGTCCGCGCTCTTGAGCACGCTGCCGAGAACGCCTGTATCTCTCCTCGACGCTCTGGCGCTCGTGCTCGGCGATGCCTAACTGGACTCGGAGGGAGGTCATCTCCACGTCCACCCTCTGCCGCTCCAGCCGCTCCCTCTCCCTCTCCTCAGTGACGAACTCCAGTCGAGACTGGAGGCGTGAATGCTCCCGAGGAAGATCCCCGCTGGAGAGACGAGCTACCTGCTCCTCGAGGTCGCGGACCCGGGCTGCATCTGCCTCAGCCCTCCGAAGGGCCTCCTGAAGCTCAGCAACGTGCAAGAAAAGTCATTGTTAGTCCAAGGCAATCAAGCAATCAAAATCAAATTCAGAAATCAAAGGAAATAATAGGACTCACCCGAGTAGCGCGGTCCTCCTCTGCGAGGAAAGCCCGGTGGATGGCGGAGGCAAGCTGGCTCTGGAGGTCGGCCAGAGCAGCCTCGTGAGCAGCAGACGGGTAGGAAGAGGATGAGGCTCCGTAAGTGGGAGGAGCCGCCTGGGTGTAGACGGCTCGCTGCACCAAAAGACAATCATCAGTGGTTAATCGTCAAAACAAATTAATTAAAACGTTCATTCATATTCATTCATACATACCAGGTCGAACAACTCCTTCTAGACCTGCTCTAGCTGGGCCTCCGCATCATGTAGGCGGGCCCGGAGGTCAACGATGACCGCATCTCGCGCATCCTGCATACCACACATACATACATTCATTCACAAATATAAGTTAAAGATAATAATAAAATGAAGAGACACATAAATGCATACTCACATCGAGTGGTCGGAGGAGCCGAAGCTGATCGGCGTAGTGGGCCCGGTACTGCTGGAGGTAGACCTCGCTACTCTCCGCCTGGGACTCCACTCTGACGCCGCGGCGGTGCCAGTCCTCGTATTGCTCCGGGAACTTGGCACGCCAGTCGGTGAGGGCTTGCTTGCCCCTCATGCTCCTTCCGACACCCTCCGGGACCTCCTCGTCGATCCATTCCTGGTGGAGGCCCAGTGTCCTCATCACGAGCCGGAGGCGGAGGGGTTCAATTTTGTTTAGGTAGTGCAGCCACATCTGCCTGCCGAACCTCCTCTGGCCAGCCATCACCCACGGCTGACCCTCCTCGCCCATGCCAAGGCACGGGTGCTAGATCACCTGCATATAGGTTAGATGCATTCATATAATTAATTTGCATTTAATGAATGGAAGATTGCATTTAATGAGCAAAATTGAACAAGTTAAAACTCACCAGAAGCTCGGGATAGTCAAGGAACTGACGGCGGAGGGCCGTCAGCTGGTGGTGCTGGGGTGTCGTATCCACAATTGGCTGCCAACGGCAGGCCAATGGGATGGCACCAGATCGTACTATCCACGCTCGGCCGAGCGGGAAGTAGTAGTAACTCCAAACCTGCATACATGAACATATAAGTTAGAAATCATCACATCATATCACATTGCATATCATAAACAAATAATAAGACGATTTAATACCTGGAGGAACGGAGAGAAGCCGCTGTTGGTGGTCTTACAGTCAGGCGTGACCGCGGACAGGTCGGCGAACAGGTGGGCCAGAAAGGCCGCACCCCATGCATACTCATGAAGGCTGTCTAAGTCATCTAACAAATAAAGAAATATACAATGAATGTGGTCGCCGTTTGTACCGAAGAGCAACCGACCAAAGAAAAAGACTAGAAAAACCCTGAGCTGCCTATCTACCTCCTCCCCCTGACTCGGGTCGCTACAATACACAGAGGAGGATGACTCTGCTAATCTACTCCTAAACTCTTCCCGGGACTCGTCTGATCGACGCCGGGGCTCCTCTAGTCCTAAGGCGGCCTCCACTTCTACCCGGGGAACCATCCTAGACTCCCTACCTAGGCTAGACACCTCTATGCCTAGTAGGGCCTCTGCCAATCTCTAGTAGTTGGGGTAAGTCACCCCACTTACCAGTCGGCCCTCTACCTTGAGGCCAGTGATCCTGGCCACATCCTCTAGGGTGGGGATCATATGTCCCCAAGGCATTAGGAAAGCTCGGCTTTCCACATGCCACCTCTCCCGCAGCACTTGCAGGAAGACCAGATCGAGCCAAAACGGCTCGATATCCAAAATCTCGCCGAATCCCATCCGGCGCAGGCACGCCTTCTGAAAATCCGGGAGTCCTCTATATGCACCTATAACTAGGTCCCATGAGATTCTCGCCCTCATCCTCCCCTGCAAATGAAAACAAGGAATTTCATCAATTAATGAACATAAAAGTAGATAAAGTATTTCTGAATTGAAAGGTGTCGAGTCACATGGACGCCTATTGAAAGGCGTCCACAGGTGTTGACGCAATTTGGGACCATTTTTTGTCCATTTAAAAATTCCGACGCCGTTTGAAAGGCGTCACCTGGTCTGGACGCCGTTCAAGTCCGATTCCGGGTTCTTTCCAATAACCCCTTTCCTCCCCCTTCCATTCCATTCAATCACATAGGGAACTTACCAGGTGGAGGTCGCCCTCCCCTCCTTCTTGCTTGGCCATAGGGCACGGAGGAGCCTCCTCCTCCTCCAAGAATGCCTCCACCCGGCGAGCTCGGCCGGTACTTCCTCTTCATCCCTTGCCGAAGTCCGACGGCGCTTCACCATCGCCTTGGCCTTGTGAGAACCTTCACTGTGCTCCATGGTCTTAGAAAAGGGCGTTTTGCGAGGGAAAGAGAGAAAATGGTCGGAGATGCGATCACCGGAGCTCGAGGAGAGAGAAAGCAAGAAGAAAAGTGAGGAAGAAAAGGGGGGTCTATACAGGTTCTGTTAGAGAAGTCTAAAACGCGTCTGGGTACAGCGACGCATTTCAGGGCGCATAAATTGAGGCGGCATGGCCAGCTGTTTGAAATTGAGTGAAAGGCGTCCGGACAGGGCGACGCGTTTCAGGTTACCGCCAATTCTGGTCAGAAAGGTACAAGGCATGATTATGAAAGGCGTCCACATATCAAGACGCGTTTCAGTGGATTAATCACAGAATTGATGGCGATGTTCTGGAAAAAGTAAGAGAGAGAGTTGAAAGGCGTCTTAATTTGTAGACGCATTTTAAAGTTAATTCAGGATTTTGAGGATTAATTGATGATTTTTGGAAAATGAATTATGGTTGAAAGGCGTCTTCCTGAGTGGACGCGTTTTGGATTAAGTAAACCCGAACTGTCAGATTTTAAGGAAAAATTCAATTTTTACTAAAGGAAAAATGATGGACATATCACAGGAGATTAAGGGGGGGTTTTAAGGCATAAAGGAACGATTCTTTATTCAATAAAATCCTTTATTACATCAGGAAAAGAAAAGAAAAAGGGAACACTTAAGGAAGAAATTCTTGAAGTGCTAGTATGTATGCAACTTTCAATCCTCTATCTTTATTTTTAGAAGATTTTACATGATGACTAAAGCTAATATTCCATAAAGTAGCAATGAGTTTTGTAGCTTCGTAGTCTTCATCGGATTCTAGAGCACGCCTCTTGATTGGAGATGTATGGGAGAACTCGGGGAATTCATGGCAAGGCAAGCTGAGTTTAGGAAAGCATCGATGTGGGTTGTACAGCACGAACTCAATAGCCCCAATCAGTTTAAGCTCCGCTCCCGCTGCGCGGCGTACTCTAATGGGCTTTCCAACGAGTGCAAGTGGAGAAGGGTCAAACCCGTTGGATGATATGAATCTCAAGTATTCTCTCCAGTCAGCTCGGGTCTTGAGCTTTGGTACCCGGTTGATCATCTGCTCGTTGAATTTCATGATGTTGGGTATGTGGAAGATCGGGCTGTTCTGATAAATCTGAGACGGTCTTACTGACATCCTCGTGTGATATTCAAATTTAAAGTGTAGCTCGACCCATAAAGAGAAGAGCAGCATGCGTCCATAAGGAGGTTGACCTGTGGATGCCGTAGAGAGCCTACTGTAGAGGTAAGCCATGATCACTGATAAAGTGTTAAATTGATCATTTAAGGGCAATCATATGCATCATACTCGTGTTTTTATCTGCAAAATAGCATGAAATGATAGATAATTGTGTACCAAGTCCAACGGTACCAATTTCGTCAAATTTTGACTTAAAAACATTGTCATTTCATGTGATTAAAGGAGTATAGCGCATTTGCGGTTTTTCGACAAAACCGAAACGAAATAAATAAATATGATGATATTTTTATGATAATGTGCTAATTTATATTTATTTTATGTGAACAGGACATGCCGATGATGTAGTGCAGCTAATGGAGTTTCTGGAAATTTGGGGGAGGTCTAGTGTTCGGATTTCAATAAATTCGACTAAAGTAGGAGTAAAAATATAATTTGATGTCCTAATATTGCTCTGATTCCTTCTCTGGAGTTTCCCAAAACCCTTTATTTCCTTCTTTTTCTCCAATTTCCCAGCCACATCCCTTCCTTTCTTTATTTTAAAACCCTCTCTCTCTTTTTAAAGAAACCTCTCCAAATCCGAATCCGACTCCTTCTCCAAGCTTCTCCCACACGCTCTCTCTCTTCTCTCCCATATATTCCCCCTCTCTCTCCCAGATTCTTCTCTCTCCAGTTTTCCCCTGCTGGTAGCCGCATTAGTCCTTCTTCCTCCTCCTTTTCCAACTCAACCCCGTAGCCCTCTGTTTTCTCTCTTTGGATTCCTTCTCTCTCCCACACCTCTCTCTCTCGGTTAAACCCTCTCTTCCTCCTAGCCGCAGCAGCCTCCCACGCTCCTTCTCCAATTCCCAGCAGCCCTCTCTTCCTCTCTCCGTTCTGCTCTTTTTCCAACCCCTCTCCAGATTCTCTCTCTCCCTCTCTCTTAGTTTTCCAAAACCTCGAACTCTCTCTAGTCTCTCCTTCTTCGTTTTTTTTAACAGCCAAGTTCTCCTCTTCCTCCGTAACCTTTCTCTCCCACAGCCCCTATTCTCCTCCTTTTCCAATCCCTCTCTCTGGTTCTCCCTCTTCTCGGTTTCTCTCTTTCTCTCCCTCTGTTCTCTCTCTCTCTCTCTATTTATCCTCCACGCACGCCGGCTTCCACAGCACCTGTGCGAGCTCCACGGGTAAGCCTGCAAGCCAGCAAGCCTCCTCTCGAACTCCACGTGCATGCGGAGAAGCCAACGTTCCAGCAACATCCTCCTCGCGCCAGCATCCCACCGTCCAAGTCCACGCACCAGCAAGGCCACCAGCTCCTCTACGCTGCATGCATGCAGCCACGTACCTCCAACACCTGTCCACGTACCTGCAAGCTTCACCTTCAGCAGCTGCATTAACCACCCTCCAGCACCTGCGGTGAAGGCCACGCACATCAAGCAAGCTCCTGCTGCACCTCCAGCAGCTCCTGCAAACGCGGCAACCCCCCAGCTCTTCCAGCATGCATGCTCGGTGAAGTTCCAGCACCTCCACGCAGCTTCTACCTTCAAGCTTCCTCCTGCCCAGCAAGCAACAGCAGCTGCCCAAGCAGTTTAAGCCGCTGGACTACTGCGCCACTCCTCTCCTTCGCGGTCCACTGCACCAGCCGGCAGCACCCACAGATTATTGTTGTTTTGTTCTTTCTTTCCCCCTTTAGCATAGTGTTAGTTTAATTGTTTAGGATTAGTTATTTGGTATTTGATGTTTAGTTATTTAGTTTAAGGTTATTAAATCATAAATTTTTGTAATTTGTTTCATGATTTTTAGTTAATTAATAATTTACACATAGTTAAATAACAGTTTCTTTGACATTTTTTTTAGTTGTGCTTGTTTTCCTTATATGTTTGTGTTTAATTTTTGAAAAAAGAAAAAAAGAATTTGTTTAGTTTATGCAATTATATTTTTAAGTAGCATTAGTTAATTGAGTTTTAGTTTAATTAAGTAATTAGTTCACTCAAATTCTCAACTTTTTAGACTAACTAAATTCCAAAGTTTTCAAAGTTAAAAATTTAACTCCCTGTGGATTGACTCGGACTCACCACTATTAATTTTCAAAATCTGATTTGAGTGAGCCGGATAAATTTAGATTGAACGTTTTCATGAGTGTTTAACGACGCACAATTTGGAACGATCACTTTTTGGCACCGTTGCCGGGGAGTTATATTTTTAATTTTGATTATCTTGGATTTAGTGTAATTATTCTTTAGCTAACCTTATTTTTCTTATTTTTGTAGGTAAATTGAAAAAAATAAAAATAAAATGAAAGCGAAATCATGGTAAGTGTGTTCCAACTTTCTATGTTTCAATTTCCTTACTTTAGTTAGTTTCCATTTTTGTAGTTTCTAGTTTAGATAGGTTTCCATTAACTAAAAAAAAGTAACAAAAAGAAGAACATCCAAAGTTAAAAATTTTCATCTCCAAGATTAGAAACCTTCCATGCTAGGCATTCATCATTCTACGAAAGCATGAGTTAGTTTCCTTTCACAGTTATTTCCATAAATTGTTGAAGATTGCGGGGGAAAGGTACGTGTTTCAATTTTAGCAAGTCATTCATGATTGCATCAACACACCTTGCATTGATTTGTTGCCTTGTATTGCATTCAAAAAGACTTTAAGGGCAGCAACTTTAACCACATAAGGTAGGGATTTGATTACCCTTCCTTAGCCCACAAATCACCTTTCTTGCATTGGAATTTCCTAATCCAATTAAAAGCAAGTCGAAAGAGAATCTAGGGTTTACACCGTGAGTGGTTTAAATTTCGGATTGCCTCCATTTTTGGCAACGATGTCTAGGCTAGAGGTTAAAAAGGCAAACGTCTAAGCGGGAAAGTGGTTCTCTAATTAGGTCCCTACAAAAGTAGGGGGAGCCTCCCACTACCCCACCTCTTACCTGGCCGTTGACTGAGTGTGGTTGTGACTTGAAGTGGACTCCATTCACCTTGTAAGAAAATTCACATAGAGAGTCTAGGTTAACATTAGATCATTAGGATAATTTGTTGTCAAAATTGTCTGCATTTAAAGAAAAAAAAAAAAAAATAGAAAACAAAATTCAAATCCATCATCTCTCCATCAGTCCTAGTGTATGTAAGGTAGGAGATCTCAAAACCCTAACCTTCTAGGACCATTTGCTGAAATAGAAAGAATCCTACATCAAAGAAATCCACCACAAGATCAAATGGCTGATAATCAAAACCCACCAAAGCAAATGAAGGACTATTTCATTCCAAATCGATATCAACCTTCATCATGTATTCATCTTCCTCAGAATCCAGCTAATCAATATGAAATCAAATCTAGCACCATTCAGATGTTCCCATCCTTCTATGGGAATACTAATGAAGATTCTTATAAGCATTTGGATGAATTTCTAGAAATCTGTTCCACGGTGAAGATCCAGAATTTCACTGATGATGGCCTTAAATTGACCTTATTTCCCTTTTCATTAAAGGACAAGGCTAAATATTGGTTGGGAACTATAGGAAGGCCCATTAGGACATGGGAAGAAATGCAGAAAGAATTTCTCAAGAAGTTCTATCCCATCAGGCGGACCAATACCATGAGAAGGGCCATCACGAGTTTTACCCAAACTCTCGGGGAATTGATCCATGAATCTTGGGTAAGACTGAAAGAATTGCTTAGAAAATGCCCTCATCATGGGCTTTCAAAATGGCAAATTGTCCAAGCATTTTATGAAGGATTGTCTGAACAGTTCAGACAGATGGTGGATGCCTCATGTGGAGGGGCATTTATGATGAAAAATGAAGATGAGGCCTATGATCTTTTTGAGATGTTAAGTGAAAATTCCATCAATCATACCTCATTATCATCTTATGAGAGGTCTGTTGGGCCATCTAAATGGACTGGAATGTATGAACTTAAGGCCCGTGGAGAGCCCGAATCCATAATGGACATAAATCTGATTAATCAGAAATTAGATAAGGTAGACATCTTGGCCCAGAAACTAGACCAACTCCTGGCCTTAAACAAGCAAGAACCTACTTACCCAACACAATCTAGTCCATATGAAGGCCCATCCTATGCTAATCATGACATTTGTGCCTTATGCGCAAGTCCAACCCATCAAGTGAATGAATGCCCAACTGCGGCCCAACTTCCACCATTCATTCAAGAACAAGTTCAGGCGGCCCAGGGATTCTCCAGGTTCAATAACGACCCATTCTCAAATACTTACAATCATGGCTGGAGAAACCACCCTAATTTCTCTTGGAAGAATCAGCAGGCCCCATTACCAATGTCCAATCCTCCCATGCATCAAGCCCAAAAGCCATAGAATTCATTTCAACAGCAATCTAATTTCTATGGAAATGTTCAGGTTAGGGGATCTCAAGCCCAATTTTCTCAACCGGCCCAGTATCAATCAGGTCAACCGGCCCACTACCATTCATTCCAATCTGGACAGCCAACCCAATATCATCCTCCACCCACTTACCAACAACCTCCTCAGCCCAACTTTGATGACAAATTCACTCAACTCCAACAACTGATTTTGACCCAGCAACAATCCATTGCTAAGTTGGAAAGTCAAATGGGCCAACTAGCTGAGGCTACGATGAGAAGAGAAGTGGGCCAACTTCCTAGTCAACCCGTTGCCAATCCAAGGAATCAACCTCCGGGTTTTCCACAGCAATCAGGCCTTTTACCTCAGCCTGGCCCGTTACCACAACCTAAAGGGCCACAATTGGAGAATGCTAAAGTCATTTCAGCCCTTAGGAGTGGGAGAAGTTTAGAAAAACCACATGCAGATGGAGAGTTAGCCAAAGGTTCCACTGATGGGCCTCAGGAAATTGAAAGTGAGAGTGAAGATGAACCCAACATGGAAAAGTTGGAGGAGGACCCGAAAGAAAAAAGGAAGATAGATGAAAGCCCAAGTTCGTATCAACCTCGGGTGCCATTTCCAAATGCCTTGTTAGCTAAGCCCAGTGCCAGGAAGAAACTGGCCCATAACGAGGAATTGTTGGATTTATTCAAACAAGTCCAAATTAATATTCCACTCCTCGATGCCATCAAGCATGTGCCAGTTTATGCTAAGTTTCTCAAGGAATTATGTACTCCACGAAGAGAATCTAGAATGGCACCCGAAAAGGTTCGACTTTCAGAGGATGTTAGTGCAATTGTGATGAATCATTTACCTAAAAAGTTAAAGGATCCTGGAGCACCTCTAATTTCATGTGGCTTAGCTGGAGTTACATTTGATAGAGTTTGATTGGATCTAGGTGCTAGTGTGAATCTATTGCCAACATCCATTTATGAGAAATTTGATATTGGAGAATTAAAGCCCACACCCATCATTTTGCAGTTGGCTGATAGGTCTGTGAAACCTCCACAGGGATTAATTGAGGATGTTATTGTGAAGGTTCGTGATTGTTATTTTTCCGTGGATTTTCTTATTCTGGATATGGCATTACCTGAGGAACTCATTCACACCCCGATCATCTTAGGTCGTCCATTCTTAGCCACTGTTAAAGCTAATATAAATTGTGAAACTGGCATAATGGACATTTCATTTAGGGGTCAAAAGGTCCAGATTAATGTCTTCAAAGCATCTCAATACCCAGATCATGAAAAAGAATGCCATACTATTGATGTCTTTGATAATCTGGTTGAAGAAAATGAGATGTCCACATATGACCTTTTGGAGGAAGCCAACACTTTAAAGGACTCTCCTGGCCCATTAACATCTTGGCCCAAGGTTGAACCTTTACCAGCCTTACAGTCTGAGCCCGCTTTGCCATCTTTAGAGGACCCTCCTGAGCTTGAACTCAAACCATTGCCTGAGTCTCTCAAGTATATCTTTTTGGGCCCGGACCAAACTCTCCCGGTCATCATTGCGGCAAATCTCACATCGCCGCAGGAGGCCCAATTAACCGAGGTCCTCAAAGACCACAAGGGTGCCATTGGTTGGTCGGTGGCATATTTAAAGGGAATTAGCCCGTCCATTTGCATGCATCACATCTATATGGAAGAGAATTCTAAGCCCAGTCGGGAGATGCAAAGGCGGCTTAATCCCAATATGAAAGAAGTAGTGAAGAAGGAAGTTGTGAAATGGCTGGATGCGGGTATTATTTACCCAATATCAGACAGTAAATGGGTCAACCCAACCCAAGTGGTACCCAAGAAATCTGGATTAACGGTTATCAAGAATGATCATGGAGAAGAGGTACCCACTAGGCTCACCACGGGATGGAGAGTGTGCATTGATTACCGAAAGTTGAATCTCATGACTAAAAAGGATCACTTTCCACTCCCATTCATGGATCAGATTCTGGAAAAGTTATCGGGCCAGAAGTACTTTTGCTTCTTAGATGGGTACTCCGGGTATAATCAAGTGGCTATTTACCCGGAAGATCAAGAAAAGACCATCTTCACGTGCCCTTATGGCACGTTTGCTTTTAGGAGGATGCCATTTGGATTATGCAACGCACCAGTCACATTTCAACGGTGCATGATGGCTATATTCTCCGATATGGTGAGAGAATTCCTCGAAGTTTTCATGGATGATTTTTCAATCTTCGGGGATTCTTTTGAAAATTGCTTGGAAAATCTTAAACAGGTGCTAGCAAGATGCATTGACACCAATCTGATACTTAGCTGGAAAAAGAGCCATTTTATGGTTCGAGAGGGCATTGTTCTAGGCCACATTGTGTCTGAAAGGGGAATATAGGTAGATAAAGCTAAGATCGATCTCATATCCAATCTTCCTCCTCCTACCTCGGTCAGACAGATCCGTTCATTCCTTGGCCATGCCGGTTTCTATCGCCGGTTTATCCACAATTTCTCTCAAATTGCCCGGCCTCTAACTCTTCTCTTAGCTAAGGATGTCCATTTCCAAATGGATGAATCTTGCATCAAGGCATTTAATTCTCTGAAGGAATCTTTGACCAAAGCCTCGATTCTTCAATCTCCAGATTGGTCTTTACCCTTCGAAATCATGTGTGATGCCTCTGATTATGCTATCGGTGCGGTTTTGGGACAAAGAATCAACAAGTGTCCCGTGGTGGTCTATTATGCAAGTTGCACCCTTGCCGATGCTCAAATGAATTATACCACCACTGAAAAGGAATTATTAGCTATGGTTTTTGCCCTAGAAAAATTCAGATCCTATCTTTTAGGGGCAAAAGTCATGATCTATTCTGATCACTCAGCTCTGAAATACCTGTTGACCAAGAAGGATGCAAAGCCTAGGCTTATTAGATGGATCTTACTCCTTCAGGAATTTGATTTGGAAATTCGGGATAAGAAGGGTTCTGAGAATGTGGTAGCTGACCACCTCTCCCGAATTCCGATCTCTGAAAGTACACCAATCACTGATTCCTTTTCTGATGAGCATCTACTGACCATTTCTCACACTGTTGCACCTAGGTATGCTCATATTGTCAATTACAAGGTGACTAATCAGCTTCCGGAAGGATGGACTAAAAGTGAAAAGGACAAATTCTTTTCTCAGGAAAAATATTATTTCTGGAAGGATCCTGAATTATTCAAATTATGTCCTGATCAAATCATTAGGCGATATGTTCCTGAAGAAGAACAACAGAGTGTTCTCAACTTCTGCCATAATCTAGCTTGTGGGGGCCGTTTCTCAGGAAAGAAAACTGCAGCCAAAGTCCTGCAAAGTGGTTTTTACTGGCCCACATTTTTTAAAGATGCCCATGAATTTAGCAAAACTTGCCTCCGATGTCAGGCCGTAGGAAATATGGCGAAAAGGGATATGATGCCACTCAGCCCAATCTTGGTGGTTGAAGTCTTTGATGTTTGGGGAATTGACTTTATGGGACCTTTTCCACCCTCTTTTGGACATACATATATTCTGGTAGCGGTGGATTATGTCTCAAAATGGATTGAAGCAGTAGCCACCCAAACCAATGATCATAAAGTGGTCATTAAATTCGTTCAGAAGAATATCTTTTCTCGGTTCGGGTGGCCTAAAGCTATCATAAGTGATGGGGGAACGCACTTCACGAATTACCAGTTTCGGGCTTTGCTTAAGAAATATGGGATTAATCACAAAGTAGCTACCCCTTATCATCCGCAAACTAGTGGCCAAGTGGAAGTTTCCAATAGAGAAATTAAGAATATTCTGCAAAAGTCCGTTAGGCCCGATAGAAAAGATTGGTCTGAAAGATTGGATGATGCTTTATGGGCCTATCGGACCGCTTACAAAACTCCTATTGGCATGTCTCCTTATCGCTTGATTTTTGAAAAAGCGTGCCACCTTCCGGTGGAATTAGAACATAGGGCTAATTGGGCCATCAAACAAGTCAATATGGATCTAGCCCAAGCTGGTTCCCACCGAACCTTACAACTGAGTGAGCTAGAAGAGTTGCGCAACGAGGCCTATGAAAATTCAAAGATTTATAAAGCCAAAACTAAAGCTTTTCATGATAAACATATTGTGAGAAAATCCTTTCTTCCAAATCAAAAAGTTTGACTATTTAATTCTAGGCTTCGCCTATTTCCTGGAAAATTGAAATCCAGATGGGATGGACCATGCGTGGTCGTTAAAGCCTTCGATCATGGAGCCATTAAAATTCTGAATCCCAAGAGTGGGAACACTTTTACTGTTAATGGTCAACGGTTGAAACCATTCATTGAAAATCTTCAAAATGAGCCACTTGAATCTATAGAATTGAGTGATCCACATTAACTGAACTTCCGTCTGGCTGAAGACGATAAACTTAGCGGTTGTTGGGAGGTAACCCAATATTTTACTTCAGTTTTTGTATTTCTTTTTCTTTTAGGTCCTTGAGCAGCAGTCGCCGTGGGTATGTCGCATCATCTTCATTACAGGTTGTTTCGCTCCTTCACAATTCTCTTTTGGCTGACATGTTTTTCATATCTTTTATGCCATTGAGGACAATATCAATCAAGTTGGGGGGTGGGACAATCAATTTGATATGGATTTATTGAAATTTTTTTGAAGAAAGCTGATATCTTTCACTGAAAAATGGTCAAATTTTTAAAATTTCTTTTAAAAACTTCTTTTCACATCCTAGGAAAATTGCATGAAAATCATGTTTCATTAAGTAAATCTTAAACAAATCAGTTTTTTTTTGTTGTCACATTGGTTAAAGAACCTTCAAAGTTTAAATATCCCACTTTACAAAAATCCACGGCAGGATGATTTTCACACACACACGGCAACTTAGAATAAATGAAAGATCTTAAAAGCATAGAATTGCTGGAATTAACGTCAAGGATAAGACTACTTATTCTAATTTTTCTTTTGGGTTGAACGAAAGGAATGTGTAGGATCCGTAATAGGGGACTGTCCCACTCAACACTCTAAAAGAGGCGGTCATTTAAAATGGACAGCTGTAAACACTAAAGGCAATAGAAGGCGTTAAAAGAGCTAAATGAAGGTAGGTGGCAAAAAGTACGCACCTCCCCTCAGGCAATTCAAAGAGAGTGGCAAAAAGTACGCACTCTCAAAAGCAAAAGTACAATGAAATGAAAAAAAAAAAACGCCACGCTAAAAAATCCATCGTACCAAAAATATGACCAAGTCGTGAAAAGTGCTGAGTTGGGACGGGAACTGAAAAATGGTCCTCACTGACTAATCGGGAAATTTTTTATTCTCTTCTCCTCCCCAGGTAGTCTTATCTAAAGGGTAGTAAAGGTAAGAATATACCAGAAAGGTCGGAAACGAGTTCTAAGCGTGCCAATTTTCATGCATAATCACCTGTCGTGAATCAAAATATTGTGGGATATGAAAACTTTTAGCTTAACCAATTGGCTACCATTTAAATTGATTATGAAAGATACTACAAATGAAGCATGATAATTCATTGTTTGTCCTAACTTTTCCTTATTTGCATTGCTAAGGGACTAGCAATGAGTAAGTTGGGGGGTGTGATAAAGTATTAAATTGATCATTTAAGGGCAATCATATGCATCATACTCATATTTTTATCTGCAAAATAGCATGAAATGATAGATAATTGTGTACCAAGTCCAACGGTACCAATTTCGTCAAATTCTGACTTAAAAACATCGTCATTTCATGTGATTAAAGGAGTATAGCGCATTTGCGATTTTTCGACAAAATCGAGACGAAATAAATATATATGATGATATTTTTATGATAATGTGCTAATTTATATTTATTTTATGTGAACATGACATGCCGATAATGCAGTGCAGCTGATGGAGTTTCTGGAAATTTGGGAGAGGTCTAGTGTTCGGATTTCAATAAATTCGACTAAAACAAGGGTAAAAATATAGTTTGATGTCCTAATATTGCTCTGATTCCTTCTCTGGAGTTTCCCAAAACCCTTTATTTCCTTCTTTCTCTCCAATTTCTCAGCCACATCCCTTCCTTTCTTTATTTTAAAACCCTCTCTCTCTTTTTAAAGAAACCTCTCCAAATCCGAATCCGACTCCTTCTCCAAGCTTCTCCCACACGCTCTCTCTCTTCTCTCCCATATATTCTCCCTCTCTCTCCCAGATTCTTCTCTCTCCAGTTTTCCCCTGCTGGTAGCCGCATTATTGCTTCTTCCTCCTCCTTTTCCAACTCAACCCCGCAACCCTCTGTTTTCTCTCTCTGGATTCCTTCTCTCTCCCACACCTCTCTCTCTCGGTTAAACCCTCTCTTCCTCCTAGCCGCAGCAGCCTCCCACGCTCCTTCTCCAATTCCCAGCAGCCCTCTCTTCCTCTCTCCGTTCTGCTCTTTTTCCAACCCCTCTCCAGATTCTCTCTCTCCCTCTCTCTTAGTTTTCCAAAACCTCGAACTCTCTCTAGTCTCTCCTTCGTTTTTTTTTAACAGCCGAGTTCTCCTCTTCCTCCGTAACCTTTCTCTCCCACAGCCCCTATTCTCCTCCTTTTCCAATCCCTCTCTCTGGTTCTCCCTCTTCCCGGTTTCTCTCTTTCTCTCCCTCTGTTCTCTCTCTCTCTCGATTTATCCTCCACACACGCCGGCTTCCACAGCACCTGTGCGAGCTCCATGGGTAAGCCTGCAAGCCAGCAAGCCTCCTCCCGAACTCCACGTGCATGCGGAGAAGCCAACGTTCCAGCAACATCCTCCTCGTGCCAGCATCCCACCGTCCAAGTCCACAAACCAGCAAGGCCACCAGCTCCTCCACGCTGCATGCATGCAGCCACGTACCTCCAACACCTGTCCACGTACCTGCAAGCTTCACCTTCAGCAGTTGCGTTAACCACCCTCCAGCACCTGCGGTGAAGCCCACGCACGTCAAGCAAGCTCCTGCTGCACCTCCAGCAGCTCCTGCAAACGCGGCAACCCCCCAGCTCTTCCAGCATGCATGCTCGGTGAAGTTCCAGCACCTCCACGCAGCTACTACCTTCAAGCTTCCTCCTGCCCAGCAAGCAACAGCAGCTGCCCAAGCAGTTTAAGCCGCTGGACTACTGCGCCACTCCTCTCCTTCGCGGTCCACTGCACCAGCCGGCAGCACCCACAGATTACTGTTGTTTTGTTCTTTCTTTCCCCCTTTAGCATAGTGTTAGTTTAATTGTTTAGGATTAGTTATTTGGTATTTGATGTTTAGTTATTTAGTTTAAAGTTATTAAATTATAAATTTTGTAATTTGTTTCATGATTTTTAGTTAATTAATAATTTACACAGTTAAATAACAGTTTCTTTGATATTTTTTTTTAGTTGTGCTTGTTTTCCTTATATGTTTGTGTTTAATTTTTGAAAAAAGAAAAAAAGAATTTGTTTAGTTTATGCAATTATATTTTTAAGTAGCATTAGTTAATTGAGTTTTAGTTTAATTAAGTAATTAGTTCACTCAAATTCTCAACTTTTTAGACTAACTAAATTCCAAAGTTTTCAAAGTTAAAAATTTAACTCCCTGTAGATCGACTCGGACTCACCACTATTAATTTTCAAAATCTGATTTGAGTGAGCCGGATAAATTTAGATTGAACATTTTCATGAGTGTTTAACGACGCACAATTTGGAACGATCAATCACCGTGCTAATGGATTTTCCCTCGAAATTCGCACAGATCACGCTAACTTGATCATCTTCGAGGATGTTGTCTTGCGCGGGAAAGAATAGAGCCCCGGCAAGACACGTGACGAAAGCTTTCATCACTTCTTCAGCTTCATCCTCCCTCAGATCATCGATCTCGTATAAGGTCCATTCTGCGAGCTTTGCTAAGTTGATCCCTTTCCTGGTAAGGCACCTTTTTACCTCTGTGTGGTCCTTCATGATTGACGTCAGCAGTTGTTGGCCGGTGATCTTTTCCTTCATCAAGGCCATCTTATTCTTGATCTTCGGAAGGCCCAACAAAAGCTCGGCCTCCTCTAGAAGGATAGTGCACTCGAACTGGGGGAAGAGAAAGGTGTGGGCTTGAGGATGCCATTGCTCAATTAAGAGGCCCATGGCCGCCCAGTCCACATTTGGGCTCTTCTAATGCTTAGCGTGGACCACCAAGCCTTGGAGATTCCACTTGGAGATAAAAGTTTGCATGGAGAGTTTGGGACTCTTAGCAAGCTTTCGAATCCAAGGGAGGGAAGTGAATCTCTTTGGACCGGGAAACATGGGGTATGCCTGAAAAGATAGAAGAAAAGATCAATTTAAAGAGAACATGAAGAACATGGGGGGAAAAAGAGGAAATTGAAGAAGAAGGATTGAAGGAAAGATGATTCAACTTACTTGGAGGTTAGGATCTCTCCCACTAAGGTGATTCTCCACGTCGGAGAGCTTCTCCAACGTCCTTCTCATCCTCTTGCCTGAAGAACTCATCTTGTTCTCGAGTTTCTTCTTTCTTGAAGCTTTGAAGCCTTGAATGTTAGTATTAGATGGTCTCAAAGCCAATCCGATACTATGTACTTATTTAGATTATTAATAAATGGCAATAATTCATTGTGTGTAATTAATTCGATCTGTGTTTATCGTATCACGATGAAGTCCATGAACATGTGCAATAGTCTTCGGATTATGATGAGATCATAATTACGGGACCGAATACTTATAAACACATGTTCTTAATTGTTCCTAGTCATAGGATGTTTGAGATATGACATTGAACATCCGGATAGACTAGTATAGGTTACTTCAGCTCATATGATGAGGGTGACTGATCCCATAAGTCACTTATGTGGAGACACTATGCTGAACCTATAGGTGCTCATTGGTGAATGAGTTCACTGAACTGATCCGACTATGAATCGCTGGATGGTAATCACCTCACTGTTAACCAGCTCGATTCATTTGTCACGGTTGCGTGGATGATCTTTGGACCTGAGACTCCAAAGATATCTTGTTGGTAGGTTTCTGAGCTTTGACCTTGACGAACGAATCCCTAACCATGGGTTATCAATAAGTCAAGCGATCGGGTTCAGGGAAATGCCCTCGAAGGTAATTGTGTGTTCAATACGGGATCATCCGCTCTCGGTAGTTTGAGAGAGAATGTTCCGGGAATGATGCGCTTAAAGTCCCTAGCCAGGGCGGACTCTGTAATCGATAAGGAGTTATCGGATTCAGATTAGTGGCATCTTATTCAAGTGAATCGACCAAATAGGGTTTATCAGTAAACTATGCCCTAGGTTGATTCGGGAACATTGCACAGATAAAGGATTATATCCGCGCGCTAATCGATGACAGAAAGGTTCCAATAGAGGGTTGCGATAACCCCAGTACCATCCAGGATCACGCGATGTTGCTTGACATCCAACGTGATCGGCAGTCCGTCCGAATTTATTGTGGGACATTAAATTCGGCTGATTAATTGAATATAAGGATATTAATTAATTCAGTGGGTCAGTAAAGGGTTACTGGACTTAATGGGCTATTAACTGGACTGGTATTTGGGCCTAGAGGGTCACACACAAATGGTTTTCAAGTAGATGGATAATCCGACAGGATTTCGGATAAGTCTGGGTTTTTATGAAAAACCGCAAACTGACTTTTATAAAAGAACGGATTCTACGTCTGGGGCTAGCAACCCTGACCTAGCCGTCATTCGTTCTTTCTCCTTTTCTCTCCCTTCTGGGCGTGCGGTTCCCAACTGCTCCACTTTCCGTTCGACGGGGATTCCGAATCCGCATGTCGCGACGGATTACGCGCAGCCAGACGGGATCCACGAATGCCGTAGCGAGCGAGGAAGCGAGGACGATCCATCGCGAAGAGAACCGCGTGGAGACCGCTAGAGGTCGGGCATCTGCGTGACTTGCGGCATCGCTCTGGTGGAACCGGAAAACGGACGCGGATTCGAATCCGCGCAAGGTAAATTCGATTTACACCGGTTTTATTTTCTAGGATCGAAACAGGACAGATCCGATCCCGAATATATATTTTTTTTATTCCGCTGCGTTTTAGGATCAGATCCCGACATAGCGATCCCAACAGTGGTATCAGAGCCAGGTTCCACTGTGTTTTTGCCGTTTCGATTTATCAAATTATCAATTTTATAAAATATTCCATGCTTGTTATTAAATTTAATAACGCATGTATTGTGTTCATAAGATAAACACGATTTGTGATTTTTGCAGTAAAAAGATTTTTTTTTTATTGGTGAGGTTCATGTTCTTCGTCTGACGAAGAAAGGACTCAGATCGGCATAATTTTGGACAACCCCAAAGGTTGGGGAATCGATTGCCAATGCCATGGTTGTCACCCTATGAATCGCAGGGGATTTGCAAGCCCTTACCCCAGGAGATGGTCTCCTTCATCCTCCTAAAGTTCGCAGCTGATCGGCCATTGAGATGGTGTGCTCGGGATGCACGAACCGGTTATAGAACAAAGGGAAAGGGGGGCGTTTTGTGGGGCAACCGTCGGAACCAGGGGTCACCGGCACGGTCGCCGGTGCCCCTGGCCGCTGGGCTTACCCCGCGGGGCAAGGGGCCCGCCTGCCGGCACCTACTGGGCAGGGTGCCGGCGGCGGAGGGCCGCCCCTTCCCACCTGCGGCGCAGCTAGGCAAACCCTAGCTGCGTCGGGTGGGAGGGGCAGACCCGGCCCCTAGTCCTGGCCTTGGTGCCCGAACCAGTCGAGCGCCTGGCCCGGACCCGGCTCGCCCCAGAGAGGGGGCCTGGGCTGAGCCAGGCGCTGGCTGGGTTCGGCCCAAGCGGCCGGCCGGCCCTGGCCCGTTTGACCCGTTGACCAGGGTCCATTCTTTTTCTGCTTTTTCCCTATTATACATATTCACTGGTTTTTTAAATTTACAGAATTTTATTTGAATTTAAAATTGGATTTTAAAATTGATAAAATTCTGTTTTACACTTATTAATAACCAGTAAAAGGGAATTGTATAAATGAGGGAAAAGTTTTTTTTTTAACAAATTGTTGTTAATGATATTATCAATCTAGTTGTTAGATTTGATAATATAGAATATTATATTTAATTGATTGAATTAAATATTTAATTTGATGACTCGCATGGAATAGTGTAAAATTTTTAATTTGAGTTTTATGCACATTTGATGTGTAGTGATTGGTTATTTAACACTTGATTGGTTTGCTTGTTTAAATAATGATTTAGATTAGCATGCTTAAAATTAATGAAATCTGTTTTCGAAAATTTCTAAACCCAATTTTGATTGGCTCCTGGTTTTCTGAAACCAAAATTATTATTATTTTTTAAAATTTTATTTAGCCATTTGATGTGCAATTCATGTGTGGTTTGTTTAACTAAAACACATGGTGGTCATGGACGAGCATTAATTGTGGATGTGGAATGTGATTGTGTGGTTTATTGTTTATTAATAAATAGAGGTCTGCGAACCTCTCCCTCTCATATTCCCATGTACTTCTACCTTCCTCCTTAATGTAATCGCCATAAGGCTTCCTCATTTAAATTATCATGTAATTGAGAATTACGATGTAATTTGATCGAGGCGGCTGCGCGCGGAGCGAGGATGATCCACAACTGCCGACCAGATGAATATGAAGGAGTTCATTGAATTCATGGGTTTGTAGACTCATGATATAAGTTGTTATATTGTGCATGTGTGTACGTTTGACTGTCTGGCTCAAGTCAAACCGCAGCGCCGTCCATGACCACACTAATGACATGTATGTGATGCGTGTGCTTAAATATTTGCTAGGTTATTAGTATTTATATATATTCGATATATTTAATACTATCACCTAGGATGAGACCAAACTAAATAAGTAAAACCTTCGTTACAAATTCTAAGCCATAGCGCGAGTCATTGAGAATGCACCGCGTGGCTCTCCATCAATATGATCAATGGAACTTAATTCAGTCATGGCAGATACTATGTGTTTACCCGAGGTCTGCCATTGTCTGTTGAGAGGACTGTTGATCATGGCATTAGATGCCTTTGGATAAGAGTAGAGGAACGATATAGTCATCCATGTGTTTACCTGGGAACTATATTTCTACTTTACTCTGTCACGTATTGATGGTAAAGCTTAGACCGGGGATAATGGTCTACTGTGTTTACCCAAGACCGTTAAACTTGGGAGCCGAAGTATGATCGGATATTGCAAGGAGTTGCAATTATCATGAGATGATTGCTCTGAGATAGCGGTATGATACTACGTGTTTACCCGAGGTCATACTGTGATGCTTGGAGATTCTGATCCCTACTAAGAGACAGTTGGCGTCTCCCGTTCTGTATATCTGAAGGTTATACAATCCGTCGAAAATTAGTGGGAGTAAAACTAGATAATAAAAGACCATATCTTGTTTTAGTAAATCTGAATATCTGCTAATTATCAATTGATTATCTCCTGTAGGCAAGAATGTCGCACCATAATCCGTTGTGAGGCATACTTGATGCCAACCGTTTGATAGGCACCAATTACTCAGACTGGCTCAGAAACCTGAAGATACTCCTCAAGTCTGAGCAGATTACCTACGTCTTGGATAATGAACCTCCTGCTGAACCAACATTTGATGCTCCAGAGGAGGAAATGATAGCGTATGAAAAATGGAAGGAAGATTCCACCATGGCCCAATGCTACATGTTAGCCTCTATGAGCAATGAGTTGCAGAAGCAACATGAAGAGATGGATGCTAGATCCATCATGCTCCATTTGAAGGAGCTATTTGGTGAGCAGAGCAGAATCGAACGATATGAGATATCGAAGAATCTGTTCAAGGCTCAGATGGCAGAGGGAACTTCAGTACAGAATCACGTGCTGAAGATGATCGAGTGGGTGGAGAGGCTGGATGCTCTTGGGGTTACACTTCCCAAGGAGATGCACACATACCTCGTGTTGTCTTCACTTCCACCGTCATATACTCAGTTCATCGTTAATTTTAACATGAACAAGATCCAGGCCACCTTAGCTGAACTGCTGAACATGTTAAAGACTGCTGAGGGGAACCTTGTGAAGGATAAACCCCAAGTCCTCATGGTTGGTAAGACTAACAGAAAAAGACTTGCAGTCCAAGCTTTTCAAAAGAATAAGAACAAGGTTCAGAGAAAGGCAAAGGTTACCAAGAAAGACAAAGGTAAAAGTGCTGAGAAAGGTGATTGCTTCTACTATCACCAGAAAGGGCATTGGAAGGGGAATTGCGAAGAATACTTCAAGGACAAGGCTCAAGGAACTGTGAAGCAGTAGGACGCTTCAGGTATCTATATGATAGATGTAAACTTGTCAATAAGCGATTGTATATCATGGGTATTAGATATTGGATGTGTATCTCATATCTGCAATTCTGTGCAGGCACTGACAAGAAGGCGTAACCTGAGGACCGGCGAGGTGGAGCTGAGGCTAGGTAACGACGCAAGAGTTGCGGCGATCGCTGTGGGGACAGTGAAGCTCAAGCTACCATCTGGAGACACATTTTTATTAGATGAATGTTATTATGTACCTAGCATAATAAGGAACATCATTTCTATTTCATGTCTAGATAGAATTGGATACAATTTACATTTTGGGAACAATAGTTGTTCAATTTATTTTAGAAATAAATTAATAGCTTCAGCTATTTTGTCCAATGGATTGTATCTATTGAATGTGTCTCATGATAATTTACATATCGGTTCTTCAATTAAAAGGAATAAGTATGAAATGAACAAAGCCTACTTGTGGCATTGTAGGCTTGGACACATTGGTGAAAACAGACTCCAAAGGATGCATGAAGATGGATATTTAGATCCATTTGAGTATGAATCATATGCAACCTGTGAGTCAAGTTTAATGGGTAAAATGGCTAAGTCTCTATTTAGTGGAACTGGAGAACGAGCCAAAGACATATTAGAACTCATACATTCAGATGTATGTGGTCCTATGTCAACCCAAGCCATTGGTGGTTTCTCATACTTCATTACATTCACTGATGATTACTCAAGGTTTGGATATGTATACTTATTGAAGTATAAATCTGAAGCCTTTGAGAAATTCAAAAGATTTAAGAATGAAGTAGAAAACCAAACAGGAAAAAATATAAAAACCATCCGATCTAATCGGGGTGGTGAATACTTGAGTATTGAGTTCATTAAATAGTTAAAGGATAATGGTATCCTTTCTCAGCTTACACCTCCTTATACACCTCAGATGAATGGTGTATAAGAAAGGAGAAATCGGACATTAATGGAAATGGTGCGATCCATGATGAGCATGTCCAAATTACCAGTGTCCTTATGGGGATATGCACTTAGCTCGACTATCTATATCCTGAACAAGGTACCCAGCAAATCTGTTGAGACCACTCCATATGAGATATGGAATGGAAAGAAACCAGACCTTAAACATGTTAAAGTCTGGGGATGTCCTGCTCATGTTAAAAGACATGACGCAGATAAGCTGGAATCCAGAACTGACAAATGCAGATTTGTGGGATATCCAAAGGAAACTTATGGATATTACTTTTATCTTCCTGGCGAACAAAAGGTGTTTGTGGCCAGGAGAGCCGTCTTTCTGGAAGAAGATTATATTCTCCAGAAGGACAGTGGGAGTAAAGTAACATTGGAAGAAATTCCAGACCCACAAACTGGCAATGGTTCATCAGATGAACCGTTAGTGTCTGAACCTGTTCAAAATGATACACAGGAACCTCGTAGGTCTAAAAGAGTACCTAAACCACCAGAAAGATATGTGGGACATATAAATTTGGATGGTTCAAGGATACTCTATAATGAGGATGATGATCCTAAGACTTACCAGGAGGCCATTGAAAGTCCAAAGGCCGAGAAATGGCGGGAAGCCATGAATTCTTAAATACAGTCCATGTACATCAACCAAGTTTGGAACTTGGTGGATTTACCCGATGGTATAATACCTATTGGCTGCAAATTGATCTTTAAAAGAAATATCGGTGCAGATGGACATATTGAGACTTATAAAGCAAGATTAGTGGCAAAAGGCTATTGTCAAAGACAAGGTGTTGACTGTGACGAAACCTTTTCACCCGTTGCTATGATTATGTCCATCAGAATTCTTCTCGCCATTGCTGCCTACCATGATTATGAAATATGGCAGATGGATGTGAAGACTGCATTCCTCAATGGAAACCTTGAGGAGGAGGTGTATATGATACAACCAGAAGGATTCACATCCAAAGAATCTCCAGACATGGTATGCAAGTTGCAGAGGTCCATTTATGGACTGAAGCAAGCATCCCGAAGCTGGAACATAAGATTTGATGAGGCAATCAAATCTTATGGCTTCATTAAGAATGAAGATGAGCCCTGTGTATACAGGAAAAACAGTAGGAGCACAAACAGTGGGAGCACAATCACATTTCTGGTTCTTTACGTTGACGACATCCTACTCATTGGGAATGATATAGGAATGATGTCATCAGTAAAGATATGGCTGTCAAAGAACTTATCCATGAAGGATTTGGGAGAAGTGTGAGTGCTTAGAATGACCGTGTGATTATCATGAAAAATCTAGGTTATTTAGTGTAAAATAAACCTATTAAAAACAGCAACTAAGTGCAGTGATCGCCAGAAACTTTTAACTAAAAAGTTCCAAAAGAAGTATGATCGCCTACCTGTTTAAACGCGGAAGATATGGAGTCCTTGGTTCCCCTTCCTCAGTCGGCTGAAGAAAGAGAGCCCTTCTTTGCTTTTTGTTCTTGCTGTTGAATTTGAAATTTGAGGTTGAGGTTGAGGATCGTCCAAAAATCCCTTTTGACTTGTGCTTGATTTGCTCCTTTTGATTCTCTCGTTGTTGTTGAGTGCAGCAGGAATAGAAAGAAAAGGAGATAAAGAAACAATGATGAGAATTTTAAGCAAAAGCAGTATCTATTCTAATCATGATGCTAAGCATGCAATTAAACAGCAAACTTACTTGTTGAGTGGCTTTTGAAACCCCTTAATCAAGTAGGTTTTGGAGAGAATGAATGTGTTGTGTGTGTTTGCATGAAGTGAATGATGAAGAATCTAGAACTAAATGAAATGCAGATGCGGAAATGAAAAACTTATGCCCAATTGTTGAATTCTTGAATGGATGAAGACTCTTGAAAAGACGCCGACTTCTGGAAACAGCGCTTCAGCGTTCCGACGTTGTTGCTTTGATCTTCAATTCGCTATCGCTCCAGTAATTCAACTCAAGATTATGCTCTCTCTCTCTTTTTTTTTTTTTTTTTACTCTTCAACATGTAAGGTATTTATAGACTTCTTCTGCGTTCGTGATTAACATAAAAAAAAATCTTGAATTTATCCATCTTAACCGACAGATAAATACTGATTAATTCATCTTTATCTGTAATTATCTAAACCGCGTCCACATTGGCTGACGCCTTTCAGATTAATTAAGATAAGGATAAAAATCCGGGAAAAATTTATCTTTATCTTTATCAGGTAAAACGCGTCCACATGTGTAGACGTCTTTTACACTAATTAAGATAAGGATAAACATCTGGAAGGGAAGTAGAAATAGCTTAGGAAACCTAAAACGCGTCAGCACTTACAGACGCCTTTTAGCTAATTAATCAATTGATTAAAATTCAAATTTAAACGTTAAAATAGGAATAAACTCTAAATGGCGTCTACATAAATCGACGTCTTTTAGACTTCCTCATATTTTAACTGAAATTTGAGCTAAAATCAATTTAATTGATTAACTTAAACATGTCTGTTAAACCCGACACTCAAAAATATTAATAAAAATTAATTAATGATTAAATATTAGACCATTCTGAGGCATTATTATATGATATGAAATTTACTCAAAATGATGTCAAAATTAGCGTGTCTACAAGAAGCATCTTACATATTGGGAATACGGATCTATAGAGATAGATCAAAGAAGATGCTAGCTTTAACCCAATCCATGTACATAGAAACCATTGTCAAAAGGTTTGGCATGAAAAATTCCAAGAGAGGTCTCATACCGATGAGACATGGAATTTCACTCTCTAAAGGTTAGTCTCCCAAGACACCTGAAGAAAGGGCAGTGATGGATAAAGTCCCCTATGCTTCTGCCATAGGGTCCATCATGTATGCCATGCTATGTACCAGACCTGATGTAGCATATGCTCTAAGTGTTACGAGCAGACATCAGGCAGATCCAGGTGATGAACACTAGAAGGCTGTGAAATGCATCCTTAAGTACTTGAGAAGGACTAAGGATCTATTTCTAGTCTATGGAGGAGGAGACTTAAAGCTGCAAGGATACACTGACTCGAGTTTTCAGTCTGATCCTGACGACAGCAAGTCAACATCAGGTTTTGTTTTCACACTCAACGGGGGAGCAGTGAGCTGGAAAAGTTCCAAGCAGGAAACTACTGCTGATTCGACAACGGAAGCTGAGTATATTGCTGCTGCTGAAGCCGCCAAGGAACTGTATGGATGAAGAAATTCATCGGCGATCTTGGTGTGGTGGAAAGCATATCTGGTCCCGTCCCACAGTTGTGTGACAACAATGGGGCGATTGCTCAAGCGAAAGAGCCGAGGACTCATCAGAAGTCGAAGCACAGTCTGCGGCGCTTTCATTTGATCAAAGAAATTATAGCTCGAGGAGATGTCGTGTTGGAAAGAGTTCCCTCAGCCGACAACATAGCAGATCCACTTACAAAGCCTTTGTCTCAAAATATTTTTGAGCGTCACTTAGAGAATATGGGTATTCTGTATAAAAGTGATTGGCTTTAGTCCAAGTGGGAGATTGTTAGTATTAGATGGTCTCAAAGCCAATCCGATACTATGTACTTATTCAGATTATTAATAAATGGCAATAATTCATTGTGTGTAATTAATTCGATCTGTGTTTATCGTATCACGATGAAGTCCATGAACATGTGCAATAGTCTTCGGATTATGATGAGATCATAATTACGGGACCGAATACTCATAAACACATGTTCTTAATTGTTCCTAGTCATAGGATGTTTGAGATAGGACATCGAACATCCGGATAGACTAGTATAGGTTACTTCAGCTCATATGATGAGGGTGACTGATCCCATAAGTCACTTATGTGGAGACACTATGCTGAACCTATAGGTGCTCATTGGTGAATGAGTTCACTGAACTGATCCGACTATGAATCGCTGGATGGTAATCACCTCACTGTTAACCAGCTCGATTCATTTGTCACGGTTGCGTGGATGATCCTTGGTCCTGACACTCTAAAGATATCTTGTTGGTAGGTTTCTGAGCTTTGACCTTGACGAACGAATCCCTAACCATGGGTTATCAATAAGTCAAGCGATCGGGTTCAGGGAAATGCCCTCGAAGGTAATTGTGTGTTCAATACGGGATCATCTGCTCTCGGTAGTTTGAGAGAGAATGTTCCGGGAATGATGCGCTTAAAGTCCCTAGCCAGGGCGGACTCTGTAATCGATAAGGAGTTATCGGATTCAGATTAGTGGCATCTTATTCAAGTGAATCGACCAAATAGGGTTTATCAGTAAACTATGCCCTAGGTTGATTCGGGAACATTGCACAGATAAAGGATTATATCCGCGCGCTAACCGATGACAGAAAGGTTCCAATAGAGGGTTGCGATAACCCCAGTACCATCCAGGATCACGCGATGTTGCTTGGCATCCAACGTGATCGGCAGTCCGTCCGAATTTATTGTGGGACATTAAATTCGGCTGATTAATTGAATATAAGGATATTAATTAATTCAGTGGGTCAGTAAAGGGTTACTGGACTTAATCGGCTATTAACTGGACTGGTATTTCGGCCTAGAGGGTCACACACAAATGGCATTATTATATGATATGAAATTTACTCAAAATTATGTCAAAATTAGCATGTCTATAGCTGCCTCACCTTGGCATTGCCTTTGCAAGGGAGTGAAATGAAATGGAATATACTGAAAATGTGATGCCAAGGTGTGATGAGACACGCTCTTAACATCACATAATTGGAATTTTTTGTCAAAATTATCAGTGAAGATAACTCAAAGAAATCAATGGAATCAATCTTGTCTGGATGAGGTAGACAAGAAAATAAAATAAAGTCGATCAACCTCCACGGAGTGGGAAGTACCCCAGGTCATAGACACTGTAGGTTTCATCATGGGGAGCGTTTGCCAGCCAATATGGACGTGCTGCAACCATGATGGATCTTAAAAGAAAAACAAAAAATATTGGATAAAGAATCCGAGAAAAGATAGAATTCTAATGATATCTTCAAGCGAACCTCAAAGATAATCAAGATACTCAATTCAGAATGGAATATTTCATATCATGTTGAAATTATTTGATTAATGGTATGAAACTTAATCAATAATTAATTCTTATCACAATGATTTCAAAGTCCTACATGATGCATGCTGGGCTAAAAGAAAAATATAAAGTCAAATAAAATATAAATTAATCAAGGATAATATTGCTAAATTGTCATTAATGAGTCAAGATACCAATTCTTGTAATTCAGTGCTAAGCCGAAGCTCGTTTATCCACGCACTGTTTCACAAAAATGGAACCATCGTCCTCACTAATCAACAATCCAACGGCCTATCCGTGCGATTAAGAATTCTCTGGAATTGTCACTGTTTTTGTTGAAGGGGAACTCAAATTCCAGTTTCATCAAAACACAAGGTCATTGACATTCTCTAATAAATATTTAACATATAGTGATGCAAATGATTTACATGAAATAATACAAGGATAGAAATAACTGTCTTTTTAGTCACGGTCGGGACTTCATGAATTCCACAATATGATCTTCCAACTTCCTGCAATCAGAATCATTAAAATTCCCAAACAAATATTCAATTTAAGCACCCAAAACATAGAATTTCGGATAAATCACAGAAAGGCTGAAACGCGTCGTGTCGAGTAGACGCCATTCAGTGTTGAAACGCGGCAGTGCTCCTCGACGTCTTTTACTCACAGAAACAAGTTTCTGGCTGTTCTCTACTCGGATTCCAACTCTACCAATGCACATCCCTTTTCCAATCCGGAAAAGGTCTTCTTAGGATCGCAATTCCTTCTATATAAACATCCTTAGGTTGTTCCCAAGCAATCCTACCATAATCCAAAGATCCAAAGTTGAGTTTTCTTCCAAATTTTCAAGGTTTCTTCAAGGTTTCCAAGCTTCCCAAGCTTCAAGAAGGAGGAACTCCGAAAAAGGGGATGGATTCTTCGAACAAGAAGATGAAGATGTCTCTAGAGAAGTTTGCCGACATAGATAATCACCTTAATGGAAGAAATCCCAATCTTCAAGTAAGTTCAATCAACTTCCTTTTCAATTTTTCTTCATGTTCTTCATCAAACTCTCTTTTTATTTTCAGAATTATCCCATGTTTCCTGGACCAAGAAAATTCACGTCTCACCCTTGGATTCGTAAACTTGCAAAAAGTGTTAAACTTTCCATGCAAGTATTCATATCCAAATGGAATCTTCAAGGACTTGTAGTGCTTGCCAAGAATTACAAGAGCGCGAACGTAGATTGGGCGGCTATGGGTGCCTTGATCGAGTGGTGGCATCCCCAAACTCATACGTTCTTCTTCTAAGACTTCGAGTGCACGATCCTTCTAGAAGAAGCGGAACTTCTATTAGGTCTCCCAAAGACCAAAGACAACAAAGATAAGATAGCCTTGACAAAAGAGAAAATCACCGGTCAACAATTGTTGACATCGATCATGAAGGATCCTTCAGAAGCTAAAGGATGCCTTACCAAAAAGGGGATCAATCTTGCAAAGCTAGCTGAGTGTACTTTATATGAAATTGATGATCTAAGGGAGGATGAAATAGAGGATGTAACAAAAGCTTTCGTTACATGCCTTGTAGGTGCCTTGTTCTTCCCTGCGCAAGATAATATCTTAGAAGATGATCAAGTTAGTGCTATTTGCGCAATCTTCGAAGGTAAATCCATTAGCACTGCACTCTTAGCATATCTTTACAGTGGACTTTCTGCGGCCTCTGTGGGTTGTCCTCCATATGGGTGCATGTTACTCTTTGCCTTGTGGGTTGAGCTTCACTTCAAGTTTGAGCATAGCAAGAAAAGGCCTCTGAATCCATCTCAGATCTTCTTGAATAGTCCAATTCATTGCATTGCTAATATTGTAAAGTTCAATGAATACATGGTCAACAAAGTTCCAAAACTCAAAACCCGGGCCGACTGGAGAGAGTATTTGAAGCTCATGACATCCGATATATTCGACTCGTCTCCACTCGCTCTTGTTGGAAAGCCAGTTTGGGTGCGCCGTACAACGGGAGCAGACCTCAAGTTGATTGGAGCCACCGAGTTCGTGCTATACAACCCACATCGGTGTCTTACTCAACTTAGCTTGGGCCGTCGTGAATTCCCTGAGTTTTCTCCCACACTCCCAATCAAGAAGCGCGACTTGGAATCCGACGAAGATTATGAAGCTATACAAATCATTACTACTCTGTGGAACCTTGGCTTTAGCTATCGTGTAAGATCCTCTAAAGATAGAGATAGAGGACTGAAATTTCCTTACCTTAAAGGTCTTCATGATATTCTCTCTTAAATGTCATCTTTCTCTTTTTTTTTTTTTTTTTTTCTTGATGTAATAAAGGATTTCATTGAATAAAGATTGATTTTTCATACCTTGGAATCTTTCTCCAACTTTCTGTGATGTGCACATAATTTTTCCTTTAGTAAAGACTTGATTTTTCTGAAAATTCAACAATTCGGGTTCTGTAAAATGTAAAACGCGTCCACTCAGAAAGACGCCTTTAAATCATAATTCTTTTCCATAAATTCAATTTAATCCTCAAAAACCCGATTAAAAGGTTAAATTGCGTCTACTAGACAAGACGCCTTTACATTATAATTCATTTTCAGAAATTCAATTTATTCCTTAAAATCTGATTTAAAACCTAAATTGCGTCTACCAGACAAGACGCCTTTAAATTTCTCTCTCCTACTTTTTTTTAGGATTCTGCCATTAATTCCATGATTAATTCCCTAAAATGCGTCTTGATAATAAGACGCCTTTCATGATTTTCCTCTGTACGGCTCTGACCAGAATTTGCGGTAATATGAAACGCGTTTGTATGTGTGGACGTGTTTAAGTTAATTTCAAACAGCTGTCCTTGCCGCCTCAACTTATGCGCCCTAAAACGCGTCTGTCTGAGTCGACGCCTTTCAACCTTTTGTTTACAGACCCGCGACGACCCCCCTTTCTTCCTCACTTTTCTCAAAATTTCTCTCTCTTCACCTCTCCGGCGACCGAGCTCCGGCGATCTCACTCTCTCCCTCTCGAAAACTCCCTCCTCTCGAGCTATGGAACGTGGTGAAGGATCCAAAAAGATGAAAACCTTGGCGAAAGAGGCGACGGAGGCGAGAAGAAGAAGCCCCCGAGGAGGTCCCGGCAATGCTAGCCGAGGCGGCGGCCTTTTTGAAAGAGGAACTCCCTCCACCGGCACCCATGGCGGTGGAAGAAGAAGAGGGGGGCGACCTCCACACGGTAAGCTCTCTATGGTTTGAGTGAATGAAGAGGAGAGGGGAGAAAGGGGTTCTTCAAAGAACCCGGAATCTGGGCTTGAAAGGCGTCCAGACCAGGTGACGCTATTCAAAAGGCGTCGCCTTGGGCTGACGTCTTTCAAACTAAATTCCGAATTTTTAATTAGATAGAAAATAATCTTGAATTGCGTCAGGGCGTGTGAACGTGTTTTGAAAAACGTCTGTGTGTGCTGACGCCTTTCAAAACAGAAGTGATTTTCCTGTTTTTTTTATTCATTGTTGACTCTATTTTTATTTGTTTTTATTTGCAGGGAGTGATGAGGGCTAGGATCTCCTGGGATTTAGTGGTAGGGGCTTATAGAGGACTGCCGGACTTCCAGAGGGCGCGCCTGCGCCAGATGGGATTCGGCAAGGTTCTAGACATCGAGCCATTTTGGCTCGATCTGGTCCTCCTGCAGGCATTGCGGGAGAGGTGGCATGCGGAAAGCCATGCTTTCCTAATGCCATGGGGGCATATGGTCCCCACCCTAGAGGATGTGGCCAGGATCACTGGTCTCCGGGTAGAGGGCCGACCTGTGAGTGGGGTTACTTACCCCAACTATCAGGGATTGGCGGAGGCTCTGCTAGGAATAGAAGTGTCCAGCCTAGGCAGAGAGTCTAGGATGGTTCCTAGGGTAGAGGTAGAGGCTGCCCTAGGTCTAGATGAGCCCCGGCGTCGGTCCGACGAGACCCGGGAAGAGTTTAGGGATAGGCTAGCAGAGTCATCCTCCCTTGTATACTGTAGTGATCCGAGTCAGGGGGAGGAGGTTGATAGACAGCTTAGAGTCTTTCTAGTTTTCTTCTTCGGTCGGTTGCTCTTTGGTACGAAGGGCGACCATATCCACTGTAGATTCCTTTATTTGTTAGATGATTTAGATAGCTTAGGAGAGTATGCCTGGGGTGCGGCCCTTCTGGCCCACCTCTTCGCCGATCTGTCCGCGGTCACGCCGGACCGTGAGACCACTGTCAGCGGCTTCTCGCTGTTTCTTCAGGTATTAAGTTATTTCATTATTTGTTCATGACATGCAATATGATATGATGATGCTTTTTTCTAACCTATATGTTCATGAATGCAGGTGTGGAGTTACTATTACTTCCCGCTCGGCAGAGCGCGGATTGCGAGACCCAGTGCTGTCCCATTGGCCTGCCGTTGGCAGCCAATCGTGGACACGGCTCCACAGCACCACCAGTTGACGGCCCTCCGCCGTCAGTTCTTGGACTATCCAGAGCTTCTGGTAAGTTTTTAATTTATTCAATTTTATTCAATGCAATCTTTTATTGTTTAAATGCAAATGAATGCATCTAATCTATATGCAGGTGATCTGGCGCCCGTACCTTGGTATGGGCGAGGAGGGTCAGCCGTGGGTGACGGCTGGCAGGAGGAGGTTCGGGAAGCAAATGTGGCTACATTGCCTCAACGAAATCGAGCCCCTCCGCCTCCGGCTCGTGATGAGGACCCTGGGCCTCCACCAGGAATGGATCGACGAGGAGGTCCCGGAGGGCGTGGGAAGGAGCATGAGGGGCAAGCAATCCCTCACCGACTGGCGTGCCAAGTTCCCCGAGCAGTACGAGGATTGGCACCGCCGCGGCGTACGGGTGGAGTCCCGTGCGGAGAGTAGCGAGGGCTACCTCCAGCATTACCGGACCCACTACGCCGATCAACTTCGGCTCCTCCGACCACTCGATGTAAGTATGCGTTCATGCGTCTTTAATTTTATTATTATCTTGATTTATGTTTGGTGAATGAATGTATGAATGCGTGACTTGCAGGATGCACGTGATGCGGTCATCATCGACCTCCGGGCCCGCCTACATGATGCGGAGGCCCAGCTAGAACAAGTCCAGAAGGAATTGTTCGATCTGGTATGTATGCATGAATATGAGTGCATGTTTTAATTAATTAACTGTTTTGGTGATTGACACTGACAGTTATCTTTTGATGCAGCGAGCTGTCTACACCCAGGCGGCTCCCCCTTCTTATGGAGCGTCATCATCCTCTTCCCCCCATGACGCTGCTCTGGCTGATCTTCAGAGTCAGCTCACCTCCGCCATCCACCGGGCTTCTCTCGCGGAGGAGGACCGTGCTGCTCGGGTAAATTCTTCAACTTTTCACTTCTTAATTTGATTTTAATTACTTGATTGCCTTGAACTAACAATGACTTTTATTCAGGTTGCTGAGCTTCAGAAAGCCCTTCAGAGAGCTGAAGCGGAGCTGGAGCATGCCCATACTGCAGCGGCTCGCGCCGAAGTTGATGCTGCGCGGATCCGGGCTCTAGAGGAGCAGGTGGCGCGTCTCTCCACTGGAGATCTTGCATGCCTCCAGATTCGCCTGGAGGTTGTGACTGAGGAGAGAGATCGCGACCGCCTTCGACTGGAGAGTCTTCAGGGTCGACTGTCAGTCGCGGAGCATGAGCGCAAGATGGTGGAGGAGCGATATCAGCGAGCTCGGCAGCGTGCCCATGAGCGTGGTCTGACCAGTGCCTTCACGGCCAGTGTTGCCATGTCTTCTGGTCAGGCAGCTCCGAGTGCGATGGGGCCATCTCCACCTCCTAGTCGAGGGTCAGCACCGGATGCACCTGACGAGGCCCAGAGCCAGTTGGACGAGGGCGGAGGGGAGAGCCAGCCTTGAGGGCTCATGTATCTTCTTTTTTTTTTTTTTTTTTTTTTTTTTTTCATGTATCATGTACAAAACACTTTCTAATGAAATACATGAAAATTTTGGGCATCAATCTTGTGTTCCTGTGCTTGTCTTGTATTCTGTACATCACTTAACAAACAGGTTAAGTATCTATTTAGGCTTAGCCCCTTGCCTGACCAAATAAATGGTCAATTAATCTTTTCCTTCAATAAATGGTCAAGGGGCATAGCCTTTATTAACAAAGGTAATGAGAATAATCAAACTTAAGCAAAATGCAACATACAAGCAAATAGATGCTTACTGAAAATAAAAGGAATGAAACACACTAAATGCCACAAGCAAATGCTAATTGAAATATTTTTTGATGTTTTGAAATATTCATTTTTGTTTGGGTTTTGAAATATATATTTTTTTGATTTTGACATATGTATATTTTTTTTGAATTTTGGACTATGTATTTTTTTGGATTTTGGACATATGTATTTTTTTTATTTTTGATTTTTTTTTTTGCATTTTGACATATGTATTTTTTTTGAATTTTGACTAAAAGACCAGCATGGTACTTAGATCAAAAGATCATATTTATTTATTAACTTAATTTCCAAATTATTCTTTGACAATTTAACTTAAACCCATCGTGTTTGAACATGTGTTTCCATTCGTGATCCCATTTGATGATTTGACCCTTAGTCAATCTAAGCCATTCCTTAAGTTTGGAGTACGCCCCTTTAGAAAGAAAGGAAGAATAAGTTTAGAAAGCCCATGAGAAGGTTCCGGAGACTTAAAAAGATGTTCCTTTCCTACCCTGATATCCGTTGGGGTTCGGTCATTTTTTTCAGGGTATTTATCGACCTTGCGTTCCCTTTCGTTTTATTTCATGGCCTTGATGTAACGTTTGTAATGTAATGGCCTTTTTGATTTGACATTTGGATTTTGCCTTTTGTTTTTGCTTTTCTATGTTTTTTTTTCTTTCTTCGGAACGGATCTCCCCCTTTTTTTTTATGACGGCCTCCTACTAAGATGGTGGGTATTCTTGGGAGTCTATTCTAAGCCTCGTTCCAACATCATGGGCCGAGTGTGAAACAGAATTTTGCTTTTAAAATGAATGATTTGTACTTTACACTTTTAGTCAAGCTTTTGATATTCTTCAGGACTTGGCATCTCTTGTTACTCACGAACCAAACGTGTCAGTGTGTGTAGTAATGGGTTTGAAATTAAGTTATCCAGACTAACTGAGAAATTTGAGTTTATAAACTTTCTGATTCCACTGGTCTTTGTACCATACTGATTGACTCTTTAACCTAAGGGTAGTATTTCTTAAGATGTAAACCATTCCAGGGATGATTTAGCTCTTCTCCTTCTGCATTAACAAGACGATAAGAATTACTAGGAAAAGCGTGCGATACAACATAAGGTCCTTCCCAGTTGGGTTGGAGCTTAGAACGCGGACCACCAGGTTTTACAAAAATTCTTTTAACGACCATTTCACCGACTTTGAACTTACGTTCAATGACTTTCTTTTGATAAAAACGTGCTAGTCTATTTTGATAAACTTTTGCATGATTAGCAGCTGACCACCTTTTCTCGTCTAAAAGTTCCAATTAAGCAAGAAGTGCTGAACGATGTTCATCAATGGAAAATTCCTTGTTCAATTGTACTCTTAGCGACGGTATAAGGATCTCGTATAGAACTACCGCCTCCATTCCAAACGTTAGGGAATAAGGAGTTTGCCCGGTAGGCGTGCGGATTGAAGTTCGGTAAGCCCATAGAGCTTCAACCAATTTTTCTGGCCAATCTGCGAATTTGTTAGATTTACACGTCTTTTTGATGATTTTTATCAAAGTCTTATTTGTTGCCTCTGCTTGGCCATTGCCTTGCGGATAATAAGGAGATGAATGATGCAATGCAATTCTATACCTGTTGCAGAGGTCCTTCAATTCTTGTGACACGAACTGCGGTCCGTTGTCGGTGACGATGGTGCTTGGAATTCCAAATCTTGTGATGATGTTCTTCATGATGAACTTGCAGATGGTTGATGCTTTGACTTCCGTGTACGCTTCAGCTTCTGTCCACTTGGTGAAGTATTTCGTTGCCATGAGAATGAAAGATTTTTGCTTGATGCCAGAATCTGGGTTACCAAGAGGTCCAATAATGTCGAAAGCCCACATGAGAAAGGCCATGGGGAAGAAACATGATGGAGTGAAGATGCAGGATAATGAATTTTGTCGGCGTGAAGTTGACACTTGGCACACCTACGGACATATCCTACACAATCTTCTTCCATGGTTGGCCAATAAAATCTTTGTCTAAGAATTTTCTTTGCTAGCATCTGTCCATTAACATGGCCACCACAAACTCCACTATGAGCTCCTTCCATAACCTTCCAAAGCTCATCCTCGTCTAGACATCTCAGAAAAACTCCATCAAAACCTCTCTTATATAATGCTCCTCCAACTAAGGTGTATCGTTGAGCAACTCTCCTGATAGCCCTTTTCTCTTCAGTTGTAGCTTCCTCAAGATACGATTGATCTTCACAATATTTTGCAATTTCATAATACCATGGCTTCTGTTCCTCATCCATCTCTTCTAACAACTCCATCAACATGATTTCTCTTTTCTCCACAATACTCCCATCTCTGAATTTCTTCAGCAATTTCTCCTTAGTTCTAAGAAATGAAGGGTCTTTCACGGCGGGTGAAAGACGCCTATGAACTATGATTGATTCAGATTGCTTGCTGATCGGAAAATCAAGGGAAGATGCAAGTGAAGCTAGAGCGTTAGCTAGGATGTTTTGATTTCTAGGGACATGGACAAAGATCAATTTTGTGAAAAGCTTTGAGTATGCAGAAGTAAGTTCTTGATAAGGCTTGAGCTTAGGATCAAGAGTTCGATACTTGGTCAGCACTTGGCGAAGAATTAGTTGGCTATCACCCACAATCCTGAGTTTAGTGGCACCATGAAAATGAGCAGCCTCGAGGCCAGCAAGAAGTGCTTCGTATTCAGCTATGTTGTTGGTGACTGGAAAATCAAGCTGAAAGGCTTGTGGATTGGTGACACCTTCAGGTGATAACAGAACGATTCCAATACCCTTTCTATGAGAATTCAGAGCTCCGTCAAAATGCAGAGTCCACATATCATCTCTGATTTGATTTACGGACATCAGTTCCTCATCCGGAAACTCTGATCGCACTGGATCAAATCGAGGAAGGGGATGATGAGCGAGATGTTCTGCTATGGCATAGCCTTTGATCGCTTTCTGCTGAATGTAAATGATATCGAATTGAGATAGAAAGCTTTGCCATCGCGCTAACCTATCAGTAAGAACAGATTTCTCCAGAAGGAATTTGTTCGGATTCATCCTAGCGATAAGGTGGACTTCATGGGCCAGAAAATAATGCTTCAATTTCTGAACAACCCAGACCAATGCTGCACATGTTTTCTCCATCGCCGTGTATCTCTGTTCAGCGGGGTTGAGAAGTTTAGAGAGATAGTAGGCTGCCCTCTCCTTTCCTTCTTCATCTTCTTGTGCTAGGACAGCCCCCACTGCATCATCCAGGACTGAAATATAAAGTATCAATGGTTTGCCTGGAGATGGTGGCCTCAAAACAGGAGGACTTGCCAAATAGTCCTTTAATCCATCAAATGCCTCCTGATACTTATCGTCCCAATTGAATTTGACTCCTGGCTTGGTAAGCTCGTAGAACGGCTTACACCTTTGTGAGTGCTGGGAGACAAAACGGCGAATAAATTGCAACCTCCCAATTAATCCTCTCAATTCTTTCAAGTTTTTAGGAGGTGGCATTTCTCTGATAGCCTTTGCCTTATTGGGATCGATCTCAATTCCCCGTTTGCTGACAATGAATCCAAGCAATTTTCCTGAAGATACCCCGAATACACATTTTTTGGGGTTCATCTTTAACTGATATTCTCTCGATCTCTCTAATACCCTTGCCAAAACTTTGGCGTGCTCAGCCTTTGTTTTAGACTTAACCAATAAATCATCCACATACACTTCCAGATCTATATGCATCATGTCATGAAATATTGCCATCATAGCCCTCTGATAAGTGGCTCCAGCATTCTTCAATCCAAATGGCATGACAACATAGCAATATGTTCCCCAAGGTGTAGTGAATGAGGTCTTTTCTTGATCCTCTTCTGCCAGCTTAATCTGGTTGTATCCTGAAAATCCATCCATAAACGATAACATTTCATAGCCAGCAGTGTTATCGATAAGTACATCAATATGAGGTAATGGAAAATCGTCTTTAGGACATGCCCGGTTCAAATCGCGGAAGTCAATGCAAATCCTGACCTTTCCGTCCTTTTTCATAACCGGGACTATATTGGCCACCCATTGTGGATAAAGGACAACTCTAATAAATTTGGCTTTGTGCAATTTATCGACCTCTTCCTTCATCTTTAGAGCCATTTGTGGGTGGAATCGCCTTAATTTCTGCTTGACCGGACTAGCTCCATCTTTTAATGTTAACCTGTGTTCAACTAAAGATGAGTCTAGCCCTGGCATATCTTCATAACTCCAGGCGAAAGTGTCCTTATAATCCTTAAGTACTTGTACCATTGCCTTCTCATCCTCTGTAGAAAGATTTTTGCTGACGAGGACAACCTTAGGTTCGTCTTCAGTCCCTAAGTTTATTTCTTTGATGGGCTCTTCTACGGCAGCTGAGGGTTCATCAAATCTCTTCACTCCACTGGCATATGCCTCAGCCGCGTCCTCATCATCTTCCTCATCTTCAATAATGGGGTCTTTTCCATGCACTAACTCATATACCACATACCCATCATTAACTGACTCATCGTCCGTACAATCTTCTGGCATCTGAATTGGATCTTCTAAAAGCTGAGGGATTAAAGAGCAAGAAGAACACTTATCAGCTAAGTCCCGGAGGTATCTATCTGGAATTTGCCTACCCTTAGGCTTCCTAGACTTCCTAACCTGACTAACCTGCCTAAAACTGGACTGCCTAACTTCACTAAACTGCCTATCATAACCTAATGAAGATGAAGCAGGATGAAAATCCTGGGATACAAGTGGAAATACAGGGGAATCCTCCCGTGGGGAGGGACAGAGTAGATCTAAGAGAGAATCTTGACCGACAGACCCGCGCGATAGGGGGCAATCGGACAAGTAAGATGTTTCCTCGATGAGGATTTGGGAAGAATTTGTTGCCAAATTGGTGTTTTTTTTTGGACCATCGAGGAGTTAAACATAAAGCAAGAATGGATACAGATGGAAGGAGGATCAGACGGAGGAAGCGGCACCAAGGCCAAAGGATTAGGGGGATCATATAGCAATATGTCCCAGATCAGATCATACATCCTCTCTAGGTCGAGAGGAGGGGATGGAATGAGGTCCCGAGGGGACAGAGTGATCATAATGGGCGGAGCCCGTGGAATATCTTCAGTAATGACCCGCGACCAAATCGGGGTCAAGAGCAGTGTGCGGAATAGAGTATGGAGCATAAAGATATGGGAAGGATATGTCCCCCTCCAGAGCAGATCTGTTGTATAACCAGCTTCATAGGGGTCATCTGGCTCCCCTTCATCGGTTTCTTCCGACAGCAGTATCTGCTTATCAAAGATGGCACCAGGACCTTCAATCAGCTCGTCGATCTGCGGCGGCCACTTGGGTTCTGCAGGATCTAGGAATAATCTGTTCAGTGCTATGTAGAGGTCCCTTAGATCGAACCATCTGTACCATTCACATTTGGGGTCATGGAATTTCCTCCTTTTCATAGGCCGCAGAGCTTCCAAGGATTGGTACGTAAGTAGTTCAGAACAATGTCTGGCCAAGTCTCTCCCATATATGTCATAGAGGTCAAAACATGAAGTAATGACCACCGTGTTGTCGTGACTAAGTATGGGCCCTTTTACAAAGTGTGTATACAGGGTCCATATTAGGGGATCTCGGCCTTCCTTAGGTGGTGTAGACATTGTCTCCAAGATTTTTCGACCTTCTTCAATCTCTGCTTGCTGAACCAGATCTTGCTTCAGTCTTCTTGGCCTATAGCCCAGACCACTTCCAGGTGCTGCTCGATGATCTTTGACAGGAGTGGTCCTGCCTTGCAACTGTGTGCCCAGACCTCTTCCAGGCTGATAGCCGTTCTTCATCATGATTCTCCATCCTGGGGTACTCATGCACTTCCCCCTTTTGATAGCATTTAATGGGTAAGGAGAAATGGTGGCGGCTTTCAAAGGATCAGCCACTGGACGGTAGACTTGTAATACCGACAGAAAAGGTTGTCGGCCAGGTAAAATAGCAGATTTAGTATTCAATGTATGAGAAGCAGCAAGGATCGGCATGCTCGTTACTTTAATAATTCGTCCTTTGAAAGGGAATTTGAGGCATTGGTGATTCGTAGAAGGAATCGCCTCAAGAGTTTTAATGTAAGGACGTCCTAGAATGGCATTTATAGAAGGGTCAATTTCGAGAATGTGAAATTCAATCTCTGCATGACTTACGGGACCTAGCTCCACTTTTAAATAAACCATTCCCAGAGGGGAACGGGTAGAGTTGTCATATGCTGTAACTGAAATGGGGCTAGGCAGCCACTTCTCCTTAGGTACACCGCACAGCTCTAGGGTCTTCGGGGGTAGAACATTGATTGAAGCCCCCGTGTCAATCAGGCACGCATCCACGGCCTTCTTGCAGATATTGACCGTGATGCTCAGAGCCATGCTTCTGGCGGCTGGCGGTGCTAGTTCCGATGTGTGGAATGTAATAGAGGGCTGATCCCCCTGAGGAACTAGTAGTGCTGCAATTTTATCTACCGGCACGTCCTCGTTGACCATCACCTTCTGTAGGTATTCCATTAAGGCTTCTTAGTGAATCTTGGACCTTTTAATCAATTCAAGTACGGTGATCCGTGCCGGTGTTCTGTCCAGATGTTTCAACAAGTCATATTGAGTGCCTGGTGCACTCTCTTCATTATGGGCTTCCTCAGTCGGCCGTGATGGGCCGTCTCTGACTGTGGACTGAGGGAAGACTTTGTGGAAAATCCTTCTACTTCGGAGCGCATGTTCCTCAACCGTGGAGGATCCATGTGACACCTTGAGTACTGCAGAGTCGGGTGGCGTAAGCGGTGCGGAGGGTTGATATGCAGGTGATGGGGTAGGGTTAGGTGGTGGTGGCATGGTGCGGATTAAAGGCCTAGATGATTGGATGGTGGATGGGTAAGTGGTTGGTGAAGTGGGGAATGGGACGCGTAATAGTGGTCTGGATGGTAAGGGCGTATCTGGGTAGGTGGTGGTGGTAATGGGCGAAGTAGGGAATGGTACGCGGAGTAATGCCCTAGATGGTAAAAGGGGTGCGTAGTTGGTTTGTGGTGGATTATATGGTGGAGGCGTAGTGGTATGGGGCATGATGGGCTTAAGGAAAGCGGGTGGCGGTAATGGGTTATTGGGTGCGGGCGAGTGATATGTGGGTGTCGGTAGAGGGGTGATGGTAATAGGTTGTGGACTAGGTATGCGGATGGTGCGGCGTGGTGGTTGTTCTGCGGTACTCTGAACGTGACCCGTTGAATAAAGAGAAGAAGAGTCTTCTATCCTCCACTGTTGCCCACGACTAGCCTCAGACTGGCTGTTCGTCAGAACAGGGGCAACTTGGTTTTGGTTCTGGTGCTCCGGGAGCGGGTTCTGCACTATGCCCATATTTGGTGGCGGTGCTGCCTGTGCTGGTGGTCTTACTTGCTGCTGCTGCTGCTGCTGTTGCGGTCTTCTCGCCTTCAGGGCTGATATATACTTTTTCATCTCCTCCCAGTCTATGCCGCCCTGCTCGTTGAGATCATGAATATAATCTCTGAATTGGAAGCAGGTGTCAATGGTATGCCTAGGTTGCCTATAGAAATAGCAATACCTGGACGTGTCGGCATTTTGAGGCCAGACGGCCTTTTCCCTTGGCAAGACTAAGGCATTAGCTGCCATTAGAGTACTGAAGATATCGGCCAAGGATTCTGGGAGGGCAGGGTATTCCGCCCTCTTCGGGCCTAGAGGTCTTCTCGGCTGGTTATAATCACCAGGAGGAGGGACATTGTGGTATGCCGGCGGTGCGCGCGGCTGATATTGCTGCTGTTGGGGATATTGCTGTTGCTGGGGCTGCTGGTACTGCAATTGCCTTTGTGGCGGCTGCTGTGGCTGATGCTGGTTCTGGTTCTGATTCGGCTGCTGGGGCCGTTGATACTATTGCTGACAATGGGGGCTCTGCTGCTGCCTGTACCCTTACTGGTTCAGCTGTTGTGGCCTCTGGTACTGCTGCTGACTCCTCACGAACTGGGGCGAGTTATTGTTCATGCTACTGACTTGCTCATGAGAGAGCGTGCCCTCAGTAGTCGGACCTGTGCTAGGAGAGTTCGGCACTGCAGGCTTCCGAGGTGGAGGCCTGCTAGGTCTGTGAGGATCAAAGACGCTAGAGAATGTAGCGTCCTTAAAAGCATTTTGGCAGTACCGTGCTCTTTCATAGAGCTCTGCCATGTTGGTCAGATTGTTCAGGGAGAGGACGAGCTTGAACTGGGGCGTGGCGTTGGAAATCAACATTTTCACTTGTTCGGACTCGGACAAGTGATCCTTCACCTTTTCAGCTAGGCCGCGCCACCTGTCAGCAAAACTGACAAACTCCTCATCAGGCTTCATCTTTTCTGCAATGAGATCAGTGATGGACAAGGAGGGTGCAACTCTGTCCTGGCACCGTTGAATAAATTTGCGTGAAACGATACCGTAGTCCTCTACTTCTTAGGGTTCCAGGGAAAAGAACCACTCGAGGGCTGGTCCCTCTAGAGATCTCCTGAACAAAAAGGCCAACGACCTCTTGTCGTTTTGCCAGAAAGAGGATTCATACATAAACTCCTTCAGATGTGTGAAGGGGTTACCAGTACCGTTGTACTTCCGGTACACTGGCATCTCAGAGGGTGGCAAATGGAAAACTGGCAGGTTGGGTAAGTTGATTTCTGGTACAGCTTTGACCCCCATCATCTTCTGGAGGTTGTTAAATTGCTCATCCATACGCTCCATTTTGGCCAGCAATGCTTGTGTGGTCAGATCTGCCTGAGGAGGAGGAGGAGGGGGAGGTACTTGGTAGGCCTGCTGCCTAGAGTACGTTGGACAGGGGGGACAATAAAGAGGAGGTCCGGCAGAGTTTCCGCCATGCCCGAGGGCATTTTGATAAGCAGGCGTTTGCGGTCTAGCCGGTTGCCTAGAGAATGAAAGCTGCGGCCCAGCTGGCCGAGAAGTAATATGAAGGCCCTCCACGGCCTGATGGATGTAAGGAGGAGGAAAGGAAGGTTGCTGAGGAACAGCAGGGGGAGCCACAGGGTTCGGCTCGGCAGGCTGCATGGGTGCCTTCCCCTTCAGAATAGACTGGATCGCCTCGAATTGCTGATGGTCCAGACGGGAGGCAAGAACTCCCAAAGCATTGATAAGATCCGTAGGATCAGAAGATGAGGGATCATTCTGATTCATATCCCCCTCAAGATCGGGATTAGGGATCGCATATTCATGCGGGGGAGGATCAGGATATTGATCACGTGGATTTAAAAGAGGTGTCCGAACATTCCCATCCAGACGATATGGAATGGGGATAGAACTACAGGAGGCATCAGCATCTCTCCCGTTCTCATAGTTGTAGTCCGAATCGCGAGGGGCATTAGCATCTCCCTCGTAGTTGATGATGGCGTCTTGAGCCATACTCAAGTCCCTGCCTGATCGTAGCAGCATGATGTTAGATTCTTTTTTTTTTTTTAAAGATTTGACAAACAAGTTGCACAGAGATTAATCAAACAAGTGGATGCTTAACGTAATTTTAAGATTTCTTTTTTGAGTTATTTGGATTCAATTAAACCCCAAATTCTCTCAAGGAAAGGATCCTAGTTTCAGTTCAATTTCCACCGTTATTCTCTAGGGCTTTCTCTCACAACGCTTTCAGAATCTAACCGGGACTTCAATTGGTACAACCAGCCCGATGATCAAGGAGGAATACCTTGATTTTGGGGACTTATGGAGGTCTCAACGTCAACTTCTCTAGTCTGATCAAGGGACCAACCCAATCAGAGAGAGTTGCTGACGTCAAGTAATGTGTTCCTAAGAAAATGAGGGTATTTGCCTCAATGCGTATGTCCTACGGCCTGGATGGCCCCTAATGCTTAATAATAATGGGTAGCTAGCACTCAAGCCACAGAAATCTGAGAACCGAAAAATAATTAAGAAACTGTCTGAATCGCGTCGATGGTAGCCGACGCTATTCAAAACAGAACTTAATTTTTTCGCAGAAACAGATGCAGACAACAGAGAAGATATGAAGACTGAAAGGCGTCTGGGTGTGTTGACGCGGTTTGAAACGCGTCATTTCTCCTGGACGCTTTTCAGTTCGCAGAAACAGTTTTGTAGGATCTTGCCACTAGGGTGTGCACGTGGTTACTTCAGCTCATTTGATGAGGGTGAATGTTCCCATAAGTCACTTGTGTGGAGACACTATGCTGAACCTATAGGTGCTCATTGGTGAATAAGTTCACTGAACTGATCCGACTATGAATCGCTGGATGGTAATCACCTCACTGTTAACCAGCTCGATTCATTTGTCACGGTTGCGTGGATGATCCTTGGTCCTGACACTCCAAAGATATCTTGTTGGTAGGTTTCTGAGCTTTGACCTTGACGAACGAATCCCTAACCATGGGTTATCAATAAGTCAAGCGATCGGGTTCAGGGAAATGCCCTCGAAGGTAATTGTGTGTTCAATACGGGATCATCTGCTCTCGGTAGTTTGAGAGAGAATGTTCCGGGAATGATGCGCTTAAAGTCCTTAACCAGGGCGGACTCTGTAATCGATAAGGAGTTATCGGATTCAGATTAGTGGCATCTTATTCAAGTGAATCGACCAAATAGGGTTTATCAGTAAACCATGCCCTAGGTTGATTCGGGAACATTGCACAGATAAAGGATTATATCCGCGCGCTAACCGATGACAGAAAGGTTCCAATAGAGGGTTGCGATAACCCCAGTACCATCCAGGATCACGCGATGTTGCTTGGCATCCAACGTGATCGGCAGTCCGTCCGAATTTATTGTGGGACATTAAATTCGGCTGATTAATTGAATATAAGGATATTAATTAATTCAGTGGGTCAGTAAAGGGTTACTGGACTTAATGGGCTATTAACTAGACTGGTATTTGGGCCTAGAGGGTTACACACAAATGGTTTTCAAGTCGATGGATAATCCGACAGGATTTCAAATAAGTCTGAGTTTTTATGAAAAATCGCAAACTGACTTATTATAAAAGAACGGATTCTACGTCCGGGGCCAGCAACCCTAACCTAGGCGTCATTCGTTCTTTCTCCCTTTCTCTCTCTTCTGGGCGTGCGGTTCCCAACTGCTCTACTTTCCGTTCGACGGGGATTCCGAATCCGCATGTCGCGACGGATTACACACAGCCAAACGGGATCCACGAACGCCGCATCGAGCGAGGAAGCGAGGACGATCCATCGCGAGGAGAACCGCATGGATACCGCTAGAGGTCGGGCATTTGCGCGACTTGCGGCATCGCTCCGGCGGAACCGGAAAACGGACGCGAATTCGAATCCGCGCAAGGTAAATTCGATTTACACCTGTTTTATTTTCTAGGATCGAAACAGGACAGATCCGATCCCAAATATATATTTTTTTTATTCCGCTGCATTTTTAGGATCGGATCCCGACACAGCGATCCCAACATTGAAAATCTTGGAAATCCATTGAACTTTGAAGAAAAACTCTAACCTTGATCTTTAGATTGTGGTAGGATTGCTTTGAAGCAAGTTAATGAAGTTTATATAGAAGCAATTGCGATCTTAGGAAGACTTTTCCGGATTGGAAAAGGGATGAGCATGGGAAGAGTTGGAATCCGGTTAGGAATTAGCCAGAACCTTTTTCTGCGACTGAAAAGGCGTCGTTGAACAGCGACGCGTTTTAGGTCACTGATGGGCGTCGGCGCGACACGACGCGTTTCAGGCTACTCTGCTATTTTACCCGAAATCCAATGATTATCCATATTCTGATATTTGTTTGAAGTTACTGATAAATTTTTTAGTGCAGGTAATCCAGGAAAAATCCAAATGAAGCTGGAAAGTATCAAGAAGATCCCACTGTGGGAGTTTATGAGTCCCGACTGTGGCTAAAAAGACGGTTATCTCTATCCCTTGTACTATTTCATGTAATTAATTTGCACAATCATCATTTACTATATGATAAATATTTTATTAGATTATATCAAGGACCTTGTAGTTTTGATGAAACTGGAATTTGAGTTCCTCTACAACAAAAACAGTGATAATTCCAGAGGATTCTTAATCGCACGGATAGGCCGTTGGATTGTTAATTAGTAGGGATGATGGTTCCACTTTTGTGGAACGGTGCGTGGATAAACGAGCTTCGGCTTAGTACTGAATTACAAGAATTGGTATCTTGACTCATTAATGACAATTTGACAATATTATCCTTGATTAATTTAGATTTTATTTAACTTTATATTTTTCTTTTAGCCCAACATGCATCATATAGTACTTTGAAATCATTGAAGTAAGGATTAATTACTGATTAAGTTTCAGACCATAAACCAAATAATTCCAACATGATATGAAATATTCCATTCTGAATTGAGTATCTTGATTATCTTTGAGGTTCGCTTGAAGATATCATTAGAATTCTATCCTTTCTTGGATTCTTTATCCAATATTTCTTGTTTTCTTTTAAGATCCATCATGGCTGCAGTACGTCCACATTGGCTGGCAAACGCTCTCCATGATGAAACCTATAGTGTCTATAACCTGGGGTACTTCCCACTCCGTGGAGGTTGATCGACTTTATTTTATTTCCTTGTCTACCTCATCCAGACATGATTGATTCAATTGATCTCCTTAAACTATCTTCATCAATGATTTTGAGAAAAATTCCAATCATGTGATGTTAAGAGCGTGTCTCATCACACCTTGGCATCACCTGTTTAGTACATTCCATTTTATTTCACTCCCTTGCAAAGACGATGCCAAGGTGAGGTAGCTGTAGACACGCTAATTTTGACATTATTTCGAGTAAATTTCATATTATATAATAATGCCTCAGAATGGTCTGATATTTAATCATTGGTTAATTTTTATTGATTTTTTTTGGGTTAATTATCTAAAAAGTGTCGGGTCAGACAGATATGATTTAAGTTAAGTAATTAAATTGATTTTAACTCAAATTTCAATATGAAGAAGTCTAAAAGACGTTGACTTATGTGGACGCCATTTAGAGTTTATTCCTATTTTTATATTTGAATTTGAATTTTAATCAGTAGGTTAATTAGCTAAAAGGCGTCTGCTAGTCACGACGCGTTTTAGGTTTCCTAAGTTGTTTTTGTTTCTCTTCCGGATGTTTATCCTTATCTTAATTAGTGTAAAATGCGTCTCCACAGGACGACGCGTTTTATCTAATTACAGATAAAGATTAATTCTTCCCGGATGTTTATCTTTATCCTAATCAGTCTGAAAGGCGTCTTCTATGGGAGACGCGTTTTAGATAATTACAGATAAAGATGAATTAATCTGTATTTATCTGTTGGTTAAGATAGATAAATCTCAAAAAGAAGATCCCACTGTGGGAGTTTATGAGTCTCGACCGTGGCTAAAAAGACGGTTATCTCTATCCCTTGTACTATTTCATGTAATTAATTTGCACAATCATCATTTACTATATGATAAATATTTATTAGATTATATCAAGGACCTTGTGGTTTTGATGAAACTGGAATTTGAGTTCCCCTATAACAAAAACAGTGATAATTCCAAAGAATTCTTATTCGCACGGATAGGCCGTTGAATTATTAATTAGTGGGGACGATGGTTCCACTTTTGTGAAACAGTGCGTGGATAAACAAGCTTCGGCTTAGCACTGAATTGCGAGAATTGATATCTTGACTCATTAATGACAATTTAACAATATTATCCTTGATTAATTTACATTTTATTTAACTTTATATTTTTCTTTTAACCCAACATACATCATATAGGACTTTGAAATCACTGTGATAAGAATTAATTACTGATTAAGTTTCAGACTATTGATCAAATAATTCCAACATGATATGAAATATTCCATTCTGAATTGAGTATCTTGATTATCTTTGAGGTTCGCTTAAAGATATCCTTGGAATTCTATTCTCTCTTGGATTCTTTATCCAATATTTCTTGTTTTCTTTTAGGATCCATCATGGCTGCAGCACGTCCACATTGGCTGGTAATCGCTCCCCATGATGAAACCTGCAGTGTCTATGACCTGGGCTACTTCCCACTCCGTGGAGGTTGATCGACCTTATTGTTAGAATTGGGTGGCCTCAAAGCTAATCATTGTACATTCTAGTTCAGATTATTAATAAAGGCAATTATTTCTTCATTTAATAGTTCTCGCAAACGACTATCGTAATGAAGGTCCATAGACAAATGTATGGGATATTGAATCATGATGAGATCATGATAGTGAGATCAATATCCTCAGTCAATTGTCTTAAACAGTTCTCGATCATAGGATATTTGAGATGGACATTAAATATCCGATAAGATCGACACAAGTTATGTCTGCTCATGTGATGAGGGTGAATGATCTCACATTCACTCGTGTGGTGACACTAAGACAAACAAGTAGGTGCTCATTAGAGAATGAGTTCACTGAACAGACCCAAATTAGAATTCCTGGATGGTAATTATACCTATTAGTCAACCAGGGAATTCAATCGTTGCAGTAGCACAGTTGGTCCTTTGACCTGAGTCACCAATGATACCTTGTTTGTGGACCATTGTATCTTGATTCTCTGACTCGTGGACTTTAACCATTAAGTCCACCATAATCGGTCTTTCAGATACAGTGGAAAGCTTGCGAAGGTAATTGAGTGAACAACAAGGGATCACTCACTCTTAGTATAAGACTGGAGAGAGAATGTCCCATAGATGTGTACACAGAAATCCCTGGCCATGGTCAAATGAAAGAGATGTCTTTCTAGATATTAACTGTGTACTGGAATCCATCTGGATAATGCGAAAAAAGGGTTTGACTATAAAACCATACCCTTGCGTTATCGGGACATTGCATGAGTGAAGGATTATATCTGTGCGGCATCTGCAGACGGAAAGGTTCAATTGAAGGGAACAATATCCCTTATATCTTCTGGGATCATGAGGTAGTGTTTGGTGCTGTTCATGATCAGAAGGCCAAGTGAATTAATCATCGGATGATAATTTACTTGTTTATTAAATTAATCATTTAACATATGATGTTTAAATGTTAATTAATAAATATTAAACTCAAGAAACAGTTCTAAGTTTAATGGGCCTGCAACCGGACTGATATATGGGCCTAGAGGGTCACACACATAAGAGTTCTCGTCAGACGGTGAGAGATGTTAAATTTCATGCTTATCTAGGTTTTTGTGAAAAGCTGCAGGATAAACATGAAGATTTAATGGAGAATTATCCAAGGCCAAACTCTTGGATAATCATGAGGATTAACTCTTGTGCTTATCCCTATTTCTATATAAGGAGGGCCAAGGGGGAGTGGTAAAAAGTTAGTTGGACGAATTTTTACTCCCCAGATTCTCTCTCTCCTCTCTCTCTCTCCTTCTCGGAGTGGATCTGTCTCTCTCCGCGCATGGTGGATTTGAGATCTGGTCGGAGCACTCAAGTCGAGGAGGAAATCGCGTCTGCTGCGGGAACTCGTGTGGATACCTCTATAGATCGTGCGCGTGCGCGATTACCGAGTCGGCATCATCCACGGGAGATTCGAAACCCCGCAAAGGTGAAGAACTGTTCTTCCCGCTTAGATTTTAATGTCCGTTTTACGACCCCAGCAACCGATACAAAAGGAATCATTTTATTTCCGCTGCGTTCACGACGATTCCTTACAGTGGTATCAGAGCCAGGTTCGCTGGTTCGGTTGTAAAACGGCACCGTTTTGTGTGTTTTCTCGTTATGCGTAAAGAACCCGTATTGTACGTGTTCTTGTGTTTAATCCGATTAAAAATGACATATTAGTGTTCATATGATGATCACGATCAATTTGATTATTTTTCTGTATTTTTCGGATTTTTATTTGGGTTTTTCGGAGTTCTTCATGTGATGATGAATTGGGGTACTTCGGTGGCTTCGTACGTGCATTCCAAGTGTTGGGATGGCGGCCCGGATGTCTGGATCTATTGGTGATAGTCACCACTTCGCATTGGGCATGGAGATCGGCACCAGAGTGCCCTTGGAGGTCCTCGAAATCGAGCCCAAAGACGGATTTAAAACCCTGCAAAATCAGATTTTGGAGGGGTTTTGGGGTTAATTTCTCACCTCATCGGAGGCCGACGGCGGCCCTGCCGGCGCCGGGCACGTTGCCGGCGCCGGGGCAACGCCGGCAGGACCCTGGCGGCGCCGGTCGCCGGCCGGCGGCGGCGCTGCCGCCCCTTCTTCCCGCCGGTTAGGGTTTCTGCGTTTGCTGGTTAGGAAGAAGAAAGGGGGGCCGGTCGAGTTGCAGGCTTAGGGGCTGGACCGCCCGGTCGGACCGGCGGGGGCCGGGCGGCGCCCTGGCCGAGCCAGGGTGCGGCCCTGGCCGAGCCAGGGTTCGACCCTGGCCGAGCCAGGGTCCTAGGTCCGGGCCCTTTGGGCCTTAATGGCTGGGCCCATTTTATATTTTATTAAAAAATATTTTTAATTACTGTTTAGCCCCTTATAAACCCAATTTTAGCCCGTTTTAGCCAGTTTTAAAATTGTTTTAAAACAGAATAATTATAGGAATAATTAATAAATGTTATTAATTATTTTTATGATTATTAACAGCTTATTAAAGTGTTTAATAACTGTTAGTCATTTAAAGGGCTTTATAATTAATGGGTGCTAGTTAATTATTTAAAATTATTTTAGATAATTAATTTCCCTGTTAAATTAATTAGTTTAAAATTTGTTTTAAACTAATTTCATGCATAACTTGATTACACTTTGCCGTTCAAATTGTTTGAATTATTATTTAGATTAACTGAATAGTTTAGTTATTTATTTGTCAATAATGTTTTGAATGTTATTGATAATGCTGAAATAAATGTTATTTCGAAAACTAATTGGTATTATAATTTTATATTTATAAAATTTAATACCAAACAGCAATTATGTGATGATTGTGGTACATGTGATGTGTTTTATGGTGGGATGATCATGGACTTAGTATTTTCATGTGATGAATGATGTGAATGGATGCGATGCTTATTTCATTTGGTATTTTAAATAGGACCTGCGTGTCCTCCTCTCTCTTAATCCAAGTGTACTTTCTACCTTCCTATAAAATTGTACTCCCCTTGATAAGATCAAGGTTTCTTAGTGTTTAAATGTATATTTGTGGACCTGCGAGTCCTGAATTTCATATTTAAATGTATCGGATTAAGCTAAGAGGACGGGATCTTCTGAAGACACCTCTGGAGGGAGGACTCGCATCAAATGGAACCAGTGTTGCTGTTTTCACATTAGGATCCTATTATGGATCATCGTTTGGCTCCGATGAATCCATAGTAGCTTTAGCAGTCCATGATCATCCCCATTTAATTTTTCTGCATATATGTGATATTTGTGGACTATGCTATCATATATATATTTCTATTAAGTATATTGATACTTCAAATTGAAATACTATTAATAGCACGATTTTTACAAATCAAAATCAAAACCCTCTTTTAAAACTTAAGTTGTAAACGTGAGATATTCAGAATAATCCACGTAACCCACCATCATTATAGATCTTAGGATAATTCTTATCTCAAACGGATTTGTTGTGCTACCACAAGGTCCATTTGATTTAGAAATTAAACTAGATCTACGACATGTGATGTCATTAAGATGAATGGACAAATAGTGTAGTTTTATTGTGCTACCACAAGGATTGCACTATGAATTCATGTCATCTAAGTAATGATGGATAAACTTAACTGAATCAAATTGATTTGTTGTGCTACCACAAGGTCATTCTGATTCAGGGGTTAAATCGATCGGATATTGCAAACGTTGCAACTGTCAAGAGTTGACTGCCTAAGGGACTTGATGTGATTTGTTGTGCTACCACAAGGTCACATGCATGTTGCCCGAAGGATTCTGATCCCCACTAGGAGATCACCGGAATCTCCCGTTCTGTATCTTAGAGGGTCATACAGATCGCCGAAAAATAGTGGGAGCCTAAATCTAGATTAAAAGTCCTAAATCTGATTTTAAGAACTATCTGCTCATTTTATATATTTCCATGTAGGTCGCTATGTCGTCACCAAACCCCCTCCGTTGCATACTTGATGCAAACAAACTCATGGGACCAAATTACATTGACTGATTACGCAACCTGAAGATTGTCCTCAGGTGTGAAAAGCTAGCCTATGTCCTGGATCAACCAGATCCAGTGCAACCCGGTGATAATGCTAACGAAGATGAATTAATGATGTATGAAAATTGGAATGAGGACTCAGTCAAGGTCCAGTGTTATATGCTCGGTTCAATGAATAATGAACTGTAGCGACAGCATGATAACATGGAACCTATGACCATTCTGAATCACCTACAAGAGTTGTTTGGTGAACAATCCAGAATAGAAAGATATGAGATATCTAAGAAATTGTTCAGGACCAGAATGAGCGAGGGCACATCTGTGCAAACTCATGTGCTCAAGATGATATAGTGGATTGAGAGGCTTGCTGTGCTGGGCTTTGTTATGAACAATGACCTAAACATCGACTTAATCCTACAGTCTCTTCCAGATTTATTTTCACAATTCATTATCAACTTCAATATGAACAAAATTGAAGTTTCACTGGCTGAGCTGCTCAACATGTTGAAGACAGCAGAAGGCACTATCCAGAAAGATAAGCCAAATGTAATGCTTGTTGGTAAGACCAACAAGAAAAGAAAAGCTAGACAAACCTTTGAGAAAGGTAAGCCTAAGAAGCTAGTGAAAAGCAAACCGGGAGCTCAAAAGGACAAAGCTAAAGTCAATGATAAAGGTCAGTGTTTTCACTGCCATAAAGAAGGTCATTGGAAGAGAAACTGCAAGATTTATCTTGCAGAAAAAGCAAAGGAGAAGCTTGGTGAAGCTTCAGGTATTCTCATGATCGATCTTAACTTGTCTTATAGAGAATCAACATCTTGGGTATTAGATACTGGATGTGTTTCTCATATCTGCAATAATTTGCAGGTGTTAACAAGTAAAAGAAGATTGAACCGCGGAGACGTGGATCTGAGGCTCGGGAATGGAGCAAAAGTTGCTGCGTTAGCTGTGGGGACAGCAAGACTTCAGATGCCGTCAGGAGACTCTTTGGAACTGATAGATTGTTATTATGTTCCGACCATTATTAGGAATATCATATCTATTTCATGTTTAGATAAACAAGGATATTCTATGAAACTAGAGAATAAAGGTTGTTCCATTTATCAAGGAGACAAATTGTTTGCTTCTAGATATTTATTGAATGGATTATATTTACTTGATATTTCATATGATATTTGTCTGGTAAATAAATCTCTTGAATGAATAGATAAGGATGTGAATAAATCGTACCTATGGCATTGTAGGCTAGGTCATATAAATGAGAACAGGATCATCAGGTTGCAAAAGAATGGATATCTTGATCCATTTGATTATGAATCATTTGCAACCTGTGAAGCTTGTCTCATGAGAAAGATGACCAAAGCTCCATTTTCGGGACATGGAGACAGAGCTAAGGACTTATTGGAACTAATACATAGTGATGTATGTGGTCCAATGTCCACTCATGCTATGGGTGGTTACTCATACTTTGTTTCATTTACAGATGATTTCTTAAGATATGGCTACATATATTTAATGAAATATAAGTCAGAAGTCTTTGAGAAATTTAAAGAGTTTAAAAACGAACTTGAGAACCAGACTTGAAAGAGTATTAAAACTCTTCGATCAGATCGAGGGGGTGAATACTTAAGTACATAATTCACAGAATATCTTAAGGATAATGGTATTTTGTCTCAGTGGACTCCTCCCTATACACCTCAGTTAAATGGTGTATCGGAAAGGAGAAATAGTACTCTATTAGATATGGTACGATCCATGATGAGTTATGCCAAACTTCCAATCTCTTTATGGGGATATGCACTATTGACTGCTGCATATCTGTTGAACAAAGTTCCCAGTAAGTCAGTACCTTCCACTCCATATGAGATATGGAAAGGAAAGAAACCAGACTTTAAGCATGTTAGAGTCTGGGGTTGTCCTGCACATGTCAAAAGACATGATCCAGACAAACTGGATTCTAGGACAGAGAAATGTAGATTTGTGGGATATCCAAAAGAGACTTTTGGATATTATTTCTATCAGCCCAGCGATCAAAGGGTGTTTGTCGTAAAAAGAGCTGTCTTCTTAGAGAAAGAATATCTTTCAAAAGAAGACAGTGGGAGCAAGATAGAATTGGAAGAAATTCTAGACTCACAAATCAACACTGGTTCATCTACTGAACCATTGACTCAAGAACTTGTTCAAGATGATACACAAAAGGTTCGCAGATCAGGTAGAGTGCCTAAGCAGCCTGAAAGATATGTTGGACATATCGATGATGGCAAGCCAAAAGTGCACTTAAATGAGGATGATGATCCTCAAACCTACCTAGAAGCCATAAATAGTCATGAATCAGAAAAATGGCAAGAGGCAATGGATTCTGAAATTCAGTCCATGTATGCCAACCAAGTTTGGAACTTGGTTGATCTGCCAGAAGGTATGGTACCTATTGGCAGTAAATGGATCTTTAAAAGAAAGATCGGGGTAGATGGACAGATTGACACATACAAGGCAAGGCTGGTAGCAAAAGGATATCGTCAAAGGCAAGGCGTTGACTATGACGAAACCTTTTCTCTAGTTGCCATGATTAAGTCAATCAGAATACTTCTTGCTATCGCTGCATTCTATGATTATGAAATATGGCAAATAGATGTGAAAACAGCATTCCTTAACGGGAACCTTCAAGAAGAGGTGTATATGATACAACTTGAAGGATTCACTTCCAAAGAGCATTCAAGCAAGGTATGCAAGCTGCAAAGATCCATCTATGGATTAAAGCAGGCATCCCGAACTTGGAACTTAAGATTTGATGAAGCAATCAAATCTTATGACTTCATTAAGAATGAAGATGAACCTTGTGTATACAAAAAGGCTAGTGGGAGCGCAGTTACCTTTTTGGTACTTTACGTTGATGACATTCTACTCATTGGGAATGATGTAGGAATGTTGTTATCGGTAAAGACTTGGTTATCCAAAAACTTCTCCATGAAAGATTTGGGAGAAGCATCCTATATTCTGGGAATAAGGATCTATAGAGATAGGTCCAAAAGGATGCTTGGCTTGTCCCAATCTATGTACATAGATACCATAGTCAAAAGGTTTGGCATGGAAAATTCCAAGAGAGGCCTCGTTCCAATGAGGCATGGAATTTATCTCTCTAAAGAAATGTCTCCCAAGACACCTGAAGAGAGGACATACATGGATAGAGTTCCTTATGCCTCGGCAATAGGATCTATCATGTATGCAATGCTATGTACTAGGCTTGATGTGGCACACCCACTAAGTGTCACCAGTAGATATCAGGCTGATCCAGGTGAGGAACACTGGAAGGCGGTGAAATGTATCCTTAGATACTTGAGAAGGACTAAGGATCTATTTCTCGTTTATGGAGGAAACGACTTGGAACTTCGAGGATTTACTGACTCGAGTTTCCAGTCGGATATGGATGACAACAAATCCATGTCTGGATTTGTGTTCATGTTAAATGGAGGTGCAGTAAGTTGGAAGAGTTCCAAACAGGAAACAACTGCAGATTCGACGACCGAAGCAGAATACATTGCTGCAGCTGAAGCGGCCAAGGAGGCAGTTTGGATGAAGAAGTTCATCTCGGCGCTTGGAGTCGTTCCAAGCATTTCAGATCATGTTCCATTATTATGTGACAACAATGGGGAAATAGCTCAAGCGAAGGAGCCCAGATCACATCAGAAGTCAAAGCACATTCTGAGACGATTTCATCTGATTCGTGAGATCATCGCCCGAGGAGATATAGTAGTTGAGAAAGTCTCATCTGAAGATAATGTAGCAGATCCCTTGACTAAGCCATTGTCTCAAAACAATTTAGAACGCCATCTTAAGTCTATGGGACTTAGACACATGGGTGATTGGCTATAGTCCAAGTGGGAGAATGTTAGAATTGGGTGGCCTCAAAGCCAATCATTGTACATTCTAGTTCAGATTATTAATAAAGGCAATTATTTCTTCATTTAATAGTTCTCGCAAACGACTATCGTAATGAAGGTCCATAGACAAATGTATGGGATATTGAATCATGATGAGATCATGATAGTGAGATCAATATCCTCAGTCAATTGTCTTAAACAGTTCTCGATCATAGGATATTTGAGATGGACATTAAATATCCGATAAGATCGACACAAGTTATGTCTGCTCATGTGATGAGGGTGAATGATCTCACATTCACTCGTGTGGTGACACTAAGACAAACAAGTGGGTGCTCATTAGAGAATGAGTTCACTGAACAGACCCAAATTAGAATTCCTGGATGGTAATTATACCTATTAGTCAACCAGGGAATTCAATCGTTGCAGTAGCACAGTTAGTCCTTTGACCTGAGTCACCAATGATACCTTGTTTGTGGACCATTGTATCTTGATTCTCTGACTCGTGGACTTTAACCATTAAGTCCACCATAATCGGTCTTTTAGATACAGTGGAAAGCTTGCGAAGGTAATTGAGTGAACAACAAGGGATCACTCACTCTTGGTATAAGACTGGAGAGAGAATGTCCTATGGATGTGTACACAGAAATCCCTGGCCAGAGTCAAATGAAAGAGATGTCTTTCTAGATATTAACTGTGTACTGGAATCCATCTGGATAATGCGAAAAAAGGGTTTGACTATAAAACCATACCCTTGCGTTATCGGGACATTGCATGAGTGAAGGATTATATCTGTGCGGCATCTGCAGACGGAAAGGTTCAATTGAAGGGAACAATATCCCTTATATCTTCTGGGATCATGAGGTAGTGTTTGGTACTGTTCATGATTAGAAGGCCAAGTGAATTAATCATCGGATGATAATTTACTTGTTTATTAAATTAATCATTTAACATATGATGTTTAAATGTTAATTAATAAATATTAAACTCAAGAAACAGTTCTAAGTTTAATGGGCCTGCAACCGGACTGATATATGGGTCTAGAGGGTCACACACATAAGAGTTCTCGTCAGACGGTGAGAGATGTTAAATTTCATGCTTATCTTGGTTTTTGTGAAAAGCTGCAGGATAAACATGAAGATTTAATGGAGAATTATCCTAGGCCAAACTCTTGGATAATCATGAGGATTAACTCTTGTGCTTATCCCTATTTCTATATAAGGAGGGCCAAGGGGGAGTGGTAAAAAGTTAGTTGGACGAATTTTTACTCTCCAGATTCTCTCTCTCCTCTCTCTCTCTCCTTCTCGGAGTGGATCTGTCTCTCTCCGCGCATGGTGGATTTGAGATCTGGTCGGAGCACTCAAGTCGAGGAGGAAATCGCGTCTGCTGCGGGAACTCGTGTGGATACCTCTAGAGATCGTGCGCGTACGCGATTACCGAGTCGGCATCATCCACGGGAGATTCGAAACCCCGCAAAGGTAAAGAACTGTTCTTCCCGCTTAGATTTTAATGTCCGTTTTACGACCCCAGCAACCGATACAAAAGGAATCATTTTATTTCCGCTGCGTTCATGACGATTCCTTACACTTATTTTATTTCCTTGTCTACCTCATCCAGACAGGATTGATTTCCATTGATCTCCTTAAGCTATCTTCATTGATGATTTTGAGAAAAATTACAATCATGTGATGTTAAGAGCGTGTCTCATCACACCTTGACATCACCTTTTCAGTACATTCCATTTCATTTCGCTCCCTTGCAAAGACGATGCCAAGGTGAGGCAGCTGTAGACACGCTAATTTTGACATCATTTCGAGTAAATTTCATATCATATAATAATGCCTCAGAATGGTCTGATATTTAATCATTGGTTAATTTTTATTGATCCTTTTAGGTTAATTATCTAAATAGTGTCAGGTCAGACAGACATAATTTAAGTTAATTAATTAAATTGATTTTAACTCAAATTTTAATTAAAATATGAAGAAGTCTAAAATACGTCTACCTGTGCAGACGCCATTTAGAGTTTATTCCTATTTTGATATTTAAATTTGAATTTTAATTAATTGATTAATTAGCTAAAAAGCGTCTGCCAGGCACGACGCAATTTAGGTTTCCTAAGTTGTTTCTATCTCTTTTCCCGGATGTTTATCCTTATCTTAATTAGTCTAAAAGGCGTCTCCACATGGCGACGTGTTTTAGATAATTACAGATAATAATGAACTTTTCCAGATGTTTATCCTTATCTTAATTAGCTAAAAGGCGTCTCCCATGGGCGACGCGTTTTTAGATAATTACAGATAAAAATGAATTAATCTGTGTTTATCTGTTTGTTAAGCTGGATAAACTTCAAAATTTTCATGTTAATCCATTAATAACCGCGGAGGTAAAAACCTATAAATACCCAGCTCCTTGGTCAGTGAAAAGTTAGTGATGTTGATGCAAGTGATAGTGATAGTGATTTTAGTAAGAGTGATAATTTGTGTGTGATTCAAGAAGGAGACGACGTCCAAACGCTGAAGGATCGAGGTGTTGCTGCTTCTAGGAGTCGGCATCCTTTCTTCATCCGTTCTTCATCCATCCAAGATCCATTGAAGACCAAGGCTTTCCAGGGGCCATCCAGCTTAGCTTCTTAATTAATTTCTGCATCATTCTCACATTTTTCCTCATATTAGCCTCACATTCTCATCACATCACTCCATGCAACACACACACACTAGCATTATTTTCCAAACCTACTTGTTAAAGGAGTTTAAAAGACCACTCAACAAGTGAGTTCATCTGTTTAGTTGCATGTTTAAAATTTCTTCTGGAATGGATACTACTTCTGCCTGAGTTCTCATTGTTCTTTATTTCTCTTCATTTTCTTGCAAGGTACAAAAGAAGAGCAAGGGGAGGGAATCAACAACGAACAACAAAGAATCTGGATGATCCTCAAAACTCAGTAAGCAGCCAAAGCAAGAACAAAGATAGAAATGGCTCTCTTTCTTCAGCCGGCAGAAGGAGGGGAACCAAGAACTCAACATCTCCCACGTCCAAACAGGTAGGCGATCAAACTTTCTTCTTTTGGAACTTTTTAGTCAAAAGTTTCTAGCTATCACATCACTTAGTTTTAATAGGTTTATTTTTCACTTAAACAACATAATTTTTCATGATAATCACACACCCGATTTGAGCACTCACAGATGGGGGGTGCCAATGAAGGTTTGGCCTTCTTCTTCTCCCACTGGCCAACAGCTCTGTGCCCACCTCGCTGTCCGGAAGCTGAAGGCCCATGAAGTTAGCCTCCAAAGCGGCCCTTGGTCCATGGATAGGCCCAGATTGAAGGCCATCTCTGCCGGTTGGTCCCTGTTCTTGAGGAGGGCCTCATTATACTCAGGGTTGGCCTTGAAAAGTGCTATAGTCTTCTGCACTTCTTCTTGGGCCTGAGTCCCCAGGCTCGGCATCCCTTGTCTTGGACTCGACTGCTAGTACCGAGGCCCGGAGATCTGCCTTCTCCCGGGAGACCTCCTATTTGCATTTGGTGGCAGCCTCATATTTCTCTTTCATAGCGGCCGGAAGAGCCGCCAGCTCCTTCTCAGCTAACTCCCTATCGGCCTCAACCTTTTTTTGGAGCTCTGACTAACGCTTGATGTCAGGATTGAAGTTTCGGGTCCGGTTATCGAGTCAATTTCGGAGTCGGATCCCTTGGTTTGGACCCTTGTGGGGCTAGGACATGGGTTATCGACGTCCAGCAAGATGGATGTGTTTTAGGTTGTGCCACGTGGGCGCCACATGGGTTGGTTTTGGGCCGCGAGAGTACGGCTCCGGTCATATCGTCTGAATGGCGTCTTGCATGGTCGACGCCATTCAGAGTACGGCCCTGGTATGTTAATGTACAGCCCGGACTTGTCATCTGAACGACATTGGGCTTGGACGACGCGTTTTACCTAGTTTCAGTTTGACCCCGCGAACCCTCCCTCTTTTCCCTTATTCTCTCCTTGCTCTTCTCTCTCCTCTCTTCCCTCCGACCCTCTGGCTCCCTTTCCCCCTTCTCCTTCCTTTCCTCTCCCCATTCCTCCTCTCCCTCCACTCCATTAACCTCCCGACTTCCTCCACTACCACGACCACTTCCTCCGCGGCGCATTTCTCTCCACACGGTGGCCAACGTCTCGGTGGAGTAACGGTGTCCACGGCGGTACCGGCGGCGGGTGTGTCGAGGTGGGTCAGCGGCTTTGAGCTTGGAGGAGTTCGAGTAACTAGTAGGGTGATGATCCCCGTTGTATTTTGTTTAAAACCATGTTTTTCCTTCTTTGGAACATGTTTAGGGGGTTTTGGGGGTGAAAACACTAATTACATGTAATGAGAAATTGGGGGTTTTTAATGGGTACTTAGGTTCTCCTCCTCCTCCTCTACTTTGTGGTGTTTTTTGTACAATTTGGGGGAGAAATTCCGCCTTGTGACTTGGGGGAAGGCGGAGGGAGAACCTGTATGTGAGGGTTAAATGGCGTCGGGAGACAGTGATGCCTTTTAAAAAGGCAGCTTCCACCCGCGACGCGATTTAGCCCAGATAACAGACTCTGTCTCTAGACTGATTAACGTCCAGAGACAGCGACGCCTTTTAAATGGCGACCCCTGTGCACGACGCATTTTAAGTTCAGATCACCCCGAGGCCTATCTTTGTTTCTGTCGTTATTAGGCGACTAGGGATAGCGACGCCTTTTAAACGGCGACCCTTTTGAACGACACGATTTAGGCCATATTCCAAGGCCCATTTTCACATGAACTAGTTTAGGAGTCTTAAATGACGTCGTCCTTGGGCGACGCGATTCAAGATAGAATCTCATTAATTCCTGCAATTAACATGTGTTTATATTGATAGATAGTTTGGTTAATTGCATGCTTGAAATCATGTTTGAGGACGATGATTTCTACATGATCGGATCGCACCGTGTTGCGTTTTGTGCGATCGTGGGCCTAGAGTGACAGTTGTTAGCGCTTAGGCACCCTGTGTCGGTGTGGGAGTGACACGGTGCCGGTATGGGAGTGGTAGGGTGACGCCTAGAGAGAGGGTCACCTGGTGTACCCCGGGGTATAGCTAGTACCGGTGTGGGAGTGGTACATTCGGAGTGTCACTCGTGCTGGGGGAAGCAAAACCACCTTGAGCCAGGTTAGGCCAGAGTAGCCAATGTACTATCCGAGGGGTTGCTATTTGGTCTCAGCGGGTCGGTGCTTTTTGCGTTCGGCCGTGTGACTTGTGTGTTTAGCCGAGACGCTAGTTGTGGACTCCGTGCTAGTTTCATAATCGTACATGTTACTGTTATAAATGCGTGTGTTTTATATCGAAATCTAGGAATTGAGTTATTACTTTATTTAGTTAAATTGCCTATATTTGTGTATTGCACTTGTGGGTGTGTGAGTGGGTGGTAGGGATCGAAGGATCCCTACTGAGTCTTTTTCGATAAGACTCACCCCCTGCGGTTTTCAGGTGATGGTTCTAGGCAGGCGTAGCGAGGAGAGTGCTGCCTTGGGTTGCGTGCCAGCAGCCGCTGTTCTGGGCTATGCCCCGATGTAGTTGTTATTTCCTTTTCGGCCTGTATGCTTAATTATTTCTTTTTCAGTTGGAGTATGTAATTATTTGCTGAGTCGAGTCGAATTGTAATAATTTTTAATTTCTGCACTTCCTTTACAATTCAATGTGATGTGGATGTTTAGCATAGTTTATCATTTATTTCCCAGACTTATCGAGATGCTAGTTTGCCTCCAAATTTAATGATTCGGTACCCATTTAGTAATCAGATCCCCGAATATAGGGTGGCGGGTCATTACAATTGGTATTAGAGCATTCGGTCTAGCAAATAGATTTTTATCCCGTATAGGCACGACGGTAGTGTAGGCTTTAGGATTCGAATTAAAATTTTTCGATTTTTGTGATTGTAGGCGATTAGATGGCTCCTAAGAAGAGAGTGCCAGTTATTATGGAACATAGAGATGTTCCTAGTGGATCTGAGGCCGACAGGCCGAATATGAAGCGTTTTATGGAGGTTATGATGGACACGATGGCTAAATATCAGACTCGAGACCCTAGTGAGAGTTCTAGTGCTCGGGGAGGGCCTTCAACTGCTCTGGAGAGATTCCTGAAACTGAAGCCGCCTGATTTTACCGGTCGTCCCGACCCTGATGAGGCCGTTCATTCATTGAGAGAGTTGGAGAAGACTATTGATACCATGGATTGTGCGGCAGTTGAGAGGACTCCGTTGGCTACCTTCATGTTGAAGGATGATGCCTATGACTGGTGGACCACTTTGAAGAGTTTGTCTTATGTGGATAGGAATCTCAGGGAGATTCCATGGGAGACATTTGTGAAGGAATTCAATGCACAGTACTTCCCTAGGCATGTCTAGAAGGCTAAGGAGAGAGAATTTATGAAAGTTGACCCAAGGAAGCATGACAGTACTTGAGTACCAGATGAAGTACTTGAGTATCAATTGGTACAACCAGCCCGATGATCAAGGAGGAATACCTTGATTTTGGGGACTTACAGAGGTCTTTAACGCCAACTACTCTAGTCTGATCGAGGGACCGACTCAATCAGAGAGAGTTGATGACGTCAAGAAGAGTGTTCCTAAGAAGAGGAGGGTGTTAGCCTCAATGCGTATGACCTGCAGCCTGGATAGCCTCTAATGCTTAATACATAATGGGTAACTAGCACACAGATTACAAAAGTCTAAGAACTGAAGAAAAGGTAAGAAACTGCCTGAATCGCGTCGATGGTGGTCGACGCCTTTCAAACAGAGCCTTAATTTTTCGCAGAAGCTCAGATAGCAGACAACAGAGAAATTAGACTGAAAGGCGTCTGGGTTAACCGACGCAATTTGAAAAGCGTCGGTGTTCCTAGACGCTTTTCAAGCTGCAGGTTCAGCTTTCCAGGAGGAATTTCTGGATTGATTCCTCCTCAAACATGATAAAAACGATAAATAATCAGCTCATGCAAGATTTTTTTTAGTTTCAGATTTCAACAGGATGATTTTATCAACTAAACAACTAAGATATCAGTCAATCACACAACATTTCATCACAAAAAATAGCTTTTCAACTAATCAACGGGGAGGGCAAGGTCTTGCCGCAGGGGTGTGCACGTGGTGCACGTAGGAAATTAACTAAACTAAAAACACTCACCAATTGGTGAGGACGTGTCGAGAGACACAAGTGGTGCACCGTGGGTGCCCGATTGATAACAGCAAGAACAAAGAACTAAAAGATGGCGAGACCTAGTCCCACCGTGATCGCCAAAAAAGCTGTGAATGCTTAGAATGGGTGTGTGATTATCATGAAAAATCTATGTTGTTTAAGTGCAAAATAAGCCTATTAAAAAGAAACTAAGTGAAGTGATTGCTAGAAACTTTTGACTTAAAAGTTCCAAAAGAAAGAGTTTGATCGCCTACCTGTTTGGACGTGGGAGATGTTGAACTCTTGGTTCCCCTCCTTCAGCCGGCTGAAGAAAGAGAGTCCTTTCTTGTCTTTGTTCTTGCTTTGATTGTTGTTGAAGTTGAGGATCGTCCGGAGTCCTTGTTATTTGCTGTTGATTTCCTCCCTTTTGATTTTTCTTTGTACCTTGCAAGAAATAGAAAGAAAGAACAATTATGAGAACTTAGGCAAAAATAGTATCCATTCCAAACAAAGTTTTAAATGCAACTAACTAGGAAAACTCACTTGTTGAGCGGTCTTTTAAACCCCTTAACCAAATAGGTTTTGAAAAATGATGCTAGCGTTGTGTGTTGCATGGAGTGATGTGATGAAGAACGCAAGGCTGATGGAGTGAAAATGCAGAAATGAATTGAAAGTTTAATGATGGATGGCCCCTGGAAAGCCTTGGTCTTGAATGGATGAAGAATGATGAAAAATGGACGCCGACTTCTGGAAACAGTAGCATTTCAGCGTTTGGACGTCGTTGCTTCGATTTTCACTCAATTATAACTTCTATGTCGTTTCAATCACTAACTCTAATTCCAACTCTGTCACCCATTCAAGAGGCAGGGTATGTATAGACTACTTTGCGTCCGCGGATTTATATGGAGAAATTTTGAGATTTATCTATCTTAACCAACAGATAAATACAGATTAATTCATCTTTATCTGTAATTATCTAAAACGCGTCTCCCATAGAAGACGCCTTTCAGACTGATTAGGATAAAGATAAACATCCGGGAAGAATTTATCTTTATCTGTAATTAGATAAAACGCGTCGTCCTGTGGAGACGTATTTTACACTAATTAAGATAAGGATAAACATTCGGAAGAGAAACAAAAACAACTTAGGAAACCTAAAACGCGTCGTGACTAGCAGACGCCTTTTAGCTAATTAACCTACTGATTAAAATTCAAATTCAAACATCAAAATAGGAATAAACTCTAAATGGCGTCCACATAGGTCGACGTCTTTTAGACTTCTTTATATTGAAATTTGAGTTAAAATCAATTTAATTAATTAACTTAAATCATATCTGTCTGACCCGACACTTTTTAGATAATTAACCCAAAAAAATCAATAAAAATTAACCAATGATTAAATATCAGACCATTCTGAGGGATTATTATATAATATGAAATTTACTCGAAATGATGTCAAAATTAGGGTGTCTACAGCTGCCTCACCTTGGCATCGTCTTTGCAAGGGAGTGAAATGAAATGGAATGTACTGAAAAGGTGATGCCAAGGTGTGATGAGACACGCTCTTAACATCACATGATTGGAATTTTTCTCAAAATCATTGATGAAGATAGTTCAAGGAGATCAATGGAATCAATCCTGTCTGGATGAGGTAGACAAGGAAATAAAATAAAGTCGATCAACCTCCACGGAGTGGGAAGTACCCCAAGTCGTAGACACTGTAGGTTTCATCATGGGGAGCGTTTGCCAGCCAATGTGGACGTGCTGCAGCCATGATGGATCTTAAAAGAAAACAAGAAATATTAGATAAAGAATCCAAGAAATGATAGAATTCCAATGATATGTTCAAGCGAACCTCAAAGATAATCAAGATACTCAATTCAGAATGGAATATTTCATATCATGTTGGAATTATTTGATTTATGGTCTGAAACTTAATCAGTAATTAATCCTTATTTCAATGATTTCAAAGTCCTATATGATGCATGTTGGGCTAAAAGAAAAATATAAAGTTAAATAAAATATAAATTAATCAAGGATAATATTGTCAAATTGTCATTAATGAGTCAAGATACTAATTCTTGTAATTCAGTACTAAGCCGAAGCTCGTTTATCCACGCACCGTTTCACAAAAGTGGAACCATCATCCCTACTAATTAACAATCCAACGGCCTATCCGTGCGATTAAGAATCCTCTGGAATTATCACAGTTTTTGTTGTAGGGGAACTCAAATTCCAGTTTCATCAAAATCACAAGGTCCTTGATATAATCTAGTAAATATTTAACATATAGTAAAGAGATTATGCAAACTAATCACATGAAAGGAGTACAAGGGTAGAAATAACCGTCTTTTTAGCCAAGGTCAAGACTTCTAAACTCCCACAGTGGGATCTCCTTGATATTTTCCAGCTTCATTTGATTTTTTTGATTTTCCTGCAATCAAAATCATTAATAATTCCAAACAAACATTTAATTTAAGCATCAAAAACCACAGAACTTCGGGTGAATAACAGAAATGATGAAACGCGTCGTGTCGCGCCGACGTCATTCAATCTTTAAAACGTGGCGGTGTCTCTCGACGCCTTTTACTCGCAAAAACAGGTTTCTGGCTGTTCTCTACTCGAATTCCAACTCTTCCAATGCACATCCCTTTTCCAATCCAGAAAAGTCTTTCTAGGATCGCAATTCCTTCTATATAAACACCATTAAGTTGTTTCCAAGCAATCCTACCACAATCTAAAGATCCAAGGTTGAGTTTTCCTTCAAGATTTCAAAGTTTTCCTAGGTCTTCAAGGTTTTCAAGCTTCAAGAAGGAAGAAATATGGGAAAGAGGATGAGTTCTTCAAACAAGAGGATGAAGAGGACGCTGGAGAAGATCTCCAACGTGGAGAATCACCTTATTGGAAGGGATCCCAATCTCCAAGTAAGTTGAATTAACTTCCCTTCAATTCTTCTTCCTTAAACTCTTCCATGTTCTTCATGTTTCTTGTTCTTCAAACTCTTCAATCCCTCCTTTTGTTTTCAGACTTACCTCATGTTTCCCGGCCCAAGGAGATTCACTTATCTCCCTTGGATTCGCAAACTCGCCAAAAGCCTCAAGCTTTCTATGCAAGCCTTCATCTCGAAGTGGAACCTTCAAGGACTAGTGGTGCATGCCAAGCACTACAAAAGCTCGAACGTTGATTGGGCGGCCATGGGTGCCTTGATCGAACAGTGGCATCCTCAAACTCACACGTTTTTCTTCCCTCAGTTCGAGTGCACCATTCTTTTAGAAGAGGCAGAGCTCCTATTGGGTCTCCCAAAGACCAAGGACAAGATGGCTTTGATGAGAGAGTGGATCACCGGTCAACAATTGTTGACATCAATCATGAAGGATCCCTCAGAAGCTAAAGGGTGCCTTACCAATACAGGGATCAACCTCGCAAAGCTCGCTGAATGGACTTTGTACGAGATCGATGATCTAAGGGAGGACGAAGCTGAAGACGTGACGAAAGCTTTCGTCACGTGCCTTGCCGGTGCTCTGTTCTTCCCTGCGCAAGACAACATCTTAGAAGATGATCAGGTCAGTGCTATATGTGCGATCTTCGAAGGTAAATCCATTAGCACTGCGATCTTGGCTTACCTTTACAGCGGTCTCTCTGCGGCGTCTACGGGTCGACCTCCTTACGGATGCATGCTACTTTTCGCCCTGTGGGTCGAACTACACTTCAAGTTTGAGTACTGCACGAGGATGTCACCAAGACTGTCTCAAATTTATATGAACAGTCCGATCCACTGCATCGCCAACATCATGAAGTTCAACGAGCGTATGGTCAACAAGGTACCAAAGCTCAAGACCCGGGCCGACTGGAAGGAGTTCCTGAGGTGCATGTCGTGGAATATGTTTGACTCTTCTCCACTCGCTCTTATTGGAAAGCCCATCAGAGTACGCTGTGCAGCGGGAGCAGAACTTAAGTTGATTGGAGCTACTGAACTTGTGCTGTACAATCCTCATCGGTGCCTTACTCAGCTTAGCTTGAATCGTCATGAATTCTCCGAGTTCTCTCTCACATCTCCGATCAAGAGGCGGGCCTTGGAATCCGATGAAGACTATGAAGCCACAGAACTTATTACCACTTTGTGGAACCTCGGCTTCAGTTATCGTGTAAAATCCTCTAAAGATAGAGATAGAGGACTGAAATTTCCATACATTCAAGGACTTCATGAAATTCTTCCTTAAACGTCCTCTTTTCTTTTCTTTTTCTTTTTGATGTAATAAAAGATTTCATTGAATAAAGAATCATTTTTCATGCCTTGGAATCTTTCCTTAACTTCCTGTGATGTGTTCATGATTTTTCCCTTAGTAAAAATTGGATTTTTCCTTAAAATATGTCAGTTCGGGTTTGTTAAATCCAAAACGCGTCCACTCAGAAAGACCCCTTTCAAAGATAATTCAATTTCCAAATTTCAGATTAATCCTCAAAATTCCGATTTAACCTTAAATCGCGTCTGCCCGACAAGACGCCTTTCAACTCTCTCTCCTACTTTTTCCAAAACTCTGCCATTAATTCTGTGATTAAATCCCCTAAAACGCGTCTTGATGGAAAGACGCCTTTAATCATCATGCTGCGTATGGTTCTGACCAGAATTGGCGGTAACCTGAAACGCGTCATCCCATGTGGACGCCTTTCAATTAATTTCAAACAGCTGGCCTTGCCGCCTCAACTTATGCGCCCTAAAACACGTCCTCCTGCCTCAACGCCTTTTAACCATTCGTCTACAGACCCGCGAAGGCTCCTTTCTTCCTCACTTTTCTCCTTGCCTTCTCTCCTCGAGCTCCAGCGATCCTCTCCGGCGATCTCGCTCCTTTCTTCCTCAAAACTCCCCCTTCCAAGATCATGGAGCGTGGTGAGGGTTCCCGAAAAACCAAGGCCCTAGCCAAGAGGCGACGAACGGTGGTTCGCGAGGAAGAGGCCCCTGAGGAAGTGCCGGCCGCAGTCGCCGAGGCGGCGGCATTTTTGAAGGAGGAGGAAGCTCCTCCGGCGCCCTTAGCCATGGAAGAAGAAGGGGAGGGCGACCTCCACTCGGTAAGTCCTCTATGGAATGAATGGAGTGAGGAAAAGGAGGAAAAAAACGGAGTTCTTCAAGAATCCGGAATCGGGTCTTGAAAGGCGTCCAGACCAGGTGACGCCGTTTAAACGGCGTCGCCCCGCGCTGACGCCATTCAAAACTAAATTCCCAATTTTAATCAGGCAGAAAATAGTTATAAATTACGTCATGACATGTGGACGCTTTTCAAAAGGCGTCCAAGTGTCTTGACGTCTTTTAAACCAGAAATATTTTAACTCTGTTTTTTTATTATTATTACTGACCCTAATTCTTTGTTCTTCATTTGCAGGGGGTGATGAGGTCCAGGATCAGCTGGGACTTAGTGATAGGGGCATACCGGGGACTCCCGTACTTTCAGAAAGCGCGCTTGCGCCAGATGGGGTTCGGCGAGGTTCTAGATATCGAGCCGTTCTGGCTCGATCTAGTCTTGCTGCAGGCGCTCAGGGAGCGTTGGCACGTGCAGAGTCGGGCATTCCTAATGCCCTGGGGACACATGATCCCCACTCTAGAGGACGTGGCCAGGATCACTGGCCTCAGGGTAGAGGGCCAACCGGTAAGTGGGGTGACTTACCCCAACTACCAGGGATTGGCAGAGGCCCTACTAGGTATAGAGGTATCTAGCCTAGGTAGGGAGTCTAGGATGGTCCCAAGGGTAGAGGTAGAGGCCGCCCTAGGAGTAGAGGAGCCCCGGCGTCGATCTGATGAGTCCCGGGCAGAGTTTAAGGATAGATTAGTAGAGTCATCCTCCCTTCTTTATTGTACCGACCCGAGTAAGGGGGAGGAGGTGGATAGGCAGTTGAGAACCTTCTTAGTTTTCTTCTTTGGTCGGTTACTCTTTACCACGAAGGGTGACCATATCCATCATAGGTTCTTGTATTTATTAGATGACTTAGAGAGTTTAGGAGAGTACGCTTGGGGTGCGGCCCTTCTGGCCCATCTCTTTGCTGATCTTTCTGCAGTCACGCCGAACCGTGAGACAACCGTCAGTGGTTTTTCGCCATTCCTCCAGGTATTAAGTTATTTTATTATTTGTTTATGCAATGCGATGTGATATGATGCTTTACTAACCTATATGTCCATGTATGCAGGTTTGGAGCTATCATTACTTTCCGCTCGGCAGAGCGAGGATCACGAGACCGGGCACTATCCCATTGGCCTGCCGTTGGCAGCCAATCGTGGACACAGCGCCACAGCACCACCAGCTGACGGCCCTCAGCCGTCAATTCCTTGATTATCCGGAGCTCCTGGTGAGTTCCTAACTTGTTTAATTTTATTCATTAAATTCAATTAAATGCAAAATTATTTATACGAATGCATCTAACTTATACGCAGGTGATCTGGTGCCCGTACCTTGGTATGGGCGAGGAGGGCCAGCCATGGGTGACGGCTGGCAGGAAGAGGTTCGGCAGGCAGATGTGGCTGCACTGCTTGAATGAGATCGAGCCGCTTCGCCTCCGCCTCGTGATGAGAACCCTGCGCCTCCACCAGGAATGGATCGATGAGGAGGTCCCGGAGGGGGTTGGGAGGAGCATGAGGGGCAAGCAAGCCCTCACCGACTGGCGTGCCAAGTTCCCGGAGCAGTACGAGGATTGGCACCGCCGCGGCGTCAGAGTGGAGTCCCAGGCGGAGAGTAGCGAGGCCTACCTCCAGCAATACATGATGCGGAGGCCCAGCTGGAACAGGTCCAAAAGGAGTTATTTGACCTGGTATGTATGCATGAATATGAATGGATGTTTTAATTACTTAGTTGTTTTGACGATTAACCACTGACAGTTTGTCTTTTAGTGCAGCGAGCCGTCTACACCCAGGCGGCTCCCCCTACACATGGAGCATCATCATCCTCCTCTTCTGCCGCTCATGAGGCTGCTCTGGCTGACCTCCAGAGCCAGCTTGCGTCCGCCATCCACCGAGCCTCTCTTGCGGAGGAGGATCGTGCTGCTCGAGTAAGTTCTATCTTCTGAATCTGATTTTTGATTGCTTAGTTGCTCTGGACTAACAATATCTCCTTCTGCAGGTTGCTGAGCTTCAGGAGGCCCTTCAGAGGGCTGAAACGGAGCTGGAGCATTCTCGCGCAACGGCTGTTCGGGCTGAGTGAATCCAAGCCTTGGAGGAGCAGGTGGCTCGTCTCTCCACCGGGGATCTTGCACGTCTCCAGGTTCGCCTAGAGATCCTGACTGAGGAGAGAGACCGCAACCGCCTTCGCCTGGAGAGTCTTCAGGGTCGCCTCTCGGTGGCTGAACATGAGCGCAGGATAGTGGAGGAGAAGTATCAGCGGGCCCGTCAGCGGGCTATTGATCGTGGTTTGACGAGCGCTTTCACTGCTAGCGTCGCCATGTCGTCCGGCCAGGCAGGGCCGAGTGCGATGGGACCACCTCCACTTCCTAGGCGAGGACCAGCACCAGATGCGCCCAACGAGGCTCAGAGTCAGCTTGATGAGGGTGGAGGGGAGAGACAGCCTTGAGGGCTCATGTATATATTTTTTTCTTTTGTGTATCATGTAAAAACATCTTTTGATGATATACGTGAAACTTTTGGCCTCCAATCTTGCGTTCCATGTGTTTGCCTTGCGTCCTGTACGTCACTTAACAAACAGGTTACGTATCTATTTAGGCTTAGCCCCTTGCCTGACCGAGTGAACGGTCGATCAAAAAATTTTTCTTAGTGGAATGGTCAAGGGGTATAGCCTTTATTAACAAAGGTGATATAAATAATCAAACTATAAGCAAAATGCAACATGCAAGCAGACAAATGCTCACTGAAAATAAAAGGAATGAAGCATACCAAGTGCAATAAGCGAATGCTAATTGAAATATTTTTGTTGTACTTTTTTTTTGGTTTTGAAATATGTACCTTTTTTTTTGAATTTTTGAAATATGTGCCTTTTTTTGGATTTTGACATATGTATTTTTTTGGATTTTGACATATGTATTTTTTTGGATTTTTGAAATATGTATTTTTTTTTGGATTTTTGAAATATGTATTTTTTTTTTTGGATTTTTGAAATATGTATTTTTTTTTGGATTTTTGAAATATGTATTTTTTTTGGACTTTTGAAATATGATGTGAACTAAAAGACCAGTATGGTACTCAGATCAAAAGATCATATTCATTTATGAACTTAATTCCCAAATTATTCTTTAATAATTTAACTTAAACCCATTGTGCTTGAATTTGTGTTTCCATTCGTGATCCCATTTGATGATTTGACCTTCAGTCAATCTAGGCCATTCCTTAAGTTTGGAGTACGCTTCTTCAGAAAGAAAGGAGGAATGTGTTTAGAAAGCCCACGAGAAGGTTCCGGAGACCTAAAAAGATATTCCTTTCTTACCCTAATATCTGTTGGGGTTCGGTCATTTTCTTTCCGGGGTATTTATCGACCTTGCGTTCCCTTTTGTTTCATTTCATGGCCTTGATGTAACGTTTGTAATGTGATGGTCTTTTGATTTGATGTTTGGCTTTTGCCTTTTGCTTTTCTTTTCTTTTCTTTTCTTTGGGACGGATCTCCCCCTTTTTTTTATGACGGCCTCCTACTAAGATGGCGGGTATTCTTGGTAGTCTATTCTAAGCCTCGTTCCGACATCATGGGTCGAGTGTAAAAAACAGAATTTTGCTTAAAAAAGAATGATTTGTACCTTACACTTTCAGTCGAGCTTTCGGTATTCCTTAGGACTTGGCATCTCTTGTTACTCACGAATCAAACGTGTCAGTGTGTGTAGTAATGTGTTTGGAATTAAATTATCCAAACTGATAAGGAAACTTGAGTTTATAAATTTTCTGATTCCACTGGTCTTTGTACCATGTTGATCGACTCTTTAACCTAAGGGTAGTATTTCTTAAGATGCAAACCGTTCCAAGGGTGAGTTAGCCCTTCTCCTTCTGTATTAACCAGACGGTAAGCATTACCAGGAAAAGCATGCGATACAACATAAGGTCCTTCCCAATTGGGTTGGAGCTTAGAACGTGGACCACCAGGTTTTACAAAAATCCTTTTGACAACTATTTCACCAACTTTAAACTTTCGTTCAATGACTTTCTTTTGATAAAAACGTGCTAGTCTGTTTTGATAAACTATTGCATGATTAGCGGCTGACCATCTTCTCTCGTCTAAAAGTTCCAATTGAGTAAGGAGTGTTGAACGGTGTTCATCAATGGAAAATTCCTTGTTCAATTGTACTCTTAATGACGGTATAAGGATCTCGTATGGGACTACCGCCTCCATTTCAAATGTTAAGGAATAAGGAGTTTGCCCAGTGGGCGTACGGATTGATGTTCGGTAGGCCCATAGAGCCTCAACCAATTTTTCTGGCCAGTCCGTGAATTTGTTAGATTTGCACGTCTTTTTGATGATTTTTATCAAAGTCTTGTTAGTTGCCTCTGCTTGGCCATTGCCTTGCGGATAATAAGGAGATGAATGATACAATGCAATTTTGTACCTGTTGCAGAGGTCTTTCAATTCTTGTGACACGAACTGCGGTCCATTATCGGTGACGATGGTGCTTGGAATTCCAAATCTGGTGATGATGTTCCTCATGATGAACTTGCAGACGGTTGATGCTTTGACTTCCGTGTATGCTCCAGCTTCTGTCCACCTGGTGAAGTATTCCATTGCCGTAAGGATGAAAGATTTTTGCTTGATGCCGGAATCGGGATTGCCAAGGGGTCCAATGATATCGAAAGCCCACATGGAGAAAGGCTATGGGGAAGAAACAGGATGGAGTGAAGATGTAGGAGAATGAATTTTGTCGGCGTGAAGTTAACACTTAGCACACCTACGGACATATCCTACACAGTCTTCTTCCATGATTGGCCAATAAAATCCTTGTCTAAGGATCTTCTTTGCTAGCATTTGTCCATTAACATGGCCACCACAAACTCTAGCGTGAGCTCCTTCCATAACCTTCCAAAGCTCATCTTCGTCTAGACATCTTAGAAGAACTCCATCAAAACCTTTTTTGTACAGTGCTCTCCCAACTAGGGTGTATCGTTGAGCAACTCTCATGATAGCCCTTTTCTCCTCAGCTGTGGCTTCTTTAGGGTACGATTGATCTTCACAATACTTGGCGATTTCATAGTACCATGGCTTTTGTTCATCATCCATCTCTTCTAACAACTCCATCAACATGATTTCTCTTTTTTCCACGATATCTCCATCTCTGACCTTCTTCAGCAACTTTTCCTTGGTTCTCAGAAATGAAGGGACTTTCACGGTGGGTGAAAGACGCCTATGAACTATGATTGATTCAGATTGCTTGCTGATTGAAAAATCAAGAGAAGATGCGAGTGAGGCTAGAGCGTCAGCTAAGATGTTCTGATTCCTAGGAACATGAACGAAGATCAGTTTGGTGAAAAGCTTTGAGTAAGCAGAAGTAAGTTCTTTATAAGGCTTGAGTTTGGGATCAAGGGTTCGATACTTGTTAACACTTGGCGAAGAATCAGTTGGCTATCACCCACAATCCTGAGTTTGGTAACACCATGGGAATGAGCAGCCTCGAGGCCAGCAAGGAGCGCCTCGTATTCAGCTATATTATTGGTGACTGGAAAGTCAAGCTGAAAGGCTTGTGGAATGGTGATACCTTCGGATGATAACAGAACAATGCCAATACCCTTTCCATGGGAATTCAGAGCTCCGTCAAAATGCAAAGTCCACATATCATCTTTGATTTGGTCTATGGACATCAGTTCCTCATCCGGAAACTCCGATTGGACTGGATCAAAACGAGGAAGGGGGTGATGAGCGAGATATTCTGCTATGGCATAGCTTTTGATCACTTTCTGCTGAATGTAAATGATATCGAATTGAGATAGAAAGCTTTGCCATCGCGCTAACCTATCAATAAGAACCGATTTCTCCAGAAGAAATCTGATCGGATTCATCCTAGCGATGAGATGGACTTCATGGGCTAGAAAATAATGCTTCAATTTCTGAACAACCCAGACCAATGTTGCACATGTTTTCTCCATCGCTGTATATCTCTGTTCAGCGGGGTTGAGAAGTTTGGAGAGATAGTAGGCTGCCCTCTCCTTTCCTTCTTCATCCTCTTGTGCTAAGACAGCCCCCACTGCATCATCCAGGACAGAAGTGTAAAGTATCAATGGTTTGCCTGGAGATGGTGGTCTTAAAATAGGAGGACTTGCCAAATAATTATTTAATTCGTCGAATGCCTCCTGACACTTATCGTCCCAATCGAATTTGACTCCTGGCTTGGTAAGCTCATAGAACGGTTTACACCTTTGCGAGTGCTGGGAGACAAAATGGTGAATAAATTGCAACCTCCCGATTAATCCTCTTAACTCCTTCAAGTTCTTGGGAGGTGGCATCTCTCTAATAGCCTTCGCCTTGTTGGGATCGATCTCAATTCCCCGTTTACTGACAATGAACCCAAGTAATTTCCCTGAAGATACTCCGAATACACATTTCTTGAGGTTCATCTTTAACTGATACTCCTTTGACCTCTCTAACACTCTTGCTAAAACTTTGGCATGCTTCGCCTTTGTCTTAGATTTGACCAATAAATCATCCACATACACTTCTAGATCTATGTGCATCATGTCGTGAAATATTGCCATCATAGCCCTCTGATAAGTGGCTCTAGCATTCTTTAATCCAAATGGTATGACAACATAGCAGTATGTTCCCCAAGGTGTAATGAATGATGTCTTCTCCTGATCTTCTTCTGCCAATTTAATCTGATTGTATCCTAAAAACCCATCCATAAACGATAAAGTCTCATAGTCAGCAGTGTTATCAATAAGTACGTCAATATGAGGCAATGGAAAATCATCTTTAGGACACGCCCAGTTTAAATCTCGGAAGTCAATGCAAATCCTGACCTTCTCATCCTTCTTCATAATCGGGACTATGTTGGCCACTCATTGTAGATAAAGGACAACTCTAATGAATTTGGCTTTATGTAATTTGTCGACCTCTTCCTTCATCTTTAGAGCCATTTGCGGGTGGAATCGCCTTAACTTCTGCTTGACAGGACTAGCTCCATCCTTTAATGTCAACCTGTGTTCAACTAATGACGAGTCTAACCCCAGCATATCTTCATAACTCCAGGCGAAAGTGTCCTTATAGTCCTTAAGTACTTGTACCATTGCCTTCTCATCTTCCTCAGAAAGATTCTGGCTGACGAGGACAACCTTAGGTTCGTCTTTAGTCCCTAAATTGATTTCTCTGGTGGGCTCTTCTACGACAGCTGAGGATTCGTCGAATCTCTTCACTCCACTGGCATATGCCTCAGTTGCGTCCTCGTCATCTTCTTCATCTTCAATAATGGGGTCTTTTTCATGTATCAACTCATACATCCCATATCCATCATTGACTAACTCATCGTCCATATAGTCTTCTGGCATCTGAATGGGGTTTTCCAATAACTAAGGGATCATTGAGCAAGAAAAACATCTGTTAGCTAAGTCCTGGAGGTATCTATCTTGAATTCGTCTACCATTAGACTTCCTAGACTTCCTAACCTGATTAACTTGCCTAGAGTTAGACTGTCTGACTTCACTAAACTCCCTACTCTGACCTAAAGAAGATGAAGCAGAATGAAAATCATGGGATACAAATGGAAATACAAGAGAATCCTCTCGAGGGGACGGGCAGAGTAGATTTAGAAGAGAATCTTGACCGAAAGACCCGCGTGATGGGGTATAATCGGCCAAGTAAGAGGTTTCCCTAATGAGGATCTAGGAAGAATTTGTTGCCAAATTGGCGTTTTTTTTTGGACAATAGAGGAGTTAAGCATAAAACAGGAATGAACATGAATAGAAGGGGAATTAGATGGAGGAAGTGGCACCAAGGCCAAAGGATTAGGGGGATCATACAGCAGTATGTCCCAGATTAAATCATACATCCTCTCTAGATCGAGAGGAGGTGGTGGAATGAGGTCCCGAGGAGACAGAGTAATCATAACGGGCGGGGCCCGTGGAATGTCTTCAATAATGACCCGTGACCAAGTCGGGGTCAGGAGCAATGTGCGAAACAAGGTGTGGAGCATGAAAACATGAGAAGGATAAGTCCCCCTCCAAAGCAGATCCGTGGTGTAGCCAGCTTCATAGGGGTCATCTGGCTCCCCTTCATCAGTCTCTTTTGACAGCAGTATCCTTTTGTCGAAAATAGCACCGGGACCTTCAATCAGCTCATCGATCTGTGGCGGCCACTTGGGTTCTGCAGGATCTAGAAACAGTCTGTTCAGTGCGATGTAGAGGTCTCTTAGATCGAACCACCTGTACCATTCACATTCAAGATCTTGGAATTTTCTCCTCTTTATAGGCCGCAGAGCCTCCAAGGACTGGTACGTGAGCAGTTCTACGCAGCGTCTAGCCAAGTCTCTCCCATATATATCGTGGAGGTCAAAACATGAAGTAATGACCACCGTGTTGTCATGGCTTATTACGGGCCCCTTTACAAAATGAGTGTATAGGGTCCATGTCAGGGGGTCCCGACCTTCCTTGTGCGGTATAGACATCGTCTCCCAGACTTTCTGGCCGCCTTCATTCTCTGCTTGCTGAACAATGTCTTGTTTCATTTTTCTCGACCTATAGCCCAGGCCGCTTCTAGGTGCTCCTCGGTGATCTTTGACAGGAGTGGTCCTGTCTTGTAATTGTGTGCCCAGACCTCTTCCAGGCTGATAGCCATTCTTCATCATTATTCTCCATCCTAGGGTACTTCTTTTATGGCATTTAACGGGTAAGGAGAAATAGTGACAGTTTTTAGAGGATCAGCCACTAGATGGTAAACCTGTAATACCGACAGAAAAGGTTGTCTGCCAGGTGAAGAAATAGGTTTGACATTTAAAGTATGAGCAGCAGCAAGGATCGGCATGCTCGTAACTTTAACAATTCGTCCTTTGAAGGGGAGTTTGAGGCATTGATGATTCGTGGAGGGAATCGCCTCAAGAGTTTTATGTAGGGACGACCCAAAATGGCGTTTAAAGAAGGGTCGATTTCCAGGATGTGAAATTCGACCTCTGCATGACTTACAGCCTAGCTCCACTTTCAAATAAACCATTCCCAGAGGGGAATGGGTGAAATTATCATATGCTGTAACGGAGATGGGGCTAGGCAACCATTTTTCCTTGGGCACACCACACAATTCCAGGGTCTTTGGAGGTAGAACATTGATTGAGGCCCCTGTGTCAACCAGACATGCATCCACGGCCTTTTTGCAAATGTTGACCGTGATGCTCAGAGCCATGCTTCTTGCTATTGGTGGTGCTAGTTCCGATGTATGAAATGTAATGGAGGGTTGGTCCCCCTGAGGAACTAATGGTGCTGTAATCTTTTCCACCGGCACGTCCTCGTTGACCATCACCTTTTGCAGATATTCCATCAGAGCTTCTTGGTGAATCTTCGATCTTTTAATCAGTTCAAGCACGGAGATCCGTGTCGGTGTTCGGTCCAGATGTTTCAACAAATCATATTGAGTGCTTGGTGCACTCTCTTCATTGTGTGCTTCCTCTGTCGGCTGTAATGGGCCGTCTCTAACTGTTGATTGAGGAAATACTTTGTTGAAAATCCTTCCACTCCGGAGCGCATGTTCTTCAACCGTAGAAGGTCCGGGTGATACTTTGAGTACTGCAGGGTTGGATGGTGCGGATGGCGTGGAGTGTTGGTATGTAGGTGATGGTGTGGGGTTAGTAGGTGGCGGCGTGGTGCAGATTAAAGGGCTAGATGGTTGGATGGAGGATGAAGTGGGGAATGGTATGCGTAATAGCGGTTTAGAAGGTTGGATGGTATCTGGGTAAGCGGTAGTGGTAGCGGGTGAAGTAGGGAATGGTATGCGTAGTAGTGGTCTGGATGGTAGGAGGGGTGCGTAGTTGGTTTGCGGGGGGTTATTTAGTGGAGGTGTAGTGGCGTGGGGTGTAATGGACTTAAGGAAAGCGGGTGGTGGTAATGGGTTAGCGGGTGCGGGTGAGTGATATGCGGGTGTTGGTATAGGAGTAATGGTAATGGGTTGTGGTCTGGGTATATGGATGGTGCGGCGTGATGGTTGTTCTGCGGTACTCGGAATGTGACCCGTTGAATAGATAGAGGAAGAGTCCTCTATCCTCCACTGTTGCCCGCGGTTAGCCTCAGACCGGCTATTTGTCAGAATAGGGGCAACTTGGTTTTGGTTTTGATGCTCCGGAAGCGGGTTCTGCACTATGCCCATGTTCGGTGGTGGTACTGCTTGTGTTGGTGCTCTTGCCTGCTGCTGTTGTGGCCTTCTTGCTTTTAAGGTTGATATGTATTTTTTCATTTCTTCCCAGTTTATGCCGCCCTGCTCGTTGAGATCATGGATGTAATCTCTAAATTGGAAGCAGTTGTCAATAGTATGCCCAGGTTGCCTATGGAAATAGCAATACCTAGACGTGTCGATATTCTGGGGCCAGATCGCCTTTTCTCTTGGCAGGACTAAGGCATTAGCTGCCATTAGAGCACTGAAAATGTCTGCCAAGGACTCTGGGAGGACTGGGTATTCTGCCCTCTTCGGGCCTGGAGGTCTTCTTTGCTGATTGTAGTCAGTAGGAGGAGGGACATTATGATATGCCGACGGTGCGCGCGGCTGATATTGCTGTTGTTGCTGGTACTGCTGTTGTTGTGGTGGCTGGTATTGCAATTGTCGTTGCGGCCGCTGCTGTGGCTGTTGCTGTTGTTGTTGCGGGCTCGGCTGTTGAGGCCGCTGATATTGGGGCTGCTGATACTGAGGGTTCGGCTGCTGCCTATACCCCTGCTGGTTCGGCTGTGGTGGCCTCTGGTACTGTTGTTGACTCCTCACGAACTGGGGCGAGTTGTTGTTCATACTACTGACTTGCCCATGAGAGAGCGTGCCCTCAGTAGTTGGACCTGTGTTGGTAGAATTTGGCACTACAGGCTTCCGAGGTGGAGGCCTGCTAGGTCTGTGAGGATCAAAGACGCTAGAGAACGTAGCGTCCTTGAAGGCATTCTGACAGTACCGCGTTCTTTCATAGAGCTCTGCCATGCTGGTCAGATTGTTCAGGGAGAGGACTAGTTTGAACTGGGGCGTGGCATTGGAAATCAGCATCTTCACTTGCTCCGACTCGGACAAGTGATCTTTCACTTTCTTGGCCAAGCCTCGCCATCTGTCGGCAAAACTGACGAACTCCTCATCGGGTTTCATCTTCTCTGCTATTAGGTCAGTGATGGACAGGGAGGGGGCAACTCTGTCCTGGTATCGTTGAATGAATTTTCGGGAAACGATACCATAGTCCTCTACTTCGGAGGGTTCCAAGGAAAAGAACCACTCGAGGGCTGGTCCCTCTAAAGATCTTCTGAACAAACTCTTGTCGTTTTGCCAGAAGGATGATTAGTACATGAACTCCTTCAAGTGGGTGAATGGGTTACCAGTACCGTTGTACTTCCGGTACATTGGCATCTCGGAGGGTGGCAGGTGGAACACTGGCAGGCTTGGTAAGTTGATTTCCGGTGCAGCTTTGACCCCCATCATCTTCTGGAGGTTGTTGAATTGTTCGTCCATGCGCTCCATTTTAGCCAGCAACTCTTGCGTTGTCGGATCAACCTGGGGAAGAGGAGGAGGTGGAGGTACTTGATAGGCATGTTGCCTAGAGTACGTCGGACAAGGAGGACAGTAAAGAGGAGGTCTGGCAGAGCTTACGCCATGCCCGAGGGCATTTTGGTAAGCGGGCGTCAGTGGTCTGGCCAGTTGCCTGGAAGATGAAAGTAGCGGCCCAGCTAGCCGAGAAGTGATATGGAGGCCTTCCATGGCCTGATGAATGTAGGGAGGATGATGAAGAGGTTGGTGAGGGATGGCAGGGGGAACCGCAGGGTTCGGCTCGGCAGATTGCATGGGTGCCTTCCCTTTCAGAATGGACTGGATCGCCTCGAACTGCTGAGGGTCCAGACGGGAGGCGAGAACTCCCAAAGCATTTACAAGATCCGAAGGATCAGAGGATGAGGGATCATTCTGATTCATGTCTCCCTCGAAAATGGGATTCGGAACCGCATACTCATGCGGGGGATGATCAGAATATTGCTCATGAGGATGAAAAAGAGAGGTTCGGACATTCCCATCATGTCGAACTGGAACAGGAATAGAATTACGGGAGGCATCAGCATCTCTCCCGCTCTCAAAATTGTAATCAGAATTGCGAGGGGCATTAGCATCTCCCTCGTAGTTGACAATGGCATCTGGAGCCATGCTCAAGTCCCTGCCCGATCGGAGCAGCATGATGTTAGATTCTTTTTCAAGGATTAGCAAACAAGTTGTATAGAGATTTAAACAAACAAGTGGATGTTTAGCGTGATTTTAAGATTCCTTGTTGAGTTATTTGGATTTAATTAAACCGCAGATTCGCTCAAGGGATGGGATCCTAGTTTCAATTCAATGTCCACCGTTGTATTCTATGGCTTTCTCTTACAACGTTATGAGAATCTAACTGGGACTTCAACTGGTACAACCAGCCCGATGATCAAGGAGGAATACCTTGATTTTGGGGATTTACGGAGGTCTTTAACGCCAACTACTCTAGTCTGATCGAGGGACCGACCCAATCAGAGAGAGTTGATGACGTCAAGAAGAGTGTTCCTAAGAAGAGGAGGGTGTTAGCCTCAATGCGTATGACCTGCAGCCTGGATGGCCTCTAATGCTTAATACATAATAGGTAACTGGCACACAGATCACAAAAATATGAGAACAGAAGAAAAGGTAAGAAACTGTCTGAATCGCGTCGATGGTGGTCGACGCCTTTCAAATAGAGCCTTAATTTTTCGCAGAAGCTCAGATAGCAGACAACAGAGAAATTAGACTGAAAGGCGTCTGGGTTAACCGACGCAATTTGAAAAGCGTCGATGTTCCTGGACGCTTTTCAAGCCGCAGGTTCAGTTTTCCAGGATGAATTTTTTGATTGATTCTCCCTCAAACATGATAAAAACGATAAATAATCAGCTCATGCAAGATTTTTTTTAGTTTCAGGTTTTAACAGGATGATTTTATCAACTAAACAACTAAGATATCAGTCAATCACACAACATTTCATCACAAAAAACAGCTTTTCAACTAATCAACGGGGAGGGCAAGGTCTTGCCACAGGGGTGTGCACGTGGTGCACGTAGGAAATTAACTAAACTAAAAACACTCACCAATTGGTGAGGACGTGTCGAGAGACACAAGTGGTGCACCGTGGGTGCCCGATTGATAACAGCAAGAACAAAGAACTAAAAGATGGCGAGACCTAGTCCCACCGTGATCGCCAAAAAAGCTGTGAGTGCTTAGAATGGGTGTGTGATTATCATGAAAAATCTATGTTGTTTAAGTGCAAAATAAGCCTATTAAAAAGAAACTAAGTGAAGTGATTGCTAGAAACTTTTGACTTAAAAGTTCCAAAAGAAAGAGTTTGATCGCCTACCTGTTTGGACGTGGGAGATGTTGAACTATTGGTTCCCCTCCTTCAGCCGGCTGAAGAAAGAGAGCCCTTTCTTGTCTTTGTTCTTGCTTTGATTGTTGTTGAAGTTGAGGATCGTCCGGAGTCCTTGTTATTTGCTGTTGATTTCCTCCCTTTTGATTTTTCTTTGTACCTTACAAGAAATAGAAAGAAAGAACAATTATGAGAACTTAGGCAAAAATAGTATCCATTCCAAACAAAGGTTTAAACATACAACTAAACAGGAAAACTCACTTGTTGAGTGGTCTTTTAAACCCCTTAACCAAATAGGTTTTGAAAAATGATGCTAGTGTTGTGTGTTGCATGGAGTGATGTGATGAAGAATGCAAGGCTGATGGAGTGAAAATGCAGAAATGAATTGAAAGTTTAATGATGGATGGCCCCTGGAAAGCCTTGGTCTTGAATGGATGAAGAATGGACGCCGACTTCTGGAAACAGCAGCACTTCAGCGTTTGGACGTCGTTGCTTCGATTTTCACTCAATTATAACTTCGATATCGCTTCAATCACTAACTCTAATTCCAACTCTGTCACCCATTCAAGAGGCAGGATATTTATAGACTTATTTGCGTCCGCGGATTTACATGGAGAAATTTTGAGATTTATCTATCTTAACCAACAGATAAATACAGATTAATTCATCTTTATCTGTAATTATCTAAAACGCGTCTAGAAGACATCTTTCAGACTGATTAGGATAAAGATAAACATCCGGGAAGAATTTATCTTTATCTGTAATTAGATAAAACGTGTCGTCCTGTGGAGATGCATTTTACACTAATTAAGATAAGGATAAACATCCGGAAGAGAAACAAAAACAACTTAGGAAACTTAAAACGCGTCGTGACTAGCGGACGCCTTTTAGCTAATTAATCTACTGATTAAAATTCAAATTTAAACAACAAAATAGGAATAAACTCTAAATGGCGTCCACACAGGTCAACGTCTTTTAGACTTCTTCATATTGAAATTTGAGTTAAAATCAATTTAATTAATTAACTTAAATCATATCTGTCTAACCCGACACTTTTTAGATAATTAACCCAAAAAAAATCAATAAAAATTAACCAATGATTAAATATAAGACCATTCTGAGGCATTATTATATGATATGAAATTTACTCGAAATGATGTCAAAATTAGCGTGTCTACAGGGACTAACTACTCAGGGGCCAACTTATGGCAAGGGAAAGACAGCAGTAGAAACTCCTTCGTCCGGATCAGGATCGTCTTCACTCGGCTTGAGATTCAGGAGGTTCTTTCGAGGTGGTGGCGGCAACAGTGACAGTAGTGGTAGTAGCAGACCCAGACAGAGCCAGCAGAGTTAGTCGGTGTCCAGCGCTCAGCAGGAGACAACTCAGAGACTTCCGGCAGCTTGTCGTCATTGTGGTGGTACTCACGGTGGGACTCAGTGTCCTGCATTTTTTGGGAGGTGTTACATTTGTGGCCAGCAGGAGCATTTGGCGAGGTATTGCCCGCACGGGCATGGTCAGGGGCAGGGACTAAAGCCGAGGACCCAGGGGAGAGTTCTAGCTATCACCAGGAAGGAGGCTTGTGCGTCCAACTTGGTGGAAGGTACACTTTCTGTCCTTGGGAACTCTGCGCATGTGTTGATTGATTCGGGTGCTTCACATTCTTTTATTTCTAAGCAGTTCATAGATATTCTTTCTGCACCCGTTGATGAGATATCTGATGGACTGATGGTAGAGGTTCCTTCTGGGGATTTCATGTTGTCTTATAACTGTTTGAGTAAGGTTCCCTTGACCATTGAGGGTCATGAGTTACCTGCCCAGTTAGTTGTGCTTGCCATTCACGACTTTGATGTTATCTTGGGCATGGACTGGTTGGAGGCTTATTATGCCGAGGTGGACTGCCACAGGAAGAGGGTGCGTTTCTCTATTCCGGACATCCTGACCTTCTACTTCCAAGGTATTAGGCTCTCTTCTCGTGGTATTCTTATTTCTGCCTTTAAGGCCCAGAGATTGCTTGTTGGTGGATGTGAGGCTTTCCTTGCCTCTGTTGTTTTAGCTGGTGTTAGTAGTAGTTCCAGTCCTTGGGTGGTGCCTGTAGTTTGTGACTTTGTTGATGTATTTCCTGAGGAGTTTCCTGGTCTTCCTCCTCAGCGGGAGGTTAAGTTCACTATTAAGCTTGCACCAAGTATGACGCCCTTGTCTAAGGCCCCGTATCGGATGGCTTTGGCCGAACTCGCTGAGTTGAAGGCGCAGTTGCAGGAATTGTTGGATAAGGGTTTTATTCGTCCCAGTACTTCTCCGTGGGGTGCTCCGGTTCTGTTTGTTAGGAAGAAGGATGGTTCATTGAGGCTGTGCATTGATTATAGACAGCTGAACCAGGTAACAATAAAGAACAAGTACCCACTTCCGAGGATCGATGATCTGATGGATCAGTTGCAGTCTGCGAAGGTATTTTCGAAGATTGATTTGAGGTCAGGATATTATCAGATGAGGATCCGTGAGGTAGATGTGAGTAAGACGGCTTTTAGGACTCGGTATGAACATTATGAGTTTTTGGTTATGCCTTTTGACTTGACCAATGCTCCAACGGCTTTTATGGATTTGATGAGCCGGGTCTTCAGGATCTACTTGGATCAGTTTGTGGTGGTATTTGTAGATGATATTTTGGTATATTCCTCTTCTGAGGAAGAGCATGCCATACATCTTCAGGTGGTATTGCAGGTTCTGAGAGAGCACCAGCTCTATGCCAAGTTTAGCAAGTGTGAATTCTGGCTAGATAAGGTGCACTTCCTGGGGCATGTCATTTATGGAGATGGCATTACAGTGGATCCAGCCAAGATTGAGGCAGTGATGGATTGGAGCAGACCAACAACAGTAACTGAGATCAGGAGCTTCCTGGGGCTAGCAGGGTATTACAGATGGTTCGTCCAGGATTTTTCTTCAATAGCGACCCCTTTGTCAAGGTTGACTCGTAAGGGAGTTCGTTTCGTGTGGACCGAGGAGTGTGAGCGGAGTTTCATTGAGTTGAAGACTCGTCTCACTTCGGCTCCAGTGCTGGTGCTTCCATCGGGCTCCGGTGGATTTGTGGTTTACTCAGATGCATCTCATCAAGGTTTGGGTGCGGTTCTAATGCAGCATGGTAAGGTCGTGGCTTATGCTTCTAGGCAGCTGAAGAAGTATGGGGAGAACTATCCCACTCATGACTTAGAGTTGGCAGCTGTAGTATTTGCACTGAAGATCTGGCGGCACTATTTATATGGAGAGAAGTTTCAAGTTTTTACCGATCACAAGAGCCTGAAGTATATATTCACGCAGAAGGATCTGAACTTGAGGCAGCACAGGTGGATGGAGTTTATCAAGGATTATAATCTCGACCTTTCTTATCATCCGGGCAAGGCAAACGTGGTGGCGGACGCCTTGAGTCGGAAGACGGTCGTATCATATCTTATGGTTCAAGAATGGAGGTTATTTTCCGCGAGAGGCTGACAGAGCCGTGTTGGCCAGCTTAACTGTGAGGCCAGCAGTGTACCATGCCGTAATCGAGGCTCAGAGGGCAAATCCAGAGCTGCCGCAGATTCTCCAGATTTCAGAGGTAGAGTTGTGGGATGATGTCACTGTCAGATTTAGAGGTAGACTCTATGTTCCAATTGAGGAAGAGGTGCACAAGAGTGTCCTGGATGAGGCGCACCGTTTTAGATATGCAGTGCATCCCGGAACGACTAAGATATATCATTGTTTGAGGAGGCACTTTTGGTGGCCTGGCATGAAGAAGAATGTAGCTGATTATGTAGCAAGGTGCCTAACCTGTCAGCAGGTTAAGGCAGAACATCAGAGACCAGGAGGGTTGTTGCAGCCGTTATCGATCTCGGAATGGAAATGGGAACACGTGACTATGGACTTTGTGATGGGATTACCTGTGTCCCCTGGCAGAAGAGACGTGATCTAGGTCATTGTTGATCGATTAACCAAGTCTGCGCACTTTCTAGCTATTAGGAAGGACTGGTCAGTCGGTAAGTTGACTAAGTTGTTTGTGGACCGGATCATCTCTCTGCATGGGGTACCCATATCTATCGTGTCAGACCGGGATCCGAGATTTACTTCTAGGTTCTAGAAGAGTTTTCAGAAGGCTTTGGGTACGCAGTTAGCCTTCAGCTCGGCTTATCATCCTGAGACTGATGGGTAGTCAGAGAGGACCATTCAGACTCTAGAGGATATGCTCAGGGCATGTTGTCTAGACTGAGGAGGTTCTTGGGAGCAGCACTTGTCTACAGTGGAGTTTGCTTACAACAACAGTTATCATTCTAGTATCGGCATGGCGCCTTATGAGGTATTGTACGGGCGGCCATACCGATCTCTTGTGAATTGGTCTGAAATTGGGGAGAGGCAGATAGTAGGACCAGAGTTGGTACAACAGTGTGCTAAGGTTGCCAGAGTGGTGCAGCAGAGGTTGACTACAGCTCAGAGCAAGCAGAAAAGTTATGCAGATATCCGTAGGAGACCACTTGAGTTTGAAGTTGGGGACTACGTGTTTCTACGAATCTCACCCTCCAAGGGTGTGATGAGATTCGAGAAGCGAGGTAAGCTGAATCCGCGATATATTGGGCCTTTTCCCATTTTTACTCGAATTGGGGAAACGGCGTATCAGCTAGCCTTGCCACCCAGTCTTGCAGGAGTGCACAATGTGTTCTATGTTTCTTTGCTGAGGAGATATATTCAGGATCCATCTCATGTTTTGGACTTTTCGGAGTTGGAAGTCGGTGAGGACTTGTCCTTTCCGAAATTTCCAGTACGTATTGAGGATCGCAGGGAATAGGTCCTTCGGAACAAGATTGTTCCTCTAGTAAAGGTGATTTGGCAGTATCGCTCCGGAGGCGAGGCGACTTGGGAGCGCGAGGATGAGATGCGGGAATAGTTTCCCTACCTTTTCTCATAAGTTCTCTTGTGAGCTAGTACCATTATTTTCGATCTCGTTATTTTATAACAAGCAATTTCGGGGATGAAATTCTTTTAAGGGGGGGAGAATGTCAGGATTGAAGTTTCGGATCCGGTTATCGGGTCAGTTACGGGGTCGGACCCCTTGGTTTGGGCCCTTGTGGGGCTGGGACATGGGCTCAACGCAGTTCAAACGGCATCCAGCAAGATGGACGCGTTTTAGGTTGTGCCATGTGGGCGCCACGTGGGTTGGTTTTGAGCTGCGAGAGTACAACCCCGGTCATATCGTCTGAATGGCGCCTTGCATGGTCGACGCCATTTAGAGTACGGCTATGGTATGTCAGTGTACGGCCCAGACTTGTCGTCTGAATGACGTCGGACTTGGACGACGCATTTTACCTAGTTTCAGTTTGACCCTACGAACCCTCCCTCCTTTCCCTCATTCTCTCCTTGCTATTCTCTCTCCTCTCTTCCCTCCAACCCTCCGGCTCCCTTTCCCCCTTCTCCTTCCTTTTCTCTCCCCATTCCTCCTCTCCCTCCACTACATTAACCTCCTGACTTCCTCCACTACCACTACCACTTCCTCCGCGGCGCATTTCTCACCGGACGGCGGCCGACGTCCCGGTAGAGTAACGGTGTCCATGGAGGTACCAGCGGCGACGTGTGGCGAGGCGGGTCGACGGCTTGGAGCTCGGAGGAGTTCGAGTAACCGGTAGGGTGACGATCCCCGTTGTATTTTGTTTAAAACCATGTTTTTCCCGCTTTGGAACATGTTTAGGAGGTTTTTGGGGTGAAAACACTAATTGCATGTAACGAGAAATTTGGGGTTTTTAATGGGTATTTAGGTTCTCCTCCTCCTCCTCCTCTACTTTGTGGTGTTTTTTGTACGATTTAGGGGAGAAATCCCGCCTTGTGACTTGGGGGAATGCGGAGGGAGAACCTGTCTATGAGGGTTAAATGGCGTCGAGAGACAGCGACGCCTTTTAAAAAGGCGGCTTCCACCTGCGATGCGATTTAGCCTAGATAACAGACTCTGTCTCTAGACTGATTAGCGTCCAGGGACAACAACGCCTTTTAAATGGCGACCCCTGTGCACGACGCGTTTTAAGTTCAGATCACCCCGAGGCCTGTCTCTGTTTATGTCGTTATTAGGCAACTAGAGACAGCGACGCCTTTTAAACGGCGACCCGTTTGAACGACACGATTTAGGCCATATTCCAAGGCCCATTTTCACATGAACTAGTTTAGGAGTCTTAAATGACGTCGTTCTTGGGCGACGTGATTCAAGATAGAATCTCATTAATTCCTGCAATTAACATGTGTTTACATTGATAGATAGTTTGGTTAATTGCATGCTTGAAATCATACTTGAGGACGATGATTTCTACGTGATCGGATCGCACCATGTTCCGTTTTGTGCGATCGTGGGCCTAGAGTGACAGTTATTAGCGCTTAGGCACCCTGTGTCGGTGTGGGAGTGACACGGCGCCGGTGTGGGAGTGGTGGGGTGACGCCTAGAGAGAGGGTCACTTGGTGTACCCCGGGGTATAGCTAGTACCGGTGTGGGAGTGGTACATTCAGAGTGTCACTCGTGCTGGGGGAAGCAAAACCACCTTGAGACAGGTCAGGCCGGAGTAGCCAGTGTGCTATCCGAGGGGTTGCTGTTTGGTCTCAGCGGGTCGGTGTTTTCCGCGTTCGGCCATGTGACTTGTGTGTTTAGCCGAGACGCTAGTTGTGGACTCCGTGGTAGTTTCAGAATCGTACATGTTACTGTTATAAATGCGTGTATTTTATATCGAAGTCTAGGAATTGAGTTACTGCTTTATTTAGTTAAATTATCTATATTTGTGTATTGCACTTGTGGGTGTGTAAGTGGGTGGTGGGGATCGAAGGATCCCTACTGAGTCTTTTTCGATGAGACTCACCCCCTGCGGTTTTTAGGTGAGGGTTCTAGGCAGGCGTAGCGAGGAGAGTGTTGCCTTAGGTTGCGCGCCAGCAGCCGCTGTTCCGGGCTATGCCCCGATGTAGTTGTTATTTCCTTTTCGGCCTGTACGCTTAATTATTTCTTTTTCAGTTGGAGTATGTAATTATTTGCTGAGTCGAGTCAAATTGTAATAATTTTTAATTTCTGCACTTCCTTTACAATTCGATGTGATGTGGATGTTTAGCTTAGTTTATCATTTATTTTTCATATTTATCGAGATCCTGGTTTGGCTCTGAATTTAATGATTCGGTACTCATTTAGTAATCGGATCCCCGATTATAGGGTGGCGGGTCATTACCCTTGACCTCGACCCCTATCTTGGCATTGATGTCGAGGAGGGCGCCAATGTGCTCCTCAAGGCCTTGGCAAACAATCTGGGGTCAAGTGGTCCGTTGCCTTGTCAATGTTCTCCAGTTTCTCCCAGATGTAGGAGTACCGGTGAATGAGGGCGCACTGCATGCGGCAGCCTGATCGACATGTACCTAAGGTTAATCTGCTAAAATTATTTGTTCTCATATAAAAAGGAGGGGAGATTACTTACCATGACGGCGTGGCGGGTGGCACTGTGTTGACAACCCCTCGGTGGGGATCATCCGAAACTCATCCCAGACAAGGAGGAAAGTTATCCCATGAGCCAGCTTGACATAGGTCGCCGAGTCTTCAAATGAATCATCGGCAAACACACCCAATCCGGATGCCACGGCTCATGACCGTACTCCTAGGACATGTGTCTACAGGCTTCCCCGCCGAAGGGGAAGGAGAGTGAAGTGCTAGGGTGCCAGCCGAAAGGGTCTTACAACCCGGCAAAGGACCACTAAGGGAGGCCTCCCGGATAGACACCTTATTGGCCTTCTTCATGGCCTTCTCGGCGGCCCTCTCCTCTCAATGCTTTCTTTTGGCCGCCTTGCCATGGCTAGGGTCTTTGGCAACCCTCCTCCCTCGCACTTTGACAACTGCCTCCATGGCCCAGCCTTCAAGGGAAGCAGCAATGGGGGCCCTTGATGTTGGCGCTGACGCTGCGCCAACTCCCCCGCACGAGGTGGCCACCCGGACTCAATTAAGGAGGCTACCAGTGCTGAGGTCCATGTCTACACTAGAGGAAGATAATAAGCAAAAATATATTAGTCAGAGCACAAGTAATAAGCCCGAGACTGACTTACTCTCAGCTTCGACAGCGATAGCCGACCCGTTGGATAGCTCTTCAACGTCCACGAGCTCTTTAGCTGGAGGCGCCATTGCCTCAGCCACAACGGCCTTGGGGACTTCTGCCCCCTTAAGAGTGGGTGGTAGGTAGGGGCCGAGCAAGTCAATGGATTTCTTGGGTTCAGTCAAGTGCCGACCTGTATTAGCTCGACGACATCCCCTAGAAGGTCTGCTATGTCCATCATCCCCTCGAACATTTATTTAAGCATCGTCGCCTGCTCCACCGCTTTTTGGATGGGGATGTAAGGACTGAGATCTCGAGTACATTTATTGGGTGGTTTCAGGTTGGATCGCTTGGTTTGGGTCTTTGTGGGCATGGTGAATGTGCTCTAAATCGCGTCTAGCTAGTAAGATGCTTTTCTTAAAGTCATCGACCATGGACGACGCGATTCAAAGCCATGCATGCATGCCCCATAGATGGGTGTTACTGATGGATATAGGTGTCCTCTAAGCCAATCATAAGGCACCTATTTCAATCTGCTTCACTGAAAAATGGCATTTATTTCATTATGTAGATTAGCACATTTATTATTGTGCATAATGAAGTCCATGAATGTGTGTAATAGTCATCAGATTATGATGAGGTCATAATAATGAGACTGATGACTTATAAACACATATTCTGAATTGTTCATAGTTGTAGGATGTTTGAGAAAGACATCAAACATTTGGTAAGACTAGTACAGGTTATTCCAACTAATATGATGAATGTGATTGATCTCATTAGTTACTTGTGTGGAGACACAATGGTAAACTTGTAGGTGCTCATTGGGGAATGAGTTCACTGAACTGATCCGACATGAATCGCCGAATGGTAATTTACCTGATTTTCAACCAGCTTGATTCATCGTCACAATGGCGTGGTTGATCCTTACACTTGAGACACCAAAGACACCTTGTCGGTGGACTTCTGGACTTTGACCTTGACCTACGAATCCCTATCCACGGGATCTCTAATAGTCAAGGATCGGGTCCAGTGGAAGACCTTCGAAGGTGATTGTGTGTTCAATAAAGGATCGTTCGTTCTCAGGTAACTGGAGAGAGAATACTCTAGAATGGATCCGCATGAGTCTCTGGCCAGAGCTGAAACAATATCAAAAAAGATGTTTTCGGATATTATACAGCGGAGTCTGATTCAAGTGAGTTGACCATACCCTAGGTTAACTTGAGAGCATTGTGCGAACGAAGGATTATAGCCATGCGGTAACTGTGGACGGACAGATTCTATGAGTGGGTTGCTGAACCCCATTACCTTTCGGGATCATGCGGTGTTGCTTGGCATCCAACTTGATCAGAAGTCCGATCGAATTTGCATGCGATGTTAATTCAGTTAAGTAATTAGTTAATATTAGATATTAATTAATTACAATAAGTCAATAACTAGTTATTGGACTTAACGGGCTGAAAATCGGACTGGTTAATGGGCCTAGAGGGTCACACGCAATAAGATTCTCAGTCGGTGGTACTTAAGTGGGATTTATATTAACTCGGAGACTTTTGTGAAAAGTCGCGTCGACTTAATATATATACATGCTGTTGAGAAACCCTGGGCCAAGCTCCAGGATTTTTCCATACTGGCCGCCCCCATTTCTCTCTCCTTCTCCTCTGGGCGCTCCATTCGAGGCACCGGGACTGTCTCTGTCTCCGCCGCGCGCGATTCCCGAAAGTCGGGAATTCCCGTCCGCGGGTTTTCGGCAATTGTTGCGGCGACGGATCTTCAGCGAGCGAGCTGATACGGACGAGGGAGCGAGGACGAACCACCGCGGAGGATCGCGTGAATACTGCTGGAGGCCGAATGCTTGTGCGGCTCACGGCATCGCCTCGACGGAACCGGATTCGAATCTACACACGGTAATCAGATTACTCCCGTTAGTTTTTGATTTTTGTTTTTCGTTCCGATTCGGATAAGCGGGCATCGAGAGGGATAATTTTGTTCGTCATTTCCGCTGCATTCTTCGTGTCCCGCCCGGATCCCAACAGTTAGGGCACGTAGGTGAGCCCCGATCTTGTCATCTGAATGGTATCAAGTTGGGCCAATGCTATTTAGCGTACTTATGCATGGCTTTCACCCGCCCCGTGGCACCCCCTAGGTTGAGCTGGAGGCACTAGGAGCGGGCTGGGGGAGGGTGTTGTTGGGTTCTTGGGTTTCTCCGGATCTCCCGCGCAGCAGAAATAAAATAAAAACAGAGATCCGTTCCCGTTTTGAAAAATCTAAAACCAGATTATTGGATAATCGGTTCTTACCGTGTGCAGATTCGAATCCGCAACCGTTTGGTTCCGTCGGTTCGACACCGCAAGCCGTGCAAGCGCCCGGCCTCTAGCGGAGTCCACACGATCCTCCTCGCGATGGATATCCTCACATTCCTTGTTCTTCGCAACCCACAAAGTCTCCGTTGTTCGCCGCAACGTGTAGACGATTTTTCGTCGAACGGGATTCGGAGATGCGGCGGATCAGATCCGGGGATCCGAATTCTTTTGGGGCACCAGAGAGAGAGAGAGAAAGAGAGGCGGGGGCGGCTAGGGTTAGCAGCAGCTTGGCCTGCTGAGCCCGTTCGCTATATTTTATACTAACCGCGCAGTTTTTCATAAAAACCCCCAGTTTGTATAAAAACCCACTTATTTATCCATCGCCTTGAGAATCATTTGCGTGTGACCCTCTAGGCGCAATAACCAGTCCGGTTAATAGCCCAATAAGCCCAGTGACTCCTCACTGGCTTTATTAATCAATTAATAACTCTTTATTAATTAATTAATCAATCGAATTGATGTCGCACATCACATTCGATTGAGCCTCCGATCACGTTGGACGCCAAGCAACATCGCGTGAACCCGGAAGGTATCAAGGTTAAGTAACCCACTCTTGAAACCTTTCCGCCGATAGTTACCGCGTGGATATAATCCTTCATTCGTACAATGCTCTCGAGTCAACTCAGGGTATGGTGTACTGTCAAACCCTAACCGGTCGACTCACTTAAATCAGATGTTGCCGTATAATATCGGAAAACTCTTTCCCCACATTATCGTCCGCCTTGGCTAAGGACTTCCGCGCATCCTTCCTAGAGCATTCTCTCTCTAAGTGCTGAGAGTGAATGATATCTTATTGACACTCAATTCCCTTCGACGATATTCCGTTGTACTCGATCTTTGACTGTTTAGAATTCCGTAGTTAGAGATTCATAAACTAAGGTCAAAGCACATAAGTCCACAGACAAGGTGTCCTTAGTGTCTCAGGTCTGAGGACCATCTACGCAACTGTGACAATAGAATCTAGCTGGTTGACAGTAAGGTACAATACCATCCAGTGATTCATACGGATCAGTTCAATGAACTCATTCTCTAATGAGTACCTACATATTCGCCTTAGTGTCTCCACATAAGTGACTATGAGATCAGTCACTCTCATCTTATGAGCGGAAGTAATCTGTATTAGTCTAATCGGATATCCGATGTCCTTCTCGGATATCCTCCGACTATGAACTATTAAGAATATGTGTGTTTAAGTGATCAGTTTCATTAGTATGATCTCATCATAATATGATCACTATCGCACATATTCATAGACTTTATTATGAGACGATAACAATACGAATTACACATAATGAATATTATGTCATTTATATTAATAAATGAACGAGATTTACATAGTCAGATTAGCTTGTAGGCCACCTAAGACTAACACACGCAACCTTCTCTTCCTCCTTCATGCCAACATAGACGAACCCCTCCTTCCAATAATGTATGGACAAGGGCTTGCCTATGAAAATGCCGCAACCTGACCGAGAAGGGAAACTATACCAAGATGACTTCCCAGCCTTCTTTATGGTGAAGATATAGCAGAAGGACTGGGAGTCGAGGGTTACGCCCAGTCGACAATAGACGGCGATGAAGGAGTGGATGGTCTGCTAGGAATTCGTAAAAAACTAAGATGGGGCAAGATCGTAGAAGTTAAGAAAATCCAGGACGAGAGGGTGAAGAGGGAGACGGAAGCTAGCTTGAAGACTATGTTCATAAATTGTGAAATACCTCAGCCGAGGAGAGTTGGCTCGATCCTTGGGCCAAGGCCTCCATAACTGAATCTGGTCAGGGAGATCAAAGCACTCCCAGAACCCTCGGATGGCATCTCCGGAAAGATCAGAAGGGACGTCAGCGACCAACTTGGTTAGTCGTTGACTTGACTCCATATGCTCAGCCTACTGGTACTCAACTAGGTCAGCCAAGGCAGAAGAATGTGGAGCAGACTCATTCACCATTATGGATAGAAAGAATTAAAGCTAAAACGAGTAGAAAGAGAGGAGGATTCGGCCGGCGGGTAAGGGCCAGACGAGCACGATGAACTGCTTAAGACGAAGGAAGTAGAATAGACATGAGCCAAGAACGTGATGGGACAGAGTCGGAGGTTTATCCTCTAATTTATTCAGCCAAGACTGCTCGAAAGGAATGGCTCGGGCCACCCTTCTCTTGCTCTCCACCCGACACCAGTTGCAGTAGGCACAAATGAGGGGCCAAGGGAGGCTGTAGCGCTATTTATAGGGTTCTTTAGGGGCCCAAGGGAGATGAACGGCCGGCCTTGAAGCGCCTGTTCGAGTGACGTCCATGGGATGGCTCCACGTGTCCCATCGTCTCGACTCTCGTAATCAATGTAGGAAACATAAAATTTATTGGCGTCTTTTTGGGCATCTTGGGCATCACGTCGGTCCAATCTGCCTTAAGGACTACTTTGTCCCTACTGCACTAATGGCTCCATGGGCCTAAGTCGGCTTGGGCACCACTCTGGAACCAGATTAGCCTCGAAAGTTGATATCGATACTTATGCAATTTTGCTCCCAACGTACTGGTCACCCCGACTGCCCCAAGAGTAGGGGGTCGAGTGATGAGGGAAAATTCCTGAGAGCTTGAGTCGGCCCAGTGCAGCTTTATGAGCCGGCCCAGCAAGGCCTTTCAACGTTGTATATGGGCCCGGCGAGTAGGCCCACGAAGCTAGTTGGATTGAAGCAAGAACCCGACAAGTAGAACAAGACCCCATATGAATAGTCCTACATCGTCTACTCCAAGAGATCTCTACCTACCCAGTCCTTATAACGGAGGCTGGGTACATCATTTCAAGGTAGGCAATCACATGTAACTCACATGCTCTAGTCTTGTGCCACTTGTCCCAGCTCTAATTTGAGCGTCGGAGGGGTACCCCTCGGGATTTCCATCAATGACCCATTTGACGTAGGTGTTCGTGTGTAGGATCAGTCATCTTGGAACGGGCTCTCTCCCCCTCGGACGAGCGGTCCTTGCCCGATTCGGCTCTATGTAGGCTTCAGCAACGTCAATACACATTAGAAAACCTGAGAAACTACATCGTGGCAACTTGAGTAGATAAAAGACACTTGGAAGAGAGAGTGGTAAACTTGTGAACTGGAGGGATGAAAGGAATGAACTGAGCAAAACTAGGAATTTAAACTGGATGATGAAGAACCATATGACATCCCGTTACGATATATAGCTTGTGGACTATAAATTATAGATTTTGTTGCTTATCTGGTCCTTTTAGAATTCCACGACTGTGCTAGTATAGGCGAGAGTACGCATAAGCTGGGAAATTTCTCACTTACATTTTAATTTAAATAATTATTTTATATTTCAAATCAGCTCATAAAGTCGGTAGAATCGAACTTCACCAAGCTCAAATTCAACTCATTTGAGGTAATGACCAATGTCTTAAACTTGGATTGGTTAATCTCAAACAGCACACAAGTTGCTCAACTATGTGGAACCAGATCGTATGGATCTTTTTGTCCAGACCATAGTGTGCCTGCAAGATATTTCAAGAGGAGAGTGAATGAATCCTTTTTTTTTTTTTTTGGAAAGGGCTTAGAGGCCATTATGTACAACTATTTACAAGCGACCGGTGTTCTAATCAGGAATCCGAGATAATCCTCTAAAGTTGGAGATAATTCCGGAGACAGTTCCAGGTCCGTCTGATTTTTGAAAAAGTAATCCCAGAGACCAAAGGATAAATATCCTAACAACACCTAGGAGGCTGCATGGCTCGAGATTTTTAGGCCCAATCAGAATCGAACTTGAGACCTCCCTTTTGCAAGGGAGGTGGGTGAACCAACTGCCCTAAGCAGCTGGTTCGAGTGAATGAATGAATCATTTATCTTTAAATGTTGGGGCTGGACAAATATATCTCTTTTTGGTATGCCTGAGGGCACATCACAATCCAGACAATAAGGTCTAGACGATCTTGTTCCACTCTTTATCAACTTTAGTTCAAGGATTTTGAGACGTGCCCTAAGGCTTCGTTTAGTAAAGATTTTGAGATTCTAAATTTTGGAGAAATTCAGATTTTAAAAAGAATTACGTCATCATCTCTTGAATTCAAATCTTAAGATTACGAGAACTCAAATTTGAAGACATATCAAAATATATTTTTATCTTCGTATTACTACTTTTTAGAAATTTTAAGATGATAGAATAAGAAAAAAAAGAAAGTATTATTTTTTAGAATCTTCATATTTTTTTTGTATCTCCTTAATAGATTCGTCGAGAATTGAAAAGAGACAATTTTTTTTAACATGAATCAAAATTTAAATTCTTAGAGAATCTATCTAGTTTTTTGTTTAAAAATATTTTAAACTTTTCAGATTCCTGATAAAACTGAAGACTGCGAATCAGCTTAAGTTAGATCTCAAAATTTGAGATATTTTATAGTTAAGTCCTACAGTGGCCCCTTGTTTGGGACCCCGCGAGAATACAATATCAAAGCCGTCCATTTTCTAATCGTAGCATCTCCCTCTGCATCGGTCGCATCCAGGAACGTCACCACGGAGGTCCCCCCCACCCAGCAGATCAGGCCATCTGCGCTCCGTCACACAAACGGACGACCCTTGATCCAAACGACGCGGCACAGATATTCCCTAATCCTCTGTGGCTCTGTCCAAAACGCGGGCGACGGTAACATTACAGCTGCACCTCCCTCAAAGTGCCACGAAACTCCTCAAGTGGGACCCGCTGTTGTGAGTTTGATTTAAAAAACATGGAGAGTAGCTTATCTAATTCACGTGTACAGGCGCAACCAGCTTTTGCTTCGGCGGATAAAGAAAGCACCGATGGTCACATTTTAAAGAGAAAAAGTCAAAACTTATCGTAAAATCCAACGCGAGATCCATATCATAAGGAGTCGAGAGTCTTCTCTTTTTTCACCGGCGCGTGTCTTTCCTTTTTTTTGCAACACATCGAAGCCCCTTCTTTCCTGGCGGAATCCGTGGGCTGTAGCCGGTGGTTTCCAGCGCCTCCCGGTTACCCCCCGCCTCGCTGCCCCGTCTATATATACCTCGTCACCCAATTTCATCGTCTGTTCAGATAGCTATCGGTCGCGAGGAAGCTTATTCCGGCTTTGCCGTAACCCTTATTCCTGGTCTCTTCTTCTGCTCATCTTTACTCCGGCGGGGGTATCCCTATCGTGGTGCGGGGAACCGGGCATAGCCGAGGCATGAGCCTGAGGTACGCGGGCAGGGTGGCGGCTCAGGGTGTGATGCGAGCGGCGCAGGCGGCGAAGGAGCAGGCCACCAGGTCGATCAAGGACGCCGCCGCCTCCGCGACGGCTACGGCCTCCGCCTCGCCGTCGGCGGCGTCCTCCGCCCCCTCCAAGCAGGTGCGGCGGCTCTCGTCCGCCCACGAGGGCGGGTCCGGCCCGGCGAGGGCGGCGGTGCTCCGCGGCGAGGACAGGCAGCGGAGGGCGGAGGAGTCGCTGCGCACGGTCATGTACTTGAGCTGCTGGGGCCCCAACTAGGCTCGTTGGACGTTTCGAAGGGAGGGGAGAAAACGAAAGCGGGGGAGGATTATAAATATATGTTTATTCGGGGTTTGTCTTGTAAATATCTTGTGCGGAAGGAGGATCTGTGTGGATGTGTATACGCAGGGTTGTGCTCAGAGCACCGTCTTGTACAGATGTTATGCGAAGGCATGTTGTGACAAACACGTTTTGGCTCTGTTGGTTAGTCTATTTCTCTACGTTCTAGTTGTTTAATTCTGAAAGTTTTTTAGATTTGTTGTTGCAGAAATGTTGTTTTGCCTATTTCTTATCCCTGGGTCAGTTTCTTTGTGTTTTAGCTGTTTAATTCTTGAGGTTTAAAATGGATTAGGAAGAAGTAAAATCCCCGATCCAATATGATTATACAAGTCTATTTTTTGCATATGCGAAATCTAGATTTGGCCAGGTTTGTCTACTATAATAATATGTCTAATTAAATGTATATTTATGAATTATGTTCATGGGCATTGTTGTCGTAGAATAATTTCTGGATTGTTCTCAACAATCAGTCAAGGTCATAAGCTATCATGCACTACGACAGTGAAATGTAGGAAGTTCCAGTTAGGCAGCATGATGTGACGAAGTTATTATAGTTTTACGTATTAGTCAATATTTTAGCTCTGTTTTGTCGGAAAACTTTGGTGTATGTTTATTTTGTCTATTTATGTTTTGGTTTTGATGCATGTTCTATATGGCACGATTATACAAATACAAGTCTACTTTCAAAGATGAGTTTTATGAGGATTTATAAACTGCTGCGCCTATTAAAAAAAAGTGACACTTGTTTAAATAGTCATTCGAGTTGGCACAGTTGTAGCAGCAGTAATTTTTTTAAACTTTTTGACTTTTTTTAAGTCGATCTCATCGTACTCGACATGTGTTGTAAAGGCCGTTTCAAATAGACGATTCATTTCAGATTATTTTTTTTAATCATGAGATTAGAAATCAGATTATATGACGTGTAAAATATGATGAGCTCTACAATAAAAAAAATAAAAAAAATAAAAAAAATATGATGCTCCCATCCGTTCTGAGATTCTAAATCTGCCGTGCCCATGCCCTTCTCCCCACCACCCGTGATCCCACTTCTTTCTCTTCCCGTTAAAAATAGAAAATGAAGACATAAATGATAAGGTCTGCCTCTTCACGACTTCGATCTCCCATCTCCATGTCTGGCATCTTCACAAAGAAGGCAAGGTATCTCCATGGCCAGCACATGGGGACATTGGGGACATCTATCATGGAGGTCTAGAAGTTGGCGGCCCAGGGGAGATTTGGCAGTGGAGATCCAAAGGCGGAAGGTTTTTAGGTAGAGAAGGATGATAAGGAGTAGGGCTGTAAATGGGTAGGAAACGAACACGGAAATAGATGTTTCTGTTTTTTTATTCTGATTTTGATAATCTGTTTTCGTTTCTGATATCGATAAGTTCGGAAAATGTATTTTCTGTTTCCGTTTTCGATAAAATCAGAAACTTTATTTTCTGTCTCCGATTTGTTCTCGAATATTATTTTTGATAATTATCGAAAATTATTAATTTCTTAATTTATTTGTTTAAAACATATAGAATGAGACTTAAATATAATCAATACGTCTTAGTATATTAGATAATGATCAATAAGATTAAAACACAATGAATGTAACCATGTATCTATAAAGTTACATTTAATTTTTTTTAATAATAATCAATCGAAAATCGAAAAACTAATACAAAAATAGATGTTTCCGTTTTCAATTCCGATAATTTATCGAAAATATCCGTTTTCAATTCTAATAATTATCGGACGGATATTTTTTATCGAAAATGCATATTTCTTTTTGGTAACAAATATGAGAGTCCTAATAACGAGCCAGAGGTGAAGGACGACAGTGCCGTTGGAGAATAGACGGCTAGTGGCGGCAACAGCAGCTAGAGCGGGCTGGACCTGGTGGCGATCAAAAGGGGGGGGGGGGAGGCAGTGGTTGCTCAAGGCCACGGCAGGCAGCGGTGGTCATTTGAGGCGCAGCAGGTGGGTGTGTCATAAAATGAAGAAATATGGACCTCAATCGGAGGGCCGGACAGATGTATGGGTGAAAGCAGTAAAAAACAGAGGTTTTCTCATATCTCCAATTTTTGCATACGTGAAAAGAGGAGGGTCCTTACCCGATGCTAAATGGGTCTTAGCGGTCGGATGTTGGATCTTTCGGCTCGGTTTGCATCCTATTCTCGAGAGCATGATCGAATTCTTTGAATTACGTTCTCGAAAGTATGATCTTCTAGTCTCTCTTATGTGCGTTGATATAAAGATGACGTTCAGATGTATTTAATAAGAGAGAGAATTTCTATGTGGTCTCTCAAAATGATGGAATCAAATTGGAGACTCAATTCAACTCAACTCTTGTATAATTAACTCTAAAAGTTTTCGATAAAGAGATGATCAGAAAGAGCTGTACTATAAGCACAAAGAACATACTTGGACTATTGCTACATCCACTGATAAACTGATCTGCTAGTACTGCACCATGAACGTCCAATTACATTTTCTCTGCCCATTGCGGACATTGGGTTAAGCTTAAGTTGCATGTCTCGCTATGGCTACTAGTTCTTGCTACTGCTCCTGTAAAGCATAGAAAATGAGGTGGCTTTCTCTCTAATTGAGGCCCCTGACGTTCTCGGCCTTACTTAGTCTTCTTTCTCATCTTTCTTATATGAGAATAGCTTTACATTGAAAGAAAAAAAAAGACAAAATGAAAATGTATTTAGATAGATAGTGTCTATTCCACTTCATGCACTTCGTTTTTGTGGCCTATATGACAAAATTTAAAATCGACTTGCACCTAAAGGTGCGGGCCAGAGTAGTCCCGTGCTGAAAAAGAGAGTTCGAATAATCTCACATTGAAAAGGGTTAAAATCAAAAAGTGTTGAAATAAATGGATGCAAATTTGATAAAGAAATAAGGCTGAATTAGGGCATCATATTTTTTTTCCTTAATCTTTTTGTTTTATCAAAATTACTTATTCTATCTAGAATAAATATTAATAACATATCTTCTGCCACTTTTTTATTTTTTATTTATACTTATTCTAAATAAAAAGAATAGACAGTTACCAAAAGCAAAATATACCTCATGCTCGTCTCTCTCTCTCTCTCATTGTGTTGTGTTTTGGATTTGTATAGGGTGGGCTCGGCCTCTTTATAAAGCAGAAACTGTGTGATTTTTGAAGGGGCGTGTGTGCGTTTTGAAGAGCGTCTGTGGCGGCAGGGGAAGCAGTGGTCTCTACGCTCTTAGAAGCTGGACAACAGCTGGTCGGTAGGGGTGTAAACGAGCCGGGTCAAAGATTCAAATCGAGTTTTATCTTATTTAAGTTTGATTCGATTAATTTTAATTGAGTTTGAGTTTGAGTTCGAGTTCAAGTTCAAGTTGAGAGATGGTTGTTCAAGTTTGGTTTATTTATATAATAAATAAGCCTCAGTTGAATATCGAGTACCTCACAAGCGGATGGCTCCATAATAAATTTAGCCCAAGACTCTTTAAATTTAAATTTATAAATACGGGCCAAACCATAGTGAATATCCAATTGTTTGCTCTACTAGTAATTTGATAGAAAATTCTACAAGACATTAAATATCTCATTAACTAAGTTTGTTCATGAAAAAATAATTAAACGAGTACTTAAAAAAGATAATGAATACTCCAATGAGTTCTTAATAAGTATGTAAATGAGTCCTTAATGGATATTAAAATGAGTTCTTAACGAGTACTTAAATGAGCTTGTTCATGACATAATTGAGTTGAGCTCGCCTATGCTTAAACTAGACTCGTTTAATGAACCAAACTCACATTTTTGTTCAAACTTATTTATTTAGCTTAACAAATAAGCTGAGTTGAACTATTATCGAGTAGTCTTATGAGTTGTTCATTGAGCATATTAGTTTATTTGCAACCCTACTAGTTGGCGTCGCACAAGAGGGAACTCAGTATTCTAAAAGACATGTTGCTTAAACTATGGAGAACTCAGAGGAGGGGGAGGGGGGGTGAATGTATTATCAAAAATTGACTAACACAAATAAGTAACTAAGTTAATTGCAACAAGAATTAAATGAGTAGAAATCGGAGAAAATAAGGAGAAATCGTATGTAGACATAAGTATTTTTATATTGATTCAGTCTTCAGACTTATGTCCAATCCTCAATCAACCTCTTGAGAGTTCCACTAGCATACCTGCTACATACGGTACTAACCTCGTCTTGGTTACAACCCAACACAACATTCCCAGCTGCAGTTGGTTCTCTCTTTCCTCGAGAAGAGGCACAACCTCCTCCTAACGTAGACTTTCTCTTCCTCATAAGGAAGAAGTAGCAAGCTCTTTATGAAAGAGATACGCTAGAATACCTCTCAGTAGGTAGATGTGTACAATAAGAATAGAAAAACATAGGATCATTTCTATAATAAGAAGAGGAAATGGTGTCACGATCAGTCGAGGAAGATCTTAGAGAGCTTGAGGAAGCACTAGATGAGATTAGGCACACAGCTCTCTAAGGACTTCATAGTCTCTCTCTCTCTCTCTCTCTTAAGAAGGCAGTGAAGCTCTTGAGGACAAAGAGTGGGGCTCTTTGAATTTGAAAATCCTAAGCTCTTCATGTATTCTCGTGTGGGTTGAGGCGTCCAATATATAGGCGAAATTTGAATCCATCTATTGAGGCTCATCTTTCCTCCTATTATCTCTTGCAAGCCTCTATTGAGTCTAATGTTAACGCCGTTGAGTCTAACGTTAATTAGCTTGAGTCTTGCTTAGAGAGAGCTTAGCTAAACAAGGGTTGTTATCAATTATAAGCTTCCAAGCACTGTCCCCTCGACTTCCTGATTCGGCCATGTAATCTTTACCTACTCCTATTGAATTATCAAAATAAGAGAATTCCCATCTAGTGTACCGACAAAAGGATAGGTGAGTGACATAAGATCTATAAAAGTAGATCTGACGTCTGGCAGACAAATCTACAGGTCGGCATGAAGGAGATAAATAGTGTCAGACCAACTAATCAATTTATCATATTTGAGGAATCGATTAAGTATACGAGAGTTAATTAGAAGATCAACTAACAAGTTGCTTAGATAATCAATTCGATAGACAGAGTTAATCGCTGCACTTAAATCACTATAATTGATTTAAAGATAAACATGTAATCGATTAAATTGATAGGAACTATCGAGTTCAAAATATGCAATTAATCGATTTAAAGAAGCACAGGTAATTGATAACAAATCACATAGATAAAACATGTAGTCTCTCTACTAATTGAAGTAGTTAATGGTAGTGTTCTTCTAATCGATTAATCGGTGACTTAATAGTCAGTTGATAAACAATAACCGATTTGGGCGTGTAATCGATTAGACGGCACAACTTAACAGAAACGGTTTATAAGTTAACTGATAGACTTAATTGATTAGCAATAGTCTTCTAATCAATATAGTTAATCAATTAGCTTTAGCGATAGATATGATCAATTAGCGATAGCTATTATTAGAGAGACTTTAATCGATTAATAATTATTTTCTAATTGATATATCTAATCATTTTAATCTTAGCGATAGACTTAATCGGTTAGCAATAGTAATTAGGAGAAGAAATAAGGTGAAGTTCTAATCAATTAAAGGTTGAACAAGATAACTGACTTTCTGACAATTAATCCAATAAGGAGAGCAATCTAATCAAAGTTCCAGCCTTCAATTGAAATGATCGAAGTTTTGTTGAAATTGATTAAACCTCATATCAAGAAGTGTTTGGACAGTGAGTCTGTCAATCTATAATCAATTAATTCACTCATTTAACTTAGACAATGACTACTGATTTTTTGTATTTTTATTGTACGTTATCATCAAAATATAGAGATCAAATAAAGGACAGTAAAATAGCTAAACAAGATAGCGGGCCACAAGTAATTTTTGTGGGTCGAAATCTTTGTATATACATTCTCATAATTTTCATATGTAAGTTATAATTTTCAAGTTATACTATTATTTTAAGAGTCAGGTGCAGTTGCACCACTTAGTAGTGCAGTAAAGAAAAAAAATCAGAAAAAAAGTTTAAGTCTATCCCAACATGTCTCACGTGTTTTTATTGGTCCATCTTCGATTGAATGATTCAACATGAATCTAAAAACCAGAAATCATTATTAGGCTCGATCCATTAACGGCATTTTACTGTTCACTAGGGTTTGGCTTTTGATTTTTTAGATTTTATAAATTGTCTGATTGAAGATGTGGTAGCTGACCTTGAGTTTTTTTTTTTTTTTTGAATTATTTTTCCCTTCTTGCACTGTCAGACTAACTCTTCTTTTAAATATTTCTGGGTGGCAATTGATCAGGCTGGGTTAGAGGTCATTTTGGGTCAGCCCAAATTAAGAACGGACCAAGCCAAGTTCAGCCCAACCCAAAATAACCCACTTTACTGTAACCCAACTCATTCCAAATTTAGATAAGACAGACTTGCTGCTCCGCGTGGTGGTAAACTTTTTTAACTAATATCTTAAAGCAACCCTTAGGGGCTCATCTGATGGCTACAAACATTTTAAAAAATAGGAAACTGTGCCCTCCTCCAGTGGGCTGCACTACAGTCTAGTTGGGTTGGATCTTGAGTGGCCCAAAAAGATTGTATAATCCAGATATTATGGGGCCGTTTCATGAGGTGAAGAAATATACAATTAATGTTTTGCTGTGAGAGGCCAAGTCAAGAAAATAAAGAGAACATAGATACCAACTGAATCACATTTTATTTTGAAAGGACTCAACAAAGAATGCTATCTTTTACATAATCGAATGAGCAATCATGAAAAAAGACATATTTTCGTATGTTAATTATTCACCCATATACTTTTGCACACATCCTTTAAGGACTCACTTGGTGTGTTGTAAAGTATCGAAAACCTCAACTTTGATTTCACTAGTTATAAAATTAGTAAAAATAAAATCATTGATTTTAAAATTACCGGTTTTAAAACCTTCCATTCTGGTTTATGTTGAAAACTGAAATAAGCTAAGTGGTCATTGTGCGGATCGTAAATTGTCGTGAAATTTCGGTTTTCAAATTACAGATTTTAAAATCCATAAAAATAAAATCTATGATTTTAAAATTATTAGTTTTAAAGTCTTCAATTTTAGTTTATGGTAGTATTGACTGAAAATCAAATCAACTAAAAGAAGGATGTAGGAGTCGACCGATTTTGAAATACAACAATTTATGACACTCTAAACATATACAAATATACAAAATAATTTATAACGATCTAAATATAAGGAAAACATTATTTTTCAGCTATATATGATGTTTTACAACATTTTATGGCACACCAAATGCACCATACTACCCTAATATGAGGATCAATTGATTTCGGAATACATCAATTTATGATACTCGAAGCGTACAGAAAAAGTATGTGAAATAATTTACAATAATTCAAATATAATAAAAAATGTTTTATGCTATTTAAAATGTTTTACAATCATTTGAAACAACTCCTAAATGAAAAAAAATCTATCATTTCACTATTCACACAAAAAGAAAGAACTTTTGTATAAGAAAAAATTCTTACTTCACAGGTCGTGCATATAAACTTTTATATCAGGAAAAGCCCACAATCCACAACTCATGCACACAACTTATTTTGCCACGGCCTCGGCGATTGCAGCCAAGGAGTTACGGTTGTTAACGTAACTTCTCTTTGCCATGGGGTTTGGCCCAAGTTCAAGTTGAGCCCAGAGTTAGATCTTAGCCCGCATTTGATCCAACCCAAAGTGATATTTTGAGTAATAATTACTATACTGCTTGATGGAATTCGATTGGATGGCCACAGCAATAAGGTAACATTTTTTTTTTTTTTTTTTTTATAAAAAGCCAAGAGGGAGGGACGAACTTTAAGAGAGTCATCCATATTATCTATTTTTTTATTTTTTTAAAATATTTTTAACCATCCGATTAAAAATTAGACAATATGAATAACTCCCTTAGGGTTGTCCCCTCCCCCCAACTCTTTTTAAAGGAAAAAAAGCACACTTGTTGTTGATTGCATGGCACACAGTACAATAAGTATTCCTCACGTATTTTTAGGCCAACCCAACTTTACATAAATTAGGTTGAGGTGAGGGCCCACCCAACTTACAGCCCGACCTACAGTCCTTAGAAAGTTGCCAAATGTTACAAAAATATGTTAGAAAGATTCGATAAAAAAGATCAGTCTTGAAAAAAACAGAGAAATATTTGCAAAAGGACGTCATGAAATGCCATTACAATTACCTCATGGCAATATATACGTGTCACTAAAATTAAGTAGTGTAAATGCATGGAAATCTGATTTCCAACTTTCGGATCCAATTCTAACTCACCCTGAAATGGATTTTAATTAAAATCTTGAACACTGTTTCCGACATGAAATTGGAAAAGTAAATTCATAGTTTCTTATTATTTATGTATATAATTGAATTTAAGAATGTAATCTTTTTAGATAATGTTTTGATATTCTCATCTCCAAAAGGATGGATATTGTAGGATATGTAAAGACCATTCTCAAATGTACACTTCTGCTCTAGTTACTATTCATTGGATACTTCCACCCAATGACTGATAGGATTGGATTGGGTAGATTAGTGGGTTTCTCTATATAATAGTATTTCAGTCTATTTATTCATTGATTGACGTGCATTTTTCTGTATCTTTTAAAGGATTTATTTTCCAAGATTTTAACTCATTGGATTGTGAATGCAATATTAATAGGTGAATTAATGAAGTGTAGTAAATATAAATGATGTAAAGAAAGTGAAATGGACACTCCAAACAAATATGGGTGGGATACATAGATGAATGACTAGATGGGTTATAGTGGGACCCACCAAATTTCCAAATGATTGGAACTTTCGCATCCTAATTCCTATAGAAAAAGATGGGGAGGATGAATGGCGCGGCTGATATATCGAATCTCGTGTAACATGATTTAGAGCAGCTGAACTTTTACATCGGAGAGTGAAACAAATTTCTAAAATAAGTAGCTAGGTTAAGAGGTGATCATTAAAATTTAATTTCTTGCTTATTATATAGATAATTCCATATATTTATGATGTTAAAATATATAGTAACTAGACATGGAACCAAAAGTTATGAACACCATGTCTTTGTGTCACAAGAGAAATGCGATGGATTATGCGAATATTTCATAATTTTTTATTATATTAAAGGATTACTGTTGAAATTATTAGGCCATCTAACTCAAAATCTTAAGGTTATGAATAGAATATGCATTATCTATTAAATATTTTTTGATTTTGTCCCTTTTCTGATGTAAGATTATTATAACACGCCCTCTCACGTGCATGCCGATTTTAGGCTTTGTCACGTGGACTATAAATACGAAGTGCATGGCTCGGTTCGTAACGATAGGCTCTTATATCATGTTGAAGTTATTGGGTCATCCAACTCAAAACTTTAACACTATGAGTAAAGTAGGCACTATCTATTAAATATTTTTTTATTTTATCTTTTTTTCGATGTAAAACTATTATAACAATTACATAAATAAATTTTATACAATACTATGTAAAACTTCGGTTTAAAATGATAATATCGTGAATACCTTTCTTTAGGGGATGAATGTGATGATCACCTTTTTGTTCATTGACGGCGAGTATGTGTAACCTGTGGCACTACATGGAGTCATTCATGATACTAAGGGTGATGTTGATATTTATATATAAAAAAAAACTTTTTCATATTAATAATTCTCAAGATTATTTCATGCTTTTATCCTAGATAAGGATGATACAGTTCTTCTCTTTATTCTATTTTTTAATTTGAATCCTCCATCTTTCCAAAAATCTCATAAATTATAATTATTGTCCAATTTTTAGTACACATTTTGCGCTAGATATATTATTAAAAACCTTAGGGATGTTCTTAAATTTTTTTGTTTCTTTGAATGAGTTGACCCTTTTTAATTAACCCTTGGACAGGGTTTTTATTTAGAGATGAGGCTTAGAGGGGGACATCCTACCTTAGCACCCAATGGGACCAGAGTAATGGACCCATTTTACCCTTAAATCGTCTTTTCATATCAGATCCTAATTGGACTACATGAAGACTAGAATAAACCGAGGAATGCGGGTCGTATCCGGGTCGGTTCCTTTCGAATGCGAATCCGAAATAGAAAATCCGGATCCAGATCCGGATCCGAACTACTGTGTCATTTCGGATATGGATTCGGATCCAATCCGGTTTGTCATTTCAGGTTTCGAATCTGATCCGCAATAACACGTTGCGCTCCACAATGAGTTTAACTGTTAGTCTATTACAATGTTTTTGCCAAAACGACAGACATACTTGTCTCAGTTTGATTGTCACTGGACAACGCTGACGAAAAATGAAAACTATACTAGTTTGATTGAAAAAGAAAATTAACTGTTGTTATAAGGAAAAAATAATTGACTTTTTTTTTTAAATAAAAAGTTAAAATAGAACTGTTGAGCCTCTTTTTAGATTTGACAGACGAAACCTTTAACCCCACCACTATGCCATTTTTTAAGTAGGCATAATCTTTTGTTTTTTATTCAAGGAATTTGTAGCTGCAACATGATCGCAATTATCAACTACAATCAACTAGATGCAAAGAAATTTGGAAAAAAAAAAACTGAACAGCTCCCTTCATAATATCAATCTTTAACAAATTAAGTGGTGGCAAAATGCTTGAGCACTTGTAAGAGATGAAAAAATAATAATTCGTCAAAAGATAACCATTTACTCTCAAGAGAAGGAAAATAATTTGTGAACTCATTTCCCTCATGCTTCCTAAGAACCATCTGAATCAATTCCTTGCCTCTTATGCCCACCAAATGCACATTTCAGCTGGTGCATATCAAATAGCTCTTCCACTATCTTTAGGCTGTCTAGGTTGTCACTTGTTAGATAAAACAAAGGGCTTCACAACTGTTCAAAGTGATTACTAATTAGATATTCTAAATTTTGTTGTCTTGTTGGAGCATGCTTCAGCCCGATCAGTGTAATTAAATGTTTACATCCTCCAGGAAACCGGCCTATTTAGTGTTTCGATTGTCACTTGTCAAGTGAAGATGTTTTACTTATATTTGGAGTACCATATATAAGTTACTACTTCCCATTATTTAAAAATTAGAATATTGCAGCATTTTACAACAATCAAACAACATCTTACCTTGATCTTTTCTTTTAAAGTTAAGATCTATCCAAAAGTTGAGCATGCAAACTCTTAAAGTTACCTCACCTGGATAATTTTAGTAATTTCCTACCACAAAATTTATTCTTATTGCGATAAAGCTGGTGGTAGAGTGTAAGTGAGCTTACAGTGCTCCCCATGACAGGAGAATTAGACAACTTCCATGTCCCGTGAAGCTCATTCTAGCAATCAGCAAAGCATGAATTTATGAAGAAGCCTCTGTCGCCTCCAGGGCTCCCTCCCGGTGCTTCCAAGAATTGTTCCCAGAACACTGTCATTAGTGACCAATGTTAGTGTTATTTCTCCACCATATATCCTAACTTACCAATGTTAGTGACCAATGTTAGTGTTTTTAACTTCTACACAAGTGGAAATAGTCTATTTAAGCTTACAGGGGGAAAATATCAAGAGGGTAACATGAAATAACAAAATCCATTTTGCAAACACAATATAAAGGACAATATGAAATTATTCATGCCTACACCGAAATCCTAGCTGTCGGCCAAGTTTACTCCATGACAAATTAACATGTCTTGTACACCAAGGTCCATCAAATTACTCCATGTCTTGTACACACCAAGATCCATCAAATTACTTCCAAGTTTTTAAAAATTGAAACCAAACAAAAAACTCGTGTTTAAAATGAATACACGACAATATCTAAACAATCACATGCGCTATTTAGTTCAACTTAAATTGGAACCAGGCACCTCATGCTTCTCAAACCTATATTTAATTAGCATGATAAGCATTGTAGGTAAAAAAGCACATAAACTTAAAGAATATATTATAGAAGTTTACTCCATGATAGGTTATGATAGCCTCGAACCATAGGATTCTATATGGATATAGCATGTACTCCAAGGTGAACCTTCAAGCCATACCGAGTCTGATTGGTGTAAAAGTCTACTAACAAAAGATCCAGCCATGGCCAAATTACATTTTAATTTCATATCTATATAGCATTCAATCCCCTATGTCTGAATGCTAGTTGCAACGAAAGTATTACTCACCAGAGATGGTCCATGTTCTGAAACCGATTCTCGTAACTACATTTATCATAAGTTGTATACAAGGAGGGCCATCTAGTGCAAGTGCATACATGTGCAGACATTTATTTCTCTAGAATGGCACTTGATCCAACAATATATAATACATGAAAAGATCAGGTATATGGAATTTATCAAATACTAGAAACTTTAGAAAAAAAAAAATTATAAAACAAGAAAACATTTACACATTAAATAAAATGGTGAATTATATTGGACAAAACATGTACAATGCATAAGAAAGGTTTTTATACACTAGATAAGCTGAACAAGGGGTTGGAGTCAAACCTCTAGCTGCATCTAATGAAAATGTCACTACTGTAGCCTTTCCAGAAGACCTCGCCTGCAGTATCACAAGAATCAGAACAAAGAAAAATTAAGACAACACTTACAAAGATTACCTTTTTTCCCCTCAAACATCTAAAACTACAAAGTTCAACAAGACACACCTCTGAGAATTTTACTGTCAAACCACACATACCCAGAGCAATGTGCCCATGGCCATCCACAAAAACAACAACCCAGATGCACACAACAGATAAATAGATAAATGAGAGAGAGAGAGAGAGAGATTAGATGGCTGTAACATGAACTTGATGCCATTAGTGGAAGATAAAAGGAAGAAGGAAGATACCTTGGTGAAGTACTTGCAGATCCTTCGTCGAGGGTGATGAGGATAGTAAGATCATCAGTGACCACCTCTCCTCCACTGACCAAAGCTCCACCACCAACTCAACTTCGGGCCACGAGGGTGGAGCGCCGTGATGAGCATGTGGAGAGGCGGATTTGCGGTGGCAAGCACACGTTGTAATACTCAAAATCGTGTTGTGCTATCTATGATATCATGCATTCATATGATTAACATATCAAATTTAAACTACGTGATCGCCAAAAATCGAAGGTTTCAAAGAAAAAGTGATCGCTTTACTTACCTCGCGGATTTGAGAGAGATTGAGTCCTTTGTTCTCCTTCTTTGGCCGACCAAAGATGAAGCGACTCTTCTTTTATTTACTCTTGTTTTTATTGATTTTTAGGCTTCTTCAAACTCCTTTCTTCAAGCTTTTCTCTTTCTCTTCAAACCTTGCAAAAGAGATTAAACAAAGAAAGAAAAAGAATGATTAGAGCTATGGGGTAGTATAGTATCTATTACAATGAAGGAAACAAGCATAAACTAATGCTAGGAACTCACTTTTTTAATATTCTTTAAAACCCTAACATGCATGGGTGGTGAAAATCATGATGTGGGTGTGTGAATCATGGAGTGATGTGATGAAAATTCTAATGAAAACAGTGATAAAATTATGACGAAATCTATCAAAACTAGATGGAAAAGAAGAAATGGAAGAAAGAAATTGGCCCCTCCATAGTGTTGATCTTCAAGAGCTTCAAAGGATGGAGATGGATGAAAAGGAAGAAGCTCCAAAGTCTTCCCACGTTTTCTGCAGAGGGAACCTCCTTTCACCTTGCCTTGGACTTCAAAACCTTCTATTTCCAAACTTTTTCAAGGGCCAAAGGGTATATGTATATATAGAGAAGGTTTTGAAGGGTGTTTGGCCTTCAAAAGGCTCTTCCACGGATCTAACTTACCCTGGATAAGCATGAAAGGAATTTGCAACCCTTCCAATATCTGGAACCAAATTATCTTGGTCAAATCAAATTTATTAGGAAAGTGCTTAAGTCACTTCGTCCATTCGGGACGCAATTTGGCTAATTAAAGGGGCCAAAATAAAAAGAAAATCCACAAAGGAAACCAAAAAATATTAGGAAACTTAAAAGGCGTTGTGCACGAGCGACGCTATTTAGATAATTAGGAAATTAATTCAAATTCAAATCGAAAATTCAGACGGATTAAGAACTAAATGGCATCGTCCATGGGTGACGTTATTCAGTTAAATCTATCTGAATTTTGGAATTTAATTTCAAATTGATTTCGGTTAGAAATCTAAATGGCGTCGACCATGGTCGACGTTAATCAGCAAAAATCCTGAAAAATCAATAAAAATTAATTAATGATTAAACATCAGACTATTTCGGAGCATTATAATTGTGACATGAAATCTACTCAATATGAGGTCAAAATATGTATGTCTACACACGTGGGGGTGGATCTACAGTGACGAGCAGGGGGGTGGATCTACAACGGCATGCACGCATACGATGGGGGTAAAGTTGCGGCAGCGAGCATAGGGGGTCAGATATGCGGTAACAAGCATGCACACGGGGGGTAGATTTGCTGTGGTGCACATGCAGGTGCGAGGATCTAAGACGCGCGCTGGTCGCTACGGCAAGATGGAGCACAACGGCTGGGGATCGGGGAAGAAACCCTGGAGAGGTGTAGTTGGGGAATGGGGATCAGGGCAGAAAATTCTAATCCGAAGTTCTTCGTTCGGAGCGATCCTGAGCCTGCCCCGCATAGGCTGCATTCGAGTGTGACCCGGAAGAAATTTTTGGATCAGCATGATGATCTAAATTCGATCATTGGCACAGATCCAAGGTGGGTTTTCGGATCCTGTCCATCTATTGACACCCCTATGGGCATCCAATCGGACTATTTCTTTCCTTTTTTTTTCTTTGTGTTTTTTTAAGCCTTGGTCTGTGACTCATAACTTACGTAGGTGTCTTTCCAACATGTATTTGCCTAGGATGTTATCTTTGCATAGTTAGGTGTACCTAAGTGTGAACCACATCAGAAATTAAAGTAATCTCTCTCCTCACAAAATTTCCACTAGAGTATTTTCTTTCTTCACTTCAAGAATGAGTTCTTCCAGGCCCTATTGGTGCTCTGCCTTTAAATGATCGTTGACCATGTAGCCTTAAGATTGATGTGAAAGGACGGGCCCTTATCATTATTGATTGACATGTAAGCAGTTTCATGTTAACATAGTAGAAATTTTTGATGCCTTCCATCTTAGGGTGTGTTTGTTTGCAATATGAAAGGTGAGTGTAAATACATGTGAAAATGTTCAAATAATTAATTTTAAATGTAACGCCTTCCTATTTGCATATAGTACTCACACTTTTCTTGCATAGACCTTAAAATTCCTACAAATAATACAAGCAGAGCTTAAAATTCCTATTAATAATACAAACAAACACTCCGTTCATGTGCTTTTGTGTAAAACGCATTACGCCTTACCTAAGGAATGGCTTCTGCGTATCTACCAAATCAAGAAGGGTGTGCAAATAGTTAAAGAAGGTACTGGCATATAGGCACTTGAGGCATTCTTTTGTCATCAGATTGAAATTTTCTACTTTTCCTATACTACTACTAAACTTAAGTCATTGTTCCACTTAATATGATGGGAGAGAAAATGAAAAGATACTAAGTCAGATGCTCAAGCCTCAAATGATGTAGTGGAAGATATAGTTTCTGTACTTGAATACATGGCTCATGTGTTAATTGTTGGATTCTCTGTGTTGAGATCCAACCGAAAACACAACGGGCCACTTTGATTGGAGAATAGGAGAAGAATAAGGAAGAGTAAAGGGAGAATAAGTTTAATTTAGCTTTGACAAGCGGAATGACTTATACCGGTGTAGAATAGCTTATTCGGAGAATAAGGAGAATAAGCAATTTGACCTTAGACCCAAGAATTGCTTATCCTTCTTATTCCGCCAGTGGGTCCCACAGAATTATCAAAGCTAAGCACCTCTTATTCTAGTATACGCTATTCCGGATAAATAATTCCAGAGTAACCTATTCTGCAATCAAATTGAGGCAACGAAAATAAGTAATTTGGGATCGGATCTATCCCATTTCGATCAACAAAAATAAATCGGTAAATCTTATTTACCTTGCGCGGATTCAAATCCGCGTTCGTTCTCCAGTTCCGTCGGAGCAATGCCGCAAGTTGCGCAGGTGTCCGGCCTCTAGTGGTATCCACGCGGTTCTCCTCTCGATGGATCGTCATCGCCTCCTCGCTCGATGCGGCGTCCGTGGATCCCGTCTGGCTGCGTGTAATCTGCCGCGACATGCGGATTCGGAAACTCCCGTCGGATGGAAAGCGAAGCTGTCGGGAGCCAGAGCAGAGCCTCCAGAGGGCCGGCCTCAAGATGTGCGCCCAGGAGAGAGGAGAGAGAGAGGACGGCGGCTAGGTCAGGGTTGCTGGCTCCCGACCTAGCGGCCGTTCTTTTATAATAAGTGGTTTGACCTAGCCGCCGCCCTCTCTCTCTCCTCTCTCTTGGGCGCACATATCGAGGCCGGCCCTCTGGAGGCTCTGCTCCGACTCCCGACAGCTCCGCCTTCCGTTCGACGGGAGTTTTCGAATCCGCATGTCGCGGCGGATTACGCGCAGCCAGACGGGATCTACGAACGCCGCATCGAGCGAGGAGGCGAGGACGATCCATCGAGAGGAGAACCGCGTGGATACCGCTAGAGGCCGGGCACCTGTGCGGCTTGCCGCATCGCTCCGACGGAACCGGAGAATGAATGCGAATTCGAATCTATGCAAGGTAAATAAGATTTATCGGTTTATTTTTGTTGACCGAAACGGGATAGATCCGATCCCGAATTATTTATTTCCGCTGCGTTTTCGGTCGGATCTCGACACAGAGAACCCAACAATGGTATCAGAGCCAAGTTCCACTGTGTTCTTCGTCGTTTCGATCTCCAGATTAGTTCTTTTGCATATTATTCCATGCATGAAATTATTTTTAATGCAAGAACGTTGTTCATGAGATGAACGTGACCAAATTAAATGTTTATTTGTGCATTAAAATAAATTTTCCTTTGCGTTTGTGAGTTCGTGAGACGAAGAACGTATTTGTTTCGTCCTGTTAATTGGCACTCAAAACGTTTGGGAAGCTGATAAATTCACAATTTTACATAAATAACAGATGAAATTTACACACTTTGCTACCAATTCAATGAACAAAATCACATGGAATGATAGATAAATCAATTGTGCGTTCAAACATATCAATTCTGTAAAATTCGAATTCCAAATATCATCATTCCATAGATTGAATAAGGGTAGCAATTTCATTCTCAAATAAGACTTTCTCGACAATTATTTAATGTGCATTGATTGCCGCATGATCTTATGTGTTATTTTATGTGAATGCAGGATATGAACAAGCAAATGACATAGTGGTTGGACTACCTGGATTTCAAGGAAGTGACCAGGGTTTGAATCCTGGAAGGAACAAAATTGTATTTCTTTTTGTCTTAAAAAGGGAACCACAAGTCAACTAAGAGAGAGAAGAGGGAATTTCGGAATTCAAATTTCAAAAATATTATTTTAAAAATTGAATTTCAAAATCTCGAAAATAACATTTATTCTTCAATTCAAAATTCGAATTTTGAAATATCCCTCTCCAAATTTAAATTTCAAATATGCATTCATGGATAATCCTCTAATCAAGGGGGAGCTTAATGCAAGCAATTAAGGATCTATTTATTAGATGATTTGAATTTCAAAATTTGAATTAAGAATTCTCTTCTATAAGAACCAAGAGAGTGGGAGAAAAGGACAACTTTTGAATCTTGCTTTTGGAAATTCTTTCTCTCACTTCTCTTTAACCTCTCCATCCGAACCTCTACCTCATTTTGGCCTTCTTCTACAATTTTTAAACTTCATCTCTCTCTCTCACATAGTTTTCGAAAAAAAAAAAATTCTCACTCTTGCTCCCCCTCTCTTTCTCTTCTTTGCTGTCTCACCCGCACATCCTCTCTCTCTCTCTCTGTCAAGTTCCCTCTTTCTCACTTTTTCTCTCTCTCCCTTTGTTTTTTTTTTTTTTCCTTCCCCCACGCAGCGTCTCTCTTTCTCCCTTCTGGACACTCTCTATCTCTTTCCTCTGTCTCCCTCTCTCTCCCTTGGTTTTTCTCTCTCCCATTCTCTGCGTCTGTCCCCCTCTCTCTCTTTGTCTCTCTCTATCTCTCTCTGTCAGCATCTCTCTCTCTCAGTCACACACACAACAGCGCCTGAGCCCGCACCTGTGCCACGCGGTAGCAGCTGCCGCTTCGCCGCCGCCCTCTTCGTCGCCTGTGCCCGCTACGCGGCGTACCCACGCACAGCCGCCGCCAGCACGTACCTGCCTTGCTTCGGTGCTGCGCCCGCCCACGCCACAAGGCGCTCCGCGAGAGTTCGCGCCCCCCCTCATCGTGGCTCGAGCCGGCCCGTTCGTGGTTTCCCGCTCAGCCGCCGCCACGCGTCATCGCCAGCCCCGTTTCCCGCCTGTAGAAGCCAGCCTCGGGCCCCGTACGCCACGCAACAGTAAGAGCGGTTTCGCCCCGCTCAACCTCGTCACTCAAGCCAATTCCCGCCCAACAGCAGCCGCTGTAGGGCCACGCGTCTCCTCCGCCTCAGCGCTGCATGCCAAGCGTCGCGTTGCTAGGAAGCATCGTTGAGCTCCGCCAGCACCCAGCCACGCCCTTGTTCATGGTCCACTACGCCACCGGGTTCCCCAGCGCCCTACTCGTGGCCTACTGCGCTCCAGCTTCACAATGCCTCTATTAGCGGCGCATTGAACCACCCGAGGCACCACTTTTACTGTGTTTTCCCATTATCCCTCTTAGTTAGTTTATTTTTAACAAACTCGTTAGCATCTCTATTATTAAACTTTGTTTTAGGAACCATTTTATCTTATTTTATTGCAATAATGGCGATCATGTTATTTTCCTTTTAAAACTAGTGAATGTTTTATTGTTTTTTTAGACTAATATTATTTAGTTAGACATATAGGTTTTAATCAATCTCAATAATTAGTTAGTCATATATTAGTTGTGGGTTCTAGGTGTTGATTGGAAATTTTTGAAGGTATTTAAAATTTTGTAGTTGATTTTTGTCCAAGTGCTTAAAATAGTTTTTCTTGACTAGAATATTATATCAAAAATCCAATTTCATTCAAAATCCAAAGTTTTCAAAATTAGAATGCTATTTCCTTGTGGATTGACCCGGTCTCAACCATGCACTACATTGCTATCTTTATTTGAGATTCGAAAATTAAGATTGATGTTATTTGTATTTTAATGACGGCAATTAAAATAACCATCAATTTTTGGCGTCGTTGCCGAGGAAATTAGAATTTTAATTTTGATTATTTTGGATCCATTTGTATGAATCCATACTCACATTTATTTTCTCTTTTTGCAGGAATTAAAAAAAAAAGAAGACAAAGGGAAAGCTCAATTTGGTGACTTTGTTCCAATTTCTTTAATATTTTTATTTTATTTTCAGATTTGCTTCGAATAGATATAGATCTCATTAAATAAAAAAAAATTCAGAAAAACAAAATAAATAAAAAAATATATTTCAAGATTAGAAATCAAACCTTCATATTTTAGGACATGCATCATATAGAATTGCATTAGAATTAGCCATTTAGCTCTTATTTTTGTCATTTAATTCATGTTGAAGAGTGCGGGAAGCAAGGTGAGTCATTTCATTATTGCACAAAACAAACATGATTGAATTGTAGTGTGCATTTCATTGATAAAATAATTTAAGGGCATCTTCATAACAAGATAAGGTGGGGATTTCATCACCCTTCCTTGGCCCACAAACTACAAACACCCCATCTTGCATTGTCCTAAGCCCAATAAAAATCAAATAGCAATTGTACGTAGGGTTCACACTATGATTGACCCGAGCTTTGAATTCACTTCTACTTTGGACAACAGTGTCTAGGCTAGAGGTTACAAAGGCAAACGCCTAAGTGGACAAGTGGTTATTTAATTAGGTCCCTACGAAAATAAGGGGAGCCTCCTACTATCCCACCTCTTACCTGACCGATTGATCTATTGTAGAGGTGATTTATAGTGAATTCTAGCCATTTTGTGAGAAAAATCATTCTTAAGTCTAGGGTACACTTAGGTCATTAGGAATTTATTGTTAACTTGTTTGTCTTTGCATAAATAAACATTAAAAAAATACATAAAAATATAAATAACAAAAACAACCATTCTCATCTCATCTTGGTCTAGTGTAGTTAGGTAGGAGATCTCAAAATCCAGAAATTATCAATCAAATTCAAAAAATTGAGAGATACCTACATCACTAAACTAATATTCAATATCAAATGGCTGGAAATAATCAACAAATGCCTAAGCAAATAAAGGAATATTTCATTCCTCAAAACTATAATCCTTCATCTTGTATCCAATTGCCTAATGTCCATGCTAGCCATTATGAGATCAAGCCAAGCACCATCCAAATGCTCCCATCTTTCTATGGGAATACCAGTGAAGATCCATATAAACATTTAGATGAATTCTTTGAGATTTGTTTAACCGTTAAAATTCAAGATTTCACGGAAGATACCCTTCGACTTATCCTATTCCCTTTCTCACTTAAGGACAAAGCCAAATATTGGCTTGGAACGATAGGGAAGCCCATTAGGACTTGGCCTAAAATGCAACAAGAATTCCTGAAAAAATTCTATCATATTAGGAGAACAAATACGATGAGAAGGGCTATATCTAGATGCTCACAATTACCGGGAGAACAAATCTATGAATCTTGAGAACGATTGAAGGAATTGCTGAGAAAATGTCCACACCGTGGATTGTCTAGATGGCAAATTGTGCAAGCATTCTATGAAGGTTTAGATGCACAATACAGGCAAATGGTAGATGCATCGTGCGGAGGAGCATTCATGAGCGAAAGTGAGGAAGAAGCTTATGATTTGTTTGAAATGTTAAGTGAAAATTCAATAAATCATGTCTCACTTTCATCATATGAAAGATCTGTGGGAACATCCAAACGGACTGGAGTTTATGAAATAAGAAATAGAGGAGAATTTGAACTTAGGATGGATATCAATGCCTTGGCCCAAAAGTTGGATAAGGTGGACCTTCTGGCCAAACAAATGAGCAAAATGGATCTTATGGCCCAAAAGCTAGATCAAGTTCTAGCTTCAAATAATCAAGGATCTAATATCCATGCACAATCAAGGCCTTACTCAGAATCTTTTCCATCTTATCAAGAAGCTTGTAGTCTTTGTGCCAGCCCAACTCACCATGTCAGTGAGTGTCCTACGGCGGCCCAATTGCCACCGTTCATCCAAGAACAAGTCCAAGCAGCCCAGGGTTATTCAAACCCCAATCATGATCTATATTCTAACACCTACAATCTTGGCTAGAAGAATCATCCTAATTTTTCATGGAAATCTCAACAAGCCCAAGCTCCAAATCCACAAGCACAAAACTTTCAGAACATGGCCCATCAACAGAATTACTATCCAAATCAACCTTTCAATAAAAATCAACCTATCCAGTCCCAAGCTCAAGCTCCTTACTTTCAGCTCAATAACAATCAGAATATGTTCTCTCAACCTCTATATCAAATCCCACAACATCAGCCATCAAATCAAAATAATGACAAATTCAATATGCTCCAACAATTACTCATGAATCAACAACAACAACAGCAACAATTGCAACAATTGGTCATCTCTCAACAATAATCCATTTCGAAATTAGAAGCCCAATTGGGTCAAATGGCTGATACAACCATGAGAAGGGAAGTGGACCCATTATCAAGTCAACCCATTGCAAACCCGCGAAACTATCCTCCGAGTTTCCAACATCAACCAATCCTACCTAATCCTCAAGCCCAAACTCAAATGGACTCAAATCTACCAAGAGGCCCACAGTTAGAGAATGCGAAAGCAATTTTGGCCTTAAGAAGTGGTAAAGTCTTGCCGGATCCTTATCCAAACCAAGGATCTAGTCAGCCCAATCCTGAACAGAATGAAGAAGAAAGAGAAGAAGAAGATGAAGGTGAGAATGAGCAACCCAATATCAGTCAAGGAAAAGGAAAAATGGAGGAATGTCCTGAGAATTATAAATCAAAAATCCCTTTTCCCCAAGCTTTAGAGAATGGCAAAGAGAAAAGAAAGCATCAAATCCAAGCAAAAAATGAACAGTTAATGGACTTATTTAAACAAGTCCACATTAACATACCATTGGTGGATGCAATCCAACATGTGCCGGCCTATGTCAAAATTTTAAAAAAACTTTATACTCATAAGAGAGAGCCCAAAACAAATCTTAAGAAGGTCTTTTTATCTGAAGAAGTGAGTACCATTCTGCTCAACCAATTGCCTAATAAGATGAAAGATCCTGGAGCTCCACTTATCTCTTGTGTTATTGAAGGAACCACCTTTGATAAGGCACTATTGGACCTTGGAGCAAATGTGAACCTATTGCCCACCTCAGTTTATGAAAAATTTGGGATAGGAGAATTGAAACCAACTCCAGCGATCCTACAATTGGCCGATATATCTCTTAGGACACCGAAATGAATGGTGGAAGATGTCATTGTCAGGATTGATACTTGCTACTTCCCAGTTGATTTTGTCATCCTTGACATGGAGCCCATTCAGCATATGAGAAATAGTCCAATCATATTGGGCTGACCTTTTCTGGCTATTGCAAATGTCATCGTTAACTGCAAATCTGGGTTAATGGACATCTCATTTGGGGATCACAAATTATCCCTTAATAATTTTAGAGCTTCTAGCCATATGCAGGATGGGGAAGATTGCTTTGCAATTGATGTGATTGATAATATTTTAGAAACATCCCCTTTGGGCCAATTTGAAGAAAAATAGGAGTTAATGGCCACATCAGATTTGAATAAGAAGGCCTGGCGACCCAATAAGGTTGAACATCTACCTGAACTCAATCTAGAACCTACTCCTCCATCTCTCCAGATTCCTCCTCAGTTGGAACTCAAACCTTTACCGGACTCTCTCAAATATGCCTTTTTGGGCCCGTCCGAAACTCTACTTGTGATCATAGCTGCGGATCTCAACCCTACCCAAGAAGAACAACTCATTGAAGTTCTTCGAACTCATAAAGAAGCCATAGGGTGGTCAGTAGCTGATTTGAAAGGAATAAGCCCAACTACATGCATGCATCATATTTATCTTGAAGATAATGCAAAACCTAATAGAGAGATGCAAAGGAAATTGAATCCAATTATGATGGAAGTGGTTAAGAAAGAAGTGGTGAAATGGCTAGATGCGGGTATCATATACCCAATATCTGATAGCAAGGGGGTAAGCCCAACCCAAGTAGTGCCAAAGGAGTCTGGCTTAACTGTGGTAACAAATAAAAAAGGTGAAGAAATGCCCACTAGGCTAACCACGGGGTGGAGAGTTTGTATTGATTACAGAAAATTGAATACAATGATAAAGAAAGATCATTTCCCACTCCCGTTTATTGATCAGATTTTGAAAAAGCTAGCGGGTCAAAAATATTTCTGTTTCTTAGATGGGTATTCGGGATATAATCAAGTGGCTATCTACCTAGAAGATCAAGAGAAAACCACATTCACATGCCCATTTGGCACATTTGCATTCCGAAGAATGCCATTTGGACTATGTAATGCACCAGCAACTTTTCAAAGGTGCATGTTGGCCATCTTTTCAGATATGGTAGGAGAATTCTTCAAAGTATTCATGGATGATTTTTCAATATTCGATGATTCATTTGAAATTTGTCTGGGAAATTTGAAAAACGTACTTGGAAGATGCATAGAGACTAATTTGATTCTAAGTTTGGAAAAGACCCATTTCATGGTTAAAGAGGGCATAGTTTTGGGCCATATAGTGTCTGGAAGAGGTATCGAAGTGGATAAAGCTAAGGTTAGCCTAATCTCCAATCTTCCTCCACCCACTTCGGTAAAGCAAATTCGATCATTCCTGGGCCATGCCGGTTTCTATTGCCGGTTTATTCAAAATTTCGCTCAAATTGCTCGACCATTAACCCTGCTCTTGGCCAAAGATGTCCCATTCCATATTGATGAAAAATGCTTGGAAGCATTTAAATCATTAAAAGGGGCTCTAACCAAAGCTCCCATTCTCCAATCGCCTAATTGGTCTTTACCTTTTGAGATAATGTGCGATGCTTCTGATTATGCTATGGGAGCAGTACTGGGACAAAGGATATATAAAAAGCCCGTGGTGATATATTATACAGGTCGGGCACTTGTAGATACTCAAATGAATTATACCACTACGGAAAAAGAATTGTTAGCAGTCGTTTTTGCCCTGGAGAAATTTCGATCTTACTTTTTGGGGGCAAAAGTGATTATTTATTCTGATCACTCGGCATTAAAATACTTGTTGACCAAGAAAGATGCCAAACCAAGATTAATCAGATAGATCTTACTTCTTCAAGAATTCGATTCGGAAATTCGGGACAAAAAGGGATCTGAAAATGTGGTAGCTGATCATCTATCCCGAATTCCCATTTCGAATAATGAACCAATGAGAGATTCATTCCCTAATGAACATCTCTTAGCCATTTCCCACACGTCACCACCATGGTATGCACATATGTGAATTTTAAGGTGACTGGCCAAATTCCACAAGGATGGATAAGAAATGAAAAAGATAAATTCTTCTCTCAAGAGAAGTATTATTTTTGGGAAGACCTTGAACTCTTCAAAATTTGTCCAAATCAAATAATCCTTATATGTGTGCCTGAAGAAGTACAACAAAGTGTTTTGAACTTTTCCCACAACCTTACTTGTGGAGGTCATTTCTCCGGAAAGAAAATCGCAGCAAAGGTTTTACAAAGCGGTTTCTATTGGCCCATACTCTTCAAAGATGCTTATGAGTTTAGCAAAACATGCTTAAGATGTCAAGCTGTTGGTAATATGGCTAAAAGAGATATGATGCCACTAAATCCAATCCTAGTGGTTGAAATTTTTGATGTCTGGAGAATAGATTTCATGGGCCCTTTTCCACCATCTTTTGGATGCGAATACATCTTGGTGGCAGTGGACGATGTATCTAAATGGATTGAAGCAATAGCCACCCGAACCAATGATCACAAGGTGATAATGAAATTTGTGCAGAAGAATATCTTTTCTAGGTTTGGATGGCCAAAGACTATCATTAGTGATGGGGGTTCGCACTTCACTCATTCTCAATTTCAAGCATTACTCAAAAGATATGGGATTACTCATAAGCTTGCTACCCCTTACCATCCCCAAACTAGTGGCCAAGTGAAGATATCCAATAGAGAAATTAAGAATATCTTGCAAAAATCCGTTAGGCCCGATAAAAAAGATTGGTCCAAAAGGTTGGATGATGCTTTGTGGGCCTATCGGACTACATATAAAACTCCTATTGGCATGCCACCATATAGGCTAGTCTTTGGAAAAGCATGCCATCTCCCAGTGGAATTATAACACAGAGCATATTGGGCTATCAAACAAGTCAACCTTGACCTAGCCCAAGCTGGTTCACATAGAACCTTACAATTGAGTGAATTAGATGAAATGCGCAATGAAACCTATGAGAATTCAAAAATCTGTAAAGCTAAGACTAAAGCTTTTCATGACAAACATATTGTGAGGAAATCTTTTTATCCTAATCAAAAAGTCTAGCTATTTAACTCAAGGTTGTGTTTATTTCTTAGAAAATTGAAATCAAGATGGGATGGGTCATTCTTGGTAATTAAAGCTTTTGACCATGGTGCGGTCAAGATCATGGATCCAAAAAATGGACAAATATTTAATGTTAATGGGCAACACTTAAAACCTTACATTGAAAATCTTCAAAATTGTCCATTGGAATATATGCAGCTAAATGATCTACAATAAATATGCTTTCGTCTGGCTGAAGACATTAAACTTAGCGCTTATTGGGAGGCAACCCAACTTTCTCATTTTTATTCTAATTCTTTTCTTCCCTTTTTAGGAGACTGAGATCATACACATTGGAGAACATGGAGAAGCCCCCTCATACCTCAGGTTGTACCTTTCCTCATTATGAATTTCATGTTAATAATTCTTTCCATTACTATGCCATTGAGGACAATGTCATTCAAGTTGGGGGGAGAATCATAGTGCATATTGAATAATCGTTTAAAATAAACAAAATTTTTGAAAAAAAAATTCTTCATTTTTCACACAAAATTTTCAAAAATTGCTTCATTTTCACACTCCAACAGAAATTCTTATCTATCATGCTTCATCTAAGGAATCTTATTCTATATTGAACTAGAAAATTGAGTAAAAGTTTGAATTAACCCCTCTCTCCACAAAGAGTCACGACGGGATGATTTTTACACACACACATGGTAACTTAGAAAGAGTGGAAGATCCTGAAAGTGTAGAGTTGCTATGGGAGCAGTACTAGGACAAAGGATAAATAAAAAGCCCGTGGTGATATATTATACAAGTCGAACACTTGTAGATGCTCAAATGAATTATACCACTACGGAAAAAGAATTGTTAGCAGTCGTTTTTGCCCTGGAGAAATTTCGATCTTACCTTTTGGGGGCAAAAGTGATTATTTATTCTGATCACTCGGCATTAAAATACTTGTTGACCAAGAAAGATGCCAAACCAAGATTAATCAAATGGATCTTACTTCTTCAAGAATTCAATTCGGAAATTCGGGACAAAAAGGGATCTGAAACTGTGGTAGCTGATCATCTATCCCGAATTCTCATTTCGAATAATGAACCAATGAGAGATTCATTCCCTGATGAACATCTCTTAGCCATTTCCCACACGTCACCGCCATGGTATGCACATATGTGAATTTTAAGGTGACTGGCCAAATTCCACAAGGATGGACAAGAAATGAAAAAGATAAATTCTTCTCTCAAGAGAAGTATTATTTTTTGGAAGACCTTGAACTCTTCAAAATTTATCCAAATCAAATAATCTGTATGTGTGCCTGAAGAAGAACAACAAAGTGTTTTGAACTTTTCCCACAACCTTGCTTGTGGAGGTCATTTCTCCGGAAAGAAAACCGCAGCAAAGGTTTTACAAAGCGGTTTCTATTGGCCCATACTCTTCAAGGATGCTTATGAGTTTAGCAAAACATGCTTAAGATGTCAAGCTGTTGGTAATATAGCTAAAAGAGATATGATGCCACTAAATCCAATCCTAGTGGTTGAAATTTTTGATGTCTGGAGAATAGATTTCATGGGCTCTTTTCCACCATCTTTTAGATGCGAATACATCTTGGTAGCAGTGGACTATGTATCTAAATGGATTGAAGCAATAGCCACCCGATCCAATGATCACAAGGTGGTAATGAAATATGTGCAGAAGAATATCTTTTATAGGTTTGGATGGCCAAAGGCTATCATTAGTGATGGGGGTTCGCACTTCACTCATTCTCAATTTTAAGTATTGCTCGAAAGATATGGGATTACTCATAAGCTTGCTACCCCTTACCATCCCCAAACTAGTGGCCAAGTGAAGATATCCAATAGAGAAATTAAGAATATCTTGCAAAAATCCGTTAGGCCCGATAAAAAAGATTGGTCCAAAAGGTTGTATGATGCTTTGTGGGCCTATCGGACTGTATAAAACTCCTATTGGCATGCCACCATATAGGCTAGTCTTTGGAAAAGCATGCCATCTCCTAGTGGAATTAGAACACAGAGCATATTGGGCTATCAAACAAGTCAACCTTGACCTAGCCCAAGCTGGTTCACATAGAACCTTACAATTGAGTGAATTAGATGAAATGCGCAATGAAGCCTATGAGAATTCAAAAATCTATAAAGTTAAGACTAAAGCTTTTCATGACAAACATATTGTGAGGAAATCTTTCCATCCTAATCAAAAAGTCTAGCTATTTAACTCAAGGTTGCGTTTGTTTCCTAGGAAATTGAAATCAAGATGGGATGGGCCATTCTTGGTAATTAAAGCTTTTGACCATGGTGCGGTCAAGATCATAGATCCAAAAAATAGACAAATATTTACTGTTAATGGGCAACACTTAAAACCTTACATTGAAAATCTTCAAAATTGTCCATTGGAATATATGTAGCTAAGTGATCTACAATAAACATACTTTCATCTGGCTGAAGACATTAAACTTAGTGCTTATTGGGAGGCAACCCAACTTTCTCATTTTTATTCTAATTCTTTTCTTCCCTTTTTAGGAGACTGAGATCATACACATTGGTGAACATGGAGAAGCTCCCTCTTACCTCAGGTTGTACCTTTCCTCATTATGAATTTCATATTAATAATTCTTTCCATTACTATGCCATTGAGGACAATGTCATTCAAGTTGGGAGGAGAATCATAGTGCATATTGAATAATCGTTTAAAATAAACAAAATTTTTGAAAAAAAAATTCTTCATTTTCACACAAAATTTTCAAAAATTGCTTCATTTTCACACTCCAACAGAAATTCTTATCTATTATGCTTCATCTAAGGAGTCTTAATCTATATTGAACTAGGAAATTGAGTAAAAGTTTGAATTAACCCCTCTCTCCACAAAGAGTCACGACGGGATGATTTTTACACACACACACGGTAACTTGGAAAGAGTGGAAGATCCTGAAAGTGTAGAGTTGCTGGAGTTGACCCGAAGTGTAGAATTACCCATTCTGTTTTTACTTTTAGGTCAAACGAATGGAAAGTTAGGATTCGTAATAGGAAATCAAACCACTTAACACTTTAAGGAGGCGGTCACTTCAAAAATGGACAATCAGAAGCATGAAAATCAAATAAATATGTTTCAAAAGAGTCAAAGGAAGGACGGTGGCAAAAAGTACGCACCTCCCCTCAGACAAAAATAAAGTGGGTGGCAAAAAGTACGCACTCTCAAAGTGCAACCAAATGAAAAAAAAAAACAATCGCGCTAAATTAAAAAAGTCATTCACAACAAAATAAGACCAAATGCTAAAAAGTGTTGAGTTGGTGCGAGAACCGAAAAGTGGGCCTAGCCAACTAATCCGGAGGTCTCTTTTTCTTTTCTCTCCCCTGAGTAGTTCTTCACCAAAGGTCAGCGAAGGCAACGATATATCAAACATGATAGAAATAAACTCCAAGCACCTCAAATGATATGCACAATCACCTGTCCTGATTCCAAGTATAGTGGTCGGGAGAACGAAAACTTGAATTCAAATTGCCTTCCATTTGCAATAGATATCCTTTAAAATGAAGTTTGAGTCTTTTTACTAATCATGGTAATCCTAATTTTTCAAATGATTGCATTGCTAAGGGACTAGCAATGATTAAGTTGGGGGATGTGATAAGTTCACAATTTTACATAAATAACAGATGAAATTTACACACTTTGCTACCAATTCAATGAACAAAATCACATGGAATGATAGATAAATCAATTGTGCATTCAAACATATTAATTCTGTAAAATTCGAATTCCAAATATCATCATTCCATGGATTGAATAAGGGTAGCAATTTTATTTTCAAATAAGACTTTCTCGACAATTATTTAATATGCATTGATTGCTGCATTATCTTAACTGTTATTTTATGTGAATGCAAGACATGAACAAGCGAATGGCATAGTGGTTGGGCTACCTAAATTTCAAGGAAGTGACCAAGATTCGAATCCTGGAAGGAACAAGATTGTATTTCTTTTTATCTTAAAAAAAGAACCATAAGCCAACTAAGAGAGAGAAGAGGAAATTTCGAAATTCAAATTTCAAAAATATTATTTTAAAATTTGAAATTTAAAATATCGAAAATAGCATTTATTCTTCAATTCAAAATTTGAATTTTGAAATATCCCTCTCCAAATTTAAATTTCAAATATGTATTTATGGATAATCCTCTAATCAAGAGGGAGCTTAATGCAAGTAATTAAAGACCCATTTATTAGAAGATTTGAATTTCAAAATTTGAATTAAGAATTCTCCTCTATAAAAACCAAGAGAGTGGGAGAAAAGGATAACTTTTGAATCTTGCTTTTAGAAATTCTTTCTCTCACTTCTCTTTCACCTCTCCATCCGAACCTCTCCCTCATTTTGGCCTTCTTCTACAATTTTTAAACTTCATCTCTTTCTCTCACACAGTTTCCAAAAATTATTTTTTTTTCTCACTCTTGCTCCCCCTCTCTTTCTCTTCTTTGCTCTCTCACCCGCACATCCTCTCTCTGTGTCAAGTTCCCTCTTTCTCACTTTTTCTCTCTCTCCCTTTGTTTTTTTTTTTCCTTCCCCCACACAGCATCTCTCTTTCTCCCTTCTGGACACTCTCTATCTCTTTCCTCTGTCTCCCTTGTGAGTGCTTAAATAGTGATGTGTGATTATCATGAAAATTTTGTTAATTATGTGACAAATAAACCTATTAAAAACTATGTGATCGCCAGAAACTTTTGACTAAAAAGTTTCAAAAGAAAAAGATTGATCGCTTACCTGTGTTGGACGTGAGAGATGTTGAAGTTCTTGATTCTCCTCCTTCAGCCGGCTGAAGAAAAAGAGCCCTTCTGACTTTGTTCTTACTTTGAGTATTGATTGGACTTTAAGGATCGTCCAGATTTCCTTGTTGATTCCTTCCTTTTGATCTCCTTTATACCTTGCCAATAATAGAAAGAAAGAAAGAGAGAAAGAACAATAAGAACTCAAATAGTGATAGTATCTATCCCAATAATGATTCTAATCATGCAACTTAAAATAAATGAACACACTTGTTTGTGGTCTTTAAAACCCCTTAACACATAGATTGGAAAATAATGCTAGTGAGTGTGTATTGCATGGAGTGATATGATGAGATTATGATGTTAATTTGATGAAAATATGAGAAAGATGCAGAAATTTGATTAAGAAGAAATAAGTTGGATGGCCCCTAGAAAGTCTTGATTCTTGAATGGATGAAAAAAGGACGAAGAGAGGATGAAGCTTGCTTCAAGACCCCTGGAAGTAGTAGCAGCGCCTCGATCCTTCAGCGTTTGGACGACGTCTTTCTCAAAGATCCCTTAACTACTTATCCCTCAAATAATCACAAATTATCACTTTTTATCACTCTAATCACTCAAAATTATCACTTTAATCACTCTAATCACTAACTTTTTAATGACCAAAGGCTTGGGTATTTATAGGCTTAAGTTCACACATCTGCGGTTACTTACAGATTAACATGAAAGAGTTTGAAGCCAATTCAACTAAGAAATAGATAAACACAGCTTAATTCATCATTATCTGTAATTACCTAAAACGCGTCGCCCAAGGGAGACGTCTTTTAGCTTAATTAAGATAAGGATAAACATCGGAAAGAAGAAACAAAAATAGTTTAGGAAACCTAAATGGCGTCGTGCATAGCAGACGTCTTTTAGTTTATTAAGAAATTAATTAAAAATCAGATTAAAAATCAAAATATGAATAAAACCCTAAAACGAGTCTGCATAAGTCGACGTCTTTTAGAATTTTTCATATTTGATTAAAAAGCTGAGTTAAAATGAATTTCTTTAATAAACTTAAATTATGTCTGTCTGACTCGATGTCATTTAGATAATTAATTTAGAAAAAAAATTAACTAATGATTAAATATCAGACTATTTTGAGGCATTATTATATGACATGAAATTTACTCAAAATGATATCAAAATTAGCGTGTCTACATAAACTAGCAATGGTATATTTACTACAAAAGTATATTTACATACCTGTGCCCGATGTAGAACTCATAAAAAATGACTCATTCTTCTTTAGACTTGAGAATGATGATGAAGATGGTTCTCCTTACTAGCAAATCAACTAAATGATCACGACAGAGATGTGATTCGAAGTGCATAACTGACGAAGCTCTGCTTGTCAAATTCTTTATTAATTCTATCTTCTATGGTGATTTGCTTCCATCTTCTTTCTTTTCTTCTTTCTACCTCATGTTTTTCTTTATAGATGTAGCCTCGGTTAAGGTTTTCACTACACCTATCTTGGTATACTGCGTCATTTTGGATTTTTACAATAACTGATCCATCATTTTGCTCACAGTGTTTGACGTTCACTGTGTCCATAGTTTTTAGCTCTTTTGCCCCTAGCGCCTTTTCGGGTTTTCAATAGGTTTGCTAAAGTATCCATTATTTTTACTCATGATGCATTTGCAGGTTTTCACTATGTGCTTCTCTACTTTGGATCCTCTATCTTTTTTTTTTTGAAGATAGACATAGACTTGAATGTTCCCTCATTGACCGCCAAGAGTAATGTATAACAGTTAACCTTTTTAGAATACCAATATAACTAAGTTTTAGAGGATTATTTAGGATCTAGTGGTGTTTAGATCTCTTTCTTTTTTCGACTAGAGAGAGAATATCTGGAAAGTTGATGACAAAAATTTGTAAGATGTTAGAGAAGCTTCTAATACTAAGACTTTTGCTTTTCTTTTTTTTTTAAACATTTTTTCTTTTTCTCATTTTTCTTTCTTTCTTTTTTTTGACAAGGTATGTCTAAATGAATTGCATAAGAATGTACATACATGGAAGATGGGTTTGACGTATCTATATGTGGAAGAAATGATAGAAGATATGGATGAGTTTGGGGTATGAGTGTTCTTCTAAAATATTAGTTTATAAGTATTCTAAATAAAGTTAACTATCATGCATAGTACTTCTTAGCATACCTGGCATTGATGGGCTTAGGATGTACTTCTCCATCTATGTCCATGAGTTGAAGTGCATGTCCTAGATAGACTTCCTTTATGATGCAAGTATATTTCCAATTTGACAGAAATTTGCCTTTGATTTCAAGTGCCTGCCTTTCTGTGAGAACTAAATCTCCTAGTTTTAACTCTCTTAGACGTACCTTTTTATTATATGCTCTAACAATTCTTTTTTGATAACATTATACATGATAAAGAGCTTTCAGTCTTTTTTCTTTAATGAGATTGAGTTGTTCATATTTTGCTCGAATCTGCTCTACTTCATCAAGCTTAACTTTCATGAGAATTCAAAGTGATGAAATTTCCACTTCAATTAGGAGAACTGCTTCCATTTTATATACTAATGAATAAGGTGTGGCCTTAGTTGATGTTCTTATGGAAGTGCGGTATGCCCATAGTGCATAAGAGAGCTTTTTATGCCAATCTTGGTGTGTCACTACTATCTTATCAATTATACGGACCAGAGTCTTGTTGACAACTTCTACAACTTCATTTGTTTGTAGACAATATGGAGAAGATTGGTGATGCTTGATTTTGAATTTGTCATGAAAAACTTTTTATCTTTTCAGAGATGAAGTTGGTGCCATTATCAATGATGATTTCACCAAGCATTCCATAACGACAGATAATTTGATTCTTCAATAATTTGATAATATAGGAATAAGTGATGAAAGAGTAAGATGCAGCTTCAACTCATTTTGTAAAATAATCAATAGTTGCTAATACGAATTCGTAACGATTTGAATGCCTTGGATTGACTTTTTCAATGATATCTAGTCCCCGCATAGAAAAGGGCTATGGTGTTGTAAGATTATGGAGTTATGATGTTGGTGCATGAATCAGACTAGCTAGAACTTGACATTGATGATATCTTCAAACAAAATTATAGGAGTCAGATAACATAATAGTCTAGTAGTACCATGTCTGATGATTACTTAGCTAACATGTGACTATTCATATGCAGACCGCACACACCATCATGAATCTCTTCCATTACTTTTGAAGCTTCATATTCATCAATACATCTAAAGAGAATGTTATCATATGATCTTTTATATAAATGCCCACTACACAATACATACTGTATGGCCAATCTCTGAATAGTTATATGGTCAGTATGTGATGCATCTGAAGGGAAGGTTTTATCTTCTAAGTACTTTTTGATGTTATGGTACCATAGAATTTCATCTTTAGAAGACATTGACTCAATTTGAAGACAATAAGCTCGTTCTTCTTACTTGTCTACTTGAATCTGGATAACTCCTTCTCCTGAGATGCTTGTCCATACTATAAGAGTTGCAAGGGCATTTGCATATGCATTCATAGCTCTTGGCATATATGTAAACTCAATCTCCTCAAATTCTTTGGTCAATTTTTCAAGATGTTCAAGATAAGAGATAAACTTTTTATCTCGTGCTTTCCATTCTCCATTAACTTGGCTTATGATGAGAGGATAATCACTAAATACTTAAAGACGATTCACTTCTCGATCAAGGGCCATAGTTAATTCTAAGATGTATGCTTCATATTCAGCCATGTTGTTTGTGCATTCAAATGAGAGTTTAATTGATGTTGGATATTGATTATCTTGTGGGGATTCTAAGATTGTCCCTATTACTCTTCTATACATGTTTACCGCCCTATCCAAGTAAACTTTTCATGTAAGCTTTTCACCATTTTCAGACGAATCCTCATTTAGCATAAATAAAACATCTTCATCATGAAAATTAGTTCTGAGAGGTTCATAATCAACAATATGTAACTCAGCCAAATGGTCAGCAATTGCCTGTCTTTTAACTGATTTTGGGTGAGTAGGTGATATCAAATTCACTCAACAAAAGTTACCATTTGGCAGTGCTTAAGTACTTGTTTCTCAAAGAGGTATTTCAATGGGTCGAGCCAGGCTAAAAGAAGGACATGATATGATAACATATAATGGCGAAGCCGTTGTGTAGCCCACACTAAGGATAAATATGTTTTTTCAATAGATGAGTATTGGACTTCATAGTCTGTGAACTTCTTGCTAAGATAATATATTGCATATTCCTTTCTACAAGTATCATCATGTTGTCCCAAGACACATCCCATTGATGTCTCAATAGTTAAGAGATAAAGGAGAAGTGATTTCTCAGGCCTGGGAGGGACAACATTGGTGGATTTATAAGATAAGCTTTAATCTTTTTAAAAGCCTGCTAACATTCATCATTCCAACCATGATGTGCATTTTTCTTCAAAAGTTTAAAAATGGGCTCACAAATCGAGATAGGCTATGAATCAACTGATGTATTATAAGCGACCTAGTAACCTTCTTACTTCTTTCTCTGTGTTTATGACGGCATCTCAATGATGGCTTTGGCTTTATTTGGGTCTATCTCAATGCTTCTTCTACTAACAATGAATCCTAACAACTTTTCTGAAGTGGCACCAAAAACACACTTTACATAATTGAGACGTAGTTTATATTTTTGAAGGCAGTCGAAGAGCTTTTTGAGATTTACTAAATGATCTTCTGGATGTCAAGACTTGGCAATCATATCATCAACATAAACTTTTGTCTCTTTGTGGATCATGTCATAGAATAATGTTGTCATTACCCTTTGATAAGTTGCCTCAGCATTCTTTAAGCCAAATGGCATTGTTATGTAACAAAAGACTCCTCATCGTATGATGAATAAAGTCTTATCCATGTCTTTCTTCGCCATGCAGATTTGGTTGTATTCAGAGAAACCATCCATGAAAGATAGCATCCTATGGCTAGTAGTGTTGTCGACAAGAACATTAATATGAGGTAGGGGAAAGTCATCTTTTGAGTTGGCTTTGTTGAGATCTTTTTAGTCCACATACATTCGTACCTTTCCATCTTTCTTTGGCACATGAACAATATTGGCAAGCCATTATGGATAGAGTACCACCTTAGAAATCCATCATTATCTTGTTTGACAATTTCTTCCTTGTTCTTTGACCATTTTAGCCTTAGTCTTTGAAGTCTCTGCTTAATTGGTTTTGCCCCTATTTTGAGTGGGAGATGATGAACTATGATATCAGCATCAAGACTAGTCATATCCTCATATGACCATGCAAACACATCCATGTACTCTCTTAGAAAATAAATAAAGATTTGACGTGTATCAGTAGACAAAAGATGCGCCGATGCGCACGCACTTAGTTTCACCATTTGTTCCCATGTTCACCTCTTCAATTTCTTCTTGAACAAATAGAGACTTGTTTTCATGCTAGATAAGAAGATTGGACGATCCTGAAGTTGTGAGTTCATCCTCAAATTCATCATCATTCTCAATATCCATGAGCTCGAAGCTTAACTTAGAGTCAAAGTTGTGTCCATCGAGTTCAACAGAAAAGGGAGGCTCATGAGTTGGTCCATCAAGCATAGTATTATTGGAATCAAAAGAAATTTCTGTGTTTTTGATAAATTTTTTTTTTTTTTTAGAATTTTAGATTTTTTTATATTTTTCTATTTTTTTAGAGTTTTTTTAATTTTTACTTTTTTTTTAGAAATTTGAGATATTTTCTTTTTTAGGGTTTTGTGATTTTTCATTTTTTTTTAATATTTTGATTATCATTGAAAAATTTCTGACAAATGGTTTGTATAAAGATTTTGGAAAGGTATGTATTGGTTTGAGTTTTTAAGTCTAGTGGAACTTTTTCTTTTAGAGTGTCAAGATCATCTTTATAGTCCCTCTGGAGATTAGTGGAGTAGGAAACCAACTCGATGTCTTTTCAATGGATTCATAATGTATCTGTCTAGAGAAGTTTTTTCTTCATCATTACTAATAATATAGATTGTGTCCGAATCAAACACGTTAATGGCCTCTTTTCCTTTCTTCTGAGGGGGGAGAGATTCTTTTCCTTCCATTTGTTAGATGAATTCTCTGACCTCTTCGGGATCACCTTTCTCCACATCCTATACTTAGGAGTATGTTTTCTGGATGGAACTGACCTCCGTTCCTACAGTTGCTTAAGTGGTTGACATTTTACTGACTTGATCCTCTCTTTCACAGCTATCTTTTTTCTCATTTTTTTGTTCATGTGTGGCTGCCAATTTCGGTCATAACCTTCCATGTAATCAGATTTGAGATCATCATTTTCAGAATCTAAGAGTTATCAAAAGGATGAGAGTTGACTGGAGAGCTGGCATGCGATGTTGAGTTATTTTCAAATGAACTTGGCACATAATGAGGGATGACCTTTATTGATCTGCTAGAGGATAGAGTCATTTTGATGGAATGAGATGGATCAATATCCCTATCACTATAATTAATGTGATTGTTATTTTCTCCCCAGTGGAATCATCGTTTTTATGGTGGGGGTGGTTCACTAATTATGGAGAATGAGTCTTGACATGTAAGGTTCATGTATTAATCATTTCTTAGATTATATTCCTCAAACTTTGGCACTGATTAGTTGAATGACCAGCTTGCCGATGATATTCACAGAAAGACTTTGGATCATAATCAACTCGAAAAAGGAGTAAAGGATTTGGAGGTGTAGGTAAAACCATCTTTTCCTTTTCTATGAAATAGGAAATGATTGAACTAGGAGTTTCCCTTAATTGTTTGAGCATTCCTAATAGTTGCCCCTTCAGAATAGTTCTTGAGGGTATTATTGGATCGACTTTCTGTTGAGATGGAAGTCCTAAGATTAGGTCAAGAAAGTCCTTATTGGCATATCCTGATTGAGCCTTTTCATATTTTCTCTTCTTGTCACTAAAAGAGGGCATCTTAGGACGGGGGATCCAAATAAGGCTTTCTGCTTTAGACCCTATGTCAATAAATTCATCAAACTTTTGGATCTTTTGAATTGCCAAGAATTCTGATAGAGGTGGCAGGGTATATTTTATGATCATGCATATTGCTTCAGTTTTGCTAGGTGGTTACTCTATTTGCCCAACCACTTCAACCACCTCAGAACAAAGGTTTTGAGCTTCTCATCTGGGCTTTGCACCATAGCCTCAAGGTGCTCCCTTTTCAACCTAATGTCCCAATTGTTTGAGAACTGCCTGATGAAGAATTTGGATAACTCTTTCTATTAAGTCATTTGACTAGGATCAAGAGACATAAACTAATGTAATGTTTCTCCTAAAAGACCATATTGGAATAAATGGGTGAACAATTATTCTCTACCCTTGAGTGGAAGTACTTGACTAGTGTACTTATCAAGGTGAGCTATTGAACATCCTTGGCCATCATTTTTTTCAAGATTGAGCATTTTAAGATGTGTGAGGTTGATTTGGATCTTGAATTGGTCTTTTCGATGCACTCCTTGTTTTGAATCTTTTTAAGGCTTTTTGCATTACTTCTAGTTTGGATTGGGCAAAGATGAATGATAGTGAAGGCTCTTGTTGGGATTGGGAATGCATAGGACCGAACCTAATGCCTTTAGGTTAGCTAGTAGGATGAGAAGGTTTGGATGATTGATTTACGGATGAAAAGACTTGCATAGGATGAGCATAGGATAGCATTGTCATAACTGCATGAAATACTTCAAGAGTTTGCATTAAGAGCTTTCCAACCTCTTGATTTTCTCCTAATTGTGCATCTCCACCTTCTTCTGTTGTGTCATCAATATGAATTAGTCTTGAGGTAAAAGAGCCAGGATCCATTTTGGTTATTAGTGTACCTGGTGCAGGGCCTTTAGGATCATCCTCAATCGCATTGACTCCTTCTTATTCATGTGTCATCTCCTTGTGGAATGACAGACCATCTCTTTCATTCATTTCACCAAATAAGGCGGCAATCTATTTAGAGATATCTTCTTGATCACTTGTCTTTTCATCACTCTCTTGGCACCTGAAAACAAAAGTTTCAGTAATGTGTGGAGGTATTGGCTTAAATTGATAAAGAATGCTTTCTCCTTCTTCAATCATCTTCTTTTGCACTTGTTTGGCTAGAGCAATAAGTTTTTCCTCCCTTTTAGTAGGTTTATAACCTAGGCCCCATGTTTTATGTTGTTCATTTGCTCAAACATGTTCTAATTGGCCTTAGTTTACTTTTCCCAACCTTTGACGTCCTAAATGAAAGTTTCATTGTTTACACAATTAGGCTATCATCCTATTGGAATTGCAAGTCGGTGACTTGACAACAAGAGAATCCTCATTAGGCACAACATTCAATATCTTAAATTGGAAACTGTGATAAGCAATATTAGAAGGTGAATGTGTGATATCAAGTATTTGAAACTATTGGGAATCATAAGTGTTGTTTACCTCTGTTAGGATCATTATGTCTAGTTCAAAGAGGATGACAATAATTATATTACTATAACGAAATTTGAGTCTTTGATGTACACCAGAAGGAATGATCTTATGTGGGTGAATCTAAGGTCGACCTAGAAGCAAGTTGAAAGTTGACTTGATATCAACTACTTGAAAAGTGACTTGGAATTTGACAAGGCCAATGAGTAGCTTTAGGTCCAATTCTCTAATGACATCTCTCTTTATGTTATCAAATGATTTGACTTCTTGATTGGATTTTTTGAGACTTAATAGGTTAACTCCTAATTTTGTTGATGTCATATGTGGATAAACATTAAGTGCAGACCCATTATTTACAAGAACAAAAGGTATCTTGTAGCCATCATATTCGACTGTAAAGCTTATAGAGCGGTTATGCTTGGCACCTTCCGTAAGGAGTTCATCATCAAAAAATGCAATCACATTAGGTGTCATGACTTGGTCAATCATGTTCTCTAACACTGAAGGCTCAATATCTTTGGACACATGAGCTGATTGAAGGACCCTAATCAGGGGTTGCCTATGGGGAGGAGAGTTTATTTAACAATTCCCAGACAAAGATGTCGGCCTTTATCCATTTGAGTTGAAAAATAACATCATAACTTTGTTCTCCTTTTTTAAATATGAGTTCAGTGTCACATTGGCCTTCTAGGTTGGATTTCGTGGAATTTTCAGTTCTGAGATGGGTAGGTTTGAATATCCTCTCTGACCTTGTCATATTTCCCACTTCAGCACACATAGATGGGGTAACGCTTCGTCCATACACATACGGGACCTTATGCAGATCCAGTTCAGTAGTCAACTCTATGGGCTTTTTTCCTAGTACCTCTATAGGCTTCCTCTTAATGGGATTTTCATTCATAGTTGGAGTTGTCGACAAGTCTATCATCTCGATTGGTCTTATAGGATTTATTGGGACTCTAAGAACTTCTAGAGACTTCTTTTATACTTGAGGATGGCCCATCGCTACCACTGGTTGTCTAGAACATTGAGGAGCTCCTCATGCAAGAGCGAGGGCATTGAACAGTAGCCTCTTTATTCTTTAGTAGAAGGTGAATTGAGTATTATGAAGTGGTGAGGAAGGCTACTCATGAAGATGTACTCAGAGGGATCGTATGATGAAGTATATATATCAATGACATTCATGGACTGTAAGGTACTTGCTCCATCAGAGTTGTGGACTGGAAAGGAATTTTGGACTATATTGGATAACTCGATCTAGGTGCTTTGATCTTAGATTAAATGCTTCAAGTTGAATCACCAATCAGTGATGTGCCCATTGCTTTGATGAAAGTCGGAATAGGCTAATGCATCATATCCTTTTGAATGCAGATTTACTTACCGATGAGGGGGCAACATAATGTCACCACTCTCTAAGAGGCGAGGTAATATGCAGCTCAAGGGTTCACTAAGAGGAGTGAAATTTCGAAATAGACGAAAAGATTGAGGTTGTGTTTGGAGAGTGAGAGTGGGGATGTAAGTAGGAGGTGAGTTTGGAGGCAGATTTGGTGCACCTACAGAAACTAGTTGAGGTTGAAATGTAGCCTAGGTTGGCTTTGAAGCTTGGACCAATGAATGGGGATGTCTTACATTCGATGAGTAGGAAACTTGGGGCTATGTCTTTATCACATGTTGAAAAGTGGTGTTGACACTTGCAATTGACTTTGGCGAGATGCCTTATGCAATAGCTTTCTTATTGCTTTTGCCTTTTTTGATTGAGAGGATGTTGGAAGGAGATGATCCTTGAGATCCTCCAAGAGTTGGAATTTGGCCTCACCTAATGGCAATTTTTGCTCTTCCACCTACTTTAATGAGAGCAGTAAAGTTTTGGTGGCTTTGTATTGCTAAAAATCTAGACAAAGAAGGAAGAGAAGTCCTAATGATCTTGTCAATCGACTCTTCTTCAGTTAGACGATGTTTGACATGTGCGGCCATTGCTCTCCACCTCTCAACATAGGTGCCAAACGATTCATTTAGTTTTTGGGACAAGGCCACAAGGTCTTCCCTACAGGGTTCCATGTCTAAGTTATAAGAGTATTGATCAATAAAGAGTCGATATAGTTGGTCGAAAGATGCTACCTTAGATAGATCAAGGGAGGTGTACCACTGAAGGGTTGGATCAGTCAAACTCTTTTGGAAGTAATGAATGAGCAATTGTTCATTTATTTTGAGTGGAGCCATCTCTCTGCAATAGGCGTAGAGATGAGATATTGGGCATCCATTGCCATTATACTTTTCACATTCAAGTAGTTTGAATTTTTCAGGGAGCTGAGCATCAGGGAATGTGCATAGATCTTGAAAAAGGATGTTTCAAGAATCTCTTTTCCGAAGCTTTGCCATCTCTTCCTTCATTCTCTAGCCTTGTTTGGACTGGATCAATTGTTAGAGGTGGTGGAAGATTTTTCTAGAAGCTTGAAGGAAGAGTTGGGATGTGATTTGATGTCATCCCTCCTACAACATGCTGATGTGAGTTTCGAGGAGTAGTATTCTCTCTTACTTCTTCTTCATACCTACTATTGGCAACTCCATAGGTTGAGGAAATGGGTATGAGATTGGTGGATCATTTGGAGAGAGCACGTAAGCCTGTGGAGGGTTGGATCGTGCCAATGGTACCCTTAGTTAGGGTAGTTGAGATTGAGTTATCATTGCTATTAAGGTCTAGATTGCTTGCATGGTTTGACCAAATATTTCTCTCAATTGTTGGTCATTGATTGCAATGTTTGATGCCCCACCTTCATCAATAAGTTGTACACCTGCTCGATCTTCCTCAACATATTTTGGGACAAAAGAGTTTTACTGAGCCATTCGTGTTTGAGATTGAGTTTGAATTGAGCTCATAATGAGGGGACGCCGAGTAGAGGTTCTCAATGAATGTGCTGCATTGGCTCAAAAGATGAAGTACGAAAATTCACTCTAATTAAGAATATGAGATGGGTTATAGGAACAAGAGAAAAAGTGTTAAAATAAATGTGAAATAAATATACAAAATAATGGAAATGAGAATGGCATGGGTTAGATAAAGTAGGAAATACAAACTTAAAGTGGAAGATTATGTAGAAGATGAATATTGTTAACAATTATCATAATAGCGAATAACAAAATGGTAAAATAAAAGAAGAATGCAAATATACAAGTGACGTGTGTGATTAGATTGGGAACTAATGATGTAAACAATTAGACTGTTGTCAAAATAAAAGATATTCAAGTACGACTACATATGCTAAAGAAAAAAGAATGCAAGAGATGACAACATAAAGTAATATAGTGGTAAAGTGTGTGCTCATAGGTGAAAAAAGGATTAAAAAAAAAGACATGAAAATATAGATTAACAATGCGAGAAAGGAAATATAAGAAAGCAAGAAAGTACGCTAGGAAAAGTAAACCTACAGATTGTATAAATAAAAATATGTAGGTGAAGTGTGTGATTGACATAGAGACAAATGATGCAAATGATAAGATTAGTTGCAAAATAAAAAAGTTGACAAAAAGAAAATAATCGTGAAGTGGGTGAGAACAAGTAAGAATAAAAATGTAAGAACGTAAATTCACGATGCAGGAGAAGAAAGCAAACATCCTTTTTTATATTTTTTTTTTTTAGATTTCACTTTGAGTTAAACAAAGATTATCCAAGGGTATTTCTGTCCTCTCAAGTGGTTTCCCACTCGCCTTCAATTTCTAGTAGAGAATCTTCAACTATAAGTAAAAAAAAAAAAGTAAAAAGATGGCTAGACGATCAAGTTGAAGCCTCCCCAATAGAGTCGCTAACTTTAGCAACCCGATGTTTGGATCACTAAAAATAAAATTTTAAGAGTCGCCACTCGAATAAGAGGTCCGGGAATATAAAAGACTTTGAAGAACATGACAACAAATTTGACTCCGAGGCTAGGTCTTAATAGGGGTTATGGGTTTGTACTTCGGTTAAGCGTGCAGAAGGGATTAGGCACCCACACACCCCCAAAATGGTCTCTACTAGTTTAACCAACTTACTAACAAAATGAATCTTATCAACTAGTGACAAGATCTTTTTGTAAAGGCACCAACTTACTAACAAAATGAACCTTGTCAACTGATGATAAGATCCATTTGTATAGGACTTAAAGAAAAATAAAAGATAATCAAGAGAGAAAAAAAAAAAAAGAGAGAGGAAGAAGATTATGTCACTAACTTCCACCGACTATCTCATACTTCTCTAGCATTTGGATGATTAGAACTTAGACTCTATGAGTTGTACTAGGGTCTCTCTTCTTCTTTGATTTTTAGAACATGTAAAAACATGGTCTCCTTACACAACCCCTAGCTTAGAAAAATGAGTGGGATGGGATGCTCTATTTATAAGTAGATAGATGTCATAATAACTTGATGATGTGACATCACAAACTTGAATCAAAGAAGATCAGTAGATGAGAATGGTTGATATGATTTGGATGAGACATACCATTGGCTCTTAAAATGGGTGAAAGATAAGTCCAAAAAGAAAGATATGTAAGCATGTTGAACTTTTGGCTTGAAAAAAAAAGAGGTGTGATATGTCATTAGTTCTTAAAAGAAGAGAAGAAAGAGTCCAAAGAGAAAGACATGTAGGCATGCTTAATTTTTGATTTGGATGGAAAAAAAATTTGATATATCATTAGTTCTTAAAAGAAGTGAATGAAGAGTCCAAAGAGAAGGACATGTAGATATGTTTAACTTTTGATTTGGATGAAAGATGATGTAACATTTTATTAGTTCTTTAAAAAAAGTGAAGGAAGAGTCTAACATATCACATATTTCATTTCGTTATGATTTGATAAAGCTGTAGATGGGCCATTAGGCTACTATTAGGTCATGGGGCATTAGGCCATTAAATTATAGTTGGGCCATAAAGCCATTGAGTCATTGGATTATAATTGAGCCATGAGGACGTTGAGCTATTAGGCTATAGTTAAGCCATTAGGCCATGATAGATGGAATAATTTACTTGGATATGTTGGGCTATTTGCATTTGGCCTGTTCGAATGGGCTTGCAAGTCTTGGATATGTCTACATATATTTTCAACATTAGATTCTTTTAAATAGATGTCTATTAGGTCTTCAATTTATGTCTATCTAAAATAGAATGTCTACAACATGTAATCTAACCGTATTTAAGGGTTGAAGATCTGAATCCAACCACACTTAAAACTTACCAACCCTAGTTAATGCGGAATTTGTATCTTACTACCGATAGTACATGTTTGGTAAACTTTTATCAATTTTGATATTTATATATTAAAAAAGTATTTTGTTATAATAGATTTGATACCTCTTAACTTGTATAAAAAATATTAGAACTTAGATGGAGTTTGGTAACAATTAAGTCTATTATCAGAAATATTATTTTCCTTTCTAATGTCTAACCTTGTGAACAAAAAAGTGCTGAAAATAATTAAGAGTTCAGAACGTTTCTTCTTTGATAAATAAAGTTTACCTACGTCTGAATGTGAATTTTTTTAAGTCATATTTTTTGATAACTTGTAGTCGCCTAAAGGTAGCCCGTTTATCAAAAATTACCTTGCAAACCTAGAAATAGATATAATTGCAGAAAAACCTTGCTTTTTAATGTCGCCAATTCTACTCGTTGGACATATCAAGGATGTGAGACCTGAGCTCAACTTGTTCATCAAAAATTACATAGAAACTCTAGAAATACATATAGTTGTAAAAAACTTGGTTTTTAACATCTGTCCATTGGACATATCAAGAGACTGTGAGACCTAAGCTCAGACTATTTATAAAAAATTACAAAAAATATATATAAATAAATATAATAGTAAAAAAACCTTGCTTTTCAACATCTACTTTTTTAATATACTTTCAACACAAAAAATGTATTTATAACATCTGCTAGCAATGCAAGAAACGGTGCCCATGTTCTCATCTCATTTTTTCCCTCATGTCACAAAGAAATAGTTGGATCTTTCTAATTGCCACTTATGTTTTTATCGTTACCAAGATATTTGACAAAATAAAAGGAACACCAGCTCTACCATTAAATAATTTCACAGTTGAAAACATTCCACAAGATCAGTCATACCTATCCACAAATAAAGATACAAAAACACATCCCAAAACAAAATAGTTTGGACAAACTCACACTTTCTTAACTAGCTTTATTTAGTCATTTTCAAATTTACATATCTCAAAATAAAATTATATAGTTTAAACATCCTTGTGCCTCAGCTTGATGGCCTTCTTGGTGACTTCATAGGCTCATAGCTCCCATTCCTCATGGACTTGGTATTGCAAAAAAAATATATATCTTAAGATGCTTGCATCTAACAAAAAATGATGAACCCAATAAGTAGGCGAAATTATATGTGCATATTAGTGCCGTAGAAAAAAGCACATGTTGTTGCCTTGTTGTTAACAGATTACAACTGTGGTTTGGGTGGAAAAGGCCCATGCAGATTTTTGTTCTGCCCTATGCTTCCACGAGGAATGGGAAAAAGCTGAATCTACCTTCACTTTTATGCAAAAAATCGACAAAATATTCCTTCATTCCTGCCATGATTTTTGAAACCTTACCCACCCTGGAGCACATATTCCCAGCAGAAAATTTGCTGTTAGAAATAGTGATTAAATCAGGTTAAAGAAAATGAAATAGTGATTAAAGAATGCATATACAGCTACATATATATGAGAGCCAAAAAGGGCTAACAGCCAGTTATAAGGAATGATTTCCTTCTATCTTTATTCTTCCAAATTCAAGACTGGTGTTGGGAAATACATTGTCCAAGTTGTCTCCCTCCAAAATTAAGAACCCTATAGCAACAAGGTATAGTTCTAGGTACATGAAAAATGATGCTGCCATCCTCCCAGAACAGCCAAATGCAAGTTCCCCAATGTTTGGGTAGCTCTCAATTTGTAAGCCAGCACTCATGCATCTCTGCAGGAGTAGTCCGGTGTAGCAACATGTAACTGCTAATAGAAGCAGAAGCACTAAACTCAACCATCCTCCTTCTGATAGCGCCTAAGGAATTGATAACATACCCACTCCTAAGAAATATTAGAGAAATGGAGTGAGGAGAATATACGTACGGTCAAAGTAATAAGGAAACATAATATGATTAGCTCCTTCAACTTGGAAAAAATCAATAACTCTAGTTATGTCTTCAAATTTCATAACACAACTTCCAAAGTGAATCAAGAAGCTCACATATACATAAGTCAATAAAGGATTTAGAAGTTGTAACAATCATCAAAGGACATGTGTGAAGGAGTTAGGGTGTCCTAAGTCAATCATGGACTTAATTCCTGTTAGGAATCGCCATGAACGCAGCGGAAATAAAAAAATGATTCCTTTTGCATCGGTTGCTGGGGTTGTAAAACGGACATTAAAATAACGCGGGAAGAACAGTTCTTCACCTTTGCGGGGTTTCGAATCTCCCGTGGATGATGCCGACTCGGTAATCGCGCACACGCACGATCTCTAGAGGTATCCACACGAGTTCCCGCAGCAGACGCGATTTCCTCCTCGACTTGAGTGCTCCGACCAGATCTCAGATCCACCATGCGCGGAGAGAGACAGATCCACTCCGAGAAGAAGAGAGAGAGAGGAGAGAGAGAATCTGGGGAGTAAAATTCGTCCAACTAACTTTTTACCACTCCCCCTTGGCCCTCCTTATATAGAAATAAGGATAAGCACAACAGTTAATCCTCATGATTATCCAAGAGTTTGGCCTTGGATAATTCTTCATTAAATCTTCATGTTTATCCTGCAGCTTTTCACAAAAACCCAGATAAGCATGAAATTTAACATCTCTCACCGTCTGACGAGAACTCTTATGTGTGTGACCCTCCAGGCCCATATATCAGTCCGGTTGCAGGCCCATTAAACTTAGAACTGTTTCTTGAGTTTAATATTTATTAATTAACATTTAAACATCACATGTTAAATGATTAATTTAATAAACAAGTAAATTATCATCCGATGATTAATTCACTTGGCCTTCTGATCATGAACAGCACCAAACACTACCTCATGATCCCAGAAGATATAAGGGATACTGTTCCCTTCAATTGAACCTTTCCGTCTCCCGATACCGCACAGATATAATCCTTCACTCATGCAATGTCCCGATAACGCAAGGGTATGGTTTTATAGTCAAACCCTCTATCGCATTATCCAGATGGATTCTAGTACACAGTTAATATCTTAGAAAGACATCTCTTTCATTTGACCCTGGCCAGGGATTTCTGTGTACACATCCATGGGACATTCTCTCTCCAGTCTTATACCAAGAGTGAGTGATCCCTTGTTGTTCACTCAATTACCTTCGCAAGCTTTCCACTGTATCTGAAAGACCGATTATGGTGGGCTTAATGGTTAAAGTCCACGAGTCAGAGAATCAAGATACAATGGTCCACAAACAAGGTATCATTGGTGACTCAGGTCAAAGGACCAACTGTGCTACTGCAACAAATGAATTCCCTAGTTGACTAATAGGTATAATTACCATCCAGGAATTCTTATTTGGGTCTGTTCAGTGAACTCATTCTCTAATGAGCACCCACTTGTTTGTCTTAGTGTCACCACACGAGTGAATGTGAGATCATTCACCCTCATCATATGAGCAGACATAACTTGTGTCGATCTTATCGGATATTTAATGTCCATCTCAAATATCCTATGATCGAGAACTATTTAAGACAATTGCCTTAGGATATTGATCTCACTATCATGATCTCATTATGATTCAGTATCCCATACATTTGTCTATGGACCTTCATTATGATAGTCGTTAGCGAGAACTATTAAATGAAGAAATAATTGCCTTTATTAATAATCTGAACTAGAATGTACAATGATTGGCTTTGAGGCCACCAAATTCTAACATTCTCCCACTTAGACTATAGCCAATCACCCATGTGTCTAAGTCCCATAGACTTAAGGTGACGTTCTAAATTGTTTTGAGACAATGGCTTAGTCAAGGGATCTGCTACATAATCTTCAGATGAGACTTTCTCAACTACTATATCTCCTCGGGCGATGATCTCACGAATCAGATGAAATCGTCTCAGAATGTGCTTTGACTTCTGATGTGATCTTGGCTCCCTAGCTTGAGCTATTGCTCCATTGTTGTCACACAATAATGGAACATGATCTGAAATGTTTGGAACGACTCCAAGCGCCGAGATGAACTTCTTCATCCAAACCGCCTCCTTGGCCGCTTCAGCTGCAGCAATGTATTCTGCTTCGGTCGTCGAATCTGCAGTAGTTTCCTGTTTGGAACTCTTCCAACTTACTGCACCTCCATTTAACATGAACACAAATCCAGACATGGATTTGCTGTCATCCATATCCGACTGGAAACTCGAGTCAGTAAATCCTCGAAGTTCCAAGTCGTTTCCTCCATAAACGAGAAATAGATCCTTAGTCCTTCTCAAGTATCTAAGGATACATTTCACCGCCTTCCAGTGTTCCTCACCTGGATCAGCCTGATATCTACTGGTGACACTCAGTGGGTGTGCCACATCAAGCCTAGTACATAGCATTGCATACATGATAGATCCTATTGCCGAGGCATAAGGAACTCTATCCATGTATGCTCTCTCATCAGGTGTCTTGGGAGACATTTCTTTAGAGAGATAAATTCCATGCCTCATAGGAACGAGGCCTCTCTTGGAATTTTCCATGCCAAACCTTTTGACTATGGTATCTATGTACATAGATTGGGATAATCCAAGCATCCTTTTGGACCTATCTCTATAGATCCTTATTCCCAGAATATAGGATGCTTCTCCCAAATCTTTCATGGAGAAGTTTTTGGATAACCAGGCCTTTACCGATGACAACATTCCTACATCATTCCCAATGAGTAGAATGTCATCAACATAAAGCACCAGAAAGGTAACTGCGCTCCCACTAACCTTTTTGTATACACAAGGTTCATCTTCATTCTTAATGAAGTCATAAGATTTAATTGCTTCATCAAATCTTAAGTTCCAAGTTCGGGATGCCTGCTTTAATCTATAGATGGATCTTTGCAGCTTGCATACCTTGCTTGAATGCTCTTTGGAAGTGAATCCTTCATGTTGTATCATATACACCTCTTCTTGAAGGTTCCCGTTAAGGAAAGCTGTTTTCACATCCATTTGCCATATTTCATAATCATAGAATGCAGCGATAGCAAGAAGTATTCTGATTGACTTAATCATGGCAACTGGAGAAAAGGTTTCGTCATAGTCAATGCCTTGCCTTTGACGATATCCTTTTGCTACAAGCCTTGCCTTGTATGTGTCAATCTGTCCATCTGCCCCGATCTTTCTTTTAAAGATCCATTTACTGCCAATAGGTACCATACCTTCTGGCAGAGTAACCAAGTTCCAAACTTGGTTGGCATACATGGACTGAATTTCAGAATCCATTGCCTCTTGCCATTTTTCTGATTCATGACTATTTATGGCTTCTAAGTAGGTTTGAGGATCATCATCCTCATTTAAGTATACCTTTGGTTTGCCTTCATCGATATGTCCAACATATCTTTCAGGCTGCTTAGGCACTCTACCTGATCTGCGAACCTTTTGTGTATCATCTTGAACAAGTTCTTGAGTCGATGGTTCAGTAGATGAACCAGTGTTGATTTGTGAGTCTAGAATTTCTTCCAGTTCTATCTTGCTCCCACTGTCTTCTTTTGAGAGATATTCTTTCTCTAAGAAGACAGCTCTTTTTACGACAAACACCCTTTGATCGTTGGGCTGATAGAAGTAATATCCAAAACTTTCTTTTGGATATCCCACAAATCTACATTTCTCTGTCCTGGAATCCAGTTTGTCTGGATCATGTCTTTTGACATGTGCAGGACAACCCCAGACTCTAACATGCTTAAAGTCTGGTTTCTTTCCTTTCCATATCTCATATGGAGTGGAAGGTACTGACTTACTAGGAACTTTGTTCAACAGATATGCAGCAGTCAACAGTGCATATCCCCATAAAGAGATTGGAAGTTTGGCATAACTCATCATGGATCGTACCATATCTAATAGAGTACGATTTCTCCTTTCCGATACACCATTTAACTGAGGTGTATAGGGAGGAGTCCACTGAGACAAAATACCATTATCCTTAAGATATTCTGTGAATTCTATACTTAAGTATTCACCCCCTCGATCTGATCGAAGAGTTTTAATACTCTTTCCAGTCTGGTTCTCAACTTCGTTTTTAAACTCTTTAAATTTCTCAAAGACTTCTGACTTATATTTCATTAAATATATGTAGCCATATCTTAAGAAATCATCTGTAAATGAAACAAAGTATGAGTAACCACCTATAGCATGAGTGGACATTGGACCACATACATCACTATATATTAGTTCTAATAAGTCCTTAGCTCTTTCTCCATGTCCTGAGAATGGAGTTTTGGTCATCTTTCCCATGAGACAAGCATCACAGGTTGCAAATGATTCATAATCAAATGGATCAAGATATCCATTCTTTTGCAAACTTATGATCCTATTCTCATTTATATGACCTAGCCTACAATGCCATAGGTACGATTTATTCACATCCTTATCTAAGCGTTCAAGAGAATTATTTACCAGACAAACATCATATGAAATATCAAGTAAATATAATCCATTCAATAAATATCCTGAAGCAAACAATTTGTCTCCTTGATAAATTGAACAACCTTTATTCTCTAGCTTCATAGAATATCCTTGTCTATCTAAACATGAAATAGATATGATATTCCTAATAATGGTTGGAACATAATAACAATCTATCAGTTCCAAAAAGTCTCCTGACGGCATCTGAAGTCTTGCTGTCCCCACAGCTAACGCAGCAACTTTTGCTCCATTCCCGAGCCTCAGATCCACGTCTCCGCGGTTCAATCTTCTTTTACTTGTTAACACCTGCAAGTTATTGCAGATATGAGAAACACATCCAGTATCTAATACCCAGGATGTTGATTCTCTATAAGACAAGTTAAGATCGATCATGAGAATACCTGAAGCTTCACCAAGCTTCTCCTTTGCTTTTTCTGCAAGATAAATCTTGCAGTTTCTCTTCCAATGACCTTCTTTATGGCAGTGGAAACACTGACCTTTATCATTGACTTTAGCTTTGTCCTTTTGTGCCGCCGGTTTGCTTTTCACTTGCTTCTTAGGCTTACCTTTCTTAAAGGTCTGTCCAGCTTTTCTTTTCTTGTTGGTCTTACCAACAAGCATTACATTTGGCTTATCTTTCTGGATAGTGCCTTCAGCTGTCTTCAACATGTTGAGCAGCTCAGCTAGTGAAACTTCAATTTTGTTCATATTGAAGTTGATAATGAATTGTGAAAATGAATCTGGAAGGGACTGTAGGATTAAGTCAATGCTCAGGTCATTGTTCATAACAAAGTCCAGCACAGCAAGCCTCTCAATCCACTCTATCATCTTGAGCACATGAGTTTGCACAGATGTGCCCTCGCTCATTCTGGTCCTGAACAATTTCTTAGATATCTCATACCTTTCTGTTCTGGATTGTTCACCAAACAACTCTTGTAGGTGATTCAGAATGGTCTTAGGTTCCATGTTATCATGCTGTCGCTGCAGTTCATTATTCATTGAACCGAGCATATAACACTGGACCTTGACAGAGTCCTCCTTCCAATTTTCATACATCATTAATTCATCTTCGTTAGCATTATCACCGGGTTGCACTGGATCTGGTTGATCCAGGACATAGGCTAGCTTTTCGCACCTGAGGACAATCTTTAGGTTGCGTAACCAGTCAATGTAATTTGGTCCCGTGAGTTTATTTGCATCAAGTATGCAACGGAGGGGGTTAGGTGACGACATAGCAACCTACATGGAAATATATAAAATGAGCAGATAGTTCTTAAAATCAGATTTAGGACTTTTAATCTAGATTTATGCTCCCACTATTTTTCGGCGATCTGTATTACCCTCTAAGATACAGAACGGGAGATTCCGGTGATCTCCTAGTGGGGATCAGAATCCTTCGGGCAACATGCATGTGACCTTGTGGTAGCACAACAAATCACATCAAGTCCCTTAGGCAGTCAACTCTTGACAGTTGCAACGATTGCAATATCCGATCGATTTAACCCCTGAATCAGAATGACCTTGTGGTAGCACAACAAATCAATTTGATTCAGTTAAGTTTATCCATCATTACTTAGATGACATGAATTCATAGTGCAATCCTTGTGGTAGCACAACAAAACTACACTATTTGTCCACTCATCTTAATGACATCACATGTCGTAGACCTAGTTTAATTTCTAAATCAAACAGACCTTGTGGTAACACAACAAATCCGTTTGAGATAAGAATTATCCTAAGATCTATAATGATGGTGGGTTACGTGGATTATTCTTAATATCTCACGTTTACAACTTAAGTTTTAAAAGAGGGTTTTGATTTTGATTTGTAAAAAATCGTGCTATCAATAGTATTTCAATTTGAAGTATCAATATACTAAATAGAAATATATATATGATAGCATAGTCCACAAATATCACATATGTGCAGAAAAATTAAATGGGGATGATCATGGACTGCTTAAACTACTATGGAATCATCGGAGCCAAACGATGATCCATAATAGGATCCTAATGTGAAAACAGCAACACTGGTTCCATTTGATGCGAGTCCTCCCTCCAGAGGTGTCTTCAGAAGATCCCGTCCTCTTAGCTTAATCCAATACATTTGAATATGAAATTCAGGATTCGCAGGTCCATAAATGTACATTTAAACAATTAGAAACGTTGATCTTATCAAGGGGAGTACAATCTTATAGGAAGGTAGAAAGTACACTTGGATTAAGAGAGAGGAGGACACGCAGGTCCTATTTAAAATACCAAATGAAATGAGCATCGCATCCATTCACATCATTCATCACATGAAAATACTAAGTCCATGATCATCCCACCATAAAACACATCACATGCATCACAATCATCACATAATTGCTGTTTGGTATTAAATTTTATAAATATAAAATTATAATATCAATTAGTTTTCGAAATAACATTTATTTCAGCATTATCAATAATATTTAAAACATTATTGACAAATAAACTAACTAAACTATTCAGTTAATCTAAATAATTATTCAAACAATTTGAATGGCAAAGTGTAATCAAGTTATGCATGAATTTAGTTTAAAACAATTTTAAACTAATTAAATTAACAGGGAATTAATTATTTAAAACAATTTTTAAACAATTAACTAACACCCATTAGTTATTAAGCCCTTTAATAGACTAACAGTTATTAAACACTTTAATAAACTGTTAATAATCATAAAAAATTAATTAATAACACTTATTAATTATTCTTATAATTTTCTGTTTTAAAACAATTTTAAAACATGCATAAATGGGCTAAAATTGGGTTTAAAGGGGGTTAAACAGGTATTTAAAAACCATTTTTAAAAAACTGAAAATGGGCCCAGCCCATTTGGGGCCCAATGGCCCGGACCCAGGCCCCCTGGCTCGGCCAGGGTCGAACCCTGGCTCAGCCAGGGTTGAGCCCTGGCTCGGCCAGGGCGCACCCTGGCTTGGCCAGGGCCGCACCCTGGCTCGGCCAGGGCGCCGCCCGGCCCCGCCCGGTCCGACCGGTTCGGGACCGGGCGGTTCGTCCCGTTCGACCACGCTCGACCGGCCTTCTGCATCAACAGAAACCTGCAACCCTAAACGTGCAGGCCGGCGGCTGCAGGGCGGTGGCGCCGGCGGCCAGCCCCCCCCCCCCCGGCGGCGGTGGCCCCGGCCGGCGGTGCCCCCGGCGCCGGCGACGTGCCCGGCGCCGGCAGGGCCGCCGGTGACCGCCGTTGGGGAAGAAATCAAGCCCCAAAAATCCCAGAAAATCTGATTTTCAGGTTTTTAAATCCGACTTTGGGCTCGATTTCGAGGACCTCCAAGGGCATTCTGGTGCCGATCTCCATGCCCAATGCGAAGTGGTGACTATCACCAAGAGATCTAGAGATTCGGCCGGCCATCCCAACACTTGGAATGTACGTACGAAGCTGCCGAAGTACCCCGGTTCATCATCACATGAAGAACTCCGAAAAACCCAAATAAAAATCCGAAAAATACAGAAAAATAATCAAATCGATCGTGATCATCATATGAACACTAATCTGTCATTTTTAATCGGATTATACTCAAGAACACGTACAATACGGGTTCTTCACGCATAACGAGAAAACACACAAAACGGTGCCGTTTTACAACCGAACCAGCGAACCTGGCTCTGATACCACTGTTAGGAATCGCCATGAACGCAGCGGAAATAAAAAAATGATTCCTTTTGCATCGGTTGCTGGGGTTGTAAAACGGACATTAAAATAACGCGGGAAGAACAGTTCTTCACCTTTGCGGGGTTTCGAATCTCCCGTGGATGATGCCGACTCGGTAATCGCGCACGCGCACGATCTCTAGAGGTATCCACACGAGTTCCCGCAGCAGACGCGATTTCCTCCTCGACTTGAGTGCTCCGACCAGATCTCAGATCCACCATGCGCGGAGAGAGACAGATCCACTCCGAGAAGAAGAGAGAGAGAGGAGAGAGAGAATCTGGGGAGTAAAATTCGTCCAACTAACTTTTTACCACTCCCCCTTGGCCCTCCTTATATAGAAATAAGGATAAGCACAACAGTTAATCCTCATGATTATCCAAGAGTTTGGCCTTGGATAATTCTCCATTAAATCTTCATGTTTATCCTGCAGCTTTTCACAAAAACCCAGATAAGCATGAAATTTAACATCTCTCACCGTCTGACGAGAACTCTTATGTGTGTGACCCTCCAGGCCCGTATATCAGTCCGGTTGCAGGCCCATTAAACTTAGAACTGTTTCTTGAGTTTAATATTTATTAATTAACATTTAAACATCACATGTTAAATGATTAATTTAATAAACAAGTAAATTATCATCCGATGATTAATTCACTTGGCCTTCTGATCATGAACAGCACCAAACACTACCTCATGATCCCATAAGATATAAGGGATACTGTTCCCTTCAATTGAACCTTTCCGTCTGCCGATACCGCACAGATATAATCCTTCACTCATGTAATGTCCCGATAACGCAAGGGTATGGTTTTATAGTCAAACCCTCTATCGCATTATCCAGATGGATTCCAGTACACAGTTAATATCTTAGAAAGACATCTCTTTCATTTGACCCTGGCCAGGGATTTCTGTGTACACATCCATGGGACATTCTCTCTCCAGTCTTATACCAAGAGTGAGTGATCCCTTGTTGTTCACTCAATTACCTTCGCAAGCTTTCCACTGTATCTGAAAGACCGATTATGGTGGGCTTAATGGTTAAAGTCCACGAGTCAGAGAATCAAGATACAATGGTCCACAAACAAGGTATCATTGGTGACTCAGGTTAAAGGACCAACTATGCTACTGCAACAAATGAATTCCCTGGTTGACTAATAGGTATAATTACCATCCAGGAATTCTTATTTGGGTCTGTTCAGTGAACTCATTCTCTAATGAGCACCCACTTGTTTGTCTTAGTGTCACCACACGAGTGAATGTGAGATCATTCACCCTCATCATATGAGCAGACATAACTTGTGTCGATCTTATCGGATATTTAATGTCCATCTCAAATATCCTATGATCGAGAACTATTTAAGACAATTGACTTAGGATATTGATCTCACTATCATGATCTCATTATGATTCAATATCCCATACATTTGTCTATGGACCTTCATTACGATAGTCGTTAGCGAGAACTATTAAATGAAGAAATAATTGCCTTTATTAATAATCTGAACTAGAATGTACAATGATTGGCTTTGAGGCCACCAAATTCTAACAATTCCTATAATTACGCGATATATATATGATGTTCGAGGACTTATGCAACGAGAGTTAAATCACAAGGGTAGTGGAATCAGAGGATCTCTACTGAGTCCATTTTGGTGTTACTCACCCCTGCGAGTTTTAAGTTAGGGTTCTAGGCAGGTGTAACGTGGAGGGTTCCATCCCGAGTTGCGCACCAACAACCACTGTTCTGGGGTATGTCCCGATTTAGTTGTTATTCCCTTTTCAGGCCTGTATATTTAATTATTTCTTTTCAGTTGGAATATGTAATTATTTGTTGTATCGAGTCGAATTGTAATAATTTTTAATTCCTGCATTTCCTTTACAATTCGATGTACTGTGGATTGTTTAGCTTGGTTTATTATTTATTTCTCAGACATATTGAGATCCTGGTTTATGGCCAAATTTTAATGATTCGATACCCAGTTAGTAATCGGATCTCCGATTATAGGGTGGCAGGTCGTTACAGTTTTAAAACTAAAAAATTATTTTTGAATTCCTCCTCCTCTTGTGAGCATTTTAGAATAATGAAATGAAATCTTTCTTTATGAAAATTGTTTCATAACACGAATTTTGCATAAGAAATTTAAAATTTTATCTCTACTTTTATGTTTTCACATAACATATGATTTGGATTCCTTTATATTATTGTCATGATTAGATCATGTAAATATGTCAAAAATAATTTTAGATGATAACATGAAATTATATTTTGAAAATATAATTATTCATCTTTAGTTATTTTAAAAATAAAAGTTATTTTTAATTTAATTGAAAATTGATCAATGGTTGATCTATTTATTAGGTGCATTCATGATACATGTGATGTATGTTATGAATGGTTGGATACCGATGATCATGGACTTCTAAAATTGGGTTGTTTAAGTTATGGATGGATGTGTGTGATGAATTTGGGAATGGGGTCTACACACCTCCCTCTTTATCTCATATCTAATTTGTATATTCTATCTCCCTTCGAAATATATTCCTCTTGACTACTAATCAAGGTTTCTTATAATGTTAATGTAAATTTTTGTGGGTATGCGTACTCAAATTTATTTGATGTAATTTCTAGATTAAATCTAGAATATGGTCGATTTGATTGATGGTACAAGATGCAAGAGGACCACTGGAAGATTCATCGCAGGGAGTGGCACACGTTTCATAGAATGTTAGATTAATTTTGGATTACCGTTTAGGTCCGGTAAATCCAATTTAGACATAAGTCCATGATCATTGGTTAATTTCATTATTGACATATTTTAGCATGTTAGATCTTCTGCTACGTCAGACATATTATCTATATTCGCTATATATATGATATATTCCAACCTTATTTAATCTGTCAGTAGCATTATTATGATGAGACCTTAAAATATTTAACGAAGAAATCCCTTGATTCGAATTCAAGTTAATTAACGTAAGTAAATTGAGAATACGACCCACATGGCCCTCCATCATAATGGACAAAAGACTTATTTTTAGTTAGGACTTGCTTATTGAGCTACCTAAAGGCTAGCCTAACAAAAGGATAAAAATTTAGTCTATGATTTTAGATGCCTCACCTTGGGGTGGAGTCTGAATGTATCTTTGTTGAGCTACCTCAGGAGATGCATCCTTAATTCATGCTCATAGGGTTACGATGGTTGAACTTGACCAAATATTCATAATTTGTTGTGCTACCACAAGGTCATGATAATTTGGAAGTCAAACTATCGGGATTTGCAAGGACTTGCAACTGATAAGGGATGTCTACCTATTAAGAATTGTATAGTTTGTTGAGCTACTTCAAGACTATACACATTATATGAATAGGGTCTCCGTACCCACTAGGAGATCGTCAGAATCTCCTGCTTCACATAATGAGGGTTATGTGATTCGTCGAAAATTAGTGAGAGATTACATTAATCTTTCAAATTTTTATTTTTAACATAATTAAAACTTTAAATATCTACATACTTATCAAAATTTATATTTTATCTCCACATATCGCAATCATGTCATCGATCAACCCGTTCCGTAGCAGACTAGATGCTAAAAAACTTATAAGCCCAAACTTTATTGATTGGTTGACGAACGTAAGGATAGTCCTCACCATTAAGAAAATAGCTTCGAGGAAGTGCCTGACCTCGCCGAAAACCCCTCAGGAGTTGAGAGGGAGGCTAATAAGAAATGTAGGGAAGATGATGTCCAGCGGCGATCTCTACATGTATGGCAATCGTTTATTTCAAGATCAAAATACAATAAGAAGTCATAAACATAGGATTAAAATGAATTTCTTTCATTTATTCATTGAAACTACTATATAATTTTTTGACCTTTATCAATATTTCATTCCAAGATTATTGTGAGTGTTCAAATTAGGGGTGTGATTATCATGAAAATTTATGTTATTTAAGTGACAAATAAACCTATTAAAAACTAAGTAAATGTGATCGCCAGAAACTTTTAACTAAAAAGTTTCAAAAGAAAAAATTGATCGCCTACCTGTTTTGGAATTGGGAGATGTTGAAGTCCTTGATTCCCCTCCTTCAACCGGCTGAAGAAAGAGAGCCTTTCTGACTTTGTTCTTGCTTTGGATGTTTATGGGGCTTTGAGGATCGTCCAGATTTCCTTGTTGTTGATTCTCTCCTCTTGATCTTCTTTCGTACCTTTGAACCTTGCAAAAAATGTAGAAAGAAAGAAAGAACAATAAGAACTCAAATAGATGTAGTATCTATCCCAATAGAAATTTTGATCATGCAACTTAAACAAAGAACTCACTTGTTTTGATGGTCTTTTAAACCCTTAAATAAATAAGTTTGAAATTATGCTAGTGAGTGTGTGTTGCAGGGAGTGATGTGATGAATGAGATTTTGAACTAATATAATGACGAAACCAACATATATTAATAAAAAGAACTAATTTGGATGGCTCCTGGGAAGCCTTGGTCTTGAAAGCTCTTGAATGGACGAAGAACGGATGAAGAAAGGATGCAGACTCCTGGAAGTAGCAACGCTTCGATCCTTCAGCGTTTGGACGTCGTCTCTCTTAAAGAATCACTTCAATAATCACCAATTATCACTATCATCACTATCTTTTAATGACCAAGGGGTTGGGTATTTATAGGCTTAAGTTCACGCATCCGCGGTTACTAACAGATTAACATGAAAGATTTTGAAGTTAATCCAATTAAGAAATAGATAAACACAGTCTAATTCATCTTTATCTATAATTATCTAAAACGCGTCGCCCATAGGAGACGTCTTTTAGCTTAATTAAGATAATGATGAACATCGGGAAGAAGAAATAGAAACACATTATGAGACCTAAATGGCGTCGTGCACGGTAAACGTCTTTTAGTTTATTAATAAATTAATTAAAAATAAGATTTAAATATCAAAATATGAATAAACTTTAAATGGCGTCTACACATGTCGACGTCTTTTAGACTTTTTCATATTTGATTAAAATCTGAGTTAAAATCAATTTCTTTAATAAACTTAAATTATGTCTGTCTGACTGATGTCATTCAGATAATTAATTCAGAAAGAATAATAAAAATTAACTAATGATTAAATATCAAACTATTTTGAGGCATTATTATATGATATGAAATTTACTCAAAATGATGTCAAAATTAACGTGTCCACAGCTGCCTCACCTTGGCATCGTCTTTGCAAAGGAGTGAAATGAAATGAAATGTACTGAAAAGGTGATGCCAAGGTGTGATGAGACACGCTCTCAACATCACATAATTGTAATTTTTCTCAAAATCATCAATGAAGATAACTCAAGGAGATCAATGGAATCGATCCTGCCTGGATGAGATAGACAAGGAAATAAAATAAGGTCGATCAACCTCCACGATTGGGAAGTACCCCAGGTCATAGACACTACAGGTTTCATCATGGGGAGCAATTGCCAGCCAATGTGGACGTGTTGCAACCATGATGGATCTTAAAAAGAAAACAAGAATATTTGAGATAAAGAATCCAATAAAGGATAGAATTCCAAGGATATCTTCGAGCGAACCTCAAAGATAATCAAGATACTCAATTCAGAATGGAATATTTCATATCATGTTAGAATTATTTGATCAATGGTCTGAAACTTAATCAATAATTAATTCTTATCACAATTATATCAAAGTCCTGCATGCTGGGCTAAAAGAAAAATAAAATATAAATTAATCAAGGATAATATTGTTAAATTGTCATTAATGAGTCAAGATACCAACTCTTGTAATTTAATGCTAAGCCGAAGCTCGTTTATCCACGCACTGTTTTACAAAAGTGGAACCATCGTCCTCACTAATTAACAATCCAACGGCCTATCCGTGCGATTAAGAATTCTCTGGAATTATCACCGTTTTTGTTGAAGGAGAACTCAAATTCCAGTTTCATCAAAACCACAAGGTCCTTGACATAGTCTAATAAATATTTAACATATAGTAATGATGATATGAAAAAGTACAAAGGATAGAGATAACCGTCTTTTTAGCCACGGTCGGGACTCATAAACTCCCACAGTGGGATTTTTTTTTGACATTCTCAGCTTCTTTTGGATTTTCCTGAATTTCCTACACTTAAAAATCATCAGTAACTTCAAACAAGTCATCATCTAAGCATGAAATCTGTAAAAATATTGAATTTTGGACAAATAACAGAAAAACCCTGAAACGCGTCGTGTCGCGCCAACGCCATTAAGTCCAATTAAAACACGTCGCTGTTCAACGACGCCTTTTAAACGCAGAAACAGGTTCTGGCTAACTTCTACCCGGATTCCAACTCTCTCTATGCTCATCCCTTCTCCAATTCGGAAAAGTCTCTTTAGAATCACAAATCCTTCTATATAAGATTCATTAACTTGTATCAAGGCAATTCCAACACAAATCTAGAGATTGAAGCTAGAGATTTCCTCCAGAGTTTAAGGATTTTCAAGGTTTTAAGAAGGAAAAGCTTCAAGAACAAGATGGATTCTTCAAGCAAGCGGGTGAAGAAGACGCTAGAGAAGCTCTCCAACGTAAAAGATCATCTAAGTGGAAGAGATCCTAACTTCCAAGTAAGTTAAATCCTTTCTTCTTTCAATCCTTCTTCTTCAATTTCCCTTTTTTCTCCATGTTCTTCAAGTTCTTTATAGCAATTTCCCCTTCTATTTTCTAAGCATATCCTTTGTTTTCCGGTCCGAGAAAATTCACATCTCTTCCTTGGATTCGAAAGCTTGCTAAAAGTATCACTATTTCCATGTAATCTTTTGTTTCCAAGTGGAACATCCAAGGTCTAGTAGTTCATGCAAAGCATTACAAAAGCTCAAATGTGGATTGGGCGGCTATGGGTGCTTTGATTGAGTTGTGGCATCCTCAAACCCATACTTTTCTTTTTCCTAAATTTGAATGCACTATTCTCCTAGAAGAGGTTGAACTTCTATTGGGCCTTTCCAAAATCAAGTGGAACAACAACAATGAAGTGATCCAGAATAAGATGGCTCTGATGAGGGAAAAGATCACAGGTCAACAATTGTTGATGAAGATCATGAAGGATCTAAAAGAAGTTAAATGATGCCTCACTAAGAAAGGAATCAACCTTGCAAAGCTAGCAGAGTAGACTTTATACGAGATTGAAGATCTTAGAGAGGATGACACTGAAAACGTGATGAAAGCGTTCACCACGTGCCTAGCTGGAGCTTTATTCTTTCCTGCTCAAAATAACATACTAGAAGATGATCAAGTCAGTGCAATCTGCGAGATCTTTGAGGGAAGATAGATTGGTACTGCAATCTTAGCTTATCTCTACAGTGGGTTTTCTGCAGCATTCATTGGTCAGCCTCCTTATGGTTGCATGCTACTCTTCGCTCTGTGGGTCGAATTGCACTTCAAGTTTGAATATCACAATAGAAATTATGCAAGACTATCTCAAATATCAGAATAGCCATATCTTCCATATTTTCAATATTGTGAAATTCAATGAGAAGATGATCAATCGAATGCCAAAACTCAAGACTCGAGCTGACTGGAGAGATTATCTGAGAACAATGTCATCAAATGGGTTCGACTCTTCACCTCTTTCTCTGGTAGGAAAACCAATTCGAGTGCGCCGCGCAGCGGGTGCAGAGCTTAAACTGATCGAGGCAACTGAGTTCGTGCTGTAAAATCCTCATCGATGTCATATTCAACTCAGCCTGCCTCACTATGAATTCCCTAAATTTTTCCATACATCTCCAATCAAGAAGCGTGTCTTGGAATCCGATGAAGACTTTGAAGCCACTGAACTTATAGTCACACTGTGGAATATTAGCTGCAATTATCGTGTAAAATCGTCTCAAAAAATAGATAGAGGATTATCTTATCCATATATAATGGGACTTCGGGAATTCCTTCCTTGATTGTTCTCTTTTTTCCCTTTTATGATGTAATTAAGAATTTATTTCAATAAAGAATCTTTCCTTTATGTCTTGAAATCCATCCTTAAAGTTCTGTGCTTGTCCAAGATTTTTTCTTGAATAAAAACTTGATTTTTTCTTTAAAAGATTTCAATTCGGATTTACTTAATGTAAAACGCGTCCATTCAGGAAGACGCTTTTCAACTATAATTCATTTTTTCAATAAACAGAGATTAATCCTTAAAATCCCGAATTATACTTAAAACACGTCCACACATATAGACGCCTTTCAATTAAAAATCCTTTTAAAAAAACAGAACTTAATCCTTAAAACCCGAATAATCCTTAAAACACGTCCACACGTATAGACGCCTTTCAATTAAAAATCCTTTTCAAAAACCAGAATTTAATCCTTAAAACCCGAATAATCCTTAAAACACGTCCACACGTATAGACGTCTTTCAATTAAAAATCCTTTTCAAAAACCAGAATTTAATCCTTAAAACCCGAATAATCTTGAAAACACGTCCACACGTGTAGACGCCTTTCAATTCTCTTTCTTACTTTTCTCCAGAATTCTGCCATTAATTTTGTGATTAATCCACTGAAACGCGTCATGTTCCTTGGACGTGTTTAATCATCATGCCTTGTACGGCTCTGACCAGAATTTGTGGTTTAAACTGAAACGCGTCGCGCTGTGAAGACGCCTTTTACTCAATTTCAAACCCCTGCCTTGTTGCCTCAGCTTATGCGCCTTGAATGGCGTCGCTGTATCCCGACGCGTTTCAACTTCTCCAAACAGAAACCGCAAAGGTCCTTCTTTCTTCCTCATTCTCCCAAACTTCACTTCTCTCTCCCGTCTCTCCGGCGACTCCCTTGTCCCTCCGGCGACCATTCACGATCACCGGCGACTCCTCTCTCCGGCCATCTTCATTTCCGGCGATCACCTCCTTCGCCGGCCATCTCTTTCTTCTCTAAACCTCCTCTCCAAGCTCCACCTCTCTTCCTCTCAAACTCTTTCTTGGAACGTCATGGAATACGGGGGACCTAGCAAGGCTAAGGTGGTTGCAAAATGATGACGAACCGCCTCTCTCTCGGTGGTGCCGGTGCAAGAAGTCCACGAAGAGGCGCCGGTCGACCTCACGGCGATGGTGGGGTTTTTAGAAGAAGAGGAGGCTCCACCCGCGGCCATGGCCGAGGAAGAAGGAGGGGAGGACGACCTCCACCTGGTAAGCTTCCTATGGATTGAATGGGATGAGAAAAAGAAGGAGAAATGGGTTCTTTAGAGGAACCTGAAATCGGGTTTGAATGGCGTCCATACCAGGTAACGCCTTTCAAAGGGTGTCGCCATGGTCCGACGCCATTCAAGACAAAATTCAATTTTTAAATAGGACAGAAAATAAGTTTAAATGGCGTCAAGAATGGTGGACGCCTTTCAATGGGCGTCCATCCTGACAGACGCCTTTTAAAAAAAGAATATGTTATTGATTTTCTATTTATTGACTAATAAATTTTTCTTGTTTTATTTGCAGGGGACGATGAGGGCCAAAATCTCCTGGGACTTAGTTATAGGAGCCTACAGAGGACTCCCGGATTTCCAGAAGGCACGCCTTTACCGAATGGGATTCGGCGAGATCTTAGACATCGAGCCATTTTGGCTCGATCTGGTACTGCTGCAGGCACTCAGGGAGCGTTGGCATGCAGAGAGTCGGGCATTCTTAATGCCCTGGGGCCACATGGTCTCAAGTCTGGAGGATGTGGCCATGATCACTGGCCTTAGAGTAGAGGGCCTACCGGTAAGCGGGGTGACTTACCCCGATTACCATGGGATGGCTGAGGCTTTGCTAGGGATAGAGGTATCTACCCTAGATAGGGAGTCTAGGATAGTTCCTAGGGTGGAGGTAAAGGCCGCTCTAGGACTAGTAGAGCCCCGACGTCGGTCTGATGAGACCTGGGCAAAGTTTAGAGATAGATTAGCTGAATCTTCTGTTGCTATCTATTATAGTGACCCTAATCAGGTAGAGGAGATGGATAGGCAGCTCAGAGTCTTTTTAGTTTTTTTCTTTGGTCGGTTGCTCTTCGGTACGAAGGGCGACCACATCCACTGTAGATTTCTTTATCTGTTAGATGACCTTGACCGCCTTCACGAGTATGCCTGGGGTGCGGCCCTCCTGGCCCATCTCTTTACTGATCTTTCCGCAGTCACTCCGGACCGCGAGACCACCATCAGCGGCTTTTCGCCGTTTCTTCAGGTATAACTTATTTTATTATTTGTTCATGATATGAAATGCAATGATATGATGCTTTTCTAACTTACATGTTTATGCATGCAGGTGTGGAGCTATCTCTACTTTCTGCTCGGCAGAGCGAGGACTGTGAGGCTGGACGCTGTCCCTTTGGCTCGCCGCTGGTAGCCCATCGTGGACACGGCCCCACAGAACCATCAGCTGACGGCCCTTCGCCGTCAATTCCTTGATCATCCACAGCTCTTGGTGAGTTGTTAATTTATTTTATTTTGTTTATTAAATGTAATCTTTCATTAAATACAATTTACTTATATGAATGCATCTAACCTATATGCAGGTGATTTGGCGCCCATACATGGACATGGGTGAGGAGGGCCAGCCATGGGTGACGGCTGGCCGAAGGAGGTTTGGCAGGAAAATGTGGTTTCATTGCCTGAGCGAAATCGAGTCCCTCCGCCTCCGACTCGTCATGAGGACCCTGGGCCTCCACCAGGAGTGGGTGGACAAGGAGGTCCCGGAGGGCATAGGACGGAGCATAAGGGGCAAATAGGCCCTCATAGATTGGCGTGCCAAATTCCCTGAGCAATACGAGGATTGGCACTGCCGGGGAGTGCGAGTGGAGTCCCGTGCGGAGGATAGCACTACCTACCTCCAGCAATACCGGGTCCACTATGCCAATCAGTTACGGCTGCTCCGACCTCTCGATGTAACTATGACTTTCATGCTTCTTTCATTTTATTATTATCTTACTTTATATTTGTGAATGAATGTGTGTATGGGTGATATGCAGGATGCGCGAGATGCGGTCATTATTGACCTCCGGGCCCGCCTCCAGGATGTCGAGGCCCAGCTGGAGTAGGTCCAGAAGGAACTTTTTGATTTGGTATGTACGCATGCTTATGAATGATTATTTTAATTATTTAATTTCTTTTGACGATTAGCCACTAACAGTTGTCTTTTGGTGCAGCGAGCCGTCTACACTCAGGCGGCTCCCCCTTCACATGGAGCCTCATCCTCTGCCATACCTGTTGCTTATGAGGCCACCCTCGTTGACCTCCAGAGTCAGTTTGCCTCTGTTATCCATAGAGCTTCTATTGCGGAGGAGGACCAAGCTGCTCGAGTAAGTTCTGTTCATCTAAATTTGATTTTGATTTCTTAATTGCCTTAGACTAACAATATCTTCTTTTGTAGGTCGCTGAGCTTCAGGAGGCCCTTCAGAGGGCTGAGATTGACGCAGCTCGGGTCCGTGAGCTCGAGGAGCAGGTGGCCCGTCTCTCCACCGGGGATCTCGCACGACTCCAGGTTCTCCTGGAGATCTTGACTAAGGAGAGAGATCGCGACCGCCTTCGGCTGGAGAGTCTTCAGGGTTGCCTCTCCGTGGCAGAGCACGAGCGCCGGATGGTGGAGGAGAGATATCAACAAGCCCGCCAGCGGGCTATCGATCGCGGTCAGGCGAGTGCTTTCACAGCCAGCATCGCCATATCGTCCGGCCAGGCAGGGCCGAGTGCGATGGGACCACCTCCACCTCCCAACCGAGGACCAGCACCGGATGCTCCTGATGAGGCTCAGAGCCAATTTGATGAAGGGGCAGGGGAGAGTCAGCCATGAGGGCTGCATATGTATTTTTCCTTTTCTCTTGTGAATCTTGTACAAAGCACCTTTTGATATATATATGAGATCAGCTTTGTGTCTCATTTGTGTGATTTCCTTGGCTTTCATACCTATATCATGTACATTACTTAACAAACAGGTTAAGTATCTATTTAGGCTTACCCCCTTGCTCAGTCAAGTAACTGATCAATCAATCCTTTTCTTGATAGAAGGGTCAAGGGGCATAGCCTTTATTAACAAAGGTGATAATAATTGGACTAGAGGAAACAATAGAATAAGATGCAACATACAGACATGCAGATGCTCGCTAAAAAAATATGAAACATATCAAATGCAACAAGCAAATACTAATTGAAATATTTTTTATTTTGAAATATTCATTTTTGTTTGGGTTTTGGAACATATATATTTTTTTTGGATTTTCGAAATATCTATTTTTTGGATTTTGTGATATGTATTTTTTTGGATTTTGAAATATGTACTTTTTTGGATTTTGAAATATGTACTTTTTTTGGATTTTGAAATATGTACTTTTTTTGGATTTTGAAATATCTATATTTTTTCGGATTTTGAAATATGTACTTTTTGGATTTTGAAATATCTATATGTTTTTGGATTTTGAAATATCTTTTTTTTTTTTTTTTTGAAATATTTTTTTTTTTTTTGGATTTTGAAATATCTATTTTTTTTTTATTTTGGGATTAATGTGTGAACTAAGAGACCAGCATGGTACTCAGATCAAAAGAACATACTCATCTATTAACTTAATTCCCAAATTGTTCTTCAATAATCTAATTAGACCCACCGTGCTTGAACTTGTGTTTCCATTCGTGATCCCATTTGATGATTTGATCCTTAGTCAATCTAGGTCGTTCCTTAAGCTTGGAGTACGCCTCTTCAGAAAGAAAGGAAGAATTGGTTTAGAAAGCCCACGAAAAAGTTCCGGAGACCCAAAAAGATGTTCCTTTCTTACCCTAATATCTGTTGGGGTTCGGTCATTTTCTTTTCGGGGTATTTATCGACCTTGCATTCCCTTTTATTTCATTTCATGGCCTTGATGTTTGTAGTGTAGTGGCCTTTTGATTTGACATTTGGCTTTTGCCTTTTGCTTTTTCTTTTCTTTTTCTTTTCTTGGGATGGATCTCCCCCATTTTTTTAATGATGGCCTCCTACTAAGATGGCGGGTATTCTTGGTAGTCTATTCTAAGCCTCGTTCCGACATCGCGGGCCGAGTGTAAAAACAGAATATTGTTTGAAAAGAATGATTTGCACTTTACACCCTTAGTCAAGGTTTTGGTATTCCTTAGGACTTAGCATCTCTTGTTACTCATGACGCAAACGTGTCAGTATGTGTAGTAATGTGTTTGAATTAAATTATCCAGACTGATAAGGGAATTTGAGTTTCTAAATTTTCTGATTCCACTGGTCTTTGTACCATACTGATCGACTCTTTAACCTAAGGATAGTATTTCTTAAGATACAGACCATTCTAGGGGTGAGTTAACTCTTGCCCTTCTACATTAACTAAACGGTAAGCGTTACTAGGAAAAACATGGGATACAACATATGGTCCTTCCCAATTGGGTTGGAGCTTCGAACGCGGACTACCAGGTTTTATAAAGATTCTTTTGACGACCATTTTACCAACTTTGAACTTACGTTCAACGACTTTCTTTTGATAAAAACGTGCTAATCTATTTTGATATACTCTTGCATGATTCGCAGCTGACCATCTTTTCTCGTCTAAGAGTTCCAATTGAACAAGGAGTGTTGAGCGATGCTCATCAATGGAGAATTCCTTATTCAATTGTACTCTTAATGACGATATAAGAATCTCGTATAAAACTACCGCCTCCATTCCAAATGTTAAGGAATAAGGAGTCTGCCCAGTGGGTGTGCGGATTGAAGTTCGGTAGGCCCATAGAGCCTCAATCAATTTTTATGGCCATTCTGTGAATTTATTAGACTTGCACGTCTTTTTGATGATTTTTATTAAAGTCTTATTAGTTTCCTCTGCTTGACCATTGCCTTGCGGATAATAAGGAGATGAATGATGAAATGCAATTTTGTACCTATTGCAGAGGTCTTTCAGTTCTTGTGACACAAACTGCGATCTATTGTCGGTGACGATGGTGCTTAGAATTCCAAATCTTGTGATGACGTTCTTCATGATGAATTTGTAGACGGTTGATGCTTTGACTTCCGTGTACACTTCAGCTTCCGCCCACTTGAAGTATTCCGTTGCCGTGAGGATGAAGAACTTCTGCTTAATGCCGAAATCAGGATTGCCAAGGGGTCCAATGACATCGAAAGCCCACATGGAGAAAGGCCATAGGGAGGAAACAGGATGGAGTGAAGATGCAGGAGAATGAATCTTATCGGCATGAAGTTGGCACTTGACACACCTACGGACATATCCTATACAATCTTCTTCCATGGTTGGCCAATAGAATCATTGTCTAAGGATTTTCTTTGCTAACATTTGTCCATTAACATGGCCACCACAAACTCCAGCATGAGCTCCTTCCATGATCTTCCAAAGCTCATCTTCATCTAAACATCTTAAAAGAACTCCATCAAAACCTCTTTTATATAATGCTCCCCCAACTAGGGTGTATCTTTGAGCAACTCTCCTGATAGCCCTTTTCTCCTCAGCTGTGGCTTCTTCAGGATATGATTGATCTTCACAATATTTGGAAATTTCGTAGTACCATGGTTTCTGCTCATCATCCATCTCTTCTAACAGCTCCATTAACATAATCTCTCTCTTTTCCACAATATTTCCATCTCTAAATTTCTTTAGCATCTTCTCCTTAATCCTAAGGAATGAGGGATCTTTCACGGCGGGTGAAAGACGCCAATAAACAATGATCGACTCGGATTATCTGCTGATTGGGAAATTGAGGGATGATGCAAGTGAAGCAAGAGCGTCAGCTAAGATGTTCTGATTCCGAGGAATATGGATGAAGATCAATTTTGTGAAAAGCTTTGCATAAGCAGAAGTGAGTTCTTGATAAGGCTTGAGCTTGGGATCAAGAGTTCAATATTTGGTTAACACCTGACGAAGAATCAATTGGCTATCACCCACAATTCTGAGTTTGGTGGCACCATGGAGATGAGCAGCCTCGAGGCCAGCAAGGAGTGCCTCGTATTCAGCTATATTGTTAGTGACTGGAAAGTCAAGCTGAAAGGCTTGTGGAATGGTGACACCTTCAAGTGATAATAGAACAATGTCGATCCCCTTTCCATGGGAATTCATAACTCTGTCAAAATGCAGAGTCCACATATCATCTTTGATTTAGTCTATGGACATCAGTTCCTCATCCGGAAACTCCGATCGGACTGGATCAAAACGAGGAAGGGGGTGATGAGCGAGATGTTCTACTATGGCATAGCCTTCGATCGCTTTCTGTTGAATGTAAGTGATATCAAATTGAGATAGAAAGCTTTGCCATCGTGCTAACCTATCAGTAAGGACAGATTTCTCAAGGAGAAACTTGATCGGATTCATCCTAGCGATAAGATGGACTTCATGGGATAGAAAGTAATGCTTCAATTTATGAACCACCCATACAAGTGCTGCACATGTTTTCTCCATCACTGTGTATCTCTGTTTAGCGGGGTTGAGAAGTTTAGAGAGATAGTAGGCTGCCCTTTCCTTTCCTTCTTCATCCTCTTGTGCTAGGACAGCCCCTACTGCATTATCCAGGACAGAAATATATAGTATCAATAGTTTGCCCGGAGATGGTGGTCTCAAAATAGGAGGACTTGCCAAATACTTCTTCAATCCATCAAACGCCTCCTGACACTTATCGTCCCAATCGAATTTGACTCCCGGCTTGGTGAGCTCGTATAACAGCTTACATCTTTGTAAATGCTGGGAGACAAAACGGCGAATAAATTGCAACCTCCCGATCAATCCTCTTAACTCTTTCAAGTTCTTGGGAGGTGGCATTTCTCTAATAGCCTTCACCTTGTTGGGATCGATCTCAATTCCCCGTTTACTGACAATGAATCCAAGTAATTTCTCTGAGGATACCCCCAATACACATTTCTTATGGTTCATCTTTAACTGATATTCTCTTGATCTTTCTAATACTCTTGCCAAAACATTAGCATGCTCAGCCTTAGTCTTAGATTTCACTAAAAAGTCATCCACATACACTTTTAGATCGATATGCATCATGTCGTGAAATATTGCCATCATAGCCCTTTGATAAGTGGCTCCAGCGTTCTTTAATCTAAAAGGCATGACGACATAACAATATGTTCCCCAAGGTATAGTGAATGATGTCTTTTCTTGATCTTCTTCTGCCAATTTGATCTGATTATATCTCGAAAATCCATCCATAAATAATAGGGTTTCATAGCCAGCCGTGTTATCGATGAGTACATCAATGTGCGGCAATGGAAAATCATCCTTAGGACACGCCCGGTTCAAATCTCGGAAGTTAATACAGATTCTGACATTCCCATCTTTCTTCATAACCGGGACTATGTTGGCCACTCATTGTGGATAGAGGACAACTCTAATGAATTTGACTTTATGTAACTTATCGACCTCTTCCTTCATCTTCAAAGCCATTTGTGGGTGGAATCGCCTTAACTTCTGTTTAACCGGGCTAGCTCCATCCTTTAATGTCAACCTGTGTTCCACTAGTGATGAGTCTAACCACGGCATATCCTCATAACTCGAGGCGAAAGTGTCCTTATAATCCTTAAGAACTTGTACCATTGCCTTCTCATCCATTTCAGAAAGATTCTTGCTAACGAGGACAACTTTAGGTTCGTCTTCAGTTCCTAGATTGATCTTTTTGGTAGGCTCTTCTATGGCAGCTGACGGTTCATCGAATCTTTTTACTCCACTGGCATATGCCTCAGCCGCGTCCTCGTCATCTTCCTCATCTTCAACAATGGGGTCTTTTTTGTGTATCAATTCATACACCCCATATCCATAATTAACTGACTCATCATCTACACAATCTTATGGCATCTTAATAGGATTCTCTAACAGCTGAGGGATCATAGAGCAAGAAAGGCATTTAAATGCTAAATCCTGGAGGTATCTATCTGGAATTCGTTTACCCTTAAATTTTTTAGACTTCCTAACCTGACTAACCTGCGTAGAACTAGGCTCCCTAACTTCGCTAGACTCCCTATCCTGTCCTAATGAGGACGAAGCAGAATGAAAATTATAGGATACATGAGGAAATACAGGAGAATCCTCCTGAGGGGAGAGGCAGAGTAGATCTAGAAGAGAATTTTGACCGAACGACCCCCGCGATGGAGTACAATCAGACAAGTAGGAAGTTTCCTCAATGAGTATCTAGGATAAATTTGTTGCCAAATTGGCGTTTTTTTTTTTGGAGAAAAGATGAATTAATCATAAAACAAGAATGAAGGTGAATAGGAGGAGAATGGGATGGAGGAAGCGGCACCAAGGCCAAAGGATGGGGGGGATCATACAGTAGTATGTCCCAGATTAAATCATAAATCCTTTCTAGATCGAGAGGAGGTTGAGGGATAAAGTCCCGTGGGGACAGGGTGATCATGATGGGCGGAGCCCCTGGAATATCTTCAGTAATGACCCGCGACCAAGTCGGGGTCAGAAGCAGAGTGCGGAATAAGGTATGGAGTGTGAAAATGTAAGAGGGATAAGTCCCCCTCCAAAGAAGATCCGTGGTATAACCAGCTTCATAGGGGTCATATGGCTCCCCTTTATCTGTTTCCTCAGACAGCAGTATTCTTTTATCAAAAATGGCACTAGGCCTTTCAATCAGTTCATCTATTTGTGGCAGCCACTTCGGCTATGAAGGATCCATAAACAATCTATTCAATGCAATATACATATCCCTTAAGTCAAACCATATGTACCATTCACACTCAGGGTCTTGAAATTTCCTCCTTTTCATTGGCCGCAGAGCCTCCAAGGACTGGTACGTCAACAATTCTGAACAATGTCTGGCCAAGTCTCTTCCATATATGTCATGGAGATCAAAACAGGAAGTAATGACCAATGTGTTATCATGACTGATCACAAGCCCCTTGACGAAATGTGTGTATAGGGTCCATGTTAAGGGGTCCCGACCTTCTTTGCATGGTGTAGACATTGTCTCCCATACCTTCTGGCCGTCTTCATTTTCTTCCTGCTAAGTAATGTCGTGCTTCACTTTTCTTGGCCTATAGCTCAGGCCATTTCCAGGTGTCCTTCGATTGTCCTTGAGGGGCGTGGTTCTGCCTTGTAATTGTGTGCCTAGGCCCTTTCCAGGCTGATAACCACCCTTCATCATTATTTTCCAACTAGGGGTACTCATGCACTTCCCCCGCTTTATGGCATCCAGTGGATAAGGAGTAAGAGTAGCGGCCTTTAAAGGATCAGCCACCGGACGGTAGACCTATAATACCAACAGAAAAGGTTGTCGGCCAGGTGAAGAAGTTGGCTCGATATTCAAGGAGTGAACAGCAGCAAGGATCGGCATGCTCGTAACTTTAATGATTCGTCCTTTGTAGGGAAATTTGAGGCACTAATGATTCATAGAGGGAATCGCCTCAAGGGTTTTAATATAAGGACAACCCAAAATAGCCTTCAAGGAAGGATCGATTTTCAAGATGTGAAATTCGACTTCGGAATGACATACAGGGCCTAACTCTACTTTTAAATAGACCATTCCCAGAGGGGAACGGGTGGAGTTATCCTATGCTGTAACAGAAATGGGGTTAGGCAGTCATTTGTCCTTGGGTACACCACATAGTTCAAGGGTCTTCGGAGGTAGGACATTAATTGAAGCCCCCGTGTCGACCAGACATGCATCTACGGCCTTCTTGCAGATATTGACCGTAATACTCAGAGCCATGCTCATGGCTGCTGGTGGTGCTAGTTCTGAGGCATGAAATAAGATAGAGGGCAGATCCCCTGAGGAACTAGTAGTGCGGCGATCTTCTCCACCGGCACGTCTTCGTTGACCATCACTTTTTGTAGGTATTCCATCAGAGCTTCCTGATGGGTCTTCGATCTCTTGATCAACTCCAGCACAAAGATTCGTGCTGGTGTTCTGTCCAGTTGTTTCAGCAGGTCATATTGAGTGCCTGGTGCACTCTCATCGTTATGCGCTTCCTCTGGCGACTGTGATGGGCCGTCTCTTACTGTAGATTGAGGAAAGACCTTATTGAAGATCCTCCCACTCCGGAGTGCATGTTCTTCAGTTGTGGAAGGGCCAGGTGATAACTTGAGCACTGCAGGGTTGGTAGATGGCGTAGATGGTGTGGATGGTTGGTATACGAGTGGTGGCGTGGGGTTAGTTGATGATGGCATGGTGCGAATGAGGGGTTTAGAGGGTTGAATAGTGGCGTGGTAAGTGGTTGGTGCAGTTGAAGTAGGGAATGGTATGCGGAGTAATGGTTTGGATGGTTGTATGGTATTTGGGTAGGCGGTGGTGGTAGTAGATGATGTGGGGAATGGTATGTGGAGCAGTGGTTTGGATGGCATGAAGGGTGCGTAATTAGCTTGCAGTAGGTTGTTTGATGGAGGTGTGGTGGTGTGGGGGGATAATGGGTTTAAGGAAAGTGACGGTGGTGACGGGTTAATGGGCGTGGGTAAACAGTATGCGGGTGTTGGTACTGGTGCGATGGTTACGGGTTGTGGTTTACGTATATGGAGGGTACGATGTAGTGGTTGTTCTGCGGTGCTCGGAGTGTGGCCTGTTGAATAAATAGAGGAAGAGTCATCTATCTTCCACTGCTGCCCTCGGTTAGCTTCAGACTGACTATTTGTCAAAATATGGGCAACTTGATTCTGGTTCTGGTGCTCCGGGAGTGGGTTCTGCACTATACCCATGTTTGGAGGTGCCGTTGCCTGTGTCGGCACTCTTGGTTGTTGTTGTTTTTGGGGTTGCTGCTGTTATTGCTGGGGCCTTCACGCCTTCAAGGTGGATATATACTTCCTCATTTCCTCCCAATCAATGCCTCCCTGCTCGTTGAGATCATGGATATAATCTCGAAATTTGAAGCAGGCATCTATTGTGTGTCCAGGTTGTCTATGGAAGTAACAATACCTGGAACTGTCGGCATTTTAGGGCCAAACTGTTTTTTCTCTTGGCAAAACCAAGGCATTGGCTGCCATTAAAGCATTAAAGATATCTGATAAGGATTATGGAAGGACTGGGTATTATGCCCTTTTCGGGCCTAGAGGCTTCCTCTGCTGGTTATAATCAGCAGGAAGAGGTACATTATGGTACGCCGGCGATACGCGCGGCTGGTACTGTTGTTGTTGTGGGGGCTGGTACTGTAACTGCTGTTGTGGCTGCTGCTGTAGCTGTTGTTGTGGCTGCTGGTTCGGCTGTTGTGGCTGCTGATATTGTGGATTTGGCTGCTGGGGTTGCTGATATTGTGGTTGCTATTGTCTGTAACCCTGCTGGTTCAGAGGTCTATAGCCTTGTTGATTCGGAGGTCTGTAACCTTGCTGGCTTAGAGGTTGTTGGGACTGATTGTTGTTCATGCTACTAACCTGCTCATGGGAGAGCGTGCCCTCAGTGGTTGGACCCGTACTAGGAGAATTTGGCACGGTTGACTTCCTAGGTGGAGGCCTGTTAGGTCAGTGAGGATCAAAGACACTAGAGAACGTAGCATCCTTGAAAGCGTTCTGACAATAGCACACCCTTTCATAGGGCTCTGCCATGCTGGTCAAGTTGTTCAGGGCAAGGACCAGTTTAAACTGAGGTGTAACATTGGAAATCAATATCTTTACTTACTCGGACTCAAACAGATGATCTTTAACTTTTTCTGTCATGCCCCTTCATCTATCAGCAAAACTGACGAATTCCTCGTCGGGCTTCATTTTTTCTGCTATCAAATCAGTAATGGATACAGAGGGTGCAACTCTGTCCTGGTATCGTTGAATGAATTTTCGTGACGCGATACCATAGTCCTCTACTTCAGATGGCTCTAAGGAAAAGAACCATTCGAGGGATGGTCCCTCCAAAGATTTCCTGAACAAAAATGCTAACGACCTCTTGTCGTTCTGCCAGAAAGATGACTCGTACATGAACTCCTTCAAATGAGTGAAGGGGTTACCAGTATCGTTGTATTTTCGGTACACTGGCATTTCGGAGGGCGACAAATGGAACACGGGCAAACTTGGCAGGTTAATTTCAGGTGCAGCTTTAACTCCCATCATTTTCTGAAAATTATTGAACTGCTCATCCATACACTCCATCCTTGCGAGCAGAGCTTGAGTCGTCGGATCGACTGGAGGAGGGGGAGGTGGAGGTACATGATAGGCCTGTTGCCTACAGTATGTGGGGCAAGGGGGACAATAGGGTTGAGGTCCGGCAGAGCTTCCGCCATGCTCGAGGACATTTTGGTAAGTAGGCGTCAGCGGCCTGACCGGTTGCCTCGAGGAGGACAATTGTAGCCCAGTTGGCCAAGAGGTTGAAACCTGAAGGCCTTCCATGGCCTGGTGAATGAAGGAAGCATGATGGGGAGGTGGTTGAGGAATAACAGGGAGAGCCACAGGATTTGGCTCGGCAGACTGCATGGGCGTCTTTCCCTTCAAAATAGACTAGATTGCCTCGAGCTGGTGAGGATCTAGATGGGAGGCCAGAACTACTAGGGCGTTGACCAGATCAGATGGATTGGAAGATGAGGGCTCATTCGGGTTCATGGCCCCCTCAAAGACAGGATTAGAAACCGCATGCACGTGCGGAGGAAGATCAGTACCAGAATTGTGTTGATCATGGACAAAAGGAGGAGGGATATGAAGGTTTTCCTCATGTTCAGATGGATAAGAATGAGGATAATGGGGGGCATTAGCATCTCCCCCATTTTCATAGTGATAAATGGATTCAAGAGGGGCATTAGCATCTCCCTCATAGTTGACCAAAGCTCCCGAAGCTATGCTCAAATCCCTACCTGATCGAAGTAACATGATGTCAGATTTTTTTTCAAAAATTTGCAAACAAGTTGTACAAAGATTAAGCAAACAAGTGGATGTTTAACGTTATTTCAGGATTCCTTGTTGGGTTATTTGGATTCAGTTAATCACAAGTTCACTCAACGGGTAGGATCCTAGTTTCAGTTCAATTTCTACCGTTATACTCTATGGCTTTCTCTCATAACGTTATGAAGAATCTATCCAGGACTTTGATTGGTACAACCAGCCCGATGAACAAGGAGGAATACCTTAATTTTGGGGACTTACGGAGGTCTTTAACGTCAACCACTCTAGTCTGATCTAGGGACCGACCCAATCAGAGAGAGGTGAGGACGTCAAGAATTGTGTTCCTATGAGAAGGGGGGTTAGCCCCAGTGCGTATGACCTGTGGCCGGGGTGGCCTCTAATGCTTAATACATAATGTGTAATAGCAATCAGATCAAAAATCTGAGAACTGAAGATCAAAGCAAGAAACTGTCTGAATCGTGTCGCTGTGCCTCGACGCTATTTAAAATAGAACCTTACTTTTCTCGCAGAAGCTCAGGAAGCAAATAGCAGAGAATTTAGCTTGAAAGGCGTCTGGGTTGGGCGACGCAGTATGAAACGCGTCGCTGTTCCTGGACGCTTTTCAAGTCGCAGAATGAACAATTCAGGAGGAATTTCTACATCGATTCCTCCTCAAACAAACAGAATAAAAGCGGTAACTAATTGGCTCATACAAATCTTTTTTTATTTCAATTTTTAACAGGATGATTTATCATGTAAACAACAAAACATTCAATCAATCACACATGCTTCTTATCACAATCACAACTCCTCAATCAATCAAACAAGGAGGGCAAGATCTTGTCGCAAGGGTATGCACGTGGTGCACGTGGGAATAATAACTAAACTAAAAACTCACCGATTAGTGAGGGCGTGTCGAGAGACACAGGTGGTGCACCGTGGGTGCCCGATTGATAAAAAGCAAGAATAAAGATTAAAAGATGGTGAGACCAAGTCCTATCGTGATCGCCAAAAAACTGTAAGTGCTCAAATTAGGGATGTGATTATCATAAAAATTTATGTTGTTTAAGTGACAAATAAACCTATTAAAAACTAAGTAAATGTGATCGCCATAAACTTTTAACTAAAAAGTTTCAAAAGAAAAGATTGAACGCCTACCTGTTTTGGAATTGGGAGATATTGGAGTCCTTAATTCTCCTCCTTCAGCCGGCTAGAAAGAGAGCCCTTCTGACTTTGTTGTTGCTTTGGATGTTTATGGGGCTTTGAGGATCGTCCAGATTTTCTTGTTGTTGATTCTCTCCTCTTGATCTTCTTTCGTACCTTTGAACCTTGCAAAAAAGGTGTAAAGAAAGAAAGAACAATAAAAACTCAAATAGATGTAGTATCTATCCCAATAGAAATTTTGATCATGCAACTTATACAAAGAACTCACTTGTTTTGATGGTCTTTTAAACCCCTTAAACAAATAGGTTTGAAATTATGCTAGTGAGTGTGTGTTGCATGGAGTGATGTGATGAATGAGATTTTGAACTAATATGATGATGAAACCTACAGATATTAATAAAAAGAACTAATTTGGATGGCTCCTGGGAAGCCTTGGTCTTGAAAGCTCTTGAATGGACGAAGAACGGATGAAGAAAGGATGCAGACTCCTAGAAGTAGCAGCGCTTCGATCCTTCAGTGTTTGGACGTCGTCTCTCTCAAAGAATCGCTCAAATAATCACCAATTATCACTATCATCACTAACTTTTTAATGACCAAGGGGTTGGGTATTTATAGGCTTAAGTTCACGCATCAACGGTTACTAACAGATTAACATGAAGGATTTTGAAGTTAATCCAATTAAGAAATAGATAAACACAGCCTAATTCATCTTTATCTATAATTACCTAAAACGCGTCGCCCATGGGAGACGTCTTTTAGCTTAATTAAGATAAGGATAAACATCGGGAAGAAGAGATAGAAACACATTATGAGACCTAAATGGCGTCGTGCATGGTAAACGTCTTTTAGTTTATTAATAAATTAATTAAAAATCAGATTTAAATATCAAAATATGAATAAACTCTAAATGGCGTCTACACATGTTGACGTCTTTTAGACTTTTTCATATTTGATTAAAATCTGAGTTAAAATCAATTTCTTTAATAAACTTAAATTATGTCTGTCTGACCGATGTCATTTAGATAATTAATTTAGAAAGATTAATAAAAACTAACTAATGATTAAATATCAGACCATTTTGAGGCATTATTATATGATATGAAATTTACTCAAAATAATGTCAAAATTAGCGTGTCTATAATTATCTCATAGTTTTTTAGGATTTTTTCATATATATCCCTAAAAAAATATCATATTGGAATATAGACCCCAACTCTCACATATTATCATCAATACCCTTGAAATCTTCAAGACTTTTATGTATACCCCTCAACTTGAACTTGATCACTCCCTTCGTAATGCGATGACTTAATTACTTGGACCTACGTTACTGGAGATCAAATAGCTTTGCATCGATTTTTTCTTTTTTTTTTGGAAAACAGTTTCATGACACATAAATTTGACACACATCCACAAGACACAAATTTCAAAATTTGTATTTGTTATTCATTCACCTTGAAATTTGTGTCGTGTCTAATGTCAAATGTGTGCCAAATTTCTGTCACAAAATTGTTTTCCTTTTTTTCCTACCGACTATTGGCAACTCCATAGGTTAAGGAAATGGGTATGAGATTGGTGGATCATTTGGAGAGAGCATGTGAGCCTATGGGGGGTTGGATCATGCCAATGGTACCTCTAGTTGAGGTAGTTGAGATTGACTTATCATTGCCATTAAGGTCTGGATTGCTTGCATGGTTTGACCAAATATTTCTCTCAATTGTTGGTCATTAATTGCAATGTTTGATTCCCCACCTTCATCATTAGGTTGTACACCCACTAGATCTTCCTCAACATATTTTGGGACAGAAGAGCTTTACTAAGCTATTCGTGCTCGAGATCGAGTTTGAATTGAACTTACATTGAGCGGACATCAAGTAGAGGTTCTCAATGAACATCCCGCATTGGCTCAAAGGATGAAGTACGAAAATTCACTCTAATTAAGAATATGAGATGGGTTATGGGAACAGTGAGAAAGAGTGTTAAAGTGGAAGATTATGCAGAAGATGAATATTGTTAACAATTATCACAATAGCGTGAATTTTCGTACACCCGTTAGATCTTCCTCAACATATTTTGGGACAAAAGAGCTTTACTGAGCCATTCGTGCTCAAGATCCAGTTTGAATTGAACTCACAATGAGGGGACGTCAAGTAGAGGTTCTCAATGAACGTCCCACATTGGCTGAAAGGATGAATTACGACAATTACACTGTTGTCAAAATAAAAGATATTCAAGTACGCCTACATATGCTAAAGAAAAAAAAATGCAAGAGATGACAACATAAAGTAATATACTGGTAAAGTGTGTGCTCATAGGTGAAAAAAGGATTAAAAAAAAAGACATGAAAATATAGATTAACAATGCGAGAAAGGAAATATAAGAAAGCAAGAAATTACGCTAGGAAAAGTAAACCTACAGATTGTATAAATAAAAATATGTAGGTGAAGTGTGTGATTGACATAGAGACAAATGATGCAAATGATTAGATTAGTTGCAAAATAAAAAAGTTGGCAAAAGGAAAATAATCGTGAAGTGGGTGAGAACAAGTAAGAATAAAAATGTAAGAACGTAAATTCACAATGCAGGAGAAGAAAGCAAAGGTTCTTTTTTATTTTTATTCTTTTAGATTTCATTTTTTCATTTAGAGTTAAACAAAGATTAAGCCCAAGGGTATTTCTGCCCTCTCAAGTGGTTTCGCACTCACCTTTAAATTTCTAGTAGAGAATCTTCAAGTAGAATTAAAAAAAAAAAGAAAAAAAAAAGTAAAAAGATGGCTAGACGATCAAGTTGAATATAAAAGATTTTGAAGAACATGACAACAAATTTGACTCCGAGGCTAGATCTTAACAGGGGTTATGGGTTTGTACTTCAGTTAAGTGTGTAGAAGGGGTTAAGCACCCACACACCCCCAAAATGGTCTCTACTAGTTTAACCAACTTACTAACAAAATGAATCTTATCAACTAGTGACAATATCGCTTTTGTAAAGGCACCAACTTACTAACAAAATAAACATTGTCAACTGATGATAAGATCCATTTGTGAATGACTTAAAGAAAAATAAAAGATAATCAAGAGAGAAAAAAGAAAAAGAGAGAGGAAGAAGATTATGTCACTAACTTCCACCGACTATCTGATACTTCTCTAACATTTGGATGATGAGAACTTAGACTCTATGAGTTGGACTAGGGTCTCTCTTCTTCTTTGATTTTTAGAACATGTAAAAACATGGTCTCCTTACACAACCCCTAGCTTAGAAAAATGAGTGGGATGGGATGCTCTATTTATAGGTAGATAGATGTCATAGTAACTTGATGATGTGGCATCACAAACTTGAATCAAGGAAGATCAGTAGATGAAAATGGTTGATATGATTTGAATGAGACATATAATTGGCTCTTAAAAGGGGTGAAACATAAGTCCAAAAAGAAGGATATGTAAGCATGTTGAACTTTTGACTTGAAAAAAAAAAAAGAGATGTGATATATCATTAGTTTTTAAAAGAAGAGAAGAAAGAATCCAAAGAGAAGGATATGTAGATATGCTTAACTTTTGACCTGGATGGAAAAAAGATTTGATATGTCATTAATTCTTAAAAGAAATGAAGGAATAGTCCAAAGAGAAGGACATGTAGACATGTTTAACTTTTGACTTGGATAAAAGATGATATGACATTTTATTAGTTCTTTAAAAGAAGTGTAAGAAGAGACTAACATATCACATATTTCATTTCGTCATGATTTAATAGAATTGTAGATGGGCCATCAGGCTACTATTGGGCCATGGGGCCATTAGGCCATTGGGTTATACTTGGGCCATAAAGCCATTGAGTCATTGGATTATAATTGAGCCATGAGGACGTTGAGCTATTAGGCTATAGTTAAGCCATTAGGCCATGATAGATGGAATAATTTACTTGGATATGTTGGGCTATTTGCATTTGGCCTGTTCGAATGGGCTTGCAAGTCTTAGATATGTCTACATATATTTTCAACATTAGATTCTTTTAAATAGATGTCTATTAGGTCTTCAATTTATGTCTATCTAAAATAGAATGTCTACAACATGTAATCTAACCGTATTTAAGGGTTGAAGATCTGAATCCAACCACACTTAAAACTTACCAACCCTAGTTAATGCGGAATTTGTATCTTACTACCGATAGTACATGTTTGGTAAACTTTTATCAATTTTGATATTTATATATTAAAAAAGTATTTTGTTATAATAGATTTGATACCTCTTAACTTGTATAAAAAATATTAGAACTTAGATGGAGTTTGGTAACAATTAAGTCTATTATCAGAAATATTATTTTCCTTTCTAATGTCTAACCTTGTGAACAAAAAAGTGCTGAAAATAATTAAGAGTTCAGAACGTTTCTTCTTTGATATATAAAGTTTACCTACGTCTGAATGTGAATTTTTTTAAGTCATATTTTTTGATAACTTGTAGTCGCCTAAAGGTAGCCCGTTTATCAAAAATTACCTTGCAAACCTAGAAATAGATATAATTGCAGAAAAACCTTGCTTTTTAATGTCGCCAATTCTACTCGTTGGACATATCAAGGATGTGAGACTTGAGCTCAACTTGTTCATCAAAAATTACATAGAAACTCTAGAAATACATATAGTTGTAAAAAACTTGGTTTTTTACATCTGTCCATTGGACATATCAAGACTGTGAGACCTAAGCTCGGCCTAATTTATAAAAAATTACAAAAAATTCTATAAATAAATATAATAGCAAAAAACCCTTGCTTTTCAACATTTACTTTTTTTAATATACTTTCAACTCAAAAAATGCATTCATAACATCTGATAGCAATGCAAAAAACAGTGCCCATGTTCTCATCTCTTTTTTTCCCTCGTGTCGCAAAGAAATAGTTGGATCTTTCTAATTGCCACTTATGTTTTGATCGTCACCAAGATATTTGACAAAATAAAAGGAACACCAGCCCTACCATTAAATAATTTCACAGTAGAAAACATTCCACAAGATCAGTCGTACCTATCCACAAATAAAGATACAAAAACACATCCCAAAACAAAATAGTTTGGACAAACTCACACTTTCTTAACTAGCTTTATATAGTCATTTTCAAAATTACATATCTCAAAATAAAATTATATAGTTTGAACATCCTTGTTCCTCAACTTGATGGCCTTCTTGGTGACTTCATAGGCTCATAGCTCCCATTCCTCATGGAGTTGGTACTGCAAAAAACAAAATATATCTTAAGATGCTTGCATCTAACAAAAAATGATGAACCCAATGAGTAGGCGAAATTATATGTGCATATTAGTGCCGTACAAAAAAGCAAATGTTGTTGCCTTGTTGTTAACAGAGAACAACTGGGTTTGGGTGGAAAAGGCCCATGCAGATTTTTGTTCTACCCTATGCTTCCACGAGGAATGGGAAAAAGTTGAATCTACCTTCACTTTTATGCAAAAAATCGACAAAATATTCCTTCATTCCTGTAACGACCCGCCATCTTATGACCGGAGACCCAGTCACTAAATGGATGTCGGCCCATTAACTGTAGGTTCACACCAGGATCTTATTCACACATCTGGAGGAGTAAGCGTTAAACAAGATTAAATATAACATTCACACGGACTACAAGGAGGTATAGTGCGCAGAAAGTAAATTAATAATGTCCGTACACAGTCCAACAATAATTACATGTCCAACAAATTAATTAAGTACAGGCAGAAGTAAAGTACAACAACATCGGGGCATACCCCGGAACTGAGATAGCTGCTGGTCCGCACACCAAGGAGAACGCCACGTGCCGCCACTCACCACGAGGTCCACACCTGAAAACCGCAGGGAGTGAGCCACACCAGAACTGGGCTCAGTAGGGATCATCCGATCCCTTGCCTCCCACTCACACACCCACAAGTGCAATTACAAAGATATATGGGAACAAGATAAGTAAAGCTGCAACACATTGCTCCTAAATTCTCGAAATAAACCACATGCATTTTGAATATAACATGCATATCTCAGAAATCATCCTACCAAGGAACCTACAACTCACGTCTCGGCAAAACGCGTAAACCACGTCTCCGAAAGTGGGAAACATCGACCCGCTGAGACCAAACAGTAACCCCTCGGATAGCACGCTGGCTACTCCGGCCCAACTGGCTCAGGTGGTTACTCCTTCCCCCAGCAGGAGTGACACTCCAAAGGTACCACTCCGACACCGGTACAAGCTAGCTAACCCCGGGGTTCACCAGGTGACCCTCTCCGCTAGGCGTCACCCTGCCACTGCTCCCGTCAGCGCTGTGTCCCTCCGCACCGACACAGGGTGTAGAACACTACAACTGTCACTCTAGGTCCACCGAAACAGAAACACGGCACGGTGCGATCTGGTCACAGAAGAAGTCCACGGTCGCACGACACCCAACATAGTGCCATCCGGTCACGAAGAGTCCATCACATCGAGTACATTAACAGCATGCATTAACCAACTATCTAGCAGTGTAAACACATTTTACTGGCATGAATTAGTGTTGTTCTGTCTTGAATCGCGTCGCCCAAGGCCGACGCCATTCAAACTCCATGTACAGGTTCATGTAAAACAGTCTTCAGAATCAGGCCTTAAAAGGCGTCGACACCAGTGGTCGCCTTTTAAAAGGCGTCGACATCCTCAGACGCCATTCAACACAGAAATCCGGAAATTCCAGAAAACATTAATCAGGGGATTTCTGCCTAAAAAGACGTCATGGTTACCCGACGCTATTCAAATCGCGTCGCCCACCCATGACGTCTTTTATCCCCATAATCCCCGAACTAACAGGCCCTCAGTCGGGGTGATTTCCGGCCTAAATGGCGTCATGATGGCCCGACGTCCTTTTGAAAGGCGTCGTCCATCCATGACGTCATTTAGCGCCAGAACCCTTAACTCGTGAGACCTCGAACGGGGAGGTTTCTGCCCTAAAAGGCGTCGTACTGCCCTGACGTCCTTTCTAAAAGGCGTCGACCAGGCACGACGCCGTTCGAACCGAGGGCTCTCCCTTAACCCCAAATATCCCGAAAAAGCCCCAAAACGGAAAAGGGGAGGAAGAGAAGTTGATCCACCATAAACATGCTACAAAACCACGTTCATGAACACGCCCATATCCACAAGAACGCCCCCTAAACATGCTTAATCTAGCCCAAACACATCATGTCAAGCCTAAGAAAACACGAGCACCATATACAAGGTTCGTCCCCCTACCGGATACTTGAACTCCTCCTGGCTCCGTGTCGCCGAACCGCCGCACCGCAGACCGCCGCCGGCACCCTCGAGGACGTCGCCACTCCGCCGGGACGTCGGCCGCCGTCCGGAGAATGGAACGCCGCGAAGGAAGTGGTGGTGGTAGAGGTGAGAGGTAGGGAGGTGTTGGAGTGGTGGAAGAGGAAGAAGGGGAAGGAAAGGGGAATAGAGGGTCGGAGAGGGCGGAGAGGGGGAGGAGAGAGAGAGTGAGAGGGTGAGAAATGAGGGAAAGAAAGGAAGGCTCGCGGGGTCAATCCGAACAATGGTAAAACGCGTCGACCTATCCAGACGCCTATCAGATGACAAGACGGGCCGTACTGACAGAAGCTCTGAAACGCGTCCACCACTACCGACGCCGTTCAGACGACAAGACTGGCACCGTACACTGACATCTCAGGGTCGCAGTCTGAATTGCGTCGTCCATCACAGACGCCTATCAGACGACAAGTCAGGGGCCGTACTCTCGCGGCCCGAAACCCACCCACGTGGCGTCCACGTGGCACAACAGCTAAAGACCTAAATGGCGTCCACCTAGCAAGACGCCGTTTGAAAGGCGTCGTGCAGGGTCGACGTCATTAAAGGGAAATTCTCAAGACCCCTCAAGGTCCAAATCAGGGGATTCCGACTCGAAACCGACCCGAATACCGAACCCGAAACCTCAGTCCTTACATTCTCCCCCCCTTAAAAGAATTTCGTCCCCGAAATTGCCTGCTACAAGCGACGAGGGCGAAATGCCTCCACAGCCAACTTGCATTGGAATTTACCAGAAAAGGTAGGGAACTGTTTCCCAGTATCTCAATCTCGTGCCCCCAGGTCGCCTCGCTCCCGGAGCGATACTGTCAAAATACTCAGTCCTCAGATGCAACCTTGTTCCGGAGGACCTGTCGCTAGTGATTCTCAAAATGCACTAGACACTCTGGAAAGGACAAGTCCTCAGCGACCTCAAGTCCTAAAAGTTCTAACACTTGCGGCGGATCCAGAACACTCCTCTGCAACGAAACATGAAACGCATCGTGCACTCCCGCAAGATTGAATGGTAAGGCTAGCTGGTAATCTTCCCTAATTCGAGCAAGAACGGAAAGGGGCCCAGCACGGCACGGACCCAGCTTACCTTGTTTCTCAAATCTCCTCACGCCCATGGAGGGCGAGACTTGGAAAATACGAGGTCCCCAACTTCAAACTCAATCGGTCTCTTACCGATGATAGCACAATTCTGGCAACCTAAGCACCCTGCTATACCAACCCGGATCCTGCTAACTGCCTCTTGCCAATCTCAGACTAGATCACAAGGGATCGACATAGCCATCTAAATAATGCCTCATAAGGCGCCATGCCAATGCTAGAGTGGTAACTGCTATAGTACGCAAAACTCCACTGCAAACAAACGCTGCTCCCGAGAACATCCTCAGTCTAGGCACATGCCCCAAGCAAAACCTCCAAAATTTGAATGGTCCTCTCAGACCGTCCATCAGCCTCGAGATGATAGGCCGGGCTGAAGGCTAACCGCGTACTCAAGGCCTTCCAAAAACTCTTCCCACAATTAAGAAGTAAATCTCAAAGCCCGATCCAACATGATGGATGAGGGCACATCGAGCAGAAAGAGATGATCTGACTCACAAACAACTCAGCCAACTTACCGACTGAACAGTCCTTCCTGATAGCCAGGAAGTGTGCTGACGTAGTCAGTTGTTCAATGGTAATCCAGATCACGCTCCCTCCACCAGGGAATAAAACAATCCTAATACATGTCCAAAGTCACAAGCTCCCGTTTCCACACCGGGATCGGTAAGGACTGCAACCACGCTTCCGCTGCGCCACTCTGATGTTCAACCTAACCTGACGACAATTTAAGCACCAAACCACGAAATCCACCCCATCCTTCTTCCTACTAAACCATCTCAAGCAATGATACGACTTGCATATTCAGGAAGCACTTATTCATCTAGAACAGTGCGCCTCCATAAAAACACATCTGCGCACGTCCTCCATGGCCGGAACACAGGGTCTGCCTCTGAACCTCACTGCACCGTCAACCCACAATTGAACTGGCCAACATGGTTCTATCAGCCTCACGTGGAACCCAGAAAGAAGATTCCACAATCAGCCTGAATCCTCTTCATACAATTAACGCCTCTGGATCCATAGTGTAAACACCACAGCTGCCTATTCTAAGTCATGAGTGGATAGTTTCCCCTTATAGCTTGTTCAACTGCCTATAGGCATAGGCCACAATCTTACCATGTTGCGTCAGAACCGCCCCCAGACTTCGATGTGATGTATCTGAACAAACCACACTTACACTGGAACCTAACAGAAGTACCAACATTGGAGTCAAAGTGAGGCGAGCTTTTCAACTAGATGAAACTCCGCTCACACTCATCGGTCCACATGAAACGAACTCCTCTACAAGACAACCCTGACGAAAATAAGGGTTGCTATCGAAGAAAACCTCTAGACCAACCGTCAATAAGATCCTATAATGCCAAGAAGCTCTCGGTCTCCGCTACTGTCGTCCGCCTGATCCAATCCATCACTACCTCAGTTCTGACTGTATCCACTACAATACCCTCATCGATCACGTACTTACATGGGACTCCATACACGTAATCGGTCAATCAAGTCAATACTAAGTTAATTATGTTCCATGATTCCGCCAAATTGATAGACCAACATCATTATATATAACAACCTCACAGAGTACATTTTACAATGCAGATTCCCCACCATGCATAATACATAAAAAGTGTCATAACGCTCACAATCACTACCTACTAAGACAAGATAAGAGTGCTCATGTAACCCAGCATCTCGGACCTCCACTGAAAGAACACACCACACCATACTAGGTACCGGTCTCCTATTGACCACTCGGCTCCTGACTTGCCTTATTCTTCTGGGGACAATTCCTCAAAAAATGCCCCCTCTTGCCGCAGCCAAAACAACCACTAGTGACCAATGGACACGTCCGACTGCCATGATGACCACCACAATGGGAACAATGATCTGCCGCAATCTGCCTCGCTCCCTGCTGTCTGCTAGCCACAATCTGCATCTGTTGAGCCGAACCATCTCTGTTTTTACCACAGGGCATCTCTTGGGACCCGAATTCAAAGGAACTCAAACCGCCTGATGAAAAGACCGTTGATTTGCCCTTACCTTGCTGCTTCCCTCGTGCCGATCGCTCCAATTCTCTTGCCATTTGCTGGAATTGAGTTTCCACCGCTACTGCGTATTGAGCTGCTGACGCCAGATCTCTCCAACACTGGGATGCCACCATTGCCCTCAGATCATATCGGAGTCCACCCACAAATCTCTCTACTCTAAACTCCTCGTGCTCGGATATATGTGGAACAAATCCTTCAAGAGCCGCAAACTTTGCTTGGTATTCTAAAACTGACATCTCATTCTGCACCAATTCCATAAACTCCCTTTCCTTAGACTTCCGGACGTGCCCTGAAAAGTATTCTCCACTAAACTCTCTCACAAATACCTCCCAAGGGATTTCTCTCAAAGGCCTGTCTGCGAACATCACCTTTTTAGTAGTAGCCCACCACTCATATGCATTATCCTTCAATAAGTAGGTTGCCAACAAGGTTTTCTCATTCTCGGCACATTCAAGGACGTCAAATGCCTTCTCCATTTCCTTAATCCAACGAGCTGCCTCGTCTGGGACTGGTCGACCTGTGAAAGAAGGGGTCTCCAACCTCAAAAACCGTTCTAATACCGTGAACTGGTCACCTCGGGAATTGGATCCCTCACTACCGTCTCCCTGCTGGTATCTACCCATAGCTCCAATCATAGCCTCCACGAAACGATCCACATTATGCCCTTCTGCCCCCGAACTACCATCGTCTGATCTCGTACCACGAGCCAACAAAACTCTCTTCCTCGGCGCCATCACTACCTCACGAACGCAAAAATCAACACAAACACGTCAAAACCTATCATTCTACACCAGCAGCCATCGCCTGTATAGACTCGTACTTATTGTTGGACTACGATATCTAATCCAGTTTAGCGCATACTCGACCAGACTGGGCTCTGATACCAACTGTAACGACCCGCCATCCTATGACCGGAGACCCGGTCACTAAATGGATGTCGGCCCATTAACTGTAGGTTCACACCCGGATCTTATTCACACATCTGGAGGAGTAAGCGTTAAACAAGATTAAATATAACATTCACACGGACTACAAGGAGGTATAGTGCGCAGAAAGTAAATTAATAATGTCCGTACACAGTCCAACAATAATTACATGTCCAACAAATTAATTAAGTACAGGCAGAAGTAAAGTACAACAACATCGGGGCATACCCCGGAACTGAGATAGCTGCTGGTCCGCACACCAAGGAGAACGCCACGTGCCGCCACTCACCACGAGGTCCACACCTGAAAACCGCAGGGAGTGAGCCACACCAGAACTGGGCTCAGTAGGGATCATCCGATCCCTTGCCTCCCACTCACACACCCACAAGTGCAATTACAAAGATATATGGGAACAAGATAAGTAAAGCTGCAACACATTGCTCCTAAATTCTCGAAATAAACCACATGCATTTTGAATATAACATGCATATCTCAGAAATCATACTACCAAGGAACCTACAACTCACGTCTCGGCAAAACGCGTAAACCACGTCTCCGAAAGTGGGAAACATCGACCCGCTGAGACCAAACAGTAACCCCTCGGATAGCACGCGGGCTACCTCGGCGGCTACTCCTTCCCCCAGCAAACACCGACCCGCTGAGACCAAACAGTAACCCCTCGGATAGCACGCTGGCTACTCCGGCCCAACTGGCTCAGGTGGTTACTCCTTCTCCCAGCATGAGTGACACTCCAAAGGTACCACTCCGACACCGGTACAAGCTAGCTAACCCCGGGGTTCACCAGGTGACCCTCTCCGCTAGGCGTCACCCCGCCACTGCTCCCGTCAGCGCTGTGTCCCTCCGCACCGACACAGGGTGTAGAACGCTACAACTGTCACTCTAGGTCCACCGAAACAGAAACACGGCACGGTGCGATCTGGTCACAGAAGAAGTCCACGGTCGCACGACACCCAACATAGTGCCATCCGGTCACGAAGAGTCCATCACATCGAGTACATTAACAGCATGCATTAACCAACTATCTAGCAGTGTAAACACATTTTACTGGCATGAATTAGTGTTGTTCTGTCTTGAATCGCGTCGCCCAAGGTCGACGCCATTCAAACTCCATGTACAGGTTCATGTAAAACAGTCTTCAGAATCAGGCCTTAAAAGGCGTCGACACCAGTGGTCGCCTTTTAAAAGGCGTCGACATCCTCAGACGCCATTCAACACAGAAATCCGGAAATTCCAGAAAACATTAATCAGGGGATTTCTGCCTAAAAAGGCGTCATGGTTACCCGACGCTATTCAAATCGCGTCGCCCACCCATGACGTCTTTTATCCCCATAATCCTCGAACTAACAGGCCCTCAGTCGGGGTGATTTCCGGCCTAAATGGCGTCATGATGGCCCGACGTCCTTTTGAAAGGCGTCGTCCATTCATGACGTCATTTAGCGCCAGAACCCTTAACTCGTGAGACCTCGAACGGGGAGGTTTCTGCCCTAAAAGGCGTCGTACTGCCCTGACGTCCTTTCTAAAAGGCGTCGACCAGGCACGACGCCATTTAGCACCATAAACCTGGTTCCCTGGTTCGAACCGAGGGCTCTCCCTTAACCCCAAATATCCCGAAAAAGCCCCAAAACGGAAAAGGGGAGGAAGAGAAGTTGATCCACCATAAACATGCTACAAAACCACGTTCATGAACACGCCCATATCCACAAGAACGCCCCCTAAACATGCTTAATCTAGCCCAAACACATCATGTCAAGCCTAAGAAAACACGAGCACCACATACAAGGTTCGTCCCCCTACCGGATACTTGAACTCCTCCTGGCTCCGTGTCGCCGAACCGCCGCACCGCAGACCGCCGCCGGCACCCTCGAGGACGTCGCCACTCCGCCGGGACGTCGGCCGCCGTCCGGAGAATGGAACGCCGCGAAGGAAGTGGTGGTGGTAGAGGTGAGAGGTAGGGAGGTGTTGGAGTGGTGGAAGAGGAAGAAGGGGAAGGAAAGGGGAATAGAGGGTCGGAGAGGGCGGAGAGGGGGAGGAGAGAGAGAGTGAGAGGGTGAGAAATGAGGGAAAGAAAGGAAGGCTCGCGGGGTCAATCCGAACAATGGTAAAACGCGTCGACCTATCCAGACGCCTATCAGATGACAAGACGGGCCGTACTGACAGAAGCTCTGAAACGCGTCCACCACTACCGACGCCGTTCAGACGACAAGACTGGCACCGTACACTGACATCTCAGGGTCGCAGTCTGAATTGCGTCGTCCATCACAGACGCCTATCAGACGACAAGTCAGGGGCCGTACTCTCGCGGCCCGAAACCCACCCACGTGGCGTCCACGTGGCACAACAGCTAAAGACCTAAATGGCGTCCACCTAGCAAGACGCCGTTTGAAAGGCGTCGTGCAGGGTCGACGTCATTAAAGGGAAATTCTCAAGACCCCTCAAGGTCCAAATCAGGGGATTCCGACCCGAAACCGACCCGAATACCGAACCCGAAACCTCAGTCCTTACAATTCCTGCCATGATTTTTGAAACCTTACCCACCCTGGAGCACATATTCCCAGCAGAAAATTTGCTGTTAGAAATAGTGATTAAATCAGGTTAAAGAAAATGAAATAGTGATTAAAGAATGCATATACAGCTACATATATATGAGAGCCAAAAAGGGCTAACAGCCAGTTATAAGGAATGATTTCCTTCTATCTTTATTCTTCCAAATTCAAGACTGGTGTTGGGAAATACATTGTCCAAGTTGTCTCCCTCCAAAATTAAGAACCCTATAGCAACAAGGTATAGTTCTAGGTACATGAAAAATGATGCTGCCATCCTCCCAGAACAGCCAAATGCAAGTTCCCCAATGTTTGGGTAGCTCTCAATTTGTAAGCCAGCACTCATGCATCTCTGCAGGAGTAGTCCGGTGTAGCAACATGTAACTGCTAATAGAAGCAGAAGCACTAAACTCAACCATCCTCCTTCTGATAGCGCCTAAGGAATTGATAACATACCCACTCCTAAGAAATATTAGAGAAATGGAGTGAGGAGAATATACGTACGGTCAAAGTAATAAGGAAACATAATATGATTAGCTCCTTCAACTTGGAAAAAATCAATAACTCTAGTTATGTCTTCAAATTTCATAACACAACTTCCAAAGTGAATCAAGAAGCTCAAATATACATAATTCAATAAAGGATTTAGAAGCAGTAACAATCATCAAAGGACATGTGTGAAGGAGTTAGGGTATCCTAAGTCAATCACAAACTTAATTCTTGTAATTACGTAATATATATATATATATATATATATATATATGATGTCCGAGGACTTATGCAACGAGAGTTAAATCACAAGGAGTTGTGATATAATGAGATTAACCCTCTATAAATAGAAGTCTTAAACTGTTTTCAGTCATAGAATACTCGAACTAGACATCGAGCATTCGGATAGACTGATACATGGTATATCTGCTCATATGATGAGAGTGGTTAGTATCATAACCACTAGTCTGGAGACTTTGAGACAAACATATAGGTACTCATTGATTGAATGAGCTCACTAAATTGATCCACTCCAGAATTCCTGGATGGCTTCAACTGTCAACCAGGATATTTTGTGTTGCAATAGTACGGTAGGTCCTTTGACCTGAGATGCCAAGGACACCTTATCTAAGGACCGCAGCGACTTGGCTCTTATTAAGGATTCAGAGTATCTGGGTTTGAATATTCATGTGGCCGTTAGTAGTGGAAGTTGTACGAAGATGATTGAGTGGTCAAGATGGAATCACCCACAATAATCTATGCTTGTTTAAGTTCCAGGCTAGGATTAATGGGATTATCATAAAAGAAGTTCTCAGATAAATCATTGAGCGATCGAGCCAGTTAAGTAATTAAGGAATTTGACAGTTAACCATACTCCGTCATTATTGTAAAGTTCTGTTGATGAAGGATTATTTCCATACGATATTCTGTGGATATACAGGCTTCGATAGCAAGATGATGATTCCCGACATCTCCTGGGATCACGAGGTGTTGCTTGGTGCCATTCGTAATCGGAAGGCTTAATTCATTTAATTATGAGATGATAAATGAATTAATGGGCCTACAAGCAGATGATGGTCGGGCCTAAAGGGTCACACAAGGATTTATGTGAGATTAGGTTTATAGAGGTTTATATATTTTTTCTAGACTTTTGTGAAAAAGTTGGGAGGATATATATAATAAAGGAACGTAGAAAAAGACCCTAACTAGCACACGGGTTTCTTCTCTGGCCATTCCCCTCTCTCTCCCTCTAGCCGTCTCTTTCTTCTCTCTCTCCCTGGTGGTGGTAGAAGAACGGTGGAGCCAACGACAAGAAGGAGAACCCATCTGCGCATAGATATGTGTGGATACTACGTCTAGAGGTTGTGCGCGTGTGCGGCTACTCAAGTCCCAGATTCAGCATCAGATTTTGGAGATTCTTCATCTCCGCACGGTGAGAATCCGTTCTCTCGGATTCGTTGTTTGTGTTCTATTGAATTGAACAACCGATCATAACGATTTTTGCAGGATGAATTTTTTGTGTTTATTTTTTGTTGTGTTATCGATCCTACAAAAACCTTACAGTAGTATCAGAGCCAGGTTGTGGCTCGATTCAATAGAATCATCATAGAGATGAAAATTCTATATTGTTTTTTCCCCCTTGTTTTCATTATTTTATGTGCGATCAGGATGGGACAGCGTTCAGATGCCCCATATAATGGGGAGGGGCTGACTGGCTGCGGCCAACTTTCCTGGCACGCCAAGCCCGTCGGGGCCGGCCGCCGGCGAGCGGGCCGGTCTGGGGGCCGGTTGCATTGCAGGGGCTTGAGAAGCCTCGCGCCATGCAGTAGCACCGCGTCGAATTGCACTAGCCGGTGGCGTAAGGTCGCCTGATGGGGACAATGTCGCCCCATGGGGCCACCGAGCACAGCGCCAGACCGCCGCTAGGCACCCTCCCCCCTCCCCTAAAACCGTAACGAGTAACATGGTAGGGGGTCACGGACCTGCCCAGGCTCTCGGGCAGGTCAGGTCCCTTGCATCCGATGTGGGTCCGACTCGCGATTGACCCTCATCTTAAGGCGCGTGGGCCGTGTAGGCAGTCAGGCCAAGCCGGCTGGGCCGGCCGGTTCAGGGGCTTTTGGCCCATTTTTTTATTTTTTAAAACCTTATTTAATGCCCGATTTTCTAGGTTTTAAAATAGTTTTTGTAAGGACTGAGGTTTCGGATCCAGTTATCGGGTCGGATTTGGTGTCGGACCCCTTGGTCTGGGCCCTTGTAGGTCTAGTGCATGTTCTCAAGCTCGACGCGATTTTGAACCACGTCGGCCAAAGGGGATGCCATTTAGGAGCTTTGCGGGGATGCCGCATAGGCGGGTGTTGGGGCACGTGTGTACAGCCATGGTCGTGTCTTCTGAATAGCGTCTTGCATGGACGACGCTATTCAGGAATTCGCCATTGTACTGGCGTCGTCCAAGAACGACGTGTTTTAACGAGGTTTCAGTTGATGCTCCGAAGCCCTCTCTCCTTTACCTTATTCTCTCCATTCCTCTCTCTCTCCTCCCCCTCCTCTCCGAACACTCCGACGCCCCCTTCCCCTTCTCCTTACCTTCCTCTCTCCATTCCATCTCTTCCTCCACTCCATCAACCTCCTAACCCTCACCACTACCACCACCATCGCCTCTGCAACATTTTGCTCTCCGGATGGCGACCAACGTCCTAGTAGAGTGACGGCATCCACAATAGTACCGGTAGCGGCTTGCGATGTACCAGCGGCAGCTTGGAGCTAGGAGGAGTTCAAGTAACCGGTAGGGTGACGGTCCTTATGTGTAGTTTATTTGATCTAAAACCATGTTGTTCCCGCTTTTAAGCATGTTCTAAGAGTTTTATTTTTTAATGGAAAGAGGGTGTTTTAAAAACAAATGCACTTTTGCATGTTATTGTGTTCATGATTTTTCCCTTCTTCTATTTTGGGTTTTTCATATAATTTGGGGGAGAGGGACTCCTGTGTGGCTCGGTGGAGGCCGGAGGAAGGCCTGTTTCGGGCGTTAAATGGCGTCGAGACCAAGTGACGCCATTTAAGGTTGGGTCAATGCCATTTACGGCTCATTTTCCTAGCTTTCGAGGCCAGTGTGAGATAAAGTGCTGAATAGCATCGGCCATTGGCAACGCCATTCAGACCAGTATCCTTGCTCCCAGTGGCTTTACAAAAAACTGAACCAGTTTAGGGGTTTTGAATGACGTCGGTCACGGGCAACGCGATTCAAGACAAAACCCTATTAATTTATGCAATTAACATGTGTATATATTTTTAGATAACTTGGGAAAATGCATGTTCAAAACCGTACTTCGAGGACGAGGGTTTTCAATGTGACCGGATCGCACCGTGTTGTGTTTTGTGCGATCGTGGACCTAGAGTGTAAGGATTGAGATTTTGGATCCGGTTATCGGGTCAGTTTCGGTGTCGGACCCATTGGTTTGGGCCCTTGTGGGGCTGGGGCATGAGTTCGACGCGGTTCAAACAGCGTCTGGTTAGGGGGACACTTTTTAGAATGTGCCACGTGGGCGGGCGTTAGGGCGCGAGAGTACGGCCCTAGTCTTATCGTCTGAATGGCGTCTTGCATGAACAACGCCATTCAGAGATCTGTCAGTGTACGACCCCGTCTTGTCGTCTGATTGGCGTCGGTCTTGGACGACGCGTTTTAGCTAGTTCGATTTGACCCTGCGAACCTTCCCTCTTTTTCCTCATTTCTCTCATTCTCTTTTCTCTCCTCCCTCTCTCCGACCCATCCGCTCCCCCTTCCCCTTCTCCTTCCTTTCCTCTCCCCATTCCTCCTCTCCCTCCACTCCATCAACCTCCTAACTTCCACTACTACCACCACCATCTCCTCTGTGACGCATTTCTCTCCAAACGGCAGCCGACGTCCCGGTGGAGTGACAACATCTACGGCGGTACCGGCGGCGTCTTGTGACGTGGCGGTTCGGTGGCTAGGAGCACGGAGGAGTTCAAGTAATCGGTAGGGTGACGATCCTCGCGGTGTTTTGTTTAAAACCATGATTTTCTCGCTTTGAAAGCATGCAATATGTGTGGATGATTCTGAGGTAGAAAGCATGTTCTAGGGGGTCCTTTATGAAAATAATTAGGCTTCTCTCATACCTTCTCCATTTTTCTCGTTTTTATGCGATTTGAGGGAGAAATCCCACTTTGTGACTCGAGGGAGGCCAGAAGGGGAACCTGTCTACGAGTGCTAAATGGCGTCTAGAAACAGCGACGACATTTTAAATGGCGGCTGCCACCCGAGACTCGATTTAGCCCAGCTTGTTCCGAGGCCATATTAATGGGATTATGTCTTTGTCTTGAATAGCGTCTGGCAACAGCGACGCCATTTGAATGGCATCAACCATGGGCCATGCTATTTAGGCCCATCTCCCGAGGCCAGTTTCCGCGTGAACCAGTTTAGGGGACTTGAATGACGTCGGCTATGGGTGACACAATTCAAGACAGAACCCCATTAATTCATGCAATTAACATGTGTTTATATTGTTAGATAGTTTGGTTAAACGCATACTTGAAAACATACTTCAAGGACGATGATTTCTACGTGACCGGATCACACTGTGTTGTGTTTTGTGCGATCGTAGACCTAGAGTGACAGTTGTTAGCGCTTAAGCATCCTGTGTCGGTATGGGAGTGACACGGCGCCGGTGTGGGAGTGGTGAGGTGACGCCTCGAGAGATGGTCACCTGGTGTACCCCGGGGTATAGCTAGTACCGGTGTGGGAGTGGTACATTCGAAGTGTCACTCGTGCTGAGGGAAGCATAACCACTTAGAGCTAGACAGGCCGGACTAGCCAACGTGCTATCCGAGGGGTTACTGTTTGGTCCCAGCGGGTCAGTGTTTTCCGCGTTCGGTTGTATAGTTTGTGTGTTTAGCCGAAATGCTGGTTGTGGACTTCGTGGTGGAGTGGTTTCAAAGTTGTGCATGATGCATTTACAAATGCATGTGTTTTATATCGAAAAATTTGGAATCTTTGGGAGTTGTGTTTACTGCTTTACTTATTTAATTGCCTATGTTTGAGTTGTTGCACTTGTGGGTGCGTGAGTGTGTAGTGGGAATCGGAGGATCCCTACTGAGTCCATTTCGATGAGACTCACCCCTACGGTTTTCAGGTGAGAGTTCCAGGCAGGCGTAGCATAGAAGATTTTGTCTCGAGTTGCGAGCCAGCAGCCACTATTCCGGAGTATGTCCCAATATAGTTGTTATTTTCTTTTTAAGCTTGTACGTTTATTTATTTCTTTTCAGTTGGATTATGTAATTATTTGCCGAGTCGAGTCAAATTGTAATAATTTTTAATTCCTGCACTTCCTTTACAATTCGATGTGATGTGAAATGTTTAGCTTAGTTTATCATTACTTCCCAGACTTATTGAAATCCTAGTTTGGCTCCAAATTTTAATGATTCGGTACCCCTTTAGTAATCGGATCCCCGATTATAAGGTGGCGGGTCATTGCATAAAGTGACAGTTGTTAGCAGTTGACACTCTGTGTCGGTGTAAGAGTGACACAGTGTCGGTGTGGAAGTGACGGGGTGACAGCTAGTGAGAGAGGGTCACCTAGTGTACCCTGGGTATAACTAGTACCGGTGTGGGAGTGGTACACTGGGGAGTGTCACTCATGGTTGGGAGGAGGCAGAACTATCTAGAGCTAGACAGGCCGGAGTAGCCAGCGGGGTATCCGAGGGGTTGCTGGTCCGTCCCAACGGATCAGTGTTTTTCGCGTTCGGCTGCGTGGTTTGTGTGTTTGATCGAGACGCTGGTTGTGGACTCCGTGATAGAGTGGTTTCAAAGTTGTGCTTGTTGCATTTACAAATGCATGTGTTTCATATCAGAATTTGGGAATCTTTGGGAGTTGTGTTTACTGCTTTGCTTAATTGCCTTTATCTAGTCTTGTTGCACTGTGGTTGCGTATGTAGGTGGTGGGGATCGGAGAATTCCTACTTAGTCCATTTTGATGTGACTCACCCTTACGATTTTCAGGTGACGGTTCCAGGTAGGCGTAGTGTGGAGAGTTCCGTCTCGAATTGCACGCCAGCAGCCACTATTCCAGGGTTTGCCCTGATGTAATTGTTATTCCCTTTTCAAGCATGTACGCTTAATTATTTCTTTTCAGTTGGAATATGCAATTATTTACTGAGTCGAGTCGAATTGTAATAATTTTTAATTCCTGCACTTCCTTTACAATTCGATGTGTTGTGGATTGTTTAGCTTGATTTATCATTTATTTCTCCGACTTATTGAGATTCTGGTTTAGTTCCAAATTTTAATGATTCGGAACCCAGTTAGTAATCGGATCCCCGATTATAGGGTGGCGGGTCGTTACAGTTTTAAAACTAAAAAATTATTTTTGAATTCCTCCTCCTCATGTGAGCATTTTAGAATAATGAAATGAAATCTTTATTTATGAAAATTGTTTCATAAAATGAATTTTGCACAAGAAATTTAAAATTTTATCTCTACTTTTATGTTTTCACATAACATGTGATTTGGATTTCTTTATATTATTGTCATGATTAGATCATGTAAATATGTCAACAATAATTTTAAATGATAACATGAAATTATATTTTGAAAATATAATTATTCATCTTTAGTTATTTTGAAAATAAAAGTTATTTTTAATTTAATTGAAAATTGATCAATGGTTGATCTATTTATTAGGTGCATTCATGATACATGTGATGTATGTTATGAATGGTTGGATACCGATGATCATGGACTTCTAAAATGGGGTTGTTTAAGTTATGGATGGATGTGTGTGATGAATTTGGGAATGGGGTCTACACACCTCCCTCTTTATCTCATATCTAATTTGTATATTTTATCTCCCTTCCAAATATATTCCCCTTGATTGCTGATTAAGGTTTCTTATAATGTTATTGTAAATTTGTGGGTATGTGTACTCAAATTTATTTGATGTAATTTCTAGATTAAATCTAGAATATGATCGATTTGATTGATGGTACAAGATGCAAGAGGACCATTGGAAGATTCATCGCAGGGAGTGGCACACATTTCATAGAATGTGATGCACCATGATTCACCATAGGATTAATTTTGGATTACCGTTTGGCTCCGGTAAATCCAATTTAGACATAAGTCCATGATCATTGGTTAATTTCATTATTGACATATTTTAGCATGTTAGATCTTCTGCTACGTCAGACATATTATCTATATTGGCTATATATATGATATATTCCAACCTTATTTAATATGTCAGTAACATTATTATGATGAGACCTTAAAATTTTTAGCGTAGAAATCCCTTGATTCGAATTCAAGTTAATTAACGTAAGTAAGTTGAGAATACGACCCACGTGGCCTTCCATCATAATGGACAAAAGACTTATTTTTAGTTAGGTCTTGCTTGTTGAGCTACCTGATGGCTGGCCTAACAAAAGGATAAAACTTTAGTCTATGACATTAGATGCCTCACCTTGGGATGGAGTCCGAATGTATCTTTGTTGAGCTATCTCAAGAGATGCATCCTTAATTCATGTTCATAAAGTTACGTGGTTGAACTTTGACCAAATATTCATAATTTGTTGTGCTACCACAATGTCATGATAATTTGAAAGTCAAACTATCGGGATTTGCAAGAAGTTGCAACTGATAAGAGTTGTCTACCTATTAAGAATTGTATAGTTTGTTGAGCTACTTCAAGACTATACACATTATATTAATAGGGTCTCCGTACCCACTAGGAGATCGTCGGAATCTCCCGCTTCACATAACGAGGGTTATATGATTCGTCAAAAATTAGTGAGAGATTACATTAATCTTTCAAAATTTTATTTTTAACATAATTAAAACTTTAAATATCTACATACTTATCAAAATTTATATTTTATCTCCACATATCGCAATCATGTCATCGATCAACGTCGGAATCTCCCGCTTCACATAATGAATCTCCACATATCGCAATCATGTCATCGATCAACGTCGGAATCTCCCGCTTCACATAATGAGGGTTATATGATTCGTCGAAAATTAGTGAGAGATTACATTAATCTTTCAAAATTTTATTTTTAACATAATTAAAACTTTAAATATCTACATACTTATCAAAATTTATATTTTATCTCCATATATCGCAATCATATCATCGATCAACCCATTCCGTAGCATACTAGAACGTAAGGATAGTCCTCACCATTGAGAAAATAGCTTATGTCCTCAAAGAGGAAGTGCGTAAGCTCGTCGAAAACCCCTCACGAGTTGAGAGGGAGGCTAATAAGAAATGTAGGGAAGATGATGTCCAGCAGTGATCTCTACATGTATGGCAATCATTTATTTCAAGATCAAAATACAATAAGAAGTCAAAAATATAGGATTAAAATGAATTTCTTTCATTTGTTCATTAAAACTACTATACAATGTTTGACCTTTATCAATATTTCATTCCTAGATTATCTCATCATTTTTTAGGGTTTTTTCATATATATCCCTAAAAAAATATCATATTGGCATATAGACCCCCAACTCTCACATATTGTCATCAATACCCTTGAAATCTTCAAGACTTTTATGTATACCCCTCCGTCAAACTAAGGTGAATTTCAATTTAATATGCCAAACAAATTCCATAAATCATGATAACATTGAGTCGTCCGAGGTACATATGCAAATTTTAGTAAATTAAGGAATATATGTAAAATATTAGTGATTTTAGGAGTATCTATGCAAAATATTTAAATGGAGGGGTATAAGTGTAACTTTTCTGAAGACTTTAGAGGTATTGGTAACAATATCTTAGAATTGGGGAGATAGATGCAAGTACGGTGTTTTTCAGGGATATATATGTAAAAAACCCTTTTTTTAAACTTATCTTCCAATCGAAAGTTGTCTGATAAGTCTTTGGTCATCCACATATTCCAGCGCAGTTATTTTTAGAACGGTACGTTAGGCTTGAAACTTTTGGCTGGAAGCTATTTTGAAATTGTGTACTGATTTTAGCGCGGTACAATTCTAGCTCATTTTGGACAAGTACACAAGTCAAATCTTTACTGCCAATTTATTTTTACATCAGTTTGAGAGACTTTAATTTGGAACTTTCCATTTAAATCGAAAGCAAGCCTGAAATTTACCTAAATGGGTTCAACACCCAACACCTTCCTCTCAAAATAGCTACGCTAAAACTTCTGAAAATCCAAAAATGCTTCCAGTTAAAGATCATTTTTCACATCATGTTTAAGGCATTTGCACCCCAATAACGAAGAAATGGAGACATACTGTATGGATTAGGATTTAAGGCAATTTAAACTGAATTAGATAATCTTTCTTTTAGGTTTTTTCATTTAGGCGGATTCCTAACAAAGATAATGCACCCAGATGCTGCAGAGGAACTTCCGAAAACATCAAATGCAGCTGCGAATTTAACCAATAATTTAAAAGCAACAATTTAAAATATCACGAATACCCACGGATGACACCCATAGTGCTTACTCTCTCAACTTGAACTTGATCACCCCCTTCGTAATGCGATGACTTAAATAACTTGGACCTACGTTACTGGAGATCAGATAGCTTTGCATCATTTTTTTTTTTTTTGGTAAAAACAATTTCATGACACAGAAATTTGACACATCCACAAGACACAAATTTCAAAATTTGTATTTGTTATTCATTTACCTTGAAATTTGTGTCATGTCTGATGTCAAATATGTGCCGAATTTGTCACAAAATTGTTTTCCTTTTTTTCCCTTGTACTACCTCTCTCTCTCTCTGTGCGTTCATACAGGCTTTGGGTTTTTTTATTTTTTACACCAATGACGACACATTCAAGGCCTTTCATTTTTGGTGGAGGCTGATTACCAGCAAATGAGAAAAAAATTAGTTTTAAATACATGTTCACCTTCAACTTCTGATGAGAAAACAAACAAACAAGGTTAACAGCAAACAAGCATCACATACTGCAGTGACCATATGAACAATTGCCTGGCATGGGTAAACGCAGCACAATTCCTTGGTTAAACGCACTCAGGTCACTTGAAGACGCAGCTAAAGCACTCGAATGAAATTTTCATAGCAATATTGTGCCTAAAGAAACCTCTGGACTAAACATTATAAGTTGGAAGTTACTTTTCATCTTAGCAGAAAACGCAAGAGGAACTTGAAAGGACAGACCTCACAGACTCTGAATACCACTCTATGATCGCTTTTATCTCCCAAATTTAACGCCTGCATCCATTCATGCCTCAGTGACTGGGTAGTCGAACACCACATCTTTTCCAGAGAGCTTGCGGTAAACGCCAGAGAATGTATCAACTTTGAACTCGGTGTTGTTTCTCTCTTTTGGGTCAAGGAAGATCTGACACAAAATTTCAAAGTAAACTCAGCTGAACAATCAAATCCTCCACCAACCGAAATACAGTGTGTAAAATATGACAAAGATTAGAACATTTACAGGACAGGAATAGATGACCAAAGGACAACCTCAAACACCAGCGCATCCAAACAATGTATCAATGTTTTACAAATGCCTAGACAGAACGAGTCGGCCAACCCCGTTACTGCCTAGGAGGCAAGGTGGGCACCTCAATTTTGAGCCAGCTATTTTTTCTCACACCTTTTTTTTTGAAGTTTTTATATATACTCTATTAATTGATAATGCTATCAACTATAGACATCTCATATTTACTTATATATGCATCATAAAATAGTCAAGTATCTAATTCAATTATAAATCCTAATCTGCTGCAAGTCAGTAACTATTTTGAAGAATAATATAATATTAAACACAAAGATGCTATGCCAATATCTACAGATGTGAGAACCATCTTTGAAGCCCCATGACTGTCACTGATTGCAGTTTTTATGGAGGGAAGTCTATCATAGCTGCAATCCCTGCTAGTTGCTATAGTAGGACAGATAGAGTTGTATCCTAGGCAAAGACAAAGCGAATCTATAATCGTGGCCTTTATAGATATGCCACATGAATGAGAAGCATTTATATAAAGGACAATTTTCAAGGCCATGTATGAGTTATTGTAGAAGCATGAAAGTCTTTCAAGAAAAGGTGAAGATGTCCAAACTAAAATATCACAAAAGAAGACGAGTCGGTTTCCGCCTAGGGTGTGAGCCGCCTAGACTTTTAAATCACTGCAATGTATCACATGTTTATAGAGCAGAAAATAGAAGTGAACTCTCAGAAATAATTCAAAATAAAAAGCAAAGGCTTGCTATGAATCCTAAAACTATGAAGCACAAGACCCTGCATCTCCATTAACTAGCTACAGGAAAAAAAGCTTGAACGTTGGATCATGTTGCAGCACAACAGTAGGATCGCACCTCCGCACGATCCGAGCCATAGGATCACGGAGAGGCATGATCTTTTTTTTTAATTTTTTTGAACCATCCATTCAAAGTTGAACAGTACGGACACCAAGCTGGGGGCAAATTTATAAAAAAAAAAAAAAGAATTGTGTCCAAGGCACTGCCATTCAATCAAACCAAGGTATTGCAAAACCACAGGCATTGCAGCAAGTATTACTCATGAATCAGAGGTCACAGGGAGGAAAAAACTGATTATTCAAGCTCGGAATGATACTACAAAGTTCCATTTATTTGCTCTGTAAATAGTGAAGCCTCCTTGCCATAGTGGAAAGCTTTTCTTAGAATGGACTGAGACCACAAAGAAACAGGAAGACAGGAAGAATGTTAAATAAAATAGGGATTTTGGCAAATAACCCCCTAAAGAATCTCATAAACACAAAAAAAAACCATATATGTAAAAAATTCCTAAACTTTCTTCTAATCTAAAATAAGACCTAAAAGTGCTGTCAGTGATGGTAGACTTGACGGTAGTGGGTTCGTTACGTATACAATTATTGCATAAGGTTGTTTTGCATATACACATTTCAAAGGGAGTTTTCTGCATATACGCAGGAGGAGACACTAACTTAGCACATATGCACATCAAAGTAAGAAATGGGAACAAAGGCCAAGTAAAACCAAGTACAGGTTCAGAAAGAATAGCAGCTCCATCCACCAAACCCAATCTCTAGAATGATTTGAGTAAGAGATATGATAGTGGTTTTATACATCACATAAAAATGGAACATGGTTATGCAAACTTTTAACCAAAATAGACAATTTTTCTTTCAGACTGACCATAAATAAGGACCTGAGGAAGTAAAGTAATAGAAACGCCAAGACAAATTATAAACAACAGGACTCAAGAAAAGCGGGCATTCCAAGAGATGCAGGCATTTATTAAACTATTGGAGAGAGATTATTATAGTAGTAGAGTTCAACAGTGAGGAGGCTTGAGGATGGACTCAGTCAATTGGATAATTTTGACAAACCTTTTAGATCCTTCATCAGACCCAGGTGGACACAAATTGATGGGAAAAGGTTTATGACCATGCGAGCCCAACACTGAGGGCATCACCGCAACAAAGAAAATGTTTAGTCAAGTACTAGTTTGTCACTACATGATAATCTAATCTCATGGAGACAGTTTATAAAGCAATGTTAATAAAAGAATTAATGCTGCATTGACCAAAATTTAGCATCCCTCAACTAGGTTGTATGACCTGGGAACTAGCAACGACTAGGATACGCATGTCCAATAAATTTTAGAAAGTTACGTCCAAACTGCGAGCCAGGTCCATGAACTAAACCAAATCCTTAGATTACTTGATGCACCCAAAGACCAATGACAGAGGGTAAGGGCTAGAAACTGTGAAACAGAATTGAAAGGACCTTTAGCACAACTATAAGTCCACAGAAAACAAATCCAAGGAATTTCAGCACCACAGCAATGCAATCCCAAATTCAGTGCGTAAGGCCACTAATTCGAAACAAAGTTAACGGCACCCAGATACCCCACTAGATCTAATATAGCTGAAACTATGAAATCAAGCACAGGGCATAATCATTTGCATCAAACATGTACAAACAACGGCATCCCCAAGGAACATCCACAGCAGTTTGAGGGATGGAGTATGTTGCACACCTAGCCAGTTATCATTCATAGCAAAAAAAGAAGAGTTATAAAAAGATCATAAAACATTTTAATTATCCTTGCACCTTTATAATCTTTGAGCCATCATTTCGGTACCTCACACGCTTTCCCACAATTTCTGCAGGAAACACAATGTCCTCTAACATAGCATCATGAACAGCAGTAAGTGTGCGATTGCGGGGACGTACAATAGCAGAGCCTTTCTTTGGTGGTCTTAGTATCCTTCGTGTAGCAATCAGAATTACATCCTAAAGGACAAAAAGGAACAAAAATCAAATTCTAGAGAAAGGAACAAATGGCAGATAGAAAATACAAACAAAGAGGAAACTGCCTGCATCGATGAGAAGAACACTATGACACTGGTGCTAAAGATCAGAATAGTTCAACCTAAAACAACTAATTCCTTCAACCCTTCGGGATGAATTGGAACCCATGCATCTTGCCCACTCATACATGCTCAAAACAATTTATGACCCTCACTTCTGAACTTTCTGAGAGTAACCAAAAATTGAAGACTTCAACATGAAAATCGGGGTCATCAACAAACAATTGAAGAGTTCCTCGATATAGTACTTCCATTTACTCCTCAGAAAGCGACAACAACCAAGCATCTCACTTGCGATGCCCCTCAACTGGAAATTTTGACAGTAACCCAAAAAAGAGATCCACATTGAAACAGATGTCCTCAATAAAATCAAGCACTCCATCACAAGATTTGGTCTACAAAATGTAAAGTGAAATAAGTGCAAAAAGGCTCTAAAGTCAGCTTTTCATATCTAGCTAGAAGCACTCACTGCTCTTGATACTTGAAAGAGAACCACTCCACAATGAAACAGTTAACACCATGTTCATCAAAATGTTATATTTTTTTGGCCACTGGTTTCACATTGAAGCCCAGTTTCCAGGTGGAAGAAAAATGGATCCACCCATCTGAGTAGCTACTGAAGGCAATTCATTCGATCTTACCTTACCGCTGAACTTCTTCTCTAACTCTCTCACAAGCCGCACATGAATCTTACGAAAGGCTTTTTGGAGTCTGTAAGGAACACAGATGACTACAGCCTTTTTGTTCCCCACAATATCAATTTGACTGCAAGAAACATTAAAGATTAAAAATATGCACATAAGCATAAGGTCCTCTACGGGCATGAGAAAAAATAAAATAATGGACCAAGATGATGAAATCTTGTAATTACACTGCAGAATTAATGAAAATATCCTTCAAATCACTCTTCAACTCATTGTTAGTGTTCTCCAAATCAAACAGTGCCTGATAAAGCAGAGACAATAGTCAGAACTAGCCTTAAATTTCTAAAATATCAATATAATATTTGTAAGTAACAAGAAGTGCAGAGTTGAATGCAAGTTAACCTGTGCAACAACATCCTCAAACTCGGTCGGCTCCAATCCCTTCTCCTTTACAATTTTCTTCCTTGCAGTGAACATGTTGATCGACTTAAGTAGCTATCACCTAAACAAAAAACATGCACAAGAATAATTTACTTTACTGGAAATCTGTGGAAGGTAATGTACCAACACTAGGAAGCAATAAGATATGAAATTATAACTCAAGGATGACTCGAGTGGACCACTTGTCAGCCACATAATAAGTCAGAAATCAGTCACCGCATTGACTGGCTCTCCATCAAGGGTTAATTTGATTAATTTTCCTAGAAAAATCTAAAGTAGTAAACCATCCTCATGCACAATCATAGAAAAAATATAACAGGATTACAAGAAAAGGTAGAAAGTAGACAGTGGGAAAATTCAAGAATTCTTTCCAATTGTAATCAGGGCTCAGGAGCCTAGGGAACTAAACAACTCAAATTATCAACTTACATCTATCGCCTAAATTTTATTTTGAGATCTAAAGGTGTATGTTGCTGATAACAAACGTACCACTGCCACCAAAAAGATCTGCAGGATCATGATTAAAATATTACAAGTTATTTTTGTATTCTAAAGAAAACAGAACGATTAGTCCTGCACCCATTCAACCATCGTCGACTCTTTTCCCATGGTCAAAACTCAAAAGGTTTGTGAAGCAAGCCTTAGAAAATAACAAACAAGCCGGTTTAGATTGTTCTGTAGAGAACATGGCATATGCCACCGAGTCTACTAATAATTGGAGAGAGATATGCAGTCAGCAATAAGGGAGATGAGATGTTTTTCAGATACAACAGAGAACATACTGAAGCAATTTTAAAAGGAAGGACCAAACAAAAGGCACTATCATGAGATCTGCCTGTGACATTCAGATCAGTGATCACAAAAATGATTCAATGCCACCATAACCATAGTTGTCAACACGTCTGCCTGGGCAACACCTAGGCACTGCCTAAGCAATTTCAAGGCACATCTGGCTGAACACCTTCCTAGGCCTTGAAAAAGTAGGCCTAGATGCTGTATAGGCATGAATTGGAGCTCTTAACATGCCAAGGCAACACCTAGGGCAGTTCATGAGCCAACCAAACTGGGTCCGTTGGGACCTAACCTTAAAATAAATAGGGTTGCACAGATGACTGGGCCATAGTTCCCAAAACCCCCATCATTTCATCTTGCTTGATGTCTCTAGCCTCGTTCCTCCTTGATGAACTAATCTTAGGTGCCAATAATGAGGCACTCCTATACAGATGACAAAAGTCTCCACTCACAATGATGCCATGATGGGGCAACAAGCTCCATTTGCCAACATCAACAAACTTGGAAATTCTTGAGGCCATTAGCATCCTCCAAAATGAACCCCTAAATGAGTGAGGATAAAGCATAGTCTGCCAAACAAGTATAACAAATAAGAGAGGTTGAGTCCTGATAATTCATATTTTATTGACATTATTCTCATCATTTTAATAGAATTAATTGCATGGAAACCATCATTTTATGTGAGGAACTCTCTTAATATTCATTGTTAGATTAATTTGAGGCCTTCACATAAAAAAAAAAATTTGAAAATTGGTGCATGTAGAACTTATAGTCCAATTGGTCTGGACACTTGGCTCTCACCCGAGAGACCTAGGTTCAAGTCTTGGCAATGCTATTTAATTCTATATGTACATTTTTTGTGTGCAGGACATGCAAGGTAATTGTGAGGCATCCAAGGGGCAAATTGGACAATGTGTGCATGAGAGGGATTGCCCTAGGGCGCCTCCCCATCAGATCTGACCCAATTCCATCTGCCACATATTCTTGTGGAGGGAAATTTTGAATTTCAAATCAGATTCTCCAAATCCCCTCTTTAAGCATGCATTAAATGGAGAATTTTTCTAGAAAGGAAAGAGAAAAGTGGAGGGTGGTCCAAACCGGCTTCCCCCCTCATCCCATCACCATCACCCCATCCACACCATCCATTCTGCAACACTCATTACCAGCCGTTGGATCAGCTGCCCTCTCTCCCATCATCTCATCTAGCCACATGCAATCCCAGCCCTCCATCTCACCACAATCCATCTCCACCCTCAGGATCTGCCCTCACCCTTTTTCTTTTCTTGAAACCCTAAACACCCCCTATAAAAACATAATAAGGAGGCCTTGCCCCTATCTCTAGGACCCATTAGCTGCTCCTTAGGTTTAGGTTATGTTTACATTTAGTATAGGCTGCACCCCCATCCCTTTCTCTCCCTCTCTTCCCTTCCTCTCCATCAAGCTGCACCAGCTTTTCTCTTTATTTTTTCCCTTTGGCCTCCTCTTCTTTTCCTTCTTTTCTTCTTGCAGGTTGCACCTGTAGCTTCTGGTGTCCCCCTTGCTGTTGCGCTTGTGTTCGAACTCAAGCTTGTGCTGTTCAACATCCTACTGGGAGATAAGAGGAAGGCTGCGCCCCAACCTCTCTCTTCTTCTTCTTCTTCTTCTTCTTGCTGCTCCTGCGGTTGTACTGATGCATCTGTGTCTTGGAGCGTTTCCAAGAAGCATCAAGAATGGGACAGTTAAAAAAAAGGAGTTTTCAGACTTAGAGAGTGGTTCTAAGTCTAGTTCTTTTATTGTTTTCATAGTTGTACTTTAACTTGATCTCTCTCTAGTGCTTCGTAGATTTAACTTCTAGCACATTAGACTCCATTTTGGATGTTATTTTATACTCTCAACCTGCCATCATTCCATGTTTGATTTCATTTCTTCCGTTCTCTTCTCTCTCTTCTAAGTGATGGTGGTCATCACATTCTTTAGATTTAGTTACTGTGTGATAGTTCTTTGTTTGGATGTCGTTTGAGTTTTTTTAGGAGATCGTTAGAGTTCATTGAGTGTTAGCTAGTAGTTCTCTTAATCTTTTGACGCTCTTTTCAAGTTGTTAGTTTAGAGTAGTTGGTTTAATTAGTTCATAGTATTCAATCTCAAAGTTCCTCAAATCTCTCTCTCAATCTCTTTCAGTGTTGTTCTTCAAGTAAAAAAAAACACAAATATATAAATAAAGAACACCAAGGATTTCAACTAAAATGACTCACCACCTCTCAGTGGATTCGACTTGTTCTTGTCACTGGATCTACACTTATGCCTTTAATGCACGTCCAGTTTTAAGATTGACGTGTGCACGTGTTTAATGACGCACTTGCGATGCAATCAAGTCCCTCTCCTCATCCTCTCACCCTTCCTATGTTTCTTGTGTATCCACCCTCTCTTCTACATTCTCTATAAGTGTTTATCTCCTTATCTATTAGTCTCTTGCCCCCTCATCGCCCGACCATGAAAGTGCAGCCCAAACATCGCTTAGGCAGGCGCCTAGGCACGTAAGCTCATTAGGGCCCCAAGTACACCTTGGATCGCTTTACTACCTTAACAGTTGACTGAAAAGTCTAAATTAAAAGAAAATCCATCTGCTAAATAGTCTTAGAGATTCAAGTCACCTAGACAAACCAAAAGTACAGCATGCAAAAAAAATTAGCAGAAAGAAACTACAATTATTCAAAGTTCAAAACTGATTTAGTCCACTCCACAAACAGTCACACTAATAGCTGTAATAGTAATAGGTAAGGGTGTTCACTATTCGGTTCAAACCAAAAAACCAAACCGAACTGGTAAATTCAGTTTGGTTTGGTTTGGTTTGGTTTGAACTTCCAAAATTTTCGGTTTGGGTTGAAACCAAACCGAATTAAGAAATTTGGTTTGGTTTGGTTTCCCTTGTTCATAAACTGAACCAACCCGAATAAACCGAATTATGTTAAAAAGGCATAATTTAAGTATTAAATTCTTAGATTAAGTGTAAGTTTATGTAAATTATAAAATATAAAATTTTAAATTATTTTTAAATAATATCTTTTAGATCGTCATCTTGTACAAAAAAGGTGTTGAGTCCTTAATAAAATATGATGTTTAACTATAAAAGTCCATTTCGAGAGTTAAACCTCTAAATAACTTTTAAATAATATTTTTGCGATAACTATTTTTAGAAAATAATATTGAAGTGGATTATTTAACTATAGTAGCCTATTACAAGGCCCAAACCGCAAACCAAACTGAACCAAACCGAATTATTTCGGTTTGGTTTGGTTCGATTTCAAACTATTAGGGTTCGGTTTGATTTGATTTGGCTCTCTATTTCGGTTTGTTTTGGTTTCTAAAATTTTACCCTCAAACCAAACCAAACCGTAAACACCGCTAGTAGCAGGTGGTGTACCAAAATACCCAAAAGAAACAGAAGGTTCAAATCACCCCTTAACCCCGGCAATCACCACCTTCAGAGTCACTCTAGGCACTGTCGAATTTCAATCACAAAGTCCTTTTTTAAACAATTGTTCATCAATTACAACTAATCTAAGAGTTATGCACAATGATGGAAGAGACATTATTCTCTCATTTAAGCAACTTCCAAGCTCAAGAGTCCCCCCATCTTGGCCAGTAATATTTTTCTTCCGCACAAAATAAGGACAAAGAAACTTGACACTTGAAAGCAGAGGAGCAATTGCCTTCCAAAATGACAAATCCAGAACCTAGAGCTACAAACTTTCCATGCAGTCACACAAAAAATGTCACTTTTTCTGCCAAACGTAAATCCATATTTCCCAAAAATTACCAAGCAGAAACAACATAACGTTCTTAAAGAATTGTACTACCCAACCCAATGCAGCAGAAAAGACTCGCATCACATTCACAAAAACAAAAGCAAAAAGACTAATCAGAATGCCACACTAAGGGGTCGGCAAACATCAGTTCCCCAAACACACCCACCCAACAAACTGTCACAAATTTCAAAATTTTCATTGCTGGATGAAGACCAAACCCCTAAGGGACACTTTTCATAAGCATAAGCTACAAAAAGATATCATCTTCAGAGAAAGCTAGACCATACATCTGCCTCCCACGTAGGATTATGGTAAACACCAAACAGGAAAAGATCCAAGCTTTGACAGCAAAAGAAGAGCAGCAGCAGGGGAAAGGAGAATAGAGAAGAAGGCAGGTGCATACCGGATCGATTGCAGTGGGTCAAATAGGGAAACGGCAAGCAAGGGCAGCGGGGACGATTGTCGGCGCCGGCGGCCAGCAGTAAGTGGCAAGTCCTCCCGCCTGCTCTCTTGCTCCCACCTGTTTAGAGAGAACGGATATCCGCTAGGGTTTTCTGGGGCGGGTGGGGGAATATAAGGTGATGAAGAATTATGAAATAGCCCTTCCATAGTGGAGATAATTTCAACAGGCACTAAGATAAGTGGTAATGAGATATGTAGTCTTCCACCCATGCGGAAGAATTTAGTAAATTGTAGAGGAGATGCGAAAGGTGCAAAAGAATATTGGGTTTTTTAGATACAATCCTTTTTTAAATAAAAAAAAAAAAAAACAATAGCCCAATGGTTAGACATAAGTTTTCTTGACTAGAAGACTAAGGATCGAATCCACTCAATCTACAAGAGATGTAAAGTACCAATCAACAGTTGAGTGAGGACTCCACACTCAGTGTGAAAATATGACGGACTAATTCCGCACCAGTGGGATTTGAACTGTGAAAAGCCCGCTCCAAAGCAAGTAACGTGTTCACTGGGCCAGCGATCTGGGATGGTATGATCCTCATAAACATAAGAAAATTGAAATAAATCTTTACATCTCGCATGTTTAGATCTTAATCTTTGAAAATTGACTCCTCTTAGGTTCCCTCTTAACACACATAATCCCTACTAGTAAAGAATACAAATAAGCCTCTCCACAACAAAAACGAATGCATAAATTAACAGCAGAAATGTATGCACAATCAGCTCCTTTTCTTCATCTTCTTCTTCTCCTCCTTATCGTACGGTCTTCTTTGTCTTCTTCTTCCCCCTTCTTACCATGACGGTCTTACCCTTCTAGGACATAGTGATGCAGGAGCACTGTGAGGTGTTCATTGTTTGGTTTAAATTGAAAAATTAAATTGAACGGCTCATTTTATTTGGTTTCATTCGACTTAAAGTCTAAATAATCTTGATTTGAGTTAAAACCAAATGGAACAATAAATTTTAGTTTAATTTGATTTGTACGCTTTATAAACCAAATCAAATCCAAAAGAACATAATTTTAATATAAATATTTTATAGTTGTTGTATATATTAAAATAAAATCATTGAAAATTATGAAATATAGTGAAGTACTATGACCCTTTCTATTTAAATCAACAACATCTTCCATTGTTCATATTAAAGTATAATATAAGTTTTTGTTTTACTTAAAGTGTAAAGAGTAATATGACTCGTTATTTTAAAATATTTTAATTTCTTTCATCATTATATCTTAAATTATATATAAAAAAATAATTAGAATGATTAAATAACATATTTATTCTTTGTTTATAAGAATTATTCATTTATCATGTAGATTGTTAAATTGTTGAAGACTTATTTGAGAGATAAGGTATCGTTATGATGGTTGAACCAAATCAAAGCGAACTAAATTGAATGATTTCGGTTTAATTTGATTTGATTTCAAAAGTATTTGATTTAGTTTCATTTGGTTTGAGAGTTTGTAAAGTTTGATTTGAATTCTCTAAAATTTTCTAAAACCAAACCAAACCATGAACATCCATAGAAGCACCGACATTGTTGCCGGCCAGCAGATTTCCCAATGTTGCCCACATCATCTTCCCTCCATTGCACTCGCTGCATAGAGGATTTTTTTTTACTTGAGGGGGTATATATATATATATATATATGTTAGTATTAGATAGTCTCAAAGCCAATCCGATACTATGTACTTATTCAGATTATTAATAAATGGCAATAATTCATTGTCTGTAATTAATTCGATCTGTGTTTATCGTATCACGATGAAGTCCATGAACATGTGCAATAGTCTTCGGATTATGATAATATCACAATTACGGGACCGAAGACTTATAAACACATGTTCTTAATTGTTCCTAGTCATAGGATGTTTGAGATAGGACATCAAACATCCGGATAGACTAGTATAGGTTACTTCAGCTCATATGATGAAGGTGACTGATCCCATAAGTCACTTGTGTGGAGATACTATGCTGAACCTATAGGTGCTCATTGGTGAATAAGTTCACTGAACTGATCCGACTATGAATCACTGGATGGTAACCACCTCACTGTTAACCAGCTCGATTCATTTGTCATGGTTGCGTGGATGATCCTTAGACCTGAGATTCCAAAGATATCTTGTTGGTAGGTTTCTGAGCTTTTTTGACCTTGACGAACGAATCCCTAACCATGGGTTATCAATAAGTCAAGCGATCGGGTTCAGAGAAATGCCCTCGAAGGTAATTATGTGTTCAATACGGGATCATCCGCTCTCGGTAGTTTGAGAGAGAATGTTCCGGGAATGATGCGCTTAAAGTCCCTGGCCAAGGCGGACTCTGTAATCGATAAAGAGTTATCGGATTCAGATTAGCGGCATCTGATTCAAGTGAATCGACCAAATAGGGTTTAACAGTAAACCATGCCCTAGGTCGATTCGGGAACATTGTACGGATGAAGGATTATATCCGCGCGCTAACTGATGACAGAAAGGTTCCAATAGAGGGTTGCGATAACCCCAGTGCCATCCAGGATCACGCGATGTTGCTTGGCATCCAACGTGATCGACAATCCGTCTGAATTTATTGTGGGACATTAAATTCGGCTGATTAATTGAATATAAGGATATTAATTAATTCAGTGGGTCAGTAAAGGGTTACTGGACTTAATGGGCTATTAACTGGACTGGTATTTGGGCCTAGAGGGTCACACGCAAATGGTTTTCAAGTCAATGGATAATCTGACAGGATTTCAGATAAGTCTGGGTTTTTATGAAAAACCGCAAACTGACTTATTATAAAAGAACGGATTCTACGTCCGGGGCGAGCAACCCTGACCTAGCCGTCATTCGTTCTTTCTCCCTTTCTCTCTCTTCTGGGCGTGCGGTTCCCAACTGCTCCACCTTCCGTTCGACGGGGATTCCGAATCCGCATGTCGCGGCGGATTACGCGCAGCCAGACGGGATCTACAAACGCTGCAGCGAGCGAGGACGATCCATCGCGAGGAGAACCGCGTGGATACCGCTAGAGGTCGGGCATCTGCGCGACTTGCGGCATCGCTCCGACGGAACCGGAAAACGGACGCGGATTCGAATCCGCACAAGGTAAATTCGATTTACACCGGTTTTATTTTCTAGGATCGAAACGGGACAGATCCGATCTCGAATATTTTTTTATTCTGCTGCGTTTTTAGGATCGGATCCCGACACAGCAAACCCAATAGTGGTATCAGAGCCAGGTTCCACTGTGTTTTCGCCGTTTCAGTCTCTAAAATTATGGTTTCTGAATTTATTCCATGCTTAAATTTATTTTCTTGAAAGATTTAAATTCATTAGATGATTACTGCGATAAGATCGCGATTTAAATCTGAAGAAAAATATTATTTTTGGGGGTTTTTCGTCGTGTTCTTCGTTGGACGAAGAACGGGGTATTTTTGATAAGGTCGGATCCATAAAGATGGATCTTAAGGGGTTTTAATCACTGTAAATCATGCCCACTGACCCTGGACGAGTTGTTGGTGGCATGGGAAGCCGTGGAAGAACGGCCATGGACCTTCTTCTTCCTCTCCACGGGTTTGAGAAACCTGCAAAACAGAGTTTTTTGGAGGAAAAGGGAAGGCGAATAAACCCCTTTCTGGAGCACCTCCAGGGCCACCGCCGGTCACCGGACCTTGCCGGCGGCAAGGTGCGGTCCCCGGCCGCCGTCGGGATCGGCGCCGGAGAAGACCCCAAAAGGAGGGGCGACGCCGTCGGGTTCCCTGCTGTGCAAGGAACCCTCAGGCGGTTCGGCCGGGCGGCTAGCCGCCGACCGGGCCCGGCCCGGCTGGGCCCTGGCTCGTGCCAGGCGGCCCGAGCCAGGGGCTCAGCAGGGCTGAGCCCTTTGGACCCTTCCCCATTTAATTATTTTAAATTATTTTATAGGCCTGTTAAAATTAATTTAATTTTGTTTTATTATTAAAATGTGATTTACATAATAAATCTTAAACTATTAATTTTTGGGTCATAATAATAAGATTATGAATTTTCATAATTAATTAACAAATGTTGTTAATTCAAATAATTAATCTAAGTTGTTAAATTAATTGTTATATTTAATTGTTAAATATCCCCATAAATATTTGAATGGTTCAAATTAAGCATGGAATATTTCTAAACCATTGATTTTAGGATTTGTGCACATTTGATGTGTTATAAATTGCTTGTTTAAATATGATTTAAGTTAAGCATGCATAAATTAATTTTTTGAAAATTCTAAATCCAATTTTTGATTGGTCCCTGGTTTTATGAAACCTGAAATTATTATTATTTTCGAAAATTTTATTTAGCCATTTGATGTGCAATTCATGTGTGGTTTGTTTAACTAAAACACATGGTGGTCATGGACGAGCATTAATTGTGGATGTGGAATGTGATTGTGTGGTTTATTGTTTATTAATAAATAGAGGTCTGCGAACCTCTCCCTCTCATATTCCATTGTACTTCTACATTCCTCCTCGATGTAATCGCCATAAGGCTTCCTCTTTTGAATTATTATGTAATTGAGAATTATGATGTAATTTGATCGAGGCGGCTGCACGTGGAGCGAGGATGATCCACAACTGCTGACCAGATGAAAATAAAGGAGTTCATTGAATCCATGGGTTTGTAGACTCATGATATAAGTTGTTATATTGTGTATGTGTGTGCGTTTGACTGTCTGGCTCAAGTCAAACCGCAGTGCCGTCTATGACCACACTAATGACATGTATGTGATGCGTGTGCTTAAATATTTGCTAGGTTATTAGTATTTATATATATTCGATATATTTAATACTATCACCTAGGATGAGACCAAACTAAATAAGTAAAACCTTCGTTACAAATTCTAAGCCGTAGCGCGAGTCATTGAGAATGCACCGCGTGGCTCTCCATCAATATGATCACTGGAACTTAATTCAGTCATGGCAGATACTATGTGTTTACCCGAGGTCTGCCATTGTCTGTTGAGAGGACTGTTGATCATGGCATTAGATGCCTTTGGATAAGAGTAGAGGAACGATATAGTTATCCACGTGTTTACCCGGGAACTATATTTCTACTTTATTATGTCACGTATTGATGGTAAAGCTTAGACCGGGGATAATGGTCTACTATGTTTACCCGGGACCATTAAACTTGGGAGCCGAAATATGATCGGATATTGCAAGGAGTTGCAATTATCATGAGATGATTGCTCTGAGATAGCAGTATGATACTACGTGTTTACCCGAGGTCATACTGTAATGTTTGGAGATTCTGATCCCCACTAGGAGACAGTCGGCGTCACCCGTTCTGTATATCTGAAGGTTATACAGTCCGTCGAAAATTAGTGGGAGTAAAACTAGATAATAAAAGACCATATCTTGTTTAAGTTAATCTGAATATCTGCTAAATATCAATTGATTATTTCCTGTAGGCAAGAATGTCGCACCATAATCCTTTGCGAGGCATACTTGATGCCAACCGTTTGACAGGCACCAATTACTCAGACTGGCTCAGAAACCTAAAGATAGTCCTCAAGTCTGAGCAGATTTCCTACGTCTTGGATAATGAACCTCCTGCTGAACCAGCATTGGATGCTCCAGAGGAGGAAATGATAGCGTATAAAAAATGGAAGGAAGATTCCACCATGGCCCAATGCTACATGTTAGCCTCTATGAGCAATGAGTTGCAGAGGCAATATAAAGAGATGGATGCTAGATCCATCATGCTCCATTTGAAGGAGCTATTTGGTGAGCAGAGCAGAATCGAACGATATGAGATATCGAAGAATCTGTTCAAGGCTCAGATGGCAGAGGGAACTTCAGTACAAAATCACGTGCTGAAGATGATTGAGTGGGTGGAGAGACTGGATGCTCTTGGGATTACACTTCCCAAGGAGATGCACACAGACCTCGTGTTGTCTTCACTGCCACCGTCATATGCTCAGTTCATCGTTAATTTTAACATGAACAAGATCCAGGCCACCTTAGCTGAAATGCTGAACATGTTAAAGACTGCTGAGCGGAACCTTGTGAAGGATAAACCCCAAGTCCTCATGGTTGGTAAGACCAATAGAAAAAGACTTGTAGTCCAAGCTTTTCGAAAGAATAAGAACAAGATTCAGAGAAATGCAAAGGTTGTCAAGAAAGACAAAGGTAAAAGTGCTGAGAAAGGTGATTGCTTCTACTATCATCAGAAAGAGCATTTGAAGAGGAATTGCAAAGAATACCTCAAGGACAAGACTCAAGGAACTGTGAAGCAGCAAGACGCTTCAGGTATCTATATGATAGATATAAACTTGTCAATTAGAGATTGTACATCATGGGTATTAGATACTGAATGTGTATCTCATATCTGCAATTATGTGCAGGCATTGACAAGAAGGCGTAAGTTGAGGACCTGCGAGGTGGAGCTGAGGCTAAGTAACGGCGCAAGAGTTGCGACGATCGCTGTGGGGACAGTGAAGCTCAAGCTCCCATCTGGAGACACATTTTTATTAGATGAATGTTATTATGTACCTAGCATAATAAGGAACATCATTTCTATTTCATGTTTAGATAGAATTGGATACAATTTAAATTTTGGGAACAATAGTTGTTCAATTTATTTCGGAAATAAATTAATAGCTTCTGCTATTTTATCCAATGGATTGTATCTATTGAATGTGTCTCATGATAATTTACATATCGGTTCTTCAATTAAAAGAAGTAAGTATGAAATGAACAAAGCCTACTTGTGGCATTGTAGGCTTGGACACATTGGTGAAAACAGACTCCAAAGGTTGCAAAAAGATAGATATTTGGATCCATTTGATTATGAATCATATGCAACCTGTGAGTCATGTTTAATGGGTAAAATGGCTAAGTCTCCATTTAGTGGAACTGGAAAATGAGCTAAAGGCATATTAAAACTCATACATTCAGATGTATGTGGTCCTATGTCAACCCAAGCCATTGGTGGTTTCTCATACTTCATTACATTCACTGATGATTACTCAAGGTTTGGATATATATACTTATTGAAGTATAAATCTGAAGCCTTTGAGAAATTCAGAGAATTTAAGAATGAAGTAGAAAAACAAACAGGAAAGAGTATAAAAACCATCCGATCTGATCGAGGTGGTGAATACTTGAGTACTGAGTTCATTAAATACTTAAAAGATAATGATATCCTTTCTCAGCTTACACCTCCTTATATACCTCAGATGAATGGTGTATCAGAAAGGAGAAATCGCACATTAATGGAAATGGTGCGATCTATGATGAGCATGTCCAAATTACCAGTGTCCTTATGGGGATATGCACTTAGCTCGGCTATGTATATCCTGAACAAGGCACCCAGCAAATCTGTTGAGACCACTCCATATGAGATATGGAATGGAAAGAAACCAGACCTTAAACATGTTAAAGTCTGTGGATGTCCTGCTCATGTTAAAAGACATGACGCAGATAAGCTTGAATCCAGAACTGACAAATGCAGATTTGTGGGATATCCAAAGGAAACTTATGGATATTACTTTTATCTTCCTGGTGAACAAAAGGTGTTTGTAGCCAGGAGAGCTGTCTTTCTGGAAGAAGATTATATTCTCCAGAATGACAGTGGGAGTAAAGTAACATTAGAAGAAATTCCAGACCCACAAACTGGCAATGGTTCATCAGATGAACCGTCAGTTTCTGAACCTGTTCAAAATGATACACAGGAACCTCGTAGGTCTGAAAGAGTACCTAAACTACCAAAAAGATATGTGGGACATATTAATTTGGATGGTTCAAGGATACTCTATAATGAAGATGATGATCCCAAGGCTTACTAGGAGGCCATTAAAAGTCCAGAGGCCGAGAAATGGCGGGAAGCCATGAATTCTGAAATACAGTCCATGTACATCAACCAAGTTTGGAACTTGGTGGATTTACCCGATGGTATAGTACCTATCGGCTGCAAATGAATCTTTAAAAGAAAGATCGATGCAGATGGACGTATTGAGACTTATAAAGCAAGATTAGTGGCAAAAGGCTATCGTCAAAGACAAGGTGTTGATTATGACGAAACCTTTTCACCCGTTGTTATGATTAAGTCCATCAGAATTCTTCTCGCCATTGCTGCCTACCATGATTATGAAATCTGGCAGATGGATGTGAAGATTGCCTTCCTCAATGGAAACCTTGAGGAGGAGGTGTATATGATGCAACCAGAAGGATTCACATCCAAAGAATCTCCAGACATGGTATGCAAGTTGCAAAGGTCCATTTATGGACTGAAGCAAGCTTCCCGAAGCTGGAACATAAGATTTGATGAGGCGATCAAATCTTATGGCTTCATTAAGAATGAAGATGAGCCCTGTGTATACAAGAAAAACAGTGGGAGCGCAATCACATTTCTGATTTTTTACGTTAACGACATCCTACTCATTGAGAATGATGTAGGAATGATGTCATCAGTAAAGATATGGATGTCAAAGAACTTCTCCATGAAGGATTTGGGAGAAGCATCTTACGTATTAGGAATACGGATCTATAGAGATAGATCAAAGAAGATGCTAGCTTTAACCCAGTCCATGTACATAGAAACCATTGTCAAAAGGTTTGGCATGGAAAATTCCAAGAGAGGTCTCATACCGATGAGACATGGAATTTCACTCTCTAAAGGTCAGTCTCCCAAGACACTTGAAGAGAGGACAGTGATGGATAAAGTCCCCTATACTTCTGCCATATAGTCCATCATGTATGCCATGCTATGTACCAGACCTGATGTAGCATATGCTCTAAGTGTTACAAGCAGACATCAGGCAGATCCAGGTGATGAACACTGGAAGGCTGTGAAATGCATCCTTAAGTACTTGAGAAGGACTAAGAATCTATTTCTAATCTATGGAGGAGGAGACTTAAAGCTACAAAGATACACTGACTCGAGTTTTCAGTCTGAACCTGACGATAGCAAGTCAACATCAGGTTTTATTTTCACACTCAACGGGGGAGCAGTGAGCTGGAAAAGTTCCAAGCAGGAAACCACCGTTGATTCGACAACGGAAGCCGAGTATATTGTTGATGCTGAAGCCGCCAAGGAAGCTGTATGGATGAAGAAATTCATCGGCGATCTTGGTGTAGTGGAAAGCATATCTGGTCCTGTCCCACTGCTGTGTGACAACAATGGGGCGATTGCTCAAACGAAAGAGCCGAGGTCTCATCAGAAGTCGAAGCACATTCTGCGGCGCCTTCATTTGATCAGAGAGATTATAGCTCGATGAGATGTCGTGGTGGAAAGAGTTCTCTCGGCCGACAACATAGCAGATCCACTTACAAAGCCTTTGTCTCAAAATGTTTTTGAGCGTCACTTAGAGAATATGGGTATTCTGTATAAAAGTGATTGGCTTTAGTCCAAGTGGAAGATTGTTAGTATTAAATGGACTCAAAGCCAATCCGATACTATGTACTTATTCAGATTATTAATAAATGGCAATAATTCATTGTCTGTAATTAATTCGATCTGTGTTTATCGTATCACGATGAAGTCCATGAACATGTGCAATAGTCTTCGGATTATGATAAGATCACAATTACGGGACCGAAGACTTATAAACACATGTTCTTAATTGTTCCTAGTCATAGGATGTTTGAGATAGGACATCAAACATCCGGATAGACTAGTATAGGTTACTTCAGCTCATATGATGAGGGTGACTGATCCCATAAGTCACTTGTGTGGAGACACTATGCTGAACCTATAGGTGCTCATTGGTGAATGAGTTCACTGAACTGATCCGACTATGAATCGTTGGATGGTAATCACCTCACTGTTAATCAGCTCGATTCATTTGTCACGGTTGTGTGGATGATCCTTAGACCTGAGACTCCAAAGATATCTTGTTGGTAGGTTTATGAGCTTTGACCTTGACGAACGAATCCCTAACCATGGGTTATCAATAAGTCAAGCGATCGGGTTCAGGGAAATGCCCTCGAAGGTAATTGTGTGTTTAATACGGGATCATCCGCTCTCGGTAGTTTGAGAGAGAATGTTCCGAAAATGATGCGCTTAAATTCCCTGGCCAGGGCGGACTCTGTAATCAATAAGGAGTTATCGGATTCAGATTAGCGGCATCTGATTCAAGTGAATCGACCAAATAGGGTTTAACAGTAAACCATGCCTTAGGTCGATTCGGGAACATTGTACGGATGAAGGATTATATCCGCGCGCTAACCGATGACAGAAAGGTTCCAATAGAGGGTTGCGATAACCCCAGTGACATCCAGGATCACGCGATGTTGCTTGGCATCCAACGTGATCGGCAGTCCGTCCGAATTTATTGTGGGACATTAAATTCGGCTGATTAATTAACTATAAGGATATTAATTAATTCAGTGGGTCAGTAAAGGGTTACTGGACTTAATGGGCTATTAACTGGACTGGTATTTGGGCCTAGAGGGTCACACGCAAATGGTTTTCAAGTCGATGGATAATCCGACAGGATTTCAGATAAGTCTGGGTTTTTATGAAAAACCGCAAACTGACTTATTATAAAAGAACGGATTCTACGTCCGGGGCAAGCAACCCTGACCTAGCCGTCATTCGTTCTTTCTCCCTTTCTCTCTCTTCTGGGCGTGCGGTTCCCAACTACTCCACCTTCCGTTCGACGGGGATTCCGAATCCGCATGTCGCGGCGGATTACGCGCAGCCAGACAGGATCTACGAACGCTGCAGCGAGCGAGGACGATCCATCGCGAGGAGAACCGCGTAGATACCGCTAGAGGTCGGGCATCTGCGCGACTTGCGGCATCGCTCCGACGGAACCGGAAAACGGACGCGGATTCGAATCTGCGCAAGGTAAATTCGATTTACACCGGTTTTATTTTCTAGGATCGAAATGGGACAGATCCGATCCCGAATATTTTTTTATTCCACTGCGTTTTTAGGATCATATCCCGACACAACGAACCCAAATATATATATATATATATATATATTTGAAATTTATATTTTTGCATATATACCCCCAACTCTGACATATTATTTTTAATACTGTTAAATCAAATTTAATGATTTTGTATACATCTCCCTAAATTCACTAATGATGTTATCAATATTTACAAAATATTTTTGACATATTCGGTTAAAGTTCACGTTATTTTGAAGGAAGGGCATAACATCAACATTTTTAAGATTTTAGGGGTATTAAAAATAATATCTGATAGTTGGGAGTATAAATGCAAATGCGGTGCTTTCTAGGAGTATATATGTAAAATTTTATTAGTTAATTAAATTATCAAGCAATCAAAATTTAATGATAATAAAATTTTATAAAATCAATCATAAAATTTTATAGTTAAAACTTATCTTTTGTGCTTGTATAGTAAAAAAATAATCTACCTTGTTAAAATTTAATTCTCAATATGAAATGTTGACTCTATTTGTGATTTCTTAAATCTCAACCATCCTTACCATCATGGGGAACAAATTTAGTCAAAAAAAAAATGTGATGAACATAAAAAATAATAACAATAGTAGGATGAAACAAAAAAATGTGATCATCCATCCTTACCACCATGTTAGATATTGTAATGCCCCTACCGACCTGATTCAATCACACTGACTTACTTCGAACTGACGAGCGCACCATATTAGGAGCAATTCAAACATTCAAGAATTTATCTAGAACGAGCATACATACATCCATAATCACCATGACACAACCATCACATCCACAAAAATATCGTCTATTTAGAATAAATGCTGAAACATACCCATAATAAATACCATGTCCATGATCTCTAAATATCCAAATAAATATTACATCTCTTAGTCTCAAAATGAACTAACTATTACATAAATTCAAACACGAAAATAGACTAGAAACCTACATCTAAACTAGCAAGTCTTCATAGCAAGAACCAAGCCTCGCACTCTCCTCAAGCATGGCCTCAACCTTAGCCTCTCTTGAAAAATGTTAGTAAAGATTGGTCCCAACCGACTAAGGAAACTCATAATGTACAAAACTACAGTTTTTCCATAACATATTCATAAAGTAAAGACATGATAATCATCTATCATATTAAGCATTGCTACCATATACAAACTTATAACCCTACAACCTATTCTTCGTCATTTTATCATGACATGGGAAATCTAATCATGCATAACTTAAAACATGAACTTAACATAATCTTAAACATGCATCTTTCTTAAACACAACAGTAAGCATGATCTCATATGCATCATTCATCACATCATGGCTTAACTTAAATATGATCATATATATCACCATCTTATCACTTTCATAACATAGGACAAGTAACCATGATATGACATAGAGGCATCATCATCATCTTCTTTACCTAGTGCTAAGATAAAATCTACTAAGTCTTCGACTGCGCAGTCAAAGGACGTTCTCAGATTCCACTCAGTTAGTATGTAAATATACTTTTCAAAATTTACTCGTTGCTTCGGGCTCATATATAACATCATAGTCATTAACCAAATAGATATGAGAACATAAAGATGATCACTACGGAATTAAGAGATGGCTCCTGCCATGTAGTACTTTGGTTCCGAAGAAATCAAGAGGTGCCTCACATAGCATAGCGCTTTGGTCCATGTGACACTTAGGTCTTATACTACCGACATCTGCATCATAGCATCTTAATTATACATATGCATGTAACATGAATATATATGATGTAGGACATAATCACACGCTAACAGAATTTAAAACAGCAATTATCTATGATCAGTAGTTAAACGAGTTATGTTCTAAACTTCTAAAACACATCACTATCAGATGATGCCATTCAAAATGCGTCATCATACCCAAACGCCTTTCAACGCATTACAACAATTTTAGAAATTAGGTAAAAGTCTTATTTAATTTTAGAAAATAATTAACATACTCGAGTTGTTCATGTTGTAAATAAGTTAAACAATGATCACGCATGGTCATGAGTATTTTCGTGAATTCACACAAATAATTTATATATTAGCATGCTACTCAATGAGTGTAAAGGGTTCAAATCAGTGGCTCCCTATTTTCTTTGCATGGCGTGACCATAGTTTTCCAGACTTTATTGCCACTTTTATCCTCCTTCTGTTGGATCATTTTCTATCTCACCTTCTCTGACTTATAGCCCAAGCCATTTCTTGGTATTAGTCTCTTATCCTTGATAGGCTTCAAAATTCCCTGTAAATGTGCTCCCAGTCCTTTATCTGGTTGATAACTAATCTTCAGCATAACTCGCCATCTTAGGATTTTTATTGGCTGCCTATGTTTGATCACATCAACATGTGATGGAGAGGGCATTGTGGGTTTCAAGGGATCAGTTGAAGACTGGTGGGTCTCTAAGAGAGATAGGATGCATTTCTAGACTGGCCCGATGGTAGATACTGGGTTGACTGTGAAAGTATGAGTGGTGGCTAGAATTGGCATACTGGTGACCTTCACAACTCGGCCTTTGTATGGGAATTTGAGGCATTGATGGTTAGTAGAAAGTACAACCTCAAGGAGCTTGACGTATGGGCAACCAAGGATGTCTTTTAAAGATGGGTTAATTTCTAGAATGTGGAAATCAACTTCGGCATGACAAATGGGATCCAACTCTACTTTTAGGTGGACCATGTGCTATAGAGACTGTGTGTTGTTATCATAGACAGTGACGAAGATCGAAGAAGGCATCTATTCTTTCTCAGAAACTTCGCACATTTTTAAGGTACGGGGAGACAACACATTGATAGAAACTCATGCATCAATTAGGCAACCATCCACTGCCACTTGGCAGATATTAACAGTAATACTCGAGGTCATCCCTCGAGCTGCTAAACGTGCTAGTCCAAAGCTATGAAATGCTATGCTTAACTGGTCACCAATTGAAGCAAGGACTATAGTGACCTTTTCAACCAGGATGTCTTGATTAACCATCACCCTCTGCAGATAGTCTATAAGTGTTTGTTGGTGATTCTTTGACCTTTTGAGCAATTTTAAAATGGAGATGCGAGCTGGGGTCTTGTCTAAATGCTTCAACAAGTCATAACACATGCCTAGCACGCTTTCTTCAGTAGGTGGTTTCTCCTGATTATGTTGTGATTTTCCTAGTTTGAGGATTGAGGGAACACCTTATTAAATATCCTCCCACTCTGGAGCACTAATAACTGAGGCTCATTAGATGCGGTGGATTCTTCTGGGGAAGCTTGTGGTTCAATGGCCAAAGGTTTGATAACAAGCGATTTGCTAGGCAAAGGATACATACGTGGGGGTGGAGTTGACGTGGGAATGCAGATGAGTGGTTTAGAGGGTTGTGGTGCATCAGTGGTCATGACGATGGGAATGTGCACCAATGATTTCGATGGTAAAGGATGAGGCATGGGTTTCTTTGATGGCGTGGTGGCATGGTTATTGGGTGTTGGGATTAGGATGAGGGGTTTTAATGGTGGTGGAAGTGTTGAACGAGGGATTGGTGATAGTGAAAGTGATGCTCTAGGTATGCGGATGATAGGTCGTGATGGTTGGGATATAGTTTTGGCATGATGGTTAGTGGAATAGACAGAAGAGGCATCCTAAACATCCCAATTTTGGCCTCTACCTAATTCAAGCTGCCCTCAGGTGGAGATGAGAGCAACCTGATGGTTTGGTTGATGCTCTAGAAGGAGATTCTGCACGAGAACCATGTTTGGTTGTTGTTGTGCTATTTGTTGTGTGGGTGGTGGAACTGATTAATGTTGTTGCTATTGTTGATGTTGCTGTGGTCTTTTTACCTTCAGAGTGGAAATATATTTTCTCATTTTCTCCCAGTCTATTCCCCCCTAATCATTCAAATCATGAATGTAGTCCCTGAATTGGAAGCAAACATCAATAGTGTACCCCGACTGATGATGGAACATACAATATTGGGAGATATCTGCATTTTATGGCCATATTGTCCTCTCTTTAGGCAAGGTGAGAGAATTGGCTGCCATCAGGGCATTAAAAATGTAAGACAACGACTCAGACAGAGGAGGATTTCAGTTCTTTAGGGGGCAAGGGCTTTGTTTATGGATTGTAGTTGTTTGGTGGAGGGACTTGGTTGTAATTCTGAGGTAAAAGTGGATGGTTGTGGGTCATCTGAGGTGGATGTTGTGGTTGTTGCTGTCTATAAGGATGTTGTTATGAAGGCCTATGGTTATTGAACTGGGGAACTTGATTCCTCATGAAAGGAGGGTCGTTTACTGTGTTGATTTGCTCATTGGTAATCTGCCTTCAGTGTTGGCTCCTTGACTAGCAGGATGGGGTGGATTGTTGCCTTTTTCAAGTGGAGGTCAGTTGGGCTTAGGAAGCTTGAACATGCTCAAAAAGGAGGAGTCTTTAAATGTTGTCTACGCATATCTTGCCCTTTTATAGAGCTCATCCATTGTGTTGATCTTGTTGAGTGACAACATGAGCTTGTATTGAGGAGTAGAATTAGCAATAATCATCTTTACCTGTTCTGACTTTACAATTCATCTTTTACTTTTTCTACCATGGACCTCCATCGATCAACGAATATGGTGAAGGCCTCTTTAGCTTTCATTTTTCCAACCACCAGATCTGTAACTGACAGTGTTGGGCCGACTCTGTGTAACGACCCGCCACCCTATAATCGGAAATCCGATTACTAAATGGGTATCGAATCATTAAAATTTGGAGCCAAACCAGGATCTCGATAAGTCTGAGAAATAAATAATAAACTAAACTAAACATCCACATCACATCGAATTGTAAATGAAGTACATAAATTAAAAATTATTGCAATTAAACTTGACTCAGCAAATAATTACATATTCCAACTGAAAAGAAGTAATTAAGCATACATGTTTGAAAGGAAAATAACAACTACAACGGGGCATACCTCGAGACAGTGGCTGCTGGCGCGCAACCCGAGACAACACCCACCACGCTACGCCTATCTGGAACCCTCACCTGAAAACCGTAGGGATGAGTCTCATCGAAATGGACTCAGTAGGGATCCTTCGATCCCCACCACCCACTCACGCACCCACAAGTACAACAACACAAATATAGGCAATTTAAATAAATAACGCAGTAAATACAATTCCCAAATATTCTCAAATTTCGATATAAAGCGCATGCATTTATAAATGTAACATGCACAACTCTGAAACCATTCCACCACGGAGTCCACAACCAACGTCTCGGCTAAACACACAAAACACGCGGCCGAACGCGGAAAACACCGATCCGCTAGGACCAAACAACAACCCTTCGGATAACGTGCTGACTACTCCGGCTTATCTAGCTCTAGGTGGTTCTGCTTCCCCCAGTACGAGTGACACTCCGAACGTACCACTCCCACACTGGTACTACCTATACCCCGGGATACACCAGGTGACCCTCTCTCTAAGCGTCACCCCACCACTCCCACACCGGCACCGTGTCACTACCACACCGACACAAGGTGCCTAAGTACTAACAACTATCACTCTAGGTCCACGGTCGCACAAAACATAATACAATGCGATCCGATCACGTAGAATCTGTTAGTATTAGATGGTCTCAAAGTCAATCCGATACTATGTACTTATTTAGATTATTAATAAATGGCAATAATTCATTGTCTGTAATTAATTCGATCCGTCTTTATCGTATCACGATGAACTCCATGAACATGTGCAATAGTCTTCGAATTATGATGAGATCATAATTACGAGACCGAAGAGTTATAAACACATGTTCTTAATTGTTCCTAGTCATAGGATGTTTGAGATAGGACATCAAACATCCGGATAGACTAGTATAGGTTACTTCAGCTCATATGATGAGGGTGACTAATCCCATAAGTCACTTGTGTGGAGATACTATGCTGAACCTATAGGTGCTCATTGGTGAATGAGTTCACTGAACTGATCCGACTATGAATCGCTGGATGGTAATCACCTCACGGTTAACCAGCTCGATTCATTTGTCACGGTTGCGTAGATGATCCTTAGACCTGAGATTCCAAAGATATCTTGTTGGTAGGTTTATGAGCTTTGACCTTGACGAACGAATCCCTAACCATGGGTTATCAATAAGTCAAGCGATCGGGTTCAGGGAAATGCCCTCGAAGGTAATTGTGTGTTCAATACGGGATCATCCGCTCTCGGTAGTTTGAGAGAGAATGTTCCGGAAATGATGCGCTTAAAGTCCCTGGCCAGGGCGGACTCTGTAATCGATAAGGAGTTATCGGATTCAGATTAGCGGCATCTGATTCAAGTGAATCGACCAAATAGGGTTTAACAGTAAACCATGCCCTAGGTCGATTCGGGAACATTGTACGGATGAAGGATTATATCCGCGCGCTAACTGATGACAGAAAGGTTCCAATAGAGGGTTGCGATAACCCCAGTGACATCTAGGATCACGCGATGTTGCTTGGCATCCAACGTGATCGGCAGTCCGTCCGAATTTATTGTGGGACATTAAATTCGGCTGATTAATTGAATATAAGGATATTAATTAATTCAGTGGGTCAGTAAAGGGTTACTGGACTTAATGGGCTATTAACTGGACTGGTATTTGGGCCTAGAGGGTCACACGCAAATGGTTTTCAAGTCGATGGATAATCCGACAGGATTTCAGATAAGTCTGGGTTTTTATGAAAAACCGCAAACTGACTTATTATAAAAGAACGGATTCTACGTCCGGGGCAAGCAACCCTGACCTAGCCGTCATTCGTTCTTTCTCCCTTTCTCTCTCTTCTGGGCGTGCGGTTCCCAACTACTCCACCTTCCGTTCGACGGGGATTCCGAATCCGCATGTCGCGGCGGATTACGCGCAGCCAGACGGAATCTACGAACGCTGCAGCGAGCGAGGACGATCCATCGCGAGGAGAACCGCGTGGATACCGCTAGAGGTCGGGCATCTGCGCGACTTGCGGCATCGCTCCGACGGAACCGGAAAACGGACGCAGATTCAAATCCGCGCAAGGTAAATTCGATTTACTCCGGTTTTATTTCTAGGATCAAAACGAGACAGATCCGATCCAGAATATTTTTTTTTATTCTGCTGCGTTTTTAGGATCAGATCCCGACTCAGCGATCCCAACAGAATCCTCGTCTTCGAAGTATGTTTCAAGCATGCATTTAACCAAACTATCTAACAATGTAAATATATGTTAATTGCATGGATTAATGAGGTTCTGTCTTGAATCGCGTCGCCCATGGCCGACATCATTCAAGATCCCTAAACTAGTTCATATGAAAATTGGCATCTAGATTATATGGCCTAAAATGCGTCGTTTATAGAAGCCGCCATTTAAATGGCGTCGCTGTCCCTGGCCGCTATTTGCGACAGAAACAAAATCAAGGCTCAGGATGAACAGGGCTAAATCGCGTCTTGAGAGGCAACCGCCATTTAAAATGGCGTCGCTGTCTCAAGACGCTATTTATCGCTCGCAAACATATTCTCCCTCCGGCCTCCCCCAAGTCACACAGTGGGATTTCTCCCCTAAATCGCATAAAAACGTTCCAAAATAGGATAGGAGGAGGAGAATCCAAATACCCGTTAAAAGTCCACCATTTCTCATTTTATAAAATTAGTATTTTCACCCCAGAAATCCCCTAAACATGATCCAAAACGGGAAAAACATAGTTTTAATCAAAACACAACGGAGATCGTCACCCTACCGGTTACTTGAACTCCTCCTAGCTCTTAGCCGCCGAATCGCCACGCCACAAGCCACCGCCGTGGACGCCGTTATTCCGCTGGGACGTCGGCCGCCGTCCGGAGAGCAATATGCCGCGGAGGAAATGGTGGTGGTAGTGGTGGTAGTTGGAGGGGCGGGGGGGGGGGGGTTGATGGAGTGGAAGGAGAAGAAAGGAAGGAAAAGGGGAAGGGGGCGCGAATGCGTCGAAGGGAAAGAAGAGAGAGAAGAGAAATGAGAAAATGAGGAAAATGAAGGTGGGCTCTGGAGCATCAACTGAACTTAGCTAAAACGCGTCGTCTAAGACTAACGCCAATCATACGATAAGACGGGGTCGTATACTGACAGATCTCTGAATGGCGTCGACCATGCAAGACGCCATTCAGACGATAAGACCGTGGCCGTACTCTCGTGGCCCAAAATCTGCCCACGTAGCACATTCTAAAACGCGTCCCCCTAACCGAACGCCGTTTGAACCGCATCTCACAAGCTCGACGCGATAAAGAACCAATGCCCAACCCCACAAGGGCCCAAACTAAGGGGTCCGACACCGAAATTGACCCGATAACCAGATCCGAAATCTCAATCCTTACACTCTGTCCTTATATCTCTATAGAAATATCTTCGAGACTATGTCAAAGTCCTCGGCCTCAAATGGTTCTGATGAGAAGAACCACTCTAATGTTGTCCCTTCTAGTGTCCTTCTGAATAAGAATGCTAGAGACCTCTTATCACTCTGCTAGAAAGATGACTCATAGAGGAAGTCCTTCAAATGAATAAATCGATACCCGACCCATTGTATTTGTGATAAATTGGCATCTCATAGGGAGGCAAGTGGAAAATAGGGAGCACGGGAAGTGAAAAATCTGGTGTTGCCTTGGCATCAACCATCTTCTTCAAATTCTTGTACTGCTCATCCATTTGGTTTAACTTTGAGAGGAGAGCCTGGGTCAATTGGTCATTCTGAGGTGGTGATGATAGAATGTAAATTAGCCTCTTGGACCCTTGTGGATAGTATTGGAGACACGCGGGGTAGTAAGGCCTGTCTGAGCATTCCTATCTGGCGCAGGAGCTCTTTGAACTGTGGGGGTCTGAGGTCGAGACAGGTATCTGAAGGAGGATTGTTGTTGACCCACCTACTGAGAGGTGGAGATACGAAGGCTCTCCATGGCCTGAGTGGGGATCTTAGCAGAGGATTGAGTGGTAGAATTAACGGGTTAAGAAGGTTATGTAAAAGATTTGCCTTTGAGAATAATTTAGATTGTAACATCTCAAACCTCGTGTCCAGTCATATCCGACTTTCGGTGGAATTTGGAGACGGTACAAGTACGGAACATAGCATCTACAAAACAGAAATGAGAGAATAAGAGTCCACAAGGCAAAATAAATAGCCATCCATCGCGAATTTCAAATAAGAATAAGCTAATACAATCCACAAAAATCTAATAATAAACAACTATCTCTGAATAACATAAACAACCTCTCACAACTCTCTAAGATCTCTCAATTACATAACAAACTCAAATACTCCTATTACATCAATCTACTAAAATGAAAAGACTCATATTGTTATAACTAGTCTAAAATCCAATAGGTTCCAAGTACACCTACTCTTCGTGATGAAAATCAAAGGCTAATTCTGTGGCCATCTCTCTTGAAAAATTATTCAACAAACTTACTAAATACAAAACTCAATAGGCATCATCTCCTCTAGAGGCCAAACATATAATAATTAAAATTTACATGGTAATTAAATCATATCATGAACGATTTATAATACTACATATAGATTAAATAAGAGAATGATACAAAAAAAGATCTCACATATATCTCATATCAAATCGGATGCATTTTCTAATAATCTGAAACAAATATGTTAATTCATAATAATTATCACATATATCAAACTTTCTTACTTTACTTAAACACAAATTACTAGCTATAAACATATCACATAATTCTTCTAATACATAAGGAGGCACATATCACATAGCATATGGCACAAAATATAACTAGTAGCATATAATCAAGTTAAATATTTCATTAGGTATTGAAAAATTTCACATCATAAAATAGATTTATAATACCTTAAAATAAATTCAAATGATTCACACATGTGTCAAATTATCACAATTTCATATCTTAGTCAGACAAACATCCTAACCACAACATAAGGGGTCACACACACATATATCGAGTACTTAGGTAATAGTACTAAGTCTTAGCTACCGCGGAACCGAGAATCACACATACTTCACTACTACACCATGCTGAAGTAGGTTATGGATTTTATCCATCGTCCTTGGGTCACATAATATCCTATCCAATAAGAATGCTTATAATGGAATTAGGCCACATAATCTCCTTAAGATGGCCTTGTCAATATCATACATATTAAATTAGATGGCACATATCCTACAGAGATTAGAATTCATCATAATATGAAATTAACATTAATTGTATAGCCAATGATCTATATATATATATATATATATATATATATATATATATAAATAATATAGTTTTCATTAGAACAAGACATTTTAAAGGCAACACAATGTTATACTATGCGATTTAATGTAAAATAGATTCCAACAGATTGTATACACATGAAAAATATTTTAGGAAACTTTTTTAAAAAAATTAATACAAAATATATTTTTCACATGCCAAAATATATTTTTCAGGACTAAAAATTTATTAAATAAAATGAATATTAGTAAATATATTAAAAAATTTATCAAACTATTAAACCATGATATTTAGACTATAAGTAAAGTGCTTGCAAAATTTCACTAAATTCGAAGATCAAATGAGTAGTTTCAAAGTTCAAATAGTGAGTTTAAAACTTAAGTCAAATTTAATGACAATAAAAATATGAAATAAATTTCTAAAAATTATAAAAAAATTTAGTCCAATAGATTTTATATAGACAAATACATAGTTAAATTTTAAATCATTTAGATTATAAATAACCAAAATATAATCATTTAAAATCCGTGCAAATTTCCAAACAAACAGAATCAATTAGCAAACTGGATGGAATACTTTCTTGTTGTTTAGTAATCCAGATGGGAATATTAGCTGCCATTCAGAAATCCAGACGACAAGCTTAGCTGACGTTCAAAAGTCGAGATGTCAAGCCTTGCTGCCGTTTAGAAACTTGGACGACAGTCCATATTGCCGTTCAGAAATGTAGACGACAAATGGTCTTGCCGTCCATAGAGATTCCCAGGCAGAATGCAGGATATTAAATTTTTGACAAATAATTTGAATATTTAATCTATATTTTGGATCATAAATATAAAGAACATGATACTAGACTTTTCTTTTGACAATTTTCGAAATCAAAATATTATTTTTATATTAATACAAACTAATCCATGCTTTGGAGAATCATCACTTACCTCTTATACTAGAATCTCCAAAATTAGAAATCCACCAAAAGATCTCGACTCCCAGCAAGAAGTGCTACGTCTTAGCCTTCTTCCTTGACCTCCAATGTTCCTAAAAGATAAGAGAATCATGAAAATATTAGCTTTACTCAAGAATAATCTTCATCTTCTTCTCTTTCCACAAGAACATGAACAAAGCATCGACCTTTCACAACAGAGAACGACAGCCAGAGTTAGCCATGCCTCCAACCACATATATATATAATTAACATCCAACGTCTATTCCCATATAACGTCTAAAAACCATCTTTGGATTGGATTAAACTATCCTTCCATAAATTAGAGAGAATCCTACTTCAAATCGAACTCCTCTCCCGCAACTCTACTTTTCTTAGCTAAACATTTAATTTTTTCGCCTAGTAAACAGACGAATCAACAAAATTGGTATTTTACAAAGTTTTAGATCTCTTTGAAATATTTTCAAGGATATCAACTACGCTAAAATACGAGTTAAAAATTAAATGTTATTGTTAAAAGACTGACCTACTATCTGGGGTACCTGAACCCAAAAATTTTCTTCTATATAATGGGTTAAACTATCTATGAAACTAAGTTAATGGGCTTATTTGAACAATTATATTACACTCTATCTGTCTCTTTAATTATTATTAATATTATTATTTATTTATTATTTTTATTTTTATTTTAAAAAAAATATCAGGTATTACATCCTCTTCCCCTTAAATAAATTTCGTCCTCAAAATTTACAATGCAAGCAAAGTATAGAATCACTTACCAAATAGCTTCCGATATCTCTTTTTCATATCTTCTTCCGCCTCCCACATCTCCTCTTCCATAGAGTAATGTAGGAATCGTCTTAGTCTTCAACACTTGCGCCTTGTGATCTAAAATATGAACATGCTTCTTTTCATATGATAGACCCCATTAAACTTTCAATGGCTCATAATCTAGTACATTAGATGAATCAATAACATATTTTCTAAACATGGAATACTAGATGAACACCAGACAAATCCGCTGGTAAAGCAAGCTTGAAAGTAACCTGCCCAACATGCTCCAAAATCTCAAATGGACCAATATACTTTAGACTCAACTTTCCTTTTCTACCTAATCTCATGACACTCTTAGTCGGTAACACCTTCAAGAAAACATGATCTCTCATTTCAAGCACCAATTCACTTCGCTTATGATCAGCATAGCTCTTCTATCGACTATGAACTATCAAAAGTCATTTCTTGATGATATCAATCTTATATAAGCAATCATGTACAAATTGTGGACTAACCATCCTTTTCTATCAAACTTATTTCCAACACAAAGGTGAGAACGACGACTAGAGTTAGCCATGCCTCCAACCACATATATATAGAATTAACATCCAACGTCTGATCCCATATAACGTCTAAAAACCATCTTTGCATTGGATTAAGCTATCCTTCCATAAATTAGAGAGAATCCTACACCAAATCGAACTCCTCTCCCGCAACTCTACCTTTCTTAGCTAAACATTTAATTTTTTTGCCTAGTAAACAGACTAATCAACAAAATTGGTATTTTACAAAGTTTTAGATCTCTTTGAAATATTTTCAAGGATATCAACCACGCTAAAATACGAGTTAAAAATTAAATGTTATTGCTAAAATACTGACCTACTATCTGGGGTATCCGAACCCAAAAATTTTCTTCTATATAATGGGTTAAACTACCTATGAAACTAAGTTAATGGACTTATTTGAACAACTATATTACACTCTATCTGTCTCTTTAATTATTATTAATATTTATTATTTATTTATTTATTATTATTTCTATTTAAAAAAATATCGGATATTATATCATCTTCCCCTTAAATAAATTCCGTCCTCAAAATTTACAATGCAAGCAAAGTATAGAATCACTTACCAAGTAGTTTCCAATATTTCTTCTTCATATCTTCTTCCGCCTCCCACATCACCTCTTCCATAGAGTAATGTAGGAATCGTCTTAGTCTTCAACACTTGCGCCTTGTGATCTAAAATATGAACATGCTTCTTTTCATATGATAGACCCCGTTGAACTTTCAATGGCTCATAATCTAATACATGAGATGAATCAGTAACATATTTTCTAAACATGGAATACCAGATGAACACCAGACAAATCCACTGGTAAAGCAAGCTTGAAAGTAACCTGCCAACATGCTCCAAAATCTCAAATAGACCAATATACTTTGGACTCAACTTTCCTTTTCTACCAAATCTCATGACACTCTTAGTCGGTAACACCTTCAAGAAAACATGATCTCCCATTTCAAGCACCAATTCACTTCGCTTATGATCAGCATAGCTCTTCTGTCGACTATGAGCTATCAAAAGTCATTTCTTGATGATATCAATCTTATATAAGCAATCATGTACAAAATGTGGACTAACCATCCTTTTCTATCAAACTTATTTCTAACACAAAGGTAATCGACACAATCTACCATACAAAGTCTGATATAGTGTCATATTAATACTAGCATGATAAATGTTATTGTAAGTAAATTCAATCAAATTCAAATAGTCATTCCAATAACCTTTCCACTCAATGCTAGAAACTCTTAGTATATCCTCAGGTGTCTAATTTGTTCTCTCTAATTGTCCATCCATCTGTCAGTGAAAAGATGAATTGAACTTTTTTTGTTTTAAAATCAAGAAATGTTTGTTTGGTTGTTTGTAAAGTAAAATAAGATGGATACTTCAATCTTCTTATTTTGGTTTACAGTGGGTCTTTGCTATAAATCAAAACAAAGAAATTGGACTATCAAGTGGGCAACAAAGCCCATATAGGATTTTACTTTACATTATTCTAAACAACTCAAAAACACAGTAAAATGAAACAATTATTTCAAATTACGTCATTTTACGTTAAAACAAACAACCCTTAAGTCTCTAAAAGAGAATACAGTAGGTATCTCACACCCATGAAGACCCAAGAAGCCATTAATAAGGAAATCATCACATCGTGATCATAACAAGAAGGCACGTCAAAGTAAATTATAGTTGTTTATCTACCATGAATCACCCATCTTAAGCCAACTATAGGTTACATCATCATCTCTCATGAAAGTAATCAAGGATGTCACGCATTTACTCTTTAAATATGATTTTGCCCGCTCTATTTGGCTTAGCTCACCTATGAACTCTCTCTGATAATGATGATAAAGTGTTGGCTGATAAATTGATTGAGTGGTCATCCCACCCCCTGCATATGAGGACATATCTCACATGCATTGTGCATGCCCGTAATGTGCAACGTATGGAAAGAAAGGTGTGAGAAAGCAATCAAGAACAAGAAAATTTCTGCAACTACTACTGTTAAGAGAGTGGTCAGTGATTGGTGCTCTTGGAGTCGCAACCGTGCTTCGGATCTCTAGACTCCCAAGTTGAATCATCCTACAATGGGGAACCTTCTGATGTCGATACCATCAAGATTAATGTGGACGGGACTACAAGTAATGACACGGGCTGAAGGCATTGTCCTAAGGGATTGGCAGGGTAACCTTTTAAGGTGCACGTTTAAGTATTTCCTGAAATTGTTGAAGCTGTAGCTTTCCTCGAGGAGATCCTTGAAATGCAGACGCATCATTGAAGATGGTTCGGCCCTTCTTAACGAAGCTTTAATGCCCCGCGTTCTTGGTAAGGCTGTAAATGAATCGATACTCTTAATAATAGTTCGACTCGACTCGTGTATTAAGCTAAATGAACAAGTTTGAACAAAAATCTGAACGAGTTCATTAAACGAACCAGTTTGAACACAAACTCGATTTTAAGTGCTCTTTAAGAACTCATTTTAATACTCATTAAGAACTCGTTTAAGTACTCATTAAGACTTCTTTTAAATATTCATAAGATTATTCTATTCACAGATAAAATTAATTCATAAGATATTTAATGCCCTATAGTATTTTCTGTAACATAATTAGGAATGCAAACAACTTAGTACTCAATCATGGTTTGACTTGAGTTCATAAATTTAAATTTTAAAAAAATTAGACTAAATTTATGAAAGATTCATTAGACTCGCGAGATACTCGATACTCCGCTCTACCTCATTTAATATCTAAACGAGCCAAAGTTTGAACAACCATCATAGATACTCGACTCAAACTTGATTAAAATTAATTGAACCAAACTTGAACAGGATAATACTCAGCTCAACTCGGCTCGTTTAACCCCTAGTTCTCGGCAACTTTCCTAGAAACAAAATTGAGGATTGTTCAGCGCTTTTGATGAAGCTTTAATGTCTGTTCACTTTGTGCCCAGGAAATGTCACAGTCTGGCCCGTAATCTAGATAAGTTTGCTCTAAGCTGGAATCTGAGTGGGTTTACCCTGAGATACATCCTTGCTTTTCTTTCTTGTTGTCTACGGACTTGTGTTCTCAGAGCTTGACTCCACCTTCCATGATCATCAGAAATGTAAAACTGGAGAGCGTTTGATCAAATACGCAGCTAGTGGCTGGTACCGTTGCAGTGCGAAAAACAAATCCACACAAAAGGCTTCGTCCACATCAATCAACGAGATCATGCACCATACATAAAAGAATTTGAAAAGGGAAATTTCACGTTATTGTATACTCAAGGAGTCTTTAGCTTTAGTCCAGTGGGCATGAACCAGCGGCACTTCCTCATTCATCAATCTAGGCTAGTATAATCGTGATGACATCCACATCTCGGCTTATAATCTGGTTGAGATTTTGGGCACAATTGGCGAAAACCAGAACAAAGACAGCTGCAAGTTCAAAGTTAGGTTGACCAAGAAACCCCACCGGTGGTTTGCGGATATCCTGAATACGCCAGTTTCGTCCTGCAACTCAACAGGTAAAACTTAAGATGCTGAATTAAGGATTTCCAAATGAAACATGTAGAAGCTTGGACTGACGCATGCCTGCAAATAATAGAATGCCACCTCTCTGAGCCATACAATTTGACTCCTCTGACACCACTTAAATTACGGAGTTCTCATGTCATCAGAAATACTAAGCTAGAGCTCAGAACTCCGACAGCACCGTATCACCCAGTCATCACCAGAACGCATAGCTCAAACAACATAGCAATGCCGAAGCTTAAATTTCCCTAAGAAAGAAATGGGGAGACTCGCACTTTAAAACAAAAGCAGGGCATATGATTTATATAAATTCATGGGACATCTTTTGGCTGTTTTTCTCAGGCCAACATGACACTAAATACAAGCATCTCAAGCAATGCCTCGTGCTTTTAAGGAAATCAACTAAGAATGAAACAAGATGTTAGATGCATCACTTACAAGGGAAAAAAAAAAAGAGCAACACAAGCCTTCCATCCAGATAGAAACAGCCGGTTCCAATTGCATTCCCAACACGAGTAAGCCGCCACTCACATATGTAGTTGGCCTCAACAATAGGGAACAGAAGTAAAATAATGTTAATCCACCCGTAAGTTTTGACATCAGACGAAATACACATACCAACACGGTTGTAGATTGGTTAAGGAAAGCCAACATTGTTGTAGTACTTCCAAGCAAGGTTGCTTTCTAAACTTCATTTCCCAGTACCCTAAGCATCACCACTCCTACTCTGGCTGTAAAAACGCTCACCACGTCGAGGGTGATTGTGGCCTCGCTCTCTATATTTTCCCATGGACTTGGAGATATTCTGCGCTTCTTCACCAACTGCAGAACTATGCTGAAATAAGTCACCCTGCTTAGCAAAGTATCCAGTCCTCTGATAATGCTTGCGTCTGTCAACATTTGCATTTAGATTATGCTTGCCAGTATCAGGCCCCAGACCACTGTCCCCACCAAAGTTGGTTTCATTCACGCGGGCCAACCAACCACTGCGCTCCCCATTCCGTCGGGTTCCTGATGAAGCAGGTTCATGTTGGGCCTCCGCATGCTGTGGCACTAGCTCAGGCACCGTTGATGATTCTTGATTTGGATTTGGGCTTTGTCTTGTAAATGACTCTTCCCTGACCCTTCTTTCTCTCTTCACTTCATGATGTCTTGCATTTCTTGTTTCAGCAGAAACAGTTACTGCAGTTGAGACACTTTTACTTTCAGCAGGTTGATTGTGATTCCCTTCCCCTATTAAAGAGGTTTCTTTACTGAATCTATTTCCTTGAGATGCAGCTCTTTGTACTCCAAGTTCCATAGTCTCCTGGCAGTGGTTGGGTGTAGAACAGGCTTGTGATTTTGGTTGCCATTGTGACCTCAGATGTCCACTAGCACCCTGATTTTCATTTCTTGCACTCTTTCTTCCAGCAGATTCATCTGCTTCCATGGTCATCATCTGACCCATAGCCTTGTTGGTTCTCCCATGCGCTGGCTCCCAGTTATCTCTGGAGATGCAACTATTCCCAATGACCTTGTTCCCCTTGAAAGGTTGTCTCCTTCCTGGATTCATTTTTGCGTGATCCTTCTCCACAGTATTGGGCTCACATTGCATCAAATAGTTACTATCATCATTCCAGCCATCATCAGAAACCTTTGGCTCTTCGTTATGTGAACCATCATGTTTTGGTGGTTGCTGAAGATGGGAAGCCTTATGAGTATCCTTGGTGGAATCAAAGGAAGATGAGCCTTCAAGTAAGCTTGACAAAGTTGAAGAAGATTCAGGTGGACCCCGTCGACGCCATGATGTATGTGCTCTGCCATGCCTGTTGGGTCTACTATTCTCCCCATTCTGAGTGTTTGCTGGAACTTCCATTTTTACAATAGCTGAACGATCAAGACCGCCATCAGCAGCACCCTGGGAACCAAGCTCACCTTTCGACCCAGATGCTGCCTGATGGTGAGATGGAGAAGATGGCTGCTGCAGATTTTCCTGCTGTAAGAACTCTTTGGCTACAGGCTTAGGAACATACCTCTCCATTTCAGCTCTCTTGGATTTCAAATTAAGCTCTACATCATTCCCATTTTTACCAGAAGAATCAGGGTTAGCTTTCTCCGTAACAACCTTGTGCACCTCTTCAGGTGGCTCCTTGTTAGTCAACCTCACAGGTGCCCAGATAACAGCCTCAGTTGCATGGAACTTATCTGTTGTTTTAGTTGTTTGTGCATTTCTTGTGACCCTCTTGGGAGGCTGTGGTTTCCACTGTACTGTTGACTTACTGGGAGCTCCTGTTGTTCCTTCAGACGAACCCTGGTTGGGAGACGCACAAGCTGCATCTGAAGATTTTTGAAACCCCCCAGTTTCATTTGAAGCTTCAGATAGAATTGGGGTATCCTCAACCACTGATTCTGACAGTTTAGATTTACAACGTTCACTGTTAACATCCTCACATACTTTCTCTGCTGAACTCAAAGTAACCTCATCTAATCTAGTTTTATTCCTTGTGGTCCTATTATTCCTTTTCTTGTGCTGCATTAAGGCTCCATCCACGTCTTTATTGATCCTATTTATGCCATCACCAATTGAACTACTTGGTGGAGCTGACTCACCAAGATTTTTTGAACCCACTATGATAGAACCCACCATAACCCCAATAGACACATTCTCAGATACATATTTCTCCTCTGAATAGTTCTCTTGCCTTTTACGTGGCAACTGTTTTTGCTTGGACGCGGTGTTATCACGAAACCGTGGATCAATTTTGCCCTCTCTCTTGATGTCATCTTGCATCTGTGACATAGATGGGTCATTCTGAGTAACTAACTGGGAAACAGTTGGGGGAGATGAATCGATTAATCCTTCTGAAATGATGCCCTCATTTTGTTGCAATGCAGCATCTGGCACTCCCGGTGTATTAATCCTGTCAGCCTTCTGAGCCACAGCATTAGCTGAAGTTGACTTACCATCTTGATCCTCACTGGCTGTAGTGTTGGTTTTTGCATCTGGACATGTCCTGGCATCCTCCCCAGATTGGGTCTCAAAGCTAGGAGGAGGATGCAGTATCTGATTTGAACCTTCTGCTAATGTTCTTCTGTTCAGTTCTTCTAACTTCGCAAGTGCCCTGGCTTTCTGTTCTCTTATTCGTTCTTCCTCCTCTTTCTGCAGTTGTTTTGCCCGTTGTCTAGCAATCTCCTTCATTCTATCATGCTGGCAGAAGCATAAAAACGTTATTAGACAGAAACACTCGTTCATGATAAATAGCCCAATACTAAGGCCAAGAAAATAATTCGCTAGAAGGATCATTTTCAAAATCTAACTATTTCACATTAAAGGCTCAATGAAAAGGAAAAGAATATGGACAGAAAACAACCAAATTAGGCAATGAAACCATAGACTTAAAAGGCATCATCATTTGACCAAATATCCATGGTCTCGAACTTTCAATATCCTTAGAACAAACAACAATGCATAAACAATGTAAGTCTTCTATCATCCAAAACCAGCCACTGACCAACAAGAAAGATCACCATACATTTTGCACCTAAGAAGACTTCTTAAGAAAGACAGCATGACGTGGAAATATTGATATGCAACAATGGAATAAAGCAACAAAAGAATACTATAAATACAATTACATAACCAATATTCAAAGGCTTCAATACTCAAATTAAAAACAATGCATAAATAAAACCGGTGTACCCAAAACTGAAGTCAATATGAAAGTGCTCCCTGCGTCACACAGTGGTTGAACCCAGTGTTTTAAACCCAGACAGTGGTTAACTTCAAGAATCACTGGGTCAGAAATTGCTATTTCAGCTTCTTGTCAACAGCCAACTGACTGGCATATCTGTTTACGAATGAAATGGTTGTGCATCCAAATCTCACCTGTTCTTTATTTTCTCATAAGTGAACCTGTAGCCTGGTTTGCATAAACTGTTTAAATTCTCATGGTTTCAAACAGTTTTTTTTTTAAAAAAAATCCATTTTAGGCCAACTCCCAACCCAAGCACAAGGACCCACTCACAGTTAGCGGTTTGAAGCATCAAAATCCGGGTTTTAAACACTGGTTCAACAATTGGACTGACCTTTTAAATTGGAATGTCAAGTTCATTTCAATAAGATGAGCCAAAAACAGCACTGGTTGTTAACTGTCTTGGTATAAGCATGATTCCTCATATTCAAAATTTTCTAATAATGTGTTCAAACTTTCCTAATTGCTACTATCAAATGAATGCTGGGCTGACATTCAAAGAGATAGGCCCCAGTCAATGATTTAATATCAGTGTCAACAGGATTTAAGGTAAATCAAGATTTCAAAGTTCGAGAACCTGGAAATGGGCTGGGTGAGCTAGGCAAGCCCTTGGCCCGACTGAACTCACAAGTCAGCTACAGTTTCTTAAACAGCACACCAGAAACTTGTAGTTATAACATGACCAACCAACTGAAATCACCCCGAAAGAGGACACTCATCACTGAACTTAAAGAACTATTGTGAGCACAAGACCAATATAGCCAATAACATTTGGAAGATGTAACATACAGTAAAGTGTCCAATCGTTTGACAAATGATGGTTAAATATCTGTTGAAAATGTTCATTTAAATTTTAGATGATTAGATTATACAAGATAATATGACATGAAACATAAATTATGTTTAGATTGTAATTTGGAGGGCTAATATTTCGTACAAACATCCAAAGTTCCCACACATGAACAGTCTCATTGTTTTTTCAAAAGTGCATACTACCACATATTGACAATTAAGTGAAAACAGAGGTGAATGTACAAGAGTGAGGAACAAAAACCCTCATATATTTCTTCTATGCAAAAGGCACCAACTTAGCACGACCTTCAGTCAACCCCTCTAAAAGAGCAAAAAGAGAAGAAAGTGTTATCATTATATTACAACAGGCAGAACCCCATTCCCCAACAGAAGATAACAAAAGACACTATTCTCTCCAGAATTAAAGCTTGGAGCTTAAAGATCCTCTTGTCCCGCTCTCCCCAAATACCCCATTGTCGCATGCAGAACCAGCCACCAGACGTGAGCATCATCCTCCTTTGAGCAGGCGCCTCTTGCCCCAACAGAGAAGCTTGTCTACGCTCTCCACCACCGTCAGAGGCTCATCAACAGTCTCATTGCACCAAGTCTACCAACAATGACAAATCAGAACGCTAGCAAAGGGACAAAAATGGACCAGATTGGCGCACATAGGCCAATCAGGATTCATTTTGTGGAGGCCAACACAATCGTGACACCCCGCTCCACAATCCTTGGCCAGATTGATCTGGATAGGCAGGATCCCAGGCCAAGAATTGACCCAATCTAGCTTTCAATAGGCTAGTCAAACTACCTGTTGGGGAGTGGATTAGCTATTGCTAGCCATCTGGAAGCGGCCATGGACAGTCACAAGTGGAACCCCTCCTTGGCCCCTGCAACTTGCCAACTCAATAAAACTCCCTCACTCTCTTTCCCCCACATTCACTATCCTTCACTCCTCTCTCATGGCACGCCTGAGAAACTTAGAAAAAGAAAATATACTAGTAGTGCAAGGTGAGCAAACTACAGGAGAAGTCTACAGAGCCACTTGCCGCCCTGCAGTTTATTGACAATTTATAATGTGCAAGGTCGTTGTGTAGGATTTTACTATGGTCTCTTTACCTCTCATACACAATGATTACTAGTGGTGAGGACACCAGAGCGATCAGACAGTTCGATCCAAGCCGTGTCTACCGCAGTCAGAGAGCCGCTCCAACTTCTCTTGGCTCGGGGACGATCCAGAGCACACTTGATATACAGAGACATTTTTTATTTTATTTTGTTTGGCCTGTTTGAGGCCCATTAGATGGTTTTCCATTTTCTAGGATTTTAGGTGCGATTTTTGCACTAATTATTAGGGGTAGTTGTTTGAGTTGGATGTAGGGACAGAAGATATAGAGTCTGATTGCTTGGTTAGCGTTTGGGTAAGATTCTCTTTAGAGTCTATAGATACACTTGTAAACTCCAGTTTGGATTTTATGCTATGAACATTTGAGAAAATTACCTGAGTTTCCCCGTGATCGGATCTCTGCAACAGAGACCCCCTCCTTCCTTGGTGTGACGCCGAGGTGCTCCATCCACTCCGGTGCAACGCCGACAGGTGCTTCCACCCCATCCTCTCTCTCTCTCTCTCTGTGTTTGAGCCGCAGCAGAACAAGAAAAAGGAGAGTATCAAAAGAAGAAGAAGAGGAGGATCGAGCGGATGGTCAGACCTCCTGCTGCCGCCTGCAGCTCCGGCCAAAGCTGCTGCAGTTGGCTGCCCTTGCTGCCAGCACCGCTGCTGCCTCCGCAGCAGCAGCCATCATCCTGCATCACCGACTGCTTCTGCTGCTGCCGGTGACGCCGGCAGCCCTTGCCACTGTCGTCGCTGCCGCCGCCACCTGCCAGCGCTGACGCCATCACCCTTATCTCCTCTCTCCCTCTATCTCTCATTCTGTCAAGGGATTAGGGTTAGAGGGAGGAGGTAGGAAAGGGGGCAGCACGTGCCCTTTTAAGTCACAACTGGCCAAACCAGGTTTGACCCAGTTGGACCTGAGCCTTGGTCCGTCTGGGTCCACACCCTTAGCCCCTAATAGGATTCAAAAGGGTCATGACCATAAGTTCTTACTTCGTCTGACCAAGTTCAGCCCTGGTCCGAGCTAGGGTCCTGTTTGGTCCGAAGGAGATTTTTGTCACGTCCAAGCCAGGCCTAGACCTGGTCTACCACGGTGAAACCGGAGCAGTTAGTGCACCGCTCGTGCTTCAAGGCCGTTCGGACTTCAATTCGTGCACCGACAGCATCTTTGCTTTTGCCTCAGTGAGGCCGACCCAATTCCAGCATAGTGATGTCCCGAGTCCTGACAGCGCCACATTTTACATGCTACCCCTACACGCATACTGAGGTCACCCGTTCGCGCATCTCAAGACCCACATCAGTCGTCTCAATTTACGTGTCAACATTTCAATGGCATGCATATCATCCTTAGCCCGTCAACTACCATGATTAGCACCTCGGACTTCATTCATTGGTTATTTGTAGTATGTTATCTCCCTACGATGAGTGAGCCTTTATTTTTATGGCACTTTGAGGGTGATACATATGCACCGGGTGGTATTCTTCCACACACCAACATGAAGGTACGTGTTAATCCCTTTCATTACATCTTGCTTTTCTAGTATTTATTTTAATATGTAGCCGACTTTTGAGGTATTGTACTTAAACCGTGATACATCATCACTACTGGCTTGAGTGCACATTACATCTATCCCAAGAGTTCCAATAGGACTTTGGGGTTGTTCTAATTCTCTAGACTTGCAGCAGTTCCTCACTACGTTTTCTCATTGCGAGAAGGACGATTACTCAACTAACTTCTATTATTTGACGTGGTTATGCAACTTTACAACTGTGTGATTAGGTTGTGTCTACTTATTATTATATTGCTTGTTATTGATCTCCAGCTCCGTTAGTGAATCCATTAGTTCCGTTAGCCGTCCCACATCATCTTTTCTAGTATCATAGCCTATAAGATCCCCACCACTACGGCGCCGCTCCACCGCTAATCGCTGCTCACCACCGCCGCTGCTACACAATCCCACCGTCCACTACCTTCCTTTGTTCCTCTTTCTCTCTCTACAAACCACCCAAGCTTCGCCACTGGCCCGACCGGATTGCTACAGAAACTGGGCCAACCTTGGTCTAAACCAAGGACCACTTGGCTTGCACCAGCCGCTGAGCTTGGGTCCACCCCAGGCCCCTGCACCGGCCCTTCCCCTTCTGTGTGCCTGCACTGCCAACACACCAACCAGCTGTGTGCTTTGTTTTTCGTCCCGGTTGCACAGCCGGTATTGTCTCGGCACGCCCAACATCGTCCAATACACCAGCCACCCGTAGCACTTCGTTTTACATGCCACCTTTTCGAAACACATTGGAAGGGGTATTGCTCCGATTCATGTATCATTCACACCGTTGGGTTCACATCAGCAAGGTCGACCTTAATCTACATATTGCTACCTCGATTGTGCCTCGTGTTGAGTGCCCACCTCATACGGTCAAGTTGATCACGTGAGGGTACCTCTACGCGCCAATCACGTCGATGGCATCGTTACAGCGAGGCGGATCTCATCCAACACCCCATCTACCAATGGTGCATCATTTTACGTATCACTCCTATATGTTGAGGTCCTACTTTCTTGTCCTTTAGCACTATGGGCTTTTTTTTTTCCTATTCACAAAGGTTTCTTTACCTAATGGGACAAGTGCCAACCTGATTTTTAACATAGTTGTCAAGGCACCCGCCTAGGCGCCCAGGTGGTTTTCCAGCAGCAAGGCGCGGGGCTGCCTTTCCAACAGCCCAAAAGGCATCTGCTAAGGTGCCCAAGGCACCTGCCTAGGCACCCACATTGCTAAAACCCAAGGTCCCCTGCCCCTCTCTCTTTATATATATATGTATATATATATATATACACATATGTTTATATATATATACATATATGTTTATACACATATATAATTATACAAATACATACTAGTACATGTATATATATACATATTATAGACATATATTTAGATTTATATATACAAACATACATATATATGTATATGTATACACATATTACATACATGATACATATATGTATACATCTAAATATATGTATCATGTATGTAATATATGTATACAATATATATATATATATATCTATATATATATATATATATGTATGTATACATACAAGCATTTAGATTTACACATACATGCATACGTACATACATACATACATACATATATGTATGTGTAAATCAAAATGTATGTATGTAATATGTGTACATATATATGTACACATTAAAATATTATATTATGAAGTTGATGCATAGGCAGACGCCTAAGCGCTTAGGCGGTCCAAAACCCCAAGCATGCCTTGGTCGTCTTATCGCTTGACAACTATGATTTTTAATGACCTGTTTAAAGAAAGCTCCATGTCCAAGGCTATTCTTGATTTACTCTCCAGATGGGTTAAATTATTGTCAAAACTAATGGTGTCTTTGTGGAGTTCTACAAGCAATTTGGGAAGGTTCTATATTTCGATCATACATGAGCTAACGTCTTCTCTTCAGATAATCTTACCATTATTGTTGGCTTAGAGTGAATGGAAGAGCGTAATGCCACTTTCAACTCAAAGTAACCCAATTATATTCTCCAGCCAGTACACTTGAAAGACAAATTTCACTTCACCAGCTCCAAATAATCTGATTAACGACCAGTCAACTTCCCCAGAGAAAATGGAAGAGATAGTTAATGAGGCTGACCCGATGTTGATTGAGGAGCATGAAAGCCAAATGAAAGAGGTAATTTATGAAGCCAATCCAGTACTCGAAGATGAGTATCTTGAAGATGTTTTATGATGGCATCCTCCTTGTTGAATCAAAGCTAGAGGTGATTCCTGATGTATACTTTGAGGTTGGTTCCTCATTCATGGCTGAGTAGAATGAGCAGAGGAAGGAATAGACAAACAGAGATGTGGTCGATCAACTGAAGATTGTTTAAGACATTATCGACCAACCTGCTTTCAACCACATATGGAGCACTATCGAGGTGTACTTTTTACAGTGAAGCGAAGCTCTCCTCCGCAAAGTGATCTCAATGGCATCAACTGAGCATCCTTACTTTGCTGCTCTTATCATCTCCCCATGGATACAGCCACACTTCAAAACTCAAGGACAAGTTTTCTTGAACTAGGGGAGGATGATGACCAACGCACCATGATGGAGTGCGTTTATAGTCGTCAGAGGACCATTCCAACTTCATTGTAACTTAAAGACTCACCAAAGCTTCTTTGAAGTGTACATTATTTTTAGATGAGTCCTTAGGTATTTTATTTGGCCCATTTGAGACCCATTTAGTATGTTTTCTATTTTTCTGAATTTTAGGCTTCTTTTATTTTTCAAGAACTTTTAGTGTGAATTTTTACAAAAATTATCTAGTTAGAGGAATTTGAGTATATTTGAGTTGGGTAGTTGAGTTGGAGTCGAAAAGGTCTTTAAACACTATATATATGGATGTACTCTCTCTTTTCTAATTATGCATGAATTTTAGTACGAATTTGGGTTATTTTCTAGTATTCTCTCTGCGACAGATAAGGCAACCCTGCGACAGGGTCGGATCTACCTTGTAATGGAGCTGGCCCTAGCAATCGATGTGACGCCAGTAGTCTCTCCAACCCCTCTTCGCCCACCTTGTCTCCCATCAATTAGAGTCATGGATTTTGTTTTCATCAACTTTTTTATTTCAGAATAATGGAGCTAACTACAATGATGACCCTTAGTTATGGGTTTATTTACCTTCAACCTACTATGCCTACATCATATTTTAGTTGTCATTATTATCATACTACACATGTACCATCCTTGCAACCTTACTTTCATTAATTACAACTGCAGGTGATATTATTTTTGAGGTGTATAAAGCCTTTTTTGTTTAAACTTAACATTGTACATATACCATCATTAGAGCAAATATTCAGATGCACACAAAGGCATCCCCATGTCCAGCCTCTCAGATGGATTTAGAGAGTTTCATAGAGTTAGCTTTTTTTTCTTTTGATATTGATGATGATGAGTGAGTAATAATTATATTGTATGAGAATGTGTTCCAAAAACATTATTCTTATTTCCATCATTTTTGCATTTCTTTAATATATTTTGATTTTTTTCTAAGGTAAGCCTAAAATTCAGGCTGATCCAAGCCAAAGCTTGGGTCAACCAAGATCTGGCTAGATCAGGACAGAACGAATAGCTCAATTTCAGCCCTTCCAATCAGAAGCAATCCTATCCATTTCTTCCTTGACCCTAAGTATGAAGATTTGTTGACAAGAACAAATAGACAACTCCAGCTGTCCTGGATTGATGCACTTTGTCCAAGTGAAACACGGTGATAAGCAAATTGTCCATCAAAATCATCATGTCGAAAAGGGTCACTTTCATGGATTGTAGGACTTAAACAATATAACAATTGAAAACAAAGATCACCCTACTTACATCAGGTTCAGGCCTCAAACATCATGCCAACCAGATCCAGCATGATTTTGAGTCTTTAACATGTTCCTGAGAAGCCCAAAGTTAACTAAGATGGCTTTTCAATTGAAACTTACCTGGGTATTTTCAATAAAATTATAACATGCTAGAAATATTTTTCCCTCTTAAACCCCTTTCATATTTATTAAGGCATTCTCCAAGGTATCACCTGGGGAGAAGTCATTTTTCAAAGGCCCAGGCGGTTGAATGCCTACTTGGGCCTTCAAAAAGTGGGCCTCAGTGCCACTTAGGCTCACCTAGCATGCTTAGGCAAATGCCCAAATGCCTAGACCAATTCATCATGGGCTGATCAAACCAAGTCCATTGGACTGAACCCTCACATAAATAAGGTTGTGGGAACCCTGGTTTTTTATACCCCTTCATCTCATTTTCATCATTTCATCTTCCTCGTCATCTTTGGCCTGATTCCACTTCAGCCAACCAACATCAGCACCACCGACGAGGCACTCCTAAACATAGGAGTCAATCATGTCTTGGCCCTCGCCCTGTTTTTCTACTGGGATGCGACATCCCAATGTCCCGGACAACTCCGATGTCATGTTCCAAAACTTTTCAATACATGCTCAACAAATACAAAACATACAAATCTATGTTATCATAGGCAATCACCTCGTTTGCCTAGGCGATGAAGTAGGGCAAGTCGAGCCAACAATGTCTAACCCTGCTTCATGTTTGCCTCACTCACCTAGGCACTCGCCTATGTTGTCTATGCCAAATACATATATCTTTTTTAATTATGTGGTACTACCTTTGTACTGCTTTTTCTTATTCTTATATTCCCAAAGTAGCTAATGCCTCTTTAACAATGTCCAGCAACCTTTTTTTCTCTCTTACATTTTGTCATATTCTTATTATTTGTTATTATTCCTAAGACCATTCCTATGTTATCAAAGGCGATCGCCTCGCTTGCCTAGGCGATGAAGTAGGAAACACCTTGCCTTGCGTCATGTTTGCCTTACTCACCTACGCACTTGCCTATGATATCTATGTCATGTATTTGTTTTTTTTTAATTATGTAGAACGGCTTTTTCTTATTCTTAATTATTCCAAAGTGACTAATAACTCTTTTAACAATGTCTAGTACCCTTTTTCTCTTACATGATGCCACATTTTTTCTTACTTTTGATGATTCCTAAGACCATCCACTACTTATATGAGTAGTGGATGGTCTTAGGACATTACATGTTGGGCATGATCAATGCTTCTCAAAGTCTTACATATAACTATCTTGAATGTTTTCTTTTATTTTCCGTATGTTGCCATTTTTTTCCTTCGTAGTGATTTATAAGAGAACACATCGCCTCGCCTAGGCATTTTGTGCCTGAGGCAAACCCCTGGTCACCTCGTTTGCCTCGCGCCTCCGACTACAAAGGACCATCCGATCTTTATACAAACTAGTTTTACATATTAGACATGATCAACATTTCTTAAAGCCTGACACATTATCTTGGACGTTTCTTTATTTTTCTCCTATTGCCATTTTTTTCATGGGTAAAAAACATGTCGCATCAAACACATCAGCCATACAATGCAAAATCGGCCAATTCAGATCATAATCAGCCGATCTGATTCCAGGGGGTAAAAGATCCAAAAAGGTTAAAAAAAATAAAAGCAGCCTGGATTGGCAGGAATAGGCCCTTGATCATGCCAGAATTGGATGAATCACCCAATCCGGGACTGATACAACGATCCAGCTGAAAGGGGATTTTTAAGCCCCTTTTTCTACTGCTGTTTGTTGTGTTTCTGTAGGGGACGGGAGAAGGGGTGCCTCTAACCCCTAGCCCACCGCCGCCCATCCCCGCCGGTCGCCACTGCCGACCAATAGAAACTGGCCAAGTTAAGGAAAAAGAAGAGGAGGAAGAAGGAAAAGGAAGAGGAAAAAGCAGCAAAAGAAGATTTAGAAGAGTAAGAATTTAGGATTATAATGCACTTTTATTTGCTTTGCATCATGGAATCCTCAAGAACATATGTTCATGTGCTTAACTGATTGCCATACACTCGTAGGTAATGTTATGAATATTAATATCTTATGATAGGTAATCCTTTTATGAATAGATTTTCTTTAAAAATTTTGTTTGTAGTTTTTTTTAAAAGTGTTCCCTTTATAATTTTCTTGATTTTTATGACTTTTTTATTTTTTAACTTTTTACTTTTTTTTTATTAGGTTGTCCAAGATCATCATTTGTTCCATAGGATCCAATTTGGAATGGATCAAGATTGGGAGCCGATCATGCAAGCTAATCCAATCTTGTATTCCATGACCTACGCACTCACCTAAGCAGTTGAGGCTAAGGTAACCCTGACTCGCTCGCCTCACCTTTGACCATAGATATATATAAAAACAAATATATCAAAAATAAACACAGAATTAAAACAAAATCAACAACATAAAAGCATTTAGGATGGATTTACAATTTTATTAAAACAAAATCAACAACATAAAAACATTTAGGATAGATTTATGATTTTGTTAAGGACTATATGCATCAAAAGAACCTATCCAATAACTTTACAAAAAGCTGAAGAAGCTTGAAAATCTTAGGTTAGAATATAAAATTTTAGTTGGGGCATTGAGATGGGCCAAGACACTCACTAAGATAGACAAGAAAATGCCCCATCTCATTTTCTCATTGGGACAGGACGTTCCCAGCCAATTCCAACCAGAAGGAGACAGGATTGATTAAAATGCTCCTCCTACATGGACAATAAGCAGTTCCTCTTTGCTACGATGGCCACAATGGGGCAACAACACAATTGCCAATGTTAACAAATTTGGAACCCCTCGTAGCCATTAGCATCCTTTTAGATGGTCCCCTTAATGATCCTGACAACAAAGTGTAGTCTTTTGGGTGAGTATAACAGATCAGAGAGGTCAAGTCCTCTATTCATTCTCTCACCCCTTCCTGAGTTTCCCATATCTTCATCCTCTCTTCTCTGTTCTCTAACTATTCATCTTTCTTTTTTAGTGTCTCTCCCCCCCCCCCCCCCCACACCTGATTGTGAAGTTGACTAAGCACCACTTAGGCAAAGTGCCCTAGCGCTCAGGCACTCGGGGCCCTTTGTACGCCTTGGGTCACCTTACTGCCCTGACAATTATTAACCCTATATTAGTTTACAAAATCAACTCTCTTTCTCTGTGATTGAAGCCCTGCCCCACCCCCTTCCTTTTTAGGAAAGCTAGTGGCTTCACATATTCCAGCCACAAAGCCGTAACCAGAACACACCTAGTGGTAGCCACAGCAAAACAAGTAGCAGCATGGTGTGGCACAGGATGGTAAGATGGTATGACTTTAAGCACAGGATGGCAACATGACGCAAGTTTGGCAGGACCAAATGGCAGCATGATGCCATGTTGTAGCACATGGAATGGCAAGGTTTAGCAACTAGTGGCAGGCTAACATAGGTATTTTTCCCCTACGCTCTGGCCTCTTTTCCCCTTCTTTCCCATCCTCTTTTTACCTTTTTCTTCATCTTTCTGTTTGTCCCCGCCATTTTTAGGAGGGAAAAATCAAAACCATGTCAGAAAGACCCTGTTGTCATTCAGCAACCACCGCAAGCTCAAACTGCAATTCCACCCATAAAAGTCATTATTATGTTACCCCAAGAGTATCGAAGGCATATTCAAGTATTCCAACACCTTCATTGAATACAATTTTCATCTGCCCAGAGAAAGAACTGCGATTCGAATCAAATACTCCTAGACTCATTCTTTCCAATTATTTTTGTAATTGGCAGACAGTTTTTTTTCCCATAATCAACCAGAACAAAGTTAACTGATTCTACATTCTAGAAGCAAATATGAAATAAGATTTCTTTGTGTAATTTCCCCATTAACAGATAAGACCTCTCCACATTACTTTGCCATCAACAGAACTTCCACAAATTAAATTATGAAATATTTGTTAGGGCATACTTGGCAAACAAAAGAGACTATCTCACTTTAACTCAGGAACAAATTAAATGACATACCTGGGCTTTGTAATCAGCTGGATCCATTGAGGATACAGAATATTTCTCATCTCCCACTTTCATGTGATGAAATTCTTTCTTCTCGGAGGCATCTTGATAAGGTTGGTAATCTTGCACCTTTAACACAGGGCGATTCTCTATACTGTCAACAACTGATGAATCTCTTCCAGGAGATTTCTTTCTCCATTCTTCAACATCCTGGCCATTGAACCTTGATTTTGCATGATGATCAGCTCTACCCTGCTTGCTGTCAACCCTTTTGCGAGTCGATTGAGCTGCCAAGCCAACATCTGAAGGACCTAACAAACCAGCAGCAGAGGTATTTGAAGCTCCGCTGTCATCTTTATTTTCTGTATCACTCTCACAAGAAACTTTTTCAACAGAAGACTTCTCAGGCAACATAGTATCAGTATTGGCCTCTTTTGTGGGATCTCTTCCAGGAGATTTCTTTCTCCATTCTTCAACATCCTGGCCATTGAACCTTGATTTTGCATGATGATCAGCTCTACCCTGCTTGCTGTGAACCCTTTTGTGAGTCGATTGAGCTGCCAAGCCAACATCTGAAGGACCTAACAAACCAGCAGCAGAGGTATTTGAAGCTCCACTGTCATCTTTATTTTCTGCATCACTCTCACAAGAAACTTTTTCAATAGAAGACTTCTCAGGCAACATAGTATCAGTATTGGCCTCTTTTGTGGGATCTCTTCCAGGAGATTTCTTTCTCCATTCTTCAACATCCTGGCCATTGAACCTTGATTTTGCATGGTGATCAGCTCTACCCTGCTTGCTGTGAACCCTTTTGTGAGTCGATTGAGCTGCCAAGCCAACATCTGAAGGACCTAACAAACCAGAAGCAGAGGTATTTGAAGCTCCGCTGTCATCTTTATTTTCTGCATCACTCTCACAAGAAACTTTTTCAACAGAAGACTTCTCAGGCAACGTAGTATCAGTATTGGCCTCTTTTGTGGGATCCACCTTAATCTTTGTATTATTCCTAGATTGTTTGTTCTTCTCCTCCCCAACAAAAGTAGGGATCACAGAGCGACTGTCGGCAAGTCGAGCTTTGTTGTTCAGAGTCTCTATTTTTTCAATCAAAGCAGAACTTCTTTTGACAGAGTATCGCTGTGGATCATCACCCTTTTTACTAGGGCTGGCACAATGGTCATCAACTGTTTCAGACTTAGTTGAAATGGCATCATTCTCATGAAGAGTTGGAACTGAAAAATGAATTTCCGAGTCTCTGGCAGGTTGAGGAATAACTCCACCAGGCTCCTCACTGCCTTTCTTTTGTGCTGGCCTAGAATCTCCCAATTCCAACTGTGTCACACAGTTTGTAGTGCATTGATCCTTTTTTCTTTCTAAGTAATTGTCTTTGGAGCCACCATGTTGCTTTAACAGAACCTTGTATTGCGGTCCATTACTCTCACGTGCATGGTCATTTTCTGCTAGTTCATTGGCCACTGATGAAGAAGAATAACAAGGCACTGCATGGAATTTTCGAGAGTCCACCTTTAAATTTTGGTTCATATGTTGGTCGGAAAGACTAGAGAAAGGTGTCATTCCTGATACAGGGCCAACACATGCATTGTCACTGCCAAGGTTTGGAGGGGGGTCACAATAACTCTCGTAATGCATTGGACGAGGATAAATTTCTGGTCTCACGGGTCCAACGGGATGATTTGACATCATGTACGAATCAGCTGTATGAGGGTGATAAGGCATGCCATTTGTAGGACCATATCCACCCGTCACAGCTCCATGTCTTGTACCAGCCTGTGAATTGGACAACGGACTAGCAGGGAGATGAGGATAATACATATAAGATTCAACTTGATAACTACCAGCAGGGCCACCTGGTCTACACACACCACCTGGAGGCCCACCTCTGTACCAAATTCCATCAGGGCCACTTTGCATTGGATACCCAAGCCAAGAGTCAAACTGCTGGGATGGGACATTCGCATGTGGATATGACTGCATCTGTTGTTGATCTCTATGCCAGTTGCCACCACTTGGTGGGACAGCACTGCCAACATAAGGGGAATTCTCTCGTCTCCAAGTATTCACATTCCCCTTGTCCAATTGAACAATTGTTTGATTTTCTGGCAATCAAAGAGGAAATTGGCATATCTTATGAGTGAGAATGAAAGAATTGAAGAAGTCACCACTCAATCAATCATAGAAGAATGAAGTAGAATCATAATGACATCATGTGATGCCCCACGATATGATGATTGGATAACCAAAAAAAAAATGCCATGATAGATTAAAAACGAAATATACTACTATCCACCTGGTTGAGTAGGTTCACCCACTGGAACAGTTGGAGTGGGTTCCCTCGTTTCCTTTTGTGCACAAACTCTACCTGAAGCAGAGGCAGGGCGCCCCTGAGAACTATGGCCTGCGCCATAAAAATGTTCAATAAACAAGAAAGGAAATGTGGAATGTCAAAGAAAACTGTAACAAAGAAAATCAATTGTCTGAAAATTGATGTTCAAAAGACTTGCAAATGCTGATGGTAATCACCCTTTTTAAGTGTAAAATATATTGTAAACATTAATATCAATTTGCACACAAACAAGTTCTAGAAATGATTGAGAAGCACCCTCAATTTCAAGGATAATCTAATCCATCTCAATTGTATCCACTCAAGAGAAAATTCCATCTGTTACCAGATGGCTAAAATTTTAATGTTTTGTTTGCTGAATGCACCAAAACAGGTTGACCCCTAGCTGAAGAGGTGTTCATTAGACACATGATTTGCAGTGAAAATGAACCAGAATCTAAAAACCCACAGTCAAATGTTTGTGATCACATCAATGCCACTCCAGAGTGAATACTGTTTCATTGCTGATTATAATGGGCCAAAATCTCCAACCAGTGGTTCATAATGCCGCTAAAATCCAAGAAGGCAAGAAAACAATCCAACAAGCAATATATGGTGCAAGAATCTGGACTCGGGCAATTGTCTTCAATTCGAATTTCAAACAGATAATACTGAAATTGAATTGTAACCATATTTGGAGAAGGATAAAATACTGGTGTGACCTATGGTCAAAAGCAAGATCATGGGGAAATCCAAACAAACTTCCAAGAGCCTACATGTTCACATTGGTACACAAGTGGTGATTAGAGACAAATGACCATAAGGTGATCAGGTCAGAAGAATCAAGATTTTTTAACATCAGATGCTAAAAAAATTAAGCTATAAGTAGAAATACATACATTAGAGTAAAACTGCACAAATGGATACGAATTAACATGGACTAATACAGGGAATCTCTCCATGTTCCCATCATTGATTATAAAATCAAGTTAACAACCTACTTAGCAACGTTAAATAACACCACCATTACAGCCTTGACATAATCTGACGTGCACCTTTGTGCAAATGACATCTCCCTATCCTCATCCCGAGTGATTCCCCAAAAAGAAGTAAAGAATTATAATTGAAGGGAAAGAGTTGTAATAGGATAACCCTACATGTAGCATGTCTTAGTCCGTGACATGAAAGCAGAGCTGTAGATAGAATTGGAAATTCCTATCCCAATCCGATTCTGATATTTCAGATTTGAAATCAGAAAAAGGTTTTACTCCAATTTATGGTATATAGTGTTTTCAGAATCGGGAATTTCTGATAGAATATTATAAAGGGACATCGAAACACATCACCATGTCTGACTTCAAATATTTCCAATCACATAGATAATAACTTGAGAAATAATATATGTACTAATATTTAAATTCACAAGGCGCCAGCCCCTGATAGGAGCTGGTCCATAGGTACACCTGAGCTGGGGCCCTGTTGAAACAAAAAAAAAGGAGCAGCAATCCGGCTCAAAAAAAAAGGAAAAAAAATAGAAGAAAGAGGAAAATAGGGACAGGTTTTATTATTTAAAAGAGAGTGAGACAAAAGAATCCTAATTAAGAAGGATTCTTCACCTTCACCGGGTGCCCCCCCCCCCCCCCCCAACCAATGGAACTTGAGCCCTGAGAGGGTAATAACTTGCAGCCCGGTGAGAATAATAACTTGAGGTTTTTACCTTTCTTACTATGGATAATTCTCCATGGTAACTTGTAGTCTAGTGGGGGGAATAATTTGAGTCCGGTGAGGGTAATAACTTGCAGCCCGATGAGAGTATATAGAAGCTTATTAACTACAACCCAATGAGGGTGGAGGAGCTCCATGTAAGTTGCAGCCCGGTAAGGGTGGACGGTAGGACTTGGTCAAATCATCTGTGGCCCACGTGAAGAAGAATTAACTCCCACCCGGTGAGGGTTGACCCTCATTTAAAATTCTTGCGCGGGAAGAAAGGCAACTATCACCATGTGAGGGTAGGCCCTTGGCCTCCTAACTGTCCCCCTCCCAAAGGCTATAAATAGCCCCTTAAGAGGTCCCATTTAAAAGGACAGAGACAAGAGTTAAGGTCTTGAAGACTCCTTGTATAAGAGTGGTAGGCTTAGACCCCACTCCTCTTTTTTCTTGTCCAATTGTTAGGACATTGTCCTACACTTATATAGACATGTCCTAAACTTAGGAACATGCCTTAATGATTAATTATTATGATTTAATCATGGCCGTTAGTTATGTTAATGCAACACAAATTGACATATGTTATTAAAACATATGTAGTCTCCACTAACATAAGTCATTAAGACATATATGATTGAAACGACGTATGTTATTAAATCATATGTCACGTTTACGTTAACGTAATGTAAAGACTATTAACATATGTCATTAAGATATGTGTGATTAAGACATCTTACTAAATCATGTCACGTTTATGTTAATGTAACATAAAGTCCATTAGCATGTAACTTGTTAATGTGACAAAGTCCATTAACATGTAACTTGTTAATGTGACATAAAGTCCAATAGCATGTAACTTGTTTGTCACATAAACATATGTTACATGTTAACATGTATTTAACACATGTTATTAAGTCATGTTAATTAAATCATGTCTTATGTCATATGTGTTAACAACATATGGCTAACCATATTCATAAAATATCAAAGTCACTAATTAAATGATTTAATCACATTGGTTAAGTCACTCACAACCTGACACATTGATCAAAAAACTTAACTAGGTCGATCATGGTAAGGTCTACTGTAAGTCTGTAACACAAATCTAACTACATCGATCAGGTGATCATACCATATGTCTTTGATCTAATCTCAAATCCATTAGTCAGATCGTCGTGATATCGACAAAACTTCAAATCCAATGGATCAGACTCGGATCATCCCAATATCGACTGAACTTCAGATCTAACGGTCGGATCATCTCAATATCGACTGTATCTCAAATCCAACGGTCGGATCGTCTCGATATCAACCGAACTTCAGATCCAATGGTCGGATCGTCTTGATATCGACCAAAACTCAAATCCAACGGTCAAATCTTGACGATATCGACCGGAACTCAAATCCAACGGTCGGATCTTGGCGAGCAACCAAAACTCAAAATGAACGGTCGGATTGTCTTGATATTGACTAGATTTCAGATCTAACGGTTGGATCTTAGCGATATCCGCCAAATCTCAAATCCAACGTCGGATCATCCCAATATCGACCAAACTTCAGATCTAACGGTCAATTCGTCTTGATATTGACCAGATCTCAAATCCAACGGTCTGATCGAGACGATATAGACTGAACTTTAAATCTAATGGTCGGATCGCCCTCATATCGATCGAATTTCAAATCCAACAGTCGGATCGTCCCAATATCAACCGAACTTCAGATCCGATGGTCAGATCGTCCTCTTACTGACCGGATTTCAGATCCGATCGCCGGACCGTCCTCATATTGACCAGATTTCAAATCCAACAGTTGGATTGTCGCGATATCGACCGAACTTCAGATTTGACGGTTGGATCATCCCGATATCAACCGAAACTTCAAATCCAACCGTCAAAGCATCCCAATAGCGACCGAACTCCAAATCCAACAACCGGATCGTCCCGATATCAATCGACTCTAAATCCAATGGCTGGATTTTCTTGATATCGACCGGATTTCAAATTTAATGATCAAATCTTAGCGATATCAGCCGAATCTCAAATCTAACGGTCGGATCGTCTTGATATTAACCAGATATCAAATCCAACGGTCAGATTGTCCCAATATCGACCGGATCTAAAAGTTGTCCCGATATCGACCGGATCTAAAATTCAACGGTCGCATCTTTGTGATATCAATCAAACTTCAGATCCAACGGTCGGCTCATCTCAATATCAACCGGATTCCAAATCCAATGATCAAACCGTCCCGATATTGACCGAACTTCAGATCCGACGGTGGGATCGTCCCCATCGACCGAATCTCAAATCCAACGGTTGGATCATCCTGATATGATCGAACTTCAGATCCGACGATCAGATCGTCTCGATATCGACCAAATCTCAAATCCAATAGTCGGATCGTCCCGATATCGACCAAATCTCAGATCTGATAATTGGTTCATCCCGATATCGGCTGAACTTTAGATCCGACGGTCGGATCATCCGATATTGATCGTATCTCAAATCCAACGGTCGAATCATCTTGATATCAAGCGAATTTCAAATCCAACGATCAAATCACCATAATATCGACTTGATTTTTAATCCTACAGTCAGATCGTCTCGATATCGACCGAACTCCAAATCCAACAGTCAAATTGTCCCGAAATCGGCCGAACTCTAGATCCAATGGCCTGATTGTCTTGATATCGACCAAATTTCAAATCTAATGGTCGGATCTTAGCAATATCAGCCGAATCTCATACAACGGTCGGATCGCCCTAATATCGACCAAATCTCAAATCCAATAGTCAAATCGTCCCGATATCGACCATATTTTAGATCGGTTGACCGGATCATCCCGATATCGACCGAACTTCAGATATGATGGCCAGATCATCCTGACATCAACCGAACTTCAGATCTGATGGCGGATCATCCTGATATCAACTGGATCTCAAATCCAACGATCGGATCGTCCCGATATTGACTGAACTTCACATCCAATGGTCGGATCGTCCCGACATCGACCAAATTTCAGATCCGAAGGTACAGTTGTCCCAATATCGACCGAACTCCAAATCCAATAGTCATATTGCCCCAATATCGACCAAACTCTAGATCCAATAGCCGACTTGTCGTGATATCAACCAGATTTCAAATATAATGGTCAGATCTTAGCAATATCAACCGAATCTCAAATCCAACGGTTGGATCGTCCAAATATCGACCGAATCTCAAATCCAATGGTCGGATCATCCTAATATCGACCGGATCTCAAATTCAACAGTCGGATCGCCTCGGCATCAGCCGAACTTCAGATCCAAAGGTCAAATAGTCCCGATATTGACCGGATTTCAATCCAAACTTCAAATCCAACGGTTTGATCGTCTCAATGTCAACCGAACTTCAGATCTAACGGTCGGATCGTCTCGATATTGATCGAACTTCAGATCTAACGGTCAGATCGTCTCGATATCGACCGAACTTCAAATCCAACGGTCGAATCGTCCCGATATTGACCAAACTTCAGATCTAACAATCGGATCTTAACGATATCGACCGAATCTTAAATCCAACGGTCAGATCGTCTCAATATTGACTGCATTTTAGATCTAACAGTCTAATCTTTTTTATCTTAACCGTAAACCTACAGTTTGATTACGCAGATCGAGACCATACTTGCAAGATTGATGATCCGAAGAAGGCGGCAACTGCACCATGATAGTTGTATAGCAATTGCATACATAATCATTCATGTAGTAATCCGATCTCAATGATCAGAATTACAGCCAACGTAATGCTCCCCCCCCCATCTCGGCGAGCATCATTGTAATTTGTGACATTCATGATCAATGAATGATCAATTCATTTTTTCTTCATTATTGCCACTCCTGTGCATTATGTTAGTTTCAATTTTTGCAAGAATTCCACGGTTAGTTTTATTATCACATATAAGGGGTTAATCAAAAGTGTCCAGTGACTTCCCTGGTGTAATTAACATCGATCGAGGTCGATGGAGAGGGGTTTAAATTCAAATCCACACGCTTGTTCAATACCTAACTCAGCATTCATGAGTCACGATCAAACGAAATTTTCACATCAAACATATAAAGCTCTTTTTTATATTTTTATATTTATCATTTTCACAGGCCCCAAGGCTCCACTATGATGCAGGGCTCACTGCATTCACCTAGGCCCTTGGTGTGGGGCAGAGATCTGCAACCTTCTTGGTACATTATAGAGGGAAGTGGGCCCCTCATTTATGTCCCAGTGAGGGACTAAGGAGATAAATATAGGTTGAGCATTCTCCTCCCCTCCCTCAAATTATTCCTAGATCAAGGACAATAAAGAAGGGACCCTCATCTACATCAGGGACAGTAAAGAAGAAGGCACCCTCTCCCCAACCCAACCGGTTTCTTCCCATGTACGTCCTGGCCCTTACGTACCGGCCCTTTATTGGCTGAACCCTATGGGCAAGCCTTCAAATGTCAGTGTCTTATGAGTGAATAGTTGCTTTCTTACGAGTGAAGCCTAGTCAAAGGTTGGCCTGATACTATGTAGAAGAATCAAAGTTTATATAAAGGTGCAACACACAAGTGTTAGAAGTTCAGAAAACCTTGCAAGTAAACAGATATATGAAAGCTAACAAAATGTGGAGAAGGCATGCTCCTTGAACAACTTTCAGAGAGCACATTATTCTAATAAAGCAAAGGAGCAGTCAATTTAGGCAACTGCAAAACTGAATCTGCAAGAAAATCTATAACATAGGAGACAAAATGTATCGACCTTGTTGTGCCACATTTGATTTTAGATTCTTCTCAGAGCCAAGGGTTGGAAAATCCCCAGAACTCAAAGTAAAATTGTTGGGCTTGGATGCAGATACCTACAAAGCAACAAGGGGGATGGAGGGGGAAGCAACTAAAGAAATGAGTAAAAAGGAATTAGAGGTTACTAAGGAAATTTTCAAATCAGATTCTCTACCATTATTGATAGACAATAATTATCCAGGACAACAGAGAAAAGAAAAGTATATACAAGAAACACAAAAATGAACTTTGGATGAGAAAGTAGTACCAATTTTTCTGCAGTTCTTGTAGCCCCCCATGCAGCACTTTCAGTAATAGGGTCCGGAAAACATGAGAACTGAGAGCTACCAGGCCTAGTATCAGCACTTCGTGGGCGTGTCACTGCTGCTGATGTCTGATTTGATAGCAATATCCCTGATGCTGATGATGGTCGTGAATTTGGACCCCAAGCACTGGAGACAACATTATGGGATCTGTCACTAGCAGAAGTTGACGGTCGAGTATAACTTCCACCAGATGACGGACGACCACTGAGACAACTTGGTGAGGCACTACTTCCATCTGCATTTGGAGATGACAAAGATGAAGAACCCCATGCATTTGAGGTAGTCAGAGATGGCCGGTTACCCCATGTAAGTGTGCCCCTGAAGGAAACATCAGAAACCATATCATAGAGCAATTTTAATTGAAAATCACCCACAAAAGTTATTAAAAGTGATACAAAAATAAAATTAACACAAAGAATAAATGACATACTTACTTGGGGACTATTTCAACATTAGGGTCCAGACCATGGTTTTCCAACCTTCAAAAAGTAGAATATGGATTAATAACTGAAAATGAAAAGTGAAGTGATAAATTCAGTTCAGGTTACAGGCATTATCTTGATACATGAAGTACCTCTGACTAGGCAAGTTAATAGGCTTGGGAACTTTTCCCAAGACAGTCATACCCGACTTTCGTGTCTGACCCCACCTGAAGTAGTATTGAGACAATTAAAAACACCAAAAGGCCACAGCTTAATAAGATTAATGCAACTTTAGAAAGGAAAAAAGAAATAGCTCTGAGCAAACTGAAACTCGAGCACATACCCACTGAGAGGCATGTTTTTCAAGTGAACCAAAAAAAATGTGAAGGGGTTATGACATAAGATTGAAAAAAAAAACATGTAGAACAACCCGAACATATGCCACCTGATTAAGCACATTGTACTTATAACAGAACATGTTCAAAACAAATTATATGGCTAATCATAAAAATATGGAAACGTGAAATAAATTGTTCACTGGTGATTAGTTGCAGCAGATTCATAATACAACTAATGCAATTTTCAACCATTATACTACAAACTATAGCAGCCATCACATTTAAAATCAATGGTAGGTAAGCCTTGATACAACTTTAGGTACAAAGTCTTTGTTTGCACTTCAGATAGTATTTAACTTCAACTGCTTAGGAAGAATACATATTCAACCATTTAATAATTATGTATTCAACACCATATATAGTATACAACGGGGCATATTCAACGACAATTCAGGAATACAATTGATTGCGCATGAAAAATTCATTCACATTTTATATACATCAGTATCAGAAAATGCATTTAACTCAATTTGCAAGTGAATTGGTGTTATGAGACCTAAAGTAATTCTATTCTGTTGAACAGTTCCACATAATATCTAAAAGCAGTTTTTTTTAAGGCAAGCAGTACCAGAATACACAGAAGGAAAAAAAAAATTAAAAGGAATACAGGTACAGAAATTTAACCCCATTCACCCACAAAAGCCAGTTATATACATTTCCTAAAACCCAGTGACATAGGAAAACCCCAAAGAAGGATAACCATCCTCCCAAACCCACAATACATGAGCCCAACATGAGCGAACACAAAAGATCACTTCCCTGTCAAAAGATGGTTTCAAAGTGGCTAGGAAAGAGAGACATTGATCATGACTATGATCAAGTATATAACAGTCAACTAAGGCTTGAAAAATAACCTGGCTGGTCTTTATAGAACATGTTTGCAACAAGCTTTAACTGTGTATCATCATGCCTAATCTTAAACTTTGGAATTTGGAATTAGGAAGATTAAAGGAGCTACAAAACATGGCTATAGCATACCACTTTACTGAAGAAACAAAAAAAAAAAAAAAAAAAAAAGCCACCTAGGAGCAGCAAGGTTCAATACCAGCCAGTCCTAACTACTGGTGAAAAGGTTGACTTAATGATCAGTATCTCATACTAAACTCTCCTAAAAATCTGTGCAAATTAGACCTAGCCTAATGCTCGGAAATGGACAACAAGCACATACAGGTTAAAATCAAAGAAGCTTGCACAATTGTACTAGATTGACCCACCTTCTCATGCATCAACCAATATTATCCTCATCTAAGATAAAAGCCATTTGTTTCTGTCATACATATGCCTTAGTTATTGAAGATTTTATATATGTAGTCACTAAAATTTTACATTACACTGGATGAGCTACTAAAGTATTAAAAGTTTAAAATGATCAAACCTTAAAGTTCACTTTGTTTACAGAATAGCTTAAATCAGAATAAGGTTTTGAGGATTTCTTAAACCATAATAAGAGGTATTTTGATTTGGTAAGTTGTTGGTATTCCACCCAGAATAAAGAGAATTACACTGTGCTATTCCAAGTGATTTGGTAGGAATAAGTGGAATAAGGAGTGAAATAATGGGTAAAATTGGGGGAATGGGGGAATTAAGTGTTCCAGGTAGAGTTTGAGGAATTGGAGGAATTAGGTATCCCTACAACCAAAGCAGAATAAGGCCTTTATACCGGTTATTCTGGCCCTATTCCACAAACAAAGTGAGCCTAAAAGAAGAATACAGAACTGCCAAAAGGACTACTAAGAAAATAGTTCGTAAACTTAAGTTGAAGGCTTTTGCAGAATTACATTATAAACTAGGAACTCCAGAGGGTATAACGGATATATTTAAACATGCTAAATCAAGGAAAAAAAAGAGTAGGGATTTAGACCATGTTAGATGTGTTAAACGTGAGGATCAACAATATGAATTAAACATTTTGAACTGAGAGGTTTCTTCTGAGAAATAATCAGGTGTACTACCAATTTTATTAAAATAAATAAAGGAAGTACATCGAAACGCAGTCTAGAGGAGAGGTTCCTCATACTGAAGAACAGAAAGAAAAAAGAAAATTACATGAGACTGGTTAATTTAGCCCAACAATCAATTTGGATGCCTAAAATATACCGACACCACTGATACCAAAATCTAACCGCCTGAAGACAAATATTTTCAATAAACACTTTTGTTCCCCTGAACAGATTATCGTTTCTACTACTCCATATACTCCAGCACACAGCATGCGGCAAAATTAAGAGTATCTTTTGCTGAAGATAATTCCTGAAGAATGTAAACATGTCTTCAATGTTCAGAAAACTCAGCTGAATCTTCAATCTTCCAGAAAAAGCTCTCCACACTTCTTTGCTAATTTCACAATGGATGAACCAATGGTCCGCATCCTCCTCATACTTATCACACATAAAGCAAATAGTTGTACAATTTGCATCCCAGTGTCTTCTATAAAGTTTAGTAACAATTCTCTTTTGAAATAACAGCCACATAAAAGCTTTAATCTTCAATGGTGATTTAACCCTCCAGATCTCCTTAAAAGAAGGAAAAGTTGTTGACTTAATTTCCTTCTATCAAGGAATAGAGCAATTTAACAGAAAAGACACCATTGTTTTCCCTCCAAACAATCCCATCTTGCCTCTGTATATCAATCTGAACACCATTCAGACTGCACATAAGCTCTGAAAATTGTTCAATTTCTGAGTCCCTCAGATTTCTCCCAAGTATAACATTCCAACAGAACCTTCCCTCCTCAAAAGTATACACATCTCCAATTGTTTTCCATTTATCCACAGCAAGATTAAAAATATGTGAGAATTTATCTTTGAGCATGTAATCACCAGCCCATCTGTTATACCAGAAATAGGTATTTTGCCGATCTCCCACTGTGATCTTACTAAGTTTAAAAACCCATTCTGCAGATTTCATTATGCCTTACCAAATCGGAGACAAAACTCTTTGATTTGTGATGAAAATGTTGAATCTTTCACAATTGGCATAATACCTCACTTGCATAATATATTTCCACAAATGTAATTCATCAGTCAACATTCGCCATAGCCATTTACCCAGCAAAGACAGATTCATAATGGTCAAATTCTTGACTCCCAGACCTCCTTTTTTAGTTGGCTGACAAACTTTCTTCCATTCTACCAAGGGAATTCCTTTTTTATTCTCATTATTGCCTCCCCACAAAAAAAACCTTCTGATTTTGTCAATTCTTCTGATGACCTCCTTTGGCATGAAAAAAACTGACATATAATACACAGGAATAGAAGAAAGGACAAAATTCATTAGAGTGATCTTGTCTCCAAAACTCAGATTGTTAGCCTTCCACTGGGCTAATTTCCTATGCAATTTGATGACCATTGGCTCCCAATCAGCTATCCTTGTTGATCTGTAATGTAGGGGTCACCCCAAACATACAATTAGCAACCCTTCAATTCTACACTTCAAAACTTGAGCACACTCATTCAATTCATCTTCCTGCATATTAACTCGAATGATAGAACTCTTTTCAAAATTTATTTGAAACCCTGATGTAAATTCAAAGGTCTTGAACACAAACAAAAGCTTTTATAACTGTTTTGTACCTCCTCCTAAAAATAATAAAGTATCATCTGCATACTGCATATGAGATATAGATAACCCACTGATAAGGAAAATCATGCTTATATAAGACATTCCACAGGCATTGCCATGAAACTTTATCATAAGCCTTATGGAAATCCAATCTAAGCATCATTCCTTTCCTCTTTCTTCTCTTCATGACAAACAAGACCTCATGTGCTATAATGAAAGAATCAAACAAATTCCTCCCAGGCACAAAAGCATTCTGTTGCACATTAATCAGTTTCCCAATTATCCTTCCCATTCTAGTTGCCAGGATTTTAGTAAAAATCTTATAAGACCCATTTAAAAGACTAATAGAATGAAAGTCTTTCAGCTCCATTGCATTATCTTTCTTGGGTAACAAAACAATAAACGCCTGATTCACATACTTCCCTCCCTTCTGATAATGAAACCAATATCGAACTACCTGTATTACATCTCTCCCTACTAAATCCCAAAAGGATTGATAAAGGAATAACTGCATTCCATCAAGACCTGGTGCTTTGTCACGTCCCAAATCAAAAACTGCCTGTTTAACTTCATCCTCAGAAATATGAGATCAACATCTCCTTATCATCCTGTTGAAACAAAAAAAAAGGTAGCAATAATAATAAGAAAAGGAGCAAAGCCAGCAGCAACAGGATGCCCAGTGGCAGCAGGAACAGCAACACGACAGCAGCAGAACCCAGCGCACAACAGAAAGGAAAAGAGAGAGACCGGCCACAGAAAAAAAAAAAAAAAAAAAAAAAAAAGCGGAGGGGGGAACGGTCTGGTTTTTATTAAAAAAAAAAAAAAGATAAAGATGAGGGGAGCAAGAGTCCACCCTTGTGTGGACTCTTGACCCTCACCGGGTGGGAAAATATGACCCGGTGAGGGTAATAGGGCACACACCCTTCCCTCTCTCTTGTAAACTGTCCCAGGACACTATAAAAAAATAAAAAAAAACGTGAACAGTAAAAAAAAAAAAAGAGGGGAAAAGAGTCCATCCACACATGGACTCTCCACCCTCACCGGGTGGATGCAGCCCACCCGGTGAGGGTAGTGTGCCATACGCACACTTCTCTCTCTCTTGTAATTGTCCAAGTGAAAAAAAGAGAGATAAACTCCAGTAAAAGGGTAAAAATAAAGGAAGGAATTAGTAAAAAAAAAAAACTGGGAAAAAGAATCCTACTCTAAGTAGGACACTTCACCTCCACCCGGTGAGGGTAGTGTGAGAGATAAGCTCCAGTAAAAAGGTAAAAAAAAAAAAAAGGAAGGAATTAGTTTAAAAAAAAAAAAAGAGGGGAAAAGAATCCTACTCTAAGTAGGACACTTCCCCTCCTCCCGTAACTCCTTTTCTTTTTAAATTTTTGGAGGCGGGATTCTTTTTTTAGTAACCGCATCTTTTCATTTAAATTCTTGTGTGCGGGAAATGGGCATAACTTCCACTCGGTGAGGGTAGACCCCTAGGCTTCTAACCGCTCCTAGCAAGGCTATAAGTACCTCCCTATGGGGCTCATTTGGAGAAGGAGAAAAAGGTGTGGCAAGTTTAAGAGTTCCTTGTGGTAAGGACTCTTGGCTTTGAGAGTGGTAGGCTTTGGCCCCCTCTCTTTTTTGATTTGGGTTTAAGTCTTATCTTAGCCCAATGTTTTAATATGTTATGTTATATTATATGTTTGTTATAATATATAAATATGACATGATATAATATAAACATTATATGATCACATATGTTACATTATATGTGATGATCATATATGATTAATTACACCTAGAGAATTAAATCTAGGATGGTGTAATTTAATCCAATAAGTCAATCATGTTAATGTCACATAAAGTCTATTAACATGTAACATGTTAATGTGACATAAAGTCCATTAATATGTAACTTATTTATGTGACATAAACATGTAACACATGTTATCAAGTCATATGTCACATTTATATTAAGATGACATAAAATTAATTAACATATAATTAATACATGTTATTAAGTTATATGTCATTGAATCATATGTCTTATGTGTTAATCATATATGGTTAACTATATTCATAAGACATCAAATTCATTGGTTAAATGACTTTGTCACATTGATAAGTCCACTCACAACCTGACCCATTGATCAAATGACTTAACTAAGTCTATCATGGTAGGATCTAATATAGCCCGAATCTAACTACATCGGTCAGGCGATCATATTATGTCTCTGATCTTATTTCAAATCCAACGATCAAATCGTTTTGACATCGACCAAATTTAGATCTGACGGACCGATCTCCATGATCGTGACTCGATCTTATAATCGAATGATCCGATCTCCATGTTCATTACTCGATCTTATAATCGAATGGTCCGATCTCCATGATCGTGACTTGATCTCATAATCCAATGGTCGGATCATCCCGATATCGATCAAATTTCAAATCTAACGGTCGGATCTTCACAATCTCGACTTGATCTCATATCTTAGCGGTTGGATCATCTCGATATAGACCGAATTTTAATCTAACGGTCGGATCTTCATGATCTTGAGTAGATCACGTATTTAACGGTCAGATTATCCTGATAATCGACCGAATTCCAGATCTGACGGTCGGATCATCATGATCTCGACCCGATCTAATAATCCAGCGGTCGGATCATCCCGATTTCGACCGATTCCAGATCTGACGGTTGGATCATCATGATCTCGACCCGATCTAATAATCCAGCGGTCGGATCATCCCGATGTCGATCGAATTTCAGACCTAACAGTCGGATCTTCACGATCTCGACTTGATCTCATATTCAGCGGTCGGATCATCCCGATATCGACCAAATTCTAGATCTAATGGTCGGATCTTCATGATCTTGACTAGATCACATATTTAACGGTCAGATTATCCTGATAATCGACCGAATTCCAGATCTAACGGTCGGATCTTCATGATCTCGACCCGATCTCATAACTTAGTGGTCGGATCATCCCGATATCAACCGAATTTCGGATCTAACAGTCGGATCTTCATGATCTCGACCCGATCTCATAACTTAGCGATCGGATCATCCCGATATCGACCGAATTTCAGACTTAACGGTCGGATCTTCACGATCCCGACCTGATCTCATATTTAACGACCGGTTCATCATGATATCGATCAAATCCAAGATCTAACGGTCCAATCTCCATGATCGTGACTCGATCTTATAATCAAATAGTCTTATCTCCATGATCGTGACTTGATCTCATAATCTAATAGTCGGATCATCCCGATATCGACTGAATTTCAGATCTAACGGTCAGATCTTCTCGATCTCGACTTGACCTCATATCCAGCAGTCGGATCATCTCGATATCGACCAAATTCTAGATATAATGGTAGGATCTTCACGATCTTGACCTGATCTCATATTTAATGGTCGGATCATCTTGATATCGACCGAATTTCAGATCGAACGGTCGGATCTTCATGATCTCGACTTGATCTAATAATCCAGCGGTCTGATTATCCCGATATCGACTGAATTTCAGATCTAACGGTCGGATCTTCCCGATCTCGACCTTATCTCATATTTAATGGTCGGATCATCATGATATCGACCGAATTTGAGATCTAACGGTCGGATCTTCACGATCTCGACCTGATCTCATAATCCAGCGGTCAGATCATCCTGATATTGACCGAATTTCAGATTGAATGGTCGGATCTTCATGATCTCGACCTGATTTAATAATCCAGCAGTCGGATTATCTTGATAATCGACCGAATTCCATATTTAACGGTCGGATCATCCCGATATCGACTGAACCCCAAATCTAACGGTCCGATCTCCATGATTGTGACCCGATCACATATTTGACGGTCAGGTCTTTACGATCTCGACCCGAGTTCATAATTCAACGGTCCGATCTTCATGATCATGACCTAATGCTTTAATCTGATAATTGGATCATCCATATTTAAGATCTAATGGTTGGATCATTCCAATATTGACCAGACGTTAGATCTAATAATCTGATCCTTATAATCTTGACCTGATTTCATAATTTGACGGTTTGATCATATCGATCTTGACTGTCGTCATAATCTGACAGTCCGATTTTATCAATCTAGTCTGTCTTCTTAAATCTAACAATTTGACTATGCTAGTCAAGATCGTGAATCTTGTTTAATCAAACCAATCACTCTGATTGTATTTGTTAATATCAGAATGATCTTTCGATCACAATAATTACGACTCTTGAGCACAATTTGTTATAATTGATCGAAGTTCTGATCAATATTTATAGTTCCAGATGTAATTATTGGGTTGTTACAAATAGAAATTTTTGTCATGTTGTAATACCCTTGCTCAGTGGGGGCTCATTGTAATTTGTAACATCTTTTGATTAATGAAATTTAATTCATTTATTATTTCCATTGTTGCACATTATGTTGTCTCTTATTTTTCGCACGAATTTTATGGCAATTATCAATATTACGCATAAAGGGGTTAATCAAAGGTTTCCAGTGATTTCACTGGTGTAATTAACATCGATTGAGGTCGATGGAGAGGAGTCCATATAAAAACATCGATCGAGATCAAGGTCGATGTAATCAACATCAAAACATATAAAAAACACTCATTTTTATATTTTTGATAAAATATCATTCCCACACATCCTCATTTAGTTTAACCACATCTTCACTCTGCCAGACTGGGTGCCATCTTTGTTCTGCAGAAAATAGATTTTGATAAAAATTTAGTATTTCCCCTATGATAACATGTTCATCATTTAACCACACCCTATTTAGAAACAGTGAAGAAATAGTGTTTTCTTCTTCTTCTCCCATTTGCAATAATATGAAAAAAACCAAGTATTATTATCCCCCTCTTTTAACCACTGAATCCTAGACCTTTGTCTCCATTTGACTTCCTCCTCTATCCTCCATTCATTAAGTTGTATCTTAAGCATAGTCAATTTGGCCTTCTCCTGAGCAGTTAATGACCTTACCTCTTCTTGGACCTCCAATTCATCGATATCTCTGGTAAATGAAGAAAAAACCTCATTATTTTGTTTTTCCATTGCAAAGCCCATATCTTAATTGCAGCTTTTAATGTTTTCAGTTTAACCGCCAAAGCTTTAACCCCTTGCAAATCATTATGCACATTATTCCAAGTCTAAGTCACCATGCTTCTGAAAACTTCTAACTTCATCCAGCTCTTTTTCCAGTCAAAAGGGCCGATTTCTTGGAATACTTTGACTGCACTCCACCACTAGCACACAATGATCTGACACAATGCCAGGCTTTGCACTTCAAATTGCAGAAGAAAACAAAGCTTCCCATCTGACATCAATAAAAACCCTATCGATTCTTGACATTGAAGGCAGATTTCTAGAATTGCTCTGTGTAAACCTCCTGCAGTTCAGTGACATCTCGATCAATTCCATAGAATTGATCCAATTATTGAAATCCTTCATGCCTCTTGTGATCCTCTTGAGCTCTTCTCAACTGGAGTTCTCACCTCATTGAAATCCCCAGCTACACACCATGGAAGGTCAGATTTTCCTATACAAAAGGTCAATTCCTCATAAACAATCCTTCTTTCCATATAACTATTGGGACTATAAACTCCTGAAAATAACCATTGAGATTCATTAGGCAATTGACTGTAACACTACAGTCACCGAGTGTTCCCTCGCTTCAGCAAGCACACCCTTCCAATTCTTAGACTCCCAAGCAATGAGAATGCCTCCAGACTGACCCTCAGCTCTACGAAACACAAAGTCAGGAGATGGGAACCCAGAAATCAGCTTAATCTGATTCAAAACTAAAACAGCCATCTTTGTTTCCACAATACAAATTATATCAACTTTCAACTGCTGAACAAGATCTCTGACCGCCACTTGTTTATTCCTTCCATTCAGACCCCTAACGTTCCAACTAATTATCTTGATGTCTGACTACAAACCTCCTCCTCTGCACCTGTACACATTTTGCCAAGGTTTCGCAATCTTCACCTACAAACTTCAGCAGATTACACGATTCCCTTGATCCTTTAGGCTTGGAAACAGAGTTGCATTTTTTGGCTATGATGTTATCCCATAATTTTCTGTATTGACCGGTCTTATTCTTCAAGTCTAGACCCAAAACCTCCGCCTTCTCCACTAGCTCTCGATCTATCATTCCACATAGCAGATTCAGCTGACTAGATCCCTTCCACCCTTTCTCTTGCAGTTAGGACTCCTCCCGGCCTTTCCTTTGCACTCCTTTGTCTTCAGATTTTTTAGCACGTTGGAAACAGGAAAGAGGAGAAGGGATTTCTGGGGGAACCTGCAAGCAAAGACTACATGTACCCAGAATGAAGGAAGACCCCCCGATCCAAATCCGCCGCAGTATCGCCTACGCAATCTCCTCCTAGAATTGCTCCGCCATCAACACTTCTAAAGATAGCTTTGGCCAGCTCAATGGAACCGAACGTGCCATCCCCCCGATGAATCTGTTGAGCTGGACAAATCTCCTCCGCCGTAGAAGGAAACCCTTCCAGTTGCATTAGGGGAATCTGTTGCGACGATCCCATCCTCTCCGCCTTCTTCGTTGCAATAGCCTGACGCCTCTGGAAAACCCTAATAGCCATGGTTGGCAGTACCGACGTACCGGTATCGGCCGGCACCGGTACCCTTGATTTAAAGGGTATCGGCCGATACTGGGCCGGTACCGGTACCCACCGATACCGGTACCAGTACCGGTACTGCCATCCTTGCTAACAGCCCTTCCCCGATCCTTCCTTAACCTCCGCACCTCATATCACCTGGGTAGCAAAATGTTGGACGGCTCCTTTCCAAGCCTGGTCGACCGTATTCATAGGCAAAGGCGACATTAAGTTAACCGGTTCAACAACTCTTAAAACATCCGATCGGTCTGGGTCTAGCCGAACCTTTGGATTTAGTTCATTTACACTTATCGCACCCGACCCACCCAGTTCACCTCACGATCCCCCTGAACTGTCGTTTTCAACCTCTCACCGTCATGCATCCTTGTATAGCCCCTGTTCAATATTCGTATCGAACCCTGCCTCTTCATTTTTCCCTTTGTATACCTTGTACGCTTTAACGACCTCACTATAGGTCCGATCCATTTGCTTGGTATCAAGTACTGATGGAGCTTCCTCGTCCACCTTAATCCAGAATATCTTCTTATGCCAACGTAGCTTAAGAAATTTCAGAAATATAGCACTCTGGTCAACATTAAGAAGAACCATGGCATATTGCAAGTTTTCCCACTGAACAATCTCCCTATGTTCCCTCTTCAAAGAATCAACCTTGTTCGAAATAGCTTTAAAGACTTCAACATCCCATAATTCTACTGGATTCCCATATAACCTGCACTAGATAGATCGACTGCCCCCGTAAAGGACAGTGTTGAACTCAAAACTCCATCTTCTCCAAGAAAGCTCAGTACATGCCACCCTCGATACACCTTTTATCCAGTAACTTTTGCAAGACTGTCAAGTCCGAGCACTGAAGCAGAAAATACCCATCATCTACAGCCCACACATTCCAGACCCTATTATCAGAGTCTAAACTCTATAAATGATGTTTCAAAGCCTCTGTAGACAAGCTACCCTTCAGGACGAATACCATCAGGGATGAAGAAAGAAACTCTCCATTCCTTCTAAATGAAGGACACCAAGGAGTATCAATTATTTCTGAAATTAGTGGCTCAGGCATACCTTTAGTGTCAAACCAAGCAGGAACTTGTAGCTTCTTATCCACTTCGAATAACACAAGGCAGTGAAAGCTTCTATAACCGAGCCCCCAACATTCCCTACACACCAAGGCATTCCAACACTGATATGCCATGTGCCCAATCTCCAAGCATCGAACACATGTAACACGACCATCCAAAGCTCTATTTTGCGCTCCCCTGGCTTGAAAACCCTCCCAAACAAACGAACGAGGCCCACCTCTGGCCTCCCACCGCCTCTTCTCACCTACGAACTTGCTTCTACCCTCACCCACTACACTCCAACCGCTTTGATCCCCCACAAGCCCCTCCTTGCATCTACTCTCCCCCAATAACCCGATACCTCCCCCCGCCGCTACCTCCCTTCGTTCGCCCATTCCGCACATACAAATGTAATTCTTTCAACAGAGAGGTTGTATAGTTATTTTGAGAAATTGTTAAATGGGGATCACTTTACAGGCCTATCCTTTGAGGGAACAAACAAGTCAAGTAAACCAAATAACTAGGATTATTTTAAGTGGATTAGGGCTTCAAAAGTTGAAGATGCCCTAAGAAGGATAAAGGTGGATAAGGTCATTGGACAGGATAGCACATACCCGTTGATGTTTCGAAAAATATAGTTGATGTCGGTATTAACTATTAAGTGGCTGACTAGACTTTGTAACAAGATTTCAAAAAAGAGAAATGTTAGATGATCCGAAGAAAAGTATTATGATCCATTTCTTAGAAACAAAGAGGACATATAGAGATTAAATTATGAGCCATGCTATGAAGTTTCAGGGGAAAGCAATAGACAAGCACCTTATGATGGGAATCCAAGAAGCGGAGAAACAAAGCCCAAGGCTTAATTTGTATTTTGTTTAGCCCATTATGAGGCCCAAGTATCAGTTTTTATTTTTTCTCAATTTTTCTGCACGAATTTCCTTGCATTTATCTACACTCAAGGTTAATTCCGTCATTAGTTTCATTAGGGCTTCACTAGGTTTACTTTTTTCTATTTAAAGCATTGTAACCCTCAAGGAGGACATTGAAGAAGAATTTTGAAATAAAAGAGCAGCCGTCTGAGGCATTTTCTCCCGAGATGGGACGGGAACCCGTGTGAGGGCGTGAAGCCCTAGCTTCTTCTTCCCCAACCCCTCTCTTCTTCCTGCATCCGGTCTTCCTCCTTACTCTCTTCTTCCTACATCCGGTCTTCCTCCTTACTGTCCCGCATCAACTTGGTATCAGAGCCCAAAATCGGTCCCCCACTACGTCACCGCACCGCCATCTCCGGTTGCAACTCCCACCGCCGTGGTAGTCGCTGCCTATTGCGTTTGCTGCCGCCGCAACCCTGCCGATGCCATCAATGGCCCCTTTGTCGTGCTGCCCTTCCCCCTCGTGCTTCCCCTCTCTCCCTCTCCCCGTCACCGGGAGTACAATGTAGCAGAAGAAAAGAGGGAGGAAGGTGTGGACTCACCTAGGAGCGCGTCGCCGTCGCCTGACTCCAACGGAGCCATCGTCGTCGACGCCAGGCTCCATCGAAGCCACCGCCTTCATCATTGACTTCTGCCGACCCTGCAGCCGCCTTCACCGCTAGCCAGCGTCGCCGGTCGCACCGCCGCCTCACCTCGTCGCCGCCGGAGTCGCCGGCTTCCACTGCCGCCCTAGCCGCAGTCTCCCGGAGCCTCCGCCAGGCCTGCCCCCTGTGCGCCGAAGCCGCAACCACCGTCGTCGGCGGGACAGGCAAGTGCCGTCCACGCTGCCGATGTCGACAGCCGCGGTCACCGGCTACGGCGCCGCCGCATCTCTCCCTCTCCCTCTTGCTATCTCTCTCTGCGTTAGGGTTGGGAGGGGGGAGGGAAGAAGACCCTCGTATCGGGTCGTCGGGTCGCAGCGGACCATATCCGGATCCAACCGGTTGGATCCGGATAACTTAAGGACCCACGATCGGGCCATCTATTTGAAACTAAGCGGGTCTCCGAACCGAAGCCCCTGTTCGTTTCAAGCTATCGGATCTGGACCCGGCTGGGTGGATCTGATGACTTAAGTCCTGCGGTTCGTTGAACTGGTTCACCAACGGCCAGTTTCCCTCTAAAGGTGGTCCGGTCCAACAAAGGTCTTAGCCCAACTAGGTCTCTTAGGTGGTCCAGCCAGGTACAAGTCAACCCAGCTCTGCTACAGTGCAACAAGAGGTGCACTAAACCACCTTATCGCACCGCCAACGCCTGGAGCTCGTCCGTGTTCCGATTTGCAAGCCGCTTGAGCCATTGGGATCGTCTCAGCGATCCCGACCCAGATTCAGTGCACTGCGTCCCAGATTTACCTCGTCTTGCGTGCCACTTCTGCACGCATATCGAGAACCCCTGATCGTGCATCCCGAGGCCAACCTCAGCTGCCTCGATTTGCGTGCCAGCCTCCCGACATGCTAATTTCGCAGCAGCCAGTGCTCGCTTTATCTCGTTTTGCATGCCACTTTTGCACGCACATCGAGGTCGGTGATTTGAGCTCCGTTTCTTGCGCCGATCGTATCGTTGGCATCCTTACAGCGATGGGACCTCGTCCATCATTTCTTTAGCCACTGGTGCATCGATCTGCACGTCGTCTACTCTATTTGGATCGATTTTTTCTTACAAATCGGAATCCTAGGTACGTTTCCTCACCATGGATTTTAGTTTTAAGGTGGAGCTACCCAATTCCGTGCAAGCTAGGGTGTTTCTTAATGCAATTCCATTCGGCAATGTTATCTCGCAATCTATTGTGGATTCTATCTCCCATACAGACTACGTAATTGTCTCTGGAGATCAAGCCTATGTGCCATTTTTCCGTCTCTTAAAGAGCAAAAGCACTTCCTGACGCGTCAAATATTATGATGATGCATAGTGCAAGATTATACCACATGGTTCATATATCAGTTTGGGTAGAGAATGGATAGACGAGCGGCAAGTTGTGATTGATCCCATTGGGCGAGACTGTCTTTTACGACCCAAGGGATACCAGACATCCATTAGTATTCTCAATGCCTCTTATCAGGTTCGGGAGAATTTTCAACATTTGTATTTAGCTTGTTTCGCTAAAGTGGCACCATCACCTATTACTGATCACGACCTATTCATTGCTTCTGGACTGCATAGGATCGCTGATACACTGTTCGAGGTTGATGTCTCACGTATGGTTGACAGCTGGGATCACGCATTGTTTAGACGATCAAGATTGGATCGCATCTTTGATGATGTATTTAGCACTAGTCAACTTGATGCTGCACCAGTTCATATTATCTCCTGGAATCAGGAGTTATTTGTTGAGGCAGGATTAGATCTTATTGTTGATGATGTTTTTGCTGACTCAAAGCCTCGTCCAACACTTACTGAGAGTGTGATGATAGCTAACCTACACGATGGCCCGTATGATTTGCTACAGTCTCCAGTGGACAGGATATGGCAGGCCTTTAATGATTCACGCGCAGCAGATCAGTTTGTGATTATTGATATGATTCTCTGCTTGAAGATTCCTCTAAATGATCCAGTCGTCCGCTTATTTATTCTAGCACACTTTAAAATTCGAGGACGAATTTTTTCGAATCAGGGGAGAATGATGGGAATCCAAGAAGCGGAGAAACAAAGCTCAATGCTTAATTTGTATTTTGTTTGGCCCATTATGAGGCCCAAGTATCAGTTTTTATTTTTTCTCAATTTTTCTGCACGAATTTCCTTGCATTTATCTACACTCAGGGTTAATTCCGTCATTAGTTTCATTAGGTCTTCACTAAGTTTACTTTTTTCTATTTAAAGCATTGTAACCCTCAAGGAGGGCATTGAAGAAGATTTGAAATGAAGAGCCGCCGTTGCGTGTTTTCTCTCGAGACGGGACGGGAACCTGTGCCCTAGCCTTCTTCTTCTCCAACCCCCTCTCTTCTTCTTTCTTCGGCTCCCCCCCCCCCCCTTGCTGTCCCGCATCACCTTAGGCTTCTGACTAGTGTTCCAAGAAATCAGCTTGAATTCATCCCAAGTAGATCTCTATTATAGAAGCTATATCCTTTTAAGGCAATTGATGAAGAGATAAAGAGATGAGGAAACATCTACATATGATTTTCATTGACTTAAAAAGGCTAAAGTATAATGGGGTTTCACCATAAATTACCATTTTCATTCCCTTACAGATCTGATCAGGAACATTTGTATTAATCCGTATTTCAGATGGCAATTTCAGTGGGCAGATGTATTCCTCAATTTCATCATCCTTGATGTTTGTTCACAGCTGCAAACACCATTGAACATTCTCACCGTCTTGATGAAAACAATCCATCATGAGACTTCACTTGTTAACTGAGAGATGATGTATATTTGTAAATGCATCCCTAAGATATACATCACCAATCCACTTGTCCTTCCAAAACAGAGTCGACTCTCTAGGTTCCACCTTGAATGTGATATATTTCTTGAACAAACTTCCTGCTTTAATGATTCCTTCCCACCATGGAGACATACAAGTTATGTTCTCAGATTCTAGGTAAAATTTTCTGATGGGATTTATAGTGCTTATGAATGATAATTCTCTTCCAAAGTCTATCATCTTCAGATAATAGCTCCTACATCCATTTACCTAGTAAAGCAATTGTATACGTTTGGCATGTACTTTTTCATATTCTTTTGTCACTTATATTTCATCCTCGTACAAGAGCTTGGGTAGTGGAAAAACATTATGTCACAGAAAAAGCATCCAATGTTATAGTAACTACTTTCAAACCCGTGCGATGCACGGTATTTATGTGAAATTATTTAAAATATATAATAAATTTAATTTTAAGAGAAAATTATCTTATTGATTTAAATAACTTCGTCTTAATAAAATTTTAATTTTAAGCAAATAATTAAGTATAAAGATAATTTTGCATGAGGAATATTAAATTCTTAATTTTAGGGGCTCTATTTGAAGGCATTTTGATCGCATGTTAAACTGTATTAGTGCTAGTTATGTGAGTTTAATGGAGAGATCTTAAGAGATCCAAAATAGTGTTGAAAAAGAAAAAAAATAAAAGCAGTAATATACTAATATGTAGTAAATAACCAAGTATAAACATAATTTTGTATGAGGACTACGACGAAACCATAATAACGTGCAAATTAAGTAAAATATTATTCGAGTACAATGAATGACCATGGTACTTCCACGTAATAAAGAATTTAACAACACCGTTATTCAAAAACAGATCATTCATGAAGGGTACTATCGATGAAGGTTAATTTCAAGTAAAGATACATAAGATATGCTTCTAACTTTAGAGTTTCGAGTTATCTTATTTGTTAGGTGACTTACCGTATATATTAATATACTTAGAAATATTAATATGTTATATGTTATAACTAAAAATATTATAACTAAAAAATATTATATGTAACTATTAATATTAAATATTATATGATATGGAAATTATTACCATATAAAAATTAACATAATAAATAATAAATACAAATAATATACGACAAAAAAGTATATAACATATAAGTTAAATAAATTCATAAGATAAGTTAAATAAAATAGAGTAAGACAAATATTTGGGAATAATATTATTTTGTATTTAATATTAATATAATTTAATTTTTTAATTTTTTTTATACTATTTTTATTATAATATAAATAATTTAGAAATAATATTTCTATTACCAATGAAATTCCTCAATTTTAAAGGTGCTATGGCCTCCTACTCTCCTGAGTCTGTCCATGAGAGAGAGAGAGAGAGAGTTATGATCATTAATGAGTTGTTTAAAATGGGTGGGTTGAGAGAGTTATGAGCATTAACGAGTTGTTTTGAAATGGGTGGGGGTGAGAGTTATGATCATTAATGAGTTGTTTTGAAATGGGTGGGGGTGAGAGTTATGATCATTAACATGATCATTAACAAGTTTTTTTTTTTAATGAGTGGGGGTGAGAGGGAAGGAATAATCATCATGGTTATAGGCATTAATGACTTCTCTTAAGAATTGTTTAATAATTTTTTTGGCAAAAAAGAATATGAGAGTGCCACATCAGTTGGGTTAAAAATTCTATTTTATTAGTATAATATATATACTTATTTTTATGTTATATATTATAAATAAAAATGTTATAAATAAAAAATATTACATGTGCCTATAAATATTAAATATTATATAATATGACAATTATTAACATATAAAAATTAACATGATAAATAATAAATACAAATAATATAGGACAAAAAAGTATATAACATATGAGTTAAATAAACTTATAAGATAAGTTTAATAAAATAGAGTAAGAAAAATATTTATAAATATTAAATATTAATCACATATGCATTAAATAAATTTATAAGATAAGTTTAATAAAATACAGTAAGAAAAACATTTAGGAATAATATTATTTCATATTTAATACTAATATAATTTTTAATTTGTTTTAAAATATTTTTATTATAATATAAATAATTTAAAAACAGTATTTTTATTAAGGGGGGCCATGGCCCCCGCTCTCCTGCATCCGTCCCTGAAAGAGAGAGAATGAGAATTATGACCATTAATGAATGGTTTTAAAATAAGGTAAGGTGAGTTATAGTCATTAATGAGTTGTTTTGAAATGAGTGGGGGTGAGAAAGGGAAGGAATAATCATAATAGTTATGAACATTAATGACTTTTTCTAAGAATTATTTATTAATTTTTTTGGAGGGAAAACATCTCAGACTGCCACATTAGCAGGGTTAGAAATTTTGCTTTATTAGTATAATATAGATGTCATAAAGTAACAGAGGAGGAAAAGGAGAAAACAACAAGCTACATCAACATGGTATATAAAGCCTACAACATGGAAGGAAGGAACAAAGCAAAGTCATTAACACCTCACTATGGCACAATTCCATGAAGATGTTTACTTTTGGGGTCTTATGCCATAGTGAAGTTGGAAGAATGTCTTCTTTGGAGCTGATGCGATTGCCATAAAGAAGCAAATGAGAACAAAGGAGATTGAAAAAGCGTTGGAGAGAAACAAAGAGTGATTAGAGAGAGAGAGAGTGTGTGTGTATGTGTGCAGCGAGAGAGAGAGAGAGAGAGAGAGAGAGAGAGAGAGGAGTGGGGACGACTTGAGATGGGGGGTGAATGGCCAAATAGGAACCAATTATGGCCCAAGCTATCCCCAACCACCAACAAGCCGTTGGAGGCCTTTAAAGTGGGTCTCCAATGGCTAGTCAACTTGCCTTCTAGGGGTGGGTCACACACTCACACCCCAAGATTGGCCGATTTTGTGGACCGTCCTACCAGATCCAGGCCACTTCGGCCTAGGATCAACGAGCCCGATTGAGATCAGAGTAATTCAACCGAAAACCAATGGGAACGGACTAGTTCAACTGAAAACCAATAACAATCTAAAATCACTTAAAATGCTTAAAAAAACCCTGGAATTTCCTAACATTACCAAAATCCATTTGATACTCCAGAACACCCAAAACAGCAAAAATTCCTCCATTTAAGACATCCTATATGGTACCCCAAGATGACATCCAAACCCATAAACATGCAAAATAACAAAAGTACCCTCTGGATCCAAAACAACAAAAACCAACCCAAAACACCTTAAAATACTTCCAAAACTACCAAAAAGGCCATAGTATGAATTTAGACTCAATTCAAATTGTTGTTTCATGATTATCCTTGCATGTTCGATGTTTTCTTTTATTCATAGAATTATCTAACAGCAATTAATCAAGGAAGATTAGACGTTAGACCAATGTACTTAACACTGACTGAGGTTCATGGGGAGACTATCCCATTCACAAATCCACAAGCCCCTAATCCTCCAAGGTATTCACCATAAATTCCTAAAACCTCAAAAGCCCTCTTCATCTCACACCATGATATTCATCTCACATTGTGAAGAGATAAAACGAAAATACCCCCCACAAGATTAAATTAAAATCTTCCCTTATCCAGTTTTATAGACCTACCCTGACCCAAGTTCCAAAGGGGGAAAGAAAGGGCTTGCACACAGAATGCCAATATTTGAGTAGGCTGCAAGCACCAACACCTGCTGCAAAACATGTCATCACAGCTGTAGCTGCATGAGCATGCCACATAGCACCTTCCATGACTATAGTGCATGCCACCACCATTATCGGCACCCAACTTCACACACAATGTTAGGGCTTGTGCTTATACTTGCGCCCATCTTTTTCAAGTTGTTCTCCCTATCCCTTCCTCCTCCTCCTCCTCCTCCTCCTCCTCCCTCTTCTTTTTTTTTAACCTTAGTCTTCCCCCCCACATCAATTAGCATATGGTTTTGGTCGTCAATGTTTCCACCCTCATTTTCTGACTGATTCCCATGTGTTTTAAAAAAAAAAAAAATCAAATTTGTTTCTCATACACAGTTCCAAGGAAATGCACTCCTCAGTTATGGTCATGTTTCCCTACAACTATGATTTGATAACATATAGACCTACATGTCTAGAATGTGTACCTCTTCCTAAAGACATCCATTGCATTTTTAATGAAAATCATGCATATTCATTAAGAGAGGTAACATATACTATTACACATATAGAAAAAAGCTAGGATATGACTAACTAAATTGCTACCCTAGTCATATCCAAGGTTCGGCCCTTAAATTACAATCCAAGGGTTGAAACAACAAAATTGATCCATTGGTCCAAGGCGTCTCCCAAGCAAGCAGGGAAGATGTGCAGGTGAATTTGCTGCACCGTTTCCGTGCCCATGCGCAACACCCTCTGCAGGCAGAAGACTTCATGCTTGCCAAGTATGGTGATTACTAGCTGTGAGACTTCTTTTATTATTTGGAAAAGAAGAATTTTTTGTTTTGAAAAGGGATTAAGTTTTGAAAACACATTCTCTTCTCTTTTAGGTTAGGATTAATCCTCAAAGTTAACATTTTTTTTGGATCGATCATGGATCCGTGTTCTTGACCTCTCCCCACTGACCTTGGTCAGTGTTAATTACACCAATCATCGATTGGTAACCCTTGATTAACCATCCAATAAGACTTATAAAGAAAGCAGGAAACAAGCAGAGTTTGGTGCAAACATGCAAATCATTTTTTGTTCTTTTATCAAAAAGATTCATAAAATATCTTTTAAAGAATACTTGAAGGATTTTTAAATTCTCACGAGGACATGAGTATTTCAGGTATCTTAGAATACTAAGAAGATAGTGATGAAGGAGACGATGCATGCTTGGAGTTCCATTTATTTACATTTATTAGGACCATTTATGGTCCATTATGAATTTTTTATTTTCTAGGAGTTTTAGAAACATGGAAGGATAAGAACGGAAGTCCAAGAGTCATGAGTTACAAATCGAGTCTTTATATATGTACTTCTATTTTCAGAAAAGAGATGGAGAAGATTTGGTTGAAGGAAAAATGATCTAATTCGTGAATTTTTTACCTCTGCGACGGAGGTACCTAACTGGTGCAACGCTAGTCCCGTTCCCCCCTTCCCGGTGCGACGCCGGGGAAGCTCTTACTGCCGGTGCGAGGCCGGCAGGATCCCTATCTCATTCCCCCTCTTTCCCTTTTGTTTCACATCAAATTTGGTATCAGAGCAAACTTCAATCCTTACCACAACACCATTCCATCCCGTCTTCACCACCGCTGTCCCGCTACAGCAACAACCCACCGTCGCCTCCGCCATACCCTTCTTCTTCTTCTTTCTTCGTCCCATAACTTCTTCTTTTTTCATCGGAACCCAAAAAAAAAAAGTGGTTACTGTTAACGCGAATAGTACCGCCCTCTCCTTCTTCCCTCTCCCGATCTTTACTTTGCAACTCCAAAAAAGCCACATAGAAAAAAAAGAGGGAGAGAGGAACCACCTTCCGTCAGCAGCCCCAACGACCGACACCGCCACCAGCAACCCCGTTGTCTACATTTGCATCACCACCATCCTATTCTTCCACTGTGAGGACCTAGAGAGAGTAGTTTTGAGAAATCCTTGAGAGAGGGAAGCCCTAAGATTGGGTGGGTGAGATGCCCCGAGTGAGATGCTCGGTACTTCTCTCGTATTTTCTCGCACTCTCTTTTTTGTCCCGCACCATCACCACTCTATTCTTCCAGTTCACTGCTCTCTAAACAGTCCGTGAAGACCGTTTACCTGGTGTTTGATGAAATGCCGCAACGAGTCGACGTTGCCTGCGCACCTTGCGTGCTACCTGCATGTTGTTAAAGCACCCTGCAGTCCCGTACACTGCCCAACGTGCCACTCAGTGTGCCACTGTGCTTGCGCACTACCGCAGCTGCAGCACTTGTACGTCACCCTCCGGCAACATTTCAAACTCAAGGACGAGTTTTTTCCCACCGGAGGAGAATTGATGGGAATAAGTTCACAGTCACAACCATTTAGAGCTACAGTAGACCCGAGAGAGGACCACCATTTTCTCTTATATGTTCATCTTCATCAGCGAGCGATGCAAAAGATCGAAACTAAAGCGCAATAAAGAATGTGGTCTTCAAAGTCATTAATAGATGTCTTTTATTATTCTAAGAGTCTTAAATAAAAAGTATGGGTCATTAGGTGAATGTCATTACGTACTCTTAAGAAGTCTTAATTAGGTGTCCCTATGTATTACTAGAGATGTCTTTATTAGGTGACCTTTGGTCTACCTCTTACTTTCTATTTAAAGAGAAATGTACTTCACATTTGAACAATGAAGAATGGAAGAAGTTATCTATTTTTTGGAATTCTAGCCTTGTTCTTGTAAGATCCCTGAGATGGGGAGGGTGAGAAGCCCCGAGTGAGATGTGCACTCGTCTTGGTCGGGTTGGATTTTGAGGGCCTACATGAAAGGAGAGCCCTGCGATGGGGTAAGGTAAGACGCCTTGGGTGAGATGCTCGTTCCAATCGCGTATGTTCTTTCAAATTTCGACTCGTCCCGCATCAGATAGGCTTTAAGATTTTAAAGGATGCTTAAAGGATAATTTCAAGAAAAGATTTTGAGAAATCCTTGAGAGAGAAACCCCGATCCTTTAAGCATCCTTTAAAAGGATAAAAAATTATTTGGGCAGCATATCTTGTCATTTGAGTTCTTTTGAGAGAATAAAGATTGCCAAAGGATAACCTTAGTTAATGGGTCATTAGGGCCACCATATGATTAGGGATATTCTTTAATGGTCATTAGGGCCACCATATGATTGCCAAAGGATAACCTTAGTTAATGGGTCATTAGGGCCACCATATGATTAGGGATATTCTTTAATGGTCATTCAACCAATATGAAGGAATCACGAATCTTTAGGCCATTCAACCAATATGAATGAACCATAGTTTAATGATCAATCCATCAGTAGGAAAGAACCACATAAGTTGATGGTTATCCCATCAATAAAAATGAACAAAGAACTATAATTATTAGTCCTTCTATGAATGAGAGTAAACCATGACTTCGTAGCCGGTCCACCAATAAGATAGAACCATAAAAGTCAATGGTCACTCCATCAATAGGAATGAACCAATAACCATAATCTTTGGTCACTCTACCGATAAGAGTGAACTATAAATATAGTGGTCACTCCATCAATAGGAGAGAACTACGAAACTTTGGCTATTCGACCGATATGAATGAACCACTTTTTTTATTAAATCTTCGGCCATTCAACCAATATGAATGAACCAATTAGTTAATATGAAGCAATATGAATTAATTAATATAAGACTTATGGCCATTCAACCAATATGAATGAAGCATATTAACATGAAATAATTTAATTAACATAGAATAATTTAATCATGAGAACATAAGATTAATTGATATGAAACTTGTGGTCATTCAACCAATATGAATGAATCCTATTCTTTTATTATAAAATCACAATAGAATAGCGACACTTTGTTCTTTTTTTTTCTTCACACAGACTGAAAATAAAAGCTTTCTTTTACAAAAAAAATCCTGCAGAGCCTCCTTTCCTCTCTCTCTCTTTTTTGCTGCTGCTGCATGTGTGTGTGTGTGTGTGTGTGTGAGGGGCACCTGGGGCCCCCCTTTTATAGACAAGCAGGGGGGACAGCTAGAGCCGGCCGGTGGCACCGGTGCCACATAGGCAGCCGGTGGGGGGCAGGATAGGGACCAATGGAAAGGGATAGAGATGAGAGAGTGGGGGCCGGCCAAGGATAAAGATGAGGATGGGAGAGAGAGAGATAGAGATGGAGCCAGGTAAGAGAGTGAATAGAGATGGAGGGAGAGAGGAGACCGGCGGGCCCCACTGGCCAGCCGGTTCTCCAAGCTCTCTCTCTCTCTCTCTTGTATTTATCTCTAATCCTCTCTCCCCTTTTTTTTGTATTTATCTCTTTTACTCTCTCTCTCTCTCTCTCTCTCTTTTTAATCTTTATCCTCTCCCTCTCTATTTCCTTAAAATAGAGGACTGTTGGGGGGCCAGGGCTTGGCCGATCCTCTCTTTCTTGGCCGATCCTCTCTTTCTCTCCCCCTGTGCGTGCGGTTCTGCTTCTCCTGGCTGCTGGTTGCTCTGGCTTTGTTGATTGCTGGCCCCTGCTGCCTTGGAGACTGGTTGCTGCAGATTTGCATTGGTGGAGGCTGCTTGTTGCTGGCTGCTGCTGTTGTTTGGAGGCTTGCTGCTGCTGTTTGTTGCTGGCTGCTGCTGTTGGAGACTCTTCTTGCAGCATTGGAGGGCTGCATTGCTGCAGCTTTGAGGTATGGATATCCTCTCCTTTATTCGTTGCATGTTGTGGCCTTTTTATGCATGAAACTAGGTCCCTAAACCCTAGCTTGTACTGCATGCATATAAGTACTCATCCATGTTATATTTTGTTCTTTCTTTTGTATGCAAACATGCACGTACATACACAGATTTATATAAAAAAAAAACCGATTGCATGTGTATTGAAATTTTTTGGTTCAACACTAGCCAATGGATCAAGACCTAGCAGCTGATATCCAAACCCACCATCCCCAATAATTCATGGCATGCAACACACACACACACACAGACAAGAAATGATACAGTCCGCTGCCCAGTTTCCGTCCAGTGGCAGCAGACTATATCAACTACCAGATGTAGATCAGGTGCTCTTGAAAAAATAAAGGAGCGTGGGAGGGGGCTCGGGGAGGAGAAATCACCTCTGCGCACCCCCGCCCATGTGAAACACAAAATGAGCTTCATGTTTCATGAAGGTGGGCATGGGGCAACTTGCATGCCCATCAAGGCACAAGCATGCGCAGAGTGCCTCCTCCCTAGGACATGTATTCAGGTGATTGGACAACCAGAAATCTTTTATGGTTTCCACCCCTTGAGATTTAATTTTCACCATTGGACCAAAAAACTTAACTGCAGCTGTCCAATCAAATGCCCCCAAAGGAGATCCCATGAAGCTGGCTCGCTACATGGAGCCCTAGGAAACCCATTCTTTAACGCCCCTTTTTCTCACCAGTAGAGAAAGCTGATGGTCCCAGCCCCTTGTAGCACGAGCCCCACCCATCAGACCTTCTCTCTTCTTCACCCGTGACCACCATCGAGCACATGCCCCGCCTGCACATTAGGCAGGCTACGCCCCAGCATGCCACAACAATGTCATCGCCCGTGCTGGACAACTCCACACAACCACATAAAGCCACCTTCTCCCATGCACCACAGGGTCCAAGTCTTACCATGATGTCCCCAATGAATCGGGCCCATCCAGCTGTGGTCCACACGAGGACCTTTCAACCCCACACTCTGTTGACCGGGTCCTTCGCAATGTAGACAACATTGTCATCCGTTCCAGCAGCAGAGGCGCATGCCCCACCCTCGCTGAGCACACCCTTCTCCAGTTACTCCATGTAGAATGTAATGATGCTATCTCCATCGAGCTTAGGTTAGTGTGGAGCCACTCGGACAATCCTTTGTGGCTAAGCTTGTTCATCTAGTATGTTTTTAAATCTATGGTGCACCAGGAGTGAGTGAAAGAGTCATCCAATTACCATCATATTTAGACATTTTTAATTGCTGTCAGACTGAGTGCAAATATGTGAAAACATGCTGTTGCTCTTGTTGTTACTTAGATTGCCATATTAGATTTAGAACTTGTGCCCTATCCTAATAGTGGTTTCTACGCTATTGTCAATCTATCATTTGGTCACCTTGCATGGATGGATATTGCAGGCTCAATATTTTGCTTGTTTATTTCATGATTGCACGATTGGACTTGTTGGCTGCACGTATGTAATGGCTATATGTTTGTGGGCCATCATTTACCTTATGGTGCTAGCTATGTTGCCAGTATTTCATAGTCGTCCCGCATCAGCTTGGGGCCATAAATGGGACCCTCTCCTCTTTTTCCTCATTGGCTAAGTTTGGCTTTGGGGGATGGCTCCCTACATCGATCGGATCAGCTCCAAAGAAGACATTTTAACAACTTCACTATGGCATAAGGGCCCACTAGATGCGATCATTGTCATGGCATTGTGCCATAGTGAGGCGTTAAAAAGTTAAAATATCCTAAAAGGAGATTGTCCAGCTTGTTTGTTGTATCTTTCTAAGCTTGTTTGTTTTATCTTAATGGTTGCTTCTTTTGTCCTTGTAATTTTTATATTCTTTTATCACGCTTTCATATTTGTCCTTAATTAAATGTGGAACTATCACAAAAGAATATGAACTGGTACATTAGCAACAAACAAAGTTGAATTATTTTGTGTCGCATGACGATCATATTGGATGCAAATAATTCATCAGTTCCAAGTCCTATAGATGTTATTTGCAACTTATGACACAAAAGAAAGATCATTGCATGCCGTACAATGTCGGCTCCTTGGGGAACTCATCGCCCTCCTGCGACCAGGGAATTCCAGATCGGATCGGCCGGCCGGATCGGGACCCACTGATCCCGATCCGGATCGGCCTCGGATTGGTCGGAATCGGCCGAAAGTGGCCCAAATTGGCCAGGATCAGCCGATTCAGACTAGATCGGCACTGGCCGATCCCGATCCGAATCAGCCGATCCGGATCGGGTCGGCCAATCTGGATCGGGTCGGCCGATCCTGCCTTCCATGCCTGCGATAGATGCGAACAGGGTAACCCTTGGGAGGGGGTTTCAGCCCTTCTCCTGGTGCCCAGCTGACTCCCAGAGTGTGCTGGAGATGCGGGATGGTTGGTCATCGGCGGAAGTTCTGTCCCTACGATCACAAAGCTTCCTATGCTGATGTCGTCAGAGGTTCAGGTAGCAAGGGTTCCGAACCTGGAGCGCCTCAACCCCCCCCCCCCAATCAGCCTGACGGTCGTCGTGCCAGATGATGGTGCTGCCAAGATCGGAGAGGTTAAAGGAGAGGAAGGCTTGGGTCAGAAGATGTGTGAGGGGTCGTATCAAAATAGGAGGTGCTCAGGACAGCAGAGTCTTTCAGTTGCTTGCGGAGAGGTGGGAAGCTGCAGTGTCCTGACAAACTTCATGTATCTCCAAGACTCTTTCCTGGTGGTTTGTGGAAGCGGAAGTCAGCCATAGGAGATTTTCAAGCCTGGCTCCCTGCTGGGGCAGGGGCTAAGGGTCAGCTTTTCTCTGTGGGAATTGCACGACCTCACTTTCCCTACTCCAGAGAGGTCGAGGATCCATCTGAAAGTTTTGGGAGTCCCTCTGTTTCTCCGGGTTAGCGAGGTACTTGCGTCTCCAAGACTCTTTCCTGGTGGTTTGTGGAAGAGGAAGTCAGGCAGAGGAGATTTTCAAGCCTAGCTCCCTACTGGGGCAGGGGCTAAGGGTCAACTTTTCTCTGTGGGAATTGCACGACCTCACTTTCCCTGCTCCGGAGGGGTCGAGGATCCATCTGAAAGTTTTGGGAGTCCCTCTGTTTCTCTTGGATAACGAGGTACTTGCGTCAGTTACTGCTGGCTTCGCCGCCGACATTCAGGTTGTTAAGTGGTTTGTTGGAGGGTCTTTGTTGCTGGCCATCATTGTGAAGCCTTCGGTGACAGAGGAGGCGTCGTCGGTGCTGGAGGTCATGGTGGATGGCTCGCTCTACCTGGTTAGGGTGCAAAAGTGGCCAGGAGACAAAGGTGGGAGGAGGCGGCCCCGGGACCTAGGGTTGCAGACAACCGACTGGGAGGTAAGAGACGACGGGCTCTCACGTGCCATGCACGTGACTAGCTGAAATGCCTAGTTTTCGAATTTTGTAAAGTCTGCACTTCGTCTGGTCAACGGAGACAAGCTGGCTTCAAGAGGAGGTGGATCAGGCTATTCGGTGGCCAATTCGGGTCATTCTAAGCCTGATGACTTACCAGACAAGGCTCAGGTGATTCGAGACTGCTATGTATCGAACCCCCTTGGGTCCGATATTGTTCCTCTTCTCCACCCGACTCGCCTACTACTTAGACAGGGCAATCAGGTGGGGCAGTTTCGCCCACAGCCAGCACCGTCGCCTGCCCGCCATTGCTCCCAGTGTTGCCTGCTCCGCCTCTCCCACCTAAGCCGTCACCCCAGCTTCCTCAGTTGCCCCTGAGCATTTGTTCTGCCTCTGATCTTGAAGGTTTCCAGGACAGAGGAGGTCGAAGGGTGATTGCATCAATAGGGGGTCAGTTGGGCGACTCTCTGCTCCACTTGGCATCTTGGAGTCAGGTGCCGACTTCCATGGGCCCTTCTAGCCCCCCTGTTGTCCTTGGGGAAGCTGTGCAGCACTCGGTGCTGGAACATAGGTTCAGGACGGTAGGAGGTCGTCGGCCCAAGTTCTGCCCTCTCTTGATGCTTTAGTGTCGGCACCTAGTGGAAGGGTGACTGAGCAGCCCTAGATGGAGCTGCACAACCTGGCTTTGCGATACATAGGAATGAGGTGCAGGAGCTACAAGGGGGCTCGTCTGTGTCTACTGAGGACCAATTGGCCGAGGGCAACCCCGATGGTGCTCGGATTACTAGTCAGCCTCGGCTTTGTGGTGGCCCTGATATGCTCTTGGAAGGGGTCCCTCAGAAGGTAGCAGAGCCTTCACTTGGGGCTGAGGCAGCTTGTGGGAATCAAGTGCTCCATTCGCTACGTACGGCAGGTCCATTGGAGCTCTAGCAGGATGTCTCGGGAGATTCATTGCTACGGGCACAGGAGTCCTTACACAGTGAAGGTCTTGATCATATCTCAACTACCCCTCTCACTATGGACAAGCAGGATCCTATTCAGGAGGATCCTGGCAGCCTTTGTGATGGGAAGTCCTGTAATTCTGAGGAGGTTTTGAGGGAAGAGGAGTTTGCAGAGGATATTGATGCGGAGGATGGGGAGGTTGTAAAGGAATTTGTGGCCAAGGTGCAAAGGTTGGCAAAGGATCAGGCACGTGAGGTGGCGGAGAAGGTGGGGGTTTCTTTCAGTGGGGTGGATACGGACATCCGTGCTGCCTACTCTAAAATTCAGAAGAGATGGCAAATCGGAATTAATAGGAGTGCTTGGAGAATGAGGGAGGAGGCTAAGGAGTTGGTGGCCCAAGAGGTTGAGGGTGTAAAGGGTAGGAGGGAGAAAGGATTGTTTCCCAATGAGAATTGTTGTGTGGAATATGAGGGGTATGTGTGGGAGGGAGAAGAGGATGTTAGTCAGGGAGTTAGTGAGAATATGTAAGATTGATGTTCAGGAGACCAAATGTGAGGGGGATGGGGAGGAGCTAGTGAGGGAGATTGGGGGATGTAGACTCACTAAAGGGGCCTTCTCTCCTGTTGTGGGAACGTCGGGGGGTACTTTGGTGCTCTTAAATGAGTTTGTTGTGGAAGAGAGGGAGGGAGGTGAGTAGGTGTGTCATTTCACTTTCTTTCCGCTCTGTGGCAGATGGATTTATCTGGGACCTATCTGGGGTCTATGCTCCTCAAGGCAGGGAGGAGAATAGGGAGGTGTGGGAGGCTCTCTTGGATCACCACCGCAAGTCTGGCAACCCTTGGTGCGTGATGGGTGATTTCAATGCTATTGCCGCCCTGCACGAGAGGTTAGCCTCTACCCTGTCCACAAGGATTATGGAGGATTTCCAGGACTATATTTCAGAAGCTGCTCTCATTGATGTTTCTACTCCTAACTCCCTTTTCACTTGGTCAAATATGAAGGAGTCTGCTTCTTGCACCAAGTTGGACAAGTTTTTGGTTTATGTGGATTGGGAGGACCATTTTCCTAGGCTCCTAGCTGAATGTCTTGTTAGACCTATTTCTGATCACAAGCCAATTCTTCTCAAGACTAACAGGAGCAGATTTGCTAGGCACAGATTCAGATTTGAGAAATTTTTGAGTAAGGAGGAAGATTTTTTTGGATGTGGTGAGGAGGACCTGGAAGGATGTTCCTTAAGGAGGGTCTTATATGGCAGCTTTGGTTCGGAATTTGAAGAACTTGAAAGGTGCCCTTTTGATGTAGGGGGCCTCCAAAACACATCCCGCAAAGGCAGCTAAGGAACATATATTGGTGTCCATTGCGGCTCTGGATGAGATGGAAGAGGCAGGCTTGCTGGATGTGTAGAACAAAGTTGAAGATAGATTATGAAGATATTCTCCTCAAAGAAGAAATGTATTGGAAATAGAGATCCAGGGAGAGATAGATTAAAGAAGGGGATAGGAACACTGCTTATTTTCAGAAGATTGCTTTGAAAAGGCATCGAATTAACTTCATTAGATCTTTGAGGGATGGTGGTCATGTCATTTTCCTATCCATAGGCTATTCAAAGGCATGTGCTTGACTTCTATTCCAGGTTGTACACTGAGGACTATTGGAGACCCTCTTTTGCAGATGATCTTCTACCACAGATCTTTGCAGAGGAAAGGTCCCTTTTGATTGCCCCTTTTTTCTGAGGAGGAAATGAAGAGTGTTGTTTTCTTGTTGACAAGTGATAAAGCTCTGGGCCCCGATAGTTTCCCCTTTTTATTCTTACACTGTTGGGAGATAGTCAAACACAATCTCTTGATGCAGCTTTGGAATTTCAGTAGGGGAGAGCTCATCTTGCTGGCATAAACAAGATTTTTCTGGATCTTATCTATAAAAAAAGGGGGCCAGACTGTTTATCAAATTATAGGCCCATTAGCCTCCTGAATGGTATGTACAAGATCATTACCAAGATGCTTGCTTCCCGTTTGGAAAAGGTGGTGGATAGAGTTATCAGCTAGAATCAGGGGGCCTTTCATTAAGGGCAGGGAGATTCAGCAAAATCCTTTGGTTGCTCAGGAATGTATTTTTGCTTTAAAACAGCATGATCTTGAAGTTTGATTTTGAGAAGGCTTATGACCATGTTAATTGGAGTTGTTTGTTCCAAGTTCTAGCAAAGATGGGTTTTGGTGAGAGGTGGGTGGATTGGATCAACGCTTGTTTGACCTCTGCTTCTTTTACTGTCCTTATTAATAGGGAACCATCTCATGTCTGCCACGTGGGAGAGGTCTGCGGCAATGGGACCCTTTATCCCCCCTTCTATTCGTCCTTGTGGCCCACATGTTGTTGAGCAAAATGTGGGACAGGGCAGCTTTAGATGGCTTCACTCATGGGTGCAGGACTGGCAGAGATGGAGTTTGTATTTCCCACCTTCAGTTGCAGATGACCCTATCATATTCTTCCAGGGAGGAAATGAGGAGCAGCTTTTTGTGGCAAGACTGATATTGGAGTTTTTGGATGAGGTCAGTGGCTTGAGGATCAACTTCCATAAGAGCAGTCTTATTGGTATTCAGACTGATTTAGAGGAGCTGAGAAGGGCAGTTTTAACACTTGCTCGCAAAATTGGTAAATTTCCTATATCTTATTTGGGCCTTCCTCTATCTCTGAGAGCTCTGCGAGATTAGCATTGGCAGAAGGTGATTCTCATATTCAATGCAGGTTGGCAGGATGGAAGGGAAGACTTTTTTCATATGGAGGAAGGATGGTTCTCTATTAGGCTATGTTTGATAGTATTCTGGTTTACTTCCTATCCATATTCAGGGTGCCTAAGATTGTTGCCAAAAGGCTTGATTCTATCAGGAGACGTTTCTTCTGGTGTGGGAGTGGGGATCCGAAGAAGGGGGGCTTTCCCATCAGCTGGGGGAGGGTGTGCAGAAGCAAGGCTAATGGAGGTCTTCGGTTAAAGGGCATCCATGCCTTCAATATGGCACTCCTATCAAAATGGTTGTGAAAACTCAAGAGCTTGGATACAGGAATGTGGAAGGAAATTATTGTGCAAAGGTACTACAAGGAATCCAGACACTGGGACCTTGCGATCACCTCATCTATAAAGGTTTCTAGCATGTGGAGGGATATTCTGCAGCCTACGGACCTCACGATGCAAGAAGCCAGATGGTCCTTGGTGATAGGCCTATGTGTCTCTTCTGGTTGGATCCTTGGTATGGTGATTATACCTTTAATTCCTCTTCCCCTTCCTTATTTCGCATTGCTACATATCAAAAGATTGCAGTGGCACTTATTCTATCATTGATGATGGGGGCCTTTGGCCCACCTTCACTGGCCCTATTTGGTCCACTAGGAGCCCGCTAAAGGTCTAAATCCTCACGTGGAGGATCTCCTTGGGAAGACTACCCACAATAGATTGGTTGAGCAGATACTTGGAGTCTTGGACAATATCCAAACTTTGTGTTGCCTTTGTGGGGATCATGAGGAGTCGGCTGATCATTTCTTTGTCTTTTTGCCCTTTACTGAGTTCTAGCACAAGTGGAAGGTGGCTAGAGTCCCCAAGAAGGACAGGCAGTTGTAGTGGTTGGTCCTTCACGCTACCTTTTGGGAGATCTGGAATGAAAGAAATAGAAGAATTTTTAGGAAGGAAGCTCTTGTGCACAGTTGGTTGACCTCAATTTCTGGGGAGAGAGTGAGGGAGTGGGCCTTATTTTTGTGCAAAAACAACACTTGTATATCCTCCTTTTTTGAGCTTTTGAGAGGCTTGTGAGTTGAAGAGTGTTGCACCTACTTGGTGCCTTTTGTATAGGTGTCTCTTTATTTTGTTCTTCGCAAAATAAACTTCCTTTTTCCATTTAATGAAATTGTGGTACTATCCACTTTCATTAAAAAAAAGCCCTACACATGTAAGAATTCATATTCTTCTATGATACTCCCATACTTAGATAAGGACAATATGGAAGTGAGACAAATGAATATAAATTTTCATGTAAGTCTAAAGCTTGGGCAATGGAAATTTTTCACTAATTCATGTAACTCTACAAGCCTCAATGTAAGACTATATTCTATGGAATCCAAACTTTGCATTTTTATGGACAACAAAAGGGATAGGGAACAGATCGGTTCAGGGTTGGTCCGGATCTGATCAGATCAGCTGATCTGATCAGTCAAATCTGCAGCGATCCATGCCCAATCCTTGATCATTCCTTCCTTGTTCATTTTATAAACACTTCAATGGCAAACCGGTGGCTCAGGGACACTAGTATGCATAGAAATTTACTAAGAGACACATGCATAGTACCACCAATGTTCATTGACCCGGGGATCTATATTGGATCGCGTCGAGTTGGATCCGATCCGACTCGGTCTGATTCACATGAGTCAACCCAATGAATTTGTTAAAAGCAATGCGTTTTTGCCATATTTTAGAGAAATATACCATTTCATTGATATAAAAAGTGTAATTTTACTTATCAAAGATTCAAATGAGAAATACTCAATTGAAAACAACCCACAATATTTGTATGAGTCAGTAAGATCTGGTCTGACTTAGTACGTGCCAAAAGATCGGACTAGCCCATATACGAGTCGACACGATCTGGTACGATACAGCAAACCATAAGTACCACACAGGAGAATGACACAAAACACAAAGTGTCACTTTGATTGGAGAATAGGAGAAGAATAAGGAAGAATAAAGGGAGAATAAGCTTAATTTAGCTTTGACAAGCGGAATAGCTTATATCGGTACAGAATAGTCTATTCGGAGAATAAGGAGAATAAGCAATTCGACCCTAGACCCAAGAATTGCTTATCCTTCTTATTCCGCCAGTGGGTCCCACAGAATTATCAAAGCTAAGCACCCCTTATTCTAGTATACGCTATTCCGAATAAGTAATTCCGGATTAACCTATTCTGCAATCAAATTGAGGCTTAAAGGATATACAACCTAGGGACTGACATCAGTTAAAAACATCAGTATGGAACAGATGTATATAAAGTAAAAATAGGAAGGGAAAAGCATGAACATGTATCATGAAATAAGAATATATCTATCGGTGACCGTTCTTACACAACCATAGAGACCTGAAAAATGAAATTAAAAAGGGGAAGAAAATGAGAAAAATAAACAGTGACTACTCATATGCAACCAGAGAAAATTTGAAAAGTAAACATGTTTCCATGGCAGAGATGGTAAAAAGGATTAACCTTCGGTCTCCAGTCAGCATACTTGAAGCCATAACTCAACTGGTGTGGTTCCAAAATCATCCAATTCTGTAGATTAAGCAGCCTACCATGAAGTAATACAATTTACCAAAATATTCATTATAAGCCAAAAACAATATCTTGAGAGGACAGAAAAGATCCCACTCTTACATAGTGTCCCTTCTATCTATATAAGGCAATAACAGCTGAATTTATGAACTCAAGAGTAATGGATATACTAGATTATGTGTGTATGCAGTGGAGTAATCAATGTACTAGATCATATGCATATGCAGGGTACTGTTTTCAGCGTTAGCTTCAACCAAAGAGAGATATCCAGAACAACTAAGTTGACAGCAATTATCAGACACACAGTGCATGACGAACATCAAGAATCATGTTTCCCCAAATGTTATGCAGGCCAGCACAAGTAAGTTTGTGAATTGCGATGCATGGCACACACAAAAACAAAAGAAAAGTAACTTTCTCACAAACTTTCCAATTGAATCCATTCAGTGCAAAATGGACCACCTTACTAGAATCAAAGAAGCAATATTGTTTGTCATCTCTTTTGATCCCATGAGTTTTGAATACCAATTCACCTATCTATGAAAAGTTGATATTTAATCTTTATATACACATATACTCTTTTGTATAGGGAGATACACAGATACACTTTTGTATAGGGAGATACACAGATACTCTTTTGTATAGGGAGATCTTTTGGGAAAGGTTTTGGAGATACTTGTACATGTTCATTTTTATTCACAAATGGAATTGTACCACAATCTACCTTAAAAAATGCATGGACAATTTTTTGCCATGCACCTTGCACCTTGTGGCTCATAGAAATTTTATTAAAAGCACATGCCAATGCTTCATTACATTTGAATTTTCCTTTCTTTCTTTCCTTTTCCTCCATTTATGAGAATGTTCAAACAACTTGGGCTACAAAAGTTTGTGCAGAAGAGTAAGCTTCCATCCAACCTTTTGCCTATTAATTCCCAACTATGAGCGCCTTCCAAAAGATGCACAAGTTGGACCAACTCCTTAAAAGAAAGAGGCCGCAAAATTCTAACACATAAGGCAAACAAAAACAACATCGCCGATCAGGTCCGAAAGCTAAAACCAACTGCAGCTCTGGGCCTTAAAACTGCTCAAACATATATATAAAGAAGGTCCAAAACAAAAAATTTGCAGAGGTCACACTGGCGCACTCCGCTGCCCATTTCACTGCCTCAAAATGGGGGATCGCAGCAATGGGCAAACGAAGCCACCTCGGAACAGACAACTACAAAATCTAACTACCCACAAATCCAAATGGCGCGCAAAGACAACTGCAACATCCACAGAGACAGCGCCATCAATACGCACACCCCCCCTTCAAAGAGACGAAAACCCACGAATGACCCATCATCAAAGACCCCTCATCAGGTACCAAAACCAAGCGCAACTGCAGAAACAGACCCATATCCACATAGTTCAGGATCAAACAATGTAAAAAGAAAATAATAACAAATAGAACCCGGAGAAAAGAACCCAGAAACCGACAGCTATAAAAATCCCAGAATCGCAAGAAAACATCAAAACTAGCCGAACAAGACAAGGAATCGGAAACCCCAGGCAAGATGTTCATGTTGGCACACAGATAGATAGACTGAGAGAGAGAAAAAGCTTAGAGATAGAGATGGAGAGAGAGTCCGACCAGTGGCGAAGAGAGATCGCGTAGGTTTTCTGTGCCTCTGCTTCCGATCTGATCGGGGCCGGAAGAAGCCCTAGGCGCTCTCCCTCCGCCCTCCTCCTCCCCACCTCCGCCTTCGATGGCAGATGATGGGAGCCCGAGAAGGGGCGCTGGTTAATATGTAGTGGCGTCCGGCCTTTACACAAATAGCCCTCGAACTTTCTAACAATCACGCCAGCGGAATGACTGTTCTGATGGGCTGTTTCTGGCCCGCTGGGCCCAGGTATTGGGCTCGGAATTCAGCTGCTGCTCCTAGGGGTGAACGACCATGTCGGCAGCTTGGAGTTTTCGTTCCTACTTATGAGTGACGAATTAATCTTAGTTTGATGAACGGAATAGTTATATTGTTAGAATTATTTATACTTATTTATTGTTTTTATTTCGCTAGTAGGCTTTAGTCCCAGTTTGTTTGCAGAATAGGTTATCCGAAATAGAGTATACTAGAATAAAAGGCGTTTAGCTTTGATAGTCATGCTGGTCCCACTGGTTGAATAAGAAGAATAAGCAATTCTTGAGTTTATGGTGGAATTGCCTATTCTCCTTATTCTGGTATAAGTAATTCTAGCTCCGCTTTGTTTGCCGGATAGGGCAGAATAAGTGTGATTTATTCATAGAATAAGCTTAAATCACCTTTAATTGTCGGAATTGTTTATGCTCCCCTATTCCCGCGAATAAGCCGAATTGGGCGAATACGTAATTCCGGCCTACCTCCCTGAATTGCTAATTCCAGCATTTTTATGCATGGACATGAACAGGACAAAACGACATCGTCGTTCGAGCCCCTACGAAAAGCATCCTCCCCTCCGCCCTACGAAATCCTCGCCCTCCTCTCCCTCGCCTTTACTCCTTCCCCAATGAAAGGCGCCTGGCTGCCGCCCCGAACTCGCCGCCCCTCTGGACCTACGTTCGACAGGCTTCTAGTGTGCTTGCTTCGCCAACTGCACGGACGGCCGTAGGGGACACTATCCATCGGCGGACCAAGCCTTGATCTAGTGGTTTGTAGTTTGATTCTCCTCGGTAGGTCGCATGTACCTCATTTTCCCTTTTTTTTTTGCAGAATGAGTTCACCCTTCGCTGGCCTACCTCGCGATGCCTTCTTCAAGGAGACGTCTTCGAGTGCCTAACCTAGGGTTTCTACTTAGACGTGTTATCAAACGTGTAGCAGTGGCTTTGGACATGTTATAGCTTCGAAGGTATGCTTTTTGCAGTGATGTTTCCCATCCAACGCTAGGGTTTTCCCTCCTTTTCCTCTTCCCAAGGGTCAAGGACGCTTCTGTCCTGCAAGCTATCCGATCTTTCGCAGTGTTCCTTCCCATCCATCATTTAAGCATGTTCTATGGTGTTTCTCTGATAAATAGATGAACAAGGCTGGTAAGGAAGGTAGGGATGCTTGGGTTGGAGGCAAGGCGCTGCAGTGTGGAAACTGGGGGGAGGATTTGGTTGCGTCTACGATTTCCTCTTCTTCTTCAAACGAGAAGCCTTCACCGGCGGCCATCATCTCTTGGATTCACGGGTTTTTCTACAACTTTGCACTTCAATACCTTCTTCTCGTCCTTCTATCTAATGTGACTTTCATGATATTTCTATCTTCCTATGTGCTTCTTACGTAGGTTTATTTTGTGCATTTCACATAGAACCTAGCATATTTCTGCTTGCTAACCGTAGTTTGTAAGTTACCATGAAAGATGGGAGTTTTTTTTCATTGTGGCTTTTCTGTTTATGGGGTTACGCAATGTGTCCGTTTCTGTAACTCTCGATTTGTGGGAGTTATTGTTGTTATCAAAGGCAATATTAGTGGGCACGATTATTAATACTTATCGTATGAGGTTCAAAACATTGTAAAAATCATCAACTGTGTAAACATATTTCTTCTTGATGATTGACTACTGCGTGTGTAGAAAATTGCTATTTTGGGTCTAGAATTTGTTTTGTAGAGTTGGATTGTTTTGATGTTGAGAAAGGCCTTTGACTTTGTTTTTAATATTCAACTGTGATTTTCTTAGTTTTCTGCATACATATTTCGGCCTTTGTGTTTGGAAAGGCATTGAGATTAAGAGTTATGGTTATTACTATCCTCTAACCTGTGTATTGGATGCCATACAACTGAAATCATAAGAGATAATATGTCCCTTTCTATCACTATTAGGCAGTATGTCCCCTTCTGTCACTCTGGATTTGTAAGAGTTATTGTAAGTGCATTTCTGCTTGTTAACCGTAGCTTGTACCTTGGACTTACCTTATCATAACTTGATGTTGGATTTTTTGCTTAATGATGTTGGATTTGCATATGTTATCGATGTGCTAGACAAAATTATAATAACTTTACGCTTAGGAGATTTCAATTATTACCTTGGACTTACCTTATCATTTTCCTCCGAAACATTGCTTTCTTATGCACCAAGTGCTCGATTGTATGGAATTATTTGGTATGGTATTAGTAGTTGGGGATGTCAGATTTTGTTAGGACATATTGTAACGACCCGCCACCCTATAATCGGGGATCCGATTACTAAATAGGTACCGAATAATTAATTTAGAGCTAAACCAAGATCTTGATAAGTCTGGGAAATAAATAATAAACTAAGCTAAACATTCACATCGCATTGAATTAAAAGGGAAGTGCAAGAATTAAAAATTATTACAATGCGACTCGACTCAGCAAATAATTACATACTCCAACTAAAAAGAAATGATTAAGCATACAAGCCAGAAAATAAAATAACAACTACATCGGTACATACCCCGGAACAGCGGCTGCTGGCGTGCAACCCAAAGCAACACTCTCCTCGCTATGCCTGCCTAGAACCCTCACCTGAAAACCGCAGAGGTGAGTCTCATTGAAAAAACACGGTAGGGATCCTTCGATCCCCACTGCCCACTCACGCACCCACAAGTGCAGCAACACAAATATAGATAATTTAAGCAAGTAAAACAGTAAACACAATTTCTAGATTTCGATATAAAACACATGCATTCAAAATATAACATGCACAATTATGAAATCATTCTACCATGGAGCCCACAACCAGCGTCTCGGCAAAACGCGCCAACCACACGATCGAACGTGGGAAACACCGACCCGCTGAGACCAAACAACAACCCCTCGGATAGCGCACTGGCTACTCCGGCCTGACAGGCTTCAGGTGGTTCTGCTTCCTCCAGCACGAGTGACACTCCGAATGTACCACTCTCATACCGGTACTAGCTATACCCCGGGGTACACCAGGTGACCCTCTCTTTAGGCGTCACCCCGCCACTCCCACACCGGCGCCATGCCACTCCCATACCGACACAGGGTGCCTAAGCGCTAACAATTGTCACTCTAAGCCTACGATCGCACAAAACACAACACAGTGCGATCCGATCACATAGAATCCATCGTCATCGAGTACATTTCTAAGCATACAATTAACTAAATTATCTAACAATGTAAACACGTGTTAATTGCAGGGATTAATGGAATTCTGGCTTGAATCGCGTCGCCCAAGGCCAACGTCATTCAAGTTTCCTAAACTGATTCATGTGAAATTTGACCTCGGAAAAAGGCCTAAAAGGCGTCATACAACAAGGTCGCCGTTTAAAAGGCGTCGTTGTTCCTAGTCGCCTGATAATGACAGAAACATAGACAGACCTCGGGGTGATCTGACTTAAAACGCATCAAGCATGGAAGTCGCCGTTCAAAAGGCGTCGCTGTCCCTGGACGCTCATCAGTCCAGAGACAGAGTTTGTTATTTGGGCTAAATCGTATCGCGGGTGGAAGCCGCATTTCTAAAAGGCGTCGCTGTCCTCCGACGCCATTTAACCCTCACACACAGGTTCTTCTTCCGTCATCTCCCAATCCACGAGGTGGGATTTCCTCCCCCAAATCGTGTAAAAACACAATAAAAGTGGAGAAGGAGGAGAAGAACTTAAATACCCATTAAAATACCCAAATTCTCATTACATGCAATTAGTATTTTCACCCAAAAAAAACCCCTAAACATGCTCCAAAGCGAGAAAAACATGATTTTTAAACGAAATACAACGGAGATCGTCATCCTACTGGTTACTCGAACTCCTCCTAGCTCCAAGCCGCCGACCCGCCTCGCCACACGCCGCCGCCGGTACCACCGTGGACGCCGTTACTCCATCGAGACGTCTGCCGTCGTCCAGAGAGAAAAACGTTGCGGAGGAGATGGTGGTGGTAGTAGTGGGAGTTAGGAGGTTGATGGAGTAGAGGGAGAGATAGAATGGAGGGAGGAAATCAAGGAGAGGGGGAAGGGGTTCGTCGGAGATCGGAGGGAAGAGAGGAGAGAGAAGAGAAAGGAGAGAATGAGGGAAATGAAGGAGGGTTCGCGGGGTCAAACAGAAACTGGGGAAAACGCGTCGTCCAAGCCCGACGTCATTCAGATGACAAGATCGAGCCGTACTCTGACAAAGCAGGGTCGTACTCTAAATGGCGTCGTCTATACAAGACGTCATTCAGACGATAAGACCGGGGCCATACTCTCGCGCCCCAAGGCCAGCCCACGTGGCACAGCCTAAAACACGTCCACATTGATGGACGCCTTTTAAACCGCATCTCGCAAGTTCGACGCGAAAAAGAAACTAAGTCTCAGCCCCACTAGAGCCCAAACTAAGGGATCCGACCCCGAAAACTAACCCGATAACCGGATCTGAAACCTCAATCCTTACACATATGGTTGAGTCCAAGTTTGAAGAGTTTGCCATTCTTGAAGTAGGGTGGCTTGGCTGAGGGTTGGCAGAATTTTTGGACTCAATGGTCCATGGTGCAATGGCTAAAATGGGGAGCATGGCACCTTTCACAATTGGCAACTTTCATAGGCGGCCTATGAACAAAACCATCATATGCATTTATTTCATGGAGGGTGCTAATTCCTTGTCCTGCATTTTTTGAGGTTTCTATTAATTATTGAAGGGTTGTGGATAAGAAGTCCATATTCATATTTCTTTTAAAATTGTAGAGAGGCCTTTTTGTTTGTTGATGAGTAACTTTGATCTGTCATAGGCAGCCTTCTGATCTGTCAACACTGTGATCTGTGGTCTGTACTAACTTGATTTGTTGATGAGTAATTTTTCTGGACAACACCCTACCCAATGCACTTTAGTTGTTCTGTAGAACTTTATTTACATCCAATTATCTCATTGTAAATGTATTCTTCACAATAATATAACTTAGTGCTCCATTCCTGTCACTTATGTTATCTTTTTTCTTGTGATTAGGTAGTATAGAAAGCGCAAATGAACCATGTCCACCTTTGGTAAGTGTACGCTAAGTTGGCAAAATTTTGTTTCTTCTTACAATCTTCATCTTTGTATGACTGATGGTCTGCATGTTTTTGACATTGTAAAGTAAAATTTGCTGGTCATTTTTTCTTGAGAACATATTATTCTTTTTCTTCCTCTATTTTGATCGGCTGTATATGTTTATTAGAAGGACGAAAAGGTAAACGCGCTGCTAAAACTGAGGGCACTAGTAGAGTCTGTGCCCCAAATTGGACTAGTCAACATGACAAAGTCTTAATTGGAGTTCTCATAGAGCAATATGACAAAGGAAATCATATTGAGGGTACATTCAAAACCCTAGTTTGGCACCTTATCGTGCCGATGTTCAATGCTGCAACCTATCTAGATTACAACAAGGACCACCTGCAAAATCACTTGAAGGTCCTGAGAGGCCAATATATCAAACTTATGCAGCTGTTTAAGAGGACAGGGTGGGGCTGGGATGACCACGCAAAAATGCATGTGCCTGGAAATCAAGATTCATGGGAGCAAGCCATTGAAGTAAGAACTATTAAATAGAATAACATGCTTTTTTATTTATTTATTTTTAAACTTATGAAGTCAAGACTTATGACATTTCCATACACCTTTCAGGCAAATACTGACTTTCAAAGTTTAAAAGGTAAAGTCTTTCAGTTCTTAAAAGAGATGGAATATATGACTGGCAGTAACACGGCCAATGGGGGAGATGCGGAAGGGTCTTTGCAGCATCACAGTATGTGAATAGATGCTGACGTAGGATTGGGAATCGTAACAATCTCCCACAGGCAGTGCAGGCCCCACCACCTCTATGCAAGTCAACGAAGACTATGTCCAAGGTCATATACTTATTAGTGATTATTTTAATGCGCTTGGCTCTGCATCAATAGGACCAAATCATCACTTTCACTTCGGTTATGCCAATGCTGTTTCCATAACATGTGATATGTCTATATATGAGCAACTTAATAGCTCAAATGGTGAATATGAGCAAAACTACAGTGGCGGTTCGTATCCAGCCTACTCCCATTACTCAGCTCGGACTCCTTCCCCTCCACCACCAGCTTCGTCAGGACACAGGGAAAATGAACAAGAGGTCACTTCTCCTCAAAAGAAAGAAATCATCCTCTTCAAGGCGTCTGGGTAAAAAAACCATTGGGGACGAAGCAGTGCTTACTGGAGAGCGGATCGGCCTTCATCTAGGTGTTCCAGCGGCGGTACCTGTTAGTTTTAGGTGGCCTACAAGCCAATCTGACTATGTAAATCTTGTTCATTTATTAATAAAATGGCATAATATTCATTATGTGTAAATCGCATTAATTCTCGTTTCATAATGAAGTCCGTGAATATGTGCTATAGTGATCAGATTATGATGAGATCATACTAATGAGACTGATCACTTAAACACACATATTCTTAATTGTTCCTAGTCGGAGGATATCCGAGAAGGACATCGGATATCCGGTTAGACTAGTACAGATTACTCCTGCTCATATGATGAGGATGACTGATCTCATAAGTCACTTGTGTGGAGACACTAAGGCGAATCTGTAGGTGCTCATTGGAGAATGAGTTCACTGAACTGATCCGACTAAATCGCTGGATGGTATTGTACCTCACTGTCAACCAGCTTGATTCTATTGTCGCAGTTGCGTGGATGGTCTTCGGACCTGAGACACCAAGGACACCTTGTCGGTGGACTTCTGTGCTTTGACCTTGGTTTATGAATCTCTAGCCACGGGATTCTAATACGCCAAGGATTGGGTACAGCGGAATACCGTCGAAAGGAATTGTGTGTCAATAAAGAATCATTCGCTCTCGGTACTTAGAGAGAGAATGCTCTAGGAAGGATGCGCGAAAGTCCCTGGCCAGGGCGGACGATAATATCGGGAAAGGAGTTTTCCGATATTCATTAGCGGCATCCAATCCAAGTGAGTCGACCAGTTAGGGTTTGACAGCTCGCCATACCCTGAGTTGACTCGAGAGCATTGTACGAATGAAGGATTATATCCACTCGGTAACTGTCGGCGGAAAGGTTCCAAGAGTGGGTTACTTAACCCCAAATACCTTCCGGGTTCACGCGGTGTTGCTTGGCACCCAACGTGATCGGAGGCCCGGTCGAATTTGATGTGCGACATCAATTCGATTGATTAATTAATTAATAAAGGGTTATTAATTAATTAATAAAGCCAGTGAGGAGTCACTGGGCTTGTTGGGCCATTAACTGGACTGGTACTTGGGCCTAGAGGGTCACACGCAAATGATTCTCAAGGCGTTGGATAAATAAGTGGGTTTTATACAAACCGGGGGTTTTTATGAAAAACCGCACGGTTAGTATAAAACATAGAGAACGGGCTGAGCAGGTCAAGCTGCTGCTAACCCTAGCCGCCCCTCCTCAGTTTCTCTCTCTCTCTGGCGTCCAGACAGATCCAGATCTGCTCCGCCGCTTCTCCGAATCCCGTTCGACGGGAAATCGTCCGCGCGTTGCGGCGATCGATGCAGCGACCGGCGGAGGTTTCGTGGGCTGCGAAGAATGAGGAACGCGAGGATAGCCGTCGCGGGGAGGATCGCGTGGACTTCGCTAGAGGCTGGGCGCTTGCACGGCTTGCGGTGTCGCACCGACGGAACCGAACGGTTGCGGATTCGAATCCGCACACGGTGAGAACCGATAATCCGATTATAGTGTTTTTAGTTTTTTCGAAACGGGAACGGATCGCTGTAAATATTTTATTTTCCGCTGCGTGAGCGATCCGGAGAAACCGAGAAATCCCAACAGTACCTATGTGTCAGACACACCGCTAGATGTGGATCATAGGATCCCGACAGTAAAAGACTGTATGGACTTTCTACGTCGTGTTCCAAACCTCCCGCGTAACTTGTACTTCCGGGCTGTGAACCTATTTGGTACCCCGAGCATCCGGTCGGTGTACATGGCTCTGCCAGAGGAGGAGAAGCTGGATTGGGTTATTACTTGGACCGGTTGACTTGAGTTCTTACGTATGTTATGTTCTACTTTGGCCATTGTAGCCTCCTATGTTTGACTTCTCATCGTACTTTCGGGTATCGATGTTGTTATCATCTTTTAGTTCTGATTGTACTCGTTTCTATCATCTTTCTGTAATGAACTACTATCTTTAGGACATGAATTTTCTGATTCATGTTTGAAACAAAGGTGGCATTTAAAATCTATTGTGTTAGTATGAATTGCAATTTCTACTTGGACGTCCTGTGCAAGCATATGCTTCTAACTTAAAATGGGACGATTTAAGTGTTATGTCGTGTGGGTCGGCCGTGAGCCCGATCTATACCTGACTTGGGGAGAATGTTACGCCAAAGTCAATGATTTTCCAGGAGCTCAATACAAAGGGTTCCACTCATTTGAGGAGGGGGAAGCAGCACTATATGGTGTTGTGGAGCAGCCTATACCGAGACCAACAAACACCCGTGAACAATATGCAATGGGCACTACTAGTACTGTACGAGGCATGACTGGTCCACCTACGTCGCACACATCAATGGCTTTCTCGTGGCAATATTGCCTCATCATATTCTTTTTGTTTCTAGTTGTCTGCTTACTTTTTTTAATCTTACTTGGTATATTTCTTATGCCCTTGAAGGGCCATTCATGTACCTTAATGCTTTTTAATCAGAAGTCCGTTGTTCCTTCTTCTGGCATCACTTCTTCTTTGGACTATGTAACCTATTGAATTGGAATGATAAGTAACGGTAGTTTATGTAGACATTGATGATTTAACTCAATATCACTTGTTACAAAATCATGTGCTTTTACTTTCATAGAATTAAATATGCTTATTTTAGAATATGTATAGTATTCATTTGAAATGACGATTAAGGGTGCTTAATGTAGAGATCGACGATTTGATAATAGAGTTTATTCGGGAGGAGGAGGACATGATTCAAGAAATAGAAGACGCCATAATTGAAGAAATAACAGATCAGTTTGCCCCTAGTTTAAAAAATACCTAGACGAAAAATGTTTACTTCGACACATACTGGTCATGTGTGGATACAGGAGGTGCTACAAGGTCATGAAAGGAGGACCTATGTGGCGTTTAGGCTAAGCCCCAACATGTTCATTGCACTGAGGGACTTGTTAGTGGAGAGGGGCTTAGTACTTGACTCTAGACACGTAACTGCCTATGAGCAATTGACGATGTTCCTGCATGCTACTGGACATGGTGTTGGTACTGGGGCATTATGTGAGTACTTTCAGCACTCTTCACAGACAATCAGCTATTATGTGAACAAGGTTGCTATGGCATTGGCATCCCTCAAAACAGAGTTTATTTAGCTGCCTGCCTCAGTTAGTGAATGCCACCCTCATATTCATGGGAAGGAATGTTTCTATCCTTATTTCAAGTACTGTAATTTCTTACTAGTTTTATTTCAATTCTCAATACGAGTCCTTATACATCATTTTATATATTAATTACAATGTGTAGGATGCAATTGGGGCAATTGATGGGACGCATATAATCGCTCATATCCCATGAAAAGATCATAGACGGTTTCGTAATCGCAAAGGTTATATAAGCCAAAATATAATGGGGGTAGTCTCATTCGACCTTACTTTTTTATACGTTGGTGTCGATTGGGAAGGTTCTGCAGCTGACTGTAGACACGCTAATTTTGACATTATTTTGAGTAAATTTCATATCATATAATAATGCCTCAAAATGGTCTTATATTTAATCATTGGTTAATTTTTATTGATCTTTTTGAGTTAATTATCTAAATAGTGTCAGGTCAAACATACATAATTTAAGTTAATTAATTAAATTGATTTCAACTCAAATTTTAATTAAAATATGAAGAAGTCTAAAAGACGTCGACTTGTGTAGACGCCATTTAGAGTTTATTCCTATTTTGATATTTAAATTTGAATTTTAATTAATTGATTAATTAGCTAAAAGACGTCTTTGCAACACGACACAATTTAGGTTTCCTAAGCTATTTCTATATATTTTCCGGGTGTTTATCATTATCTTAATTAGATAAAAGGCGTCTGCCGTACACGACGCGTTTTAGATAATTACATATAATAATAAATTTTTCCCGGATGTTTATCTTTATCTTAATCAGTCTAAAAGATGTCTCCTATGGACGACGCGTTTTAGACAATTACAGATAATGATGAATTAATCTGTATTTATCTGTTTGTTAAGCTGGATAAATTTCAAAATTTCCATGTTAATCCATTAAATAACCGCGGATATAAAAGTCTATAAATACCCAGCTCTTTGGTCAGTGAACAGTTAGTGATCGTGGCGACAGTGATGTTGATGCAAGTGATCTGAGTGATAGTGAGAGTGACAATAGTAATAATTGGCGACGACGTCCAAACGCTAAAGGAGTGAAGTGCTGCAGCTTCCAGGAGTCGGCATCCTTTCTTCATCCGTTCTTCGTCCATCCAAGATCTTCTCACGACTAAGGCTTCCCAGGGGCCATCCAGCTTAGCTTTCAATTAATTTCTACATATTTCTCACATTTTCATCACATTTTCATCACATTTTTGTCACATCACTCCATGCAACACACACACACTAGCATTATTTTCCAAACCTATTTGTTAAAGGGGGTTTGAAAGACCATCATACAAGTGAGTTCATCTGTTTAGTTGCATGTTTAAAATTTCTTTTGAAATGGATATTACTTCTGCCTAAGTTCTCATTGTCTTTCATTTCTTTCCATTTTCTTGCAAAGTACAAAAGGAGAAAAGAGGAGGGAACCAACAACGAATAACAAGGAATCTGGATGATCCTCAAAACTCAGTAAGTAGCCAAAGCAAGAATAAAGATAGAAATGACTCTCTTTCTTCAGCCGGCTGAAGGAGGGAAACCAAGAACTCAACATCTCCCACGTCCAAGCAGGTAGGCGATCAAATCCTTCTTTTAGAACTTTTTAGTCAAAAGTTTCTGGCGATCACATCACCTAGTTTCTTTTTAATAGGTTTATTTTTCACATAATCAACATAATTTCTCATGATAATCACACACCCAATCTGAGAACTCACACTAACATGAGAGTGTTGAAATGGGCGTTAGATGAAGGCGGGTTTCGGGTCCCTCGCGGCAAGTATTACCTCGTTGACTCTGGTTATGCAAACACACGTAGTTTCTTAGCTCATTACCATAGCCAACGGTATCACATAAGCCAATTTAGGGGTCGTGGTCGGCACTATGCAAATAAGAAGGAAAAATTCAACCACAGGCATGCACAACTGAGGAATTGTGTGGACCGGGTGTTCGGTGTGCTGAAGAATCATTTTCAAATATTAGGAGAGGGCTGTAAGTATCTATGGGCAATGCAACGAAAGATAGTGCCAGCATGTTGTGTCGTCCATAACTTCATTCGTCGGAGGCAGGGACATAATGTATATTTTAGTATGGGAAATGAAAGTGGACATCATGATGATGGTAATGCTGATTACTCAGATGGCATTGCACCGAGTCAAGCTGAGCTAGTTGTAGGGGATCGTATAAGGGAGGGAATTGCGACCAACTTTGGGGCGACAATAATTAGATTCGATGGATGTTTTATTTGCTTGTTCTTCAAGGGTCGTGCTTTTCTTTACTTATTTGTACTCATATTTGGTGGATGTTTTGTTTGTTTGTTCGTAGGTCGTAATCCCGTTATTTGTACTCGTATTTGGTGGTTGTTTTCTTTGCATCTAAACTCAAGTTCAGTGAATTTACTTTTCACAGCTCAATATTAAGTTTAGTAGTGATATAGTATTGGACTTCTTCTTTATTTTTCTGTAATTTGTGTTTACAGGTGTGTGGACAGGGCTAGTAACGCTTCTTTCTTAAACACACTCAGATAGTAGGCGTGGCATGACTGCAGCTATATCTTGATTGTACATCTAGGTAGTAGGCATACGTATATATAGCCCTACCTGAGCCTGCCTTCGGATATTAGGAGGGCATCAGCCTTATATGAGTGTTATATTGTAAGGGTTGTTAGTTTAGGTGGCCTGTAAGTCAATCTGACTATGTAAATCTCGTTCATTTATTAATAAAATGGCATAATATTCATTATGTGTAAATCGCATTAATTATCGTTTCATAATGAAGTCCGTGAATATGTGCTATGGTGATCAGATTATGACGAGATCATACTAATGAGACTGATTACTTAAACACACATATTCTTAATCGTTCCTAGTCGAAGGATATCCGAGAAGGACATCGGATATCCGGTTAGACTAGTACAGATAACTCATGCTCATATGATGAGGGTGACTGGTCTTATAAGTCACTTGTGTGGAGACACTAAGGCGAATCTGTAGGTGCTCATTGGAGAATGAGTTCACTGAACTGATCCGACTGAATCGCTGGATGGTATTGTACCTCACTGTCAACCAGCTTGATTCTATTGTCGCAGTTGCATGGATGGTCCTCGGACCTGAGACACCAAGGACACCTTGGCGGTGGACTTCTGTGCTTTGACCTTGGTTTACGAATCTCTAGCCACGGGATTCTAATACGCCAAGGATCGGGTACAGCGGAATACCGTCGAAGGGAATTGTGTGTCAATAAGGAATCATTCGCTCTCGGTACTTAGAGAGAGAATGCTCTAGGAAGGATGCGCGAAAGTCCCTGGCCAGGGTGGACGATAATATCGGGAAAGGAGTTTTCCGATATTCATCAGCGGCATCCAATCCAAGTGAGTCGATCGGTTAGGGTTTGACAGCTTGCCATACCCTGAGTTCACTCGAGAGCATTGTACGAATGAAGGATTATATCCACGCGGTAACTGTCGGCGGAAAGGTTCCAAGAGTGGATTACTTAACCCCAAATACCTTCCGGGTTCACGCGGTGTTGCTTGGCACCCAACGTGATCGGAGGCCCGGTCGAATTCGATGTGCGACATCAATTCGATTGATTAATTGATTAATAAATGGTTATTAATTAATTAATAAAGCCAGTGAGAAGTCACTGGGCTTATTGGGCCATTAACTGGACTGGTACTTGGGCCTAGAGGGTCACACGCACATGATTCTCAAGGCGATGGATAAATAAGTGGGTTTTATATAAACCGGGGTTTTTGTGAAAAACCGCGCGGTTAGTATAAAACATAGTGAACGGGCTGAGTAGGCCAAGCTGCTGCTACCCCTAGCCGCCCCTCCTCAGTTTCTGTCCTTCTCTGGCGTCTAGGCAGATCCAGATCTGCTCCACCGCTTCTTTGAATCTCGTTCGACGGAAAATCGTCCGCGCGCTGCGGCGATCATTGCGGCGACCAGCGGAGGCTTCGTGGGCTGCGAAGAACGACGAACTCGAGGATATCCATCGCGGGGAGGATCGCGTGGACTTCGCTAGAGGCCGGGCGCTTGCGCGGCTTGCGGTGTCACACCGACAAAACCAAACCGCTGCGGATTCGAATCCGCACACGGTGAGAAAAGATAATCCGATTATCTTGTATTTTAGATTCCGAAATGGGAACGGATCCCTGTAAATATTTTTGTTTTTTCCGCTGCGTGAGCGATCCGGAGAAACCGAGAAAACCTAACAAGGGTAATGATGAAAAAATAAGTATTGCATCTATTGGTTGGATGGCTTTTAAGCAACCCCAATACGTGATGAAACTCTTGTTTCTGAGCCCACCTTTCGAAGATGAGGGTATTTGCAACCTTATATGAGTGTTATATTGTAAAGGCAATGATGAAAAAATAAATATTGCATCTATTGGTTACATGGCTTTTAAGCAACCCCAATACGTGATGAAACTCTTGTTTATGAGCCAACTCTTCGGATATTAAGAGGGCATTTGCGGCCTTATATGAGTGTTATATTATATGGGTAATGATGGAAAATTAAGTATTGTATGGATAATGATAGAAAAATAAGTATTATATCTATTGGTTGGATGACTTTTAAGCAACCCCAATACGTGATGAAATTATTGTTTATGAGTTCACCCTTCGGATATTAGGAGGGCATTTGCAGTCTTATATGAGTGTTATATTGTATAGGCAATGATGGAAAAATAAGTATTGTATCTATTGGTTGGATGTCTTTTAAGCAACTCCAATACGTGATGAAACTCTTGTTTCTGAGCCCACCTTATATTTAGTTATGAACAATTGTTTGTGTGAATATACTAGAGGTTGCATAAGTCTCATGTAAGTTTATAATACTGTAGGTGTGATTAAATTTTTATTAACTAAAATGTGATAATTCCATCATTTGATATAATGTTATTTAACTTCATTTGAAATGAGAAATTATGTATTTGCTACAGTGAATTTGTGATGGAGGTCGCATGAGCCTCGTTTGATTTCATGTCATTTCGCTTATTTTGAAATGCAAAATTGTAATGGAGATTGCACGAGCCTCGTTTGATTTTATGCAATTTCGGTTATTACTAAATGAGAAATTGTAATAGAAGTTGCATTAACCTTGTTCAATTTCACGTCATTTCGTTTATTTTGAAACGTAAAATTTTAATAGAGGTTGTATGAGTCTTATTTGATTTTATGCCATTTCGTTTATTTTAAACGTAAAATTTTTAATAGAGGTTGCATGAGCCTCGTTTGATTTAATGTCATTTCATTTATTTTGAAATGTAAAATTTTAATGGAGGTTGTAAGCCCCGTTTGATTTCATGCCATTTCACTTATTTTGAAATGAGAAATTATAATGAAAGTTGCATGAGTCTCGTTTGATTTCATGCCATTTTGGTTAATGCTAAATGAGAAATTGTAATAGAGGTTGCATGAGCCTGGGTTGATTTCATGTTATTTCACTTATTTTGAAACGTGAAATTTTAATGGAGGTTGCATAAGCCTTGTTTGATTTCATGCCATTTAAATTATTTGAAATGTAAAATAGTAAAGGAGGTCGCATGAGTTTCGATTTATTTCTTATCAGTTTGTTACTTTTTGTATGCATATATTATGTAAGTTCTTGTACGAGTAATGACATGAAAATGAGTGCAATTCATAAGGGCTGCGCAGTATGTTGGACAATAAGAAAAGCAATCTGTTATGAAGATATTTCCATCCTATCAAGTTGTGAACGTGACAAAGTTTCTGAAGCAATTACAGTAGAAGGATCTGATGTATAGAATAATGTAATTTTTGAAAATAGAAGATAAGTATTGTACAAAATAAAATTTTACTTTTTTATTATTTTTTGTCATTTTCTTTGTTGAAACGTTGTCAAGTTTTATATATGGAACATTTATCTTAAATATTATTTTTGGAGAGAAATATTGTCTCAACTCTACAAAATGTGCAGTTTGTGTGTCATTTTTTCAATGTGCAATTAATGTCGAGCATCATTTTTTCATTGTGCGATATATACGCACATATATGTATGTATGTATGCATATATATACATATGCATATGTATATATATTATACATAAATATATACGTACATACATATATGTATATGTGTATGCATATCTACATATATTTATATATATTTATGTACATATCTGTAGATATATATACGTATATGTGTATGTATATATATCATACATGCATATATGTATGTATGTATGTATATATATCTATATATATGTATGTATGATATATATACATCTTCCCCATATATGTATTTATGTATGATATATATATATATATTTATGTATGATATATATACATAAATATATGTATGCATATATATATGTACACATACATATATCTGCATATATAAGTACGTATATATTTATATATATGTGCGTACGTATATATTTATATATGATATATATACATATATGTATGTACATATATATACATACGTACATATATGTGTGTATATATAATTTAATAACATGTTTTTCATTTATTTATTTTTAATAAATTATTAACTTGATAATATAATTTATTGAAAAAATATTTATAATCATATATACATTACATGATATTAAATTTTTTCACATTTTATATCTTGGTCAAAGGTGGTCAACAACTATCTATAAAATAAGAAGGATAATTTGGACTTAAAAGTTTCTTATTCTCCTTTTTAATCTTTAGAATGCAATCAAAGCAATTAGAATAACTTCTTATTCTATTTCGAGTAAATATGCATTATCAAAGCTACACACTTCTTATTCTAGAATAAGCAATGTGGTATACCATATTTGTTATAAGCAATCCGGCAAACAAAGTGGCGCACGTATAAGCTAGTCCGTCTATCAAACTAGAATTTAAGGAGGTGAATTCCAATATTTTTAAAGCCTTCAAACAATCAAACTATTGAAAGTGGCATGAAGCAAGTCTGTTTTGTGTAACTCACTGGCTTCTAGGCCCACCTTTAAGCAACCAAAGAAATCCCTCCTTTGAAAGAAGAATAAGAGAAGAATTAGAGGTCTTATTCCTAGAATAAGGCTAATTCTAATTTGACAGGCGGAATAGGTTATATACCGCATGCCCTAGTTTGTTCCCACTTTGTTTGTATAATAAATTGGGGTTGCAAAGTAGATTATACGGAATTACTTATCTGGAATAGTGTATACTGGAATAAGGAGCCTATAACTTTGATAGCTCTCGCTGGTTTGATAGGAGAATAATAGCATAATAATGGGTCTTATTCTTAGAATAATTCGTCACTCACTCCTACTTTGATAGTTGAAAGGGTTATCCGAAATTATTTATACTAGAATTGCTTATATAGAATAAGAGACGTTCAATTTGACAGTGGTATGGGACCCACTAGCGGAATAAGCAGAATAAGCAATTCTTGGGTCTAGAGTGGAATTGATTATTCTCTGTGGATTGCTTATTTTCCTTATCCAGGGAATAAACAATTCCGACACAGTATAACCTATTCCGTCTATCAAACTAGAACTAACCTTATTTGTAATGATCCGCCATCCTATAATCGGAGATCCGATTATTAAATGGGTACCGAATCATTAATTTGGAGTCAAACCATGATCTTGATAAGTCTGGGAAATAAATAATAAACTAAGTTAAACATTCACATCGCATCGAATTGAAAAGGAAGTGCAAGAATTAAAGATTATTACAATACGCCTCGACTCAACAAATAATTACATACTCCAACTAAAAAGAAATAATTAAGTGTACAGGCCAGAAAATAAAAAAACAATTACATCGGTAATATTTCGGAATAACGGCTGCTGGCGCGCAACCCAAAGCAGCACTCTCCTCGCTACGCCTGCCTGGAACCCTCACTTGAAAACCGCAGGGGTGATTCTCATCGAAAAGACTCAGTAAGGATCCTTCGATCCCCACCGCCTACTCACGCACCCACAAGTGCAGCAGCACAAATATAGATAATTTAAGCAAGTAAAGCAGTAAACACAATTCCTAAGTTTCGATATAAAACGCATGTATTCAAAATATAACATGCACAACTCTGAAACCATTCTACCATGGAGCCCACAACCAGCGTCTCGGCAAAACACGCCAACCACACGGCCGAACGCAGAAAACACCGACCTGCTAAGACCAAACAGCAACCCATCGGATAGCGCGCTAGCTACTCCGGCTTGATAGACTCCAGGTAGTTCTGTTTCCCCCAACACGAGTGACACTCCGAATGTACCACTCCCACACCGGTACTAGCTATACTCCGGGGTACACCAGGTGACCCTCTTTCTAGGCGTCACCCCACTACTCCCACACCGGCGCCGTGTCACTTTCACACCGACACATGGTATCTAAGTGCTAACAACTGTCACTCTAGGTCCACGATCGCACAAAACGCAACACGGTACGATCCGATCACGTAGAAATCATCGTCCTTAAGCATGATTTCAAGCATACAATTAATCAAACTATCTATCAATGTAAACACATGTTAATTGTAGGAATTAATGAGATTTTGTCTTGAATTGCGTCGCCCAAGGCCGACGTCATTCAAGCCTCCTAAATTGGTTCATGTGAAAATAGGTCTCGGAATATGGCCTAAATCACGTCGTTCAAAGGGGTCGTCATTTAAAAGGCGTCGCTGTCCCTAGTCGCCTAATAACGACAGAAACAGAGACAGGCCTCGGGGTGATCTAACTTAAAACACGTCGTGCATGGAAGTCGCTGTTCAAAAGGCGTCGCTGTCTTTGAACGCTACTCAATCCAGAGATAGAGTCTGTTATTTGGGCTAAATCGCGTCGCTGGTGGAAGCCGCCTTTCTAAAAGGCGCCGCTTTCTCCCGACGCCATTTAATCCTCACAGATAGGTTCTTCCTCCGCCATCTCCCAATTCACGGGGTGAGATTTCCTCCCCCAAATCGTATAAAAACACTACAAAGTGGAGGAAGAGGAGAAGAACCTAAATATCCATTTAAAAATTTCCAATTTCTCATTTCATACAATTAGTGTTTTCACCCCAAGAAAATTCCTAAATATGCTCCAAAGCGGAAAAAATATAGTTTTAAACGAAATACAACGGGGATCGTCACCCTACCGGTTATTCGAACTCCTCCTAACTCCAAGCCGCCAACCCGCCTCGCCACACGCCGCCGCCAGTATCGCCGTGGACGCCGTTACTTCACCGGGACGTCGGCCGCCGTCCGGAGAGAATTGCGCCGAAGAGGAAGTGGTGGTGGTAGTGGAGGAAGTTGGGAGGTTAATGAAGTGGAGGGAGAGGAGGAAAGAGGAGAAGAAAGGAAGGAGAGGGGGAAAGGGCGCTGAAGAGTCAGAGGGAAGAGATGAGAGAGAAGAGAAAGGAGAGAATGAGGAAAATGAGGGAGGGTTCGCGGGGTCAAACAGAAACTGGAGAAAACGCGTCGTCTAAGCCCGACATCATTTAGACGACAAGATCGGACTGTACACTGACAAATCAGGGTCGTACTCTAAATGGCGTCGTCCATACAAGACGTCATTCAGACGATAAGACCGGGGCCGTACTCTCGCGGCCCAAAACCAGTCCACGTGGCGCCCACGTGGCACAGCCTAAAACACGTCCACATTACTGGACGCCGTTTGAACCGCGTCGAGCGAACACAAACCCTAGCCCCGCAATAGTCCAAACCGAGGGATCCGACCCCGAAACTGACCCGAGAATCGGATCCGAAACCTCAATCCTTACATTATTCTAAGAATAAAAACGCTTATTCTTCTATCGAAGTGATGAACAAAATTGCTTATTCGCTCCCCGCTTTGTTTGCAGAATTAGAGAAGAATAAGACCTCTTATTCTTAGAATAAAGTTAATTCTAATTTGATAGGTGGAATGGCTTATACCACGTTAGAATTACTTATACTAGAGTAATGAAAATAAGCAATTCGACCCTAGACTTAAGAATTGCTTCTCTTTCCTATTCCGCTAGTGAGTCCCATAAAATTACCAAAGCTAAATGTCCCTTATTTTAGTATACGCTATTTCGGATAAGTAATTCAGAATAATCTATTCTAAACAAAATGGGGCTGAATAAGAAGAATAAGCAATTTCACCCTAAACTTACTTATTCTGTCTATTTCTTTAGTGAGACTCACACCACTTTCAAAGTGAAACGACCTTTATTTTGACATAAGCAATTATGGTATAAGTAATTTTGGAAATCCCAATAGCCTGGCCGAGTCTCCTCTTTTTTCTGCTGGGTTCGCTGCTTTTGCCTCCTCCTTGCCTATGACAAAAGAGATTTGCAAGTGGAAATCTCAATCGCGGTTGGGGAAGGGGGAGGGTGAGGGGAGGAAGAAGGAATGGGAAAGAAGAGGCCCTTTTTGTTTTTAAGCCGCTGACTCCGTCGCACTTCCGTGTTCTCTTTACTTTATGTATTGCGGCATGGCACCACAGGGGCTGTAAGATCATGCTCACATGATCCACACCTTCGGATCGCATACCAGTGTGATGTTATTCTTTTTCATTATTTTAACAGTCCAGTCAATGATCGCATAGTATGGATAACCCTCTTAGGGCCACTTTGATTGGAGAATAGGAGAAGAATAAGGAAGAATAAAGGGAGAATAAGCTTAATTTAGCTTTGACAAGTAGAATGGCTTATACCGGTGCAGAATAGCCTATTCGAAGAATAAGGAGAATAAGCAATTCGACCCTAGACCCAAGAATTGCTTATCCTTCTTATTCCGCCAGTAGGTCCCACAGAATTATCAAAGCTAAGCACCCCTTATTCTAGTATACGCTATTCCGGATAAATAATTCTAGATTAACCTATTCTGCAATCAAATTGAGGCTTAGGGTTTCCCCCACCCCTAGGATTTTAGTAAAAAGAAAATTGCACCCCTAGCATAGTAGTTTGAACAAACCTATTGGACAATATTGCTAAGTGACTTTAGTGCAGCAAGTATTACTCTTCCCGTTTTGGATTTTGGTATGAGCCAAGTATACAAAAAATGTCACTATAGGTTCATGGTACAATGGATTTTGCTTTGTATGGGAAGAGTAACACTTGCTGCAATGTTTGGGGCATTGCAACTATGTGGATTGCAATGCTCTAGGGTAGTTGTCCGATCCAACAAATCATACAATTATCCAGCTCCCCGTTGGGTGAAGAGCAGGTCGATTTTTTTTTGTTTTTTACTTAAAATTTTTAATTTTTTTGGAGTGTCCAATCAAAATTCGGATGCTATACTTAATAAGCTCAGGTCGGCCGTGAGTTGACCATATATTTTTTTTGAAAAAAAAATTCATGCAAACTGAGGTGTTTTTCTTTAAAAGAATAAAAAAATATATAGTCAACTCAGAGTCGACCCAAACTCACTGGCTGTACTGTCCGATTTTTAATCAGACACACCGGCCCAGTCCCGATCCCAGCATGGAGCTGGACACACTACCTCTGTGGATTCCCCAGGCCTTGCAGTAAGTATTACTGGTGTCGGAAGGTCTCGAGGGAATTAGACTGCGTAGTATAACGTACTTCTCTTGGATGGAAGCCGACTTCACCACCATGGATGGAGCAAGTTGGAATCACGTGATGGCAAGGTCTAGAGATCAGATAGCCACCCAAAACAAAATTAAAAACTACTCAACTTAGAGATCGCTTGACTAAATACAAAAGTCATTCATTCTTTTGATAAGATAAACATAAGAGTAATACTTGTTGTAATGCCTTTTTACCTTTTTATTGTTGTTCGGCACTTATCTTCCTCTTATCCGTTCATCTCTCTACTCTTCCAGAAATTTGATACCTTTTTTTTTCAGTACTTTAAATGCATTCATTTGGAAATTTGAATTTTAATGAAGATTCAATAACAACAATGGCACTTGAGCAACATAAAAAACCTTTTAATCTATGACGGCTCCTGATCCGATTCAATTCACTGACTCGCATCAAATTTAGAGTAACATAATAACAAGAACAACCTTTGATCTAAACGCGTATGAGAAATAAAGTAATCACAGGACAAATAAACAAATCATTCCTTTTCTTATTCAAGAGATTAGAATTTATAGTTTGAATAACAAAAGGTACAATTTGTTTAAAAGCCTTCTTTTTTGTTGTTGTTATGGTTAATGTGGAAAGGACTTCTAGGAAGATCTCAATTGCCTAATAATGGATTTAGATATTTGATATTCAATTTGTTAATGTTGTAGTAGGATTTATTTAAGATAATAATGCAATTTGTTAGTTTAAGTGACTACTTGAATTTATTGTATCTGAGGATGTTAATTTGGATGTGTAGTTTGGACTTATTTGAATCATATGATGGCAATTGTTTATTTGTCTTGTGATTACTTTATTTCTCACGACGATGCCGTCATGTACAATTTTTTATGGTCATCCTCTCATTTCCACCGTCAGCCATGTCCTTACCCACATCTATACTATATTAATAAAGCAGAGTTTTTAACCCTGTTGATGTGGCAGTCTGAGATATTTTTCCTACAAAAAAATTATTACACAATTCTTAGGAAAATGCATTAATTCTCATAACCATTCATTCTCTTTCTCATCTCCACTCATTTCAAAACAATTCATTAATGATCATAACTATTATCTCACCTATTTTAAAACCACGGATTAATAGTCATAGTTCTCTCTCTCTCTCCCTCTTTCTCCAGATGGACTCTCTTTCTCAAGGAGGGACGCAGGAGAACGGAGGCCATGACCCCTTTAAAATTAAGAAATTTATTTGGTAATAAAAATATTATTTTTAAATTATTTAATATTATAAATAAATAAATTTAAAATTTAAAATTATATTAATATAAAATACAAAATAATATTATACCTAAATACTTTTCTTAATATATTTTTTTAAACTTATCTTATAAATTTATTTAACTCATATGTTATATATTTTTTTGTCGTATATTATTTGTATTTATTATTTATCATGTTAATTTTTATATGTTAATAATTGTCATATTATATAATATTTAATATTTATAGGCACATATAATATTTTTTAGTTATAACATTTTTAGTTATAATATATAACATATTAGTATTTTTAAGTATCTATACTATATTAATAAAATAGAATTTTTAACCCAACTGACGTGGCACTCATATTCTTTTCCACTAAAAAAATTTATTAAACAATTTTTAGGAGAAATCATTAATACGCATAACCATTATGATTATTACTTCACTCTCAACTCCACTCATTTAAAAAAAACTCATTAATGACCATAACTCTCAACCCCACTTATTTTAAAATAACTCATTAATAGTCATAACTCTCTTTCTCTCCACCCATTCTAAAACAACTCATTAATGGTGGTAACTCTCTCTCTCTCTCTCTCTCATAGACAGACTCAGGGAAGCAGGGAGTCATGACCCCCTTAAAATTGAGGAACTTCGTTGGTAATAAAATTATTATTTTAAAATTATTTATATTATAATTTATCTATTTTATAGTAAAAATATTATAAAATAAATTAAAAATATAAATTATATTAATATTAAATACAAAATAATATTAATTTGTTAAATATTTGTGTTACTCTATTTTATTTAACTTATCTTATAAATTTATTTAACTCATATATTACATACTTTTTTGTCGTATATTATTTATATTATTTATTTATTATGTTAATTTTTATACGTTAATAATTGACATATCATATAATATTTAATATTTATAGTCACATATAATATTTTTTAATACAATATTTTTAGTTGTAACATATAATATATTTTTATTTTTAAGTATATTAATATATACAGTAAGTCACCTAACAAATATGATAACTCGAAACTCTAAAGTTAGAAGCATATCTTTTGTATCTTTATTTAAATCAACTTTCATCGAGAATGCCCTTAATGAATGATCTATTCTGAATAACGGTGCTGTTAAATTCTTTATTACGTGGAAGTACTATAGTCATCGATTGTACTTGAATAATATTTTACCTAATTTGCACGTTGTTATGGTTTCGTCGTAGTCTTCATACAAAATTATGTTTATATTTAGTTATTTACTGCATGTTATTATTTTTCTTTTTTTTTCTTTTTCAACACTATTTAGGATCTCTTAATATCTCTCTATTAAACTCACATAACTAGCACTAATACAGTTTAGCAAACAAGTCGAAATGCCTTCTAATTAGAGTCCTTAGAATTAAAAATTTAATATTTCTCATGCAAAATTATCTTTATACTTAATTATTTGCTTAAAATTAAAATTTTATTAAGATGAAATTATTTAAATCAATATGAAATTTTTATCTTAAAATTAAATTTATTATATATTTTGAATAATTTCACATAAACACCATGCATCACATGAGTTTGAAACTAGTTCTAATTACACCACAGCACAACAACAGTGTATCAGATAAGAAGCAACCAAAGGGTGCAAGTGCAGTCATCGTTAGCCATGTAGAAGAAAAGCATGTGGATTCTCATCATGCACAAACCTTTATAGTCCTGTATAACATTGTTCTGTGAGGAATGTATAGTAAGAAATGGGTCAAAGGTTTGTTAAATGGTGTTCTCCTTGCATCGTGTGATGCATTGCACTAGAACCACCATGGACCTTTAAATGAAAATAAAAAAAGCTAATAAGAAAGCAAACCCAATTAGAAAAAAAATATTTGAGGAAAATCGTTGAATACCAAGAAGGTGGAGATGGCTGGTCATGAACACCTTCGACTGCACCTACTTGATTAGAGCAGAGCCATCATAGGATCAAAAAGGGCCATGGAGCTCTCTAGGTCCCTGATGAAAAAGCTTACTTGAGGGTTAAGATCAACTTTCCTCCATTAACCAGGGGTACACTGTGTAGGCGCCCTAATCATCCCCTTCTCCTCTTCTCCGTGAGAACCTTAGATGCCTACGAGTCTACAACACGTGATGAAAAAAAAAAGGAATTGATTGTGATCGCTAAGAGCATTACCGTGGGACCCATGCTCCGCGGGATGAAAGAAGTGATCGCATCTTCAACTCGCATGGATTGAAGGTTTCTCCTCTTCATTTCTATCCAGTCAGGACGAAGTATCAGATATCTGTGCGTGTAGCTCCTGTGAACAAAGAAAGGAAAAAAAAAGAACCTGATTAGCGCTAAAGAGAGTGGTAACTATTCATACAAAAATAAAATTAAAAGACAATTGGAGCGGAGCGCACTGGTTGGATGGTTGGGAGGGAAAGTGACCAAGTGATATGGCCACTCACCTCTTATTTTTTGTTTTAGAAAACCTGTGAGAATAGGTGCTAAAGATGTCCTAGATGATACATGCAAGTGCGTGTGTGACAACGAGTGTGAATGAGTGAAATAATAAAAAAAGGAATACAAGTATTGCAAAGATGCAGGGAACAAAAGGAAGGAGAAGATGGAGTTAAGAAGGCAAACCCGTCGGAGACTCCGTAGGATGGACGTGAACAAGCGCAAGGACTCCTCCTGTTTCCCTCCTCGTCTTTAAGATTTTGGCCCGTATTCCTCTATCCCTCGCAATCCTTTGCAACTCTTATCCCGTTGGTCTGAGTGGGGTATTTATAAACATGTCCGAAAATCCTCAAAATGGGGTCTAAATCCCCATTAATGAGCAAAAGACCAATCATAGATGGTCAACGAGGGGGATCATGGTCCTGGGAATTGAATTAGTGGCTCGTATTCGGAGTTAGTAGGACATGTCTGACGAGCAACGTGGGTTGAACAAGTTAAATGAGAGAGAGCTAGTAGAAAGCAAACAATTTGGCCCTCCGGTTTACTTGAAGGCCAAAGACCTGGTCATCCACTAAACTGGAAGGCTAGCACCCTGGCCATCTAGTTTGCTGGAAGGCCAGCAACATGGCTATCTAGTTTAAATTGGAAGGCCAGCAACCTGGCTATCTAGTATAGACTGGAAGGCCAAGAACCTGACCGTCCAATAAACTTGAAGGTCATATCTAAGGCCTTTTTGCAAAAACGTTCAAAAATTGGCTGAATAATTGGACTATTTGGGGTTAAATTGGATAGAAAATAGTAGTCATGTATATGATATCCAATTCAAGACCACGGGGTGGCCAAAATCGGGTGTCTACAATATCCCTCCGAAACGTCCATTTTGTAGTGGAGTAGAACGGAATGATAAATAGGCGTGTCAAAAAATAAACCTAATCTTGGGCAGCTCGGAATAAGATAAACTACTCTAAAGAATGACAAGTGAATGTGATGAATGCATGAAAATTAACTACTAGAGTTGCAAGGATGATTAGGAGAGGAGTAATATGTATTGGAGAATCACAATCCAGGGGACCCATGGGTATTGGAACTGCGAGGCCTTAGCATACTAGGGATGCATAGCAATCCGGCCCAAGGGGATCTCAAGCAGGAAAAGATGAAGGGTGTGACTTGAAATTACTTTGAAGTCTCGACATAAGGATGTGCGGTGGCCTAGCGCATGGTGGCCAAGTCGAGAGAATCTCAAGCACAAGAGGGTGAAAACTAGTAGAATCTTGCAATTCGAAGGGCTAATGAGCGGACATTCATCAAAATCACGGACATCATCAATGGGGAAGACAAAGTGACAAATCGTGATCATTCCCCCGAGGCAGAACTTCGGTTTGATGCTCTCCTGTGAATTATGCTTATGCGGTGCATACTGGTTTTAAAATTGATAATAAAATCCTAATCTAAATGTAAACCGGAGGAAATTTATTGGCCAATCGAATAACTTAGAGAATATAGACTCTTTATTATTTTGTTTAAAGAGGAACTCACAGTTTATATGCCCAAAGTTATTAACCTCCTGCGTCTTTAATCCTACTTTCTTTAGATTCCCTGTAGTTCCAAGAACACACATCAACAATTGTCATACAACTTAAATTATTGTTTAAATTTTGTTGAAAGTAATAACGACAAGGAATAATATTGGACAGTCAAGAATGTAGTCATTGAGTTGAAGTGGACGGTGGGATACATGGTTGTCCACAAAAGTGGATGGCCAACCCAGCGGTCGTCCACAAAAGTGGGCGGCCTCTTGTGGACGGCCAACCTAGAGGCCGTCCATTACAAATCAACGGTAGACTATCCTACCGTCGGCTAAATTGGACGGCCGGATCCTGGTCATCCATTCCCCAAGAGTTGTGACCCTGCAGGTCACGTCATAGGATGATGATGGGACTTTTTATAAGTGCTTTCGGACCCTAATTGTTAGTACCATGCTCCAACCATGGTGGCTTCCTCTTCTAAGGGTTTTAACATCCAAAAGAGAGATCCCGAGGTCCTCTTTGATATAGAGGGCCACCTCAGCAACCTTCTGCCCATGAAAAGGTACTTTGTCACTCTTATACCCCATTTTCCATGATTCCTCTTTCAAATGCTGATTTCCTGTTTCTCCTTTTCTATCTCCCTTTAGCCCATTCCCCTTTTTCTTTGGCCTCGTCATGCATGAAGATATGTGTGACTAGTTGACCTGATGAACGTGATCACCCTGGATATGTGTACCTTCATGCATCAATGAAATCTAATTCGAGTCGTGGTATTCGCAAAGAGGTTCCACTCGATGCGCTGGAACTGGGAAAGTTTGGGTGCACTCCTCGAATTCTGACATCCCGAAACACACACCTTTGTTTTTCATGAGTTTGAGGCATCGATTTTGTTGGAAGAAATCAATTTTTTTCTTGGATGCGAGCATGTGGAAGAGGGCGACGTCTCGAACCTTCCTGCCTGGAATGAGGTGTTTGCTGATTTGGTTTTAGATAAACAGGAGGTGTGTCGCATAAGTGATAAACATGGAATCTGATTGACAGGTTGGCGTATTGGCTGATCTAGAAAGTGAATGAGAAGGAAATCGAACCTGAGAGGTTGATGAAAGGACTATGCTTAGTCCTAGGTGGTGTATTATTTTTCCAACCTCAAGAGACATTTTATAGAATGAATATGTAGGCGCGTTGAGCTTGCTGTGGAGAGGGCAGTCTATTGCCCCATCCATCCTAGGATATCTTTACTCTAGTTTGACTCAAATGAGAATGGGAGGGAAGGCCAAAGGCAGTCCGTTCCTCTTATAGTTGTGGATGGAGTTGCACCTGAGTTCTGACTTTGATGATACCGTGACTACATCCTCCATAATTTTCCAAAATTAGTGCGCTGTACCCGACAAGGTCGCTATTTGGTCCAGAGGATCAGGTTAGATGTCTCACAGCTCGCTTGAAGACTCGAGATGGATGGAGAGACTTCTTGAATTTCTTGCCTGTGAAGAAGTTCATTTTTGTTCCTATGGCATTTATGGATTTGGAGTTCATTACAAGAGAGGCGATGCATCGGGAGCTCTGGTTGGTTGGTCTAGAAGAGCTAGTTTTGTACCAGGGCCATAGTTGTCACCTACAAATTGGAATCCCTAGACAAATCCCTAACCCTGCATTACATGATGATCTGATCATGTCAGGACCTTCCAACTTTGTGAGAGAAGCGGATGCCTTAAAGTAGCTCCTACACGCATGAAGGCGCCACTTGAAGTTGACGAAAGCCTAGATTAATGTGGCAGAATCACCTGAGGACGTGAAGAAATATGTGGGATATGTAGAAAATATCCGTCCTGTATTGTCTGCCTTTTTTAAGGGTCACAGGGCTTTAGAGTGAAGTAAACTTGAATTTGTCAAATGAAATAAATGTAACTTCACTTTATTATGAGAATAAAGACCTTATTTTTTTTGTGTTGATTTTCCATTTTTATTTGCCTTGGGAGGGAGTCAGCAGAGGACAAGGCCTAGAAGGCTATCGACCATTGATATCAATGGCCAGTTGGGCACTGGCCAAGCCTCTCCATCGACAAATATTGGCGGCTAGGCCCTAATGTCGATGGCTAGGGTTCCCAAAAACCTGGTTGTTTGAAATTGACTTAAGGGGGGGGGGGGGGGGGGGGGCGCTCTCCTTAAGTCCCTCTCTTCCTCACCAACTCTCCATTCTCCCTTCTCTCACCTTTCATTCTTTCATGCTTCACTTTCTCTTGCTCCGGGACACTCCTCGTTGTCTATTCATCTCTTGAAGATGGTCGGGATGCGGCTACCTCATGCGCATGTGATGAAGGAGGCGGGTCATAATGAACGCCCTTGGGACAAGGAGGAGGTGGAGGAAGAAGGAGAAAAAGAATAAGAAGTCATCAGTGAAGAGGAGGAAGAGGGAGGTGGTGATGATCTCCTTGAGGAGGAGGGGGCTAGGTGAAGACCTCCCGGGGAATCTCCTCCCCGCTAAGGTATGGTGTCGAAGTCTCTCTCCCCTTGCTTCCTCTTTTTTTTCCTTTTTCTTTTGAATGGGAAAGACCAGTGGACCGACAACTCATTGGCCATCCTTAGGCTAGATGGCCAGGGTCCTAGCTGTCAGAACTGGGTCGTTTTGCTCCTAGTTGTGGGCTGATTTACTCTATATGTGTTACATTGATGTTTCATTTTGTTGTTCCAGAGGCCTCCTCAGATTACATGAAGAGTTTCTTGGGAGATAGTGTGGGAGTGGTACTATGCCATGCCAAGGAGGTTATAGTGGTGAGTGAACAACTTGGGATTTTTGATGTTGTTCACTATCTGGCTGTTTGCCATTGACACAACATTCCTGGTGGCCCTTCAAGAGTGCTGGGATGACTCCTGTAGGGCATTCATCATGTCGTGGGGGCACATGATACCTACGCTAGAGGATGTTAGCTACTTGACAGGGCTCCCTGTATATAGTGATCTGATCGTAGGACCAGAGCTTCGAAACTACTGCCAACTAGTAGATGAGCTCTTGGGGGTGGATTTCTACTAGACCTACGGTGCGATGGCATCTATCCCCCCTTGGCCACCTGACGTGAGCTGTAGGGATCATACATGTGAGGAGGCAGCCAAAGGAGCCTCTAGATGAGTTTGCGTCTCGTGTGGCGGACTACATCGACTTGGAGGGTTGTACGGATGACCAGCTATTGAGAATTTTCCTACTCTTCTTCTTCGAGAGACTACTGTTCGCGACGGCTATGGATAGGGTCCACCTGAAGTATCTGCCACTGCTGAAGAACCTAAAGGTAGCAAAGAAGATGGTATGGGGAGCGGCGATGCTGGGACACTTGATCTCCCACCTGGAGGGATATCATGAGGGCTCCAGGAACCTCGGTAGGTTCACCCCTTTTATCCAGGTATCCTCTTTTCTTGTTCTTCTTGTTTTTCATGTGCCCTTGACATATGAGTTAAAACACATTGCTGTGTGGTATCAGTCAGGGGATGAGATGGTGGAGGACCCAACCCTAGAGGATAGCAAGGGATACTTGGACGAGTTATCGCTAGCAGTATGGTGATCGGCCTCGCCTTGATGTTCGGCATGTTTGCTAATCATCCTTCTCCCTTGACTCATACCCTATTGCTTCATATGATTGACCTGCCTTTTTTATTCAGATGCCAGAGTCAAAGGCCATTCAGGTCTTGAATGACTGGAACGACGCCTTGTGCCTCGAGATCCTTGACCTACATCACCAGTTGTGGGAGTTGGTGAGTAAGTTGGTTTGGCATATACTTTCAATTGGTTTTACGCTGACTCTCCTCTATTCTTGGGACAACGTGAGGGATAGGCTGGCCAGCTGGGTCGCCGTGAGGCCCAGGGTGTAGGGTTGCCCTTCCAGGGTCCTGATGTGGCGAAGGCTTGTCTTCAGGAGGCAATCAACATAGTAGAAGCACAGGAGGCCGAGCTCCTGGAGCAGGTAAAGACTATAGATGCCCTTTCTTAAAGACCTTCAAGATGTGAGAATGACCTTGAACTTATATACCATTGCAGCATAAGGAGGTTGAGGCGGCCGTGGCGAGGGCCACTTCGGCCGAGGAGGCATTGGCGGCGGCGCGTTGAGAGGTGGCCAAGGCATGGGCAGCTACGGCGGCAGCCCAGGTGGTAGAGGTGGAGGCTCGCGTAGCAAAGGCATAGACTAGGGCGGCTGTGGCAGGCTCCCGTCCAGACAGCTACTGGGAAGGGTTTATCTCTGTTCTCCATTAGGAGTTGGTGGTGGCTAAGAGAGGCTGAAGATGCCCATCTCCAGTACCTATTGCTGATGGACTAGGTGCTAAAGAAAGGGAGAGATCGATTGGCTCAATCCGGTGCATAGGAGAGTGAGATGCCCCCTCCACTTTCTGCGGCTTTAGGTGGAATAATTGCCTCGGGGGGATCCATCTTCAATGACCTGGATTCCCTGATGGCTGGGGATCTATGATGACACTACTAGTAAGGCGGATCTTTAGCTTCACGCAAGCTATGGTCCGGTCAACGACGAGCACGAGATGAGGACACATAGAGTGAGGCACGGTAGAGCCACAAGGAAGGAGGAGACGAGGTAGATGGAGAGAGGAGAGAAGTGATGTATACAGGGGTATGCCCTTATTATGATGTTGTATGAACTTATTTGCCACTATATTTGATTCTCGACTTTTGGGCATTTTCAGTCTTCTTTCTTTCTTCTCTTACCTGTTCCCTGTACATCACCATAAAAGAAGAAAATGATTCGTATTATCTATTTTAGGCTCCTTGCCCAATAAATGAGTATCTACCTGTTCCTTAGCCTTCGCGTAGGGTCAAGAAGCCATGTCCTACTAACCAGACATAAAGGAAAACTAGAACGATGCGGCAAGCAAACATGCAAATGCTAGTGGATATTAATAAATGAGACATGTGATGTGACATATAGATGGAAATGTTTTAACAGGTTAAAAATATTTTTGGTTCTGACCACCTAGTGACTGCCCATATTTGGCCTAGTTAGGTGATGAAAATGGGAAATGCATTCCATACTTCCCAAGCATCCTAAGCACTCATCTAGGTTGATTTGGGCCTCTAGACTCCTTATGTAGACCTTGTCTAGTTAAGACTTATACTGATGACAATACTGTCATGCCATGCTTAGGCTCCCAACTACTTCAGACCACCAAGTTTGCTCAAATTTTTTTTAAGGTAAATGATTTGTCCAACTCGGGTCTATTTCCTCACAACCTAGAAGATATAAGATGGAACACCTTAGAACCCTAATAGTTAACTGTGCGATGCTGACTCGAAATAAGACGTTATTTCACCTATAGGTGATGCGCTTGCATTGATCTAAGCCTGAAGTTTTGAAGATGTTCATTGAGATGATGGTTAAGAAGTTGATTCACCAAAAATATGAAAATGTCTCTTCACTCATTTGATTCTTTCTGACCATGTAAGCAAGTGATGACTTTTGAAAACAAACCCTTTTAAAACGATGTTCAGTCATTAGATAACTATCTAATGCTAAATCTCAGGAGAGAAAGTAAATAAATTGGGGAGACAAACTTTACAGGAGGATCGACAACAAGTAAAAGATCGAGTTATGACAAAACGAATCCTTCTTGACCTCCTAGATGCCCCTATTTACTTTTGACTTCTTAGGCCTCTGATAGATTTCATGGCCAGGCACGGTCATGACCAGGCTTTTTGTGATTGCTTGAACCTTATTTTGACATTTCTAGGGTTATTTGCTTTTTCTTTCTTTGTTCCGCCTTTGGGGACATTGCCTCTTTACATGCTCTGATACTTTACATTTCATATCTATGCTCAATTTAGGGGTTACACCTATCGGGCTGTCAGGAATCGTAGTTTGCTAAGCTCAACTGCTTAAGGGCATCGACTGTCTTGATCAGTCGAGAAAGAAAAGCAAAGACCGTCATTTTGAAAAAACGTGCAAATGTGTGCATCTCATAATGGCCATGGAGACCCACATGAAAGTAAAGTAGATATGTCTAAGGTTCTGGTGGACCAAAGTTTTACCCAGATTTCAATGATAACCCAATCTATCATGCAACTGGACCTAGATAGGGATTACATGGAAATCATCACATGGTTAGATTTTTGTGTTTTTTTTTGTGGGTTTATTTAAAATATGTACATATTCACAAGTGTTTTTTGTTGTTTTGGATATTCTATCTTTTTTTGGATTTTGGATTTTATATATCTTTTTGGTCTTTTTGTTTATCTGATTTTTTTTGTGTATTTTAAGGATAGAATTTCTTCAGATAGACTCCATTCTATGGGTGAGGCAATTCTTTTCCATTTTCATTGACCAAGCGATAAGCATTTCCTAAATATGCTTTTTTAATTACAAATGGGCCTTCCCAATTTTCTTGCAATTTACTCCTAGGATCAGAAGCTTTAACCATTTTCTTTTAAGAACCATTTCTTTGATCTTGAATTTTCTTTCAAGGACTTTCTTTACATAGAATCTTGCAATTCTCTTTTGGTAAACTTGTGCATGATCCTGCTGCCATCAACTTTCTTTCGTCTAACAGTTCTAGTTGGGTCAACATGGCTTCGCGAAGCCCATTGTCGCTAATTTTTTTGTCCAACTACACTTTTAGGGAAGGAAGAAGGATCTCATATGGGAGTACCGCATCTGTCCCAAACGTCAATGCATATAGTGTTTGTCCACTAAGTGTTCGGATAGAGGTGCGATACGCCCAAAGAGCCTTAACTAAGCAATCGGGCTAACCATAATAATTATGAGATTTACAAGTTCTCTTGATGATTCGGATGAGAGTCTTATTGGTTGCTTCGGCGTGTCCATTTCCTTGTGGGTAGTAAGGTGATGAATGATGCAAGTTGATGCCATACTTACTATACATGTTGTGGAGTTCCTAGGAGACAAATTCTGGTCCGTTGTCGGTGATGAGATCGTGCGACGTCCCAAATCTGGCGAGGATGTTGTGCTTGATGAACTTCACCACTGTGGAAGCCTTAATCTCTATGAATGCTTCTACTTCAGCCCATTTAGTGAAATACTTAGTGGTAGTCAAGATGAATGATTTCTTCTTGATTTCCCCAGATCGATCTTCTAGAGGTCCTATGACATCAAATGCCCACATGGCAAATGGCCAAGGAGAAACAATTGGATGGAGGGATGATGATGGTGCATGGATCTTGTCAACATGTAGCTGGCATTTCAAGCACCTTCGAACGGACATGACACAATCAGCCTCCATTGAAGGCCAATAATAAGACTTGAGGAGTTTCTAGGCTAGAGCACGATAATTGACATGACTACCACATTCGTTAGAATGAGCAGTTTCAATGATCTGAGAGATTTTATCATCATTTAAATAGTGAAGGAGTATTCCAGTGAAGGACCGTTTATAAAGGACCCCATCTAGAATAATGTATCATTGAGATGCTCGGCGGATGCCCTTATGGTGAGAGGCGGTAGCATATGCTGGGAAGGTCCCATCTTGAAGATAGTTCAGGATGTTGAAATACCAAAGGTTCTCATCATCCCATTCGGGTGTGGATTCCTTAGTTACGATATAAACGTGCTCAAGTGGGAGAAGAAATTGCTGGAACCACGGATCCAACAAAGAGGGGGAATCTTGCTTTTGTATACTAGTAGTTTTTGAAATCTTAGTGAGGGAAATTTCTAGGGTAGAGGACAGGGAAGTTAAAGCGTAGGCTAGGATGTTTTGTGACTTGGGCACATAAACAAAGGTGATTTTCTAAATTGTCTAGTCAATGACCCCACCAATGCTTGGTATGACTTCAACTTGAGATCCCGGGCTTGGTATTTGCCCACTGTTTGGCGAAGGACTAGTTAAGAGTCCCTGATAATTCACAATTCTTTAACCTTGAGTGCCAACGGCATTTTTAAGCCAGTTAGGAGGACCTCATATTCTGCGATATTGTTCATGACCGGGAAGGACAATTGGCAAGCATAGGGGATGCCCACCTCTTCCAGAGATAGGAGAACCGCCCCTCTTCCACTACCTTGGGAGTTAAGTGCTCCGTCGAAGTGGAGGACCCAAGATGGGCTGCTATCCACTATTAGACTCAATCCTCGTCTGGGAACTCATCGTTGGCAGGCGAAAATTTAGATAATAGGTGATGGGCTAAGTGTTCAGCAATTGTCTGCCCCTTGATTGCCTTCTGATTAACATAGGTGATGCCAAATTGATTCAAGAAGGTTTGCCACCGCACCAACTTATCAATCAATATTGGTCGCTTTAGCAAATATTTTATCAGGTCCATTCTCGCTAGAAGTTTAACCTTGTGTGCAAAGAAGTGTACTTCAGTTTATGCACTACCCAGACGATGGCCACACATGTCCTTTCTATGGCTGTGTAATGCTTTTCAACATCATTCAACAATTTGGAGAGGTAGTACACCGCCCTTTCTCTCTCCTCGTCGTCTAGTTGGGCCAATACTACTCTAACTGATTCTTCAGTGATAGAGACATAAAGCAGTAAATGCCGCCCCGGGATGGGAGCCATAAGAACTTATCGCTTCATTCAAACTTTGCCCCTGCTTTCAATAGTTCATAAAAAGGTTTGTGTTGAGTAATTTGTAGACTTACATTATTTTCCATATTTTGGTAATAACAAAACCTTAGAAATATCAGAATAAATAATGCGCTATGAGCATATTTTGTTAAGTGTATTCAAGTTTAATCAATTCAGTTGTATGAGAAAATCGCTAAGTATTCTATAGATTAATGCTCTGAACACTTCTTCGACTAATGCGTTTAGATTCATAATCGATTAACATTTTAAGTGGCATTTCTATTACCACTGTTAGTCGGGTATTTGTTGCGTTTTAAGTCTTATATCGATTAGCTCTTCGATTACCGATTTAAGTTTTATATCATTTGCTCTTCGATTAGGCCTCGATTACCGGCTCATGACTTATATCGATTGACTCTTCGATTAGCGTTTGTAGACACATATCAATTAACTCTTTAAATGTTGATTCGATTAGCGCTAGAAGAATCACTTCGATTACTGCTAAAAAAAGCAGTTATGAATAATATTATTAGTGACGACTAATAAGAAAACCGTCATGAATAATATTATTAGTGACGGCTAAAATGTCATCCGTCATTATCATAATATTATTAGCAACGACCATAGGAAAGCCGTCGATTTTATAATATTATTCACGCTAAAAGAACTCGTTGCGAATAATATTATTAGTGACCGTTAAAATTCCATCCATCGCTATTATAATATTATTAGCAACGGCTATAGAAAAGCAGTCGCTATTATAATATTATTCATGACGGCTAAAAAAAGCTATCGCGAATAATATTATTAGCGACAATTACATACAAACCGTCACCAATAATATTACTAATTACGATGGCTATTTTATTTGTTGCTGATGAGGCAGAATCCGATTCGGCCCATTAAAACAAGTCCAAACCCAGTTCAGCCCAGCAGTAGCAGTGCAAGGCCCTCAGGGAGCCTTCGGCCCATCTTCGGCCCAACAGCCCTCGGCCCGTAAGCAGCACCGTTGCTCCCGGCCCAACAAGCTTCGGCCCGTCAGCGGCCCATCAGCCTACGGCCCGGTAGCGGCCCGGCAGCCCCAGGCCCAGTAGGCTTTGGCCCATCAGCGGCCCAACCCCCTTCGGCCCGATAGCCGAGTTCGGCCCACTCCGGTGGAGGACTAGGCACTATGGCGGTTTACCAGTAAGTCCGGACATAGTCCTATATCGGCTGTCACCGTTAACCATCCTCTATCCTCTGCTATAAATACACCGCTATTTATTGCCAAAGGTATGCAATTCTATGCCTTCGAGACCCTAAAGCTTTAAAACAACTCTTTGCCTTCTGAATCGAATCTTCTTCAGAAGCTAACTTGACTGTCGGAGGGGGTTCCTAAGGGCAGAAGCCCGGGACTCCTACTGACCGGTTTCTTCTTCTTTCCCTCCTGTAGGGGCTCGGTTCGAATCATCGCCGACCTTCCCGAGTCGGTCTCAGCCGCCGATCTCGGACTTCTCCCACCGGTCTCGACGCCGTGCGCCGGCTGTATCCCCGACTGAAGGAGCCTCGGCCCCGAATTCCGAGGACGAGCCAGCATCCGGCCGAGCCACCCTCTGCTTCGGACCTTCAGCTTCGCTTCTGCCCTCATCGCCTTCCGGATCCCCGTCGGGCCTCTTCACCGATCCGACTCAGCTCCGGATCCATTTCTTCGGATTCCAGCTTCGGAATCCGGTCGTGATAGCTTCGGCTACATCACGTGGCGCCGTCTGTGGGAAACCAACAAAACAAGTCATGTCTCAACGACCTGTCACCCGACGGTCCGGACAGAGCGAAGCACGGGAGGCCTCGGCGCAGGTGCTGCCTTCCGGAGGCGCCCCTTCTGCCCCGCCGAGCCTGCCTCTGCCAGTCATACCGGAGTCTCCCGCCGCGGAAGACCGAGTGGGGGTGCTCCAGCAACAAGTGGCAACGCTAGCTGCTGCCATCACCTCCCTAGCGCCACTTCAGGAGATGGTATCTACCATCGCCCAGCGCGTAGGACTGATGGGGCAGCTTCCTCAGCAGACGCCGCTTCCCCCACTCTATCCAGTACAAGATGCCCGGTTCCGGCCGGCGCCTACACCGGTTTCTCCCAACGAAACTGTGGCGACACGCAACGAGCCCTCGGCACTACCTGCCCGAGCTCCTCGCGCCGATCACCTGATGGAGCAGGATTATGCTTCGTCGGGATTCCGTCCGGCCCGGACCGGAGGACCATCAGTCGCTACCTCGACCGTCCCGGATCTGGACCAGCGGCTGACGGCAATGCGCAAGGAGATGCAGCAGATGGTGTCTCGGCCTTACGGGGCGCCTCTCGCCAGCAACATCCTGGAGCAGACCCCCTTCACGGCGGAGCTCCTGGATACCGAGGTGCCCCCCAATTTCAAGCTGCCGAAGGGCCCTCTCTACGACGGAATGACAGATCCGGTCTGTCATTTCCAGAGATTCAATGCTTACCTCCGGGTCCGAGGGGTCACCGAGGCAGTCCGCTGCCGACTTTTTGCCCTCACCCTCGAAAAGATCGCCCTCACCTGGTTCGAAACACTGGCCCCCAACTCCATCCATTCCCTAGTCCAGTTGGGCCAGTTATTTATTGACCAGTTTTACGATGCCACCCGGCAGTGCAAAACCTCCGCCAGCCTGCTAGCCATCTGCCAGGGCCCCACCGAAACTCTCCAGGAATACTTCACCAAATTCCGGACCGAGGCCGCCCAAATACCGAACCTCGACAGCTTGATCGCGGTTTCGGCCGTAATCAGCGGGTGCCGGGACGAAGGGCTCCTCGGTTCCATCGGGAAACGCCATCCCCCTACCTTCCAGGACCTCGTGGCCCGGGCCCATAAATACATCAACCGGGAGGCCCTGATGCTGTCCAGGGGTAAAGGCGCAGCTGAAGCCACCTCGGCACCTGCTCCCCAGGTGGTCCGACCTCGGCCAGAAGACCAAGAGCCCTCCCGAAAGCGATATCGCCGGGAGGACTGGGACAGGGAGAGGCGACGGGACCCGCCACAGCGGTATATACCCCTGCCTGCTCCCCCTTCCCGAATGCTCATGGAGGTGAAGGGCATGATCCGGCGGCCAGATCACATCAAGTCGGATCCTCGCCGAAGGGATCCCGGCAGATACTGTGAGTATCACCGGGAGATCGGCCACACGACGGATGAATGCCGACAGCTCCGAGAAGAAATCGATCGCCTCATTCGGGAGGGAAGATTGCCGCAGTACCGACGGGAGCAGCCCCCGCCGCAGCGGAACCGGGACGCCCCTGCGAAGCCCAGGCAACAACCCCCGGCGATAGAAGCCGCTCCTCCACCGAAGGTCACCTCGACCCCGGTAGAACCATCCCATCAAAGGCCCAGTTCCGGGTCCATCATGATGATCTCCGGAGGGCCAGGGGAAGGGTCAAGGCTACGGCAGCGCAGCTCTGCCACTATAGCAGCAATTGACGACGAGCCGAAGCGACCTCGCCAAGAAGATATTACCTTCGGCTCCGAGGACCTGACTGATATTCAGGTCCCTCACGATGACGCCCTCGTCATCAATGCTGTAATAAATAGCTATGATGTACATAGAATTTTTGTTGATAATGGAAGCGCCTCAAACATCTTGTTTTATGATTGTTTTGAAAAAATGGGATTGAGTGAGGCTAATATGAAGCCTCACCGGGGCCCCCTCTTCGGTTTTAACGGTTTGTCCTGCCGAGTAGAGGGTATTGTTCGGCTCCCTGTAACCTTAGGCTCCGCCCCTCGGCAATTAACCGTTGACACGGATTTTGCCGTTGTAAAGGTCGATTTGGCTTACAATGCCATTTTCGGCCGAAGGCTAATCGGCGGAGTCGGAGCCGTGCCTTTGTCTTTCCATCAAAAGCTGAAATTTCATACCAGCCATGGAATATGCGAAGCCAGAGGGAATCAAGAAGCAGCCCGGCAATGTTACATGATTTCGGTCAAAGGGAAGGCTGCCGTCGAAACCCTGGCGATCGAGTCATCAGCCGAGGCATCTCCGGGGGAAGCACTCCTCGCCATCTCGATTCCGGGAGGCGAGGGACGAATCTTAATGATAGGCTCCGGCCTAGAAAAGACCGAAGCAGAAAGGCTTACCGAGTTCTTGAAAAAGAATCTCGACGTCTTCGCTTGGTCTTCGGCGGACATGCCCGGGGTTGACCTGGAGGTAGCAGAGCACCGACTCCATACTGATCCTGACTAGCCCCCGGTAAAGCAGAAGCGGCGCACCTTCAATCAGGAAAGGAGAGCCGCCATCCAACCCGAAGTACAGAAGGGGCTGGACGCCGGACACCTCCGAGAGGTACATCATCTGGAATGGATCGCCAATGTGGTAATGGTGCCAAAAAAGGATGGCAAATGGCGGATGTGCGTGGACTTCACCAACCTCAACAAGGCCTGTCCAATGGATAGTTTCCCGCTACCCCGGATAGACCAGGTGGTGGACGCGACCTCCGGCCACGAGCTCTTAAGCTTCCTTGATGCCTATTCAGGCTACCACCAAATCCGGATGCATCCTGATGACGAGAGCAAAACCAGCTTCACAACCGATCTGGGCCTATATTGTTATACCCGGATGCCCTTCGGTCTGAAGAATGCCGGCGCGACATTTCAGCGCCTCGTCAACAAAGTCTTTGCCCCGCAACTTGGCCGCAACATGGAGGTCTACATCGACGACATGTTGGTAAAGAGCCGCGTCGCCAAAGATCACTTGGCCGACCTGGCCGAAACCTTCTCCGCCCTTCGACGGTACAAGATGAAGCTGAACCCGGCTAAGTGCGCCTTCGGGGTAGCCTCCGAGAAATTCCTCGGCTACATGGTCACTCACCGAGGGGTAGAAGCAAATCCCGAGAAGGTTTCGGCCATCATACAAATGAGCCCCCCGGCAAACCTCCGAGAGGTGCAGAAGCTGAACGGGAGGGTCGCAGCCTTAAGCAGCTTCATGTCAAGGGCGGCAGATTATTGTTTCCCCTTCTTCAAGCTGCTGAAGAAGGCCAATAACTTCGAATGGACGGATGAGTGTCAAACAGCCTTCGACCAGCTGAAGGCCTACCTCTCCAAAGTCCCTATTATGTCCAAGCCGGTTCCCGGGGAGCCGCTGAGCCTGTACCTCGCAGTCTCCGAGACGGCTCTCAGTGCCGTCCTCGTCCGAGAACAAGATGGCATTCAAAAGCCGGTTTACTATACCAGCCGAGCCCTTCAAGGAGCAGAACTCCGATATCTTGCCCTGGAGAAGTTGGCTCTGGCCCTCGTCTCGTCCGCAAGAAGGCTTCGGCCTTATTTTCTTGCTCATCCGATAAAGGTTCTTACCAACCAGTCCCTGAGGCAAATTCTCTCCCAGCCAGAGGTGTCCGGCAGGCTAGCGAAGTGGGCGATTGAGTTAGGAGAGTTCGACATCTCCTACGCACCTCGGGCAGCAATAAAAGCCCAAGCGTTGGCGGACTTCATCGCAGAACTCACCCCCGGCGCTTCCTCGACACTTCAGCCGAAACCCGACGAGCCCGAAGCCGAGGCCACTTCGGCTCCTGCGCCAGCAGATGAATGGCAACTCTTTGTGGACGGCTCCGCGAGCTCCACGGGCAGCGGCGCAGGATGGATCCTGGCCTCACCCGAAGGAATCGTCATGGAGTACGCCTTGCATTTCTCATTTCCAGCAACCAACAACGCCGCCGAGTATGAAGCTCTTATTTCAGGCCTCCGGGCCGCGAAAAAGCTCGGCGCCCGGAACTTGAAAGCCTTCAGCGATTCCCAACTCATCACCAGCCACATTTCCGGAGAGTATGAGGCTCGGGACGCAGTCATGGCATCTTATCTCCTGGTGACTCGCAAGATCCTCGCTCACTTCGATTCTTATGAAATCGTGAGGATCCCGAGAGCCGAGAATGCCCGAGCCGATGCACTTTCCCGGCTGGCGTCCACTCAAGACGGGGGAGGAGGCCGAATGATCCTCGTAGAGGAACTCGCAGAACCAAGCCTCGGCGAGCCTGAAGCCATGCAAATCACTGAGGAGGAAGCCAAGACCTGGATGACTCCCCTCGTCGCCTTCCTTCTCCGAGGAGAAGCCCCGTCAGATCCAAGGGGGGCAAAGCACATTCGGCAACGCTCGTCCCATTTCCTCCTCCTGGATGGGGTATTGTACAAGAAGTCCTTCGGCCGACCCCTGCTGCGGTGCCTCGGCCCGACTGAAGCCGACTATGCCATGAAGGAAGTACATGAAGGGGTATGCGGAGCGCATGCGGGAGGAAGAGCCCTGGCTCACAAGCTTATAAGGCAAGGCTACTAGTGGCCGACACTTCGAGGGGACGCTTTAGCCCTCGTACGGCGCTGTGACCAGTGCCAGAGGTTTAGCTCCCTCATCCACCAAGCAGCCACCCTTCTGACCCCCTTATCCGATCCCTGGCCTTTCGCTCAATGGGGAATCGACCTCCTGGGGCCTTTTCCCGTCGCCACCGGCCAGAGAAAATTCCTCATCGTGGCGGTAGACTATTTTACGAAATGGGTAGAAGCCGAACCCCTCGCGGCAATAACCGATAGCAATGCTTGGAACTTCGTATGGAAGTCCATCATTTGCCAGTTCGGCATCCCCCGAGCCATCATCTCGGATAATGGAAAGCAGTTCGACAGCCGACGATTCAGTGAGAACTGCACCAGCTTCGGCATACTCCACAAATTCACTTCGGTGGCCCATCCTCGAGCAAACGGCCAGGTCGAAGTCACCAACCGGAGCCTACTGCAGGGACTGAAAACCCGCCTCGGCGAAGCTAAAGGCCGATGGGTTGAGGAGCTGCCGAGTGTCCTGTGGGCTTATCGGACGACGAACCGAACTCCTACCGGAGAAACTCCATTCCGCTTGACTTATGGGGTAGAGGCCGTCATTCCTGTGGAAATCGGTCTCCCTTCTCCCATAATCATCGCTTACCATCCGGAGGCCAACGAAGAAGGCTTGAAAGATCATCTGGACCTCATCGAAGAGACCCGAGATAAGGCTCGTATCCGGCTGGCGGCTTATCAGCAGCGCATGGCCAAATACCACAACACTCGAGTAAAGCCCCGAAGCTTTGAAGTAGGGAGCCTCGTGTTGAGGAATGCTCATGCTTCTAAACCGGCCGAAGCCTCAGGTAAGCTTGCCCCTAACTGGGAGGGGCCCTATCGGGTAAAAGAAGTGATCAGACGAGGGGCTTATCGGTTGGAGACCCTTTCGGGCCAACCTCTTCCTCGCACCTGGAATGTAGAACGCCTTCGGCGTTATTTTGTATAAATCATTTTTTCCCGGACTTCCAGCCGGAAAATATGAATAAAGGTCTCTTTTTCAGAAAGCCTGATGATATTCATTCAAGTCCGCGGCAACCCAATCCCAGAGCGGTTCCGGCCATATAATCCGGATCAGGACGCAGCATGGTTCTAAAGTCCGCGAGTCCTTAGATCCGACGAATGCCTCTCGGCCATATAATCCGGATCAGGACGTGGCATGGTTCTAAAGTCCGCGAGTCCTTAGATCCGACGAATGGCTCTCGGCCATATAATCCGGATTAGGACGCGGCATGGTTCTAAAGTCCGCGAGTCCTTAGATCCGACGAATGGCTCTCGGCCATATAATCCGGATCAGGACGCGGCATGGTTCTAAAGTCCGCGAGTCCTTAGATCCGACGAATGGCTCTCGGCCATGTAATCCGGATCAGGACGCGGCATGGTTCTAAAGTCCGCGAGTCCTTAGATCCGACGAATGGCTCTCGGCCATATAATCCGGAGCAGGACGCGGCATGGTTCTAAAGTCCACGAGTCCTTAGATCCGACGAATGGCTCTCGGCCATATAATCCGGATCTGGACGCGGCATGGTTCTAAAGTCCGTGAGTCCTTAGATCCGACGAATGGCTCTCGGCCATATAATCCGAATCATGACGCGGCATGGTTCTAAAGTCCGCGAGTCCTTAGATCCGACGAATGGCTCTTGGCCATATAATCCGGATCAGGACGCGGCATGGTTCTAAAGTCCGCGAGTCCTTAGATCCGACGAATGGCTCTTGGCCATATAATCCGGATCAGGACGTGGCATGGTTCTAAAGTCCGCGAGTCCTTAGATTTGACGAATGGCTCTCGGCCATATAATCCGGATCAGGACGCGGCATGGTTCTAAAGTCCGCGAGTCCTTTGATCCGACGAATGGCTCTCGGCCATATAATCCGGATCAGGACGCGGCATAGTTCTTCTAAAAAGTCCGCGAGTCCTTAGATCCGACGAATGGCTCTCGGCCATATAATCCGGATCAGGACGCGGCATAGTTCTTCTAAAAAGTCTGCGAGTCCTTTGATCTGACGAATGGCTCTCGGCCATATAATCCGGATCAGGACGCGGCATAGTTCTTCTAAAAAGTCCGCGAGTCCTTTGATCCGACGAATGGCTCTCGGCCATATAATCCGGATCAGGACGCGGCATAGTTCTTCTAAAAAGTCCGCGAGTCCTTTGATCCGACGAATGGCTCTCGGCCATATAATCCGGATCAGGACACAGCATGGTTCTTCTAAGCCCGCAAATAACTCGTATCGATCGGGAAGCGGCAAAGTATATCTCCAAGTTCGCATAAGCAAAAGCGGGAACACCTTCGTCCACGCGAAGCGCATCAGAAGCGGCATGATATCCCTTCGGATCATATGGACCACGTTAGTAAAGGCCCCGGCCGTATATATTCTCTATGGCGATATTCTATCCGAATCTACATTGGGTCTCGACCTTGCGAGCTATAGCAAACAGACGACAGGATCTCGGATTTCTGAAAACCAGATTCGGTCAATTATGCACAAGGCATCAAGGTAAAGCCAAAAACATTCCTTGTATTCACAAGAAAGGGGAAGTACAAAATCGGCCATCCACTCGGCCGCAGGCTTACAAAAGGAGAAAAATAAAAACTGGGGCAGACCCCCGTATCAGTCCTCGGCCGCGGCCTCCTCCACCTCGGCTGCGGCTTGCCCCGGAGACGGAGAAGGGGAATCTACGATCTGAACAGCATCAGAAGGGGCAGCCTCGGCAGGGGCCTCCTCGGCGGGTACGGCTTCGTCACCCTGCGCTGAGGCCGAGGCCCTCTCGGCCGTAAGCTCCTTCCACCAAGATAGGAGCTCCTTGGCTTCCTCACCCATCGGCAGAGCAACCTCGGTTAAGTCAACACTCGGGCAGGCCCTCTGGGCGACAGCCAGCTCGAGGTCGAAAACCGAGGAGGCCGCTAGCAGCTGAGCTTGGATTATCTCCTCGGCGTAGTCCGGGCCGGCCTTATAATCAGCTACGGCCAAGTCCGCCGCCTCCTCCAGATCCTGCTTCAGAGCTGATATCTCCTCGGCGTGGCGGCGTTTCTCCGAAGCCCACCGGGAGTCCTTGTCCTGGATCTGGGCCTTAAGGGCCCGGATCTCAGCCTGAGCCGCAGCAAGCCCCCGCTCGGCCTTTTCCTTCTCCCGATCAGCCTTCGCCTTAGCCTCGGCGGAAGCCGGGGCCTCTGCTGCCCTCTCCTCCAGTTGCGCCCGCGTACGGGCATTCGCAGCTACTAGCTCGTCGACCATGGGCTCAATATTAGGCTCCGTCGAAGGGCCCTCGCCCGAACCTGCCGAGGCCAACTCCCCCTCGGCCTCCCGGAGCTTGTTCCGGAGCAGCTCCTGATGGTGAATCAGGATACTGCCCGTTACCGCGGCCTGCGGACCGAAAGCAGATAAGGATCAGAAAGAATTAAAGAAAGCTAGGAAAAGCCAAGTTGAAGCACACTCAGAAGCTTCTTACCTGGACCGCCAACCGGGCGCTGATCGCCGCCAGGTCGGTGACCGAGTGGTCCTTCAGCTCTTCGAAAGCCGAAGGGAGAGTGAGGCTGCGGAGCAGACGGAGGCACGTCTGCGAATCCTCCATGCTCTCATCTTTGTAGATCCCCGGCTCAGGGACCCACCACTCGCGCTCGCAGGGCGCCTGCGACCCGGCGCCTTCATCCTCTGCCCCTGCCGTCACGGCTGGAGGAGAGTAGCCCCTCGGCACCTCGGGGGACGCCAACCTTGCGGCCCTTCGGGCCCCGGCAGTTCTCCTTATCAACGGAGCCGGTTCTGCCTCTTCGGGCTCCTCCACCCGAGGCCGTTTCGACGACCGGCCACCCCTTCGGGCGGCAAACTTGGTTTTCCGCTCCCTCTCGAGAGCGGCGGCAGCAGCACGGCCCTCGGTGGAGGCCGCAGTCCTCGGAACTCCGCCTCGAGTCCTCGGAGCTCCTGCGCCTTGACCAGACCCATCTGCCGCCTGCGGGGGTGGTAGCCGGCCTTGACCGCGCTGATCGGATATCCGGGCGAGTAAAGCCTCGATCCCAGACATTGCTGCAAGCAAGAGAAAGATGTTAGAAACAAATAGCACGAGAGGTTACAACTTAAAGCCGACTTACCCTTGGCCGAAACTTCAGCAGCCACGTCAGCCGGAGGAGCTTCGGCCGGAGGAGCGGCAGCACTTCCTTCGCTTCCCTGAGGAGTATCCTCGGGAGGAAGGTAAGGGAAAGCCCGCTCCGGATCGGACTGAGGATCCGGCCATACCCCGGCGTTCACCAACCACTCCGCATTGCTGAGAAGCCCCCAGATGTTGTATGAGGCCATGATCTGGATGTGGCCCACGAGGGTGCTCTGGATGGAGGTCAGAGCGGGAGGATCCGAGAGGCCTGCGGCCAGGGGCGCCCATTCGATAGGGAAGGGCCACACGCTCTTCTCATTCTCCGGCAGAGAAATAAGGATGAACTTCCTCTTCCAGCCATGGATGGACGAGGGCTTCCCGGAGAAGATGCTTCGCCCGATCCGAGGGACGAAGCAGTACCATTCGGATCTCCCCTGCCTCTGGATTTTAAAGAGGTAGCGGAAAACGTTGATGGAAGAGCAATCCGTATACGGGCGAAAACGGCCAAGAAACCGTATACAGTGCGCCAGGAATTGGGAAAGAGCTGAGACGGAGCCAGCCCGTAGAAGCAAAGGAGGTTAACAACAAAGATGGGAAGAGGAAGACGAAAGCCCGCCTGGAAACTATCTACATAGATAGAGAAGGAACCCGGGCGGGGAGTATTGGCCCTGGTGGTGGAGCCAGGCCGGTACGGGGTCATCCAAGAAGGAAGCTGGAAGTAAGAAGCAAGGTTGCTAACCTCTTCATCCGAAAGGGCACAAGATGCTTCCGAAGCAATGTCGGGACGACGACGTCCCGAGGTGGAAGCCTGGCCCGGGTTCCGGACCACCTCGAAGGCCTCGGCCTCGGAGGCCTCGGCCCCGGAGGCCTCGGTCCCTTCGGCCCCGGAAGCCTCGGGCTCTTCAGACATCGCAGAGGCGAGGGAGTTCAGGGTAAGGAGAGATGACAGAGGAGATTCGGGAGAGTGGGAAGGAGTATACTCCTCGTCCGAAGGAGTAATCTCGCTAGAAGAGAAGCTGCGAACCATAAGGTCGCGAAAAGGAGAAGGGAGGTCGAGGCTTACTCTCAGGAAGGGGAAAGAAATCTTTCCTGGACCGAGCGCAGCCTCTCGAGCCACCCAGCTCCACCGACAAGACACTCCGAGGGATGGAGATCCTCCCACGATGGCCGGCAAGCTCGGACGACGCCTTCAAAGAACTGGCCTTTCGCCGGAGAGGAGGAAGAGTTCGGATGATCGCAGAGCAACGCAGGCGCAGCAGCAAGAAGAAGAACAGTGCTCTGCTGAGGGCTTCTATTTATAAGCTCCATCCAAAACGCCTCCCGCCGAAGCCAACGGCCGAGATCGTCCCCTTCGTCTCGTCGTTCCTCTCGGATGCCCGCCACGTGTACCGTCCTTCGGCAATGATGACGGGCAGGCTCCGGGACTTGAAGTAGTGATCAACGGCCGAAAGCGCTCCGACCCTTCGGCTGACCACTCGGATGACTGCCACGTGTACCGATCCGCGTGCCGGAAAAGGGAGCGGCGGCAATCCGAGTAGAACCTCGGGCAGAGAGCCGAGGCGATCCGCAACTCGCGAGCGGTCAGGATCCTTTTGTGCTTTCTACGGAGCGGCCGGATGCGCAACACGTGTCCCGTGCTTTTTCGCGAAGCGACGCCCATCCCGTTCATTTAATGAAGCCTGGCACGAGTCAGAGGGCTCGGCCCTTCACCTTCAAAGGCAAAAGCCTTCGTCACGACTCTGAATGAAGACGAAGCAACCGCTTAGCCCTCGGCCGACCGAGGGCGTCCTCTTCTCAAAGAAAAGGAGCAGAAAAGCTTCAGGTAAGGCACCTATTACGATCTTCCCCTACAAGCTTCGGGCTATACTCTCGCCATCTCAGAACTGAGGAAGACAAGAGTGGGGGGCTATGTGATGAGGCAGAATCCGATTCGGCCCATTAAAACAAGCCCAAACCCAGTTCAGCCCAGCAGCAGCAGTGCAAGGCCCTCAGGGAGCCTTCGGCCCATCTTCGGCCCAACAGCCCTCGGCCCGTAAGCAGCACCGTTGCTCCCGGCCCAACAGGCTTCGGCCCGTCAGCGGCCCATCAGCCTACGGTCCGGTAGCGGCCCGGCAGCCCCAGGCCCAGCAGGCTTCGGCCCATCAGCGGCCCAACCCCCTTCGGCCGAAACCTTCTCCGCCCTTATGTGATGAGGCAGAATCCGATTCGGCCCATTAAAACAAGCCCAAACCCAGTTCAGCCCAGCAGCAGCAGCAGTGCAAGGCCCTCAGGGAGCCTTCGGCCCATCTTCGGCCCAACAGCCCTCGGCCCGTAAGCAGCACCGTTGCTCCCGGCCCAACAGGCTTCGGCCCGTCAGCGGCCCATCAGCCTATGGCCCGGTAGCGGCCCGGCAGCCCCAGACCCAGCAGGCTTCAGCCCATCAGCGGCCCAACCCCCTTCGGCCCGATAGCCGAGTTCGGCCCACTCCGGTGGAGGACTAGGCACTATGGCGGTTTACCAGTAAGCCCGGACATAGTCCTATATCGGCTGTCACCGTTAACCATCCTCTATCCTCTGCTATAAATACACCGCTATTTATTGCCAAAGGTATGCAATTCTATGCCTTCGAGACCCTAAAGCTTTAAAACAACTCTTTGCCTTCTGAATCGAATCTTCTTCAGAAGCTAACTTGACCGTCGGAGGGGGTTCCTAAGGGCGGAAGCCCGGGACTCCTACTGACCGGTTTCTTCTTCTTTCCCTCCTGTAGGGGCTCGGTTCGAATCATCGCCGACCTTCCCGAGTCGGTCTCGGCCGCCGATCTCGGACTTCTCCCACCGGTCTCGACGCCGTGCGCCGGCTGTATCCCCGACTGAAGGAGCCTCGGCCCCGAATTCCGAGGACGAGCCAGCATCCGTCCGAGCCACCCTCTGCTTCGGACCTTCAGCTTCGCTTCTGCCCTCATCGCCTTCCGGATCTCCGTCAGGCCTCTTCACCGATCCGACTCAGCTCCGGATCCATTTCTTCGGATTCCAGCTTCGGAATCCGGTCGTGATAGCTTCGGCTACATCAGTTGCTAATAGTTTTTATATGTTAAATTTATATTTAATACACTTATAGTTAATATCGTACTAATGTTAGTTATAAACTATAATTAGAATATTAACTTAATATTTCTCCTATGATTATAATAATATAACTAATATAACTTATAAGTAATATTTATTATATTAGTTATAATTAAATATAAGTTATACCTAATAAATAGTATAATTAACTTAGTAATATCAATAAATATATAATTAAGTTATATAATTAAGCACGCAAAATATTATCTAAATATATTAATATAAATATAGTCATACTAAGTAAATGTATAATATAAATATAGTTAAATATACTTAACTAAGTGTATTAGTTAACTTAAATATTTTAGTTATAGTTAACTAAATATATAGATAAGTATATATTTAACTAGTTAATATTAGTTTAAATCTAACATAAGTGTAGTTAAATATTGTATATTTATGTATTTATGTATTTTTTTATTTATTTTTGAACCTTGAGCTTAACTAGGACCCCAGGCTGGCCCTATTGATATTATCATTGAAAACAAGAGTCAAAGATAATGGGGGGGACATATAACCTTACCCCGAGGTGAGAACTCCTCCTTAATTAGGTACAATAGAAATAGGTGAATGAAGGGGAAAGTTCTCTACATTAAGAGTGCCAAATTCGTTGACTCTTGAATTATGATCAAAGGCTTGCTGAAGTTGAGGCACCTGCAAGTATGTTGGCTTACGGCGATGAGTTTTGCCAGTTTTCAAATTCAAGGCATCAAAGGGCCGATCTTGCGATTGAGGGCAATCATCTGAAATTGAGAAGTCCCTAGGCGACTTATGAGAACCAGGACTGGAAAAGGTGGCCTCGGGCTCATTAACAGCAAAAGTAGGGTCTTACTCTATAGTAATAGTGGGCTTATAAGAGGACTTAAGGATGGGTGCTTCCAGAGGCCGACAATCAGATAATACTGTCTCCAAATAGGCGGGATCATGGTTAGGAGCAAAGATCTTCTAACCAGCCCCAGAAGAATCAACATGCATAAAAGCATATGCCGATATAGTATGCATGGATACACCAGCCGAAGCCTGCACTTGGAGGTTCGCCGGTAGGTCTTGAGTAGTGGCCATCTGACGAACATTTGGTATGCCTTCCAAATTAGCCTTATGAAATGAATATTTCATTAAGGAGGGAGCTCCTGGATCACCAACAGTAGGGGACAAATCAACAACATAAGCACTGGGAGCATTGTTTGCATGCATTAAGGGCTTCGAAGGCATTGCAGTTGTCATCGGTGCAGTAGGTGGCAAAGAAGGCGACTTAATGTAAGCACCTGGCAGGCTATCCGGATCCGGTGCGTGGGGTTGGGGTGCAATGTACGTAACTATATATAGTTAAGTTACATAATTAACCATGCATTAGATTAGTTAAATATGTTAGTATAAATAAGTCATACTAAATAAATATACAACAATAACATGCTTCTACTAAGTAGTCATACTAAATAAATATGTAACAATAACATGCTTATACTAAGTAAATATTTAGTATTGTTAAATATAGTTATACTAAGTAAATATTTAGCATAGTTAAATATAGTTATACTAAGTAAATGTTTAGCATAGTTAAATATAGTTGCACTAAGTGAAACATAGTTATACTAAATATTTAGTATAGTTAATAGTTAAATATAGTTACACTAAGTTAAACATAGTTATACTAAATAAATATATAGTATAGTTAGTATAACTTAAGTAAATATTTAGTATAATATAATATAGTTAAATATATTTGACTTAATATAAGACAATTAAATATATAGTTAGGTTACATAATGAACTAAGTATATTATAGATTAAAAATAGTTATATTAAGTAAATATATAGTATAAAAATAGTTAAGTATATATAAGTATTTAACTAGTATAGTGAAGTATATAGTTAACTAATATACTTAATTGTTTAAGCATGTAACTATGTATTATGTAAGTTAAATATATTACCATAAATATCGTTATTATAAATAAATATATAACATAAATATTACTAAATATACTTAACTAAGTATATTAGCTAAATATATTAGCATATAGTTTAAGTAATATACTTAAATATATATTATGTAATTATAAAGTATATATAAGTATTTAACGAAAATAGAGTGAACTAAGTTTAACATAAGTAAATAAGTAGTTAACCATTTACTTAACTAGTATAACTAATATCATACAGATAAATATAGTATAATTAAATATATTAGTGTAACAATGACATAGTTAACTTAGTATATATAAGTATTTATTTTCAAGTAAATTACATCTTTAAAAACTTAAAATTTAATAACATATTTAAAATATATTATCTTTAATAAAAATTTTATATATTAAAATTAACAATTTATCAATTTTTATGTATTCTTTAACCATAATATTTATGTCAATAATAATACATTATATATACATAAAATTGTATATTCAATTATATATTAATATTCTAACAAACTTTACTAATATAACTATTATAGTTAATCTTTTTTAAGTTACTATTACAATTATTCATCCTAATATATATTCAAGTACATATTTTAAATGAACTTATGTGCAAAATGCCTCAAAATCCCAGGTTCTCAATCACTCATTTTTCACTTTTACTTAAGAACTCAGCGCAATGACGTGGACTATGTAAGAGAGTTAGAACCCTTGAATACAGTAGATTTGTATCTTGAATTAAGAAGGCACTCGAAGAATATTGGTTCAGTTCTTGCTAAGAATTCTTTAATTCAACGTGCTTAAGTAAGAGTAGTATGAGGATGTGTGGCCTCTCGGAAAATTCTAATTTTTAAAGTTATTTTAAAAAAAAATAAAAGAATAATAAAAAGTTCAAAAAAATATAAAAATTAAAAATGAATTAATAAAAATATTTATTTTATGACAATTTTAGATTTTTGATAATATATAATATTAAAAAAATTATTTGCAATGATTATAGTCTAAGTCTTCACTAATAGTATAATATTAAAAAAATAAAAAAATTATTAACGACGACTCTTCCTAAAGCCGTTGCTAATAGTCTATTATTCGCGACAATTTTCTTGTTAGCCGTCGCTAATATAATTACTGTTACCGATAATTTTGTTATAAGTCGTTGCTAATAGTCCTGATTATTCGCGACGACTACAATTAAGTCGTCCATGGCTTTCTGATAATCCATTGCTAAATATTCGCAATGATATTTTTAACGACGATATTAGTCCCGGCGATTTAACCGTCGTGAATACTCTTAGCGACAACTTTTTGAATATTGGGGAAGATTTCTACTAGTGTGCCGTTCAATCAGAATAGAGTCAGAATATATAGTCGGGTGGCAGAGCTAGAGGTGATGCCCACCAGCGTACCAAATGTTACTCCATGCACACGACGCCTTTGATAGCCACCAGTCCGTCGCACATAGACGGCGAGTTAGCTTCACCATTTGCTGGGTCAAATCAATGCTTAGATATCCATCGTCTATGTTGGTCGTTAGGTATGCAGAAATATTGTACGCTCGTGCATGCTCCCTTGCTTAAATCCAAAAATTATCTTACACAAGCACAATGGGAGGCAATTGAGCAGCTTACTAAATAATATTGGTCATACGGTATCTCTCCCATCTTGTGGCAGTCATCGGTAGCGGATCCAACCTTAATTAGTTTGTCAAATTTATTGGCTTAATTTAAAGTAATTTAGTCTGAAACTTCACTGATCCAATTTATGACCCCATTGATTCAATCTAAGACCTCATATAATTTAACCTAAGATCCTACTGATTTAACTATGTTTATGACTTGATATCCGAATAACCCCGCTGGACAAAATTTCTCCGTCAACTACTGGCACTCACCATCCACGATCCATCACCTTCTTGTGTTGTTGCATGTATTCCCCGTTCGTATCATGTGGACCTCGTTCAAAAGGATTTTGAACTATTTAATTTACACTTGCAAGAAACTTATATATATGCAGTAAGATGTAAGCTAAGTCAAAAAGAAAAAAAATATACACGGTATATAGGGCACTAGGACGGCATCATAATGTTAGATTAAAGAAGTGAATAGATCTCAATTCTGAAAATTCAGCACACAGTAAGAAAACGGCTATTAATAGCAATAATCTAGGCTTTCTTATTTTCTTTTAATGCGAACAAGAATCAAACCTACAATTTGATGACCAACGTACAAAGACATGTCAGCATGATCGTCAAGAGCAAGCTTCGACCCTTCATGGTGGGAAATCAAGAAGACAGAATATGAAAAAAAGGAAATTAAGAAAATTTCGTAAAAAAATGTGAAAGACAAATTAGGATGTGTTTGACAAATTTTTTAGCCGGAAGCTACTTTTAACTTCCACTTTTCACATGGAGAAAGTTAATAGAATGTTAATAATTAATTTTATTTAGTTACAAAAGTCAACTTTTTCTAACTTTATTTTTCTCTAATCTTGGAAATTCTACTTTGTAGTGTTGGTTATAAGCTAAACCACAAGCAAAACATTGTATAAGTACCTCAAAGTAATTAGTTAGAAATAAAAGGTACTTTCAATTAGAAGCTATCCCGAATACTTCCATAGTAAACAAAAAGATTTAAAAGAACTTATGCAGCTTACCACGTCAAGATGATGGGTACATTCCCAGATCAGACACTGAACATAGTGCTTTAAGTAGAGTGGGTAGCGGTTTGGATAAAGAAAAACATAGGATATTACTGTGCCAAATAAAATATTTTGGAGAGATAGCTGCACAACTTGGGCCTCAGCGAAAAGTAAGAAGGATACTAGAGGGGAAGATGCAGGAAAATCAACCGTGTGATAGAGAGAATCACTAAAGCAATATTATAATTTAGAAATTTAGATACTGTGTCCTGTGATGGGGACTTTTATTATTATTGCAAGAGCTTTCAAAACGAGCTATTAATGTGAGTATTATCATGCATCCATAGGTGAGGGTGGGGAGAGAGAGAGGTGGTGAAGGGCAAGATTGGGGTGTGTGTGTGTTTCACTTTAGAGAAAGAAAGTAACGAAGGGAAGAGAGAGAAAGTGAATGGAAAGTAAATGAAACGTCTTAAATCTCATTTTCAAGTGGGGAGGGGGAGATCGAGAAACTTAGGCCGTGTTTGGGGCAGTTTTTATTTGGAAGTATTTTTGTATTTTTATTTAGTTATTTTTATAGAAGTTGAAAGTCATTTATGTGGTATTTTTCTTGTATTTTGACTTCGAACTAAGAGTTATAAGAGAGAGCTTTCAAGATTGGAGAAAAAATAAAATTGTTACGAGAAAGTTGACTTTTATAATAAAACAAAATTATTTATAATTTCTCTCCCTCAACTTATTCTACGTAAAAAGCGGAAGCCAAAAGTAACTTTCCCACGAGAGAAAGACTCTATAAATGTCAGCCTAACATAAATGAATTTGAGGGTCCCCATGGTGAGTTGGCTTGGGGCCTTCGATTTTAGTTAGAGATTATGAGTTCAATCCCCACAGGTAATGAAAATGATCTGGGATCCTTCGGACTACGCCTTTCATGTGGTTTAGGATCCCCAAGGTTAGTTTAACCTCAAGCTCCCCTCGGCACTCTGCTAATCATTTTGCATAGGGTTGCGGTTAAGGTGGGGATCGAATAAGTGAACTAAGGTGAGTTTGACCTCAAAAATTTATAAACATAAATAAAATTTATTTGAGAGGAAGTTACATGTAAACGAATGATGATTGAGATCAGAAAGATTAATCTAGCTAGCGATCTGTATTTCTTCTAGATAAGTGGAGTATATTAAAAATATGTCATTATTTTAAAATTAGATATAATCAGAGTGGTCAAAGGAGGATCATGGAAGGTGTTCTGTTTGAAATGGAGGACAAAATGGAATCAGATCTCTCGTTGTCTGAGACCTAAAACTCCATTAGTTAGAGTTCAAGTTCCCCCAAAATCGTCACAAATATAATGGATCTCACAAACGTAATTTTCAGTTAGTAAGATTTTGAGATTCTAATAAAAGCCTAGAGGAAGAGTCCAAGTAATCTGATTCCTAACAAATATGTTATCGTGACGTCAGAGGCCCTGTTCTCAATTTGATGCACGTACACGGAGACAACAGCGGTGCCCATGCATGACGTACTAGCGATGTTCACGTTTTGATTTGATTTGGTTTGATTTAAGGATCAAATTTTAAAAATCAAACTAAATCAAAATAGGGAGTCAAATTGAATCAAACTAAAATCGTAATAGTTTAAAATCGAATCAAATCAAATCGAAATTATCCGGTTTGGTTCGATTTGATTTGCGGTTTAGATCTTATAATGGGCCATTATGATTAAATAATTCACTTTAATATTATTTTCTAAAAATAGTTATTAAAAAAATATTATTTGAAATTTGTTTGGAGGTCTAAGTTTCGAAATGAACTATTATAGTTAAACATCTTATTTTATTAAAGACTCAACGTCTTTTTTGTACAAGATGACGATATAAAGGTATTATCTAAAAATAATTTAAAATTTATATCTTATAATTTATATAAACTCTTACTTAATCTAATAATTTAATACTTATATTATGTCCTTTTAGTGTAATTCGGTTTATTCGGATTCGTTTGGTTTATGAACAAGGGAAATCAAATCAAATCAAAAATTTTAATTCGATTTGTTTTAAATCAAATCGAAATTTTCAAAAATTCAAACCAAATCAAATCAAATTGAATTGGCCAATTTAATTTTTTGGTTTGATCAGAACAGTGAACATCCCTACGAAATACTACTCTCCACGTAACAGAACATGACCTGTTCCCTTCTCTTTCTCACTGGTCAACAACATGATCTTATCCTTGTAGTCCTGCACATGTTATGTTTTCTTGTGCTGAAGTATAGTTCTCTGTATGGCAACTGATGAGGCAGAATCCGATTCGGCCAATTAAAACAAGCCCAACCCCGTTCAGCCTAGCTGCGGCAATCAAAAGCCCACTGGGAGCCTTCGGCCCGTAAGCGGCATAGAAGCCCTCGGCCCAGCAGGCAGCCCAGTGGTCTTCGACCCATCAACGGCCCAAAAGCCTTCGGCCCGTAAGCGGCACAGTAGTCCTCGGTCCAGCAGGCTTCGGCCCGTCAGCGGCCCAACCCCCTTCGGCCTAACAGCCGTATCCGGCCCACTCCGGTGGAGGACTAGGCACTATGGTGGTTTACCAGTAAGCCCAGAACATAGTCCTATATCGACTATCACCGTTAACCATCCTCTATCCTCCGCTATAAATACACCGCTATTTATTGCCAAAGGTATGTCTCCGTGACCCTCAAGGACCATAGTCCAAAAAGCATTAAAGCTACTCTTTGCCTTCTAAATCGAATCATCTTCAGAAATTAACTTAACCGTCGGAGGGGGTTCCTAAGGGCCGAAGCCCGGGACTCCTACTGACCTGTTTCTTCTTCTTTCCCTCCTGCAGGGGCTCGGTTCGAACCTTCGCCGACCTCACCAAGTCTGGTCTCGGCCGCTGACTTCGGACTCCTCCCTCCGGTCTCGACGCCGATCACCGGCTGCTCTTCGCCCGAAGGTGTCTCGGATCCGCACCGACTACCCTTCGGCCGGAAAGACCTAGGCCACACCTTCCGAAGGCAAGCCGACGTCCGACCGAGCGACCCTCGGCCTCGGACCTTCGACCGTGTCTCTGCCTCCATCGCCTTCCGGATCCCCGTCGGGCCTCTTCACCGATCCGACCCAGCTCCGGATCCCCGAAACTTCGGATTCCAGCTTTGGAATCTGGTCGTGATAGCTTCGGCTACATCACGTGGCGCCGTCTGTGGGAAACAAAAAAACAAGTCATGTCTCAACGACCTGTGACTCGGCGATCCGGACAGAGCGAAGCAGAGACATGGGAAGCCTCAGCGCAGCTGCTGCCCTCCGAAGGCGCCCCTTCTGCTCCACCGAGCGCGGCTCTGCCCGTCATATCAGAGTCTCTCGCTGCAGAAGACCGGGTGGGAGTGCTCCAGCAACAAATGGCGACACTAGCCGCTGCCGTCACCTCCCTCGCGCCTCTTCAGGAGATGGTGTCTGCCATCGCCCAGCGCATGGGATTGCTGGGACAGCTTCCCCAGCAAGCACCGCTCCCCCCACTCTACCCTGTCCAAGATGCTAGGTCCCGGCCAGCACCCACACCGGTTTCCTCCGACGAAACCGCTACGGCGCGTAGCGAGCCCTCGGCGCTACTTGCCTGAGCCCCTCGCACCAACCGCATAACGGAGCAAGGCTATGCTTCGTCGGAATTCCGCCCGGCCAAAATCGGAGGACAGTCAGTCACCACCTCAACCGCTCCGGACCTGGACCGGCGGCTGACTGCGATACGGAAGGAAATGCAGCAGATGGTGTCTTGGCCATACGGGGCGCCCCTTGCTAGTAACATCCTGGAGCAAACCCCGTTCACGCCAGAGCTCCTGGTTACCGAGATACCTCCCAATTTCAAATTGCCGAAGGGCCCTCTCTACGACGGGATGACAGATCCGGTCTGTCATTTCCAGAGATTCAACACATACCTCTCGGTTCGAGGGGTCGCCGAGGCAGTCCGCTGCCGCCTTTTCCCCCTCACCCTTGAGAAGACTGCCCTAACTTGGTTCGAGACACTGGCCCCCAACTCCATCCACTCTCTAGTCCAGTTGGGCCAGCTGTTTATCGACTAGTTTTATGATGCCACCCGGCAGTGTAAAACTTCCGCCAGCCTGCTAGCCATTCGGCAAGGCCCCACCGAAACTCTCCAAGAATATTTTACCAAGTTTCGGACCGAGGCCGCCCAAATCCCAAACCTTGATAGCTCGATTGCGGTCTCAGCCGTGATCAGCGGGTGTCGGGACGAAGGGCTCCTCGGTTCCATCGGGAAGCGCCATCCCCCTACCTTCCAGGACCTCGTAGCCTGGGCCCACAAGTATATCAATCGGGAGGCCCTGATGATGTCCAAAGGCAAAAGCGCAGCCGAAACAATCTCGGCACCTGCCTCCCAGGTGGTCCGCCCTCGGCCCGAAGATCAAGAGCCCTCCCGAAAGCGATATCGCAGGGAGGAGTGGGACCGAGAGAGGCGACGGGATCCGCAGCCGCGGTACCTACTGCTGCCCGCTCCCCCTTCCCGAATGCTCATGGAAGTGAAGGGCATGATCCGGCGGCCGGAGCGCATCAAGACGGATCTTCGCCGAAGGGATCCCGGCAAATACTGCGAGTATTATCGGGAGATCGGCCATACGACTGATGAGTGCCGACACCTTCGGGAGGAAATCGACCGCCTCATCAAGGAAGGCAGACTGCCACAGCTTCGGCGAGAGCAGCCCCAACAGCAGCGGAACCGGGACGTCCCTGAGACGGCCAGGCAACAGCAGCCCCCGGAAAGAGAAGCTGCTCCTCCCCCGAAGATCACCTCGGCCCCGGTGGAAGCATCTCATCAAAGACCCAGCTCTGGGTCCATCATGATGATATCCGGAGGGCCGGGAGAAGGATCAAGGCGCCGGCAGCGCAGCTCTGCCACTATAGCAACGGTCGACGTCGAGCCGAAGCGGCCTCGCCAAGAAGATATTACTTTCGGCTCAGAGGACCTGATTGATATTCAGGTCCCTCACGACGACGCCCTCGTCATAAACGCTGTAATAAACAGTTACGATGTACATCGTATTTTTGTTGATAATGGAAGCGCCCCGAACATCTTGTTTTACGATTGCTTTGTAAAAATGGGATTGAGTGAGGCTAATATGAAGCTTCACCGGGGCCCCCTCTTCGGTTTTAACGGTTCGCCCTGCCGAGTAGAGGGCATTGTCCGACTCCCTGTAACCATAGGCTCCGCCCCCCGGCAACTAACTGTAGAAACGGATTTTGCCGTTGTAAAAATCGATTCAGCCTACAACGCCATCTTTGGCCGAAGGCTAATCGGCGGGGTCGGAGCTGTGCTTTCGTCTTTTCATCAAAAGCTAAAATTCCATACTAGCCACGGAATAGGCGAGGCCAGGGGAAATCAAGAAGCAGCCCGGCAATGCTACATGATTTCGGTCAAGGGGAAGGCTGCAGCCGAGTCCCTGGCGATCGAATCATCAGCCGAGGCATCCCCGGGAGAAGAACTCGTCGCCATTCCGATTCCGGGAGGCGAAGGACGAACCATGATGATAGGCTCTGGCTTGGAGAAAACCGAAGCGGAGAAGCTCACCGAATTCTTGAAAAAGAATCTCGACATCTTCGCCTGGTCTCCGACAGACATGCCCGGGGTCGACCCGGAAGTAGCAGAACACTGGCTACACACCGATCCTAACCAGCCCCCGGTTAAGCAGAAGCGGCGTACCTTCAATCAGGAAAGGAGAGCCGCCATCCAAGCCGAAGTACAGAAGGGGCTGGACGCCGGGCACCTCCGAGAGGTGCATCACCCGGACTGGATCGCTAACGTAGTGATGGTGCCGAAGAAGGATCGCAAGTGGCGAATGTGCGTGGACTTCACCAACCTTAACAAAGCCTGTCCGATGGATAGCTTCCCGCTACCTCGGATAGATCAGGTGGTGGATGCAACCTCCGGCCACGAGCTCCTAAGCTTCCTCGACGCCTGTTCAGGATTTCACCAGATCCGAATGCATCCGGATGATGAAAGCAAAACCAGCTTCACGACCGATCTAGGTCTGTATTGCTATACCTGGATGCCCTTCGGCCTGAAGAATGCTGACGCAACATATTAGCGCCTTGTCAATAAAGCGTTCACCCCGCAGCTCGGCCGCAACATGGAGGTCTACATAGACGATATGTTGGTCAAGAGCCGCGTCGCTGCAGAACATTTGGCCGACTTGGCCGAGACATTCTCCGCCCTGCGGCGATACAAAATGAAGCTGAACCCGACCAAGTGTGCCTTCGGGGTAGCCTCCGGAAAGTTCCTCGGCTACATGGTCACTTACCGAGGGGTAGAAGCTAACCCCGAGAAGGTTTCGGCCATCATACAGATGCCCCCTCCGGCTAACCTCCGAGAGGTACAAAAGCTAAACGGAAGGATCGCAGCCCTGAGCCGCTTCATGTCAAGAGCGGAGGATTATTGCTTCCCCTTCTTCAAGCTGCTGAAGAAGGCCAATAGCTTCGCCTGGACGGACGAGTGCCAGGCAGCCTTCGACCAACTGAAGGCCTACTTCTCCAAAGTCCCCATTCTGTCCAAGCCAGTCCCCGGGGAGCTGCTGAGCCTTTACCTCGCGGTATCCGAGACAGCTATCAGCGCCGTCCTCGTCCGAGAACAAGACGACATTCAGAAGCCAGTCTACTATACCAGCCGAGCCCTTCAAGGAGCAGAACTCCGGTATCTCGCTCTAGAAAAATTGGCTTTGGCCCTCGTCTCGTCCGTGAGGAGGCTCCGGCCTTATTTTCTTGCCCATTCGGTAAAGGTCCTCACCGACCAGCCTCTGAGGCAAATTCTCTCCCGGCTGGAGGTGTTCGGCAGACTGGCGAAATGGGCGATCGAACTAGGAGAGTTCGACATCTCCTACATACCTCGGGTAGCGATAAAAGCTCAGACACTAGCCGACTTTATTGCCGAACTCACTCCCGAAGCTTCCTCGGCACCTCAGCCGGAAGCCGACGTATCCGAAGCCGAGGACACTTCGGCTCGCACACCGGCGGACGAGTGGCAACTCTATGTAGACGGCTCCGCATGCTCCACCGGCAGCGGCGCCGGATGGATCCTGGCGTCGCCCGAAGGGGTCGTTACGGAGTACGCGCTACGCTTTTCCTTTCCAGCCACCAATAACGCCGCCGAGTATGAAGCCCTCATTTCCGGCCTCCAGGCCGCAAGAAAGCTCGGCGTCCGGAACCTAAAGGCTTTTAGCGACTCTCAGCTGATCGCCAGTCATGTTTCCGGGGAATACGAAGCTCGGGATGCGATAATGGCATCCTATCTCCAGGTAACTCGTAAGATCCTCGCTCAATTCGATTCCTGTGTAATCGTGCGAATCCCGAGAGCCGAGAATGTCCGAGCCGATGCCCTTTCCCGGCTGGCATCAACCCAAGACGGGGGAGGAGGCCGAATGATCCTAGTAGAGGAACTCGCCGAACCGAGCCTCGGTGAGCTTGAGGTCATGCAAGTAACCGAGGCCGAAGCCGAGACATGGATGACTCCCCTTGTCGCTTTCCTCCTCCAAGGAGAAGTCCCGCCCGATTCAAGGGAAGCGAAGCATGTTCGGCAGCGTTCATCTCACTTCCTTCTTCTGGACGGGCTACTATATAAGAAGTCCTTCGGCCGACCGTTATTACGGTGCCTCGGCCCAACCGAAGCCGACTACGCCATATGAGAGGTGCACGAAGGGGTATGCAGAGCACATGCGGGAGGAAGGGCCCTGGCTCATAAGCTTCTAAGGCAAGGATACTGGTGGCCGACGCTCCGAGAGGACGCATTAGCCCTCGTGCGGCGCTGCGATCAGTGCCAGAGGTTTAGCTCCCTCATCCACCAGTCAGCCACCCTTCTGACCCCTTTATCCGACCCCTGGCCTTTCGCTCAATGGGGAATCGACCTCCTGGGGCCTTTTCCTATCGCCACCGGCCAAAGGAAATTCCTCATCGTGGCAGTAGACTACTTCACCAAGTGGGTAGAAGCCGAACCCCTCACGTCAATAACCGATAGCAATGCTTAGAACTTCGTATGGAAGTCCATCTTCTGCCAGTTCGGCATCCCCCGGGCCATCATCTCAGACAACGGCAAGCAGTTGGATAGCCGTCGGTTCAGCAATAACTGCGCCGACTTCGGCATCCTTCACAAGTTCACTTCGGTAGCACACCCTCGAGCAAACGGCCAGGTCGAGGTCACCAACCGAAGTCTATTGCAAGGACTAAAAACCGCCTCGGCGAAGCCAAAGGCCGATGGGTAGAAGAGCTACCAAGTGTTCTTTGGGCATATCGGACTACGAGCCGAACACCTACCGGCGAAACTCCATTTCGCATGGCTTATGGGATAGAAGCCGTTATTCCTGTAGAAATCGGCCTTCCCTCTCCAAGAGTCATTACTTACGATCCAGAGGCCAATGAAGAAGTCTTGAAGGATCATCTCGACCTCATAGAAGAAACCCGAGATAAAGCTCGCGTTCGGCTGGCGGCTTATCAGCAGCGCATGGCCAGGTACCACAACACTCGAGTGAAGCCCCGAAGCTTTGAAATCGGGAGCCTCGTGCTAAGGAATGCTCATGCATCTAAGCCAGCCGAAGCCGCAGGGAAACTTGCCCCCAACTGAGAGGGGCCGTATTGGGTAAAAGAGGTAATCAGACGAGGGGCTTATCGGTTGGAGACCCTTTCGGGCCAACCTCTCCCTCGCACCTGGAATGTGGAACGCCTTCGGCGTTACTTCATATAAGTCACTTCTCCCGGAATTTAGCCGGAAGGCATGAATAAAGAAGGTCTCTTTTTCAGAAAGCCGCGGTATATCTCTAAGTCCGTGTAAACCGTACCGGGAGTGGCTTCGGCCATGCAAACCGTATCGGGAGCGGCATGATTTTCTATTCTCAGCCCGCAGGTAACCTGATCCGAGAGTGGCTTCGGCCATGTGTACCGGATCAGGAAGCGGCACGGTATATCTCTAAGTCCGTGTAAACCGTACCGGGAGTGGCTTCGGCCATGCAAACCGTATCGAGAGCGGCATGATTTTCTATTCTCTAAGCCCGCAGGTAACCTGATCCGAGAGTGGCTTCGGCCATGTGTACCGGATCGGGAAGCGGCACGGTATATCTCTAAGTCCGTGTAAACCGTACCGGGAGTGGCTTCGGCCATACAAACCGTATCGGGAGCGGCATGATTTTCTATTCTCTAAGCCCGCAGGTAACCTGATCCGAGAGTGGCTTCGGCCATGTGTACCGGATCGGGAAGCGGCACGGTATATCTCTAAGTCCGTGTAAACCATATCGGGAGCGGCATGATTTTCTATATCTCTAAGTCCGTGTAAACCAAACCGGGAGTGGCTTCGGCCATGCAAACCTTATCGGGAGCAGCGGGATATCCCCTCAGATCGTATAAACCGTATTGGTAAAGGCCCCGGCCACATAAACCATATCGGTGGCGATACTTATGAAACTTCCTATCCGAACCTACATCGGGTCCCGGCCGTGCGAGCTGCAACTAAAACGACGACAAGGTCTCGGATTCAAGAAGAACCAGATTCGGTCGTTCATTCTGAGCACCAAGATAAAGCCAAAAATACTTCCTATATATATACAGTAGAGGAAGTATAAAACCGGCCGTCCATCTGGCCGCAAACTTACAAAAGAAAAACAAAAACCGGGACAGGCCCTCGTGTCAGCCCTCGGTATTCCCCCCATCCACATCAACTGGGCTCCGGCCAGGAGATGGAGAGGGAGAATCAACAATCTGTACGGCTTCCGAAGGGGCGGCTTCGACAGGAGTCGTCTCAGCTGGAACGGCCTCGTCGCCTTCCGCAGAAGCTGAGGCCCTCTCGGCCGTAAGTCCCTTCCACCGGGACAGCAGCTCTTCGCCCTCCTCGTCCGTTGGAAGGGCGATACCGGACAAGTCCACGGTCGGACAGGCCTTCTGAGCGGCAGCCAGCCCAATGGTGAAGACCGAGGAGGCCGCCAGAAGCTGCGCCTGGATTATCTCCTCGGCGAAGTCTGGGCCAGCCTTATAATCGGCCACGGCCGAATCAACAGCCTCCTCGGCCTTAGCTTCCAACTCCAGCTTTAGGGCCGACAGTTCCTCGGCATGGCGACGGCTATCCGAGGCCCGCCGGGCGTCCTTGTCCTGGATCTCGGCCTTAAGGGCCTGATTTTCGGCCCGGACCGCCGCCAGCTCCCGCTCGACCTTCTCCTTCTCCCATTCGGCCTTCGCCTTGGCCTCGGAAGAAGCTTGAGTCGCCGCCGCCTGCTCCTCCAGCTGAGCCCGCATCCGGGCATTCGCAGCTAAGAGCCAGTCGACACTGGACTAGAAGTCGCGTCCCGCCGAGGGGCCCTCGCCCGAAGCCGACGATGCCGACGCCCTCTCGGCATCCTGGAGTTGGTCTCGGATGGTCGCCTGACGATGAATCAGGACGCTACCCGTGACCGCGGCCTGCAGCTGAAAGCAGATAAGGGTCAAAAAACCCGAAACAAGCTAAAGGGAATGCTAGACTGGAGCACACAAGGAAGCTTCTTACCTGGACCGCCAATCGAGCGCTTATCAGCGCCAGTTCAGTGGCCGAATGGTCCTTCAGCTCCTCCAGGGCCGACGGAAGAGTTAGACCGCGAAGCAGACGTAGGCACGTCTGCGAGTCCTCCAGACTCTCGTCCCTATAGATCCCCAGGTCGGGGACCCATAGCTCGCGTTCCTGCTCGCGAGGCGCCTGCGACCCGGCGCCTTCCTGCTCCTCCGCCCCCGCCATCATGGCCGGGGGAGAATCGCCCCTCGGCGCTTCATGGGACGACGGCATCGGGACCCTTCGGGCCGCAGCCGATCTTTTAGCCGGGGCAGGTTCTGCTTCGCCAGGCTCGTCCGCTCGGCCCCGCTTCGCTAGACGACCGCCCCTTCGGGCAGACGACTTGCTCTTCCACTCCCTCTCAAGAGAGGCAGTAGCAGCACGGCCCTCAGAGGAAGCCGCTGTCATCGTGACCCCGGCCCGGGCGCTCGGGGCCACGGTACCTCGTCCAGCCCCTCCTGCTGCCTGCGGACGGGACGACTGGGGTAGGCCACCCTGCTGGGCGATCCGGCTGAGGAGGCCCTTGATCCCAGACATTGCTGCAAACAGGAGAAGAAGTGTTAGATGTTAATAACACGCAAAGGGCGCAACTTAAGACCGACTTACCCTCGACCGAAGCTTCAGCAACCTCTGCGGCTGGAGGAGCTTCGGCCGGAGGCGCGACCTCGGCGTTCCCTTCGGTCTCCCGCGAAGTCTCCCCGGAGGGAAGATAAGGGAAAACCCGCAGAGGATCCTTCGTCGGGTCCGGCCACGCCCCGGCACCCACAAGTAACTCCGGCTTACTGAAAAGCTCCGAGATATCATACGGAGCCGCGGCTTCAATAAGGCCCACAAGGCAAATCTGATCAGAATTGAGAGTGGGTGGATCGGAGAGGCCTTTGGCCAGCGGTGCCCACTTGATAGGAAAAGGCCACACGCTCCTTTCGTTCTCCGGAAGGGAAACCAGGATGAAATTCCTCTTCCAGTCATGAATGGACGAGGGCTTCCCGGAGAAAATACCCCGGCCGAGACGAGGGACAAAACTGTACCACTCGGATCTCCCCTGCCGTTGAATCTTAAAAAGGTAGCGGAAGATATTGACCGAGGGGGTGACTTTGATGTTGGCAAACACAGCCAGGAAGGCGTAGACTGTGCGCCAAGAATTGGGAAAGAATTGAGACGGGGCCAGCCCGTAAAAGCATAAAAGATTGATGACGAAGGTAGGGAGAGGAAGCCGAAAGCCCGCCCGGAAGCTTTCCTCATAAATGGAAAAACTACCCGGGCGGGAAGAATTGGCCCTGGTGTTTGAACCAGGCCGATAGGGCGTCATCCATGACGGGAGTTGATAATAAGAGGCAAGGAATTTGACCCCATCATCGGTAAGGATGCAGGCTGCTTCCGAAGCCGTCTCGGGACGACGACGACCCGAGGAGGAAGCCTGGCCTAGGGTGTGAACCTCCTCGGACCCTTCGGCACCTGAGGCTTCGGCCGCGTCAGCCATGGCAGAAGCAAGGGAGTCCAAAGAAAGAGGAGATGACAAAGAAGACTTAGGAGACTGGGACGGAGTATACTCCTCGCCTGAGGGAGTGATCTCACTCGAAGAAGAGCTGCGGGGCATGAGGTCGTGGTAATGAAGAAAGGAGATTGAGGCTTACCCTCAAGGAAAAGAGGGACCTCCTCGATCGAGCACCGCCGTTCGAGCAAAAAGAACCTCCCCGGCGACGATTCCTGGCGATGGAGAGCTCTGCAACGGACGACACGCTCGGAGGCACCTTCGAATGGCTTGCACGTCGCCGGAGAAGAAGGAGAGCTCGGGCAGTAGCAGAGAGACGCAGGCGCAGGAAGCAGGAAGAAGAACAGTACCCTGCGAGGGGTCCCTATTTATAGGCTAAGTTCGAAACCCCTTCCCGCCGAAGCCGACGGCCAGCATCTTCTCCCTCATGTCACCACTTCTCTTGGATGCGCGCCACGTATCCCGTCCTTCGGTAATGATGACGGACCGACTTCGGGAATTGAAGCAGGTTGATCAGCGGCTGAAAGCGGTCCGACCCTTCGACTGATCGCCCGGATGCCCGCCACGTGTCCCGATCCGCGTGCCAAGGAAGGAAGAGGCGGCAATCCGAGTAGAACCTCGGACAGAGAGCCGAGGTGACCCGCGATCCGCAAGCGGCCAGGATCTCTTTGTGTTTTTAACGGAGCGGCGGGATGCGCGACGCGTGTCCTGTGTTTCTTCGCGAAACGACCGTTCTGACGGAAAAGCGACGCCCGTCCCATCCATTTAATTGAGCCTGACACAAGTCATAAGGCTCGACCCTTCGCCGTTAAAAGTGAAGGCCTTCGTCGCTACATCCCGAATGAAGACGGATAAGTGACTGCTGACCCTCGGCCGACCGATGGCATCCTCTTCTTAAAAAAGAGAACAGAAAGCCTCGGGTAAGCACCTGTTACGTTATTCCTCAAAAAAGCTTCAGGCTATACTCTCGCCATCTCAAAACTGAGGAAGACAAGAGTGGGGGGTTATGTGATGAGGCAGAATCCGATTCGGCCCATTAAAACAAGCCCAACCCCGTTCAGCCCAGCAGCGGCAATCAAAAGCCCACTGGGAGCCTTCGGCCCGTAAGCGGCATAGAAGCCCTCGGCCCAGCAGGAAGCCCAGTGGTCTTCGGCCCATCAACGGCCCAAAAGCCTTCGGCCCGTAAGCGGCACAGTAGCCCTCGGCCCAGCAGGCTTCGGCCCGTCAGCGGCCCAACCCCCTTCGGCCCAACAGCCGTATCCGGCCCACTCCGGTGGAGGACTAGGCACTATGGCGGTTTACCAGTAAGCCCGGAACAGAGTCCTATATCGGCTATCACCGTTAACCATCCTCTATCCTCCGCTATAAATACACCGCTATTTATTGCCAAAGGTATGTCTCCGTGACCCTCAAGGACCATAGTCCAAAAAGCATTAAAGCTACTCTTTGCCTTCTGAATCGAATCATCTTCAGAAGCTAATTTAACCGTCGGAGGGGGTTCCTAAGGGCCGAAGCCCGGGACTCCTACTGACCGGTTTCTTCTTCTTTCCCTCCTGCAGGGGCTCGGTTCGAACCTTCGCCGACCTCACCAAGTCTGGTCTCGGCCGCCGACTTCGGACTCCTCCCTCCGGTCTCGACGCCGATCACCGGCTGCTCTTCACCCGAAGGTGTCTCGGATCCGCACCGACTACCCTTCGGCCGGAAAGACCTAGGCCACTGTTGGGATCGCTGTGTCGGGATCCGATCCTAAAACGCAGCGGAATAAAGAAGTTCGGGATCGGATCTGTCCCGTTTCGGTCGTTAAAACTAAAACCGATGTAGATCGATTTACCTTGCGCGGATTCGAATCCGCGTCCGTTTTCCGGTTCCGTCGGAGCGATGCCGCAAGTCGCGCAGATGCCCGACCTCTAGCGGTATCCACGCGGTTCTCCTCGCGATGGATCGTCCTCGCTTCCTCGCTCGCTGCGGCGCTCGAAGATCCCGTCTGACTGCGCGTGATCCGCCGCGACATGCGGATCCAGATTCCCCGTCGAACGGGAAGTGGAGCAGTTGGGAACGGCACGCCCAGAGGAGAGAGAAAGTGGGGAAGAACGAATGACGGCTAGGTCAGGGTTGCTGGCCCCGGACGTAGAATCCGTTCTTTTATAAAAAGTCAGTTTGCGGTTTTTCACAAAAACCCAGACTTATCCGAAATCCTGTCGGATTATCCATCGACTTGAAAACCATTTGCGTGTGACCCTCTAGGCCCAAATACCAGTCCAGTTAATAGCCCATTAAGTCCAGTAACCCTTTACTGACCCACTGAATTAATTAATATCCTTATATTCAATTAATCAGCCGAATTTAATGTCCCAGAATAAATTCGGACGGACTGCCGATCACGTTGGATGCCAAGCAACATCGCGTGGTCCTGGATGGAACTGGGGTTATCGCAACCCTCTATTGGAACCTTTCTGTCATCGGTTAGCGCGCGGATATAATCCTTCATCCGTACAATGTTCCCGAATCGACCTAGGGCATGGTTTACTGTTAAACCCTATTTGGTCGATTCACTTGAATCAGATGCTGCTAATCTGAATCCGATAACTCCTTATCGATTACAGAGTCCGCCCTGGCCAGGGACTTTAAGCGCGTCATTCCCGGAACATTCTCTCTCAAACAACTGAGAGCGGATGATCCCGTATTGAACACACAATTACCTTCGAGGGCATTTTCCTGAACCCGATCACTTGACTTATTGATATCCCATGGTTAGGGATTCGTTCGTCAAGGTCAAAGCTCAGAAACCTACCAACAAGGTATCCTTGGAGTCTCAGGTCCAAGGATCATCCACGCAACCGTGACAATTGAATCGATCTGGTTAACAGTGAGGTGATTACCATCCAGCGATTCATAGTCGGATCAGTTCAGTGAACTCATTCTCCAATGAGCACCTATAGGTTCAGCATAGTGTCTCCACACAAGTGACTTATGGGATCAGTCACCCTCATCATATGAGCTGAAGTAACCTATACTAGTCTATCCGGATGTTCGATGTCCTATCTCAAACATCCTATGACTAGGAACAATTAAGAACATGTGTTTATAAGTCTTTGGTCCCGTAATTATGATCTCATCATAATCCAAAGACTATTGCACATGTTCATGGACTTCATCGTGATTCGATGAACACAGATCGAATTAATTACACACAATGAATTATTGCCATTTATTAATAATCTGAATATATACACAGTATCGGATTGGCTTTGAGACCATCTAATACTAACAGCCACACCTTCCGAAGGCAAGCCGACGTCCGACCGAGCGACCCTCGGCCTCGGACCTTCGACTGCGTCTCTGCCTCCATCGCCTTCCGGATCCCCGTCGGGCCTCTCCACCGATCCGACCTAGCTCCGGATCCCCGAAACTTCGGATTCCAGCTTCGGAATCCGGTCGTGATAGCTTCGGCTACATCAGCAACCTCCTCCTTTCCTCTCTTGTCAACAGCCGGTCTTTATGCTGAAAAAAATCTTATCCCTTTCTCATTTGTCTACTTTCTTAAAAGACGCCCTGATGTTGAAAAAATCTAAGGGAGCCATGATGATGAGCCCTATCCACACACATGGCACTTGACTGAAGCAGATAGCTTGGGAAAGAGTCTTGCTTTTGCCACGTTTTTGATTCTTGAGTTTTCTGGCATTGTGTTCTGAAAGATATGGGTACAACTTATGCTAGGAGTTATAAGACGAGTACAATGCCGTGGTCTTGATACAGTCAACTGGGATCGAAGATCATTCTCCATCATCCGCTAAACAAAAAATTAGATTTAAGATTTACTTACAACCTATCATCCATCAAATCCACAAAATGACTAGATCGTAATAAATATTTAATGAGATTTTATCCCTACCCCTTTTAAGATGACATTGTCCATGCATATTATATTCTTTTAAGTTTCAAAATAGATATTTGAATTATCACAATTTTTCAAAATAGATAAACATAAATTTGAATACAAAATAAATTCTTAACAGGAAAATATGAGAGTACATACAACCTCCTGCAAATTTTGTTTGTGATACACGTAATATAACTAATATCTAAATAGGTATTAAGGCCCCATGCATACAAGTTTCATAATCTTCTAATTATCTAATATATATATATATAACAAAATAATATGAATTGGCTTATCATATATTTACCTTAATTCAAGAAGAATCCATAAATCTCTAAGAAAACTCAAAGTCTTTACTTCTACTAGAGTTTAAAATTTTTTCAGCCTCTTCTCCTTCTTTAGCAGACTCTCAGCTAAACCATGAAAGTAATGGGAAATATCCTACTAAAATGACTTACAAAACCCATTACTACTCTTGTCTAATCTATCACTAAGCCACTTAGAATTCATTAAGAAGCCATCCCACATGCATTGCCTAATGGGTCAGAAATTGTACTAGGAATTTAAGAGAATCACTAATATCTAGCCGTCAAAATGCACTCAGCCTCAATGCATGTAACCCATAGATATTGGCCTTTTACTATAAGTGAAATCGATAATGTAACTTCAGTCTTATAATTAATTATATAACTTAAGTTATCAATCACGTGTATGTTCTGTTTATCGATTACATGTATTACTCAGTTAATCGATTTCAGGGATTTAAGTCATCATTTATACGACTTCAGTTAATTGATTATGTTGGCTTCAGTTAATCGAACACATATCGAATACCACTTTAAGTTATTGGTTACATGTTATTCATTAAATCTATTGTCAATCATTACTTATTCGATTACCGATTGTCCTCCTAATCGATTATGAGTTGTTCCACTAATTGAGTGAAAAGATAGATTATAAGTTGTTTTTCTAATTGCTTACCTATCCTTGCTTAATCGATTACATGAGTTATTTGACTTTAATTAATAGTTTCACTTAGCTCGATTACTTAACTTATGCTAATCAATTATCTTTCTTCTATTAATCGATCATGACACTTTTACTTAGTCGATTGTATACCTTATTTTGACTTCGACTACAAGACTTATACTAATCGATTTTTTGTTTTTTGTTAGGCAATTTTGTGGCTTAACTTAGCTTTGATTACCAGACTTTTTGTAAATCGATTACCCGTTAACTTAACTTCGATTACTTGCCTTCTTTTAACTCGATTAGTCATTAACTCAAATTCAATATACGGTTTATATTAGTCACTTACTCTCCTAACTTTGAATTCAATTAGAAGATTAATATTAACTTCGATTATAAAGCTTTTTTTAGCTTCAGTTAATCAATTATCTGGAGTTTAGTAAAATTATGAGTTCTCTGAGCTTTGTCTACAGGGAACCTGCCATATTCTAAAGGATTTTCTATCCAATTTAACTAACTAAAACTTGATCTAATCTTGCTCGATTAGACTAATCTCATTGTCTAGTATTTGGAATATTACACTCTTTACGTCCAAACTTCCTCTAGTTAACAGAGAGAAAAGAGAGAAGAGTCTAGAGAGCTTGCTTCGACACTAAGCATTGCGCCTACTGCTTCCACTTTCGCTTTGCTGCCTAAAGCTCTCAGGGCTTCTTCACCAACAATCAAGACTCTATGTATTCTTTCTTTCTTGCATCTAGTCTTGACTTATTTTCCGAGCATTACACTTATAGCCTTTGAGAGGCATTTGCTGTGTAAACCTTAATATGATATATGTTGGTTGTTCCTCTTCCTTGAGAGGAAGAGAAGATCTGTTGAAATAGAGTTTGTCTCTTCCTGATGGAAAGGAAGACCAGTCTAGGCTAGGTGTTGGGTTTGTGAGGCTAGCAAGAGGTTCATACCTTGTGTAACTTGTGTGATAGTAGAACTCTCAAGTGATTGCTTGGCAATTAAATGTAGGTATGTAGACGAAACCAATATAAATACAATTATTATCTATGTGACTGCTCATTGTCTCTCATCACCTTCTGAACTTGCTATTATTTATCTTGTTTATTCATGAGTTAAATTTTTAATTATCCATTCACCTCCCTTTGGGTTAGTCTATAGCGTGGGCAACATATTAGGCTGCAATAAAGATCTTAATTTCATGGCCTGTATGCAAAGAAGATTCTATTGCCATTGGTGGTAAAATAAGAACCACACCACCTACTTTAAAAATTCTTTATTCGAATTTTCATTTCCACTCAAACCATTAAACATTATATATAATATGAAAACAATGCTTATATATAGGATCGTTTAATTTGTTATTTAAAAGTTACAGATTGAATCATACTAAAGGCATATTTGTTAACCTTATTGCTGATCAAGAGCCCTGATTGTCTGGAAATCACAAAAAGGACATTTATAGAGTATTTGGGAGCACTTTTTCTTTTGACACTATTTCACTCTGAAATTTTAATTTATTTTAGTTTCTGACTCAATTTCTAAAAATGGTAAAACTTCTTGTTGCCCTATTTGGCAAAACTGTCAAAATTCTTAAAAATGATGTAGACATGTTTGGCAATCACTATTTTAACAAAAAACTTAATAACATTGTCTGTTAACTAAAGGCTTCTGAATAGCCATCATCACATAAGAATAATGGAAGCAAGTCACCTTTATTCAACTTCTTTTTTTGTGTTATTTTTTTTTTCATGGGTTGGAGAAGTTCGCCCTTTTTTTCATCCATGAAGATATGGTTTACTGTGAGATGATATGATATGAAATGTCTGTAACAACAGATGGGCAAGGAAGAGAAGGGGGGAGGTGGTAAGAGCCATCGTGATGTGCCACTCTAGGTGCCCCGTCAGTGAAGATGATGCATGTGTCTCTTGTCAAACTCAGCGGTGGTGAGAACCATAGTGATCTTTCTTGTTGGTTCTTTCTCATTTAGTTTTCTATCTTCTTTTCTAGGCCCCAAAAATCCTAGTGTGATTTTTTTTCCTGAAGTGCTGATGTATGTGGACCAATGAGCACCTTCTCTCCCTCCTTCACCCACCATTAGAGAGAGAGAGAGAGAGAGAGAGAGAGAAGGATACGTGCTGCTCCTATGTTACTGCCTAGGAGCAATATCATTAAGTCGGGATTTGGAAAAAATCGATCCAACGAAAAAATCTCAAGTCGACAAAAAATTTGAGAATTTCACGAAAAAATTGTAATTTTTTTAAATTCTTAATATATAAAATATAATTTTTTTAAGAATGTCTAATATAAAACTAAATGAGTTCGATTTAGAAAGATATGCTTTTTCCTAAAAAAATTGTGATTAAATTGCTATTTACAAAGATTTTAAAAATTCTTTTAATAAATCAGAATTTGTTTGTAAAAAATACTTTAAGCTGAAAAAGTATAATTAAATCATGATTTTTTCAAAAAATCGTAAATTTACTTACACCTAGGAGATGTCCAGTGCTGTTCAGGGAGAAAGAATGTCTACTGTTATAATGCCATCCAGAGGAGGAAGAGGACCTGTGGTTGACCAAGGAGACTTGCAGAAGGAAGGAGAAGGAAGCCGCCCCGAGCACGGACTCTATGCGATCATATTATTCGACTCTTTAGAAAAAAAAAAGAAAAAAAAACAAGTTGGAGTCTTTTTATAAAGAGAAGTTATTAAAGTGGGAAATAACTCCCTAAAGTATAGGAGAGGCCTACCAAAAATGGTATAGCGTTCGTTCTTTTCTCAAAATAAAAGTTGAGAGAAAAAATTCTGAAAAACACATTACCTAACACCTTATAACGAAAAACAAACAAGGGATAATGGCGTCAGATTTTCAAAATTTTTCCTTTGGATGGTTAGGCCAAATAAGCTCTGTCTACTGATTCCCCTGGTATCCAAAAACTAAAGGAGTAACACTTGCTGTATTGACCTCAATGATCTCCGCATGGATAACTAAATTAAAAAAAAGATTATTGGACTCGATCCATTAAACGTACTTTTATTATTTACTGGGATTCAATTTTTTAGAGTTTTTTAGATCGTCCGATTGAAGATAAGTTTGTACTAATGTGTAGGATAGCTCAGGAACCACCAGCAAAAAAATTCAAGAAATATATTTGTTTTGTTTTACCTACTGCACTGGCCCAAAGTAAAAGAAGGACGGCAGTAGAATCGTTCGTAAGCAACCCATTTTGTGCATTGAAATTTCAAAAACACCACACAACGTTCCTAAAAAAAGGGGGATTAAGATGGTAACATTTCAAAGTGGGATGGTCTCCTTAAGAAGAAGTATAAACAAAAGGACTCGTCTTGAGTCCAGAGAGTGTTAAAAAAATTGGAAGAAAAGGTGTAGTGGTCATCCGATTTTTACAATCAAATATCCTATTCTCAAATGGTAGCAAACGCACTTTAAATGTAACATTATAAAAATCACTCATTTTGTAAATCCTTGATGCATAGAAAATAATTATCAGATGCATCTTATTTTCAATTCATAAATATTTTTTTGGATTTTTAGTTTTTAGTCTCTATAAATTTTTATATTTAAATTTTAATCTTTATAACTTAGATAATTTCTTTTGCATCTACAAAAGTTGTTACTTTGTAGAAAAAAGTCTCTTCAGTCAAGATACTGAGAGCATTCTCCGGAGTATTCTTCTAACCACCATCAAATGTGACTAAGCCCACTCCACCATCCTTAATTGGACACGGCGGCTTCCCTGGGTTGATCCAGAGACATGCGGCTTGATGAGGTAGAATTCGATTCGATCCATTAAAACAAGTCCAGCACAGACAGCAGCAGTAAGAGGCCCCCTGGCAGCCTTCGGCCCGTTAGCGGCCCCGCGGCCCTCGGCCCAGCAAGCAGCCCAGTGGTTTTCGGCACGTCAGCGGTCTAATAGCCTTCGGCCCGTTAGCGGCACAGCAGCCCTCGGCCCAGTAGGCTTCGGCCCGTCAGCGGCCCAACCCCCTTCGGCCCAATAGCCGTGTCCAGCCCACTCCGGTGGAGGACTAGGCACTATGGCGGTTTACCAATAAGCCCGGAACATAGTCCTATATCGGCTACCACCGTTAAGCATCTTCTATCCTCCACTATAAATACACCGCTATTTATTGCTAAAGGTATGTCTCCGTGACCTTCAAGGACTATAGTCCTTAAAGTATTAAAGCTACTTCTCCTTTTTCTTTGCCTTTTGAATCGAATCATCTTCAGAAGCTAACTTAACCGTCGGAGGGGGTTCCTAAGGGCCGAAGCCCGGGACTCCTACTGACCGGTTTCTTCTTCTTTCCCTCCCGCAGGAGCTCGGTTCGAATCTTCGCCGACCTCTCCGAGTCGGTCTCAGCCGCCGATCTCCGACTCCTCCCTCCGGTCTCGACGCCGTTCGCCGGCTGATCCTCCTCGCCCGAAGGTGACTCGGCTCCACACCGACTGCCCTTCAACCGGAGGGACTTCGGCCACGCCTTCCGGAGGCTAGCCGACATCAAACCGAGCGACCCTCGGCTTCGGATCTTCAACCGCGTCTCCGCTTCCATCGCCTTTCGGATCCCAGTCGGGCCTCTCCACCGATCCGACCCAGCTCCGGATCCCAAACTTCAGATTCCAGCCTCGGAATCCAGTCGTGATAGCTTCGGCTACATCACGTGGCGCCGTCTGTGGGAAACAAACAAACAAGTCATGTCTCAACGTCCTGTAACCCGGCGATCCGGACAGAGCGAGGCAGAGACACGGGAAGCCTCAACGCAGCTACTGCCCTCCGAAGGCGCCCCATCTGCTCCACCAAGTGCGGCTCTGCCAGTCATACCAGAGTCCCTCGCTGCAGGAGACGACCGGGTGGGAGTGCTCCAGCAACAGATGGCGACGCTAGCTGCTGCCGTCACCTCCCTTGCGCTTCTGCAGGAGATGGTGTCCGCCATCGCCCAGCGTATGGGATTGCTGGGCCAGCTTCCTCAGCAAGCGCCGCTCCCTCCACTCTACCCGGTCCAAGATACAAGGTTTCGGCCAGGGCCCTCACCGGTTTCCCCCGACGAAACCGCTACGGCGCGCAGCGAGCCCTCGGCGCTACCTGCCCGAGCCCCTCGCGCCGACCGCATAATGCAGCAAGGCTATGCTTCGTCCGAGTTTTGCCCAGCCAGAACCGAAGGACAATCGGTCGCCACCTCAACTGCCCCGGACCTGGACCGGCGGCTGACGGCGATGAGGAAGGAAATACAGCAGATGGTGTCTCGGCCTTACGGGACGCCCCTTGCCAGTAACATCCTGGAACAAACCCCGTTCACGCCAGAGCTCCTGGCTACCGAAGTATCTCCCAACTTTAAGCTGCCGAAGGCCCCCTCTACGACGGAATGACAGATCCGGCCTGTCACTTCTAGAGGTTCAACACCTACCTCTCGGTCTGAGGGGTCACCGAGGCAGTCCGCTGCCGTCTTTTCCCCCTCACCCTTGAGAAGACTGCCCTAACCTGGTTCGAAACACTGGCCCCCAACTCTATCCATTCCCTAGTCCAGTTGGGCCAGTTATTTATCGACCAGTTTTATGACGCCACCCGACAGTGTAAGACTTCCGCTAGCCTATTAGCCATCCGGCAAGGCCCCACCGAAACTCTCCAAGAGTATTTCACTAAGTTCCAGACCGAAGCCGCCCAAATCCGAACCTTGACAGCTTGATTGCGGTTTCGGCCGTGATCAGCGGGTGCCGGGATGAAGGGCTCCTCGGCTCTATTGGGAAGCGCCATCCCCCTACCTTTCAGGACCTCGTAGCCTGGGCCCACAAGTATATTAACCGGGAGGCCCTGATGATGTCCAAAGGCAAAGGCACAGCCGAAGCAGCTTCGGCGCCTACCCCCCAGGTGGTCCGCCCTCGGCCCGAAGATCAAGAGCCCTCCCGAAAGCAATATCGCAGGGAGGAGTGGGACCGAGAAAAGCGACGGGATCCGCAGCTGCGGTACTTGCCGCTACCCGCTCCCCCTTCCCGATTGCTTATGGAGGTAAAGGGCATGATCCGGCGGCCAGAGTGCATCAAGACGGATCCTCGCCGAAGGGACCCCGGCAAATACTGCGAGTATCATCGGGAGATCGGCCATACAACGGATGAGTGCCGACACCTTCGGGAGGAGATCGACCGCCTCATCAGGGAGGGCAGACTGCCGCAGTTCAGGTGAGAGCAGCCCCATCAACAGCAGAACCGGGACGTCCCTGAAACGCCCAGGCCGCAGCAACCCCCGGAGAAGGAAGCCGCTCCTCAGCCAAAGGTTACCTCGGCCCCGGTGGAAACATCTCATCAAAGACCCAGCTCTGGGTCTATCATGATGATATCCGGAGGGCCGGGAGAAGGATCAAGGCGCCGACAGCATAGCTCCGCAACAATAGCGACGGTCGACGTCGAGCCGAAGCGGCTTCGCCAAGAAGATATCACCTTCGGCTCAGAGGACCTGACTGACGTTCAGGTCCCTCACGACGACGCCCTCGTCATAAACGCTGTAATAAACAGTTACGATGTGCATCGTATTTTTATTGATAATGGAAGCGCCCCGAACATCTTATTCTATGACTGCTTTGTAAAAATGGGATTGAATGAGGCTAATATGAAGCCTCACCGGGGTCCCCTATTCGGTTTCAACGGCTCGCCCTGCCGAGTAGAGGGCATTGTCTGGCTTCCCGTAACCATAGGCTACGCCCCCCGGCAATTAACCGTAGAAACGGATTTTGCCGTTGTAAAAATCGACTCAGTCTACAACGCCATCTTTGGCCGAAGGCTAATCGGCGGGGTCGGAGCTGTGCCTTCGTCTTTCCATCAGAAGCTAAAGTTCCATACTAGCCACGGAATAGGCGAAGCCAGAGGAAATCAAGAAGCGCCTAGACAATGTTACATGATTTCGGTCAAAGGGAAGGCTGCAGCCGAGTCCCTGTCAATTGAATCATCAGCCGAAGCTTCTCCGGGAGAAGAACTCTTAGCCATCCCGGTTCCGGGAGGCGAAGGACGAACCCTGATGATAGGCTCCGGCTTGGAGAAAACCGGAGCGGAGAAGCTCACCGAGTTCTTGAAAAAGAATCTCGACGTCTTCGCATGGACTCCGACAGACATGCCCGGGGTCGACCCGAAAATAGCAGAACACCGGCTACACACTGATCCCAACCAGCCCCCGGTCAAGCAGAAGCGGCGTACCTTCAATCAAGAAAGGAGAGCCGCCATTCAAGCCGAAGTTCAAAAAGGGCTGGATGCCGGGCACCTCCGAGAGGTGCATCACCCGGACTGGATCGCCAACGTAGTGATGGTGCCGAAGAAGGATGGCAAGTGGCGAATGTGCGTGGACTTCACCAATCTCAACAAAGCCTGTCCGATGGATAGCTTCCCGCTACCTCGGATAGATCAGGTGGTAGACGCGACTTCCGGCCACGAGCTTCTGAGCTTCCTCGACGCCTATTCAGGCTACCATCAGATCCGAATGCATCCGGACGATGAAAGCAAGACCAGCTTCACAACTGATCTAGGTCTGTATTGCTATACCCGGATGCCCTTCGGCCTGAAGAATGCTGGCGCGACATATCAACGCCTTGTCAACAAAGTGTTCGCCCCGCAGCTCGGCCGCAACATGGAAGTCTACATCGATGATATGCTGGTCAAGAGCCGCGTCGCTGCAGACCATTTGGCCGACTTAGCCGAGACATTCTCCGCCCTGCGGCAATACAAAATGAAGCTGAACCCGACCAAATGCGCCTTCGGAGTGGCCTCCGGGAAGTTCCTCAGCTATATGGTCACTCACCGAGGGGTGGAAGCTAACCAGGAAAAGGTTTCGGCCATCATTCAGATGCGCCCTCCGGCTAACCTCCGAGAGGTTCAAAAGCTAAACGGAAGGATAGCTGCCTTAAGCCGCTTCATGTCCAGAGCGGCGGATCATTGCTTCCCCTTCTTCAAGCTATTGAAGAAGGCCAATAGCTTCTCCTGGACGGACGAGTGCCAGGCGACCTTCGAGCAACTGAAGGCCTATCTCTCCGAGGTTCCTATTTTGTCCAAGCCAGTCCGCGGAGAGCCGCTGTTCCTTTACCTGGCCGTATCTGAGACAGCTGTCAGCGCCGTCCTCGTCCGGGAGCAAGACGGCGTCCAGAAGCCTGTCTATTATATAAGCCGAGCCCTTCAAGGAGCAGAACTTCGATATCTTGCTCTAGAGAAACTGGCTTTGGCCCTCGTCTCATCCGTGAGGAGGCTCCGGCCTTATTTCCTCGCCCACTCAATAAAGGTCCTCACCGACCAGCCTCTGAAACAAGTTCTCTCCCGGCCGGAGGTATCCGGTAGACTGGCAAAATGGGCGATCGAACTGGGAGAGTTCGACATCTCCTACGCACCTCGGATAGCGATAAAAACCCAGGCGTTAGCTGACTTTATTGACGAGCTCACTCCTGAAGCTCCCTCAGCACCTCAGCCGGAGGCCGACACATCCGAGGCCGAGGACACTTCGGCTCGCACACCGGCGGATGAGTGGCAGCTTTATGTAGACGGCTCCGCATGCTCCACGGGCAGCGGCGCCGGATGGATCTTGGCGTCTCTCGAAGGGATCGTCACGGAGTATGCGCTGCGCTTCTCCTTTCAGCCACCAATAATGCTGCCGAGTATGAAGCTCTCATTTCCGGCCTCCGGGCCGCTAGAAAGCTTGGCGTCCGGAACCTAAAGGCTTTTAGCGATTCTCAATTAATTGCCAGTCACATTTCCGGGGAGTACGAAGCTCGGGATGCGATAATGGCATCTTATCTCCAGGTGACTCGCAAGATCCTCGCTCAATTCGATTCTTGTAAAATTGTGCGGATCCCGAGAGCCGAGAATGCCCGAGCCGATGCCCTTTCCCGGCTGGCATCAACCCAAGACGGGGGAGGAGGCCGAATGATCCTTGTAGAAGAACTCGCCGAGCCAAGCCTCGAAGAGTCTGAGGTCATGCAAGTGACCGAATCCGAGGCTGAGACCTGGATGACTCCCCTAGTCGCTTTCCTCCTCCGAGGAGAAGTCCCGCCCGATCCGAGGGAAGCGAAGCATGTTCGGCATCGTTCATCTCACTTCCTTCTTCTGGACGGGCTGCTGTATAAAAAATCCTTCGGCCGGCCGCTTTTGCGATGCCTCGGCCCGGCCGAAGCTGACTACGCCATGCGAGAGGTGCACGAAGGGGTATGCGGAGCACATGCGGGAGGAAGGGCCCTGGCTCACAAGCTTCTAAGGCAGGGATACTGGTGGCCGACACTCCGAGAGGACGCAATAGCCCTCGTACGTCGCTGCGATCAGTGCCAGAGGTTCAGCTCCCTCATCCACCAGTCAACAACCCTTCTAACTCCTTTATCCGACCCCTGGCCCTTCGCCCAATGGGGAATCGACCTCCTGGGGCCCTTTCCCGTCGCCACCGGGCAAAGGAAGTTCCTCATCGTGGCAGTAGACTACTTCACCAAGTGGGTAGAAGCCGAACCCCTTGCGTCCATAACCGATAGCAATGCTTGGAACTTCATCTGGAAGTCCATCATCTGCCGGTACGGCATCCCTCGGGCCATCATCTCAGATAACGGCAAACAGTTCGACAGCCGTCGGTTCAATGATAATTGCGCCAGCTTCGGCATCCTCCACAAGTTCATTTCAGTAGCACACCCCCGGGCAAACGGCCAGGTCGAGGTCACCAACCGAAGTCTGCTGCAAGGACTGAAGACTCGCCTCGGCGAAGCCAAAGGCCGATGGTTGGAAGAGCTACCAAGTGTTCTCTGGGCATATCAGACTACAAGCCGGACCCCAACTGGCGAAACCCCATTTCGCATGGCATATGGGATAGAAGCCGTTATCCCGGTAGAAATCGGCCTTCCCTCTCCGAGGGTCCTTACACATGATCCGGAAGCCAATGAGGAAGCCCTAAAGGATCATCTTGATCTCATAGAAGAAACCAGGGATAGAGCTCGCATTCGGCTAGCAGCTTATCAGCAGCGCATGGCGAGATATCACAACATTCGAGTAAAGCCCCGAAGCTTCGAAATCGGGAGCCTCGTATTAAGAAATGCTCATGCATCCAAACCGGCCGAAGCCGCAGGAAAGCTCTCCCCCAACTGGGAAGGACCATATCGTGTAAAAGAAGTAGTCAGACGAGGGGCCTATCGGTTGGAAACCCTTTCGGGCCAACCACTCCCTCACACCTGGAATGTGGAACGCATTCGGCGTTATTTCATGTAAGTTACTTCCCCCAGAATTTAGCTGGAAGGCGTAAATAAAATTCTCCTTCTAAGGAATCATACAGAGTAACTTCTCTCTAAGTCCGCGTAAACCGTACCGGGAGTGGCTTCGGCCATGAAAACCGTATCGGGAGCGGCATGGTTTTCTATCTAAGTATGCGTAAACCGTACCGGGAGTGGCTTCGGCTATGCAAACCGTATCGGGAGCGGCATGGTTTTCTATTTAAGTCCGCATAAACCGTACCGGGAGTGGCTTCGGCCATGCAAACCGTATCGGGAGCGGCATGGTATTTTCTAAGTCCGCGTAAACCGTACCGGGAGTGGCTTTGGCCATGCAAACCGTATCGGGAGCGGCATGGTTTTCTATCTAAGTCCGCATAAACCGTACCGGGGGTGGCTTCGGCCATGCAAACCGTATCGGGAGCGGCATGGTTTTCTATCTAAGTCCGCATAAACCATACTGGGAGTGGCTTCGGCCATGCAAACCGTATCGGGAGCGGCATGGTTTTCTATCTAAATCCGCATAAACCGTACCGGGAGTGGCTTCGGCCATGCAAACCGTATCGGGAGCGGCATGGTTTTCTAAGTCCGTGTAAACCGTACCGGGAGTGGCTTCGGCCATGCAAACCGTATCGGGAGCGGCATGGTTTTCTATCTAAGTCCGCATAAACCGTACCGGGAGTGGTTTCGGCCATGCAAACCGTATCGGGAGAGGCATAGTTTTCTATCTAAGTCCGCATAAACCGTACCGGGAGTGGCTTCGGCCATGCAAACCGTATCGGGAGCGGCATGGTTTTCTATTTAAGTCCGCATAAACCGTACCGGGAGTGGCTTCGGCCATGCAAACCGTATCGGGAGCGGCATGGTTTTCTATCTAAGTTCGCATAAACCGTACCGGGAGTGGCTTCGGCCATGCAAACCGTATCGGGAGCGACATGATTTTCTAAGTCCGTGTAAACCGTACCGGGAGTGGCTTCGGCCATGCAAACCGTATCGGGAGCGGCATTATTCTCTAAGTCCGTGTAAACCGTACCGGGAATGGCTTCGGCCATGTAAAACCGTATCGGGAGCGGCATGGCTTCGGCCACATACATAATCGAAATTCGGCTATCTACTCAAAGACATGTCATGAAGCAAGCAAACGCAGATCATTTCTATATGTACACCAAGTCTCGGCCTGAGACGAAGGTATCTCCGACAAGGTCCCGGCCTCAGACGAGGCTGTTTGTCACCATCCTTCGGCCGACCTAAGGCAGCTTTTTTACAAAGCAAAGGTTTCAAACCAAGCACATACCGTATTACTCTTCCGAGGAGGCTTCGGATTTTACTCTCGGCGTCTCAAAAATGAGAACGACAAGAGTGGGGGGCTATGTGATGAGGCAGAATCCGATTCGGCCCATTAAAACAAGCCCAACACAGACAACAACAGTAAGAGTCTCCCTGGCAGCCTTTGGCCCGTTAGCGGCCCCGCGGCCCTCGGCCCAGCAAGCAGCCCAGTGGTCTTCGGCCCGTCAGCGGCCCAATAGCCTTCGGCCCGTTAGCGTCACAGCAGCCCTCGGCCCAGTAGGCTTCGGCCCGTCAGCGGCCCAACCCCCTTCGGCCCAATAGCCGTGTCCGGCCCACTTCGGTGGAGGACTAGGCACTATGGCGGTTTACCAATAAGTCCGGAACATAGTCCTATATCGGCTACCACCGTTAAGCATCCTCTATCCTCCGCTATAAATACACTGCTATTTATTGCCAAAGGTATGTCTCCGTGACCTTCAAGGACTATAGTCCGAAAAGCATTAAAGCTACTTCTCCCTTCTCTTTGCCTTCTGAATCGAATCATCTTCAGAAGCTAACTTAACCGTCGGAGGGGGTTCCTAAGGGCCGAAGCCCGGGACTCCTACTGACCGGTTTCTTCTTCTTTCCATCCCGCAGGGGCTCGGTTCGAATCTTCGCCGACCTCTCCGAGTCGGTCTCGGCCGCCGATCTCGGACTCCTCCCTCCGGTCTCGACGCCGTTCGCCGGCTGATCCTCCTCGCCCAAAGGTGACTCGGCTCCACACCGACTGCCCTTCAACCGGAGGGACTTCGGCCACACCTTCCGGAGGCTAGCTGACATCAAACCGAGCGACCCTCGGCTTCGGATCTTCAACCGCGTCTCCGCTTCCATCGCCTTTCGGATCCCAGTCGGGCCTCTTCACCGATCCGACCCAGCTCCGGATCCCAAACTTCGGATTCCAGCCTCGGAATCCGGTCGTGATAGCTTCGGCTACATCACGGCTCTTTCCCCCTCCATCACCCTTTGTTCATGGGTGTCCTCCCCTCTTTGCCGCAGGACTTCCTGTAAACCCTACTGCGGCGACCCATCCATATATTTACATTTCATCACCCTTCACCTCAATCAACTCGAAATCTTTACTTTTCATCGATGACCTTTTTGCCAGGCAGATTTGAACTGGGGCTGGCAGCGACGATGATGTTTCCCTGGCAACACTTTGGTGGCCACTGTGTTGGCTCCTGCCTCAGCTTCCCGACGAGCAAGAAAAAAGTTGTGCATATTGTGGAATTGAATTCCTTCAGTGGCCTCAAAGCCCACATCAAATTCGATTCAGTTGTTGTGGTGTCTAACTCTTTATTCGTTTTTTGATGCTGTCTATAGTTGAACTTGTGGTTTTCTATGTGGGATTTCAGTGTTATAGTTTCAATGGTGCCTTTCATCTCATTTCCTCTTACAAGCAATTCAAGTCAGAAATCCTTAGATTGTTGTACAAAGAATATGCTTGGTTCTAAAAGTTATTTGAGTGTGTTTATTGTTTTATATTTCATCTTTGCATCTACTTTACGCCATGTCTATTTCTGTGCTGTAACATTAACATCATCCATGATTCCATATAGAGCTTGATGAATTGGAGAAAGTCAAGAACTTCCAGTAATAAACATTTCTTTAAGAGAGGTTTGGTGGTAAAATTAGGCTTTGAATAAGGGCTGCAGGTTATTCAATAACATTGACTGCCCTTATTTCCTCCCCATCAACCCCTCTTTCTTTACCTCATGTCCAGGCACAGTGGTGTTAAGGTCATTGCTCTGTGTTGCTATTGTTGTTGTTATTTTCTTCCCTTGTTCAAAACAATTCAACTTTATACCATGACTATATTCTATTGATGAGTCGAAACAATATGGTGTTGCAGGAACTTAGGACAAAGATAGATAATTATATATAATGGTCTAATAGTTGTTTACTTGAGGCAATAAATAAATTTGTAAACAATTTGAGGTTGTTAGATTTAATTGGGATTGGTTATCTTTGATCTGCAAGGACTTTGACTTCTTGTCTGATGACCTCCTTCAGTTCTAAGAATTTTCTACCGCCAGACTTAGTAATTAACATCCTACCTTCTGTTCTGAGAATTTTCTGCTGCCAGACTTGTGATCATTCTGTTCTGCAAAATAATTTTTTTGGTTGCTTTCGTGGTCATGTGACTGAACTAGACCCTTTTTTTTGTTGCTTTCCTGGTCATGTGGCTGGACTAGGCCCTGTCAGCATTAATAAAAGTCTCAATTTCAAAAGTAGGTCTTTTTGCTTATTCGTCTGCTTGGCCATTCTTATGACTACTAAGAGGTTTTTTTGCTTGTTCGCCTGCTGCATTTTCTGATCAGGAAGGCCAAAGGTCTTACAGTATGAAAGCTATACTTCCTACAGCTATGTTGTAGTCTGGTAAGTTCAATATATTGTGCTCAATGTTCACTTCTTAAAAAAAAAAACAATAGCATTATATGTTGGTTCTTTCATTATTGCTAAATAATTTACAAACGTTGGTATGTGATTATTCTTGATTGATTTATAACACGAACTGAAACCTTTTTAGGTTCACTATGGATAGTTGAGATGGATGTAGTATTTATCAATCTAATTAGAGAACCGATTGTACATGGGAATTTTATGTTGGATCATGCATGGGAGCTTGTTAATGAGACCTTCAATACCGCTTTTAATTCCAATTATTCTACAACAAATTTGAAGCATAGGCTAGGATCCTATCAGTCTGTGTACATAATCATACAAGATCTTATAAACAGTGCTGGGTTTACATAGAACACTGAGTCGAAGCAGAAAATCGGGAATGACATTTCATGGGATGCATATAAAGAGGTGCATTAAAATAAGTCATACCAGTTAGTGTCAAATGATTCCATCAAACATGTGATCATGTATTCTTATTCCTTGCAGTTCAACCCACACGTGTCGTGGTTCAAGGGGAGGACTTTGCATTTTTATAGAGAAATTGTGCATCGATTTAATTCGTCATGAGCATTTTTTTCCTTTTTTTTCAAATGTAATATTTGAGTTTGAATGCTTCATTTTTAATGTTTGTAAAATAGGAAAGCCTTGAGTTTTCAACTAGACTCTACAATAAGATAGGATCCTCTTGAACTTGCTTCACGATCAATATAAGAAGCATTATGATAACTAGGACACGTTTAAATCACATGTATGGAGTGTCATTCTTGTCTCATTTAATGAAGCCACACCTCAGAATGTGGATACGGCTCACTTAGCAAATCATTGGAAAAATATTAAGAGGATTTACCATATCTATGAGCACTTGCATAACGGTAGTGGGTGGGTTGGGATGATGCCCAACAAGTGCTTGTTCTACTTGAAGCGGAAGTTTGGGCAGTGGCCATTGCGGTACATTCCCATGTTATAAATATTTTTCATATGATCTTATAGATTCACAAAGAGATGGCCTTCCAACCATTTATGTTGTCCATGTCTTCAGTCGAATAGTAAGTACACTGTAGTTATTGACAAGCCTTATTTGTGGAAGGTGGAGATGGACATTTTGTGTGGAAAAACAACAACAAGGGATGTCAATCATTGGGTACTATTTAGGAGGATGTTGGTCTGGAGGCTAGGCGGTCCGTTAAAGATGATAATTACAACAAATAGTAATTCAGTGACCTACGTCTAGACTCTTTTGATGGTTCCTAGATGGAGAGAACTGATTCCTTCAATCCTTTCTCATTTATGCCTATGACATAGTAATCACAGCCCTCGACACAGCCATCCCAACCATCATAACCAATTGAAACCCAACACTTTGGTGTTACACAGACCCCGAGAGGGAATCGTGCCTACAAAGATGAGACGATATCTCCCGAGAAAACGCAGACTACTCCTTCATCGAGTGGAGGGAAGAAATTTGATAATGACCTGTTGAAGGAGTATTGTGTTCTCAGTCGAGAGCGATTGGGACTTTAGGCTCTGTTAGGTCTCTCTTCCTCCTTAGCCTCCTCTACATCAGAGGAAGTACATAGCATCAAGGAGTACTTGGGCAAGTTGAAGTCTCTACCCGGATTTACTAAAAAATTATTGTATAAGGCGGCGACATTATTCCAAGAATCAAAGTTTAGGACTGTCTTCATGGCAATAGAGGACGAGGACAAGCTTGCCTGGATCTTTCAGAATGCCCCTTGATCATGTTATCTTTATGCTTCTTTCTTGACGAATTTTGTTATCTCTCATTGCATTTGTTTCATGTTTTGTAATGTGGTGAAGTTTGGTAGTCTAGACTATTTCATCTGCTTTCATTTAGTTCTATTTCTATACTTTATAGTTAACTCCAACTCTCATTTTGTGATGGTATGACCTATGGAGATGGAGTTCAGAAGTTTCATGTAACCTGAACAACCTATCCAGCTTTATGCATTTATTTCTATTTTTTGCCTTTAGTAAATATTGGTGTCATCTCCTTATGTACATGCATTAATTTCAGGGTTGTAGACATAGGCAAGTATAAATGCTATGTGGTTTGAGTTGGGCGTTGCCCAGGTATCTATCATACTTAGAGTGAATGTCATTCCCAGATCATTGGTTACTCAGGTGCCAAGTTTAAGGGGTACTCATGGGAGGACATGTGATTGAGTCTTCACAAGCAGGTCAAATGATGCAGCATATTGCTGAAATGCACTAATCAGTCACTGCACCACAAAGAAATGGGACCCAATCATCCTCTCATAACACTTCCATCCTTGTTCTCCTCTATCTAATATTGTTGCTTCTCGTCTTAATATTTTTAGGCATACTGATTGTGGCATTTAGTCATGTATGATGTTTTGACTGGTTATTCACAACATGTGGATCGCTATTTCATGAGACTTTAATGAGAATTATTAACGTGTAATTTTTAGTATTCTCTTATTACCCTACATTCGAAGTGTAACGTAATGTAGGGGTGTAGGCCCCTCCCATGTCATTTCTAATGAGTTCTTGAGGGAGATACTTCGGGAGGAGAATGATATATTCCTCAACATAAATGAGCTCATTAGAGAGCAGTTGGAGGAGCAAGAACATGTGCCTAGACCGATGCACACATCTCATTATATGAGGCATGTATGGATGCAAGAACGTCTCTTGAGGGAGAGACGTTCTTACAATGTCTTCTGAGTTAATCCGACTGTGTTTATGCGCCTTCGAGATGAGTTGTTGGAGAGAGGCTTAATACAGGATTCACATTCTGTGACTGCAAATGAGTAGTTAGTCATGTTTTTGCATGCCATGGGTCATGGAGAGGCATCAGGTGCTTTGTTTGAGCATTTTTAGCATTCCTCGTGGACCATTAGTCACTATGTCAATCTGGTCACTAGGACAGTGGTAAGACATCGATGTAACTATATTCGCTTTCCTTCTATAGTATATGACATCCATCCGCACATTCATCATGATAATAGGTTTTACTCCTGCTTCAAGGTATAAATTCATGAACTAGATAAAAAATGGCATTGTGTCACACGAACAAATATTTGTAATAATGAACACTTCCATTATTTAGGATGCAGTTGGAGCCATAGATGGGACATACATCCCCATCAATGTCGTTCGATCAAAACATGTGTTATAGAAATGGTAAGGGTGAATTAATAAAAAATGTGAGGGCAACTGTAAGGAATGAGGTTTCGGGTACAGTTATCGGGTCGGTTTCGGAGCCGGACCCCTTGGTTTGAGTTCCGGTGGGTCAGGGGCGTGCCTTCTAAACGATGTCTGGGATGCACAACGCCTTTAGAATAGCGTCGGGCTGCATGGACGCCATTTAGGTAGTTTGTTGTAGTGCCGCGTGGACGGGCATTGGGGCACGTGTGTACGGCCCCGGTCATGTCGTTTGAACGGCGTCTTGGATGGACAACGTGATTTAGACATTCTGTCAGAGTATGCCCCCATCGTGTCGGCTGAATGGCGTCTGTCTAGGATGACGCGATTTCATCTGTTTCAGTTTGACACCTCGAACCTTCCCTCCTTTCTCTCATTCTCTCCTTTTCACTCTCTCTCTTCCTCTCTCTGATCCCCTCCGTTTCTCCCTTTCCTTTCTCCTTCCCCTTCTTCCTCTTCCACCACTCCAACACCTCTCTACCTCTCACCACTACCACCACCTCCTCCGCCGCGGTACTTCATTCTCCGGGCGGCGACTGATGTCTCGGCGGAGTAACGGCGTCCACAGCGGTACTTGCAACGGTTTGCGGTGCGGCGGTACGGAGTTTGGAGGAGTTCAAGTGACCGGTACGGAGACGATCTTTATACGTGATTTGGTTGTTTTATCCATATTTTTCCGCTTGAAGCATGCGACGTGTGTGGAGATTTGGGTAGAATGAGCATGTTTAAGGGGCTTTTTAATGAAAATGGTCATTTCTATGAAATGGGAATTAGTGTGTTTCAAATGGTAAATTAGATTCTCCTCTTCATCTTCTATTTTTGGGATTTGGGATAATTTTGGGGGAGAGGAAACCCCGTTTTGAACCAGATATTTGGCTCTAAATGGCGTTTGGCTAAGGCGACGCCATTTGAAATGTTGACGGGCTAGGGCGACGCCATTTAGGCCAGATTTGTCCCGGGAGCAGTTTCTGTGGGATTGAGTTCTGTTTTGAATGGCGTCTAGGGATAGTGACGTCATTCAAATGGCGGCTGCCAGGGACGACGTGTTTTAGGCCATATTATGAGACCGGTTTTCCTATGAACCAGTTTAGTGGTCTTGAATGACGTCGGCCATGGGCGACGCGATTCAAGACAGAACCTCATTAATTCATGCTACTAACATGTGTTTATATTATTAGATAGTTCGATTAAATGTATGCTTGAAATCGTACATCAAGACCGAGGATTTCTGTAAGATCGGAATCGCATTGTGTATGCGTATGTTTATGCGATTGTGGAGATAGAATGAATGTGGTTTGCGTTTGACACCTTGTGTCTGTGTGGGAGGGACGCGATGTCTATGTGGCATTGTTGCCGTACCGGTGTGGGAGGGGTACATGTTAGTGTTTCACTTATGACTGGGAGAAGCAGAACCACCTAGAGCTAGACAGGCCGGAGTAGCCAGTATACTATTCGAGGGGCTGCTGTTTGGTCCCAGCAGGTCGATGTTTTCCTAGTTTGTCGTGACAGTTTCCGGCGTGTTTCTTACTGTGGAGTCGGGTTTGGTACTGTTGGAGTTTACCCTTTCGCCACTGGACTTGATGTAACATGAGATATCGAGATTACGAGTGGTACCCTTCGCCCTTTGGCCTGATGTGACCTAGGAGGTTATGGTTATGGGTAGTCCCTATAGCTTCGGCTTGAGGGGGTTTCACCGGTCCCCAAGGTCCTCGTGAAGCGCCTAGGCCTGGCATTGAGGGAAGTCCGGTCGATAAGACAATGGTCTAGACTGCTTGTGTGCACACGTAACTGGGTGGTGGTGGTTCACTAATCCCAGTTAGTCCTAGTTTGACTCACTGCCTCACCCTATAGTGTCTGGAACATCGTAGGGGTAGACAGGCGTGGGTGTTGGTGGTGTTATGAGGCGCCGTTTATATGCGTTCGGCAGTGTGGTTTGTGTGTTCAGCCGGATCTTTGGTTACGAACTGTGGTGTTGAGTCGGGTTACTTAAATTACTTAGAAGTGTGCCTGTTGCATTACAGATGCATATGTCTCATATTGAAATTTGGGAACTGTGTTTATTGCTTTACTTAAATTGTCTTCATTTGGTATTACTGCACTTGTGGGTTTGTGTGTGGGAGGCGGGGATCGGGTGATCCCTACTGAGCCCAATTTTGGTGTGGCTCATTCCCTGCAGTTTTAGGTGTGGACTTCTCGGCTAGTGTTGGCGTGTGGTGTTCTCCTTGGTGTGCGGGCCAGCAGCTATCTCAGTTCCGGGGTATGCCCCGATGTTATTGTACTTTTCTTCTGCCTGTACTTATTTAATTCTTTAGACCATGTAATTATTGTTGGACTGTGTACGGATATTATTATTTTACTCCCTGCGCATTTGTAACTTCTTTGAAGTCTGTGAGATTGTTATATTTAGCCTTGTTTAACGCTTACTTCTCCAGACGTGTCATTTGAGATCCGGGTGTGAACCCGTAGATAATGATCCGATACCCATTTAGCAATTGAGTCTCCGATTATAAGGTGGCGGGTCGTTACAGCAGCGGTAGGATTTGATGTGCAATTCCAATACCTAGGCGTGGGGTGGGAGGGAGCAACATTAGACATGTTTATCCTAAATTGGACTTTAGATCAAGGTGATTTTAGTGTCCCTATTGAAAAGTACTATGTGGTGGACCTTAGATATGCGAATACCTATCGCTTCTTGGCACCTCACAAAGGAGAATGGTAATGTACAATAGTATCAAGGTCGAGGTAATGCACCTTATTGGAGCCCCAAGGACAAGTTTAATCACTGAATGAACAACTCCAAAACGTTGTAGAACATGTTTTTGGGACGTTGAAATGAGATTCAAGACTTTGAATAAGGGCAACATGTACCCATTTCGATCCCAACTGTGGATGGTAATTGCATGCTGTGTTGTTCACAATTTCATTCGACAACACTAAGGTAATGACTATTATTTCAATCAAGAAATACAGGAAGATGTTGCTGACATAGGGGACATGGCAGTAGATCCAAACCAATTTGCACTTGCAGATTAAGGCAAGGCTAGGAAAATCTCGAGGAATGGCATTACGGACAAGCTATGGGGTGCACGTTGATCCTATCTTACATTCTCCTTTTATTTATGTTATATCCTTGATCATGTTGTATAGTGTCATGTGTGTTTCGATGATATTTGCCTTTGTTTTCTATTTTTGTTATTTCTGAAATGTTGAGTCTGTTTGAGATGTTAAAGAAAATTATTTCACTTCAATGTAGGTGGGTTATAGACTCTTGACATGGATTTTAATGATCCACTTGATTGGCGAATAATATTGCAAAGGTCACTTCGAGGCAAATGGATGGACTGATAAGGGGTGGGAGCAATTTTAGCAATCATTTAATGATACATTCACTAAAAATCTTCCAATCACCCATTTTAAGCATCATTTAGATTTTGTTTTAAAAATCATTTTATCTAACTATTGAAGACCTTATAAAGGAGGTTGGATTCCGGTGAGATGACGATGCTAAGTGTTGGGTGTAGGTGCTTAGAATGACAGTGTGATTTAACATGAAAAATCTATGTTGTTTAGTACAAAATAAACCTATTAAAAACAGAAACTACGTGCAGTGATCGCCAGAAACTTTTAACTAAAAAGTTTCAAAAGAAGTTTTTGATCGCCTACCTGCTTAAACGCGGAAGATATTGAGTCCTTGATTCCCCTCCTTCAGCCGGCTGAAGAAAGAGAGCCCTTTCTTTGTTCTTTGTTCTTACTGTTGAATTTGAAGTTGAGGTTGAGGATCGTCCAGAAGTTTTTGTGACTTTGTGCTTGATTTATTCCTTTTGATTCTCTTGTTGTTGAGTGCAGCAGAAATAGAAAGAAAAGAAATGAAGAAAACAATGATGAGAACTTTAAGCAAGAATAGTATCTATTCTAATCATTGTGTTAAACATGCAATTAAACAGCAAACTTACTTGTTGAGTGGCTTTTGAAACCCCTTAATCAAATAGGTTTTGAAAAGAATGATGTTGTGGTGTGTGTTGCATGGAATGAATGATGAAGAATGTAGAACTAAATGAAATAAATGCAGAAAATAAAGACTTATGCCCAATGGTTGAATTCTTGAATGGATGAAGAATCTTGAAAGGACGCCGACTTCTGGAAATGGCAGCGCTTCGGCGTTCCGACGTTGTTGCTTCGATTTTCAACTTACTATCACTCAATGATAATCAACTCAAGATTACGCTTTACTTTTTTAACTCTTCAAGATGTAAGGTATTTATAGGCTTCTTTTGCGTCCGCGATTAACATAGAAAAATCTAAGATTTATCCATCTTAACCAACAGATAAATACATATTAATTTATCTTTATCTGTAATTATCTAAAACGCGTCCATATTGGCTGACGCCTTTCAGATTAATTAAGATAAGGATAAACATCCGGGAAAACTTATCTTTATCTGTATTAACTAAAACGCATCTACATGTGTAGACGTCTTTTACACTAATTAAGATAAGGATAAACATCCGGATGAGGAGTAGAAATAGCTTAGGAAACCTAAAACGCGTAAACTCTCACAGACGCCTTTTAGCTAATTAATCAATTGATTAAAATTCAAATTTAAACGTTAAAATAAGAATAAACTCTAAATGGCGTCCATACAGGTAGACGTCTTTTAGACTTCTTCATATCTTAACTGAAATTTGAGTTAAAATCAATTCAATTGATTAACTTAAACATGTCTGTTAAACCCGACACTCAAAAGATCAATAAAAATTAATCAATGATTAAATATCAGACCATTCTGATGCATTATTATATGATATGAAATTTACTCGAAATGATGTCAAAATTAGCGTGTCTACAGCTGCCTCACCTTGGCATCGTCTTTGCAAGGGAGTGAAATGGAATGGAATGTACTGAAAAGGTGATGCCAAGGTGTGATGAGACACGCTCTTAACATCACATGATTGGAATTTTTCTCGAAATCATCGATGAAGATAGCTCAAAGAGATCAATGGAATCAATCATGTCTGGATGAGGTAGACAAGGAAATAAAATAAGGTCGATCAACCTCCTCGGAGTGGGAAGTACCTCAGGTCGTAGACACTGTAGGTTTCATCACGGGGAGCGTTTGCTAGCCAATGTGGACGTGCTGCAGCCATGATGGATCTTAAAAGAAAACAAGAATATTGGATAAAGAATCCAATCAAGGATAGAATTCCAAGGATAGCTTCAAGCGAACCTCAAAGATAATCAAGATACTCAATTCAGAATGGAATATTTCATATCTTGTTAGAGTTATTTGATTTAATGGTCTGAAACTTAATCAGCAATCAATTCTTATCACAATGATTTCAAAGTCCTATATGATGCATGCTGGGCTAAAAGAAAAATATAAAGTCAAATAAAATATAAATTAATCAAGGATAATATTGCTAAATTGTCATTAATGAGTCAAGATACCAATTCTTGTAATCCAGTGCTTAGCCGAAGCTCGTTTATCCACGCACCGTTTCACAAAAGTGGAACCATCATCCTCACTAATTAACAATCCAACGGCCTATCCGTGCGATTAAGAATTCTCTGGAATTATCACTGTTTTTGTTGAAGGGGAACTCAAATTCCAGTTTCATCAAAACCACAAGGTCCTTGATATACTCTAATAAATACTTAATATATAGTAATGCAAATGATTTACATGGAAGAGTACAAGGATAGAAATAACTGTCTTTTTAGCTACGGTCGAGACTTCATAAACTCCACAGTGGGATCTTCTTGATATTTTGAATTCTCTGATTTCCTGCAATCAAAATCATTAATAATTCCAAACAAGTATTCAATTAAACCACAAAAACCACAGAATTTCGAGTAAATCATAGAAAAGCTAAAACGCGTCGTGTCGAGCAGACGCCATTCAATGTTAAAACACGGTAGTGCTCCTCGACGCCTTTTACTCACAGAAACATGTTTCTAGTTGTTCTCTATTCGAATTCCAACTCTCTTCATGCCTTGTGTCCTGTATATGACTTGAAACAAACAGGTTAAGTATCTGTTTAGGCTTAGCCCCTTGCCTGACCGAGTGAACAGTCGATCAATCTTTTCCTTGAGTAAATGGTCAAGGGGCATAGCCTTTATCAACAAAGGTAATGAGGATAATCAAACTTAAGCAAAAATGCAACATGCAAGCAAACAGATGCTTACTAAAAATAAAAGGAATGAGTCATGCCAAATGCAACAAACAGATGCTAAATGAAATATTTTTGTTATTTTGAAATATTCATTTTTGTTTGGGTTTTGAAATATATATATATTTTTTATTTTGGCATATGTATTTTTTTGGATTTTTTGACATATGTATTTTTTTGATTTTTAACATATGTATTTTTTTTGATTTTTGACATATGTATTTTTTTGGATTTTTGACTAAAAGATCAGCATGGTACTTAGATCAAAAGATTATATTCATTTATTAACATAATTCCCAAATTGTTCTTTAACAACTTAACTTAAAACCCATCGTATTTGAACTTGTGTTTCCATTCGTGATCCCATTTGATGATTTGACCCTTAGTCAATCTAAGCCATTCCTTAAGTTTGGAGTACACCTCTTTAGAAGGAAAAGATGAATAAGTTTAGAAAGCCCATGAGAAGGTTCCGGAGACTTAAAAAGATGTTCCCTTCCTACCCTAATATCCGTTGGGGTTCGGTCATTTTCTTCCGGGGTATTTATCGACCTTGCGTTCCCTTTCATTTCATTTCATGGCCTTGATGTAACGTTCGTAACGTGATGGCCTTTCGATTTGACATTTGGATTTTGCCTTTTTGCTTTTGTTTTTTCTATTCTTTTCTTTTTTTTTTCTTTGGGACGGATCTCCTCCTTTTTTTTATGACGGCCTCCTACTAAGATGGTGGGTATTCTTGGTAGTCTATTCTAAGCCTCGTTCCGACATCATGGGCCGAGTATAAAACATAATTTTTTGCTTTAAAATGAATGATTTGTACTTTACCCTTTCAGTCAAGCTTCGGTATTCTTTAGGACTTGGCATCTCTTGTTACTCACGAATCAAATGTGTCAGTGTGTGTAGTAATGTATTTGAAGTTAAGTTATCCAGACTAACAAAGAAATTTGAGGTTATAAACTTTTTGATTCCACTGGTCTTTGTACCATACTGATCGACTCTTTAACCTAAGGGTAGTATTTCTTAAGATGTAAGCCATTCCAGGGACGATTTATCTCTTCTCCTTCTGCATTAACAAGACGATAAGCATTACCAGGAAAAGCGTGCGATACAACATAAGGTCCTTTCCAGTTGGGTTGGAACTTAGAACGCAGACCACCAGGTTTTACAAAAATCCTTTTGACGACCATTTCACCGACTTTGAACTTACGTTCAATGACTTTCTTTTGATAAAAACGTGCTAGTCTGTTTTGATAAACTTTTGCATGATTAGCAGCTGACCATCTTTTCTCGTCTAAAAGTTCCAATTGAGCAAGGAGTGCTGAACGATGTTCATCAATGGAAAATTCCTTATTCAATTGTACTCTCAATGACGGTATGAGGATCTCATATGGAACTACCGCCCCCATTCCAAATGTTAAGGAATAAGGAGTTTGCCCAGTAGGCGTGCGGATTGAAGTTCGGTAGGCCCATAGAGCTTCAACCAATTTTTCTGGCCAGTCTGCGAATTTATTAGATTTGCACGTCTTTTTGATAATTTTTATCAAAGTCTTATTAGTTGCCTCTACTTGGCCATTGCCTTGCGGATAATAAGGAGATGAATGATGCAATGCAATTTTGTACCTGTTGCAGAGGTCCTTCAATTCTTGTGACACGAACTGCGGTCCGTTGTCGGTGACGATGGTGCTTGAAATTCCAAATCGGGTGATGATGTTCTTCATGATGAACTTGCAGACGGTTGATGCTTTGATCTCCACGTACGCTTCAGCTTCTGCCCACTTGGTGAAGTATTCCGTTGCCGTGAGAATGAAAGATTTCTGCTTGATGCCGGAATCTGGATTACCAAGGGGTCCAATAATGTCGAAAGCCCACATGGAGAAAGGCCATGGGGAAGAAACATGATGGAGTGAAGATGCAGGAGAATGAATTTTGTCGGCGTGAAGTTGACACTTAGCACACCTACGGACATATCCTACATAGTCTTCTTCCATAGTTGGCCAATAAAATCTTTGTCTAAGGATCTTCTTTGCTAGCATCTGTCCATTGACATGGCCACCACAAACTCCACTATGAGCTCCTTCCATAACCTTCTAAAGCTCATCTTCATCTAAACATCTCAGAAGAACTCCATCAAAACCTCTCTTGTACAGTGCTCCCCCAACTAGGGTATATCGTTGAGCAACTCTCCTGATAGCTCTCTTCTCCTCAGTTGTATCTTCCTCAGGATACGATTGATCTTCACAATATTTGGCAATTTCATAATACCATGTCTTCTGTTCATCATCCATCTCTTCTAACAGCTCCATTAACATGATTTCTCTCTTTTCCACGATATCTCCGTCTCTGACTTTCTTCAGCAATTTCTCTTTAATTCTAAGGAATGAAGGGTCTTTCACGGCGGGTGAAAGACGCCTATGAACTATGATTGATTCGGATTGCTTGCTGATTGGAAAATCGAGAGAAGATGCTAATGAAGCTAGAGCGTCAGCTAAGATGTTTTGATTCCTAGGGACATGGACAAAGATCAATTTCGTGAAAAGCTTTGAGTAAGCAGAAGTAAGTTCTTGGTAAGGCTTGAGCTTGGGATCAAGAGTTCGATACTTGGTCAGCACTTGGCGAAGAATTAGTTGGCTATCACCCACAATCCTGAGTTTAGTGGCACCATGGAAATGAGCAGCCTCGAGGCCAACAAGAAGTGCCTCGTATTCAGCTATATTGTTGGTGACTGGAAAATCAAGCTGAAAGGCTTGTGAAATGGTGACACCTTCAGGTGATAACAGAACAATACCGATCCCCTTTCTATGAGAATTCAGAGCTCCGTCAAAATGCAGAGTCCACATATCATCTCTGATCTGATTTACGGACATCAGTTCCTCATCCGAAAACTCTGATCGTATTGGATCAAATCGAGGAAGGGGATGATGAGCGAGATGTTCTGCTATGGCATAGCCCTTGATCGCTTTCTACTGAATATAAATGATATCGAATTGAGATAGAAAGCTTTGCCATCGCGCTAACCTATCAGTAAGGACAGATTTCTCCAGAAGAAATTTGATCGGATTCATCCTAGCGATGAGATGGACTTCATGGGCCAGAAAATAATGCTTTAATTTCTGCACAACCCAGACCAATGCTGCACATGTTTTCTCCATCGCTGTATATCTCTGTTCAGCGGGGTTGAGAAGTTTAGAGAGATAGTAGGCTGCCCTCTCTTTTCCTTCTTCATCCTCTTGTGCTAGGACAGCCCCCACTGCATCATCCAGGACTGAAATGTAAAGTATCATTGGTTTGCCTGGAGATGGTGGTCTCAAGACAGGAGGACTTGCTAAATAGTTCTTTAATCCATCGAATGCCTCCTGACACTTATCGTCCCAATCAAATTTGACTCCCGGCTTGGTAAGCTCGTAAAACGGCTTACACCTTTGTGAGTGCTGGGAGACAAAACGACGAATAAATTGTAACCTCCCGATTAATCCTCTTAACTCCTTCAAGTTTTTGGGAGGTGGCATTTCTCTAATAGCCTTCGCCTTATTGGGATCGATCTCAATTCTCCGTTTGCTGACGATAAATCTAAGTAATTTTCCTGAAGATACCCCGAATACACACTTCTTGGGGTTCATCTTTAACTGATACTCTCTCGATCTCTCTAATACCTTTGCCAAAACTTTGGCGTGTTCAGCCTTTGTCTTAGATTTAACCAATAAATCATCCACATACACTTCCAGATCTATGTGCATCATGTCATGAAATATTGCCATCATAGCCCTCTGATAAGTGGCTCCAACATTCTTCAATCCAAATGGCATGACGACATAATAGTATGTTCCCCAAGGTGTAGTGAATGACGTTTTCTCTTGATCTTCTTCTGCTAGCTTAATCTGATTATACCCTAAAAATCCGTCCATAAACGATAAAGTTTCATAGCCAGCAATGTTATCGATGAGTACATCCATATGAGGCAATGGAAAATCATCTTTAGGCACGTCCGGTTCAGATCGCGGAAGTCAATGCAAATTCTGACCTTCCCGTCCTTCTTCATAACAGAGACTATGTTAGCCACCTATTGTGGATAAAGGACAACTCTAATAAATTTGGCTTTTTGCAATTTGTCGACTTCTTCCTTCATCTTTAGAGCCATTTGGGGGTGGAATCGCCTTAATTTCTACTTGACCGGGCTAGCTCCTTCTTTTAACGTCAATCTGTGTTCAACTAAAGAAGAGTCTAATCCTAGCATGTCTTCATAACTCCAGGCGAAAGTGTCCTTATAGTCCTTAAGTACTTGTACCATTGCCTTCTCATCCTCTGTAGAAAGATTTTTGCTGACGAGGACAACCTTAGGTTCGTCTTCAGTCCCTAAATTGATTTCTTTGGTGGGCTCTTCTACGGCAGCTGAGGGTTCATCGAATCTCTTCACTCCACTGGCATATGCCTTAGCTGCGTCCTCGTCATCTTCCTCATTTTCAATAATGGGGTCCTTTTCATGTACTAACTCATATACCCCATACCCATCATTGACTGACTCATCATTCATACAGTCTTCTGGCATCTGGATTGGATTTTCTAAAAATTGAGGGATTAAAGAGCAAGAAAAGCATTTATCAGCTAAGTCCTGGAGGTATCTATCTGGAATTCGCCTACCCTTAGGCTTCCTAGACTTCCTAACCTGCCTAAAACTAGACTGCCTAACTTCACTAAACTCCCTATTATAACCTAATGAAGATGAAGCATGATAGAAAATCCTGGGATACAAGTGGAAATACAGGGGAATCCTCCCGTGGGGAGGGACAGAGTAGATCTAAGAGAGAATCTTGACCGAAGGACCCGTGCGACAGGGTGTGATCGGACAAGTAAGATGTTTCCTCGATAAGGATCTGAGAAGAATTTGTGGTAAAATTGGCGTTTTTTTTTTGATATAAGAGGAATTAAACATGAAACAGGAGTGAATACAAATAAAAGGAGAATCAGATGGAGGAAGTGGCACCAAGGCCAGAGGATTAGGGGGATCATATAGCAATATGTCCCAGATCAAATCATACATCCTCTCTGGATCGAGAGGAGGTTGTGGAATAAGGTCCCTAGGGGACAGAGTAATCATAACGGGCGGAGCCCGTGGAATATCTTCAATAATGACCCGCGACCAAGTCGGGGTCAAGAGTAGGGTACGAAACAGAGTATGGAGCATGAAGACATGGGAAGGATATGTCCCCCTCCAGAGCAGATCTGTAGTGTAACCAGCTTCATTGGGGTCATCTGGCTCCCCTTCGTCTCTTCAGACAGCAATATCCGCTTATCAAAGATGGTACCAGGGCTTTCAATCAGGTCATCAATCTGCGGCGGCCATTTGGGTTCTGCAGGATCTAGGAACAATCTGTTCAGTGCAATGTAAAGGTCTCTCAGATCGAACCACCTGTACCATTCGCATTCAGGATCATGAAATTTTCTCCTTTTCATAGGCCGCAGAGCCTCCAAGGATTGGTACGTAAGTAGTTCTGAGCAATGCCTGGCCAAGTCCTCCCATATATATCATGGAAGTCAAAACACGAAGTAATGACCACCGTGTTGTCGTGGCTAAGTATGGGCCCCTTCACAAAGTGTGTATACATGGTCCATGTTAGGGGATCTTGGCCTTCCTTGGGTGGTGTAGACATTGTCTCCCAGATTTTTCGACCTTCTTCAATCTATGCTTGCTGAACCAAATCTTGCTTCAGTCTTCTTGGCCTATAGCCCAGACCACTTCCAGGTGCTGCTCGATGATTTTTAACAGGAGTAGTCCTGCCTTGCAACTGTGTGCCCAGACCTTTCCCAGGCTCATAGCCGTTCTTCATCATAATTCTCCATCCTGGGGAACTTATGCACTTCCCCCTTTTTATGGCATTTAACGGGTATGGAGAAATAGTGGCGGCTTTTAGAGGATCAGCCACTGGATGGTAGACCTGTAATACCGACAGAAAAGGTTGTCAGCCAAGTAAAGCAGTAGATTTAACATTCAAGGTATGAGCAGCAGCAAGGATCGGCATGCTCGTTACTTTAATAATTCGTCCTTTGAAAGGGAATTTGAGACATTGGTGATTCGTAGAAGGAATCGCCTCAAGAGTTTTGATATAAGGACGACCCAAAATGGCATTTATAGAAGGGTTGATTTCCAGAATGTGAAATTCGACCTCTGCATGACTTACAGGGCCTAGCTCCACCTTCAAATAAACCATTCCCAGAGGGGAACGGGTAGAATTGTCATATGCTGTCACAGAGATGGGGCTAGGCAGCCATTTTTCTTTGGGCACACCGCACAGCTCCAGGGTCTTCAGAGGTAAAACATTGATCGAAGCCCCTGTATCAACCAGGCATGCATCCACGGCCTTCTTACAAATGTTGACCGTGATGCTCAGAGCCATGCTTCTGGCTGCTGGCGGTGCTAGTTCCGATGTATGAAATGTAATGGAGGGCTGATCCCCCTGAGGAACTAGTAGTGCTGCAATTTTTTCTACCGGCACGTCCTCGTTGACCATCACCTTCTGTAGATATTCCATTAAGGCTTCTTGGTGACTCTTCGATCTCTTGATCAATTCAAGTATGGAGATCCGTGCCGGTGTCCGATCCAAATGTTTCAACAAATCATATTGAGTGCCTGGTGCACTCTCTTCATTATGGGCTTCCTCAGTCGGCTGTGATGGGCCGTCTCTAACTGTGGACTGAGGAAAGACTTTGTTGAAAATCCTTCCACTTCGGAGTGCATGTTCCTCAACCGTGGAGGATCCGGGTGACACCTCAAGTACCGCAGGGTTGGATGGTGCGGATGATGTAGAGGGCTGGTATGTAGGTGATGGCGTAGGGTTAGGTGGTGATGGCGCGGTGCGGATTAAAGGCCTAGAGGGTTGGATGGTGGATGGGTAAGTGGTTGGTGAAGTGGGGAATGGTACGCGTAATAGCGGTCTGGATGGTAAGGGGGTATCTGGATAGGTGGTAGTGTAGCGGGTGAAGTAGGGAATGGTACGCGGAGTAATGGTCTGGATGGTAGGAGGGGCGCATAGTTGGTTTGCGGTGGGTTATATGATGGAGGCGTAGGAGTGTGGGGCGTAATGGGATTAAGGAAGGCGGGTGGTGGTAATGGGTTATTGGTGGCAGGTGTCGGTAGAGGGGTGATGGTAATGGGTTGTGGCCTGGGTATGTGGAGGGTACGGCGTGGTGGTCGTTCTGCGGTACTTGGAATATGACCCGTCGAATAGAGAGAGGAAGAGTCCTCTATTCTCCATTGTTGCCCACGGTCAGCCTCAGACTGGCTGTTTGTCAAGATAGGGGCCACTTGGTTTTGGTTCTGGTGCTCTGGGAGTGGATTCTGCACTATGCCCATGTTGGGTGGTGGTGCTGCTTGTGCTGGTGGTCTTGCTTGCTGCTGCTGCTGCTGTGGTCTTCTCGCCTTCAGGGCTGATATATACTTTTTCATCTCTTCCCAGTCTATGCCGCCCTGCTCGTTGAGATCATGAATGTAATCTCTAAACTGGAAGCAGGTGTCGATGGTATGCCCAGGTTGCCTATGGAAATAGCAATACCTGGACGTGTCGGCATTTTGAGGCCAGACGGCCTTTTCCCTTGGCAAAACTAAGGCATTAGCTGCCATTAGAGCACTGAAGATATCTGCCAAGGATTCTGGGAGGGCCGGGTATTCTGCCCTTTTAGGGCCTGGAGGTATTCTCTGCTGATTATAGTCAGCAGGAGGAGGGACATTATGGTATGCCGGCGGTGCGCGCGGCTGATATTGCTGTTGTTGGGGTTGCTGGTACTGTTGTTGCCGTTGCAGCGGCTGCTGTAGCTGTTGCTGTTGCTGGTTCTGGTTCGGCTGCTGGGGCCGTTGATATTGTTGCTGATAATGGGGGTTCTGCTGCTGCCTGTACCCCTGCTGGTTCGGTTGCGGTGGCCTCTGGTACTGTTGCTGGTTCCTCACGAACTGGGGCGAATTATTGTTCATGCTACTAACTTGCTCGTGAGAGAGCGTGCCCTCAGTAGTCGGACCTGTGCTGGGAGAGTTTGGCACTGCAGGCTTCCGAGTTGGAGGCCTACTAGGTCTGTGAGGATCAAAGACGCTAGAGAACGTAGCGTCCTTGAAGGCATTCTGGCAATACCGTGCTCTTTCATGGAGCTCTGCCATGTTGGTCAGATTGTTCAAGGAGAGGACTAGCTTGAACTGGGACGTGGCATTAGAAATTAACATCTTCACTTGCTCAGATTCGGACAAGTGATCCTTCACCTTTTCGGCCAGGCCCCGCCACCTGTCAGCAAAACTGACAAACTCCTCATCAGGTTTCATCTTTTCTGCTATGAGGTCAGTGATGGACAAGGAGGGTGCAACTCTGTCTTGGTACCGTTGAATGAATTTACGAGAGACGATATCGTAGTCCTCTACTTCGGAGGGTTCCAAGGAAAAGAACCACTCAAGGACTGGTCCCCCTATAGATCTCCTGAACAAAAAGGCCAACGACCTCTTGTCGTTCTACCAGAAAGACGATTCGTACATAAACTCCTTCAGATGTGTGAAGGGGTTACCAGTACCGTTGTACTTCCGGTACACTGGCATCTCAGAGGGTGGTAGGTGGAATACCGGCAGGCTCGGCAAATTGATATCTGGCGCAGCTTTAACCCCCATCATCTTCTGGAGGTTATTAAATTGCTCATCCCTGCGCTCCATTTTGGCCAGCAATGCTTGCGTGGTCAGATCTGCCTGGGGAGGAGGAGGAGGCGGAGGTACTTGATAGGCCTGCTGCTTAGAGTACGTTGGACAGGGGGGACAATAAAGAGGAGGTCCGGCAGAGCTTCCGCCATGCCCGAGGGCATTTTGATAAGCAGACGTTTGCGGTCTAGCCGGTTGCCTAGAGGATGAAAGCTGCGGCCCAGCTGGCCGAGAAGTGACATGAAGGCCTTCCATGGCCTGATGGATGTAAGGAGGGTGAAGAGGAGGTTGTTGAGCAACAACAGGGGGAGCCACAGGGTTCGGCTCAGCAGGCTGCACGGGTGCCTTCCACTTCAGAATAGACTGGATCGCCTCGAACTGCTGAGGGTCCAGACGGGAGGCAAGAACTCCCAAAGCGTTGACGAGATCCACAGGATCATAGGATGAGGGATCATTCTAATTCATGTCCCCCTCAAGATTGGGATTAGGAATCGCATATTCATGCGGGGGAAGATCACGATATCGATCATGGGGATGAAAAAGAGGTGTCCGGACATTCCCATCTTGTCGATAGGGAATGGGGACAGAATTACGAGAGGCATCAGCATCTCTCCCGTTCTCATAGTTGTAGTCCGAATCGCGAGGGGCATTAGCATCTCCCTCGTAGTTGATGATGGCGTCTTGAGCTATACTCAAGTCCCTTCCTGATCGCAGCAGCATGATGCTATATTCCTTTTTTCAAAGATTTGACAAACAAGTTGCACAGAGATTAATCAAACAAGTGGATGCTTAACGTGATTTTAAGGTTCCTTGTTGAGTTATTTGAATTGGATTAAACCACAAATTCGCTCAGGGAAAGGATCCTAGTTTCAGTTCAATTTCCACCGTTATTCTCTAGGGCTTTCTCTCACAACGTTTTTAGAATCTAGCCGGGACTTCAATTGGTACAACCAGCCCGATGATCAAGGAGGAATACCTTGATTTTGGGGACTTATGGAGGCCTTAACGTCAACTTCTCTAGTCTGATCAAGGGACTGTAGACACGCTAATTTTGACGTCATTTCGAGTAAATTTTATATCACACAATAATGCCTCAGGATAGTCTGATAATTAATCATTAATTAATTTTTATTAATCTTTTTGAGTGTCGGGTTTAACAGATGTGTTTAAGTTAATCAATTGAATTGATTTTAGTTCAATTTGAGTTAAAATATGAAGAATTCTAAAAGACGTCGACTCACGTGGACGCCATTTATAGTTTATTCCTGTTTTAACGATTAAATTTGAATTTTAATTAATTGATTTATTAACTAAAAGGCGTCTGGAAAGGTCGACGCGTTTTATGTTTCCTAAATGGTTTCTACTTCTCCTCCGGATGTTTATCCTTATCTTAATTAGTATAAAAGACGTCTACACAGGTGGACGCTTTTTACCTAATAAAGATAAAGATAAGTTTTCCCGGATGTTTATCCTTATCTTAATTAGTCTAAAAGACGTCTACACAGGTGGACGCGTTTTGCCTAATAAAGATAAAGATAAGTTTTCCCGGATATTTATCCTTATCTTAATTAATCTGAAAGGCGTCAGCCAAGATGGACGCGTTTTAGATAATTACAGATAAAGATGAATTAATCAGTAATTATCTGTCGGTTAAGATGGATAAATTCGGAGTTTTCAAATGTTAATCGCGAACGCAAGAAATGCCTATAAATACCCTGCATGTTAAAAAAAGAGAGAACAAAATTAAGTTGAGTTGAGCCATAGCGTTATAGCGAGTTGAAGATCGGAGCAACAACGTCGTAACGCCGGAGCGCTGCCATTTCCAGAAGTCGGCGTCCTTTCAAGATCTTCATCCTTTCAAGAGCTTCAACCAACTGGGCATAAGTTTTTCATTACTGCATTCATTTCATTAGTTTTATTTTTTCATATTCACTTCATGCAAACACACACCACAGCATAATCTTTCAAAAAAAACCTACTTGATTTAAGGGGTTTCAAAGCCATTAAAACAAGTGAGTTTGCTGTTTTAAATATGCTTAACATCATGATTAGTTCAGATACTACTTCTACTTAAATTCTCATCATAGTTCTTCATTTTTTTGTTTTTGTCTCTGCTGCACTCAACAACAACAACAAGAGATCAAAAGGGGGGAATCAAGCACAATTTCTGGACGATCCTCAACCTCAAATTCCACAGCAAGAACAAAGAACAAAGAAAGGGCTCTCTTTCTTCAGCCGGCTGAGGAAGGGGAACCAAGGACTCAATCTTCCGCGTTTGAAAGGTAGGCGATCATACTGTCTTTTGAAACTTTTAAGTTAAAAGTTTTTGGCGATCACTGCACTTTAGTTGCTGTTTTTAATAGGTTAGTTTACACCTAAACAACATAGATATTTCATGTTAATCACACGGTCATTCTAAGCACCTACAGCTTTTTTGGCGATCACGGTGGGACTTGGTCTCGCCATCTTTTAGTTTCTTTTTGTTCTTTCTATCATCATATCGGGCACCCACGGTGCACCATTGGTGTCTCTGGACACGTCCTCACCAATTGGTGAGTGTTTAGTTTAATTGATTTCCCTCGTGCACCACGTGCACACCCCAGTGGCAAGATCTTGCCCCCCCCCTTGATTAACTCAAAAAGCTGTTTTTGTGATAAAAATGATGTGTGATTGATTGTTTTTCTAGTTGTTTAGTTAGTAAACCATCCTGTTTAAAATCTGGAACTAAAAAAATTTGCATGAGTCGATTGTTTACTGCTTTTCATCTTGTTTAAGGAGGATTCAACCCAGAAAATCCTCCTGGAAAATTGCTTCTGCGAACTGACAAGCGTCCAGGATAGCTGACGCGTTTCAAAACCGCGTCAACACACCTAGACGCCTTTCAGGCTTCACAGTTTCTCTGCTCTCTGCATCTGCTTCTGCGAAAAATTAAGTTCTGTTTTGAATAGCGTCGACTACCATCGACGCGATTCAGACAGTTTCTTAATTTTTTTCAGTTTCCAGATTTTTGTGTTTTGAGTGCTAGCTACCCATTACTTACTAAGCATTAGAGGCCGTCCAGGCCACAGGACATACGCATTGAGGCTAATACCCTCATCTTCTTAGGAACACATTACTCGACGTCAGCAACTCTCTCTGATTGGGTTGGTCCCTTGATCAGACTAGAGAAGTTGACGTTGAGACCTCCATAAGTCCCCAAAATCAAGGTATTCCTCCTTGATCATCGGGCTGGTTGTACCAATTGAAGTCCCGGTTAGATTCTGAAAGCGTTGTGAGAGAAAGCCCTAGAGAATAACGGTGGAAATCGAACTGAAACTAGGACCCTTTCCCTGAGCGAAATTGTGGTTTAATCCAATTCAAATAACTCAACAAGGAATCCTAAAATCACGTTAAGCATCCACTTGTTTGATTAATCTCTGTACAACTTGTTTGATTAAATCTTTGAAAAGGGAATCTAACATCATGTTGCTACGATCAGGTAGGGACTTGAGTGTGGCTCCAGATGCCATGATTAATTACGAGGGAGATGCTAATGCCCCTCGGAATTCTGAGTACAACTATGAGAGTAGGAGAGATGCTGATGCCTCCCGTAGTTCTATCCCCATTCCGTATCGTCTAGATGGGAATGTTCGGACACCTCTTTTGCCTCCACGTGATCAATATCCTGATCCTCTTCCGCATGAATATGCGATCCCTAATCCTGATCTTGAGGGGGACATGAACCAGAATGATCCCTCATCCTCTGATCCTACGGATCTCATCAATGCTCTGGGAGTTCTTGCCTCCCGACTGGACCCTCAGCAGTTCGAGGCGATCCAATCTATTTTGAAGGGGAAGGCACCTATGCAGCCTGCCGAGCCGAACCCTGTGGCTCCCCCTGCTGTTCCTCAGCAACCTTCTTTTCCTCCTCCTTATATCCATCGGGCCGTGGAGGGCCTTCATATTACTTCTCGGCCAGCTGGGCCGCAGCTTTCATCATCTAGGCAACCGGCTAGACCGCAAACGCCTACTTATCAAAATGCCCTCGGGCATGGCGGAAGCGCTGCCGGACCTCCCCTCTATTGTCCACCCTGTCCAACGTACTCTAGGCAGCAGGCCTACCAAGTACCTCCTCCTCCTCCTCCTCCTCAAGCAGATCTGACCACGCAAACGCTGTTGGCCAAAATGGAGCGTATGGATGAGCAATTTAATAACCTCCAGAAAATGATGGGGGTCAGAGCTGTACCAGAGATCAGTCTACCGAGTCTGCCAGTATTCCATCTGCCACCCTCTGAAATGCCAGTGTACCGAAAGTACAACGGTACTGGTAACCCCTTCACACACCTGAAGGAGTTCATGTATGAATCCTCTTTCTGGCAGAACGACAAGAGGTCGTTGGCCATCTTGTTCAGGAGATCTCTAGAGGGACCAGCCCTCGAGTGGTTCTTTTCCCTGGAACCCTCAGAAGTAGAAGATTACGGTATCGTTTCACGCAAATTCATTCAACGATACCAGGACAGAGTTGCACCCTCCTTGTCTATCACGGACCTCATTGCAGAAAAGATGAAACCGGATGAGGAGTTTGTCAGTTTTGCTGACAGGTGGCGGGGTCTGGCTGAAAAGGTGAAGGATCACTTGTCCGAATCTGAACAAGTGAAAATGTTAATTTCTAATGCCACGCCCCATTTTAAGCTCGTCCTCTCCTTGAACAATTTGACTAACATGGCAGAGCTCTATGAAAGAGCACGGTACTGCCAGAATGCTTTCAAGGACGCTACATTCTCTAGCGTCTTTGATCCTCATAGACCTAGCAGACCTCCGCCTCGGAAGCCTGCAGTGCCGAATTCTCCCAGCACAGGTCCGACTACTGAGGGCACGCTCTCTCATGAGCAAGTGAGTACCATGAACAATAACTCGCCCCAGTTCGTGAGGAGTCAGCAGCAGTACCAGAGGCCACAGCAGCAAGGGTACAGACAGCAGCATAACCCCCAGTACCAACAGCAGTATCAACGGCCCCAGCAGCCGAATCAGAATCAAAACCAGCAACAGCTACAGCAACAGCCGCAACGGCAACAACAGTACCAGCAACCCCAGCAGCAGCAGTATCAGCAACAACAACAGCCACAGTACCAGCCGCGCGCACCGCCGGCGTACCACAATGTCCCTCCTCCTGGTGATTACAACCAGCAGAGGAGACCTCCAGGCCCGAAGAGGGCAGAATACCCGGCTCTCCCAGAATCCTTGGCCGATATCTTCAGTGCTTTAATGGCGGCCAATGCCTTAGTTTTGCCAAGGGAAAAGGCCGTCTGGCCTCAAAATGCCGATACGTCCAGGTATTGCTACTTCCATAGGCAACCTGGGCATACCATTGACACCTGCTTCCAATTCAGAGATTATATTCATGATCTCAACGAGCAGGGCGGCATAGACTGGGAGGAAATGAAGAAATACATAACAGCCCTGAAGGCGAGGAGACCGCAACAGCAGCAGCAGCAGCAGCAAGCAAGACCACCAGCACAAGCAGCAGCACCACCCAACATGGGCATAGTGCAGAATCCGCTCCCGGAGCACCAGAATCAGAACCAGGTTGCTCCCATTCTAACGAACAGCCAGTCTGAGGCTGGTCGTGGGCAACAATGGAGGATAGAGGACTCTTCCTCTCTCTACTCAACGGGTCACGTTCAAAGTACCGCAGAGCGACTACCACGCCGCACCATCCACATACCCAGACCACAACCCGTCACCATCACCCCTCTACCCACACCCACATATCATTCGCCCGCATCCAATAACCCACTACCACTACCCACCTTCCTTAGACCCATTGCGCCCCGCACTCCTACGCCTCCATCATATACCCCTCCGCAAACCAATAACGCGCCCCTTTTACCATCTAGGCCATTACTACGCATACCATTTCTTACTTCACCCGCTACCACTACCACCTACCCAGATATGCCCCAACCATCCAAACCGTTACTACGCGTACCATTCCCCACTTCGCCAACCACTTACCCATCTACCATCCAACCATCTAGGTCTTTAATCCGCACCGCGCCATCACCATCACCATCTAACCCAACGCCACCACCTACGCATCAACCCTCCGCACCGCTTACGCCACCCAACTCTGCGGTACTCAAGGTGTCACCCGGATCCTCCACGGTCGAGGAACATGCGCTCCGGAGTGGAAGGATTTTCAACAAGGTCTTTCCTCAGTCCACAGTCAGAGACGGCCCATCACAGCCGATTGAGGAAGCCCATAATGAAGAGAGTGCACCAGGCACTCAATATGACTTGTTGAAACATCTGGACAAAACACCGGCACGGATCACTGTACTGGAATTGATTAAAAGGTCCAAGATTCACCAAGAAGCTTTAATGGAATACCTACAGAAGGTGATGGTCAATGAAGACGTGCCGGTAGAGAAGATTGCAGCACTACTAGTTCCTCAGGGGGATCAGCCCTCAATTACATTTCACACATCGGAACTAGCACCGCCAGCCGCTAGAACCATGGCTCTGAGCATCACGGTCAATATCTGCAAAAAGGCCGTGGATGCATGCCTGGTTGATACAGGGGCTTCAATTAATGTTTTACCTCCGAAGACCCTGGAGCTATGCGGTGTACCCAAGGAGAAATGGCTGCCTAGCCCCATCTCAGTTACGGCATATGACAATTCTACCCGTTCCCCTCTGGGAATGGTTTATTTAAAGGTGGAGCTAGGTCCAGTAAGTCATGCAGAGGTTGAATTTCATATTCTAGAAATCGACCCTTCCATAAATGCCATTCTGGGACGTCCTTATATCAAAACTCTTGAGGCGATTCCTTCTACGAATCACCAATGCCTCAAATTCCCTTATAAAGGACGAATTATTAAAGTGACGAGCATGCCGATCCTTGCTGCTGCTCATACATTGAATATTAAGTCTGCTGTTTTACCTGGCCGACAACCTTTTCTGTCGGTATTACAGGTCTACCGTCCAGTGGCTGATCCTTTGAAAGCCGCTACCATTTCTCCGTGCCCATTAAATGCTATCAAAAGGGGGAAGTGCATGAGTACCCCGGGATGGAGAATCATGATGAAGAACGGCTACAAGCCTGGGAAAGGTCTGGTCACACAGTTGCAAGGCAGGACCACTCATGTTAAAGATCATCGGGCAGTACCTGGAAGCGGTCTGGGCTATAGGCCAATGAAACTGAAGCAAGACAGGGTTCAGCAAGAAGATGGTCAAGAAATCTTGGAAACAATGTCCACACCATTGAAAGAAGGCCGAGATCCCTTAACATGGACTCTATATACACATTTTGTGAAAGGGCCCATACTTAGTCACGACAACACGGTGGTCATTACTTCCTGTTTTGACTTCCATGACATATATGGGAGGGACTTGGCCAGACATTGTTCCGAACTACTTACATACCAATCCTTGGAGGCTCTGCGGCCTATGAAGAGGAGGAAATTCCATGACCCTGAATGCGAATGGTACAGATGGTTCGACCTGAGGGACCTATACATAGCACTGAACAGACTATTCCTGGATCCTGCAGAACCCAAGTGGCCACCGCGGATTGACGAGCTAATTGAGAGCCCTGGCGCAATCTTTGACAAGCGGATACTGCTGTCCGAACAAACTGATGAAGGGGAGCCAGATGACCCCTATGAAGCTGGTTACACAACAGATCTGCTATGGAGGGGGACATATCCTTCACATGTCTTCATGCTCCATACTCTTTTTCGTACACTACTCTTGACCCCGACTTGGTCGCGGGTCATAATTGAAGATATTCCACGGGCTCCGCCCATTATGATAACTCTGTCCCCTCGGGACTTTATTCCACAATCTCCTCTCGACCTAGAGAGGATGTATGATCTGATCTGGGACATATTGCTATATGATCCCCCTAATCCTCTGGCCTTGGTGCCGCTTCCTCCGTCCGATTCTCCTCTCATTTGTATTCATTCTTGCTTTATGTTTAATTCTTTCATTGTCCAAAAAAAAACGCCAATTTGGCAACAAATTCTTCCCAAATCATTATCGAGGAAACATCTTACTTGTCCGATTACACCCCATCGCGCGGGTCCGTCGGTCAAGATTCTCTCCTAGATCTACTCTGTCCCTCCCCACGGGAGGATTCACCTGTATTTCCACTTGTGTCCCAGGATTTTCATCCTGCTTCATCTTCATTAGGTTATGATAGACAGTTTAGTGAAGTTAAGGAGTCTAGTTTTAGGCAGGTTAGTCAGGTTAGGAAGTCTAGGAAGCCTAAGGGTAGGCAAATTCCAGAAAGATACCTCCAGGATTTGGCTGATAAATGTTCCTTTTGCTCTTTAATCCCTCAGCTTTTAGAAGATCCAATTCAGATGCCAGAAGATTGTACAGATGATGAGTCGGTCAATGATGGGTACGGGGTATATGAGTTAGTACATGAAACGGACCCCATTGTTGAAGATGAGGAAGATGATGAGGACGCAGCTGAGGCATATGCCAGTGGAGTGAAGAGATTTGATGAACCTTCAGCGGCCGTAGAAGAGCCCACCAAAGAAATAAACTTAGGGACTGAAGACGAACCTAAGGTTGTCCTCGTCAGTAAAAATCTTTCTGCAGAGGATGAAAAGGCAATGATACAAGTGCTTAAGGATTATAAGGACACTTTCGCCTGGAGTTATGAGGATATGCCGGGGTTAGACTCATCTTTAGTTGAACACAGGTTAACATTAAAAGATGGAGCTAGTCCGGTCAAGCAGAAATTAAGGCGATTCCACCCACAAATGACTTTAAAGATGAAGGAAGAAGTCGATAAATTACACAAAGCCAAATTCATTAGAGTTGTCCTTTATCCGCAATGGGTGGCCAATATAGTCCCGGTTATGAAAAAGGACGGGAAGGTCAGAATTTGCATTGACTTCCGCGATCTGAACCGGGCATGTCCTAAAGACGATTTTCCATTGCCTCATATTGATGTACTCATCGATAACACTGCTGGCTATGAGACGTTATCGTTCATGGATGGATTTTCAGGATATAACCAGATTAAGCTGGCAGAAGAGGATCAAGAAAAGACTTCATTCACAACACCTTGGGGAACATATTGTTATGTCGTCATGCCATTTGGATTGAAGAACGCTGGAGCCACTTATCAAAGGGCTATGATGGCAATATTTCATGACATGATGCATATAGATTTGGAAGTGTATGTGGATGATTTATTGGTTAAGTCTAAAACGAAGGCTGAGCATGCCAAAGTTTTGGCAAGGGTATTAGAGAGATCGAGAGAATATCAGTTGAAGATGAACCCCAAGAAATGTGTATTCGGAGTATCTTCAGGGAAATTGCTTGGATTCATTGTCAGCAAACGGGGAATTGAGATCGATCCCAATAAGGGGAAGGCTATCAGAGAAATGCCACCTCCCAAAAACTTTAAAGAGTTAAGAGGATTAATCGGGAGGTTACAATTTATTCGCCGTTTTGTCTCCCAGCACTCACAAAGGTGTAAGCCGTTTTACGAGCTTACCAAGCCAGGAGTCAAATTCAATTGGGACGATAAGTGTCAGGAGGCATTTGATGGATTAAAGGACTATTTGGCAAGTCTTCCTGTTTTGAGACCACCATCTCCAGGCAAACCATTGATACTTTATATTTCTGTCCTGGATGATGCAGTGGGGGCTGTCTTAGCACAAGAGGATGAAGAAGGAAAAGAGAGGGCAGCCTACTATCTCTCTAAACTTCTCAACCCCGCTGAACAGAGATACACGGCGATGGAGAAAACATGTGCAGCATTGGTTTGGGTTGTTCAGAAATTAAAGCATTACTTTCTGGCCCATGAAGTCCATCTCATCGCTAGGATGAATCCGATTAAGTTCCTTCTGGAGAAATATGTTCTTACTGATAGGTTAGCGCGATGGCAAAGCTCTCTATCTCAATTCGATATCATTTACATTCAACAGAAAGCGATCAAGGGCTATGCCATAGCAGAACATCTCGCTCATCATCCCCTTCCTCGATTTGATCCAGTGCGATCAGAGTTTCCGGATGAGGAACTGATGTCCGTAAATCAAATCAGAGATGATATGTGGACTCTGCATTTTGACGGAGCTCTGAATTCTCATGGAAAGGGTATCGGAATCGTTTTGTTATCACCTGAAGGTGTCACCATTCCACAAGCCTTTCAGCTTGATTTTCCAGTCACCAATAACATAGCTGAATACGAGGCACTTCTTGCTGGTCTCGAGGCTGCTCATTTCCATGGTGCAACCAAACTCAGGATTGTAGGTGATAGCCAATTAATTCTTCACCAAGTGCTGACCAAGTATCGAACTCTTGATCCCAAGCTCAAGCCATATCAAGAACTTACTTCTGCTTACTCAAAGCTTTTCACAAAATTGATCTTTGTCCATGTCCCTAGAAATCAAAACATCCTAGCTGACGCTCTAGCTTCACTTGCATCTTCTCTTGATATTCCTATCAGCAAGCAATCTGAATCGATCATAGTTCATAGGCGTCTTTCACCCGCCGTGAAAGATCCTTCATTTCTTAGAACTAAGGAGAAGTTGCTGAAGAAATTCAAAGATGGAAGTATCGTGGAGAAAAGAGAAATCATACTGATGGAGCTGTTAGAAGAGATGGATGATGAACAGAAGCCATGGTATTATGAAATTGCAAAATATTGTGAAGATCAATCGTATCCTGAAGAAGCTACAACTGAGGAGAAAAGAGCTATCAGGAGAGTTGCTCAACGATACACCCTAGTTGGGGGAGCATTATATAAGAGAGGTTTTGATGGAGTTCTTCTGAGATGTCTAGACGAGGATGAGCTTTGGAAGGTTATGGAAGGAGCTCATAGTGGAGTTTGTGGTGGCCATGTCAATGGACAGATGCTAGCAAAGAAGATCCTTAGACAAGGATTTTATTGGCCAACCATAGAAGAAGATTGTGTAGGATATGTCCGTAGGTGTGCCAAGTGTCAACTTCACGCCGACAAAATTCATTCTCCTGCATCTTCACTCCATCCTGTTTCTTCCCCATGGCCTTTCTCCATGTGGGCTTTCGACATTATTGGACCTCTTGGTAACCCAGATTCCGGCATCAAGCAAAAATCTTTCATTCTCACGGCAACGGAATACTTCACAAAGTGGGCAGAAGCTGAAGCATACGTGGAGATCAAAGCATCAACCGTCTGCAAATTCATCATGAAGAACATCATCACAAGATTCGGGATTCCAAGTACCATCGTCACCGACAACGGACCGCAGTTCGTGTCACAGGAATTGAAGGACCTCTGCAATAGGTATAAAATTGCATTGCATCATTCATCTCCTTATTATACGCAAGGCAATGGCCAAGCAGAGGCAACTAATAAGACTTTGATAAAAATTATCAAAAAGACGTGTAAATCTAACAAATTCGCAGATTGGCCAGAAAAATTGGTTGAGGCTCTATGGGCCTACCGAACTTCAATCCGCACGCCTACTGGGCAAACTCCTTATTCCTTAACATTTGGAATGGAGGCGGTAGTTCCATATGAGATCCTTATACCGTCATTAAGAGTACAATTGAACAAGGAATTCTCCATTGATGAACATCGTTCAGCACTCCTTGCTCAATTGGAACTTTTAGACGAGAAAAGATGGTCAGCTGCTAATCATGCAAAAGTTTATCAAAACAGATTAGCACGTTTTTATCAAAAGAAAGTCATTGAACGAAAGTTCAAAGTCGGTGAAATGGTCGTTAAAAGAATTTTTGTAAAACCTGGTGGTCCGCGTTCTAAGCTCCAACCCAACTGGGAAGGGCCTTATGTTGTATCGCACGCTTATCCTGGTAATGCTTATCGTCTTGTTAATGCAGAAGGAGAAGAGCTAAATCATCCCTGGAATGGTTTACACCTTAAGAAATACTACCCTTAGGATAAAGAGTCGATCAGTATGGTACAAAGACCAGTGGAATCAGAAAATTTATAAACTCAAATTTCTTTGTTAGTCTGAATAATTTAACTTCAAACCCATTACTGCACACACTGACACGTTTGATTCGTGAGTAACAAGAGATGCCAAGTCCTTAAGAATATCAAAAGCTTGACTAAGAGTATAAAGTACAAATCATTCCTTTTAAATAAAATTCTGTTTTACACTCGGCCCATGATGTCGGAACGAGGCTTAAAATAGACTACCAAGAATACCCGCCATCTTAGTAGGAGGCCGTCATAAAAAAAATGGGGGAGATCCGTTCCAAAGCAAAGCAAAGAAAGAAAAGAATAGAAAAAAACAAAAGGCAAGATTCAAAATCAAAAGGCCAATACACTACAAATGTTACATCAAGGCCATGAAATGAAACAAAAGGGAACGCAAAGTCGATAAATACCCCGGAAAGAAAATGACCGAACCCTAACAGATATTAGGGTTAGAAAGGGACATCTTTTTAAGTCTCCGGAACCTTCTCATGGGCTTTCTAAATCTATTCTTCTTTTCTTTCTAAAGAGGTGTACTTCAAGCTTAAAGAATGGCTTAGATTGACTAAGGGTCAAATCATCAAATGGGATCACGAATGGAAACACAAGTTCAAACACGAGGGGTTTTAAGTTAAGTTGTTAAAGAACAATTTGGAAATTAAGTTAATAAATGAATATGATCTTTTGATCTAAGTACCTTACTGGTCTTTTAGTCAAAAAAAAAAAAAAAAAAAAACAAAAAAAATTGCATATGTCAAAAATTCAAAAAAAAATGTATATGTCAAAATTCAAAAAAAAATGTACATGCAAAAATTCAAAAAAAAATGCATATGTCAAAAATTCAAAAAAAAAATATCTCAAAAATTCAAAAAAAAATATACATATTTCAAAACCCCAAACAAAATGAATATTTCAAAACCACAAAAAATATTTCAATTAGCATTTGCTTGTGGCATTTAGTGTGTTTCATTCATTTTATTTTCAGTGAGCATCTGTTTGCTTGCATGTTGCATTTTGCTTAAGTCTGGTTATTCTTATTACCTTTGTTAATAAAGGTTATGCCCCTTGACCATTTATTCAAGGAAAAAATTGATTGATCATTTATTTGGTCAGGCAAGGGGCTAAGCCTAAATAGATACTTAACATGTTTGTTAAGTGTTGTACAGGATGCAAGATAAGCACAAGAACACGAAATTGGAGCCCAAAAGTTTCATGTATATATCAAAAGTATTTTGTACATGATACATGAAAAGGAAAAGAAGTACAAAAGCCCTCAAGGCTGGCTCTCCCCTCCGCCCTCATCCAACTGGCTCTGGGCCTCATCCTGGGCATCTGGCGGTGGAGCTCTAGGAGCTGGAGGCGGTCCCATCGCACTTGGCCCTGCCTGACCAGATGATATGGCTATGCTGGCAGTAAAGGCACTCGCCTGACCCCGATCAATAGCTCGCTGGCGGGCTCGCTGATATCGCTCCTCCACCATCCTGCGCTCATGCTCCGCAACTGACAACCGACCCTGAAGACTCTCCAGTCGAAGGCGGTCGCGATCTCTCTCCTCAGTCACAACCTCCATGCGAATCTGGAGGCGTGCAAAATCTCCAGTGGAGAGACGCGCCACCTGCTCCTCTAGAGCCCGGATCCGCACAGCATCAGCTTCGGCGCGAGCCGCTGCAGTACGGGCATGCTCCAGCTCCGCTTCAGCTCTCTGAAGGGCTTCCTGAAGCTCGGCAACCTGAATAAAAGTCGTTGTTAGTTGGCAATCAAGTAATTAAAATCAAATTCAGAAATGAAAAGTTGAAGAACTTACCCGAGCAGCACGATCCTCCTCCGCGAGAGAAGCCCGGTGGATGGCGGAGGCAAGCTGGCTCTGGAGGTCAGCCAGAGCCGCATCATAGGATGAAGAAGTGGATGATGAAGCCCCGAAGGTAGGAGGAGCCGCCTGGGTGTAGACGGCTCGCTGCACCAAAAGAACACTGTCAGTGGTTAATCGCCAAAACAAATAATTAATTAAAACATGCATTCATATTCATTCATACATACCAGATCGAAGAACTCTTTTTGGACTTGTTCTAGCTGGGCCTCCGCATCATGTAGGCGGGCCCGGAGGTCGATGATGACCGCATCACGTGCATCCTGCAAGTCACGCATTCATACATTCATTCACCAAACATAAATCAAGATAATAATAAAATTAAAGACGCATGAATGCATACTTACATCGAGTGGTCGGAGGAGCCGAAGTTGATCGGCGTAATGGGCCCGGTAATGCTGGAGGTAGCCCTCGCTACTCTCCGCACGGGACTCCACCCGTACGCCGCGGCGGTGCCAATCCTCGTACTGCTCGGGGAATTTCGCACGCCAATCTGTGAGGGCTTGCTTGCCCCTCATGCTTCTCCCGACGTCCTCCGGGACCTCCTCGTCGATCCATTCCTGGTGGAGGCCCAGGGTCCTCATCACAAGCCGGAGGCGGAGGGGCTCAATTTCGTTGAGGCAATGTAGCCACATTTGCCTCCCGAACCTCCTCCTGCCAGCCGTCACCCACGACTGACCCTCCTCGCCCATACCAAGGTACGGGCGCCAGATCACCTTCATATAGATTAGATACATTCATATAAATAATTTGCATTTAAACAATAAAAGAATTGCATTTAATAAAATTTTTGAATAAGTTAAAAACTTACCAAAAGCTCTGGATAGTCCAAGAACTGACAGCGGAGGGCCGTCAGCTGATGGTGCTGTGGAACTGTGTCCACAATTGGCTGCCAACGGCAGGCCAAGGGGACAGCATCTGGACGAACGATCCTCGCTCTGCCGAGCGGGAAATAATAGTAGCTCCACACCTGCATGCATAAACATATAAGTTAGGAAAAACATCATATCATATTGCATATCATGAATAAATAATAACACATTTAATACCTGGAGGAACGGCGAGAAGCCGCTGACAGTAGTCTCGCGGTCCGGAATGACCGCAGATAGATCTGCAAACAGGTGGGCCAGGAGGGCCGCACCCCAAGCATACTCACCTAAGCTATCTAGATCATCTAACAAATACAAAAATCTACAATGGATATGGTCGCCCTTCGTACCGAAGAGCAACCGACCGAAGAAAAAGACAAGGAAGACCCTAAGCTGTCGGTCTACCTCCTCTACCTGGCTAGGATCTCTACAGTAGATGGCAGAAGACGACTCTGCTAGTCTATCCCTAAATTCCTCCCGGGTCTCGTCAGACCGACGCCGGGGCTCATCTAATCCAAGGGCAGCCTCTACTTCTACCCTGGGAACCATCCTAGACTCCCTACCTATGCTAGATACCTCTATCCCTAATAAGGCCTCTGCTAATCCTCGGTAATCGGGGTAAGTCACCCCACTAACTGGTCGGCCCTCTACCCGGAGGCCAGTGATCCTGGCCACATCCTCTAGGGTGGGGACCATATGTCCCCACGGCATTAGGAAAGCCCGGCTTTCCGCATGCCAACGCTCCCTGAGCGCCTGTAACAAGACTAGATCGAGCCAAAATGGCTCGATGTCTAATATCTCACCGAACCCCATCCGGCGCAGGCGCACCTTCTGGAAGTCCGGGAGCCCTCTGTAAGCCCTATGACTAGGTCCCAGGAGATCCTAGCCCTCATCACTCCCTGCAAATAAAAAACAACAAAAAAATAGGGTCAGTAATAAAAACAGGAAAATTCACTCTGTTTTGAAAGGCGTCAGCATACACAGACGTGTTTCAAAACACGTCCACATACCTTGACGCAATTCAAACCTATTTTCTACCTATTTTAAAAATTCGAAATTTGACTTAAAAGACGTCGACCAAGGGCGACGCCTTTTGAAAGGCGTCACCTGGTCTGGACGCCTTTCAAGTCCAGATTTCGGGTTCTTGGAAGAACCCCTTTCCTTTCCCGCTTTTCCTTGCCCATCCAAACCATAAGGGACTTACCGTGTGGAGGTCGCCCTCCTCTTCCTCTTCCACCGCCATGGGCGCCGGTGGAGGGAGTTCTTCCTCCAAGAAGGCCGCCGCCTCGGCTAGCGCCGCCGGCACCTCCTCGGGAACTTCTTCTTCTTGCCTTCGCCTCCTCTTGGCCAAGGTCTTCTTCTTCCTTGAACCCTCGCCGTGTTCCATGGCTCTAGAAGGAGTTTTGAGAGAAAGATCACCGGAATCGCCGGAGCTCGGGTGGAGAGAGGGAATTTTTTGAGAAAGTGAGGAAGAAAGGAGGGCCTTCGCGGGTCTGTAACGAAAAGGGTGAAAGGCGTCGACTCAGACAGACGCGTTTTAGCGCACATAAGTTGAGGCGGTAAAGGACAGCTGTTTGAATTGGTTGAAACACGTCTACATAGGTAGACGCGTTTCAGGTTCTGTTCAGAGCCGTACACAGGAAAATCATGAAAGGCGTCTTTTTTACTAGACGCGTTTCAGGGAATTAATCATGGAATTAATGGCAGAATCCTGGGAAAAGTAGGAGAGAGAGTTGAAAGGCGTCTATATGTGTAGACGCGTTTTTAAGCTTAAATCGGATTTTTAAGGATTAAATTGAATTTTTGGAAAATAATTATGGTTTGAAAGGCGTCTTTCTGAGTGGACGCGTTTTACATTTTACAGAACCCGAATTGTTGAATTTTCAGGAAAAATCAGGTTTTTACTTAAGGAAAAATCATGTGCACATCACAGAAGGTTGAGGAAAGATTCTAAGGCATGAAAAATCAATCTTTATTCATTGGAATCAATCTTTATTACATCAAAATCCAAAAAAAAAAGAAAAGACAAAGGACATTCAAGGGAGAATATCATGAAGATCCTTAAGATAAGGAGATTTCAATCCTTTATCTCTGTCTTTAGAGGATCTTACACGATAGCTAAAGCCAAGATTCCATAGAGTAATAATGATTTGTATGGCTTCATAATCTTCATCGGACTCCAGGTCGCGCTTCTTGATTGGAAGTGTAGGAGAGAATTCAGGGAATTCGCGACGAGCCAAGCTGAGTTGAGTAAGGCACCAGTGTGGATTATATAACACAAACTCAGTAGCTCCAATTAACTTGAGGTCTGCTCCTGCCGTGCGGCGCACCCAAACTGGTTTTCCAACAAGAGCAAGCGGAGACGAGTCGAATATGTCGGATGTCATGAGTTTCAAATATTCTCTCCAATCGGCTCGGGTCTTGAGTTTTGGAACCTTGTTGACCATGTACTCGTTGAACTTTACAATATTAGCAATGCAATGAATTGGACTATTCAAGAAGATCTGAGATGGATTCAAAGGCCTTTTCTTGCTATGCTCGAATTTGAAGTGAAGTTCAACCCACAAGGCAAAGAGTAGCATGCATCCATATGGAGGACGACCCACAGAAGCTGCAGAAAGTCCACTGTAGAGATATGCTAAGAGAGCAGTGCTAATGGATTTACCTTCGAAAATTGCGCAAATAGCACTAATTTGATCGTCTTCCAAGATGTTATCCTGTGCAGGAAAGAATAAGGCACCAGCAAGGCATGTAACGAGAGCTTTCGTTACATCTTCTGCCTCATCCTCCCTTAAATCTTCAATTTCATAAAGAGTCCACTCGGCTAGTTTTGCGAGATTGATCCCCTTCTTCGTGAGGCATCCTTTAGCTTCTGAAGGATCCTTCATGATAGATGTCAATAGCTGTTGACCGGTGATTCTCTCTTTTGTCAAGGCTATCTTGTCTCTGTTATCTCTGGTCTTTGGGAGACCTAATAGAAGTTCCGCCTCTTCTAGAAAGATTGTACACTCGAAATCTTGAAAGAAGAACGTGTGAGTTTGGGGATGCCACCACTCGATCAAGGCGCCCATAGCTGCCCAGTCTACGTTCGCACTTTTGTAATTTTTAGCGAGCACTACAAGTCCTTGAAGATCCCACTTGGATATGAACACTTGCATAGAAAGCTTGACACTTTTTGCAAGTTTACGAATCCAAGGGAGAGACGTGAACTTTCTTGGGCCAGGAAACATGGGGTAGGTCTGAAAGAAAGATAAAAAGGAAGCATGATGAGGAGCATGAAGAGCATGATGAAAGACATGAAGAACATGAAAGAAAGTTGATTGAACTTACTTGAAGATTGGGATTTCTTCCACTAAGATGATTCTCTATATCTGCAAACATCTCTAGAGACATCTTCATCTTCTTGTTTGAGGAATCCATCTCTCTTTTTCGGAGTTTCTCCTTCTTGAAGCTTGGGAAGCTTGAAAACCTTGAAGAAACCTTGAAGATTTGGAAGAAAACTCTCCTTTGGATCTTTGGATTATGATAGGATTACTTGGGAGTAACCTTAGGGTGTTTATATAAGAGGAATCGCGATCTTAAGTAGACCTTTTCCGGATTGGAAAAGGGATGTGCATTGATAGAGTTGGAGTTCGGATAGAGAACAACCAGAAATCTGTTTCTGTGAGTAAAAGGCGTCTATGATACCTGACGCGTTTCAAAGTTAAATAGCGTCTGCGCGACACGACGCGTTTTAACAAATCTGCTATTTTCCCGAAATTCTGTGATTTTAAATTGAATATTTGTTTGGAACTAATAATTTTGATTGCAGAAAATTCAAGAAAGTCTGAGCAAAGCTGGAAATATCAAGAAAATCTCACTGTGGAATTCATGAAGTCCCGACCATGGCTAAAAAGACGGTTATTTCTACCCTTATATTATTTCATATAAATCATTTGCATTACTATATGTTAAATATTTATTAGACTATATCAAGGACCTTGTGGTTTTGATGAAACTGGAATTTGAGTTCCCCTTCAACAAAAACAGTGATAATTCCAGAGGATTCTTAATCGCATGGATAGGCCGTTGGATTGTTAATTAGTGGGGACGATGGTTCCACTTTTGTGAAACGGTGCGTGGATAAACGAGCTTCGGCTTAGCACTGAATTACAAGAATTGGTATCTTGACTCATTAATGACAATTTAACAATATTATCCTTGATTAATTTATATTTTATTTGACTTTATATTTTTCTTTTAGCCCAGCATGCATCATGTAGGACTTTGAAATCATTGTGATAAGAATTAATTATTGATTAAGTTTCAGACCATTAATCAAATAACTCCAACATGATATGAAATATTCCATTCTGAATTGAGTATCTTGATTATCTTTGAGGTTCGCTTAAAGATATCCTTGGAATTTTATCCTTGATTGGATTCTTTATCCGATATTCTTGTTTTCTTTTAAGATCCATCATGGCTGTAGCACGTCCACATTGGCTGGCAAACGCTCCCCATGATGAAACCTACAGTGTCTACGACCTGGGGTACTTCCCACTCCGAGGAGGTTGATCGACTTTATTTTATTTCCTTGTCTACTTCATCCAGACAGGATTAATTTCATTGATTTCCTTGAGCTATCTTCCTTGATGATTTCGAGAAAAATTCTAGTCATGTGATGTTAAGAGCGTGTCTCATCACACCTTGGCATCACCTTTTCAGTACATTCCATTCCATTTCACTCCCTTGCAAAGACGATGCCAAGGTGAGGCAGCTGTAGACACGCTAATTTTGACGTCATTTCGAGTAAATTTTATATCACACAATAATGCCTCAGGATGGTCTGATAATTAATCATTAATTAATTTTTATTAATCTTTTTGAGTGTCGGGTTTAACAGATGTGTTTAAGTTAATCAATTGAATTGATTTTAGTTCAATTTGAGTTAAAATATGAAGAATTCTAAAAGACGTCGACTCACGTGGACGCCATTTATAGTTTATTCCTGTTTTAACGATTAAATTTGAATTTTAATTAATTGATTTATTAACTAAAAGGCGTCTGGAAAGGTCGACGCGTTTTATGTTTCCTAAATGGTTTCTACTTCTCCTCCGGATGTTTATCCTTATCTTAATTAGTATAAAAGACGTCTACACAGGTGGACGCTTTTTACCTAATAAAGATAAAGATAAGTTTTCCCGGATGTTTATCCTTATCTTAATTAGTCTAAAAGACGTCTACACAGGTGGACGCGTTTTGCCTAATAAAGATAAAGATAAGTTTTCCCGGATATTTATCCTTATCTTAATTAATCTGAAAGGCGTCAGCCAAGATGGACGCGTTTTAGATAATTACAGATAAAGATGAATTAATCAGTAATTATCTGTCGGTTAAGATGGATAAATTCGGAGTTTTTAAATGTTAATCGCGAACGCAAGAAATGCCTATAAATACCCTGCATGTTAAAAAAAGAGAGAACAGAATTAAGTTGAGTTGAGCCATAGCGTTATAGCGAGTTGAAGATCGGAGCAACAACGTCGTAACGCCGGACCGCTGCCATTTCCAGAAGTCGGCGTCCTTTCAAGATCTTCATCCTTTCAAGAGCTTCAACCAACTGGGCATAAGTTTTTCATTACTGCATTCATTTCATTAGTTTTATTTTTTCATATTCACTTCATGCAAACACACACCACAGCATAATCTTTCAAAAAAAACCTACTTGATTTAAGGGGTTTCAAAGCCATTAAAACAAGTGAGTTTGCTGTTTTAAATATGCTTAACATCATGATTAGTTCAGATACTACTTCTACTTAAATTCTCATCATAGTTCTTCATTTTTTTGTTTTTGTCTCTGCTGCACTCAACAACAACAACAAGAGATCAAAAGGGGGAAATCAAGCACAATTTCTGGACGATCCTCAACCTCAAATTCCACAGCAAGAACAAAGAACAAAGAAAGGGCTCTCTTTCTTCAGCCGGCTGAGGAAGGGGAACCAAGGACTCAATCTTCCGCGTTTGAAAGGTAGGCGATCATACTCTCTTTTGAAACTTTTAAGTTAAAAGTTTCTGGCGATCACTGCACTTTAGTTGCTGTTTTTAATAGGTTAGTTTACACCTAAACAACATAGATATTTCATGTTAATCACACGGTCATTCTAAGCACCTACAGGGACCAACCCAATCAGAGAGAGTTGCTGACGTCAAGTAGTGTGTTCCTAAGAAAAGGAGGGTATTCGCCTCAATGCATATGTCCTACGGCCTGGATGGCCTATAATGCTTAATAATAATGGGTAGCTAGCACTCAAGCCACAAAATCTGAGAACTGAAAAATAACTAAGAAACTGTATGAATCGCGTCGATGGTAGTCGACGCTATTCAAAACAGAACCTTAATTTTTTCGCAAAAACAGATGCAGACAGCAGAGAAAATATGAAGACTGAAAGGCGTTTGGGTGTATTGACGCGGTTTGAAACGCGTCAGTGCTCCTAGACGCTTTTCAGTTCGCAGAAACAGTTTTGCAGGAGGATTTTCTGGGTTGAATCCTCCTCAAACAGGATAAAAGCAGTAAATAATCAACTCATGCAGATTTTTTTTAGTTCCAGATTTTAACAGGATGATTTACTAACTAAACAACTAGGAAATCAATCAATCACACATCATTTTCATCATAAAAACAGCTTTTTCAATTAATCAACGGGGAGGGCAAGATCTTGCCACTGGGGTGTGCACGTGGTGCACGAGGGAAATTAACTAAACTAAAACACTCACCAATTGGTGAGGACGTGTCGAGAGACACAAGTGGTGCACCGTGGGTGCCCGATTGATGATAGCAAGAACAAAAAACTAAAAGATGGCGAGACCAAGTCCCACCGTGATCGCCAAGAAAGCTGTAGGTGCTTAGAATGACAGTGTGATTTAACATGAAAGATCTATGTTGTTTAGTGCAAAATAAACCTATTAAAAACAGAAACTACGTGCAGTGATCGCCAGAAACTTTTAACTAAAAAGTTTCAAAAGAAGTTTTTGATCGCCTACCTGTTTAAACGCGGAAGATATTGAGTCCTTGATTCCCCTCCTTCAGCCGGCTGAAGAAAGAGAGCCCTTTCTTTGTTCTTTGTTCTTGCTGTTGAATTTGAAGTTGAGGTTGAGGATTGTCCAGAAGTTCTTGTGACTTTGTGCTTGATTTACTCCTTTTGATTCTCTTGTTGTTGAGTGCAGCAGAAATAGAAAGAAAAGAAATGAAGAAAACAATGATGAGAACTTTAAGCAAGAATAGTATCTATTCTAATCATGGTGTTAAACATGCAATTAAACAGCAAACTTACTTGTTGAGTGGCTTTTGAAACCCCTTAATCAAATAGGTTTTGAAAAGAATGATGTTGTGGTGTGTGTTGCATGGAATGAATGATGAAGAATATAGAACTAAATGAAATAAATGCAGAAAATAAAGACTTATGCCCAATGGTTGAATTCTTGAATGGATGAAGAATCTAGAAAGGACGCCGACTTCTGGAAATGGCAGCGCTTCGGCGTTCCGACGTTGTTGCTTCGATCTTCAACTTGCTATCGCTCAATGATAATCAACTCAAGATTACGCTTTACTTTTTTAACTCTTAAAGATGTAAGGTATTTATAGGTTTCTTCTGCGTCCGCGATTAACATAGAAAAATCTAAGATTTATCCATCTTAACCAACAGATAAATACAAATTAATTTATCTTTATCTGTAATTATCTAAAACGCGTCCATATTGGCTGACGCCTTTCAGATTAATTAAGATAAGGATAAACATCCGGGAAAACTTATCTTTATCTGTATTAACTAAAACGCGTCTACATGTGTAGACGTCTTTTACACTAATTAAGATAAGGATAAACATCCGGATGAGAAGTAGAAATAGCTTAGGAAACCTAAAACGCGTCAACTCTCACAGACGCCTTTTAGCTAATTAATCAATTGATTAAAATTCAAATTTAAACGTTAAAATAAGAATAAACTCTAAATGGCGTCCATACAGGTAGACGTCTTTTAGACTTCTTCATATCTTAACTGAAATTTGAGTTAAAATCAATTCAATTGATTAACTTAAACATGTCTGTTAAACCCGACACTCAAAAGATCAATAAAAATTAATCAATGATTAAATATCAGACCATTATGAGGCATTATTATATGATATGAAATTTACTCGAAACGATGTCAAAATTAGCGTGTCTACATTGGGATCGCTGTGTCGGGATCCGACCCAAAAACGCAGCGGAATAAAATATTTGGGATCGGATCTGTCCCGTTTCGATCGTTAAAATAAAACCGGTATAAATCGAATTTACCTTGCGTGGATTCAAATCCGTGTCTGTTTTCCGGTTCCGTCGGAGCGATGCCGCAAGTCGCGCTGATGCCCGACCTCTAGCGGTATCCACGCGGTTCTCCTCGCGATGGATCGTCCTCGCTTCCTCGCTCGCTGCGGTGTTCGTAGATCTCGTCTAACTGCGCGTAATCCGCCACGACATGCAGATTCGTAATCCCCGTCGAACGGAAGGTGGAGCAGTTGGGAACCGCACTCCCAGAAGAGAGAGAAAGGGAGAAAGAACGAATGACGGCTAGGTCAGGGTTGCTTGCCTCGGACGTAGAATCCATTCTTTTATAATAAGTCAGTTTGCGGTTTTTCATAAAAACCCAGACTTATCCGAAATCCTGTCGGATTATCCATCGACTTGAAAACCATTTGCGTGTGACCCTCTAGACCCAAATACCAGTCCAGTTAATAGCCCATTAAGTCCAGTAACCCTTTACTGACCCACTGAATTAATTAATATCCTTATATTCAATTAATCAGCCGAATTTAATGTCCCACAATAAATTCGGACGGACTGCCGATCACGTTGGATGCCAAGCAACATCGCGTGATCCTGGATGGCACTGGGGTTATCGCAACCCTCTATTGGAACCTTTCTATCATCGGTTAACGCGTGGATATAATCCTTCATCCGTGCAATGTTCCCGAATTGACCTAGGGCATGGTTTACTGTTAAACCTTATTTGGTCGATTCACTTGAATCAGATGCCGCTAATCTGAATCCGATAACTCCTTATCGATTACAGAGTCTGCCATGGCCAGGGACTTTAAGCGCATCATTCCCGAAACATTATCTCTCAAACTACCGAGAGCGGATGATCCCGTATTGAACACACAATTACCTTCGAGGGCATTTCCCTGAACCCGATCGCTTGACTTATTGATAACCCATGGTTAGGGATTCGTTCGTCAAGGTCAAAGCTCAGAAACCTACCAACAAGATATCTTTGGAGTCTCAGGTCCAAAGATCATCCACACAACCGTGACAAATGAATCGAGCTGGTTAACAGTGAGGTGATTACCATCCAGCGATTCATAGTCGGATCAGTTCAGTGAACTCATTCACCAATGAGTACCTATAGGTTCAGCATAGTGTCTCCACACAAGTGACTTATGGGATCAGTCACCCTCATCACATGAGCTGAAGTAACCTATACTAGTCTATCCGGATGTTCGATGTCCTATCTTAAACATCCTATGACTAGGAACAATTAAGAACATGTGTTTATAAGTCTTCGGTCCTGTAATTATGATCTCATCATAATCCGAAGACTGTTGCACATGTTCATGGACTTCATCGTGATACGATAAATACAGATCGAATTAATTACACACAATGAATTATTGCCATTTATTAATAATCTAAATAAGTTACATAGTATCAGATTGGCTTTGAGACCATCTAATACTAACACTAAGGAGATAGTTGCCTCGGATATAACGTGAGAGCAATATTTGCAGGTCTAAATGTTATACTAATCGATGCTAATGTTCTTTGAATCAGGTCTTATTCGTACATCATCGTCTTGCAGTCTAATCCTCTAGGTTGTTGGTTTAGGGGAAGAAAACTGCTCCTGTGCAATGACTTAGTCAGCTTGTTCGATCACTAGATCATGCTATGAAGACAATCTTGAAATTTTTAGGCCTGATGTCATCTATGAAAGTTTTCTAATTTGTATTATTATTCTAACTCGTGGACTTTGTACTTGTACTATTTGATTGCTGGTTTAGCATGAACTCTAGGTATGTCATGAATATATTACAATGGAGGTAATGTATAATCTTTGTGTATATGTTATGCACGTAACTGTAGGGTCATGCTTATTGCCCCTAGCCATATGTGTCAGTTATTAGGCTATGTAAATAGGTTCGAGGAGGTATTATTTGGAGCCACATTTGTATGTAGGTGTAGGAGGCATTATTTGCAGCCACATTATATATGTTCGATAAAATGAATGCATTGATCTACTTTGAGCCTAATGGGTATCCTAGTCCTTAACTTTTATAAGATTCATTACTTTTTTAATGTGTTTAATGAGCATGTTGAGGCATATTCCATAATTGTGTATCTTTTTTAATGTGTTTAAATACGCAACTTTCCTTTAACAATTTTTTGGTGCATAAAAAGTGGAAGAAGTCAACATAACTAAACAAATATGAAGGTAATTATTATTTTGATTTCTTTAGTCATATATGATGTTAGTAAACTTAGACATTTTATTTTTACAGGTACAATTGAAATGACGAAAGTATGTGAATTTGAGTAAGAACATGGGGATTTTTTTCTCATTTTTTTTTAATATAAATAGACATTTGTCTTTAACACACTTTATGTGCTTGTCTGTAATGGTAAAAGTTGTGTAATTCAATAGAATCGAACACTTTGTATATGATATTATTTTGAATTGAATAGAAACGGAGTTACAAGAATTGTCCTTATTTCAAGACTTTGTTTATGTACTTGTCTGTAATGGCAAAAGTTGGTATGAGCATGTGTGAACATGTTACTTATAACAAGTGTTACTTAAAATTGTTAACAGGTTACATGTGTGAGTGAAGTTCTTAATTAAAACATATGTTTGTTAAAATTGTGTACCAAGTTACATGTTTGAAGTTTGATGTAGCCGAAGCTATCACGACCGGATTCCGAAGCTGGAATCCGAAGTTATGGATCCGGAGCTGGGTCGGATCGGTGAAGAGGCCCGACGGGGATCCGGATGGCGACGGAGGCAGAGGCGAAGCCGAGGGTCCGAGGCCGAGAGTGGCTCGGTCGGAGGCTGGCTTGTATCCGAAGAGTGGGGCCGAGGCTCCTTCGGTCGAGGGGCAGCCGGCGTTCGGCGTCGAGACCGGGGAGAGGAGTCCGAGGTTGGCGGCCGAGACCGACTCGGGAAGGTCGGCGAAGATTCGAACCGAGCTCCTGCAAGAAGGCAAGAAGAAGAAGAACCGGTCAGTAGGAGTCCCGGGCTTCGGCCCTTAGGAACCCCCCTCCGACGGTCAAATTAGCTTCTGAAGATGGTTTGATTTAGAAGGCAAAGAATAGCTTTTATGCTTTTTGGACTATAGTTCTTTTTGGGTCCTGAAGACCTCCCTTGGGCAATAAATAGCGGGGTATTTATAGCGGAGGATAGCGGATGGTTAACGGTGATAGCCGATATAGGACTATGTTCTGGGCTTATTGGTAAACCGCCATAGTGCTTAGTCCTCCACCGGAGTGGGCCGGACACGGCTATCGGGCCGAAGGGGGTTGGGCCGCTGATGGGTCGAAGCTTGCTGGGCCGAGGGCTACTGTGCCGCTGATGGGCCGAAGGCTGTTGGGCCGCTGATGGGCCAAAGCCCGCTGGGCCGAGGGCTACTGTGCCGCTTATGGGCCGAAGGCTGTTGGGCCGCTGATGGGCCGAAGGCTTCCTGAAAGCCTTCCACTGCTGCTGCTGGGTTGAACTGGGCTTGGGCTTATTTTAATGGGCCGAATCGGATTCTGCCTCATCACATAGCCCCCTACTCTTGTCTTCCTCAGTTTTGAGACGGCGAGAGTAAAATCCGGAGCCTCCTCGGAAGAGTAATACGGTATGTGCTTCATTTGAAACCTTTGCTTTATAAAAAAGTTGCCTTAGGTCGGCCGAGGGCTGGTGAAAAACAGCCTCGTCTGAGGCCGGGACCTTGTCGGAGATACCTTCGTCTTAGGCCGAGACTTGGTGTATATAGAAATAATCTCCGTTTGCTTGCTTCATAACATGTCTTTGAGTAGATAGCCGAATTTCGATTATGTATGTGGCCGAAGCCATGCCGCTCTTGATATGGTTTATATGGCCGAAGCCACTCCCGGTACGGTTTACACGGACTTAGAATACCATGCCGCTCCCGATACGGCTTGCACGGCCGAAGCCACTCTCGGTACGGTTTACACGGATTTAGAGTACCATGCCGCTCCCGATACAGTTTGCATGGCCGAAGCCACTCCCGGTTTCGGGTTATTTGCGGGCTTAAAAATATACCATGCCGCTTTCCGATCCGGTATACATGGCCGAAGCCATCCTCGGACCAGGGTACCTGCGAGTTTAGAAAAACCATGCCGCTCCCCGATACGGTTTGCATGGCCGAAGCCACTCCCGGTTTCGGGTTATTTGCGGGCTTAAATATATACCTTGCCGCTTCCCGATCCGGTATACATGGCCGAAGCCATCCTCGGACCAGGGTACCTGCGGGCTTAGAAAAACCATGCTGCTTCCCGATACGGTTTGCATGGCCGAAGCCACTCCCGGTTTCGGGTTATTTGCGGGTTTAAATATATACCTTGCCGCTTCCCGATCCGGTATACATGGCCGAAGCCATCCTCGGACCAGGGTACCCGCGGGCTTAGAAAAACCATGCCGCTTCCCGATACGGTTTGCATGGCCGAAGCCACTCCCGGTTTCGGGTTATTTGCGGGCTTAAATATATACCTTGCCGCTTCCCGATCCGGTATACATGGCCGAAGCCATCCTCGGACCAGGGTACCTGCGGGCTTAGAAAAACCATGCCGCTTCCCGATACGGTTTGCATGGCCGAAGCCACTCCCGCTTCCCGATCCGGTATACATGGCCGAAGCCATCCTCGGACCAGGGTACCTGCGGGCTTAGAAAAACCATGCCGCTTCCCGATACGGTTTGCATGGCCGAAGCCACTCCCGGTTTCGGGTTATTTGCGGGCTTAAATATATACCTTGCCGCTTTCCGATCCGGTATACATGGCCGAAGCCATCCTCGGACCAGGGTACCTGCGGGCTTAGAAAAACCATGTCGCTTCCCGATATGGTTTGCATGGCCGAAGCCACTCCCGGTTTCGGGTTATTTGCGGGCTTAAATATACCTTGCCGCTTCCCGATCCGGTATACATGGCTGAAGCCATCCTTGGACCAGGGTACCTGCGGGCTTAGAAAAACCATGCCGCTTCCCGATACGGTTTGCATGGCCGAAGCCACTCTCGGTTTCGGGTTATTTGCGGGCTTAAATATATACCTTGCCGCTTTCCGATCCGGTATACATGGCCGAAGCCATCCTCGGACCAGGGTACTTGCGGGCTTAGAAAAACCATGCCGCTTCCCGATACGGTTTGCATGGCCGAAGCCACTCCCGGTTTCGGGTTATTTGCGGGCTTAAATATATACCTTGCCGCTTCCCGATCCGGTATACATGGCCGAAGCCATCCTCGGACCAGGGTACCTGCGGGCTTAGAAAAACCATGCCGCTTCCCGATACGGTTTGCATGGCCGAAGCCACTCCCGGTTTCGAGTTATTTGCGGGCTTAAATATACCTTGCCGCTTCCCGATCCGGTATACATGGCTGAAGCCATCCTCGGACCAGGGTACCTGCGGGCTTAGAAAAACCTTGCCGCTTCCCGATACGGTTTGCATGGCCGAAGCCACTCCCGGTTTCGGGTTATTTGCGGGCTTAAATATACCTTGCCGCTTCCCGATCCGGTATACATGGCCGAAGCCATCCTCGGACCAGGGTACCTGCGGGCTTAGAAAAACCATGCCGCTTCCCGATACGGTTTGCATGGCCGAAGCCACTCCCGGTTTCGGGTTATTTGCGGGCTTATAGAAAATACCGGACCTGTCGATGCGCCGACGAAGGAGCCGAAGCAGGTTCGGCGTTCATAGCAGCTCAGACTTCCGGCTGAGGGGCCGAGGGTGATTCGGGAGTGAGCTCAGCAAATAAAGCCGACCAAGTCTTGAGCCTTCATCGCGGTTCGAGGCCCATAAGAGATGTCGAACTTTCCTTTGCGCGAGGAAGTTGGGCCGGAGCCTTCTTCTCGGACGAGGATGGTGCTGATAGCTGTTTCTGATGCGGCGAGGCATACGAACAACTGTTCTCCTCGGACCAGCTCAGATAATATGGGGATACTGGAGAGATAGGCCTTCAGCCGAGGCAATCTCGGACGAGGCGATCAATCTCCTCCCGAAGGTGCCGGCGTTCGTCAGCCGAATGGCCGGTTTCCCGATGGTACTCTCAGTACTCGCAGGAGTTCCTTCGGCGAGAATCAGTTGACGCGCTCAGGCTGCCGAGGCATACCCTTCACCTTCATGAGCATCGGGGAGGGTGGATTGGTGACGGCAGATAATACCACTGCGAATCCCGGCGCTAGTCTCGGTCCCACCTTTCCCTCCGGTATCGCTTGCGAGAGGGTTCCTGATCTTCCAGATGAGGGTGAACCGCTGGAAGGGTAGCCGCCGATACTGCTTCGACAGTATTCTTGCCCTTGGACATCATCAGAGCTTCCCGGTTGATGTACTTGTGGGCCCGAAGTACGAGGTCCTGGAAGGTGGAAGGATGGCGCTTCCCGATGGAGCCGAGGAGCCCTTCATCGCGGCACCCGCTGATTATGGCCGAAACTGCAATCGAGCTGTCGAGGCTTGGGATTTGGGCGGCCTCGGTCCGGAACTTGGTAAAATACTCTTGGAGAGTTTCGGTGGGGCCTTGCCGGATGGCTAGTAGGCTGGCGGAAGTCTTACACTGCTGGGTGGCGTCATAAAACTGGTCGATAAATAGCTGGCCCAACTGGACCAGAGAGTGGATAGAGTTGGGGGCCAGTGTTTCGAACCAAGTCAGGGCAGTCCTCTCAAGGGTGAGGGGGAAAAGACGGCAGCGGACTGCCTCGGCGATCCCTCGGACTGAGAGGTAGGTGTTGAACCTCTGGAAGTGACAGACCGGATCCGTCATTCCGTCGTAGAGGGGGCCCTTCGGCAGCTTGAAGTTGGGAGGCACCTCGGCAGCCAGGAGCTCTGGCGTGAACGGGGTTTGCTCCAGGATGGTGCTGGCAAGGGGCGCCCCATAGGGCCGAGACACCATCTGCTGCATTTCCTTCCTCATCGCCGTTAGCCTCCGGTCCAGGTCCGGGGCGGTTGAAGTGGCGACGGATTGTCCTCCGGTTCCGGTCGGGCGAAACCCGGACGAAGCATAGCCTTGCTCCGTCATGTGGTCGGCGCGAAGGGCTCAGGCAGGTAACGCCGAGGGCTCGTTGTGCGCCGTTGCCGTCTCGTCGGGGGATACCGGGGAGGGTGCTGGCCGGAGCCTTGCATTTTGGACCGGGCAGAGTGGAGGAAGTGGCGCTTGTTGAGGAAGCTGGCCCAGCAGTCCCATGCGCTGAGCAATGGCGGACACCATCTCCTGCAGAGGTGCAAGAGAGGTGATGGCCGCGGCTAGCGTTGCCATCTGCTGCTGAAGCACTCCCACCCGATCGTCTCCCGCGGCGCACGACTCTGGTACGACTGGCAGAGTCGTGCCTGGCGGGGCGGACGGGGCGCCTTCGGAGTGCAGTAACTGTGCTGAGGCTTCCCGCGTCTCGGCTTTGCTTTGTCCGGATCGCCGGGTGGCAGGTCGTTGAGACATGACTTGTTTTGTTGGTTTCCCACAGACGGCGCCACGTGATGTAGCCGAAGCTATCACGACCGGATTCCGAAGCTGGAATCCGAAGTTATGGATCCGGAGCTGGGTCGGATCGATGAAGAGGCCCGACGGGGATCCAGATGGCGACGGAGGCAGAGGCGAAGCCGAGGGTCCGAGGCCGAGAGTGGCTCGGTCGGAGACTGGCTTGTATCCGAAGAATGGGGCCGAGGCTCCTTCGGTCGAGGGGCAGCCGGCGCACGGCGTCGAGACTGGTGGGAGAAGTCCGAGGTCAGCGGCCGAGACCGATTCGGGGAGGTCGGCGATGATTCGAACCGAGCCCCTGCAGGAGGGAAAGAAGAAGAAACCGGTCAGCAGGAGTCCCGGGCTTCGGCCCTTAGGAACCCCCCTCCAACGGTCAAGTTAGCTCCTGAAGATGATTCGATTCAGAAGGCAAAGAATATCTTTAATGCTTTTTGGACTATAGTCCTTGAGGGTCTCCCCCACCTCCTTTGGCAATAAATAGCGGGGTATTTATAGCGGAGGATAACGGATGGTTAACGGTGTTAGCCGATATAGGACTATGTTCCGGGCTTACTGGTAAACCGCCATAGTGCCTAGTCCTCCACCGGAGTGGGCCGGACACGGCTACCGGGCCGAAGGGAGTTGGGCCGCTGATGGGCCGAAGCCTGTTGGGCCGAGGGCTACTGTGCCGCTTATGGGCCGAAGGCTGTTGGGCCGCTGATGGGCCGAAGCCTGCTGGGCCGAGGGTTACTGTGCCGCTTATGGGCCGAAGGCTGTTGGGCCGCTGATGGGCCGAAGGCTTCCTGAAAGCCTTCCACTGCTGCTGCTGGGCTGAGTTGGGCTTGAGCTTGTTTTAATGGGCCGAATCGGATTCTGCCTCATCATAGATCAACAGAATATTTTTGTACTTTTAAACCCCTTAACCTACTTTTGACTAATTCCAACTCGAGTTAACTCAGGATAACTTAGTTTATCCAAAAAAATTAAGTATGTCTGTATCTGCATACCAAAACAAAAGAGATTAAGTCGGGACAACTTATATCCCAAAATTAATCTTTTTTAGTAAATCATGAGTATGGTGCGGTCTTACTTGTAAGCTCGGATCAGTTCTCTCTCCCGAGACTTGCCTTTTCTGGGAGGGGGTTCCTGATGGTTGGGAGGGACAGGAGAAGGAAGAGGGCATGCCGCATGCACGATGGTTCCTTGCAGCTTCACCCCACTGTGAGGACCTGACAGTGCAATCCATTGGCTTGCACTTTTAGGTTTGAAAACATTCACCAGTCTTGGTCTTCCTGCTCTGTCAGAAGTTCTCAGAGCCCACGGGTCTCTGCCTTCTTTCATCTGTTTAATATCTGGTTCTAAGGACTGTTCTTAATAGAATAGCTGGTCGTTCAGAGCAAGGACTTGTCCAATCACCATTCATAAGCTTCACCCAGCCACAGGCCCACAGCTATGTATCTTTACAGATGCCAGGTTCACACAATGTTGTAGCCCCTGAGAAGACCCATCGACTGGCCACTTTGGTCCAATCATTGGCAGTGGTCAGGTGAAATGGAGGCTCGGTCAAATAGAAATCGATTCATAACTTATGCCAGAAGACATGGGTGTATTTGTACACTGCACGAAAAAGGGAAGGTTGGTGGTATCATCTTCTTTATTTATACACTGCAAGAAGTCCTCTCTTTCTCAATATGAGATAATTTTATATTAACCACTCTTATCTACTAAATCTTATACATGTCATACTTTTTTTCATATTATTTTACATACATATCGGATATCTCATTTCAATGTCATATATGAAATATTTATGTATATCAAGTATGCTGCTGAAATGGTAATTTTGAAATATTATACATGTTCACATGATATATACGAGATTTATAAATAAGCATGGTAATTTTGAAATTTAAAAGGAAAGAGTGGTTAATATTTAATTAACCCTCTTAATATTAGCATTTGTTATGTTTTTGCCCCAGCGTTATTCTTGTTGTAATCTATCAATTTGTCTCCATCGTAATCAAATTAATTGACTTCAGAAACCATCCCTCCTGATCTGTGACAAAAGTAAAGTGGATACCCAGAAAGGCCTCCCAGCCCCACAACCACAACAGGCTTTCCACCCACCTCAAAACTACATAGAGATAATCTCTAATTATGCCCGTTTCCTCAGCATTAACATTTGATAGAATTATGCTCGAACCATGTTGTTTTAGTCTGCCAGTTTGTCTCTATCATAATCAAATTATCTTCACAAAGCTTTCCCTTGAATTATGACTAAAGTCTGAAGTAGAGGGCAACCCAACAAAGGCCCTGTCAATCAGTATCCTACTTTGGTACCCCTCCCCCCTTCAAAATTACATGGGGATCAGCACAAAGAGGATAATATGAAGAGCAACATGAGCACGGGCCTATAGCGCAGTGGCACTGGGCGCCGCTCACTGCTCCCACTTGGGGAGCAGATCGCGGGATCGATCCCGTCGGAATCCTCTCTTTGGAGGATTTCTCACGATTTTTTTGGACACTTCTCTTTCGAGTGCAAAAAATTACTCTCCTTTCGGAGGGATTTATTTGGCCTTGGGCCGGCTTGATCCCAACTCGTCTGAGTTGGGTACTTTGTCCCAGAACCACTAGACTACTGACAAAAAAAATATATATGAAGAGCAACATTAACCCAGAGTCCATGTGTTCATCAGCCCCCTATAATTTTATAGTAATGCTTACTGCACTAAGGATCTGTGCAGCAAACTGAGTCATCTTGCAATACAAGATGTTATTGGTTTACATGGGTAGATGACACATAGGTTGGATAATTTTTTATGAGTAAACCAAACAAATATTAAATGTGATGCATGATTCTAGACATGAAAAATATATATAGACATGATAAATACTTCGTAAACATGACAAATGCTATTTGTCATACCTACAAATTATTCGTCATGTCTAAAAAATATTTGTCATATCTACGTATTTATGTATAGATTCTTTTAGGATGACAAATATTTTATAAATATTTATCATGTCCACGAAGTATTTATCATACCAAAAAGTATTTGTCATCTTTACACATGTGTGTATATACATGATAAATATTTTTTAAGTATGATAAATAATTCGTAGGCATGACAAATACGAAGTATTTTTATCATGTTCAAATATATTTGTCATATTCAAATTATGCACTGCATTTAATATTTGTTTGGTCCATCCATAAAAATATTTGTCCAACCTATGTGCCACCAATTTACGTAGACTAATAACATCTTGCATTGCACTCAACTTGCTCATGTATTTGTCTTAGAGTTCTGCACTGTATTTAATATTTGTCTGGACCATCTAAAAAAAGATTAGTGTAACCTATGTGCTACCATTCATGCGAACTAATTGCACTCAACTTACTAATAACTCTTTTCTTTGGTTCTTTCAAAACCCAGCCCTGGGCTCCCAAAAATAGATCTCTCTCTCGGAATATTTCTTCGCGTACGCTCTTCTCTCAAGAAAACCCGGCCAACCCTCTCTTCCCCACCAACCACTATATTTGCTCCAGCAAAAGCACTCCGTCTCTCTCTCTCTCTCTCTCTCTCTCTGTGGCACGAGTGTTGCTCCAAAAACCCAACGCCTCCCCATCTCCATCTCGGCATTTCCTCCTCTCCACACCCCCACGCTTCCATCTCCATCCCCCCAACCCCAATGGGGACGACATCAACCTGCAACACCCTGTCCACCCCTGGGGACAAGTCGACCATCCCTCACCTTGAACAGCTGCCAACCAAGCGACTCAGACCCATCGCCTCCGTCTCCACCCACCCCCTCATCTCCGCGGCGGCGGCTGCCTACGTCCTCGCCCTACTCTACCTTCCCCGCCACCTCCTCTCCCTGCTCCTCTCCCCCCTCTCACTCACCACCCTCCTCCTCCTCGCTGCCCTCCTCCACCTGGGCTCCTCTTCCTCCCCCCACCACCAACAGGAAGAGAAGCAGAACGTTTTCCTGACTCGTTGCCCGCCATGCGCCGCCGCGCCCGCTGCCGTCACCAAGACGCCGCCTTCTACTATCGGATCCCAACAGAAGTCCGTGCTCTCCTTGGAGTGCCACCACTTCGTCGACTGGGCGCGGCAGTGGGGTCCTCTGGAGGTCATCTACGAGGAGTACGAGGGGGAGGTGGAAGAAGACGACATGGATGAGGACTCCCCGGGCAGCTCCGCGTCGCCGGGGCGAACCCGCCATTCTGGCTCGCTGGGGACGTACTGCTACACCGACGACGACTCGGGCGAGGACTCGCAGAGCGACTCGCCGGCGTGGGACTCGCAGGAGAGCTTCTTCTTCCGGTGGGAGGTGGAGGACGACGGGCTGATAGAGATAGCCCTCGAAGAGGACAACCTCATCGAGATCGACATATCGGCGTGCCCATGAGCCGAGGGAGAGGCCTTCATGGGAAGAAAAGAAGTGCCAGGTTTTGGGTGTCAGTTGGGGGGATTACAGGGGGTTTTCGGGTGTTTTCCCTGTGCGTCTTGACCCGGTGCTTTTTGTGTAGGGGGGGGGGGGCGGGACTGTTTTGTATTGTGATCGTTTAAAACAAATACCTGTGCACGTACATAGCCCAATCTCTTGATACGAGGTTCCTCTTTAAACTCCCTGCTCCCTACTTTGTGAGGCTGTTAAAACTTTGTAGGTGTGATTAAGTTAATACTCCTTTTAATAGATGCCCTAGATCACACACCCGAAAGTGACACTAATCTTCCCCATGTGATGAGGCTCTTCGATCAAAACCGGGATCTTAAATTAGCATCCAAATCACAATCTCTTTGAAAGGGACATTCATCCTAATTGATGGGAGCCTCTCGATCAGGGGCTGTTATAATTAGCAACCAAATGACAACCCCTTGGAAGAGGCCTTACAATAAAATCCCCACTCACATGTATATTCACGTGTATGTGAAAGGTTCTATTAGACATATGCAAGAAACAAATTAAAAGGTTGAATCTCTTCAAAATAATTTGATACACTTAAGTGATGATAAGGGATGATGGCACACAACCATCGCCATACACACACATTTAGGTTAGAAAAGCAAGGAGCTAATACGGGAAACTTGGCTTTGAGTTGATGCAAAGAAAGAGACATGTCAAGGTGAGGCACATTTTGGACACTCGTTTGGATGAGCATGCTAGGTAACTTCATCTGATTAATGTTACAACCACATGCCACCTTTCACAAATAAGCCCTTATACTAAACAGGTGCATTGATTTGTGGATTGATTTAATTTGTGTGCGAGTTTTGGCAAAACCCAGTATTGATTTGCTTCTTGTGTGCCCGCAACCTAACCACGTTGGCACGTTGCAGTAGCTGGCAAGTGGCACAGCTGTAGCTTGGTGTTCCCCTATTCATGGCAAGCGTTGGGACAATTGAAGGGAAATGGGAAACTTCTTGATAAGGATCCATCGGGGTTTTATGGGGGTGGCGTTCGCTGGGGGAGCCGTGAAGTGACGGGTGTCGGGAAGTAAGTAGGATGGTGCAAGGGCAGGAAACAGATCTTTTAGCACCACTTTGATTGAAAAATAAGAGAAGAATAAGGTCAAATAAGAAGAGAATAAGTTTAATTTTACTTTTCCAAACGGAATGACTTATACTGGTGCAAAATAACGTATTCGGAGAATAAGAAGAATAAGTCATCCCACCTTAAACTCAATAATTATTTATTCTTCTTATTCCGTCAGCGAAACCATTCCGTCAGTGGGCCTTACGTAATAACTTATTCTGCAAACAAAGTGAAGCTAAGGATATGCCCAATAATAAAGAAGCTAGTCTCTATGTTACAAGCTTATAATGAAGTGGGGGTGAAGCACACAATAACGGAGAGGGGAGGTCTAGAGAATCTCGTTTTAATTTGTATCGAATTAAAAACATCACGAAAAAGGGAATGCAGATTTGTTTGGATCCAACCCCACCTAATCCAGTTTTAAGTTGGGAAGTCATAATTATGTAGTACCTATTTAGCTTCTACTCCATCATGATGAATTAGAGTCATACTCGATAGTAGTAGTTCCAAGTTGATATGCTTAGGAAGAAACTTTTGAACTTTAGGCCTCAAAAACTAAGTTAAAATGTTTTAACACGAAATTAACCCATTTCTTCAAAAGCTTTAATTTGATCTTTCTCTTTTTAATGTCAGCGTCATTTTGATTGGAGAATAAAAGAAGAATAAAGACGAATAAGGAGAGAATAAACTTAATTTTGTTTTGACAAGCGGAATGATTTATACCATATAAAATAACGTATTCGGAAAATAAGGAGAATAAACCATTCCATCTTAGACCAAAGAATTACTTATTCTTCTTATTTCATCAGCAAGCTCCACAAACTATCAAATTGAAACACCCCTTATTCTAATATAAGTTATTCCGTTAGTGGGCCCCATATAATAATTTATTCTACAAATAAAGTGGGGCTAAGGTCTAGTCGATCGACGCTCTCAATTAGTAAAGCCTAGGCTCTGAATTAGAGAAGAATAAGGTCCCTAGAATAAGGCTAATTCTAGTTTGATAAGTGGAATGACTTATAACGTATTAATTGTTTATACTAGAATAAGGAGAATAAGTAATTCGACTTTAGACTTAAGAATTGTTTATCTTTCCTATTCTGTTAGTGGATTCCTTAGAACTATCAAACTAAACACCCTTATTCCAGTATACGTTATTCTAGATAAATAATTTTGAATAGTCTATTCTACAACCAAATTGGGATTTAAAGTATGACACATTTTTTTAGGGGCAAAAACAGTGACTTGAGTTAATTGACTGTAAAAATTGGATTTTTTTTTAAGAAAACCATGAGCTGGGCAATGGCTCTAAAAAGATTGGGGCAGCAACTATTATTATTCGGGCAAAATTAAAAGTCTAATCTTTATCTTGGGGAGCTTTTGGGGGTACGGGGGAGTGACCAGACTCCAGACTTCCGTGTCGTGTAGTCGGCACCGGCAAAGTTGGGGAGCACCTTTCGGTGTTCAGAAAGCGACCGGCACGTTGCTTGGGTGTTACGGTCACCGCCGTCAACCATTCGTTCTCTCCTTGCTTTTGAGGGAGGCCCGCTCGTCAATGGCCAAGGCTGGTCTATTTTTTCGAGTTATAATTGCAAGGGGTGAGGTTTAAATTAGTTTTTTTGAAGTTTTTTTAAGTCCTCCCAAATGACTTACGTCGCTGTATAATTTATTTTGGATCAAATTTTTTTTATTTTTATTTTTAAATTTAAGCTACTTCTTATGCGGTGCAGTACAGCAAATATAATTCCATTTTTCCACACAAGTGATCTGATTGTATCAAAAAAAAAAATAATGTTACTCTCGGTAAGCTCATTTCATCGTGCAAAGATTTCTTTGCAGTGGTGAAGTGATGGAAATTTCAGTGAGCGAGAAGAAGGTCGAATATATTTTATGAATAGGAATGCAGTTATGCCATGCTGAGCTTGGCACATATATAGGGTGTTAGCCTCCTTTTTCCTTTTCTTTTTCTGAAATGGAGGCCTTTGGATAGGACCGTGCATAATTCGATTTAAACCGAACCAAGTGATCCGGTTGGCTTGGTTCGGTTTGGTTTGGGCTTATGTTCAGTTCGGTTCGGTTTCACAGCTTGAACCGAACCGAAAAAATCAAATAAATTAATTTTTAAATAAATATATATCTTATATGAACATTATATATATATATATTTAATATTAAAATTAAATTTTAAAAATATATAAAAAATATGAATAAAATGAAGAATTTTGGTTCGATTCGATTTGGTTTCGAGTGACAATTCGGCTCAGTTCGGTTTGGAGAAGTTTCCTCCAAAATTGAACCAACCGAACCATGCACAGCCCTACCCTTGGGCACAAGCTTTCCTCACAAATTAGAAGGGATCGACTTAGGCAGCAACCACTATAATTTTCCGAGTGCACTTTTAGTGCTTCATAAAATATTGAAAAATCTCGATTTTGAAATAATCGATCTTAAAATTAGTAAAAATAATTAATTTTTAAATCAATGGTTTTAATATTATTTATTTTAATTTATAGTGATTTAAGATTGTAAATTAAAATCAACTTAAAACAAGACTTTACAGGTCAACTAATTTTGAAATACAATTGATAGGTGGGAGTTCGGCACAACCCAAATAACAACGGACCGGCTCACCAAGCGGAGTCCTAAGGCCCATATTAGCCCTCCCTGAGGGGAAGAAGCCTGGAAGCAAGCTGTAGACTGGCATAGCCATGTACCAGTCCAATTAGGATCTATCTCCCCTATAGAGTCTTAAGTCGGCCATGCGATATTTGGGAAGAATCTCTTTCGTATCCAAAGTTCCCTCAGTGTGATCTTCCTTTCCTAATAAGGGCATGACTTAATGAGTTCTCCAGAGTCTACTCTTGATTGAATTAGAAACCGCCCCTCAAAAGAGCTCCTGACCCAACTACTATATAAGACCCCATATCCTTAGGGACAGAGGTATGCTCTTTAGCACCTAAACTTTTGTAATGTTCCCTCTAGTATCCCTAGCCTTATGACTTAGGCATCGGACGGGACTCCCCCGAGCTGCCGTCGGGGGCTCTTCTAATGGTGTTCTATTTTGTATGAGCTACTTGGGGGCGTCTCTCTGATCGGAGACTGAAGGCCCTGATCGTGGTGGACAAGATTTTGGTCTATCATCTTTTAGCATCGTCTGTGAGAAACAAACTAAGAAACCACAACGAGAGGTGATCATAGTAGAGCATCTCGACAAAAGGAAACCATGGATGAAGGAGTAAACTCTCTTCCCCCACTTCTGCCTCTGGTTATTGATGTCCTCCTTCCACCGAGACCTCCTAACGGCGAAAATCACCAAGCGGAAGGCCCCGACCTTTAGTATTTGGTCAACCTTATCCATCGACTGGAAGCAAATGTTGACTGCCTTAAAGAAGACATACATTGTAGGAAGCGCGAACAGACGGCTAGCCATACGGGGAGTTGCCAATATGTAGAAAACCGGGTACAAGATGTACTACCACCCCTTCGGGTGGCCGTGATCCCCATAGAAAGGTGACCTTTATTCCCTGACCCTGCGCCAGATAAGGAGCAAGGTCGGTCGCGCAAGTAGTCAGCTTGAGAATGGCCCTAGGTGCAAGGGTCACATAGCCTAGTAAGAAGCCTCTCTAAGCCCTGAAACAAGGGTTCACATCGCCACTGATGGGACGAGGACTCTGACGATAGTAGCTCTTTTCCCTGGAGGACCTGTAGTCAAGAATCCTCTTCCTCGAGCTCGACGGCCTCATCTCGGAATAAGCATGGCAGGACTAGCTGTCACTCTTGCCATTTGTCTCCGGGAGAGCAGAGGTTGCGATGGTTAGAAGAATGGGTAGAAAAACTACTCCGATGAGATCGAAAGTCCGTCCTAGAAGATTTAGGGGGCAAACTTCCTATTTTACCATGCAGGTGCGGGAGGAACCTCTTCCACCACGGTTCCGCATGCCCACCTTGAAGACTTACAACGGCACGAAGAATCTGAATGACCACTTGCAGATGTTTGAGAGCACAATTTTGCTTATGAACGTGCCATAAAAAATCAAATGCCGTGCCTTCCTGACAACGTTGGAAGGAAATGCTCGACAATAGTTTTGGCAGCTTAAACCCAACTCCATTGACAACTTCAAAGAACTATGACGTTCCTTCCATAACAATTTTGCTGTCAGTAGGCGTATACCGGTAACCACGACCTCTCTGACGCCTTTGCCTCAAAAAAGAGACGAATCGCTACAGAGGTACTGGACATTTATATGTCATTCAACAATTTTTGAATCCCAAGTTTTCTTCTACAAAACCTGCTACCACTCATACACGATTAGAACTTTGCACAACATATTGACGAACAAGGACAAAAATAAAACATAATTGTTGCTATCAAATACACAACATAAAATGTGCTTGGGATAGTCTTTACTATAAGAAAAGTTGAACAAATACAGTGGAAGAGTTATAAGCCACACTTGGTTGTAAAAGATAAAATTAGTCAATATCAACTAGAGTCAAACAATACCCTCGTTGGTAAAAATACAGAAAAACATTTTACTCAGCTTATTAGTAATAAAAGAAAAACTAATCAAACCCGAAGATAAATTAGGACGATCATGCCTTGGCTGTGAGATTCATACTGGGCACAACATTTAAACAGGATATGTTTAAATGTTCAGCAGCACAAAACAACAAACAAGTGGCAGGCACAAAATTCACAAAACAACACAACCATCACCAACCTCTTATGGGTGCAATGGGATAACAAGAAAGCATTCCCCTTTCGTTCGATCGACCAATTCCTCAACTACCACTTAGAGAAGTGCTTTAGCAGGGCGACCATGGAGATGGAGCCCAAAACAACTTCGCCAGGCAGGGGACGATCAACTAGCAAGGCTGCAGTAGCTGAGTAGCAGACGCTAGTGCAACCGCTGGCTTGGCCTCCAGTCGAGCCTATAATCATGCTGGACTGCTCCTTGATGACCGTGAAGGATGCTACCGCCCAACTTTGCTCAACGCCGACAAGTGATCGGAGATGGAGATGGAGATGAGGAGAAGCTGTCGGCGGTGAAGGAATGGGGTTTGAGAGGGGAAACTCTTTGCTCTCTCATCAGCCCACTCACGGATGCCGCTTAAGCGCACCACTGCCCCGCCGCTGGGGGGCGTCGACCGTCGACTTCTAGGGCAAAAAGGATGACACCTACAGGTACGGCATACAATTGTGGGTGGAATAGGGGAAGGGGCTTTCCGGCGGCAAGGAGGAGGAGCATCACTACTGACGGCGACAAGAGCTCCAGGCAGGAGGGTTCAAGGACGAGAAACACCTGGAGGAGTTCGTCGGGAGTTGTCCATTTCATCCAAGTTCGCATGATAAGTTATTGAGTAATACTTGCTCTGCATCGCATTACAATCCGTGGATTGCAAATGCACGAGCAACCGTCCGATGGACCCGTCTAATTTAGGAGCGTTTTTTATTTTTTTGTCATATTTTTTAAAATTTTTGAGAGCATCCGATCAAAAATCTAAGGTACATTCGGATTGTTCAGGTGGACCCGAAGCCGAATGTATATTTTTTTTTTTAAAAAAGAAACTTTGCACGTAAATCGAGGTTTATGTTTATTCTTTTTGTTTTGAAAAATATATATATAGTCGGGTCTGGGCCGACCCGTACAACTCGGATCTACTTTCGGATTTTTTATCGAACGTCCCAAAAATTTTTAAAACATCAGACAAGAAATAAAAAAAAAAAAAGCACCCCCTTCCCCCTAAATTAGACGTGCTGCAGCATTGCAATCCACGTTGGATACATCAGGATTGTTCGGGTGGGTCCGAAGTTGAATATATATTTTTTTTCTTAAAAAAAATACTTTGCACATAAATTGAGGTTTGTGTTTAATTTTTTTTATCTTTTTTAAAAAATATATATAATTGGGTCGGGGCCGACCCGAACAATTCGGATGTACCTTCGAATTTTTGATCGGATGTCTCAAAAAAATTTAAAAAATCCGACAAAAAAAAAAGAAAAATGCCCCCTCTCCCTAAATTAGACGTGCTGCTGCAGCATTGCAATCCAGGTTCGGTACATCCGGACTGTTCTGGTGGACCCGAAACCGAATGTATATATTTTTTTTCAAAAAAAAAAATACTTTACACGTAAATTAAGGTTTGTGTTTAATTTTTTTGTTATATATATATATATATATATAGGGCTGACCCGAGCAACTCACACGTACCTTTGAATTTTTGATCGGACGTCCTAAAAAAATTTAAAAAATCCGATAAGAAAAAAAAAGAGAAAAACCCCCCCACCCCCTAAATTAGATGTGCTGTAGCATTGCAATCCATGCTTGGATTGCAATGTCATGTATTGCAGCAAGTATTACTCAAGTAATTTTTATAGAGTGTGGTTTTAGTAAGTGCAAGTGTGGAGGGGGTTGGGTAAGAGCAACAAGAAAAATGAGTTTTTTTTAAAAACCCTTTTATTGGGGCCGGACAAAGTTCTAAACCAAGGATTATTTTAAAAAATCTCCTCTTTAGACTGTGTAAGTACTAGGGGTGTCAATTGAATGGTCCCAAAATTTAGGTTGTCATTGACTAAATTTGATTGAGTTGGATTGAAAATGGGTTGACACAGTTTGACCAATTGACTTTTACATTAATTAATATAGAAAGAAAAAATATTTCTAACAAACTTTTTGCAAATAGAGTAAGCCCAGCTCAATCTAGTTCAGCCCGCTCACTATCAAATATGAGATGTTTTTAGGCTAAATTCAGATTAAATCTGACTGAAGTTGGATTGGACTATTTTAGATTTAGATTGAACTTAAATTACTTCGTAACTCAACTCAACCCGTCCAAATTATATTCCTATTGAGTACCTTCCAAAAGTTCACTTGAAAGATTCCTTCTCTTTTTTTTTTCCTATCGTGTTTGGTGAAAGAATATTCTTTCAAAATATATTTTGATTAGACTTGTCAAACACTCGTTTTTAGTCACTTTTATTATAAAAATATATTTTTATAAAAAAACTCTGATTATAGCACAACCATACACCCCACTGATGTTTGAGGCCATACCGATCAGCACTCGTCTACCACGTGGCGCTCAACTTTGATTCAAGCTCGGATGGTGATACGTATCCCGATCACTCTGAATATCATAATGCAGGTGACAATACCCTGACCTTAAATCACTCGGACATCTTATTTTGTCTCAACTAGGAGCCCACTTTGGGCAAGCATTGCAGGGTTAAAATTCGCAGAGCGGAGTGGAGCCTGCGCAGCGGCGAGGGCGGAACGTGCGCAGCGGCGTCCCCAGGTTCGCCGTTCCTTGGGGGGGAGGGGTTTCTTCCCTTCTTCCGTTAGGGAGATCGGCCCCCGCCTCCCCCCCCTTTAGGGAGGATCACATCTCTCTTTGTTGGAGGTTTGTCTTCTCTCTCGTAGAGAGTTTTTTCCTCTTCGCTTGTGGAAGTTTCGCTCAGGAGAGTCTCACTCTTCTGGATTCGTCTCTTTTGGGAGGTTCCTCCTCCTTCTTCGGTTGCGGCATTTTCCCACTCTCCGTCCTCTCGTCCCGTTGACTTCCCTTAGCTTTCATTCTCCTAGATCCGTTTTGTACCTGTTAGATTTACCTTCTTTGATCTCTTCAGCAAATACTCGTATTAGTTGTGTGCTGGTTATAGCGTTTGCCAAAAAGTGCGGATCTCTCCTTCTCCAGTTGAAGTCTTGGTTGTTGACGCTCTCTTTGTAGGTCGTGTGGTTTCTGCCTACCAACTGTTCGACAAAATGCCGAACTCAAGACGGAGGCTCGAGTTTGTGTGCGCAACCCTCTACTCCGTTGCCGTGAGTAGGCCCAACGAGCTCTCCTGCTCTCTGGACAAGCTGTTTGCTCTTTTGCAGCCCCCCTTTCAATTGTTGTAGACTTCTCTGGTTCGTTTGCTTCCGCATCCCATCGACATATTGTGTTGGCTTCTCCGGCACCCAGAAGCTACCTTTGTTCTTTACTGTCTGTATTTGCTGTGTCTTATCTCTATTTTTTATGTTCTAGTTGAGCTTGGTCCTAACTACTCTGGTATCATAGGCTTGCTAGCTTGCTTGGAAGGTGTTTGTATTTATGACTGCTTTTGGTATTACTACGGGTTCTATGAATGAATGAAAGCTCCTTCTTATGTTCAAAAAAAAAACTAGGAGCCCACTTTTTGCATCATCTCACAATAGTTCATTGGTCGGCGGTTTAGCGAATTCTTTATTGTCTAAATTCTAACATTAATCATGGTCGCCTTTGTTAAGGATTTTAAGAATATCTGGAGCGGAAGCCATCCCTAACGCAGAGGAAGACGATCCCGGAGTCGATCCCCACGCGCAGCGAACCTCGAACAAGAACCCACGAACTCCGGACGAGAAGACGGTGTAGACCCACGCACTGTCTCCACTGGTTTCCTCTCTCTATTTGTCTTGATGCGTATGACCTAATGGGGAGTCACATGCTTCTTTTATAGAGAGGAGGGACCAGTCCCGTTCTTACTTCTAACAGGATCCTACCCATTACAGGATCCTTATTGGGCGCCTAATAGGTTAAGCCCAATAACATATTTCATTGATTGGATGCCTAATGGTGTGCAAGTGTGCAGCCCAGTAAACACAAGTGGACCACTAATTAGGTAAAAACCCAACATTCTCCCACTTGCTCCAACTTGTCTTAAGCACATCAAATCTTCCTTTGAAAACATACTTATAGTATAAATATATATAGTTTCAAAAGGACTCTTGAAGATTTGACATCCTGGGCATACACTTGAAGAGAAAACCACGGTATGAGCGTGCACGATAAAACAAAACTACACACCATTCCAATTAACGGAATCTTAAAGATTCAAGAACAGTAAATCAAATGACATGAGTCATGGCGACAAATGCATTCAATTACACACCTCCTTCCATGTACCACAATGCCACCAACTTATTATAATTGAACATCAAATATGGAACTGTATATAAACTCAAACATAATGTTTATCCATTGGTCACCACTTAAGCATACAATCTGCCATCCATAATCCATAACCAACATGTATACAAAATAAATGGAAAAGGCAGAATGTAATAGAAGAATCACAACATATCGAAAGAACTGACAAGACCTATCCGAATCATATGACTACAAAAAGTGCTAGCAGGTAGTCCTTTCGTGAGTGGGTCAGCAACCATAAGATCCGTCCCGATATGTTCTATCGACACTTCTTGATTCTTCACTCTGTCTCTAAGAGCAAAATACTTAATGTCTAAGGCTCTACCACCTTTGGACGCCTTATTGTTCTTAGAGAAGAAGACCGCAGCAGAATTGTCACAATATATCATGATAGGTTTGGAGACGAAATCAATGAATTATAGACCTGTGAGCAGATTCCGCAACTAGATCGCCTGTGCACTAGCCTCAAAACAAGCAATGAACTCAGCTGCCATCGTGGAAGCCACAGTTATACTCTGCTTCTCACTGCACCAAGTGACAGCTCTTCCTGCTAGGAGGAAGATGTATCCTGTAGTGGACTTCCTTGAATCAAGACAACCGCCAAGATCAGCATCAGAATAGGCAACGACCTCTAGCTGATCTGACCTTCTGTAAGTGAGCATGAAATCTAATGTGTCCTTAAGATACCGCATGACTTTCTTGGCAGCTTTCCAATGATCCATGCCTGAGCTGCTCTAGTACCTGCTGAGCATACCTACGGCAAAAGCTATATCTGGACGTGTACAAGTCTGAAGATACATCAAGCTCCCAACGGCTGAAGCATATGGGATAGGCTCCATCTGCTTCCTTTCCAAGTCGTTCTTGGGACACTGTAATTCACTGAATTTATCACCTTTTACAATGGGTACTTTATCAGGTGCGCAGGACTGCATGTTGAACCTTTCCAAGACCTTTGAGATGTAAGCCTTCTGAGAGAGACCAAGAGTACCTGAGGGTCTGTCTCTAGTGATTTCAATGCCCAAAACATAGTGGGCATCACCCATATCTTTCATCTCAAAGTTCTTAGAAAAGAAAGCTTTGGTTTCATGTAATAAACCAAGATCATTGCTGGCAAGCAAGATGTCATCTACATACAAAAGCAAGACAATGAAACTATTCCCACTGATCTTTAGGTACAAACATTTATCAATAATATTTTCCTTAAATCCAAATGACAGTATGATTTCATGGAACTTTATGAACCATTGGCGGGAGGTTTGCTTAAGTCCGTAAATGGATTTCCTTAATTTGCATACCAAGTGTTCTCCATATACACGAAACCATCAGCACGAAACCCTTGAGGTTGCTCCATATACACTTCTTTATTTAGGTCCCCATTCAGAAAAGCTGTTTTCACATCCATCTGATGTAACTCCAGGTTAAAATGAGCTACCAAGGCCATGACTATTCTGAATGAGAGTTTCTTGGAAACTGGAGAGAACGTCTCATCATAGTCAATGCCTTTTCTTTGAGTGAAACTCTTAGCTACCAATCTGGCCTTATATCGTTCAACTTTGCCTTTAGCGTCCACCTTAGTTTTGAATATCCATTTACATCTAACAAGTTTGGACCCTTTAGGCAAGTTAACGAGATCCCAGACTTGGTTTTTAGCCATAGAGCCAAGCTCTTCTTTCATGGCTTCAAACCAATAGGCAGATTTTTCACTCTTCATGGCTTGTGAAAACGTTACTGGATCATCAATGTCACCCTTGTCTACACTATCCTCCTGTAGGTATACTATGAACTCATCAGATATAGCAGGTCTCCTGACTCTTTCAGATCGACGCAATGTTGGCCCCTGATCCACCTGAGGAGGTGGTTGGTCAACAACAGCGACATCTTTTGGAGCAACCTGGGGTGGACCAACTGCAACTATTTACTCCCCTAGGATTTCATTCCGAGGAATGAATATGGGAACAACGTTATCAGTTGTTACAGGTGTTTCAACCTGATCCTGTAACTCCTCAAAAGAAATCTCTCGAGAAGGTCCACTCCCACTAACTCCGCCATCTTCAAGGAACCTTGCGTTATCTGTTTCTATAATGATGGGAACATGGGATGGGCAATAGAATCTGTACCCTTTTAATCTCGCTGGATAACCAATGAAGAATCCACTGATTGTTCTGAGATCAAAAGCCTTTTCCTGTGGACTGTATGGTCTAGCCTCAGCTGCATACCCTCACGTGCTCATATAGCTCACAGAAGGTTTCCTACCACACCATAACTCATAGGGAGTCTTAGGCGCAGCCTTCGTAGGAATCTTATTCACAATGTGAGCAGCTGTCTTAACGGCTTCGCCCCACAAGGATAAAGGAAGGGTAGAATGACTCAACATTGCCCTGACCATTTCTTTAAGCGTTCGATTCCTTCTTTCTGCAACCCCATTCTGGTATGGGCTGCCAGAAGTAGTGTACTGAGGTACAATACCCTCATCTTTAAGGAATTTAGCTAATGGACCAGGCCTTTGTCCCATCTCAGTATACCTACCATAGTACTCGCCACCTTTATCTGACCTGACTATCTTGATTACTTTCCCTGATTGTTTCTCTACTTCCTTCTTGAAATCCTTAAAGACATTGAAAACATCTGCCTTTTCAAGAAGTAAATAGAGATACATGAATCTAGAATAGTCATCTATAAAGGTGACAAAGTACTCCTCACCAGTCAGACAGGGTGGAAAAGGATCACAGATATCAGTGTGAATTATTTCTAAAATTCCAAAACTCCTTGTAGCATCTTTATTAGGCGTGTGTGTTTGATTTCCTTTAATGCAATCAACACATGTCTCGAAGTCAGTGAAATCTAGAGTGTGTAACACTCCTTCTCCTACTAACCTTTTGAACCTCTTAATGGAGATGTGTCCTAATCTCCTATGCCACAACATGGATGAATTTTCATTAACTCTACCACGCTTGTTGCCAGTAAGGACCGAAGTATGCTGGGTGTTATGAGATTGTTCAATCGCATTACTAAGACACAATTTATACAAACCATCAGATATAGTTCCAGTACCAATAACAATAGAATCCTTTATTAATTCAACTGAAGAGTTTCCAAGTTTGACTTGAAAACCTTTTGAATCAAGTCTTGATACTGAAACTAAATTTCTACTAAAAGATGGTATATAAAAAGTGTCTTCTAAATCTAGAACAAATCCTGATTCCATAACTATCTTATAAATTCCTACAGCCTTGACTTGTGAGCGCGTCTTATTTCCTGAAAAGATGCTCCGCTCACCCTCATTCGGAGGCCTTTGGAAAAGGAATCCCTGCATAGAAGTGACAACATGCACAGTAGAACCTGAGTCTATCCACCATGTGCTTTTAGGAACATTGACTAAATTAGACTCATAGCAAACATAAGATGTATGCTCTCGAACACTACCACTAGTGTATTTCATTGAGGACAGTTTAGCCATTAAAGTTCTGGCTTTGGTCTTATCAGAACTAATGAACTGTTTCTCAATAGCTTTAAGAAATCCACAGCAGTAGTCTGATCTGGGATAGATCCCTTTATGTTCTGTCCAACGTGTCCCTGAAGGAACAGAAGGCAGAGACGATTGGACTTTTCCCATTTTTCATAATGAGTCTGCTGTTCCAATGAGCTTTATGGAGTAAGTGGAGCTGGCATAACCTCACGTAATGCTAAATCTAAGTCCATGCAGAGTAGAGCAAATTGTACCCTTTGTTTCCACTCAGTGAAATTAGTGCCATTCAGGTACGGCGCACTAGCATTAAATGGTGCAAACAAAGGAGAAGCAGCTGAAATAAACAAACACATGCTCACATATAAGGCAATGGAACTAAAATATTGCAAGTAATGAGGCAAACAGATATGCAAAGTAATTCAGCAACATAAAGAGAACTACTTTATCAAGTCGTCCGATAGCTTCATGGACGAACTCCCCGAATTAACTTAAGTGATAAAACTAAAACTTATAAACATTTTGATATCAAGAGAGAGTACCTTTGGGTACATAACTCTCAAGAATCGCCATGTAGATAAATTTTATTTTATCCTACTCATGACATGAAAATAAACACTCCTTTGGGAGTTAAATTTACAATCAAGCCAAGAACACAAGTATTTGAGATCATTTTAATTTCTTAACGAGTATATTTTATTATTCTCAATGCATAAGGTCACTTTGGTGATCTACTTACACACTTTGAATACTAAAACATCATCCCCCAATTAAAATGATAACAAATATCTAAATGCTCATCAATAATGCTATTTAAAACTTAATATGGTAAGATTTTATGAATCCTCGTGATTAGTGCCACTTTGGTGGTCAAACTAATCATTTGGGAATCAAAATTTACCATAAAACTACATAATAGCATTAATAAACATATAACATGAGCAAAAAGGACATAAGCACAATAATTAATGCAATCTTAAATGGAGATATTCATGCATGATTAAAACTGTAAAGAGGACAAATAATCACAAGAAATATCTCCTAAACTTACAGCAATAATTATTGATTCTTAAAGAACATTAATCATGCTTAAAACTACATTAAAAATGGCTACTTAACAAGTTTATAGCATGCTGTTACATATATGTCCTTTTTCTGTTTGCAGAAAGAAAACTGAATTGCAAACTTAACCTGAACAGTTTACAGAAAAATCCAGAATTGTAAACATACTTTTCAGTTTGCAAGAACAACCAGAAATTGCAAACATATCTGTTTTTAATTAGCAGAAACAACTTAGATTGCAAAAATATCCGTTTGTTAGGGATTTTAGGAATTTTAGGAATACCTGGAGCGGAAGCCATCCCTAACGCAGAGGAAGACGATCCCGGAGTCGATCCCCACGCGCAGCGAACCTCGAACAAGAACCCACGAACTCCGGACGAGAAGACGGTGTAGACCCACGCACTGTCTCCACTGGTTTCCTCTCTCTATTTGTCTTGATGCGTATGACCTAATGGGGAGTCACATGCTTCTTTTATAGAGAGGAGGGACCAGTCCCGTTCTTACTTCTAACAGGATCCTACCCATTACAGGATCCTTATTGGGCGCCTAATGGGTTAAGCCCAATAACATATTCCATTGATTGGATGTCTAATGGTGTGCAAGTGTGCAGCCCAGTAAACACAAGTGGACCACTGATTAGGTAAAAACCCAACATTCTCCCACTTGCTCCAACTTGTCTTAAGCACATCAAATCTTCCTTTGAAAACATACTTATAGTATAAATATATATAGTTTCAAAAGGATTCTTGAAGATTTGACATCCTGGGCATACACCTGAAGAGAAAACCACGGTATGAGCGTGCACGATAAAACAAAACTACACACCATTCCAATTAACGGAATCTTAAATATTCAAGAACAGTAAATCAAATGACATGAGTCATGGCGACAAATGCATTCAATTACACACCTCCTTCCATGTACCACAATGCCACCAACTTATTATAATTGAACATCAAATATGGAACTGTATATAAACTCAAACATAATGTTTATCCATTGGTCACCACTTAAGCATACAATCTGCCATCCATAATCCATAACCAACATGTATACAAAATAAATGGAAAAGGCAGAATGTAATAGAAGAATTACAACATATCGAGAGAACTGACAAGACCCATCCGAATCACATGACTACAAAAAGTGCTAGCAGGTAGTCCTTTCATGAGTGGGTCAGCAACCATAAGATCCGTCCCGATATGTTCTATCGACACTTCTTGATTCTTCACTCTGTCTCTAAGAGCAAAATACTTAATGTCTAAGGCTCTACCACCTTTGGACGCCTTATTGTTCTTAGAGAAGAAGACTGCGGTGGAATTGTCACAATATATCATGATAGGTTTGGAGACGAAATCAATGAAGGATAGACCTGTGAGCTGATTCCGCAACTAGATCGCCTGTGCACTAGCCTCAAAACAAGCAATGAACTCAGCTGCCATCGTGGAAGCCACAGTTATACTCTGCTTCTCACTGCACCAAGTGACAGCTCTTCCTGCTAGGAGGAAGATGTATCCTGTAGTGGACTTCCTTGAATCAAGACAACCGCCAAGATCAGCATCAGAATAGGCAACGACCTCTAGCTGATCTGACCTTCTGTAAGTGAGCATGAAATCTAATGTGTCCTTAAGATACCGCATGACTTTCTTGGCAGCTTTCCAATGATCCATGCCTGAGTTGCTCTAGTACCTGCTGAGCATACCTACGGCAAAAGCTATATCTGGACGTGTACAAGTCTGAAGATACATCAAGCTCCCAACGGCTGAAGCATATGGGATAGGCTCCATCTGCTTCCTTTCCAAGTCGTTCTTGGGACACTGTAATTCACTGAATTTATCACCTTTTACAGTGGGTACTTTATCAGGTGCGCAGGACTGCATGTTGAACCTTTCCAAGACCTTTGAGATGTAAGCCTTCTGAGAGAGACCAAGAGTACCTGAGGGTCTGTCTCTAGTGATTTCAATGCCCAAAACATAGTGGGCATCACCCATATCTTTCATCTCAAAGTTCTTAGAAAAGAAAGCTTTGGTTTCATGTAATAAACCAAGATCATTGCTGGCAAGCAAGATGTCATCTACATACAAAAGCAAGACAATGAAACTATTCCCACTGATCTTTAGGTACAAACATTTATCAATAATGTTTTCCTTAAACCCAAATGACAGTATGATTTCATGGAACTTTATGAACCATTGGCGGGAGGTTTGCTTAAGTCCGTAAATGGATTTCCTTAATTTGCATACCAAGTGTTCTCCATATACACGAAACCATCAGCACGAAACCCTTGAGGTTGCTCCATATACACTTCTTTATCTAGGTCCCCATTCAGAAAAGCTGTTTTCACATCCATCTGATGTAACTCCAGGTTAAAATGAGCTACCAAGGCCATGACTATTCTGAATGAGAGTTTCTTGGAAACTGGAGAGAACGTCTCATCATAGTCAATGCCTTTTCTTTGAGTGAAACCCTTAGCTACCAATCTGGCCTTATATCGTTCAACTTTGTCTTTAGCGTCCACCTTAGTTTTGAATATCCATTTACATCTAACAAGTTTGGATCCTTTAGGCAAGTTAACGAGATCCCAGACTTGGTTTTTAGCCATAGAGCCAAGCTCTTCTTTCATGGCTTCAAACCAATAGGCAGATTTTTCACTCTTCATGGCTTGTGAAAACGTTACTGGATCATCAATGTCGCCCTTGTCTACACTATCCTCCTATAGGTATACTATGAACTCGTCAGATATAGCAGGTCTCCTGACTCTTTCAGCTCGACGCAATGTTGGCCCCTGGTCCACCTGAGGAGGTGGTTGGCCAACAACAGCGACATCTTTTGGAGCAACCTGGGGTGGACCAACTGCAACTATTTGCTCCCCTAGGATTTCATTCCGAGGAATGAATATGGGAACAACGTTATCAGTTGTGACAGGTGTTTCAACCTGATCCTGTAACTCCTCAAAAGAAATCTCTCGAGAAGGTCCACTCCCACTAACCCCGCCATCTTCAAGGAACCTTGCCTTATCTGTTTCTATAATGATGAGAACATGGGATGGGCTATAGAATCTGTACCTTTTTAATCTCGCTGGATAACCAATGAAGAATCGACTGATTGTTCTGAGATCAAAAGCCTTTTCCTGTGGACTGTATGGTCTAGCCTCAGCTGCACACCCTCACGTGCGCATATAGCTCACAGAAGGTTTCCTACCACACCATAACTCATAGGGAGTCTTAGGCGCAGCCTTCGTAGGAATCTTATTCACAATGTGAGCAGCTGTCTTAACGGCTTCGCCCCACAAGGATAAAGGAAGGGTAGAATGACTCAACATTGCCCTGACCATTTCTTTAAGCGTTCGATTCCTTCTTTCTGCAACCCGATTCTGGTATGGGCTGCCAGAAGTAGTGTACTGAGGTACAATACCCTCATCTTTAAGGAATTTAGCTAATGGACCAGGCCTTTGTCCCATCTCAGTATACCTACCATAGTACTCGCCACCTCTATCAGACCTGACTATCTTGATTACTTTCCCTGATTGTTTCTCTACTTCCTTCTTGAAATCCTTAAAGACATTGAAAACATCTGCCTTTTCAAGAAGTAAATAGAGATACATGAATCTAGAATAGTCATCTATAAAGGTGACAAAGTACCTCTCACCAGTCAGACAGGGTGGAAAAGGACCATATCAGTGTGAATTATTTCTAAAATTCCAAAACTCCTTGTAGCATCTTTATTAGGCGTGTGTGTTTGATTTCCTTTAATGCAATCAACACATGTCTCGAAGTCAGTGAAATCTAGAGTGTGTAACACTCCTTCTCCTACTAACCTTTTGAACTTCTTAATGGAGATGTGTCCTAATATCTTATGCCACAACATGGATGAATTTTCATTAACTCTACCACGCTTGTTGCCAGTAAGGACCGAAGTATGCTGGGTGTTATGAGATTGTTCAATCGCATTACTAAGACACAATTTATACAAACCATCAGATATAGTTCCAGTACTAATAACAATAGAATCCTTTATTAATTCAACTGAAGAGTTTCCAAGTTTGACTTGAAAACCTTTTGAATCAAGTCTTGATACTGAAACTAAATTTCTACTAAAAGATGGTACATAAAAAGTGTCTTCTAAATCTAGAACAAATCCTGATTCCATAACTATTTTATAAATTCCTACAGCCTTGACTTGTGAGTGCGTCTTATTTCTTGAAAAGATGTTCCGCTCACCCTCATTCGGAGGCCTTTGGAAAAGGAATCCCTGCATAGAAGTGGCAACATGCATAGTAGAACCTGAGTCTATCCACCATGTGCTTTTAGGAACATTGACTAAATTAGACTCATAGCAAACATAAGATGTATGCTCTCGAACACTACCACTAGTGTATTTCATTGAGGACAATTTAGCCATTAAAGTTCTGGCTTTGGTCTTATCAGAACTAATGAACTATTTCTCAATAGCTTTAAGAAATCCACAGCAGTAGTCTGATTTGGGATAGATCCCTTTATGTTCTGTCCAACGTGTCCCTGAAGGAACAGAAGGCAGAGACGATTGGACTTTTCCTATTTTTCATAATGAGTCTGCTGTTCCAATGAGCTTTCTGGAGTAAGTGGAGCTGGCATAACCTCACGTAATGCTAAATCTAAGTCCATGCAGCGTAGAGCAAATTGTACCCTTTGTTTCCACTCAGTGAAATTAGTGCTATTCAGGTACGGCACACTAGCATTAAATGGTGCAAACAAAGGAGAAGCAGCTGAAATAAACAAACACATGCTCACATATAAGGCAATGGAACTAAAATATTGTAAGTAATGAGGCAAACAGATATGCAAAGTAATTCAGCAACATAAAGAGAACTACTTTATCAAGTCGTCCGATAGCTTCATGGACGAACTCCCCGAATTAACTTAAGTGATAAAACTAAAACTTATAAACATTTTGATATCAAGAGAGAGTACCTTTAGGTACATAACTCTCAAGAATCGCCATGTAGATAAATTTTATTTTATCCTACTCATGACATGAAAATAAACACTCCTTTGAGAGTTAAATTTACAATCAAGCCAAGAACACAAGTATTTGAGATCATTTTAATTTCTTAACGAGTATATTTTATTATTTTCAATGCATAAGGTCACTTTGGTGATCTACTTACACACTTTGAATACTAAAACATCATCCCCCAATTAAAATGATAACAAATATCTAAATGCTCATCAATAATGCTATTTAAAACTTAATATGGTAAGATTTTATGAATCCTCGTGATTAGTGCCACTTTGGTGGTCAAGCTAATCATTTGGGAATCAAAATTTACCATAAAACTACATAATAGCATTAATAAACACATAACATGAGCAAAAAGGACATAAACACAATAATTAATGCAATCTTAAATGGAGATATTCATGCATGATTAAAACTGTAAAGAGGACAAATAATCACAAGAAATATCTCCTAAACTTACAGCAATAATTATTGATTCTTAAACAACGTTAATCATGCTTAAAACTATATTAAAAATGGCTACTTAACAAGTTTATAGCATGCTGTTACATATATGTCCTTTTTCTGTTTGCAGAAAGAAAACTGAATTGCAAACTTAACCTGAACAGTTTACAGAAAAATCCAAAATTGTAAACATACTTTTCAGTTTGCAAGAACAACCAGAAATTGCAAACATATCTGTTTTTAATTAGCAGAAACAACTTAGATTGCAAAAATATCCGTTTGTTAGGGATTTTAGGAATTTTAGGAATACCTGGAGCGGAAGCCATCCCTAACGCAGAGGAAGACGATCCCGGAGTTGATCCCCACACGCAGCGAACCTCGAACAAGAACCCACGAACTCCGGACGAGAAGACGGTGTAGACCCACGCACTGTCTCCACTGGTTTCCTCTCTCTATTTGTCTTGATGCGTATGACCTAATGGGGAGTCACAAGCTTCTTTTATAGAGAGGAGGGACCAGTCCCGTTGTTACTTCTAACAGGATCCTACCCATTACAGGATCCTTATTGGGCGCCTAATGGGTTAAGCCCAATAACATATTCCATTGATTGGATGCCTAATGGTGTGCAAGTGTGCAGCCCAGTAAACACAAGTGGACCACTAATTGCGTAAAAACCCAACAACCTTCTCCAATATTGGTCCGCTCTCTCTTTCAAAATGCCTATTATGATGCAAATTAGACAGGAAACTAATCAGTAGTGGACGCAGAAATTTTGTCAAATGTTCGGACATTAAATTATAAACATAGTTGAGTCAATGGAGTCTTGGACTAGATCATATGGAATCTTAAATTGAGTCAGTGAGATCTTCGACTAGGTCAAAAAAGTTTTAAACTAGGTTGCTTTGTATTAGGTCAATAAATTTGACATTCATCCAGTGGGGTCCTAGATGAATGCTGAATCCGCCACTAAAACTAACGATTAGGTGTCAGTAAACGACTTTGACACTTTTCTTGGTTCTAAATTTATTTCTTGAAATGCCAATTAAGAACCAGGGAAATGCAGCTTGACCCATTTCGTTATTAGCTGAATACATGTCTTACAAATTAATGCGCTACTCCGAATTAATATGGCTCAAATCCTTATTGGGTGAGCTTCGCATTCAATTGACTTCTCCTCCTATACTTCGGTGCGACAATCTATCTGCTAATTACTTGATCGCCAAACCCGTTTGGGCTTGCATGAGAGACATCGAGATTGTCCTTCAATTTATTCGTGCATGGGTTGCTCGCTGTCAACTCCATGTACATTTCGTTTCAACGGTGGGCGTTTTCATCAATAGTTCATGATCTTTTGCAGGATTCTACTAGCTTCGATCAAGAGTTTACGTAATTAATGTCTTTAGCTTAAAGATAGAATTGGACGAGCAACCGTCATCCTCACCTGGACAGGTGTATCCCTATTGATAATTAAGCTCACGTTAAACATGTCTCACGGTTGTATCCGTAAATTAGTGGTATCCCTAAATTAGTGGCATGATCGTCTCAATATAATGGCTTGTAGCAATATACACATTGAAGGAGGAGAATTTCGTTAGGCCCAAATGGCACTAACGGGCTGGCTCATTGACCTACCCCTCTCCTGATCCCTGGGTTTCGCCGAACAATGTGGCCTGCAGAGGACGACCCAAAGTCATAAGTTCTGAGAGAAAGTCAAATCCAGATAGGATCCTGATCAAGCCTCCCTGCTAAGACATGCACCGCTTATTCCGATCAAAATCAGGGGTACCAGGTCCTTGGTCGTGCGGACTCCTCCTCGAAATTGAGTTTTAGTATTTGCCTCGGACAAGGTTTTTTTTATCAGAATTGGTCTTTCATATGGGACCAATTACTATATAAGGACCCTATGTTCAGCCGGTAAAGGTACATTTTTAAAGCTCAAACTACCTAGTCTTTCCTACAACATCTCTAGTCTTTTGACTTTGGCATCGGAGGGGGCTCACTCGAACTACTGTCGGAGGCCCTCTGATTTTAACAACTCGTCACCTTAGAATCGGAGATCCGATTACTAAATGGGTACCGAATCATTAAGATTTGGAGTTAAACTAGGATATCGATAAATCTGGGAAATAAATGATAAACTAAGTTAAACATTGCACATAACATCGAATTGTAAAGGAAGTTCAGGAATTAAAAATTATTACAATTCGACTCGACTCAGTAAATAATTACATATTCCAACTGAAAAGAAATAATTAAACGTACAGACCTGAAAGAAAAAAATAACAACTATATCGGAGTATATCTCGGAACAGTGATTGCTGGCACGCAACTCGAGACGAAACCCTCCACGCTACGCCTGCCTGGAACCCTCACGTGAAAACTGCAAGGATGAATCTCATCGAAATAGATTCAGTAGGGATCCTACGATCACCACCACCCACTCACGCACCTATAAGTGCAACAACACAAGTATAGGCAATTAAATAAGTAAAGTAGTAAACACAACTCCTAAAGATTCCCAAATTCCGATATAAAACACATACATTTGTAAATGCAACAGACACAACTCTGAAATCACTGCACCACGGAGCCGCAACCGGCATCTCGACTAAAACACACAAACCACCCAGGCAAACGAGGAAAACACCGACCCGCTGGGACCAAATAGCAACACCTCGGATAGCACACTGGCTACTCCGGCCTGTTTAGCTCTAGGTGGTTCTACTTCTCACAGCTATGAGTGACACTTCTAATGTACCACTCCCCCATCGGTACTAGTTATACCACGGGGTACACTAGGTGACCCTCTCTCTAGGCGTCACCCCACCACTCCCACATCGGCATTGCGTCACTCCTACACCGACACAGGATGCCTAAGCGCTAACAACTGTCACTATAAATCCACGATCGCACAAAACACAACACAATGTGATCCGGTCATCTGGAAAGCCTCGTCTTTGAAGTACGGTATCGAACATGCATTAACTGAATTATCTAACAATATAAACACATGTTAATTGCATGAATTAATGGGATTCTGTCTTGTATCACGTCGTCTGTGGCCGACGTCATTCAAGGCTTATAAACTGGTTGACATGGAAATTGGCCTCGGGAGATAAGCCTAAATAGCGTCGCCCATGGTTGACGCTATTCAAATGGCGTCACCTAGTCGCGACATTATTTACCACCCGAAAACCGAACTACTCTCTGGCATCCGGACTTAAATCGCGTCACCCGTGGTTGACACTACTTACAAATGGTGTCGTCTTGGGTCGACGCCATTTAGGGCCCGAAGCAAGATTTACTTGCGGCCTCCCCCGAGCCATAAATGAGAATTCCTCCTCCCTAAACCGCCCCAAAACACCCAAAAATAGAAAAGGAGAAGGAGAATCCAAATAACCATTTAAAACACACCGATTCCCATTTTATAAAATAAGCATTTTCACCCAAAAACCCCTTAAAACATGCTCCAAGGTGAGAAAAACATAGTTTTAAGCAAAACACCGCGAGGATTGTCACCCTACCAGTTACTTGAACTCCTCCTTGCTCTTAGCCGCCGAACTGCCACGCTACGAGTCGCTGATGGTATCGCTGTGGACGCCGTCACTCCACCGAGACGTTGGCCGCCATCCGGAAAGCAATGTGCTGCGGAGAAGATGGTGGTGGTAGTGGTGAGGGTTAGAAGGTTAATAGAGTAGATGAAGAGGAGCAATGGGGAGAGGAAAGGAAGGATAAGGGGAAGCGAAGCATTCAGAGGGAGAGAGGACAGAAAAAGGAATGGAGAGAATGAGGAAAAGAAGGGAGGGTTCAGAGCGACAATCGAAACTACGTCAAATCGCATCGTCCAAGACCGACGTCAATCAGACGACACTTTATGGTCGTATATTGACATATCTCTGAATGGCGTCGACCATACAAGACGCCTTTCAGACGATAAGACCGGGACCATACTCTCGCGGCCCAAAACCGGCCTACGTGGTACATTCTAAAAAACGTCCCCCTAATTTGAACTGCGTCTTGCTTGAGCCCATGCCCCAGATCCACTATGGCCTAAATCAAGGGGTCCGACACCGAAACCTACCCGATAACTGGATACGAAATATCAGTCCTTATATTCTCTCCCCCTTAAAAGAATTTTATCTCCAAAATTACTACTATGAAAATAACGAGAACGAAAATGATGGTACAAGCTCAAAAGAAAACTTACAAGAAAAGATAGGGAAACTGCTCCCGCATCTCATCCTCTCGCTTCTAGGTTGCCTTACCTCCGGAGCGATGTTGCCAAATTACCTTGACTAAGGGAACAACCTTGTTTCGAAGGACCTGCTCTCTGCGATCCTCAATATGTACTGGAAATTTCGGAAAGGGCAAATCCTCAGTGACCTCCAAATCCGAAAAGTCCAAGATATGAGATGGATCCTGAACATACTTTCTCAGCAAAGAAACATAGAACACATCGTGCACTCTTACAAGACTAGGTGGCAAGGCTAGCTGATACGCCGTTTCCCCAATTCGGACAAAAATGGAAAAATGCCCAATATATCGCGGGTTCCACTTACCTCGCTTCCCGAATCTCATTACACCTTTTGAAGGTGAGACTCGGAGAAATACGTGGTCCCCAACCTCGAACTCAAGCGGTCTTTTACGAATATCTGCATAACTCTTCTGCCTGGTCTTTTAAAATAGGTGTGTGATTATCATGAAAAATTATGTTGTTTAAGTGAAAAATAAACCTATTAAAAAGAAACTAGGTGATGTGATCGCCAGAAACTTTTGACTAAAAAGTTCCAAAAGAAAGATTTGATCGCCTACCTGTTTGGATGTGGGAGATGTTGAGTTCTTGGTTCCCTTCCTTCAGCCGGCTGAAGAAAGAGAGCCATTTTTATCCTTGTTCTTTCTTTGGCTGCTATTGAGTTTTGAGGATCGTCCAGATTCCTTGTTGTTCGTTGTTGATTCCCTCTCCTTGATTCTCCTTTGTACCTTGCAAGAAAAATGGAAAGGAAGAGAGAAAACACAATGAGAACTCAGATAGATATAGTATCTATTCTAGTGGAAGTTCTGAGCATGCAACTAGACAATTAAACTCACTTGCTGGGTGGTCTTTTAAACCCCTTTAAGATATGGATTAAGAAGAATGATGGTGAGTGTGTGTTGCATGGAGTGATGTAATGAAAATATAAGGATAATGTGATAAAAAAATGTGAGAAATATGCAGAAACAAATTAAAAGCTAAACTGGATGGCCCCTAGAAAGCCTTGGTCTTGAAAATTCTTGAAAGGACGAAGATCGGATGAAGAACTCTTGGAAGCAGCACCTCGATCCTTCAGCGTTTGGATGTCGTTGCCAATTGTCACTATTGTCACTCTCGCTATCACTGACACTAATTATCACCACTAACTGTCACTTGACCAAGAGGCTGGGTATTTATAGACTTCTTTCCATCCGCGGATTTACATGGAGAAATTTTGAGGTTTATCCAGCTTAACCAACAGATAAATACATATTAATTCATCTTTATCTGTAATTATCTAAAACCCGTCGCCCATGAAAGACGCCTTTTAGCTAATTAAGATAAGGATAAACATCCGAGAATAATTCATCTTTATCTGTAATTATCTAAAATGCGTCGCCTTTGGGAGACGCCTTTTATACTAATTAAGATAATGATAAACATCCGGAAGAGAGGTAGAAACAAATTAGGAAACCTAAATGGCGTCGTTCCTAACAGACGTCTTTTAGCTAATTAATCAATAATTAAAATTCAAATTTAAACATCAAAATAGGAATAAACTCTAAATGACGTCTACATAGGTCGACGTCTTTTAGACTTCTTCATATTTTAACTGAAATTTGAGTTAAAATCAATTCAATTAATTAACTTAAATCATGTCTGTTTGACCCGACACTATTTAGATAATTAACTCAAAAAGATCAATAAAAATTAACCAATGATTAAATATCAGACCATTCTGAGGCATTATTATATGATATGAAATTTACTCAAAATGATGTCAAAATTAGCATATCTACAACAACCTCAGCACATTGCTGTACCAATTCTGGCCCTGTTATCTGCCTCTCACCAATCTTTGACCAGTTCACAGTAGATCGACATAGCCGCCTTTATAAAGCTTCATACGATGCCATGCCGATACTAGAATGATAACTGTTGTTATAAGCAAACTTCAACGTAGATAAGTGCTGCTCTCAAGAACCTCCCCAATCTAGGCAACAAGCCCTAAGCATATCCTCCAGCGTCTGAATGGTCCTTTCTGACTGCCTATCAGTCTCGGGATGATAAGCCGAGCTGAAGGCTAACTGCGTACCCAAGGCCTTCTGAAAACTCTTCCAGAACCTAGAAGTAAATCTTGGATCTCGATCTGACACGATGGACAAGGGCACCCTATGTAGAGAAATGATCCAGTCCACAAACAACCTAGCCAACTTACCGACTGACCAGCCCTTCCTAATAGCTAGAAAGTACGTTGACTTGGTCAATCGATCAACAATGACCCAGATCGCGTCTCTCCTGTTGGGTGACATGGGCAATCCCATCACAAAGTCTATAGTCACAAGTTTCCATTTCCATTCCGAGATCGGTAATGGCTGCAACAACCTTCCTGGTTTCTGATGTTTTGCCTTAACTTATTGACAAGCCAGACACCTTGCCACATACTCAGCCACGTCCTTCTTAATACCAGGCTACCTAAAGTGTCTTATCAAACAATGATATATCTTAGTCGTTCCGGGATGTACTGCATATCTAGAACGGTGCTCCTCATCTAGGACATTCCTGCGCACCTCTTCCTCTGCTGGAATATAGTTTGCCTCTAAATCTGACCGTGCCGTCATCCCACAACTCCACTTCTGATATCTGGAGAATCTGTGGTAATTCTGCATCCGCCCTCTGAGCCTCGATCACAGAATGGTACACCACTGGCCTCACAGTCAAGTTGGCCAACACGGCTCTATCAGCCTCTTGAGGAATCCTAAAGGAAGATTCCACAACCTGTTCATATAACCTCCATTCTTGAATTATAAGATGTGATACGACTGTCTTCCGACTCAAGGCGTCCGCTACCACGTTCACCTTGTCCGGATGGTAAGAGAGGTCAAGACCATAGTCCTTAATGAACTCCATCCACCGGCGCTACCTTAAATTCAGATCCCTCTACGTGAATACATACTTCAAGCTCTTGTGATCAGTGAAGACCTGAAGCTTCTCCCCATATAAGTAGTGCCGCCAGATTTTCAGTGCAAATACCGCAGCTGCCAACTCCAGGTCATGAGTGGGGTAGTTCTCCTCATACTTCTTCAGCTGCTTAGAAGCATAGGCCACAACTTTGCCATGTTGCATCAGAACCGCACCCACACCTCGACGAGATGCATCTAAGTAAACCACGAATCCACCAGAACCAGATGGAAGCACTAGAATTGGAGCCGAAGTGAGACGAGTCTTTAACTCTGTGAAGCTCCAGTTACACTCCATGGTCTACACAAAACGAACTCCCTTACGAGTCAACCTCGACAAGGGGGTTGTTATTGAAGAAAATCCTAGATAAAACGTCTGTAATACCCTACTAACCCCAGGAAGCTCCTTATCTCAGTTGCTATCGTCGGTCTGCCTCAGCCCATCACTGCCTCAATCTTGGCTGGATCTACAGTAATGCCGTCACCAGAAATGACATGCCCCAGAAAGTGCACCTTATCTAGCCAGAAATCACACTTGCTAAACTTGGCATAGAGTTGGTGCTCTCTTAGAACCTGCAACACCACCTGAAGATGCGTGGCATGCACTTCCTCAGAAGAAGAATACACCAAAATGTCATCTACAAACACCACTACGAATTGATCTAGGTAGGCCCTGAAGACCCGGTTCATCAAATCCATAAAAGCCGGCAGAGCATTGGTCAAGCCAAAAGGCATAACAAAAAACTCATAATTTCCATACCGAGTCTTAAAAGTCGTCTTACTCACATCAGCCTCACGGATCCTGATCTGGTAATACCCTGACCTTAAGTCAATCTTCGAGAATACCTTGGCAGACTGCAACTGATCCATTAGATCATCGATCCTTGGAAGCGGGTACTTATTCTTTATTGTTACATGGTTCAGCTGTCTGTAATCGATACACAATCTCAAGGAGCCATCCTTCTTGCTAACGAACAGAACTGGAGCACCCCACAGAGAAGTACTGGGACGGATAAAACCCTTATCCAGCGATTCCTGCAACTGCGCCTTTAACTCAGCGAGTTCGGCCGGAGCCATCTGATACGGGGCTTTAGACGAGGGCGTCGTACCCGGTGCAAGCTCAATAGTGAACTCAACCTCCTGCTGAGTAGGAAGGCCAAGCAACTCCTCAGGAAACACATCAACAAAGTCACATACTACAAACACCTCCCAAGGATAGGAACCACTACTAACACCAGCTACAACTACCAAGGCAAGGAAAGCCTCACAGCCACCAACATGTAACCTCTGGTCCTTAAAAGCAGAAATAAGAGTACCACGAGAAGAGAGCGTAATACCTTGGAAGCAGAAGGCCGGGATGCCCGGGATGGAGAAGCGCACCCTCTTCCTGTGGCAGTCCACGTCGGCATAATAAGCCTCCAACCAGTCTAGGCCCAGGATGACATCAAAGTCACGAATGGCAAGCATAACTAACTGGACAGGTAATTGATGACCCTCAATGGTCAGGGGAACCTCACTCATACAGTTATAAGTTAACATGAAATCCCCAGAAGAAACCTCAACCATCAATCCATCAGATAACTTATCAACAGGTGCAAAAATAACATCTACAAACTGCTCAAAAATAAAGGAATGCGAAGCACCCGAATCAATCAGCATATGCGCAGAGTTCCCAAGGACAGAAAGTGTCCCTTCTACCAAGTTGGACGCACAAGTCTCCTTCCTGGGGATAGCGAGAACTCTCCCCTGGGTCCTCGGCTTCTTTTGGTCTCCCGGTCCCTGCCCCTGACCATGCCCCTGCGAGCAACTCCTCGCCAGATGGCCCTGCTGGCCACAAGTATAACCCCTCCCAGAAAATGCGGGACACTGAATCCCACTGTGAGTACCACCACAATGACGACAAGCTGCTGGAAGTCTCTGAGCTGCTTCCTGCTGAGCGCTGGACACCAACTAACTCTGTTGGGTCTGCTACTACCACTGCTGTCGCTGCTGCCGCCACCGCCTCGAAAGAACTTCCTGAATCTGGATCCGAGTGAAGACGATCCCGATCCAGACGAAGGAGCTGCTGTTGCTGCTGTCTTCCCCTTTCCGTATGTTGGTCCCTGAGTAGCCAGTCTCCTCTCTCGAGCCGACTGATCGTGCTGTGCCTCTACTACTGCGGCACACTTAACTGTCGATGCCAAGTCCGTACAATAGTGGGACGCCACAAAACTTCTCAAGTTGGACCTCAATCCGTCCACGAACCTCTCAGCCCGATGCTCTTCGTCCCCTGAAATGAAGGGTACAAACCTTCTAAGCGAAACAAATTTCATTTGGTATTCGAGCATTGTCATGCTCCCTTGGGTCAACTCCATAAATTCCCTATCCGTGGCCTTCTGGACATGCCTAGGGAAGTACTGCGCATTGAACTCCTTTACAAATGTCTCCCATGAAATCTCCCTGAGATTCCTATCTGCATAAGACAAGCTCTTCAAAGTAGTCCACTAGTCATAGGCATCATCCTTCAACATGAAGGTAGTCAACGGAGTCCTATCAACTGGCGCATAGTCCATGGTACCGAAAGTCTTCTCTAACTCCTTCAGCCAATGAACGACCTCATTAGGATTGGGACGATCGGTAAAATGAGGCGGTTTCAGCTTCAGGAATCTATCCAAAACAACTGAAGGTCCAAAGCAGTTGAAGGCCCTTTCCGAGTATTAGAACTCTCACTAGGGTCTCGAGTCTGATATCTAGTCATCGCATTCATCATAGCCTCCATAAAACGCTCCATATTCGGCCTACCGGCCTCAGACCCGCTAGGAACATCTCCCTGCTCCCTAATAACTAACACTATCTTCCTAGGAGCCATCAAATCGCCTACAGTCACAAGAATAATTTTTTTTAATTAGAACTCAAAACCTACACTACCGCCATGTCTGTATGGGATAATATAATTATTTGCCGAAATTATGATATTTAACCTAGTTATTCATCTATTTGCCAGACCGAATGTTCTGATACCAACTTTAACGACCCGTCACCCTATAATCGGAGATCCGATTACTAAATGGGTACCGAATCATTAAGATTTGGAGCAAAACCAGGATCTTGATAAGTCTGGGAAATAAATGATAAACTAAGTTAAACATTGCACATGACATCGAATTGTAAAGGAAGTGCAGGAATTAAAAATTATTATAATTCGACTCGACTCAGCAAATAATTACATATTCCAATTGAAAATAAATAATTAAGTGTACAAGTCTGAAAGAAAAAAATAACAACTATATCGGGGCATACCCCGGAAAAGTGGCTACTAGCACGCAACTCGAGACGAAACCCTCTACGCTACGCCTACCTGGAATCCTCACGTGAAAACTGCAAGGATGAGTCTCATCGAAATGGATTCAGTAGGGATCCTCCGATCACCACCACCCACTCACGCACCCACATGTGCAACAACACAAATATAGGCAATTAAATAAGTAAAGCAGTAAACACAACTCCCAAAGATTCCCAAATTCCGATATAAAACACATGCATTTGTAAATACAACAGACACAACTCTGAAATCACTCCTCCATGGAGTCCGCAACTAGCATCTCGGCTAAAACACACAAACCACCCAGCCGAACGCAGAAAACACCGACCCGCTGGGACCAAACAGCAACCCCTCGGATAGCACGCTGGCTACTCTGGCCTGTCTAGCTCTAGGTGGTTCTGCTTCCCCCAGCTACGAGTGACACTCCGAATGTACCACTTCCACATCGGCGTTGTGTCACTCCCACACCGAAACAGGGTGCCTAAGCGTTAACAACTATCACTCTAGGTCCACGATCGCACAAAACACAACATAGTGTGATCCGGTCACGTGGAAACCCTTGTCCTCAAAGTACGGTATCGAACATGTATTAACTGAATTATCTAACAATGTATACACATATTAATTGCATTAATTAATGGGGTTCTGTCTTGAATCTTGTCGACCGTGGCCGATGTCATTCATGACTCCTAAACTGGTTCACACGGAAACTGGCCTCGGGAGATGGGCCTAAATAGCGTCGCCCATGGTTGACGCCATTCAAATGGCGTAACCTAGTCGCGACGTTATTTACCACTCGAAAACCGAACTACCCTCTGGTATCTGAGCCTAAATCGCATCACCCGTGGTCGACACTATTTACAAATGGCGTTGCCCTGGCCTGACGCCATTTAGCGCCCGAAGAAGGAATTATCTGCGGCCTCCCCCAAGCCACAAACGAGATTTCCTCCTAGCTAAACCGCCCCAAAACATCTAAAAATAGAGAAGGATGAGGAGAATCCAAATAACCGTTTAAAACACACCGTTCCTCATTTTATAAAATAAGCATTTTCACCTAAAACCCCCCTGAAATATACTCAAAGGTGGGAAAAACATAGTTTTAAGTAAAACACCGCGAAGATCGTCACCCTACCAATTACTTGAACTCCTCCTTGCTCCTAGCCACCAAACCGCCACGCCACGAGTTGCCGCCGGTATTGCCGTAGACGCTGTCACTCCACCGGGACATCGACAACCGTCCGAAGAGTAATGTGCCGCGGAGGAGTTGGTGGTGGTAGTGGTGAGGGTTAGGAGGTTAATGGAGTGGAGGAAGAGGAGGAATGGGGAGAGGAAAGGAAGAAGAAGGGGAGGGGAAACTTAGCATTCGGAGGGAGGGAGGAGAGAGAGAGGAATGGAGAGAATGAGGGAAATGAGGGAGGGTTCGGAGTGACAACCGAAACTGCGCCAAATCACGTCGTCCAAGACTGACGTCAATCAGACGACACGATAGGGTCCTACACTGACGGATCTCTGAATGGCGTCGACCATGCAAGATGCCATTCAGACGATAAGACCAGAGCCGTACTCTCGCGGCCCAAAACCGGCCTACATGGCACATTCTAAAAAGCGTTCCCCTAACTCGACGCCATTTGAACCACGTCGAGCAAGCTCGACGCGAAAAAGAACCCCTGCCCCAGCTCCACTAAGGCCCAAATCAAGGGGTCCGGCACCGAAACCAACCCGATAACTTGATCCGAAACCTCAGTCCTTACACTGATGGTGTTTTGATCGAAGACTGACGGTTCTGATTGTGGTGGACGAGAATTTGGCTCATCATCTTTTGGCGCTGTCTGTAAAAAATAACCGAAAAAAACTTTGGTCGGAGAAAATCACCGATCGATCGACCAAAGAAGATATTGCCCTATAAAGAGCACTCTCTATATATATGTTATCCTTTTGAGCCTTCAAAAGAGGTTAGCCACTACATGATTTGGAGCTCTTCTCAAGAAGAAAAGAGGAGCCTACTGTTGAAAACGTGGACAAGCATTAAAGCATCATCTTCTTCCTTTAAGCTCTTCCCTCTAGAGTGTAGGAGGATGATGGCTTTGGAGGGCCAACCTTCTTTCTTTCCTTCTAGTTTCTTGATTAAATCTTGATTAGATCAATGCTTTTCATTAGTTCATTAGAACATTCATCACTACTTTTCACACACACTTCATTAACACACACATCATTAACATCAACTTATTCGATAATAAAGTCTTTGAAATCACTTGGAGTCGTCCTCCAGGAGTTCGAAATCACCTGGGCAAGGCCGACCCAGAAGACTTGCAACAGCTGGGCAAGGACGACTGCCACTGGGTGTTGTAAGATAGCTTCTAGCATGCTCGTGTATGCCATAAATATGTCCGGCCTCTCTGAGAAGAGACGATCTTCAAGCGACGGCATTGCCAGACGATACTCGTCCAGAACATGGTAGGTCACTCGAAGCATGGCAAGGAGGTCAAGCGTTACGCGTGAAAATAGTGCTACGGTCCTCGACAACCTTCTGGGCGTAGTCCATGATGCCATTTCTAGGAGTGAATCTTCTGGGCATAGTCCATGATGCCATTTCTAGGAGTGAATCTCCCCATTTGCCTCCTTGGGGTTTTAAAGGCCCTAGATGGGAGCCGAAGCATTGTTCCTCGATTACCGAAATAGACGCGACTGTCTGTAAGACTTCCCAAAATCATTACTCGAAAGTGAAGGAGGACATCCACCAACGGGCACCAGGCTAGGAGGTGCCTCCTCACTCCTACCCATGCAGACATAGCAAGAAGCGAGAGGGACAAGTGAAGGAGGAGAATTTCGCTAGGCCCAAAAGGCACTCAGGCCGGCCCATTGACCTCCCGCTCCTTGGATCCCTAGGTTTGGCTGAACAATGTGGCCTGCAAAGGATGGCCTAAAAGTCAGAAGTTTCAGGAGAAACTCAAATCCGGACAAGGTCCTGACCAGGCTCCCCCTCTAAGACAGGCTCCCCCTATTCTGATTAAAACCAAGAATACAAGGTCCCTGATTGTGTGAACTCTTGCATACAAGCGGGTTTTGGTTTTTATCTCGGACATGGTTTTCTTGACCAGAATTCGCCCTTCATATGAGAACAATTGCTATATAAGGACCCTGAGTCCAGCTGGTAAAGGTATACTTTATACAACGCAAGCTACCTAGTCTTTCCTACAATATCTCTAGCCTTCTGACTTGGGCATCGGAGGGGGCTCCCCCAAGCTACTGCTGGGGCCCCTTTGTGTTAGGTTCTCGGGTTTCTCCGGATCTCCCACGCAATTGAAATAAAATAAAAACGGAGATCCGTTCCCATTTCAAAAAATCTAAAACCCCGATAATCGGATTATTGAATCTTACTGTGTGCGGATTCGAATCCGCAACCGTTCGGTTCCGTCGGTGCGACACCGCAAGCCACGCAAGCGCTCGGCCTCTAGCGGAGTCCACGAGATCCTCCTCGCGGTGGATATCCTCACGTTCCTCGTTCTTCGCAGCCATGAAACCTCTGCCGGTCGCCGCAACGATCGCCGCAACGCGCGGACGATTTCTCGTCAAACAGGAGTCGGAGAAGCGGCAGAGCAGATCCAGGGATCCAGATCTGGCCTGGGGCGCCATAGAGAGAGAGGAAGCGAGGAGGGGGCAGCTAGGGTTAGCAGCAGCTTGGCCTGTTTAGCCCGTTCGCTATATTTTATACTAACTGCGCAGTTTTTCATAAAAATTCCCGATTTATATAAAGCCCACTTATTTATCCATCGCCTTGAGAATCATTTGCGTATGACCCTCTAGGACCAATTACTAGTTCGGTTAATAGCCCAATAAGCCTAGTGACTCCTTACTGGCTTTATTAATCAATTAATAACTCTTTATTAATTAATTAATCAATAGAATTGATGTCGTATATCGAATTCAACCGGGCCTCCGATCACGTTGGGTGCCAAGCAACACCGCGTGAACCTGGAAGGTATCGGGGTTAAGTAACCCACTCTTGGAACCTTTCTGCCGACAGTTACCGCGTGGATATAATCCTTCATTCGTACAATGCTCTCGAGTCAACTCAGGATATCGTCCGCCCTGGCCAGGGACTTCCGCGCATCCTTCGTAGAGCATTCTCTCTCATCGTACCGAGAGTGAATGATTCCTTATTGACACTCAATTTCCTTCGACGGTATTCCGCTGTACCCGATCCTTGGCTGTTTAGAATCTCGTGGTTAGAGATTCATAAACCAAGGTCAAAGCACAGAAGTCCACCGACAATGTGTCTTTAGTGTCTCAGGTCCAAGGACCATCCACGCAACTGCGACAATAGAATCAAGCTGGTTGACAGTGAGGTACAGTACCATCCAGCGATTCAGTTGGATCAGTTCAGTGAACTCATTCTCCAATGAGCACTTACATATTCGCCTTAGTATCTCCACACAAGTGACTATGAGATCAGTCACCCTCATCGCATGAGCAGGAGTAATCTGTACTAGTCTAACCGGATATCCGATGTCCTTCTCGAATATCCTCCGACTAGGAACGATTAAGAATATGTGTTTAAGTGATCAGTCTCACTAGTATGATCTCATCATAATCTGATCACTATCGCACATATTCACGGACTTCATTATGAGACAATAATTAATACAATTTACACATAATGAATATTATGCCATTATATTAATAAATGTGAACGAGATTACAAAGTCATATTGGCTTGTAGGCCACCTAAGACTAACACTTTGATGGTGTTCTATTTTGTAGGGACTGATCGGTTTCATCCCTCTGATAGAGGACTGACGGTTTTGATCGTGGTAGACAAGATTTCGACCCATCACATATAAACACATTATCCATTTCTCTTCTTTTGTGATGTTGAGAGAAAGAACACAAAGACCATCTGTTCCTCATTCATAATCATAAATCCTTGAGTACATACAGATAATGTAAAATTTTGATAATATTATAAAGTTTTGACCTTAGTGCAAGTTTCTGTTCGAGTGATGTACAAACAAAAGAGTCTACTGTTGATATTAAACAATTACTTGATCGATTTATTATCTCATGATATTCGATTGGGCTTCCAATCAAGTTAGATGCCAACCAACACTGTTTGATCCTAGAAAGTATTAGGGTTCAACAATCCACTTAAAGAACCTTTCTGTCATCAGTTACCACGTGGCTATAATCTTTCATTCAAGATAATGCTCTCAAATGAACTTAGGGTATGGTTACCTGTGAAACCCTTATACGTTCACTCACTTGGATCGGATGCTTCAATGCATCATCAAAAAACACCTTTTTCTAATATGTTGTCTTGTCCTAGCTAAGGATTCTTAGGCATCGCTCCATCGAGTATTCTCTCTAGTTATCGAGAGCGAATGATCACGTATTGACCACATAATCACCTTTGAAGATATTCCACCAGATCCTATCACTTAACTAATCAAGATATCATGGTTAGAGATCTTGAAGTGAAGGAGAAAACCCAAAAGTCTATTGATAAGATATCTTTGGTGTCTTAGGTCCAAGGGAAAACCACACCACTGCGACGATAGATCAACTGATTGACAGTTAGATAAATTATCATCTAGTAATTTGGTGGTCCATCTATAATTGATTTACACATAATGAATATAATATTTTTATTATTATTAAAAGAACGAGACTTTACCTAATACTTATGTGATTGAGTTGATAGACATACATAACTAACATGAGGTGGCCCTACCAGGACCTTCTCTTAGTCATTGCCCTTGGGAGCCTCCCTGGACCCACTTGGCAAGTCCCCTAGCTTCCTGAGGTGCCTCCATTGAAGTCTCAATGGCTCCTCGATTACCTCTTCCACCTCCTCCTCTGCCTGACTGCAAGAGGGAATGCCACTTTCCTAGGCTCCTCGAGCATGGCACCTTCAGGAGTTGCAATAACAAAGAGACTGCATTAGGAAACATTCTAGGGCCCAAAAAAGGGGAAAATATGTTAAGGAGGAAGGGAGCTTATTGATGACCAAGCATGGGCTATGGCCAAGCTACACCTCGATCATCGATGATGAGCCTGTTCATATCCTTGATCGATAGCAGCTCGCACAGAGAGACAAAAAATTGTTTGCCTATTGGACAAGTCAGGGGGACACGGTTCCATTGGAGGCTAAATAGTCAAAAGTGGATTGGAAAGGCTAATCTTGATTTGTAGACAGGGGACACGGTTTCATCACATCTGGAGACAACCTGAGAGAGAGAGAGAGAGAGAGAGAGAGAGAGAGAGAGAGAGGATGTTGCCTTGTTTCGATGGGTCCAAAGGTAGTAGAAACTCGACTAGAAGGCTTGTTGGAGTGAAGGGTGAATAAACCATTGAAGATGGACCACACTGGATGTTCCCCTAAATTGTAGCTAAAAAATGATATAGGTTTGATGAAGAAGAGGAAAAAGAAGATCCCAAATCAATAAATGGGGCAGATGGATGATGCATAGAGAGCAAGATGAAGGTGTCCACAAACTACAACAAGCAACTAAGGTCTTGTACCCTGAAGAAGGCAAGATAAGTCTTATCACTAGAGCAACAAGAAGAAAAGGTAAGCAAGAAGTGAAGGAGAACTCAAGTAAGTGTTCCACTCCACTAAAACCATACTTTAAAGAAGAGACTTGCATAGAAAGGAACACAACCATTGCAGTTACCAAAGTCAAAGTGATGCATCCCTATAAGCGGAAGTCTAGATAGACTGACGTGGCAATTCCTATGGGAAGCAAAGCAGACTGCTTCTTGCCACCACCAAAATTCGAATAACGCCACTTTAATTTCGCCACCAAATGCTGGTTCATTGAACCCTCCTTACAGTCTTGCGTCAACATAGTTAGATGTCACTAGAATCCAAAAAAGAGAGGCAACCCTCATAATCACCTCTGAGCTACTACTGATGCATGACATGATACCCCTTGGCAATGCAGGGGTGATAAAGGGAGATAAACTCATCAAGCCTAATAAGGGCCCAATCGTAATAAGCCCAAAGTGCCTATAGACATAGGCAACTTGTCAATAAGGTCTATGTCAACTCAAGCCCATGAGCTACCCACTAGAGCTTTCTTTCGCTGTAGTAAGCCAATCCATGTCCAAAGTTCCTCATGATATAAAGGATCTAAGGCAATGATGCACCTTTAAGAGCCATGACATGACTCTCAGAGGGAAACAACCTCTTCCTAAGGTAGGGAGTATGTTTTTCTCAATCATCAGTGCCCTATAAGGCAACAACCTACTCAATAGAGCATCATAATGCTTGGGAGGTCCCCCATCCTAAGACTCCCCGCAGGTCAATGACATACCAACTGTAGTGCTAAAAAAAGGTGTGTGATTATCATGATATTATGCATTTATATGATTAAAAAATCAAATTAAACTACGTGATCGCCAGAAACCGAGGGTTTCAATGAAAGAAAAGTGATCGATAAACTTACCTCGCAAATTTGAGAGAGATTGGGGCTCTTTGTTCTCCTTCTTTGGCCAGCTAAAGATGAAGAGCCTCTTTATTCTTTACTCTTATCTTTGTGGTTGTTTTCTTTCCTTTGTTTAAAAAACTTCCTTCAAAGCTTTCAAACCTTGCAAAGAAATAATCAAAACAAAAGAGGAATATGGATTAGAACTAAGAGTAGTGTAGTATCTATTCTAAGAATTAAATATAGTATGAAACTAACAATAACAACTCACTTGTTTTGTTTTAAACCCCTAACATGTAGGTATCGAAAAGATGATGCGAGTGTGTGTATGATGGATGTGATGCTATGAAGATTCTAATAAAAAACAGTGATGACTAACTAAAAATCTAGTAAAAGATATTAGAAAGGGGAAAGAAAAGGCAGTATTTGGCCCCTTCAAAGTCTTCGTCTTCAAGAACTTCAATGGAGGCAGAAGGAGTGGAAGAAGAAGCCTTCAATGCTCTCCCACGTTTTCTGCAAAGGAGGACTCCTTTTCACCTTGTTTTGAACTCTAAAACCTCAATAGTCAACCTTTTTCAAAGGTCCATGCACATATGTATATATAGAAGTCATGTTTTAACCTTCAAAAGCCTCTCCCACGGCCTTCGGATTACTATAGATAAGCACAAGAGAGTTTGGAACCTTTCCAATCTCTAGAACTGGATTGTCTTGGTCAAATCAAGCTTATCAGGAAAGTTCTTAAATCACGTCGTCCATTAGGGATGTCATTTGGCTAATTAAAGAGGCCAAAATAGAAATAAAATCCGCAAAGGAAACCGTAAAACATTAGGAAATCTAAAAGGCGTCGTCCATGAACAATGTTATTTAGATAATTAGGAAATTAATGCGAATTCAAATTGGAAATCCAAACATATTAGGGGACTAAATGGCGGCGTCGATGGGCGACGTTATTCAGTTAAATCTATCTGAATTTAGGAATTTAATTCCGAACTGATTTCGGCTAGAAATCTAAATGGCGTCGGCCATAGCCAACGTTAATAAGTTAATTTTGAAAAAAATCAATAAAAATTAATTAATGATTAAAAATCAAACCATTTCGAGGTGTCATAATTGTGACATAAAATTTACTCAATATAAAGTCAAAATTAACATGTCTATACCAACCATATTGGAAATAGGGATACAACTTATAACCGATAAGCCGATTATTCGACCGATTATTAACGTTTAGGTCAATTAATGATAGTCTTTCTAAATTGATATATATATATATATAAATAGCAGGTAGATTTTTCTTTTTTTTTTTGACCGAATACATATGGCATGTTGAAGATCTAATTATCCGACTGATTACTACCTTATAGGACAATGAGCAAAAAGTCTTTCTAAATTGATAATGTAATGGATATGGCCACAGATCTATCTTAGATCTGCATCAAATCCAAACCATTTTAACCCTTAGTTGAAAATACGTTTTCCACAACCATCCCAATTGCTACGACCTAATAGGACAGCTAGAAAGAGTGCTCCGATTCCGTCGGGAACCATGGGCTAGCAAATAGGTGCCCTTATGAAGAGTAGTATGCTACGTGGTAAGGAGAGGCTAAGCTCCTTCTAACATGTCTAAGGGCCCTCATTTAATATGCTACGCCTAATGGCGAGGGAGCCATCATGACCTCCATTATAACACTCCAAGAATTCCTCCTTGAACATGCACAAAGAGAAATCTCCCCCATGAAGCCAAGAGAGAAAGGGGGAGAGACTTGGGAGAGAGGGAGAAGAAGAGAGAATGGAAGGGTCAGATCCCACCCTCTCCTGATATATAAAATATGAGGAAATATGCCTCCCAACCCTTATACATGCACCTAATGGGCCATCTAACATCCACTCTTTGCACCCCAATAGTAAGCAAAACCACTTAAAACTACTTAGATTTAATTACTTTTAATTGGGCCAAGCCCACTAAAAGATGAACCAAGATAAAAACACACTAATTTACGATTAGCTCATCTAATTAGGCGTAAATCGCATGCAATTCCTTACAAATGCCATTTAATTCAAATTAAATTAGAGTAATAAAATTTAAATCGTTTCATCTAAGATCAAATTTGGTCAACTCTGGTAAACCGATTTGAAGATTGTGAACTGATACTATATCCTTCTCCCTTAAAATAAATTTCACCCTCAAAATTCTTTCTCTCGCCACAAACCTACAATCTTGACTATCACTTGCACAATATTAAGAAGTACTAGAGTATCTATTACTTGGTTCAAAGTATTACATCAAGAAATTAATAATCTTATTTTCTATCTTTGGAATGGCAACAAGGACAAAATTCAAGAAGGTCTCTCATCCTCTAAAATCTTTTCAAATAATTAGAAAGTACCATTGAAAGAATTATAAGTAGGATGGCTATGATATTTCCACTGGTTCATAATCACAGAAGCTCGAATGCGTACAGAAAATCCAAGTTATGGATAATATTATGATTTTTTTTTGTTGATTTGATGAATCAGACATCGTGCATGCTTCCGTTCGGTGATCTGCAAACGAAAGAGTCCACTGCGCCTGATGTAGACTGGATCTATCACGACCGGATCCCGCAAACGGGGATCCGAAACAAGGAGGATCCGGAGCCGGTCCGGATCGAACGGTGACGAGGGGACCCGACGGGGATCCACAACAGGGCGAAGCCGAGGCTATTTCAGAATGAAGAGGATCCGCCCGCGGGGGGCGCGATCTGCCGCCGGAGCTGCTCTTGGATAGTGAGCCGCTGCTCCTTCGGTCGGACGAAGGCGCGGCGCGAGCAGGAGCTCCTGTCGGCGGAGCTGTAGACGAGCGTCGGAGCAGAAGCCGGAAAGTCCGAGATCGGACGGGGGGACGGCTCGCTCTCCGACGAGGGGGTCCGAAGGCACCTTCAGCGCGAGGCCGAGTCTCCTGGCGCGGGGCGACCGACGGGATTGCCCTCGGACGGCGAGTCCGAAGGCTACTTCAGCGTGAGACCGAGTCTCCTGGCGCGGGGCAGCCGACGTTCGGCGTCGAGACCGGGGAGAGGAGTCCGAGGTCGGCGGCCGAGACCGACTCGGGGAGGTCGGCGATGATTCGAACCGAGCCCCTGCAGGAGGGAAAGAAGAAGAAGAACCAGTCAGCAGGAGTCCCGGGCGTCAGCCCTGGGGAACCCCCTCCGACGGTCAAGTTAGCTTCTGAAGAAGATTCGATTCAGGAAGCAAGAAGAAACAGCTAGAACCCTATTCGGACAGTAGTCCTTTAAGGGGTTTCGGAAGCTTAGGGGGGCATCCGTTTTTCCCACCACCTCCTTGGCCAGAAGTAGCAGGATACTTATAGCGGAGGGTCGTGGATGGTTAACGGTGGCAGCCGATATAGGACTAAAAGGAGGCTTACTGATAAACCGCCATAGCGTCTGATCCGCCACCGGAGTGGGCCGGATTCGGCTACCGGGCCGAAGGGGGTTAGGCCGCTGACGGGCCGAAGCCTGCTGGGTCCTGGGCCGCCGTGCTGTTCCCGGGCCGTAGGCTGGTGGGCCGCTGACGGGCTGAAGCCTGCTGGGCCGGGAGCGACGGGGCCGCTTATGGGCCGAGGGCTGCTGGGCCGCTAACGGGCCGAAGGCCGCCGGAGGGCCTAATACTGCTACTGTTGGGCTGAATGGGGTTTGGGCCTGCTTCAATGGGCCGAATCGGATTCTGCCGCATCACATAGCCCCCCACTCTTGTCTTCCTCAGTTCTGAGATGGCAAGAGTAAAATCTGAGACCTCCTCGGAGGAGTGATACGGTATATGCTTCGTTTAAAAAACCTTTGCTTTGTATAAAAAAGCCGCTTCAGGTCGGCCGAGGGCTGTTTGGCAAACAGCTTCGTCTAAGGCCGGGACCTTGTCGGAGATACCTTCGTCTTATGTCGAGACTTGGTGTACATAGAACACTATGTCGCTTCCCGATCGGTACGGGTTATTTGCGGACTTAGAAATATACCGTGCCGCTTCCCGAACCGGTACACATGGCCGAAGCCACTCTCGGTCCAGGTTACCTGCGGGCTTAGAAGAACCGTGCCGCTTCCCGATCGGTACGGGTTATTTGCGGACTTAGAAATGCACCGTGCCGCTTCCCGAACCGGTACACATGGCCGAAGCCACTCTCGGTTCAGGTTACCTGCGGGCTTAGAAGAACCGTGCCGCTTCCCGATCGGTACGGGTTATTTGCGGACTTAGAAATGTACCGTGCCGCTTCCCGAACCGGTACACATGGCCGAAGCCACTCTCGGTTCAGGTTACCTGCGGGCTTAGAAGAACCGTGCCGCTTCCCGATCGGTACGGGTTATTTGCGGACTTAGAAATATACCGTGCCGCTTCCCGAACCGGTACACATGGCCGAAGCCACTCTCGGTTCAGGTTACCTGCGGGCTTAGAAGAACCGTGCCGCTTCCCGATCGGTACGGGTTATTTGCGGACTTAGAAATGTACCGTGCCGCTTCCCGAACCGGTACACATGGCCGAAGCCACTCTCGGTTCAGGTTACCTGCGGGCTTAGAAGAACCGTGCCGCTTCCCGATCGGTACGGGTTATTTGCGGACTTAGAAATGTACCGTGCCGCTTCCCGAACCGGTACACATGGCCGAAGCCACTCTCGGTTCAGGTTACCTGCGGGCTTAGAAGAACCGTGCCGCTTCCCGAACCGGTACACATGGCCGAAGCCACTCTCGGTTCAGGTTACCTGCGGGCTTAGAAGAACCGTGCCGCTTCCCGATCGGTACGGGTTATTTGCGGACTTAGAAATATACCGTGCCGCTTCCCGAACCGGTACACATGGCCGAAGCCACTCTCGGTTCAGGTTACCTGCGGGCTTAGAAGAACCGTGCCGCTTCCCGATCGGTACGGGTTATTTGCGGACTTAGAAATATACCGTGCCGCTTCCCGAACCGGTACACATGGCCGAAGCCACTCTCGGTTCAGGTTACCTGCGGGCTTAGAAGAACCGTGCCGCTTCCCGATCGGTACGGGTTATTTGCGGACTTATAAGAACCGTGCCGCTTCCCGATCGGTACGGGTTATTTGCGGACTTAGAAATATACCGTGCCGCTTCCCGAACCGGTACACATGGCCGAAGCCACTCTCGGTTCAGGTTACCTGCGGGCTTAGAAGAACCGTGCCGCTTCCCGATCGGTACGGGTTATTTGCGGACTTAGAAATATACCGTGCCGCTTCCCGAACCGGTACACATGGCCGAAGCCACTCTCGGTTCAGGTTACCTGCGGGCTTAGAAGAACCGTGCCGCTTCCCGAACCGGTACACATGGCCGAAGCCACTCTCGGTTCAGGTTACCTGCGGGTTTAGAAGAACCGTGCCGCTTCCGATACGGTTTGCATGGCCGAAGCCACTCCCGGTACGGTTTACACGGACTTAGAGAGAATCATGCCGCTCCCGATACGGTTTGCATGGCCGAAGCCACTCCCGGTACGGTTTACACGGACTTAGAGAGAATCATGCCGCTCCCGATACGGTTTGCATGGCCGAAGCCACTCCCGGTACGGTTTACACGGACTTAGAGAAAACCATGCCGCTCCCGATACGGTTTGCATGGCCGAAGCCACTCCCGGTACGGTTTACACGGACTTAGAGAAAACCATGCCGCTCCCGATACGGTTTGCATGGCCGAAGCCACTCCCGGTACGGTTTACACGGACTTAGAGAAAACCATGCCGCTCCCGATACAGTTTGCATGGCCGAAGCCACTCCCGGTACGGTTTACACGGACTTAGAGAAAGCCATGCCGCTCCCGATACGGTTTGCATGGCCGAAGCCACTCCCGGTACGGTTTACACGGACTTAGAGAAAACCATGCCGCTCCCGATACGGTTTGCATGGCCGAAGCCACTCCCGGTACGGTTTACACGGACTTAGAGAAAACCATGCCGCTCCCGATACGGTTTGCATGGCCGAAGCCACTCCCGGTACGGTTTACACGGACTTAGAAAACCATGCCGCTCCCGATACGGTTTGCATGGCTGAAGCCACTCCCGGTACGGTTTACACGGACTTAAAGAAAGCCATGCCGCTCCCGATACGGTTTGCATGGCCGAAGCCACTCCCGGTACGGTTTACACGGACTTAGAGAAAACCATGCCGCTCCCGATACGGTTTGCATGGCCGAAGCCACTCCCGGTACGGTTTACACGGACTTAGAGAAAACCATGCCGCTCCCGATACGGTTTGCATGGCCGAAGCCACTCCCGGTACGGTTTACACGGACTTAGAAAACCATGCCGCTCCCGATACGGTTTGCATGGCCGAAGCCACTCCCGGTACGGTTTACACGGACTTAAAGAAAGCCATGCCGCTCCCGATACGGTTTGCATGGCCGAAGCCACTCCCGGTACGGTTTACACGGACTTAGAGAAAACCATGCCGCTCCCGATACGGTTTGCATGGCCGAAGCCACTCCCGGTACGGTTTACACGGACTTAGAGAAAACCATGCCGCTCCCGATACGGTTTGCATGGCCGAAGCCACTCCCGGTACGGTTTACACGGACTTAGAAAACCATGCCGCTCCCGATACGGTTTGCATGGCCGAAGCCACTCCCGGTACGGTTTACACGGACTTAGAGAAAACCATGCCGCTCCCGATACGGTTTGCATGGCCGAAGCCACTCCCGGTACGGTTTACACGGACTTAGAAAACCATGCCGCTCCCGATACGGTTTGCATGGCCGAAGCCACTCCCGGTACGGTTTACACGGACTTAAAGAAAACCTTGCCGCTCCCGATACGGTTTGCATGGCCGAAGCCACTCCCGGTACGGTTTACACGGACTTAGAGAAAACCATGCCGCTCCCGATACGGTTTGCATGGCCGAAGCCACTCCCGGTACGGTTTACACGGACTTTGAATAACGCCGCTCCGATCCGATACTAATGGCCTGAGCCGCCCTCGGATCGGGTTGACGCGGTCTTTGAATAATGCCGCTCCGATCCGATACGAATGGCCAGAGCCGCCCTCGGATCGGGTTGACGCGGTCTTTGAATAATGTCGCTCTGGTCGGTGGATCGAGTCCTTCATCTCCATGAGCATTTGGGAAGGGGAAGCAGGCAAGGGCAGATGCCGCTGTTGCCGGTCCCGTCGCCTCTCTCAGTCCCATTCCTCCCTGCGATACCGCTTTCGGGAGGACTGCTGGTCTTCGGGCCGAGGGTGGACCACTCGGGGGACAGGTGCCAAAGTTGCGTCGGCTACGCCTTTACCTTTAGATATCATCAGGGCCTCCCGGTTGACATACTTGTGTGCCCGGTCTACGAGGTCCTGGAAGGTAGGGGGATGGCGTTTCCCGATGGAGCCGAGGAGCCCTTCGTCCCGATACCCGCTGATCACGGCGGAGACCGCGATTGAGCTATCAAGGTTTGGGATTTGGGCGGCCTCGGTCCGAAACCTGGTGAAATACTCCTGGAGAGTTTCGGTGGAGCCTTGCCGGATGGCTAATAGGCTAGCCGATGTCTTGTACTGCCGGGTGGCATCATAAAACTGGTCGATAAACAACTGACCCAACTGGACCAAGGAATGGATGGAGTTGGGGGCCAGTGCTTCGAACCAGGTTAGAGCAGTCTTCTCGAGGGTGAGGGGGAAAAGTCGGCAGCGGACTGCTTCGGTGACCCCTCAGACCGAGAGATATGCGTTGAATCTCTGGAGATGACAGACCGGATCTGTCATTCCGTTGTAGAGAGGACCCTTCGGCAGCTTGAAATCTGGAGGCACTTCGGTAGCCAGGAGCTCCGCCGTGAACGGGGTCTGCTCCAGGATGCTGCTGGCGAGAGGTGCCCCGTAAGGCCGAGACATTATCTGCTGCAGCTCTTTGCACATCGCCGTCAGCTGCTGGTCCAGATCCGGGACTGTCGAAGTGGCGACTGATGGTCCTCCGGTTCTGATCGGGCAGAACTCAGACGAAACACAGCCTTTCTTTGCCAGGCGATCGATGCGAGGGGCTCGGGCAGGTAGTGCCGAGGGCTTGCTGCGTGCTGAGGCGGTTTTGCCAAGGAAAACCGGTGCGGGTGCTGGCCGGAGCCTCGCATCTTGAACCGGATAAAGTGGAGGGAGCAGTGCTTGCTGAGGAAGCTGCCCTATCAGTCCATGCGCTGGACGATGGCAGACACCATCTCCTGAAGAGGCGCTAGGGATTTGACGGCAGTTGCCAGCGTTGCTATCTGCTGCTGGAGTACTCCCACCCGGTTGTCTTCCGCGACAAGGGACTCTGGTAAGACTGGCAGAGTCGCACTTGTCGGAGTACAAGGGGCGCCTTCGGACGGCAGTAGCTGTGTCGAGGCTTCCCGTGCCTCTGCTTCGCTCTGTCCGGATTGTCGGGTGACAGGTTGTCGAGACATGACTTGTTTGTTTGCTTCCCACAGACGGCGCCACGTGATGTAGACTGGATCTATCACGACCGGATCCCGCAAACGGGGATCTGAAACAAGGAGGATCCGGAGCCGGTCCGGATCGAACGGTAACGAGGGGACCCGACGGGGATCCACAACAGGGCGAAGCCGAGGCTATTTCAGAATGAAGTGGATCCGCCCGCGGGGGGCGCGATCTGCCGCCGGAGCTGCTCTTGGATAGTGAGCCGCTGCTCCTTCGGTCGGACGAAGGCGTGGCGCGAGCAGGAGCTCCTGTCGGCGGAGCTGTAGACGAGCGTCGGAGCAGAAGCCGGAAAGTCCGAGATCGGACGGGGGGACGGCTCGCTCTCCGACGAGGGGGTCCGAAGGCACCTTCAGCGCGAGGCCGAGTCTCCTGGCGCGGGGCGACCGACGGGATTGCCCTCGGACGGCGAGTCCGAAGGCTACTTCAGCGTGAGACCGAGTCTCCTGGCGCGGGGCAGCCGGCGTTCGGCGTCGAGACCGGGGAGAGGAGTCCGAGGTCGGCGGCCGAGACCGACTCGGGGAGGTCGGCGATGATTCGAACCGAGCCCCTGCAGGAGGGAAAGAAGAAGAAGAACCAGTCAGCAGGAGTCCCGGGCGTCAGCCCTGGGGAACCCCCTCCGACGGTCAAGTTAGCTTCTGAAGAAGATTCGATTCAGGAAGCAAGAAGAAACAGCTAGAACCCTATTCGGACAGTAGTCCTTTAAGGGGTTTCGGAAGCTTAGGGGGGCATCCGTTTTTCCCACCACCTCCTTGGCCACAAGTAGCAGGATACTTATAGCGGAGGGTAGCGGATGGTTAACGGTGGCAGCCGATATAGGACTAAAAGGAGGCTTACTGATAAACCGCCATAGCGTCTGATCCGCCACCGGAGTGGGCCGGATTCGGCTACCGGGCCGAAGGGGGTTGGGCCGCTGACGGGCCGAAGCCTGCTGGGCCCTGGGCCGCCGTGCTGTTCCCGGGCCGTAGGCTGGTGGGCCGCTGACGGGCTGAAGCCTGCTGGGCCGGGAGCGACGGGGCCGCTTATGGGCCGAGGGCTGCTGGGCCGCTAACGGGCCGAAGGCCGCCGGAGGGCCTAATACTGCTACTGTTGGGCTGAATGGGGTTTGGGCCTGCTTCAATGGGCCGAATCGGATTCTGCCGCATCAGCGCCCAATCGCCACCGGCCCCCACAACCCTTGATAAAAAGATCACTTGACATAATGTCCGAATTAATTATGCCAGCGGTTACCGTCCTTGAATCTTTCCTTGATCGTGAGTATGTTGCTATTGCCTGTGCTGTTGTTCTTCTTCTCCTCCTTGTTGACGGCCCCACGTACTCCCACATGCACGGCAGCTCCCCCGGCTTCCTTCCACTTCGAAGCTGGGCTCGTCATACATGGCCGTGGGCCCCCTTGAGCTCGAGGTCGCCGGCGGGGATGGCGTCGTCGCCAGGCATGAAGCTGCCCCAGAACCAGTGGGCTCGCCAGACGTGGACCATCTCCTCGATGGGCACGTTCTTGGTCTCGGGCAGGAAGAAGTAGATGAAGATGGTCATGATGAGGACCCAGCCGGAGAAGAAGTAGAAGAGGCCGAACTTGAGGTGGCAGAGCAGCGTGAGGAAGATCTGCGCGATGATGTAGGTGAAGAACATGTTGACGGACACGTTGATGGACTGCCCGGCGGAGCGGATCTCCAGGGGGAAGATCTCCGAGGGCACCAGCCACCCCAGCGGCCCCCACGACCAGGCGAAGCCGGCGACGTAGACACATATCAGGAACACCACCGCCGTGGCCATGCCGCTGGTCACCTTCCCTTCCCCGGTGACCCCGAACATCTTCCAGATCAACGTGCCGACCGACACCTGCATGCATGCATTATTAATATGGACGGTTATCGGTTGGTTAATTCTGTGTTCGACGAAATGCCTCGACTGGGTCGACCCAAATGAAGAACTAATTAACGCTCGCTTGTGGGCTTAGTTAACCACTCACTACTACTCACCTGGCAGATGAGCATCTGAGTGCCGCCCTGGAGGAAAAGCTTGCGGCGGCCGGCCCTGTCGGCGTAGTAGACGGAGACGAGGGTGGCAAAGACGTTGACGAGGCCGGTGATCACGGCAGAGACGAGGGAGGCATCGTTGCCGAAGCCGATGGTCTTGAAGAGGACGGGGGCGTAGAACATGATGATGTTGATGCCGGTGAGCTGCTGGAAGAATGGGATGAGGACGGCCATGGTGAGCTGGGGGCGGTACTTTCGCTGGACGATGTTGGCCCAGGGGTGCTGCACTGCCCGGGACTGCCTGCTGGCGGCCACCAGGTCCTGGAACTCGGCGTCGATGTCGTCAGTGCCGCGGACCTTTCGGAGCATCTCGCGGGCTTCGTCTTCACGGCCGCGGTCGATGAGGGAGTTGGGGGTCTCGGGGAGGAGCAGGGAGCCGAGGGTGATGACGAGGACCGGGACGGCAGCACCCGCCAGGCTGAGGCGCCAGCCCCACCCGCCCTGGATCTTGTTGGCTGCGTAGTTCACGAAGTTGGCCACGAAGATGCCGATGGTGATCATCAGCTGGAAGCCGATGTTGAGCATCCCCCGGTACCTCGCCGGCGCCATCTCCGACAGGTACACAGGCACCGACTGGTTAGCGAAGCCGATGCCGACGCCCAGAAGGATACGCCCGATGATGAGCATGGCGACGTCCCTGGCGGCGCCATTGATGGCCGCGCCGGAGAGGAAGGTCACTCCCCCGAAGAGCATGGACGACTTGCGCCCGAAGTCCCGGGTGACCGTGGCGGCAAAGAAGGAGGCCACCAGCGCCGCCAGGTAGAGCGACGACGTGAACGACGTCAGCAGCTGGCTGTCGAACTTGCAGTACTGGTTGGTGCCGGACGCCTCCTTCGCCTTCCTGTACACCGAGGGGAAGAACTTCTCCAGGAAGGAGTCCATGGAGGTGACGCCGCCGGAGATTCCGATGTCGTAGCCGAAGATGAGGCCGCCGGTGGCCGCCACCAGGCAGGTGAGCAGCACGAAGCCGGTGAGGTTGCCGGGGTACTCCCGCCCCCCGGCATTGTTGACGAAGGCTCCCCCGGCCATCTTAATTTGGTTCCCTTATTTCCTTGCCGCCCGCCGCAGCAGCAGAAGCTAGCTAGCAACGAAGGAAGGTGGTCACCAATTAAGGATGGGCGGGTTCCACATGACTCTTGTAGGACCCTTATATACGAAGACATCAGGTTTAAAAATGGGGTTCTCACTTAGTTGGTCTCGCGGATTAGGGAGCTGGATTACCTCAGAATAGCATTAACGTTAACACCCTAGTCTGACCTTATCCCGTTAAACTTAAACTTATTGCGTCAGGTCCACCCGCTTGGCCGGGCCCCTTGTTCCGTTTTGTTGGTGTTTCACCGTTGTCAATTTGCTCTAATCTTGTGGGTGCGTGCGACTCTTCCCACCGCTCTATATATATGACTTCCTCGCTGTTCTAAACAACTTCCAGGTTGATGTAGCCGAAGCTATCACGATCGGATTCCGAGGCTGAAATCCGAAGTTGGGATCCGAAACTGGATCGGATAGGAGAAGAGGCCCGACGGGGATCCGAAACGCGGCGAGGGCGGAGACGATGCCGAAGATCCGAAGTCGAGGGACGCCCGGACGGGAGCGAAGCCGAGACTCCCTCGGACGGATGTGGGCCAGCCTACGGAAGGCGTAGCCGAGGCTCCTCCGGACGAGTAACAGCCGGTGCGAGGCGGGGCCGAAGCACCTTCGGGCGAGGCGGACCAGCCGGCGAATGGCGTCGAGACCGGAGGGAGAAGACCCGAGGTCGGCGGCCGAGCCCGACTCGGAGAGGTCGGCGAAGATTCAAACCGAAGCCCCTGCAGAAGGAGGAAAAGAAGAAGAACCTGTCAGTAGGAGTCCCGGGTTTTGGCCCTAAGGAACCCCCTTCGACGGCTAAGTTAGCTTCTGAAAATGATTCGATTCAGAAGAGAAGGAGGAAGAAGGAGCTTTAATGCTCTTTGGATTGTAGTCCTTGGGGTCTCGAAGACATACCTTGGGTAATAAATAGCCGTGTATTTATAGCGGAGGATAGAGGTTGCTTAACGGTGGTAGCCGATATAGGACTGGAGACTGGACCGATCCATTGCCATCCCAGTCATCATCAGATTTCCTGGTTGTCCTTTTTCTTTCTTTACCTGGCCCGGAATATTGTGGACGAGTCGCTTAATCCCGTCATTTCATCCAATGGCTTATATTTACTTTAATAATTGCTTATTCTCTCTAGTCCGAATAACTCATTCTACTAATTAATTAAAGAACCAAAATATAATAAAAGAAGCATCATTAACACTTAATGGAAGAAGGACAAGTATATATTTCAAACACTTCTGCTTCAATTGTTTATTTCGCTTATTTCCGTATCAACCGTTCTCATCCGGTATCAATTATCCATGCAATCAAAATGGAATTATAACATCAGCAGATCAATAGGATGCCCTTAATCCACCTTATTCCTCTCGCATGGGTTTGATATATCGCAGGATAAAATACAAAGAGGTTAACCCTAAGGGATATATAAGTTATCCCAACAAGTTAACCATGTTTCTACTTCCATATAAGGTGATTTAATCTATTTAGAAAAGTTAAATTATTCTAAGTTAACTACAAAAAGTACTATAGATACTAACTAGAGTAAATTCAACTAAGGCAAGGCCACTAGAAGCACTTCACTGTGATTCACGAATGCCATTTTAGCTAAAAAAATGCAACCAAGGGAAGGCCACATCCTAAACTAATTTAGTTGTTTTCATGATCAGCAAACACAAAAGAATTAAATGAGAACGAGATCCCTTACCGCAAATCCATGAATAAAAAACTTCTATCTCCAAGGCATGTCTTTGAAGAAAACAAGACACTGGTAGCTAATTGCTAAAATCGATTTTTACACAAAACGTGTAAGTTAGCAGCCAAGGCAACAAAAACTAACATCTTCCCTCCATCAGAGTTAGAAATTTCTTCAGACAGAAGCCAAACCCACACAATGATCTACCAAACAACTCGAAATCCCTTATCTCCAGTGTCCTTCCTTTTACTATGAAACTCTAGATTCCATTCAGGTGAATAGTCGAACTCATCAAAATCCAAGTCCAACTAGTTCCCACTAATCATCTTCCTTGCTAAACCCCGACCTTCATTATTGCTCTTCCTACAAATCCGCTTCCAATATAGTTGGTCCTTCTTTGGCCATGACGCTCACTCCAGCCTGCTCAGTAGCTCCTAGTCCTTCCACAACCCCACCACTGCCATTGTCTCCTTCCCTCCCTTCCTTGATGTCACCTTCCATGAGAGAGAAGGACCGAATGGAATCGGATTGGGGGGGGGGGGGGGGGGGTGAATGAGAGCTTGAAGGGAGAGTGTGAGGATAAGAGAATGAGAGAGAGAAAGTGAGAGGATGAGAGAGAGAGTGCTTGGATCTCCGAAGAAGCTCAAAAACCACCAGAAACTCGCTGGTCGCTAGCGAGCTTGAGAAAGAGAGGAGAGAGAAGGCTGAGAGGCGAATGAGGAAGGAGAATGACTCGGACTCACGAGGCCTCACTAAAATCTTTAAATGGCGTTGTGCATGAGCGACACGATTTAGTGGTGCACAAACTGAGGCAGGTGGTTTGAATTTTGAAAATACTTAAAGACGTCGACCATGGACGATGCTATTTGGGATTTACTGCCTTTATTGGTCAGAGCCGTACCACGAGAATTCAGTAATTAATTGAAAGCCGTCGACCATGGGCGACTCGGTTCAGGGAATTAATGCATTGGAAAATGTGGAAGTACGGGTGAAATAATGATTGGCGTCGACCATGAGCTACGTGATTAAGAGAATTAAATGCTCGATAGGAGAGAGAAATAGAAAGGCGGGGACCATGGTCTACGTGATTTAGGCTCTATTTAAGGAACAATTTTAATTTTCATAAATTGAGTTAAATTGAAAGACGTCTCTCTGAGTCGACGCTATTTGACTTATTAAGCTCGAAACTCTGAATTTTGAGGAAAATGAGCTTTTTTGCTTGAGGAAAAATTCCAAAAAATTACACAAAAATAAGAAAAGATTTTCATTGCGTTAAAGGAACGATTTTTCATTGAAAATAAATTTGAAAAGTACATCAAAATTTTGGACGGAAGTTGAGAGTTTTCAGGCCTAATTTTCTGAAGCTCTTTTATATAATTCTTCCAAAGCTCTTGATTCACTTCATGAGGAAGTTTGACACAACGGGTGAAACCGATGTCCGTAGAGTTGCAATGAGTTCTGTCGCCTCGAAGTCTTCATCAATTCTTAAAGCTCGCTTCTTGATTGGAGATAGATTGAAAATTTCAGAGAATTCATAGTGTGGCATTCCAAGCTGTGGATGTCAGCGATATGGGTTATACATGATGAACTCGGTCTCCCCAATCAGTCGGAGCTCTGTGCCACCACAGCAGTGCACCCGAACCGCCTTTTCTCTGAGGGCTAGTGGCGTAGATTCAAAGCTGGTCTTCGGCATGGTCTTAAAGTAAGCACGCCAGTCAGCTCAAGTTTTGACGGTGGGCACTCTATTGGTCATGTTGTTGTTGAATTTCACCATGTTGGTATTGTGAAAGATAGGACTGCGCTGATATATCTGGGACATCTTGAGAACTTCTTCCTCATTATGATTGAATTTGAGGTGAAAATTGATCCATAAGGCTAAGAGTAGCGTGCTGTCATAAGGAGGTTGACCAGTATACGCCGCTGATAGCCCACTATAGAGATAGACTAGAATTGATGTGCTTATCTACATTTCCTTGAATATCCCACAAATTGCATTGAGCTGATCTTCTAATGGAATGTTGTCCTGGACAGGAAATAGTAAAGCTCCAGCCAGACATGCAGTAAACGCGATCATCATAGTCTCTGTCTCTTCCTCTTTGATTCCTTCCATTTTATTCAAAGTCCTTTCTGCCAACTTCGCTAGATTGATTCTTTTCTGAGTGAGCACGCTTTGGATTTCTTTTGAATTTTTCATAATCTTTTCCAAGAACTGATGACAAGTGACCTTTTCCCTCATGAATAGTGTATCCGTCACATCAGGTTCATCACTATTAGCTTTGAGCTTTGGAAGTCCCAATAAGAGTTCAGCTTCTTCCAAGAAAATGGTAGCTTCGAAGGAAGTGAAAAGGAAAGTGTGTGTTTGAGGATGCCATAATTCAATTAGAGCGCCCGTCGCAGTCCAATCCATAGACGCACTCTTATAATGTTTAGTATGAATGACCAAGCTTTAGATATGTCACTTGGAAATATATGATTGCATGGAAAGATTAATCTTCCCAACTAACTTGGAAATCCATAGAAGAGAAGAAAACCTTCTTGGATTAGGGAAGAAAGGATATCCCTTGAAAGAGAATTAGCACAATTGTATCATATTTGAGAAGAGAATTTGGAGTATAGAACAATTTGTAGAAGAAAGAAAATTGAATGGAGAAAGAAGAGAAAATAGCTTACCTGTAAGTTAGGATCTCGCCTACTAAGATGACATTCTATGTTAGAAAGCCTTTCAATCATCTTTCTTGCCCTCTTGTTTGATGAAGGATCATTTGCAAAGCTCGCCATCTTCCTTGATTTCTTGATTTCTTCCTCTTTTCCTCTTCTTTTCTCTTAAGCTTGAGAGAATCCCCTAGCCTTTGCCTTTTAAAAGCTTGTTGTAATGGTTTGGTACAAGAAGGAAGAGATTATATAGAGAGATTTACGAGGTTGGAAGGCCCTTTCCGAATTGGAAAATGGTGTTTTATGAAGGAAATTTGTGTTCGGAGTGGAGTTAGAAAGGAATAGTTTGGGTAAGTTAAATAGCGTCAGCTCGAGGGACGCCATTTCGAGTATTTCTAATATTTTCCCGAAATTGCATATTTGTTGCTATTCATTGCTATTTATGTCTCTGTATGAAGCTACTGACGAATTTTAAGTGCAGGAAAAATTCAAAGAAAATAAAAGTGGAGCTAGAACTTCAATAAGGTCCCCTTGTGATCATTGTGTCCCGTCATGATTAAAAAGATTGTTATCTCTACATCTTGTATTCCCTCATGTAATTGATTTGCATTAACATTACTATATGATAAATTTTTATTAGAGTATATCAAGGACTTTGTGGTTTTGATGAAATTGGAATTTGAGTTCTCTTCTATAAAAAACAGTGATAATTCCAGAAGATTCTTAATCACATGGATAGGCCGTTAGATTGTCAATTGATGGGGACGATGGTTCTGCTTTTGTGAAACAGTACGTGGACAAATGAGCTTCGGCTTAGTACTGAATTGCAGGACTGGTTTCTTGACTCATCAATGATAATTTAACAATATCATCCTTGATTAATTTATATTTTATTTTATTTTATTTTTTTATTTTAGCCAAACATGCATCATATAGGATTTTGAAATCACTGTGGTAAGAATTAGTTATTTATTAAATTTCAGACCATTGATCTAATGAATCTAAACGTGATATGAAATATTCTATTCTGAATTGAATATCCTGATTGTCCTTGATGTTTTCTTAAAGATATATTTGGAATTCTTTCTTGTGTAGATTCTTTATCCCATATTTCTTTTTTCCTTTTAAGATCCATCACGGTTGAAGCACGTCTACATTGGCTGGTAATTGCTCTCCATGATGAAACTTGCAAGGTTTGTGACCTAACATACTCCCCTATGTGAAGGTTGATCGACTTTATTTTGTTTCATTTATCTATCTCATCCAAGCATGATTGATTCTATTGACATCTTTTAATCGCGTCATTAATCATTTTGAGAAAAGATTCTTATCATATGATATTAAAAGCGTGTCTTATCATACCTTGGCATCATCTTTTCAATTCATTCCATTTTACTTCACTCCCTTGCAAAGTAAATGCCAAGGTAGGATAGCTGTAGAGATGCTAATTTTGACTTCATATTGAGCAAATTTCATGTCACACCTACAATATTCCGAAATAGTCTGATTTTTAATCAATAATTAATTTTTATTAATTTTTTGAGATTTTCGTTGATTAACGTCGACCATGGTCGACGTCTTTTAAATTTCTAGTTGAAATCAAATCAGGTTTAAATTCTTAAATTCAGATAAATTTAACTAAATAACGTTTCCCATGGACGATGCCATTTAGATTCCCTAATTCGTCTAGATTTCTGATTTAAATTTGAATTAATTTCCTAATTATCTGAATAACGTCGCTTATGCACGATGCATTTTAAGTTTCCTAATTTCTTACTCTTTCATTTCTAGATTTTCTTTCTATTTTAGCTCCTGTAAGGCAATGATGCACCTTTAAGAGCCATGACATGACTCTCAGAGAGAAACAACCTCTTCCTAAGGTAGGGAGTACGTTTTTCTCAATCATCAGTGCCCTATAAAGCAACAACCTACTCAATAGAGCATCATAATGCTTGGGAGGTCCCCCATCCTAAGACTCCCCGCAGGTCAATGACATACCAACTGTAGTGCTAAAAAAAGGTGTGTGATTATAATGATATTATGCATTTATATGATTAACAAATCAAATTAAACTACGTGATCGCTAGAAACCGAGGGTTTCAATGAAAGAAAAGTGATCGGTAAACTTACCTCGCAAATTTGAGAGAGATTGGGGCTCTTTGTTCTCCTTCTTTGGCTAGCTAAAGATGAAGAGCCTCTTTATTCTTTACTCTTATCTTTGTGGTTGTTTTCTTTCCTTATTTTAAAAAACTTCCTTCAAAGCTTTCAAACCTTGCAAAGAAATAATCAAAACAAAAGAGGAATATGGATTAGAACTAAGAGTAGTGTAGTATATATTCTAAGAATTAAATCTAGTATGAAACTAACAATAACAACTCACTTGTTTTATTTTAAACCCCTAACATGTAGGTATCGAAAAGATGATGCGAGTGTGTGTATGATGGATGTGATGCTATGAAGATTCTAATAAAAAACAGTGATGACTAACTAAAAATCTAGTAAAAGATACTAGAAAGGGGAAAGAAAAGGCAGTATTTGGCCCCTTCAAAGTCTTCGTCTTCAAGAACTTCAATGGAGGCAGAAGGAGTGGAAGAAGAAGCCTTCAATGCTCTCCCACGTTTTCTGCAAAGGACTCCTTTTCACCTTGTTTTGAACTCTAAAACCTCAATAGTCAACCTTTTTCAAAGGTCCATGCACATATGTATATATAGTAGTCATGTTTTAACCTTCAAAAGTCTCTCCCAGGGCCTTCGGATTACCATAGATAAGCACAAGAGAGTTTGGAACCTTTCCAATCTCTAGAACCGGATTATCTTGGTCAAATCAACCTTATCAGGAAAGTGCTTAAATCACGTCGTCCATTAGGGATGTCATTTGGCTAATTAAAGAGGCCAAAATAGAAATAAAATCCGCGAAGGAAACCGGAAAACATTAGGAAACCTAAAAGGCGTCGTCCATGAACAACATTATTTAGATAATTAGGAAATTAATGCGAATTCAAATTGGAAATCCAAACAGATTAGGGGACTAAATGGCGGCGTCGATGGGCGACGCTATTCAGTTAAATCTATCTGAATTTAGGAATTTAATTCCGAATTGATTTCGGCTAGAAATCTAAATGGCGTCGGCCATAGCCGATGTTAATAAGTTAATTTTGAAAAAAATCAATAAAAATTAATTAATGATTAAAAATCAAACCATTTCGAGGTATCATAATTGTGACATGAAATTTACTCAATATAAAGTCAAAATTAGCATGTCTATACCAACCATATTGGAAATAGGGATGCAACTTATAACCGATAAGCCGATTATTCGACCGATTATTAAAGTTTAGGTCAATTAATGATAGTCTTTCTAAATTGATATATATATATATATATACATATATATATATATATACATATATATATATATATATATATATATATATATATATAGATAAGATAACAGGTAGATTTTTTTTTTTTTTTTTTTGACCGAATACATATGGCATGTTGAAGATCTAATTATCCGACTGATTACTACCTTATATGACAATGAACAAAAAGTCTTTCTAAATTGATAATGTAATGGATATGGCCACAGATCTATCTTAGATCTGCATCAAATCCAAACCATTTTAACCCTTAGTTGAAAATACGTTTTCCACAACCATCCTGATGAGGCAGAATCCGATTCGGCCCATTAATAACAAGCCCAACACAGATCAGCCCAATAGCGGCAGTAAAAGGCCCCTTGGGAGCCTTCGGCCCGTTAACGACACTGCAGCCCTCGACCCAACAGGCAGCCCAGTGGTCTTCGGCCCGTCAGCGGCCCAATAGCCTTCGGCCCGTTAGCGGCACTGCAGCCCTCGGCCCAGCAGGCTTCGGCCCGTCAGCGGCCCAACCCCCTTCGGCCCAATAGCCGTGTCCGGCCCACTTCGGTGGAGGACTAGGCACTATGGCGGTTTACCAGTAAGCCCGGAACATAGTCCTATATCGGCTACCACCGTTAAGCATCCTCTATCCTCCGCTATAAATACACCGCTATTTATTGCCAAAGGTATGTCTCCGTGACCCTCAAGGACTATAGTCCAAAAAGCTTTGAAGCTACTCTTCGTCTTCTGAATCGAATCATCTTCAGAAGCTAACTTAACCGTCGGAGGGGGTTCCTAAGGGCCGAAGCCCGGGACCCCTACTGACCGGTTTCTTCTTCTTTCCCTCCTGCAGGGTTCGGTTCGAATTTTCGCCGACCTCTCTTAGTCGGTCTCGGTCGCCGACCTCGGACTCCTCCCTCCGGTCTCGACGCCGTTCGCCGGCTGCTCTTCGCCCGAAGGTGACTCGACTCCGCACCGACTGCCCTTCAGCTGGAGGGACTTCGGCCGCGCCTTCCGGAGGCTAGCCGACATCAAGCAGAGCGACCCTCGGCTTCGGATCTTCAATCGCGTCTCTGCCTCCATCGCCTTCAGGATCCTCGTCGGGCCTCTCCACCGATCCGACCCAGCTCCGGATCCCAAACTTCAGATTCCAGCTTCGAAATCCGGTCGTGATAGCTTCGGCTACATCACGTGGCGCCGTCTGTGGGAATCAAACAAACAAGTCATGTCTCAACGTCCTGTAACCCGGCGATCCGGACAGAGCGAGGCAGAGACACGGGAAGCCTCAGCGCAGCTACTGCCCTCCGAAGGCGCCCCATTCGCTCCACCAAGCACGGCTTTGCCAGTCATACCAGAGTCCCTTGCTACAGGAGACGACCGGGTGGGAGTGCTCCAGCAACAGATGGTGACGCTAGCCGTTGCCGTCACCTCCCTTGCGCCTCTACAGGAGATGGTGTCCGCCATCGCCCAGCGCATGGGATTGCTGGGACAGCTTCCTCAGCAAGCGCCGCTCTCTCCACTCTACCCGGTCCAAGATACGAGGTTCCGGCCAGCGCCCTCACCGGTTTCCCCCGACGAACCCGCTACGGCGCGCAGCGAGCCCTCGGCGCTACCTGCCCGAGCCCCTCGCGCCGACCGCATAACGGAGCAAGGCTATGCTTCGTCCGAGTTTCGCCCAGCCAGAATCGTAGGACAATCGGTCGCCACCTCAACCGCCCCGGACCTGGACCGGCGGCTGACAGCGTTGAGGAAGGAAATGCAGCAGATGGTGTCTCGGCCTTACGGGGCGCCCCTTGCTAGTAACATCCTGGAGCAAACCCCGTTCACGCCAGAGCTCCTGGCTACCGAGGTACCTCCCAATTTCAAGCTGCCGAAGGGCCCCCTCTACGACGGAATGACAGATCCGATCTGTCACTTCCATAGGTTCAACACCTACCTCTCGGTCCGAGAGGTCACCGAGGCAGTCCGCTGCCGTCTTTTTCCCCTCACCCTTGAGAAGACTATCCTAACCTGGTTCGAAACGCTGGCCCCCAACTCTATCCACTCCCTAGTCCAGTTGGGCCAGTTATTTATCGACCAGTTTTATGACGCCACCCGGCAGTGTAAAACTTCCGCCAGCCTACTAGCCATCCGGCAAGGCCCCACCGAAACTCTCCAGGAGTATTTTACCAAGTTCCGGACCGAGGCCGCCCAAATCCCAAACCTTGACAGCTCGATTGCGGTTTCGGCCGTGATCAGCGGGTGCCGGGATGAAGGGCTCCTCGGCTCCATTGGGAAGCGCCATCCCCCTACCTTTTAGGACCTCGTATCCCGGGCCCACAAGTATATCAACCGAGAGGCCCTGATGATGTCCAAAGGCAAAGGCACAGCCGAAGCAGCTTCGGCGCCTGCCCCCCAGGTGGTCCGCCCTCAGCCCGAAGATCAAGAGCCCTCCCGAAAGCGGTATCGCAGGGAGGAGTGGGACCGAGAAAGGCGACGGGATCCGCAGCCGCGGTACCTACCGCTACCCACTCCCCCTTCCCGAATGCTCATGGAGGTGAAGGGCATGATCCGGCGGCCGGAGCGCATTAAGACGGATCCTCGCCGAAGGGACCCCGGCAAATACTGTGAGTATCATCGGGGAGATCGGCCATACGACTGACGAGTGCTGACACCTTCGGGAAGAGATCGACCGCCTCATCAGGGAAGGTAGACTGCCGCAGCTTCGGCGAGAGCAGCCCCAGCAACAGCGGAACCGGGACGTCCCTGAGACGGCCAGGCCGCAGCAACCCCCGGAGAAAGAAGCCGCTCCTCCGCCAAAGATTACCTCGGCCCCGGTGGAAACGTCTCATCAAAGACCCAGCTCTGGGTCCATCATGATGATATCCGGAGGGCTGGGAGAAGGATCAAGGCGCCGACAGCGCAGCTCTGCAACTATAGCGACGGTCGACGTCGAGCCGAAGCGGTCTCGCCAAGAAGATATTACCTTCGGCTCAGAAGACCTGATTGATATTCAGGTCCCTCACGACGACGCCCTCGTCATAAACGCTGTAATAAACAGTTACGATGTACATCGTATTTTTGTTGATAATGGAAGCGCCCCGAACATCTTGTTTTATGATTGCTTTGTAAAAATGGGATTGAGTGAGGCTAATATGAAGCCTCACCGGGGTCCCCTCTTCGGCTTCAACGGTTCGCCCTACCAAGTAGAGGGCATTGTCCGACTCCCCGTAACCATAGGCTCCGCCCCCGGCAATTAACCGTAGAAACGGATTTTGCCGTTTTAAAAATCAACTCAGCCTACAACGCCATCTTTGGCCGAAGGCTAATCGGCGGGGTCGGAGTTGTGCCTTCGTCTTTCCATCAAAAGCTGAAGTTCTATACTAGCCACGGAGTAGGCGAAGCCAGAGGAAATCAAGAAGCCGCTCGGCAATGCTACATGGTTTCGGTCAAGGGGAAAGCTGCAGCCGAGTCCCTGTCGATTGATTCATCAGCCGAGGCATCCCCGGGAGAAGAACTCGTCGCCATACCAGTTCCGGGAGGCGAAAGCCGAACCCTGATGATAGGCTCCGGCCTGGAGAAAACCGAAGCAGAGAAGCTCACCGAGTTCTTAAAAAAGAATCTCGACGTCTTCGCATGGACTCCGACAGATATGCCCGGGGTCGACCCGGAAATAGCAGAACACCGGCTACACACCGATCCTAACCAGCCCCCGGTCAAGCAGAAGCGGCGTACCTTCAATCAAGAAAGGAGAGCCGCCATTCAAGCCGAAGTTCAAAAGGGGCTGGATGCCGGACACCTCCGGGAGGTGCATCACCCGGACTGGATCGCCAACATAGTGATGGTGCCGAAGAAGGATGGCAAGTGGCGAATGTGCGTGGACTTCACCAACCTTAACAAAGCCTGTCCGATGGATAGCTTCCCGCTACCTCGGATAAATCAGGTGGTGGACGCAACTTCCGGCCACGAGCTCCTGAGCTTCCTCGACGCTTATTCAGGCTACCACCAGATCCGAATGCATCCGGATGATGAAAGCAAGACCAACTTCACAACTGATCTTGGTCTGTATTGCTATACCCGGATGCCCTTCGGCCTGAAGAATGCTGGCGCGACATATCAGCGCCTCGTCAACAAAGTGTTCGCCCCGCAGCTCGGCCGCAACATGGAAGTCTACATCGACGATATGCTGGTCAAGAGCCGCGTCGCTGCAGACCATTTGGCCGACTTAGCCGAGACATTCTCCGCCCTGCGGCAATACAAAATGAATCTGAACCCAACCAAATGCGCCTTTGGAGTGGCCTCCGGGAAGTTCCTCGGCTATATGGTCACTCACCGAGGGGTGGAAGCTAACCCCGAGAAGGTTTCGGCCATCATGCAGATGCGCCCTCCGGCTAACCTCCGAGAGGTACAGAAGTTAAACGGAAGGATCGCTGCCCTAAGCTGCTTCATGTCCAGAGCTGCGGATTACTGCTTCCCCTTCTTCAAGCTGCTGAAGAAGGCCAATAGCTTCGCCTGGACGGATGAGTGCCAGGCAGCCTTCGAGCAACTGAAGACCTATCTCTCTAGGATTCCCATCCTGTCCAAGCCAGTCCACGGAGAGCCGCTGTGCCTTTACCTCGCGGTATCCGAGACAGCTATCAGCGCCGTCCTCGTCCGAGAACAAGACGGCATTTAGAAGCCAGTCTATTATACAAACCGAGCCCTTCAAGGAGCGGAACTCCGGTATCTTGCTCTAGAGAAGCTGGCTTTGGCCCTCGTCTCATCCGCGAGGAGGCTCCGGCCGTATTTTCTTGCCCATTCAATAAAGGTCCTCACCGACCAGTCTCTGAAGCAAGTTCTCTCTCGGCCGGAGGTGTCCGGCAGATTGGCGAAATGGGCGATCGAACTGGGAGAGTTCGACATCTCCTACGTACCTCGGATAGCGATAAAAGCCCAGGCGTTAGTTGACTTTATTGCCGAGCTCACTCCCGAAGCTCCCTCAGCACCTCAGCCAGAGGCCGTCGTATCTGAGGTTGAGGATACTTCGGCTCACGCACCGAAGGATGAGTGGCAGCTTTATGTAGACGGCTCTGCATGCTCCACGGGCAGCGGCGCCGGATGGATCTTGGCGTCTCCCGAAGGGGTCGTCACGGAGTACGCACTACGCTTCTCCTTTCCAGCCACCAATAATGCCGCCGAGTATGAAGCTCTCATTTCCGGCCTCCAGGCCGCTAGAAAGCTTGGCGTCCGGAACCTAAAGGCTTTTAGCGATTCTCAGCTAATTGCCAGTCACATTTCCGGGGAGTACGAAGCTCGGGATGTGATAATGGCATCTTACCTCTAGGTGACTTGCAAGATCCTCGCTCAATTCAATTCTTGCGAAATTGTGCGGATCCCGAGAGCCGAGAATGCCCGAGCCGATGCCCTTTCCCGGCTGGCGTCAACCCAAGACGGGGGAGGAGGCCGAATGATCCTAGTGGAAGAACTCGCCGAGCCAAGCATCGGAGAGCCTGAGGTCATGCAAGTGACCGAAGCCGAGGCCGAGACCTGGATGACTCCCCTTGTCGCTTTCCTCCTTCGAGGAGAAGTCCCGCCCGATCCGAGGGAAGCGAAGCATGTTCGGCAGCGTTCATCTCACTTCCTTCTCTTGGACGGGCTGTTATATAAAAAGTCCTTCGGCCGACCACTCTTGCGATGCCTCGGCCCGGCCGAAGCCGACTACGCCATGCGGGAGGTACATGAAGGGGTATGCGGAGCACATGCGGGAGGAAGGGCCCTGGCTCACAAGCTTCTAAGGCAGGGATACTGGTGGCCGACGCTCCGAGAGGATGCAATAGCACTCGTACGTCGCTACGATCAGTGCCAGAGGTTCAGCTCCCTTATCCACCAGTCAGCAACCCTTCTAACTCCTTTGTCCGACCCCTGGCCCTTCGCCCAATGGGGAATCGACCTCTTAGGGCCCTTTCCTGTCGCCACCGGCCAAAGGAAATTCCTCATCGTGGCAGTAGACTACTTCACCAAATAGGTAGAAGCCGAACCCCTCGCGTCCATAACCGATAGCAATGCTTGGAACTTCGTGTGGAAGTCCATCATCTGCCGGTACGGCATCTCTCGGGCCATCATCTCAGATAACGGCAAACAGTTCGACAGCCGTCGGTTCAATGATAATTGCACTAGCTTCGGCATCCTTTACAAGTTCACTTCAGTAGCACACCCCCGGGCGAACGGCCAGGTCGAGGTCACCAACCGAAGTCTGTTGCAAGGACTGAAAACTAGCCTCGGTGAAGCCAAAGGGCAATGGGTAGAGGAGCTACCAAGTGTTCTCTGGGCGTATCAGACTACAAGCCGAACCCCAACCGGCGAAACTCCGTTTCGCATGGCTTATGGGATAGAAGCCGTTATTCCTGTAGAAATCGGACTTCCCTCTCCAAGAGTCATTACTTATGATCTAGAGGCCAATGAAGAAGCCTTGAATGATCATCTTGATCTCATAGAAGAAACCCGAGATAAAGCTCGCATTCGGTTGGCAGCTTATCAGCAGTGCATGGCAAGGTACCACAACACTCGAGTGAAGCCCCGAAGCTTTGAAATCGGGAGCCTCGTGCTAAGGAATGCTTATGCATCTAAGCCAGCCGAAGCCGCAGGGAAGCTTGCCCCCAATTGGGAAGGGCCATATCGTGTAAAGGAGGTAATCAGACGAGGGGCTTATCGGTTGGAGACCCTTTCGGGTCAACCTCTCCCTCGCACCTGGAATGTGGAACGCCTTCGGCGTTATTTCATGTAAGCTATTTTCCCCGAAATTTAGCCGGAAGGCATGAATAAAATTCTCCCTTTTTAAAATGCCATGACTATTCTAAGTCCGCGTAAACCGTACCGGGAGTGGCTTCGGCCATGCAAACCGTATCGGGAGTGGCATGGTTTTTTATCTAAGTCCGCGTAAACCGTACCGAGAGTGGCTTCGGCCATGCAAACCGTATCGGGAGTGGCATGGTTTTCTAAGTCCGTGTAGACCGTACCGGGAGTGGCTTCGGCCATGCAAACCGTATCGGGAGCGGCATGGTTTTCTATCTAAGTCCGCGTAAACCGTACCGGGAGTGGCTTTGGCCATGCAAACCGTATCGGGAGCGGCATGGTTTTCTATCTAAGTCCGCGTAAACCGTACCGGGAGTGGCTTCGGCCATGCAAACCGTATCGGGAGCGGCATGGTTTTCTATCTAAGTCCGCGTAAACCGTACCGGGAGTGGCTTCGGCCATGCAAACCATATCGGGAGCGGCATGGTTTTCTAAGTCCGCATAGACCGTACCGGGAGTGGCTTCGGCCATGCAAACCGTATCGGGAGCGGCATGGTTTTCTATCTATGTCCGAGTAAACCGTACCGGGAGTGGCTTCGGCCATGCAAACCGTATCGGGAGCGGCATGCTTTTCTATCTAAGTCCGCGTAAACCGTACCGGGAGTGGCTTCGGCCATGCAAACCGTATCGGGAACGGCATGGTTTTCTAAGTCCGCGTAGACCGTACCGGGAGTGGCTTCGGCCATGCAAACCGTACCGGGAGCAGCATGGTTTTCTATCTAAGTCCGCGTAAACCGTACCGGGAGTGGCTTCGGCCAAGCAAACCGTATCGGGAGCGGCATGGTTTTCTATCTAACTCCGCGTAAACCGTACCGGGAGTGGCTTCGGCCATGCAAACCGTATCGGGAGCGGCATGGTTTTCTATCTAAGTCCGTGTAAACCGTACCGGGAGTGGCTTCGGCCATGCAAACCGTATCGGGAGCGGCATGGTTTTCTATCTAAGTCCGTGTAAACCGTACCGGGAGTGGCTTCGGCCATGTAAACCGTATCGGGAGCGGCATGGTTTTCTATCTAAATCCGCGTAAACCGTACCGGGAGTGGCTTTGGCCATGCAAACCGTATCGGGAGCGGCAAGTTATTCTCTCAGATCGCATAAACCGTATTGGTAAAGGCCTCGGCCGCGTAAACCATATCGGGGGCGATATTTTTCCAACTCCATATCCGAACCTAGATCGGGTTCCGACCGTACGAGCCGCAACTAAACAACGACGAGGTCTTGGGCACAAGAAGAGCCAGACTCGGACATTCATTCAGAATACAAAGGCGAAGCAAAAGTACTTTCCATACATACAAAAAGAGTACAAAATCGGCCGTCCATCTGGCCGCAGACTTACAAGGAAAGTCCAGACAAAAATTGGGACAAGCCCCCGTATCAGCCCTCGGTATTCTCCCCATCCACATCAACTTGGCTCCGGCCAGGAGATGGGGAGGGGGAGTCCTCGATCTGCACGGCTTCGTAAGGGGCTGCTTCGACAGGAGTTGCCTCGGCTGGAACGGCCTCGCCGCCTTTCGCTGAAGCTGAGGCCCTCTCAGCCGTAAGCCCCTTCCACCAGGACAGGAGCTCTTCACCCTCCTCCTCCGTCGGCTGGGCGATACCGGTCAAGTCCACGGCCGGGCAGACCTTCTGAGCGGCGGCCAGCCCAATGGTGAAGACCGAGGAGGCCGCTAGGAGCTGCGCCTGGATTATCTCCTCGGCAAAGTCTGGACCGGCCTTATAATCGGCCACGGCTGAATGAACAGCCTCCTCGGCCTTAGCTTCCAGATCCAGCGTCAGGGCCGACAGCTCCTCGGCGTGGCGGCGGCTATCCGAAGCCCGCTGGGCGTCCTTGTCCTGGATCTCGGCCTTAAGGGCCCGGTTTTCGGCTCGGACCGCCTCCAGCTCCCGCTCGACCTTCTCCTTCTCCCATTCGGCCTTCGCCTTGGCCTCGGAAGAAGCTCAAGTCGCCGCCGCCTGCTCCTCCAGCTGAGCCCGCATTCGGGCGTTCGCGTCCAGGAGCCAATCAACACTGGACTCAAAGTCGCGTTCCGCCGAGGGGCCCTCGCCTGAAGCCGACGGTGCCGACGCCCTCTCGGCATCCTGGAGTTGATCTTGGATGGCCGCCTGACGACGGAGCAGGATGCCACCCGTAACCGCGGCCTACAGCCAGAAGCAGATAAGAGTCAGCAAACCCAAAACAAGCTAAGGGAAATGTTAGACCGAAGCACGCAAAGAAGCTTCTTACCTGGACCGTCAGTCGGGTGCTCAACAGCGCCAGTTCAGTTGCCGAGAGATCCCTCAGGTGCTCTACGGCCGACGGGAGGGATAGGCCCTGCAGCAGACGCAGGCATGTCCGAGGGTCCTCTAGACTCTCGTCCTTATAGATCCCCAGGTCAGGGACCCATAGCTCGCGCTCCTGCTCACGAGGCCCCTGCGACCCGGCGCCTTCCAGGTCTTCCGCCCCCGCTATCATTGCCGAGGGAGAATCGCCCCTCGGCGCTCCAGGAGGCGACGGCATCGGGACCCTTTGGGCAGCGGCCGTTTTTTTAGCCACCGGGGCGGGCTCTGCTTCGCCAGGCTCGTCCGTCCGGCCCCGTTTCGACAGTCGGCCGCCCCTTCGGGCAACCGACTTACTCTTCCGCTCCCTCTCGAGCGCGGCTGCAGCAGCGCCGCCCTTGAAGGAAGCCGCCGTCGTCGTAATCCCGGCCCGGATGCTCGGGGCCACGACACCTCGTCCGGCCCCTCCTGCCGCCTGCGGACGGGACGACTGGGGTTGGCCGCCTTGCTGAGCTATTCGGCTGAGGAGGCCTTTAATCCCAGACATTGCTGCGAACGGGAGAAGAAATGTTAATAACTTATAACGTGCGAAATCCACAACTCAAGACCGACTTACCCTCTGCCGAAGCCTCAGCAACCTCTGCGGCCGGAGGAGCTTCGGCCGGAGGCGCGACCTCGGCAGTTCCTTCAGTCTCCCCAGGGGGAAGATAAGGGAAAGCCCGCGGAGGATCCATCGTCGGGTCCGGCCACGCCCCAGCACCCACAAGCAGCTCCGCCTCATGGAAGAGCTTCGCGATATCATACGGAGCCGAGGCTTCAATAAGGCCCACAATATGATGCTGAGCGGAGATAAGGGTGGGCGGATCAGAGAGGCCCTCGACCAGTAGTGCCCACTTAGTGGGAAAGGGCCACACGCTCTTCTCATTCTCCGGGAGAGAAACCAGGATGAAGTTCCTCTTCCAATCATGAATGGACGAGGGCTTCCCGGAGAAGATACCCCAGCCGAGGCGAGGGACAAAACTGTACCACTCGGATCTCCCCTGCCGTTGAATCTTAAAGAGGTAGCGAAAGATATTGACCGATGACTCTGATATGGGCGAACACAGCCAAGAAGGCGTAGACTGTGCGCCAAGAATTGGGGAAGAATTGAGACGGGGCCAGCCCGTAGAAGCATAGAAGGTTGATGACGAAGGTGGAAAGAGGAAGGCGAAAGCCCACCCAAAAGCTTTCCTCGTAAATGGAAAAACTACCCGGACGAGGAATATTGGCCCTGGTATTCGAACCGGGCCGATAAGGGGTCATCCAGGAAGGGAATTGGTAGTAGGAAGCAATGTATCTGACCCTGTCGTCCGTAAGGACGCAGGCTGCTTTCGAAGCAGTCTCGGGACGACGACGACCCGAGGAGGAAGCCTGGCCCGGGGTACGAACCTCCTCGGACCCTTCGGCACCAGAGGATTCTGCCTCGTTCGCCATGGCAGAAGCAAGGGAATTCGAAGAAAGAGGAGATGATAAGGAAGAATTAGGAGATTGGGACAGAGTGTAGTCTTCGTCTGAAGGACTGCTGCCAGCCGAAGAAGAGCTGTGGGACATGAGATCGTGGGGGTGGAGAAAGGAGATTGAGGCTTACCCTCAAAGAAAAAGATCTCCTCGAATGAACACCGCCTCTCAAGCCAAAGGGACTTCCCCGGCAACGGCTCCGGGCGATGGAGAGCTCCCCGCGACAGGCGACGCGCTCGGAAGCACCTTCAAAGGACTAGCCCTTCGCCGGAGAAGAAGGAGAGCTCGGATGATCGCAGAGAAATGCAGGAGCAGGAAGGAAGAAGAGAAACAGTGCCCTGCGAAGGGTTCCTATTTATAGGCTAAGTTCGAAACCCTCCCCGCCGAAATCTACGGCTAAGATCATCTCCTTCATTTCACCGCCTCTCCCGGATGCGCGCCACATACACCGTCCTTCGGTAATGATGACGACCCAACCCCGGGAATCGAGGCAAGGTAATCAATGGCCGAAAGCGGTCCGACCTTTCGGCTGATCTCTCGGATGCCTGCCACGTAATCCAATCCGCGTGCCAAGAGAGGAAGAGGCGGCAATCCGAGTGGAACCTCGGACAGAGAGCCGAGGTGACCCGCAATCCACAAGCGGCCAGGATCTCTTTGTGTTTTTAACGGAGCGGCCGGATGCGCGACGCGTGTCCTATGTTTCTTCGCGACACAACCGTTCTGACGGAAAGCTTGACGGCTGTCCCGTCCATTTAATTGAGCCTGACACAAGTCAGAAGGCTCGGCCCTTCGCAATCAAAAGTGAAGGCCTTTGTCACTGCATTCCGAATGAGGACAGTTAAATGGCTACTGACCCTCGGCCGACCGAGGGCATCATTTCTTCATAACAGAACAGAGCCTTGGATAGCGTCTACTACGTTATCCCCCGAGGAGGCTACAGGCTATACTCTCGCCATCTCAAAACTGAGGAAGACAAGAGTGGGGGGCTATGTGATGAGGCAGAATCCGATTCGGCCCATTAATAACAAGCCCAACACAGATCAGCCCAACAACGGCAGTAAAAGGCCCCCTGGGAGCCTTCGGCCCGTTAACGGCACAGCAGCCCTCGGCCCAGCAGGCATCCCAGTGGTCTTCGGCCCGTCAGCGGCCCAATAGCCTTCGGCCCGTTAGCGGCACTGCAGCCCTCGGCCCAGCAGGCTTCGGCCCGTCAGCGGCCCAACCCCCTTCGGCCCAATAGCCGTGTCCGGTGCACTCCGGTGGAGGACTAGGCACTATGGCGGTTTACCAGTAAGCCCGGAACATAGTCCTATATCGGCTACCACCGTTAAGCATCCTCTATCCTCCGCTATAAATACACTGCTATTTATTGCCAAAGGTATGTCTCCGTGACCCTCAAGGACTATAGTCCAAAAAGCTTTGAAGCTACTCTTCGTCTTCTGAATCGAATCATCTTCAGAAGCTAACTTAACCGTCGGAGGGGGTTCCTAAGGGCCGAAGCCCGGGACCCCTACTGACCGGTTTCTTCTTCTTTCCCTCCTGCAGGGGTTCGGTTCGAATTTTCGCCGACCTCTCCGAGTCGGTCTCGGCGACCGACCTCGGACTCCTCCCTCCGGTCTTGACGCCGTTCGCCGGCTGCTTTTCGCCCGAAGGTGACTCGGCTCCGCACCGACTGCCCTTCAGATGGGGGGACTTCGGCCGCGCCTTCCGGAGGCTAGCCGACATCAAGCCGAGTGACCCTCGGCTTCGGATCTTCAATCGCGTCTCTGCCTCCATCGCCTTCCGGATCCTCGTCGGGCCTCTCCACCGATCCGACCCAGCTTCGGATCCCAAACTTCGGATTCCAGCTTCGGAATCCGGTCGTGATAGCTTCGGCTACATCACATCCCAATTGCTACGACCTAATAGGACAGCTAGAAAGAGTGCTCCGATTCTGTCGGGAACCATGGGCTAGCAAATAGGTGCCCTTATGAAGAGTAGTATGCTACGTGGTAAGGAGAGACTAAGCTCCTTCTAACATGTCTAAGGGCCCACATTTAATATGCTACGCCTAATGGCGAGGGAGCCATCATGACCTCCATTATAACACTCCAAGAATTCCTCCTTGAACATGCACAAAGAGAAATCTCCCCCGTGAAGCCAAGAGAGAAAGGGGGAGAGACTTGGGAGAGAGGGAGAAGAAGAGAGAATGGAAGGGTAAGATCCCACCCTCTCCTGATATATAAAATGATGTAGCCGAAGCTATCACGACCGGATTCCGAAGCTGGAATCCGAAGTTATGGATCCGGAGCTGGGTCAGATCGGTGCAAGAGGCCCGACGGGGATCCGGAATGCGAAGGAGGCAGAGGCGAAGCAGAAAGTCCGAGGATGAGGATGGCTGGGTCGGGGACTAGATTGCCTTCAGAAGGCGGGGCCGAGACTCCTTCGGTCGGGGATGCAGCCGGCGCACGGCGTCGAGACCTGGGAGAGAAATCTGAGGTCGGCGGCCGAGACCGACTCGGGGAGGTCGGCGATGATTCGAACCAAGCTCCTGCAGGAAGGGGAGAAGAAGAAACCGGTCAGCAGGAGTCCCGGGCTTCGGCCCTTAGGAACCCCCTCCGACGGTTAAGTTAGCTTCTGAAGAAGATTCGATTCAGAAGACAAAGAGTAGCTTTAATGCTTCTTGGACTGTTAGTTTAGGTGGCCTACAAGCCAATCTAACAATGTAAATCTCGTTCATTATTAATAAAGATGGCATAATATTCATTATGTGTAAATCGCGTTAATTATCGTTTCATAATGAAGTCCGTGAATATGTGCTATGGTGATCAGATTATGATGAGATCATACTAATGAGACTGATCACTTAAACACACATATTCTTAATCGTTCCTAGTCGGAGGATATCTGAGAAGGACATCGGATATCCGGTTAGACTAGTACAGATTACTCCTGCTCATATGATGAGGGTGACTGGTCTCATAAGTCACTTGTGTGGAGACACTAAGGCGAATCTGTAGGTGCTCATTGGAGAATGAGTTCATTGAACTGATCCGACTGAATCGCTGGATGGTATTGTACCTCACTGTCAACCAGCTTGATTCTATTGTCGCAGTTGCGTGGATGGTCCTCGGACCTAAGACACCAAGGACACCTTGGCGGTGGACTTCTGTACTTTGACCTTGGTCTACGAATCTCTAGCCATGGGATTCTAATACGCCAAGGATTGGGTGCAGCGGAATACCGTCGAAGGGAATTGTGTATCAATAAGGAATCATTCGCTCTCGGTACTTAGAGAGAGAATGCTCTAGGAAGGATGCGCGAAAGTCCCTGGCCAGGGCGGACGATAATATCGGGAAAGGAGTTTTCCGATATTCATCAGCGGCATCCAATCCAAGTGAGTCGACCGGTTAGGGTTTGACAGCTCGCCATACCCTGAGTTGACTCGAGAGCATTGTACGAATGAAGGATTATATCCACGCGGTAACTGTCGGCGGAAAGGTTCCAAGAGTGGGTTACTTAACCCCAAATACCTTCCGAGTTCACGCGGTGTTGCTTGGCACCCAACGTGATCGGAGGCCCGATCGAATTCGATGTGCGACATCAATTCAATTGATTAATTGATTAATAAAGGGTTATTAATTAATTAATAAAGCCAGTGAGGAGTCACTGGGCTTGTTGGGCCATTAACTGGACTGGTACTTGGGCCTAGAGGGTCACAAGCAAATGATTCTCAAGGCGATGGATAAATAAGTGGGTTTTATATAAACCGGGGGTTTTTGTTAAAAACCGCGCGGTTAGTATAAAACATAGCGAACGGGCTGAGCAGGCCAAGCTGCTGCTAACCCTAGCCGCCCCTCCTCAGTTTCTGTCTTCCTCTGGAGTCCAGGCAGATCCAGATCTGCTCCGCCGCTTCTCCGAATCCCGTACGACGGGAAATCGTCCGCGCACTGCGGCGATCATTGCGGCGACTAGCGGAGGCTTCGCGGGCTGCGAAGAACGACGAACTCGAGGATATCCGTCGCGGAGAGGATCGCGTGGACTTCGCTAGAGGCCGGGCGCTTGCGCGGCTTGCGGTGTCGCACCGACGGAACCGAACGGCTGCGGATTCGAATCCGCACACGGTGAGAACTTCGATAATCCGATTATCGTATTTTGATCTCCGAAACGGGAACGGATCACTGTAAATATTTTTTGTTTTCCGCTGCGTGAGCGATCCGGAGAAACCGAGAAAATCCCAACAGTGGTATCAGAGCCAGGTTCCACTGTTTCTCGTCCCGTTTCGGTTTCCGAAATTGATTTTTCTTGAGTTATTCCATGCATTTAATCCGATTAATATGACGGAATATTGTTCATAAGATGAACACAAATAATTTGATTATTTTTCCGTGATTTTTCGAGATTATTTTGGGGGTTTTCGTGTTCTTCGTGAGACGAAGAACGGCGAGTTTACGGCGGGTTCAATCGGCCTCCCAAGCGTTGGGATGCACGGCCGAGACTCTAGATCCGTAGGTGATAGTCACCACTGCACATCCGGTATATTTTCCGGCGCCGGAGTGGCCTTGAAGAGCTTCAAAATTGAGCCCTAAATCGGGTTTAGGAACCCTGAAAAACCAGTTTTTGGGGATCTTTACAGGGCTGTTCCGGCTTGTTTTTGGCGCTGCCGGAGGGCTAGCCGGCGCCGGCGACGTCGCCGGTGCCGGGGTGTTCGCTGGCGGGCACGGCGGGGCCCGGCGCCGGCCGCCGGGCTGGCCTGCTCTTCCTCCCCGCCGCCGCCTGCAACTCACCAGCCGTTTAGGGTTCGGGTGGCTGCTGGAGGAAGGTGGGGGGCAGTTCGGACTTGGGCCAGGCTGCTCGAATCGGCTGAGCCGGCCGGTCAGGTCCCGGTTGGACCGGGCCTGAGGCAGGCACGAGCCAGGTGCACCTGGCTCGGGCCCAGGCGCACCTGGTTCGGACCCAGGCCCTACAGGGCCCGAGCCAGTTGGGTTCTAAGGGCTGGGCCCTTTTGCTTTCAAACCCAAACCCCAAAAAAAAAAAAATTAAACCCTTATGCCCTGTTAATTAAATTAAAATTGGACTTAATTTAAATTTTAAAATTGTTTAAAATTTTGAATTATTGTTCAATTTTATTTAATTAACTCTTTTATGATTTTGAATCATCATTAACAAATTAGTTGTTATATAGAGTTAATTATTAGTTTAATAGTTAAGCTAATAATTAACTTAAATTAACTAATTTAATTGTTAAATTAGTGATTAATATTTAATAATCTAAATGTTAGATTATTAGTTATTAAAACATCTAATTGTTAATTAATAATTAGAGTTAGTTATTAATTTAAGTGTTAAATTAATAGTTAATTCTAATTGACTAATTTAATTGTTAAATTAGTTATTATCAGTTAATTAGAGTTAATTGTTGATTTTAAGTGTTAAGATTAACGATTAATTTCAAGTTAACTAATCTAAGTGTTAGATGAAAATTATTAACTAATTAGTGTTGATTAATAATTTAAATGTTAAATTACTAATTAACATTAATTAACTAATATAAGAGTTAGATTAGTAGTTAATTAATAATTAGAGTTAATTAATAATTTAAGTGTTAAATTGTTAATTAATTTTGATGGATTAATCTAAGAGTTAGATTAATCTTTAATAGTCTAATTGTTAGATTATTAATGGGGTTTAATCTAAGTGTTAGATTATTAGAAATGTTCTAATTTGCATGGAATAATCTGGAATTATTAATTTGGAGTGTGTGCGCATGTGATGTGTGATTATTGCTTTTAAATTTAGATTTAATTGCATGTCAAGATAATAAAATGAGTTTTCGAAATTCAAATGTCAATTTTGATTGGATCCCAGCTTTTTGAAAGCCAAAATTTATCTATTTTTGAAAACTCATTTGTTTTAGCCATGTGATGCGCTGAATCATGTATGGGATGTTTAAAACACACCGTGGTCATGGATATGCACTTAATTTATTATTCATGTGATGAATGGTTTGTGTGGATCGTGGATGTATGATGTTTATTAATTGTTAATAAATAGAGGTCTGCGCACCTCTCTCTCTCATACTCCGATGTATTTCTACCTCCCTCTCTCTCTTGTACTCGCCATAAGGCCTTCTTCAATTTACTTGTTAATTCTAGAATTAATGTAATATGATGGAGGCAACTGAGGAAAGAGCGAGGACGATCCACAGCTGCAACCAGGAAGGCGAAAAGATGGAGATCTCTTGCTTATGTGTTTGCAGGTTATCTAATATAATTGTTATGATTAGAATGTGTGTGCGTTTGACTGTTGGCTCCAGTCAAACCCATTGTGCTATCCATGACCACACTAATGACATGTATGTGATGTATTGTTTATCTTTTGATTATGAATCAAAGTAGGTTATAGTATTTAGTAAATATATACGATATATTTATATCCTATCACCTAGGAGAGACCAAGATAAAAGTTATCCAAATACCCTCAGATAAACTCTAAGCCGTAACGCGAGTAGTTAAGAACTTACCGCGTGGTCCACCATCATTATAGTCATAGGATTCGAATCACTTTAGGCAGGTTTGTTGTGCTATCCACAAGGCCTGCTTAATTGGGAGGAGAGACTGTGGCTATGGCATTAGATGCCTATAGATCGAGGTAGAGGAACCATGTAGCTTTGTTGTGCTATCCACAAGGGCTGCATGCAAATCTATGCTCGTCGCGTAATGATGGTTGGCTTAGACCAGAATTAGTAGTTTGTTGTGCTATCCACAAGGCCATTAAATCTCTGGAGACCGAAGCTATGATCAGATATTGCAAGGAGTTGCAAGTCCCATGAGTTGGGTGCTCTCTGATTGTATTACAGTTTGTTGTGCTATCCACAAGGCTGTAGTGCAAGTCATTGAGATTCTGATCCCTACTAGGAGACTGTCGGCGTCTCCCGTTCTGTATAACTGAGGGTTATACAGTCCGTCGAAAATTAGTGGGAGTTAAACTTGAACAAAAGACCATGTCTTGTTTTAAATTTTAATAATTGAACATCTGCTAAATAGATTTTACTTATCTCCTGTAGGGAATTATGTCGTCGAATAACCCACTCCGTGGCATACTTGATGCCATTTTGACTTACTTGATCTACTCGGATTGGTTCAGAAGCCTGAAGAATGTCTTCAGATATGAACGCAATAACTTTGTCCCTGGAGCTGATCCTCTTGCTGAATCGGCATTAGATGCCCCTGAAGTAGAGATGATAGCTAACGATAAAAGATCTAAGGACAAAGGCGAAAGAGTAGTGAAGGGTGACTGATTATACTATAAGCAGTATGGTCACTGGAAGAGGAACTGCAAGGAGTTCCTTAATGATAAAGCTCATGGAAGAGTGAAGCTGTCTGAAGCTTCAGATATCTATATGATAGATATCAACTTATCAGTTAGAGATTCCACATCTTGGGTATTGGATACCGGATGTGCTTCTCATATCTGCCATAATGTGCAGATGCTGACAAGTAAGCGCAAGCTGAGACAAGGTGAGGTGGAATTGAGGCTAGGAAACGGCGCAAAAGTTGCGGCGGTTGCTGTTGGGACAGCAAACCTCAGGCTTCCATCGGGAGACACCTTACTATTGGAAGATTGTTATTATGTTCCTAGCATAATAAAGAACATCATATCAATATCTTGTTTGGACAAGATAGGATATAGGTTGACAATTGAGAATAGAAGTTGTTCGATTTATTATGGTAATAAATCAATAGCTTCAGCATCTTTAGTCAACGGTCTATATCTATTAGATGTTTCTTATTACAATCTTCAGATTGATAATGCTCTTAAGAAGAGCAAGAATTGTGTGAACCAGGCCTACATGTGGCATTGTAGACTTGGACACATTGGCGAAAGCAGGTTGCAAAAGTTGCACAAGCATGGTTACTTAACAGCATTCGATTATGAATCGTTTGCAACATGCGAATCCTGCCTTATGGGAAAGATGGCAAAATCTCCATTTGTTGGACATGGAGAACGTGCCAAGGACATTCTGGAACTAATACATACGGATATATGTGGTCCAATGTCCACCCAAGCCAAAGGTGGCTTTTCTTACTTCATCACGTTCACCGATGACTTCTCAAGATTCGGCTACGTGTACTTAATGAAGTACAAGTCGGAAGCATTTGAGAAGTTTAAGGAGTTCAAGAATGAGGTGGAGAAGCAGTTAGGAAAGAGTATTAAAGCTCTTCGATCAGATCGAGGAGGAGAATACTTGAATACTAATTTCACACAATTCTTAAAGGATAATGGTATCCTTTTTCAGCTGACCCCTCCATATACACCACAAATGAATGGTGTATCAGAAAGGAGGAATCGCACCTTGTTGGACATGGTGCGATCCATGATGAGCTTTTCAGGATTACCAGTGTCCCTCTGGGGTATGCTCTAGAGTCAGCAGCATACCTACTGAACAGAGTACCCAGCAAGTCTGTGGCCTCTACTCCATATGAGATATGGAAAAGCAGGAAACCAGAATTTAAGCATGTTAAAGTCTGGGGTTGTCCTGCTCATGTAAAGAGGCATGATCCAGACAAGCTGGAATCACGAACTGATAAATGTAGGTTTGTGGGATATCCAAAGGAAACCTTTGGATACTATTTTTACCATCCTGGTGAACAAAAGGTGTTTGTCGCCAGGAAAACTGTTTTCCTGGAAGAGGAATACCTTCTCCAGGAGGACAGTGGGAGTAAAATAGTACTAGAAGAGGTTCCAGATCCCCAAACAGCTGCATTATCATCAGATGAGATATCAGTTCCTGAATCTGTTCAGGTACACACAGATGAGCCTCGTAGATCTGGTAGTGTACCTAGACTACCCGAACGATATGTGGGACATATCGCTGAAGGTGAGTCTAAGGTACAATATAATGAGGATGATGATCCTAAAACCTACCAGGAGGCTATAGAAGGCCCAGAAGCCGGGAAATGGCGAGAAGCCATGAACTCAGAAATCCAGTCCATGTACACAACCAAGTTTGGAACTTGGAGGACTTGCCCGAGGGTATTGTACCCATCGGTTGCAAGTGGATCTTTAAAAGAAAGATCGGTGCTGATGGACGCATCGACACTTATAAGGCAAGGTTGGTGGCAAAGGGATATCGTCAAAGACAAGGAATTGACTATGACGAGACTTTCTCACCAGTTGCCATGATAAAGTCGATCAGAGTTCTGCTCGCCATTGCTGCACATTTTGATTATGAAATCTGGCAGATGGATGTGAAGACTACCTTCCTCAATGGTAACCTTGAGGAAGAGGTGTATATGATACAACCAGAAGGTTTCACATCCAAAGAATCTCCAGATAAAGTGTGCAAGCTTCAGAGGTCCATTTATGGATTGAAGCAAGCTTCCCGGAGCTGGAACATAAGATTTGACAAGGCTGTCAAGTCTTATGACTTCATTAAGAATGAAGATGAGCCTTGTGTGTACAAGAAGACCAGTGGGAGTGCAGTCACTTTTCTAGTTCTTTACGTAGATGACATACTACTCATTGGGAATGATGTAGCTATGATGTCATCAGTAAAGGTCTGACTGTCGAAAAACTTCTCCATGAAGGATTTGGGAGAAGCATCCTACGTATTGGGAATACGGATCTATAGAGATAGATCAAAGAGGATGCTTGGAATGACCCAATCCTTGTACATAGATACCATAGTCAAAAGGTTTGGCATGGAAAATTCCAAGAGAGGTTTCATACCGATGAGACATGGAATCCATCTCTCAAAGGAGCAGTCTCCTAAGACTCCTAATGAGAGGGCATTCATGGTTAAAATACCCTATACCTCTGCCATAGGATCTATCATGTATGCCATGCTATGTACACGGCCTGATGTTGCATTTGCTCTAAGTGTTACGAGTAGATTTCAGGCTGATCCAGGCGAAGAGCACTGGAAGGTAGTGAAATGCATCCTTAAGTACTTAAGAAGAACTAAGGATATGTTTCTTGTCTATGGAGGAGGTGACTTGAAACTGCGAGGCTTTACTGACTCGAGTTTCCAGTCAGATCCAGATGATAGCAAGTCAACATCTGGATTTGTGTTTACAATGAACGGAGGGGCAGTGTGCTGGAAGAGTTCCAAGCAAGTAACCACTGCAGATTCGACGACTGAAGCTGAGTACATCGCTGCAGCTGAAGCCGCCAAGGAAGCAGTGTGGTTGAAGAAATTCATCACCGACCTCGGCGTAGTTCCCAGCATCTCTGAGCCTGTTCCACTGTTGTGCGACAACAATGGAGCGATTGCGCAAGCGAAAGAGCCACGGTCTCATCAGAAATCGAAGCCTATTCTGAGGCGCTTTCACCTTATCAGAGAGATCATATCCAGAGGAGATGTAGTAGTGGAAAGAGTTCCATCTGTCGACAATGTAGCATATCCACTGACAAAGCCGTTGGCTCAAATTGTGTTTGAGCGTCACCTAGAGTCTATGGGCTTATTGTATAAAGGTGATTGACTTTAGTCCAAGTGGGAGATTGTTAGTTTAGGTGGCTTACAAGCCAATCTAACAATGTAAATCTCGTTCATTATTAATAAAGATGGCATAATATTCATTATGTGTAAATCGCGTTAATTATCGTTTCATAATGAAGTCCGTGAATATGTACTATGGTGATCAGATTATGATGAGATCATACTAATGAGAGTGATCACTTAAACACACATATTCTTAATCGTTCCTAGTCGGAGGATATCCGAGAAGGACATCGGATATCCGGTTAGACTAGTACAGATTACTCCTGCTCATATGATGAGGGTGACTGGTCTCATAAGTCACTTGTGTGGAGACACTAAGGCGAATCTGTAGGTGCTCATTGGAGAATGAGTTCACTGAACTGATCCGACTGAATCGCTGGATGGTATTGTACCTCACTGTCAACCAGCTTGATTCTATTGTCGCAGTTGCGTGGATGGTCCTCGGACCTGAGACACCAAGGACACCTTGGCGGTGGACTTCTGTACTTTGACCTTGGTCTACGAATCTCTAGCCATGGGATTCTAATACGCCAAGGATTGGGTGCAGCGGAATACCGTCGAAGGGAATTGTGTGTCAATAAGGAATCATTCGCTCTCGGTACTTAGAGAGAGAATGCTCTAGGAAGGATGCGCGAAAGTCCCTGGCCAGGGCGGACGATAATATCGGGAAAGGAGTTTTCCGATATTCATCAGCGGCATCCAATCCAAGTGAGTCGACCGGTTAGGGTTTGACAGCTCGCCATACCCTGAGTTGACTCGAGAGCATTGTACGAATGAAGGATTATATCCACGCGGTAACTGTCGGCGGAAAGGTTCCAAGAGTGGGTTACTTAACCCCAAATACCTTCCGGATTCACGCGGTGTTGCTTGGCACCCAACGTGATCGGAGGCCCGGTCGAATTCGATGTGCGACATCAATTCGATTGATTAATTGATTAATAAAGGGTTATTAATTAATTAATAAAGCCAGTGAGGAGTCACTGGGCTTGTTGGGCCATTAACTGGACTGGTACTTGGGCCTAGAGGGTCACACGCAAATGATTCTCAAGGCGATGGATAAATAAGTGGGTTTTATATAAACCGGGGGTTTTTGTGAAAAACCGCGCGGTTAGTATAAAACATCGCGAACGGGCTGAGTAGGCCAAGCTGCTGCTAACCCTAGCCGCCCCTCCTCAGTTTCTGTCTTCCTCTGGAGTCCAAGCAGATCCAGATCTGCTCCGCCGCTTCTCCGAATCCCGTACGACGGGAAATCGTCCGCGCACTGCGGCGATCATTGCGGCGACTAGCGGAGGCTTCGCGGGCTGCGAAGAACGACGAACTCGAGGATATCCGTCGCGGGGAGGATCGCGTGGACTTCGCTAGAGGCCGGGCGCTTGCGCGGCTTGCGGTGTCGCACCGACGGAACCGAACGGCTGCGGATTCGAATCCGCACACGGTGAGAACTTCGATAATCCGATTATCGTATTTTGATCTCCGAAACGGGAACGGATCGCTGTAAATATTTTTTGTTTTTCGCTGCGTGAGCGATCCGGAGAAACCGAGAAAATCCCAACATGGACTATAGTCCTTTAAGGTCTCGAAGGCATAGGAGTGCATACCTTTGACAATAAATAGCGGTGTATTTATAGCAGATGATAGAGGATGGTTAACGGTGATAGCCGATATAGGACTATGTTCCGAGTTTACTAGTAAACCGCCATAGTGCCTAGTCCTTCACCGGAGTGGGCCGGACTCGGCTATCGGGCCGAAAGGGGTTGGGCCGCTGATGGGCCGAAGCTTACTGGGCCTGGGGCCGCCGGGCTGCTCCCGGGCCGTAGACTGGTGGGCCGCTGACGGGCTGAAACCTGTTGGGCCGGGAGCAACGGTGCCGCTTACGGGCCGAGGGCTGTTGGGCCGCTGATGGACCGAAGACTCCCTGAGGGCCTTGTACTGCTGCTGCTGGGCTGAACTGGGTTTGGGCTTGTTTTAATGGGCCGAAGCGGATTCTGCCTCATCATAAAATATGAGGAAATATGCCTCCCAACCCTTATACATGCACCTAATGGGCCATCTAACATCCACTCTTTGCAGCCCAATAGTAAGCAAAACCACTTAAAACTACTTAGATTTAATTACTTTTAATTGGGCCAAGCCCACTAAAAGATGAACCAAGATAAAAACACACTAATTTACGATTAGCTCATCTAATTAGGCATAAATCGCATGCAATTCCTTACAAATGCCATTTAATTCAAATTAAATTAGAGTAATAAAATTTAAATCGTTTCATCTAAGATCAAATTTGGTCAACTCTGGTAAACCGATTTGAAGATTGTGAACTGATACTATATCCTTCTCCCTTAAAATAAATTTCACCCTCAAAATTCTTTCTCTCGCCACAAACCTACAATCTTGACTATCACTTGCACAATATTAAGAAGTACTAGAGTATCTATTACTTGGTTCAAAGTATTACATCAAGAAATTAATAATCTTATTTTCTATCTTTGGAATGGCAACAAGGACAAAATTCAAGAAGGTCTCTCATCCTCTAAAATCTTTTCAAATAATTAGAAAGTACCATTGAAAGAATTATAAGTAGGATGGCTATGATATTTCCACTGGTTCATAATCACAGAAGCTCGAATGCGTACAGAAAATCCAAGTTATGGATAATATTATGATTTTTTTTTGTTGATTTGATGAATCAGACATCGTGCATGCTTCCGTTCGGTGATCTACAAACGAAAGAGTCCACCGCGCCCAATCGCCACCGGCCCCCACAACCCTTGATAAAAAGATCACTTGACATAATGCCCGAATTAATTATGCCAGCGGTTACCGTCCTTGAATCTTTCCTTGATCGTGAGTATGTTGCTATTGCCTGTGCTGTTGTTCTTCTTCTCCTCCTTGTTGACGGCCCCACGTACTCCCACATGCACGGCAGCTCCCCCGGCTTCCTTCCACTTCGAAGCTGGGCTCGTCATACATGGCCGTGGGCCCCCTTGAGCTCGAGGTCGCCGGCGGGGATGGCGTCGTCGCCAGGCATGAAGCTGCCCCAGAACCAGTGGGCTCGCCAGACGTGGACCATCTCCTCGATGGGCACGTTCTTGGTCTCGGGCAGGAAGAAGTAGATGAAGATGGTCATGATGAGGACCCAGCCGGAGAAGAAGTAGAAGAGGCCGAACTTGAGGTGGCAGAGCAGCGTGAGGAAGATCTGCGCGATGATGTAGGTGAAGAACATGTTGACGGACACGTTGATGGACTGCCCGGCGGAGCGGATCTCCAGGGGGAAGATCTCCGAGGGCACCAGCCACCCCAGCGGCCCCCACGACCAGGCGAAGCCGGCGACGTAGACACATATCAGGAACACCACCGCCGTGGCCATGCCGCTGGTCACCTTCCCTTCCCCGGTGACCCCGAACATCTTCCAGATCAACGTGCCGACCGACACCTGCATGCATGCATTATTAATATGGACGGTTATCGGTTGGTTAATTCTGTGTTCGACGAAATGCCTCGACTGGGTCGACCCAAATGAAGAACTAATTAACGCTCGCTTGTGGGCTTAGTTAACCACTCACTACTACTCACCTGGCAGATGAGCATCTGAGTGCCGCCCTGGAGGAAAAGCTTGCGGCGGCCGGCCCTGTCGGCGTAGTAGACGGAGACGAGGGTGGCAAAGACGTTGACGAGGCCGGTGATCACGGCAGAGACGAGGGAGGCATCGTTGCCGAAGCCGATGGTCTTGAAGAGGACGGGGGCGTAGAACATGATGATGTTGATGCCGGTGAGCTGCTGGAAGAATGGGATGAGGACGGCCATGGTGAGCTGGGGGCGGTACTTTCGCTGGACGATGTTGGCCCAGGGGTGCTGCACTGCCCGGGACTGCCTGCTGGCGGCCACCAGGTCCTGGAACTCGGCGTCGATGTCGTCAGTGCCGCGGACCTTTCGGAGCATCTCGCGGGCTTCGTCTTCACGGCCGCGGTCGATGAGGGAGTTGGGGGTCTCGGGGAGGAGCAGGGAGCCGAGGGTGATGACGAGGGCCGGGACGGCAGCACCCGCCAGGCTGAGGCGCCAGCCCCACCCGCCCTGGATCTTGTTGGCTGCGTAGTTCACGAAGTTGGCCACGAAGATGCCGATGGTGATCATCAGCTGGAAGCCGATGTTGAGCATCCCCCGGTACCTCGCCGGCGCCATCTCCGACAGGTACACAGGCACCGACTGGTTAGCGAAGCCGATGCCGACGCCCAGAAGGATACGCCCGATGATGAGCATGGCGACGTCCCTGGCGGCGCCATTGATGGCCGCGCCGGAGAGGAAGGTCACTCCCCCGAAGAGCATGGACGACTTGCGCCCGAAGTCCCGGGTGACCGTGGCGGCAAAGAAGGAGGCCACCAGCGCCGCCAGGTAGAGCGACGACGTGAACGACGTCAGCAGCTGGCTGTCGAACTTGCAGTACTGGTTGGTGCCGGACGCCTCCTTCGCCTTCCTGTACACCGAGGGGAAGAACTTCTCCAGGAAGGAGTCCATGGAGGTGACGCCGCCGGAGATTCCGATGTCGTAGCCGAAGATGAGGCCGCCGGTGGCCGCCACCAGGCAGGTGAGCAGCACGAAGCCGGTGAGGTTGCCGGGGTACTCCCGCCCCCCGGCATTGTTGACGAAGGCTCCCCCGGCCATCTTAATTTGTTTCCCTTATTTCCTTGCCGCCCCCCGCAGCAGCAGAAGCTAGCTAGCAACGAAGGAAGGTGGTCACCAATTAAGGATGGGCGGGGGTTCCACATGACTCTTGTAGGACCCTTATATACGAAGACATCAGGTTTAAAAATGGGGTTCTCACTTAGTTGGTCTCGCGGATTAGGGAGCTGGATTACCTCAGAATAGCATTAACGTTAACACCCTAGTCTGACCTTATCCCGTTAAACTTAAACTTATTGCGTCAGGTCCACCCGCTTGACTTGTGCCCTTACACTGGCTGACCATCTTGAGCCCCCACGCCATTCCCCTCGCGGATCCCAGCGCCGATTAGTTCACCACTCTCTAATTAGTCCACTTCTTACGGATTGGGAAGTTGGATTATCTCGGAATAGGGCTGTTAATAGCAAAGTCTGACTTCATCCTCTTAACTTTTGTCAGGTGACAGGTCGATGGACTTGACTTGGCCCTGCCCGTTCCCTCTTTGCTCGTTGTCAATTTGCCCAGTTGTTGTGGGTATGTACGGTTCTTTCCACCTCCCCAAGGGATTTGGATTGGGCAATACTCAGTGCACTATCTGTGTCAGCCTATATGGAGCCTGCACGTGCTGGCCTATCAGTGTACCGTGTGCGCACACACTTCCGCGTGGGTGTGTAGCAAGCCGTGCTCATTTCGATTCACTTGTTTGTAACTTATTTATTTATAGGATCTATTGAATTCATGAAAATGTATAAAATAAATTCCAACCAATAAGATTTAAAGACTTATACAATGGTCTAGAGAAAAGGACCAGATGATCCCTCGGATTTTTTTAAGACATCCCAAAAAATTAAAAAAATTGAATAAAAAATAATAGATAAATAAATAAACACGTGCTGTAGCGTTGTCTGATCAGGTCAATGCAGGCCATTATCCCCTCTCAGTGCAGCAAATATTACTCTTTAATCGGACCTCTGATGCCAATATGTTTTGGCAACACTGTGGGCTCATCCAATCCCGTGAGATCATATTCTCAATGTTATGATACGGTAGGTTTGGTACCAGCTGGACCACCCATTGGTAAGATCTGATAAGTATTATTTTTTTCACTAAATTGTGAGCAGAGGGAAAAGGAGTTAATCCATACCACTTGATCAAAATTTTAAAATATAACAAAAATATATTGTCTATTATATTTTTAAAATTTTTTAATCATTCTATCAAAACTCGGATGGTATGGACGGCGTCCCTTAAAATTACCCCTACTCCTAAGATTTTACTAAGAAAAAAAAAAAAACATTGCCTGATGGTCAATGTTGTTGCCTTTTGTGACAAAGGATACTCAACTATTTATCTATCCTCATATATAAGCGCACATGTTAATCTTATTGGAGGATTTCAAGGGCCCTGATTATCTGAAAATCACAGAAAAGATATTGAAGGAAAATAAATGAGGGAAATGGCCTGATATTTCCATTTTTTTTTATTTGGGCAATTAGGCACAATAAGTCTGATTTGCAGATTCCCCCTACTATCCAAAAATAAATAAATAAAAAGATAGTGAAGGAATTATCAATGAGCAACTGAAAATGCGCCATACTTTACAGGCTTTCCTATACAAAAGAGGGTAAAGACAATAACCTTTCAAGTGGGATCATCTCCCCAAAAGAAAGAAAAATTATGGGGGAAAAAAGCATTGATTGCACGATTTCTACAATAAAGTGCCCCATTCTCAAGCGGCATACAGATGAATCCTAAAACTTAATTTTTAACACTTTTGACGAGATATTTATTTGTATTTGGATGTTAAAAGATAGGAATATAGACAAAGCTATCTCCCTATCCTTTTATCCATTAACCCATCCATATATTTTCTCAATATATATATATCATCGATCTCATACTTTCAACTATTCCCTCATTGCATAGCATCATTCTCTATGCCACTGCCTTCATTGGTGATTGCACCTTATTATTACAACCTCTCTCTCTGTGTGTGTGTGTAAGACACATGTAGACACGCTAATTTTGACATCATTTTGAGTAAATTTCATATCATATAATAATGTCTCAGAATGGTTTGATATTTAATCATTAATTAATTTTTATTGATATTTTTGAGTGTCGGGTTTAACAGACATGTTTAAGTTAATCAATTAAATTGATTTTAACTCAAATTTCAATTAAAATATGAAGAAGTCTAAAAAACGTCGACCTGTATAGACGCTATTTAGAGTTTATTCCTATTTTATCATTTAAATTTGAATTTTAATCAATTGATTAATTAGGTAAAATGCGTCTGTGAGTGCTGACGCGTTTTAGGTTTCCTAAGCTATTTCTACTTCTCTTCCGGATGTTTATCCTTATCTTAATTAGTGTAAAAGACGTCGAAATATGTGGATGCGTTTTACCTAATAAAGATAAAGATAAGTTTTCCCGGATATTTATCCTTATTTTAATTAATCTGAAAGGCGTCAGCCATCCTGGACGCGCTTTAGATAATTACAGATAAAGATGAATTAATCAGTATTTATCTGTCGGTTAAGATGGATAAATTCAAAATTTTTCTATGTTAATCACGAACGCAGAAGAAGTTTATAAATACCTTACATGTTGAAGAGTAAAAAAAGAAGAGAGAGCGTAATCTTGAGTTGAATTACTGGAGCGATAGCAAATTGAAGATCAAAGCAACAACGTCGGAACGCTGAAGTGCTGCTGTTTCCAGAAGTCGGCGTCCTTTCAAGTCTTCATCCATTCAAGAATTCAACAATTGGGCATAAGTTTTTCATTTCCGCATTAATTTCATTTAATTCTACATTCAATCATCATTCACTTCATGCAAACACACACAACACATTCATCCTTTTCAAAACCTACTTGATTAAGGGGTTTCAAAAGCCATTAAAACAAGTAAGTTTGCTGTTTAAATTGCATGCTTAACATCATGATTAGAATAGATACTTCTTTTTCTTAAAGTTCTCATCATTGTTTCTTCATTTCTTTTCTTTCTATTTCTGCTGCACTCAACAACAAAGAGGAAAATAAAAAAGGAGCAAATCAAGCACAAGTCAAAAGGGATTTCTGGACGATCCTCAACCTCAAATTCAACAGCAAGAACAAAGAACAAAGAAAGGGCTCTCTTTCTTCAGCCGGCTGAGGAAGGGGAACCAAGAGCTCAGAATCTTCCAAGTTCAAACAGGTAGGCGATCATACTTCTTTTGAAACTTTTTAGTTAAAAGTTTCTGGCGATCACAACACTTAGTAGTTTCTGTTTTTAATAGGTTTCTTTTGCACTAAATAACATAGATTTTTCATGATAATCACACGGTCATTCTAAGCACTCACAGCTTTTTTGGCGATCACGGTGGGACTTGGTCTCGCCATCTTTTAAGTTTTTTATTCTTGCTATCATCAACCGGACACCCACGGTGCACCACTTGTATCTTTCGACACGTCCTCACCAATTGGTGAGTGTTTTAGTTTAATTAATTTCCCTCGTGCACCACGTGCACACCCCAGTGGCAAGATCTTGCCCTCCCCTTGATTAGTTTAAAAAGCTGTTTTTGTGATGAAAATGATGTGTGGTTGATTGATTTTCTGGTTATTTAGTTGGTAAATCATCCTGTTAAAAATCTGGAACTAAAAAAAATCTGCATGAGCTGATTATTTCCTGCTTTTAACCTGTTTGAGGAGGATTCAACCCAGAAAATCCTCCTGCAAAACTGTTTCTGCGAACTGAAAAGCGTCTAGGAGCACTGACGCGTTTCAAAACGCGTCAATACATCCAGACGCCTTTCAGTCTTCATATTTTCTCTGTTGTCTACATCTGTTTCTGCGAAAAAATTAAGTTCTGTTTTGAATAGCGTCGACTACCCTCGACGCGATTCAGACAGTTTCTTAGTTATTTTTCAGTTTTCAGATTTTTGTGGCTTGAGTGCTAGCTACCTATTATTATTAAGCATTAGAGGCCATCCAGGCTGTAGGACATACGCATTAAGGCGAATACCCTCCTTTTCTTAGGAACACATTACTTGACGTCAGCGACTCTCTCTTATTGGGTTGGTCCCTTGATCAGACTAGAGAAGTTGACGTTGAGACCTCCATAAGTCTTCAAAATCAAGGTATTCCTCCTTGATCATCGGGCTGGTTGTACCAATTGAAGTCCCGGTTAGATTCTGAAAGCGTTGTGAGAGAAGGCCATAGAGAATAACGGTGGAAACTGAACTGAAACTAGGATCCTTCCCCTGAGTGAATTTGTGGTTTAATCCAATTCAAATAACTCAAAAAGGAATCTTAAAATCACGTTAAGCATCCACTTGATTGATTAATCTCTGTGCAACTTGTTTGTCAAATCTTTGAAAAAAAAAATCTAACATCATGCTGCTACGATCAGGCAGGGATTTGAGTATGGCTCAAGACGCCATCATCAACTACGAGGGAGATGCTAATGCCCCTCGCGATTCGGACTATAACTATGAGAACGGGAGAGATGCTGATGCCTCCCGTAATTCTGTCCCCATTCCCTATCGTCTAGATGGGAATGTTCGGACGCCTCTTTTTAATCCACACGATCAATATCCTGATCCTCCCCCGCATGAATATGCGATTCCTAATCCCAATCTTGAGGGGGACATGAATCAGAATGATCCCTCATCCTCTGATCCTGTGGATCTCGTCAACGCTTTGGGAGTTCTTGCCTCCCGTCTGGACCCTCAGCAATTCGAGGCGATCCAGTCTATTCTGAAGGGGAAGGCACCCATGCAGCCTGCCGAGCCGAACCCTGTGGCTCCCCCTGCTGTTCCTCAGCAACCCTCTTTTCCTCCTCCTTATATCCATCAGGCCGTTGAGGGCCTTCATATTAGTTCTCGGCCAGCTGGGCCGCAGCTTTCATCCTCTAGGCAACCGGCTAGACCGCAAACGCCTGCTTATTAAAATGCCCTCGGGCATGGCGGACCTCCCCTTTATTGTCCCCCCTGTCCAACGTACTCTAGGCAGCAGGCCTATCAAGTACCTCCACCTCCTCCTCCTCCCCAGGCAGATCTGACCACACAAGCATTGCTGGCCAAAATGGAGCGTATGGATGAGCAATTTAACAACCTCCAGAAGATGATGGGGGTCAAAGCTGTACCAGAAATCAACTTACCCAGCCTGCCAGTTTTCCATCTGCCACCCTCTGAGATGTCAGTGTACCGGAAGTACAACGGTACTGGTAACCCCTTCACACATCTGAAGGAGTTTATGCATAAATCCTCTTTCTGGCAGAACGACAAGAGGTCGTTGGCCTTTTTGTTCAGGAGATCTTTAGAGGGACCAGCCCTCGAGTGGTTCTTTTTCCTGGAACCCTCAGAAGTAGAGGACTACAGTATCGTTTCACGTAAATTTATTCAACGATACCAGGACAGAGTTGCACCCTCCTTGTCCATCACTGACCTCATTGCAGAAAAGATGAAACCTGATGAGGAGTTTGTCAGTTTTGCTGACAGGTGGCGGGGCCTAGCTGAAAAGGTGAAGGATCACTTGTCCGAGTCCGAACAAGTGAAAATGTTAATTTCCAACGCCACGCCCCAGTTCAAGTTAGTCCTTTCCCTGAACAATCTAACCAACATGGCAGAGCTCTATGAAAGAGCATGGTACTGCCAGAATGCTTTTAAGGACGCTACATTCTCTAGCGTCTTTGATCCTCACAGACCTAGCAGGCCTCCACCTTGGAAGCCTGCAGTGCCGAACTCTCCCAGCACAGGTCCGACTACTGAGGGCACGCTCTCTCATGAGCAAGTCATTAGCATGAACAATAACTCGCCCCAGTTCGTGAGGAGTCAGCAGCAGTACAAGAGGCCACAGCAGCCAAACCAGCAAGGGTACAGGCAGCAGCAGAACCCCCATTATCAGCAACAGTATCAACAGCCCCAGCAGCCGAATCAGAACCAGAACCAGCATCAGCCACAGCAGCCGCCACAAAGGCAATTGCAGTACCAGCAGCCCCAGCACCAGCAATATCCCCAACAACAGCAATATCAGCCGTGCGCACCGCCGGCATACTATAATGTCCCTCCTCCTGGTGATTATAACCAGCCGAGGAGACCTCCAGGCCCGAAAAGGGCGGAATACCCTGCCCTCCCGGAATCCTTGGCCGATATCTTCAGTGCTCTAATGGCAGCTAATGCCTTAGTCTTGCCAAAGGAAAAGGCCGTCTGGCCTCAAAATGCCGACACGTCCAGGTATTGCTATTTCCATAGGTAGCCTGGGCATACCATTGATACCTGCTTTCAGTTTAGAGATTATATTCATGATCTCAACGAGCAGGGCGGCATAGATTGGGAGGAGATGAAAAAGTATATATCAGCTCTGAAGGCGAGAAGACCACAGCAGCAGCAGCAGCAGCAAGTAAGACCACCAGCACAGGCAGCACCGCCACCAAATATGGGCATAGTGCAGAATCCGCTCCCGGAGCACCAGAACCAAAACCAAGTTGCCCCTATTCTGACGAACAGCCAGTCTGAGGCTAGTCGTGGACAACAATGGAGGATAGAGGACTCTTCCTCTCTTTATTCAACGGGTCACGTTCAGAATACCGCAGAACAACCACCACGCCGCACCATCCGCATACCTAGGCCACAACCCATTACCATCACCCCTCTACCAACACCCGCATATTACTCGCCCGCACCCAATAACCCATTACCCGCTTTCCTTAAGCCCATCACGCCCCATACCACTACGCCTCCACCATATAACCCACCACAAACCAACTACGCACCCCTTTTACCATCTAGGCCATTACTCCGCGTACCATTCCCTACTTCGCCCACTACCACTACCGCCTACCCAGATACCATCCAACCATCCAGACCGCTATTACGCGTGCCATTCCCCACTTCACCAACCACTTACCCATCCACCATCTAACCATCTAGGCCTTTAATCCGCACCATGCCACCACCACCTAACCCTACCCCATCACCTACATATCAACCCTCCGCACCGCTTACGCCACCCGACTCTGCGGTACTTAAGGTGTCACCCGGATCCTCCACGGTTGAGGAACATGCGCTCCGGAGTGGAAGGATTTTCAACAAAGTCTTTCCTCAGTCCACAGTCAGAGACGGCCCATCACAGCCGACTGAGGAAGCCCATAATGAAGAGAGTGCACCAGGCACCCAATATGACTTGTTGAAACATCTGGACAGAACACCGGCACGGATCACTGTACTTGAATTGATCAAAAGGTCCAAGATTCACCAAGAAGCCTTAATGGAATACCTACAGAAGGTGATGGTCAACGAAGACGTGCCGGTAGAGAAAATTACAGCACTACTAGTTCCTCAGGGGAATCAGCCCTCTATTACATTCCACACATCGGAACTAGCACCGCCAGCCGCCAGAAGCATGGCTCTGAGCATCACGGTTAATATCTGCAAGAAAGCCATGGATGCATGCCTGGTTGATACAGGGGCTTCAATTAATGTTTTACCCCCGAAGACCCTAGAGCTGTGCGGTGTGCCCAAGGAGAAATGGCTGCCTAGCCCCATTTCAGTTACAACATATGACAACTCTACCCGTTCCCCTCTGGGAATGGTTTATTTAAAAGTGGAGTTAGGTCCTGTAAGTCATATAGAGGTCGAATTTCACATTCTGAAAATTGACCCTTCTATAAATGCCATTCTGGGACGTCCTTACATTAAAACTCTTGAGGCGATTCCTTCTACGAATCACCAATGCCTCAAATTCCCTTTCAAAGGACGAATTATTAAGGTGACGAGCATGCCGATCCTTGCTGCTGCTCATACATTGAATACTAAATCTGCTGCTTTACCTGGCCGACAACCTTTTCTGTCGGTATTACAGGTCTACCGTCTAGTGGCTGATCCTTTGAAAGCCGCCACCATTTCTCCTTACCCATTAAATGCTATCAAAAGGGGGAAGTGCATGAGTACCCCAGGATGGAGAATCATGATGAAGAACGGCTATCAGCCTGGAGGAGGTCTGGGCACACAGTTGCAAGGCAGGACCACTCCTGTTAAAGATCATCGAGCGGCACCTGGAAGCGGTCTAGGCTATAGGCCGAGAAGACTGAAACAAGACAGGGTTCAGCAAGAAGATGGTCAGGAAATCTTGGAGACAATGTCTACACCACCCAAAGAAGGCCGAGATCCCTTAACATGGACCCTATATACACACTTTGTAAAAGGGCCCATACTTAGTCACGACAACACGGTGGTCATTACTTCATGTTTTGACCTCCATGACATATATGGGAGAGACTTGGCCAGACATTGTTCTGAACTACTTACGTACCAATCCTTGGAAGCTCTGCGGCCTATGAAAAGGAGGAAATTCCATGACCCCGAATGTGAATGGTACAGATGGTTCAATCTAAGGGACCTCTACATAGCACTGAACAGATTATTCCTAGATCTTGCAGAACCCAAGTGGCCGCCGCAGATCGACGAGCTGATTGAAGGTCCTGGTGCCATCTTTGATAAGCGGATACTGCTGTCGGAAGAAACCGATGAAGGGGAGCCAGATGACCCCTATGAAGCTGGTTATACAACAGATCTGCTCTGGAGGGGGACATACCCTTCCCATATCTTTATGCTCCATCCTCTATTCCGCACACTGCTCTTGACCCCGACTTGGTCGCGGGTCATTACTGAAGATATTCCACGGGCTCCGCCCATTATGATCACTCTGTCCCCTCGGGACCTCATTCTATCACCTCCTCTCGACCTAGAGAGGATGTATGATCTGATCTGGGACATATTGCTATATGATCCCCCTAATCCTCTGGCCTTGGTGCCGCTTCCTCCATCTAATTCTCCTTCCATTTGTATCCATTCCTGCTTTATGTTTAACTCCTCGATGGTCCAAAAAAAAACGCCAATTTGGCAACAAATTCTTCCCAAATCCTCATCGAGGAAACATCTTACTTGTCCGATTGCCCGTCGATCAAGATTCTCTCTTAGATCTACTCTGTCCCTCCCCACGGGAGGATTCCCCTGTATTTCCACTTGTATCCCAGGATTTTCATCCTGCTTCATCTTCATTAGGTTATGATAGGCAGTTTAGTGAAGTTAGGCAGTCTAGTTTTAGGCAGGATAGTCAGGTTAGGAAGTCTAGGAAGCCTAAGGGTAGGCGAATTCCAGATAGATACCTCAAGGACTTAGCTGATAAATGTTCTTCTTGCTCTTTAATCCCTCAGCTTTTAGAAGATCCAATTCAGATGCCAGAAGATTGTACAGACGATGAGTCAGTTAATGATGGATATGGGGTATATGAGTTAGTGCATGAAAAAGACCCCATTATTGAAGAAGAGGAAGATGATGAGGACACGGCTGAGGCATATGCCTGTGGAGTGAAGAGATTTGATGAACCCTCAGCTACCGTAGAAGAGCCCACCAAAGAAATAAACTTAGGGACTGAAGACGAACCTAAGGTTGTCCTCGTCAGTAAAAATCTTTCTACAGAGGATGAGAAGGCAATGGTACAAGTACTTAAAGACTATAAGGACACTTTCGCCTGGAGTTATGAAGATATGCCGGGGCTAGACTCATCTCTTGTTGAACACAGGTTAACATTAAAAGATGGAACTAGTCCGGTCAAGCAGAAATTAAGGCAATTCCACCCACAAATGGCTCTAAAGATGAAGGAAGAAGTCGACAAGTTGCATAAAGCCAAATTCATTAGAGTTGTCCTTTATCTACAATGGGTGGCCAATATAGTCCCAGTTATGAAGAAGGACGGGAAGGTCAGGATTTGCATTGACTTCCGCGATTTGAACCGGGCGTGTCCTAAAGATGATTTTCCATTGCCTCATATTAATGTACTCATCGATAACACCGCTGGCTATGAAACGTTATCGTTTATGGATGGATTTTCAGGATACAACCAGATTAAGTTGGCAGAAGAAGATCAAGAAAAGACCTCATTCACTACACCTTGGGGAACATATTGCTATGTTGTCATGCCATTTGGACTAAAGAACGCTGGAGCCACTTATCAGAGGACTATGATGGCAATATTTCATGACATGATGCATATAGATCTGGAAGTGTATGTGGATGACTTATTGGTTAAATCTAAGACAAAGGCTGAGCACGCCAAAGTTTTGGCAAGGGTATTAGAGAGATCGAGAGAGTATCAGTTAAAGATGAACCCCAAGAAATGTGTCTTCGGGGTATCTTCAGGAAAATTGCTTGGATTCATCGTCAGCAAACGCGGAATTGAGATCGATCCTAATAAAGCGAAGGCTATCAGAGAAATGCCACCTCCCAAAAACTTGAAAGAATTGAGAGGATTAATCGGGAGGTTACAATTTATTCGCCGCTTTGTCTCTCAGCACTCACAAAGGTGTAAGCCGTTTTACGAACTTACCAAGCCAGGAGTCAAATTCAATTGGGACGATAAGTGTCAGGAGGCATTTGATGGATTAAAGGACTATTTGGCAAGTCCTCCTGTTTTGAGACCACCATCTCCAGGCAAACCATTGATACTTTATATTTCAGTCCTGGATGATGCAGTGGGGGCTGTTCTAGCACAAGAAGATGAGGAAAGAAAGGAGAGAGCAGCCTACTATCTCTCTAAACTTCTCAACCCCGCTGAACAGAGATACACGGCGATGGAGAAAACATGTGCAGCATTGGTTTGGGTTGTTCAGAAATTGAAGCACTATTTTCTGGCCCATGAAGTCCATCTCATCGCTAGGATGAATCCGATCAAATTCCTTCTGGAGAAATATGTTCTTACTGATAGGTTAGCGCGATGGCAAAGCTTTCTATCTCAATTCGATATCATTTACATTCAACAGAAAGCAATCAAAGGCTATGCCATAGCAGAACATCTCGCTCATCACCCCCTTCCTCGATTTGATCCAATACGATCAGAGTTTCCGGATGAGGAACTAATGTCCGTAAATCAAATCAGAGATGATATGTGGACTCTGCATTTTGACGGAGCTCTGAATTCTCATGGAAAGGATATTGGAATCGTTCTGTTATCACCTGAAGGTATCACAATTCCACAAGCCTTTCAGCTTGACTTTCCAGTCACCAACAACATAGCTGAATACGAGGCACTCCTTGCTGGCCTCAAGGCTGCTCATTTTCATGGTGCCACCAAACTCAGGATTGTAGGTGACAGCCAACTAATTCTTCGCCAAGTGCTGACCAAGTATCGAACTCTTGATCCTAAGCTCAAGCCTTATCAAGAACTTACTTCTGCATACTCAAAGCTTTTCACAAAATTGATCTTTGTCCATGTCCCTAGAAATCAAAACATCTTAGCTGACGCTCTAGCTTCACTTGCATCTTCCCTTGATTTTTCGATCAGCAAGCAATCCGAATCAATCATAGTTCATAGGCGTCTTTCACCTGCCGTGAAAGATCCTTAATTTCTTAGAACTAAGGAAAAATTGCTGAAGAAATTCAGAGATGGGAGTATTGTGGAGAAAAGAGAAATCATGTTGATGGAGTTGTTAGAAGAGATGGATGATGAACAGAAGCCATGGTATTATGAAATTGCAAAATATTGTGAAGATCAATCGTATCCTGAGGAAGCTACAACTGAGGAAAAGAGAGCTATCAGGAGAGTTGCTCAACGATACACCCTAGTTGGGGGAGCATTGTATAAGAGAGGTTTTGATGGAGTTCTTCTGAGATGTCTAGACGAAGATGAGCTTTGGAAGGTTATGGAAGGAGCTCATAGTGGAGTTTGTGGTGGCCATGTCAATGGACAGATGCTAGCAAAGAAAATCCTTAGACAAGGATTTTATTGGCCAACCATGGAAGAAGATTGTGTAGGATACGTCCGTAGGTGTGCTAAGTGTCAACTTCACGCCGACAAAATTCATTCTCCTGCATCTCCACTCCATCCTGTTTCTTCCCCATGGCCTTTCTCCATGTGGGCTTTCGACATTATTGGACCTCTTGGTAACCCAGATTCCGGCATCAAGCAAAAATCTTTCATTCTCACAGCAACGGAATACTTCACCAAGTGGGCAGAAGCTGAAGCGTACACAGAAGTCAAAGCATCAACCGTCTGCAAGTTCATCATTAGGAACATCATCACTCGATTCGGAATTCCAAGTACCATCGCCACCGACAACGGACCGCAGTTCGTGTCACAGGAATTGAAGGATCTCTGCAACAGGTATAAAATTGCATTGTATCATTCATCTCCTTATTATCCGCAAGGCAATGGCCAAACAGAGGCAACTAATAAGACTTTGATAAAAATCATCAAAAAGACGTGCAAATCTAACATATTCGCAGATTGGCCAGAAAAATTGGTTGAAGCTTTATGGGCTTACCGAACTTCAATCCGCACGCCTACTGGGCAAACTCCTTATTCCTTAACATTTGGAATGGAGGCGGTAGTTCCATATGAGATCCTTATACCGTCATTAAGAGTACAATTGAATAAAGAATTCTCCATTGATGAACATCGTTCAGTACTCCTTGCTCAACTGGAACTTTTAGACGAGAAAAGGTGGTCAGCTGCTAATCATGCAAAAGTTTATCAAAACAGATTAGCACATTTTTATCAAAAGAAAGTCATTGAACGTAAGTTCAAAGTCGGTGAAATGGTCGTTAAAAGAATTTTTGTAAAACTTGGTGGTCCGCGTTCTAAGCTCCAACCCAACTGGGAAGGACCTTATGTTGTATCGCACGCTTTTCCTGGTAATGCTTATCGTCTGGTTAATGCAGAAGGAGAAGAGCTAAATCATCCTTGGAATGGTCTACATCTTAAGAAATACTACCCTTAGATTAAAGAGTCGATCAGTATGGTACAAAGACCAGTGCAATCAGAAAGTTTATAAACTCAAATTTCCTTGTTAGTCTGAATATCTTAATTTCAAACCCATTACTACACACACTGACACGTTTGATTCGTGAGTAACAAGAGATGCCAAGTCCTAAAGAATATCAAAAGCTTGACTAAAAGTGTAAAGTACAAATCATTCATTTTTAAAGCAAAATTCTATTTTACACTCGGCCCATGATGTTGGAACGAGGCTTAGAATAGACTACCAAGAATACCCGCCATCTTAGTAGGAGGCCGTCATAAAAAAAGGGGGGAGATCCGTCTCGAAAAAGCGAAAAAAAATAGAAAAGCAAAAGCAAAAGGTAAAATCCAAATGTCAAATCAAAAAGGCCATTACATTACAAACGTTACATCAAGGCCATGAAATGAAACAAAAGGGAACGCAAGGTCGATAAATACCCCGAAGAGAAATGACCGAACCTCAACGGATATCAGGGTAGGAAAGGAACATCTTTTTAGGTCTCTGGAACCTTCTCATGGGCTTTCTAAATTTATTCTTCTTTTCTTTCTAAAGAGGTGTACTTCAAACTTAAGGAATGACTTAGATTGACTAAGGGTCAAATCATCAAATGGGATCACGAATGGAAACACAAATTTAAACACGGTGGGTTTTAAGTTAAGTTGTTAAAGAACAATTTGGAAATTAAGTTAATAAATGAATATGATCTTTTGATCTAAGTACCATGCTGATCTTTTAGTCAAAAATCCAAAAAAATACATATGTCAAAAATCCAAAAAAATACATATGTCAAAAATCCAAAAAAAAATACACATGTTAAAACCCAAAAAGGCATATATTTCAAAACCCCAAACAAAAATGAATATTTCAAAACAACAAAAAAATGTTTCAATTAGCATTTGTTTGTTGCATTTAGTGTATTTCATTCCTTTTACTTTCAGTGAGCATTTGTCTGCTTGCATGTTGCATTTTTGCTTCAGTTTGCTTAAGTTCGATTACCTTTGTTAATAAAGGCCATGCCCCTTGACCATTTATTGAAGGAAAAAAGATCAATTGACCATTTATTTGGTCAGGCAAGGGGCTAAGCCTAAAAAGATACTTAACCTGTTTGTTAAGTGATGTACAGGATACAGGACAAACACAGGAACACAAGATTGGAGGTCAAAAGTTTCATGTATATCATCAAAAGATTTGTTTTGTACATGATACACGAAAAGAAAAGAAGATACATAAGCCCTCAAGGCTGGCTCTCCCCTCCGCCCTCATCTAACTGGCTCTGGGCCTCGTCAGGTGCGTCCGGTGCTGGTCCTCGGCTGGGAGGTGGAGGTGGCCCCATCATGCTCGGCCCTGCCTGGCCAGAAGACACGGCAGCACTGGCGGTGAAAGCACTCGTCAAACCGCACTCCTGTGCACGCTGTCGAGCACGCCTGTACCTCTCCTCCACACTCCGGCGCTCGTGCTCGGCAATCCCCAGCTGAACTCGGAGGGGGGCCATCTCTGAATCCATCTTCTGACGCTCCTGCCTCTCCCGCTCTTGCTCCTCGGTCACGACCTCCAGGCGAATCTGGAGGCGTGCGAGATCTCCAGTGGAGAGACGCGCCACCTGCTCCTCTAGAGACTGGATCCACGCGGCGTCAGCCTCGGCACGAGCCGCTGCCGCGTGAGACCGCTCCAGCTCCTCCTCAGCCCTCTGAAGGGCTTCCTGAAGCTCAGCAACATGAGAAGAAGTCATTGTTAGTTCAAGGCAATCAAATCAAATTCAGAAGTCAAAAGTTGAAGAACTTACCCGAGCAGCACGGTCCTCCTCCGCGAGAGAAGCCCGATGGATGGCGGAGGCGAGCTGACTTTGAAGATCAGCTAGAGCAGCGTCATGAGCAGAGGAAGAGGATGACGAGGCTCCGAAGGAAGGGGGAGCCGCCTGGGTGTAGACGGCTCGCTGCACCAAAAAGACAACTGTCAGTGATTAATCGCCAAAACAATTAATTAATTAAAACATGCACTCATATTCATGCATACATACCAGATCGAACAATTCCTTCTGGACTTGTTCTAGCTGGGCCTCCGCATCATGTAGGCGAGCCCGGAGGTCGATGATGACCGCGTCGCGTGCATCCTGCAAGTCACATACATACATTTATTCACCAAACATAAATCAAGATAATAATAAAATTAAAGATGCATGAATGCATACTTACATCGAGTGGCCGAAGGAGCCGAAGCTGATCGGCGTAGTGGGCCCGGTACTGCTGGAGGTAGCCCTCGCTACTCTCCGCACGGGACTCCACCCGTACGCCTCGGCAGTGCCAATCCTCGTACTGCTCGGGGAATTTGGCACGCCAGTCGGTGAAGGCTTGCTTGCCCCTCATGCTCCTTCCGACACCCTCCGGGACCTCCTCGTCAATCCACTCCTGGTGGAGGCCCAGGGTCCTCATCACGAGCCGGAGGCGGAGGGGCTCGATCTCGTTGAGGCAATGCACCCACATTTGCCTCCCGAACCTCCTCCTGCCAGCCGTCACCCACGGCTGACCCTCCTCGCCCATACCAAGGTACGGGCGCCAGATCACCTGCATATAAGTTAGATGCATTCATAAATAACTTGCATTTAATGAATAAAAATTTTGCATTTAATAAAATTGAACAAGTTAAAAACTTACCAGGAGCTCTAGGTAATCCAAGAACTGACGGCAGAGGGCCATCAGCTGGTGGTGCTGTGGAGCCGTGTCCACAATCGGCTGCCAACGGCACGCCAATGGGACTGCACCAGGTCGAGCAATCCGCGCTCTGCCGAGCGGGAAGTAATGATAGGTCCACACCTGCATTCATGAACATACAGGTTAGAAAAAGCATCATATCATATTGCATGTCATAAACAAATAATGAAATAACTTAATACCTGAAGAAACGGCGAGAAGCCGCTGACAGTGGTCTCGCGGTCTGGCGTGACCGCAGACAGGTCGGCGAAGAGGTGGGCCAGAAGGGCCGCACCCCAGGCATACTCTCCTAAGCTATCTAGGTCATCTAATAAACTAAGAAATCTACAGTGGATATGGTCATCCTTCGTACCGAAGAGCAACCTACCAAAAAAGAAAACTAGAAAGACCTAAGCTGTCTATCTACCTCCTCCCCTTGACTCGGGTCGCTACAGTAGACAGAGGAAGAGGACTCAGCTAGCCTATCCCTAAACTCTTCCCGGGTCTCGTCTGACCGACGCCGGGGCTCATCTAAACCTAGGGCAGCCTCTACCTCTACCCTGGGAACCATCCTAGACTCTCTGCCTAGGTTGGACACCTCTATCCCTAGTAATGCCTCTGCCAATCCTCGGTAATCGGGGTAAGTCACCCCGCTCACTGGTCGGCCCTCTACCCGGAGGCCAGTGATCCTGGTCACATCCTCTAGGGTGGGGACCATATGCCCCCACGGCATTAGGAAAGCCCGGCTTTCCGCATGCCACCTCTCCCGCAGCGCTTGCAGGAGGACCAGATCGAGCCAAAAGGGCTCGATGTCCAAAATCTCACCGAACCCCATCCGGCGCAGGCGCGCCTTCTGGAAATCCGGGAGCCCTCTATAAGCACCTACTACTAAATCCCATGAAATCCTAGCCCTCATCACTCCCTGCAAATAAAAACATAAAAAAAATAGGGTCAGTAATGAATAAAAACAGAAAAAATCAGTTCTGTTTTGAAAGGCGTCAGCACATACAGACGTTTTTCAAAACACGTCCACATGATCTGACGCAATTCAAACTTATTTTCTGATAATTAAAAAAATTTGGAATTAGTCTTGAAAGACGTCAGCCCAGGGCGACGCCTTTTGAATGGCGTCACCTGGTCTAGACGCCTTTCAATCCCAGATTCCGGGTTCCTTGAAGAACCCCTTTCTCCTCTCTTTTCCTTCATCCATTCAAACCACAGGGATCTTACCGTATGGAGGTCGCCCTCCTCTTCTTCTTCCACCGCCATGGGTGCCGGTGGAGGGAGTTCCTCCTCCAAGAAGGCCGCCGCCTCGGCTAACGCCACCGGCACCTCCTCGGGGGCTTCTTCTTCGTGCCTCCGCCTTCTCTTGGCCAAGGTTTTCATCTTTCTAGAGCCTTCACCATGCTCCATAGCTCGGAAGAGGGAGTTTTTGAGGGAGAAAGAGAGGGAGAACGCCGGAGCTCGGTCGCCGGAGTGAGGAAAGAGAGAAAAGTTTTGGAAAAGTGAGGAAGAAAGGGGGCCTTCGCGGGTCTGTAAACAAAAGGTTGAAAGGCGTCGACTCAGAAAGACGCGTTTTAGGGCGCATAAGTTGAGGCGGCAAGGATAGTTGCTTGAAATTGATTAAAACACGTCCACACAAGCAGACGCGTTTCAGATTACCGCCAATTCTGGTCAGAGCCGTACAGAGGAAAATCATGAAAGGCGTCTTATCATCAAGACGCGTTTTAGGGAATTAATCATGGAATTAATGGTAGAATCCTGAAAAAAAAGCAGGAGAGAGAAATTTAAAGGCGTCTTGTCTAGTAGACGCAATTTAGGTTTTAAATCAAATTTTAAGGAATAAATTGAATTTCTGAAAATGAATTATAATGGAAAGGCGTCTTGTCTGGTAGACGCAATTTAACCTTTTAATCGGATTTTTGAGGATTAAATTGAATTTCTGAAAAAGAATTATGATTGAAAAGCGTCTTTCTGAGTGGACGCTTTTTACATTTTACAGAACCCGAATTGTTGAATTTTCAGGAAAAATCAGGTTTTTACTAAAGGAAAAATTATGTGCACATCACAGAAAGTTAAGAAAAGATTCCAAGACGTGAAAAATCAATCTTTATTCAATGAAATCCTTTATTACATCAAAAGAAAAATCAAAAAGAGAAAGAGGACATTTAAGGGAGAATATCATGAAGACTTTTAAGGTAAGGAAATTTCAATCCTTTATCTCTATCTTTAGAGGATCTTACACAAAAGCTAAAGCCAAGGTTCCACAGAGTAGTAATGATTTGTATGGCTTCATAATCTTCGTCGGATTCCAAGTCGCGCTTCTTGATTGGGAGTGTGGGGGAAAACTCAGGGAATTCACGAAGGCCCAAGCTAAGTTGAGTAAGACACCGGTGTGGATTGTACAACACAAACTCGGTGGCTCCAATTAACTTAAGGTCTACTCCTGCTGTACGGCGCACCCAAACTGGTTTTCCAATAAGAGCGAGTGGAGACGAGTCGAATATGTCGGATATCATGAGTTTCAAATACTCTCTCCAGTCGGCCCGGGTCTTGAGTTTTGGAACTTTGTTGACCATGTACTCATTGAACTTTACAATATTAGCAATGCAATGAATTGGACTATTCAAGAAGATCTGAGATGGATTGAGAGGCCTTTTCTTGCTATGCTCAAACTTGAAGTGAAGTTCAACCCACAAGGCAAAGAGTAGCATGCACCCATATGGAGGACGACCCACAGAGGCCGCAGAAAGTCCACTGTAAAGATATGCTAAGAGTGCAGTTGTAACGACCCGCCACCCTATAATCGGGGATCCGATTACTAAATGGGTACCGAATCATTAATTTGGGACCAAACCAGGATCTAGTAAGTCTGGGAAATAAATAATAAACTAAGCTAAACATTCACATCGCATTGACTTAAAATAAAAGTGCAGGAATTAAAATTATTACAATGCGACTCGATACAGCAAATAATTACATTCTCCAACAGAAGGAAATAATTAAACATGCAGGCCAAAGATAAATAACAACTACATCGGGGCATACCCCGGAACAACCGCTGAAGGCACACCACACCCGGCCGCACACGCCGCTCTAAGTCTGCTGCGAGTCCTCACCTGAAAACCGCAGGGGTGAGTCTCAGGACAAGACTCAGTAGGGATCCTTCGATCCCCACTGCCCACGCACACACCCACAAGTGTAAAGTACAGCTAACAGTAGAGTAACAAGTGTAGTGGCAGGTATGATATCTAATTCTCTACGTGAGAACACATGCAGTCGAAATATAATAATCATGCACATTCTAAATCAACCGTTAGAAAACCCACAACTGCCGTCTCGATAGAACTCACCGACCGTACAAACAACGGTGGGAAAAACCTCGACCCGCTGAGACCAAGGAGTAGCCCCTCGGATAGCACGCTCGCTACTCCGGCCCAACCGGCTCAGGTGACTACCCCTTCCCTCAGCATGAGTGACTCTCCGAATGTACCACTCCGACACCGGTACTAGTTTACCCCGGGGTTCACCAGGTGACCCTCTCTCACTAGGCGTCACCCCGCCCACGCCCCCACCGGCGCTGTGCTCACGCCCCCACCAGCACAGGGTGATAAAGTGCTACAATGTCACTCCAGGTCCACAGTAACTGAAAACCCAACACAGTGCGATCCGGTCACGTGAAAAGCCCGCGATCGCATAACACACATAGAACCATCCGATCATGAGGAATCCATCTCTATCGGGTGCATTAAAACATGTGCTAACCAACTATCTAGCAGTATGAACACGTTTTACTGGCATGAATTAGTGGAATTCTGTCTTGAATCGCGTCGACCGAGGTCGACGCCATTCAAGCTCCATGTATAGGTTCATATAAATCAGTCTTCAGAATCTGGCCTTAAAAGGCGTCGATACCAGAGGACGCCGTTTAAAAGGCGTCGACATCCCCAGACGCCATTCAACACGGAAATCCGGAAATTCCAAGAGCTTTACTCAGGGGATTTTCTGCCTTAAAAGGCGTCGTGGGTGCCTGACGTCATTCAAAAATGCGTCGTTCACCCATGACGTCTTTTAAGCTCTGAATTCCCGACCTGGCAGACTGCCTGTCAGGCGATTCCTGTCTAAAAGGCGTCGTGATGGCCCGACGCCCTTCAAAAAGGCGTCGTCCATGCACGACGTCTTTCAAGCCCAGGAACCAGGATCGCCCTAAACCCGAGGGCTCCCTTTCCAACCCCAAACAAACCCAAAACGGAGGGAAGAAGAGAAACAACACTATCCATAAGCAACACATTCGTAGAAATCCCCCTTATCATCAGATGAACTCCTAAACATGCTCATTCTAACCCCCAAATCAAAGATCTTCCACATGCATAAACGAGGAAAAACATGGTTTTAATCACGATGCTATGGGGATCGTCACCCTACTGGACACTCGAACGCCTCCGAGCTCCAAGCCGTCCGCCTGTCTCTCCCCACGCCGCCGCCGGTACCGCCGAGGTCGTCCTAGCCCCACCGTGACGTCGGCCGCCGTCCGGAGAGCAGAACGCCGCAGTGGAAGTGGGGGTGGTAGGGTTAGGAGCCAGGTAGAGGATGGAGTGGAGGGAGAGGCGAAATGGTGTGAGGAAAAGAGGGAGGAGGAGGGGGTCGCCGCCGGTCGCCGGAGGAGAAGGAGAGTAGGAGAAAATGAGGGAAAGAAGGAGGGCTCGCGGGGTTAACCAGAAACTGGCTAAAACGCGTCGACATGCACGGACGCCTATCAGGTGACATGACGGCCGCTCTGACAAGATTCTGAAACGCGTCGTCCTACACAGACGCCATTCAGACAACTTGTCAGGGCCGTACTTTGACACACCCAGAGTCGCAGTCTGAAAGGCGTCGACCCACACGGACGCCATTCAGACGACCTGACAGGGCCGTACTCTCGCGGCCCAAGGTCAGTCCACGTGGCACCCACGTGGCAGAACCTGAAACGCGTCTGCCACGGTGGACGTCGTTTAAAACGCGTCTCGAGGTCCTGACGCGATTCGACTCAGAACCTCCGCCCCTCACAAGGGCTAGAACAACGGGGGTCCGACCCGAAAACCGGATCCGAAAGTCTCGATCCTTACAGCAGTGCTAATGGATTTACCTTCGAAGATTGCGCAGATAGCACTAATTTGATCATCTTCTAAGATGTTATCTTGCGCAGGGAAGAATAAGGCACCGGCAAGACATGTGACTAAAGCTTTTGTCACATCCTCCGCTTCATCCTCCCTTAGATCATCAATTTCGTATAGAGTCCACTCGGCTAGCTTTGCAAGATTGATCCCCTTTTTGGTGAGGCATCCTTTAGCTTCTGAAGGATCCTTCATAATTGATGTCAACAACTGTTGACCGGTGATTTTCTCTTTTGTCAAGGCTATCTTATCTTTGTTGTCTTTGGTCTTTGGGAGACCTAATAGAAGTTCCGCCTCTTCTAGAAGGATCGTACACTCGAAGTCTTGGAAGAAGAACGTATGAGTTTGGGGATGCCACCACTCGATCAAGGCACCCATAGCCGCCCAATCTACGTTCGCGCTCTTGTAATGTTTGGCAAGCACTACAAGTCCTTGAAGATTCCACTTGGATATGAACACTTGCATGGAAAGCTTAACACTTTTTGCAAGTTTACGAATCCAAGGGAGAGACGTGAATTTCCTCGGTCCAGGAAACATGGGATAATTCTGAAAATGAAAGGGAGAGTTTGATGAAGAACATGAAGTTTGATGAAGAACATGATGAAGAAAAATTGAAGAGAAGTTGATTGAACTTACTTGAAGATTGGGATTTCTTCCATTGAGGTGATTCTCTATGTCGGCAAACTTCTCTAGAGACATCTTCATCTTCTTGTTTGAAGAATCCATCCCTTTTTTTCGGAATTCCTCCTTCTTGAAGCTTGGGAAGCTTGGAAACCTTGAAAGCTTGGAAGAAAACTCAACTTTTGATCTTTGGATTATGGTAGGATTGCTTGGGAACAACCTAGGGGTGTTTATATAGAAGGAATTGCGATCCTAAGTAGACCTTTTCCGAATTGGAAAAGGGATGTGCATTGGTAGAGTTGGAATTCGAGTAGAAGAACAACCAGAAACCTGTTTATGTGAGTAAAAGGCGTCGAGGAGCACTGACGCGTTTAAAGATTGAATGGCGTCTGCAAGACAGGACGCGTTTTAGCAATTCTTCTATTTTCCCGAAATTCTGTGGATGTTGATGTTTAAATTGAATATTTATTTGGAATTACTAATGATTTTGATTGTAGGAAATTCAAGAAAACCTGAGTAAAACTGGAAATATCAAGAAGATCCCACTGTGGAATTTATGAAGTCCTGACCGTGACTAAAAAGATGATTTTTTCTACCCTTGTATTCTTTCATGTAATTATTTTGCATTTGCATTACTATATGATAAGTATTTATTAGAGTATATCAAGGACCTTGTGGTTTTGATGAAACTGGAATTTGAGTTCCCCTTCAACAAAAACAGTGATAATTCCAGAGAATTCTTAATCGCACGGATAGGCCGTTGGATTGTTGATTAGTGAGGACGATGGTTCCACTTTTGTGAAACGGTGCGTGGATAAACGAGCTTCGGCTTAGCACTGAATTACAAGAATTGGTATCTTGACTCATTAATGACAATTTAACAATATTATCCTTGATTAATTTATATTTTATTTGACTTTATATTTTTCTTTTAGCCCAGCATGCATCATGTAGGACTTTGAAATCATTACTGATTAAATTTCAGACCATTAATCAAATAATTCAAACATGATATGAAATATTCCATTCTGAATTGAGTATCTTGATTATCTTTGAGGTTCGCTTGAAGATATCATTGGAATTCTATCCTTTCTTGGATTCTTTATCCAATATTTCTTGTTTTCTTTTAAGATCCATCATGACTGTAGCACGTCCACATTGGCTGGCAAACGCTCCCTATGGTGAAACCTACAGTGTTTACGACCTGGGGTACTTCCCACTCTGAGGAGGTTGATCGACCTTATTTTATTTCCTTGTCTACCTCATCCAGACAGGATTGATTTTATTGATTTCTTTGAGCTATCTTTATTGATAATCTCGAGAAAAATTCGAATCATGTGATGTTAAGAGCGTGTCTCATCACACCTTGGCATCACCTTTTCAGTACATTCCATTCCATTTCACTCCCTTGCAAAGACGATGCCAAGGTGAGGCAGCTGTAGACACGCTAATTTTGACATCATTTTGAGTAAATTTCATACCATATAATAATGTCTCAGAATGGTTTGATATTTAATCATTAATTAATTTTTATTGATATTTTTGAGTGTCGGGTTTAACAGACATGTTTAAGTTAATCAATTAAATTGATTTTAGCTCAAATTTCAATTAAAATATGAAGAAGTCTAAAAGACGTCGACCTGTATAGACGCTATTTAGAGTTTATTCCTATTTTAGCATTTAAATTTGAATTTTAATCAATTGATTAATTAGCTAAAATGCGTCTGTAAGTGCTGACGCGTTTTAGGTTTCCTAAGCTATTTCTACTTCTGTTCCGGATGTTTATCCTTATCTTAATTAGTATAAAATACGTCGAAATATGTGGACGCGTTTTACCTAATAAAGATAAAGATAAGTTTTTCCGGATATTTATCCTTATTTTAATTAATCTGAAAGGCGTCAGTCATCCTGGACGCGTTTTAGATAATTACAGGTAAAGATGAATTAATCAGTATTTATCTGTCGGTTAAGATGGATAAATTCAAGATTTTTCTATGTTAATCACGAACACAGAAGAAGTCTATAAATACCTTACATGTTGAAGAGTAAAAAAAGAAGAGAGAGCGTAATCTTGAGTTGAATTACTGGAGCGATAGCAAATTGAAGATCAAAGCAACAATGTCGGAACGCTGAAGCGCTGTTGTTTCCAGAAGTCGGCGTCCTTTCAAGTCTTCATCCATTCAAGAATTCAACAATTGGGCATAAGTTTTTCATTTCCGCATTAATTTCATTTAATTCTACATTCAATCATCATTCACTTCATGCAAACACACACAACACATTCATCATTTTCAAAACCTACTTGATTAAGGGGTTTCAAAAGCCATTAAAACAAGTAAGTTTGCTGTTTAAATTGCATGCTTAACATCATGATTAGAATAGATACTTCTTTTGCTTAAAGTTCTCATCATTGTTTCTTCATTTCTTTTCTTTCTATTTCTGCTGCACTCAACAACAAAGAGGAAAATAAAAAAAGAGCAAATCAAGCACAAGTCAAAAGGGATTTCTGGACGATCCTCAACCTCAAATTCAATAGCAAGAACAAAGAACAAAGAAAGGGCTCTCTTTCTTCAGCCGGCTGAGGAAGGGGAACCAAGAGCTCAGAATCTTCCGCGTTCAAACAGGTAGGGGATCATACTTCTTTTGAAACTTTTTAGTTAAAAGTTTCTGGCGATCACAACACTTAGTAGTTTCTGTTTTTAATAGGTTTCTTTTGCACTAAATAATATAGATTTTTCATGATAATCACACGGTCATTCTAAGCACTCACAACACACACATTATATCTCTCACTCATCACCACAAATGGCACTAGGTGGCCCTTTGCCCACTAACCCATGGACCTTAAGTGCTAGGGATAGGTATAGCCCCTCCCAATTAGGTATTGTGCATCTTGAGCATACCTAGGGACAAGTCCCTAAGAGCATACCTAGTGAGTCAGTCCCACATCTTCAAGTTTGCCCAAGAGGCTCAACTACAAGTCCTGAGGGTGCACCATGGTAGTGAACCCATGATTGATGCCAAGCTCTTTCTGGCTCTCATAGAATCGTATGTTGTCAATTTGCTTTGCATTGTTGGCCACAAATATTCGAGAGATGTCGAATCTTCATAGAATCGACACTCAAATAAAGTCCTATACATTTCAATCCATGATGTAACCTTGGCGCTCAACCTTACCAACTTTATTGGGTAGCCATTGTTATAATTAGGAACTTACACTTCCTTATCACCTTCAAAAGGGACTAAACATGTCAATCTCCCATGGAATAATGGACATTGCTTAACCAATGGTACATAAGTCTAGGAGCTAGATGATAGTGCAAGTTTAAGAACTTCTGACATTTATAGCATTTTCTAACAAAGTCGAGGGCATCCTAGAAAATCTAGCCACTAGTATCCTTGGTAGAGAGATGCTCTTATGGTTGCTATAGAATACATTATGGATTTTCATGAGGACATAGAGGGTTTCAGAAGGTCAAAGTCGTCTAAGGTATGGTCTGTCAAAGGATATTGAAGGAAAATAAATGAGGGAAATGGCCTGATATTTCCATTTTTTTTATTTGGGCAATTAGGCACAATAAGTCTAATTTGCAGATTCCCTCCACTATCTAAAAACAAAAAAAGAGATAGTGAAGGAATTGTCCATGAACAACTGAAACTGCACCACACTTTACATGTTTTCCTATACTAAAGAGGGTAAAGATAGTAACCTTTCGAATGGGATGATCTCAGAGAAAGAAAAATTATGAGAATAGTACTATTCTCAATAATGTAACCTTTCTCAATTATGAGGGTAAAGATAGGAACCTTTCTCAATAATGTTACTATTCCCATGTGTTATCCTTTGTATTCTTTAACATCAGGGATTTTTATATTTGAGTCCCTATAATCTATGCTAATTCCAAATATATCCCTGTCATCTTTATATTTATAAATAAGTTCTTACAATCTTCTTTAGTTCTAAAGCAAGTCTTTGTAGTTAGACGTTGTTTAAAAAAAGCATCAAATATGGAATATTCCAGTTATCCCATTAACAGAGGGCCCATCTGTTTCTCTTTTGTTGGAGTTACACTGGATCCTTCTTGGTATTCTCCTCCTCCCAAACCAACTGCAAGAGATGATCACTGCCTCTTCTAAAATAGCCGCAACTGCCTCCTCGGTGCTGATTTTGCTGTGGAGGCTCACAGGGTTCCATGGCGGTTTTGTTGTGGAAGCTCAACCCCTTGATAGTGGGGGACGACGTTGATGCAAGAGAGGGGAACCCCGACGAGGGTGACCTCAGGTCCTCCATTGAGGGGGAAGCACTCGGGGAAGGACTCCTTGCTGGGACGATGAGGAATGCTGAAGAGACGGCGGCGAAGACAGAGAAGAAGATTGTCCTGACGCCCATGGCTGGGCAAAATCATGGAAGATGGCATGAGGGCGGAGCTCGGCCAAGAGGGATTGAACTTGTAGCTTGGTGAGGTCGACCGCCTTGGTGAGGAGCTCCGCCATGGCAGGGGTGGCCTCGGTCGTGCTCTAGACCTCGGGGGGAAGGCCATTGACCAAGGGCAGCTCCAACGCGATGACATCCACCGGGGAGGGTGAGAGTAGGGAGGTGATGAGGGGGATGTTGGCTGGGGCGGAGAGGAAGGAGACCCTAGTGCCTTGGGCCGCCATCTTCTTGGAAGCTGCACGAAGGGGACGATGTGGCTGAAGGTGAGGAAGGGGAACATTGCCACGTGAAGCCGGCCATTCACGGCATCGCTTCGGCTGTCCCTGCCCATTTCTTCTTCCTCAACTCTCTCTCTCTCTCTCTCTCTCTCTCTCTCCACACACTAGGACACCGGCGTCAGAGGAGAAGGGTCGCATCCTCATTGCCTTTCTCTCTTTCCTATTTTATTCATTTTTCAAAAATTGAAATTATGGATAAATAAGTAATTTTATGTCTAGTTTAAGTTAACTATAGTTAAGTTACATTTCCGTCATATTGCCGTCAGAAAAGTGACGGTGAGGATTTATTTTAGAACTAAAGAAGATTGTAAGGACTTAGTTATAAATATAAAGATCACAAAGATATATTTGAAATTAGTATAGTTTACAGGGACTTAAATGTAAAAATCCCTTAACATTATTAATATTTGGTAAGAATACAAAGGATAACACATGAGAATAGTACTTTCATACTTGATAATATAACATTTATACATAGAAAAACTTTAAATTTATCAATCAATAATAATTTAATACATGATTATAGATATACTAGGTTCGCATACGTTGCATATAATGCTACGTACGTGATTGGTTTTACATAATACTTCCCCAGCGCCTATTAGATACTTTCCCCAACGTTTTATCCATATTCCCACCCCAAAGAAGCCCGCTTGCTGCAAATTTCATTCCTGATGGGTCGTGCGTGGGAGGGTCCTTCAATGATAAGTTAATTTTCCTCTCTTATGGGTTGCACTATAATTCTTTATATAAGTTCATGATAAAAAATTATAAGAAGATAACATTCATGATAATTTTAAAATTTGTAACATGCCTAATTATCGTTGACGAACGGAATTGAGCCCCAGCCCAATTAGGCTCAATTGGAAATGGCCCAGGGGGCTCGCAGCCTACTTGGTGACGAGTGGCGCCTATCAAGTGAGCCTAAGGCAATAACACTGAAAGGACCCAATCCCCAAGAGAGATTGACCCATCAAGAAGGTCACCCCCAAGCAGGGTCTCTTGAGTGAGAGTTACCCCCGAGAGGTTCACTCTCGAGAGGGTCATCTCCGAGAGAACGAGCCAACCCCCGCAGTGTCTCCGACTTCTCGAGACTTCTCCCTAATGAGCAAGGCTATGGCCCCCTAGGGTCCAATACCGAGATCCTGACTTCCCGAGAGGGACAAGGTGCTCAGATGAGTCAAACTTCCTCTTTTTTGGCTAAAAACGAGACTCATGATCAAAGCATGGTAACTAACCAATCGAGGCAATGCTCTACAGTCTCTACCAAAGATGGAGAGAGAGGATTGTGTATCCCAATTGGGACACCCATGATCCCCTCAATTAAGGGAGCCAAATCGTGGGCCATCCGGAAGCCGTTATAGAACCACCCTCTAGTGGCGCATCTCAAGGGAGATATAAGTACACCAGCCTCCCTCTAGAACAAGGTATACTTTGACGCACACTTACACCTAAGAAAACTCTAGCCATCCAGTCTCCTTTCACAAAAAGATCTGACTTAGGCATCATAGGGTCTTTCCTTCACCTAGAACAGGGACCCCTTGATTACCTCTCTTCCTCTTGCAGCTCTTTGCACCAACGCGTCTTCCTCCTCAAACAAATTATATCGTGACAAGTAACTAGAGATTGGATCGGACGGTCTTCAATTTTTTACCACTCCACGATTAGTGTAATCTGTGGGAAATGCATGGAAAGTCATAGCTAGAGGTAACAACGGGCATAGTCATCATACGGGAGTGGCCTCCCAGCAAGAGGCCACCAGTGACACCGTCAACTGCCATGGTTCTCAGAGTGTGTCGTCCGCCCCTTCATAGAATGGTAATGACCCTCCAGGCACTATGGCATAGCAGAGACGTCCTCATCAACCTAATGCAGGAGTGCCTTCCTCCACCTCCGACTGGAGCCCTTCAAAGGACACAACGACCCGCACAACAAGCTACCTAGAATGGGCAGCGAGGGGTCTGAAGCGCATGCAAACACTTCACCATCCTCATCAATGAGATCTGGCACAACAAACCTAGGCCTACTAGCTCTGGCACAATTGGGTCAAATTGTGCCTCTCTCAAGCGAGGAGAGGGTAATAGTAGCCAAAGACACTACTCCTATGCCCCAGCTAGATCCCACTCCTCTTGAGTGGATCCAGTAGCAAATCGACCTATTTGCGAGTTGGAAAGGCAGCTCGAAGAATGGGAACATCAACTGGAGTGGTAGAAAAGACACCTTGAGAACTTCCTTTGAGAGAGGTGCTCCTCCTCTGCCACCGACGAAGATGAGGACTCATCTCCCTTCTCCTAAGAGATCCTCGACGTCTTTGCCAAAGAAGTTGCCCATCACCCAACTCAACACCTACGATCAGCAAGGTGATCCGGAGAACCACTTCAACAATTTTTAATCTCACATGAGGCTGCACAGGGTCCCAGATGCCGCTAGGTGCCGCATCTTCACCACGACTTTAATGGGAATGGCGCAAGCTTGATTTGCGTCCCTAGCTCCTTGGTCTGTCCATTCTTTCGAAAAGTTCGAAAAATTGTTCATGGACTACTTCGCTGGAGCCCACCGCAAGAGATTATCTGCCAGTCTAGTGGCGATCAAGCAGTGATAGGGAGGATTTGTCTAGATTTCATCTTCCGGTTCCACGCGGAGGCCCTCAGAGTACCCAAGCTCAAGGTATCTTCAATCATCATAGCCATTACTCAGGGCGCATGTGAGGATGCCCTTCAATGAGTGATCATCCTCCAGCCTGTTAGTTTTAGGTGGCCTACAAGCCAATCTGACGATGTAAATCTCGTTCATTTATTAATAAAATGGCATAATATTCATTATGTGTAAATCGCATTAATTCTCGTTTCATAATGAAGTCCGTGAATATGTGCTATAGTGATCAGATTATGATGAGATCATACTAATGAGACTGATCACTTAAACACACATATTCTTAATTGTTCCTAGTCGGAGGATATCCGAGAAGGACATCGGATATCTGGTTAGACTAGTACAGATTACTCTTGCTCATATGATGAGGGTGACTGATCTCATAAGTCACTTGTGTGGAGACACTAAGGCGAATCTGTAGGTGCTCATTGGAGAATGAGTTCACTGAACTGATCCGACTGAATCGCTGGATGGTATTGTACCTCACTGTCAACCAGCTTGATTCTATTGTCGCAGTTGCGTGGATGGTCCTCGGACCTGAGACACCAAGGACACCTTGTCGGTGGACTTCTGTGCTTTGACCTTGGTTTACGAATCTCTAGCTATGGGATTCTAATACGCCAAGGATTGGATACAACGGAATACCGTCGAAGGGAATTGTGTGTCAATAAGGAATCATTCGCTCTCGGTACTTAGAGAGAGAATGCTCTAGGAAGGATGCGCGAAAGTCCCTGGCCAGGGCGGACGATAATATCGGGAAAGGGGTTTTTCGATATTCATCAGCGGCATCCAATCCAAGTGAGTTGACCGGCTAGGGTTTGACAACTCGCCATGCCCTGAGTTGACTCGAGAGCATCGTACGAATGAAGGATTATATCCACGCGGTAACTGTCGGCGGAAAGGTTCCAAGAGTGGGTTACTTAACCCCAAATACCTTCCGGGTTCACGCGGTGTTACTTGGTACCCAACGTGATTGGAGGCCTGGTCGAATTCGATGTGCGACATCAATTCGATTGATTAATTAATTAATAAAGGGTTATTAATTGATTAATAAAGCCAGTGAGGAGTCACTGGGCTTGTTGGGTCATTAACTGGACTGGTACTTGGGCCAAGAGGGTCACACGCAAATGATTCTCAAGGCGATGGATAAATAAGTAGGTTTTATACAAACTGGGGGTTTTTATGAAAAACCGCGTGGTTAGTATAAAACATAGCAAATGGGCTGAGCAGGCCAAGCTGCTGCTAACCCTAGCCGCCCCTCCTCAGTTTCTGTCTTTCTCTGACGTCCAGGCAGATCCAGATCTGCTCCGCCGCTTCTCCGAATCCCGTTCGACGGGAAATCGTCCGCGCGTTGCGGCGATCATTGCTGCGACCGGCGGAGGCTTCGTGGGCAGCGAAGAACGAGGAACGTGAGGATATCCATCGCGGGGAGGATCGTGTGGACTTCGCTAGAGGCCGGGCGCTTGCGCGGCTTGCGGTGTCACACCGACGGAACCGAACGGCTGCGGATTCGAATCCGCACACGGTGAGAACTTCGATAATCCGATTATCGTATTTTAGATTCCGAAACGGGAACGGATCGCTGTAAATAATTTTATTTTCCGCTGCGTGAGCGATCCGGAGAAACCGAGAAAACCCAACAATTAGAAGAGAGCCTTTTGGCGAGTACAAAAGAGAGGGAGGTAGAAATATATCGGAGTATGAGAGAGAGAGGTATGCAGACCTCTATTTATTAACAATTAATAAACAATCATAGATCCACGATCCACACAATCCATTCATCACATGAATAATTAAATAAGTGTATATCCATGACCCCGGTGTGTTTTAAACATCCCACACATGATTCAGCGTATCACATGGCTAAAATAAAAGAGTTTTCAAAAATACATAACTTTGGCTTTCAAAAAACTGGGATCCAATCAAAATTGGCATTTGAATTTCGAAAACTCATTTTATTAACTTAACATGCAATTAAATCAAATTTAAAAGTATTAAACACACATCACATGTGTACACACTCCAAATTAATAATTCCAGATTATTCCATGCAAATTAGAACATTTCTAATAATCTAACACTTAGATTAAACCCCATTAATAATCTAACAATTAGACCATTAATAACTAATCTAACTCTTAGACCAGTTCAACAAAGTTAATTAACAATTTAACACTTAAATTATTAATTAACTCTAATTATTAATTAACTACGAATCTAACTCTTAGATCAGTTAATTAATGTTAATTAGTAATTTAACACTTAAATTATTAATTAACACTAATTAATTAATAACTATAATCTAACAATTAGATTAGAAGATTAATGTTAATCATTAATTTAACTCTTAAATTAATAAGTAACAATAATAATTAAAGACTACTAATTTAACATTTAAATCAGTCAATTATTAATTTAACAATTAAATTAACAACTAACTCAAATTAATAATTAATAATTAGATGTATTAATAATTAATAATCTAACAATTAGATCAAAAATTATTGACTACTAATTTTAACTCTTAAAATTAGATAAATTAAGGTCAATAATTAATTTAACACTTAAACTAACATTAACCTCAATTAATCTACAACTAATTGCTAATTAATAAATCCTTAATTAAGTTAATGATTCAAAATCTTTAATTAAAGAATTAACTAAATTAGAATTCTAATTTAAAATTTAAAACAGTTTCAAATTTTAAATCAAAATCTAATTTAATTAATAACAGGGTAATAGGGGTTTTAAAATTGGGTAAATTAAAAAAGGAAATGGGCCCAGCCTTGTACCGATCGCCCCCACCCGACGCCCCCAATCCTGCAGAACCCTAAACGCCCAAGGTTGCAGGTGCTGCCCGACGGCGGCGACTCCTGGCGGCGGCCCCCCGGCGGCGCCGGCGACGTTCCCGGCACCGGCAGGGCCACCGGCGGTGGCCAATGCAACAGCCGGCCGAGCCCCAAAGACCCCAAAATCTGATTTTGCAGGGTATGAAACCATCTTTGGGCTCGATTTTGTAACTCTTCAAGGCCACCTTTGCGCCGGCTATCATGCCCTGTGTGTAGTGGTGACTATCACCAAGAGATCCAGAGATCTAACCCACCATCCCAACGCTTGGGAGGCATGTACGAAGCCGCCGAAAACACCCCGTTCATCGTCCCATGAAGAACTCCAAAAACCCCAAAATAAAATCCGAAAAATCACAGAAAAATAATCAAATTATTTGTGTTCATCTTATGAACACTATTCCGTCATTTTAATCGGATTAAACGCATGGAATAACTCAAGAAAAATTAATTTCGGAAACCAAAACAGGACGAGAAACAGTGGAACCTTGCTCTGATACCATTGTTGAGATTTCTCGGGTTTCTCCGGATCGCTCACGCGGCGGAAATAAAAATAATACAGCGATCCGTTCCCGTTTCGAAAAAACTAAAAACACGATAATCGGATTATCGGTTCTCACCGTGTGCGGATTCGAATCCGCAACCGTTTGGTTCCGTCGGTGCGACACCGCAAGCCGTGCAAGCGCCCGGCCTCTAGCGAAGTCCACGCGATCCTCCCCGCGACGGATATCCTCACGTTCCTCGTTCTTCGCAACCCACGAAGCCTGCGCCGGTCACTGCAATGATCGCCGCAACGCGCGAACGATTTCCCGTCGAACGGGATTCGGAGAAGCGGCGGAGCAGATCTGGATCTGCCTGGACGTCAGAGAAAGACAGAAACTGAGGAGGGGCGGCTAGGGTTAGCAGCAGCTTGGCCTGCTCAGCCCATTTGCTATATTTTATACTAACCGCGCGGTTTTTCATAAAAACCCCCAGTTTGTATAAAACCCACTTATTTATCCATCGCCTTGAGAATCATTTGCGTGTGACCCTCTAGGCCCAAGTACCAGTCCAGTTAATGACCCAACAAGCCCAGTGACTCCTCACTGGCTTTATTAATTAATTAATAATCCTTTATTAATCAATTAATCAATCGAATTGATGTCGCACATCGAATTCGACTGGGCCTTTGATCACGTTGGGTGCCAAGCAACACCGCGTGAACCCGGAAGGTATTTAGGGTTAAGTAACCCACTCTTGGAACCTTTCCGGCGACAGTTACCGCATGGATATAATCCTTCATTCGTACAATGCTCTCAAGTCAACTCAGGGCAGGGCGAGCTGTCAAACCCTAGCCGGTCGACTCACTTGGATTGGATGCCGCTGATGAATATCGGAAAACCCCTTTCCCGATATTATCGTCCGCCCTGGCCAGGGACTTTCGCGCATCCTTCCTAGGGCATTCTCTCTCTAAGTACCGAGAGCGAATGATTCCTTATTGACACACAATTCCCTTCGACGGTATTCCGCTGTACCCAATCCTTGGCGTATTAGAATCCCATGGCTAGAGATTCGTAAACCAAGGTCAAAGCACAGAAGTCCACCGCCAAGGTGTCCTTGGTGTTTCAGGTCCAAGGACCATCCACGCAACTGCGACAATAGAATCAAGCTGGTTGACAGTGAGGTACAATACCATCCAGTGATTCAGTCGGATCAGTTCAGTGAACTCATTCTCCAATGAGCACCTACAGATTCGCCTTAGTGTCTCCACACAAGTGACTTATGAGATCAGTCACCCTCATCATATGAGCAAGAGTAATCTGTACTAGTCTAACCGAATATCCGATGTCCTTCTCGGATATCCTCCGACTAGGAACGATTAAGAATATGTGTGTTTAAGTGATCAGTCTCATTAGTATGATCTCATCATAATCTGATCACTATAGCACATATTCACGGACTTCATTATGAAACGATAATTAATGCGATTTACACATAATGAATATTATGCCATTATATTAATAAAATGAACGAGATTTACATATTATCGTACTTTAGATTTCAAAACGGGAACGGATCGCTGTAAATATTTTATTTTCTGCTTTGTGAGCGATCCGGAGAAACCCGAGAAATCCCAACAGATCCTTGGGATAAAGAGTCAACGATGGCGGGGTTGCCCCACCATGTAAGTTCCTCAAAAGTGACCTCGCCCTCTTCAGGATGAGAATTTGACTTTTTTTTTTTTACGACCAAATGCCTCTAACATGAAACATTCAGAAGAAGGGGCGTCGACCGGTGCTGGGAGCATCAGGATGAAAGGTGGGTGGAATAAGAAAGGAATGAACATGGCAGGAGCTGGTTCATCCTTGACCAAAAAGAGCCCTATCGGTGAGCTGTTTGATTCATGAAACAAGGATGTTATGTCAAAATCTTCTTCATTTTCCTCTCGACTATCCTCGTTCTCTTCTTGCACTCCCTCTTCTATCCTGAGCAACTCCTGCTTCTTTCTCACAAAGTGATTCATGAGGGACCATTTCTTTGTCCCTTTTGTTGGTTCAGTAGACTTGTAACCCAAGCCACATCCCTCGATGATAGGGTTCTCTAAGATAGGGTCACGAATGCCTTGTTCTTCTCTTCCTAATCGGGAGCCTGAGCTATACCCCATCTTACTCATGAGCTGCCAACCTATGCCAGGCCTAGACCTGGGATGAGAATTGACTGATGAAAGAACGGGCTCTTTGCCTTTCTTGGAAGTTATCATAGACGGAATCTATTCTGCTGTTATTGTGTCCAGTGACTCAATATAGGGAGTGCTATTGACCTTCAGAATTTTCCCGTTATACGGAAACTTATAGCACTGGTGGTTGGTGGATGGAACTCCCAAGGTTTGGTCCATCCAAGGTCTCCCTAGAATAGCATTGTAGATGGGCTTAATATCCAAGATGTAGAATTCCGAAATCATGGCTACCGGGCCGATTTCCAATTGCAGAAAGATTTTTCCACCTGCTGGTCTTTGGGAATTATCATAAGCCGAGGCCATCATGGAGGTGGACTCAATCTTCTTAAGATCTATCCCTATCCTTTTGAGGGTCTTGAGGGGACAGACGTTGATAGAGGCTCCGATATCCAGTAAAATGGAGTCTACTGAATGGCCATTGAGAATGGCAGTTAGGCACAAAGGAAGGGATTGGCACTCGGGGGGAGCCATATCTTTTTCTGGAAAGGATATCATGGGGGTCTGAGTGACTGAGAGGATGGCATTATTGACTCCTCCGATAGGAAGATCTTCATTGACCATGATTTGTTGTAGGAAATTAAACAGTGTTTCCTTATGTGTAGGAGATTTTCGGATTAACTCAAGGATAGAGATCTTGGCCGGAGTCTTCTCCAAATGCTGGAGGATGTCATACTCAGACTGGACATTTTCTGCAGTAGGGATTGAGTTATCCTGGGAGTCCAAGGGTTGGCTTGGAGGAATAATGCGATTCCTGAGCGTTACTCCCACCGAGATTGGATCTGCTTCCTCCGTAGGTGACCTTATAGGATTGAGGTAGGTCATCGACCCCTGATTCTTGGTTGGGCAGAAGATGGATAGGGTGGGTCCTTCACCTGTGATTGGAGGGATCTGAATGAGAGTGACTGGCTTGAGGATTGCTGGTTGTTCTTTCGGTCGGATTAGGACCAAAGGCTTGTCTTGGGAGATCGTAGAGACTTCTGGAGTAACTCCTTTAGTCTCACGTGACCAGGTGGGATCTTGATGTTTTATCCCAGACCCTTCATACTCCCAGTATTGTTCTCTGCAGACTATCCTGGGCTCCAAGTCTTTGATCAAAGTGTTGACCTTTCCTTGAGAACTGGAGGAATCTTGGACTACTTGATGAGAAGGTAACAGGTCTTTCACAATTCCTAGTTCCTTCTTAGCCTTCAAAGCATCAATAGCCTTTTTCATGTCTTCCCAGTTTATCCGACCTTCATCATTCAAGTCATACACCCAATCCCTAAAAGTGAAGCAATTGTAGATCGTGTGTCCCGGGACCCTATGGTAGGGGCAATACCTGGACGTGTCCGCACTGCGCGGAACACCTTCTATTTGAGGTGGGAGTTGAATGGCATTTCAAGCTAGCAAGGCATAAAAAATGTCTGCTAATGATTCTGGCAGAGGTGGATATGATGCTCGTTTAGCCATGGGACGACTGTAATTAGCTGGGGGAGGAACAACTGAATATTGTTTCTGATTGGGCTGAGTATCAGACTTAGGATGAGAATTGGGAACCCTGGCTGGCTGTGCTAGCATACTGACCTGCTCATTGATGGTGACTCCTTCTATGGTAGGAGTCGGTGTGGCTTTCTTGTTCCTATTTCTGTTCTCAAAGAACGAAGGCAGAGTGGAGTCTCGGATTTGAGACTGAACTACTCTAGCTCGATTATACAGCTGAGCGAATGTTTGAAGTTCGCTAAGCATGAGAATAGCTCGGAGCTGAGGGGTAGCGTTGTTAACAAGCATAGTGACCGCTTGGGCTTCAGGGATGACAACCTCTGCTCTAGAGGCCATAGCTCTCCACCTATTAGCAAAGTGAGTGAAGTCTTCATTAGACTTCATTTTTTCCATTACAAGGTCAAATAAGGTAGGGGGCAAGGCTGCCATGTGGTTGAAGTGGGTGATGAATCTTTCAGAGACTATATCAAAATTGATTAGGTCAGTGGCTGATAGAGAAGAAAACCATCTCAAGGCCTCTCCCTCGAGAGACTTCTGAAAGAGGTGGACAAGGAGGACTCTATCGAAGAGCCACTGGTGAGAATCCATGAGAAACCCAGATAAGTGATGGTGTGGGTCAGTAGTACCATCGTACTTCCTGTACTTAGGTACTTTGAATCCTGGCGGAAAGTAGGCCGGAGGGAGCTTGCAGTAGCTCAAAAGGGAATGAGGTTGTCTAAGGCTGAGATTTTCGGCCATGAGTTGCTGTACACAAGTCTCAACCTCATTCTTATAGATGAACTCCTCTTTCTTGGGAGGTGTGACCTAGTTGATGAGATTAGATGGGATTGTTTGAGCTGGCATTGTTTGATTAGCCTGGGGTCGGCTAGAAGATCCTTGGAATTGAGTTTTCCGTGGAGTGGCATCCTGAATTTTTTCACGGGAAACTAACTGGATGAGTTGATCGGGAGTATAACGTGATAATACAGCAATAAGTTCCGGATCTTCTCCAGGATTTTGAAATGTTCTACTTGAAATTACTGGCTCATCTTCTCCCTGCGAGGTAGAGGATTCATCAGAATCTTTCCTCGGAAGTCCTTCTCTGGACGCTTGGAGCATACCTATGAAGGTTTGTTGTGGATCTTCTTCAATCTCAAACAGAGGGTTGTGCATGACATTGTTACCAAGCTCATCCATGTCATCATACACAGTGTTAACATACATTCGGTTCATTATGAAACACAAATCCTAAACGATTTTATATTTCACTTGAAAGGTTAACAGTGTATTATGAGTGTTGGTTTCTAACAAATCAAGTTTAAACCCTTAACGATCCTATATTCTTCTTTCAAAACGTGTTCTACCAGAGTTTAGTTAGGCGTCTTAGATTTTGAAACACTTCTCTCGGTGACACCTATGGGTGGATGATTGTGAATGGAAAGACTCAATTCCTCACACAAACCTAGGGTTCCTATCAGGTGGTTTTAGGTACAACTTGCTCGGCGGCCAAGTGGGAATCCCTGGCTCGCGGAGACTCACGGAGGTTCCCAACATAATAAGACTAGTCATACCCGAGTGGGAATCCTCAAGTGGAGAGTCAAATACTGTGGGAGAGGTGACTAGAGATGTGATGCTGGCTCTTCCTTAAAACCCCCACGGAGAGTACCCCAAAAAACCCAGAAACTTAACAAAGAACGTACAACGAATCATCAAAGTAGGCAGCATACATGAACGGCTAACAGGATAGCTGTCAAAAGTAAAGAGGACGGCCAGAGTATTGGCCGTCAAAAGGGGAGGACGGCTAGCAGGTTGGCTGTCAAATGGGGGAGGACGGCTAGCAGGTTGGCCGTCAAATGGGGGGCGACGGCCAACAGGCTCGACGTCAAAATAGGAGGACGGCCTGTATCTTGGCCGTCCAAGGGAGAGGACGGCCAGGGTATTGGCCGTCCAGAAATATCGACGGTCAGAAACGTGGCCGTCCAAGGTGTTGGACGGCCGACCGTTTGGCCGTTTGGTATCTCGAACGGCCTAGCAACAAGCCGTCCAGATCAAAAAACAGAATATACCAGGGCCTTACCTTCTTACCTTTGATCGCGGTGCGTGTAGCGAGCTAGTAGACGTCCCATCATGATCGCCAGAGGGCTGTAGGCACCCGGAACGTCCCCGCCGCTGTTGTGGGCTTCGGGCGAGGGCTTCTCCGTTCGTCTTAGCACTGCGGCGATTTGGAAGGATTAGGAATCAAAGTGTGTGATCGCCAAGAGTATTACCTTACGGTCCCTGTGCTCCGCAGGATGGTGAGAATGATCGCGTTCTGATGGAGCGGGGAGAGGACGGGTTCCTCTTCTCTACCTTCGGCCGGCCAGAGGAGGGGAGCTCGGTAGTCTACACGCAAAAATGTGGTAAGGGTCCCTGAAAAGAAAAGACAAAGCAGAAGAAGAGGATAACCCGATTAGAACTGTGACATGTAGGATCGATTCGTGTAAATATGTAAACAATGCTTAGAATTGAAGGGGGATGCACCAGATGGGTGTTTGGGGAGAGAAGGTGACCATATGTTATGGCCGCCCACCTCCCGATTTTTTGTTTGAAACCTCTTGGGGTAAAAGGTGCTAAGTCATCCTAATATACATGCATGCAGACGGGGTGCTCGTGTATGGTAGTAGTGAAAAGTAAAATTAATATGGTAAAAGGAAAAGAGTAGGAAGAGGAGATGATGCTACGGAGTGAATGAATGATGGGAATGCAATGAAAAACGAAAGGAGAAAAGTAAGGAAAGAGTTAGGAAAACGGGCCCGTTTGGGATGCGGAGGATTCCTCTGCTTCCTCTGACTTGTGGACTGCCAAGGCCTTTCTCCCGCTTGAAGTTCTTCAACCTCCTATCTCGCAGACTGAAGCCTTCCAACTCCTGCCAACCAAAACCTTGCCAACCCCTGGCTATGCCTGCCAACCCCTTAACCAACCTCTTTTTTTTTCCCTCAACCAACCCCCTTCCTCGAGGGGACATGGGGGGTTTAAATAGGTGAAGGAAAAAATGAGGGATTCAAGTTCTAAATCCCTGTTAATCATCAAAGAACCAATAGGAAGTGGTCAAGAGTCGGAGGTTGTGCGTGCGGCAGTCGCCGGAGTGGGGAGTGATCGGAGTAGTGGGGGTGAGGGTGGCGAGTGGAGGAGATCGTGGAAAAGACGAGGTCAAAGGGGAAGTTAGGGGAGTGGACGGCCAGCTATCTTGCCTCCTACGTCCATGGAAGGCCAGGTAGTTGGCCTTCCACGAAAAGGTGGAAGGCGGCCCAGTTGACCTTCCAAGGGTGGTGGAAGGCAAGGGGTGGCCTTCCAAGGATGGTGGAAGGCGGGCTGGCTGGCCTTCCAAGGATGGTGGAAGGCGGGCTGGTCGGCCTTCCACGAAAAGGTGGCTAAAGTCGAGATTGGTTAATGGGCCTGATTATTTAGTGGGATGAAAGATGAGATGGCTAAAGTGGTGGGTTTGGTGGTGATGGGCTAATGGTGGATGGGGTTCATAACCAAAAGGGGGGTCCAAAATCGGTGTCTACAACCGACAGGATAGTATGAGTGGGATCCTCCCTCCTACCTCCCTAGGTGGAGGAGTGTCGCGTCTTCTTGTCTCAACACCAAGACATTTTCGCTTGGTCCGAAGAAGATCTCCCCAACATCGTGGTAGCGCATCATCTCAACCCCCACCCCAAGGTCAAGCCAGTTACTGCAACACAAGCAGAAGTGTGCGTCTAACAATTAGGGAGCAGTCCAAGAGCAATTCGCTAAGGGACTAAAGACTGGCTTACTTAGAGCTATCCAATACCCCTAATGGCTCGCCAATATGGTCCCAATCCCCAAGGCCAATGAGAATGGTGCATACATGTCGACTTCACCGACTTAACAAGACCACGCCAAAAGATTGCTATCTGCTACCAAATATCGACCAACTAATTGATTCAACCTCGGGAAATGGTATGCTCAACTTCTTGGATGGCTATTCTGGGTACCACTAGATCCGGATGAACTCGACAAATGAAGAGAAGGTTGCGTTCATCACCGACCGTGGCATTTTCTATTACACTAGGATACTTTTCGGTCTTAAGAATATATATATATATATATATATATATATGTCCGCGAGAGAATATGTTTGCGTGTGACCCTCTAGGCGCATTAACCAGTCCGGTTTTCAGCCCGTTAAGTCCAATAACTAGTTATTAACTTATTGTAATTAATTAATATCTAGATATTAATTACTTAACCGAATTAACATCTCATGTAAATTCGGTCGGACTTCCGATCAAGTTAGGTGCCAAGCAACACTGCATGATCCCGGAAGGTAATGGGGTTCAACAACCTACTCATGGAACCTGTTCGTCCACAGTTACCACATGGCTTATGATCTTTCATTCGCACAATGCTCTTGAATCGACCTAGGGTTATGGTCAACTGTCAAAACCCTAGATGATCAACTCACTTGAATTAGACTTCACAGTACAATATCATAAAACACATTTTCTGATATTGTATCTACTCTGGCCAGAGACTCCTGCGGATCCATTCTAGAGCATTCTCTCTCCAGTTACCTGAGAGCGAATGATCCTTTATTGAACACATAATCACCTTCGAAGGTCTTCTGCTGGACCCGGTCCATGACTATTAGAAATCCCGTAGATAGGGATTCGTAAGCTAAGGTCAAAGCCCAGAATTCCACCGACAAGGTATCTTTGGTGTCTCAAGTCCAAGGATCAACCACACCACTATGACGATGAATCAAGTCGGTTGACAATAATGTAAATTACCATACGACGATTCATTTCGGATCAGTTCAGTGAACTCATTCTCTAATGAGCACCTACAGGTTGATCATAGTGTCTCCACACAAGTGATTAACGAGATTTGTAAGGACTGAGGTTTCGGGTTCTGTATACGGGTCGGGGTCGGGCCGGATTCCCTGGTTTGGACCCTGTGGGGTCTTGTAATTTCTGGCTGAATGGCGTCAGCACTTGTCGACGCCTTTCAAAAGGCGTCATGGTGTGTGGACGCCATTTAGGTTGCAGGTTGTTGTGCCACGTGTGCGCCACGTGGGCGGTTTTCGGGCCGCGAGAGTACGGCCCCGGTCACATCGTCTGAATGGCGTCCAGGTTGGTCGACGCGATTCAGACTGTGACCTCTGCGATGTCAGGGCACGGCGCCAGAGCGTTGTCAGTACGGCTGTCCTGTCAGACTGATAGGCGTCTACCTCGATCGACGCGTTTTAGCTGGTTTCGGATTGACCCCGCGAGCCTCCCCTTCTTTCCCTCATTCTCACCTTCTCTCTCTCTCTCCTCGCCTCTCCGCTCCCTCTCCGACGCTTCTTCTTTCCCTTCCCTTCCTCTTCTTCCTCTTCCACCACTCCAACACCACCTTACCTCTCACCTCTACCTCCACCACTTCCTTCGCGGTGTTCCACTCTCCGGACGGCGGCCGACGTCCCGGTGGAGTGGCGGTGTCCTCGAGGGTACCGGCAGCGGTGTGCGGTGCGGCGGGACGGCGGCACGGAGCTTGGCGGAGTTCAAGAACCGGTAGGGGGACGAAACCTTGCGTGCGTGCTCGTTTGCTTCTTGGCGTGATGTGACGTGTTTGGGGTTAGATTGAGCATGTTTAGGGGGATTCCTTGTGGGAATGGCGATGTTTGTGGATGTGGTTTCATAGCATGATCGTGGTGCTTGACGTTCTCATCTTCCCCTTTTGGTTTTGGGGCTTCTCGGGTGCTTGGGGTTCAAGGGAGAAACCCTCGGGTTGAACCAGGAAACCTGGTTTCTGGCGCTAAATGGCGTCGTGCCTGGTCGACGCCTTTCCGAAAGACGTCGGGTCAGTACGACGCGTTTTAGGGCAGAAACCTCCCTGTTCGAGGTGTCCTGAGTTAGGGGTTCTGGCGCTAAATGACGTCATGGATGGACGACGCCTTTCAGAAGGACGTCGGGCCATCATGACGCCATTTAGGCAGGAAATGCCCCATTTAAGGGTTCTGCAATCTGGATTTCTGGGTTGAATGGCGTCGGGCCACCCTGACGCGTTTTAAACGGCGACTTCAATGGTGGACGCATTTTAAGAGATAATCTGGCTTTTAATGAACCCGTCTGTGGAGCTTGAATGGCGTCGACCTCGGTCGACGCGATTCAAGACAGGAATGCTTAACTCTGGTTATTTGATACATGTTTCACGGTGGGATGGTTCAGATGCATGCTTTGAGTTGTATACTGAGACTGAGGACTTCTGCATAAATGAGATTTCATCATCTATGTGTGTGTGCTTCAACTGTACGCTGAGACGGAGGTTTACTGTACGAATGGAATCATGTTGTGTGTGTGCTTGTACGAATATGGATTCGGAATGACTGTGGTTTACGTTTTTCACCATGGACCGATGGGGACAGGGTCATGGTGTCTGTGAGGCTTTGTGCCGTACCGGTGGGAGAAGGGGTACATGTGTGTTTTACCTATGGCTGAGGAAAGCAGGATCGCCTTGAGCTCGACGGGCCGGAGTAGCCGGTGTGCTATCCGAGGGATCGCTGTTTGTCCTCAGCGGGTCGGGGTTTCCCTCGTTTGTCATGACAGCTTCCGGCGTGTTTCTTGCTGTGGAGCTGGTGGGAGTTGGTTTACCCTTTAGCCACTGGGCCTGATGTGACCTTTGATCAAGGTTACGAGTGGTACCCTTAGCCCTTTGGCCTGACGCAGCCCGGGAGAGTTGGGTTTGTGGGTAGTTCCTGTAGCTTCGGCTTGACGGGGGTTCGCCGGTCCCCAGGGCCCTCCTGGAAGCGCTGAGGCCTAGCGTGGAGGCAATCCGGTGGTAGGACAGTAGTCTAGACTGCTTGTGTGCACACGTAGCTGGCAGTGGCGGTACATTGAGTCCAGCTAGTCCTAGTCTGGCTTACTGCCTCACCCTACAGTGCCCCGGAACGCTGTAGGGGTGGACAGGCGTGAGCAGTGGTGGTAGTGTTGGGAGGCGACGTTTGACTTCGATCGACTGTGTGGTTTAGTCGCCTTGTGGACTTCGGTTGTGAGACGTGACTTTGTGTTGGGTTCTTCGGGTTACTTGGTACTGTTCTTGTTACACTGCTTATCGTACGGTTCCTATCAGGTTTAGTACTATGTTTACTGCTTTTCTTATTTGCCATATATTCCTGTTGTTGCACTTGTGGGTGTGTGAGTGGGAGGCAGGAGATCGGATGATCCCTACTGAGCCCAGTTCTGGTGTGGCTCACTCCCTGCGGTTTCAGGTGTGGACTTCGAGGCGCAGCGGTAGCGTGGTGTCTTCTTGGTGTGCGGACCAGCAGCTGTCTTAGTTCCCGGGGTATGCCCCGATGTTGTTGTACTTTCCTTCTGCCTGTACTTATTTAACTTGTTGGACATGTAATTATTGTTGGACTGTATACGGACATTGATATTTCCCTTTCTGCGCACTCGTTTACCTTTGTAGTCCGTGTGATCGTTATATTTAGCCTTGTTTAGCACTTACTCCTCCAGATGTGTTGTGTGAGATCCGGGTGTCAACCCGTAGTTAATGGGCCGACATCCATTTAGTGACCGGGTCCCCGGTCATAGGATGGCGGGTCGTTACAGTTGGTATCAGAGCTCAGTCTGGTCGAGTATGTGATAAACTGGGTTAGATATTATAGTCCAACAATAAGTACGAGTTTGTACAGGCGATGGCTGCTGGTGTAGATTGATAGGTTTTGACGTGTTTTGGTTCGATTTGCGTGTTTGTGGGGTAGTGATGGCGCCGAAGAGGAGAGTTCCGTTGGCTCGTGGTTCGAGAGCAGATGGTGGTGGTCCGGGGGCGGAAGGACATAACGTGGATCGTTTCATAGAAGCTATGATTGGGGCTATGTATAGATATCAGCAGGGAGATGGAAGTGAGGGGTCCAGTTCCCGAGGTGGCCAATCCACGGTGGTGGAGCGGTTCTTGAAGCTGAAGCCCCCTTCTTTCACGGGTCAACCTGTTCCAGATGCGGCAGCTCAGTGGATTAAGGAAGTGGAGAAGGTGTTTGATGTTCTAGAATGTGCTGAGAGTGACAAGACCTTGTTGGCAACCTACTTGCTGAAGGGCGATGCTTACGATTGGTGGGTTACCATCAAGGGGTTTCCAGATAGGTCTTTGAGAGAGATTCCTTGGGAAGGCTTTGTGAGAGAGTTTAGTGGACAGTACCTTCCGAGGCATGTTCGTAGGGCCAAGGAAAGGGAGTTTATGGAATTGGTACAGGATGATATGTCGGTTTTAGAATATCAGATGAAATTTGTGGCTTTGGGAAGGTTTGCACCACACATATCTGAGCGTGAGGATCTGAGGACGGAGAAATTCGTGGATGGACTTCGGCATGATTTGAGGGAGTTCGTGGCAGCTCATTGTTGTAAGGATCTGGCGTCAGCAGTTCGGTGCGCGGCAGCGGTGGAGATGCAGTTTCAACACGCGGCACAGGAATCGGAGCATTCAGCACAGGGGAAGCAGCAGAGCAGGAATAGATCAGCGGTCTTCTCGTCTGGTGGTTCGAGTTCTTTTGAGGTCGAGTTCCAGGAGGTACCTTGTGACGAGGATGAGGATGGTTCGGTTCAGCAGATAGAGACAGAGGTCGGCTGGCAGCAGGAGGCGAGGCGGGACGCTGCAGATCGTTGTCCCCGTTGTAGCAGGTTTCATGGCAACCGAATATGTCCCTTGATCACTGGTAGCTGTTTCGCCTGTGGTCGGAAGGGGCATCTCGCGAGGAATTGTCCCCAGAAGAACCAGACAGGTCAGGAGCCGAGCGGTCAGTAGGTGTTCGAGATGTGAATGGAGTTGTGTCTCTTCGAGGTGGTCCGAGAGGCTGTGCTAGGAGAACACTTTTATCTTGTCTTGTTCAGAGGTGGTTGTGAACTCTTGTGGCACTTGTATGTATTTGGGTTTGGTGGAGAATCGGTTTTGTAATATGTGCCTTGCTAGTGTGTGGTTAATGTTGATCTTTCAGCTTTTGTCAGAATTGAGAATCTTGGTTAGCTTGATATGTATGTGATTGGCTAATTATGTGGAGCCTTGTGTGTGCGATCGGTGAGGTTGATTGTTGTGATCGGTGTGTGTCGGCAGGTGATGGTTAGCCGAGCTGAGCGTTGAGCAGTTGCAAATTTCGAGGACGAAATTCCTTTAAGGGGGGGAGAATGTAAGGACTGAGGTTTCGGGTTCTGTATACGGGTCGGGGTCGGGCCGGATTCCCTGGTTTGGACCCTGTGGGGTCTTGTAATTTCTGGCTGAATGGCGTCAGCACTTGTCGACGCCTTTCAAAAGGCGTCATGGTGTGTGGACGCCATTTAGGTTGCAGGTTGTTGTGCCACGTGTGCGCCACGTGGGCGGTTTTCGGGCCGCGAGAGTACGGCCCAGGTCACATCGTCTGAACAGCGTCCATGTTGGTCGACGCGATTCAGACTGTGACCTCTGCGATGTCAGGGCACGGCGCCAGAGCGTTGTCAGTACGGCTGTCCTGTCAGACTGATAGGCGTCTACCTCGATCGACGCGTTTTAGCTGGTTTCGGATTGACCCTGCGAGCCTCCCCTTCTTTCCCTCATTCTCACCTTCTCTCTCTCTCTCCTCGCCTCTCCGCTCCCTCTCCGACGCTTCTTCTTTCCCTTCCCTTCCTCTTCTTCCTCTTCCACCACTCCAACACCACCTTACCTCTCACCTCTACCTCCACCACTTCCTTCGCGGTGTTCCACTCTCCGGACGGCGGCCGACGTCCCGGTGGAGTGGCGGTGTCCTCGAGGGTACCGGCGGCGGTGTGCGGTGCGGCGGGACGGCGGCACAGAGCTTGGCGGAGTTCAAGAACCGGTAGGGGGACGAAACCTTGCGTGCGTGCTCGTTTGCTTCTTGGCGTGATGTGACGTGTTTGGGGTTAGATTGAGCATGTTTAGGGGGATTCCTTGTGGGAATGGCGATGTTTGTGGATGTGGTTTCATAGCATGATCGTGGTGCTTGACGTTCTCATCTTCCCCTTTTGGTTTTGGGGCTTTTCGGGTGCTTGGGGTTCAAGGGAGAAACCCTCGGGTTGAACCAGGAAACCTGGTTTCTGGCGCTAAATGGCGTCGTGCCTGGTCGACGCCTTTCCGAAAGACGTCGGGTCAGTACGACGCGTTTTAGGGCAGAAACCTCCCTGTTCGAGGTTTCCTGAGTTAGGGGTTCTGGCGCTAAATGACGTCATGGATGAACGACGCCTTTCAGAAGGACGTCGGGCCATCATGACGCCATTTAGGCAGGAAATGCCCCGTTTAAGGGTTCTGCAATCTGGATTTCTGGGTTGAATGGCGTCGGGCCACCCTGACGCGTTTTAAACGGCGACTTCAATGGTGGACGCATTTTAAGAGATAATCTGGCTTTTAGTGAACCCGTCTGTGGAGCTTGAATGGCGTCGACCTCGGTCGACGCGATTCAAGACAGGAATGCTTAACTCTGGTTATTTGATACATGTTTCACGGTGGGATGGTTCAGATGCATGCTTTGAGTTGTATACTGAGACTGAGGACTTCTGCATAAATGAGATTTCATCATCTATGTGTGTGTGCTTCAACTGTACGCTGAGACGGAGGTTTACTGTACGAATGGAATCATGTTGTGTGTGTGCTTGTACGAATATGGATTCGGAATGACTGTGGTTTACGTTTGTCACCATGGACCGATGGGGACAGGGTCAAGGTGTCTGTGAGGCTTTGTGCCGTACCGGTGGGAGAAGGGGTACATGTGTGTTTTACCTCTGGCTGAGGAAAGCAGGATCGCCTTGAGCCCGACGGGCCGGAGTAGCCGGTGTGCTATCCGAGGGATCGCTGTTTGTCCTCAGCGGGTCGGGGTTTCCCTCGTTTGTCGTGACAGCTTCCGGCGTGTTTCTTGCTGTGGAGCTGGTGGGAGTTGGTTTACCCTTTAGCCACTGGGCCTGATGTGACCTTTGATCAAGGTTACGAGTGGTACCCTTAGCCCTTTGGCCTGACGCAGCCCGGGAGAGTTGGGTTTGTGGGTAGTTCCTGTAGCTTCGGCTTGACGGGGGTTCGCCGGTCCCCAGGGCCCTCCTGGAAGCGCTGAGGCCTAGCGTGGAGGCAATCCGGTGGTAGGACAGTAGTCTAGACTGCTTGTGTGCACACGTAGCTGGCAGTGGCGGTACACTGAGTCCAGCTAGTCCTAGTCTGGCTTACTGCCTCACCCTACAGTGCCCCGGAACGCTGTAGGGGTGGACAGGCGTGAGCAGTGGTGGTAGTGTTGGGAGGCGACGTTTGACTTCGGTCGACTGTGTGGTTTAGTCGCCTTGTGGACTTCGGTTGTGAGACGTGACTTTGTGTTGGGTTCTTCGGGTTACTTGGTACTGTTCTTATTACACTGCTTATCGTACGGTTCCTATCAGGTTTAGTACTATGTTTACTGCTTTTCTTATTTGCCATATATTCCTGTTGTTGCACTTGTGGGTGTGTGAGTGGGAGGCAGGAGATCGGATGATCCCTACTGAGCCCAGTTCTGGTGTGGCTCACTCCCTGCGGTTTCAGGTGTGGACTTCGAGGCGCAGCGGTAGCGTGGTGTCTTCTTGGTGTGCGGACCAGCAGCTGTCTTAGTTCCCGGGGTATGCCCCGATGTTGTTGTACTTTCCTTCTGCCTGTACTTATTTAACTTGTTGGACATGTAATTATTGTTGGACTGTATACGGACATTGATATTTCCCTTTCTGCGCACTCGTTTACCTTTGTAGTCCGTGTGATCGTTATATTTAGCCTTGTTTAGCACTTACTCCTCCAGATGTGTTGTGTGAGATCCGGGTGTGAACCCGTAGTTAATGGGCCGACATCCATTTAGTGACCGGGTCCCCGGTCATAGGATGGCGGGTCGTTACAAGATTAGTCACCCTCTGCATATGAGCTGAAATAACCTATACTAGTCTTACCGGATATTTGATGTCCTCTTCAAACACCCTACGACTAGGAACAATTCAGAATATGTATTTATAAGTCATCGGTCTCATTATTATGATCTCATCATAATCCGATTTATAATTGAACTAGATTGAAATAGGTGCCTCGTGATTGGCTTAGAGGACACCTCTATCTATCACTCCCATCTCCTTGATCTTCTTCTTGGCGCGCTCCGTCTCTCCCCAGGCCTCATCTGTGATGTTTTGTAGCTCATCACACTCAGTCTCGAGCCTTTGCTTGTCTTCCTGAAGGCCATCGAACCTTTCATCCAGATGGTAGGTCTGAACTAAGGTCCTCAGACCTGACTGTAGTGCCCTGATCAAGATCTCAAAATTTGGCCGCTGATCCTCTCGACTCTTCTCCACATGGATGCATGCCACCATCGCCAAGTTGTGCACCACATCCCCTTCGGAGAAGCTACTGTTCTCGTAGACCCTCCACAACAGGGGGCACCACGGAACTAGCCATGGAGCTAGAGTAGTCGAGGTAGGCCCCTGGATGATAAGGTTGTTGCTGACAACCGACGGGGATCCATGTTGATTGGAATTGTTGAGAGGTCCTCCATGGGCACCTTGCTGGTGTAGGCCACCTTGCGCCACTTTCGACGGACCTTCATGAAGAAGAACTCATCATCGATTAGCATGTTGGGCATACGTTGGAACATACACCTAAAAAGAACAGCTGTGGGATTCACTCGGTGCTCGTGGCACGTGAGGAGGAAAGCATAAATGTACTACTGGGCATTAGGGGTGAGTTGGGCTAGAACCAGTCAATATTGTTGTAAGAGGCTGACTACAAAATGAGGAACATGAAGACGAAAGCCTATGAAAAACATCTCCTTGTAGGCAATGAAGAAGTTAGGGGCCTCTGAGTGCAGTCAGTCATTGGGACCGGCCTCTACAAGGTGATACCCGTAGGGTATCCGATAATCCTCCATCATCTTGCACAACTCCACCTGCATGATAATGCTACGACTATAGGGCAAGAGGCCTCCTCTCTGTAGGTGCTTAGAATGACAGTGTGATTAACATGAAAAATCTATGTTGTTTAGGTGCAAAATAAACCTATTAAAAACAGAAACTACGTGAAGTGATCGCCAGAAACTTTTGACTAAAAAGTTTCAAAAGAAGTTTTGATCGCCTACCTGTTTAAACGCGGAAGATATTGAGATTTTGATTCTCCTCCTTCAGCCGGCTGAAGAAAGATAGCCCTTTCTTTGTTCTTTGTTCTTGCTGTTGAATTTGGAGTTGAAGTTGAGGATCGTCCAGAGATTCTTGTGACTTTGTGCTTGATTTATTCACTTTGATTCTCTTGTTGTTGAGTGCAGCAGAAATAGAGAGAAAAGGAATGAAAAAAACAATGATGAGAACTTTAAGCAAAAGCAGTATCTATTCTAATCATGATGTTAAACATGCAATTAAACAGCAAACTTAGTTGTTTAGTGGCTTTTGAAACCTCTTTATCAAATAGGTTTTGAAAAGAATGAATGTGTTGTGTGTGTGTTGCATGGAATGAATGATGAAGAATGTAGAACTAAATGAAATGAATGCAGAAAATAAAGACTTATGCCCAATGGTTGAATTCTTGAATGGATGAAGAATCTTGAAAGGACGCCGACTTCTGGAAATGGCAGCGCTTCGGCGTTCCGACGTTGTTACTTCGATCTTCAACTCGCTATTGCTCAATGAACTCAAGATTACGCTTAACTTTTTACTCTTCAAGATGTAAGGTATTTATAGGCTTCTTCTGCGTCCGCGGATTTACATGGAAAAATCTAAGATTTATCCATCTTAACCAACAGATAAATACAGATTAATTCATCTTTATCTGTAATTATCTAAAACGCGTCCACCATGGCTGACGCCTTTCAGATTAATGAAGATAAGGATAAACATCCGGAAAACTTATCTTTATCTGTATTAGCTAAACCGCATCTACATGTATAGACGTCTTTTACACTAATTAAGATAAGGATAAACATCCGGAAGAGAAGTAGAAATAGCTTCGGAAACCTAAAACGCGTCGTGCCTGACAGACGCCTTTTAGCTAATTAATCAACTGATTAAAATTCAAATTTAAACGTTAAAATAAGATAAACTCTAAATGGCGTCCGCACATGTAGACGTCTTTCAGACCTCTTCATATTTTAACTGAAATTTGAGTTAAAATCAATTTAATTGATTAACTTAAACATGTCTGTTAAACCCGACACTCAAAAAGATCAATAAAAATTAATCAATGATTAAATATCAGACCATTCTGAGGCATTATTATATGATATGAAATTTACTCAAAATGACGTCAAAATTAGCGTGTCTACAGCTGCCTCACCTTGGCATCGTCTTTGCAAGGGAGTGAAATGAAATGGAATGTACTGAAAAGGTGATGCCAAGGTGTGATGAAACACGCTCTTAACATCACATGATTGGAATTTTTCTCGAAATCATCGATGAAGATAGTTCAAGGAAATCAATGGAATTAATCCTGTCTGGATGAGGTAGACAAGGAAATAAAATAAGGTCGATCAACCTCCACGGAGTGGGAAGTACCCCAGGTCATAGACACTATAGGTTTCATCATGGGGAGCGTTTGCCAGTCAATGTGGACGTGCTGCAGCCATGATGGATCTTAAAATAAAACAAGAAATATTGGATAAAGAATCCAAGAAAGGATAGAATTCCAATGATATCTTCAAGGGAACCTCAAAGATAATCAAGATACTCAATTCAAAGTGGAATATTTCATATCATGTTGGAATTATTTGATTAATGGTCTGAAACTTAATCAGTAATTAATCATTATCACAATGATTTCAAAGTCCTATATGATGCATGCTGGGCTAAAAGAAAAATATAAAGTCAAATAAAATATAAATTAATCAAGGATAATATTGCTAAATTGTCATTAATGAGTCAAGATACCAATTCTTGCAATTCAGTGCTAAGCCGAAGCTCGTTTATCCACGCACCGTTTCACAAAAGTGGAACTATTGTCCTCACTAATTAACAATCCAACGGCCTATCCATGCGATTAAGAATTCTCTGGAATTATCACTATTTTTGTTAAAGGGGAACTCAAATTCCAGTTTCATCAAAACCATAAGGTCCTTGATATAATCTAGTAAATACTTAACATATAGTAATGCAAATGATTTACATGGAAGAGTACAAGGATAAAGATAACCGTCTTTTTAGCCACGGTTAGGACTTCTTGACTCCCACAGTGGGATCTTCTTGATATTTCCAGCTTTACTAAGGTTTTCTTGAATTTCCTGTAATCAAAATCATTAGTAATTCCAAATAAATATTCAATTTAAGCAACCAAAACATGGAATTTCGGGAAAATCATATAAAAGCTAAAACGCGTCGTGTCGAGCAGACGCCATTCAATAGTGAAACGCGGCAGTGCTCCTCGACGCCTTTCACTCACAGAAACAGGTTTCTGGTTGTTCTCTACTCAGATTCCAACTCTACCAATGCACATCCCTTTTCCAATCCGGAAAAGTCTTCCTAGGATCGCAATTCCTTCTATATAAACACCCTTAGGTTGTTCCCAAGCAATCCTACCATAATCCAAAGATCTAAAGTTGAGTTTTCTTCCAAAGTTCTAAGGTTTCTTCAAAGTTTCCAAGGTTTCCAAGCTTCAAGAAGGAGGAATTCCGAAAAAGATGATGAATTCTTCAAACAAGAGGATGAAGATGTCTCTAGAGAAGTTTTCCGACGTGGAAAATCACCTCAATGGAAGAGATCCTAATCTTCAAGTAAGTTAAATCAACTTCCCTTCAATTCTTCTTCTTGCTCTTCATGTTCTTCATCATATTCTTTGTCATGTTCTTCAAACTACTCTCCTTTCGTTTTCAGAATTATCCCTTGTTTTCTGGCCCAAGGAAGTTTACCTCTCTCCCTTGGATTCGTAAACTTGCAAAAAGTGTTAAGCTTTTCATGCAAGTGTTCATATCCAAGTGGAATCTTCAAGGTCTTGTGGTGCTTGCCAAAAATTACAAAAGTTCGAACGTAGATTGGGCGACTATGGGTGCCTTGATCGAGTGGTGGCATCCCCAAACTCATACATTCTTCTTCCAAGACTTCGAGTGCACGATCCTTTTGGAGGAGGTAGAGCTTCTATTGGGTCTCCCAAAGACCAAAGAGAACAAAGATAAGATAGCCTTAACAAGAGAGAGAATCACCGGTCAACAATTGTTGACATCGATCATGAAGGATCCTTCAGAAGCTAAAGGATGCCTTACCAAAAAGGGGATCAATCTTGCAAAGCTCGCTGAGTGGACTCTATATGAAATTGATGATCTAAGGGAGGATGAAGCGGAGGATGTGACGAAAGCTTTCGTTACATGCCTTGCCGGTGCCTTGTTCTTTCCGGCACAGGATAACATCTTAGAAGATGATGTGGTCAGTGCTATCTGCGCAATCTTCGAAGGTAAATCCATTAGCACTGCACTTTTGGCATATCTTTATAGCGGGCTTTCTGCGGCATCTGTGGGTCGTCCTCCCTATGGGTGCATACTACTCTTTGCCTTGTGGGTTGAACTTCACTTCAAGTTTGAGTATAGCAAGAAAAGGCCTCTAAATCCATCTCAAATATTCTTGAATAGTCCAATTCATTGCATCGCTAACATTGTAAAGTTCAATGAGCATATGGTCAACAAGGTTCCAAAGCTCAAGACCCGGGCCGACTGGAGAGAGTATTTGAAACTCATGACATCCGACATATTCGACTCATCTCCACTCGCTCTTGTTGGAAAACCTGTTTGGGTGCGTCGTGTAGCAGGAGCGGATCTCAAGTTGATTGGGGCCACCGAGTTCGTGCTATACAATCCACACCGGTGCCTTACTCAACTTAGCTTGGGCCGTCGTGAATTCCCTGAGTTCTCTCCCACATCCCCAATCAAGAAGCGTGACTTGGAATCCGACGAAGATTATGAAGCCATACAAATCATCACTATTTTGTGGAACCTTGGCTTTAGTTACCGTGTAAAATCCTCTAAAGAAAGAGATAGAGGATTGAAATTTCCTTACCTCAAAGGCCTTCATGAAATTTTCCCTTAAATGTTCTCTTTCTCTTTTTTCTTTTGATCTTTTGAATGTAATAAAGGATTTCATTGAATAAAGAATGATTTTCCTATGCCTTGAAACCTTTCCTTAACTTTCTGTGATGTGCCCATGATTTTTCCTTTAGTAAAAATTTGATTTTTCCTGAAACTTTAACAATTCGGGTTCTGTAAAATGTAAAACGCGTCCACTCAGAAAGACGCCTTTAAAACATAATTCTTTTTTCCAGAAATTCAATTTAATTCTCAAAAACCTGATTAAAGCTTAAATTGCGTCTGCACCTGTTGACGCCTTTCAACTGTCTCTCCTACTTTTTTCTAGGATTCTGCCATTAATTCCGTGATTAATTGCTTAAAACGCGTCAACACACTCAGACGCCTTTCATTATTTTCCTCTGTATGGCTTTGACCAGAATTGACGGTAATCTGAAACACGTCAGCATGTGTGGACGTCTTTCAATCAGTTTCAAACAGCTGTCCTTGCCGCCTCAACTTATGTGCCCTAAAACGCGTCTGTCTGAGTCGACGCCTTTCAACCTTTTTGTTAACAGACCCGCGAAGGCCCCCTTTCTTCCTCACTTTTCACAAAACTCTCTCTCTCCTTTACCTCTCCGGCGACCGGCGATCTCACTCTCTCCCCCTCGAAAACTCTCTTCTCGAGTTATGGAACGCGGTGAGGGCTCTAAGAAAATGAAAACCTTAGCCAAGAGGCGGCGGAGGCAAAAGGAGGAAGCTCCCGAGGAAGTTCCGGCGGCATTAGCCGAAGCCGCAACGTTTTTGGAGGAGGAACTCCCTCCACCGGCACCCTTGGCGGTGGAAGAAGAAGAGGAGGGCGACCTCCACACGGTAAGATCCCTATGGTTTGAATGGATGAAGAAAAGAAAGGGAAAAACGGGGTTCTTCAAGAACCTGGAATCTGGGCTTGAAAGGCGTCCAGACCAGGTGACGCCATTCAAAAGGCGTCACCATGGGCTGACGTCTTTCAAGACTAATTCCGAATTTTAATTAGGCAGAAAATAAGTTTGAATTGCGTTAGGACATGTTGACGTGTTTTGAAAAACGTCTATATGTGTGGACGCCTTTCAAAACAGAACTGTTTTTCCTGTTTTTATTCATTACTGACCCTATTTTTTTTTATGTTTTTATTTGCAGGGAGTGATGAGGTCCAGGATTAGTTGGGACCTAGTGATAGGGGCTTATAGAGGGCTCCCGGATTTCCAGAAGGCGCGCCTACGCCGAATGGGATTCAGCGAGGTACTAGATATTGAGCCATTTTGGCTCGATCTGGTCCTCCTGCAGGCACTGCGGGAGAGGTGGCATGCGGAAAGCCGTGCTTTCCTAATGCCGTGGGGGCATATGGTCCCCACCCTAGAGGATGTGGCCAGGATCACTGGCCTCAGGGTAGAGGGCTGACCTGTGAGTGGGGTGACTTACCCCAACTACCAGGGATTGGCGGAGGCTCTATTAGGGATAGAGGTATCCAGCCTAGGCAGGGAGTCTAGGATGGTCCCTAGGGTGGAGGTAGAGGCTACCCTAGGTCTAGATGAGCCCCGGCGTCGGTCTGACGAGACCCGGGAGGAGTTCAGGGATAGGTTAGCAGAGTCATCTTCCTCCGTCTACTGCAGCGACCTGAGTCAGGTGGAGGAGGTAGATAGGCAGCTTAGGGTCTTTCTAGTTTTCTTTTTTGGTCGGTTGCTCTTCGGTACGAAGGGTGTAAGGACTGAGGTTTCGGATTCTGTATTCGGGTCGGGTTCGGGCCGGATCCCCTGGTTTGGACCCTGGAGGGGGTCTTGAGAGTTCAGACTGAATGACGTCTGCACTGCTCGACGCCTTTCAAAAGGCGTCAAGGTGTGTGGACGCCATTTAGGTCTGCTTGCGGTTGTGCCACGTGTGCGCCACGTGGGCGGGTTTCGGGCCGCGAGAGTACGGCCCCTGTCACTTCGTCTGAACGGCGTCCAGGTTGGTCGACGCGATTCAGACTGCGACATCTACGATGCCAGGGTACGGCGCTAGAGTGTTGTCAGTACGGCCTGTCTTGTCGTCTGAACGGCGTCCGTGGTGAGCGACGCGTTTCAGAGCGCTGTCAGTACGGCCGTCCTGTCAGACTGATTGGCGTCTGCCTCGATCGACGCGTTTTACCTAGATTCTGATTGACCCCGCGAGCCTCCCCTTCATTCCCTCATTTTCGCCTTCTCACTCTCTCTCTTCGCCCTCTCCGCTCTCTCCGCCCTCCTTCCTCCCTTCCCTTCCTCTCCTTCCTCTTCCATCACTCCATAGCCCCCTTACCTCTCACCTCTACCTCCACCACCCCCTTCGCGGCGTTCCATTCTCCGGACGGCGGCCGACGTCCCGGCGGAGTGGCGGCGTCCTCGAGGGTACCGGCGGCGGTCTGCGGTGCGGCGGGTCGGCGGCGAGGAGCTTGGAGGAGTTCAAGAACCGGTAGGGAGACGAACCTTGCATGTGTTGCTCGTGTCTTCCTTGGCATGACATGACGTGTTTGGGCTAGATTGAGCATGTTTAGGGGGTTTCCTTGTGGGAATGGCTGTGCTTGTGATCGTGGATTCGTAGCATACTTGTGGTGGTTGAATTCCTCTTCCTCCCCTTCTTGTTTTGGGGTTTTTTTCGGGGTGTTTGGGGTTAAGGGAGAAACCCTCGGTTCGAACCAGGGAACCAGGTTTCTAGCGCTAAACGGCGTCGTGCCTGGTCGACGCCTTTTAGAAGGACGTCAGGGCAGTACGACGCCTTTTAGGGGCAGAAACCTCCCTGTTCGAGGTTTCACAAATAGGGGTTCTGGCGCTAAATGACGTCATGGATGGATGACGCCTTTTCGAAAGGACGTCGGGCCATCATGACGCCATTTAGGCAGGAAGTCACTCCGAGTGAGGGTATGTAAATCTAGAATTTCGATGTAAATGGCGTCTGTGGACGTGGACGCGTTTTAAAGGACGACTCCCTATGACGACGCGTTTCAAGGAATAATCTGGCTATTAAATGAACTTGTCTGAGGGGCTTGAATGGCGTCGACCTCGGTCGACGCGATTCAAGACAGAACTGTCTAAGTGCTGGTTTTAACATGTGTTTCACTGTTGGGCGGTTCAAATGCATGTTTTACGTTGTACACTGAGATTGAGGACTTCTGCGTGAGTGGAATTACATCATGTTATATGTGTGTATGTGCTTATACAACTGTGGAACGGAATGACTGTGGTTTACGTTTGTCACCATGGACCGATGGGGACAGGGTCATGGTGTCTGTGAGGCATTGTGCCGTACCGGTGGGAGAAGGGGTACATGTTGTGGTTTACCTTTGGCTGAGGGAAGCAGAACCACCTTGAGCCCGTCGGGCCGGAGTAGCTGGTGCGCTATCCGAGGGGTTGCTGTTTGACCTCAGCGGGTCGGGTTTCCCTGTTTGTCGTGGCAGCTTCCGGCGCGTTTCTTGCTGTGGAGCTGGTTGTGGAGTTGTTTTACCCCTGTAGCCACTGGGCCTGATGTGACCTTTGATCAAGGTTACGAGTGGTACCCTTAGCCCTTTGGCCTAACGCAGCCCGGGAGGTTAGGGTTGTGGGTAGTTCCTGTAGCTTCGGCTTGACGGGGGTTCGCCGGTCCCCAGGGCCCTCCTGAAAGAGCTGAGGCCTAGCGTGGAGGCAATCCGGTGGGTAGGACAGTAGTCTAGACTGCTTGTGTGCACACGTAGCTGGGCAGTGGCAGTACACTGGTCCCAGCTAGTCCTAGTTTGGCTCACTGCCTCACCCTACAGTGCCCCGGAACACTGTAGGGGTGGACAGGCGTGAGCAGTGGTGGTAGTGTTGGGAGGCGACGTTTGACTTCGGTCGACAGTGTGGTTCAGTCGCTTTGTGGACTTTGGCTGTGAGACGTGACTCTGTGTTGGGTTCTTCGGGTTGCTTAGAACTGTTCTTGCTACACTGCTTATCGTACGTTTCTTATCAGATTTAGGTGCTGTGTTTACTGCTTTACTTAATTGCCATATATCTCTGTTGTTACACTTGTGGGTGTGTGAGTGGGAGGCAGGGGATCGGATGATCCCTACTGAGTCCAATTCTGGTGTGGCTCACTCCCTGCGGTTTCAGGTGTGGACCTCGCGACGTGTGGTGGCGTGTGGTGCCTTCTTGGTGTGTGGACCAGCAGCTGTCTCAGTTCCGGAGTATGCCCCGATGTTGTTGTACTTTCCTTCTGCCTGTACATATTTAATTTGTTGGACCATGTAATTATTGTTGGACTGTATACGGACATTGTTATCTTCCTTCCTGCGCACTTGTTATACCTTTGTGGTCCATGTGATTGTTATATTTAGCCTTGTTTAGCACTTACTCCTCCAGATGTGTTGTGTGAGATCCGGGTGTGAACCCGTAGTTAATGGGCTGACATCCATTTAGTGATCGGGTCTCCGGTCATAGGATGGCGGGTCGTTATAGATGGTATCAGAGCTCAGTCTGGTCGAGTAGGTGGTAAACTGGGTTAGATATTATAGTCCAACAATAAGTACGAGTCTGTACAGGCGATGGCTGCTGGTGTAGATTCGTAGGTTTTGACGTGTTTTTGTTCGATTTGCGTGTTGTGGGGTAGTGATGGCGCCGAAGAGGAGAGTTCCGTTGGCTCGTGGGTCGAGAGCAGATGGTGGTGGTTCGAGAACAGAAGGACATGGTGTGGATCGATTCATGGAAGCTATGATTGGGGCTATGTCTAGATACCAGCAGGGAGATGGAAGTGAGGGGTCTAATTCCCGAGGTGGCCAATCCATGGTGATGGAGCGGTTCTTGAAGTTGAAGCCCCCTTCTTTCACGGGTCAACCTGTTCCAAATGTGGCAGCTCAGTGGATTAAGGAAGTGGAGAAGACGTTTGATGTTCTAGAATGTGCCGAGAGTGACAAGACCTTGTTGGCAACCTACTTGCTGAAGGGCGATGCTTATGATTGGTGGGTTACCATCAAGGGGTTGATGTTTCCAGATAGGTCTTTGAGAGAGATTCCTTGGGAAGGCTTTGTGAGAGAGTTTAGTGGACAGTACTTTCCGAGGCATGTTCGTAGGGCCAAGGAAAGGGAGTTTATGGAATTGGTACAGGATGGTATGTCAGTTCTAGAATATCAGATGAAATTTGTAGCTCTGGGAAGATTTGCTCCACACATATCTGAGCGTGAGGATCTTAGGACGAAGAAATTCGTGGATGGGCTTCGGCACGATTTGAGGGAGTTTGTGGCAGCCCATTGTTGTAAGGACCTGGCGTCAGCAGTTCGGTGCGCGGCAGCGGTGGAAATGCAGTTTCAACACACGGCAAAGGAATCGGAGCATTCAGCACAGGGGAAGCAGCATAGCAGGGATAGACCAACGGTCTTTTCGTCAGGTGGTTCGAGTTCTTTTGAGGTCGAGTTCCAGGAGGTACCTTATGACGAGGATGAGGATGGTTCGGTTCAGCAGATGCAGACAGAGGTCAGTTGGCAGCAGGAGGCGAGGCGGGACGCTGCAGATCGTTGTCCCCGTTGTAGCAGGTTTCATGGTGACAGGATATGTCCCTTGATCACTGGTAGCTGTTTCGACTGTGGTAGGAAGGGACATCTCGCGAGGAACTGTCCCCAGAAGAATAAGGCAAGTCAGGAGCCAAGTGGTCGGTAGGTGTTAGAGACGTGAGTGGAGTTGCGTCTCTTTGTGGTGGTCCGAGAGGCTGTGCTAGATGAGCACTTTTATCTTGTCTTGTTCAGAGGTGGTTGTGAACTCTTGTGGCACTTGTATGTTTTTGGGTTTGGTGGAGAATCGGTTTTGTAATTTGTGCCTTGCTAGAGTGTGGTTGTTTTTATCTATCAGCTCTTGTCAGAATTGAGAATCTTCGTTAGCTTGGCGTGAATTTGTTTGGCTAATTATGTGGAGCCTTGTGTGTGCGATTGGTGAGATGATTGTCGTAATCGGTGTGTGTCGGCATGTGATGGTTAGCCGAGTTTAGCGTTGGGCGGTTGCTAATTTCGAGGACGAAATTCTTTTAAGGGGGGGAGAATGTAAGGACTGAGGTTTTGGGTTCTGTATTCGGGTCGGGTTCGGGCCGGATCCCCTGGTTTGGACCCTGGAGGGGGTCTTGAGAGTTTAGACTGAATGACGTATGCACTGCTCGACGCCTTTCAAAAGGCGTCAGGGTGTGTGGACGCCATTTAGGTCTGCTTGCTGTTGTGCCACGTGTGCGCCACGTGGGCGGGTTTCGGGCCGCGAGAGTACGGCCCCTGTCACTTCGTCTGAACGGCGTCCAGGTTGGTCGACGCGATTCAGACTGCGACATCTACGATGCCAGGGTACGGCGCTAGAGTGTTGTCAGTACGGCCTGTCTTGTCGTCTGAACGGCGTCCGTGGTGAGCGACGCGTTTCAGAGCGCTGTCAGTACGGCCGTCCTGTCAGACTGATTGGCGTCTGCCTCGATCGACGCGTTTTACCTAGATTCTGATTGACCCCGCGAGCCTCCCCTTCATTCCCTCATTTTCGCCTTCTCACTCTCTCTCTTCGCCCTCTCCGCTCTCTCCGCCCTCCTTCCTCCCTTCCCTTCCTCTCCTTCCTCTTCCATCACTCCATAGCCCCCTTACCTCTCACCTCTACCTCCACCACCCCCTTCGCGGCGTTCCATTCTCCGGACGGCGGCCGACGTCCCGGCGGAGTGGCGGCGTCCTCGAGGGTACCGGCGGCGGTCTGCGGTGCGGCGGGTCGGCGGCGAGGAGCCTGGAGGAGTTCAAAAACCGGTAGGGAGACGAACCTTGCATGTGTTGCTCGTGTCTTCCTTGGCGTGACATGACGTGTTTGGGCTAGATTGAGCATGTTTAGGGGGTTTCCTTGTGGGAATGGCTGTGCTTGTGATCGTGGATTCGTAGCATACTTGTGGTGGTTGAATTCCTCTTCCTCCCCTTCTTGTTTTGGGGTTTTTTTCGGGGTGTTTGGGGTTAAGGGAGAAACCCTCGGTTCGAACCAGGGAACCAGGTTTCTAGCGCTAAACGGCGTCGTGCCTGGTCGACGCCTTTTAGAAGGACGTCAGGGCAGTACGACGCCTTTTAGGGGCAGAAACCTCCCTGTTCGAGGTTTCACAAATAGGGGTTCTGGCGCTAAATGACGTCATGGATGGATGACGCCTTTTCGAAAGGACGTCGGGCCATCATGACGCCATTTAGGCAGGAAATCACTCCGAGTGAGGGTATGTAAATCTGGAATTTCGATGTAAATGGCGTCTGTGGACGTGGACGCGTTTTAAAGGGCGACTCCCTATGACGACGCGTTTCAAGGAATAATCTGGCTATTAAATGAACTTGTCTGAGGGGCTTGAATGGCGTCGACCTCGGTCGACGCGATTCAAGACAGAACTGTCTAAGTGCTGGTTTTAACATGTGTTTCACTGTTGGGCGGTTCAAATGCATGTTTTACGTTGTACACTGAGATTGAGGACTTCTGCGTGAGTGGAATTACATCATGTTATATGTGTGTATGTGCTTATACAACTGTGGAACGGAATGACTGTGGTTTACGTTTGTCACCATGGACCGATGGGGACAGGGTCATGGTGTCTGTGAGGTATTGTGCCGTACCGGTGGGAGAAGGGGTACATGTTGTGGTTTACCTTTGGCTGAGGGAAGCAGAACCACCTTGAGCCCGTCGGGCCGGAGTAGCTGGTGCGCTATCCGAGGGGTTGCTGTTTGACCTCAGCGGGTCGGGTTTCCCTGTTTGTCGTGGCAGCTTCCGGCGCGTTTCTTGCTGTGGAGCTGGTTGTGGAGTTGTTTTACCCCTGTAGCCACTGGGCCTGATGTGACCTTTGATCAAGGTTACGAGTGGTACCCTTAGCCCTTTGGCCTAACGCAGCCCGGGAGGTTAGGGTTGTGGGTAGTTCCTGTAGCTTCGGCTTGACGAGGGTTCGCCGGTCCCCAGGGCCCTCCTGAAAGCGCTGAGGCCTAGCGTGGAGGCAATCCGGTGGGTAGGACAGTAGTCTAGACTGCTTGTGTGCACACGTAGCTGGGCAGTGGCAGTACACTGGTCCCAGCTAGTCCTAGTTTGGCTCACTGCCTCACCCTACAGTGCCCCGGAACACTGTAGGGGTGGACAGGCGTGAGCAGTGGTGGTAGTGTTGGGAGGCGACGTTTGACTTCGGTCGACAGTGTGGTTCAGTCGCTTTGTGGACTTTAGCTGTGAGACGTGACTCTGTGTTGGGTTCTTCGGGTTGCTTAGAACTGTTCTTGCTACACTGCTTATCGTACGTTTCTTATCAGATTTAGGTGTTGTGTTTACTGCTTTACTTAATTGCCATATATCTGTGTTGTTACACTTGTGGGTGTGTGAGTGGGAGGCAGGGGATCGGATGATCCCTACTGAGCCCAATTCTGGTGTGGCTCACTCCCTGCGGTTTCAGGTGTGGACCTCGCGACGTGTGGTGGCGTGTGGTGCCTTCTTGGTGTGCGGACCAGCAGTTGTCTCAGTTCCGGGGTATGCCCCGATGTTGTTGTACTTTCCTTCTGCCTGTACATATTTAATTTGTTGGACCATGTAATTATTGTTGGACTGTATACGGACATTGTTATCTTCCTTCCTGCGCACTTGTTATACCTTTGTGGTCCATGTGATTGTTATATTTAGCCTTGTTTAGCACTTACTCCTCCAGATGTGTTGTGTGAGATCCGGGTGTGAACCCGTAGTTAATGGGCCGACATCCATTTAGTGATCGGGTCTCCGGTCATAGGATGGCGGGTCGTTACAAAGGGCGACCACATTCACTGTAGATTCCTTTATCTATTAGATGACTTAGAGAGTCTAGGGTAGTACGCCTGGGGTGCGGCCCTTCTGGCCCACCTCTTCGCCGATTTGTCTGCGGTCACGCCGGACCGTGAGACCACTGTCAGCGGCTTCTCGCCGTTCCTCCAGGTATTAAGTTATTTATTATTTGTTCATGATATGAAATATGATATGATGCTTTTTCCTAACTTATATGTTCATGAATGCAGGTTTGGAGTTACCACTACTTCCCGCTCGGCAGAGCGCGAATCGCGAGACCCAGCGCTGTCCCGTTGGCCTGCCGTTGGCAGCCGATCGTGGACACGGCTCCTCAGCACCACCAGCTGACGGCCCTCCGCTGTCAGTTTCTCGACTATCCAGAGCTTCTGGTGAGTTCTTAATTTATTCAATTTTATTAAATGCAATCTTTTATTGTTTAAATACAAATTATTTATATGAATGCATCTAATCTATATGCAGGTGATCTGGCGCCCGTACCTTGGTATGGGCGAGGAGGGTCAGCCGTGGGTGACGGCTGGCGGGAGGAGGTTCGGGAGGCAGATGTGGCTGCACTGCCTTAACGAAATCGAACCGCTCCGCCTCCGGCTCGTGATGAGGACACTGGGCCTCCACCAGGAGTGGATCGACGAGGAGGTCCCGGAGGGTGTAGGAAGGAGCATGAGGGGCAAGCAAGCCCTCACTGATTGGCGAGCGAAATTCCCGGAGCAATATGAAGACTGGCATCGCCGGGGTGTCAGAGTGGAGTCACGGGCGGAGAGTAGCGAGGCCTACCTCCAGCAGTACCGGGCCCATTACGCCGATCAGCTTCGGCTCCTCCGATCACTCGATGTAAGTATGCATTTATGCGTCTTCAATTTTATTATTATCTTGATTTATATTTGTGAGTGAATGTGTGTATGTGTGACATACAGGATGCACGTGATGCGGTCATCATTGACCTCCGGGCCTGCCTACATGATGCGGAGGCCCAGCTAGAACAAGTCCAGAAAGAGTTGTTTGACCTGGTATGTATGAATGAATATGAATGATTGTTTTTAATTAATTAATTGTTCTGACGATTGACGCTGACGGTTGTCTTTTGGTGCAGCGAGCCGTCTACACCCAGGCGGCTCCCTCCTCCTTTGGGGCTTCGTCTTCTTCCTCTTCGGCCTATGATGCGGCTCTGGCTGACCTCCAGAGCCAGCTCGCCTCCGCCATTCATCGAGCTTCTCTTGCGGAGGAGGACCGGGCTGCTCGGGTAAGTTCTTCGACTTTTCGAATTTTAATTTTGATTACTTAATTGATTGCCTTGAGCTAACAAAATCTTCTTCTGCAGGTTGCTGAGCTTCAGGAAGCCCTTCAGAGGGCTGAAGCGGAGCTGGAGCGTTCTCGTGCTACAGCTGCTCGTGCTGAGGCTGATGCGGCGCGGATCCGAGCTTTGGAGGAGCAGGTGGCCCGACTCTCGACTGGAGATCTTGCGCGCCTCCAGATTCGCCTGGAGGTCGTAACCGAGGAGAGAGATCGCGACTGCCTTCGACTGGAGAGTCTTCAGGGTCGGCTGTCAGTTGCAGAGCATGAGCGCAAGATGGTGGAGGAGAGGTATCAACGAGCTCGACAGCGTGCCCATGAGCGTGGTTTGACCAGTGCTTTCACGGCCAGTGTCGCCATGTCTTCTGGCCAGGCAGGGCTGAGCGCGATGGGACCACCTCCACTTCCCAGCCGAGGACCAGCACCGGATGCACCCGGCGAGGCCCAGAGCCAGCTTGATGAGGGCGGAGGGGAGAGCCAGCCTTGAGGGCTTATGTATCTTCTTTTCTTTTCATGTATCATGTACAAAAACACTTTTTGATGATATAGATGAAACTTTTGGCTCCAACCTTGTGTTCCTATGTTTGTCTTGTATCCTGTGCATTACTTAACAAACAGGTTAAGTATCTATTTAGGCTTAGCCCCTTGCCTGACCAAATAAATGGCCAATTAATTTTTCCTTCAATAAATGGTCAAGGGGCATGGCCTTTATTAACAAAGGTAATCAAACTATAAGCAAACTTAAGCAAAATGCAAGCAAACAGATGCTTACTGAAAATAAAAGAAATGAAACATACTGAGTGCAACAAGCATATGCTAATTGAGATATTTTTGTTGTTTTGAAATATTCATTTTTGTTTGGGTTTTGAAATATATGCTTTTTTTGATTTTGACATATGTATTTTTTTGGATTTTAGACATATGTATTTTTTTGGATTTTTGACATGTATTTTTTATTTATTTTTGACATATGTATTTTTTTTGGAATTTTTGACCAAAAGATCAGCATGGTACTTAGATCAAAAGATCATATTCATTTATTAACTTAATTTCCATATTGTTCTTTAACAACTTAACTTAAAACCCATCGTGTTTGAATTTGTGTTTCCATTCGTGATCCCATTTGATGATTTGATCCTTAGTCAATCTAAGCCATTCCTTAAGTTTGGAGTACACCTCTTTACAAGGAAAAGATGAATAAGTTTAGAAAGCCCATGAGAAGGTTCCGGAGACTTAAAAAGATGTTCCTTTCCTACCCTAATATCCGTTGGGGTTCGGTCATTTCATTCCGGGGTATTTATCGACCTTGCGTTCCCTTTCATTTCATTTCATTGGCCTTGATGTAACGTTCGTAACGTGATGGCCTTTCGATTTGACATTTGGATTTTGCCCTTTTGCTTTTGTTTTTTCTATTCTTTTCTTTTTTTTTCTTTGGGACGGATCTCCCCCTTTTTTTTTATGACGGCCTCCTACTAAGATGGTGGGTATTCTTGGTAGTCTATTCTAAGCCTCGTTCCGACATCATGGGCCGAGTATAAAACAGAATTTTTTGCTTTAAAATGAATGATTTGTACTTTACCCTTTCGGTCAAGCTTCGGTATTCTTTAGGACTTGGCATCTCTTGTTACTCACGAATCAAACGTGTCAGTGTGTGTAGTAATGTATTTGAAGTTAAGTTATCCAGACTAAAAAAGAAATTCGAGTTTATAAACTTTCTGATTCCACTGGTCTTTGTACCATACTGATCGACTCTTTAACCTAAGGGTAGTATTTCTTAAGATGTAAACCTTTCCAGGGATGATTTAGCTCTTCTCCTTCTGCATTAACAAGACGATAAGCATTACCAGGAAAAGCGTGCGATACAACATAAGGTCCTTCCCAGTTGGGTTGGAGCTTAGAACGCAGACCACCAGGTTTTACAAAAATCCTTTTGACGATCATTTCACCGACTTTGAACTTACGTTCAATGACTTTCTTTTGATAAAAACGTGCTAGTCTGTTTTGATAAACTTTTGCATGATTAGCAGCTGACCATCTTTTCTCGTCTAAAAGTTCCAATTGAGTAAGGAGTGCTGAACGATGTTCATCAATGGAAAATTCTTTATTCAATTGTACTCTTAATGACGGTATAAGGACCTTATATGGAACTACCGCCTCCATTCCAAATGTTAAGGAATAAGGAGTTTGCCCAGTAGGCGTGCGGATTGAAGTTCGGTAGGCCCATAGAGCCTCAACTAATTTTTCTGGTCAGTCTGCAAATTTATTAGATTTGCACGTCTTTTTGATAATTTTTATCAAAGTCTTATTTGTTGCCTCTGCTTGGCCATTGCCTTGCGGATAATAAGGAGACGAATGATGCAATGCAATTTTATACTTGTTGCAGAGGTCTTTCAATTCTTGTGACACGAACTGTGCTCCATTGTCGGTGACGATGGTGCTTGGAATTCCAAATCGGGTGATGATGTTCTTCATGATGAACTTGCAGACGGTTGATGCTTTGATCTCCACGTACGCTTCAGCTTCTGCCCACTTGGTGAAGTATTCCGTTGCCGTGAGAATGAAAGATTTTTACTTGATGCCGGAATCTGGATTACCAAGGGGTCCAATAATGTCGAAAGCCCACATGGAGAAAGGCCATGGGGAGGAAACAGGATGGAGTGAAGATGCAGGAGAATGAATTTTGTCGGCGTGAAGTTAACACTTAGCACACCTACGGACATATCCTACACAGTCTTCTTCCATGGTTGGCCAATAAAATCCTTGTCTAAGGATCTTCTTTGCTAGCATCTGTCCGTTGACATGGCCACCACAAACTCCACTATGAGCTCCTTCCATAACCTTCCAAAGCTCATCTTCGTCTAGACATCTCAGAAGAACTCCATCAAAACCTCTCTTGTATAGTGCTCCTCCAACTAGGGTGTATCGTTGAGCAATTCTCCTGATAGCTCTCTTCTCCTCAGTTGTAGCTTCCTCAGGATATGATTGATCTTCATAATATTTTGCAATTTCATAATACCATGGCTTCTGTTAATCATCCATCTCTTCCAACAGCTCCATTAACATAATTTCTCTCTTTTCAATGATATCTTCGTCTCTGACTTTCTTCAGCAACTTCTCCTTAGTTCTAAGAAATGAAGGGTCTTTCACGGCAGGTGAAAGACGCCTATGAACTATGATTGATTCGGATTGCTTGCTGATTGGAAAATTAAGATAAGAGGTCAATGAAGCTAGAGCGTCAGCTAAGATGTTTTGATTCCTAGGGACATGGACAAAGATCAATTTCATGAAAAGCTTTGAATAAGCAGAAGTAAGTTCTTGATAAGGCTTGAGCTTGGGATCAAGAGTTCGATACTTGGTCAGCACTTGGCGAAGAATTAGTTGGCTATCACCCACAATCCTGAGTTTGGTGGTACCATGAAAATGAGCAGCCTCGAGGCCAGCAAGAAGTGCCTCGTATTCAGCTATATTGTTGGTGACTGGAAAATCAAGTTGAAAGGCTTGTGGAATGGTGACACCTTCAGGTGATAACAGAACAATACCGATCCCCTTTCCATGAGAATTCAGAGCTCCGTCAAAATGCAGAGTCCATATATCATCTCTGATTTGATTTACGGACATCAGTTCCTCATCCGGAAACTCTGATCGCACTGGATCAAATCGAGGAAAGGGATGATGAGCGAGATGTTCTGCTATGGCATAGCCCTTGATCGCTTTCTGCTGAATATAAATGATATCGAATTGAGATAGAAAGCTTTGCCATCGCGCTAACCTATCAGTAAGAACAGATTTCTCCAGAAGGAATTTAATCGGATTCATCCTAGCGATGAGATGGACTTCATGGGCCAGAAAATAATGCTTTAATTTCTGAACAACCCAAACCAATGCTGCACATGTTTTCTCCATCGCTGTATATCTCTGTTCAGCAGGGTTGAGAAGTTTAGAGAGATAGTAGGCTGCCCTCTCTTTTCCTTCTTCATCCTCTTGTGCTAGGACAGCCCCCACTACATCATCCAGGACTGAAATGTAAACTATCAATGGTTTGCCTGGAGATGGTGGTCTCAAAACAGGAGGACTTGCTAAATAGTTCTTTAATCCATCGAATGCCTCTTGACACTTATCGTCCCAATCAAATTTGACTCCCGGTTTGGTAAGCTCGTAAAACGGCTTACACCTTTGTGAGTGCTGGGAGACAAAGCGGCGAATAAATTGTAACCTCCTGATTAATCCTCTTAACTCCTTCAAGTTTTTGGGAGGAGGCATTTCTCTAATACCCTTCGCCTTATTGGGATCGATCTCAATTCCCCGTTTGCTGACGATAAATCCAAGCAATTTTCCTGAAGATACCCCGAATACACATTTCTTGGGGTTCATCTTTAACTGATATTCTCTCGATCTCTCTAATACCCTTGCCAAAACTTTGGCGTGCTCAGCCTTTGTCTTAGATTTAACCAATAAATCATCCACATACACTTCTAGATCTATATGCATCATGTCATGAAATATTGCCATCATAGCCCTCTGATAAGTGGCTCCAGCATTCTTTAATCCAAATGGCATGACGACATAACAGTATGTTCCCCAAGGTGTAGTGAATGACGTTTTTTCTTGATCTTCTTCTGCCAGCTTAATCTGATTGTATCCTGAAAATCCGTCCATAAACAATAAAGTTTCATAGCCAGCGGTATTATCAATGAGTACATCAATATGAGGCAATGGAAAATCATCTTTAGGACACGCCCGGTTCAGATCGCGGAAGTCAATGCAAATTCTGACCTTCCCGTCCTTCTTCATAACCAGGACTATGTTAGCCACCCATTATGGATAAAGGACAACTCTAATAAACTTGGCTTTATGCAATTTGTCGACCTCTTCCTTCATCTTTAGAGCCATTTGTGGGTGGAATCGCCTTAATTTCTGCTTGACCGGGCTAGCTCCATCCTTTAATGTCAACCTGTGTTCAACTAAAGACGAGTCTAACCCCGGCATATCTTCATAACTCCAGGCGAAAGTGTCCTTATAGTCCTTAAGTACTTGTAACATTGCCTTCTCATCCTCTGTAGAAAGATTTTTGCTGACGAGGACAACCTTAGGTTCGTCTTCAGTCCCTAAGTTGATTTCTTTGGTGGGCTCTTCTACGGCAGCTGAGGGTTCATCAAATCTCTTCACTCCACTGGCATATGCCTCAGCTGCGTCCTCGTCATCTTCCTCATTTTCAATAATGGGGTCATTTTCATGCACTAACTCATATACCCCATACCCATCATTGACTGACTCATCATTCATGCAATCTTCTGGCATCTGAATTGGATTTTCTAAAAGCTGAGGGATCAAAGAACAAGAAAAGCATCTATCAGCTAAGTCCTGAAGGTATCTATCTGGAATTCGCCTACCCTTAGGCTTCCTAACCTTCCTAACCTGACTAACCTGCCTAAAACTAGACTGTCTAACTTCACTAAACTCCCTATTATAACCTAATGAAGATGAAGCAGGATGGAAATCCTGGGATACAAGTGGAAATACAAGAGAATCCTCCCGAGGGGAGGGACATAGTAGATTTAAGAGAGAATCTTGACCGAAGGACCCGCGCGACGGGGTGCAATCGGACAAGTAAGATGTTTCCTCGATAAGGATCTGAAAAGAATTTGTTGTAAAATTGGCGTTTTTTTTTTGATATCAGAGGAATTAAACATGAAACAGGAATGAATACAGATAGAAGGAGAATCATATGGAGGAAGTGGCACCAAGGCCAGAGGGTTGGGGGGATCATATAGCAATATGTCCCAGATCAAATCATACATCCTCTCTAGATCGAGAGGAGGTTGTGGAATAAGGTCCCGAGGGGACAGAGTAATCATAACGGGCGGAGCCCGTGGAATATCTTCAATAATGACCCGCGACCAAGTCGGGGTCAAGAGCAGTGTGCGAAATAGAGTATGGAGCATGAAGACATGTGAAGGATATGTCCCCCTCCAGAGCAGATCTGTAGTGTAACCAGCTTCATAGGGGTCATCTGGATCCCCTTCGTCGGTCTCTTCAGACAGCAATATCCGCTTATCAAAGATGGTACCAGGGCTTTCAATCAGCTCATCAATCTGCGGCGGCCACTTGGGTTCTGCAGGATCTAGGAATAATCTGTTCAGTGCAATGTAAAGGTCTCTCAGATCGAACCACCTGTACCATTCGCATTCAGGATCATGAAATTTTCTCCTTTTTATAGGCCGCAAAGCCTCCAAGGATTGGTACATAAGTAGTTCTGAGCAATGCCTGGCCAAGTCCCTCCCATATATGTCATTGAAGTCAAAACACGAAGTAATGACCACCGTGTTGTCGTGGCTAAGTATGGGCCCCCTTACAAAGTGTGTATACAGGGTCCATGTTAGGGGATCTCGGCCTTCCTTGGGTGGTGTAGACATTGTCTCCCAGATTTTTCGACCTTCTTCAATCTCTGCCAGATCTTGCTTCAGTCTTCTTGGCTTATAGCCCAGACTACTTCCAAGTGCTGCTCGATGATCTTTAACAGGAGTGGTCCTGCCTTGCAACTGTGTGCCCAGACCTTTCCTAGGCTTATAGCCGTTCTTCATCATAATTCTCCATCCTGGGGTACTCATGCACTTCCCCCTTTTTATGGCATCTAACGGGTATGGAGAAATAGTGGTGGCTTTTAGAGGATCAGCTACTGGATGGTAGACCTGTAATACCGACAGAAAGGGTTGCCGCCCAGGTAAAGCAGTAGACTTAACATTCAAGGTATGAGCAGCAGCAAGGATCGGCATGCTCGTCACTTTAATAATTCGTCCTTTGAAAGGGAATTTGAGGCATTGGTGATTCGTAGAGGGAATCGCCTCAAGAGTTTTAATATAAGGACGACCCAAAATGACATTTATAGAAGGGTCGATTTCTAAGATGTGAAATTCGACCTCTGTATGACTTACAGGGCCTAGCTCCACCTTCAAATAAACCATTCCCAGAGGAGAATGGGTAGAATTGTCATATGCTGTCACAGAGATGGGGCTAGGCAGCCATTTTTCTTTGGGCACACCGCACAGCTCTAGGGTCTTCGGAGGTAAAACATTGATCGAGGCCCCTGTGTCAACCAGGCATGCATCCACGGCCTTCTTGCAGATGTTGACCGTGATGCTCAAAGCCATGCTTCTGGCTGCTGGCGGTGCTAGTTCCGATGTATGAAATGTAATGGAGGGCTGATCCCCCTGAGGAACTAGTAGTGCTGCAATTTTTTCTACCGGCACGTCCTCGTTGACCATCACCTTCTGTAGATATTCCATCAAGGCTTCTTGGTAACTCTTTGATCTCTTGATTAGTTCAAGTACGGTGTCCGATCCAAATGTTTCAACAAATCATATTGAGTGCCTGGTGCACTCTCTTCATTATGGGCTTCCTCAGTCGGCTGTGATGGGCCGTCTCTAACTGTGGATTGAGGAAAGACTTTGTTGAAAATCCTTCCACTTTGGAGCGCATGTTCCTCAACCGTGGAGGATCCGGGTGACACCTTAAGTACCGCAGGGTTGGATGGTGCGGATGATGTAGGTGATGGCATTGGGTTGGGTGGTGATGGCGTGGTGTTAGGTGGTGATGGCGTGGTGCGGATTAAAGGCCTAGATGGTTGGATGGTGGATGGGTAAGTGGTTGGTGAAGTGGGGAATGGGACGCGTAATAGCGGTCTGGATGGTTGAATGGTGTTTGGGTAAGCAGTAGTGGTAGCGGGTGAAGTAGGAAATGGTACGCGTAATAACGGTCTGGATGGTAGGAGGGGCGCATAGTTGGTTTGCGGTGGGTTATATGATGGAGGCGTAGGAGTGTGGGGCGTAATGGGCTTAAGGAAGGCGGGTGGTGGTAATGGGTTATTGGTGGCAGGTGTCGGTAGAGGGGTGATGGTAATGGATTGTGGCCTGGGTATGTGGAGGGTACGGCGTGGCGGTCGTTCTGCGGTACTTGGAATATGACCCGTCGAATAGAGAGAGGAAGAGTCCTCTATTCTCCACTGTTGCCCACGGTCAACCTCAGACTGGCTGTTTGTCAAGATAGGGGAAACTTGGTTTTGGTTCTGATGCTCTGGGAGTGGATTCTGCACTATGCCCATGTTGGGTGGTGGTGCTGCTTGTGCTGGTGGTCTTGCCTGCTACTGCTGCTGCTGTGGTCTTCTCGCCTTCAGGGCTAATATATACTTTTTCATCTCCTCCCAGTCTATGCCGCCCTGCTCGTTGAGATCATGAATATAATCTCTGAATTGGAAGCAGGTGTCGATGGTATGCCCAGGTTGCCTATGGAAGTAGCAATACCTGGACGTGTCGGCATTTTGAGGCCAGACGGCCTTTTCCCTTGGCAAAACTAAGGCATTAGCTGCCATTAGAGCACTGAAGATATCTGCCAAGGATTCTGGGAGGGCCGGGTATTCTGCCCTTTTAGGGCCTGGAGGTCTTCTCTGCTGATTATAGTCAGCAGGAGGAGGGACATTATGGTATGCCGGCGGTGCGCGCGGCTGATATTGTTGCTGCTGTTGCTGATATTGCTGTTGTTGGGGTTGCTGGTACTGTTGTTGCCGTTGCGGCGGCTGCTGTAGCTGTTGCTGGTGCTGGTTCTGGTTCGGCTGCTGGGGCCGCTGATACTGTTGCTGATAATGGGGGTTCTGCTGCTGCTTGTACCCCTGTTGGTTCGGCTGCAGTGGCCTCTTGTACTGCTGCTGGTTCCTCACGAACTGGGGCGAATTATTATTCATGCTACTAACTTGCTCGTGAGAGAGCGTGCCCTCAGTAGTCGGACCTGTGCTAGGAGAGTTTGGCACTGCAGGCTTCCGAGGTGGAGGCCTGCTAGGTCTGTGAGGATCAAAGACGCTAGAGAACGTAGCGTCCTTGAAGGCATTCTGGCAGTACCGTGCTCTTTCATAGAGCTCTGCCATGTTGATCAGATTGTTCAGGGAGAGAACTAACTTGAATTGGGGCGTGGCGTTGGAAATTAACATCTTCACTTGCTCGGACTCGGACAAGTGATCTTTCACCTTTTCAGCCAGGCCCCGCCACCTGTCAGCAAAACTGACAAACTCCTTATCAGGTTTCATCTTTTTTGCAATGAGGTCAGTGATGGACAAGGAGGGTGCAACTCTGTCCTGGTATCGTTGGATAAATTTGCGTGAAACGATACCGTAATCCTCTACTTCGGAGCGTTCCAGAGAAAAGAACCACTCGAGGGCTGGTCCCTCTAGAGACCACCTGAACAAAAAGGCCAACGACCTCTTGTCGTTCTGCCAAAAAGAGGATTCGTACATAAACTCCTTCAGATGTGTGAAGGGGTTACCAGTACCGTTGTACTTCCAGTACACTGGCATCTCAGAGGGTGGTAGGTGGAATACTGGCAGGCTCGGCAAATTGATCTCTGGCGCAGCTTTAACCCCCATCATCTTCTGGAGGTTGTTGAATTGCTCATCCATACGCTCCATTTTGTCCAGCAACGCTTGCGTGGTCAGATCTGCCTGGGGAGGAGGAGGAGGCGGAGGTACTTGATAGGCCTGCTGCCTAGAGTACGTTGGACAGGGAGGACAGTAAAGAGGAGGTCCGGCAGAGCTTCCGCCATGCCCGAGGGCATTTTGATAAGCAGGCGTTTGCGGTCGAGCCGGTTGCCTAGAGGATGAAAGCTGCGGCCCAGCTGGCCGAGAAGTGACATGAAGGCCTTCCATGGCCTGATGGATGTAAGGAGGGTGAAGAGGAGGTTGTTGAGTAACAACAGGGGGAGCCACAGGATTCGGCTTAGCAGGCTGCATGGGTGCCATCCCCTTTAGAACAGACTAGATCGCCTCGAACTGCTGAGGGTCCAGACGGGAGGCAACAACTCCCAAAGCGTTGACGAGATCCACAGGATCAGAGGATGAGGGATCATTCTGATTCATGTCCCCCTCAAGATTGGGATTAGGAATCGCATATTCATGCGGGGGAAGATCAGGATATCGATCATGGGGATGAAAGAGGGGTGTCCGGACATTCCCATCTTGTCGATAGGGAATGGGGGCAGAATTACGGGAGGCATCAGCATCTCTCCCGTTCTCATAGTTGTAGTCCGAATCGCGAGGGGCATTAGCATCTCCCTCGTAGTTGATGATGGCGTCTTGAGCCCTACTCAAGTCCCTGCCTGATCGTAGCAGCATGATGTTAGATTCCCTTTTTCAAAGATTTGACAAACAAGTTGCACAGAGATTAATCAAACAAGTGGATGCTTAACGTGATTTTAAGGTTCCTTGTTGAGTTATTTGAATTGGATTAAACCACAAATTCGCTCAGGGAAAGGATCCTTGTTTCAGTTCAATTTCCACCGTTATTCTCTAGAGCTTTCTCTCACAACGCTTTTGGAATCTAGCCGGGACTTCAATTGGTACAGTCAACCCGATGATCAAGGAGGAATACCTTGATTTTGGGGACTTATGGAGGCCTTAACGTCAACTTCTCTAGTCTGATCAAGGGACCAACCCAATCAGAGAGAGTTGCTGACGTCAAGTAGTGTGTTCCTAAGAAAAGGAGGGTATTAGCCTCAATGCGTATGTCCTACGGCCTGGATGGCCTCTAATGCTTAATAATAATGGGTAGCTAGCACTCAAGCCACAAAAATCTGAGAACTGAAAAATAACTAAGAAACTGTCTGAATTGCGTCGATGGTAGTCGACGCTATTCAAAACAGAACCTTAATTTTTTCGCAGAAACAGATGCAGACAGCAGAGAAAATATGAAGACTGAAAGGCGTCTGGGTGTATTGACGCGGTTTGAAACGCGTCAGTGCTCCTAGACGCTTTTCAGTTCACAGAAACAGTTTTGCAGGAGGATTTTCTGGGTTGAATCCTCCTCAAACAGGATAAAAGCAGTAAATAATCAACTCATGCAGATGTTTTTAGTTCCAGATTTTAACAGGATGATTTACTAACTAAACAACTAGAAAATCAATCAATCACACATCATTTTCATCACAAAAACAGCTTTTTTTTAAACTAATCAAGAGGAGGGCAAGATCTTGTTACTGGGGTGTGCACGTGGTGCACGAGGGAAATTAACTAAACTAAAACACTCACCAATTGGTGAGGACGTGTCGAGAGACACAAATGGTCCGTGGGTGCCCGATTGATGATATCAAGAACAAAAAACTAAAAGATGGCGAGACCAAGTCCCACCGTGATCGCCAAAAAAGTTGTAGGTGTTTAGAATGACAGTGTGATTAACATGAAAAATCTATGTTGTTTAGGTGCAAAATAAACCTATTAAAAACAGAAACTACGTGAAGTGATCGCCAGAAACTTTTGACTAAAAAGTTTCAAAAGAAGTTTTGATCGCCTACCTGTTTAAATGCGGAAGATATTGAGTCTTTGATTCCCCTCCTTCAGCCGGCTGAAGAAAGATAGCCCTTTCTTTGTTCTTTGTTCTTTGTTCTTGCTGTTGAATTTGGAGTTGAAGTTGAAGATCGTCCAGAGATTCTTGTGACTTTGTGCTTGATTTACTCCTTTTGATTCTCTTGTTGTTGAGTGCAACAGAAATAGAGAGAAAAGGAATGAAGAAAACAATGATGAGAACTTTAAGCAAAAGCAGTATCTATTCTAATCATAATGTTAAACATGCAATTAAACAGCAAACTTACTTGTTGAGTGGCTTTTGAAACCCCTTTATCAAATAGGTTTTGAAAAGAATGAATGTGTTGTGTGTGTGTTGCATGGAATGAATGATGAAGAATGTAGAACTAAATGAAATGAATGCAGAAAATAAAGACTTATGCCCAATGGTTGAATTCTTGAATGGATGAAGAATCTTGAAAGGACGCCGACTTCTGGAAATGGCAGCGCTTCGGCGTTCCGACGTTGTTGCTTCGATCTTCAACTCGCTATTGCTCAATGAACTCAAGATTACACTTAACTTTTTACTCTTCAAGATGTAAGGTATTTATAGGTTTTTTCTGCGTCTGCAGATTTACATGGAAAAATCTAAGATTTATCCATCTTAACCAACAGATAAATACAGATTAATTCATCTTTATCTGTAATTATCTAAAACGCGTCCACCATGGCTGACGCCTTTCAGATTAATGAAGATAAAGATAAACATCCGGAAAACTTATCTTTATCTGTATTAGCTAAACCGCGTCTACATGTATAGACGTCTTTTACACTAATTAAGAAAAGGATAAACATCCGGAAGAGAAGTAGAAATAGCTTCGGAAACCTAAAACGCGTCGTGCTTGACAGACGCCTTTTAACTAATTAATCAACTGATTAAAATTCAAATTTAAACGTTAAAATAAGATAAACTCTAAATGGCGTCCGCACATGTAGACGTCTTTCAGACCTCTTCATATTTTAACTGAAATTTGAGTTAAAATCAATTTAATTGATTAACTTAAACATGTCTGTTAAACCCGACACTCAAAAAGATCAATAAAAATTAATCAATGATTAAATATCAGACCATTCTGAGGTATTATTATATGATATGAAATTTACTCAAAATGACGTCAAAATTAACGTGTCTACACTCTCTGACTGGCCAAAAGTGCTGGCAGCTTCCTCAGATGCCTTGACTGGCGAAGAAGCAGGGGAATCAAAAAATCCCTCAGATCATAGAGAAGTAGAAACCCCACTAGCTAGGGAAGAAGTAGAAGCTCTATGGTCCAAGAAGTGGACCTAGAGGAGGAAGACCCCGTGGGGGAAGAAGGTGACTCTCCGGTGCAGGAAGTAGAACTAGTGGCGGACTTAGCAACAGAAATCCCCAAGATCCACGAAGAAAAATCCTCTAACGAGGGTGAAGGAATGGTGGTGCGAGAGGACCTTGAAACTAGGATAAACAATGAAGAAGAAGAAGGAGCCAGGGCGAACTCACTGGACGAGCTTGACACTGACAGGACCCTGGTGAGGCTCCTCTTCTCTGACCTCGACAAGGAAAAATGAAGATGTAGGAGATCACCGCAGGAGAAAGAAGCTAGGGTTCCTTTAGCCTCGTATATATATAGGGGAGGAATTAGGGTTTTCAACCCCCCATAAGTTGAGAAGCTCGAGAGGTGCCAAAAGCTCCTGCCATCATGACTGAGAAGATGCACAGTAGGAAGCGAAGGGATGCATAGCACCACGATGACTCGAAAAATCATCTCAGCCCACTCCCCCTCATCCATGCACGTCTACGACTATACGTAGACAGCAAGTACACACCGTGTCGTTCGAGGCGGCAGAGGGACGAGAGGGCATCACCCCTTCCATAAATGGATGTCCTCCTGCCGTACAGCTGGCGCTTCAATTCCAATTCCTACCAACCCTACAACATGCCTTTTTTGGGGCCACACGCCTCATGTAATTCTCATATACATAGACAGCAGACCTGGGAATGAGGGGCCAGTGACAAAGGGGAATTGAGCCCCAGCCCAATTAGGCCCAATTGGAAATGGCCCAGGGGACCTGCAACCCACTTGGCGACAAGTGGTGCCTATCAAGCAAGCAAAAGGCAATGAGGCCAAGAGGACCCGATCCCTGAGAGAGGTTGACCCATCAAGAAGGTCACCCCCGAGAAGTGTCTCCCCCGAGAGAGTCACCCTAGAAGGATCACTCTCGAGAGGGGTCATCTCCGACAGAAGTAGCCAACCCCCATAGTGTACCCGACTTCCCGAGAGGCCCAGGCTCTCGAGAAAGGGCGATGCTCCCTAATGAGCAAGGCTATGGCCTCCCAGGGCCTAATACCGAGATCCTGACTTCCCAAGAGGGATGGGGTTCTCGAATGATTCAAACTCCCTCTTTCTTGCCTAAAAGCAAGACTCGTGATTTCCCGCCTAAAAGCAGGACTCGTGATCAAAGCATGGTAATTGACCAATTGAGGCAAGGCCCCATGATCCCTACTGGAGATGGAGAGAGAGGATCATGTATCCCAGCCTGAAGGCGCATGATCACCTCAATTAAGGGGGCCAGATTGTGGGCCATCCGAAAGCCATTATAGAACCACCCTCTAGTGGCTCATCCCAAAGGAGGTATCTGTACACCAACCTCCCTCTAGAATAAGGTACGCTTTGATGCACACTTACACCTATGAAAACCCTAGCCACCCAGTCTCCTTCTACAAAAGGATTGACTTAGGCATCGGAGGGTCTTTCCCCCACCTAAGACGGGGACCCCATGATTGCCTCTCTTCCTCTTGCAGGTCTTTGCACCAACGCGTCTTCCTCCTCAAACAAATTCTATCGTGATGAGTAGTCAGAGATTGGATTGGACGGTCCTCAACGTCGAACCAACTTCTGGACGCTACAATCGTGTTTGGCAAAAACCTTACAATTTTAAAAAATTGTGATGACATGTTTGGTAATACCTTTAAATTAGATAGTAGAACCTTTAAAATAATTAGAAATATAAAATATAAAAAGTATATGAAACAAAATAAAAGAATACAAGTGCCATATATTTTCTAACTCATTATACAATCACGACAAGGATTAAAAATGAACTAACAATTACATCAATTAACAATAAAGTTTTCTAGTTCATTATACAACAACAAAATACTAAAAACTATTAACGGCCATGCCAATTAGCATAATCCTCCCACATTTGTATGCTTTCCTCTAAAAAGAGAAATAGTGTGTGGTATCAACTCTTCTACTTTACTCTGTGACAGAGCTTCCTCTGGCAGCTCAATTGCATTAGTTTATGTAAAGTAGGCATTTTGTTTCTCAACAAAGTCCCATGGAAGTCCAACTTGGCATTTGTTGATGCCCTTAGACATCATCCACTACAAGAGATGTAGGATATGTATACGGATAGATGTAGGCGGCTTCAATAATTGTCTATAAAAAGAGTATTTGTAGATGGCCAAGATATAGTCATCTACATATGTGTCATATGTAGACAACTATAATTAGTTGTGTACGCATATAACATATGTAGATGGCTCGAAATTATCTCCCTCTACGAATGTGCAATATGTACACGGTTGAAATTTAGTCGTCTACATATGCATAGTCGACATATATAGATGGCTCTGAAGCCACCTACAAAAACTTGACCTAAAATTTGATCTCCCCACTTTGAGTAATATTTGGTTCACACGCGGTGGTGTACAAATTCAACGTTTTCAGCGTGCACAACAAATGGCGTACGTCATATGGTGTCGACTTGGACGTGGAGGGAGAGGGATACCGGTAATGCCTATTCCACTTTTACCCATCAGTTCCCTCCTACCCTCCTCTCATCCTAGCAGACGAATCGCCACGTCATATGTGTGTGTAGCTGCAAATATGTGTATACTGAGTACCCATATGTTTGTAAAAACTAGTCATATATGTGTGCAAGTGTATATGTGTATGTGCCAAGTATTCATATGTTTGTAAGAAATAGTCATGTGTGTGCATCTACAAATATGTGTGTGTTGAGTATCATGTGTTTGTGAATATTTAGATGTTCGTGAAAACTATTGTCTGTGTGGTTTATTTTTAAAAAAAAAAATCACTAAAAAAGTCATGTAAATGTTTCGCAGGTGTCCTTAATTGCTTAATAGTTTATTTGCATATTGTGGCACTATAGAAACAATCTCAAAGAAGGGCAACATAAATTGGAACTTTAGCCAAAAAGACATGCCACTTTTCAAGGCACAACTTGCAATTGACCTCTTACGACGTATAGTGATTATGACTATGTGGTCAACTCTATATATGTGGAGCTTGTGCTACTAAGGCATATGTCTATGCAGTTGTGTATATGTGTGAGCAAGTATATAAATGCAATCGTGCTACTTATGTTTGTGATAAGTAGACATACGTTTGTAGTTAATAGATCAAATGTTAGTGATACTTAGGAATAAGTTTGTGGTAAATGATATATGTTTGTGTTATTTGTGCATATATTTATCTTAAATAAAGATATGTTTGTGCAAATGATGCATATATTTGTGGCAAGTAGTTATATATTCGTAGTAAGTGGACAAATATTTGTAAAGTAAAAATCATATATGTTTGTATGAAGTAGGAATTCATATGCATGTGTGTATAGAAAGTCATATATGTGCCAAATATTCAAATGTTTGTGAAAAATAGGCATATGTGTATGAAGTAGGAAGTCATATATGTGTAAGTATAGGAAGTCATATATGTGCGCTCACATGTTTTAAGAGCAATTTTGACAAATATTAATAAAAAACTCTTTCAAAAGTAAATAAGAGATGCATATTATAAAATTACACTTATTAGTCTCAAGTCCAAAGTTTCATCGATATAGTAATACAGACGTATTGACGATAGTCTTTAGTGCTAAATGTGACATATATGTGACATTATTCACATCTTTTTAAAAAGAAATTGATAAAAAGTTGTAAAAGTATCTTTTTGAAAGTAAATTAAGAATAGATAATGTAAAGTTACACTTGTTAATCTCATGTCCAAAGTGTCATTGACATAGTAATGTAGAAGTATTGACATTAGTCCTTAGTGTTAAATATGATATGTAACATCAATTACGTATTTTAATAGAAAATTTGACAAAAGTTAATAAAAAAATTATTTAAAAGCAAATTAGACATACATAGTATAAGATTACACCTGTCAATCTCATGCCCTAAGTGCAATCGATGTAGTAATGCATACATGTTGACCATGGTCCTTAGTACTAAACGTGACATGTGATATCACTTATATATTTTAAGAGTAATTTTGATAATATATATATATATATATATATCGTTGGAAAGTAAATTAGACATGTATAGTATAAGGTTACACTTGTCAGTCTCATGCCTTAAGTGTCATCGATGTAGTAATGCATACGTGTTGGCGATAGTCCTTAATACTAAACGTGACATATGACATTACTTACATATTTAAGAGCAATTTTGACAAAAATTAATAAAAAAAATATCTTTTGAAAGCAAATTAGACATGCATGATATAAGATTACACTTGTCAGTCTCATGCCCTAAGTGTCATCGATGTAGTAATGTATACACGTTGACGATAGTCCTTAATACTAAAAATGACATGCATGTGACATCACTCTTATATTTTAAGAGTAATAAATAAAAAATAATAAAAAATATCATTATTAAAGAAAATTAGACATGCTTAATATAAAGTTACACTTGTCAGTCTAAGGCCTTAGTGCTACCGATGTATTAATGCATACATGTTGACGATAGTCTTTAGTGCTAAATGTGATATGTGACATCATTTATATATTTTAAGAATAATTTTGATTGAAATTAATAAAAAATATCATTTATGACAAAAATTAAATGATTTTGACATCTCATTTGCTATGATATGTTACTTAAAACATCTCCCTTATATACAACAGGAGAATTCTTCTTGACTAAAGTGGCATGTCCTCCCGGCACCTGCAAAACATTTACTTAGCACACACATATATAACTGCACACATTATATGACTAGTTTTCACAAATATTTGAATACTCAACATATATTTATAGCTGCACACACATGTGAGTAGTTCTCACAAATATGTGGGTACTCAGTATAGACATATTTGCAGCTGCACACTGATCGCTCGAGATTATGTGTCGTTAAGCATATTCAAACATCAATCTTAAAATTCTAATTTCTACATATAATTATTTGAAAAATAGCAAGTTGTGAGATTGAATCGAATCCACTGGGAAATAGATTTTTAAAGTTGAAAACCTTGAGTTTTTAGAGAAAAGACAGAGAAAAAAGAAGAGGGAGCATGATGATTTTATTTGTTAAGAATTGAAATTAACCGGACTTACTATGAACTCACAAAAGGAGCACCCCTAAACGAGCATAATCAGATCATCTACTGAACTAAGACTATTTCTAAAACACTAATTAAAATTAGAATATGAAGTTTGATTAGTGTGAACAAAATAAAAAATAAAAGTTGTAGAACAAAAAGAGGAAAAAAAGATAACTTTTTTCAAAAGAGCTACTGTCATTCATTATTAGAACTATATGAAATTTTACAAAAATATTTAAAATAAAAATTTAATATGACTTTTATAAGGAAGCTTTTACATAAAATATTCAAAATACAATGTAACATGGGGAACTCAAAAACTAGAGAGAGGCGGTAGAGAGAGAAAATTGATGTTTGTAGCCGTCATAGCCCTTTACGCGGATCCTTGATAGCCCTGGACTCCTTCCAGTGGTCAGTTGTAGTGTCTCGAGTCCACCTCTTGTCCTAACAACTGTTGGTTTGAGAGAGATGTAGAGAGAGAGAGAGCGAAAGAGAGAGAGAGAGAACAAAAGCTAGAGAGAGAGGGGGCTGCTACAGTAGCCGCAGGTACTGTAGCAAAGAGAGGGAGAAAGTGAGAGAGAGATATTTAGATGGAAGGGGTGAGAGAATTTAAAATTTTCAAAACTTGTCTTTTTCCTCCCCCCTCCCATAGTTTTATAAAAGAGAGCCCCAAATTTTGAATTTGAAAAAGGGTAATAAATAGGCTATTAAGCTCCTCTTTGATTAGTGGATCCTCTTTAAAAACCATGAATGCTTATTTTGAAATTTGAATTTAGAGAGAGATATTTGATTTTGAATTTCGATATTTGAATTTTGGATAATAAATATTATTTTCGAAATTTGAAATTCAAATCTTAAAAATAATAAATATTATTTTTGAATTGAATTTCGAAATTTCCATCTCCCTCTCTCAGCTGGCATTGGGCCCATTTTGAAGAGCAAAAATACAATCTTGTTCTTTCAAGGATTCAAACCCTGGTCACTTTACCCACGTTTGGGTGCTCTAACCACTATGCCATCTGCTTGCTCATGTCCTGTATCCACATAAAACAACAGTTAAGGTCATGCGACAATCAATAAGTTATTCAAATGTATATTAAATAATTGTCGAGAAGTTCTTATTGGAAATAAAATTATCACACTTACTTAATCCATAAAATGATGATATTTGGCATTCGAATTTTACAAAATTAATATGTTGAAAGTATAATCGATTTATTTATCATTCCATGTGGTTTTGTACATAAAATTGACAGTATAGTGTGTAAATTGTTAGGAATCGCCATGAACGCAGCGGAAATAAAAACAACGATTCCATTGTATCGGTTGCTGGGATCGTAAAACGGACATTAAAATAAGTGCGGGAAGAACAGTTCTTCACCTTTGCGGGGTTTCGAATCTCCCGTGGATGATGCCGACTCGGTAATCGCGCACGCGCACGATCTCTAGAGGTATCCACACGAGTTCCCGCAGCAGACGCGATTTCCTCCTCGACTTGAGTGCTCCGACCAGATCTCAAATCCACCATGCGCGGAGAGAGACAGATCCACTCCCAGAGAGAGAGAATGAGAGAGAGAGAGGAGATAGAGAATCTGGGTAAAAATTCGTCCAACTAACTTTTTTACCCCTCCCCCTTGGCCCTCCTTATATAGAAATAAGGATAAGCACAAGGATTAATCCTCATGATTATCCAAGAGTTTGGCCTTGGATAATTCTCCATTAAATCTTCATGTTTATCCTGCGGCTTTTCATAAAAACTCAGATAAGCATGAAATTTAACGTCTCTCACCGTCTGACGAGAACTCTTATGTGTGTAACCCTCTAGGCCCATATATCAGTCCGGTTGCAGGCCCATTAAACTTAGAACTGTTTCTTGAGTTTAATATTTATTAATTAACATTTAAACATCATATGTTAAATGATTAATTTAATAAACAAGTGAATTATCATCTAATGATCAAATCACTTGGCCTTCTGATCATGAACAGCACCAAACACTACCTCATAATCCCATAAGATATAAGGGATACTTTTCCTTTCAATAGAACATTTCCGTCTGCAGATACCGCACAGATATAATCCTTCACTCATACAATGTCCTAATAACGCAAGGGTATGGTTTTATAGTCAAACCCTCTATCGCATTATCCAGATGGATTCCAGTACACAGTTAATATCTAGAAAGACATATCTTTCAATTGACCATGGCCAGGGATTTCTGTGTACACATCTATGGGACATTCTCTCTCCAGTCTTATACCAAGAGTGAGTGATCCCTTGTTGTTCACTCAATTACCTTCGCAAGCTTTCCACTGTATCTGAAAGACCGATTATGGTGGACTTAATGGTTAAAGTCCACGAGTCAGAGAATCAAGATACAATGGTCCACAAACAAGGTATCATTGGTGACTCAAGTCAAAGGACCAACTGTGCTACTGCAACGATTGAATTCCCTGGTTGACTAATAGGTATAATTACCATCCAGGAATTCTTATTTGGGTCTGTTCAGTGAACTCATTCTCTAATGAGCACCCACTTGTTTGTCTTAGTGTCACCACACGAGTGAATGTGAGATCATTCACCCTCATCATATGAGCAGACATAACTTGTGTCGATCTTATCGGATATTTAATGTCCATCTCAAATATCCTATGATCGAGAACTGTTTAAGACAATTGACTGAGGATATTGATCTCACTATCACGATCTCATCATGATTCAATATCCCATACATTTGTCTGTGGACCTTCATTACGATAGTCAATTTGCGAGAACTATAAATGAAGAAATGATTGCCTTTATTAATAATTTGAACTAGAATGTACAATGATTGGCTTTGAGGCCACCCAATTCTAACATTCTCCCACTTGGACTATAGCCAATCACCCATGTGTCTAAGTCCCATAGACTTAAGGTGACGTTCTAAATTGTTTTGAGACAATGGCTTAGTCAAGGGATCTGCTACATTATCTTCATATGAGACTTTCTCAACTACTATATCTCCTCGGGCGATGATCTCACGAATCAGATGAAATCGTCTCAGAATGTGCTTTGACTTCTAATGTGATCTTGGCTCCTTCGCTTGAGCTATTGCCCCATTGTTGTCACACAATAATGGAACAGGATCTGAAATGCTTGGAATTACTCCAAGCGCCGAGATGAACTTCTTCATCCAAACCGCCTCCTTGGCCGCTTCAGCTGCAGCAATGTATTCTGCTTCGATCGTCGAATCTGCAGTTGTTTCTTGTTTGGAACTCTTCCAACTTACTGCACCTCCATTTAACATGAACACAAATCCAGACATGGATTTGCTGTCATCCATATCCGACTGGAAACTCGAGTCAGTAAATCTTCGAAGTTCCAAGTCGTTTTCTCCATAAACGAAAAATAGATCCTTAGTCCTTGTCAAGTATCTAAGGATACATTTCACCGCCTTCCAGTGTTCCTCACCTGGATCAGCCTGATATCTACTAGTGACACTTAATGGATATGCCACATCAAGCCTAGTACATAGCATTGCATACATGATAGATCCTATTGCCGAGGCATAATGAAATCTATCCATGTATGCTCTCTCTTCAGGTGTCTTGGGAGATTTCTTTAGAGAGATAAATTCCATGCCTCATTGGAACGAGACCTCTCTTGGAATTTTCCATGCCAAACCTTTTGACTATGGTATCTATATACATAGATTGGGATAAGCCAAGCATCCTTTTGGACCTATATCTATAGATCCTTATTCCCAGAATATAGGATGCTTCTCCCAAATCTTTCATGGAGAAGTTTTTGGATAACCAAGTCTTTACTGATGACAACATTCCTACATCATTTCCAATGAGTAGAATGTCATCAACGTAAAGTACCAAAAAGGTAACTGTGCTCCCACTAAGTTTTTTGTATACACAAGGTTCATCTTCATTCTTAATGAAGTTATAAGATTTGATTGCTTCATCAAATCTTAAGTTCCAAGTTCGGGATGCCTGCTTTAATCCATAAATGGATCTTTGCAGCTTGCATACCTTGCTTGAATGCTCTATGGAAGTGAATCCTTCAGGTTGTATCATATACACCTCTTCTTGAAGGTTCCCGTTAAGGAATGCTGTTTTCACATCCATTTGCTATATTTCATAATCATAGAATGCGGCAATTATAAGAAGTATTCTGATTGACTTAATCATGGCAACTGGAGAGAAGGTTTTGTTATAGTCAATGCCTTGCCTTTGACGATATCCTTTCTCTACCAGCCTTGCCTTGTATGTGTCAATCTGTCCATCTGCCCCGATCTTTCTTTTAAAGATCCATTTACTGCCAATAGGTACTATACCTTCTGGCAGATCAACCAAGTTCCAAACTTGGTTGGCATACATGGACTGAATTTCAGAATTCATTGCCTCTTGCCATTTTTCTGATTCTTGACTATTTATGGCTTCTAGGTAGGTTTGAGGATCATCATCCTCATTTAAGTACACTTTTGGTTTGCCATCATCAATATGTCCAACATATCTTTCAGGCTGCTTTGGCACTCTACCTGATCTGCGAACCTTTTGTGTATCATCTTGAACAAGTTCTTGAGTCAATGGTTCAGTAGATGAACTAGTGTTGATTTGTGGGTCTAGAATTTCTTCCAGTTCTATCTTGCTCCCACTGTCTTCTTTTGAAAGATATTCTTTCTCTAAGAAGACAACTCTTTTTGCGACAAACACCCTTTGATCGCTGGGCTGATAGAAGTAATATCCAAAAGTCTCTTTTGGATATCCCACAAATCTGCATTTCTCTGTCCTGGAGTCCAGTTTGTCTGGATCATGTCTTTTGACATGTGCAGGACAACCCCAGACTCTAACATGCTTAAAGTCTGGTTTCTTTCCTTTCCATATCTCATATGGAGTGGAAGGTACTGACTTACTGGGAAGTTTGTTCAACAGATATGCAGCAGTCAACAGTGCATATCCCCATAAAGAGATTGGAAGTTTGGCATAACTCATCATGGATCGTACCATATCTAATAGAGTACGATTTCTCCTTTCCGATACACCATTTAATTGTGGTGTATAGGGAGGAGTCCACTGAGACAAAATACCATTATTCTTTAGATATTCTGTGAATTATGTACTTAAGTATTCACCCCTTCGATCTGATCGAAGAGTTTTGATACTCTTTCCAGTCTGGTTCTCAACTTCGTTTTTAAACTCTTTAAATTTCTCAAAGACTTATGACTTATATTTCATTAAATATATGTAGCCATATCTTGAGAAATCATCTGTAAATGAAACAAAGTATGAGTAACCACCCATAGCATGAGTGGACATTGGACCACATACATCACTATGTATTAGTTCCAATAAGTCCTTAGCTCTTTCTCCATGTCCTGAGAATAGAGCTTTGGTCATCTTTCCCATGAGACAAGCTTCACAGGTTGCAAATGATTCATAATCAAATGGATCAAGATATCCATTCTTTTGCAACCTTATGATCCTATTCTCATTTATATGACCTAGCCTACAATGCCATAGGTACGATTTATTCACATCCTTATCTAAACGTTCAAGAGAATTATTTACCAGACAAACATCATATGAAATATCAAGTAAATATAATCCATTCAATAAATATCCGGAAGCAAACAATTTGTCTCCTTGATAAATTGAACAACCTTTATTCTCTAGTTTCATAGAATATCCTTGTCTATCTAAACATGACATAGATATGATATTCCTAATAATGGTCGGAACATAATAGCAATCTATCAGTTCCAATGAGTCTCTTGACGGCATCTGAAGTCTTGCTGTCCCCACAGCTAACGCAGCAACTTTTGCTTTATTCCCGAGCCTCAGATCCACGTCTCCGCGGTTCAATCTTCTTTTACTTGTTAACACCTGCAAGTTATTGCAGATATGAGAAACACATCCAATATCTAATACCCAAGATGTTGTTTCTCTATAAGACAAGTTAAGATCGATCATGAGAATACCTGAAGCTTCACCAAGCTTCTCCTTTGCTTTTTCTGCAAGATAAATCTTGCAGTTTCTCTTCCAATGACCTTCTTTATGGCAGTGGAAACACTGACCTTTATCATTGACTTTAGCTTTGTCCTTTTGTGCCGCCGGTTTGCTTTTCACTAGCTTCTTAGGTTTACCTTTCTTAAAGGTCTGTCCAGCTTTTCTTTTCTTGTTGGTCTTACCAACAAGCATTACATTTGGCTTGTCTTTCTGGATAGTGCCTTCTGCTGTCTTCAACATGTTGAGCAGCTCAGCCAATAAAACTTCAATTTTGTTCATATTGAAGTTGATAATGAATTGTGAAAATGAATCTGGAAGGGACTGTAGGATTAAGTCGATGCTTAGGTCATTGTTCATAACGAAGCCAAGTACAGCAAGCCTCTCAATCCACTCTATCATCTTGAGCACATGAGTTTGCACAGATGTGCCATCGCTCATTCTGGTCCTGAACAATTTCTTAGATATCTCATATCTTTCTGTTCTGGATTGTTCACCAAACAACTCTTGTAGGTGATTCAGAATGGTCTTAGGTTCTATGTTATCATGTTGTCGCTGCAGTTCATTGTTCATTGAACCAAGCATATAACACTGGACCTTGACAGAGTCCTCTTTCCAGTTTTCATACATCATTAATTCATCTTCGTTAGCATTATCACTGGGTTGCACTGGATCTGGTTGATCCAGGACATAGGCTAGTTTTTCACACCTGAGGACAATCTTCAGGTTGCGTAACCAGTCAATGTAATTTGGTCCCGTGAGTTTGTTTGCATCAAGTATGCAACGGAGGGGGTTAGGTGACGACATACCGACCTACATGGAAATATATAAAATGAGCAGATAGTTCTTAAAATCAGATTTATGACTTTTAATCTTGATTTAGGCTCCCACTATTTTTCGGCGATCTGTATGACCCTCTAATATACAGAACGGGAGATTCCGGTGATCTCCTAGTGGGGATCAGAATCCTTCGGGCATCATGCATGTGACCTTGTGGTAGCACAACAAATCACATCAAGTCCCTTAGACAGTCAACTCTTGACAGTTGCAACATTTGTAATATCCGATCGATTTAACCCCTGAATCAGAATGACCTTGTGGTAGCACAACAAATCAAATGATTCAGTTAAGTTTATCCATCATTACTTAGATGACATGAATTCATAGTGCAATCCTTGTGGTAGCACAACAAAACTACACTATTTATCCATTCATCTTAATGACATCACATGTCGTAGACCTAGGTTAATTTCTAAATCAAATAGACCTTATGGTAGCACAACAAATCCATTTGAGATAAGAATTATCCTAAGATCTATAATGATGGTGGGTTACGTGGATTATTCTGAATATCTCACGTTTACAACTTAAATTTTAAAAGAGGGTTTTTGTTTTGATTTGTAAAAATCGTGCTATCAATAGTATTTCAATTTGAAGTATCAATATACTTAATAGAAATATATATATATGATAGCATAGTCCACAAATATCACATATGTGCAGAAAAATTAAATGGGGATGATCATGGACTGCTAAAGCTACTATGGAATCATCGGAGCCAAACGATGATCCATAATAGGATCCTAATGTGAAAACAGCAACACTGGTTCCATTTGATGCGAGTCCTTCCTCCAGAGGTGTCTTCAAAAGATCCCGTCCTCTTAGCTTAATCCGATACATTTAAATATAAAATTCAGGACTCGCAGGTCCACAAATGTATATTTAAACAATTAGAAATCTTGATCTTATCAAGGGGAGTACAATCTTATAAGAAGGTAGAAAGTACACTTGGATTAAGAGAGAGGAGGACACGCAGGTCCTATTTAAAATCCCAAATGAAATAAGCATCGTATCCATTCACATCATTCATCACATGAAAATACTAAGTCCATGATCATCCCACCATAAAACAAATCACATGTATCACAATCATCACATAATTGCAGTTTGGTATTAAATTTTATAAATATAAAATTATAATACCAATTAGTTTTCGAAATAACATTTATTTCAGCATAATCAATAATATTCAAAACATTATTGACAAATTAACTAACTAAACCATTCAGTTAATCTAAATAATGATTCAAACAATTTGAACAGAAAAATGTAATCAAGTTATGCATGAAATCAGTTTAAAACAATTTTAAACTAATTAATTTAACAGGAAAATTAATTATCTAAAATAATTTTAAATAATTAACTAACACCCTATTAATAACAAAGCCCTTTAATTGAATAACAGTTATTAAACAATTTAATAACCTGTTAATAATCATAAAAATAATTAATAACATTTATTAATTATTCCTACAATTATTCTGTCTTAAAACAATTTTAAAACAGGTTTAAACGAGCGCCGCACGGCCCCCGCCCGGTCCAACCGGGTCGGGACCGGGCGGTCCGGCCCCTTCTGCAACCATTCGACCGGCCCCTCCCTGCAACCCTAACCTGTTAGCATCCGGCGGCAGTGGGGTTTGCAGGCGGCGCCGGCGGCCGCCCCCGGCGGTGCCTCCCGGCGCCAGCAGGGCCGCCGTCGGCCTCCGGTGAGGTGAAAACTAAGCCCAAATGTCCCCTAAAAATCTGATTTTTTTGCAGGGTTTATAAACCGAGTTTGGGCTCGATTTTCAGGACCTCCAAGGGCACTCCGGCGCCGATCATCGTGCCCAATCCGTAGAGGTGACTATCATCAAGAGATCTTGACATCCGGGCCGCCATCCCAACACTTGGGAATCGCGTACGAACCCGCTAAAGTACCCCGTTCGTCGTCCCACGAAGAACTCCGAAAAACCCAAATAAAATCCGAAAAATTACAGAAAAATAATCAAATTATTTGTGCTCATCATATGAACACGATTATGTCATTTTAATCAGATTAAACACAAGAACACGAACAATACGGGTTCTTCACGCATAACGAGAAAATCACGCAAAACGATGTCGTTTTACGACCGAACCAGCAAACCTGGCTCTGATACCACTGTTAGGAATCGCCATGAATGCAGCGGAAATAAAAACAACGATTCCATTGTATCGATTGCTGGGATCGTAAAACGGACATTAAAATAAGTGCGGGAAGAACAGTTCTTCACCTTTGCGGGGTTTTGAATCTCCCGTGGATGATGCCGACTCGGTAATCGCGCACGCGCACGATCTCTAGAGGTATCCACACGAGTTCTCGCAGCAGACGCGATTTCCTCCTCGACTTGAGTGCTCCGACCAGATCTCAAATCCACCATGCGCGGAGAGAGACAGATCCACTCCCAGAGAGAGAGAAGGAGAGAGAGAGAGGAGATAGAGAATATGGGTAAAAATTCGTCCAACTAACTTTTTTACCCCTCCCCCTTGGCCCTCCTTATATAGAAATAAGGATAAGCACAAGGATTAATCCTCATGATTATCCAAGAGTTTGGCCTTGGATAATTCTCCATTAAATCTTCATGTTTATCCTGCGGCTTTTCATAAAAACCCAGATAAACATGAAATTTAACGTCTCTCACCGTCTGACGAGAATTCTTATGTGTGTGACCCTCTAGGCCCATATATCAGTCCGGTTGCAGGCCCATTAAACTTAGAACTGTTTCTTGAGTTTAATATTTATTAATTAACATTTAAACATCATATGTTAAATGATTAATTTAATAAACAAGTGAATTATCATCTGATGATCAAATCACTTGGCCTTCTGATCATGAACAGCACCAAACACTACCTCATAATCCCAGAAGATATAAGGGATACTTTTCCTTTCAATAGAACCTTTCCGTCTGCAGATACCGCACAGATATAATCCTTCACTCATACAATGTCCTAATAATGCAAGGGTATGGTTTTATAGTCAAACCCTCTATCGCATTATCCAGATGGATTCCAGTACACAGTTAATATCTAGAAAGACATATCTTTCAATTGACCATGGCCAGGGATTTCTGTGTACACATCCATGGGACATTCTCTCTCCAGTCTTATACCAAGAGTGAGTGATCCCTTGTTGTTTACTCAATTACCTTCGCAAGCTTTCCACTGTATCTGAAAGACCGATTATGGTGGACTTAATGGTTAAAGTCCACGAGTCAGAGAATCAAGATACAATGGTCCACAAACAAAGTATCATTGGTGACTCAGGTCAAAGGACCAACTGTGCTACTGCAACGATTGAATTCCCTGGTTGACTAATAGGTATAATTACCATCCAGGAATTCTTATTTGGGTCTGTTCAGTGAACTCATTCTCTAATGAGCACCCACTTGTTTGTCTTAGTGTCACCACACGAGTGAATGTGAGATCATTCACCCTCATCATATGAGCAGACATAACTTGTGTCGATCTTATCGGATATTTAATGTCCATCTCAAATATCCTATGATCGAGAACTGTTTGAGACAATTGACTGAGGATATTGATCTCACTATCATGATCTCATCATGATTCAATATCCCATACATTTGTCTATGGACCTTCATTACGATAGTCAATTTGCGAGAACTATAAATGAAGAAATGATTGCCTTTATTAATAATTTGAACTAGAATGTACAATGATTGGCTTTGAGGGCACCCAATTCTAACATAAATTTCATCTATTATTTATCTAAAAATGTGTACTTATCACATCTCCCAACTTAATCATTGCTAGTCCCTTAGCAACGCAATCATTTGAAAAATTAGGACTACCATGATTAGTAAAAAGAATCAAATTTCATTTTAAAAGATATCTATTACAAATGGTAGGCAATTTGAATTCAAGTTTTGGCTCTCCCGCCCACTATACTTGGAATCAGGATAGGTGATTGTACATATCATTTGAGGTGCTTGAAGTTCATTTCTATCATGTTTGGTATATCGTTACCTTCGCTGACCTTTGTTGAAGAGAGAAAAGAAAAAGAGATCTCCAGATTAGTTGGCTAAGTCCGCTTTTCGGTTCTCGCACCAACTCAACACTTTTTAGGATTTGATCTTATTTTATTGTGAAGGACTTTTTAATTTAGCGCGATTGTTTTTTTTTTTTTTTTTTTTTTTTTCCATTTGGTTGCGCTTTGAGAGTGCGTACTTTTTGCCACCCTTTTAACTTTGCCTGAAGGGAGGGTGCGTACTTTTTGCCACTGTCCTTCCTTTGCCTCTTTTAAAGCATATTAATTTGATTTGTATGCTTCTAATTGTCCTTTTTTTGAGATGACCGCCTCTTTAAAGTGTTAAGCAGATTGGTCTCCTATTACGAATCCTAACTTCCCTTTCGTTTTGACCTAAAAATAAAAACAGAATGGGTAATCCTACACTTCAGGTCAACTCCAGCAACTCTACATTTTCAGGATTTTTCATTCTTTCCAAGTTACCGTGTGTGTGTGAAAATCATCCCGTCGCAACTCTTTGTGGAGAGGGGGCTTAATTCAAACTTTTACTCTAGTTCCTAACTCAATATTGATTTGTTTAAGGCATCTTAACTGAAGTATGATGGACATGAATCTTTGTTGGAGTGTAAAAATGAAGAAATTTTTGAAAATTTTGTATGAAAAATGAAGAAATTTTCAAAAATTTTATTCATTTTAAACGATTATTCAATATGCACTTATGCACTATGATTCTCTCTCCCAACTTGAATGACATTGTCCTCAATGGCATGGTAATGGAAAGAATTATTTAACATGAAATCCATAATGAGGAAAGGTACAACTTGAGGTATGTGAGAGGCTTGTCCATGTACACCAATGTGGATGATCTCAGTTTTCTAACAAGAAAAGAAAAAGAGAAGAATCAGAATAAAAATGAGAAGATTGGGTTGCCTCCCAATAAGCGCTAAATTTAACGTCTTCAGCTAGACGCATGTGAGTTCTTATCAACCTGGGTCAATTGATTTGTTGGTATCATTTTGTGTGTTCTATTCAGATATTCTCAGAGCCATACTTTTCCTACTCATAAAGTGATGATTTGTCTGATTTTACCATTTAACTACCTCATTCACGCTTACTTCACTTAGACCTTGGTTTATGTGTAATTCTCCTCTCGACTTAGCATGTCTCACCATATGAATGTCGTGTATGCGATCAGGCTGTAAGGAATTGTGCTCAAATTCAGGAAGAGATATAGAAGATAGCAGTGTTGGCCTAGGGTGCAACTTTGGTACAGGTCCAATGATAGGCCAAGGACTAAGCGAGTGAGTCCAATTGTGAAGTGAATCAATGTCCTTGGTATAGGATAAAAACTGTTCAAACTCCAAATTTTCTTCTATGGGAAAGAGGAGATATTCTAAATCCGGACTATCATCTACCATATTATCCATGGCATGCACTGTATAACAACCCTCATTCCAATCCAGATACTTAGGAGCTTGAAAAATATTGATCCCAATCTGCCGGTCCCCAAAAGAAATGTCCATCTTACCTGTCGCACAATTGATATTTGCCTTTGTTGTAGCTAAGAATAGATGTCCCAGAATGATTGGAGTGTGATTCAAATTTGAGGATGGGGCCATATCCAAGATAAGGAAGTCTACGGGGAAGTAGCAATCTTCGATTTGGACAATTACATCCTCAATGAATCCTCGTGGCACTTTAACTGATCGATCTGCCAGTTGGAGAATAACAAGAGTGGCCTTCAGTTCTCCTAGATCCAGTTGTTCATAGGCAGAAGTGGACAAAAGGTTTACATTGGCCCCAAGATCAAGAAGTGTCTTGTCAAATGTGAGTCCATTAATATCACAAGAAATGAGAGGGGTGCCAAGATCTTTAAGTTTTTTGGGTAATTGGTTCAGCAGAATGACACTCACCTCTTCAGACAAAAAGACCTTCTTAGGATTTGTTTTGGGCTCTCTTTTTTTAGTACAAAGTTCTTTCAGAAATTTAGCGTAGGCCGGCACATATTGGATGGCATCTACCAGAGGTATGTTAATGTGAACTTGTTTAAATTAGTCCATTAACTCTTCATTGTGGGTTTGGATTTGATGCTTCCTTTTTTCCTTGGCATTCTCTAGAGCTTCTGGAAAAGGGATTTTTGGTTTATAATTCTCAGGATATTGCTCAATTTTCCCTTTTTCTTGAATGATATTGGGTTCTTCATTCTCTTCTTCTTCTTCTTCTTCTTCTTCTTCTTCTTCTTCTTCTTCAGTTTGCTCATGATTGAGCTGATTAGATCTTTGATTTGGATAAGGATCTGGCAAAATTTTACCACTTCTTAAGGTCAAAATTGCTTTCGCATTTTTTAATTGTGGGCATCTTGGTGGATTTGGGCCCATTTCAGGTTGGGCCTAATGCTGGGCTGGCTTCTTGCTGCTAGCGGGCTTAAATTCTAAAGCCCTTGGGAAGGGGACATTGGGTTGGTCTGGGCTAAGATCTTCATCTATTTTCTCTTTTCCTTTGGCCTCTCCCCCCAACTTAATATGGATTTTGGATTGAAAAATGTTGTTCTGTTTATAGGAGCTTTCATCCACTGTTTGAGACTTAGAAGGATTCGCTAAGATTTCACCATTCCTCAAAACTGAGATGGCATTAGCATTCTCAACATGCGGGCCATTTTATGGTATGGATGGGCCGAGTTGAAGCCTTTGAGGAATGGGTAGAAGTGATTGTTGTTGGAAATTCGGAGGATAGTTTCGTGAGTTTGCAATTAGTTGATTACGTAACGGACCCACTTCTCTCTTCATAGTGGTGTCGGCCATTTGGCCAAGTTGGGCTTATAGTTTTGCAATGGATTGTTGCTGGGAGCTGACTAGTTGTTGCAATTGTTGTTGCTGTTGTTGTTGATTCATGAGTAATTGTTACAACATATTGAACTTTTCATCATTTTGATTTGGTGGCTGAGGCTGTGGAATTTGGTATGAAGGCTGAGAATACATGTTTTGAGTGTTATTGGGCTGAAAATAAGGGGCTTGAGATTAGGATTTGGTAGGTTGACTCTTATTGAAGGCTTGATTTGGAAAATAATTATGTTGGTAGGCCATGTTTTGAAAGTTTTGTGTTTGTGGGTTTGGAGCTTGGGCTTGTTGAGGTTTCCATGATAAATTTGGGTAATTTTTCCACCCCGGGTTGTAGGTGTTAGAATATGGATCATAATTGGGCTTTAAGTAACCTTGGGCTGCTTGGATTTGTTCTTGGATGAAAGGTGGTAATTGGGCTGCCGTAGGACACTCACTGACATGGTGAGTTGGGGTAGCACAAAAACTACAAGCTTCCTGGTAAGATGGAGAAGGTTCTGAGTATGGTCTTGATGGTGGTTGGATATTAGATCCTTGATTGTTCAAAGCTAGAACTTGGTCTAACCTTTGGATCATTAGATCCATTTTACTCATTTGTTGGGTCAGAAGGTCCACTTTGTCCAACTTTTGAGCTAGTGCATTGATATCCATCTTAGAATCAAATTCTCCTCGATTTCTGATTTCATAAACTCCAGTCCGTTTGGATGCTCCCACTAATCTTTCATATAATGAAAGTAAGGCATGATTTATTGAATTTTCACTTAGCATTTCAAACAGGTCATATGTTTCTTCCTCACTTTTGCTCATGAATGTTCCTCCACAAGATGCATCCACCATTTGCCTATATTGTGCATCCAAACTTTCATAAAATGTCTATACAATTTGCCATCTAGATAGTCCATGATGTAGACATTTCCTAAGCAATTCTTTCAGTCTTTCCCATGACTCATAGATCTGTTCACCGGGTAATTGTGAAAATCTAGTTATGGCCTGTCTCATAGTATTGGTTCTTCCTATAGGATAGAATTTCTTCAAGAATTCTTATTGCATTTCAGGCCAGGTTTTAATGGGCTTCCCTATTGTACCAAACCAGTATTTGGCCTTGTCCTTAAGAGAGAAAGGAAATAGGGTTAGGCGAAGGGTATCTTCTGTGAAATCTTGAATTTTCATGGTAGAACAAATCTCAAAGAACTTATCCAAATGTTTATATGGATCTTCATTAGTATTCCCATAGAAAGATGTGAGTATTTGGATGGTACTGGGCTTGATCTCGTAATGGCTTGCATGGGTATTGGGCAACTGAATACAAGATGAAATGTTATAGTCTTGAGGAATGAAATATTCCTTCATCTGCTTAGGCATTTCTTGATTATTTCTAGCCATTTGATTTTGAAGATTGGTTTGAGGATGTAGGTATCTCTTAATTTCTTGAATGGGTTTGATAATATATAGATTTTGAAATCTTCTACTTAGCATACACTAGACGAAGAGAGAGAAGAGGATTTGTTTTTGTTTTTTTTTTTTTAATTTTTTATGCAAAGACAAACAAGTTGAAAACAATTAACCTAATGACCTAAGTGCAACGTAGACCTAAAGATGATTTTTCTCACAAAGTAACTAGAATTCGTGGTGAATCACACCCACAAAGGATCAACGGCCAGGTAAGAGGTGGGTAGTGGGAGGTTCCCTTTACTTTCGTAGGGACCTAATTAAATAACCACTTTCTCGCGTAGGCGTTTGCCTTTGTAACTTATAGCCTAGACACTGGTGTCCAAAGTAGAAGCAAATTCACAACTTGGTCCAATCACAGTGTGAACCCTAAGTTCAATTGCTAGTTGATTTTATTAGACTTGAAAAATGCAAGATGAAGTGTTGGTGGCTTGTGGGCCAAGAAAGGGTGATGAAATCCCCACCTTATCTTGTTATGAAGATGCCCTTAAGTTATTTTAGCAATGAGATGCTCACCACAATTCAAATAAGTTTGTTTTATGCAAAAATGAAATGACAAAGCATGAACATGTTATTGGCACATTTGAGAGAAACTCACCTTACTTCTCGCACTCTTCAACATAAATTAAAATGACAAAAATTGAAAACTAATGCATTCCTAAATGATGTATGTCTTAAAACATGATGGTTTGATTTCTAATCTTGAAATGATTTTTTTTTATTTTGATTTTATATTTTTTTTCTTTTTAGTTAATAGATTCTATTACAATTCTAAAATCTTAAAATAAAAAGAAAATAGTTGATAAGTTGGAACAAACTCACCAAATTTCCTTTTCTCCTTCTTTTTTTTTTAATTTTCAAAGTACCTACAAAAGAAGAGAATAAATGTGAGTATGAATATACACAAATGGACCCAAAATTATCAAAATTAAGAATCTAAGTCCCCGGCAACTGCGCCAAAAATTGATCATTCGAAATTATGTGTCGTTAAGCATATTCAAACATCAATCTTAAAATTTCAATTTCCACATATAATTATTTGAAAAATAGCAAGTGGTGTGATTGGATCGAATCCATAGGGAAATAGATTTTTAAAGTTGAAAACCTTGAGTTTTTAGAGAAAAGACCGAGAAGAAAAAAGAGAGAGCATGATGATTTGATTTGTTAAGAATTGAAATTAACCGGACTTACTATGAACTCACAAAAGGAGCACCCCTAAACGAGCATAATTAGACCATCTATTGAACTAAGACTACTTTTAAAATACTAATTAAAAGTAGAATATAAAGTTTGAGTAGTGTCAAGAAAATAAAAAATAAAAGTTGTAGAACAAAAAGAGGGAAAAAATATAATGTTTTTCAAAGGAGCTACTGTCATTCATTATTAGAACTATATGAAATTTTACATATACATTGAAAAGCAAAAATTAACATGACTTTTATAAAAAAACGTTTATATAAAATGTTCAAAATATAGTGTAACATAGGGAACTCAAAAACTAGAGAGAGAGACGGTGGAGAGAGAAAACTGATGTTTGTAGTCGTCGTAACCCTTCACGCGGATCTTTGGCAGCCCTACACTCCTTCCAGTGGTTAGTTACAGTTGCCCTAACAATTGTTGGTTTTAGAGAGATGTGAGAGAGAGAAATTGGGAGAGCCCTAAATTTTGAATTTGAAAAAGGGTAATAAATAGGCTATTAAGTTCCCCCTTGATTAGTGGATCCTCTTTAAAAATTATAAATGTTTATTTTGAAATTTGAATTTAGAGAGAGATATTTGATTTTGAATTTCGATATTTGAATTTTGGATAATAAATATTATTTTCAAAATTTAAAATTTAAAATCCAAATCTTAAAAACAATAAATATTATTTTTGAATTTGAATTTCGAAATTTCCATCTCTCTCTCTCTCTTAGCTGGCATTGGGGCCATTTTGAAGAGCAAAAATTGAATCTTGTTCCTTCTAGGATTCGAACCCTAATCACTTCAACAACATCTAAGTGCTCTAACCACTATGCCATTTGCTTGCTCATGTCCTATATCCACATAAAACAATAATTAAGGTCATGCGGCAATCAATAAGTTATTCAAATGTATATTAAATAATTGTCGAGAAGCTCTTATTGGAAATAAAATTATCACACTTACTTAATTTATGAAATGATGATATTTGGCATTCGAATTTTGTAAAATTAATATTTTGAAAGCATAATCGATTTATCTATCATTCTATGTGGTTTTGTACATAAAATTGACAGTATAGTGTGTAAATTTCATCTATTATCTAAAAATGTGTACTTATCACATACATATATAGTTCTCATAAACATATGAATATGCCAACAACCACTAGCTCATGATGACAAGGATCAGTGGTTAAATAGGGAAGAACCTAGGTTTGAATCCTAGGTAGGGTTGTTAATAAAAATAAATAAATATTGACATATGTAGCTGACTATATTTAGCTTTCTACATATATAACATATGTAGACGGCTATATTTAGCTATCTACATATATAACATATGTAGATGGTCTTATCCTTCTACATATGTTTAATATGTAGAAGACTAAACTTTAGCCATCTACATATTCAAATCGACCTATGTAAACATTTTTGAAGTCGCCTACAAAAGTCGACCTAAAATTCGAACATCCTTCTCTCCCCTCCCCACTTTACTCTTTTAGATCCCGAGCCCTAACCCCTCTCTCTCCTTCTTCCTCTGTCCTCCTCCGCCAACCCACAACTGCCACCCTCCTCCAACACTCTTTGAGGCCCCTTTGCCGTGAACCAACCACTGCCACCATTCTATCGCTCGGTTGTCGCACCTCCCGAGCCCTAGCGCTAGTCCCCAATGCCGGTGCCGCACCGCCGTGACCACGATGGTTGTCCCCAGCTCCGGCCGCCACACTACCGCAACCACGCTGGTAAGTCTATGTGTGTGTGTGGGGGGGGGCGGGGGTGGGGGCAACGCATGCGGTGGAGGTTGGGGGGGTGCAGAGGGTGGCAGAGAGAGGGGGTTGGGGGTGCCGAGGGCGGCGAGTGGCGGCAGGTTAGATAGAGAATATAGAGAGGAGAGGGGGTGTTACTACTAATGCTTGTGAGTGTGTGTGTGTGTGCTAAGGAGATCTAAGGAGGACAACAACAAGCCTTTCATGTTGCATACCCCCCTCTCCCATTAGAAAGAAAAGCAAATCCAAGTCTGAAATAAAAAAATAATAATTAGTTTGGTGCGTGCAGGAGCATTTCTCAGCTTCGCACTAGGGGGGTTGCCATTGTGGGTGTGACCATCCTGCAGCAGCATAGGTCCGTCTCATAAGTATACCCCCTTCCCCTCAGTTCTAAACAACCCCTCCCCTCAATTCTAACCATCCTAGATTGCTTAATTAGAGGAGGCTACTGGCATGTGTGTGTATGCGTGCGTGTGCGTACAGGGCTATCTGTATGGCTAGTGTGTGCATGTCGTAGTGCCTTGGGGGGGGGGGGGGGGGAGTAGGGGGTGTGCACAATGTGTGCATGTGGTAGTGAGTGAGAAGTATGTGCAGATATAGATGTGTGTTTTTTTTACAAGTGCAATGAAAGTATGTGCGGATGTGGATGTGTGCCTTTTTTATAGGTGCAATGGAAGCATATGTGTGGATGTGTACATATAGTGGATGTGTGTGTATGTATATTTAAATGCTTGTCAGTTTATTATGTCCGTTCAAAATTTTTGTTATGATATATGTGCCCGCAGCAAGTATACTCCTAGCTCGACGATCAAGATGTTAGATGTGGGTCTATAAAAAACAATTATCACATATACTCTTATGATTTAGGAGATATCAGTAGTAACACTCCTGTTTTCAATAATTAAGATGACACGTAAATAGAAAGTGTTAAATACATTTTTGTATTAGTTTTATTCAACGTATAATACTTTTATTTAAAAATTTGGTGTATATCGTCTTTATCTACTAAGCTCAATGGCATATGGCCTTTTTTTAATAAAAAAGATTATAGATTTAAGTCTCACCTTATGTAATCATGTACAATCAAATATTTGTCCCATAGATTAGTGATGAAGCATTCAAGTAGGACACTTGTTGCAGTACGGTCCATGTAGATTGCATCGCACCGGTGCCATCGGATCTTAGATCGGATGGCAGTGAGTGGTGGAGAGATTTTTTTTTAATTTGTCAAGTTAGGAGAGACCATCCAACTGAACATGCCTAAGCTGAGATAATTAATTTTTTTTATAAAAAAGGTGGATCAAACTCTTTGAGTATAATCTTCATAAATTCATAAGACAAATCATCTCCTCCGAACAACATGCTCCTTGTTTAGCTCGGCGTCTCCTCACCTCCCGACCAAGCCTCGCGGCTCTCCCCCACCCAAAACCCATTCTCTACTCTCCAACCTCCCCAGTTCCCCTCTCTCTTGCCATGTCCGCTTCTCTATCCATCCTCTCTTCTTCGTCCTGTAGACCCACCTGCGGGCGCGCCTACTCTCTCCCTCGACGCCCTTCTCCTCCTCGTCTGCTCCCATCCGTCAGGCCCCTGCGCCCGAAGCCCTCCTCGTCCCCATTGCTGCAGGGGTTCCCTGCTCGAACCCTGCAGGGATTCCTTGCAAGCGCGGCCCGTGATGGGAACATAGAACCCGAGAAAGGTACGGCTGGTAACGACGAGGTCGCGGACGCGAAGGGGCCGAGCTTGACGCCGGAGAGGTTCCAGCATCTCACCAAGGAAGTCCCTGAGCGCCCTGTGAGGTGGCCCTGGCTGATAGGTACGGAAAAAAGCGAACACCTTTTCGTGTTTCTGACCGTAGAATTTGTCTAAAATGTTGTATGCTTCAGTTTCCCACTCAAATTTTAGTGTTTTGAATCTGCTGCTGCTATTGGCATTGGCTTTTGATATTTCTTTCGTGGGTAGTGTACAGTTGGGAGCTTTACTTCGGCTTCTTCTGTTGAGCATGCTGGGCTCTCCTGCATTTGTTGAATGTATTGTTTACTTCGAAAATCTACGTATGAAAGAGTAAATGGGTAGAGTGTCACTTGTCAAGTTGTGGGATATATTGCTTTCTGGGCCATGGAAGTTTTTCATCTCTCATGTAGTGCTACACTGCTACTTGTTACTTTGCTCATATGATTTCAATATTTTAGGGAAGGGACTCAATATGGACCAGCAAATTGGTCGTTGTCTTCGTAACACATTTTACCAGAGGGGAAAATTCAAAATGGGAACATAGTTTCAAAAAATCGGAACACATTTTGGAACCACTCCAGCTTGATACTGATTTCGGTTTCTGAATGTGGAATTGCCAAAGTAGTCGAGAAACTGTGTTTTAATTGGTTATAACGGGGGTTGACACACCTGAAAAAAGAATGCAGGTTATTTGTCTATAATTTTGCTGTTCTTCACAGTACTGGCTGGTTTATCATCGATATCAAAAAAGAAGAATGGGCAGGATCTGTTATGGAACTGGTTTCAACTTTGAACACTGTGTTATGGTCCTATGGAGGATTCAATTTAGTTCATCCAATTTCAGCAAGGTTTCAAAACATGTTTTGTATGTTTAGCATGCATACAACAAAGAGGCAGAGGGTTTGAGGGATGGAGACAAGGACATGAGTAGACAGCCTTCAAAAATGCATTGCGAGTTTTACTTGCTGCACTGCAGCAAGCTGAGGTGGAATGGGCCTCCCATCCCCATTCCGCCACCTGAAACGCCACCCACACACACACATAAAAGCGCCCTGACGTCAGCCAAAAAAAAAAAAAAAGCTTTGCCCCTCTGTATGTGATCTCAAGCGCATCTTGATGTGCTCGAGAGCATCATGGTGCTCTCGAGCACATCAGGGTGCTCTCCAGTTCATGAGTGCGTTGGAAAGTGCCCTGATGCGCTCGAGAGCGCCAGGATGCTCTCGAGCACTTCAGGGAGCATCCTAAGGCACTCTCGAGCACATCAGGGCGCTCTCCAGCACACTCATGCGTTGGAGAGTGCCTTGATGCGCTTGAGAGCGCCAAGATGCGCTCGAGGAGCACAACCTACGGGCAATTTTTTTTTTTTAATTTTTTTTTTGATTGATGTCAGGGCGCATTTATGCGGGGGGACAGGGCTATGTGCATGCTCTAGGTGGCAGAACAGGGCTGGGAGGCTCATTCCACATCAGCTTGCTGCGGCGCAGCAAGTAAAACTCAATGCATTGCACTTTCTTGTAAACAAAACCAAAAAATCTTGATAAAGTGGGTCATGGTTGTTACATGTTTTAGGGAGAACTAAGCTTCCTTGGATGACCGAACTAGCATGCGTGGCTGTTTATGTCCCCCCCACCCCCAGTATTCTGCTTGAGGGAATGAGGCAGAAGGGGTTTCAGAAATCTTTTATTGTTTCAAGGAGGATGTGTTCTAGGAATGATTTTATACAGCTTGTATTCCTTGTTGTGAGTTTGCTCCCATGACAAACAGACCTTCACTTGACCAGGATTTTAGTGCTCTGCCATCTTCATTTAGCAAAAATAAGTTGGTTTCATAGTTGTCAAAAATTCATTTAATATTCTAAAATGAAGTTGTCAGGTTATTTACAAATTAATGTAAAATCATCATCTTTGAACTTTAATTTACTTTTTTTTTTTTGGCTGAATTCATAATTTTTTTGAATGGTAGAAAGGCTGACTGAGCATATATTTTCTTAACCCAGATGGTGGAATGACCCCTGTTAGTGAAATGATCCCTGCTATGTGACACACAACACTCTTACATGGTGTGCAAATTTTATTAGTTTATTTTTAATAAATTTGAGACATATCTACTCAGGTTAGTTTTGACGATCTTTAAAAAAAATCCCTTAATAATGCTATGAAAGGCTGAAACTCATTTACATGCTTGGAGATTTTTTTTTTGGCTGAATCCCCCCAGGGATGAGGGTGAGGGGTGATTTGGGGATCTTAGATTTACAAGGGTAGTAATTGAATGAGGATTGTAGTGCGAAGACTTGTTAATAGTCATTTATGTAATTCAGTACAGATATGCCAGTGTATGTGGCTTTTCCTTAGGCTGAGCCAGGACAGTTATGTTGTATGCTTCTTGACTCTTCCATGTGTTTGAAGTATGTATTTATGATAGCTGTTGTAGACTCTCAGATGTTGAGGATTCCTTGACAGGCAAACCTTGTTTCTGATGCAGCCATGGAATACAGAATCGGCCGATCCCGATCCGGATCGGCCGATTCGGATCGGGATCGGCAGGTCCCGATTCCGGCCGATCCAGGCCGATTTGCTCAATTAGATGTTTCTGGGACATCGTGGCATCTTCTACAGAGGCATTAGACTGCTGGGTATTGTGATTTGGCTCCTCACCTCGATTTTCTATAGCTTCATCTGGGGTGAAATTGATACCTGGTTCTCGAGGCCTGATCATAATAGGAACTGCCATCAGAGGAGGCCCATTCATCTGCGTTGTCCTCTGTAGCTCTTCCAGCTTCTACATGAGACCCAGTAGAAGGGTCTTAAGCTGTTGATTTTCTAGCCTCATCTCTTCTATGGTCTGAGGTTGAGTTTGGGTTGCTTGCTCTTGACCGCGACCCGGCTTATGGGCATTCAACCCGTCTTCAACTCCACCTTCTGCGGCGGCAGCACCGCTATTTTGGGGTTGTTGATTGACACCAATATTTATCTGACTTAGCCATTGTTTGTTTTGTTCTACTTGCCGTGTGAGAGGCCCGTCCCGTTGAGCTATATTAACAATCTCAGTCGGGTCTTCAGGCAATAGGTTTTGCCTATTGCTAGTACTTGAGGCATAACATGTGTATACTCGAATGCCATCTTTAGTCACTTGCGTGACCCTTCTGCTTTTTGGAATTTGCGGGGGAAGTGCCCTCAATCTTGCGAAGATTGAGGTCCTCTGTTGGTTTGGTTGTAGCTGCTTTTTGGCCTTGTAGGCCCCTTTCCTTTTCTGATTTTGTGGAGAAGGAGGTCGGACGTCTTCCTTGGTGATTTGCCTCATTGGCTCTTCGAGCTTTTGGGGCTGTTGCTGGGCTAAGGTAGCCCTAGTCTGGCGAATCTTTAGGGCCTCTTCTATGGTCACCCATATTTGTTTCAACTAGAGGTTCCTGTCTTCCACAGAATCGCTCCTTTTCTGCGGCATACTTGTCTTCTTTTGGTACTTTTGCTCCTGCTGGCCCGGAGCTCTTGATCGGATCTTATGCTCCCACTGACCGGGAGCTCTTGGTTTTCTAGATTTCTTCTTGAAGGCCGCCTTATCCTGGCAGACCTTCGGGAGTATTCCGAATCAGTTCTGGACAGGAACTGATGGAACATGACGGGTTTTTAGTATTATTGTCTCCCCGCCATCCAAACAGATGTGGAGATTGCCAACTAGGATTGTCTTTCCTGTTATAGACGGGCTTGCAGTTTTATTCTTTTTCTGCCTTCTGTTAGAAGAGGAGGCTGGTGCGATGTGGATGGTGTTGACGGCGAAAACCGGACCGGGTCTGCCGTTGTTGCAATTCTTATGGTACGAGAAGCGTGCCTTGTTGTTTTCTTCTCTGGAGCGAGCTTTGGTGCAGCCACCACCCCTAGAAGTTGGGGGATCCTACAACTGTTAGGAAGTCGCCGAAGTAGATCGGTATAGTAAGGTACCCATATTGGACATGGGTAGCAACTACGAGAGAACCGTAAGTGACGTTGGTGGCCTTATTGGACGGAGAGATGAAGGGAATGAGAGGTCCCACCGGGTGTGCCAATCTGTGAGACTTCATTTTTTTTAACTTTTAATCATTTAGTTTATTATGTGAGACTTCATTTTTAAATCTTAATCATTTATTTTTAAAAAAGAATTTGAATTTAGAAGGAGAACTTTGGTTTAAAAGAGAATTCTTGGAGTTTAAAAAAAACATGGTCTTCTCTTTTCTTTTTTTTATGTAGACTTTGAGAACTTGGGATTAGTCCTCAAGTTTAAGATTTTTAGATCAAGTGTGGATTTATGTTCTTGACCTCTCTTCATTGATCTCGGTCAGTGTTAATTATGCCAGTCACTGACTGACAACCCTTGATTAACCGTCTATTAAGGCCTATTGATAAAACATGAGTAAAATAAATTGCCTTGGTGCGATGCATGCAAACGAGATTCTCTTTCTTTTATTTGAGAAACTTTACAAGGATTCTTTGAAGGATACTTAAGGGATTCTTGAGTTCTCATGAGGACATGAGGACTTAGGGTCTTTTAACAGTATTAAGAAAATCAATCTTTTAGACACAACCTTCATTAGGACCCTTTAAAGAAGATGAAATGGTCAAAGGTATCCTTTAAGTATCCTTTATAGAGATAAGGGATTCTTTGGACAGCATATCCCCCCTTCTTAAGTTCATTTGAGATGATGAAGGATATAAATGATATCCTTAATTAATGGGGCATGAAGGCCACCACATGCTTAAGGATATTCCCTAATAGTCCTTCAACCAATATGAAGGAATCAAAACAAGTTGGCCGTTCAACCAATATGAATGAACCACAAATATCAGAACATGAAGCAACAATAAGGTATTTTGATTGATTTAAGCACTTTACACAATGTTGGTCATCTTAATAAAATGATCCATGGGTTATATGGCCGCTCTACTAATAAGAGAGAACCGATAACCGCATGGTCATTCTATTAAGAATGAACAAAAAATAATGGCTACTCTACCAATAAGAGTAAACCAAGTATTTTATAAGGAAACTAATAGATAATAGTCATTTTAATAAAATGATTCATGTGGTATATGGCCGCTCTACCAATAAGAGAGAACCAATAACCACATGGTCATTCTATTAAGAATGAACTACTAAAAATTGGTTACTTTACCAATAAGAGTAAACCAAGGGTTTTTTAGAGAAACCAATAAATAATAGTCACTTCAATAAAATGATTCATGTGATGTACGGCCGCTCTTCTAATAAGAGAGAATCGATAACCACATGGTCATTCTATTAAGAATGAACCACTAAAGATTAGTTACTCTATCAATAAGAGTACACCAAGTAGGAAATAAAGGGCTATTTCACCAATAGAAATAAACCTATATTTATTTATTTCTTGTTAACCATGTTACAATAATAACAAAAAAGTAAATTGTCCTTGTCCTTTTATTTCCACACATAAATTTCCTCCACAAGAGTCTTCTTTTCTTCTTCTTTTTCTGCAGAAATCCTTGGACAGAGCCTTCTCTTTTCTTTTCTTTCTTCCTCTGTGCATGTGTGTTGCATGGAGGGCTTGGGGGGCCTTTTATAGGCCAAGAGGGTGGCCACTGGTGGGAGGTATGGCCACCGGTTCCCCCCCAATCAGTGCCACATCAGCAACCGGTGGGGGGGGGGGGTTGAGGCAGTTAGGATATAGATGAGAGAGAGAGACCGGGTAGAGAGGAAGATAGAGAGGATAGAGATGAGAGGGGAGGGGCTGGTGGCACCTCCCCCACCGGTGGATCCCACTGGGGGGGGAGCCCTCCTCCTCTTTCTTTTTTTTCCTCTTTTTTTCTTTCCTTATTTTTTTTTTCTGTTTTTCCTTTTTTGGACCCTCCCACCACTGGTGGGGGTGGAGAGGCCGGCCATGGCTCTCACCGCCGGTTCTCTCTTTCTCTCTCTCTGCTGCCGGTTCTTTCCCTCTTTTCTGCTGCTTCTGTCCTTCAACCGGCCCCTCCTTCTTTTCTGATTTTTTTCTCTTTGTTGCTGCATTGGGTTGGGTGGCTGTGCTTGCTGCTGTCAAGGTATGTCTTGATTCCTTTTTCATCCCTTGTCTCTCTTTTTTTGTACACACATACACCTCATGCATGTTTGTATGTTTTGCATGCATAAAACTAGATTCATGAGCCCTAGTTTTGATGTGCATGGCCCTGCTTTAGGATAAACCCTAGCTCCTTTTGTTTTGCATGCATGCATGCATAAACCCTACACAAAGGTTTGCTTAGGGTAAAACCCTAGTGTGAGGAGGGTTGGATTTTTTTTGGTCCAAACACATAGACAATTTGCTTCTTACTTGTCCAGGTCACTAGGCTCCCTCCCAAATAGGTGCAATAGTCAGTGGTTGAATTCATGGAGGTTGCATGTAGACTTCCTCTTGTAAGTCACCATTCAAAAAGCATTCTTTACATCTAGTTGATGAAAGCTCCAAGAATATTGGGTTCCATTAAAAAAAAAAAAAACTACTTTACACAGCTCTCCCCCCTTCCCTGCCTAGAATCATTTAAGTAACCTAATTGATCATTGTTGCAAGAAGGGACCAAATTACCTTCCCGGAAGATGTGACTTATCAGGGGTATAAGGGTAAAATGTTTAAGAGCACCACCCTAACATCCCAAAAGTCAAAAACACCTCGACTTAAGTGATTGGATCTTCCTCAATGGGTATGGATCCATTGAGGATGGGTCTGATCACTTGCTACACATCATTAACACATTGTTATAGTCATCATTTTCTAAAAGAGAATGTGCATGTTGCTGGTCTTGAGCGGAGCAGGCTGGTCAGCACTCCAAACATATAACTCTACTTGCCTTTTTACCATCTAAGGCATCTGATTTGGGTATTATCTGTGTCTCCAACTGATTCATTGGAGAAAGAGGGGAGGAGAGCCAATATGTTCATTTGAGACACAAGAGGGAGAGGAAGGAGAGAGGGAAAGAGGGTGGGTGTCCTGGTGTGTGTCTGTGGATGGGAGGAAAAAAAAGGTTCAGGCATCCAGCCAGTTCTTCCCTTTGGCTTGGGAGGAAGGAGGAAAAGAAGAAAAGGAAAGGTGCAGGTAACTAACCAGGTCTTCCCTTTAGTTTGGGAGGCAGGATGAGGAAAAGGATAGGTGCAGGTAACTAGGCAGTTCTTCCATTTGGTTTGGATATTTATATATTCTTACACCCACATGCCAGTGCTCCAGGGCAGTTCAACCAAGGAGGAGAATAACAAATATGAAATTCTCGTTTCCAATCTCTGGCAGAACCTTCACATAATGATGAAAAGCCTATGACTTTACTTTTGCAGGTAGATTTTACATTGCCAGTAAAAAAATGCACATGGGTGATCATTTGAGCCTGTGTGACCCGTTGCCTAGTTTTCTTCTCTTAACATGTTTGAGATTCTCCACGGTAGCAGAAAAAAATGTGATCAGCAGTGTTCCAGTGCATAAATATTCAAATCATGTTAGGTTAAATCCATAAGGCCTATCTTACGATGATTGGATAAAACCAATAATATCTTTTTCCTTTTCCCCTTCTCTTCTTGACACCTTTCCATCTGTGAAAATATTGGACTCAAATTTTGGTTATATACTTAACAAATCTGGAAGGTATAAGTTTTCATCATTAGATGTAGCGAAGGTATCATCATCTTGTAACTATTTTTACTCAGATGTTTTACATTATAAAATGTTATCCATTATGTTTTCATTGAAAAATATTTGTAATGGTTATTATTGAGTTAAGCAAGTGCAATGTTTTTCTTCCATTGTATCGCCTGGCTTCTTTTCTGGAAAGTGGATGGGCCTGCTGGGCTTGCTAAACCTGGATTTGAGAGGAGCTCTGAATAAGTTCATTAAGCCAGTCAGAACCTTTGCTTTTCTGATCATTTATTAGATAATTTCATTCTATTTAGGTAGTTCATCTGCTATGACAGCTTTCCTTGGCTAGAATTGCTAGTATGATCTACATTGCAAGTAGTCTCTGGTAGGATGATTGAGGTGGGAATAATGGGACCAACTCCTTTTATTTGGCTATCATTGATCAGAACATTGCATGCCTTGCAAGCTTCTAACCTTTGCTGGCCAATGGGCTAGAATATCCCACATGTCTAACTGCCTCTTTTTCTTTGGATGGTCTATATGATTTCATCCATGAAATGTCTTCAATACATTTGTTCAACTCTTTTATTTATATATTCCTTAAAATGAAAATGAATTGGAGATCCTTGGTTCCCTATTATGCCCATTATCCATGCTCTCTATCTCCCTTAGTCTCATTTCCTAATATTTTTGTTCAATTTTTTCATTCATGTATTCCTTAAAATGGAAACCAACTGTAAATACTCCATGCCGTAGTGTGCACAAGATCAGTGCTTCCCTTGTCCCTCTCCCTTGCCTCCCCTCCTTTCCTTGCCTATATTCTTTCATCCCCTTTCTGATAAACACCCTAAACTCTTCTAAGCCTTGTTCACGAGTCAAAGTGCTATCAGGATACATGCCTTATTCTTTTCAGAAGAATCTCTTTACTCTTTCCCTGATTTGATCGGTGGCATTTACATGTTGTCTTTGGGGCAGTCTCATCATAAATTAACATACGTTGCTATGTGCCAAAATGGGAATTCCATGGTATACATTTGACTCTATCAGTAGTATTTAACTGTGTCTGACTAGAAGTTGTAGCTATGAGTTTTTGTTTTCTTTTGGTAGAAAGTAGATTCAAGGGTTTATTCTCTAAAGCATTCCTTAAACATATCAAAAAAAAAAAAAAAAATCTGTAACAAGGGGATTTTTTTTTTGGCGCAAAATTTCCCTATTAGCTGATTATGAACCCTAAAATCTGTTGTCATATTTATAGTTGGTTCTAGCTTTCAGGTAAGTTTTATACCTCTGCATTTCAAAGCCATCATGGAGAGACTAGAGGTAGTTTTTCCACTTCTTTTGGAGGGTCTGCTTTTTCTTAGAAATATAGGAGATAATATAGTCCCATGTAGACCGACGATGTCTTGGTTGATGTCCAAGCAGCTGATATGACTAAAATTATCAAGGATGGCAATCAGTCCCTATGTTCATTGTTATGCTTGATTGATGTCCAATCAGCTGCATTATATTTTTTAACATCATGTGGTTCTTCACTTGGTTTACCTTTTATTTTGTCTGAGCCTTTCGTGAATATATGAAACATTGTGCTGATATCTTATACTCTATTCCGATGTTTTGCAGCACCGGTTTTTCTTGTATATGCCTGGCGAGCAGTGCTGTGGGAGCTCTCGAACTGGAAGAATGCTGCCGTCACTATTTGTCATTTTGTTGGTTACCTCTTAAAGCTCCTCTTGGCACTTGTGTTCTGCTTTATTGGTCCTCCAGTCACTGCTATGATATGGTGTTGCGAGTTTGCTCTCAACTTGACACACTCCATTTACTCCAGCGTAGTGTCACTCACTCTTGTTCCAGAGCTGCTCTGGATTATTGTCCTCACGTCTGCAGTCATAGCAATTGCTGAGGCCACGGTTCCGAAGTCTGGGAGCAGCCAGCCATATCTTCTCACATTAGCTGGGCTGCTCAGTTATGTCACTGTGGGGGGCGCCATCCCTGACTTGCTTTTCTGGTTGGCTGTGATTGGTATGTTCTGCTACTCGAGGTTCATTAAGAAGCGAGATGGCATTTCAGCTGCATTGCCTTCAGCAGCTGTGTTGATCGCCATTGGGGAGCCATGGGTGAGAGGACTTACGATGGCTGCCTACCTGAGTCTTTCCATCATTCAGCATTCCAATTCTCCGCAGGCAGATGCCAAGGCAGGAAGAACCCTTGCAGGCACTAGAACAAGAGCTCCTGTTCCATTGCTGCTCGTAGCCCTGGCAATTGGGATCCACCTGGCTGCCAGGTGGGTGCGATATCGGCACCTAACATGGATGATCGTGTGAAAAAAACAAAAACAAATTCTGCTGGCTGATTAATGTAGGTTATGAACATTTTGGCTTCTGTTCTTGAAAGTTCTTTAAGGAATTGCTCTGCAAGTACATGTTATTTTCAAATAGTTTATGTTAGAACCAGTTAGGACAAAATCCTCCGAACTCTTTTCGTAATGCACCTCGCCAATGGAGAGAATCATCTCCTCCCGTATGGTTCTTCGGTGCGTCCGTAAGATTGCCACACTGTCTTTGGCAGTAGCTGCACTAAGGGGATCTCCTCTCATTACTAATCCAACTTGGTTAGTAGCTGCATCGAGGGGATCCCCTCTCATTTTGAAAATATGTATGCATTCTTCAAAATATTAGTACAGAAAATCATAAAAGAGCTGTATTCATAGAATAAACATTCATACACCCAAATTTCTGTAAGCGAGAGACCATATGTTTAGGGATCTCAACGGCCCGGTTGGCCCACCCTTCGGGCCAGTCCGTGTACTCAATAGAGGCCTGGCAAGTAGAGAAGATCAGAAATAAATCTGAGAAATACTTGATGCACCCCTTAGGGTGCAATAACATCCATGTGGAATGGTGTCTGAAGCGTGTTGATGTCAGCCATGTGGGTGCCCCATGAAGAGAAATTTTTTTTGCTTTCCATCCTGAATTTTGGAGAACAATGTGTATTTTGGGGAATATGTACGCTGTGGAGAGCATGTACAAGATTTGAGGAACATGTGCTCCTTAAGAGCACATACATGTTTTGGGATGCACATGTTCCTCAAACCTTGTACATGCTCTCCAGAGTGTGTACATGTTCTCTAAAATCTAGGACGAAAATTAAATTTTTTTTTTCCTCTTCAAGGGGCGCCCATGTGATTGACGAGTTTGCACGTCAGACATCATTATGGCATTGCACTAGGTGTTGGGCTTGGACTTAATAAGGCTTGGCATTAAGGTCTGGAAGGCTTCCTCTTCCGAGTAACACTTGCTGCACCGCATGGTCGTCCAATATGTGCTCCACCTAATTTTTTTTAGGTTGGCCCCACATGTATCCAATTGTTTGTATAATCTGATCTCTGATAAGATGACCAAACAAGTTTAACAAATCAAATTATTATTGGACATAGCCCATTAAATATGCTTTTTATTATTAATGTGGGTTTCATTGCTATTTTTCTTTTGATTTTTTGAGTTTCCTGCCAGGGATTAGTCCATTCAAACATGCAACAATATGTGGGCCAACCTAAAAGAAAATTCCAAAAAAAAATGGAGTGGTGCAAGTGCCACTGCGGTGCAATAGTACTGTGGGGGTACAACAAGTGTCAATATTCTTCCTTCATCTACCCGCTCCTCCAGCTCCCATCACCCCTTCCCAAATCCTCAGTTTCCTCTGGTCCCTTGTCTAATCCTTACTATCATCCACCCATAAGTGGAGGATTAAACATGCCAATGCCCTCTTTTAACAAGTGTAGTGGATTGGATCTTGGCCTAGATAAGGCCTTAGTTAAGGCCAATTCAGACCTGAGTTAATTTAGTGTTACTTTGTTTCATTACCAGTCCCATTAAGTGGGTTTGGTTAACTTTAAGTTGTATTCTTTACTTAATTACCCCGTGATTAGGTTATATAACGGGTATTCTTGTCTTGATATATTTCTCAATATCAAAGGAGAGTTGGAGGTGTGTGGCTGTAAAAGAAGTGTGCACTGCCTTCTCTCTCTCTCTTTCTCTCTCTCTCTCCTGCATCTTCTTCTTTCCTTCCACCATGTAGCCGAATTCTTTATGGTATGAGAGTAGTCCTATCTTATTTGGGCATGTTGATGATTACTTCCTACTGTCTCAAGGACCTATCCTCCATCATGGAAGAAGTTGTCTCCCTCAAGTTTTCTTAGTTACATCTTTTTGTATGTATAAAAAAAGGGACTGATCAACTGTAGTCCATCTGCCCTCTATTTTCGTTGTGGTTGTACCCTTTGACGACAGTCTCTTTGAGATAGGTTTGAAAGGGAAGGTTCCCTCCTTGTGTTGTGCTGTTATTGCTGTTCGTTCCCCTCATTTGGTGCAGTAGCAACCTTTATAAAGGCTCCTTAAGCCCTTTCTTCAAGGGAAATTCACCTCTATATCCTTGTAGTGGTTGTAAACATAAGAGGGGTGTATAATGTCGGACTTATCTTAATCTGTAGCCTCGTCTAATCCCTTGAAGCTTATTGAACCATTCATTATCACCATGAGTCATGAAAATATTTCACTTCATATCACTCTAATGAAGTAAATGAACATAATTATATGGTGTGGTATGTGGCAGTAGAAATTACATTGCAAGACAGAAAAAATAGTCACATCAGTAGGAAAATCAAGAAGCCTACTATTGAAGATCTAAGATATGACAAATGGTACCTTGAAAATAGTATTGTCATGTCTTGCTTGTTTGGGCAAAAGCAAGGTGTTATTCGGATCTATTAGTTAATAAATGGAAACCATGAACTCAAGCAAGGGAGTGTGTCGACCGACTTTGCCACATTGAGAAGCAAATAAAAAGAACTTGATTATTATGCTATTGATACTTGGGCATGTATTGGAGACGAGAAAAAACACCTTAAGTATATTTAAAAGAATAGGATGTTCAAATTCTTAGCTGGCCTTAATCAATGGTTTGAGAACCTAAGGAGTCAAATCGTGAGCATGGATCCCTTCCCTTCATTGGAACTAATTGTACTTCCAAGTGTTGAATGATGAAGGCCGTAGAAAAACTATGAATGGCAATGCTCCTAACCCCAGGGGTGAAGTGTGGGAAAATTTTCAGCATTAGTTAGTGCTGGTCAAAAAAGTGAAAAGGGTGGTTCAAGTCAAAACAAGAATAAAAACGAATTGAGAAGAACTTGTAGTCATTGTGGAAAGAACAATCATAATGTAGAGCATTACTGGGACTTAACATTATGAGAAAAAACCTCTAATATTTAAGAATGAAAAGAAAGGACAGCAAGCTAAAGGGAATGCATCCATTACCAAACCCTGTGGGCATTCAACTAGCCTCATTACTAGAGGGAGGATCTACGGGTTTTGCAGGTTTTGCACTTCTAGGAATGTCATCTTAGGATATTGCATAGCTCTAGAGGCTAGTTACATAGCTTGGATCCAATACTTCTATACATTCCTCATTCTCCGTCTAGCTAGGTATTTCTGATATTGCCTCGAGTACTCCCAATGGTTAGAGCCACCTCCTTGGGTCATAGATCTTGGTGCTACATATCATATGATTGGTATTTCTACTCTATTATCCTCTCATTCCCTTGGTTCAGGTCAAGATAAAGTGACTATTATAGATGGCTCTAAGGCTACAGTTGCAGGTCATGGTAACATAAAATTGGATAGCCATCTTATTTTTGACATCTGCCCTTCACATTCCTTCATTATCTATGAACCTTTTGTCAGTTAGTAACATTACTAAATCTATTAATTGCTCAATGACCTTCTTTTCTAGCCACTGTGTCTTTTAGGACCTGAGGACAAAGCAAACGATTGGGATTAGGCATGAAGCTGGTGGTCTCTACTACTTAAAGCTAGGAGGGGGTGTATCTCTACATTCTAACAGTAGTAGACTGGTATAACAAGGAGATCCATTTCTGGCATTCTCTCCTTGGTCACTCATCTTTTAGGTGCTCGAGAGTCTTATATCCTTCACTTTTTGGTCAAATCAGTCTTGGGTCACTTAGTTGTCATTTTTGTTATTTTGCAAAGCAATGCGGTGCTCAATTTCTAATTCCAGAAAATAAGAGATTCCATTTGCTATTGTTCACTCTGATGTTTAGGGGCCTTCTCTTATTCTCTCCTGGGTTGGTTTTCAATATTTTTTGAGCTTCACTGATGACTATACTCATTGTACATGGGCTTACTTCCTAAAATCAAGAGAAGAAGTTCCTAGAGTGATAGAAATCTTTTGTAAAATGATTGAAAATCAGTTTGAGAAAAAAATCAAAATACTTTAAGTTGACAATACAAAAGAATACTTTGGAAAAAAATGAATTAATTGTTCATAAATCATCTTCTGCATACACTCCACAACAAAATGTGATGGCAGAAAGAAAAAATAGACATTTGTTGGAGACACTGAGGGTACTTCCCTTTGTTCTTCTTCTCAGGGGGAGTCTAGTCTAGCCCTACATCAGTTAGGGTTGTCATTTTGTACACCTCCTCTTCCTTTGTCCTAGGATTTGTTTGCCTCTCATAATGCTATAGATGGATCTCCTGTTGAAGTTGATGATACTCTCAAGGAAGACAAAGTGAATAAAGAGTTGATCACCTACTCTAGAGGGCCAAAAGTGGTAGCTGGTCCACTTACAGAATGCCCTTCCCATGAACTCATGGACTTTTTAAGTTTTCATCTTACTGAACCTGATGATATCGATCTCCCCATTGCTCTTAGGAAAGGTATAAAAAACAAACCAAAATACCTAATTTCCTAGTTTGTGGATTATTCTCACCTTTCCTCCTCATGTCATTCCTTTGTCTCTTCTTTATCAATAACTTTTGTGCCACAGTTCTTTACATAAGCTGCAAAGGATCCTAAGTGACTGCAAGGTAGCATGAAGAGATGGAAGAGTGAGACTTGGGAACTTGTTGATCTTCCCAAATTTAAGAAATTGGTGGGATGCAAGTGGGTGTTCACCATTAAATGCAAGCTCGATGGTTCCATTGGTACGTACAAAGCACGACTGGTTGCCAAGGGCTTCACTCAAACCAATGAAGTAGATTATGAGGAGACATTTGCTTCATTTGCTAAGCTTAAATCAATGTGAGTGCTCATTTCTCTTGCTGTCCAACACTCTTTGAAATTGTTTTAACTTGATGTCAAGACTATTTTCCTTAATGGGGATTTGCAAGAAGAACTGTATATGCAGCCTCCACCTTTTGAGGATGGCAAAATTTGCAAGTTGAAGAAGGCTTTACATGGCTTGAAACAATCTCCTCGAGCGTGGTTTGATCATTTCCAGCTTGCAATACTCCACTTTGGGTATATTTATGATCCATTTTGGGTATACTCAAAGTAATGCAGATCATACCTTATTTGTAAAGTGGAAGGATGGAAATGAGGTCATTCTCATTATCTATGTACATGATATGGTGATTACATGTGATCATATAGAAAAAATACATTATTTGAAAGCTAGTATGGCAAAAGAATTTGATGTCAAGGACCCAGGGTTGCTCATGCATTTTCTTAATCTTGAGATTATCTACTTACATGATTTACTTTACCTTTTTCAACAAAATATGCCCTTGATCTATTGACCGAAATGGGCAAGATAAGTTGTAGACCAGCTGTAACTCCTATTGAAGTCAATCATCATTTGACTAGGCAAGAGGGGAAGATGACATTGAAAAAAGACAATATCAACGTTTAGTTCTTATACCTAACTCTTACCCACTCAGATATTACTTACTATGTGAGTGTGGTCAACCAATTTATGCATGCACGATATATACCTGATATGCAAGCAATGGACAGAGTACTTTTCCATGTTAATGTTACGTCTCTAATCCAGTTCAGTCATTTGGACTCACTTCAGATACAAGTTACATAACTACGAAACCAAATAGTATACAAATCGAAAATAAACGATGAGAGACAAATAACCAAAGTAATATAATGCCAATTACCATCAAATGCCATATATAAACTTTTATTTCTAAATATTATTGTTCCATAAAATATAATATCAACCTTAGAGATTCACATAGTACATCAAGTATCCAAATGAAATGAGAACACTTAATTCACTAAATAAATAAAAAAGTACATATCTCACTCATTATCTTTACTACATCAATTTTAGGAAAACAATAAATCTAATCTAGATAACCTTTTTTTGACGAATCACAAATCCTCAAGCTAATCCTCAATTCCTAACTCCTCCTCAATCGCTGAAAATATTAATAGGATTTTATGAGTATAACAACTTAGTAAGAATTCAAATCCAATCAAATACTAACAATATAATAATTGAAATCAAGTGATAACTAACTAATCATGGTTCATAATTAAACATATAGCTCAAATAAGAACATGATACAAAAATATGGTCAAGTATAAGTATATCAAATCATATGTGTTTTCTACTAGTATGAATAAATCAACTAACATATAGTATATATGGCATGATCTGAATCATATACGAGTAAACAAATCTATTAGCCATGAACTGAACAAATCACATATTGATATGAACATATCACACATCAAATTATCATGGCATAGTAGCTTATCATATCAAATCAAATCTTACGTATGAATAGGTCAAAGATCAGAGGATTATGAACAATTCAAAGGGTAATTGAACATAGATTTGAAAAGAGCAGACTAAACATAATATAAGTTGAATATAAACAGCGAATTATATTTCATAATTATGTGCCAAACGGATCATACACTAACATATCAAATAGATATGCATCCAACCACTATATAAGGAGCTGAACAAAATATATATCAAGCATATAGGTAGGTATACTAAAGTTATGATACATGTATAGCTGGAGAGTTTATTATCACACTTTAGATAACTGATCACAAACTCACAATAATCAAAATTTTATCCTGTTGCCTACAGGTAGACTCATTCAACGGATGCTTAAGGAATGAGCCACAATCTCTTTAAGATGATAATATCTCAAACATATCAACAAATATACCACAATTATATTTTCACAGATTTCATAATGATCATAGATTTGGAAATTATATTAGCAAAGTTATATAGAAGTCAAAATACATATTTTTATATATAAAATAGTCACTGAAAGAGCCAACATAGTCATATATCATGAAAATCAGGGTAAATCTAATGCCAACATATTACTGGATAGATAAGATGACTAATAAGTTTTTCAGAATTTTTGGCATAACAAATATAATTTTCGGCCATTAACACTAATTTTCAAAGTTGAAATATTAATAAATAAGACCGAAAATATCAAACAGACTCAGAAATTGATCAAACTTGGTGAACATATCCAAAAGGTCGAATAAAACATGTGGACTAAGTTTCATGTTATTCGGACATCAAACGAGTGATTCAAAATATCAAATGTCACATAAAGAACTTAAATCAAATTGAGCCAATCGAATAAATAGCAGAATAATAGGAAAATAAAATTATAAAATTTACCAGTAGATAGGACATGTCAAAATAAAGGAATAGTCAAAATTTCAAATCAATTAGCTAAGGAACGAAGGAGTTATACCCAATCTAATTTCAGCTTTGGAAATTGATCATAAGTTCTAAAAACTGTAACTAAAAACCATCATAACCATAGCTAAAGGCTTATGACTTCTTATTCTTTAAGTAAAAGTCACGTCAAGAACACTGGACACTATTTTAAAGTGGCATCAGAGACCTATGATGCGAATTTTACCTCTTAAAGGCATCATGTCAGGCTAATGCGATTAAAGTTGCATCATCTGATGCTGATGCGAATTTAACCTGTCAACTCGAACTCAAGAAAGTCAAGAGTTTTAGGTAGGATTCATGAATCTAATAGAGATTAAAGATCTTGGGCTTATTAATAATGCTTCCAGAAGTTCCAATTGACAACTTTTGAAAATCATAATGTTAATTTTTATATAATCCAAAATAATCATTCAATGGGTTATCATAGCCTACTTCTTGAAGAAAGAACAAATCAATCTTCTTTAATCAAGTCCTTAAGCTCTAGTCACAAATTTCTCTTATTGTAGAGCCTTCTCATGTCCTCTAATTATTCAAAAAGCATAACTCATCCATTAAAATTAACTCCCAAAAGATTAAACCAAAGATTCTTCTAGTTCTTGATAAAGAACACAATGTTATTTACTCTAGAATCAAGGCTGCGTGCAAGAGAATCTAAGCACTATCCTAAGGCTTTATTTATAGATATTCCCCTTCCTAATACTATCAAAATCAAGTCCTCCTTGTTGTAGAGTCGAATTCCAACAGATGGAGTCTTAATCAATAAGTAAATCTATTTGCAACTAGGAATCCAGCTTTTTGCAGGTAGTAAATTTTTTTAACTAAAATCTCTTGAATTCGACCCCTATAACGATTGAATTAGATGAAAGCCTTTCAGAAAAAGTTATAGTCCTTTGTATCTTTTTCCAATCATACTCACGATACGAATTTTGAAATTTTATGTGTGAAGTTATCGCATCTCCAATATACTTCTATTATACAGTTTACAATGCTCGAAATTTGACTAAAGTGTTGGAACCAACTGGTTTCCTAATTGGGTCACTAATAGGCTTATTGGGTTATATTGGACTTGACTAATGACTTACCCATGTTAAATCTGTTATTATATTATTAAATAAATATTAAACATGTTTAAATTATTTTATCCTATTAATTGACTTAATTAGACATATTTAAATCTAATTGGACTTAATTAATTTTGGCGCATGAACAAATTAATGGGTTTAAGATCTAGGGTATAACAATTAAGTCCTCTCCAAGGAGAGGCCTCTTGTTTTCCAAAACCAGCACTTCTCTTCATATTATTGGCTATGCATATGCTGATTAGGTCAGTCCAAGGGAGGATCTTCGTTCCTAAATTTGGTTGCATGGCGGAGTAAGATGCAAATAGTTTGTGCTCACTCTAGTGCTGAAGCTAAGTATTTAGCCATGACACAGTTTAACAGAATTGTTGTGGCTAAAGCTTTTATTGCAGGATATTAGCACACCTACTATTCTTTCTTTGAAGTTGTCTTGTAATAGCAAGGCTACCATTAACATAGCAAATAATCCAGTGCAACATGATCAAACAAAACACATTGAGATTGATCAACACTTTATTCAGAAAAAAAACTAGATGCTAGAAAACTGTGCTTACCCTATGTTCGTTCTGCTGAATAAGGGTGTTTCTAAGGACCAACTCCTCTCTGTTTCTGGCAAACTATGCATGAGAGACATCTATGTTCAGCTTGAGGGGGTGTGTAGTGGACTGGATCTCGACTCATTTCAGGCCTTAGGTAATTTAGTGTTACTTGATTCATTATCGGGCATGTTAAGTGGATCTGATTAACTTAAACTTGTATTCTTACTTAATTACCGCTGATTAGGTCATATAACAAGGGTATTTTTGTCTTGATATATATCAAAGGAGAGTAGTGTGCAGCTATAAGACAAGTGTGGTGCCGTCTTCTCTTTCTTCTCAACTCTTTTCTCTTTCCTGCCTCTTCTTCTTTCCTTCCACCATGTAGCAGAATTTTTTAGCAAGGAAAATGATAGGAGAGGATTGATTGACACCTTGATATCATGCTCTTAATGGTGAGCATGGCAAATGCCATGGCATCTATCTATTCCTAGTGGTGAGGATGGCAACGAGTTGTAAGGTGTAAGGATCGAGACCTTCGGATCCGGTTTTTGGGGTCGGACCCTGTAGTTCTGGCTACGTGATGTAGACTGGATCTATCACGACCGGATTCCGAAGCTGGAACCCTAAGTTTGGATCCGAGGCTGGGTCGGATCGGTGACGAGGCCCGACGGGGATCCGGATGGCGACGGAGGCGAAGCCGAAGGCCCGAGGCCGAGGGTGGCTCGGTCGGGCGTTGGCTTGTCTTCGGAAGCAGGGCCGAGACCCCTTCGGGCGGTGCGAAACCGGATTTCCTTCGGACCGAGAGGCAGCCGGCGCTCGGCGTCGAGACCAGTGGGAGGAGTCCGAGGTCGGCGGCCGAGACCGACTCGGGATGATCGGCGACTCGAGGGTGCCACGTGGGCTGGCTTTGGGCCGCGTAGCGTACAGCACTGTCGTGTCAGGGTGCGGCCTTGACGTGTCGGCTGAACGGCGTGCCTCGGTCGACGCGTTTCATAAATTTGTCTTTGCGGCCGTCACATCACGTGACAGACGTCATGTCGGCTAGACCGCGTCTGCCTCGGTCGACGCGTTTTAGCCTGGTTAACCCCCGCGAGCCCTCCTTCTTTCCTCATTTTTTCTCCTTCTCTCTTTCTCTCCTTCCCCTCCGGCGATCTCAGCGGCGATTCCTCCGCCTCCCTCTTTTCCTCCCACCATTTCACCTCTCCCTCCACTCCATCCTCTACCTAGCTCCTACCACTGCCACCTCCATCTCCACTGCGGCGTTCTACTCTCCGGACGGCGGCCGACGTCACGGTGGAGCAAGGACGACCACGGCGGTACCGGCGGCGGCGTGGGGCGAGTCGAGTGGACGGCTTGAAGCTCGGAGGCGTTCAAGTGTCCGGTAGGGTGACGGTTCCCATAGCATCGCGTTTTAACCAAGTTTTTACCGTTCAAGCATGATTATGGATCTCTGGTTTTGGGAGGAAGAATGAGCATGTTTAGGTGCTCTTTTGATGATATGGGGAACTTGCTATGAAGTTGATTTTCCTATGGATTGTATTGCCCCTCTTTCTCCTCTGTTTTTAAGTAACTTTGGGGTTTTATGGGTTGAAAGGGAGCCCTCGGGCCTATGGCAGATTTTGGGTTCTTGGGCGTTGGCTTGTCTTCGGATAGCGGGCCGAGACCCCTTCGGGTCGAGGCCCCTTCGGGCGGGTTGAAAGACAACGTGCATGGACGACGCCTTTTTGAAGGGCGTCGGGCCATCACGATGCCTTTTAGACAGAAATCGCCTGGCCGAGACCCCTTCGGCCCGAAGACTGTTTTACATAAACCTGTACATGGAGCTTGAATGGCGTCGGCCTTGGGCGACGCGATTCGAGACAGAACCTCACTAATTCATGCCAGTAAAACGTGTTCATACTGCTAGATAGTTGGTTAATGCATGTTTTGGTGCACTCGACAATGATGGATTCTTCATGATCGGATGGCACCGCGTGGTGTGTCGTGCGATCGTGGGCTTTTCAAGTGACCGGATCGTACTGTGCCGGGTTTTGGTGTTTTGTGTTACTGTGGACCTGGAGTGACATTGTAGCGCTTTATCACCCTGTGCTGGTGGGGGCGTGAGCACAGCGCCGGTGGGGGCGTGGGCGGGGTGATGCCTAGTGAGAGAGGGTCACCTGGTGAACCCCGGGGTCAGCTAGTACCGGTGTCGGAGTGGTACATTCGGAGAGTCACTCATGCTGAGGGAAGGAGTAACCACCTGAGCCAGTTGGGCCGGAGTAGCTAGCATACTATCCGAGGGGTTACTGTTTGGTCTCAGCGGGTCGGTGTTTCCTACCTTCGGTTGTGTGGTCGGTGTTTCCTACCTTCGGTTTTGTGATCGGTGTTTCCTACTCTCGTTTGTGTAGCCGAGACACCTTCGGTCAGTGCTAAGCCGAGACACCTTCGGTCAGTGCTAAGCCGAGACGCGAGTTGTTGGCTCCTTGATAGAATGATTCTAGAAATATGCATGTTATATTTCGAATGCACATGGTTCATATCGAGATATAGGAGTAGTGTACTTACTTCTGTGTTCGTTGCTTTACCGTTAGCCGTACCCTGCACTTGTGGGTGTGTGCGTGGGCAGTGGGGATCGAAGGATCCCTACTGAGTCTTGTCTTGAGACTCACCCCTGCGGTTTTTAGGTGAGGACTCCCAGCAGACTTAGAGCAGCGTGTACGGCCTTGGGTTGAGCGCCTTCAGCAGTTGTTCCGAGGTATGCCCCGACGTAGTTGTTGTTCATTTCTGACCTGTATGTTTAATTATTTCTTTCAGTTGGAGTATGTGATTATTTGCTGTATCGAGTCGCATTGTAACAATTTTTAATTCCTGCACTTTCATTTCAATTCAATGCGATGCGATTGTTTAGTTTAGTTTATTATTTATTTCCCAGACTTACTAGATCCTGGTTCGGTTCCAAATTAATGATTCGGTACCCATTTAGTAATCGGATTCCCGATTATAGGGTGGCGGGTCGTTACAGTTTGGTATCAGAGCATACGGTCTGGCAAATAAATAAATAACTAGGTTAAATATCGTAAGTCCGACAAATAAATACATTATCCCGTACAGGCACGTCGGTAGTATAGGTTTTAGGATTCTAATTAGGACTTTTTGATTTTGTAATTGTAGGCGAGTTGATGGCTCCCAGGAAGAGGATGCCGGTTATTCGAGAGCGGGGAGATGCCCCTAGTGGATCCGAGGCAGGGAGGCCGAGTGTAGAGCGGTTTATGGAGGCCATGATGGACACTATGGCTAGATACCAGACGCGAGATCCTAGTGAGAGTTCTAGTGCTCGAGGAGGGTCCACAGCTACCCTTGAGAGGTTCCTGAAACTGAGGCCACCTCACTTCACTGGTCGTCCCGACCCTGATGAGGCCATTCATTGGCTTAGAGAGATAGAGAAGACGTTCGATACCATGGACTGCCCAGCAGTAGAGAGGACCCCATTGGCTACCTTTATGCTGAAGGATAGCGCTTATGACTGGTGGACTACATTAAAGAGTTTGTCGTATCAGGACAGGAGTCTTAGGGAAATTTTATGGGAGACCTTTGTTAAGGAGTTCAATGCACAGTATTTCCCTAGACATGTTCAGAAAGCCAAGGAGAGGGAGTTTATGGATCTGACGCAGGGGAGTATGACGGTCCTCGAATATCAGGCGAAGTTTGTTTCGCTGGGTTGGTTCGTGCCTTTCATATCTGGGGATGAGGAGCGTCGTACGGAGAGGTTTGTGGACGGATTAAGGCTCAGTCTGAGGAACTTCGTGGCGTCTCACTGTTGCACGGATTTGGCTTCTGCGGTTAGATGTGCGGCAGCTGTAGAGGCTCAGCAGATCCAGTCGGCCCGAGAGAGAGGACAGGCTGTTCAGGGGCCAGTGCGTGGCAGGGGCAAGGCTGCGGCAACGACTCCCTCGGTCGGATCGGGATCGTCGTCACTCGGCTCCCGATTCAGGAGGTTCTTCAGAGGCGGTGGCAGCAGTAGTGGTAGCAGCGGCAGCAGCAGGCCCAGGCAGGGTCAGCAGGGTCAGTCTGCATCCAGTGCACAGCAGGAGCCAGCTCAGAGACTTCCGGCAGTCTGCCAGCACTGTGGAGGTGCCCATGGCGGGACTCAGTGTCCCACTCTTCCCAGGAGGTGTTTTACTTGCGGCCAACAGGGCCATTTGGCGAGGCAGTGCCCGCAGGGGCATGGTCATGGTCAGGGTTCAGGTGATCAGAAGAAGCTGAGGACCCAGGGAAGAGTTCTAGCTATCACCAGGAGGGAGGCTCGCGCGTCCAACTTGGTGGAAGGTACACTTTCTGTCCTTGGGAATTCTGCACATGTACTGATCGATTCGGGTGCTTCGCATTCCTTCATTTCTGAGCAGTTCCTTGATATTCTTTCTGCACCCGTTGATGAGTTATCTGATGGCTTGATAGTAGAGGTTCCTTCTGAAGACTTTATGATATCTTATAATTGTTTGAGGAATGTTCCCTTGACCATTGAGGGTCATGTGCTACCGGCCCAGTTGGTTGTACTTGCTATTCGTGACTTTGATATCATCCTGGGCATGGATTGGTTGGAAGCCTTTTATGCTGAGGTGGACTGCCACAGGAAGAGGGTGCGCTTCTCTATTCCGGACATCCCGACCTTCTTTTTCCAAGGTATTAGGTTTTCCTCTCGAGGCATTCTCATTTCTGCCTTTAAGGCACGGAGGTTGCTTGCTGGTGGCTGTGAGGCTTTCCTTGCCTCTGTTGTTGTTTCTGATGTCCGTTCTAGTCCCAGTCCTTGGGAGGTGCCCGTGGTTTGTGATTTCGTAGATGTGTTTCCTGAAGAGCTGCCTGGCCTTCCTCCTCAGCGAGAGGTTGAGTTTACCATTGAGCTTGCACCAGGTACGGCGCCCTTGTCTAAGGCCCCGTATCGGATGGCGCCAGCCGAACTCGCTGAGTTGAAGGCGCAGTTGCAGGAGTTGCTGGACAAGGGTTTCATTCGTCCCAGTACATCTCCATGGGGTGCTCCAGTTCTGTTTGTTAGAAAGAAGGATGGTTCTCTGAGGTTGTGCATCGATTATAGGCAGCTGAACCAGGTGACAATAAAGAATAAGTACCCGCTTCCAAGGATCGATGATTTGATGGATCAGCTGCAGTCTGCGAGGGTGTTTTCCAAAATTGACCTGAGATCTGGATATTATCAGATGAGGATTCGGGATGTGGATGTTAGCACGACGGATTTTAGAACTCGGTATAGACACTATGAGTTTTTGGTTATGCCCTTCGGCTTGACCAATGCTCCGGCAGCCTTTATGGATTTAATGAACCGAGTCTTTAGGGCCTATCTGGATCAGTTTGTGGTGGTATTCGTCGATGATATTTTGATATATTCTTCTTCTGAGGAAGAGCACGCCACTCACCTTCGGGCGGTGTTGTAGGTCCTAAGGGAGCACCAACTCTATGCCAAGTTCAGCAAATGCGAATTCTGGCTAGACAAGGTGCATTTTCTTGGGCATGTCATTTCTAGGGAGGGCATCGCAGTGGATCCGGCCAAGATCGAGGCGGTGATAGATTGGAGCAGGCCGACTTCAGTGACGGAGATCAGGAGCTTTCTGGGGCTTGCTGGTTATTACAGGCGGTTTGTTCATGGGTTTTCTTCTATAGCGGCCCCCTTGTCGAGGTTGACTCGAAAGGGAGTTCGTTTTGTGTGGACTGAGGATTGTGAGCAGAGTTTTGTTGAGCTAAAAACTCGCCTCACGTCAGCCCCAGTGCTGGTGCTTCCATCTGGGACGGGTGGATTTGTGGTTTACTCGGATGCGTCCCATCGAGGTCTAGGCGCAGTCCTTATGCAGCAGGGCAGGGTAGTTGCTTATGCTTCTCGGCAGCTGAAGAAGCATGAAGAGAACTATCCTACTCACGATTTGGAATTGGCAGCTGTGGTGTTTGCACTTAAGATCTAGAGGCATTACTTATATGGTGAGAAATTTCAGGTTTTTACCGATCATAAGAGCTTAAAATATGTGTTCACTCAGAGAGACCTGAATCTAAGGCAGCGGAGGTGGATGGAGTTCATTAAGGATTATGACTTTGACCTTTCTTATCATCCGGGTAAGGCGAATGTGGTAGCAGACGCCTTGAGTCGGAAGACGGTCATGTCATACCTTATGATTCAAGAATGGAGGTTGTTCGAGCAGATTGTAGAATCTTCCTTTAAGGTTCCGCGTGAAGATGACAGAGCCGTGTTGGCTAGCTTGACTGTGAGACCAGCCGTGTATCATGCTGTGATTGAGGCTCAGAGGGCAGATGTTGAATTACCACAGATTCTCCAGAGGTCAGAGGTGGAATTATGGGATGACGGTACTGTCAGGTTCAGAGGTAGACTTTATGTTCCGACTGAGGAGGACGTGCGCAAGTGTGTGCTTGATGAGGCGTACCGTTCGAGGTATGCAGTACATCCTGGGATAACAAAGATGTATCATTGTTTGAAGAGGCACTTCTGGTGGCCTGGTATGAAGAAAGATGTGGCTGAATATGTGGCTAGATGCATGACTTGTCAGCAGGTTAAAGCCGAGCATCAGAGACCTGGAGGGTTGCTGCAGCCCTTGCCGATTCCATAGTGGAAATGGGAACATGTAACGATGGACTTTGTGATGGGATTGCCTACATCCCCTGGCAGGAGAGACGCCATCTGGGTCGTCGTTGATCGGCTGACCAAGTCGGCACACTTCCTAGCCATTAGGAAGGACTGGTCGGTCGGCAAGCTGGCAAAGTTGTTTGTAGACCGGATCATCTCCTTGCACGGGGTACCTTTGTCCATTGTATCAGATCGAGACCCAAGGTTCACTTCCAGGTTCTGGAAGAGCTTTCAGAAGGCATTGGGCACTCAGTTGGCCTTCAGCTCGGCCTATCATCCCGAGACTGACGGGCAGTCGGAGAGGACCATTCAGACCTTGGAGGATATGCTCAGGGCATGTTGCCTAGACTGGGGAGGTTCTTGGGAGTAGCATTTGTCCACCGTGGAGTTTGCCTACAACAACAGTTACCATTCCAGTATCGGCATGGCACCTTACGAGGCTTTGTATGGGCGGCCGTGTCGATCTCCGGTGTGTTGGTCTGAGATCGGTGAAAGGCAGATAACGGGACCAGAGTTAGTGCAGCAGTGTGCTGAGATTGCCAGGACAGTTCGGCAGAGGTTGACCGCAACTCAGAGTAGGCAGAAGAATTATGCTGACGTCAGACGGAGACCGCTGCGGTTTGAGGTTGGGGACCACGTGTTTCTTCGAATCTCACCCTCCAAGGGTGTGATAAGATTCGGGAAGCGAGGCAAGTTGAGTCCCCGATATATTGGGCCTTTTCCCATTCTTGCTCGAATTGGGGAAACCGCGTATCAACTGGCCTTGCCGCCCAGTCTTGCAGGAGTGCACGATGTGTTCCATGTTTCCTTGTTAAGAAAGTATGTTCAGGATCCGTCTCATGTGTTGGATTTTTCAGAGTTGGAGGTCACAGAGGACCTGTCCTTTCCAGAGTATCCTGTTCGTATTGAGGATCGCAGAGAACAGGCCCTACGGAACAAGATTGTACCTTTGGTCAAGGTGATTTGGCGGTATCGCTCCGGAGGTGAGGCAACCTGGGAGCGAGAGGATGAGATGCGGGAACAGTTCCCTTACCTCTTTTCGTAAGTTTCCTTGTGAACTTGTATCCCTGTTTTGACCTTATTAATTATAGCAGTCAATTTCGGAGGCGAAATTCTTTTAAGGAGGGGAGAATGTAAGGATCGAGACCTTCGGATCCGGTTTTCGAGGTCGGACCCTGTAGTTCTGGCTACGTGATGTAGACTGGATCTATCACGACCGAATTCCGAAGCTGGAACCCTAAGTTTGGATCCGAGGCTGGGTCGGATCGGTGACGAGGCCCGACGGGGATCCGGATGGCGACGGAGGCGAAGCCGAAGGCCCGAGGCCGAGGGTGGCTCGGTCGGGCGTTGGCTTGTCTTCGGAAGCAGGGCCGAGACCCCTTCGGGCGGTGCGAAACCGGATTTCCTTCGGACCGAGAGGCAGCCGGCGCTCGGCATCGAGACCAGTGGGAGGAGTCCGAGGTCGGCGGCCGAGACCGACTCAGGATGATCGGCGACTCGAGGGTGCCACGTGGGCTGGCTTTGGGCCGCGTAGCGTACGGCACTATCGTGTCAGGGTGCGGCCCTGACGTGTCGGCTGAACGGCGTGCCTCGGTCGACGCGTTTCAGAAATTTGTCCTTGCGGCCGTCACATCACCTGACAGACGTCATGTCGGCTGGACCGCGTCTGCCTCGGTCGACGCGTTTTAGCCTGGTTAACCCCCGCGAGCCCTCCTTCTTTTCTCATTTTTTCTCATTCTCTCTTTCTCTCCTTCCCCTCCGGCGATCTCAGCGGCGATTCCTCCGCCTCCCTCTTTTCCTCCCACCATTTCACCTCTCCCTCCACTCCATCCTCTACCTAGCTCCTACCACTGCCACCTCCATCTCCACTACGGCGTTCTACTCTCCGGACGGCGGCCGACGTCACGGTGGAGCAAGGACGACCACGGCGGTACCGGCGGCGGCGTGGGGCGAGTCGGGTGGACGGCTTGAAGCTCGGAGGCGTTCAAGTGTCCGGTAGGGTGACGGTTCCCATAGCATCGCGTTTTAACCAAGTTTTTACCGTTCAAGCATGATTATGGATCTCTGGTTTTGGGGGGAAGAATGAGCATGTTTAGGTGCTCTTTTGATGATATGGGGGACTTGCTATGAAGGTGATTTTCCTATGGATTGTATTGCCCTTCTTTCTCCTCTGTTTTTAAGTAACTTTGGGGTTTTATGGGTTGAAAGGGAGCCCTCGGGCCCATGGCAGATTTTGGGTTCCTAGGCGTTGGCTTGTCTTCGGATACCGGGCCGAGACCCCTTCGGGCCGAGGCCCCTTCGGGCGGGTTGAAAGACGACGTGCATGGACGACGCCTTTTTGAAGGGCGTTGGGCCATCACGACGCCTTTTAGACAGAAATCGCCTGGCCGAGACCCCTTCGGCCCGAAGACTGTTTTACATAAACCTGTACATGGAGCTTGAATGGCGTCGGCCTTGGGCGACGCGATTCGAGACAGAACCTCACTAATTCATGCTAGTAAAACGTGTTCATACTGCTAGATAGTTGGTTAATGCATGTTTTGGTGCACTCGACAATAATGGATTCTTCATGACCGGATGGCACCGTGTGGTGTGTTGTGCGATCGTGGGCTTTTCACGTGACCGGATCGTACTGTGCCGGGTTTTGGTGTTTTGTGTTACTGTGGACCTGGAGTGACATTGTAGCGCTTTATCACCCTGTGCTGGTGGGGGCGTGAGCACAGCGCCGGTGGGGACGTGGGCGGGGTGACGCCTAGTGAGAGAGGGTCACCTGGTGAACCCCGGGGTCAGCTAGTACCGGTGTCGGAGTGGTACATTCGGAGAGTCACTCATGCTGAGGGAAGGAGTAACCACCTGAGCCAGTTGGGCCGGAGTAGCTAGCATGCTATCCGAGGGTTACTGTTTGGTCTCAGAGGATCGGTGTTTCCTACCTTCGGTTGTGTGGTCGGTGTTTCCTACCTTCGGTTGTGTGATCGGTGTTTCCTACTCTCGGTTGTGTAGCCGAGACACCTTCGGTCAGTGCTAAGCCGAGACACCTTCGGTCAGTGCTAAGCCGAGACGCGAGTTGTTGGCTCCTTGATAGAATGATTCTAGAAATATGCATGTTATATTTCGAATGCACATGATTCATATCGAGATATAGGAGTAGTGTACTTACTTCTGTGTTCGTTGCTTTACCGTTAGCCGTACCCTGCACTTGTGGGTGTGTGCGTGGGCAGTGGGGATCGAAGGATCCCTACTGAGTCTTGTCTTGAGACTCACCCCTGCGGTTTTCAGGTGAGGACTCCCAGCAGACTTAGAGCAGCGTGTACGACCTTGGGTTGAGCGCCTTCAGCAGTTGTTCTGAGGTATGCCCCGACGTAGTTGTTGTTCATTTCTGACCTGTATGTTTAATTATTTCTTTCAGTTGGAGTATGTGATTATTTGCTGTATCGAGTCGCATTGTAACAATTTTTAATTCCTGCACTTCCATTTCAATTCAATGCGATGCGATTGTTTAGCTTAGTTTATTATTTATTTCCCAGACTTACTAGATCCTGGTTTGGTTCCAAATTAATGATTCGGTACCCATTTAGTAATCGGATTCCCGATTATAGGGTGGCGGGTCGTTACATAAGGACACCCTTATCGCTCACCATTGCACATTTTTTGGCATTGGGTAGTAGCAGGACCCATTATTAGTTTCCATCTTCATTCCCAAGTTGAAAACAATGAAGTTAACATAGTCATTCACCATATCATGTAGGCATGTCAACTTGATATAGTATGTTTTGCATTGTTATCTTCTAGGATATAAGTACAAATCGAAGAGTAAAAAAAGGGTTTTCAATTAGAAAGTTCTTGTGAGAATTTATTTCAAATTGTTTATATTTATTCGATCTGATGTGTTGCTTCTTGTGTTTATCAAAGCTATCAAAATCACTCACAACATTGGACGCAATAGAATATGTTGCACCATTGATTCTTGATGCAAAATAATCTTGTAGGCTATTCTTAGGTTGCTCGTTATGCATCCAATCGTAGTCCAAAAGTTTCTTGGGGCAACAACCTAGTGATCACAATCGGGGGCCCATCAGTGTCAAGAGGCCAAGGCAACTAGACAAGATTGAGGACCATCAGGAGGGGACTTGGGACCCTTTCCTAGATTGACTTGTAAATATAAAAGGGTGTATAATGTCGGACTTATCTTAAAAGGGTCATGGCCATCTTCCATTTAGTGGTGCTTCCATCAACTTCATCTATCTTCCATTACCTCTCTGGCTAGGCCTTCCATGCTCATAGATGTACTAGCAATATTGAAGCTATTAAACCCACCACATTGCTAGTTTGAACGGCAATAGAGCGGGTATGCTCTCATTTTAGGTCATCAAGCTCTCAATAATGGTGACCCACTTAGCGCATTTTAGAGATATTGTGGCTGCCATCACCCATTAGATGGGGCTCTTTGACTCCATCACTCTAACAGAACATCCCTTAGATTGGGTATCTAGCTCTTAGCCTTTGCTTTGCCACATGCTTAGGCTAAACAATAGCCTCGACAACTACCTCAGATGCAACTATAGCCCTAATACTACTTCAACTTAGCCGATGCCAATCACATCATCTACTCTACTACTTGTCTAAAGCATCTCCTATTGTTTGTGATTTCCATTACTGTCATCAACATCAACCACTTCTCCATGGGATTTGGCCGGAGATGTGGTGACTCATCGTATGAGTCTCGAGTATCACTTTTGCTAGTGAAATCTTGAACTTATTAGTATTTTCTAAGTATGTAATGGTAGTCCCTCTTCCCAACAAGGGTGAAGATGCCGGAATGATCCTCGTATCTTAGAACTACTGACCCAATCTAACATTTCAAGAGATTTAACATCTTTCTCATTTTGGAAAGTCAACATGAGCCTACTTCAAGAACTTGCTAGTACTGTTTATCCAACTTGGTTAACTTTTCCTTGATCATTTCTATGATACCACTTAACAATGCAAGAATTAATGGGCCAATCAAATGGCTATCTACCTAATGCTCAACAAGCAACAAGATTTAAGGCTATCTTATCAAATGGGAAATGGAGCATGTGAGTTCGACATCAACTTTCAGCCCAAACATCAATAGAGGAGAAAGCTTTAGTTGACTTTTATCTCCGAATGCATTTATGCTATTGGACCATATGAGGCTGAGACCTGACTTTAACCTCTAAGTGACGTAACTACACCCATGGGGCCAACTTGAAGCCTTTGTAAATGGCTTATCTTACTCCAATAGAAGTAGTCCTAACTTGATCCTAATTTTCTTAGAGGAGGTGATGCTTGAATATGCCCTTTGCATGACTTTTTAGCCATTAATAGTGCTATAGACTAACACAGTCTAATGTAAAGGCTTTGAAAGGCAAGGCACCTCTATGTAATTTGGCTTTGTAACTACAATCATTCCAACTTATTTTGAATGAAGTTAGGAAGAAATAAAAGATCCATGACCCCTTAATGCTAATATATTTGTGGTGGGTTATGACTCTCATCTTGAGCTTGCTTCACTTCAAGGCTGGCATCATCCTCTAAGTTAGGGTGAAAGTAGATTATTATAGATTAGGAACTCAACTGGTTCAACAATGAAAAGGCAAAAGTCAAGGTTCTTATAGTCAAAAGAAGTTCCCTCTAAACCTGATTAGGTCGACCCTTACCTTACCTACCTTTGGAATAGTTGGCTTCCTAAACATAGGATGGAGATATGGAAGATCAGGCTAAGGGTGGCTCAATTCCTCCTCATCAACGGAAGGCCCATTAAGATATCCTTTGACATACCTTACCTTAGACGACTTTGACCTTCTGAAACCCTCTATGTCCTTATGAAAATCCATAATGTATTATATAGCAACCATAAGAGCAGCTCTCTACCAAGGATACTAGTGGCTAGATTTTCTAGGATGCCCTCGACTTTGTTAGAAAATGCTATAAATGCCAGAAGTTCTTAAACTTGCACTATCGTCTAGCTCCTAGACTTATGTACCATTGGTTAAGCAATGTCCATTATTCCATGGGAGATTGACATGTTTAGTCCCTTTTGAAGGTGATAAGGAAGTGTAAGTTCCTAATTATAACAATGGCTACCTCATGAAGTTGGTAAGGTTGAGCGTCGAGGTTACATCATTGATTGAAATGTTTAGGACTTCATTTGAGTGTCGATTATATGAAGATTCGACATCTCTCGAATACTCGTGGCCAACAATGCAAAGCAAATTGACAACATACAATTCTATGAGAGCCACAAAGAGCTTGGCATCAATCATGGATTCACTACCATGGTGCACCCTCAGGACCTGTAATTAAGCCTCTTGGGCAAACTTGAAGATGTGGGACTGACTCACTAGGTATGCTCTTAGGGACTTGTCCCTAGGTATGCTCAAGATGCACAATACCTAATTGGGAGGGGCTATACCTATCCCTAGCACTTAAGGTCCATGGGTTAGTGGGCAAAGGGCCACCTAGTGCCATTTGTGGTGATGAGTGAGAGATATAATGTGTGTGTCTCACACACACACACACACACACACACACACACACACACACACACACACACACACACACACACACACAGAGAGAGAGAGAGAGAGAGGTTGTAATAATAAGGTGCAATCACCAATGAAGGCAGTGGCATAGAGAATGATGCTATGCAATGAGGGAATAGTTGAAAGTATGAGATCGATGATATATATATATTGAGAAAATAAATGGATGGGTTAATGGATAAAAGGATAGGGAGATAGCTTTGTCTATATTCCTATCTTTTAACATCCAAATACAAATAAATATCTCGTCAAAAGTGTTAAAAATTAAGTTTTAGGATTCATCTGCATGCTGCTTGAGAATGGGGCACTTTATTGTAGAAATCGTGCAATCAATGCTTTTTTCCCCCATAATTTTTCTTTCTTTTGGGGAGATGATCCCACTTGAAAGGTTACTGTCTTTACCCTCTTTTGTATAGGAAAGCATGTAAAGTATGGCGCATTTTCAGTTGCTCATTGATAATTCCTTCACTATCTTTTTATTTATTTATTTTTGGATAGTAGGGGGAATCTGCAAATCAGACTTATTGTGCCTAATTGCCCAAATAAAAAAAAATGGAAATATCAGGCCATTTCCCTCATTTATTTTCCTTCAATATCTTTTCTGTGATTTTCAGATAATCAGGGCCCTTGAAATCCTCCAATAAGATTAACATGTGCGCTTATATATGAGGATAGATAAATAGTTGAGTATCCTTTGTCACAAAAGGCAACAACATTGACCATCAGGCAATGTTTTTTTTTTTTTCTTAGTAAAATCTTAGGAGTAGGGGTAATTTTAAGGGACGCCGTCCATACCATCCGAGTTTTGATAGAATGATTAAAAAATTTTAAAAATATAATAGACAATATATTTTTGTTATATTTTAAAATTTTGATCAAGTGGTATGGATTAACTCCTTTTCCCTCTGCTCACAATTTAGTGAAAAAAATAATACTTATCAGATCTTACCAATGGGTGGTCCAGCTGGTACCAAACCTACCGTATCATAACATTGAGAATATGATCTCACGGGATTGGATGAGCCCACAGTGTTGCCAAAACATATTGGCATCAGAGGTCCGATTAAAGAGTAATATTTGCTGCACTGAGAGGGGATAGTGGCCTGCATTGACCTGATCAGACAACGCTACAGCACGTGTTTATTTATTTATCTATTATTTTTTATTCAATTTTTTTAATTTTTTGGGATGTCTTAAAAAAATCCGAGGGATCATCTGGTCCTTTTCTCTAGACCATTGTATAAGTCTTTAAATCTTATTGGTTGGAATTTATTTTATACATTTTCATGAATTCAATAGATCCTATAAATAAATAAGTTACAAACAAGTGAATCGAAATGAGCACGGCTTGCTACACACCCACGCGGAAGTGTGTGCGCACACGGTACACTGATAGGCCAGCACGTGCAGGCTCCATATAGGCTGACACAGATAGTGCACTGAGTATTGCCCAATCCAAATCCCTTGGGGAGGTGGAAAGAACCGTACATACCCACAACAACTGGGCAAATTGACAACGAGCAAAGAGGGAACGGGCAGGGCCAAGTCAAGTCCATCGACCTGTCACCTGACAAAAGTTAAGAGGATGAAGTCAGACTTTGCTATTAACAGCCCTATTCCGAGATAATCCAACTTCCCAATCCGTAAGAAGTGGACTAATTAGAGAGTGGTGAACTAATCGGCGCTGGGATCCGCGAGGGGAATGGCGTGGGGGCTCAAGATGGTCAGCCAGTGTAAGGGCACAAGTCAAGCGGGTGGACCTGACGCAATAAGTTTAAGTTTAACGGGATAAGGTCAGACTAGGGTGTTAACGTTAATGCTATTCTGAGGTAATCCAGCTCCCTAATCCGCGAGACCAACTAAGTGAGAACCCCATTTTTAAACCTGATGTCTTCGTATATAAGGGTCCTACAAGAGTCATGTGGAACCCGCCCATCCTTAATTGGTGACCACCTTCCTTCGTTGCTAGCTAGCTAGCTAGCTAGCTTCTGCTGCTGCGGCGGGCGGCAAGGAAATAAGGGAACCAAATTAAGATGGCCGGGGGAGCCTTCGTCAACAATGCCGGGGGGCGGGAGTACCCCGGCAACCTCACCGGCTTCGTGCTGCTCACCTGCCTGGTGGCGGCCACCGGCGGCCTCATCTTCGGCTACGACATCGGAATCTCCGGCGGCGTCACCTCCATGGACTCCTTCCTGGAGAAGTTCTTCCCCTCGGTGTACAGGAAGGCGAAGGAGGCGTCCGGCACCAACCAGTACTGCAAGTTCGACAGCCAGCTGCTGACGTCGTTCACGTCGTCGCTCTACCTGGCGGCGCTGGTGGCCTCCTTCTTTGCCGCCACGGTCACCCGGGACTTCGGGCGCAAGTCGTCCATGCTCTTCGGGGGAGTGACCTTCCTCTCCGGCGCGGCCATCAATGGCGCCGCCAGGGACGTCGCCATGCTCATCATCGGGCGTATCCTTCTGGGCGTCGGCATCGGCTTCGCTAACCAGTCGGTGCCTGTGTACCTGTCGGAGATGGCGCCGGCGAGGTACCGGGGGATGCTCAACATCGGCTTCCAGCTGATGATCACCATCGGCATCTTCGTGGCCAACTTCGTGAACTACGCAGCCAACAAGATCCAGGGCGGGTGGGGTTGGCGCCTCAGCCTGGCGGGTGCTGCCGTCCCGGCCCTCGTCATCACCCTCGGCTCCCTGCTCCTCCCCGAGACCCCCAACTCCCTCATCGACCGCGGCCGTGAAGACGAAGCCCGCGAGATGCTCCGAAAGGTCCGCGGCACTGACGACATCGACGCCGAGTTCCAGGACCTGGTGGCCGCCAGCAGGCAGTCCCGGGCAGTGCAGCACCCCTGGGCCAACATCGTCCAGCGAAAGTACCGCCCCCAGCTCACCATGGCCGTCCTCATCCCATTCTTCCAGCAGCTCACCGGCATCAACATCATCATGTTCTACGCCCCCGTCCTCTTCAAGACCATCGGCTTCGGCAACGATGCCTCCCTCGTCTCTGCCGTGATCACCGGCCTCGTCAACGTCTTTGCCACCCTCGTCTCCGTCTACTACGCCGACAGGGCCGGCCGCCGCAAGCTTTTCCTCCAGGGCGGCACTCAGATGCTCATCTGCCAGGTGAGTAGTAGTGAGTGGTTAACTAAGCCCACAAGCGAGCGTTAATTAGTTCTTCATTTGGGTCGACCCAGTCGAGGCATTTCGTCGAACACAGAATTAACCAACCGATAACCGTCCATATTAATAATGCATGCATGCAGGTGTCGGTCGGCACGTTGATCTGGAAGATGTTCGGGGTCACCGGGGAAGGGAAGGTGACCAGCGGCATGGCCACGGCGGTGGTGTTCCTGATATGTGTCTACGTCGCCGGCTTCGCCTGGTCGTGGGGGCCGCTGGGGTGGCTGGTGCCCTCGGAGATCTTCCCCCTGGAGATCCGCTCCGCCGGGCAGTCCATCAACGTGTCCGTCAACATGTTCTTCACCTACATCATCGCGCAGATCTTCCTCACGCTGCTCTGCCACCTCAAGTTCGGCCTCTTCTACTTCTTCTCCGGCTGGGTCCTCATCATGACCATCTTCATCTACTTCTTCCTGCCCGAGACCAAGAACGTGCCCATCGAGGAGATGGTCCACATCTGGCGAGCCCACTGGTTCTGGGGCAGCTTCATGCCTGGCGACGACGCCATCCCCGCCGGCGACCTCGAGCTCAAGGGGGCCCACGGCCATGTATGACGAGCCCAGCTTCGAAGTGGAAGGAAGCCGGGGGAGCTGCCGTGCATGTGGGAGTACGTGGGGCCGTCAACAAGGAGGAGAAGAAGAACAACAGCACAGGCAATAGCAACATACTCACGATCAAGGAAAGATTCAAGGACTGTAACCGCTGGCATAATTAATTCGGGCATTATGTCAAGTGATCTTTTTATCAAGGGTTGTGGGGGCCGGTGGCGATTGGGCGCGGTGGACTCTTTCGTTTGCAGATCACCGAACGGAAGCATGCACGATGTCTGATTCATCAAATCAACAAAAAAAAATCATAATATTATCCATAACTTGGATTTTCTGTACGCATTCGAGCTTCTGTGATTATGAACAAGTGGAAATATCATAGCCATCCTACTTATAATTCTTTCAATGGTACTTTCTAATTATTTGAAAAGATTTTAGAGGATGAGAGACCTTCTTGAATTTTGTCGTTGTTGCCATTCCAAAGATAGAAAATAAGATTATTAATTTCTTGATGTAATACTTTGAACCATGTAATAGATACTCTAGTACTTCTTAATATTGTGCAAGTGATAGTCAAGATTGTAGGTTTGTGGCGAGAGAAAGAATTTTGAGGGTGAAATTTATTTTAAGGGAGAAGGATATAGTACCAGTTCACAATCTTCAAATCGGTTTACCAGAGTTGACCAAATTTGATCTTAGATGAAACGATTTAAATTTTATTACTCTAATTTAATTTGAATTAAATGGCATTTGTAAAGAATTGCATGCGATTTATGCCTAATTAGATGAGCTAATCGTAAATTAGTGTGTTTTTATCTTGGTTCATCTTTTAGTGGGCTTGGCCCAATTAAAAGTAATTAAATCTAAGTAGTTTTAAGTGGTTTTGCTTACTATTGGGCTGCAAAGAGTGGATGTTAGATGGCCCATTAGGTGCATGTAGAAGGGTTGGGAGGCATATTTCCTCATATTTTATATATCAGGAGAGGGTGGGATCCGACCCTTCCATTCTCTCTTGTTCTCCCTCTCTCCCAAGTCTCTCCCCCTTTCTCTCTTGGCTTGATGGGGGAGATTTCTCTTTGTGCATGTTCAAGGAGGAATTCTTGGAGTGTTATAATGGAGGTCATGATGGCTCCCTCGTCATTAGGCGTAACATATTAAATGAGGGCCCTTAGACATGTTAGAAGGAGCTTAGCCTCTCCTTACCACGTAGCATACTACTCTTCATAAGGGCACCTATTTGCTAGCCCATGGTTCTCGAGGGAATCGGAGCACTCTTTCTAGCTGTCCTATTAGGTCGTAGCAATTGGGATGGTTGCGGAAAACGTATTTTCAACTAAGGGTTAAAATGGTTTGGATTTGATGCAGATCTAAGATAGATCTGTGGCCATATCCATTACATTATCAATTTAGAAAGACTTTTGTTCATTGTCCTATAAGGTAGTAATCAGTCGGATAATTAGATCTTCAATATGCCATATGTATTCGGTCAAAGAAAAAAAAATAAAAAATTCTACCTGCTATCTTAAGTTGGGGAGAGTAATGATTGTTCTTCTTTGTAAATTCTTTTAAAGAAGATTGATAATTTTCTAAAAAGATTTCAAAAATTTTTACATTTTCACACCCTTGTTGAGCTTTCATGTGATCATGCTTTATTAAGGGAATCTTAAGCAAAACTATTTTGAGCTAGTGAACTAGATAAAACTTAAAAAGTTTAGAATATCCCTCCTGCTGTAAGCAGCCACGACGTGAAAGATTTTCACACATACGGTAACTTGGGGTGAGTGGAAGACTCTGAAAGTGTAGAGTGGACGGAATTGGCTCAAAGGGTAGGACTATCCGTTTTTTTTTTTTCCCTTTTGGATTGAACGAAAAGGAGGACGGGATTCGTAATAGAGGACTAACCCACTCGGTATCCTAAGGAGACAGTCATCTCGAAAAAGGGACAAGTCTAAGCAGGCAAACTAAACGCCAAACATATATGCTTCGAAAGAGCCAAAGAAAGGTGAGTGGAAAAAAGTACTCTCCCCCCCCCCCCTTAGGAAAATTAGAAGAGGGTGGTACAAAATACGCACTCTCAATGGATAAAAAAAGTTGCGCTAAATCAAAAGTCCCTCATACCAAAGTAAGGCAAGAACTAGAAAGTGTTGAGTTAGGACGAGAGCTGAAAAACAATCCTTACGGATTGATTAGGAGACTTCTTTTTCTCTTCTCTCCCCTAGGTAGTTTTGCTCCAAAAGTTAGCAAAGATGAGGATATATCGGAAAGGGTGGAAATGTATTCTAAGCGTGCCAATTTTTATGTACAATCACTTGTCGTGACTCCAAATGTAGTGGGGGAAATGAGAACTCTAACTAGACTAATTTGCACCATTATGTGTGAAAGATAACCTTTAAATAAGCTTGATTTTCTACAGCTCATTATAGTCCTAATTTTTCATTGTTTGCATTGCTAAAGGACTAGCAATGAGTAAGTTCGAGGGTATGAGTATTTTTGGACATTAAAGGGATAGATTCATGCATTTCACTCATGACTTTATGTGTAAAATTTCATGGAATGATAGACAATTTTGTCCTCTTTCTAACGATACCGATTTTGTTAACTTCCGAATTAAAAACATCGTCATTGCATGTGAAAAATTAGGTGTTAGTGCATTTATAGTTTTACAGGAAAATCGAGAATATTTAATTATATTTTGTTATGACTTAAACACACTTTTAGTTCTTTTTGTGTGTAGGACATAAAAAGTGTGTGGCTTAGTTGGTTGGACCATTTGGCGGTCACGAGAGAGGCCAGAACTCGAATCTCGGTTGGAATAATTAATTATTTTTACAAGAAGGACAAAAGTAGGGGCACAATGGACAATTTATACCTAAAAGAAATCCTAAGTGGTGCCTCCTCCTCTAAGAAACCGACCAGAGTAGCTGCCGGCCACCTTCTCACCTTCCTTCTCTCTCTCTCTTTTTGTCTCTTCCCTTCTCTCTCTTTCCTTTTCTATCTCTCTCCTCTCTCTTTTTAAACCACACGCACACAACCATCTCCTCTCTCATTCCCCCCTTCTTCTTCTTCCTTTTCTTCTCTCTCTCTACCAAACCTCCCTCTCCTCTTCTTTCACCCTTAATTTTTCTCCCCTATTTGCCCTCTCTCTCTTCTTCCCTCTTTCTTCTTCTTCTTTGTCTTCTTCTTCTTCTTCTCTCTCTTCCTCTCTTTCTCCCTACGCAACATCTCTCTCCCTTCATCGTGCGGCACACTACGCCTCCTACAACACCCATCCCACAGTGCTAAGCATGTTCCTGCTGCCCTCTCTCCTAGTTGTTTTATTTAAATTTAATTTAATTTAGTTTGTCACACAGTTTGTTTATTTTACTTAGTACGTATTTGCTTTTCACTTTGTAGCTTTGAGCATTTAATAGATGATAATGTACTCTTTCCAATTTAAAGGGTAAATTTAATTTTCTCCTCTTAGTCTCTCTCTATTTCTTTCCTAAATGTAGTTATGATTGTTTCTTTTCTGTAGTTAATTCATTTGATTAAATTTGTATGTCTTCATTAGTTTTAGTTCATTCCCTTGATGCATTAATTAGGTGTTTAAGTTGTGCAACGAATCTCTCTCTAATATTTAGTTAGTTTATTTTTAATCTTAGGATAGATTAATTCATGAAAGCTTGTAATCTTAATCTCTTCTTAATCTAAATTTCTATTTATTTTATGATTTCTAATCAAAATCTAAGGTTTTCAATTCTAAAATATATTTCTCCATGGATCACTCGATTCTCAACACTTAACTATTTTCAAATTAATGGTGACTCCGATAATTAAAAGTTGATTGTCGTGAGTGTTTAACGACGTGCATTCCGCGCATATCACAGCATCGGAGGGAGAGGGATGGCACCTCTAGCTAGTGCCGCCCTTGATGGGTCGGCCCTAGTAAGCAGTCACTATTGGCGCCATTGGTGAGATTGGTGGTGGCCGGCGGTGGCCTTTTGACTCCTTCGAGATCTCATGCTACATGTTCAGATAGCCCGAGAAATCCATGGATTCGACCAGAATGATTCTAACATTAATTTTAGCACAAATTTGAAATTTTACACTATGAATTACTATTATGAATCACAATAAACAATAAAGACCGAATATTTTATATATAGAACATGTCTAAAAACTATTTCAAATGATCAAAACAAACCAAAGTGAAACTTGGCTCTGATTCCACTAAAAGGATCACATAGGCAGATGCAATTTAAAACCATAAATGACATGAGCTCAGTGGAATAGAAGTATCCCCATATATTCCTTATCCATTTCGATAGGGAAAACAAAGATGTGAAGATCTTAATCTCACCTTTTGCAGCATCAGATCCGCATTCGATGGGTTCTAGTGCAGTGGCATGGCCAACACGTAGGTGCTTGAGTTCCGACGATATCTAGACAATCCTCTAGTTGATGGTTCGTCCTCAACTTGTCTGCAGGTTTGGCATGATCGTAGAGTGTCCTTCTCTTTGATGGTGCTTGCCGCATGCTGGCAAAGTCTCCAACAGGAGGAATCTGAGGAGAGCGAGAGAGATAGAGGGGGGGTGCCCCTTATAGAGAGGGCCGACTAGAGGAAAGAGAGAGAGGAGGGGGATGGCCAGGTCTAGGAAACCCTAGAGCTTGGACTAGGGTTCCCCTCTGACCAATATTTCTATTAGTTCACTGCGACTTTTCTCAAAAGTCCTTAAATTAATATAAATTTCCCCTTAATGCCCATCGACTGAGACTTTGTACGGGAGACCCTCTAGGCTTAAGTGCCAGTCTAGTTTTGATCCCATTAAGCCTACTAACCGTTTACTGACTTAAAGTAATTTATTTAATATCAAATATTAAAGAAGTACTTGATCAATTTATTATCTCACGATGTTCGATTGGGCTTATAATCAAGTTAGGTGCCAAGCAACACTTTCTAATCCCAAAAAGTATTAGGGTCCAACAATCCGCTCAAAGAACCTTTATATCATCAGCTACCACGTGGCTATAATCTTTCATTTAGGATAATGCTGTCAAATGAACCTAGAATATGATTAGCTATCATTGCCCTTAGGAGTCTCCCTGGACCCACCTGGCAAGTCCCCTAGCATCCTGAGGTGCCTCCACCTATGTCTCAATGGCTCCCCGATTACCGCTTCCACCTCCTCCTCTGCTAACGTAATCACAAGAGGGGACACCATTTTCCTAGGCTCCTCGAACATAGCACCTTTAGGAGTTGCAATAGCAAAGAGACTGCATTAGGAAACATTCTAGGGCCCTAAAAAGGGGAAAATATGCTAAAGAGGAAGGGAGCTTACTGACAACCTAGTATGGGCTATAGCCAAGATACACCTCGATCATCGATGATGAGCCTGTTCATATCCTTGATCGATAGCAACTCACATAGAGAGATAAAAATTGTTTGGTTATTGGACAGGTCAGGGGGCATGCTTCCATAATAGGTTGAACAATTGAAAGTGGATAGGAAAGGCTACTCCTGATTTGTACCCTCAGGGGTAGTCACGAACTAGAAGTAACTTCCTTGTATTTGGAGACAACTTGTGTGTGTGTGTGTGTGTGTGTGTGTGTGTGTGTATGCGTGTGTGTGTGTGAGAGAGAGAGAGAGAGATGACGATGTTGCCTTGTCTCGATAGGCCCAAAGGTAGTAAAACTCAACCTAGAAGGCTTGTTGGAGTGAAGGGTGAATAGGCCATTAAAGATGGGCCACATTGGATGCTCCCCTAAATCGTAGCTAAAAATGATCTAGGTTTGGATGAAGAAAAAGAAGAAGAGGAAAAAGAAGACCTCAAATCAAGACGATGCATAGAGAGCAAGACGAAGGTGTCCACAAACTGTAAAAAACAACTGAGCTCTTCCTACTCTGAAGAAGGCAAGAGGAGTCTTATTGCTAAAGCAACAGGAAGAAAAGGTAAGCCAGAAGTGAAGGAGAACTCAAGTATGTGTTCCACTCCACCGTAAACCATATTTTAAATAAAAGACTTGCACAGCAAGGAACACGGCTATTGCAGTTACCAAAGTCGAAGGGATGCATCCTTATAAGGAGAAGAGATAGATAGACATAGCAATTTCCTATGAGAAGCGAAGCAGATCGCTTCCTACCACCACCAAAATTAAAATGACACCACTTTAATTTCGTTACCAAATCTTAGTTCATTGAACCCTCCTTACTGCAATTGCGTGCCCATCCCCTTTCCATGCTGATAACCACCATTCATCATAATTTTCCAACCCGGGGTACTCATGCACTTCCCTCGCTTCATGGCATCAATGGGATAAGAACTAAGTATGGTAGCTTTCAAGGGATCAGCCACAGGACGGTAAACCTGTAATACCGACAACAAAGGTTGTTTCGCCAGGTAGGGAAATCGGCCTGATATTCAAGGAATGAGTGGTAGCAAGAATCGACATACTAGTAACTTTAATTGTAACGACCCGCCACCCTATAATCGGGGATCCGATTACTAAATGGGTACCGAATCATTAATTTGGGACCAAACCAGGATCTAATAAGTCTGGGAAATAAATAATAAACTAAGCTAAACATTCACATCGCATTGACTAGAAATAAAAGTGCAGGAATTAAAATTATTACAATGCGACTCGATACAGCAAATAATTACATTCTCCAACAGAAGGAAATAATTAAACATACAGGCCAAAGATAAATAACAACTACATCGGGGCATACCCCGGAACAACCGCTGAAGGCACACCACCCGGCCGCACACGCCGCTCTAAGTCTGCTGGGAGTCCTCACCTGAAAACCGCAGGGGTGAGTCTCAAGACAAGACTCAGTAGGGATCCTTCGATCCCCACTGCCCACGCACACACCCACAAGTGTAAAGTACAGCTAACAGTAAAGTAACAAGTGTAGTGGCAGGTACGATATCTAATTCTCTACGTGAGAACACGTGCAGTCGAAATATAATAATCATGCACATTCTAAGATAACCGTTGGAAAACCCACAACTGCCGTCTCGATAGAACTCGCCGACCGTACAAACAACGGTGAGAAAAACCTCGACCCGCTGAGACCAAGGAGCAGCCCCTCGGATAGCACGCTCGCTACTCCGGCCCAACTGGCTCAGGTGACTACCCCTTCCCTCAGCATGAGTGACTCTCCGAATGTACCACTCCGACACCGGTACTAGCTGACCCTGGGGTTCACCAGGTGACCCTCTCTCACTAGGCGTCACCCCGCCCACGCCCCCACCGGCGCTGTGCTCACGCCCCCACCAGCACAGGGTGATAAAGCGCTACAATGTCACTCCAGGTCCACAGTAACTGAAAACCCAACACAGTGCGATCCGGCCACGTGAAAATCCCGCGATCGCTCAACACACATAGAACCATCCGATCGTGAGGAATCCGTCTCTATCGGGTGCACTAAAACATGTGCAAACTATCTATCTAGCAATGTGAACACGTTTTACTGGCATGCATTAGTGAGATTCTGTCTTGAATCGCGTCGACCGAGGTCGACGCCATTCAAGACCCAAGTGCAGGTTCGTATAAATCAGTTTTCAGAATCTGGCTTTGAAAGGCGTCGACCCTCATGGTCGCCTTTCAAAAGGCGTCGACATCCCCAGACGCCTTTCAACACGAAAATCCGGAATTCCCAAGGCCTTAACCAGGGGATTTCTGCCGTTAAAACGCGTCATGGATGCCCGACGCCGTTCAAAAACGCGTCGTTTACCCATGACGTCTTTCAGCCACAGAAATTCCAACCGGGCAGACTGTCTGTCAGTCAATTCCTGTGTAAAAGGCGTCGTGATGGCCCGACGCCCTTCAAAAAGGCGTCGTCCATGCACGACGTCTTTCAAGCCCAGGAACCAGGAACGCCCTAAACCCGAGGGCTCCCTTTCCAATTCCAAATAACCCCAAAAATCATTCAAACTGGAGGGAAACGAAGAGCAAGACAATTCATAGGCAAACACCCCCATAGAATTCCTAAACATGCTCATTCTAACCCCCAAAACCGAAGATCTACCACATGCATATTGAGGAAAACGCGATCTTAAACACAGTGCCACGGGGAACGTCACCCTACCGGACACTCGAACGCCTCCGAGCTTCAAGCCGTCCGCCTGTCTCGCCCCACGCCGCCGCCGGTACCGCCGAGGTCGTCCTAGCCCCACCGTGACGTCGGCCGCCGTCCGGAGAGTAGAACGCCGCAGTGGAAGTGGAGGTGGTAGGGGTAGGAGCCAGGTAGAGGATGGAGTGGAGGGAGAGGCGAAATGGTGAGAGGAAAAGAGGGAGGAGGAGGATCGCCGCCGAGTTCGCCGGAGGGAAAGAGAGAAAGGGAGAAGGAGAAAATGAGGGAAAGAAGGAGGGCTCGCGGGGTTAACCAGAGGTTGGCTGAAACGCGTCGACCTGCACGGACGCCTATCAGGTGACATGACGGCTGCTCTGACAAGATTCTGAAACGCGTCGTCCTTCACAGACGCCTTTCAGACAACTTGTCAGGGCCGTACTCTGACACACCCAGAGTCTCAGTCTAAAAGGCGTCGACCCACACGGACGCCGTTCAGACGACCTGACAGGGCCGTACTCTCGCGGTCCAAAGTCAGTCCACGTGGCACCCACGTGGCAGAACCTGAAACGCGTCTGCCACGGTGGACGCCGTTTAAACCGCGTCGAGCCCGCTCGACGCGAAACAACACAGAGTTCCAGACCCCACTAGGGCCAGAACTACAGGGTCCGACCCTGAAAACCGAATCCGAAAGCCTCAGTCCTTACATTCTCCCCCCCTTAAAAGAAATTTCGCCCTCGAAATTGATTGCTAGGAATATCAAGGTCACAACGGGGATACAAGTTCACAGGGAGACTTACGAAAAAAGATAAGGAAATTGCTCCCGCATCTCATCCTCTCGCTCCCAGGTTGCTTCACCTCCGGAGCGATACTGCCAAATCACCTTGACCAAAGGTACAATCTTGTTCCGCAAGACCTGATCTCTGCGATCCTCAATACGAACCGGATACTCTGGGAATGACAAATCCTCAGCGACCTCTAACTCTGAAAAATCCAACACATGGGACGGATCCTGAACGTACTTCCTCAGCAAGGACACATGGAACACATCGTGCACTCCTGCAAGACTGGGCGGCAAGGCCAGCTGATACGCGGTTTCCCCAATTCGAGCAAGAATGGGAAAAGGTCCAATATATTGCGGACTCAGCTTGCCTCGCTTCCCGAATCTCATCACACCCTTGGAGGGTGAGACTCGGAGAAACACGTGGTCCCCAACTTCAAACTCAAGTGGTCTTCGTCGGATGTCTGCGTAACTTTTCTGTCTGTTCTGAGCTGCGGTCAGCCTCTACCGAACCGTCTTGGCAATTTCAGCACACTGCTGCACTAACTCAGGTCCTGCTATCTGCCTCTCACCGATCTCGGACCAACACACCGGAGATCGACACGGCCGACCATACAAAGCCTCATAAGGCGCCATGCCGATGCTAGAATGATAGCTGTTGTTGTAGGCAAACTCCACAGTGGACAAATGTTGTTCCCACGAACCTCCCCAGTCTAGGCAACACGCCCTGAGCATATCCTCCAAGGTCTGAATAGTCCTCTCTGACTGCCCGTCAGTCTCTGGATGGTAGGCCGAGCTGAAAGCCAACTGAGTTCCCAACGCCTGCTGAAAGCTCTTCCAGAATCTGGAAGTAAACCTCGGATCTCGATCTGATACAATAGACAAGGGTACCCCGTGCAGAGAGATAATCCGGTCCACAAACAATTTAGCCAGCTTGCCGACCGACCAGTCCTTCCTAATGGCTAGGAAGTGTGCCGACTTGGTCAGCCGATCAACGATAACCCAGATAGCGTCTCTCCTGCTAGGGGATGCAGGCAAACCCATTACAAAGTCCATCGTCACATGCTCCCATTTCCACTCAGGAATCGGCAAGGGCTGCAGCAACCCTCCTGGTCTCTGATGCTCGGCTTTAACCTGCTGGCATGTCATGCATCTAGCCACATACTCAGCCACATCTCTTTTCATACCGGGCCACCAGAAGTGCCTCCTCAAACAGTGATACATCTTTGTTGTCCCAGGATGCACAGCATACCTTGAACGGTGCGCCTCATCAAGAACACATCTGCGCACGTCTTCCTCAGTCGGGACATAGAGTCTGCCTCTGAATCTGACGGTACCATCATCCCACAACTCAACCTCAGGCCTCTGGAGAATCTGCGGTAACTCAGCATCTGCCCTCTGAGCCTCAATCACAGCATGGTACACAGCCGGTCTCACAGTCAGGCTGACAAGCACTGCTCTACCCTCTTCACGTGGAACCCTAAAGGAGGATTCCACCACCTGCTCAAATAATTTCCACTCCCGAATCATGAGGTATGACATGACCGTCTTCCGACTCAAAGCGTCTGCCACCACATTCGCCTTGTCCGGATGGTAAGAAAGGTCAAAGTCATAATCCTTAATAAACTCCATCCACCTCCGCTGCCTCAGATTCAGGTCTCTCTGAGTGAACACATATTTTAAGCTCTTGTGATCTGTAAAAACTTGAAATTTTTCTCCGTATAAGTAATGCCTCCAGATTTTCAGTGCAAACACCACAGCTGCAAGTTCCAAATCATGAGTAGGATAGTTCTCTTCATGCCTCTTCAGCTGCCGAGAAGCATAAGCAACTACCCTGCCATGCTGCATAAGGACTGCTCCCAAACCTCGACGGGACGCATCTGAGTAAACCACAAATCCACCTGACCCAGATGGAAGCACCAGCACTGGGGCTGACGTGAGACGAGTTTTTAGCTCAATAAAACTCTGCTCACAATCCTCCGTCCATACGAAACGAACTCCCTTTCGAGTCAACCTCGACAAGGGGGCCGCTATCGAAGAGAATCCCCGAACAAACCGCCTGTAATAACCGGCAAGCCCCAGAAAACTCCTGATCTCAGTCACTGAAGTCGGCCTGCTCCAGTCCATCACTGCCTCTATCTTGGCTGGATCCACTGCGATGCCTTCACCAGAAATAACGTGCCCAAGGAAGTGCACCTCGTTCAGCCAAAATACGCATTTGCTGAACTTGGCGTAAAGTTGGTGCTCTCTCAGGACCTGCAACACTGCCCGAAGATGAGCAGCGTGCTCTTCCTCAGAAGGAGAATAGATCAGAATATCATCAACAAACACAATCACAAACTGGTCCAGATAGGTCCTGAAGACTCGGTTCATCAGGTCCATAAAGGCCGCCGGAGCATTGGTTAAGCCGAAGGGCATAACCAAAAACTCATAATGCCCATACCGAGTCCTGAAAGCTGTCTTACTAACATCCACATCCCTGATTCTCATCTGATAATACCCAGATCTTAGATCGATCTTGGAAAACACCCTCGCTGTCTGCAACTGATCCATCAAGTCATCGATCCTAGGAAGCGGGTACTTATTCTTTATTGTCACCTGGTTCAGCTGTCTATAATCAATGCACAGTCTCAAGGAACCATCCTTCTTCCTGACAAACAGAACTGGAGCACCCCAAGGAGATGTACTGGGACGAATGAAACCCTTATCCAACAACTCTTGCAACTGCGCCTTCAACTCAGCGAGTTCGGCTGGCGCCATCCGATACGAGGCCTTAGACAAGGGCGCCGTACCTGGTGCAAGCTCGATGGTAAACTCGACCTCTCGCTGAGGAGGAAGGCCAGGCAGCTCCTCAGGAAAAACATCTACGAACTCACAAACAACCGGCACCTCCCAAGGATTCGGACTAGCACGAACATCAGAAACAACAACAGAGGCTAAGAAAGCCTCGCAGCCACCAGCAAGCAACCTCCGTGCCTTAAAGGCAGAAATGAGAATACCTCGAGAAGAAAGCCTAATACCTTGGAAGAAGAAGGTCGGGATGTCCGGAATAGAGAAGCGCACCCTCTTCCTGTGGCAGTCCACCTCCGCATAAAAGGCTTCCAACCAATCCATACCCAGGATGATATCGAAATCACGAATAGCAAGTACGACCAACTGGGCAGGTAGTACATGACCCTCAATGGTCAAGGGAACATTCCTCAAACAATTATAAGATATCATGAAGTCTCCAGAAGGAACCTCAACCATCAAACCATCAGACAACTCATCAACGGGTGCAGAAAGAATGTCTAGGAACTGCTCGGAAATAAAAGAATGCGAAGCACCTGAATCGATCAACACATGCGCAGAGTTCCCAAGGACAGAGAGTGTACCTTCCACCAAGTTGGACGCGCGAGCCTCCCTCCTGGTGATAGCCAGCACTCTCCCCTGAGTCCTCGGCTTCTTCTGATCGCCATGACCCTGCCCTAGACTATGCCCCTACGGGCACTGCCTTGCCAGGTGGCCCTGTTGGCCGCAAGAAAAACACCTCCTGGGAAGAGTGGGACACTGAGTCCCGCCATGGGCACCACCACATTGCTGACAAACAGCCGGAAGTCTCTGAGCTGGCTCCTGCTGTGCACTGGATGCAGACTGACTCTGCTGACCCTGCCTGGGCCTGCTGCTGCCGCTACTGCCACTACTGCTGCCACCACCCCTGAAGAATCTCCTGAATCGGGAGCCGAGAGAAGACGATCCCGATCCGACGGAAGGAGCCGGTGCCGCTGCCTTACCCCTGCCTCGCGCTGGCCCCTGAACAGTCTGCCCTCTCTCCCGGGCCGACTGGATCTGCTGAGCTTCTACAGCTGCTGCACGCCTAACTGCTGACGCCAAGTCTGTACAACAATGGGACGCCACGAAGTTCCTCAAACTGAGCCTAAGCCCATCCACAAACCTCTCCGTGCGACGCACCTCGTCCTCAGATATAAAAGGCACGAACCGTCCCAGCGAAACAAACTTCGCCTCGTACTCAAGTACCGTCATACTCCCCTGCGTCAGGTCCATAAACTCCCTCTCCTTGGCTCGCTGGACATGTCTAGGGAAATATTGTGCATTGAACTCCTTGACAAAGGTCTCCCAAGAAATTTCCCTAAGACTCCTGTCCCCATAAGATAAACTCTTCAGCGCGGTCCACCAGTCATAGGCGCTATCCTTCAGCATGAAGGTAGCCAGCGGGGTCCTCTCTACTGCTGCACAGTCCATAGTATCAAAAGTCTTCTCAATCTCTCTAAGCCAATGAATGGCCTCGTCAGGGTCGGGACGACCGGTGAAGTGGGGTGGCCTCAGCTTCAAGAACCTCTCGAGTGTAGCTGTGGTCCCTCCCCGAGTACTAGAACCCTCGCTAGGATCTCGAGTCTGATATCGAGCCATAGTATCCATCATGGCCTCCATAAACTGCTCAACACTCGGCCTCCCTGCCTCGGACCCACTGGGGACATCTCCCCGCTCTCGAATAACTGGCATCCTCTTCCTGGGAGCCATCTACTCGCCTACAATTACAAAATCAAAAGTTCTAATTAGAGTCCTAAAACCTATGCTACTGCCGTGCCTGTACGGGATAATGTATTTATTTGTCGGACTTACGATATTTAACCTAGTTATTTATTTATTTGCCAGACCGTATGCTCTGATACCAACTGTAACGACCCGCCACCCTATAATCGGGGATCCGATTACTAAATGGGTACCGAATCATTAATTTGGGACCAAACCAGGATCTAATAAGTCTGGGAAATAAATAATAAACTAAGCTAAACATTCACATCGCATTGACTAGAAATATAAGTGCAGGAATTAAAATTATTACAATGCGACTCGATACAGCAAATAATTACATTCTCCAACAGAAGGAAATAATTAAACATACAGGCCAAAGATAAATAACAACTACATCGGGGCATACCCCGGAACAACCGCTGAAGGCACACCACCCGGCCGCACACGCCGCTCTAAGTCTGCTGGGAGTCCTCACCTGAAAACCGCAGGGGTGAGTCTCAAGACAAGACTCAGTAGGGATCCTTCGATCCCCACTGCCCACGCACACACCCACAAGTGTAAAGTACAGCTAACAGTAAAGTAACAAGTGTAGTGGCAGGTACGATATCTAATTCTCTACGTGAGAACACGTGCAGTCGAAATATAATAATCATGCACATTCTAAGATAACTGTTAGAAAACCCACAACTGCCGTCTCGATAGAACTCGCCGACCGTACAAACAACGGTGAGAAAAACCTCGACCCGCTGAGACCAAGGAGCAGCCCCTCGGATAGCACGCTCGCTACTCCGGCCCAACTGGCTCAGGTGACTACCCCTTCCCTCAGCATGAGTGACTCTCCGAATGTACCACTCCGACACCGGTACTAGCTGACCCTGGGGTTCACCAGGTGACCCTCTCTCACTAGGCGTCACCCCGCCCACGCCCCCACCGGCGCTGTGCTCACGCCCCCACCAGCACAGGGCGATAAAGCGCTACAATGTCACTCCAGGTCCACAGTAACTGAAAACCCAACACAGTGCGATCCGGCCACGTGAAAATCCCGCGATCGCTCAACACACATAGAACCATCCGATCGTGAGGAATCCGTCTCTATCGGGTGCACTAAAACATGTGCAAACTATCTATCTAGCAATGTGAACACGTTTTACTGGCATGCATTAGTGAGATTCTGTCTTGAATCGCGTCGACCGAGGTCGACGCCATTCAAGACCCAAGTGCAGGTTCGTATAAATCAGTTTTCAGAATCTGGCTTTGAAAGGCGTCGACCCTCATGGTCGCCTTTCAAAAGGCGTCGACATCCCCAGACGCCTTTCAACACGAAAATCCGGAATTCCCAAGGCCTTAACCAGGGGATTTCTGCCGTTAAAACGCGTCATGGATGCCCGACGCCGTTCAAAAACGCGTCGTTTACCCATGACGTCTTTCAGCCACAGAAATTCCAACCGGGCAGACTGTCTGTCAGTCAATTCCTGTGTAAAAGGCGTCGTGATGGCCCGACGCCCTTCAAAAAGGCGTCGTCCATGCACGACGTCTTTCAAGCCCAGGAACCAGGAACGCCCTAAACCCGAGGGCTCCCTTTCCAATTCCAAATAACCCCAAAAATCATTCAAACTGGAGGGAAACGAAGAGCAAGACAATTCATAGGCAAACACCCCCATAGAATTCCTAAACATGCTCATTCTAACCCCCAAAACCGAAGATCTACCACATGCATATTGAGGAAAACGCGATCTTAAACACAGTGCCACGGGGAACGTCACCCTACCGGACACTCGAACGCCTCCGAGCTTCAAGCCGTCCGCCTGTCTCGCCCCACGCCGCCGCCGGTACCGCCGAGGTCGTCCTAGCCCCACCGTGACGTCGGCCGCCGTCCGGAGAGTAGAACGCCGCAGTGGAAGTGGAGGTGGTAGGGGTAGGAGCCAGGTAGAGGATGGAGTGGAGGGAGAGGCGAAATGGTGAGAGGAAAAGAGGGAGGAGGAGGATCGCCGCCGAGTTCGCCGGAGGGAAAGAGAGAAAGGGAGAAGGAGAAAATGAGGGAAAGAAGGAGGGCTCGCGGGGTTAACCAGAGGTTGGCTGAAACGCGTCGACCTGCACGGACGCCTATCAGGTGACATGACGGCCGCTCTGACAAGATTCTGAAATGCGTCGTCCTTCACAGACGCCTTTCAGACAACTTGTCAGGGCCGTACTCTGACACACCCAGAGTCTCAGTCTAAAAGGCGTCGACCCACACGGACGCCGTTCAGACGACCTGACAGGGCCGTACTCTCGCGGTCCAAAGTCAGTCCACGTGGCACCCACGTGGCAGAACCTGAAACGCGTCTGCCACGGTGGACGCCGTTTAAACCGCGTCGAGCCCGCTCGACGCGAAACAACACAGAGTTCCAGACCCCACTAGGGCCAGAACTACAGGGTCCGACCCTGAAAACCGAATCCGAAAGCCTCAGTCCTTACATTAATGATTCGTCCTTTGTATGGAAATTTGAGGCACTGATGATTTATAGAAGGAATTGCCTCAATGGACTTTATGTAAGGGCGGCCAAGGATACCTTTCAAAGATGGATCGATTTTCAAGATGTGGAATTCGACTTCATTATGACAAACATGGCCTAATTCTACCTTCAAATAAATCATTCCCAGAAGGGAACGGGTAGAATTGTCATAAGCTGTAACAGAAATAGGGGAAGGCAACCACTTCTCCTTAGGTATACCACACAGTTCAAGGGTCTTCGGTGATAGAACATTGATTGAAACCCCTGCGTCAACCAGGCATGCGTCTACGGCCTTCTTGCAGATGTTGATCGTAATGCTCAAAGCCATGCTTCTGACTGCTGGTGGTGCTAGTTCGGAAGTATGGAATGTAATGGAGGGCTGATCCCCTTAAGGAACTAACAGTGTGGTGATCTTTTCCACCGGTACGTCTTCGTTGACCATAACCTTCTACAGATACTCCATCAGAGCCTCCTGATGGGTCTTGGATCTCTTGATCAACTCGAGCACAGAGATTCGTGCCGGTGTTCTGTCTAGCTGTTTCAACAGGTTGTATTGAGTGCCTGGTGCACTCCCATCATTATGAGCTTCCTATGGCGGTTGTGATGGGCCGTCTCTGACTGTAGACTGAGGAAAGACCTTGTTGAATACCCTCCCGCTCCAGAGCGTATGTTCTTTAATCGTGGAAGGTGTAGGTGATAGTTTGAGTACCGCGAGGTTGGTGGGAGGTTTAGATGGTGTGGGGGGCTGGCAAATAGGTGATGGCGTGGGGTTGTTTAGTGGAGGCGTGGTGTGGATGAGGGGTTTATATGGTTGGATGGTGGAGGGGTAAGTGGTTGGTGCAAGTGAAGTGGGGAATGACATACGGAGTAGTGGTTTGGATGGATGAATGGTATTGGGGTGAGTGGTTGTGGTAGATGATGTGGGAAATGGCATGCGGAGTAATGGTTTGGATGGCAGTAGGGGCACATAATTAGATTGCGGATGGTTGTTTAATGGTGGCGTGGTAGTGGATGGTGTAATGGATGTGGGTAGAAGGTATGCGGGTGTTGGTACAGGTGTAACGGTGACGGGTTGCGGTTTGGGTATGCGGAGAATGCGGCGTGGTGGTTGGTCGGCGGTGCTCGGTTGATGGCCTATTGAGTAAATAAAGGATGAGTCCTCTACCTTCCACTGCTGCCCTCAATTAGCCTCAGACTGGCTACTCGTCAAGATGGGGGCAATTTGATTCTGATGTTGGTGCTCTGGTAGTGGGTTATGCACTATACCCATGTTTGGAGGTGCTGCCGCCTGTGTTGGCGCTCTCTGTTGTTGCTGCTGTTGTGGTTGCTGTTGTTGTTGTTGAAGTCTTCTTGCCTTCTAGGCAGATATGTACTTCTTCATTTCCTCCAAGTCAATGCCTCCTTGATCATTAAGATCATGGATATAATCTCGGAATTGGAAGCAGGTGTCTATTGTATATCCAGGTTGCCTGTGGAAGGCGCAATACCTGGAAGTGTCGGCATTCTGGGGCCAGACTGTCTTTTCCCTGGGCAAGACTAAGGCATTGGCTGCCATCAGGGCGTTGAAAATGTCCAGTAAGGATTCTGGGAGTGTTGGATATGTCGTCCTTTTAGGGCCTGGAGGCTTCCTTTGTTAGTTGTAATCATTTGAGGGAGGTACATTATGGTATGCCGGCAGTGCGCGCGGCTGGTACTGCTGTTGGTTCTGCTGCTGGTACTGGGTTGCTGATACTGCTGCTGGTTCGGGGGTTGCTGCTGTGGCTGGTATTGTGGCTACTAGGGTCTGTAACCCTACTAGTTTGGAGGTCTATAACCTTGCTGGTTTGGAGGTCTGTAACTCTGCTGGCTTGGTCGTTGCTGGTTTCTTGTGAACTGGAGCTAATTGTTGTTCATGGTGATGATCTGCTCGTGAGAGAGCGTGCCTTTAGTTGTCGGACCCATGCTAGGAGGATTTGGCACGGCAGGCTTCCGAGGTGGAGGTCTGCTGGGTCGGTAAGGATCAAAGACATTGAAAAAAGTGGCATCTTTGAAGGCGTTCTGACAGTAACGCGCCCTCTCGTAAAGTTCAGCCATGCTGGTCAAGTTGTTCAAAGCTAGGACCAGTTTGTATTGAGGGGTGGCATTGGAAATCAACATCTTGACTTGTTCAGATTCGGACATATAGTCCTTAATCTTCTCCGCCATGTTGCTCCATCTATCAGCAAATGTGATGAAGTCCTCATCGGGTTTCATCTTCTCAGCAACTAGGTCAATGATGGACAAAGACGGTGCGACTCTGTCCTGGTATCGTTTGTAGACACGCTAATTTTGACATCATTTTAAGTAAATTTCATATCATATAATGCCTCAAAATGGTCTGATATTTAATCCTTAGTTAATTTTTATTAATTGTCTAAATAGTATCGGGTCAGACAGACATAATTTAAGTTAATTAATTAAATTGATTTTAACTTAAATTTTAATCAAATATGAAAAACTCTAAAAGACGTCGACCTGTGTAGATGCCATTTAGAGTTTATTCATATTTTGATAATTAAATTTGAATTTTAATTAATTGATTAATTAGCTAAAAAGACGTCTTTCAGTCACGACGCCATTTAGGTCTCCTAGGCTATTTCTGTCTCTTTTTCCAGATGTTTATCCTTATCTTAATTAAGTTAAAAGACGTCTCCCATGGGCGACGTATTTTAGATAATTACAGATAATGATGAATTAATCTGTGTTTATCTGTTTGTTAGTTAGATAAACTTCAAACTCTTTCATATTAATCTTTAATAACCACGGATGCATGAACTAAAGCCTATAAATACCCAGCCCCTTGGTCATTAAAAAGTTAGTGATGATAGCGATAATTGAGTGAAAATTGAGCAAAGAATCTTGGCGACGACGTCCAAACGTTGAAGGATCGAGGTGCTGCTGCTACTTCCAGGAGTCTTGAAGCAAGCTACATCCTTTCTTCATCGTTTCTTCGTCCTTTCAAGATCCTTTCAAGAACCAAGGCTTTTCAGGGGTCATCCAACTTAGTTCTTAATTAATTTCTACATCTTTCTCATATTTTCATCAAATTGGCATCATATTTTTATCACCTCACTCCATGCAACACACACTCACTAACATTATTTTCCAATCCATGTTTAAAGGGGTTTAAAAGACCATCAAACAAGTGAGTTCTTTATTTAAGTTGCATGATCAGAATCTTCATTAGAATGGATACTACTTCTGCTTGAGTTATTATTATTTTATTATATCTTTGTCTTTTATAAGGTACAAAAGGAGATAAAGAGGAGAGAATCAACAACAAAGACAAGAAAATCTGGATGATCCTCAAAGTCCGATAAGCGTTCAAAGCAAGAACAAAGTCAAAGGGGCTCTCTTTCTTCAACCGACTGAAGGAGAGGAATCAAGGACTTCAACATCTCCCAATTTCAAAACAGGTAAGCGATAAATCTTTTCTTTTGGAACTTTTTAGTTAAAAGTTTATGGTGATCACATTCACTTAGTTTTTAATTGATTTATTTGTCATATGAACAACATAATTTTCATGATAATCAAACACCTAATTTGAGCACTCACAGCTTTTTGGCGATCACGGTGGGACTTGGTGTAACGACCCGCCATCCCATGACCGGAGACCCGGTCACTAAATGGATGTCGGCCCATTAACTGCGGGTTCACACCCGGATCTCACAAAACACATCTGGAGGAGTAAGTGCTAAACAAGGCTAAATATAACAATCACACGGACTACAAAAGTAAGCAAGTGCGCAGGAAGGAAAATAACAATGTCCGTATACAGTCTAACAATAATTACATGTCCAACAAATTAAATAAGTACAGGCAGAAAGAAAGTACAACAACATCGGGGCATACCCCGGAACAAAGACAGCTACTGGTCCGCACACCAAGAAGGCACCACACGCCTCCACACGCCGCGAAGTCCACACCTGAAACCGCAGGGAGTGAGCCACACCAGAATTGGGCTCATTAGGGATCATCCGATCCCCTGCCTCCCACTCACACACCCACAAGTGCAACAACAGGGATATATGGCAATTAAGCAAAGCAGTAAACATAGCACCCAAATCTGATATGAAACGTACGATAAGCAGTGTAGCAAGAACCATTCTAAGCAACCCGAAGAACCCAACACAGAGTCACGTCTCATAGCCAAAGTCCACGAAGCGACTGAACCACACTGTCGACCGAAGTCAAACGTCACCTCCCAACACTACCACCACTGCTCACGCCTGTCCACCCCTACAGTGTTCCGGGGCACTGTAGGGTGAGACAGTGAGTCAAACTAGGACTAGCTGGAACCAGTGTACCGCCACTGTCAGCTACGTGTGCACACAAGCAGTCTAGACTACTATCCTATCGTCCGATTGCCTCCACGCTAGGCCTCAGTGCATCAGGAGGGCCCTGGGGACCGGCGAACCCCCGTCAAGCCGAAGCTACAAGAACTACCCACAACCCTAACCTCCCGGGCTGCGTCAGGCCAAAGGGCTAAGGGTACCACTCGTAACCTTGATCAAAGGTCACATCAGGCCCAGTGGCTATAGGGGTAAAACAACTCCAACAGTACCACAACCAGCTCCACAGCAAGAAACGCGCCGGAAGCTGCCACGACAAACAGGGAAACCCGACCCGCTGAGACCAAACAGCAACCCCTCGGATAGCGCACCGGCTACTCCGGCCCGACGGGCTCAAGGTGGTTCTGCTTCCCTCAGCCAAAGGTAAAACACAACATGTACCCCTTCTCGCACCGGTACGGCACAATGCCTCACAGACACCATGACCCTGTCCCCATCGGTCCATGGTGACAAACGTAAACTACAGTCATACCAATCTACAGTCGTATAAGCACACACACACATATAACATGATGTAATTCCATTCACGCAGAAGTCCTCAGTCTTAGTGTACAACGTAAAGCATGCCTTTGAACTGCCCAACAGTGAAACACATGTTAAAACCAGCATTTAGACAGTTCTGTCTTGAATCGCGTCGACAGAGGTCGACGCCATTCAAGCCCCTCAGACAGGTTCATTTTAAAAGTCAGATTATTCCTTGAAACGCGTCGTCATAGGGAGTCGCCCTTTAAAACGCGTCCACATCCACAGACGCCATTCACATTGAAATTCCAGATTTGCAGACCCTCAGTCGGGGTGATTTCCTGCCTAAATGGCGTCATGATGGCCCGACGTCCTTCTAAAAGGCGTCGTCCATCCATGACGTCATTTAGCGCCAGAACCCCTAACTCGTGAAACATCGAACATGGAGGTTTCTGCCCTAAAAGGCGTCGTACTGCCCTGACGTCCTTCTGAAAGGCGTCGACCAGGCACGACGCCGTTTAGCGCCAGAAACCTGGTTCCCTGGTTCGATCCGAGGGTTTCTCTCTTAACCCCAAACACTCCAAAAAAGCCCCAAAACAAGAAGGGGAGGAAGAGGAATTCAACCACCACAAGCACGCTACGAATCCACGTTCACAAATATAGCCATTCCCACAAGGAAACATCCTAAACATGCTCAATCTAGCCCAAACACATCATGTCACGCCAAGGAAAACACGAGCAACACATGCAAGGTTCGTCCCCCTACCGGTTCTTGAACTCCTCCAAGCTCCGTGCCGCCGACCCGCCGCACCGCAGACCGCCGCCGGTACCCTCGAGGACGTCGCCACTCCGTCGGGACGTCGGCCGCCGTCTGGAGAATAAAACGCCGCGAAGGAGGTGGTGGAGGTAGAGGTGAGAGGTAAGGAGGCTATGGAGTGATGGAAGAGGAAGAAGAGGATGGGAAGGATGGAAGGAGGGCGGAGGGAACGGAGAGGGCGAAGAGAGAGAGGGTGAAGGCGAAAATGAGGGAAAGAAGGGGAGGCTCGCGGGGTCAATCTGAATCTAGCTAAAACGCGTCGATCGAGGTAGATGCCAATCAGTCTGACAGGACGGGCCGTACTGACAGCGGTCTGAAACGCGTCACTCTCCGCGGACGCCGTTCAGACGACAGGACAGGCCGTACTGACAACGCTCTGGCGCCGCACACTGACACCGCAGGGTCGCACTCTGAATCGCGTCGACCTACCTGGACGCCGTTCAGACGATATGACAGGGGCCGTACTCTCGCGGCCCGAAACCCGCCCACGTGGTGCACACGTGGCACAACAACAAGCAGACCTAAATGGCGTCCACACACCCTGACGCCTTTTGAAAGGCGTCGAGCAGTGCAGACGTCATTCAGTCTGAACTCTCAAGACCCCCCCCCTCAGGGTCCAAACCAGGGGATCTGACCCGAACCCGACCCGAATACAGAACCCGAAACCTCAGTCCTTACATTCTCCCCCCCTTAAAAGAATTTCGTCCTCGAAATTTGCAATCGCTCAACGCTCAACTCGGCTAACCATCACATGCCGACGCACCGATCACAACAATCATCCTCACCAATCACACACACAAGGCTCCACATAACTAGTCAATCACATTCACACCAAGCTAACCAAGATTCTCGATTCTGACAAAAAGCTGAAAGATCAAAATAACCACACACTAGCAAGGCACATCTCGCACAACCGATTCTCCACCAAGCCCAAATATATAAAAGCGCCACAAGAGTTCTCAACCACCTCTGAATAAGACAAGATAAAAGTGTTCATCTAGCCCAACCGCTCGAACTTCCACTAAGAGACGCAACAGCACTCAACGTCTCGAACACCTACTGACCACCCGGCTCCTGACCTGCCTTATTCTTCTGGGGACAATTCCTCGCGAGATTCCCTTCCTACCACAGCCAAAACAGCTACCAGTGATCAAAGGACATATCCGATTTCCATGAAACCTGCCACAACGGGGACAACGGTCCTCAGCGTCCCGCCTCGCTTCCTGTTGCCAGCTGACCTCCGTCTGCATCTGCTAAACCGAACCATCTTCATCTTCATCACAAGGTACTTCCTGGAATTCGACCTCAAAGGAACTCGAACCACCTGACGAAAAGACCGCTGATCTATCCCTGCTTTGCTGCTTCCCTCGTGTTGAATGCTCCGACTCCTTTGCCGTGTGTTGGAACTGCATCTCCACCGCTGCCGCGCACCGAACTGCTGACGCCAGATCCTTACAACAATGAGCTGCCACAAATTCCCTCAGATCATGCCGAAGTCCATCCACAAATTTCTCCGTCCTAAGATCCTCACGCTCAGATATGTGTGGAGCAAATCTTCCCAGAGCTACAAATTTCATCTGATATTCTAGAACTGACATACCATCCTGCACCAATTCCATAAACTCCCTTTCCTTGGCCCTACGAACGTGCCTCAGAAAGTACTGCCCGCCAAACTTTCTTACAAAGCCTTCCCAAGGAATCTCTCTCAAGGACTTATCTGGAAACATCAACCCCTTGATGGTGACCCACCAATCATAAGCATCGTCCTTCAGCAAGTAGGTTGCCAACAAGGTCTTGTCACTCTCAGCACATTCTAGAACATCAAACACCATGGACATCTCCAAACCAGGGGATCCGGCCCGAACCCGACCCGAATACAGAACCCGAAACCTCAATCCTTACACTTCGTCTCGTCATCTTTTAATCTTCGTTCTTTCTTTCATCAATCGGGCACTCTCTGTGCACCACCTGTGTCTCTCGAAAGGCCCTCACCGATCGGTGAGTTTTTAATTTAATTGTTATTCCTACGTGCACCACGTGCACACTCCTGTGGAAAGATCTTGCCCTCCCCGTTTGATTGATTGAAGAGCTGTTTTTGTGATAAGAAGCATGTGTGATTGATTGAATGTTTTGTTGTTTACATGATAAATCATCCTGTTAAAAAAAATTGAAATAAAAAGAATCGCATGAGCCGATTATTTACTACTTTTATCCTATCTGTTTGAGGAGGAATCGATTCAGAAATTCTTCCTTAATTGTTGATTCTGTGACTTGAAAAGCGTCCAGGAGTAACGACGCGTTTCATACTGCGTCGTCCAACCCAGACGCCTTTCAGGCAAAATTCTCTGTTGTCTACTGCCTGAGATTCTGCGAGAAAATAAGGTTATGTTTGAATAGCGTCGACAAACAGCGACGCATTTCAAGCAGTTTCTTGTTTTTTTCTTCAGTTCTCATATTTCTAATCTGCTTGCTACTACACATTACGTAATAAGCATTAGAGGCCATCCAGGCCACAGTTCATACGCACTGGGGCTAACACCCCCCTTTTCTCTTAGGAACACCTTTCTTGATGTCTTCACCTCTCTCTGATTGGGTCGGTCCCTCAATTAGACTAGAGTGGTTGGCGTTAAAGACCTCCGTAAGTCCCCAAAATCAAGGTATTCCTCCTTGTTCATCGGGCTGGTTGTACCAATCGAAGTCTTGGTTAGATTTTCATAACGTTGTGAGAGAAAGCCATAGAGTATAACGGTGGAAATTGAACTGAAACTAGGATCCTACCCATTGAGTGAATTTGTGATTAATGGAATCCAAATAACCCAACAAGAAATCCTGAAATAACATTAAACATCCACTTGATTGCTTAATCTCTGTGCAACTTGTCTGCAAATCTTTGAAAAAATCTAATATCATGCTATTTCGATCAGGTAGGGATTTGAGCATAGCTCCACATGCCCTAGTCAACTACGAGGGAGATGCTAATGCCCCTCTTGAATCTGATTACCACTTTGAAAGCGGGGGAGATGCTGATGCCCTCCGTAATCCCCATTCTTGTCCAGTTCGATACGAGGGAAACCAACAAACCCCTCTTCCTTGTGCTCATGATCAATATTCTGATCTTCCTCCGCATGTGCATGCGGTTTCTAATCTTATTTTCGAGGGAGGAATGAACTCGAATGATCCCTCATCCTCTGATCCCTCGAATCTAGTGAACGCTTTGGGAGTTCTTGCCTCTTGTCTAGATCCTCGACAGTTCAAGGCAATCCAGTCTATCTTGAAAGGGACGACGCCCATGCAGTCTACCGAGCCGAATCCTGCGACTCCCCTTGTTATTCCTCAACCACCTCCCTATCATGCTTCATTCATTCCCCAGGCCATGGAAGGCCATCAAGTCTCAACCTCTCGGCCAGCTAGGCCACAACTTTCTTCTTCGAGGCAACCGGTCAGGCCGCTGACGCCTACTTACCAAAATGCCCTCGGGCATGGCGGAAGCTCTGCCGGACCTCAGCTCTATTGTCCCCCATGCCCTACATACTCTAGGCAACAGGCTTATCATGTACCTCCACCTCTCCCTCCACCCCAGGTTGATCCAACGACACAAGCGCTGCTTGCAAAGATGGAGCGTATGGATGAACAGTTCAACAACCTTCAGAAGATGATGGGAGTTAAAGCTGCACTTGAGATTAACCTGCCAAGTCTATCCGTATTTCATTTGTCACCCTCTGAGATGCCGGTATACCGAAAATACAACGGTACTAGTAACCCTTTCACTCATTTGAAGGAGTTTATGTATGAGTCATCTTTCTGGCAAAACGACAAGAGGTCGTTGGCATTTTTGTTCCGGAAATCTTTAGAGGGACCAACCCTCGAGTGGTTATTTTCTTTAGAACCTTCTGAAGTAGAGGACTACGGTATCATATCACGAAAGTTCATTCAACGATACCAGGATAGAGTTGCGCCCTCCCTGTCCATTACTGATTTGATAGCAGAAAAAATGAAGGCCGACGAGGAGTTCGTCAGTTTTGCTGATAGATGGAGGGGCATGATAGAAAAAGTGAAAGGTCATCTGTCTGAGTCAGACCAAGTAAAAATGTTAATCTCCAATGCTACACCTCAGTTTAAGTTAGTCCTCGCCCTGAACAACTTGACCAGTATGGCAGAGCTCTATAAAAGAGCACGTTATTGTCAGATTGCTTTCAAGGATGCTACATTCTCTAGTGTCTTTAATCCTCACTGACCTAGCAGGCCTCCACCTCGGAAGCCTACCGTGCCAAATTCTCCTAGCACAGGTCCAACTACTGAGGGCACGCTCTCCCATGAGAAGGTTAGTAGCATGAACAATAATCCGCCCCAATTCGTGAGGAATCAGCAACCACAGTACCAGCGGCCGAAGCAGCCAAACTAGCAGGGTTACAGACAGCAGCAGCCGAACCCACAGTATCAGCAGCCTCAGTACCAGCGGCCTCAGTAGCTGAACCAGCAACCATAACAGCAGACACAGCAGCTGTAAGGACTAAGGTTTCGGGTTCTGTATTCGGGTCGGGTTCGGGCCGGATCCCCTGGTTTGGACCCTGAGGAGGGTCTTGAGAGTTCAGACTGAATGACGTCTGCACTGCTCGACGCCTTTCAAAAGGCGTCAGGGTGTGTGGACGCCATTTAGGTCTGCTTGCTGTTGTGCCACGTGTGCGCCACGTGGGCGGGTTTCGGGCCGCGAGAGTATGGCCCCTGTCACATAGTCTAAACGACATCCAGGTAGGTCGACGCGATTCAGACTGCGACCCTGCGGTGTCAGTGTGCGGCGTCAGAGCGTTGTCAGTACGGCCTGTCCTGTCGTCTGAATGGCGTCCGCGGTGAGCGATGCGTTTCAGAGTGTTGTCAGTACGGCCATCCTGTCAGACTGATTGGCGTCTGCCTCGATCGACGCATTTTAGTTAGATTCAGATTGACCCCGCGAGCCTCCCCTTCTTTCCCTCATTTTTCGCCTTCACCCTCTCTCTCTTCGCCCTCTCCGTTCCCTCCGCCCTCCTTCCATCCTTCCCATCCTCTTCTTCCTCTTCCATCACTCCATAGCCTCCTTACCTCTCACCTTTACCTCCACCACCTCCTTCGCGGCGTTCCATTCTCCGAACGGCGGCCGACGTCCCGGCGGAGTGGCGGCGTCCTCGAGGGTACCGGCGGCGGTCTGCGGTGCGGCGGGTCGGCGGCACGGAGCTTGGAGGAGTTCAAGAACCGGTAGGGGGACGAACCTTGCATGTGTTGCTCGTGTTTTCCTTGGCATGACATGACGTGTTTTGGGCTAGACTGAGCATGTTTAGGGGGTGTTCTCGTGGGTATGGCCGTGCTCGTGAACGTGGATTGGTATCATGCTTGTGGTGGTTGAATTCCTCTTCCTCCCCCTTCTGTTTTGGGGCATATTCGGGGTATTTGGGGTTAAGGGAGAAACCCTCGGATCGAACCAGGGAACCAGGTTTCTGGCGCTAAACGGCGTCGTGCCTGGTCGACGCCTTTCAGAAGGACGTCAGGGCAGTACGACGCCTTTTAGGGCAGAAACCTCCTTGTTCGATGTTTCACGAGTTAGGGATTATGGCGCTAAATGACGTCATGGATGGACGACGCCTTTTATAAGGACGTCGGGCCATCATGACGCCATTTAGGCAAGAAATCACCCCGACTGAGGGTCTGCAAATCTGGAATTTCGGTGTGAATGCCGTCTGTGGACTTGGACGCGTTTTAAAGGGCGACTCCCTGTGTAGACGCGTTTCAATGAATAATCTGGTTTTTGATGAACCTGTTTGAGGGTCTTGAATGGCGTCGACTTCAGTCGACGCGATTCAAGACAGAGCTTTATAAACCCTGGTTTTAACATGTGTTTCACTGTGGGACGGTTCAAATGCGTGTTTTACGTTGTACACTGAAACTGAGGACTTCTGCGTGAGTGGAATTACATCATGTTATATGTGTGTATGTGCTTATACGACTGTGGATCGGAATGACTGTGGTTTACGTTTGTCACCATGGACCGATGGGGACAGGGTCATGGTGTCTGTGAGGCGCTGTGCCGTACCGGTAGGAGAAGGGGTACATGTTGTGTTTTACCTTTGGCTGAGGGAAGCAGAACTACCTTGAGCCCGTCGGGCCTGAGTAGCCGGTGCGCTATCCGAGGGGTTGCTGTTTGGCCTCAGCGGGTCGGGGTTTCCCTGTTTGTCGTGGCAGCTTCCGGCGCGTTTCTTGCTGTGGAGCTGGTTGTGGTACTGTTGGAGTTGTTTTACCTCTGTAGCCACTGGGCCTGATGTGACCTTTGATCAAGGTTACGAGTGGTACCCTTAGCCCTTTGGCCTGACGCAGCCCGGGAGGTTAGGGTTGTGGGTAGTTCCTGTAGCTTCGGCTTGACGGGGGTTCGCCGGTCCCCAGGGCCCTCCTGAAGCGCTAAGGCCTAGCGTGGAGGCAATCCGGTTGGTAGGACAGTAGTCTAGACTGCTTGTGTGCACACGTAGCTGGGTAGTGGCGGTACACTGGTCCCAGCTAGTCCTAGTTTGACTTACTGCCTCACCCTACAGTGCCCCGGAACACTGTGGGGGAGGACAGGCGTGAGTAGTGGTGGTAGTGTTGTGAGGCGACGTTTGACTTCGGTCGATAGTGTGGTTCAGTCGCTTTGTGGACTTTGGCTGTGAGACGTGACTCTGTGTTGGATTCTTCGGGTTGCTTAGAACTGTTCCTGTTACACTGCTTATCGTACGTTTCATATCAGGTTGGGTGCTATGTTCACTGCTTTGTTTAATTGTCATATATCTGTGTTGTTGCACTCGTGGGTGTGTGAGTGGGAGGCAGGGGATCGGATGATCCCTACTGAGCCCAATTCTGGTGTGGCTCACTCCCTGCGATTTCAGGTGTGGACCTCGTGGCGTTTGGAGGCGGGTGGTGTCTTCTTGGTGTACGGACCAGCAGCTGTCTCAGTTCCAGGGTATGCCCCGATGTTGTTGTACTTTACTTCTGCCTATACATATTTAATTTGTTGGACCATGTAATTATTGTTGGACTGTATACGGACATTGTTATCTTCCTTCCTGCGCACTTGTTATACCTTTGTAGTCCGTGTGATTGTTATATTTAGCCTTGTTTAGCACTTACTCCTCCAGATGTGTTGTGTAAGATCCGGGTGTGAACCCGTAGTTAATGGGCCGACATCCATTTAGTGATCGGGTCTCCGGTCATAGGATGGCGGGTCGTTACAGCAGCAGCCACAACGGCAACTACAGTATCAGCCCCCACAGCAGCAGTATCAGCCCCCACAACAGCAGCAGTACCAGCCGCGCGCACCGCCGGCATACCACAATGTGCCTCCTCCTGCTGATTATAACCAGCAAAGAAAAGCTCTAGGCCCGAAGAGGGCAGAATATCCAGTCCTTCCAGAATCCTTATCAGATATCTTCAGTGCTCTAATGGCAGCCAATGCCTTGGTTTTGACAAGAGAAAAACAGTTTGGCCCTAAAATGCCGACACTTCTAAGTATTGTTACTTCCACCGACAACTTGGACACACCATAGATACCTGCTTTCAATTCTGAGATTATATTCATGATCTCAACAAGCAGGGAGGCATTGATTGGGAAGAAATGAAGAAGTATATATCCACTTTGAAGGCGAGAAGACCACAACAACAACAACAGTAGCAGCAACAACCAAGAGCACCGGCACAGGCAGCGGCGCCTCCAAACATGGGTATAGTGCAAAACCCACTCCGGGAGTACCAGAACCAAAATCAAGTCGCCCCTATTTTAACAAATAGCCGGTCTGAGGCTAATCGAGGGCAACCTTGGAACATAGAGGATTCTTCCTCTATTTATACAACAGGCCACACTTCGAGCACCGCAGAACAACCACCATGCCGCACCCTCCATATATCTTGACTGCAACCTGTTACCATCACACCTATACCAACACCTACATATCACTCACCCGCACCCACTAACTCATCACCACCGCCCACTTTCCTTAAACCCACTAACCTATAACCATCGCCCACTTTCCTCAAACTCATTATCCCCCACGCCACTATGCCTCCATTAAACAACCCCCCGCAAGCTAATCACACACCTCTCATGCCATCCAGATCACTGCTCCGCATATCATTCCCTACATCACCTACTACCGTCACCGCTTACCCAAACACCATACAACCATCTAAACCTCTACTCCGCATGCCATTCCCCACTTCAGCCGCACCAACCAATTATCCTTCCACCATCCAACCATCTAGGCCTCTCATTCATACCATGCCACCATCAACTAACCCCACACCATCACTCGTATACCAACCCTCTACACCATCTACACCATCCACTAACCCTGCGGTGCTCAAGTTATCACCCGGCCCTTCCACAACTAAAGAACATGCACACCGGAGTGGGAGGATATTCAATAAGGTCTTTCCTCAATCAACAGTCAAAGACGGCTCATCACAGCCACCGGAGGAAGCACATAACGATGAGAGTGCACCAGGCACTCAATATGACCTGTTGAAACTGTAAGGAATCGCCTAGAACGCAGCGGAAAATAAAATCGATTCCTATGTATCGGTTGCTGGGATCGTAAAACGGACAATAAAATTAAATGCGGGAAGAACGGTTCTTCACCTTTGCGGGGTTTCGAATCTCCTGTGGATGATTCTGACTCGATAATCGCGCACGCGCACGATCTTTAGAGGTATCCACATTAGCTCCCGCTGCAGACGCGTTTTCCTCCTCGACTTGAGTACTCCGACTAGATCTCAAATCCACCATGCGTGGAAAGAGACAGATCTACTCCAAGAGAGAGAGAAGGAGAGAGAGAGGAGATAGAGAATCTTGGGGTGTGTAATTCGTCCAACCAACTTTTACCCCTTCCCTTAGCCTCCTTATATAAGAAATAAGGATAAGCATAAGGATTAATCCTCATGATTATCCAAGAGTTTGGCCTTGGATAAATCTCTATTAAATCTTCATGTTTATCCTGCGGCTTTTCATAAAAACCCAGATAAGCATGAAATTTAACGTCTCTCACCGTCTGACGAGAACTCTTATGTGTGTGACCCTCTAGGCCCATATATCAGTCCGGTTTCAGGCCCATTAAACTTAGAACTAATTCTAAAGTTTAATATTTATTAATTAATATTTAAACATCATATGTTAAATAATTAATTTAATAAATAAGTGGTTTATCATCTGATGATTAATCCACTTGGCCTTCTGATTATGAACGGTACCAAACACTACCTCATGATCCCAGAAGATATAAGGGATACTGTTCCCTTTAATTGAACCTTTCCGTCTGCAGATACCGCACAGATAAAATCATTCACTCATCCAATGTCCCAATAACGCAAGGGTATGGTTTTATAGTCAAACCCTCTATCTCATTATTTAGATGGATTCCAGTACTCAGTTAATTTCTAGAAAGACATCTCTTTCATTTGACCCTGGCCAGGGATTTCTGTATACACATCCATAGGACATTCTCTCTCCAGTCTTATACCAAGAGTGAGTGATCCCTTGTTGTTCACTCAATTACCTTCGCAAGCTTTCTACCGTATCTGAGAGACCGACTATCGTGTGCTTAATGGTTAAAGTCCACAAGTCAGAGAATCAAGATACAATGGTCTACAAACAAGGTATCATTGGTGACTCAGGTCAAGGGACCAACTGTACTACTGCAACGATTGAATTTCCTGTTTGACTAATAGGTATAATTACCATCCAGGAATTCTTATTTGGGTCTGTTCAGTGAACTCATTCTCTAATGAGCACCCACAAGTTTGTCTTAGTGTCACCACACGAGTGAATGTGAGATCATTCACCCTCATCACATGAGCAGACATAACTTGTGTCGATCTTATCTGATATTTAATGTCCATCTCAAATATCCTATGATCGAGAACTGTTTAAGACAAGTGACTGAGGATATTGATCTCACTATCATGATCTCATCATGATTCAATATCCCATACATGTCTACGGACCTTCATTACGATAGTTAATTTGCAAGAACTATAAATGAAGAAATAATTGCCTTTATTAATAATCTGAACTAGAATGTACAATGATTGGCTTTGAGGCCACCCAATTCTATCATTCTCCTACTTGGACTATAACCAATCACCCATATGTCTAAGTCCCATAGACTTAAGGTGACGTTCTAAATTGTTTTAAGACAATGGCTTAGTCAATGGATCTGCTACATTATCTTCAGATGAGACTTTCTCAACTACTATATCTCCTCGGGCGATAATCTCACGAATCAGATGAAATCGTCTCAGAATGTGCTTTGACTTCTGATATGATCTTGGCTCCTTTGCTTGAGCTATAGCCCCATTATTGTTACACAATAATGGAACAGGATCTGAAATGCTTGGAACTACTCCAAGTGCAGAGATGAACTTCTTCATATAAACCGCCTCCTTGGCCGCTTCAGCTGCAGCAATGTATTCTGCTTCGGTCGTCGAATCTGCAGTTGTTTCTTGTTTGGAACTTTTCCAACTTACTGCACCTCCATTTAACATAAACACAAATCCAGACATAGATTTGCTATCATCCATATCCGACTGGAAACTCGAGTCAGTAAACCCTGGAAGTTCCAAGTCGTTTCCTCCATAGACGAGAAATAGATCCTTAGTTCTTCTCAAGTATCTAAGGATACATTTCACCGCTTTCCAGTGTTCTTCACCTGGATCAGCCTGATATCTACTAGTAACACTTAGTGGATGTGCCACATCAGGCCTAGTACATAGCATTGCATACATGATAGATCCTATTGCCGAGGCATATGAAATCTATCCATGTATGCTTTCTCTTCAGATGTCTTTGGAGACATTCCTTTAGAGAGATAAATTCCATGTCTCATTGGAATGAGACCTCTCTTGAAATTTTCCATGCCAAACCTTTTGACTATGGTATCTATGTACATAGATTGGGATAATCCAAGCATCCTTTTGGATCTATCTCTATAGATCCTTATTCCCAGAATATAGGATGCTTCTCCCAAATCTTTCATGTAGAAGTTTTTGGATAACCAAGTCTTTACTGATGACAACATTCCTACATCATTCCCAATGAGTAGAATGTCATCAACGTAAAGTACCAAAAAGGTAACTGCGCTTCCACTAGTCTTTTTGTATACACAAGGTTCATCTTCATTCTTAATGAAGTCTTAAGATTTGATTGCTTCATCAAATCTTAAGTTCAAAGTTCGGGATGCCTGTTTTAATCCATAAATGGATCTTTGCAGCTTGCATACCTTACTTGAATGCTCTTTGGAAGTGAATCCTTCAGGTTGTATCATATACACCTCTTCTTGAAGGTTCCCGTTAAGAAATGTTGTTTTCATATCCATTTGCCATATTTCATAACCATAGAATGCGGCGATAGCAAGAAGTATTCTGATTGACTTAATCATGGCAACTGGAGAAAAGGTTTCGTCATAGTCAATGCCTTGCTTTTGACGATATCCTTTTGCTACCAGCCTTGCCTTGTATGTGTAATCTGTCCATTTGCCCCGATCTTTCTTTTAAAGATCCATTTACTGCTAATAGGTACTATACCTTCTGGCAGATTAACCAAGTTCCAAACTTGGTTGGCATACATGGACTGAATTTCAAAATTCATTGCCTCTTGCCATTTTTCTGATTCTTGACTATTCATGGCTTCTTGGTAGGTTTGAGGATCATCATCGTTATTTAAGTGCACTTTTGCTTTGCCATCATCGATATGTCCAACATATCTTTCAGGCTGCTTAGGCACTCTACCCGATCTGCGAACCTTTTGTGTATCATCTTGAACAAGTTCTTGAGTCAATGGTTCATTAGATGAACTAGTGTTGATTTGTAACTCTAGAATTTCTTCCAGTTCTATCTTGCTCCCACTGTCTTCTTTTGAAAGATATTCTTTCTCTAAGAAGACAGCTCTTTTTGCGACAAACACCCTTTGATCGCTGGGCTGATAGAAATAATATCCAAAAGTCTCTTTTGGATATCCCACAAATCTACATATTTCTGTCCTGGAATCCAGTTTGTCTGGATAATGTCTTTTAACATGTGCAGGACAACCCCAGACTCTAACATGCTTAAAGTCTGGTTTATTTCCTTTCCATATCTCATATGGAGTGGAAGATACTGACTTACTGGGAACTTTGTTCAACAGATATGCAGTAGTCAACAGTGCATATCCCCATAAAGAGATTGGAAGTTTAGTATAACTCATCATTGACCGTACCATATCTAATAGAGTACGATTTCTCCTTTCCGATACACCATTTAATTGTGGTGTATAGGGAGGAGTCCACTGAGACAAAATACCATTATTCTTAAGATATTGTGTGAATTCTGTACTTAAGTATTCACCCCCTCGATCTGATCGAAGAGTTTTGATACTCTTTCCAGTCTGGTTCTCAACTTCATTTTTAAACTCTTTAAATTTCTCAAAGACTTATGACTTATATTTCATCAAATATATGTAGCCATATCTTGAGAAATCATATGTAAATGAAACGAAGTAAGAGTAACCACCCATAGAATGATTGGACATTGGACCACATACATCACTATGTATTAGTTCCAATAAGTCCTTAGCTCTGTCCCCATGTCCTGAAAACGGAGCTTTGGTCATTTTTCCCATGAGACAAGCTTCACAGGTTGCAAATGATTCATAATCAAATTGATCAAGATATCCATTCTTTTGCAACCTAATGATCATGTTCTCATTTATATGACCTAGCCTACAATGCCATAGTTATGATTTATTCACATCCTTATCTATTCGTTCAAGAGATTTATTTACTAGACAAACATCATATGAAATATCAAGTAAATACAATCCATTCAATAAATATCCAGAAGCAAACAATTTGTCTCCTTGATAAATGGAACAACCTTTATTCTCAAGTTTCATAGAATATCCTTGTTTATCTAAACATGAAATAGATATGATATTCCTAATAATGGTCGGAACATAATAACAATCTATTAGTTCCAATGAGTCTCCTGACGGCATCTGAAGTCTTGCTGTCCCCACAGCTAACGCAGCAACTTTTGCTCCATTCCCAAGTCTCAGATCCACGTCTCCGCGGTTCAATCTTCTTTTACTTGTTAACACCTGCAAGTTATTGCAGATATGAGAAACGCATCCAGTATCTAATACCCAAGATGTTGATTCTCTATAAGACAAGTTAAGATCGATCATGAGTATACCTGAAGCTTCACCAAGCTTCTCCTTTGCCTTTTCTGCTAGATAAATCTTGCAGTTTCTCTTCTAGTGACCTTCTTTATGGCAGTGGAAACACTGACCTTTATCATTGACTTTAGCTTTGTCCTTTTGAACCGCCGGTTTGCTTTTCACTAGCTTCTTAGGCTTACCTTTCTTAAAGGTCTATCCAGCTTTTCTTTTCTTATTAGTCTTACCAACAAGCATTACATGTGGCTTATCTTTCTGGATAGTGCCTTCTGCTGTCTTCAAAATGTTGAGCAGCTCAGCCAGTGTAACTTCAATTTTGTTCATATTGAAGTTGATAATGAATTGTGAAAATAAATCTGGAAGGGACTGTAGGATTAAGTCGATGCTTAGGTAATTGTTCATAACAAAGCCAAGCACTGCAAGCCTCTCAATCCATTATATCATCTTAAGCACATGAGTTTGCACAGATGTTCCCTCGCTCATTCTGGTCCTAAACAATTTCTTAGATATCTCATATCCTTCTATTCTGGATTGTTCACCAAACAACTCTTATAGGTGATTCAGAATGGACTTAGGTTCCATGTTATCATGCTGTCGTTGAAGTTCGTTGTTCATTGAACCAAGCATATAACACTGGACTTTAACAGAGTCCTCTTTCTAGTTTTCAAACATCATTAATTCATCCTCGTTAGCATTTTCACCGGGTTGTACTGGATCTAGTTGATCCAGGACATAGGCTAGCTTTTCACACCTGAGGACAATCTTCAGGTTGCGTAACCAGTCAATGTAATTAGGTCCCGTGAGTTTGTTTGCATCAAGTATGCAACGAAGGGGGTTAGGTGACGACATAGCGACCTACAAGGAAATATAATAAAAATAAGCAGATAGTTCTTAAATCAGATTTAGGACTTTTAATCTAGATTTAGGCTCCCACTATTTTTCGGCGATCTGTATGACCCTCTAATATACAGAACGGGAGATTCCGGTGATCTCCTAGTGGGGATCAGAATCCTTCGGGCATCATGCATGTGATCTTGTGGTAGCACAACAAATCACATCAAGTCCTTTAGGCAGTCAACTCTTGACAATTGCAACATTTGCAATATCCGATCAATTTAACCCCTGAATCAGAATGACCTTGTGATAGCACAACAAATCAAATGATTCAGTTAAGTTTATCCATCATTAGTCAGATAACATGAATTCATAGTACAATCCTTGTGGTAGTACAACAAAACTACACTATTTGTCCATTTATCTTAATGACATCACATGTCGTAGACCTAGGTTAATTTCTAAATCAAATAGACCTTGTGGTAGTACAACAAATCCATTTGAGATAAGAATTATCCTTAGATCTATAATGATGGTGGGTTACGTGGATTATTCTGAATATCTCACGTTTACAACTTAAATTTTAAAGAGGGTTTTTTGAGTTGATTTATAAAAATCGTGCTATCAATAGTATTTCGATTTGAAGTATCATAATACTTAATAGAAATATATATATGATAGCATAGACCACAAATATCACATATATGCAGAAAAATAAATAGGGATGATCATGGACTGCTTAAGCTACTATGGAATCATCGGAGCCAAACGATGATCCATAATAGAATCCTAATGTGAAAATAGTAGCACCGGTTCCATTTGATGCGAGTCCTTCCTCCAGAGGTATCTTCAGAAGATCCCGTCCTCTAAACTTAATCCGTAACATTTAAATATGAAATTTAGGACTCGCAGGTCCATAAATGTACATTTAAACAATAAGAAACATTGATCTTATCAAGGGGAGTACAATCTTATAGGAAGATAGAGAGTACAATTGAATTAAGAGAGAGGAGGACACGCAGGTCCTATTTAAAATACCAAATGAAATATGCATCGCATTCATTCACATCAATCATCACATGATAATACTAAGTCCATGATCATCCCATCATAAAACACATCACATGCATCATAATTATCACATAATTACTGTTGGTATTAAATTTTATAAATATAAAATTATAATACCAATAACTTTTCGAAATAACATTTATTTCAATATTATCAATAATATTCAAAACATTATTGACTAATGAAATAACTAAACCATTCAGTTAAGCTAAATGCTTATTCAAACATTTTGAACAGTTAGATAAAATCAAGTTATGCATAAAATGAGTTTAAAACAATTTTAAACTTGATTGATTTAATAGGGAAGTTAATTAACTAAAACAATTCTAAATAATTAACCAATACCCTATAATCAATAAAACCCTTTAATTGAATTAACAGTCATTAAACAGTTTAATAATCTGTTAATAATAATAAGAATATTAATAACAATTATTAATTATCCCTATAAAATTTCTATTTTAAAACAATTTTAAAATGGGCTAAAAAGGGTTTAAAATGGGCTAGAAAAGGGGTAAAATGGGTTAACGGGTCTGTGGGAGGGTTGCCGGGTCCGGACCCGGTCCGGATCCGGCGCGGGTCAGCGGGTCCGGGCGGGCCGGCCCGCTGGCCCACGCGCCGGTCGCCCCCGCCACCCGATTAGGGTTTCTGGCGCGGCGCCGCCTGGTTCGCCCCCCCGACCGGCGGGGCAGGTCACCACCGGCCCGGCCGAGGGGTGGCGAGGCTCCGGCCGTCTCCTCCGACACCGGTGCACGTCGCCGGTGATCTTCCGGATGTCCCCGTGCGCCGCCGGTCCTCCCTTCAAGCCAGCAAGCTGCAGGTTATCGCAATATCCAGGAGGTTTGCCCCCTCCCCTTTTGGCCCAGCCGATGGACGGCGGGGCTCCGGCCGGTCCTAACGGCGCCGGTGGGCGTCTCCGGCGGCGCCGGTTCTTGTTGCCGACGTCCACAATTCCCTGCATGCCTGGGATCCTTTTACAAAGCCGGTTCTCAACGCGACTTGATCCGCATGCCTGGGGAAAGAAGGGAAGGATGCAGTCAGCCGTCCCAGGTGTATGGGAAGCTTCTGTCATCGCCGGAGACCGCTGGTAGAACCAAGTAATCATCAGGAAGCCATGGACCATCTCTGTATCCGTCTCTCGTTTCTGTTATCCCGCATGGCTGGGTTGCCGCTGGAACGAGAGATGGAGGCCACCGATGAAGGGGAGTCTCCGGTTATCATCGGAGATAAATTTGGTCGAACCAGACTGCCATAGAAAACAGGGATCATCCCTGTGGCTCCCCAAAGATTATCGTGATAATCTCCTACCATTCGGAGCAACCCCAAGAATCTTTATTTAAATCCGAGATCATATCCCAATGATTTTAGACATTCTAAAAAACGCATGAACGATTCCCAGATTTTAAATAATTTTTAGCCCAAGACCATGTACAATACAGGTTCTTCACGCATAACGAGAAAAATCATGCAAAATGATGTCGTTTTACGATCGAACCAGCAACCTGGCTCTGATACCACTGTAAGGAATCCCCTAGAACGCAGCGGAAAATAAAATCGATTCCTATGTATCGGTTGCTGGGATCGTAAAACGGACAATAAAATTAAGTGCGGGAAGAACGGTTCTTCACCTTTGCGGGGTTTCGAATCTCCCGTGGATGATTCCGACTCGGTAATCACATACGCGCATGATCTCTAGAGGTATCCACACGAGCTCCCGCTGCAGACGCATTTTCCTCCTCGACTTGAGTACTCCGACCAGATCTCAAATCTACCATGCGCGGAGAGAGACAGATCTACTCCAAGAGAGAGAGAAGGAGAGAGAGAGGAGATAGAGAATCTTGGGGTGTGTAATTCGTCCAACCAACTTTTACCCCTCCCCTTGGTCTCCTTATATAAGAAATAAGGATAAGCACAAGGATTAATCCTCATGATTATCCAAGAGTTTGGCCTTGGATAAATCTCCATTAAATCTTCATGTTTATCCTGCGGCTTTTCATAAAAACCCAGATAAGCATGAAATTTAACGTCTCTCACCGTCTGACGAGAACTCTTATGTGTGTGACCCTCTAGGCCCATATATCAGTCCGGTTTCAGGCCCATTAAACTTAGAACTAATTCTAAAGTTTAATATTTATTAATTAATATTTAAACATCATATGTTAAATAATTAATTTAATAAATAAGGGGTTTATCATCTGATGATTAATCCACTTGGCCTTCTGATCATAAACGGTACCAAACACTATCTCATGATCCCAGAAGATATAAGAGATATTGTTCCCTTTAATTGAACCTTTCCGTCTGCAGATACCGCACAGATAAAATTCTTCGCTCATCTAATGTCCCAATAACGCAAGGGTATGATTTTATAGTCAAACCCTCTATCGCATTATTTAGATGGATTCCAGTACTCAGTTAATTTCTAGAAAGACATCTCTTTCATTTGACCCTGGCCAGGGATTTCTGTATACACATCCATAGGACATTCTCTCTCCAGTCTTATACCAAGAGTGAGTGATCCCTTGTTGTTCACTCAATTACCTTCGTAAGCTTTCCACTGTATCTGAGAGACCGACTATCGTGTGCTTAATGGTTAAAGTCCACAAGTCAGAGAATCAAGATACAATGGTCTACAAACAAGGTATCATTGGTGACTCAGGTCAAAGGACCAACTGTGCTACTGCAACGATTGAATTTCCTGGTTGACTAATAGGTATAATTACCATCCAGGAATTCTTATTTAGGTCTGTTCAGTGAACTCATTCTCTAATGAGCACCCACAAGTTTGTCTTAGTGTCACCACACGAGTGAATGTGAGATCATTCACCCTCATCACATGAGCAGACATAACTTGTGTCGATCTTATCGGATATTTAATGTCCATCTCAAATATCCTATGATTGAGAACTGTTTAAAACAAGTGACTGAGGATATTGATCTCACTATCATGATCTCATCATGATTCAATATCCCATACATTTGTCTACGGACCTTCATTACAATAGTTAATTTGCAAGAACTATAAATGAAGAAATAATTGCCTTTATTAATAATCTGAACTAGAATGTACAATGATTGGCTTTGAGGCCATCCAATTCTATCAGAAACATCTTGACAGAATACCGACACGAATCTCTATGTTTGAATTGATGAAGAGATCGAAGACCCATCAGGAGGCTCTGATGGAGTATCTACAAAAAGTGATGATCAACGAAGACGTGCTGGCAGAGAAGATCGCCGCACTACTAGTTCCTCAGGGGGATCAGCCCTCTATCTTATTTCATGCATCGGAACTAGCACCACCAGCAGCCAGAAGCATGGCTCTAAGTATTACGGTCAATATATGCAAGAAGGCCATAGATGCATGTCTGGTCGACACAGGGGCTTCAATTAATGTCCTGCCTCCGAAGACCCTTGAATTGTGCGTTGTACCCAAAGAAAAATGGCTACCTAGCCCTATCTCTGTAACAACTTATGATAATTCCACCCGTTCCCCTCTGGGAATGGTCTATTTAAAAGTAGAGTTAGGCCCTGTATGTTATGCCGAGGTCGAATTTTACATTTTGGAAATCGATCCTTCCTTGAATGCTATTTTGGGTCGTCCTTATATAAAAACCCTCGAGGCGATTCCCTCTACGAATCATCAATGCCTCAAATTTCCCTACAAAGTACGAATCATTAAAGTTACGAGCATGCCGATCCTTGCTGTTGCTCACTCCTTGAATATCAAGCCAACTTCTTCACCTGGCCGACAACCTTTTCTATCGGTATTACAGGTTTACCGTCCGGTGGCTGATCCTTTAAAGGCCACCACTCTTACTCCTTATCCACTGAATGCCATAAAGCGGGGGAAGTGCAATGATTACCTCTGGATGGAAAATAATGATGAAGGGTGGTTATCAGCCTAGAAAAGACCTCGGCACACAATTACAAGGCAGAACCACGCCCATCAAGGACAACCGAAGGATATCTAGAAATGGTATGGGTTATAGGCCAAGAAAAGTGAAGCATGACATTACTCAGCAAGAAGAAAATGAAGACGGCCAGAAGATATGGGAGATAATGTCTACGCCATGCAAAGAAGGTCAGGACCCCTTAATATGGACCTTATACACACATTTCGTCAAAGGGCCCGTAATCAGTCATGACAACACGGTGGTCATTACTTCATGTTTTGACTTCCATGATATATATGGAAGAGATCTGGCCAGACATTGTTCAGAATTGCTAACGTACCAGTCCTTGGAGGCTCTGCGGCCAATGAAAAGGAGGAAGTTCCAAGACCCTGAGTGTGAATGGTATAGATGGTTTGACTTAAGGGACCTGTATATTACATTGAATAGACTGTTTCTTGATCCTTCCGAACCTAAGTTGCCGCCACAAATAGATGAACTGATTGAAAGGCCTAGTGCCATTTTTGATAAAAGAATACTGTTGTCTGAGGAAACAGATGAAAGGGAGCCGGATGACCCCTACGAGGCTGGTTATACCACGGATCTTCTCTAGAGGGGTACTTATCCTTCTCACATTTTCACACTTCATACCTTGTTCCGCACTTTGCTCCTGACCCCGACTTGGTCGCGGGTCATTACTGAAGATATCCCACGGGCTCCGCCCATCATGATCACCCTGTCCACACGGGACTTCATTCCCCAACCTCCTCTCGATCCAGAGAGGATTTATGATTTGATATGGGACATACTACTGTATGATCCCCCCAATCCTTTGGCCTTGGTGCCACTTCCTCTATCACATTCTCCTCCTATTCACCTTCACTCTTGTTTTATGATTAATTCATCTTTTCTCGAAGAAAAAAAATGCCAATTTGGCAACAAATTTCTCTCAGATCCTCGTTGAGGAAACTTCCTACTTGTCCGACTGTACCCCATCCGCGGGTCATTCGGTCAAGATTCACTTTTAGATCTACTCTGCCCCTCCCCTCGGGAGGATTCTCCTGTATTTCCGCCTGTATCCTATAATTTTCATTCTGGTTCGTCCTCATTAGGACATGATAGAGAATCTAGCGAAGTTAGGGAGTCTAGTTCTAGGCAGGTTAGTCAGGTTAGGAAGTCTAGAAAATCTAAGGGTAAACAAATTCCAGATAGATACCTCCAGGATTTAGCTGATAAATGCTTTTTTTGCTCTTTGATCCCTCAGCTATTAGATAATCATATTCAGATGCCAGAAGATTGTATAGATGATAAGACAGCTAATGATGGATATGGGGTGTATGAATTGATACACAAAAAAGACCCCATTGTTGAAGATGAGGAAGATGACAAGGATGCAGCTGAGGCATATGCCAGTGGAGTAAAAAGATTCGATGAACCCTCAGTTGCCATAGAAGAACCCACCAAAGAGATCAATCTAGGGACTGAAGACGAACCTAAGGTTGTCCTCGTTAGCAAGAATCTTTCTGAAATGGATGAGAAGGCAATAGTACAAGTTCTTAAGGACTATAAAGACACTTTCGCCTAGAGTTATGAGGATATGCGGGGGTTAGACTCATCACTAGTGGAACACAGGTAGACATTAAAGGATGGAGCTAGCCCCGTCAAACAGAAGTTAAGGCAATTCCACCCGCAAATGGCTTTAAAGATGAAGGAAGAGGTCTATAAGTTACATAAAGCCAAATTCATTAGAGTTGTCCTTTATCCACAATGAGTGGCCAACATAGTCCCGGTTATGAAGAAAGATGGGAAGGTCAGGATCTGTATAGACTTCCGAGATTTGAACCAGGCGTGTCCTAAGGATGATTTTCCATTGCCTCACATTGATGTACTCATCGATAACACTGCTGGCTATGAAACTTTATCATTTATGGATGGATTTTCAGGATATAATCAGATCAAATTGGCAGAAGAAGATCAAGAAAAGACATCATTCACTACACCTTGGGTGTAACGACCCGCCACCCTATAATCGGGGATCCGATTACTAAATGGGTACTGAATCATTAATTTGGAACCAAACCAGGATCTAAGTAAGTCTGGGAAATAAATAATAAACTAAGCTAAACATTCACATCGCATTGAATTTGAAATGAAAATGCAGGAATTAAAAGTTATTACAATGCGACTCGATACAGCAAATAATTACATTCTCCAACAGAAAAGGAATAATTAATCATACAGGCCAGAAATGAAATAACAACTACGTCGGGGCATACCCCGGAATAACAGCTGACGGCGCTCAACACACACAGCCGCACTCTCCTCGCTAGATCTGCCGGGGGTCCTCACCTGAAAATCGCAGGGGGGTGAGTCTCAAAGACAAGACTCAGTAGGGATCCTTCGATCCCCATTGCCCACGCACACACCCCCAACTGAAAAATACAACTGACGGTAAAGTAACAAGCACAGTGGTAATTACTATTCTTAGATCTCAATGCGAATCACATGCAGTCGAAATGTATTAAACATGCATATTTCTAAACCAGACGACTAGGGAACTCACAACCGCCGTCTCGATAGAACACGCCAACCACACAAACAACAGTCGGGAAAACATCGACCCGCTGAGACCAAGCAGTAACCCCTCGGATAGCACCCTAGCTACTCCGGCCCAACTAGCTCAGGTGGTTACTCCTTCCCTCAACATGAGTGACACTCCGAAAGTACCACACCCACACCGGTACTAGCTGACTCCGGGGTTCACCAGGTGACCCTCTCTCACTAGGCGTCACCCCGCCCAAGCCCCCATCGGCGCTGTGCTCCACCCACACCAGCACAGGGTGATAAAGCGCTACAACTGTCACTCCAGGTCCACAGTAACACAAAACCCGGCACAGTACGATCTGGTCGCGTGAAAAGCCCGCGATCGCACGACACACAACGCAGTGCCATCCGGTCATGAAGAATCCATCATTATCGAGTGCACTAAAGCATGCATTAACCATCTATCTAGCAGTATGAACACATTTTACTGGCATGAATTAGTGTAGTTCTGTCTTGAATCGCGTCGCCCAAGGCCGACGCCATTCAAGCTCCATGTACTGGTTCATAAAACATCGGCCTCAGAATCTGGCCTAAAAGGCGTCGACACCAGCAGTCGCCTTTTGAAAGGCGTCAACATCCTCAGACGCCATTTAGCACATAAATCTAGGATTTGTAGAAAACATTAATCAGGGGATTTCTGCCTTAAAAGGTGTCATGGTTACCCGACGCTATTACGAATAGCGTCGCCCACCCATGACGTCTTTTAGTCCCAGAATCCCGGAACCGACAGAGCCTCAGTAAAGCAGTTCTTGTTTAAAAGGCGTCATGACGGCCAGACGCCCTTCAAAAAGGCGTCGTCCGTGCACGACGTCTTTCAACCCCAGAAACCAGATCTGTCATGAGCCCGATGGCTCTCCATTTCATCTCCAAAAACCCCAAAATCACCCAAAACGGAGGAGAAAGAGAGGCAAACCCAAACATCACGAATCCAAATTCATAGAAATCCCCCATTTCATCAAGAAGAGCTCCTAAACATGCTTGTTCTACCCCCCAGAACCGTAGATCTAAAACATGCTTTAAGAGGGAGAATCATGGTTCGAACATAAAACACTATGGGAATCGTCACCCTACCGGTTACTTGAACTCCTCCAAGCTTCAAGCCGTCCACCCGACTCGCCCCACGCCGCCGCCGGTACCGCCGTGGTCGTCCTTACTCCACCGTGACGTCGGCCGCCGTCCGGAGAGTAAAACGCCGCAGTGGAAGTGGAGGTGGTAGTGGTGGGAGCTAGGTAGGGGATGGAGTGGAGGGAAAGATGAAATGGTGGGAGGAAAAGAGGGAGGAGAAGGGGCTGCCGCCGGAATCGCCGGAAGGGATGAGAGAAAGAGAGAAGGAAGAAAATGGGGGAAAGAAGGAGGGCTCGCGTAGTTAACCAGAGACTGGCTAAAATGCGTCGACATGGACGGACGCCTAACAGGTGACGTGACGGCCGCTCTGACAGGACTCTGAAACGCGTCGTTCTACACAGACGCCGTTCAGGAGACATGTCAGGGCCGTACTCTGACAATCCCAGAGTCGCAGTCTGAAAGGCGTCGTCCCATGCGGACGCCGTTCAGACGACACGTCTGGGCCGCACTCTCGCGGCCCAAAGCCAGCCCACGTGGCATCCACGTGGCACAATCTAAAACGCGTCTGCCACGCCGGACGCCGTTTAAACCGCGTCGAGCAGGCTCGACGCGAAACAGAATAGGGTTCCAGCCCCGCTAGGGTCAGAACTACAGGGTCTGACCCCGAAAACCGGATCCGAAAATCTCAATCCTTACATTCTCCCCCCCTTAAAAGAATTTTGCCCCCGAAATTGTCTGCTAGAATTAACAAGGTCAAAAAGTAGAGATACAAGTTCACAAGGAGACTTACGAAAAGAGGTAAGGAAACTGCTCCCGCATCTCATCCTCCCGCTCCCAGGTTGCCTTACCTCCGGAGCGGTACTGCCAAATCACCTTGACCAAAGGCACAACCTTGTTCCGAAGGACCTGTTCTCTGCGATCCTCAATACGAACAGGAAACTCTAGAAAGGACAGGTCCTCAGCGACCTCCAACTCTGAAAAATCTAAAACATGGGACGGATCCTGAACATACTTTCTCAGCAAGGAAACATAGAACACATCGTGCACCCTTGCAAGACTGGGCGGCAAGGCCAGCTGATATGCGGTTTCCCTAATTCGAGCAAGAATGGGAAAAGGTCCAATATATTGCGGACTCAGCTTGCCTCGCTTCCCGAATCTCATCACACCCTTGGAGGGTGAGACTCGGAGAAACACGTGGTCCCCAACCTCAAACTCAAGCGGTCTCCGTCGGACGTCAGCATAACTCTTCTGCCTACTCTGAGCTGCGGTCAACCTCTGCCGAACTGTCCTGGAAATCTCAGCACACTACTGTACAAACTCTGGTCCCGCTATCTGTCTTTCACCAATCTCGGACCAACACACCGGAGATCAACACGGTCGCCCATACAAAGCCTCATAAGGCGCCATGCCGATACTGGAATGGTAACTGTTGTTGTAGGCAAACTCCACTGTAGACAAGTGTTGCTCCCAAGAACCTCCCCAATCTAAGCAACATGCCATGAGCATATCTTCCAGAGTCTGAATGGTCCTCTCCGACTGCCCATCAGTCTCGGGATGGTAGGCCGAACTGAAAGCCAACTGAGTGCCCAAGGCCTTCTGAAAACTCTTCCAGAACCTGGAAGTAAACCTCGGATCCTGGTCTGACACGATGGACAAAGGTACCCCGTGCAGAGAGATGATCTGATCTACAAACAACTTAGCCAACTTACCGACTGACCAGTCCTTCCTAATAGCTAGGAAGTGTGCCGACTTGGTCAGCCGATCAACAATGACCCAGATAGCGTCTCTCCTGCTAGGGGATGTAGGTAGTCCCATCACAAAGTCCATAGTCACGTGCTCCCATTTCCATTCTGGAATCGGCAAGGGCTGCAGCAACCCTCCAGGTCTCTGATGCTCGGCTTTAACCTGCTGACAAGTCATGCATCTAGCCACATACTCAGCCACATCTTTCTTCATGCCCGGCCACCAAAAGTGCCTCCTCAAACAATGATACATCTTGGTTGTCCCGGGATGCACTGCATATCTCGAACGGTGCGCCTCATCAAGTACACACATGCGCGCGTCCTCCTCGGTCGGAACATAAAGTCTACCTCTGAACCTGACAGTAACGTCATCCCACAACTCCACCTCTGACCTCTGGAGAATCTGTGGTAACTCAACATCTGCCCTCTGAGCCTCAATCACAGCATGATACACTGCTGGTCTCACAGTCAAGCTGACCAACACGGCTCTATCATCTTCACGTGGAACCCTAAAGGAAGATTCCACAACCTGCTCGAATAATTTCCATTCTTGAATCATAAGGTATGACATGACCGTCTTCCGACTCAAGGCGTCTGCCACTACATTCGCCTTGCCCGGATGATAAGAAAGGTCAAAGTCATAATCCTTAATAAACTCCATTCACCTTCGCTGTCTCAAATTCAGGTCTCTCTGAGTGAACACATACTTCAGGCTCTTGTGATCAGTAAAAACCTGAAATTTCTCTCCGTATAAGTAATATCTCCAAATCTTAAGTGCAAATACCACAGCTGCCAGTTCCAAATCATGGGTAGGATAGTTCTCTTCATGCTTCTTCAGCTGTCGAGAAGCATAAGCCACTACCCTGCCATGCTGCATTAGAACAGCGCCCAAACCTCGACGGGACGCGTCTGAGTAAACCACAAACCCACCTGACCCAGATGGAAGCACCAACACTGGGGCTGACGTGAGGCGAGTTTTTAACTCAATGAAACTCTGCTCACAATCCTCGGTCCACACAAAACGAACTCCCTTTCGAGTCAACCTTGACAAGGGGGCCGCTATCGAAGAAAACCCCTGAACAAACCGCCTGTAATAACCGGCAAGCCCCAAGAAGCTCCTGATCTCAGTCACTGAAGTCGGCCTGCTCCAATCCATCACTGCCTCGATCTTGGCTGGATCCACTGCGATACCTTCGCCAGAAATGACATGCCCAAGGAAGTGCACCTCGTCTAGCCAAAATTCACACTTGCTAAACTTGGCGTAAAGTTGATGCTCTCTCAGGACCTGCAACACCACCCGAAGATGAGTGGCGTGCTCTTCCTCAGAAGAAGAATATATTAAAATATTATCAACAAATACTACCACAAACTGGTCCAGGTAGGTCCTGAAGACTCGGTTCATCAGATCCATAAAGGCCGCCGGAGCATTGGTCAAGCCGAAAGGCATAACCAAAAACTCATAATGTCCATACCGAGTCCTAAAAGCCGTCTTACTAACATCAACATCCCGGATCCTCATCTGATAATATCCAGATCTCAGGTCAATCTTGGAAAACACCTTCGCATATTGCAGCTGATCCATCAAATCATCGATCCTTGGAAGTGGGTACTTATTCTTTATCGTCACCTGGTTCAGCTGCCTATATCAATGCACAATCTCAGAGAACCATCCTTCTTCCTGACAAATAGGACTGGAGCACCCCACGGAGAAGTACTAGGACGAATGAAACCCTTATCCAGCAACTCCTGCAACTGCGCCTTCAACTCAGCGAGTTCGGCTGGTGCCATCCGATACGGGGCCTTAGACAAGGGCGCTGTACCTGGTGCAAGCTCGATGGTAAACTCGACCTCTCGCTCAGGAGGAAGGCCAGGTAGCACCTCAGGAAACACATCTACGAAGTCACACACTACAGGCACCTCCCAAGGACTGGGACTATCACGGACATCAGAAACAACAACAGAGGCAAGGAAGGCCTCACAACTACCAGCAAGCAACCTCCGAGCCTTAAAGGTAGAAATGAGAATACCTCGAGAAGAGAGCCTAATACCTTGGAAATAGAAGGTCGGGATGTCCGGAATAGAGAAACGCACCCTCTTCCTGTGGCAGTCCACCTCAGCTTAAAAAGCTTCCAACCAATCCATGCCCAGAATGATATCAAAGTCACGAATGGCAAGTACAACCAACTGGGCAGGTAGCTCATGACCCTCAATGGTCAAGGGAACATCCCTCAAACAATTATAAGATAACATGAAATCTCCAGAGGGAACCTCTACCATCAATCCATCAGATAACTCATCAATGGGTGCAGAAAGAATATCTATGAACTGCTCAGAAATGAAAGAATGCGAAGCACCCGAATCGATCAATACATGTGCAGAGTTCCCAAGGACAGAAAGTGTACCTTCTACCAAGTTGGACGCGCGAGCCTCCCTCCTGGTGATAGCTAGAACTCTCCCCTGGGTCCTCGGCTTCTTCTGGTCACCTGAACCCTGACCCTGACCATGCCCCTACGGGCACTGCCTCGCCAAATGACCCTGTTGGCCGCAAGTGAAACACCTCCTAGGGAGAGTAGGACACTGAGTCCCGCCATGGGCACCACCACAGTGCTGACAAACTGCCGGAAGCCTCTGAGCTGGCTCCTGCTGCGCACTGGACATTGACTGGCTCTGCTGACCCTGCCTGGGCCTGCTGCTACCGCTGCTGCCACTACTGCTGCCACCGCCTCGAAAGAATCTCCTGAATCGGGAGCCGAGTGACGACGATACTGATCCGAACGAAGGGGCCGCTGCCGCTGCCTTACCCCTGCCACGAACTGGTCCCTGGGCAGTCAGTCCTCTCTCCTGGGCTGACTGGTTTTGTTGAGCCTCCACTGCTGCTGCACACCTAACCGCTGATGCCAAATCTGTACAACAGTGGGACGCCACGAAGTTCCTCAGACTGAGCCTCAGTTCGTCCACAAACCTCTCAGTACGACGCTCCTCATCCCCAGATATGAAAGGCACAAACTTTCCAAGCGAAACAAACTTCGCCTGATACTCGAGTACTGTCATACTCCCCTGCGTCAGATCCATAAACTCCCTCTCCTTGGCCCTCTGGACATGCCTAGGGAAATATTGTGCATTGAACTCCTTAACAAAAATCTCCCATGAAATTTCCCTAAGACTCCTATCCTCATATGACAAACTCTTCAAGGTGGTCCACCAATCATAGGCGCTATCCTTCAGTATGAAGGTAGCCAACGGAGTCCTCTCCACTGCTGCACAATCCATAGTATCGAAAGTCTTCTCTATCTCCCTAAGCCAGTGAACGGCCTCATCAGGGTCGGGACGACCGGTGAAGTGAGGTGGCCTCAACTTCAGGAATCTCTCAAGTATAGCTATAGACCCTCCCCGAGCACTACAACTCTCACTAGGGTCTTGGGTCTGGTATCTAGCCATAGTGTCCATCATAGCCTCCACAAACTGCTCTACACTCGGCCTCCCGGCCTCAGATCCACTAGGGACATCTCCCCGCTCTCGAATAACCGGCATCCTCTTCCTAGGAGCCATCTACTCGCCTACAATCACAAAATCGAAAAGTTCTAATTAGAATCCAAAAACCTATACTACCGTCGTGCCTGTACGGGATAACGTATTTATTTGCCGGACTCACGACATTTAACCTAGTTATTCATTTATTTGCCAGACCGAATGCTCTAATACCAACTGTAACGACCCGCCACCCTATAATCGGGGATCCGATTACTAAATGGGTACTGAATCATTAATTTGGAACCAAACCAGGATCTAAGTAAGTCTGGGAAATAAATAATAAACTAAGCTAAACATTCATATCGCATTGAATTTGAAATGAAAATGCAGGAATTAAAAGTTATTACAATGCGACTCGATACAGCAAATAATTACATTCTCCAACAGAAAAGGAATAATTAATCATACAGGCCAGAAATGAAATAACAACTACGTCGGGGCATACCCCGGAATAACAGCTGACGGCGCTCAACACACACAGCCGCACTCTCCTCGCTAGGTCTGCCGGGAGTCCTCATCTGAAAACCGCAGGGGGGTGAGTCTCAAAGACGAGACTCAGTAGGGATCCTTCGATCCCCACTGCCTACGCACACACCCACAAGTGAAAAATACAACTGACGGTAAAGTAACAAGCACAGTGGTAATTACTATTCCTAGATCTCAATGCGAATCACATGCAGTCGAAATGTATTAAACATGCATATTTCTAAACCAGACGACTAGGGAACCCACAACCGCCGTCTCGATAGAACACGCCAACCACACAAACAACAGTGGGGAAAACATCGACCCGCTGAGACCAAGCAGTAACCCATCGGATAGCACTCTAGCTACTCCGGCCCAACTGGCTCAGGTGGTTACTCCTTCCCTCAACATGAGTGACACTCCGAAAGTACCACACCCACACCGGTACTAGCTGACTCCGGGGTTCACCAGGTGACCCTCTCTCACTAGGCGTCACCCCGCCCACGCCCCCACCGGCACTGTGCTCCACCCACACCAGTACAGGGTGATAAAGCGCTACAACTGTCACTCCAGGTCCACAGTAACACAAAACCCGGCACAGTACGATCCGGTCGCGTGAAAAGCCCGCGATCGCACGACACACAACGCAGTGGCATCCGGTCATGAAGAGTCCATCATTATCGAGTGCACTAAAGCATGCATTAACCATCTATCTAGCAGTATGAACACATTTTACTGGCATGAATTAGTGTAGTTCTGTCTTGAATCGCGTCGCCCAAGGCCGACGCCATTCAAGCTCCATGTACTGGTTCATAAAACATCGGCCTCAGAATCTGGCCTAAAAGGCGTCGACACCAGCGGTCGCCTTTTGAAAGGCGTCAACATCCTCAGACGCCATTTAGCACAGAAATCTAGGATTTGCAGAAAACATTAATCAGGGGATTTCTGCCTTAAAAGGTGTCATGGTTACCTGACGCTATTATGAATAGCGTCGCCCACCCATGACGTCTTTTAGTCCGAGAATCCCCGAACCGACAGAGCCTCAGTAAAGCAGTTCCTGCTTAAAAGGTGTCATGACGGCCCGACGCCCTTCAAAAAGGCGTCGTCCGTGCACGACGTCTTTCAACCCCAGAAACCAGATCTGTCATGAGCCCGAGGGCTCCTCTTTTCATCTCCAAAAACCCCAAAATCACCCAAAACGGAAGAGAAAGAGAGGCAAACCCAAACATCACGAATCCAAATTCATAAAAATCCCCCATTTCCTCAAAAAGAGCTCCTAAACATGCTTGTTCTACCCCCCAGAACCGTAGATCTAAAACATGCTTTAAGAGAGAGAATCATGGTTCGAACATAAAACACTATGGGAATCGTCACCCTACCGGTTACTTGAACTCCTCCAAGCTTCAAGCCGTCCACCCGACTCGCCCCACGCCGCCGCCGGTACCGCCGTGGTCGTCCTTACTCCACCGTGACGTCGGCCGCTGTCCGGAGAGTAAAACGCCGCAGTGGAAGTAGAGGTGGTAGTGGTGGGAGCTAGGTAGGGGATGGAGTAGAGGGAAAGATGAAATGGTGGGAGGAAAAGAGGGAGGAGAAGGGGCTGCCGCCGGAATCGCCGGAAGGGAGGAGAGAAAGAGAGAAGGAAGAAAATGGGGGAAAGAAGGAGGGCTCGTGGGGTTAACCAGAGACTGGCTAAAATGCGTCGACATGGACGGACGCCTAACAGGTGACGTGACGGCCGCTCTGACAGGACTCTGAAACGCGTCGTTCTACACAGACACCGTTCAGGAGACATGTCAGGGCCGTACTCTGACAATCCCAGAGTCGCAGTCTGAAAGGCGTCGTCCCATGCGGACGCCGTTCAGACGACACGTCTGGGCCGTACTCTCGCGGCCCAAAGCCAGCCCACGTGGCATCCACGTGGTACAATCTAAAACGCGTCTGCCACGCCGGACGCCGTTTAAACCGCGTCGAGCAGGCTCGACGCGAAACAGAACAGGGTTCCAGCCCTGCTAGGGTCAGAACTACAGGGTCTGACTCCGAAAACCGGATCCGAAAATCTCAATCCTTACATTGGGGGACATATTGCTATGTCGTCATGCCTTTTGGATTAAAGAACACTGGAGCCACTTATCAGAGGGCTATGATGGCAATATTTCACGACATGATGCATATCGATCTAGAAGTGTATGTGGATGACTTGTTGGTGAAATCTAAGACTAAGGCTGAGCACGCCAAAATTTTGGCAAGAGTATTAGAAAGATCAAGAGAATATCAGTTAAAAATGAACCCCAAGAAATGTGTATTCGGGGTATCCTCAGGGAAATTACTTGGATTCATTGTCAGTAAACGTGGAATTGAGATCGATCCCAACAAGGCGAAGGGTATCAGAGAGATGCCACCTCCCAAGAACCTGAAAGAGTTAAGAGGATTGATCGGGAGGTTGCAATTTATTCGCCGTTTTGTCTCCCAACACTCACAAAGGTGGAAGCCGTTCTACGAGCTTACCAAGCCGGGAGTCAAATTCGATTAGGACGATAAGTGTCAGGAGACGTTCGATGGATTGAAGAATTATTTGGCAAGTCCTCCTGTTTTGAGACCACTATCTCCGGGAAAACCATTGATACTATACATTTCTATCCTAAATGATGCAGTGGGGGTTGTCCTAGCACAAGAGGATGAAGAAGGAAAGAAAAGGGCAGCCTACTATCTCTCTAAACTTCTCAACCCCGCTGAACAGAGATATACAGCGATGGAGAAAACATGTGCAGCATTGGTCTGGGTTGTTCAGAAATTGAAGCATTACTTTCTAACCCATGAAGTCCATCTCATCACTAGAATGAATCCTATCAAGTTTCTTCTTGAGAAATCTATCCTTATTGATAGGTTAGCACGATGGCAAAGCTTTCTATCTCAATTTGATATCACTTACATTCAGCAGAAAGCGATCAAAGGCTATGCCATAGCAGAACATCTCGCTCATCACCCCCTTCCTCGTTTTGATCTAGTTCGATCGAAGTTTCCAGATGAGGAAGTGATGTCTATAGACAAAATCAAAGATGATATGTGAACTTTGCATTTTGACGGAGCTCTGAATTCCCATGGAAAGGGTATTGGCATTGTTTTGTTATCACCTGAAGGTGTCACCATTCTACAAGCCTTTCAGCTTGACTTTCCAGTCACTAATAATATAGCTAAATACGAGGCACTCCTTGCTGGCCTCGAGGCTGCTCATCTCCATGGTGCCACCAAACTCAGAATTGTAGGTGATAGCCAATTGATTCTTCGCTAGGTGTTAACCAAATATCGAACTCTTAATCCCAAGCTCAAGCCTTATCAAGAACTCACTTCCGCTTATGCTAAGCTTTTCACAAAGTTGATCTTCATCCATGTTCTTAGTAATCAAAACATCTTAGCTGATGCTCTAGCTTCACTTGCATCTTCTCTTAATTTTTCAATCAGCATACAATCCGAATCAATCATCGTTCATAGGCATCTTTCACCTGCCGTGAAAGATCCTTCATTCCTTAGGACTAAAGAGAAGCTGCTAAAGAAAGTTAGAGATGAAAATATTGTGGAAAAGAGAGAAATTATGTTAATGGAGCTGTTAGAAGAGATGGATGAGGAATAGAAACCGTGGTACTACAAAATTGCTAAATATTGTGAAGATCAAACATATCTTGAGGAAGCCACAGCTGAGGAGAAAAGAGCTATCAGAAGAGTTGCTCAAAGATACACCCTAGTTGGGGGAGCATTATACAAAAGAGGTTTTGATGGAATTCTTCTAAGATGTTTAGACGAAGATGAGCTTTGGAAGGTTATGGAAGGAGCTCATGCTGAAGTTTGTGGTGGCCATATTAATGGACAGATGTTAGTAAAGAAAATCCTTAGATAGGGATTCTATTGGCCAACCATGGAAGAAGATTGTGTAGGATATGTCCGTAGGTGTGCTAAGTGCCAACTTCACGCCGATAATATTCATTCTCCTGCATCTTCACTCCATCATGTTTCCTCCCCATGACCTTTCTCCATGTGGGCTTTCGATGTCATTGGACCCCTTGGCAATCCTGATTCCGGTATTAAGCAAAAATCCTTCATCCTCACGACAACAGAATACTTTACCAAGTGGGCGGAAGTTGAAGCATACACGGAAGTCAAAGCATCAACCGTCTGCAAGTTCATCATAAAGAACATCATCACCAGATTTGGAATTTCAAGCACCATCGTCACTGACAATGGACCTCAGTTCGTGTCACAAGAGCTGAAAGACCTCTGCAATAGGTACAAAATTGCATTGCATCATTCGTCTCCTTATTATCCGCAAGGAAATGGCCAAGCAGAGGCAACTAACAAGACTTTGATAAAAATCATCAAAAAGACATGCAAGTCTAATAAATTCACAGACTGGCCAGAAAAATTGATTGAGGCTCTATGGGCCTACCGAACTTTAATCTGCATGCCTACTGGGCAGACTCCTTATTCCTTAACATTTGGAATGGAGGTGGTAGTTTCATACGAGATCCTTATACCGTCATTAAGAGTACAATTGAATAAGGAATTCTCCATTGATGAACACCGTTCAACACTCCTTACTCAATTAGAACTCTTAGACGAGAAAAGGTGGTCAGCTGCTAATCATGCAAGAGTTTATCAAAATAGATTAGCACGTTTTTATCAAAAGAAAGTCATTGAACGTAACTTCAAAGTTGGTGAAATAGTTGTCAAAAGAATTTTTTTAAAACCTGACGGTCCGTGTTCTAAACTCCAACCCAATTGGGAAGGACCATATGTTGTATCACATGCTTTTCCTGGTAATGTTTATCATCTAGTTAATGCAGTATGGCAAGAATTAACTCACCTCTAGAATAGACTGTATCTTAAGAAATACTACCCTTAGGTTAAAAAGTCGATCAGCATGGTACAAAGACCAGTGGAATCAGAAAATTTAGAAACTCAAATTTTCTTATCAGCCTGAATAATTTAATTCAAACACATTACTACACACACTGACATGTTTGATTCGTAAGTAACAAAAGATGTGAAGTCCAAAGGAATACCGAAAGCTTGACTAAAAGTGTAAAGTACAAATCATTCTTTTCAAACAAAATTCTATTTTTACACTCGGCCCATGATGTCGGAATGAGGCTTAGAATAGATTACCAAGAATACCCGCCATCTTAGTAGGAGGCCGTCATTAAAAAAAAGGGGGAGATCCATCCCAAGAAAAGAAAAGAAAAGAGAAACAAAAGCAAAAGGCAAAAGCCAAATGTCAAATCAAAAGGCCATTACACTACAAACGTTACATCAAGGCCATGAAATGAAATGAAAAGGGAACACAAGGTCGATAAATACCCCAGAAAGAAAATGACCGAACCCCAACAGATATTAAGGTGAGAAAGGAACATCTTTTTAGGTCTCAAGAACCTTCTCGTGGGCTTTCTAAACCAATTCTTCCTTTCTTTTTGAAGAGGCGTACTCTAAGCTTAAGGAACGGCCTAGATTGACTAAGGATCAAATCATCAAATGGGATCACGAATGAAAACACAAGTTCAAGCACGATGGGTCTAAGTTAGATTATTAAAGAACAATTTGGGAATTAAGTTAATAAATGAATATGTTTCCTTTTGATCTGAGTACTATACTGGTCTTTTAGTTTGCACATATTTCAAAAATCCAAAAGAAAGCACATATTTCAAAAATAAAAATAAAAACATATATTTCAAAAATTCAAAAAAAGCACATATTTCAAAAAATCAAAAAAAAAAAAATACATATTTCAAAAATCCAAAAAAAAATACATATTCCAAAAATCCAAAAAAAAAGGTACATATTTCAAAGTCTAAAAAAAGGTACATATTTCAAAGTCCAAAAAAAGGTACATATTTCAAAATCCAAAAAAAGGTACATATTTCAAAGTCCAAAAAAAGGTACATATTTCAAAATCCAAAAAAAGGTACATATTTCAAAATCCAAAAAAAAAGGTACATATTTCAAAATAAAAAAAATGCATATTTCAAAATCCAAAAAAAAGGCACATATCTCAAAATAAAAAAAATAGATATTTTAAAAATAAATAAATAAATAAATAAATATATATATATATATATATATATATATATATATGTTCCAAGACCCAAACAAAAATGAAAATTTCAAAACAACAAAAATGTTTCAATTAGCATCTGCTTACTGCATCTAGTGTGTTTCATTCCTTTTATTTTCAGTGAACATCTGTTTGCTTGCATGTTGCATTTTTGCTTATAGTTTGATTATTCATGCTACCTTTGTTAATAAAGGCTATGCCCCTTGACCTTTCTACCAAGTAAATGATCAAACATCTCGGCTATTCAACCCGGTAAGGGGCTAAGTCTAAACAGAAACTTAACCTGTTTGTTAAGTAATGTATAGGGCACAAGTTAAAGATACAAGGCATGAAAGAAGGCAAAAGTTTTATACATATATCAAAAGGTGTTTTGTACATGATACACAAAAGAAAAAAGTACATGATATGAAGTCCTCAAGGCTGGCTCTCTCCTGCCCCTTCATCAAACTAACTATGGGCTTCATCCTGGGCATCCGGTGCTGGAGTTCTAGAAGGCGGTGGCGGTGGACCCATAGCACTCGGACCAACTTGACCAGAGGAGATGGCCACGCTGGCTGTGAAGGCACTCTCCTGCCCGCGCTCCTGAGCACGTTGCCGAGCACGTCTGTATCTCTCCTCAACACTTCGACGCTCGTGCTCGGCGATGCCTAACTGGACTTGAAGGGAGGTCATCTCCGCGTCCAGTCTCTGCCGCTCCAGCCGCTCCCTCTCTCTCTCCTCAGTAACGAACTCCAATCGGGACTGGAGACGTGAGAGCTCCCGAGGAAGATCCCTGGTGGAGAGACGAGCCACCTGCTCCTCGAGGTCACGGACCCGGGCCGCATCCGCCTCAGCCCTCTGAAGGGCTTTATGAAGCTCTGCAACCTGCAAGGGAAGATATTGTCAGATCATCAAGTAATTAATGAATGCAATAAAGAGAAGTCAAAAGGTTAGAACTCACTCGAGCAGCTTGATCCTCCTCCGCGAGAGAAGCTCGGTGGATGGCAGAAGCAAGTTGACCATGGAGGTTAGCCAAGGCAGCCTCATGAGCAGCAGGCAGAGCCGAGGATGAGGCTCCATGTATAAGGGGAGCCGCCTGGGTATAGACGGCTCGCTGCACCAAAAGACAACCGTCAGTGGCTAATTGTCAAAATAAATTAATTAATTAAAACATTCATTCATAAGCATGCATACATACCAGGTCAAAAAGCTCCTTCTGGACCTGCTCCATCTGGGCCTCCGCATCATGTAGATGGGTCTGAAGGTCGATGATGACTGCATCTCGCACATCCTGCGTACCACACATGTATACATTCATTCACAAATATAAGTTAAAGATAATAATAAAACGAAAGAAGCATAAGTCATACTTACATCGAGAGGTCGGAGCAGTCGCAGCTGATCGGCGTAACGTGTCCGGTACTGTTGGAGGTAGGCTGCGCTACTCTCTGCTTGAGACTCCACTTGAACACCCCGGCGACGCCAATCTTCGTATTGCTCTGGGAATTTCGCCCGCCAATCAGTGAGGGCTTGCTTGCCCCTCATGCTTCGTCCTACTCCCTCCGGGACCTCCTCGTCCACCTACTCCTGGTGGAGGCCCAGCGTCCTCATAACTAGGCGGAGGCGGAGGTGCTCGATCTCGTTCAGGCAGCGGAGCCACATCTGCCGACCGAATTGTCTCCGACCAGCCATCACCTACGGCTGGCCCTTCTTGCCCATGCCCAAGTAAGGGCACCAAATCACCTGCATATAAGTTAGATGCATTCATATGAATAAGATTGCATTTAATAAATGAAACACTGCATTTAATAAATAAAATTGGATAAATTGAAGACTTACCAGGAGCTCTAGGTAATCAAGAAACTGACGGCAGACGGCCGTCAGCTGGTGATGCTGTGGGGCTGTGTCCACAATTGGCTGCCAGCAGCGAGCCAAGGGGACAGCGTCCGGCCACACGATCAGTGCTCAGCCGAGCGGGAAATAGTGATAACTCCAAACCTGCATATAAACATGTAAGTTAGAGAGAATCATATCATTATATTACATAAACAAATAATAAAATGATATTTATCAAGAGAAACGGCGAGAAGCCGCTGATGGTGGTCTCGTGGTCTGGCGTGACCGCGGAAAGATCTGCGAACAGGTGGGCCGCACTCCATGCATATTCATACAAACTATCTAAGTCATCTAAGAGATAAAGGAACCTACAGTGGATATGGTCGTCCTTCGTACCGAAGAGCAACCAACCAAAGAAGAAAACAAGGAAGACTCTCAACTTTTCTATCTACCTCATCTACCTGGCTAGGGTCACTGCAATAGACAGAGGAAGAAGACTCAGCTAGTCTATCTCTAAACTCCTCCCAGGTCTCGTCCGATTGACGCCGGGGCTCAACTAACCCTAGGGCTGCCTCCACCTCTACTCTAGGGACAGTCCTAGACTCTCTGTCTAGGGTAGACACCTCTATCCCTAGCAAAGCCTCTGCCAACCCTCGGTAATCGGAGTAAGTCACCCCGCTCACTAGTCGGCCCTCTACTCTAAGGCCAGTGATCCTGGCCACGTCCTCTAAAGTAGGGATCATATGTCACCAGAGCATTAGGAATGCCTGACTCTCCGCGTGCCAACGCTCCTTGAGCGCCTGCAGCAACACCAGATTAAGCCAAAATGGCTCGATATCCAAAATCTCGCCGAACCCCATCTGGCGCAGGCGCGGCTTCTGGAAGTCCGAGAGTCCCCGGTATGTTCCTACTACTAGATCCCATGAGATACGATCCCTCATTGTCCCCTGCAAATGAAAACAAGAAGATTTCATCAGTTAATGGGCTTAATAAATCAATGAAATATTTCTGTTTAAAAGGCGTCGAGCAATGTGGACGCCCATTGAAAGGCGTCCACCACACTTGACGCCATCTGAAATATTTTCTGTCCTATTTTAAAAATTGAATTTATGCCTGAATGGCGTCGGACCATGGCGACGCCCTTTGAAAGGCGTCACCTGGTCTGGACGCCATTCAAATATGATTTCGGATTCTTCCAAAGAACCCATTTCCTCACTCCATTCAATCAAAAATTCAATCACACAGGGAACTTACTAGGTGTAGAGCATCTTCTTCTTCTTCTCCTCCCTCGATCGCCGTCGGTGGGGGGATATCTTCGCCAAGGATCGCCGCCGCCGCCTCTAAGGCCATGGCCTCCTCGAGAAGAATTTCTTCCTGCTCCTCCCTCCTCACCACGCAGACGGCACGGCGGCATTTCCCCCTTGATCCTTCGCCGGGTTCCATGGCCGAGGAAGAAAACTTGAGAGAGAGCTAGAGGAAGAGAGCTTGAGAGGGAGTTAGAGAGAGCTCGAGAGAGAGAGAGGATGGAGGAAGAAGAGGGCCGGTGATCGCCAGTGATGGAGATGATCGCCGGAGAAGAGAGAAAGATGGTGATCGTCGAGGAGGTCGTCGGAGATGAGAAGTTTTGGGAAGAGTGAGGAAGAAAGGGGGGCCTTCGCGGCTTCTGTTTGGAGAAGTTGAAACGCGTCGCGGTACAGCGACGCCATTCAGGACGCATAAACTGAGGCGGCAAGGACAGAGGTTTGAAATTGATCAAAAGACGTCTTCACAGAGCGACGCATTTCAGTTTAAACTGTCAATTCTGGTCAGAACAGTACAAGGCATGATGATTAAACGCGTCCTCACTTTACGACGTTTTTCAGTGGATTAATCACAGAATTAATGGCGGAATTCTAGAGACAAGCAAGAGAGAGAATTGAAACGCATCTACATGTCTGGACGCGTTTAAGTGATAATTCAGGATTTTAAGGATTAATTTTTGATTTTTGGAAAAAAGATTTTTGACTAAATAACGTCTACACATGTGGACGCGTTTCAGGATTTTAAGAATTAATCTCTGATTTTGGAAAATGAATTATGGTTAAAAGGCGTCTTTCTGAGTGGACGCATTTTGCATTAAAGTATACCCGAATTGTCATATTTCAAGGAAAAATCAAGTTTTTACTCAAGGAAAAATCTTGGACAAGTCACAGGAGAATGAGAATGGATTCAAGGCATAAAGGAACAATTCTTTATTGAAATAAATTCTTTATTACATTATAAAAGAAAGGAGAAAAAGAAAACATTCAACGAAGAAATTCCCGAAGTCTCAGTATATATGGAACAGATAACCCTCTATCTGTTTCTTGAGAGGATTTTACACAATGATTGAAGCTAAAATTCCATAGTGTGACTATAAGTTCACTAGCTTCATAGTCTTCATCGGATTCCAAGGCACGCTTCTTGATTGAAGATGTATGGAAAAATTCAGGGAATTCATAGCGAGGCACGCTGAGTTGAGTGTAGCAGCAATGAGGATTGTATAGCACGAACTCAGTAGTCCCGATCAGTTTAAGTTCTACACCCGCTGCACGACGTACTCTAATGGGCTTTCCTATGAGTGCAAGTGGAGAAGAGTCGAACCTATTTGCTGACATCCTTCTTAAATAATCTCTCCAGTCAGCTCGATGTAGGCGTCCGGAATGTCCCCCGCCGCGGCTGTGGGCTTCGGGCGAGGGGTTCTCCATTCGTCTTAGCATTGTGGCGATTAAGGGTGGTTAGAAATAAAGGTGTGATCGCCAGGAGCATTACCTTACGGTCCCTGTGCTTTGTAGGATGGTGAGGATGTGATCGCGTTCTGAGGGAGCGGGAGATGGTGGTTTCCTCTTCTCTTCCTCCGGCCGGCCAGAGGAGGAGAGCTCGGTAGTCCGCGTGCAGAATCTGGTAAGAATCCCTGAAAAGAGAAGACAAACAAAGAAAAGAAATAGCCCGATTAGAACTGTGATATGCAGAATCTATCCAAAATGTAAAAAAAGCTAACTAGAATTGGAGGGAGACGCACCGGATGTGTGTTTGGGAGGGAAGGTGATCATATGTTATGGCCACCCACCTCCCGTTTTTTGTTTGAAACCTCTGGGGGGTAAATGGTGCTAAGTCATCCTAAGATGCATGCATGCAGATAGGGTGCTCGTGTGTGAAGAGTGAAGTGATATGTTGAAAGAAGAAAAAAGAGAGAGAAGGGAATGTTACGGAATGGATGAAAAGTGGGAATGCAATGAAGTGAAAAGGAGAAAAGTGAGAGAGGGTTAAGAAGACAAGCCCATTTGGAGTGCGAAGGATTCCTCTTGAAACTCTCTGACTCCTTGCCCGCTCGACTCCTCAAGGCCGACTCACTTGCCAACCTCCTCTGAATCCTTCCAACCCCGAGCCTTCCCTCCAAAAACTCCTTAACCCACTTGCTCGAGAGGATATGGGGGGTTTAAATAGGTGAAGGGAAAAATAGGAGAAAACATGGGTCTAAATCCCCGTAAATCAACCTACAGTCAATAGGAAGTGGTCAAGGGTCGGAGGTGGTGCGCGCGGCAGTCGCCGGAGTGGGGAGTGATCGGAGTAGTGGAGGTGAGGGCGGGGAGTAGAGGAGATCGTGGGAAAGACGAGGTCAAGGTGGTAGTTAGGAGAGTGGACGGCCAGCCAACATGTCTTCCAATCCCGTGGAAGGCCAGGTAGCTGGCCTTCCGCGAAGTGGTGGAAGCCGGCCCGGTTGGCCTTCGAAGGGGGTGGAAGGCAAGGGGTGGCCTTCGAAGGGCGGTGGAAGGAGAGGGGTGGCCTTCGAAGGGCGGTGGAAGGCGAGGGGTGGCCTTCGAAGGGCGGTGGAAGGCGGACTAGCTGGCCTTCGAAGGGTGGTGGAAGGCGGACTAGCTGGCCTTCGAAGGGTGGTGGAAGGCGGACTAGTTGGCCTTCGAAGGGTGGTGGAAGGCAAGGGGTGGCCTTCGAAGGGTAGTGGAAGGCGGACTAGCTGGCCTTCGAAGGGTGGTGGAAGGCAGATTAGCTGGCCTTCGAAGGGTGGTGGAAGGCGGACTGGCTGGCCTTCGAAGGGTGGTGGAAGGCGGACTGGCTGGCCTTCCACGAAAAGGTGGTAAAAGGTGAAAAAGGTGGCCAAAAGGTGGAAGGCAAGGTGGCTGGCCTTCCACGGGTGGTGGAAGGCAGCCTGGTTGGCCTTCCACGAAAAGGTGGTAAAAAGTGAAAAATGTGGCCAGAAGGTGGAAGGCAAGGTGGCTGGCCTTCCACGAGTGGTGGAAGGCAGCCTAGTTGGCCTTCCAAGGATGGTGGAAGGCGGACCGGCTGGCCTTCGAAGGGTGGTGGAAGGCAAGGGTTGGCCTTCGAAGGATGGTGGAAGACGGGCCGGCTGGCCTTCGACGAAAAAGGTGGCTAGAGTCGGGATTTGGTTAATGGGCCTAATTATTAGTGGGCTGAGATGACTAAGATGAGGGATTTGGTGATGATGGGCTAATGATGGGTGGGGTTTATGACCAAAAGGGTGGTCCAAAATCGGTGTCTACACTCGAGTCTTGAGTTTTGGCACTCGATTGATCATCTTCTCATTGAATTTCACAATATTAGAAATATGGAAGATAGGGCTATTTTGATAGATTTGAGATGGTCTTATAGAATTCCTAGTGTGATATTCAAACTTGAAGTGCAACTCAACCCATAGAGCGAAGAGTAGCATGCAACTATAGGGAGGCTGACCTGTAGACGCTGCAGAGAGCCCACTGTAGAGATAGGCTAGAATCGTTGTACCTATCTGTCTTCCCTCAAAGATCTCGCAGATTGCACTGACTTGATCATCTTGTAGTATGTTGTCTTGAGCAGGAAAGAACAAAACCCCAGCTAAGCACGTGGTGAATGCTTTCATCACGTTCTCAGTATCATCCTCTCTAAGATTTTCAATCTCGTACAAAGTCCACACTGCTAGTTTTGCAAGATTGATTCCTTTCTTGGTGAGGCACCCTTTAACTTCTTTTGGGTCCTTCATGATCTTCATCAACAATTGTTGACTGGTGATCTTCTCCTTCATCAGAGCGATCTTATTCTTGATTACTTCATTGTCACCGTACAACTTGATTTTGGGAAGGCCCAATAGGAGTTCAACTTCCTCTAGAAGAATAGTGCATTCAAATTCAGGAAAAAGTAAGGTATGGGTTTGAGGATGCCATAATTCAATCAAAGCACCCATAGCCGCTTAATCCACGTTTGGACTCTTGTAATGCTTTGTATGGACTACTAGACCTTGGATGTTCCACTTGGAAATAAAGGATTGCATAGAGATTGTGGTACTTTTAGCAAGGTTGCGAATCCAAGGAAGAGATGTGAATTTCCTTGAACTAGGAAACAAAGGATATGCCTAGAAAATAGAAGGAGAATTACAATGAAGAACTTGAAGAATATAGAGAGAAAAGGGAAATTGAAGAAGAAGGATTGAAAGAAAAGAAGATTTAACTTACTTGGAGGTTAGGATCTCTCCCACTTAGATGATTTTTCACGTCGGAGAGCCTCTTTAGTGTCTTCTTCACCCGTTTGCTTGAAGAATCCATCTTGTTCTTGAGCTTTTCCTTCTTGAAGCCTTGAAAACTTTGAAAATCCTTGAACTTTGAAGAAAATCTCTAAATTTGATCTCTAGATTGTGTTAGGGATGCCTTGATACAAGTTTATGGAGTTTATATAGAGAAGATTGCGATTCTAGGAAGGCTTTTCCGGATTGGAAAAGGGATGTGTACGAAAAGAGTTGGAATCTGGGTAGAAGTTAGCTAGAACTTGTTTCTACGACTGAAAAGGCATCATTGAACAGCGACGCGCTTTGGTCAATATTAATGGCGTCAGCGCGACACGACACTCTTCATGGTTTTTTGTTATTTACCCGAAATTCAATGTTTATCCGTATTTTGATGCTTAATTAAATGCTTGATTGAAGGTACTGATGAATTTTTGAGTGCGGAAAATTCAGGAAAATCCAAATGAAGCTAAAAATCTTAAGAAGATCCCATTGTGGGAATTTATGAGTTCCGACCGTGTCTAAAAAGACGGTTATCTCTATCCTTTGTACTTTTTCATGTAATTAATTTGCATCATCATTACTATATGTTAAATATTTATTTGACTATGTCAAGGACCTTGTGATTTTGATGAAACTGGAATTTGAGTTCCCCTTCAACAAAAATTATGATAATTCCAGAGAATTCTTAATCGTACGGATAGGCCGTTGGATTGTTAATTAGTGAGGACGATGGTTCCACTTTTGTAAAACGGTGTGTGGATAAATGAGTTTCGGCTTAGCACTGAATTACAAAAATTGGTATCTTGACTCATTAATGACAATTTAACAATATTATTCTTGATTAATTTATATTTTATTTGACTTTATATTTTTCTTTTAGCTCAGCATGCATCATGTAGGACTTTGAAATAACTGTGATAAGAATTAATTATTGATTAAGTTTCAGACCATTGATCAAATAAATCCAAAATGATGTGAAATATTCCATTCTGAATTGAATATCTTGATTATCTTTGAGATTCACTTGAAGATATCCTTAGAATTCTATCCTTTTTTGGATTCTTTATCTCAAATATTATTGTTTTCTTTTTAAGATCCATCATGGCTGCAGCACGTCCACATTGGCTGGCAATCGCTCCCTATGATGAAACCTGCAGTGTCTATGACCTGGGGTACTTCCCAATCGTAGAGATTGATCGACCTTATTTTATTTCCTTGTCTACCTTATCCAGACAGGATTGATTCCATTGATCTCCTTGAGTTATCTTCATTGATGAGAAAAATTCCAATCATGTGATGTTAAGAGCGTGTCTCATCATACCTTAGCATCACATTTTCAATACATTCCATTTCATTTCATTCCCTTACAAAGATGATGCCAATGTGAGGCAGCTGTAGACACGCTAATTTTAACATCATTTTAAATAAATTTCATATCATATAATAATGCCTCAAAATGGTCTGATATTTAATTATTAGTTAATTTTTATTAATTGTCTAAATAGTATCGGGTCAGACAGACATAATTTAAGTTAATTAATTAAATTGATTTTAACTCAAATTTTAATCAAATATGAAAAAGTCTAAAAGACGTCGACCTGTGTAGACGCCATTTAGAGTTTATTCCTATTTTGATAATTAAATTTGAATTTTAATTAATTGATTAATTAGCTAAAAAGACGTCTTTCAGTCACGATGCCATTTAGGTCTCCTAGGCTGTTTCTGTCTCTTTTTCCGGATGTTTTTCCTTATCTTAATTAAGCTAAAAGACGTCTCCCATGGGCGACGTGTTTTAGATAATTACAGATAATGATGAATTAATGTGTTTATCTGTTTTTAGTTGGAAAAACTTCAAACTCTTTCATGTTAATCTTTAATAACTGCGGATGCGTAAACTAAAGCCTATAAATACCCAACCCCTTGGTCATTAAAAAGTTAGTGATGATAGCCATAATTGAGTGAAAATTGAGCAAAGAATCTTGGCGACGACGTCCAAACGTTGAAGGATCGAGGTGCTGCTGCTACTTCCAGGAGTCTTGAAGCAAGCTACATCCTTTCTTCATCGTTTCTTTGTCCTTTCCAGATCCTTTCAAGAACCAAGGCTTTTCACGGGCCATCCAACTTAGTTCTTAATTAATTTCTACATCTTTCTCATATTTTCATCATATTGACATTATATTTTTATCACATCACTCCATGCAACACACACTCACTAACATTATTTTCCAATCCATATTTTAAAGGGGTTTAAAAGACCATCAAACAAGTGAATTTTTTGTTTAAGTTACATGATCAGAATCTTCATTAGAATAGATACTACTTCTGTTTGAGTTCTTATTATTTTCTTTTATCTTTGTCTTTTATAAGGTACAAAAGGAGATAAAGAGGAGAGAATCAACAACAAAGACAAAGAAATCTGGATGATCCTCAAAGTCCGATAAGCGTTCAAAGTAAGAACAAAGTCAAAATGGCTCTCTTTCTTCAGCTGGCTGAAGGAGGGGAATCAAGGACTTTAACATCTCCCAATTCCAAAACAGGTAAGCGATCAATCTTTTCTTTTGGAACTTTTTAGTTAAAAGTTTCTGGCGATCACATTCACTTAGTTTGTAATAGGTTTATTTGTCACATGAATAACATAATTTTCATGATAATCACACACCTAATTTGAGCACTCACATCGTCGAATAAATTTTCGGGATACGATACCGTAATCCTCTACCTCAGACGGTTCCAATGAGAAGAACCACTCGAGGGCTGGCCCCTCTAATGATTTCCTGAACAAGAATGCCAACGACCTTTTGTCGTTCTACCAGAAGGATGATTCATACATGAACTCCTTCAAATGGGTCAAGGAGTTACAAGTACCGTTGTATTTTCTGTACACTAGCATTTTCGAGCGCGGTAAATGAAACATGGGCAGACTCGGAATATTGATCTCAGGTGCAGCCTTAACTCCCATCATTTTCTGAAAATTATTGAATTGTTCATCCATACGCTCTATATTCGCGAGCAAAGCTTGAGTCGTTGGATCAGCCTGGGGAGGAGGTGGTGGTGGTACATGAAAGACCTGCTGCATAGAGTATGTGGGGCAAGGGGGACAATAGGGTTGAGGTCCGGCAGCGCTTCCGGCATGCCTGAGGGCATTTTGATAAGTTGGTGTGGGCGGCCTAGCCGGTTGCCTTGAGGAGTACAATTGTGGCCCAACTGGCCGACAAGTTGAAACTTGAAGGCCTTCCATGGCCTGGTGAATGAAGGAAGTATGGTGGGGAGGAGGTTGAGGAACGGCAGGGGAAATCACAGGATTCGGTTCAGTAGACTGCACGGGCGTCTTCCCCTTTAAAATGGATTGGATTGCATCGAGCTGTTGATGATCTAAATGGGAGGCAAGAACTCCCAGAGCATTGACTAGATCGGAGGGATTGGATGATGAGGGTTCATTCAGGTTCATGGCCCCCTCAAAGACAGGATTAGAAACTGCATGCACATGCGGAGGAAGATCAACGTCAGAATTATGTTCATCATGAACAAAAAGAGGAGGGATTTGGTGGTTTCCCTCATGTTGAAATAGATAAGAATGGGGATCACGGGGGGCATTAGCATCTCCCCCGTTCTCATAGTGATAATCAGATTTAAGAGGGACATTAGCATCTCCCTCATAGTTGACTAGAGCATATGAAGTCATGCTCAAATCCCTACCTGATCGAAGCAACATGGTATTAGATTTTTTTTCAACAAAGATTTGCAGACAAGTTGTACAGAGATTAAACAAACAAGTGGATGCTTAACGTTGTTTTGGGATTCCTTGTTGGATTATTTTTATTCAGTTAATCACAAATTCACTCAATGGGTAGGATCTTAATTTCAGTTCAGTTTCCACCATTATACTTTAAGGCTTTTTCTCACAATGACATGAAAATCTAACCAGGACTTCAATTGGTACAGCCAGCCCGATGAACAAGGAGGGATACCTTGATTTTGGGGACTTACGGAGGTCTTTAACACCAACAACTCTAGTCTGATCGAGGGACCGACCCAATCAGAGAGAGATGAAGACGTCAAGAAAGGTGTTCCTATGAGAAAAGGGAGGTGTTAGCCTCAGTGCGTATGACCTGTGGCCGGGATGGCCTCTAATGCTTAATATGTAATGGGTAATAGCAAGCAAATCAGAAATCTGAGAACAAAAGAACAAAACAAGAAACTGTCTGAATCGCGTCGCTATTCCTCGACGCTATTCAAACCAAAACCATATTCTGCTCGCAAAACCTCAGGCAGCAGACAGCAAGAATTTTTTTCTGAAAGGCGTCAGGGTAGAGCGACGCGGTATGAAACGCGTCGTTGTTCCTGGACGCTTTTCAAGTCGCAAAATCAACAATTAAGAAGGAATTTTTGGGTCAATTCCCCCTCAAACTAACAGGATAAAGCAATAAATAATCGGCTCATGCGAATCTTTTTTTTTTTAATTTTTAACAAGATGATTTATCATGTAAGCAACTAAAACATTCAATCAACCACACATTCTTCTTATCACAATCACAACTCTTCAATCAATCAAACGGGGAGGGCAAGATCTTGCCGTAAGGGTGTGCACGTGGTGCACGTGGGAATAACAATTAAACTAAAAAGGACGTGTCCGAGGGACACAGGTGGTGCACCGTAGGTGCTTGATTGATAAAAGCAAGAACAAAGATTTAAAAGATGGCGAGACCAAGTCCCACCGTGATCGTCAACAAGCTGTGAGTGCTCAAATAGTGATGTGTAATTATCATGAAAATTTTGTTGATTAAGTGACAAATAAACCGATTAAAACTATGTGATCGCTAGAACCTTTTGACTAAAAAGTTTCAAAAGAAAAAGATTGATCGCTTACCTATTTTGGACGTGGGAGATGTTGAAGTTCTTGATTCTCCTCCTTCAGCCGGCTAAAGAAAAAGAGCCCTTCTGACTTTGTTCTTGCTTTGAGTGCTTATTGGACTTTGAGGATCATCCATATTTCCTTGTTGATTCCTTCCTTTTGATCTTCTTTATACCTTGCAAAAAGTAGAAAGAAAGGGAAAGAACTAATAATAACTCAAATAGTGGTAGTATCTATTCCAATAATAATTCTAATCATGCAACTCAACAAATGAACTCACTTGTTTTGTGGTCTTTGAAACCCCTAAACAGGTGGATCGAAGAAATATATGCTAGTGTTGTGTGTGTTGCATGGAGTGATGTGATGAGAAATCATCAACTAATATGACGAAAATATGAAAAAGATGTAGAAATTGATTAGGAAGAACTGAGTTGGATGGCCCCTAGAAAGCCTTTGTTCTTGAATGGATGAAGAAAGGACGAAGAGAGGACGAAGCTTACTTCAAAACTCTTGGAAGTAGTAGTAGTGCCTCGATCCTTCAGTATTTGGACGTTGTCTTCTTCTCAGATTCTAAAATTATCACTAACCTTTCAAAAATTATCACTCTAATTATCACTAACTTTTAATGGCCAAGGGCTTGGGTATTTATAGGCTTAAGTTCGTGCATCTGTGGTTACTTATGGATTAACATGAAGGAGTTTGAAGCCAATCCAACAAAGAAACAGATACACAGCTTAATTCATCATTATCTGTAATTAACTATAACGCGTCGTCTATGGGAGACGTCTTTTAGCTTAATTAAGATAAGGATAAACATCAGGAAGAAGAAATATAAACACATTAGGAAACCTAAATGGCGTCGTGAATGACAGACGTCTTTTAGTTTATTAATAAATTAATTAAAAATCAGATTAAAAATCAAAATAAGAATAAATCCTAAATGGCGTCTTCACAGGTCGACGTCTTTTAGAATCCTTCATATTTAATTAAAAATCTGAGTTAAAATGAATTTCATTAATAAACTTAAATGATGTTTGTCTGACCGATGTCATTTAGACAATTATTCCAGTAAAAATAATAAAAAAGAACTAATGATTAAATATCAGACCATTTTGAGGCATTATTATATGACATGAAATTTATTCAGAATGATGTCAAACTTAGCATGTCTACAGGCCTAATCGGATTCACCATTAGATTCTCCCCTATCACAGGGCCTCCTACTCTCGTCGTTCTCTACTGTTGTGAAATGTCGAGAGTAAAATCTAAATTCGCATGGATACTCTGGTTCGGATGATAGTTAACCTTCGCTAGAAGTAGAGAGTTGGTGTTATACCCTGTGCTTTTACAACTACTAATAAATTTAATTAATTTAAATTAGACTAATTAACTAATTATAAGAGTCTATGACTGAGCTTAAGTAACTTAATTTAGTCCAATTAACTCAATTATGAAAGCCCAATAACCCAAATTATACTACTAAGAATAACCTACTAATTTAGTTCAAATTCTATGTTGATGTATTAGACAGCAACATAGTAAAATAATTATAACTTTCTATAAAAAATTTGGATTAAGGCATAATTGATATCATTGGAAAGATAATAAAAAGATCCATAACTTTGTGGAAGATTATTTTTACTAATTCAGATGTTTTAGAGGTCAAAAATATCAAAAAAATCAGTTTTAGAAAGGGCTACTCATAGAGAACAAGTCCTAATCGGATTAAGATTTGAATTAGGAAACAAAAGATGGTAACATTAATGTTAACTACGACCTAAAAAGTTATGTATAACATATTTGACTTAGATTAGAAGTAAAACATAATAAGTTTGAATATAATTAATATTATAATTAAATGGGTAGAAAGTCATAATAGGAATCCCACTTGGATTAGGATTCTATACACAAATTTACTTGATATAGCTCTAGTATTTTAAGCATAACTCCGTACATAAAATTCATAATTAAGTAAGACAACTCCCATTAGAACTATGACTCAAATATATATAAGTTTTATGAAGAATACATGTTTAAAATAAGTCGTTTCCTAATCGGAATCAGGACATCTTTAGACATGAAGTAAATCTGCTAGATTTCTGAGTTCGGAGTACTCAGGACAGCAGGTCGGTAAAATAAGTATATCTTCTTGTATAAAAGTCCGAAAATAGTGAAATTTATTGAATTGGAAATGTAATAAAAAATTTTAAAACTTTGTAGAAGAAAATATTTCTTAATTTGGATGTTTAAGGGGATGAAGTTAAACGTCTTCAGAAAAGAAAACTGCATGTAGCGTGAGCAGAGTCCGATTTGGATTAAGAAGTGACTTTGACTTGGAGATTAAGTCATGGAGAGTGGGAGTTCGACTCTAACAAAGAAAGGAGGTGTTGGTGGTTATATTAGAAGAACAAATAAGTATAAATAGAGCCTTGGGTCGTGCTCAATCTCTATAGCATGCAGCTCTCTTCTAAAGGGTAAGTTCATGTGATGTTCTTGAGAGAATAGAGTTGTTCATGATTATTTCTTTTGGAGGTTTGATTCTAATCAATGTTTTGTATTATTGGAGGCTTAGAAAATGTGGTAAAGAGTTTAGAGAATGTGAAAAAGAGTTTAGATGAAGAATAAATCATGGATAGATAGTAAGGAAACCATAGGAGAATCAAGGTCGGTCTTTCTTCAAGAGGTAGGTGGATAACTGTACACATGATCTATTTTGTATTACAAAGCTATGTTATTTTCAAAAGCTTTCAAAAGTAAATCAATTAGTAAGAAATTTTATCTATATGTCTACTTCATTATATTCAAGTTTCAGATTTTTGTAATCTTATTTTTTATTTATTTTATGATTATTATCTCAGCCTATGTAATCTATCCGTTCAATCTGTTCTATTTTTAATTATGATCATACGAATTACAGATATTTGTTCTCCTTGGTACGATGCTCAATTGAGGTTAACTTTTGAAAAAGGTTTATTTTTCATATTCTATTAATTCCCAATAAATTTCATAATTTTTGGAGTTTGTTTAATATTTATTTCATAATATTCTTTTCAGACTATACAATCTGCTCAGACAGTTTTGAAATCTCAACTTCTGAATCCTATATCTCATTTGATTCAAATACAAATCATACCAAATTTTGTAGAGACTTTTGTTATAGTATATTTGACTTATCTAGAAAGTTTTATAATTTTATGACTTCGTATGGTATTCAGTTTACCCTCTGTTTTGATTTGCTGGAATTCTATTTAAGTTGGATTCTCCGAATCAAAGTGAGAATCCAAAATCATAGCAAACCAATCCAGAAATTGATGAAACTTTGTCCACAATTTAAATATAACCTTTTGGACATGTTCTTAAAGTTTGATAATCTTATGAATCTGTTTGATATTATTCGGCTTATTTGTTAATTTGTTAGCTCTGAAAATCAGTTTTGATGGCCGAAAAATATGTTTGTTATTCCGAAAATTCTAAGAAAATTCTTTTGACTATCGTTTCTATCAAGCAACCTATTTTGATCAGCTTACTCTGATTTTTCATATATATGACTATGATGACTCTCTAAGTGGCTATTTTGTATATAAAAGTATGTATTTTAACTCTTATATGTACTTATCAATTTGATAATTCAATTTTTAGATCTATGCCCATCTTTTGTCATCATTTGATCTCTGTTAATATGATTGTACCATAATTATTTGACTTTGCTTGGACATTGCCATCTTAAGGAGATATTTGCCCCAATTCCATTATAAGCATCCATATTGGATAGGGTATTTTGTTTGGAACCTGAGGGCAAATGGGTGGAATCCTGATTTCCGGCCGACTAAAACCAGGGGACGGCGATACGTAATGCCCTGGCGGTTTGGAGTTGGGTGGGACTTAGACTCCCCGGTTCTGCGCAGTGACTAAGACCTTTGCATCATTTGCCTAGATAGTATGCAAATTTCAATCCTCTATCTATATTTTTAGAGGACTTTACACGATAACTAAAGCCAAGGTTCTCCAAAGTAAAAATATGTTCTGTGGCTTCATAGTCCTCATCGAATTCCAAAGATCACCTCTTGATCGGAGACGTATGAGAAAACTCAGGGAATTCATTGCGAGGTAAGTTGAGTTGAGGGAAGCATCGGTGAGGGTTGTACAGCACGAACTCAGTGGTCCCGATCAATTTGAGCTCTGCACCAGATGCACGACGCACTCTAATGGGCTTTCCAACAAGGGCAAGTGGAGAAAAGTCAAACATGTTAGACGACATGCATCTCAGATATTCCCTCCAGTCGGCCCGGGTCTTGAGTTTTGATACCTTGTTGACCATCCGCTCATTGAACTTCACAATGTTGGAGATGCAGTGGATTGGGCTGTTCAAGTAGATTTGAGACGGTTTTGGCGACATCTTCGTGCAGTACTCAAATTTAAAGTGTAGCTCGACCCACAAAGCGAAGAGTAGCATGCATCCGTAAGGAGGTCGGCCCGTGGACGCCGCAGAAAGCCTACTGTAAAGGTAAGCCAAGATCGCAGTGCTAATGGATTTCCCCTTGAAGATCGCGCAGATAGCACTGACCTGATCATCTTCCAGGATGTTGTCTTGCGCAGGAAAGAACAAAGCCCCGGCATGGTACGTGACGAAAGCTTTCGTCACATCTTCAGCTTCATCTTCCCTTAGATCATCAATCTCATACAAAGTCCATTCAGCGAGCTTTGCAAGGTTGATGCCTCTATTGGTAAGGCATCCTTTAGCTTCTGAGGGATCCTTCATGATTGACGTCAACAACTGTTCTCTTGTCAAAGCCATCTTGTCTTTGGTCTTTGGAAGACCCAACAAGAGCTCCGCCTCCTCTAAAAGGATAGTGCACTCGAAATCCAGGAAGAGAAACGTGTGAGTTTGAGGATGCCACTGTTCGATCAAGGCACCCATGGCCGCCCAATCCACGTTCGAGCTTTTGTAGTGCTTGGCATGTACTACCAATCCTTGAAGATTCCACTTCGAGATGAAGGCTTGCATGGAAAGTTTAAGACTTTTGGCCAGTTTGCGAATCCAAGGGAGAGAAGTGAATCTCCTTGGACCGGGAAACATGGGATATGTTTGGAAGAAAAAAAAAAAAAGCATCAATTGAAGAACATGGAAAACTTGAAGAACATAAAAAAAAAAAAAAAAGGAAGAGTTTGAAGAAGAATTGAAGGAAAGCTAATTCAACTTACTTGGAGGTTGGGATCCCTTCCAATAAGGTGATTCTCCACGTCAGAGATCGTCTCCAGCGATCTCCTCATCCTCTTGTTTGAAGAACTCATCCTATTTTCGGATTTCTTCCTTCTTGAAGTTTGAAAACCTTGGAAAATCCACCCTTGAACCTTGAAGAAAAACTCAACCTTGAATCTCTAGATTGTTGTAGGATTGCTTGGAAACAAGTTAGTGATGTTTATATAGAGGAAATTGCGATCCTAGGAAGACTTTTCCGGATTGGAAAAGGCATGAGCATTGGAAGAGTTGGAATCCGAGCAGAGAACAGCCAGAATTATGTTTCTGCGACTGAAAAGGCGTCGTGGGACACCACCGCATTTTAGACAGTTAAAGGGCATCGGCTCGACACGATGCGTTTCAAGCTTTCTGTCATTTACCCGAAATTCCATATTTTGATGCTTAATTAAACACTTCTTTGAAGTTACAAATGAACTTTTGAGTGCAGGAAAATCAGGGAAAGCTGGAAATCTCAAGAAGATCCCATTATGATAGTTTATAAGTCTCAACCGTGGATAAAAAGACGGTTATTTCTACCCTTGTACTATTTCATGTAAATCATTTGCATTACTATATATTAAGTATATATTAGAGCATGTCAAGGACCTTGTGGTTTTGATGAAACTGGAATTTGAGTTCCCCTACAACAAAAACAGTAATAATTCCAGAGAATTCTTAATCGCACGGGTAGGCCGTTGGATTGTTAATTAGTGGGGATAATGGTTCTACTTTTGTGAAACAATGCGTAGATAAACGAGCTTCGGCTTAGCACTGAATTACAAGAATTGGTATCTTGACTCATTAATGACAATTTAACAATATTATCCTTGATTAATTTATATTTTATTTGACTTTATATTTTTCTTTTAGTCCAGCATACATCATATAGGACTTTGAAATCACTGTGATAAGGATTAATTATTGATTAAGTTTCAAACCATTAAATCAAATAATTCCAACATGATATGAAATATTCCATTCTGAATTGAGTATCTTAATTATCTTTGAGACTCGCTTGAAGATATCCTTGGAATTATATCCTTTCTTGGATCCTTTGTTCAATATTTCTTATTTTCTTTTAAGATCCATCGTGGCTGCAGCACGTCCACATTGGCTGGCAAACGCTCCCCATGATGAAACCTACAGTGTCTACGACCTGGGGTACTTCCCACTCCGTGGAGGTTGATCGATTTTATTTTATTTCCTTGTCTAACTCATCCAGACATGATTGATTCCATTGATTCCTTGAGCTATCTTCATTGATGATCTTGAGAAAAATTCCAATCATGTGATGTTGAGAGCGCGTCTCATCACACCTTGGCATCACCTTTTCAGTATATTCCATTTCATTTCACTCCCTTGCAAAGACAATGCCAAGGTGAGGCAGCTGTAGACACGCTAATTTTGACATCATTTTGAGTAAATTTCATATCATATAATAATGTCTCAGAATGGTCTGATATTTAATCATTGGTTAATTTTTTTTGATCTTTTTAAATTAATTATGTCGGGTCAGACAGATATGATTTAAGTTAATTAATTAAATTGATTTTAACTCAAATTTCAATTAAAATATGAAGAAGTCTAAAAGACGTCGACTTGTGTAGACGCTATTTAGAGTTTATTCCTATTTTAATGTTTAAATTTGAATTTTAATCAGTAGATTAATTAGCTAACAGACGTCTGCTAGGCACGATGCAATTTAGGTTTCCTAAGTTGTTTCTACTTCTCTTCCGGATGTTTATCCTTATCTTAATCAGTCTAAAAGGCGTCTCCATTTGGAGATGCATTTTATTTAATTACAGATAAAGATAAACTTTTCCCAGATGCTTATCCTTATCTTAATCAATCTGAAAGGCGTCTCCCATGGATGACGCGTTTTAGATAATTACAGATAAAGATGAATTAATCTGTATTTATCTGTTGGTTAAGCTGGATAAATCTCAAGATTTCTTCATGTAAATCCGCAGATGCAAAGAAGTCTATAAATACCTCGCCTCTTGAGTGAGTAAAAAAGAAGAGAGTGATATTGAGTAATTATTTTGGTGGCGATTGGAGCAAAGAAGTTTGAAGACGTCCAAACGCTGAAGTGCTGCTACTACTAGGATTCGGCATACTTCTTCATCCGTCCAAGATCTATTGAAAACCAAAGCTTCCAGGGGCCATTCAACATTAGCTTTCAATTCATTTTAACATATTTTTTCACATTTTCACCCCATTAATTTTACATTCTTCATCATCACTCCATGCAACACACACAACACTAGTATCATTTTCAAAACCTATTTGTTAAAAGAGTTTAAAAGACCATCCCAACAAGTGAGTTTACCTGCTTAGTTGCATGTTTAAAATTTTCTCTGGAATAGATACTATTTCTTCCTAAGTTCTCATCATTGTCCTTTATTTCTTTTCTATTTCTTGCAAGGTACAAAGGAGAATCAAAGGAAGGGAATCAATAGCAAACAACAAGGAATCTGGACGATCCTCAAAACTTAACAGTAGTCAAAGCAAGAACAAAGACAAGAAAGGGATCTCTTTCTTCAGCCGGCTGAAGGAGGGGAACCAAGAGCTCAATATCTCCCACACAGGTAGGCGATCAAATCTTCTTTTGAAACTTTTTAGTCAAAAGTTTCTGACGATCACATCACTTAGTTTCTTTTTAATAGGTTTATTTTACACTTAAACAACATAATTTTTCATGATAATCACACACTCATTTTAAGCACTCACAGTGGCGAGCATCCGGATGAGTAGCCGAAAGGTTGGATCGCATCTGGCCATTGATTGCCTCTTTTCGATCGTGCAGCCCACTCGTCATCATGAGAAAGGACAGGACACGTGGCAGTCATCTGAGTGAGGAGTAGCCGAAGGGTCGAAGGATCTCGACCGTTGGTTCGCCATCCGACCTCTCAAGGTTCTCCTATTCGTTGGCCTCAGAACTGTTCTTGCGTTCTCTCTCTTCAATTTCTTGAGCTAGAGCGTTTCTGTGATCAGCTCCGCGAACGTCCCTTCTCCTCCGACCGCGAGTGTTCTGTCGAGGTCGTCCGAGAGCATCCTGTCGATCATTGGGGATTTCCTGGTCTGAGGGTAAGCCTCAGTCCTAGTCTCATCTATTTTCAATATATGTCCAATAGCTCTTTTTCGGCCGAGAGCAGTTCGTCCTGCTCTTCGTCCAAACTTGTTCCCCAGCCTTCACTTTCATCCCCTTTCTCCTTGAACTCTTTCCCTTCTGACATGACAGGTGAAACCGAATCAGTCCCTACTCCTGCTGAGCCTTCTGTATCCGGCCACCGTCCGGCCGAACAGGTTTCGGGCGTGGCTTCTATCCTTGGCACCAAGGCGGTGATGGAAATAACTAATTGTTACCTAATTCCTACTTGGATGACTCCCGTCCGGCCTGAGAGGAATACGAGATCCAACTCCCCTAGGCCGGGCGCTTTCTCCATCTACGAACATAACTTTCAGACTGGGTTTCGTCTTCCCCTTCACCCTTTCATTGTAAACCTTTTCAATTTCTATAAGCTAGCTCTGACCTAGTTTTTTCCGAACTCGTGGCGGACTGTATATGCTTTCTTAGCTCTTAGTTCCATTTTTGGTCTCATCCCCTCTGTAAATATTTTTCACTACCTCTTCAAAATCAAACCCCAGGGAAAATCTTCCTAGTACTGTTTTATTCCTCGCTTCGGCCAGGGCATCTTCTCCGGGAAACCCTCGTCCATCCATCATTAGAAGGAGGGTTTCTTCTTTGTCTCCTTCCCAGAGAAGGACAAGGGTGATTGGCCCTTCCCCACTAAATGGGGACCCCTGGTCGAGGGGATTTCCGAGAGCCCCTCCCTTAGCCTCAGGCAGCTTGCTGACGCCCATCTCTTCGTGGACGACGCTCCATTTAATATAACCGAGCTCCTAGAGGACGAGGATAGGTTCGTCGGAATGGGAACCTGGCCGGATCCGTTGAATCCTCCCGTCCAGGCCTCTCCCTATCTTCCTCCCAGTCAGGCTCCGGGAGAGATCGCGACGAGGGCTGGCGCGACATCCAGGGCTCCGGCCGAGATCCATCGTCCGCCCAACGAGGGTGCCGAAGCTCCAGCTAAGGGTAAGTCGGCTTTGGGTCACGATTGCTGCTGAATTTTATCTAACTTTGGTCCTTTTGTTTTGTTTTCAGATATGTCTGGCCTCGGATCGCTCATGGCTCGGATCTCTAGTCAGCCCGCGTCCTCTCGTCCGTCTAAGCTGCGACTTGCCGAAGGAAGGTTGGCCGACGTCATATCAGTGTCGGACGCCTCACCGGCCCGGCAGACGGCTGCTTCCGCTAAAGGACGGGCGGCCGCGGCAACTCTCGAGAGGGAGCGAAGGGAGAAGGGCAAGGCCGTTGCCCACGGGAGTGAGCGCTCCGAGAGAAGGAAGCGGCGGGGCGATCAGGCGAGAGGGAGTCTGCCCGGGCGGCAAAGAAGGTGGCCACGCGGCGGAATGCGCCGCTCGCGGCATCTCCTCCCCGGCCGCAGAGGGGCGATTCACCTCCGGCTGCAACCGCGGCGACGGATACGAGGATATCATATCCGTTCGGAGCGGCCGGGACCCACATGTCCCGGGAATACGGGCACAAGCCATGGCATCCTGATACGGGAGTCTTCGCAGACGACAGTCTGGAAGACACTCGGACGTGCATGCGCCTCGCCCAGGGCATGGCCATCCCAATGGCCGAGGACGAAATCCGGGAGTTGTCCTCGAAGGGTCTCTCCCGACAATGCGTCCGCCACGCCATCCAGGTGAGTGAACTCTTGCCTTCGCTATGTTATCTCTATTTCTTTTTGCTGCTTCACCTTATGTCTCTTGCTTCTCTTTTCAGGCCGCGATCATGTGCGAGGCTCTCGCTTGTGGCCAGGCTCACATCCAACAGAAACTTATGGATGTGGACGAGGCCGCAAACCAGCTAGCCGCGGGCAAGGTGACCTCGATGCAGCGAGACCTTAAGGCTAACATCGACGCCTTCATCAGGCGAATGTTAGGCTGCGGTCTGAGCTAGATGGCCAAAAGGAAGTGGTTCAGGCGGCCGCTGAGGCCCAGGAAAGGGCCGAAAGTCAACTGGATCAGGCCCATACAAAGGTCGAATCCTTGAAGGCCGAAATCCGAGACAAGGAGGACGAAGCCGCCGAGAGGATAGCTCTGCTGGAGAAGGAGCGGGATGATGAGCGCCGTAAGCACGCTGAAATAGTCTCGGCCTTGAAAGTGGATCTGGAGGCCAAAACAAAAGAGGCCGATGGCATCGCTCTCGTGGCCGTGGCGAGCTACAAGGAAGGTCCGGAGTACGCCAAGGAAATGCTCGACGCCGGGGCTAGAGCAGCCGCAACCATGTTTGATCTGGGGATGGCTATTGCCCAAAAGGCTTGTTCAGATACAGATCTAACTATTTTCGGCTTCCCCGACGAGGGCGAAGGCGGGCTGTTGGACTGGTGGCATCAGCTCAAGGCCGAAAGGATCCCGGATTCTCTGGAAGATGCGGCGGCAAATTCGGACCAAGCTTCTTCTCCTCCGATGACTCCGGGCAACTCCCTCGTCGATATAGAAGGCGAGGATGCTGATGTATAGCTGATCCTGGGGCTTGTCCCGGATACTATTTTTGAGTTGCCGGGGCCAAGTACAAGGCCGACTTCTGTACCTCCATATATATAAACGACTTTTGAATTTATCCATACGTTCTAAGCATTCTCATTGTTTTTCTACACTCGGTATCGTATGTATATTTTCGAATATGTTATCCTTCGGGCGGATCAATTGTAGAACGACCTTCCAGATAACCTGAGAATCGGGTTCGGTCCCGTATATGGCCGAGACCATTTTAGACATACTTTCATGGACAGAATGCCACTCTCGATATAGTTTGCATGGCCGAAGCCACTCCCGATACGGTTTAAACGGACTTTGAATAATGCCGCTCCCGATACGGTTTGCATGGTCGAAGCCACTCCCGGTACGGTTTACACGGACTTGGGATTGTGCCGCTCCCGATATAGTTTGCATGGCCGAAGCCACTCCCGGTACGGTTTACATGGACTTGGAATTGTGCTACTCCCAATATGGTTTGCATGGCCGAAGCCACTCCCGGTACGGTTTACACGGACTTGGGATTGTGCCGCTCCTGATATGGTTTGCATGGCCGAAGCCACTCCTGGTACGGTTTATACAGACTTAGGATTGTGCCTCTCCCAATACGGTTTGCATGGCCGAAGCCACTCCCGGTTGATATACTTGTGGACCCGGGCTACCAAATCTTGAAAGGTGGGAGGATGGTGATGGATATAGGTGTCCTCTAAGCCAATCATAAGGCACCTATTTCAATCTGGTTCATTAATCAATGGCATTAAATTCATTATGTAGATTGGCATATTTATAATTGCGCATAATGAAGTCCATGAATATGTGCAATAGTCATCAGATTATGATGAGATCATAATAATGAGACTGATGACTTATAAACACATATTCTCAATTGTTCCTAGTCGTAGGATGTTTGAGAAGGACATCAAACATCCGGTTAGACTAGTACAGGTTATTCTAGCTCATATGATGAGGGTGACTGATCTCGTTAGTTACTCGTGTGGAGACACAATGGTAAACCTGTAGGTGCTCATTGGAGAATGAGTTCACTGAACTAATCCGACATGAATCGCCGAATGGTAATTTACCTGACTGTCAATCGGCTTGATTCATCGTCACAGTGGCGTGGTTGATCCTTGGACTTGAGACACCAAAGACACCTTGTCGGTGGACTTCTGGACTTTGACCTTGACCTACGAATCCCTATCCACGGGATCTCTAATAGTCAAGGATCGGGTCCAGCGGAAGACCTTCGAAGGTGATTGTGTGTTCAATAAAGGATCGTTCGCTCTCAGGTAACTGGAGAGAGAATGCTCTAGAATAGATCCGCAGGAGTCTCTGGCCAGAGCAGAAACAATATCAGAAAAGGAGGTTTTTGGATATTGTACAGCGGAGTCTGATTCAAGTGAGTTGACCATCTAGGGTTTGACAGTTGACCATATCCTAGGTTAACTCGAGGGCATTGTGCGAACGAAGGATTATAGTCACGCGGTAACTGTGGACGGACATGTTCCATGAGTGGGTTGCTGAACCCCATTACCTTCCGGGATCATGCGGTGTTGCTTGGCACCCAACTTGATCGGAAGTCCGACCGAATTTACATGCGATGATAATTCGGTTAAGTAATTAGTTAATATCTAGAAATTAATTAATTACAATAAGTCAATAACTAGTTATTGGACTTAACGGGCTGAAAACCGGACTGGTAAATGGGCCTAGAGGGTCACATGCAACAAGATTCTCAGTCGGTGGTACATAAGTGGGATTTATATTAACTCGGGGACTTCTGTGAAAAGTCGCGCCGACTTAATATATATACGCGCTGTTGAGAAACCCTGGGCCAAGCTCCAGGATTTTCCCTTGCTGGCCGTCATCCCTCCTTTCTCTCTCCTCCTCTGGGCTCCCCGTTCAAGGCGCCAGAACAGTTTCCATCTCCGCCACGTATGATTCCCGAAAGTTGGAAATTCCCGTCGACGGGATTTCAGCAATCGTTGCGGCGACGGATCTTCAGCGAGCGAGCTGATACGGACGAGAGATCGAGGACGAATCACCGCGGAGGATCGCGTGGATATCGCTAGAGGCCGGACGCTTGTGCGGCTCGCGGCATCACCTCGACGGAATCAAAACGGAAGCGGATTCGAATCCGCGCACGGTAATTAGATTCCAACCCGGATTTTTTGGTTTGCATTTTTCGTTCCGAATCGGATCAGCGGGCATCGGGCGGGATAAATTTTTGTTCGTCGTTTCCGCTGCGTTCTTCGCGTCCCGCCCGAATCCCAACAGATGGCGCTTCCTAATGGAACCGAGAAGTCCCTCGTCTGTGCAACCGCTGATTATGGCCGAGACCGCAATTGAACTATCCAGGTTCGGGATCTAGGTTGCTTCGATTCGAAACCTGGTGAAATACTCCTGAAGAGTTTCGGTAGGTCCTTGCCGAATGGGAAGCAGATTGGCCGAAGTCTTACATTGCCGAGTAGCATCATAGAATTGATCTATGAATAATTGGCCCAGCTGAACCAATGAATGAATAGAGTTGGGCGCTAAGGCGTCAAACCAGGTGGAGGCTATCTTCTCGAGGGTGAGGGGGAAGAGACGGCAGCGGATTGCTTCGGAAACCCCTCGGACAGAAAGGTAGGAGTTGAATCTTTGGAAATGGCAAACTAGGTCTGTCATGCCATCATACAGAGGGCCTTTCGGCAATTTAAAGTTGGAAGGTACCTCGTGTTGGGATTTCTCCGGTTTCTCCGGATCGCTCACGCAGCGGAAAATAAAATATTTACAACGATCCGTTCCCGTTTCGAAAAACTAAAACCTACGATTATCGGATAATCGATTCTCACCGTGTGCAGATTCGAATCCGCAACTGTTCGGTTCCGTCGGTGCGACACCGCAAGCCGCGCAAGCGCCCGGCCTCTAGCGAAGTCCACGCGATCCTCCCAGCGATGGATATCCTCGCGTTCCTCGTTCTTCGCAGCCTACGAAACCTCCGTCGGTCGCCGCAATGATCGCCGCAATGCGCGGACGATTTCCCGTCGAACGGGATTCAGAGAAGCGGCGGAGCAGATCTGGATCTGTCTAGATGCCAGAGAGACAGAGAAACTGAGGAGGGGCGGCTAGAGTTAGCAACAGCTTGGCCTGCTCAGCCCGTTCGCTATGTTTTATACTAACCGCGCAGTTTTTCATAAAAACCCCCGGTTTATATAAAACCCACTTATTTATCCATCGCCTTGAGAATCATTTGCGTGTGACCCTCTAGGCCCAAGTACCAGTCCAGTTAATGGCCCAACAAGCCCAGTGACTCCTCACTGATGTAGACATGCTAATTTTGACATCATTTTGAGTAAATTTCATATCATATAATAATGCCTCAGAATGGTTTGATATTTAATCATTAATTAATTTTTATTGATATTTTTGAGTGTCGGATTTAACAGACATGTTTAAGTTAATCAATTAAATTGATTTTAGCTCAAATTTCAATTAAAATATGAAGAAGTCTAAAAGACGTCGACCTGTATAGATGCTATTTAGAGTTTATTCCTATTTTAGCATTTAAATTTGAATTTTAATCAATTGATTAATTAGCTAAAATGCGTCTGTGAGTGCTGACGCGTTTTAGGTTTCCTAAGCTATTTCTACTTCTCTTCCGGATGTTTATCCTTATCTTAATTAGTGTAAAAGACGTCGAAATATGTGGACGCGTTTTACCTAATAATGATAAAGATAAGTTTTCTCGGATATTTATCCTTATTTTAATTAATCTGAAAGGCGTCAGCCATCCTGGACGCGTTTTAGATAATTACAGATAAAGATGAATTAATCAGTATTTATCTGTCGGTTAAGATGGATAAATTCAAAATTTTTCTATGTTAATCATGAACGCAGAAGAATTCTATAAATACCTTACATGTTGAAGAGTAAAAAAAGAAGAGAGAGCGTAATCTTGAGTTGAATTACTGGAGCGATAGCAAATTGAAGATCAAAGCAACAACGTCGGAACGCTGAAGCGCTGCTGTTTCCAGAAGTCGGCGTCCTTTCAAGTCTTCATCCATTCAAGAATTCAACAATTGGGCATAAGTTTTTCATTTCCGCATTAATTTCATTTAATTCTACATTCAATCATCATTCACTTCATGCAAACACACACAACACATTCATCCTTTTCAAAACCTACTTGATTAAGGGGTTTCAAAAGCCATTAAAACAAGTAAGTTTGCTGTTTAAATTGCATGCTTAACATCATGATTAGAATAGATACTTCTTTTGCTTAAAGTTCTCATCATTGTTTCTTCATTTCTTTTCTTTCTATTTCTGCTGCACTCAACAACAAAGAGGAAAATAAAAAAGGAGCAAATCAAGCACAAGTCAAAAGGGATTTCTGGACGATCCTCAACCTCAAATTCAACAGCAAGAACAAAGAACAAAGAAATGGCTCTCTTTCTTCAGCCGGCTGAGGAAGGGGAACCAAGAGCTCAGAATCTTCCGCGTTCAAACAGGTAGGCGATCATACTTCTTTTGAAACTTTTTAGTTAAAAGTTTATGGCGATCACAACACTTAGTAGTTTCTGTTTTTAATAGGTTTCTTTTGCACTAAATAACATAGATTTTTCATGATAATCACACGGTCATTCTAAGCACTCACAACTTTTTTGGCGATCACGGTGGGACTTGGTCTCGCCATCTTTTAAGTTTTTTGTTCTTGCTATCATCAACCGGGCACCCACGGTGCACCACTTGTGTCTTTCGACACGTCCTCACCAATTGGTGAGTGTTTTAGTTTAATTAATTTCCCTCGTGCACCACGTGCACACCCCAGTGGCAAGATCTTGCCCTCCCCTTGATTAGTTTAAAAAGTTGTTTTTGTGATGAAAATGATGTGTGATTGATTGATTTTCTGGTTATTTAGTTGGTAAATCATCCTGTTAAAAATCTGGAACTAAAAAAAATCTACATGAGCTGATTATTTCCTGCTTTTAACCTGTTTGAGGAGGATTCAACCCAGAAAATCCTCCTGCAAAACTGTTTCTGCGAAATGAAACGCGTCTAGGAGCACTGACGCGTTTCAAAACGCGTCAATACATCCAGACGCCTTTCAGTCTTCATATTTTCTCTGCTATCTGCATCTGTTTCTGCGAAAAAATTAAGTTCTGTTTTGAATAGCGTCGACTACCCTCGACGCGATTCAGACAGTTTCTTAGTTATTTTTCAGTTTTCAGATTTTTGTGGCTTGAGTGCTAGCTACCCATTATTATTAAGCATTAGAGGCCATCCAGGTCGTAGGACATACGCATTGAGGCGAATACCCTCCTTTTCTTAGGAACACATTACTTGACATCAGCGACTCTCTCTGATTGGGTTGGTCCCTTGATCAGACTAGAGAAGTTGACGTTGAGACCTCCATAAGTCCCCAAAATCAAGGTATTCCTCCTTGATCATCGGGCTGGTTGTACCAATTGAAGTCCCGGTTAGATTCTGAAAGCGTTGTGAGAGAAAGCCCTAGAGAATAACGGTGGAAACTGAACTGAAACTAGGATCCTTCCCCTGAGCGAATTTGTGTTTTAATCCAATTCAAATAACTCAAAAAGGAATCTTAAAATCACGTTAAGCATCCACTTGATTGATTAATCTCTATGCAACTTGTTTGTCAAATCTTTGAAAAAAAAATCTAACATCATGCTGCTACGATCAGGCAGGGATTTGAGTATGGCTCAAAACGCCATCATCAACTACGAGGGAGATGCTAATGCCCCTCGCGATTCGGACTACAACTATGAGAACGGGAGAGATGCTGATGCCTCCCGTAATTCTGTCCCCATTCCCTATCGTCTAGATGGGAATGTTCGGACGCCTCTTTTTAATCCACACGATCAATATCCTGATCCTCCCCCGCATGAATATGCGATTCCTAATCCCAATCTTGAGGGGGACATGAATCAGAATGATCTCTCATCCTCTGATCCTGTGGATCTCGTCAACGCTTTGGGAGTTCTTGCCTCCCGTCTGGACCCTCAGCAATTCGAGGCGATCCAGTCTATTCTGAAGGGGAAGGCACCCATACAGCCTGCCGAGCCGAACCCTGTGGCTCCCCCTGCTGTTCCTCAGCAACCTTCTTTTCCTCCTCCTTATATCCATCAGGCCGTGGAGGGCCTTCATATTACTTCTCGGCCAGCTGGGCCGCAACTTTCATCCTCTAGGCAACCGGCTAGACCGCAAACGCCTGCTTATCAAAATGCCCTCGGGCATGGCGGAAGCTCTGCCGGACCTCCCCTTTATTGTCCCTCCTGTCCAACGTACTCTAGGCAGCAGGCCTATCAAGTACCTCCACCTCCTCCTCCTCCCCAGGCAGATCTGACCACACAAGCATTGCTGGCCAAAATGGAGCGTATGGATGAGCAATTTAACAACCTCCAGAAGATGATGGGGGTCAAAGCTGTACCAGAAATCAACTTACCCAGCCTGCCAGTTTTCCATCTACCACCCTCTGAGATGCCAGTGTACCGGAAGTACAACGGTACTAGTAACCCCTTCACACATATGAAGGAGTTTATGTATGAATCCTCTTTCTGGCAGAACGACAAGAGGTCGTTGGCCTTTTTGTTCAGGAGATCTCTAGAGGGACCAGCCCTCGAGTGGTTCTTTTCCCTGGAACCCTCAGAAGTAGAGGACTACGGTATCGTTTCACGCAAATTTATTCAACGATACCAGGACAGAGTTGCACCCTCCTTGTCCATCACTGACCTCATTGCAGAAAAGATGAAACCTGATGAGGAGTTTGTCAGTTTTGCTGACAGGTGGCGGGGCCTAGCTGAAAAGGTGAAGGATCACTTGTCCGAGTCCGAACAAGTGAAAATGTTAATTTCCAACGCTACGCCCTAGTTCAAGTTAGTCCTTTCCCTGAACAATCTGACCAACATGGCAGAGCTCTATGAAAGGGCACGGTACTGCCAGAATGCTTTTAAGGACGCTACATTATCTAGCGTCTTTGATCCTCACAGACCTAGCAGGCCTCCACCTCGGAAGCCTGCAGTGCCGAACTCTCCCAGCACAGGTCCGACTACTGAGGGCACGCTCTCTCATGAGCAAGTCAGTAGCATGAACAATAACTCGCCCCAGTTCGTGAGGAGTCAGCAGCAGTACCAGAGGCCACAGCAGCCAAACCAGCAAGGGTACAGGCAGCAGCAGAACCCCCATTATCAGCAACAGTATCAACGGCCCCAGCAGCCGAATCAGAACCAGAACCAGCATCAGCCATAGTAGCCGCCACAAAGGCAATTGCAGTACCAGCAGCCCCAGCACCAGCAATATCCCCAACAATAGCAGTATCAGCCGCGCGCACCGCCGGCATACCATAATGTCCCTCCTCCTGGTGATTATAACCAGCCGAGGAGACCTCCAGGCCCGAAAAGGGCGGAATACCCTGCCCTCCCGGAATCCTTGGCCGATATCTTCAGTGCTCTAATGGCAGCTAATGCCTTAGTCTTACCAAAGGAAAAGGCCGTCTGGCCTCAAAATGCCGACACGTCTAGGTATTGCTATTTCCATAGGCAGCCTGGGCATACCATTGACACCTGCTTTCAGTTTAGAGATTATATTCATGATCTCAACGAGCAGGGCGGCATAGATTGGGAGGAGATGAAAAAGTATATATCAGCTCTGAAGGCGAGAAGACCGCAGTAGCAGCAGCAGCAGCAAGTAAGACCACCAGTACAGGCAGCACCGCCACCAAATATGGGCATAATGCAGAATCCGCTCCCGGAGCACCAGAACCAAAACCAAGTTGCCCCTATTCTGACGAACAACCAGTCTGAGGCTAGTCGTGGACAACAATGGAGGATAGAGGACTCTTCGTCTCTTTATTCAACGGGTCACGTTCAGAATACCGCAGAACAACCACCACGCCGCACCATCAGCATACCTAGGCCACAACCCATTACCATCACCCCTCTACCAACACCCGCATATTACTCGCCCGCACCCAATAACCCATTACCCGCTTTCCTTAAGCCCATCACGCCCCATACCACTACGCCTCCACCATATAACCCACCACAAACCAACTACGCACCCCTTTTACCATCTAGGCCATTACTCCGCGTACCATTCCCTACTTCGCCCACTACCACTACCACCTACCCAGATACCATCCAACCATCCAGACCGCTATTACGCGTGCCATTCCCCACTTCACCAACCACTTACCCATCCACCATCCAACCATCTAGGCCTTTAATCCGCACCATGCCACCACCACCTAACCCTACCCCATCACCTACATATCAACCCTCCGCACCGCTTACGCCACCCGACTCTGCGGTACTTAAGGTGTCACCTGGATCCTCCACGGTTGAGGAACATGCGCTCCGGAGTGGAAGGATTTTCAACAAAGTCTTTCCTCAGTCCACAGTCAGAGACGGCCCATCACAGCCGACTGAGGAAGCCCATAATGAAGAGAGTGCACCAGGCACTCAATATGACTTGTTGAAACATCTGGACAGAACACCGGCACGGATCACTGTACTTGAATTGATCAAAAGGTCCAAGATTCATCAAGAAGTCTTAATGGAATACCTACAGAAGGTGATGGTCAACGAAGACGTGCCGGTAGAGAAAATTGCAGCACTACTAGTTCCTCAGGGGAATCAGTCCTCTATTACATTCCACACATCGGAACTAGCACCGCCAGCCGCCAGAATCATGGCTCTAAGCATCACGGTCAATATCTGCAAGAAAGCCATAGATGCATGCCTGGTTGATACAGGGGCTTCAATTAATGTTTTACCCCCGAAGACCCTAGAGCTGTGTGGTGTACCCAAGGAGAAATGGCTGCCTAGCCCCATTTCAGTTACAACATATGACAACTCTACCCGTTCCGCTCTGGGAATGGTTTATTTAAAAGTGGAGTTAGGTCCTGTAAGTCATGCAGAGGTCGAATTTCACATTTTGAAAATTGACCCTTCTATAAATGCCATTCTGGGATGTCCTTACATTAAAACTCTTGAGGCGATTCCTTCTACGAATCACCAATGCCTCAAATTCCCTTTCAAAGGACGAATTATTAAGGTGACGAGCATGCCGATCCTTGCTGCTGCTCATACATTGAATACTAAATCTGCTGCTTTACCTGGCCGACAACCTTTTCTGTCGGTATTACAGGTCTACCGTCCAGTGGCTGATCCTTTGAAAGCCGCCATCATTTCTCCTTACCCATTAAATGCTATCAAAAGGGGGAAGTGCATGAGTACCCCATGATGGAGAATCATGATGAAGAACGGCTATCAGCCTGGAAGAGGTCTGGGCACATAGTTGCAAGGCAGGACCACTCCTGTTAAAGATCATCGAGCGGCACCTGGAAGCGGTCTGGGCTATAGGCCGAGAAGACTGAAACAAGACATGGTTCAGCAAGAAGATGGTCAGGAAATCTTGAAGACAATGTCTACACCACCCAAAGAAGGCTGAGATCCCTTAACATGGACCCTATATACACACTTTGTAAAAGGGCCCATACTTAGTCACGACAACACGGTGGTCATTACTTCATGTTTTGACCTCCATGACATATATGGGAGAGACTTGGCCAGACATTGTTCTGAACTACTTACGTACCAATCCTTGGAGGCTCTGCGGCCTATGAAAAGGAAGAAATTCCATGACCCCGAATGTGAATGGTACAGATGGTTCGATCTAAGGGACCTCTACATAGCACTGAACAGATTATTCCTAGATCCTGCAGAACCCAAGTGGCCGCTGCAGATCAACGAGCTGATTGAAGGTCCTGGTGCCATCTTTGATAAGCGGATATTGCTGTCGGAAGAAACCGATGAAGGGGAGCCAGATGACCCCTATGAAGCTGGTTATACAACAGATCTGCTCTGGAGGGGGACATACCTGTAGGTGCTTAGAATGACCATGTGATTAACATGAAATATCTATGTTGTTTAGTGTAAACTAACCTATTAAAAACAGCAACTAAAGTGCAGTGATCGCCAGAAACTTTTAACTTAAAAAGTTTCAAAAGAGATATGATCGCCTACCTTTCAAACGCGGAAGATTGAATCCTTGGTTCCCCTTTCTCAGCCGGCTGAAGAAAGAGAGCCCTTTCTTTGCTTTTTGTTCTTGCTGTTGAGTTTGAGGTTGAGGATCGTCCAGAAGTCTTTCTGACTTTGTGCTTGATTTCCCCTTTTGAATCTCTTGTTGTTGTTGAGTACAGCAGAGACAGAAACAGAATACGAAGAAACAATGATGATGAGAATTTAAGTAGAAGCAATATCTGAACTAATCATGATTTTAAGCATATTTAAAACAGCAAACTCACTTGTTTAGTGGCTTTGAAACCCCTTAAATCAAGTGGGTTTTTGAAAGATTATGCTGTGGTGTGTGTTTGCATGAAGTGAATGAAGAATGAAATTAATGAAATGAATGCATGTAATGAAAAACTTATGCCCAATCGGATTGAAGCTTTGAAATGATGAAGATCTTGAAAGGAACGCCGACTTCTGGAAATGGCAGCACTCCGGCGTTCCGACGTTGTTGCTTCAATCTTCAACTCGCTATAACGCTATGGCTCAACTCAATTCAATTCTCTTCTTTTTTTTTTTTTTTTTAACATGCGAGATATTTATAGGCATTTCTTGCGTTCGAGATTAACATAGAAAAATCCCGAATTTATCCATCTTAACCGACAGATAAATACTGATTAATTCATCTTTATCTGTAATTATCTAAAACGCGTCCACCTTGGCTGACGCCTTTCAGATTAATTAAGATAAGGATAAATATCCGTGAAAACTTATTTTTATCTTTATTAGGTAAAACGCGTCCACTTATGTAGACGTCTTTTAGACTAATTAAGATAAGGATAAACATCCGGAGGGGAAGTTAAAATCACTTAGGAAACTTAAAACGCGTCTACATTAACCGACGCCTTTTAGTTAATTAATTAATTAATTAAAATTCAAATTTAAAAGTTAAAATAAGAATAAAGTCTAAATGGCGTCTACTTGGGTAGACGTCTTTTAGAATTCTTCATATTTTAACTCAAATTTGAGCTAAAATCAATTTAATTGATTAACTTAAACACATCTGTTAAACCCGACACTTAAAAAGATTAATAAAAATTAGTTAATGATTAATTATCAGACCATTTCGAGGCATTATTGTATGATATGAAATTTACTCAAAATGATGTCAAAATTAGCGTGTCTACAGCTGCCTCACCTTGGCATTGTCTTTGCAAGGGAGTGAAATGGAATGGAATGTACTGAAAAGGTGATGCCAAGGTGTGATGAGACACGCTCTTAACATCACATGACTGGAATTTTTCTCAAAATTATCAACGAAGATAGCTCAAAGAGATCAATGGAATCAATCCTGTCTGGATGAAGTAGACAAGGAAATAAAATAAGGTCGATCAACCTCCTCGGAGTGGGAAGTACCCCAGGTCGTAGACACTGTAGGTTTCATCATGGGGAGCGTTTGCCAGCCAATGTGGACGTGCTACAGCCATGATGGATCTTAAAAGAAAACAAGAATATTGGATAAAGAATCCAATCAAGGATAAAATTCCAAGGATATCTTCAAGCGAACCTCAAAGATAATCAAGATACTCAATTCGGAATGGAATATTTCATATCATGTTGAGATTATTTAATTAATGGTCTGAAACTTAATCAGTAATTAATCCTTATCACAATGATTTCAAAGTCCTACATGATGCATGCTAGGCTAAAAGAAAAATATAAAGTCAAATAAAATATAAATTAATCAAGGATAATATTGTTAAATTATCATTAATGAGTCAAGATACCAATTCTTGTAATTCAGTGCTAAGCCGAAGCTCGTTTATCCATGCACCGTTTCACAAAAGTGGAACCATCGTCCTCACTAATTAACAATCCAACGGCCTATCCATGCGATTAAGAATTCTCTGGAATTATCACTGTTTTTGTTGAAGGGGAACTCAAATTCCAGTTTCATCAAAACCACAAGGTCCTTGATATACTCTAATAAATATTTAACATATATAATAATGATGATGCAAAATAATTACATGAAAAGAATACAAGGATAGAGATAACCGTCTTTTTAGCCACGGTCGGGACTTGAATTCCACAATGGGATTTTTCTTGACATTTCCAGCTTTACTCAGGCTTTCTTGAATTTCCTGCAATCAAAATTATTAATAATTCCAAACAAATATTCAACTTAAAATCACAGGATTTCGGGAAAATAGCAGAATTGCTAAAACGCGTCGTGTTGAGCAGACGCCATTCAACTTTGAAACGCGTCAGGTATCCTAGACGCCTTTTACTCACAGAAACATGTTTCTGGTTGTTCTCTATCCGAACTCCAACTCTATCAATGCACATCCCTTTTCCAATCCGGAAAAGGTCTACTTAGGATCGCAATCCCTCCTATATAAACACCCTTAGGTTATTCCCAAGTAATCCTATCATAATCCAAAGATCCAAAGGAGAGTTTTCTTCCAAATTTTCAAGGTTTCTTCAAGGTTTTCAAGCTTCCCAAGCTTCAAGAAGGAGGAACTCCGAAAAAGAGAGATGGATTCCTCAAACAAGAAGATGAAGATGTCTCTAGAGAAGTTTGAAGACATAGAGAATCATCTCAATGGAAGAAATCCCAATCTTCAAGTAAGTCCAATCAACTTTCTTTTCATGTTCTTCATGTCTTCCATCATGCTTTTCATCAAACTTCATCAAGCTTCCTTTTTTATTTTTCTTTCAGAATTATCCTATGTTTCCTGGCCCAAGAAAGTTCACGTCTCTCCCTTGGATTCGTAAACTTGCAAAAAGTGTTAAGCTTTCTATGCAAGTGTTCATATCCAAGTGGGATCTTCAAGGACTTGTAGTGCTTGCCAAGAATTACAAAAGTGCGAACGTAGACTGGGCGGCTATGGGCGCCTTGATCGAGTGGTGGCATCCCCAAACTCATACGTTCTTCTTCCAAGATTTCGAGTGCACAATCCTTCTAGAAGAGGCGGAACTTCTATTAGGTCTCCCAAAGACCAGAGACAACAGAGACAAAATAGCCTTGACAAAATAGAAAATCACCGGTCAACAGCTATTGACATCGATCATGAAGGATCCTTCAGAAGCTAAAGGATGCCTCACCAAGAAGGGGATCAATCTTGCAAAACTAGCCGAGTGGACTCTTTATGAAATTGAAGATTTAAGGGAGGATGAGGCAGAAGATGTAACGAAAGCTCTCGTTACATGCCTTGCCGGTGCCTTATTCTTTCCTGCACAGGATAACATCTTGGAAGACGATCAAATTAGTGCTATTTGCGCAATTTTCGAAGGTAAATCCATTAGCACTGCTCTCTTAGCATATCTCTACAGTGGACTTTCTGCGGCTTCTGTGGGTCGTCTTCCATATGGATGCATGCTACTCTTTCCCTTGTGGGTTGAACTTCACTTCAAATTCGAGCATAGCAAGAAAAGGCCTCTGAATCCATCTCAGATCTTCTTGAATAGTCCAATTCATTGCATTGCTAATATTGTAAAGTTCAATGAGTGCATGGTCAACAAGGTTCCAAAACTCAAGACCCGAGCCGATTGGAGAGAGTATTTGAAACTCATGACATCCGACATATTCGACTCGTCTCCGCTTGCTCTTGTCGGAAAACCAGTTTGGGTGCGCCGTACAGCATGAGCAGATCTCAAGTTAATTGGAGCCACTGAGTTTGTGTTATACAATCCACACCGGTGCCTTACTCAACTCAGCTTGGCCCGTCGTGAGTTTCCTGAATTCTCTCCCACACTCCCAATCAAGAAGCGCGACTTGGAATCCGACGAAGATTATGAAGCCGTACAAATCATCATTACTCTATGGAACCTTGGCTTTAGCTATCGTGTAAGATTCTCTAAAGACAGAGATAAAGGATTGAAATTTCCTTATCTTAAAGATCTTCACGATATTCTCCCTTAAATGTCCTCTGTCTCTTTTTGATTTTGATGTAATAAAGATTGATTCCATTGAATAAAGAACGATTTTTCATGTCTTAGAATCTTTCCCCAACTTTCTGTGATGTACACATGATTTTTTCTTAAGTAAAAACCTGATTTTTCCTGAAAATTCAACAATTCGGGTTCTGTAAAATGTAAAACGCGTCCACTCAGAAAGCCGCCTTTCAAACTAAATTCTTTTCCAGAAATTCAATTTAATCCTTAAAACCCGATTAAAGCTCAAAACGCGTCTATATCCTTAGACGCTTTTCAACTCTTTCTCCTACTTTTCCCAGGATTCTGCCATTAATTCCATCATTAATTCCCTGAAATGCGTCCAGTAGTAAAGACGCCTTTCATGATTTTCCTGTGTACGGCTCTGAACAGAAACTGAAACGCGTCCATATAAGTGGACGTGTTTCAAGCAATTCAAACAGTTGTCCTTTGCCGCCTCAACTTATGCGCCATGAAACGCGTCTGTCTGAGTCGACGCCTTTCACCCTTTTCGTTACAGACCCGCGAAGGCCCTCCTTTCTTCCTCACTTTCACAAAAATCTTCTCTCTCCTCACCGAGCTCCGGCGACCTCTCCGGTGATCTCTCTCTCAAAAACTCCCTCTTTAGAGCTATGGAACACGGCGAAGGATCAAGGAAGAAGAAAGCCTTGGCCAAGAGGAGGCGGAGGCAAGAAGAAGAAGCTCCCGAGGAGGTGCCGGCGGCGTTAGCCGAGGCGGCGGCCTTCTTGGAGGAGGAGCTCCCTCCACCGGGGCCCATGGCGGTGGAAGAGGAAGAGGAGGGCGACCTCCACACGGTGAGTCTTCTATGGTTTGAATGGGGTGAGAAAAGAGGGGAGAAAGGGGTTCTTCTAAGAACCCGAAATCTGGACTTGAAAGGCGTCCAGACCAGGTGACGCCTTTCAAAAGGCGTCGCCCTGGGTCGACGTCTTTCAATCCAAATTTCGAATTTTTTAAGTAGGTAGAAAATAGGTTTGAATTGCGTCAAGGCATGTGGACGTGTTTTGAAACACGTCTGTGTGTGCTGACGCCTTTCAAAACAGAAAGTGAATTTTCCTGTCTTTATTAGTTACTGACCCTATTTTTTTTATTTTTTATTTGCAGGGAGTGATGAGGGCCAGAATTTCATGGGATTTAGTGATAGGGGCGTATAAGAGACTCTCGGATTTCCAGAAGGCGCGCCTGCGCCGGATGGGGTTCGGCGAGATACTAGACATCGAGCCATTTTGGCTTGATCTAGTCCTGCTGCAGGCGCTCAGGGAGCGTTGGTGTAATGACCGAGATTTCGGGTTCTGTGTTCGGGTCGGGATCGGGCCGGATCCCCTGGTTTGGACCCTGTGGGGTCTTGTGATTTCTGGCTGAATGGCGTCAGCTCTCGTCGACGCCTTTCAAAAGGCGTCAGGGTGCGTGGACGCCATTTAGGTTCCTGGTTGTTGTGCCACGTGTGCGCCACGTGGGCAGTTTTCGGGCCGCGAGAGTACGGCCCTGTCAGATTTGTCTGAACGGCGTCCAGGTGGGTCGACGCGTTTCAGACTGCGACATCTGCGATGTCAGGACATGGCGCCAGAGCGTTGTCAGTACGGCCTGTCACATCGTCTGAACGGCGTCCATGGTGGTCGACGCGTTTCAGAGCGGTGTCAGTACGGCTGTCCTGTCAGACTGATAGGCGTCTGCCTCGATCGACGCGTTTTAGCTGGTTTCTGAATGACCCCGCGAGCCCTCCCTTCTTTCCCTCATTCTCACCCTCACACTCTCTCTCTCCTCGCCCTCTTCGCCCTCTCCGACGCTCTTCCTTCCCCTCCCTTCCTCTTCTCCCTCTTCCAACCACTCCATAGCTTCCCTACCTCTCACCTCTACCTCCACCACTTCCTTCGCGGCGTTCCCTTCTCCGGACGGCGGCCGACGTCCCGGCGGAGTGGCGGCGTCCCCGAAGGTACCGGCGGCGGCGTGGGGCGAGACGGGTCGGCGGCAAGGAGCTTGGTGGAGTTCAAGAACCGGTAGGGGGACGAACCTTGCTTGTGACGTTCGTGTGATTCTCGGCGTGACGTGATGTATTTGGGGCTAGAATGAGCATGTTTAGGGGGTTTTCTTGTGGGAATTGGCGTGCTTGTGATCGTAGGATTCGGCGTATGCATGTGGTAGTTGAGTTCTCCTTCCTCTCCCTCTTGTTTTGGGGTTTTCGGGGTGCTTGGGGTTCAAGCGAGGAACCCTCGGTTCGAACCAGGGAACCTGGTTCCTGGCGCTGAAAGGCGTCGTCCCTGCTCGACGTCTTTTAGAAGGACGTCGGTTAAGTACGACGCGTTTCAGGGCAGAAATCCCCCTGTTCGAGTTTCAGAGGTTAGGGGTGCTGGGCTAAATGACGTCATGGGTGATCGACGCCTTTCTGAAGGACGTCGAGTCACCATGACGCCATTTAGGCAGGATTTGCCCCCGCTTAATGGTTATGTATTCTGGATTTCGGGGTTGAATGGCGTCGGGCCATCCAGACGCGTTTTAATAGGCGACTTCATCGGTGGACGCGTTTTAAGGGTTATTCTGGTCTTTTAATAAACCCGTCTGTGGGGCTTGAATGGCGTCGACCTCGGTCGACGCGATTCAAGCCAGGAATGGTTAACTTGGGGTATTTGATGTATGTTTCACGGTGGGATGGTTCTAATGCATGCTTTGAGTTATATACTGAGACTGAGAACTTCTGCATGACTGGGATTTCATCATCTGTGGGTGTGTATGTGCTTTAACTGTACGATTGAGACTGGGGTTTACTGTGCGAATGGATTGACAGCATGTTATGTGTGTGTGTGTGTGATCATACGACTGTGGATCGATGTGACAATGGTTTCTGATGTCACCATGGACCGGTGGGGACAGGGTCATGGTGTCTGTGAGGAGGGGTGCTCGTGGTGTTTTACCTTTAGCTGAGGGAAGCAGAACCACCTTGAGCCGGCGGGCCGGAGTAGCTAGTGTGCTATCCGAGGGGTTGCTGTTTGGTCTCAGCGGGTCGGGGTTTCCCTTGCTTGTTGTGACGGCTTCCGGCGTGTCTCTTGCTGTGGAGCTGGTGGTTTTACTGGTGGGAGTTGGTTTACCCTTTAGCCAATGGGCCTGATGTGACCTTTGATCAAGGTTACGAGTGGTACCTTTAGCCCTTGGCCTGATGCAGCCCGGGAGAGTTGGGTCTGCGGGTAGTTCCTATAGCTGCGGCTTGACGGGGGTTCCCGGTCCCCAGGACCCTCCAGGAAAGCGCTGAGGCCTAGCGTGGAGGCAATCCGGTGGTAGGACAGTAGTCTAGACTGCTTGTGTGCACACGTAGCTGGCAGTGGCGGTACACTGAGTCCAGCTAGTCCTAGTTTAGCTCACTGCCTCACCCTACAGTGCTCCGGAACGCTGTAGGGGTGGACAGGCGTGAGCACTGGTGGTAGTGTTGGGAGGCGACGTTTGACTTCGGTCGACTGTGTGGTTTAGTCGTCTTGTGGACTTCGGTCGACTGTGTGGTTTAGTCGTCTTATGGACTTTGGTCGTGAGACGTGGCTCTGTGTTGGGTTCTTTGGGTTACTCAGAGTTGTTCCTGCTACACTGTTTGTCGTGCGTTTCGTGCTGGAGTTGCTTGTTGTGTTTACTGCTTTACTTAACTGCTCTATATATTACTGTTGCTTCACTTGTGGGTGTGTGAGTGGGAGGCAGGGGATCGAATGATCCCTACTGAGCCCAGTTCTGGTGTGGCTCACTCCCTGCGGTTTCAGGTGTGGACTTCGAGGCGCAGCGGTAGCATGGTGTCTTCTTGGTGTGCGGACCAGCAGCTGTCTTAGTTCCGGGGTATGCCCCGATGTTGTTGTACTTTCTTTCTGCCTGTACTCATTTAATTGTTGGACATGTAATTATTGTTGGACTGTATACGGACATTGTTACTTTCCCTGCGCACTTGTTTACCTTTGTAGTCCGTGAGATTGTTATATTTAGCACTGTTTAGCACTTACTCCTCCAGATGTGTTGTGTGAGATCCGGGTGTGAGCCCGTAGTTAATGGGCCGACATCCATTTAGTGACCGGGTCCCCGGTCATAGGATGGCGGGTCGTTACAGTTGGCATGCAGAGAGTCGGGCATTTTTGATGCCTTGGGGGCATATGGTCCCCACTTTAGAGGACGTGGCCAGGATCACTGGCCTGCGGGTAGAGGGCCGACCAGTTAGTGGGGTTACTTACCCCAACTATCAGGGATTAGCAGAGGCCTTACTAGGGATAGAAGTATCCAGTATAGGTAGGGAGTCTAGGATGGTTCCTAGGGTAGAAGTAGAGGGTGCCCTAGGTTTAGATGAGCCCCGGCGTCGGTCTGATGAGACCCGGGTAGAGTTCAGAGATAGGCTAGCCGAGTCATCTTCTTCTGCCTATTGTAGTGACCCGAGTCAGGTAGAGGAGGTAGACAGACAGCTGAGGGTCTTTTTAGTTTTCTTTTTCGGTCGGTTGCTCTTCGGTACGAAGGGCGACCATATCCACTGTAGGTTTCTTTATTTATTAGATGACCTAGATAGCTTAGGGGAGTATGCTTGGGGTGCGGCCCTCCTGGCCCACCTGTTCGCAGACCTATCCGCGGTCACGCCGAACCGCGAGACTACTATCAGTGGCTTCTCACCGTTCCTTCAGGTATTAACTTGTTTAATTATTTGTTATTTGCAATGTGATATGATATGATGCTTTTTCTAACCTATATGTTCATGAATGCAGGTGTGGAGCTACCACTATTTCCCGCTCGGCAGAGCGCGGATTACTCGTCCGGACGCCGTCCCATTGGCCTGCCGTTGGCAGCCAATTGTGGACACAGCTCCGCAGCACCACCAGCTGACGGCCCTCCGCCGTCAGTTTCTAGATTATCCAGAGCTATTGGTAAGTTTTTAACTTGTTCAATCTTTTTATTAAATGCAATTCTTTATTCCTTAAGTGTAATTTATTTATGAATGCATCTAACCTATATGCAGGTGATCTGGCGCCCGTATCTGGGCATGAACGAGGAAGGTCAGCCATGGGTGACGGCTGGCAGGAGGCGATTTGGGAGGCAGATGTGGGTGCACTGCCTCAACGAGATCGAGCCCCTCCGCCTCCGGCTCGTGATGAGGACGTTGGGTCTCCATCAGGAATGGATAGATGAAGAGGTCCCGGAGGGTGTGGGGAGGAGCATGAGGGGCAAGCAATCCCTCACCGACTGGCGTGCCAAGTTCCCGGAGCAGTACGAGGACTGGTACCGTGGGGGCATCAGAGTGGAGTCCCGTGCGGAGAGTAGCGAGGGCTACTTCCAGCAGTACCGGGTTCATTATGCCGACCAGCTGCGGCTCCTCCGACCTCTCGATGTAAGTATGCATTCATGCGTCTTTAATTTTATTATTATCTTGATTTATGTTGGTGAATGAATGTATGTATATGTGATTTGCAGGATGCTCGTGATGCGGTCATCATCGACCTCCGGGCCCGACTACATGATACTGAGGCCCAGCTCGAACAAGTCCAGAAAGAGCTCTTCGATCTGGTATGTATGAATGAATATGAATGCATGTTTTAATTAATTGTTTGTTTTGGCGATTAACCACTGACAGTGTTCTTTTGGTGCAGCGAGCCGTCTACACCCAGGCGACTCCCCCTACCTATGGAGCTTCATCTTCATCATCCTTTGCCGCGCATGATGCTGCCTTGGCTGACCTCCAGAGTCAGCTCGCCTCTGCCATCCACCGGGCTTCTCTTGCGGAGGAGGACCGTGCTACTCGGGTAAGTTTTGATTTTTGAATTTGACTTGATTTACTTGATTGTCTTGAACTAACAAAATCTTCTTCTGCAGGTTGCTGAGCTCCAAGAAGCCCTTCAGAGGGCTGAAGCGGATGCCTATGCTACAGCGACTCGTGCCGAGGCTGATGCAGAGCGGATCCGGGCTTTAGAGGAGCAGGTGGCCCGACTTTCGGTTGGAGATCTTGCACGCCTCCAGACCCGCTTGGAGGTCACCAACGAGGAGCGAGAGCGGGAGAGGCAGGAGCGGCAGAGGATGGATGCTGAGATATCCGCTCTTCGGGTCCAGCTTGGCATCGCAGAGCATGAGCGCCGGAGTGTGGAGGAGAGGTACAGGCGTGCTCGACAGCGTGCGCAGGAGCGCGGTTTGACGAGCGCTTTTACCGCCAGCGCTGCCGTGTCTTCTGGCCAGGCGGGGCCGAGCACGATGGGGCCACCTCCACCTCCTAGCCGAGGACCAGCACCAGACGCACCTGACGAGGCCCAGAGCCAGTTAGATGAGGGCGGAGGGGAGAGCCAGCCTTGAGGGCTTATGTACTTCTTTTCCTTTTCATGTATCATGTATAAAACACTTTTGATATATATATGAAACTTTTGAGCTCCAATCTCGTGTTCCTGTGCTTATCTTGCATCATGTACAACACTTAACAAACAGGTTAAGTATCTATTTAGGCTTAGCCCCTTGCCTGACCAAACAAATGGTCAATCAATCTTTTCCTTGAATAAATAGTCAAGGGGCATAGCCTTTATTAACAAAGGTAATAAGAATAACCAGACTTAAGCAAAATGCAACATACAAGCAAACATATGCTCACTGAAAATAAAAGGAACGAAACATATTAAATGCAACAAGCAAATGCTAATTGAAATATTTTTTTGTGGTTTTGAAATATTCATTTTGTTTGGGTTTTGAAATATGTATTTTTTTTAGATTTTGAAATATGTATATTTTTTTGAATTTTTTTTGAAATATGTACCTTCTTTTTTTTTTTTTTTTTTCAATTTTTGACTATGCAATTTTTTTTGAATTTTGACATATGCAATTTTTTTTTTGAATTTTTGACATATACATTTTTTTTGAATTTTTGACATATACATTTTTTTTGAATTTTGACATATACATTTTTTTTTTGAATTTTTGACATATACATTTTTTTTGAATTTTGACATATACATTTTTTTTGAATTTTTGACTAAAAGACCAGTATGGTACTTAGATCAAAAGATCATATTCATTTATTAACTTAATTTCCAAATTATTCTTTAACTTAACTTAAAACCCATCGTGTTTGAACTTGTGTTTCCATTCGTGATCCCATTTGATGATTTGACCCTTAGTCAATCTAAGGCATTCTTTAAGCTTGAAGTACACCTCTTTAGAAAGAAAAGAAGAATAGATTTAGAAAGCCCATGAGAAGGTTCCGGAGACCTAAAAAGATGTCCCTTTCCAACCCTAATATCTGTTGGGGTTCGGTCATTTCTTTCCGGGGTATTTATCGACCTTGCGTTCCCTTTTGTCTCATTTCATGGCCTTGATGTAACGTTTGTAATGTAATGGCCTTTTGATTTGACATTTGGATTTTTGCCTTGCTTTTGCTTTTCTATCCTTTTCTTTTCTTTTCGGGACGGATCTCCCCCTTTTTTTTTTATGACGGCCTCCTACTAAGATGGCGGGTATTCTTGGTAGTCTATTCTAAGCCTCGTTCCGACATCATGGGCCGAGTGTAAAACAGAATTTTACTTTAAAACGAATGATTTGTACTTTATACTTTTGGTCAAGCTTTTGATATTCTTTAGGACTTGGCATCTCTTGTTACTCACGAATCAAACGTGTCAGTGTGTGCAGTAATGGGTTTGAAGTTAAATTATTCAGACTAACAAAGAAATTTGAGTTTATAAATTTTCTGATTCCTCTGGTCTTTGTACCATACTGATCGACTCTTTAACCTAAGGGTAGTATTTCTTAAGGTGTAAACCATTCCAGGGATGATTTAGCTCTTCTCCTTCTGCATTAACAAGACGATAAGCATTACCAGGAAAAGCGTGTGATACAACATAAGGTCCTTCCCAGTTGGGTTGGAGCTTAGAATGCGGACCACCAGGTTTTACAAAAATTCTTTTAACGACCATTTCACCGACTTTGAACTTTCGTTCAATGACTTTCTTTTGATAAAAACGTGCTAATCTGTTTTGATAAACTTTCGCATGATTAGCAGCTGACCATCTTTTCTCGTCTAAAAGTTCCAATTGAGCAAGAAGTGCTAAACGATGTTCATCAATGGAGAATTCCTTGTTCAATTGTACTCTTAATGACGGTATAAGGATCTCATATGGAACTACCGCCTCCATTCCAAATGTTAAGGAATAAGGAGTCTGCCCAGTAGGCGTGCGGATTGAAGTTCGGTAAGCCCATAGAGCCTCAACCAATTTTTCTGGCCAATCTGCGAATTTGTTAGATTTACACGTCTTTTTGATGATTTTTATCAAAGTCTTATTAGTTGCCTCTGCTTGGCCATTGCCTTGCGGATAATAAGGAGATGAATGATGCAATGCAATTTTATACCTGTTGCAGAGGTCCTTCAATTCTTGTGACACGAACTGCGGTCCGTTGTTGGTGATGATGATGCTTGGAATTCCGAATCTTGTGATGATGTTCTTCATGATGAATTTGCAGACGGTTGATGCTTTGATCTCCACGTATGCTTCAGCTTCTGCCCACTTGGTGAAGTATTCCGTTGCCGTGAGAATGAAAGATTTTTGCTTGATGCCGGAATCTGGGTTACCAAGAGGTCCAATAATGTCGAAAGCCCACATGGAGAAAGGCCATAGGGAGGAAACAGGATGGAGTGAAGATGCAAGAGAATGAATTTTGTCGGCGTGAAGTTGACACTTAGCACACCTACGGACATATCCTACACAATCTTCTTCCATGGTTGGCCAATAAAATCCTTGTCTAAGGATCTTCTTTGCTAGCATCTGTCCATTGACATGGCCACCACAAACTCCACTATGAGCTCCTTCCATAACCTTCCAAAGCTCATCTTCGTCTAAACATCTCAGAAGAACTCCATCAAAACCTCTTTTGTACAGTGCTCCCCCAACTAGGGTGTATCGTTGAGCAACTCTCCTGATAGCTCTTTTTTCCTCAGTTGTAGCTTCTTCAGGATACGATTGATCTTCACAATATTTTGCAATTTCATAATACCATGGCTTCTGTTCATCATCCATCTCTTCTAACAGCTCCATCAACATGATTTCTCTTTTCTCCACAATACTTCCATCTTTGAATTTCTTCAGCAACTTCTCCTTAGTTCTAAGAAATGAAGGGTCTTTCACGGCAGGTGAAAGACGCCTATGAACTAGAATAAGCAGAGCGTTTTGATTTCTAGGGACATGGACAAAGATCAATTTTGTGAAAAGCTTTGAATAAGCAGAAGTAAGTTCTTGATATGGCTTGAGCTTGGGATCAAGAGTTCGATACTTGGTCAGCACTTGGCGAAGAATTAATTGGCTATCACCTACAATCCTGAGTTTGGTGGCACCATGGAAATGAGCAGCCTCGAGACCAGCAAGAAGTGCCTCGTATTCAGCTATGTTGTTGGTGACTGGAAAGTCAAGCTGAAAGGCTTGTGGAATGGTGACACCTTCAGGTGATAACAGAACGATACCGATCCCCTTTCCATGAGAATTCAGAGCTCCGTCAAAATGCAGAGTCCACATATCATCTCTGATTTGATTTACGGACATCAGTTCCTCATCCGGAAACTCTGATCGCACTGGATCAAATCGAGGAAGGGGATGATGAGCGAGATGTTCCGCTATGGCATAGCCCTTGATCGCTTTCTGTTGAATGTAAATGATATCGAATTGAGATAGAAAGCTTTGCCATCGCGCTAACCTATCAGTAAGAACATATTTCTCCAGAAGGAACATGATCGGATTCATCCTAGCGATGAGGTGGACTTCATGGGCCAGAAAATAATGCTTCAATTTCTGCACAACCCAAACTAATGCTGCACATGTTTTCTCCATCGCCGTGTATCTCTGTTCAGCGGGGTTGAGAAGTTTAGAGAGATAGTAGGCTGCCCTCTCTTTTCCTTCTTCATCTTCTTGTGCTAGGACAGCCCCCACTGCATCATCCAGGACTGAAATATAAAGTATCAATGGTTTGCCTGGAGATGGTGGTCTCAAAACAAGAGGACTTGCCAAATAGTCCTTTAATCCATCAAATGCCTCCTGACACTTATCGTCCCAATTGAATTTGACTCCTGGCTTGGTAAGCTCGTAAAACGGCTTACACCTTTGTAAGTGCTGGGAGACAAAACGGCGAATAAATTGTAACCTCCCGATTAATCCTCTCAATTATTTCAAGTTTTTGGGAGGTGGCATTTCTCTGATAGCCTTCGCCTTATTGGGATCGATCTCAATTCCCCGTTTGCTGACGATAAATCCAAGCAATTTCCCTGAAGATACCCCGAATACACATTTCTTGGGGTTCATCTTCAACTGATATTCTCTCGATCTCTCTAATACCCTTGCCAAAACTTTGGCGTGCTCAGCCTTCGTTTTAGACTTAACCAATAAGTCATCCACATACACTTCCAAATCTATATGCATCATGTCATGAAATATTGCCATCATAGCCCTCTGATAAGTGGCTCCAGCGTTCTTCAATCCAAATGGCATGACGACATAACAATATGTTCCCCAAGGTGTAGTGAATGAAGTCTTCTCTTGATCCTCTTCTGCCAGCTTAATCTGGTTGTATCCTGAAAATCCATCCATAAACGATAACGTTTCATAGCCAGCGGTGTTATCGATGAGTACATCAATATGAGGCAATGGAAAATCATCTTTAGGACACGCCCGGTTCAAATCGCGGAAGTCAATGCAAATCCTGACCTTCCCGTCCTTCTTCATAACCGGGACTATATTGGCCACCCATTGTGGATAAAGGACAACTCTAATGAATGTGGCTTTATGCAACTTGTCGACTTCTTCCTTCATCTTTAGAGCCATTTGTGGGTGGAATCGCCTTAATTTCTGCTTGACCGGACTAGCTCCATCCTTTAATGTTAACCTGTGTTCAACTAAAGATGAGTCTAACCCCGGCATATCCTCGTAACTCCAGGCGAAAGTGTCCTTATAATCCTTAAGCACTTGTACCATTGCCTTCTCATCCTCTGTAGAAAGATTTTTACTGACGAGGACAACCTTAGGTTCGTCTTCAGTCCCTAAGTTTATTTCTTTGGTGGGCTCTTCTACGGCAGCTGAGGGTTCATCAAATCTCTTAACTCCACTGGCGTACGCCTCAGCCGCGTCCTCATCATCTTCCTCATCTTCAACAATGGGGTCCTTTTCATGCACTAACTCATATACCCCGTATCCATCATTGACTGACTCATCATCTGTACAATCTTCTGGCATCTGAATTGGATCTTCTAAAAGCTGAGGGATTAAAGAGCAAAAGGAACATTTATCAGCCAAATCCTGGAGGTATCTTTCTGGAATTTGCCTACCCTTAGGCTTCCTAGACTTCCTAACCTGCCTAACCTGCCTAAAACTAGACTTCCTAACTTCACTAAACTGCCTATCATAACCTAATGAAGACGAAGCAGGATGAAAATCCTGGGATACAAGTGGAAATACAGGGGGATCCTCCCGTGGGGAGGGACAGAGTAGATCTAAGAGAGAATCTTGACCGACGGACCCGCGCGATGGGGTGTAATCGGACAAGTAAGATGTTTCCTCGATAATGATTTGGGAAGAATTTGTTGCAAAATTGACGTTTTTTTTTGGATATCGGAGGAATTATACATGAAGCAGGAGTGAATACAAATGGAAGGGGAATCAGACGGAGGAAGCGGCACCAAGGCCAGAGGATTAGGGGGATCATATAGCAATATGTCCCAGATCAGATCATACATCCTCTCTAGGTCGAGAGGAGGTTGTGGAATAAAGTCCCGAGGGGACAGAGTAATCATAACGGGCGGAGCCCGTGGAATATCTTCAATTATGACCCGGGACCAAGTCGGGGTCAAAAGTAGTGTACGAAAAAGAGTATGGAGCATGAAGACATGTGAAGGATATGTCCCCCTCCAGAGCAGATCTGTTGTATAACCAGCTTCATAGGGGTCATCTGGCTCCCCTTCATCAGTTTGTTCGGACAGCAGTATCTGCTTATCAAAGATTGCGCCAGGGCTTTCAATTAGCTCGTCGATCTGCGGTGGCCACTTGGGTTCTGCAGGATCCAGGAATAGTCTGTTCAGTGCTATGTATAGGTCCCTCAGGTCGAACCATCTGTACCATTCGCATTCGGGGTCATAGAATTTTCTCCTTATCATAGGCCGCAAAGCCTCCAAGGATTGGTACGTAAGCAGTTCGGAGCAATGTCTGGCCAAGTCCCTCCCATATATGTCATGGAAGTCAAAACATGAAGTAATGACCACCGTGTTGTCATGACTAAGTATGGGCCCTTTCACAAAGTGTGTATATAGAGTCCATGTTAAGGGATCTCGGCCTTCTTTCAGTGGTGTAGACATTGTTTCCAAGATTTCTTGACCATCTTCTTGCTGAACCCTGTCTTGTTTCAGTTTCCTCGGCCTATAGCCCAGACCGCTTCCAGGTACTGCCCGATGATCTTTAACAGGAGTGGTCCTGCCTTGCAACTGTGTGCCCAGACCTTTCCCAGGCTCGTAGCCGTTCTTCATCATAATCCTCCATCCTGGGGTACTCATGTACTTCCCCCTTTTGATAGCATCTAATGGGTATGGAGAAATGGTAGCGGCTTTCAAAGGATCAGCCACTGGACGGTAGACCTGTAATACCGACAGAAAAGGTTGTCGGCCAGGTAAAACAACAGATTTAATATTTAGGGTATGAGCAGCAGCAAGGATCGGCATGCTCGTTACTTTAATAATTCGTCCTTTATAAGGGAATTTGAGGCATTGGTGATTTGTAGAAGGAATCGCCTCAAGAGTTTTAATATAAGGACGTCCCAGAATGGCATTTATGGAAGGGTCAATTTCTAGAATATGAAATTCGACCTCTGCATGACTTACTGGACCTAGCTCCACCTTTAAATAAACCATTCCCAGAGGGGAGCGGGTAGAATTGTCATATGCCGTAACTGAGATGGGGCTAGGCAGCCATTTCTCCTTGGGCACACCGCATAGCTCCAGGGTCTTTGGAGGTAAAACATTAATTGAAGCCCCTGTATCAACCAGGCATGCATCCACGGCCTTTTTGCAGATATTGACCGTGATGCTCAGAGCCATGCTTCTGGCGGCTGGCGGTGCTAGTTCCGATGTGTGGAATGTAATTGTGGGCTGATCCCCCTGAGGAACTAGTAGTGCTGCAATTTTCTCTACCGGCACGTCTTCGTTGACCATCACCTTCTGTAGGTATTCCATTAAGGCTTCTTGGTGAATCTTGGACCTCTTAATCAATTCAAGTACGGTGATCCGTGCCGGTGTTCTGTCCAGATGTTTCAACAAGTCATATTGAGTGCCTGGTGCACTCTCTTCGTTATGGGCTTCCTCAGTCGGCTGTGATGGGCCGTCTCTGACTGTGGACTGAGGAAAGACCTTGTTGAAAATCCTTCCACTCCGGAGCGCATGTTCCTCGACCGTGGAGGATCCGGGTGACACCTTGAGTACCGCAGAGTCGGGTGGCGTAAGTGGTGCGGAGGGTTGATGCGTAGGTGGTGGCGTTGGGTTAGGTGGTGATGGCGCGGTGCGGATTAAAGGCCTAGATGGTTGGATGGTAGATGGGTAAGTGGTTGGCGAAGTGGGGAATGGTACGCGTAATAGCGGTCTGGATGGATGGGGCATATCTGGGTAGGTGGTAGCGGGTGAAGTAGGAAATGGTATGCGTAATAATGGCCTAGATGGTAAAAGGGGCGCGTTATTGGTTTGCGGGGGGGTATATGATGGAGGCGTAGGAGTGCGTGGCGTAATAGGCTTAAGGAAGGTGGGTAGTGGTAGTGGGTTATTGGGTGAGGGCGAGTGATATGTGGGTGTGGGTAGAGGGGTAATGGTAACGGGTTGTGGTCTGGGTATGTGGATGGTGCGGCGTGGTAGTCGCTCTGCGGTATTCTGAATGTGACCCGTTGAATAAAGAGAGGAAGAGTCCTCTATCCTCCATTGTTGCCCGCGACCAGCCTCAGACTGGCTGTTCGTTAGAATGGGAGCAACTTGGTTCTGGTTCTGGTGCTCCGGGAGTGGATTCTGCACTATGCCCATGTTGGGTGGTGCTGCTGCTTGTGCCGGTGGTCTTGCTTGCTGCTGCTGCTGCTGTTGCGGTCTCCTCGCCTTCAGGGCTGATATATATTTCTTCATTTCCTCCCAGTCTATGCCGCCCGGCTCATTGAGATCATGAATATAATCTCTGAACTGAAAGCAGGTGTCAATGGTATGCCCAGGTTGCCTGTGGAAGTAGCAATACCTGGATGTATCGGCATTTTGAGGCCAGACGACCTTTTCCCTTGGCAAAACTAAGGCATTAGCCGCCATTAAAGCACTGAAGATATCGGCCAAGGATTCTGGGAGTGCCGGGTATTCTGCCCTTTTAGGGCCTGGAGGTCTCCTCTGCGGGTTGTAGTCACCAGGAGGAGGGACATTGTGGTACGCCGGCGGTGCGCGCGGCTGGTACTGTGGCTGTTGCTGCTGCTGATACTGCTGCTGCTGGGGTTGCTGGTACTGCTGTTGCCGTTGCGGCTGTTGGTGTAGCTGTTGCTGGTTCTGATTCTGATTTGGCTGTTGGGGCCGCTGATACTGTTGTTGGTACTGGGGGTTCTGCTGCTGTCTGTACCCTTGCTGCTGTGGCCTCTGGTACTGCTGCTGACTCCTCACGAACTGGGGCGAGTTATTGTTCATGGTACTCACTTGCTCATGAGAGAGCGTGCCCTCAGTAGTCGGACCTGTGCTGGAAGAGTTCGGCACTGCAGGCTTCCGAGGCGGAGGCCTGCTAAGTCTATGAGGATCAAAGACGCTAGAGAATGTAGCGTCCTTGAAAGCATTCTGGCAGTACCGTGCTCTTTCATAGAGCTCTGCCATGTTAGTCAAATTGTTCAAGGAGAGGACGAGCTTGAACTTGGGCGTGGCATTGGAAATTAACATTTTCACTTGTTCGGACTCGGACAAGTGATCCTTCACCTTTTCAGCCAGACCCCGCCACCTGTCAGCAAAACTGACAAACTCCTCATCAGGTTTCATCTTTTCTGCAATGAGGTCCGTGATAGACAAGGAGGGTGCAACTCTGTCCTGGTACCGTTGAATAAATTTGCGTGAAACGATACCGTAATCTTCTACTTCTGAGGGTTCCAGGGAAAAGAACCACTCGAGGGCTGGTCCCTCTAGAGATCTCCTGAACAAGAAGGCCAACGACCTCTTATCATTCTGCCAGAAAGAGGATTCATACATGAACTCCTTCAGATGTGTGAAGGGGTTACCAGTACCGTTCGACTTTCGGTATACTGGCATTTCAGAGGGTGGCAGATGGAATACTGGCAGGCTCGGTAGACTGATCTCTGGCACAGCTTTGACCCCCATCATTTTCTGGAGGTTATTAAATTGCTCATCCATACGCTCCATTTTGGCCAGCAGCGTTTGTGTGGTCAGATCTGCCTGGGGAGGAGGAGGAGGAGGAGGTACTTGGTAGGCCTGCTGCCTAGAGTATGTTGGGCAGGGTGGACAATAGAGGGGAGGTCCGGCAGAGCTTCCGCCATGCCCGAGGGCATTTTGATAAGCAGGCGTTTGTGGTCTAGCCGGTTGCCTGGATGATAAAAGCTGCGGCCCAGCTGGCCGAGAAGTAATATGAAGGCCCTCCACGGCCTGATGGATATAAGGAGGAGGAAAAGAAGGTTGCTGAGGAACAGCAGGGGGAGCCACAGGGTTCGGCTCGGCAGGCTGCATGGGTGCTTCCCCTTCAAAATAGATTGGATCGCCTCAAACTGCTGAGGGTCCAGACGGGAGGCAAGAACTCCCAGAGCATTGATGAGATCCGTAGGATCAGAGGGTGAGGGATCATTCTGGTTCATGTCCCCCTCCAGATCGGGATTAGGAATCGCATATTCATGCGGAGGAGGATCAGAATATTGATCACGTGGATGCAAAAGAGGTGTCCGAACATTCCCATCTAGACGATATGGAATGGGGATAGAACTACGGGAGGCATCAGCATCTCTCCCACTCTCATAGTTGTATTTAGAATCCCGAGGGGCATTAGCATCTCCCTCGTAATTAACCATGGCGTCTGGAGCCACACTCAAGTCCCTACCTGATCGTAGCAACATGATGTTAGATTCTTTTTCTTCAAAGATTTGACAAACAAGTTGCACAGAGATTAATCAAACAAGTGGATGCTTAACGTGATTTTAAGATTCCTTTTTTGAGTTATTTGGATTCAATTAAACCTCAAATTCTCTCAAGGAAAGGATCCTAGTTTTAGTTCAATTTCCACCGTTATTCTCTAAGGCTTTCTCCCACAACGTTTTCAGAATCTAACCAGGACTTCAATTGGTACAACCAGCCCGATGATCAAGGAGGAATACCTTGATTTTGGGGACTTATGGAGGTCTCAACGTCAACTTCTCTAGTCTGATCAAGGGACCAACCCAATCAGAGAGAGTTGCTGACGTCAAGTAATGTGTTCCTAAGAAGAGGAGGGTATTGGCCTTAATGCGTATGTCCTATGGCCTGGATGGCCCCTAATGCTTAGTAAGTAATGGGTAGCTAGCACTCAAAACACAGAAATCTGGAAACTAAAAAAAATTAAGAAACTGTTTGAATCGCGTCGATTATAGTCGACGCTATTCAAAACAGAACTTAATTTTTCGCAGAAGCAGATGCAGACAGCAGAGAAACTGTGAAGCCTGAAAGGCGTCTAGGTGTGTTGACGCGGTTTGAAACGCGTCAGCGATCCTGGACGCTTTTTAGTTCGCAGAAACAGTTTTCCAGGAGGATTTTCTGGGTTGAATCCTCCTCAAAGCAGTAAACAATCGACTCATGCAAAATTTTTAGTTCCAGATTTTAAACAGGATGATTCACTGACTAAACAACTAGAAAAACAATCAATCACACATCATTTTTATCACAAAAACAACTTTTTGAATTAATCAAGGGGAGGGCAAGATCTTGCCACTGGGGTGTGCACGTGGTGCACGAGGGAAATTGATTAAACTAAAAACACTCACCAATTGGTGAGGACGTGTCGAAAGACACAAGTGGTGCACCGTGGGTGCCCGGTTGATAATAGCAAGAACAAAAAAACTTAAAAGATGGCGAGACCAAGTCCCACCGTGATCGCCAAAAAAGCTGTAAATGCTTAGAATGACCGTGTGATTAACATGAAATATCTATGTTGTTTAGTGTAAACTAACCTATTAAAAACAACAACTAAAGTGCAGTGATCGCCAGAAACTTTTAACTTAAAAAGTTTCAAAAGAGATATGATCGCCTACCTTTCAAACGCGGAAGATTGAATCCTTGGTTCCCCTTCCTCAGCCGGCTGAAGAAAGAGAGCCCTTTCTTTGCTTTTTGTTCTTGCTGTTGAGTTTGAGGTTGAGGATCGTCCAGAAGTCTTTCTGACTTTGTGCTTGATTTCCCCTTTTGAATCTCTTGTTGTTGTTGAGTACAGCAGAGACAGAAACAGAATACGAAGAAACAATGATGATGAGAATTTAAGTAGAAGCAATATCTGAACTAATCATGATTTTAAGCATATTTAAAACAGCAAACTCACTTGTTTAGTGGCTTTGAAACCCCTTAAATCAAGTGGGTTTTTGAAAGATTATGCTGTGGTGTGTGTTTGCATGAAGTGAATGAAGAATGAAATTAATGAAATGAATGCATGTAATGAAAAACTTATGCCCAATCGGATTGAAGCTTTGAAATGATGAAGATCTTGAAAGGAACGCCGACTTCTGGAAATGACAGCGCTCCGGCGTTCCGACGTTGTTGCTTCAATCTTCAACTCGCTATAACGCTATGGCTCAACTCAATTCAATTCTCTTCTTTTTTTTTTTTTTTTAACATGTTAGGTATTTATAGGCATTTCTTGCGTTCGAGATTAACATAGAAAAATCCCGAATTTATCCATCTTAACCGACGGATAAATACTGATTAATTCATCTTTATCTGTAATTATCTAAAACGCGTCCACCTTGGCTGACGCCTTTCAGATTAATTAAGATAAGGATAAATATCCGAGAAAACTTATCTTTATCTTTATTAGGTAAAACGCGTCCACTTATGTAGACGTCTTTTAGACTAATTAAGATAAGGATAAACATCCGGAGGGGAAGTTAAAATCACTTAGGAAACTTAAAACGCGTCTACATTAACCGACGCCTTTTAGTTAATTAATTAATTAATTAAAATTCAAATTTAAAAGTTAAAATAAGAATAAAGTCTAAATAGCGTCCACTTGGGTCGACGTCTTTTAGAATTCTTCATATTTTAACTCAAATTTGAGCTAAAATCAATTTAATTGATTAACTTAAACACATATGTTAAACCCGACACTTAAAAAGATTAATAAAAATTAGTTAATGATTAATTATCAGACCATTTCGAGGCATTATTGTATGATATGAAATTTACTCAAAATGATGTCAAAATTAGCGTGTCTACAATACCCTTCCCATATCTTTATGCTCCATCCTCTATTCCGCACACTGCTCTTGACCCCGACTTGGTCGCGGGTCATTACTGAAGATATTCCACGGGCTCCGCCCATTATGATCACTCTGTCCCCTCGGGACCTCATTCTATCACCTCCTCTCGACCTAGAGAGGATGTATGATCTGATCTGGGACATATTGCTATATGATCCCCCTAATCCTCTGGCCTTGGTGCCGCTTCCTCCGTCTAATTCTCCTTCCATTTGTATCCATTCCTGCTTTATGTTTAACTCCTCGATGGTCCAAAAAAAAACGCCAATTTGGCAACAAATTCTTCCCAAATCCTCATCGAGGAAACATCTTACTTGTCCGATTGCCCCCCATCGCGCGGGTCCGTCGGTCAAGATTCTCTCTTAGATCTACTTTGTCCCTCCCCACGGGAGGATTCCCCTGTATTTCCACTTGTATCCCAGGATTTTCATCCTGCTTCATCTTCATTAGGTTATGATAGGCAGTTTAGTGAAGTTAGGCAGTCTAGTTTTAGGCAGGATAGTCAGGTTAGGAAGTCTAGGAAGCCTAAGGCTAGGCGAATTCCAGATAGATACCTCCAGGACTTAACTGATAAATGTTCTTCTTGCTCTTTAATCCCTCAGCTTTTAGAAGATCCAATTCAGATGCCAGAAGGTTGTACAGACGATGAGTCAGTTAATGATGGGTATGGGGTATATGAGTTAGTGCATGAAAAAGACCCCATTATTGAAGAAGGGGAAGATGATGAGGACGCGGCTGAGGCGTATGCCAGTGGAGTGAAGAGATTTGATGAACCCTCAGCTACCGTAGAAGAGCCCACCAAAGAAATAAACTTAGGGACTGAAGACGAACCTAAGGTTGTCCTCGTCAGTAAAAATCTTTCTACAGAGGATGAGAAGGCAATGGTACAAGTACTTAAAGACTATAAGGACACTTTCGCCTGGAGTTATGAAGATATGCCGGGGCTAGACTCATCTCTAGTTGAACACAGGTTAACATTAAAAGATGGAGCTAGTCCGGTCAAGCAGAAATTAAGGCGATTCCACCCACAAATGGCTCTAAAGATGAAGGAAGAAGTCGACAAGTTGCATAAAGCCAAATTCATTAGAGTTGTCCTTTATCCACAATGGGTGGCCAATATAGTCCCGGTTATGAAGAAGGACGGGAAGGTCAGGATTTGCATTGACTTCCGCGATTTGAACCGGGCGTGTCCTAAAGATGATTTTCCATTGCCTCATATTGATGTACTCATCGATAACACCGCTGGCTATGAAACGTTATCGTTTATGGATGGATTTTCAAGATACAACCAGATTAAGTTGGCAGAAGAAGATCAAGAAAAGACCTCATTCACTACACCTTGGGGAACATATTACTATGTTGTCATGCCATTTGGACTGAAGAACGCTGGAGCCACTTATCAGAGGGCTATGATGGCAATATTTCATGACATGATGCATATAGATCTGGAAGTGTATGTGGATGACTTATTGGTTAAATCTAAGACAAAGGCTGAGCACGCCAAAGTTTTGGCAAGGGTATTAGAGAGATCGAGAGAGTATCAGTTAAAGATGAACCCCAAGAAATGTGTCTTCGGGGTATCTTCAGGAAAATTGCTTGGATTCATCGTCAGCAAACGCGGAATTGAGATCGATCCTAATAAAGCGAAGGCTATCAGAGAAATGCCACCTCCCAAAAACTTGAAATAATTGAGAGGATTAATCGGGAGGTTACAATTTATTCGCCGCTTTGTCTCCCAGCACCCACAAAGGTGTAAGCCGTTTTACGAACTTACCAAGCCAGGAGTCAAATTCAATTGGGACGATAAGTGTCAGGAGGCATTTGATGGATTAAAGGACTATTTGGCAAGTCCTCCTGTTTTGAGACCACCATCTCCAGGCAAACCATTGATACTTTATATTTCAGTCCTGGATGATGCAGTGGGGGCTGTTCTAGCACAAGAAGATCAGGAAGGAAAGGAGAGAGCAGCCTACTATCTCTCTAAACTTCTCAACCCCGCTGAACAGAGATACACGGCGATGGAGAAAACATGTGCAACATTGGTTTGGGTTGTTCAGAAATTGAAGCACTATTTTCTGGCCCATGAAGTCCATCTCATCGCTAGGATGAATCCGATCAAATTCCTTCTGGAGAAATATGTTCTTACTGATAGGTTAGTGCGATGGCAAAGCTTTCTATCTCAATTCGATATCATTTACATTCAACAGAAAGCAATCAAAGGCTATGCCATAGCAGAACATCTCGCTCATCACCCCCTTCCTCGATTTGATCCAGTACGATCAGAGTTTCCGGATGAGGAACTAATGTCCGTAAATCAAATCAGAGATGATATGTGGACTCTGCATTTTGACGGAGCTCTGAATTCTCATGGAAAGGATATTGGAATCGTTCTGTTATCACCTGAAGGTATCACCATTCCACAAGCCTTTCAGCTTGACTTTCCAGTCACCAACAGCATAGCTGAATACGAGGCACTCCTTGCTGGCCTCAAGGCTGCTCATTTTCTTGGTGCCACCAAACTCAGGATTGTAGGTGACAACCAACTAGTTCTTCGCCAAATGCTGACCAAGTATCGAACTCTTGATCCTAAGCTCAAGCCTTATCAAGAACTTACTTCTGCATACTCAAAGCTTTTCACAAAATTGATCTTTGTCCATGTCCCTAGAAATCAAAACATCTTAGCTGACGCTCTAGCTTCACTTGCATCTTCCCTTGATTTTCCGATCAGCAAGCAATCCGAATCAATCATAGTTCATAGGCGTCTTTCACCTGCCGTGAAAGATCCTTCATTTCTTAGAACTAAGGAAAAATTGCTGAAGAAATTCAGAGATGGGAGTATTGTGGAGAAAAGAGAAATCATGTTGATGGAACTGTTAGAAGAGATGGATGATGAACAGAAGCCATGGTATTATGAAATTGCAAAATATTGTGAAGATCAATCGTATCCTGAGGAAGCTACAACTGAGGAAAAGAGAGCTATCAGGAGAGTTGCTCAACGATACACCCTAGTTGGGGGAGCATTGTATAAGAGAGGTTTTGATGGAGTTCTTCTGAGATGTCTAGACGAAGATGAGCTTTGGAAGGTTATGGAAGGAGCTCATAGTGGAGTTTGTGGTGGCCATGTCAATGGACAGATGCTAGCAAAGAAAATCCTTAGACAAGGATTTTATTGGCCAACCATGGAAGAAGATTGTGTAGGATATGTCCGTAGGTGTGCTAAGTGTCAACTTCACGCCGACAAAATTCATTCTCCTGCATCTCCACTCCATCCTGTTTCTTCCCCATGGCCTTTCTCCATGTGGGCTTTCGACATTATTGGACCTCTTGGTAACCCAGATTCCGGCATCAAGTAAAAATCTTTCATTCTCACGGCAACGGAATACTTCACCAAGTGGGCAGAAGCTGAAGCGTACACGGAAGTCAAAGCATCAACCGTCTGCAAGTTCATCATGAGGAACATCATCACTCGATTCGGAATTCCAAGTACCATCGTCACTGACAACGGACCGCAGTTCATGTCACAGGGATTGAAGGATCTCTGCAACAGGTATAAAATTGCATTGCATCATTCATCTCCTTATTATCCGCAAGGCAATGGCCAAGCAGAGGCAACTAATAAGACTTTGATAAAAATCATCAAAAAGACGTGCAAATCTAACAAATTCGCAGATTGGCCAGAAAAATTGGTTGAAGCTCTATGGGCTTACCGAACTTCAATCCGCACGCCTACTGGGCAAACTCCTTATTCCTTAACATTTGGAATAGAGGCGGTAGTTCCATATGAGATCCTTATACCGTCATTAAGAGTACAATTGAATAAAGAATTATCCATTGATGAACATCGTTCAGCACTCCTTGCTCAATTGGAACTTTTAGATGAGAAAAGGTGGTCAGCTGCTAATCATGCAAAAGTTTATCAAAACAGATTAGCACGTTTTTATCAAAAGAAAGTCATTGAACGTAAGTTCAAAGTCGGTGAAATGGTCGTTAAAAGAATTTTTGTAAAACCTGGTGGTCCGCGTTCTAAGCTCCAACCCAACTGGGAAGGACCTTATGTTGTATCGCACGCTTTTCCTGGTAATGCTTATCATCTGGTTAATGCAGAAGGAGAAGAGCTAAATCATCCCTGGAATGGTCTACATCTTAAGAAATACTACCCTTAGATTAAAGAGTCGATCAGTATGGTACAAAGACCAGTGGAATCAGAAAGTTTATAAACTCAAATTTCCTTGTTAGTCTGAATATCTTAATTTCAAACCCATTACTACACACACTGACACGTTTGATTCGTGAGTAACAAGAGATGCCAAGTCCTAAAGAATATCAAAAGCTTGACTAAAAGTGTAAAGTACAAATCATTCATTTTTAAAGCAAAATTCTGTTTTACACTCGGCCCATGATGTCGGAACGAGGCTTAGAATAGACTACCAAGAATACCCGCCATCTTAGTAGGAGGCCGTCATAAAAAAAAGGGGGAGATCCGTCCCGAAAAAGCGAAAAAAAATAGAAAAGCAAAAGCAAAAGGCAAAATCCAAATGTCAAATCAAAAAGGCCATTACATTACAAACGTTACATCAAGGCCATGAAATAAAACAAAAAGGAACGCAAGGTCGATAAATACCCCGGAGAGAAATGACCGAACCCCAATGGATATCAGGGTAGGAAAGGAACATTTTTTTAGGTCTCCGGAACCTTCTCATGGGCTTTCTAAATTTATTCTTCTTTTCTTTCTAAAGAGGTGTACTTCAAACTTAAGGAATGGCTTAGATTGACTAAGGGTCAAATCATCAAAAGGGATCACGAATGGAAACACAAATTTAAACATGGTGGGTTTTAAGTTAAGTTGTTAAAGAACAATTTGGAAATTAAGTTAATAAATGAATATGATCTTTTGATCTAAGTACCATGCTGATCTTTTAGTCAAAAATAAAAAAAAATACATGTCAAAAATCCAAAAAAATACATATGTCAAAAATCCAAAAAAATACATATGTCAAAAATCCAAAAAAAAATACACATGTTAAAACCCAAAAAGGCATATATTTCAAAACCCCAAACAAAAATGAATATTTCAAAACAACAAAAAAATGTTTCAATTAGCATTTGTTTGTTGCATTTAGTGTGTTTCATTCCTTTTATTTTCAGTGAGTATTTGTCTGCTTGCATGTTGCATTTTTGCTTCAGTTTGCTTAAGTTCGATTACCTTTGTTAATAAAGGCCATGCCCCTTGACCATTTATTGAAGGAAAAAAGATCAATTGACCATTTATTTGGTCAGGCAAGGGGCTAAGCCTAAAAAGATACTTAACCTGTTTGTTAAGTGATGTACAGGATACAGGACAAACACAGGAACACAAGATTGGAGCTCAAAAGTTTCATGTATATCATCAAAAGATTTGTTTTGTACATGATACATGAAAAGAAAAGAAGATACATAAGCCCTCAAGGCTGGCTCTCCCCTCCGCCCTCATCTAACTGGCTCTGGGCCTCGTCAGGTGCGTCCGGTGCTGGTCCTCGGCTGGGAGGTGGAGGTGGCCCCATCGTGCTCGGCCCTGCCTGGCCAGAAGACACGGCAGCACTGGCGGTGAAAGCACTCGTCAAACCGCGCTCCTGCGCACGCTGTCGAGCACGCCTGTACCTCTCCTCCACACTCCGGCGCTCGTGCTCGGCAATCCCCAGCTGAACTCGGAGGGAGGCCATCTCTGAATCCATCTTATGACGCTCCTGCCTCTCCCGCTCTCGCTCCTCGGTCACGACCTCCAGGCAAATCTGGAGGCGTGCGAGATCTCCAGTGGAGAGACGCGCCACCTGCTCCTCTAAAGATTGGATCTGCGCGGCGTCAGCCTCGGCACGAGCCGCTGCCGCGCGAGACCGCTTCAGCTCCTACTCATCCCTCTGAAGGGCTTCCTGAAGCTCAGCAACTTGAGAAGAAGTCATTGTTAGTTCAAGGCAATCAAATCAAATTCAGAAGTCAAAAGTTGAAGAACTTACCCGAGCAGCACGGTCCTTCTCCGCGAGAGAAGCCCGATGGATGGCGGAGGCGAGCTGACTTTGAAGATCAGCTAGAGCAGCGTCATGAGCGGAGGAAGATGATGACGAGGCTCTGAAGGAAGGGGGAGCCGCCTGGGTGTAGACGGCTCGCTGCACCAAAAAGACAACTGTCAGTGATTAATCGTCAAAACAATTAATTAATTAAAACATGCACTCATATTCATGCATACATACCAGATCGAAAAATTCCTTCTGGACTTGTTCTAGCTGGGCCTCCGCATCATGTAGGCGGGCCCGGAGGTCGATGATGACCGCGTCGCGTGCATCCTGCAAGTCACATACATACATTTATTCACCAAACATAAATCAAGATAATAATAAAATTAAAGATGCATGAATGCATACTTACATTGAGTGGCCGAAGGAGCCGAAGCTGATCGGCGTAGTTGGCCCGGTACTGCTGGAGGTAGCCCTCGCTACTCCTCGCACGGGACTCCACCCGTACGCCTCGGCGGTGCCAATCCTCGTACTGCTCGGGGAATTTGGCACGCCAGTCGGTGAGGGCTTGCTTGCCCCTCATGCTCCTTCCGACACCCTCCGGGACCTCCTCGTCAATCCACTCCTGGTGGAGGCCCAGGGTCCTCATCACGAGCCGGAGGCAGAGGGGCTCGATCTCGTTGAGGCAATGCACCCACATTTGCCTCCCGAACCTCCTCCTGTCAGCCGTCACCCACGGCTGACCCTCCTCGCCCATACCAAGGTACGGGCGCCAGATCACCTGCATATAAGTTAGATGCATTCATAAATAACTTGCATTTAATGAATAAAAATTTTGCATTTAATAAAATTGAACAAGTTAAAAACTTACCAGGATCTCTGGGTAATCCAAGAACTGACGGCGGAGGGCCGTCAGCTGGTGGTGCTGTGGAGTCGTGTCTACAATCGGCTGCCAACGGCACGCCAATGGGACTGCACCAGGTCGAGCAATCTGCGCTCTGCCGAGCGGGAAGTAATGATAGGTCCACACCTGCATTCATGAACATACAGGTTAGAAAAAGCATCATATCATATTGCATGTCATAAACAAATAATGAAATAACTTAATACCTGAAGAAACGGCGAGAAGCCGCTGACAGTGGTCTCGCGGTCTGGCGTGACCGCAGACAGGTCGGCGAAGAGGTGGACCAGAAGGGCCGCACCCTAGGCATACTCTCCTAAGCTATCTAGGTCATCTAATAAACTAAGAAATCTACAGTGGATATGGTCGCCCTTCGTACCGAAGAGTAACCTACCAAAAAAAGAAAACTAGAAAGACCCTAAGCTGTCTATCTACCTCCTCCCCCTGACTCGGGTCGCTACAGTAGATAGAGGAAGAGGACTCAGCTAGCTTATCCCTAAACTCTTCCCGGGTCTCGTCTGACCGACGCCGGAGCTCATCTAAACTTAGGGCAGCCTCTACCTCTACCCTGGGAACCATCCTAGACTCTCTGCCTAGGCTGGACACCTCTATCCCTAGTAATGCCTCTGCCAATCCTCGGTAATCGGGGTAAGTCACTCCACTCACCGGTCGGCCCTCTACCCGGAGGCCAGTGATCTTGGTCACATCCTCTAGGGTGGGGACCATATGCCCCCACGGTATTAGGAAAGCCCGGCTTTCCGCATGCCACCTCTCCCGCAGCGCCTGCAGGAGGACCAGATCGAGCCAAAAGGGCTCGATGTCCAAAATCTCACCGAACCCCATCCGGCGCAGGCACGCCTTCTGAAAATCCGAGAGCCCTCTATAAGCACCTACTACTAAATCCCATGAAATCCTATCCCTCATCACTCCCTGCAAATAAAAACATAAAAAAAAATAGGGTCAGTAATGAATAAAAACAGAAAAAATCAGTTCTGTTTTGAAAGGCGTCAGCACATACAGACGTTTTTCAAAACACGTCCACATGATCGGACGCAATTCAAACTTATTTTCTGATAATTAAAAAAATTTGGAATTAGTCTTGAAAGACGTCAGCCCAGGGCGACGCCTTTGGAATGGCGTCACCTGGTCTAGACGCCTTTCAAGCCCAGATTCCGGGTTCCTTGAAGTACCCCTTTCTCCTCTCTTTTCCTTCATCCATTCAAACCACAGGGATCTTACCGTGTGGAGGTCGCCCTCCTCTTCTTCTTCCACCGCCATGGGTGCCGGTGGAGGGAGTTCCTCCTCCAAGAAGGTCGCCGCCTCGGCTAACGCCGCCGACACCTCCTCGGGGGCTTCTTCTTCATGCCTCCGCCTTCTCTTGGCCAAGGTTTTCATCTTTCTAGAGCCTTCACCATGCTCCATAGCTCGGAAGAGGGAGTTTTTGAGGGAGAAAGAGAGGGAGAACGCCGGAGCTCGGTCGCCGGAGAGAGGAAAGAGAGAAAAGTTTTGGAAAAGTGAGGAAGAAAGGGGGCCTTCGCGGGTCTGTAAACAAAAGGTTGAAAGGCGTCGACTCAGAAAGACGCGTTTTAGGACGCATAAGTTGAGGCGGCAAGGATAGTTGTTTGAAATTGATTAAAACACGTCCACACAAGCAGACGCGTTTCAGATTACCGCCAATTCTGGTCAGAGCCGTACAGAGGAAAATCATGAAAGGCGTCTTATCATCAAGACGCGTTTTAGGGAATTAATGGCAGAATCCTGAAAAAAAAGCAGGAGAGAGAAATTTAAAGGCGTCTTGTCTAGTAGACGCAATTTAGGTTTTAAATCAGATTTTAAGGAATAAATTGAATTTCTCAAAATGAATTATAATGGAAAGGCATCTTGTCTGGTAGACGCAATTTAACCTTTTAATCGGGTTTTTGAGGATTAAATTGAATTTCTGAAAAAGAATTATGATTGAAAAGCGTCTTTCTGAGTAGACGCTTTTTACATTTTACAGAACCCAAATTGTTGAATTTTCAGGAAAAATCAGGTTTTTACTAAAGGAAAAATTATGTGCACATCACAGAAAGTTAAGGAAAGATTCCAAGACGTGAAAAATCAATCTTTATTCAATGAAATCCTTTATTACATCAAAAGAAAAATCAAAAAGAGAAAGAGGACATTTAAGGGAGAATATCATGAAGACCTTTAAGGTAAGGAAATTTCAATCCTTTATCTCTATCTTTAGAGGATCTTACACGATAGCTAAAGCCAAGGTTCCACAGAGTAGTAATGATTTGTATGGCTTCATAATCTTCGTCAGATTCCAAGTCGCGCTTCTTGATTGGGAGTGTGGGGGAAAACTCAGGGAATTCACGACGGCCCAAGCTAAGTTGAGTAAGACACCGGTGTGGATTGTACAACACAAACTCGGTGGCTCCAATTAACTTGAGGTCTGCTCCTGCTGCACGGCGCACCCAAACAGGCTTTCCAACAAGAGCGAGTGGAGACGAGTCGAATATGTCGGATGTCATGAGTTTCAAATACTCTCTCCAGTCGGCCCGGGTCTTGAGTTTTGGAATTTTGTTGACTATGTACTCATTGAACTTTACAATATTAGTAATGCAATGAATTGGACTATTCAAGAAGATCTGAGATGGATTGAGAGGCCTTTTCTTGCTATGCTCAAACTTGAAGTGAAGTTCAACCCACAAGGCAAAGAGTAGCATGCACCCATATGGAGGACGACCCACAGAGGCCGCAGAAAGTCCACTGTAAAGATATGCTAAGAGTGCAGTGCTAATGGATTTACCTTCGAAGATTGCGCAGATAGCACTAATTTGATCATCTTCTAAGATGTTATCTTGCGTAGGGAAGAATAAGGCACCGGCAAGACATGTGACTAAAGCTTTTGTCACATCCTCCGCTTCATCCTCCCTTAGATCATCAATTTCGTATAGAGTCCACTCGGCTAGCTTTGCAAGATTGATCCCCTTTTTGGTGAGGCATCCTTTAGCTTCTGAAAGATCCTTCATAATTGATGTCAACAACTGTTGACCGGTGATTTTCTCTTTTGTCAAGGCTATCTTATCTTTGTTGTCTTTGGTCTTTGGGAGACCTAATAGAAGTTCCGCCTCTTCTAGAAGGATCGTACACTCGAAGTCTTGGAAGAAGAACGTATGAGTTTGGGGATGCCACCACTCGATCAAGGCACCCATAGCCGCCCAATCTACGTTCGCGCTCTTGTAATGTTTGGCAAGCACTACAAGTCCTTGAAGATTCCACTTGGATATGAACACTTGCATGGAAAGCTTAACACTTTTTGCAAGTTTACGAATCCAAGGGAGAGACGTGAATTTCCTCGGTCCAGGAAACATGGGATAATTCTGAAAACGAAAGGGAGAGTTTGATGAAGAACATGAAGTTTGATGAAGAACATGATGAAGAAAAATTGAAGAGAAGTTGATTGAACTTACTTGAAGATTGGGATTTCTTCCATTGAGGTGATTCTCTATGTCGGCAAACTTCTCTAGAGACATCTTCATCTTCTTGTTTGAAGAATCCATCTCTCTTTTTTGGAATTCCTCCTTCTTGAAGCTTGGGAAGCTTGGAAACCTTGAAAGCTTGGAAGAAAACTCAACTTTGGATCTTTGGATTATGGTAGGATTGCTTGGGAACAACCTAGGGGTGTTTATATAGAAGGAATTGCGATCCTAAGTAGACCTTTTCCGGATTGGAAAAGGGATGTGCATTGGTAGAGTTGGAATTCGAGTAGAAGAACAACCAGAAACCTGTTTCTGTGAGTAAAAGGCGTCGAGGAGCACTGACGCGTTTAAAGATTGAATGGCGTCTGCAAGACAGGACGCGTTTTAGCAATTCTTCTGTTTTCCCGAAATTCTGTGGATGTTGATGTTTAAATTGAATATTTATTTGGAATTACTAATGATTTTGATTGTAGGAAATTCAAGAAAACCTGAGTAAAACTGGAAATATCAAGAAGATCCCACTGTGGAATTTATGAAGTCCTGACCGTGACTAAAAAGACGGTTATTTCTACCCTTGTATTCTTTCATGTAATTATTTTGCATTTGCATTACTATATGATAAGTATTTATTAGAGTATATCAAGGACCTTGTAGTTTTGATGAAACTGGAATTTGAGTTCCCCTTTAACAAAAACAGTAATAATTCCAGAGAATTTTTAATCGCACGGATAGGCCGTTGGATTGTTGATTAGTGAGGACGATGGTTCCACTTTTGTGAAACGGTGCGTGGATAAACGAGCTTCGGCTTAGCACTGAATTACAAGAATTGGTATCTTGACTCATTAATGACAATTTAACAATACTATCCTTGATTAATTTATATTTTATTTGACTTTATATTTTTCTTTTAACCCAGCATGCATCATGTAGGACTTTGAAATCATTGTGATAAGAATTAATTACTGATTAAATTTCAGACCATTAATCAAATAATTCAAATATGATATGAAATATTCCATTCTGAATTGAGTATCTTGATTATCTTTGAGGTTCGCTTGAAGATATCATTGGAATTCTATCCTTTCTTGGATTCTTTATCCAATATTTCTTGTTTTCTTTTAAGATCCATCATGGCTGTAGCACGTCCACATTGGCTGGCAAACGCTCCCTATGGTGAAACCTACAGTGTTTACGACCTAGGGTACTTCCCACTCCGAGGAGGTTGACCGACTTTATTTTATTTCCTTGTCTACCTCATCCAGACAGGATTGATTCTATTGATTTCTTTGAGCTATCTTTATTGATAATCTCGAAAAAAATTCCAATCATGTGATGTTAAGAGCGTGTCTCATCACACCTTGGCATCACCTTTTCAGTACATTCCATTCCATTTCACTTCCTTGCAAAGACGATGCCAAGGTGAGGCAGCTGTAGACACGCTAATTTTGACATCATTTTGAGTAAATTTCATATCATATAATAATGCCTCAGAATGGTTTGATATTTAATCATTAATTAATTTTTATTGATATTTTTGAGTGTCGGGTTTAACAGACATGTTTAAGTTAATCAATTAAATTGATTTTATCTCAAATTTCAATTAAAATATGAAGAAGTCTAAAAGACGCCGACCTATATAGACGCTATTTAGAGTTTATTCCTATTTTAGCATTTAAATTTGAATTTTAATCAATTGATTAATTAGCTAAAATGCGTCTGTGAGTGCTGACGCGTTTTAAGTTTCCTAAGCTATTTCTACTTCTCTTCCGGATGTTTATCCTTATCTTAATTAGTGTAAAAGACGTCGAAATATGTGGACGCGTTTTACCTAATAAAGATAAAGATAAGTTTTTTCGGATATTTATCCTTATTTTAATTAATCTGAAAGGCGTCAGCCATCCTGGACGCGTTTTAGATAATTACAGATAAAGATGAATTAATCAGTATTTATCTGTCGGTTAAGATGGATAAATTCAAGATTTTTCTATGTTAATCACGAACGTAGAAGAAGTCTATAAATACCTTACATGTTGAAGAGTAAAAAAAGAAGAGGGAGTGTAATCTTGAGTTGAATTACTGGAGCGATAGCAAATTGAAGATCAAAGCAACAACGTCGGAACGCTGAAGCGCTGCTGTTTCCAGAAGTCGGCGTCCTTTCAAGTCTTCATCCATTCAAGAATTCAACAATTGGGCATAAGTTTTTCATTTCCGCATTAATTTCATTTAATTCTACATTCAATCATCATTCACTTCATGCAAACACACACAACACATTCATCCTTTTCAAAACCTACTTGATTAAGGGGTTTCAAAAGCTATTAAAACAAGTAAGTTTGTTGTTTAAATTGCATGCTTAACATCATGATTAGAATAGATACTTCTTTTGCTTAAAGTTCTCATCATTGTTTCTTCATTTCTTTTCTTTCTATTTCTGCTGCACTCAACAACAAAGAGGAAAATAAAAAAGGAGCAAATCAAGCACAAGTCAAAAGGGATTTCTGGACGATCCTCAACCTCAAATTCAACAGCAAGAACAAAGAACAAAGAAAGGGCTCTCTTTCTTCAGCCGGCTGAGGAAGGGGAACCAAGAGCTCAGAATCTTCCACGTTCAAACAGGTAGGCGATCATATTTCTTTTGAAACTTTTTAGTTAAAAGTTTATGGCGATCACAACACTTAGTAGTTTCTGTTTTAAATAGGTTTCTTTTGCACTAAATAACATAGATTTTTCATGATAATCACACGGTCATTCTAAGCACTCACAACTGACTTTATGAATCAATTAATAACCTTTTATTAATTAATTAATCAATCGAATCACATCGAATTCAACTAGGCCTCCGATCACGTTGGGTGCCAAGCAACACCGCGTGAACCCGGAAGGTATTGGGGTTAAGTAACCCACTCTTGGAACCTTTCCGCCGACAGTTACCGCGTGGATATAATCCTTCATTCGTACAATGCTCTCGAGTCAACTCAGGGCATGGCGAGCTGTCAAACCCTAACCGGTCGACTCACTTGGATTGGATGCCGCTGATGAATATCGGAAAACTCCTTTCCCGATATTATCGTCCGCCTTGGCCAGGGACTTCCGCGCATCCTTCCTAGGGCATTCTCTCGCTAAGTACCGAGAGCGAATGATTCCTTATTGACACACAATTCCCTTTGACGGTATTTCGCTGTACCCAATCCTTGGCGTGTTAGAATCCCGTGGCTAGAGATTCGTAAACCAAGGTCAAAGCACAGAAGTCTACCGACAAGGTGTCCTTGGTGTCTCAGGTCCGAGGACCATCCACGCAACTGCGATAGTAGAATCAAGCTGGTTGACAGTGAGGTACAATACCATCCAGCGATTCAGTCGGATCAGTTCAGTGAACTCATTCTCCAATGAGCACCTACAGATTCGCCTTAGTGTCTCCACACAAGTGACTTATGAGATTAATCACCCTCATCATATGAGCAGGAGTAATCTGTATTAGTCTAACCGGATATCCGATGTCCTTCTCGGATATCCTCTGACTAGGAACGATTAAGAATATGTGTATTTAAGTGATCAGTCTCATTAGTATGATCTCATCATAATCTGATCACTATAGCACATATTCACGGACTTCATTATGAAACGATAATTAATGCGATTTACACATAATGAATATTATGCCATTTTATTAATAAATGAACGAGATTTACATAGTCAGATTGTCTTGTAGGCCACCTAAAACTAACACTTCGGTGGCTAGAAGATCTGGGGAGAAAGGAGTTTGTTCAAGAATAGTGCTGGCGAGAGGTGCTCCATATGACCGGGACACCATCTGTTGCATCTCCTTCCTCATCTCAATCAGCCTCCGGTCTAGTTCCGGAGTTGTAGCAGTCGTAGTGTAACGACCCGCCACCCTATAATCGGGGATCCGATTACTAAATGGGTACCGAATCATTAATTTGGAACCAAACCAGGATCTAAGTAAGTCTGGGAAATAAATAATAAACTAAGCTAAACATCCACATCGCATTGAATTGAAATGAAGGTGCAGGAATTTAAAATTATTACAATGCGACTCGATACAGCAAATAATTACATACCCCAACTGAAAAGAAATAATTAAACATACAGGCCAGAAATAAATAACAACTACATCGGGGCATACCCCGGAACAACCGCTGAAGACGCTCAACCCACGGCCGCACACGCCGCTCTAGGTCTGCTGGGAGTCCTCACCTGAAAACCGCAGGGGTGAGTCTCAAGACAAGACTCAGTAGGGATCCTTCGATCCCCACTGCCCACGCACACACCCACAAGTGCAAAATATAGCTAACGGTAAGGTAACAAGCACAGTAGTAGGTACAATTCTTAATTCTCAACGTGAAATCACATGCAGTCGAAGTGTATTAAACATGCATATTTCTAAACTAACCGACAAGGGAACCCACGACTGCCGCCTCGATAGAACACGTCAACCACATAAACAAATGGTGGGGAAAACTTCGACCCGCTGAGACCAAACAGTAACCCCTCGGATAGCACGCTGGCTACCTCGGCGGCTACTCCTTCCCCCAGCAAACACTGACCCGCTGAGACCAAACAGTAACCCCTCGGATAGCACGCTGGCTACTCCGGCCCAACTGGCTCAGGTGGTTACTCCTTCCCCCAGCACGAGTGACACTCCAAAGGTACCACTCCGACACCGGTACAAGCTAGCTAACCCCGGGGTTCACCGGGTGACCCTCTCCACTAGGCGTCACCCCGCCACTGCTCCCGTCAGCGCTCTGTCCCTCCGCACTGACACAGGGTGTAGAACGCTACAACTGTCACTCTAAGTCCACCGAAACAGAAAACACGGCACGGTGCGATCCGGTCACGGAAGAAGTCCACGGTCGCACGACACCCAACGTAGTGCCATCCGGTTACGAAGAGTCCATCACATCGAGTATACTATCAGTATGCATTAACCAACTATCTAGCAGTGTAAACACATTTTACTGGCAAGAATTAGTGAGGTTCTGTCTTGAATCGCGTCGCCCAAGGCCGACGCCATTCAAGCTCCATGTACAGGTTCATGTAAAACAGTCTTCAGAATCAGGCCTTAAAAGGCGTCGACACCAGTGGTCGCCTTTTAAAAGGCGTCGACATCCTCATACGCCATTCAACACAGAAATCCGAAAATTCCAAAGCCCTTACTCAGGGGATTTCTGCCTTAAAAGGCGTCATGGCTACCCGACGCTATTCAAAACGCGTCGTCCACCCATGACGTCTTTTAGTCCCATAATCTCCGAACTGGCAGACTCTCTGTCAGGTGATTCCTGTCTAAAGGGCGTCGTGATGGCCCGACGCCATTCAAAAAGGCGTCGTCCATGCACGACGTCTTTCAACGCCAGGAACCAGAGTTGCCATGAGCCCGAGGGCTCCCCTTTTCAACCCAAACAACCCCAAAATTACCCAAAAACGGAGGAGAAAGAGGGGCAATACAATCCATAGAAAATGACATTTATAGAAAATCCCCCAAATCATCAAAAGAACTCCTAAACATGCTCATTCTACCCCCCAAAACCAAAGATCTACAACATGCATAGACGGGGGAAAACATGGCTTAAACACGATGCTGTGGGAACCGTCACCCTACCGGACACTCGAACTCCTCCAAGCTTCAAGCTGTCCACCCTTCTCGCCCCACGCCGCCGTCGGTACCGCCGTGGTCGTCCTTGCTCCACCGTGACGTCGGCCGCCGTCCGGAGAGTAGAACGCCGCAGTGGAAGTGGAGGTGGTAGTGGTAGGAGCTAGGTAGATGATGGAGTGGAGGGACAGATGAAATGGTTGGAGGAAAAGAGGGAAGAGAAGGAATCGCCGTCGGGATCACCGGAGGGGAAGGAGAGAGAGAGAAGGTGAAAAATGAGGGAAAGAAGGAGGGCTCGCGGGGTTAACCATCCACGGACGCCTATCAGGTGACGTGAAGGCCGCTCTGACAAAAGTCTGAAACGCGTCGTCCTACACAGACGCCGTTCAGACACCTTGTCAGGGCCGTACTCTGACATACCCAGAGTCGCAGTCCGAAAGGCGTCGTCCCACGCAGATGCCGTTCAGACGACGTGACAGGGCCGTACTCTCGCGGCCCGAAGCCAGCCCACGTGGCAGAACCTAAAACGCGTCTGCAATGGTGGACGCCGTTCAAATCGTGTCTTGCGGGCTCGATGCGAAACATCACAGAGCCCCAGACCCCACTAGGGCCAGAACTGCAGGGTCCGACCCGAAAATCGGATCCGAAAGTCTCGATCCTTACACGTAGTGGCCGAACGTCCCTCGGCTTCAGTCGGACGGACGTCAGACGAAGTATAGTCCGGCTCCGTCAAGCAGCTGGTCCGTAGGACTCGACCTTATGGCCCGCATGGCTCATTGTGAGTCGACACCCCTTCATTAGGGAACGCCCGCGAGGGTATCGGCTGTCCCTATATAAGATGAACAGCCGAATAGTCCCATGGTTGAGGCAGCACCTGCTGCATAGGCTGACTCAGTAGCCCCATGTGCTGGGCGATAGCCGAAACCATGTCGCGCAGTGGCGCCAAGGAGGTAACAGTAGCCGTTAATGTGGCTACCTGTTGCTGGAGCTCTTCCACTCGGTCGTCTCTTGGAGCGATAGGCTCCGGTATTGCCGGAAAGACAGACCCTTGCGGAAGGGTAGACGGGACTCCTTCGGCGTGAAATGACTGCGCCAGAGTCGCCCGCGTCTCTGCTTCATCTTGGTCGGATCGTCTTGTCACCGATCGATGAGACATGACTGTTTTGCTTGCTTTCCCACAGACAGCACCAAGTGATGTAGCCGAAGCTATCACTGTCGGATTCCGATATTCGAATCCGAATGTCAGCCCGGTGACCAGTGGCCGAGAGGGATCCCGACCGAGAGGTGGGCAGAGAACGAGGTCGAAACTCCTGCGGGAAAAAAGAACTAGTTAGGAAGGGTCCTGGATTTCGGCCCAGGAGAACCCCCTCCAATGGTAAAGTCAGTCTCGGCAGAAAGACCGATTATTTAAAAGGAAGAAGAAAAAGCTTGAGGCTTATAGACTTACCTTCTTCGCATTGAATAGCCTTCTTTTTATAGAAGGGGATAAGGATTCCTTTCTCATGGCAACCGATATAAAACTATGTTTGACGGTTTAACAAGAAATTTCCATAGTACCCCGTGCTGAAGGCCAGCTGGCAGTCAGCCGAAATGGGCCGGACCCATTTTGACTTATCAAGTGCTTGGATTGGGTCGAATACTGCCATTTGATTTTTGAGCCCATTATGAGTGGGCTGGACCTGTGTTGATCCAAAAAGGCGCCTAGGCCGAATCTGTTTAACTTGACTTCGTGGGCCGAGTGCATTTCGGCCTCTTCTGGTCCCCTACTATTGGGCCTAATTGGATTCACCATTGGATTCTCCCCTATCACTTACAAATGCCATTTAATTCAAATTAAATTAGAGTAATAAAATTTAAATCGTTTCATCTAAGATCAAATTTGGTCAACTCTGGTAAACCGATTTGAAGATTGTGAACTGATACTATATCCTTCTCCCTTAAAATAAATTTCACCCTCAAAATTCTTTCTCTCGCCACAAACCTACAATCTTGACTATCACTTGCACAATATTAAGAAGTACTAGAGTATCTATTACTTGGTTCAAAGTATTACATTAAGAAATTAATAATCTTATTTTCTATCTTTGGAATGGCAACAACGACAAAATTCAAGAAGGTCTCTCATCCTCTAAAATCTTTTCAAATAATTAGAAAGTACCATTGAAAGAATTATAAGTAGGATGGCTATGATATTTCCACTTGTTCATAATCACAGAAGCTCGAATGCGTACAGAAAATCCAAGTTATGGATAATATTAATGATTTTTTTTGTTGATTTGATGAATCAGACATCGTGCATGTTTCCGTTCGGTGATCTGCAAACGAAAGAGTCCACCGCGCCCAATCGCCACCGGCCCCCACAACCCTTGATAAAAAGATCACTTGACATAATGCCCGAATTAATTATGCCAGCGGTTACAGTCCTTGAATCTTTCCTTGATCGTGAGTATGTTGCTATTGCCTGTGCTGTTGTTCTTCTTCTCCTCCTTGTTGACGGCCCCACGTACTCCCACATGCACGGCAGCTCCCCCGGCTTCCTTCCACTTCGAAGCTGGGCTCGTCATACATGGCCGTGGGCCCCCTTGAGCTCGAGGTCGCCGGCGGGGATGGCGTCGTCGCCAGGCATGAAGCTGCCCCAGAACCAGTGGGCTCGCCAGATGTGGACCATCTCCTCGATGGGCACGTTCTTGGTCTCGGGCAGGAAGAAGTAGATGAAGATGGTCATGATGAGGACCCAGCCGGAGAAGAAGTAGAAGAGGCCGAACTTGAGGTGGCAGAGCAGCGTGAGGAAGATCTGCGCGATGATGTAGGTGAAGAACATGTTGACGGACACGTTGATGGACTGCCCGGCGGAGCGGATCTCCAGGGGGAAGATCTCCGAGGGCACCAGCCACCCCAGCGGCCCCCACGACCAGGCGAAGCCGGCGACGTAGACACATATCAGGAACACCACCGCCGTGGCCATGCCGCTGGTCACCTTCCCTTCCCCGGTGACCCCGAACATCTTCCAGATCAACGTGCCGACCGACACCTGCATGCATGCATTATTAATATGGACGGTTATCGGTTGGTTAATTCTGTGTTCGACGAAATGCCTCGACTGGGTCGACCCAAATGAAGAACTAATTAACGCTCGCTTGTGGGCTTAGTTAACCACTCACTACTACTCACCTGGCAGATGAGCATCTGAGTGCCGCCCTGGAGGAAAAGCTTGCGGCGGCCGGCCCTGTCGGCGTAGTAGACGGAGACGAGGGTGGCAAAGACGTTGACGAGGCCGGTGATCACGGCAGAAACGAGGGAGGCATCGTTGCCGAAGCCGATGGTCTTGAAGAGGACGGGGGCGTAGAACATGATGATGTTGATGCCGGTGAGCTGCTGGAAGAATGGGATGAGGACGGCCATGGTGAGCTGGGGGCGGTACTTTCGCTGGACGATGTTGGCCCAGGGGTGCTGCACTGCCCGGGACTGCCTGCTGGCGGCCACCAGGTCCTGGAACTCGGCGTCGATGTCGTCAGTGCCGCGGACCTTTCGGAGCATCTCGCGGGCTTCGTCTTCACGGCCGCGGTCGATGAGGGAGTTGGGGGTCTCGGGGAGGAGCAGGGAGCCGAGGGTGATGACGAGGGCCGGGACGGCAGCACCCGCCAGGCTGAGGCGCCAGCCCCACCCGCCCTGGATCTTGTTGGCTGCGTAGTTCACGAAGTTGGCCACGAAGATGCCGATGGTGATCATCAGCTGGAAGCCGATGTTGAGCATCCCCCGGTACCTCGCCGGCGCCATCTCCGACAGGTACACAGGCACCGACTGGTTAGCGAAGCCGATGCCGACGCCCAGAAGGATACGCCCGATGATGAGCATGGCGACGTCCCTGGCGGCGCCATTGATGGCCGCGCCGGAGAGGAAGGTCACTCCCCCGAAGAGCATGGACGACTTGCGCCCGAAGTCCCGGGTGACCGTGGCGGCAAAGAAGGAGGCCACCAGCGCCGCCAGGTAGAGCGACGACGTGAACGACGTCAGCAGCTGGCTGTCGAACTTGCAGTACTGGTTGGTGCCGGACGCCTCCTTCGCCTTCCTGTACACCGAGGGGAAGAACTTCTCCAGGAAGGAGTCCATGGAGGTGACGCCGCCGGAGATTCCGATGTCGTAGCCGAAGATGAGGCCGCCGGTGGCCGCCACCAGGCAGGTGAGCAGCACGAAGCCGGTGAGGTTGCCGGGGTACTCCCGCCCCCCGGCATTGTTGACGAAGGCTCCCCCGGCCATCTTAATTTGGTTCCCTTATTTCCTTGCCGCCCGCCGCAGCAGCAGAAGCTAGCTAGCTAGCTAGCTAGCAACGAAGGAAGGTGGTCACCAATTAAGGATGGGCGGGTTCCACATGACTCTTGTAGGACCCTTATATACGAAGACATCAGGTTTAAAAATGGGGTTCTCACTTAGTTGGTCTCGCGGATTAGGGAGCTGGATTACCTCAGAATAGCATTAACTTTAACACCCTAGTCTGACCTTATCCCGTTAAACATAAACTTATTGCGTCAGGTCCACCCGCTTGGCCGGGCCCCTTGTTCCGTTTTGTTGGTGTTTCACCGTTGTCAATTTGCTCTAATCTTGTGGGTGCGTTGCGTGCGACTCTTCCCACCGCTCCATATATATGACTTCCTCGCTGTTCTAAACAGCTTCCAGGTGATTCCGCCTCGCTGGGGACTGGACCGATCCATTGCCATCCCAGTCATCATCAGATTTCCTGGTTGTCCTTTTTCTTTCTTTACCTGGCCCGGAATATTGTGGACGAGTCGCTTAATCCCGTCATTTCATCCAATCGCTTATATTTACTTGAATAATTGCTTATTCTCTCTAGTCCGAATAACTCATTCTACTTGATGAGGCAGAATCCGATTCGGCCCCTTAAAGCAAGCCCAACGCAGATCAGCCCAAAAGCAACAGTAAAAGGCCCATTGGCAGCCTTCGGCCTATTAGCGGCCCAGCAGCCCTCGGCCCAGTAAGCAGTCCAATAGTCCTCGGCCCATCAACAGTCCGACAATCTTCGGCCCGTCAGCGGCCCAATAGCCTTCGGCCTATTAGCGGTTCAGCGGCCCTCGGCCCAGCAGGCTCCAGCCCACTATGCGGCATCTGGCCCATCAGCAGCCCAACCCCCTTCGGCCCAGTAGCCGTATCCGGCCCACTCCGGTGGGAGGGTTAGGTACTATGGCGATTTACCAGTAAACCCAGAACATAGTCCTATATCGGCTGCCACTGTTAAGCAACCTCTATCCTCCGCTATAAATACACGGCTATTTATTACCAATGGCATGTCTTTGTGACCCCAAGGACTACAGTCCAAAAAGTATTAAAGCTACTTCTTCCTCTTCTTTGCCTTATGAATCGAATCATCTTCAGAAGCTAACTTAACCGTCGGAGGCGGTTCCTTAGGGCCGAAGCCCAGGACTCCTACTGACTGGTTTTTCTTCTTCTTATCCTCCTTCCGCAGGGGTTTCGATTTGAATCTTCGCCGACCTCTCCGAGTCGGTCTCGGCCGCCGACCTCGGATCTTCTCCCTCCGGTCTCGACACCTTTCGACGGCTGGTTCGCCACCGCTTCATCCGGAGGAGCCTCGGCCACGCCTTCCGCAGGCTGGCCCACTTCCGTCCGAGGGAGTCTCGGCTTCGCTCCCAGCGGGCCCCCTTCCGGGTACCCCTCGGCATCGGACCTTCGGCCTCGTCTCCACCCTCGCTGCGTTCCGGATCCCCGTCAGTCCTCTTCACCGATCCGATCCAGCTTCGGATCCTAACTTCGGATTCCAGCCTCGGAATCCGGTCGTGATAGCTTCGGTTACATCACGTGGCGCCGTATGTGGGAAACTAGCAAGAAGTCATGTCTCATCGTCCTGTGACCCAACGATCCGGACAAGACGAGGGAGCGACTCGGGCGACTTCAGCACCGCCGCTTCATTCCGAAGGTACTCCATCCGCTCCGCCACGGCTCAACTCTTCCTGTCATACCGGAGTCCCTCCCTCCCGGAGACAATCGGGTAGAGGAACTTCAGCAGCAAGTAGCAACGCTGGCCGCCGCCGTTACTTCTCTAGCGCTCCTGCGAGATATGGTATCCGCCATCGCCCGGTGTATGGGGTTACTGAGTCCACTCCCCCAGCAAGTGCCACCTCCTCTCTTCTGCCCCGCTCAAGACGCAAGGTTTCGGCCAACGTCCTTGCAAGTCTTCCCCGGCGAGCCCGCTACGGCGCACAGCGAGCCTTCAGCACCATCTGCCCGAGCCTACAAATACGTCAATCGGGAAGCCCTAATGATGTCCAAGGGCAAAAGTACCACCGAAGCAATATCGGCGTATGCCCCTCCAGCGGTTCATCTTCGGCCTAAATATCAAGAACCCTCACGTAAGCGATATCGGAGGGAGTGGGACCAAGACAAGCAGCGGGATCCGCAGCCATGGTACCTGCCGCTACCTGCTCCCCCTTCCCAAATACTTATGGAGGTAAAGGGTATGCTCCGGAGCGCATCAAGACCGATCCTCGCCGAAGGAATCCCCACAAGTATTGTGAATAACATCGGGATACCGGCCATGCGACTGACGAATGCCGGCACCTTCGGGAGGAGATTGATCGCCTTATCAGAGAGGGCCGATTGTCGCAATACCGGCGAGAACAGTCTCGACAGAGGCAGAACCGGGACGCCCTTGAAGCTGGAAGGCGGCGTCCACCCCCGGACAAAGAAATCTCGTCTCAGCCGAAGACATGCATCTAAGACGGCCGAAGCCGCAGGAAAGCTTCCTCCTAACTGGGAAGGACCGTCTCGTATAAGGGAAGTAATCCTACGAGGGGCTTGCCGGTTGGAAACCCTTTCGGGCCAACCTCACCCTCATATCTGGAATGTGGAGCGCCTTCGGCGCTACTCCATGTAAGTTACTTCCCCCGGAATTTAGCCGGAAAGCATGAATAAAATTCTTCTTTATATCATATCCGGAAATATTCTCTAAGTCCGTGTAAACCGTACTGGGAGTGGCTTCGGCCATGCAAACTGTATCGGGAGCGGCATGATATTCTCTAAGTCTGTGTAAACCGTATCGGGAGTGGCTTCGCCCATGCAAACCGTATCGGGAGCGGCATGATTTCCTCTAAGACCGTGTAAACTGTACCGAGAGTGGCTTCGGCCATGCAAACCGTATCGGGAGCGGCATGATTTCCTCTAAGACCGTGTAAACCGTACCGGGAGTGGCTTCGGCCATGCAAACCGTATCGGGAGCGGCATGATTTTCTCTAAGTCCGTGTAAACCGTACCGGGAGTGGCTTCGGCCATGCAAACCGTATCGGGAGCGGCATGGTATTCTCTAAGTCCGTGTAAACCGTACCGGGAGTGGCTTCGGCCATGCAAACCGTATCGGGAGCGGCATGGTATTCTCTAAGTCCGTGTAAACCGGACCGGGAGTGGCTTCGGCCATGCAAACCGTATCGGGAGCGGCATGGTATTCTCTAAGTCCGTGTAAACCGTACCGGGAGTGGCTTCGGCCATGCAAATCTTATCGGGAGCGGTATGGTATTCTCTAAGTCCGTGTAAACCGTACAGGGAGTGGCTTCGGCCATACAAACCGTATCGGGAGCGGCATGATTTCCTCTAAGACCGTGTAAACCGTACTGGGAGTGGCTTCCGCCATGCAAACCGTATTGGGAGCAACATGATTTCCTCTAAGAACGTGTAAACCGTACAAGGAGTGGCTTCAGTCATGCAAACTGTATCGGGAGCGGCATGATTTCCTCTAAGATCATCTAAACCGTACCGGGAGTGGCTTCGGCCATGCAAACCGTATCGGGACCGGCATTGTAACGAACCGCCACCTTATAATCGGGGATCCGATTACTAAATGGGTACCGAATCATTAATTTGGAACCAAACCAGGATCTAGTAAGTCTGGGAAATAAATAATAAACTAAGCTAAACATTCACATCGCATTGAATTGAAATGAAAATGTAGGAATTAAAATTATTACAATGCGACTCGATACAGCAAATAATTACATACTCCAACTGAAAAGAAATAATTAAACATACAGGCCAGAAATAAATAACAACTACATCGGGGCATACCCCGGAACAACCGCTGAAGGCGCTCAACACGCGGCCGCACACGCCGCTCTAGGTCTGCTGGGAGTCCTCACCTGAAAACCGCAGGGGTGAGTCTCAAGACAAGACTCAGTAGGGATCCTTCGATCCCCACTGCCCACGCACACACCCACAAGTGCAAGGTACGGCTAATGGTAAAGCAACGAACACATAAGTAAGTACACTACTCCTATATCTCGATATGAACCATGTGCATTCGAAATATAACATGCATAATTTTAGAATCATTCTATCAAGGAGCCAACAACTCGCGTCTCGGCTTAGTACTGACCGAACGTATCTCGGCTTAGCACTGACCGAAGGTGTCTCGGCTTAGCACTGACCGAAGGTATCTCGGCTACACAACCGAGAGTAGGAAACACCGACCACACAACCGAAGGTAGGAAACAGCGACCACACAACCGAAGGTAGGAAACACCGACCACACAACCGAAGGTAGGAAACACCGACCCGCTGAGACCAAACAGTAACCCCTCGGATAGCATGCTAGCTACTCCGGCCAAACTGGCTCAGGTGGTTACTCCTTCCCCCAGCATGAGTGACTCTCCGAATGTACCACTCCGACACCGGTACTAGCTGACCCCGGGGTTCACCAGGTGACCCTCTCTCACTAGGCGTCACCCCGCCCACGCCCCCACCGGCGCTGTGCTCACGCCCCCACCAGCACAGGGTGATAAAGCGCTACAATGTCACTCCAGGTCCACAGTAACACAAAACACCAAAACCCGGCACAGTACGATCCGGTCACATGAAAAGCCCACGATCGCACGACACACCACGCGGTGCCATCCGGTCATGAAGAATCCATCATTGTCGAGTGCACCAAAAGATGCATTAACCAACTATCTAGCAGTACGAACACGTTTTACTGGCATGAATTAGTGAGGTTCTGTCTCGAATCGCGTCGCCCCAGGCCGACGTCATTCAAGCTCCACGTATAGGTTATGTAAAACAGTCTTCGGGCCGAAGGGGTCTCGGCCAGGCGATTTCTGTCAAAGGCGTCGTGATGGCCCGACACCCTTCAAAAAGGCGTCGTCCATGCACGTCGTCTTTCAACCCGCCCGAAGGGACATCGGTCCGAAGGGATCTCGGCCCGCTATCCGAAGACAAGCCCGCCCAGGAACCCAAAATCTGCCATGGGCCCGAGGGCTCCCTTTCAACCCATAAAACCCCAAAGTTACTTAAAAACAGAGGAGAAAGAGGGGCAATACAATCCATAGGAAAATCACCTTCATAGCAAGTCCCCCATATCATCAAAAGAGCACCTAAACATGCTCATTCTTCCCCCCAAAACCAGAGATCCATAATCATGCTTGAACGGTAAAAACTTGGTTAAAACGCGATGCTATGGGAACCGTCACCCTACCGGACACTTGAACGCCTCCGAGCTTCAAGCCGTCCACCCGACTCGCCCCACGCCGCCGCCGGTACCGCCGTGGTCGTCCTTGCTCCACCGTGACGTCGGCCGCCGTCCGGAGAGTAGAACGCCGCAGTGGAGATGGAGATGGCAGTGGTAGGAGCTAGGTAGAGGATGGAGTGGAGGGAGAGGTGAAATGGTGGGAGGAAAAGAGGGAGGCGGAGGAATCGCCGCCGAGATCGCCGGAGGGGAAGGAGAGAAAGAGAGGAGAAAAAATGAGGAAAGAAGGAGGGCTCGGGGGGGTTAACCAGGCTAAACGCGTCGACCGAGGCAGACGCGGTCCAGCCGACACGTCAGGTGATGTGACAGCCGCCGGGACAAATTTCTGAAACGCGTCGACCGAGGCACGCCGTCCAGCCGACACGTCAGGGCCGCACTCTGACACGACAGTGCCGTACGCTACGCGACCCAAAGCCAGCCCACGTGGCACCCTCGAGTCGCCGATCATCCCGAGTCGGTCTCGGCCACCGACCTCGGACTCCTCTCACTGGTCTCGACGCCGAACGCCGGCTGCCTCTCGGTCCGAAGGAAATCCGGATTCGCACCGCCCGAAGGGGTCTCGGCCCTACGTCCGAAGACAAGCCAACGCCCGACCGAGCCACCCTCGGCCTCGGGCCATCGGCTTCGCCTCCGTCGCCATCCGGATCCCCGTCGGGCCTCGGCACCGATCCGACCCAGCCTCGGATCCAAACTTAAGGTTCCAGCTTCGGAATTCGGTCGCGATAGATCCAGTCTACATCACGTAGCCAGAACTACAGGGTCCGACCCCGAAAACCGGATCCGAAGGTCTCGATCCTTACAATCTCCCCCCCTTAAAAGAATTTCGCCCCCGAAATTGACTGCTATAATTAATAAGGTCAAAACAGGGATACAAGTTCACAAGGAAACTTACGAAAAGAGGTAAGGGAACTGTTCCCGCATCTCATCCTCTCGCTCCCAGGTTGCCTCACCTCCGGAGCGATACCGCCAAATCACCTTGACCAAAGGTACAATCTTGTTCCGTAGGGTCTGCTCTCTGCGATCCTCAATACGAACAGGATACTCTGGAAAGGACAGGTCCTCTGCGACTTCCAACCATGAAAAATCCAACACATGAGACGGATCCTGAACATATTTCCATAGCAAGGAAACATGGAACACATCGTGCACTCCTGCAAGACTGGGCGGCAAGGCCAGTTGATACGCGGTTTCCCCAATTCGAGCAAGAATGGGAAAAGGCCCAATATATCGCGGACTCAACTTGCCTTGCTTCCCGAATCTCATCACACCCTTGGAGGGTGAGATTCGAAGAAACACGTGGTCCCCAACCTCAAACTCCAGCGGTCTCCGTCAGACGTCAGCATAACTCTTCTGCCTACTCTGAGCTGCGGTCAACCTCTGCCGAACTGTCCTGGCAATCTCAGCACACTGCTGCACTAACTCTGGTCCCGTTATCTGCCTTTCACCGATCTCGGACCAACACATCGGAGATCGACATGGCCGCCCATACAAAGCCTCGTAAGGTGCCATGCCGATACTGGAATGGTAACTGTTGTTGTAGGTAAACTCCACGGTGGACAAATGCTGCTCCCAAGAACCTCCCCAGTCTAGGCAACATGCCCTGAGCATATCCTCCAAGGTCTGAATGGTCTTCTCCGACTGCCCGTCAGTCTCGGGATGATAGGCCGAGCTGAAGGCCAACTGAGTGCCCAATGCCTTCTGAAAGCTCTTCCAGAACCTGGAAGTGAACCTTGGGTCTCGATTTGATACAATGGACAAAGGTATCCCGTGCAAGGAGATGATCCGGTCTACAAACAACTTTGCCAGCTTGCCGACCGACCAGTCCATCCTAATGGCTAGGAAGTGTGCCGACTTGGTCAGCCGATCAACGACGACCCAGATGGCGTCTCTCCTGCTAGGGGATGTAGGCAATCCCATCACAAAGTCCATCGTTACATGCTCCCATTTCCACTCTGGAATCGGCAAGGGCTGCAGCAATCCTCTAGGTCTCTAATGCTCGGCTTTAACCTACTGACAAGTCATACATCTAGCCACATATTCAGCCACATCTTTCTTCATACCAGGCCACCAGAAGTGTCTCTTCAAACAATGATACATCTTTGTTATCCCAGGATGTACTGCATACCTCGAACGGTGCGCCTCATCAAGCACACACTTGCGCACGTCCTCCTCAGTCGGAACATAAAGTTTACCTCTGAACCTGACAGTACCGTCATCCCATAATTCCACCTCTGACCTCTGGAGAATCTGCGGTAATTCAACATCTGCCTTCTGAGCCTCAATCACAGCATGATACACGGCTGGTCTCACAGTCAAGCTGGCCAACACGGCTCTGTCATCTTCACGCGGAACCCTAAAGGAAGATTCCACCACCTGCTCGAATAATTTCCACTCTCGAACCATAAGGTATGACATGACCGTCTTCCGACTCAAGGCGTCTGCCACTACATTAGCCTTGCCCGGATGATAAGAAAGGTCAAAGTCATAATCCTTGATAAACTCCATCCACCTCCGCTGCCTCAGATTCAGGTCTCTCTGAGTGAACACATATTTCAAGCTCTTGTGATCGGTGAAAACCTAAAATTTCTCTCCATATAAGTAATGCCTCCAGATCTTAAGTGCAAACACCACGGCTGCAAGTTCCAAATCATGGGTAGGATAGTTCTCCTCATGCTTCTTCAGCTGCCAAGAAGCATAAGCAACTACCCTGCCCTGCTGCATAAGGACTGCGCCTAGACCTCGACGGGACGCATCCGAGTAAACCACAAATCCACCCGTCCCAGATAGAAGCACCAGCACTGGGGCTGACGTGAGGCGAGTTTTTAGCTCAACAAAACTCTGCTCACAATCCTCAGTCCACACAAAACGAACTCCCTTTCGAGTCAACCTCGACAAGGGGGCCGCTATAGAAGAAAACCCCTGAACAAACCGCCTGTAATAACCAGCAAGCCCCAGAAAGCTCCTGATCTCTGTCACTGAAGTCGGCCTGCTCCAATCTATCACCGCCTCTATCTTGGCCGGATCCACTGCGATGCCCTCGCCAGAAATGACATGCCCAAGGAAGTGCACCTTGTCTAGCCAGAATTCGCATTTGCTGAACTTGGCATAGAGTTGGTGCTCCCTTAGGACCTGCAACACCACCCGAAGATGGGCGGTGTGCTCTTCCTCAGAAGAAGAATAGATCAGAATATCATCAACAAATACAACCACAAACTGGTCCAGATAGGTCCTGAAGACTCTGTTCATCAAATCCATAAAGGCTGCCGGAGCATTGGTCAAGCCGAAGGGCATAACCAAAAACTCATAATGTCCATACCGAGCATTGGTCAAGCCGAAGGCCATGCGAACTGTATCGGGAGCGGCATGATTTCCTCTAAGACCTTGTAAACCGTACCGGGAGTGGCTTCGGCCATGCAAACCGTATCGGGAGCTGCATGGTATTCTCTAAGTCCGTGTAAACTGTACCGGGAGTGGCTTCGGCCATGCAAACCGTATTGGGAGCGGCATGGTATTCTCTAAGTCCGTGTAAACCGTACCGGGAGTGCCTTCGGCCATGCAAACCGTATCGGGAGCGGCATGCTATTCTCGAAGTCCGTGTAAACCATACCGGGAGTGGCTTCGACAATGCAAACCGTATCGGGAGCGGCATGGTAATCTCTAAGTCCGTGTAAACCGTACCGGGAGTGGCTTCGGCCATGCAAACCCTATCCGGAGCGGCATGCTATTCTCTAAGTCCGTGTAAACCGTACCGAGAGTGGCTTCGGCCATGCAAACCGTATCGGGAGCGGCATGGTATTCTCTAAATTCGTGTAAACCGTACCGGGAGTGGCTTCGGCCATGCAAACCGTATCGGGAGCGGCATGGTAATCTCTTAGTTCGTGTAAACCGTACCGGGATTGGCGTCGGCCATACAAACCGTATCGGGAGCGGCATGATTTCCTCTAAGTCCGTGTAAACCATACAGGGAGTGGCTTCGGCCATGCGAACTGTATCGGGAGCGGCATGATTTCCTCTAAGACCTTGTAAACCGTGCCGGGAGTGGCTTCGGCCATGCAAACCGTATCGGGAGCGGCATGGTATTCTCTAAGTCCGTGTAAACTGTACCGGGAGTGGCTTCGGCGATGCAAACCGTATTGGGAGCGGCATGGTATTCTCTAAGTCCGTGTAAACCGTACCGGCAGTGCCTTCGGCCATGTAAACTGTATCGGGAGCGGCATGCTATTCTCTAAGTCAGTGTAAACCGTACCGGGAGTGGCTTCGCCCATGCAAACCGTATAGGGAGCGGCATGGTATTCTTTAAGTTCGTGTAAACCGTACCGGGAGTGGCTTCGGCCATGCAAACCGTATCGGGAGCGGCATGGTAATCTCTAAGTCCGTGTAAACCGTATCGGGAGTGGCTTCGGCCAAGCAAACCGTATCGGGAGCGGCATGGTACTCTCTAAGTCCGTGTAAACCGTACCTGGAGTGGCTTCGTCGAAGCAAACCGTATCGGGAGCGGCATGGTATTCTCTAAGTCCGTGTAAACCGTACTGGGAGTGGCTTCGGCCACGCAAACCGTATCGGGAGCGGCATGGTATTCTCTAAGTCCGTGTAAACTGTATCGGAAGTTGCTTCGGCCATGCAAACCGTATCGGGAGCGGCATGATTTCCTCTAAGACCGTGTAAACCGTACCGGGAGTGGCTTCGGCCATGCAAACCGTATCGGGAGCGGCATGGTATTCTCTAAGTCCGTGTAAACCGTACCGGGAGTGGCTTCAGCCATGCAAACCGTATCGGGAGCGGCATGGTATTCTCTAAGTCCGTGTAAACCGTACCTGGAGTGGCTTCGTCCATGCAAACCGTATCGGGAGCGACATGGTATTCTCTAAGTCCGTATAAACCGTACCAGGAGTGGATTCGGCCATGCAAACCGTATCGGGAGCGGCATGGTATTCTCCAAGTCCGTGTAAACCGTACCGGGAGTGGCTTCGGCCATGCAAACCGTATCGGGAGCGGCATGGTATTATCTAAGTACGTGTAAACCGTACCGGGAATGGCTTCGGCCATACAAACCGTATCGGGAGCGGCATGGTATTCTCTAAGTCCGTGTAAACCGTACCGGGAGTGGCTTCGGCCATGCAAACCGTATCGGGAGCGGCATGATTTCCTCTAAGACCGTGTAAACCGTACCGGTAGTGGCTTCGGCCATGCAAACCGTATCGGGAGCGGCATGGTATTCTCTAAGTCCGTGTAAACCATACCGGGAGTGGCTTCGGCCATACAAAACGTATCGGGAGATGCATGGTATTCTCTAAGTCCGTGTAAACCGTACCGGGAGTAGCTTCGGCCATGCAAACTATATCGGGAGCGGCATGGTATTCTCTAAGTCCGTGTAAACCGTACCGGGAGTGGCTTCGGCCATACAAACCGTATCGGGAGCGGCATGATTTCCTTTAAGACCGTGTAAACCGTACCGGGAGTGGCTTTGGCCATGCAAACCGTATCGGGAGCGGCATGGTATTCTCTACGTCCGTGTAAACTGTATCGGGAGTGGCTTCGGGCATGCAAACCTTATTGGGAGCGGCATGGTATTCTCTAAGTCCTTGTAAACCGTACCGGGAGTGGCTTTGGCCATGCAAACCGTATCGGGAGCTGCATGGTATTCTCTAAGTCCGTGTAAACCGTACCGGGAGTGGCTTCGGCCATGCAAACCGTATCGGGAGCTGCATGGTATTCTCTAAGTCCCTGTAAACCGTACCGGGAGTGGCTTCGGCCATGCAAACCGTATCGGGAGCGGCATGATTTCCTATAAGACAGTGTAAACCGTACCGGCAGTGGCTTCGGCCATGCAAACCGTATCGGGAGCGGCATGGTATTCTCTAAGTCCGTGTAAACCGTACCGGGAGTGGCTTCGGCCATACAAAATGTATCGGGAGCGGCATTGTATTCTCTAAGTCCGTGTAAACCGTACCGGGAGTGGCTTCGGCCGTGCAAACCATATCGGGATCGGCATGGTATTCTCTACGTCCGTGTAAACTGTATCGGGAGTGGCTTCGGCCATGCAAACCGTATCGGGAGCGTCATGGTATTCTCTAAGTCCGTGTAAACCGTACCGGGAGTGGCTTCGTCCATGCAAACCGTATCGGGAGCGGCATGGTATTCTCTAAGTCCGTGTAAACCGTATCGGGAGTGGCTTCGGCCATGCAAACCGTATCGGGAGCGGCATGGTATTCTCTAAGTCCGTGTAAACCGTATCGGGAGTGGCTTCGGCCATACAAACCGTATCGGGAGTGGCATGGTATTATGTAAGTCCGTGTAAACCGTACCGGGAGTGGCTTCGGCCATGCAAATCGTATCGGGAGCGGCATGGTATTCTCTAAGTCCGTGTAAACCGTACCGGGAGTGGCTTCGGCCATGCAAACCGTATCGGGAGCGGTATGATTTCCTCTAAGACCGTGTAAACCGTACCGGTAGTGGCTTCGGCCATGCAAACCGTGTCGGGAGCGGCATGGTATTCTCCAAGTCCGTGTAAACCGTACCGGGAGTGGCTTCGGCCATACAAAATGTATCGGGAGCGGCATGGTATTCTCTAAGTCCGTGCAAATAGTACCGGGAGTGGCTTCGGCCGTGCAAACCATATCGGGATCGGCATGGTATTCTCTAAGTCCATGTAAACCGTACCGGGAGTGGCTTCGGCCATACAAACCGTATCGGGAGCGGCTTGGTATTCTCTAAGTCCGTGCATACCGTACCAGGAGTGGCTTCGGCCGTGCAAACCATATCGGGATCGGCATGGTATTCTCTACGTCCGTGTAAACCGTACCGGGAGTGGCTTCGGCCATACAAACCGTATCGGGAGCGGCTTGGTATTCTCTAAGTCCGTGTAAACCGTACCGGGAGTGGCTTCGGCCATGCAAACCGTATCGGGAGCGGCATGGTATTCTCTTAGTCCGTGTAAACCGTACCGGGAGTGGCTTCGGCCATGCAAACCGTATCAGGAGCGGCATGATTTCCTTTAAGACCGTGTAAACCGTACCGGGAGTGGCTTTGGCCATGCAAACCGTATCTGGAGCGGCATGATTTCCTCTAAGACCGTGTAAACCGTACCGGGAGTGGCTTCGGCCATGGAAACCGTATCGGGAGCGGCATGGTATTCTCTTAGTCCGTGCAAACTGTACCGGGAGTGGCTTCGGCCATGCAAACCGTATTGGGAGCGGCATGGTATTCTCTAAGTCCGTGTAAACTGTACCGGGAGTGCCTTCGTCCATGTAAACCGTATCGGGAGCGGCATGGTATTCTCTAAGCCCGTGTAAACCGTGCCGGGAGTGGCTTCGGCCATGCAAACTGTATCGGGAGCGGCATGGTATTCTCTAAGTTCGTGTAAACCGTACCGGGAGTGGCTTCGGCCATGCAAACCGTATCGGGAGCGGCATGGTAATCTCTAAGTCCGTGTAAACCGTACCGGGAGTGGCTTCGGCCATGCAAACCGTATCGAGAGCGGCATGGGATTCTCTAAGTCCGTGTAAACCATACCGGGAGTGGCTTCGGCCGTGCGAACTGTATCGGGAGCGGGAAGATTTCCTCTAAGACCTTGTAAACCGTACCGGGGGTGGCTTCGACCATGCAAACCGTATCGGGAGCGGCTTGATTTCCTCTAAGACAGTGTAAACCGTACCGCGAGTGGCTTCGGCCATGCAAACCGTATCGGGAGCGGTATGGTAATCTATAAGTCCGTGTAAACTGTACCGGGAGTGGCGTCAGCCATGCAAACCGTATCGGGAGCGGCATGATTTCCTCTAAGTCCGTGTAAACCATACAGGGAGTGGCTTCGGCTATGCGAACTGTATAGGGAGCGGCATGATTTCCTCTTAGACCTTGTAAACCGTACCCTGAGTGGCTTCGGCCATGCAAACCGTATCGGGAACGGCATGATTTCCTCTAAGACCGTGTAAACCGTACCGGGAGTGGCTTCGGCCATGCAAACCGTATCGGGAGAGGCATGGTATTCTCTAAGTCCGTGTAAACTGTACCGGGAGTGGCTTCGGCCATGCAAACCGTATTGGGAGCGGCATGGTATTCTCTAAGTCCGTGTAAACCGTACCGGGAGTGCCATCGGCCATGTAAACCGTATCAGGAGCGGCATGGTAATCTCTAAGTCCGTGTAAACCGTACCGGGAGTGGCGTCGGCCATGCAAACCGTATCGGGAGCAGCATGGTATTCTCTAAGTTCGTGTAAACCGTACAGGGAGTGTCTTCGGCCATGCGAACTGTATCGGGAGCGGCAAGATTTCCTCTAAGACCTTGTAAACCGTACCGGGGGTGGCTTCGACCATGCAAACCGTATCGGGAGCGGCATGATTTCCTCTAAGACAGTGTAAACCGTACCGGGAGTGGCTTCGGCCATCCAAATCGTATCGGTAGCGGTATGGTATTCTCTAAGTCCGTGTAAACTGTACCGGGAGTGGCTTCGGCCATGCAAACCGTATTGGGAGCGGCATGGTATTCTCTAAGTCCGTGTAAACCGTACTGGGAGTGCCTTCGGCCTTGTAAACCGTATCGGTGTAGGCGCGCGGAACGTCCCCCGCCGCGGCTGCGAGGCTTTGGAATCGAGGGTTCCTCTCCGTTCGTCTTAGCACTGTGGCGATTAAAAGGGGGGTTAGAATTTAAAGTGTGATCGCCAGGAGCATTACCTTACGGTCCCTGTGGTCCGCAGGATGGTGAGGTGATCGCGTTCTGAGGGAGCGGGAGGTGGTGGTTTCTCCTTCTCTTCCTCCGGCCGGCCAGAGGAGGAGCGCTCAGTAGTCTGCGCGCAGGATCTGGTAAGAGCCCCTAAAAAGAAAAGACAAACAAAGAAAAGAAATAGCCCGATTAGAACTGTGACATGTAGGATCCGTTCATGCAAACATAAAAATTAACTAAAATTAGAGGGAGACTCACCGGATGGGTGTTTGGGAGGGAAGGTGACCATATGTTATGGCCACCCACCTCCCGATTTTTGTTTGGAACCTCTGGGGGTAAATAGGGATTGCTAAGTCATTCTAGGATGTATGCATGCAGATAAGTGCTCGTGTGTGAAAAGTGAAATGATGTGTTCAAGGTAAAAAGAGAGTGAAAGAGGGAGGATGTTACGGCATGGATGGAATTTGGAAATGCAATGAAGTGAAAAAGGTGAAAAGTAAAAGAGGGTTAGGAAGACAAGCCCATTTGGAGTGACGTTCCTCCTGAAACTGCCTTCTGACTCTTTGCCCGCTTGCCAGCCTTCTCTGAGCCTTCCCTCCAAGAAGCCACCTCTTAACTCCAGAAAATCCTTAACCCCCTTGCTCGAGAGGATGTGGGGGGGTTTAAATAGGCGAAGGAAAAAGGGGAGAAAACAGAGTTCTAAATCCCCGTAAATCACCCTTCAACCAATAGGGAGTGGTCAAGGGTTGGAGGTAGTGGACGTGGCAGTCGCCGGAGTGGGGAGTGGTCGGAGTAGTGGGGGACGAGGGCGGCGAGTAGAGGAGATCATGGGGAAGACGGAGTCAAGGGGGTGGTTAAGGAGTGGACGGCCAGGTGACATGCCTTCCATTCTTGTGGTGGAAGGCGGCCCGGCTGGCCTTCGAAAGGGGTGGAAGGCGAGGGGTGGCCTTCGAAGGTGGTGGAAGGCAAGGGGTGGCCTTCGAAGGTGGTGGAAGGCAAGGGAGCTGGCCTTCCACGAAAAGATGGTGAAAAGTGAAAAAGGCGGCTAAAACGGTGGAAGGCAAGGTAGCTGGCCTTCGAAGGGGGTAGAAGGCGGGGGGTGGCCTTCGAAGGGATTGGAAGGTGGACTGGCTGGCCTTCCACGAAAAGGTGAAAAAGGGTGGCCAAAAGGGTGGAAGGCAAGGTGGGTGGCCTTCGAAGGTGGTGGAAGGCGAGGGGTGGCCTTCGAAGGGGGTGGAAGGCGGACTGGCTGGCCTTCCACGAAAAAGGTGGCTAGAGTCGGGATTTGGTTAATGGGCCTAGCTGGTAGTGGGCTGAGATGGCTGAAATGAGGGGATTTTGGTGATGAAGGGCTAATGATGGGTTGGGTTCATGACCAAAAGGGTGTTCCAAAATCGGTGTCTACAAATGCCCCTCCGGGACACCTATTTTGCAGTGGAGTGGAACGGAATGATAAATAGCTGTTCCGGAAATCGAAACTGATTTTGGACCGCCCGGAAATAAATGAGCTATATCCAAGGATGATATGCGAATGCGGCAAATGCATGAAAGCTGGCTATTTGAGTTGCAAGAGTGGTTTAAGAAAAGGGACAAAGTTCAGTACTAGAGAATCACAGTCCGTGGGACCCCCGGGTACTGGAACTGCGAGGCCTTGGCATACCAGAATATAGCGATCTGGCCCAAGGGGATCTCGAGCATGAAAGGTGTAGGAGTATGACTTGAAGAACTCTCATCACAACGGGCGCGCGGTGGCCTGGCGCATCATGGGATCACCAAGTGAGAGACTCTCAAGCACACTTGCTGAAAAAAGGAGAAAGGGATCTTGCAATTCAAAAGGCTAACAGACGTACAACTGCCAGAATCACAGATCAGCGATGGGTTAAGCAGTGTGATGAATCATGGTCATTGCCCCTAGGGCGAGGATGAATGCTTATGCAAATGCATGCTGGGTTTAAAATTTAAAATAAATTCCTAATGCAAACAGGAGGGATTTATTGGCCAATCGAATAACTTGGAGAATATAGACTCCTCATTGTTTTGTTTAAAGAGGAACTCAGAGTCTATACGCCCAAAGTTATTAGCCTCCTGTGTCTTCAATCCTACTTGCTTCGGATTCCCTGTAGCTGTAAGAACGCACATCAGTAAATGTAAATAATCAATGATCCACAATATCTTAATGTCGAGCTGCAAGGAAACGAGGGACAAAGGTCCCTGTCGAGTCGAAGCCAGCACGGAAGATATGGCCATTCTCAAAGTAGAATGCCAATCCGGCTATTTTTGGCTTCGACTCGACAGCAAAAGCATCCACCTTTTGGACAGAATCCTTTTCCTGTATGCACAAAATGAAGGGGAAACATTTAGTAGTATCTGTTTTCGGCCCCTTGCCCAAAAGAGCAACTACCTTTTCCCTAGCCTTCGCATAGGGTCAAGGGGCCGTGTTACTAACCAGACAAAAGGAAGAATATTGAAACTGATGCAAGAAGTAAATATGCAAATGCTGGTGGATATTAACAAGTGAGGTGTGTGATGAATGAAAACATGTTTTTTTTGTCCGACCACCTTGTGACTGCCCAGACTTAGGCTGGTTGAATGATAAAAGGGAAATGCACACTCAACTTCCCAGGTATCCTAAGCTCACATCTAGATTGATTTGGGCCTCTAGACTCCTCAAACTAACCTTGACCGGTTAAGACTCATACTGATGACAATACCATCATGCCATGCTTAGGCTCCCAGCTGCTTCCAACCACCAAGTTTGCCCAAAAAGCTTTCGAGGTAAATGATTTGCCCGACCCGGGTCTCTTTCCTCACAATCTAGAAGGTATATGATGGAACACCTTGGAACCCTAACGGTCAACCGCGCGACGCTGACCCGGAATCAGACGTCGTCGCACCGATTGGTGACGCGCATGCATTGACCTAAGCCCGAAGTTGTAAGGGTACACATTGAGATTATGGTTAAGAAATTAGTTCACCAGAAACATCGACGTTACTCTTCACCCATTTTAGACTCCTGTGATCATGTGAGCATGTGACGATTTTTGAAAACGAACCATTTTAAAATGATGTTCAGTCTTTAGATAGCTATCTCGTGCTGAACCTTGGGGGAGAAAAAGTGAAGAAATTGTGGAGATAAACCTCAAAGGAGGATTGACAAAACCGTTAAAAGGACAAGCTGTGACAAAACAGACTCCTTTTGACCTCCTAGATGCCCCAATTTTGACTTTTCAGGCCTTTATTGGATTTCTTGGCCAGGCACGGTCACGACCAGGCTTTTTTCATGATTGCTTGAACCCCTTTTCTTTTTTGTATTTCTTTTCCGCTCTTGACATTTATTGGGGTTATTTGATATTCCGCCTGCGGGGACACTGCCCTCTTCACGTGCTCTGGTCCTTTACATTTCATTTCTGGGCCCTTTTTTGTTGAGGGGTTACATCTATCGGGTTTTTTGAGGAACCGCAGTTTGCTGAGCTCGACCGTTTAAGGGCGTCAACTGTCCTGATCGGTCGAGAGACGAAGAGCAAAGGTTGCATTTGACAGTGCACTAAAGACTTGGAGCTCATTTTAAACAGGTTCTCTTTGAAAAACGTGTAGGTGTGTGCATCTCATGATGAGCATAGGGATCCCGTATGAAAGTAAAGTAGACACGTCCAAGGTTGTGGTGGACCAAAATCTTAGCCAAACCGCAATGTCATCCCAACCTATCATGCAACTAGACCTAGACAGGGGGTTACGTGGCAGTCACAAGACAATTGGATTTTGTGTCTTTTCTGATTTTTTTTGTCATTTCCATTAAAGTATGTACATATTTACAAATATTTTTTATGCTTTTTGGATATTCGATTTTTTTGGGAGATTTTGAAATTTTTGATTTTTTTGTATTTTGAGGGTAAAACTTCTTCAAATAAACTCCTATCCAAAGGAAAGCTTTTCAACAATTTTCAAATATTTACACTTATTTGCTAACTAAAAATGAAAGAACTTACCTACCTCTACAACTTGTGGATAAAGAGGAAGCTATCCAATCCCCAAGCGATTATGCACAAGACTCAGAGGGTGAGTCAGACATGTTGCAAAGGTGGGTCCTTGAGACACAGACCCAATGATGGTAGAATTGCCCCAGGAGTGTGCTACGACCGGTGATAAAAGCCTGAGAAGGGCAGGTGTGTGAAATAGCAAGGGAGTGAGGGCGGTGGATACCTGTTCATCCCTCACTAAGGAGGCTCCTTCTTGTTGAGTGGTTGGTTCATAAAACAGCAACTGTATACCGAAATCTTCTGCATCTTCCCTCTGAATTTCATTGATTGCTTCCTTCAACTCATCCTCAAGATAGTGTATCTTGAGTACCTCTTGATTTTCCTTCACAAGGTGATCCAAGAGACTCCATTTTCTTGATCCTTCAGTTGATTTGGTTAGTATGTAACCCAATTTGAATCCCCCAATGGTCGGCTTTTCAAAGATAGGTTCTTGAATTCCCTGCTCTTCTTTGTCTAACCCAGATCCAGAACTATACCCCATTTTGTTCATAAGCTGCCAACCTATGCTAGGCTGGGGCTTGGCCTGAGAGTCAACCAATGAAAGGATGGGCTCTGCCCCTTTTCCAGGAGTGATCATGGATGGAATTTGTTCAGTCGAGAGTGGTCCCAAAGACTCAAGACAGGGAGTACGCTTGACAATCTTCCCAGTGTATGGGAATTTATAGCACTGATGATTAGTGGAGGGCACTCCCAGGGTCTGGTCCATCCAAGGCCTTCCCAGAAAGGCGTTGTCTATGCGCTTGACATCAAGGATGTAGAATTTAAAGATCATGGCCACTGGGCCAATTTCCATTTTCCCATTAGCTGGTCTTTGAGAATTATCACAGGTTGAGACCATCATGGAAGTAGACCCAATCTTTTCTGGATCAATCCCTACTTTCTTGGGGGTCTTGAGAGGACAGACATTGATTGATGCCCCAGTATCCAATAGGATGGAGTCCAATGAGTGACCCTTGAGTGTTGGGGTCAAGCATGAGGGAAGGGATTGGCGTTCAGGGAGAGTTAGATTCTTATCTGTGAAGGATATTGTAGGTGTCCGGGTGACTGAGAGAATGACATTTGTGAGCCCCCTGATAGGAAGATCTTCATTGAGTGTAATTCGTTGGAGGAACTTGAACAATGTCTCCTTGTGTGTAGGAGATCTCCCAATCAACTCTAGGACTGGCATCTTGGTGGGAGTTTTCCCTAGATGTTGTAGGATGTCATACTTAGACAGATCTAAATCCTCTTGAGAGTCCAAGGGTTGACTTGTTGGGGGAATGATGCGATTTCCCAATGTAACACCAATCGGACTGGGGTCCATTGCCTGATTTGACTTTAGTGGTTGGACTGGTGGTGGATTTATTAGGCATAATTGGGTTACCGGACCTGGCTTTGGTGTTGGACACAAGATGGATGGAGGAGGTTCTCTGATTGAAATTGAAGGAACTTGGACCAGAGTGACTGGGTTGATGGCTGTTGGTTGTTCCCTAGGTCGTATCAAGACCAAAGGTTTGTCTTGGATGATAGTGGAGACTCCTTGCAACGGCTCTCTAGGCTTGGTCGTCCTAGTAGGGCACTCACGCCATATCCCAACCTCTTCATACTCCCAGTATTGTCCTCTATGATCGACATTTGGTTCCAAATTTTTGACAAGGGTGCTCACCCTTTCTAGAGAGCTAAATGGATCTTGGGCCACCTGATAAGAGGGCGGAGGGCCCTTGACTTCCAAGGTTTCAGCAGCCTCTTTCATGTGCCCCCAATTGATCTTGGCACTGGAGAGAGGGGGAACTGCTGAATATAGTTTCTGATTGGATTGGTTGTCTGATCTGGACATAGGACTGGGTAACCTAAAGGGCTGCCCCAAGGCACTCACCTGTTCATTGATTGTCACTCCCTCTATTGGTGGAATCCTCTTACTTCTGTTTTGATTTTCAAAAAAGGATGGCAAAGTGGAACTCCAGATCTGAGATTGAACTACCCGAGCTCGATTATAAAGTTGTGCGAATGTGTGAAATTCGCTCAGCATGAGAATAGACCGAAGCTGCGGGGTAGCGTTGTTGACCAACATGGTGATAGCTTGAGATTCGGGGATTTCCACTTCTGCCCTAGAGGCCATTGCCCTCCACCTATTGGCAAAATACGTGAACTCCTCTTCAGGCTTCATCTTCTCCATCACAAGATCAAACAAGGTGGGAGGCATGGTTGTCATATAACTAAACTGAGTGATGAATTTTTCGGAGACCATATCAAAATTGATTAGGTCTGTGGCGGGCAAGGAAGAAAACCATCTTAAGGCCTCACCTTCTAAGGATTTCTGGAACAGATGGACAAGGAGGACTCTGTCGTAGAGCCATTGATGGGAATCCATGAGGAAACTTGACAGGTGATCATGAGGGTCAGAGGTGCCATCATATTTCCTGTATTTGGGGGCTTTGAATCCTGGCGGAAAGTAGGCCGGAGGGAGCTTACAATAGCTTGAGAGAGAGTGCGGTTGTTTCAGGGTAAGTTTCTCGGCCATGAACTTACGCACATAGGTTTCAACCTCACTTTTGTGAATGAATTCTTTCTGCTCGGGAGGAGGTGTAGTTGGAGAGACTGGAATCGGCATGACAGGTGGAGTAACTGGAGTAGGGGTTGGCTGGTTGATGCGGGTCTGAGCTCTGTTGGAAGATCCTTGGAGATGAGTTCTCCGAGGAGTGGCCTCTTGAGTTTTGCCACAGGAGGCCCACTGGATGAGTTGATCAGGGGTGTACCGTGCTAACACGGCGGTAAGTTCCGGATCCTCCCTCGGGTTTTGGAAGTTTATGTTGGGGATTACAGGGTCACTTTCTGAAGAGGAAGATTCATCCAAGTATCTTGCCTTAAGTTCCTTTCTAGGTGTTTGGAACATGCCCACAAATGTTGGTTGTGGATCCTCTTCAATCTCAAATAGAGGGTTGTGTCTGACATTGTTACCAAACTCATACATGTCATCATACATAGTGTTAACATTCATTTGGTTCATTATGAAATACAAATCCTAAGAGATTTTATATTTCACTTGGAAGGTTAACTGTGTATTATGAGAGTCGGTTTCTAACAAAGCAAGTTCAAACCCTTAACGATCCTGGAATTTTTCTTTCAAAACATGTTCCACCAAGGTTTAATTAAGTGTCTTTAAATTTGAAACAGTTCATTAATTTGTCACACAAACCCAAGGTTTCTACAGGGTGGTTTCAGGTACAACCTGCTCGGCGGCCAAGTGGGAATCCCTGGCTCGCGGAGACTGACGGAGGTTCCCAACAGAATAGGACTAGTCACACCCGAGTGGGAATCCTCAGATGGAGAGTCAAACTCTGTGGGAGAGGTAACTAGAAGTGTGATGCCGGCTCTTCCTTAAAAACCCCTGCGGATAGCACCCTTGAACCAACCCACAATCCAGCAGACAAAAAAGAAAAGAAAAGACAAGAGAACAGTAAACAAAAAAGGCAAACTGGAATGCAACAATTTAATCAGAAATATAAAAAAAAAATCAGGCCAGCCGGCGCCTGGATGGCAGGCTACTTGGCCGTCCTAAAGCCTGGACGGCCAGGCTGTCAGCAGTCCAGCCTGGACGGCCAGGCGCATGGCCGTCCTGGGCTCTGGACGGCCAGGTGCTTGGCCGTCCGGGCTGGGCTGGACGGCCAGGCACTTGGCCGTCCGGTCCACTGGACGGCCAGGTACGTGGCCGTCCGGGCTGGGCTGGACGGCCAGGCGCTTGGCCGTCCGGTCCACTGGACGGCCAGGTACTTGGCCGTCCGGTCTGGGCGGCCAAGCGCTTGGCCGTTCAGGACTCTGGGCGGCCAAGTGCTTGGCCGTCCACTGGAGGGGCTCTTTTTAAGCTGTCTTACCTGCGCGGCGAGCAAGAGAGTGTCCCACCGTGATCGCCAAAGGGCTGTAGGCGCGCGGAACGTCCCCCGCCGCGGCTGCGAGGCTTTAGAATCGAGGGTTCCTCTCCGTTCGTCTTAGCACTGTGGCGATTAAAAGGGGGGTTAGAATTTAAAGTGTGATCGCCAGGAGCATTACCTTACGGTCCCTGTGCTCCGCAGGATGGTGAGGTGATCGCGTTCTGAGGGAGCGGGAGATGGTGGTTTCTCCTTCTCTTCCTCCGGCCGGCCAGAGGAGGAGAGCTCGGTAGTCTGCGCGCAGGATCTGGTAAGAGCCCCTGAAAAGAAAAGACAAACAAAGAAAAGAAATACCCCGATTAGAACTGTGACATGTAGGATCCGTTCATGCAAACATAAAAATTAACTAAAATTAGAGGGAGACCTACCGGATGGGTGTTTGGGAGGGAAGGTGACCATATGTTATGGCCACCCACCTCCCGATTTTTGTTTGGAACCTTTGGGGGTAAATAGGGATTGCTAAGTCATTCTAGGATGTATGCATGCAGATAAGTGCTCGTGTGTGAAAAGTGAAATGATGTGTTCAAGGTAAAAAGAGAGTGAAAGATGGAGGATGTTACGGCATGGATGGAATTTGAAAATGCAATGAAGTGAAAAAGGTGAAAAGTAAAAGAGGGTTAGGAAGACAAGCCCATTTGGAGTGACGTTCCTCCTGAAACTACCTTCTGACTCTTTGCCCGCTTGCCAGCCTTCTCTGAGCCTTCCCTCCAAGAAGCCACCTCTTAACTCCAGAAAATCCTTAACCCCCTTGCTCGAGAGGATGTGGGGGGGTTTAAATAGGCGAAGGAAAAAGGGGAGAAAACAGAGGTCTAAATCCCCGTAAGTCACCCTTCAACCAATAGGGAGTGGTCAAGGGTTGGAGGTAGTGGACGCGGCAGTCGCCGGAGTGGAGAGTGGTCGGAGTAGTGGGGGACGAGGGCGGCGAGTAGAGGAGATCATGGGGAAGACGGAGTCAAGGGGGTGGTTAAGGAGTGGACGGCCAGGTGACATGCCTTCCATTCTTGTGGTGGAAGGCGGCCTGGCTGGCCTTCGAAAGGGGTGGAAGGCGAGGGGTGGCCTTCGAAGGTGGTGGAAGGCAAGGGAGCTGGCCTTCCACGAAAAGATGGTGAAAAGTGAAAAAGGCGGCTAAAACGGTGGAAGGCAAGGTAGCTGGCCTTCGAAGGGGGTAGAAGGCGGGGGGTGGCCTTCGAAGGGATTGGAAGGCAGACTGGCTGGCCTTCCACGAAAAGGTGAAAAAGGGTGGCCAAAAGGGTGGAAGGCAAGGTGGGTGGCCTTCGAAGGTGGTGGAAGGCGAGGGGTGGCCTTCGAAGGGGGTGGAAGGCGGACTGGCTGGCCTTCCACGAAAAAGGTGGCTAGAGTCGGGATTTGGTTAATGGGCCTAGCTGGTAGTGGGCTGAGATGGCTGAAATGAGGGGATTTTGGTGATGAAGGGCTAATGATGGGTTGGGTTCATGACCAAAAGGGTGGTCCAAAATCGGTGTTTACAATCGGGAGCGGCATGGTATTCTCTAAGTCCGTGTAAACCGTACCGGGAGTGGCTTCGGCCATGCAAACCGTATCGGGAGCGGCTTGGTATTCTCTAAGTTCGTGTAAACCGTACCGGGAGTGGCTTCGGCCATGCAAACCGTATCGCGAGCGGCATGGTAATCTCTAAGTCCATGTAAATCGTACCGGGAGTGGCGTCGGCCCTGCAAACCGTATCGGGAGCGGCATGGTAATCTCTAAGTCCGTGTAAACTGTACCAGGAGTGGCTTCGGTCATGCAAACCGTATCGGGAGCGGCATGGTATTCTCTAAGTCCGTGTAAACCGTACCGGGAGTGGCTTCGGCCATGCAAACCGTATCGGGAGCGGCATGATTTCCGCTAAGACCGTGTAAACCGTACCGGGAGTGGCTTCGGCCCTGCAAACAGTATCGGGAGAGGCATGGTATTCTCTAAGTCCGTGTAAAGTGTACCGGGAGTGGCTTCGGCCATGCAAACCGTATTGGGAGCGGCATGGTATTCTCTAAGTCCGTGTAAACCGTACCGGGAGTGCCTTCGGCCATGTAAACCGTATCGGGAGCGGCATGGTATTCTCTAAGTCCGTGTAAACCGTACCGAGAGTGGCTTCGGCCATGAAAACCGTATCGGGAGCGGCATGGTATTCTCTAAGTTCGTGTAAACCGTACCGGGAGTGGCTTCGGCCATGCAAACCGTATGGGGAGCGGCATGGTAATCCCTAAGTCCGTGTAAACCGTACCGGGAGTGGCGTCGGCCATGCAAACCGTATCGGGAGCGGCATGATTTCCTCTAAGACCGTGTAAACCGTACAAGGAGTGGCTTCGGCCATGCAAACTGTATCGGGAGCGGCATGATTTCCTCTAAGACCGTGTAAACCGTACGGGGAGTGGCTTCGGCCATGCAAACCGTATCGGGAGCGGCATGATTTCCTCTAAGGCCGTGTAAACCGTACTGGGAGTGGCTTCGGCCATGTAAACCGTATCGGGAGCAGCCTGATTTTCTCTAAGTCCGTGGAAACCGTACCGGGAGTGGCTTCGGCCATGCAAACCCTATTGGGAGCAGCATGGTATTCTCTAAGTCCGTGTAAACCGTACCGGGAGTGGCTTCGGCCATGCAAACCATATCGGAAGCGGCATGGTACTCTCTAAGTCCGTGTAAACCGTACAGGGAGTGGCTTCGGCCATACAAACCGTATCGGGAGCGGCTTGGTATTCTCCAAGTCCGTTTAAACCGTACCGGGAGTGGCTTCGGCCATGCAAACCGTACCGGGAGCGAATTGATTTCCTCTAAGACCGTGTAAACCGTACCGGGAGTGGCTTCGGCTATGCAAACCGTATCGGGAGCGGCATGGTATTCTCAAAGTCAGTGTAAACCGTACCGGGAGTGGCTTCGGCCATGCAAACCGTATCGGGAGCGGCATGATTTCCTTTAAGACCGTGTAAACCGTACCGGGAGTGGCTTCGGCCATGCAAACCGTATGGGGAGCGGCATGGTAATCCCTAAGTCCGTGTAAACCGTACCGGGAGTGGCGTCGGCCATGCAAACCGTATCGGGAGCGGCATGATTTCCTCTAAGACCGTGTAAACCGTACAAGGAGTGGCTTCGGCCATGCAAACTGTATCGGGAGCGGCATGATTTCCTCTAAGACCGTGTAAACCGTACGGGGAGTGGCTTCGGCCATGCAAACCGTATCGGGAGCGGCATGATTTCCTCTAAGGCCGTGTAAACCGTACTGGGAGTGGCTTCGGCCATGTAAACCGTATCGGGAGCAGCCTGATTTTCTCTAAGTCCGTGGAAACCGTACCGGGAGTGGCTTCGGCCATGCAAACCCTATTGGGAGCAGCATGGTATTCTCTAAGTCCGTGCAAACCGTACCGGGAGTGGCTTCGGCCATGCAAACCATATCGGAAGCGGCATGGTACTCTCTAAGTCCGTGTAAACCGTACAGGGAGTGGCTTCGGCCATACAAACCGTATCGGGAGCGGCTTGGTATTCTCCAAGTCCGTGTAAACCGTACCGGGAGTGGCTTCGGCCATGCAAACCGTACCGGGAGCGAATTGATTTCCTCTAAGACCGTGTAAACCGTACCGGGAGTGGCTTCGGCCATGCAAACCGTATCGGGAGGGGCATGGTATTCTCAAAGTCCGTGTAAACCGTACCGGGAGTGGCTTCGGCCATGCAAACCGTATCGGGAGCGGCATGATTTCCTTTAAGACCGTGTAAACCGTACCGGGAGTGGCTTCGGCCATGCAAACCGTATCGGGAGCGGCATGGCATTCTCTAAGTCCGTGTAAACTGTACCGGGAGTGGCTTCGGCCATGCAAACCTTATTGGGAGCGGCATGGTATTCTCTAAGTCCGTGTAAACCGTACCGGGAGTGCCTTCGGCCATGTAAACCGTATCGGGAGCGGCATGGTATTCTCTAAGTACGTGTAAACCGTACCGGAAGTGGCTTCGACCATGAAAACCGTATCGGGAGCGGCATGGTATTCTCTAAGTTCGTGTAAACCGTACCGGGAGTGGCTTCGGCCATGCAAACCGTATGGGGAGCGGCATGGTAATCTCTAAGTCCGTGTAAACCGTACCAGGAGTGGCGTCGGCCATGCAAACCGTATCGGGAGCGGCATGATTTCCTCTAAGACCGTGTAAACTGTACAAGGAGTGGCTTCGGCCATGCAAACTGTATCGAGAGCGGCATGATTTCCTCTAAGACCGTGTAAACCGTACCGGGAGTGGCTTCGGCCATGCAAACCGTATCGGGAGTGGCATGGTATTCTCTAAGTCCGTGTAAACTGTACCGGGAGTGGCTTCGGCCATGCAAACCGTATCGGGAGCGGCATTGTATTCTCTAAGTCCGTGTAAACCGTACCGGGAGTGGCTTCGGCCATGCAAACCGTATCGGGAGCGGCATGGTATTCTCTAAGTTCGTGTAAACCGTACCGGGATTGGCTTCGGCCATGCAAACCGTATCGGGAGCGGCATGATTTCCTCTAAGACCGTGTAAACCGTACCGGGAGTGGCTTCGGCCATGCAAACCGTATCGGGAGCGGCATGGTATTCTCTAAGTCCGTGTAAACTGTACCGGGAGTGGCTTCAGCCATGCAAACCGTATTTGGAGCGGCATGGTATTCTCTAAGTCCGTGTAAACCGTACCGGGAGTGCCTTCGGCCATGTAAACCGTATCGGGAGTGGCATGCTTTTCTCTAAGTCCGTATAAACCGTACCGGGAGTGGCTTCGGCCATGCAAACCGTATCGGGAGCGACATGGTATTCTCTAAGTTCGTGTAAACCGTACCGGGAGTGGCTTCGGCCATGCAAACCGTATCGGGAGCGGCATGGTAATCTCTAAGTCCGTGTAAACCGTACCGGGAGTGCCGTCGGCCATGCAAACCGTATCGGGAGCGGCATGATTTCCTCTAAGACCGTATAAACCGTATAAGGAGTGGCTTCGGCCATGCAAACTGTATCGGGAGCTATAGGTCCTTAAAATGACAGTGTGATTAATATGAAAAATCTACGTTGTTTAGTGCAAAATAAACCTATTAAAAACAGTAACTAGGTGAAGTGATCGCCAGAAACTTTTGACTTAAAAGTTTCGAAAGAAGGTTTTGATCGCCTACCTATTTAAACGCGGAAGATATTGAGTCCTTGATTCCCCTCCTTCAGCCGGCTGAAGAAAGAGAGCCCTTCTTTTGTTCTTTGTTCTTTGTTCTTTGGATCGTCCCGAGATTCTTGTGACTTTACTTGATTTCCTCCTTTTGTTTCTCTCGTTTGTTGAGTGCAGCAGAAATAGAAAGAAAAGAAATAAAAAAAAACAATGATGAGAACTTTAAGCAAAAATAGTATCTATTCTAATCATGGTGTTAAACATGCAATTAAACAACAAACTTACTTGTTTAATGACTTTTGAAACCCCTTAATCAAATAGGTTTTGAAAAGAATGATGTTGTGGTGTGTATTGCATGGAGTGATGATGAAGAATGCAAGATTAATGAAGATGTAAAATGAAAATGCAGAAATGAAACACTTATGCCGACTGGATGAAGCCTTGAATTGGATGAAGAATAGACGCCGACTTCTGGAAACAGCAGCGCTTCGGCGTTCCGACGTTGCTACTTCGATCTTCAACTCGCTATTGCTCAATTCACTCAAGATTACGCTTAACTTTTTTAACTCAATATGTAAGGTATTTATAGGCTTCTTCTGCGTGTGCGGATTAACATAGAAAAATTTAAGATTTATCCATCTTAACCAATAAATAAATACAGATTAATTCATCTTTATCTGTAATTATCTAAAACGCGTCGACATTGGATGACGCCTTTCAGATTAATTTAGATAAGGATAAACATCCGGAAAACTTATCTTTATCTGTATTAGCTAAAACGCGTCTACCTGTATAGACGTCTTTTACACTAATTAAGATGAGGATAAACATCCGGAAGAGAAATTGAAATAGCTTAGGAAACCTAAAACGCGTCAACTGTTACAGACGCCGTTTAGCTAATTAATCAATTGATTTAAAATTCAAATTTAAACGTTAAAATAAGAATAAACTCTAAATGGCGTCCATACAGGTCGACGTCTTTTAGACCTCTTCATATTTTAACTGAAATTTGAGTTAAAATCAACTTAATTGATTAACTTAAACATGTCTGTTCGACCCGACAGTCAAAAAGATCAACAAAAATTAATCAATGATTAAATATCAGACCATTCTGAGGCATTATTATATGATATGAAATTTACTCGAAATGATGTCAAAATTAGCGTGTCTACAGCTGCCTCACCTTGGCATCGTCTTTGCAAGGGAGTGAAATCAATTGGAATGTACTGAAAAGGTGATGCCAAGGTGTGATGAGACACGCTCTTAACATCACATGATTGGAATTTTTCTCGAAATCATCAATGAAGATAACTCAAAGAGATCAATGGAATCAATCCTGTCTGGATGAGGTAGACAAGGAAATAAAATAAGGTCGATCAACTTCCTCGGAGTGGGAAGTACCCCAGGTCATAGACACTGTAGGTTTCATCATGGGGAGTGTTTGCCAGCCAATGTGGACGTGCTGCAGCCATGATGGATCTTAAAAGAAAAACAAGAAATATTGGATAAAGAATCCAATCAAGGATAGAATTCTAATGATATCTTCAAGTGAACCTCAAAGATAATCAAGATACTCAATTCAGAATGGAATATTTCATATCATGTTTGAAATTATTTTATTAATGGTCTGAAACTTAATCAATAATTAATTTTTATCACAATGATTTCAAAGTCTTATATGATGCATGCTGGGCTAAAAGAAAAATATAAAGTCAAATAAAATATAAATTAATCAAGGATAATATTGTTAAATTGTCATTAATGAGTTAAGACACCAATTCTTGTAATTCAGTGCTAAGCCGAAGCTCGTTTATCCACGCATCGTTTCACAAAAAATGGAACCATCGTCCTTACTAATCAACAATCCAACGGCCTATCCGTGCGATTAAGAATTCTCTGGAATTATCACTGTTTTTTTTTTTTTTTTTTTTTTCGAGGGGAACTCAAATTCCAGTTTCATCAAAACCACAAGGTCCTTGATATGCTCTAATAAATATTTAACATATAATAATGCAAATGATTTACATGAAAGAGTACAAGGGTAGAAATAACCGTCTTTTTAGCTACGGTTGAGACTTCATAAACTCCCACAGTGGGATCTTCTTGATATTTTGAGTTTTACTCAAGTTTTCTTGAATTTCCTGCAATCAAAATCATTAATAATTCCAAATAAATATTCAATTTAAGTATCAAAAACCACAGAATTTCAGGTAAATCACAGAATTATTGAAACGCGTCGTGTCGTGAAGACGCCATTCAGTGTTGAAACGCAGCAGTGCTCCTAGACGCCTTTTACTCACAGAAACAGGTTTCTGGCTGTTCCCTACTTGGATTCCAACTCTACCAATGCCTTGTGTCCTGTATACAACTTGAACAAACATGTTAAGTATCTGTTTAGGCTTAGCCCCTTGCCTGGTTAAGTAACCGACTACTTGATCCTATCCTTGATAGAAGAGTCAAGGGGCATAGCCTTTATTAACAAAGGTAATGAGAATAATCAAACTTAAGCAAAAATGCAACATGTAAGCAGACAGATGCTTACTGAAAATAAAAGGAATGAAACATACTGAGTGCAACAAGCAAATGCTAATTGAGATATTTTTGTTGTTTCGAAATATTCAGTTTTGTTTGGGTTTTGAAATATATGCTTTTTTTTTTAATTTTGACATATGTATTTTTTTTGAATTTTTGACATATGTTTTTTTTTTGGAATTTTTGACATATGCATTTTTTTTGGATATGTATTTTTTTTTTGATTTTTGACATATGTATTTTTTTTGGATTTTTGACTAAAAGATCAGCATGGTACTTAGATCAAAAGATCATATTCATTTATTAACTTAATTCCCAAATTGTTCTTTAACAACTTAACTTAAACCCATCGTGTTTGAATTTGTGTTTCCATTCGTGATCCCATTTGATTATTTAATCCTTAGTCAATCTAAGTCATTCCTTAAGTTTGGAGTACATCTCTTTAGAAGGAAAAGAAGAATAAGTTTAGAAAGCCCATGAGAAGGTTCTGGAGACTTAAAAAGATGTTCCTTTCCTACCCTAATATCCATTGGGGTTCGGTCATTTCATTCCGGGGTATTTATCGACCTTGCGTTCCCTTCCGTTTCATTCCATAGCCTTGATGTAACGTTTGTAACGTGATGGCCTTTTGATTTGACATTTGGATTTTGCCCTTTTGCTTTTGTTTTTCTATTCTTTTCTTTAGGACGGATCTCCCCCATTTTTTTATGACGGCCTCCTACTAAGATGGCAGGTATTCTTGGTAGTCTATTCTAAGTCTCGTTCCGACATCATGGGCCGAGTATAAAACAGAATTTTTGCTTTAAAATGAATGATTTGTACTTTACCCTTTCGGTCAAGCTTCGGTATTCTTTAGGACTTGGCATCTCTTGTTACTCACGAATCAAACATGTCAGTGTGTGTAGTAATGTATTTGAAGTTAAGTTATCCAAACTAACAAAGAAATTTGAGTTTATAAACTTTCTGATTCCACTGGTCTTTGTACCATACTGATCGACTCCTTAACCTAAGGGTAGTATTTCTTAAGATGTAAGCCATTCCAGAGATGATTTAGCTCTTCTCCTTCTGTATTAACGAGACGATAAGCATTACTAGGAAAAGCGTGCGATACAACATAAGGTCCCTTCCAGTTGGGTTGGAGCTTAGAACGCGGACCACCAGGTTTTACAAAAATCCTTTTGAAGACCATTTCACCGACTTTGAACTTACGTTCAATGACTTTCTTTTGATAAAAACGTGCTAGTCTATTTTGATAAACTGTTGCATGATTAGCAGCTGACCATCTTTTCTCATCTAAAAGTTCCAATTGAGCAAGGAGGTCTGAACGATGTTCATCAATGGAAAATTCTTTATTCAATTGTACTCTTAATGACGGTATAAGGATCTCATATGGAACTACCGCCTCCATTCCAAATGTTAAGGAATAAGGAGTTTGCCCAGTGGGCGTGCGGATTGAAGTTCGGTAGGCCCATAGAGCCTCAACCAATTTTTCTGGCCAATCTGCAAATTTATTAGATTTGTACGTCTTTTTGATAATTTTTATCAAAGTCTTATTTGTTGCCTCTGCTTGGCCATTGCCTTGCGGATAATAAGGAGACGAATGATGCAATGCAATTTTGTACCTGTTGCAGAGGTCCTTCAATTCTTGTGACACGAACTGCGGTCCGTTGTTGGTTACGATGGTGCTTGGAATTCCAAATCGGGTGATGATGTTCTTCATGATGAACTTGCAGACGGTTGATGCTTTGATCTCCACGTATGCTTTAGCTTCTGCCCACTTGGTGAAGTATTCCGTTGCCGTGAGAATGAAAGATTTTTGCTTGATGCCGGAATCTGGATTATTAAGGGGTCCAATAATGTCGAAAGCCCACATGGAGAAAGACCATGGGGAAAAAACAAGATGGAGTGAAGATGCAGGAGAATGAATTTTGTCGGCGTGAAGTTGACACTTAGCACACCTACGGACATATCCTACGCAGTCTTCTTCCATGGTTGGCCAATAAAATCCTTGTCTAAGGATCTTCTTTGCTAGCATCTGTCCATTGACATGGCCACCACAAACTCCACTATGAGCTCCTTCCATAACCTTCCAAAGCTCATCTTCGTCTAGACATCTTAGAAGAACTCCATCAAAACCTCTCTTGTACAGTGCTCCTCCAACTAGGGTGTATCGTTGAGCAATTCTCCTGATAGCTCTCTTCTCCTCAGTTGTAGCTTCCTCAGGATACGATTGATCTTTACAATATTTGGCAATTTCATAATACCATGGCTTCTGTTCATCATCCATCTCTTCTAACAGCTCCATCAACATAATTTCTCTCTTTTCAATGATATCTCCGTCTCTGACTTTCTTCAGCAACTTCTCCTTAGTTCTAAGAAATGAAGGGTCTTTCACGGCAGGTGAAAGACGTCTATGAACTATGATTGAATCGGATTGCTTGCTGATTGGAAAATTGAGAGATGAGGCCAATGAAGCTAGAGCGTCAGCTAAGATGTTCTGATTCCTAGGGACATAGACAAAGATCAATTTCGTGAAAAGTTTTGAGTAAGCAGAAGTAAGTTCTTGATAAGGCTTAAGTTTGGGATCAAGAGTTCGATACTTGGTCAGCACTTGGCGAAGAATTAGTTGGCTATCACCCACAATCCTGAGTTTAGTGACACCATGGAAATGAGAAGCCTCGAGGCCAGCAAGAAGTGCCTCGTATTCAGCTATATTGTTAGTGACTGGAAAATCAAGCTGAAGGGCTTGTGGAATGGTGACACCTTCAGGTGATAACAGAACGATACCGATCCCCTTTCCATGAGAATTCAGAGCTCCGTCAAAATGCAGAGTCCACATATCATCTCTGATTTGATTTACGGACATCAGTTCCTCATCCGGAAACTCTGATCGCACTGGACCAAATCGAGGAAGGGGATGATGAGCGAGATGTTCTACTATGGCATAGCCCTTGATCGCTTTTTGTTGAATATAAATGATATCGAATTGAGATAGAAAGCTTTGCCATCGTGCTAACCTATCAGTAAGAACAGATTTCTCCAGAAGGAATTTGATCGGATTCATTCTAGCGATGAGATGGACTTCATGGGCCAGAAAATAATGCTTTAATTTCTGCACAACCCAAACTAATGCTAAACATGTTTTCTCCATCGCTGTATATCTCTGTTCAGCGGGGTTGAGAAGTTTAGAGAGATAATAGGCTGCCCTCTCTTTTCCTTCTTCATCCTCTTGTGCTAGGACAGCCCCCACTGCATCATTCTGGACTGAAATGTAAAGTATCAACGGTTTGCCTGGAGATGGTGGTCTCAAAACAGGAGGACTTGGTAAATAGTTCTTTAATCCATCGAATGCCTCCTGACACTTATCGTCCCAATCAAATTTGACTCCTGGCTTGGTAAGCTCGTAAAACGGCTTACACCTTTGTGAGTGCTGGGAGACAAAACGGCGAATAAATTGCAACCTCCCGATTAATCCTCTTAACTCCTTCAAGTTTTTGGGAGGTGGCATTTCTCTGATAGCCTTCGCCTTATTGGGATCGATCTCAATTCCCCGTTTGCTGACGATAAATCCAAGCAATTTTCCTGAAGATACCCCGAATACACATTTCTTGGGGTTCATCTTTAACTAATTTTCTCTCGATCTCTCTAATACCCTTGCCAAAACTTTGGCGTGCTCAGCCTTTGTCTTAGATTTAACCAATAAATCATCCACGTACACTTCCAAATCTATGTGCATCATGTCATGAAATATTGCCATCATAGCCCTCTAATAAGTAGCTCCAGTATTCTTTAACCCAAATGGCATGACAACATAATAGTATGTTCCCCAAGGTGTAGTGAATGACATTTTCTCTTGATCTTCTTCTGCCAGCTTAATCTGATTGTATCCTGAAAATCCGTCCATAAATGATAAAGTTTCATAGCCAGCGGTATTATCGATGAGTACATCAATATGAGGCAATATAAAATCATCTTTAGGATACGCCCGGTTCAAATCGCGGAAGTCAATGCAAATTCTGACCTTCCCGTCCTTCTTCATAACCGGGACTATGTTGGCCACCCATTGTGGATAAAAGACAACTCTAATAAATTTGGCTTTATGTAATTTGTCGACTTCTTCCTTCATCTTTAGAGCCATTTGTGAGTGGAATCGTCTTAATTGCTGCTTGACAGGGCTAGTTCCTTCCTTTAACGTCAATCTGTGTTCAACTAAAGATGAGTCTAACCCTGGCATATCTTCATAACTCCAGGCGAAAGTGTCCTTATAGTCCTTAAGTACTTGTACCATTGCCTTCTCATCCTCTGTAGAAAGATTTTTGCTGACGATGACAACCTTAGGTTCGTCTTCAGTCCCTAAATTGATTTCTTTGGTGGGCTCTTCTACGGCAGCTGAGGGTTCATCGAATCTCTTCACTCCACTAGCATATGCCTCAGCTGCGTCCTCGTCATCTTCCTCATCTTCAATAATGGGGTCTTTTTCATGCACTAACTCATATACCCCATACCCATCATTGACTGACTCATCATTCATACAGTCTTCTGACATCTGGATTGGATTTTCTAAAAATTGAGGGATTAAAGAGCAAGAAAAGCATTTATCAGCTAAGTCCTGGAGGTATCTATCTGGAATTCGCTTACCCTTAGGCTTCCTAGACTTCCTAACCTGACTAAAACTAGACTGCCTGACTTCACTAAACTCCGTATTATAACCTAATGAAGATGAAGCAGGATAGAAATCCTGGGATACAAGTGGAAATACAAGAGAATCCTCCCGAGGGGAGGGGCAGAGTAGATCTAAGAGAGAATCTTGACCGAAGGACCCGTGCGATGGGGTGCGATCGGACAAGTAAGATGTTTCCTCGATAAGGATCTGAGAAGAATTTGTTGTAAAATTGGCGTTTTGTTTTTGGATATCAGAGGAATTAAACATGAAACAGGAGTAAATACAAATAGAAGGAGAATCAGATGGAGGAAGTGGCACCAAGGCCAGAGGGTTAGGAGGATCATATAGCAATATGTCCCAGATCAAATCATACATCCTCTCTAGATCGAGAGGAGGTTGTGGAGTAAGGTCCCGAGGGGACAGAGTAATCATAACGGGCGGAGCCCGTGGAATATCTTCAATAATGACCCGCGACCAAGTCGGGGTCAGAAGCAGTGTGCGAAATAGAGTATGGAGCATGAAGACATGGGAAGGATATGTTGGGATTTCTCGGTTTCTCCGGATCGCTCACGCAGCGGAGAAACAAAATTATTTACAGCGATCCGTTCCCGTTTCGAAGACTAAAATACGATAATCGGATTATCGAAGTTCTCACCGTGTGCGGATTCGAATCCGCAGCCGTTCGGTTCCGTCGGTGCGACACCGCAAGCCGCGCAAGCGCCCGGCCTCTAGCGAAGTCCACGCGATCCTCCCCGCGACGGATATCCTCGAGTTCCTCGTTCTTCGCAGCCCGCGAAGCCTCCGCTGGTCGCCGCAATGATCGCCGCAGTGCACAGACGATTTCCCGTCGAACGGGATTCGGGGAAGCGGTGGAGCAGATCTGGATCTGCCTGGACTCCAAAGGAAGACAGAAACTGAGGAGGGCGGCTAGGGTTAGCAGCAGCTTGGCCTGCTCAGCCCGTTCGCTATGTTTTATACTAACCGTACGGTTTTTCACAAAAACCCCCGGTTTGTATAAAACCCACTTATTTATCCATCGCCTTGAGAATCATTTGCGTGTGACCCTCTAGGCCCAAGTACCAGTCCAGTTAATGGCCCAACAAGCCCAGTGACTCCTCACTGGCTTTATTAATTAATTAATAACCCTTTATTAATCAATTAATCAATCGAATTGATGTCGCACATCGAATTCGAACGGGCTTCCGATCACGTTGGGTGCCAAGCAACACCGCGTGAACCCAGAAGGTATTTGGGGTTAAGTAACCCACTCTTGGAACCTTTCCGCCGACAGTTACCGCGTGGATATAATCCTTCATTCATACAATGCTCTCGAGTCAACTCAGGGTATGGCGAGCTGTCAAACCCTAACCGGTCAACTCACTTGGATTGGATGCCGCTGATGAATATCGGAAAACTCCTTTCCCGATATTATCGTCCGCCCTGGCCAGGGACTTTCGCGCATCCTTCCTAGAGCATTCTCTCTCTAAGTACCGAGAGTGAATGATTCCTTATTGACACACAATTCCCTTCGACGGTATTCCGCTGCACCCAATCCTTGGCGTATTAGAATCCCGTGGCTAGAGATTCGTAGACCAAGGTCAAAGTACAGAAGTCCACCGCCAAGGTGTCCTTGGTGTCTCAGGTCCGAGGACCATCCACGCAACTGCGACAATAGAATCAAGCTGGTTGACAGTAAGGTACAATACCATCCAGCGATTCAGTCGGATCAGTTCAGTGAACTCATTCTCCAATGAGCACCTACAGATTCGCCTTAGTGTCTCCACACAAGTGACTTATGAGACCAGTCACCCTCATCATATGAGCAGGAGTAATCTGTACTAGTCTAACCGGATATCCGATGTCCTTCTCGGATATCCTTCGACTATGAACGATTAAGAATATGTGTGTTTAAGTGATCAGTCTCATTAGTATGATCTCATCATAATCTGATCAACATAGCACATATTCACGGACTTCATTATGAAACGATAATTAAAGCGATTTACACATAACGAATATTATGCCATTATATTAATAAATGAATGAGATTTACATTGTTAGATTGGCTTGTAGGCCACCTTAAACTAACAGGATATGTCCCCCTCCAGAGCATATCTATAGTGTAACCAGCTTCATAGGGGTCATCTGGCTCCCCTTCGTCAGTCTCTTCAGACAGCAATATCCGCTTATCAAAGATGGTGCCAGGGCTTTCAATCAGCTCATCAATCTGCCGCGGCCACTTGGGTTCTGCAGGATCTAGGAACAATCTGTTCAGTGCAGTGTAAAGGTCTCTCAGATCGAACCACCTGTACCATTCACATTCAGGATCATGAAATTTTCTCCTTTTCATAGGCCGCAGAGCCTCCAAGGATTGGTACGTAAGTAGTTCTGAGCAATGCCTGGCCAAGTCCCTCCCATATATATCATGGAAGTCAAAACACGAAGTAATGACCACCGTGTTGTTGTGGCTAAGTATGGGCCCCTTTACAAAGTGTGTATACAGGGTCCATATTAGGAGATCTCGACCTTCCTTGGGTGGTGTAGACATTGTCTCCCAGATTTTTCGACCTTCTTCAATCTCTGCTTGTTGAACCAGATCTTGCTTCAGTCTTCTTGGCCTATAGCCCGGACCACTTCCAGGTGCTGCTCGATGATCTTTAACATGAGTGGTCCTGGCTTTCAACTGTGTGCCCAGACCTTTCCCAGGCTCATAGCCGTTCTTCATCATAATTCTCCATCCTGGGGTACTCATGCACTTCTCCCTTTTTATGGCATCTAACGGGTATGGAGAAATAGTGGCGGCTTTTAGAGGATCAGCCACTGGATGGTAGACCTGTAATACCGACAGAAAAGGTTGTCGGCCAGGTAAAGCAGTAGATTTAACATTCAAGGTATGAGCAGCAGCAAGGATCGGCATGCTCTTTACTTTAATAATTCGTCATTTGAAAGGGAATTCGAGACATTGGTGATTCGTAGAAGGAATCGCCTCAAGAGTTTTGATATAAGGACGACCCAAAATGGCATTTATAGAAGGGTCAATTTCTAGGATGTGAAATTTGACCTCTGCATGACTTACAGGGCCTAGCTCCACCTTCAAATAAACCATTCCCAGAGGGGAATGGGTAGAATTGTCATATGCTGTCACAGAGATGGGGCTAGGCAACCATTTTTCTTTGGGCACACCGCACAGCTCCAGGGTCTTCGGAGGTAAAACATTGATCTAAGCCCCTGTATCAACCAGGCATGCATCCACGGCCTTCTTATAGATGTTGATCGTGATGCTCAGAGCCATGCTTCTGGCTGCTGGCGGTGCTAGTTCCGATGTATGAAATGTAATGGAGGGCTGATCCCCCTGAGGAACTAGTAGTGCTGCAATTTTTTCTACCGGCACGTCCTCATTGACCATCACCTTCTGTAGATATTCCATTAAGGCTTCTTGGTGACTTTTCGATCTCTTGATCAGTTCAAGTATGGTGATCCGTGCCGGTGTTCTGTCCAGATGTTTCAACAAATCATATTGAGTGCCTGGTGCACTCTCTTCATTATGGGCTTCCTCAGTCGGCTGTGATGGGCCGTCTCTAACTGTGGACTGAGGAAAGACTTTGTTGAAAATCCTTCCACTTCGGAGCGCATGTTCCTCAACTGTGGAGGATCCGAGTGATACCTTAAGTACCGCAGAGTTGGGTGGTGCGGATGATGAAGGTGATGGCGTAAGGTTAGGTGGTGATGGCGTGGTGCGGATCAAAGGCTTGGATGGTTGGATGGGTAAGTGGTTGGTGAAGTGGGGAATGGCATGCGTAATAGCGGTCTGGATGGTAAGGGAGTATCTGGGTAGGTGGTAGTGGTAGCGGGCGAAGTAGGGAATGGTACGCGGAGTAATGGCCTAGATGGTAGAAGGGGTGCGTAATTGGTTTGCGGTGGGTTATATGATGGAGGCGTAGGAGTGTGGGGCGTAATGGGCTTGAGGAAAGCAGGTAGTGGTAATGGGTTATTGGGTGCGGGCGAGTAATATGCGGGTGTCGGTAGAGGGGTGATGGTAATGGGTTGTGGCCTAGGTATGTGGAGGGTACGGCGTGGCGGTCGTTCTGCGGTACTTGGAATATGACCCGTCGAATAGAGAGAGGAAGAGTCCTCTATTCTCCACTGTTGCCCACGGTTAGCCTCAGACTGGCTGCTTGTCAAGATAGGGGTAACTTGGTTTTGGTTCTGGTGCTCTAGGAGTGGATTCTGCACTATGCCCATGTTGGGTGGTGGTGCTGCTTGTGCTGGTGGTCTTGCTTGCTGCTGCTGCTGCTGCTGTGGTCTTCTCGCCTTCAGGGCTGATATATACTTTTTCATCTCCTCCCAGTCTATGCCGCCCTGCTCGTTGAGATCATGAATATAATCTCTGAATTGGAAGCAGGTGTCGATGGTATGCCCAGGTTGCCTATGGAAATAGCAATACCTGGACGTGTCGGCATTTTGAGGCCAGACGGCCTTTTCCCTTGGCAAAACTAAGGCATTGGCTGCCATTAGAGCACTGAAAATATCTGCTAAGGATTCTGGGAGGGCCGGGTATTCTGCCCTTTTCGGGCCTGGAGGTCTTCTCTGCTGATCATAGTCAGCAGGAGGAGGGACATTATGGTATGCCGGCAGTGCGCGCGGTTGATATTGCTGCTGTTGTTGCTGATATTGCTGTTGTTGGGGTTGCTGGTACTGTTGTTGCCGTTGCGGCGACTGCTGTAACTGTTGCTGTTGCTGGTTCTGGTTCGGCTGCTGGGGCCGTTGATACTGTTGCTGATAATGGGGGTTCTGCTACTGCCTGTACCCCTGCTGGTTTGGCTGCGGTGGCCTCTGGTACTGCTGCTGGTTCCTCACGAACTGGGGCGAATTATTGTTCATGCTACTAACTTGCTCGTGAGAGAGCGTGCCCTCAGTAGTCGGACCTGTGCTGGGAGAGTTTGGCACTGCAGGCTTCTGAGGTGGAGGCCTACTAGGTCTGTGAGGATCAAAGACGCTAGAGAACGTAGCGTCCTTGAAGGCATTCTGGTAGTACCGTGCTCTTTCATAGAGCTCTGCCATGTTGGTCAGATTGTTCAAGGAGAGGACTAACTTGAATTGGGGCGTGGCGTTGGAAATTAACATGTTCACTTGCTCAGATTCGGACAAGTGATCCTTCACCTTTTCGGCCAGGCCCCGCCACCTGTCAGCAAAACTGACAAACTTCTCATCAGGTTTCATCTTTTCTGCTATGAGGTCAGTGATGGACAAGGAGGGTGCAACTCTGTCCTGGTATCGCTGGATAAATTTGCGTGAAACGATACCGTAATCCTCTACTTCGGAGGGTTCCAAGGAAAAGAACCACTCAAGGGCTGGTCCCTCTAGAGATCTCCTGAACAAAAAGGCCAACGACCTCTTACCATTCTGCCAGAAAGACGATTCGTACATAAACTCCTTCAGATGTGTGAAGGGGTTACCAGTACCGTTGTACTTCCGGTACACTGGCATCTCAGAGGGTGGTAGGTGGAATACCGGCAGGCTCGGCAAATTGATCTCTGGCACAGCTTTAACCTCCATCATCTTCTGGAGGTTATTAAATTGCTCGTCCATACGCTCCATTTTGGCCAGCAGCGCTTGCGTGGTCAGATCTGCCTGGGGAGGAGGAGGAGGTGGAGGTACTTGATAGGCCTGCTGCCTAGAGTACGTTGGATAGGGGGGACAATAAAGAGGAGGTCCGGTAGAGCTTCCGCCATGCCCGAGGGCATTTTGATAAGCAGGCGTTTGCAGTCTAGCCGGTTGCCTAGAGGATGAAAGCTGCGGCCCAGCTGGCCGAGAAGTGACATGAAGGCCTTCCATGGCCTGATAGATGTAAGGAGGGTGAAGAGGAGGTTGTTGAGCAACAACAGGGGGAGACACAGGGTTCGGCTCAGCAGGCTACACGAGTGCCTTCCCCTTCAGAATAGACTGGATCGCCTCGAACTGCTTAGGGTCCAGACGGGAGGCAAGAACTCCCAAAGCGTTGATGAGATCCACAGGATCAGAGGATGAGGGATCATTCTGATTCATGTCCCCCTTAAGATTGGGATTAGGAATCGCATATTCATGCGGGGGAAGATCAGGATATCGATCATGGGGATGAAAGAGAGGTGTCCGGACATTCCCATCTTGTCGATAGGGAATGGGGACAGAATTACGAGAGGCATCAGCATCTCTCCCGTTCTCATAGTTGTAGTCCGAATCGCGAGGGGCATTAGCATCTCCCTCGTAGTTGATGATGGCGTCTTGAGCCATACTCAAGTCCCTGCCTGATCGCAGCAGCATGATGTTAGATTTCTTTTTTCAAAGATTTGACAAACAAGTTGCACAGAGATTAATCAAACAAGTGGATGCTTAACGTGATTTTAAGGTTCCTTGTTGAGTTATTTGAATTGGATTAAACCACAAATTCGCTCAGGGGAAGGATCCTAGTTTCAGTTCAATTTCCACCGTTATTCTCTAGGGCTTTCTCTCACAACGCTTTTGGAATCTAGCCGGGACTTCAATTGGTACAACTAGCCCGATGATCAAGGAGGAATACCTTGATTTTGGGGACTTATAGAGGCCTTAACGTCAACTTCTCTAGTCTGATCAAGGGACCAACCCAATCAGAGAGAGTTGCTGACGTCAAGTAGTATGTTCCTAAGAAAATGAGGGTATTCGCCTCAATGCGTATGTCCTACGGCCTGGATGGCCTCTAATGCTTAATAATAATGGGTAGCTAGCACTCAAGCCACAAAAATCTGAGAACTGAAAAATAACTAAGAAACTGTCTGAATCGCGTCGATGGTAGTCGACGCTATTCAAAACAGAATCTTAATTTTTTCGCATAAACAGATGCAGACAGCAGAGAAAATATGAAGACTGAAAGGCGTCTGGGTGTATTGACGCGGTTTGAAACGCGTCAGTGCTCCTAGACGCTTTTCAGTTCGCAGAAACAGTTTTGCAGGAGGATTTTCTGGGTTGAATCCTCCTCAAACAGGATAAAAGCAGTAAATAATCAACTCATGCAGATTTTTTTAGTTCCAGATTTTAACAGGATGATTTACTAACTAAACAACTAGAAAATCAATCAATCACACATCATTTTCATCACAAAAACAACTTTTTAAACTAATCAAGGGGAGGGCAAGATCTTGCCACTGGGGTGTGCACGTGGTGCACGAGGGAAATTAACTAAACTAAAACACTCACCAATTGGTGAGGACGTGTCGAGAGACACAAATGGTGCACCGTGGGTGCCCGATTGATGATAGCAAGAACAAAAAACTAAAAGATGGCGAGACCAAGTCCCACCGTGATCGCCAAAAAAGCTGTAGGTACTTAGAATGACAGTGTGATTAATATGAAAAATCTACGTTGTTTAGTGCAAAATAAACCTATTAAAAAATAGTAACTACGTGAAGTGATCGCCAGAAACTTTTGACTTAGAAGTTTCAAAAGAAGGTTTTGATCGCCTACCTGTTTAAACGCGGAAGATATTGAGTCCTTGATTCCCCTCTTTCAGCCGGCTGAAGAAAGAGAGCCCTTCTTTTGTTCTTTGTTCTTGCTGTTGAATTTGGAGTTGAAGTTGAGGATCGTCCAGAGATTCTTGTGACTTTGCTTGATTTCCTCCTTTTGTTTCTCTCGTTTGTTGAGTGCAGCAGAAATAGAAAGAAAAGAAATAAAAAAAAACAATGATGAGAACTTTAAGCAAAAATAGTATCTATTCTAATCATGGTGTTAAACATGCAATTAAACAGCAAACTTACTTGTTTAATGGCTTTTGAAACCCCTTAATCAAATAGGTTTTGAAAAGAATGATGTTGTGGTGTGTATTGCATGGAGTGAATGATGAAGAATGCAAGATTAATGAAGATGTAAAATGAAAATGCAGAAATGAAACACTTATGCCGACTGGATGAAGCCTTGAATTGGATGAAGAATAGACGCCGACTTCTGGAAACAGCAGCGCTTCGGCGTTCCGACGTTGCTACCTCGATCTTCAACTCGCTATTGCTCAATTAACTCAAGATTACGCTTAACTTTTTTAACTCAATATGTAAGGTATTTATAGGCTTCTTCTGCGTCCGCGGATTAACATAGAAAAACTTAAGATTTATCCATCTTAACCAACAGATAAATACAGATTAATTCATCTTTATCTGTAATTATCTAAAACGCGTCCACATTGGATGACGCCTTTCAGATTAATTTAGATAAGGATAAACATCCGGGAAACTTATCTTTATCTGTATTAGCAAAAACGCGTCTACCGATATAGACGTCTTTTACACTAATTAAGATGAGGATAAACAACCGGAAGAGAAGTTGAAATAGCTTAGGAAACCTAAAACGCGTCAACTGTTACAGACGCCGTTTAGCTAATTAATCAATTGATTTAAAATTCAAATTTAAACGTTAAAATAAGAATAAACTCTAAATGGCGTCCATACAGGTCGACGCCTTTTAGACCTCTTCATATTTTAACTGAAATTTGAGTTAAAATCAACTTAATTGATTAACTTAAACATGTCTGTTCGACCCGACACTCAAAAAGATCAACAAAAATTAATCAATGATTAAATATCAGACCATTCTGAGGCATTATTATATGATATGAAATTTACTCGAAATGATGTCAAAATTAGCGTGTCTACAGGAGCGGCACGATTTCCACTAAGACCGTGTAAACCATACCGGGAGTGGCTTCGGCCATGCAAACCGTATCGGGAGCGGCATGATTTCCTCTAAGACCGTGTAAACCGTACCAGGAGTGGCTTCGGCCATGCAAACCGTATCGGGAGCGGCATGATTTTCTCTAAGTCCGTGTAAACCATACCGGACGTGGCTTCGGCCATGCAAACCGTATCGGGAGCGGCATGGTAATCTCTAAGTCCGTGTAAACCGTACCTGGAGTGGCTTCGGCGATGCAAACCGTATCGGGAGCGACATGGTAATCTCTAAGTCCGTGTAAACCGTACCGGGAGTGGCGTCGGCCATGCAAACAGTATCGGGAGCGGCATGATTTCCTCTAAGTCCGTGTAAACCATACAGGGAGTGGCTTCGGCCATGCGAACTGTATCGGGAGCAATATGATTTCCTCTAAGACCTTGTAAACCGTACCGGGAATGGGTTCCGCCATGCAAACCGTACCGGGAGCGGCATGATTTCCTCTATGACCGTGTAAACCGTACAAGGAATGGCTTCGGTCATGCAAACCGTATCGGGAGCGGCATGATTTCCTCTAAGACCGTCTAAACCGTACCGGGAGTGGCTTCGGCCATGTAAACCGTATCGGGACCGGCATGAATTCCTCTAAAACCGTGTAAACCGTACCGAGAGTGGCTTCGGCCATGCAAACCGTATCGGGAGCGGCATGGTATTCTCTAAGTCCGTGTAAACCATACCGGGAGTGGCTTCGGCCATGCAAACCGTATCGGAAGCGGCATGATTTCCTATAAGACAGTGTAAACCGTACCGGGAGTGGCTTCGGCCATGCAAACCGTATCGGGAGCGGCATGGTATTCTCTAAGTCCTTGTAAACCGTACCAGGAGTGGCTTCGTCCATGCAAACCGTATCGGGAGCGGCATGGTATTCTCTAAGTCCGTGTAAACCGTACCAAGAGTGGCTTCGGCCATGCAAACCGTATCGGGAGCGGCATGGTATTCTCTAAGTCCGTGTAAACCGTACCGGAAGTGGCTTCGGCCATGCAAACCGTATCGGGAGCGGCATGGTATTCTCTAAGTCCGTGTAAACCGTACCGGGAGTGGCTTCGGCCATACAAACCGTATCGGGAGCGGCATGGTATTCTCTAAGCCCGTGTAAACCGTTCCGGGAGTGGCTTCGGCCATACAAACCGTATCGGGAGCGGCATGATTTCCTCTAAGACCGTGTAAACCATACCGGGAGTGGCTTCGGCCATGCAAACCATATCAGGAGCGGCATGGTATTCTCTAAGTCCGTGTAAATCGTATCGGGAGTGGCTTCGGCCATGCAAGCTGTATCGGGAGCGGCATGATTTCCTCTAAGACCGTATAAACCGTACCGGGAGTGGCTTCGGCCATACAAACCATATCGGGAGTGGCATGGTATTCTCTAAGTCCGTGTAAACCGTACCGGGAGTGGCTTGGGCCATGCAAATCGTATCGGGAGCGGCATGGTATTCTCTAAGTCCGTGTAAACCGTACCGGGAGTGGCTTCGGCCATGCAAACCGTATCGGGAGCGACATGATTTCCTCTAAGACCGTGTAAACCGTATCGGTAGTGGCTTCGGCCATGCAAACCGTATCGGGAGCGGCATGGTATTCTCTAAGTTCGTGTAAACCGTACCGGGAGTGGCTTCGGCCATACAAAACGTATCGGGAGCGGCATGGTATTCTCTAAGTCCATGTAAACCGTACCGGGAGTGGCTTCGGCCATGCAAACCATATCGGGAACGGCTTGGTATTCTCTAAGTCCGTGTAAACCGTACAGGGAGTGGCTTCGGCCAAGCAAACCATATCGGGAGCGGCATGGTATTCTATAAGTCCGCGTAAACCGTAATGGGAGTGGCTTCGGCCATGCAAACCGTATCAGGAGCGGCATGATTTCCTTTAAGACCGTGTAAACCGTACCGGGAGTGGCTTTGGCCATGCAAACCGTATCGGGAGAGGCATGATTTCCTCTAAGACCGTCTAAACCGTACCGGGAGTGGCTTCGGCTATGCAAACCGTATCGGGAGCGGCATGGTATTCTCTAAGTCCGTGTAAACCGTACCGGGAGTGCCTTCGGCCATGTAAACCGTATCGGTAGCGGCATGGTATTCTCTAAGTCCGTGTAAACCGTACCGGGAGTGGCTTCGGCCATGCAAACCGTATCGAGACCGGCATGAATTCCTCTAAGACCATGTAAACCGTACCGGGAGTGGCTTCGGCCATGCAAACCGTATCGGGAGCGCCATGGAATTCTCTAAGTCCGTGTAAACCGTACCGGGAGTGGCTTCGGCCATGCAAACCGTACCAGGAGCGGTATGATTTCCTATAAGACAGTGTAAACCGTACCGGGAGTGGCTTCGGCCATGCAAACCGTATCGGGAGCGGCATGGTATTCTCTACGTCCGTGTAAACCGTACCTGGAGTGGCTTCGTCCATGCAAACCGTATCCGGAGCGGCATGGTAATCTCTAAGTCCGTGTAAACCGTATCGGGAGTGGCGTCCGCCATGCAAACTGTATCGGGAGCGGCATGATTTCCTCTAAGTTCGTGTAAACCATACAGGGAGTAGCTTCGGCCATGCGAACTGTATCGGGAGGCGGCATGATTTCCTCTAAGACCTTGTAAACCGTACCGGGAATGGCTTCCGCCATGCAAACCGTATCGGGAGCGGCATGATTTCCTCTACGACCGTGTAAACCGTACAAGGAGTGGCTTCGGTCATGCAAACCCTATCGGGAGCGGCATGATTTCCTCTAAGACCGTCTAAACCGTACCGGGAGTGGCTTCGGCCATGCAAACCGTATCGGGAGCGGCATGGTATTCTCTAAGTCCGTGTAAACCGTACCGGGAGTGGCCTCGGCCATGCAAACCGTATCGGGAGCGGCATGATTTCCTATAAGGCAGTGTAAACCGTACCGGGAGTGGCTTCGGCCATGCAAACCGTATCGGGAGTGGCATGGTATTCTCTATGTCCGTGTAAACCGTAACAGGAGTGGCTTCGGCCATGCAAACCGTATCGAGAGCGGCATGGTATTCTCTAAGTCCGTGTAAACCGTACCGGGAGGGGCTTCGGCCATGCAAACAATATCGGGAGCGGCATGATTTACTTTAAGACCGTGTAAACCGTACCGGGAGTGGCTTTGGCCATGCAAACCGTATCGGGAGCGGCATGATTTCCTCTAAGACCGTGTAAACCGTACCGGAAGTGGCTTCGGCCATGCAAACCGTATCGGGAGCGGCATGGTATTCTGTCAATCAGTGTAAACAGTACCGGGAGTGGCTTCGTCCATGCAAACCGTATTGGGAGCGGCATTGTATTCTCTAAGTCCGTGTAAACCATATCGAGAGTGCCTTCGGCCATGTAAACCGTATCGGGAGCGGCATGGTATTCTCTAAGTCCGTGTAAACCGTGCCGGGAGTGGCTTCGGCCATGCAAACCGTATCGGGAGCGGCATGGTAATCTCTAAGTCTGTGTAAACCGTACCTGGAGTGGCTTCGGCGAAGCAAACCGTATCGGGAGCGGCATGGTAATCTCTAAGTCCGTGTAAACCGTACCGGGAGTGGCGTCGGCCATGCAAACCGTATCGGGAGCGGCATGATTTCCTCTAAGTACGTGTAAACCATACAGGGAGTGGCTTCGGCCATGCGAACTGTATCGGGAGCGTCATGATTTCCTCTAAGACCTTGTAAACCGTACCGGGAGTGGCTTCGGCCATCCAAACCGTATCAGGAGCGGCATGATTTCCTCTAAGAGCGTGTAAACCGTACCGGGAGTGGCTTCGGCCATGCAAACCGTATCGGGAGCGGCATGGTATTCTCTAAGTCCGTGTAAACTGTACCGAGAGTGGCTTCGGCAATGGAAACTGTATTGGGAGCGGCATGGTATTCTCTAAGTCCGTGTAAAACGTACCGGGAGTGCGTTCGGCCATACAAAACGCATCGGGAGCGGCATGCTATTCTCTAAGTCCGTGTAAACCGTACCGGGAGTGGCTTCGGCGATGCAAACCATACCGGGAGCGGCATGGTATTCTCTAAGTCCGTGTAAACCGTACCGGGAGTGGCTTCGGCCATACAAACCGTATCGGGAGCGGCTTGGTATTCTCTAAGTCTGTGTAAACTGTTCCGGGAGTGGCTTCGGCTATGCAAACCATATCCGGAGCGGCATGGTATTCTCTAAGTCCGTGTAAACCATACCGGGAGTAGCTTTGGCCATGCAAACCGTATCGGGAGCGGCATGATTTCCTATAAGACCGTGTAAACCGTACCGGGAGTGGCTTTGGCCATGCAAACCGTATCGGGAGCGGCATGATTTCCTCTAAGACCGTGTAAACCGTACCGGGAGTGGCTTCGGCCATGCAAACCGTATCGGGAGCGGCATGGTTTTCTCTAAGTCTGTGTAGACTGTACCGTGAGTGGCTTCGGCCATGCAAGCCGTATTGGGAGCGGCATGGTATTCTCTAAGTCCGTGTAAACCGTACCGGGAGTGCCTTCGGCGATGTAAACCGTATCGGGAGCGGCATGGTATTCTCTAAGTCCGTGTAAACCATACCAGGAGTGGCTTCGGCCATGCAAACCGTATCGGGAGCGGCATGACAATCTCTAAGTCCGTGTAAACCGTACCGGGAGTGGCTTCGGCGATGCAAACCGTATCGGGAGCGGCATGGTAATCCCTAAGTCCGTGTAAACCGTACCGGGAGTGGCGTCGGCCATGCAAACCGTATCGGGAGCGGCGTGATTTCCACTAAGTCCGTGTAAACCATACAGGGAGTGGCTTCGGCCATGCGAACTGTATCGGGAGCGGCATGATTTCCTCTGAGACCTTGTAAACCGTACCGGGAGTGGACTCGGCCATGCAAACCGTATCGGAAGCGGCATGGTTTCCTCTAAGACCGTGTAAACCGTACCGGGAGTGGCTTCGGCCATGCAAACCGTATCGGGAGCGGCATGGTATTCTCTAAGTCCGTGTAAACCGTACTGGGAGTGGCTTCGGCCATACAAACCGTATCGGGAGTGGCATGATTTCCTCTAAGACCGTGTAAACCGTACCGGGAGTGGCTTCGGCCATGCAAACCGTATTGAGATCGGCATGATTTCCTCTAAGACGGTGTAAACCGTACCGGGAGTGGCTTCGGGCATGCAAACCGTATCGGGTGCGGCATGGTATTCTCTAAGTCCGTGTAAACCGTACTGGGAGTGACTTCGTCCATGCAAACCGTATCGGGAGCGGCATGGTATTCACTACGTCCGTGTAAACCGTACCAAGAGTGGCTTCGGCCATGCAAACTGTATCGGGAGCGGCATAGTATTATCTAAGTCCGTGTAAACCGTACCGGGAGTGGCTTCGGCCATACAAACCATATCGGGAGCGGCATGATTTCCTCTAAGACCGTGTGAATCGTACCGGGAGTGGCTTCGGCCATGCAAACCGTATCGGGAGCGGCATGATTTCCTCTAAGACCGTGTAAACCGTACCGGGAGTGGCTTCGACCACGCAAACCGTATCGGGAGCGGCATGATTTCCTCTAAGACCGTGTAAACCGTACCGGGAGTGGCTTCGGCCATGCAAACCGTATCGAGAGCTGCATGATTTCCTCTAAGACCGTGTAAACCGTACCGGGAGTGGCTTCGGCCATGCAAACCGTATCGGGAGCGGCATGATTTTCTCTAAGTCCGTGTAAACCGTACCGGGAATGGCTTCGGCCATGCAAACCGTATTGGGAGCAGCATGGTATTCTCTAAGTCCGTGTAAACCGTACCGGGAGTGGCTTCGGCCTTGCAAACCGTATCCAGAGCGGCATGATATTCTCTAAGTCCGTGTAAACCGTATCGGGAGTGGCTTCGGCCATGCAAACCGTATCGGGAGCGGCATGGTATTCTCTAATTCCGTGTAAACCGTACCGGCAGTGGCTTCGGCCATGCAAACCGTATCGGGAGCGGTATGGTATTCTCTAAGTCCGTGTAAACCATACGGGGAGTGGCTTCGGCCATACAAACCGTATCGGTTTCAGCATGATTTCCTCTAAGACCGTGTAAACCGTACCGGGAGTAGCTTCCGCCATGTAAACCGTATCGGGAGTGTCATGATTTCCTCTAAGACCGTGTAAACCGTACCAGGAGTGGCTTCGGCCATGCAAACCGTATAGGGAGCGGCATGATTTCCTCCAAGACCCTCTAAACCATACCCGGAGTTGCTTCGGCATTGCAAACCGTATCGGGAGCGGCATGATTTCCTTTAAGACCGTGTAAACCGTACCGGGAGTGGCTTCGGCCATGCAAATCGTACCGGGAGCGGCATGGTATTCTCTAAGTCCGTGTAAACTGTACCGGGAGTGGCTTCGACCATGCAAACCGTATTGGGAGTGGCATGGTATTCTCTAAGTCTGTGTAAACCATATCGGGAGTGCCTTCGGCCATGTAAACCGTATCGGGAGCGGCACGGTATTCTCTAAGTCCGTGTAAACCGTACCGGGAGTGGCTTCGGCCATGAAAACCGTATCGGGAGCGGCATGGTATTCTCTAAGTTCGTGTAAACCGTACCGGGAGTGGCTTCGGCCATGCAAACCCTATCGGGAGCGGCATGATTTCCTCTAAGACCGTGTAAACCGTACCGGGAGTGCCTTCGTCCATGCAAACCGTATCGGGAGCGGCATGATTTCCTCTAAGACAGTGTAAACCGTACCGGGAGTGGCTTCGGCCATGCAAACCGTATCGGGAGCGGCATGATTTTCTCTAAGTCCGTGTAAACCGTACCAGGAGTGGCTTCGGCCATCCAAACCGTATTGGGAGTAGCATGGTATTCTCCAAGTCCGTGTAAACCGTACCGGGAGTGGCTTCGGCCATGCCAACCGTATCGGGAGCGGCATGGTATTCTCTAATTCCGTGTAAACCGTACCGGGAGTGGCTTCCGCCATGCAAACCGTATCGGGAGCGGTATGGTATTCTCTAAGCCCGTGTAAACCGTACGGGGAGTGGCCTCGGCCATACAAACCGTATCGGGAGCGGCATGATTTCCTCTAAGTCCTTGTAAACCGTACCGGGAGTGGCTTCCGCCATGCAAACCCTATCGGGAGCAGCATGATTTCCTCTAAGACCGTGTAAACCGTACCGGGAGTGCCTTCGGCCATGCAAACCGTATCGGGAGCAGCATGATTTCCTCTAAGACAGTGTAAACCGTACCGGGAGTGGCTTCGGCCATGCAAACCGTATCGGGAGCGGCATGATTTTCTCTAAGTCCGTGTAAACCGTACTAGGAGTGACTTCGGCCATGCAAACCGTATTGGGAGTAGCATGGTATTCTCCAAGTCCGTGTAAACCGTACCGGGAGTGGCTTCGGCCATGCCAACCGTATCGGGAGCGGCATGGTATTCTCTAATTCCGTGTAAACCGTACCGGGAGTGGCTTCCGCCATGCAAACCGTATCGGGAGCGGTATGGTATTCTCTAAGCCCGTGTAAACCGTACGGGGAGTGGCTTCGGCCATACAAACCGTATCGGGAGCGGCATGATTTCCTCTAAGTCCGTGTAAACCGTACCGGGAGTGGCTTCCGCCATGCAAACCGTATCGGGAGCGACATGATTTCCTCTAAGACCGTGTAAACCGTACCGGGAGTGGCTTCGGCCATGCAAACCATATCGGGAGCGGCATGATTTCCTCCACGACCGTCTAAACGGTACCGGGAGTGGCTTCGGCCATGCAAACCCTATCGGGAGCGTCATGAGTTCCTCTAAGACCGTGTAAACCGTACCGGGAGTGGCTTCGGCCATGCAAACCGTATCGGGAGCGGCATGGTATTCTCTAAGTCTGTGTAAATCGTACCGGGAGTGGCTTCGGCCATGCAAACCGTATCGGGAGTGGCATGATTTCCTCTAAGACCGTGTAAACCGTACCGGGAGTGGCTTCGGCCATGCAAACCGTATCGGGATCGACATGATTTCCTCTAAGACCGTGTAAGCCGTACCGGGAGTGGCTTCGGGCATGCAAACCGTATCGGGTGCGGCATGGTATTCTCTAAGTCCGTGTAAACCGTACTGGGAGTGGCTTCGGCCATGCAAACCGTATCGGGAGCGGCATGGTATTCTCTACGTCCGTGTAAACCGTACCAAGAGTGGCTTCGGCCATGCAAACTGTATCGGGAGCGGCATGGTATTATCTAAGTCCGTGTAAACCGTACCGGGAGTGGCTTCGGCCATACAAACCATATCGGGAGTGGCATGGTATTCTCTAAGTCCGTGTAAACCGTACCGAGAGTGGCTTCGGCCATACAAACCGTATCGGGAGCGGCATGATTTCCTCTAAGACCGTGTAAATTGTACCGGGAGTGGCTTCGGCCATGCAAACCGTATCGGGAGCGGCATGATTTCCTCTAAGACCGTGTAAACCGCACTGGGAGTGGCTTCGACCATGCAAACCGTATCGGGAGCGGCATGATTTCCTCTAAGACCATGTAAACCGTACCAGGAGTGGCTTCGGCCATGCAAACTGTATCGGGAGCGGCATGGTATTCTCTAAGTCCGTGTAAATCATACCATGAGTGGCTTCGGCCATGCAAACCGTATCGGGAGCGGCATGGTATTCTCGAAGTCCGTCTAAACTGTGCCGGGAGTGGCTTCGGCCATACAAACCGTATTGGGAGCGGCATGGTATTCTCTAAGTCCGTGTAAACCGTACCGGGAGTGGCTTCGGCCATGCAAACCGTTTCGGGAGCGGCATTATTTTCTAAGTCCATATCCGAATCCGGATTGGCTTCGGCCATGCGAGGCGCATTTAAATAGCAATATGGTCTCGGCCACAAGGAGAGCCAGAGTCGGTCGTTCATTCAGAACACGTACAAGTAAAAGCGAAGTACTTTTCATATATATGTGAATAAAGTACAATATTGGCCATACATCTGGCCGCAGCCTTTCCAAAAAGTAAACAAAAATCGGGACAAGCCCCCGTATTAGCTTTCGGCATCATCGCCGTCTACATCAATAGGGGTCTGACCGGGAGATGGAGAATCCTCGACCTGAACGGTCTCAACAGGAGCGACCTCATCGGGAACGGCCGCGTCGCCTTCCTCCGGGGCCGAAGCTCTTTCGACCTTAAGCTTCTTCCACCAGGCCAAAAGCTCATCGCCTTCCTCGTCCGTCGGAAGGACGATGCCGGTCAGATCTACGGCCGGGCACGCCTTTTGGGCAATAGCCAGCCCTATACTGAACACAGACGACGCTGCCTCGAGTTGAGCCTGCATTATCTCCTCAGCATAATCCGGGCCGGCCTTATAGGTAGCTACGGCCGTACGAGCAGCCTCTTCGGCCTTGGCCGCCAGATCTGCCTTCAGAGACGAGACCTCCTTGGCATGGCCACGACGCTCCACGACCCGTTGATCGACCTTGTCTTGGATCTCGGCCTTAAGAATATTATTTTCAGCCCGGACAGCGTCCAGTTCCTTCTCGGCTTTCTCCCTCTCCTGCTCTACCATCGTCTTGGCCTCAGAGGTAGCTCGGATCACCTCCTTTTGCTCTCCCAGCTCGGCCCGCATCCGGGCATTGGCTTTCAGGAGAAAATCAACGTTGGATTCGGGACTACGTCGCACTGAGGCGACTTTGCCTGAAGCTAACTGATCCGCAGCCTGGTCAATGTCCCGGAGCTTTTGCTGAATGGCCACCTGGCGGCGGACGAGTCCCCCACACATGACCGCGGTCTACAGCCGAAGGCAAGCCAAAAATCAGCTACCGCAAACAAGCCAAGGGAAATACTAAACCAAGGCCAATAAAGAAGTTTTTTACCTGGACCGCCAATCGGGCACACTGCATCGACAAGCCCTCCGAGGACAATTCTCTCATCTCATCCTCGGCCATCGGTAGGGTCAAGCCGCAGAGAAGGCGCAGGCATGTCCGAGAGTCCTCCAGACTCTCGTCCGCGAAGACCCCCAGATTCGGGACCCAAGGCTCATGCCCGTATTCACGGGACATATGCATCCTGGACCCCCCGAAGGGGAAGGAGAGGTTCTCTGTGCCGGCCGTCGCAGCCGGAGGGGAGTCGCCCCTCGATGGTTCGGGAGGCGACGAAAGAGGAGCCCCTCGGGCGGCCACCGGCCTCTTGGCTGCCTGGGCAGATTCTGTCTCGCCGGGCTCGTCCACCCAGCTCTGCTTCGCTAGTCGGCTACCCCCTCGCGTGACCGACTTTCCCTTTCTCTTTCTTTCGAGAGCGGCAGTAGCGGTGCGGCCTTCGACCGAGGCCGCCGTCTGCCCTATGGCCCGAGCGCTCAGGGCCACGTCTCCTTCGGCTCCTCCTTCTCCCGCCGCCTGTGGCTGGGACGGTTGAGATTGGCCGGGCTGCTTGGCGAGCCGGCCGAGCAATCCCCGAATCCCAGTCATCTCTGCGGACAGAAAAAAGAGGTTAGCTACTTGCAACACGCGACTCTCCTCAACTCAAGACCGACTTACCCTCGGCCGAAGCTTCAGCACCCTCTTCGGTCGGAGGAGTTTCGGCCGGAGATTCAACCTCGGCAGCTCCCTCGGCCTCCCCCGGAATATCCTCGGGAGGGAGATAAGGAAAGACCCGAGGAGGAGACTTCGTCGGATCCGGCCAAGCCCCCGTCTGTACGAGCCGCTCCTCATCGTCGAAAAGCTCCGCTATGTCATACGGAGCCTCGGCTTCTATAAGGCGCACGATGTGGAGCTGGTCGGAATTAAGGGAAGGAGGATTGGAGAGGCCTTCGGCCTGTGGTGCCCACTCAGTGGGGAAGGGCCACACACTCTTCTCCTTCTCCAGGAGAGATACAAAAATGAAGCTCCTCTTCCAATGATGAATGGACGAGGGCTTCCCAGAAAAGATACCCCGGCCGAAGCGGGGGACGAAGCAGAACCAATCAGATTTCCCCTGCGGCTGAATCTTAAAAAGAAAGCGGAAGATGTTTATCGAAGGGGTGACATCAATGAAGGCGTGCACAGCCAAGAAAGCGTAAACTGGCCGCCAAGAGTTCGGGAAAAATTGAGACGGGGCCAACCCGTAGAAATTGAGAAGGTTGATTACGAAGGAAGGGAGGGGAAGGCGAAAGCCCGCCCGGAAGCTCTCCTCATAAATAGAAAAGCCGCCCGGTCGGATCGAGTTAGCCTTGGTGTTTGCTCCGGGCCGATAGGGAATCGTCCAAGAGGGGAGTTGGTAATAGGAAGCGATGGTCTTGACACCATCATCAGTAAGAGTGCAGATTCCGTTGAAGACTGTCTCGGCCCGGCGTCAGCCGGAGGTAGAAGCCTGGCCTGTGGCAGGAACCTCCTCGGCTTCTTCAGCCTGAGACATCTCGACCTCTTCCGCCATGAAGGAAGCAAGGGAACTGGAAGAAAAGGAAGATAAGGAAGATGCGGGAAGCAAGGACGAAGAGCAAGAAGAATGAACTTCGGCCGAAGAGCTACTCTCGGCCGAACGGGGGGGGGCTACTGAACATGAATCACGGAGCAGAGAAGGAGAATTGAGGCTTACCCTCAAACAAGATCTCCTCGACTGCCCACCGCCTCTCGAACAACCGAAAGCCCCCCGGCGACAGGTCCAAGCAACGAAAAGCTTCCCGGTAATGAACAGGGCGCTCTCAAATCACCTTCGATGGCTCGCTCTTCGCCGGAGAAGCAGGAAAGCTCGGAGAAGATGCTCACGGGAAGGCACAGGCGCAGGAGAAGGAGAAAGCGAAACAGTGCCCTGAGGAGGGGGGCTCCTATTTATAGGATAAAATTGAAAGCGCTCCCCGCCAAAATCAACGGCTAAGATCTTCCCCGTCCTCGGCACCGCTTCCCTCAGATGCGCGCCACGTATGCTGTCTTTCAGCAATGATGACGGGCAGGCTGCCGGATCGAGAAAAAATGATCGACGGCCGGACGCGGTCTGACCCTTCAACTAACAATCCGGATGCTCGCCACCTGTTACGATCCGTGTGCCGGAAGCAAAAAAGGCAGCGATCCGAATAAAATCTTGAGTAGAGAGCCGAAGTGACCCGCGATCCGCGTGATCATCAATCACGGCCGGGATCTTTTTGTGCTTTCTGCAAGCTGGTTAGATGTGCGACGCGTGTCATGTGTTTTCTCACGACGCGACCGTTCTGACGGAAAGCTCGACGTCTTTTCCGTCCTTTTATCAGAAGTTTTGACACGTTCAGAAGACTCGTCGCTTCGCAACCGAGGACGAAGGCATCCGTCGCTAAGTCCCAGCCTAAGACAAGGCTGATTGTTGCTAACCCTCGACCGACCGAAGGCAGTTCCTTCTTTACGACAGAGCAAAGAAAGTTTCAGACAGCGCATATCATATTACTCCTCCAAGGAGGCTTCGGACTTTACTCTCGCCATCTCATGAAACTGAGAAAGGCAAGAGTGGGGGGCTATGTGATGAGGCAGAATCCGATTCGGCCCCTTAAAGCAAGCCCAACGCAGATCAGCCCAAAAGCAGCAGTAAAAGGCCCACTGGCAGCTTTCGGCCTATTAGCGGCCCAGCAGCCCTCGGCCCAATAAGCAGCCCAGTGTTCCTCGGCCCGTCAGCAGTCCGACAATCTTCGGCCCGTCAGCGGCCCAATAGCCTTCAGCCCATTAGCGGCTCAGCGGCCCTCGGCCCAGCAGGCTCCAGCCCACTATGCGGCATCTGGCCCATCAGCGGCCCAACCCCCTTCGGCCCAGTAGCCGTATCCGGCCCACTCCGGTGGGAGGGTTAGGCACTATGGCGGTTTACCAGTAAAACCAGAACATAGTCCTATATCGGCTGCCACCGTTAAGCAACCTCTATCCTCCGCTATAAATACACGGCTATTTATTACCAAAGGTATATCTTCGTGACCCCAAGGACTACAGTCCAAAAAGCATTAAAGCTACTTCTTCCTCTTCTTTGCCTTCTGAATCGAATCATCTTCAGAAGCTAACTTAACCGTCGGAGGGGGTTCCTTAGGGCCGAAGCCCGGGACTCCTACTGACTGGTTTTTCTTCTTCTTATCCTCCTTCCGCAAGGGCTTCGGTTTGAATCTTCGCCGACCTCTGCGAGTCGGTCTCGGCCGCCGACCTCGAGTCTTCTCCCTCCGGTCTCGACGCCTTTCGACGGCTGGTTCGCCACCGCTTCATCCGGAGGAGCCTCGGCCACGCCTTCCGCAGGCTGGCCCACTTCCGTCCGAGGGAGTCTCAGCTTCGCTCCCAGCGGGCCCCCGTCCGGGTACCCCTCGGCATCGGACCTTCGGCCTCGTCTACGCCCTCGCTGCGTTTCGGATCCCCGTCGGTCCTCTTCACCGATCCGATCTTGCTTCGGATCCTAACTTCGGATTCTAGCCTCGGAATCCGGTCGTGATAGCTTCGGCTACATCACTACTAATTAATTAAAGAACCAAAATATAATAAAAGAAGCATCATCAACACTTAATGGAAGAAGGACAAGTATATATTTCAAACACTTCTGCTTCAATTGTTTATTTCGCTTATTTCCGTATCAACCGTTCTCATCTGGTATCAATTATCCATGCAATCAAAATGGAATTATAACATCAGCAGATCAATAGGATGCCCTTAATCCACCTTATTCCTCTCGCATGGGTTTGATATATCATAAGATAAAATACAAAGAGGTTAACCCTAAGGGATATATAGGTTATCCCAACAAGTTAACCATGTTTCTACTTCCATATAAGGTGATTTAATCTATTTAGAAAAGTTAAATTATTCTAAGTTAACTACAAAAAGTACTATAGATACTAACTAGAGTAAATTCAACTAAGGCAAGGCCACTAGAAGCACTTCACTGTGATTCACGAATGCCATTTTAGCTAAAAAAATGCAACCAAGGGAAGGCCACATCCTAAACCAATTTAGTTGTTTCCATGATCAACAAACACAAAAGAATTATATGAGAACGAGATCCCTTACCGCAAATCCATGAATCAAAAACTTCTATCTCCAAGGCATGTCTTTGAAGAAAACAAGACACTGGTAGCTAATTGCTAAAATCGATTTTTACACAAAACGTGTAAGTTAGCAGCCAAGGCAACAAAAACTGACATCTTCCCTCCATCAGAGTTAGAAATTTCTTCAGATAGAAGCCAAACCCACACAACGATCTACCAAACAACTCGAAATCCCTTATCTCCAGTGTCCTTCCTTTTACTATGACACTCTAGATTCCATTCATGTTGTAACGACCTGCCACCCTATAATCGGGGATCCGATTACTAAATGAGTACCGAATCATTAATTTGGAACCAAACCAGGATCTAAGTAAGTCTGGAAAATAAACAATAAACTAAGCTAAACATTCACATCGCATTGAATTGGAAGGAAAATGCAGGAATTAAAAGTTATTACAATGCGACTCGATACAGCAAATAATTACATACTCCAACAGAAAAGAAATAATTAAGCATACAGGCCAGAAATAAAGATAACAACTACGTCGGGACATACCCTGTAACAACAACTGATGGCGCGCAACTCACAACAGTACACACCTCGCTAAGTCCGCCTAGAACCCTCACCTGAAAACTGCACGGGTGAGTCTCAACGAAAAGACTCAGTAGGGATCCTTCGATCCCCACTGCCCACACACACACCCACAAGTGTAAGACATAGCTGAAGGTACAATAAACAGTTAAAGCAGTAATTACTACTCCTAAATCTCGATATGAATCACATGCATTCGAAGTATATTTAACATGCATATTTCTAAAACCACTTTACCAGGGAACCCACAACCAACGTCTCAGTAGAATACGCCAACCACACAAACGAAGGTGGGGAAAACACCGACCCGCTAAGACCAAACAGTAACCCCTCGGATAGCACTCTAGCTACTCCGGCCCAACTGGCTCAGGTGGTTACTCCTTCCCTCAGCACGAGTGACGCTCTAAAGGTACCAGACCCACACCGGTACTAGCTAACCCTGGGGTCCACCAGGTGACCCTCTCTCACTAGGCGTCACCCCGCCACACCCACACCGGCGCTGTGCTCCACCCACACCAGCACAGGGTGATAAAACGCTACAACTGTCACTCTAGGTCTACAGTAGCTCAAAACACAGCACAGTGAGAAGTCCACGGTCGCACGGAACACCACGTGTACAATCCGGTTACAAGGAATCCATCACCATCGAGTATAATTTAAAGCATGCATTTAACCAACTAAACAACTGTCTAACAGTGTAACATGTTTTAATGGCATGGATTAGTGTGATTCTGTCTTGAATCGTGTCGCCCAAGGCCGACGCCATTCAAGTCTCCTAAACTACTTCACAGAAACTCGGCCACAGAACCTGGCGTAAAACGCGTCACCACAAGTAGTCGCCTTTTGAAAGGCGTCGCTGTCCCTCGTCGCCTTTTAGCAACCGAAAATAGGGACAGGCCATGGGGTGATTTTCACTAAAATGCGTCGTCAAAGCAAGTCGTCTATAGAAAAGGCATCGCTGTCTCTGGACGCTTATCAGTTCGGGACAGGGTCTGTTATTGAGTTAAATCGCGTCGTGGTTGGGCGCCGCCTTTCTAAAAGGCGTCGCTTCACCTCGACGCCATTTAGCCCCGACAGACAGGTTCTCCCCTTCGCTTCCCCCAATCCTCGAGGTGGAATTTCCCCCCCAAAATGCATATAAAATGGCACAAAACATAAAGGGGAAGGAGGAGAACCTAACTACCCATAAGAACACCCAATTTCTCATACATGTACTTAGCGTTTTCACCCCATAAAGCACCCCAAAACATGCTTTAAACGCGAGAAAACATAGATTCAAATGAAAATGCACTGAGAATCGTCACCCTACCGGTTATTTGAACTCCTCCAAGCTCCAAGCCGCCCACCCGTCTCGCCCCACACCACCGCCGGTACCGCCGAGGTCGTCGTTACTCCGCCGGGACGTCGACCGCTGTCCAAAGAGTAAACGCCGCGGAGGAGGTGGTGGTGGTAGTGGTGGGAGTTAGGAGGTCGATGGAGTGGAGGGAGAGATGGAATGGTGGGAGGAAAAGAGGGAGGGAAAGGAGGCGTCGCCGGAATCGCCGGAGGAAGGGAGGAGAGAGAGAGGGAAGGAAGAAATGAGGGAAAGGAAGGAGGCTTCGCGGGGTAACAAAAAACTGGGTAAAACGTGTCGAGCTGTACGGATGCCTATCAATTGACATGACGGGCCGTAATGACAGAACTTTGAAACGCGTCGTCTACCCAAGACGCCGTTCAGACGACAAAACAGGCACCGTACACTGACAACCCAGGGTCGCAGGCTGAATGGCGTCGTCCATCGCAGTCGCCGTTCAGACGACACGACATGGCCGTACTCTCGCGGCCCAAGGTCCGACCCCGAAAACCGGATCTGAAAACCTCAGTCCTTACACAGGTGAATAGTCGAACTCATCAAAATCCAAGTCCAACTAGTTCCCACTAATCATCTTCCTTGCTAAACCCCGACCTTCATTATTGCTCTTTCCTACAAACCCGCTTCCAATATAGTTGGTCCTTCTTTGGCCATGACGCTCACTTCAGCCTACTCAGCAGCTCGTAGTCCTTCCACAACCCCACCACTGCCATTGTCTCCTTCCCTCCCTTCCTTGATGTCACCTTCCATGAGAGAGAAAGACCGAATGGAATCGGATTGGGGGGGGGGGGTGAATGAGAGCTTGAAGGGAGAGTGAGAGGGCTTGAGAGAGTGTGAGGATAAGAGAATGAGAGAGAGAAAGAGATAGAGAGTGCTTGGATCGCCGAAGAAGCTCAAGAACCACCAAAAACTCGCTGGTCGCTGGAGAGCTTGAGGAAGAGAGGAGAGAGAAGGCTAAGAGGCGAATGAGGAAGGAGAATGACTTGGACTCACGAGGCCTCACTAAAATCTTTAAATGGCGTTGTGCATGGGCGACGCGATTTAGTGGTGCACAAACTGAGGCAGGCGGTTTGAATTTTGAAAATACTTAAAAACGTCGACCATGGACGACGCTATTTGAGATTTACTGCCTTTATTGGTCAGAGCCGTGCCACGAGAATTCAGTAATTAATTGAAAGTCGTCGACCATGGGTGACGCAGTTCAGGGAATTAATGCATTGGAAAATATGAAAGTACGGGTGAAATAATGATTGGCGTCGACCATGGGCTACGTGATTAAGAGAATTAAATGCTTGAGAATTCTGAAAAATAGGAGAGAGAAATAGAAAGGCGGCGACCATGGCCTACGTGATTTAGGCTCTATTTAAGGAACAATTTTAATTTTCATAAATTGAGTTAAATTGAAAGACGTCTCTCTGAGTCGACGCTATTTGACTTATTAAACTCGAAACTCTGAATTTTGAGGAAAATGAACTTTTTTGCTTGAGGAAAAATTCCAAAAAATTACACAAAAATAAGAAAAGATTTTCATTGCATTAAAGGAACGATTTTTCGTTGAAAATAAATTTGAAAAGTACATCAAAATTTTGGGCGGAAGTTGAGAGTTTTCAGGCCTAATTTTCTGAAGCTCTTTTATATAATTCTTCCAAAGCTCTTGATTCACTTCATGAGGAAGTTTGACACAACGGGTGAAACCGATGTCCGTAGAGTTGCAATGAGTTCTGTCGCCTCGAAGTCTTCATCAGTTCTTAAAGCTCGCTTCTTGATTGGAGATAGATTGAAAATTTCAGAGAATTCATAGTGTGGCATTCCAAGCTGTGGATGTCAGCGATATGGGTTATACATGATGAACTCGGTCTCCCCAATCAGTCGGAGCTCTGTGCCACAACAGCAGTGCACCCGAACCGCCTTTTCTCTGAGGGCTAGTGGCGTAGATTCGAAGCTGATCTTCGGCATGGTCTTAAAGTAAGCACGCCAGTTAGCTCGAGTTTTGACGGTGGGCACTCTATTGGTCATGTTGTTGTTGAATTTCACCATGTTGGTATTGTGAAAGATAGGACTGCGCTGATATATCTAGGACATCTTGGGAACTTCTTCCTCATTATGATTGAATTTGAGGTGAAAATCGATCCATAAGGCTAAGAGTAGCGTGCTGTCATAAGGAGCTTGACTAGTATACACCGCTGATAGCCCACTATAGAGATAGATTAGAACTGCTGTACTTATCTACATTTCCTTGAATATCCCACAAATTGCATTGAGCTAATCTTCTAATGGAATGTTGTCTTGGGCAGGAAATAGTAAAGCTCCAGCCAGACATGCAGTAAACGCGATCGTCATAGTCTCTATCTCTTCCTCCTTGATTCCTTCCATTTTATTCAAAGTCCTTTCTGTCAGCTTCGCTAGATTGATTCCTTTTTGAGTGAGCACGCTTTGGATTTCTTTTGAATTTTTCATAATCTTTTCCAAGAACTGATGGCAAGTGACCTTTTCCCTCATGAATAGTATATCCGTCACATCAGGTTCATCACTATTAGCTTTGAGCTTTGGAAGTCCCAATAAGAGTTCAGCTTCTTCCAAGAAAATGGTAGCTTCGAAGGAAGTGAAAAGGAAAGTGTGTGTTTGAGGATACCATAATTCAATTAGAGCGCCCATCGCAACCCAATCCATAGACGCACTCTTATAATGTTTAGTATGAATGACCAAGCCTTAGATATGTCATTTGGAAATATATGATTGCATGGAAAGATTAATCTTTCCAACTAACTTAGAAATTCATAGAAGAGAAGAAAACCTTCTTGGATTAGGGATGTAACGACCCGCCACCCTATAATCGGGGATCCGATTACTAAATGGGTACCGAATCATTCATTTAGAACCAAACCAGGATCTAAGTAAGTCTGGGAAATAAATAATAAACTAAGCTAAACATTCACATCGCATTGAATTGAAAGGAAAGTGAAGAAATTTAAAAGTTATTACAATGCGACTCGAAACAGCAAATAATTACATACTCCAACAGAAAAGAAATGATTATACATACAGGCCAGGAATAAAATAACAACTACATCGGGGCATACCCCGGAACGACAGCCGTCGGCGCTCAACACACAGCCGCACACTCCTCGCTAAGTCTGTCGGGAGTCCTCACCGGAAAACCGCAGGGGTGAGTCTCAACGAGAAGACTCAGTAGGGATCCTTCGATTCCCACTACCCACACACACACCCACAAGTGTAAAGTACAACGGAGATATAGTAACCAAGTAAAGCAGTAATTACTACACCTAAATTTCAATGTGAATCACATGCATTCGAAGTATAATTATCATGCATAATTCCAATTTATCAGGGAACCCGTAATCAGCGTATGCTCAAAACGCGTCAACCACACAACGAAAGTGGGAAACACCGACCCGCTGAGACCAAACAGTAACCCCTCGGATAGCACGCTGGCTACCTCGGCGGTTACTCCTTCCCCCAGCAAACACCGACCCGCTGAGACCAAACAGTAACCCCTCGGATAGCACGCTGGCTACTCCGGCCCAACTGGCTCAGGTGGTTACTCCTTCCCCCAGCACGAGTGACACTCCAAAAGGTACCACTCCGACACCGGTACAAGCTAGCTAACCCCGGGGTTCACCAGGTGACCCTCTCCACTAGGCGTCACCCCGCCACTGCTCCCGTCAGCGCTGTGTCCCTCCACACCGACACAGGGTGTAGAACGCTACAACTGTCACTCTAGGTCCACCGAAACATAAAACACGGCATGGTGTGATCCCGTCACGAAAGAAGTCCACGGTCGCACGACATACAACGCAGTGCCATCCGATCACGAAGAGTTCATCGTTATCGAGTCTAGTAAAGCATGCATATAACCAACTATCTAGCAGTGTAAACACATTTTACTGGCATGGATTAGTGTGGTTCTGTCTTGAATCGCGTCGCCCAAGGCCGACACCATTCAAGCACCCTAAACTGGTTCATGAAATACTGTCCTCAGAATCTGGCCTAAAAGGCGTCGCTACAGGTAGCCGCCTTTTAAAAGGCGTCGACATCCTCAGACGCCGATTAACAGGAAAATCCGGAATTAACAGAAAACCTTAATCGGGAGATTTCTGCCTTAAAAGGCGTCATGGTGTCCCGACGCTATTCCAAATCGCGTCGTACAGGCATGACGTCTTTCAACGCCAGAATCCCTGAACTGACAGAGCCCTAATGGAACGATTTCTGTCTAAAAGGCGTCGTGATGGCCCGACGCCCTTCTAAAAGGCGTCGTCCATGCACGACGTCTTTTAGCGCCAGAAACCAGGATCTGTCTCGAGCCCGAGGGCTCTCTTTCCACCCCCAAAAACCCCAAAAACAGAGGAGAAAGAGGGCAAACCAAGCCATCATGAATCCACATCCATAGAAACTCTCATTCCCATCAAAGAAAAGCCCCTAACATGCTCATTCTACCCCAAAACCAAAGATCCATAACATACTTTAAACGGGGGAAACATGGTTTAAAACACAACACTATGGGAACCGTCACCCTACCGGTCACTTGAACTCCTCCAAGCTCCAAGCCGTCCGCCCGTCTCGCCCCACGCCGCCGCCGGTACCGCCGAGGTCGTCCTTACTGCACCGGGACGTCGGCCGCCGTCCGGAGAGTAAACGCCGCGGAGGAAGTGGTGGTGGTAGTAGCGAGAGCTAAGTGGTTGATGGAGTTGGAGGGAAAGACGAAGTGGTGGAAGGAAGAAAAGAGGGGAAAGGGGCGTCGCCGGAGGTAGGGTGGAGAGAAAGAGAGAAGGAAGAAAAATGAGGAAAAGAGGGAAGGCTCGCGGGGTTAACTAGAGACCGGCTAAAACGCGTCAACATGTACGGACGCCTATCAGTTGACATGACGGCCGCCCTGACAGGACTCTGAATCGCTCTGACAGCAGTCTGAAATGCGTCGTCCATCCAAGACGCCGTTCAGATGACAAGACTGGCGCCGTACATTGACAACCCAGGGTCGCAGTCTGAAAGGCGTCGTCCCTCGCGGACGCCGTTCAGACGACATGTCAGGGCCGTACTCTCGCGGCCCAAAGACAATCCACGTGGCACAAGCTAAAACGCGTCTGCCTCGCTGGACGCCGTTTAAACCGCGTCGAGCCCGCGATATGCGAAACATCACAGAGTCTCTGCCCCACTGGAGCCTGAACTACAGGGTCCGACCCCGAAAATCGGATCCGAAAGCCTCAGTCTTTACATTCTCCCCCCCTTAAAAGAGTTTCGCCCCCAAAATTGCCTGCTAGAATTAACCAGGTCAAAACATAGAGATACAAGCTCACAATATCACTTACGAGAAAAGGTAAGGAAACTGCTCCCGCATCTCGTCCTCACGCTCCCAGGTTGCCTCGCCCCCGGAGCGGTACTGCCAAATTACCTTAACCAAAGGCACAACCTTGTTCCGAAGGACCTGTTCTCTGCGATCCTCAATACGAATTGGAAACTCTGGGAAGGACAGGTCCTCAGCGATCTCCAACTCCGAAAAATCCAAGACATGGGATGGATCCTGAACATATTTTCTCAGTAAAGAAACATGGAACACATCATGCACCCCTGCAAGATTAGGTGGCAAGGCCAACTGATACGCGGTTTCCCCAATTCGAGCAAGAATGGGAAAGAGCCCGATATATCGCGGACTCAGTTTGCCTCGCTTCCCGAATCTCATCACACCCTTGGAGGGTGAGACTCGGAGAAACACGTGGTCCCCAACCTCAAACTCAAGCGGTCTCCTCCGGATATCAGCATAACTTTTCTGCCTGCTCTGGGCTGTGGTCAATCTCTGCCGTACCATCCTGGCAACCTCTGCACACTACTGAATTAACTCTGGCCCTGCAACCTGCCTCTCACCAATCTCGGACCAACATAGAGGAGATCGACATGGTCGCCCGTACAAAGCCTCGTAAGGCGCCATGCCGATGCTAGAATGATAACTGTTGTTGTACGCAAACTCCACAGTAGGCAAATGTTGTTCCCAAGAACCTCCCCAGTCTAAGCAATATGCCCTAAGCATATCTTCCAGCGTCTGAATGGTCCTCGCCGACTGCCCATCAGTCTCGGGGTGATAGGCCGAACTGAAGGCCAACTGCGTGCCCAAGGCCTTCTGAAAACTCTTCCAGAACCTGGAAGTAAACCTCGGATCCCGATCTGATACGATGGATAAGGGTACTCCGTGCAGGGAGATGATCCGGTCTACGAACAACTTAGCCAGCTTACTGACTGACCAGTCCTTCCTAATAGCCAAGAAGTGTGCCGACTTGGTCAGCCGATCAACAATAACCCAGATAGCGTCTCTCCTGCCAGGGGATGCAGGTAATCCCATCACAAAGTCCATAGTCACGTGCTCCCATTTCCACTCCGGAATCGGCAAGGGCTGCAACAACCCTCCTGGTCTCTGATGTTATGCCTTAACCTGTTGACACGTCATGCACCTAGCCACATACTCAGCCACATCTTTCTTCATACCAGGCCACCAAAAGTGCCTCCTCAAACAATGATACATCTTGGTTGTCCCGGGATGCACTGCATACCTAGAACGGTGCGCCTCTTCAAGGACACTCTTACGTATGTCCTCTTCGGCCGGAACATAAAGTCTACCTCTGAACCTGACTGTGTCGTCATCCCATAATTCCACCTCTGGTCTCTGGAGAATCTGCGGTAATTCTACATCTGCCCTCTGAGCCTCAATCACAGCATGGTACACTGCTGGTCTCACAGTCAAGCTGGCCAACACGGGTCTATCATCCTCACGTGGAACCCAAAAGGAAGATTCCACAACCTGCTCAAATAATTTTTATTCTCGAATCATAAGGTATGACATGACCGTCTTCCGACTCAAGGCGTCTGCCACTACATTCGCCTTGCCCGGATGGTAAGAAAGGTCAAGGTCATAATCCTTGATGAACTCCATCCACCTACGCTGCCTCAAATTCAGATCCCTCTGTGTAAACACATACTTTAGGCTCTTGTGATCAGTAAAAACCTGAAATTTCTCACCATACAAGTAATGTCTCCAGATCTTGAGTGCAAAAACCACAGCTGCCAATTCCAAATCATGGGTGGGATAGTTCTCCTCATACTTCTTCAGCTGTCTAGAAGCATAAGCCACAACCCTGCCATGCTGCATTAGAACTGCGCCCAAACCTCGACGGGACGCGTCTGAGTAAACCACAAACCCACCTGAACCAGATGGAAGCACTAACACTGGGGCCGAAGTGAGGCGAGTCTTTAACTCAGTGAAACTCCGCTCACACTCCTCGGTCCACACAAAACAAACTCCCTTTCGAGTCAACCTCGACAAAGGGGCCGCTATCGAAGAAAACCCCTGAACAAACCGCCTGTAATAACCTGCAAGTCCCAAGAAGCTCCTGATCTCAGTCACTAAAGTTGGCCTGCTCCAATTCATTACTGCCTCGATCTTGGCTGGATCCACTGCGATGCCCTGGCCAGAAATGACATGCCCCAGGAAGTGTACCTTATCTAGCTAGAATTCACACTTGCTAAACTTGGCATAGAGTTGGTGCTCCCTCAGGACCTGCAACACCACCCGAAGATGAGTGGCGTGCTCTTCCTCAGAAGAAGAATATATCAAAATATCATCGACGAATACCACCACAAACTGATCCAGATAGGCCCTAAAGACTCGGTTCATCAGATCCATAAAGGCTGCCGGAGCATTGGTCAAGCCAAAAGGCATAACCAAAAACTCATAATGTCCATACCGAGTCCTAAAAGCCGTCTTACTGACGTCGACATCACGGATCCTCATCTGATAATATCCAGATCTCAGGTCAATCTTAGGAAACACCTTCGCAGACTGCAGCTGATCCATCAAATCATCGATCCTTGGAAGTGGGTACCTATTCTTTATCGTCACTTGGTTCAGCTGTCTATAATCAATGCACAACCTCAAGGAACCGTCCTTCTTCCTGACAAATAGAACTGGAGCACCCCACGGAGAAGTGCTGGGACAAATGAAACCCTTATCCAGTAACTCATGCAACTGCGCCTTCAACTCAGCGAGTTCGGCTGGTGCCATCCGATACGGGGCCTTAGACAAGGGTACCGTACCTGGTGCCAGCTCAATGGTAAACTCGACCTCTCGCTGAGGAGGAAGGCCAGGCAACTCCTCAGGAACACATCTACAAAATCACACACTACAGGCACCTCCCAAGGACTGGGACTATCACGGACATCGGAAACAACAACAGAGGCAAGGAAGGCCTCACAACCACCAGCAAGCAACCTCTGAGCCTTAAAGGTAGAAATAAGAATACCTCGAGAAGAGAGCCTAATACCTTGAAAGTAGAAGGTCGGGATGTCCGGAATAGAGAAACGCACCCTCTTCCTGTGGCAGTCCACCTCAGCATAATGAGCTTCCAACCAATCCATGCCCAGGATGATATCAAAGTCACGAATGGCAAGCACGACCAACTGGGCGGGTAACTCATAGCCCTCAATGGTCAAGGGAACATCCCTCAAACAATTATAAGATAACATGAAATCCCCAGAAGGAACCTCTACCATCAATCCATCAGATAGCTCATCAACGGGTGCAGAAAGAACATCTATAAACTGCTCAGAAATGAAAGAATGCGAAGCACCTGAATCAATCAACACATGTGCAGAGTTCCCAAGGACAGAAAGTGTACCTTCTACCAAGTTGGACGCACGAGCCTCCTTCCTGGTGATAGCCCGCACTCTCCCTTGGGTCCTCGGCTTCTTCTGATCAGCTGGCCCTTGCCTCTGGCCACGCCCCTGCGGGCAAAACCTCGCCACGTGGCCCTGCTGGCCACAAGTATAGCATCTCCCAGAGAAAGTAGGACACTGAGTCCCACCATGAGTACCACCACAGTGCTGACAAACTGCTGGAAGCCTCTGAGCTGGCTCCTGCTGGGCGCTGCACACCGACTGGCTCTGCTGATCCTGCCTGGGTCTGCTACTACCGCTGCTGCCACTACTGCTGCCACCGCCTCGGAAGAATCTCCTAAATCTGGAGCCGATTGACGACGATTCTGATCCGGACGAAGGGGCTGCTGCCACTGGCTTACCCCTGCCACGAGCTGGTCCCTGAGCAGTCAGTCCTCTCTCCCGGGCTGACTGATTCTGCTGTGCCTCCACTGCTGCTACACACCTAACTGCTGATGCCAAGTCTGTACAACAGTGAGATGCCACAAAGTTCCTCAGACTGAGCCTCAGCCCATCTACAAACCTCTCAGTACGTCGCTCCTCGTCTCTTGAGATGAAGGGCACAAACCTCCCAAGCGAAACAAACTTCGCCTGGTACTCGAGTACTGTCATACTCCCCTGAGTCAGCTCCATAAATTCCCTCTCCTTGGCCCTCTGGACATGCCTAGGAAAATACTGCGCATTGAATTCCTTCACAAAAGTCTCCCAAGAAATCTCCCTGAGACCCCTATCCTCATAAGACAAACTCTTCAAGGTGGTCCACCAATCATAGGCGCTATCCTTCAACATGAAGGTAGCCAACGGAGTCTTCTCAACCGCTGCACAATCCATAGTATCGAAAGTCTTCTCCAGCTCCCTAAGCCAGTGAACAGCCTCATCGGGGTCGGGACGACCGGTGAAGTGAGGTGGCCTCAGCTTCAGAAATCTCTCTAGTGTAGCTGTAGACCCTCCCCGAGCGCTGGAACTCTCACTAGGGTCTCGGGTCTGATATCGAGCCATAGTGTCCAACATAGCCTCCATGAACTGTTCTACACTCGGCCTACCAGCCTCATAACCATTAGGGACATCTCCCCGCTCTCGAAAAACCGACACCCTCTTCCTAGGAGCCATCTAATCGCCTACAGACACAAAATCGAAAAGTTCTAGTTAGAATCCTAAAACCTATACTACCGTCGTGCCTGTACGGGATAATGTAATTATTTGTCGGACTCACGACATTTAACCTAGTTATTCATTTATTTGCCAGACCGAATGCTCTGATACCAAATGTAACGACCCGCCACCCTATAATCGGGGATCCGATTACTAAATGGGTACCGAATCATTAATTTGGAACCAAACGAGGATCTAAGTAAGTCTGGGAAATAAATAATAAACTAAGTTAAACATTCATATCGCATTGAATTGAAAGGAAAGTGCAGAAATTTAAAAGTTATTACAATGCGACTCAAAACAGCAAATAATTACATACTCCAACAGAAAAGAAATGATTATACATACAGGCCAGGAATAAAATAACAACTACATCGGGGCATACCCCAGAACAACAGCCGTTGGCGCTCAACACACAGCCGCACACTCCTCGCTAAGTTTGTCGGGAGTCCTCACCTGAAAACCGCAGGGGTGAGTCTCAAAGAGAAGACTCAGTAGGGATCCTTCGATCCCCACTGCCCACACACACACCCACAAGTGCAAAGTACAACGGAGATATAGTAACCAAGTAAAGCAATAATTACTACACCTAAATTTCAATGTGAATCACATGCATTCGAAGTATAATTATCATGCATAATTCCAATTTATCAGGGAACCCATAATCAGCGTATCCTCAAAACGCGTCAACCACACAACGAAAGTGGGAAACACCGACCCGCTGAGACCAAACAGTAACCCCTCGGATAGCACGCTGGCTACCTCGGCGGTTACTCCTTCCCCCAGCAAACACCGACCCGCTGAGACCAAACAGTAACCCCTCGGATAGCACGCTGGCTACTCCGGCCCAACTGGCTCAGGTGGTTACTCCTTCCCCTAGCACGAGTGACACTCCAAAAGGTACCACTCCGACACCGGTACAAGCTAGCTAACCCCGGGGTTCACCAGGTGACCCTCTCCACTAGGCGTCACCCCGCCACTGCTCCCGTCAGCGTTGTGTCCCTCCGCACCGACACTGGGTGTAGAACGCTACAACTGTCACTCTAGGTCCACTGAAACATAAAACACGGCACGGTGCGATCCGGTCACGAAAGAAGTCCACGGTCGCACGACATACAACGCAGTGCCATCCGGTCACGAAGAGTTCATCGTTATCGAGTCTACTAAAGCATGCATATAACCAACTATCTAGCAGTGTAAACACATTTTATTGGCATGGATTAGTGTGGTTCTGTCTTGAATCGCGTCGCCCAAGGCCGACACCATTCAAGCACCCTAAACTGGTTCATGAAATACTGTCCTTAGAATCTGGCCTAAAAGGCGTCGCTACAGGTAACCGCCTTTTAAAAGGCGTCGACATCCTCAGACGCCGATTAACAGGAAAATCCAGAATTAACAGAAAACCTTAATCGGGAGACTTCTGCCTTAAAAGGCGTCATGGTGTCCCGACGCTATTCCAAATTGTGTCGTACAGGCATGACGTCTTTCAACGCCAGAATCCCCGAACTGACAGAACCCTAATAGAACGATTTCTGTCTAAAAGGCGTCGTGATGGCTCGACGCCCTTCTAAAAGGCGTCGTCCATGCACGACATCTTTTAGCGCCCTAAACCAGGATCTGTCTCGAGCCCGAGGGCTCCCTTTCCACCCCCAAAAACCCCAAAAACAGAGGAGAAAGAGGGCAAACCAAGCCATCATGAATCCACATCCATAGAAACTCCCATTCCCATCAAAGAAAAGCCCCTAACATGCTCATTCTACCCCAAAACCAAAGATCCATAACATGCTTTAAACGGGGGAAACATGGTTTAAAACACAACACTATGGGAACCGTCACCCTACCGGTCACTTGAACTCCTCCAAACTCCAAGCCGTCCGCCCGTATCGCCCCACGCCGCCGCCGGTACCGCCGAGGTCGTCCTTACTCCACCGGGACGTCGGCCGCCGTCCGGAGAGTAAACGCCGTGGAGGAAGTGGTGGTGGTAGTGGCGAGAGCTAAGTGGTTGATGGAGTTGGAGGGAAAGACGAAGTGGTGGAAGGAAAAAAAGAGGGGAAAGGGACGTCGCCGGAGGTAGGGTGGAGAAAAAGAGAGAAGGAAGAAAAATGAGGAAAAGAGGGAAGGCTCGCGGGGTTAACCAGAGACCGGCTAAAACGCGTCGACATGTACGGACGCCTATCAGTTGACATGACGGCCGCTCTGACAGGACTCTGAATCGCTCTGACAGCAATTTGAAATGCGTCGTCCATCCAAGACGCCGTTCAGACGGCAAGACTGGCGCCGTACACTGACAACCCAGGGTCGCAGTCTGAAAGGCGTCGTCCCTCGCGGACGCCGTTCAGACGACATGTCAGGGCCGTACTCTTGCGGTCTAAAGCCAGTCCACGTGGCACCCACGTGGCACAAGCTAAAACGGGTCTGCCTCGCTGGACGCCGTTTAAACCGCGTCGAGCCCGCGATACGCGAAACATCACAGAGTCTCTGCCCCACTGGAGCCTGAACTATAGGGTCCGACCCCGAAAATCGGATCCGAAAGCCTCAGTCCTTACAAGGGAAGAAAGGATATCCCTTGAAAGAGAATTAGCACAATTGTATCATATTTGAGAAGAGAATTTGGAGCATAGAACAATTTGTAGAAGAAAGAAAATTGAATGGAGAAAGAAGAGAAAATAACTTACCTGTAAGTTAGGATCTCGCCCACTAAGATGACATTCTATGTCAGAAAGCCTTTCAATTATCTTTCGTGCCCTATTATTTGATGAAGGATCATTTGCAAAGCTCGCCATCTTCCTTGATTTCTTGATTTCTTCCTCTTTTCCTCTTCTTTTCTCTTAAGCTTGAGAGAATCCCCTAGCCTTTGCCTTTCAAAAGCTTGTTGTAATGGTTTGGTACAAGAAGGAAGAGATTATATAAAGAGATTTACGAGGTTGGAAGGCCCTTTCCGAATTGGAAAATGGTGTTTTATGAAGGAAAATTGTGTTCGGAGTATAGTTAGAAAGGAACAGTTTAGGTAAGTTAAATAGCGTCAGCTCGAGGGACGCCATTTCGAGTATTTCTAATATTTTCCCGAAATTGCATATTTGTTGCTATTCATTGCTATTTATGTCTCTGTATGAAGCTACTGACGAAATTTTAAGTGCAGGAAAAATTCAAAGAAAATAAAAATGGAGCTAGAACTTCAATAAGGTCCCCTTGTGATCATTGAGTCCCGTCATGACTAAAAAGATTGTTATCTCTGCATCCTGTATTCCCTCATGTAATTGATTTGCATTAACATTACTATATGATAAATTTTTATTAGAGTATATCAAGGACCTTATGGTTTTGATGAAACTGGAATTTGAGTTCTCTTCTATAAAAAACAGTGATAATTCCAGAAGATTCTTAATCACATGGATAGGCCGTTAGATTGTCAATTGATGGGGACGATGGTTCTGCTTTTGTGAAACAGTACGTGGACAAATGAGTTTCGGCTTAGTACTGAATTGCAGGACTGGTTTCTTGACTCATCAATGATAATTTAACAATATCATCCTTGATTAATTTATATTTTATTTAATTTTAATTTTTTATTTTAGCCCAGCATGCATCATATAGGATTTTGAAATCACTGTGGTAAGAATTAGTTATTTATTAAATTTCAGACCATTGATTTAATGAATCTCAACGTGATATGAAATATTCTATTCTGAATTGAATATCTTGATTGTCCTTGATATTTTCTTAAAGATATCTTTGGAATTCTTTCTTGTGTAGATTATTTATCCCATATTTCTTGTTTCCTTTTAAGATCCATCACGGTTGAAGCATGTCTACATTGGCTGGTAATCGCTCTCCATGATGAAACTTGTAAGGTTTGTGACCTAAGATACTCCCCTATGTAGAGGTTGATTGACCTTATTTTGTTTCATTTATCTATCTCATCCAAATATGATTGATTCTATTGACATCTTTGAGTCGCGTCATTGATCATTTTGGGAAAGATTCTTATCATATGATGTTAAAAACGTGTCTCATCATACCTTGGCATCATCTTTTCAATTCATTCTATTTTACTTCACTCCCTTGCAAAGTGAATGCCAAGGTGGGATAGCTGTAAAGATGCTAATTTTGACTTCATATTGAGCAAATTTTATGTCACACCTATAATATCCCGAAATAGTCTGATTTTTAATCATTAATTAATTTTTATTAACTTTTTGAGATTTTCGTTGATTAACGTCGACCATAGCCGACGTCTTTTAAATTTCTAGTTGAAATCAAATCCGGTTTAAATTCTTAAATTCAAATAAATTTAACTAAATAACGTCTCCCATAGACGATGCCATTTAGATTCCCTAATTCGTCTAGATTTCTGATTTAAATTTGAATTAATTTCCTAATTATCTGAATAACATCGCTCATGCACGATGCATTTTAAGTTTCCTAATTCCTTACGCTTTCATTTCTAGATTTTCTTTCTCTTTTGGCTCCTCTAATTAGTCAAATGGCGTCGCTAATAGACGACGCGATTTAAGCAAATTCTTGATAAGCATGCTTTGGCCGAGATTATCTGGTTCCCATAGTTGGAAGGGTTTCTAACTCCTTAAAACCTATCCATGGCAATCCGGAGGCCGTGGGAGAGTCCTTTAAAGGCCAAACTACTCTAAACAAAGCTTCTATATATACATACCCCTTTGGACCTTCAAAAGAGGTTGGCTATTGAAGGATTTGGAGCTCTCATCAAGGTAAAAGGGGGCTTTCTTGGTGAAGAACGTGGATAAGCTTTGAAAATCTTCATCCTTCTCCTTCCCTCTTCCTTTGAAGCATTGAAGAATCAAGGCTATAGAGGGGCCAATCATCTTCATCCTTTTCTATTCTTCCTACTAGTTTTCTTAGATTTCTAATCTAGTTTTTATTTAGTTTAATTACTGTTTTATTAGATTTTTCATCACTTCATGTTTCACATACACACATCATGTCCTTCACATATCTAAGAGTTAGGGGTTTAAAACGAACAAAACAAGTGAGTTTCTGGTTTAGTTTCATATTTGATTTGTTAGATAAGATAGATACTACACTACCATTAGCTCTAATCAATCTTTTCTTTATTTCTTTGTTTTGATTAAAGGATTGAAAGATTGAAAAACATTGAAGAAAATGAGAAAACCACAACGAAAGGGAAGAATAAAGTAGAAGAAGGCTTTTCTTCTTTGGTTGGCCAAAGAAGAGGAACAAAGGAACCACAACCTTCCCAAATCCATAAGGTGAGTAGTGATCAACTCCTTTGAAGCCCTCAGTTTCTGGCGATCACATATATTTATTTTGATTTGTTTATTATGTTAATATAAGGAATCCATGATAGCATGTTGATTTGAGCATCCACACTTCCCAACGAAACAAACTTCATCTGATACTCGAGTACTGCTATGCCTCCCTGAGTCAACTCCTTGAATTCTCTCTCCTTAGCCTTCTAGACATGACTAGGAAAATATCGCCCAATGAATTCCCTTAAAAATGTCTTCCATGGAATCTCCCTGAGATTCTTATCTGCATAAGACATTCTTCAAGGTGGTCCACCAGTTATAAGTATGATCCTTCAACATAAAGATGGCCAACGAGATCTTTTCAACTACCACGTAGTCTAGAATATCGAAGGTCTTCTCGATTTCCTTTGGCCAATGAGCTGCCTCACCAGGGTCAGGACGACCAATGAAATGAGGTGGCCTCAACTTTAGGAATCTCTCTAAAGTAGGCGAAGACCCTCCCCGAGTACTCGAACTCTCACTAGGATCTCGAGCCTGATGCCTAGTCATTGTCTCTATCATCGCCTCCACTCCATATTCTGCCTACCGGCCTCAGACCCACTAGAAATGTTTCCCTGATCTTGAATAACGGGTACCCTCTTTCTAGGAGCCATCAAATTGCCTACAATCACAAGAACTGGAAACCTTTAATGAGCCCAAAATCAAAACTATCGTCATGCCTATATAGGATAATGTATTCATTTGCTGAAATATAATATTTAACTTAATTATTCACCTATTTACTAGACCGAATGCTTTGATCCCAACTGTAATGACCTGCCACCCTATAATCGGAGATCCGATTATAAATGAGTAACGAATCATTAAAATTAGGAGTCAAATGTGATGTCAAATAAGTCCGGAAAACAAATGATAAACTAAACTAAACATTACACACACATAGAGATAGGGGGAAATCCATTAACTGAAATAGACATACTTCTCCCGTTTTCAAAAATATCAATTTCAATCAAAATCCCCCTAAGACATGCTCATTTTCTATCCAAAATTCTCCACACATCCATAGCATGTTTTAAAGCAAGAAATCATGAGTTAAAAAAATCGAAACATGTACGAGAATCGTCATCCTACTGGTTATTTAAACTCCTCCCGATTCCTGGTTGCTCTATTGTCACACCGCAATCCATCGTCGGTATTCTCGTGGACGTTGTCACTCCACCGAGACGTTGTCCGCCGTTTGGAGCGTGAAGAAACCGCAGTAGAGATGGTGGTGGAAGTGGTGAGAGGTGGTGGTAGGGGAATGAAGTGGTGAAGGAGGAAGATGAAGACAGGGAGACGGAGGGATGGAGAGAGGGAAGAGAGAAAGAGAGAATGAGAGAAAGGAAGGAGAAAGGAGGGGTGGCTTGGGGTGTCAACCTCGATCAAGCTAAATCGCATTGTCCTAGAATGACGTAGTTCAGATGACAAGATAAGGGTTGTACACTGGTAGATGTCTGAATCGCGACGACCATGCATGACGCCATTCACATGACAAGACCGGGGCCGTACACACGTGCCCCGACGCCCGACTATGCGGCACACCTACATGGCTTCTAAATTGTGTCGCCCACGGCCGACGTCTATCAGAAGCGCATCTCGCCTACTCGATGCGGTTCAGAACCCATGCACCAAACTCATAAGGACCCAAACTAGAGGATCCAATACCGAAACCGACCTGATAACTGAATCCGAAACCTCAATTCTTATAGTTGGCCACAAGAATTTGAGGGATGTCGAATCGTCATATAATCGACACTCAAATGAAGTCCTAAACATTTAAATCCATGATGTAACCTAGGCGCTCAACCTTACCAACTTCATGAGGTAGCCATTGTTATAATTAGGAACTTACACTTCACTATTCCTTCAAAAGGGAACATATCAATCTCCCATGGAACAGTGGACATTGCCTGGCCAATGGTACATAAGTCTAGGAGCTAGATGATGGTGCAAGTTTAAGAACTTCTGGCATTTATACATTTTCTAACAAGGTCGAGGGCATCCTAGAAAATCTAGCCACTAGTATCCTTGGTAGAGAGCTGCTCTTGTGGTTGCTATGGATTACCTTATGGATTTTCATGAGGGCATAGAGGGTTTCAAAAGGTCAAAGTCGTCTAAGGTAAGGTCTGTCAAAGGATATCTTAAAGAGCCTTACGTTGATGAGGAGGAATTAAGCCACCCTTAGCCGGATCTTCCATATCACCATCCTATGTTTGGGAAGCCAACTATTCCAAAGGTAGGTGAGGTAACGATCGACCTAGTTGGGTTTAAAGGGAACTTCTTTTGACTATAAGAACCTTGAATTTTGCCTTTTCATTGTTGAGCCAGTTGAGTTCCTAGTCCATAATCATCTACTTTCACCCGAACTTAGAGGATGGTGCCAGCCATGAAGTGAAGAAAGCTCAAGGTGAGAGTCATAACCCATCACAAATATATTAGCATGAAAGGGTCATGGGTCTTTTACTTCTTCCTAACTTGATTCAAAATAAGTTGGAATCGTTGTAGTTACAGAGCAAAATTACATACAGGTGCCTTGCCTTTCAAAGCTTTTAGACTAGACTATCTTAGTCTATAGCACTATTAATGGCTAAAAAGTCAACGCAAAGGGCATATTCAAGCATCACCTCCTCTAACAAAATTAGGATTAAGTCAGCACTACTTCCACTGGAGCAAGATAAGCCATTTACAAATGCTTCAAGTTGGCCCCATGGGTGTAGTTATGTCCCTTAGAGGTTAAAGTTAGGTTTCAACCTCATCTGGTCCAATAGCATAAATGCATTCGGAGATAGAAGTCAACTAAAACTTTCTCCTCCATTGTTGTATGGGGCTGAAAGTTGATGTCGAACTCGCATGCTCCATTTCCCATTTGATAAGGTAGCCTTAAAACTTGTTGTTTCTTGAGCATTAGGTAGGTAGATATTTGATTGGCCCAATAATTCTTGCATCACTGAGTAGTATCATAGAAATGATCAAGGAAAAGTTGTATGAAACAATACTAACAAGTTCTTGAACTAGGCTCTTGTTGACTTTCCAAAATGAGAAAGATGTTAAACTTCTTGAAATGTTAGATTGGGTCAGTAGTTCTACGAAATGAGGTTCATTTGGGCATCTTCACCCTTGTTGGGAATAGGGACTACCAACACATCCTTAGAAAATGGTAATAAGTTCAAGATTTCCCTAGAAAGAGCGATAGTCGAGACTCATATGATGAGTCACTGAATCTCCTGCCAATCTCATGGAGAAGTGGTTGATGCTGATGATAGTAATGGAAATCACAGACAATAGGAGATGCTTTTGACAAGTAGTAGAGTAGATGGTGTGATTGGCATCAGCTAAGTTAAAGCAGTATTAGGGCTATAGCTACATCTAAGGTAGTTGTCGAGGCTGTTGTTTAGCCTAAGTGTGTGACGAAGCAAAGACTAAGAGCTAGATACCCAATCTAGGGGATGTTCTCTTAGAGTGATGGAGTCAAGGAGCCCCATCTAATGGGTGATGGCAGCCACAATATCTCTAAAATGTGCTAAGTAGGTCACTATTATTGAGAGCTTGGTGACCTAAAATGAGAGTGTATCCGCTCTATTGCCGTTCAAACTAGCCATGTGACGGGTTTAATAGCCTCATATTGCTAGTACCGTTATGAGTATTGAAGGCCTAGCCAAAGAGGCAATGGAAGAAAGATGAAGTTGATGGAGGCACCAGTAACTGGAAGATGGCAATGACCCTTTTAAGATAAGTCCGACATTATACACCCTTCTTATGTTTACAAGTCAATCTAGAAAAGGGTCCCAAGTCTCCTCCTATATGGTCCTCAATTCTGTCTAGTTGCCTTGGCCTCTTGACGTTGATGGGCTCCCGATTGTGATCACTAGGTTGTTGTCCCAAGAAATTTTTGGACTGCTATTGGACACATAACGAGCAACCTAAGAATAGCCCACAAGATTATTTCGCATCAAGAATCAATGGTGCAACGTATTCTCTTGTGTCCACTGTTCTGAGTGATTTTGATAGCTTTGACAAACATAAGAAGCATTTCCTTTGTTCGATTTGTCTCTAATGTACGCCAACCATGGAGAGAATCAAAAAATTACAAGTAGGATGGCTATGATATTTCCACTTGTTCATAATCACAGAAGCTCGAATGCGTACAGAAAATCCAAGTTATGGATAATATTATGATTTTTTTTGTTGATTTGATGAATCAGACATCGTGCATGTTTCCGTTCGGTGATCTTCAAACGAAAGAGTCCACCGCGCCCAATCGCCACCGGCCCCCACAACCCTTGATAAAAAGATCACTTGACATAATGCCCGAATTAATTATGCCAGCGGTTACAGTCCTTGAATCTTTCCTTGATCGTGAGTATGTTGCTATTGCCTGTGCTGTTGTTCTTCTTCTCCTCCTTGTTGACGGCCCCACGTACTCCCACATGCACGGCAGCTCCCCCGGCTTCCTTCCACTTCGAAGCTGGGCTCGTCATACATGGCCGTGGGCCCCCTTGAGCTCGAGGTCGCCGGCGGGGATGGCGTCGTCGCCAGGCATGAAGCTGCCCCAGAACCAGTGGGCTCGCCAGACGTGGACCATCTCCTCGATGGGCACGTTCTTGGTCTCGGGTAGGAAGAAGTAGATGAAGATGGTCATGATGAGGACCCAGCCGGAGAAGAAGTAGAAGAGGCCGAACTTGAGGTGGCAGAGCAGCGTGAGGAAGATCTGCGCGATGATGTAGGTGAAGAACATGTTGACGGACACGTTGATGGACTGCCCGGCGGAGCGGATCTCCAGGGGGAAGATCTCCGAGGGCACCAGCCACCCCAGCGGCCCCCACGACCAGGCGAAGCCGGCGACGTAGACACATATCAGGAACACCACCGCCGTGGCCATGCCGCTGGTCACCTTCCCTTCCCCGGTGACCCCGAACATCTTCCAGATCAACGTGCCGACCGACACCTGCATGCATGCATTATTAATATGGACGGTTATCGGTTGGTTAATTCTGTGTTCGACGAAATGCCTCGACTGGGTCGACCCAAATGAAGAACTAATTAACGCTCGCTTGTGGGCTTAGTTAACCACTCACTACTACTCACCTGGCAGATGAGCATCTGAGTGCCGCCCTGGAGGAAAAGCTTGCGGCGGCCGGCCCTGTCGGCGTAGTAGACGGAGACGAGGGTGGCAAAGACGTTGACGAGGCCGGTGATCACGGCAGAGACGAGGGAGGCATCGTTGCCGAAGCCGATGGTCTTGAAGAGGACGGGGGCGTAGAACATGATGATGTTGATGCCGGTGAGCTGCTGGAAGAATGGGATGAGGACGGCCATGGTGAGCTGGGGGCGGTACTTTCGCTGGACGATGTTGGCCCAGGGGTGCTGCACTGCCCGGGACTGCCTGCTGGCGGCCACCAGGTCCTGGAACTCGGCGTCGATGTCGTCAGTGCCGCGGACCTTTCGGAGCATCTCGCGGGCTTCGTCTTCACGGCCGCGGTCGATGAGGGAGTTGGGGGTCTCGGGGAGGAGCAGGGAGCCGAGGGTGATGACGAGGGCCGGGACGGCAGCACCCGCCAGGCTGAGGCGCCAGCCCCACCCGCCCTGGATCTTGTTGGCTGCGTAGTTCACGAAGTTGGCCACGAAGATGCCGATGGTGATCATCAGCTGGAAGCCGATGTTGAGCATCCCCCGGTACCTCGCCGGCGCCATCTCCGACAGGTACACAGGCACCGACTGGTTAGCGAAGCCGATGCCGACGCCCAGAAGGATACGCCCGATGATGAGCATGGCGACGTCCCTGGCGGCGCCATTGATGGCCGCGCCGGAGAGGAAGGTCACTCCCCCGAAGAGCATGGACGACTTGCGCCCGAAGTCCCGGGTGACCGTGGCGGCAAAGAAGGAGGCCACCAGCGCCGCCAGGTAGAGCGACGACGTGAACGACGTCAGCAGCTGGCTGTCGAACTTGCAGTACTGGTTGGTGCCGGACGCCTCCTTCGCCTTCCTGTACACCGAGGGGAAGAACTTCTCCAGGAAGGAGTCCATGGAGGTGACGCCGCCGGAGATTCCGATGTCGTAGCCGAAGATGAGGCCGCCGGTGGCCGCCACCAGGCAGGTGAGCAGCACGAAGCCGGTGAGGTTGCCGGGGTACTCCCGCCCCCCGGCATTGTTGACGAAGGCTCCCCCGGCCATCTTAATTTGGTTCCCTTATTTCCTTGCCGCCCGCCGCAGCAGCAGAAGCTAGCTAGCTAGCTAGCTAGCAACGAAGGAAGGTGGTCACCAATTAAGGATGGGCGGGTTCCACATGACTCTTGTAGGACCCTTATATACGAAGACATCAGGTTTAAAAATGGGGTTCTCACTTAGTTGGTCTCGCGGATTAGGGAGCTGGATTACCTCAGAATAGCATTAACGTTAACACCCTAGTCTGACCTTATCCCGTTAAACTTAAACTTATTGCGTCAGGTCCACCCGCTTGGCCGGGCCCCTTGTTCCGTTTTGTTGGTGTTTCACCGTTGTCAATTTGCTCTAATCTTGTGGGTGCGTTGCGTGCGACTCTTCCCACCGCTCCATATATATGACTTCCTCGCTGTTCTAAACAGCTTCCAGGTGATTCCGCCTCGCTGGGGACTGGACCGATCCATTGCCATCCCAGTCATCATCAGATTTCCTGGTTGTCCTTTTTCTTTCTTTACCTGGCCCGGAATATTGTGGACGAGTCGCTTAATCCCGTCATTTCATCCAATGGCTTATATTTACTTTAATAATTGCTTATTCTCTCTAGTCCGAATAACTCATTCTACTAATTAATTAAAGAACCAAAATATAATAAAAGAAGCATCATTAACACTTAATGGAAGAAGGACAAGTATATATTTCAAACACTTCTGCTTCAATTGTTTATTTCGCTTATTTCCGTATCAACTATTCTCATCCGGTATCAATTATCCATGCAATCAAAATGGAATTATAACATCAGCAGATCAATAGGATGCCCTTTGATGTAGCCGAAGCTATCACGACCGGATTCCGAGGCTGGAATCTGAAGTTGGGATCCGAAGCTGGATCGGATCGGAGAAGAGGCCCGACGGGGATCCGAAATGCAGTGAAGGCGGAGACGCAGCCGAAGATCCGAAACCGAGGGTCGCTCGATCGGATGTGGGCTAGCCTTTGAAAGGCGCGGCCGAAGTCCCTCCGGTCGAAGGGCAGCCGGTGCGGAGCCGAGGCACCTTTAGGCGAGGAGGACCAGCTGGCGAATGGCGTCGAGACCGGAGGAAGAAGTCCGAGGTCGGCGGCCGAGACCGACTCGGAGAGGTCGGCGAAGATTCGAACCGAGCCTCTGCAGGAGGGAAAGAAGAAGAAGAACCAGTTAGTAAGAGACCACCTAGGCTTTCCTTTAGGTATAAATTGTCCATTGTGCCCCTACGTTTGTCCTTCTTGTAAAAATAATTAATTGTGCCTACCGAGATTCAAACTCTCTGGCCACTCTGGTGACGGCTAAGTGCTCCAACTAACTGAGCCACACACTAAGTAGTCTTACCCTTTGAGCCAATTCCAGCAATTCTACACTTTCAGTGTCTTCCACTCACCCCAACTTACGGTGTGTGTGAAAATATTTCACGTCGTGACTCCTTACGGGAGGAGGGGATATTCTAAACTTTTTAAGTTTAGTTTTGCTTAAAATTCCCTTAATAAAGTATGATCACATGAAAGCTCAACTAGGGTGTGAAAATGTAAAAAATTTTGAAATCTTTTTAGAAAATTGCCAATTTTCTTTAAAAGATTTTACAAAGAAGCACAATAGTTACTCACCCCAACTTAAATGACATTGTCCACAATAGCATAAAAAATATGAAGCATTATAGCTAAAAGAAGTCAGGGAAGGAGAGATACAATCTGGGGGATCAAGGTTTTTCATCCACGTTATGCCGAAGCCAACTACCACCAAATTATTAAACCTATAAAGAAAACAAAAAGATAACTTAATAAATTAACCTTAAAATATTGGGTCGCTTCCTAATAAGTACTAAGATTAACGTCTTCAGCTAGACGCAATGTACACACTATCTAATGCTTGTTGGCACAAATTTCAGTGTATGTGTTTTAACAGTTATTGGTTGGAGTGGCTCAAGCGTGACATGCATCTGATGAGTCAGAGTGTCATCATCAAACCTCTAGATGGAAGAATCTTCCAACATGGTCAATGAGAGATTGGTTCCACTTGATTCATAAGCCATCTCAACAATGTACTCTCTTCTTTTCTGTAGACACACTAATTTTGACTTCACGTTGAGTAAATTTCATGTCAAATTTATGATGTCCCGAAATGATCTGATTTTTAATCATTGATTAATTGTTACCTATTTTTTTCAGATTTTTTTTTAATTAGCGTCGCTCATAGTCGACCTTATTTGGATTGGTGTCCGAAATTAATTTTGGCTCAAATTCTTTAATCGATAAAGATTAAGTTGAATGGTGTCATTCACGGTCAACATCTTTTAGGTTCCTAATCCTGCTCGATTGCTAATTTGACTCTCAATAAATGTCCTATTTATCTAAATCGCGTCATTCGTGGTGGACGTGTTTTAGAGATCATAATTATCTTTTCTTTTTCTGAGATTATCTTTGTAAGGATTGAGGTTTTAGATCTGGTTATCGGGTCAGTTTCGGTATCGGACCCCTTAGTTTGGGCCTTTGTGGAGATGGGGTATGGGTTCTTTTTCGCGTCGATCTTACGAGATGCTGTTTAAACGGCATCCGGTTGGGAGGACGCATTTTAGAATGTGCCATGTGGGCTGATTTTGGGCCGCAAGAGTATGGCCCCGGCTTATTATCTGAATGACGTCTTGCATGGTCGATGCCATTCACAGTACGGCCCTGATCTGTCAGTGTACGACCTTGTCTTGTCGTCTGATTGGCGTCGGTCATGGACGACGCATTTTAGCTAGTTTCGGTTTGACCCCGCGAACCCTCCCTCATTTCTCTTATTCTCTTCTCCCTACTCCCTCTCTCTGACCCATCCGCTCCCCCTTCCCCTTCTCCTTCCTTTCCTCTCCCTATTCCTCCTCTCCCACCACTCCATCAACCTCCTAACTTCCACCACTACCATCACCATCTCTTATGCGGTGCGTCTCTCTCCGGACGGCGGCCGACGTCCCAGTGGAGTGACGGCGTCCACGGCGATACCGGCGGCGGCTTGTGGCGTGGCGATTCGGCGGCTAGGAGCATTGAGGAGTTCAAATACCTAGTAGGGTGACGATCCTCGCAGTGTTTTGTTTAAAATCATGATTTTTCCCACTTTGAAAATACGAAATGTATGGGTGCTTCTGGGGTAGAAAGCATGTTCTAAGGGGTTATTTATGAAAATAATTAGGCTTCTCCCCGACTTTATCCATTTTTTTGACGTTTTTGTGCAATTTGGGGAAAAATCCTACTTTGTAACTCGGGGGCGGCCAGAAGGGGAACCTGTCTGTGAGCGTTAAATGGCGTCTGGGGACAACGACGCCATTTCAAATGGCGGCTTCCACCCGAGACGCGATTTAGCCCAGATTAGGGATTATGTCTCTGTCTTTAATGGCGCAGTTTAGGGGTCCTGAATGACGTCGTCCACGGGCGATGCGATTCAAGACAGAACCTCATTAATCCATGCAATTAACATGTGTTTACATTGTTAGATAGTTTTGTTAAATACATGCTTGAAAACGTACTCGAGGATGAGGATTTTTATGTGATCGGATCGCACTGCATTGTGTTTCGTGCGACTGTGGACTTAGAGTGACAGTTGTTAGCACTTAGGGACTCTGTGTCGGTGTGGAAGTGACATGGCGTTGGTGTGGGAGTGGTGGGGTGACGCCTATAGAGAGGGTTACCTGGTGTACCCCAGGGTATAGCTAGTACCGGTGTGGAAGTGGTACATTCGGAGTGTCACTCATGCTGGAGAAAGCAGAACCACCCAGAGCTAGACAGGCCGTAGTAGCCAGCGTGCTATCTGAGGGGTTGCTGTTTGGTCCCAGCGGTCGGTGTTTTCTGCGTTCGGCCGTGTAATTTGTGTGTTTGGACGAGACGTTGGTTGTGGACTCCGTGGTGGAGTGGTTTTAGAGTTGTGCATGTTACATTTATGAATGCATGCGTTTCATATCGAAATTTTCAGAATTTTTAGGAGTTGTATTTACTGCTTTATTTATTTAAATTGCCTATATTTGTGTTATTGCACTTGTGGGTGCGTGAGTGGGTGGTGGGGATCGAAAGATCCCTACTGAGTCCATTTTGATGAGACTTACCTCTGCGGCTTTCAGGTGAGGGTTCCAGACAGGCATAGCATGGAGGGTGTTGTCCTGGGTTGCGTGCCAACAGCCACTGTCCCAGGGTATGCCCCGTTGTAGTTGTTATTTTCCTTTGAGACCTGTATGCTTAATTACTTCTTTTTAGTTGGAATATGTAATTATTTGCTGAGTCGAGTCGAATTGTAATAATTTTTAATTCTTTCACTTCCTTTACAATTCTATGTGATGTGGAATGTTTAGTTTAATTTATCAGTTATTTTCCAGACTTATCGAGATCCTGGTTTGACTCCAAATTTTAATGATTCGGTACCCATTTAGAAATCGGATCTCCGATTATAGGGTGGCGGGTTGTTATAGTTGGTAACAGAGCATTCGGTCTGGCAAATAGATGAATAACTACGTTAAATATTGTAATTTTTACAAATAATTACATTATCCCGTACAAGCACGGCGTTAGTGTAGGTTTTGGGTTCTAATTAGAAATTTTCAATTGTTATGACTGTAGGTGATTAGATGGCTCCTAGGAAGAGAGTGCCAGTTATTAGGGAGCAGGGAGACGTTCCTAGTGGGTTTGAGGCTGGACACGATGACTAGATATCAAACTCGGGACCCTAGTGAGAGTTCTAGTACTTGGGGAGGGCCTTCAGCTGCTCTGGAGATATTTATGAAGCTGAAGCTGCCTCATTTTACCGGTCGTCCCAACCCTGATGAAGTCGTTCATTGGCTGAAGGAGCTAGAAAAGACTTTCGATACCATAGATTGTACGGCAGTTGAGAGGACTCCGTTGGCTACCTTCATATTGAAGGATGATGCCTATGACTAGTGAACTACTTTGAAGAGCTTGTCTTATACAGATAGGAATCTCAGGGAGATTCCATGGGAAACGTTTGTGAAGGAGTTCTATGCGTAGTACTTCCCTAGGCATGTCCAGAAGGCCAAGAAGAGGGAATTTATGGAGTTGACCCAAGGGAGCATGACAGTGCTCGAGTACCAGATGAAATTTGTTTCGCTTGGGAGGTTTGTGCCCTTCATTTCAGGAGACGAAGAGCGTTGGGCCGAGAGGTTCGTGGATGAACAGAGGTCCAACTTGAAGAGTTTTGTGGCGTCCCACTGTTGTACGGACTTGGCATTGGCGGTTAGGTGTGCCGCAGCAGTAGAGGCACAGTACGATCAGTCGGCTCGAGAGAGGGGACTAGTTACTTATGGGCCGGCTTATGGCAAGGGAAAAACAGCAGCAGCATCTCTTTCGTCTGGATCGGGATCTTCTTCACTCGATTCCAGATTCAGAAGGTTATTTTGAGGCGGTGGCTGCAACAGTGGCAGCAGTGGTAGTAGCAGACCCAGGCAGAGTCAGCAGAGTCAGTCGGTGTCCAGTACTCAGCAAGAGGCAGCTCAGAGACTTCCAACAGCTTGTCGTCATTGTGGTGGTACTCATGGACTCAGTGGCTTGCATTTTCTGGGAGGTGTTATACTTGTGGCTAGCAGGGCCATTTGGCGAGGTATTGCCCGCAGGGGCATGGTCAGGCGTAGGGACCGGATGATCAGAAGAAGCCAAGGGCTCAGGGGAGAGTTCTCGCTATCACCAGGAAGGAGGCTCGTGCGTCCAACTTGGTGGAAGGTACACTTTCTATCCTTGGGAACTCGTGCATGTGTTGATTTATTCGGGTGCTTCGCATTCTTTTATTTCTGAGTATTTCATAGATATTCTTCCTGCACCCGTTGATGAGTTATTTGATGGACTGATGGTTGAGGTTCCTTCTGGAGATTTCATGTTCACTTATAACTGTTTGAGTGAGGTTCCGTTGACCATTGAGGGTCGTGAGTTGCCTGCCCAGTTAGTTGTGCTTGCCATTCATGACTTTGATGTCATCTTGGGTCTGGACTGGTTGGAGGCTTATTATGTCGAGGTGGACTGCTACAGGAAGAGGGTGTGTTTCTCCATTCCGGGCATCCTGGCCTTCTACTTCCAAGATATTAGGCTCTCTTCTCGTAGTATTCTTATTTCTACTTTTAAGGCCTAGAGGTTGCTTGTTTGTGGCTACGAGGCTTTCCTTGCCTCAGTAGTTGTAGCTGGTGTTAGTAGTGGTTCTAGTCCTTAGGAGGTGCATGTAGTATGTGACTTTGTTGATGTGTTTCCTGCGGAGTTGCCTGGCCTTCCTCCTCAGCGGGAGGTTGAGTTCACTATTGAGCTTGCACTAGGTACGACGCCCTTGTCTAAGGCCCCGTATCGGATGGACTCCGGCCAAACTTGTTGAGCTAAAGGCGCAGTTGCAAGAATTGTTGGATAAGGGTTTTATCTGTCCCATTACTTCTCCATGGGGTGCTCCAGTTCTGTTTGTTAGGAAGAAGGATGGTTCTCTGAGGCTGTGCATTGATTATAGACAGCTGAACCAGGTAACTATAAAGAATAAGTACCCACTTCTGAGAATTGATTACCTAATGGATCAGTTGCAGTCTGCCAAAGTATTCTCGAAGATTGACTTAAGGTTCGGGTATTACCAGTCGGTGTTTTTCCCGTTCCTGCACTTCCTTTAGAATTCGATGTGATGTGGGATGTTTAGCTTAATTTATCATTTATTTCCCAGACTTATCAAGATCCTAGTTTCGCTTCAAATTTTAATGGTTCGGTACCCATTTAGTAATCGGATCTCCGATTATAGGGTGGCGGGTCATTACACAGAGTCTCCAATGGGAGGAAACGGAGGCGAGCGAAAGAGATAAAGAGGAATGCCCCCTATATAGAGGGCCGACTAAAGGAAAGAGAGAGAGGAGGGGGATGGCTAGGTCTGGGAAACCTTGGATCTTGGATTATGGTTCCCCTCTGAGCTATATTTCTATTAGTTCACTGTGACTTTTCTCAAAAGTCCTTGAATTAATATAAATTTTCATTTAATTCCCATCGACCGAGACTTTGTGCGTGTGACCCTCTAGGCTCAAGTGCTAGTCTAGTTTTGAGCCTATTAAGCCTACTAACCACTTACTGACTTAAAGTAATTTATTTAATATCAAATATTAAACCATAACTTGATCGATTTATTATCACATTATGTTCAATTGGGCTTCCAATCAAGTTAGGTGCCAAGCAACTCCGAGTGGATGTCAGAGGAGGGGTACCTATCGTCATTGGGAGGACGACATGGCTTTCGATCGACCAATTACTTTCTCCCCGTGTATTCACTCGGTCAAATGGTTGGAAGTTATCGAACAAGAGAACACTCACGAGACTCCTGATGTCAATAAGGACCTTCCTTGCTCGTCGTCCTGCGCTATCAACTTCAATTACCAATGGATCGTTGTCGAGGAGAGCTATACCTTGTAGGTCCTTCATTCTCTCGAGCAGAGTGTTGGACTTTAGAAATGCGGGCGTATTCTTCTTCTCACTATTTCTATGGGTCGACTGGGCACCATCCTTGCCTGAATCGTGCGAGTTGTATCTTCTCTGGCTAGCCTGCCGATAATTTTTCTCGGCTATGGCTCTTCGCAGTCGTTTCCCACAGACGGCGTCAAAAGATGATGGATCAAAATCTTGTCCACCACGTCAAAACCAAAAAAGGATTATGTAGAGTGCAATCTGAGTTAGATTTCACCCCCTATGATCCCCAAATGCGTGCAGGTATGCATCTGGCACCTACACAAGCTCGCATCCTAGCTGCCACTTGATTGAAGTGATTGGATCGCAGCTACGAAGATGTTACAATCCATGTGCATTGTAATGCCCTAAGGTATTGCAACAAGTTTTCCTATTTGGACATATGAAATTTACCAGCATGGATCCATGAGTAGTTTTATAATTGAATGAAGCATTTAAATTGGACACAAAATTTGCAAGCACTTAGTTTCATCCCAATGATAATGACTTGATGTGCTAAGACATTGTAATACATGCAAATTGCAAGCATGCCCCGTAGCGACTGTCCAATTACTTTGATCGGATGGCAGTTGGAGCATGCACCTGTATAGGGCATGATCTGTGATATTGGTGCTTTAAGCAATCCTTTTTTTTTTTGACTATATGATCAGGGATCAGATGGTAAAAGCAATGAGCTCGGGTGGTTTGATAGAGTGAGTTCTCTCACCCAGGTTGAACGTAGGTTGGAGGGAGTTATCCCTAGGACAACCCCGTGTTTCTAGTTCCACCTATGTAGGCACAATAAAGTTGTTCCATGTTAAGTCATGACACTCACCCCAACAATGACTGTGTATTGTACGACTGCATGTCCCATCATGTGATCGTCTCCCTCCACCTACATGGTTCTAGGGTACGATAACATGGGCTTCGGAAGGGGGGTGGGGTGATAAGAAGTAGCAGGGGATGTGGGGTTCCCATAGAAGGTGACATCAAGGAAGGGAAGGAAGGAGACAACAACAGTGGTAGGGAAGTGGAAGGAGTAGGAGCTACTGAGTAGGCTGGAGTGAGCGTCATGGCAAGAGAAGGACCAATTATATTAGAAGTGGGTTTGAAACAAGCTGCAATGATGAAGGTCGGGATTTAGCAGGGAAGATGATTAGTAGGAACTAGTTGGACTTGGATTTTGATGAGTCCGACTATTCACTTGAATGGAATCTAGAGTTTCATAGTAAAAGGAAGGACACTGGAGATAAGGGATTTCGAGTTGTTTGGTAGATCGTTGTGTGGGTTTGGCTTCTGTTTGAAGAAATTTCTAGCTCAGATGGAAGGAAGATGTCAGTTTTTGCTGCCTTGGCTACTAACTTACAAGTTTTATGTAAAAATTGATTTTAGCACTTAGCTACCAGTGTGTTGTTTTCTTCAAAGCCATGCCTTGGAGACATAAGTTTTTGATTCATGGATTTGCGGTAAGGGATCTCGTTCTCATTTAATTCTTTTGTGTTTGCTGATCATGAAAACAATTAAATTGGTTTAGGATGTGGCCTTCCCTTGGTTGCATTTTTTTAGCTAAAATGGCATTCGTGAATCACAGTGAAGTGCTTCTAGTGGCCTTGCCTTAGTTGAATTTACTCTAGTTAGTATCTATAGTACTTTTTGTAGTTAACTTAGAATAATTTAACTTATCTAAATAGATTAAATCACCTTACACGGAAGTAGAAAAAAGGTTAACTTGTTGGGATAACCTATATATCCCTTAGGGTTAACCTCTTTGTATTTTATCCTGCGATATATCAAACCCATGCGAGAGGAATAAAGTGGAATAAGGGCATCCTATTGATCAGCTGACGTTATAATTCCATTTTGATTGCATGGATAATTTATACCGGATGAGAATGGTTGATACGGAAATAAGCGAAATAAACAATTGAAGCAGAAGTGTTAGAAATAAACAAAAAAAATCATAATATTATCCATAACTGGGATTTTTGTACGCATTCGAGCTTCTGTGATTATGAACAAGTGGAAATATCATAGCCATCTCACTTATAGTTTTTTTATTCTCTCCATGGTTGGTGTACATTAGAGACAAATCGAACAAAGGAAATTCTTTCAATGGTACTTTGTAATTATTTGAAAAGATTTTAGAGGATGAGAGACCTTCTTGGATTTTGTCGTTGTTGCCATTCCAAAGATAGAAAATGAGATTAGTAATTTCTTGATGTAATACTTTGAACCAAGTAATAGATACTTTAGTACTCCTTAATATTGTGCAAGTGATAGTCAAGATTGTAGGTTTGTAGCGAGAGAAGGAATTTTGAGGGCGAAATTTATTTTAAGGGAGAAGGATGCAATATCTTATCCCTCCAGCTCACAATCTTCAAATCGGTTTACCACCCTTGACCAAATTTGATCTTAAATGAAACGATTTAAATTTCATTACTCTAATTTAATTTGAATTAAATGGCATTTGTAAGGAATTGCATGCGATTTATGTCTAATTAGATGAGCTAATCGTAAATTAGTGTGTTTTTATCTTGGTTCATCTTTTAGTGGGCTTGGCCCAATTAAAAGTAATTAAATCTAAGTAGTTTTAAGTGGTTTTGCTTACTATTGGGCTGCAAAGAGTGGATGTTAGATGGCCCATTAGGTGCATGTATAAGGGTTGGGAGGCATATTTCTATGAGTGAGAAGGTAGAATTACAATTCCCTCATATTTTATATATCAGGAGAGGGTGGGATCCGACCCTTCCATTCTCTAACGAGCACCTACAGATTCACCTTAACGTTTCGACACAAGTGACTATCAGATCACCCACCCTCATCATATGACTATCATATCACCCACCCTCATCAATTCACAATCTACAGATTCACTACTGATCTATCCAGATGTCTGATGTCCTGTCTCAGACAACTTCCGACCAGGAATATTTAGAATATATGTTTATAAATGATTAGTCTCATTAGTATGAGATCATCATCATCTGATCATTATTACATATATTCAAAGACTTTATTATGGAGCATAAGTAATCCAATTACATAATGAAAAAACTAAATTATTAATAATTGACCAAGATTTACATTGTCTGATTGGCTTGCAGGCCACCTAAGACTAACAATCTCCTACCTAGATTAAAGCAAATCACCTTTATGCTGAATACTCATAGCCTCTAGGTGACGCTCAAACATAATTTGAGACAAAAGCATTGTCAATGGATCTGTTACGTTGTCGGCAACAAGAACTCTTTCCACTGCTACACCTCCTCGACCAATGATCTCTCTGATCAGGTAAAAGCATCATAGAATGTGCTTCGACTTCTGATGAGACCGCGACTCTTTCGCTTGTGCTATCGCCCCATTGTTATCATATAATAGCGGGATAGGATCAGAGATACTAAGAACAATGACAAAGTTGATGATGAACTTCTTCAACCACATTGCTTCCTTCGTGACTTCAACTGCAGCAATGTACTCAACCTCTGTCATCAAATGTGCAGCAGTTTCTTGCTTTCTTCCAACACACTGCACCATTGTTCAAGGTAAACAAATCTAGATGTGGACCTGCTGTCATCCGGATCAGACCAAAAGCTCGAGTCAATAAAGTCTCACAGTTTCAAATCACCTCCTCTATAGACAAAGAACATGTCCTTAGTCCTTCTCAAGTACTTAAGGATACATTTCATTGACTTCCAGTGTTCTTCACCTCAATCAGCTTGAAACATACTCGTAACACTTAGAGAATAGGCCACATCAAGCCTAGTACATAGTATAGCATACATGATAGATCCAATGGCAAAGACATACGTTAATCTATCCATTTGTGCCCTCTCTGTTGTAGTCTTTGGAGACTACTCTTTAGAGAGATCAATTCCATGTCTTATCGATATAAGACATCTCTTAAATTCTCCATGCCAAGCCTTTTGACTATGGTGTCTATGTACATATATTAGGTCATCCCAAGTATTTTCTTTGATCTATCTCTATAGATCCATATTCCTAATACGTAAGATATTTCTCCCAAATCCTTTATGGAGAAGTTCTTTAACATTTAAACCATTACTGAAGACAACATTGCTACATCATTCCCAATGAGCAGAATGTCATCTATGTAAAGGATCAGGAATGTGACTGCACTCTCACTCGTCTTCCTGTATACACAAGGCTCATCTTCATTCTTAATGAAGTCACAAAACTTGACCGCCTCGTCAAATCTTATGTTCGAGTTCCGGGAGGCCTACTTGAGTCCATAGATAGACCTCTAAAGCTTGCACATTTTATCTGAAAACTCCTTAGATGTGAAACATTTTGGTTGTATCATATATACCTCTTCCGTAAGGTTTCATTGAGGAAGGTAGTATTCAGATCTATCTACTAGATCTCGTAATCATAATCAGTTGCAATGGCGAGAAGTAGTTTGATAGACTTTATCATAGCAACTAGTGAGAAAGCCTGGTCATAGTTAATTCAAAATCCCCAAAAAAAAAAAAATCTGTTTTTCAGGTTTAAAAACCCAAGTTCGGGCTCGATTTTTAGCACCTCCAAGGGCACTCCGGTGCCGATCTTCATGTCCAATGTGAAGTGGTGACTATCACCAATAGATCCAGACATCCGGCCCGCCATCCCAACACTTGGAATGCACGTACGAAGCCGCCGAAGTACCCCGGTTCATCATCACATGAAGAACTCCGAAAAACCCAAATAAAATCCGAAAAATTACAGAAAAATAATCAAATTGATTGTGATCATCATATGAACACGATTCTGTCATTTTTAATCGGATTAAACACAAGAACACGTACAATACGGGTTCTTTACGCATAACGAGAAAAACACGCAAAACGGTGCCGTTTTACAACCGAACCAGCGAACCTGGCTCTGATACCACTGTAAGGAATCGCCATGAACGCAGCGTAAATAATAATGATTCCATTGTATCGGTTGCTGGGGTCGTAAAACGGACATTAAAACTAACGCGGGAAGAACAGTTCTTCACCTTTGCGGGGTTTCGAATCTCCCGTGGATGATGCCGACTCGGTAATCGCGCACGCGCACGATCTCTAGAGGTATCCACACGAGTTCCCGCAGCAGACGCGATTTCCTCCTCGACTTGAGTGCTCCGACCAGATCTCAAATCCACCATGCGCGGAGAGAGACAGATCCACTACAAGAGAGAGAGAAGGAGAGAGAGAGAGGAGAGAGAGAATCTGGGGAGTAAAAATTCGTCCAACTTTTTACCACTCCCCGTTGGCCCTCCTTATATACAAATAAGGATAAGCACAAGAGTTAATCCTCATGATTATCCAAGAGTTTGGCCTTGGATAATTCTCCATTAAATCTTCATGTTTATCCTGCAGCTTTTCACAAAAACCCAGATAAGCATGAAATTTAACATCTCTCACCGTCTGACGAGAACTCTTATGTGTGTGACCCTCTAGGCCCATATATCAGTCCGGTTGCAGGCCCATTAAACTTAGAACTGTTTCTTGAGTTTAATATTTATTAATTAACATTTAAACATCATATGTTAAATGATTAATTTAATAAACAAGTGAATTATCATCCGATGATTAATTCACTTGGCCTTCTGATCATGAACAGCACCAAACACTACCTCATGATCCCAGAAGATATAAAGGATACTGTTCCCTTCAATTGAACATTTCCGTCTGCAGATGCCGCACAGATATAATCCTTCACTCATGCAATGTCCCGATAACGCAAGGGTATGGTTTTATAGTCAAACCCTCTATCGCATTATCCAGATGGATTCTAGTACACAGTTAATATCTAAAAAGACATCTCTTTCATTTGACCCTGGCCAGGGATTTCAGTGTACACATCCATAGGACATTCTCTCTCCACTCTTATACCAAGAGTGAGTGATCCCTTGTTGTTCACTCAATTACCTTCGCAAGCTTTCCACTGTATCTGAAAGACCGATTATGGTGGACTTAATGGTTAAAGTCCACGAGTCAGAGAATCAAGACACAATGGTCCACAAACAAGGTATCATTGGTGACTCAGGTCAAAGGACCAACTGTGCTACTGCAACGATTGAATTCCCTGGTTGACTAATAGGTATAATTACCATCCAGGAATTCTTATTTGGGTCTGCTCAGTGAACTCATTCTCTAATGAGCACCCACTTGTTTGTCTTAGTGTCACCACACGAGTGAATGTGAAATCATTCACCCTCATCATATGAGTAGACATAAGTTGTGTCGATCTTATCGGATATTTAATGTCCAACTCAAATATCCTATGATCGAGAACTATTTAAGACAATTGCCTTAAGATATTGATCTCACTATCATTATCTCATCATGATTCAATATCCCATACATTTGTCTATGGACCTTCATTACAATAGTCGTTTGCGAGAACTATTAAATGAAGAAATAATTGCCTTTATTAATAATCTGAACTAGAATGTACAATGATTGGCTTTGAGGCCACCCAATTCTAACATTCTCCCACTTGGACTATAGCCAATCACCCATGTGTCTAAGTCCCATAGACTTAAGGTGACGTTCTAAATTGTTTTGAGACAATGGCTTAGTCAAGGGATCTGCTACATTATTTTCAGATGAGACTTTCTCAACTACTATATCTCCTCGGGCGATGATCTCACGAATCAGGTGAAATCGTCTCAGAATGTGCTTTGACTTCTGATGTGATCGGGGCTCCTTCGCTTGAGCTATTGCCCCATTGTTGTCACACAATAATGGAACAGGATCTGAAATGCTTGGAACTACTCCAAGCGCCGAGATGAACTTCTTCATCCAAACCGCCTCCTTGGCCGCTTCAGCTGCAGCAATGTATTCTGCTTCGGTCGTCGAATCTGCAGTAGTTTCCTGTTTGGAACTCTTCCAACTTACTGCACCTCCATTTAACATGAACACAAATCCAGACATGGATTTGCTGTCATCCATATCCGACTGGAAACTCGAGTCAGTAAATCCTCGAAGTTCCAAGTCGTCTCCTCCATAAACGAGAAATAGATCCTTAGTCCTTCTCAAGTATCTAAGGATACATTTCACCGCCTTCCAGTGTTCCTCACCTGGATCAGCCTGATATCTACTAGTGACACTTAATGGATGTGCCACATCAAGCCTAGTACATAGCATTGCATACATGATAGATCCTATTGCCGAGGTATAAGGAACTCTATCCATGTATGCTCTCTCTTCAGGTGTCTTGGGAGACATTTCTTTAGAGAGATAAATTCCATGCCTCATAGGAACGAGGCCTCTCTTGGAATTTTCCATGCCGAACCTTTTGACTATGGTATCTATGTACATAGATTGGGACAAGCCAAGCATCCTTTTGGATCTATCTCGATAGATCCTTATTCCCAGAATATAGGATGCTTCTCCCAAATCTTTCATGGAGAAGTTTTTGGATAACCAAGTCTTTACTGATGACATCATTCCCAATGAGTAAAATGTCATCAACGTAAAGTACCAGAAAGGTAACTGCGCTCCCACTAACCTTTTTGTATACACAAGGTTCATCTTCATTCTTAATGAAGTCATAAGATTTGATTGGTTCATCAAATCTTAAGTTCCAAGTTCGGGACGCTTGCTTTAATCCATAGATGGATCTTTGCAGCTTGCATACCTTGCTTCAATGCTCTTTGGAAGTAAATCCTTCAGGTTGTATCATATACACCTCTTCTTGAAGGTTCCCGTTAAGGAATGTTGTTTTCACATCCATTTGCCATATTTCATAATCATAGAATGCAGCGATAACAAGAAGTATTCTGATTGACTTAATCATGGCAACTGGAGAAAAGGTTTCGTCATAGTCAACACCTTGCCTTTGACGATATCCTTTTGCTACAAGCCTTGCCTTGTATGTGTCAATTTGTCCATCTGCCCCGATCTTTCTTTTAAAGATCCATTTACTGCCAATAGGTACCATACCTTCTGGCAGATCAACCAAGTTCCAAACTTGGTTGGCATACATTGACTGAATTTCAGAATCCATTGCCTCTTGCCATTTTTCTGATTCATGACTATTTATGGCTTCAAGGTAAGTTTGAGGATCACCATCCTCATTTAAGTGCACTTTTGGTTTGCCTTCATCGATATGTCCAACATATCTTTCAGGCTGCTTAGGCACTCTACCTGATCTGCGAACCTTTTGTGTATCATCTTGAACAAGTTCTTGAGTCAATGGTTCAGTAGATGAACCAGTGTTGATTTGTGAGTCTAGAATTTCTTCCAGTTCTATCTTGCTCCCACTGTCTTCTTTTGAAAGATATTCTTTCTCTAGGAAGACAGCTCTTTTTGCGACAAACACCCTTTGATCGCTGGGCTGATAGAAGTAATATTCAAAAGTCTCTTTTGGATATCCCACAAATCTACATTTCTCTGTCCTGGAATCCAGTTTGTCTGGATCGTGTCTTTTGACATGTGCAGGACAATCCCAGACTCTAACATGCTTAAAGTCTGGTTTCTTTCCTTTCCATATCTCATATGGAGTGAAAGGTACTGACTTACTGAGAACTTTGTTCAACATATATGCAGCAGTCAATAGTGCATATCCCCATAAAGAGGTTAGAAGGTTAGCATTACTCATCATGGATCGTACCATATCTAATAGAGTACGATTTCTCCTTTCCGATACACCATTTAACTGAGGTGTATAGGGAGGAGTCCACTGAGACAAAATACCATTATCCTTAAGATATTCTGTGAATTCTGTACTTAAGTATTCACCCCCTCGATCTGATCGAAGAGTTTTAATACTCTTTCCAGTCTGGTTCTCAACTTCGTTTTTAAACTCTTTAAATTTCTCAAAGACTTCTGACTTATATTTCATTAAATATATGTAGCCATATCTTGAGAAATCATCTGTAAATGAAACAAAGTATGAGTAACCACCCATAGCATGAGTGGACATTGGACCACATACATCACTATGTATTAGTTCCAATAAGTCCTTAGCTGTTTCTCCATGTCCTGAGAATGGAGCTTTGGTCATCTTTCCCATGAGACAAGCTTCACAGGTTGCAAATGATTCATAATCAAGTGGATCAAGATATCCATTCTTTTGCAACCTTATGATCCTGTTCTCATTTATATGACCTAGCCTACAATGCTATAAGTACGATTTATTCACATCCTTATCTAAGCGTTCAAGAGAATCATTTACCAGACAAACATCACATGAAATATCAAGCAAATATAATCTATTCAATAAATATCCGAAAGCAAACAGTTTGTCTCCTTGATAAATTGAACAACCTTTATTCTCTAGCTTCATAGAATATCCTTGTCTATCTAAACATGAAATAGATATGATATTCCTAATAATGGTTGGAACATAATAACAATCTATCAGTTCCAAAGAGTCTCCTGACGGCATCTGAAGTCTTGCTGTCCCCACAGCTAATGCAACAACTTTTGCTCTATTCCCGAGCCTCAGATCCACGTCTCCGCGGTTCAATCTTCTTTTACTTGTTAACACCTGCAAGTTATTGCAGATATGAGAAACACATCCAGTATCTAATACCCAGGATGTTGATTCTCTATAAGACAAGTTAAGATCGATCATGAGAATACCTGAAGCTTCACTAAGCTTCTCCTTTGCTTTTTCTGCAAGATAAATCTTGCAGTTTCTCTTCCAATGACCTTCTTTATGACAGTGGAAACACTGACCTTTATCATTGACTTTAGCTTTGTCCTTTTGTGCCGCCGGTTTGCTTTTCACTAGCTTCTTAGGCTTACCTTTCTTAAAGGTCTGTCCAGCTTTTCATTTCTTGTTGGTCTTACCAACAAGCATTACATTTGGCTTATCTTTCTGGATGGTGCCTTCTGCTGTCTTCAACATGTTGAGCAGCTCAGCTAGTGAAACTTCAATTTTGTTCATATTGAAGTTGATAATGAATTGTGAAAATGAATCTGGAAGAGATTGTAGGATTAAGTCAATGCTTAGGTCATTGTTCATAACAAAACCCAGCACAACAAGCCTCTCAATCCACTCTATCATCTTGAGCACATGAGTTTGTACAGGTGTGCCCTCGCTCATTCTGGTCCTGAACAATTTCTTAGATATCTCATACCTTTCTGCTCTGGATTGTTCACCAAACAACTCTTGTAGGTGATTCAGAATGGTCTTAGGTTCCATGTTATCATGCTGTCGCTGCAGTTCATTATTCATTGAACCGAGCATATAGCACAGGACCTTGACAGAGTCCTCCTTCCAATTTTCATACATCATTAATTCATCTTCGTTAGCATTATCACCGGGTTGCACTGGATCTGGTTGATCCAGGACATAGGCTAGCTTTTCGCACCTGAGGACAATCTTCAGGTTGCGTAACCAGTCAATGTAATTTGGTCCCGTGAGTTTATTTGCATCAAGTATGCAACGGAGGGGGTTTGGTGACGACATAGCGACCTACATGGAAATATATAAAATGAGCAGATAGTTCTTAAAATCAGATTTAGGACTTTTAATCTAGATTTATGCTCCCACTATTTTTCGGCGATCTATATGACCCTCTAAGATACAGAACGGGAGATTCCGGTGATCTCCTAGTGGGGATCAGAATCCTTCGAGCAACATGCATGTGACCTTGTGGTAGCACAACAAATCACATCAAGTCCCTTAGGCAGTCAACTCTTGACAGTTGCAACGTTTGCAATATCCGATCGATTTAACCCCTGAATCAGAATGACCTTGTGGTAGCACAACAAATCAATTTGATTCAGTTAAGTTTATCCATCATTACTTAGATGACATGAATTCATAGTGCAATCCTTGTGATAGCACAACAAAACTACACTATTTGTCCATTCATCTTAATGACATCACATGTCGTAGACCTAGTTTAATTTCTAAATCAAACAGACCTTGTGGTAGCACAACAAATCCGTTTGAGATAAGAATTATCCTAAGATCTATAATGATGGTGGGTTACGTGGATTATTCTGAATATCTCACGTTTACAACTTAAGTTTTAAAAGAGGGTTTTGATTTTGATTTGTAAAAAATCGTGCTATCAATAGTATTTCGATTTGAAGTATCAATATACTTAATAGAAATACATATATGATATCATAGTCCACAAATATCACATATGTGCAGAAAAATTAAATGGGGATGATCATGGACTGCTTAAACTACTATGGAATCATCGGAGCCAAACGATGATCCATAATATGATCATAATGTGAAAACAGCAACACTGGTTCCATTTGATGTGAGTCCTCCCTCCAGAGGTGTCTTCAGAAGATCCCGTCCTCTTAGCTTAATCCGATACATTTAAATATGAAATTCAGGACTCGCAGGTCCACAAATGTACATTTAAACAATTAGAAACCTTGATCTTATCAAGGGGAGTACAATCTTATAGGAAGGTAGAAAGTACACTTGGATTAAGAGAGAGGAGGACACGCAGGTCCTATTTAAAATCCCAAATGAAATAAGCATCGCATCCATTCACATCATTCACCACATGAAAATACTAAGTCCATGATCATCCCACCATAAAACACATCACATGCATCACAATCATCACATAATTGCTGTTTGGTATTAAATTTTTTAAATATAAAATTATAATACCAATTAGTTTTCGAAATAACATTTATTTCAGCATAATCAATAATATTCAAAACATTATTGACAATTAAATAACTAAACCATTCAGTTAATCTAAATAATAATTCAAACAATTTGAACGGCAAAGTGTAATCAAGTTATGCATGAAATTAGTTTAAAACAATTTTAAACTAATTAATATAACAGGGAAATTAATTATCTAAAACAATTTTAAATAATTAACTAGCACCTATTAATTATAAAGCCCTTTAATTGAATAACAGTTATTAAACAATTTAATAATCTGTTAATAATCATAAAAATAATTAATAACAATTATTAATTGTTTCTATAATTTTTTCTGTTTTAAAACAATTTTAAAACGGGCTTAAATGGGCTAATTTAGGGTTATAGAGGGCTAAACAATTATTAAAACAATTTTAATAATCATTAAAAATGGGCCCAACCCATTAAGGCCAATTGGCCCGAGCCCTGGCTCGGCCAGGGTCGAGCCCTGGCTCGGCCAGGGTCGAGCCCTGGCTCAGCCAGGGTCGAACCCTGGTCGAGCCAGGGCGCCGCCCGGCCCCCGTCCGGTTCGACCGGATCGGGACCGGGCGGTCCGGCCCTATCCCCACAGATTCGACCGGCCCGCCCCCTTTTCTTCTAAAACAGAAACCCTAGAACCCTGCGGCGGTTGCAGGGCGGTGGCGCCGGCGGCCAGCCCCCCCCCCCCCCCCCCCGGCGGCGGCGGCCCCGGCCGGCGGTGCCCCCGGCGCTGGCGACGTGCCCGGCGCCGGCTGGGCCGCCGGTGACCGGCGTTGGGGAGGAAATCAAACCCCAAAATCCCAAAAAAAAAAAAATATATGTTTTTCAGGTTTAAAAACCCAAGTTCGGGCTTGATTTTTAGTACCTCCAAGGGCACTCCGGTGCCGATCTTCATGTCCAATGTGAAGTGGTGACTATCACCAATAGATCCAGACATCCGGCCCGCCATCCCAACACTTGGAATGTACGTACGAGGCCGCCGAAGTACCCCGGTTCATCATCACATGAAGAACTCCGAAAAACCCAAATAAAAACCGAAAAATTACAGAAAAATAATCAACTTGATTGTGATCATCATATGAACACGATTCTGTCATTTTTAATCGGATTAAACACAAGAACACGTACAATACGGGTTCTTTACGCATAACGAGAAAAACACGCAAAACGGTGCCGTTTTACAACCGAACCAGCGAACCTGGCTCTGATACCACTGTAAGGAATCGCCATGAACGCAGCGGAAATAATAATGATTCCATTGTATCGGTTGCTGGGGTCGTAAAACGGACATTAAAACTAACGCGGGAAGAACAGTTCTTCACCTTTGCGGGGTTTCGAATCTCCCGTGGATGATGCCGACTCGGTAATCGCGCACGCGCACGATCTCTAGAGGTATTCACACGAGTTCCCGCAGCAGACGCGATTTCCTCCTCGACTTGAGTGCTCCGACCAGATCTCAAATCCACCATGCGCGGAGAGAGACAGATCCACTCCAAGAGAGAGAGAAGGAGAGAGAGAGAGGAGAGAGAGAATCTGGGGAGTAAAAATTCGTCCAACTTTTTACCACTCCCCCTTGGCCCTCCTTATATACAAATAAGGATAAGCACAAGAATTAATCCTCATGATTATCCAAGAGTTTGGCCTTGGATAATTCTCCATTAAATCTTCATGTTTATCCTGCAGCTTTTCACAAAAACCCAGATAAGCATGAAATTTAACATCTCTCACCGTCTGACGAGAACTCTTATGTGTGTGACCCTCTAGGCCCATATATCAGTCCGGTTGCAGGCCCATTAAACTTAGAACTGTTCCTTGAGTTTAATATTTATTAATTAACATTTAAACATCATATGTTAAATGATTAATTTAATAAACAAGTGAATTATCATCCGATGATTAATTCACTTGGCCTTCTGATCATGAACAGCACCAAACACTACCTCATGATCCCAGAAGATATAAGGGATACTGTTCCCTTCAATTGAACCTTTCCGTCTGTAGATGCCGCACAGATATAATCCTTCACTCATGCAATGTCCCGATAACGCAAGGGTATGGTTTTATAGTCAAACCCTCTATCGCATTATCCAAATGGATTCTAGTACACAGTTAATATCTAGAAAGACATCTCTTTCATTTGACCCTGACCAGGGATTTTAGTGTACACATCCATAGGACATTCTCTCTCCACTCTTATACCAAGAGTGAGTGATCCCTTATTGTTCACTCAATTACCTTCGCAAGCTTTCCACTGTATCTGAAAGACCGATTATGGTGGACTTAATGGTTAAAGTCCACGAGTCAGAGAATCAAGACACAATGATCCACAAACAAGGTATCATTGGTGACTCAGGTCAAAGGACCAACTGTGCTACTGCAACGATTGAATTCCCTGGTTGACTAATAGGTATAATTACCATCCAGGAATTCTTATTTGGGTCTGCTCAGTGAACTCATTCTCTAATGAGTACCCACTTGTTTGTCTTAGTGTCACCACACGAGTGAATGTGAAATCATTCACCCTCATCATATGAGCAGACATAAGTTGTGTCGATCTTATCGGATATTTAATGTCCAACTCAAATATCCTATGATCGAGAACTATTTAAGACAATTGCCTTAAGATATTGATCTCACTATCATGATCTCATCATGATTCAATATCCCATACATTTGTCTATGGACCTTCATTACGATAGTCGTTTGCGAGAACTATTAAATGAAGAAATAATTGCCTTTATTAATAATCTGAACTAGAATGTACAATGATTGGCTTTGAGGCCACCCAATTCTAACAATAAGTGTTGATTCATCTATCTGCACTTATCTTTCTCTTAAAGATCTACTTGTATTCAATGTGTACAATACATTTAGGTAAGTCCTCCAAATTTCAAACTTGGTTGATGTACATGGACTGCATTTCAGAGTTCTTGGATTCTTGTCATTTTTTTGCTTCTGAGCCTTCAATATCCTCCTAGCACGTCTTAGGATCATCATACTCATTAGAGAATACCTTAGAGTCACCTGTGAGTGCTCAATTAGTGTGTTATCGTATCATTAATTAAACATCAACATGAAAACATGAAAAATATGGATTTGTGATTGCTAGAGATCGAGGACCCTAATAGAAAAATAAGTGATCGCTACTTACCTATCCAATATGAGAGATTTTCTGGCATCTTCTATTTCCTCCTATTCGACCGGCCGAAGAGAAAAAGCCTTCTTTTGATTCACTCTCTTTTTTATTTCCCTTGCTTCTTCAATTCCTTGGAAAAAAGACAAAGAAAACAAGAGAAAAGGAAAATAGGATTAGAGCTATGGCAAGGGTGTAGTATCTATTCTAATGATGATGAAATCATGCAACTTCATCAATGAAAACTTACTTTTTTATGCTCTTTCAAAAACCCCTATGCAATAAGTGGATGTTAATGAAGTGTGTGTGAAAAGTTGCGATGAATGTTCTAATGAACTAATGAAAAATAGTGAAAAACATTGATCTAAGATTTAATCAAGAAACGAGAAGGAAAGAAAGAAGAAGGTTGGCCCTCCAAAGCCATCATCCTTCTACACACCAAAGGGAAGAGATTAAAGGAAGAAGATGATGCTTTAATGTTTGTCCACGTTTTCAATAGTAGGCTAAAGAGCTCCAAATCCTGTAATCGCCAACTTCCTTTGAAGACTCAATGGGATAATGTATATATAGAGTGCCCTTTAGAGGAGTTGTATATATAGAGTGCCCTTTAGAGGAGTTTAAGCCCAAAAGCCTCTACGTTGGCCCTCTAATTGCTGCAGATAATCACCATCAAATTAGAAACCTTTCCTCCATGAAAAAAAGATAATCTCGACCAAATAGCAGATATCAAAACATCATTGAAAATGCGTCGCTCCCAAACGACGCCTATTATAAAGATGTCGGCCTACCCAGACGTCTTTAGAGGGACCAAAATAAAAAAGATTGTAACGACCCTCCACCCTATAATTGGGAATCCAATTACTAAATGGGTACCGAATCATTAAAATTTAGAGCCAAACCAGGATCTCGATAAGTCTGGGAAATAAATGATAAACTAAGCTAAACATTCCACATCACATCGAATTGTAAAGGAAGTGAAAGAATTAAAAATTATTACAATTCGACTCGACTCAGCAAATAATTACATATTCCAACTGAAAAGAAGTAATTAAGCGTACAGGCCTCAAAGGAAAATAACAACTACATCGGGGCATACCCCGGGACAGTGGTTGCTGGCGCGCAACCCGGGACAACACCGTCCATACTACGCCTACCAGGAACCCTCACTTGAAAGCCGCAGGGGTGAGTCTCATCGAAATGGACTCAGTAGGGATCCTTCGATCCCCACAACCCACTCACGCACCAACAAGTGCAATAACACAAATATAGGCAATTTAAATAAATAAAGCAGTAAATACAACTCCCAAAGATTCCGAAATTTCGATATGAAACGCATGCATTCATAAATGTAACTTGCACAACTCTAAAACCACTCCACCACGGAGTCCACAACCAGCGTCTTGGCTAAACACACAAACCACACGGCTGAACGCGGAAAACACCGACCCGCTGGGACCAAACAGCAACCCCTCAGATCGCGCGCTGGCTACTCCGGCCTGTCTAGCTCTAAGTGGTTCTGCTTTCCCCAGCACAAGTGACACTACAAATGTACCACTCCCACACCAGTACTAGCTATACCCTAGGGTACACTAAGTAACCCTCTCTATAGGTGTCACCCCACCACTCCCACATCGGCGCCGTGTCACTCCCACACCGACACAGAGTGCCTAAGCGCTAATAACTATCACTATAAGTCCACGGTCGCACGAAACACAACGCAGTGCGATCCGATCACGTAAAAATCCTCGTCCTCGAGTACGTTTTCAAGCATGCATTTAACCAAACTATCTAACAATGTAAACACATGTTAATTGCATGGATTAATGAGGTGTCTTGAATCGTGTCGCCCGTGGCCGATGTCATTCAAGACTCCTAAACTGGTTCATACGAAAATTAGCCTCGGAATATGGCCTAAATCGCGTCGCCCTTGACATCCGCCATTTAAAATGGTGTCGTTGTCCCTATACGCCATTAAAGACAGAGACAGAATCCCCTGATATGGGCTAAATCGCGTCTCGGATGGAAGCCGCCATTTGAAATGGCGTCGTTGTCCCTAGACGCTATTAAATGCTCACAGACACGTTCCCCTTCCGACCTCCCTCGAGTTACAAAGTGAAATTTCTCCCCCAAATTGCACAAAAACATCAAAAAAATGGAGAAAGTAAGGGAGAAGCCTAATTATTTTCATAAAGAACCCCTTAGAATATGCTTTCTACCCCAGAAGCACCCATACACATTTCATGCTTTCAAAGCGGGAAAAATCATGATTTTAAACAAAACACTGTGAGGATCGTCATCCTACCAGTTACTTGAATTTCTCCATGCTCCTAGCCGTCGAACCGCCACGCCACAAGCTGTCACCGGTACCGCCGTGGACACCGTCACTCTACCGGGACGTCAGCCGCCGTTCGGAGAGAGATGCGCCGCAAAGGAGATGGTGGTGGTTATGGTAGAAGTTAGGAGGTTAATGGAGTGGAGGGAGAGGAGGAATGGGGAGAGGAAAGGAAGGAGAAGGGGAAGGGGGAGCAGATGGGTCGGAGAGAGGGAGGAGAGAGAAGAGAATGAGAGAAATGAGGGAAAGAAGGGAGGGTTCGTGGGGTCAAACCGAAACTAACTAAAACGCGTCGTCCAAGACCGACGACAATCAAACGAGAAGATGGGGTCGTACACTGACAGATTAGGGTCGTACTCTGAATGACGTCGACAATGCAAGACGCCATTCAGACGATAAGACCGGGGCCGTACTCTCGCGGCCCAAAATCAGCCCATGTGGCACATTCTAAAACGTGTCCCCCCAACTGGACGCCTTTTGAACCGCGTCGAGCAAGCTCGACGCGAAAAAAAACCCATGTCCCAGCCCCACAAGGGCCCAAACCAAGGGGTCCGACACTGAAACTGACCCGATAACTGGATCCGAAACCTCAATCATTACATTCTCCCCCCCCCCCAAAAGAATTTCGTCCTCGAAATTACTGCAACAAAACTAGCACTAATAACAAGATTGCACAAGTAAAAAAAGAACTTACAAGAAAAGGTAGGGAAACTGCTCCCGCATCTCATCCTCACTCTCCCAGGTCGTCTCGCCTTCGGAGCGATGCTGCCAAATCACCTTAACCAGAGGAACAACCTTGTTCCGAAGGACCTGCTCCCTACAATCCTCAATACTTACTGGAAATTCCAGAAAGGACAAGCCATCAACGACCTCCAACTCTGAAAAGTTTAAGACATGAGATGGATCCTGAACATACTTCCTTAGCAAAGAAACATGGAACACGTCGTGCACTCCAGCAAGACTAGGTGGCAAGGCTAGCTGATACACCGTTTCCCCAATTCGAGCAAGAATGGGAAAAGGCCCAATATATCGCAGACTCAACTTACCTCGCTTCCCAAATCTCATCACACCTTTAGAGGGTGAGATTCGGAGAAACACGTGGTCCACAACCTCGAACTCAAGCGATCTCCTATGGATATATGCATAGCTCTTCTGCCTGTTCTGAGCTATAGTCAACCTCTGCTGTACTACTTTAACAACCTCAGAACACTGTTGTACCAACTGTGGCCCTGCTATCTATCTCTCGCCAATCTCAGACCAATTCACAGGAGATCGACACGGCCACCCATACAATGTCTCAAATGGCGCCATGCCGATACTAGAATGATAATTGTTGTTGTAAGCAAATTCCACTGTAGACAAGTGTTGTTCCCAAGAACCTCCCTAATCTAGGAAACAAGCCCTGAGCATATCCTCTAATGTCTGAATGGTCCTCTCTGACTGTCCATCAGTCTCAGGATGGTAAGCCGAGTTGAAGGCTGACTGCGTACCCAAGGCCTTCTAAAAACTTTTTCAGAACCTAGAGTAAATCTTGGATCCCGACCTGACACGATGGATAAGGGCACCCCATACAGAGAGATGATCCGATCCACAAACAACCTAGCCAACTTACCGACTGACCAGTCCTTCCTAATAGCTAGAAAGTGCGCAGACTTGGTCAATCAATCAACAATGACCCAGATTGCGTCTCTCTTGCCAGGTGACACGGGCAATCCCATCACAAAGTCCATAGTCACGTGCTTCCATTTCCATTCCGGGATCGGTAATGGCTGTAACAACCCTCCTGGTCTCTGGTGTTCTGCCTTAACCTGTTGACAAGTCAAGTACCTTACCACAAAATCAGCTATGTCCTTCATACCAGGCCACTAAAAGTGCCTCCTCAAACAATGATACATCTTAGTTGTTCCGGGATGCACTGCATATCTAGAACGGTGCGCCTCATCTAGGACACTCCTGCGCACCTCTTCCTCAACTGGAACATAAAATCTGCCTCTAAATCTAACCGTGCCATCATCCCATAACTCCACCTCTGATATTTGGAGAATCTGCGGTAGCTCTGCATCCGCCCTCTGAGCCTCGATCACTGTATGGTACACTACTGGCCTTACAGTCAAGCTGGCCAACACGGCTCTATCGGCCTCTCAAGGAATCCTAAAGGAAGATTCCACAACCTGCTCATATAATCTCCATTCCCGAATCATAGGATGTGATACGATCGTCTTCCGACTCAAGGCGTCCGCCACCACGTTCGCCTTGCTTGGATGATAAGAAAGGTCAAGATCATAATCCTTGATAAACTCCATCTACCAACGTTGCCTCAAATTCAGATCCTTCTATGTGAATACGTACTTCAGGCTCTTGTGATCAGTAAAAACCTGAAACTTCTCCCCATATAAGTAGTGCCGCTAGATCTTCAGTGCAAATACCACAGCCGCCAACTCCAAGTCATGAGTGGGGTAGTTCTCCTCATGCTTCTTCAGCTGCCTAGAAGCATAGGCCACAACCTTACCATGCTGCATCAGAACCGCACCCAAACCTCGACAAGATGCATCGGAGTAAACCACGAATCCACTAGAACTAGATGGAAGCACAAGAATTGGAGCCGAAGTGAGACGAGTCTTCAACTCAGTGAAGCTCTGCTCACACTCCTCGGTCCATACAAAACGAACTCCCTTACGAGTCAACCTCGACAAGGGGGTCGCTATTGAAGAAAAATCCTGAACAAACTGTCTGTAATATCCTGCTAACCCCAGGAAGCTCCTGATCTCAGTTACTGTCGTTGGTTTGCCCCAGTCCATCACTGCCTCAATATTGGCTAGATTCACTGCAATGCCATCGATGACATGCCCCAGGAAGTACACCTTATCTAGCCAGAATTCACACTTGCTAAACTTGGCAAAGAGTTGGTGCTTTCTCAGAACCTGCAACACCACCTGAAGATGCGTGGCATGCTCTTCTTCAGAAGGAGAATATACCAAAATATCATCTACAAACATCACCACAAACTGATCCAAGTAGGCCCTGAAGACCCGGTTCATCAAATCCATAAAAGTTGCCGAAGCATTGGTCAACCCGAAAAGCATAACCAAAAACTCATAATGTCCGTACCGAGTCCTAAAAGCCGTCTTACTCATATCAGCCTCACGGATCCTCATCTAGTAATACCCGGACCTTAAGTCAGTCTTCGAGAATACTTTTGCAGACTGCAACTGATTCATTAGGTCATCAATTCTCAGAAGTGGGTACTTATTCTTTATAGTTACCTGGTTCAGCTATCTATAATCAATGCACAGCCTCAGAGAACCATCCTTCTTCCTAACAAACAGAACTGGAGCACCCCACGGAGAAGTACTGGGACAGATAAAACCCTTATCCAACAATTCTTGCAACTGCACCTTTAGCTCAGCGAGTTCGGCCGGAGTCCATCCGATACGGGGCCTTAGACAAGGGCGTCGTACCTAGTGCAAGCTCAATAGTGAACTCAACCTCCCGCTGAGGAGGAAGGCCAGGCAACTCCGCAGGAAACACATCAACAAAGTCACAGACTACAGGCACCTCCTAAGGACTAGAACCACTACTAACACTAGCTACAACTACTGAGGCAAGGAAAGCCTCGTAGCCACCAACAAGCAACCTCTGGGCCTTAAAAGCAGAAATAAGAATACTACGAGAAGAGAGCCTAATATCTTGGAAGTAGAAGGCCAGGATGCCTGGAATGGAGAAACACACCCTCTTCCTGTGGCAGTCCACCTTGACATAATAAGCCTCCAACCAGTCAAGACCTAAGATGACATCAAAGTCACGAATGGCAAGCACAACTAACAAGGCAGGTAACTCAGACCCTCAATGGTCAACGGAACCTCACTCAAACAATTATAAGTGAACATGTCTCCAGAAGGAACCTCAACCATCAGTCCATCAGATAACTCATCAACGGATGCAGAAAAAATATCTATGAACTGCTAAGAAATAAAAGAATGCGAAGCACCCGAATAAATCAACACATGCACAGAGTTCCCAAGGATAGAAAGTGTACCTTCCACCAAGTTGGACGCACGAGCCTCCTTCCTGATGATAGCTAGAACTCTCCCCTGGGCCCTCGGCTTCTTCTGATCACCCGGTCCCTGCGCCTGACCATGCCCCTGCGGGCAATACCTCGCCAAATGGCCCTACTAGCCACAAGTATAACACCTCCCAGAAAATGCAAGACACTGAGTCCATGAGTACCACCACAATGACGACAAGCTGTTGGAAGTCTCTGAGCTGCCTCCTGCTGAGTACTGGACACCGACTGACTCTGCTGACTCTGCCTGGGTCTGCTACTATCACTGTGTAGACACGCTAATTTTGACATCATTTTGAGTAAATTTCATATCATATAATAATGCCTCAGAATGGTCTAATATTTAATCATTGATTAATTTTTATTGATCTTTTTGAGTGTCGAGTTTAACAGACATGTTTAAGTTAATCAATTAAGTTGATTTTAACTCAAATTTCAGTTAAAATATAAAGAAGTCTAAAAGACGTCTACCTATGTGGACGCCATTTAGAGTTTGTTTTTATTTTTAACGTTTAAATTTGAATTTTAAATCAGTTGATTAATTAGCTAAAAGGCGTCTGTAATAGTTGACGCGTTTTAGGTTTCCTAGGCTATTTCAACTTCTCTTCCAGATGTTTATCCTTATCTTAATTAGTGTAAAAGACGTCTCTAAATGTAGACGCGTTTTAGCTAATACAGATAAAGATAAGTTTTCCCGGATGTTTATCCTTATCTTAATTAATCTGAAAGGCGTCAGCCATTCTGGATGCGTTTTAGATAATTACAGATAAAGATGAATCAATCTGTATTTATCTGTTGGTTAAGATGGATAAATCCCAAATTTTTCCATGTAAATCCGCGGACGCAGAAGAGGTTTATAAATACCTTGCATCTCGAAAAAAAAAAAAAAAAGAAAGAAGAGAGAAGTTAGAATCAGAGTTAGTGATTGAAGATTGAAGCGACGACGTCCAAACGCCGAAGCGCTGCTGTTTCCAGAAGTCGGCGTCCATTCTTCATCCAATTCAAGGCTTTATTCAATTCGGCATAAGTGTTTCATTTCTGCATTTTCATTTTCTTCATCATCACTTCATGCAACACACACTACAACATCATTCTTTTCAAAACCTATTTGATCAAGGGGTTTCAAAAGCCACCCAACAAGTAAGTTTGCTATTTTGGTTGCATGTTTAAAAGTATAATTAGAACGGATACTGCTTTTGCTTAAAGTTCTCATCATTGTTTCTTTATTTTTCTTTCTATATTTCTTACAAACTGCAAAAGAAGAATCAAAGGAAGTAAATCAAGCACAAAGTCACAAGAATCTCTGGACGATCCTCAACTTCAAACTCAACAGCAAGAACAAAGAACGAGAAGGGCCCTCTTTCTTCAGCCGGCTGAAGGAGGGGAATCAAGGACTCAATATCTTCCGCGTTTAATCAGGTAGGCGATCAAACTTTCTTTTGGAACTTTTAAGTCAAAAGTTTCTGGCGATCACTTCACATAGTTTCTGTTTTTGATAGGCTTTATTTTGCACTTAAACAACATAGATTTTTCATGATAATCACACAGTCATTCTAAGCACTCACAGCTTTTTTGGCGATCACAGTGGGACTTTGTCTCGCCATCTTTTAGTTTTTTTGTTCTTGCTATCATCAATTGGGCACCCACGGTGCACCACTTGTGTCTCTCGACACGTCCTCACCAATTGGTGAGTGTTTTAGTTTAGTTAATTTCCCTCGTGCACCACGTGCACATCTCTGTGGCAAGATCTTGCCCTCCCCGTTGATTAATTGAAAAAGCTATTTTTGTGATGAAAATGCTGTGTGATTGATTGACATCTTGGTTGTTTAGTTAGTAAAATCATCATGTTAAAATCTGGAACTAAAAAATTTGCATGAACTGATTATTTACTATTTTTATCCTGTTTGAGGAGGAATCAACCCAGAAATTCCTCCTACAAAACTGTTTCTGCGACTTGAAAAGCGTCTAGAAGCACTGACGCATTTCAAACTGCGTCAATACACCTAGACGCCTTTCAGTCTTCATTCTCTGCTGTCTGCAATCTGAGTTTCTACGAAAAAATTAAGATTTTGTTTGGATAGTGTCGACTACACTCGACGCAATTCAGACAGTTTTTTAATTTTTCCCCAGTTCTCAGATTTTTGTGACTGAGTGCTACTACCCATTATTATTAAGCATTAGAGGCCATCCTGGCCATAGGTCATACGCATTGAGGCGAATACCCTCATTTTCTTAGGAACACACTACTTGACGTCAGCAACTGTAACGACCCGCCACCCTATAATCGGGGATCCGATTACTAAATGGGTACTGAATCATTAATTTGGGACCAAACCAGGATCTAGTAAGTCTGGGAAATAAATAATAAACTAAGCTAAACATTCACATCGCATTGACTTGAAATAAAAGTGCAGGAATTAAAATTATTACAATGCGACTCGATATAGCAAATAATTACATTCTCCAACAGAGGGAAATAATTAAACATACAGACCAAAGATAAATAACAACTACATCGGGGCATACCCCGGAACAACCGCTGAAGGCACACCGCCCGGCCGCACACGCTGCTCTAAGTCTGTTGGGAGTCCTCACCTGAAAACCGCAGGGGTGAGTCTCAAGACAAGACTCAGTAGGGATCCTTCGATCCCCACTGCCCACGCACACACCCACAAGTGTAAAGTACAGCTAACAGAGGAGTAACAAGTGTAGTGGCAGGTATGATATCTAATTCTCTACGTGAGAACACATGCAGTCGAAATATAATAATCATGCACATTCTAAATCAGCCGTAAGAAAACCCACAACTGCCGTCTCGATAGAACTCGCCGACCGTACAAACAACGGTGAGAAAAACCTCGACCCGCTGAGACCAAGGAGCAGCCCCTCGGATAGCACGCTCGCTACTCAGGCCCAACTGGCTTAGGTGACTACCCCTTCCCTCAGTATGAGTGACTCTCCGAATGTACCACTCCGACACCGGTACTAGCTGACCCCGGGGTTCACCAGGTGACCCTCTCTCACTAGGCGTCACCCCGCCCACGCCCCCACCGGCGCTGTGCTCACGCCCCCACCAGCACAGGGTGATAAAGTGCTACAATGTCACTCCAGGTCCACAGTAACTGAAAACCCAACACCGTGCGATCCGGTCACGTGAAAAGCCCGCGATCGCATAACACACCTAGAACCATCCGATCATGAGGAATCCATCTCCACCGAGTACACTAAAACATGCACTAACCATCATCTAACAGTATGAACACATTTTACTGGCATGAATTAGTGGAATTCTGTCTTGAATCGCGTCGACCGAGGTCGACGCCATTCAAGCTCCATGTATAGGTTCATATAAATCAGTCTTCAGAATCTGGCCTTAAAAGGCGTCGACACCAGAGGACGCCGTTTAAAAGGCGTCGACATCCTCAGACGCCATTCAACACAGAAAGCCAGGATTTTCCGAAATCTTTAAACAGGGGATTTCTGCCTTAAAAGGCGTCATGGATACCCGACGCTATTCAAAACGCGTCGACCACCCATGACGTCTTTTAGTCCAGAATCCCAAACTGGCAGACTCTCAGTCAGGCGATTCCTGTCTAAAAGGCGTCGTGATGGCCCGACGCCCTTTGAAAAGGCGTCGTCCATGCACGACGTTTTTCAACCCCAGGAACCAGAGTTGCCATGAGCCCGAGGGCTCTCCTTTTCAACCCAAACAGCCCCAAAATACCCAAAAACGGAGGAGAAAGAGGGGCACACAATCCATAGGAAATCTCAATCATAGCAAATCCCCCATATCATCAAAAGAACTCCTAAACATGCTCATTCTACCCCCCAAAACCAAGGATCCACAACATGCATAAATGTGGAAAAACTTGGTTTAAACACAAAGCCGTGGGAACCGTCACCCTACCGGACACTCGAACGCCTCCGAGCTTCAAGCCGTCCGCCTGTCTCGCCCCACGCCGCCGCCGGTACCGCCGAGGTCGTCCTAGCCCCACCGTGACGTCGGCCGCCGTTCGGAGAGTAGAACGCCGCAGTGGAAGTGGAGGTGGTAGGGGTAGGAGCCAGGTAGAGGATGGAGTGGAGGGAAAGGCGAAATGGTGTGAGAAAAAGAGGGAGGAGGAGGGGGTCGCCGCCGTCGCCGGAGGAGAAGGAGAGAAGGAGAGTAGGAGAAAAATGAGGGAAAGAAGGAGGGCTCGCGGGGTTAACCAGAAACTGGCTAAAACGCGTCGACATGCACGGACGCCTATCAGGTGACATGACAGCCGCTCTGACAAGATTCTGAAACGCGTCGTCCCACACAGACGCCATTCAGACAACTTGTCAGGGCCGTACTCTGACACACCCAGAGTCGCAGTCTAAAAGGCGTCGTCCCACGCGGAAGCCGTTCAGACGACAAGACAGGGCCGTACACACGCGGCCCAAGGCCAGCCCACGTGGCACCCACGTGGCAGAACCTGAAACGCGTCTGCCACGGTGGACGCCGTTCAAAACGCGTCTCGAGGTCTTGACACGATTCGACTCAAAACCCCCGCCCCTCACAAGGGCTAGAACTACCGGGTCCGACCCGAAAACCGGATCCGAAAGTCTCGATCCTTACAGCAACTCTCTCTGATTGGGTTGGTCCCTTGATCAGACTAGAGAAGTTGACGTTGAGGCCTCCATAACTCCCCAAAATCAAGGTACTCCTCCTTGATCATCGGGCTGGTTGTACCAGTTGAAGTCCCGGTTAGATTCCATAAACGTTGTGAGAGAAAGCCATAGAGAATAACGGTGGATATTGAACTAAAACTAGGATCCTTTCCCTGAGCGAATTTGTGTTTTAATTGAATCCAAATAACTCAACAAGGAATCTTAAAATCACGTTAAGCATCCACTTGATTGATTAATCTCTGTGCAACTTATTTGTCAAATCTTCGAAAAAAGAATCTAACATCATGCTGCTGCGATCAGGCAGGGACTTGAGTATGGCTCAAGACGCCATCATCAACTACGAGGGAGATGCTAATGCCCCTCGCGATTCGGACTACAACTATGAGAACGGGAGAGATGCTGATGCCTCCCGTAATTCTGTCCCCATTCCATATCGACAAGATGGGAATGTCCGGACACCTCTCTTTCATCCCCATGATCGATATCCTGATCTTCCCCCGCATGAATATGCAATTCCTAATCCCAATCTTGAGGGGGACATGAATCAGAATGATCCCTCATCTTCTGATCCTTCCGATCTCGTCAATGCTTTGGGAGTGCTTGCCTCCCGTCTGGACCCTCAGCAGTTCGAGGCAATCTAGTCTATTCTGAAGGGGAAGGCACCCATGCAGCCTGCTGAGCCGAACCCTGTGGCTCCCCCTGTTGTCCCTCAACAACCTCCTCTTCATCCTCCTTACGTCCATCAGGCCATGGAAGGCCTCCATATTACTTCTCGGCCAGCTGGGCCGCAACTTTCATCTTCTAGGCAACCGGCTAGACCGCTAACGCCTGCTTATCAAAATGCCCTCGGGCATGGCGGAAGCTCTGCCGGACCTCCTCTTTACTGTCCTTCCTGTCCGACGTACTCTAGGCAGCAGGCCTATCAAGTACCTCCACCTCCTCCTCCTCCCCAGGCAGATCTGACCACGCAAGCGTTGCTGGCCAAGATGGAGCGTATGGATGAACAATTCAACAACCTCCAGAAGATGATGGGGGTCAAAGCTGCACCAGAGATCAATTTACCGAGCCTGCCAGTGTTCCACCTACCACCTTCTGAGATGCCAGTGTACCGGAAGTACAACGGTACTGGTAACCCCTTCACACACTTGAAGGAGTTTATGTACGAATCGTCTTTCTGGCAGAACGATAAGAGGTCGTTGGCCTTTTTGTTCAGGAGATCTTTAGAGGGACCAGCCCTTAAATGATTCTTTTCCCTAGAACCCTCCGAAGTAGAGGACTACGGTATCGTCTCTCGTAAATTCATTCAACGATACCAAGACAGAGTTGCACCCTCCTTGTCCATCACTGACTTAATAGCAGAAAAAATGAAACCTGATGAGGAGTTTGTCAGTTTTGCTGACAGGTGGCGAGGCTTGGCCGAGAAGGTGAAGGATCACTTGTCTGAATCTGAGCAAGTGAAGATGTTGATCTCCAATGCCACGCCCCAGTTCAAGCTAGTCCTCTCCTTGAACAATCTGACCAACATGGCAGAGCTCTATGAAAGAGCACGGTACTGCCAGAATGCCTTCAAGGACGCTACGTTCTCTAGTGTCTTTGATCCTCACAGACCTAGCAGGCCTCCACCTCGGAAGCCTGCAGTGCCAAATGCTCCTAGCACAGGTCCGACCACTGAGGGCACGCTCTCTCATGAGCAGGTTAGTAATATGAACAATAACTCGCCCCAGTTTGTGAGGAGTCAGCAACAGTACCAGAGGCCACCGCAGCCGAACCAGCAGGGGTACAGGCAGCAGCAGAATCCCCAGTATCAACAACAGTATCAGCGGCCCCAGCAGCCGAACCAGAACCAGCAACAGCAGCCGCCGCAACGGCAACAGCAGTACCAGCAGCCCCAACAACAGCAATATCAGCAACAGCAGCAGTATCAGCCGCGCGCACCGCCGGCATACCATAATGTCCCTCCTCCTGGTGACTACAACCAGCAGAGAAGACCTCCAGGCCCGAAGAGGGCAGAATATCCGGCCCTCCCAGAATCCTTGGCAGATATTTTCAGTGCCCTGATGGTAGCCAATGCCTTAGTCTTGCCAAGGGAAAAGGCCGTCTGGCCTCAAAATGCCGACATGTCCAGGTATTGCTATTTCCATAGGCAACCTGGGCATACCATCGACACCTGCTTCCAATTCAGAGATTATATTCATGATCTCAACCAGCAGGGCGGCATAGACTGGGAGGAGATGAAAAAGTACATATCAGCCCTAAAGGCAAGAAGACCACAGCAGCAGTAGCAGCAGCAAGCAAGACCACCAGCACAAGCAGCACCACCACCCAACATGGGCATAGTGCAGAACCCGCTCTCGGAGCACCAAAACCAAAACCAAGTTGCCCCTATCTTGACAAACAGTCAGTCTGAGGCTGACCGTGGGCAACAGTGGAGAATAGAGGACTCTTCCTCTCTTTATTCAACGGGTCATATTCCGAGTACCGCAGAACGACCACCACGCCGCACCATCCACATACCCAGGCCACAACCCATTACCATCACCCCTCTACCGATACCCGCATATAATAACCCATTACCACCACCCGCCTTCCTCAAGCCCATTACGCCCCACACTCCTGCGCCACCATCATATAACCTCCCGCAAACCAACTACGCACCTCGCTTACCCAGACACCATTCAACCATCCAGACCGCTACTACGCGTGCCATTCCCCACTTCATCTACTTCAACCACATACCCATCCACCATCCAACCATCCAGGCCTTTAATCCGCACTGTGCCATCACCACCCAACCCAACGCCATCACCTACATACCAACCCTCCGTATCACCTACACCACCCAACTCTGCGGTACTCAAAGTGTCACCCGGATCCTCCACGGTTGAGGAACACGCACTCCGGAGTGGAAGAATTTTCAACAAAGTATTTCCTCAGTCAACAGTTAGAGACGGCCCATCACAGCCCACTGAGGAAGCCCATAATGAAGAGAGTGCACCAGACACTCAATACGATTTGTTGAAACATTTGGATCGAACACCGGCACGGATCTCTATACTTGAACTGATTAAGAGATCGAAGAGTCACCAAGAAGCCTTGATGGAATATCTACAGAAGGTGATGGTCAACGAGGACGTGCCGGTAGAAAAAATTGCAGCACTACTAGTTCCTCAGGGGGATCAGCCCTCCATTACATTTCACACATCGGAACTAGCACCACCAGCAGCCAGAAGCATGGCTCTGAGCATCACGGTCAACATTTGCAAGAAGGTCGTGGATGCATGTCTGGTTGACACAGGGGCTTCGATCAATGTTTTACCACCGAAGACCCTAGAGCTGTGCGGTGTGCCAAAAAAAAAAAGGCTGCCTAGCCCCATCTCAGTGACGGCATATGACAACTCCACCCGTTCCCCTCTGGGAATGGTTTATTTGAAAGTAGAGCTAAGCCCTGTAGGTCATGCAGAGGTCAAATTTCACATCCTAGAAATTGACCCTTCTATAAATGTCATTCTGGGTCATCCTTATATTAAAACTCTTGAGGCGATTCCCTCTACGAATCACCAATGCCTCAAATTCCCTTTCAAAGGACGAATTATTAAGGTGACGAGCATGCCGATCCTTGCTGCTGCTCATACCTTGAATGTTAAATATACTGCTTTACCTGGCCGACAACCTTTTCTGTCGGTATTACAGGTCTACCATCCAGTGGCTGATTCTCTGAAAGCCGCCACTATTTCTCCTTACCCGTTAAATGCCATAAAAAGGGGGAAGTGCATGAGTACCCCATGATGGAGAATTATGATGAAGAACGGCTATAAGCCTGGGAAAGGTCTGGGCACACAATTGCAGGGCAGGACCACTCCTGTTAAAGATCACCGAGCAGCACCTGGAAGTGGTCTGGGCTACAAGCCAAGAAAATTGAAGCAAGATCTAATTCAGCCAGCAGAAAATGAAGAAGGTCAGAAAATCTGGGAGACAATGTCTACACCACCCAAGGAAGGCCGAGATCCCCTAACATGGACCCTGTATACACACTTTGTAAAAGGGCCCATAATTAGCCATGACAACACGGTGGTCATTACTTCGTGTTTTGACTTCCACGACATATATGGGACAGACTTGGCCAGGCATTGCTCAGAACTACTTACGTACCAATCCTTGGAGGCTCTGCGGCCTATGAAAAGGAGAAAATTCCATGATCCTGAATGCGAATGGTACAGGTGGTTCGATCTGAGAGACCTTTACATTGCACTGAACAGATTGTTCCTAGATCCTGCAGAACCCAAGTGGCCGCCGCAGATTGATGAGCTGATTGAAAGTCCTGGTGCTATCTTTGACAAGCGGATATTGCTGTCTGAAGAGACCGATGAAGGGGAGCTAGATGACCCCTATGAAGCTGGCTACACTACAGATCTGCTCTAGAGGGGGACATACCCTTCCTATGTTTTCATGCTCCATACTCTATTTCGTACATTGCTCTTGACCCCGACTTGGTCGCGGGTCATTATTGAAGATATTCCACGGGCTCCGCCCGTTATGATTACTCTGTCCCCTCGGGACCTCATTCCACAACCTCCTCTCGATCTAGAGAGGATGTATGATTTGATCTGGGACATACTGTTGTATGATCCCCCTAACCCTCTAGCCTTGGTGCCACTTCCTCCATCTCATTCTCCTTCTATTTGTATTCATTCATATTTTATGCTTAACTCTTCCACTATCCAAAAAAAAAACGCCAATTTGGCAACAAATTCTTCCAAGATCCTCATCGAGGAAACCTCTTACTTGTCCGATCACACCCCATTGCGCGGGTCCTTCGGTCAAGATTCTCTCCTAGATCTACTCTGCCCCTCCCCTTGGGAGGATTCTCTTGTATTTCCACTTGTATCCCAGGATTTCCATCCTGCTTCATCTTCGTTAGGTTATAATAGGGAGTTTAGTGAAGTTAAACAGTCTAGTTTTAGGCAGGTTAGTCAAGTTAGGAAGTCTAGGAAGCCTAAGGGTAGGCGAATTCCAGATAGATACCTCCAGGACTTAGCTGATAAATGCTTTTCTTGCTCTTTGATCCCTCAGTTTTTAGAAAATCCAATTCAGATGCCAGAAGACTGTATGAATGATGACTCAGTCAATGATGGGTATGGGGTGTATGAGTTAGTACATGAAAAGTACCCCATTATTGAAAATGAGGAAGATGACGAGGACGCAGCTGAGGCATATGCCAGTGGAATGAAGAGATTCGATGAACCTTTAGCTGCCGTAGAAGAGCCCACCAAAGAAATCAATTTAGGGACTGAAGACGAACCTAAGGTTGTCCTCGTCAACAAAAATCTTTCTACAGAGGATGAGAAGGCAATGGTACAAGTACTTAAGGACTATAAGGACACTTTCGCCTGGAGTTATGAAGACATGCTAGGATTAGACTCTTCTTTAGTTGAACACAGATTGACGTTAAAAGAAGGAGCTAGCCCGGTCAAGTAGAAATTAAGGCGATTCCACCCCCAAATGGCTCTAAAGATGAAGGAAGAAGTCGACAAATTGCAAAAAGCCAAATTTATTAGAGTTGTCCTTTATCCACAATGGGTGGCTAACATAGTCTCTGTTATGAAGAAGGACGGGAAGGTCAGAATTTGCATTGACTTCCGCGATCTGAACCGGACGTGCCTAAAGATGATTTTCCATTGCCTCATATGGATGTACTCATCGATAACATTGCTGGCTATGAAACTTTATCGTTTATGGACGGATTTTTAGGGTATAATCAGATTAAGCTAGCAGAAGAAGATCAAGAGAAAACGTCATTCACTACACCTTGGGGAACATACTATTATGTCGTCATGCCATTTGGATTGAAGAATGTTGGAGCCACTTATCAGAGGGCTATGATGGCAATATTTCATGACATGATGCACATAGATCTGGAAGTGTATGTGGATGATTTATTGGTTAAATCTAAGACAAAGGCTGACCACGCCAAAGTTTTGGCAAAGGTATTAGAGAGATCGAGAGAGTATCAGTTAAAGATGAACCCCAAGAAGTGTGTATTCGGGGTATCTTCAGGAAAATTACTTGGATTTATTGTCAGCAAACGGGGAATTGAGATCGATCCCAATAAGGCGAAGGCTATCAGAGAAATGCCACCTCCCAAAAACTTGAAGGAGTTAAGAGGATTAATCGGGAGGTTGCAATTTATTCGCCGTTTTGTCTCCCAGCACTCACAAAGGTGTAAGCCGTTTTACGAGCTTACCAAGCCAGGAGTCAAATTTGATTGGGACGATAAGTGTCATGAGGCATTCGATGGATTAAAGAACTATTTAGCAAGTCCTCATGTTTTGAGACCACCATCTCCAGGCAAACCATTGATACTTTACATTTCTGTCCTGGATGATACTGTGGGGGCTGTCCTAGCACAAGAAGATGAAGAAGGAAAAGAGAGGGCAGCCTACTATCTCTCCAAACTTCTCAACTCCGCTGAACAGAAATACACGGCGATGCAGAAAACATGTGCAACATTAGTTTGGGTTGTGCAGAAATTAAAGCATTATTTTCTGGCCCATGAAGTTCATCTCATCGTTAGGATGAATCCGATGAAATTCCTTCTGGAGAAATCTGTTCTTACTGATAGGTTAGCGCGATGGCAAAGCTTTCTATCTCAATTCGATATCACTTATATTCAGCATAAAGCGATCAAGGGCTATGCCATAGCAGAACATCTCGCTCATCATCCCCTTCCTCGTTTCGATCCAGTGCGATCAGAGTTTCCAAATGAGGAACTGATGTCCGTAAATCAGATCAGAGATGATATGTGGACTCTGCATTTTGACGGAGCTTTGAATTCTTATGGAAAGGAGATCGGTATCGTTCTATTATCACCTGAAGGTGTCACCATTCCACAAGCCTTTCAGCTTGATTTTCCAATCACTAACAATATAGCTGAATACGAGGCACTCCTTGCTGGCCTCGAGGCTGCTCATTTCCATGGTGCCACCAAACTCAGGATTGTAGGTGATAGCCAATTAATTCTTCGCCAAGTGCTGACCAAGTATCGAACTCTTGATCCCAAGCTCAAGCCTTATCAAGAACTTACTTCTGCTTACTCAAAGCTTTTCACGAAATTGATCTTTGTCTATATCCCTAGGAATCAGAACATCTTAGCTGACGCTCTAGCTTCACTTGCATCATCTCTTAATTTTCCAAGCTGATCCGAATCAATCATAGTTCATAGGCGTCTTTCACCCGCCGTGAAAGACCCTTCATTTCTTAAAACTAAGGAGAAGTTGCTGAAGAAAGTCAGGGACGGAGATATCATTGAAAAAAGAGAAATCATGTTGATGGAGCTGTTAGAAGAGATGGATGATGAACAGAAGCCATGGTATTATGAAATTGCCAAATATTGTGAAGATCAATCGTATCCTGAGGAAGCTACAACTGAGGAGAAGAGAGCTATCAGGAGAGTTGCTCAACGATATACCCTAGTTGGAGGAGCATTGTACAAGAGAGGTTTTAATGGAGTTCTTCTGAGATGTCTAGACAAAGATGAGCTTTGGAAGGTTATGGAAGGAGCTCATAGTGGAGTTTGTGGTGGCCATGTCAATGGACAGATGCTAGCAAAGAAGATCCTTAGACAAGGATTTTATTGGCCAACCATGGAAGAAGACTGTGTAGGATATGTCCGTAGGTGTGCTAAGTGTCAACTTCACGCCGACAAAATTCATTCTCCTGCATCTTCACTCCATCCTGTTTCCTCCCCATGGCCTTTCTCCATGTGGGCTTTCGACATTATTGTACCCCTTGGTAATCCAGATTCCGGCATCAAGCAAAAATCTTTCATTCTCACGGCAACGGAATACTTCACCAAGTGGGCAGAAGCTGAAGCGTACGTGGAGATCAAAGCATCAACCGTCTGCAAGTTCATCATGAAGAACATCATCACCTGATTTGAAATTCCAAGCACCATCGTCATCGACAACGGGCCACAGTTCGTGTCACAAGAATTAAAGGACCTCTGCAACAGGTATAGAATTGCATTGCATCATTCATCTCCTTATTATCCGCAAGGCAATGGCTAAGCAGAGGCAACTAATAAGACTTTGATAAAAATCATCAAAAAGACGTGCAAATCTAATAAATTTGCAGACTGGCCAGAAAAATTGGTTGAGACTCTATGGGCCTACCGAACTTCAATCCGCACGCCTACCGGGCAAACTCCTTATTCCTTAACATTTGGAATGGAGGCGGTAGTTCCATATGAGATCCTTATACTGTCATTAAGAGTACAATTGAATAAGGAATTCTCCATTGATGAACATCGTTCAGCACTCCTTGCTCAATTGGAACTCTTAGACGAGAAAAGATGGTCAGCTGCTAATCATGCAAAAGTTTATCAAAATAGACTAGTACGTTTTTATCAAAAGAAAGTCATTGAACGTAAGTTCAGAGTCGGTGAAATGGTCGTCAAAAAGATTTTTGTAAAACCTGGTGGTCCGCGTTCTAAACTCCAACCCAACTAGGAAGGACCTTATGTTGTATCGCACGCTTTTCTTGGTAATGCTTATCGTCTTGTTAATGCAGAAGGAGAAGAGCTAAATCATCCCTTGAATGGCTTACATCTTAAGAAATACTACCCTTAGGTTAAAGAGTTGATCAGCATGGTACAAAGACCAGTGGAATCAGAAAATTTATAAACTCAAATTTCCTTATTAGTCTGAATAATTTAATTTCGAACACATCACTACACACACTGACACGTTTGATTCGTTAGTAACAAGAGATGCCAAGTCCTAAGAATATCAAAAGCTTGACTGAAAGTGTAAAGTACAAGTCATTCGTTTTAAAGCAAAAATCATGTTTTACACTCGGCCCATGATGTCGGAACGAGGCTTAGAATAGACTACCAAGAATACCCGCCATCTTAGTAGGAGGCTGTCATAAAAAAATGGGGGAGATCCGTCCCAGAAAAAAAAGAATAGAAAGGCAAAAGCAAAGGGTAAAAATCCAAATGTCAAATCAAAAGGCCATCACACTACAAACGTTACATCAAGGCCATGAAATGAAACGATAGGGAACGCAAGGTCGATAAATACCCCAGAAAGAAAATGACCGAACCCCAACGGATACTAGGGTAGGAAAGGAACATCTTTTTAGGTCTCCGGAACCTTCTCATGGGCTTTCTAAACTTATTCTTATTTTCCTCCTAAAAAGGCGTACTCCAAACTTAAGGAATGGCTTAGATTGACTAAGGGTCAAATCATCAAATGGGATCACGAATGGAAACACAAATTCAAACACGATGGGTTTTAAGTTAAGTTGTTAAAGAACAATTTGGGAATTAAGTTAATAAATGAATATGATCTTTTGATCTAAGTACCATGCTGATCTTTTAGTCAAAATCAAAAAAAAATACATATGTCAAAAATTCAAAAAAAAATACATATTTCAAAAATCCAAAAAAATACATATGTCAAAATTAAAAAAAACATATATTTCAAAACCCAAACAAAAATGAATATTTCAAAACAACAAAAGTATTTCATTTAGCATTTGCTTATTGCACTTGGTATGTCTCATTCCTTTTGTTTTAGTGAGCATCTGTTTGCTTGCAGGTTGCATTTTGCTTAAGTCTGTTTATAGTTTGATTACCTTTGTTAATAAAGGCCATGCCCCTTAACCATTTATTGAAGGAAAAAATTAATTGACCATTTATTTGGTCAGGCAAGGGGCTAAGCCTAAATAGATACTTAACATGTTCGTTAAGTGATGTACAGGATACAAGACAAGCACAGGAACACAAGATTGGAGCCCAAAAAGTGCTATGTATATCATCAAAAGGTGTTTTGTACATGATACATAGAAGAAAAAGAAAATACATAAGCCCTCAAGGCTGGCTCTCCCCTCCGCCCTCGTCAAGCTGGCTCTGGGCCTCGTCAGGCACGTCCGGTACTGGTCCTCGACTGGGAGGTGGAGGTGGCCCCATCACGCTCGGCCCTGCCTGGCCAGAAGACATGGTGACACTAGCCGTGAAAGCAATCGTCAGACCACGCTCCGGGGCACGCTGCCGGCTCGCTGATACCGTTCCTCCACCATCTTGCGCTCGTGCTCTGCAACCGACAAGCGACCCTAAAGACTCTCCAGTCGAAGGCGGTCGCGATCTCTCTCCTCGGTCACGACCTCCAGGCGAATCTGGAGACGTGCAAGATCTCCAGTCGAGAGACGAGCCACCTGCTCCTCCAGAGACCGGATCCGCGCCGCATCAACCTCAGCACGAGAAGCTGCCGCGCGAGAACGCTCCAGCTCTGCTTCAGCCCTCTGAAGGGCTTCCTGAAGCTCAGCAACCTGAAGGAAAGGCCATCGTTAGTCCAAGGCAATCAAATAATTAAAATCAAATTCATGAGTCAAAGTCAAAGAACTTACCCGAGCAGCCCGGTCCTCCTCCGCAAGAGAAGCCCGGTGGATGGCGGAGGCGAGCTGGCTCTGGAGGTCAGCCAGAGCAGCATCATAGGCAGACGAGGAAGAAGAGGAAGCCCCAACGGCAGGGGGAGCCGCCTGAGTGTAGACGGCTCGCTGCACCAAAAGACAACCGTCAGTGTCAATCGCCAAAACAATTAATTAATTAAAACATGCATTCATAAACATGCATACATACCAGATCAAACAACTCTTTCTGGACTTGTTCGAGCTGGGCCTCCGCATCATGTAGGCGGGCCCGGAGGTCGATGATGACCGCGTCACGTGCATCCTGCATATATCACATACATACATTCATTCACAAACATAAATCAAGATAATAATAAAATTGAAGATGCATAAAGGCATACTTACATCGAGTGGTCGGAGGAGCCGCAGCTGATCGGCGTAGTGGGCCCGGTACTGCTGGAGGTAGGCCTCGCTACTCTCCGCCCGGGACTCCACCCGTACGCCTCGGCAGTGCCAGTCCTCGTACTGCTCTGGGAACTTGGCACGCCAATCTGTGAGGGCTTGCTTGCCCCTCATGCTCCTCCCCACGCCCTCCAGGACCTCCTCGTCGATCCACTCCTGGTGGAGGCCCAGGGTCCTCATCACAAACCGGAGGCGGAGGGGTTCGATTTTGTTGAGGCAATGCACCCACATTTGCCTCCCGAACCTCCTCCTGCCAACCGTCACCCACGGTTGACCCTCCTCGCCCATACCAAGGTACGGGCGCCAGATCACCTGCACATAGAGTAGATGCATTCATAAATAACTTGCATTTAAGGAATAAAAGATTGCATTTAATTGAACAAGTTAAAAACTCACCAATAGCTCGAGATAATCCAGGAACTGACGGCGGAGGGCCGTCAGTTGGTGATGCTGTGGGGCCGTATCCACGATTGGCTGCCAACGGTAGGCCAATGGGACAGCTCCGGGTCTCGCGATCCGCGCTTTGCCGAGCGGGAAGTAATGGTAGCTCCACACCTGCATTCATGAACATATAAGTTAGGAAAAATCATCATATTGCATATCATGAACAAATAATGAAACAACTTAATACCTAGAGGAACGGCGAGAAGCCGCTGATGGTGGTCTCACGGTCCGGCGTGACCGCAGACAAATCAGCGAAGAGGTGGGCCAGAAGGGCCGCACCCTAAGCGTACTCTCCTAAGCTATCTAGATCATCTAACAAGTAAAGGAATCTACAATGAATGTGGTCGCCCTTCGTACCGAAGAGCAACCGACCAAAGAAGAAAACTAGAAAAACTCTAAGCTGCCTATCTACCTCCTCCCCCTGACTAGGGTCGCTACAGTAGACGGCGGAAGATGACTCAGCTAACCTATCCCTAAACTCCTCCCGGGTCTCGTCAGACCGACGCCGGGGCTCATCTAATCCTAAGGCTGCCTCTACTTCTATCCTAAGGACCATCCTGGACTCCCTACCTATGCTAGATACCTCTATCCCTAGTAGAGCCTCTGCTAATCCCTGGTAGTTGGGGTAAGTAACCCCACTCACAGGTCAGCCCTCTACCCTGAGGCCAGTGATCCTGGCCACATCCTCTAAAGTGGGGATCATATGTCCCCAGGGCATTAGGAATGCCCGACTCTCTGCATGCCAACGCTCCCTAAGCGCCCGCAGCAAGACTAAATCGAGCCAAAATGGCTCGATATCTAGTACCTCACCAAACCCCATCCGGCGCAGGCGCGCCTTCTGGAAGTCCGGGAGTCCCCTATAGGCACCTATCACTAGGTCCCAACTAATCCTGGACCTCATCACTCCCTGCAAATAAAACATAAAAATAGGGTCAGTAATGAATAAAAAATAGGAAAAACAGTTCTGTTTTGAAAGGCGTCAGCACATATAGACGTTTTTCAAAACACGCCTTGACGCAATTCAAATTCATTTTCTACCTAATTAAAAATTCGGAATTCGTTTTGAAAGACGTCAGCCCTGTGTGACGCCTTTTGAATGGCGTCACCTGGTCTGGACGCCTTTCAAGACCCAATTCCGGGTTCTTGAAGAACCCCGTTTTCTCCTCCCTTTTTCTCATCCCATTCATCTCATAAGGAACTTACCGTGTGGAGGTCGCCCTCCTCTTCTTCCTCCATTGCCACGGGCACTGGTGGAGGGATCTCCTCCTCCAAAAATGCCACGGCTTCGGCTAGCACCGCCGGAACCTCCTCGGGAGCTTCTTCCTCGTGCCTTCGCCGCCTCTTGGCCAAGGCTTTCATCTTCCTAGAGCCTTCACCGTGTTCCATGGTCAAGAAAGAAGGAGTTTTGAGGGAGAAAGAGAGGGAGATCGCCGGAGCTCGGAGGTCGCCGGAGAGGTGAAGAGAGAGAGGGTTTTGTGAAAAGTGAGGAAGAAAGGGGGCTTTCGCGGGTCTGTAAACGAAAGGTTAAAAGGCGTCGATTCAGAGCGACGCGTTTTAGGCCCCATAACTTGAGGCGGCAAGGACAGGTGTTTGAAACTGACTGAAAGACGTCCCCCTATGCTGACGCATTTAAGATTACCATCAGAGCCGTACAGAGGATGATGATGAAAGGCGTCTTAGCTTGTAGACGCGTTTTATGCAATTAATCACGGCATTAATGGCAGAATCCTGAAGAAAAGTAGGAGAGATAATTGAAAGGCGTCTTATATTGTAGACGCAATTTAAGGTTTAATCAGATTTTTGAGGATTAAATTGAATTTCTGGAAAATGGATTATGGTTGAAAGGCGTCTTTCTGAATGGACGCGTTTTGAATTTAACAGAACCCGAAATGTCAGATTTTTAGGAAAAATCAACTTTTTACTAAAGGAAAAATCATGTGCACATCACAGAAAGTTAAGGAAAGATTTCAAGACATGAAAAATCATTCTTTATTCAATGAAATCCTTTATTACATCATAAAAATAAAAAAAGAGAAAGAGGACATTTAAGGAAGAATTTCATGAAGACCTTTGAGGTAAGGAAATTTCAATCATCTATCTCTATCTTTAGAGGATTTTACACGGTAACTAAAGCCAAGGTTCCATAAAGTGGTGATGATTTCTATGGCTTCATAATCTTCATCGGATTCCAAGGCACGCTTCTTGATCGGAGGTGTAAAGGAGAACTCAGGAAATTCACGACGGCCCAAGCTAAGCTGAGTAAGGCACCGATGAGGATTGTATAACATGAACTCGGTGGCTCCAATCAACTTGAGATCCGCTCCCGTCGTACGGCGCACCCAAACAGGCTTTCCAACAAGAGCGAGTGGAGACGAGTCAAATATGTCGGACGTCATGAGCTTCAAATACTCTCTCCAGTCGGCCCGGGTCTTGAGCTTTGGAACCTTGTTGACCATATGCTCATTGAACTTTACAATGTTAGCAATACAATGAATTGGACTATTCAAGAAGATTTGAGTGGATTCAGAGGTCTCTTCTTGCAGTACTCAAACTTGAAGTGAAGTTCAACCCACAGAGCAAAGAGTAACATGCACCCATAGGGGGGACGATCCACAGACGCCGCAGAAAGCCCGCTGTAAAGATATGCCAAGAGTGCAGTGCTAATGGATTTACCTTCAAAGATTGCGCAGACGGCACTAACCTGGTCATCTTCCAAGATGTTGTCCTACGCAGGGAAGAACAAGGCACCGGCAAGGCATGTGACGAAAGCTTTCGTCACATCCTCCGCTTCGTCCTCCCTTAGATCATCAATTTCATATAAAGTCCACTCGGCGAGCTTTGCAAGATTGATCCCCTTCTTGGTAAGGCATCCTTTAGCTTCTGAAGGATCCTTCATAATTGATGTCAACAATTGTTGACCGGTGATTCTCTCTCTTGTCAAAGCTATTTTATCTTTGTTATCTTTGGTCTTTGGGAGACCCAATAGAAGCTCCGCCTCCTCCAAAAGGATCGTGCACTCGAAGTCTTGGAAGAAGAACGTATGAGTTTGGGGATGCCACCACTCGATCAAGGCACCCATAGCCGCCCAATCTACATTCGAACTCTTGTAATTTTTGGCAAGTACCACTAGTCCTTGAAGATTCCACTTGGATATAAAAACTTGCATGGAAAGCTTAACATTTTTTGTAAGTTTACGAATCCAAGGGAGAGAGGTAAACTTTCTTGGGCCAGGAAACATGGGATAATTCTGAAAACAAAGGAAGAACATGAAGAATAAGATGAAGAACACGAAGAACAAGAAGAAGAATTGAAGAGAAGTTGATTTAGCTTACTTGAAGATTAGGATCTCTTCCATTGAGGTGATTTTCCACGTCGGAAAACTTCTCTAGAGATATCTTCATCCTCTTGTTTGAAAAATCCATCCTCTTTTTCGGTGTTCTTCCTTCTTGAAGCTTGGAAACCTTGGAAACTTTAAAGAAACCTCAAAATCTTGGAAGAAAACTCAACCTAGGATCTTTTGGATTGTGGTAGGATTGCTTGGGAACAACCTAAGGGTGTTTATATAGAAGGAATTGCGATCCTATGAAGACTTTTCCGGATTGGAAAAGGGATGTGCATTGGTAGAGTTGGAATTCGAATAGAGAACGAGCCGAAACCTGTTTCTGTGAGTAAAAGGCGTCGAGGAGAACCGCCACGTTTCAATGTTGAATGGCGTGTGCTCGACATGACGCGTTTCAACCCTTCTGTGATTTATCCGAAATTCTATGGTTTTTGTGGTTTAAATTGAATACTTGTTTGGAATTATTAATGATTTTGATTGTAGGAAATTCAAGAAAGTAAAGCTGGAAAATATCAAGAAGATCCTACTGTGGGAGTTTAGAAGTCCCGACCGTGGCTAAAAAGACGGTTATTTCTATCCTTGTACTCTTCCATGTAAATCATTTGCATTACTATATATTAAGTATTTATTAGATTATATCAAGGACCTTGTGGTTTTGATGAAACTGGAATTTGAGTTTCCCTTCAACAAAAACAGTGATAATTCCAGAGAATTCTTAGTCGCACGGATAGGCCGTTGGATTGTTAATTAGTGAGGACGATGGTTCCACTTTTGTGAAACGGTGCGTGGATAAACGAGTTTCGGCTTAGCACTGAATTACAAGAATTGGTGTCTTGACTCATTAATGACAATTTAGTAATATTATCCTTGATTAATTTATATTTTATTTGACTTTATATTTTTCTTTTAGCCCAGCATGCATCATGTAGGACTTTGAAATCACTGTGATAAGAATTAATTACTGATTAAGTTTCAGACCATTAATCAAATAATTCAAACATGATATGAAATATTCCATTATGAATTAAGTATCTTGATTATCTTTGAGGTTCGCTTGAAGATATCCTTGGAATTCTATCCTTGATTGGATTCTTTATCCAATATTTCTTGTTTTCTTTAAAGATCCATCATGGTTGCAGCACGTCCACATTGGCTGGCAAACGCTCCCCATGATGAAACCTACAGTGTCTACGACCTGGGTACTTCCCACTCCGTGGAGGTTGATCGACCTTATTTTATTTCCTTGTCTACCTCATCCAGACAGGATTGATTCCATTGATCTCCTTGAGCTATCTTCATTGATGATTTCGAGAAAAATTCCAATCATGTGATGTTAAGAGCGTGTCTCATCACACCTTGGCATCACCTTTTCAGTACATTCCATTTCATTTCACTCCCTTGCAAAGACGATGCCAAGGTGAGGCAGCTGTAGACACGCTAATTTTGACATCATTTTGAGTAAATTTCATATTATATAATAATGTCTCAGAATGGTCTAATATTTAATCATTGATTAATTTTTATTGATCTTTTTGAGTGTCGGGTTTAACAGACATATTTAGGTTAATCAATTAAGTTGATTTTAACTCAAATTTCAGTTAAAATATGAAGAAGTCTAAAAGACGTCTACCTATGTGGACGCCATTTAGAGTTTATTCTTATTTTTAACGTTTAAATTTGAATTTTAAATCAGTTGATTAATTAGCTAAAAGGCGTCTATAATAGTTGACGCGTTTTAGGTTTCCTAGGCTATTTCAAATTCTCTTCCGGATGTTTATCCTTATCTTAATTAGTGTAAAAGACGTTTATAAATGTAGACGCGTTTTAGATATTTACAGATAAAGATAAGTTTTCCCGGATGTTTATCCTTATCTTAATCAATCTGAAAGGCGTCAGCCATTATAGACGCGTTTTAGATAATTACAGATAAAGATGAATTAATCTGTATTTATCTATTGGTTAAGATGGATAAATCCCAAATTTTTTCATGTAAATCCGCAGACGCAGAAGAGGTCTATAAATACCTTGCATCTCGAAAAAAAAAAAAAAAAAAGAAAGAAGAGAGAAGTTAGAATCAGAGTTAGTGATTGAAGATTGAAGCGACGACGTCCAAACGCCGAAGCGCTACTGTTTCCAGAAGTCGGCGTCCATTCTTCATCCAATTCAAGGCTTCATTCAATTCGGCATAAGTGTTTCATTTCTGCATTTTCATTTTCTTCATCATCACTTCATGCAACACACACCACAACATCATTCTTTTCAAAACCTATTTGATCAAGGAGTTTCAAAAGCCACCCAACAAGTAAGTTTGTTGTTTTGGTTGCATGTTTAAAAGTATAATTAGAACGGATACTGCTTTTGCTTAAAGTTCTCATCATTGTGTCTTTATTTTGCTTTCTATATTTCTTACAAACTGCAAAAGAAGAATCAAAGGAAGTAAATCAAGTACAAAGTCACAAGAATCTCTAGACGATCCTCAACTTCAAACTCAACAGCAAGAACAAAGAACGAGAAGGGCTCTCTTTCTTCAGCCGGCTGAAGGAGGGGAATCAAGGACTCAATATCTTCCGCATTTAATCAGGTAGACGATCAAACTTTCTTTTGGAACTTTTAAGTCAAAAGTTTCTGACGATCACTTCACATAATTTCTGTTTTTGATAGGCTTTATTTTGCACTTAAACAACATAGATTTTTCATGATAATCACACAGTCATTCTAAGCACTCACACACTGTTGCAGCCACCGCCTCGAAATAACCTTCTGAATCTAGAATCGAGTGAAGAAGATCTCGATCCAGATGAAGGAGATGTTGCTACTGTCTTTCCCTTGCCGTAAGCCAGCCCATAAGTAACTAGTCCCCTCTCTCGAGCCGACTGATCGTACTGTGCATCTACTGCTGCGGCACACTTAACCGCCAATGCCAAGTCCGTACAATAGTGGGACGCCACAAAACTCCTCAAGTTGGACCTCAGTCCATCCACGAACCTCTCGGCCCGACGCTCTTCGTCTCCTGAAATGAAGGGCACAAACCTCCCAAGCGAAACAAATTTCATCGGGTACTCGAGCACTGTCATGCTCCCTTGGGTCAACTCCATAAATTCCCTCTCCTTGGCCTTCTAGACATGCCTAGAGAAGTACTACGCATAGAACTACTTCACAAACGTTTCCCATGGAATCTCCCTGAGATTCCTATCTGCATAAGACAAGCTCTTCAAAGTAGTTCACCAGTCATAGGCATCATCCTTCAACATGAAGGTAGCCAACGGAGTCCTCTTAACTGTCGTACAATCCATGGTATCGAAAGTCTTTTCTAGCTCCTTCAGCCAATGAACGACCTCATCAGGGTTGGGACGACCGATAAAATGAGGCGGCTTCAGCTTCATAAATCTCTCCAGAGTAGCTGAAGGCCCTCCCCGAGTACTAGAACTCTCACTGGGGTCCCGACTCTGATATCTAGTCATCATGTCCAGCCTCAAACCTACTAGAAATGTCTCCCTGCTCCCTAATAACTGGCACTCTCTTCCTAGGAGCCATCTAATCACCTACAGTCATAACAATCGAAAATTTCTAATTAGAACCCAAAACCAACACTACCGCGGTGCTTGTACGGGATAATGTAATTATTTGCCGAAATTATAATATTTAACCTAGTTATTCATCTATTTGCCAGACCGAATGCTCTGATACCAACTATAACGACCCGCCACCCTATAATCGGAGATCCGATTACTAAATGGGTACCGAATCATTAAAATTTGGAGCCAAACCAGGATCTCGATAAGTCTGGGAAATAAATGATAAACTAAACTAAACACTTCACATCACATCGAATTGTCAAGGATGTGAAGGAATTAAAAATTATTACAATTCGACTCAACTCAGCAAATAATTACATATTCCAACTAAAAAGAAGTAATTAAGCATACAGGCCTCAAAGGAAAATAACAACTACATCGGGGCATATCCCGAGACAGTGGCTATTGGCGCGCAACACAGGACAACACCGTCCACGCTACGCCTACCTGGAACCCTCACCTGAAAGCCGCAGAGGTAGGTCTCATCGAAATGGACTCAGTATGGATCATTCGATCCCCACCACCCACTCACGCACCCACAAATGCAATAACACAAATATAGGCAATTTAAATAAATAAAGCAATAAATACAACTCCCAAAGATTCCAAAATTTCGATATGAAATGCATGCATTCAGAAAGGTAACATGCACAACTCTAAAACCACTCCACCACAGAGTCCACAACCAACGTCTCGGCTAAACACACAAACCACACGGCCGAACGCAGAAAACACCGACCCGCTTGGACCAAACAGCAACCCCTCAGATAGCACGCTGGCTACTACGGCCTGTCTAGCTCTAGGTGGTTCTGCTTTCCCCAGCACGAGTGACACTCCGAATGTACCACTTACACACCGGTACTAGCTATACCCTGGGGTACACCAGGTAACCCTCTCTATAGGCGTCACCCCACCACTCCTACACCGGCGCCGTGTTACTCCCACACCGACACAGAGTGCCTAAGTGCTAACAATTGTCACTCTAAGTCCACGGTCGCATGAAACACAACGCAGTGCGATCCGATCACGTAAAAATCCTCATCTTCGAGTACATTTTCAAGCATGTATTTAACCAAACTATCTAACGATGTAAACACATATTAATTGCCTGGATTAATGAGGTTCTGTCTTGAATCGCGTCGCCCGTGGACGACGTCATTCAGGACCCCTAAACTGCGCCATTAAAGACAGAGACAAAATCCCTGATCTGGGCTAAATCGCATCTCGGGTGGAAGCCGCCATTTGAAATGGCGTCGTTGTCCCCAGACGCCATTTAACGCTCACAGACAGGTTCTCCTTCTGGCCGCCCCCGAGTTACAAACTAGAATTTCTCCCCAAATTGCACAAAAACGTCAAAAAAATAGAGAAAGTAGGGGAGAAGCCTAATTATTTTCATAAAGAACCCCTTAGAACATACTTTCTACCCAGAAGCACCCATACACATTTCATACTTTCAAAGTGAGAAAAATCATGATTTTAAACAAAACTCTGCGAGGATCGTCACCCTACCAGATACTTGAACTCCTCAATGCTCCTAGCCGCCGAACCGCCACGCCACAAGCTGCCGCCGGTATCGCCGTGGACGCCGTCACTCCACTGGGGCGTCGGCCGCCGTCTAGAGAGAGACACGCCGCAGAAGAGATGGTGGTGGCAGTGGTGGAAGTTAGGAGGTTGATGGAGTGGAGGGAGAGGAGGAATGGGGAGAGGAAAGGAAGGAGAAGGGGAAGGGGGAGCGGATGGGTCGGAGAGAGGGAGGAGAGAGAAGAGAATGAGAGAAATGAGAGAGGGTTCGTGGGGTCAAACCGAAACTAGCTAAAATGCGTCGTCCAAGATCGACGCCAATCAGACGACAGGACAGGGTCGTATACTGACAGATCAGGGCCGTACTGTGAATGGTGTCGACCATGCAAGACGTCATTTAGATAATAAGACCGGGGCCATATTCTCGTGGCCCAAAACCAGCCCATATGGCACATTCTAAAATGCGTCCTCCCAACCGGACGCCGTTTAAATAGTGTCTCGTAAGATCGACGCGAAAAAGAACCCATGCCCCATCTCCACAAAGGTCCAAACCAAGGGGTCCGACACCGAAATTGACCCGATAACCAGATCTAAAACCTTAATCCTTACAAAGATAATCTCGAAGAAAGAAAAGATAATTATGATCTCTAAAACACGTCCACCACGAACGACGCGATTTAGATAAATAGGACATTTATTGAGAGTCAAATTAGCAATCGAGCAGGATTAAGAACCTAAAACACGTTGACCGTGAACGACACCATTCAACTTAATCTTTATCGATTAAAGAATTTGAGCCAAAATTAATTTCGGGTACCAATCCAAATAACGTCGACTATGAGCGACGCTAATTAAAAAAAATCTGAGAAAAATAGATAACAATTAATCAATGATTAAAAATCAGACAATTTCGGGACATCATAAATTTGACATGAAATTTACTCAACGTGAAGTCAAAATTAACGTGTCTACAGAAAAGAAGAGAGATACATTGTTAAGATGGCTTATGAATCAAGTGGAACCAATCTCTCATTGACCATGTTGGAAGATTCTTCCATCTGGAGGTTTGATGATGACACTCTGACTCATCAGATGCATGTCACGCTTGAGCCACTCCAACCAATAACTGTTAAAACACATACACTGAAATTTGTGCCAACAAGCATTAGATAGTGTGTACATTGTGTCTAGCTGAAGACGTTAATCTTATTACTTATTAGGAGGCGACCCAATATTTTAAGGTTAATTTATTAAGTTATCTTTTTGTTTTCTTTATAGGTTTAATAATTTGGTGGTAGTTGGCTTCGACATAACGTGGATGAAAAACCTTGATCCCCCAGGTTGTATCTCTCCTTCCCTGACTTCTTTTAGCTATAATCCTTCATATCTTTTATGCCATTGTGGACAATGTCATTTAAGTTAGGGAGAGTAACTATTGTGCTTCTTTGTAAAATCTTTTAAAGAAAATTGGCAATTTTCTAAAAAGATGTCAAAAATTTTTACATTTTCACACCCTAGTTGAGCTTTCATGTGATCATACTTTATTAAGGGAATCTTAAGCAAAACTATTTTGAGCTAGTCAACTAGATAAAACTTAAAAAGTTTATAATATCCCCTCCTCCCATAAGGAGTCACGACGTGAAAGATTTTCACACACACGGTAAGTTGGGGTGAGTGGAACACTCTGAAAGTGTAGAGTTGCTGGAATTGGCTCAAAGGGTAAGACTACTGTTTTTTTTTTTTTTCCTTTTTGAGTTGAACGAAAAGAAGGTCGGGAATCTTAATAGGAGGCCAACCCACTAAGTACCCTAAAGAGGTAGTCATCTCGAAAAGTGGACAAGTGTAAGTAGGCAAACTAAACGCCAAACATATATGCTTCGAAAGAGCCAAAAAAAGGTGGATGAAAAAAAGTACACATCCCCCCTTAGGCAAATTATAAGAGGGTGGCAAAAAACATGCAATCTCAATGGCGAAAGTGCAACCAAATAAAAAAAGTAGTGCTAAATCAAAAGTCCCTCATACCAAAATAAGGCAAAATCCTAGAAAGTGTTGGGTTAGGATGAGATCTAAAAAATTATCCTTATGGATTGATTGGGAGACTTCTTTTTCTCTTCTCTCCCCCACGTAGTTTTGTTCCAAAAGTTAGCAAAGATGAGGATATATTGGAAAGGGTGGAAATGAATTATAAGCGTGCTAATTTTTATGCACAATCACTTGTCGTGACTCTAAGTGTAGTGGGGGAAATGAGAACTTTAACTAGACTAATTGGAACCATTATTTGTGAAAGATAACTTTTAAATGAAGCTTGATTTTCTACAGCTCATTATAGTCCTAATTTTTCATTGTTTACATTACTAAAGGACTAGTAATGAGTAAATTCGGGGATATGATAATTATGTATTTTTTGGCATAAAAGGGATAGATTCATGCATTACACTCATGACTTTCTGTGTAAAATTTTATGGAATGATAGACAATTTTGTGCTCTTTCCAACGATATCGATTTTGTTAAATTCTGAGTTAAAAATATCATCATTTCATAGTACATTTATAGTTTTACAGCAAAGTCGAGAACATTTAAATAATTTTGTTATGACTTAAACACACTTTTATTTCTTTTTGTGTGTGTAGGACATAAAAAGTGTGGCTCAGTTAGTTGGAGCACTTAGCCGTCACCAGAGTGGCCAGAGAGTTTGAATCTCGGTAGGCACAATTAATTATTTTTACAAGAAGGACAAACGTAGGGGCACAATGGACAATTTATACCTACAGGAAACCCTAGGTGGTGCCCCATCCAAGAAACCCACAAGAGCAGTCGCCGGCAACCTTCTCACCTTCCTTCCCTCTCTCTTTTCTTTTCACTCTTCCCTTCTCTCTCTTTCCTTTTCTATCTCTATCCTCTCCCTTTTTAAAACACACACACACAACCTTCTCCTCTCTCCTTCCCCCCTTTTTCTTCTCCCATTTCTTCTCTCTCTCCACCAAACCTCTCTCTCCTCTTCTTTCTCTCACCCTTATTTTTTTTTCTCTCTTGTAGGCTCTCTCTTCTTCCCTATTTCTTCTTCTTCTTTGTCTTCTTCTTCTTCTTCTCTCTCTTCCTCTCTTTCTCCCTGTGCAGCATCTCTCTCTCTCTCTTCATCATGCGGCACATTGCGCCTCCTACAGCACACATCCCACAACGCCAAGCCTATTCCTGCTGCCCACTTTCCCAGTTGTTTTATTTAAATCTAATTCAATTTAGTTTGTCCCACAGTTTATTTATTTTACTTAGTAGGTATTCGCTTTTCACTTAGTAGTTTTGAGCATTTAATAGATGATAATGTACTCTTTCCAATTTAAAGGGAACAGTGAAGTGCGGTTCTTGTTTAATTTAATTTTCTACTCTCAGTCTCTCTGTATTTCTTTTATAAATGTAGTTATGATTGTTTCTTTTCTACAGTTAATTCATTTGATTAAACTTTGTATGTCTTCATTAGTTTTAGTTAATTCCCTTGATGCGTTAATTAAGCATTTAAGTTTTGCAACAAATCTCTCTCTCTAATATTTAGTTAGTTTATTTTTAATCTTAGGATAGATTAATTCATGCAAGCTTATAATTTTAATCTCTTCTTAATAAAAATTTCTATTTATTTTAAGATTTCTAATCAAAATCTAAGGTTTTCAATTACAAAATCTATTTTTCCATGGATCGACTCAATTCTCAACACTTAACTATTTCCAAATTAATTGTGACTCTGATAATTTAAAGTTGTTTGCAGTGAGTATTTAACGACGCACATATAACAACGTGGGAGGGAGAGGGATGGCACTTCTAGCTAGTGCCACCTTTGATGGGCCGGCCATAGTAGGCAGTCACTATTGGCTCTGCCAGTGAGATTGGTGGTGGCCTTTCGACTCCTTCGAGATCTCATGCTGCATGTTTAGATAGTCTGAGAAATCCACAGATTCGACCAGAATGATTCCAACATTAATTTCAGTGCAAATTTGAAATTTTACACTATGAATTACTATTATGAATCACAATAAATAATAAATACCAAATATTTTATGCATAGAACATGTCTAAAAGCTATTTCAAATGATCAAAATAGACCAAAGTGAAACTTGGCTCTGATTCCACTATAAGGATTGCATAGACAGATGCAATTTAAAACCATAAACGACATGAGCTCAATCGAATAGAAGTATCCCCGTGTATTCCCTATCCATTTTGATAAGGAAAACAAAGATTTAAAGATCTTAATCTTACCTTCTGCAGCATCAGATCCGCATTCGATCGGTTCTAGTGGAGCGACGTGGCTAACAACGTAGATTCCTGACCTCCGACGATGTCCATACAATCCTCTAGTTGATGATTCGTCCTTGACTCGTATGTAGGCTTGGCACGACCGTAGAGTCTCCTTCTCTTTGATGGTGCTTGCGGCATGCATGCAGAGTCTCCGCCAGGAGGAAACTGAGGCGAGCGAAAGAGATAAAGAGGGGTGCCCCCTATAGAGAGGACCGACTAAAGGAAAGAGAGAGAGGGGGATGGCTAGGTCTAGGAAACCTTGGATCTTGGACTATGGTTCCCCTCTGACCTATATTTCTATTAGTTCACTATGACTTTTCTCAAAAGACCTTGAATTAATATAAATTTTCATTTAATTCCCATCGACTGAGACTTTATGCGTGTGACCCTCTAGTCTCAAGTGCTAGTCTAGTTTTGAGCCCATTAAGCCTACTAACCGCTTACTGACTTAAAGTAATTTATTTAATATCAAATATTAAACCATAACTTGATTGATTTATTATCTCATTATGTTCGATTGGGCTTCCAATCAAGTTGGGTGCCAAGCAACACTGTCTGATTGAACATTGTACTGACAAGCCTTTCATATGTTGCACTGATGCTTTTTTACTTCAAACAGCATCCAGATATAGCAATATAATCCCATGTCATTGATGTAAGTTGTAAGGATTGAGGTTTTAGATCCGATTATCGGGTCAATTTTTGGGACGTTTTATAGAATGTGCCACGTTGACCAGTTTTGGGCCGCGAGAGTACGGACCCGGTCTTATCATCTGAATAACGTCTTGCATGGTCGATGCCATTCAGAGATCTGTCAGTGTACGACCCTGTCGTGTCATCTGTTTGACATCGGTCTTGGACGACGCGTTTTAGCGAAGTTTCGATTGACACTCCGAAACCCTCCTTCCCTTCCCTCATTTCTCTCATTCTCTTCTCTCTCCTCCCTCTCTCCGATCCATCCACTCCCTCTTTCCCCTTCTCCTTCCTTTCCTCTCCCCATTCCTCCTCTCCCTCCACTCCATCAACCTCATAACTTCCACCACTACCACCACCATCTCCTCCGTGGCGCATTTCTCTCAGGACGGCGGCCGACATCCCGGTGGAGTGACGGCGTCCACGGCAGTATCGGAGGTGACTTGTGGCGTGGCGGTTCGACGGCTAGGAGCTCGGAGGAGTTCAAGTAACTGGTAGGATGGCGATCCTCGCGGTGTTTTGTTTAAAACCATGATTTTCCTGCTTTGAAGCATGCAATATGTGTGGATGATTCAGGGGTAGAAAGTATGTTCTAGGGGGTTCTTTATGAAAATAATCAAGCTTCTCTCATACCTTTTTCATTTTTATCATTTTTATGCGATTTAGGGGAGAAATCCCACTTTGTAACTCAGGGAGGCCAGAGGGGGAACCTGTCTGCGAGTGCTAAATGGTGTCTAGAGACAGCAACGCCATTTTAAATGGCGGCTACCACCTGAGACGCGATTTAGCCTAGCTTGTTCCGAGGCCAGATTAGTGGGATTCTGTCTCTATCTTGAATAGCGTTTCGCGACAGCGACACCATTTGAATGGCGTCAACCATGGGCGACGCTATTCAGGCCCATCTTTCGAGACCAATTTCTGCGTGAACCAGTATAAGGGTCTTGAATGACGTCGGCCACTGGCGACGCAATTCAAAACAAAACCCTTTTAATTTATGCAATTAACATGTGTTTACATTGTTAGATAGTTTGGTTAAACGCATGATTGAAAACGTACTTCAAAGACGAGGATTTTTACGTGATCAAATCGCATTGTGTTGTGTTTTGTGCGATTCTGGACCTAGAGTGACAGTTGTTAGCGCTCAGGCACCCCGTGTCAGTCTGGGAGTGACACGGCGCCGGTGTGGGAGTGGTGGGATGATGCCTAGAGAGAGGATCACCTGGTGTACCCTAGGGTATAGCTAATACCAGTGTAAGAGTGGTACATTAGGAGTGTCACTCGTGCTGGGAGAAGCAGAACCACCTAGAGCTAGACAGGCTGGAGTAGCCAACGCGCTATCCGAGGGGTTTCTGTTTGGTCCCAGCGGGTCGGTGTTTTCCGCGTTCGGCTGCGTGGTTTGTGTGTTTAGCCAAGACGCTGGTTATGAACTCCGTAGTGGAGTGGTTTCAGAGTTGTGCATGTTGCATTTACCAATACATGTGTTTTATATCGAAATTTGAGAATCTTTGGGAGTTGTGTTTACTGCTTTATTTTTTAAAATTGCCTATATTCGTGTTGTTGCATTTTAGGATGCGTTAGTGGGTAGTGGGGATCGAAGGATCCCTACTTAGTCCATTTCGATGAGACTCACCCCTGCGGTTTTCAGGTGAGGGTTCCAGGCAGGCGTAGCGTGGAGGGTGTTGTCTCGGGTTGTGCGCCAGCAGCCACTGCTCCGGGGTATGCCCCGATATAGTTGTTATTTTCCTTTTAGGCATGTACGCTTAATTATCCCTTTTCAGTTGGAATATGTAATTATTTGCTGAGTCAAGTCGAATTGTAATAATTTTTAAATTCCTACACTTCTTTTACAATTCGATGTGATGTGGGATGTTAGCTTAGTTTATCATTTATTTCCTAGACTTATCGAGATCCTAGTTTGTTTCCAAATTTTAATGATTTGGTACCCATTTAGTAATCGGATCCCCGATTATTGGGTGGCGGGTCGTTACATAGGTGGTATGCTCCTCATCTGCGAGGTTCATTCAAATCAGGTGATACTCTGATAAGGCATCAAGATAGCTGAGTTGATCATGGCCAGCTGTGGCATCGATCTGTTGGTCGACATTTGGCAAAGGAAAGTAGTCCTTGGGGTGGCTTTGATGGGGTGAGTGAAGTCGGCACACATGTGCCACTTTCTAAAGGCCTTTTCTACCATAATGACATTAGCCACCCAGACCGAATAGCGGGCGTCCCAGATCACTCATGCATTTAGTAGAGAAGTTACCTTCTCTAATAGCATCTTGTCACTCTGCAACAAAACGACGCTTCCTCTGTTGGATCGATGGGAACCTCAGGTCGAGGTTGAGTGAGTTCAAGGCGATATGTTCGGATACTCTCTGAAGGGGGATGTCCACCCAGGCGAATGCATCTAGGTGCTCAACCAAAAATTTTTGATACTCTTCTCTTTTCTGTTGGGTTAGAAGAGCCCCCACCTTAAGCTTTTGATCAACAGTAGGATTAACCTTCACGGTAGTCAACTCTTCAGACAGTTTAGTTGTCTCCCTTCACCTATCTTGTAGCTCATGATGGGGCTCGATTCTCCTCTGTACTCTCTCCTTGATCGCAGCCAAGTATGTCTGCCTCGAGAACTTTTGAATCCCGCGAACTTCTCCGACCCCTGTCTTGGTCAAAAACTAGCTTTTGATGTAAACTGGATGGGACGGCCCCGAATTGTCCGAAGGATCCTATCCCCAGGACTACCTCATCTGGTGAGAAGGCGTCTATTATCTCGAACGTGATCGTCCGAGTGAACGTTAGAGGAGGGGTACCTATCGTCACTAGGAGGACGACATGGCTTTCGATCGACCAATTACTTTCTCCCCGTGTATTCACTCGGTCGAATGGTTGGAAGTTATCGAACAAGAGAACACTCACGAGACTCCTGATGTCAACAAGGACCTTCCTTGCTCGTCGTCCTGCGATATCAACTTCAATTACCAATAGATCGTTGTCGGGGAGAGCTATACCTTGTAGGTCCTCATCTGAGAAGGTTATTATTCGTTGGCCCCTGGAGGATGGTCCTTCATTCTCCCGAGCAGAGTGTTGGACTTTAGAAATGCGGGCGTATTTCTTCTTCTCGCTATTTCTATGGGTCGACCGGGCACCATCCTTGCCTAAATCGCACAAGTTGTATCTTCTCTGGTTGGCCTGCCGATAATTTTTCTCGTCTATGGCCCTCTGCAGTCATTTCCCACAGACGGCGCCAAAAGATGATGGATCAAAATCTCGTCCACCACGACAAAACAAAAAAAAGATTATGTAGAGTGCAATTTGAGTTAGATTTCACCCCCTATGATCCCCAAACGTGTGCTCGTATGCATCTGGCACCCACACAAGCTCGCATCCTAGCTGCCACTTGATTGAAGTGATTGGATCACAGCTACGAAGATGTTACAATCCACGTGCATTGTAATGCCCCAAGGTATTGCAGCAAGTTTTCCTATTTGGACAAATGAAATTTACCAGCATGTATCCATGAGTAGTTTTATAATTGAATGAAGCATTTAAATTGGACACAAAATTTGCAAGCACTTAGTCTCATCCCAATGATAATGACTTGATGTGCTAAGACATTGTAATACATGCAAATTGCAAGCATGCCCAGTAGCTACTGTCCAATTACTTTGATCGGATGGCAGCTGGAGCATGCACCTGTACGCATGCACAGGGCATGATCCGTGATATTGGTGCTTTAAGCAATCCGTTTTTTTTTTTTTTTTTGACTATATCATCAGGGATAGGATGGTAAAAACAATGAGTTCGGGTGGTTTGATAGAGTGAGTTCTCTCACCCAGGTTGAACGTAGGTTGGAGGGAGTTATCTCTAGGACAACCCCGTGTTTCTAGTTCCACCTGTGTAGGCACAATAAAGTTGTTCCATGTTAACTCATGACACTCACCCCTTCCCAACAATGACTGTGTATTGTACGATTGCATGTCCCATCATGTGATCGTCTCCCTCCTCCTACGTGGTTCTAGGGTACGATAACATGGACTTCAGAAGGGGGGTGGGGTGATAAGAAGTGGAGGGGGATGTGGGGTTCCCATAGAAGGTGACATCAAGGAAGGGAGGGAAGGAGACAATGGCAGTGGTGGGGTAGGGGAAGGACTAGGAGCTGCTGAGCAGGCTGGAGTGAGCGTCATGGCCAAAGAGGGACCAACTATATTGGAAGCGGGTTTGTAGGAAAGAGCAATAATGAAGGTCGGGGTTTAGCAAGAAAGATGATTAGTGGGAACTAGTTGGACTTGGATTTTGATGTGTTCGACTATTCACCTGAATGGAATCTAGAGTTTCATAGTAAAAGGAAGGACACTGGAGATAAGGGATTTCGAGTTGTTTGGTAGATCGTTGTGTGGGTTTGGCTTCTGTCTGAAGAAATTTCTAACTCTGATGGAGGGTAGATGTCAGTTTTTGTTGCCTTGGCTACTAACTTACAAGTTTTGTGTAAAAATCGATTTTAGCAATTAGCTACCAGTGTCTTGTTTTGTTCAAAGACATGCCTTGGAGATAGAAGTTTTTGATTCATGGATTTGCGGTAAGGGATCTCGTTCTCATTTAATTCTTTTGTGTTTGCTGATCATGAAAACAAATAAATTGGTTTAGGATGTGGCCTTCCCTTGGTTGCATTTTTTTAGCTAAAATGGCATTCGTGAATCACAGTGAAGTGCTTCTAGTGGCCCTGCCTTAGTTGAATTTACTCTAGTTAGTATCTATAGTACTTTTTGTAGTTAACTTAGAATAATTTAACTTTTCTAAATAGATTAAATCACCTTATATGGAAGTAGAAACATGGTTAACTTGTTGGGATAACCTATATATCCCTTAGGGTTAACCTCTTTGTATTTTATCCTGCGATATATCAAACCCATGCGAGAGGAATAAGGTGGATTAAGGGTGATGTGGCAGAATCCGATTCGGCCCATTAAAACAGGCCCAACACAGATCAGTCCGATAGCAGTAGTAAGAAGCCCCCTGGCAGCCTTCGGCCCGTTAGCGGCCCAGCGGCCCTCGGCCCAGTAAGCAGCCCAGTGGTCCTTGACCTGTCCGCGGCCCAGCAACCTTCGGCCCATTAGCGGCCCAATAACCTTCGGCCCGCTAGCGGCGCAGCAGCCCCTCGGCCCAGCAGGCTCCAGCCCACTAAGCGGCATCTGGCCCGTCAACGGCCCTACCCCCTTCGGCCCAATAGCCGTATCCGACCCACTCTGGTGGGAGGACTAGGCACTATGGCGGTTTACCAATAAACCCAGAACATAATCCTATATCGGCTACCACCGTTAAGCATCCTCTATCCTCCGCTATAAATACACCGCTATTTATTGCCAAAGGTATGTCTTCGTGACCCTTAAGGACTACAGTCCGAAAAGCATTAAAGCTGCTTCTTCCACCTCTTTGACTTCTGAATCGAACCATCTTCAGAAGCTAACTTAACCATCGGAGGGGGTTCCTAAGGGCCAAAGCCCGGAACTCCTACTGACTGGTTCTTCTTCTTCTTTCCCTCCTGCAGGGACTCGGTTCGAATCTTCGCCGACCTCTCCGAGTCGGTCTCGGCCGCCGACCTCGGGCTTCTTCCTCCGGTCTCGACGCCATTCGCCGGCTGGTCCTCCTCGCCTGAAGGTGCCTCAGCTCCGCACCGGCTGCCCTTCGACCGGAGGGACTTCAGCTGTGCCTTTCAAAGGCTAGCCCACATCCGATCGAGCGACCCTCAGCTTCGGATCTTCGGCCGCGTCTCCGCCTTCACTGCATTCCGGATCCCCGTCAAGCCTCTTCTTCGATCCGATCCAGCTTCGGATCCCAACTTCGGATTCCAGCCCCGGAATCCGGTCGTGATAGCTTCGGCTACATCACGTTGCGCCGTCTGTGGGAATTACAAGCAAATAGTCATGTCTTATCGTCCTGTAACCCGGCGATCCGGACAAAGCGAGGCAGAGACACGGGAAGCCTCTATTAGTTTAGGTGGCCTACAAGCCAATCTAACAATGTAAATCTCGTTCATTATTAATAAAATGGCATAATATTCATTATGTGTAAATCGCGTTAATTATCGTTTCATAATGAAGTCCGTGAATATGTGCTATGGTGATCAGATTATGATGAGATCATACTAATGAGACTGATCACTTAAACACACATATTCTTAATTGTTCCTAGTCGGAGGATATCCGAGAAGGACATCGGATATCCAGTTAGACTAGTACAGATTACTCCTGCTCATATGATGAGGGTGACTGGTCTCATAAGTCACTTGTGTGGAGACACTAAGGCGAATCTGTAGGTGCTCATTGGAGAATGAGTTCACTGAACTGATCCGACTAAATCGCTGGATGGTATTGTACCTCACTGTCAACCAGCTTGATTCTATTGTCGCAGTTGCGTGGATGGTCCTCGGACCTAAGACATCAAGGACACCTTGGCGGTGGACTTCTGTACTTTGACCTTGGTCTACGAATCTCTAGCCACGGGATTCTAATACGCCAAGGATTAGGTGCAGCGGAATACCGTCGAAGGGAATTGTGTGTCAATAAAGAATCATTCGCTCTCGGTACTTAGAGAGAGAATGCTCTAGGAAGGATGTGCGAAAGTCCCTGGCCAGGGCGGACGATAATATCGGGAAAGGAGTTTTCCGATATTCATCAGCGGCATCCAATCCAAGTGAGTCGACCAGTTAGGGTTTGACAGCTCGCCATACCCTAAGTTGACTCGAGAGCATTGTACGAATGAAGGATTATATCCACGCGGTAACTGTCGACGGAAAGGTTCCAAGAGTGGGTTACTTAACCCCAAATACCTTCCGAGTTCACGCGGTGTTGCTTGGCACCCAATGTGATCGGAGGCCCAGTCGAATTCGATGTGCGACATCAATTCGATTGATTAATTGATTAATAAAGAGTTATTAATTAATTAATAAAGCCAGTGAGGAGTCACTGAGCTTATTGGGCCATTAACTGGACTGGTACTTGGGCCTAGAGGGTCACACGCAAATGATTCTCAAGGCGATGGATAAATAAGTGGGTTTTATACAAACCGGGGGTTTTTATGAAAAACCGCGCGGTTAGTATAAAACATAGCGAACGGGCTGAGCAGGCCAAGCTGCTGCTAACCCTAGCCGCCCCTCCTCAATTTCTGTCTTCCTCTGGAGTCCAGGTAGATCCAGATCTGCTCCGCCGCTTCCCCGAATCCCGTTCGACGGGAAATCGTCTGCGCACTGCGGCGATCATTGCGGCGGCCAGTGGAGGCTTCGCGGGCTGCGAAGAACGACGAACTCGAGGATATCCGTCGCGGGGAGGATCGTGTGGACTTCGCTAGAGGCCGGACGTTTGCGCGGCTTGCGGTGTCGCACCGACGGACCCGAACGGCTGCGGATTCGAATCCGCACACGGTGAGAACTTCGATAATCCGATTATCGTATTTTATATTTCGAAACGGGAACGGATCGCTGTAAATAATTTTGTTTTCCGCTGCGTGAGCGATCCAGAGAAACCGAGAAAACCCAACAGTGGTATCAGAGCCAGGTTCCACTGTTTCTCGTCCCGTTTCGGTTTCCGAAATTGATTTTTCTTGATTTATTCCATGCGTTTAATCCGATTAAAATGACGGAATAGTGTTCATGAGATGAACACAAATAATTTGATTATTTTTCCGTGATTTTTCGAGATTATTTTGGGGGTTTTCGTGTTCTTCGTGAGACGAAGAACGGCGAGTTTACGGCGGCTTGAATCGGCCTCCCAATGGTTGGGATGGCCGGCCGAGACTCCGGATCCACATGTGATAGTCACCACTCCACATCCGGTATTCTTCTGGCGCCGGAATGGCCTTGGAGAGCCGCAAAAATCAAGTCCCAAAACGTGTTTAGAAACGCTGTAAAACCAGATTTTTGGGGGTTTTTTGGGCTAGGTTTGCACCCCAACCGGAGGGTCAACGGCGGCCCTGCCGGCGCCGGAGCTATGGCGACGCCGGCGGGGGCCTAGCGGCGCCGATCGCCGGCCGGCGGCGGCGCTGGAACCCCTTCTTCCCGCCGCCAATGCTGCGTTAGGGTTCTGTGGGAAAGGAAGGAAAGGGGGGGCGAACCAGTGGGCTAAACCCGGTCCCGAGCCGGTCGGACCGGCTGGACCGGGTCCAGAGCCTGACCGGGCCAGGCCCGAGCCAGGTGCCTGCCCGGTCCGAGCCCTGGCTCGGCCAGGGCTCGTGCCCATTGGCTCAGCCAGATGGCTGAGCCTTGTTCCTTTAAAATCCCATTTAAAACCCTTATTAAACTTTAAACCCCTTTTGTGCCCATTTAAAAATTGAATTAAAATTTGATTTTAATTTTAATTGATTTCAAAAATTGTTTTCAAATTTAATTGGGCTTTTTAATTAATGATTGTGAATCATTTTAATTACAATTAGTTCTTAACTAATTATGGTTAATTATTAAGTTAAGTGTTAATTTAATAATTAACTGTAGTTATCTAATTTTAAGTGTTAAAATTAATGGTTAATAATTATTAATCTAAATGTTAGATTATTAGTTATTAAAACATCTAATTGTTAATTAATAATTAGAGTTAGTTATTAATTTAAGTGTTAAATTAATAGTTAATTCTAATTGACTAATTTAATTGTTAAATTAGTAATTATCAGTTAATTGTTGATTTTAAGTGTTAAGATTAATGATTAAATTCAAGTTAACTAATCTAAGTGTTAGATGAAAATTATTAATTATTAGTGTTGATTAATAATTTAAATGTTAAATTACTAATTAACATTAATTAACTAATCTAAGAGTTAGATTAGTAGTTAATTAATAATTACAGTTAATTAATAATTTAAGTGTTAAATTGTTAATTAATTTTGATGGATTGATCTAAGAGTTAGATTAATCTTTAATAGTCTAATTGTTAGATTATTAAAGGGGGTTTGATCTAAGTGTTAGATCGTTAGAAATGTTCTAATTTACATGGAATAATCTGAAATTATTAATTCGGAATGTGTGCGCATGTGATGTGTGTTTATTGCTTTTAAATTTGATTTAATTGCATGTTAAGATAATAAATGAGTTTTTCGAAATTCAAATACCAATTTTGATTGGATCCCAGCTTTTTGAAAGCCAAAATTATTTATTTTGAAAAACTTATTTGTTTTAGCCATGTGATGCGCTAAATCATATGTGGATGTCTAAAACACACCGTGGTCATGGATATGCACTTTTAATTGTTCATGTGATGAATGATGTGTTTGTGTGGATCGTGGATGAATGATGGATGTTTATTAATTGTTAATAAATAGAGGTCTGCGCACCTCTCTCTCTCTCATACTCTGATGTATTTCTACCTCCCTCTCTCTCGTGTACTCGCCATAAGGCCCTCTTCTAATTACATGTAATTCTAGAATTTAAATGTAATATGATCGAGGCAACCGAGGAAGGAGCGAGGATGATCCACAGCTGCAACCAGGAAGGCGAAAAGATGGAATCTCTTGCCTATGTGTTTGCAGGTTATCTAATATAATTGTTATGATTAGATTGTGTGTGCGTTTGACTGTTGGCTCCAGTCAAACCCACTGTGCTATCTATGACCACACTAAATGACATGTATGTGATGCATTGTTTATCTTTTGATTATGAATCAAAGCAGGTTATAGTATTTAGTAAATATATACGATATATTTATATACTATCACCTAGGAGAGATCAAGATAAAAGTTATCCAAATACCCTCAGATAAACTCTAAGCCGTAACGCGAGTAGTTAAAAACTTACCGCGTGGTCCACCATCGTTATAGTCATAGGATTCGAATCACTTTAGGCAGGTTTGTTGTGCTATCCACAAGGCCTGCTTAATTGGGAGGAGAGACTGTGGCTATGGCATTAGATGCCTATAGATCGAGGTAGAGGAACCATGTAGCTTTGTTGTGCTATCCACAAGGGCTGCATGCAAATCTATGCTCGTCGCGTAATGATGGTTAGCTTAGACCAAGATTAATGGTTTGTTGTGCTATCCACAAGGCCATTAAATCTCTGGGGACCGAAGCTATGATCAGATATTGCAAGGAGTTGCAAGTCCCATGAGTTGCGTGCTCTCTGATTGTACTACAGTTTGTTGTGCTATCCACAAGGCTGTAGTGCAAGTCATTGAGATTCTGATCCCCACTAGGAGACTGTCGGCGTCTCCCGTTCTGTATAACTGAGGGTTATACCGTCCGTCGAAAATTAGTGGGAGTTAAACTTGAACAAAAGACCATGTCCTGTTTTAAACTTTAATAATTGAACATCTGCTAAATAGATTTTACTTATCTCCTGTAGGAACTATGTCGTCGAATAACCCACTCCGTGGCATACTTGATGCCATTTTGACTTACTTGATCTACTCGGATTGGTTCAGACTGAAGAATGTCTTCAGATCTGAGCACAATAACTTTGTCCCTGGAGCTGATCCTCCTGCTGAATCGGCATTAGATGCCCCTGAAGCAGGGATGATAGCTAACGATAAAGGATCGAAGGACAAAGATAAAAGAGTAGTGAAGGGTGATTGCTTATACTATAAGCAGTATGGTCACTGGAAGAGGAACTGCAAGGAGTTCCTTAACGATAAAGCTCATGGAAGAGTGAAGCTATCTGAAGCTTCAGATATCTATATGATAGATATCAACTTATCAGTTAGAGATGCCACATCGTGGGTATTAGATACCGGATGTGCTTCTCATATCTGCCATGATGTGCAGATGCTGACAAGTAAGCGCAAGCTGAGACAAGGTGAAGTGGAATTGAGGCTAGGAAACGGCGCAAAAGTTGCGGCGGTTGCTGTTGGGACAGCAAACCTCAGGCTTCCATCGGGAGACACCTTACTATTGGAAGATTGTTATTATGTTCCTAGCATAATAAAGAACATCATATCAATATCTTGTTTGGACAAGATAGGATATAGGTTGACAATTGAGAATATAAGTTGTTCGATTTATTATGGTAATAAATCAATAGCTTCGGCATCTTTAGTCAACGGTCTATATCTATTAGATGTTTCTCATTACAATCTTCAAATTGATAATGCTCTTAAGAAGAGCAAGAATTGTGTGAACCAGGCCTACATGTGGCATTGTAAACTTAGGCACATTGGCGAAAGCAGGTTGCAAAAGTTGCACAAGCATGGTTACTTAACAGCATTCGATTATGAATCGTTTGCAACATGCGAATCCTGCCTTATGGGAAAGATGGCAAAATCTCCATTTAGTAGACATGGAGAACGTGTCAAGGACATTCTGGAACTAATACATACGGATGTGTGTGGTCCAATGTCCACCCAAGCCAAAGGTGGCTTTTCTTACTTCATCACATTCACCGATGACTTCTCAAGATTCGGCTATGTGTACTTAATGAAGTACAAGTCGGAAGCATTTGAGAAGTTCAAGGAGTTCAAGAATGAGGTGGAGAAGCAGTTAGGAAAGAGTATTAAAACTCTTAGATCAGATCGAGGAGGAGAATACTTGAGTACTAATTTCACACAATTCTTAAAGGATAATGGTATCCTTTCTCAGCTGACCCCTCCATATACACCACAGATGAATGGTATATCAGAAAGGAGGAATCGCACCTTGTTGGACATAGTGCGATCCATGATGAGCTTTTCGGGATTACCAGTGTCCCTCTGGGGGTATGCTCGAGAGTCAGCAGCATACCTACTGAACAGAGTACCCAGCAAGTCTGTGGCCTTTACTCCATATGAGATATGGAAAGGCAGGAAACCAGAATTTAAGCATGTTAAAGTCTGGGGTTGTCCTGCTCATGTTAAGAAGCATGATCCATACAACCTGGAATCACGAACTGATAAATGTAGGTTTGTGGGATATCCAAAAGAAACCTTTGGATACTATTTTTTCCATCCTGGTGAACAAAAGGTGTTTGTCGCCAGGAAAGCTGTCTTCCTGGAAGAGGAATACCTTCTCCAGGAGGACAGTGGGAGTAAAATAGTACTGGAAGAAGTTCCAGATCCCCAAACAACTACATTATCATCAGATGAGATATCAGTTCCTGAATCTGTTCAAGTACACACAGATGAGCCTCGTAGATCTGGTAGAGTACCTAGACTACCCGAACGATATGTGGGACATATCGCTGAAGGTGAGTCTAAGGTACAATATAATGAGGATGATGATCCTAAAACCTACCAGGAGGCCATAAAATGCCCAGAAGCCGGGAAATGGCGAGAAGCCATGAACTCAGAAATCCAGTCCATGTACACCAACCAAGTTTGGAACTTGAAAGACTTGCCCGAGGGTATTGTACCCATCTGATGTAAGTGGATCTTTAAGAGAAAGATCGGTGCTGATGGACGGATCGACACTTATAAGGCAAGGTTGGTGGCAAAGGGATATCGTCAAAGGCAAGGAATTGACTATAACGAAACTTTCTCACCAGTTGCCATGATAAAGTCGATCAGAGTTCTGCTCGCCATTGCTGCACATTTTGATTACGAAATCTAGCAGATGGATGTGAAGATTGCCTTCCTCAATGGTAATCTTGAGGAGGAGGTGTATATAATACAACCAGAAGGTTTCACATCCAAAGAGTCTCCAGATAAAGTGTGCAAGCTTCAGAGGTCCATTTATGGACTGAAGCAGGCTTCCCGGAGCTGGAACATAAGATTTGACGAGGCTGTCAAGTCTTATGACTTCATTAAGAATGAAGATGAGCCTTGTGTGTACAAGAAGACCAGTAGGAGTGCAGTCACTTTTCTAGTTCTTTACGTAGATGACATACTACTCATTGGGAATGATGTAGCTATGATGTCATCAGTAAAGGTCTGGCTGTCGAAAAACTTCTCCATGAAGGATTTGGGAGAAGTATCCTACGTATTGGGAATACGGATCTATAGAGATAGATCAAAGAGGATGCTTAGAATGACCCAATCCTTGTACATAGATACCATAGTCAAAAGGTTTGGCATGGAAAATTCCAAGAGAGGTTTCATACCGATGAGACATGGAATTAATCTCTCAAAGGAGCAGTCTCCTAAGACTCCTGATAAGAGGGCATTCATTGATAGAATACCCTATGCCTCTGCCATAGGATCTATCATGTATGCCATGCTATGTACACGGCCTGATATTGCATTTGCTCTAAGTGTTACGAGCAGATTTCAGGCTGATCCAGGCAAAGAGCACTGGAAGGCAGTGAAATGCATCCTTAAGTACTTGAGAAGAACTAAGGATATGTTTCTTGTCTATAGAGGAGGTGACTTAAAACTGCGAGGTTTTACTGACTCGAGTTTCCAGTCGGATCCAGATGATAGCAAGTCAACATCTGGATTCGTGTTTACATTGAACAGAGGGGCAGTGTGCTGGAAGAGTTCCAAGCAAGTAACCACTGCAGATTCGACGACTGAAGCTGAGTACATCGCTGCAGCTGAAGCCGCCAAGGAAGCAGTGTGGTTGAAGAAATTCATCACCGACCTCGGCGTAGTTCCCAGCATCTCTGAGCCTGTTCCACTGTTGTGCGACAACAATGGAGCGATTGCGCAAGCGAAAGAGCCACGGTCTCATCAGAAATCGAAGCATATTCTGAGGCGCTTTCACCTTATCAGAGAGATCATATCCAGAGGAGATGTAGTAGTGGAAAGAGTTCCATCCGTCGACAATCTAGTAGATCCACTGACAAAGCCATTGGCTCAAATTGTGTTTGAGCGTCACCTAGAGTCTATGGGCTTATTGTATAAAGGTGATTGGCTTTAGTCCAAGTGGGAGATTGTTAGTTTAGGTGGCCTACAAGCCAATCTAACAATGTAAATCTCGTTCATTATTAATAAAATGGCATAATATTCATTATGTGTAAATCGCGTTAATTATCGTTTCATAATGAAGTCCGTGAATATGTGCTATGGTGATCAGATTATGATGAGATCATACTAATGAGACTGATCACTTAAACACACATATTCTTAATTGTTCCTAGTCGGAGGATATCCGAGAAGGACATCGGATATCCAGTTAGACTAGTACAGATTACTCCTGCTCATATGATGAGGGTAACTGGTCTCATAAGTCACTTGTGTGGAGACACTAAGGCGAATCTGTAGGTGCTCATTGGAGAATGAGTTCACTGAACTGATCCGACTGAATCGCTGGATGGTATTGTACCTCACTGTCAACCAGCTTGATTCTATTGTCGCAGTTGCGTGGATGGTCCTCGGACCTGAGACATCAAGGACACCTTGGCGGTGGACTTCTGTACTTTGACCTTGGTCTACGAATCTCTAGCCACGGGATTCTAATACGCCAAGGATTGGGTGCAGCGGAATACCGTCGAAGGGAATTGTGTGTCAATAAGGAATCATTCGCTCTCGGTACTTAGAGAGAGAATGCTCTAGGAAGGATGTGCGAAAGTCCCTGGCCAGGGCGGACGATAATATCGGGAAAGGAGTTTTCCGATATTCATCAGCAGCATCCAATCCAAGTGAGTCGACCAGTTAGGGTTTGACAGCTCGCCATACCCTGAGTTGACTCGAGAGCATTGTACGAATGAAGGATTATATCCACGCGGTAACTGTCGACGGAAAGGTTCCAAGAGTGGGTTACTTAACCCCAAATACTTTCCGAGTTCACGCGGTGTTGCTTGGCACCCAACGTGATCGGAGGCCCGGTCGAATTCGATGTGCGACATCAATTCGATTGATTAATTGATTAATAAAGAGCTATTAATTAATTAATAAAGCCAGTGAGGAGTCACTGAGCTTATTGGGCCATTAACTGGTCACACGCAAATGATTCTTAAGGCGATGGATAAATAAGTGGGTTTTATACAAACCGGGGGTTTTTATGAAAAACCGTGCGGTTAGTATAAAACATAGCGAACGGGCTGAGCAGGCCAAGCTGCTGCTAACCCTAGCCGCCCCTCCTCAATTTTTGTCTTCCTCTGGAGTCCAGGCAGATCCAGATCTGCTCCGCCGCTTCCCCGAATCCCGTTCGACGGGAAATCGTCTGCGCACTACGGCGATCATTGCGGCGACCAGCGGAGGCTTCGCGGGCTGCGAAGAACGACGAACTCGAGGATATCCGTCGCGGGGAGGATCGCGTGGACTTCGCTAGAGGCCGGGCGTTTGCGCGGCTTGCGGTGTCGCATCGACGGACCCGAACGGCTGCGGATTCAAATCCGCACACAGTGAGAACTTCGATAATCCGATTATCGTATTTTAGATTTCGAAACGGGAACGGATCGCTGTAAATAATTTTGTTTTCCGCTGCGTGAGCAATCCAGAGAAACCGAGAAAACCCAACAGCCTCAGCGCAGCCACTACACTCCGAAGGCGCCCCATCCGCTCCACCAAGCACGGCTCTGCCTGTCATACCAGAGTCCCTCGCTGCAGGAGACGACCGGGTGGGAGTACTTCAGCAGCAGATGGCGACGCTAGCCGCTGTCGTCACCTCTCTCGCACCTCTGCAGGAGATGGTGTCTGCCATCGCCCAGCGTATGGGATTGCTGGGCCAGCTTCCCCAACAAGTACCGCTTCCTCCATTCTATCCAGTCCAAGATACAAGGTTCCGGTCGGCACCCTCACTGGTCTCCCCCGACGAAACCGCCACGGCGTACAGCGAGCCCTCGGCATTCCTGCCCGAGCCCCTCGCGCCGACCGCATTATGACGGAGCATGGCTATGCTTCGTCTGAGTTTTGCCCAGCCAGAACCGGAGGACGCTCGGTCACCACCTCAACTGCCTCGGACCTGGACCGGCGGTTGACGGCGATGAGGAAGGAGATGCAGCAGATGGTGTCTCGGCCGTACGGGGCGCCCCTTGCCAGCACCATCCTGGAGCAAACCCCGTTCACGCCAGAGCTCCTGGCTACCGAGGTACCTCCTAACTTCAAACTGCCGAAAGGCCCCCTCTACGACGGAATGACAGATCCGGTCTGCCACTTCCAGAGGTTCAATACATACCTCTCTATCCGAGGGGTCGCCGAGGCAGTCCGTTGCCATCTCTTCCCCCTCACCCTTGAGAAGACTGCCTTAACCTGGTTCGAAACATTGGCCCCCAACTCCATACACTCCTTAGTCCAGTTGGGCCAATTATTTATCGACCAGTTTTATGACGCCACCCGGCAGTGTAAGACTTCCGCCAGCCTACTAGCCATTCGGCAAGGCCCCGCCGAGACCCTCCAGGAATATTTCACTAAATTCCGGACTGAGGCCGCCCAAATCCCAAACCTCGACAGCTCTATTGCGGTTTCGGCCGTGATCAGCGGGTGCCGGGATGAGGGGCTTCTCGGCTCCATTGGGAAACGCTATCCTCCTACCTTCCAGGACCTCGTAGCCCGGGCCCACAAATATATCAACCGGGCCCACAAATAGTATCGGCGCCTACCCCCCAGGCGGTCCGCCCTCGACCTGAAGATCAGGAACCCTCCCGTAAGCGATATCGCAGGGAGGAGTGGGATCGAGAAAAGCGACGAGATCTGCAGCCGCAGTACCTGCCGCTGCCCGCTCCCCCTTCCCGAATGCTTATGGAGGTGAAGGGCATGATCCGGCGGCCGGAGCGCATCAAAACTGATCCTCGCCGAAGGGACCCCGGCAAATATTACGAATATCATCGGGAGATCGGCCATTCAACTGACGAATGCCGACACCTTCGGGAGGAGATCGACCGCCTCATCAGGGAGGGCAGACTGCCGCAGTACCGGCAAGAGCAGCCCCAGCAACAACGGAACCGGGACGTCCCTGAGATGGCCAGGCCGCCGCAACCCCCGGAGAAGGAAGCCGCTCCTCCGCCAAAGATTACCTCGGCTCCGGTGGAAACATCTCATCAAAGACCCAGCACTGGGTCTATCATGATGATATCCGGCGGGCCCGGAGAAGGATCAAGGCGCCGTCAGCACAGCTCTGCAACAATAGCGACGGTTGACGTTGAGCCGAAGCGGCCCCACCAAGAAGACATTACCTTCGGCTTAGAGGATCTGACTGATGTTCAGGTCCCTCACGACGACACTCTCGTTGTGAACGCTGTAATAAACAATTACGATGTTCATCGTATTTTTGTTGATAATGGAAGCGCTCCGAACATATTATTTTATGATTGCTTTGTAAAAATGGGATTGAATGAGGCTAATATGAAGCCTCACCGGGGTCCCCTATTCGGTTTTAACGGCTCGCCCTGCCGAGTAGAGGGCATTGTCCGGCTCCCCGTAACCATAGGTTCCACTCCCCGGCAATTAACCGTAGAAACGGATTTTGCCGTTGTAAAAATCGATTCAGCCTACAACGCCATCTTTGGCCGAAGGCTAATCAGCGGGATCGGAGCTGTGCCTTCGTCTTTTCACCAGAAGATAAAATTCCATACCAGCCATGGAATAGGCGAAGCCAAGGGGAATCAAGAAGCGGCTCGGCAATGTTACATGATTTCGGTCAAGGGGAAAGCTGCGGCCGAATCCCTGTCGATCGAATCTTCGGCCGAAGCATCCCCAGGAGAAGAACTCATCGCCATCCCAATTCCGAGAGGCGAGGGACGAACCCTGATGATGGGCTCTGGCCTGGAGAAAATCGAAGCGGAGAGACTCACCGAGTTCTTGAAAAGGAATCTCGACGTCTTCGCCTGGACTCCAACAGACATGCCCGGGGTTGACCCGGAGATAGCAGAGCACCAGCTGCACACCGATCCCAACCAGCCCCCGCTCAAGCAGAAGCGGCGTACCTTCAATCAGGAAAGGAGAGCCGCCATTCAAGCCAAAGTTCAAAAGGGGCAAGACGCCGGGCGCCTCCGAGAAGTGCACCACCCGGACTGGATCGCCAATGTAGTAATGGTGCCCAAGAAGGATGGCAAATGGCGAATGTGCATGGACTTCACCAACCTTAATAAAGCCTGTCCGATGGATAGCTTCCCGCTACCTCGGATAGATCAGGTGGTGGATGCGACCTCTGGCCACGAGCTTCTAAGCTTCCTCGACGCCTATTCAGGCTACCATCAGATCCGAATGCATCCAGACGATGAAAGCAAGACCAGCTTCACGACTGATCTCGGTCTGTATTGCTATACCCGGATGCCCTTCGGCCTGAAGAACACTGGCGCGACATATCAGCGCCTCGTCAACAAAGTATTCGCCCCGTAGCTCGGCCGCAACATGGAAGTCTACATCGACGATATACTGGTGAAGAGCCGCGTCGCTGCAGACTATCTGGCCGACTTAGCCGAGATATTTTCCACCTTGCGGCAATACAAAATGAAGCTAAACCCAGCCAAATGTGCCTTCGGAGTGGCCTCCGGGAAGTTCCTTGGCTATATGGTCACTCGCCGAGGGGTGGAGGCTAACCCCGCAAAGGTTTCGGCCATCATTCAGATGCGCCCTCCGGCTAACCTCCAAGCCTCACTTTGTTTGTGGAATAAGCCCTGAATATGATGTTTTATTCTCCTAAAACCTTTTAACCCACTTTGGTGGAGGGGAGTGCTTAACCCAGGGTGCTATGGGTTATACCAGGGGTTAAGTGGAATAACATGGGTATTTTGAACTCTTTATTCCACTCTTTATTCTACTTATTCCAACCAAATTACTTGGAATAGCGCAGTGCAATTCTACTTATTCTGGGTGGAATACCAACAATTTACCAAATCAAAATACCTCTTATTCTGGGTTAAGAAATCCCCATAACCTTATTCTGATTTAAGTTATTCTGCAAACAAAGTGAGCCCAAGAGGTTCAAAAGCTAAACGGAAGGATTGCCGCCTTAAGCCGCCTCATGTCTAGAGCGGCGGACTACTGCTGTCTCTTCTTTAAGCTATTGAAGAAGGCCAATAGCTTCTCCTGGACGGACGAGTGCCAGACGGCCTTCGAGCAACTGAAGGTCTATCTCTCCAAGGTCCCCATACTGTCCAAGCCGGTCCACGGAGAGCCGTTGTTCCTCTACCTCGCGGTATCCGAGGCAGCTATCAGTGCCGTCCTCGTCCGGGAGCAAGACGGCGTCCAGAAGCCTGTCTACTATATAAGCCGAGCCCTTCAAGGAGCAGAGCTTCGATATCTCGCTCTTGAGAAGCTAGTTTTAGCCCTCGTCTCATCAGCGAGGAGGCTCCGGCCTTACTTCCTCGCCCATTCGATAAAGGTCCTCATCGACCAGCCTCAGATGCAAGTCCTCTCCCGGCCGGAAGTGTCCGACAGACTGGCGAAATGGGCAATCGAACTGGGAGAGTTCGACGTTTCCTATGCGCCTCGGATAGCGATAAAAGCTCAGGCGTTAGCTGATTTTATTGCCGAGCTCACTCCTGAAGCTCCCTCAGTGCCTCAGCTGAAGGTCGACACATCTAAAGCCGAGGGTACTTCGGCTTTCACACCGGCGGATGAATGGCAGCTTTATGTAGACGGCTCCGCATGCTCTACGGGCAGCGGCGCCGGATGGATCTTGGCGTCTCCCGAAGGGGTCGTCACGGAGTATGCGCTATGCTTCTCCTTCCCTGCCACCAATAACGCCGTCGAGTATGAAGCTCTCATCTCCGGCCTCCGGGCCGCTAGAAAGCTTGGCGTCCGGAACATAAAGGCTTTTAGCGATTCTCAGCTAATTGCCAGTCATGTTTCTGGGGAATACGAGGCACGGGATGCGATAATGGCATCTTATCTCCAGGTGACTCGCAAGATCCTCGCTCAATTCAATTCCTATGAAATTGTGCGGATCCCGAGAGCCGAAAATGCTCGAGCCGATGCCCTCTCCCGGCTGGCATCAACTCAGGACGGGGGAGGAGGCGGAATGATTCTTATAGAAGAACTCGCCGAGCCAAGCCTTGAAGAGCCTGAGGTCATGCAAGTGACCGAAGCCGAGGCCGAGACCTAGATGACTCCCCTAGTCACTTTCTTCCTCCGAGAAGAAGTCCCGCCCGATCCAAAGGAAGCAAAACATGTTCGGCAGCGTTCATCTCACTTCCTTCTCTTGGACGGGCTGTTATATAAAAAGTCCTTCGGCCGACCATTCTTGCGATGCCTCGGCCTGGCCGAAGCTGACTACGCCATGCGAGAGGTGCATGAAGGGGTATGCGGAGCACATGCGGGAGGAAGGGCCCTGGCTCACAAGCTTCTAAGGCAAGGATACTGGTGGCCGACGCTCCGAGAGGATGCAACCGCCCTCGTTCGTTGCTGCGATCAATGCCAGAGGTTCAGCTCCCTCATCCACCAGTCAGCAACCCTTCTAACTCCTTTATCCGACCCCTGACCTTTCGCCCAATGGGGAATCGACCTCCTAGGGCCCTTTCCCGTCGCCAAGGGCCAAAGGAAGTTCCTCATCATAGCGGTAGATTACTTCACTAAGTGGGTAGAAGCCGAACCCCTTGCGTCCATAACCGATAGCAATGCTTGGAACTTCGTGTGGAAGTCCATCATCTGCCGGTACGGCATCCCCCGGGCCATCATCTCAGACAACGGCAAACAATTCGATAGCCGTCGGTTCAATGACAATTGCGCCAGCTTCGGCATCCTCCACAAGTTTACTTCAGTAGCACACCCCCGGGCAAACGGCCAGGTCGAGGTCACTAACCGAAGTCTGCTACAAGGACTGAAGACTCGCCTCGGCGAAGCCAAAGGCCGATGGGTGGAAGAGCTACCAAGTGTTCTCTGGGCGTATCGGACTACAAGCCGAACCCCAACCGGTGAAACCCCGTTTCGCATGGCTTATGGGATAGAAGTCGTTATTCCTGTTGAAATCGGCCTTCCCTCTCCGAGAGTCCTTACTCATGATCCATAAGCCAATGGGGAAGCCTTAAAGGATCATCTCGATCTCATAGAAGAAACCAGAGATAAAGCTCGCATTCGGCTAGCAGCTTATCAGCAGCGCATGGCCATATACCACAACACTCGAGTGAAGCCCCGAAGCTTTGAAATCGGGAGCCTCGTGTTAAGAAATGCTCATGCATCTAAACCAGCCGAAGCCGCAGGGAAGCTTTCCCCCAACTGGGAAGGACCATATCGCATAAGGGAGGTGATTCGACGAGGGGCTTATCGGTTGCAAACCCTTTCGGGCCAACCTCTCCCTCGCACCTGGAATGTGGAACGCCTTCGGCGTTATTTCATGTAAGTTACTACCCCCGGAGTTTAGCCGGAAGGCATAAATAAATTTCTCTTTCTTTTAAAGAGGTCATATTTGGTATTCTCTTTAAGTCCGCGTAAACCGTACCGGGAGTGGCTTCGGCCATGCAAACCGTATCGGGAGCGGCATGGTATTTTCTAAGTCCGTGTAAACCGTACCGGGAGTGGCTTCGGCCATGCAAACCGTACCGGGAGCGGCATGGTATTCTCTAAGTCCGTGTAAACCGTACCGGGAGTGGCTTCGGCCATGCAAACCGTATCGGGAGCGGCATGGTATTCTCTCTAAAGTCCGTGTAAACCGTACCGGGAGTGGCTTCGGCCATGCAAACCATATCGGGAGCGGCATGGTATTCTCTCTAAAGTCCGTGTAAACCGTACCGGGAGTGGCTTCGGCCATGCAAACCGTACCGAGAGCGGCATGGTATTCTCTCTAAGTCCGTGTAAACCGTACCGGGAGTGGCTTCGGCCATGCAAACCGTATCGGGAGCGGCATGGTATTCTCTAAGTCCATGTAAACCGTACCGGGAGTGGCTTCGACCATGCAAACCGTATCGGGAGCGGCATGGTATTCTCTAAGTCCGTGTAAACCGTACCAGGAGTGGCTTCGGCCACGCAAACTGTATCGGGAGAGGCATGGTATTCTCCAAGTCCGTGTAAACCGTACCGGGAGTGGCTACGGCCATGCAAACCGTATCGGGAGCGGCATGGTATTCTCTAAGTCCGTGTAAACCATACTGGGAGTGGCTTCGGCCATGCAAACCGTATCGGGAGCGGCATGGTATTCTCTAAGTCCGTGTAAACCGTACCGGGAGTGGCTTCGGCCAAGCAAACCGTATCGGGAGCGGCATGGTATTTTCTAAGTCCGTGTAAACCGTACCGGGAGTGGCTTCGGCCATGCAAACCGTATCGGGAGCGGCATGGTATTCTCTCTAAGTCCGTGTAAACCATACCGGGAGTGGCTTTGGCCATGCAAACTGTATCGGGAGCGGCATGGTATTCTCTAAGTCCGTGTAAACCGTACCGGGAGTGGCTTCAGCCATGCAAACCATATCGGGAGCGGCATGGTATTCTCTAAGTCCGTGTAAACCGTATCGGGAGTGGCTTCAGCCATGCAAACCGTATCGGGAGCGGCATGCTATTCTCTAAGTCTGTGTAAACCGTACCGGGAGTGGCTTCGGCCATGCAAACCGTATCAGGAGCGGTATGGTATTCTCTAAGTCCGTGTAAACCGTACCGGTAGTGGCTTCGACCATGCAAATCGTATCGGGAGCGGCATGGTATTCTCTAAGTCCGTGTAAACTGTACCGGGAGTGGCTTCGGTCATTTAAACCGTATCGGGAGCGGCATGGTATTTTCTAAGTCCGTGTAAACCGTACCGGGAGTGGCTTCAGCCATGCAAACCGTATCGGGAGTGACATGGTATTCTCTCTTAAGTCCGTATAAACTGTATCGGTAGTGGCCTCGGCCACACAAACCATATCGGGAGCGACATTATTCTCCAAGTCCATATCCGAATCTGGATTAGGCTTCGGCCGTGCAAGCCGCAACTAAACGGCAATAAGGTCTCGGACACAAGAAGAGCCAGACTCGGTCATCCATTCACAACGCAAAGAAGAAGCAAAGTACTTTTTATATATACATGAAAAACAGAGTACAAAACGGGCCGTACATCTGGCCGCAGTCTTTCAAGAAAAGTCAAAATAAAAACTGGGACAAGCCCCCGTATCAGCCTTAGGTGTTCTCACCATCCACATCAACAGGGCTCTGGCTAGGAGATGGGGAGGGAGAATCATCGATCTGAACGGCCTCGGCAGGGGCGGCATCGACGGGAGCTGCCTCGTCTGGAACAGCCGCGTCGCCTTCCGCCGAGGCCGAAGCTCTTTCAGCCGTAAGCTCCTTCCACCAAGATAGGAGCTCTTCGCCCTCCTCGTCCGTCGGAAGGATGATGCCGGTTCGGTCCACGGCCGGACAAGCTTTTTGGGCAGCGGCTAGCCCTATGCTGAATACAGAAGAAGCCGCTAGAAGCTGGGCCTGGATTATCTCCTCGGCATAATCTGGGCCAGCCTTATAGCTGGCTACGGCTGTGCGAACAGCCTCTTCGGCCTTGGCCTCCAGATCCAACCTCAGAGCCGACATCTCCTCGGCATGGGTGCGACGATTCGAAGCCCGCTGGGCGTCCTTGTCCTGGATCTCGGCCTTAAGAGCCTTATTTTCCGCCCGGACCGCTTCCAGCTTCCTCTCGGCCTTCTCCTTTTCCCACTCGGCCTTCGACTTGGCCTCGGAGGAAGCGCGAGTCGCTTCCTTCTGCTCCTCCAGCTCAGCCCGCATCCGAGCGTTTGCCTCCAGAAGCCAGTCGACGCTGGCCTCGAGACCACGTCGCACCGGAGCGCCCTCGCTAGAGGCCGACTGGTCCGATGCCTGGTCGGCGTCCCGAAGCTTCTGGTGGATGGCCACTTGACGGCGAATCAGGCAACCACACGTAACCGCGGCCTATATCCAAAAGCAAACAGAAGTCAGCAACCCCGAAATGAGCCACGGGGAATATTAGACCGAGGCACATAAAGAAATTTTTTACCTGGACCGCCAGTCGGGCGCTCAGCGACGCCAGTTCATTCGCGGTCAGCACCCCCAGCTCATCCTCGGCCGTCGGGAGGGTCAAGCCTCGGAGCAGGCGCAGGCACGTCCGAGAGTCCTCCAGACTCTCGTCCCTATAGATCCCCAGATCCGGGACCCATAGCTCGCGCTCCTGTTCGCGAGATGCCTGCGACCCGGTACCTCCCAAGTCTTCTGTTCCCGCCGTCGCGGCCGAAGGAGAGTCGCCCCTCGGCACTTCGGGAGGCGACGAGCGCGGGGCCCCTCGAGCAACGGTTGGCCTCTTAGCTACTGGGGCAGGCTCTGTTTCACCAGACTCGTCCACCCAGCCCCGCTTCGATGATCGGCCGCCCCTTCGGACGACCGACTTGCCTTTTCTCTCTCGAGAGAGAGCAGCAGCAGCAGCGCGGCCCTCGACGAAAGCCGCTGTCGTTATCGCGGCCCGGACACTCGGAGCGACGCCTCGTCCAGCCCCTCCCGCCGCCTGCGGTCGGGACGATTGAGATCGGCCGGACTGCTGGGCCATCCGACTGAGGAGACCTCGAATCCCCGACATTGCTGCAAACAGAAGAGAGAGGGATTAGTGACTCGCAGCGCGCGACTCCCCGTAACTCAAGACCGACTTACCTTCGGCCGAAGCCTCAGCACCCTTTGCGGTCGGAGGAGCTTCGGCCGGAGACGCAACCTCGGCAGCTCTTTCGGTCTCCCCCGGAACCTCCTCGGAAGGAAGATAAGGAGCAACCCGAGGAGGATCCCTTGACGGATCCGGCCAGGCCCCAGTCTGTACAAACTGCTCCGTTTCGTTGAAAAGCTCCGCGATATCGTATGGAGCTGCGGCATCTATGAGGCTCACGATATGAAGCTGATCGGGGTTAAGAGAAGGCGGATCGGAGAGGCCTTCGGCCAGTGGTGCCCACTCAGTGGGGAAGGGCCACACACTCTTCTCCTTCTCCGGGAGAGAGACCAAGATGAAGCTCCTCTTCCAACCATGAACGGACGAGGGCTTCCCGGAAAAGATACCCCGGCCGAGGCGAGGGACGAAACAGTACCACTCGGATCTCCCCTGCCGCTGTATCTTGAAGAGATAGCGGAAGATGTTTACCGAAGGGGTAACATCAATGTAGGCAAGCACAGCCAAGAAGGCATAGACTGTGCGCCAGGAATTTGGGAAAAACTGAGACGGGGCTAACCCGTAGAAGCACAAGAGATTAATTACAAAGGTAGAAAGGGGAAGGCGAAAACCCGCCCGAAAGCTTTCCTCATAGATGGAAAAGCTACCCGGACGAGGAGAATTGGCCCTGGTGTTCGAACCGGGCCGATAGGGGGTCATCCACGAGGGGAACTGATAGTAGGAGGCAAGGTACTTAACCCCATCGTCATTAAGAACACAGGCCGCCTCCGAAGCCGTCTCGACCGGACGCCGGCCGGAAGAGGAAGCCCGGCCCGTGGCATGAACCTCTTCGGCCTCCTCAGCGCCAGACGATTCGGCCTCATCCGCCATAGAAGAAGCAAGGGAGTTCGAAGAAAGGGGAGATGACAAGGAGGATTCATAGGGCTGAGATGAAGAGGAATAACCTTCGGCCGAGGAACTGCTATCAGCCGAAGAGGAATTACGGGACATGGATCACGGAGCAGAGAAAGGAAACTGAGGCTTACCCTCAATAAAAAGAGATCTCCTTGACTGCCCACCGCCTCTCAGAGCAACGAAAGCTTCCCCGGCGATAACTCCAGGTAACGGAGAGCCCCCGGCGACAGATAGCGCGCTCGGAAGCACCTACAATGGCCCGTTCTTCACCGGAGAAGCAGGAAGGCTCGGATGGTTGCAAGAAAACGTAGGCGCAGGAAGAAGGGAGCGGAACAGTGCCCGGGGAGGGGTTCCTATTTATAGACAAAGTTGAAGATATCCCCCGCCGAAATCAACGGCCAGGATCCTCCCCCTCATCGGCATCGCCCCTCTCGGATGCGCGCCACGTACACCGTCCTTCGGCAATGATGACAGTCCGACTCCGGGATCGAGGGAAGATAATCAACGGCTGAAAGCGGTCCGACCCATCGGCTGATCACTTGGATGCTCGTCGCGTGTCCCGATCCGCGTGCTAAGGAAGGAAAAGGCGGCAATCCGAGTGAGGTCTCGGGCAGAGGGCTGAAGTGACCCGCGATCTGCGTGATCACCGGGTACGGCCGGGATCCTTTTGTGCTTTTAACGGGGCGACCGGATGCGCGACGCGTGTGCTGTGCTTCCTCAAGACGCGACCGTTCTGACGGAGAACTCGACGTCTGTCCCGTCCATTTATTAACCCTGACATAGCCAGCAGCTTTGTCCCTTCGCAATCAAGAGCGAAGGCATTCGTCACTGCATCCCGAATGGAGACGACTAATGGCTACTGACCCTACGGCCGACCGAGGGCATTTCCTCTTCATAACAAAGCAGAAAGCTTCGGATAGCACCTGTCACATTGTTCCCCAGAGGAGGCTTCAGACTATACTCTCGCCATCTCAAAAATGAGGAAGACAAGAGTGGGGGGCTATGTGATGTGGCAGAATCCGATTCAGCCCATTAAAATAGGCCCAACACGGATCAGTCCGATAGCAGCAGTAAGAAGCCCCCTGGCAGCCTTCGGCCGGTTAGCAGCCCAGCGGCCCTCGGCCCAGTAAGCAGCCCAGTGGTCCTCGACCTGCCCGCGGCCCAGCAACCTTCGGCCCATTAGCGGCCCGATAGCCTTCGGCCCGCTAGCGGCTCAGCAGCCCCTCGGCCCAGCAAGCTCCAGCCCACTAAGCGGCATCTGGCCTGTCAGCGGCCCTACCCCCTTCGGCCCAATAGCCGTATCCGGCCCACTCCGGTGAGAGTACTAGGCACTATGGCGATTTACCAATAAACCCAGAACATAGTCCTATATCGACTACCACCGTTAAGCATCCTCTATCCTCCGTTATAAATACACCGCTATTTAATGCCAAAGGTATGTCTTCGTGACCCTTAAGGACTACAGTCCGAAAAGCATTAAAGCTGCTTCTTCCACCTCTTTGACTTCTGAATCGAACCATCTTCAGAAGCTAACTTAACCATCGAAGGGGGTTCCTAAGGGCCAAAACCTGAGACTCTTACTAACTGGTTCTTCTTCTTCTTTTCCTCCTGCAGGAGCTCGGTTCGAATCTTCACCGACCTCTCCGAGTCGGTCTCGGCCGCCGACCTCGGGCTTCTTCCTCCGGTCTCGACGCCATTCGCCGGCTGGTCCTCCTCGCCTGAAGGTGCCTCGGCTCCGCACCGGCTGCCCTTCGACCGGAGGGACTTCGGCCGCGCCTTTCAAAGGCTAGCCTACATCCGATCGAGCGACCCTCGGCTTCGGATCTTCGGCCGCGTCTCCGCCTTCACCGCATTCCGGATCCCCGTCGGGCCTCTTCTCCGATCCGATCCAGCTTCGGATCCCAACTTCGGATTCCAGCCTTAGAATCCGGTCGTGATAGCTTCGGCTACATCAAAGGGCATCCTATTGATCTGCTGATGTTATAATTCCATTTTGATTGTGATGCGGCAGAATCCGATTCGGCCCATTGCAGCAGGCCCATACCCCATTCAGCCCAACAGCAGCAGTACTAGGCCCTCCGGCGGCCTTCGGCTCGTTAGCGGCCCAGCAGCCCTCGGCCCATAAGCGGCCCCGTCGCTCCCGGCCCAACAGGCTTCAGCCCGTCAGCGGCCCATCAGCCTACGGCCCGGGAACAGCACGGCGGCCCAGGGCCCAGCAGGCTTCGGCCCGTCAGCGGCCCAACCCCCTTCGGCCCGGTAGCCGAATCCGGCCCACTCCGGTGGCGGATCAGACGCTATGGCGGTTTATCAGTAAGCCTCCTTTTAGTCCTATATCGGCTGCCACCGTTAACCATCCGCTACCCTCCGCTATAAGTATCCTGCTACTTGTGGCCAAGGAGGAGGGTGGGAAAAACGGATGCCCCCCTAAGCTTCCGAAACCCCTTAAAGGACTGCTGTCCGAATAGGGTTCTAGCTATTTCTTCTTGCTTCCTGAATCGAATCTTCTTCAGAAGCTAACTTGACCGTCGGAGGGGGTTCCCCAGGGCTGACGCCCGGGACTCCTGCTGACTGGTTCTTCTTCTTCTTTCCCTCCTGCAGGGGCTCGGTTCGAATCATCGCCGACCTCCCCGAGTCGGTCTCGGCCGCCGACCTCGGACTCCTCTCCCCGGTCTCGACGCCGAACGCCGGCTGCACCGCGCCAGGAGATTCGGTCTCACGCTGAAGTAGCCTTCGGACTCGCCGTCCGAGGGCGATCCCGTCGGTCGCCCCGCGCCAGGAGACTCGGCCTCGCGCTGAAGGTGCCTTCGGACCCCCTCGTCGGAGAGCGAGCCGTCCCCCCGTCCGATCTCGGACTTTCCGGCTTCTGCCCCGACGCCCGTCTACAGCTCCGCCGACAGGAGCTCCTGCTCGCGCCGCGCCTTCGTCCGACCGAAGGAGCAGCGGCTCACTATCCAAGAGCAGCTCCGGCGGCAGATCGCGCCCCCCGCGGGCGGATCCTCTTCATTCCGAAACAGCCTCGGCTTCGCCCTGCTGTGGATCCCCGTCGGGTCCCCTCGTCACCGCTCGATCCGGACCGGCTCCGGATCCTCCTTGTTTCGGATCCCCGTTTGCGGGATCCGGTCGTGATAGATCCAGTCTACATCACGTGGCGCCGTCTGTGGGAAACAAACAAACAAGTCATGTCTCGACAACCTGTCACCCGACAATCCGGACAGAGCGAAGCAGAGGCACGGGAAGCCTCGGCACAGCTACTGCCGTCCGAAGGCGCCCCTTGTACTCCGACAAGTGCGACTCTGCCAGTCTTACCAGAGTTCCTTGTCGCGGAAGACAACCGGGTGGGAGTACTCTAGCAGCTGATAGCAACGCTGGCAACTGCCGTCAAGCCCCTAGCGCCTCTTCAGGAGATGGTGTCTGCCATCGTCCAGCGCATGGGACTGATAGGACAGCTTCCTCAGCAAGCACTGCTCCCTCCACTTTATCCGGTTCAAGATGCGAGGCTCCGGCCAGCACCCGCACCGGTTTTCCTTGGCAAAACCGCCTCAGCACGCAGCAAGCCCTCGGCACTACCTGCCCGAGCCCCTCGCATCGATCGCCTGACAAAGAAAGGCTTTGTTTCATCCGAATTCCGCCCGGTCGGAACCGGTGGACAGTCAGTCGCCACCTCAACCGCCCCGGACCTGGACCGGCGGCTAGCGGCGATGAAGAAGGAAGTGCAGAAGATGGTGTCTCGGCCTTACGGGGCACCTCTCGCCAGCAGCATCCTGGAGCAGACCCCGTTCACGGCGGAGCTCCTGGCTACCGAAGTGCCTCCAGATTTCAAGCTGCCGAAGGGTCCTCTCTACAACGGAATGACAGATCCGGTCTGTCATCTCCAGAGATTCAACGCATATCTCTCGGTCCGAGGGGTCACCGAAGCAGTCCGCTGCCGACTTTTCCCCCTCACCCTCGAGAAGACTGCTCTAACCTGGTTCGAAGCACTGGCCCCCAACTCCATCCATTCCTTGGTCCAGTTGGGTCAGTTGTTTATCGACCAGTTTTATGATGCCACCCGGCAGTACAAGACATCGGCTAGCCTATTAGCCATCCGGCAAGGCTCCACCGAAACTCTCCAGGAGTATTTCACCAGGTTTTGGACCGAGGCCGCCCAAATCCCAAACCTTGATAGCTCGATCGCGGTCTCGGCCGTGATCAGCGGGTGTCAGGACGAAGGGCTCCTCGGCTCCATCGGGAAACGCCATCCCCCTACCTTCCAGGACCTCGTAGCCCGGGCACACAAGTATGTCAACCGGGAGGCCCTGATGATATCTAAAGGTAAAGGCGTAGCCGACGCAACTTTGGCACCTGTCCCCCGAGTGGTCCACCCTCGGCCCGAAGACCAGCAGTCCTCCCGAAAGCGGTATCGCAGGGAGGAATGGGACTGAGAGAGGCGACGGGACCCGCAACAGCGGCATCTGCCCTTGCCTGCTTCCCCTTCCCAAATGCTCATGGAGATGAAGGACTTGATCCGCCGACCAGAGCGACATTACTCAAAGACCGCGTCAACCCGATCCGAGGGCGGCCCCGGCCATTAGTATCGGATCGGAGCGGCATTATTCAAAGACAGCGTCAACCCGATCCGAGGGCGGCTCCGGCCGTTTAGTACCGGATCGGCAGGATATTTTCTAAGTCCGTGTAAACCGTACCGGGAGTGGCTTCGGCCATGCAAACCGTATCGGGAGCGGCATGGTTTTCTAAGTCCGTGTAAACCGTACCGGGAGTGGCTTCGGCCATGCAAACCGTATCGGGAGCGGCAAGGTTTTCTCTAAGTCCGTGTAAACCGTACCGGGAGTGGCCTCGGCCATGCAAACCGTATCGGGAGCGGCATGGTTTTCTCTAAGTCCGCGTAAACCGTACCGGGAGTGGCTTCGGCCATGCAAACCGTATCGGGAGCGGCATGGTTTTCTCTAAGTCCGTGTAAACCGTACCGGGAGTGGCTTCGGCCATGCAAACCGTATCGGGAGCGGCATGGTATTCTTTCTAAGTCCGTGTAAACCGTACCGGGAGTGGCTTCGGCCATGCAAACCGTATCGGGAGCGGCATGGTTTTCTCTAAGTCCGTGTAAACCGTACCGGGAGTGGCCTCGGCCATGCAAACCGTATCGGGAGCGGCATGGTTTTCTCTAAGTCCGTGTAAACCGTACCGGGAGTGGCCTCGGCCATGCAAACCGTATCGGGAGCGGCATGGTTTTCTCTAAGTCCGTGTAAACCGTACCGGGAGTGGCCTCGGCCATGCAAACCGTATCGGGAGCGGCATGGTTTTCTCTAAGTCCGTATAAACCGTACCGGGAGTGGCTTCGGCCATGCAAACCGTATCGGGAGCGGCATGGTTTTCTCTAAGTCCGCAAATAACCCGTACCGATCGGGAAGCGGCATGGCTTTTCTAAAAAGTCCGCGAGTAATCCTGATCCGAGGGTGGCTTCGGCCACGTATACCGTATCGGGAGCGGCACGGTATATTTCTAAGTCCGCAAATAACCCGTACCGATCGGGAAGCGGCATGGCTTTTCTAAAAAGTCCGCAAGTAATCCTGATCCGAGGGTGGCTTCGGCCACGTATACCGTATCGGGAGCGGCACGGTATATTTCTAAGTCCGCAAATAACCCGTACCGATCGGGAAGCGGCACGGTTCTTCTAAGCCCGCAGGTAACCTGAACCGAGAGTGGCTTCGGCCATGTGTACCGGTTCGGGAAGCGGCACGGTATATTTCTAAGTCCGCAAATAACCCGTACCGATCGGGAAGCGGCACGGTTCTTCTAAGCCCGCAGGTAACCTGAACCGAGAGTGGCTTCGACCATGTGTACCGGTTCGGGAAGCGGCACGATATATTTCTAAGTCCGCAAATAACCCGTACCGATCGGGAAGCGGCACGGTTCTTCTAAGCCCGCAGGTAACCTGAACCGAGAGTGGCTTCGGCCATGTGTACCGGTTCGGGAAGCGGCACGGTATATTTCTAAGTCCGCAAATAACCCGTACCGATCGGGAAGCGGCACGGTTCTTCTAAGCCCGCAGGTAACCTGGACCGAGAGTGGCTTCGGCCATGTGTACCGGTTCGGGAAGCGGCACGGTATATTTCTAAGTCCGCAAATAACCCGTACCGATCGGGAAGCGGCACAGTTCTTCTAAGCCCGCAGGTAACCTGAACCGAGAGTGGCTTCGGCCATGTGTACCGGTTCGGGAAGCGGCACGGTATATTTCTAAGTCCGCAAATAACCCGTACCGATCGGGAAGCGGCACGGTTCTTCTAAGCCCGCAGGTAACCTGAACCGAGAGTGGCTTCGGCCATGTGTACCGGTTCGGGAAGCGGCACGGTATATTTCTAAGTCCGCAAATAACCCGTACCGATCGGGAAGCGGCACGGTTCTTCTAAGCCCGCAGGTAACCTGAACCGAGAGTGGCTTCGGCCATGTGTACCGGTTCGGGAAGCGGCACGGTATATTTCTAAGTCCGCAAATAACCCGTACCGATCGGGAAGCGGCACAGTTCTTCTAAGCCCGCAGGTAACCTGAACCGAGAGTGGCTTCGGCCATGTGTACCGGTTCGGGAAGCGGCACGGTATATTTCTAAGTCCGCAAATAACCCGTACCGATCGGGAAGCGGCACGGTTCTTCTAAGTCCGCAGGTAACCTGAACCGAGAGTGGCTTCGGCCATGTGTACCGGTTCGGGAAGCGGCACGGTATATTTCTAAGTCCGCAAATAACCCGTACCGATCGGGAAGCGGCACGGTTCTTCTAAGCCCGCAGGTAACCTGAACCGAGAGTGGCTTCGGCCATGTGTACCGGTTCGGGAAGCGGCACGGTATATTTCTAAGTCCGCAAATAACCCGTACCGATCGGGAAGCGGCACGGTTCTTCTAAGCCCGCAGGTAACCTGGACCGAGAGTGGCTTCGGCCATGTGTACCGGTTCGGGAAGCGGCACGGTATATTTCTAAGTCCGCAAATAACCCGTACCGATCGGGAAGCGGCACGGTTCTTCTAAGCCCGCAGGTAACCTGAACCGAGAGTGGCTTCGGCCATGTGTACCGGTTCGGGAAGCGGCACGGTATATTTCTAAGTCCGCAAATAACCCGTACCGATCGGGAAGCGGCACGGTTCTTCTAAGCCCGCAGGTAACCTGAACCGAGAGTGGCTTCGGCCATGTGTACCGGTTCGGGAAGCGGCACGGTATATTTCTAAGTCCGCAAATAACCCGTACCGATCAGGAAGCGGCACGGTTCTTCTAAGCCCGCAGGTAACCTGAACCGAGAGTGGCTTCGGCCATGTGTACCGGTTCGGGAAGCGGCACGGTATATTTCTAAGTCCGCAAATAACCCGTACCGATCGGGAAGCGGCACGGTTCTTCTAAGCCCGCAGGTAACCTGAACCGAGAGTGGCTTCGGCCATGTGTACCGGTTCGGGAAGCGGCACGGTATATTTCTAAGTCCGCAAATAACCCGTACCGATCGGGAAGCGGCACGGTTCTTCTAAGCCCGCAGGTAACCTGGACCGAGAGTGGCTTCGGCCATGTGTACCGGTTCGGGAAGCGGCACGGTATATTTCTAAGTCCGCAAATAACCCGTACCGATCGGGAAGCGGCACGGTTCTTCTAAGCCCGCAGGTAACCTGAACCGAGAGTGGCTTCGGCCATGTGTACCGGTTCGGGAAGCGGCACGGTATATTTCTAAGTCCGCAAATAACCCGTACCGATCGGGAAGCGGCACGGTTCTTCTAAGCCCGCAGGTAACCTGAACCGAGAGTGGCTTCGGCCATGTGTACCGGTTCGGGAAGCGGCACGGTATATTTCTAAGTCCGCAAATAACCCGTACCGATCAGGAAGCGGCACGGTTCTTCTAAGCCCGCAGGTAACCTGAACCGAGAGTGGCTTCGGCCATGTGTACCGGTTCGGGAAGCGGCACGGTATATTTCTAAGTCCGCAAATAACCCGTACCGATCGGGAAGCGGCACGGTTCTTCTAAGCCCGCAGGTAACCTGAACCGAGAGTGGCTTCGGCCATGTGTACCGGTTCGGGAAGCGGCACGGTATATTTCTAAGTCCGCAAATAACCCGTACCGATCGGGAAGCGGCACGGTTCTTCTAAGCCCGCAGGTAACCTGGACCGAGAGTGGCTTCGGCCATGTGTACCGGTTCGGGAAGCGGCACGGTATATTTCTAAGTCCGCAAATAACCCGTGCCGATCGGGAAGCGACATAGTGTTCTATGTACACCAAGTCTCGACATAAGACGAAGGTATCTCCGACAAGGTCCCGGCCTTAGACGAAGCTGTTTGCCAAACAGCCCTCGGCCGACCTGAAGCGGCTTTTTTTATACAAAGCAAAGGTTTTTTAAACGAAGCATATACCGTATCACTCTTCCGAGGAGGTCTCAGATTTTACTCTTGCCATCTCAGAACTGAGGAAGACAAGAGTGGGGGGCTATGTGATGCGGCAGAATCCGATTCGGCCCATTGCAGCAGGCCCAAACCCCATTCAGCCCAACAGCAGCAGTACTAGGCCCTCCGGCGGCCTTCGGCTCGTTAGCGGCCCAGCAGCCCTCGGCCCATAAGCGGCCCCGTCGCTCCCGGCCCAACAGGCTTCAGCCCGTCAGCGGCCCATCAGCCTACGGCCCGAGAACAGCACGGCGGCCCAGGGCCCAGCAGGCTTCGGCCCGTCAGCGGCCCAACCCCCTTCGGCCCGGTAGCCGAATCCGGCCCACTCCGGTGGCGGATCAAACGCTATGGCGGTTTATCAGTAAGCCTCCTTTTAGTCCTATATCGGCTGCCACCGTTAACCATCCGCTACCCTCCGCTATAAGTATCCTGCTACTTGTGGCCAAGGAGGAGGGTGGGAAAAACGGATGCCCCCCTAAGCTTCCGAAACCCCTTAAAGGACTGCTGTCCGAATAGGGTTCTAGCTATTTCTTCTTGCTTCCTGAATCGAATCTTCTTCAGAAGCTAACTTGACCGTCGGAGGGGGTTCCCCAGGGCTGACGCCCGGGACTCCTGCTGACTGGTTCTTCTTCTTCTTTCCCTCCTGCAGGGGCTCGGTTCGAATCATCGCCGACCTCCCCGAGTCGGTCTCGGCCGCCGACCTCGGACTCCTCTCCCCGGTCTCGACGCCGAACGCCGGCTGCACCGCGCCAGGAGATTCGGTCTCACGCTGAAGTAGCCTTCGGACTCGCCGTCCGAGGGCGATCCCGTCGGTCGCCCCGCGCCAGGAGACTCGGCCTCGCGCTGAAGGTGCCTTCGGACCCCCTCGTCGGAGAGCGAGCCGTCCCCCCGTCCGATCTCGGACTTTCCGGCTTCTGCCCCGACGCCCGTCTACAGCTCCGCCGACAGGAGCTCCTGCTCGCGCCGCGCCTTCGTCCGACCGAAGGAGCAGCGGCTCACTATCCAAGAGCAGCTCCGGCGGCAGATCGCGCCCCCCGCGGGCGGATCCTCTTCATTCCGAAACAGCCTCGGCTTCGCCCTGCTGTGGATCCCCGTCGGGTCCCCTCGTCACCGCTCGATCCGGACCGGCTCCGGATCTTCCTTGTTTCGGATCCCCGTTTGCGGGATCCGGTCGTGATAGATCCAGTCTACATCAGATTGCATGGATAATTGATACCGGATGAGAACAGTTGATACGGAAATAAGCGAAATAAACAATTGAAGCAGAAGTGTTTGAAATATGTACTTGTCCTTCTTCCATTAAGTGTTAATGATGCTTCTTTTATTATATTTTGGTTCTTTAATTAATTAGTAGAATGAGTTATTCGGACTAGAGAGAATAAGCAATTATTAAAGTAAATATAAGCCATTGGATGAAATGACGGGATTAAGCGACTCGTCCACAATATTCCGGGCCAGGTAAAGAAAGAAAAAGGACAACCAGGAAATCTGATGATGACTGGGATGGCAATGGATCGGTCCAGTCCCCAGCGAGGCGGAATCACCTGGAAGCTGTTTAGAACAGCGAGGAAGTCATATATATGGAGCGGTGGGAAGAGTCGCACGCAACGCACCCACAAGATTAGAGCAAATTGACAACGGTGAAACACCAACAAAACGGAACAAGGGGCCCGGCCAAGCGGGTGGACCTGACGCAATAAGTTTAAGTTTAACGGGATAAGGTCAGACTAGGGTGTTAACGTTAATGCTATTCTGAGGTAATCCAGCTCCCTAATCCGCGAGACCAACTAAGTGAGAACCCCATTTTTAAACCTGATGTCTTCGTATATAAGGGTCCTACAAGAGTCATGTGGAACCCGCCCATCCTTAATTGGTGACCACCTTCCTTCGTTGCTAGCTAGCTTCTGCTGCTGCGGCGGGCGGCAAGGAAATAAGGGAACCAAATTAAGATGGCCGGGGGAGCCTTCGTCAACAATGCCGGGGGGCGGGAGTACCCCGGCAACCTCACCGGCTTCGTGCTGCTCACCTGCCTGGTGGCGGCCACCGGCGGCCTCATCTTCGGCTACGACATCGGAATCTCCGGCGGCGTCACCTCCATGGACTCCTTCCTGGAGAAGTTCTTCCCCTCGGTGTACAGGAAGGCGAAGGAGGCGTCCGGCACCAACCAGTACTGCAAGTTCGACAGCCAGCTGCTGACGTCGTTCACGTCGTCGCTCTACCTGGCGGCGCTGGTGGCCTCCTTCTTTGCCGCCACGGTCACCCGGGACTTCGGGCGCAAGTCGTCCATGCTCTTCGGGGGAGTGACCTTCCTCTCCGGCGCGGCCATCAATGGCGCCGCCAGGGACGTCGCCATGCTCATCATCGGGCGTATCCTTCTGGGCGTCGGCATCGGCTTCGCTAACCAGTCGGTGCCTGTGTACCTATCGGAGATGGCGCCGGCGAGGTACCGGGGGATGCTCAACATCGGCTTCCAGCTGATGATCACCATCGGCATCTTCGTGGCCAACTTCGTGAACTACGCAGCCAACAAGATCCAGGGCGGGTGGGGCTGGCGCCTCAGCCTGGCGGGTGCTGCCGTCCCGGCCCTCGTCATCACCCTCGGCTCCCTGCTCCTCCCCGAGACCCCCAACTCCCTCATCGACCGCGGCCGTGAAGACGAAGCCCGCGAGATGCTCCGAAAGGTCCGCGGCACTGACGACATCGACGCCGAGTTCCAGGACCTGGTGGCCGCCAGCAGGCAGTCCCGGGCAGTGCAGCACCCCTGGGCCAACATCGTCCAGCGAAAGTACCGCCCCCAGCTCACCATGGCCGTCCTCATCCCATTCTTCCAGCAGCTCACCGGCATCAACATCATCATGTTCTACGCCCCCGTCCTCTTCAAGACCATCGGCTTCGGCAACGATGCCTCCCTCGTCTCTGCCGTGATCACCGGCCTCGTCAACGTCTTTGCCACCCTCGTCTCCGTCTACTACGCCGACAGGGCCGGCCGCCGCAAGCTTTTCCTCCAGGGCGGCACTCAGATGCTCATCTGCCAGGTGAGTAGTAGTGAGTGGTTAACTAAGCCCACAAGCGAGCGTTAATTAGTTCTTCATTTGGGTCGACCCAGTCGAGGCATTTCGTCGAACACAGAATTAACCAACCGATAACCGTCCATATTAATAATGCATGCATGCAGGTGTCGGTCGGCACGTTGATCTGGAAGATGTTCGGGGTCACCGGGGAAGGGAAGGTGACCAGCGGCATGGCCACGGCGGTGGTGTTCCTGATATGTGTCTACGTCGCCGGCTTCGCCTGGTCGTGGGGGCCGCTGGGGTGGCTGGTGCCCTCGGAGATCTTCCCCCTGGAGATCCGCTCCGCCGGGCAGTCCATCAACGTGTCCGTCAACATGTTCTTCACCTACATCATCGCGCAGATCTTCCTCACGCTGCTCTGCCACCTCAAGTTCGGCCTCTTCTACTTCTTCTCCGGCTGGGTCCTCATCATGACCATCTTCATCTACTTCTTCCTACCCGAGACCAAGAACGTGCCCATCGAGGAGATGGTCCACGTCTGGCGAGCCCACTGGTTCTGGGGCAGCTTCATGCCTGGCGACGACGCCATCCCCGCCGGCGACCTCGAGCTCAAGGGGGCCCACGGCCATGTATGACGAGCCCAGCTTCGAAGTGGAAGGAAGCCGGGGGAGCTGCCGTGCATGTGGGAGTACGTGGGGCCGTCAACAAGGAGGAGAAGAAGAACAACAGCACAGGCAATAGCAACATACTCACGATCAAGGAAAGATTCAAGGACTGTCACCGCCGGCGGTAACTCGGGCATTTTTCAATTCTTTTTATCAAGACTTGTGGAGGGTGGCGGTGATTGGGAGCGGTGGACTCTTGTCATTTGTAGATCACTGAACAGAAATACGCACGGATGTCTGATTCATCAAATAAAAAAAAAGAAAAAAAATCTTGATACCATCTAAAATTTAGATTATCTCTACGAACTCCAAGATTTATGATTGTGAACAAGTGGAAAATCATATCCATCTTACACTTTCGGCTTCTCAGCCCCTACCTCGTCTCTAATTTCTATGGATCTTTACGATGGGCATGCAGGGAGATGAGGGCACGGTTAGCATTTGTTTGATCTAGCAACTTTCTTGGAAGGTCATGCAAAATACTTAAGAAGAAAGATACCCATCGTAATGTCCCGGGACATTCTAATATAAATTGAGATCTTATCATGTATAAGTTTGGATCGAACTCAGTCAGTATTAAGTGGAGAGTTTTTCATAGACATGATGATAGATCAAAATCTCGTCTGCCACGATTAGAGCCTTTAGTCTCCGGTCAAAGAGACGTCCCTGAGTAGTCTTTGCAAAAATAAAACACCGTTAGAGGAGCCCCCGACGGTAGTCCCGGAGAGTTCCCTCCGGTGCCTAAGTCAGAAGACTGGAAATGCTGAAGAGAAGGTTGCAGTTGCTTCGGTGTTAGAGAGCATACCGATGCCCACAGGGGTATGGGGCCTTATATAATAGTCGGATCTGGAACTCTTTTGAAGGGCAATTCCCCGTCTGATCGGGGAGAGTAGACTCTAGAGAACTTGTGTCCTGTGTGAAGGGATAACTCTTGACTTGAAAAGTCTTGTTCGAGGTGTATTCTGAGATTCGATGCCTTTCCTGAGTCCGTGCAGTTAGAGACCTTGGGTTTTTGGTCAGAACAGGAGGCCGCGCGCAACTGAGAAAATCCTTATGAGGATCCAATTCCGGCTTTGGCCATGAAGCTTCTTTCTCCGGACCATCCTTCATGGGCCGTAGGGTTTAGTGAATCCACGGACTTTAGAGGGAGAAAGGTTTTATGGGCCGGCCCAACTGTGCTTTTGGGCCGGCCGAATGTTCCCTCCTTTACTTGCCCCCTCGCTCTTTGCCATATATGAATGACGAGGAGCGAAGACACACTTGAAAAGATGCTTCCTGACTTAATACCTTTTGGCGGTTGTCCTTCCTCTTCCCTGAGTAATAGCTATAGGATGTCACGCAACAGTTGTGATCGCTCAAATTGAGATTTTAAAAAGAGATTAAGAATATCGTGTTAATACAATGAATATGTGATCCCCAAATAATAAGATTCTCAAGATTAAAACAAATAAATGATCGCACATACCTTGTAATTCTGGAATGATTGTGATTTTTTAACTTCCACTCCTTTAGCTAACTGAAGAAGAAGAACCTTCTTTTTTAGATTTTTTCACTCTCTTTGATGTGTTCTAAAGAAAACAAACAAACAAAAGAAGAAGATAATTAAAGTTTTGATTATAGTGTAATATCTATACAAAATGAGAAAATAAGCATGCAACTAAACTAGAAATTCCATTTCTACTAACTTATACTAAGACGTGGCATTAGCGATCATTATCTTCACCAACTCAAACTCGGACATGTGATCTTTAACCTTCTCGGCCATGACACGTCACCTATCAGTGAAGGTGACAAATCTTCATCTGGCTTCATCTTCTCAGAAACCAGATCTATAATAGAGAGAGATAGGGCAACCTGATCCTTATATCTCTGTAAGAATCTTTTGGAGACAGTATCAAAGTCCTCGGCGTCTATTGGATCTAATGAAAAAAACCATTCAAGGGTAGGTCCTCTAAGTGATCTTCTAAACAAGAAAGTTAGGGATCTCTTATCGTTCTGTCAAAACGAGGATTCATAAAGAAACTCCTTCAAATGAATGAACATGTTACCAGTCCCGTTGTACCTTATGTAAATGGCATTTATGATGACAACAGGTGGAATATTGACAAGGCTAGAACAGAGATCTCATGGGCGGCCTTAGAATCAATCATCTTCTTCAGATCTTTGTATTGTTCATCCATTTGGTTTATTTTTTTCAAAAGGGCCTGTGTGAGGAGATTAGCTGGCTATGGTGGAGATGTATAAAAGGCATGCTTCCTAGAATAGTTAGGACAAGATGCACAGTAAGGTTAGAGTCTGACAGAATTTTCGCCGTGCCCGAGGGCATTCAGAGGTATAGGAGTATTAGGCCTTGACGCATAGCGGATAGTAGACTGCTGTTGACTTGTTTGTCACGGCGTGGAGATACGAAGGCTCTCCATGGCCTAAGTGGGAACTTGAGCAGAGACCTAAGCAGAAGGATTCATGGGTTCAAAAGGACTCGAGGGAGTTTTTCCTTTCAGAATAGCTTAGATTGCTTCAAGCTGTTGATAATCTATATGAGTAGCAAGGACTCCGAAGGCATAAATCAAATCAAGAGTAGGATTGGGGAATGAATGCTCATTTTGATCATGAACTTCTCCAGAGTGAGGATTTGGTTCAGATCCCATAGCATGGACCTCAGTACAGAGATGATATCTCGAAGTGGGGTTATACTGATCATAATGTGGTTCTTCCAAATTAAATTGAACTTGATTTTGAGGATCATGGAAAACTTCTTCATGGTCAAACATATTATTATATTCATAGGAAGTCATTCCAAAAATCCTACCTGAACGCAACATCATAATGAAATCAACAGAATGTTCAAACAATTTTGCAAACAATTATCCAACAAGTAAATGCTTACGTTATTTGAGAATTCCTTGTTAAGTAAAACGAATTTTATGCAAAGTGAATTCAGCTCTCCAGCGAATTTTACGCAAAGCATTATTTGAGGATCATGGCGAAAGTAGCTCGTCAGCTCTCCGAGTAGAGGCAATCACCACCATAGCCCCTGCAGTTGCAGTCCCTACAGCAATACAGCAATAGCCACAGCCCCCGCAGGAGGAGGACATAGCGGATGATGGGGTCATCGGGAGAAGAGGACGAGGAGCCTAATTTTGGCTTAGATTGATAGATATTTTGTATTGTATGATACTTTTCGCATCAAGTGTTTATATTGTGATTTTGTATTGTTTGATGTTTTGTATCATATGTTTGTTGTGTGTATTCACAGGTGTTTATAATGTGCTTTTTTATTTTAGATTAAAAAATGATTATTAGCGACGGCTTTAGCATGTAGCCGTCGTTAATAATGTAATATTAATAACAAATAAATTAATTATTCGTCGTGAATATTGGAATACTGGTGAGGATTAAGTAATCAAGTCGTCGCTAATATCGAAATGTTAGCGACGGATTCATTATTTTGCGTGGCTAATATTCGAATACTAGCGACAACTACAGACTTAGCCGCCGCTAATAGGCCAAATATTTGCTATGACTTCATTATTTAGTTGTTGCTAATACTCAATTATTCGCAACGAATAATGTTAAGCCTTCGCTAATATTTTGACCATATGCGACGGCTTTTTTATACTACATTCACAATGGGACTTTTAAGCGATCGCATTTGCGACGGGGATAAAGCCATCGCAAATAATTTTAGCAACTTTTTAGATTATTCGCACATGAATCATGTTACAGATGAGGAAAGTTTTATCAAAGACGGTGGAACCTCGGTTATCATATGTTTCATAAGAAGCTCTGCACTGATCCTTTTAAGGAAATGGGCTATTTTCTTCCTTAATTATGGCCCATATACCTTATCATTATTTTTAAATATTATTAGAAATGGATAGTTAAAGGCTAAATTATCAGATAACGCTATATGTTGACCTGCATCACTTAATTTTTAAAAAGGTTTTTTTACAAATAAACTCCTATAATCTTTTAATATTACAAATAAATACCCCTAATCTGACTATTTCTATATAAGCCCCAACAATCTTCAAATATTTATTAAAAAGCCCTCACCGTCAGGTCTGTAACATAGCTGTTAAGATAGCACTAACCAACGTTGGGTTAAGTTTACTCTCATCCTGGTTACCCTTCTACCTTCCCCCTCCCCTCCTCCTCATGGTGGCGGCCAGCCAGAGTAGGTACTGCAACGGCCACGACGGCTTGAATGTGTCGCTGACCGGTTACTGGCCGCCCTTGCTATAGAGGTGGATGAGGGGGACGATGGTGTCGCCGAGGGACTCAGTGTAGAAGAAGCAGGGGAGGGACGGGGAAAAGTGGGCTCGAAGGCGTTGAAGATGTAGACGGAGCCGGAGACGACGGCTGGATTGGCCTCGAGGGATGCCATTCGTGGTTGATATCCACCTAGTCAGGGTGGTGGAGTCGCCTAAGTACGCCCTCCTGTAGCGCTCCCTCACCCATGCCTCCATCCTCCGGCTCGACACCGAGTGGAAGCCTGCCTCCCGCTGCTGGGGCGATGCTGGCGGCGACGGAGAGGCCGCCTCCATGCCAACCTCCTCCCCGTCGTTCCCAGGTGACCCTCCTGCAGATCGCTTGCCGAGAGGCACCTGATCCGGTGGGGGAGGCGGCCAGCGACCACCTGGTGTCGTGGGTGTTCTTGGTGGACCTACTCTCGCTGTCCTCCCGGTCATTCCCAAGGTGACCCTCCTGCAGATGGCCTACTGAGAGGGGCCCGATCTGGTGGGGGAATTGGCCAGCGACCACCTGCAGGTACCCCGGCCCTTCACCTCCTCCCTCACTCCCTCCCTCCCCATGGCCGGGTCCAGCACCTCCATCCCCCTCCCTACCTCCGCTGCCACCCGCGCCCGCACCACCATCCCCACTTCCTCCCCCCTCCCCCGGCACAAGCAAGTTGGGCCCACGCCCCGCCGCCACCTCCAACATTAGCACCCCGAAGCTGTACACGTGCCTTCGCCAGCCCGAAGTCGGTGATCCGCGCCTCGAAGTCACCATCGAGGAGGATGTTGCTGACCTTTATGTCGCAGTGGATGATGCTGGGCCGACAGCTACCGTGGAGGAAGACGAGCCCCGTGGCCATGCTGTGAATGATCCGGAGGCGTGCCGCCCAGGGTAGCTCGGGCTCGTAGAGACAGGCGTCGAGGCTGCCTTGCTCCAGGAGCTTGTCGATGAGGCGGCAGTCGACGCCGATGGCGCAGAAGCCGAGGATGTAGGCGAGGTTGCGGTGACGGATCTGGCCGAGGGTCTCCTCCACGTGGAACTCGTGGAGACTGTGGAAGGCGTCGAGGGCCAGGCACTTCACGGCGAGGGTGTCGGGGCCGAGGGGTCACGTGTTGGAAGTTAATGGTGGGCTCTTACTCACACAAGGTGAAATTGTGGTGGAAAAATATGTGTAGAGAAGGTAGAAAACACAAAAGTTGAAGAAGACCTCAAAAGGTAGATATTCTATTGATCATATGTGACTTCTTACATGAAAACAACTAACCACATGTATATATAGACCTTACATGAGCTTTTTAGATGGACAACTTTCTTAAAATGACTTTTAGACTCCCACTAACTAAGGCTCCAAGGTAGAGCACGAAAATCTCCCCATTACATATATGGGAGTTACACTTGGGTGGTTACAAAAGACTCTTCAACTCCTATTAATGACCATTACATGACTCTCCACCTCTCTTGCATTCTTAACTCAAATGAAGGTTACAAGAGTTACAAGAGAAACCCAAAAGATACCATAACCTCTAAATAATAAATGACCCATTATTTTCTCTCTAACTCATAACATAAGAAACTCCTTACACAATTATAAGAAGATCCCCATGAAATTAAGTTTATTTCACAACACCCCCTTGTAAACTTAATTCTCTTCCATCAAGCATTCCAAGTAATTTCTTCAATTTAGAGAAGACATCAAACTTCAAAGACTTTGTAAAAATATCCGCAACTTGATCTTGAGATTTGACAAAAATAAGTTCAATCTATTTGCTCTTCACATGCTCCCGAATGAAATGAAATCTTGTATCAATGTGCTTACTCCTTTCATGATAGACCGGATTCTTGACTAAGGCAATTGCCGACTTGTTATCAACAAGTATCTTTGTAGGCTCTCCTTGATTAACATGAAGATTTTTGAGTAAATTTCTCAACCAAAGTGCATGACACACTCCAGATGATAATGCAACATACTCCGCTTCACAAGTAGAAAGTGTAACAATAGGTTGCTTCTTAGAAAACCAAGTGAATGCCGTTCCTCCTAAGAAGAATACAAATCCAGTGGTGCTCTTCCTTTCATCAATGTCACCTCCCCAATTACTATCGGAGTAGCCTACAAGATCAAATTCCTTGGATGATGAATAAAATAATCCATGATAAATAGTACCTTTGATGTACCGAAGAATTCTCTTTGCGGCTTTGAAATGTGTCGATTTTGGTTCTTCCATATATCGGCTCACTAAACTAACACCATATGAAATATCTGGTCTTGTGCATGTCAAATATCTAAGGCTTCCAATCAAACTCTTGAATAAAGTTGAATCAATCACTTCACCTTCTTCATGCTTTGACAATTTGATGCCGCTTTCTACAGGAGTGTTGACCGGATTGCAATCTTCCATATCGAACTTCTTGAGAATTTCTTGTGCATAAGCTTCTTGGGATATGAAAATACCTTCAATTGTTTGCTTTACTTCAATGCCAAGAAAATAGGACATAAGGCCAATATCTGTCATTTCAAATTCTTGAATCATGCATTCCTTGAATTCTTTGAACATATGTAGATTATTTCCTGTAAAGATCAAATCATCTACATACAAACAAACAAGCAATATGTCTCCATTTTCATGTATCTTCAAGTAAAGTACATGCTCATAAGGACATTTGACAAAATTATTTTGTAAAAAATAATTGTCAATTCTACTATTCCATGCTCTTGGTGCTTGCTTCAAACCATAGAGCGCCTTCTTGAGCCTTAAAACTTTTCCTTCGTGTCCTTTCTTCACATAACCCAAAGGTTGATCAACATAAACTTCTTCATCAAGAAAACCATTCAAGAATGCCGATTTAACATCCATTTGAAAAATACTCCAATGATTTTGAGCCGCTAAAGCAATAACCAAACGAATAGTTTCCAAACGGGCAACGGGAGCAAATACCTCATCATAATCAATTCCGGCCTTTTGTTTGTATCATTTGGCTACCAATCTTACTTTGTATTTTTCAACTTCTCCTTTGGCATTTTTCTTCATTTTGTACACCCACTTCACACCAATTGTCTTTTTACCTTTTGGAAGAACTGCCAATTCCCATGTGTTGTTCTTCTCTATTGATTTGATTTCTTCATCCATAGCACCTCTCCACCTTTCATTTTTTACTGCATCATCAAATGTTAGAGGCTCACAATCTGTAAAAAGACAAAAGAGGGTTAGATCATTTTGATTTTCAGTTATATTGTAGATCTCATCAAGAGATCTCATCTTTCTTGGCCTTGAATTTCTTCCCGACGATGAAGATGATAATGGAGATCCACCACCATGTGGAGACAAAGGTGGCAAAGGTGGTGGCGACTGAGGCAAATGAGGTTCTTCATGTGCATCTTCATCTTCATCAACTAGTGGTCTCATCTCATCACTAGTTTTATTGGTATTCCAATTCCAAGTGTCTTCTTCATCAAAAATCACATCATCATTGACATCAACTTTTTCAGTAGAAGGATCAAACAACTTATAGCCTTTAGTACGTGGATCATAACTAAGAAAGATATACTTTTTACTCTTGTCATCTAACTTGGTTCTCCTTTGATCCGGTACATGTGCATAAGCTACACTTCCAAACACCTATAAATGAGAAACATCCAGTTTCTCTCCATACCATGCTTCATGTGGTGTCATGCTTTCCAAACCTTTTGTGGGACATCTATTCAACAAATACACCGCACAAGCCACGGCCTCTGCCCAAAACTCTTTTGACATATTTTTGCACTTCAACATACTTCGGGCCATATTGAGAATGGTCCGATTTCTTCTCTCCGCGACTCCATTTTGATGTGGTGAATATGGAGCCGTTAATGGACGATGAATCCCATGCTCTTCACAAAATGCTTCAAAAGACTTTGATGTGAATTCTCCACCTCTATCCGATCTCATGGCTTTGATGTAGCAACCACTTTCCTTTTCAACAAACACCTTGAATTTCTTGAAAGTATCAAACACTTTGGATTTTTCTTTAAGAAAATACACCCATGTCTTTCTAGTAAAATCATCTGTAAAGGTAAGAAAATATCTATTCTTACCAAATGATGTTGGAGAAATTGGCCCACATACATCGGTATGAATGAGTTGGAGTGGCCCATTTGTCCTTCTTATTGCTTCTTTTGGAAAACTCTTTCTATGATGCTTGCCAAGAATACAACCTTCACATAACTCATCCGAATGATCAATATGAGGCAATCCTTTCACCAACTTTTGCTTAGACAAAAACTTCTAACTAGCAAAGTTAAGATGCCCATATCTCAAGTGCCATAACCAAGAGAGATCTTTAAAACATGCTTTCAAGGACTTTGTAACTTCACTTTGAATATTCAAAACAAACATTCTATTCTTTTTCATGTCCACTCTAGCAATCAAGTTGTTTCTTTTATCTCTTATTGAAAGACCATGATCTTTCAAGCGAATATCATAGTCTTTCTCTAAGAGTTGTCCCAAACTCAAAATATTATCTTTCATCTCCGGAATATAATAAACATCGGAAATCAATTGATAATTTCCATTCTTTGAACGAATCAAGATGTTACCTTTTCCCTTGATTGCTATTTTGGATGAATTTCCAAAAATAACTTGGCCACCAACTGTCTCATCAAAATTTGTGAAGATCTCTCTTTGTCCACTCATGTGATTGCTTGCTCCGGAGTCAAGATACCATGCTTCTTGATTGTCCTTCTCTTCTCCTTTGTATGCTAACAAGACAAATGGTTCTTCATCTTCATTTTGCTTCTCAACATGATTAGCCTTCTCATCATCATTGTTAGTGGAATCACGCCAACATTCACTTGCATAATGTCCACGTCTATGACAATTGTAACATTCAACTTGAGATTTTCCATACCTTGGCTTTCCATATGAATCACCACGGCCTCTACCACGGCCTCTTGTGGAGTTTGTAGAAGTACTTCCCTTCTCTTCATAGGAGATGCCTCGTCCTCCTTTTCCACCGCGGCCACGACCACCACGTCCACGACCACGTCCTCTTTGATTCTTGTCTTCACCTTTTCCTTCTTTGAGAGAAAGTTTGGCGGCAAGTGCTTGCTCCAAGGCTTCCTTCTTCTTCTTGAGAAGCCTATGTTCATGGGCCTCTAAGGACCCAATGAGTTGCTCAACGGACATGGTATCCAAATCTTTGGATTCTTCAATAGCCACTACTATATGGTCAAACTTTGAATCAAGTGACCGTAGTAGCTTCTCCACCACACGAACATCCGATGTAGCCTCACCATTTCTTCGTAGTTGATTTACAACTATCTTCACCCTTGTGTAGTAATCCGAGATAGTCTCGGACTCTTTCATTTGTAAGGCTTCAAATTCACCTCTTAGAGTTTGAAGGCGTACCTTTTTCACCATCTCTTCTCCTTTGCAAAACCTCTCGAGCAACTCCCATGCCGCCTTTGAAGAAGTTGCTTCGGCAATCTTCTCAAAGGTAGCTTCATCCACCCCTTGGTAGATGAGAAAAAGGGCCTTTTTATCCATCTTTCTTGAATCCTTCAATGAAATTCTTTCATTTTGAAGTAAGGTCGCTTCATCATCTGGCTCATCATAGCCTTGGGTGACGATATCCCATACATCTTGGGATCCAAGAAGCGCCTTCATTTGGATGCTCCAATTCTCATAGTTGATTTTGGAGAGTTGAGGAATTTGGAACGCCATATTCCCACTAGCCATACTAACTAGTAGAAAACTTGCTCTGATACCACTTTGTTGGAAGCTAATGGTGGGCTCTTACTCACACAAGGTGAAATTGTGGTGGAAAAATATGTGTAGAGAAGGTAGAAAACACAAAAGTTGAAGAAGACCTCAAAAGGTGGATATTCTATTGATCATATGTGACTTCTTACATGAAAACAACTAACCACATGTATATATAGACCTTACATGAGCTTTCTAGATGGACAACTTTCTTAAAATGACTTTTAGACTCCCACTAACTAAGGCTCCAAGGTGGAGCACGAAAATCTCCCCATTACTATATGGGAGTTACACTTGGGTGGTTACAAAAGACTCTTCAACTCCTATTAATGACCATTACATGACTCTCCACCTCTCTTGCATTCTTAACTCAAATGAAGGTTACAAGAGTTACAAGAGAAACCCAAAAGATACCATAACCTCTAAATAATAAATGACCCATTATTTTCTCTCTAACTCATAACATAAGAAACTCCTTACACAATTATAAGAAGATCCCCATGAAATTAAGTTTATTTCACAACACACCGGAGTGGATAAGGATGGAGACGTTGGCCATCAGGGTGCCGGACTGCCGGGTGTTAAGAGAAGATAGAATATTCTATGGAATATCCACCATAGTAAACGTTTGTTAACCATAGGGGCTTTTTAATTAATATTTGAAGATTGTAGGGGCTTATATATAAATAGTCGGATTAGAGAGACTTGTTTATAATATTAAAAGACAATAGTGACTTATTTGTAAGAAACCCTTTCTAAAAGATGCAGTGCCTTCTGTAGTCCAAAATAATATTGCATAAAGATAATTATGCCTGATGGGGGCAGAATTCGATTCAGCCCGTTAAAACAGCTCAATCGCTGGGATCAGCCCAACAGCAGTAGCAGTAGAGGCCCACTGGCAGCCTTCGGCCCGTTAGCGGTCCAGCAGCCCTCGGCCCAACAGCAGCCCAGTGGTCTTCGGCCCGTTAGCAGTCCAGCAGCCCTCGGCCCAACAGCAGCCCAGTGGTCCTCGGCCCATCAGCGGCCCAGCAGCCCTCGGCCCGGTAGGCTTCAGCCCACTAAGCGGCATCCGGCCCAACAGCGCCCCCCCCCCCCCCCTCCCCCCCCCCCTTTCGGCCCACTAGCCGTATCCGGCCCACTCCGGTGGGAGGGTTAGGCGCTATGGCGGTTTATCAGTAAACCAAAACATACTCCTATATCGGTTGCCACAATTAAGCAACCTCTATCCTCCGCTATAAATACACGGCTATTTATTACCAAAGGTATGTCTGTTTGACCAAGGACAACAGTCCAAAAGCATTAAAACTGTCCTTTCTTCCTTCCCTTCTGAATCGAATCTTCTTCAGAAGCTAATTTAGCCGTCGGAGGGGTTCCTTTTGGCCGAAGCCCGGGACTCCTACTGACCGATTCTTCTTCTTCTTTTCCTCCTTCTGTAGGGGCTTCGGTTTGAATCTTCGCCGACCTCTCTGAGTCGGTCTCGGCCGCCGACCTCGAATCTTCTCCCCTCGGTCTCGACGCCTTTCGCAGGCTGGTCTGCCTCGGCCGAAGGAGTCTCGGCTTCGCTCCGAGCGAGCCTTCGCCCAGGTACCTCTCGGCCTAGGATCCTCGGCCCCGTCTCCGCCCTCGTCTCGTCCTGGATCCCCGTCGGTCCTCTTCATCAATCCGATCCAATTTCGGGTTCCCGTCTCGGAATCCGACCGTGGTAAGCTTCGGCAACATCACGTGGCGCCGTCTGTGGGAAACTAACGAGAAGTTATGTCTCATAGTCTGGTAACCAGACGATCCGGACAAGACGAAGCGGAGATGCGAGCAACTCCAGCGCCGGCACTCCACTCCGAAGGTGCCCATCTGTTCTTCCTCAAAAGTCTGCCCTCCCTGTCATACCGGAGTCCGTCGCTCCCAGGGACAATCGGGTGGAAGAGCTTCAGCAACAGGTGGCGGCGCTGGCCGCCACTGTTACTTCCTTGGCACCTTTGCGAGACATGGTGTCTACCATCGCCCAGCATATGGGGTTACTGGGTCAGCTCCTGCAGCAGGTACCGCCTCCCCCATTCTGTCCTGCTCAAGCTACGAGGCTGCAGCCGACACCCTCGCAGGCCTTCCCCGACGAGGCCGCCACGGCACGCAGCGAGCCATTTGCGCCGCCTGCCCGAGCCCCTCGCGCCAGTAATATCATGACGGAGCAGGACTATGCTTCGTCCGGATTTCATCTAACTAAGACCGAAGAACGTTCGGTCACCACTTCAACCACCCCGGATCTGGACCGGCGGCTGACGGCAATCAGGAAGGAAATACAACAAATGGTGTCTCGGCCATACGGAGCGCCTCTCGCCAGCACTATTCTGGAGCAGACTCCATTTTCACCAGAGCTTCTGGCCATTGAGGTACCTCCCAACTTTAAACTGCCAAAAGGTCCCCTCTATGATGGAATGACAGATCCAGTCTGCCACTTCCAGAGGTTCAATACCTATCTCTCTGTCCGAGAGGTTTTCAAGGCAGTCCGTTGCCGTCTCTTCCCCCTCACTCTTGAAAAACAGCCCTGACTTGGTTCGAGACATTGGCCCCCAATTCCATCCACTCTCTAGTTCAGTTGGGCCAACCGTTCATCGACCAATTTTACGATGCCACCCGGCAGTGCAAAACCTCGGCCAGTCTGCTAGCCATTCGGCAAGGACCAACCGAGACCCTTCAAGAGTATTTTACCAAGTTTCGGGCTAAAGCCGCTCAGATTCCAAATCTAGATAGTTCGATTGCGGTCTCGGCCATAATCAGTGGGTGCCTGAACGAAGGGCTTCTCAGTTCTATCAGGAAGCACCATCCCTCCACTTTCTAGGACCTCGTAGCTCGGGCCCATAAATACATCAATCGGGAGGCCCTGATGATGTCAAAGGGCAAGAATACTGCTGAGGCAGTATCAGCGCCTGCCCCTCCAGCAGCTCGTCCTCGCCCAGAAGATCAGGACCCCTCTCGCAAGCGATACCGGAGGGAAGAATGGGATCGAGACAAGCGCTGAGGTCCACAACAGCAATATTTGCCACTACCTGCTCCCCCCTCCAGGATGCTCATGAAGGTGAAAGGCATACTCCGGCAGCCGGAGCGCATCAAGACTGACCCTCGCCGAAGGGACTCCTGCAAATACTGCGAGTACCATCGGGAAATTGGCCATTCAACTGATGAATGCCGACACCTTCGGGAGGAGATTGACCGTCTCATCAGAGAAGGTCGTCTGCCACAGTACCGGCGAGAGCAGCCTTAACAACAAAATCGGGACGTCCCTGAAGCAGCAAGTCAACGTCAACTCCCGGATAAAGAAGCCCCACCTCAGCAGAAAGTCACTTCGGCCCCGGTAGAAGAATCGCACCAGCGACCCATTGCCGGGTCAATTATGATGATATCCGGAGGACCGGGAGAAGGGCCAAGGCGTCGTCGGCTCAGTAATACCGTAGCAGCAGTCGACGTCGAGCCGAAGCGGTCTCGTTAAGAAGACATCGTCTTCGACCAAGAGGATCTAACCGACCTTCAGGTTCCTCGCGACGATGCCTTAGTTGTAAATGCTGTATGATCGTTTCGAATTCTGCGTCGTTAAACACACGAAAACGTTCAATCTAATTTTATCAGGCTCACTCAAATCAGATTTTGGAAATTTAATAGTGGTGAGTCCGAGTCGATCCACAGGGAGATAGAATTTTAATTTTGAAAACTTTGGAATTTATTTAATCTAATAAAAAAAAATTGATGATTGTTTATGATTTTTAATGCTCTAGAATTCAATTATTCTAAAAATAACAATAACCTGAATTAACTAATTATACTAAATGATTAATTACCTAATGAAACCATATACAAGCTACTTAACTAAAATAAAAAAAAAGAAATCAAATTAATTAAACTAATTCTAAGTAAACAAGTAAACACCGCTAATGTAATGAGGAAATAAACGTTAACTAAATAAAAATTGAATAAAACTTTCATTAACCACTAATCGTTTAAAAGAAAAAAAACTTATCTAAACTAACAAAAGTAATTAATGAAGAACTAAGTAAACAACTGTATGCAGCAAATAGGACTCGGAAAAGCTTCCGCTGGGCTTCGGCGCATTGAACCGCGAAGGAGAGGAGGATGGCGCATCAAACCAGCCTGAGGTGTGCCTGGCTGGAGCAGCTGCTGGAGGGATGGCTTGCTGTGAACGCTGGGACAGCTGCTGGGAGGTTCGCTTCACGCTTGGAAGAAGCTGGTTGCTGGTGTACGTGGCTGCTGCTGGTGCTGGCTACGTGGAGGATAAACAGCTACTTGGATGCGCTGGAAAGAGTAGGAGGAGGCTGCCGTGTGGATCTTGCTAGCTTCAGGTTGCTGGTGCACCGGTGAACGCAGCTGGTGGGCTTGCCGTGGAGCTGGGACAGCTGCTGCAAGTTGCTGTGAAGAGAAACGTGGAGCTTCTGCTGCATGCACTGGAGGAAGCAGGTGGTGGTGTTGCTGGTTGGCGTGGAGGCTGCGCTGGTGGAGGACTTGTGCTCACCAAGCGTGCATGGGCAGCACGTGGAGCTGGAGGAAGGAGGAAGCTGGCGCAGCTGCTGCTAGGTGTGCTGGGTGTGCGTGGGGAAGGGCTTCACCGCAGGCGCGGAGCTGCTGTTGCTGGTGCCGCTGGAGTTTGCTGCTGCGTGGGGCCGCTGGTTGTATTGCTTGGAAGAAGCTGGCTCGATGCTGGTTCGCGGCTGCTACATGCAAGAGGAGGAAGTAGCGCTGTGAACGCCGGGTGCTGGAGTGCTGCCGCTGGAGGTGCAGCGGGCAGCAGGAAGCCGTGGAGAAGCTGGAGTTGCTGGCAGCTGCTTCACCGCTCACAGGAGCTTTGCTGGCCGGCGCTGGTGTAGACGTGCAGCTGCTGTGAACGCTGCAGTGTTGGAGAAGGCCGTGGAGCTGCTGGCTTCACCAACATGGGATGCAGGCCGGCTGGTGCATGGGCTTCACCGCTGGGTACTCGCATGCAGGCTTGCTGGCTTCAACACTTGCAGGAGGAGGAAAGAAGCTGCTGCTGGTGGAGCTCGGTTGGTGCAGTCACCGTAGTGCTTGGAGGCTCGTGGCTGGGGATGCACCGGTTGTGGGAGCTCGGGCAGGTGCTGGAGGAGACCGGCATGCAGAGAGAAACCGAGGGAGGTGTGGAAGAGAGAAGAAAGAGAGACCGAGAGAGAGATGGATTCGGGGGTTTGAGAGGGATGCTGGAACAAAAACGAGAGAGGGAGAAACAGAGGGGGAGAAAGAGAGGCTGCTGCGGCTGGGAGGAGGAGAGGGATGGCAAGGAGAGAAGGAAACCAGAGAGGAGGAAGGGCTGTGGGGTTGAGAGGCTACGGGAGGAGGAGAAAACGGAGAGGAATAGAAAAGTGAGAGAGAGAAACGTGTCTCCGGTTTGCTGCGGGAAGGAAATTAATATAGAGAGAAAGAGAGGCGTAGGAAGGAAACTGGAGAAGAAGTAGGACTGAGGTTGGGAAATTAGACAGAAGGAAGGAAATAATAGGTTTTGGGAAACTCCAGAGAAGGAAGGAATCAAATTGTATTTTTAACCCTGCTTTAGTTGAAATCCGAATACTAGACCTCTCCCAAATTTTCGGAAACTCCACCAGCTGCACTGCATCATCGGCATGTCCTGTTCAATAAATATAAATTAACGTATTATCATAAAAATATCATCATATTTATTTATTTCGTCTCGGTTTTGTCGACAAACCGCAAATGCGCTATGCTCCTTTAATCACATGAAATGACGATGTTTTAAGTTAGAATTTGATGAAATTGATACCGTTGGACTTGTTACACAATTATCTATCATTTCATGCTATTTTGCAGATAAAAACATGAGTATGATGCATATGACTGCCCTTAAATGATCAATTTAACACTTTATCACACCCCCCAACTTACTCATTACTAGTCCCTTAGCAATATAAATAAAGAAAAGTTAGGACAAACAATGAATTATCATGCTTCATTTGTAGTATCTTTCACAATCAATTTAAGTGGTAGCCGATTGGTTAAGCTAAAAGTTTTCATATCCCACAATATTTTGATTCAGACAGGTGGTTGTGCATGAAATTTGACACACATAGAATTCGTTTCCGACCTTTCTGGTATATTCTTGTCTTTACTACCCTTTAGATAAGACTATCTGGGAGGAGAAGAGAATAAAAGATTTCCCGATCAGTCAGTGAGGACCGTTTTTCAGTTCCCGTCCCAACTCAGCACTTTTCACGACTTGGTCATATTTTTGGTACGATGGACTTTTTAGCGTGGCGTTTTTTTCATTTTATTGTACTTTTGCTTTTGAGAGTGCGTACTTTTTGCCACTCTCTTTGAATTGCCTGAGGGGAGGTGCGTACTTTTTGCCACCTACCTTCCTTTAGCTCTTTTACCGCCTTCTATTGCCTTTAGTGTTTACAGTTGTCCATTTTAAATGACCGCCTCTTTTAGAGTGCTGAGTGGGACAGTCCCCTATTACGGATCCTACACATTCCTTTCGTTCAACCCAAAAGAAAAATTAAAATAAGTGGTCTTATCCTTGAGGTTAATTCCAGCAATTCTATACTTTTAAGATCTTCCATTTATTCTAAGTTGCCGTGTATGTGTGAAAATCATCCTGTCGTGGACTTTTGTAAAGTGGGATATTTAAACTTTGAAGGTTCTTTAACCAATGTGACAACTAAAAAAAACTGATTTGTTTAAGATTTACTTAATAAAACATGATTTTCATGCAATTTTCCTAGGATGTAAAAAGAAGTTTTTGAAAAAATTTGACCATTATTCATTGAAAGATATCAATTTTTTTTTTCAAAAAATTTTCAATAAATGCATATCAAATTGATTGTCCCACCCCCCAACTTGATTGACATTATCCTCAATGGCATAAAAGATATAGAAAACATGTCAGCCAGAAGAGAATTTGTGAAGGAGCGAAACAACCTGTAATGACGAGGATGCGACATACCCACGGCGATTGCTGCTCAGGGACCTAAAAGGAAAATAAATACCAAAAACTGAAGTAAAATATTGCGTTGCCTCCCAACAAGCGCTAAGTTTATCGTCTTCAGCCAGATGGAAGTTCAGTTAATGTGGATCACTCAGTTATATGGACTCAGGTGGTGCATTTTGAAGATTTTCAATGAATGGTTTCAACTGTTGACCATTAACAGTGAAAGTATTCCCGCTCTTAGGATTCAGAATTTTAACGGCTCCATGATCGAAGGCTTTGACGACCACGAAGGGTCCATCCCATCTGGATTTCAGTTTTCTAGGAAATAAGCGAAGCCTAGAATTAAATAGCCAAACTTTCTGATTTGGAAGAAAGGATTTTCTGACAATATGTATATCATGAAAAGCTTTAGTTTTGACTTTATAGATCTTTGAATTTTCATAGGCCTCGTTGCGCAACTCTTCCAGCTCACTCAGTTGTAAGGTTCGGTGGGAACCAGCTTGGGCTAGGTCCAGATTGACTTGTTTGATAGCCCAATAAGCCCTATGTTCCAATTCTACCGGAAGGTGGCACGCTTTTCCAAAAATTAGGCGATAAGGAGACATGCCAATAGGAGTTTTGTAAGCGGTCCGATAGGCCCATAAAACATCATCCAATCTTTCAGACCAATCTTTTCTATCGGGCCTAACGGACTTTTGCAGAATATTCTTGATCTCCCTATTGGAAACTTCCACTTGGCCACTGATTTGGGGGTGATAAGGGGTAGCTACTTTGTGATTAATCCCATATTTCTTAAGCAAAACTCGAAATTGGTAATTCGTAAAATGCGTTCCCCCATCACTTATGATAGCTTTAGGCCACCCGAACCGAGAAAAGATATTCTTCTGAACGAATTTAATGACCACTTTATGATCATTGGTTCGGGTGGCTACTGCTTCAATCCATTTTGAGACATAATCCACCGCTACCAGAATTTATGTATGTCCAAAAGAGGGTGGAAAAGGTCCCATAAAGTCAATTCCCCAAACATCAAAGACTTCAACCACTAAGATTGGGTTGAGTGGCATCATATCCCTTTTCGCCATATTTCCTACGGCCTGACATCGGAGGCAAGTTTTGCTAAATTCATGGGCATCTTTGAAAAGTGTGGGCCAGTAAAAACCACTTTGCAGGACTTTGGCTGCAGTTTTCTTTCCTGAGAAGTGGCCCCCACAGGCCAGATTATGGCAGAAGTTAAGAACACTCTGTTGTTCTTCTTCAGGAACACATCGCCTAATGATTTGATCAGAACAAAATTTGAATAATTCAGGATCCTCCCAGAAATAATATTTTTCCTGAGAAAAGAATTTGTCCTTTTCACTTTTAGTCCATCCTTCCGGAAGCTGATTAGTCACCTTGTAATTGACAATATGAGCATACCAAGGTGCAGCAGTGTGAGAAATGGTCAGTAGATGCTCATCAGGAAATGAATCAGTGATTAATGTACTTTCAGAGATCAGAATTCGGGATAGGTTGTCAGCTACCACATTCTCAGAACCCTTCTTATCCCGAATTTCCAAATCAAATTCCTGAAGGAGTAAGATCCATCTAATAAGCCTAGGCTTTGCATCCTTCTTAGTCAACAGGTATTTGAGAGCTGAGTGACTTTTGCTCCTAAAAGATAAGATCTGAATTTTTCTAGGGCGAAAACCACAGCCAATAATTCCTTTTCTGTGGTGGTATAATTCATTTGAGCATCGGCAAGGGTGCGACTTGCATAATATATCACCACGGGACACTTGTTGATTCTTTGTCCCAAAACTGCACCGATAGCATAATCCGAGACATCACACATGATTTCGAAGGACAAAGACCAATCTGGAGATTGAAGAATCGGGGCTTTAGTCAAAGATTCCTTCAGAGAATTGAATGCCTTGATGCAAGATTCATCCATTTGGAAAGGAACGTCCTTAGCTAGAAGAAGAGTTAGAGGCCGGGCAATTTGAGAGAAATTGTGGATAAACCGGCGATAGAAACCGGCATGGCCAAGGAATGAACGGATCTGTCTGACCGTGGTGGGCGGAGGGAGATTGGATATGAGATCGATCTTAGCTTTATCTACCTCTATCCCCCTTTCAGACACAATGTGGCCTAGAACAATGCCCTCTCGAACTATGAAGTGGCTCTTTTCCCAGCTAAGTATCAGGTTGGTGTCTATGCATCTTGCTAGCACATTTTTAAGATTTTCTAAGCAATTTTCAAAAGAATCTACGAAGATTGAGAAATCATCTATGAAAACTTCGAGGAATTCTCCCACCATATCGGAGAATATAGCCATCATGCACCGTTGAAATGTGGCTAGTGCGTTGCATAATCCAAATGGCATCCTCCTAAAAGCAAACGTGCCATAAGGGCACGTGAAGGTGGTCCTTTCTTGATCTTCTGGGTAAATAGCCACTTGATTGTACCCGGAGTACCCATCTAAGAAGCAAAAGTACTTCTGGCCCGATAATTTTTCCAGAATCTGATCCGTGAATGGGAGTGGAAAGTGGTCCTTCTTAGTCATTAGATTCAGCTTTCGGTAATCAATGCACACTCTCCATCCCGTGGTGAGCCTAGTGGGTACCTCTTCTCCATGATTATTCTTGATAACTGTTAATCCAGATTTCTTGGGTACCACTTGGGTTGGGCTGACCCATTTACTGTCTGATATTGGGTAAATAATACCCGCATCCAGCCATTTCACAACTTCCTTCTTAACCACTTCTTTCATATTGGGATTAAGCCGCCTTTGCATCTCCCGACTGGACTTAGAATTCTCTTCCATATAGATATGATGCATGCAAATGGACGGGCTAATTCCCTTTAAATCTGCCACCGACCATCCAATGGCACCCTTGTGATCTTTGAGGACCTCGGTTAATTGGGCCTCATGCGGCGATGTAAGATTTGCCGCAATGATGACCGGGAGAGTTTGGTCCAGGCCCAAAAAGATATACTTGAGAGACTCAGGTAATGGTTTGAGTTCAAGCTCAGGAGGGTCCTCTAAGGATGGCAAAGCGGGCTCAGATTGTAAGGCTGGTAAAGGTTCAACCTTGGGTCAAGATGTTAATGGGCCAGGAGAGTCCTTTAAAGTGTTGGCTTCCTCCAAAAGGTCATATATGGACATCTCATTTTCTTCAACCAGATTATCCAAGACATCAATAGTATGGCATTCTTTTTCATGATCTGGGTATTGAGATGCTTTGAAGACATTAATTTGGACCTTTTGACCCCCAAATGAAATGTCCATTATGCCAGTTTCACAATTTATATTAGCTTTGGCAGTGGCTAAGAATGGACGACCTAGGATGATCGGAGTGTGAATGAGTTCCTCAGGTAATGCCATATCCAGAATAAGAAAATCCACGAGAAAATAACAATCATGAACCTTTACAATAACATCCTCAATTAATCCCCGTGGAGTTTTTACAGACCTATCAGCCAACTGCAAAATGATGGGTGTGGGCTTTAATTCTCCAATATCAAATTTCTCATAAATGGTTGTTGGTAATAGATTCACACTAGCACCTAGATCCAATAAAGCTCTATCAAATGTAACTCCAGCTAAGTCACATGAAATTAGAGGTGCTCCAGGATCCTTTAACTTTTTAGGTAAATGATTCATCACAATTGCACTAACATCCTCTGAAAGCCGAACCTTTTCGGGTGCCATTCTAGACTCTCTTCGTGGAGTACATAATTCCTTGAAAAACTTAGCATAAGCTGGCACATGCTTGATGGCATCGAGGAGTGGAATATTAATTTGGACTTGTTTGAATAAATCCAACAACTCCTCATTCTGGGCCAGTTTCTTCCTAGTATTGGGCTTAGCTAACAAGGCATTAGGAAATGGCACCCTACGTTTATAAGAACTTGGGCCTTCATCTATCTTCCCTTTTCCTTTCAGATCCTCCTCCAACTTCTCCATGATGGGTTCATCTTCACTCTCACTTTCAATTTCCTGAGGCCCATCAGTGGAACCTTTGGCTAACTCTCCATCTGCATGTGGTTTTTCTAAACTTCTCCCACTCCTAAGGGCTGAAATGGCTTTAGCATTCTCCAATTGTGGCCCTTTAGGTTGTGGTACTGGGCCAGGCTGAGGTAAAAGGCCCGATTGCTGTGGAAAACCCGGAGGTTGATTCCTTGGATTGGCAATGGGTTGACTAGGAAGTTGGCCCACTTCTCTTCTCATCGTAGCCTCAGCTAGTTGGCCCATTTGACTTTCCAACTTAGTAATGGATTGTTGCTGGGTCAAAATCAGTTGTTGGAGTTGAGTGAATTTGTCATCAAAGTTGGGCTGAGGAGTTTGTGGATAAGTGGGTAGAGGATGGTATTGGGTTGGCTGTCCAGATTGGAATGAATGATAGTGGGCCGGTTGACCTGATTGGAATGATTGATAAGGGACCAGTTGGCCTGATGGATACTGGGCCGGTTGAGAAAACTGGGCTTGAGATCCCCTAGCCTGAACATTTCCATAGAAATTAGATTGTTGTTGGAATGAATTCTGTGGCTTTTGGGCTTGATGCATGGGAGGATTGGACATCGGTAATGGGGCCTGCTGATTCTTCCAAGAGAAATTAAGGTGGTTTCTCCAGCCAGGATTGTAAGTGTTGGAGAATGGGTCATTATTGGGCCTAGAGAATCCCTGGGCTACCTGAACTTGTTCTTGAATGAATGGTGGAAGTTGGGCTGCAGTTGGGCATTCATTCACTTGATGGGTTGGACTTGCGCATAAGGCACAAATGTCATGATTAGCAGAGGATGGGCCTTCATATGGACTAGATTGTGTTGGGTAAGTAGGCTCTTACTTGTTTAAGGCCAGGAGTTGGTCTAGTTTCTGGGCCAAGATGTCTATCTTATCTAATTTCTGATTAATCAAATTTATGTCTATTCTAGATTCGGGCTCTCCACGGGCCTTAAGTTCATATATTCCAGTCCGTTTAGATGGCCCAACAGACCTTTCATAAGATGACAATGAGGCATGATTGATGGAATTTTCACTTAGCATCTCAAACAGATCATAGGCCTCATCTTCATTTTTCATCATAAATGCCCCTCCACATGAAGCATCCACCATCTGCCTGAACTGTTCAGACAATCCTTCATAGAATGCTTGGACAATTTGCCATTTTGAAAGCCCATGATAAGGGCATTTTCTAAGCAATTCTTTCAGTCTTTCCCAAGATTTATGGATCAATTCTCCGGGAGTTTGGGTAAAACTCGTGATGGCCCTTCTCATGGTATTGGTCCGCCCGATGGGATAGAACTTATTGAGAAATTCTTTCTGCATCTCTTCCCATATCCTAATGGGCCTTCCTATAGTTCCCAACCAATATTTAGCCTTGTCCTTTAATGAAAAGGGAAATAAGGTCAATTTAAGGCCATCATCGGTGAAATTCTGGATCTTCACCGTGGAACAGATTTCTAGAAATTCATCCAGATGCTTATAAGGATCTTCATTAGTATTCCCATAAAAGGATGGGAGCATCTGAATGGTGCTAGATTTGATTTCATATTGATTGGCTGGATTCTGAGGAAGATGAATACATGATGAAGGTTGATATCGATTTGGAATGAAATAGTCCTTCATTTGCTTTGGTGGGTCCTGATTATCAGCCATTGGATCTTGTGGTGGATTTCTTTGATGTAGGATTCTTTCTATTTCAGCAAGTGGTCCTAGAAGGTTAGGATTTTGAGATCTCCTACCTTGCATGCACTAGGACTGATGGAGAGAAGATTTTGTTTTCTATTTCTTGTTTTTTTTTTTTTTCAAATGCAAACAATTTTGACAAACAAATTATACTAATGATCTAATGTTAACCTAGACTCTCTATGTGAATTTTTTTACAAGGTGAATGGAGTCCACCTCGAGTCACAACTACAATCAGTCAACGGCCAGGTAAGAGGTGGGGTAGTGGGAGGCTCCCCCTACTTTCGTAGGGACCTAATTAGAGAACCACTTTCTCGCTTAGACGTTTGCCTTTTTACCTCTAGCCTAGACACCGTTACCAAAAATGGAGGCAACCCGAGATTTAAACCACTCACAGTGTAAACCCTAGATTCTCTTTCGACTTGCTTTTAATTGGATTAAGAAATGTCAATGCAAGGAAGGTGATTTGTGGGCTAAGGAAGGGTGATCAAATCCCTACCTTATGTGGTTAAAGTTGCTGCCCTTAATGTCTTTTTGGATGCAATACACGGCAACAAATCAATGCAAGGTGTGTTGATGCAATCATGAATGACTTGCTAAAATTGAAACACGTACCTTTCCCCCGCAATCTTCAACAATTTATGAAAATAACTGTGAAAGGAAACTAACTCATGCTTTCCTAGGATGATAAATGCCTAGCATGGAAAGTTTCTAATCTTAGCAATGAAGGTTTTTTAATTTGGATGTTCCTTTTTTTTGTTTCTTTTTTAGTTAATGGAAACCTATCTAAACTAGAAACTACAAAATTGGAAACTAACTAAAGTAAGGAAATTGAAACATAGAAAGTTGGAACACACTGACCATGATTTCGCTTTCCTTTCTTTTTTTTTTTCAATATACCTGCAAAAATAAGAAAAATAAGGTTAGCTAAAGAATAATTACACTAAATCTAAGATAATCAAAATTAAAAATCTAACTCTCCGACAACGGCGCCAAAAATTGATCGTTTCGAATTGTGCGTCGTTAAACACATGAAAACGTTCAATCTAATTTTATCCGGCTCACTCAAATCAGATTTTGGAAATTTAATAGTGGTGAGTCCGAGTCGATCCACAGGGAGATAGAATTTTAATTTTGAAAACTTTGGAATTTATTTAATCTAATAAAAAAAAATTGATGATTGTTTATGATTTTTAATGCTTTAGAATTCAATTATTCTAAAAATAACAATAACCTGAATTAACTAATTATACTAAATGATTAATTACCTAATGAAACCATACACAAGCTACTTAACTAAAATATAAAAAAAGAAATCAAATTAATTAAACTAATTCTAAGTAAACAAGTAAACACCCCTAATGTAATGAGGAAATAAACGTTAACTAAATAAAAATTGAATAAAACTTTCATTAACCACTAATCGTTTAAAAAAAAAAAACTTATCTAAATTAACAAAAGTAATTAATGAGGAACTAAGTAAACAACTGTATGCAGCAAATAGGACTCGGAAAAGCTTCTGCTGGGCTTCGGCGCATTGAACCGCGAAGGAGAGGAGGATGGCGCATCAAACCGGCCTGAGGTGTGCCTAGCTGGAGCAGCTGCTGGAGGGATGGCTTGCTGTGAACGCTGGGACAGCTGCTGGGAGGCTGGCTTCACGCTTGGAAGAAGTTGGTTGCTGGTGTACGTGGCTGCTGCTGGTGCTGGCTACGTGGAGGAGAAACAGCTACTTGGATGCGCTGGAAAGAGTAGGAGGAGGCTGCCGTATGGATCTTGCTAGCTTCAGGTTGCTGGTGCACCGGTGAACGCAGCCGGTGGGCTTGCCGTGGAGCTGGGACAGCTGCTGCAGGTTGCTGTGAAGAGAAACGTGGAGCTTCTGCTGCATGCATTGGAGGAAGCAGGTGGTGGTGTTGCTGGTTGGCGTGGAGGCTGTGCTGGTGGAGGACTTGTGCTCACCAAGCGTGCATGGGCAGCACGTGGAGCTGGAGGAAGGAGGAAGCCGGCGCAGCTGCTGCTAGGTGTGCTGGGTGTGCATGGGGAAGGGCTTCACCGCAGGCGCGGAGCTGCTGTTGCTGGTGCCGCTGGAGCTTGCTGCTGCGTGGGGCCACTGGTTGTATTGCTTGGAAGAAGCTGGCTCGATGCTGGTTCGCGGCTGCTGCATGCAAGAGGAGGAAGCAGCGCTGTGAACGCCGGGTGCTGGAGTGCTGCCGCTGGAGGTGCAGCGGGTAGGAGGAAGCCGTGGAGAAGCTGGAGTTGCTGGCAGCTGCTTCACCGCTCACAGGAGCTTTGCTGGCCGGCGCTGGTGTAGACGTGCAGCTGCTGTGAACACGGTAGTGTTGGAGAAGGCCATGGAGCTGCTGGCTTCACCAACATGGGATGCAGGCCGGCTGGTGCATGGGCTTCACCGCTGGGTACTCGCATGCAGGCTTGCTGGCTTCAACACTTGCAGGAGGAGGAAAGAAGCTGCTGCTGGTGGAGCTCGGTTGGTGCAGTCACCGTAGTGCTTGGAGGCTCGTGGCTGGGGATGCACCGGTTGTGGGAGCTCGGGCAGGTGCTAGAGGAGACCGGCATGCAGAGAGAAACCGAGGGAGGTGTGGAAGAGAGAATAAAGAGAGACCGAGAGAGAGATGGATTCGGGGGTTTGAGAGGGATGCTGGAACAAAAACGAGAGAGGGAGAAACAGAGGGGGAGAAAGAGAGGCTGCTGCGGCTGGGAGGAGGAGAGGGATGGCAAGGAGAGAAGGAAACCAGAGAGGAGGAAGGGCTGCGGGGTTGAGAGGCTACGGGAGGAGGAGAAAACGGAGAGGAATAGAAAACTGAGAGAGAGAAACGTGTCTCCGGTTTGCTGAAGGAAATTAATATAGAGAGGAAGAGAGGCGTGGGAAGGAAACTGGAGAAGAGTTAGGACTGTGGTTGGGAAATTAGGGAAATAGTGGGTTTTGGGAAACTCCAGAGAAGGAAGAAATCAAATTGTATTTTTAACCCTGCTTTAGTTGAAATCCGAACACTAGACCTCCCCCAAATTTCCGGAAACTCCACCAGCTGCACTGCATCATCGGCATGTCCTGTTCAATAAATATAAATTAGCGCATTATCATAAAAATATCATCATATTTATTCATTTCGTCTCGGTTTTATCGAAAAACCGCAAATGCACTATACTCCTTTAATCACATGAAATGACGATATTTTTAAGTCAGAATTTGATGAAATTAGTATCGTTGGACTTGTTACACAATTATCTATCATTTCATGTTATTTTGCAGATAAAAACATGAGTATAATGCATATGACTGCCCTTAAATGATCAATTTAACACTTTATCACTGTAATAAAAGGTTACGATGTTCATCGTATCTTTGTTGATAATGGAAGTGTCCCAAATGTACTTTTTTACGACTGTTTTGTAAAAATTGGTTTGAATGAGGTTGATATGAAGCCTCACCGGGGGCCTCTATTCGGCTTTAATGGTTCGCCTTGCCGAGTATAAGGCATCGTCCGGCTTCCTGTAACCCTAGAAACGGCCCCTCAGCAATTAACCGTCGAAACGGATTTTGCCGTCGTCAAGGTCGACTCGGCCTACAGCGCCATCTTTGGCCGAAGGCTGATCAGTGGGATTGGGGCTATACCCTCATCTTTTCACCAGAAGCTGAAGTTCCGTACCAGCCATGGAATTGTCAAAGCCAAGGGAAATCAGGATGCAGCTCGGCAGTGTTACATGATCTCGGTTAAAGGGAAGGCCGCGGCCGAATCCCTTTCAATCGAATCTTCGGCCGAAGCATCCCCGGGGGAGGAACTTATAATCGTTCCGGTTCCGGGAGGAGAAGGTCGGACGTTGATGATAGGCTCTGGGCTGGAGAAGGCTGAAGCCGAGAGACTTGCTGAGTTCCTGAAAGAGAACCTCGACGTCTTCGCCTGGTCTCCTGCAGACATGCCCGGGGTTGACCCGGAAGTAGCGGAACATCGGCTGCACGTCAACCCCGACCAGTCCCCGATCAAGTAGAAGCGGCGTACCTTCAATCAAGAAAGAAGGACGACCATCCAAGCCGAAGTACAAAAGGGGCTGGACGCGGGACACCTCCGGGAAGTACACCATCCTGAATGGATTGCCAATGTTGTAATGGTGCCCAAGAAAGATGGCAAGTGGCGAATGTGTGTGGATTTCACCAATCTCAATAAGGCCTGTCCGATGGACAGCTTCCCGCTGCCTCGGATAGACCAGGTGGTGGACGCAACCTCCGGCCACGAGCTACTTAGCTTCCTCGACGCCTATTCAGGCTATCATCAAATCCGAATACATCTAGAGGACAAGGACAAGACCAGCTTTACAACTGACCTCGGTTTACACTGTTATACTCGGATGCCATTCGGCCTGAAGAATGCAGAGGCAACCTATCAATGTCTCGTCAACAAGATATTCGCTCCGCAGCTCGGCCGCAATATGGAGGTCTACATCGACGATATGCTGGTGAAAAGCCACGTCGCTGCAGACCATCTAACCGATTTGGCCGAGACTTTATCTGCCTTGCGCAGGTGTAAAATGAAGTTGAATCCAGCCAAGTGTGCCTTCGGCGTGGCCTCCGAGAAATTTCTCGGCTACATGGTCACCCGCCGAGGGGTGGAAGCTAATCCCACAAAGGTGTCGGCTATTATCCAAATGCGCCCTCCGGCCAACATCCTAGAGGTCCAGAACCTGCATGGAAGAATTGCTGCGTTAAGCCGCTTCATGTCAAGGGCAGCGGATTACTGTTTTCCTTTCTTCAAGCTGCTGAAAAAGACTAATAGCTTCTCATGGACGGACGAGTGTCAGTCAGCCTTCGATCAGCTGAAAGCCTATCTCTCCAATGTTCCCGTCTTGTCCAGACCGGTCCACGGAGAACAGCTGTTCCTTTATCTCGCGGCATCCGAAACAGCTGTCAGCGCCGTCCTCATTCGGGAACAAGACGGCGTTCAGAGGCCCGTTTACTATATAAGTCGAGCCCTCCAAGGAGTAGAGCTTCGGTATCCTGCTCTTGAGAAGCTGGCCTTAGCCCTCGTCTCGTCCGCAAGGAGACTCCGGCCCTACTTCCTCGCGCATTCAATAAAGGTTTTCACGGACCAACCTTTGAGGCAAGTCCTCTCTCGGCCAGAAGTGTCCGGTAGGCTAGCAAAGTGGGCAATCGAACTAGGTGAGTTCGACGTTTCTTATGGGCCACGGACAGTGATAAAAGCTCAAGCTCTAGCCGACTTTATCGCCGAGCTCACTCCCGAAGCATCCTCGGCCCCTCAGCCGGAAGCCAATACACCCGAGGCCGAGGGTACCTCGGTTCCCCCGTCTCCGACGGATGAATGGTGACTCTACGTTGATGGATCTGCATGCTCTTCGGGTAGCGGCGCCGGATGGATCTTGGCGTCTCCAGAAGGGGTCATCACGGAGTATGCGCTGCGCTTCTCCTTCCCGGCTACCAACAATGCCGCAGAATACGAAGCTCTTATCTCAGGCCTTCAGGCCGCTAGAAAGCTGGGTGCGCAGAACATAAGGGCATTCAGTGATTCTCAGCTGATCGCCAATCAAGTCACCAGGGAATACGAGGCCCGGGACGCATTAATGATATCCTATCTCCAGATAACCCACAAGATCCTTGCTCAATTTAATTCCTATGAAATTGTACGGATCCCTCGGGCCGAAAATGCTCGAGCCGATACTCTTTCCCGGCTAGCATCAACTCAGGACGGGGGAGGAGGCCGAATGGTCTTGGTAGAAGAACTGTCTAAACCAAGTCTCGACGAATCCGAGGTCATGAAAGTGAATGAATCCGAAGCAGAAACCTGGATGACTCCCCTAGTCGCTTTTCTCCTCCGAGAGGAGGTCCCGTCCGATCCAAAGGAAGCAAGGCATGTCCGGCAGCGCTCCTCCCATTTCCTTATTCTGGAGGGAATATTGTATAAAAAGTCCTTCGGCCGACCGCTCCTATGATGTCTCGGCCCAGCAGAAGCTGATTATGCACTTCGGGAGGTACATGAAGGGATCTGCAGAGTACACGCAGAAGGAAGGGCCTTGACCCATAAACTCCTGAGGCAAGGGTACTGGTGGCCAACGCTCCGAGAGGATGCGGCCGCTCTCGTCCGTTGCTGTGACCAGTGCCTGAGATTCAGTTCCCTCATTCACCAGTCGGCGACCCCTTTGACTCCTCTGTCAGATCCCTGGCCTTTCGCCCAGTAGGGGATTGATCTCTTGGGACCCTTTCCCATGGCGACCGGTCAGAGGAAATTCCTTATTGTGGCAGTAGACTACTTCACTAAGTAGGTAGAAGCCGAACCTCTTGCGTCTATAACCGATAGCAATGCATGGAACTTCGTGTGGAAATCCATCATTTGCCGATACGGCATCCCTCGGGCAATTATTTCAGACAACGGCAAACAATTTGACAGCCATCGGTTTAAAGACAACTGCGCTAGCTTCGGCATTCTCCATAAGTTCGCTTCGGTAACACACCCTAAGACGAATGGCCAAGTCAAGGTCACTAACCAAAGTCTGTTGCAAGGACAGAAGACTCGCCTCGGCAAGGCCAAGGGCCGATGGGTCGAAGAACTACCGAGCGTTCTATGGGCTTATCGGACAACAAGCCGAACCCCTACCGGCGAGACCCCCTTCCGAATGGCCTACGGGGTGGAGGCCGTTATTCCAATTGAAGTAAGTCTTCCGACGCCGAGGGTTCTTACTCATGATCCGAAGACTAATGAGGAAGCCCTAAAGGATCACCTTGATCTTATAGAAGAAACAAGGGATCAAGCCCGTATTCGGCTAGCGACTTATCAGCAGCGCATGGCGAGATACCATAACTCTCGAGTGAAGCCCCGAAGCTTTGAAGCAGGGAACCTCGTGTTAAGGAACGCTCACGCATCCAAGCCAGCCGAAGCCACAGGAAAGCTTTCTCCAAACTGGGAAGGACCTTATCGCGTGAAGGAAGTGATCCGACGAGGGGCTTATCGGCTAGAGACCCTTTCGGGCCAGCCTCTCCCTCGTACATGGAATCTAGAGCGCCTTCGGCGCTATTTCATGTAAGTCAGTTCCCCCGGAGTTTAGCCGGAAGTCATGAATATATTATCTTTTATCTGGTGTCATGTCCGGCAATGTTTTCTAAGTCCGTGTAAACCGTACCGGGAGTGGCTTCGACCATGTAAACCGTATCGGGAGCGGCATTATTCTTTTAAGTCCGTGCAAACCGTACCGAGAATGGCTTCGGCCATGCAAACCGTATCGGGAGCGGCATTATTCTTCTAAGTCCGTGCAAACCGTACCGGGAGTGGCTTCGGCCATGCAAACCGTATCGGGAGCGGCATTATTCTTTTAAGTCCGTGCAAACCGTACCGAGAATGGCTTCAGCCATGCAAACCATATCGAGAGCGGCATTATTCTTCTAAGTCCGTGCAAACCGTACCGGGAGTGGCTTCGGCCATGCAAACCGTATCGGGAGCGGCATTATTCTTTTAAGTCCGTACAAACCGTACCGGGAATAGCTTCGGCCATGCAAACCGTATCCGGAGCGGCATTATTCTTCTAAGTCCATGCAAACCGTACCGGGAGTGGCTTCGGCCATGCAAACCGTATCGGGAGCGGCATTATTCTTCTAAGTCCGTGCAAACCGTACCAGGAGTGGCTTCGGCCATGCAAACCGTATCGGGAGAGGCATTATTCTTTTAAGTTCGTACAAACCGTATCGGGAATGGGTTCGGCCATGCAAACCGTATCGGGAGCGGCATTATTCTTCTAAGTCCGTGCAAACCGTACCGGGAGTGGCTTCGGCCATGCAAACCGTATCGGGAGCGGCATTATTCTTCTAAGTTCGTGCAAACCGTACCGGGAGTGGCTTCGGCCATGTAAACCGTATCGAGAGCGGCATTATTCTTCTAAGTCCGTGCAAACCGTACCGGGAATGGCTTCGGCCATGCAAACCGTATCGGGAGCGGCATTATTCTTCTAAGTCAGTGCAAACCATACCGGGAGTGGCTTCGGCCATGCAAACCGTATCGGGAGCGGCATGGTATTCTCCACAAGTCCATGTAAACCATACCGGGAGTGGCTTTGGCCATGCAAACCGTATCGGGAGCGGCACGGCTTCGGCCACAAAAAGAACCAGACTCGGTTATTCATTCAGACACTGAGACAAATACAAGTAAAGCAGAATACTTAAATATATGAATAAGTACAAAAGTAGGCCATACGCCTGGCCGCGGGATCTCAAAAAGCAAACAAAAACCGGGACAAGCCCCCGTACTAGGTATCGGCATCATCGCTGTCCACATCAACGGGAGTCTGGCCGGGAGACGTTGGAGGAGAGGCTTCAACTGGTTCGGCCGCGTCACCTTCCTCAGGAGCCGGAGCTTTTTCGGCCTTAAGCCCTTGCCACCAGGCCAAAAGCTCGTCACCTTCCTCGTCCGTCGGGTAGCCGATGCCGGTCAGATCTGTGGCCGGACACGCCTTCTGAGCGATAGCCAGCCCCAGAGCGAACACGGACGATGTCGCCTGGACTCGGGCCTCCATCATCTCCTCGGCAAACTCAGGGCTTTCTTTATAGCTTGTCACGGCTGTACGAGCAACATCTTCGGCTTCCTTGGCCCTGGCCTCCAGATCAGCTTTCAGAGCCGATACCTCCTCGGCGTGGCGGCGGCGCTCCTCGCCTCGCTCCTTGGCCTTGTCCTGGATCTCGGCCTTCAGAGACGCGACCTCGGCCCGGGCCTTCTCCAGTTCCTTCTCGGCCTTCTCCAGTTGCCTCTCGGCTTTTGTCTTGGCCTCGGAGGCAGTGCGGATCACCTCCTTCTGCTCCCCCAGCTCGGCCCGCATCCGCGCATTGGCCCCAAGGAGGACGTCAACGCTAGCCTCGAGATCACGCTGCACCATGGCCACTTTGCCCGAGGCCAGCTGATCCGAAGCCCGGTCGATGTCCAGGAGCTTCTGCTGAATGGCGGCCTGGCGGCGAGCGAGGGCCCCGCACATAACCACGGCCTACGAAAGCAGGAAAGGAAAAATGAGTCCAAGACAGCAAAAGAAAACAATGAGTAAAAGAAGAAGACGAAGGAAATCTTACCTGGACGACATATCGGACGCACTACAAGGATAAGCCTTCCGAGGAAAGCTCCTTGACTTCGTCCCTGGCCAGCGGGAGAGTCCAGCCGTGAGCTAGGTGCATGCACGTCCGAGAGTCTTCCAGGCTCTCGTCCGCAAAAACCTCGACGTCCGGGCACCAAGGTTCGTGCGCGTATTCCCGGGACATATGCGTCCCGGCCTCCCCGAAGGGGAATGAAAGGTTCTCCTTCCCGGCTCTGGTGGCCGAAGGAGAATCGCCCCACAGCGGTTCGGGAGGTGACGAAAGCAGGGCGCCTCGTGCCGCAACGGGCCTCTTGGCCGCCAGGGTGGATTCCCTCTCGCCGGGATCGTCTGCCCGACTCCTCTTCACTGGTCGGCCGTTCCCTCTAGCGACCGACTTTCCCTTCTGCCTCTCTCTCTCGAGCGCGGCAGCAGCAGCGCGGCCTTCGACAGTAGCCGCCATCTGCCTCGTAGCCCGGGCGCTAGGGGCCGCAACCCCTCCGGCCGTCCTTCCTTCCGCCGCTTGCAGCTGGGACGGTCGGTACTGCCCGGACTGTTTGGAGAGCCGGCCTAGCAATCCCCGTAGTCCAGACATTTCTGCAAGCAGAAAGAAAATAAGAGAGGGTTAGCAACGACTCAGAATATACAACTTTCTTCGACTCAAGACCGACTTACCCCCGGCCGCAGCTTCGGCGCCCTCTTCGGATGGAAGGACTTCGGCCGGAGACTCGACCGCGGCAGCTCCCCCGGCCTCTCCCGGAATATCTTCAAGAGGAAGATAAGGAGAGACTCGAGGAGGAGAGGACGTCGGGTCTGGCCAAGCTCCCATCTGTACGAGCCTCTCCTCGTCCTTAAAGAGCTCCGCAATATCGTACGGAGCATCAGCTTCCAGGAGGTGCACGATGTCGAGCTGCTCGAGGTTGAGAGAAGGTGGATCGGAGAGGCCCTCGGCCAAAGGTGCCCATTCAGTGGGGAAGGGCCACACGCTCTTCTCCTCCTCCAGGAGAGAAATGAAAAGGAAGCCCTTCTTCCAATGGTGAATAGACAAGGGCTTCCCGGAAAAGATGCCCCGGCCGAAGAGGGACGAAGCAATACCAACAAGACTTCCCCTGGGGTTGTATCTTGAACAGATAGCAGAAGATGTTTACCAAGGGGTTGACCTCGAGGTAAGAATGCATGGCCAAGAAGGCGTAGACTGTCCGCCAAGAATTCGGAAAGAATTGGGACGGGGCCAGTCCGTAGAAACTCAAAAGATTGATAACAAAGGAATGAAGGAGAAGACGAAAGCCCGTCCGAAAGCTCTGCTCGTAGATAGAAAAGCAACCCGGCCGAACAGAGTTAGCCCTAGTGTTCTTCCCGGGCCAAACGGGAACCATCCAAGACGGAATATGGTAATAGCTAGTGATAACCTTGATAGTATCAGTATCAAGGACACTAACTACATCCGAAACCGTCTCGGCCGGGCGACGGCCGGAAGTGGAAGGTTCGGCGACAGCCGGAACTGCCTCGGCTTCTTCAGCCGGAAGCGTCTCAACTTCATTTGCCATAGCAGAAACAAAGGAATCTGAAGAAAAAGGAGATGACAAGGAAGACTGGGGACGCCTAGATGAAGAGCAAGAATAACCGCCTTCGGCCGAAAAGCTACTCTCGGCCGAAGGGGAGCAACTGGACATGAATCACAGAGCAGATAAGGAGAACTTAGGCTTACCCTCAAAGAAAGGTCTCCTCAACAGCTAACTGCCTCTCCGGCAACAGAGAGCCCCCCAGCGATGGACAAAGTGCCCTCAAACACCCACGATGGCTCGCTCTTCGCCGGTGAAGCAGGAACGCTTGGAGAAGCCACTCGCAGGAAAGCACAGGCGCAAGGGGAGAGGAAAGCGGAACAGTGCCCAGGGGAGAGGGGTTAATATTTATAGGAAAGCTTGAGCAGGTGTCGCGCCGGTTCAATGGCCGAGATCTTCCCCCTCTTCGGCACCGCTCTGCTCAGATGCACGACACGTGTCCCGTCCTTTGGCATGATGACGAACGGGCTGCCGGATCGAGAGGCAGCAATCAACGGCCGGGCGCGGCCTGACCCTTCGGTTGTTCATCCAGATGCTTGCCATGTGTCCCGATCCTCGTACCGAAAGCAGGAGAGGCGGCGATCCAGGTGAAATCTTGGGTCAGAGAGCCGAAGTGACTCGCGATCCGCGTGATCACTGTTAACGACTGAGATCCTTTTGTGCTTTCGGCAAATCGGCCAGATGCGCAACACGTGTCCTGTGTTTCTTGTGACACGACCGTGAAGGCGGGAAGCCTGAGATCTTTCCCGCCCTTGTCAGATGTCTCGATATACTCAAGTACTCACCCCTTCGCAACTGGGGACGAAAGGATCCGTCACCGAGTCTCGGCCCGAGACGAAGGTGTTTACGACAAGGTCCCGGCTTCAGATGAAGGTGTTTTTCACCTGCCCTCGGCCGACCCGAGACCAGAGCTCAAAAACGGAACAAAGCAGAGGTTTCAAACGAAGCTCGTACCTATTTACTCTCTCGAAAAAGCTTCAAACTTTACTCTCGTCGTCTCATAAAATTGAGAACGACAAGAGTAGGGGGCTATCTGATGGGGGCAGAATCCGATTCAGCCCGTTAAAACAGCCCAATCGCTGGGATCAGCCCAACAGCAGTAGCAGTAGAGGCCCACTGGCAGGCTTCGGCCCGTTAGCGGTCCAGCAGCCCTCGGCCCAACAGCAGCCCAGTGGTATTCGGCCCGTTAGCGGTCCAGCAGCCCTCGGCCCAACAGCAGCCCAGTGGTCCTCGGCCCATCAGCGGCCCTCGGCCCAGTAGGCTTCAGCCCACTAAGCGGCATCCGGCCCAACAGCCCCCCCCTTCGGCCCAGTAGCCGTATCCGGCCCACTCCGGTGGAAGGGTTAGGCGCTATGGCGGTTTATCAGTAAACTAAAACATAGTCCTATACCGGTTGCCACCATTAAGCAACCTCTATCATCCGCTATAAATACACGACTATTTATTACCAAGGTATGTCTGCTTGACCAAGGACAACAGTCCAAAAGCATTAAAGCTGCCCTTTCTTCCTTCCCTTCTGAATCGAATCTTCTTTAGAAGCTAATTTAGCCGTCAGAGGGGGTTCTTTTGGGCCGAAGCTCGGGACTCCTACTGACCAGTTCTTCTTCTTCTTCTCCTCCTTCTGTAGGGGCTTCGGTTTGAATTTTCACCGACCTCTCCGAGTCGGTCTCGGCCGCCGACCTCGGATCTTCCCCCCTCGGTCTCGACGCCTTTCGCAGGCTAGTCTGCCTCGGCCGAAGGAGTCTCGGCTTCGCTCCAAGCGAGCCTTCACCCGGATACCTCTCGGCCTCGGATCCTCGGCCCTGTCTCCACCCTCGTCTCGTCCCGGATCCCCGTCAATCCTCTTCATCGATCCGATCCAATTTCGGGTTCCCGTCTCGGAATCCGACCGTGGTAAGCTTCGGCAACATCAATGCCTAAGGTCTTTTAAGCTGGAATATATTCATACAATTCCTAAGTATCTAACATATAGACAAGATGCATAAAAAAATTATCCTTGCATCATTTCAATTAAATTTATGAAGTTCCAGAATTTATCAGTTTAAGTAGAAATTAAGATCGTAAATGGGTAGGATACGGAAATGGAAACATGTGTTATCGTTTTTTCGATTCTAATAAAATCGAAAAATGTATTTTTTGTTTTCGTTTCCGTTTCCGATAAGATCGGAAAGTGTATTTTCTATTTCCGATTTGTTTTGGATTCCGATATCGGAATCGGATATTATTTTTGAGAATTATAAAAAAAATATTATTTTCTTAATTTATTTATTTAAAACTTATTAGGATCCTCCCTTCTTACAAAAGTCCCTTTCCTCAATCGTTACATTAAAAATAATCCAAATATTTAATATTTATTATTAATAATAAGCTTAATAATAATTGAAATTAGAAAATGGAAAACAGACACGGAAACATGTGTTTTCATTTCTGATTCCGATAACTTATTGAAAATATCCGTTTTTCATTGCGATAATTATTGGACAAATATTTTTTATTGAAAACGGATATTTTTTTGGTAACAGATAAAAAAAAAAAATCGGATAATTAAAAATCCGTTGACGGTCCTAATAAAAATTATGAAGTCAAGTCATAGAACAGAAGTGTTAAATCTTGGAGATGAGAGATGCCAGGAAGGAGAGCAACATAACTATCGATATTGATAAAGAGCATGATACCAAATGAGCCAGCGATGATTATGACCATGTTGAAGAGGGGAAGAAGAAGATAGAAATGGATGGAGGAAATAGGAATCGACCAACCCTCTTGGTCCTGCTCTCCTTTTATATATATAGTATCAATTCTGTTACATAGAAGATGATGCCCTGACAAAATTGCATCATCTACCACTATTAATTTTTTATTGATGCGTCTGGTATACAAAAGTCAAAACAGAAATAACAAACAGACCATGCACTGTTCCAATAGTCACAAGCAAAAATAACAGCCAATACTCTCCAAAGTTTTTGTAAACATATCTGCAAGCTATTGTTGCGCGGGAATAAAGGCGCTCACGCACAAAAAGACAGTCTAACTCGATATGACTTATTCGCTCATGAAAAACTGGGTTGGCAGCAATGTGAAGAGCAGCTTTATTATCATAATGCAGTTGGGTAGAGCCTAGATCAATGTGAAGATCTTTGAAAAGAGACTGCAACCATTGTGATTCAGCTGCAGCAGTGGCCATAGCGTGATACTCCGACTCTGCTGAAGAGCAGGAGACAGTGTGTTGCTTCTTTATTCTCCAAGAAATTGGGCTAGATCCTAAAAAGGCTATGTAACCTGTTACAGAACGCCGTGTGAGAGGGCAAGATGCCCAATCGGCATCAATGTAAATGGAGAGCTTTAATGGACTGGATGAACTAAGAAAAATCCCAGTTCCAGACGATTTAACATATTGAACAACACGCAGGGCTGCATCCCAGTGATCTTGTGCTGGAGAATTCTTGAACTGGCTTAACAAATTTACAGCAAAAGTGATGACTGGCCTAGTGATAGTGAGATATAGAAGGCGACCAATAAGTCTTCTATACGAAGAGGGATCGGATAGTGGAGAACTCTTGCTAAGATGAAGGTTATGTCCTGTCTCAAGAGGAGTAGATGACGGTTTAGCACCAAGTAGTCCCGTGTCAGACAAAATATCAAGAGAATATTTGTGTTGATTAAGAAAAATCCTTGTATGTGAACGAGTAAGTTCAAGGCCAAGAAAATACTTCGGGGCACCCAAGTCTTTGAGATGAAATTTCACATTGAAAAACTTCTTAAGAATGGCAATGAAGATAATATCATCACCAGTGACTAAAATGTCATCCATATATATGAGAACCACTGTGAGAAGACCTCCTCGTTTAGCAGTGAATAAGGAGTAATCTGATTTTGACTGAGTGAACCCAGCATCAAGTAAGGCTACTGTTAATTTCTGAAATCAATTTCGACTAGCTTGTTTAAGGCCATATAAAGACTTAAGCAGTCGACAAACTGAATACTCCCCCTATCGACGCATCCCAGGAGGTAGTTGCATATAGACTTCCTCATTTAGATCACCATGAAGGAATGCATTATTGACATCCAATTGATGAAGAGACCACTGTTTAATTGCTGCTAGTGCTAAAAGATATCGGACAGTGACAAGTTTAGCAACAGGGGCGAAAATCTCATCGTAATCAACCCCTTCAATCTGAGTATATCTCTTGGCAACTAAGCGGGCCTTATAACGAGCAATAGATCCATCAGAATTGTACTTAATTTTGTATACCCATTTACAACCAATGGCTCGTTTATTAGGAGGTAATACACTGAGTTTCTAAGTATGGTTGAGATGTAAAGCTTGCAATTCAGCTTCCATAGCAGTACGCCATTGTGGAGAACGACAGGCTTCAGCATATGAAGATAGTTCATGATTCATTGTAACGGATGATAAAAAAATACAATGGGAAGATGAGAAAGAAGAATAATTGAGTGCTTAAGACAAAGGATCCTTGAGGATCTGGATGGGAAGGTACCGTGAAGTTAGTGACATAGTCTTTTAGATAAGTAGGTGGTCGACGAATATGAGTAGGATGTTTAATGGGTATAGGTGTGGGAGGATCAGTAGTTGGCGTAGAAAGGGTGGAGGACGTTTCAGTAGTAATGGGTTCAAATGGAGATGTTGGGGATGATGGGGGTTCAGGTGTATGATGATAAGAGTCTAGTTTTGGCTCTGGTGTCTACACTGGGAAAGGTAAGGCATGGGTATTGGTAGGTGTATAAGTGCAGATACCCTGTTTTATGCTAGGATTAGCAAGTTTTCTTTTAGTTTCCTAAGTGCATTGTGATTTTGGGTTTCAAGAGAAGAGAGACAAATTTATATAGTGGAATTACTCATCTCCACCCATGGACGTTGTCGGTTAACAAGATATGTGGCTGTAAGAACACAATCCCCCCAAAAAGAGATGGATAAATGAGACTGAAAACGAACAGTTCTAGCCACATTAAGAAGATGTCTATATGTTTTCGCTCCACAATACCATTTTGTTGTGAAGTGGAAACACAGGTATGTTGATGAAGAATATCTTGTTCAGTAATGAAAGCAACAAACTGGTTGTTGAAAAATTATGAACCATTATCGGTTCGAATACACTTGATAGGATGGGTAAAGTGCTTTCCTACATAGGCATGAAAAGCATGGAAACAAGAGAACACCTGAGATTTGAAACGCATCAAATAGACCTAGGTAAATCTGGTACAATCATCCACAATAATGAGAAAATAAGGAACACTTGTACGACTTTCATGTGCATAAGGTCCCCAGACATCAAGATGTAATAGTGCAAAAGGTTCATTAACCTGAGAAAGGCTTTTAGGAAAATGAAGACGAGGTTATTTGTCGAGTGGACATTTAGTACATGTAAAAGTAGTACAAAAAATATTCCTCCTGGAATCATCTTGTTTTTGTGGAAAGCATTGAATGGCGCCGTCCCAACCAATGCTAGGCTTGCAAAATGCACCAGAAAGTTATCCTCGCAATGTAGCCAATGTGACGAACATGAAGAATCCATTGAGCATATTCTATTTCACTGTCAGATTGCCAGAGCTTCTTGGTTTGCCTCCCCCTTTTCTCATCGTACAGATGCTGAGAAAGGTAATCTTGAAGAGCGTTTCATCAGTTGGTTCAACTCTCCATTCCCTAATGAATTAGATAAATTCAAAAATCTGGCTTTCAAATGTTCCCTCATGTGGCAACTCTGGAAGCACAGGTGCAAATTCGTTATGGAGGGCTAATTGTCAAACCCACACATCATCTTAAACAGAGCTTTCGCCGATTTCTCTCTCTGGACATTCTCTGCTGAATCTCAAGAACTGAAAAAGGTGCCTAATCATCAGTGGACACCTCCTCCTCCCAATTGCTTCACAATCAATGTTGATGGTGCACTGAGAAACGGATACAATAGTTCTGGTCTTATTCTTCGTGATGCTGAGGGTCATCCACTCCTTTGTAAGACCTTCATAGGAGATGATCTCTATCCAGAAATCTGTGAATGCAGAGCCATCTTTTATGGTATCCAACTAGCCAGTTCATTACAAGCACCTGCTGCCATTGAAGGAGATGCTCTTTCCATTATCCAAGCAATTAACGGGCAGAGATCTACTCTGTGGAGAGCTGCGGCCTTGATCGAAGAATGCCGTCATAGGCTGCTATTGGAGCCCTCCCTCTCCATTTCATTTGTCCCTCGAACTGGAAATCGGGTTGCTCACGAGCTGGCTCAGTTTGCCATTTCATCTAAATCGCAACTTACTTGGGAATTCCCTGCTTTTCCACAATGTCTTTTTGCAGCCTCAGTGGCTGACCATGTTTCCTCCTTAGACTTCTTATAAATAGTAAAATATCTTTCCAAAAAAAAAGTAGTACAGGAAAAAGAGCAGGCCCTTTCTATCCTAACTAGGCGTACCGCGTGACCGTGCGAGTGGGAGTGCGCGTGGCCGTGGGCGTGGCCGTGGGGTGAGCCGCCTTCGGCGCGTGACGGTGAGGGTGGCTGTGGCGATGTGCCGCGACGTGGGCGTGCGTTCCCACGATGTGCATCGGATCCTTGTCCTCGCCCTCGTCGGCGGGCGTCGCTTCCGCCTCGTCGACCTCCGTCACGGGAAGGATACTAGCTCCCCTCTCTTGGCCCCGCTCCACACCTGCCGCAGCCATGATCTCCCTCTCCTCCTCCTTGTGCTTCCTCTAGTAGAACCGCGTGGCGAGGAAGTCGAGGACGAGCGTCCCCAGAGCCGCCATCATCGCCACGAACCCCGGGAACGGGAATTCCGACCACGGCGAACGCGGGAGGCAGGGGTAGGTTCGTCAGGGCCTCCTGCCCGTCGGAGAGCATGTGGACGAACCCCGTGGCGAGGATGACGCCGGCGATGAAGGCCTTGATCAGGACGAATACTCTGGAGTCCGTCCTCAGGAACCGCCGCTTCTTCCCAACCAGGGGGATCGCAACGCCCGCCACGCCCGCCACCAGGATGACCAGGATCGCCACCAGTTTCAGCCGCAACGCGACTGCGTCGTCCCGGCATCCCCCACCCGCGACGCCGGCGGCGCATGCCGTGTTCGATGTGGACTAGGACACCGGTTGGATCAGGCTTTCTGCAACACCCAAGATCGAAGGGGGAAAGCCATCAGAATCCCCAACAAATAAGAACAGGGGAACGACGGGGGGAATTTGAATTTGAGAAATGTGCATGATGAGGCAGAATTCGATTCGGCCCACTAAAACAGGCCCAACATTGAGATCAGTCTAAAAGCAGCAGTAATAGGCCCACTGGCAGCTTTGGGCCCGTTAGCGGCCCAGCAGCCCTCGGCCCAGTAAGCAGTCCAGTGGTCTTCGGCCTGTCCGCGGCCCAGCAACCTTCGGCCCATTAGCGGCCCGATAGCCTTCGGCCCATTAACGGCTCAGTAGCCCTCGGCCCGGTAGGCTCCAGCCCACTAAGCGGCATCTGGCCCGTCAGCGGCCCTACCCCCTTCGGCCCAGTAGCCGTATCCGGCCCACTCCGGTGGGAGGGTTAAGCACTATGGCGGTTTACCAATAAACCCACAACATAGTCCTATATCGGCTGCCACCGTTAAGCATCCTCTATCCTCTGCTATAAATACACGGCTATTTATTACCAAAGGTATGTCTTCGTGACTCCAAGGACTACAGTCCAAAAAGCATTAAAGCTGCTTCTTCCACCTCTTTGACTTCTGAATCGAATCATCTTCAGAAGCTAACTTAACCATCGGAGGGGGTTCCTAAGGGCCAAAGCCCGGGACTCCTACTGACTAGTTTTTTCTTCTTCTCTCCCTCCTGCAGGGGATCAGTTTGAATCTTCGCCGACCTCCCCGAGTCGGTCTCGGCCACCGACCTCGGGACTTCTCCCTCCGGTCTCGACGCCATCCGTCGGCTGGTCCTAAGGTGCTTCGGCTTCGCCCCGCATTGGCTGTTCCCCATCTGGAGGAGCTTCGGCCACGCCTTCCGCAGGCTAGCCGACATCCAACCGAGCAACCCCCGGCTTCGGATCTTCGGCATCGTCTCTGCCCTCGCCGCGCTCCGGATCCCCGTCGGGCCTCTTCTCCGATCCGGCTCCGGATCCTAACTTCGGATTCCTGCCTCGGAATCTGATCGTGATAGCTTCGGCTACATCATGTGGCGCCGTCTGTAGGAAACATCAAAAAGTCATGTCTCATCGTCCTGTAACCCGACGATCCGGGCAAGACGAGGCAGAGACGCGGGCAACTTCAGTACAGCCACTACATTCCGAAGGCACCCCGTCTGCTCCACCGCAAAGCACGGCTCTGCCTGTCATACCAGAGTCTCTCGCTACTGGAGATAACCGGATAGAGGCACTTCAGCAGCACATGGCGACACTAGCCGTTGCCGTTACCTCTGTTGCGCCCTTACAAGATATGGTATCCGCCATCGCCCAGTGCATGGGATTACTGGGCCAGCTCCCCCAACAAGTGCCGCCTCCTCCGCTCTATCCCGTCCAAGATACAAGGTTCCGGTCGGCACCCTCGCCGGTCTTCCCTGACAAGACCGCCACGGCGCGCAACGAGCCCTCAGCACCGCCTACCCGAGTTCCTCGCACCGACCGCATTATGACGGAGTAAGGTTATGCTTCGTCCGAGTTTCGCCCAGCCGGAACCGGAGGACGTTCGGTCACCACTTCAACTGCCCCGGACCTGGACCGGCGGTTGACGGCGATGAGGAAAAAGATGCAACAGATGATGTCTCGGCCGTACGGAGCGCCTCTTGCCAGCACCATCCTGGAGCAAACTCCGTTCACGACGGAGCTCCTGGCTACCGAGGTACCTCCTAACTTCAAACTGCCGAAAGGCCCCCTCTACGACGGAATGACAGATCCAGTTTGCCACTTCCAGAGGTTCAATACCTACCTCTCTGTTCGAGGGGTCGCCGAGGCAGTCCGCTGCCGTCTCTTTCCCCTCACCCTTGAGAAGACTGCCCTAACCTGGTTCGAGACATTGGCCCCCAACTCCATCCACTCTCTAGTCCAGTTGGGCCAATTATTTATCGACCAGTTCTATGATGCCACCCGGCAGTGCAAAACTTCAGCCAGCCTATTAGCCATTCAGCAAGGCCCCACCGAGACCCTCCAGGAATATTTCACTAAATTCCGGACCGAAGCCGCCCAAATCTCAAACCTGGACAGCTCGATTGCGGTCTCGGCCGTAATCAGCGGGTGCCGGGATGAAGGGCTTCTCGGCTCCATCGGGAAACGCCATCCCTCTACCTTCCAGGACCTCGTAGCCCGGGCCCATAAATACATCAACAGGGAGGCCCTGATGATGTCCAAAGGCAAGAGTGCAGCCGAAGCAGTACCGGCGCCTGCCCCTCCGGTGGTCCGCCCTCGATCCGAAGATCAAGAACCCTCTCGTAAGCGATATCGAATGGAGGAGTGGGACCGAGACAAGCGACGGGATCCGCAGCCGCGGTACCTGCCGCTACCTGCTCCCCCTTCTCAAATGCTTATGGAGGTGAAGGGCATGCTCCGGCGGCCGGAGCGCATCAACACTGATCCTCGCCGAAGGGACCCCGGCAAATATTGTGAGTATCATCGGGAGATCGGCCATTCAACTGACGAATGCCGGCACCTTCAGGAGGAGATCGACCGCCTCATCAGAGAGGGCAGACTGCCGCAGTACCGGCGAGAGCAGCCTCAGCAGCAACGGAACCGGGACGTCCCTGAGACGACCAGGCCGCATCAACCCCCGGAGAAGGAAGCTGCTCCTCCGCCAAAGGTTACCTCGGCCCCGGTAGAAACATCTCACCAGCGACCCAGTGTTGGGTCAATCATGATGATATCCGGTGGACCGGGAGAAGGATCAAGGCGTCGTCAGTTCAGCTCCACGACGGTAGCGGCAGTTGATGTCGAGCCGAAGCGGTCTCATCAAGAAGACATCACCTTCGGCCAAGAGGATATGACTGATATTCCGGTTCCTCACGACGACGCCCTCGTTGTAAACGCTGTCATAAACAGCTACGATGTTCATCGCATTTTTGTTGATAATGGAAGCGCCCCCAATATATTATTTTACGATTGTTTTGTAAAAATGGGATTGAACGAGGCTAATATGAAGCCTCACCGGGGGCCTCTATTCGGTTTCAACGGCTCACCCTGCCGAGTGGAGGGCATTGTCCGGCTCCCTGTAATCATAGGTTCGGCTCCCCGGCAATTAACCGTAGAAACGGATTTTGCCGTTGTAAAAGTCGATTCAGCTTATAACGCCATCTTTGGCCGAAGGCTAATCTGCGGGATCGGAGCTGTGCCCTCGTCCTTTCATCAGAAGCTGAAATTCCATACCAGCCATGGAATAGGCGAAGCCAAGGGGAATCAAGAAGCAGCTCGGCAATGTTACATGATTTCGGTCAAGGGAAAGGCTGCAGCCGAATCCCTGTCAATCGAATCTTCAGCCGAAGCATCTCCGGGAGAGGAACTCGTCGCCATCCCAGTTCCGGGAGGCGAGGGACGGACCCTCATGATAGGCTCCGGCCTGGAAAAAATCGAAACAGAAAGACTAGCCAAGTTCCTGAAGGAGAACCTCGACGTCTTCACCTGGTCTCCAGCGGACATGCCCGGGGTCGACCCGGAGATAGCGGAGCATCGGCTGCATGTCGATCCCAACCAGCCCCCGGTCAAGCAGAAGCGGCGTACCTTCAATCAGGAAAGGAGAGCCGCTATCCAAGCCGATGTTCAAAAAGGGCTGGACGCCGGGCATCTCCGAGAGGTACACCACCCGGACTGGATCGCCAATGTGGTGATGGTGCCTAAGAAAGATGGCAAGTGGCGGATGTGCGTGGACTTCACCAACCTCAACAAAGCATGTCCGATGGATAGCTTCCCACTACCTCGGATAGATCAGGTGGTAGATGCAACCTCCGGCCACGAGCTTCTAAGCTTTCTCGACGCCTATTCAGGCCACCATCAGATCCGAATGCATCCGGACAACGAGAGCAAGACCAGCTTCACGACTGATCTCGGTCTGTACTGCTATACCCGGATGCCCTTCGGCCTGAAGAATGCCGGCGCGACATATCAGCGCCTCATCAACAAAATTTTTGCACCACAGTTCGGCCGCAACATGGAAGTCTACATCGACGATATGCTGGTGAAAAGCTGCGTCGTTGCATACCACCTGGCCGACTTAGCCGAAACATTCTCCGCCCTGCATCAATACAAAATGAAGCTAAATCCAGCTAAGTGCGCCTTCGGAGTGGCCTCCAGGAAGTTCCTCGGCTATATGGTCACTCACCGGGGGGTAGAAGCTAACCCTGCAAAGGTTTCGGCCATCATTCAGATGCGCCCTCCGGCTAACCTCCGAGAGGTTCAAAAGCTAAACAGAAGGATTGCCGCCTTAAGCCACTCCATGTCTAGAGCGGCGGATTACTGCTTTCCCTTCTTTAAGCTGCTGAAGAAGGCCAATAGCTTCTCCTAGATAGACGAGTGCCAATCGGCCTTCGAACAACTGAAGGTCTATCTCTCCAAAGTTCCCATCCTGTCCAAGCCGATCCATGGAGAGCCGTTGTTCCTCTACCTCGCGGTATCTGAGACAGCTATCAGCGTCGTCCTCGTCCGGGAGCAAGACGGCGTTCAGAAGCCCGTCTCCTATATAAGCCGAGCCCTCCAAGGAGAAGAGCTTCGGTATCTTGCTCTTGAGAAGCTAGCTTTAGCCCTCATCTCATCCGCAAGGAGGCTCCGGCCCTACTTCCTCGCCCGCTCGATAAATGTCCTCACCGATCAGTCTCTGAAGCAGGTCCTCTCCCAGCCAGAAGTGTCCGGCAGGCTGGCAAAATGGGCAATTGAATTGGGAGAGTTCGACGTTTCCTATGTGCCTCGGGTAGCAATAAAAGCTCAAGCCCTAGCCGATTTTATTGTCGAGCTCACTCCCGAAGCTCCCTCGGCGTCTCCACCGGAAGTCATTATATCCGAAGCCGAGGATACTACGGCTCTTACGCCTCCGGCCGACGAATGGCGGCTCTATGTAGATGGCTCCGCATGCTCTATGGGCAGCGGCGCCGGATGGATCTTGGCGTCTCCCGAAGGGGTCGTCACGGAGTATGCACTACGCTTCTCCTTTCCAGCTACCAATAATGCCGCCGAATATGAAGCCCTCATCTCTGGCCTTCGGGCCGCTAGAAAGCTTGGCGTGCAGAACATAAAGGCATTTAGCGACTCTCAGCTAATCGCCAGTCACGTTTCTGGGGAATACGAGGCACGAGACGCGATAATGGCATCTTATCTCCATGTAACTCGCAAGATCCTCGCTCAATTCAATTCCTATGAAATTGTGCGGATCCCGAGAGCCGAGAATGCTCGGGCCGATGCTCTCTCTCGGCTAGCATCAACTCAGGACGGGGGAGGAGGCCGAATGATTCTTGTAGAAGAACTCGCCGAGCCAAGCCTTGAAGAGTCGGAAGTCATGCAAGTGACTGAAACTGAATTCGAGACCTGGATGACTCCCCTGGTTACTTTCCTCCTCCGAAGAGAAGTCCCGCCCGATCCGAAGGAAGCCAGACGTATTCGGCAGCGCTCTTCTCACTTCCTTCTCTTGGACGGGCTATTATATAAAAAGTCCTTCGGACGACCCCTCTTGCGATGTCTCGGTCCGGCCGAAGCTGACTATGCACTACGAGAGGTACATGAAGGGGTATGCGGAGCACATGCAGGAGGAAGGGCCCTGGCTCACAAGCTTCTAAGGCAGGGATACTGGTGGCCGACGCTTCGAGAGGATGCAACTGCCCTCGTCCGTTGCTGCGATCAATGCCAGAGGTTCAGCTCCCTCATCCACCAGTCAGCAACCCTTCTAACTCCTTTATCAGACCCCTGGCCTTTCGCCCAATGGGGAATTGACCTCCTAGGGCCCTTTCCCGTCGCCACCGGCCAAAGGAAGTTCCTTATCGTTGAGGTGGATTACTTCACCAAATGGGTAGAAGCCGAACCCCTCGCATCCATGACCGATAGCAATGCGTGGAACTTCGTGTGGAAGTCCATCATCTGCCGGTACGGCATCCCTCGGGCCATCATCTCAGACAACGGCAAACAATTCGACAGCCAAAGGTTCAAGGACAACTGCGCTAGCTTCGGCATTCTCCACAAATTTACATCAGTAGCACACCCCCGGACAAATGGCCAGGTCGAGGTCACTGACCGAAGCCTATTACAAGGACTGAAGACTCGCCTCGGTGAAGCCAAAGGCCGATGGGTAGAAGAGCTACCGAGTGTTCTATGGGCTTATCGGACTACGAGCCGAACCCCAACCGGCGAAACCCCGTTCCGTATGGCTTATGGGGTAGAAGCCGTCATTCTTGTCGAAATTGGCCTTCCCTCTCCGAGAGTTCTCACTCATAATCCGGAAGCCAATGACGAGGCCCTAAAAGATCATCTTGATCTTATAGAGGAAACAAGGGATCAAGCTCGCATTCGGCTGGCAGCTTATCAACAGCGCATGGCCAGATACCACAACACTCGAGTGAAGCCCCGAAGCTTTGAAACTGGAAGCCTCGTATTAAGGAATGCTCATGCATCTGAGCCGGCCGAAGCTGCAGGGAAGCTTTCTCCCAACTGGGAAGGACCATATCGTGTAAGGGAGGTAATTCGACGAGGGGCTTATCGGTTGGAAACCCTTTCGGGCCAACCTCTCCCTCGCACCTGGAATGTGGAACGCCTTCGGCGTTATTTCATGTAAGTTTCTTCCCCCCGGAATTTAGCCGGAAGGCATGAATAAATTTCTTCTTTTCAAAATATCATATCCGGCATGGTATTCTCTTTAAGTCCGTGTAAACCGTACCGGGAATGGCTTCGGCCATGCAAACCGTATCGGGAGCAGCATGGTATTCTCCTTAAGTCCGTGTAAACCGTACCGGGAGTGGCTTCGGCCATGCAAACCGTATCGGGAGAGGCATGGTATTCTCTTTAAGTCCGTGTAAACCGTACCGGGAGTGGCTTCGGCCATGCAAACCGTATCGGGAGCGGCATGGTATTCTCTTTTAAGTCCGTGTAAACCGTACCGGGAGTGGCTTCGGCCATGCAAACCGTATCGGGAGCGGCATGGTATTCTCCATAAGTCCGTGTAAACCGTACCGGGAGTGACTTCGGCCATGCAAACCGTATCGGGAGCGGCATGGTATTCTCTTTAAGTCCGTGTAAACCGTACCGGGAGTGGCTCCGGCCATGCAAACCGTATCTGGAGCGGCATGGTATTCTCCATAAGTCCGTGTAAACCGTACCGAGAGTGGCTTCGGCCATGCAAACCGTATCGGGAGCGGCATGGTATTCTCCATAAGCCCGTGTAAACCGTACCGGGAGTGGCTTCGGCCATGCAAACCGTATCGGGAGCGGCATTATTTTCAAAGTCCATATCCGAATCTGGATTGGCTTCGGCTGTGAGAACCGCATCTAAACAGCAATAAGGCCTCGGCCACAGGAAGAGCCAGACTCGGTCATTCACTCAGAACACAAATAGAAGCAAAGTACTTTTCATATATATATGAAAACATAGTATAAAATCGGCTGTACATTTGGCCGCAGCCTTTCAGAAAAGGTCAAAACAAAAACCGGGACAAGCCCCCGTATTAGCCTTTGGTATTTTCGCCATCTACATCGATGGGGGTCTGACCAGGAGATGGAGAAGGAGAATCCTCGACCTGGATAGCCTCGGCTGGGGCGGCCTCGTCAGGAACAGCCGCGCTGCTTTCCGCTGGGGCCGAAGCTCTTTCGGCCTTAAGCTTCTTCCACCGGGCAAGAAGCTCTTCGCCTTCCTCGTCCGTCGGAAGGGCGATGCCGGTCAGGTCTACGGCCGGACATGCCTTTTGGGCGATAGCCAGCCCTATGCTGAACACAGACGATGCTGCCTCGAGTTGAGCATGTATTATCTCTTCGACATAATCTGGGCCGACCTTATAGCTGGCTACGGCTGTGCAAGCAGCCGCTTCAGCCTTAGCCTCCAGATCCGCCTTCAGAGCCGACATCTCCTCGGCATGGCAGCGGCGGTCCGTGACCTGCTGGTCGACCTTGTCCTGGATCTCGGCCTTGAGAGCTTCATTCGCGGCCCGGGCCGCCTCCAGCTCCTTCTCGGCTTTCTCCTTCTCCCGCTCGGCCTTCGTCTTGGCCTCGGAGGAGGCGCGGGTCACCTCCTTTTGCTCCTCTAGCTCGGCCCGCATCCGGGCATTTGCTTTCAGGAGCAAATCAACGCTAGCCTCAAGACTACGTCGTACCGGGGCGACTCCGCCAGAAGCCGGCTGGTCCGAAGCCTGGTCGACCTCCCGGAGCCTTTGCTGAATGGCCACCTGACGGCGAATCAGGCCCCCGCACATGACCGCGGTCTGCAGCCAAAAGCAAACAGAAGTCAACAACCCCAAACAAGCCAAGGAAAATATTAGACCGAGGCCCATGAAGAAGCTTTCTTACCTGGACCGACAGTCGGGCGCACTGCATCGCCAGGCCGTCCGAGGGCATCGCCTTCATCTCGTCCTCGGCTACCGGAAGAGTTAAGCCTCGGAGCAGGCGCAGGCACATCCGAGAGTCCTCCAGACTCTCGTCCCTATAGATCCCCAGATTCGGGACCCATAGCTCGTGCTCGTGTTCGCGGGACGCCTGTGTCCCAGAACCTCCGAGGTCTTCTGTACTTGCCGTCACAGCCGAAGGGGAATCGCCCCTCGACGTTTCGGGAGGCGACGAGAGCGGGGCCCCTCGGACAGCAATTGGCCTCTTGGCTGCCGGGGCAGGCTCTATTTCACAAGGCTCGTCCGCCCGGCTCCGCTTTGATAGTCGGCCACCCCTCCGTGCGACCGACTTGCCCTTTCTCTCTCTTTCGAGAGCGGCAGCAGCGGCGCGGCCCTCGACCGAAGCCGCTGTCTGTACTGTGGCCCGGGCATTCAGGGCCACGCCTTGTCCAGCCTCTCCCGCCGCCTGCGGCTGGGACGGTCGAGATGGGCCGGACTGCTGGGCAAGCCGACCAAGGAGTCCCCGAATCCCAGTCATCTCTGCGGACAGAAGAAAAGGAGTTAGTAACTTACAGTGCTCGACTCTCCACAACTCAAGACCGACTTACCCTCGGCCGAAGCCTCAGCACCCTCTTCGGTCGTAGGAGCTTCGGCCGGAGACTCAACCTCGGCGGCTCCTTCAGTCTCCCCCGGGACATCTTCGGAAGGAAGATAAGGAAAGACCCGAGGAGGATCCTTCGTCGGATCCGGCCAGGCCCCCGTCTGCACGAGCCGCTCCTCTTCATTGAAAAGCTCCGCTATATCGTACGGAGCCTTGGCTTCTATAAGGCTCACGATATGAAGTTGATCGGGGTTAAGGGAAGGCGGATCGGAGAGGCCTTCGGCCAGTGGTGCCCACTCAGTAGGGAAGGGCCACACACTCTTCTTCTTCTCCAAGAGAGAGACCAAGATAAAGCTCCTCTTCCAACCGTGAATGGACGAAGGCTTCTCGGAAAAGATACCCCGGCCGAGGCGAGGGACAAAGCAGTACCAATCGGATTTTCCCTGCCGCTGAATCTTAAAGAGAAAGCGGAAGATGTTTACCGAAGGGGTAACATCGATATAGGCAAGCACAGCCAAAAAGGCATAGACCGTGCGCCAAGAATTAGGAAAAAATTGAGATGGGGCCAACCCGTAGAAGCACAGAAGATTAATTACGAAGGTGGAAAGGGGAAGGCGAAAACCCGCCCGAAAGCTTACTTCATAAATGGTAAAGCTACCCGGACGGACAGAGTTGGCCCTGGTATTCATTCCAGGCCGATAGGGGATCGTCCAAGACGGTAACTGATAGTAAGATGCAATATACTTGACCCCATCGTCCGTAAGAGTACACATAGCTTCGGAAAATGTCTCGGCCTGACGTCGGCCGGAAGAGGAAGCCTGGCCCGTGGCGAGAACCTCTTCGGCTTCTTTGGCACCAGAAATTTCGGCCTCATCCGCCATGAGAGAAGCAAGGGAGTTTGAAGAAAGGGGAGATGACAAGGAAGATTCAGAAGGCTGAGACGAAGAACAAGAAGAATAACCTTCGGCCGAAAAACTACTATCAGCCGAAGGGGAGCTACGGAACATGGATCACGGGGCAGAGAAACAAAATTGAGGCTTACCCTCAAATAAGATCTCCTCGACTGCCCACCGCCTCTCAGACAACGGGAGCTTCCCCGGCAACAACTCCAGGCAACGAAGAGCCCCCCGGCGACAGACAGCGCACTCACGATCACCTTCGATGGCCCGTTCTTCGTCGGAGAAGCAGGGAGGCTCGGATGATTGCAGGAAAACGCATGTGCGGGAAGGAGAGAGCGGAACAGTGCCCTGGAGAGGGCTCCTATTTATAGGATAAAGTTGAAAGCATTCCCCGCCGAAATCAACGGCCAAGATCCTCCCCCTCGTCAGCATCGCCTCTCTCAGATGCACGCCACGTGTGCCGTCCTTCGGCAATGATAACAGTCTGACTCCGGGATCCAGGGAAGATAATCAATGGCCGGAAGCGGTCCGACCCTTCAGCTGATAACTCGGATGTTCGCCACGTTTTCCGATCCGCGTGCCAGAGACGGGAGAGGCAGCAATCCAAGTGAAGTCTCGGGCAGAGAGCCGAATGTAGACACCGATTTTGGACCACCCCTTTTGGTCATAAAACCGCCTCCATCATTAGCCCTTTATCACCAAAATCCCCTCATTTAGCCATCTCAGCCCACTAACAACTAAGCCCATTAACCAAATCCCGACTCTAGCCACCTTTTCGTGGAAGGCCAGCCAGTCCTCCTTCCACCCCCTTCGAAGGCCACCCCTTGCCTTCTACCTCCTTGGAAGGCCAACCACCTTGCCTTCCACCTTTTGGCCACCTTTCTCACTTTTTACTACCTTTTCGTGGAAGGCCAGCCAGTCCGCCTTCCACCCCCTTCGAAGGCCACCCCTTGCCTTCCACACCCTTGGAAGGCCAGCCACCTTGCCTTCCACCTTTTGGCCACCTTTTTCACTTTTTAGCACTTTTTCTTGGAAGGCCAACCCCCTTGCCTTCCACCACCTTCGAAGGCCACCCCTTGCCTTCCACTTCCTTCGAAGGCCACCCCTTGCCTTCCACCCCCTTCGAAGGCCAACCGGGCCGCCTTCCACCACGAGAATGGAAGGCATGTTGCCTGGCCGTCCACTCCTTAACCACCCCCTTGACTCTGTCTTCCCCACGATCTCCTCTACTCGCCGCCCTCGTCCCCCACTACTCCGACCACTCCCCACTCCGGCCACTGCCGCGTCCACTACCTCCGACCCTTGACCACTCCCTATTGGCTCCAGGGTGATTTAGGGAGATTTAGACCCCTGTTTTCTCCTATTTTCCCTTCACCTATTTAAACCCCCCATATCCTCTCGAGCAAGGGGGTTAAGAGGGGGCTTCTTGGAGGGAAGGCTCAGAGGAGGTTGGCAAGCGGTCAGGAGGAGTCTCAGAAGAATCTTTCGCACTCCAAATGGGCTTGTTTTCTTAACCCTCTTCTATTTTATCTTCTTTCACTTTCAACACATCATTTCACTTTTCACACACGAGCACTTATCTGCATGCATGCATCCTAGAATGACTTAGCAATCCCTATTTACCCCCAGAGGTTTCAAACAAAAAACGGGAGGTGGGTGGCCATAACATATGGTCACCTTCCCTCCCAAACACCCATCCGATGCGTCTCCCTCCAATTCTAGTTAGTTTTTATATTTTTATGGATAGATTCTGCATATTATAGTTCTAATCGGGTTATTTTCTGTCTTGTCTTTTCTTTCCTGGGATCCTTACCACATTTCCGCGTGCAGAGTGCCGGGTTCTCCTCCTCTGGCCGGCCGGAGGAAGAGAAGGAGGAACCAGCATCTTCCGCTCCCACAAAACGTAGGCGCCCGGAACGTCCCCCATCGCCGCGGCTGTGAGGCTTTGGAATCGAGGGTCCCTATGTTCGTCTTAGCACTGTGGCGATTCAAAAGGGGGGTTAGAAATTGAAGTGTGATCGCCAAGAGCATTACCTTTCGATCCCTGTGCTCCGCAAGAGTGTAGAAGGTGATCGCGCGTTTTGTGGGAGCGGGAAATGCTGGTTCCTCCTTCTCTTCCTCCAGCCGGCCAGAGGAGGAGAGCCCGGCACTCTGCACGCGGATATGTGGTAAGGATCCCTAGAAAGAAAAGACAAGACAAAAAATAACCCGATTAGAACTATAATATGTAGAATCTATCTATAAAAATATAACTAGAATTGGAGGGAGACGCACCGGATGGGTGTTTGGGAGGGAAGGTGACCATATGTTATGGCCACCCACCTCCCGTTTTTTGTTTGAAATCTCTGGGGGTAAATAGGGATTACTAAGTCATTCTAGGATGCATGCATGTAGATAAGTGCTCGTGTGTGAAAAGTGAAATGATGTGTTGAAAGTGAAAGAAGAGAAAATAGAATAGGGTTAAGAAAACAAGCCCATTTGGAGTGCGAAGGATTCTTCTGAGACTCCTCCTGACCGCTTGCCAACCTCCTTTGAGCCTTCCCTCCAAGAAGCCCCCTCTTAACCCCTTTGCTCGAGAGGATATGAGGGGTTTAAACAGGTGAAGGGAAAATAGGAGAAAACAGGGGTCTAAATCCCCGTAAATCACCCTGGAGCCAATAGGGAGTGGTCAAGGGTCGGAAGTAGTGGACGCGGCAGTGGCCGGAGTGGGGAGTGGTCGGAGTAGTGGGGGACGAGGGCGGCGAGTAGAGGAGATCGTGGGGAAGACGGAGTCAAGGGGGTGGTTAAGGAGTGGACGGCCAGGCAACATGCCTTCCATTCTCGTGGTGGAAGGCGGCCCGGTTGGCCTTCGAAGGGGGTGGAAGGCAAGGGGTGGCCTTCGAAGGAAGTGGAAGGCAAGGAGTGGCCTTCGAAGGAGGTGGAAGGCAAGGGGGTTGGCCTTCCACGAAAAAGTGGTAAAAAGTGAAAAAGGTGGCCAAAAGGTGGAAGGCAAGGTGGCTGGCCTTCCAAGGGGGTGGAAGGCAAGGGGTGGCTTTCGAAGGGGGTGGAAGGCGGACTGGCTGGCCTTCCACCAAAAGGTGGTAAAAAGTGAGAAAGATGGCCAAAAGGTAGAAGGCAAGGTGGTTGGCCTTCCAAGGAGGTAGAAGGCAAGGGGTGGCCTTCGAAGGGGGTGGAAGGCGGACTGACTGGCCTTCCACGAAAAGGTGGCTAGAGTCGGGATTTGGTTAATGGGCCTAGTTGTTAGTGGGCTGAGATGGCAAAATGAGGGGATTTTGGTGATAAAGGGCTAATGATGGAGGCGGTTTTATGACCAAAAGGGGTGGTCTAAAATCGGTGTCTACAAATGCCCCTCCGGGACACCTGTTTTGTAGTGGAGTGGAACGGAATGATAAATAGATGTTCCGGAAATCGAACTTGATTTTGGACAGCCCAGAGAAGGATGAGCTATATCCAAGGATGATATGCGAATGCGGCAAATGCATGAAGGCTGGCTATTTGAGTTGCAAGAGTGGTTTAAGAAAAGGGACAGAGTTCAGTACTAGAGAATCACAGTCCGTGGGACCCTCGAGTGCTGTAACCGCGAGGCCTTGGCGTACCAGAATATAGCGATCTGGCCCAAGGGGATCTCGAGCATGAAAGGTGTAGGAGTGCGACTTGAAGAACTCTCGACACAACGGGCGCGCGGTGGCCTGGCGCATCATGGGATCGCCAAGTGAGAGAATCTCAAGCACACGTGTTGAAAAAAAAAAGAGGAAGAGGTCTTGCAATTCAAAGGGCTAACAGACGTACAACTGCCAGACTCACAGATCAGCGATGGGTTAAGCAGAGTGATGAATTCTGGTCATTGCCCTTAGGGCGGGAATGGTGGATGATGCTTATGCAATGCATGTTGGTTTAAAATTTAGAAAACAAATTCCTAATGCAAACAGGAGGGATTTATTGGCCAATCGAATAACTTGGAGAATATCGACTCCTCATTGTTTTGTTTAAAGAGGAACTCAGAGTCTATACGCCCGAAGTTATTAGCCTCCTGTGTCTTCAATCCTACTTGCTTCAGATTCCCTGCAGCTGCAAGAACGCACATCAGTAAATGTAAATAATCAATGATCCATAATATTTTAATGACAAGCTACAAGGAAGCGAGGGACAAAGGTCCCTGTCGAGTCGAAGCCAGCACGGAAGATATGGCCATTCTCAAAGTAGAATGCCAATCCGGCTGCTTTCGGCTTCGACTCGATAGCAAAAGTGTCCACCTTTTGGACATAGAATCTTTTTCCTGTATGCACAAAATGAAGGGGAAACAGTTAGTAGTATTTGTTTTCGGCCCCTTGCCCAAAAGAGCAACTACCTTTTCCCTAGCCTTCGCATAGGGTCAAGGGGCCGTGTTACTATCGAAACTGATGCAAGAAGTAAATATGCAAATGATAGCGGATATTAACAAGTGGAGTGTGTGATGAAAACATATTTTTGATTCCGCCTGCCTGGTGACTGCCTAAACTTAGGCTAGTTGAATGATGAAAGGGAAATGCACACTCAACTTCCCAGGTATCCTAAGCTCACATCTAGATTGATTTGGGCCTTTAAACTCCTCAGACCAACCTTGACCGGTTAAGACTCATACTGATGACAATACCGTCATGCCATGCTTAGGCTCCCAGCTGCTTCCGACCACCAAGTTTGCCCAAAAGGTTTTCGAGGTAAATAATTTGCCCGACCCGGGTCTCTTTCCTCACAATCTAAAAGGTATATGATGGAACACCTTGGAACCCTAACGGTCAACCGCACGACGCTGACCCGGAATCAGACGCCGTCGCACCGATTGGTGACGCGCATGCATTGACCTAAGCCCGAAGTTTTCGAGAGTACACATTGAGATTATGGTTAAGAAGTTAGTTCCCCAGAAACATCGACATTACTCTTCACCCATTTTGGACTCCTGTGATCATGTGGGCATGTGACGATTTTTGAAAAACGAACCATTTTAAAATGATATTCAGTCTTTAAATAGCTATCTCGTGTCAAACCTTGAGGGAGAAAAAGTGAAGAAATTTTGGAGACAAACTTCATAGGAGGATCGACAAAACCGTTAAAAGGGGGAGCTGTGACAAAACGGACCCCTTTTGACCTCTTAGATGCCCCTATTTTGACTTTTCAGGCCTTTGGTAGATTTAATGGCCAGGCACGGTCACGACCAGGTGTTTTTGTATGATTGCTTCAACCCCTTTTCTTTTTTTGTATTTCTTTTTGATGTTTTTGACATTTTTCAGGGTTATTTGATATTCCGCCTGCGGGGACACTGCCCTCTTCACGTGCTCTGGTCCTTTACATTTCATTTTTGGGCCCTTTTTTGAGGGGTTACATCTATCGGGTTGTTGAGGAACCGCAGTTTGCTGAGCTCGACCGTTTAAGGGCGTCAACTGTCCTGATCGGTCGAGAGACGAAGAGCAAAGGTTGCATTTTGACAGTATGCTAAAGACTTGGAACTCATTTTAAGAAGGTTCCCTTTTGAAAAAACGTGTATGTGTGTGCATCTCAGGATGATCATAGGGATCCGTATGAAAGTAAAGTAGATACATCCAAGGTTCTGGTGGACCAAAGTTTTAACCAAACCTCAATGTTAACCCAATCTATCATGCAACTAGACCTAGACAGGGGGTTACATGGCAATCACCAGACAATTGGATTTTGTGTCTTTTCTGATTTTTTTGTCATTTTCATTAAAGTATGTACATATTTACAAATATTTTTGATGTTTTTTGGATATTCGATTTTTTTTTTTTTGAGATTTTGAAATTTTTGATTTTTTTTTTTTTTTTTTTGTATTTTTAAGGGTAAAACTTCTTCAAATAGACTCATATCCAAAGGAAAACTTTTCAACAATTTTCAAATACTTACACTTATTTGCTAATTAGAAATGAAAGAACTTACTTACCTCTACAATTTGTAGATAAAGAGGAAGCTATCCAATCCCTAAGCGATTATGCACAAGACTCAGGGAGTGAGTCAGACATGTTGCAAAGGTGGGTCCTTGAGACACAGACCTAATGATGGCAGAATTGCCCCAGGAGTGTGCTACGACCGGTGATAAAAGCCTGAGAGGGGCAGGTGTGTGAAATAGGAAGGGAATGAGAGCGGTGGGTACCTGTTCATCCCTCACTAAGGAGGCTCCTTCTTGTTGAGTGGTTGGTTCATAGAACAACAGCTATATACCGAACTCTTCTGCATCTTCTCTTTGAACCTCATTGCTTGTTTCCTTCAACTCATCCTCAAGATAGTGTATCTTGAGTACCTCTTGACTTTCCTTCACAAAGTGATCCAAGAGACTCCATTTTCCTGATCCTTCAGTTGGTTTGGTTAGTATGTAACCCAATTTGAATCCTCCACTGGTCGGATTTTCAAAGATAGGTTCTTGAATTCCCTGCTTTTCATTGCCTAACCCAGATCCCGAACTATACCCCATTTTGTCCATAAGCTGCCAACCTATGCTAGGCTGGGGCTTGAGCTGAGAGTCAACCGATGAAAGGATGGGCTCTGCCCCTTTTCCAGAAGTGATCATAGATGGAATTTGTTCAGTCGAGAGTGATCCCAAAGACTCAAGATAGGGGGTACCCTTCATTTTGACAATCTTCCCAGTATATGGAAATTTATAGCACTGATGATTAGTGGAGGGCACTCCCAGGGTCTGGTCCATCCAAGGCCTTCTCAGAACGACGTTGTATATGGGCTTGGCATTAAGGATGTAGAATTCAAAGAGTATGGCCACTGGCCCAATTTCCAGTTTCCCATTTGAGACCATCATGGAAGTAGACTCAACCTTTTATGGGTCGATCCCTACTTTCTTGGGGGTCTTGAGCGGACAGACATTGATTGATGCCCCAGTATCCAACAGGATGGAGTCCAATGAGTGACTCCTGAGTGTTGGGGTCAAGCATGAGGGAAGGGATTGGCATTCAGGAGGAGCTAGACTCTTATCTGTGAAGGATATGGTAGGTGTCTAGGTGACTGAGAGAATGGAATTGGTGACCCCCCTGATAGGAAGATCTTCATTGAGTGTAATGCGCTGGAAGAACTTGAACAATGTCTCTCTGTGTGTAGGAGATCTCCCAATCAACTCTAGGACTGGCATCTTAGCAGGAGTTTTCCCTAGATGCTGTAGGATGTCATACTTAGACAGATCTGAATCCTCTTGAGAGTCCAAGGGTTGACTTGTTGGGGGAATGATGCGATTTCCCAGTGTAACACCAATCGGACTGGGGTCTACTTCTTGATCTGATTTTAGTGGTTGAACTGGTGGTGAATTCATCAGGCAGAATTGGGTTACCGGACCTAGCTTTGGTGTTGGACACAAGATGGATGTAGGAGGTTCTCTGATTGAAATTGAAGGAACTTGGAACAGAGTAATTGGGTTGATGGCTGTTGGTTGTTCCCTAGGTCGTATCAAGACCAAAGGTTTGTCTTGGATGATAGTGGAGACTCCTTGCAACGGCTCTCTAGGTTTGGTCGTCTTAGTCGGGCACTCACGCCATATCCCAACATCTTCATACTCCCAGTACTGTCCTCTGTGATCGACATTTGGTTCTAAATTTTTGTCAAGGGTACTCACCCTTTCTAGGGAGCTAGATGGATCTTGGGCCACCTGATAAGAGGGCGGAGGGTCCTTGACTTTCAAGGTTTCACTAGCCTCTTCATGTGCCCCCAATTGATCTTAGCGCTAGAGGAAGGGGGAACTGCTGAATATGGTTCCTGATTGGATTGGTTGTCTGATCTGGACATAGGACTGGGTGACCTGAAGGGTTGCCCCAAAGCACTCACCTGTTCATTGATTGTCACTCCCTCTATTGGTGGAGTTTGTGTAGTCCTCTTATTTCTGTTCTGATTTTCAAAGAAGGATGGTAAAGTGGAATTCCAAATCTGAGATTGAACTACCCGAGCTCGATTATAAAGTTGTGCGAATGTGTGAAATTCGCTTAGCATGAGGATAGACCGAAGTTGCGGGGTAGTGTTGTTGACCAACATGGTGATAGCTTGAGATTCGGGGATTGCCACTTCCGCCCTAGAGGCCATTGCCCTCCACCTGTTGGCAAAATACGTGAACTCCTCTTCAGGCTTCATCTTCTCCATCACAAGATCAAACAAGGTGGGAGGCATGGTTGTCATATAACTAAACTGAGTGATGAATTTTTCGGAGACCATATCAAAATTGATTAGGTCTGTGGCGGGCAAGGAAGAAAACCATCTTAAGGCCTCACCTTCTAAGGATTTCTGGAACAGATGGACAAGGAGGACTATGTCGTAGAGCCATTGATGGGAGTCCATAAGGAAACCTGACAGGTGATCATGAGGGTCAGAGGTGCCATCATATTTTCTGTACTCAGGGGCTTTGAATCCTGGTGGAAAGTAGGCCGGAGGGAGCTTGTAACAGCTCAGGAGAGAGTACGGTTGTTTCGAGGTAAGTTTCTCGGCCATGAGCTTACGCACATAGGTTTCAACCTCACTTTTGTAAATGAATTCTTTCTGCTCGGGAGGAGGTGTAGTTGGAGAGACTGGAATCGGCATGACAGGTGGAGCAACTGGAGTAGGAGTTGGCTGGTTGATGCGGGTCTGAGCTCTGTTAGAAGATCCTTGGAGGTGAGTTGTCCGAGGAGTGGCACTTTGAGTTTTGCCACAGGAGGCCCACTGGATGAGTTGATCAGGGGTGTACCGTGATAACACGGCAGTAACTTCCGGGTCCTCCCTCGGGTTTTGGAAGTTTCTGTTGGAGATTACAGGGTCACTTTCTGAAGAGGAAGATTCATCCAAGTATCTTGCCTTAAGTTCCTCTCTAGGTGTTTGGAACATGCCCACAAATATTGGTTGTGGATCCTCTTCAATCTCAAACAGAGGGTTGTGTGTGACATTGTTACCAAACTCATACATGTCACCATACACAGTGTTAACATACATTTGGTTCATTATGAAATACAAATCCTAAATGATTTTATATTTCACTTGAAAATGTTAACAATGTTTTATGAGAGTTGGTTTCTAACCCATCAAGTTTAACCGTTGACGACCCATTACTTTTCCAAAGCTTGTTCCACCAAGGTTCAATTAAGTGTCTTTAAATTTGAAACAATTCACTAATTTCTCACACAAACCCAAGGTTCCTACAAGGTGGTTTCAGGTACAACCTGCTCGGCGGCCAAGTGGGAATCCCTGGCTCGCGGAGACTGACGGAGGTTCCCAACAGGATAGGACTAGTCACACCCGAGTGGGAATCCTCAGGTGGAGAGTCAAATCCTACGGAAGAGGTGACTAAAGATGTGATGCCGGCTCTTCCTTAAAACCCCCGCGGAAAACACCCCAAAAAACCCAGAAAGTTAACAAGTCAGAACATCTAACAATTCATCAAAACAGGCAGCAGCAAATCATACAGCAGTGGCAAGCAGAAGAGACAAAGTACTGACCAGGAGTCGACGGCCAGGGATTGGCCATCCAAGGGCGGATGGCCAGGCTCTGGCCGTCCAAGGGGATGTAGATGGCCAGGGGCTGGCCGTCCAATGGATCGGACGGCCAGGTGCTGGCCGTCCAGTGGGAGGTCGACGGCTAGGTCCTGGCCGTCCAAGGGGTCGGACGGCCAGGTGCTGGCCGTCCAAAGTGTCGACGGCCAACTACTGGCCGTCCAAGGGACTCGACGGCCAGGGGCTGGCCGTCCAGAGATGATGCCGAGTTCAGGATCCTTACCTTCTTTTCCTTTGATCACGACGCGTGCAACGGGCTACAGAGGTCCCACCGTGATCGCCAGAGGGCTGTAGGCGCCCAGAACGTCCCCCGTCGCCGCGGCTGCGAGGCTTTGGAATCGAGGGTCCCTCCGTTCGTCTTAGCACTGTGGCGATTCAAAAGGGGGGTTAGAAATTGAAGTGTGATCGCCAGGAGCATTACCTTTCGGTCCCTATGCTCCGCAGGAGTGTAGAAGGTGATCGCGCGTTTTGTGGGAGCGGGAGATGCTGGTTCCTCCTTCTCTTCCTCTGGCCGGCCAGAGGAGGAGAGCCCGGTACTCTGCACGCGGAAATGTGGTAAGGATCCCTGGAAAGAAAAGACAAGACAGAAAATAACCCGATTATAACTATAATATGCAGAATCTATCCATAAAAATATAAAAAACTAACTAGAATTGGAGGGAGACGCACCGGATGGGTGTTTGGGAGGGAAGGTGACCATATGTTATGGCCACCCACCTCCCATTTTTTGTTTGAAACCTCTGGGGGTAAATAGGGATTGCTAAGTCATTCTAGGATGCATGCATGCAGATAAGTGCTCGTGTGTGAAAAGTGAAATGATGTGTTGAAAGTGAAAGAAGAGAAAATAGAAGAGGGTTAAGAAAAAAAGCCCATTTGGAGTGCGAAGGATTCTTCTGAGACTCCTCCTGACCGCTTGCCAACCTCCTCTGAGCCTTCCCTCCAAGAAGCCCCCTCTTAACCCCCTTGCTTGAGAGGATATGGAGGGTTTAAATAGGTGAAGGGAAAATAGGAGAAAACAGGGGTCTATGTAACGACCCGCCATCCTATGACTGTAGACACGCTAATTTTGACATCATTTTGAGTAAATTTCATATCATATAATAATGCCTCAGAATGGTCTGATAATTAATCATTGATTAATTTTTATTGATATTTTTGAGTGTCGGGTTTAACATACATGTTTAAGTTAATCAATTAAATTGATTTTAGCTCAAATTTTAGTTAAAATATGCAGAATTCTAAAACGTGTCAACATGTGTGGACACGATTCAGAAATTCTAAAACGTGTCAACCTGTGTGGACACGATTCAGAATTCTAAAACGTGTCAACCTGTGTGGACACGATTCAGAATTCTAAAACGTGTCAACCTGTGTGGACACGATTCAGAATTCTAAAACGTGTCAACCTGTGTTGACGCGATTCAGAAATTCTAAAACGCGTCAATCTATGTGGACGCGATTTAGACTTTATTCTTATTTTAACGATTAAATTTGAATTTTAATTAATTAATTAATTAACTAAAAGGCGTCTGGTAATGTCGACGCATTTTAAGTTTCCTAAGTGATTTTAACTTCCCCTCCGGATGTTTATCCTTATCTTAATTAGTCTAAAAAAACGTATATAAAGGTGGACGCTTTTTACCTAATAAAGATAAAGATAAGTTTTCCCGGATATTTATCCTTATCTTAATTAATCTGAAAGGCGTCAGCCATGGTGGACGCGTTTTAGATAATTACAGATAAAGATGAATTAATCAATATTTATCTGTCGGTTAAGATAGATAAATCTTGGATTTTTCTATGTTAATCTCGAACGCAAGAAATGCCTATAAATACCCTGTATGTTGAAGAGTTGAAAAAAAAAAAAGAGAGAGAGTTGAAATCCATTAAAGAGATAGCGTTATTATAGCGAGTTGAAGATCGAAGCAACAACGTCAGAACGCCGGAGCGCTGCCATTTTCAGAAGTCGGCGTCCCTTTCAAGATCTTCATCCTTTCAAAGCTTCAACCGATTGGGCATAAGTTTTTCATTACTGCATTCATTTCATTAATTCCATTCTTCACATTCACTTCATGCAAACACACACCACAGCACAATCTTTCAAAAACCTACTTGATTAAAGGGGTTTCAAAGCCATTTAAACAAGTGAGTTTGCTGTTTTAAATATGCTTAAAATCATGATTAGTTCAGATACTGCTTCTACTTAAATTCTCATCATCATTCTTCTTTATTTTGTTTCTGTCTCTGCTGCACTCAACAACAACGAGAGATTCAAAAGGGAAATCAAGCACAAAGCCAGAAAGATTTCTGGACGATCCTCAACCTCAAACTCAACAGCAAGAACAAAAGAACAAAGAAAGGGCTCTCTTTCTTCAGCCGGCTGAGGAAGGGGAACCAAGGACTCAATCTTCCGCGTTTGAAAGGTAAGCGATCATACTCTCTTTTGAAACTTTTAAGTTAAAAGTTTCTGGCGATCACTGCACTTTAGTTGCTATTTTTAATAGGTTAGTTTACACTAAACAACATAGATTTTTCATGTTAATCACACGGTCATTCTAAGCACCTACAGCTTTTTTGGCGATCACGGTGGGACTTGGTCTCGCCATCTTTTAAGTTTTTGTTCTTGCTGTCATCAACCGGGCACCCACGGTGCACCACTTGTGTCTTTCGACACGTCCTCACCAATTGGTGAGTGTTTTAGTTTAATTAATTTTCCTCGTGCACCACGTGCACACCCCAGTGGCAAGATCTTGCCCTCCCCTTGATTAATTCAAAAAAAGCTGTTTTTGTGATAAAAATGATGTGTGATTGATTGTTTTTCTAGTTGTTTAGTTAGTAAAGCATCCTGTTAAAACCTGGAATTAAAAAAAATTTCATGAGTCGATTGTTTACTGCTTTTTATCTTGTTTGAGGAGGATTCAACCCAGAAAATCCTCCTGGAAAACTGTTTCTGCGAACTGAAAAGCGTCCAGGAGCACTGACGCGTTTCAAACCGCGTCAACAACCCTAGACGCCTTTCAGGCTTCACAGTTTCTCTGCTGTCTGCATCTGCTTCTGCAAAAAATTAAGTTCTGTTTTGAATAGCGTCGACTATCATCGACGCGATTCAGACAATTTCTTAATTTTTTTTCAGTTCCCAGATTTCTGTGTTTTGAGTGCTAGCTACCCATTATTATTAAGCATTAGGGGCCATCCAGGCCGTAGGACATACGCATTGAGGCGAATACCCTCCTTTTCTTAGGAACACATTACTTGACGTCAGCAACTCTCTCTGATTGGGTTGGTCCCTTGATCAGACTAGAGAAGTTGACGTTGAGACCTCCATAAGTCCCCAAAATCAAGGTATTCCTCCTTGATCATCGGGCTGGTTGTACCAATTGAAGTCCTGGTTAGATTTTGAAAACGTTGTGGGAGAAAGCCTTAGAGAATAACGGTGAAAATTGAACTGAAACTAGGATCCTTTCCTTGAGAGAATTTGAGGTTTAATTGAATCCAAATAACTCAAGAAAGAATCTTAAAATCACGTTAAGCATCCACTTGTTTGATTAATCTCTGTGCAACTTGTTTGTCAAATCTTTGAAGAAAAAGAATCTAACATCATGTTGCTACGATCAGGTAGGGACTTGAGTGTGGCTCCAGACGCCATGGTTAATTACGAGGGAGATGCTAATGCCCCTAAGGATTCTGAATACAACTATGAGAGTGGGAGAGATGCTGATGCCTCCCGTAGTTCTATCCCCATTCCATATCGTCTAGATGGGAATGTTCGGACACCTCTTTTGCATCCACGTGATCAATATCCTGATCCTCCTCCGCATGAATATGCGATCCCTAATCCTGATCTTGAGGGGGACATGAATCAGAATGATCCCTCATCCTCTGATCCTACGGACCTCATCAATGCTCTGGGAGTTCTTGCCTCCCGGTTGGACCCTCAGCAGTTCGAGGCGATCCAGTCTATTTTGAAGGGGAAGGCACCCATGCAGCCTGCCGAGCCGAACCCTGTAGCTCCCCCTGCTGTTCCTCAGCAACCTTCTTTTCCTCCTCCTTATATCCATCAGGCCGTGGAGGGCCTTCATATTACTTCTCGGCCAGCTGGGCCGCAGCTTTCATCATCTAGGCAACCGGCTAGACCGCAAACGCCTGCTTATCAAAATGCCCTCGGGCATAGCGGAAGCTCTGCCAGACCTCCCCTCTATTGTCCACCCTGTCCAACGTACTCTAGGCAGCAGGCCTACCAAGTACCTCCTCCTCCTCCTCCTCCCCAGGCAGATCTGACCACACAAACACTGCTGGCCAAAATGGAGCGTATGGATGAGCAATTTAATAACCTCCAGAAAATGATGGGGGTCAAAGCTGTGCCAGAGATCAGTCTACCGAGCCTGCCAGTATTCCATCTGCCACCCTCTGAAATGCCAGTGTACCGAAAGTACAACGGTACTGGTAACCCCTTCACACATGTGAAGGAGTTTATGTATGAATCCTCTTTTTGGCAGAATGATAAGAGGTCGTTGGCCTTCTTGTTCAGGAGATCTCTAGAGGGACCAGCCCTCGAGTGGTTCTTTTCCCTGGAACCCTCAGAAGTAGAGGATTACGGTATCGTTTCACGCAAATTTATTCAACGATACCAGGACAGAGTTGCACCCTCCTTGTCTATCACGGACCTCATTGCAGAAAAGATGAAACCTGATGAGGAGTTTGTCAGTTTTGCTGACAGGTGGCGGGGCCTGGCTGAAAAGGTGAAGGATCACTTGTCCGAGTTCGAACAAGTGAAGATGTTAATTTCCAATGCCACGCCCCAGTTCAAGCTCGTCCTCTCCTTGAACAATTTGACTAACATGGCAGAGCTCTATGAAAGAGCACGGTACTGCCAGAACGCTTTCAAGGACGCTACATTCTCTAGCGTCTTTGATCCTCATAGACCTAGCAGGCCTCCGCCTCGAAAGCCTGCAGTGCCGAACTCTTCCAGCACAGGTCCGACTACTGAGGGCACGCTCTCTCATGAGCAAGTGAGTACCATGAACAATAACTCGCCCCAGTTCGTGAGGAGTCAGCAGCAGTACCAGAGGCCACAGCAGCAAGGGTACAGACAGCAGCAGAACCCCCAGTACCAACAACAGTACCAGCGGCCCCAGCAGCCAAATCAGAATCAGAACCAGCAACAGCTACAGCAACAGCCGCAATGGCAACAGCAGTACCAGCAACCCCAGCAGCAGCAGTATCAGCAGCAGCAACAGCCACAGTACCAGCCGCGCGCACCGCCGGCGTACCACAATGTCCCTCCTCCTGGTGACTACAACCAGCAGAGGAGACCTCCAGGCCCTAAAAGGGCAGAATATCTGGCACTCCCAGAATCCTTGGCAGATATCTTCAGTGCTTTAATGGCAGCTAACGCCTTAGTTTTGCCAAGGGAAAAGGCCGTCTGGCCTCAAAATGCCGATACGTCCAGGTATTGCTACTTCCATAGGCAACCTGGGCATACCATTGACACCTGCTTCCAGTTCAGAGATTATATTCATGATCTCAACGAGCAGGACGGCATAGACTGGGAGGAAATGAAGAAATATATATCGGCCCTGAAGGCGAGGAGACCGCAACAACAGCAGCAGCAGCAAGCAAGACCACCGGCACAAGCAGCAGCACCACCCAACATGGGCATAGTGCAAAATCCACTCCCGGAGCACCAGAACCAGAACCAAGTTGCTCCCATTCTAACGAATAGCCAGTCTGAGGCTGGTCGTGGGCAACAATGGAGGATAGAGGACTCTTCCTCTCTCTATTCAACGGGTCACATTCAGAATACCGCAGAACAACCACCACGCCGCACCATCCGCATACCTAGGCCACAACCCGTTACCATCACCCCTCTACCCATACCCACATATCATTCGCCCGCACCCAATAACCCACTACCACTACCCACCTTCCTTAGACCCATTACGCCCCGCACCACTACGCCCCCACCATATAACCCACCACAAGCCAACTACGCACCCCTCCTACCATCTAGGCCATTACTTCGCGTACCATTTCCTACTTCACCCGCTACCACTACCTACCCAGATATGCCCCAACCATCCAGACCGCTATTACGCGTCCCATTCCCCACTTCACCAACCACTTACCCATCCACCATCCAACCCTCTAGGCCTTTAATCCGCACCGCGCCATCATCACCTAACCCAACGTCACCACCTACGTATCAACCCTCCGCACCGCTTACGCCACCTGATTCTGCGGTACTCAAGGTGTCACCCGGATCCTCCACGGTCGAGGAACATGCGCTCCGGAGTGGAAGGATTTTCAACAAGGTCTTTCCTCAGTCCACAGTCAGAGACGGCCCATCACAGCCGACTGAGGAAGCCCATAATGAAGAGAGTGCACCAGGCACTCAATATGACTTGTTGAAACATCTGGACAGAACACCGGCACGGATCACTGTACTTGAATTGATTAAAATGTCCAAGATTCACCAAGAAGCCTTAATGGAATACCTACAGAAGGTGATGGTCAACGAAGACGTGCCGGCAGAGAAAATTGCAGCACTACTAGTTCCTCAGGGGGATCAGCCCTCAATTACATTCCACACATCAGAACTAGCACCGCCAGCCGCCAGAAGCATGGCTCTGAGCATCACGGTCAATATCTGCAAAAAGGCCGTGGATGCATGCCTGGTTGATACAGGGGCTTCAATTAATGTTTTACCTCCGAAGACCCTGGAACTGTGCGGTGTGCCCAAGGAGAAACGGCTGCCTAGCCCCATCTCAATTACGACATATGACAATTCTACCCGTTCCCCTCTGGGAATGGTTTATTTAAAGGTGGAGCTAGGTCCAGTAAGTCATACAGAGGTCGAATTTCATATTCTAGAAATTGACCCTTCCATAAATGCCATTCTGGGACGTCCTTATATTAAAACTCTTGAGGCGATTCCTTCTACGAATCACCAATGCCTCAAATTCCCTTATAAAGGACGAATTATTAAAGTGACGAGCATGCCGATCTTTGCTGCTGCTCATACCTTAAATATTAAATCTGCTGTTTTACCTGGCCGACAACCTTTTCTGTCGGTATTACAGGTCTACCGTCCAGTGGCTGATCCTTTGAAAGCCGCTACCATTTCTCCATACCCATTAAATGCTATCAAAAGGGGGAAGTGCATGAGTACCCCAGGATGGAGAATCATGATGAAAAATAGCTATCAGCCTGGGAAAGGTCTGGGCACACAGTTGCAAGGCAGGACCACTCCTGTCAAAGATCACCGAGCGGTACCCGGAAGCGGTCTGGGCTATAGGCCGAGGAAACTGAAGCAAAACAGGGTTCAGCAAGAAGATGGTCAAGAAATCTTGGAAACAATGTCTACACCACTGAAAGAAGGCCGAGATCCCTTAACATGGACCCTATGTACACACTTTGTGAAAGGGCCCATACTTAGCTACGACAACACGGTGGTCATTACTTCATGTTTTGACTTCCATGACATATATGGGAGGGACTTGGCCAGACATTGCTCCGAACTGCTTACGTACCAATCCTTGGAGGCTTTGCGGCCTATGAAAAGGAGAAATTTCATGATCCCGAATGTGAATGGTACAGATGGTTCGACCTGAGGGACCTATACATAGCACTGAACAGACTATTTATGGATCCTGCAGAACCCAAGTGGCCACCGCAGATCGACGAGCTAATTGAGAGCCCTGGCGCAATCTTTGACAAGCGGATACTGCTATCCGAAGAAACTGATGAAGGGGAGCCAAATGACCCCTATGAAGCTGGTTATACAACAGATCTGCTCTGGAGGGGGACATATCCTTCACGTGTCCTAATGCTCCATACTCTTTTTCGCACACTGCTTTTGACCCCGACTTGGTCGCGGGTCATTACTGAAGACATTCCACGGGCCCCGCCCGTTATGATTACTCTGTCCCCTCGGGACTTTATTCCACAACCTCCTCTCGACCTAGAGAGGATGTATGATCTGATCTGGGACATATTGCTATATGATCCCCCTAATCCTCTGGCCTAGGTGCCGCTTCCTCCGTCTGGTTCCCCTTCCATTTGTATTCACTCCTGCTTCATGTATAATTCCTCCGATATCCAAAAAAAAACGTCGATTTTACAACAAATTCTTCCCAAATCATTATCGAGGAAACATCTTACTTATCCGATTACACCTCATCGCGCGGGTCCGTCGGTCAAGATTCTCTCTTAGATCTACTCTGTTCTTCCCCACGGGAGGATTCCCCTGTATTTCCACTTGTATCCCAGGATTTTTATCCTGCTTCATCTTCATTAGGTTATGAGAGGCAGTTTAGTGAAGTTAGGAAGTCTAGTTTTAGGCAGGTTAGTCAGGTTAGGAAGTCTAGGAAGCCTAAGGGTAGGCAAATTCCAGAAAGATACCTCCAGGATTTGGCTGATAAATGTTCTTTCTGCTCTTTAATCCCTCAGCTTTTAGAAGATCCAATTCAGATGCCAGAAGATTGTACAGATGATGAGTCAGTCAATGATGGGTACGGGGTATATGAGTTAGTGCATGAAAAGGACCCCATTGTTGAAGATGAGGAAGATGATGAGGACGCAGCTGAGGCGTATGCCAGTGGAGTGAAGAGATTCGATGAACCCTCAGCTGCCGTAGAAGAGCCCACAAAAGAAATAAACTTAGGGACTGAAGACGAACCTAAGGTTGTCCTCGTCAGTAAAAATCTTTCTACAGAGGATGAGAAGGCAATGGTACAAGTGCTTAAGGATTATAAGGATACTTTTGCCTGGAGTTACGAAGATATGCCGGGGTTAGACTCATCTTTAGTTGAACACAGGTTAACATTAAAGGATGGAGCTAGTCCGGTCAAGCAGAAATTAAGGCGATTCCACCCACAAATGGCTTTAAAGATGAAGGAAGAGGTCGATAAATTACACAAAGCCAAATTCATTAGAGTTGTCCTTTATCTACAATGGGTGGCCAACATAGTCCCGGTTATGAAAAAGGATGGGAAGGTCAGAATTTGCATTGACTTCCGCGATCTGAACCGGGCGTGTCCTAAAGATGATTTTCCATTGCCTCATATTGATGTACTCATCGATAACACTGCTGGCTATGAAACGTTATCGTTTATGGATGGATTTTCAGGATACAACCAGATTAAGCTGGCATAAGAGGATCAAGAGAAGACTTCATTCACTACACCTTGGGGAACATATTGTTATGTCGTCATGCCATTTGGATTGAAGAACGCTGGAGCCACTTATCAAAGGGCTATGATGGCAATATTTCATGACATGATGCATATAGATTTGGAAGTGTATGTGGATGACTTATTGGTTAAGTCTAAAACGAAGGCTGAGCACGCCAAAGTTTTGGCAAGGGTATTAGAGAGATCGAGAGAGTATCAGTTGAAGATGAACCCCAAGAAATGTGTATTCGGGGTATCTTCAGGGAAATTGCTTGGATTCATTGTCAGCAAACGGGGAATTGAGATCGATCCCAATAAGGCGAAGGCTATCAGAGAAATGCCACCTCCCAAAAACTTGAAAGAGTTGAGAGGATTAATCGGGAGGTTGCAATTTATTCGCCGTTTTGTCTCCCAGCATTTACAAAGGTGTAAGCCGTTTTACGAGCTTACCAAGCCAGAAGTCAAATTCAATTGGGACGATAAGTGCCAGGAGGCATTTGATAGATTAAAGGACTATTTGGCAAGTCCTCCTGTTTTGAGACCACCATCTCCAGGCAAACCATTGATACTTTATATTTCTGTCCTGGATGATGCAGTGGGGGCTGTCTTAGCACAAGAGGATGAAGAAGGAAAAGAGAGGGCAGTCTACTATCTCTCTAAACTTCTCAACCCCGCTGAACAGAGATATACGGCGATGGAGAAAACATGTGCAGCATTGGTCTGGGTTGTTCAGAAATTGAAGCATTATTTTTTGGCCCATGAAGTCCATCTCATCGCTAGGATGAATCCGATCAAATTCCTTCTAGAGAAATCTGTTCTTACTGATAGGTTAGCGCGATGGCAAAGCTCAATTCGATATTATTTACATTCAACAGAAAGCGATCAAGGGCTATGCCATAGCAGAACATCTCGCTCATCATCCCCTTCCTCAATTTGATCCAGTGCGATCAGAGTTTCCGGATGAGGAACTGATGTCCGTAAATCAAATCAGAGATGATATGTGGACTCTGCATTTTGACGGAGCTCTGAATTCTCATGGAAAGGGGATCGGAATCGTTCTGTTATCACCTGAAGGTGTCACCATTCCACAAGCCTTTCAGCTTGATTTTCCAGTCACCAACAACATAGCTGAATACGAGGCACTTCTTGCTGGTCTCGAGGCTGCTCATTTCCATGGTGCCACCAAACTCAGGATTGTGGGTGATAGCCAATTAATTCTTCGCCAAGTGCTGACCAAGTATCGAACTCTTGATCCCAAGCTCAAGCCATATCAAGAACTTACTTCTGCTTACTCAAAGCTTTTCACAAAATTGATCTTTGTCCATGTCCCTAGAAATCAAAACATCCTAGCTGACGCTCTAGCTTCACTTGCATCTTCCCTTGATTTTCCAATCAGCAAGCAATTTGAATCAATCATAGTTCATAGGCGTCTTTCACCCGCCGTGAAAGATCCTTCATTTCTTAGAACTAAGGAGAAGTTGCTGAAGAAAGTCAGAGATGGAAGTATTGTGGAGAAAAGAGAAATCATGTTGATGGAGCTGTTAGAAGAGATGGATGATGAACAGAAGCCATGGTATCATGAAATTGCAAAATATTGTGAAGATCAATCGTATCCTGAAGAAGCTACAACTGAGGAAAAAAGAGCTATCAGGAGAGTTGCTCAACGATACACCCTAGTTGGGGGAGCATTATATAAGAGAGGTTTTGATGGAGTTCTTCTGAGATGTTTAGACGAAGATGAGCTTTGGAAGGTTATGGAAGGAGCTCATAGTGGAGTTTGTGGTGGCCATGTCAATGGACAGATGCTAGCAAAGAAGATCCTTAGACAATGATTTTATTGGCCAACCATGGAAGAAGATTGTGTAGGATATGTCCGTAGGTGTGCTAAGTGTCAACTTCACGCCGACAAAATTCATTCTCCTACATCTTCACTCCATCCTGTTTCCTTCCCATGGCCTTTCTCCATGTGGGCATTCTACATTATTGGACCTCTTGGTAACCCAGATTCCGGCATCAAGTAAAAATCTTTCATTCTCACGGCAACGGAATACTTTACCAAGTAGACAGAAGCTGAAGCATACGTGGAGATCAAAGCATCAACCGTCTGCAAATTCATCATGAAGAACATCATCACAAGATTCGGAATTCCAAGTACCATCGTCACCGACAACGGACCGCAGTTCGTGTCACAGGAATTGAAGGACCTCTGCAACAGGTATAAAATTGCATTGCATCATTCATCTCCTTATTATCCGCAAGGCAATGGCCAAGCAGAAGCAACTAATAAGACTTTGATAAAAATTATCAAAAAGACGTGTAAATCTAACAAATTCGCAGATTGGCCAGAAAAATTGGTTGAGGCTCTATGGGCCTACCGAACTTCAATCCGCACGCCCACTGGACAAACTCCTTATTCCTTAACATTTGGAATGGGGGCGGTAGTTCCATATGAGATCCTTATACCGTCATTAAGAGTACAATTGAACAAGGAATTCTCCATTGATGAACATCGTTCAGCACTCCTTACTCAATTGGAACTTTTAGACGATAAAAGATGGTCAGCTGCTAATCATGCAAAAGTTTATCAAAACAGATTAGTACGTTTTTATCAAAAGAAAGTCATTGAACGAAAGTTCAAAGTCGGTGAAATGGTCGTTAAAAGAATTTTTGTAAAACCTGGTGGTCCGCGTTCTAAGCTCCAACCCAACTGGGAAGGACCTTATGTTGTATCGCATGCTTTTCCTGGTAATGCTTATCGTCTTGTTAATGCAGAAGGAGAAGAGCTAAATCATCCCTGGAATGGTCTACATCTTAAGAAATACTATCCTTAGGTTAAAGAGTCGATCAGTATGGTACAAAGACCAGAGGAATCAGAAAATTTATAAACTCAAATTTCTTTGTTAGTCTGAATAATTTAACTTCAAATTCATTACTGCACACACTAACACGTTTGATTCGTGAGTAACAAGAGATGCCAAGTCCTTAAGAATATCAAAAGCTTGACTAAGAGTGTAAAGTACAAATCATTCCTTTTAAAGTAAAATTCTGTTTTACACTCGGCCCATGATGTCGGAACGAGGCTTAGAATAGACTACCAAGAATACCCGCCATCTTAGTAGGAGGCCGTCATAAAAAAAATGGGGGAGATCCGTTCCAAAGCAAAGCAAAGAAAGAAAATGATGAAAAAAAAAGAGAAAAATCAAAAGGCCAATACACTACAAACGTCACATCAAGGCCATGAAATGAAACAAAAGGGAACGCAAGGTCGATAAATATCCCGGAAAGAAAATAACCGAACCCCAACAGATATTAAGGTTGGAAAGGAACATCTTTTTAGGTCTCCGGAACCTTCTCATGGGCTTTCTAAATCTATTCTTCTTTTCTTTCTAAAGAGGTGTACTCCAAACTTAAGGAATGGCTTAGATTGACTAAGGGTCAAATCATCAAATGGGATCACGAATGGAAACACAAGTTCAAACACGATGGGTTTAAGTTAAATTGTCAAAGAACAATTTGGAAATTAAGTTAATAAATGAATATGATCTTTTGATCTAAGTACCATGCTGATCTTTTAGTCAAAAATTCATGTCAAAAATTCCAAAAAAAATACATATGTCAAAAATTCAAAAAAAAAATATATGTCAAAATTCAAAAAAAAGCATATATTTCAAAACCTAAACAAAAATGAATATTTCAAAACAAAAAAAAAAATATTTCAATTAGCATTTGCTTGTTGCATTTAGTATGTTTCATTCCTTTTATTTTCAGTAAGCATCTGTTTGCTAGTATGTTGCATTTTGCTTAAGTTTGTTTATAATTCATTACCTTTGTTAATAAAGGCTATGCCCTTTGACCATTTATTGAAGGAAAAGATTGATCGACCGTTCACTCGGTCAGGCAAGGGGCTAAGCCTAAACAGATACTTAACCTGTTTGTTCAAGTCATATACAGGACACAAGGCATGAAGAGAGTTGGAATTCGAGTAGAGAACAACCAGAAACCTGTTTCTGTGAGTAAAAGGCGTCTAGGAGCACTGACGCGTTTCAAGGAAATCAGAGAATTCAAAATATCAAGAAGATCTCAAAGCCAAGAAGACGGTTATTTCTACCCTTGTACTATTTCATATAAATCATTTGCATTACTATATGATAAATATTTATTAGACTATATCAAGGACCTTGTGGTTTTGATGAAACTGGAATTTGAGTTCCCCTACAACAAAAACAGTGATAATTCTAGAGAATTCTTAATCGTACGGATAGGCAGTTGGGTTGTTGATTAGTGAGGACGATAGTTCCATTTTTGTGAAACGGTGCGTGGATAAACGAGCTTCGGCTTAGCACTGAATTACAAGAATTGGTATCTTGACTCATTAATGACAATTTAGCAATATTATCCTTGATTAATTTATATTTTATTTGACTTTATATTTTTCTTTTAGCCCAGCATGCATCATATAGGACTTTGAAATCATTGTAATAAGAATTAATTACTGATTAAGTTTCAGACCATTAATCAAATAATTTCCAACATGATATGAAATATTCCATTCCGAATTGAGTATCTTGATTATCTTTGAGGTTCGCTTGAAGATATCATTGGAATTCTATCCTTGATTGGATTCTTTATCCAATATTCTTGTTTTCTTTTAAAGATCCATCATGGCTGTAGCACGTCCACATTGGCTGGCAAACGCTCCCCATGATGAAACCTGCAGTGTCTACGACCTGGGGTACTTCCCACTCTGAGGAGGTTGATCGACTTTATTTTATTTCCTTGTCTACCTCATCCAGACAGGATTAATTCCATTGATCTCTTTGAGTTATCTTCGTTGATAATTTTGAGAAAAATTCCAATCATGTGATGTTAAGAGCGTGTCTCATCACACCTTGGCATCACCTTTTCAGTACATTCCATTTCATTCACTCCCTTGCAAAGACGATGCCAAGGTGAGGCAGCTGTAGACACGCTAATTTTGACATCATTTTGAGTAAATTTCATATCATATAATAATGCCTCAGAATGGTCTGATAATTAATCATTGATTAATTTTTATTGATATTTTTGAGTGTCGGGTTTAACATATATGTTTAAGTTAATCAATTAAATTGATTTTAGCTCAAATTTTAGTTAAAATATGCAGAATTCTAAAACGTGTCAACATGTGTAGACACGATTCAGAAATTCTAAAACGTGTCAACCTGTGTGGACACGATTCAGAATTCTAAAACGTGTCAACCTGTGTGGACACGATTCAGAATTCTAAAACGTGTCAACCTGTGTGGACACGATTCAGAATTCTAAAACGTGTCAACCTGTGTGGACGCGATTCAGAAATTCTAAAACGCGTCAACCTATGTGGACGCGATTTAGACTTTATTCTTATTTTAATGATTAAATTTGAATTTTAATTAATTAATTAATTAACTAAAAGGCGTCTGGTAATGTCGACGCGTTTTAAGTTTCCTAAGTGATTTTAACTTCCCCTCCGGATGTTTATCCTTATCTTAATTAGTCTAAAAAAACGTCTATAAAGGTGGACGCTTTTTACTTAATAAAGATAAAGATAAGTTTTCCCGGATATTTATCCTTATCTTAATTAATCTGAAAGGCGTCAGCCATGGTGGACGCGTTTTAGATAATTACAGATAAAGATGAATTAATCAGTATTTATCTGTCGGTTAAGATAGATAAATCTTGGATTTTTCTATGTTAATCTCGAACGCAAGAAATGCCTATAAATACCCTGTATGTTGAAGAGTTGAAAAAAAAAAAAGAGAGAGAGTTGAAATCCATTAAAGAGATAGCGTTATTATAGCGAGTTGAAAATCGAAGCAACAACGTCAGAACGCCGGAGCGCTGCCATTTTCAGAAGTCGGCGTCCCTTTCAAGATCTTCATCCTTTCAAAGCTTCAACCGATTGGGCATAAGTTTTTCATTACTGCATTCATTTCATTAATTCCATTCTTCACATTCACTTCATGCAAACACACATCACAGCACAATCTTTCAAAAACCTACTTGATTAAAGGGGTTTCAAAGCCATTTAAACAAGTGAGTTTGCTGTTTTAAATATGCTTAAAATCATGATTAGTTCAGATACTGCTTCTACTTAAATTCTCATCATCATTCTTCTTTATTTTGTTTCTGTCTCTGCTGCACTCAACAACAACGAGAGATTCAAAAGGGAAATCAAGCACAAAGCCAGAAAGATTTCTGGACGATCCTCAACCTCAAACTCAACAGCAAGAACAAAAGAACAAAGAAAGGGCTCTCTTTCTTCAGCCGGCTGAGGAAGGGGAACCAAGGACTCAATCTTCCGCGTTTGAAAGGTAAGCGATCATACTCTCTTTTGAAACTTTTAAGTTAAAAGTTTCTGGCGATCACTGCACTTTAGTTGCTATTTTTAATAGGTTAGTTTACACTAAACAACATAGATTTTTCATGTTAATCACACGGTCATTCTAAGCACCTACAATGACCGGAGACCCGATCACTAAATGGATGTCGGCCCATTAACTGCGGGTTCACACCCGGATCTCACACAACACGTCTGGAGGAGTAAGCGTTAAACAAGGCTAAATATATCAATCTCACGGACTACAAAGATATAACAAGTGCACAGGAAGGAAGATAACAATGTCCGTATACAGTCCAACAATAATTACATGGTCCAACAAATTAAATAAGTACATGCAGAAGTAAGGTACAACAACATCGGGGCATACCCCGGAACTGAGACAGCTGCTGGTCTGCACACCAAGAAGACGCCACACGCCGCCACACGCCACTAGGTCCACACCTGAAACCGCAGGGAGTGAGCCACACCAGAATTGGGCTCAGTAGGGATCATCCGATCCCCTGCCTCCCACTCACACACCCACAAGTGCAACAATACGGATATATGGCAATTAAGTAAAGCAGTAAACATAGCACCCAAATCTGATATGAAACATACGCATAAGCAGTGTAGCAGGAACAGTTCTAAGTAACCCGAAGAACCCAACACAAAGTCACGTCTCACAGTCCAAGTCCACAAAGCGACTGAACCACACTGTCGACCGAAGTCAAACGTCGCCTCACAACACTACCACCACTACTCACACCTGTCCGCCCCTACAGTGTTCCGGGGCACTGTAGGGTGAGGCAGTGAGTCAAACTAGGACTAGCTGGGACCAGTGTACCACCACGGCCCAGCTACGTGTGCACACAAGCAGTCTAGACTACTGTCCTACCGATCGGATTGCCTCCACGCCAGGCCTCGGCGCTTCAGGAGGGCCCTGGGGACCGGCGAACCCCCGTCAAGCCAAAGCTACAGGAACTACCCACAACCCTAACCTCCCGGGCTGCGTCAGGCCAAAGGGCGAAGGGTACCACTCGTAACCTTGATCAAAGGTCACATCAGGCCCAGTGGCTACAGGGTAAAACAACTCCAACAGTACCACAACCAGCTCCACAGCAAGAAACGCACCGGAAGCTGCCACAACAAACAGAGAAAACCCTGACCCACTGAGACCAAACAGCAACCCCTCGGATAGCGCACCGGCTACTCCGGCCCGACGGGCTCAAGGTGGTTCTGCTTCTCTCAGCCAAAGGTAAAACACAACATGTACCACTCCTCCCACCGGTACAGCACAATGCCTCACAGACACCATGGCCCTTCCCCATCGGCCCATGGTGACAAACGTAAACCACAGTTATTCCGATTCCATATTCGCATAAGCACACACACACACAGCAAGATTCCATTCACACAGTAATCTCCGTCTCAGCATACAACTTAAAGCATGCATTTGAACCATCCAATCGTGAAGCATGTGTTAAATAACAGGAGTTAAGCAGTTCTGTCTTGAATCGCGTCGACCGAGGTCGACGCCATTCAAGCCCCTCAAACAGGTCATTTAAAACAACTCATGCCTTAAAACACGTCCACCTGGGAAGCCGCCATTTTAAAACGCGTCAGACCCACAGACGCCATTCACCCCATAATTCCCGGTTGCATAACCCTCAATCGGGGTCATTTCCTGCCTAAAAGGCGTCATGATGGTCCGACGTCTTTCTAAAAGGCGTCGTCCATACATGACGTCTTTTAGCGCCAGAACCCCGTACTCACGAAACCTCGAACAGGGAGGTTTCTGCCCTAAAAGACGTCGTATTGCCATGACGTCCTTCGAAAAGACGTCGACCAGGCACGACGCCGTTTAGCGCCAGAGACCTGGTTCCCTGGTTCGATCCGAGGGTCTCTCCCTTAACCCCAAATACCCCGAAAATGCCCAAAACAGAAGGGGGAGAAACGGAAAATCAAACTACCACAAGCATGCTACAATTCCACAATCCCGAACACAACCATTCCCACAAGAAAACCCCTTAAACATGCTCATTCTAACCCAAAACAAATCACGCCACGCCAAGGAAATCACGAGCAATACATTCACAGTCCATGCAAGGTTCGGCACCCTACCGGTTCTTGAACTCCACCAAGCTCCGTGCCGCCGACCCGCCGCACCGCAGACCGCCGCCGGTACCCTCGAGGACGCCGCCACTCCGCCGGGACGTCGGCCACCGTCTGGAGAATGGAACGCCGCGAAGGAAGTGGTGGTGGTAGAGGTGAGAGGTAGGGAGGTGTTGGAGTGGTGGAAGAGGAAGAAGAGAAAGGGAAGGGGAAAAGAGGGTCGGAGAGGGCGGAGAGGGCGAAGAGAGAGAGAGTGGAGGCGAAAATGAGGGAAAGAAGGGGAGGCTCGCGGGGTCAATCCGAATCTGGCTAAAACGTGTCGATCGAGACAGACGCCAATCAGTCTGACAGGACGGGCCGTACTAACAGCACTCTGAAACGCGTCGCTCACCACGGACGCCGTTCAGACGACAGGACAGGCCGTACTGACAACGCTCTGGCGCCGCACACTGACACCGCGGGGTCGCAGTCTAAATCGCGTCGTCCATCGTGGACGCCGTTCAGACGACGAGACAGGGGCCGTACTCTCGCGGCCCGAAACCCGCCCACGTGGCGTCCACGTGGCACAACAGCAAGCAGACTTAAATGGCGTCCACACAACCTGACGCCTTTCGAAAGGCGTCGAGCAGTGCAGACGTCATTTAGTCTGAACTCTCAAGACCCCTCAGGGTCAAAACCAGGGGATCCGGCCCGAACCCGACCCGAATACTGAACCCGAAACCTCAGTCCTTACAGTCTAAATCCCCGTAAATCACCCTGGAGCCAATAGAGAGTGGTCAAGGGTCGGAGGTAGTGGACGCGGCAGTGGCCGGACTGGGGAGTGGTCGGAGTAGTGGGGGATGAGGGCAGCGAGTAGAGGAGATCGTGGGGAAGACGGAGTTAAGGGGGTGGAAGGAGTGGACAGCCAGGCAACATGCCTTCCATTCTCGTGGTGGAAGGCAGCCCGGTTGGCCTTTGAAGGGGGTGGAAGGCAAGGGGTGGACTTCGAAGGAAGTGGAAGGCAAGGGGTGGCCTTCGAAGGAGGTGGAAGGCAAGGGGGTTGGCCTTCCACGAAAAAGTGGTAAAAAGTGAAAAAGGTGGCCAAAAGGTGGAAGGCAAGGTGGTTGGCCTTCCAAGGGGGTGGAAGGCAAGGGGTGGCCTTCGAAGGGGGTGGAAGGCGGACTGGCTGGCCTTCCACGAAAAGGTGGTAAAAAGTGAGAAAGGTGGCCAAAAGGTGGAAGGTAAGGTGGTTGGCCTTCCAAGGAGGTAGAAGGCAAGGGATGGCCTTCGAAGGGGGTGGAAGGCGGACTGGCTGGCCTTCCACGAAAAGGTGACTAGAGTCGGGATTTGGTTAATGGGCCTAGTTGTTAGTGGGCTGAGATGGCTAAATGAGGGGATTTTGGTGATAAAGGGCTAATGATGGAGGCGGTTTTATGACCAAAAGGGGTGGTCCAAAATCGGTGTCTACACCGAAGTGACCCGCGATCCGCGTGATCACCAGGCACGGTCGGGATCTATTTGTGCTTTTAACGGGGCGACCGGATACGCGACACGTGTCCCGTGTTTTCTCGCGACGCGACCGTTCTGACGGAAAACTCGACATCTTTCCCGTCCATTTATTAAAAGGCCTGACAGGGCCAGAAGACTCGTCCCTTCACAGTCAAAGACGAAGGCATTCGTCACTACGTCCCTATCAGAGACGAGGTCGAAAGCTACTAGCCCTCGGTCGACCGAAGGCAGTTCCTTCTCATAACAAAGCAGAAAGCTTCAGACTATACTCTCGCCATCTCATGAAATTGAGGAAGACAAGAGTGGGGGGCTATGTGATGAGGCAGAATCCGGTTCGGCCCATTAAAATAGGCCCAACATTGAGATCAGTCTAAAAGCAGCAGTAATAGGCCCACTGGCAGCTTTCAGCCCGTTAGCGGCCCAGCAGCCCTCGGCCCAGTAAGCAGTCCAGTGGTCTTTGGCCCGTCCGCGGCCCAGCAACCTTCGGCCCATTAGCGGCCCGATAGCCTTCGGCCCATTAACGGCTCAGCAGCCCTCGGCCCGATAGACTCCAGCCCACTAAGCGGCATCTGGCCCGTCAGCGGCCCTACCCCCTTCGGCCCAGTAGCCGTATCCGGCCCACTCCGGTGGGAGGGTTAGGCACTATGGCGGTTTACCAATAAACCCACAACATAGTCCTATATCGGCTGCCACCGTTAAGCATCCTCTATCATTTGCTATAAATACACGGCTATTTATTACCAAAGGTATGTCTTCGTGACCCCAAGGACTACAGTCCAAAAAGCATTAAAGCTGCTTCTTCCACCTCTTTGACTTCTGAATTGAATCATCTTCAGAAGCTAACTTAACCATCGGAGGGGGTTCCTAAGGGCCAAAGCCCGGGACTCCTACTAACTGGTTTTTTCTTCTTCTCTCCCACCTGCAGGGGATCGGTTCGAATCTTCGCCGACCTCCCCGAGTCGGTCTCGACCACTGACCTCGGGACTTCTCCCTCCGGTCTCGACGCCATCCGTCGGCTGGTCCTAAGGTGCTTCGACTTCGCCCCGCATCGGTTGTTCCCCATCTGGAGGAGCTTCGGCCACGCCTTCTGCAGGCTAGCCGACATCCAACCGAGCGACCCCCGGCTTCGGATCTTCGGCATCGTCTCTGCCCTCGCCACGCTCCAGATCCCCGTCGGGCCTCTTCTCCGATCCGGCTCCGGATCCTAACTTCGGATTCCAGCCTCGGAATCCGGTCGTGATAGCTTCGGCTACATCAGTGCATGCATAGGAAACCAAAACCAAAGGAACCAGTGGTCTCCGAGTTGTCAATTTACCAGAAAAGTTGAGGACTTGATTACGGAAACTAGCTAGCGGGAGCAAAGGCTCCGGATCCTGCGAAAACCCAATTACAGGAAATCAGGTCAGGTGAGGAGAAACATCGCAATCTGTAGATATGGAGTCAGGGTGACCAAGAAAACTGCAGTCTTGGGCAAGTGAGCTCTGTGTTGCAACAGCTATCTTTTCTACTGAAAAGTGCAGAACCAGTTAAAAGAAGAATACCTCATAGAAGGCCATGCTCGAAGATGGAAGGAAAGCTTTAATGGGATTAAGGGGGGCAAGAAGATGATGGGTGATAGTTAGTATAGGAGGAGGGCGCAGAATAATATATAGATAAGGAATATGAGAAGAAGGAAGGTGAGTGAGACAGAGGGGGAAGGGGCGGCTACCCGGCCGCCTTCTAAGTCTGAACCGGCGGAGGACTTGCCGTCGGTCTGCATTAGGGGGCCCAGTGCTGAGAAATTTGAGTAGTTGGGCATACTATTCTGCAGTAAGAACATGTGCAACTTGAGATGTAACTGATGGATTTGCTTAACGGACAATGCAGACTGACTTTGTATGCATCTGGTATTCTGATAATGAGGTGGGTATCCAATCAATATATAGCATTGTTCCTTGCTATGACCAGCAATATGACAGTAAGAGCATCTATCAGCATTAATTCTGTTGCAGAATTCTTTAGAATGACCCTGAATATGGCAATGAGAGCAACGTTCCTTACTTTTGTATTTTCTATCATCAGCATGTCCTTTAAATCTAGTATCTCTGAATTGACTTGTACGAACTATCATGGCAGACATCTCACTAGATGTAGGAGAGTGAAGAAGTCAATGGGATTCTTCCTATAACATGAGAGAATAAGCTTTTACAACTAAAGGAAGAGGATCCATGAGTAAAATCTGGCTTCGAACATGAGAATATGTTTCACTCAATCCCATCAAAAACCGCAGTAGTTGACACCTTTGATTGACAATATAGTCAGACAGGATTGGCTCATATTGAGCTAACTCATCCCATAATCCTTTCAGTGTATTGAAGTACTTAGCTATAGGATCATTATGCTGTTGCAAATTAGCAATAGAAGGTTCTAAACTGAAAATTCGAGGTCCATCAGATGGAGAATATCTTTCTTTAAGGTCATTCCAAAGACTAAAGGCAGAATTCACATACAACACGGATGGAACTAAATCTCTATGGATTGAGTTCAAAAGTCAAGAAAGAACCATACTATTAACACGCTCCTAGGTTCTGTGTAGAGGTTCATCAGCATTAGGTTCCTTGATGGATCCATTAACAAAATCCAATTGGTTCTTAGCAGATAATGCAACAGTCATAGCTCGTTGCCAAAAAATATAGTTTTCACCAGTAAGTAGTGCAGAGACCAAAACTGTACCAGAGTTATTTGAAGAATGCAAGAAATATGGATTTGCAACTCCATCTCCATCAATAACTTCTGCGGCTGCTGAGACGGACGAGGTAGCTTGCACTGGATTCATTTAATCAAACATTGTTGCAGATTACAGTAACAAACAATCTGAACTATGAGATCAGAACAATGAAATCGCAAGAACAAATGACGGAATGACCACTAAGAAGCCCCCCAAAAAAAAGGTCTGAAGTATGAAATCACTGGAACAATTGCTTGGAATCTCAACTATCCAATCAACAAAAATAAACTGGAACAGATGAAATATGGGACCAGCATCTGGCGAATTCCCGCTCTGATACCATGTTGAACTAGAAGAGAAGAACAGAGAACAGAGAGAGGGGAAGAAGAAGATAGAAATGGATGGAGGAAACAGGAATCGACCAACCCTCTTGGTCCTGCTCTCCTTTCATATATATAGTATCAATTTTGTTACATAGAAGATGATGCCATAACAGAATTGCATCATCCACCACTATTAGTTGTTGCACTGATGGGTGTGGCATACAAAAGTCAAAACAGAAATAACAAATAGACCATGCACTGTTCCAACGGTCACAAATAGAAAATAACAGCCAATAGACCACCCTCCGTTGCGGTTGGTGAAGGTTGAAGTCCTTGTGATAGCAATGAGCATCCATTCCTCATGGTAGCATGTCATGTGGTATTCTACTTGAGAATTAATATGGAGCAACACTTGCTATACTACCACCGTCCACATGGATTGCATCATGCTGGTGCTGCAGTGCAGTGAGTGGTGATTTTTTTTTTATTTTCTGTTAAATTGGTCGAGCTAGGAGAAACCTCCAACTCGGCATTCATGGTGCTGCAGTGCAGTGAGTGGTGAATTTTTCTTCTTTGTTTTTTTGTTAAATTGGCCGAGTTAGGAGAAACCTCTAACTCGTCATTCGTAGTGTCCGATCAAAGATCAGACAGCTAAAAAAATTAAAAAAAAGGATCGCGTACTCGTTCGATCCAAGTCGTTGGATCACGCTGAGTGTGAGATCCGATGCTGCACCACACGCAATGCAGCTTGTTGTAGCAAGTATTATTCATTAGCATATATGAAGCATAAAATGTAACGAATGGCTGATCAGAGCCTGAGATCACTGAGATTTATCCCCAGCATCTAGATTTGAATGGTATTCTTATCGTTATCCTAAGGATAGAGAACAAGTTTATGGAGGATTCTGTAGACTTCAACAAAGTGGGAAAGGACAAGCCTGTCAATTGAAAAGAATCTAAATAATTATATTATTGTTGTCATCGTCTTTTTTCCTTTTTCTTGGTTTCATGTAGTTTCAAACTCGGAGGTACATTTGATGAACATAAGACAGGAGTACGATTAATAGGGCCACATTAAAGTGATTCATAGAATGTGTACTTAAACTTACAGTCATTGATTCTCTGTCATGTTATGATCAGTAGTGATTAAATAGATCCAATGAAAGAACTATGGTGATCAGCAGGCACAAAGTTGTTTTTCCTTTCTCCATTTTCCTAATTGCAAGAATGAACATGGGGTGGATATATATATATATATATAGTGCCTCAAGGCTGGACTTGCAGGAAGATAGTTTAAGTGACCAATGGCTTGCATCAAGATGATGAACCCGAAGCAGCAGTTCCGAGGTGTTCAGCTTCCACCAGACATGGTCGACATCAAGAAGGAACTACAGAAGAATGGCACGACCAACACTCCAAAGAAGAAAGCCATGGCTCAAGTGGCATTTTGACAAAGCCCAAGCACAAGAAGAAGCATGCATGAGATTAGCAAGAGGACCAAGCTCACCAATTCGCACATATCGTAGCTCTTCCAAAATCTGAGTGTCCTAGACATTTTAGATACTATGTTTCCCACTAGTTGAAACTGACCGTTTGTTTCTATGTAAAATAGGCTACATGATAAACTTTTCTGAAAAGTATATCCCCATCATTTATATGGTAACCCCGTAAAAACCCTAATCAACTGAAAACACAATTCATTGACTCCATGTTTTCTTGATTTTGACATCCACAGGAGAAGACCGAATGCCATTTTTTAAAGAAGTTGAAAATATTTTCATAAGTACCAAATGAAGAATTTTATTTTCATTTTCCACGTAAATATGTTTTTTTGAAAATCTTTTTCAATCGATTATGTTTGGACCATCGTAGTTTCCATAGCCAACCCCCCCCCCCCCATCTGATAGAACTGCTGGGTTCTTGTGTGTCATGGCAGTTTGATTGCAGAATAGGTTAATCCGGAATTACTTATCCGGAATAACGTATACTAGAATAAGGGGTGTTTAGCTTTGATAATTCTGTGGGACCCACTAGCGGAATAAGAAGGATAAGCAATTCTTAAGTCTAGGGTCGAATTGCTTATTCTCCTTATTCTCCGAATAGACTATTCTGCACCGGTATAAGTCATTCCGCTTGTCAAAGCTAAATTAAGTTTATTCTCTCTTTATTCTTTCTTATTCTTCTCCTATTCTCCAATCAAAGTGGCGTAAAGTACTGAACCTTAGTTTAAATTAGTGAATTCACTTCACCAATGTTTAGTCCATTTGATGACATGTACGCATGTGAGTCCAAGTAAGGTCTGCATCCAGCAATTGCACCAGAAAGAATGGCAACTTCATTGACTTCAATTTTTTCTAAGTTCCGCTGTCATTTTCTTCATAAAGGAGTGTTCTGGTGCTTAAAACTTGGACAGCTTTGGGATTATCCAAGTCTCCCTTTGGCCTATCAACTACTTTAGAAATGATCACACTTGCTTGCACAAATTTAAACTATTGAGTCAAGAATAGCTTTCACAAGTGTATTATTATTCTTCTGGGATATTTGATGCCCATTGAGACGGAATAATGAGAGCTCTCGGCACAGATTTTTTTTTTTTTTTTTTTAAATTCAATGACTGGTGAATCACTTAGTTGAATTGTGTGGGAAAATCGAGGAGGACTAACCCTAGTTGATTATTTGACACCTAATTAAGGCAAAAGGCACAAACTCTGGATCCTTTCATAGGAAAATTGTTGTCAGAATGCTGCATGTCCTACACCCCAAATCCCCTTGGAAAGTGGTCGTCCAGGGAGAACTTCTATTTAGCCCATAATGATCTGTGGCCAAGATGTTCTCCCTATTTTGCATGGTTGCCCGCAGACCACCTAAGGCATGTTTCCACACTGCCTCCCTCGCTCCAGTGCCCAAGGAAGAATAAACGCCTTATCCCCCACTTGGGGGCGACACTGCTGCAAACTTGGTTAGCAGAGAGAAGTGATGCACCATTCAGTTGTGAAATTTTCATATATATTATCTGACTAGTTTCAAATCCGTGTGACAAGGTATTCATGTAAAATTAATTCAAATATATAATAAATTTAATTTAAAAAATATATCATATTGATTTAAATAATTTTGTCTTAATAAAGTTTTAATTTTAAGCAAATAATTAAGTATGCGGACAATTTTACATGAAGAATATTATTCTGAGGGTTCTAATATGAAGGCATTTCGATCACATGCTAAATTATATTAATGCTAATTATGTGAGTTTAGTGGAGAGATCTAAAATAGTGTTGAAAAAGAAAAAGAAAAGCAGTAACATGCAGTAAATAACTAAGTATAAACATAGTTTTGTATGAGAACTACGACAAACTTATAACAGCGTACAAATTAGGTAAAATATTATTCAAGTACAATAAATGACCATGGTACTTCCACGTAATAAGGAATTTAATTGTACCGTTATTCAAAAACAGATCATTCATGAAGGGTACTGTCGATAAAGATTGATTTCGAGTAAAGATACAGGAAATATGCTTCTGACGTTAGAGTTTCGAGTAGTCTTATTTGTTAGCTGGCTTACCGTATATATTATTATACTTAAAAATATTAATATATTATATGTTATAACTATAAATATTATAACTGAAAAATATTCTATGTGACTATAGATATTAAATATTATATTATATGACAATTATTAACATATAAAAATTAACATAATAAATAATAAATACAAATAATATACGACAAAAAAGTATATAACACATGAGTTAAATAAATTTATAAGATAGTTAAATAAAACAGAGTAAGAGAAATATTTAGGAATAATATTATTTTGTATTTAAAATAATTTTAATTTAAAATTTTAATTTATTTATAATATATTTATTATAATATAAATAAATTATATTTTAAAATAATTTAAAATAACATTTTTATTACCAACGAAGTTCCTCAATTTTAAGGGTACCATGACCCTTTGCTCCCCTGAATCCGTCCACAGGAGAGAGAGAGAGAGAGAGAGAGAGTTATGATCATTAATGGATTATTCTGAAATAGGTAGGAAGAGAGAAAGTTATGACATTAATAAGTAGTTTTGAAATGGTGGGAATGAGAGTTATAGTTATGAATGAGTTTTTTGAAATGAGTGGGAGTGAAAGGGAAGAAATAATCATAATGTTTATGGGCATTACTGACTTCTACTAAGAACTATTTAGTAATATTTTTTGGTGGAAAAGAATATGGGAGTGCCACAACAATTGGGTTAAAAATTCTATTTTATTAATATAGTATATATACTTAAAAATATTAATAAGTTATATATTATAACTAAAAATGTTATACTTAAAAAATATTATATGTGCCTATAAATATTAAATATTATATAATATGAAAATTATTAATATATAAAAATTAACATGATAAATAATAAATACAAATAAAAAGTATATAACATATGACTTAAATAAAATTATAAGATAAGTTTAATAAAATAGAGTAAGAAAAATATTTATGAATAATATTAGTCCGCATTTAATACTAATATAATTTTTTATTTTTTATTTATTTTATAATATTTTTATTATAATATAAATAAATTAAATATAATTAATTAAAAATAATATTTTTATTACCATAGAAGTTCCTTAATTTTGGAGGGGTCATGGCCCTCCGCTCTCCTGAGTTCGTCCCTGAGAGAGAATCCATCTTGAGAGAGAGAGAGAGAGAGAGAGAGAGAGATAATTATAACCATTAATGAGTAGTTTTAAAATAAGTGAGGTGAGAGTTATGATCATTAATAAATTGTTTTGAAATAAGTGAGAGTGAGAAAGAAAAGGAATAAACATAATGGTTATGAGTATTAACGACTTCCAAAGAATTGTTTAATAATTTTTTTTAGAGGGAAGACATCTCAGGTTACTTCATTAGCAGGGTTAAAAACTCTACTTTATTAGTATAGTATAGATTCATTATACATATCGATTTAGAAACTTATTTATTAAATGACTTATAAACTAGTTATTGATGGATAATATGTTCATCAATCACCATTTGCATCCCCACCATCAAGGCACCAATGTGTGCAGCCTCATTCTTACCGGGATCCATATTGGTTTGGACAAAGCAAAGGCAGTATGAGTAACAACACTTGCTACACTGATCCGGTGCTGTACTGAAGGTTAGTACAGTGGGTTAAAAAAATATTTTTTAATTTTTTTAGGTGGGCCCCAAGATGTCTTACATATCTGTACATGTCGATCTTAGATCGGATAATCCAAAAAAACTGAAAAATCAAAAATCGTTATTGGGCTTGACCCATTAAAGATATTTTTTACTATTCATTGGGATGCAATTTTTTATTTTTTAAATTTTTTGAGCCATCCAATCAGAGATCAATATGTACGGATGTGTAGAACACCTAAAGGCTCACCTGAAAGAATTTAAAAAAATATTTTTTTACCAATACACTGCACCCCTCAGTGCAATATCAAGTGTTACTCAAAACAGTTTCACAGCCGTCAAAGAACTTAGGGGGGCAGTTCTTCCCTACAGAGCACTGGGGTGGGAACTGAGAACCATACTTGCTATCCTTAGTGGCCTCTCATGTCTCGAGAGTACTGTTTTCCGGCACCTTGCCACCTGGGCAGATCCCCTTCCCAGTGGACTCTTGTCTCATGCATGTGAAAATAAGAATTTTTTACAAAATAAGATTAGATTATTTTTTATATTTTATATAAATGATAAAAATCATATATTTTTTTATTTTTCATCTAAATTTTCACATATATCATTGAGAATGCTAGTGATATGCAAAGAGATCGTTTTATATGTGCAAGAAGACTACTTGGATGTGATCCTTCTGCACATCACTAGCATTATAGATAATATGTATAAAAGTTCAATGCGAGAGCAATAAATTTGTAAATTCTGTTCTAAAAGTAGTTCATACGGACTAATCCTTTATTCTTAAGGTGTCTGTGCACGATGGGCTTGTGCCTTTTTGAATCATAAGTCCGCATAAGGAAGACCTTTCATTCATAACTTATGCATATATCTTATTCTTCATTAATGGTGTGGAGAACATTCTTGGCACTTAAGGCGTGTAAACCCAAGCACTTTAAATATTTTTCACAATAATCACTTTTAGGGTGCGTTTGGCATAATTTTAATTTTTTGGCTTCCAGTTTCAATAAAGAATATGGAGTGAGTGATTATATCTAATTTTGGCTAGTTATAATTCTCAAATCTTTCCTAATAATTATGTTTTCTCCCTTAATCTAGAAACTTTTAATTCGTAACTTTTCATAAAAATAAAAAATAACTAAAAAATTAGGCAAATGACTTTTAAGGCCTATTTTCCTTTAAAATAACAAAAATATTATATAGTTGAGACGCATGCTGGATTTGGGCCATAGAGGCTCGGCATGGTCATCGGTTACCCTGTCAAAACCTTTCTATGGGCTGTAAAAGTGGATTGTCCAATTTCTTGAACTAGTAGGTTTGTTCTTACAAAAACGGTAAGTAGTATTTGACTGAAGTTTGACCCAACTCAAATCACCAATAAGTGAATATTTATGTTTTATGTTATATGAATGAAACCATCTTAATCTAGCACTGGGAAATACCTAACTGCCAACTGCAACAGGCATTTGGTCCATCCTCCAATGGCAATATTATGATGGGAATTGGGATTTGGGATCACATTTCAATTGCAAAGTGCTATGCAAGTGCTGTGGGTCTAAATAGTAATCGATAGCCTAACCATCCGACCGTTCGTTACGGATAGTTTTAAAACCGATATGCGTAACGGATGTTAGATCAAGATATCGTCTACTATGATCAAAAACCTTTCGCCTGGATTAGATGGCCTCCAAGTATGGTTCCTACAGGAGAAGAGCACCATTAAGGGGCCCATGGTGATGATCCAGGAGATCTCGCCTCTGATGCTTAAGTCAAAAATCTCTAACAGCCAAGAGAAAGTAAGGGTAGCTTCGGTTTTGAAAGTGTAGCTTCGTAAGTTGGACCAAGGGTCCTTATATAGTAATTCAAGTCTCCATTAGAGGTCGATCTCGATTGGAAAAGCTTTGTTTTCAGAAGGCCTTCCTATCGAGTCTCGAATGAGAAAGAATCGTATTGAGGAAAGGGTTTGCATATGGATGGATTCCTAGCACGTCCCAGATTGTGATCAAATTAGGCCGAGAAACTTAGAATTTCCTTACTAGAGCAGGACCGTCCTAGAGCGGAGGTCAAGGTCCGTATCGGATCCAGAGGGACCCTATGGAGGCGGACTCAAATCAGTCCCCAGTGGGCTATTGCATTTAGATGTCGAACTATCCTTCTCTCAGACGGGGTCTTTCTTTAGCCGGATCTAGGCCGAGGCTCAAGAACAGGTGTTATTGGTAGGGTCCGACGGATTGGACCCCAGCGGCACTGTGTCAAATAGCGTCTAACTGCTTTACTAGGCTGGCTCATTTGTTTATTAGACCGAGTGAAATTCTCAGCGGATAAGATAGCGGATATACTTTTTATCTTAATGAATACATATGGCATACTAGGATCTGATTATCTGGCCTATCCTTAGCCTATAGGATAGTTAGTGTATAACAGTCTCTGATAGCTTAACGATACTGTCATACATCTTATTATCTGGCCTATCGTTAGCCTATAGACTGCATGTAGTTTCCCTACTAAATACTAATTTCTCCTCCCCCTTCCTTCTATCACACATGTAAGGGAGAATTGTTTATAATCCGTCACCTGAGCCCACACTAGTACGAACACCGTGCCAAGATCAGTTATTGCCGGTATACGATAAGTGGAGAGGTTGACACGTGGGAGAACATTAGTGGGAGAGAATCTGGCACCCACGTGAGAAAGCACAGCATTCCACGTGACAATCTAAAGGACCAGTGCTAGACACTGGACAAGAGAGCAGATTCCGCGTCATCCACTTCAAGACTTGGACCCGACCAAGCCCATTAATTTAATCGAGGCTTGTGATGCAGCTATTCTGCAGGGAACTTTTTTTCTACAATGGCCCATTAACAATATTGCCATGCCAGGAATCTCTGTTCAAATCACGTGATGGCTTGGAATGATCAAAAACAAGATCGTTTGAAGAGACAAGGAGATAGACCGCGTGGATTACATCCCTTGATTGTTTATCCTAGTTAATTATGATGTTTAGGAAGCTTCCTTACACTTCAAAGATTTGATGTTTTTGAAATTTGAAATCACCTAATGTTATAAAGGGAGAGAAATTCTTAAAAAATCACCTATGTTATAAAGTCGGACGTTCTTTCGAAGATATTGATGTTTTATAGAAATTGAATTTGAATGCGGAAAATTCAATGTGTTATATCAATCTAATTAACTTCAATGGGATACTGTGAGAAATGTTGTTAACCTTGCAGATCAACCCTAACATACATTCAAATCATATAATCCTTTATGATGAGGATGAATAAAATAGAAAATTGACCACTGGCACATTTCTATACCCTTACCCTTTCTTATATGATTACTCCTTTGTAGAAGTCTCCCTCTTATCTGAGGCATCTATTCATCTGTGTCCAACTAAATGCAGCTCAAATATAATTTCTTTAGTAATTTTTTGGACTTTAATTGAGTAGATATCAAGTTTCACCGGGGGTGTCGGTGGATCTTCGACAAAGGCGCCAGAGGCCTCCGTTAATTGGGGGCCCTGCATCTGACACAGAGTTGGATGATATGGTTAGACGTGACACGTGGAAGAAACCAATGGGAGAGAATCTGGTTTCCACGTGAGAAAGGGGACCAACCCACGTGACGGGTTGCCACCTTGCACTTTGATGGCGCTTGGACTGAAAAAAATAAAAGGTCCACCCCGTGACTAAAGAGGTCACTGGTTTCGATGTAAAATAAAATAGTGTAATACAAAATTTTTGATATGATGTAAAATAATATACAATAAAATTTTATTCCCTTCTTGACTACCCACTTAGTAGATCTATTCTCTTGTTTTGATTCATAGAGAAGCTTCATTGTAAATCAAGATAAGAAGATTTGAGTATTTTTTTTTTTGTTTTACAAATAACTAAATAAACATCCTCTAATTTTAAATCCATTTACGTATGAAATTTTACATTGAAATAAACAACTCTATAATCAATGACGTGATGATATTCTTTTGGACAGTCACTTCATTGACATAGAAATCGAATTAGAAAGGATCTCTAATTCAGTAATTTTTTAAGTAAAACATTACATTTAAACTATTATTGTCCGATCAAGGTGATAGAATAACTGTACTGCACTGAGAACATTGTAACAACTATTACACGTATGTTTATCCTCGCCCGCAGGACACATTAGCCTCTAATCAGGCCCACAAAGCCACTAGGAAAGTTTTTACTAAGTGGCCCATTAGAATTTAATAGCGACGGCCCCTGGCCTATGGCGATCACATGAGAAAAGGCGTTAAATTATTCAAAGAGATAAGGGAAAGGCCAAGTGGATTATGTCCTTTAATTTTTTTTATAACTAGTCTATGATGACGTCCTGTAGGGTGTGATTTAAACTTAAAAATATCTATTGATGATGCTAATGAATCAAACATAATCCAGATGCATCCAAGAACAAAATTATTTAAAAGCCTATTAAAGTAAAAGAAGCTTCTGGAGTATAAACAGTGCACAGGCTGATTGCGCTATGCTTTCCTTGTCGAAGTTCTCCCTTGATCTCTGTGGTATCCACTGTTAGTAATGGAAGCAAAACATAATCTAAGGAATTGGCAATAATTCATGCAAATTAACTTCATTTTCACATCAAAAACAGCTTATCAACAACGTATGATTACAATTTCGTTCATAATTACAAGTTTACAATTTGCACAATCCTTCTTCCCCAAGCCCAACCCAAGCTTCTTCTACATGGCTCATATGTTTCTTCCTCTTCCCAAAACAACCCAATCTATGTCTTTCTTTTTTCCCTTCCCAAAATAACCCCATGCTCCAAAAGAGCCCTCCAACCCTGTTAGAAGCGTAATCCCCTGAGCCTGGCGTATTGCCCCTCCAAAGTGAAGCCTTCGTTTGTCAGCGTGTCACGTTTTCATAGGCTCCAAGGCGCATAGAACGCCTTCTCTGTTACGCCAAACCTAGCTGGGGTTCCAGCAGCTCACGAACATGGCTCTCCGGACGGCGTCCTCCGCCTGCCTCCGCCGCTCGTCCCCGCTGCCGCTAGCCGGGAGCCTCGCGGCTCCCGCACCGGCCGCCGGCCTCACGAAAGAAGACGGCGGATCGGACGGCGTCGGCGACTCCCCGCCGCGACCACTGTCGCCGCCGAGGAGGCGGCCCTGCGCCACCGCCACCGTCGCCGCCATCCACGCTCTGCCCATGTAGCTCATCTCGCACCTGCTCCCCCGGCGGAACCCTGAGAAAATCCGCGGCGAAATCGAAGGAGAGGAAGAAAGAGTGAAGTCTGAACGCTGTTCGCAAGGTTGGTTTCCCCGATGGAAATAGCGAGAGTGGTGTGGTATTTATAGCGGCCAGGGGCCGGTTTCCGGGAAACCGCTTTCTGGAAAGGGAGGTAGTTTCCGGTATTAGGCACGGCGGGTATGGGGGGAGCATAGGGGACAGTTTCGTCTATGCGCGCAGGGAAAACGACAAATACAGGATGGGCCGCGGCATCTCCCGTACCAGCCAAGCGTGCAACGTGGCGTCTCGCTTATCTGAAAGGTAGTTATCGCCATATTGTTGGACTTCTCGCGAGTTGCGCCGCCTCCGCTGAGCTAACGAGTGCATGCGAGTAGGGATAGGCATTATTATATATTTCGTTTGATTTGGTTTTGTAGAAATTTTAGATAATTCAAAGCTAATCAAATAAAACCTCAAACTAAATTAAATATTTTTTTAATCAAATCAGATTAAATAAAAAAATTCAATTTTATTCGATTCATTTTGGTTTAACTTTCATACTCAATGTTTAGCTTTTAATTAAGCGTTCAACAATTAAATAGCTTATATAATGAGTAGATAATTTGCGAAGGCAAATATTGAATGCACTATTTACTAATTTTAATGGGACATTTTAATGAATATTTAGACAAACATGATATAAATTTATTATAATAATAAAGATTAAATTATTTTAAAATATAAGATCATATAACTCTTTACATTTTAATTTAAAGAAAAAATATGTACACTTTATTCGGCATGGAAGATGATCTTATTAATTTAAATAGAAATGATCATATTATCTCATTATGCATTATGATTTTACCCCAATGTACACAAACACCATTAAAATTTTACACTAAACTTATAATGTTTATGTGATTTGGTTTGTCTAGTTTGTTTTAATTTATGAAGAGTGAAGATCAAACAAAACTAACTGTTGTTATACACTAAATTAATTAAAATATCAATGGATAGCAATGGTAGGGACATTTTTACAAGTATTATTACTTGGTGAAATGATCTATAACAATAAAAATTTATGACAAATAAATTTACAGTCAAATTCTTATGAAAATTATTTTTACAAATATCCCTTTAATAGATGAAATGCTTCAATATGAACCGACCTTCGACAAAGTTATACCGCGTGAAGATATTTTAGAGATGAGAAGTTCGATGAACTGTGGTGTTCTCTTTCGACAAAAAGGAGACCTAGGTGGGCTCATGCGCAGTTTCAGGGGACAGGTGGAGGCCTTATCTCTAAGGTCAGGGCCCCACCCGGTAAGGAGCCGCCACGTTTCTTACGTCTCCTTGGATCTGGAATCCTTAAATGGGCCCACCAGTGGTGTCCTGATAGGATGCGTCAGCAAGCATGATGGATGACCCTTCACTAGCTGCAAGTGTCGCTTTGTTCTGTACATTTTTGGTTGCTTTCAGTAGAAGGTGGATCTTGATCTTGCACTTTAGTTAAACCTCCTTTCTTCAGCTTGGGCAAAGATCCATCAAATCCATGTTACTGTTCTGTACTTTTTATTTTTTCTACTTCTTTAAATGTTCATGGTTGGATATTTATAGTTTATAAGTCGCTAAACAACTTGACAACAAAAAAATAAGGAGAAAAGATATCTTTGTTCTTCTCAATATTCAAAGATCCTGGATGATCACAATAGAAAAGATTAAGAAATTTGAATTACTTGTCTAATAGAGTTAGTTCACCTCTTACCTTCCAATTGAGAGGTTTTATATTTTATTCTTGGTTAGAACTTAAAAACTCTCTTAGAATATTTATTCTATATCCGTAAGATTACTATCTCGGATGATCAGGTAGACCCGATTTTCTTATTTAATTAGGTGAAATTATCGATCAGTTTGAAATTATCTCCAATTCTAGAGGATCTCTTAGACTCTGCTTTTGGGCACCTGTAAATATTTGTATCGATTAAACAAAAAGAAAAAGATCAAAAGATTTATAAATCCATCCAAATCACTAAATAGTAAGTTATAAAATGTTAAATTTAAGTTAGTGCACCCACGGTGAATTTATCCTATCGTTGATTCAACAATTTCTAATAAATGTAGCAAAAAGAAGCATTAATATTAATTAATTCTACGTATGTCGAACCCTTCTTATGCAACTTTGAGCTAGACAGGAGCCGGTAGCACTTAAATAAGGATTTAGAATCTTGCAAATGTTGGGATTTCTCGGTTTCTCCGGATCGCTCACGCAGCGAAAACGAAAAAAAATACAGCGATCCGTTCCCGTTTCGAAATCTAAAATACGATAATCGGATTATCGAAGTTCTCACCGTGTGCGGATTCGAATCCGCAGTCGTTCGGTTCCGTCGGTGTGACACCGCAAGCGCGCAAGCGCCCGGCCTCTAGCGAAGTCCACACGATTCTCCCCGCGACGGATATCCTCGAGTTCCTCGTTCTTCGCAGCCCACGAAACCTCCGCCGGTCACCGCAATGATCGCCGCAACGCGCGGACGATTTCCCGTCAAACGGGATTCGGAGAAGTGGCGGAGCAGATCTAGATCTGCCTGGACGCCAGAGAAAGATAGAAACTGAGGAGGGGCGGCTAAGATTAGCAGCAGCTTGGCCTGCTCAGCCCGTTTACTATATTTTATACTAACCGCGCAGTTTTTCATAAAAATCCCCGGTTTGTATAAAACCTCCTTATTTATCCATCGCCTTGAGAATCTTTTGCGTGTGACCCTCTAGGCCCAAGTACCAGTCCAGTTAATGGTCCAACAAGCCCAGTGACTCCTCACTGACTTTATTAATAAATTAATAACTCTTTATTAATTAATTAATCAATCGAATTGATGTCGCACATCGAATTCGACCGGGCCTCCGATCACGTTGGGTGCCAAGCAACACCGCGTGAACCCCGAAGGTATTTGGGGTTAAGTAACCCACTCTTGGAACCTTTCCGCCGACAGTTACCGCGTGGATATAATCCTTCATTCGTACAATGCTCTCGAGTCAACTCAGGATATGGCGAGCTGTCAAACCCTAACCGGTCGACTCACTTGGATTAGATGCCGCTGATGAATATCGGAAAACTATTTTCCCGATATTATCGTCCGCCCTGACCAGGGACTTTCGCACATCCTTCCTAGAGCATTCTCTCTATAAGTACCGAGAGCGAATGATTCCTTATTGACACACAATTCCCTTCGACGGTATTCCGCTGTACCCAATTCTTGGCGTATTAGAATCCCGTGGCTAGAGATTCGTAAACTAAGGTCAAAACACAGAAGTCCACCGCCAAGGTGTCCTTGGTGTCTCAGGTCCGAGGACCATCCACGCAACTGCGACAATAGAATCAAGGTGGTTGACAGTGAGGTACAATACCATCCAGCGATTCAGTCGGATCAGTTCAGTTAACTCATTCTCCAATGAGCACCTACAGATTCGCCTTAGTGTCTCCACACAAGTGACTTATGATACCAGTCACCCTCATCATATGAGTAGGAGTAATCTATACTAGTCTAACCGGATATCTGATTTTCTTCTCGGATATCTTCCGACTAGGAACAATTAAGAATATGTGTGTTTAAGTGATCAGTCTCATTAGTATGATCTCATCATAATCTGATCACTATAGCACATATTCACGGACTTCATTATGAAACGAGAATTAATGCGATTTACACATAATGAATATTATGCCATTATATTAATAAATGAACGAGATTTACATTATTAGATTGGCTTGTAGGCCACCTAAAACTAACAGCAAATACGTGGTTTATGAAATATTTTTTACGTATATAAGATTTAATAAAGTTATTTATGAAAAGCTTTTAAATTTTGGTTCTTTTCACTAATGTCAATATTGTTTGATAAGCGTTGGAACATAAATTTTAAGGTAAACCATGACCTTGCTGAGCTCCGGTCATAGTTCACTTTATTAAGAAACCTTTTTTTTGTGAGGAATCAACATGTAATCCACCTGAAGTCTGCTGTTTTCACAAATAAGTTAAAATTATAAAAGAATTAATTATTTTCTCCATCTGGAAACAAATGACTCTCTTGGAAATCTGTCCGGATATTTTCACTCCATTAAGTTGTTTGGTTTATTGCAAAATGCTACAGTTCTCTTATTTAGAATAGTTAATTCTGAAATCCATCGGTAAATTCTTTGGATTTTAAAATGAAGAGTACTGTGGTGGATGGCTGTAATAGAAAATTAGAAACCCACAGATCTTGTCTCCAATGGTTTTAAGCTGAAAATGTAAATTAGAAAAAGGCATGCCACATGGTTTAACAGGAGTTCGTAATCTACTAATTAATTATCTGGGACTCCAAACATAATAAAATATTATAAAATAATATGTCACGATCTCTTGAGATATTTTATAGTATGCTAAACAACCCTTAATATCAGAAGGTCACCTAAGTCACGACTCCTAGACGAGTCCTGATAATTTACAATATTTGTTTAAATCAAGAAACAATAAAATAATACCAGTCACTAAAGCAAGATAACAATATTGTTTTAACTTATTTTTTTCGATAAACCTATATAAATGTCTGAATTCACAGTCTTACATCGTTCAAATGACCTATTAGAAATGAGGGGATAAATTTGCAAAGTTGGAACACAGGGTATGTGAAGATTTGTCTCCATGAACATGGGGGGATGCAGGTCAAGTATTGACTGGACTGACTGAGCTGGATGCTGCTTGTGAGACAACATAGTCCTATTATGGGATCCAGCACAGTAAAAGTGCTGGATGTCGAGGAGAATATTAGTTACACAAGGAAAAATGAAATGATGTACTGTTTTAAAATAATTAAGGGATTTTTGCAGATATATTCCTATTACATATCAGATTTATAGATATATTCTTAAAATCAACTTATTTTTTAAGGATTTTTACTTTGTGACCCTATAAACTTATATTATAAACACTTTTGATATTACAAAAAACTTCAGAAGTTTCATAATTTTTGAATATTTATAAAAATACGTCTATAATTAAAAATATTTAAAATAATAAATATGCGAAAAAATATTCCATCCATCTAATTATTCAATTATCCACTAATGTTATTTTAAGTGTCAACTCTCGGGTGGTTCTCGCTGACCTCTGTTTTATGATAGTTACACGTGTACCTTAGCTGACAATACCATTTCATTTTAGGACAGAATGATTAACATGCCCTCATAATTTGCATCAATTTTTCATATATGTAATCCTATATTAATCTAGAGATTCGCACTCCTTGCACACCCGAAAATTAATTATACAGGTATACTAGTCAATTCGATCTTAAATCAAATGGAGGTGACGGTAAGGACTCTGCGGCCATGCGATGCGGTTCGACCGCATGGGGTTCAAACCCTTTAGTGGGTGTTCAAATTTAAAATACCGATAATAATCTTATGAGTAATTTGCGTAATATTTTTATTATTCTTTTAAATTTTTAACATCGTTCGATCGTAAAAAATCAAGTGTGACACATGATCAAACGGATATAGTTGATTTTTATGATTCGACGATAAAAATTAAGTCTTAAAAAATGAAAACAATCATAGGATAATTAAAAATAGTACTGTAGTAGCGAGAAGGAAAAAGTGGGAGAGAAATTGAGATAGAGAATTTCTAAAAAAATCAAGTTCTCTTTTTTCTCCCCTCTCCCATGGTTTTATAAATGAGAATTCTTAATTTAAATTTTGAATTTCAAATAGGGTAATAAATAGGTTATTAAGTTCCCTCTTTATTAGTGGATCTTCTTTTAAGTTCATAAAGACTATTTTGAATTTTGAATTTCGAAATAAATATCTTTCTTTTTAAATTTTAAGATTCCCTCTTCCTCTCTCTCTTAATTTTATGGAAGAGAATTCTTAATTCAAATTTTGAATTTCAAATCTTCTAATAAATGGGCCCTTAATTGCGCGCATTAAACTCTCCCTTGATTAGAGGATTCTACATGAATGTACATTTGAAATTTAAATTTAGAGAGGGATATTTCAAATTTTGAATTGAAGAATAAATGTTATTTTCAAAATTTTGAAATTTTAAAATTTAAATTTAAAAAATACTATTTTTGAAATTTGAATTATGAAATTCTCTCTTAGTTGGCTGTCGTTCCCTTTTTAAAACAAAAAAATACAATCTTGTTCCTTCTAGGATTCAAACCTTGGTCACTTCCTCAAAATCTAAGTAATCCAACTACTATGCCATCTGCTTGTTCATATCCTCTATTCACATAAAATAACAATTAAGTTCATGCGGCAATAAATAAATCATCCAAATGCACATTAAATGATTGTCGAGAAAGTCTTATTTGAAAATGAAATTGTTATCCTTATTCAATCCATAGAATGATGATATTTGAGATTTGAATTTTACAGAATTGATATGTTTGAAAGCATAATTGATTTATCTATCATTTCATGTGATTTTTTTCATTAAATTGATAACAAAGTATGTAAGTTTCATCTGTTATTTATGTAAAATTGTGAACTTATTAGCCGCTGCGCTAGTGACATAGAAAAAGTTATTATGCGAACTACTACAATGCATGCACTATGATCGTACACATTGTTTTCGACTCTATTCTTATATTAAAAAAATAAAATTTATCATAATTTTTTAAATATTAAATTATCTCCCTTAAGATTGTTTTCATCTTCGAGAGATTTTGTTTTCAACGTCTAATTATATTGGATCGTGAAACTCAATCGTAGTCGTTCATCGGATACTCGCAAATCTAATTTTATAAAAAAATAATTAAAAAAACAGAACATTAGTTAGATTGTCATTAAGAGTGCTTCGATCTCTTAGGAATTACTCATCACTAATTTGTTCACATCCCATTGGATGCAATTAATTCGTGTACGATAGAATAGTAAAAATTAAGTTCCGAAAGATAGAAATAATCTTAAGGAGTTAATTGAATATTTAAAAATTTATAGTGATTTTTATTTTTATTTTCACATGGAGATGAAGTGAATTTAAGCCATGTGGTCAAATGGCACCGTGTAAGTGATTCGTATCATAGCACTCCTCTCTTTCTCTCTCACTATATATATGTATAGGATTACAGGTACATAGTAGTTGTTAAGTACGTGTTTTGCCCATGTTAATTTAGAGAAGTATGAATAGTTAACAAATAATCATAATTACAGTACTCATATGTCATCGAATGGGAACATTTTTTAATAAATGCCTTACTTTTAAAAAGAATTTTTAGATTTCAGTACTTTTTATCCATATTTTGAGGAGAGCATTTGGGCTTAGAAGTTATTTATGTGGTGAATTGTATGTAGTGAATTGTTCACCAAGAAAAGTGCACCTTAAAAGTTGATCCCTCTAAAGGGTGGAGCCTCAATCCTTTTCTTTGGTCATTTTTTCTTGGTAAAAACTTGTTATTATCATGCAAAAAAAAGGATACTTACAGGTGAAATTTTGGCCATCAGAGACTCGAAGTAACCAGAATTGGATGTTTTTGCAATCGAGTTTGTGCATATGGGATCACAAAGAAACAAACCATCAAAGGAAAAGGGAATGGAAGGGTTGCTGAACTTGGGTTCCAAGTGACATAATAAAGGATCTAAAAGGTGAATACGAGTCCTTGACATTCCCCTTGAAACTATGAAGGGAGAAGGAGATGATTCTTGGTATGCACGTGATGCGCGTCGACATTAAACACTTACGGTAATTAATTTTAAATTATCGGATTCACAATTGATTTAAAAATAATTAAGCGGTGAGAACCGAGTCTATCCATAAAGAAATAGATTTTAGAATTGAAAATTTTAGATTTTGATTAGAAATCTTAAAAGAAATAGGAATTTGGACTAAGAAGGGATTAAACTTAAAAATCTGCATTAGTTAATCTACCTTAAAGACGAACTAATTAAATTAATTCTAGAAGGGATAGAAGCATGATCACAATTAGAAGAGAGAGAAAGAACCAGATTAAAAAAATGATAATAAGAAGAAGAACACTCTACTATTCCTTTTAAAGTCAAGAATATAGCAAAGTCTAGGGAGAAAAATAAAAATTACAAAGTGATAGTTAACCTCTACAAACCCACTAAATATTTTATGAAAATAATTAAATGAAGACTAGCTAAAATAAACGAAAATAGAGGGCAATAGCAACAAGGCTTTGCAGGCGACAGTAGCATGCGGGGGCATAGTGCGTCGAGGTGGTTGGCGGACTGGGCGTTGTGGGCGCACAAAGCAGCACAACAAAATAGGTAGGCACTGGCGCACTAGGCCACAGCGGCTAGTTGGCTGGACAGGCGAGGCCAACTGCCATGTGGTAGCACGCAAAGCGACGTGCGACACAACGTTACTATGTGGCGGCTGTGGGTGGGATGCCCTCTTTCGGGCACGAGCATTGATGCGCCTATCGTGCGTGCTTTGCGTGGCCAACATGTGGGCGGCATTGGCAGGGCTTCGACGTGTGGCCAAGAGAGAGAGAGAGGAGAGAACATAAAGAGAAGCAGAAGGGTTAGAGAAAGAGGAAGGGAGAGATGGGACCGAGGGAGAGAGAGAAAGAGAGAGCGACAGGGAGAGAGAGAAAAGGGAGATAGAAAGAGAGGGTAAAAGAGACAGAGGGAGAGAGAAACAAGGAGAGAGAAAGTGGAGATCAGAGGAAGAAGAGAGAGAGATAAGGAGAGAGAAAGAGAGAGAGAAATAGAGAGTTCGATGGAGAGAGAGAAGGAGAAGAAGAAGAAGAAGAGAGAGGGGAGAAGAGAGAGAAATAAAGGGGGGAAGAAGAAAGAGGAAGAGGAGGGTGAGAGAAAGAAGGAGAGACAGAATTAAAAGAAAGCAAGGGGTGACGTTGTGGGGGTTTTAAAGGAGAGAGAAGAGAGAAAGAAAAAAGGAAAGAAAGAGAGAAGGAAAGAGAGAAAGAAGAAGGCCGGTGGTTGCCCTTGTGGGTTCTTTGGAGAGAAAGTTAGGACATCTCTATTATAATCACCTAATGACTATTGTGCCCTATGTATTTGTCCTTCTTGCAGAAATAATTAATTGTGCTTGTTGAGATTCAAATCTTGGCCACTCCAGTAACGGCCAAGTAATCCAACGAACTGAGCCATAATTTTTATATTTCCTGTATACACAAATAGTTAAGTTATGTCTTGCAGTGAATAAAATGATGATTGTATAAAATAAAGAATTATTTAATCATTCCCGACTTTCAAAAATTGCTAGAAACTCACAAATGCATCAACACCCAGTTTTTCACATGATGTTTTTAACTTGGAATTCAACAAAATTGGTATTGTTAGAAAGAGCACAAAATTATCTATCATTCTATATAATTTTGCACATAAAATCATGAGTATAATGTACAATTTTAATCATTTAATATTAAAAAATACATAATTATCGCTTCTTCGGTAAAGTTGGGATAAAGTTGAGCCAAAGGAAACAAATTCGAGATAAATTCAACCATGTAGCTAGGGGAAAATTGGTGGAATGTCAACCATGTTCAAGTATATGTAATTACTCTTGAACGAATAAACAAGAAGGCACGTTCAAGTCCGACCTGTAGTGCTAAAAAATATAATTGATGCCATACTAAATAGCATCACTAAACAACAATAGTAATCTCCAACAACAATGAATGACCAGAAAGGAAAGTTAATATCATATTTCATTAGAGTATTAATTTTGTTACTAAAATCAATATTGAAATTAATATTAGAAGAATATTAGGGGAGAATAACATAAAGGAGAAGAGAGAGTTAGACATGAGAAAGAAAGAGAAGAGGAGGTCTTTAGACTCTCAAAGAGTGAACTCCGATATTTTTATAAATAAGCCAATCACATATATTATACTATCTTATACAATTATTTTAATTATAATAGCGTTATGTTCATTATGTATAAATAGTTTTTTATTCAACCGTTTCATAATAAAGTCTATAAATGTGTGAAATAGTTGTCAAATTATGATGAGATAATAATAATGAGATTAACAACTTATAAACACACATTCTTAAGTGTTCCAAGTTGGAGGATATTTGAGAAGGACATTAAATATCTGGTGAGACTAGTACAAGTTACTCTTGCTCATATGATGAGAGTGACTGGTCTCATAGTCATTTGTGTGAAGACACTATGAAGAACTTGTAGGTGTTCATTGGTAAACAAGTTCACTGAATTGATGTGACTTGAATCGCTAGATGATAATTTATCTGACTGCTAGCCAACTTGATTCAAATGTCACAGTTGCATAGTTAGTCCTTGGACTTGAGATACCAAAGACACTTTATCAGTAAACTTTTGGACTTTGACCTTAACAAATAGGTCTTTAATCACGAGGTCCCAATCAGTCAAGTGATTGGGTGTAACACCCAACATCTTAATAGACCCATTATACGACCATTAGTATCCTAGTAGGCCCATTAGTAGGGTTAGCTTTTGAATTTATTGATTATTTTGTACTTTTTTTGGATTTTGCTGAGTTACTTGAAATGTGTCTACTTGGGCGGACGCGACTCAACTGAGTTGAATGGCATCGGGTCAAGTCGACGCAATTTAGAGTTTTCTGAGTACGACCTATGGCCGGTTATCTCTTCTTTGAGTGCATTAAAAGTATGCTTGGGACTCATGTTAGAGGCCTATTTAAGTACTTGTAATGCAGCCCAAGCCCCTCTCTTGATCCCCAAGCCATTAGATAGGCCTAGAGAGATATTCAGAGAGAGAACAGGTGCGATGTGGTATCTCTTCGTGGCATGCAAGGAGAAGGGCGCGAGGACAAGCTCCGTAGTGTGAGAACGATCCAATGAGCGTGGTGGAAGCTTATCGCCTTGCCTGAGGTGGTCTTCTTCGAGTTCTCTTCATGGTTAGAGAGACAAGTGATGACGAATGATCAAAACATAGTACTTTTATGTATAAAAACTCTATTTTCAATCTAGTTTACTATCTATTATGTGTATGTGATGTATGGCTATGTGAATATAATTTCGAGAGCGAATATGTGATGTATAGATCTCTTCTTTTCCTTTCTTTTCTTCTTTTGATTTTCTGAAACGGGGTGAAACGCATACATACTGACTAACGCAATTTACGAATCACGTCAGCCATACACGACGTGATTCACCTTAAGATCTAACTGTTATCATGATTAGTTTCACATTAATCCATATTAAAATCTATGTAATATGAACCCATGATTCTGTGATGATTAACAATGCATGCATAAAGTAATTATTTATATTTAATTTCATACTATGATAATGATATTATTGTAAAAGAATCATGTTACAGTGCTAATTAGTTCTTATTTATTTCTGTAGTGAATTCATGAAACATGATGCATCTATTATAACATGATTAGAACTATGATTGTTCATGCATATTCCTTATTTTTTCTAAATAATTACATTCTAAATTGAATTTTTAGAATTTTGCATGGCTAACTGAATCAGGTCGGACATGGTCGATGCGATTTGAATCGTGTCCCTGTCTATGACACGATTCAGATAGATAATTATCATGAGTAAATTTTGTCAATTATATTTTTAATTGCATGTTTTGCATACCTATTATGCATTATACCATGTCCTGCATTAAACAGAGTATTTCATGCATGCATCTGATTAATTTTAGATGTTAAATGGATGCACCAAGCTAGTGATGTAGATCCTACATACCACGTAGACCAAAGTGCTTTGCATGAAGACCATATCTTGATTCCCTTGGGACCGAAGTGTCATATAGTGAGAGTCATCTCTTGATTTCATCGGGGCCACTTCTAGATTCGTTTATTCACTCAGTTAATGACTAAGGGTAAGTAAGATACCCGAGGCAACGAGTTAAATCTGAGAAGTGTGTTTACATACTAACCCGGTGGGATCTGAGAGCGTCCCTCGACTACGTTGCCGAAGATCTAGTGGGTTTGCCATAATACTAGGTAAAGAAGAAGATGTACCCGATGTCATTGTATAATTGCTTGTCCTATGATAAAGTGAAAGATGTGATATGTGTGATCACTTATAATGTTTAATAATGAAAGATAAGGTTAATTTTGGAAGATAATGCATACTTTTGCATCATGATATATGCTGAGAATTTATATTTAAATCTATGCATAATAAGCCCATGTGAAGTAATAGTCATTGATGTAGCCGAAGCTATCACGACCGGATTCCGAGGCTGGAATCCGAAGTTATGGATCCGGAGCTGGGTCGGATCGGTGCAAGAGGCCCGACGGGGATCCGGAAGGCGATGGAGGCAGAGACAAAGCCGAAGGTCCGAGGCCGAGGGTAGCTCGGTCAGATGTTGGCTTGTCTTCAGAAGGCGGGGCAGAGGCTCCTTCGGTCGGGGATGCAGCCGGCGCACGGCGTCGAGACCGGTGGGAGAAGTCCGAGGTCGGCGGCCGATACCGACTCGGGGAGGTCGGCGACGATTCGAACCGAGCTCCTGCAGGAGGGAAAGAAAAAGAAAACCGGTCAGCAGGAGTCCCGGGGTTCGGCCCTTGGGAACCCCCTCCGACGGTCAAGTTAGCTTCTGAAGAAGATTCGATTCAGAAGACAAAGAGTAGCTTTAATGCTTTTTGGACTATAGTCCTTGAGGGTCTCGGAGGCATAGAATTGCATACCTTTGGCAATAAATAGCGGTGTATTTATAGCAGAGGATAGAGGATGGTTAACGGTGACAGCCGATATAAGACTATGTCCGGGCTTACTGGTAAACCGCCATAGTGCCTAGTCCTCCACCAGAGTGGGCCGGACTCGGCTATCGGGCCGAAGGGGGTTGGGCCGCTGATGGGCCGAAGCCTGCTGGGCCTGGGGCTGCCGGGCTGCTCCCGGGCCATAGGCTGATGGGCCGCTGACGGGCTGAAGCCTGTTGGGCCGGGAGCAACGGTGCCGCTTACGGGCAGAGGGCTGTTGGGCCGCTGATGGGCCGAAGGCTCCCTGAGGGCCTTGTACTGCTGCTGCTGGGCTGAACTGGGTTTGGGCTTGTTTTAATGGGCCGAATCGGATTCTGCCTCATCACATAGCCCCCCACTCTTGTCTTCCTCAGTTCTGAGATGGCGAGAGTATAGCCCGAAGCTGGTTGGGGAATAGCGTAACAGGTGCTTTACCCGAAGCTTTCTGTTCCTCTTCTTGAAAAGAGGGTGCCCTCGGTCGGCCGAGGGTTAAGTAGCTGCTTCGTCTTCATTCAGAATGGCGACGAAGGCCTTTGCCTCTGAGAGCGAAGGGCCGAGCCCTCTGACTCGCGTCAGACTTCATTAAATGGACGGGACGGGCGTCGCTTCGCGAAGAAGCACGGGACACGCGTCACGCATTCGGCCGCTCCATAGAAAACACAAAAAGATCCTGACCGCTCGTGGGTCGCGGATCACTTCGGCCCTCTGCCCGAGGTCCTGCTCGGATAGCCGCCGCTCCCTTCTCCGGAACGCGGATCGGGACACGTGGCGGTCATCCGAGTAGCTAGCCGAAGGGTCGGAGCGCTTTCGGCCGTTGATCGTTCTGGTTCAAGTCCCGGAGTCCATCTGTTATCATTGCCGAAAGACGGTACACGTGGCAGGCATCCGAGAGAAGCGACGAGACGACGGGGACGATCTCGGCCGTCGGCCTCGGCGGGCGGGGTTTCGAACGGAGCCTATAAATAGGAGCCCTTCGCAAAGCACTGTTCGTCTTCTTGCTCCTGTGCCTGCGTTGCTCTGCGATCCCCGGAGTTCTTCCTTCTCTCCGGCGAAAGGCTAGCTCTCTGAAGGCGTCGTCCGAGCCTGTTGGCCATTGCGGGAAGATCTCCATCTCTCGGAGCGCTTGCTGGTGGAGTTGGGTGGCTTGAGAGGCTGTGCTTGATCCAGGGGAGATCTTTTCCATTTTGAGAGTAAGCCTCGATCTCCTTTTTCCATCTTCGCGACCCTATGGTCCGCAGCTCTTCTTCGAGCGAGATTACCCCTTCGGACGAGGAGTATACTCCATCTCATTCCCCCAAGTCTTCTGTGTCATCTCCCCTTGCTCTGGACTCCCTCGCCTCTGCGATGTCCGGAGAGCCCGAGGTCTCCAGGGCCGAGGCCTCCCAGGCCGAGGGGTCCGAGGAGGTTCAAACCCCGGGCCAGGCTTCCACCTCGGGACGTCGTCGTCCTGAGACTGCTTCGGAGGCAGCCTGCGCCCTCTCGGATGAAGCGGTTAGCTACATCGCCTCTTACTTTCAGCTTCCTTCATGGATGATCCCCTATCGGCCTGGTTCCAACACTAGGGCCAATACTCTCCGCCCGGGTACCTTTTCTATCTACGAAGAGAGCTTCCAAGCGGACTTTCGTCTTCCTTTCCCCACCTTCGTCATTAACCTCCTTTGTTTCTACGGGCTGGCCCCGTCCCAATTCTTTCCCAATTCTTGGCGCACAGTTTATGGCTTTTTGGCTGTGCTTGCCCGTATACGGACTGTCCCCTCCATCAATGTCTTCCGCTACCTTTTCAAAATCCAAAGGCAGGGGAGATCCGAATGGTACTGCTTCGTCCCTCGTATCGGCCGAAGCATCTTTTCCGGGAAGCCCTCGTCCATCCATGGCTGGAAGAGGAAATTTATCCTCATTTCTTTGCCGGAGAACGAGAAGAGCGTGTGGCCCTTCCCTACCGAATGGGCGCCGCTGGCCGCGGGCCTTTCCGATCCTCCCGCTCTGACTTCCACCCAGAGCACCCTAGTGGGCCACATCGAGGCCATGGCTCCGTACAACATCTGGGGGCTCCTTAGCAAGGCGGAGTTATTTTTGGATGCCGGGGTGTGGCCGGATCCTCGGTTCGATCCGGAGCGGGCCTTCCCCTACCTCCCTCCCGGGGAGGCTCCGCAGGACAGCGAAGGAAGCGCTGAGACCGCTCCTCCGGCCGAAGCTCCTCCGGCTGACGAGGTTGCTGAAGCTTCGGCCGAGGGTAAGTCGGTTTTGAGTTTGCAGCTGTTGTGTTATTCGTTTCTAACACTTCTTCTCTTGTTCGCAGCGATGTCTGGGATCGAGGGCCTCCTGAGCCGGATTGCCCAACAACGCGGCCGAGGTCAGCCTTCACCCCCGCAGGCGGCAGGCGGGTCTGGACGAGGCACAGTGGCTCCGAGGGCCCGAGCCGGGGCTCCGATGACTGCGGCCTCCTTCGAGCGTCGTGCTGCCGCCGCCGCTCTCGAGAAGGAGCGAAAGACCAAGTCTGCCGCCCGAAGGGGTGGCCGATTGTCGAAGCGGCCCCGGGCGGAGGAGCCCGAAGGGGCAGAGCCCGCCCCGTTGGTTAGGAGAACCGCCGGGGCCCGAAGGGCCGCAAGGCTGGCGTCCCCCGAGGCGCCGAGGGGCGATTCTCCTCCGGCCGCGATGGCGGGGGCAGAGTATGAAGGCGCCGGGTCGCAGGCGCCTTGCGCGCAGGAGCGCGAATTGTGGGTCCCCGAGCCGGGAATCTACAAAGATGAGAGCATGGAGGATTCGCAGACGTGCCTCCGTCTGCTCCGCAGCCTTACTCTCCCTTCGGCCTTCGTAGAGCTGAAGGATCACTCGATCACCGATCTGGCGGCAATCAGCGCCTGATTGGCGGTCCAGGTAAGAAGGTTCTGAGCGTGCTTCAATCTAGCTTTCCTTAGCTTACTTCAATTTTCGCTGATCCTTGTCTGCTTTCGGTCTGCAGGCTGCGGTTACGGGCAGCGTTCTGATTCACCATCAGGAGCTGCTTCGAAACAAGCTTCTGGATGCCGAGAGAGCGTCGGCCTCGGCAGGTTCGGGTGAAGGCCCTTCGGCGGGGCCTAACATCGAGCCTATGATTGACGGGCTCGTAGCCACTAACGCCCGGACGCGGGCGCAGCTGGAGGAGAGGGCAGCAGAAGCCCGCGCTTCTGCCGAGGCCAAGACGAGGGCCGAGCGGGAGAAGGAGAAGGCCGAGCGGGAGCTTGCCGTGGCCTAGGCTGAGAACCGGGCCCTTAAGGCCCAGATCCAGGACAAGGACGCCCGGCGGGCTTCGGAGGACCGTCGCCATGCCGAGGAGATGTCGGTCCTGAAGCAGGAGCTGGAGGAGGCGGTGGACTCGGCCGTGGCCGACTACAAGGCCGGCCCGGACTATGTCGAGGAGATAATCCAGGCCCAGCTTCTAGCGGCCTCCTCGGTTTTCGACATCGGGCTAGCTGCCGCCCAGAGGGTCTGTCCGAACGTGGATTTAACCGGGATTGCCCTGCCAACGGACGAGGAAGGCGCGGAGCTCCTGTCCTGGTGGAAGGGGCTTTTGGCCGAGAGGGCCCCGGCCTCGGTGGAAGGTGACGAGGTCGCTCCGGTCGAGGAGGCCCCTGTCGAAGCCGCCCCGCCTGAGGCCGTGCAGATCGTCGATTCCCCCTCTCCATCTCCTGGTCGAAACCCAGTTGAAGTGGAGGGGGTTGCCGAGGACTGATACGGGGGCTTGCCCCGGTTTTTGTTTTCCTTCTACTGTAAGCCCGCGGCCAGGCGGATGGCCGGTTTTGTACTTCCCCTTTTTGTGAATACAGGAAGCATTTTTGGCTTTACCTTGATATCTCGTGTATGATCAACCGAATCTGGTTTTTCAGAAATCCGAGATCCTGTCGTCTGCTCGCTATAGCTCGCAAGGCCGAGACCCGATGTAGGTTCGGATAGGAAGTTGATAGAATATCGCTAGTATATACGGCCGGGGCCTTCACTAACGTGGTTCATATGATCCGAAGGGACATCCTGCCGCTCCTGACGCGATTTGCGTGGCCGAAGCCACTCCCGGCTTGGTCTCATACAGACTTAGAAATCCATGCCACTTCCGATACGATTCGCATGGCCGAAGCCACTCTCGGTACGGTTTATATGGACTTAGAAATCCATGCCGCTTCCGATACGGTTCGCATGGCCGAAGCCACTCCCGGTACGGTTTATACGGACTTAGAGAATACCATGCCGCTTCCCGATCGGGATTATATGGCCGAAGCCATTCACCGGATCGAGGTACCTGCGGACTTGGAAGAACCATGCCACTTCCCGATCGATACGGGTTATTTGCGGACTTAAATATACCTTGCCGCTTCCCGATCCGGATTATATGGCCGAAGCCATTCGTCGGACCGAAGTACCTGCAGACTTAGAAGAACCATGCCGCTTCCCGATCGGTACGGGTTATTTGCAGACTTAAATATACCTTGCCGCTTCCCGATCCGGATTATATGGCCGAAGCCATTCGTCGGACCGAGGTACCTGCGGACTTGGAAGAACCATGCCGCTTCCCGATCGGTACGGGTTATTTGCGGACTTAAATATACCTTGCCGCTTCCCGATCCAGATTATATGGCCGAAGCCATTCGTCGGATCGAGGTACCTGCGGACTTGGAAGAACCATGCCGCTTCCCGATCGGTACGGGTTATTTGCAGACTTAAAATACCATGCTTCCTGAAGAAGGGACCTTTATTCATACCTTCCGGCCGAAAGTCCGGAAAAAAGTGATTTCGATCGGTACGGGTTATTTGCAGACTTAAAATACCTTGCTTCCTGAAGAAGGGACCTTTATTCATACCTTCCGGCCGAAAGTCCGGAAAAAAGTGATTTACATAAAATAACGCCGAAGGCGCTCTATATTCCAGGTGCGAGGGAGGTTGGCCAAAAAAGGGTTCTCAACCGATAAGTCCCTCGTCTGATCATTCCCCTTATCACCCCCTTGCTTTTCTTAGAAGCATGGCTTCGGCTAAGACGAAATTTCCTCGTCCGAGGGTGGACGCTGCCTTGCTGTTGCAAGAGCTTTCGGTTATACCTCTGTTGAGGCCGTTCTCATTGATATGGTGGCAGTCGGCCCTCTCTGATGAGGCGATCTATTTCTTCCCGAAGGCGCCGGCATTCGTCTGTTGTGTGGCCGATCTCCCGGTGATACTCACAGTATTTGCCGGGGTCTCTTCGGCGAGGATCAGTTTTGAGGCGCTGTGGCCGTCGGAGCATACCCCCTACTTCCATAAGCATTTTGGAAGGGGGAGCAGGTAACGGTCGGTATCGCGGTTGCGGATCCCGCCGCTTGTTTCGATCCCGCTCTACCCTGCGATATCGCCTTCGGGAGGGTTCTGGATCTTCTGGCAGAAGACGAACCGCTGGAAGGACAGGTGATGCCGAGGGCTCGCTGCTCATTGGAACGGCCTCCTCGGGAAAGACTTGCAAAGATGTTGGCCGAGACCTCTCATCTTGAACAGGGCTGAAGAGAGGAAGTGGTGCCTGGTGGGGGAGCTGGCTCAGTACCCCTATGCATCGGGCCATGGCAGATACCACGTCTGGCAAGAGCGCCAGAGAAGTAACGGTGGCAGCCAGTGTCACCATCTGCTGCTGGAGCACTCCTATCTGGTCGTCTCCTGTGGCGGGAGATTCCTGTACGAATGGCAGAGTCGTGCGCGGAGGAGCAAACGGGGCGCCTTCGGAGGGCAATGGCGGTGCTGAGGCTTCCCGTGTTTCTGCTTCGCTCTGTCCGGAACGTCGGGTGACAGGTTGTTGAGACATGACTTGTTTGTTTATTTCCCACAGACGGCGCCACGTGATGTAGCCGAAGCTATCACGACCGGATTCCGAGGCTGGAATCCGAAGTTATGGATCCGGAGCTGGGTCGGATCGGTGCAAGAGGCCCGACGGGGATCCGGAAGGCGATGGAGGCAGAGACGAAGCCGAAGGTCCGAGGCCGAGGGTAGCTCGGTCAGATGTTGGCTTGTCTTCGGAAGGCGGGGCCGAGGCTCCTCTGGACGAAGCAGCTTTGTTGAAGTTGCCCGCGTCTCTGCCTCGTCTTGTCCGGATCGTCGGGTTACTGGACGATGAGACATGACTTCTTGCTAGTTTCCCACAGACGGCGCCACGTGATGTAGCCGAAGCTATCACGACCGGATTCCGAGGCTGGAATCCGAAGTTATGGATCCGGAGCTGGGTCGGATCGGTGCAAGAGGCCCGACGGGGATCCGGAAGGCGATGGAGGCAGAGACGAAGCCGAAGGTCCGAGGCCGAGGGTAGGTCGGTCAGATGTTGGCTTGTCTTCGGAAGGCGGGGCCGAGGCTCCTTCGGTCGGGGATGCAGCCGGCGCACGGCGTCGAGACCGGTGGGAGAAGTCCGAGGTCGGCGGCCGATACCGACTCGGGGAGGTCGGCGACGATTCGAACCGAGCTCCTGCAGGAGGGAAAGAAGAAGAAAACCGGTCAGCAGGAGTCCCGGGGTTCGGCCCTTGGGAACCCCCTCCGACGGTCAAGTTAGCTTCTGAAGAAGATTCGATTCAGAAGACAAAGAGTAGCTTTAATGCTTTTTGGACTATAGTCCTTGAGGGTCTCGGAGGCATAGAATTGCATACCTTTGGCAATAAATAGCGGTGTATTTATAGCAGAGGATAGAGGATGGTTAACGGTGACAGCCGATATAGGACTATGTCCGGGCTTACTGGTAAACCGCCATAGTGCCTAGTCCTCCACCGGAGTGGGCCGGACTCGGCTATCGGGCCGAAGGGGGTTGGGCCGCTGATGGGCCGAAGCCTGCTGGGTCTGGGGCTGCCGGGTTGCTCCCGGGCCGTAGGCTGATGGGCCGCTGACGGGCTGAAGCCTATTGGGCCGGGAGTAACGGTGCCGCTTACGGGCCGAGGGCTGTTGGGCCGCTGATGGGCCGAAGGCTCCCTGAGGGCTTTGTACTGCTGCTGCTGGGCTGAACTGGGTTTGGGCTTGTTTTAATGGGCCGAATCGGATTCTGCCTCATCAGTCATGGTAGTTGTTCCATGTGTATATTCTGTGATAATGCATGATTAAATGTACATATTTAGTTGTTGTTATTAAGTCATATTTCAAAAGTTAATATGCTGCTATGTTTATGTTTAAGATAGTAAACTATGTATAGTTAATACACATTATTCATGTTATCATGTTGTAATGTTAATGAAACATACAATGATTGAAGAACTAGTATTATATGCTAACCTAGATGTTCATGATTAGATAGATGTATGAAATGTTCTTTTATGTATATTGTATGCAAAACCTATGTCTTTGTGGATTCTAAGCTTGCTGAGTTCTATATGACTCGTCCTTTCTCACTAATATTTTTCATAGGATCGTGAGACTGAGATTGACCTAGAGGAGTGTGAGACTTAATCTTTAGTTATCGAAACTAGATTTAGTAGGTGCTTATTTATGATTTTCAGTTTAATAGGTTAACAAGAGAAATATATGTTAGTTTCATTTAAGCCATGAGATGTACTTTTCAAACTTATAGAAATCTTGGATGATGTACTAGTTGTTTATTCAGTGATACTAGTTTAGAGATTTAGTTTGTTGTGGCTATGTTGATTGTATTTATTATCTTATCTCATGCTTATACTCTTTACTGCCGATGTAAGATGTGTGGGTTATTCCCATTGTGGCAATCCCGAACTGATGGTTCGTTGTAAATTAGCATGACAAACCAGGCCAACGGGGAAGGAACGTTACAGTCTTAGTATCAAAGCAAAGGCAATTTTGTGTATCGAGTATGATCAACCTAAGCAACTAAACCAAGATCATATGGTTAGATATTATTAGATTGAAGTTAAGATTTGTAGCATAGGCCTGATAAGTGTTCATTTATTACAAGTAATGTCAAGCAGGCGTGGTTGTCCGGCAAGACAGCGTGCACCCGAGTAGAGAGACGTTGGGGAGGATGGTGATCGTCCCATTCCACCTCCACCGCTGGATGTTGGAGCATTCATATAGATGTTCTAGGGCCTAGTACAGACAATCCAGCAGTAGTAGCAGCAGGAGTAGAGGCAGGAGGTGCATGTGGAGTCAGAGATCTGTCAGGGGTTGACGGTGATGGAGAGGCTCAAGAGGATGGATCCTTCTTCTTTTAAGGGGGAGAGTGATCTAACGGTGGCAGAGAACTAGATTCGGGAGATAGAGAGGATCTTTCGGACGATTAGATGTCCGTAGGATGTGAAGGTGAGTTTGGCGAGTTACATGCTTCAGGAGAGGGCAAATGTTTGGTGGACTTCTATGCTGAGGACGAAGTTCACTGGAGTTGAGTTGGAGATTTCGTGGGAAGAGTTCTTAACTACCTTCAGGGGGAAGTTCTTTCCTCCGCACTTTCAGGATAGGATGGTGCAAGAGTTCTTATGTTTGACTTAGGGACAAATGGGTGTGCTTGAGTATGAAGCGAAGTTTTTAGAGTTGTCAAAGTTTGCGCCTCACATGTGCATGGATGGCCACTGAAAGATGTAGAAATTTTTGATGGGTTTAAAGGCGATCTTGAGGATGAAGTTGGTAGCGCACAACTTTACCACTATAGAGGAGGTTGTCGAGGCAGCGTGTAGGTAGGAGGCCGAGCACGATATTTTTATTGAAGAGCGCAAGGTTGCAGCTAGAGAGCAAGGTTCGTCATTGACTTTTAAGAAGAAGTGAAAGTAGCCAGAGTTTTAGAGAGCACCTCAGCAGGCCCCAGTTAAGGCCCCGGTGCCACCAACAGCTAGACCAGTATTACCAGCAACGAGCGCAACACTGACTCGCACTGTTTGCAAGCAATGTAGGTGGCCCTATGAAGGTTCGAAGTGCTTATGGGCGGCAGGCAAGTGCTTGGTTGTGGCGAGCCTAGCCGCATGATCAGAGATTGCCCAAAGATGAAGGACCAGCCAGCGAGGCAGTAAGTCCCTGTTCATATTTTTGCACTAACTCGAGAGGACATGGAGGCAGTAGAGAACATCACATAAGGTACTATGCTGATCGATGGAGTGTAGGCTAGAATTTTGTATGATACTGGTGCTACCCATTCATTTGTTGCTTCAAGATTTACTTGGATTCTTGTAAAGAAGATGGATGTAGTTAAGGTTCCGACTTCTATGGCTATTTTCACTCTGGGAGGGATAGTTCAGTTAGATAGGTGCATTGTTTTTCTCTGTATGGAGATTCAGGATTGGAGACTGTCTACTTAGTTATTTGTTCTGGAGATAGAGAATTTTGATGTCATCCTGGCGATGGACTGGTTGGAGCTGCATTATGCGTTATTGGATTGCCATGGCAGGAAGATTATTGTTTGTATTCCAGGTGATGAGGGGTTCTTTAAGCTCCCTAAGTCTGATAGGCATATTGTTTCTACCATGAAGGCTCAGAAGTGGATGAATAAAGGTTGTAGTGCTTATCTTGTTAGTGTGATTTCTATTGTTGAGGGGATCCAGTCTTCTAGTGTTGCTAATGTTGAGGTTGTCAGAGAATTTATTGACGTGTTTTTAGAGGATTTGCCTGGTTTGCCATCTGTTCGGGAGATTAATTTTACTATTGATCTTCTCCTTAGTATGGTGCCAATTTTCAAGCCTCCTTACCATATCACATTAGTGGAGCTTGCAGAGTTGATGAAGCAGTTACATGAGTTGTTGGACAATGGGTTCATTCGTCCTAGTGTGTCCCCGTGGAGAGATCATATATTGTTTGTTAGGAAAGAGGATGGTTCGATGAGGCTGTACTTGAATCAGGTGATCATCAAGAATTGATATCCCTTGGCGAAGATTGATGATTTGTTCGATCAATTATGTAACGACCCGCTACTCTATAATCGGAGATCCGATTATTAAATGGGTATCGAATCATTAAAATTAAGAGTCAAATCAGGATCTCAAATAAATATGAGAAATAAATGATAAACTAAGCAGAACATTCCACACAACATCGAACTGTAAAGTAAAAGTGCAGGAAATAAAATTATTACAGTACGACTCGATTCAGTAAATAAATACATAGTCCATAACTGAAAAGAAATAACAGTACGTACATACCAAAAATAAAAGTACAGTGTGTGCGGATCCTACAGTGCTATAGTGCGAATCCTACAGTGCGTGCGGATAAACCGCACGCACTATTTCGACTCTTTCCCTATGTTTTAAAAAAAGATAATTTTTTAAATATTTAACTTTCCTCCCAAAATAAATTTCATCTCTTTTAGCTTAAGTTTTACTATTGGATCATGAAGTTTTCAATGTAAGCCGTCCGATTTTGTATTCGTAAATTGATGATGAATATTATAATCCCAATGAGTGAGAACAACCTTAGGAGTTAATCTAAAAAAAAATTTAACTATTTTTTCATGACTTTTGAAAATCGAGAGTTATATGTGTCTGATGACGACGACTAAGATCTAGTTACAAAATCGAACCACGATTGGAAGGTCAAATAAAGTCTCAAGAGATGGAAACAACCTTAAGGAAGGTTATTGAATATTTAAAAATTTATAAAAAAATTATTTTTTTAAACATGGGGATGAGACTCAAAACAGTATCTATAGATCTATAGCGGTTCGCATTCTAGTATTTCTCTTTCTCTCTCTCTATATATATAGTGACTATTCAAGGTATTACACTATATTACAATTGAGTCCATCTTTTTCTTTGACTTATGCTTATTTTATTCCGTGAATTAGGTACTTCTATTTATTGTTACTGTTCAAGGACTATTATACTACATTTATTTCCTTTCTTTATCTTTAAATTCAGTCTTTCATTTTTCCTACATGACTAATTTAGTTTCCTATATATTATTTGGGACATGCTCGTGTTCCATGGTTCTACCTAAAAGTAACCCAATAGAGGTCAAGAGTGCGAATTCACCAGGACCGTGGGTCCGCACATATGTTAGTTCTGTATATATATTAATTTACTGCATAACGAAAAGATATTGGATTAACATAAACACGATGCATTTTTAAAAAGAAGGTACTGCTCAGCTAAATTTTAATTTTGGTCTCAATTTGATATGGATATATAGTCTACATCGAGTCTGATATCTGATAACGAGAGGAAGGGTAGGAACTTACAGAAAGAACTATCGACATATAAAATATTTCGTAGAATCTATTTGGATTGCATTTTGACAAATTTGTTGTTCATTGCCACAAACTACAGTTTATCTTCAATGGTAAAAGTTTTAGTTTGTAATCTATGGATCATCTCGTTACAAGAAAGATAAATTTTGTCAGTTAGTATATGTTGACATATGTCTCATTTGTCCACGGCTGATATTTGTAGACATACGTTCCTTATATCAATAATTGTTCTTTAACTGTTGACAAATATTTGTCAACAGGACTTTTAATCACGGCCTTGTCAACTGTCTTCTAACCCTTGACATAACTTTTAATTTATGACTTTTTGATATTTGTCAACGGCCCCTAGTCACTTAAATCTTATATTCCTTGTAGTGTCTCATGAATTAGAATTTAAGACGAGCGTGTAGGCCAAAGTATTTGGAATCCTGTTTGATGTGATCAACAAAATTTTTGATAGTTCAACCTTTTATGGGTATCAAGCAAGTTACTTATCTTGATTTAATGAGATTATTTTTGTTTTCTTTTCTTTTTCCAACTGACGCCAATGAGAATCTTTGATAATAGAAACGGTCACTGATGTAGACTGGATCTATCACGACCGGACTCCGAGGCCGGAATCCGGAGAAATGGATCCGAAGCCGGTTCGGATCGGTGTTGCTGAGGCCCGATGGGGATCCGGAAGGCCGAGGAAGCGGAGGCGGAGACGAGGGTCCGAAGGCCGAAGGGTGCCTCGGTCGGTGCGGACTCGTCCTCCGGGAAGTCGGGGTCGAGGCTCCTTCGGCGGGCGAAGGGGCGGCGCGGATGAAGCTCTTCCCGGCTATACGGCCGACAGGCGATGAAGCTGAAGCCGACGGTCCGAAGCCGGAAGGGTCTCGGACTCGGCTTGCTCTTGGATAGTGAGCTCAAGAGCCCTTTTTTGCCGGACGAAGGGACAGCGCGGGGCCGAGCCTCCCGTTGCGGGGCAGCCGTCGGACGGCGTCGAGACCAAGGAGGGGAATCCGAGGTCGGCGGCCGAGACCGACTCGGGAAGGTCGGCGATGATTCGAACCGAGCTCCTGCAGGAGGGAAAGAAGAAGAAACCAGTCAGCAGGAGTCCCGGGCTCTGGCCCTTAGGAACCCCCTTCGACGGTCAAGTTAGCTTCTGAAGATGATTCGATTCAGAAAGCAAGAAGTAGCTTTAATGCTATTTGGACCGTAGTCCTTAAGGGTCTCGGAGGCAAAGAGTTGCATACCTTTGGCAATAAATAGCGGTGTATTTATAGCAGAGGATAGAGGTTGGTTAACGGTGGTAGCCGATATAGGACTATGTTTGGGCTTACAGGTAAACCGCCATAGTGTTGGATCCGCCACTGGAGTGGGCCGGACTCGGCTATCGGGCCGAAGGGGGTTGGGCCGCTGAGGGGCCGAAGCCTGCTGGGCCTTGGGCTGCCGTGCTGTTCCCGGGCCGAAGGCTGATGGGCCGCTGACGGGCTGAAGCTTGTTGGGCCGGGAGCGACGGTGCCGCTTACTGGGCCGAGGGCTGCTGGGCCGCCGATGGGCTGGAGGCCGCCGGAGGGCCTGGTACTACTGCTGTTGGGCTGAATGGGGTTTGGGCCTGCTCTAATGGGCCGAATCGGATTCTGCCTCATCACATAGCCCCCCACTCTTGTCTTCCTCAGTTCTGAGATGGCGAGAGTATAGCCCGAAGCTGTGGAAAGGGCATCGTAACAGGTGCCTTACCCGAAGCTCTGCTCCCTTCTTTACTGGGAAGAGGGGGCCCTCGGTCGGCCGAGGGCTATACGGTTGCTTCGTCCCCGCTCGGAGTGGCGACGAAGGCTCAGAGCTAAGAAGCCGAAGGGCCGAGCCCTCTGACTTGTGTCAGGCTCCATTAAAGGGATGGGATGGCGCGTCGCCTCGCGAGGAAGCACGGGACACGCGTCGCGCATCCGGCCGCTCCGTCGAAAACACAAAAGGATCCTGACCGCTCACGGGTCGCGGATCGCCTCGGCTCTCTGCCCGAGGCCTCACTCGGATTGCCGCCTCTTTCATCTTCAGCGCGCGGATCGGGACACGTGGCGCGTATCGGGCGGTCAGCCGAAGGGCCGGAGCGCCCTCGGCCGTTGATTGCTTCGCTGCAAGTCCCGGAGCCGGTCCGTCATCATTGCCGAAGGACGACGCACGTGGCGTGCATCTGAGAGGGGCGAGGGGACGAGCGGGACGATCTCGGCCGTTGGCTTCGGCGGGAGGCGCTCCGAGCGAGCTCTATAAATACAAGCCCTCAGCAGGGCACTGTTCTTCTTCCTGCTGCCGCGCCTACGTTTCCTCTACAACCTTCCAAGCTTTTCTTCCTTCTCCTGCGGAAAGCTAGCTTCCTGAAGGCTTCGTCCGAGCTCGCCGGCCACCGTGGGAAGGTCTCCATTCCTTGGAGCGCATCGCTGGTGGTGCTGGGAGGTTAGAGGAGCCGCACTCGGCTTAGGAGAGACCTTCTTCCCCCTTTCTGCGAGTAAGCCCCAGCTTTCCTCCTTCCCTTCGTGGCCTTATGGTCCGGGATTCTTCTAGTGAGATTACTCCTTCGGACGAGGAGTATACTCCTTCCCGCTCCCTGCGATCTCTCTTGTCGGATCCCCTCACCTCAGACTCCTCCGCCCCAGCAATGTCCGACGAACCCGAGGTCTCCGGGACTGAGGGGTCCGAGGCTTCCGGAGCCGAGGTTTCCGGGGCCGAGACCTCCGGGGCCGAGTATGCCGAAGAGGCCCGGAGCCCAGGCCAGGCTTCTACTTCGGGACGCCGTCGTCCGGACATGGCTTCGGAAGCATCCTGCGCCCTTTCGGACGCAGAGGTTACGCGTCTGGTCTCCTACTTCCAGCTCCCTTCCTGGACGACGGTCATTCGGCCTGACTCCGCCACCCGGGCTAACACTTTCCGCCCGGGTTCCTTCTCCATTTACGTTGATAGCTTCGAGGCGGGTTTCCGTCTTCCACTCCCCACCTTCGTCATCAACCTTCTCAGTTTCTACGGGCTGGCTCCGTCTCAGCTCTTTCCCAACTCCTGGCGCACCGTATACGGTTTCTTGAGCGTTTTCGCTCAAGTGAAGATCCGCCCTTCCATCAATGTCTTCCGCTGCCTCTTCAAAATTCAGACGCAGGGGAAGTCTGAGTGGTATTGCTTCGTCCCTCGGGTTGGGCGAAGCGTATTCTCCGGGAAGCCTTCGTCCATCCACGGCTGGAAGAGGAAGTTCGTCTTCGTCTCCCTGCCGGATAAGGAGAAGGGTTTGTGGCCCTTCCCTACTGAATGGGCGCCGCTGGCTGCGGGCCTCTCGGATCCTCCTACCCTTACCCCGGTCCAGAGCATCCTCGTGGGTCGCATCCAGATGATGGCCCCGTACAGTGTCTGGGGGCTTCTCAGCGCGTCGGAGCGTCTGGTGACCGCCGGGGTATGGCCGGATCCGAGGTCCGATCCGGTGCGGGCCTTCCCTTATCTTCCTCCCGGGGAGACTCCGCGGGGCCGCGGAGGAAGGGCCGCCGCTCCTCTGGCCGAAGCTCTTCCGGCTGAGGACGCTGATGAAGTTTCGGCCGAGGGTAAGTCGGCTCTGAGTTTGCACTTGTTCTCTGTTTTGTTTCTGACGGGTCTATCTTGCCTGCAGCGATGGCCAATCTAGACTCCCTCTTCGACCGGATATCCGACCGGCGCGCTCCGGGCCGAGCGCTGACCCCGCAGGCGGCAGGCAGGACCGGCCGAGGCGCCGGGGCCCCGAGGACCCGAGGCGGGGTCCCAAGGACTGCGGCTTCTTCTGAGGGCCGTGCCGCTGCTGCCGCTCTCGAGAGGGAGCGAAAGTCGAAATTCGCCGCTCGAAGGGGCGGCCGAGCGTCGAAGCGCCCCCGGTCGGAAGAGGCCGTGGATGCGGAGGAGACTCCGCTGATCAGGAGGAGTGCCGAGGCCCGAAGGGCCGCGAGGCTGGCATCTCCAGAGGCGCCGAGGGGCGATTCTCCTTCGGCTGTAGCGGCCGGGGTCGGCGACGAAGGCGCCGGGTCGCAGGCTCCACGGGTGCAGCGCAAGTGGTGGCGCCCCGAACCGGGGATCTATGAGGACGAGAGTATGGAAGACTCGCAGACGTGCCTCCGTCTGCTTCGCAGTCTCACTCTCCCTTCGGCCTTTGAAGGGTGTAGACACGCTAATTTTGACGTCATTTCGAGTAAATTTCATATCATATAATAATGCCTCAGAATGGTCTGATAATTAATCATTAATTAATTTTTATTAATCTTTTTAAGTGTCGGGTTTAACAGATGTGTTTAAGTTAATCAATTAAATTGATTTTAGCTCAAATTTGAGTTAAAATATGAAGAATTCTAAAAGACGTCGACCCACGTGGACGCCATTTATAATTTATTCCTGTTTTAACGATTAAATTTGAATTTTAATTAATTGATTTATTAACTAAAAGGCGTCTGGTAATGTCGACGCGTTTTTAGGTTTCCTAAGTGATTTCTACTTCTCCTCCGGATATTTATCCTTATCTTAATTAGTCTAAAAGACGTCTACACAGGTAGACGCGTTTTACCTAATAAAGATAAAGATAAGTTTTCCCGGATGTTTATCCTTATCTTAATTAATCTGAAAGGCGTCAGATAAGGTGGACGCGTTTTAGATAATTATAGATAAAGATGAATTAATCAGTAATTATCTGTCGGTTAAGATGGATAAATTCGGAGTTTTCAAATGTTAATCTCGAACGCGAGAAATGCCTATAAATACCCTGCATGTTGAAAAGTTAAAAAAAAGAGAACATAATTAAGTTGAGTTGAGCCATAGCATTATAGCGATTTGAAGATCGAAGCAACAACGTCGTAACGCCGGAGCGCTGCCATTTCTAGAAGACGGCATCCTTTCAAGATCTTCATCCTTTCAAAGCTTCAACCAATTGGGCATAAGTTTTTCATTACTGCATTCATTTCATTAGTTTTATTTCTTTCATATTCACTTCATGCAAACACACACCACATCATAATCTTTCAAAAACCTACTTGATTTAAGGGGTTTCAAAGCCATTAAAAAAGTGAGTTTGCTGTTTTAAATATGCTTAAAACCATGATTAGTTCAGATACTACTTCTACTTAAATTCTCATCATAGTTCTTCATTTTGTCTCTGTCTCTGCTGCACTTAACAACAACAACAAGAGATTCAAAAGGGGGAAATCAAGCATAACTTCTGGACGATCCTCAACCTCAAATTCCACAGCAAGAACAAAGAAGCAAAGAAAGGGCTCTCTTTCTTCAGCCGGCTGAGGAAGGGGAACCAAGGACTCAATCTTCCGCATTTTGAAAGGTAGGCGATCATACTCTTCTTTTGAAACTTTTAAGTTAAAAGTTTCTGGCGATCACTGCACTTTAGTTGCTGTTTTTAATAGGTTAGTTTACACCTAAACAACATAGATATTTCATGTTAATCACACGGTCATTCTAAGCACCTACAGCTTTTTTGGCGATCACGGTGGGACTTGGTCTCGCCATCTTTTAGTTTCCTTTTGTTCTTGCTATCATCATATCGGGCACCCACGGTGCACCATTTGTGTCTTTCGACACGTCCTCACCAATTGGTGAGTGTTAGTTTAATTAATTTCCCTCGTGCACCACGTGCACACCCCAGTGGCAAGATCTTGCCTCCCCTTTGATTAGTTCAAAAAGCTGTTTTTTGTGATGAAATACTGTGTGATTGCGTGATTTCTTAGTTGTTTAGATAGTAAATCATCCTGTTTAAAATCTGAAACTAAAAAAATCTTTGCATGAGTCGATTGTTTACTGCATTTTACCCTGTTTAAGGAGGATTCGACCCAGAAAATCCTTCTGGAAATCTGTTTCTGCGAACTAAAAAGCGTCCAGGAACAGCGACGCGTTTCAAAACCGCGTCGTCACTCCTAGACGCCTTTTAGCCTCCAGGCTTTCTCTGCTGTTTGCATCTCTTTCTGCGAAATAATTAAGTTCTGTGTTGAATAGCGTCGACCATAATCGACGCTATTCAGACAGTTTTTAGTTATTTTCCAGGCTTTCTCTGCTGTTTGCATCTGTTCTCTGCGAAAGAATTAAGTTCTGTTTTGAATAGCGTCGACTATAATAGACGCAATTCAGACAGTTTCTTGATTTTTTTTTTCAGTTTCCAGATTTCTGTGGTTGAGTGCTAGCTACCCATTACTTTATTAAGCATTAGAGGCCATCCAGGTCGCAGGACATACGCATTGAGGCTAAAACCCTCCTTTTCTTAGGAACACATTTCTCGACGTCAGCAACTCTCTCTGATTGGGTTGGTCCCTTGATCAGACTAGAGAAGTTGACGTTGAGACCTCCATAAGTCCCCAAAATCAAGGTATTCCTCCTTGATCATCGGGCTGGTTGTACCAATTGAAGTCCCGGCTAGATTCCGAAAGCGTTGTGAGAGAGAACCCTAGAGAATAACGGTGGAAACTGAACTGAAACTAGGATCCTTCCCTGAGCGAAATTGTGGTTTAATCCAATTCAAATAATTCAACAAGGAATCCTAAAATCACGTTAAGCATCCACTTGTTTGATTAATCTCTGCACAACTTGTCTGATTAAGTCTTTGAAAAGGGAATCTAATATTATGTTGCTGCGATCAGGCAGAAATTTGAGTATGGCCCAAGATGCCATTATCAACTACGAGGGAGATGCTAATGCCCCTCGCAATTCAGATTTCAACTACGAGAACGGGAGAGATGCTGATGCCTCTCGTAATTCTGTCCCTATTCCAGTTCGACATGACGGGAATGTCCGAACTCCTCTGTTTCATCCGCACGATCAATATCATGATCTTCCTCCGCATGAATATGCGATTCCTAATCCTGACCTTGAGGGGGACATGAATCAGAATGATCCCTTACCCTCCGATCCTATAGATCTCGTCAACGCTCTGGGAGTTCTTGCCTCCCGACTGGACCCTCAACAGTTCGAGGCCATCCAGTCTATTTTGAAGGGGAAGGCACCCATGCAGCCTGCTGAGCCGAACCCTATGGCTCCCCCTGTTGTTATTCAACAACCTCCTCCTCCTTATATCCATCAGGCCATGGAAGGCCTTCATCTTACTTCTCGGCCCACTGGGCCGCAACTTTCATCATCCAGACAACCGGCTAGACCGCAAACGCCTACTTATCAAAATGCCCTCGGGCATGGCGGAAGCGCTGCCGGACCTCCCCTCTATTGTCCACCCTGTCCAACGTACTCTAGGCAGCAGGCCTACCAAGTACCTCCTCCTCCTCCTCCTCCTCAAGCAGATCTGACCACACAAACGCTGCTGGCCAAAATGGAGCGTATGGATGAGCAATTTAATAACCTCCAGAAAATGATGGGGGTCAAAGCTGTGCCAGAAATCAGTCTACCGAGTCTGCCAGTATTCCATCTGCCACCCTCTGAGATGCCAGTGTACCGAAAGTACAACGGTACTGGTAACCCCTTCACACACCTGAAGGAGTTCATGTATGAATCCTCTTTCTGGCAGAATGACAAGAGGTCGTTGGCCTTCTTGTTCAGGAGATCTCTAGAGGGACCAGCCCTCGAGTGGTTCTTTTCCCTGGAACCCTCAGAAGTAGAAGATTACGGTATCGTTTCACGCAAATTCATTCAACGATACCAGGACAGAGTTGCACCCTCCTTGTCTATCACGGACCTCATTGCAGAAAAGATGAAACCTGATGAGGAGTTTGTCAGTTTTGCTGACAGGTGGCGGGGTCTGGCTGAAAAGGTGAAGGATCACTTGTCCGAATCTGAACAAGTGAAAATGTTAATTTCTAATGCCACCCCCCAGTTCAAGCTCGTCCTCTCCTTGAACAATTTGACTAACATGGCAGAGCTCTATGAAAGAGCACGGTACTGCCAGAATGCTTTCAAGGACGCTACGTTCTCTAGCGTCTTTGATCCTCATAAACCTAGTAGGCCTCCACCTCGGAAGCCTGCAGTGCCGAACTCTTCCAGCACAGGTCCGACTACCGAGGGCACGCTCTCTCATGAGCAAGTGAGTACCATGAACAATAACTCGCCCCAGTTCGTGAGGAGTCAGCAGCAGTACCAGAGGCCACAGCAGCAAGGGTACAGACAGCAGCAGAACCCCCAGTACCAACAACAGTATCAACGGCCCCAGCAGCCGAGTCAGAATCAAAACCAGCAACAGCTACAGCAACAGCCGCAACGGCAACAGCAGTACCAGCAACCCCAGCAGCAGCCATATCAGCAGCAACAGCAACAGCCACAGTACCAGCCGCGCGCACCGCCGGCGTACCACAATGTCCCTCCTCCTGGTGACTACAACCAGCAGAGGAGACCTCCAGGCCCGAAGAGGGCAGAGTACCCGGCCCTCCCAGAATCCTTAGCCGATATCTTCAGTGCCTTAATGGCAGCCAATGCCCTCGTTTTGCCAAGGGAGAAGGCCGTCTGGCCTCAAAATGCCGATACGTCCAGGTATTGCTACTTCCACAGGCAACCTGGGCATACCATCGACACCTGCTTCCAATTCAGAGATTACATTCATGATCTCAACGAGCAGGGCGGCATAGACTGGGAGGAAATGAAGAAATACATAACAGCCCTGAAGGCGAGAAGACCGCAACAGCAACAGCAGCAGCAAGCAAGACCACCAGCACAAGCAGCAGCACCACCCAACATGGGCATAGTGCAGAATCCGCTCCCGGAGCACCAGAACCAGAACCAGGTTGCTCCCATTCTAACGAACAGCCAGTCTGAGGCTGGTCGTGGGCAACAATGGAGGATAGAGGACTCTTCCTCCCTCTACTCAACGGGTCACGTTCAAAGTACCGCAGAGCGACTACCACGCCGCACCATCCACATACCCAGACCACAACCCATCACCATTACCCCTCTACCCACACCCACATATCACTCGCCCTCATCCAATAACCCATTACCACTACCCACCTTCCTTAGACCCATTGCGCCCCGCACTCCTACGCCTCCATCGTATACCCCTCCGCAAACCAATAACGCACCCCTTTTACCATCTAGGCCACTATTACGCATACCATTTCCTACTTCACCCGCTACCACTACCACCTACCCAGATATGCCCCAACCATCCAAACCGTTACTACGCGTACCATTCCCCACTTCGCCAACCACTTACCCATCTACCATCCAACCATCTAGGCCTTTAATCCGCACCGCGCCATCACTACTTAACCCTACGCCATCACCACCTAACCCAACGCCACCACCTACGCATCAACCCTCCGCACCGCTTACGCCACCCGACTCTGCGGTACTCAAGTTGTCACCCGGATCCTCCACGGTCGAGGAACACGCGCTCCGGAGTGGGAGGATTTTCAACAAGGTCTTTCCTCAGTCCACAGTCAGAGACGGCCCATCACAGCCGACTGAGGAAGCCCATAATGAAGAGAGTGCACCAGGCACTCAATATGACTTGTTGAAACATGTGGACAAAACACCGGCACGGATCACTGTACTGGAATTGATTAAAAGGTCCAAGATTCACCAAGAAGCTTTAATGGAATACCTACAGAAGGTGATGGTCAATGAAGACGTGCCGGTAGAGAAAATTGCAGCACTACTAGTTCCTCAGGGGGATCAGCCCTCAATTACATTCCACACATCGGAACTAGCACTGCCAGCCGCCAGAAGCATGGCTCTGAGCATCACGGTCAATATCTGCAAGAAGGCCGTGGATGCATGCCTGGTTGATACAGGGGCCTCAATTAATGTTTTACCTCCGAAGACCCTGGAGCTATGCGGTGTGCCCAAGGAGAAATGGCTACCAAGCCCCATCTCAGTTACGGCATATGACAATTCTACCCGTTCCCCTCTGGGAATGGTTTATTTAAAGGTAGAGTTAGGTCCAGTAAGTCATGCAGAGGTTGAATTTCATATTCTAGAAATCGACCCTTCCATAAATGCCATTCTGGGACGTCCTTATATCAAAACTCTTGAGGCGATTCCTTCTACGAATCACCAATGCCTCAAATTCCCTTATAAAGGACGAATTATTAAAGTGACGAGCATGCCGATCCTTGCTACTGCTCATACATTGAATATTAAATCTGCTGTTTTACCTGGCCGACAACCTTTTCTGTCGGTATTACAGGTCTACCGTCCAGTGGCTGATCCTTTGAAAGCCGCTACCATTTCTCCATACCCATTAAATGCTATCAAAAGGGGGAAGTGCATGAGTACCCCGGGATGGAGGATTATGATGAAAAATGGCTACAAGCCTGGGAAAGGTCTGGGCACACGGTTGCAAGGCAGGACCACTCCTGTTAAAAATCATCGGGCAGTACCTGGAAGCGGTCTGGGCTATAGGCCGAGGAAACTGAAGCAAGACAGGGCTCAGCAAGAAGACGGTCAAGAAATCTTGGAAACAATGTCCACACCACTGAAAGAAGGCCGAGATCCCTTAACATGGACTCTATATACACACTTTGTGAAAGGGCCCATACTTAGTCACGACAACATGGTGGTCATTACTTCCTGTTTTGACTTCCATGACATATATGGGAGGGACTTGGCCAGACATTGTTCCGAACTACTTACGTACCAATCCTTGGAGGCTCTGCGGCCTATGAAGAGGAGGAAATTCCATGACCCTGAATGCGAATGGTACAGATGGTTCGACCTGAGGGACCTATACATAGCATTGAACAGACTATTCCTGGATCCTGCAGAACCCAAGTGGCCACCGCAGATTGACGAGCTAATTGAGAGCCCTGGCACAATCTTTGATAAGCGGATACTGCTGTCCGAACAAACTGATGAAGGGGAGCCAGATGACCCCTATGAAGCTGGTTATACAACAGATCTGCTATGGAGGGGGACATATCCTTCACATGTCTTCATGCTCCATACTCTTTTTCGTACACTACTCTTGACCCCGACTTGGTCGCGGGTCATAATTGAAGATATTCCACGGGCTCCGCCCATTATGATAACTCTGTCCCCTCGGGACTTTATTCCACAACCTCCTCTCGACCTAGAGAGGATGTATGATCTGATCTGGGACATATTGCTATATGATCCCCCTAATCCTCTGGCTTTGGTGCCGCTTCCTCCGTCCGATTCTCCTCCCATTTGTATTCATTCCTGCTTTATGTTTAATTCTTTCATTGTCCAAAAAAAAACGCCAATTTGGCAACAAATTCTTCCCAAATCATTATCGAGGAAACATCTTACTTGTCCGATTACACCCCATCGCGCGGGTCCATCGGTCAAGATTCTCTCCTAGATTTACTCTGTCCCCCCCCACGGGAGGATTCCCCTGTATTTCCACCTGTATCTCAGGATTTTCATCATGTTTCATCTTCCTTAGGTTATGATAAACAGTTTCGTGAAGTTAGTAAGTCCAGTTTTAGGCACGTTAGTCAGTTTAGGAAGTCTAGGAAGCCTAAGGGTAGGCAAATTCCAGAAAGATACCTCCAGGGTTTGGCTGATAAATGTTCCTTTTGCTCTTCAATCCCTCAGCTTTTAGAAGATCCAATTCAGATGCCAGAAGATTGTACAGATGATGAGTCAGTCAATGATGGGTATGGGGTATATGAGTTAGTACATGAAAAGGACCCCATTGTTGAAGATGAGGAAGATGATGAGGACGCAGCTGAGGCATATGCCAGTGGAGTGAAGAGATTTGATGAACCTTCAGCTGCCGTAGAAGAGCCCACCAAAGAAATAAACTTAGGGACTGAAGACGAACCTAAGGTTGTCCTCGTCAGTAAAAATCTTTCTGCAGAGGATGAAAAGGCAATGATACAAGTGCTTAAGGATTATAGGGACACTTTCGCCTGGAGTTATGAGGATATGCCGGGGTTAGACTCATCTTTAGTTGAACACAGGTTAACATTAAAAGATGGAGCTAATCCGGTCAAGCAAAAATTAAGGCGATTCCACCCACAAATGGCTTTAAAGATGAAGGAAGAAGTCGATAAATTACACAAAGCCAAATTCATTAGAGTTGTCCTTTATCCACAATGGGTGGCCAATATAGTCCCGGTTATGAAAAAGGACGGGAAGGTCAGAATTTGCATTGACTTCCGCGATCTAAACCGGGCGTGTCCTAAAGACGATTTTCCATTGCCTCATATTGATGTACTCATCGATAACACTGCTGGCTATGAGACGTTATCGTTTATGGATGGATTTTCAGGATACAATCAGATTAAGCTGGCAGAAGATGATCAAGAGAAGACTTCATTCACTACACCTTGGGGAACATATTGTTATGTCGTCATGCCATTTGGATTAAAGAACGCTGGAGCCACTTATCAAAGGGCTATGATGGCAATATTTCATGACATGATGCATATAGATTTGGAAGTGTATGTGGATGATTTATTGGTTAAGTCTAAAACGAAGGCTGAGCATGCCAAAGTTTTGGCAAGGGTATTAGAGAGATCGAGAGAATATCAGTTGAAGATGAACCCAAGAAATGTGTATTCGGGGTATCTTCAGGAAAATTGCTTGGATTCATTGTCAGCAAACGGGGAATTGAGATCGATCCCAATAAGGCGAAGGCTATCAGAGAAATGCCACCTCCCAAAAACTTGAAAGATTTAAGAGGATTAATCGGGAGGTTACAATTTATTCGCCGTTTTGTCTCCCAGCACTCACAAAGGTGTAAGCCGTTTTACGAGCTTACCAAGCCAGGAGTCAAATTCAATTGGGACGATAAGTGTCAGGAGACATTTGATGGATTAAAGGACTATTTGGCAAGTCCTCCTGTTTTGAGACCACCATCTCCAGGAAAACCATTGATACTTTATATTTCAGTCCTGGATGATGCAGTGGGGGCTGTCCTAGCACAAGAAGATGAAGAAGGAAAGGAGAGGGCAGCCTACTATCTCTCTAAACTTCTCAACCCCGCTGAACAGAGATATACGGCGATGGAGAAAACATGTGCAGCATTGGTTTGGGTTGTTCAGAAATTAAAGCATTATTTTCTGGCCCATGAAGTCCATCTCATCGCTAGGATGAATCCGATCAAATTCCTTCTGGAGAAATCTGTTCTTACTGATAGGTTAGCGCGATGGCAAAGCTTTCTATCTCAATTCGATATCATTTATATTCAACAGAAAGCAATCAAGGGCTATGCCATAGCAGAACATCTCGCTCATCATCCCCTTCCTCGATTTGATCCAGTACGATCAGAGTTTCCGGATGAGGAACTGATGTCCGTAAATCAAATCAGAGATGATATGTGGACTCTGCATTTTGACGGAGCTCTGAATTCTCATGGAAAGGGGATCGGAATCGTTCTGTTATCACCTGAAGGTGTCACCATTCCACAAGCCTTTCAGCTTGATTTTCCAGTCACCAATAACATAGCTGAGTACGAGGCACTTCTTGCTGGTCTCGAGGCTGCTCATTTTCATGGTGCCACCAAACTCAGGATTGTAGGTGATAGCCAATTAATTCTTCGCCAAGTGCTGACCAAGTATCGGACTCTTGATCCCAAGCTCAAGCCATATCAAGAACTTACTTCTGCTTACTCGAAGCTTTTCACTAAATTGATCTTTGTCCATGTTCCTAGAAATCAAAACATCTTAGCTGACGCTCTAGCTTCACTTGCATCTTCCCTTGATTTTCCTATCAGCAAGCAATCTGAATCAATCATAGTTCATAGGCGTCTTTCACCTGCCGTGAAAGATCCTTCATTTCTTAGAACTAAAGAGAAGTTGCTGAAGAAATTCAAAGATGGAAGTATCGTGGAGAAAAGAGAAATCATGTTGATGGAGCTGTTAGAAGAGATGGATGATGAACAGAAGCCATGGTATTATGAAATTGCAAAATATTGTGAAGATCAATCGTATCCTGAAGAAGCTACAACTGAGGAAAAAAGAGCTATCAGGAGAGTTGCTCAATGATACACCCTAGTTGGGGGAGCATTGTATAAAAGAGGTTTTGATGGAGTTCTTCTGAGATGTCTGGACGAAGATGAGCTTGGGAAGGTTATGGAAGGAGCTCATAGTGGAGTTTGTGGTGGCCATGTCAATGGACAGATGCTAGCAAAGAAGATCCTTAGACAAGGATTTTATTGGCCAACCATGGAAGAAGATTGCGTAGGATATGTCCGTAGGTGTGCCAAGTGTCAACTTCACGCCGACAAAATTCATTCTCCTGCATCTTCACTCCATCCTGTTTCTTCCCCATGGCCTTTCTCCATGTGGGCTTTCGACATTATTGGACCTCTTGGTAACCCAGATTCCGGCATCAAGCAAAAATCTTTCATTCTCACGGCAACGGAATACTTTACCAAGTGGGCAGAAGCTGAAGCATACGTGGAGATCAAAGCATCAACCGTCTGCAAATTCATCATGAGGAACATCATCACAAGATTCGGAATTCCAAGTACCATCGTCACCGACAACGGACCACAGTTCGTGTCACAGGAATTGAAGGACCTCTGCAACAGGTATAAAATTGCATTGCATCATTCATCTCCTTATTATCCGCAAGGCAATGGCCAAGCAGAGGCAACAAATAAGACTTTGATAAAAATTATCAAAAAGACGTGTAAATCTAACAAATTCGCAGATTGGCCAGAAAAATTGGTTGAGGCTCTATGGGCCTACCGAACTTCAATCCGCACGCCTACTGGGCAAACTCCTTATTCCTTAACATTTGGAATGGAGGCGGTAGTTCCATATGAGATCCTTATACCGTCATTAAGAGTACAATTGAACAAGGAATTTTCCATTGATGAACATCGTTCAGCACTTCTTGCTCAATTGGAACTTTTAGACGAGAAAAGATGGTCAGCTGCTAATCATGCAAAAGTTTATCAAAACAGATTAGCGCGTTTTTATCAAAAGAAAGTCATTGAACGAAAGTTCAAAGTCGGTGAAATGGTTGTTAAAAGAATTTTTGTAAAACCTGGTGGTCCGCGTTCTAAGCTCCAACCCAACTGGGAAGGACCTTATGTTGTATCGCACGCTTATCCTGGTAATGCTTATCGTTTGGTTAATGCAGAAGGAGAAGAGCTAAATCATCCCTGGAATGGTTTACATCTTAAGAAATACTACCCTTAAGTTAAAGAGTCGATCAGTATGGTACAAAGACCAGTGGAATCAGAAAATTTATAAACTCAAATTTCTTAGTTAGTCTGAATAATTTAACTTCAAACCCATTACCGCACACACTGACACGTTTGATTCGTGAATAACAAGAGATGCCAAGTCCTAAAGAATATCAAAAGCTTGACTGAGGGTGTAAAGTACAAATCATTCCTTTTAAATAAAATTCTGTTTTACACTCGGCCCATGATGTCGGAACGAGGCTTAAAATAGACTACCAAGAATACCCGCCATCTTAGTAGGAGGCCGTCATAAAAAAAATGGGGGAGATCCGTTCCAAAGCAAAGCAAAAAAAGAAAAGAATAAAAAAGCAAGGCAAAAAGCCAAATTCAAATCAAAAGGCCATTACACTACAAATGTTACATCAAGGCCATGAAATGAAACAAAAGGGAACGCAAGGTCGATAAATACCCCGGAAAGAAAATGACCGAACCCCAACAGATATTAGGGTTGGAAAGGGACATCTTTTTAGGTCTCCGGAACCTTCTCATGGGCTTTCTAAATCTATTCTTCTTTCTTTCTAAAGAGGTGTACTTCAAGCTTAAAGAATGGCTTAGATTGACTAAGGGTCAAATCATCAAATGGGATCACGAATGGAAACACAAGTTCAAACACGATGGGTTTTAAGTTAAGTTGTTAAAGAACAATTTGGAAATTAAGTTAATAAATGAATATGATCTTTTGATCTAAGTACCATACTGGTCTTTTAGTCAAAAAAAAAAAAAGTCAAAAAAAATGTATATGTCAAAATTCAAAAAAAAAATGTATATGTCAAAATTCAAAAAAAATGTATATGTCAAAATTCAAAAAAAATACATAGTCAAAAATTCAAAAAAAAATGCATATGTCAAAATTCAAAAAAATTTGCATATGTCAAAATTCAAAAAAAAATTGCATAGTCAAAATTCAAAAAAAAAAAGAAGTACATATTTCAAAAATTCAAAAAAATATACATTTTTCAAAAATCTAAAAAAAGAATACATATTTCAAAATCCCAAACAAAAAAATGAATATTTCAAAACCACAAAAATATTTCAATTAGCATTTGCTTGTGGCATTTAGTGTGTTTCATTCATTTTATTTTCGGTGAGCATACGTTTGCTTGTATGTTGCATTTTGCTTAAGTTTGATTATTCTCATTACCTTTGTTAATAAAGGCTATGCCCCTTGACCATTTATTGAAGGAAAAGATTAATTGACCATTTATTTGGTCAGGCAAGGGGCTAAGCCTAAATAGATACTTAACCTGTTTGTTGAGTGATGTACAGAATACAAGACAAGCACAAGAACACGAAATTGGAGCCCAAAAGTTTCATGTATATATCAAAAGTATTTTGTACATGATACATGAAAAGGAAAAGAAGTACAAAAGCCCTCAAGGCTGGCTCTCCCCTCCGCCCTCATCCAACTGGCTCTGGGCCTCGTCCTGGGCATCTGGCGGTGGAGCTCTAGGAGCTGGAGGCGGTCCCATCGCACTTGGCCCTGCCTGACCAGAAGACATGGCGACACTGGCTGTGAAGGCACTGGTTAGACCACGCTCATGGGCTCGCTGGCGGGCTCGCTGATATCGCTCCTCCACCATCTTGCGCTCATGCTCCGCGACTGACAGCCGACCCTGAAGACTCTCCAGTCGAAGGCGGTCGCGATCTCTCTCCTCAGTCACAACCTCCAGGCGAATCTGGAGGCGTGCAAAATCTCCAGTGGAGAGATGCGCCACCTGCTCCTCTAGAGCCCGGATCCGCGCAGCATCAGCTTCGGCGCGAGCCGCTGCAGTACGGGCATGCTCCAGCTCCGCTTCAGCTCTCTGAAGGGCTTCCTGAAGCTCAGCAACCTGAATAAAAGTCATTGTTAGTTCAAGGCAATCAAGTAATTAAAATCAAATTCAGAAATGAAGAACTTACCCGAGCAGCACGATCCTCCTCCGCGAGAGAAGCCCGGTGGATGGCGGAGGCAAGCTGACTCTGGAGGTCAGCTAGAGCCGCATCATAGGAAGAAGAAGTGGAAGATGAAGCTCCATGAGTAGGAGGAGCCGCCTGGGTGTAGACGGCTCGCTGCACCAAAAGAACACTGTCAGTGGTTAATCGCCAAAATAAATTAATTAAAAAAAAAAAACATGCATTCATATTCATGTATACATACCAGATCAAACAATTCTTTTTGGACTTGTTCGAGCTGGGCCTCCGCATCATGTAGGCGGGCCCGGAGGTCGATGATGACCGCATCACGTGCATCCTGCAAGTCACGCATTCATACATTCATTCACCAACATAAATCAAGATAATAATAAAATTAAAGACGCATGAATGCATACTTACATCGAGTGGTCGGAGGAGCCGAAGTTGATCGGCGTAATAGGCCCGGTAATGCTGGAGGTAGCCCTCGCTACTCTCCGCACGGGACTCCACCCGTACGCCGCGGCGGTGCCAATCCTCGTACTGCTCGGGGAATTTCGCACACCAATCTGTGAGGGCTTGCTTGCCCCTCATGCTCCTCCCGACGTCCTCCGGGACCTCCTCGTCGATCCATTCCTGGTGGAGGCCCAGGGTCCTCATCACAAGCCGGAGGCGGAGGGGCTCAATTTCGTTGAGGCAATGTAGCCACATTTGCCTCCCGAACCTCCTCCTGCCAGCCGTCACCCACGGCTGACCCTCCTCGCCCATACCAAGGTACGGGCGCCAGATCACCTTCATATAGATTAGATGCATTCATATAAATAATTTGCATTTAAACAATAAAAGAATTGCATTTAATAAAATTTTGAATAAGTTAAAAACTCACCAAAAGCTCAGGATAGTCCAAGAACTGACGGCGGAGGGCCGTCAGCTGATGGTGCTGTGGAGCCGTGTCCACGATTGGCTGCCAACGGCAGGCCAAGGGGACAGCGTCTGGACGAACAATCCTCGCTCTGCCGAGCGGGAAATAATAGTAGCTCCACACCTGCATGCATAAACATATAAGTTAGGAAAAAGCATCATATCATATTGCATATCATGAATAAATAATAACACATTTAATACCTGGAGGAACGGTGAGAAGCCGCTGACAGTAGTCTCGCGGTCCGGAATGACCGCGGATAGATCTGCAAACAGGTGGGCCAGGAGGGCCGCACCCCAGGCATACTTACCTAAGCTATCTAGATCATCTAACAAATACAAAAATCTACAGTGGATATGGTCGCCCTTCGTACCGAAGAGCAACCGACCGAAGAAAAAGACAAGGAAGACCCTAAGCTGTCGGTCTACCTCCTCTACCTGGCTAGGGTCCCTACAGTAGATGGCAGAAGACGACTCTGCTAGCCTATCCCTAAACTCCTCCCGGGTCTCGTCAGACCGACGCCGGGGCTCATCTAATCCAAGGGCAGCTTCTACTTCTACCCTGGGAACCATCCTAGACTCCCTGCCTAGGCTAGATACCTCTATCCCTAGTAATGCCTCAGCCAATCCCTGATAATTGGGGTAGGTCACCCCGCTCACAGGTCGGCCCTCTACCCGAAGGCCGGTAATCCTGGCCACATCCTCTAGGGATGGGACCATATGCCCCCATGGCATTAGGAATGCCCGACTCTCCGCATGCCAACGCTCCCTAAGCGCCTGCAGCAGGACCAGATCAAGCCAAAATGGCTCGATGTCCAGTACCTCGCCGAATCCCATTTGGCGCAAACGTGCCTTCTGGAAGTAGGGGAGCCCTCTGTAAGCCCCAACTACTAGGTCCCATGAAATCCTAGCCCTCATCACCCCCTGCAAATAAAAATATAAAAAAATAGGGTCAGTAATAAAAAAAAAAAAAAAAAAAAAAACAGGGAAATTCACTTTCTGTCTTGAAAAGCGTCGGCACGAACAGACGTGTTTCAAAACACGTCCACACTACTTGACGCAATTCAATATAATTTTCTACTTAATTATAATTCGGAATTTATCATGAAAGACGTCGACCATAGGTGACGCCTTTTGAAAGGCGTCACCTGGTCTGGACGCCTTTCAAGCCCAGATTCCGGATTCTTTTAAGAATCCCGTTTTCTCCCCTCTTTTCTCATCCATTCATCCCACAGGAAGCTTACCGTGTGGAGGTCGCCCTCCTCTTCTTCTTCTATCGCCATGGGTGCCGGTGGAGGGAGCTCCTCCTCCAAGAAAGCCGCCGCCTCCGCAAGAGCCGCCGGAACCTCCTCGGGAATTGCTTCTTCTTGCCTACGCCTCCTTTTAGCTATGATCTTCGTCTTCCCCGAACCTTCACCGCGCTCCATAGTCAAGTTTTCGAGAAGGAGAAGGAAAGGTCGCCGGAGCTCGGTCGCCGGAGAGAAAGGAGGAAATTTTTGGAAAAGTGAGGAAGAAAGGGGGCATTCGCGGGTCTGTTAACGAAAGGCTGAAAGGCGTCGACTCAGGCTGACGCGTTTTAGGGCGCAAAAGTTCAGGCGGCACTGACAGAGGTTTGAAGTGGAATGAAAGGCGTCCACCTAGGTAGTCGCGTTTCACTATTTTGTCAGAACCGTACAGAGGAAAATCATGAAAGGCGTCTTAGTGTGTGGACGCGAATTGATCATGGAATTAATGACAGAATCCTGGAGAAAGTAGGAGAGAGAGTTTAAAGGCGTCGAGTATAAGAGACGCGTTTTAACTTTAAAAGGCGTCTGCTCGACACGACGCGTTTTAGATTTTATATGATTTATCCGAAATTCCATGATTTTAATGTTTAAGTTGAATATTTGTTTGGAATTACTAACGATTTTGATTGCAGAAAATTCAAGAAAGCCCAAGTAAAGCTGGAAATATCAAGAAAATCCTATTGTGGGAGTCAAGAAGTCCCGACCGTGGCTAAAAAGACGGTTATTTCTATCCTTGTACTTATTCCATGTAATTACTTTGCATTTGCATTACTATATGTTAAATATTTATTAGACTATATCAAGGACCTTGTGGTTTTGATGAAACTGGAATTTGAGTTCCCCTTCAACAAAAACAGTGATAATTCCAGAGAATTCTTAATCGCATGGATAGGCCGTTGGATTGTTAATTAGTGAGGACGATGGTTCCGTTTTTGTGAAACGGTGCGTGGATAAACGAGCTTCGGCTTAGCACTGAATTACAAGAATTGGTATCTTGACTCATTAATGACAATTTAACAATATTATCCTTGATTAATTTATATTTTATTTGACTTTATATTTTTCTTTTAGCCCAGCATGCATCATGTAGGACTTTGAAATCATTGTAATAAAGATTAATTATTGATTAAGTTTCAGACCATTAATCAAATAACTCCAACATGATATGAAATATTCCATTCCGAATTGAGTATCTTGATTATCTTTGAGGTTCGCTTGAAGATATCATTGGAATTTTATCCTTGATTGGATTCTTTATCCAATATTCTTGTTTTCTTTTAAGATCCATCATGGCTGCAGCACGTCCACATTGGCTGGCAAACGCTCCCCATGATGAAACCTACAGTGTCTATGACCTGGGGTACTTCCCACTCCGAGGAGGTTGATCAACCTTATTTTATTTCCTTGTCTACTTCATCCAAACAGGATTAATTCCATTGATTTCCTTGAGCTATCTTCGTTGATGATTTTGAGAAAAATTCTAGTCATGTGATGTTAAGAGCGTGTCTCATCACACCTTGGCATCACCTTTTCAGTACATTCCATTCCATTTCACTCCCTTGCAAAGACGATACCAAGGTGAGGCAGCTGTAGACACGCTAATTTTGACGTCATTTCGAGTAAATTTCATATCATATAATAATGCCTCAGAATGGTCTGATAATTAATCATTAATTAATTTTTATTAATCTTTTTAAGTGTCGGGTTTAACAGATGTGTTTAAGTTAATCAATTAAATTGATTTTAGCTCAAATTTGAGTTAAAATATGAAGAATTCTAAAAGACGTCGACCCACGTGGACGCCATTTATAATTTATTCCTGTTTTAACTATTAAATTTGAATTTTAATTAATTGATTTATTAACTAAAAGGCGTCTGGTAATGTCGACGCGTTTTTAGGTTTCCTAAGTGATTTCTACTTCTCCTCCGGATGTTTATCCTTATCTTAATTAGTCTAAAAGACGTCTACACAGGTAGACGCGTTTTACCTAATAAAGATAAAGATAAGTTTTCCCGGATGTTTATCCTTATCTTAATTAATCTGAAAGGCGTCAGATAAGGTGGACGCGTTTTAGATAATTACAGATAAAGATGAATTAATCAGTAATTATCTGTCGGTTAAGATGGATAAATTCGGAGTTTTCAAATGTTAATCTCGAACGCGAGAAATGCCTATAAATACCCTGCATGTTGAAGAGTTAAAAAAAAGAGAACAGAATTAAGTTGAGTTGAGCCATAGCATTATAGCGATTTGAAGATCGAAGCAACAACGTCGTAACGCCGGAGCGCTGCCATTTCTAGAAGACGGCATCCTTTCAAGATCTTCATCCTTTCAAAGCTTCAACCAATTGGGCATAAGTTTTTCATTACTGCATTCATTTCATTAGTTTTATTTCTTTCATATTCACTTCATGCAAACACACACCACATCATAATCTTTCAAAAACCTACTTGATTTAAGGGGTTTCAAAGCCATTAAAAAAGTGAGTTTGCTGTTTTAAATATGCTTAAAACCATGATTAGTTCAGATACTACTTCTACTTAAATTCTCATCATAGTTCTTCATTTTGTCTCTGTCTCTGCTGCACTTAACAACAACAACAAGAGATTCAAAAGGGGGAAATCAAGCATAACTTCTGGACGATCCTCAACCTCAAATTCCACAGCAAGAACAAAGAAGCAAAGAAAGGGCTCTCTTTCTTCAGCCGGCTGAGGAAGGGGAACCAAGGACTCAATCTTCCGCATTTTGAAAGGTAGGCGATCATACTCTTCTTTTGAAACTTTTAAGTTAAAAGTTTCTGGCGATCACTGCACTTTAGTTGCTGTTTTTAATAGGTTAGTTTACACCTAAACAACATAGATATTTCATGTTAATCACACGGTCATTCTAAGCACCTACAAAGGGCTGAAGCACCATTCGGTCCTCAGCCTGGCGGCGATGAGCGCTAGGCTGTCTGTTCAGGTAATACGCTTTGTAGGCGCTTCAGTCGAGCTTTCCCTCGCTTTCTCTTGATTTTCCTTTTTCCTGATCACCGTTTGCTTTCGGCTCGCAGGCTGCGGTGACAGGCAGCGTCCTGATGCACCATCAGGAGCAACTCCGGCTCCAGCTCCTGGAGGCCGAGAAAGAGTCGGATGGCTCGGGCGAGGGTACTTCGGTGGTGCCCGACATCGAGCCTCTAGTCGAGGGGCTCGTGACCTCGAGTGCCCAGGTGCGGGCGCAGCTGGCGGAGAAGACAGCTGAAGCCCGCGCTTCTGCCGAGGCCAAGGTGAAGGCCGAGGGGGAGCTCGCCGTGGCACAGTCCGAGATCCGGGCCCTCAAGGCCCAGATTCAGGAGAAGGACTCCCGGCGGGCTTCGGAGAAGCGGCGACACGCCGAGGAGGTATCGGCGCTGAAGCGGGAGCTGGAGGAGGTGGCAGACTTGGCCGTAGCCGAATACAAGGCCGGCCCGGACTTCACCGAAGAGATCATCTAGGCTCAAGCGCAGGCTTCTTCCACCGTCTTCGACCTTGGGTTGGCTGTTGCTCAGAGGGCCTGCCCGAGTATCGATCTGACGGGGGTCGACCTACCGAGGGGCGCGGAAGCCAAGGAGCTCCTGTCTTGGTGGCAGGGACTTATGGCCGAGAGGGCCTTGACTCCGGCGCCAGATGATGAAGCTGCGCCCGCTGAGGGGGTCCCCGAGGAAGCTGTCCCTGAGGAGGCCGCTGACGAGGAGGTTACCGCTGAGGAGGCTGCTGCTCCTGAAGCGGTGCAGATCGTCGACTCCCCCTCTCCCTCCCCCTCTCCGGGACAAGCCGCAGCCGAGGCGGAGGAGGCCGAAGCCGAAGAATGACGTGGGGATCTTCCCCGATTCCTGCCTCTTCTTCTGTTGTAAGCCCTCGGCTTAGGGTATGGCCGGTTTACGCTTCTTCTTCTATCATAAACCTCCGGCCAATTATACAGCCCGCTTCTACTTCTTCTTCTGTTGTAAGCCATCGGCCTAGGATATGGCCGGTTTTTGTACTTTCTTCTCTATAAATACAAGGAAGGTGTTTGGCTTTACCTTGGTGTTTGCGTATGATCGACCGACTATGGCCCTTCAGGAGCCTGAGATCCTGTCGTCGTTCGCTATAACTTGTAAGGCCGAAACCCGATGCAGGTTCGGATAGGATGTCGCCATAGTATTTGGCCGGGGCCTTTACTATCGTGGTCCATATGATCCCTTAGGGGCATCTTGCCGCTTCTTACGCTTGTCGGATGGCCGAAGTCGTTCATGCTTCCGCTTGCGTGAACCCAGATATGCCCCGCCACTTTCCGAATCGGCATACGTGGCCGGAGCCATTCCCGGTGCGGCTTATACGGACTTTAGAGAAAACCATGCCGCTCCCGATACGGCTTGCATGGCCGAAGCCACTCCCGGTACGGTTTACACGGACTTAGAGAAAACCATGCCGCTCCCGATACGGTTTGCGTGGCCGAAGCCACTCCCGGTACGGTTTACACGGACTTAGAGAAAACCATGCCGCTCCCGATACGGTTTGCGTGGCCGAAGCCACTCCCGGTACGGTTTACACGGACTTTAGAGAAAACCATGCCGCTCCCGATACGGTTTGCATGGCCGAAGCCACTCCCGGTACGGTTTACACGGACTTAGAGAAAACCATGCCGCTCCCGATACGGTTTGCATGGCCGAAGCCACTCCCGGTACGGTTTACACGGACTTAGAGAAAACCATGCCGCTCCAGATACGGTTTGCGTGGCCGAAGCCACTCCCGGTACGGTTTACACGGACTTAGAGAAAACCATGCCGCTCCCGATACGGTTTGCATGGCCGAAGCCACTCCCGGTACGGTTTACACGGACTTAGAGAAAACCATGCCGCTCCCGATACGGTTTGCATGGCCGAAGCCACTCCCGATACGGTTTACACGGACTTAGAGAAAACCATGCCGCTCCCGATACGGTTTGCATGGCCGAAGCCACTCCCGGTACGGTTTACACGGACTTAGAGAGAATACCATGCCGCTCCCGATACGGTTTGCATGGCCGAAGCCACTCCCGGTACGGTTTACACGGACTTAGAGAAAACCATGCCGCTCCCGATACGGTTTGCATGGCCGAAGCCACTCCCGGTACGGTTTACACGGACTTAGAGAGAATACCATGCCGCTCCCGATACGGTTTGCATGGCCGAAGCCACTCCCGGTACGGTTTACACGGACTTAGAGAAAACCATGCCGCTCCCGATACGGTTTGCATGGCCGAAGCCACTCCCGGTACGGTTTACACGGACTTAGAGAAAACCATGCCGCTCCCGATACGGTTTGCATGGCCGAAGCCACTCCCGGTACGGTTTACACGGACTTAAAGAAAACCATGCCGCTCCCGATACGGTTTGCATGGCCGAAGCCACTCCCGGTACGGTTTACACGGACTTAGAGAGAATACCATGCCGCTCCCGATACGGTTTGCATGGCCGAAGCCACTCCCGGTACGGTTTACACGGACTTAGAGAAAACCATGCCGCTCCCGATACGGTTTGCATGGCCGAAGCCACTCCCGGTACGGTTTACACGGACTTAGAAAGAATACCATGCCGCTCCCGATACGGTTTGCATGGCCGAAGCCACTCCCGGTACGGTTTACACGGACTTAGAGAGAATACCATGCCGCTCCCGATACGGTTTGCATGGCCGAAGCCACTCCCGGTACGGTTTACACGGACTTAGAGAGAATACCATGCCGCTCCCGATACGGTTTGCATGGCCGAAGCCACTCCCGGTACGGTTTACACGGACTTAGAGAAAACCATGCCGCTCCCGATACGGTTTGCATGGCCGAAGCCACTCCCGGTACGGTTTACACGGACTTAGAAAGAATACCATGCCGCTCCCGATACGGTTTGCATGGCCGAAGCCACTCCCGGTACGGTTTACACGGACTTAGAGAGAATACCATGCCGCTCCCGATACGGTTTGCATGGCCGAAGCCACTCCCGGTACGGTTTACACGGACTTAGAGAAAACCATGCCGCTCCCGATACGGTTTGCATGGCCGAAGCCACTCCCGGTACGGTTTACACGGACTTAGAGAAAACCATGCCGCTCCCGATACGGTTTGCGTGGCCGAAGCCACTCCCGGTACGGTTTACACGGACTTAGAGAAAACCATGCCGCTCCCGATACGGTTTGCATGGCCGAAGCCACTCCCGGTACGGTTTACACGGACTTAGAGAAAACCATGCCGCTCCCGATACGGTTTGCATGGCCGAAGCCACTCCCGGTACGGTTTACACGGACTTAGAGAAAACCATGCCGCTCCCGATACGGTTTGCATGGCCGAAGCCACTCCCGGTACGGTTTACACGGACTTAGAGAGAATACCATGCCGCTCCCGATACGGTTTGCATGGCCGAAGCCACTCCCGGTACGGTTTACACGGACTTAGAGAAAACCATGCCGCTCCCGATACGGTTTGCATGGCCGAAGCCACTCCCGGTACGGTTTACACGGACTTAGAGAAAACCATGCCGCTCCCGATACGGTTTGCATGGCCGAAGCCACTCCCGGTACGGTTTACACGGACTTAAAGAAAACCATGCCGCTCCCGATACGGTTTGCATGGCCGAAGCCACTCCCGGTACGGTTTACACGGACTTAGAGAGAATACCATGCCGCTCCCGATACGGTTTGCATGGCCGAAGCCACTCCCGATACGGTTTACACGGACTTAGAGAAAACCATGCCGCTCCCGATACGGTTTGCATGGCCGAAGCCACTCCCGGTACGGTTTACACGGACTTAGAGAAAATCATGCCGCTCCCGATACGGTTTGCATGGCCGAAGCCACTCCCGGTACGGTTTACACGGACTTTAGAATGCCATGCCGCTCCCGATACGGTTTGCATGGCCGAAGCCACTCCCGGTACGGTTTACACGGACTTAGAAAGAACCATGCCGCCCCCGATACGGTTTGCATGGCCGAAGCCACTCCCGGTACGGTTTTCACGGACTTAGAGAAAACCATGCCGCTCCCGATATGGTTTGCATGGCCGAAGCCACTCCCGGTACGGTTTACACGGACTTAGAATACCATGCCGCGTCCTGATCCGGATTACATGGCCGAAGCCATTCGTCGGATCAAAAAGGACCCGCGGACTTTAGGAAGCCAGGCCGCTTCCCGATCGGTACGGGTCATTTGCGGTCTTTAGAAAGAGCCTTGCCGCTTCCCGATTGGTACGGGTTATTTGCGGACTTTAGAAAGAGCCTTGCCGCTTCCCGATTGGTACGGGTTATTTGCGAACTTTAGAAAGAGCCTTGCCGCTTCCCGATTGGTACGGGTTATTTGCGGACTTTAGAAAGAGCCTTGCCGCTTCCCGATTGGTACGGGTTATTTGCGGACTTTAGAAAGAGCCTTGCCGCTTCCCGATTGGTACGGGTTATTTGCAGACTTTAGAAAGAGCCTTGCCGCTTCCCGATTGGTACGGGTTATTTGCGGACTTTAGAAAGAGTCAGACCGCGTCCTGATCCGGAAAACATGGCCGAATGCCCTTCGTCGGATCAAAGGACCCGCGGATTTTGGAAAACCAGGCCGCGTCCTGATCCGGAAAACGTGGCCGAATGCCATTCGTCGGATCAAAGGACCCGCGGACTCCCTCGAGGAGGCCGTGCCGCTCTGATTCGGTATGCATGGCCGGAGCCACTCCGAATCAGGTTGCCGCGGACTTTTTGCTGTGAAATCCGTGCCGCTCTGATTCGGTACGCATAATCGGAGCCACTCCGAATCAGGTTGCCGCGGACTTTTAAAGAATGTCAATAGATTCTCCGAGAAAGAAACCTTTATTTACTCCTCCCGGCTAATAGTCCGGGGGGTGTAATTTACAAGAAGTGCCGAAGGTTTCTTTGTTTTTCAAATAAAACGGGGGGTGCGTGTCCGAAAGGGTCCCGACTCCGTGAGCCCCCCGGTTGCTTTCGTTTACAAACACTTCAGCTGTTTTAGGGACATAGCCTTGGAGAAGAGGATCTCCTTGGATGTTGCCTCACCGCTGTGAGGTCATCGAGTTGCGCCTCTGTCGAGGCCATTCCTACTGGTATTGTGGCAGTTGGCCTTCTCTGACGAGGCGATCTATCTCCTGCCGAAGGTACCGGCATTCGTCAGTCGTATGGCCGATCGCGCAGTGATATTCGCAATACTTGCTAGGGTCCCTTCGGCGAGGATCAGTTTTCATACGCGGTGGCGGCCGGAGCATTGACTTTATCTCCGTAAGCATTCGGGAAGGGGGAGCAATCAGCGGTAGGTGTCGTGGCTGCAGACCCTGTCGCTTGCCTCGGCCCCATTCCTTTCGATACCGCCCATGTGAAGGTTCTTGATTTGTAGGTTGAGGATGAGCCGCGGGAGGGGCTAGTGGTGCTGAGGGCTCGTTTGCCGAAACGGCCTCGTCGGCAAAGACTTGCGGAGGCGCTGGCCGAGGCTCCTCGATCTGTATAGGGAAAAAGGGAGGTGCTTGACCAGGGAGTTGGCTCAGTATCCCAAGATACTGGGCCATGGCGGATACCATGTCCGCTAAAGATGCGACCGTGGCAGTCAGTGCAGTCATTTGTTGCTGAAGTTCCTTTATCCGGTTGTCTTCAGCTGTGGACCCTGGCGCAACTAGCCAAACCGCACTCGAAGGGACGGACGGGGTGCCTTCGGAGGGTGGTAGCCGCGCTGAGACTTCCCGTGCCTCTGTTTCGCTTTGCCCGGATCGCCGGGTGACAGGTTGTCGAGACATGACTTCTTTGTTTGTTTCCCACAGACGGCGCCACGTGATGTAGACTGGATCTATCACGACCGGACTCCGAGGCCGGAATCCGGAGAAATGGATCCGAAGCCGGTTCGGATCGGTGTTGCTGAGGCCCGATGGGGATCCGGAAGGCCGAGGAAGCGGAGGCGGAGACGAGGGTCCGAAGGCCGAAGGGCGCCTCGGTCGGTGCGGACTCGTCCTCCGGGAAGTCGGGGTCGAGGCTCCTTCGGCGGGCGAAGGGGCGGCGCGGATGAAGCTCTTCCCGGCTATACGGCCGACAGGCGATGAAGCCGAAGCCGACGGTCCGAAGCCGGAAGGGTCTCGGACTCGGCTTGCTCTTGGATAGTGAGCCCAAGAGCCCTTTTTTGCCGGACGAAGAGACAGCGCGGGGCCGAGCCTCCCGTTGCGGGGCAGCCGTCGGACGGCGTCGAGACCAAGGAGGGGAATCCGAGGTCGGCAGCCGAGACCGACTCGGGAAGGTCGGCGATGATTCGAACCGAGCTCCTACAGGAGGGAAAGAAGAAGAAACCAGTCAGCAGGAGTCCCGGGCTCTGGCCCTTAGGAACCCCCTTCGACGGTCAAGTTAGCTTCTGAAGATGATTCGATTCAGAAAGCAAGAAGTAGCTTTAATGCTATTTGGACCGTAGTCCTTAAGGGTCTCGGAGGCAAAGAGTTGCATACCTTTGGCAATAAATAGCGGTGTATTTATAGCAGAGGATAGAGGTTGGTTAACGGTGGTAGCCGATATAGGACTATGTTTGGGCTTACAGGTAAACCGCCATAGTGTTGGATCCGCCACTGGAGTGGGCCGGACTCGGCTATCGGGCCGAAGGGGGTTGGGCCGCTGAGGGGCCGAAGCCTGCTGGGCCTTGGGCTGCCGTGCTGTTCCCGGGCCGAAGGCTGGTGGGCCGCTGACGGGCTGAAGCTTGTTGGGCCGGGAGCGACGGTGCCGCTTACTGGACCGAGGGCTGCTGGGCCGCCGATGGGCTGGAGGCCGCCGGAGGGCCTGGTACTGCTGCTGTTGGGCTGAATGGGGTTTGGGCCTGCTCTAATGGGCCGAATCGGATTCTGCCTCATCAGTCACCATTTAGATACAAAAGGTCTTGTAATGGTGGGGAACACAAACATTGTTTCCCCAAAAATGCTAAACCATGTGATTTTGGAGTACCCCCACCCTGGCCTTGCCCCCATACAGATCTAGCTCTGCACGAGGCCGGCCAAAACACCTTGGAATATGAAGCATTCCCCACCGACATTTGTCTGCAGAGGTATGTGCATGAATCTTCCTGCATATTATATGATGCAATGTCCAAGGCTCCTTTATTTAAAATTGCTTTTAGTCATTGAACAAGCTTCTGGTACAGCTCTTTATGGTTTAGTCTATTTCAGATAAGATTTTCAAGATTGATGATATAAATGAGAGAGATGGCTATTAATTAAAGAGTGTTGTAAGAGCACGGACAGGTGGATATGTGAGTATAGCGTATTAAGTTCTAAGGTCATATAGCCATGAAGTACTAGGAAAGAAGAGGAAACACTCTTGATATTTTGTGGTTGAAGAGTAGAGGTGAAGTTACGAAAATATAATCTTAGAGGAGAGCTGTGGCAACTATGTGTAGAAGATGAGTGCAAAAACAATAATATAATAAAGCAAAAATGCCAGATGCCACCAACTGGGGTCTATTTTGCATTTTTTTTTTTTAAGTAGCACGATTTGCTAAAAGCATTACCATATGATAACAACAATCTCGAAATAGAGATCCTCTAAGTGCAGATTTGGACAGGATTTGAGTCAGTGCATAGTGAAAAAAATTATAAAAAACTCTTTTGTATGATACTTTTTTCATTCCAAAGAAAGTTTTTTTTGAAAAATCTCTTTCTTCTTTTCTGTATTTATCTAGTTCCACCTAAATTTGCACTGACTGAAATCGCACTCTAATAATTGACAAGTGAGTGAAAAAATTACTATTATTAAATCTCTCCAATTCTTGCATCTTTTTGCTATTTGGATGATCAAAACCCTCTTTCTCCTCTTGAAACTCCCAACAGCGGTGCTCGCATCTTCTATCCACCTTCTTTCAATTTTTATCCTCTCTCTCTCTCTCTCTCTCCCTCCACTAGAATCGGGGAAGAGATTTAGAGTCCTAAGGCACAAGGATCCCACATTCTTTGTTGTACAACTCGTTAAGTTATAGATTACTATTCTTATGATTATTTTTGTAAAAATAAATCTTTATAAAAATCATCTATGCGAGAATCAAATCAGATTTATTTGTTTTGGTGCCTCCATGAAAAGTTCTCATAAAAGATCCTCTGCTGATGAAAAATCAGAATATAAAAATAAGAATTCTTTATTATACTTAAATGTGGTATAAAAAGCATGAATGTAATGTGTGTTAATGATTATTAGTTTATAAGTCAATTGAGGGATAGCTTTTTTAGACCAATATGCATAATGGATAAAATAACAGATAATGGTTTTTTTTTTCTACAAAATATATATGGTATAGTTAGAGTTCTATTGATCTAATAACTTTTCTAAGCTGATAGCCTCAGGGAGATGGTACTGCACAGTTACTCAACCCCTTAATTGGCATCCGTACTGCCACGCTGCCGACCTCCTCCACGAGGCAGATGCACCTGCACAGTGCACGGTCACCACCATGGACGGTGGGAGCTCGAAATCCCATCTTGCACAGCACGAGGCCGGCCACATCTTGGAACAGGAAGCATGACCCCCACCGTCATGTATTGGTTAAATATTTAATCTGTTTCATTCTAGGGATGGTTTGGTTGAACCTAAAATGCTAAGATATTGATTTCGAAATCGTCGGTTTTAAAATTGATGAGGATTAAATTTCTTATTTTACATCGCTGCTTTTAAAATCCTTGATTTTAATTTTCAGAAGTTTTAGACTAAACCCTAAGACGTACGGCATAAAAGAATGTCACAAAGTCGACAGGATTCTGAAATGCAGGAATTCTTGACAATCCAAACGTGAGAAATATTGCCAAATGATGTACGGCAGTATGTACATGAAAAGAATACCTTTTTTACAGTATTTTCACTTAATGGCCTGTCAGTAGGCAGGACTCTATATAATTTATTCTAATATGAGATTAATTACGTACCTCGATCTTAACGTCAATTTAATCGATGATTACTAAATAATTTTGTAATCCAATAGATTGATAGGTGGGGATTTGGGTGGCCCTAAGGTCAGGTTGCCGAAATGGTATTAGGAAAACAGGAAATTCATGATATCTTGTGGTTAGAGAAGAAAATTTACCAATAAAAAACAATACTTGTGATCAAAATATTATTAATACTTTTTCCAAAATACTAGCATGATTTTAATTTTAAGGATTTTATTTTTGCTAGTTTTAAGACCGGTGATTTAATATCACGACACAAAACTGCATCACGCCCAATATGAAGTAACTCCTCCAGCCCTCTTTCTTTTCTTCCTGCTCGTGTGAGCCAGACTGTTCAAGCGTGTGAGCAACACAAATCAGCACTGATTACAAGCTGGCCTGCATCCCACAATAATCTCGAGCTCAAATTCGGAAACAAACATAACTTATTCCCTTCAATGTGTGTATACCTATATATATATATATATATATATAAACCCCAAGCCATCTCTGTAAATATCTTCCTGATATGGTTTTGCTATTACATCATGGGTTTGGATTACAAGAGTTATAAAACAGGGTTCACCGACTCGAAGAGTCGGACAAACTTAGATCTTTCATGATCTGGTACGAGTCCGGTCAACTCATACCGATTCATACGAGTCGCATGACTAAATCGTATAGGTTCGGTTGAGTCGTATTGACTCAAATTCGTCATAATATAGTACAAGTCGCTCGGATCGATCCGGCACAGCAAACTATATTATAAACACACTTGATCTCAGTAAAAAGAGAAAGAAAGAGGGAAAGAGAGAGAATATACACCGAAGGACTATGTTCAAGTTCCCATGGCGAAACACTCCAACCACTCATTTCTCTCTCCCAAGATGATGCTACTTCGCAGTGATGGACACTGTCCTCTACAAACATTAATATCTCCTCATGTGGATGAGAGGTCCATCTTCACCTCCAATCTCTAGCACCTTGGTGCATGGCCAGAAGCTCCCGGCTCTGGTGAACGACAACAAGCGCGGTGGACGCTGAGGCGATCATCTTCCCATTGCCTCAGTTGGGGCCCCAGCAGCTCAAGAAGACCACCGTCCTCAGCGACTCCTCCGCCGCCTTCAGCTTCTCATCATGCGACCTAGCATCCCTCGTGGCGCCATCCCCAGCGGCACTGCCGCCACGGATCCTCACTTGGGTCGACGACCCCACCGCCGCCAGGTTGCGCTTGAGCGCCGACGTGTTGGATTTCGCCGACTGGTGCTGGAGCTCAAGGGCAGCCCCCACTGTGACAGCCAAGTAGGCCTTGTTTGTGGGCTTCATCTTCCCTTCTCCTTTCTCAGATAGAAGATATGTAAGTCCAAACTCAAGGGAGGAAACGAACTACAGGAGGAGGAGGATGCTAGCTAAGCTAGTGAAGAGCAACTTGTGTAGAAGTGTGACTTGTCTTAGGAAGAAGGCTGTGGGAGGGGACTGTGAGATGGATAAGCCACTTGGGCAGAGGGAGTTATATAGGAAGAGAGAGCCCCTCAAGTGGCCATGGTGGTCTTGAGGGGAAACATTATGTGCGCTCCAAAAGGTGGGCATGTGGCCACTGGTTTGGTCTAGAAAACCATTGGCTCATGTCATAATTTTTTTAAAGAGAGGACATTTTTTCAGTACAGATTTAGATAGAAGTCTAATAGCATTAAGAGAGAAAAAGAGTACCAAATATTGTAAAAAAATCTTTCATGTGATCTCAAACTTTGATAAATATCTAGATCTTCTTCCTCTCAGTATTACTGAACTTCGACCCAAACATATATTAAGAAGATCTCTTTTCTTCCTTGAAACGGGGACGGATGAGGGCAATGGGGGGTCTTCTGGTTATGGGTGGCCCTGGTTTTATCTTGGAAGCTAGACATCTCTCTTCACCCTTCTACAGTACTAACGCTTGCAGTAGAAGGGAAGAATGGGCCGTGGGGTTCCTAACAGGTTCCCTTTCATTTCTTTTTATGACTCATCTTTTGAACCGGCTTTAGCCATATGCCCTATAGGAGTCTTGGGGGGCCATCCGTCCACATGGCAGACCGGATCCTCTACACGGATCAGTGGATAGATCGTGGCATTGGACATGATAATGGAGGTGGCGGACCTCATCTTAATTTTTTTATTATAAACTTTTAATATCAAGATTAAGTGAAAGGGATTTTTTTTAAGAGCCGTGAGGCATGGATGCAAACTAAAAATCGAGAGCCAGACATAATAAAGCCTGGTGAAACAAAATGGAAAGTTAAAAAAAACAAAAAGTTTGATTTCGAGACTATTACTTCTAAGAGGTCATTTGGATTAAAGGATGCAAACGGTAACCCAAAAGTTCGATTATCTGACCAATTATTAACTTATAGGTCAATTAGCATATACATTCTAAAATGAGATGCATAACGTATAAGGTAATGGATATAATGTTTTTTCCTAACTGAATGCATAATGGTATATTAAGAAGTTCGATTATCTGACCCGTTAGCAGTTTTTAGGTCAATTAATAGAAGAATTTAAAGGAATTTTTACTTTTCAGTTCTTATAAACTTTTGGCGTTATAAATATGCCCTCTTAAACCACAACTTTTTTATAGGTCAATTAGCATATACATTCTAAAATGAGATGCATAACGTATAAGGTAATGGATATAATGTTTTTTCCTAACTGAATGCATAATGGTATATTAAGAAGTTCGATTATCTGACCCGTTAGCAGTTTTTAGGTCAATTAATAGAAGAATTTAAAGGAATTTTTACTTTTCAGTTCTTATAAACTTTTGGCGTTATAAATATGCCCTCTTAAACCACAACTTTTTTATAAAGAAGTCCTTTTAGCGGCTTATTTGTAATATTCTCAAAGGTTTATTTTTAATTTTTAGGGGCCTTCCACGAATTCACGATAAATTGTGAAGACTTATTTGTAAATAATTAGATTAAAAGGATTTATTTATAATATCAAAAGTTTATAAGAAGTTAAAAAGTAAAAATCTCATTTAACTAATAAATAAGGAAAAAGGTCGCAAATACACTTTTATGGGCATTAAATCAGACCCATTTGCATCCCTTGTTTGGATGTCCTTTCGACAGTCCCTCTAAGCTAACCACCAATTGTCATTGGTACGATCGTGAAGACTTGACATCAGCTATATTGCGCTGACGTCAGTCCATTAACCACTTAGCAATGATAGTTCCGAGTTAATTAATTTGATATTATTGCTGATAGTAAGTATTTAATGAAATTATCATTTTGAAAACTACATTGTGATAAACAATACAAGTCATGTTCTGAGAGTCTAAGAGGTCTTTTTCCTCCTCTCTTTCCTTTGAATCTAAATCTCTCCTTATCCTTGGGTTGCCTTTCTCCATACTCAATCTCAATCTTATAATATTGATATCTTTTGATCTAAAGATGGCAGTATCAAAGTTAACATTTTATTAGCTATGTTTATTAGAACTAATAATCCAATCAAACAGGATATAAAGTAGATGATTTTTTTGGGAAATTCAGGTGGTGTGACCTATTCTTTGGTATTCGACCCATTTTGATACCCCTAAAACCTCTTATTTTATTATCTTTTAATTGATTACCATAGTCGAAAATTTTGTAGCCATTATCATCATAGATGCTTATGCCCTCATTTCCAGGAACTTCGCTCATGGGCATAAAACCCATGGAAGAGTTGGTAAAATCCTTGCGGATCATAATTATTTTCTGATCTTGAGCATGTTATCATGGGTGGGTGCATGGCTGGAAAACACTGGTTCAAACCTGTGGGGTCTTATCCTGCTCTCCCTTCATTATATGAGCAGGGAAAAGTGAAAAGACTGATGTGATAATTTGCCCAAGTGTCATCTTCTCGTCTCTTCATACAGTCATCTTCTCGGCTCTTCATACAGAGTGGGAGTGGAGAACCAAACATAGACAGTGATGTCATGTCTTGACCCTATCACCGTGTATTCTACACAGTGCGTTTAGGTAAAATGTCACTTCTCCTAGGATCATGATTGATGTGGAGAGGCCTTTTCCTTTTGGCTTTGGTGGTGATGGGGGGTCCCATTCTGTGGAGTGAAGACAGGAAGGAAAGCAGTTTGTAACATAGATTGGTGGGATGGTTTATGGTAGATCTTGCATCTATCATTTATACTCACTTTTGGGCATTGTATACTGGCCATATGGACCATCTTGTAGGCCTTTTTGGTGCAGGAATACCATGCTTTATTCTGCAATTTGTGACATGATGTTAATCTTATGGACTGTAAAGCTTCAAATGTTCATCCTTTATCTCTTGAGTAGTGATGAGGCAGAATCCGATTCGGCCCATTAGAGCAGGCCCAAACCCCGTTCAGCCCAACAGCAGCAGTATCAGGCCCTCCGGGAGCCTCCAGCCCATCGGCGGCCCAACGGCCCTCGGCCCCACAAGCGGCACCGTCGCTCCCGGCCCAACAGGCTCCGGCCCGTCAGCGGCCCATCAACCTAAGGCCCGGGAACAGCACGACAGCCCAAGGCCCAGCAGGCTTCGGCCCCTCAGCGGCCCAACCCCCTTCGGCCCGATAGCCGAGTCCGGCCCACTCCGGGGGCGGATCCGGCACTATGGCGGTTTACCAGTAAGCCCAAACATAGTCCTATATCGACTACCACCGTTAACCAACCTCTATCATCTGCTATAAATACACCGCTATTTATTACCAAAGGTATGCAACTCTTTGCCTCCGAGACCCTTAAGGACTACGGTCCAAATAGCATTAAAGCTACTTCTTGCCTTCTGAATCGAATCATCTTCAGGAGTTAACTTGACCGTCGGAGGGGGTTCCTAAGGGCCAGAGCCCGGGACTCCTGCTGACCGGTCTTTCTTCTTCTTTCCCTCCCGCAGGGGCTCGGTTCGAATCATCGCCGACCTTCCCGAGTCGGTCTCGACCGCCGACCTCGGACTCCTCTCCCTGGTCTTGACGCCGTACGACGGCTGCCCCGCGACAGGAGGCTCGGCCCCGCGCTGTCCCCTCATCCGGCAAAAGAGCCTTCGGGCTCACTATCCAAGAGCAAGCCGAGTCCGAGACCCTTCCGGCCTCAGACCGTCTCCTTCGGTTTCGTCGCCTGACGACGGTACAGCCAGAAGGAGCATCATCCGCGTCGCCCCTTCGCCCGCCGAAGGAGCCTCGGCCCCGACTTCCCGGAGACGAGCCCACTCCGATCGAAGCGCCCTTCGGCCTTCGGACCCTCGTCTCCACATCCGCCTCTTCGGCCTCCCGGATCCCCGTCGGGCCTCGGTAGCACCGATCCGAACCGGATTCGGATCCACTTCTCCGGGTTCCAGCCTCAGAATCCGGTCGTGATAGATCCGGTCTACATCAAGTAGGATCCTCTGATCTCGATTTATATCTATTTGTGTAGTGTTTGCTTTTGTGTATACAAATGAATCTGAACAAATGTGGTGCTTTGCTGCAGCACACAGGAAGTGGAAATCTGCTCGGTTAGAGGATAGGATTCTGACCCTTTTTTTTTTTTTTCCTTTGTGATAGGGTTCGGTTAACAATTTTAGATGGTGACTTGCTCTTGATCCATTAGAACGCCAATTCCAGATGGTGACTTGTGCTTAATCCAGTGTAAGGAGAATATAGAAGTCTAAGAAGGGACCCATGTGCGGCTCCCCTACCTGTTGAACCATAAATAACTAATGCCATGTGATCTGCCATTCTTTTCTCTTCCATATGCCAAGTGGGTGATGCACAAGGTATTGAAGCTTCCCAAAGAAAGAATTAGGTGGAAAAAGGGTTATCAGAAAGATACCAAGGAACAAGATTCTAGATACCTCTCTAAGCAAACCCACCTCAAAAGATTGTGATTTGTTAACTGTCTATTACAAAAATTTCCCCTCAATATAATGCTTAGATTTCTTTACTCTCAATTTTATGCTCTAGTGCCCTATTGCCCAAGTGTTTACACGTACTATACAAATGGATTATCAGATTTCATTTGCAACCATAATGGTAGATGAGGCCAGAGCAAACCCAACAACTACTACTACTTCGCCATTGTCACGGGAGAAGCTCACAGACATTGCATGGGGAGAATCACTAGGCAAGTTCCAGTTGCTGTTCGAACAGAGGAGTTAAGAGGCTGTGGTTTTGCCATTTGAGTCCATAGTTGAAAGGCAGGAGATTGGAACACCAAATGCCTAGGAAATGGATTCAAATCCAACGGGACATACTGCTGAAAAAGCAAAGAGGAAACAAGAGAAAGAAAACAGACTTCAATGGTTTCAACCCTGCAACATCCCCAGCCCGTATAGGTCCCTCCGGGATACCTGAGGCATTGGCTCAGTGGACGGTCCTCACTGCCTTTGGCAGGGAGATCGAAGCTCCGAAGCTCACCGGAGTGTAAGGGACTTCGGCCATGGACGAGATCATTTTCACCCACTCAGGCAGAAGTGATGACTACTATACATATTATCCAAAAAATGGGGATCCTTTGTGTACTGGCAGCAGAGTAGAACACTGCTCTTTGGGGCAGAAGAGATGTGTCTAACCATTGGGTCACTGACAACACTGTTCTCCAGTGGATTTTAGAACAGCGAAAACTGCAGTGCACAGGCACCTAAAAGAGGCCATTCACTGACCACTACAAACTTTTTCTTTCCTTGGCGATCAGGTGGATGAAGATTATCCAGAGAACCACTCCACATTTAAGGAAGCTCCCCCACCCATATCATCAAAACAGATTTCTTTTCACCCCTTGCCACTTTAAGCAGATGATGTTCTTGTGCCAGTTAACTGCACTTCTGAAAAATTGAAAATACTGGGCTTGGAGATTTCATCTCATCTTTCCCTTTCAAACAACTGTGTAGATGGCAGAAATAGTGGAGGAAGATTCACAAGCAGATGCACAAAGAATAGTTGTTTGTTCCTACCATAGGGACATCTGTTAATACAAAAGTGCCCATTATGGTATGAACTTCAAAGAGCGCTGGCATTCTTAACAAACAAAAGTACTCAAGTTCTTTAGCTTTGAACTTGACCTTAAATTAACTTGGCCCCCAAGAAGAGTCAAGATTTTGTTAAAATGGAGAAGGGCCTTCATGTTCAAGATGCTGGGTTAAATAGCCCCAGGGAAGGAAGAAACCTATTCCCACAAAATATAGTCAGAAAAGAACCCTTCCATCAAACATTCAGACAACAACATGAAGAATAATGTGCAGAACCCTAAAAAGAACATCCAGGCAACGCTAGATCGTCATCAATGATGAAATCAGAAATAAGGATGTCGAGGAAATACAACCAAGATAAAACTGGAACTAAAAATGTATGTTTAAGAAAAATCCAACCACCAAATCCCGGTTTAAAGAAAAAGGATCTTCTACCCAAAAGATTCCAAGCATTTATGTTGTGTTCTTGATTTTATCAGCAACAGAGAAACTCTTACTATTCCATTTGCAAGAGCATGCCAGAAACACCATCTTCCAAAAACTCAAGCTAACCTATCATCAGAAGGGTCTTGCAATCAATAACATGAACTCTACAGGAGCTTGAGCTAGGATAACGATCATATAAAGTATGATATGCAAAATGGACACCAGCAAGCAATCATGACAGATCAACGCACCCCAACATAGTCAATAAACTTTCCTGTGATGACATTTCCGTCTCCCCCCAAAACACCATAACAGGAAGAGAACATATACTAGCTCTTTCACACCCATGTAAATGAATTTTATTACTTCATAACCAAAATTCCAATATCTACAAGTAGGACAAAGCATGAATCAAGTTAACTTAAACCAATGCTTCCCAAAGGTTCATACTATAGCAAGAAAATAACATTTCTTAATGAATCACCAACAAAAACCATCATCGATCATAAATGAATAGGCGAGGGCAGAAAACAACATGCTCTCTCCTAAGTACATAATCCTGCCATCCACACAAAAGAAAGGATTACAACAGCCAGATGCCGCAATTTACACTGAATCAACAACTTCAACCTGCTGCCGAGCAAGGTATCGTTCCCTTCGTTCCTTCTACAGAATGCAGACAAAGGATTGACCAAAAAGATTGACTAAAAAATCAGTTAAATGTCTGAATCCACAAGTTGAGGAGAAACTTATTACCCATTCATCTATGACAAGCCCTTCACCAACAACTCGTGGCCCAGTGTCTTCAGGGGGTCTCTTCCGTGCCTCAAGTTCTTCCTCTGCCTCGGCCAGTTGACGCTTTAATTTCTCCATTTTCTTAATAGCACCATTTGCAAGTTCCATGTTCAATATATATGGAAAGAGTCGTCATCTGAAAAGATTAAACAGACATTCTGGCAAAAAGTGGTGGAGAGGTTAACTTACAGAACTAGGGCGATCAACATCCAAGAATACAACCCGTAGAATCTGCTCAACAGATACCTGATCTTTTTGTTCATCAAACTGTAACAAAAAATCATTCATTGCTTTCAGCACAGATAATTCAAAGCCTTCAACTCAATAGTTTGGGAAGTGGATGCTATAACTCCTTTTGGAATGAAAATGGATGAGAGTAGAGATGATGTCTGGTACAACGCGTTGCAAAGGCCACAAAGCTTCCATATGAGATCAAGAAAGACAAAAGAGTAATATCCATAATCAAATCCGTTAATAATCAGAAAAGCGTATTGCTTGTCGGATTATTGACTTTGCAAACAGATGTATATTCCATCCTTGCACAGAAGCGACAAGATGAATGTATTGGAAGGGTCCAAACAGGGTCAATTTATAGGACATTTCTAGGAACGCTTTTGTAAACTCTTCGATGTAAGACTACTAAGTTCGCGCAGCACATCACACAAAGGAGCAGATGCTCCGCATGCGCACTGCAGAGAAGTTTGTCGTCTTCTGGATCAACCCTTAGCTCCGGGTCCATGCCTTCCTTCCTCATCTCACATATGTTGTGCAGCACACAGCAAGCCCCCAGCACACGGTGCAAATCCTGTGGCTTCACCTTCAACCCTTTCAACATGAAGTGCACCTCGCCTTAAGCCTCACAAAGGCATCCCTGGCGACCAGCAGCACCTCCTGAATCTTCTCGTCGAAGACGTGCTGCATCCCCATCAGGTTCTGATGTGCATGCGGCACTAGCAGCCAGTCCATTAATGGGTAGCCAGTGCCGCCCAAAATTCACTGTCCCTTCAGTGCCTTGCCCATCGCCCGTTTGTGGACAGCAGGTTTCTCCAGCACCTCGTCGTCGGCCATGGATTCCAGCCAGCCTATGCACACATCGGTGAAGATGCCATCAGGGCCCACCACCCCTTGGATGGTGGAGTAGGAGATCTTATTCCGCCGGCACTGTCACTTGTTAAGGTGGGGGATGACACTGGCGCTGGCCCTTTTGGACGCCAAGATGGGGATGTGCATGGCCTGGTTGAGAGCTCCATCAGCAAGCTCCCCCTGCAAGCCTGCCACGTCTCAGCTGCCGGTGAAACAGTGACTGGTTCGGACATGTTCTCAATGTTCCAGGGAACTATCTTGAGGCCGTCTTCCATGACTTCGAGCATGGGCCAGTCAGCCAGTAAAAAAGATTTCAGCTGCCTATAATCATAGGATTCCGACAGCTATGCAAACCTTACATGGATAGGAGAGATGAGAGTTATGGGGAATGGAAAGATATTTAAATATGTTATATTTTGGTTTCTTCAGTTTGGTTCGGTTACTTTTGGAACCGAACCAACCCGAACAGGTTTTCAAACCAAACCAAATCGAAAATTTGGTCTGGTTTGGTTTGGTTTTTCGGGTTGAACCAAATAGTGAACACCCCTAGTCCCATCCCAGCTGGGACGGGCTAGGTCGCCCCATCCCAGTAAAAAAAGGGGATGGAGCACTATTCTATGCGTCCCATCTATTGACCTGGTTAGACCCAACGGTTCCGGCATGTCCCAGACCGTCTCGTGTTGTCTTGGCCGGGTTCACATGTTCCGCACAGAATCTGAAGATGGAGTTCCCATACGGGTGTCTATGGAATACAAAATATGCAATGGGTACATTTAACAATAATAGGGCAATAACAGGGACAAACTAATAAAGTGTTTCATTTGAAAACACCCCCAACCCCAAATCTCGTGGAAGCGGAATCATTTGCAGGTTTCTTGCTCGCGAAGGCAGGAACCCCCATCGCCCTGCTTTCTTGCTTATAAAGAATGAAGATAGAAGAAGAAAAAGAGATAGGTGGGCAGAAACAGGGGTGTGATGGCTCTCTCTGTCTCACACAGAGAGGCCGACCAGCACAAGAAGGCTTTTACATATAGGGCTTAACAAGTTACAAAGGTCAAAGACAAGTTTACCCCTATTAACATAAAGGACAGGGATAAAACCAGAAAAAATAGAAAAAACAGAAAAAAAAAATAACATACAAAAAGTCTAAAATGCCCTAACTAAAGACTATTTTTCACCACACTCCCCCTCAAGTTGAGTATGGATATTAAGCATGCCCAACTTGTTAATTACATTCAAAAATTGATCCCGAGACAACCATTTGATGAGAACATCAGCTAACTGTGGGCTTGTGTTGATGTATGGTAAACACAAGTCTCCACAATCAAGTTTTTCTCGAATGAAGTGTCTATCGATCTCGATATGCTTAGTCCTATCATGCTGAACTGGATTGTTGGCAATATTGATGGCAGCTTTGTTGTCACAATAAAATTTTATAGGCCTCTTGACAAAGATACCAATGTCCTGAAGTAACAATCGTATCTATAAAAGTTCAACAACTGATTGGGCCATAACTCTGTATTCTGCCTCTACACTGGATCTAGCACATATAGACTGCTTTTTGCTCTTCCAAATGATAAGGTTTCCTCCTAGAAACATGCAATATCTTGTAGTGGATCTCCTATCATCCTGGGAACCAGCCCAATCAGTATCTATATATCCTTCAAGCACAAGAGACTTGCCACCATAGAACAATAATCCCTTCCCTGGACTTGACTTTATGTACCTCAGAATTCTATCCACCGCTCCAAGGTGGGAGATCCTTAAAGTATGCTTGAATTGACTTACTACATTGACATCATAAACAATATTTGGTCTTGTCAAAGCTAAGTACAGTAGCTTGCCAACAAGTCTCTGATAAGATTCTTTCTCAGACTCAGACAATGGTTCACCATCTGCAAGGCTAAACTTGTGAATTTGCCTCAATAGGTGTGTCTGCTGCTCTACATTCCAATTTCTTGTTTCTTTCAGCAAGTCAAGTGCATAATTAGGTTGGCACACATAGATTCCTTTAAAGGATCTAGCAACTTCAATACCAAAAAAGTATCTCAACTTCCTCAGATCCTTAATCTCAAATTCTTTTGTCAATTTCTTCTTTAAGAGAGCAATCTCCTCTTCATTATCACCTGTAATGATCATGTCATCCATATACACAATCAAAATAACAAGCTTACCACCTATTCTCCTGATGAACAAGGTGTGGTCAACATTACCTTGAATGAAACCATACTTGATCATAGCTATTATGAACCTCTCAAACCATGCCCAAGGTGATTGCTTCAAACCATACAATGTCTTCTTTAATCTGCACACTTTACCCCCAATGACAACACCAGGAGATGGTTGCATATATACCTCCTTTATCAGGTTACCATTCAAGAAGGCATTTTTCACGCCAAGCTAGTACAATTCTCAGGAGAAGTGGGCTGCCAAGGATAAAAGTACTCTGACTGAATTCAGCTTGGCTACTAGTGCAAAAGTCTCATAATAGTCAAGGCCATAGGTTTGGATGAACCCTTTTGCCACCAGTCTAGTCTTGAACTTTTCAACACTGCCATCTGCTCGGAACTTGATAGTGTAGACCTATTTGGACCCCACTAACTTCTTTCCCTGAGGAAGGGCAACCAACTCTCAGGTATTATTTTGCTTAAGAGCATTTTCTTCTTCCATAACTTTCACCCAACGGTGATCCTTGTTGGCTTCTGCAAAAGTAAGAGGAGTGGAACAAGTAGACAAGACAACAATAAAACTCGTATAGGAAGCAGATAATTATGAGTAACAAAGGCATCTTGAAATAGGATGTTTGGTGCACTCACGTACACCTTTCCGGACAGTAATAGGTTTCTCGAGGCTATCCTGCAAATTGTCAGAGGGAATAGAGAACTCAGGGAGCTGTTCAGGTTCAAAGACAGTATTACCTTCCTAGGTTGGTGGGTCAGCGAGAGAAGCCTCTACAACCTCTGTCCCAGCATCCTCCTAAATCTTTCTAAGGGGTTGCTGGGTTTTGTTCTTGCGAACATAATACTTTTGAATCTTATTCCCTCCAATCAAAGTAGTGTCACTGTCATGTTGATTCGTGGATGTGGCTGAGACTTCAAAGATGGCACCTCTGCTAGGGGGAAAAACAGTAGAGGATAAGGATGGAACAACATTTGACACATCAACAATGGGAGAGGTACTACAATGCTCCCCCTCAGACACACCCAGGGAAGAAGAATACGGGAGATGTTTAAAAAAGGTAACATCTTTGACAATAAACTTCTTCCTGGCCTGGGGAGCATAACACTTGTACCCGTTCTAAATAGAAGAGTACCCAAGGAAAACGGCCTTAGTGGCTTTTGCATCTAGTTTTGAGTGCCCCGGAGCCAAATTATGAACAAAACATAGACACCCAAACACTCGCAATGACAGCAAAAATGGCGAGTGTTGGGGCCTGAGAAGAGAATAGGGCCTGAAGTAAAAAACGCGAGATGGCATTCGGTTGATGAGATACGCAGCAGTGAGAATAGCCTCTGTAACGACCCAATCAGTTAACTTGCCTAACAACGGTACTAGTGGTAGACTTCCCAAGAAGGTCACCCATCTTGGGACTTCTCTCAACTGAGAACACTTAACTTCGGAGTTCTTTCCAACTCGAGTTCCAAAAAACGACTAGCCGGTATTGTTGGTAGTCTATTGATTTAGTCTATTTAACATCTTATATGAGGTATGACACTCTACCCTCCTTAAAATAGGCGACGTCTTCGTCGTTATATCACAACTATTCCAAATCACCAGGTAGGTAGGATTCTAGAGGTGGCCCCCACAGGTTCAAGAGGTAGCTCCCACTATGTAGCACTTTGTCCCATATGGGTTCAAGAGGTGGCTCTCATAGTGTAACACTTTGCCCTATGTGGCACTTAACTCCCACACTTCCGGCTAGTGTCAGGCTCTGATACCATTTTATAATGATCTAATCAGTTAACTGGCCCAACAACGGTGCTAGTTGGTAGACTTCTCAAGAAGGTCACCTATCCTGAAACTTCTCACAACCGAGTATACTTAACTTCGGAGTTCTTTTCAACTTGAACTCCGAAAAATGGCTAGCCGATATTGTTGGTAGTCTACTGATTTAGTCTATTTAACATCTTCTTATATGGGGTGTGACAACCTCTGCCCAGTATTTTTTATAAAGACCATAGTGGAGGAGAAGTGCCCAAGCGATCTCAAGTAGGTATCTATTTTTTCTCTCAGTTACCCTATTTTGTTGGGGTACCTAGGGGCATAAAGATTCATGAAGAATATCCTCATCCTCAAAGAAAATATTCATATTTTTTTAGAAGTACTCTTTTCCATTGTCCAATCGAAGCACTTTTATTTTTTTCTCGAATTGATTTTCTACCATTTTTTTCAAACACCTGAACCACTCGTGGCACTTCCTCTTTGGACTTCATTGGGTATACCCACGTGCAATGTGTAAAATCATCAATGAACGTTATAAAATATCGATTGCCATCAAGAGAGGGAATAGAGGAAGGACCCCACACATCATAATGGTCAAGTTCAAAGGATGTAGAACTTTTATTCAATGACTGTAGAAATTGAGTTCTACAATGTTTAGCAAGGTGACACACTTGACAAGCAAGAGATTGCATGTAAACCTTATTGAATAAAAAAGAAAACAACATGTGTAAAGACTTGAAGGAAAGATATCCTATACGGAGATGCCATAACTGAACCTCTCTTATTAACACTGATACTACTGGACTTAAGGGCAGCCCCATGCTTGGACTGAAGTTGATAGGTCCCAGTCAGAGATAGCATAAGCATCCCGCTCCTCCCACAAAGCCCTCAAGGCCCTGTAGTATTCATACACAGTCTTCCTACCATGTTTAGTGTCATGAATAGCAACCACAAAATCATACATATTTACTGGATTAGCCTTCTCACGGTACATCTCCTCCAGTAAAAGCCACATCTTTCTTGCAATAAACTTTCTTACAATATACTTCAGTTGCCCATCTGTCACAGAACTAAGGATCTAAGTCCTCACAATATTGTCCTTGTGCTCCCAATCATCATACTTTGGGTCGTCCACTAAAGGCGGGGTTGTTTTGCCATTTACGTAACCCACCTTTGCCCGAACACTAACAAAGGTCTTGATAGTTGCTGCCCAATACAAGTAATTTGAATCATTCAACTTCACAGGGGGAAGTTGAAGATGAAAATTTTCCCCTACATTGTTCCCTTTGGAAGAGACTTCGTTTGATGTCACCTCAGACATATTCTCACTCTTCAGGAACCTCTCGAAGGTACACACAAAAGAAAGATGATGCAGCAGCAAGGAGAAACGCACCCACAGAAAAAAAAAAAAAAAAAAAAAAAAAAAAAAAAAAAAAAAAAATTGTTGCAGCAGCACGAAATGGAGAAGTCGGTCTCGTAACAATCCCCAAAACAGGGGATGGGTGCAGCAAGGAAGAGAGGTCCCCAAAATAGGTGATCGATGCAGCAAGGAAGAAATGTAAGCTTCCAAGAACCCTAGAAAGGGTGCAAACAGTATCAACAAGGGCCAGCCACCACAACTAGCAGGACGATGACTTCGATGGCCCCTAGAGAGGGTACCGGTCACCAAGGAAGCCCTAAACAGGGCACCGGTCACCAAGGAACCCTAAACAGGGCACCGGTCACCAAGGGGATCATTGGATTGTGTTCCGGTGGAGAGGGGCCTGGCTGCCACCCTCCAAACCTCCAAGGGAAGGTCCAAGCTTGCAAGAAGACCTTGTTTAGACAAGGTGCGGTGCGGGGAGGGAAGGGAACCGACCAGCTGGAAACCTAAAGCAAGGACCGATCCTTGCCTTATTGATCTCCCACAGTCGGACACCTCTCTCCCAGGCTTTTTCCCTTCTTTGTGTAGGAAACCTCCTCCGGGAAGATAAGAAAGGCCAACCGGCCAGAGGTTTTTCTTCTTCTTTCTCACAGAAGCTCTGATACCATAAAGATAGAAGAAGAAAGAGAGATAGGTGGGCAGAAACAGGGTGCGATGGCTCTCTCTATCTCACATAGAGAGGCCGACCAGCACAAGAAGGCTTTTATATATAGAGCATAACAAGTTACAAAGGTCAAAGACAAGTTTACCCATGTTAACATAAAGGACAGGGATAAAACCATAAAAAATAGAAAAAACAGAGAGAAAACAGCAAACACACGAAAGGTCTAAAATGCCCTACCTAAAGACTATTTTTCACTACAAAGAACTCCCTTCGCTCTCTTGGTCGTGAAGAACCTCTCACAGAGCCACTCTCTCACATGGCAAGCTCTCCTCTACCACGACAGCTTCTCCCCCATGGCGAGCTCTCCAAGCTCCTCTCTCTCTCGGCAAGCTCTGCTCTCTCACCTCAAGCTCTGCTTTCCCACGACAACCTCTCTCCCACGGCGAGCTCTCTTTCACAGCTTCACGCCAGCCACTGTCCCACAGCAAGGTCTCGGCCGCTCCCTCTCACAGCATTACGACAACCACTCGCCTACAATGGGGTCTCCGAGTACTCTCGATTGCTTGGACAGCTGATCCACAGATTTGTTGACATTCTTTTTTTTTTCCCTCTCTCTATCTCCCATGGCAGTCTTTGTTACTTGTTTTTTTTATTTTTTGGCTCTGTTCTCTCTCTCTCTCATTTAAATGCTGGATACTCTTCCTGTATCTTTCCTTACTGCTCATTTATTTTGCTCATTTCCAGTTTCTGTAGTTGCATCTTCCTTCTTGTCGTTGCTTTTGCTTCAATGTAGTTTACTTACGGTGCATTTATTTTCTTTTATTTTCATTTCTTGTGATTTTGTAGGTGATTTTTTTGGCTGTAAAAATTAGTGACACACCTCAAAATACAGTGAGATGTTATTCAACATTGTCCTTTTTTCCACTTTAAATGATGGTAGAATGCATTAATGATATGCTATTTGCATGTGATAGTTGTTTTTTATGTTATTTTACTGCATATATATATATATATGTTCTATATTTTTTGAAATATTTATGTAAAAGAACTGAGATGGGTCACTGGAATTGTCCAGCATGCTGGGGCATCCCGTCCCAGTAGAAAAATAGGATGGGGACCGGGACAGGAATGACAACTATGCTGACATGGGAGTGAAAAGGAAGACAATAGGCACTGGGCACCCATGAGAAAGCCCAGCAGTTGTGTGAGGTGTGCCCAATGCCTCCTTTTTTTTCAGGAGCCCAGTGCCTCCCTTTCATAGTGCCACATCAGGAACCAGAAAAATGAGCAGGGTCAGCACCTTTATAAAAGAGCAACTCCCTCTCCAATATATGGCTAAGCCTCTTCAGGGGCTAGTTTAAACAACTAAAATATGTACTTTATTCTTTCTATTAAAGGATTTGAAGCATTCATTTTCATATCCATTTCAGGAAAGAAAGAAAAGGGATAATGGGAACAGAAATAACTATTCCCAAGTCTGTTTCCATTTCCGATTGTTTCCAGTTTTTTTTAAATCAGTGTTTTCCTTCCATCTCTGACCCATTTATGGTCCTATCACTTAGAAATAAAATGCACTTCATACAAATGCAAAAATATATATGTTTTACTAATTTGTATAAAGCACTCATATAAGTATTTGGTCTTAGGAATCATTAAAAAATAAGAAAAAAATTGATAGCATGTAAGAGAAAAAGAGTACCGGACAATGTAAAAAGAGGCATTAGCTACTTTGGAATAACTAAGAAAAAGAAAAAGCCCACATAATTAGGTGAGTGGGGCGAACATGAGGCAAGGCGAGGCGTTCTTGGCTCGCCTCAGCCTACTTCATCGCCTAGGCAAGTGAGACGATTGCCTTCGGTAACATAGAAGTGGATCTCACCAGTTCTGGGGCATATTCCATTGGTCCTTTCACCTTCAAACTAACAATCTTGAACTTGACCTTGCATTTCTGATCAAGCTGTTTTTCGTTGTTCTCAGGATGCTCTACAAACTTGAACACTGCATTCCAGACAGAAAATGAACTTAGATAACAACTCACACAAAGCAATCAACCCATCAAAACATATACCATGTGGCTGGTCCTATAGCTTATATTGCCAGGTGTAGAAGAACATAATGAAAAGAACAGAAAGAAACAGTACCTGTTGCTGTAATACTTTCACCAGGTGCAAGAATTCCTCCAGGGGGGCGCATAAAGCAGCTCTTTGGCGCAGTCGTTTGAAACTAGACCAACAAAAAAAGGGGAAAGCTAAAAACAATGTCAGCAGTGATCTTTATAGTTTCCAGTAATGATAGCAGTAACTATTCGAAAAGATATAAAACCCAAGGAAAACTACTAAAATACATTCCTTGTCTGATTAAAAGTGTTCTACTGCTCTAAAACCAACATCTTAAATTATAAAATCCAATAACAGTTCAAAATTGCGAAAGTCAATAGATACCTTGAATGCAACATGAGATTTGCTTGTGTTTTTTATCTTGATCGCACTTCTAACCTGCTTACCAGGTTCATCTGCAAGCAGAATCAAAAGAAGAAATATATAAGGAGGATAGTGTTGCTTTGTACATTTAACCAAGAAGTGCATATCAAGAAAGCTAAGAATGGTATGTTCCCAAAAGTATTACCAGTTTCTAATTAGGTGACCAGCTAATGAACAACAAAAGTATAATGAAGACAGTCAACAATTATATCTACTTCCAAAAGTATTACCAGTTTCTAATTAGGTGACTGCATTTACACCAAGGAAGGAAGCAACAGGAATTGGGCACACCAATCAGATCCAACCCCATCACGACTGATCCGTCCTGACCCTCCTCCCTTCTTTCAAACAAATGACACATGAACAAATTCCATATATATATATATATATATATATATATATATATATATATATATATATATATTTATTTATTTATTTATTTATTTATTTCAAAAAATATAAAAGGATGCTTACAATGTTTGGGAAATTTGAAGGGAAACTAGATACCAACATTCGAGATTTACATTCTTTTGTCTCTACTTCCATATTTATCCTTCAATATAAGTATCACAAATATGCAATACTCAAGATTGATGAAGCATTTGCATCCAATGCGATCATCATTCAACACAAACAATTCATCAACTTTATGCGTTATCAATGTACCAACTCATATTCTTTTCTGATCTTTCCAAAGACAAATATGGAAGCGTAACAAAAGAATGTAAAAAATTACAAGGCTACAACAATTTAATATAATGGAACAACATACAACAAACCATTAGAGTGTCTTCATTGGAGTCGATCCAATTGCCATGGGGTATCATTGAAGACATTCTAACACCTTACTGTGGCACAAAGCCATGACAATGATCATAACTAATGGGCATGATGGAGTCATCAGAATTTCTTCATTGGAGCTGATCTGATCACTGTGGAAAGTCATCCCCCCAGGGCCCAAAGCCGAACAAAATAACAAATGAGAAAAAAGAGGAGAGAGAAAGAGAATGCTGAGAGAGAGAGAGAGATGAGAATGGGTTGGAATGGGGGCAAAATGCCCAAATGGGGGCTATTTAAAGCCCCCAATCCCCAACTAGCTGTCGGAGGCCCTCTCCAATGGCTAGGTTGACTAGCTGTTGTGGCCCCAACCACCAGTTGGGATTAGCCGTATCGGCCGATCCAAGGGCCTATCTGGCCGATTCTAGCCAATTTGGTTTCAGAATGGCAAAGGTCAGATCGAGATTGTATTAGTTCGGGCCAAAATCGATCAGATCGGTCAATCCAATCCTATCCTGGCCAATCTGGTGCACCATGATTTACACAGGTAACAGATTCAAACCAAACCACACAAACAATATGGCAATCACTTAAACATTAGATATCATCATCATTAGAGCCTTATCGCATTTATTTGGAAGCTATATGGATCCTGTCCAACCACTTTTATTTGTCCAATGATATATTTGTGATTAAGCCTAGGAAGGTCAAATCCTTTCGTACCATCTAACGACCTCATCATATATCTTCCCCTAGTTCTTCTAGCCTCCTCCTACTCATTTGATCACACCTCCTAACCAATGCCAAACATGGATGGCAGTGCACACGGCCGAATCATCTTAACCTATTTACCCTAAGCTTAATGCCAATAGGAGCTACACGTAAATCACTATCTATATGTGCATTTCAAGCTTTATCTTTTCTAATCTTTCCTCACATCTATGTCAACATCCGCAACTCTATAACATACAGTTTTTGTACATAACCTTTCCTTACAGCCCAACATTGAATGCCATATAACATGGACAATCTGATAGCCATTCTATAAAACTTACCTTTGAGCATTAAGGCCCATTTTGATTGAGAGTTAGGTTAACCTAATTTTATCCAATGGGTTAAAATATTTTAGGATAAACATGAATTCTCTTGATAACCAATTAGTTAGCCTAATATATTAACTTGGGTTAAAATAAATATGCTTTAGTATAAATGTGGAGTCATAGGTTGAACAAGTATGTACATTACCATAAATGCCCCACGAATATCCTTTGGGAAGTGAGGCAACTTTCCTAGAATAGGGACACAAAGTGAAAGTATCCCCAAGTAAATTATATTCTAGAGGAGACCTTGGGATACAAAACCTAGGCTTTAATCTGGGTTAACCTCTGTATATTCTAGTTTAGCTAATATTGAATCAAACCACTTTTTGCATTAACTTCATAATAGAAAGAGATATCTTGGAGTTAATCCTCAATCAAACTGCTGCTAAGGGAACTCATCGATCAAAGAGGACTCCAAATGCATTTCTCCACTTCAAACAATCTACCTCGACTCTATATGTAACATCATCTTGGACCTCTCCATTCTCTTGAATAATAGACCTAAGTATAGAAAGTTGCTACTTTTATGAATAACTTGATCGTAATCAAATCATGGTCAATCCTCGTATTACAAAAAGTACATTTAGTATATTGTAAGTTTGTTCAACTAATCTTAACAGCTTTAGATTCTAAAGCAACCCTCCACCATTCTAATTTATCATTTAAACTCAACATTTTCATCAATTAGAACAATATAATTTGAATAACATACACCTTCTCAAGTGGGGTTTAACCCCTTCTCCTTCAGCTGGCGTCCCTCCCATTTCTATTGTTTACTAGCAGCCTCCTATGTCCTCTGTGAAGCTCAATGTCGATGGTGCCAGAAAGGGCAACCTTGGTCAAGCTGGCGGTATCCTTCATGGGCCTGGTGGTTGTTTCTATTTGGCTTTCTCCCATTTTTATGGCACCCTCAGTAGCCTTTACATTGAGGCCCAGGCCCTCCAAAATGGTCTTCTCTATTGCCAGGCCCTCTTTATCTCGTATTTTGGTGGAGTGTGACACTTTGGTTCTCATTCAAGTTGTTCATGGCCACCTTCATTGCCGGGCGATTCTTTTAGGAACTTCTTAGCATCCCTTCTTTTAGGATGTAGTTTTTCTTTCTTTTTTGACTTTGGCCCCTACTGTTTGCTTTGTGGGTTTGGTTTTTGGGTTTCTTTCCTTGCTTGTACCTCTAGGGGTAAAGCGGGATGCTACCCCCCTGTCTTGTATTTTTTAATTTGTGCAACAGAATAATCAGGGCGGCCCAAGGTCCTATAGAAGTTCTGGGATTTTTTAAAAAAAATACACAAAATGACATCATCTGAAAATTCGAAATTGAATTCTGTTGGGATCCCTTCACCAGAATAAGTTTTCTTGGCATTCCTCCACTTGAGCAGAAGAGGCCAAAAAGGCAGAGAATAAGAAAAAAAAAGAGTAGAGAATGAGAAACGAGCAGACTGTTTAATGAAAGTCATAAATGCATTTAGGTTTACTGTAAACTTGTTTATCATAATAACCCTAGTTTGCATGATTAAAAATCGATTTCTTAAAACCATTTAAGTTTATGATAAACTCAAAAACGTCCCTATAAATGTTTTCCAAAAACATACTTGGAGTTGGTTTATGCTAGAGATGCCTTTCAAGTTTACCATTCACTAAAATATGTTTACACGAAACAACCAAACATGAGGCATACAGAAAATGCATTTATGACAAGCACGTTTATGATAACTGTGCTTATGATAAACAATTCCATTTTCATTTTCTTAGGTTGCATCCAAACAGGGATTAAGTAAAGGAACCAGCAAAACAAAATATCCAAAGAGGAAAGAAATATAAATTCAACACATGAAAGAAAGATAAGACTACAAAATGTATCCACCTTAGCCATGTGATAACGAAATGATGTTCAAAGAAAGTTAAACATGTAGCCGACTAACTCGGAAACATAAGAACTAACAAAAAAGTGCATCATTTTCCCGCATGATATACAAAAATCCCCAAGGGCAGCACCGAGATTTCCCGAGTCCAAATGAGAGCAAAAATCCAAGGTTTAAAAAAATGCATTTCTCCAGAGAGAAAATCCCCAAAAAGGGCAGCAAAATTTCCTGAATCCAAATAAGAGAGTAAAAAATCTAAAGCAGACCAAAAAAGCTATTCCTTCAAAGAGAAATCTGAAATTACAGGCAACACCAACTTGAAACGAAACCTCTCATAACAGAGAACAAAGGGGGGAAAGAAAGAAAAATCAGAAGTTGATGAAAGTCCCATTTCTTCCAAACCCCAAACAAACACCCAAGAGAAGAAACACATAAACGCGAAGAATTTAAGAGAAGACTCGGAGTGGGGAAACGAACTCACAGGGGAAGTAGAGCTTGGTGGCCGGGTCGAGCCGGAGCCTGCGCCTGGAGGGGAGCAGCGACTTCGCCACCGACGATACCCCCGATGGGCGCTGCTGCTGCGAACTCGACCCCTCAACATACCCTCCTCCACCGCCCGAGTTGCTCGCGCTGCGGTGATGAGTAAAACTCTGGGCCGACGAGTTGGACGCCTCGCCGCTGCTCTGCCAGAAGGGCATCCTGCAGAGCCCCCACCCCCTCCCCGCCGGCGACTCCCCGGCCTTCCCCTCCACCAACGCCATCGCTCACCAGGCGGCCCGGCCCTCCGACCCACCTCACTCCATGCAGCCGAAACGAGCTGGTAGCGCCAAAGAACCAATCTTCCTTGCTCCCTACTCAGAACCGTGTGGGAAAAGGGGGGATTGGGGAGTGGGCAGCTTGTGGGTTCTCTCTCTTTCTCGCTGAAACAAGCAGGCAGCAAGTAAAGATCCTGTCTTTCTTGGTCCCCCTTGAGACCCGCGTTGGAAATGGGGGGATCAGAGCACGGGGAGCTTGTGGGCTCTCTCGCTCTGAGCTTATGTCTGCAGTGCAGCAGAGAGGAAGAGGAAGAGGAAGAGTAGGTTGATGAGAAGAGGAACAGGTCGGATCTAAAAGGACAGATTCCGCTGTATTTAAGAGTAGGGGGTGTTTGGATCCATGGTGGCTGCGTTGGGTTGGTGCCCACCACGCACATGAGCTCTTTCTTCTTATCCCTTCGTCTTCCAGTTCTTCCTCTTTCTCCGTTCTCTACGCTTCTTTCTTGCTTTTACCCTTTTTATTTTACTATTGTTCGGCTCTCTGCAAGGCCCTGGGAGGCTTGGAAGGTGTCCGGTGGGCTGTCAACGGGCTGGGCCGGCCCGCAGGTGTTCGGACTGGACCGGTGGTGGGTTAAAAATCGGTCTGGCATTATGAGCCCGCGGGCCACAGCTAGGTTGACCAATGGGCCGGCAGGCCGAACCCGCAAGCCAAACCAGCGCACCACTGGGAGGAGACCCAGCGGGACGACCGCGGCCTCTTCTCGTGGCGGTTCTCCTCCTACTCCCCCTCCCGCGAGTGCTACATGCGGCCTCTTCTCGTGGCGGATGTGTCGCCCGTTGGTCCTCCGCATGGAGTTGAAAGATCATCTGACAAATCCCTTACCATCTCAGTGAGCTTTTCAAGCACTGCGAAGTAAAGGATAGATTCGTCGCATTTGTTGACAACACGCGACAATTCACGATCTGCATTCCACAGCTCTTTCGCGACGTCGGGGTGACCATTCCGCAGAGCTTCCTGCAGAGCAGTGTTTCCACTCCATTTGGTCATCCTCAGGATAGTGTATTCCACCCATTTCCCCGTTCTGTCATCCCACTTCTATAAGCATGGGGACGAGTTCACCTTCTGGATAAGTAGCCTGATGATCCGAAGATGCCCGCACGTCGCAGCACAGTGAAGTGGGGTTTCGCCGACCTGGTTCACCATTGAGAGGGCCAACAGTGGGCTACACTCACAGAGCTCCCTGGTGAAGTCCTCGTGCCCGAGGTTGGCGCTCAAAGTACCGAGCGTAGCACTCGCGGGAGGGGGGAGAATCGCAGTCTCCTCACCGATCTTGATGGCGTCGCCGTCGCGGAGGGAGGCGGAGTAGGAGGGCTGGATCCAGACGCGGTTGGGCAGGGTGCCGTTGGAGTTGCCGAGGTCGGTCAGCACCCACCCCGCGGCGCCGGCGGAGTCGATGGAGAGGTGGGATTGGGAGATGCCGGCGTCCTTGATGGTGAAGGTATTGCCCCTAACGACCCTCCCGATCCCCACGCGGCGGCCGGGCCTGCACTCCAGCGTTCCCCTTTCCGGAGCCCCCGCTGGTCGGACTTCGTGAAAGACCGGTGGAAGGTGAGGAAGACACGGGTCGGGCCCGGCCCCCTGGGCTTGTTGAGGAAGCTACGGGCCGGCCGGGCTGCGCTAGTCCAAGCTACGGGCCGGGCCGGGCTACTATTGAAATGGGCAAGGCCGTGCCCATTGACACCTATTACTGTCCGGTCACAACCTCTATTTGTGATCCGTTTGGTTACACTTGAAATATAATGAGATAATTTTTTAAAAAATATATATATATGTACATAAAAATAAAACTAAAATTACTCATTTGATACTTATAAAATTATTTTTAGCTTTTTTAAAAAATAGCATTCAGTCTTCTTCTAAGGGTGTTAAAATCATGAAAAAAGAGAGTCAATAAATTAAGTTTTCAATTGATTAGAATTTTACTGATTATCAAGTTGGTGATTGTAATATGCTTCTTAGGAAAAAAAAATTATGTGATCATTTTTTCTCAACTTCTCAGGAATAGATTGCATCAATTTTCCTACAGAAGGTTCATTTTATTTTAAGTTTATCGTGTGCATTCCACATCTTGTTTTGAATACTCCGGACCTCTTCAGGAAGACTCCGGTTATACTTTTCGACGTGAGAAAGAACGAATGATTCTAATACTTTTGTGCCTAAATTTTCCTTATACGTGTCTTTCCATACTATCATATTTATACGTAGACTTTTGGTTCTTAAGAATTGTTATAAGTACTCTTAACATATTTTTAAAAGTTGTGATTATACTGACCCACTAAAATATTATAAATTCTAACCAAATATGTAAAAAAGATTCTAACAATTTTACTGAAGTCAGATGTATTAAGAGAAAATATGATAATCTTTCTGGCCTAGTCATTGGAGTTCACAGGTATAATCACGACTTTTATAAAGATGTCAAAAATATTTATAATAGTATATGAGAGACAAGAATACGCATACAAATATGGTAGTTTGCAAGAGTGTATATACGTAGAAATTCTTTCTATGTATCTACCTTTGAGGAAATCTTTTTATGTTCAATTACAGTTCATGGTATTTTGATTTAAGGGCTTAACAACAACTTTTTTAAGAATGTCAAAATTTATTTATAATAATATGTGAGTGCAAGAGTATAGATATAAATATAGATACATAGGCTTTTTTCCTCCAAGATTTTATTGGCATTCATGACTCACCAGGCCGAGAGGAAAATATTTTATAAAGGAAGTGTGACAAATGTTCCTTTTTTTTTTTCGAGGGGGTGGGGAAGGGGAAATTTTGAAAGATGATTGCATAGCTTTCCTTAAAGCCTATATTGATGTTGTGCGAGAAGTATACGTCAGTCGAAATTAGCTACATGTAATCATCATAAGAGTAACATAAAATTTAATTATATCTAAAATTTGATTGACTAATAGCACTTTTCAATGAAAGGTTCTTTGGTTTTCGATTCTTGTAAATATATAAATTTTAAAATGCACTTTTCATTTCTTGCATGTTTGGATATTAACAGAACTTACTGTTTAATACCTCAACTCCATAAACATTAGACAACTAAAATTCTTTCGAATATGTACACACAACATTATATGAAGATGCCAAACGTTAGAGGGAGTAAAAGGAAGGATAAATTCACAAGGTCCAGTATCGGCCTAAAACAAGGCCCACTGGCAGCCCGATAGACCCATAGAGGGTCCACGCTGTGTAAGGCATTTGACCCTTGACCATCGAGAAGCAATTAATGGTTGAGTAGGCCCTACCTTAACCTGGTCCTCTTGTATCCATGTGGCACCTATTGACGCTTAGTGCACTTTAAAGTCGACGCAGCTTAACAAAGGTAGGTCTCATTAGACCTTATTGGGCCCCAACTTATGACCTTCAGATCTCACTTCCATGTCTTTCATCATCCTTGGAAGTTGGCCCTCTAAAAGAGTGATTTGGCTCTACCAAGCCTTAGATTAGACACCCACCCGCTCCCAACCACAGTACATAGTTTCCTTATAGCACTGTGCAAGGATCCTCCCAATAGTGTCTTTTTTTCTTTTTCTTTTTCTTTTTTTGAGACATTGTGGCATAGTGGAATGGATACAGGACTGCAGCTCAGAAGGACTTGCATTCGAGTTGGCCAAAGCCGAGATATCCCTTACATGTTTTTTTTTAATCGCACTAGAGGCGCGGGCAACAGGTCCGCGGAGATAAAACCCACAAGCGTTTTGCAGTTCTGAACCGCTTCGTTCCACTAAAGGCGTGGTGTGTTATCTATTTCCGCCATGCGGTACGGCCCACATACCCCTCCTCCATAATAGAGGAGGTGGTATGAAAACCTAAACCTTCCTCCCTGAAAATGATAGGCACTCTTATCACCAAAAACCTCCAAAAGATTTCTTCGTTCATGTGAGGGCTAAAGTAAGCATTGGAGGGTTAAGAGTAGGAACACCTTGTGCCTCCCTGATGCTCACTATTCTTCGTGCTCTCAGTTGAGATGTAGAAGTTCTTAGAATGTCTAATCCCTCGTAGTCATCTAATCATCACTCATTTATCGTGCCACTTTCCAACCTCCATAGCTTTGGCATTATTTGTGGTAAATGCAACAAAAGGCCATGGGTCGAGGGAATATTAATGGTTTTTGCATATATAAACAAACATTAATTTATATAACAATATTTTTTAAAATCATAATATCATCTATACGCTCAGATATTGAAAAATATCACTACTACTCCTTTCAGTTAATTAATGCCCCGACTACTCTTTGCACGATGGCCCAATTACTTCGCTCTTGAGCATCATCAAAAATAAAAAAAGAAATAATAATAGTGGAAGGTATAATAATGATGATGATGATCATAATCATTGTCATTATCATTATCATGACAATCATAATAATGATGATGATAATAGAGAATAATTTTCTGCATTGTCTGGCACTTCTTTTAATTTTAAGAAATTACTTTTTTGAATTTTTTTAAGTGGGCCCCTAATCCAACCAACTATGTGTTTGTACAATTCGATCTCCAATAATAGGATTTACCTAAACAATTTAAAATATATATATTTTTTGAGTAAATAATAATAATAATAATCAACATTTTTCTAAGAAAATTCATGACATTATTTTCTAAAGAGAACTTTTACATAAATAAAATTTATCAAATTACTGATCTAAAAATCTCTGATTTTTTTGGAAGAAGTTGATTATCCTATTATCACATAATTACGGCCATCTATTTGACCTGCCGCTTTTTCTTTGGAATAGAGATCATCTACATGCAGGTTGGACTGAACTCAGTCAGTATAGATAGAAGAAGGTTTAAAAAAACTCCTTCGTATAGTGCTTTTTCCATTTCCGAAGAGAGATTTTTATGAAAGACTCTCTCTTTTCTTTTCTGTACTGACTCAGTTCAGTCTAAATTTGTACTGAGAGAAACCACACTCTTTTCTTAATTTGAACGCCCTGAAAGAATTTCCTAGATTATTTTTAATGAGATTTATTTTCTTCCCTCTCTCACAACTGACTATAAACATTTTAAGGTGCTAATTAATGAAATGAGATTTGTGAGAGGAATGGAAAGAAAAGAAAACACTTAGAAGCGAAGAGATTGGGTTGATGTGCATTGCACAGTATTTTTTATGATTTTCTTTCTCCCCTAGCTCTCTTCTTCCCTCCCTCCACAGCTCCACCCTCACCTGTAAGGATTGAGGTTTCGGATCCGGTTATCGGGTCAGTTTCGGAGTCGGATCCCTCGATTTGAGCTCTTACGGGGCTAGGACTTGTGTTCTTTCTCGCGTCGAGCTCACTCAACGTGGTTCAAACGGTATCCGACAATGTTGACATATTTTAGGTTGTGCCACGTGGGCTGATTTTGGGCCGCGAGAGTACGGTCCCGGTCTTTTCATCTGAATGGCGTCTTATATGGACGACGTCATTTAGAGTACGACCCTGGTTTGTCAGAGTACAGTCCGAACTTGTCGTCTGAATGACGTCGAACTTGAACGACGTATTTTTTCCAGTTTCTGTTTGACCTCGCGAATCCTCTCTCATTTCCCTCATTCTCTCATTTCTCTTCTCTCTTCTCTCTTCCCTCCGACCCTCCGGCTCTCTTTCCCCCTTCTCCTTTCTTTCTTCTCCCCATTCCTCCTCTCCCTTCACTCTATTAACCTCCCAACTTCCTCTACTATCATCACCACTTCCTCCGCGGCTCATTTCTCTCCGGACGGCGGCCGACGTCCCGATGGAGTAACGGCGTCTACGGCGGTACCGACGGCGGCGTATGGCGAAGCGGGTTGACGTCTTGGAACTCGGAGAAATTCGAGTAACTGGTAGGGTGACGATCCTCGTTGTATTTTGTTTAAAACTATATTTTTTTTTCGCTTTGGAACGTGTTTAGGGAGTTTTTGGGGTGAAAACACTAATTGCATGAAATGAGAAATTTGGGAGTTTTTAATGAGTATTTAAGTTCTTCTCCTCCTCCTCTACTTTGTAGTATTTTTTATACGGTTTTGGGGAGAAATTCCACCTTGTGACTTGGGGGAAGGCGGAGGGAGAACCTGTTTGTGAGGGTTAAATGGCATCGGGAGACAACGACGCCTTTTAAAAAGGCAACTTCCACTCGCGACGCGATTTAGCCTAAATAACAGACTCTGTCTTTAGATTGAACAGTGTCCAAAGACAGCGACACCTTTTAAACAGCGACTTTCGTGCACGACGCGTTTTTAGTTCAAATCATCCCGGGGCCTATCCCTATTTCTGTCGTTATTATGCGACTAGGGATAGCGACGCCTTTTAAACGGCGACCCATTTGAACGACGTGTTTTAGGCCTTCTTCAGAGGCCAGATTTCACATGAACCAGTTTAGGAGTCTTGAATGACGTCGGCCTTAGGCGACGCGATTCAAGACAAAATCTCATTAATTCTTACAATTAATATGTGTTTACGTTGATAGATAGTTTGGTTAATTGCATGTTTGAGAACATACTTGAGGACGATGATTTTTACGTGATCGGATCGCACCGTGTTGCGTTTTGTGCGATCGTAGATTTAGAGTGACAGTTGTTAGCGCTTAGGCATCCTGTGTCGGTGTAGGAGTGACACGGCGCCGGTATGGGAGTGGTGGGGTGACGCCTAGAGAGAGGGTCACCTGATATACCCCGGGGTATAGCTAGTACCAGTGTGAGAGTGGTACATTCGGAGTGTCACTCATACTGGGCGAAGCAGGACCACTTTGAGTCGTATCAGGCCGGAGTAACTAGTGTGCTATCCGAGGGGTTACTGTTTGGTCTCAGCCGGTCGGTGTTTTCCATGTTCGGCCGTGTGACTTGTGTGTTTAGCCGAGACGCTAGTCGTGAACTCCGTGGTAGTTTCAGAATCGTACATGTTACTGTTATAAATATGTGTATTTTATATCGAAATTGTGTTACTACTTTATCTAGTTAAATTGCCTATATTTGTGTACTACACTTGTGGGTGTGTGAGTGAGTGGTAGAGATCAAAGGATCCCTACTGAGTCTTTTTCAATTAGACTCACCCCCTACGGTTTTCAGGTGAAGGTTCCAGACAGGCGTAGCGAGGAGAGTGCTGCCTTGGGTCGCGCGCCAACAGCCGTTGTTCCAGGGTATGCCCCGATGTAGTTGTTATTTCCTTTTCTGGCTTGTACGCTTAATTATTTCTTTTTTGTTGGAATATGTAATTAATTGCTGAGTCTAGTTGAATTGTAATAATTTTTAATTTATGCACTTCCTTTACAATTCGATGTGATGTGGATGTTTAACTTAATTTATCATTTATTTCCCAGACTTGTTGAGATCCTGGTTTGGCCCCAAATTTAATGATTCGGTATCCATTTAGTAATCGGATCCCCGATTATAGGGTGGCGGGTCGTTACACCACCCATCTTCTCTCTCAAGATGTTCTCCTGCGTTTGATGTGCAGGTCCATTTTAACTTCTTGTCAGTCATCATCTCTTTCAGATATTCTTTTTCTTCTTTTTTTTTTAATCTCGACGCCTTGATTTCCATCTTTATTATTGTTAAGAATATTTCATTCATTGTACAATTAGATAGATATTTAGATTTTCAAAATGTATCATATGAAAATTGCTATTAATATCATGCCATTGTTTGAAGTTTGAACATATTTGAGGTGCTTGATTGATTCAGATTGTCTAATTGAAATGATTCGGAAGCACACTGGTTCCTCTGCCATGGATGTGGGATGTGAAGAGTACGTGCCGAGCTTGGATGTTGTACGCTTATCACACCCTCACAAGTGTAACGGGGAGGACACATTAAGCTTGTGCCCAAGTCATAGAAAGTGCTGCCGCGACAGTGGCTTAGTGTGGTGAGGTCTTCTATTAGAGAAAATGAAGGAAACTTGAAGATACTTGGCTGCCACTCTTTCTCAGACAAAATCATAATCAATCTCAATGTGTTTTGTCTGAGCATGGAACATAGGGTTGAAAGTCATATATGTATCTCCTATATATATTATCGCACCACAAGATAGGTGGAGTCTTGAGGGGAATACCAATTTTGATGCAAAAGAGACTGCAACCATATAAGCTCGGCAGGGGCATTAGCAAGAGTTTTATATTCAGCCTCAATGTTGGATCGAGACACCAATTACTGCTTTTTAGCACTCCATGAAATCAAATTATGCCCAAGGAATATTGCATAACCACTAGTCGAACAACAATCCACTGAACAGCTAGCCCAATCAACATCACTAAATGCATGAAGATAGAGTGACAAGTGTCGAGGCAGAAGAAAATTAAGAGAAATTTTGCCCTCCAGATAATGTAGAATACATTCGATAGTGCTCCAATGGGCTTTCGTAGGCTGGCACATAAATTGAGACACACGATTCACACAAAAGTGTAATGCCTGACCCATTAGGAGCCCATTAGTGACCCATTAGCAGCCTTAGAATGGCCCAATTAGTGAACTGTTGATAGAGCTCTGAATGGCGTCACCTAATATTAATGCGAACCATAAAGTTGATAGGCATCAAGTCGGACTGACGCGATTTAGCACAATAATTCTAGTCTAACTTAGACTCACTTGTTTCTTTCTGTGGGGAGTTCTTCTCTACATGAAACTCAACTTAGAGGCCTAAAAGTAGTACCCCTTCATCCCTTGGCCCTTCTAGTACTTCACTAAACCTTAGAGAGATGTTTAGAGTGGCTTGGAGGGAGAACTTGGTGCTGCCTTGTGTAGTTCTTGGAGGGCTGCCTGAGCAGGATCTTTGGGAGGGCGTATGCGTGTGTGGAGGTGTCCTCTGCCTTGCCTAGGTGGTCTTCTTGGAGTTCTAGGACGTGTTGTAGAGGCAAGTGATGACTAATCCCTTTTTTCATAACTATGTTTATATACAAAACCTATTTTCAAAGCTATCTTACAAAGTACTATGATAATAAAGTAAAGATAGTTTAAAAGAAGATATTAGATGCATATGAATCACTATAAATGATCATGTGTGTGGAACAATGTGAATTCCATGCTACAACTTTGAAAATTGTTCTTCTGTCTTGATTCACGTCAAGCATCCTTGACATGATTTATAATTCACGTCCACTAACAATGGCACAATTTAGCTTGTTTTTAGTAAACCCAAAGCCTCTTTCTTATTTATGTTAATCCTATCATTAACCTATTATTCCTAGGCTTTGTCCCTCCTATATGTTAATCATGAATTTAATTGTTGCTATCGCCTTGATTAGTTCTTGTCATAGTCATGTCTTTTTTAAGTCCGTTCTAGTTATCTTGATATGCCTTTGATTTCCTATTTAATTGAATTATCAATCTATTCACGTCATAGCTAGACTACACGAGTGAAATCCCATGTTTTCGACCCAAATTACCAATCTGAATAAACCTCCTATAATACTTAGCCAAGCCAAGGAAACTACGAATCTCTGAAATTGTCTTCGGCCTTTCCCAGTTCAATTATTGCTTCAACTTCAGTTGGATCAACTGTTACACCATCTTTATATATCACATGACCAAGTAACCGAATTTTTTAAAACTAGAATTCGCATTTGGAAAGCTTAGCAAATACCTATTCTCTCTTAAAGTCTGCAACACAATTCTCAAGTGATAAGTGTACTCCTCTTCACTGGCAGAATAGATCAGAATATTATTAATAAAAACTATCACAAAATGATATATATAAGGATGAAACACCATATTCATCATATCCAAATAATGTCGTGAGTGCATTCGTCAATCCAAATGGCATCACTAAAAACTCAGTGGCCATATTAGGTTCGAAATGCTATCTTATGAATATCTCCCTCCTGAATCCTGAGCTAATAGTATCTAGACCTCAAGTCAATCTTTGAAAAGACTGAGGCTGATTAAAGTTGATCAAATAAATTATCAATCCTAGGCAAATGATACTTATTCTTCACTATGATCTGATTTAACATCATGTAATCAATACACAACTTTAAGGAACCATCTTTCTTCTTTACAAATAACACTGGAGCTCCCCATGGCGAAACACTAGACCGAATAAAACTATGATCTAACAAATCCTGCAGTTGAGTCTTAAGTTCTCTTAACTCCCATCCTGTAAGGTGCCTTAGAAATGGGTACTGATCTAAATATCAAGTCAATATGACACGATGAGGGGGTAGGCTGGGAAGGTCATCAGAAAATATGTCCATAAAATTCCGAACTACTACCTAAGAAATGGGTACTGATCCAAATATCAAGTCAATATGACACGATGAGGGGGTAGGCTGGGAAGGTCATCAGAAAATATGTCCATAAAATTGCGAACTACTACCTAAATCATAGAAGATCCTAATGTCCCAACTACTGAAGCTAAGTAAGCCACACAACCTTTCTGTATCAATTTTTCAATTTGAAGAATAGAAATAAGGGCACATCTGGGAGAATCAAAGATACCTTTGAATGTAAAAGAAATCTCTCCTTGCTTAATGAAAGTAACCTTCTTGCCTGCACCGTCCACATGAGCCTTGTATTTTCTCAAGAAGTCCATGCCCAAAATGGGGTCGAAATTAAAGAGACCAAGTAAATGCAATTTTGCCTCTAGGATATGACCTCCAATGTAAATAGGAATATCCTCCAAATATCAAGAAGATAACAACACATCTCCACTAGGAGTACCAATCACAAACCCATAACATTTAGGAGTAACAAGCACACCAAAATTGTCTATAAGCTCTTCAGAAATGAAACAATGAGATGCACCGAAATCAATTAATGTTAGTATTAGGTGGCTTGAAAGCCAACCTGATATTGTAAATTATTTAGTTTATTAATATAATGGTAATGTTTCATTGTGTGTGTAATTAATTCGATCTATGTTCATCGTATCACGAAGAAGTCCATGGACATGAGCTATAACCTTCGGATTATGATGAGATCATAATTACAGGACCGAAGACTTATAAACTCATGTTCTTAATCGTTCATAGTTGGAGGATGTTTGAGAAGGACATCAAACATCCGGATAGACTAGTACGGGTTTCTTCAGCTCATATGATGAGAGTGACTGATCTTATAAGTCACTTGTGTGGAGACACTATGTTGGACCTGTAGGTGCTCATTGGTGAATGAGTTCACTGAACTGATCCGACCATAAATCGTTGGATGGTATATATTTAACTGTTAACCAGCCTGATTCTTTTGTCAAGGTTGTGTAGATGATCCTTAGACCTGAGACACCAAAAATATCTTGTTGGTACGTCTCTGAACTTTGACCTTGATTGATTAAACCCTAACCATGGGTTATCAATAAGTCAAGTGATCGGGTTTAGGGAGACGCCCTCGAAGGTAATTGTGTGTTCAATATGGGATCATCCGCTCTCAGTAATATGAGAGAGAATGTTCCAGGAATGATGCGCTTAAGTCCCTGGCCAAGGCGGACACCATATCAGATAAACGGTTATCTGATATAGTTTAGCGGCATCTGATTCAAGTGAATTGACCGGCTAGGATTTGACAGTATACCATGCCCTAGGTCGATTCGAGAACATTGCACGGATGAGGGATTATATCCGCGCTGTAACCGTTGATGGAAAAGCACCAATAGAGGGTTGCGATAACCCCAATGCCATCCAGGATCACGCGATGTTGCTTGGCATCCAACGTGATCGGAAGCTCGTCCGAATTTACTGTGGGACATTAAATTCGGCTGATTAATTAATATAAGGATATTAATTAATTCAGTGGGTCCGTAAAGAGTTATTAGGCTTAATGGGCCATTAACTAGATTGGTATTGGTATTTGGGCCTAGAAGATTACACGCAAAAGGTTTTCAAGTCGATGGATAATTTGATGGGATTTTATAATAAGTGGTTTTGCGATTTTTCATAAAAAGCCATACTTATCCAAAATCACACTGGCCCGCCCTTCCCCCACCTGACGCAACTAGAAAACCCTAGCTGCGTAGGGTGTGGGAGGTGGTTCCCCCTCGCCATCGACGACGGTGGCCCCTTTGGTCATCGACAGTCCCCCAACCCCCCCCCCCCCCCCTGCTCAACCATGCAGATTGCATGGAGAAGAAGAAGGGGAGGCCGGCGGCCATCCCCACCGACTCTGGCGACAACCCTGGCAAAAGCCGGGGCAACCATCCCATGGCGATTTTGGGTGCTGGTGTGCTTCTGATGGTTATTTTAATTGTCGTCGTTAAAACACAAATAACATCAATCTTAATTTCCGCATCTCAAATAAAGATAGCAATGTAGTGCATGGTTGAAACCGGGTCGATCCACAAGGAAATAGAATTCTAAGATTGAAAACTTTGGATTTTGAATGAAATTGGATTTTTGATATAATATTCTAGTCAAGGAAAACTATTTTAAGCACTCGGACAAAAATCAATTACAAAATTTTAAATACCTTCAAAAATTTCCAATCAACACCTAGAACCCACAACTAATATATGATTAACTAATTATTGAGATTGATTAAAACCTATAAGTCTAACTGAATAATATTAGTCTAAGAAAACAATAAAACATTCACTAGTTTTAAAAGGAAAATAACATGATCGCCATTATTGCAATAAAATAAGATACAATGGTTCCTAAAACAAAGTTTAATAACAGAGATGTTAACGAGTTTGTTAAAAATAAACTAACTAAGAGGGATAATGGAAAAACACAGCAAAAGTGGTGCCTCAGGCGGTTCAATGTGCCGCTAATAGAGGCGCTGTGAAGCTGGAGTGCAGTAGGCCATGAGTAGGGCGCTGGGGAACCCGGCGGCGCAGTGGACCGTGAACAGGGTCGTGGCTAGGTGCTGGCGGGCTCAACGATGCTTCCCAGCAACGCGACGCGTGGCGTGCGGCGCTGAGGCGGAGGAGACGTGTGGCCCTGCGGCGGCTGCTGTTGGGCAGGAATTGGCTCGAGCGGGGCGAAACCGCTCTTGCTACCGTGCGGCATACAGGGCCCGAGGCTGGCTTTTGGAGGCAGGAAATGGGCCTGGCTATGACATGTGGCGGTGGCTGAGCGGGAAACCACGAACGGGCCGGCTCGAGCGACGATAAGGGGCGACGCGAACTCTCGCGAAGCGCCGTGTGGCACGGGCAGGCACAGCACCGAGGCGGGGCAGGCACATGGTGGTGGCGGCTGTGCGTAGGCACGCTGCGTAGCAGGCACAGGCGATGAAGAGGGCGGCGGCGAAGCGCCGACTGCTGCCGCGTGGCATGGGTGCGGGCTCAGGCACTATTGTGCGTGTGACTGAGAGAGAGAGACGTTGAGAGAGAGAGATAGAGAGAGAAAAAGGTAGAGTGAGGGGGACAAATGTAGAGAACGGGAGAGAGAAAAAGCAAGGGAGAGAGAGGGATGTAGACACGCTAATTTTCACATCATTTTGAGTAAATTTCATGTCATATAATAATGCCTCAAAATAGTTTGATATTTAATCATTAGTTAATTTTTTTCTGGATTGATTATCTAAATGACATCGGGTCAGGCAGACATAATTTAAGTTTATTAAAGAAATTCATTTTAACTCAGATTTTTAATAAAATATAAAAAATTCTAAAAGACGTCAACTTATGCAGACGCGTTTTAGGGTTTTATTTATATTTCAATTTTTAATCTAATTTTTAATTAATTTCTTAATGAACTAAAAAACGTCTGCCATGTACGACGCCATTTAGGTTTCCTAAACGGTTTCTATTTCTTCTTCCCGATGTTTATCCTTATCTTAATTAAGCTAAAAGACGTCTCCCTTTAGCAACGCGTTTTAGGTAATTACAGATAATAATGAATTAAGCTATATTTATCTATTTCTTAGTTGGATTGACTTCAAACTCTTTCATGTTAATCTGTAAATAACCGCGGATGCGTGAACTTAAGCCTATAAATACCCAAGCCTTTGGTCATTAAAAAATTAGTGATTAGAGTGATTAAAGTGATAATTTTGAGTGATTAGAGTAATAAAAAATGATAATTGGTGAGTATTTGAGGGATAAGTAGTTAAGGAATCTTTGAGAAAGACGTCATCCAAACGCTGAAGGATCGAAGCGCTGCTACTACTTTCAAGGGTCTTAAAGCAAGCTTCATCCTCTCTTCGTCCTTTCTTCATCCATTCAAGAATCAAGGCTTTCCAGGGGCCATCCAACTTATTTCTTCTTAATCAAATTTCTGCATCTTTCTCATATTTTCATCACATTAGCATCATAATCTCATCATATCACTCCATGCAACACGCACTCACTAGCATTATTTTCCAATCCATATGTTAAGGGATTTCAAAGACCACAAACAAGTGCCTTCATTTATTTTAAGTTGCATGATTAGAATCATTATTGGGATAGATACTATCACTATTTGAGTTCTTATTGTTCTTTCTCTCTTTCTTTCTTTCTACTTTTTGCAAGGTATATAGGAGATCAAAAGCAAGGAATCAACAAGGAAATTAGGACGATCTTCAAAGCCCAATCAATACTCAAAGGAAGAACAAAGTCAGAAGGGCTTTTTTTCTTCAGTCGGCTGAAGGAGGAGAATCAAGAACTTCAACATCTCCCACGTCCAAAATAGGTAAACGATCAATATTTTTCTTTTGAAACTTTTTAGTCAAAAGTTTCTGGCGATTACATAGTTTTTAATAGGTTTATTTGTCACATAATCAACAAAATTTTCATGATAATCACACATCACTATTTGAGCACTCACAGCTTTTTGACGATCACAGTGGGACTTGGTCTCGCCATCTTTTAAATCTTTGGTCTTGCTTTTATCAATCAGGTACCCACGGTGCACCACCTGTGTCCCTCTGTAAGGATTGAAGTTTAGGATCCAGTTATTGGATCAGTTTCGGAGTCGGACCCCTTGGTTTAGGCCCTTGTGGGGTTGGGGCATGTGTTCTTTTTCGCGTCGAGCAACGGCGTCCAGTAAGGAGGACGCGTTTTAGAATGTGCCACGTGGGTGCCACGTGGGTGGGCGTTGGGACACGAGAGTACGGCCCCAGTCTTATCGTCTGAACAACGTCTTGAATGGTCGACGCCATTCAGACATCTGTCAGTGTACAACACCCGTCTTGTCACCTAAAAGGCGGCTTCTTAGGACGACGCGTTTTAGCAAGTTTTGTTTGACCCCGCGAACCCTCCCTCTTTTCCCTCATTCTCTCCATCTCTCTCTCTCTCTCCTCCCCTTCTCCTCTGATCCATTCGACCCCCATCCCCCTTCTCCTTCTTTTCCTCTCCCCATTCCTCTTCTCCCTCCACTCCATCAATCCCCTAACTTCCACCACTACCACCACCATCTCCTCCACGGCGTATCTCTCTCCGGACGGCGGCCGACGTCCAAGTAGAGTGACGATGTCCACGGCGGTACCAGCGGCGGCTTGTGGCGTGGCGATTCGATGGCTAGGAGTTATGAGGAGTTCAAGTAACTAGTAAGGTGACGATCCCCGTTGTATTTTGTCTAAAAGCATATTTTTTCTTGCTTTTGGAGTATGTTTAGAGGATCTTTTGGGTGAAAATGTTAACCTTATAAATGAGGAATGAAGGGTTTTAATGGGTATTTTGATTCTCCTCCTCCTCCCCGTTTGCGTTATGTTTTTATGCAATTTGGAGGAGAAATCCCATTTTTTTTAACTCGGGGAAGGCCAGTAGGAGAACTTGTTGACGAACGCTAAATGGTGTCTTGGGACAGCGACGCCATTTTGAATGGCGGCTTCCTCCAACAACGCGATTTAGCCTGGTTCATCCCGAGCCGTGATTCTATTTCTGTCGTTAATAGGCGACTAGGAACAGTGACGCCTTTTAAAAGGTGACTATATTGCACGACGCGATTTAGGCCATATTCCGAGGCCCATTTTTACATGAACCAGTTTAGGGGTCTTGAATGACGTTGGCCTTGGGCGACGCGATTCAAGACAGAATCTCATTAATTCTTACAATTAACATGTGTTTACATTGTTAGATAGTTTGGTTAATTGTATGCTTGAAATCATACTTGTTGACGATGAATTCTACGTGATCGGATCGCACCGTGTTGCGCTTTGTGCGATCGTGGACCTAGAGTGACAGTTGTTAGCGCTTAGGCACCCTGTGTCGGTGTGAGAGTGACACGGCGCCGGTGTGGGAGTGGCGGGGTGACACCTAGAGAGAGGGTCACCTGGTGTACTCCAGGGTATAGCTAGTACCGGTGTGAGAGTGGTACATTCGGAGTGTTATTCGTGCTGGGAGAAGCAGAACCACCTGTAGCCTGTCAGGCTGGAGTAGCCAGCACGCTATCCGAGGGGTTGTTGTTTGGTCTCAACGGATCGATGTTTCCCGCGTTCGGCCGTGTGATTTGCGTATTTAGCCGAGACGCTGGTTGTGGGCTCCTTGACGGAATGGTTTCAGAGTTGTGCATGTTACATTTTGAACGCATGCGTTTTATATTGAAATTTATGAATTGTGCTTACTGCTTTACTTATTTAAATTATCCATATTTGTGTTGTTGCACTTGTGGGTACGCGAGTAGGTGGTGGGGATCGAAGGATCCCTACTGAGTCTTTTTGATGAGACTCTCCCCTGCGGTTTTCAGGTGAGGGTTCCAGGCAGGCGTAGCGAGGAAAGTGCTGCCTTGGGTTATGCCCCGATGTAGTTGTTATTTCCTTTTCTGGCCTGTACGCTTAATTATTTCTTTTCAGTTAGAGTATGTAATTATTTGCTGAGTCGAGTCGAATTGTAATAATTTTTAATTTCTGTACTTCCTTTACAATTCGATGTGATGTGAATGTTTAGCTTAATTTATCATTTATTTCCCATACTTATCGAGATCCTGGTTTGGCTCCAAATTTAATGATTCGGTACTTATTTAGTAATCGGATCCCCGATTATAGGGTGACAGGTCGTTATACCCTCGGACACGCTGTCACCAATTGGTGAGTTTTTAGTTTAATTGTTATTCTCACATGCACCACGTGCAGACCCTCGTGGCAAGATCTTGCCCTCTCCGTTTGATTAATTGAAGAGTTGTGATGGTGATAAGAAGCAAGTGCAATTGATTGAATGTTTTAGTTGTTTACATGATAAATCATCCTGTTAATTTTCTTTTTTTTAAAAAAAGATTCGCATGAGCCGATTATTTACTGCTTTATCCTGTTAGTTTGAGGGGGAATTGACTCAGAAATTCATTTTAAATTGTTGATTCTACGACCTGAAAAGCGTCCAGGAACAGCGACGCGTTTCATACTGCGTCGCTCTACCCAGACGCCTTTTAGGCAAAATTCCTTGTTGTCTGCTGCCTGAGCTTCTGCGAGCAGAATAAGGTGTTGTTTGAATAGCGTCGAAAAACAACGACGCGATTCAGGCAATTTCTTGTTTTGTTCTTCAGTTCTCATATTTCTGATCTGCTCGCTACTACACATTATATATTAAATATTAGAGGCCATCCCGACCACAGGTCATACGCACTGGGGCTAACACCCCTCTTTTCTCATAGGAACACCTTTATTGACGTCTTCACCTCTCTCTGATTGGGTCGGTCCCTCGATCAGACTAGAGTGGTTGGGGTTAAAGACCTCCGTAAGTCACCAAAATCAAGGTATTCCTCATTGTTCATCGGGCTGGTTGTACCAATCGAAGTCCTGGTTAGATTTTCATGTCGTTGTAAGAAAAAGCCTTAGAGTATAACGGTGGAAACTGAACTAAAACTAGGATCCTACCCGTTGAGTGAATTTGTGATTAACTAAATCCAAATAATCCAACAAGGAATCTCAAAACAACGTTAAGCATCCACTTGTTTGTCTAATCTCTGCACAACTTGTCTGCAAATCTTTGTTGAAAACAATCTAATACCATGTTGCTTCGATCAGGTAGGGATTTGAGCATGGCTTCAGATGCTCTAGTCAACTACGAGAGAGATGCTAATGCCCCTCTTGAATCTGATTATCACTATAAAAACGGGGGAGATGCTAATGCCCCTCTTGAATCTGATTATCACTATAAAAACGGGGGAGATGCTAATGCCCCTCTTGAATCTGATTATCACTATAAAAACGGGGGAGATGCTAATGCTCCCCATGATCCCCATTTTTATCCATTTCAACATGAGAGAAACCACCAAATCCCTCCTCCTTTTGTTCATGATCAACATAATTCTGGTATTGATCTTCCTCTGCATGTGCATGTGGTTTCTAATCCTGTCTTTGAGGGAGCCATGAACCTGAATGAGCCCTCATCTTCCAATCCTTATGATCTAGTCAACGCTCTGGGAGTTCTGGCCTCCCATTTGGATCCTCAACAGCTCGAGGTAATCCAATCCATTTTAAAGGGGAAGACGCCCGTACAGTCTACTGAACTGAATCCTGTAGTTCCCCCTGCCGTTCCTCAACTTCCTCCCCACCATACTTCTTTCATTCACCATGCCATGGAAGGCCTTCAAGTTTCAACTTCTCGGCCAGTTGGGCCACAACTCTCCTCCTCAAGGCAACCGGCTAGGCCACCCACGCCAACTTATCAAAATGCCCTCGGGCATGGCAGAAGCGTTGCCGGACCTCAACCAATTGTCCCCTTTGCCCCACATACTCTAGGCAGTAGGCGTATCATGTACCACCACCACCTCCTCCCCAGGCTGATCCAACGACTCAAGCTCTGCTTGCGAAGATGGAGCGTATGGATGAACATTTCAACAATTTTCAGAAAATGATGGGAGTTAAGACTACACCTGAGATCAGTCTTCCAAGTCTGCCCGTGTTTCATTTGCCACCCTCGAAAATGCCGGTGTATAGAAAATACAACGGTACTGGTAACCCCTTCACCCATTTGAAGGAGTTCATGTACGAGTCATCTTTCGGGCAAAACGACAAGAGGTCGCTGGCATTCCTATTCAGGAAATCATTAGAGGGGCCAGCCCTCGAGTGGTTCTTCTCAATGGAACCGTCTAAGGTGGAAGATTACGGTATCGTATGCCGAAAATTTATTCAACGATACCAGGATAGAGTCGCACCGTCTCTGTCCATCATTGATCTAGTTGCTGAGAAGATGAAGCCCGATGAGGACTTCATCACATTTGCTGATAGATGGAGGAGCATGGCTGAGAAGATTAAGGATTATATGTCCGAATCTGAACAAGTCAAGATGCTGATTTCCAATGCCACCCCTCAATACAAACTGGTCCTAGCTTTGAACAACTTGACCAGCATGGCAGAACTGTACGAGAGAGCTCGCTACTGTCAGAACGCCTTCAAGGATGCCACTTTTTCCAATGTCTTTGATCCTTACCTACCCAGCAGACCTCCACCTCGGAAGCCTGCCATGCCAAATCCTCCTAGCACAGGTCCAACAACCGAAGGCACGCTCTCTCATGAACATATCAGTACCATGAACAACAATCAGCCCCAGTTCACAAGAAACCAGCAACCACCAAGTTAGCAGGGTTACAGACCTCCAAACCAGCAAGGTTATAGACCTCCGAACCAACAGGGTTACAGACCCCAGCAGCCACAGTACCAGCCACAGCAGCAGCCCCAGTATCAGTAACAGAACCAACAGTAATACCAGCCGCGCGCACCGCCGACATACCATAATGTACCTCCCCAAATGATTACAACCAACAGAGGAAGCCTCCAGGCCCTAAAAGGGCGACGTATCCAGCACTCCCATAATCTTTACTGGACATTTTCAACGCCCTGATGGCAACCAATGCCTTAGTCTTGCCTAGGGAAAAGACAGTCTGGCCTCAGAATGCCGACGCTTCCAGGTATTGCACCTTCCACAGGCAATTTGGACATACAATAGACACCTACTTCTAATTCCGAGATTACACCCATGATCTTAACGATCAAGGAGGCATTGACTGGGAGGAGATGAAAAAGTACATATCTGCCTTGAAGGCAAGAAGACTTCAACAACAACAACATCAACCACAACAACAAGAGCAGCAGCAACAACGGAGAGCGCCAGCACCTCCAAACATGGGTATAGTGCAAAATCCACTTCCGGAGCACTAGCATCAAAATCAAATTGCCCCCATCTTGACGAATAGTCAGTCTGAGGCTAATCGAAGGCAGCAGTGGAAGATAGAGGATTCTTCCTCTATTTACTCGATAGGCCATCAACCGAGCACCACCGACCAACCACCACGCCGCATTCTTTGCATACCCAAACCTCAATCTGTTACCATTACACCTGTACCAACACCCGCATACCTTCTACCCACACCCATTACACCATCCACTACCACGCCACCATTAAATAACCATCTGCAAGCCAATTATGCGCCCTTACTGCCATCCAAACCATTACTCCGCATGCCATTTCCCACATCATCTACCACAAACACTTACCCCAGTGACATACAGCCATCCAGACCACTACTCCGTATGTCATTCCCCACTTCACCCGCACCAACCGCTTACCCCTCCACCATCCAACCATCTAAACCCCTCATCCGCACCACGCCTCCACCAAACAACCCCATGCCATCACCTGTTTACCAATCCCCCACACCATCTAAACCACCCACCAACACCGCAGTGCTCAAACTGTCACCTACACCTTCCACCATTGAAGAACACACGCTCCGGAGCGAGAGGATATTCAACAAGGTCTTTCTTCAGTCTACTGTCAGAGACGGCCCATCATAGCCACTAGAGAAAGCTAATAATGATGAGAGTATACCAGGCACTCAATACGACCTGTTGAAACAGTTAAACAGAACACCGGCACGAATCTCTGTGCTTGACTTGATCAAGTGATCCAAGACCCATCAGGAGGCTCTGATAGAGTATCTGCATAAAGTTATGGTCAACGAAGACGTGCCGGTGGAAAAGATCACAACATTGTTAGTTCCTCAGGAGGACTAACCCTCTATTACATTCCATACTTCGGAACTAGCACCAGTAGCAACCAGAAGCATGGCGTTGAGCATTACGGTCAATATCTGCAAGAAGGCTGTAGACACATGCCTGGTTGACACAGGGGCTTCAATCAACGTTTTATCACCGAAAACCCTTGATTTATGTGGTATACCCAAGGAGAAGTGGCTGCCTTCCCCTATTTCTGTTACAGCATACGACAATTCTACCCGTTCCCCTCTGGGAATGATTTATTTGAAGGTAGAATTAGGTCCTGTTTGTCACAATGAAGTCGATTTTCACATCCTGGAAATCGATCCATCTTTGAAGAGTATCCTTGGCCGCCCTTATATTAAGTCCCTTGAGGCAATTCCTTCTACAAATCACTAGTGCCTCAAATTTCCATACAAGGGACGTATTATTAAAGTCACAAGCATGCCGATTCTTGCAGCTACTCATTCCTTGAATATCAGGCCGACTTCTTTACCTGGCCAACAACCTCTGTTGTCGGTATTACAGGTTTACCCTCCTGTGACTGATCCCTTGAAAGCTGCCACACTTAGTCCTTATCCACTTGATGCCATGAAGCGGGGGAAGTACATGAGTATCCCTGATTGGAAAATCATGATGAAAGGCGGCTATCAGCCTGGAAAGGGTCTAGGCACACAATTGCAAGGCAGAACTACGCCCATTAAAGACAGCGGAAGGACACCTGGTAATGGCCTAGACTATAGGCCAAGAAGAGTCAGGCATGATATTGTGCAGCAACAAGAAGATAAAGACGGCCAGAAGACCTGGAAAACAATGACTACACCATGCAAAGAAGGCCGAGATCCCTTGACATGGACCCTGCATACACATTTTGTCAAGGGACCCATAATCAATCATGATAATGATAATACGGTGCTAATCACGTCCTAGTTCAATTTGCATGACATATATGGAAGGGACCTGGCCAGGCACTTCTCAGAATTGCTGACGTACCAGTCCTTGGAGGTTCTGTGGCCGATGAAAATGAGGAAATTCCAAGATCCATAGTGTGAATGGTACCGATGGTTCAACCTGAGGGATATGTACATTGCATTAAATAGATTATTTCTTGATCCCTCAGAGCCAAAATGGCCGCCGTTGATAGACTAGCTGATTGAAGGGCTTGGCGCCATTTTTAACAAGAGAATTCTGCTGTCTGAGGAAACAAATGAAGGGGAGCCAGATGACCCTTATGAAGCTGGTTATACTATAGATTTTATCTGGAGAGGAACTTATCCCTCTCGCATTTTCACACTTCATACTCTATTTCGCACTCTGCTTCTGACCCCGACTTGGTCGCGGGTCATCACTGAAGATATTCCACGGGCTCCGCCCATCATGATCTCTCTGTCCCTATGGGACTTTATCCCTCAACCTCCTCTCGATTTAGAGAGGATTTATGATTTAATCTGGGACATACTACTGTATGATCCCCCCAATCCTTTGGCCTTGGTACCACTTCCTCCATCCCATTCTCCTCCTATTCACCTTCATTCTTGTTTTATGATTAATTCATCTTTTCCCAAAAAAAAACAAACGCCAATTTGGCAACTTCCTTCTCTCAGATCCTCATTGAGGAAACTTCCTACTTGTCTGATTGTACCCAATCGCGCGGGTCATTCGGTCAAGATTCTCTTCTAGATCTACTCTGCCCCTCTCCTTGGAAGGATTCTCCTGTATTTTCTCATATATCCTATAATTTTCATCTTTCTTCGTCCTCATTAGGTCAGGATAGGGAGTCTAGTTCTAAGCAAGTTAATCAAGTTAGGAAGTCTAGAAAATCTAAAGGTAAACAAAATCCAGATAGATACCTCCAAGATCTGGCTGTTAAATGCCTTTCTTACTTTATGATCCCTCAGCTGTTAGAGAATTCTATTCAGATGTCAGAAGATTGTGTAGATGATGAGTCAGTTAATGATGAATATGGGGTGTATGAATTGATACACGAAAAAGACCCCATTGTTGAAGATGAGGAAGATGACGAGGGCGCAGCTGAGGCATATGCCAGTGGAGTAAAAAGATTCGATGAACCCTCAGCTGCCGTAGAAGAGCCCACCAAAGAGATCAATCTAGGGACTGAAGATGAACCTAAGGTTGTCCTCATTAGCAAAACTCTTTCTGAAATAGATGAGAAGGCAGTAGTCCGAGTTCTTAAGGATTATAAGGACACTTTCGCCTGGAATTATGAGGATATGCCGGGGTTAGATTCATCACTAGTGGAACATCGATTGGCATTAAAGAATTGATCTAGCCCAGTTAAACAGAAGTTAAGGCGATTCCACCTACAAATGGCTTTGAAGATGAAGGAAGAGGTCGATAAGTTACATAAAGCCAAATTCATTAGAGTTGTCCCTTATCCACAATGGGTGGCCAACATAGTCCATGTTATAAAGAAAGATGGGAAGGTCAGAATCTGTATTGACTTCCGAAATTTGAATCGGGCATGTCCTAAGGATGATTTTCCACTGTCTCACATTGATGTACTCATCGATAACACAACTGGCTATAAAACTCTATCATTTATAAATGGATTCTCAAGATATAATCAAATCAAATTGGCAGAAGAAGATCAAGAAAAGATATCATTCACTACACCTTGGGGAATATATTGTTATGTCGTGATGCCTTTTGGACTGAAGAACACTGGAGCCATTTATCAGAGGGCTATGATGACAATATTTCATAATATGATGCATATAGAGTTGGAAGTATATGTGGATGATTTATTAGCGAAATCTAAGACTAAGGTTGAGCATGCCAAAGTTCTGGCAAGAGTGTTAGAAAGATCAAGAGAATATTGAAGATGAACTTTAACGACCCGCCATCCTATGACCGGAAACCCGGTCACTAAATGGATGTCGGCCCATTAACTGCGGGTTCACACCCGAATCTCACACAACATATCTGGAGGAGTAAGTGCTAAACAAGGCTAAATATAACAATCGCACGGACTACAAAGGTAAACGAGTGCGCAGAAGGTAAAATAACAATGTCCGTATACAGTCCAACAATAATTACATGTCCAACAATTAAATAAGTACAGGCAGAAGGAAAGTACAACAACATCGGGGCATACCCCGGAACTAAGACAACTGCTGGTCCGCACACCAAGAAGACACCACGCTTCCGCTCGCCACGAGGTCCACACCTGAAACCGCAGGGAGTGAGCCACACCAGAAATGGGCTCAGTAGGGATCATCCGATCCCCCGCCTCCCACTCACACACCGACAAGTGCAACAACAGGAATATATGGCAATTAAGTAAAGCAGTAAACATAGCACTCAACCTGATAGGAACCATACGATAAGTAGTGTAACAAGAACAGTACCAAGTAACCCGAAGAACCCAACACAAAGTCACGTCGCACAGTCAAAGTCCACGAAGCGACTGAACCACACTGTCGACCGAAGTCAAACGTCGCCTCCCAACACTACCACCACTGCTCACGCCTGTCCACCCCTACAGTGTTCCGGGGCACTGTAGGGTGAGGCAGTGAGCCAAACTAGGACTAGCTGGACTCAGTGTACCGCCACTGCCAGCTACGTGTGCACACAAGCAGTCTAGACTACTGTCCTACCACCGGATTGCCTCCACGCTAGGCCTCAGCGCTTCCAGGAGGGCCCTGGGGACCGGCGAACCCCCGTCAAGCCGAAGCTACAGGAACTACCCACAAGCCCAACTCTCCCGGGCTGTGTCAGGCCAAAGGGCTAAGGGTACCACTCGTAACCTTGATCAAAGGTCACATCAGGCCCAGTGGCTAAAGGGTAAACCAACTCCCACCAGTACCAGCTCCACAGCAAGAAACGCGCCGGAAGCTGTCACGACAAACAGGGAAACCCCGACCCGCTGAGGCCAAGCAGCAACCCCTCGGACAGCGCACCAGCTACTCCGGCCCGACGGGCTCAAGGTGGTTCTGCTTCCCTCAGCTAAAGGTAAACCACAATATGCACCCCTTCTCCCACCGGTACGGCACAATGCCTCACAGACACCATGACCCTGTCCCCATCGGTCCATGGTGACAAACATAAACCACAGTCATATCTAATCCATATTCGTACAAGCACACACACACACATAACATGATGCCATTCCACACACACCGAAGTCCTCAGTCTCAGTGTACAACGTAAAACAAGCCTTAGAACCGCCAACAGTGAAATATATGTTTAAAAACCAGGGTTAAGACAGTTCTGTCTTGAATCGCGTCGACCGAGGTCGACGCCATTCAAGTCCCTTAGACGGGTTCAGTTAAAAGCCAGATTATCCCTTAAAACGCGTCCACCTGTGAAGCCGCCGTTTAAAACGCGTCAGTGTCGCCAGACGCCATTCAACCCAGAAATCAAGTATTGCAGAACCCTTAAACGGGGGCATTTCCTGCCTAAATGACGTCATGATGGCCCGACGTCCTTCTGAAAGGCGTCGTCCATTCATGACGTCATTTAGCACCAGAACCCCTAATTCAGGAAACCTCGAACAGGGAGGTTTCTGCCTTAAAACGCGTCGTACTGACCCGACGTCTTTCGGAAAGGCGTCGACCAGGTACGACGCCATTTAGCGCCAGAAACCAAATTTCCTGGTTCAACCCGAGGGTCTCTCCCTTGAACCCCAAGCACCCCGAAAAGCCCCAAAACCAAAAGGGGGAAGATGAGAACGTCAAGCACCACGATCATGCTATGAAACCGCGTCCACAAACACCGCCATTCCCACAAGGAATCCCCCTAAACATGCTCAATCTAACCCTAAACACGCCACATCACGCCAAGAAGCAAACGAGCACACATGCAAGGTTTCGTCCCCCTACCGGTTCTTGAACTCCGCCAGGCTCCGTGCCACCGTCCCGCCGCACCGCACACCGCCGCCGGTACCCTCGAGGATGCCGCCACTCCGCCGGGACGTCGGCCGCCGTCCGGAGAAGGGAACGCCGCGAAGGAGGTGGTGGAGGTAGAGGTGAGAGGTAAGGAGGCTATGGAGTGGTTGGAAGAGGAAGAAGAGGAAGGGAAGGGGAAGAAGAGCGTCGGAGAGAGCGGAGAGGGTGAGGAGAGAGAGAGTGAAGGCGAGAATGAGGGAAAGAAGGAAGGGCTCGCGGGGTCAATCCGAATCTAGGTAAAACGCTTCGATCGAGGCAGACGCCATTCAGTCTGACAGGACAGCCGTACTGACAACGCTCTGAAACGCGTCGCTCACCGTGGACGCCATTCAGACGACGTGACCGGCCGTACTGACAACGCTCTGGCGCCGTACCCTGACATCGCAGATGTCGCAGTCTGAATCGCGTCGACCAAGCTGGACGCCGTTCAGACGAAATGACAGGGGCCATACTCTCGCGGCCCGAAATCCGCCCACGTGGCGCACACGTGGCACAACAACCAACAGACCTAAATTGCGTCTACGCACCCTGACGCCTTTTGAAAGGCGTCGAGCAGTGCTGACGCCATTCAACCAAGAATCTCAAGACCCCTCCAGGGTCCAAACCAGGGGATCCGGCCCGAACCCGACCCGAACACATAACCCGAAACCTCAGTCCTTACATGAACCCTAAGAAATGTGTATTCGAGGTATCCTCAGGAAAATTACTTGGATTCATTGTCAGTAAACGGAGAATTGAGATCGATCCCAACAAGGCAAAGGCTATTAGAGAAATGCCACCTCTTAAGAACTTGAAAGAGTTAAGAGGATTAATCGGGAGGTTGCAGTTTATTCGCCGATTGGTCTCTTAGCACTCACAAAGGTGTAAGCCGTTCTACGAGCTTATCAAGCCGGGAGTCAAATTCGATTAGGACGATAAGTGTCATGAGGCATTTGATGGATTGAAGAATTATTTAGTAAGTCCTCCTATTTTGAGACCACCATCTCCGGGCAAACCTTTGATTCTATACATTTCTGTCTTGAATGATGCGGTGGGGGTTGTCCTGGCACAAGAGGATGAAGAAGGAAAGGAGAGGGCAGCCTACTATCTCTTTAAACTTCTCAACCCCGCTGAATAAAGAGACACAGCAATGGAGAAAACATGTGCAGCACCTGTATGGGTGGTTCAGAAATTGAAGCATTACTTTCTAGCCCATGAAGTTCATCTCATCGCTAGGATGAATCCGATTAAGTTTATTCTTGAAAAATCTGTCCTTACTGATAGGTTAGCACGATGGCAGAGCTTTCTATCTGTAACGACCCGCCACCCTATAATCGGGGATCTGATTACTAAATGGGTACCGAATCATTAATTTGGGACCAAACCAGGATCTAGTAAGTCTGGGAAATAAATAATAAACTAAGCTAAACATTCACATCGCATTGAATTGAAATAAAAGTGCAGGAATTAAAATTATTACAATGCGACTCGATACAGTAAATAATTATATTCTCCAACAGAAGGAAATAATTAAACATACAGGCCAAAGATAAATAACAACTACATCGGGGCATACCCCGGAACAGCCGCTGAAGGCACACCACACCCGGCCGCACACGCCGCTCTAAGTCTGCTGGGAGTCCTCACCTGAAAACCGCAGGGGTGAGTCTCAAGACAAGACTCAGTAGGGATCCTTCGATCCCCACTGCCCACACACACACCCACAAGTATAAAGTACAGCTAACAGTAAAGTAACAAGTGTAGTGGCAGGTACGATATCTAATTCTCTACGTGAGAACACATGCAGTCGAAATATAATAATCATGCACATTCTAAACCAACCGTTAGAAAACCCACAACTGCCATCTCGATAGAACTCGCCGACCGTACAAACAACAGTGAGAAAAACCTCGACCCGCTGAGACCAAAGAGTAGCCCCTCGGATAGCACGCTTGCTACTCCGGCCCAACTGGCTCAGGTGACTACCCCTTCCCTCAGTATGAGTGACTCTCCGAATGTACCACTCCGACACCGGTACTAGCTGACCCCGGGGTTCACCAGGTGACCCTCTCTCACTAGGCGTCACCCCGCCCACGCCCCCACCGGCGCTGTGCTCACACCCCCACTAGCACAGGGTGATAAAGTGCTACAATGTCACTCCAGGTCCACAGTAACTGAAAACCCAACACAGTGCGATCCGGTCACGTGAAAAGCTCGCGATCGCATAACACACATAGAACCATCCGATCATGAGGAATCCATCTCTATCGGGTGCACTAAAACATGTGCTAACCAACTATCTAGCAGTATGAACACGTTTTACTGGCATGAATTAGTGAGATTCTGTCTTGAATCGCGTCGACCAAGGTCGACGCCATTCAAGCTCCAAGTACAGGTTCATATAAATCAGTTTTCAGAATCTGGCCTAAAAAGGCGTCGACACCAGTGGTCGCCTTTTAAAAGGCGTCGACATCCCCAGACGCCATTCAACACGGAAATCCGGAAATTCCAAGACCTTATTCAGGAGATTTCTGCGGTTAAAACGCGTCGTGGGTTCCTGACGCCATTCAAAAACGCGTCGTTTACCCCCGACGTCTTTTAGCCACAGAATCCCCAACCTGGCAGACTTTCTGTCAGTCGATTCCTGTCTAAAAGGCGTCGTGATGGCCCGACGCCCTTCAAAAAGGCGTCGTCCATGCACGACGTCTTTCAACCCCAGGAACCAGAACCGCCCTAAGCCCGAGGGCTCTCTTTTCAACCCCAAATAACCCCAAAAATCATCCAAAATGGAGGGAAACGAGGAGCAATACTATCCATAGGCGAACACCCTCATAGAAATCCTAAACATGCTCATTCTAACCCCCGAAACCAAAGGTCCACCACATGCATAAACGAGGAAAACATGATTTTAAACACAACGCTATGGGGAACGTCACCCTACCGAACACTCGAACGCCTCCGAGCTTCAAGCCGTCTGCCTGTCTCGCCCCACGCCGCCGCCGGTACCGCCGAGGTCGTCCTAGCCCCACCGTGACCTCGGCCGCCGTCCGGAGAGTAGAACGCCGCAGTGGAAGTGGAGGTGGTAGGGGTAGGAGCCAGGTAGAGGATGGAGTGGAGGGAGAGGCGAAATGGTGTGAGGAAAAGAGGGAGGAGGAGGGGGTCGCCGCTGGTCACCGGAGGAGGAGGAGAGAAGGAGAGTAGGAGAAAATGAGGGAAAGAAGGAGGGCTCGCGGGGTTAACCAGAGACTGGCTAAAACGCGTCGACATCTACGGACGCCTATCAGGTGACATGACGGCCGCTCTGACAAGATTCTGAAACGCGTTGTCCTACACAGACGCCATTCAGACAACTTGTCAGGGCCGTACTCTGACACACCCAGAGTCGCAGTCTGAAAGGCGTCGACCCACACGGACGCCGTTCAGACGACCTGACAGGGCCGTACTCTCGCGGCCCAAGGTCAGTCCACGTGGCACCCACGTGGCAGAACCTGAAACGCGTCTGCCACGGTGGACGCCGTTTAAAACGCGTCTCGAGGTCCTGACGCGATTCGACTCAGAACCTCCGCCCCTCACAAGGGCTAGAACAACGGGGGTCCGACCCGAAAACCGGATCCGAAAGTCTCGATCCTTACATTCTCCCCCCCTTAAAAGAAATTTCGCCCTCGAAATTGACTGCTAGGAATAACAAGGTCACAACGGGGATACAAGTTCACAGGGATACTTACGAAAAGAGATAAGGAAATTGCTCCCGCATCTCATCCTCTCGCTCCCAGGTTGCCTCACCTCCGGAGCGGTACTGCCAAATCACCTTGACCAACGGTACGACCTTGTTCCGTAAGACCTGATCTCTGTGATCCTCAATACGAACAGGATACTCTGGAAATGACAAATCCTCAGCGACCTCCAACTCTGAAAAATCCAACACATGGGACGGATCTTGAACGTACTTCCTCAGCAAGGATACATGGAACACATCGTGCACTCCTGCAAGACTGGGCGGCAAGGCCAGCTGATACGCGGTCTCCCCAATTCGAGCAAGAATGGGAAAAGGTCCAATATATTGCGGACTCAGCTTGCCTCGCTTCCCGAATCTCATCACACCCTTGGAGGGTGAGACTCGGAGAAACACGTGGTCCCCAACCTCAAATTCAAGTGGTCTCCGTCGGATGTCAGCATAACTCTTCTGTCTGTTCTGAGCTGCGGTCAACCTCTGCCGAACTGTCCTGGCAATCTCAGCACACTGCTGCACTAACTCAGGTCCTGCTATCTGCCTCTCACCGATCTCGGACCAACACACCGGAGATCGACACGGCCGCCCATACAAAGCCTCATAAGGCGCCATGCCGATGCTAGAATGATAGCTGTTGTTGTAGGCAAACTCCACAATGGGCAAATGTTGTTCCCAGGAACCTCCCCAGTCTAGGCAACACGCCCTGAGCATATCCTCCAGGGTCTGAATAGTCCTCTCCGACTGCCCGTCAGTCTCTGGATGGTAGGCCGAGCTGAAAGCCAACTGAGTTCCCAACGCCTGCTGAAAGCTCTTCCAGAATCTGGAAGTAAACCTCGGATCTCGATCTGATACAATGGACAAGGGTACCCCGTGCAGAGAGATAATCCGGTCCACAAACAACTTAGCCAGCTTGCCGACTGACCAGTCCTTCCTAATGGCTAGGAAGTGTGCCGACTTGGTCAGCCGATCAACGATGACCCAGATAGCGTCTCTCCTGCCAGGGGATGCAGGCAAACCCATTACAAAGTCCATCGTCACATGCTCCCATTTCCACTCAGGAATCGGTAAGGGCTGCAGCAACCCTCCTGGTCTCTGATACTCGGCTTTAACCTGCTGGCATGTCATGCATCTAGCCACATACTCAGCCACATCTCTTTTCATACTGGGCCACCAGAAGTGCCTCCTCAAACAGTGATACATCTTTGTTGTCCCGGGATGCACTGCACACCTCGAACGGTGCGCCTCATCAAGAACACATCTGCGCACGTCTTCCTCAGTCGGGACATAGAGTCTGCCTCTGAATCTGACGGTACCATCATCCCACAACTCAACCTCAGACCTCAGGAGAATCTGTGGTAACTCAGCATCTGCCCTCTGAGCCTCAATCACAGCATGGTACACAGCCGGTCTCACAGTCAAGCTGACAAGTACTGCTCTATCCTCTTCACGTGGAACCCTAAAGGAGGATTCCACCACCTGCTCAAATAATTTCCACTCCCGAATCATGAGGTATGACATGACCGTCTTCCGACTCAAGGCGTCTGCCACCACATTCGCCTTGCACGGATGATAAGAAAGGTCAAAGTCATAATCCTTAATAAACTCCATCCACCTCCGCTGCCTCAGATTCAGGTCTCTCTGAGTGAACACATATTTCAAGCTCTTGTGATCTGTAAAAACCTGAAAATTTTCTCCGTATAAGTAATGCCTCCAGATCTTCAGTGCAAACACCACAGCTGCAAGCTCCAAATCATGAGTAGGATAGTTCTCTTCATGCTTCTTCAGCTGCCGAGAAGCATAAGCAACTACCCTGCCATGCTGCATAAGGACTGCTCACAAACCTCGACGGGATGCATCTGAGTAAACCACAAATCCACCTGACCCAGATGGAAGCACCAACACTGGGGCTGACGTGAGACGAGTTTTTAGCTCAATAAAACTCTGCTCACAATCCTCAGTCCATACAAAACGAACTCCCTTTCGAGTCAACCTCGACAAGGGGGCCGCTATCGAAGAAAATCCCTGAACAAACCGCCTGTAATAACCTGCAAGCCCCAGAAAGCTCCTGATCTCAGTCACTGAAGTCGGTCTGCTCCAGTCCATTACTGCCTCGATCTTGGCGGGATCCACTGCGATACCTTCACCCAAAATAACGTGCCCAAGGAAGTGCACCTCGTTTAGCCAAAATTCACATTTGCTGAACTTGGCATAAAGTTGGTGCTCTCTCAGGACCTGCAACACTGCCCGAAGATGAGCAGCGTGCTCTACCTCAGAAGAAGAATAGATCAGAATATCATCAACAAACACAACTACAAACTGGTCCAGGTAGGTCCTGAAGACTCGGTTCATCAGATCCATAAAGGCCGCCGGAGCATTGGTTAAGCCGAAGGGCATAACCAAAAACTCATAATGCCCATACCGAGTCCTGAAAGCCGTCTTACTAACATCCACATCCCTGATTCTCATCTGATAGTATCCAGATCTCAGATCGATCTTGAAAAACACCATCGCGGTCTGCAGCTGATCCATCAAGTCATCGATCCTAGGAAGCGGGTACTTATTCTTTATCGTCACCTGGTTCAGCTGCTTATAATCGATGCACAATCTCAAAGAACCATCCTTCTTTCTGACAAACAGAACTAGAGCACCCCATGGAGATGTACTGGGACGAATGAATCCCTTATCCAGCAACTCCTGCAATTGCGCCTTCAACTCAGCGAGTTCGGCTGGCGCCATCCGATACGGGGCCTTAGACAAAGGCGCCGTACCTGGTGCAAGCTCGATGGTAAACTCGACCTCTCGCTGAGGAGGAAGGCCAGGCAGCTCCTCAGGAAATACATCGACGAAATCACAAACAACAGGCACCTCCCAGGGACTGGGACTAGCACAGACATCAGAAATAACGACAGAGGCTAAAAAAGCCTCGCAGCCACCAGCAAGCAACCTCCGTGCCTTAAAGGCAGAAATGAGAATACCTCGAGAAGAAAGCCTAATACCTTGGAAGAAGAAGGTCAGGATGTCTGGAATAGAGAAGCGCACCCTCTTCCTGTGGCAGTCCACCTTCGCATAAAAGGCTTCCAACCAATCCTTACCCAGGATGATATCAAAATCACGGATAGCAAGTACAATCAACTGGGCGGGTAGCACATGACCCTCAATGGTCAAGGGAACATTCCTCAAACAATTATAAGATATCATGAAGTCTCCAGAAGGAACCTCTACCATCAGACCATCAGACAACTCATCAACGGGTGCAGAAAGAATATCTAGGAACTGCTCGGAAATAAAAGAATGCGAAGCACCTGAATCGATCAACACATGCGCAGAGTTCCCAAGGACAGAGAGTGTACCTTCCACCAAGTTGGACGCGCGAGCCTCCCTCCTGGTGATAGCCAGCACTCTCCCCTGAGTCCTCGGCTTCTTCTGATCGCCATGACCCTGCCCCTGACTATGCCCCTGCGGGCACTGCCTCGCCAGATGGCCCTGTTGGCCGCAAGTAAAACACCTCCTGGGAAGAGTGGGACACTGAGTCCCGCCATGAGCACCACCACATTGCTGACAAACTGCCGGAAACCTCTGAGTTGGCTCCTGCTGTGCACTGGACGCTGACTGACTCTGCTGACCATGCATGGGCCTGCTGCTGCCGCTGCTGCCACTACTGCTGCCACCACCCCTGAAGAATCTCCTGAATCGGGAGCCGAGAGAAGACGATCCCGATCCGACAGAAGGAGCCGGTGCCGTAGCCTTACCCCTGCCTCGCACTGGCCCCTGAACAGTCTGCCCTCTAACCCGGGCCGACTGGTTCTGCTGAGCCTCTACAGCTGCTGCACGCCTAACTGCTGACGCCAGGTCTGTACAACAATGGGACGCCACGAAGTCCCTCAAACTGAGCCTAAGCCCATCCACAAACCTCTCCGTGCGACGCACCTCGTCCCCAGATATAAAAGGCACGAATCGTCCCAGCGAAACAAACTTCGCCTCGTACTCAAGTACCATCATACTCCCCTGCGTCAGATCCATAAACTCCCCCTCCTTGGCTCGCTGGACATGTCTAGGGAAATATTGTGCATTGAACTCCTTGACAAAGGTCTCCCAAAATTTCCCTAAGACTCCTGTCCCCATAAGACAAACTCTTCAGTGTGGTCCACCAGTCATAGGCGCTATCCTTCAGCATGAAGGTAGCCAGTGGGGTCCTCTCTACTGCTGCACAGTCCATAGTATCAAAAGTCTTCTCAATCTCTCTAAGCCAATGAATGGCCTCGTCAGGGTCGGGACGACCGGTGAAGTGAGGTGGCCTCAGCTTCAAGAACCTCTCAAGTGTAGATGTGGTCCCTCCCCGAGTACTAGAACCCTCGCTAGGATCTCGAGTCTGATATCGAGCCATAGTATCCATCATGGCCTCCATAAACTGCTCAACACTCGGCCTCCCTGCCTCGGACCCACTAGGGACATCTCCCCGCTCTCGAATAACTGGCATCCTCTTCCTGGGAGCCATCTACTCGCCTATAATTACAAAATCAAAAGTTCTAATTAGAGTCCTAAAACCTATGCTACCGCCGTGCCTGTACGGGATAATGTATTTATTTGCCGAATTTTCAACATTTAACCTAGTTATTTATTTATTTGCCAGACCGTATGCTCTGATACCAACTGTAACGACCCGCCACCCTATAATCGGGGATCCGATTACTAAATGGGTACCGAATCATTAATTTGGGACCAAACCAGGATCTAGTAAGTCTGGGAAATAAATAATAAACTAAGCTAAACATTCACATCGCATTGAATTGAAATAAAAGTGCAGGAATTAAAATTATTACAATGCGACTCGATACAGCAAATAATTACATTCTCCAACATAAGGAAATAATTAAACATACAGGCCAAAGATAAATAACAACTACATCGGGGCATACCCCGGAACAGCCGCTGAAGGCACACCACACCCGGCCGCACATGCCGCTCTAAGTCTGCTGGGAGTCCTCACCTGAAAACCGCAGGGGTGAGTCTCAAGACAAGACTCAGTAGGGATCCTTCGATCCCCACTGCCCACGCACACACCCACAAGTGTAAAGTACAGCTAACAGTAAAGTAACAAGTGTAGTGGCAGGTACGATATCTAATTCTCTACGTGAGAACACATGCAGTCGAAATATAATAATCATGCACATTCTAAACCAACCGTTAGAAAACCCACAACTGCCGTCTCGATAGAACTCGCCGACCGTACAAACAACGGTGAGAAAAACCTCGACCCGCTGAGACCAAGGAGTAGCCCCTCGGATAGCACGCTTGCTACTCCGGCCCAACTGGCTCAGGTGACTACCCCTTCCCTCAGCATGAGTGACTCTCCGAATGTACCACTCCGACACCGGTACTAGCTGACCCCGGGGTTCACCAGGTGACCCTCTCTCACTAGGCGTCACCCCGCCCACACCCCCACCGGCGCTGTGCTCACGCCCCCACCAGCACAGGGTGATAAAGTGCTACAATGTCACTCCAGGTCCACAGTAACTGAAAACCCAACACAGTGCGATCCGGTCACGTGAAAAGCTCGCGATCGCATAACACACATAGAACCATCCGATCATGAGGAATCCATCTCTATCGGGTGCACTAAAACATGTGCTAACCAACTATCTAGCAGTATGAACACGTTTTACTGGCATGAATTAGTGAGATTCTGTCTTGAATCGCGTCGACCAAGGTCGACGCCATTCAAGCTCCAAGTACAGGTTCCTATAAATCAATTTTCAGAATCTGGCCTTAAAAGGCGTCGACACCAGTGGTCGCCTTTTAAAAGGCGTCGACATCCCCAGACGCCATTCAACACGGAAATCCGGAAATTCCAAGACCTTATTCAGGAGATTTCTGCGGTTAAAACGCGTCGTGGGTTCCTGACGCCATTCAAAAACGCGTCGTTTACCCCCGACGTCTTTTAGCCATAGAATCCCCAACCTGGCAGACTTTCTGTCAGACGATTCCTGTCTAAAAGGCGTCGTGATGGCCCGACGCCCTTCAAAAAGGTGTCGTCCATGCACGACGTCTTTCAACCCCAAGAACCAGAACCGCCCTAAGCCCGAAGGCTCTCTTTTCAACCCCAAATAACCCCAAAAATCATCCAAAATGGAGGGAAACGAGGAGCAATACTATCCATAGGCGAACACCCTCATAGAAATCCTAAACATGCTCATTCTAACCCCCGAAACCAAAGGTCCACCACATGCATAAACGAGGAAAACATGATTTTAAACACAACGTTATGGGGAACGTCACCCTACCGAACACTCGAACGCCTCCGAGCTTCAAGCCGTCCGCCTGTCTCGCCCCACGCCGCCGCCGGTACCGCCGAGGTCGTCCTAGCCCCACCGTGACGTCGGCCGCCGTCCGGAGAGTAGAACGCCGCAGTGGAAGTGGAGGTGGTAGGGGTAGGAGCCAGGTAGAGGATGGAGTGGAGGGAGAGGCGAAATGGTGTGAGGAAAAGAGGGAGGAGGAGGGGGTCGCCGCCGGTCACCGGAGGAGGAGGAGAGAAGGAGAGTTGGAGAAAATGAGGGAAAGAAGGAGGGCTCGCGGGGTTAACCAGAGACTGGCTAAAACGCGTCGACATCTACGGACGCCTATCAGGTGACATGACGGCCGCTCTGACAAGATTCTGAAACGCGTCGTCCTACACAGACGCCATTCAGACAACTTGTCAGGGCCGTACTCTGACACACCCAGAGTCGCAGTCTGAAAGGCGTCGACCCACACGGACGCCGTTCAGATGACCTGACAGGGCCGTACTCTCGCGGCCCAAGGTCAGTCCACGTGGCACCCACGTGGCAGAACCTGAAACGCGTCTGCCACGGTGGACGCCGTTTAAAACGCGTCTCGAGGTCCTGACGCGATTCGACTCAGAACCTCCGCCCCTCACAAGGGCTAGAACAACGGGGGTCCGACCCGAAAACCGGATCCGAAAGTCTCGATCCTTACACTATCCCAATTTGATATCACTTACATTTAGCAGAAAGCGATCAAAGGTTATACCTTAGCAGAACACCTCGCCCACCATCACCTTCCTCATTTTGATCCAGTCCGATCGGAGTTTCCGGATGAGGAACTGATGAGTCAAAGATGATATGTGGACTTTACATTTTGACGAAACTCTGAATCCCCATGGAAAGGGTATCGGCATTGTTCTATTGTCACCTGAAGGTGTCACCATTCTACAAGCCTTTCAGCTTAACTTTCCAGTCACTAACAATATAGCTGAATACGAGGCACTCCTTGCTGGTCTCGAGGCTGCTCATCTGCACGGTGCCACCAAACTCAGAATTGTGAGTGATAGCCAATTGATTCTTCGCCAGGTGCTAACCAAATATCGGACTCTTGATCTTAAGCTCAAGCCTTATTAAGAACTCACTTCTGCTTATGCTAAAGCTTTTCACAAAATTCATCTTCATCCATGTTCCTCGAAATCAGAACATCTTAGCTGACGCTCTAGCTTCCCTCGCATCTTCTCTCGACTTCCCAATCAGTAGACAATCCGAGTCGATCATTGTTCATAGGCGTCTTTCACCCTCCGTGAAAGACCCTTCATTCCTTAGGACTAAGGAGAAGTTGCTGAAGAAAGTCAGAGATGGAGATATTGTAGAAAGGCGAGAGATAATGTTAATGGAATTACAAGAAGAGATGAATGATGAAGAGAAACCATGGTACTATGAAATTGCCAAATATTGTGAAGATCAATCATATCCTGAAGAAGCCACAACTGAGGAGAAAAGGGCTATCAAGAGAGTTGCTCAGAGATACATCCTAGTTGGGGGATCACTATATAAAAGAGGTTTTGATGGAGTTCTTCTGAGATGTTTAGACGAGGATGAGCTTTGGAAGATCATGGAAGGAGCTCATGTCGAAGTTTGTGGTGGCCATGTTAATGGACAAATGCTAGTAAAGAAGATCCTTAGACAAGGATTATATTAGCCAACTATGGAAGTAGATTGTGTAGGATATGTCCGTAGGTGTGCCAAGTGTCAACTTCACGCCGACAAGATCCATTCTCCTGCATCTTCACTCCATCCTGTTTCCTCTCCATAGCCTTTCTCCGTGTGGGCTTTCGATGTCATTGGACCCCTTGGCAATCCAGATTTCGACATTAAGCAGAAATCCTTTATTCTCACGGCAACAGAATACTTCACCAAGCGAGCGGAAGCCGAAGCATACACGGAAGTCAAATCATCAACCGTCTGCAAGTTCATCATGAAGAACATCATCACAAGATTTGAAATTCCAAACATCATCGTCACCGACAATGGACCGCAGTTCGTATCACAAGAGCTGAAGGACCTCTACAACAGGTACAAAATTGCATTGCATCATTCGTCTCCATATTATCCGCAAGGCAATGGCCAAGTAGAGGCAACTAACAAGACTTTGATAAAAATCATCAAAAAGACGTGTAAGTCTAATAAATTCACAGACTGACCAGAAAAATTGATTGAGGCTCTATGGGCATACCGAACTTCAATCCGCACGCCCACCGGACACTCCTTATTCCTTAACATTTGGAATGGAGGCGGTAGTTCCATATGAGATCTTTGTACCGTCATTAAGAGTATAATTGAATAAAGAATTCTCTATTGATGAGCACCGCTCAGCACTCCTCACTCAATTGGAACTCTTAGACGAAAAAATATGGTCAGCTGCTAATCATGCAAGAGTATATCAAAATAGATTAGCACGTTTTTATCAAAATAAAGTCATTGAACGCAAGTTCAAAGTTCGTGAAATGGTCATCAAAAGAATCTTTGTAAAATCTGATGGTCCGCGTTCTAAGCTCCAACCCAATTGGAAAGGACCATATGTCATATCGCATACTTTTTCTAGTAACGCTCACCGTCTAGTTAATGTAGAAGGGCAAGAGTTAACTCACCCCTGGAACGATCTGTGTCTTAAGAAATATTATCCTTAGGTTAAAAAGCCGATCAGCGTGGTGCAAAAACTAGTTGAATCAAAAAATTTAAAAACTCGAATTCCATTATCAGTCTGGATAATTTAATTCAAACACATTACTACACATACTGACACGTTTGATTCGTGAGTAACAAAAGATGTGAAGTCCGAAGGAATACTGAAAGCTTGACTAAGGGTGTAAAGTGCAAATCATTCGTTTTAAGCAAAATTCTGTTTTTACTCTCGGCCCACGATGCCAGAACGAGGCTTAGAATAGACTACCAAGAATACCCGCCATCTTAATAGGAGGCCGTCATAAAAAAAAAAGGGGAGATCTGTCTCATGAAAAGAAAAAGAAAAAGCAAAAGCGAAAAGCCAAATATCAAATCAAAAGGCCATTACACTACAAACGCCATGAGTGACATAAAAGGGAACGCAAGTTCGATAAATACCCCATAAAGAAAGCGACTGAACCCCAACATATATTAGGGTAAAAAAGGGACATCTTTTTCGGTCTCTGGAACTTTCTCGTAGGCTTTCTAAACAAATTCTTCCTTCCTTTATGAAGAGGCGTACTCCAAGCTTAAGGAACGGCCTAGATTGACCAAGGGTCAGATCATCGAATGGGATCACGAATGAAAACACAAGTTCAAGCACGATAAGTCTAAGTTAGATTATTGAAGAACAATTTGGGAATTAAGTTAATAAATAAATATGTTCTTTTGATCTGAGTACCATGCCGGTCTTTTAGTTTGCACAATATTTCAAAACCCCAAAAAAATACATATTTCAAAATCTAAAAAAAAGATACATATCTCAAAATCCAAAAAAAAAGATAGATATGTCAAAATAAAATATATATATATATATATATATATATATATATATATATATATATATATATATATACATATTTCAAAATCCAAAAAAAGATACATATTCTAAAACCTAAAAAAAATACATATTTCAAAATCCAAAAAAAAAGATACATATTTCTAAATCCAAAAAAAGATAGATATGTCAAAATCCAAAAAAAATATATATCTCAAAATCCAAAAAAAAAGATAGATATGTCAAAATCCAAAAAAAATACATATTTCAAAATCTAAAAAAAAAGATACATATCTCAAAATCCAAAAAAAGATAGATATGTCAAAATCCAAAAAAAATACATATCTCAAAATCCAAAAAAAAAAAGATAGATATGTCAAAATCCAAAACAAAAAAAACAATATATATGTTCCAAAACCCAAACAAAATGAATATTTCAAAAAAATAAAAAATAAAAACATTTCAATTAGCATCTGCTTGTAGCATTTGGTGTGTTTCATTCCTTTATTTTCAGCGAGCATCTGCATGCTTGTATGTTGCATCTTACTCCGTTATTTCCTTCAGTTCAATTATTATTACCTTTGTTAATAAAGACTATGCCCCTTGACCTTTTTACCAAGGATAGGATCAAGTAGTCGGTTGCTTAACCGGGCAAGGGGCTAAGCCTAAACAGATACTTAACCTGTTTGTTAAAGTAATGAACATGGCATAATTGGAGAAGGGATATATATGAAAAGAGTTGGAATCCAGATTGAAGACAGCCAGAACCTATTTTTGCGACTTAAAAGGCGTCGTTGAACAACGACGTGTTTTAAATGATCTTAATGGCGTCAGCTCCACACAATGCGTTTCAGGATTTTCTGTTATTTATCCGAAATTCACTGTTTATCCATATTTTGATACTTAATTAAATGCTTGTTTGAAGTTACTGATGATTCTTAAGTGCAAAAAATTCAACGAAATGATTGCAACATTGAAAATTTCAAGAAGATCCCATTGTGGGAGTTTATATGTCCCGACTGTAGCTAAAAAGACGGTTATCTATATCCCTTGTACTCTTTCATATAATTGATTTTCATAATTAGTGATGAGGCAGAATCCGATTCGGCCCATTAAAACAAGCCCAACACTAAGATCAGTCCAACAGCAGTAGTAAAAGGCCCACTGGCAGCCTTCGGCCCGTTAGCGGCCCAGCAGCCTTCGGCCAAGTAAGCAGCCCAGTGGTCCTCGGCTCATCAGCGGCCCAGCAACCTTCGGTCCATTAGCGACCCAACAGCCTTCGGCCTGTTAGCGGCCCAACGGCCCTCGGCCCAGTAGGCTTCAGCCCACTAAGCGGCATCAGACCCATCAGCGGCCCAACCCCCTTCGGCCCAATAGCCATACCCGGCCCACTTCGGTGGGAGGGTTAGGCGCTATGGCGGTTTATTAGTAAACCAAAACATAATCCTATATCGGTTGCCACCACTAAGCAACCTCTATCCTCCGCTATAAATACACGGCTACTTATTACCAAAGGTATGTCTTCGAGACCCCAAGGACTATAGTCCAAAAAGCATTAAAGCTATTTCTTCTTCCTTGACTTCTGAATCGAATCTTCTTCAGAAGCTAACTTAGCCGTCGGAGGGGGTTCCTTAGGGCCGAAGCCCGGGACTCCTACTGACCGGTTCTTCTTCTTCTCTTCCTCCTTCTGCAGGGGCTTCGGTTTGAATCTTCGCCGACCTCTTCGAGTCGGTCTCGGCAGTCGACCTCGGATCTTCTCCCCCCAGTCTCGACACCTTTCACCGGCTGGTCCGCCTCGCCCGAAGGAGCCTCAGCCTCGTCCTTCGCCAGCTGGTCCGCCTCGCCCGAAGGAGCCTCGGCCTCGTCCTGCGCCGGCCGGTCCGCATCATCCGAGGGAGTCTCGGCTTCGCTCCTAGCGAGCCCTCGCCCGGGCACCTCTCGGCTTCGGATCCTCGGCCCCGTTTCCGCCCTCGCCTCGTTTCGGATCCCTGTCGGTCCTCTTCACCGATCCGATCCAGCTTCGGGTCCCATCTTCGGATTCCAGTCTCAGAATCCGATCGTGATAGCTTCAGCTACATCACGTGGCGCCGTCTGTGAGAATCTGACAAGAAGTCATGTCTCATCATCCAGTGACCAGACGATCCGGACAAGACGAGGCAGAGACGCGGGCAACTTCAGCACAACCGCTCCACTCCGAAGGCGCCCCATCTGTTCCTCCACAAGGTTCTACCCTTCCTGTCATATCGGAGTCCCTCACTCCCGAAGACAATCAGATGGAGGAACTTCAACAACAGGTGGCAACACTAGCCGCCACCGTTACTTCTTTGGCACCCCTGCAAGACATGGTATCCGCCATTGCCCAGCGCATGGGGTTACTGGGCCAACTCCCCCAACAAGTACCGCTTCCTCTATTTTGCCCTGCTCAAGATGCAAGGCTTCGGCCGACGCCCTCGCAGGTCTTCCCTGACGAGGCCACAACGCTTTGCACCTCCTGCCCGAGTCCCTCGCGCCGGCCACATCATAACGGAGCAAGACTATGCTTCGTCCGAGTTTCATCCAATCAAGACCGAAGGACGTTCGGTCACTACTTCAACCGCCCCGGACATGGACCAGCAGCTGACGGCAATGAGGAAAGAGATGCAACAGATGGTATCTCGGCCATACGGAGCGCCTCTCGCAAGCACCATTCTAGAGCAAACTCCATTCTCGCCAGGGCTTCTAGCCACCGAGGTACCTCCCAACTTTAAACTGCCGAAAGGCCCTCTCTATGATGGAATGACAGATCCGGTCTGCCACTTCCAAAGGTTCAATACCTATCTCTCTGTCCAAGGGATTTCTGAGGCAGTCCGCTGCCATCTCTTTCCCCTCACTCTCGAAAAAACAGCCTTGACTTGGTTCGAGACATTGGTCCCCAATTCCATCCACTCTCTAGTCCAGTTGGGCCAATTGTTCATCGACCAATTCTATGATGCCACTCGGCAATGTAAAACCTCGGTCAGTCTACTCGCCATCCGGTAAGGACCGACCGAGACCCTTCAAGAGTATTTCACCAGATTTCGGGCCGAAGCCGCCCAAATTCCAAACCTGGACGGTTCGATTGCGGTCTCGGCCGTAATCAGCGGGTGCATGGACGAAGGGCTTCTCAGCTCTATCGGGAAGCGCCATCCCTCCACCTTCCAGGACCTCGTGGCTCGGGCCCACAAGTACATCAACCGAGAAGCCCTGATGATGTCCAAGGGCAAGAGTACTGCCGAGGCAGTATCGGCGGCTACCCCTCCAGCGGTTCGCCCTCGCCCAGAAGATCAAGAATCCTCTCGCAAGCGATACCGGAGGGAAGAATGGGACTGAGACTAGCGCCAGGATCCGCAGCGGCGTTATCTGCCACTACTTGCTCCACCTTCCCGGATGCTCATGGAGGTGAAGGGTATGCTTCGGCAGTATGAGCGCATCAAGACTGATTCCCGCCGAAGGGACTTCCGCAAGTACTGCGAGTACCATAGGGAAACCGGCCATTCGGCTGACAAATATCGGCACCTTCGGGAGGAGATTGATCGCCTCATCCGAGATCGCCTCAGCTGAAAGATTATCTCTCCGATGTTCCCATCTCATCTAAGCCGGTCCGAGGAGAACAGTGGTTCGTATACCCGCTGCGTCAGAAGCAGCTATCAGCACCGTCCTCGTCCGAGAAGGTGGTGTTCGAAGACCAGTTTGTTATATAAGTCGAGCCCTCCATAGAGTAGAGCTTCGGTATCCAGCTCTTGAGAAGCTGGCGTTGGCCCTCGTCGCTTCCACTAGGAAGCTCCGACCCTACTTCCTCGCACACTCAATAAAGGTCTTCACAGATCAAACCTTTAAGGCAAAACCTCTCTCTGCCAGAAGTATCCGGGAGGCCAGCGAAGTGCGCGATCGAACTAGGAGAGTTCGACATCTCTTATGGGCCTCGAACGGCGATGAAAGCTCAAGCTTTGGCCGACTTTATTGCTGAGCTCACTCTCAAAGCATCCTCGACCCCTCAGCCGGAAGTCAGAGCTACTACTGAAGCCGAATCCGCTTCGGCTCCTTCGACGGCGTATAGCAACTTTACGTCGACAGGTTCGATTATTCTCTAAGTCCGCGTAAACTGTACCGGGAGTGGCCTCGGCCATGCAAACCGTATCGGGAGCGGCATGGTTTTCTAAGTCCGCGTAAACCGTACCGGGAGTGGCCTCGGCCATGCGAACCGTATCGGGAGCGGCATGGTTTTCTAAGTCCGCGTAAACCGTACCGGGAGTGGCCTCGGCCATGCAAACCGTATCGGGAGTGGCATGGTTTTCTAAGTCCATGTAAACCGTACCGGGAGTGGCCTCGGCCATGCAAACTGTATCGGGAGCGGCATGGTTTTCTAAGTCCGTGTAAACTGTACAGGGAGTGGCCTCGGCCATGCAAACCGTATCGGGAGCGGCATGGCTTTCTAAGTCCGTGTAAACCGTACCGGGAGTGGCCTCGGCCATGCAAACCGTATCGGGAGCGGCATGGTTTTCTAAGTCTGCGTAAACCGTACCGGGAGTGGCATCGGCCATGCAAACCGTATCGGGAGCGGCATGGTTTTCTAGGTCCGCGTAAGCCGTACTGGGAGTGGCCTCGGCCATGCAAACCGTATCGGGAGCGGCATGGCTTTCTAAGTCCGTGTAAACCATACCGGGAGTGGCCTCGGCCATGCAAACCGTATCGGGAGCGGCATGGCTTTCTAAGTCAGTGTAAACCATACCGGGAGTGGCCTCGGCCATGCAAACCGTATCGGGAGCGGCATGGTTTTCTAAGTCCGTGTAAACCGTATCGGGAGCGGCATGGCTTTCTAAGTCCGTGTAAACCGTATCGGGAGTGGCCTCGGCCATGCAAATCGTATCGGGAGCGGCATGGCTTTTTGAGTCCGTGTAAACCGTATCGGGAGTGGCCTCGGCCATGCAAACCGTATCGGGAGCGGCATGGTTTTCTAAGTCTGCGTAAACCGTACCGGGAGTGGCCTCGGCCATGCAAACCGTATCGGGAGCGGCATGGTTTTCTAAGTCCGCGTAAACCGTACCGGGAGTGGCCTCGGCCATGCAAACCGTATCGGGAGCGGCATGGTTTTCTAAGTCCGCGTAAACCGTATCGGGAGTGGCCTCGGCCATGCAAACCGTATCGGGAGCGGCATGGTTTTCTAAGTCCGCGTAAACCGTACTGGGAGTGGCCTTGGCCATGCAAACCGTATCGGGAGCGGCATGGTTTTCTAAGTCCGCGTAAACCGTACCGGGAGTGGCCTCGGCCATGTAAACCGTATCGGGAGCGGCATGATTTTCTAAGTCCGTGTAAACCGTAGCGGGAGTGGCCTCAGCCATGCAAACCGTATCGGGAGCGGCATGGCTTTCTAAGTCCGTGTAAACCGTACCGGGAGTGGCCTCGTCCACGCAAACCGTACCGGGAGCGGCATGGCTTCGGCCACATACAGAACCGAATTCGGCCATCTACTCAGAAAGACATACCATCAGGCAAGCGGAAGCAAAATATGTTCTGAAAGCCTTGCCCCTTCGCGACTAGGGACGAAGGCATCCATCGCCAAGTCTCGGCCTGAGACGAAGGTACCGAAGCAGGGTCCCGGCCTAAGACGAGGCTGTTCGTCACCAGCCCTCGGCCAACCTAAGACGGTTCTTTTTCCACAACGAAGCAGAACAAAGGTTTCAGACGAAGCACCTGCCGTGTTATTTTTCCAAAAAAGGCTTCGGACTTTACTCTCGCCGTCTCAAAAATGAGAACAACAAGAGTGGGGGGCTATGTGATGAGGCAGAATCCGATTCGGCCCATTAAAACAAGCCCAACACTGAGATCAGTCCAACAGCAGCAGTAAAAGGCCCACTGGCAGCCTTCGGCCCGTTAGCGGCCCAGCAGCCCTCGACCCAGTGGTCCTCGGCCCATCAGCGGCCCAGCAACCTTCGGCCCATCAGCGGCCCAACAGCCTTCGGCCTGTTAGCGGCCCAGCGGCCCTCGGCCCAGTAGGCTTCAGCCCACTAAGCGGCATCAGGCCCATCAGCGGCCCAACCCCCTTCGGCCCAGTAGCCGTACCCGACCCACTCCGGTGGGAGGGTTAGGCGCTATGGCGGTTTATCAGTAAACCAAAACATAGTCCTATATCGGTTGCCACTACTAAGCAACCTCTATCCTCCGCTATAAATACACGGCTATTTATTACCAAAAGTATGTCTTCGAGACCCCAAGGACTACAGTCCAAAAAGCATTAAAGCTATTTCTTCTTCCTTGACTTCTGAATCGAATTTTCTTCAGAAGCTAACTTAGCCGTCGGAGGGGGTTCCTTAGGGCCGAAGCTCGGGACTCCTACTGACCAGTTCTTCTTCTTCTCTTCCTCCTTCTGCAGGGGCTTCGGTTTGAATCTTCGCCGACCTCTCCGAGTCGGTATCGGCCGTCGACCTCGGATCTTCTCCCCCCGGTCTCGACGCCTTTCGCCGGCTGGTCCGCCTCGCCCGAAGGAGCCTTGGTCTCGTCCTTCGCCGGCTGGTCCGCCTCGCCCAAAGGAGCCTCGGCCTCGTCCTGCGCCAGGCGGCCCGCATCATCCGAGGGAGTCTCGGCTTCACTCCTGGCGAGCCCTCGCCCGGGCACCTCTCGGCTTCGGATCCTCGGCCCCGTTTCCCCCCTCGCCTCGTTCTGGATCCCCGTCGGTCCTCTTCACCGATCCGATCGAGCTTCGGGTCCCGTCTTCGGATTCCAGTCTCGGAATCCGATCGTGATAGCTTCGGCTACATCAATTAGCATTTACTATATGATAAATATTTAATAGAGTATATCAAAGACCTTGTGGTTTTGATGAAACTAGAATTTGAGTTCCCCTTCAGAGAATTCTTAATCGCACGGATAGGCCTTTGGATTATTAATTAATGAGAATGATGGTTCCACTTTTGTGCAACAGTGCGTAGATAAACGAGTTTTGACTTAGCACTGAATTGCAAGAATTGATATCTTGACTCATTAATAACAATTTAACAATATTATCTTTGATTAATTTATATTTTATTTGATTTTATATTTTTCTTTTAGTCCAGCATGCATCATGTAGGACTTTGATATAATTGTGATAAGAATTAATTCTTGATTAAATTTCAGACCATTGATCAAATAATTCTAACATGATATGAAATATTCTATTCTGAATTGAGTATCTTGATTATCTTTGAGGTTCGCTTAAAGATATTTTTGGAATTCTATCTTTTTTTGGATTTTTTATCTCAAATATTCTTGTTTTCTTTTAAGATCCATCATGGTTGCAGCACGTCCACATTAGCTGGCAATTGCTCCCTATGATGAAACTTGCAGGGTTTGTGACCTAGGATACTTCCCAATCTGTGAAAGTTGATCGATTTTATTTTATTTTCTTTTCTATCTCATCCATACAGGATTAATTCCATTGATATTATTGAGTTACCTTCATTAATGATTTTGAGAAAAATTCTAATCATGTGATGTTGAAAACGTGTATCGTCACACCTTGACATCATCTTTTCAGTACATTCCATTTCATTTCACTTCCTTGTAAAAACGATGCCAAAGTGAGGCAGCTGTAGACACGCTAATTTTAACATCATTTTGAGTAAATTTCATGCCATATAATAATACCTTAAAATGGTCTGATATTTAATCATTAGTTAATATTTTTCTAGATTAATTATCTAAATGGCATCGGGTCAGACATACATAATTTAAGTTTATTAAAGAAATTCATTTTAACCCATATTTTTAATCAAATATGAAAAATTTTAAAAGACGTCGACTTATGTAGACGTGTTTTAGGGTTTTATTAATATTTCGATTTTTAATGTGATTTTTAATTAATTTCTTAATAAACTAAAAGACGTCTTCCATGCACGACGCCATTTAGGTTTCCTAAATTATTTCTGTTTCTTCTTCCCGATGTTTATCCTTATCTTAATTAAGCTAAAAGACGTCTCCCATAGGTGACGTGTTTTGGTTAATTACAGATAATGATGAATTAGGCTGTATTTATCTGTTTCTTTGTTATATTGACTTCAAACTCCTGCATGTTAATCTGTAAGTAAACGCGGATGCACGAACTTAAGTCTATAAATACACAAGCTTATAAAGAAGAAAAAGTTAAGAGATCTTTGAGAAAGACGTCGTCCAAACGCTGAAGGATCGAGGCACTGCTACTACTTCCAGGAGTCTTGAAGTAAGCTTCATCCTCTCTTCGTCCTTTCTTCTTCCATTAAAAAACGAAGGCTTTTCAGGGGCCATCCAACTTATTTCTTCTTAATCAAATTTCTGCATCTCTCTCATATTTTCATCACATTAGCATCATAATCTCATCATATCACTCCATGCAACACACACTCACTAGCATTATTTTCCAATCCATATGTTAAGGGGTTTGAAAGACTATAAACAAGTGAGTTCATTTGTTTTAAGTTGCATGATTAGAATCATTATTGTGATAGATACTATCACTATTTGAGTTCTTATTATTCTTTCTCTCTTTCTCTCTTTCTACTTTTTGTAAGGTATAAAGGAGATCAAAAGGAAGGAATTAACAAAAAAATCTGGACGATCCTTAAAGTCCAATTAATACTCAAAGCAAGAAAAAAGTCAGAATGGCTCTTTTTCTTTAGCTGACTGAAGGAGAAGAATCAAGAATTTCAACATCTCCCACGTCCAAAATAAGTAAGCGATCAATATTTGTCTTTTGAAACTTTTTAGTCAAAAGTTTCTAGTGATCACATAGTTTTTAATAAGTTTATTTGTCACATAATCAACAAAATTTTAATGATAATCACACATCACTATTTGAGCATTCACAGTTTACTTCCCTTTTAAGAGTCATTTTCAATGTTATCCTTTTTAGTGACTTACACTATAAAAAAAAAAAACTTCAAAATATATAAAAAATATAAAACCTAGAAGTGATAAAAATAAAAAAATTTGTGGAACCGTTGATGATAGCCAATTTTAAATAGTCTTTGATGACATAAGAGGAAGGCTATGAGGCAATAAAATTCACAAGTAATCTTTCCTATATATATAATAATAATAATAATAATAATAAGTAACCTGATCAAAAGTTCACTTTTTCTGCTATATTGATAATGGATTCAAACTCAAGCATATTTCAAGATGGTGTGTTAGGTACGTGCATCATCTTATTTTCTTTTTCTTCTTCTTTGTTCACAAAAAATACCTATACTTTTATCTGTAAGATTTCACATATCTTTTCAGAAATTTTTTTTAAGACAAATATTAAAAGTTAATAAATTCTACCGACATTCTCTTGAGTAAAAAAATGATAGATCATATGATTAGAAAGTTGTAGTATCTCTGAAAGAATGACGAAGCTTACAATATAACAACAGGTTGAAACCTTGATTGCAAAAGCATAAATAGCTTGTTGCGCTTAAAGGCTCATAGCTATCACTTCGTAAAGATATCTTAATATTCTATTTTATGAATAAAAAAAAACGTCTACTAGTTTCAACCTTCAGTTGCTTCATAACATCACTTGAAAAGGGACAATTGTAGACACCTTATTTTAGATGGACATATATTGAAGATCTAACAACCATCCATTTAGAAGAATCCAATACTGAAAATTCATAAGACATATTTAAGACTTGCAAGCCCATTCAAATAGTCCAAATGTAAAGAGTCCAACATATCTAAATAAATTATTCCATCCATCATGACCCAATGGTTTAAGTATAGTCCAATAGCTTAATGACCTCATGGCTTAACTGTAGCCCAATAACCCAAGGATTCCATGGCCCAACCATAACCTAATGGCCTAATGGCCGTATGGCCCAATAGTAGCCCAATGGTCCATCTACAATTCCATCAAATCACGACAAAATAAAACCGTGCTATGTTGGACTCTTCCTTTTAAGAATCAATGATATATCTCATCTAAATTACATCAAGTGTTCTCATCTATTGATCTTTTTTTATTTAAGTTTCTGATATAACATCATCAAGTTACTATGACATCTATCTACTTACAAATAGAGTATTTCATCTCACTCATTTATCTAAGTTAGGGATAGTGTAAAGAAAGCATCCTTTTATATGTTCTAAACATCTAAGAGGAAGAGGGATCCTAGTCTAAGTCATAGAATCTAAATTCTAACTTATCCAAATACTAACGAAGTATGAGATAGTCGGTGGAAGTTAACGGCATAATTTTCTTCCTCTCTCTTTCTTTTTCCCTTTTGATTATCTTTTATTTTTCTTTAAGTCTTTTACAAATAGATATTATCATCAGTTAGCAAAGTTCATTTTATTAGTAAGTTAGTACATTTACAAAAAGAATTTTGTCACTAATTGATAAGGTTCATCTTGTTAGTAAATTGGTTAGACTAGTAGAAACTATCTTAGGTGTGTATAGATGTCTAATCTATTCTACATACTTAACCGAAATATAAGTCCATAACTTCTATTAAGATTTAACTTTGGAGTCAAATTTGTTATCATATTCTTTTAAATATTTTAGATTCTCAAACTTCTTATTCAGATGACGATTCTTAAAATCTCATTTTTAGTGATTCAAATATCAAATTACTACCATAGTTAGTTAAATGCGGTATAGGAATAATACAACAAAGATACGTTTGCGTATAATTCGACTTCTATTTTAAAAATACGGTCAAACATTCGGTCAAAAAGTTGCATGTTTCAAAATTTTGGTACAACATACGTACGGTGAATTATACGTTTATTCTTTAAAAATACACACCTAAAAATATGGATAATATATATCATTAAATATAAAAGTATATTGTAACTATTTCACAAGAGAGATCTGTATGTACGTTGCAAAGTAGAGAAAAAATAACTATTACGTAGTACTTGTATGAAAATATCTAAAACATTATTTTTATAATGTACTTAAAATTTTTAAGTAGCATACTTTTACAAGACAAAAATTAAAAAATATTTAAAATAACACAGATTTTGAGAATTGGCAGAAGAAACCCAGTTGAAATGGAAAAATTCTTTGCGCTCCCCTCAACCGGCAACTGGCACTTCTCGTGCTAAAATCCCATTTAATGCTGCTATTGACTCTATAAACGGAGAAGGCTTCCTACTTTTGGACTGATTGCCAACGGAACAGTAGCGTATTAAATGGTCGTTTGATACGTACGAGTGTATAGTACATGTTTTTGACGTTGGAAGCAAAAATGACGTACAAAACCATCTCTTTGATAAAAGGACCGAAAATGGGAGTACGTTTGTTTTATTTTATATGTACGTATGCATATAATACGCATACCATATGCGAATTAATTAATTAGGGTTACTACACATGTATAGATTATATGCTAACTTCTACGCGACATTAATGATCTTATCCTATTATTGACCAATAACATTCAAACACTACATGAAGGCTGGTAAATTTTAAGAGCGATGCTAACATAATGGGAAAGTTTATCTAGTTTTCTTATCCTATTAAAGTGAGAAATCCAAGTTGAGATTTTTTTCACAATTTTATCTCCTGCAGTTATTCTCACTTTTAAAATCTAAGCCAATCAAGTTCACTCATGTTAGGTGGGTAGAGTAGTATTACTCAAGTTTTAAATATGAGAATCGAATCACTTGGATTCTTTTTCTAGACCTGAATCTTGAAATTTTATTAGTTGGACTTTTCTCTTCAAACTATCATGAATGCAGCAAGTCTAAGAGTTATACAAATTCTAATTAACATAGTTTTAGATCCCAAATGAAGCGTCCAGAGGATCTGGTTCCTAAATATGGTTAGATTACATGTATAAATTACTTGCCCCGTGAAGAGACTCGGAGTCCCCGCCAAAAGCCACCCTCTCCTTCGCGGAGATCCTATAAAAGATGGAACGACCCGTCTTCGTCACTTGTACCACACGTCTTGGTGAAAGAAAGCTCAAGACTCCACACTGAGCAATGGCCTCCTCCTCCTCCTCCGTTCATGCCCTTCTGCTCCTGGCAGCTTGCCTCCTCTCGGTCGCTGCCGAGGCAGGAAGAACGCTTCCTGGTGACGGCGACATTGCCGCCGTCTCAGTGAAGCCTTCCGTGGGGGTCCCTTACATGCCTCTTCCCCCTCATGGCCCGGTCCATCCCATTCCCCCAGGCACCCCTCGGAGGCCCTGCAGACCTGAAGACAGGTGCCGGGGATCTCCGCCGTAGCCGCCGTGGCTAGGCGCTCCGGCGAGAGGGGGCACGTCGACGCCAGTGGGCTTATCCAGCCGAAGGTAACAATCTCTGAGCAGCGTGGATATTAAAATTTCGGGTAGAAATCAGGACCGAAAGTGTATGAATGTAGATAGGTCTCCTGCTCTATTGTGGTGTTCTTTGTGCATCTTCCATAGCGTGGACGTCAAATTTCTCCTTGCCTAGAACTTTGTTCCTCGTGAGTAAGATTTTTGCCTTTCTTTTATATCAATAATACTGTGTTACTTTCTTGATATGGTACGTGCCAACACTAGTCGAATCGATACGGCAAACTCTACTATCCTACTTTCTTGAGGTGCTCAAACAAGGTAATGCTCGGTCACGTGATTATTGTCCCTGAAGCATTCCCAAGTTATTGATGGATTGAGTTCATTGCAATAGATGGAGATGCCTGGTTTACGGGTGAACAGTGTCCGTTCACTTTAAGAAAGTTGGCATCTATTTTTACAAGATGAGTTTGAAAGTTACATAGGAAATATTCAAAGCCCTTGCGGCACACAAAACAAAACGAAAAAGTTTGAGGTCTTTTTAAAGTTTGCCCACAGCCTTGCCTTACACAGGAGCATAGACAGGATTTTGACTAGTGTAAAAAAAATATTAGAACCCCTAAAGAATCTCATATATGTAGAAAAACCATGTATTATAGATCTATGCAAAAAACTCTTTTAACTTTCTTCTTGTTCCAAAAGAAATCTTAATTTGCAAGTCATGTGAATTATGATATACTTCACGTTAGATGGTTCTCTATGTATATACCATTATATAGGGTTTATTTTTGCATATATACATTTTTCAAGTGATTTCTGCATATATAAAAGTCTTCAGTTAAAAGTTCAAAATTTTAGTGAGATGTTAAGGAACGAACTTCATACGTCATACCAAATGATAATAAATGTTAAAGAAACTGATTTCTTTAATTAGAAGAATGGGTTATTCAAACTTATTCAATTTTTCTTCATTTGGCAACATAATAAGTGAGTGGAATATGAGGTTAGCTGATCATTTCGTGTTATAATATTATTGCAAATTGAAATATTTGGAAGGTTGAATATTCCATCAAAGGATAGAATAACTCGATATGATTTCTATTTGGGTCTCTCCCTGAATTAAACATAAGGGATAAAATATCTCACTCTCCTGTAAATTATTCTTATTATCTTTTGCCAGATAGAAATTTGACGGATAACAAACTAACTCATCCATAAAGGGATATTCTTTCTCACATTTATTCTATTGTCAAACGAGGGCTTTGGGTGTTCAGATTTATTATTTGTGTAATAATGATCTTATTCAGAAAATACAGTGAAATAAGAAACTTAACCAAAAAAATTGAATCATTGATTCTAAATAGGGCAGAAGTTATTTTATTCATTTATTTATTTATTTTAACTAAACTTTCTTTATTCTGAGTAGAATAACCAAGAAAGTTACTAAAATGAAAAAGTAATTATTCTAATCCGAGCAATTCAGTTTATCTAAGATAAACAATCAAATTATCAAACACGACTTTACTAAATTAAGAGCTTAACTGGCACTTGGACGCAAATGGCCATTTGTGCCAAGGTGGACAACCCATTAAAGTTCATTGTGCCACGTGTTAAACTTTAATCGGAGATTGAGTTATGTGGACATAGGACACGGTGGGATCCAACAATAATAACAATTTTGTCGAACATTGGTGGAATCCAACAATGTAATTCTATAGGTTAAGGTAAATTTTTTAATGAAGTAAATTTTATTTACAAAATAACATAAAAATAAAAAAAATACTTCCCAAACACCCTATAAAGAATATTAAATAGGTGTGTTTATAATTGACTTTGGATAGATATACTAGTCAAACCTTATTTAAATATCTCATTCCTTATTGAATGCAAAAAACTTTAATTTTAAATCTTTTAGTTGAAATCTAAAAAATCATGTATATGATTCTCACTCTCTTAGCCCTCTAGGCCTCCATTATATGGTACGTTTGGAAGGCTAGATGTAAAAGGGCTATAGAAGGACTGCATTCTCATCCCATGGAGATACCAAGGTGTGCTACCATTGATTTCAATGCTTAGTTCTTTGTTGCTATCGCCCCTCAATCTCTGCCTAAGGATCCAAAGATCCCCACTTGGTCTACTCCACCTCCCAATTCTATCAAAATTAATGTGGACAGAAGTAGGGGTCACTAGTGCTAGGATGGTTGTTAGGAATGTTGCTGGTACCATTCTCGAATCTTCTACCTCGTTGGGGAGGAGATATCATTTGAATGTTGCTACAGCATAGGCTTTTCTCCATGGCATCTACAAGGCCTACAAATACCGAGTGCCTACAATTGTTGAAGGAGATGTTATGTGTAAGGATTGAGGTTTCGGATCCGGTTATCGGGTCAGTTTCGATATAGGATCCCTTAGTTTGGACCCTGATGGGGCTAGGACTTAGTTTCTTTTTCGCGTCGAGCTTGCGAGATGGGGTTCAAACGGCGTCCAGTAATGTGGACGCATTTTAGGATGTGCCACGTGGGCGCCATGTGGGCTGGCCTTGGGACACGAGAGTACGGCTCCGGTCATATCGTCTGAATGGCGTCTTGAATGAATGACGCCATTTAGAGTACGACCATGAGTTGTCAGTGTACGGCCCGGTCTTATCATATGAATGACGTCGGACTTGCACGACGCGTTTTACCCAGCTTCTATTTGACCTCACGAACCCTCCTTCCTTTCTCTCATTCTCTCATTTCCCCTCTCTCTCCTCTTTCCCCTCCAAGGTTCGGCGAGCTACCTCCCCTTCTCCTTGCTTTCCTCCCTCCCTTTCATCTCTCCCTCCACTCCATCAACCTCCTAACTCCCACCACTACCACTACCATCTCCTCCGCAGCGTTTTTCTCTCCGGACGGCGGCCGACATTCCGATAGAGTAATGGCGTCTACGGCAGTACCAGCGGCGGCGAGTGGCGAGGCGGGTTGGCGGCTTGGAGCTAGAAGGAGTTCGAGTAACCGGTAGGGTGATGATTTCCGTTGTATTTCGTTTGAAAATCATGTTTTTCCCGCTTTGGAGCATGTTAGGGGTTTTCTTAGGGTAAAAGTATTAAATGCATGTAATGAGAAATTGGGTGTTTTAATGGGTATTTAGGTTCTTCTCCTCCTTCTTCACTTTGTTCGTATTTTTACACGATTGGGAGAGGAAATTCCACTCCGTGGATTGGGGGAAGGCAGAGGGAGATCCTGTCTGTGAAGGTTGAATGGCGTCGAAGGACAGCGACGCCTTTTAGAAAGGCGGCTTCCACCCACGACGCGATTTGACCCAGGTAACAAACTCTGACTCGGAACTAAATGGCGTCCAGGAACAGCGACGCCATTTGAATGGCGTCATCCGTGAACGACGCGTTTTAGATCATCTTCTAAGACCATATTTCACATGAACCAGTTTAGGGGTCTTGAATGACGTCGACCTTAGGCGACGCGATTCAAGCCAGAATTCCATTAATCTATGCAATTAACATATGTTTACACTGTTAGATAGTTTAGTTAATTGCATGTGCAGAAATGTACTCGATGACATTGGATTCTATGTGATCGGATTGCACCGTGTTGTGTTTTGTGCGATCGTGAGCCTAGAGTGACAGTTGTTAGCGCTTAGGCACCCTGTATTGGTGTGGGAGTGACACGGCGCTGGTGTGGAAGTGGCGGGGTGACGTTTAGAGAGAGAGTCACCTGGTGTACCCCGGGGTATAGCTAGTACCGGTGTGGGAGTGGTACATTTGGAGTGTCACTCGTGCTAGGAGAAGCAGAAACCACCTGGAGTCTGTCGAGCTGGAGTAGCCAGCGCGCTATCCGAGGGGTTGTTGTTTGGTCTCAGTGGGTCGATGTTTTCTGCATTCGACCATGTGACTTGTGTGTTTCGCCAAGACGTGGGTTGTGGACTTGTGTCGAAGTGGTTTTTAGAATTGTGCATGTTACTGTTTGAATGCATGCGTTTTATAATGAAATTGGAAAATGTATTTACTGCTTTAATTGCTTAAATTGTCTATATTTGTGTTGTTATACTTGTGGGTGTGTGAGTGGGCGGTGGGGATCGAAGGATCCCTATTGAGTCTTTTCGATGAGACTCACCCCTGCGGTTTTCAGGTGAGGGTTCCAGGCAGGCATAGCGAGGAAAGTATTGCTTTGGGTCGCGCGTCAGCAGCCGTTGTTCCGAGGTATGCCCCGATGTAGTTGTCGCTTTATTTTATGGCCTGTATGTTTAATTATTTCCTTTCTGTTGGAGTATGTAATTATTTGCTAAGTCGAGTCGTATTATAATAATTTTTAATTCTTGCATTCCTTTTTAATTCAATGCTATGTGAATGTTTAGCTTAGTTTATTATTTATTTTCCAGACTTATCAAGATCCTGATTTGGCTCCAAATTAATGATTCGGTATCCATTTAGTAATCGGATCTCCGATTATAGGGTGACGGGTCGTTATATTATGCAAGTAGTTAATGATGTTCAAAGTATTACCAGTATACGTACCATGGAGATGAAGATCTCTCATTTAGGATTGGAAGACTTACCTAGCTCGTCACAATCACATCTCTATTTCTTATGCCCCTTGCACATGTAATCGATTGGCACATAAGCTAGGCAGATTTGCAGTTTGTCCTAAAACAGAGGATGTTCGGAGGTACACAGCTATAGCTCCTCCACTACAATCCACTCTTCGGTCTGTTCTTTGTATTCAAGTTGACTTTAATGAAGTAATGTATCTATCTTACTTACAAAAAAGAAAAAAAAAGAGTGGGGTTTGAAAGTCTTAGGGGGCTTTTCTTGAGGACTGATGGGGTAAGCAATGAACTAGGCCTAAGTGGGCCGAGAGATGAGCTTAACCCTGCTCCGAATCCATTATGAGATGAAAATGTTTGATGGGTTTTGGACCCATTTAACAAAGGGAAGTGGCATGTTTTAACGTGTTTATCCCATACACAAGAATAGTCCTTCATCATCAACAACAAAAACAGGTCCCCAACTACCACATATTTAAGGGCAATGCTTACGTTAAATAAAGGTATGTGACATCTGTTATCTGATACCTTTTACCTTATCCTCTTTTAGTTCTGCCTACTGACTTAGCCATCGGAGAGGGCTCCCTCGGGACCACACCTAGGGCCCTTTCTGACCATGTGCTTCATCTTGTAGGTGAGGGCCAATCCTTGTCGTCCCGGTCTTCTTCAACAGTCTCAGATTCGTCGCCTGTGACCGTGACTGATCTGTAAGTGCCTCGGCTGCATCACTCGGTACCGTCTATGGGAAAGACGCAACCATGACTCACCGCGGACCTATGACGAGGGGGAGGTCCGAGCAAGAGGAACCCAAGACTAGGAACAGACCAACCTTATATCTCAGTTAGACTGAAGGTGCAACTTGGAATTTAGCTCAACTCTGCCACAGGGCCCATTGTTGCTGGCAGGGTAGGACCCTACCATCTCCAGAGATGATAAAGTGGAAGAGCACTCCCTACATGTGACCCATCTGACTGCCACCGTCACTTCTCTTGATCCATTGCGTGAGATAGTGTCTGCTATCGCCTAGCACATGGAGTTGCTGAATCCATCGGCTAGACTATCACTGCCACAACAGCCTCTCCTGTATCCTTTTGGTCAGTTTTTGGCCACCCAGGTGGGCCACTATTGGAGGTACCCGCCCTAGGAACTTCAGCCCTGTCAATCCTACGCACTAGCCAAGAAGGGCTGTACCAGTGGACGCCCGCGTCAGAACCTGATATTGCTTCGTCTGATACCCATCAAAATAGGGCCTGATGTAGACTGGATCTATCACGACCGGATCCCGCAAACGGGGATCCGAAACAAGGAGGATCCGGAGCCGGTCCGGATCGAGCGGTGACGAGGGGACCCGACGGGGATCCACAACAGGGCGAAGCCGAGACTATTTCGGAGTGAAGAGGATCCGCCCGCGGGGGGCGCGATCTGCCGCCAGAGCTGCTCTTGGATAGTGAGCCGCTGCTCCTTCGGTCGGACGAAGGCGCGGCGCGAGCAGAAGCTCCTGTCGGCGGAGCTGTAGACGAGTGTCGGAGCAGAAGCCGGAAAGTCCGAGATCGGACGGGGGGACGGCTCGCTCTCCGACGAGGGGGTCCGAAGGCACCTTCAGCGCGAGGCCGAGTCTCCTGGCGCGGGGCGACCGACGGGATCGCCCTCGGACGGCGAGTCCGAAGGCTACTTCAGCGTGAGACCGAGTCTCCTGGCGCGGTGCAGCCGGCGTTCGGCGTCGAGACCGGGGAGAGGAGTCCGAGGTCGGCGGCCGAGACCGACTCGGGGAGGTCGGCGATGATTCGAACCGAGCCCCTGCAGGAGGGAAAGAAGAAGAAGAACCAGTCAGCAGGAGTCCCGGGCGTCAGCCCTGGGGAACCCCCTCCGACGGTCAAGTTAGCTTCTGAAGAAGAGTCGATTCAGGAAGCAAGAAGAAATAGCTAGAACCCTATTCGGACAGCAGTCCTTTAAGGGGTTTCGGAAGCTTAGGGGGGCATCCGTTTTTCTCACCACCTCCTTGGCCACAAATAGCAGGATACTTATAGCGGAGGGTAGCGGATGGTTAACGGTGGCAGCCGATATAGGACTAAAAGGAGGCTTACTGATAAACCGCCATAGCGTCTGATCCGCCACCGGAGTGGGCCGGATTCGGCTACCGGGCCGAAGGGGGTTGGGCCGCTGACGGGCCGAAGCCTGCTGGGCCCTGGGCCGCCGTGCTGTTCCCGGGCCGTAGGCTGGGGGGCCGCTGACGGGCTGAAGCCTGCCGGGCCGGGAGCGACGGGGCCGCTTATGGGCCGAGGGCTGCTGGGCCGCTAACGGGCCGAAGGCCACCGGAGGGCCTAATACTGCTGCTGTTGGGCTGAATGGGGTTTGGGCCTGCTGCAATGGGCCGAATCGGATTCTGCCGCATCACATAGCCCCCCACTCTTGTCTTCCTCAGTTCTGAGATGGCAAGAGTAAAATCTGAGACCTCCTCGGAAGAGTGATACGGTATATGCTTCGTTTGAAAAACCTTTGCTTTGTATAAAAAAGCCGCTTCAGGTCGGCCGAGGGCTGTTGGCAAACAGCTTCGTCTAAGGCCGGGACCTTGTCGGAGATACCTTCGTCTTATGTCGAGACTTGGTGTACATAGAACACTATGTCGCTTCCCGATCGGTACGGGTTATTTGCGGACTTAGAAATATACCGTGCCGCTTCCCGAACCGGTACACATGGCCGAAGCCACTCTCGGTTCAGGTTACCTGCGGGCTTAGAAGAACCGTGCCGCTTCCCGATCGGTACGGGTTATTTGCGGACTTAGAAATATACCGTGCCGCTTCCCGAACCGGTACACATGGCCGAAGCCACTCTCGGTTCAGGTTACCTGCGGGCTTAGAAGAACCGTGCCGCTTCCCGATCGGTACGGGTTATTTGCGGACTTAGAAATATACCGTGCCGCTTCCCGAACCGGTACACATGGCCGAAGCCACTCTCGGTTCAGGTTACCTGCGGGCTTAGAAGAACCGTGCCGCTTCCCGATCGGTACGGGTTATTTGCGGACTTAGAAGAACCGTGCCGCTTCCCGATCGGTACGGGTTATTCGCGGACTTAGAAATATACCGTGCCGCTTCCCGAACCGGTACACATGGCCGAAGCCACTCTCGGTTCAGGTTACCTGCGGGCTTAGAAGAACCGTGCCGCTTCCCGATCGGTACGGGTTATTTGCGGACTTAGAAGAACCGTGCCGCTTCCCGATCGGTACGGGTTATTTGCGGACTTAGAAATATACCGTGCCGCTTCCCGAACCGGTACACATGGCCGAAGCCACTCTCGGTTCAGGTTACCTGCGGGCTTAGAAGAACCGTGCCGCTTCCCGATCGGTACGGGTTATTTGCGGACTTAGAAATATACCGTGCCGCTTCCCGAACCGGTACACATGGCCGAAGCCACTCTCGGTTCAGGTTACCTGCGGGCTTAGAAGAACCGTGCCGCTTCCCGATCGGTACGGGTTATTTGCGGACTTAGAAGAACCGTGCCGCTTCCCGATCGGTACGGGTTATTCGCGGACTTAGAAATATACCGTGCCGCTTCCCGAACCGGTACACATGGCCGAAGCCACTCTCGGTTCAGGTTACCTGCGGGCTTAGAAGAACCGTGCCGCTTCCCGATCGGTACGGGTTATTTGCGGACTTAGAAGAACCGTGCCGCTTCCCGATCGGTACGGGTTATTTGCGAACTTAGAAATATACCGTGCCGCTTCCCGAACCGGTACACATGGCCGAAGCCACTCTCGGTTCAGGTTACCTGCGGGCTTAGAAGAACCGTGCCGCTTCCCGATCGGTACGGGTTATTTGCGGACTTAGAAATATACCGTGCCGCTTCCCGAACCGGTACACATGGCTGAAGCCACTCTCGGTTCAGGTTTACACGGACTTAGAGAGAATACCATGCCGCTCCCGATACGGTTTGCATGGCCGAAGCCACTCCCGGTACGGTTTACACGGACTTAGAGAGAATACCATGCCGCTCCCGATACGGTTTGCATGGCCGAAGCCACTCCCGGTACGGTTTACACGGACTTAGAGAAAACCATGCCGCTCCCGATACGGTTTGCATGGCCGAAGCCACTCCCGGTACGGTTTTCACGGACTTAGAGAAAACCATGCCGCTCCCGATACGGTTTGCATGGCCCAAGCCACTCCCGGTACGGTTTACACGGACTTAGAGAAAACCTTGCCGCTCCCGATACGGTTTACATGGCCGAAGCCACTCCCGGTACGGTTTACACGGACTTAGAGAAAACCATGCCGCTCCCGATACGGTTTGCATGGCCGAAGCCACTCCCGGTACGGTTTACACGGACTTAGAGAAAACCTTGCCGCTCCCGATACGGTTTGCATGGCCGAAGCCACTCCCGGTACGGTTTACACGGACTTAGAGAAAACCATGCCGCTCCCGATACGGTTTGCATGGCCGAAGCCACTCCCGGTACGGTTTACACGGACTTAGAGAAAACCATGCCGCTCCCGATACGGTTTGCATGGCCGAAGCCACTCCCGGTACGGTTTACACGGACTTAGAGAAAACCATGCCGCTCCCGATACGGTTTGCATGGCCGAAGCCACTCCCGGTACGGTTTACACGGACTTAGAGAAAACCATGCCGCTCCCGATACGGTTTGCATGGCCGAAGCCACTCCCGGTACGGTTTACACGGACTTAGAGAAAACCATGCCGCTCCCGATACGGTTTGCATGGCCGAAGCCACTCCCGGTACGGTTTACACGGACTTAGAGAAAACCATGCTGCTCCCGATACGGTTTGCATGGCCGAAGCCACTCCCGGTACGGTTTACACGGACTTAGAGAAAACCTTGCCGCTCCCGATACGGTTTACATGGCCGAAGCCACTCCCGGTACGGTTTACACGGACTTAGAGAAAACCATGCCGCTCCCGATACGGTTTGCATGGCCGAAGCCACTCCCGGTACGGTTTACACGGACTTAGAGAAAACCATGCCGCTCCCGATACGGTTTGCATGGCCGAAGCCACTCCCGGTACGGTTTACACGGACTTAGAGAAAACCATGCCGCTCCCGATACGGTTTGCATGGCCGAAGCCACTCCCGGTACGGTTTTCACGGACTTAGAGAAAACCATGCCGCTCCCGATACGGTTTGCATGGCCCAAGCCACTCCCGGTACGGTTTACACGGACTTAGAGAAAACCTTGCCGCTCCCGATACGGTTTACATGGCCGAAGCCACTCCCGGTACGGTTTACACGGACTTAGAGAAAACCATGCCGCTCCCGATACGGTTTGCATGGCCGAAGCCACTCCCGGTACGGTTTACACGGACTTAGAGAAAACCTTGCCGCTCCCGATACGGTTTGCATGGCCGAAGCCACTCCCGGTACGGTTTACACGGACTTAGAGAAAACCATGCCGCTCCCGATACGGTTTGCATGGCCGAAGCCACTCCCGGTACGGTTTACACGGACTTAGAGAAAACCTTGCCGCTCCCGATACGGTTTGCATGGCCGAAGCCACTCCCGGTACGGTTTACACGGACTTAGAGAAAACCATGCCGCTCCCGATACGGTTTGCATGGCCGAAGCCACTCCCGGTACGGTTTACACGGACTTAGAGAAAACCATGCCGCTCCCGATACGGTTTGCATGGCCGAAGCCACTCCCGGTACGGTTTACACGGACTTAGAGAAAACCTTGCCGCTCCCGATACGGTTTACATGGCCGAAGCCACTCCCGGTACGGTTTACACGGACTTAGAGAAAACCATGCCGTTCCCGATACGGTTTGCATGGCCGAAGCCACTCCCGGTACGGTTTACACGGACTTAGAGAAAACCTTGCCGCTCCCGATACGGTTTGCATGGCCGAAGCCACTCCCGGTACGGTTTACACGGACTTAGAGAAAACCATGCCGCTCCCGATACGGTGTGCATGGCCGAAGCCACTCCCGGTACGGTTTACACGGACTTAGAGAAAACCATGCCGCTCCCGATACGGTTTGCATGGCCGAAGCCACTCCCGGTACGGTTTACACGGACTTAGAGAAAACCTTGCCGCTCCCGATACGGTTTACATGGCCGAAGCCACTCCCGGTACGGTTTACACGGACTTAGAGAAAACCATGCCGCTCCCGATACGGTTTGCATGGCCGAAGCCACTCCCGGTACGGTTTACACGGACTTAGAGAAAACCATGCCGCTCCCGATACGGTTTGCATGGCCGAAGCCACTCCCGGTACGGTTTACACGGACTTAGAGAAAACCATGCCGCTCCCGATACGGTTTGCATGGCCGAAGCCACTCCCGGTACGGTTTACACGGACTTAGAGAAAACCATGCCGCTCCCGATACGGTTTGCATGGCCGAAGCCACTCCCGGTACGGTTTTCACGGACTTAGAGAAAACCATGCCGCTCCCGATACGGTTTGCATGGCCGAAGCCACTCCCGGTACGGTTTACACGGACTTTAGAGAAAACCATGCCGCTCCCGATACGGTTTGCATGGCCGAAGCCACTCCCGGTACGGTTTACACGGACTTAGAGAAAACCATGCCGCTCCCGATACGGTTTGCATGGCCGAAGCCACTCCCGGTACGGTTTACACGGACTTAGAGAAAACCTTGCCGCGTCCTGATCCGGATTACATGGCCGAAGCCATTCGTCGGATCAAAAAAGGACCCGCGGATTTTAGGAAGCCAGGCCGCTTCCCGATCGGCACGGGTTATTTGCGGGCTTAGAAAATATCCTGCCGACCCGGTACTTAAATGGCCGGAGCCGCCCTCGGATCGGGTTGACGCGGTCTTTGAATAATGCCGCTCCGATCCGATACTAATGGCCAGAGCCGTCCTCGGATCGGATTGACGCGGTCTTTGAATAATGCCGCTCCGATCCGATACTAATGGCCAGAGCCGCCCTCGGATCGGATTGACGCGGTCTTTGAATAATGTCGCTCCGATCCGATACTAATGGCCAGAGCCGCCCTCGGATCGGGTTGACGCGGTCTTTGAATAATGCCGCTCCAATCCGATACTAATGGCCAGAGCCGCCCTCGGATCGGGTTGACGCGGTCTTTGAATAATGCCGCTCCGATCCGATACTAATGGCCAGAGCCGCCCTCGGATCGGGTTGACGCGGTCTTTGAATAATGCCGCTCCGATCCGATACTAATGGCCAGAGCCGCCCTCGGATCGGGTTGACGCGGTCTTTAGAGAAATCTGTTGTCGGACATGGTCCTTTCAAAAGAGACTTCATTCGTACCTCCCGGCCAAAACCCGGGTCTAATTACATGAGGTGCCGAAGGTACTCCGTATTGTCAATACACCGGAGGATGCGTGTCCGAAGGGGTCCCGACTCTGTGAGCCCCCCGGTCGCTTTTGTTTACAAACACTTCAGCGGTTTCAGAGGCATAGCCCAGGGGAAGAGGACCTCCTTGGATGTTGCCTTACTGCTGTGAGGTCATCGAGTTGCGCCTCTGTCGAAGCCATTCCTACTGGTATTGTGGCAGTTGGCCTTCTCTGACGAGGCGATCTATCTCCTCCCGAAGGTACCGGCACTCGTCAGTCGTATGGCCGATCGCGCAGTGATATTCGCAATACTTGCTAGGGTCCCTTCGGCGAGGATCAGTTTTCATACGCGGTGGCGGCCGGAGCATTGACTTTATCTCCGTAAGCATTCGGGAAGGGGGAGCAATCAGCGGTAGGTGTCGTGGCTGCAGACCCTGTCGCTTGCCTCGGCCCCATTCCTTTCGATACCGCCTATGTGAAGGTTCTTGTTTTGCAGATTGAGGATGAGCCGCTGAAGGGGCTAGTGGTGCTGAGGGCTCGTTTGCCGAAGCGGCCTCGTCGGCAAAGACTTGCGGAGGCGCTGGCCGAGGCTCCTCGATCTGTATAGGGAAAAAGGGAGGTGCTTGACCAGGGAGTTGGCTCAGTATCCCAAGATACTGGGCCATGGCGGATACCATGTCCGCTAAAGATGTGACCGTGGCAGTCAGTGCGGTCATTTGTTGCTGAAGTTCCTTTATCCGGTTGTCTTCAGCTGTGGACCCTGGCGCAACTAGCCAAACCGCACTCGAAGGGACGGACGGGGTGCCTTCGGAGGGTGGTAGCCGCGCCGAGACTTCCCGTGCCTCTGTTTCGCTTTGTCCGGATCGCCGGGTGACAGGTTGTCGAGACATGACTTGTTTGTTTGGTTCCCACAGACGGCGCCACGTGATGTAGACTGGATCTATCACGACCGGATCCCGCAAACGGGGATCCGAAACAAGGAGGATCCGGAACCGGTCCGGATGGAGCGGTGATGAGGGGACCCGACGGGGATCCACAACGGGGCGAAGCCGAGGCTATTTCGGAATGAAGAGGATCTGCCCGCGGGGGGCGCGATCTGCCGCCGGAGCTGCTCTTGGATAGTGAGCCCCTGCTCCTTCGGTCGGACGAAGGCGCGGCGCGAGCAGGAGCTCCTGTCGGCGGAGCTGTAGACGAGCGTCGGAGCAGAAGCCGGAAAGTCCGAGATCGGACGGGGGGACGGCTTGCTTTCCGACGAGAGGGTCCGAAGGCACCTTCAGCGCGAGGCCGAGTCTCCTGGCGCGGGGCGACCGACGGGATCGCCCTCGGACGGCGAGTCCGAAGGCTACTTCAGCGTGAGACCGAGTCTCCTGGCGCGGTGCAGCCGGCGTTCGGCGTCGAGACCGGGGAGAGGAGTCCGAGGTCGGCGGCCGAGACCGACTCGGGGAGGTCGGCGATGATTCGAACCGAGCCCCTGCAGGAGGGAAAGAAGAAGAAGAACCAGTCAGCAGGAGTCCCGGGCGTCAGCCCTGGGGAACCCCCTCCGACGGTCAAGTTAGCTTCTGAAGAAGAGTCGATTCAGGAAGCAAGAAGAAATAGCTAGAACCCTATTCGGACAGCAGTCCTTTAAGGGGTTTCGGAAGCTTAGGGGGGCATCCGTTTTTCTCACCACCTCCTTGGCCACAAATAGCAGGATACTTATAGCGGAGGGTAGCGGATGGTTAACGGTGGCAGCCGATATAGGACTAAAAGGAGGCTTACTGATAAACCGCCATAGCGTCTGATCCGCCACCGGAGTGGGCCGGATTCGGCTACCGGGCCGAAGGGGGTTGGGCCGCTGACGGGCCGAAGCCTGCTGGGCCCTGGGCCGCCGTGCTGTTCCCGGGCCGTAGGCTGGGGGGCCGCTGACGGGCTGAAGCCTGCCGGGCCGGGAGCGACGGGGCCGCTTATGGGCCGAGGGCTGCTGGGCCGCTAACGGGCCGAAGGCCGCCGGAGGGCCTAATACTGCTGCTGTTGGGCTGAATGGGGTTTGGGCCTGCTGCAATGGGCCGAATCGGATTCTGCCGCATCAGGGCCGATGGGTGCTCTGCTGTGGCTGCTATGTCAACTCCGAAACTTGATCAGAGACTATCTGAGATAAGAAAGGAGATGCAACAGATGATCACTCAGCCTTATGGGGTACCTTTGGCTAGTACTACCTTAGAAGAATCACCTATTTTCTCTAAAGATCCTGGTGGTCCATGTCCCAGAAAATGTGAAGCTACCGAAGGGGCTACTGTACGATCGGATCCAGTCAGCCACTTTCAACATTTCAACTTATACCTCCCGATTTGTGGGGTACCTGAGGCTATCCGGTGCTGACTATTCCCTCTCACACTCGAGAAGATCGCATCTACCTGATTCGAGACTTTAGCCCCCGGCTCAATTCAATCACTATTGCAACTTGGTTAGCTATTTATTAACCAATTCTATGATCCCACCCGTCAATACAAAACCTCTTCCAGCTTGCTGGCCATTCGTCAAGAGCCGACTGAGACCCTTTAGGATTGTTTTGCTCGATTCCTTGCGGAAGCCATACATATCCCAACTTTGATAGCTCCATTGCTGTGTCGGCGATTATTAATGGATACACCGAGATGGGACTACTTAGCTCCATTGGGAAAAGGTTCCCCTAACATTCCAAGACTTGGTTGCACGTGCTCACAAATATATCAACCAGGAAGTCTTGATGTTAGCCAAAGAAAATAAAGTAACTAAGCCGCCCTCAGCAATAGCTTTCTCGACTGAGCGACATCAACTAGAGGACTTTAACTCGTCTCAAAACAGGCTCGAAGAGAAGAAGATCAAAGTCGAGAGAGGCGCCGATCTCAACATCAGCACCATCTACCTTTGTCGGCTCCGCCTTCTAAGATATTGATGGAAGTAACGGGTATGCTCGTGACTCTCGAAAATACTGCAAATACCACCATGAGAAGGGACACTCCACGGATGAGTGTTGATAAGTATGCATTTTTTAGTATTAAAAAGGCAAATGCATGCATTACACTCATGGTTTTATGTGCAAAACTACATATAATGATAGATAATTTTGTGTTCTTTCCAATGACACTAATTTTGTTGGATTCCGAGTTAAAAACATCGTAATTTCATATAAAAAATCGAGTGTAGTGCATTTGTGGGTTTTCGGCAAAGTTGAAATATCTAATAATTTCATTTGGACATAATTATTATTTGTCTACCATAGAAATCTAATTTCAATCTATTTTGTGTGAACATGACATAAAGATCAAGTGGCACAGTTGGCTAGAGTGTTTGACACCTGTTGGAGTGGCTTGAGTTCAAATCTCGACAATAACACATATTTTTGCGCCCTTACGGAATAAATACAAGGGCAAGAATGTCATTTGGAGGACAAGAGGAAACCTTAAAGGGCATCTCTACCAATTCTTGCTCCATCCTACCCGTCAGCCCCTTCCCTCTTTCCTCTCTCTCCCTTTCCATTTTTTTTTCTCTCCTTCCTTTTCCCTCCTTCTCTCTCTTTCCATTTTCTCTCTCCCCCCCTTTAAAACTCACAGGGCCGCACCCTTATTTTGGCTCCTCTCTCCCCTTCTATCTCTAACCCTCTGTTTTCTCTCTCTCTCTCTCTCTCTCTCACCAAAATTCTCTCTCTCACTTCCTCTCTTCCTGCACCTCCCTCTCTCTCTCCTGCCACCTATCCCTCCCTCTCTCTCTCTCTCTCTCTCTCTCTCTCTCTCTCTCTCTCTCTCTCTCCCTTCTTCTGCTCCTTCTTTTTCTCTCCCGCTTTACCCTTCTCTTTCTCTCTCTCCCTTTATCTCCCTCTCTCTCCTCCTCCCCACTCTATCTCTCTATCTATCTCCTTCTTCTGCTATAGTGGGCCCACACATCCTCCATGGGGCAGCCTGAGGAGGTTCGACCGTCGCACCATCGTCGCCCATGTCGCCTTAGGGCACTCCAACCACGACACATCCCCACAGTACGCAAAACAGCAAGTGCTACCCTAAATGGTTGCCCTAATTCTTACCCAATAAGAGAACAAGAGGAGCCAGCCGCCATCCACTTTCTTCTTTTCTTTATTTTAAAAATTCTCTCTTCCTTTTTAAGAAGTCTCTCATTCCTTCCTTCTGCCCCCTACTTTTCTTCTCCCTCCTGCCTTCTCTCCCCTTTATCCCTCACTTTTTCTCCCTCTCTGCTACAGTACCCGCGGTACTGTAGCACTCTTTCTCTCTCTCTCTAGCTTCGTTCTCTCTCTCTCTCTCGCTCGCTCGCCCTCTCTCTCTCTCTACATCTCTCTCAAACCGGCAGCTGTCAAGGGCAAGAGGTGGACTCAAGGCACTGCAACTGACTACTGGAAGGATTATAGGATGGCCAAGGAACCACGCGAAGGACGACGATGGCTGCAAGCACCAATTTTCTCTCTCCATCGCCTCTCTCTCTAGTTTTTGAGTTCTCCATGTTACACTGTATTTGGAATATTTTTTGTAAAAGTTTTCTTATAAAAATTATGTTAGTTTTTCATTTTCAATGTCTCTGTAAAATTTCATATATTTCTGTGAACGAATGACAGTAGTTCCTTTGAAAAAAGTTATCTTTTCTCCCTCTTTTTGTTCTACAACTTTTATTTTTTCTTTTGTTGACATTACTCAAACTTTACATTCTACTTTTAATTAGTATTTTAGAAGTAGTCTTAATTCAATAGATGGTCTGATTATGCTCATTTAGGGGTGCTCCTTTTATGAGTTCATAGTAAGTCCAATTAGTTTCAATTGTTATTTATTAAATCATCATGCTCCATCTTCTTTCTTCTTTATTTTTTCTCTAAAAAAATCTAAGGTTTTCAATTTTAAAAATCTATTTCTCAGTAGATTCGACTCAGACTCACCATTACTATTGTTAAAGTTTAATTTGAATGAGCTGATTAATTTAGATTGTTAGCTTTGATTTTTAACGACACAATCTTAAGCTATCAATTTTTGGCGCCGTTGCCGGGAATTTAGATTTTTAATTTGGATTATTTTGGATTTAGTGTAATTATTCTTAATCTCGTCTTCTTTTTCTTATTTTTATAGGTGTATTGAAAAAAAAAAGAAAAGCGAAATCATTGGTAAGTGTGTTTCAACATTCCCTTTGTCATTTTCATTATTTTAGTTAGTTTCTTTTTTTTGTAGTTTCTAATTTAGATAGGATTTCATTAACTAAAAGAAGAAAATTCAAATTCAAATTTGAAAATTGTCATTCCAAGATTAGAAGCCATCCATATTAGGTATTCATCATTGTAGGAAAGCATGAGTTAGTTTCCTTTCATAGTCATTTCCATTTTTTGTTGAAGATTGTGAGGGAAAGGTACGTGTTTCATTTATAGCATGTCATTCATGATTGCATTAAACATCCCTTGCTTGATTTGGTTGTTGCATTGCATTGAAAAAAAAAAGACTTTTAAGGGCAATTCCTATAACAACATAAGGTGGGGATTTCATCACCCTTCCTTAGCCCACAAATCACCTTCCTTGCATTGTCATTTTCTAATCCACTAAAAGCAAGTCGAAAGGACTTTAGGGTTCACACTGTGAGTGGTTTGAATTTCGGATTGCCTCCATTTTTTGTAACGGTGTCTAGGCTAGAGGTTAAACGGCAAATGCCTAAGCGGGAAAGTGGTTTCTTAATTAGGTCCCTACGAAAGTAGGGGGAGCCTCCCACTACCTCACCTCTTATCTGGCCGTTGACTGATTGTGGTTGTGACTCGAGGTGGACTCCATTCACCTTGTGAGAAAATTCACATAGAAGTCTAGGTCAACCCTAAGTCATTAAGGTTAAGATTGTTTGACAATTTGTTTGCATATTAAAAAAAAAATGAAAGAAAAATAAAATTCAAATCCTTCTTCTCTCTCTTCGTCCTAGTGTATGCAAGGTAGGAGATCTCAAATCCTTAATCTTCTAGGACCGATTGCTGAAATTGAGAGAATTATCCATCACAAAAATCCACCGCAAGATCAAATGGCCGATAATCATGATCCACCGAAGCAAATGAAGGATTATTTCATCTCAAATCAATATCAACCTTCATCTTGTATTCACCTTCCTCAGAATCCGGCCAATCAATATGAAATTAAATCAAGTACCATTCAGATGCTCCCATCTTTTTATGGGAATACGAATGAAGATCCTTATAAGCATTTGAATGAATTTCTACAAATCTATTCCACGGTGAAGATCCAGAATTTCACCGTTGATGCCCTTAAATTAACCTTATTCTCATTTTCATTGAAGGATAAGGCCAAATATTGGCTGGGGACTATAGGTAGACCCATTAAGACATGGGAAGAAATGCAAAAAGAATTTCTAAAGAAGTTCTATCCCATAGGGCGGACCAATATAATGAGAAGGACTATCACGGGTTTTGCCCAAACTCCCGGGGAATTGATTCATGAATCTTGGGAAAGATTAAAATAATTGCTTAGGAAATGCCCTCATCATGGGTTATCAAAGTGGCAAATTGTCCAAGCATTCTATGAAGGATTGTCTGAACAGTTCAGACAACTGGTGGATGCCTCATATGGAGGGACATTTATGATGAAAAATTAAGATGAGGCTTATGACCTTTTTGAGATGTTAAGTGAAAATTCTATCAATCATGCCTCATTATCATCTTATGAGAGATCTGTTGGGCCATCTAAGTGGGCCGGAATGTATGAACTTAAAGCTCGTGGAGAGCCTAAATCCAGAATGGACATCAATCTGATCAATCAGAAATTGGATAAAGTAGATATCTTGGCCCAAAAGTTAGATTAACTATTAGCCTTAAACAAGCAAGAACCTACCTATCCAACACCATCTAGTCCATATGAAGGCCCATCTTCCATCTCTCATGATATTTGTGCTTTGTGCGCAAGTTCGGCCCATCAAGTGAATGAATGGCCAACTGCGGCCCAATTCCTACCGTTCATTCAAGAACAAGTTCAAGCTGCCTAAGAATTCTCCAGACCCAATAATAATCCATTCTAATACTTACAATCCGGGATGGAGAAATCACCCTAACTTTTCGTGGAAGAACTAGCAGGCTCCTTTACAAATGTCTAATCCTTCCATGCATCAAGCTCAAAAGTCACAGAATTCATTTCAACATCAGTCCAATTTCTATGAAAATGTACAGGCTAGGGGACCACAGGGCCACTTCTCTCAAGCCCAATTCTCTCAATTAGCCCACTATCAATCCTTCCAATCAGGACAATCCACTCAATATCCTCATCCACCAACTTATCAACAACCTCCTCAACCCAATTTTGATGACAAATTCACACAAATCCAACAACTTATCTTGACCCAACAACAGTCTATTTCTAAGTTGGAGAGTCAAATGGGGCAATTAGTTGAAACAGCTATGAGGAGGGAAATGGGCCAACTTCCTAGTCAACCTATTGCTAATCCGAGAAATCAACCTCCAGGTTTTCCATCCCAGATGGGCCTTTTACCTCAACCTGGCCCACTAGTACAACCTAAAGGGCCGCAATTTGAGAATGCTAAAGTTATTTCGGCCCTTTGGAGTGGGAAGAGTTTGGAGAATCCATAGAAGGATGGGGAGGTAGCATAAGGTTCCACTAGTGGGCCTCAGGAAATCGAAAGTGAAAGTGAGGCTGAGCCCAATATGGAGAAGTTGGGGGGAGATCCGAAAGGAAAAGGAAAGTTGGATGAAGGCCCAAGCTCATATCAACCACGGGTGCCATTCCCAAACGCTTTACTAGCAAAGCCCACTGCGAGGAAGAAACTGGCCCAGAATGAGGAGTTGATAGAATTATTTAAACAAGTTCAGATCAATATTCCACTCCTTGATGCTATCAAGCATGTGTCTGCTTATGCTAAGTTCCTAAAGGAATTGTGCACGCCGAGAAGGGAATCGAGCTTGACTCCCGAAAAGGTTAGACTTTCAGAGGCTGTGAGTGCAATTTTAATGAACCATCTACCCAAGAAGCTGAAGGACCCTGGAGCACCTTTGATTTCATGTGACATATGTGGAGTCACATTTAATAGAGCATTATTAGATTTGGGCGCTAGTGTGAACTTATTGCCAACTGCTATTGTTGAAAAAATTGATATTGGGGGATTGAAACCCACATCCATCGTCTTGTAGTTGGTAGATAGGTCTATAAAAATTCCACGGGGACTCATTGAGGATGTTATTGTAAAAGTTTATGATTGCTACTTCTCCGTGGATTTTCTCATTCTAGATATGACCTCACCCGAGGAGCTCATTCATATCCCGATCATCCTAGGACGTCTATTTTTGGCCACCGCCAAAGCTAACATCAATTGTGAAACTGGCATGATGGATATATCCTTTGGGGGTCAAAAAGTCGAGATTAATGTCTTCAAAGCATCCCAATATCCAGATCAAGAAGAAGAATGCCATACTATTGATATCTTGGATAATTTGGTTGAAAAAAAAGTGATGTTCACACATGACCTTTTAGAGGAAGCCAATGCCTTAAAAGATTCTCCCAACCCATTAACGTCTTGGCCCAAGGTTGAATCTTTACCAGCCTTGCAATTTGAGCTCGCTTTGCCATCCTTAGAGGACCCTCCTGAGTTTGAAGTCAAGCCACTACCTGAGTCTCTCAAGTATATCTTCTTAGGCCCGGACCAAACTCTCCCGGTTATCATTGCGGCACATCTCACATCGCTGCAGGAGGCCTAATTAACCGAGGGCCTCAAAAACCACAAGGGTGCCATTGGATGGTCGATGGCCAATTTAAAGGGAATTAGCCTGTCCATTTGCATGTATCACATCTATATGGAAGAGAATTCTAAGCCCAGTCGGTCGATGCAAAGGCGGCTTAACCCAAACATGAAAGAGGTGGTTAAGAAAGAGGTTGTGAAATGGCTGGATGCGGGTATCATTTACCCCATATTGGATAGCAAATGGGTCAGCCCAACCCAAGTGGTACAAAGAAGTCCGGATTGACGGTTATCAAGAATGATCAGGGTAAGGAGGTACCTACTAGGCCCACCACGGGATGGAGAATGTGCATTGATTACCGAAAGCTGAATCTCATGACTAAGAAGGATCATTTTCCACTGCCGTTCATGGATCAGATTCTTGAAAAGTTATTAGGCCGGAAGTACTTTTGCTTCTTAGATGGGTACTCTGGGTACAATCAAGTGGCTATTTACCTAGAAGATCAAGAAAAGACCACCTTTACGTGCCCTTATGGCACGTTTGCTTTCAGGAGAATGTCATTTGGATTATGCAACGCACCAGCCACATTTCAACGATGTATGATGGCTATATTCTCTGATATAGTGGGAGAATTCCTCGAAGTTTTCATAGATGATTTTTCGATTTTCGGAGATTCTTTTGAAAATTGCCTGGAAAATCTTAAACAGGTGCTAGCACTAGATGCATAGAAACCAACTTGATACTTAGCTGGGAGAAGAGACATTTTATGGTTCGAGAGGGCATTGTTCTAGGCCACAGTGTATCTGAAAGGGGGATAGAGGTAGATAAAGCTAAGATCAATCTCATATCTAATCTTCCTCCTCCCACCTCGATCAGACAGATCCGTTCATTCCTTGGCCATGCCGATTTCTATCGCCGGTTTGTCCACAATTTCTCTCAAATTGCCCAGCCTTTAACTCTTCTCCTAGCTAAAGATGTTCCTTTCCAAATGGATAAATCTTGCATCAAGGCATTCAATTCTCTGAAGGAATCTTTGACCAAAGTTTCGATTCTTCAATCCCCAGATTGGCCTTTGCCCTCCAAAATCATGTGCAATGCCTCTGACTATGCTATCGGTGCGGTATTGGGACAAAAAATTAACAAGTGTCCCGTGGTGATCTATTATGCAAGTCGCACCCTTGCAGATGCTCAAATGAATTATACCACCACAGAAAAGGAATTATTAGTTGTGGTTTTTGCCTTAGAAAAATTCAGATCTTACCTAGGGGCAAAAGTCATAATCTATTCTGATCACTCAGCTCTGAAATACTTTTTGACCAAGAAGGATGCGAAGCTCAGACTTATCAGATGGATCTTACTCCTTCAGGAATTTGATTTGGAAATTCGGGATAAAAAGGGTTCCGAGAATGTGGTAGCTGACCACCTATCCCAAATTATGATTTTCGAAAGTGTACCAATAATTGATTCATTTCCTGATGAGCATCTGCTGGCCATTTCTCACAATGTTACACCTTGGTATGCTCATTTTGTCAATTACAAGGTGACTAATCAGCTCCCAGAAGGATGGACTAAAAGTGAGAAGGACAGATTCTTTTCCCAGGAGAAGTATTATTTCTGGGAGGATCCGAAACTATTCAAATTCTGTCCTGATCAAATCATTAGGCGATGTGTTCCTGAAGAAGAATAACATAGTGTTCTCACCTTCTGTCATAATCTAGCTTGTGGGGGCCATTTCTCGGGGAAGAAAACTGCAGCCAAGGTCCTACAAAGTGGTTTTTACTGACCCACACTCTTCAAAGATGCCCATGAGTTCAGCAAAACTTGTTTGAGATGCCAAGCTATAAGAAATATGACAAAAAGGGACATGATGTCACTCAACCCAATCTTGGTAGTTGAAGTCTTTGATGTTTGGGAGATAGACTTTATGGGACCTTTTCCACCTTCTTTTGGACATGCATATATCCTGGTAGCTGTGGATTATGTCTCTAAGTAGATTGAAGTAGTAGCCACCCGAACCAATGATTATAAAGTGGTCATTAAATTCGTCCAGAAAATATCTTTTCTCAGTTCGGGTGGCCTAAAGCTATCATAAGTGATGGGGGAACGCATTTCACGAATTACCAGTTTCGAGCTTTGCTTAAGAAATACGGGATTAATCACAAGCTGGCTACCCCTTATCATCCCCAAACCAGTGGCCAAGTAGAAGTTTCCAACAGAGAGATCAAGAATATTCTGCAAAAGTCCGTTAGGCCCGATAGAAAAGATTGGTATGAAAAGATAGATGATGCCTTATGGGCCTATCGGACTGCTTACAAAACTCCTATCGGCATGTCTCCTTAGCGCCTGATTTTTGAAAAAGCGTGCCACCTTCCAGTGGAATTGGAATATAGGACGTATTGGGCTATTAAACAAGTCAATCTGGACCTAGCCCAAGCTGGTTTCCACCGAACCTTATAACTGAGTGAGGTAGAAGAATTGCATAATGAGGCCTATGAGAACTTTAAGATCTATAAAGCCAAAACTAAAGCTTTCCATGATAAACATATTGTGAGAAAATCTTTTCTTTCAAATCAGAAAGTTTGGCTATTTAACTCTAGACTTCGCCTATTTCCAGGAAAACTGAAGTCCAGGTGGGATGGACCATTCTTGATCATTAAAGCCTTTGATCATAGAGCTGTTAAAATCATGAAACCTAAAAAAGGGAACACTTTGACCGTTAATGGTCAACGGTTGAAACCATTTATTGAAAACCTTCAAAATAAATCACCGGAGTGATCCGCATTAACTGAATTGTTGTCTGGCTGAAGACATTAAACTTAGCGCTTGTCGAGAGGCAACCCAACATTTTAGATCATGTTCTATTTTTCTTTTCATTTTTAGGTTTTTATGCATCAGTCGGCTTTGGTAAAGTCGCATCCTCATCATCACAGGTTGTTTCTCTCCTTCTCAGTTTTATTATGGCTAACATGTGTTTTCATATCTTTTGTATCATTGAGGAGAATGCCATTCAAGTTGGGGGGGGGCAATCAATATGCAATTTTTAAAAAAATCTGTTGAAGAAAACTGAGAAAATGGTCCAAAATTTTTCAAAAACTTTTTTTTCACATCTCACGTAAGTTACATGAAATCTTGTTTCATGAAGAGAATCTTAAATAAATCAGTTTTATGTTAGCTAAATTAGATAAAGCCTTTAAAGTTCAGAATAGTCTACTTCACAAGAAGCCACAACATGAATGATTTTCACACATATACGGCAACTTAGAATAAGTGAAAGACCTTGATCCAAAATTTTTCAAAAACTTCTTTTCCACATCTCACGTAAGTTACATGAAATCTTGTTTCATGAAGAGAATCTTAAATAAATCAGTTTTATGTTAGCTAAATTAGATAAAGTTTTTAAAGTTCAGAATAGCCCACTTCACAAGAAGCCACGACAGGAATGATTTTCACACATATACGACAACTTAGAATAAGTAAAAGACCTTGAAAGTATAAAATTGCTGGAATTAACTCTAAGGATAAGATTACCTATTCTAATTTTTTTTTCTTTTGGATTGAATGAAAAGAACGTTAAGATTCGTAATAGGGGACCAACTCACTCAACACTCTAAAGAGGCGGTCATTTAAAAAGGGACATTTGTAAACATTAAATGCCAAATAAGGTATCAAAAAGAGTTAAAGGAAGGCATATGGCAAAAAGTACGCACCTCCTCTCAGGCAATTCAAAGAGAGTGGCAAAAAGTACCCATTCTCAAAGGCAAAAGTGTAATGAAATGAAAAAGCCGCGCTAAATAAAAAATTCCCTTGTACTAAAAAGGCGACCAAATCGTAAAAGTGCTGAGTCTAGGCGGGAGCTGAAAAACGATCTTCACGGGTTGATCAAGAAATCCCTTTTCTCTTCTCGTCCCCAGGTAGTTCTATCTAAAGGATTAGTAAAGGTGATGATATAATGGAAAGGACAGAAACGAGTTCTAAGCATGCCAAATTACATACACAATCACCTGTTATGAACCAAAGTGTAGTGAGAAATGAAAACTTTAGCTTAACCAATCAGCTACCATTTAATTGATTATGATAGATAGCTATAAATAAAGCATGATAATTTATTGTTGTCTTAATTTTTTTTCTATTTGCATTGCTAAGATACTAGTAATGAGTAAATTGGGGGGTGTGATAAGTTAGTATTTTCTATTATTAAAAGAACAAATGCATGCACTATATTTATGTTTATGATGTTTAAAATAGTATGAAATGATAGACAACTTCGTACCGATTACAACGATACCAATTTCGTCAAATTCTGAGTTAAAAACATTATCATTTCATGCATTTGCGGTTTTCTCTGCAAAACCGTGAGAAATCAATTTATTTAAGCATAAATGTAATTTTATTCATGATAATATCCTAATTTACATTTATTTTATGTGAATAGGACATGAAGAAGATGCAGTGCAATTAGCTAAGTTTCTAATCGTTTGTGGGAAGGACGGGAGTTCGAATCCCAGCAAAATTGACTTTATTTTGACAAAAATACTAAAGCGGGGGTAAAAGGGTCTTTTGCTACCCTAAATGGTTGTCCTAATTCTTACTCAAGAAGAGAACAAGAGGAGCCAGACGCCATCTACTTTCTTCCTTTCTTTATTTTAAAAATTCTCTCTCCCTTTTTAAGAAGTATCTCATTCCTTCCTTCTGCCTTCTACTTTTCTTCTCCTTCCTGCCTTCTCTCCCCTTTCTCCCTCACTTTTTCTCCCTCTCTGCTACAGTACCCGCGGGTACCATAGCTACAATACCACAGTACTGTAGCACTCTTTCTCTCTCTCTCTAGCTTCGTTCTCTCTCTCTCTCGCTCGCTCTCTCTCTCTCTCTCTCTCTCTCCATCTCTCTGAAACCGACGGCTGTTAAGGGCAAGAGGTGGACTCAAGGCACTGCAACTGACTACTGGAAGGAGTATAGGGTGGCCAAGGATCCACGCGAAGGACGACGACGGGCTGCAAGTACCAGTTTTCTCTCTCTATTGCCTCTCTCTCTAGTTTTTGAATTCTCCATGTTATGTTACACTGTATTTCGAATATTTTATTTAAAAGTTTTCTTATAAAAGTTATATTATTTTTTCATTTTCAATGTCTCTGTAAAATTTCATATATTTCTGTGAATTAATGACAGTATCTCATTTGAAAAAAGTTATCTTTTCTCTTTCTTTTTGTTCTACAACTTTTATTTTTTCTTCTATTAATATTACTCAAACTTTATATTTTACTTTTAATTAGTATTTTAGAGATAGTCTTAGCTCAATAGATGGTCTGATTATACTCGTTTAAGGGTGCTCCTTTTATGAGTTCATAGTAAATCCAGTTAGTTTTAATTGTTGTTTATTAAATCATCATGCGCCATCTTCTTTCTTCTCTGTTTTTTCTTTAAAAAAATCTAAAATTTTCAACTTTAAACATCTATTTCTCTGTGGATTCGACTCGGACTCACCATTGCTATTGTTAAAGTTTAATTTGAATGAGCCGATTAATTTAGATTGTTAGCTTTGATTTTTAACAACACAATCTTAAGCTATCACAACGCCATGCGGCACCAGGCGGAAGAATTCGCACAGGAGACACCGTCGCCTGTACTAGAGAGCAATCCCCGCTCTCCCCTTTCTCTCTTTTAAGTTTCATCAAAATCTAAAATTTTCAAAGCTAATAATCTTGTTCCTTGTGGATCGACCTAGTTCTCATCATTTACTACTTTCAAACCAATTGAGAGTCCCAATAATTTTTTAAAGTTGGTTGCCGTGAGCGTTTAAGGATGCGCATCGCATGCACATCAATTTTTGACACTGTTGTTGGAAAATTAGATTTTTAGTTTTGATAATTTTAAATTCATTGTAAATGTCCATGGTAATATTTTTTTTCTTTTTATTTTACAGTGTACATAAAAAAATCAGAAAACAAAAAAAAAAGAAAATAAAAATCTTCTCCCCCGATAAGTTTGTTCCAACCTACCTTTCCTTTTAATTCTCTTTTTAATTAGTTTCCTAACATAGTTAAATTTTCATTAATTAAAAAGAAAAGAAAAAATCAACGAGAATACAAAAAAATAAAAAAAATAAAAATCTTCATTTTAAAATTAGAAACTCTCCATGTTTAGGTCATGCATCATTTAGAGTTGCATGTTTAGATAGTTTTCTTTCTTGTAATTTTTCTTCTTGTTAAAAATTACGCGGGACAAAGTAAGATCTCAAAACTTCCTTAAATACAATATTCATGCATTTCCATGATTGCATAGTCTCTTGTCTGAATTGGTTGTACTCTTCACTTGAAAATATTTTTAAGGACAAATCTATTAACAAAATAAAATAGTAATTTCATCACCTTTCTTTCACCCAAAAATAATTCACCCATCTCCACCCGCCTCTCCCATCTCCATGGCATCGTGGAGCACCCCCCATCGTCACCTCGTCAGGGTCCTGGAGCACTACCGCTGCCCCCTCTCCTTGATGTCCTCCAGCACCGCCTCCACGTCCATTGCTTTGGTGTCTTCTAACAACTGCCGCGACCCCATCTCCTCATCGTCACTGTGCAATCCGCTAGCGGGTACTATCTAATAGCGATCCATGCATGCACGACTCGATACATGGCAATAGGGAGGTCGGTGGCCTGGTGCCCAAGTCCACCACGGCAACGGACTCGTGCATGGCAACAAGAGGTTCGGTGACTTGGTTCCCAAGTCCTCCACAAATACGGATTCGTCTAAACATGGAAAGTCTTCAAGTAGATCTTGAGGGGATCACGGTTGATTAATTGGCAACTATATATATATTATAGAGAACCTTGTCCATATGTAAACTCTTGTTATTATAAATACTTCACTACAAGGAGGGGCACGGAATATATTGAGCCGGCCCTATTTCTCTCAAGTCTCAAGGTTCGCCGACTGGACGAGTCGGACCGACTATAAATATTTCACTACAAGGAGGGTCACGGAACATATTGAGCCGGCCCTATTTCTCTCAAGGTTTGTCGACTCGACGAGTCGGACCGACTCGGATCTTTCATGATCCGGTACGAATCAAGTTGACTCGTGCCGACTCGTACCGTCTTGTACGAGTCGCATTGTCAAATCGTATAGACTCGATCGAATCGCACCGACTCAGATTCGTCCTGATACGGTATGAGTCGTTCGAATCGGCCCGAATCAATCTGATACGGCAAACCCTGATTTCTCTACGTCTACTCTATTTTTTGCCTTTTCTTCCTTTGTTCTGTCCTGGTTCTTCTCAGAGCATTAAAGCTTTACGGCAGATTGATCCTTTTCTTCAATCATGCCCGACTATACACCTTTATCTTCCTCTAACGTCATTCCACCTACACCTTCTCTTGCTAATAAATGTTCCCCCGATGCTTCCGCCCACTTCAATCCTTGCTCAACCAAGTGCAGGCATCGTGTCACTAGTGCAAATTAAACTCAACCGAGACAACTATCTTGGTTGGAAAATCTAGTTTGAAGCCACAATGCTTATGTCTAGATTTTCCACAATCTTAAGTCTAGATTTGCCTCAACATAGGATATATATATAAGGGACATGAATGGCACAATGCTTCAATCAAGCATTCATAGGTGGTCCACGTCCGCTACAACAGCTAGCCAGTGGTGCTACACACCACATCACACCAGACTATTCTCAGCTCCTTGGCACGACGCCCTACACTGGTACTGATATGCTACAAGTCAGCAATGGTACAATTTTGCATATTCATAACCTTGGAAATGCACTTCTCCATTCTCCTTCTCGACCCCTTTCCTTGACTAATGTTTTGCATGTTCCCTCCATTACGAAAAATCTCTTATCTGTTCAACAATTCACAAAAGACAATAATGTTGCTTTTGAATTTCACCCCTTTGATTGTGTTGTGAAGGATGGGGTATCAGGGAAGGTTCTGCTTCATGGACATCTTAAGAACGGATTGTGCCAACTGCCTCCTCCCAGTAGCACTGCATTCCATACTGCACTTGTTGGCGAACTGTGTCTACTACTTCGTGGCACACTCATTTGGGTCATCATGTCTTGAAGACAGTTGCTCGTATCTAATCGGATCGGATCGTTGCTATATAGCCCGTTGGGATTTAGAGAGGGGACATTGTATTATTTTTTTGATTTTTTATTCAGATTTTTTAATTTTTTTTAAAGCGTCCGATCAAAAATCGGACGGTACAATCTGGTTGTTCGGATCGGCTTTGATCTGATTATATAATTTTTAAAAAATATATATTTTTATTTTTTACACGTAAATTGAGATTTGTGTCAATTTTTTTTTAAAAAAAATATACAGTCGGATGGAGATTGATCGAAGCAACCTGTCTGTACCGTCCGATTTTTGATCGGACATCTCAAAAAAAAATTAAAAATCCAAATAAAAAATCAAAAATTTTGAAAAAAATACCTCCCAAAATTTAGAGGGGCTACAATCGGATCGGACAGCTGTTGTGGCATGCATGCAGCAAGTATTACTCTTCCACTTTTGGCTCACCTACAACTTGAGTTTGGTTGGTCAACAACAACGGCTTTGGCTCTCAATTTATCAATGCAAACTTCAACCTATTGCAGGTAAGTTAATAGATTATTATATTTTGTGAAAGAGAAGAGATCATCTCAGTACACATTTGGATCGGAGTCTAATAGTTCTAATAGTACTGAGAGGGAGAATGAGGTTTAAAATTACAAAAAATCCTTCTTATGGTCCCAAAAGCTGGCAAATATCTGAACCTCTCCCTTTCAATACTGTTGGACTCCGGTACAAACGTATATTAAGAGGATCCCTTCTCTTTATGAAAAGTGGGAGATCCTATTCAGAGAATGCACTATTTCATCCTTTGCTTGGCTGCACTAGGTTACTAGATCAAATTATATCGAAATGGTGCTGCAAATACGGTTGATACTAGGGCCGAAGAAGGCTATATCACCAGGTACCATCAAATGTGCATGGTAAACTTCTTAAGATAGGCAGCCTTTACATGAATTATATATAAGTCAGCCATCCACGGTAAAGCCATTGCTTTCTCAGAAGGTTTAAAATTTTTGGATAGGCACCCTTTACTTCAATTATAAATCAGCCATCCAAGCTAAAGCCGTTACTTTAAGAAGGTTTACTTGTTGGTCTCTAGGTGTAGAACAGTGAGGTCAAAAATGGTCGGTGGAAAACACTAAGCAAATTAATCTTAAATAGGACTAGGACATCGTAAGCGATTACAAAACTTGAGAGATACACCAATCAGCAAATGCCATCAGCCTGTAGGCTGGATGGTATAGCATGACCTTCCCAAGTGCGAGGTAGCAGGTTCAAAGATCACTGGGTGCATAAAAACGTTCTTTCATGTAGTGCATGTGGTCTATGGGATTTCTTCCCCGAAGATGGTTTTAGATTCAAAATATTCACCTGACTAAGGCAGAAAAATCACCCGTGTATATGAAGAAATATCATTATGTAGACTTATCTTTAAATTGGAGGAATATTGAGTCTCGTAACAATTGAACCCTTCTTACTTCTGAGCCATTATATGTAGCTGGCCAATGTAACCTAACCTTTCAAAAAAAAAAACAGCAAACTGGTTAGATGGGCCGCCAAAAAGAAATGGGGAGACTCTTATTGGTCCCAACATTTTACAGGTGAATTATTGGAACTATAAAACACACTTTGGTAGCAAGGAATATGGTAAGGATTTAGTTAGGTGGTCGTTCTATAAACAAAAGAAAAGGACATTCTTGTCCGGAAATGGTAATTAGCTAGGAGTGGGCCTTACTTAATTTAGTGTAAGCACAATTGAAAAAATAACAATTCATATACAAACATGAATTTTCTTTGAAGGATGGTGGCTCCTATAAAAATTTAGTTATTGAAGGGTATAAACAAATACTGAAGTTTGAAAATAAGGATATTGGTGTCTTAATTTTCTTTGAGAGCTTTAAAAAAATGAATCTTTTGATTATCAATTGCCATTTGTATTCTAATGATGACCATTCAATGTCATATTTATTTTCTAAAAATTTGTCATTAGGTTAATGGGAGGCTAAATAAAGCTCTTGAAACTCGGGTTTTTTCAGATCAAGGTTCAAACACTTGATTGATAAACAAAATGTATCGAAGCCTAACTATAACATAAAGAGAGTTAATAAACCAAACGCTTTCTACTTAGGCTCTCCCCTCCCATGGAAAAAATAGATATTCTTGAAATGTATTGCGATACCAGTATAAGAAAATTTGTTTTAAGTATTTACGGGAAGATAATGGAGTAATTTGTCTATGCGTAGGTATAGTACCTCTATACCCTATCGGATCATCAAGTGTTAATTTAAGCAAAGATATAGCATAACATTGCAGTATGTGAATAGAATATCTTAATGATCTATGCTTAATTTCCATCCAACTCCTGTAAAAAAGAAAAAATTCAAGGTATTTAGAATCAAATCTTTTTGCTCGGAGAGAATATTTGTTCATGTCTTATGTACCCACTTCCGGTGGCTGATTGGATCAATTTTAAAATGTAGAGTAATCCAACTAAACTCAAGATAAATTTATTCCACTTAGGAAGCACGAATCTACTTCAAGAGGAAATACTTAAGAAGAAGGAAAAAAAAAAAGGATGGAAGAAAGAGATTGACTGGACGACATATTACACCTTAATTAGGGGACCTTTGATGCAGCTTTAAGTACTTCGGGTGTCACGTTTTGCCCCAATTATTTTAACGGGAGGGTTTGAAACCTATTTATGTGAGTTTTTGACTTTTAGTCAGAAACTTAAAATTAAAGTTTCTTAGATTGGTGGAGAAATTAAGTTTGATAAGTTGTAACCACTCCAACCTAATATTGTTGTGTACTACAGGTAAAAATACAAAGAGAATTCCAACTAAAATGATAGTCAAGCACGTTGCATAGAAGGAAAATGCTACATATCCTTAGGCCGTGTTTGGTGCAGCTTTCATTTGAAAGTATTCTTATATTTTTATTCTGTTATTTTTTATGGAAGTCATTAGATCTTAGAAGTCATTTATGTGGTATTTACTTGTATTTTGACTTACAACTAAAATTAAAGTTATAAGGCGAGAGCCTTCAAGATTGAAGAAAAAGTGAGATTGTTATGAAAGAGTTGATTTTTGTAACAAATTAAAATTAATTATAATCTTTATGTCTCAACTCATTTTAAAGAAGTGGAAGCCAAAAGTAACTTTCAAATAAAAATTTTGCCAAACACACCCTTATAATAGTTTAATCTTTGAGCTACGGATCTTTATATTTCGGCTACCCATCTTCATTCCTTAAAATGAAAGGATAATAATGGGGGAGCAATATTTTATAAGGTTACCTTAAGAAAGCAAAAATACATAGTATTATTGAAGAAAGGATAACATTCTTATTAAGAAGAGAAAATTTTATTGTAGACGTAACATATATATGCATGCTGTGAGTGATACAAGAGGAAGACCAGGACAGAACCAGGGACCTAAACATCACCAGCACAAACCAAGCTGCACCCCTCACCGCACTTTTATTCATGGTCTACATATACTTTCTGCTTCATTCCTGTAAGCTCCACTGGCGTCGACCGCGTACCACTTAGAACCTGCCACCTCCGGCTAGGTCGAGAAGCCCACCAGTGTCGACGTCCTCAAAGCTGGTACCCGCAGCACGGGGGGCAGGGGTGGAGGGGCCAGGGTGTGCAAGCCCGTGGGAAGGTTTTGGACGGGCATGGGGAGCAGGGACAGAAGGGCCAGGGTGAGCAAGTCCCCTGCTAGGCTTCGGTAGGGCATGGGGAGCGGGGGTGGAAGGGCCAGGGTGCGCAATCCCCTGGGAGGGCTTTGGTAGGGCATGGGGTGCAGGGACGGATGGGCCAGGGTGTGCAAGTCCCCCGGCAAGCTCCGGTAGGCCATGAGGAGAAGGGACGTCTGAAGGGCCCTGGTGTGCCAAGCCCCCGGAAGGCTTCGCCAAGGTGGAGATGAAGACACTATCGTCGTCGCTGTCGTCGGGGACCAGCCTTCCTGCCTCAACGGCAGCCAAAAGGAGAAAAGCTGCTAGGAGGACCACAGAATGAGCAGTGACGAAGGAGGCCATTGCGCTAGCTGTTGCAGTGTTGGCCTCTCTTTCGCCAGGATGTGTGGCGGTGATGTTGGAGATGATCCAACTCCTCCTCTTTTATAGGAGCTCGGTGGGGGAGGAGGAGCCTTTTGCTGGGGATTGCAGGTGTCCAAACAGGGATAGATTTGGATATCTTGCATGACACTTCGCACGGTAGACTCGGATACGTTGCATCACACTTCGCATGTAATCTATCCGTACTAAGATGGGTTAGGGGTTTTGAAAACTTTGTGGGAAAGGTCATGGGCCCAGGGGATAGAAATGATGCGATGATATTACTGTGATTTAATTAATTGCTACAAGAATTTGGGAAGATATGGATGACGTGGATGATTAGTATGTATTTTTTATTCTCTGTAATAAAGTTACAATAATGTTCAATTGTGATATTATGAATATGTAAATTAGAGATCTTTGGGAAATTTTTTCTTTCCCGAACTCTTAACAGTGAAAAATTAATTTTTCTTACAACTTCTAACTACAGAAAGGAAATGATTTCAGAAAAAAAATTTATTCTTGAAAGGAAAAGAATTCATTATCTCAAAAAATAAAAAATTTTCCAAATCTCCTAACATACCCTAAGGGTATACATGTGGAAGTAGGCATGTAAAGAGGGTAATTATTATGAAGCCTGCTTATGTACATAATTTATAGATGAGCAAGCGGTGCAAGTTTTTTTATATTTTTCAAAAAAATTATGGAGTTAATTAAAAGAAGACCTCAGTTTGACATTTATATCGTCCCATTTTATAATAATTGGACGATTAAAAAAATTGAAATACAAAAAAAACAGAGCACACGGAGCGTGCTGTGTAGTAAGTATCTCTCTTATGAATTTAATTTTAGTTCTTGTAATCTGTTCGTTTGCCTCCCATAGCATTCGAGTCAACTTTCTTGATTTGTTCGTGTATGTGTGGAATCGTTATATTCCGGTTACATTAATCTGGTGCAAGTGCAACGGTGACCATAGTTAGTTAAATATTTTATAATACACGTATAATAATACGTGTATGTTTAAATTTTTGAATTAAATTCTCGTACGTTGCACCGTACTAAAAGATAGTTAAAAATACTTATTTTTTTAACACCAACAGTTTTATACATGTATAATACAAAACTATTTAATACATTAGGTAATTGAATTAAAATAAGACTTTTACTACTTAAATATCATAAAACTGATATTATATGATAAAAACTCACATTTTTATTGATAAAACTCATAATTTGATTAATACTTATTTATTATATGATTATAATTTTTATTTTATTTTTTGACAATTTTTATATAAAATTTATGTATGTTTTACTAATTTTTTAATTATGTGATCGAATGTTTGACCGTCTTATTCAAAATTTAAACCTAATTATATCTGAACTTATTTTTACCGTATAATACCCGTACCATATTTAACCAACTATGCACAGAACTGACCGTGGGGTAAAATCGGCATGGGTCAAAAATGGTGTGGATTATGGACTTATTCACAAAATAGACTCTTTATCCGTTGACTATCTTATAATTATCAGAAAAGAGTGTATCCAAAATTAATTTTTAATATTCAGATAGGAGAAATTACTGGTATGTCGTCGGATAGTAACAGTCACAATGGGAAGCTACGAAAGCTAAATCTGAAGTACAAATTTACAATAAATTTGTCTATTTAAAACAAGATATAAATATGAAAAATAACTATTTCTTGAGAGAAGCAAAATCACTCAAATTGACATTCTCTTGTCAATAATATAGCATAAAAACTAGTAAACTAAATTGCACTAAAATAAATCTCTCACTTAAGAGTCCATAATATTCTTAAAAGATAAATAAAACAAAAAATATGATAAGAGGTATAATAATATTAAATTATAATAATATATATTCATATATAGTAACGCATAACAGTTTTGGAAACAAGAGTAACAGATCCGTCTCTATTAAGAAAGTGGGTGTTTAAAAATCCTATCTATTTATGTGTTTGTTAACTAATTGAGGATAAAAAGACTATCCTTAAACCGTCCGTTCTTACAGATAACCACGCGTGGCACGTATTTGCATTAACCCCTTAACTATAGGAGTTTTTGCAAATAACCCTCTCAGAGAAATTCTAGATATAACTAAAATGAGCCCCCAAAGATATGTGTATTTTTTAAAAAAAAATTGTAATTCAACTATTTATGAATATGCCCACATAATCCACCGTGAAGTGGTGGAAGGTCCCTAAGTGTCACAAAAAGTGTTGTTAAAGGGGGTGGGAGTGGCATCAAAAGGTCAAAAGAGTTTTTGTAAAATAGTTGAGATTGTGGGGGACTTATTTATAAGTAGTCGGATTAAGATGAGTTTCTGTTATATTGCAAGTTTCTGAGGGGTAGGTAATTAAAAAGCCCAAGAATTCTATGTTTGTAGGTAACTGCTTATGTAATACGTACTTATATATAACCTCCTTAACTGTGGGAGTTATACTAAAAACCTCCTAAAGAATTTCTTATTTGTGGATAATCCTCTATATGATATATATATTTACATACAACCTCCTTAACTATGGTGCTAGTCTAAGTTAAAACACCATTACTTAGCATATAATATGCGATAGCTATTAAAAAGAATATCAATAATACCTCATTTAAACTACAACCACCTTTTAAACAACATGTTGTGCACACGTGCTGTTGAAAGGTTGAAAGAGTGTTTGTACTTTAAAGAGAGATATTATTTGATATTCGCATTTAATAGCTCTCACATATGAGGTTCTAACTTAAATTAAATTCAAAATAAACGCCATAGTTAGGGTGTTATATAAAAATATATACTGTTTAGGGATTATCTGCAAATACATAATCATTTAGGAGGCTAAGAAAGTTATATGTAAATAAGCATTATACGAAGGACTTTTTTTTGGCAAATACATAATCTTTTAGGGAGTTCTAAAAACTCTTATACTTAAGGTGATTATATGCAAACATGTATCATACAAGGATTTGTCCATAAATATAAAAAATCACCTCAAATAAAGATTATTAAAAAAATTTAAATACTTAATTACTTACTAAGGATTTGGAATTTCGACTTTACCATCTAATTATGAAACTCAACCGTAGTCATCTAAGTGGATGCACACAAGAAATATCTTTTAATTTTTTTTAAAAATAATAAGTAATAAATTACTATATTAGCCCTTAGATTTATTCCCATCCTTTTGAGTTTATGTTTCAACACCAATTACGGGGTTTACACCCCCAATAGCTGGGAGCATCATAGCATTGACCAAAGCCCTTTCTCTTGAATATTGGTCTTTTCCTAGGTTTTCTTGGTCCAAGTCTCTATATAGGGCTGATTTTAAATATAAAAAAAATGTCATTTCCCACACAAATTTTATTGTATTTGTATCCATAAATAAAAATATTATCTATATGTCCTTTTTTATTTTAAAGACTTACTAAGCAACACAACCACAACCTTTTTAATCTATGGACACTTTTAACCATAATAAACATAATTTAAAGTATCTTGTTAACATCAAAATCAACCTAGGGGTTCAAGAGGTGGTAAGGGGCAGCTTTGTCTTAGACCACTCACTCGTCAGCTCCTCCTCCGTACGATCATTACATAGAAACCAAAGCAAAGACGGCCAAGGTGCGTATATAAAGATTACTACTTACCATCACGCCGAAGGAGAAGCCAGCAATGACGGAGTTCTCAACAGAGACAGCGGCGAGTTCGAGCGTGCCCACCTGCCCGGCGACCATCTGGGTGACTGGCAGATGGAGTGAAGATGGCGGGGCCGGCCAGGTACCACAGCTTCTTTGACTCGGCGGCGAACTCCCTCCAGAAGTCCCCCATGTTAGAATAGTCCTGTATTGGAATAAAGACAAAATCTAAAAGTATTTAATAGATAGTGCCTACTCCACTTAAAACTTTAAGGTTTTGAGTTAGATGGTCTAATAACTTCAACATGGTATCAGAGTCTATTGGCTACGCATCCCGTATTTTTAGTCCACGTGACAGAACTTAAGATCGGCCTGCACGTGAGGGAGTGTGTTAAAATAATCATATACTGGAAAAAAGACAAAATTTGTCATAAGACAAGACTTTTGTCATTATATCTGCAAGCTAATCTTCTGTTCTGCAATGCTTCATGTCAATCAACCCCGTAGATGCAACTTCACGAATGAAGTGATGCCGGATCTCCACGTGTTTGGTATGCCCGTGAAAAATCGGGTTCTTTGCCAATGATATTGCAGATTTGTTGTCACAAAAAATTGTAGTAGCTTCAGTTTGGGATAGCTGCAAATCTTCAAGTATGAGTAGCCTGCTCCTTTGAAGCCCAAGATACAGCTCCTGAGCCTAAGTTGAACACATAACCTGTAGTGCTTTTTCGATCATCCACACAACCTGCCCAATCACTGTCAGCATAACCAAGAAGCTTAAAATCAGACACAGGTACATACTATATGCCATATGAAGCAGTTCCACAAATATATCTGAGGATTCGTTTTGCAGCTCCCAAATGATGTCTTGAGGGATCATGCATGAACCGAGATACCAAGCTTACAGCAAACATCACATCGGGCCGAGTGTGGGTGAGATAAATAAATCCTCTAACTAATTTTCTAAAATATTTTGTATCAACTTTTTCAGTTCCATCTTCTAGCCTCAACTTTTCACTTGTATTCATTGGAGTGCTGCAAGACTTACTGCCAACCATTCCAAACCTCTTCAAGAGATCAATAGCATATTTTTCTTGTGATACAAAAATGCCATTCTCAGTTTGCCTTACCTCTAATCCCAGAAAATATTGCAAAAGACCAAGATCAGTCATATCAAACTCCTGCATCATTTGCTTCTTAAATTCTGCAAGTAAGACACTCAAGAAACCTGCATATATAATGTCATCTACATACAAGCTCACAAGGAGAATGTCTTTACTTACAATCTTTGTATATAGAGTTGGCTCACTTGCACTTCTTTGAAACCCCAACTTAACAAAGTAGGCATCAATTCTGTCATACCATGCTCTAGGGGCTTGCTTAAGCCCGTAAAGAGCTTTATTTAGCTTGTAAACTCTATCTTCCAAACCTACAATCTCATAACTTTGAGGTTGTTCGACAAATACCTCTTCTTCTAACACACCATTCAAGAATGCAGATTTAACATCAAGCTGATAAACAATCCATTTCATCTGAGCAGCAAAAGCTAAAAAAATTCTGATAGTTTCAAGTCTTGTAACAGGAGAAAAAGTTTCATAGAAATCAATACCTTCGTGTTGAGAATAACCTTTGGCCACAAGTCTTGCTTTGTGCCTCTGAATACTGCCATCAACATTGTATTTTATTTTGTAAATCCATTTTAAACCAATTAAGTTCTTAACATGTGGCAAATTTACCAACTCCTATGTGTCATTCTTTTGAATGGCTGCAATCTCTTCATTCATTGCTTGCCTCCACTCCTGCTTTTTAAATGCCTCATCAAAACTTGTTGGTTCTGCAGAAAATAGAGCAAAGCTACAAGATTCATAGATTTCTCTCAATGATTTTACCTTCCTTGGTGGACTTTCTAAATCTGCACTTTGGTTCACTTCATCACTAGAAGATATTAACTCTTCTGTCTCTTCCATCTCAAGATGAGTGGGTTATGAATTTTCAGGTAGCATCTTAACCTTTGCATCATCTCTCCATTCCCAAAAGGCATTTTCATCAAAAACAACAACTCTACTTGTAACCAATTTGCCAGTGATAGGATTGTATAACCGATACCCTTTTGTTTCATAACTATACCCAACAAAAATACATTTCTCACTTTTTTTATCAAGTTTCTCTCTCTTTTCAGCATTGATATGAGCATAAGCAAGTGAACCAAAAATTCTTAAGTGACTTACATTAGGTTTCTTGCCACATCAAGCTTCAAAAGGAGTTTTATTATGCACAACCTTTGTAGGAGATCTATTTAGAAGGTAGACTGTTGTCCATACAGCTTCAGCCCAAAACTGATTTGGGAGATGATTTGCTTTTAGCATGCTCCTGGCCATCTCAACAATTGTTCGATTCTTTCGTTCGGCAACTCCATTTTGCTCAGGTGAGTAACTTGCTGTCAATTCCCTGCGAATGTCATTTTTTTCACAGAATGATATAAACTCATTAGACAAAAACTCTCTTCCTCGATCTGTTCTCAAAGTTTTGATACTGTAGTCACTCTGTTTCTCAACATATGACTTGAACATAAGAAACTCGGAGAAAGCTTCTGATTTATACTTCAAAAAATAAATCCAAGTTTTCCTGCTGTAGTCATCAATAAACAGAAGGAAATACTTACTTCCCCCTAGTGATTGAGTGCGCATTGGACCACATATATGTGCATGAATGAGTTGGAGTGGTTCACGAGCTCTCCATGAACTTGCAGCTGGAAATGAAGCCCTATGTTGCTTTCCATACATGCATCATTCACACACCTCATCAACATTGTTAACACTAGGCAAACCAATCACCATGTTTTTCTGTTTCAACAATTTCAGGCCATTAAAGTGCAGATATCCATATCGCATATGCCATAACCATGATTCATTCTTAAGTGATGCGGATAATGCACAGTCATCTATACTTGAGAAACTAAATGGAAACATTTTATTTGTAGTCATGTTCACTTTCATAACCAGGCCACTATTCAGATCATGAATTTCACAAGAATTCTTAGAAAAGTTAACAGTGTATCCTTTCTCAATCAATTGACCGACACTTAAGAGATTATGAGCTAGTCCACGAACATCATGAATTTGTTTTTCGGTACCTGATTTGAGTCTCACCACAATAACCCCTTTTCCTTTAACTTGGACTGTCTTGCCATCTCCAATCTGTACAGTTAACTTCACAGATTCATCCAACTTTTTAAAAATATCTTTCAAACCTGTCATGTGATTGCTACTGTAACGACCCGTCACCCTATGATCGGAGACCCGATCACTAAATGAGTGTCAAATCATTATCCAACGGTCTCACACCCGGATCTTATACACACATCTGGAGGAGTAAGAGTTAAACAAGGTTAAATATAACATTCACACGGACTACAAGGAATTACAGTGCGCAGGAAGGAAATTAATAATGTCCGTACGCAATCCAACAATAATTACATAGCCCAAGAAAGTAAATAAGTACAGGCAGAAACAAAGTACAACAACATCGGGGCATACCCCGGAACTGAGATAACTGCTGGTCCGCACATCAAGGAGAACACCACTCGCCGCCACTCGTCACGAGGTCCACACCTGAAACCGCAGGGAGTGAGCCACACCAGAATTGGGCTCAGTATAGATCATCCGATCCCCTGCCTCCCACTCACACACCCACAAGTGTAACAACAAAGATACAGGTGATTAAGGCAAGAAAAGCTGTAACACACTACTCCTAAATCTCGATACGAACCACATGCATTCGAAATGTAACAAGCATAATTCTAGAATCATTCTATCAATGAGCCTACAATTCGCGTCTCGGCAAAACACGCCAACCACGCCTCCGAAAGTGGGAAACACCGACCACACAACCGAAAGTGGGAAAACACCGACCACACAACCGAAAGTAGGAAAACACCGACCACACAACCGAAAGTGGGAAACACCGACCCGCTGAGACCAAACAGTAACCCATCGGATAGCGCGCTAGCTACTCCAGCCCAACTGGCTCAGGTGGTTACTCCTTCCCCCAGCACGAGTGACACTCCAAAGGTACCACACCCACACCGGTACTAGCTAACCCCGGGGTCCACCAGGTGACCCTCTCTCATTAGGCGTCACCCCGCCACACCCACACCGGCGCTGTGCTCCACCCACACCAGCACAGGGTGATAAAGCGCTACAACTGTCACTCTAGGTCCACAGTAACACAAAACACAGCACAGTGAGGAGTCCACGGTCGCACGAAACACAACACGGTGCGATCCGGTCACAAAGAATCCATCATCATCGAGTGTATTTAAAGCATGCATTTAACCAACTATCTAACAGTGTAAACACATTTTCATAGCATGGATTAGTGTGGTTCTGCCTTGAATTGCGTCGCCCAAGGCCGACGCCATTCAAGCATCCTAAACTGGTTCATGAAATCTCGGCCTCAGAATATGGCCTAAAAGGCGTCGCCATAGGTAGCCGCCTTTTAAAACGCGTCGCTGTCCCTCGTCGCCTGTTAGCGAACGAAGACAGGGACAGGCCACGGCTAAATCACTTAAAACGCGTCGTCCTGGGAAGCCGCCTTTGTGAAAGGCGTCGCCGTCCTCAAACGTCATTCACAACACAACCCCAAACTCACATAAACCACAATCGGGGTGATTTCTGCCTAAATGGCGTCGTGTTGGCCCATCGCCATTCTAAATGGCGTCGTCCAGGCGCGACGTCATTTAGCACCATAACCCACACTGATAGAACCTCAAACAGGAAGATTTCTGCCTAAATAGCGTCGTGCTGGTCCGTCGCCATTCTAAATGGCGTCGTCCAGGCACGACGTCATTTAGCGCCATAACCCACACTAATAGAACCTCAAACATGGAGATTTCTGCCTAAATAGCGTCGTGCTGGTCCGTCGCCATTCTAAATGGCGTCGTCCAGGTACGACGTCATTTAGCGCCAGAAACCTGGTTCCATAGCTCAACCCGGGGTTCCCCTTTTCACCCCAAACACCCCAAAACACACCAAAACAGAAGAGGAAGAGGAGAAACCAAACTTCCATGTAGAAACCCACAAGTCCACGTTCATAACCACGGCCATACCACTAAGAAAACCCTCTTAACATGCTCATTCTACCCCAAACACATCATGCCTCACAATGAAAATCACGGGTAAAACAACTACAATCCATGCAAGGTTCGTCCCCCTACCGATTACTTGAACTCCTCCTGGTTCTGTGCCGCCGAACCGCCGCACCGCCGACCGCCGCCAGTACCCCTGAGGACATCGCCACTCCGTCGGGACATCGGCCGCCGCTCGGAGAAGGAAACGCCGCGAAGGAAGTGATGGTAGTAGTAGTGAGAGGTAGAGAGGCGTTGGAGTGGTGGAAGAGAAAGAAGAGGAAGGGAAAGGGGAAGAGAGGGGTCGGAGGAGGCGGAGAGGGGGAGGAGAGAGAGTGAGAGGGTAAGAATGAGGGAAAGAAAGGAAGGCTCGCGGGGTCAATCCGAAACAGGGTAAAACGCGTCGTCCGAGACAGACGCCTATCAGATGACAAGACGGGCCGTATTGACAGAAGCTCTGAAACGCGTCGCTCACCACCGACGCCGTTCAGACGACAAGACCGGCACCGTACACTGACATCGCAGGATCGCAGTCTGAATGGCGTCGTCCATCACGGACGCCGTTCATACGACAAGACAGGGACCGTACTCTCGCGGCCCGAAACCCGCCCACGTGGCACAACAACAATAGACCTAAATGGCGTCCACCCAGCAAGACGCCGTTTGAAAGGCGTCGTGTAGGACAGACGTCATTCATAAGAAATTCTCAAGACCCCTCAGGGTCCAAACCAGGGGATCCGGCCCGAAACCGACCCGAAAACTGAGCCCGAAACCTCAGTCCTTACATTCTCCCCCCCTTAAAAGAATTTCGTCCCCGAAATTGCCTGCTACAAATAACGAGGGCGAAATATAACCACTACCAACTCACATGGGAACTTACCAGAAAAGGTAGGGAACTGTTCCCACATCTCAATCTCGCCCTCCCAGGTCACCTCGCTCCCAGGCGATACTGCCAAATCACTTAATCCAAAGGTACAATCTCGTTCCGGGGAACCTGACACTTATGATCCTCAATACGCACTAGATACTCTGGGAAGGACAAGTCCTCAGCGATTTCCAATTCTGAAATTTCTAACACCTGGGGTGGATCCTGAACATTCGTCAGCAACGAAACATGGAACACATCGTGCACCCCTGCAAGATTGGACGGCAAGGCTAACTGGTATGCCGCTTCCCCAATTCAAGCAAGAATGGGAAAAGGCCCAACACGTCGCGGACCCAGCTTACCTTGCTTCCCAAATCTCATCACACCCTTAGAGGGCGAGACTTGGAGAAACACATGGTCCCCAACTTCAAACTCAATCGGTCTCCTACCGATGATAGCACAACTCTTCTGTCTGCCCGATCTATAATTAAATTCCACTGCACTACTCTGGCAACCTCAGCACACTGCTATACCAACTCTGATCCTGCTAACTGCCTCTTGCCAATCTCAGACTGGATCACAAAGGATCGACACGGCCGTCTGAACAATGCCCTATAAGGTGCCACGCCGATGCTAGAATGGTAACTGTTATAGTACGCAAAACTCCACTGTAAACAAACGTTGCTCCCAAGAACCTCCTCAGTCTAGGCAACATGCCCTGAACAAATCCTCCAGAATCTGAGTGGCCCTCTCCGACTGCCCATCAGCCTCGAGATGATAGGCCGAGCTGACGGCTAACTGCGTGCCCAAGGCCTTCCGAAAAACTCTTCCAAGACCTAGAAGTGAATCTCAAAGCTCGGTCTGACACGATGGAAAAGGGCACATCATGCAAAAAGAGATGATCCGACTCACAAACAACTTAGCCAACTTACCGACTGACCAGTCCTTCTTGATAGCCAGGAAGTGTGTTGACTTGATCAATCGCTCAATAATAATCCAGATCACGTCCCTACCAATAGGGAATACAAACAATCCCAACACAAGTCCAAAGTCACAAGCTCTCGTTTCCATACCGGGATCGGCAAGGACTGCAACCACGCTTCCGCTGCGCCACTCTGATGTTCCACCCTAACCTGCCGACAATTCAAGCACTCAACCACAAAATCAACCATATCCTTCTTCCTACTAGACCACCTCAAACAATGATACGTCTTACTCATTCCGAGAAGCACTATATATCTAGAACAGTGCGCCTTAATGAGGACACACCTGCGCATGTCCTCCACGGTCAAATCATAGAGTCTACCTCTAACCTGACTGAACTCTCATCCCACAATTCCACGTTGGTAACACAGATCACAACAATCACTCTCACCGATCACATCTTTACACGGGACTCCATACAACCGATCAATCAAATCAATACTAAGTTAATTATGTTCCACAATTCCGCCAAAAGTGATAGATCAACATCATTATATAGTAACCTTATAAAGTACACTTCACAATACCGATTCTCCACTATAACTCAAAAATACATAAAGAGTGCCATAAGAGTTCACAACTACTACCTAATAAGACAAGGTAAGAGTGCTCATCTAGCCCAGCATCTCGGATCTCCACTGAAAGAACACACAACACCACATAAGGTACCGGGCTCCTACTGACCACTCGGCTCCTGACTTGTCTTATTCTTCTGTGGATAATTCCTCGCAAGATGTCCCTTCTTGCCACAGCCAAAACAGCTACTAGTGACCAATGGACATATCCGATTGCCATGATACCTACTACAACGGGGACAAAAATCTGCCGTATCCCGTCTCATTCCCTGTTGCCTGCTAGCCACAGTATGCATCTGCTGAGCCGAACCGTCCTCATCTTCATCATGTGACGTCTCTTAGGACCCGAACTCAAAGGAACTTGAATCGCCTGACGAAAGGACCGTTGATTTGCTCTTGCCTTGCTGCTTCCCTCGTGCCGATCGCTCCAACTCTTTCGCCATTTGCTGAAATTGAGTCTCCACCGCTGCCGCGCATCGAACCGCTGACGCCAGATCTCTACAATACTGAGGTGCCACCATTGTCCTCAGATCATACCGGAGTCCATCTACAAATCTCTCTGTTCTATATTTCTCATGCTCAGATAAGTGTGGAACGAATCTTCCAAGAGCCACAAACTTCGTCTGATATTCTAAAACTGACATATCATTCTGTACCAATTCTATAAACTCCCTTTCCTTGGCCTTCTGGACGAACCTCGGAAAGTATTGTCCACTGAACTCTCTCACAAACACCTCCCAAGGGATCTCTCTCAAGGATCTATCTGCAAACATCATTCTCTTGATGGTAACCCACCACTCGTATGCATTGTCCTCCAACAAGTAGGTTGCCAACAAGGTCTTGTCATTCTCAACACATTCAAGAACATTAAATGCCTTCTCCACTTCCTTAATCCAACGAGCTGCCTCGTCTGGGACTGGTCGACCCGTGAAAGAAGGGGTCTCCAACTTCAAGAACCGCTCCAATACCGAGGACTGGTCACCTTGGGAATTGGATCCCTCACCACCGTCTCCCTGCTGGTATGTAGACATAGCTCCAATTATAGTTTCCACGAAACGATCCACATTATGCCCTTCTGCTCCCGAACTAACATCGTATGTTCTCATACCACGAGCCAATGGAACTCTCCTCCTCGGCGCCATCACTACCCCACAAACTCAAAAATCAACACAAACACGTCAAAACCTATCAATCTACACCAGCAGCCATCGCCTGTACAGACTCGTACTTATTGTTGGACTACGATATCTAACCCAATTTACCACATACTCGACCAGACTGAGCTCTGATGCCAATTGTAACAACCCGTCACCCTATGATCGGAGACCCGATCACTAAATAGGTGTCGAATCATTATCCAACGGTCTCACACCCGGATCTTATATACACATCTGGAGGAGTAAGCGTTAAACAAGGTTAAATATAACATTCACACGGACTACAAGGAATTACAGTGCGCAGGAAGGAAATTAATAATGTCCGTACGCAATCCAACAATAATTACATAGCCCAAGAAAGTAAATAAGTACAGGCAGAAACAAAGTACAACAACATCGGGGCATACCCCGGAACTGAGATAACTGCTGGTCCGCACATCAAGGAGAACACCACTCGCCGCCACTCGTCACGAGGTCCACACCTGAAACCGCAGGGAGTGAGCCACACCAGAATTGGGCTCAGTATAGATCATCCGATCCCCTGCCTCCCACTCACACACCCACAAGTGTAACAACAAAGATACAGGTGATTAAGGCAAGAAAAGTTGTAACACACTACTCCTAAATCTCGATACGAACCACATGCATTCGAAATGTAACAAGCATAATTCTAGAATCATTCTATCAATGAGCCTACAATTCGCGTCTCGGCAAAACACGCCAACCACGCCTCCGAAAGTGGGAAACACCGACCACACAACCGAAAGTGGGAAAACACCGACCACACAACCGAAAGTAGGAAAACACCGACCACACAACCGAAAGTGGGAAACACCGACCCGCTGAGACCAAACAGTAACCTCTCGGATAGCGCGCTAGCTATTCCGGCCCAACTGGCTCAGGTGGTTACTCCTTCCCCCAGCACGAGTGACACTCCAAAAGTACCACACCCACACCGGTACTAGCTAACCCCGGGGTCCACCAGGTGACCCTCTCTCACTAGGCGTCATCCCGCCACACCCACACCGGTGCTGTGCTCCACCCACACCAGCACAGGGTGATAAAGCGCTACAACTGTCACTTTAGGTCCACAGTAACACAAAACACAGCACAGTGAGGAGTCCACGGTCGCACGAAATAAAACACGGTGCGATCCGGTCACAAGGAATCCATCATCATCGAGTGTATTTAAAGCATGCATTTAACCAACTATCTAACAGTGTAAACACATTTTAATAGCATGGATTAGTGTGGTTCTGCCTTGAATTGCGTCGCCCAAGGCCGACGCCATTCAAGCATCCTAAACTGGTTCATGAAATCTCGGCCTCAGAATATGGCCTAAAAGGCGTCGCCACAGATAGCAACCTTTTAAAACGCGTCGCTGTCCCTCGTCGCCTGTTAGCGACCGAAGACAGGGACAGGCCACGGCTAAATCACTTAAAACGCGTCGTCTTGGGAAGCCGCCTTTGTGAAAGACATCGCCGTCCTCAAACACCATTCACAACAGAACCCCAAACTCGTAGAAACCACAATCGGGGTGATTTCTGCCTAAATGGCGTCGTGCTGGCCCGTCCCCATTCTAAATGGCGTCGTCTAGACGCGACGTCATTTAGCACCAGAACCCACACTGATAGAACCTCAAACAGGGAGATTTCTGCCTAAATAGTGTCGTGCTGGTCTGTCGCCATTCTAAATGGCGTCGTCCAAGCACGACGTCATTTAGCGCTAGAACCTACACTGATAGAACCTTAAACATGGAGATTTCTGCCTAAATAGCGTCATACTGGTCCGTCGCTATTCTAAATGGCGTCGTCCATGCACGACGTCATTTAGTGCCAGAAACCTGGTTTCGTAGCTCAACCCGGGGGTTCCCCTTTTCACCCCAAACACCCCAAAACACACCAAAACAGAAGAGGAAGAGGAGAAACCAAACTTCCATGTAGAAACCCACAAGTCCACATTCATAACCACGGCCATACCACTAAGAAAACCCTCTTAACATGCTCATTCTACCCCAAACACATCATGCCTCACAATGAAAATCACGGGTAAAACAACTACAATCCATGCAAGGTTCGTCCCCCTACCGGTTACTTGAACTCCTCCTGGTTCTGTGCCGCCGAACCGCCGCACCGCCGCACCGCCGCACCGCCGACCGCCGCCAGTACCCCTGAGGACATCGCCACTCCGTCGGGACATCGGCCGCCGCTCGGAGAAGGAAACGCCGCGAAGGAAGTGATGGTAGTAGTAGTGAGAGGTAGAGAGGCGTTGGAGTGGTGGAAGAGAAAGAAGAGGAAGGGAAAGGGGAAGAGAGGGGTCGGAGGAGGCGGAGAGGGGGAGGAGAGAGAGTGAGAGGGTAAGAATGAGGGAAAGAAAAGAAGGTTCGCGGGGTCAATCAGAAACAGGGTAAAACGCGTCGTCCGAAACAGACGCCTATCAGATGACAAGACGGGCCGTACTGACAGAAGCTCTGAAACGCGTCGCTCGCCACCGACGCCGTTCAGACGACAAGACCGGCACTGTACACTGACATCGCAGGATCGCAGTCTGAATGGCGTCGTCCATCACGGACGCCGTTCATACGACAAGACAGGGGCCGTACTCTCGCGGTCCGAAACTCGCCCACGTGGCGCCCACGTGGCACAACAGCAACATACCTAAATGGCGTCCACCCAGCAAGACGCCGTTTGAAAGGCGTCGTACAGAACAGACGTCATTTAGAAGAAATTCTCAAGACCCTTCATGGTCCAAACCAGGGGATCCGGCCCGAAATCAACCCGAAAATTGAGCCCGAAACCTCAATCCTTACAGCTACAACCACTATCTAACATCCAAACATCATTCATGCTTTCTTTAACATGAAAACAAGTAAGAAAGAGATTAGCACTTTCTTCATTTTCCTCTTTTTCAACAACATTTGCTTGCTCCTTTTGCTTCTCCCAACAATTGCGTTCGATATGCCCATACTTCAAACAAAAACGGCATTGAGTGTTATAGTGATAGTTACCTCTACCATTGCCCCTACCATTGTAGGAATTTTTTTTGCCTTCAGAATTTTCTTTTTCCTCATGAGATCTTCCTCTACCTCTGCCTCTTCCTTTGGAGCCTCCTCTTCCACGATAACCTCCTCTTCCTCAAAAGCCTCCTCTACCCCGAGAAGAAGTTGTTGATTTGTTTGCTTCTTAACTTTCCTTTGAGACTTCCAGCTTTGAGGCAAGTGCTTGTTCTATTCCACTTTCTGTAGATCTATTTATCCTTTGCTCATGTGCTAATAAGGAACCCATTAGTTCGTTGAGAGAATATTTTGACAAATCTTTGGACTCCTCAATGGCAGCAACAACATGGTCAAATTTCATTGGCAAACTCCTCAAGACTTTTTCTACAATTTTTTGGTCAGGAAGATCTTCACCAAGGGATCTAATGTGATTAACTACTCTTGTAGTTCTACTGAAGAAATCTTGGACAGATTTTGAATTTTCCATACATAAAGTCTCAAAATCTCGTCTAAGAGTCTGGAGTTTCACAGAGATTACCTTATCTGACCCTTGGTATTCACGTCTCAAGATGTCCCATGCTTCTTGAGATGTGATTGCAGCAGAAATTCTTGGAAATGGCATCAGTGACAGCTTGCTGGAGAATCAACAATGCCTTAGCATCCTTCTTCCTATCGTCTTTCAATTCATTCTTTTGAGTTGTAGTCAAACATCGAATTTCCACTTCTGGTGGTTCTGCATAACCATTACGTACCAGCTCCCAAAAATCATGTGAAATGAACAGGGTTCTCATCTTATTACTCCAGAAGTCATAACAATCACCATTAAATATAGGAATAAGAGTTTGGTTTGAAGGAGAAAGATTAAGAGTGGCCATGAAAATAAAGGGAAACTGCTCACTGACTTTTTGTCGAACAGGTGATGGACTGACCTTGTTCAACCTAAAAAACTGCAGAAGAACTCACCAAGTCTGCAGGGGAACTTGTGCATTCAATGGCCAACTCAGCTCCGGATCAGTTAGCTCTGATACCACTTGTTGGACTCGTCACTGCAAGGTTGCCTCTACAGAGTGCACCTGCACAACACTGCTGCAACATACAGAACAGAAAACACAAACGATGATAGAACAGAGCAAGTAGCAAATTGGTATCCAGAGCACAGACCCATAAAATGTGTTAACTATATTCATCTGTTTAGGCCTTTCAATAGGCAAAGTAACAAGTGGTAAATTGCCCAAAAACGTGCCTGAAACCATGATCAACATAACCTATGAAAAAACATAATTGAAACAGAGGAACATGTGGAAATATTCATAATACGTGAGACACTAGTGGAAACGTGGATAAAGACGTGAGTCTCCCCACTAACAGACTGGGAAAAACATCTCCTAAAGACCAGGTAAAAGACTCTCTGTGATTCTTGCATCACTAACCAACATTCCCCCTTGATGCAAAATCATTTACACTAAGAAGATGACGGAAATGAGTTGGATGGCTCAATCACTTCAACATGGTATCAGAGCCTATGGTTACGAACCGGGACACGCATCCCGTATTTGTAGTCTACGTGATAGAGTCTAAAATCGGCTTGCACGTGACGAGGTGTGTTAGAATAGTCTTGTATTGGAAAAATGACAAAATCTAAAAGTGTTTAATAGATGGTGCCTACTCTACTCAGAGCCTTAAGGTTTTGAGTTGGATGGTCCAATAACTTCAACACCCCACCCCTTTGATGGAGGATGGCAGCGGGGGAAGCAAGCGCCATAGGCGCCGTGGCCGGGGGCAGGAGTGGGGCGTTGGTCAAGCTGCCTGATGAGGTTGGTGACAAAATTAATGACGACCTCAAAGGAGATCCCGATCCGGATCCGTAAAGAGCATCGGATCCGAATACAGGACATCCATATGGAGAAAGGGGTACTCGGATCCGATTATGGATCTGAAGAATATGAATCCGGAGCTTTCTAGGACCCGGGTCGGATTCGGATTATACCACTTTTCATCCCTAAATTGATCGTAAGCCATACTAGTATCCAACGTCAAACCAAAATACCTGATTTTCCTTGCTTGTTCTTCAAAGAGTGGATAAACTCTTGCACAGTTACAATGTTTTAACCACCCTGCAGGGACAAATGCCTCGACTTGGAGCGATGAGGCAATTAAGCATTGGTTTAAGTTGAGAAGCGAGTAGATAACTTACACCACCCACCCACCATACCTCCCCGCTTACAAGGCCAACGCTTTCGTCGGCTAGGTGTCGATCGAAGTTACATCTGTTCATGCAACAACAGGTAAAGGATGTATTGACACGCCACACTGGACCAACAAAGGTTTGACTTAAACACCATTTGTTATGGACCTTTGTCTTACCTCAAAACCTAGGCACTAAGGTAAAAAATCTTTTTTTCTTATTAGGTAGTCCAACTCTTTTTGGAATCCAAGGTGAAACTAAAGCTATTAGCAACTCTAGCTGGTTTGAGGACTCACACTTCCCTTGGGTGCTTACACCACCCACCCGCCCATAACATTTTCTTACCTGCAGACAATAGGAGCTGATCATCCATGCACATGGGGCCAGCAGAGAGAAAAAGATCCTGAAAATATTGAATGAAGGGGGGTTGTGAATGATGTTTATATCAACAGACCAGCAGCCATTGCTCAATTTTATCCAAGATAATCTATTCCATCTCCCGCAGTCCAGCACTTTGATGCACTGGAAAAAATTCGTACACCTACCTCCAAATTTTAAGCAGTGAGATTTGAAATGAAGCCGCCACTGTTCCGTCTCATATTTGAGAATATCTTCAAGTTCACTCTCCAACATCTGCTCTTGTCGATGGTTTGAAAGAATAGATGACAAAATTGTGGATAAAGTGCCTTATTGTCAAGGTCCACTCCAGTGTTAAAGAATGGATGACAAAATTCACTAGTAAAAGTCGGAGTATTCGCGACGGTTGAAAGTCGTCAAGAATACTCAAAAAATCATCGCTAACAGTATTAGGGACGGCTAAACCTCTGTTGCTAATGCGATCGCTAATAGTCCTGCCTCAAATGCTTGCAACCAATTTTTCAAAAGTCATCGCTAATGTTAAAGAGGCTCGAACTCGAACTCAAAACTTAGGCATTGAGTTGAGGGAATCCTCAACATATATAGAGGGAAGGTGCCCATAGAGAATCCGATATAGGACTAAACTTCTACACCCCTCCTAGCGCCGAATCCGAATGGTTACGGCATAATTGACGTTATGAACAGATCGGGTGATACATAACAGCCCATCAGGAAAGACCCGTTCTGATACCATGTTAAAGAGGCCCGAACTCGAACTCAAAACCTAGGCATTGAGTTGAGGGAATCCTCAACATATATAGAGAGAATGTGCTCATAGAGAATCCGATATAGGACTAAACTTCAACAGCTAATAATCTCAATTATTAGCGACAACTAGGATTACGTCGTCACTAATACATAAGTACTCACGAAGGTTAAAACTGTAGCCGTCACTAATAAATGAGTATTCGTGACAACTAAGATTGCAGCCGTCGCGAATAAGTGAGTATTTGCGATGGCTAAAATCGTAGTTGTCACTAATAACTTGACTATTAACGACGGTTCTCAAATAAAACCATCGCTAATACTCATTTGTGGAATCTCGTTCTTAATTTTTTAAGCCTTTGCTAATTTCCGTTGTGAATAACTCGATTTCTACTAGCGATATTTGTGGAATCCCCAAGGCATGTGGACTCTTTTAGACTATCCTAAAACCACTTTCCTTGTACAATTCTCAAACGTGGGGGATATTGAAAAAGTTTAAAGAGGAATCCCATGGTTTTTTAATGGAGATCCAGTCACAGTGAAAAAAAGAAGCCGAGCTTAATAATAATTTTATTATTTTTCAGATTTTTTTGGATCATCTAATCGGAGATCGACTTGTACGGACATGTAGAACACTTCAGACCCACCTAAATTTTTTTTTTCAAAAAGTACATTTTTTTATTTACCCACTGCACTAAGGGTCAGTGTAATTGGGACCCTCATTGCAACAAGTATTATTCATATGGAACTTGGGTGGGTTGGACTAAGCCATGTGGTAATTTGGACTGACCCAAGTTTAAAATAGCCCAATCCAATTACAACTTAATCCAAATTCAATCCAAATTACTAAGTGCAATCCAACCCAAATTCAAAATAATGAATTTTGTATAGGCTGGATTGGATTGGCTGGCCCATTTATTTGTATAATTTGTTAGGACTTAAGATTGTCTTACTTTTTCATATGAATTATGCAAAAGTCAATAGGCTAACTTGGGCTAGTCCAAATTCAGTCTAACTTAACCTAAATTGGACTGATACTAACTAAAATCTAATTTAATTTATTTTAAATAATTTAAGTTAGCAATTTAATATAACTTAAGTTGAACTAAGTTAGATTATAGGCTAACCTACCCAATTGACACCCCTACTACAGTCAAATAAAAGGCACAAGCTTTAATGATGGCACAGTGCCCCCAAAATATTCTCCAACCATTCTACCAAGAGTTCACAACGAATTGGAGGAGGAGAGGTCCCCAGTAGAGATAAGGAGGCAGTCGACTTTTGACCTCAAGCCATATCTCAGACATCTGACTTGACCCAATAATCTATGGTTCCCCTCATTCCACCATATCAAAAACCTGTTTCTCCACTTCGAGCAGAAAGTCTCTATATGCGCATTACCTTATCCGGAAAAGTAGAGAACTGTTGGGATACATCCATCCCCAAGAAACCATATATATATATATATATATATATATATATATATATATATATATGTATGTGTATAGATTTATGTATATACATATATATATGTATACAAGGGAGTGCTTGGGTGTGGACGTCGCCTCCAGAACATGCACATGCACATGCAGAATTCCTTGATTTACAAAGAATTGACTGCAGGATCCAGTTTGTCCGGGGAAGCTGCCAACTAAAAGAAACGTTGCAAATAAAGTACGAAGTTATCATTCACCCATCAGCCATTTGGTGTGCCATAGAATGACAAAATATTTTAAAAGAGGTGTATTGAGTTTAGCTATTTATAGATTTTACCAAGTTGACATGTCAATCGATGTTTTAATAGAAAAAACTTCGTGTTAAGCTATGTTCAACTTAAGACAACTTTTTTACAAAACTTCTTTGACTGCTTAATCCATGTAACGTGACATGCCTACTCAGTGAAAAAATGATCGAAGAGTTCAATCCAACCATGTCGTTGAGATTTCCATTTCCTTGTGAACCCCGTTATCATTAATTTGTACCAAATAAAAGATATCTTGTTAAATAGGTGACACTATAGCTAGATCTGTTCTTGTGCACCACAAATGGGATAATCGCGGGTTAAGCCGCAATCAAACAGAGCCCAAGAGTACAGTATCATAACAATGTTCCCCATGATTGCATCGAAAAGGCTGACAAAGATAGGTGTGAGTTCCCTTAGTGGGTTGACTGAGGGAAGCCCTGCAGTCGGCCATTAGGGTGTGCCACGCACCCCAATGCACTCAGGTGGTCGCAGGTGCCGTCCGAACTTCCCTCAATCGGCCCACCGAGGGAACCCGTACCTGACGGAGACCCCATCACATAAAACAACGAGAAGAAAAAGTTAAAGGTATGGCTGGATGATGTGCCCATTTCAAATTTTCAGATTTCTCTTTATTTTTAGACTTTTTGCAAATTTTCCAAAGAATCACGCATTTGCAAAAAAATTCTTATACTTTGTATGCTAAATTTTTCTTGTATTCTAAAATAAACCTTAGGCGGACTTAATGAAAGAGAATTATCTACGTATACAATACTTACCTAAGAGATTTTTGTATATATGCAATTTACAAGAGATTTTTTTTGACAAATATAAGATTATTTAAGAGATTATTTGCAAAAAATCCTTTCTTTTCCTTTTCTTTTATAACTTTTGTGACATCCACACGGCTGAACTTGAATAAGCAGAGATTGATCTAGCTACTCCTTGTAAACTAGGTAAACATGAGCGGAAGTGATTCCCATGGTTCTTGAGGTGAGGAAGGCTCCTGCCTCTTCTGTTTCCATCCACCCCACAACACTATAATAGGCAGGTGACAGTGTGATCCCTAGGCCATCTTTGGCACAGCTTCCATTTGAAAGCATTTGTGTACTTCTATTTAGTTAGTGAAAGCTATTAGATCTTGGAAGCATTTATATAATATTTCATTTATGTTTTGGATTCCAACCAAAAGTTGCAATGGTGAAGGTTCAAATATTGGAGAAAAAGTGAGGTTGTTATATGTGAAAGAGCAGACTTTTGTAACAAAATAAAAGTAGTTATAGCCTTTCTGCCTCGACTCATTCTATATGAGAAGTGAAAGACAAAAGTGACCATCAAAAAGTAAGTTTTCCCAAGTACGCCCCTAGCTCTCCAAGAAAAACCTTGGAAGCCACAATATGGTGGCACGGGTAGAGGTGCGAAACGGAAGGATCCAAATTGGTCCCACTCGGATCTGATTGAGACCTAGATTTACAAATTCCCATGTCCATACGAAATTTCATATTCGTAGGAATTAGACCAAAATCAACCACACAAAACCAAATATGACCCTAAATCAAAGGAGAAAGAGGTATCTTATACACACCAAGCCTAATTGAATAGATAATACAAATCATAAATCCTCTAAATTCAAACCATGTTGATAAATTAGACCAAAATTAACACACTCAAACCTGGTGTATTCAATGACTATTCCACATTGAGCATACCTAACCCAAAAATATGGCCCAAAGAACAACTTCACATGAGTTGGAGGGGAGGAGAAAGAATTGATAAATCCCACATTTTAAGTGTCACATATTTCATTAAAAATAGCAGACCTCAAGAAAATTGCATCTAGAAGGTCTAAACAACCATTTTTTTCAAGCTCGTCAACCAAAACTCAAAAAGCCATCTTTCTTCGATATCCAAACCACCATCATATCAAAATAAAAAAAGCTTCTTTGCACACTAATCAAAACCCACCATCATATCAAATTCAAGAAACTACCTTCCTTCAATGCCCAAAAAAAAAAAAACAATCGAAGAACACCAATATTCATGAGCATTTAGGTCTAACTTTGCACAAACACAATGGAGGTGAATTTAGGGCTAACCTTGAACAAAGCCAAAAATGAAGAAGTCCCCCCAGTCCATGCAATCCCCAAGAGAACCATAAGTGCATTAGTGAGGAGAAGCAGAGCACACACTCTTATAGGGACCTACAATGAGATAAAGAAGAGGGGAAATGAAAAAGGGAGCCCAGGTCCTTCAAATAGTTGAGGGGGACGGATGCAACATGGGAAAACTTATTCCCATGGATGAAGGACACTTGTGAATATGGATCCTGGTGACTAAAGAGGGGAAGCAATCACCACTAGTGCATCATGTCAACCAGAGCGAAGAGGGGAAGTAGTGGCTATCATCATCAACATAGTGCATAAAGTCTCAAGGAAGCATCACCAACACTGCAATAGGGGAATCCACGTAGGCAGAGGATAGACAGAACATGGCGAATGATGGATCGACAACACTACGCCTAAAGCAACAATCACGAGCACCAAAGTATAGATTGACACCTTAGCTAGTAAAGGCTAAGCAGGAGGCGCAATGGAGAAGAAAGCTAGGGCATCCTCACTACAACTAGAAGGTGAGGAGGAAAATGATGGGTAGGGGCATCACATGGGAGCTGCAGTTCATATGTCTTAGGGGTATCAGAGTCCCGGGTCAACTCTATTTGAAGCGGGGAGGTGGTACAACGAGCTCGGGGTTAACTCTTGGTTAACCAAGCTCAACCCCATTTCTAACCTGAGTTAACAGTTCCACCCTATCAAACTATTTTCTAGGTTAGAATTATGTTACAAAAGTGGGTAACCCCCTCTCAAACCGGTGCTAGAAACATGCATATGCAATACATCTACTCGAGAAAACTTACTATCACGTCTTATTACGTTTATACAATATAAATTAGAAGCACATTGCCTTGTTGACAATCGTAGAAAATAATTGTTCTTATATAGTATGGGCTTTTTATTGTACAATTGATTTGAGCATAATGATGAAAACTTGTCATTTTTATTGTAGATCTCCTAGTATTCTGAATTAGCATTTAATTAACTTTAGAATATTTACATGGCACTAAAATGTGAAGCTAAAAAGGAGTAGGTGGGCTCATAGTATTAGATCACTGAAGGTAAGAATTCAAAATGAAATGATCATAAGGGATATCAAGGGGAGTATTAACTACTAGTTTTTTTTAATCTTCTTTAATCCTATAGGTTGCCGCTATATATATTGAAAGACCAGTACTAGCTGAGTTACTTTAGAGATAAAGGTAGCAATATCATCCATGCAATCTACTATCTATGGATCCTTTTAGAGTGCATAAGCCTAAATTCTTTTATCTCATTTTCCATCTTAATTTGAAATTTGCAATGTGAGATCATCCATACCCTTGTAGAGAAATTCTAAAGCTTAATGATAGTGAATCACTTACATTACTTTTGTCCTGCAAATTACCAATTCAAAGCCTAAACATGATCCAAACCATCCCCTATTAAACTTAGGCCATTGTGGCTCAAAAGCAACCAAAAGTAAATTACTATTTGAAAGTTGAAGGTAAAGGTAAAGGTAAAGAATTATCATGCATATCTTTGTATCCTATCGATAGCAAGCTATATATGTAAAATCATGCTTAGTGCATAGTCAATCGATTAGATAAACTAGGAGCTCATAGAACATACAAGTGAACATCTCATTATTACAATGGCCAATCAATAAATATTTAGTTCGTCTATTTTTTCTTGTCACTTGTAGATTGTTTACTCAATGATTGATGCTTGTAGTTTTTCCTACCACATTACTAATTTAAATTTGATTTTGGGCAATACAAGGGGTGCTCTGATAGAAATGTACGTACTGCAAGCCAATCACATGAGATGTGATGGTATTATTTCATGTAATTATCTCATTCTTATTAATAAGAAAATAGTAATTCTTTATTACGTCTTATCATTTCATATGCTTTTAGTGTTTGATGTGATGAAAACTTGCAGCACATGCGATGATGATTGAACCGTAATGAGATTATGATAATGAGATCAGTCATCTAGACGTATGTGTTCAAATTGTTCCTGGTCATAAGATCTTCAAGATTGGACATTGAAGATTTGAATAAATCAATACATATGATACTTATATAATGAGGGTGAGTGATCTCATAGTCACTAGTATGTTGACATTAAAGTATATGTACAGATGCTCATTAGTGGAATGAGTTCACTGAACTGATCCAACCTAGAATTCCCAAATGGTCATCATACTGGCGGTCAACCGGAGTATTTTACAGTCATAATAGCATAGTTGGATCCTAGACCCGAGTCACCAAGGATGTCTTGCTTAAGTGACACTAAGTATTTGCTTATTGGCTTAAAGATCTCAAGTCTGTGATTTTATATACTCAGTTATTCAGATTCAGTGGGATTCTTGTGAAGACAATTAAGTTGACAACATGGAATCATTCACTCTCAGTATGTCATCGGAGAGAGAATGTCCTATAAAACAGTATTCAGAAATCCCTAGCCAGGGTTCGATAATTAAATAAAAAAAGAATTTTCTATTTAATTTAATATTGAGTACAAGGTTCTATTAGATTAAGACATATCAAGGTTTGACAGTTACATTTGTCTGACTGGGACATTGCATGGATGAGGATCTATAGATATGTGGTATATGTAGACGAAAGGCTATGATTAGTTGGTTGTATATCTATGATATTTTTTAGGATTATGAAGTGTAACTTGGTGCCGTTCATGATCGGAAAGCTTAAAGAATTCATCATGCCATGATGGATTATCGATTATGTGATAATTGTATTAAAATTAATTATAAGATAATGAATAATAATTAATTAAGTCAAATAAATTGTTATTGACTTAATGCACTGAAAATCAGATAGATAGTTGGGCCTAAAGGGTTACACACAAAAAAGTTCTAGGGGATCTTGAGAGGATTTAAGTTTATGTAAACTTTTGAATTTTTGTGAAAAATACCAGGAGTTTATAAATATTTTCTATGGAGGAACCCTAACTAGGCTTTATGGTTTTTCTTTATAATCAGCCGTCATCCTCTCTTCCCTCTCTCTTTAGAGCCGTCTACTCTCTCCCCTCGCTATTCATGGTGGAGTGGAGATCTGAACAGAGTTTACAGAGCACGGAGGAGATCCAAACTGTCGAGAGGACTCGTGTGGATATGTCTAGAGACTGGATATTTGAACGGCTCGCGACTCCAAGATCGATCACTCGTTCGTCTCCGATTCGACGAGAAATTTTCATCCTCGCGATGGTGAAGATCTGATCTTCATTTTTTTTGTTTATTATTTTTGTTGTGATCTAAATATCCGATAATTGATACACGTAGATCGATGAAAATTTTCATTATTTTTAAATTCTACTATACTGTCATTCTTCCCGTTATGTCTTACTGTGGTATGAGAGCAAGGTTCTCGGCTCTGTTTAGATCGTTTTAATGTATTTTGTGTTATTTTTCGTCATCCAATATGTGATTTTCGAAGCCACTTTGTCGAGGGCGTGCATGTGATGCCGCCATCGATCTGCTCGCCACAAAGCGTTTGTAAGTAGTTAGACATATTGTTGAAGTCATGGGCTATGAGTTGGGCATTAAAACGATGCTTAAGGGTCATTTTGAACCCCCCAATATGCAATTTTATCATCTGCGTGCACAGATCTATGGGTATGTAAATCTAATTTTTGCAACGCTGTAATCCATCCGAAATGTCTTGGAAATGTTTTAGGATTATAGAGCACCAAAATTGAATGATTTGATATATTTTTGTGATTCGGCAGTGGTGCTGGTGGCCGGCGGCATGCTTGGCCGCTGCTGTTGTTGCTGCTGCATGAGAAGGGGGGGGGGGGTAACGGATAGGAATGCTGAGGGGAGCGGGTCCCCGTTGTGGGTCTTATGGACCCGCACCCAAGATCGGACCCGAACAAGATCCGATAGGGGTTATTGAACCCTTTACCCCATTTTAAAGCCTATTTAACTCATTTAAAAGTTTTTTAAAATCTTTTTTGAAGTATTAAATTATTTTGAATTAATTTAATCACTTTGAGAGACGTTTTAAACTTCGTTTTACAGGGATAACAAGTTTTTAAATTTGGTTCACTTAGGTTTAAGTTAATTGTTAACTTAAATTTTTTAATGATTGTAATTAGAATATGATTCTAATTAATCATTTGATTTTCTTTGGTCAGAACTCAACGTGCGATGATGAGAAATACTTTATTATCTAAATAATTTAGACTTTGTTTATTTAAGTTTTAACTAAAATTATTTAGTTAAAAAAATAATTTTTAGTTATATTGTGAATATAATTAATATTTTTAAAATAATAGTTTTTTCAACACTAACTATGCGATAGTTTACACTCAACGCATGTGATGTGTTTATGTGTGTGGATAGATGATCATAGAACTAAATTATTCATGTGATGATGAATGAATGAATGCATTAAATGGTTAATGGTGTGATTTATTTAATTGGACCTGCATGCCTCCCTCTCTCTATAAAATCGAGGTTGTAATTTATATCTTCCACTAGAAATGTACTCTCATTGATCAAGATTAGGGTTTCTTATTATTTCATGTACATCTATGGGCCTGCGAGTCTATTATATTAATTTACATGTAAGTTTAAGAGATGGATTGGACATGGAGCGAGGACGACGTCAGGCGGTACCATTGAACGAAGATTCACATCATGAAGAGTATGAGATGCGAAGGCCAACTACGTTCACTCTTTGTGCTATGTTGTGGTTCACCGACTGGCTTTGGTCTTACCATACATATTTAAAAGTCCACGATTATCCATATGGTTTTAACATGTATTTGATATGTGTTAGATGTGCTACTAGTTAGATATCTCTTATACGAGTATATATATGATAGTCAAATACTTATATCAATATAGCACTTTTATTGATGAGACCAAAATTATAAAATCTCTCATCGGTCAAATATTAGTTTGATGAATGTGAAGCATTAAGAATGACCCACGTAGCCTTCCGTTTTTATAGTCTAGATGAGTTGGCCTTAGATTAAGTGAGTTTGTTGTGCTGCCACAAGGCCCACTCATCAAGGGGTCAGTGACCTAGACCAAGGCTTATGCCGAATTTTGGAATGATTGACTGGCATAACTTTGTTGTGCTATTATAAGAGTTGTGTCAGAAACTCATTCAGTAAGAAATGGATTCAACCTAACCAAACTTTGTAATTTGCTATGCTGCCACAAAGTTACAAGTGTTCTGGAGACTGAATATGACAAGAAGTTGCAATTGGCAAGGGTTGCCTACCCATTAAGTATGGGATGGTTTGTTGTGCTACCATATGGCCATCATCATAAAGTTAATGAGATTCTAATCTCCACTAAGATACCATCGGTATATCATGTCTTTGTATACAAAGGGTTATGTAAATTCATCGAAAATTAGTAGAAGTTTTAAAATTAGGATTAAAGACCATATCTTAATATGTTTAAAGAATATCTACATATTATCTAATTATACATTTTCTTCTTATAGATCAACATGTCGAACAATTTGTTGAAAGGCATACTTAATGCCAACAGGCTTACTGGTCCTAATTATAGTGACTGGCTCAAAAATTTGAGAATTATTCTCACTGCTGAGAAGATAGCCTATGTTCTTGTAAAGTCTTTGCCTCTATTACCTGATGATAATGTTGAGGAAGGAGAAATCCTGCTTTATGAGAAACACAAGGAAGATGCCACCCTTGCCTAATATAATATGTTGGCTTCTATGACTAATGAGTTACAGAGGCAACATGAGAAGATGAATACTAAAGGCATTCTAACTCATCTTGTGGAGCTTTTTGGAGCTCAGAGCAAAACAAAGCGATATGGGATATCGAAAAATTTGTTCGGGACAAGAATGTCTAAGGGAACATCTATGCAGACACATGTTCTCAAGATGATTGAGCGGAATGAAAGATTGGCATAATTGGATTTTCCTATGAAACTAGAGCATATTATTGATTTGACTGTGCAATTTCTTCCTAACTCACTCTCCCAGTTCAGTATGAACTTTAACATGAATAAGATAGAATGTTCTCTAGCAAAGCTTCTGAACATGTTAAAGACTGATGAGAGTACTATGAACAATGGGAAGCCTCCAATGATGCTTGTTGGTAAGATTAATAAGAAGAGGAAGACTCAACATGCCTTTAAGAAAGACAAGGCAAAGAAGCAATCACAGCATACAAAGGTTAATAAGAAGGAAGAGGCTAAGAAGGACAAGGACCAATGCTTCTACTGTCACAAGGAAGGATATTGAAAGAGGAATTGCAAGCTATATCTTATAGAGAAAGTAAAACAGAAGCTTGGAGAAGCTTCAAGTATGTTTATCATTGACCTTAACTTGTCATATAGATTCATATGATAGGTATTAAATACTGGAGGTGCATCTCATATCTACAATGATTTGTAAGTACTAACAAATAGTAGGCGACTAAATAAATGAGAGCTTGACTTACGATTGAGAAATAGAACAAAGGATGTTGCACTCGCCGTCAGAAGTGTGAACCTTAAGATTTTTTCAGGAGTTATCTTAGGACTTGAAGAATGCTACTATGTTCCTTCTATTATTAAGAACATTATTTACATTTCATACTTAGATAAATGTGGATTTATTATAAACTTTGAAAATAAAAGTTGTTCTTTATTCTTAAATGGTGAATTGTTTGCCAGTGGGAGCTTAGTAAATAGTTTATTAATGTTAGATATAGATACTCATGTGATGTGTGCAGACAAACCTCTTAAGAGAAAGTGAACTAGTGTGAATCAAACTTACTCTAGCACTGTAGGCTGTCATATTAGTAAGGAAAGGCTAAACAAGTTGCATAAAAATAGATACGTTGATCCATTTGATTATGAGTCATATGCAACCTGAGTCTTGCCTTATGAGAAAGATGACCAACTCTCCATTTACTGGATATGGAGAGAGAGCCAAAAAGTTGTTAAAACTCATACATTCTGATGTATGTGGACCCATGTCCACTCAGATCAGAGAAAGTTACTCATACTTCATCACGTTTACTCATGATTTCTCTAGGTATGGATTTGTGTACTTAATGAAGTACAAATCTGAGGTCTTTGAGAAATTCAAAGAGTTTAAGAATGAAGTAGGGAAATAGACTAGAAAGAGTATTAAAACTCTTTAATCAAATCGAGGAGGAGAATATTTGAGTATAGAATTCACATAATACTTGAAGAATAATGAGATATTATCCCAGTAGACACCTCCTTACACACTTCAGCTAAATGGTGTAGCTAAGAGAAAGAAGCATACCTTGTTGGACATTATAAGATCCATGATGTGCTTTGCTAAATTATCCCTGTCATTATGGGGCTATGTCCTAGGCATAGCTGCTCACCTATTGAATAAGGTTCTATCTAAATCAGTGTCTTCCATTCTATATGAGATATAAAAAAGAAAGAAACCAGATCTTAAACATGTTAAGTTTTGGGAATGTCATGCACATGTCAAAAGACACAGTCCAAATAATTAGAGTCGAAAACTAAAAAGTGCAGCTTTATGGGATATCCTAAGGAAATTTATAGATATTTTTTCTACTAACCTAACAATCAAAGAGTATTTGTCGCTAAACGCACTGTATTTCTAAAGGAAGAATATATCCTTAAAGAAAATTGTAGGAGTAAGGTAGAACTAGAAGAATTTTCAGAACCACAAACATGCAATGTGTTGCCTTAGGAACCTATCCAAACCGACACATAGCCTGTTCGTAGATATGGTCGTATACTTATTCAACCAGATAAATATGTTGGACATATTTCTGATGGAAAGAATAAAGTACAATATAATGAGGATGATGATCCTAAGACCTTCGATGAGGAAACAAATAGTATTGACTCCAGGAGATGGCAAGAGGCCATGAAATCTGAGATAGATTTCATGTACTCCAACTAAGTTCGGAACTTATAGATTCACTTGAGGATATTGTACCCATTGGTTGCAAGTGGGTCTATAAAAGAAAAATTGGAGTAAATGGAAAGGTTGAAACTTACAAGGCCAGACTAATAACGAAGGGATATCGTCAAAGATAAGGCATTGACTATCATGAGACCTTCTCACCAGTAGCTATGATTAAATCCATCAGGATTTTGCTTCCTATCGCTGCAAACTATGATTATGATATCTGGTAGATAGATGTGAAAATAACTTTCCTCAATAAAAATCTGGAAGAAGAGGTGCATATGATACAACATGAAGGGTTCACATCCAAAGAGCATCAAGATAAAATCTGTAGACTTTTGAGGTCTATTTATGGATTGAAGTAAATTTTCCGTTGTTGGAACAAAAGATTTGATGAAATAATCAAATCTTATCACTTCATTAAGAACAAAGATGAATCATGTGTATACAAGAAAGTGAGTGCTAGTGCAGTCACTTTTCTAGTACTGTATGCAGATGACATAATATTCATTGGGAATGATATAGGTATGTTATCGTCAGTCAAAGCCTGACTGTCTAAGAACTTCTCCATAAACGACTTGGGTGAAATATCCTATGTATTGGGGATTAATAATCTATAGAGATAGATCAAAGAGGATACTAGACTTGTCCCAGTCTATATACATAGCACCATTGTCAAAAGATTTGATATAGAGAACTGTAAAAGAGGTCTCATACTAATGAGACACAGAGTTTATCTCTCTAAGGAGATGTCCCTTAAAACTCTAAAAGAGAGAGAGCATATGAGTAGGATTCCCTATGCCTCTGCCATAAGGTCTATTATATATGTCATACTATGTACAAGGCCTAATCTAGCATATGCTCTAAGTGTTATGAGCAGGTATCAGGCAGATCCAGGTGAACAACAGTGGATGGTCCTAAAATGTATCCTTAAGTACTTAAGAAGGATTAATGATATGTTTCTGGTATATGGTGAAGAGGAGTTGAAACTTCGAGATTACACTTACTCAAGTTTCCAATGTGATAAAGATGACAACAATTCAACCTCAGGGTTCATCTTTATCCTGAATGGCGGGACAATAAGTTGAAAAAGTTCCAAATAAGAAACTACTACTTATTTGACAATCGAGGCTGAACATATTATTGTTGCTGAGGCATCTAAAGAAGTACTCTAGATGAAGAAGTTCATTATCGAGCTGAGAGCTATCTCGAGCATCTCTGATCATATCCCTATGTTTTGTGACAATAATGGGGCTATCGTGCAAACAAAGGAGCCGAAGTCTCATCAGAAATCTAAGTATATTCTACGGCATTACCATTTGATTATAGAGATTAAAGCTAGAGGAGATGTAGATAGAGTATCATGTAGTGATAACATTGCGGATCTACTAACTAAGCCATTATCTCAAAATATTTTTGAGCGTCACTTTGAGTTGATGGGTATCATGAATGTAGGTGATTGACTTAGTGAAAGTTGAAGATTGATAGAAATGTATGCCTTGCAAGTCAATCACATGAGATGTGATGATATCATTTCATGTAATTATCTCATTCTTATTAATAATAAAATGTAATTCTTCATTATGTCTTATCATTTCATGTGCGTTTAGCATTTGATGTGATAAAGTCCTGCAACACATGCGATGATGACTGAATCGTAATGAGATTATGATAATGAGATCAGTCATCTAGATACATGTATTCGAATTATTCCTGGTCATAAGATCTCCAAGATGGGACATTGAAGATCCAGATAAACCAATATACATGATATTTATTTATATGATAAGGGTGACTGAACTCACAGTCACTAGTGTATTGACACTAAGGTATATGTGCAGGTACTCTTTAGTGAAATGAGTACACTAGACTAATCCCACCTAGAATTCCCGAATAGCCATCATACTGGCTATCAATCGGAGTATTCTACAGTTACAGTAGTATAGTTGGATCCAAGACCTGAGTCATCAAGGATGCCTTACTTGAGTGACACTAAGTATTTGATTACAAACTTAAGGATCTCAAGTCACTGATTTTGTATAGTCAGTTATTCAGACTAAGTAGGATTCTCGCGAAGGTAATTGAGTTGACAATATGGAACCATTCACTCTAGATATATCAATGGGGAGAGAAGGTCCTTTGGAATAGTACTTAGAAATCCCTGACCAGGATTTGATAATTAAATGAAAAATGAGTTTTCTATTTAATTTAATATTGAGTAAGGTTCCATTAGGTTAAGACATAACATAGTTTGATAATTAAATCAGTCCATGGTCTGACTGAGACATTCCATGGATGAGAATCTATAGCTATGTAGTATCTGTGGATGAAAGACTACGATTAATGGGTTGTATATCTTCGATGTCTTTTGGGATCATGAGGTGTAGCTTGGTGTCGTTCGTGATCAGAAAGCTCAAAGAATTGATCATGCGATGATGGATTATCAATTATGTGATAATCGTATTAAAATTCATTATAAGGTAATGAATAATAATTAATTAAGTCAAATAAGTTGTTATTGACTTAATAGGCTGAAAATCATATAGATAGTTGGACCTAGAGGGTCACATACAAAAGAGTTCCTGGGAGTCTATAAATAGTTGATATAGAGGAACCCTAGCCAGGCTTTAGGGTTTTTCTCTACGACCAATCGTCATCCTCTCTCCTCTCTCTCTCTCTCTCTGAAGCCGCCTTCTCTCTCCCCTCTTTGTTCATGGTGGAGTTGAGATCCAGGCGGAGTTTGTAGAGTGTGGAGGAGATCCACACTGCCGTGGGGACTCGTGTGGATACGTCTAGAGGCCAGACGCTTAAACGGCTCGTGACTCCAAGATCAAGCACTCGTTCGTCTCTAATTCGGTGATGGTGAAGATCTAATCTTCATTTTTTTGTTTATTATTTTTGTTGCGATATAAACACCCGAGAACTAATGCACATAGATCAAGAGAAGATTTAGTTAATTTTTAATTCCACTGCACCGTCGTTCTTCCCGTTCCGAATCTTACATGGTCAATTTAGAGAGACTTCAATTCTTTTATAGCAAGCCTTGCAAATCCTATAAAAAACTTTCATGGGCTTTTCATGGGGTATAAAATGTAAGATAACATAAGGTTGAGAATTCATCTTACCTTGCTTGTTTACTAACTCAACTTTTTTATTAGTTATTATTCCAATGAAGTTATTTATTTCGGTATAAAAAATCTCATCAGTTATTCTCTTTCCCCATAAAACTGAAGTCTCAACATATAGCATCACTATGTGAACCATAAGGTTGCCCTTTTATCTTTCCTTATGAACACTCCTTAAATACATAATGATTGAGGTGGTTTTAATCAAGATATGTCAATTACACATAATCAGCTATCTTTGTAGGTAAAATTCGTCATGTTAACTTATCTTTTAGGTTGACAATATTTGTTCAGACATGGGCCTCTAGATAGTCATATTCCTGTTATGTGAGAAGATGACCCCACACTTATGAAGAGGGTCATATATTGCTATCAACAAGAGACCCTTTTCTCAACAAAGGACAAGATTGTGAGGTCCATGGGTCAAAGCATACGATACCTTGATGGAGAGAGCTTATGGCCCTTCCTATAGTGTTGAAGGCACCTATGACTTGAGAACTCTATCATCTAATACCTACTTTCTTAGAGTTTCTTAGAGGGCTATGTTGAGGTATGTATTAGGGCTTTGAATAGTCCTTTAGTAGTATGGCATAGCAGTCATGTGCAAGGTAGATAATAGTGTGAGAAGGTCCTACAGAGAAAAGATAAAACCATAAGGCTCATAGGCTAAAGTGAATAATACCTCAACAATGAGAGTCTACAACATTATCCTGCAACAATCATATTATGAATGAAAGGTGCAACATTAATTATAAATAATTTTGCATTAGGGTTGTGCTAAAAAAAAGTCAAGACAGAAACAAGTTTAACTCAAATACAATTATTATCACAAATAGTTAACTCTTTTTAGGGGTGCAAATGAGCCGAGTCGAGCCGAGTTTTGCCCTGTTCAAGCTTCATTTGACTAATCCTAATCAAGTTCAAGTTCAAGTAGATATTTAGGATAGTTGTTCAAACTTGACTCGTTTAAGTATTGAAGAAGCTTGAGCCAACTATTAAGTAGTTCACAAGCTCAATAAGTCCATGATAGATTCAAGTCCATAATTTTTAAAGTTAAATTTATAAAGTTAGGCCAAATTATGTCATGTACCACTTTGTTTACGGTCCTAGTTGTTTGACAGAAAACTATAAGATATTAAATATCTTATATAACTAGGTTTGCTAATCCATAAAATAATTAAATGAGTTCTTAATGAGTAGTTAAATTGAGCATATTGGCTCCTTTACAGCGTAACCTCTTTTCTAATGGCATGAATCAATATCCTAGATCTACCAACACGAGAAAAATAAATTCAATAGAAAAGACCAAACTATCTATGAAAGAAAAGAAGATGAAAAAGAGGAGAGAGAACGGATGGAAGGACCAAGGGAAGATTGACTAGGAAATTCAATAGAGATCCCATCCCTAAGCAATTAATGCTATTTTCTTTCTTTCTCTCTTTAAAGTTTTAATAGGAAAAGTACTAACAATAAATATGAAGATTTAATCATTTTCTTGATCACCTTAAAGCATTCAATAAATAAAACAATATCTTCAGATGAACATTTGAGGTAACTAGACTCATTCCTTTCAGCATAATTAACAAAGATTACAACTCTATATCTTATACTAACTCTCGGCAATTTATACACTAACATTACTTTTTAGGGATAATTGCATCTATAACTCTATTAAAAATGAAATTGCATTTTTGTCTATCTTATTTCTACATTATTTTTAATAACCCTGCTGCATGTCAATTGTTGCAAATATATCTCTGTCGTTGCCATCCATTAGCATTCTGTTAAAATATCTCTTATCTAACTCTGATTGATCTTTAACCGAATTCTTATTCTTTCTTCAACTCTCTTTCTCTCTCTTTCCATTTGTCTCTCTATCTCTCCTTTTCTCTCTTTGGCACAATGTGCCAATCAAAAGAATATCTTTTTGTGGGGGTATTTTTGTTCAAATATTAAATTTAATAGTTGAAAAAGGAATATTCAACATATCATTAACATAAGTTATTATATGGACATTTTTGCAAGTATTGCAATACACTGAGGTTATTTATAACCATATGTAAACAAGATAGACAAATCTATAGTTTTATTATTAACAAGATTTATATATGTAACTACCCTTATTTTATAACATTATTTCCACCAACTCTCGTCAAGTATTCACAAAGAACCATCAAAGCATTATCATAATGATATAATAACATACTAATATAGTAACATGATATCATAGTGATAGCATAGTAGCATATTATCACAGTAATAGCATAGTAGCATATTAACTGTTGGATTTGTGTATAATCTGCAGGTAGCTTGGTGTATGTGGACCCTTGTTAGGGGCAGGTGGGAGCTCCCACCAACCCTTTGGGATCTATCGCCGGAAATGGTGGAATCTTTGTCGTCCTTTCTCGCCACTCCCTCCCCTTCCGCAGTCGTCCACCTCCCTATTTCCTTCTACTTTTGTTTGAAGGTCCACGTTTTATGGGATCCCTCTTTCCTTTCACCGGTGCCCACCCCCTTCCCTGACCTCCCTCCGTTGCTCTTCTCCGTTGGGTCCTTCTCGTTTTCTAGTGCCCTTGGGCACCGCAGCGGCTTTGGCTTTAGTACCTCTCCACTTTGTGATCCCTTCTCGTCCCTTCTAGTGCCCTTGGCACCGCCATGGCTTCGGCTCTAGTTTCCTTTCACTGTCCCTTCTTGGTTTTACTCCCTCCTCGACGTGATCCCTTCTCGTTTCTTTACCCCTTAAACTGTTTACTACCTGTGTCTACTAGCACCCCTTTTGTGCCCTTGTGACCCTGCGCTGCCGACTCTATTTGATTCCCACCGTAGCCAAATCCCTTGGTGGTTGCCCTGTGATGGTGTTTCAGTAGTCATTCCTCAGATATGAGGTTGCAGATGGTGTATGTTTTGGAGTCCAAAAGTTGGTACCCATCCACGTGTTCCCTTGGGTATGTGTCATCCGGATTCCATGTCCAGGCCGTTTTTTCGGCATTGAAGGCTTGTGTAGCCGTTTGCTTCATCATTCTGCTCATCTCTCAGTTAGTAGGGTGGTGATCCATCAGTTTGGCTCTTGCTGGCGATTGCACAAGGATTTCTTCGACGCTCCAATTTACCCGGTTGGTAAACGTTTACCTGGTGATCTATGGTTATTCCTGTTTTCGGAATTTGGAGGTGAGTGGTAGAGCTCGCGCTTTGCGCTTATTCCGTGCGTCCTCGTCGATGCACGTCTCTGAGCTCCCCATCTTTCAGCTGTCAAATGTCACAGTGGTTTCCGGTCTCCTCGTCGCCGGCATCTCTTCAAAGATTTCTCTCCTGCTCTAAGGATATCTTGGCTTTGGATGTTGTAGCTGGTCTCTCGTTCTCTGTTGTTGGCATGTACGTACATGTTAGGAGGCTTGTGTAATCTCTACAGTTATTGTTTGTCTCCTCCCTCTAGCTACAGGTCGCACCATACTGGGTTTGGTATGGGCCTAGTACGTTTTGTGGACTTTTATGTACCTCCCTTTAGTTTAAATATATAAGCTTTACTTCTTTGACCAAAAAAAAAAACTATTACCATATCAAGGTATTAATGTATTAAATCATTAACAAGTTAAGTCATTAACATTACTATATTATTAGTTGATATTGGAAGGGAGTCCTTACTATGCTACTTTGCTATTATGTTAACGCATTAAAGGTCCATTGTGAACATTTAATGGGAGGAAATGAAAAATAGTGTCAGATGGAAAATGGGAGTTGGATGGTCAACAAAAAATTGATAGAAGGTGAAAAATAATGTTCTGATAAGACAATGTAATTGAAATTCTTGTAAATTTAATATTCTTAGATGATAGGCTCCTATCTTCTATCTTCTAAAATCATGGCACAATGAATATAGATCGTATTATTTTTATAGATGTCCTAGTCCATTAAGAAGCCTCCTAGAATATGTTTAAGTTGGTGATAAATCTACAACCTCCTTTGAGGGGGGGGGGGCAAGTAGATGAGGAAATATAGTCTCCTTATTGGAAGAAGATATTCATCCCAAATGCTTTCGGTGGGATCATGATACCTATTACTATATGAGACAAATTTGATAGCCAACGTCAAACCTATCTATTTAGGAAATACAATTACATATTTAAGATTTTGAACTTTAAAGAGGCTAATTAAACTTAACCCTAAGATACCCCGTATATGATAAATTTTGATGATGATGGTTAAGATTTGCCATAAGTATTTCACCATTTTGACCTTTCATAATTCAGAAACTTTTCTACTAACTGCTTAAGATAACTTGTCATTGAAAGAATTGTCCCTCTTATGTTGAACTTTAAAATGGATGGAATAGTATGTCATAGTTGCATAAAAAGATCAAAATTATGTTTCTTGCCAAATGGAGCAAGATGAGCATCAATGTAAGAGATTGAGTCACCTATGACCTCAATTGAATTGACTTCAATTACTACAACTGAGTAGGTACTATATTTTCTACACTTACCAAAAAAGTCCATTTGCATCGAGCCATTCGATTTAATGCAATTTATTAGTTTATAGGTTGATTAACAAATAGTCTTTTCAAATCGATGTGCATTGCTAAGGTAGCAAGTACAAATCTCTTCTAAACCAACTACAAAAGATATATTAAGAATCTGATTGTTCGACTGATTATCAACGATAGTTTTGTAAACCGAAAATATAATAGATAAGCTCATGATGTACACTAGTTCTAGACCAGAATCTGACCTATTTGCATTTCTAGTAGAGACTTTTTTGAATGAGTAATACTTGTTGCAATGTCTTAGACACTGCTGTCCAATCAAACCAATTACTTTGATCAAACCCAGACATTCAGGTTTTTCTTCCCACCCAAACTCGGTATCTGTGCCAATAATTGGACTGTCAATAAAAATAAAATAAAAAAAGAGATTGCTCATAGTACAATCCGACGACTCAGATTGCGCCCTGCACGATCCTTTGATACGGGCATTGCCATCTATTGACACTGGAGCATTATAGCAAATATTACTTTTTTCAAATTTTAGGGCATGCCTGATGCCTCCACAAGGTCAGGGTTGTGATCAAGGCCTCAGCAGATGATCGAATCTCGTTGTGTAAACATAGGGTTAAATAGAAATCTAAAAGGAAGGAAGGAAGGAGAGAGAGATGGAGAGTAGATTGAGGTGTAAGCGGTGAACCGGGCCACACCAGAAGGCAGCATTCCAGAATCCGGAATTCTCCCATACTGTTTGGCAAGGAAACCCCCTCCCCCCACTTTTCCCATCCGAACGTGGTTTTCCGTTTCCGGTTTCCTCCTCCCGGAAATCGTTTGCGCCGTCGACCCCCCTCCGAGAAATCGCAGAGAAACCACGAATTCTCCATCGGATCGCGCCTGGAAATCTCGCCCTCTGCATAGATCTCCGTCTGTCGGAGTTCCTCCTCCACAGATCTCGACGAGTACGAGTTCTTCTTTCCACTGTTCCTTATGTTCTTCGTATAAGTCTATCTTTTTTCCTCTTTTGATTTTTTAATAATTTTGTCGTGATACGTTTTTCTTTTGCGAAAAGTTTCCTCGTAGGAGTTGGATTCTATTCGATAAACAGGCCCAGATGTAGGCAGAAGTGGAAAGCCTCCATTTTGAATCTTTTTGTCATTTGTTTTTCGAATTTGATCAATTTTTTTTTTGAAAAAGATGCGTTTTTTCGTCTTTAAAAGACGATTTTTTTGGTAGCGTGGGTGGAGTGGTCCTGATTGTATTTGTATATGCGTACCTTCTTCATTTTTGTTGGAACAGATCGAATCCTGAGGTATTCGTTGTTTTTGATTTGGTATTGGTGAATAGGTTCGAGGAAACCCTAGAGTTGTTACGTGGGTGGATTTCTAGCGTAATCAGATTGGAGCATTGTGAGTTATGCGCATCTAGGGTTTCAATCGTGCTGTCTGATTAACATGCCCCCGCAGTCGGAAGTGAGTTGTAATGTTCAGGCGAGCCTCACAGCTGAGAATGTTTCTACTAAGGCTGGGGATGATGGCGATCCCCCCACATTATTGTCTTCTGCAGCCGCGACTTCTCAGAAGCCCGGTAAAGTCTTTTGCCTATGGAATTTCTGATAGTTCTTTCCAATCTCAGAATGACAAATGTTAGACTGGTTCTGCAATGCTGAGTTCTTTCTGCAAAGGCTTAGTTCTTCATGCTCTACTTACTGTTGCCTTTTGAGGAGAAGGGTGGGATCTACCACAAACTTTTATAAGATAAATAATGTTTTGATGCAAGGCAAAATGATGATTAGATTTTACCATAAAGTTAGCTTTTATGATAACCTTAGTTTGAATGATTAGAAGCGGATTTACCATAAACTCAGTTGGGTTTATCATAAAATCAAAACCTCCCCATGAACATGTTTTCTATAAACCTACGTGGCATTAGTTTACATTGGAGAAGCTTCCCATAAACTGTCATAAGCTCAATTAGGTTTATGCAAAACAACCAAATGTTGGTTAACAAAGAATGCATTTATCATAAATGAGTCTATGATAAATGCATTATAACAATTCCATCCATGTTTTCTGAAGTTGCATCCAAACAGGGCCGTAAGGCCATAAGAAACAAAAATTCATTTACTTCAAACTATTAAGGTTGCATTTGATAAAACTTCTCTATGTACAAATTTAAAATTTTATATTTGGAGCAGTTGCACATCAGTAGAGTTAAAATTTGACTTCGGTCACCTTTCCCTATCTAGTTTAGGAAGATAAACTTGGAGTGATGAGGGAGTGTTTTTTTTTAACACATTTTCATGGAAAAAAACTTTTCCGGATCCATCTCCCCCACCATCCCTTGTATGACTACTGCAGGCAGAATAGTGGGGAGGAAGGCATGGAATCAGGATCTTTCTTTGATTTAATCTGCGACATTAGTAAAAGAAAATTGCTTACATTAATTAGCATGTCCTTATTCCCGCCATCTCATTCTTATTGGATTGTATGAGAATCTTGTGGGGGGTGGGGTGGGGTTCATTTGTTGAGTGACTTGAGTCTAATGGATGAAACCAAATAGGGAGAATCTGAAAACACCCTTTTCATGCGGAAAAAGTTTTTCTTCTGACTAGATTTTTGATGAATCTGATACCCCAAAAACTATTACATAATGTTTTTTAATGAGGCCTAAGACAGTGCCATCATAATACTTCTCAGCTGAGAATCAGGAATTTTCACAATTACTGAATACCATTGAATAATTTACCTAACAGCCCTGAAAGTGATGTTCTTGTTATAAAGTTCTGCTTAGGTGAAAGAGCTTTATGTTCTTCATTCCAAATGCTCCAACAGAGTACATGTGGGATTAAATTCATCAGTTTTGACTTTGAGCTCTTCCAACTGCCCGAATTGATTTCAGTGTATGTTCTGTCAATTTAGATGTCCTGTTAAAGTATGGCACATCTTTTATGAAATGAGGGTATTTGTTAATAATGCTAATCAATTTTTTGATGCAGTGAAAAAGCCAACACGGCAGTGGGCTGCTTGGACACGCCAAGAAGAGGAAAGCTTTTTCAATGCATTAAGGCAAGTTGGGAAGGTAATCTTCAATTCTCTTCTCTTCATTTCCTTCTGAAAGCTGTTACTTTGTTATGGATGATAATTGGATGCCTAATTTGGGGTACAGAATTTTGAGAAGATAACATGTCGAGTTCAGAGCAAAAATAAAGAGCAGGTATTTAATGTTATTCTCATGTATTTAGCTTTCATTCTTTAATACATATTATACATTGTTGGGTGTCTGATATGTAAGCAGCGGAGACTAGATTTTTTTGTGTTTAACTAGGATAGGATCATGATAATTGACAATAACTCAATCCTATTAGATCCTCAGTTGTCAATAAAAAAGTTGCAAGAAAGAGCATGTTCTCTGAAAAGGGAAGAGAAACAGCAGAAGCTGATGTTCTACAAGGGGATTGAACTTCTGAACAATACAAAAGACAATAGAAGTCCTGAGTGACATGTAGCTTACTGATCTTTGTGACATCAAAATTAAGTTCAGTTCCCTACTTTCAAAATTCAAGAATCTCTGGCATTACTTAAAAAAGTTACTCTATATAAGATCAAGGACTACTCTCATAGCCAGGGAATGCCATATCGGATCTCAACATCATCTTGGAAGGCCAAAGAAAAGAGATCTTGGAGATATTAGCAATGAGAGCCAGATCATGATCATCTTATACCAGAAAAAAAAACCTTTAAATTTTATGCATGTAGCCATTCAATATGATTAACCTAACACAGTAATAACAATAAAAATGCAAAAAACAGATTCTGGCCAGGCTGCAAGTGTCGAGAGAGTGAGATGAGTGCTCGAGTAATGCACAAGAAACTGCCCTTGGGAGGGGAACAACAACTGGAAATGGTTGCTAATACTCCGTAGGCTGAGGAGCAAAAGGAGGAATCCGCCCAAGGTGGGCTCGTGTCTGATTAGCTAGTGGGGTTTCAGGGGTTCTGGGGGAGGAAGGGGGTTGGATGCTGGTTCAGAGGTGGAGTAGGAAATCTCAGGCAGGTATTCCCTTGCCTCCTGTCCAGAAGAGGAACTCTTATTCTTCTCTACAATGGGGAGGGATACGTGCTTGCGATGTCTGGATAGAGGCCATTGGACCAAGGATTGTAGGGAGAGAATTTGATGTCTGCTCTGCTGGAATTTTGAACATAGGAGCTTCTCGTGTCAGAATTCCTGCTCCAAGCCTTAATGATGGGGATCCAGGAACGGCTGGAATGGAATCAAAGATCCAATGTGCAGTTTATTTGGCCCATTAGGGGCCCATTTGGAGTCTTTTATTTTATCTGTAATTTTCACATGTTTTTTTAGCTATTTTCGGAGTCCTAGGGGTAGTTTAGTAATTTTCCTATTAGGGTTTTTTTGAGGAGTCTATATATTGTCTTGTATCCCCTCGTGGGAAAGAATTGAAGAAGAATTTTGAAATGAATAGCCGCTGTTGCACGTTTTCTCCCGAGACGGGACGGGAACCCTAGCCTTCTTCTCCTCCAAACCCCTCTCTTCTTTCTACTTCCGATCTAACCCCCCCTGCTGTCCCGCATCATTTGGTATCAGAGCAAGGTTTTGGATCATCCTTATGATCCAAGTCCTATGTCTCCACCACACCGGCAACCCTTGCCACTCCCGTCATCGCCGTCCTAGCCTCCTTTCCCCTCCCTTCTGTCATTGGGTCGTGTCTCTGCGGCCCCGGCTTGAAGTAGAAACGAAATCAACCGAGCCACGCTGCTGCTGCTCGATCTCACAGCCGTCGCCACCACCCCCTCCCCAGTCGCCTCTCTCTCTCCCGCTCAGTTTCCTCTCTATTGGTTTCTTCGGAGAGAACAAGAAAGAGGGAGAAGAGAAGAGAGAGCCGCCGGAGCACCTGCGTGCTGCTGCCACCGCAGTCGTCGGCGGGACCGGCAGCTGCAGTCGCCGTACGCCACGGAAGCCGCCGCAGTAACCGCCCTCCACCGGTCCCACAGCTGCCGTGGGCGTCTCCGTCGCTGTCCCACTCCGCCATCATCGCCGCCGTGCTCGCCGGCCGTCGGCACCGCCACTGCGCTCGGCCGCCGCTACCTATGTAGTCAGAGGCGAGAGGCGACCGAGGCGATCGGGGGGTCGCCTCAGCCTCAAACGCCTAGGCGATGGCCTAGGCGTTTGAGGCGACATTTTTTTTAAAAAAATATTTATAATTTACTTATTATACAAAATAGCCAAATAATCATACAGAATGATATTTATTCACTCAAATTATCAAATATAACCATATAATTTTAAATCAAAATAAATGAAATAAATTTTAATTACTCAAATATGTAATCAACAAATTCATAGACATTTTACTACTAATTAAATTCACCATAATGAAATTTATCAATGAAATGCTAAGCAAACACAATATAAATGTAGAAATGTAAGATAAGTCTATTACAACATTCAAATGTTCCTTAAGAAAATAAGTAGCCAACATTTCCAAATAAGGCTAACAAGCCTATGAATACATTCCTTTCACAACTCTCAAGCCTCACTCATTCATCACTCTCAGAATCCTCATCTTGCTCAAGTGGAAGTTCAACTTCAGAGTCCTCCGTTGTATCATCAGACCCAACTTCAAGCTCATCAATAGACTCTAATGTGGAACTTGTTGCAACTGCTTTCCCCTTCCCTAAACAACGTTTCTTTGATGACAATGTCCTTGTACGTGGACCTTCTTCTTCACCAATTCCTGCAGCAATCTCAACATCGAACCATGTGAGGTCTTCATCCTCATGTACAACATCTTCATTATCATGAGGATGTGCTATCCACTCGTTACAATCATCAATATCTTCCAAGCTTATAGGGTCAAGTTCACTTTGTTGGAAACGTAAAAAGCGATCTCGAAGGCGTTGGTTGTATTGCACAAACACGAGATCATTCAGCTTCTTTTGCTCCAACCTATTCCTTTTCTTAGTGTGCACCTAGAAAAATATCATTATTAGATTAATATAGAATAAAAAACATAACATGTATTATTCAATGAAAGTTAATAAAAATCAAAACCTGTTCAAATGTACTCCAATTGCGTTCACAGCTAGATGCACTACAAGTGAGGCTCAAGATGCGAATGGCCATCTTTTGCAGATTAGGAGTTTTGCTCCCAAAATCCACCCACCAATTAACTACATAAGAGATGCAAATAGTATTTAATTTTCACATCAAAAAGAATTTAATGAATAAATGTACTAGTAGTCCATATAGAAATATACCAGGATTAGATGTGGTACGTTGTCTTATGGCCATTTCTCTCCCAAAGAAACCCATAGCATTCCTATAACATGCCAATTCCTTAGTAATCTCATCTTGTACATTAGGATCAAGAACTAACTTCTCAATGACATCATATAGTCCTTGCTTCACTTCATCATCTGAATCAATCTCTGGATTTGCATAATAGAATTGAGGGTTAAGGTAGTATCCAGCTGCATGTAAAGGACGATGAAGTTGAAAATCCCATCTCCTATCAATGATCTCCCAAAGTGGACCATACTTGTCCACTTTTCCATCCAGAGCATTCTTGATACTTTCCTTGGCGCGTTCCATGGCTTCATAAATGTAACCCATTGACGGCTTCTCTCCATCAACCAAGCGCAGAACCATGACAAGAGGCTTGAATATCTTTAGTGCATAAATAACTCCCTTCCAAAACTGAGTCTTCAAAATTATATCTTGTGCTTTCTTTCCTTCAATTTTTCTTGCCCACTTATTATTACTTGTCCATTCACTAGATGTAAACATTCTTCTCAAACCATCTTTACAATCTAACAAACTTTGCAGATTCAAATAATTTGTGGCAAAGCGAGTCACAGCTGCACGGACAAGATTCTTTTCATTTGTATGCTTCCTCATTATAGCAAGCACCCTCGTATGTGCATAAATAAATGTAGTAACCATCCTTGCCCTCCGAATGGTTGACTTGATTGGAGACACCTTGGAAATGTCCTCCAATATCAAGTCTAGGCAGTGGGCAGCACATGGTGTCCAAAATATCTGACGATGGGCTGCCATCAACATTTTTCCAGCAGCAACATAGCTTGCTTCATTATCTGTGACAAGTTGTATCACGTTCTCCGCACCAACCTCTATAACTATCTTGTTCAATAAGTCAGCCAACAACTTTGCATCTTTGACATATTGAGATGCATCAATAGACCTCAAAAACACAGTTCCAGTAGGTGAATTGACCAAAAAATTTATCAAAGTACGGCCTTTCCCATCTGTCCATGCATCAGACATGATAGTACAACCAAACTTCACCCAACTGGCTTTTTGTAAATCTACTATTTCTTGAGTCTTCTGAATCTCTTTCTGGAGAAGGGTCTCACGAACTTCATGATAGGTAGGGCCTTTCAATCCCGGACCGAATTGTCCTATAGCTTCTAACATTGTTTGGAAACTATTTAGACGCACGGTATTGAATGAAATTCCAGCTTGATACATCCACCTAGCTATGTATTGGATGACCCTTTCTCGTGCTTCCTTCTCATGCTTCTTATCCTTGATAGATTTGCCCTTTGAATCTTCAGGATTAGGAGTACAAAATCTATCTAAAGGACCTTTCATCCGAGGAGGCTTTGCAAGAATGTCATCAACTTGATTCACCTCAAAGGATGAATCTTTGGAAACTGAATTTCTAAAAATATCATCTCGACTTTCCGCTTCCCTAATCAAACATTTCTTTTCAATCCTTGCTTGTTTTGATTGCTCCATAAATTGTTTAATTTCTTCTTTTGCCTCGGGTGTCACCTTCAAGCAAACTGTCACATTTGTAGAAGTACCTGCTAGATGTTGTTTCAACCGGTGGATCCCTCCTTTACAATCTTTCTGACAAAAGTTGCATTTTACCCAGTCCCTATTATTTGGATTCACCAAAGTACCATATTTCCATCCTGGATCTTTATTTCTCCCCTTCCCTTCGGTAGGCCCTTGATTAGACGAATGAGACGAACCTCCGGTTGGTGTGGTCATCTTAAAAATTAAATCAATGTCCACAGTCCAACTGTAAACAGTAAAGACAAAGGAAAGAGAGAGTGAGTGAGACAGAGAGAAATAGTTGGGGTCGGGGAGGGGAGAGACAGATTGAGAGAGAGAGACAGAAAGACAGAGATCAGGAGAGATAGAGTGGGGGTCGGGGGAGGGGAGAGACAGGCAAGAGAGAGTGAGAGAGAAGGACAGAGAGAGTGTGGGTCGGGGAGTGGAGAGACAGAGAGACAGAGATTGAGACAGAGAGCAAGAGAGACAGAGAGTGGGGGTCGGGGGTGGGGAGAGACAGAGACAGACAGAAAGACAGAGATCAGGAGAGATAGAGTGGGGGTCAGGGGAGGGGAGAGACAGAGAGACAGGCAAGAGAGAGTGAGAGAGAAGGACAGAGAGAGTGTGGGTCGGGGAGTGGAGAGACAGATAGAGAGAGACAGAGAGACAGAGATTGAGACAGAGCAAGAGAGACAGAGAGTGGGGGTCGGGGGTGGGGAGAGACAGGACAGAGAGACAGAGAGTGGGGGTCGGGGGTGGGGAGAGACAGAGATAGACAGAAAGACGGAGATCAGGAGAGATAGAGTGGGGGGTCAGGGGAGGGACAGGACAGAGAGACAGGCAAGAGAGAGTGAGAGAGAAGGACAGAGAGAGTGTGGGTCGGGGAGTGGAGAGACAGATAGAGAGAGACAGAGAGACAGAGATTGAGACAGAGAGCAAGAGAGACAGAGAGTGGGGGTCGGGGGTGGGGAGAGACAGAGACAGAGAGAGAGAGAGAGAGAGAGAGTGAGGGTGGGGGGTGAGGCAGACTGGCAGAGCTGGAGAGATTGAGGGAGACAAAGAGACTGAGAGGGCCGGGGGAGGCAAACTGGCAGAGAGAGAGAGAGAGGGTCGGGGGAGGGGAGGCATATTGGCAAAGCCGGAGAGATTGGGAGAGACTGAGAAGGTCGGGGGAGACAGACTGGTAGAGAGAGAGAGAGGGTCGGGGGAGGGAAGTGTGCATGAGCCAGAGCCGGACAGATTGAGAGAGACAGAGAGAAGACTGAGAGAGAGGGTCGGGGGAGGGGAGTGTGCGTGAGACAGAGAGAGAGGGACGAGCAGTGAGACAGAGAGAGAGGGAGAGACAGAGAGTGCGTGAGAGAGAGAGAGGGGCGATGAGTGACAGAAACAGAGAGAGGGACGAAGAGACAAAGAGTGAGAGCGTGTGAGAGGCTTACCTGCCGCGGCCGTCGCCGTCGCCGTCGCCGTCGCCGGAGAAGTAGCCCGCTTTCGCCCGAGACGCTTCCCGCCGCTACCGCTTCCGTCGTTACTGGGGAAGAAGCCCGCTGCGCTCGTGTCCGGGGTCTTGGACTCTCGGGACGTAGGAAGGGTTAGGGTTCGGTGCAGAGAGGGGAGGTTTATTAATGCTGGGCCGGGGGTTTCGTAATGGGCCGGTTTAAGCTTAAATGAATCGGGGGATTTCGTAATAAGGCGCTGAAGGCGCCTGAGGCGCGCCTAGGCGAACGCCTGGGCGAATGAGGCGTTTCCCGCGATCGCCTAGGCGAAAAGCGGGAACGCGAGGCGCCATACCCGCGCCTCGCCTCGCCTCGTCGCCTAGGCGTTCGCCTCGGGCGCCTTTGATAACAGAGGCCGCTACCTCCCTCCCCGCCTCCCCTTATGCTGTTAGGGTTGGATAGCTCGAAGAAGAAGGGCACGTGCCCTGTTAAGGTCGAACCGGTCAAACTGGGTTAACCCGGTTCAACCGTCTACCCGGTTCAACTGGCCTGAGCCCATAGCACCTGGTTCGAGCCAAAAGTGAAGGTGGTCTGAGCCACCTGGTGTAGTCCCTGGTCCAATCAGGGTTAGGACCTGGTCCAAGCTCTCTGCACCAAGGTCCAAACCAAGTTCCAATCTTTGGGTCCGCTACAGTGCACAGGAGGTGCACTAGGGGCTCTTATCGCACCGCCAACGCCCGGAGCTCGTCCGTGCTCCGATTAACGTGCCGTCTGTGCCGTTGGGATCGTATTGGCGAGGCCAACCTCGCTGTATGTTCTGTCTGGCATCAGTGTCTCGTTTTGCATGCCACACTTGTACGCATTACGAGGGCACTCGGACTCGCCGTTCGAGGTCTTTACGGGTTCCGATTTGAGTATCGTTTGCACCGTCAGATTCGTCTCGACGAGGCCGACTCAGATCTAGTGTGCTGTTTCCCAGATTTGCCTCGTTTTGGGTGCCGCTTCTGCACGTCTACCGAAGACCCCGATTGCGCATCCCAAGGCCTGCGTCAGCCGCCTCGATTTGCGTGCATCCTCCTAGTGCACTGATGCTGCCGCAACAAGTATCTTGACTGCATCGTTTTGCGTGCCACTTGCCCTACGTCCTGAGGCGATGGCTTCTAACTACTCGAGCTGACATGGGGAGGTGTATAAGGATCTTGGATCGAATCGATTAGCGGATGATTGGGACGACTTCCGAAAGGATTGGAAGCGCGAGTGGCCTCAGCTGAGGAGTGACCTTCAGAAGCTTTATGCCATGCTGACCAAGCCAAAAGATGTTATCAATGAGGCCGACCCAACGATGATCGAGGAGTATGAAAATCAAACAAAGGAGGTGCACTATGTGGCCGATCCAGCCCTAGAAGATGAATATTTGGGGGAGGTTGAATCAGTGACGCCTATAGCAGATAATGACCTCTTTCCCACTAAAGGGAATGAGCCGAAGACAGAACCGCTACTGGGAGATGTAGTCGATCAGCCGAAGGTCGTTAAAGATGTCATTAGTTTGCATGGTTTTGACCACATATGGAGCGACGTCGAGGCACAACTTTCTCCTCAGGTTGGAGCATTCATGCGCGCGATGATTCATGGGCCGTCGGTGTTGTTTTCCGAGCATGCTACCATCATTCCCCCATGGATATTGATTCATTTTAAAATTCGAGGACGAATTTTTTCGAATCAGAGGAGAATGATGGGGGTCCAGGAATGGCTGGAATGGAATCAAAGATCCAATGTGCAGTTTATTTGGCCCATTAGGGGCCCATTTGGAGTCTTTTATTTTATCTGTAATTTTCACATGTTTTTTTAGCTATTTTCGGAGTCCTAGGGGTAGTTTAGTAATTTTCCTATTAGGGTTTCTTTGAGGAGTCTATATATTGTCTTGTATCTCCTCGTGGGAAAGAATTGAAGAAGAATTTTGAAATGAATAACCATTGTTGCGCGTTTTCTCCCGAGATGGGACGGGAATCTTAGCCTTCTTCTCCTCCAAACCCCTCTCTTCTTTCTACTTCCGATCTAACCCCCCCTGCTGTCCCGCATCACTTATTACCCCACATTTGCTAAGGCTAGTCCTCCTGCCTCTGCGTCTGCCTCGGTCAAGCATCTCCTAGGCAGGATTGCTGTCCCATGGTCGTTGTCGATAATTGAGGCTTGTGCCTAGGATGGAGGATTACCTGGTATTCCATGTAATGAGTTTGCTTTCCTCAAACGATGGACACCTGGCTCTTTATCAAGCTGTTCAGGATCTTCTTAGTGGTCATTGAATTGGGGTGCAAGAGTGGTGGATTAGGGAGCTTGGTAATGGAGCTTTCTTGGTGAAGAGTCCCTTCCCTGAGTGGAAGAGCCAGGGGCTTACGTTTGAAGGGGTTCGGAAGGGGAACTTCAAGTTCTTTTGTGCTCCTTGGTCCATTTCTTTTGCAACTACTCCTGCTACTGCAAGTCGAAAGATTTGGCTTTGGTTTTATGGCATTTCACTTCACATCTGGAATGGAGATGTATTCCAGGCAATTGTTGCTAGCTTTGGGATAATTGGAGGAGTTGACGTTAGATCATTAGATGGGTCTATGCTGCAGTATGCTCATGTGCTTGTGGAAGTGGATTCATTGGAAGATATACCAGATAGAGCTATTCTACATCTGGCATGTAGTGATTTTTGGATCGGAATTTTAAGGAAGGTGCCTCTGCTTTGGAGTCAACCTCTTTGCAGGATTGGACATGGTTGGAAGTTGTCCAGGAATATAGGAAGTACAGGGGCTGGAGGGTTTGTTCTCGTCCTTTGCTCCTGAAGGACTCTCCTGTGATTCCTTCCGATTCTTCCGAGTTGAAGGAGGTGCTTCCCGAGTTGGCTCAGCCAGGGAAGGATGGATGTCTTCACACGCATCACTCCTCTTCCAAGAAGATGGTTCAACTTCCTCAGCCGCCTTGTCAGTCCCTACTTACTCACTGTCTGCCTCGCTCTATGGAGTTGAGTCAGTCTTTCAATACAAGATTTGATGTTGCCCTCCTCGAGGCTAGGGTGGTGAGGTGGATTTCTTCGGGTCCTAAGGAAGCCTTTGCTTCTTCCTAGCCTGTTGGTTGTAGGCGATTGGGCGGAGAAGACATAGTGTCGGGCCGGGAGTAGGATCCGATCGACAGGTGATCTGATAAGTGAGTCTTATCGGGTCACTGTTCGATCAGATCCCAACTTAAAGTTGAACTTGCCAGGGTCTTCTCTAGTCTAGTAGTCTTAAACCGGCCTATTTCTATGCTGCTCGACCAGTTTGTTGTTTCAAATGACTGGATCATTACTTTCAAACCCTACTGTTCATCTTCTTCCTCCTACTGAAGGTCGTTGCCAGTTTTGCGACGGCGATGGTGATCACCTAGGTTTCTCCCAACATCCAGGTACCTTGACCCAAATCTCCTATGTTGGTGATGCTAGTGATGCTGTTCAACCACTGTCTCTGAATGACACTTTTTTTCAGAAAGGAAAGGGCTCCCGGAAGAAAGTTTTCGATACTGTGTTTCGATAGAAGGAGGTTTGGTTAGAGTTCATCTCTAATTCTTCTTCTCCTGCTATAAGGAGTGCTATGCGGGTGGAACATGAGGCTCCTGATGATTACTCTGAGGAGCCATGCGGCTTGATGACTGAAGATTCTCCAAATGTAATAATGGACTTCCAGAGCCTCCCGCTATGTGTTTCAGAGGAGCTACATGAGGGCTTTCTTCAGCGATTGTTCCTTTCTGTTCTAAGGGACAGTCAACGGTGTTAGCAGAATTTGTGGTAGGTTGGACAGAGGAATTTCTAAGCTTCAGAGGGAAAAAATAGGTGTTTTTCCAGGGGAAAGAAGAGATGGTTAAAAGTTTTATTAGAAGGTTAAGAAGAGCTGACAACATAAAAAACTTATCCAAGAGGAAAGGCCAAGGGGGAGGAGTGAAGATTGGTAAGAGGGAGATTAATTTCATTAACAACAATGAAATTATTGATTCCCTAAGGACAAAGAAACAGGGGGGGGGGGAGTCTTATGTTGAAATGAATATTTGCACTTGTAATATTAGAGATCTTAATGGGGCTTTCAAACAAAGGGCTGTGAAGAATTATGTGAGAAGTGTTAGAATGGATTGTTTCTGCCTTCAAAAAACAAAGATGGATTGTATTGAGCAGTAGTTAATCAAGACTATTGGTGGTTCTTTCATGACAGATTAGGCTTCTATTCCGACTGTTGGCACTAGCAGAGGTCAGATTATCATGTGGAATGAAATAAATTCCGAGGTGTGCTATGTGATGTTTGTCCTTTTAGTATTTCAGTCAGCTTCTCATGTGCAGGCAGCTTAGATAGTTGGGTTATTTTTTTGAAAGTGTGGATATTTGGGTTACTACTTCAGTTTATGGTCCTCATACACAACAAGATAGAGAAAATTTCTTGCAAGAGCTATACAGATTGCTAATATGTTCAGAGGAACCGGTGTGTCATCGGCGCTTTAATTGTGTTAGATTTCCCTGGGAGAGATTAGGAAAATAGAAATGGACCAAGAATATGGAGACCTTTGATAACTGGATTACTGGAAATGGAATGGTTGATTTAGAAATCCCAAACAGAAGGTATACCTCGTCCAATATGCAGATGACCTCTATATAGTCCATACTTGATAGAATTTTAGTCTCTAATAAATGGCTTGAGTTGTTTCCACTCACTCAAGCCAAGGGTCTAAACATGACTGTTTCAGATCATATTCAACTCCTAATGTCTATAAAAGATGATAGGAAAAGGCACAGATTGTTCAGGTATGAGTTGGCTTGGCAAACACATGAAGATTTTAAGGCTCTAGTCTCTAAGTTGTGGAAAGAGGAGCTGCCATCTTCTCAGGCTGTTGATGTGTTCTCTAAAGAAGTTAAAAGAGTCAAAGTTGGTATTAGGACGTGGAGCTCAAAAACTTTTGGGGAAGCTTCAGCTATTAGACAACAACTTCTCCAAAGATGGATGAGTTGAGGCTAGAGTGGATGCTTATGATTTATGTACTGATGAAAAACAAGAACTCTTCAACTATAAAATACAACATAATAATTGGCTTCTTAGAGAAGAGATCAAATGGAGGCAGAGGTTCAAGGAACTGTAGTTAAAAGAGCAAGATAAGAACACAAAATTTTTCCATGCTGTAGATAGTGCAAAGAGAAGATCCTTGAGGATTGAGCATGTTAAGATTGATGATCAGCGTGTTGATTCTGAGGAAGACATTAAGAAAGTGTTTGTATCCTTTTATCAAGACCACTTTCCAGAAAATGAGTGGTGGAGACCTCATCTACAACCTGGAGTCGAAGAATATCAGGCAGTTGATTTATGTAAGTGTTTCACTGAAGAAGAAGTCAAAGAAGCTGTTTTTAGTATGGATGCAAACAAGTCCACTAGGCCACATGGTTTTCCTATGGGTTTTTTTCATTTTTTTTGGGATGTCATCAAAGAAGATCTTATGAGAGTCATGGTAGAGTTCCGAGATACACCACTTTATGTTAAAAGATTCAACTCAACATACATTGTGCTTATTCTGAAAAAAGAAGGTGTAGAGCTAGTGATAGAATTAGGCCCATCAGCTTGTTGAATATAAGATAATTACAAAACTTATGGCTAATAGATTGAGGAAAATTTTTGTCAAAGGCAGATATATACAATTTTGTAATTTTGTAATCTTAGTGTTTGTTTTGATAATTTTGAAATCTTTTTAATGTTTGATCATTTTAACTCTTTTGCCATGCTTTAAAGCATTCTCACTTATTGTTTATGGACTTTTGAGTTTAAGTATTCCACTACCATGTCTCTTTTTAAGGACCCTTTTATCTTTAGATTTACCTAAGATTTCTTTAGCTACCCTTTTTATACAATTGGCCATTCTTTTCCATATATTTTCTTTTAATAGGCACCTTGTAAGGGCATCTAGATTCTCTCTTTTTAAGTTCCACCATTTAATTTTAGCACAACTATTGACTACATCTTAAATCTGAAATTCGGGTATGGCTGTTCCGGAGGGTGTTCCGGAGAAGGATGGCTGTTCCGGAGCCCATCATCCTGGTAAGGGGGAAGGGTGGAGTACGGTGCAGAGAAAGGTGTCTCGCAAGGTTGGTCACCGGAGGACAGTGGCTGCGGAAGCTCTGCCTGTGGGACGCGATGTCTGCATTCGCTGCTTGGGCAAGGGTCATCATGCAGCCAGGTGCAAAGAAGCAGTCCGGTGCCTCCACTGCAATGGAGCTGGACACAGAAGAAGGCTTTGTCCTTCTCTCCGATATATTGATAGAAAAACAGAGGTGAGTGGTAGGAGGATAAACTCTGGTGTAGATCCTAAAGTGGAAAGCAAGCCTGCCCCGAAGGTCTTCCATGGAGTGGTGGACATACCATGGTCACCAGAGGTTGCTGCAGCAAAGCGTTCATTGGAAAACTGCATTATAGTTTCATTCCGGAAGGAATGCAATGGATTCGCAATGGACTGTGGGGAGGTAAGAGCCATTCTGCTGAAGTTTTGGCCGGAAGTTAAAGGATGGAGCATTCGAAGATTGTTATCTCATTCCTTCCTAGTGAGCTCAGAAACTCAATCGTGGAAGGGTCTTGCATGCTCCATTGGAAGGATAGAGGTGAGGAAGGACCTTTTTGTGGAGTTTTCTCAGTGGAGGACAGAAGTGGGAACTTTCCCTGCAGAGGAGGGTATCGAGCTGTGGTGTAGGTTCCAGGGGGTACCTCTTCACCTTTGGAACATCAACACATTCAAGTCAATCTGCTCCAGGTTTGGGAGGCTTAGAGAAGTGGATAGCAAGGGACTCAGGGGGGACAATTTGTCCTTTGTGCGGGTAAAAATTTCTGTTGAGCGAAAGTCAGACATTCCTGAAAGGATTAAGATCATGGTAGGAGGAAGGATCTTATGGGTCCACATCACAATGGAAGAAGTCGGAAAGGATATAGGAATTGATCAGGACTGGCGGTGGGCTGATGTGGTGGCGGAGTATAGAAGATACAAGATTAACAGAGACGGCGGGGCTGAAACAGGGCAGCCGGAACTCGGTGTTCACCCAGGATTGGTTGAGTCCGGTACTGAGTCAAGAAAGGCCTCTAATCAGTCGTACTCAGGTGCGACGAGTCAGAAGGAGAAGAAGAGGCAGGTAGGTGCAGACAGAGGAATTCAAGATTGCGGGGTTCCAAAGCTAGTTGACAGTAAAGGAATAATGGGGGTTCTCCCAGATCCCTTGAGAGGCCCGTTTGAGCAGCAAACAGTTCAGGGAAAGAGTGCCAGTTATTTTAATAAGCTGGGGCGTGGTTCCGAGGCGGAGGTTGAGCAGGGTATTGAAGGGAGCTCGGGTGTTGGGCTGCCGGGCGAGGAAGATGAACAGGCGCGGGGAGCTCCGGATTTGATAGGAGATCCGATACGTAAGGAATCTTTCATATCGGATCCTGACTTAACCTTGAACCGGGAATCGTTTCGTCCGGTTCAGTTGTCTGAACCTAATCCGGCCCCGAACCGTCGTCTTCCCCGAGCTCTCATCGCTTTTCACGAAGAACAGAGTACCGGAAGGGAGATTGATCCGGCCAGAGGAGAGAGATTTTCTGCAGTGTGGATACAGCAAGAAGATGCATCTTACTCGAGGTGTGGCCAGGTTGACATAGGTCCTATCTGGACTGATGGAAGGGGGATGGGGAATAATATTGGCCTTCCGGAGGCCCAATTCCTCAAGCTTTCAGGGAAGGGATGGAACAGTGTCAGAAAGGAGGGGTCGTCTCAGGAAGAGATAGGAGCGATTGTTAATTACAGATTGCAAGACAAACTGGAAGAAGAAGGATCGGAGAAGGTTAAAAGTGACAGGGAGTTGCAGGAAGAGACTCAGGCCAAACAGATTACGACATATGAAGGCTGTGAGGTCCCGTTGGCAGTTAATTTGTGTGATGAGGAAGAAGTTTGGAGGAATGAAATTGTGCAATTTGGACAGCGTATAGGGGTGTCATTTGAAGGCAGGGAAGATATGGTCCTGAACTTTCTTAAGAAATTGAGAAGGAATGCTATCTTACAGCAATCAGCTAAGAGGAAAGGTACGGGAGGTGGAATGAAGATTGGAAAAAGAGAAGCAAGTTTTGTCAGTAACAATGAAGTCCTGGACAGTTTGAGAGGGAAGAAGACCAAGGATAAAGGGAAACAGGTTGTTACACTATGAATTTGATCTCATGGAACATCAGGGGCCTCAATGGGGACTTCAAGAGGAGAGCTGTAAAAGATTTGGTGTTTTCTCAGCATCTGGACTGCATCTGTTTACAGGAAACCAAGATGGCCAATATTGATAAATCTGTCTTAAGTAGAATATGTGGGTCCAAGTTAAATGAGGTGGCAGTTTTTCCTGCAGAAGGAAGTAAAGGAGGGCAATTAGTGATTTGGGATGGAAACAGGTTCGAGGGTAATGTCTGTGATTTAGGCAAATTCAGCATTTCGGTTGTCTTTAAACATAAGAATAGAATCTCTAATAATGACTGTTGGGTTATTACTTCTGTGTATGGACCCCACACCGATCAACAGAGGGAGGAATTGGTACAAGAACTATACATGTTGCATAGTCTCTTCCCGAAAACCTGGTGTATATTGGGAGATTTTAATTGTGTGAGGTTTCCATGGGAAAGGACTGGTAGGCAGAGATGGAGCAATAGTATGGATAATTTTAATCAGTGGATCAGAGATGTTCAATTAATAGAGGTGGATGACCCAAACAGAAATTATACCTGGTCCAATTTACAGCAGGATAGCATCCAGTCTAAGATTGACAGAGTTTTGATCTCTCCAGATTGGTTCAAAAAATTTCCCCTGTCACATGTGAAAGGGTTGTCTAGGTCTGTCTCTGATCATATACCTTTGCTCATTATGATGGAGGATAAGAGGAGGAGCTCCAGAATTTTCAGATATGAATTAAAATGGCAAAGGGAAGTTGGATTCAAGGAAATGGTTGGTAATTGGTGGCAGCAAGCACCGAAGGCAAATTCTGCAGTGCTTAATTTCATGGGCAAGCTGAAATGGATAAGGAAATGCTTGAGACAATGGTCTAACCAGAATTTTGGTAAGGAAAAGGAAAAAAGGCAGAAATTGATGGGCAGCATTGAAGAGTTAGAATTGAAAAGTGAGGTTGCCGATCTCTCCAATAAAGAGCTCCACTCTTTGAAGGAGCTCCGGAAGAATTACAATGAAGAACTTTTGAAAGAAGAAATTGGTTGGAAACAAAGAGCTAAGGAGCATTGGCTAAAGGAAGGTGATAAAAACTCTTCTTTCTTCCATGCCATGGCTAGTGCTAAAAGAAGATTCCTGTCTATTGATCATGTCAAAGAAGAAGATAGTGTCATTGAAGATCCCGATGAGATCAAAAACAGATTTGTGGATTTCTTCAGAAATCTTTTCTCAGAAGATTTTCTGACGAGACCCCACATACAAGATGGATTACTTCCCAAGCTAGTTGATTCAGAAGCTGTTAAGTTGAGTGAGCCCTTTGTGGAGGAGGAAGTTAGAATGGCTGTTTTCAGTATGGATCCTAATAAAGCTCCGGGTCCCGACGGATTTTCTCTGGGGTTCTATCAATTCTTTTGGGATGTTATTAAAGATGATTTGGTTAACCTTGTGCAAGAGTTTTATGACAGGCCGGAAAGGATTCGAGCGGTTAATGCTACATATGTTGTTCTTATTCCTAAGTCAGAAGGAGCGGAAAGAGTAACAGATTTTCGGCCCATTAGCTTACTCAATGGATGCTATAAGGTTATTGCCAAGATCCTAGCAACCCGATTTAAGAAGGTGATACATAAACTTGTGGGCATTAATCAATCAGCATTTATGCAAGGCAGATTTATACTGGATAACTTTATGACAGCTTATGAGGTTATACATCATTACAAAATCAGAAATAAGCAAGGAGTGTTATTAAAGCTTGATTTTGAGAAGGCTTATGATAGAATCAATTGGAATTGTCTCAAAAAAATAATGATCCTCATGGGTTTCAATGAAAGATGGGTTAGATGGATAATGAGCTGTATTTCATCCTCTAAGTTTTCTGTGTTGATCAATAGAGAACCGTGTGGATATTTCAGCAGTTCAAGAGGCCTTAGGCAGGGAGATCCATTGTCCCCGTTTCTGTTTTTGTTTATTGGACAGATTTTTAGTTCTCTATGGGATAATGCTGTTCAACTTGGCCTTATTGAGGGATTCAGAATAGGCAGGAGCAACATTCACCTATCTCATCTTCAGTTTGCAGATGATACGCTATTGTTTTCTTCAGGAAGCAAGGAGGATATTCAGAATATCAAAAGTTTGCTTATTTTGATAGAACTTATCACAGGACTGAGGATCAACTATGAGAAATCAGAAATAGTGGGTTTGAATGTGCCGCAGCCTTGTCTTTTGGAGATTGCAAATTCCTTAAAGTGCAGAGTTAATATGTTCCCTATTAAATATTTGGGTCTGCCCTTATCAGATGGAAACTTAAGGGTGAGAGATTGGGATGGTTTAATTAAGAAATTTGAGAGTAGATTGGAAGGGTGGAAAGGCAACTTTCTTTCAGGAGGAGGGAAAATGATACTGTCAAAATCGGTTCTTTCGTCTTTGGCAATTTACCATGCTTCTATATTTAAGATACCTCGAGCAGTTGAAAAAATCATTGAAGCAATTCGAAGTTCCTTTTTTTGGTCAGGAGGGAAAAGGGAAAAGAGAGGTATTCACTTGATCAAATGGAGCAATGTTTGCAAAAGTAAGGAGCAAGGAGGAATTGGCCTCTGCAGTGTGGCTACTTTCAACAAAGCAATGCTAGCTAAATGGTTGTGGAGAAAGGGAGAACAGCCGAATGCACTTTGGGCTGTAATTGTGAAGGATCTTTATTTTCAAGGTGAGAACAAATGGAATTTTTATCCTTCAACCAGCTACAATATGTCTTCAATCTGGAAGAATATTGTTAGATGTGCTGATTTCATGGATATCTCGAGTACTATTCAGGTGGGAAATGGGAGGGATACACAGTTTTGGAGAGATAAATGGTGTTCCAATATGGTCCTTTCTAAGCTTTTCAGCAATATCTTCAATATAACCCTTCACCAAGAAGCTACAGTCGAGGAAGTGTTATGCAATATAGAAGCAGGGCAGATCAGCTTGCCTTTGAGAAGGAATCCCACGGATGAGGAAGCAGAAGAACTAGTATTGCTAATCAACACCATCAGTGAAGTCAGAATTTTTGGCGAGGTGCAAGACAAAAGAATTTGGAGATGGACCAACAATGGACAGTTCTCGGTCAATTCCATGGCTCAAATGTTGAATGATGGTGGAATTAGGGTGTGGTGGAAAGAGTTAGTTTGGTCTAATCACCTTCCTAATAAGATCAAAATTCTGCTGTGGAAGCTTGCTTGGTGCAGAATTCTTACGGGAAAGAGGGCTAAGAAACTACACATCTCTGGGAGCTTCTCGTGTGTTTTTTGTGCTCATTTTGAAGAGGATCAAAAGCATTTATTCTGTGGTTGTGGTATTATTATCATACAGTGGAAGATTATGTGTAGATTATTTGGAATCAATTGGGTAGAACAATCTTCTGTGTTAGATCTCCTACAATGGTGGAACATTAATTGTCCATACAAAGATCTCAAACAATTGTGGTTCTTGATTTGCCCGGCCCTTTTGTGGGCCATCTGGTGTGAAAGAAACATAAGGAAATTCAATGATCAATATAGAAGCTCTAATGAACTGCTGAGGAGCACTTTTAGATGGGTGGAAGAATGGGGACGGGCTGCTGGTATCCTCAAGGAGGGGAGTTCTGATTTTTTTGAAAAGGCCAGGAAGTGGAAGGATATGATCTCCTGATAGGCAGCTCTTAGTGTGGTTTTGTTTTATTGGCTTGATAAAACATCATTGTAAATTTCAGCATTTCATAGGTAGTTGGGGTTCAGGTCGGGGATTGTCCGATCCTGAAGGTGATGGCCCTTGGGCTATTCATTCTCCTTGTAATCCTCCTTTTTTATTCTATGAAATTGTGACTTAATGTCACCTTCAAAAAAAAAAAACTATTGACTACATCTTTTCTCTTTCACTTTTGAATATAAACATCTATTACTAAGATCCTATGTTGAGGGGCTAGACTCTCCTCAGGTATAACTTTACAATCTTTATATAATGATTGATCAACTTTTTAAATAAGAAAATAGTCGATTTGACTTTTATGTGTTGCACTTTTATAAGTTATTAAATGTTCGTCTCTTTTTTTGAAATGGGTATTTGCAATTATTAGATCATACGCAATGGCGAAGTCAAGAATGGCATCACCCATGCCATTTCTATCCCCAAAATCAAAGCCTCTATGAACCCTCTTGTAGCCACTATTGTTCTTTCCTATATGGCCATTTAAGTCTCCCTTAACAAAAGTCATTTCACCATTAGGGGTATCTTGGATCGTCTTATCAAAATTCTCTTAGAATTCTTTCTTAACACTCTCTTCTAATCCTACTTGAGGTGCATAGGCATTAATTATATTTAAAACTTCTTCACCTACTACAAGTTTAACTAATATGAGTCTATCCCCCTCCCTTCTCACTTCTACAACTTTATCTTTTAACTCTTTATATATGATAATAGTTAACATACCAAAGTTTGAAATCTTCAATTTCTTTAACTTTAGAACCTTTCTACCTAATTTCTTGTAAACAAGCTATGTTGACTCTCCTATCTCGCATAAGTTTAACTAACTCTAAACTTTTACTGATTAGGATTCCTATGTTCCATGTAGCTAAACGAATTTTATTCTTACTCTTGTTCTTATGGACTAACTGCTTTACTCGTGTTTGTCTTATACATGAGAACCCTTGCCTATTTGTCACTGCAACCGGGCGTCGTTGCGGCGCGTCGTTTTTGGGGAACACCCTAGCAACCCCTTGCTTACTTCTTATTACACCTGGGGGCTGATGTAACTCGTCGCTTTTGGGGAATGCCCTGGCAACCCTTTGCTCACTTCTCATTACACCCGGGGGCCTATATGTATGATTTTTCTCATACCATGGAAGAAACCTCTCCATGTGCTTGATCTGATGCAGTGGTGGGGTACCATATGCCGTAGAGAATCTGAAAAGCAACTTTGGTCACTGACTTTACCTGCTCTGCTGTGGGGTGTGTGGATTGAAAGGAATACAGAAGAATGTCTCAGAATTTTAAACTTATCAGGAAAACAATCAATTGGGCGATTGCCTGGGGCAGGACTGTGGGGATCTTGTCAGATGAGCAGATATCATTTTCAAGCTCTCAATTGGAACAGTCTGACTTTGTGATTTTGGATTTGGGTGATCTTGGGGTTGGTTGGTTTCCTTATTCTGTATCCTTATTTTATCTTCTTGATAAATAAGGCATTCGGGTTGGGTTTTCACTTCTTATTGTGCCTCACCTGTTTTGAAGGTTTTGCTGGTTTTGTTTTCTGTCTTGTGTTATGCTGTCTTTTGTACTTATCTTTCATTATTAATGAAATCGTGGCCTTTTGGTCCACTTTCAAAAAAATAAAATAAAAAATTACACGTACAAGGATTGCTTTCTTTAATCTCAATTATGGGAAAGCTCCTCATCTGTCATAACACTCATTCCTCCTCCTTTATCCTGCTCCTTTCCATTACTCTTCCTCTATATCCCTCTGATTCTTGATCTCGGTAGAGATTTCATCTTGGGACGCTTGGAGAAGAAGAGATTCTCAAGTGATCTTAGAGATCCTAGAAGAGATGGCAAACCGTGCTCTTAATTCTTGCAAGACCAGACTTCACTTTTATTCTTGATGATGCTACTCACCTTTTCTAAAAAGAGCTTCCTTTAGAAACTGCTATAATTTCGTTAGTCATAAACTAGCATGGCTTTCAAGACATTTTCATTTTCTTGTACTTCCTCCAATCAATGTTTTACTTTTTTGTCATTCTGAATTTGTGTTTGTTCAAGGCCTCTGCTTCTCTTGTCCAGGTGACAAGGCAACACGAGCAACTCATCTTTACATGGCTAACATTCCATTGGCAAATGATTCAAGTTGTATCTTTTATCCCTTTAGTGTTATCAGCCCTATGATGTTAGAATATTGACATGTATAATTTTCAAGGCCTATGTTTAGGGATGCCAATGGTAACCAGTAACCTGACCTCTTATTAACCGTTGGTTGGTTATCAGATAAGGTTTTTCAAACTGGTAAAATTACTTTTTTGGAAATGTGTACATACAGATAATTTCTAACCTGATCTTGCTATCAATAAGGAAATGGGTAATAGTAGTTATCAAACTGCTATTGGTATATGCTTTTAATCTTTTCAAGGCGTCCTATATATTTCTGATATTTGTCCTTGGATTAAAATCCATTGGCTGAGATCAACTCACAATTGGTGGATTGCCCTAATCCCTGGAAAAGGGGCACAGCTCCCTATGCTTCCTCCCCCTCTCATGTTCTTTTCTTACTCAAGTCTCAATTCAGTACACTGTATGAACCCACACCCACACCCCAATGTCCCTGTCCTTCCATCAAAGTTTCCCTCAACAGTTCTCATGTTGTTTAGTTCACATGTTAAACTTGGGTTTGTGGATTTAGTTAGGGGTGAATTAGGGCTTTAAATGTAAAAGCAGATAAGTATTTGATAAATCTGTTGATAGCGATATTATCTATATGGGTAAAATCTTTTGGATATAGGTTTTCTGATGGAATGGATGGTAAACAGATATAGGCGTGTCTTAGGGGGAATATGGTAGTGAATATGCACCATCCATACTATAATTTTTTTTGGAAGATGACAAAGTCACATTTCATTAAGAGAAAAAAGTTACAAAGAAGGCCCATGGCCTAACCTTTAGAAGGCACTTGGCCATACTTCAAGGAACTTGGCCATACAAGCCCCAACAAATAAAAGAAAGACAGATCCAAAGACTTTCTATTTTATTAAGAAAATAAAATAGAAGTTGAGAAAGAAGCTTCAAAGGAAAAACAAGTAAGTCAAAGCGAAAAGTATTTCCAACTACAAGCCCTAGAAATAAGCTCTCCTGTTGATGCATCCCATAGGGCAGCAGCTTTACCCCAGTCATTCATCCAACTGATAGTTCTACTGAGAATAATAGAAGGGTTATTAATCTCCTGATTGAATCTTCTATTGTTCCTTTCCATCTAGGTTTCCCACATCATAGCTGGAGGAAAGAGAGACCAGATCTTGCTTAGAGATTCATTAGGACAGAGATCAGACCATATTTGCAAGAGATGTAGGGAATCTATAGGATCCACCCACAGAATCTTCAAAGCCTTACATATAGTCCTCCACTGAAAATTAATGATCCCGCAATGGCAGAAAAGATGGCTTTGATCTTCTTCAAAAAGGCCACATAAAACACACTTGGTAGAGTTGATATTGAGAATTCTTCTTAGTCTATGTGAAGTGGGGAGCCTAAACATTGCCATCTTCCATAGGAAAATGCTGATTTTAATAGGGATGTATTTGGACCATACTAAGGATTTCCACCACACTCTAGTACCACCATCTTGAATAATATGGATGAGAATATTAGGTGAATAGGATGCTTTGGTATTCCACCTCCAAATTCTTTTGTCCTCCTTGTCCTTGAGAAGTTGAAGCTGAATATGTGAGTGAGATAATTTTGAGCAACTCCTCAAGTTCAGGTTCAGTTGGGTTTCTTCTGAGAATAATGTTCATAAGGAGATCATTGTCATGGGCTAGAACTTGAGCAACAGAAGCATTCTTGTTTACAATAAGCTGGAATAAATTAGGAGCTTGTTCAGTGAAAGGAACAGTAGATAACCATGAGTCTTTCCAGAAACTAATAAGTTCACCATTGCCTAGTTGAAATCTGATTTCTGGGAGGATGAAAACTTGCATTTGTGCAATATTTCTCCAAATATGTGACAGGTTGTATGACTTGGAAGGGTTCAACTCCCATCTAGATGTATTGAGATAATACTTCTCCCTTACTATTATAACCCATAGATGGTCAATTTCTTCTCCCAATCTCCACAGCCATTTAGAAAGCATTGCCTTATTGAAATGTTGAATTTTGACCAGACCAGCCCCTCTTTGGTCTTTACTTCTGCAAACTTTGTCCCATGCAATGAGATGAAGACCTTTCCCTTCTCTCTTCCTTCCTCCCAAAAAAAAGAGCTCCTCCTTGCCTCTATCATTCTTTCCACAGCTCTTGGAACATTAAAGATGGATAGATGATAAGAAGCTAATGAGGAGAGGACTGATAATGAGAGAATCCATCTTCCACCATCAGAGAGGAATCTTGCTTTCCATCCATCTAACTTGTGATCAAACTTTTTAATTACCCCATCCCAATCTCTTAGCCTTATAAGTCCACAAGATAGTGGGAGACCCAAGTATTTGATTGGGCAATGAGATTGTCTGTAGTTTAAAATCTCAGCCATGCAATCCAGCCTATCCTCCAAATTTATCCCTACTAATTCAGATTTTTGGAAATTAATACTAAGACCAGTAATAGATTCTGTTAAGACCAGCAGGATCTTCAAATTCCTCAACATACCCATGTGGCCTGAGGAGAGTAGCAATGTATCATCTGCAAATTGTAAATGAGAAAGTTGGAAGCCATTCCTACCAAATTTGAAGCCATCTATCAGACCTTGACCCGCAGCTTTGTCCCAGAGAGTACTTATAACCTGTCCTATGGTGAGAAACAAAAGGGGTGAGATAGGATCACCTTGTCTCAATCCCCTTGAGCTGTTGAAATAACCACAAGGATGGCTATTCATCAAAATGGAAAACCTTGGAGTTGAGATACAACTCATAATCCAATTGATCCACTTTTGCTTGAAGTCCATGAGACCCAAGGATTTGTGTATACACTGCTAGCTAACGGTCTCAAATGCTTTCTCAAAATTAAGTTTATGACAATTTCTTCCTTTTTGAGAATCTTTTGATTGTGGATGGCTTCACTTGCTGCCAGAAAATTGTCTAAAATAAATCTTCCTTTTAGAAAAGCTGATTGGTTCTTATTGATAAGTAATTCTAGTGCTGTCTTCATTCTGTTGGCTAAAATCTTTGTGATGATCTTGTAAGAGCCATTCAAAAGGCTGATCGGTTTATAATCAGAAACTTTTCTGCACCTTCTGTTTTTGGGATTAGTACAATGTGTGTGGAGTTAAGGCCCTTGATACATAGAGGTCTATCTTGAAATTCCTTTACCACTCTCATAAAATCATCCTTGATAACATCCCAAAAAAATTGGTAAAAGCCTAGTGAAAATCCGTCCAGACCAGGAGATTTGTTCACAATCATGCTGAAAATAGCTTGTTTCACTTCTTCTTCAAGGATCGGCAAGCAAAGGTTCTCGGCCAGACTTCTATCCACCTTAGGTAGGAAATTTTCCTGTAGATGAGGCCTCCACAAATGGTCTTCTTTGAATAGGTTATTATAGAAAGATATGAAAGTGTCTTGAATATCCTTCTTGGTCTCAATTAAGATGTCATCCACTTTGACTTGCTCAATCTTAAGAGATCTCTTTCTAATGCTAGCCACTGTATGAAAGAACTTAGTATTTTTGTCACCCTCCTTAAGCCAATGCTCCTTAGCCCTTTGTTTCCATTTAATTTATTCCCTGAGAATCAGCTCATTATAATCAATCTTATAATTGTTCAGGGCTTTAGATTCTTCCTATGACAATTTCTGATTTTTAGCCTTGATTTCAAGATCATCAATGTTCTGCATAAGCTGTTGATAGATTATGTTGATGTTGCCAAAGGTTTGTGAAGACCATTTCTTGATTTTGCCTTTAACCCATTTTAGTTTCCTGGCGAAATTCAAGCAAGCAAATTCTTTAGAGGGAGCCTCTTTCCACTAGCTGTTGACCAGCTCTTAAAATCTTTATGTCTGTGCCATTCCAATTCAAATCTGAAAAGTCTATGAGCCTTCTCCTTCTCCTCAGTAGAAATCAGGATATGAATGTGGTCAGAAACAGTCCTACTGAAACCTTTTAACTGTGTCAAAGGAAAATTAAATGAGCCATTTAGATGAAACAAGAACCCTATCAATTCTGGATTGAACATTGGATTGCTGAAGATTGGACCAGGTGAACCTTCTATTAGGAATATCCAAATCCATCATGCCACAGTCCCCTATCCAGGTATTAAAGTCCTCCATATCGTGAGTCCATTTTTGAGGTCCTCTCCTCTCCCAAGGGTATCTGATGCAGTTGAAATCACCAAGGACACACCATCCTTCTTGAAAAGTGTTATATAGCCTATATAGTTCCTGGAAGAACTCCCCCCTTAGCTGATGGCTGTGAAGCCCATATACTGAAGTAATAATCCCCTGATATCGGTTGTCTATGGAGCAGAAGTTAAATGAGATATTGAACTTCCTACTGTCACAAAGAAAACCTTTCAATTTGTTATCATTCCATAAGATGATTTGTCCCACACTGTAACCTGTAGCTGGAATAGAACACCATTTTGTCAGCAACATACCACCTATTTTCTTAATGATATCATCGTCAACAACTTCCATCTTAGTTTCCTGAATACAAACACAGTCCAGCTTGAGAGTCCTAATAGTATCTCTTATGGCTCTCATTTTTACCTCCCCATTAAGCCCTCGTATGTTCCACGACAGGAAATTCATTGATGAAGCGGTTTCTTCCCCCCCTTCCTATTGTCTCTGAGGCAGTCCAGCACTTTGTTTTTCTGGACAAAATTCTGTTCCTTTTTGCCAATCTTCACTTCCTTTTACCATTCATACTATAACTGACCCATTGATGTCTGCAACTATGTTGATGTTGACCATAACATTCATATTTCATGATCCCTTGAGAAGGCTGTGGTGCCAGGGATCTGAAGCAGTTCTACAGCGTCCTCCATTTCCCTGTCTAGTAATCTCCATGAAACCTCATCCGCCATGTTTACTTAAACTTGCCTTCCTTTTAATGTCTATCGACTGCAGTTTTTGGAAAACTAAATGCACAGCTTTGTCCATCTCTTCATCCTTCAAGAAGAAATGTCTTTATTCCATCTCCAACAGTGCATCGTGTGCAAATTCTGCTGATATCAACCATCTCTAGGATCTTTCTGCAGAATTAGGAAAGATCCTAGATGTGAAAGCTTAGTTGTGGCCTAGTTGATGGGCCTACTTTTCATTTCAATTTTAGTGCCACACCGACAATTGATCCACTCTCCTTCCTCTATCTTTGCTCGAGATGACAAATCACATGGATTTTATCATAGTCTAAAGTTAACATAGTTTTGAAACTTGCCCTCTGTAAAGTTCAATTCAAGTGCCTCATTGGCCAGTGCCTATAATTGTTTTATCTACTATATGATAAAAGCAGAGAAACTTCACTCCACGTGTCATCTAGTGCGGATGAAATTTTGATGCCTACTGAGAAAAAAAATGCAACATTCTTTTACCCAAGTGCTTATTCCGTGGTCGTGGAAATTTAGCTGTGCTGGCACCTTCCTGTGGTTCTCATTTGTCTTTGATATGTTAATTATATGTGAATTGAATGAACGATAACTAAGTTCTCAAAATTGCCTATTCACTTAATCTTGGATACAAACATACAAAAAAGGTGAGAGGCAAGCAAGGCAACTGGGGACTCACTTTAGCCTTACATACTTAGGCTGCATTTGAGAACTCTGGGGAAGTCCTTACTGAATAACTTCTCAAAAAATTACTTCCGTAAAAAGTGAAACCATTTGGTAACTTTTTTGTTTTAACTTCTCCTCTGCAAGGAAGGAGAAAAGTGGCTCCGCACGGAAGGAGAAAATTTCTCCTCCTGTGAGGAGTGATTTTCTCCTCCTTGTGAGAGGAGAATTTTTTTTGAAAAAAATGGTTACCTCATGTAGCAAGTGGACTCACTAACATTCAGGGATAACAACTAGACTCCTAACAACTCCGGACAGCAACTACTCTCATTTTAGCACGAACAAGAGAAGGCATAGCTTGAGCATAGGCTCCTATCATGCGCATGTGCTCCTATTTCTACCTGCCCACCGTGACTAACTCTGCATCTTTGAGCTGCTGAGTACGTATATGTTTACATAGGAAATTTTAGTGTGATAATTGTGTAAATGTGTTATTTTATGTATTTATATTTTAAAAAAATTTGGTCACAATTTATTGAAGAAGTACTTTAAACATTGCATCCATTTGGTGTTCCCAAACTCCACTTTTAAGATAAGGAGTACTTCCGCTAGAAGCTACTACTTTTTTTTGGAGAAGTACTTCATATGAAGTTCCCAAATGCAGCCTTAGGTGCTCGCTGACTGTAAAAAAGCTCCTTCTCAGAATAACAGATGTTGAAAGACATAGGTAATAAGAAGGAAAATCAGAAAAGCAAATGACAATGTAGAGGTTGAGAAGATCATCTATGAACACTCCTCTATGAGAAACTATCATAAAATTTGCTTTACATTCATATGCATGTATTGACAACGTAAACACCAAGTATAAATATATTAAATTTACTAACTCTACTTGGAAAATTGTGGAATTTTCTCAGTGGAGGATAGAAGTTGGAACTTTCCCTGCAGAGGAGGGAATTGAGCTGTGGTGTAGGTTCCAGGGGGTGCCTCTTCATCTTTGGAACATCAACACGTTCCAGTCAATCTGCTCCAGGTTTGGGAGGCTTAGAGAAGTGGATAGCAAGGGACTCAGGGGGGACAATTTGTCCTTTGTGCGGGTTAAAATCTCTGTTGAGCGGAAGACAGATATTCCTGAAAAGATCAAGATTATGGTAGGGGGTAGGATCTTCTGGATCCATATCACAATGGAAGAAGATGGTAAGGATAAAGGTTTTGAACAGGATTGGTCGTGGTCTGATGTGGTGGCGGAATATAGAAGATACAGGACAAACAGAGACGGCGGGGCTGAAACAGGGCAGCCGGAACTCGGTGTTCACCCAGGTTTGGTTGAGTCCAGTTCTGAGTCAGAAAAGGCCTCTTACCAGTCGTACTCAGGTGATACGAGTCAGAAGGAGATGAAGAGGCAGGTAGGTGTAGGCAGAGGCCTTCAAGATTGCGGGGTTCCCAAGTTAAATGATAGTAAAGGAATACTGGGGGTTCTCCCATATCCCTTGAGAGGCCCGTTTAAGCAGCAATCAGTTCAGGGGAAGGGTGCCAGTTACTTTAATGTGCTGGGTTGCGGTTCCGAGGCGGAGGTTGAGCAGGGCATAGAAGGGAGCTCTGGTGTTGGGCTTCCGGGTGAGGAAGATGAACAGGTGCGGGTAGATCCGTTATTGTTAGGGGATCCGATTCTCAAGGAACCTAACATATCGGATCCTGACTTAACTTCGAACCGGGAATTGATTCGTCCGGTTCAGTCGTTAGACCCTAAACCGTCCCCGAACCGTCGTCGTCTTCCCCGAGCTCTCATCGCACTTCACTGAGAACAGAGTATCGGAAGAGAGAATACTCCGGCCAGAGGAGAGAGGTTTTCTTCAGTGTGGGATCAGCAAGACGATGCACCTTATTCGAGGAGTGGCCAGGTTGACATAGTTCCTATCTGGGCGGACGGGGGGGGGATGGGGAAGAGCGTTGGTCTTCCGGAGGTCCATCTCCTCAAGCTTGCAGGGAAGGGTTGGAACTGTGATAGAGAGGATGGGTCGTCACAGGAAGAGATAGGAGCGATTGTTACTTATAGTTTGGACAACGTATAGGTTCGAAAAAGGATATAGGAGCCAGGGATTTACAGGAAGAGATTCAAGCTAAACAGATAATGCCATATGAAGGCAGTGAGGTCCCGTTGGCAGTGAAATTGTGTGATGAGGAAGAAGTCTGGAAGAATGAAATTGTGCAGTTTGGACAGCGTATAGGTGTATCCTTTGAAGGCAGGGAAGATATGGTCTTGAGCTTTCTCAAGAAACTGAGAAGGAATGACATCTTACAACAATCAGCAAAGAGGAAAGGTACGGGTGGTGGAATGAAGATTGGAAAAAGAGAAGTAAGTTTTGTGAGAAACAATGAAGTCCTGGACAGTTTGAGAGGGAAGAAGACCAAGGAAAAAGGGAAACAGATTGTTACACAATGAATTTGATCTCATGGAACATCAGGGGTCTCAATGGGGACTTCAAGATGAGAGCTGTAAGAGATTTGGTGTACTCTCAACATTTGGACTGCATCTGTTTACAGGAAACCAAGATGGCCAATATTGACAAATCTGTTTTAAGTAGAATATGTGGGTCTATTTTAAATGAAGTGGCAGTTTTTCCTGCAGATGGAGTTAAAGGAGGACAACTGGTGATTTGGAATGGAAACAGGTTTGAGGGCAATGTCTGTGATGTAGGCAACTTCAGCATTTCGGTTGCCTTTAAACATAAGAATAGTATTTCTAATAATGACTGTTGGGTCATTACATCCGTGTATGGACCCCACACTGATCAATAGAGGGAGGGTTTTGTCCAAGAACTATATAGGTTGCATATTCTTTTCCCGAAAACCTGGTGTATCTTGGGAGACTTTAATTGTGTAAGGTTTCCATGGGAGAGGTCTGGTAGACAGAGATGGAGCAATAGCATGGATATTTTTAATAAGTGGATCAGAGATGTTCAACTAATAGAGGTGGATGACCCAAACAGAAATTATACCTGGTCTAATTTACAGCAGGTCAGCATTCAGTCAAAGATTGACAGAGTATTGATCTTACCAGATTGGTTCAAAAGATTTCCCTTGTCACATGTGAAAGGGTTGTGCAGGTTTGTTTCTGATCATATACCTTTGCTCATTATGATGGAGGATAAGAGGAGGAGCTCCAGAATTTTCAGATATGAACTGAAATGGCAAAGGGAAATTGGATTTAAGGAAATGGTTGGCAAATGGTGGCAGCAAGCACCGGTGGCAAATTCTGCAGTGTATAATTTCATGGGCAAACTGAAATGGATCAGGAAATGCTTGAGACAATGGACTAAACAGAATTTTGGAAAGGAAAAGGAAAAAAGGCAGAAATTGAAGAGCAATATTGAAGAACTGGAATTGAAAAGTGAGGTTGCTGATCTTTCTAATCAAGAGCTATACTCTTTGAAGGAGTTCCGGAAGATTTACAATGAAGAACTTTTGAAAGAAGAAATTAGTTGGAAACAAAGAGCTAAGGAGCATTGGTTAAAGGAAGGTGATAAAAACACTTCTTTCTTCCATGCGATGGCTAGTGCTAAAAGAAGATACCTGTCTATTGATCATGTCAAAGAAGAAGAAAGTGTCATTGAAGATCCCGAGGAGATCAAAAACAGATTTGTGGATTTCTTCAGAAATCTTTTCTCAGAAGAATTTCAGATGAGACCCCACATACAAGATGGATTACTTCCTAAGATAGAAGACTCAGATGCTGAAAAATTGAGTGAACCCTTTGTGGAGGAGGAAGTTAGATTGGCTGTTTTTAGTATGGATCCTAATAAAGCTCCGGGTCCCGATGGTTTTTCTCTTGGGTTCTATCAATTTTTTTGGGATGTTATTAAAGAAGATTTGGTTAACTTTGTGCAAGAGTTTTATGACAGGCCGGAAAGGATTCAATCGGTTAACGCTACATATGTTGTTCTTATTCCAAAGTCAGAAGGAGCGGAAAGAGTGACAGATTTTCGGCCCATCAGTTTACTCAATGGATGCTATAAGGTTATTGCCAATATCTTAGCAACTCGGTTCAAGAAGGTGATTCATAAACTTGTGGGCATTAATCAATCAGCGTTTCTGCAAGGCAGATTTATATTGGATAACTTTATGACAGCTTATGAGGTTATACATCATTACAAGAACAGAAATAAGCAAGGAGTGTTATTAAAGCTCGACTTTGAGAAGGCTTATGACAGAATCAATTGGAATTGCCTCAAAAAAACAATGATCCTCATGGGATTCAATGAAAGATGGATAAGATGGGTCATGAGCTGTATTTCATCCTCTAAGTTCTCTGTGTTGATCAATAGAGAACCGTGTGGATACTTCAACAGTTCAAGAGGTCTTAGGCAGGGAGATCCATTGTCTCCGTTTCTTTTTCTGCTTATTGGACAGATTTTTAGCTCTCTTTGGGATAATGCAGTTCAACTTGGCTTAATTGAGGGGTTCAGAATAGGCAGGAGCAATATACACCTATCTCTTCAGTTTGCAGATGATACGCTACTGTTTTCTTCAGGAAGTAAGGAGGATATCCAGAATATCAAAAGATTGCTTATTTTGGTAGAACTTATCACAGGGCTGAGGATCAACTATGAGAAATCAGAAATTGTGGGTTTGAATGTGCCACAGCCTAGTCTTCTGAAGATTGCGAAATCCTTAAATTGCAGAGTGAATAGTTTCCCTATTAAATATTTGGGCTTGCCCTTATCAGATGGAACCTTAAGGGTGAGAGATTGGGATGGTTTAATTAAGAAATTTGAGAATAGATTGGAAGGGTGGAAAGGCAACTTTCTTTCAGGAGGAGGGAAAATGATATTGTCAAAATCGGTCCTTTCGTCTTTGGCAATCTACTATGCTTCTATATTTAAGATACCTCGGGCTGTGGAAAAAATCATTGAAGCAATTCGAAGTTCCTTTTTTTGGTCAGGAGGGAGAAGGGAGAAGAGAGGTATCCATTTGATCAATTGGAGCAATGTTTGTAAAAGTAAGGAGCAAGGAGGAATTGGCCTCTGCGGTGTGGCTACTTTCAATAAAGCAATGCTAGCTAAATGGTTGTGGAGAAGGGGCGAGCATCCGGATGCACTTTGGGCTGTGATTGTGAAGGATCTATACTTTCATGGTGAGAACAAATGGAATTTTTATCCTTCAATCAGCTACAACATGTCTTCAATCTGGAAGAATATTGTTAGATGTGCTGAATTTATGGATATTTCGAGTACTATTCAGGTGGGAAATGGCAGGGATACACAGTTTTGGAAAGATAAATGGTGTTCCAGTGTGGTCTTTTCTGAGCATTTCAGCAATATTTTCAATATAACCCTTTACCAAGAAGCTACAGTGGAGGATGTGTTATGCCATATAGATGCAGGTCAGATCAGTTTGCCTTTGAGAAGGAATCCCACGGATGTGGAAGCAGAAGAACTAGTATTGCTAATTAACACCATTAGTGAAGTCAGAATTTTTGGTGAGGTGCAGGATAAAAGAAATTGGAGATGGACCAACAATGGGTAGTTCTCGGTTAAATCCATGGTTCAAATGTTGAATGATGGTGGTACTAGGGTGTGGTGGAAAGAGTTAGTATGGTCTAATCATCTTCCAAATAAGATCAAGGTTTTCCTGTGGAAGCTTGCTTGGTGCAGAATTCTTATGGGAAGGAGGGCTAAGAAACTTCACATCTCTGGGAGTTTCTCGTGTGTTTTTTGTGCTCTTTTTGAGGAGGATCAAAATCATTTATTCTGTGGCTGTGGTATTATTATCATTCAGTGGAAGATTATTTGTAGATTATTCGGACTCAATTGGGTAGAGCAATCTTCTGTGTTGGATCTCCTACACTGGTGGAGTACTAATTGTCCATATAAAGATCTTAAACAATTGTGGTTCTTGACTTGCCCGGCCCTTTTGTGGGCCATATGGTGTGAGAGAAATAGAAGGAAATTCAATGACCACTTCAGAAGTACAAATGAGTTGCTGAGGAGTACATTTAGATGGGTGGAAGAATGGGGAAGGACTGCTGGTATCCTCAAGGAGGGGAGTTCTGATTTTTTTGACAAGGCCAGAAAATGGAAGGAAATGATCTCCTGATAGGCTGCTCTTAGTGTGTCTTTGTTTTATTTGCTTGATAAAACATCCTTGTAAATTTTCATCCTTTCAACTGTAGATGGGGACTAGGACGGGGGTTGTCCGATCCTGGCGGTGATGGCCCCTGGGCTGTTCATTCTCTTTGTAATCCTCCTTTCTTTCAATGAAATTGTGACTTAATGTCACCTTCAAAAAAAAAACTCTACTTGGAAAATAATTTATGTTCCTAGCCTAATTATGAATAAAGACTTTTTAATTATGTTGTACTTATTCTATACGCAAAATACATCAAGTCTAATCAGTGGATCTTAAATGTAACTACAGCTTGGAACTAAGAGTCATGGCAAGAGATTTTCCTAATAGCATTTAAAAAAATCATAATTTTTAATAGTTTTATGTATCTTCACTGTGGATATTATTTTAACTCTTGAATCCGTGAAATATTGAGAATGTGTTAAGAATTATAGAGCTTTCTGTGAGCTTTCCTATGCCACAAGCCATACCTCTATCGAATTTTCCGTTCTAAAGTAGTACCCATTTTAAGATGATAGTTTAATATTCTGACGGGTTAAAAACTGGCTGTGTCATTATTCTCTGCTTGGAGAGAACTTATTCTCAAGTTTCTTGATTGTTCATGATCAAACATAATAAATAGAATCAAACTTTGTACTCCCAGCATAAGTTCTTGATACACTTTCAATTAATTTAATATGGATAATATGATGGTATGAGATGAAGATGACCTATATATATATATATATATATATAATTTTAGATATCAAATTTTGCATTATCTGCTTGAGGGATTTATTGAAAGTGTTTGTCTTCTGAGAAGAAAAGGCTCATCATATTCTTCGAAGCAAAAGATAGAAGTTTTTTGTGCATTCTGACTTTAAATTCTCAATAATAGTTGTGAAGGTGCTTGCCTAGGTGTCACCTAGGCGGATAGGCATTTTTCAAGAGCCTGGGTGTGAATGCACCTTACTAGGCCTTGACAAAAAGGCAGCCCAGGGCACTGCTCAGGTGGGCCAGGCAGCCCAGTGCCCTGATCCTTGAACTTCCGACAGTTGACCCTGATCCACTCCCCACCTCTTAAAGACTCTCTATTGCTCTCATATTTCAGGTTAATGTCAATATCAGTATCTCTCTCTATCAAAATTTCATGTTAATGTTAACATAAGTCTTATATTAAGTAGATTGTTAGTGCTATTTTCTTGTTATATTAGTGTCAATATTAATGTCATGTCAATGTCATGATAGTACTATTTTCTCATAATTTTCATCTTAATGTCAATATTAGTGTCATATTAAGTAGGCTACTAGGAAGTAGGCACGTAGGCCCCGCCTTTGTGGGCGCCTAAGTGCTTGTGCGCTTGGGGACCCCAAGAACACCTTGGGTCACCTTATTGCCTTGACAACTATGATTCTTATTTATAAATGGAACATTCTATACTGTTTCCGAGTTTAAAATTTCCTCTTTAATAAAGCATTGTTCTTTCGGTGTAGGAGAGTCGATAACTTCAGACATGTCATGTCCATTAAATATTGGATCTTGATTATATAGATTTTTATTGATTTTTTTCCCCTATCACATCTGGTGTAAAAATATCTTGTTTGCCATTGTACACTTCATCTTTCAAATTAATATCATTAAAATAAATATCAAATTCATCATATGTGTGATTTTCGCGATATGAAATTTTATTGTACCTTGTAGATGATGCATCTTATTCTTGACTTATATGATGAAGATGGCATGAAAATTTTGCTTACCTTTTTGAAGATGAGCAAACTCACTTGTTGATTTCTCTCACGTGTGTTTTCAGCTCAAAGTTATGATATGGGTTCTTAAAAAATAAAAATTATTAAACTGGAAACTTGCCACCCATAGACTATGAATTTGGTATTGCACATATCACAGAGTGGACGTTTCAATCCGACTTTCTTGCTCTTCATTCATGAACTCTTAAATGTTTTGCTTTTGTCACATATTGATGTTGATGATACCATTTTGTATCATCATGTTATGAAGAGAAACGGTACAAATTGACTTAACTCTGGTTCCAATTGATGTACTTTCTCTTTGGAATTGTCGACTAAGAGAGATGTGAAAGCCGCAGAGGAATTGGAAAATAAGTGATGGTTGAAAGGCTGAGAAGAATATCCACATCTCAAAAGGATACCCTTCTATCTTTAAGGGATAATTATAGAACTCACTCTAAACTTGTATGCAGGTGCTGAAAACCCCAGATATAGATATAAGAAATAAACTAAACTTACTATTTCTATTAGAAAAGGATTTGTATTCTTAGCTCTTTGACTTAAGTTTTTAGTTCTTTCTTATATGCTAACCATGAATAAAGATTTTATGAATTAATTTGTACTTATTGCATAAGCAAAATACTACAAGTCTAACTAGTAAAAGAATTGAAATTCAATTGCAACTTGAAATGAGAAATCAAATGAGAAATCTTAACAAGAAATTTTCATAATGACATCTTCATATATATTTTTTACAGTATTCCTTGCCTTTGCTTCAAAGCTTATTTTTATCCTTGAAACAGAATATCAAAAATTTACTGAAGACAAGAATTCTAGAGTTTTCCATGAGCTTTCCAATCAAGCTAACTCACTTACCAACCTTTAGTTGCTATGTGGCATATAAGCCCGAAAGCCCTGGTTGCTTTTGACAGTGGGCTGGGACAGAAAGATAGGCCAATGCAGCTCATCCCACAATGTACCAGAACCAAGAGTGAATGCAGCCGATGCAACAATCCACCAGACTAGGCCTTCATCTATCCTGAGCTTCTCTTCAATGATGGGGAACCAGGATGGGGGTAGACCCCTTCATTCAGGCAGAACTTGTAGGGAGAGGAAACCAACGAACTATTGGAGCTATTGGATCGCCTGCAAGCAGATATTGATCTTAATATGATGGACACCCATCTTGGAGGTGGGAGAGCAATGGAAAGTTCATGGCTAGATAATCCTACATGTTTATCCAAGATCCAGGTACTCCATTCCCTTGGGCCAAGCAGGTATGGTGGCCCAGGAGCCCTTTGAAGGGATGGATCCTTGTGTAGAGGATTTCACAAGGAAGACTTACATGCCATCATTTTTGTCAGTTGCTGAAGACATTAGACCACTTACTTTCTGTATGGAGGAAGAGGCCCAGGAGCCCTTTGAAGGTATGGATCCTTGTGTAGAGGATTTCACAAGGAAGACTTCCTACATGCCATCATTTATCTCAGTTCTTGAAGACATTAAACACTTATTTTCTGTATGGAGGAAGAGACCAATACCATTGCCCACTTAGTTTGACTACCTGGCCCTTCTTGACAAAGTGTGAAAGAATGTTTTTGGCAAGTTACAATATGTGCACTGGCTGCTGGATGCCATAAGTTTTTTTTTTTTTTGTGGCGGAACAAAAGATGGACCATTACAGGGGACTACAAGATTTGGTGGCTGATGCTTCATGCTAGACTATGGAAAATTTTGGGGTTGAGGATTTTTTGAAGGCAGAACAAAGTCCCCGGGAGGATGGCTTCCTCCATATTTGCTAGGGTGCTGGAATGACCGAGGCTCATCCACCTCACCTTTCTTGGCCTTTTTGGGGTGGTTAATGAGACATCACCTTGGTATCTTTCTGTAGCGGGGGATCTTTGAGAGCTCTGACATACTAGACTATCCACTACAAAGGGAAAAAAGGATCCATTCCGAACCATGTTCCTTTCTTCAAATGACTAACTAAATGAACCTGAAAACTCTCTAGTATGCTAAAAAAGTCACCCATTGTCATTAAGCAGTCAATGGCAAACCTCAACATGCCAAATTTAAACACCACTTAAGTGGGCCAATCTCAGCTCCCTTATCAATAGGTAGAGCCTCCTTACTGTGTCAAATCCTTCCACTGCCGTGGTACCCATACCTGGTGGGAGGTGGGAGACTGGGAGAGACATCACACCATGTTAGATGCCAAGTCAATCCAGTGTTATTTACAATTTAGTTTTCAAATTGCCATTCAGTTATTTGTTTCCCCACCAGAAACTGTCACAAATAAACAACTGTCGTGCACACATCAGAAAATCCTACTTGGGTTTGCATATCATTATTTTCTTGTGTGCAGTGCATGACTTATTGACTCAAGAGTATTAAGGTTTCTCCTCAAAACGTACACTTGCATGAGGTTTTATTTTAACATCAGTTTAGAATATGTATGACATGGCAATGATATACACTGGAATAGAGTTTTCTTGACAGATGATACTTAACATATAAATAATAGCATGCAGAATGGATAAAAAAATTCCATTGTCCATCTCACTTTTATTGTCCTAGTTTCTTCTTTTCTCAGTATGCTAATAATTACTTTATTTCTTCAATCTACCACCAGAAATGGCTATGTAGCCCTCAGTTTGTGTAAGGAGGACCTTCAAAACATACTTGAATTTCAAGAAGTTTTAAAGTGTATTATACATTTTTTTAAATGTCTTCTTGATGGAACATGAAGACTAGGATGGGATGCTTGTTTAATTTATGAGTTTCACTTTAAACTTTTGAAACCAGGTTGTTCCCTTCTGACCAAAGGGTCATATGTTTATTACAATGTGGCAACCATACACATTTTGCTTCTTGAGAGGCTTCAGAAAATGTTGTTTGACATTTATCAACATTTTTGACAGCTATGGATTTCCTCCTGCTGTTTCTTTCCTCCAAGGGAGCGGTCTCTCTGCTTGTTGTCACTCATACTAGATAACTTGACGTGTTTGTTACCCTTCAAAAAGTATCTCTCAAATTGTTGATAAGTGATACCATATGAATAAACAGTTTTTTAATGTTTTCTTCTTTTCTTTCCTCTTTTGCTATTCAGGTTAGGCATTATTATTATCGTCTTGTGAGACGTATGAACAAGCTGCTTGGTCCTGGGTTTAGCCTTGATGCAAAAAACTCCAAGGATACAAATGCTGCCATGCTTCGTTGGTAATTATGAACTGCATATGAATCTATTTATGCAATAAAATCTGTTCTTTAATGTATCCACTAGCCTCTTTCCTGATTGCTTTCTTATGGAGAACATTGATACTTTTGCTCTGAGTTGGTTATATATTACATTCTAGCAGAATATTGTTCTTATCTAAGGGTATACTTTTGCTATTTCATTTTTTTACTTATTTTGTTAGATGGTTACGAACAGCAAGACCACCATGCATGATTATTGCTGTTGTCTATCATGGAGATCTTGAATCATTTCCTTAAATTCACCAATTACTACATGAAGTCCATGGTTCTTGTGAGTTAAGTTGGAATCAATGTTATATATTACATTCTATGCAGAATATTGTTCTTATCTAAGGGTATACTTTTGCTATTTCATTTTTTTACTTATTTTGTTAGATGATTACAAACAGCAAGACCACCGTGCATGATTACTGCTGTTGTCTATCATGGAGATCTTGAATCAGTTCCTTAAATTCACCAATTACTACATGAAGTCCATGGTTCTTGTGAGTTAAGTAGGAATCAATGGAGAGTGACCTCCAGATCTTCTTTGGTGCCTGTTCCTAGATATGACATTTTTTTGAGGATTTGTCTCTACATGTTGGAACTAGTTCAGAGAGGTGTCTAAATTATCATTGGAACTCAGTTGGTCTGAAGGTTGGGAAAGTATCAATTGTGGTAGACTGAGGTCCTATCAACGGAAGCCAGTTTTTTTTACCATATTGAAACTGTTTCAAACTTTCAATGTTTAAATAATGTGCCTCATCAAAAATTAGAACAACATTCCTTTCCCACTCTTTTGTCATTATTTCTTATTCCAGATATTTTGTCATGTCATGTGTAGATTTATGTGAGTTTGATGGTACAACATAATTACAGCTCATGATGCAGTCTGCCTTTAATGCAGTGAATCTAAAGATATTTATTGTTACAATACAATGTTGTGTTTTCATATTCAAAGCCTGCCTAACATTGTTAAGTTATCTCTTGCATTTTTCATTAAAAAAATGCATCAGATACAACGTTACTTTCTGGAATTATGGTTAGCAGATGTTCTCCAATAATTAAGACTTTGTGTAAGATCTTTTTGTCTGATATTTACCTGAATTGGACCCTGAAGAAATGGTATCACCAAGGGGGCTGAGCCTGATAACTGTGAGGTTGTGAAGCAGATGCCTACGAGACCCTTGGACGTGGGATTAACAATTAATTACATCAGATGAATCTTGACAAAATGTTAACAGTGATGGGTAGAGGCTGCTATTTAAGAAAAAATCGAGGGATGAGGTCTGGTTGCAGGTGTAAAACATTCCAAAGAAGGCCTTAGTGGGACTCACCCAAAAAAAAAAAATGTTGATATGTGGATGGAGATGAATGGCCAGTGAGCCACCAGTCAGCTTAGCATAAAGCTGATATGTTCCTAGGCGATCAGTAGGTTTTAGATTGGTTCATGGTGATTCATGTCTTTTCAATATGCTGTGGACAAAGTCATGGAGCTTTGCATAAAGTGGGTCATGGCATTTAAGAGCCTAGGTAACTCTAGGCAATGAGCATCCTCAAGTGTCTGGCACATGGACAAAAGCTGAATGGGAGCCTAAACATTGTAAACATATTGAAAATATATACCCGAGATTCAGACCTAATTATCTACTAGTTGATTTGTGTGTTCAAATCAATCAAGTTGTACTCCTAATATGTAGTGACCTAGTCATAAGCCGGGTAAGAGGAAAGGGCTACCCATAGGAGAGGGCTACCTATGGAACGACGATATGTAATGCCACGGTATGGATCGAATACGGTATGGAGCCACCACTATGTTTGGAGGATGGGGTGGGAATAAACCAGATTAGTTAAACATCGAAACGGAAAAAGTTGTTGGGCCATATATGTGTGATTTGGATCCATAACTTGTGAGGCATCTTTTGGGGACAAAATCATGTGGGCTTGGCCTAAATTGGACAATACCTTACAAGGTTTAGATCGGGTCATTACATAATGGTATTATAGAGGGCCGCATATGGTACGATGTTAGTTGGTTTGGGGGCGAACCATGCAAAAGCTGGTGGGCCTGTAGTGACCCAGTCACAAGTAGGATAGGAGCAAAAGGCTACCCGTAGGAGCGGGCTGCCTGTGAGATGGTGATATGTAACGCCACCGTGTGGAGCTACCACTTTGTCTAGAGGCTGGGACAAAAATGAATCAGATTAGTCCAACATCGAAAAACGAAAAAAGTTATTGGGCCATATATGTGAGATTTGGATCCATAGCCTGTGAGATGCCTTTTGGGGACAAAATTGTATGCGTTTGGCCCAGTGGGGACAATACCTCACAAGAGTTAGATTGGATTGTTACGTAATACGTGAATATGACCAGATGAGTATATAAGCATGCAAATCACAAACAGATGCCCCCAGACATCCATGGGAAGAAGTGGAGCAACAACAAGTGCGACTGTGGTTGCTTTTATGATCTTGAAGAGAAACAGAAGTGGTAATGAATGCAGAAGAGGAAGATAAACGGCAATATTCTAGCACCACCAACAACGTTAACTGACAAGTGGAAAAAATAGAAACGTGATGTGGGAAGTCTAGAGAAAGCATGGTAGATCCACAAAGACAAGCAGTATAACAAGAAGAGGAATATGGATCAGTTCACCACATAGAGACTAAGCCCCCATTTGGCAATGGAATAAGTGGGCAGAATAGGAAGTTATCCTGCCATCAGTGTTAAAATTAATTGGAATATTCACGGGGTCAAATATTCTGTCAAGGGGCAGGATAACTGGGTGATTTCTATTCGGGATCTCTCTAGAATAAAGAAAAGGAGTCGGATATCCCACCCTCGTGTTGAAGAAATTCTTTATTCTTACTGTCTTTTGCCAAGCAAAAAATGGATGAATGACCAAATAACCCGTTCACAAAAGAATATTCTTCCCTACATCTGTACCATTGCCAAACAGGGGCTAAGAATAGAAAGAAAGAGTCGGTGCTTTGGCCCAACTACTTTTCTAAGAACCATTCTCTTTGATGCCAGCCTGATTATATCGATGGCTATCATTTTATACAACCCTGGCAGCTGCATTTGAAATTTGACAGTAAACTGGGTTTCCAGAATGCCTGTAACAGTGGAAGAAGATGGGAACACATTGATCATTGTGCTTTGCCTTAGACTTTCATTTCTTAGATCTTCCCAATGGTGGGTGGTACAGTAGGGCTATTTTAGAATTTACAGGGGGTTTAAATGTGAGAAATTATGGATTCAATACTTATTTCATCAAATACCTTTACCTCATTTAGGTTTGATAACTTCTAAAATCCAATATATTCTATACTTGTATTCACATTTTATGGACTCAAATTCTTTTTCTAACAGCAAATGAAATTTGTTCGCATTCCATGCATCCCTTCAATCTAAAGTGACATGATTTTTTACGATGCTTACTAAATTAAAGAATTATCACCTATCCATGGATCGAAATGATACCAAAGTCTAACATTTTCTTGATGGTGGTTGTCCTAAAATCCATAAAAATAGGAATGGAATAATTATTTTTTTATGTTATTATTATTTTGTTACTTTGATTTATTTTTTATTAATTATATTAAAATTCACTGAAGTGCTCAGTTACCAAATTGAAAGTTCTCCATTTGGAGTGCCATGGCTGTCGTAACAATTTAATAAAGTTAATTTGACATAAAGTCTGCAATAATTGATTTCTTCGTAAATCTCTTACAGGTGGTCATTACTTGAGAAGTATAGTTGCACTGCTTCAAAACTTCATTTGAAGCCCAGGAGGTTTAAGACGTTTATCGAGACTCTGGTTAGTTCCCCATTTCTTCTTATCTTGAAGTTTCTTCTTTTTTATTTGTAGATTTTTTAATTGCATCTGGGTGGCCAAAGATTTCTGTTTTTCTTGTGCTGATCTTGATGTTGAGTTTATTCTGGTTGAAAGGCCCAGCAACTTCTGAAGGACCGCAATAGGACTAGAAGGAAGCGCCCTTTCCAGGGAGAAAATTGCTCTTCTATTCCATTAACAGCGGAATCAATTTTCAGCAAGCCACCAGGGCATGATGTTCACATGGTCAAACTAGTCTTTGTTGACAGTCAGAGCACTCAGAAATTAGGAAATACGAAAGGGGCCTCTACAAAGCGTGGTGTAGGTGCCGCTGTTAATGGCTATAAAGTAGATGTATCTACAATGAAGACTGTGAGTCAAAAACGACGTGCAGGTGATTACATCAGATAGCATGTTCTCATGTGTGATGAAGGGAATTTATGTATATTTTGTTACGAAGGGAATTTATGTATATTTTTGTACATCCTCTTCAATAAGTTACTTTCCTTTAGTTTTATATTGGGTTTTCACCGAATATTTTTCCTTGCAGTGTTAATAGTATAACAATTTGGCATCTATCAACAAAATATACTTTTACAATGTACTTACCAGCATTTCATCTGAAATTATTTCCAGCAGGTGGCATTACGTCTACTGCATATAAAAGGTGGGAGAAGGCTGCAATTGCGGGGGTTTCCTTGGTTGCTGATGCTGCTGAGCATCTGGAGAGAACATCCAATGATAGGAATGGTTCTGCACATCAAGGGACGTTGGATATATTGCCCCAAAGCACTTGCACAGCAATAGGTAAGTTTAAAATGAAATGGAAGTGAAAGTTATAGCAAATCCATGTTTGCGCTTAACTTTCCAACACTTTGTCGTTCAGGGCATATGCAGACTGGTTTTTCTGGAGATGTTGCTCAACCTTTAAACTCTGCTACATCTGGAGGATTATGCTCACAGCAACAAATTGGAGAAAATACTACACAATCATCAATGAAACTGAAGCTTCAATTATTCCCAATAGATGAAGTCACTCGAAAAGCACTAGAAAGGGTAAAATTGTCTATATTGCAGAACTATTTATCTTCCTATTTCCTTTTCAGTCTCTAAAAACACACGACTACAACTTTCACATATGTACATATAATACTTGTACAAACCTCAGGTAAACTTGTTGGATTAAATTTTTTTCCTCTATGCAAATAAGTTTGTGCTCTCTCTCTCTCTCTCTATATATATATATATATACACTCCCACAGTTGCTTTGAATGTTGGTTGATTCAATTTTTTCTATCTGTTTCCATACATTTATTGAAGATAAGCGCAACATTGTCTTATATGGATTCTTGGAGAGTAAATAGAGTCTGAACCGGTAAAAGGTTTTGCTTTGTCATTGCTTTGTAGGATGATCGCAATCCCCATCTTGAGCTAACCTTAAGTGCGCGGAAAAGGATATCATCAATTCTTGACCACTTGAACCGAAAGTGGGGAGACTCCAGCATAGCATCTGGGGAACTCATGCTTTTTCCTTACAGCATCCAGCATGATAACATTGCAAGTTGTCCAAGATGGACTTTAAAGGATACTGCTGCTAGTGCTGCAGATGTGTATGCATCAGTTGGAAGTCCCGCTATTTTCCGATTGAGGTCCTTGACTCTGCTAAAAGCATTGCATCTTTTGATTTTGCTTAAATTCTGTAGTCCCTAAATTCTTTTCTTTTTTCCCATTTTGTGGTTCTGTGTTTCAAGGTATGGCTGGTTCTCCAATCTTGAACCTTCATCACCTTCTCATCTCAGCAGCTATACACAAACTAAGAAAGTTGGGGAAGAGAGAATCTGTATTCGTGTTTCTCCTGATAAGTCTATGAATATGGATTCAGCAGTACGGCCTAATTCACCTATTAATCAGATTCCTGACCAGCTTATAACTGGTCTTGAACCTAACTTTATGGAAGTGGGAACAGCAGGTGTACCTTCAGCCAATGATGTGCATGAAACAATGATTTTGCAGTCAAAGAATAAACATGCAGCGTCTTTGAAGCAAGTGGGTGATTCACCCAGTCCTAGGGAAGATATAGATGACATGGAGGAGCAGGAATATACGGTATTTCTCTTTGCCTCATGGAGTTTCCAGTTTGCAAAATTTCAGATCATTTTTTGATCCACACTTAGGACTTGCATCATGTTTTTTGTAGGGAAATTTTAGAGTAAGCGATGGTGCAACAATATCTGCTGGAGAATGGGCTGACAGTCTAACCAATATAAGTGTAGGGGATTTATTGTCAGAAGCTTCTAGGGTTGCAGATCCCTACAGCAATAATAATAGTCCTTCCCCTTGGGGAAGTGCTTCCACCCTCCAGCATTTCTCTTTTAGCTGTGACTCCTTTGATGCTGCTATTGCTGGTCTCCTATCTCGTCACCAGGATATGTTAAACCCATCAACAAGGGCTTCACCTGCATCAATCCTCGATGCTGAAGAAACCTGTGATGAGTTCTCATTTCATAAGATTTTAGCTTCGAATCAAGAAAATCTTGACTCACCACCTCATTTCTCAACTGGGGTCTGTGCGCAGTTCACTCAAGCAGATACAAATGGATATCAAGGTTTTCTAAAGGTATTTTTGGTAAACCATTCTAATTTTAGCAGTAATTGAGTATGCTAATAGTTTGTTCATGTAATTGAAAATGCCTTTGTAATATTTTGTTCATTGAAAATTCTTCTTTGATTCTTTTATAGGACTTTGCTGCGGAGGTTGAACCTTTAGACAACCATCCTGATAAAGGAGATTCCGAAGCCAACGCTGTGTATGATGAACTGATACCTGATAACAAGTCTGATTCTGCAAAGAGCATGGACTTGACGGACTTTTGTTGGGTATTTAACTTTTCACTCAAAGAAGCTATATGTTTGATTACTGTGCAATTATGATGATGTTGTGCCTAATTTGATTCCATCTTCTTGCAGCCGGATTCTTTGGGTCCATTGGACTTGGATGTTGCATCCACAAGATACCAGGCCCAAGATCTTCTCTTCAGTGAGAATGCTAGCCTGAGTGGTCTGAGCCGTTTGATAGCCAGTAGTCTAGATGCGTTTCAGAACTGTTCATTCTTTTGCTCGGATAAGAAAGAATCTCTTGCAAACGAAGTTCAGGATTCACCATCCTTAGTAGACAACAAAGTTGGCGCTGAAGGTTGATGACTGATGAGGCGCACAAGCAACATAGACTTGACCTTCTCTTTTTCCCACTCACATGCTTTCTCTTGAGTTTTCTGAGGAAGCATCGGAGCTTACTTACATGGATGATCTGCCATGCAAAAGCCTGTTCTGTGGTTTCTAAACGAAAGGCTCTACTCCTTACCCGCTTTGTATATGTGCTGGTAGAAGTTGTAGCCGCTGCTCTGCAGGTTCCACAATGCAGATGTTGTAACGAGCATTCTAACCCCTGTACAAATGGTGACAGAAAAAGCAATCCAAGAGCTTGTATAGTGCTGCAAAGGTTTTAAGTACTTTTAAACACTGGGAGCTTAAATCATTAGTAAGTTGTAAATGCCTGCCTTTACCCTGACATCAGTTGATAAGCTAGAAGCATATGCAATTGCTGCCATTGTTTTTTTTCGAGATTTCAATCTCTTTGGGGTTTCAATATGAGCTTTTTACATAGATCAATAAAATGAGAAGGGGGAGTACGATAAATGAGTGGGAATAAGTTGTTATTTTTTTTTATTTTATTTTTTGGTTTGGGGGGGGGGGGGGGGGGTTTGGGATAAGGGGGAGGAGACGATGTGTGTGAGATAGTCTATTTCTCGATGTCTTTGAGCTATCGTCTAAATTTCTGTCTCTCCTCTCCAACATACTAAAATGACACTAGATTCCAGAAAACAATTGTTATATTATATATTGTATGTATGTATGTATGTATTTTTGCATTGATATTATTAACATTGTGTTGATTTTATATATTGAATAACTAAATGCATAAGATTCATTTTTTTTAGAAGTACAAGATTATAACAATCTTTGCTTATTATTCTTGATTTTTCTGAAATCCCTCCGAGTTCTCTTCAGCTTATGTTGCCAAGATTTGAAACGTCATTCCTTTCTGTCTCTTTTTATTTTTTATTTTTTTATTTTTAAAGGAAATGCCGTTCCTTGGTTGTTGCAAATGCTAGCATGCAAGTCCTTTGTAGAGTACAGTGGACGTCATTTGATTGACATCGTAAACTTTGGACTCTGAACTCGTCTGTTTTAATAGTATACTTTTTCCTATTAAGGGGATTGTTTAATGTCATCCCGGATTATCTAATTTATTCACGATCTACTAGTTAAAGTAATTGTTATACGTGACCAGAGTCACCTTAGGATGGACATTCACATTGGAGCGGTCTCCATATAGGATTAGGATGTGGAGAAGAGTTCTTATTAGGTGGGGATTTTAGGAGAGACTTCTTTATATATGTGTACATAGAGACAAGAAGAAGAGCACTTACGTGAGTTCTCTTCTCTTTTTATCTCCCAACCTCTTCCCTTTCCTCTCTATCTCTCTCTTGGGGAATCACCGACAGCCTCTAGGTCTTGGCACTTGGACTCTGTGGGCCATTCTAGTAGCCACACCGCGCCGACGAGAGGGGTTTCGTGTACTACGCCGCCTCCGTTGTGACAACGAATGTTCATCACTCTCACGTCGAGGTAATCCCTAGAACCAACAGTGGTATCAGAATGCGTTGGAAAGGGATCTCCCTCGTGATCGCTAGAGTAGGGACACGCGCACTTGCATGCGCGGAGGGCACCGTGCATAGAGAAGCACATGGTAGCCCGTGCAGCATGGCACACCCTCGTGTAGGAGCACACGCACGCCTGCACGTAGGGGTGCATAGGGGTGCACGCCCGTGCACGTGCAGGGGCACGAATGGCAGTGCGCGCGTGCCCGCCTACATGCAGGGGGCGCACACGTCCGCACTTAGGGAAGCACACGCACGCCTGCACGTAGGGGCGTGCGCACGCCCGCACGCAGGGGCACGCAAGACAGCACGCCCACGCACCCGCCTGCACGCGTGCCTGTGTGGAGGGGCGCGTGCATAACTGCGCGCAGGAGCGTGCAGGACTATGCGCTCGAGCCCGCATGCAGCGCACCCGCTCGCCAACCGCCGTAACCCTTTTTTTTTCATTGTACAAACCCTTTTTACTGTTCATCCCCTCTTTACTATTCACCTGTGGAGAGGAAGAAGATGATTGGATTTTTGAATTCTGAATTTAAAATTTTTGATATTGTCTTTATATCCTTACTCTAACAATTCATTTAAAAATCTGGTTAAAGTTACAAAATGGGTCTAAACATAATAATTTTTGAATCCGAAAATCATATAATTTATTATATCCTACAATTCCTCTGTTCTATGATATCATGTACTCAACTCAACTTAACTCAAATCAACTAAGTCTTAATCCCAAATAATTGGGGTCGACTATATGGATTCTATGTCTTCACTCTAAACGATTTTGGGTTACCTCTTCTGATTTAAAACATCCAAATCATATTGTACTACTCTCTTCCAAGTTAAGCTAGGTATTGTTGGGTTTTCTCGGGTTTCTCCGGATCGCTCACGCAGCGGAAAATAAAATAAAACAGCGATCCGTTTTTCCGTTTCGAAAAACTAAAATCGATTATCGGATAATCGAAGTTCTCACCGTACGCGGATTCGAATCTGCAACCGTTCGGTTCCGTCGGTGCGACACCGCAAGTCGCGCAAGTGCCCGGCCTCTAACGAAGTCCACGCGATCCTCCTCGCGGCGGATATCTTCACGTTCCTCGTTCTTCGCAGCCCACGAAACCTCCGCCGGTCGCCGCAACGATCGCCGCAACGCGCGGACGATTTCCCGTCGAACGGGATTCGGAGAAGCGGCGGAGCAGATCTAGATCTGTCTGGACGCCAGAGAGAGAGAGAAACAGAGGAGGGACGGCTAGGGTTAGCAGCAGCTTGGCCTGCTCAGCCCGTTCGCTATGTTTTATACTAACCGCGCGGTTTTTCATAAAAACCCCCGATTTATATAAAACCCATTTATTTATCCATCGTCTTGAGAATCATTTGCGTGTGATCTTCTAGGCCAAAGTACTAGTCCAGTTAATGGCCCAACAAGCCCAGTGACTCCTTACTGACTTTATTAATCAATTAATAACTCTTTATTAATTAATTAATCAATCGAATTGATGTCGCACATCGAATTCGACCGAGCCTCCGATCACGTTGGGTGCCAAGCAACACCGCGTGAACCCGGAAGGTATTGGGGTTAAGTAACCCACTCTTAGAACCTTTCCGCCGACAGTTACCGCGTGGATATAATCCTTCATTCGTACAATGCTCTCGAGTCAACTCAGGGTATGGCGAGCTGTCAAACCCTAACCGGTCGACTCACTTGGATTGGATGCCGCTGATGAATATCAGAAAACTCCTTTCCCAATATTATCGTCCGCCCTGGCCAGAGACTTCTGCGCATCCTTCCTAGAGCATTATCTCTCTAAGTACCGAGAGCGAATGATTCCTTATTGACACACAATTCCCTTCGACGGTATTCCGCTGTACCCAATCCTTGGCGTATTAGAATCCCGTGGCTAGAGATTCGTAAACTAAGGTCAAAGCACAGAAGTCCACCGACAAGGTGTCCTTAGTGTCTCATGTCCGAGGACCATCCACGCAACTGCGACAATCGAATCAAGCTGGTTGACAGTGAGGTACAATACCATCCAGCGATTCAGTCGGATCAGTTCAGTGAACTCATTCTCCAATGAGTACCTACAGATTCACCTTAGTGTCTTCACACAAGTGACTTATGAGATCAGTCACCCTCATCATATGAGTAGGAGTAATCTGTACTAGTCTAACCGAATATCCGATGTCCTTCTCGGATATCCTCCGACTAGGAACGATTAAGAATATGTGTGTTTAAGTGATCAGACTCATTAGTATGATCTCATCATAATTTGATCACTATAGCATATATTTACGGACTTCATTATGAAACGATAATTAATGTGATTTACACATAATGAATATTATGCCATTATATTAATAAATGAACGAGATTTACATAGTTAGATTGACTTGTAGACCACCTAAAACTAACAGGTATATCCCTTCCTTTCTTCCCCTCCTCTATCCTAACATGCTCTACTTTCTAACTGGAGCCTCCTTAGATCTACGCCTAACATACTTAAACCATCTCAATCTCCCTTTCTCTCAATTTATCTTCAATTGGTACAATTCTTACCTTTTCTCTAATATGCTCATTACGAATTTTATCTAATCTAGTATGCCCGCACATCTACCTTAACATCATCTCGGCAACACTCATCTTGAAGACATGTTATCCTTTCATCGCCTAACACTTGCTATCATACAATATTACAGGTCTTATCGCCGTACGGTACAATTTTTCTTTCAGTTCCGTTGGGACCTTGCGGTCACACAAGACTCCGTGGTAAGTCTTCACTTCAGCCATCTTGCTTTAATCCTATGGCTAATATCCTCATTGCACCTTCTGTCTTCTTAGAGGACTGAATCAAGATATTTGAAATGGATGCTTTGGGATATTGCCATCCCTGTACTTTGGGGGTTTTTGTGAAAAATCGTCTAACTCAATACAAAACATAGTGAAGAGGGCTGCTCTAGGCCAAGCTCTAAAATAGCCCAAGCCACCCCCTCCTCTCTCTCTCTCTCTCTCTTTTGTATTGTGTGACCAGCACAGGGCGCCCCCTTCTGTTGCCACTCCGTTGACTTTGTCTCTGACAATCGGGGAAGAATGCTCGCATGCCATGGGCACCTGTACGGAGGAGGAAGGCCGGTGACAATGTCAAACTGAGCGAGGAGTCGAGGACGATCCCGCCATAGGAGGACCGCGTGGATACCACTAAAGGTCGGGAATCTATGCGGCTGGCGACATTGCTCATTCAGAACAAGACGAATGTGGATTCGAATCCATGTAAGGTGATAATCGAATCGCCGTCTTGTATTTTTGCCGAAACAGATCGGTGACGGTGGGATAAAAAAATAATAAATATCTGTTTCCATTGTGTTCTTTGTGCCCTACCCGATCCTAACAGTTTTGACCACTGTTTGATGCATTTTGACTTGAGATTCATGCATGATGTTTATAATTGATCTAATTAGGACTATTTGAGCCATTTATCACTTATAACTCTATGTTCTTATATCATGCTTTTGTCATATGATTATTTGATATGATTGGCTTATATTCCTAGACTTGAATGGTTGACTAGTCTCACTAACATTTAATACCCAAATAGATTTGCCCTTTTGGGGAATGGGGCATAGATTTTAGTCATATTGATGGAGTCTAGATGTCCAGATCCGTCTTATTTTGAGATTATTTGATTGACCAAAGACAGTGAGAGAGTCTACTTGTGTGTGCACCTTAGTTGAGGGTTTGGACTACATCGATGGCATGTCTCGTACCTTAGTTGGCCTTACTTCTTTACCATACCTTCAAGGATTTTTGGACATCCAAGAGGGATGGAGCGGCATTGATCAGATAAGGAGTCCCTTAGGACGTTCCAAACCCAAAGATGATTGATAGATTACTAGTGTTGCTACTTTCTTGTCGCACCATTTATTTAATTATATGTGATTACTTGATTATTCATAATTGACATGGTTATTGATAGAACATGAACTACCATAGAATGGCTTAATAACTCAATGATAAGATTGGGTGGACATGATCAAGATTATGAATAGTCTTTGGAATAGGTCATTAGAAAGATTGATAGACACATGATGAATATGAATCGACAATAAAACATGATATATGAATACATGATTAATTGAATGGTTTCATGACCTATAGATGAATACCATGATGGTTATGGGCAGGAATGACTAGCAGTACATGATAGCATATAGGTAAAATTGTGTACTTTGAGTTACTCATGTAAAATGACCTTATGAGATCTATAGGTGGCAATGACTATGATTCTTTAGATGATTATCAGATAATGAATTTTGATTATTAGATAGTGATCATTGGACTATTGAAATGATTTAAAGTTCTTCTTAGCATGTGATATATTGTGTTTTTCTCAGTAGTGATTTCCGTGGTTCTTCATGGGTGCCGGTTCCCTACTGAATTCTCTTCTAGGGACTCAGCCCTTTCATAGGTGCACGTTTGGATCAGAATGCGTAGTGTGTCCATGATGGCCACCTTGACGAAATGGTGTTATTTAAATTTCATAATTTTATTTTAGACGAGTCTTATTTAGACTTGTGGCTATGTAATCTATAGATTATTGAAATTCCTTATCTTTTGTGACTGTGTATGAATGATCCAAATAATTTGTTGTTGTTTATGTACCTTACTTTTATAATATCCTTAATTTACACTAATTACCCCCATATTATATTTCTTAATTTAGATTAGATTTTGGCTTAGTAACACATTGAGCCAAGTGAGCCAATTCGGAGTGGTTCGGTATCATTTGGACCACGATGTTATAACCAACAGGTGCTAGACAACTTACACTAGAGAGCTTGCTCGAGGAAGAAGAAACTCTTCGACGGAGATACTAGTGAAGTGTATGCCGGAAAAGCTGCAACATCAAAGGAGCAGAAAGCGAGCGGACTCAAAGGGGCATGTCGTCGAGGACACAAGAGATAACCGCAGAAAAGCAAAAGGATTCCCAGAGGAAGGGGAAGGTAAAAGTTAACCCAAGAAGGGGATGGGATAGGGCCGGAGGAGAGAGGAAAAGAGGAACATTGTGGGGGTAGAGGGAGGGTCAAGGTTGCGAAGTCGAAGAGGAAGGGGGATAAGTGGATGGGGGCGAGGACGAGGACAGGAAAGCGGACAACGGAGGGATGCGGCAAGCAAACAAACATAGAGGAGAAAGAAAGAGGGAGAGAGGAGAGGAGAAGGAAAAGAACCTGTTGACGGGGTACTGGAGGAGGGAGTCACCAAGGGAGCCTCCCCCCGCCCAGAGGTATCGCTGCTAGAGGGCGATCTGGCCGCCGACGAACGGCGAAGGACCCGCCAGGATTCCCAGCGACGTCTCCGGAGGGTAGGGCATCCTGCTCGCGAAGCTTCCCCCACTTTCCCCCTTATTTGTTTCTCTTTGAATGAAGGAGGCTTTCTTAAGTTTAAAACAAAAATCATATTCTTGAGGAAGGTTGTTCTAGATGCTTTTCTACCACCCCATGCACATGTTAACATTAAATTTGCAAGAAGAGCAATAACTCAATAATTGCTCTAGTTCCCATCATTTTATTTTCATTTTTAAAACAAATTTCATGTGTTGCATCTTCTTCTTTTCTTGCGTTCTTCTGTGTGCTCTTCGGTGTGGGGCTGTCCGAGTGACGAGCTTTTCCGGCCTGCTCAATTACGGCATTAATTTCCTCCACTCAAGAAGGAAAGAAAGACATCTAAACCATTTGTCTGACATCATGGATCAAAGTATATACCTGAATGGAAGAAACTTTGTTTACAAATCGTATGGAACCAGATATTATAGATCTCATATTTAATAGAGTTTTTTATATCTTTTCATATAGTTAGACAATATTTTTTGTTTTTATTATATAAATTTCATTCAAAACTTGCAAACGAGGTTCTAGATGAGTACTAGATATCGAATGAAAGAAAACAAATGGTCTGCTCTACGCCTATTCATCTAGAGTTGAATTATTTACCTTTATTTACTGTTCACTCGTTCAGGGCTGTTAACATGGTCTAGACCCAGTAGCAGACGTGTTTGGAGCCGTTTATTTCAGGTCTGAAGATACCCATTTACTTAATAGAGTAATACTTGGTGCACCATATGGAGTACAGTCCCAATTTTCTTGTTTATTTTTTGAATTTTTTTTAAGGTTGGGTCTACATACCCAACATGTCTGTACAAGTCGATCCTAGATCGGATGACCCAAATTTTTTTAAAAATGAAATATCAAGACCCTTTTTTTGAGCTCAACTCATTAAGAATGTTTTTTTACGATTCATTAGTGATCGACTTTTTATTTTTTAGATTTTTTTGAGTCATCTGATCCGAGATCAGATTGTAAGAATATATGCAACATGATGGGCCAGACTTTTAAAAATTTCAAAACATAAAATAAATAAATAAATTGAAGCTGAACTCCATGCATGCTGGGCAAGAGTAGACGGTGATGTTATTTTTTACATTTATGAAAGATTTTTTATATTTATAATTATTTTAAAAATTATACAATCTAGTTTAAAAATAGTATCAAATAGGCAATCGCAATTTATTAAAATATAGCATTTTTATCAATCACGATAGTTAGATACATTACATTTTAAAAAATGATCATGAATTTGATCTTCTTATAATCTTTTATCATATACCCACATAAAAAATTATAGTGCAAACAAACACCATATTAGAGATCACGTCACCAAGAGGTAAATGTATTTAATTAGTTGCAATCCCGTGCGATGCACGGCCAATCAATATATTTGAATAAAAAATTATAATTAATATAAGTGAAGTTAATCTTTTACATGTTTTGAAAGAATAGATAAAATAATTATAGAAGAATATATATTCAGAAATACTAATATTTTTTATGAATATTAAGTTAGTTATTTAATAAATATTAAAAGTTCAAAACTATTATATTCAATTGAAATATGGATTGAGAGAAAAAATTAAAAAATAAATTAAAGATTATTATTATTATCGCATGAGATTATTTGAATAAATACTGTGTTGAAATATAGCTTGAGAGAAAAATTAGAGAGAGACTGGTCTCGTTAATAACAAAATTAGTTATTATTATCCTATAAGACTATCCCAATAATGATAATAAATATCAAAATTTTTTATCATTATCTCAAAAGATTGTCTCAATACTAATAATAATAACAATAACAACAACAATAATAATAATAATATGAGTGAGAAAAGTGAGAGAGAGATTGGTTTCATTAACAATAATAATAATAATAATTTTAAAAATAATAATAATAATATCAAAATTTATTAATATTATCTTATGAGACTACTCCAATAATAATAATAATAACAACAACAATAATAACAATGATGATCATGATGATGATGTCAAAATTAGTTATTATTATCCTAAGAGATTGCAACAACAATAACAACAACAATAATAATAATCATAATAGGAGATAAAGATAGGAGATAAAAATATTAATAGGGAGAGAAAAATGTGAAAGAGGAGAAACATAGATGATGATGATGATGATGATGATGATAATAATAATAATAATAATAATAATAATATCGAAATTAGTTATCATTATCTCATGAGACTATCATTTTGATATCAAATTTTTAATAAGAATAATATTAAAATTAGTTATTATTATTTTATAAAATAATAATAATAATGATAATATTTTTAAAATTAGTTATTATTATCTCAAGAGATTGTAGCAACAACAACAACAATAATAATAATAATAATAATAATAATAATAATAATAAGAGATAGAAATATTAATAGGGAGAGAAAAATGTGAAATAAGATAATAATAATAATAATACTTAGGCGAAGAGAGGGGAGAGAGAAAATTAATGAGAAAGAGAATGGAGAAAGAGATAATTAATGAGAGAAAAAGAGAGAAAATTAATGAGAAAGAGGAGAAAGAGAATTAATAAGAAACATAAATTTTAATAAAGAAGAGAGAGAGAGAGAGAGAGAATTTAGAAAGAAAACAGAGAACTGATATTGATAGGTAACATCAGAAAATTCTATTTTATATATGTAATATTAATGTCGTAACACAGTAGCACACTCCGCGTCGGCAAATGACGTCACGGCACCACGTTTGATCTAAAAGCTGAATGAATACTTTCGACTAAGTGGTTGGACTGTATTGCCAGATACGGTCTTGGGTTCGACCCGGGGTAGGCCGCGTGGGTTTTTTCTGTTGTTTGGTAACCCGGCGCTGGTGTTGCCCCTCAGTGGGCTTGAGTTGGGCCCCCCACAATTATGCATTTATTCCACAAATCCTTGCTTTCAGGGGATTTTGTTATTAATTTTCTGAGGGATTCACCGAATAACATGAGATTGAATAGTAAAAATAAATAACAGATCTGAAAGATTAATATCTGAATATGACAGATTATAGGGGATAATATTTAAAAATCCTCATCATATCGGTTAGCAGCTTCTGGATACCTCCACTAAAGAGGATGATAAAGAAAATCACTGAATTTTAAGAAGCTAGGAAAAATCACCGAAATTGTAGCTCGTACTATGAGGCAACAACATGCCAAGGAACTCCACAAAAGCCTAAAAAGAGTAGAAGAACCACATTCATTTCTTGAAGTCTAAAATATTCTATTTTGTGTTGAAGTTTACATATCTTATAATTTAGTGGAAAAATTCTGAACAAGACATTACATGACTCAGAGTGAACACAGGTACCTCCAAATATAGCACACTTCAAACCCCTGCCAACCAGGTTAACTCTGAATCAAATCCTAAACAAAAACAGCCAATTCATCTGTGATAACTTACATAGCACTAAGGTAACAACTGATAAGGGAGGGAAAAGGGAGCACTAATCTCGCCCATTTCTATTTCTTGTTGGCATATTAATCTGTACACGTATTGTATTCAAAGTAAGCATTAGTCAATACACAAGCATTCAAAGAGGTATCACCTAGGAGAAAATATAGTTGCCAAGCCTTGATCCACAGACATCTGAACGGAAGGACCATACTCCATGAGATCACCTTGTTTATCACATTGATACGTTCCTCTTCCTCTGGCAATGACTTCTCCATCTGAGTCGATAATGCCCCCCTTTGAAGGATTGTCAACCCGCTGTCCTGGCTCTAACCTAAATGCTTTGACCTGCAGAAATGCATGAGATAAATACAGAACAATTGAGATAGTCCAATATTGTTGTCTTTCTGAGCTAAACATGCCAAGTGGAAAAACTGTCATGAATAGGTCTCGATTGTGGCAAAGAACTTTAGCGCAAATCCATAAAGAGGTCATGCCATGCATGAGAACCAGTCATAGAATGCTTTATTTTGAACATAAGCCGAGGACTTCTTTTCTGAGAGGGTGATAGTGAATGATTGTGTGATAGAGAAGCCCTTTCAAATTTAATTAGGAGGATGCAAGCAGGGGTATGAGTAGGAGAGGGAACAAGATGCTACTGCAAGAATGACAATCCATTATTGTTTCTGCTTAAATTATTCTGAAATGTATGGTTACAGTCTGGGAGTGGGGCCTGACATGAAAGTATAAGTATATCCTACTTCCAAACCTGACACTAGAATATGAGCATAGTAACAAAGTCAACTATAAAACATGTTTCTAATGTATCCATTCTCACCATTTGTTCGTACATGACTGGCCAGGATCACTATGGCTAGGGACATAAGATGTAATTAGGAGAAATCAAAGAGTTTCAAACGTGAGATTGCTAAGTAGATACATGTGAACATCTCTCCAATTGAAATTAGGAATATTAAAGGCTTTAGGGTTAAACACCAATTGGAGACATTGAGATAGAGAACTAACAAGGGCCGAGAGTAGGACCATAAGTGGGCTGGGTCTGGGCAGACCCAGACTCAAATAGACCCACTAATAGTCTACATGAACTCGCTCAAAAGATCTCTCTTCTGTGTGGCTGTTGGAGAGGTTTTTAGCTATCTTGAAATTTTTGGTGTATCTTCTATGATTCAATTTGTATTTTGCCCATTGAGACGAGCATGCTAGAGTTTTGAGTTTAGATTGTCCCTAGAGACCTCAGTCAATGTTAACAACATTGCTTGACAGGTGAGAACACTTGATAAAACCACCTTTGACACTGCCCTGAAGAAGTTAAACATAAACAGCACATCTAATTATAGAAATCAATTTAAATCAACCCCAAAAGCAAATGATGGTCTGAAAGGAGTTTTAAAGCTTTGGCAGTGATTTGGATGCCTTGGACTGGAAGGGTATTGATGAGGGGGCCGAGAGGCAGGCCCCCAGAGCCAGCCGATAGTGAGTCGAGGCCCAGATGAGGCCCATCGGCCAAGATCTCCTTTTGGCCCAGAACCACTAGGCCTTCGGCCCGTTAATCCTTTACTTGGCACGAGGCAGGGGGAGGAACAAACTATTCATGGGAATAGTCCTACATCGGTTGCCATAAAGAAAGCCACCTACCTCTTACCCTATACAAGGAACATATTACCTCAGCAAAAGGTACACCTTATCCTGCCCACTCACTCCCATATTATCTATTTTGTACCCTTTATCCTCTTGCCACGTGCTAACTTGAGCGTTGGAGGGACCTACCCCGGGACTACACCCGGGGCCCCAATTGACCTTGTCGTTTCGTGTTCAGATGAGCCGGGGCCCACTCGTCCGGATCCATTCCCTCCCTTTCGGTGTTAGACTCTTCATCCAAAGCCGACTCATGAGCACCTCTCAGCTGCATCAGGTATCTTGAAAGATTTGGTATAATTCTAGGGTTCGGGTCATTTTGAATTATTTCGGAGGGTAGAGAGTCCCTAGGGGTATGAACTTAGTAAGAAAAATGACCAAGCCCACTAAATGGTGTTACCCTCAATGGATATTGGATAAAATCATGGAAGGTCGTCATAGGCAGATCCACAAAGGATCCATTAGGATCCATGTCCATTAGCAAACTTCAGTTAAATCCAATTAAGACCCATCATGGGTCCATGATCTCATTAGGTCCCACCAAGAAATTGATAAAATGCAAAGCATCACAAGAAAACAAGTCTCAGCATCCTTGATTACAATAGTGACAACTAATGATGACCACTTCAAGTTCTTTAGAAGCATCTTGAAGAGATCCTTGGACCTTGGGATGCTTGGGAGATCCATGGGGACTTGAAAGCCTCTTCTCATATGGCTTCATCATCCTTCCTGCTTTGTTCTGTGCCATTTTGATGTGAAGCTGGTAGGGGGGAACTGGGCACAGGTCCCATCAGACCCCTACTAGGACAATCCTTTTTCCCCCTTTTTCTTCCCCCTTTCTTTCCTCCTATAGATCACTCCCTCTTCCCCCCTTCTTTCCTCCTACACGGTACTGGCTTAACTGTGTAGTGTAGTTTAATCCAAGCAGAAGTCCTATGGCTTGTCACAAGAAAGACTTTACAAGGGATAATGAAAGGGTTTACCTGAAGAGGTTTATGCATCTTTAATTAAGTTTTGATAATATAAGCATATGATTAAAAGTTTAACTTAAATCCAGCAAATTCTAAATTTGCGCACCTTGAGATACATGACGTACGGTGATTTTACATAACTTCCATCGTTCATTTTTGAAATCAATGCCAATAAAGCTGACCTTGGACAATCCTTTATCACCACCACATCCACAAATCCGTCTGAGAACTGAACCACAAAAATTGAACAGAGGATAAGCAAATGAGAACGTAAGCAGAAAGGAAGAGATAACTGAGAATAATTGTCATGATTGAACTGGTCATAATACAAGGATGAGATAATTGAGAATAACTGTCATGATTGAACTGGTACTAATACTCCAAATTCAGAGAAATTAACTGACGGGCATTTTAAAACACAGCCAACTAAATTATTTGTCAGTTCATGTGGCGTGAGGATTTAGGCTGACAGAATGATTCTAAAGAAAAATAGAAGCATGAAGTCGAGCCTTCATATTGGCAACATATATAATCTAGACATGTCTGATGGTATGCTTTGGAGGTCATCAATGTAAATAAGAAAAGGTGAGACAATGCAATCATGAATGCAAGTACAAACTTGTATTGACTATCAGACATCAGTTTTCATTTTACCCAAGCATCATGTGGAAATATTTTGAAATAGATTCCCATCATTACAGTCTTTCACAAATCAGAAGTGTTCCCAAACATACGTGTGTGTGTGTGATGGAAAAGGTGACTTTTATCAGAAGTACACTTCTTTTATGAACATGAAGAGAGCTTCCTGTCAAAAGACTAAAGATGGGAATAAAGAGCCTTTTATGTAAAGGGAATCCTTCTTGTGAGGGACCGAGGAAAAGTCTATGGAGAGTGCATATGAGCACACACAGTTGATGGGTGTAATTCAGATTGGATGGGCCTTAGGTTTGGAATCTTCGAGTGTAATGGGTGGATTTTCATGTATTGGAATTGGTGGCAGACGAACAACTATTGTTGAGGGTTGATGGGCTAGAAAGGACCATTTTTAGGTATTCTAGGGTTTATAAGATTTGTGCCAAATTGTTTCTCATTTTATAGATTAGCAGGACCATCCATGTTACAATAAAATGCTTTTTACCATGAATGGAGAAAGGCACCCATGAGTTTTTCGGAAGCTAACCAAAGAAAAAAAAGAGACATAAATTGAGCTAAAAAATATGTTCCAACTTTCTAAGTGATGCAAATAAGACTTTCAACCTTCAAATTTTTTACATTTCAGACGTTTGCCAGAAACTCTGATTTTGGCCAAAATCTGTGAACTAAAAGCATTTGGTATTCAGGCATATCTAGTTATGATAGATTTGTCATTCTCTGACCATTGCCAGAAAATCTATTTTTGGCTACAATATGTGAAGCATGAACTAGAAGCACTTCCAAAATGCTACCTTAAAAAGACATCATGCATAAATCTAGTTATGATCCTTACAAAGCACATCAAAATACTTCTCTCCATAACTATGCATGTACTCTTGTACATGTGCAGATACATGCATAATGATTCAAATCTGTGGTAAGTGATGGCCCTTTGAGTAATTGTCAAGTTTAAAGCTTCTGAGGTGAACAAAACCTCAATAAAGTAATCAAAGAAGATCTCCATGTTACAAAAAGATACCTACCTTTGCTTCAGGAGCTGCCATAGCATCATTGCTGGCCCAAGGCACATTATGCAGCCAGACTGAAATAAAAGGCCCTTCAATAAACCTCCACTCTGAACTCTTGAAAGAAATAGTTGGTCCTTGGTAATGAGAATGATCAAGTGTAACACTATTCTCTTTGCATTCTGCATGCATATCAGCATTTTCATTGCAACTGATTATAGGATTTCCATAACTTTCGTACCCAGGAGCAGGCACAAAATAAACCCATCCATAGTATTTCCGCAAGTTTATAACACGTAAGAAGGCCTGAGGCATTTAAGAAAACCAGGCATGACTTTCCAATTCCTGAAAACATGGTTTGAAATTCATTGTAGAAATGTATACTGCATTTGGACTCTACTGGTAACAATCATACATACATAAAAATCCAGGCGGGTGCTTCCCATCCACCTATACTTTTCGGATTCAATATCAATATCGGCAACCAATCCTGTAAGAGCCAGCAAGCTGTGTTCACTATCCAATGAAAAACTAGAAACATGTTTGCCCACACCGTATATCCATTAACATAATATGCCTGTACCAATAGTTGACCCAGAAATTGTTCTCAAGGCAGGCCAGCCCTAGGAACACTTCTCTTGGTTAGGAGGTGGAGGAGGAAAGGTCAAAGATAATATATATATATATATATATATATATATATATATATATATATATATATATATATATATATATATATATATATATATATATATATATATATATATATATATATATATATATACGATGTTTTTTTCATAAATAAGACAATCAAAAGTAGAGTATAGACACTATAAGAATCTTCATTTGGCAGTGCAAAACATCTAGTCAATTATATAATCAAATGACTGGACAACATCAAGAGGAAGAGAATAATATGATGGGTATATTCATCTCCTACAACTTTATAGTAAACGACCACCCAAGCTCCAGTATACAATTCACACCAGTCTTTGTGATTAATAGTTAGCATACCCCAGGACAGCATAAGCACACTGAAAAACATGGTATCTCCCTGCTTCACAGTGGAAACATCCAAGGATTGTTTGTGTCCTGCATAGAAATAAGAGAATTAAACAAACTAGGGACTATAGTTACAGTAATAACTTTAGATCAAAAGAAATGTCAGAGATAATGGAACAAAACAAAAAGGCAAATAACAAAAGGGGGAAAAACTTCTCTTCCACATGTTAAGGGGGCTAAGATGAGGTGAAGAAGCAAATCCACTCAACCAGACAATCACAAAAGAGTAAAAGCAGAGTAGCAGAGTAACCTTGAATAATAGAAAAAGTGGCATTAGATGCTGAACATGTCTCACCAACAGAATCCAAAAGAGATTTTGCCATTCCATTTCCAGTTCCTGCGGTCAAATTAGGGACTTCAACTTTGGTTCCAGTGAAAGTGGAAATTTGTATGATAAGAAACTAGTGAAGAGAAAGACAACGTAAAATTTCAAAACATATGATAAGAAGATAGATATCGTAATTATTTATTGTAACATTTTGGTCTTGTTTCCTCTTTCTTCTCCAGTATTCACTGTGCTTTACACTTTCCTTTTATCCATTCTTTATTCTCCACCATCGTCTACCCTTCGCCTCCAAAAATCCGTTTTTGGGGGTAAAATTCTACTTCATTTTTTATGTAATATTAACATGCATTTTTGTTTTCCTGTACTTCCTATCTTCTACTCTTTTTGTCCTACATTATTGGGCTTGGAGTAAAAAAATGGCTGAAACAGATCAGAACCAGCTGGGATCAGTCCAGTTTTGGACAGTTCCCAATCTGAACTGACTAAGAACTGGTAAAAACTGGGCAAAACCAACCATTTCTGGCTGGTTCTAAGCTAGTTCCCCCAGTTCCTCAACATAATCTTCATCAATACTTACTATAACCAGTTGCTTAGAATCATGACTAACTTGTTGTCTTGTTGATTGATTTGTTACTAATGACAGAATGGGTTTTCCCTTTTTTGGATTTTTGATACTTTTCGGAATTTTTAACACCTTTATAACTAGCCCCTGATGGAAGCCATGGAACTGGCTAGAAGTCGCTAGTTGTGGACTTGAACCAGAACTCGACTGGCCTAGTGCTTCCTAAATCTAGTTTTTGAGCCCTTGATTTATGAAGGATATCAACACTCACGCACAGAAAACTGTTGTCATCAATCACAAGATAACACATCCATAGAAACAATTAATCTAAGGATGGAATAATCACTGCCGGATAATGTGACCTAGATGTCAAATTAGAAATTGGAAAATAATAATTGGTGCTTGCATATCCTCACACTCCAAAAATACCAGAAATCCTTTTATTTCCTTCATAATACACATTTTGACTGATGGTTAAACAGATAATCCTCAGACAGTCATTCATCCGAAATGTCATTTTACCTCCTTATTTACAAGAAAGTTCCTCTCATTTTGTTTCCCACTTTGATTAGCTCTTATGTAGGACCTTTGAATATCCATTAAAATGAAAGAAAAAACAGCATCAGCATGGGTCAACCTTCACCAGTTCGATGAAAAATAAATAGATCCACAGTACTTTCTTTGCATGTACACAGTGGAGATAAACAATGATAAATAGACCATTTTCTTTCAGGAAATGCCATAAAATAACCATTGTGATGTGAGGAATGCAAATTAGGATGGCAAACCTATGTAACCAAGAAAATAATCTATCATCGTTGCATTATTCAAATGAAGAGGAAGATATGGCAATAAAATGAGGATTCATCACATTAGGACGGATCGAACAGACCTGCTGGGACTATCCCAAGGGGAATCTTTATTGCAGTCTGCCAATCCCCTCTTTTTAACAGTCCATTAACTACCTAGCAAATTATGATTGAAACATGAGAGAAAGTGGGCAAAGAGAAAATATAGGTAGAAAAAGGACACAAACACATATGACACGATAGGAGGGAGTATTACGACAGAGCATAAATGTAGGCATGTAGGCAGCCTAAAGGAAGTAAAAAAGTGAACAAATAAAGAGTACAACTTAACATATGAAATCAAGCTTGACACTTTAGAACACAATTTTAAAGCAATTTTTCACATGCAATTTCGACATCCACTTTTCTTTATTTTTTTGAGAAGCTAATTTTGTGAAAAATGTAGCTTTCCCACAACGATAATCACCTAAAAAGTAATTCCCTAGATCATCTCAACTAATATTCTCGTTACCACCTAAGTACAAGGATGAAAGTCAGGTAGATATCAAACACTTGTAATTAGAGGCTGAACCATATAAATTAACAAGATAACATCCTTGCGGAGATTATCAACCTAGTACAAGTACTTAAAGGAACAAAAGAGAAAGGAACTCTGTTAAAAGTAGATAAATATGTAGATATTTTCCTCACTTTTTGATTCTGAATAAAGTGAATGGCAGAAGTGAGCTCTAAGTACATAGCTTTATACAACTTGAATTGCAATCCAACATTCAAAAATCTATGGTGACTAATGAAAGTTCCTCCTTTTTCTTTTTTCTTTTTTTTGGTGCAAGCCCCACAAGTCAGTTGGTTTCTAGCCAACATAGTAATCCTGAGGTCACAGAATTAAATGCTGATGCACAAGCCTAGTTTTTCATATTTTTCCTCCAGTGAGACAGTTAGAAATTGAACCTGGGTAGGCTGGTTCAAAAGCATTGGTTGAAACCTCTATGGTGCCACCTTGGTGGTGGCAGCAAAGGCTGATGTTTAAAAAAGGCTGATACTTGAACATTGAGTTGGGTTACTAACCTCGACGAGAGTACCATCTCCACTCACACAAACAATCCCGTCATACAGCGTGGGATCCAACTTATGGGAAATTTCTTGTGCATGGAGCCGATATTTAGTTTCTGAGAATAACATAAATCACAGTTAAAAGAGATTCTAGTGAAAGAAATTTAAATCAAAAGCACAGATCTATCCATGTTAAGCAACCTTGAACCACATAGTAGATTCCAGCAGCATCAAGCAGCGGTTTAACTTCATCCTGGAAGATCTTTGGTGCGCACTTCTTTCCACCAAATGGGTTTACAAGGATAAGCAATCTTTTTGGTCTGCCTGCGACAGTAAGAGAGTTGAAGTTTTCACATATTTCCAATACACTTTCTATACAAAAAAAGTTCAGAGATCCCAATTGAAACTCAAAACCTGCAAATACTGCAGAAAAGATCTCAAAACCTTCCTGAAATTTGTTTACCTCCTCCATACTCAGTTTCACTTATTGAAGATGGTATTAAAAAAAGATTTGGCTGAACAAGAAATTAATTTTCAATCTCTCTATCCTCTGGCATGACAAAGTGTGAGTGGGAATCACAAGATGTAAACTATAAATTCTTAGCATAAAAATACCAGGACTCAAAATTCCCATCAGAACCAATACTTGGGGAAGAGTAATAAAAGAGCAAACGAACTCCTCAAAAAGTAGTTGCCATTGATTGCTTCACAAACAGAATCAAGCAAGCAATACAAAACCTCATGAAGCAATAAAAGCAATTGAAAGCGACATGCATCAAACATCATAATTAAGAAGGGAGAAAGACTAAGGATTGAGAGACCCACTCCCATCAATAGACAAAAATTACCAAACAATTGCAAGAAACAAAAACACATCTCGACAGGACCGTCTACGAAAAGTGCAAACATCCCAGGATTCCACACAAATTGCTCCTTTTTACGATCGAACAGCTCTCTAACACCTTACCAAGCGACTCCATGCACCGGTGTAGCGCCCCCACCCACACCTCCGCGGCCTCCACCGTCGGCGCCTCCAGCATGAAGTCCCTCCTCACCCTACCCCTTCTGTTCCTCTCTCCGCCGCCCTTCACCTGCCCACCGCAGCCGAGGACCCCACGGCTGACGTTGCCCTCAGCCTCCACGAAAGCCCTCACTGTAATGCTCCTCACCTCCCTCTCCAGCCCCAGCAGGTCCCCGGGCACCGCCAGGCACGTCTCCCGCCGCAATCCCCCGAGCTCCCTCCACCGCAGCCAACCCCCGCCGCCCTCCGCCGGCGCCGTCAGGGTCGCCTCCGCCGGCGTCCCGTTAACTCGGATATGCTCCACCATGGCCTTGAAGGCCGGCGCTGGGGACTCCGCGGCGGCGCCCATGAGAGAGAGAGAGAGAGAGAGAGTGGTGGTGTTGTCGCGTGGAAGGAGAGGAGTAGGAAGAAGAAGGCGGCCTGTTTCGTCGCTGTTCGGGCAAAACGTCGCTCTTGGAACTTTGGAAGAAGCAACAAAATTGGGCAATTCTTGTTACACTTTTAGCTTCTGTTATGAATACTCGCGCTAAAATTTTATTTGCATAACTTCTGGAATTATAATACCACAATACTTATTTAAAGAAAAATAACACAGTTATCTTTCTAAAGAGGGGTTTATATATGTACCCCTATGAACTGTGTACTGGTAACGTATCCCTAACTTTCATATATTATTATAAATACCCCAGAATCTTCAAATGGTTGCCATGATACTCTTCCTTGAAATCAACTGAAATATTTTATGTCTTAAATTTACTAGTATTTTGTATATATACTCTTAAATTCACTACATTTTACATACGTACCCTGACTTGATAAGAATTTATAAAATATTCCTAACAGATTCCGCTAAAATTCATAGTATTTTTGGTATAAAATATAACTATAATATTTTTTAAAATTCTAAAAATATTGATAATAATATGTAGGAGTCAAAGATATATATAAATACGATAATTCATGCAAAAAACCCTTCTAGATATCATGGATACTCCCGAGTCCCCGTTCAGTATATACTGGGAATTGTTCGGTTTAGTGTAAAATATCAAAAATAATGTAAAATATTACATTTACGAGATATAAATGTGGTGCTGCATAATATTTCATTATACTAAACTTTTTATAAAAAGTTTTACCTAAAAACTTCTTCGTTGTTATCTATTAAATACGTAAATCTGAACGAATAACCCACGAAGTTGCTATTAGACCAACGGCAAATTCTTTCGTGGCCTAATGCGCCCAAGGTTGTAGAGAAACGAAGATCCCGTTTGTTGCGCGTAAATACAATTGGAAGAATTTTTTTTAAAAGAAATAAATTTAGAAGGAAAATAAAAATAAAATTCGTTATTTGGTGCTCACGAAGATATTTTCAATTCTAATGACTAGAATTTTATGAATTACCAAATAAGTGATTGTGATATATTTTTAAGAAAAACTTTTTAGTGACCCATTTTATGTGAAACAAATGCATCATTAGTCCATTTGATTATACGTAAAACACAATCAGATGAAAAGTATTTCTTAGGAAACATAATACGTGAAAAACAAAAACAAATTTCCTATTTAGTACTTATGAAAATATTTATAACTTTTTTCTAAAAATAGCATTCGATGTTTTTGGTACATGTCAAAATTGAAAAAAGAGGGAGTTAGCTTTTAGTTGAACAGAGTTTTGCGGATTAACAAATAAGTGATTAAGATTTATTTTTTAGGAAAAACTTTTTATGTGACGTCTTTTTATATAGAAACAAACAGACTATCGGTCGTGGCAGGTTTCTATTGGGTGGGTGCACTGCGCCTAAGTGTAGCGGACGAGGGCGCTATTTCTATTCCTATTTCTATAAAAGGAGTGGCAGGCGGACAGTCTGACCCAGTGAGATCGCGTGTTAGTTGAAAGGACACGTGATGTGACGGCAACTCGTGCCAAAACTGCCCCACGAGTGTTTTGCTTCTGGTCACCATATTTGTCATTGTCCTAATCTCTAACATGTTAAATGTTCTCAAAGTTCTATTTTATTTGAAGAATAAGTTATTTCATTGGGTTCATTAACGGAATGACGTATATTAGAATAAGAGATGTTTCGATTTGATAGTTTTGTGTAATCCGTTAACGGAATAAGAAGAGTAAGTAATTATTAGGTCTAAAATAAGATGATTTATTTTCTTTATTCTCCGAATACGTTATTCTACACCGATATAAGTCATTCCGTTTGTCAAAACAAAACAAAACTTATTTTCTACTTATTCGTCTTTATTCTTTTCCTATTTTCCAACCAAAATGGTACAAACGGTGTTAAGGCTCCCCTAGCAATCAGAGCTGAAAGGAGAGAGACAAAGTAGAAAAGCACATCTTAAAAGCACAGAAGAAGAACGCTTTTCGCTCACCGGGTATAGATTACGGAGGGCATTGGCTGATGTTTCCATCATTAACTATATTTTAATAATTTTGCAAAAACGTCCCTTACTTTGTGTCCTTCCTTGAAGTTTCAATTTGTTTGCAGAATAGTTTAAACTAGAATAAGGAGGAAGGAATTTCTTAAATCAGAATAAGAGGTATTTTAGTTTGATAAGTAGTTGGTATTCCACCCAGAATAAGTAGAATTGCACTGCGCTATTCCAAGTGATTTGGTAAGAATGAGTAGAATAAAGAAGAGAATAAAGAGTGGAATAAATAGTTCAAAATACCCATGTTGTCCTTGCATAGGTTATTTTAAATTTCTATATTTTTCAAATCTTACTTATTAATATGTATAATATTATTGAGTTTGTCAACTATTTTTATTTTAATTTCCTGTTAGTAACACACGTTACAATAGTAATGTATAAATTAATTTTAAAGTTAAATTATTTTATTTTTTAAAACTCAAATTTGATGATTTAACAGAATATCTTGTTAAAAATAAATTTATAATAAAATATGTTAATTTGTAACATCTGGTGATTAAAATTATGTTTTCTTCAATTTGTATAACACTTTGTGATCGTACATTCAATTAGGCTGAAAATTACATACACAAAAATAGTCACCATAACAGTCACTTGCAAAAATCATGAAATTCAATAAATTTTTTTTCAAATTTACAATATCCGTTATAACTGAAAAAAAATACAATGCATCATTTATGAGTCTCCCTTTTAACTAAATCCACACGCAAAATGCCTCTTGGAAGTACGTACGCATTGTACTCCTGTTAAAAAAATTTAGTAGATTCTATGTAACAAATATGAAATGAAAGTAAAAAATGAGAACATTAAAATTACAATACCTACCATTGCCATAACCTCACCATCCATCAGTACACTGTGAAATATTAATTATTTTAAGGCTCAGAAACATGTACGTAATATACAAAATATCATTGTCCACTGGGATTGCTCCAAGCAGTGGAGCCATCCTACCAATAGACTCAATTAAATTTTTTCATCATCGCCCATAATGACCGAATTAGGAACGTGCAATTCTGCCCTCCTGGTATCCAACTATCCTCAATGGACATGCGTCTTTTGCAGGCTCAGAAATAGGAATTTAATGTTGACTAAAATAATTATTCAGTAGGGTTGTTCCAACCAGTGGAACCATCCGACCACTAGACTCATTTCTATTATTTCATCATTGCCCATAATAAGCGAATGAGGAGTATGTAATTTTGTCCTCCTGCTATCCAAATAACCCACTGAGATATGGTTGCACTGATGCCATCCGATCATCTCAGTGTGGCAATAGATAGGGTTGCAAAATTCCATGCACTGTTTGCAGGCTCGAAAACAGGAGGATAGTTCGATAAAATCATTGTCCAGTGGGGTTGCTCCAAGCAGTGGAACCATCTATCCAATAGACTCATTTATATTAATTCCTCTTGCGGAAAAAAAAAAAAAAGTACTCAGTACAATGTTTAAGTCAAGGAAAAAATAGAGAAATTAATTTGAAAATTGTTCATAAAAATAAACAAGACCGCAGTTGAATAAGGTCAAGCGCTAAAAATGAAATGTTTAACATAAGCAAAAACTAATATCCGTACATAAAGCATATGAAAAATCAAGCATGACATACGCAAACAGACAATAAAGTAAAATGCGAAGGGACATGCGGAACAAAGCACCGAAGAGGAGGCAGGCATGACGAACAGAACTCATGTCCAGAGTGCGTTAACAATCGAGTCCATAATCTGGCCTCCTAGTGTAACCTCAGCCCGGCTAAGAGGGATGTCAATGGGAACATCCTCATCACCATCCTCACCAACTGCTTCTTCATTATTCTCGCAGTTGAAGTAATAATTATATCCCCGAGATCGACGAATGAAGTTGTGAATAACAGCGCATGCAATGACCATCTTCCTCTGTGTCGCCCAGGGGTACATGTTCCCCTCCTTTAGCGTCTGAAATCGATTCTTCAAGACGCCGAATGCTCTCTCAACAACATTCCTTAACTGAGCATGACGATGGTTGTACTTCTCTTCTTTATTCGCATATGCCCCATTATGTTCTCCGCGAAATGATGCCAAGTGATATCTTTGGCCACGATATGGAGCCAAGAAATCACTTGAGTTTGCATACCCAGAATCAACCAGATAATACTTTCCACGAGGGACAGTGAATGCGCCTTCGTCCAAAGTCCATCTAAGCATCCGCATGTCGGCAGCCGATCCTTCCCAACCAACTGCAACGTATTGGAAGGTGAGGTCGAACGACACGACACCCATGACATTCTGGCTGATGACACCTTTGCGGTTTCGGAATTGTCCGTACACTACCTGTGACACATTTGCCAACACATGCGTGCCGTCGATGGCTCCAATCGCATCCTACATGGTTGTATAAAGAAGATGTGTGGAAGAACATTTATCAGTCAATGTGAACATGTACATCACGACTAACGTCAAAAATGCACAGTAGTAATGTGGTCACCTTGAAGTACGGGTAGAACGTTTGCTTTCCCCGGATGTGCGGATGACACTCACGAACCTGAGCGTGTGTAGGCAGCTGAATAAAGTCGTACTTTAACTCAGCTATCTGATTTGTGACCAAGTTGACATACCGACTAATAGTATGAGAAGAGTGTTGAAACCGCTCGCACATGGCTCCCGTTGCAACACCATGGCCGGCAGCATATAAGAACATACCAAGTTGTTCTATCGCTGTCACATGCCGCGAGTCCTTCAAAAGGCCACGACTCACAAGTAGGTCACGGAGTCGTAAAACCATAGAAGGATGCACTCGAAGCATGTGGTAAGACCTTTCGTCATAGTCGTCTAATATCTTATAGATCCATGTGTGGCCGGATAGAGCAGAGTTATGCATACGTCGGCGTACCCGTGGAACGTATTTATTCTCAATGTGCTCAATAATTGTCTCTTCGATCACATTCAACACTTCTTCGTCCTCTTCTAGGAACTCCAATACAGCATCAATAAATTCTACATGGAAGACATTGTAATAAGTGGGATAGTATTTTCCATAAACCTTACTCAGACCAAAATACATACATAAGAAAGTATACTGACAAATTAGAAAGTTCAGATAGATATAAGTAGAATGGTAAGTAACACGATGAGAAGGATGACTATAATGACACACAACAGTATGATTACAATAAACGGTTGCCAGTCAAATTAAGCAGCGCGAGTAAACGAAGCAGGTGCCCTTGCAAGTAGTTGCTCAGATGTGCTGGACACATCGTAATACCGAGGAACTTCTGTTCGCCTCTCTGGACGTTGTTGGACAATACTAGAGAATGCACACTCGGCCTCCTCAATTGAATGGAAGCCCTTATAACGAGCTCCTGGGTACTCATTAACTTGGGCAAAACATTCAGGCCAACTGAAATAAAGTCCTGGCTCACGCCCAACCCAAACGACATAACATTTGTACCGTCCCATACCTACAAATTTATTAAATACCTGCATTTACTTGGATGAGTACCCATGGAACTAAAACATAATGAGCACGCAACAACTATGAATAAGAATATAAGAAATCCGAATACATGTTACAAGTCAACACATAATCCAAGTTAACATAATAAATCACTAACAACAAGTCTGAAGAAGAACGTACGTATTACACAATTGAAAATAGATATTAGCCGAATACATCATCCAAGTCAACATCCAAAAAATTACAAATCAACTACCCCACGTAGTGTAACATCTATCGGATCTTCTCCTCATTATTCAGGTTCATAAATATTGCGCGATTCCCCGCATCCTTGAAGAGATCCAAGGAACTCACGAACAAGTCTGGATGTAGGCCAGGAACCTCTCGCAGTGCGTCTATGCACTCCTTCATAGAAGGAATACGATCTGGCTCCTGGGCTGTGGGCTGTGTCTGGATCGAGGGTGTAGGGACGGATACCATAGAAGCCCTTTCCGCACGTAAATCTATGACAAGGTCAGTCCGCTTTCGAACAACATCAATAAAATCCATGATCACAGTGGGGTCCTGAATTGCCTTTCCTTTCATGTTCGAGGAGACACATTTTTTGCGCGGAGAGTTGACCTCACTGTTCGAGGCCATGGTTCTAGTTTGGGGTGTAGGAGGGGAAGCCATTTGGGCGGCGGAGACACCTATGACAAAGTCGTCATCTTCTTGCTCTCCCTGAAGTGCGGCAAGAAAGTCATTGACGGGTGTGCGCTGCGACTGAGTACGCATATTGTACTCAGTGTTAGGTTGATCGGGACTGTAATCAGGCACACTGCATCTACGGCGGGTTCCCTCAACATCTGGACCAAACGCTGTGCTGTTGCTGGCTAGGTATTCCATCTCGGCCTTAAATGGGAAGGGCTTGCCTCTGAGGGAGCTATAATGTTGACGTGACTGAAAATGAAGAAAAATATGGTGTGTGAAAGTATGGATAATATAAAGTTGTGTGCAGAAAAGTGAAGTTGATCATGGGAGATGCTTACCGATAGGACGTCGTCCCAAGAGTCCTGAAGTCTAGGGAAGGGCATCTTGTTTATATCATCCCAGCCCCACCCAGTCCTTTGCTCAAGAAGTACACGCAAAAAGTTGTAATTTTTCTTAAGGGTTTTATATCGATTTTTCAACGTGGAATCTTTGTAGTCCATGTGCGTCGCGCTATTAAACGCTCTAACGATTTCACGCCAAACCCCTGGCTTGAAGGTTCCTTCGATGCAGTTATGTTTATCAAACTGCTCTGTAAGGAGACCTATGAGGACCCGATCTTGGGCCTCATTGAAGTTGGCTGCTCGAGTGCCCCGAGTTGTCCTCTCCTCCCCGGAGGACAGACGTTTTGTTCCTCCACCTTTAATATTAGGGCGAACAACAATCCAAAAAAACAACAGAAAATTGATGTAATCAAAGTATGTCATTTTACATGAAGGACAATGATGTATTTAAAAGGAAATTGTGAAATACAAGTAATAAGTTCACTGTGCAAAAAGAATTCGAAAATGAGGGGCAAGAGAACACACCACTGTTAGACATCGTCCTTGCCCGCTTTCTCGCCTTCCTAAATGATCGTTCTCAAAATATAGATACATGAGGCAACGGCGGTATTAGTGTAAGACTTAGATAAGAATGTAATAACAAGGAGATAAAAATGTTGCACCATGGAAGAAGGGGATAAAAGAGGTACATTTATAGAAAAAGAAGACTTACATAATTCACATACGAGAATAAGAAGAATCAGAAATCGGCAAGACATAAGAAAATCTGAAGGCCTACATAAATAAAACATGTACCTTTTAAATTCCTTGTAAGAGAAGGTAGGTGCTCAGAATGGGCAGTCCACATTAATGTTTAGGGCATTACATACAAAATAGGTAGGAATTAAATTGCAGTGGAACACATACTTATGTAGTGTATGGACAACATGTCTACATAATCCAGTTTTGGAAAAAGAAGCCAAACATTATAGCCGGCTCCTACATATATATATAGGTGACAAATAAGTCAATGTGAGTCTAAATGACACGTACATGTGTATGTATACATGTGCGAGTGTAAATGCCCCTTGCCAAGGTGACAAATCTGATGAACACCCAACTGCCACCGAACACAAAAAAAAAAAAAAAGATGAACGCCCAACTGTTCCAATCAGACGGCAACAGAGGATGTTGTTTTGAGTTTTGTTCGAAAAATGGTTGATGGAAATTGTAGGATAGAGATTAAGGTTTAAAATTTAGGATATTATTTTTTCTTGAAGAAAAGTTATGCTTGAAAGTATTTCTATTAACACATGGTGGATGGTGGCTAAGTCAATGATTGTAGCTGAGGATCAGCTAAGAAAAGTGGGAGATATTTTTTTACAAATAGTATAACCCTACAACAAATATAACCATGATGCAAGGCCTCTCCTCTCCTTATTGTTTCACCTAGTTCCCTCCTCTCCCCTTCCCATGTTGTCACCAACTGCATATGTTCCTTCTGACACCCCCCTTCTCCCTTGTAGACAAGATGGAGAGGAAAAGATTGTGGAGGTGGCACAAAGGAAAGCAAAGGGAGAAGATTGGAAGAGGTAGGTGTGCAGTTGATGTGATATCCTTTCATGTTGGAGCCTTGTGAGAGGTGGCTTACCGCTATCACATAATTCTCCCAAAAAACAATTCAGCCAAGGACATGAAAAGTCTGGGGTTAATTAAGAGGGACACTTGATAATAGGAAGTTGCCTATAACTATGTTCTAACTTGTTGTAGGTGTGTCATGTATTTCTTAATAGGTACATAGAACTCAAATAATACATCAAGAAACCAACTGAAGCTTTCTATTACATGTTCGTACAGTTCAATTGTTGGTGTTGTGTTTGAAAATTGGATGAAATGAGAAACCTTTGCTGGTTATTGATGCTGACTAAGAACAGTAGTGATGATCTGATCAAAATGATTGAAGTGGTCTAAATGGGCTTAGTAAGATAGGAGATTTAGAAGCTTGGTCTTAGACAATGGTGGGAAGGGACTAAAGAGACAAAAAGAAGACAGAAATGAGGTGCTCCATGCTAGTATTTCTGGAAGTGTCAGAGATTTATGCTATGTTGGTATTATTACTGTGCTGAAGCCTGAATTACAGACAACATAGTGTTTTTATCCTCATTTCCTGGCAAATCAGATTGCTGGCTGTGACATGTACCTAAACATTAGCATGCTAGCCTTACAACTTCTCAGAATCTCCTCTTGATTCACCTATGTGATGAATGGAGGAAAATTACTATCTATATGTGTTCCTTATTTTTTTTTTGGTTTAAACCCCCTAAAATATGAACACTTTTTTTATTAACATAATTTAAGTTTCCTACTTCTGTTAGAATGAAATGGGGGATTCATGATGTGGCTGGTGTGAATTAAATAGTAAATCAACAAGAAAGGACCTTTTTGTCCCGATTTATTTCTCTCTTGACAGTATTATTTCTTTCCTAATTATGATGCAATCCCGGTTACTGACTTGAAAAATCAGGAAATTTGTGCAATTCCCTCTCTTGAGGAGGTCAAGAATATATTGTTCAGTATGGCCCCACGCAAAGTTCTCGAACCTGATGGGTTCCCTCCAGTCTTTTTCCATAAAACTGACAGTATTATCCTACAGCTGAAATCCACCTGTTTCTCTACTATTGCTATAATGTGGACTTGGTCCTTCACCCATTGTGGTTAGTACACATCAATCATGACCATGGAGGGGGGCGTATGCTCTCGGGTCGGTTCCACAGCAATCTCGAAGATAGGGTCATATCTCCACCATATATGAACAATATTAGTGAATGTAGGCATCTATATGCAAAATCTTTGATCCGGTTCAACAACATTTCGATGGAAATGTACAACCGCAATATTTTTAAAATTTTAACAGTATTGACGACAATATGTAAAAATGGCAAATGTAAATGTAAATACAATATTTTTCAAAAATATATATGCAGCAATTCTAACAATGTAATATATTTGCATATGTTTGAACGTGCACAGGAATGTGCATGCTAGGAAACTAAGTTGCAGGTTGGTAAATAGAATAAAACCAAACTTTGTCATCTGGCAACTATGGACAGCAAGATTTGCAGACTGATGATAGAATACAAAAACTAGGGCCTACTAGAAAGCAAATGCGATGCATGTGTTGAAATGTGGGATGAACGGTATGGGGAAGAGAATATGCTAACCGCAAGTTTTGTGCACAGATGGGCTCCACGGTAGAGGATGAACAAGACCTCGTCACCGGCGAACGAGCGTCGGCAAGAAGGCGGTCGATGGAGGAGGATCCGCAGGGGGGAGGAGCAACGCCTATTGTTGGAAGAACCCCTCTCTCTGGCATCCTCCTTTCAGAAGGGGAGGGAAAACCGTCTTTAAGAAGGAGGCGAAGCACAGGGATGGATGACAGGTGATGCGTCCACATGCTGCAGCTCCGGCCGTTGGGAAGAGCTCACAGAGAGGGCTCGGTGCCCTAGCCGCGCCTCGTTTGACCGGGTGAGAAGAAGGCGTGCTGAAGGGACTTCACGATGTCCTTCCCCTCCAGCAGGAAGGCATCCGGCAAAGGGGAGGAGACGAGCGAAGCAATAAGGTTGGGAGGAAGAAGAAGATCTGCTTTTCCTGTTCGTGAGGGTCGCGCGCCCATGACAGTGAAAGGAAAAGGGGCGGTGGACAGCTGGTGAGGAAGAGAGGCCCGTGACCTGGTGAGGAAGAAGCGGCCCGTGAGTTAGATGTTTCCCCCTATTCCAGTTAAACCGGGGTACAAGATGTTCTATCCTGGGTCAACGAACTCCCTCCGCCAAAGTGGGTTAATTGGTTTAAGTAGAATAAAAGGATCTATTCTAGGCTTATTCTCCAAACAAAGTAAGGAGATAAAAAAAATTGTATAAGATCCCGAGTCATGCTAACACTGCTCCATGACATTTATGTAATATTGAATAGCAAGTCAAAGGTGGGCAAAAAAAATTCTGCTGCATGTACGACACTGCTGTGAAATTTGTACAACAGCCTAATAGATCTTGAACTCTTTAAGTACTAATAAAAGGTGAAAAAATTGCAATCTTGTGATTATGCATACTTATAGATTAATATTAAATTTAAAGTTAAATAATAAAATGATGATATTACTATTAATAAGCATATATAACATAATATTATAAAAATGATATAATTATGTTTAATATATCATTAAATGAGAGTACTAATGAAACACTCCTTAATTGCCAAGTCTTATTATTTTGTCACTATGTTTAACATATACTTAGAGAATAGTACTAAGTAAAGTTGAATGATAAAATGATAGTATTACTACTAATAATCATATTTAATATATTATTCTATTAATAGAAATAACATAATTATATTTAATATTACTACTAATTGTAGACGACGTTGTGTGATTTCTGTAAAATAGAATGCCGTCAAAAAACTGCCAACAACGGTCTGAAAGAGTCTTCTTCAATACCTAAGTCAGAAGATTGAAGATGGTACAAGAAAGACTAGGTAACCTGGACTACAGAAAATGTACCTTTATCGACTGGACCCAAAGTCCTTATATAGTAATCATCCCATACATAGGGCTGATTCAAGTCAGGAAAATCTTGCCCGTGACAAATAACATAACTTAGTTCTATTCACGAGTCTGTACGACCAGGGACCTCAAATCTCTGATTTTAATCATAATATGGGGATCTTGTCTTGGCGGGATAATCCTGATTAGAATCTTATCCAGATTCAAATTTCCTCTGTAACTTCTGATTTTGGACCGTCTATCATAAGCCGCAACATTCAACAAACCCAAGGATCAAAGGAGAGGTGGATTAGTGAGCCAACCTATTAATGTGTTTTGAAGCCAAGCAAAATTTTCCTCCTCCAGCCCTCACTGGAGAAGGAGAGAGGAGAGAGTTATAGACCCCAAAAGTCAAAGAACGGGTTTGGCAGGACTCTCAACCGCAAGGCAGCATTGGGCTTTTGACATTTTTTTTATATGACAGTATGGTTAGTATTTTGTATTCCAGAATGTCGTTCTTTGCAATGCATGCGATTAAATTGCATGTATTATTTTTAACCACATCATCATATTTAAAAAATTAAAACTTTTATAAAATTTTAAAATATTCAATAACCCTCTTAAGGTTGTTTTCATATTTTAAGATTTTATTTAGACTGTCCGATCGTGTCCGATCTTGAAACTTAATGTTAGTCGTTTATTGGTTACATACAAACTTCGATTTTAACAAATTATGAAAAATAGTCAAAAAATAAAAATTTATTAGATTAGTCTCTAGGGTTATTCCTATTCCTTGAAATTTTAATATTCATCGTCAATTTTTACCCATGTAAAATCAGATGAGTTAGATTGAATGCCTCATGATTCAATAGTAAAAATTTAAAAAAAGAGATGAAAATAATTTTAGAGGGATAATTGATTATTTAAATTTTTTATCATTTTTTAAACATGAAGAAGGAGTTGAAACAGTATGTGCGATTTAAGCACGCACTACAGCATTCTTATATATATATATATATAGATTCAACATGCTTAAGGGCACATCTAAGTTAGATGTGTCCCCTTTGAACCCACCCTCCCAATGGTTAAAAAATAAGAACTTTTTTTATAAATTTTTAAATATTCACATAGGGTTTTTAGGGTTGATCTCCATCTTAGAGACTTTAATTTTTACTATTTGATCTTGAAAATCAATCGGAGCCGTCCGATTGAGTATATATTAGAAATCAATATTTAAAAATGTTAAAAAATAATCAAAAAATAAGAAATTCGTCATATTAACCCTTAAGGTTGATCTCATTTCTTAAGATTTAGTTTTGATCTTCAAATAACGACACATTTGATTGGACAGCTACAGTTAAATTTTTTGATCTAATAGTAAAAATTAAATCCAAAGAAGTGACAAACCACTTTGTCAAGGATATTTGAATATTTTAACTTTTTTAATGATTTTTATTTTTTGAAATTGGGGTGGAGAATTTTCAAGGTTAGAAGCATCTACGTTAGATGTGCCTCAAATAAAACCCAATATTTCCTATTAATAGAGAGACAGTTCTATATGCAATATCAAGAATTTTGTCAAATTAGGTGACAATTTTAGACTCAAGCTGAACTCTGAAAAAGTAATCCCACCTACTGGACAAAATAATCTAGCGTTACACATTGGCCGGATAATAGGAGGAATTTTTAAGATCTCAGCTGACTGAAACCTCCTTAAAGGACGTCAAAGGTGAAACCAACAGAGCTATTCTGTTGGTTTGCATCGAAGGCCAAAAGTTTTAGTTCATCTAATTTCAACATGTTATATGCAAGTCTTCTCCCAAGTCTCACTTTTCTAATAATTCTAGAAGCGTCAGTTCAAAATTCTATAGTCATAAACAACAAATATAGCAAGATAATACGATTATCAGCTTGAGTAGTAGGACATCTCTCTCAGAAATATAAATTAATGTCAAATCATTTTATGCAACAAGTGTTGCGAACATGCCCTAAACATTATGAAATTGCATCCAAATACATAGGCCCCCTCTAAGCTTACATCTTGTGAAGCACTCTTGTGCTGTCATGTCATTCGTATGCAAGGTGTGTGGATCTCTTTAAGATGATCTCGAGTTTGGACCGGAATTATCTCCAACTCTGAAGGAAAATTTCGGATTCCCGATTAAAACTCCAGTCGTTTGTAAATAGTTGTATATAATCGACCTCTGAACCCTTTCAAAAAAGAAAAAAAAATATATATCTCGGGTTTGGACCATGCTAGAGATTGAATTGACATGCAGTCGGGATAATTTTTCAAAATTTTCAAATGAAAAGAATCTCACCAAAGATTTTGGGATATGATGAGGCAGAATCCGATTCGGCCCATTAGAGTAGGCCCAAACCCCGTTCAGCCAAACAGCAGCAGTATCAGGCCCTCCGGGAGCCTCCGGCCCATCGGCGGCCCAGCAACCCTCGGCCCAGTAAGCGGCACCGTCGCTCCCGGCCCAACAGGCTTCAGCCCGTCAGCGGCCCACCAGCCTTCGGCCCGGGAACAGCACGGCAGCCCAAGGCCCAGCAGGCTTCGGCCCCTCAGCGGCCCAACCCCCTTCGGCCCGGTAGCCGAGTCCGGCCCACTCCAGTGGCGGATCCGACACTATGGCGGTTTACCAGTAAGCCCAAACATAGTCCTATATCGGCTACCACCGTTAACCAACCTATATCCTCTGCTATAAATACACCGCTATTTATTGCCAAAGGTATGCAACTCTTTGCCTCCGAGACCCTTAAGGACTACGGTCCAAATAGCATTAAAGCTACTTCTTGCCTTCTGAATCGAATCATCTTCAGAAGCTAACTTGACCGTCGGAGGGGGTTCCTAAGGGCCAGAGCCCGGGACTCCTGCTGACCGGTTTCTTCTTCTTTTCCTCCTGCAGGAGCTCGGTTCGAATCATCGCCGACCTTCCCGAGTCGGTCTCGGCCGCCGACCTCGGATTCCTCTCCCCGGTCTCGACGCCGTGCGACGGCTGCCCCGCAACAGGAGACTCGGCCCCCCGCTGTCCCCTCGTCCGACAAAAAGGGCTTTTGGGCTCACTATCCAAGAGCAAGCCGAGTCCGAAACCCTTCCGGCCTCAGACCGTCGGCTTCGGCTTCATCGCCTGTCGGCAGTACCGCCAGCAGGAGCTTCATCTGCGCCGCCCCTTCGCCCGCCGAAGGAGCCTCGGCCCCGACTTCCCGGCGACGAGCCTGCACCGACCGAAGCGCTCTTCGGCCTTCGGACCCTCGTCTTCGCCTCTGCCTCCTCGGCCTTCCGGATCCCCGTCGGGCCTCAGTAACACCGATCCGAACCGGCTTCGGATCCACTTCTTCGGGTTCCAGCCTCGGAATCCGGTCGTGATAGATCCAGTCTACATCACGTGGCGCCGTCTGTGGGAAACCAACAAAACAAGTCATGTCTCAGCGACCTGTGACCCGACGATCCGGGCAAGGCGAAGCAGAAGCGCGGGAGGCCCCGGCGCAGATGCTGCCTTCCGAAGGCGCACCTTCTGCCCCGCCGAGCCTGCCTCTGCCGACCATACCGGAGTCTCTCGGCTCGGAAGACCGAGTGGGGGTGCTCCAGCAGCAAGTGGCGACGCTAGCCGCTGCCGTCACGTCCCTAGCGCCTCTCCAGGAGATGGTATCCGCCATCGCCCAGCGCATAGGGCTGATGGGACAGCCTCCTCCGCAGGCGCCGCTCCCCCCGCTCTGCCCAGTACAAGATGCCCGGTTCCGGCCGGCGCCTGCGCCGGTTCCTCTCAACGAGGCCGCGGAGACGCACAGCGAGCCCCCGACGCTACCTGTCCGAACTCCTCGCACTGATCGCCTGACGGAGCAGGATTATGCTTCGTCAGGGTACCGTCCGGCCCGAACCGGAGGGCAATCCGTCGCCACCTCGACCGCCCCGGACCTGGACCAGCGGCTGACGGCGATGCGCAAAGAGATGCAGCAGATGGTGTCTCGGCCTCACGGGGCGCCCCTCGCCAGCAACATCCTGGAGCAGACCCCATTCACGGCGGAGCTCCTAGCCACCGAGGTACCCCCCTGTAGGCGCCCGGAACGTCCCCCTCCGCGGCTGTGCAGCGCCCGCGGGGCCTCGGCGTTGGGGGTTTCTCCGTACGTCTTAGCACTGTGGCGATTCAAAGAGGAGGGGTTAGAAATGAGAGTGTGATCGCCAGGAGCATTACCTTTCGGTTCCTGTGCTCCGCAGGAATGTAGAAGATGATCGCGCTTTGTGAGAGCGGGAGATGTCGATTCCTCCTTCTCTTCCTCCGGCCGGCCAAAGGAAGAGAGCCCGAAATTCTGTACGCGTGTAGGTGGTAAGGATCCCTGAAAAGGAAAAGACCAAGCAAAGACGAACCCGATTAGAACTGTAGAGTGCAAAATCTATTCAGAAAGGTGTAAAAACTAACTAAAATCAGTGGGAAACGCACCGGATGGGTGGTGGGGAGGGAAGGTGACCATATGTTATGGCCACCCACCTCCCGTTTTTTTTTAAAAAAACCTCTGTGGGAGTACGGATGGCTAAGTCATCCTATGTGTACATGCATGCAAGTGAAGAGGAGTGGCGTGTGTGGAGAATGAATGATATTACTAATGTAAGAGAATGAGTAAAAGAAAAATAAAAGGGAGAAGTTAGAAAGGCAAGCCCGTTTCCAGATGTAGCCTGAGCCTTCCTCCTTGAGGTCTCCTCGAGCCTCTCACCAGAAAGTCCCTCTCTGCCTCTCCAAAATTCCTCTTAACAAAAAAAATCCTTCCTCTTGTCCCCTCCTTTCTTTCTTCTTCTTAACCCCCGCTCGAGAGGATGTGGAGGGTTTAAATAGGCGAAGGAAAAAAGGGAGAAATCAGGGGTCTAAATCCCCGTAAATCCCCCTTCAACCAATGGGGAGTGGTCAAGGGTTGGCGGTAGTGGCCGCGGCAGTCGGCGGAGTGGGGAGTGGTCGGAGTAGTGGGGGACGAGGGCGGAGAGTAGAGGAGATCATGGGGAAGACGGGGTCAAAAGGTGGTTAAGGAGTGGACGGCCAGGTGACATGCCTTCCACTCTTGCGGTGGAAGGCGACCCGGCTGGCCTTCGAGGGGAGTGGAAGGCGAGGGGTGGCCTTCGAAGGAGGTGGAAGGCAAGGGGTGGCCTTCGAAGGCGGTGGAAGGCAAGGGGTTGGCCTTCTACGAAAAGGTGAAGAAAAAGTGGCCAAAAGGTGGACGGCAAGGTGGTTGGCCTTCGAAGGGGGTAGAAGGCGGGGGGTGGCCTTCGAAGGCGGTGGAAGGCAAGGGGTTGGCCTTCTAAGAAAAGGTGAAAAAGGTGGCCAAAAGGTGGACGGCAAGGTGGTTGGCCTTCGAAGGGAGTAGAAGGCGGGGGGTGGCCTTCGAAGGTGGTGGAAGGCGAGGGGTGGCCTTCGAAGGGGGTGGAAGGCGGACTGGCTGGCCTTCCACGAAGAAGGTGGCTAGGGTCGGGATTTGGTTAATGGGCCTAGCCGGTAGTGGGCTGAGATGGCTGAAATGAGGGGATTTTAGTGATGGAGGGCTACTGATGGGCAGGGTTCATGACCAAAAGGGTGGTCCAAAATCGGTGTCTACAAATGCCCCTCCGGGACACCTATTTTGCAGTGGAGTGGAACGGAATGATAAATGGGTGTTCCGGAAATCGAAACTGATTTTGGACAGCCCGAAAAGGAGTGAGCTATCCCCAAGGATGATATGCGAATGCGGCAGATGCATGAAAGCTAGCCATTCGAGTTGCAAGAGTGGTTTAAGAAAAGGGACAAAGTTCAGTACTAGAGAATCACAGTCCGTGGGACCCTCGGGTGCTGGGACCGCGAGGCCTTGGCATACCAGAATACAGTGAACTGGCCCAAGGGGATCTCGAGCATGAAAGGTGTAGGAGTGTGACTTGAAGAACTCTCAACACAACGGGCGCGCGGTGGCCTAGCGCATCATGGGATCGCCAAGTGAGAGACTCTCAAGCGCACTTGCTGAAAAAAAGGAGAAAGGGGTCTTGCAAATCAAAGGCTAACAAACGCACAATTGTCGGACTCATGGATCAACAATGGATTAAGCAGAGTGATAAGTTATGGTCATTGCCCCTAGGGCGAGGGTAGATGCTTATGCAAAATGCATGCTGGGTTGAAATTTAGAAAAACAAATTCCTAATGCAATTCCTAATGCAAACAGGAGGGATTTATTGGCCAATCGAATAACTTGGAGAATATAGACTCCTCATTGTTTTGTTTAAAGAGGAACTCAGAGTCTATACGCCCGAAGTTATTAGCCTCCTGTGTCTTCAATCCTACTTGCTTCGGATTCCCTGCAGCTGCAAGAACGCACATCAGCGACGTCCACATTTTTCAATAATGACAATATTACATTTCAAATTGCAGGAAGATAAGAAGCAGATATTTTGTTTCGAGTCGAAGCCGATATGGAAGATATGGCCATTCTATCGGTAGAATGTCAATCCTATATGGTTTCGACTCGAATTCTGAGATGGGCCATTAAATTCATGGATCATGGTAGTCTCTTTAATTGTGGGGTGAGGTTACCCCCTTGGAGAGAGGGGGGAAAAAGCCTCTTGTTTTCTCGTGGATGGGTTTTGCTTTCAAAGTGATGGAAGGCCAAGGAGCTTGCCTTCCACGAAAAGGTGGAAGACAAAGTGCATGCGGTCCACAAAAGGGGGAAAGGAATGGGATGTGGATGCCTCTCCGTCTTTTGTGGAGTGTGGAAAGTGTTGAGGTTATCCCGAGATGATAAAAGGGTTGTTGTCGCGGGGTCCTCTTTCAGAACTTCAACTTTTCCTGTTCAAGAATGGCCTCGTCTCCTACTTGTGCTGCCAGAGTGCCTGGAGTTCTGTCTGATGTGGATGGCCACCTGAGCAACCTGGTGGCCCACGGACAGGTAGGCTAGGACCTTTATTTGCTTGCCTCGTCTCTTCTCTTCTTTTTTTGTTGATTTTTTTTTGGGTTACCTCGCAGCCCCTCCCAAAGTTCCCTGACGCTAGGCATACCCGCAAGTATGCATGGCTCGCGGCCCTATTGGAAGTGATCACACTAAGCATGAGGGTGTTCATGCATCGATGGAACCTGACACGCTCTATCGTGTTTGCCAAATGGTTTACTGCCATCCACTGGCATTGGGAAGGATTGGGTGCGCTGCTGGAGTTATGGCATCCGGGGACCCACACCTTTGTCTTCAGGGAGTTTGAGGCAACAGTCTTGCTGGAGGAGGTGGAGACTTTCTATGGTTGGGAGGGTCTAGCCGCTGGTGATCCTTCTGGCTTGCCTTCTTGGGAAGAGACCTTCGCTGACATTGTCCGGGATAAACGGGAGGCATGCCGTATGACCAATAGCCGAGGGATCCTCGTTGACCGCCTTGCATACTGGCTGATCCGAGAAATTAAGCGCAAGATGGTCGAACCTGAAAGACTGATGCGAGGTTTGTGCTTGGTTCTTGGGGGAGTCCTGTGGTTCCCCACTACAGGCTCGGTGCTAGAAAAGGAATATGTGAGTGTGCTGTACTTACTGCAGAGAGGCCATTCTCTTGCCCCGGTGATCTTGTCACACCTGTACGGGGGGCTCAGCCATATGAGCATGGGACGATCTGCGAGAGGGAGTCTGTTCACTTTGCAACTATGGATGGAGATGCATGTGTCCTTCGATTTTGATGAAAGTGTAACTTCTGCCTCGAGAATTTTTCAGCACAGTGCGTGGTATCCGGCACGCTCGCTTCTTGGCCCTGAAGATCAAGTCAGGTGTCTCACAGCTCATCTGAAGACGCGGGATGACTGGCGTGATTACCTAAACTTCCTGCCTGTAGAGAAATTCATATTTGTTCCAATGGTCCTTCGAAGCATGGAGTTCACCACGAGGGCTTCTCGCGACCGCGAGCTGTGGCTGATTGGCCCCGATGAGTTGGTTGTGTATCAGGGGCATCGCTGCCATCTCCAGATCGGCATTCCCAGACAAGTACCATTCCCTGCCTTATATGACACCCTGATCGTTCCGCGACACACTGGGTACGCGAGAGAGGTTCAGGCCATAGACCGGCTCCGACGTGCATGGCGGCGTCACTCCCGGTTCACCAAGACACGTCTTGACGTAGCAGAGACTTCAGAGGAGGTCACAAAATATGTAGGCTACTTGGCCAATATCCGTCCTGCTGTCTGTGCCTTTTTTATGGGGCGCAGAGCGTTGGAATAATGTAGCCTTTCAATTTCTCAAAGAATAATATCAAATCTTTTGAAATTCTTTTCACACTCATGTGAGCAATCTGCCTCCTAACCCTCTGTTTGACTGACTCTTGGACGGCCGACTCCTGGACGTCCGAGCAAGCGGACGGCCAGCACGTGGCCGTCTGTGTCGGCCATGCGTCGGTGGACGGCCAACGCATGGCCGTCCACGCCAGCGGACGGCCAGTGCGTGGCCGTCCGTGCGCTGACGGACGGCCAGCACATGGCCGTCTACGCCCGCGGACGGCCAGTGCGTGGCCGTCCGTGCGCTGGCGGGCGGCCAGCGCATCGCCGTCCACTCCCGCGGACGGCCAGCGCGTGGCCGTCCGTGTCGGCCACGCGCCGGCGGACGGCCAGCGCATGGCCGTCCTCTCGGGGTTTAAGAGGAGCTAAACCGGCACTCTCTTCTTTCTCTTTGCTCTTCTTCTTCTCTTTCGTTCCCCAACCTTCGAACTCTCCCTCCATGGCGAGGGTATGGCTCCCCCGTGCTCTTAGGAGGAGGAGGAGGGCCGGCGGCGACGACGGTGCGGGTTGCAGCGGCGGCGGCGGTGGCGGAGACGAGGTCGTCCGCGGAGGTGACGCCGAGGATATCCGCGGCGGCGAAGAGGAGGCTCTTAGCAGCGGCAGCGGTGGCGGTGGCGATGCCGGAGAGGAAGGAGAAGAGGAGGAAGGCACGACGGCGGCAGCGGAGGAGGATGAGGGGGACGACAGTGGTGATGGTGAGGAGGAAGAAGGAGACGGTGACGGAGAGGACGGTGGCAACGGGGAGGCGCCCCCGAAGAAGAAGGTAAGTTTTTTTTATTTTTTTTTTTTTTTTTTTTTTTCGAAGCATGGGGAGGGCGGCCGAAGGGGCCGCCGTCTGTCTGCGTGGACGGCGGACGGGCCCGCCGTCCGTCCGAGCGGACGGCGGACGGGCCTGCCGTCCGTCCGCGCGGACGGCGGAGGGGCCCGCCGTCTGCCAGGCTGGGCGGCGGGCCGCCCCGCCGTCTGCCAGGCTGGGCGGCGGGCCGCCCCGCCGTCCGGCCAGGCGGGAGGCGGGCCGCCCCGCCGTCTGGCCAGGCTGGGCGGCGGGCCGCCCCGCCGTCTGCCAGGCTGGGCGGCGGGCCGCCCCGCCGTCCGGCCGGGCGGGCGGCGGGCCGCCCCGCCGTCCGGCCAGGCGGGCGGCAGGCCGCCCCGTCGTCCGGCCAGGTGGAGGTTCGATTGCTTATGCCCTCATTTTCTGATGTTTGGATTTTTCAGGGTATTCAGAGGGTCCGAGGGCGTGTTTCATGGGAGCTGGTCTGGGCCTGGTACCACGCCCTGCCTGATCAGCTCGTCTTCCAAGTGGATGCCTTCGGGTTCGGGCCGCTGTTCCGGGTCCGTCCGTTCATGGTGGATGCGCCCTTCCTAGTAGCTCTCAGGGAGCGCTGGGATGACAGATGCAGGGCCTTCGTCATGCCTTGGGGCCACATGTTGCCTACGCTGGAGGACGTCTCCTTCTTGACAGGCCTGCCGGTCATTGGAGATCCAGTGGTGGGTCCCGAGCTTAGGGATTACAGGCAGTTGTCCGATCGACTCCTAGGCGAGGGATACTACAGGATGCAGGGAGCGCTGTCTCACATACCCCTTGGGCACTTTGCCCGATCGGTGGGGTTGAGCCGGGTGCGGCGGATGCCGAGCGAGACCTTAGAGGCCTTCTCAGAGAGAGTGGAGACGCTCCTAGACTTGGATGGCCGATCGGATGACGAGAACTTGCGGATCTTTCTCTTGTTCTTCTTCGGAAGGCTGCTATTTGCCACAGCTTCAGATAGAGTTAATCTGAAGTATCTGCCGCTGCTGGAGGACCTCCAGGCAGCGAAGAAGATGGCGTGGGGAGCTGCCATGCTGGGCCATCTTTTCTCCCACCTGGTAGGCTACCGCCAGGGCTCTGGTAACTTGGGTGGGTTCACCCCTTTTCTCCAGGTAATCCTCTTGGCTGTGGTTTTCCATCTTTACTTATGTTAACTGGCACTGACTATGTTGTCTCTTGCAGATCTGGGGTTACACCCGCTTTCCCATCGGCCGAGGGAATGTATCTGCGGACCGCGAGGGATTGACCCCTTTGATGGCGCGGTGGGAAGTGATCCGGGACTATCGCCCGGTGACGTATCGTGTGGAGGACATCCGTGGTCAGCTTGATACATTCCCTCCTCATATGGTGAGTGACTTGAAGCATATGTGCATCCGAGATGATTAGGTCTAACTCTCTTGTTCCATCCAGGTGGTGTGGATGCCATACGCGGAGGAGGATCTGGCCGATCAGCCGTGGGTGTCCCAGAGCCTTTCTCAGTTCCGGCGGGAGGTGCCCCTGCTGTGCGTGAATATTTGTGACGGCCTCTTCGTCCGGATGGCGTACCGCACATGGGGATGGCATCAGCCTCTACTCGCTTACCCAGACCATCCTGATATGAACTGAGGTCGCCGCCGATCTTCTACTATTGGTCAGGATTGGCGAGTGGTGAGGCGGGCTGAGATCGCCATATGGCACCGCACCGGGGATGCCCTGCAGGAGGACAAGTCCCTACGAAATAGCTTCAAGTACATGGGAGATTATTCCCGGTGGTACTCAAACCGCATGTTTCTGGATACACGGCGGGTACGTTACTTCAACCCTTCAGTTTCTCGTACTTGAATTCTCCATGGGCTAATTTTGGTGATTTTCCTGTAACAGATGCCTGAGACTGAGGCCATCCAGATCTTAAAGAGCCAGAATGAGCTTCTGGTTCTGCAGACGAGCGATCTGTTTACCCAGATTAGAGAATTGGTAAGAAATCTGATTTCTGAATTAGGATGTAATATTGCCCGCCTTATCTTTGCAAAACTTTTGTGACGCAGAGAGAGGCGCTAATCCGCCATGGGCTGCGAGGGGATCCAGGTGCGGGCTCATCAACCCAAGGGCCAGCTGCTCCAGTTGATTGTGAGACGAGATTGCAAGATGCCCTCCGCCGGGCGGAGGCCCGGGAGGCTGATTTGGCACAGCAGGTAAGATTTGTTCTGCCTTCTGTGTTATGATGATTGAACCTGTCTGACCCTAAGTTTCTTCATCTTTTACAGCGCCAGGAATTAGAGACTGCTTTGGCAAGGGCGCAGGAGTTGGAGAACCTCAACCAGCAGTTGAGGGACCAGGTTTTGGAGGAACGGACGGCTCGAGCCAGAGCGAGCGAGGGATCCCACCCGGACGTGTACTGGGAGGGTAAGATGGCTGGCCTGCAGGAGGAGCTGGCGAGGTCGCAGACAGAGGTGCGGGAGCTTGATTTCAAATACCGAACCTTGTGGGACCGGGTGATGAAGAAGGGGCGAGAACGAGCTATGAGATCCAGCGTTCAGAGTCCAGGAGCTCGTCCCCCTATTCCTGCCCCGTCAGCCGGCCAGGCCCCTGCTGGGAGCTCTGTCTTCAGAGACCTCGACTCCCTGCTAGCTGAGGATGCGTGGAGGGCCTTGCGACCCGCTGGTTCATCAGGGTCGATGCACCCAGCTTCCGGACATCGTCGTGCTCGTGAGGAGGATGCCGAGAGCCAAATGAGGCATCCCTCTTGGGATAGGAGAGATGATAATGTGGAGGAAAGGGGAAAGGATTGAGAGAGAGCGGGAGCAGGGGTATGCCCCTGTGTTGTGATGATGTATGATGTTATGCTTGCATATTTCTATATTTACATGGGCACTTCTTTGTTCCACTTTCTGTTCGTCCTGCATGCACAACATTAGGGGAAACTGTTAGTAGCATCTGTTTTCGGCCCCTTGCCTAAAAAGAGCAACTACCTTTTCCTTAGCCTTCGCATAAGGTCAAGGGGCCGTGTCCTACTAACCAGACAAACGGAAAAAAGTGAATGTGTCATGCAAATGCAAGGTGATATTAACAGAGCCTATTTTTGTCTACCTGGTGATTGCCAAAAGTCAGCCTAGTCAAATGATAAAAAGGGAAATGCACACTCAACTTCCCAGGCATCCTAAGCTTGCATCTAGATTGATTTGGGCCTCTAGACCCCTCAAACTAACCTTGACCGGTTAAGACTCATACTGATGACAATACCGTCATGCCATGCTTAGGCTCCCAGCTGCTTCCGACCACCAAGTTTGCCCAAAAGGTTTTCGAGGTAAATGGTTTGCCCGACCCGGGTCTCTTTCCTCACAATCTAGAAGGTATATGATGGAACACCTTGGAACCCTAGCGGTCAACCGCGCGACGCTGACCCGGAATCAGACGCCGTCGCACCGATTGGTGACGCGCATGCATTGACCTAAGCCCGAAGTTTTCGAGAGTACACATTGAGATTATGATTAAGAAATTAGTTCACCAGAAACATCGACGTTACTCTTTACCCATTTTAGACTCCTGTGATCATGTAAGCATGTGACGATTTTTGAAAACGAACCATTTTAAAATGATGTTCAGTCTTTAGATAGCAATCTCGTGCTGAACCTTGGGGGAGACAAAGTGAAGAAATTGTGGAGACAAACCTCACGGGAGGATCAACAAAACCGTTAAAAGGGGGAGCTGTGACAAAACGGACCCCTTTTGACCTCTTAGATGCCCCTATTTTGACTTTTCAGGCCTTTGGTAAATTTCATGGCCAGGCACGGTCACGTCCAGGCTTTTTTCATGATTGCTTGAACCTCTTTTCTTTTTTTGTATTTCTTTTCCGCTCTTGACATTTATTGGGGTTATTTGATATTCCGCCTGCGGGGACACTGCCCTCTTCACGTGCTCTGGTTCTTTACATTTCATTTCTGGGCCCATTTTTTGTTGAGGGGTTACATCTATCGGGTTTTTTTTGAGGAACCGCAAATTGCTGAGCTCGACCGTTTAAGGGCGTCAACTGTCCTGATCGGTCGAGAGACGAAGAGCAAAGGTTGCATTGTGACAGTATACTAAAGACTTGGAACTCATTTTAAACAGGTTCTTTTGAAAAACGTGCAGGTGTGTGCATCTCATGATGAGCATAGGGATCCGTATGAAAGTAAAGTAGACACGTCCAAGGTTCTGGTGGACCAAAATCTTAGCCAAATCCTAATGTTAACCCAACCTATCATGCAACTAGACCTAGACAGGAGGTAACGTGGCAGTCACCAGGCAGTTGGATTTTGTGTCTTTTCTGATTTTTTTTTTTTTTTTTTTTTTTTCATTAAAGTATGTACATATTTACAAACTTTTTGATGGCTTTTTGGATATTTGCTTTTTTTGAGATTTTTGATTTTTGATTTTTTTCATGGATAAAACTTCTTCAAATATACCCCGTTCCATGGGTGGGGCAATTCCTCTCCTCTCTCATTGATTAAGCGGTAAGCGTTACCTGAGTATGCCTCCTTGATTACAAATGGACCTTCCCAATTTTCTTGCAATTTGCTCCTGGGACCAGGAATTTTGATCATTTTTCTTTTAAGAACCATTTCCCCAATTCGAAACTTTCTTTCAAGAACTTTTTTTGCATAGAATCTTGCAATCCTATTTCTGTACACCTGGGCGTGATTTGCCGCCATCATCCTTTTTTCGTCTAACAGTTCCAGTTGGGTTAACATGGCGTTACGACGCTCGGCATCACTAATTCCACTATCCAACTGCACTCTTAGAGAAGGGAAGAGAATCTCATATGGAAGTACCGCATCCGTTCCGAACGTGAGTGAATAAGGTGTTTGTCCGGTAGGGGTTCGGACGGAAGTACGATATGCCCAAAGAGCTTCTTCTAGACGATCAGGCCAGTCTGAATAATTATGTGATCTGCAAGTTCTTTTAATGATTCGAATGAGGGTTTTATTGGTGGCTTCGGCCTGACCATTTCCTTGTGGGTAGTAAGGTGAAGAATGATGCAAATTGATGCCATACTTACTGCACATGTCTTGGAGCTCTTGGGAGATAAACTGGGGTCCATTGTCGGTGATGAGGTCGCGCGGTGTCCCGAACCTGGCGAGAATGTTGCGCTTGATGAACTTCACCACCGTGGATGCTTTGATTTCTGCAAATGCTTCCGCTTCAGCCCATTTAGTGAAATATTCAGTGGCGGTTAGGATAAATGATTTCCTTTTTGTTTCACCTGATCGATCCTCCAGAGGTCTTATAACGTCGAATGCCCACATGGCGAATGGCCACGGGGAAGTGACGGATTTGAGAAATGAAGAAGGTGCCTGAACCTTGTTAGCGTGTAACTGGCATTTTAGGCACCTTTGAACGAATATGGAACAGTCGGCCTCCATTGAAGGCCAATAATAGGACATGAGGAGTTTCTGGGCTAAGGCACGACCATGGACATGACCGCCACAATCACTGGCATGGGCTGCCTCTATGACATGATGAATTTCGGTATCGTCTAGACACCGAAGAAGTACTCCGCTAAAGGATCTCCTGAAAAGGCGGCCGCCTAAGATAAGGTATCGCTGAGATGTACGGTGGATGGCCTTACGGTCAGAGGATGTAGCATAAGACGGGAACGACCCATCGCGGAGATAGTTCATGATATCAAAATACCACGGATTTCCATCATCCCAATCAGGGGCGAGTTCATTCGTGATAGCGGAGATATGCTTGGATGGACAGAGGAACTGCTGGAACCAAGGGTCCCGGAGGGACGGCAAATCTTGCTTGTGCAGGGTGATTGTGGCTGTGCCTTTGGTGACAGGAATCTCTAAAGCTGAAGATAGAGAGGCCAGGGCGTCTGCTAGGATATTCTGGGACCTAGGCACATGTACATAGGTGATCTTGCTGAAACGCCTAGTAAGCGACTTTACTAACTCCTGATATGGCTTCAGTTTTGAATTCCGGGTTTGGTATTTGCCCACGGTTTGGCGGAGGATTAGTTGAGAGTCTCCAATTATCCTCAATTCTAAGACATTAAGAACCAGCGCCAATTTTAGGCCAGCTAGGAGAGCCTCATATTCAGCAACAATATTAGTTACTGAGAAGGAGAGTTGGCAAGCATGCGGAATACTTACCCCTTCTGGAGAGACGAGGACCACTCCTATCCCACTGCCTTGGGAATTAAGTGCCCCGTCAAAATGAAGGACCCAGGATGGAGCGTCATCCACTATTAAGCCCAACTCCTCATCCGGGAATTCTTCGTTGACAGGCGAAAATGTAGGCAAAGGGTGATGAGCTAGGTGCTCGGCAATTGCTTGCCCCTTCACAGCCTTCTGATTTACATAAGTGATGTCGAATTGATTCAAGAAGGTCTGCCATCGCACCAGCCTATCTGTTACAACTAGCCGCTCTAGCAGATATTTGATTGGGTCCATTCTTGCTAGTAGTTTGACCTCGTGGGCGAGGAAATAGTGCTTCAATTTCTGCACTACCCAGACGACGGCCGCGCATGTCCTTTCCATGGCAGTGTATCGCTTTTCGGCATCATTGAAAAGCTTGGACAGATAGTACACTGCTCTTTCCTTCTTCTCGTCGTCTAATTGAGCCAATACTGCACCAGCCGATTCCTCAGTGGTGGAGACATATAGCAGTAGAGGCCGCCCCGGGATAGGAGCCATAAGGACTGGAGGGTTGAGGAGGTAATTCTTTAATTCATCGAAGGCCTTTTGACACTTATCACTCCAAATGAACTTTGCCCCTCCTTTTAATAAGTCGTAAAAGGGTTTGCATCTCACAGAGTGTTGAGATATGAACCGTCTGATGAATTGCAAACGGCCGATGAGACCCTTTACATCCCTGACATTCTTAGGTGGGGGCATTTCCATTATTGCCTTCACTTTGTCTGGATCAACCTCGATCCCTCTTTTACTCACCATGAATCCTAGCAGTTTTCCGGAAGAAACACCAAATACGCACTTCTTCGGGTTCATCTTTAGTTGATGCTCCTTCGATCTCTGCATTACAGCCCTAAGGATTTGAGCGTGCTCCTTCCTGGTTTTGGATTTGACCAAGATATCATCTACATAGACCTCCATGTCAATGTGAATCATGTCATGAAAGATTGCCATCATAGCCCTTTGGTAGGTGGCTCCAGCATTCTTAAGTCCAAATGGCATGACCATGTAGCAATAGGTTCCCCATGGAGTTATGAAGGATGTTTTCTCCTGATCTTCCTCAGCTAGTCTGATCTGGTTATATCCTGAAAAACCGTCCATGAAAGATAACATCTCAAATCCAGCCGTGTTATCAACCAGCAAATCTAAATGAGGTAGTGGGAAATCATCTTTTGGGCAGGCTTGATTGAGGTTGCGAAAGTCTATGCAAATTCTAACCTTTCCGTCCTTTTTCGCCACCGGGACGATGTTAGCTATCCACTTAGGGTAGAGCACTACCCGGATGAACTTGGCCTTGTGTAGTTTGTCAACCTCTCCTTTTACTTTAAGTGCTAATTCCGGTTGTAGCCGTCTCAACTTTTGTTTCACGGGTTTGGTGTCGGGTTTGAGGATTAGCCGGTGTTCTACAAGTTCTGTGCTTAATCCAGGCATGTCCTCGTATGACCAAGCAAACCCGTCACGGTGCTCTTGGAGCACGGCTATTATGGACCCTTCTTCTTCTGGACTCAAGCGGGCACTAATTAGCACTATCTTCGGATCCTCCTTTGTTCCGAGGTTGACTTCTTTGGTGGGTTCGTCGATGGCTGATGAAGGTTCATCAAACCGTCTCGCCCCACTCACAAGTGGTTCGACCAAGTCATCTCCCTCTTCCTCTTCACTAAGCTCAAATACACCTAAACCATCACTGCAAGACTCTTCTTCCGCTACCTCCAGTGGTTCGGAGATGACCCCAGTCTGAAGATATTTATCCAATTTTCTCAAATCTTTGCACCTATCAGCTAACTCCTGAACTAAGAACGAAGGAACTTGCCTAGTCCTACAATTCCTAGACATGGGGGAGGCTAACCTAATTCCTAAACTATTATGTACATGGTTTGGGAAAGGGGTCAACTCTGTCCTAGATGGGGCAAGAGTAGACCCTTGGGACAGAGATTCCATGACGGCAGGGCTCCCCCACCAAACGGGCTCCTCGAAAATGACTTCACTTCCAGCGGGATGGGAATTGAACTTTTTTTTTCGTGACTGAACGCGTGTAGCATGGAACACTCAGAAGAACTAGTGTTGGTCGGAGCTGAGAGCATTGGAACGGTAGGTGGGTGGAACAAGAAAGGGATGAACGTAGCTGGGGCTGGTTCATCCTTGGCTAAGAAAAGCCCTACCGTCGGTCTGGCTGATTCACGGAACAAGGAGGATATGCCAAAGTCCTCCTCTTGATCACCTTCGTAACATTCTCGCACCTCTTCTTCTATCTTGGGTAGTTCCTGCCTCTTTCTTACAAAATGATTCCTGAGGGACCATCCCTTTGCTTCTTTTGATGGTTCAGCAAACTTATATCCCAGGCCACACCCCCCAATGACAGGGTTCTCTGAGATGGGATGACGGATCCCTTGTTCTTCTTTCCCTAACCCTGAGCCTGAGCTATATCCCATCTTACTCATGAGCTGCCAACCTATACTCGGCCTAGACCTCAGATGGGAATTCACTGATGAAAGGATAGGCTCTTTGCCTTTCCTAGAAGTTATCATGGATGGAATTTGCTCTGCTGTTACCGAGTCCAATGACTCGATGTAGGGAGTGCTTTTAACTTTCACAATTTTCCCGTTGTATGGGAACTTATAGCACTGATGGTTGGTAGATGGGACTCCTAAGGTTTGGTCCATCCATGGTCTCCCTAAGATGGCATTGTAGATTGGCTTAACGTCCAGAATGTAGAATTCCGAGGTCATGGATACCGGGCCAATTTCTAATTGGAGGAAGATCTTCCCGTCTGCTGGTCTCTGAGAATTGTCATAAGCTGAGACCATCATAGAGGTTGATTCAACCTTCTCTGGGTCTATCCCTATCCTTTTGAGGGTCTTAAGGGGACAGACGTTGATGGAGGCACCAGTATCCAATAGAATAGAATCTACTGGATGGCCGTTAAGGATGGCGGTTAAGCATAAAGGGAGGGATCGGCACTCAGGGGGAGCTATATCCTTTTCGGGGAAAGAGATCATAGGAGTCTGAGTGACTGAGAGTATGGCATTAGTGACCCCGCCACTAGGAAGATCTTCGTTCACCGTGATCTGTTGCAAGAAATTGAACAACGTCTCCCTATGTGTGGGAGACCTGCGGATAAGCTCAAGGATGGAGATTTTAGCGGGGGTCTTTTCCAGATGCTGGAGTATGTCATACTCAGACTGGGCGTTCCCTTTGGCATGGAAAGAGCTTTCTTGAGAGTCTAGGGGCTGGCTCGGGGGAATGATGCGATTCCTGAGCGTTACCCCTACTGTGATTGGGTCTGTTTCCAATGGTGACCTTATGGGATTGAAGCTGATCATCGAATCCAGGTTCTTGTTTGGGCAAAAGACAGATAAGGTGGGTCCTTCGGCTGTAACTGGAGGGATCTGAACGAGGGAGACCGGCTTGAGGGTTGCCGATCGCTCTTTGGGTCGGATTAGGACTAAAGGCTCATTTGGAGAAAACGTGGAGACTTCTGGGGTAGCCCCTTTAGTTTCACACGACCAAGTGGGGTCTTGGTGCTTTATCCCGGACCCTTCATACTCCCAGTACTGCTCCCTGCGAACTGTCACAGGCTCCAAGTCATTGATCAGTGTGTTGACCTTCCCTTGAGAGCCGGGGTCTGGACCTACCTGATGAGAGGGCAATGGGTCCTTTACGATCCCCAGTTCTTTCTTAGCTTTCAGAGCCTCAATGGCTTTTCTCATGTCTTCCCAATTTATCCTCCCTTCATCATTCAAGTCATACACCCAATCCCTGAAGGTGAAGCAATTATATATGGTGTGTCCCGTGATCCTATGGTAAGGGCAATACCTGGAGGTGTCCGTATTGCGCGGGACACCTTCCTTTGGAGGCGGAAGTTGAATGGCATTGCAGGCCATCAAAGCATAAAAGATATCTGCCAGTGATTCTGGCAGAGGTGGATATGATGCCCGCTTAGCCATAGGACGACTGTAGTTAGTCGGGGGAGGGACGGCTGAGTATTGCTTCTGGCTGGGCTGAGTGTCAGACTTAGAATGAGAATTGGTAATCCTGGTCGGTGGTGCTAGCATGCTGACCTGTTCATTGATAGTGACTCCTTCTGTGGTAGGAGCTGATGTGGTTTTCTTATTCCTGCTTCTATTCTCAAAGAATGAAGGCAGAGTGGAGTCTCGAATTTGGGACTGTACTACCCTAGCTCTATTGTATAGCTGTGCGAACGTCTGAAGTTCACTGAGCATAAGGATGGCTCGAAGCTGGGGAGTAGCATTATTAACAAGCATGGTGACTGCTTGTGCTTCAGGAATAACGACCTCTGCTCTAGAAGCCATGGCCCTCCACCTGTTAGCGAAATGAGTGAAGTCTTCATCAGACTTCATTTTCTCCATCACTAGATCGAACAAGGTGGGGGGTAAGGCTGCCATATGGTTGAAGTGGGTAATGAACCTCTCAGAGACCATGTCAAAGTTGATCAGGTCAGTAGCCGGCAAAGAAGAGAACCACCTCAAGGCTTCTCCCTCGAGGGACTTTTGGAAAAGGTGGACCAGAAGGACTCTATCGAAGAGCCACTGATGGGAATCCATGAGAAACCCAGACAAATGATGATGGGGGTCCGTGGTACCATCGTACTTTCTGTACTTGGGTACCTTAAACCCTTGTGGGAAATAAGCTGGGGGTAGCTTGCAATAGTTCGAGAGAGAATATGGCTGCCTGAGGTTGAGATTCTCGGCCATGAGTCGCCGTACACAATTCTCGACCTCATTCTTATAAACAAACTCCTCCTGCTTGGGAGGTGTAACCTGATTGATGGGGTTAAAAGGGATCGTATGAGTGGGCATGGTTTGACCCGGCTGGGGTCTGCTAGAAGATCCTTGGAATTGGGTTTTCCGAGGAGTGGCATCCTGAATTTTGCCACGAGAAACCAACTGGATGAGTTGATCCGGAGTATAGCGTGATAGGACGGCGATGAGTTCCGGATCTTCTCCAGGGTTTTGGAATGTTCTACTGGAGATCACTGGCTCATCCTCTCCTTGGGAGGTGGAAGATTCATCGGAGTCTTTTCTCTGAGGACCTTCTCTGGACGTTTGGAGCATCCCTATGAAGGTCTGTTGTGGATCTTCTTCAATCTCAAACAAAGGATTGTGAACAATATTGCCACCGAACTGGTCCATGTCATCATATACAGCATTGACATACATTCGGTTCATTATGAAGTACAGACCCTAGCTGATTTTAGGTTTCACTTGAAATGTTTGCCAATGTTCTAGCAAAACAAATTTAACCCTTAACGACCCTTCACTTTTCCAAAACTTGTTGCACTGGGGTTCAATTAGGCATCTTCAAACTTGAGATAGTTCACTGATCTCTCACACAAACCCCAAGGTTCTTACAGGGTGGTTTCAGGTACAACCTGCTCGGCGGCCAAGTAGGAATCCCTGGCTCGCGGAGACTGACGGAGGTTCCCAACAGAATAAGACTAGTCGCACCCGAGTGGGAATCCTCAGGTGGAGAGTCGGATCCTGCGGGAGAGGTGACTAAAAGATGTGATGCCGGCTCTTGCTTAAAACCCCCTCGGAGAACACCCCAAAAACCCAAAAGGTTAACAAATGGCAAATCAGAATAGGTGACAGCACATCATGCATGAACAACAGTAGCAAGCAGAGAATAAGCTAAGCAGAACAGGTAACAGCACATCATGCACGGACAGCAACAGCAAGAAGTTACAGAACTCACGTGGGTCGACGGCCGGGGGCTGGCCGTCCCAGGGGGCGGACGGCCAGGCTTTGGCCGCCCAAAGGGATGTCGACGGCCATGATACGGCCGTCCAACGGTCCTGACGGCTAAGAGATGGCCGTCCAAAGATAGGTAGACGGCCAAGGATCCGCCGTCAACGTGTCTGGACGGCCAGGAGGTGGCCGCTCAAGGGTACATCGACGGCGAGGGGTGGTCGTCTACAGGGTTGGACGGCCAGCTGTTGGCCGTCCTCAGGTGATGCCGACGGCCGACCGCTAGCCGTCCAAGGGGCTCGACGGCCGGGGTCCCGCCGTCTAGAGACTATGGAGTTTAGGATCCTCACCTTCTTTTCCTTTGAACGTGACGCGTGCAGCGAGCTACTGTGGTCCCACCGTGATCGCCAGAAGGCTGTAGGCGCCCGGAACGTCCCCCTCCGCGGCTGTGCAGCGCCCGCGGGGCCTCGGTGTTGGGGGTTTCTCCGTACGTCTTAGCACTGTGGCGATTCAAAGAGGAGGGGTTAGAAATGAGAGTGTGATCGCCAGGAGCATTACCTTTCGGTTCCTGTGCTCCGCAGGAATGTAGAAGATGATCGCACTTTGTGAGAGCGGGAGATGTCGATTCCTCCTTCTCTTCCTCCGGCCGGCCAAAGGAAGAGAGCCCGAAATTCTGTACGCGTGTAGGTGGTAAGGATCCCTGAAAAGGAAAAGACCAAGCAAAGACGAACCCGATTAGAACTGTAGAGTGCAAAATCTATTCAGAAAGGTGTAAAAACTAACTAAAATCAGTGGGAAACGCACCGGATGGGTGGTGGGGAGGGAAGGTGACCATATGTTATGGCCACCCACCTCCCGTTTTTTTTTAAAAAAACCTCTGTGGGAGTACGGATGGCTAAGTCATCCTATGTGTACATGCATGCAAGTGAAGAGGAGTGGCGTGTGTGGAGAATGAATGATATTACTAATGTAAGAGAATGAGTAAAAGAAAAATAAAAGGGAGAAGTTAGAAAGGCAAGCCCGTTTCCAGATGTAGCCTGAGCCTTCCTCCTTGAGGTCTCCTCGAGCCTCTCACCAGAAAGTCCCTCTCTGCCTCTCCAAAATTCCTCTTAACAAAAAAAATCCTTCCTCTTGTCCCCTCCTTTCTTTCTTCTTCTTAACCCCCGCTCGAGAGGATGTGGAGGGTTTAAATAGGCGAAGGAAAAAAGGGAGAAATCAGGGGTCTAAATCCCCGTAAATCCCCCTTCAACCAATGGGGAGTGGTCAAGGGTTGGCGGTAGTGGCCGCGGCAGTCGGCGGAGTGGGGAGTGGTCGGAGTAGTGGGGGACGAGGGCGGAGAGTAGAGGAGATCATGGGGAAGACGGGGTCAAAAGGTGGTTAAGGAGTGGACGGCCAGGTGACATGCCTTCCACTCTTGCGGTGGAAGGCGACCCGGCTGGCCTTCGAGGGGAGTGGAAGGCGAGGGGTGGCCTTCGAAGGAGGTGGAAGGCAAGGGGTGGCCTTCGAAGGCGGTGGAAGGCAAGGGGTTGGCCTTCTACGAAAAGGTGAAGAAAAAGTGGCCAAAAGGTGGACGGCAAGGTGGTTGGCCTTCGAAGGGGGTAGAAGGCGGGGGGTGGCCTTCGAAGGCGGTGGAAGGCAAGGGGTTGGCCTTCTAAGAAAAGGTGAAAAAGGTGGCCAAAAGGTGGACGGCAAGGTGGTTGGCCTTCGAAGGGAGTAGAAGGCGGGGGGTGGCCTTCGAAGGTGGTGGAAGGCGAGGGGTGGCCTTCGAAGGGGGTGGAAGGCGGACTGGCTGGCCTTCCACGAAGAAGGTGGCTAGGGTCGGGATTTGGTTAATGGGCCTAGCCGGTAGTGGGCTGAGATGGCTGAAATGAGGGGATTTTAGTGATGGAGGGCTACTGATGGGCAGGGTTCATGACCAAAAGGGTGGTCCAAAATCGGTGTCTACACCCCCAACTTCAAGCTGCCGAAGGGCCCTCTCTACGACGGAATGACAGATCCGGTCTGTCATTTCCAGAAGTTTAACACTTATCTTCGGGTCCGAGGGATCTCTGAGGCAGTCCGCTGCCGTCTTTTCCCCCTCACCCTTGAAAAAATTGCCCTCACCTGGTTCGAGGCTCTGGCCCCCGACTCCATCCACTCCCTGGTTCAGTTGGGCCAGTTGTTCATCGACCAGTTCTATGATGCCACCCGGCAGTCCAAAACTTCCGCCAGCTTGCTAGCCATCCGGCAAGGCCCCACCGAAACTCTCCAGGAGTACTTCACCAAGTTCCGGACCGAGGCCGCCCAGATCCCAAACCTCGACAGCTCGATCGCGGTCTCGGCCGTGATCAGCGGGTGCCGGGATGAGGGGCTCCTCGGCTCCATCGGAAAGCGCCATCCCCCTACCTTTCAGGACCTCGTGGCCCGGGCCCATAAGTACATCAACCGAGAGGCCCTGATGCTGTCCAGGGGCAAAGGCGCAACCGAAATTACCTCGACGCCTGCTTCCCCGGCGGTCCGACCTCGGTCCGAGGACCAAGAGCCCTCCCGGAAGCGTTATCGCCGGGAGGATTGGGACAGGGAGAGGCGACGGGACCCGCAGCCGCGGTACCTACCCTTACCTGCTCCCCCTTCCCGGATGCTCATGGAGGTGAAGGGCATGCTCCGGCGGCCTGATCGCATCAAGACCGATCCTCGCCGAAGGGACCCCGGCAAATACTGTGAGTATCACCGAGAGATCGGCCACACGACGGACGAGTGCCGGCAGCTCCGGGAAGAAATCGACCGCCTCATCCGGGAGGGGAGATTGCCGCAATATCGGCGGGAGCAGCCGCCGCAGCAGAACCGGGACGTCCCTGCAGCACCCAGACAGCAACCACCCCCGGCGATAGAAGCCGCTCCTCCGCCAAAAGCCACCTCGGCCCCGGTTGAATCATCCCATCAAAGACCCAGTTCTGGGTCTATCATGATGATATCCGGAGGGCCCGGGGAGGGATCAAGGTCGCGGCAACGCAACACCGTAGCGGCGGTCGACGGCGAGCCGAAGCGGCCTCGTCTGGAAGACATCACCTTCAGCGCCGAGGACCTGACTGATGTTCAGGTCCCTCATGATGACGCCCTCGTCGTCAACGCTGTAATAAATAGCTATGATGTACATAGGATCTTTGTGGATAATGGAAGTGCCCCAAACATCTTGTTTTACGACTGTTTTGAGAAGATGGGATTGAGTGAGGCTAGCATGAAGCCTCATCGGGGCCCCCTCTTCGGTTTTAACGGCTCGCCCTGCCGAGTAGAGGGTATTATTCGGCTTCCTGTAACCTTAGGCTCCGCCCCCCGGCAATTGACCGTTGAAACGGACTTTGCCGTTGTAAAGATCGAGTCAGCCTACAACGCCATATTCGGCCGAAGGCTCATCGGCGGGGTCGGAGCCGTGCCATCATCCTTCCATCAGAAGCTGAAGTTTCATACCAACCACGGGATCGGCGAGGCCAAAGGGAACCAAGAAGCAACCCGGCAGTGCTACATGATTTCGGTCAAAGGGAAGGCCGCAGCCGAAACCCTGACGATCGAGTCATCAGCCGAGGCATCTCCGGGAGAAACACTCCTCGCCGTCCCTATTCCGGGAGGCGAGGGACGAGTCCTGATGATAGGCTCCGGCCTGGATAAGATTGAAGCGGAGAAGCTTACCGAATTCTTGAAAAAGAATCTCGACGTCTTCGCCTGGTCTCCATCGGACATGCCCGGGGTTGACCCGGAGATAGCCGAGCACCGTCTCCACACCGATCCCGACCAGCCCCCGGTAAAGTAGAAGCGGCGCACCTTCAATCAAGAAAGGAGAACCGCCATCCAAGCCGAAGTGCAGAAGGGGCTAGACGCCGGACACCTCCGAGAGGTGCATCATCCGGAATGGATCGCCAACGTGGTCATGGTGCCAAAGAAAGAGGGCAAATGGCGTATGTGCGTGGACTTCACCAACCTCAACAAAGCCTGTCCGATGGACAGCTTTCCGCTGCCTCGGATAGACCAGGTGGTGGATGCGACGTCCGGCCACGAGCTCTTAAGCTTCCTCGACGCCTATTTGGGCTACCACCAGATCCGGATGCATCCGGATGACGAGAGTAAGACCAGCTTCACAACCGATTTGGGCCTGTACTGCTACACCCGAATGCCCTTCGGTCTGAAGAACGCCGGCGCAACATACCAGTGCCTGGTCAACAAGGTGTTCGCTCCACAGCTGGGCCGAAACATGGAGGTCTACATAGACGACATGTTGGTCAAGAGCCGTGTCGCTTCTGAGCATTTGGCCGACCTAGCCGAGACTTTCTCCGCCCTTAGGCAGTACAAGATGAAGCTGAATCCGACTAAGTGCGCCTTCGGGGTAGCCTCCGGCAAGTTCCTCGGTTACATGGTCACCCATCGAGGGGTGGAAGCCAACCCCGAGAAGATTTCGGCCATCGTACAGATGCGCCCCCCGGCAAACATCCGAGAGGTACAGAAGTTGAACGGGAGGATCGCAGCCCTCAGTCGTTTCATGTCAAGGGCGGCTGACTATTGCTTCCCCTTCTTCAAGTTGCTGAAGAAGGCCAACAGCTTCGAGTGGACGGAAGAGTGCCAAGCAGCCTTCGACCAGCTGAAGGCCTACCTCGCCAAAGTCCCCATCTTATCCAAGCCAGTTCCCGGGGAACCCCTGAGCTTATACCTTGCGGTCTCCGAGACGGCTCTCAGTGCCGTCCTCATCCGAGAGCAAGAAGGCATACAGAAGCCGGTTTACTATACCAGCCGAGCCCTTCAAGGGGCAGAACTCCGATACCTTGCCCTAGAAAAGTTAGCTCTGGCCCTTGTCTCGACCGCAAGGAGGCTCCGGCCCTATTTTCTGGCCCATCCCGTGAAGGTCCTCACCGACCAGTCCCTGAGACAAGTCCTCTCCCGGCCAGAGGTGTCCGGCAGGCTGGCAAAATGGGCAATCGAGCTAGGAGAGTTCGATATCTCCTATGCTCCTCGGGCAGCTATAAAGGCCCAGGCATTGGCAGATTTCATCGCCGAACTTACCCCTGGCGCCTCCGAGGCGCCTCAGCCAGTGCCAAACGCGACCGAAGCCGAGGCTACTCCGGCTCCCGTACCGGCCGACGAATGGCGACTCTTCGTAGACGGCTTCGCATGCTCCACGGGCAACGGCGCCGGATGGACCCTGGCGTCGCCCGAAGGGGTCGTCACGGAGTACGCCCTGCGCTTCTCCTTCCCAGCAACCAACAATGCCGCCGAGTATGAAGCTCTCATCTCCGGCCTCCGGGCCGCAAAGAAGCTCGGCGTCCGGAACCTGAAGGCCTTCAGCGATTCCCAGCTGATTGCCAGCCACATCTCCGGGGAGTACGAGGCTCGGGACGCAATGATGGCTTCTTATCTCCAGGTGACTCGCAAAATCCTCGCCCAATTTGACTCTTATGAAGTTGTGAGGATTCCGAGAACCGAGAATGCCCGAGCCGATGCACTTTCCCGGCTGGCGTCAACCCAAGACGGGGGGGGGAGGCCGAATGATCCTCGTCGAAGAGCTCGCCGAACCAAGCCTCGGCGAAACCGAGGCCATGCTAGTCGCCGAGGCCGAGGCCGAGGCCGAGGCCGAGACATGGATGACCCCCCTCGTCGCTTTCCTTCTCCAAGGAGAAGTCCCGCCAGATCCGAAGGAGGCAAAGCGCATTCGACAGCGCTCATCCCACTTTCTTCTTCTGGACGGGGCCCTGTACAAGAAATCCTTCGGCCGACCACTGCTGCGGTGCCTCGGCCCAGCTGAAGCCGACTACGCCACGAAAGAAGTCTATGAAGGGGTATGCGGAGCGCATGCGGGAGGAAGGGCCTTGGCTCACAAGCTTCTAAGACAAGGCTACTGGTGGCCATCACTCAGAGAGGACGCCTTAGCCCTCGTCCGGCGATGTGACCAGTGCCAGAGGTATAGCTCCCTCATCCACCAGGCAGCCGCCCTTCTGACCCCCTTATCCGACCCCTGGCCTTTCGCTCAGTGGGGACTTGACCTCCTGGGGCCTCTTCCCGTTGCCACCGGCCAGAGAAAATTCCTCATTGTGGCAGTAGATTATTTCACTAAGTGGGTCGAGGCCGAACCCCTCGCGGCAATAACCGATAGCAATGCTTGGAACTTCGTCTGGAAGTCCATCATTTGCCGGTTCGGCGTCCCTCGGGCCATTATTTCTGACAATGGGAAGCAGTTCGACAGCCGACGGTTCAGCAACAACTGCGCCAGCTTCGGCATACTCCACAAATTTACTTCGGTAGCGCATCCTCAAACGAACGGCCAAGTTGAAGTCGTTAACCGAAGCCTCCTACAGGGATTGAAAACCCGCCTCGGCGAAGCTAAAGGCCGATGGGTGGAGGAGCTGCCAAGTGTTCTGTAGGCTTATCGGACGACGAGCCGAACCCCCACCGGCGAAACTCCCTTTCGCATGGCCTATGGCGTAGAGGCCGTTATTCCGGTGGAGATCGGCCTTCCCTCTCCCAGGGTCGTTGCTTACGATCCGAAGGCCAACGATGAAGGACTGAAAGACCACCTGGACCTCATTGAAGAGACCCGAGACAGGGCTCGCGTCCGGCTGGCCGCTTATCAACAGCGCATGGCGAAGTACCACAACACTCGAGTAAAGCCCCGATGCTTTGAAGAAGGGAGCCTCGTGTTGAGGAACGCTCATGCTTCCAAAGCAGCCGAAGCCTCAAGAAAACTTGCCCCCAACTGGGAGGGGCCTTATCGAGTCAGGGAGGTGATCAGGCGTGGAGCTTATCGGTTGGAGACCCTTTCGGGCCAGCCTCTCCCTCGCACCTGGAATGTTGAGCGCCTTCGGCGTTATTATGTGTAAGTCACTTTTCCCCAGGCTTACAGCCGCAGAGTATGAATAAAGACTTCTTTTGTCAGGAGGCATGTTATTCTTTCTAAGTCCGTGTAAACCGTACCGGGAGTGGCTTCGGCCATGCAAACCGTATCGGGAGCGGCATGTTATTCTTTCTAAGTCCGTGTAAACCGTACCGGGAGTGGCTTCGGCCATGCAAACCGTATCGGGAGCGGCATGGTATTCTTTCTAAGTCCGTGTAAACCGTACCGGGAGTGGCTTCGGCCATGCAAACCGTATCGGGAGCGGCATGTTATTCTTTCTAAGTCCGTGTAAACCGTACCGGGAGTGGCTTCGGCCATGCAAACCGTATCGGGAGCGGCATGGTATTCTTTCTAAGTCCGTGTAAACCGTACCGGGAGTGGCTTCGGCCATGCAAACCGTATCGGGAGCGGCATGGTATTCTTTCTAAGTCCGTGTAAACCGTACCGGGAGTGGCTTCGGCCATGCAAACCGTATCGGGAGCGGCATGGTATTCTTTCTAAGTCCGTGTAAACCGTACCGGGAGTGGCTTCGGCCATGCAAACCGTATCGGGAGCGGCATGGTATTCTTTCTAAGTCCGTGTAAACCGTACCGGGAGTGGCTTCGGCCATGCAAACCGTATCGGGAGCGGCATGGTATTCTTTCTAAGTCCGTGTAAACCGTACCGGGAGTGGCTTCGGCCATGCAAACCGTATCGGGAGCGGCATGGTATTCTTTCTAAATCCGTGTAAACCGTACCGGGAGTGGCTTCGGCCATGCAAACCGTATCGGGAGCGGCATGGTATTCTTTCTAAGTCCGTGTAAACCGTACCGGGAGTGGCTTCGGCCATGCAAACCGTATCGGGAGCGGCATGGTATTCTTTCTAAGTCCGTGTAAACCGTACCGGGAGTGGCTTCGGCCATGCAAACCGTATCGGGAGCGGCATGTTATTCTTTCTAAGTCCGTGTAAACCGTACCGGGAGTGGCTTCGGCCATGCAAACCGTATCAGGAGCGGCATGTTATTCTTTCTAAGTCCGTGTAAACCGTACCGGGAGTGGCTTCGGCCATGCAAACCGTATCGGGAGCGGCATGTTATTCTTTCTAAATCCGTGTAAACCGTACCGGGAGTGGCTTCGGCCATGCAAACCGTATCGGGAGCGGCATGTTATTCTTTCTAAATTCATATAAGCCGTACCGGGAGTGGCTCCGGCCGCCTATACCGATTCGGGAAGCGGCAAGGCATATCCCAGTTCGCACAAACAGAAGCATGAATGGCTTCGGCCATCCGAAATACGTGGGAAGCGGCAAGATGTCCCTTCGGGGTCATATGCACCACGATAGTAAAGGCCCCAGCCAAATACTATGGCAACATTCTATTCGAACCTACATCGGGTCTCGGCCTTACAAGCTATAGCGAACGACGACAGGATCTCAGGCTCCTGAAGGGCCATATTCGGTCAATCATACGCAAACACCAAGATAAAGCCGAAAAAATTCCTTGTATTTATAGAAAAGGAAGTACAAAAGCCGGCCACACCCTCGGCCGAGGGCTTACAACAGAAGAAGAAGTGAAAGTCGGCCGCATACTTGGCCGGAGGTTTACGATAGAAGAAGAAGCGTAAACCGGCCCTACCCTAAGCCGAGGGCTTACAACAGAAGAAGAAGCGGAAATCGGGGGGGGGGGTCCCCGCGTCATTCTTCGGCTTCGGCCTCTTCCACCTCGGCTGCGGCTTGTCCCGGAGAGGGAGAGGGAGAGGGAGAGTCGACGATCTGCACCGCTTCAGGAGCGGCAGCTGTAGACACGCTAATTTTGACGTCATTTCGAGTAAATTTCATATCATATAATAATGCCTCAGAATGGTCTGATAATTAATCATTGATTAATTTTTATTAATATTTTTGAGTGTCGGGTTTAACAGACATGTTTAAGTTAATCAATTAAATTGATTTTAGCTCAAATTTCAGTTAAAAGATGCAGAAATTCTAAAACGTGTCAACCTGTGTGGACACGATTCAGAATTCTAAAACGTGTCAACCTGTGTGGACGCGATTCAGAATTCTAAAACGCGTCAACCTGTGTGGACGCGATTTAGAGTTTATTCCTGTTTTAACGATTAAATTTGAATTTTAATTAATTAATTAATTAACTAAAAGGCGTCTGTGAGTGTCGACGCGTTTTAGGTTTCCTAAGTGATTTTAACTTCCCCTCCGGATGTTTATCCTTATCTTAATCAGTCTAAAAGACGTCTACACAAGTGGACGCGTTTTACCTAATAAAGATAAAGATAAGTTTTCCCGGATATTTATCCTTATCTTAATTAATCTGAAAGGCGTCAGCCAAGGTGGACGCGTTTTAGATAATTACAGATAAAGATGAATTAATCAGTATTTATCTGTCGGTTAAGATGGATAAATTCGGGATTTTTCTATGTTAATCTCGAACGCAAGAAATGCCTATAAATACCCTGCATGTTGAAGAGTAAAAAAGAGAGAGTTGAAGTCCATTAAGAGAGCATTATTATAGCGAGTTGAAGATTGAAGCAACGTCGTAACGCCGGAGCGCTGCCATTCTCAGAAGTCGGCGTCCCTTTCAAGATCTTCATCCTTTCAAAGCTTCAACCGACTGGGCATAAGTTTTTCATTACTGCAATCATCATTCATTTCATTAGTTTCATTTTTCATATTCACTTCATGCAAACACACACCACAGCATAATCTTTCAAAAACCTACTTAATCTAAGGGGTTTCAAAGCCATTTAAAAAAGTGAGTTTGCTGTTTTAAATATGCTTAAAATCATGATTAGTTCAGATACTACTTCTACTTAAATTCTCATCATCATTGTTTCTTCATTTTTCTGTTTCTGTCTCTGCTGCACTCAACAACAACGAGAGATCAAAAGGGGGAAATCAAGCACAAAGCTAAAAAGACTTCTGGACGATCCTCAACCTCAAATTCCACAGCAAGAACAAAGAAGCAAAGAAAGGGCTCTCTTTCTTCAGCCGGCTGAGGAAGGGGAACCAAGGATTCAATCTTCCGCGTTTGAAAGGTAGGCGATCATATCTCTTTTGAAACTTTTTAAGTTAAAAGTTTCTGGCGATCACTGCACTTTAGTTGCTGTTTTTAATAGGTTAGTTTACACTAAACAACATAGATATTTCATGTTAATCACACGGTCATTCTAAGCACCTACAGCAACCTCCTCAGCGGCAACCTCCTCGTCGGCGGCCTCCTCAGGGACAGCTTCCTCAGGGACCCCCTCAGCGGGCGCAGCTTCATCATCTGGCGCAGGAGTCGAGGCCCTCTCGGCTATAAGTCCCTGCCACCAAGACAGGAGCTCCTTGGCTTCCTCATTCCTCGGTAGGTCGACCCCGGTCAGATCGACACTCGGGCAGGCCCTCTGAGCGACAGCCAACCCGAGGTCGAAGACGGAGGAAGAGGCCAGCAGTTGAGCTTGGATGATCTCTTCGGTGAAGTCCGGACCGGCCTTGTATTAAGCTACGGCCAAGTCCGCCACCTCCTCCAGCTCCCGCTTTAGCGCCGACACCTCCTCGGCGTGTCGCCGCTTCTCCGAAGCCCGCCGGGAGTCCTTCTCCTGAATCTGGGCCTTGAGGGCCCGGATCTCGGACTGTGCCACGGCGAGCTCCCCCTCGGCCTTCACCTTGGCCTCGGCGGAAGCGCGGGCCTCAGCTGTCTTCTCCTCCAGCTGCGCCCGAACCTGGGCACTCGAGGTCACGAGCCCACCGACTAAAGGCTCGATGTCGGGCACCACCGAAGTGCCCTCGCCCGAGCCATCCGACTCTCTTTCGGCCTCCAGGAGCTGGAGCCGGAGCTGCTCCTGATGGTGCATCAGGACGCTGCCTGTCACCGCAGCCTGCGAGCCAAAAGCGAACAGTGATCAGAAAAAAGGAAAACCAAGAGAAAGCTAAGGAAAGCTCGACTGAAGCACCTTCAAGCGTATTACCTGGACAGACAGCCGAGCGCTCATCGCCGCCAAGTCGATGACCGAATGGCGCTTCAGCCCTTCAAAGGCCGAAGGGAGAGTAAGACTGCGGAGCAGACGGAGGCACGTCTGCGAGTCTTCCATACTCTCGTCCTCGTAAATCCCCGGTTCGGGGCGCCACCACTTGCGCTGCGCCCGGGGAGCCTGCGACCCGGCGCCTTCGTCGCCGACCCCGGCTGCCACAGCCGAAGGAGAATCGCCCCTCGGCTCTTCAGGAGACGCCAGCCTCGCGGCCCTTCGGGCCTCGGCACTCCTCCTGATCAGCGGAGCCTCCTCCGTGTCTACGGCCTCTTCCGACCGGGGGCGCTTCGACGCTCGGCCGCCCCTTCGAGCGGCGAATTTCGACTTTCGCTCTCTCTCGAGAGCGGCAGCAGCAGCACGGCCCTCAGAAGAGGCCGCCGTCCTTGGGACCCCGCCTCGGGTCCTCGGAGCCCCAGCGCCTCGGCCGGACCTGCCTGCCGCCTGCGAGGCCGGTGCCCGGCCCGGACCTCGCTGGTCGGATATCCGGTCGAGGAGGGAGTCGAGATCGGCCATTGCTGCAAGCAAGAAAAACCCGTCAGAAACAGAACAGAGAATAAGTACAAACTCAGAGCCGACTTACCCTCGGCCGAAACTTCATCAGCATCCTCAGCCGGAAGAGCTTCGGCCAGAGGAGCGGCGGCCCTTCCTCCGCGGCCCCGCGGAGTCTCCCCGGGAGGAAGATAAGGGAAGGCCCGCACCGGATCGGACCTCGGATCCGGCCATACCCCGGCGGTCACCAGACGCTCCGACGCGCTGAGAAGCCCCCAGACACTGTACGGGGCCATCATCTGGATGCGACCCACGAGGATGCTCTGGACCGGGGTGAGGATAGGAGGATCCGAGAGGCCTGCAGCCAGCGGCGCCCATTCAGTAGGAAAGGGCCACAAACCCTTCTCCTTCTCCGGCAGGGAGACGAAGACGAACTTCCTCTTCCAGCCATGGATGGACGAAGGCTTCCCGGAGAATACGCTTCGCCCGACCCGAGGGACGAAGCAGTACCACTCGGACTTCCCCTGCTTTTGAATTTTGAAGAGACAGCGGAAGACATTGATGGAAGGGCGGATCTTCACTTGAGCAAAAACGCTCAAGAAACCGTATACGGTGCGCCAGGAGTTGGGAAAGAGCTGAGACGGAGCCAGCCCGTAGAAACTGAGAAGGTTGATGACGAAGGTGGGGAGTGGAAGACGGAAACCCGCCTCGAAGCTATCAACGTAAATGGAGAAGGAACCCGGGCGGAAAGTGTTAGCCCAGGTGGCGGAGTCAGGCCGAATGACCGTCATCCAGGAAGGGAGCTGGAAGTAGGAGACCAGGCGCGTAACCTCAGCGTCCGAAAGGGCGCAGGATGCTTCCGAAGCCATATCCGGACGACGGCGTCCCGAAGTAGAAGCCTGGCTTGGGCTCCAGACCTCTTCGGCATACTCGGCCCCGGAGGTCTCGGCCCCGGAAACCTCGGCTCCGGAAGCCTCGGACCCCTCAGTCCCGGAGACCTCGGATTCTTCGGACATTGCTGGGGCAGAGGAGTCTGAGGTGAGGGGATCAGACAGGAGAGATCGCAGAGAGTGGGAAGGAGTATACTCCTCGTCCGAAGGAGTAATCTCACTAGAAGAATCCCGGACCATAAGGCCACGAAGGGAAGGAGGAAAGCTAGGGCTTACTCGCAGGAAGGGGGAGGAGGTCTCTCCTGAGCCTAGTGCAGCTCCTCAAACCTCCCAGCTCCACCAGCAATGCACTCCGAGGAATGGAGACCTCCCCACGGTGGCCGGCGAGCTCGGACGAAGCCTTCAGGAAGCTAGCTTTCCGCAGGAGAAGGAAGAAGAGCTTGGATGGTTGCTGAGGAAACGTAGGCGCAGCAGCAGGAAGAAGAACAGTGCCCTGCTGAGGGCTTGTATTTATAGAGATCGCTCGGAGCGCCTCCCGCCGAAGCCAACGGCCGAGATCGTCCCGCTCGTCCCCTCGCCCCTCTCAGATGCACGCCACGTGCGTCGTCCTTCGGCAATGATGACGGACCGGCTTCGGGACTTGCAGCGAAGCAATCAACGGCCGAGGGCGCTCCGACCCTTCGGCTGACCGCCCGATACGCGCCACGTGTCCCGATCCGCGCGCTGAAGATGAAAGAGGCGGCAATCCGAGTGGAGCCTCGGGCAGAGGGCCGAGGCGATCCGCGACCAGAGAGCGGTCAGGATCCTTTTGTGTTTTCGACGGGGCGGCCGGATGCGCGACGCGTGTCCCGTGCTTCCTCGCGAGGCGACGCGCCACCCCGTCCATTTAATGGAGCCTGACACGAGTCAGAGGGCTCTGCCCTTCGGCTTCTTGGCTCTGAGCCTTCGTCGCCACTCCGAGCGGGAACGAAGCAACCGCATAGCCCTCGGCCGACCGAGGGCCCCTCTTCCCAGTAAAAAAGGGAGTAGAGCTTCGGGTAAGACACCTGTTACGATGCTCTTTTGACAGCTTCGGGCTATACTCTCGCCATCTCAAAACTGAGGAAGACAAGAGTGGGGGGCTATGTGATGAGGCAGAATCCGATTCGGCCCATTAGAGCAGGCCCAAACCCCGTTCAGCCCAACAGCAGCAGTATCAGGCCCTCCGGGAGCCTCCGGCTCATCGGCGGCCCAGCAACCCTCGGCCCAGTAAGCGGCACCGTCGCTCCCGGCCCAACAGGCTTCAGCCCGTTAGCGGCCCACCAGCTTTTGGCCCGGGAACAGCACGGCAGCCCAAGGCCCAGCAGGCTTCGGCCCCTCAGCGGCCCAACCCCCTTCGGCCCGGTAGCCGAGTCCGGCCCACTCCAGTGGCGGATCCGACACTATGGCGGTTTACCAGTAAGCCCAAACATAGTCCTATATCGGCTACCACCGTTAACCAACCTCTATCCTCTGCTATAAATACACCGCTATTTATTGCCAAAGGTATGCAACTCTTTGCCTCCGAGACCCTTAAGGACTACGGTCCAAATAGCATTAAAGCTACTTCTTGCCTTCTGAATCGAATCATCTTCAGAAGCTAACTTGACCGTCGGAGGGGGTTCCTAAGGGCCAGAGCCCGGGACTCCTGCTGACCGGTTTCTTCTTCTTTTCCTCCTGCAGGAGCTCGGTTCGAATCATCGCCGACCTTCCCGAGTCGGTCTCGGCCGCCGACCTCGGATTCCTCTCCCCGGTCTCGACGCCGTGCGACGGCTGCCCCGCAACAGGAGATTCGGCCCCCCGCTGTCCCCTCGTCCGACAAAAAGGGCTTTTGGGCTCACTATCCAAGAGCAAGCCGAGTCCGAGACCCTTCCGGCCTCAGACCGTCGGCTTCGGCTTCATCGCCTGTCGGCAGTACCGCCAGCAGGAGCTTCATCTGCGCCGCCCCTTCGCCCACCGAAGGAGCCTCGGCCCCGACTTCCCGGCGACGAGCCTGCACCGACCGAAGCGCTCTTCGGTCTTCGGACCCTCGTCTTCGCCTCTGCCTCCTCGGCCTTCCGGATCCCCGTCGGGCCTCAGTAACACCGATCCGAACCGGCTTCGGATCCACTTCTTCGGGTTCCAGCCTCGGAATCTGGTCGTGATAGATCCAATCTACATCAGGATATTTGGTTTATTTCAAGGAGAAATTTTCCAAAATGACTCAAGTAAAAATTATTCACTCATTTTAAGTGCTTTCTAACCAGTATACCCCTAAAATCTTTCGCTGTATCTCTCAAATAAACTATTTTTTTGGCCCGAAATCTCTCAAATCAACTTACTAGTTACTACCCTATATATCCTTGAAACTGATATAGATCTATGATTTATCCCAATCACCAATATCTTAGGTCTCAAGTCTTAACGCGACAAAGAAAACCATATTTTACGCTTGAGATGAGGACAAATGACCACGGTGGGCACGTCTATTGGTCTTGTCAGCTGCATTAGATCAAGACAAGAGAGGGAGATGTTGTTGATGAATAAGCACCAGTTCATTGGGGAGGAAAGAGATGTCGTAGATGAACTAGTACCAATTAGAAAATTAAATAAGTATAGAATAGAATAACTTATTTGGATTACTCTAGCTTAATTATTCGCATTTTATTCAAATAACAATGACTTATTCTGGAATAAAATGAAATAAGAAGGTGCAGCAAAAAACTTGAATTCTTATTTTAGTTAGAATACAAGTCAATTAATTTATCTATTGTTACTCATTCTAACTTTTACATATCTTATTTTGATTTATTATTTTTATTCTAGGTAGAATACCAAGATTGTCAAAGCAAATCACCACTAGCTATTCCAGTATGAGCAATCATGTTAGAATTACTTATACCATAATAAGAAGAATAAGTAATTACATCCTAGACTTAAGAATTGTTTATTCTTCTTATTTCGTGAGTGGGCCCTATAGAACTATCGAACTTAAATGCTCCTTATGTTAATATATACTATTCCAGACAAGTAATTCCGGATAACCTATTATGCAAACAAACTTGAGTTAAAGAATATTCACTTGTTAATATGTAACACTTAATTACATAGGAGTTGCTTTCGTCTTTTATCTAAGTTTGAAGAGTATAACAGTTAAAATGGAGATTTGAGAGGTTAATGTTAAATATGAAGATTATAAGTATATATTCACAAAAAATCAATTAAAATGGTAATTTAAGAGGTATAAGTTAAATATGAAGATTACATGGGTACATTCACAAAAAAGCTTCAAAGAAAAGGCAGTTCTAATAAGTGAGGTCCACTCGTTCTCAAACATTACAAATTTACCAACTCTCAATTTCCAAAAAACCTGGTATACGCCATCAAAAAAGAACATAAACTGATGGTGATATCACATCTACTTCCTAACGTCAGGGAGATTATGAAATAGCTCTGCATGAGGTGGGAAAGAAATAAAGATAAGGAGGTGTAGGGACATAAAATATTTTTAATAGTGCCTATGAATTTTGTTTATGACTATAAAACCCACCAAGAAAAGGAGAATGCTCACTGAAGTAGACTAAAAGAGTTGGAATAGCATTAATATTAAATTAAAAGATCACTTCATCTCATCACGTTGTGTCATACCACCGTTGAATGTGTCGTTAATTCTTATCCTAGTCCATTAAAAGGAGATGCTTGAGAGAATAAACTTAACATTAGTCAGATGCTTTATTCGAATGGTACTACACATCTCATGTGAGCTCTTGGCAGTTATCATAGAGAGTAAAGGTTTGGTTTGTTTGGAATACAATATCATAAAAAATAGACTTGAATAACTTCATAAAATATCATATATGCAGAAAGCTCTCTAAACTTTTTTTTAATTCTAAAACCAATCCTAATTTGTAAGCGTTTGAGTGATGATAGACTTGACGACGGGGGATTAATGGCATATACAATTATTATGTAAAACAGTAAAAGATTCTTTACACGTATGTATTTTACCAGAGGTTTTTTCCATGATCACGGGAATATACTTTATAGATACAATATTATATAGGGAGGTCTTTTGCATATACACATTTTACAGGATTTTTTTGTATATTGTGATTCCCTAGGAAGTTATTGGCAAAATGTCCTTTGCTTTTTAAATTGGTGAAAGTAGAAACTCTTATGTTTTTAAGGGCCTGTATGGCAAAACTTTTACTTGAAAGTTACTTTTGACTTCACTTCTTACATAGAATGAGTTGAGGGAGAGAAGTTATAACTAATTTTAATTTGTTACAAAAGTCAACTCTTTCATAACAACCTCACTTTTTCTCTAATCTTGGAAGCTCTCTCAACTCATTCTATGTAAGAAGTGGAAGTCGAAAGTAACTTTCAAGTAAAAATTTTGCCAAACACACCCTAAAGTTCACAACGATCCATTCTATATGGATGATCACTTTGGAGATACTAGATATCATAGGTTGACCTCACAGACAATGGTGGATCCAACTTGGATCTAATGGGATCCTATGATCCTACTGGAATGTGAAATTCTCTTATAAAGAATACAGGTTAGGGGTCCAGTAACTCCATTGGATGGGTCACACAAACCCTCCAGGCCTCCATTGACCCTAGCCCAACCCCCCATGGCTCACTATGAAGCCTAGCCCACCGGCTCAACCCCACCCATTTGGCCCGTTTCCAAATCTCCAGTTCCATCGCTGCCCCTTTCCTTCCAATTTGACTCGCACTGTTCAATCTAAGTGATCCCACTGAACAAAATTCTTGCGTCCACTACTCCTCACAGATTCTGCTCTTTACAAGAACCAAGATGACATAGTCCCTCACTAGTTTAATGGTTAAATCAACCTCCTCTTCAATATGAAAGGGAAGATTTGAGCTTTTGACTTCTTTCTTGTGGCGACAAGAAGATATCTTGCAGAAGGTGAAGATGGACTTAACATAAATGAACAATGACGTAATATTCCTACTTTTCTTATGTACCTTTCAAGCGATCAAAAAGGCTAAATAGCTTCTACAAATGAATTCGTATTGTTTGCATTCAATGAAAAATACAAATCCCAGTAGGTGCTTTTGGAGGGGTTGATGGACCACTCCTTAATTTTGAGGGTTCCTTTTCTTCTAAGCAACCTCGGAGACGAGTGTGAACATGAGAACGGGATGGCTGCGTGAACCCAATTCAGAAGCTTTGATTTCCCTGTTGGTTCCTACTTCCTGATAAGGTTAGGTTCAAACACCTTGTTTTATATATGGAAAACAGTTTTGTAACTCACATATTTGACATCTACATTTGACATTAGACATATGACACAAATTTCAAAATGAATGAATGGCAAATGTAAAATTTGAAATTTATGCCAACATAAAATTTATGCCATGTGTTTGATGTCAAATGTGAGTGTCAAATGTGTAAGTCACAAAACTGTTTTACTTTATATATCATATGTTATAGTGGAGGAGTACATCGATCCATTCCATTCTAGCTTTCCAAGCAGTACAAAAAATTAATGTGTGTGTGTGTGTGAGAGAGAGAAGGACTCGGATTGCAAAGCCTATCAGAATTGTGCAAAAAGAATTAAACAATTTGCCTCATATGTAGGAATATTAAGTGGATTCTATATTTCAATTACAGAATTTGAGAATTAATTTTTAAAACCCAAATCTTAACCAAGTTGCTAGATGATTGATACCTATCCATGTACAATAAAAACTAGTTAGCTTGCTGGACTAGTCTATAATGTGGAAGCTGTCTAAATAAGGTTTCGTAAGGTTTGGAGGGGTGGGGGTTGCCTACACGAAACTAATATGTTGCAGTTATAGATTATAATAATAACCTCCGAACTGTTCCAACCTAGTGGCCACGCAAGAAGAGTACAAGAACAAGATGATATTTTCATATATTATCCCCAATGATATTTATCATGTTTAACGATGGGATAATTTCATATTAACTACTCTTTTATGTTAAACTTTAAAAATGCCATGATTATTTACATATTATCTTATATATCTTTGCAAAATAACATACGAATCAGATAAGTCATTTTAGAGACATATATGAAATATCTATCCGTAACAGATATGCCATAGAAGTATAAAATAATATAAGTTAACAAAAATTAATAGTCTAACAAAATTAGAACATAAAGGATTATTGTTCGAAAACTTGCACTAGAAATACTTTGCCCCCTTCAACCATTAATTGAACTTCAACCATGGTGTCGTAACAGGTTATCACAGACGCATACAAACACACACATCTTATTCTAACTGAAGCTCGACATGGCTTTTTATTCGGTCCAGCCGGAAAAAAAAAAAAGTGACATTATAGATACCATTAGAGGTGTTACCTATTTGGTTCAACCGAAAAACGAATCTGATCCAGATCAAATTTTCAATTTGATTTGAGAACCAATTCGGTTTGGTTTGGTTTCGTCTCCTTTCAAACTGTTTAAACCAAACCAAACCGTTTAAACCGAAATTTTAAATTTTAATGATTAATCTAGATTCTAGTATATCCTACATGTATCAATTTTTGCGTTGAAAACCTCTTGGCCCATTGACCCACAATGTGGCTCCAGTACAGGGCCCAACCCATGATCGTGGCCCAACTTGGGAGATCATGGTCATTAGCTGGCGGGGCCCCTGGCTTCTATTTATAACATTTCTGCCGCTTGTCACTTTTATGATTTTAGAGGTACGACTATAGGGAAGAGAAGGCGGCCCTGCTGCGCGTATGCGAAGGCACCTCGTGAACGGTCTTTTTCAAGTTACAAGCGATCTTTTTAGTTCTACATCGACTGCTTTAAGAAACACACGGCTGGACACTACGAAATCAGCTCATGCTAATCCCGTCAAGATGAGATCAGTAAGGCCGTGTTTGATAAAACTTTTTCTTGAAAGTCACTTTTACTTTTCACTTCTCACATAAATTGAGTTGAGGAAAAGAGATTATAGTTAATTTTCATGTTAAAAAAATCAACTTTTTTATAACCTCACTTTTTCTAAAAACTTCACCTTGTAGTTTTTTATTTGAAACCATAATACAAGTAAAATGTTAAGTAAATAATTTCTAAGATCCAAATGCTTCTAAAATAAATAAATAAATAGAAATATAAAAGTACTTCCCACTGTGCCAAGCATGGCCTAAGAAAGCTTGATGAACAAGACAACAGTAGTCCAATCTCCTCGTACACTTATTTCTCTTGCTGTTTCATCAGCGAGAATGTAATTGGTCCAGTAAGGGCACTCATGAAGCCAGAACAGAACATCATTAAAGGTTCAAAAATAAAGATTATTCTTGGCACATACCATCTAACTAAAGACTCGATAAAGCCTCAGTCAATTATGGCCGAAGCCCGAAGGCTCTGTTGTCCAGATGTAGGACTGAGATCAGACAATTTAATTTCTCTATACCTTCTGTAATTTATTTGATCTATCTGTTATGGCAGGAGAGAAGTGGGTCTGAAACGAAGAACTTTCCATCATTTAGAGATGCTGAACTAATTGGATTAACTGTAATGCAAATGTTGTGAACAAAGCAAAAGAAGAGAACTTTAAGAAATAAAAAATGTTCCCGAGTTCAAGTCACTCCACCATCACACATCCAAATATACTCGACATCATATTGAGAGGAACCTTTCAACTATTTTTTGCACTTAATGAGTTATTTGTTTCAATATAAAATTTTGTAATTCACCCTTTCAATATCACCAGTTTTAAAATCAGTGAATTTTGGAGTTTTAAAATCATGGAGCATTTATGTGGTTACTTGCAAAATAAAATTAAAGAATGTTTCAATCTTCTTATTGGGGTATAGTGAGCTTTTCCTATAAATTGAAATAAAGAAATTTTAAGGCTGAGAGGGCTCAATTTGGTTGACCCATTAACAGGGTGGGCCGGCCTGTAAAGAGGCGCTCTGGCCCGTTCGCGGGACAATTGGGCCTTTCCGTTGGCGGGCCTATGTGTTTGGGATCCCGCAAGGGCCGTTGAATCCGAAACGGAATCCGATGCATGAAGACTTTATGCCGAAGGAAGTTTCTTTCTAATCTACTTACGATCTGCAGATAAAGGAAACCATAGCTAGATAAGGGAAGCTAGAGTCCCGTCTCGTATAGGGATCGGATTGGGGTCCCCCGATATGTCCTCTGATCGGACTCTACTATCACATCAGGTCTGCCCTTATAAAAGGGACCCCCGGTACCCTCAAAAGGTATATTCGACAGTCCGAGTCTTTACTGTAAGGATTGAGGTTTCAGATCCGGTTATCGGATCAGTTTTGGGGCCGGATTCCCTGGTTTGGACTCTTGTGGGGCTGAGGTTTGTGGTTCTTTTTACGTCGAGATTGTTCGACGCAGTTCAAACGGCGTTCATCTAGGTGGACGCGTTTTAGGTTGTGCCACGTGGACGCCACGTGGGTTGGTTTTGGACTGCGAGAGTACGGCCCCGGTTTTATCGTCTGAATGGCGTCTTGTATGGTCGACGCCATTCAGAGTACGGCGCTGGCATGTCAGTGTACAACCCGTCTTGTCGTATGAATGGCGTCGGTCTTGGACGACGCGTTTTAACCAGCTTCAATTTGACCCCGCGAACCTTCCCTCATTTTCTCTTTTCTCTTTTCTCTCCTCTCTTCTCTTCGAACCTCTGGTGTCCTTTCCCCCTTCTCCTTCCTTTCTTCTCCCCATTTCTCCTCTCCTTCCACTCCATCAACCTCCTAACTTCCTCCACTACCACCACCATCCCCTCCGCGGCGCATTTCTCTCCGGACGGCGGCCGACGTCCGGGTGGAGTAACGGTGTCCACGGCGGTATCGGCGACAGCGTGTGGCGTGGCGGTTCGGCGGCTTGGAACTCGGAGGAGTTCGAGTAACCGGTAGGGTGTCTATCCTCACAATGTTTCATTTAAAATCATGTTTTTCCCGTTTTTGAGTATGTTTAGGGGATTTCTGAGGTGAAAATGTTAATTTCTTAGAATGAAGAAATGGTGGATTTTAATGGGCATTTAGGTTCTCCTCTTCCTCCTCCATCTTTTTGACGTTTTCATGCGATTCGGGGGAGAAATCCCACCTTGAGAATTGGGGGAAGGCGGAGGGAGAACCTGTCTGTTTGGATTAAATGGTGTCTGGGGACAGCGACGCCATTTAAAAGGCGGCCCACCCACGACGCGATTTAACCCCAGATAACAGACTCTGTCTCTGAATTGAATGGCGTTCAGAGACAGCGACGCCATTTTAAATCGCGACCTCCACAAACGACGCGTTTTAGGCCATCTTCCCAGGCCAGTTTTCACATGAACCAGTTTAGGAATCTTGAATGACGTTGGCCTTGGGCGACGCGATTCAAGATAGAATCTCATTAATTCCTGCAATTAACATGTGTTTACATTGATAGATAGTTTTGTTAATTGCATGTTTGAAATCATACTCAAGGACGATGAATTCTACGTGATCAGATCGCACCGTGTTGCGTTTTGTACGATCGTGGGCCTAGAGTGACAGTTATTAGCGCTTATGCACCCCGTGTCGGTATGGGAGTGACACGGTGTTGGTGTGAGAGTAGTGGGGTGACGCCTAGAGAGAGGGTCACCTGGTGTACCCCGGAGTATAGCTAGTACCGGTGTGGGAGTGGTACATTAGGAGTGTCACTCGTGCTGGGGGAAGTAGAACCACCTGTAGCCTGTCAGGCCAGAGTAGCCAACGCGCTATCCGAGGGGTTGCTGTTTAGTCTCAGCGGGTCGGTGTTTTCTGCGTTCGGCTGTGTGATTTGGGTATTTAGCCGAGACGCTGGTTGTGGGCTCCGTGACGGAATGGTTTCAGAGTTGTGCATGTTACATTTCGAATGTATGTATTTTATCAAAATTGGAAAATGTGTTTACTGCTCTAATTGTTTAAATTGTCAATATTTGTGTTGTTGTACTTGTGGGTGAATGAGTGGGTGGTGGAGATCGAAGGATCCCTACTGAGTCTTTTCGATGAGACTCACCCCTGCGGTTTTCAAATGAGGGTTCTAGGCAGGCGTAGCAAGAAGAGTGTTGTCTTGGGTTGCGCGCCAGCAGCCGCTGTTCCGGGATATGCCCTGATGTAGTTGTTATTTTATTTTCTGGCCTATATGCTTAATTATTTCTTTTCAGTTGGAGTATGTAATTATTTGCTGAGTCAAGTCAAATTGTAATAATTTTTAATTCCTGCACTTCCTTTACAATTCGATGCGATGTGAATGTTTAGCTTAGTTTATCATTTATTTCCCAGACTTATCAAGATCCTAGTTTGACTCCAAATTTAATGATTCGATACCCATTTAATAATCGGATCCCCGATTATAGGGTGGCGGGTCGTTACAGTTGGTATCAGAGCATTTGGTCTAGCAAATAGATGAATAACTAGGTTAAATGTTGTAATTTCGGCAAATAATTACATTATCCCGTACAGGCACGACGGTAGTGTAGGTTTTAGAATTCTAATTAGAATTTTTCGATTTTGTGATTGTAGGCGATTAGATGGCTCATAGGAAGAGAGTGCCAGTTATTAGGGAGTATGGAGATGTTCCTAGTAGATCTGAGGCCGGTAGACCGAATATGGAGCGTTTCATGGAGGTTATGATGGACATGATGGCTAGATATCATACTTAACACCCTAGTGAGAGTTCTAGTACTTGGGGAGGGCCTTCAGCTGCTATGGAGAGATTCTTAAAGCTGAAGCCGCCTTATTTTATCGGTCGTCCCGACCCTGATGAGGCCGTATATTGGCTGAGGGAGTTGGAGAAGACTTTTGATACCATAGATTGTGCGGCAGTTGAGAGGACTCCGTTGGATACCTTCATGTTGAAGGATGATGCCTACGACTGGTGGACCACTTTGAAGAGCTTATCTTATGCGGATAGGAATCTCAGGGAGATTTCATGGGAGACATTTGTGAAGGAATTCAATGCGCAGTACTTCCCTAGGCATGTCCAAAAGGCCAAGGAGAGGAAATTTATGGAGTTGACCCAAGGAAGCATGACAGTGCTTGAGTACCAGATGAAATTTTTTTTGCATGGGAGGTGTTACACTTGTGGCCAGCAGGGCCATTTGGCGAGGTATTACCCGCAGGGGCATGGTCAGGGGCAGGGACCAGGTGACCAGAAGAAGCCGAGGACTCAGGGGAGAGTTCTTGCTATCACCAGGAAGGAGGCTCGTGCATCTAACTTGGTGGAAGGTACACTTTCTATCCTTGGGAACTCCGCGCATGTGTTGATTGATTCGGGTGCTTCGCATTCTTTTATTTCTGAATAGTTCGTAGATATTCTTTCTGCACCCGTTGATAAGTTTTCTGATGGACTGATGGTTGAGGTTCCTTCTGGGGATTTCATGTTGACTTATAACTGCTTGAGTGAGGTTCCCTTGACCATTGAGGCATCAGTTGCCTGCCCAGTTAGTTGTGCTTGCCATTCGCGACTTTGATGTCATCTTGGGTATAGATTGGTTGGACACTTATTTTGCGGAGGTGGACTGCCGTAGGAAGAGGGTGCGTTTCTCTATTCCGAGTATCCCGACCTTCTTCTTCCAAGGTATTAGGCTCTCTTCTCGAGGTATTCTTATTTCTGCCTTTAAGGCCCAGAGGTTGCTTGTTGGTGGCTGTGAGGCTTTCCTTGCTTCTGTTGTTTTAGCTGGTGTTAGTAGTGGCTCGAGTCCTTCGGAGGTGCCTGTAGTTTGTGATTTTGTTGATGTGTTTCCTGAGGAGTTGCCTGGCCTTCCTCCTCAGCGGGAGGTTGAGTTCGTTATTAAGCTTGCACCGGGTACGGTCCCCTTGTTTAAGGCCCCGTATCGGATGGCTCTGGCCGAACTCGCTGAGTTGAAGGCGCAGTTGCAGGAATTGCTGGATAAGTATTTTATCCGTCCCAGTACTTCTCCGTGGGGTGCTCCAGTTCTATTTGTCAAGAAGAAGAATAGTTCTTTGAGACTGTGCATTGATTATAGACAGCTGAACCAGGTTACAATAAAGAACAAGTACCCACTTCCGAAGATCGATGATTTGATGGATCAGTTGCAGTGTGCGAAGGTGTTCTCGAAGATTGACTTGAGATCAGGGTACTACCAGATTAGGATCCGCGAGGCAGATGTGAGTAAGACGGCGTTTAGGACTCGGTACGGACATTATGAGTTTTTAGTTATGCCTTTTGGCTTAACCAATGCTCCGACAACTTTCATGGATTTGATGAACCGGGTCTTCAGGGCCTATCTGGATCAGTTTGTGGTGGTGTTTGTAGATGATATTTTGGTATATTCTTCTTCTAAGGAATAGCATGCTACGCATCTTCAGGTGGTGTTGCAAGTTTTGAGAGAGCACCAACTTTATGCCAAGTTTAGCAAGTATGAATTTTGGCTAGATAAGGTGCATTTCCTGGGTCATGTCATTTCTGGAGATGGCATTGCAGTGGATCTAGCCAAGATTGAGGCAGTGATGGATTGGGGCAGACCGACAATAGTAACTGAGATCAGAAGCTTCCTGGGGTTAGCAGGATATTACAGACAATTCGTCCAGGGTTTTTCTTCTATAGCGACCCCCTTGTCGAGATTGACTTGTAAGGGAGTTAGTTTTGTGTGGACCGAGGAGTGTGAGCGAAGTTTCATTGAGTTGAAGACTCGCCTCACTTCGGCTCCAGTGCTGGTGCTTCCATCAGGTTCCGGTGGATTCGTGGTTTACTCAGATGCATCTCGTCGAGGTTTGGGTGCGGTTCTGATGCAGCATGGTAAGGTTGTGGCCTATGCTTCTAGGCAGTTGAAGAAGCATGAGGAGAACTATCCCACTCATGACTTAGAGTTGACAGCTGTAGTATTTGCACTGAAGATCTGGAAGCACTACTTATATGGAGAGAAGTTTCAAGTTTTTATTGATCACAAGAGCTAGAAGTATGTATTCACACAGAAGGATCTGAACTTGAGGCAGCGCAGGTGGATGGAGTTTATCAAGAATTATGATCTCGACCTTTCCTATCATCCGGGCAAGGCAAACGTGGGGGTAGACTCTTTGAGTCGAAAGACGGTCGTATCATATCTTATGGTTCAAGAATGGAGGTTATATGAGCAGGTTGTGGAATCTTCCTTTAGGATTCCTCGAGAGCCGTGTTGGCCAGCTTAACTGTGAGGCCAGCAGTGTACCACGCAGTAATCGAGGCTCAGAGGGTAGATGCGGAGCTGCCGCAGATTCTCCAGATATCAGAGGTAGAGTTGTGGGATGATGGCACGGTCAGGTTTAGAGACAGACTCTATGTTCCAGCTGAGGAAGACGTGCGTATGAGTGTCTTGGATGAGGCGCACCATTCTAGATATTCAGTGCATCCCGGAACGACCAAGATGTATCATTGTTTGAGGAGGCACTTTTAGTGGCTTGGTATGAAGAAGGACGTGGCTGGTTATGTGGCAAGATGCCTGACTTGCCAGCAGGTTAAGGCAGAGCACCAGAGACCAGGAGGGTTGTTACAGCCATTACCGATTCCAGAATGAAAATGGGAACACGTGTCTATAGACTTTGTGATGGGATTACCTGTGTCACCTGGCAGAAGAGACGCGATCTGGGTCATTATTGATCGATTGACCAAGTCGGCACACTTTCTGGCTATTAGGAAGGATTGATCAGTCAGTAAGTTGGCTAAGTTGTTTGTGGACCGGATCATCTCTCTGCACGGGGTGCCCATATCCATCGTGTCAGACTAGGATTTGAGATTTACTTCTAGATTCTGGAAGAGTTTTCAGAAGGCTTTGGGTACGTAGTTAGCCTTCAGCTCGACTTATCATCCTGAGACTGGTGGGCAGTCGGAGAGGACCATTCAGACACTAGAGGATATACTCAGGGCATGTTGCCTAGACTGGGGAGGCTCTTGGGAGCAACACTTGTCTACAATAGAGTTTGTTTACAACAACAATTATCATTCTAGTATCGACATGGTGCCATATGAGGCATTGTATGAGCGGCCGTGTCGATCTCCTGTGAATTGGTCTGAGATTGGCGAGAGGCAGATAGCAGGACCAAAGTTGGTACAACAGTGTGCTGAGGTTGTCAGAGTAGTGCAGCAGAGGTTGGGTACAACTCAGAGCATGCAGAAGAGTTATGCAGATATCCGTAGGAGATTACTTGAGTTTGAGGTTGGGGACCACGTGTTTCTCCGAATTTCACCCTCCAAGGGTGTGATGAGATTTGGAAAGCGAGGTAAGCTGAGTCCGCGATATATTGGGCCTTTTCCCATTCTTACTTGAATTGGGGAAACGACATATCGGCTAGCCTTGCAATTGAGGAGATATGTTCAGGATCCATCTCATGTTTTGGACTTTTCAGAGTTGGAAGTCGCCGAGGACTTGTCCTTTCCAGAATTTCCAATACGTATCGAGGATCGCAGGGAACAGGGCTTTCGGAACAAGGTTGTTCCTCTGGTTAAGGTCATTTGGCAGCACCGCTCAGGAGGCGAGGCTACCTGGGAGCGAGAGAATGAGATGCGGGAGCAGTTTCCCTACCTTTTCTCGTAAGTTCTCTTGTGAGCTAGTACCATTATTTTCGATCTCGTTATTTTATAGTAGGCAATTTTTGAGACAAAATTCTTTTAAGGGGGAGAGAATGTAAGGATTGAAGTTTTGGATCTAGTTATCGGATCAGTTTCGAGGTCGGATCTCCTGGTTTGGGCCCTTGTGGGGCTGGGGCTTGTGGCTCTTTTTGCGTCGAGTTTGCGAGACGTGGTTCAAATGGCGTCCGTCTAGGTGGACGCGTTTTAGGTTGTGCCACGTAGGTTGGTTTTGGACCGCGAGAGTACGGCCCCGGTCTTATCGTTTGAATGGCGTCTTGCATGGTCGACGCCATTCAGAGTACGGCCCTGACATATCAGTGTACGACCCGTCTTGTCGTATGATTGGCGTTAGTCTTGGACGACGCGTTTTAACCAGCTTCAGTTTGACCCTGCGAACCTTCCTTCTTTTTCCTCATTTTCTCTTTTCTCTTCTCTCTCCTCTCTTCTCTTCGAACCTCTGGCGTCCTTTCCCCCTTCTCCTTCCTTTCCTCTCCCCATTCCTCCTCTCCTTCCACTCTATCAACCTCCTAACTTCCTCCACTACCACCACCATCTCCTCTGTGGCACATTTCTCTCTGGGCGGCGGCCGACGTCCGGGTGGAGTAACGGCGTCCACGGCGGTACCGGCGGCGGCGTATGGCATGGCGGTTCGGCGGCTTGGAGCTCGAAGGAGTTCGAGTAACCGGTAGGGTGTCGATCCTCGCAATGTTTCATTTAAAATCATGTTTTTCCCGTTTTTGAGCATGTTTAGGAGATTTCTAGGGTGAAAATGCTAATTTCTTAAAATGAAGAAATGGTGGGTTTTAATGGGCATTTAGGTTCTCCTCTTCCTCCTCCATCTTTTTGACGTTTTATGCGATTCAGGGGAGAAATCCCACCTTGAGAATCGGAGGAAGGCGGAGGGAGAATCTGTTTGTCTGGGTTAAATGACGTCTGGGGACAGCGACGCCATTTAAAAGGCGGCTTCCACCCACGACGCGATTTAACCCTAGATAACAGACTCTGTCTCTGGACTGAATGGCGTCCAGGGACAGCGACGCCATTTAAATCGCAACCTCCATAAACGACGCGTTTTAGGTCAACTTCCGAGGCCAGTTTCCACATGAACCAGTTTAGGAATCTTGAATGACGTCGGCCTTGGGCGACGTGATTCAAGACAGAATCTCATTAATTCCTACAATTAACATGTGTTTACATTGATAGATAGTTTTGTTAATTGCATGCTTGAAATCATACTCGTGGACGATGAATTCTACGTGATCAGATCGCATCGTGTTGCATTTTGTACAATCGTGGGCCTAGAGTGACAGTTGTTAGCGCTTAGGCACCCCGTGTCGGTGTGGGAGTGACACGGCGCCGGTGTGGGAGTGGTGAGGTGACGCCTAGAGAGAGGGTCACCTAGTGTACCCTGGAGTATAGTTAGTACCGGTGTGGGAGTAGTATATTCAGAGTGTCACTCGTGCTGGGGGAAGCAGAACTACCTGTAGTCTGTCAGGCCAGAGTAGCCAGCATGCTATCCGAGGGATTGTTGTTTGGTCTCAGCGGGTCGGTGTTTTCTGCGTTCGGCCGTGTGGTTTGCGTGTTTAGCCGAGACGCTGGTTATGAGCTCCGTGACGGAATGGTTTCAGAGTTGTGCATGTTACATTTCGAATGCATGCGTTTTATATCGAAATTGGAAAATGTGTTTATTACTTTAATTGTTTAAATTGTCTATATTTGTGTTGTTGTACTTGTGGGTGCATGAGTGGGTAGTGGGGATCGAAGGATCCCTACTGAGTCTTTTCGATGAGACTCACCCCTGCGGTTTCAGATGAGGATTTTAGGCAGACGTAGCGAGGAGAGTGTTGTCTTGGGTTGCGCGCCAGCAACCGCTGTTTCGGGATATGCCCCGATGTAGTTGTTATTTTATTTTCTGGCCTGTACGCTTAATTATTTCTTTTTCAGTTGGAGTATGTAATTATTTGTTGAGTCGAGTCGAATTGTAATAATTTTTAATTTCTACACTTCCTTTACAATTCGATGCGATGTGAATGTTTAGCTTAATTTATCATTTATTTCTCAGACTTATCGAGATCCTGGTTTGGCTCCAAATTTAATGATTCGGTACCCATTTAGTAATCGGATCTCCGATTATAGGGTGGCGGGTTGTTACATCTAACCTCTCTCTTCGTTCCCGCATACTCTGACTTAGACATCGAAGGACATAACCAGAGTCTTCTCTGACCTAGTGTCTGTCTCGCAAGAGCGTAAGATATTTTTCTGTGATTTGAAGGAGTCTCAGCCGTCCGATTCAAATCCGACGAATCTCTAACCCAACAAGAGCCAACTGGACGGACAAAGTCTAGACAAGATTTTATTTTACACTATTTTGCATCATTCCAAATGATGTAGCCGAAGCTATCACGACCGGATTCCGAAGCTGGAATCCGAAGTTATGGATCCGGAGCTGGGTCGGATCGGTGCAAGAGGCCCGGCGGGGATCCGGAATGCGGCGGTCGCAAAGGCGGGGTTGAGGATCCGTGGCCGAGGGTTGCTCGTTCGGGCGTTGGCTTGCCTTCGGACGGTGGGGCCGAGACTCCTTCAGTCGGGGAGGCAGCCGGCGCAAGGCGTCGAGACCGGAGAGAGAAATCCGAGGTCAGCGGCCGAGACCGACTCGGGGAGGTCGGCGATGATTCGAACCGAACTCCTGCAGGAGGGAAAGAAGAAGAAACCGGTCAGCAGGAGTCTCGGGCTTCGGCCCTAAAGAACCCCCTCCGACAGTCAAGTTAGCTCCTGAAGATGATTCGATTCAGAAGGCAAAGAATAGCTTTAATGCTTTTTGGACTATAGTCCTTGAGGGTCTCGGAGACATACCTTTGGCAATAAATAGCGGGGTATTTATAGCGGAGGATAACGGATGGTTAACGGTGGTAGCCGATATAGGACTATGTTCCGAGCTTACTGGTAAACCGCCATAGTGCCTAGTCCTCCACCGGAGTGGGCCGGACACGGCTATCGGGCCGAAGGGAGTTGGGCCGCTGATGGGCCAAAGCCTGCTGGGCCGAGGGCTACTGTGCCGCTTATGGGCCGAAGGCTGTTGGGCCGCTGATGGGCCGAAGGCTTCCTGAAAGCCTTCCACTGCTGCTGCTGGGCTGAACTGGGTTTGGGCTTGTTTTAATGGGCCGAATCGGATTCTGCCTCATCACATAGTCCCCCACTCTTGTCTTCCTCAGTTTTGAGATGGCGAGAGTACAGCCCGAAGCTTGTTGAGAAATAGCGTAACAGGTGTTTTACCCGAAGCCTTCTGTTCTTTTTCTTGAGAAGAGGGTGCCCTCGGTCGACCGAGGGTTAATCAGCTACTTCGTTTTCATTCGGGATGGCGACGAAGGCCTTTGCCTATGAGGGCGAAGGGCCAAGCCTCCCGACTTGTGTCAGGCTTCATTAAATGGACGGGACGGGCATCGCTTTTCCCGTTCAGAACGGTCGCCTCGCGAAAAAGCACAGGACACACGTCGCGCATCCGGTCGCCCCGTCAAAAACACAAAAAGATCCTGACCGCTCGCGGGTCGCGGATCGCCTCGGCTCTCTGCCCGAGGTTCCGCTCGGATTGCCGCCGCTTCCTTCTCCAGCACGCGGATCGGGACACGTGGCGGACATCCGAGTGATCAGCCGAAGGGTCGGAGCGCTTTCGGCCATTGATCGTTCTGTTTTAATTCCCGGAGTCTGCCCACCATCATTGCCGAAGGACAGTATACGTGGCGGGCATCCGAGAGGAGCGGTGAGACGACGGGGAAGATCTCAGCCGTCGGCTTCGGCGGGAAGGGCTTCGAATGATGCCTATAAATAGGAACCCCTCGCAGAGCACTATTCTTCTTCTTGCTTCCGCGCCTGCGTCCCTCTGCGATCATCCGAGCTTCCCTTCCTCTCCGGTGAAAGGCTAGCCCTCTGAAGGCGTCGTCCGAGCTCGCCGGCCATCGCAGGAAGATTTCCATCTCTCGGGGCGTTTGCTGGTGGAGTTTAGTGGCTTGAGAGGCTGCGCTTGATCCAGGAGAGATCTTTTCCCTTTTGAGAGTAAGCCTCGATCTCCTTTCTCCATCCCCGCGACCTTATGCCCCACAGTTCTCCTTCGAGCGGGATTACTCCTTCAGACGAGGAGTATACTCCATCTCATTCCCCCAAGTCTTCTCTGTCATCCCCTCTTACTCTGGACTCCCTCGCTTCTGCGATGTCCGGAGAGGCCGAGGCCTCTGGTGCCGAGGGGTCCGAGGAGGTTCATACCCCGGGCCAGGCTTCCACCTCGGGACGTCGTCGTCCCGAGACTGCCTCGGAAGCAGCCTGCGCCCTTTCGGATGAAGCGGTTAGCTACATCGCTTCTTATTATCAACTTCCTTCGTGGATGACCCCCTATCGGCCTGGCTCCAACACCAGGGCCAACACTCCTCGCCCGAGTACTTTTTCTATCTATGAAGAAAGCTTCCGGGCGGGCTTTTGTCTTCCTCTCTCTACCTTCGTCGTCAACCTCCTTTGTTTCTATGGGCTGGCCCCGTCCCAATTCTTCCCCAATTCTTGGCGCACAGTCTATGCCTTCTTGGCTGTGTTCGCCCGCATGCAAACTGTTCCCTCGGTCAACATTTTCCGCTACCTCTTCAAAATCCAAAGGCAGGGGAGATCCGAGTGGTATTGCTTCGTCCCTCATATCGGCCGAAGCATTTTTTCTGGGAAGCCCTCGTCCATTCACGGCTGGAAGAGGAATTTTATCTTCGTTTCTCTGCCGGAGAACGAGAAGAGCGTGTGGCCCTTTCCTACCGAATGGGCACCGCTGGCCGCAGGCCTTTCCGATCCTCCCATCCTGAATTCCATCCAGAGCACCCTCATGGGCCACATCGAGGCCGCGGCTCCGTATGATATCTGGGGGCTCTTCAGCAAGCCGGAGCTGTTTGTGGGTGCCGGGGTATGGCCGGACCCGAGGTGTGATCCGGAGCGGGCCTTCCCCTACCTTCCTCCCGGGGAGGCTCCGCGGGATAGCGAAGGAAACGCTGGGGCCGCTCCTCCGGCCGAAGCTCCTCCGGCCGCCGAGGTTGCTGAAGCGGCCGCCGAGGTTGTCGAAGCTTCGGCCGAGGGTAAGTCAGTTTTGAGTTGCAGCTGTTGTGTTATTTGTTTCTAACACTTCTCTTGTTCGCATCGATGTCTGGGATCTAGGGCCTTCTGAGCCGGATAGCCCAGCAACGCGGCCGAGGTCAGCCATCACCCTCGCAGGCGGCAGGCGGATCTGGACGAGGCACAGTGGCCCCAAGGGCCCGAGCCGGGGTTACGATGACCGCGGCCTCCTCCGAGGGCCGTGCTGCCGCCGCCGCTCTCGAGAGGGAGCGGAAAACTAAGTCGGCCGCCCGAAGGGGCGTTCGATTGTCGAAGCGGCCTCGGGCGGAGGATCCCGAAGAGGAAGAGCCCGCCCCCTTGGTTAGGAGAACCGCCGGGGCCCGAAGGCTGCAAGGCTGGCGTCCCCCGAGGCGCCGAGGGGCGACTCTCCTCCGGCCGCAATGGCGGGGCAGAGCACGAAGGCGCCGGGTCGCAGGCGCCTCACGCGCAAGAGCGCGAGCTGTGGGTCCCCGAGCTGGGGGTCTACAGAGATGAGAGCATAGAGGATTCACAGACGTGCCTGCGTCTGGTCCGTGGCCTCGCTCTCCCTTCAGCTCTGGAGGAGCTGAAGGATCACTCGATCACCAACCTGGCGATGATCAGCGCCCGACTGGCGATCCAGGTAAGGAGCTTCTTAGTATGCTCCGATCTAGCTTTTCTTTAGCTCATTTTGAGTTTGCTGACCCTTATCTTCTTTCGTCCGCAGGCTGCGGTCTCGGGCAGCGTCCTGATTCGTCATCAGGAGCTCCTCCGGGATCAACTCCTGGAGGTCGAGAGGGCGTCGGCCTCGGCAGGTTCGGGCGAGGGCCCTTCAGTGGGGCGTGATATTGAGCCCATCGTCGACAGGCTCGTAGCCACGAACGCCCGGATGCGGGCGCAGCTGGAGGAGCGGGCAGCAGAGGCCCGAGCTTCTTCCGAGGCCAAGACGAAGGCCGAGCGGGAGAAGGAGAAGGCCGAGCGGGAGCTTGCTGCGGCCCAGGCTGAGAACCGGGCCCTTAAGGCCCAGATCCAGGACAAGGACGCCCGGCAGGCTTCGAAAAACCGTCGCCATGCCGAGGAGATGTCGGCTCTGAAACAGGAGCTGGAGGAGGCGGTGGATTCGGCCGTGGCCGACTACAAGGCCGGCCCGGACTATGCCGAGGAGATAGTCCAGGCCCAGCTCCTAGCGGCCTCCTCGGTCTTCTACATCGGGCTAGCCGCCGCCCAGAAGGCTTGTCCATATGTGGACTTCACCGGGATCGCTCTGCCGACGGACGAGGAAGGCGAGGAACTCCTATCCTGGTGGAAGGGGCTCTCGGCCGAAAGGGCTCCGGCCTTGGCGGAAGACGACGAGGTCGTTCCGGTCGAGGAGGCCCCTGTCGAAGCCACCCCCTCTGAGGCCGTGCAGGTAGTCGATTCTCCCTCCCCATCTCCTGGCCGAAGCCCAGTTGAAGTGGAGGGGATCGCCGAGAACTAGCGCGGGGGCCTGCCCCGGTTTTTATTTTTCTTCTTATGTAAGCCTGCGGCTAGGTGGAAGGCCGGTTTTGTACTTCATTGTGAATACAAGAAGTGTTTTTGGCTTTACCTTGGTGTTTGTGCATGATCGACCGAATCTGGTTTTTCAGAAATCCGAGATCCTGTCGTTGTTTTTGCTGCAGCTCACAAGGCCGAGACCCGATGTAGGTTCGGATAGGAAGTTGATAAAATATTGCCACCGATAGTATACGGCCGGGGCCTTTACTAACGTGGTTTATATGATCTGAGGGGACATCTTGCCGCCCCCGACGCGGTCTGTGTGGCCAAAGCCACTCCCGGCCGGGTTTATGCGGTATGCCGCTCCCGATACGGTTTGTATGGTCGAAGCCACTCCCGGTACGGTTTACACGGACTTAGAAAGAATACCATGCCGCTCCCGATACGGTTTGCATGGCCGAAGCCACTCCCGGTACGGTTTACACGGACTTAGAATACCATGCCGCTCCCGATACGGTTTGCATAGCCGAAGCCACTCCCGGTACGGTTTACACGGACTTAGAATACCATGCCGCTCCCGATACGGTTTGCATGGCCGAAGCCACTCCCGGTACGGTTTACACGGACTTAGAACACCATACCGCTCCCGATACGGTTTGCATGGCCGAAGCCACTCCCGGTACGGTTTACACGGACTTAGAATACCATGCTGCTCCCGATACGGTTTGCATGGCCGAAGCCACTCCCGGTACGGTTTACACGGACTTAGAATACCATGCCGCTCCCGATACGGTTTGCATGGCCGAAGCCACTCTCGGTACGGTTTACACGGACTTAGAACACCATGCCGCTCCCGATACGGTTTGCATGGCCGAAGCCACTCCCGGTACGGTTTACACGGACTTAGAATACCATGCCGCTCCCGATACGGTTTGCATGGCCGAAGCCACTCCCGGTACGGTTTACACGGACTTAGAATACCATGCCGCTCCCAGTACGGTTTGCATGGCCGAAGTCACTCCCGGTATGGTTTACACGGACTTAGAAAGAATACCATGCCGCTCTCGATACGGTTTGCATGGCCGAAGCCACTCCCGGTACGGTTTACACGGACTTAGAAAGAATACCATGCCGCTCCCGATACGGTTTGCATGGCCGAAGCCACTCCCGGTACGGTTTACACGGACTTAGAAAGAATACCATCCCGCTCCCGATACGGTTTGCATGGCCGAAGCCACTCCCGGTACGGTTTACACGGACTTAGAACTGCACCCTGTTTTTCTCAGAGACCTTTATTCATACCTTCCGGCTAAAAGTCCAGGAAGAGTGATTTACATAAAATAACGCCGAAGGCGCTCTACATTCCAGGTGCGAGGGAGAGGTTGTCCTGAAATGGTTTCCAACCGATAAGCCCCTCGTCTGATTACCTCTTTGACCCGATAGGGCCCCTCCCAGTTGGGGGCAAGCTGTTAGTATTAGATGGTCTCAAAGCCAATCCGATACTGTGTACATATTCAGATTATTAATAAATGGCAATAATTCATTGTGTGTAATTAATTCGATCTGTGTTTATCGTATCACGATGAAGTCCATGAACATGTGCAATAATCTTCGGATTATGATGAGATCATAATTACGGGACCGAAGACTTATAAACACATATTCTTAATTGTTCCTAGTCATAGGATGTTTGAGATAGGACATCAAACATCTGGATAGACTAGTATAGGTTACTTCAGCTCATATGATGAGGGTGACTGATCCCATAAGTCACTTGTGTGGAGACACTATGCTGAACCTATAGGTGCTCATTGGTGAATGAGTTCACTGAACTGATCCGACTATGAATCGCTGGATGGTAATCACCTCACTGTTAACCAGCTCGATTCAATTGTCACGGTTGCGTGATGATCCTTGGACCTGAGACTCCAAGGATACCTTGTTGGTAGGTTTCTGAGCTTTGACCTTGACGAACGAATCCCTAACCATGGGATATCAATAAGTCAAGCGATCGGGTTCAGGGAAATGCCCTCGAAGGTAATTGTGTGTTCAATACGGGATCATCCGCTCTCGGTTGTTTGAGAGAGAATGTTCCGAGAATGATGCGCTTAAAGTCCCTGGCCAGGGCGGACTCTGTAATCGATAAGAAGTTATCGGATTCAGATTAGCGGCATCTGATTCAAGTGAATCGACCAAATAGGGTTTAACAGTAAACCATGCCCTAGGTCGATTCGGGAACATTGTACGGATGAAGGATTATATCCGCGCGCTAACCGATGACAGAAATGTTCCAATAGAGGGTTGCGATAACCCCAGTGCCATCCAGGATCACGCGATGTTGCTTGGCATCCAACGTAATCGGCAGTCCGTTCGAATTTATTGTGGGACATTAAATTCGGCTGATTAATTGAATATAAGGATATTAATTAATTCAGTGGGTCAGTAAAGGGTTACTGGACTTAATGGGCTATTAACTGGACTGGTATTTGGGCCTAGAGGGTCACACGCAAATGGTTTTCAAGTCGATGGATACTCCGACAGGATTTCGGATAAGTCTGGGTTTTTATGAAAAACCGCAAACTGACTTCTTATAAAAGAACGGATTCTACATCCGGGGCCAACAACCCTGACCTAGCCGTCATTCGTTCTTCCCCACTTTCTCTCTCCTCTGAGCGTGCGGTTCCCAACTGCTCCACCTCCCGTTCGACGGGGATTCTGAATCCGCATGTCGCGGCGGATTACGCGCAGTCATACGGGATCTTCGAGCGCCGCAGCGAGCGAGGAAGCGAGGACGATCCATCGCGAGGAGAACCGCGTGGATACCGCTAGAGGTCGGGCATCTGCGCGACTTGCGGCATCGCTTCGACGGAACCGGAAAACGGACGCGGATTCGAATCCGCGCAAGGTAAATCGATCTACATCGGTTTTAGTTTTAACGACCGAAACGGGACAGATCCGATCCCGAACTTCTTTATTCCGCTGCGTTTTAGGATCGGATCCCGACACAGCGATCCCAACAGTGGTATCAGAGCCAGGTTCCACTGTGTTTTCGCCGTTTCGATCTCTGAGATTACAAATTTTATAGATGTCTCCATGCCCAGTTTATGATGACGTGTTCATCAGATGAGCACGTTTTATTTACTGTAAATTATTACATTAAAATCGGATTTAAATCATGCATGTTTAGTGTTCTTCATTCGACGAAGAACGGCCTTGGATTGACCCCTCCACAGGCACCCCAAGCGTTGGGGAGGGCTTGGTATTGCATGGGGTTCATCACAATTACAAGGAGAACAGATGGGCTCTCCTTCTTCTCCCCAAATACCTGTAAAATTTTTTAATAGAAGGGGGTCGGATTGGCCGTTAAACTGTGAAAGGGTGCGATTTGGGGGTTATTTTTCCCAAGGATTGGGAGACCGCCGGCGCCGTGGACGGTGACTGGGGTCACCGGCGGGAGCCACGGCGCCAGAGGAACCCCGGCAGACGCCTGGGGCCCAGGCCGCCGGCGGCGGGCAGGGGTTTTCCCCTCACCTGCGGCGCAGCTAGGGAAAACCCTAGCTGCGTCGGGTGAAGGGGGCGACCCCGACGGGCCGGGCCGGGCTCTGGGGTCCGGGCCAGTCAGGCGCCCGACCCAACCCAGGCCGCCCCCTGACGGGGCGGTCTGGGCCGTGCCTGGTGCCGGCTGGACCCGGTCCAGGGACCGGTCCAGGGCCAAACCGCCCGAACCCCCCCTTTCTTCCCCTTTAACCTTCTTTTTAATTCCCCTTTAATTTGTTTATGGCCCTTTAAAATTACAGTTTTTATCTAATTTTAAATTTAGAATTTTTGATTAAATAAAATATGTTTATTGATTGTTAAGGGGTCAGTAAATGAATTAAAGTCTTTTAGGGAATTAATCCGTTAACAAATGTTGTTAACTTGATGATTTAATCTAATAGTTAGATTGTGGATATTAAACGGATTAATTTAATTGTTAAATTAAAATTTTAATATCTGTTTGTCATAATGGCATGGAACATTATAGATTTGTAATCTTGGTCTTATGATATTTATTATTTTGATGTGTTATTGATTTGCTTGTTTAAATTGGATTTAAATTAGCATGCTTGCAATAAATACTAAAGTTTTCGAAAATTCCAAATAATCCAAATTTTGTTTGGTCCCTGGTTTTATGAAACCAAAATTGATATTATTTTCGAAAAATTTTATTTAGCCATTTGATGCGCAATTCATGTGTGGTTTGTTTAATAAAACACATGGTGGTCATGGACGGGCATTACTTGTGGATATGGAATGTGATTGTGTGGTTTATTGTGTATTAATAAATAGAGGTCTGCGAACCTCTCCCTCTTACATTCCATTGTACTTCTACCTTCCTCCTTGATGTAATCGCCATAAGGCTTCCTCATTTAGATTATCGTGTAATTGAGAATTACGATGTAATTTGATCGAAGCGGATGCGTGCAGAGCGAGGATGATCCACAACTGCTGACCAGATGAAAATGAAGGAGTTCATTGCATTGATGGGTTTGCAGACTCATGATATAAGTTGTTATATTGTGTGTATGTGTGCGTTTGACTGTCTGGCTCAAGTCAAACCGCAGTGCCGTCCATGACCACACTAATGACATGTATGTGATGCGTGTTCTTTATATTTGCTAGGTTATTAGTATTAATAAATATATTCGATATATTTAATACTATCACCTAGGATGAGACCAAATTAAATAAGTAAAACCTTCGTTACAAACTCTAAGCCGTAGTGCGAGTCATTGAGAATGTACCGCGTGGCTCTTCATCAATATGATTGTAGAACTTAATTCGGTGGTGGCAGATACTATGTGATTACCCGAGGTCTGCCATTAACTGATGAGAGGACTGTTGATCATGGCATAAGATGCCTTTGGATAAGAGTAGAGGAACGATATAGTCATCCACGTGTTTACCCGGGAACTATGTTTCTACTTTATTCTGTCACGTATTGATGGTAAAGCTTAGACCGGGGATAATGGTCTACTATGTTTACCCGGGACTATTAAACTTGGGAGCCGAAGTACGATCAGATATTGCAAGGAGTTGCGATTATCATGAGATGATTGCTCTGAGATAGCAGTATGATACTATGTGTTTACCCGAGGTCATACTGTGATGCTTGGAGATTCTGATCCCCACTAGGAGACAGTCGGCGTCTCCCGTTCTGTATATCTGAAGGTTATACAGTCCGTCGAAAATTAGTGGGACTAAAACTAGATAATAAAAGACCATATCTTGTTTTAGTTAATCTGAATGTCTGCTAATTATCGATTGATTATCTCCTGTAGACGAGAATGTCGCACCATAACCCGTTGCGAGGCATACTTGATGCCAACCGTTTGACAGGCACCAATTACTCAGACTGGCTCAGAAACCTGAAGATAGTCCTCAGGTCTGAGCAGATTGCCTACGTCTTGGATACTGAACCTCCTGCTGAACCAGCATTAGATACTCCAGAGGAGGAAATGATAGCGTATGAAAAGTGGAAGGAGGATTCCACCATGGCCCAATGCTATATGTTAGCCTCCATGAGCAATGAGTTGCAGAGGCAACATGAAGAGATGGATGCTAGATCCATCATGCTCCATTTGAAAGAGCTCTTTGGTGAGCAGAGCAGAATCGAACGATATGAGATATCGAAGAATCTGTTCAAAGCTCAGATGGCAGAGGGAACTTCAGTACAGAATCATGTGCTGAAGATGATTGAGTGGGTGGAGAGGCTGGATGCTCTTGGGGTTACACTTCCCAAGGAGATGCATACAGACCTTGTGTTGTCTTCACTTCCACCTTCACATGCTCAGTTCATCGTCAATTTCAACATGAACAAGATTCAGGCCACCTTAGCTGAACTGCTGAACATGTTAAAGACTGCTGAGGGGAACCTTGTGAAGGATAAACCCCAAGTCCTAATGGTTGGTAAGACCAACAGGAAAAGACTTGCAGTCCAAGTTTTTCGAAAGAATAAGAACAAGGTTCAGAGAAAGGCAAAGGTTGTCAAGAAAGACAAGGGTAAAAGTGCTGAGAAAGGTGATTGCTTCTACTGTCACCAGAAAGGGCATTGGAAGAGGAATTGCAAGGAATACCTCAAGGACAAGGCTCAAAGAACTGTGAAGCAGCAGGACGCTTCAGGTATCTATATGATAGATGTAAACTGGTCAATAAGAGATTGTACATCATGGGTATTAGATACTGGATGTGTATCTCATATCTGTAATTCTGTGCAGGCACTGACAAGAAGGCGTAAGCTGAGGACCGGCGAGGTGGAGCTGAGACTAGGTAACGGCGCAAGAGTTGCGGCGATCGCTGTGGGGACAGTGAAGCTCAAGCTACCATCCGGAGACACATTTATATTAGATGAATGTTATTATGTACCTAGCATAATAAGGAACATCATTTCTATTTCATGTTTAGATAGAATTGGATACAATTTAAATTTTGGGAACAATAGCTGTTCAATTTATTTCATAAATAAATTAATAGCTTCTGCTATTTTGTCCAATGGATTGTATCTATTGAATGTGTCTCATGATAATTTACATATCGGTTCTTCGATTAAGAGAAGTAAGTATGAAATGAACAAAGCCTACTTGTGGCATTGTAGGCTTGGACACATTGGTGAAAACAGACTCCAAAGGTTGCATAAAGATGGATATTTGGATCCATTTGATTATGAATCATATGCAACTTGTGAGTCATGTTTAATGGGTAAAATGGCTAAGTCTCCATTTAGTGGAACTGGAGAACGAGCCAAAGGCATATTAGAATTCATACATTCAGATGTATGTGGTCCTATGTCAACCCAAGCCATTGGTGGTTTCTCATACTTCATTATATTCACTGATGATTACTCAAGGTTTGGATATGTATACTTATTGAAGTATAAATCTGAAGCCTTTGAGAAATTCAGAGAATTTAAGAATGAAGTAGAAAAACAAACAGGAAAGAGTATAAAAACCATCCGATCTGATCGGAGTGGTGAATACTTGAGTACTGAGTTCATTAAATACTTAAAGGATAATTGTATCCTTTCTCAGCTTACACCTCCTTATACACCTCAGATGAATGGTGTATCAGAAAGGAGAAATCGCACATTAATGGAAATGGTGCGATCCATGATGAGCATGTCCAAATTACCAGTGTCCTTATGGGGATATGCACTTAGCTCGGCCATGTATATCCAGAACAAGGTACCAAGTAAATCTGTTGAGACCACTCCATATGAGATATGGAATGGAAGGAAACCAGACCTTAAACATGTCAAAGTCTGGGGATGTCCTGCTCATGTTAAAAGACATGACGCAGATAAGCTGGAATCCATAACTGACAAATGCAGATTTGTGGGATATCCAAAGGAAACTTATGGATATTACTTCTATCATCCTGGCGAACAAAAGGTGTTTGTGGCCAGGAGAGCTGTCTTTCTGGAAGAAGATTATATTCTCCAGAAGGACAGTGGGAGTAAAGTAATTCTGGAAGAAGTTCCAGACCCACAAACTGGCAATGGTACATCAGATGAACCATCAGTTTCTGAACCTGTTCAAAGTGATACACAGGAACCTCGTAGGTCTGAAAGAGTACCTAAACCACTAGAAAGATATGTGGGACATATTAATTTGGATGGTTCAAGGATACTCTATAATGAGAATGATGATCCTAAGACTTACCAGGAGGCCATTGAAAGTCCAGAGGCCGGGAAATGGCGGGAAGCCATGAATTTTGAAATACAGTCCATGTACATCAACCAAGTTTGGAACTTGGTGGATTTACCCGATGGTATAGTACCTATCGGCTGCAAATGGATCTTTAAAAGAAAGATCAGTGCAGATGGACGTATTGAGACTTATAAAGCAAGATTAGTGGCAAAAGACTATCGTCAAAGACAAGGTGTTGACTATGACGAAACCTTTTCGCCCGTTGCTATGATTAAGTCTATCAGAATTCTTCTCGCCATTGCTGCCTACCATGATTATGAAATCTGGCAGATGGATGTGAAGACTGCCTTCCTCAATGGAAACCTTGAAGAGGAGGTGTATATGATACAACAAGAAGGATTCACGTCCAAAGAATCTCCAGACATGGTATGCAAGTTGCAAAGGTCCATTTATGGACTGAAGCAAGCATCCCGAAGCTGGAACATAAGATTTGATGAGGCGATCAAATCTTATGGCTTCATTAAGAATGAAGATGAGCCCTGTGTATACAAGAAAAATAGTGGGAGCGCAATCACATTTCTGGTTCTTTACGTTGACGACATCCTACTCATTGGGAATGATGTAGGAATGATGTCATCAGTAAAGATATGGCTGTCAAAGAACTTCTCCATGAAGGATTTGGGAGAAGCATCTTACATATTGGGAATACGGATCTATAGAGATAGATCAAAGAAGATGTTGGCTTTAACCCAATCCATGTACATAGAAACCATTGTCAAAAGGTTTGGCATGGAAAATTCCAAGAGAGGTCTCATACCGATGAGACATGGAATTTTACTCTCTAAAGGTCAGTCTCCCAAGACACCTGAAGAGAGGGCAGTGATGGATAAAGTCCCCTATGCTTCTGCCATAGGGTCCATCATGTATGCCATGCTATGTACCAGACCTGATGTAGCATATGCTCTAAGTGTTACGAGCAAACATCAGGCAGATCCAGGTGATGAACACTGGAAGGCTGTGAAATGCATCCTTAAGTACTTGAGAAGGACTAAGGATCTACTTCTAGTCTATGGAGGAGGAGACTTAAAACTGCAAGGATATACTGACTCGAGTTTTCAGTCTGATCCTGAAGACAGCAAGTCAACATCAGGTTTTATTTTCACACTTAACGGGGGAGCAGTGAGCTGGAAAAGTTCCAAGCAGGAAACCACTGCTGATTCGACAACGGAAGCCGAGTATATTGCTGCTGCTGAAGCTGCCAAGGAAGCTGTGTGGATGAAGAAATTCATCGGCGATCTTGGTGTGGTGGAAAGCATATCTGGTCCCGTCCCACTGCTGTGTGACAACAATGGGGCGATTGCTCAAGCGAAAGAGCCGAGGTCTCATCAGAAGTCGAAGCACATTCTGCGGCGCTTTCATCTGATCAAAGAGATTATAGCTCGAGGAGATGTCGTGGTGGAAAGAGTTCCCTCAGCCGACAACATAGCAGATCCACTTACAAAGCCTTTGCCTCAAAAAGTTTTTGAGCGTCACTTAGAGAATATGGGTATTCTGTATAAAAGTGATTGGCTTTAGTCCAAGTGGGAGATTGTTAGTATTAGATGGTCTCAAAGTCAATTCGATACTGTGTACATATTCAGATTATTAATAAATGGCAATAATTCATTGTGTGTAATTAATTCGATCTGTGTTTATCGTATCACGATGAAGTCCATGAACATGTGCAATAATCTTCGGATTATGATAAGATCATAATTACGGGACCGAAGACTTATAAACATATATTCTTAATTGTTCCTAGTCATAGGATGTTTGAGATAGGACATCAAACATCCGGATAGACTAGTATAGGTTACTTCAGCTCATACGATGAGGGTGACTGATCCCATAAGTCACTTGTGTGGAGACACTATGCTGAACCTATAGGTGCTCATTAGTGAATGAGTTCACTGAACTGATCCGACTATGAATCGCTGGATGGTAATCACCTCACTGTTAACCAGCTCGATTCAATTGTCACGGTTGCGTGGATGATCCTTGGACCTGAGACTCCAAGGATACCTTGTTGGTAGGTTTCTGAGCTTTGACCTTGACGAACGAATCCCTAACCATGGGATATCAATAAGTCAAGCGATCGGGTTCAGGGAAATGCCCTCGAAGGTAATTGTGTGTTCAATACGGGATCATCCGCTCTCGGTTGTTTGAGAGAGAATGTTCCGAGAATGATGCGCTTAAAGTCCCTGGCCAGGGCGGACTCTGTAATCGATAAGAAGTTATCGGATTCAGATTAGCGGCATCTGATTCAAGTGAATCGACCAAATAGGGTTTAACAGTAAACCATGCCCTAGGTCGATTCGGGAACATTGTACGGATGAAGGATTATATCCGCGCGCTAACCGATGACAGAAAGGTTCCAATAGAGGGTTGCGATAACCCCAGTGCCATCCAGGATCACGCGATGTTGCTTGGCATCCAACGTAATCGGCAGTCCGTCCGAATTTATTGTGGGACATTAAATTCGGCTGATTAATTGAATATAAGGATATTAATTAATTCAGTGGGTCAGTAAAGGGTTACTGGACTTAATGGGCTATTAATTGGACTGGTATTTGGGCCTAGAGGGTCACACGCAAATAGTTTTCAAGTCGATGGATACTCCGACAGGATTTCGGATAAGTCTGGGTTTTTATGAAAAACCGCAAACTGACTTCTTATAAAAGAACGGATTCTACGTCCGGGGCCAGCAACCCTGACCTAGCCGTCATTCGTTCTTCCCCACTTTCTCTCTCCTCTGAGCGTGCGGTTCCCAACTGCTCCACCTCCTGTTCGACGGGGATTCTGAATCCGCATGTCGCGGCGGATTACGCGCAGTCAGACGGGATCTTCGAGCGCCGCAGCGAGCGAGGAAGCGAGGACGATCCATCGCGAGGAGAACCGCGTAGATACCGCTAGAGGTCGGGCATCTGCGCGACTTGCGGCATCGCTCCGACGGAACCGGAAAACGGACGCGGATTCGAATCCACGCAAGGTAAATCGATCTACATCGGTTTTAGTTTTAACGGTCGAAAAGGGACAGATCCGATCCCGAACTTCTTTATTTCGCTGCGTTTTAGGATCGGATCCCGACACAGAGATCCCAACACCATGATGAGCATGTCCAAATTACCAGTGTCCTTATGGGGATATGCACTTAGCTCGGCTATGTATATCCTGAACAAGGTACCCAGCAAATCTGTTGAGACCACTCCATATGAGATATGGAATGGAAGGAAACCAGACCTTAAACATGTTAAAGTCTGGGGATGCCCTGCTCATGTTAAAAGACATGACGCAGATAAGTTGGAATCCAGAACTGACAAATGCAGATTTGTGGGATATCCAAAGGAAACTTATGGATATTACTTCTATCATCCTGGCGAACAAAAGGTGTTTGTGGCCAGGAGAGCTGTCTTTCTGGAAGAAGATTATATTCTCCAGAAGGACAGTGGGAGTAAAGTAATTCTGGAAGAAGTTCCAGACCCACAAACTGGCAATGGTACATCAGATGAACCGTCAGTTTCTGAACCTGTTCAAAGTGATACACAGGAACCTCGTAGGTCTGAAAGAGTACCTAAACCACCAGAAAGATATGTGGGACATATTAATTTGGATGGTTCAAGGATACTCTATAATGAGGATGATGATCCTAAGACTTACCAGGAGGCCATTGAAAGTCCAGAGGCCGGGAAATGGCGGGAAGCCATGAATTTTGAAATACAATCCATGTACATCAACCAAGTTTGGAACTTGGTGGATTTACCCGATGGTATAGTACCTATCGGCTGCAAATGGATCTTTAAAAGAAAGATCGGTGCAGATGGACGTATTGAGACTTATAAAGCAAGATTAGTGGCAAAAGGCTATCGTCAAAGACAAGGTGTTGACTATGACGAAACCTTTTCGCCCGTTGCTATGATTAAGTCTATCAGAATTCTTCTCGCCATTGCTGCCTACCATGATTATGAAATCTGGCAGATGGATGTGAAGACTGCCTTCCTCAATGGAAACCTTGAAGAGGAGGTGTATATGATACAACAAGAAGGATTCACATCCAAAGAATCTCCAGACATGGTATGCAAGTTGCAAATGTCCATTTATGGACTGAAGCACGCATCCCGAAGCTGGAACATAAGATTTGATGAGGCGATCAAATCTTATGGCTTCATTAAGAATGAAGATGAGCCCTGTGTATACAAGAAAAACAGTGGGAGCGCAATCACATTTCTGGTTCTTTACGTTGACGACATCCTACTCATTGGGAATGATGTAGGAATGATGTCATCAGTAAAGATATGGCTGTCAAAGAACTTCTCCATGAAGGATTTGGGAGAAGCATCTTACGTATTGGGAATACGGATCTATAGAGATAGATCAAAGAAGATGCTGGCTTTAACCCAATCCATGTACATAGAAACCATTGTCAAAATGTTTGGCATGGAAAATTCCAAGAGAGGTCTCATACCGATGAGACATGGAATTTTACTCTCTAAAGGTCAGTCTCCCAAGACACCTGAAGAGAGGGCAGTGATGGATAAAGTCCCCTATGCTTCTGCCATAGGGTCCATCATGTATGCCATGCTATGTACCAGACCTGATGTAGCATATGCTCTAAGTGTTACGAGCAGACATCAGGCAGATCCAGGTGATGAACACTGGAAGGCTGTGAAATGCATCCTTAAGTACTTGAGAAGGACTAAAGATCTACTTCTAGTCTATGGAGGAGGAGACTTAAAACTGCAAGGATATACTGACTCGAGTTTTCAGTCTGATCCTGACGACAGCAAGTCAACATCAGGTTTTATTTTCACACTTAACCGGGGAGCAGTGAGCTGGAAAAGTTCCAAGCAGGAAACCACTGCTGATTCGACAACGGAAGCCGAGTATATTACTGCTGCTGAAGCCGCCAAGGAAGCTGTGTGGATGAAGAAATTCATCGGCGATCTTGGTGTGGTGGAAAGCATATCTGGTCCCGTCCCACTGCTGTGTGACAACAATGGGGCGATTGCTCAAGCGAAAGAGCCGAGGTCTCATCAGAAGTCGAAGCACATTCTGCGGCGCTTTCATCTGATCAGAGAGATTATAGCTCGAGGAGATGTCGTGGTGGAAAGAGTTCCCTCAGCCGACAACATAGCAGATCCACTTACAAAGCCTTTGCCTCAAAATGTTTTTGAGCGTCACTTAGAGAATATGGGTATTCTGTATAAAAGTGATTGGCTTTAGTCCAAGTGGGAGATTGTTAGTATTAGATGGTCTCAAAGCCAATTCGATACTGTGTACATATTCAGATTATTAATAAATGGCAATAATTTATTGTGTGTAATTAATTCGATCTGTGTTTATCGTATCACGATGAAGTCCATGAACATGTGCAATAATCTTCGGATTATGATGAGATCATAATTACAGGACCGAAGACTTATAAACACATATTCTTAATTGTTCCTAGTCATAGGATGTTTGAGATAGGACATCAAACATCCGGATAGACTAGTATAGGTTGTTACTTCAGCTCATATGATGAGGGTGACTGATCCCATAAGTCACTTGTGTGGAGACACTATGCTGAACCTATAGGTGCTCATTGGTGAATGAGTTCACTGAACTGATCCGACTATGAATCGCTGGATGGTAATCACCTCACTGTTAACCAGCTCGATTCAATTGTCACGGTTACGTGGATGATCCTTGGACCTGAGACTCCAAGGATACCTTGTTGGTAGGTTTCTGAGCTTTGACCTTGACGAACGAATCCCTAACTATGGGATATCAATAAGTCAAGCGATCGGGTTCAGGGAAATGCCCTCGAAGGTAATTGTGTGTTCAATACGGGATCATCCGCTCTCGGTTGTTTGAGAGAGAATGTTCCGGGAATGATGCGCTTAAAGTCCCTGGCCAGGGCGGACTCTGTAATCGATAAGGAGTTATCGGATTCAGATTAGCGGCATCTGATTCAAGTGAATCGACCAAATAGGGTTTAACAGTAAACCATGCCCTAGGTCGATTCAGGAACATTGTACGGATGAAGGATTATATCCGCGCGCTAACCGATGACAGAAAGGTTCTAATAGAGGGTTGCGATAACCCCAGTGCCATCCAGGATCACGCGATGTTGCTTGGCATCCAACGTGATCGGCAATCCGTCCGAATTTATTGTGGGACATTAAATTCGGCTGATTAATTGAATATAAGGATATTAATTAATTCAGTGGGTCAGTAAAGGGTTACTGGACTTAATGGGCTATTAACTGGACTGGTATTTGGGCCTAGAGGGTCACACGCAAATGGTTTTCAAGTCGATGGATACTCCGATAGGATTTCGGATAAGTCTGGGTTTTTATGAAAAACCGCAAACTGACTTCTTATAAAAGAACGGATTCTACGTCCGGGGCCAGCAACCCTGACCTAGCCGTCATTCGTTCTTCCCCACTTTCTCTCCCCTCTGGGCGTGCGGTTCCCAACTGCTCCACCTCCCGTTCGACGGGGATTCTGAATCCGCATGTCGCGGCGGATTACGCGCAGTCAGACGGGATCTTCGAGCGCCGCAGCGAGCGAGGAAGCGAGGACGATCCATCGCGAGGAGAACCGCGTGGATACCGCTAGAGGTCGGGCATCTGCGCGACTTGCGGCATCGCTCCGACGGAACCGGAAAAAGGACGCGGATTCGAATCCACGCAAGGTAAATCGATCTACATCGGTTTTAGTTTTAACGACCGAAACGGGATAGATCCGATCCCGAACTTCTTTATTCCATTGCGTTTTAGGATCGGATCCCGACACAGCGATCCCAACACAAGATTCCCTGAGGCTTCGGCCGGTTTGGAAGCATGAGCATTCCTTAACACGAGGCTCCCGATTTCAAAGCTTCGGGGCTTCACTCGAGTGTTGTGGTACCTGGCCATGCGCTGCTGATAAGCCGCCAGTCAGATACGAGCCCTACCTCGGGTTTCTTCTATGAGGTCTAGATGATCCTTCAAGCCTTCTTCGTTGGCCTCCGGATTGTAGGCAATGACTCTGGGAGAGGGAAGGCCGATTTCTACTGGAATAACGGCCTCTATCCCATAAGCCATGCGAAATGGAGTTTCGCCGGTAGGAGTTTGGTTCGTCGTCCGATATGCCCACAGAACACTCGGCAGCTCCTCTACCCATCGGCCTTTGGCTTTGCCGAGGCGGGTTTTTAGTCCCTGCAACAGGCTTCGGTTGGTGACTTCAACCTGGCCGTTTACCCGAGGGTGCGCTACCAAAATGAATTTGTGAAGAATGCCGAAGCCGGCGCAGTTGTCGCTGAACCGACGGCTATCGAACTGCTTGCCGTTGTCCGAAATGATGGCCCGGGGGATGCTGAACCGGCAGATGATGGACTTCCATACGAAGTTCCAAGCATTGCTATCGATTATTGACGCGAGGGGTTCGGCTTCTACCCACTTAGTAAAATAATCTACCGCCACGATGAGGAATTTTCTTTGGCCGGTGGCGATGGGAAAAGGCCCTAGGAGGTCGATTCCCCATTGAGCGAAAGGCCAGGGGTCGGATAAGGGGGTCAGAAGGGTGGCTGCCTGGTGGATGAGGGAGCTAAACCTCTGGCACTGGTCACAGCGCCGTACGAGGGCTAAAGCGTCCTCTCGGAGTGTCGGCCACCAGTAACCCTGCCTTAGAAGTTTGTGAGCCAGGGCCCTTCCTCCCGCATGTGCCCCGCATACCCCTTCATGTACTTCTCTCATGGCGTAGTCGGCTTCGGTTGGGCTGAGGCACCGTAGCAGCGGTCGGCCGAAAGACTTCTTGTATAATAGCCCGTCCAGGAGGAGGAAGTGGGATGAGCGTTGCCGAACGTGTTTTGCCTCCTTTGAGTCTGGCGGGATTTCTCCTCGGAGGAGAAAAGCGACGAGGGGAGTCATCCAAGTCTCGGCTTCGACCTCGGTTACTTGCATAGCCTCAGGTTCGCCGAGGCTTGGTTCGGCGTATTCCTCTACTAGGATCATTCGGCCTCCTCCCCCATCTTAGGTGGACGCCAGCTGGGAAAGTGCATCGGCTCGGGCATTCTCGGCTCTCGGGATCCTCACGATTTCACAAGAATCGAATTGAGCGAGGATCTGGCGAGTCACCTGGAGATAAGATGCCATTATCGCATCCCGAGCCTCATATTCCCCGGAAATATGGCTGGTGATCAGCTGAGAGTCGCTGAAGGCTTTCAAGTTCCGGGCGCCGAGCTTCCTTGTGGCCCGGAGGCCCGAAATGAGGGCTTCGTACTTGGCGGCATTGTTAGTTGCTGTAAAGGAGAAACGCAAGGCGTACTCCGTGACGACTCCTTCTGGTGATGCCAGGATCCACCCGGCGCCGCTGCCCGTGGAGCACGCGGAGCCGTCTACGAAGAGTCGCCATTCGTCTGTTAATGTATGAGCCGAAGTGTCCTTGGCTTCGGGCACGTCGGCTTTCGGCTGAAGTGCCGATGAAGCACCGGGAGTGAGTTTGGCGATGAAGTCCGCCAATGCCTGGGCTTTTATTGCTACCCGAGGTGCATAGGAGATGTCGAACTCTCCTAGCTCAATCGCCCATTTTGCCAGCCTGCCGGACACCTCCGGCCGGGAGAGAATTTGCCTCAAGGGCTGGTCGGTAAGAATCTTTACTGAATGAGCAAGAAAATAAGGCCGGAGCCTCCTCGCGGACGAGACGAGGGCCAAAGCCAATTTTTCCAGCGCGAGATACCGGAGTTCTGTTCCTTGAAAGGCTCGGCTGGTATAATAGACTGGTTTCTGAACGCTGTCTTGTTCCCGGACGAGGACGGCACTAAGAGCTGTCTCGGATACTGCGAGGTACAGGCTCAGAGGCTCCCCGGGGACCGGCTTGGATAGAATGGGGACTTTGGAGAGGTAGGCCTTCAGCTGGTCGAAGGCTGCCTGGCACTCATCCGTCCATTCGAAGCTATTGGCCTTCTTCAGCAGCTTGAAGAAGGGGAAACAGTAATCCGCCGCCCTCGACATGAAGCGGCTTAGGGCTGCGATCTTCCCGTTCAGCTTCTGTACCTCTCGGAGGTTCGCCGGGGGGCGCATTTGTATGATGGCCGAAACCTTCTCGGGGTTAGCTTCTACCCCTCGGTGAGTGACCATGTAACCGAGGAACTTCCCGAAGGCTACCCCGAAGGCGCACTTGGCCGGGTTCAGCTTCATCTTGTATCGCCGCAGGGCGGAGAATGTCTCGGCCAGGTCGGCCAAATGTTCTGCAGCGACGCGGCTTTTGACCAGCATGTCGTCTATATAGACCTCCATGTTACGGCCGAGCTGCGGGGCGAACACTTTATTGACAAGGCGCTGATATGTCGCGCCGGCATTCTTCAGACCGAAGGGCATCCGAGTATAGCAGTATAGGCCCAGATCGGTCGTGAAGCTGGTTTTGCTCTCATCATCCGGATGCATCCGGATCTGGTGATAGCCTGAATAGGCGTCGAGGAAGCTTAAGAGTTCGTGGCTGGAAGTTGCGTCCACCACCTGGTTTATCCGAGGCAGCGGGAAGCTATCCATCGGACAGGCCTTATTGAGGTTGGTGAAGTCCACGCACATTCGCCACTTGCCATCCTTCTTCGGCACCATCACCACGTTGGCGATCCAGTCCGGGTGATGCACTTCTCGGAGGTGCCCGGTGTCTAGCCCCTTCTGCACTTCGGCTTGGATGTCGGATCTCCTTTCCTGATTGAAGGTGCGCCGCTTCTGCTTTACCGGGGGCTGGTCGGGATCGGTATGTAGTCGGTGCTCTGCTACCTCCGGGTCAACCCCGGGCATGTCCGCTGGAGACCAGGCGAAGACGTCGAGATTCTTTTTCAAGAATTCGGTGAGCTTCTCTGCTTTGGTCTTCTCCAGGCCGGAGCCTATCATAAGGACTCGTCCTTCGCCTCCCAAAACCGGAACGGCGAGGAGTGCTTCTCCCGGGGATGCCTCGGCTGATGATTCGATTGCCAGGGTTTCGGCTGCAGCCTTCCCTTTAACCGAAATCATATAGCATTGCCGGGCTGCTTCTTGATTTCCCCTGGCCTCGCCTATTCCATGGCTGGTATGAAACTTCAGCTTTTGATGGAAAGACGAAGGCACGGCCCCGACCCCGCCGATTAGCCTTCGGCCGAAGATGGCGTTGTAGGCCGAATCGACTTTCACAACGGCAAAATCCGTTTCAACGGTTAGTTGCCGGGGGGCGGAGCCTAAGGTTACAGGGAGTCGAACGATGCCCTCTACTCGGCAGGGCGAACCGTTAAAACCGAAGAGGGGGCCCCGGAGAGGCTTCATATTAGCCTCACTCAATCCTATTTTTTCAAAACAATCGTAAAATAAGATGTTTGGGGCGCTTCCATTATCGACAAAAATACGATGTACATCGTAACTATTTATTACAGCGTTTACGACGAGGGCGTCGTCGTGAGGGACCTGAATATCAACCAGGTCCTCTGAGCCGAAGGTAATATCTTCTTGGTGAGGCCGCTTCGGCTCGACGTCAATCGCCGCTATAGTGGCAGAGCTGCGCTGCCGGCGCCTTGATGCTTCTCCCGGCCCTCCGGAGATCAACATGATGGACCCTGAACTGGGCCTTTGATGAGATGTCTCTGCCGGGGCTGAGGTAACCTTTGGCGGAGGGGCGGCTTCTTTCTCCGGGAGCTGCTGCAGTCTGGCCGCCTCAGGGGCATCCTGGTTCCGCGATTGCTGGGGTTGCTCTCGCCGAAGCTGCGGCAACCTGCCTTCCCTGATGAGGCGGTCGATTTCTTCCCGAAGCTGCTGGCACTCGTCCGTCGTGTGGCCGATCTCCCGGAGATACTCGCAGTACTTGCCGGGATCCCTTCGGCGAAGATCCGTCTTCATACGTTCCGGTCGCCGGATCATGCCCTTCACCTCCATGAGCATTCGGGAAGGGGGAGCAGGCAGGGGTAGGTACCGCTCTTGCGGGTCCCGTTGCCTTTCTCTGTCCCAGTCCTCCCTGCGATATCGCTTTCGGGAGGGCTCTTGGTCTTCTGGCCGAGGTCGGACCACCTGGGGGGCAGGTGCCGGGGCTGTTTCGGCTGTGCCTTTACCTTTTGACATTATCAGGGCCTCCCGGTTGATATATTTGTGGGCCCGGGCTACGAGGTCCTGGAAAGTAAGGGGATGGTGTTTCCCGATGGAGCTGAGGAGCCCTTCGTCCCGACACCTGCTGATTACGGCCGAGACCGCAATCGAGCTATCGAGGTTTGGGATTTGGGCGGCCTCGGTTCGGAACTTGGTGAAATACTCCTGGAGAGTTTCGGTGGGGCCTTGCCGGATGGCTAGTAGGCTGGCGGAGGTTTTGCACTGCCGGGTGGCATCGTAGAACTGGTCGATAAATAACTGGCCCAACTGGACTAGGGAGTGGATGGAGTTGGGGGCCAGTGTCTCGAACCAGGTGAGGGCAGTTTTCTCAAGGGTGAGGGAGAAAAGTCGGCAGCGGACTGCCTCGGCAACCCCTCGGACCCAGAGGAAAGCGTTGAATCTCTAGAAATGACAAACCGGATCTGTCATTCCGTCGTAGAGAGGGCCCTTCGGCAGCTTGAAATTGGGAGGCACCTCGGTAGCCAGGAGCTCTGGCGCAAACGGAGTCTGCTCCAGGATGTGGTTGGCAAGGGGCGCTCCGTAGGGCCGAGACACCATCTGCTGCATTTCCTTTCGCATCGCCGTCAGCCGCCGGTCCAGGTCTGAGGTGGTCGAGGTGGCGACTGATTGTCCTCCGGTCCCAGCCGGGCGGAATTCCGACGAAGCATAGCCTTGCTCCGTTATGCGGTCGGCGCGAGGAGCTCGGGCGGGTAGCGCCGAGGGCTCGCTGCGTGCCGTAGCGATTTCGTCAGGGGAAACCGACGCCGGAGTAGGCCGAAACCTCGCATCTTGGACCGGATAGAGTGGAGGAAGTGGTGCTTGCTGAGGAAGCTGGCCCAGCAGTCCCATGCGCTGGGCGATGGCGGATACCATCTCCTGGAGAGGCGCTAGGGAGGTGACGGCTGCGGCCAGTGTAGCCATTTGCTGCTGGAGCACTCCCACCCGGTCGTCTCCCGCGGCGTGCGACTCTGGTATGACTGGCAGAGTCGCGCCTGGCGGGGCAGACGGAGCGCCTTCGGAGTGCAGTAACTGTGCTGAGGCTTCCCGCGCCTCTGCTTCGCTTTGTCCGGATCGCCGGGTGACAGGTCGTTGAGACATGACTTGTTTTGTTCGATTCCCACAGACGGCGCCACGTGATGTAGCCAAAGCTATCACGACCGGATTCCGAAGCTGGAATCCGAAGTTATGGATCCGGAGCTGGGTCGGATCGGTGCAAGAGGCCCGGCGGGGATCCGGAAGGCGGCGGTCGCAAAGGCGGGGTTGAGGATCCGAGGCCGAGGGTTGCTCGTTCGGGCGTTGGCTTGCCTTCGGACGGTGGGGCCGAGACTCCTTCAGTCGGGGAGGCAGCCGGCGCAAGGTGTCGAGACCGGAGAGAGAAATCCGAGGTCAGCGGCCGAGACCGACTCGGGGAGGTCGGCGATGATTCGAACCGAACTCCTACAGGAGGGAAAGAAGAAGAAACCGGTCAGCAGGAGTCCCGGGCTTCGGCCCTAAAGAACCCCCTCCGACGGTCAAGTTAGCTCCTGAAGATGATTCGATTCAGAAGGCAAAGAATAGCTTTAATGCTTTTTGGACTATAGTCCTTGAGGGTCTCGGAGACATACCTTTGGCAATAAATAGCGGGGTATTTATAGCGGAGGATAACGGATGGTTAACGGTGGTAGCCGATATAGGACTATGTTCCGGGCTTACTGGTAAACCGCCATAGTGCCTAGTCCTCCACCGGAGTGGGCCGGACACGGCTATCGGGCCGAAGGGAGTTGGGCCGCTGATGGGCCAAAACCTGCTGGGCCGAGGGCTACTGTGCCGCTTATGGGCCGAAGGCTGTTGGACCGTTGATGGGCCGAAGGCTTCCTGAGAGCCTTCCACTGCTGCTGTTGGGCTGAACTGGGCTTGAGCTTGTTTTAATGGGCCGAATCGGATTCTGCCTCATCACCAAACATCCAAAATACTGTAAAACGGAACAATTATTTTAAATTACATTGTTTACGTTCAAACAAATTATCCCTTAAGGTGAGTATAATATACCTGCTGATATGTGTCTTTTAGACAGGTGAAAAATATGAGCATACGGTATTTTTTTGTTCCCTTTGATGACGATATTGGCTCTCGTTAGTGGACCTTGTTACCCCGACGAAGGCAGATGACATAACATGAGAACAGCAAAAGAAATGTCTTCTTAAAGTGAATCAAAACACGATGTTAATTTCTCAGTGCCAAACTCAAAATATGATTCTTCTATTCCAATATTGACTAAATAGCTTTGCATTTCCTTGTGAGGAGTATTTTAATTTTCTGGGACATTGTTAAGAAGTGATATGATGCCTTCGTATGTGTTGCACTTTCTTTACCTGTTGTTGATAAAAAAAAAGGGGTCCTGTCGAAGGTCCTGAGAATTTTTAAGAAGATGAGAGAGAGTTAAAAAGACTGGTCAAAGAAATTACAGAACTTGCAGAGTGCAGATTATGGTGAAGGTTACTAAGCTATTCAAGGCTATTAGCTCCCTAGTTTCTACTTTATTTAGGTAAGCAGTTTTTTCTGAAGATGCTTGTAATCAAGGCTAGCTGGATTAACCCCACTAGCCTCAGGGTCCAGCCAGCTCAGTGAAACACAAGGATAATCCATCAAGAGCATCGAGCTAGAGATTGAATGGTTTATGCTTCGGGTGTTAGGTTACATTTTATATTTTTATACAGTTTCGTGATTAAGAAAATACAATAAAGTGATCATTGTGATAACTTACAATTTTGTGATAAAAAGATTACAAGAAAACTGATCATTGTGATAAGTTTTAAATTATAAAATATCCATTGATTATGTTTGGCAAAACTGCAGTCATTTTGATAAATTATTGTGACTCGGTTGTAGGGATGTAATTTGGGCGGACTAGACTGGGTTATGTGATAATTTAGATCTAATCTAAATTCAAAATAATCCAGCCCAATTTTAGTCCAGCCCAAATTCAACTCAAATTTAATCCAACTTCAGTCCCAATTCAATAGTGAGTGGATTGGACTGGCTTAGATTAATTGGCCCTGTTTATAAATAATTTATTAAAAGTATTTTACTTTTATATGAATTATTGTAAAAGTCAATAGATTAAACTAGGCCAGTCCAACCCAATTCATATTTAACTAATGTCAACTCAAATTTAACCCAACCCAAATTATATAATTTGAGTCAACCTAATTTTCTTTAATACGGGTTGGGTTGAGGCCACAGATTAGCCCGCCCGATTGACACCCCTACTGACTTGATAACGCTTTTGAGTCAAATAGTATAAACTTTGGGAATACATAGAACTTTGATATTCATCTTTTTGCACATGAAACTAGTGTCAGATGATACTCCCCATCCTCCTTTTTTTTGAACTATTTATAGAGATCTAGCTATAGTTCTCACCCAAAACAAGGTTGCCACGTCCTGCAGCCAGATCCTCCTTTGCTACTAACCATCGACACATCTAAATGTATGTAGTGACAGTTGACAAATATTATTTTCTAGGTATAATAAAATATTATAATTTACATAATCGGGCATACATATATAATACATTAATAGATGCTTTTAATAAAATTCATATAAGTAGAGTGCATCAGAAAAGCACTTCTGACGTTACAAAGAAAAAGGAAATCTATGGAACAAACTATCTACACAACAATGGCTGGACGATTATACTTGGAAAGGACGATCAGTCATTGGGATGATCAAAACAATCAGTCAACTTATAACATAAATATAGACATTCCATCTGTATATGCATATTCTTAATTAGCGGTTGCTGAGTCAAACCGAGACGTTGACGTGTGGTGTAAAACTGATTATAATTGGAATATAATGCCTTGATTGATTGAAGTATCAATTTTACATTAAATCTGATTTAATACGATACCTTAAAGGCTTATAATATTAATCTTAAAATTAATATTGGAGGAATACAAAGGAAGATGACGTAAAAAGAAAAAGAGAGAGTGAGAAGTGGGGAAGGAGGGAAGATGATCTTCAGATCACTTTCAAAGACTAACCTCTAACGTCTATAATACAAGTTCAAACCTATATTAAACTTCTCTAGATGATATTGTATGAATCCCAAAATTGATAGAATATAATCAAACACTTGCTATTAATAGCAATATAAAGTTTATATTCATAGAGTTATCTAATACAACAAAGAAACGCCTTGTAAGATAGGTGGAGCTGTGGCGCTAACAAAAGAGAATGCTTCGTACTGTTTATGGGAAGAGAGGCGATCCTCGGGGTAGACGTGTAGGGAAGTCTAACAGTACAGAGAACGGGAAGACTCAAGTATGTATATTCTCCTCCGTATCTTTGTACCGCTCGGCTTCCATCCATCAGTCTACTGAGAGGATCTCCTCTCTTATGGGAAACTTTTCTTTTTCATGAAGCACCTTAGTGTTGGGAGGTGAACCGCGGTTTTTGTATCTCTGTGGAATATGGGTTTATGCATGCATGCATCTCTTCACGTAGTATTTGCTTCCCTTCGCAAGTGGGTTCTTCATTTCTATCACAAGATTCACAACAGAACTGGAGATATTGTACACAATAAATCCAAGAAAAGAGAAATAGAGTTCATACAGAGCTTAAGCGTATGCACCGGAGCCACGCCGCAGCCCTGCCGCGACCGCCGCTGCAGCGAACCGGAGCTGCCGCGCCGTGCCCTCGCACCGGAGCCACGCCGCAGCCCTGCCGCGACCGCCGCTGCAGCGAACCGGAGCCGCCGTGCTGTTCCTCGCACGCCCCTGCCGCGGGACTCGCCGCTGCAGCGCCGCCGCGCACCGCCGTTGCTCCCCCTCGCACCACGGCTCAACCCGCGCATCGCCGCTGCTCCTGCCGCAGCAGCCCGCCGTGCCTTCTCCGCTGCAGCGCCGCTCCAACACCGTAGCTGCCCGGCGTTGCCGCTGCCACCGCCGCCTCCGGTACAGCACCGTCACAGCCTGCCGCACCCCGACGCAGCACCGCCGCTGCCGGGCACACCCGCTGCAGCCGCCCTCGCCTCGCGCCGCAGCCGCCCGCAACCGCCGCTACCGGCGCACCGCCACCGCCGCCGCTCCTGCCGCACACCGCGGCTTCACCCTCCGAGCACCGCTGCTGCGCCGAGACCTGCCGCTGCTCCTGCCGCAGCAGCCCGCCGCAGCCCGCCGCTGCTCCCCCTCGCGCCGCGGCTCACCCCGCGAACCGCTGCAGCCCGCCGCGGCTCACCCAGCGAACCGCCGCAGCCCACCTCGCCCCGCCGTTGCCCCGCCGCTGCAACACCTCCACTGCCGCTGCCGTCTTCGCTGCGCACCACCGTCGCCATCCGCAGCATCTCTGCAACACACCCTTGCTCGGCTTCTCTCGTTAACAGGTTCTTCCTCTCCCTTTAACGAGTAACCTGTAGCATGGTATCATAAGCCACCTTTTCCCAATTACAAGGACCTGCACCTCACAGTTGTTAACAGATAGGTATTTTATAGCTTCTGTATGCCTTGTCAGATACATTTAATGCTCCCACTCAACATATGATATTTTATCTGCCTTTTGCTTTTGACGTATACATTTTTTTTTAAACAGAGTTGATATCTTTGTTAAACGTGCATAGCTCTTACCAGAACCTGTCATGATCTGCATGTTATTTAAGCTGTAGGTGCATTTTTTTATATATATACCCCTGCTAACAACATACCTGCATGCATACTGTTATATTTAATATAGTTATTTGCCAGAACCTGTCATAGTTTTATGTGCATTTTTTTTAATTTATGCTAGAATCTGTTGCATTTTTTAAAAAGTTGTTTCGTCTTTATCTGTTACTGTTATACAAATCATGTGCTTATACTAAATTGCATACTAACATAGCCATAGACATCAGATTCTTACATGTTTGATATTTAATTGATATAATTTGAATCTGTAATTATTGCATAAGGACAACCTAGTTAAATATCTGTGTGTATTTATCATAACTTGTATCATTGTTTATAACTAATCCTTTCATATTAAGTTATTGCCTGATAAATCGATTATAAATACAAATTTATAATTAGTTACAACTTAATTGACATTCCTTTATTATTATCATTTTAAAGTCTGTTTAGAAAATTCAAATTATATTTTGATTGTTGTTAAAATAAATTGATATTAAGTAATTCTTGATTGAATATCATTTATGTAAATTAGTTATTTAAAAATTTGTTCTGCTAAGTTGAATCATACAAAATGATGCATGTTTTAATGTTATTTATGTTACAAATCTTAATTGTTAAATTATGTATATTGAGCTTTAGCCTTGTCCTACTTAAAATGGCTAGTAAACTCATTGCTTCTGAACTGGCTAAACTGGACAAGTTGAACGGTACTAATTATGATATGTGGCATAGGAAAATTAGATATGGTCTTATTCATGATAATATTGAACATGTACTTAACAGTACTGTTCCGGAATTAACTGATAATCCCGGAGAGGGAGATATCAGGAGAAGAGAGCAATGGTTGTCAGATGACAACAAGGCTAAAAGCCTGATGCTAATGTTCATGGAGGACAACCTCATAAAATTCTTTGAAACTTATGAGACTGCCCGGAAATTGTGGGACGCTATCAAGGAGAAGTATGACACTACTTCTGAGGTGAATACTCAGCTCCTATTGCATCGGTATAATTCTTGCCGTATGCAAGAGGGCGATAGCGTCATAGAACATGTGAATAAGATGATTGTTATGGCTAAAGATCTCTCTACTGCTGGAACAAAGGTTCCAGAGAGAATGCAGATGGCAACTATTTTGAATAGTCTGCCATCTTCACTAGATATGGCTGCCACAACCCTTAGGATGAGCGGTACCGTTCTTCGTGTTACTGATTTATCAGCTAGGTTAGCAGTTGAGCAGGATATCATTGCCAGTAGGAAAGGTCAAGAGCTGAATTTGCAGGAAGTGAATGCTATTCACCAGAAGTCCTCATCAGCATATAACAAAAGCCAGAATCACTCTGTTGGACCGAATAGGCTACAGTTCAAAGCAAAATCACACTATAAAGGCAAAAAGGTTCCCCGTGGTGCTTGCTACACATGTGGCAAATTTGGTCATTACAAGGCCAACTGTCCTGAAAAGCACGGAAACAAGGGTAAACACCTAGAAAAAGGGAGAACCGGCAAACGTGAATTCGTCGGTTTGACGGAATGCAATGCTGTGATTATCGACACCAACGACTGGTGGGTGGATTATGGCGCAACTTGTCATGTGGCAAAGACAAAGAAAGGGCTGGTGGAATTCAAGCAGCTGCAACCTGGAGAGCAGAGAATGTACATGGGAAACAACACCTACCTGAATGTTGAAGGTGTTGGATCATATCGTTTAGATCTTGGGGACAACATCATGGTCCTCAAGGATGTCTGTTATGCGCCGAGTATTAGGCGCAATCTATTGTCTGTAACTGCTCTCATGAAAAATGGTCTGGAAGTCCGTTTCTATAATAAAAGGGTGTCCATAGGAAAGAACAAAAAGGTCTTTGCCATGGGAAAACTTGTTCCTGAACATGGCTTATTTTGTATTCCTGTTGTGGACACAGAAGTTAATAATATTAATGATGCTGTTATGAATTATTCCTTGTGTCATCTGTCTGAATGTGATCTGTGGCATTTTAGATTAGGACATCCTGGAAAATTTAAAATGGAACAAATGATAAGATTGAACCTACTGCCATTAACTAAGATAGAATTATCACCATGTGAACATTGTTTAGTCGGTAAAATGACTAAGAAACCTTTTGCAGTAGGACATAGATCACAAGGATTACTAGAGTTGATCCACTCAGATATATGTGGACCATTAAGTATAAAAACATATGATAGAAAGGAATATTTCATAACATTCATAGATGACTATTCCAGATATGCCTATGTATATCTTATTTCTGCTAAATCAGAAGCTCTTAATTGTTTTAAGAAATATAGAGCAGAAGTAGAAAGGCAACTGGGTAAAAACATTAAGGTGTTAAGAACAGATAGAGGTGGGGAATACAACTCAAAGGAATTTGAGTCATATTGCCAAGAGCATGGAATAAGGAGGCATGTAACTATGCCTTATACGCCACAACAAAATGGTGTGGCAGAAAGAAAGAATAGAACGCTTATGAATGCTGTTAGATGCATGCTATCGCATTCAGGACTCCCGAAGAATTTTTGGGGAGAGGCATTGCTCACGGCAAATTATACATTGAATAGAATTCCCACTAAGTCTATCGAAAGTACACCTTATGAATTGTGGAATGGGAGAAAACCAGAAATAAGTCATCTTAAGAAATGGGGGTCAGTAGCCCATGTTCTCATTCCAAATCAACTGAAAGACAAGTTAGACTTCAGAACATTGAAGTGTCGATTCATAGGCTATTGTGACAAATCATCGGGATATAGATTCTTCGATAAGGAAAAAGGAATCATTGAATATAGGGATGCTACATTTCTAGAAAATGTAGAGGAAGAGGAATCTCATTATGAGAAAGAACCTCTAAGTGTAATAGATGATGACTATTACAATGATTTACCTATAAATGATCCATAAATCGAAGAAGAACTTCCACCAAATGTGGAAGATGAACAAATGCCTTTGAATGAAACGCAAGAAAATCAACCTGTAATTGGCAATAAAAGACTTAGAACTCCACCAGCATGGATGGATGATTATCACTTGTACTTATGTGAGCCTTCATGTCTAACAGTAGACATAAATGAGGATAATAATATAGATCCCATGAATCTGAATGATGTATTGAAATCTTCAGACTCTGATCTATGGCGAAAAGCCATGGAAGAAGAAATTGATTCCATAAAAAGGAACAATGTATGGGAACTATGTGAATTACCCAAGAATAGAAAGGCTATAGGTTGCAAGTGGGTATTTAAGAAAAAGATCCGTGTAGATGGATCTATTGACAAGTATAAAGCTCGATTAGTTGCCAAATGATTTACTCAGATGCCAGGTATGGATTTTCAGGAAACTTATTCTCCTGTGGCTAAATTTGCATCTATAAGGATGATTTTAGCAATTGTTGCGCATCTTGACTTGGAAGTTTTTCAAATGGATGTCAAGACTGCATTCCTTAACGGAGAGTTAGAGGAAGATATATACATGAATCAACCTGAAGGTTTTCAGGTAGAAGGTCAGGAGAATAAAGTATGTAAACTTAAGAAAGCTTTGTATGGCTTGAAACAGTCTTCTAGACAATGGTATCTCAAATTTCATAATATTGTTATTCAACTTGGATTTGTTCCAAATCAATTAGACAATTGTGTATATGTCATGAAGAGTGGGAGCATGTTCATTATATTATCTTTATATGTATATGATATTTTGCTCGCTGGAAATGACATAGGAATGTTGAATAACGTTAAGTCTGAGCTCAGTGAGAAATTTGAGATGAAGGACATGGGTGAGGCATCCTATGTTCTCGGAATCCAAATCCTGAGGGATAGAAAGTCTAGAATGTTGAGTATAAACCAAGATAAGTACTTACAATCAGTACTTAGGAGGTTTGGAATGCAAAACTGCAATCCAGCACCAACGCCGTTGGTTCATGGAAAACGATTAAGTAAAGAGCAATGTCCTAGAGAAGGACATGATGCACTGCAAGTGCCGTATGCACAAGCAGTCGGAAGCTTAATGTACGCTATGCTATGTACCAGGCCTGACATAGCATACGCAGTAAGCTTAGTAAGCAGATATCAAAGTAATCCTGGTCCAGCACACTGGGAAGCTGTTAAAAGGATTATGAAGTACTTGAAAGGTACTTTGCACCACAAATTAATATATCAAGCAGATACACTAGAAGTGCTTGGTTATTCCGATGCAGATTTCGGAGGGGATAAAGATGACGGAAAGTCCACTTCGGGACACTTGTTTATCTTTGGTGGTACTGCTGTTTCTTGGAGTAGTAAGAAACAAGGGTGTATTGTAAGATACACACAGGAAGCTGAGTATGTTGCGTGTAGCATGGCTACCACTCATGCAGTCTGGATAAGACGGTTTTTAACAGAATTAAATCTCAACTTAGTAGAAGAACCAATTGAGATTTATTGTGATAATCAAGCGGCAATTAGCTTGATTAACAGTGGAGCGAATAGCTCTAGAGGAAAACACATAGAAATTCAATATCATTATATACGTGATATTGTTCAAAAAGGAGAAATTAAAGTGACTTATATTCCCACTAGTGATATGATTGCAGATCCGTTGACAAAAAGTATACCGGTAGAAAGTTTTGTCAAACATGTAAGTCTAATGGGACTTGGGAATATATAAGTCGGGAATTTTTCTTTACAAAATTGAAAATACATTTCACAGATAGTGAGAATGTATCAGAACTTTAATACATCTCACGGATAGTGGGAGTGTATTAAGAATCATTTGATTTGAAAATACATTTCACAAATAGTGAGAATGTGTCAGAACACCAATACATCTCACGGATAGTGGGAGTGTATTAGGAATAATTATGGTCTTGATGGTCAAGTGGGAGATGTTAGAAAAAGATGACCATCAAAGCCCATGAACTTAGGAGTCTGTTGCAGGGATAAACATGGAGACTTGGTCTCCCACGATCCCTAAGATTTAGGAGGCGGTTCCGAGGAGGGGGCGGAGATGGTTAACAGAAGAGCCTCTATAAAAGGGAAACCAATGTGAAGAATTGATCTCAACTTTGGGTTAACCATCGGAGCCCGGATTCCTCCCTTGCTTTTTCTCTCCTCTCTCTCTCATAGAAGGATCTTACAGAGACTGCCTAGTAGACCTTAGATTACATAAAATTGCTCCATTGGGTAATTTTCGTACATCAGGGCAGAGGTGCATGGAAATGTGTAACAGGGCACTATCATCACAATTCAAACAAATCTTGACACTAGTTAACCACTATAGACAGAGATCACGAACGAAGATGGTGGCAATGCTGGTCGGACAAGTTTTAAGAGCCGGGGGCAAACTTGGTGGCGTAGACCCAGGCGTTGTTGGCCACAGGGTCGTCGAGGTGGTCCAGCAGGTTCTCCAGCGGCCCCTTGCCGGTGACGATTGCCTGCACGAAGAACCCGAACATGGAGAACATGGCCAGCCGCCCGTTCTTGATCTCCTTAACCTTGAGCTCGGCGAAGTTGACGGGATCGTCGGCGAGGCCGAGGGGGTCGAAGTACTGGCCGCCGGGGTAGAGGTCGTTGCCGGTGCCGACGCCGTCGAGGCCGTTGATGCGGTAGCCCTCGACGAGGCCCATGAGGACGACCTGGAAGCCCAGCACGGCCAGGATGCTCTGGGCGTGCACCAGGTTGGGGTTGCCCAGGTAGTCCAGGCCACCCTCAGAGAAGATCTGCGCACCGGCCTTGAACCACACCGGCTCCTTGAAGTCCACCTTCAACCACTTCTCCAGCACCTCCGGCGTAACGCAGCCGAGGGCGCCCAGCATCGCCCATCGGCCGTGGATCACCTGCGAGAAGCAATTAAGTTCACATCTTAGAATTGTTATGAGCCTAAAGAAAATGTAGCGTACATATATTCGTATTTTAGCTCCTGAGTCTGAACTATATATTCTCTAATTAACACACACGAAGAATCCATTGATTAGTAAGGCTCAAAGTTCGGGCTGCTCACCTCAAGCGCCCTGTTCCGGGCAAAGGCCTCGGGGTCGGCCGACAGGCCGGCGGTGTCCCAGCCATAGTCGCCGGGGAACTCTCCGGTGAGGTAGGATGGCGTCTGAGCAGAGAAGGGTCCCAGGTACTTCACCCTGTCCGGCCCGTACCAGAGCTCCTTGCTCTGCATAGAACAAACCAGAAACATCCATGAAACTTGAGATGAAGTGCATGGAACAAATCAGAAACATCCACGAAACTTGAGAGAAGTGTGACCACGTTGATGTTTAAGTTTCCTTCTCTCTCACTCACCATGGTGTACTTGGCTTTGCCCATGGGGACGGCGTCCCAGAGAGCGTTGGCGCTGGAGCCCCTGTTCTGGCCCAGGAACCGGCTCGCCCGGACGACGGCGGCAGAGCGAGCGGAGGCAGCAATAGGTGTCGTCGCCATCTCTGCCTGTCTCCTCTAAGCTCCCCTTCTCTGCTTGGGCTTCTCTTCTTTGGTGGGTGTTGATCGGGGGCTCTACTGGGTTGTGTTTGGGGAGCTCTCTCTCTCTGGGGTTATAGAGAAGCGTTTGTAAGTGGCGGAGGTGATGTGTGGAGGCAGAACCTGTGGCAGAGATTGCCCTTATGAGGTCTCCACCAATGGGCAGGGCCCGAAGGATTCGAGGAGTGGCCACGTCATGCTGCCCCTTATCTATGCTCTATCTTGGGGCCTAGTTCGTGTCGAGTTAAGCAGCTTATGCTTTTGGCGGGGAGAACGGCTTGTGTGCATGTGCGCTAGTGTACACGCACACCGCACACTGATAGGCCCGCACGTGTGGCATAGGCGTGCACTGAATATTGCCCTTTGGTAGGAGTCTTGCTTTGGAACTCACACATAAAGTCGGAATTTTTGCGTTGGTGGAGAAGGGCATAATTTAGAGATGTGGAGATATCCTCCTATAAGGATTCCCATTTGATCATAAGGATTGGTCCATAATAGTTCGATCTCCACACTTTAGTCTGGTGTTTGGTTTTTGCATGTGATGTCGTAATTTTCTATAAGGCGAATTTGAGTTCAAAGTCCGACGACAATGTTGATTAGTCGGCTTAAGATCAGATGCATGTAGTTAATTAAGCATTGTTACACTCTTATAGGCATCCTCACAATTAGATGGTGGGGGTATTGCAACACCACAAAAATAGCGTAGGGTCATGTGGTGGCAACCGGCAAGAGCCCTACATGGTAAGAAAAGCTTTTGAGTTGAGAGAGAGTGGACGGGCACAACTCTTTCCTGTTCCACCAGTAGAAATCACATTTGGATCTCACCTCTTGAGGCGAGCAATGAGCTCTCTGGACCAACTCCATGCTTTTGGGCACCAGTATCTGTAATTGAATATGTTAAATATTTCTTGGTGGTCTAACAGAATATTCTTTGGGACGAGCCAAAAGGAGAAATAAGAAATGATCGTAGAGGTTATACATAGAACGCTTAATCCATTTAAATATATTGAATTATCCCATTAAGGCACAGTTAGGTCGCTCCTTCGGAAATTAAGTCTACTAAATTCAGATTTTGGCTAATAGTCCACTAGTAATGGCTATAACTTTTAGTAAACTTGTCCAAATAAGGTAAAACTAGCATATTAGAATGATAATTAGGTTTGCTACTATTGGAAAAATAATCAACACACAGATTTAAATTTACCTTTGTTTGCAGTCGGAGTGGAGATGGAGAGCTGAAGACAGTAGGATTGTCCTTGTCAAGGTTGGGAGGCTACCAAAATCCCTCACAGGATTCCACGAGCAAGTTCTCAAAGTTTTGGTAGCATCCCTAGAGAGAGAGAGAGAAAGAGACTAGCAACAACTATCTCCTCCCATGTGCCCCTCTATACATGGTGGTGGGTTTGGAATCATCTTCTCACGTGGAGAGGGACTCAATTGAGTCTTAATCTAGTTCCACCACAGCTCTATCTACAGCTAATGTGGATGAAATGTTCAAATTCAACTTGAACCTTACTCATATCTCCCACTCATACATATTGATCAACAACATGTCCTCCAAATTATATTATTTAACTTACCTTTCCTACGAGAAAATGTTGCATGACAGTAGCTTGCATAAGGAAGACCTTTGCAATTCTTCCTATGTTTGTGGGACTCTAAATAATGCTTAGAATGTAGCTTTCATATTAGGAGTATTGAGGAGCTTGACAGAATGCATCTGGAAGTGTTCCAAGATCTCCTCAATATAAGTCTCTTCAGATAAATTTATAATGTTTTGGGGTTGATCCCTTTGGATCTTTACTCACAAAATGCAATCTGCCTATTTTTAAGTCCTTTAACCCACAAGCAAAGGGCAATCATGCTCATATGGTTTTGATCAATTTCATATGCTTTTCATCTTGGATGAGGTCTTGATTTTATTATCAAGTGTACATACATCAGCATCTTGAAAGGAACACTACAAGAGGCAGTGAATGGTTCACTTCTATTGTCCATATGAGTACTCCTACTATCTTTGACAATCTTTGGAGGAAGACACATTTCTCTGCCATTGTGTGAAGATAGCTCATATTAGCAACATTTCTCATTAGACTTTTTTAATAGACGTAAAAAAAAAAAACTCAAAAGAATTTAAGGAGAAATCCTTTTTGCCCTTACAAAGAGGTTTGCGCAGACTTTTCTACAGTGTACAATTCATCTTAGAAAGAGACACTTACAGTCCCAATCCCACAATTCATTCCATAGAATGAGAAACAACATTTAGAAAGAAATTCAATAATGGAAACATAATTACTATATTCCAATTTCATAATAAATTATTTCACAAATTGACCAAGACCGTAAATATATTGACCCAAGTAAAGAGATAGTATAGTTCTAAACTAAATGAGTGACCTAAGGCATCAAAGTGCTAAAACTAAAAATAGACTACATTGAACTTCATGAGATAATAGCCAAGGACTCCTTCTTGAGCGTTAACCCTCATTATGATCTACTGGCTTTGAGTTGGTATGTAATTGCAATCTTGCAATCTGACTTGCTTACGAGTTATGTGGCTGGTTGCTCCTTAGTATATAATTCGATAAGAGACTTTATAAATAATAAGCACAACTTTAGTAGATATATTCAGATATAGAGACAAAACTAACCTACTCAGTTTAATCACTAGCATAATATCCTATCATCTGAGAGTTGAAGCACTTGACCTTACTTAGGTATGTTTTACCACACTTGCCACATTTATCTTTTTTATTATTGTTCAGTCCCTCTTTCTCATCAACCATTTGATGTGTGTTCTTCTTCTTCTTGTTCCAGCTCTTAGGCCTCTTTCTCTTTCACGCGTGAGCATCAGTTACCAGTGCACTATGATGAATCACCTCTTTACACTCCGCCTCAAGCTCAAGATGATGTGAAACTTCACTGTAAGTCTTAATATTTTTATTGTGAGTTATCACTAGCTTGATACTCTCCCAAAAAGAATCAAGTAAGGACCTCAACAAGACAAGCACTTGTTGCTCATCGAAGAGGTCAGTTTCAATTGTCTTCAACTATCTGATCATTAAAGACATCATCTTAGGTACTTTGTTATAGAGTGCTTGATGTCCATCACATGTTGATCGAACCTCAAGGTTAGGGACCTCAGCCTCATTATTGATGTATCACCATGTTGGAGTTTCAATTACTCCTATATCTCATTGGCAGTCTTAAAGTTCTCGAACTCTTTAATTAGGTCATCATGCATGCAACTCAACATATTATATCATATGCTTCTATTCTTATTAAAACACTTATTATAAGCTTACTTATTACGATTGACTTGAGCAAGCGGACCATCATCTGATAGAGGTAACATTACATCGATCGAGATTTTGAGTACCTCCTTCTCATTAAGGAGATATGGAATCTTTTTGTGCTACATATCATAGTTATCACCTTTTAACTTATGTTGACCGGACAACTCATGATATAAGCATAAGCATAACTTTGAGGATTTTTTTTTTACTAATTTTTGTAAAAAAAAATATCAAAAATCATGTCCTAAAAGCTTTATGTACAATATTATGACTATCACATGAATCATAAAACTTCCATGAATAAGGATTCAACAAAAACTCAATGATCAATTTTCTTTTTTCATAATCATAGCAACAAGTTATCACCTTTAATCATGCTAAAAATAGGTCAAAATCAGGAAAAAAAAGTTTTCAATCCTCAAAACACAAAGTTTGCCATGTTGTGACAAATATAACTAGAGTTGTTTACATAAATACCCACATATTTTATTTTTATGCTTACAGAATTGTAAAAAAACTGACACATGATCTTGAGCCAAAAAATACAAATGGACCCAGAAAGAATATAAAGAAAATAGGTTTCAAGGGTATGTTCATAAACAGAATAGATTTAACAAGAATTAAGTACTAGATTGCAAAACCTGCAAACATACTTTAGTAGTGTTTCTATAAACCTGTTATAGGGATATATAAAACTAAGTTTTAGGCCTAATAACCAAGTGGATTAAGACATGATACTTATAAAAGGATATATTTATACAATTGTAAAGTTAAAAATATTTTACTTTTAAAACAATACTTCTACTTCTCCAATAGGAGAAAAGCGAAAAAAAAAAAGATGGCGGCGTCTGAGGAGTTTGTCCGACAACAACTGTTGTAGACGGCGGTGCAATGTACCTATATATGGCAGGCCACACATGTAATGACTTGCCATTCTATAATCGGGGATCCGATTACTAAATGGGTATCGAATCATTAAAAATTAGAGTCAAACCAGAATCTCGATAAGTCTGAAAAATAAATGATAAACTAAGTTAAACATCCACATCACATTGAATTGTAAAGGAAGTGTAGGAATTAAAAATTATTACAATTCGACTTGACTCAACAAATAATTGCATATTCCAACTGAAAAGAAGTAATTAAGCGTACAGGCCTGAAAGAAAAATCACAATTACATTGGGGCATACTCCGGGACAGCGGTTGCTAGCACGCAACCCGAGACAACACTCTACGCTACGCCTGCTTGGAACCCTCACCTGAAAATCGCAGAGCGTGAGTCTCATCGAAATAGACTCAGTAGAGATCCTTCGATCCCCACCATCCACTCACGCACTGATGGCTCGAAATTATGTGTCGTTAAGCATATTCGAACATCAATCTTAAAATTCCAATTTCCACATATAATTATTTGAAAAATAGCAAGTGGTGAGATTGGGTCGAATCCACAGGGAAATAGATTTTTAAAGTTGAAAACCTTGAGTTTTTAGAGGAAAAATAGAGAAGAAAGAAGAGAGAGCATGATGATTTGATTTGTTAAGAATTGAAATTAATCGGACTTACTATGAACTCATAAAAAGAGCACCCCTAAACGAGCATAATCAAACTATCTACTGAACTAAGACTACCTCTAAAACACTAATTAAAAGTAGAATATGAAATTTAAGTAGTGTCAACAGAAGAAAAAATAAAAGTTGTAGAACAAAAAGATGGAGAAAAGATAACTAGTTTCAAAGGAGCTACTGTCATTCATTATCAGAACAATATGAAATTTTACAGAAACATTGAAAATAAAACATTAACATAACTTTTATAAGAAAACTTTTACATAAAATATTCAAAATACAGTGTAATATAGAGAACTCAAAACCTAGAGAGAGAGACAGTGGAGAGAGAAAACTGATGTTTGTAACCGTCGTAACTCTTCACGTGGATCCTTGGTAGCCTTGGACTCCTTCCAATGGTCAGTTATAGTGCCTCGACTCCACCTCTTGTACTAATAGTCGCTAGTTTGAGAGAGATGTAGAGAGAGAGAGAGCGAAAGAGAGAAAGAGAGAGAGAGAGAGAGAGAGAGAGAGAGAGAACAAAAGCTAGAGAGAGAGGGGGCTGCTACAGGTGCCGCGGGTACTGTAGCAAAGAGAAGGAGAAAGTGGGAGAGAAATTGAGAGAGAGAATTTTCAAAAAACAAAAGCCCCTTTTTTCCTCTCCCCTCCTATGGTTTTATAAAAGAGAATTCTTAATTCAAATTTTGAATTTCAAATAGGGTAATAAATAGGCTATTAAGCTCCTCCTTGATTAGTGGATCTTCTTTTAAACCCATAAAGACTATTTTGAATTTTAAATTTCGAAATAAATACCTTTCTTTTTAAATTTCAGGATTCCCTCCTCCTCTCTCTCTTGGTTTTATAGAAGAGAATTCTTAATTCAAATTTTTAATTTCAAATCCTCTAATAAATGGGCCCTTAATTGCTCGCATTAAGCTCCCCCTTGATTAGAGGATTCTACATGAATGTACATTTGAAATTTAAATTTAGAGAGGGATATTTCAAATTTTGAATTTTGAATTGAAGAATAAATATTATTTTCGAGATTTTGAAATTTTAAAATTCAAATTTAAAAAATACTATTTTTGAAATTTGAATTCTGAAATTCTCTCTTCTCTCTCTTAGTTGGCTTGTGGTTCCTTTTTTAAGACAAAAAAATACAATCGTGTTCCTTCCAAGATTTAAACCCTGATCACTTCCTTGAAATCCAAATAGTCCAACCACTATGCCATCTGCTTGTTCATATCCTGTATTCACATAAATTAACAGTTAAGTTCATGCGGCAATCAATAAATCATCCAAATGCACATTAAATGATTGTCGAGAAAGTCTTATTTGAGAATGAAATTGCTATCCTTATTCAATCCATAGAGTGATAATATTTGAAATTCGAATTTTACAGAATTGATATGTTTGAAAGCATAATTGATTTATCTATCATTTCATGTGATTTTGTTCATTAAATTGATAGCAAAGTGTGTAAGTTTCATCTGTTATTTATGTAAAATTGTGAACTTATCACATCCCCCAACTTAATCATTGCTAGTCCCTTAGCAATACAATCATTTGAAAAATTAGGACTATCATGATTAGTAAAAAGAATCACACTTCATTTTAAAGGACATCTATTGCAAATGGTAGGTAATTTGAATTCAAGTTTTCGTTCTCCCGCCCACTATACTTGGAATCAGGACATGTAATTGTGCATATCATTTGAGGTGCTTGGAGTTCATTTCTATCATGTTTGGTATATCATTGTCTTCACTGACTCTTAGAGTAGAATTACCTAGGGGAGAGAACAGAAAAAGAGATCTCCAGATTAGTTGGCTAGTTTCGCTTTTCGGTTTTCGCCCCGACTTAAAACTTTTTAGGATTTGGTCTTATTTTGTTGTGAAAGATTTTAGCGCGATTGTTTTGTGCTTTGAGAGTACATACTTTTTGCCACCCTCTTTATTTTTTTGTCTGAGGGGAGGTGCGTACTTTTTGCCACCGTCCTTCCTTTGACTCTTTTGAAGCATATTTATTTGATTTTCACGCTTCTGATTATCCTTTTTCGAAGTGACCACCTCCTTAAAGTGTTAAGTGGTTTAATCTCCTATTACGAATCCTAACTTTTCGTTCGTTTGACCTAAAAATAAAAACAGAATGGGTAATTCTACACTTCGGGTCAACTCCAGCAACTCTACACTTTCATGATCTTCCACTCTTTCCAACTACCGTGTGTGTGTGAAAATCATCCCGTCGTGATTCTTTGTAGAGAGAGGGGTTAATTCAAACTTTTACTTAACTTCCTAACTCAATTTTGATCAAGATTCCCTAAATGAATTATGATAGATAATAATTTCTGTTGGAGTGTGAAAATGAAGTAATTTTTTTTTTGAAAATTTGTGTGAAAAATGAAAAAAATTTCAAAAATTTTGTTCATTTTAAACGATTTTATTCAATATGCACTATGATTCTCCTCCCAACTTGAATGACATTGTCCTCAATGGCATAGAAATGCACAAAAATTATTTAATATGGAATTCATGATGAGGAGAGATACAACCTGAGGTGTGACGAGGCTTCTCTCTGTTCTCCAAGGTGGATTTTCTGAGTTTTCTAAACAAAAAAGAAAAAGAGAATAATCAGAATAAAAATGAGAAGATTGAGTTGCCTCCTAATAAGCGCTAAGTTTAACGTCTTCAGCCAGACGCATGTGAGTTCTTATCAACCTGGGTCAATTGATTTGTTGGTATCATTTTGTATGCCCTGCTCAGATATTCTCAGAGCCATACTTTTCCTACTCATGAAGTGATGATTTGTCTGATTTGACCATTTGACTACCTCATTCACGCTTACTTCACTTAGACCTTGGTTCATGTATAATTCTCCTCTCGACTTAGCATGTCTCACCATATGAATGTCGTGCATGCAATCAGGCTGTAAGTAATTGTGCTCAAATTCAGGAGGAGATATAGGAGATGGCAGTGTTGGCCTAGGGTGCAACTTTGGTATAGGTTCAATGATCGGCCAAGAACTAAGCGAGTGAGGCAAATTATGAAGTGAATCAATGTCCTTCGTGTAGGATAAAGACTGTTCAAACTCCAAATTCTCTTCAATGGGAAAGAGGAACTATTCTAAATCCGGACTATCAACTACCATATTATCCATGGCATGCACTGTATAACAACCCTCATTCCGATCCAAGTACTTAGGGGCTTGAAAAATATTGATCCCAATCTGCTGGTCCCCAAAAGATATGCCCATCTTACCTGTCGCACAATTGATATTTGCCTGTGTTGTAGTTAAGAATGGACGTCCTAGAATGATTGGAGTGTGATTCAAATCTGAGGATGGGGCCATATCCAAGATAAGGAAGTCTACGGGGAAGTAGCAATCTTCGATTTGGACAATTACATCCTCAATGAATCTTCGTGGCACTTTAATTGATCGATCTGCCAGTTGGAGAATAATAGGAGTGGCCTTCAGTTCTCCAAGATCTAGTTGTTCATAGGCAGAAGTGGGCAAAAGGTTTACACTAGCCCCAAGATCAAGAAGTGCCTTGTCAAATGTGATTCCTTCAATAACACAAGAGATAAGTGGAGCCCCAGGATCTTTCATCTTTTCGGACAATTGGTTAAACAAAATGGCACTCACTTCTTCAGACAAAAAGACCTTCTTATGATTTTTTTTAGGCTCTCTCTTATGAGTACAAAGTTCTTTTAAAAATTTGGCATAGGCCGGCACATGTTGGATTGCATCAACCAATGGTATGTTAATGTGGACTTGTTTAAATACGTCCATTAACTGTTCATTTTTTGCTTGGATTTGATGCTTTCTTTTATCTTTGCCACTCTCTAAAGCTTGTGGAAAAGGGATTTTTGGTTTATAATTCTCAGGACATTCCTCCATTTTTCCTTTTCCTTGACTGATATTGGGTTGTTCATTCTCATCTTCATCTTCATCTTCTTCTTCTTCTTCTTCATTCTGTTCAGGATTGAGCTGACTAGATCCTTGATTTGGGTAAGGATCCGGCAAGACTTTACCACTTCTTAAGGCCAAAATTGCTTTCGCATTTTCTAACTGTGGGCTTCTTGGTGGATTTGAGCCCATTTGAGGTTGGACTTGAGGATTAGATAGGATTGGTTGATGTTGGAAATCCGGAGGATAGTTTCGCAGGTTTGCAATGGGTTGACTTGGTAATGGGCCAACTTCCCTCCTCATTGTTGTATCAGCCATTTGACCCAATTGGACTTCTAATTTCGAAATGGATTATTGTTGAGAGATGACCAATTGATGCAATTGTTGCTGCTGTTGTTGTTGATTCATGAGTAATTGTTGCAGCATATTGAATTTGCCATCATTTTGATTTGATGGCTGATATTGTGGGATTTGATATGGAGGTACAGAGAACATATTCTGATTGTTATTGGGTTGAGAATAAGGAGCTTGAGCTTGGGATTGGATAGGTTGGCCTTTATTGAAAGATTGATTTGGATAGTAATTCTGTTGATGGGCCCTATTCTGAAAATTTTGTGTTTGTGGGTTTGGAGCTTAGGCTTGTTGAGATTTCCATGAAAAATTAGGATGATTCTTCCAGCCAGGATTGTAGGTGTTAGAATATGGATCATGATTGGACTTTGAATAATTCTGGACTGCTTGGACTTGTTCTTGGATGAATGGCGGCAATTGGGCCGCCGTAGGACACTCACTGACATGGTGAGTTGGGCTGGCACAAATACTACAAGCTTCTTGATAAGATGGAGAAGATTATGAGTAAGGTCTTAATTGTGCATGGATATTAGATCATTGGTTATTCGAAGCTAGGACTTGGTCTAGCTTTTGGGCCATAAGATCCATTTTGCTCATTTGTTGGGCCAGAAGGTCCACCTTTTCCAACTTTTGGGCCAAGGCATTGATATCCATCTTAGGTTCAAATTCTCCTCTATTTCTTGTTTCATAGATTCCAGTCCGTTTGGATGTTCCCACAGATCTTTCATATGATGAAAGTGAGGCATGATTTATTGAATTTTCACTTAACATTTCAAACAAATCATAAGCTTCTTCCTCACTTTTGCTCATAAATGCTCCTCCACAAGATGCATCCACCATTTGCCTATATTGTGCATCTAAACCTTCATAGAATACTTGCACAATTTGTCATCTAGACAATCCATGGTGTGGATATTTTCTCAACAATTCCTTCAATCGTTCCCATGATTCATGAATTTGTTCTCTTGGTAATTGTGAGAATCCAGTTATAGCCCTTCTCATTGTATTTATTCTCCCAATAGGATAGAATTTTTTCAGGAATTCTTGTTGCATTTTGGGCCAAGTCCTAATGGGCTTCCCTATCGTTCCAAGCCAATATTTGGCTTTGTCCTTAAGTGAGAAAGGGAATAAGGTAAGTCGAAGGGCATCCTCTGTAAAATCTTGAATTTTAACGATTGAACAAATCTCAAAAAATTCATCCAAATGTTTATATGGATCTTCATTGGTATTCCCATAAAAAGATGGGAGTATTTGGATGGTGCTTGGCTTGATCTCATAATGTCTAGCATGGACATTAGGCAATTGGATACAAGATGAAGGATTATAATCTTAAGGAATGAAGTATTCCTTCATTTGTTTAGGCATTTGTTGATTATTTCCAGCCATTTGATGTTGAATATTGGTTTGGTGATGTAGGTATCTCTCAATTTCTTGAATGGATTTGATAATATATGGCTTTTGAGATCTTCTACCTAGCATACACTAGACCAAGATGAGATGAGAGTGGTTGTTTTTGTTATTTTTATTTTTATATATTTTTTATTTTTATTTATGCAAAGACAAACAAATTAACAACAAATTCCTAATGACCTAAGTATATCCTAGACTTAAGGATGAGCTTTCTCACAAAATGGCTAGAATTCACTATGAATCACCCTTACAATAGATCAATCGGCCAGGTAAGAGGTGGGATAGTGGGAGGCTCCGCCTACTTTCGTAGGGACCTAATTAAATAACTACTTGTCCACTTAGGCGTTTGCCTCTGTAACCTCTAGCCTAGACACTGTTGTCCAAAGTAGAAATGAATTCAAAGCTCGGTCCAATCATAGTGTGAACCCTAGGTGCAATTGCTATTTGATTTTTATTGGGCTTAGGACAATGCAAGATGGAGTGTTTGTGGTTTGTGGGCCAAGGAATGGTGATGAAATCCCTACCTTATCTTGTTATGAAGATGCCCTTAAAGTATTTTATCAATGAAATGCACACCACAATTCAATCAATTTATTTTGTGCAATAATGAAATGACAATGCACGAACATGTTATTTGCACAATTTGGAAAGACTTACCTTGCCTCCCGCACACTTCAACATGAATCAAATGACAAAAATTTAAAACTAATGCATTCTTAAATGATGCATGTCCTAAAACATGATAGTTTGATTTCTAATCTTGAAATGTATTTTTATTTTTCTTTTCTGATTTTTTTTTAATTTAATGAGGTCTATATCTATTCTAAGCAAATCTGAAAATAAAATAAAAATATTAAAGAAATTGGAACAAACTCAACAAGTTGAGTTTTCCTTTTGTCTTCTTTTTTTTTTTTTTTAAATTCCTGCAAAAAGAGAAAATAAATGTGAGTATGGATTTATACAAATGGACCCAAAATAATCAAAATTAAAATTCTAATTCTCCGGCAACGGCGCCAAAAATTGATGGTTCGAAATTATGTATCGTTAAGCATATTCGAACATCAATCTTAAAATTTCAATTTCCACATATAATTTTTTAAAAAATAGCAAGTGGTGAGATTGGGTCGAATCCATAGGGAAATAAATTTTTAAAGTTGAAAACTATGAGTTTTTAGAGGAAAAATAGAGAAGAAAGAAGAGGAAGCATGATGATTTGATTTATTAAGAATTGAAATTAACCGGACTTACTATGAACTCACAAAAGGAGCACCCCTAAACGAGCATAATCAGACCATCTACTAAGCTAAGACTACCTCTAAAAAACTAATTAAAAGTAGAATATAAAATTTGAGTAGTATCAACAGAAGAAAAAATAAAAGTTGTAGAACAAAAAGATGGAGAAAAGATAACTATTTTCAAAGTAGCCACTATCATTCATTATCAGAACAATATGAAATTTTACAGAGACATTGAAAATCAAAAATTAATATAACTTTTATAAGAAAACTATTACAGAAAATATTCAAAATACAGTGTAACATAGAGAACTCAAAACCTAGAGAGGGAGACAGTAGAGAGAGAAAACTAATGTTTGCAACCGTCGTAGCCCTTCGCGCGGATCCTTGGTAGCCTTGGACTCCTTCCAATGGTCAGTTGTAGTGCATCGAGTGCACCTCTTGCACTAATAGCCGCTGGTTTGAGAGAGATGTAGAGAGAGAGAGAGAGAGAGAGAGAGAACAAAAGCTAGAGAGAGAGGGGGCTGCTACAGTACCCGCGGGTACTGTAGCAAAGAGAGGGAGAAAGTGGGAGAGAAATTGAGAGAGAGAATTTCCAAAAAACAAAAGCCCCCTTTTTCCTCTCCCCTCCCATGGTTTTATAGAAGAGAATTCTTAATTCAAATTTTGAATTTCAAATAGGGTAATAAATAGGCTAGTAAGCTCCCTCTTGATTAGTAGATCTTCTTTTAAACCCATAAAGACTATTTTGAATTTTGAATTTCGAAATAAATATCTTTATTTTTAAATTTCAGGATTCCCTCCTCCTCTCTCTATTGGTTTTATAGAAGAGAATTTTTAATTCAAATTTTTAATTTCAAATCCTCTAATAAATGGGCCCTTAATTGCTCGCATTAAGCTCCCCCTTGATTAGAGGATTCTACATGAATGTACATTTGAAATTTAAATTTAGAGAGGGATATTTCAAATTTTGAATTTTGAATTGAACAATAAATGTTATTTTCGAGATTTTGAAATTTTAAAATTCAAATTTAAAAAATACTATTTTTGAAATTTGAATTCCGAAATTCTCTCTTCTCTCTCTTAGTTGGCTTGTGGTTTCCTTTATAAGACAAAAAAATACAATCTTGTTCCTTCCAGGATTCAAACCCTAGTCACTTCCTTGAAATCCAAGTAGTCCAACCACTATGCCATCTGCTTGTTCATGTCCTACATTCACATAAAATAACAGTTAAGTTCATGCGGCAATCAATAAATCATCCAAATGCACATTAAATGATTGTCGAGAAAATCTTATTTGAGAATAAAATTACTATCCTTATTTAATCCATGGAGTGATGATATTTGAAATTCGAATTTTACAGAATTGATATGTTTGAAAGCATAATTGATTTATCTATCATTTCATGTGATTTTGTTCATTAAATTGATAGCAAAATGTGTAAGTTTCATATGTTATTTATGTAAAATTGTGAACTTATCACGCACCCACAAGTGTAACAACACAAATATAGGCAATTTAAATAAATAAAACAATAAACACAACTCTCAAAGATTCTCAAATTTCAATATAAAACGCATGCATTCATAAATGTAACATGCACAACTCTGAAACCACTTCACCACGGATTCCACAACTAGCGTCTCGGCTAAACACACAAACCACACGGCCGAACGCGAAAAACACTGACCCGCTGGGACCAAACAACAACCCCTTGGATAGCGCGTTAGCTACTCCGGCCTGTCTAGCTCTAGGTGGTTCTACTTCCTCCAGTACGAATGACACTCCGAATGTACCACTCCCACATCGGTACAAACTATACCCCAGGATACACCAGGTGACCCTCACTCTAGGCGTCACCCCACCACTCCTACACTGGCGCCGTATCACTCCCACACCGACACAGGGTACCTAAGCGCTAACAACTATCACTCTAGGTCCACGGTCGCACGAAACACAACACAGTGCGATCTGATTACGTAGAAATCCTCGTCCTCAAATACGTTTTTAAACATGCAATTAACCAAACTATCTAACAATATAAACACATGTTAATTGCATGGATTAATGAGATTCTGTCTTGAATCGCGTCGCCCGTGGCCGACGTCATTCAAGACCCCTAAACTGGTTCATATGAAAATTGGCCTCGGAATATGGCCTAAATCGCATCTCCCTTGGCAGTCGCCTTTTAAAATGACGTCACTGTCCCTAGACTCTATTCAATACAGAAACGGAATCCCCTGATCTGGGCTAAATCGCGTCTCGGGTGGAAGCTGCCATTTAAATGGCATCGGTGTCCCCATACGTCATTTAGCACTCGCAGACAGGTTCCCCTCTGGCCTCCCCCAAATTACAAAGCGGGATTTCTCCCCCCCAAATAGCACAAAAACGTCAAAAAAATAGAGAAAATAGGGGAGGAGCCTAATTATTTTCATAAAGAACCCCTTAGAACATGCTTTCTACCCCAGAAGCATCCACACCTATTTCATACTTTCAAAGCAGAAAAATCATGGTTTTAAACAAAACACTGCGAGGATCGTCACCCTACCGGTTACTTGAACTCCTCCGCACTCCTAGCCGCCGAACCGCCACACCACAAGCTGCCGCCAGTACCACCGTGGATGCTGTCACTCTACCGGGACGTCGGCCGCCGTCCGGAGAGCAATACGCCGCGGAGGAAATGGTGGTGGTAGTGGTGGAAGTTAGGGAGTTGATGGAGTGGAGGGAGAGGAAGAAAGGAAGGAGAAGGGGAAGGGTCGGAGAGAGGGAGGAGAGAGAAGATGATCAGAGAAATGAGGGAAAGGAAGGAGGGCTTCGGAGCATCAACCGAAACTCGCTAAAACATGTCGTCCAAAATCGACGCCAATCAGACGACAAGACGAGGTCGTATACTGACAAATCAGGGTCGTATACTGAATGACATCGACCATGAAAGACGCCATTCAGACGATATGACCAGGGTCGTACTCTCGTGGCCCAAAACCAACCCACGTGGCACATTAAAAAACACGTCCCTCTTACCGGACGTTGTTTGAACTGCGTCTTGCAAGCTTGACGTGAAAAAGAACCTATGCCCTAGCCCCACAAAGGCTCAAACCAAGGAGTCTGACATTGAAACTGACCCGATAACCGGATCCGAAATCTCAATCCTTATAGCACACCTACTTGTGTGCCTGTGTGACAGGCTGCACGCCTACATGCCCTGGCATAATAGGTAGTGTGCTTGTCTGCACACGATAGGTTATGCATGCATGCTTGCTTGGGTGCCTACTAATCGCTCGAAATTATGTGTCGTTAAGCATATTCAAACATCAATCTTAAAATTTCAATTTCCACATATAATTATTTGAAAAATAGCAAGTGGTGAGATTGGGTCGAATCCATAAGGAAATAGATTTTTAAAGTTGAAAACTTTGAGTTTTTAGAGGAAAAATATAGAATAAATAAGAGGAAGCATGATGATTTGATTTGTTAAGAATTGAAATTAACCGGACTTACTATGAACTCACAAAATGAGCACCCCTAAACAAGCATAATCAGACAATCTACTAAACTAAGACTACCTTTAAAACACTAATTAAAAGTAGAATATAAAGTTTGAGTAATATCAACAGAAGAAAAATAAAAGTTTTAGAACAAAAAGATGGAGAAAAGATAACTTTTTTCAAAAGAGTTACTGTCATTCATTATTAGAACTATATGAAATTTTACAGAGACATTAAAAATAAAAAATTAACATGATTTTTATAAGAAAATATTTACAGAAAATGTTCGAAATACAGTGTAACATGGAGAACTAAAAAACTAGAGAGAGAGGCAGTGGAGAGAGAAAACTAATGTTTGTAGCCGTCGTAGCCCTTCACGTGGATCTTTGGCAGTTTTGGACACCTTTCAGTGGTCAGTTGCAGTGCCTCGAGTCTACCTCTTGTCCTGACAGCCACTGGTTTGAGAGAAATGTAGACAGAGAGAGAGCGCGAAAGAGAGAGAGAGAGGGGACTGCTACAGTACCTGCGGGTACTGTAGCAAAGAGAGGGAGAAAGTGAGAGAGAGAAATTGGGAGAGAGAAATATTTGGATGAAAGGGGTGAGAGAGTTTAAAATTTTCAAAAGTTGTCTTTTTCCTCCCCCTCCCATAGTTTTATAGAAGAGATCCCCAAATTTTGAATTTGAAAAAGGGTAATAAATAGGCTATTAAGCTCTCCCATGATTAGTGGATCCTCTTTAAAAACCATGAATGTTTATTTTGAAATTTGAATTTAGAGAGGGATATTTGATTTTGAATTTCGATATTTGAATTTTGGATAATAAATGTTATTTTCAAAATTTGAATTTTGAAATTTGAAATCCAAATCTTAAAAACAATAAATATTATTTTTGAATTTGAATTTCGAAATTTTCATCTCTCTCTCTTTTAGCTGGCATTGGGCCCATTTTGAATAGCAAAAATACAATCTTGTTCCTTTCGGGATTCGAACCCTATTCACTTCATCCCACGTTCGGGTGCTCTAACCACTATGCCATCTGCTTACTCATATCCTATATCCACATAAAACAACAGTTAAGGTCATGCGGCAATCAATAAGTTATTCAAATGTATATTAAATAATTGCCGAGAAGCTCTTATTGGAAATAAAATTATTACACTTACTTAATCTATGAAATGATGATATTTGGCATTCGAATTTTGCAAAATTAATATTTTGAAAGCATAATCGATTTATCTATCATTCCATGTGGTTTTGTACATAAAATTAACAGTATAGTGTGTAAGTTTTATCTATTGTTTATCTAAAAATGTGTACTTATCACATCCCCAACTTAATCATTACTAGTCCCTTAGCAATGCAATCATTTGAAAAATTAGGACTACCATGATTAGTAAAAAGAATCAAACTTCATTTTAAAGGATATCTATTGCAAATGGTAGACAATTTGAATTCAAGTTTTCGTTCTCCCGCCCACTATACTTGGAATCAGGACAGGTGATTGTGCATATCATTTGAGGTGCTTGGAGTTCATTTATATCATGTTTGGTATATCATTGCCTTCGCTGACCTTTGATGAAGAACTACCCAAGGGAGAGAAAAAAAAAAGAGATCTCCGGATTAGTTGGCTAGGCTCACTTTTCAGTTCTCGCACTAACTCAATATTTCTTAGGATTTGGTCTTATTTTGTTGTGAAGGACTTTTGATTTATCGCGATTATTTTATTTTTTTTTTTCATTTGGTTGCGCTTTGAGAGTGCGTACTTTTTGCCACAATTTTTACTTTACCTGAGGGGAGAGTACGTACTTTTTGCCACCATCTTTCCTTTAGCTTTTTTAAAACATATTTATTTGATTTGCATGCTTTTAATTGTCCTTTTTTTTTAGATGACCGCCTCCTTAAAGTGTTAAGTGGATTAGTCTCCTATTACGAATCCTAACTTCCCTTTCGTTTTGACCTAAAAATAAAAATAGAATGGGTAATCCTACACTTCGGGTCAACTCCAACAACTCTACATTTTCAGGATTTTTCATTCTTTCCAAGTTACCGTGTGTGTTTAAAAATCATCCCGTCGTGACTCTTTGTGGAGAGGGGGGTTAATTCAAACTTTTACTTAACTTCCTAACTCAATATTGATTTGTTTAAGACATCCTAAATGAAGTATGATGGACAAAAATCTCTATTGGAGTGTGAAAATGAAGAAATTTTTGTGTAAAAAATGAAGAAATTTTTTTTTTTCAAAAATTTTATTCATTTTAAATGATTATTCAATATGCACTATGATTCTCCCTCCCAACTTGAATGACATTGTCCTCAATGACATGGTAATGGGAAGAATTATTTAACATGAAATCCATAATGAGGAAAGGTACAACCTGAGGTATGTTAGAGGCTTCTTCGTATACACCAATGTGGATGATCTCAATTTTCTAACAAGAAAAGAAAAAGAGAATAATCAAGATTACAAAAGAATGTAAAGATTGGGTTGCCTCCCAATAAGCACTAAGTTTAACGTCTTTAGCCAAACGCATGCTTGTCTAGTTTGGATCACTTAGCTCTATAGATTCCAATGAACAATTCTGAATGTTTTCAATATATGGTTTTAGATGTTGCCCATTAACAGTAAATGTCTATCTATTTTTTGGATCCATGATCTTGACTGCACCATGGTCAAAAGCTTTAATTACTAAGAATGGACCATCCCATCTTGATTTCAATTTCTCAGGAAACAAACGTAACCTAGAGTTAAATAGCCAGACTTTTTGATTATGATGGAAGGATTTTCTCACAATATGTTTATCATGAAAAGCTTTAGTCTTGGCTTTATAGATTTTTGAGTTCTCATAGGCTTCATTTCTCATTTCATCTAGTTCGCTTAGTTGTAAGGTTCTGTGTAAACTAGCTTTGACTAGATCAGAATTGACCTATTTGATAGCCCAATAAGCTCTATGTTCTAATTCCACTGGGAGATGACATGCTTTTCCAAAGACTAGCCTATATGGTGACATGCCAATAGGAGTTTTGTAAGTAGTCTGATAGGCCCATAAAGCATCATCTAATCTTTCAGACCAATCTTTTCTATCGAGCCTAACATATTTTTACAAGATATTCTTTATTTCTCTATTGGATATCTCCACTTGGTCACTAGTTTGAGGATGGTAAGGGGTAGCAAGCTTATGAGTAATCACATATCTTTTGAGTAGTGCTCAAAATTGAGAATGAGTGAAGTGCGAACCCCCATCACTAATGATAGCCTTTGGCCATCGAACCTAGAAAAGATATTCGTTTGCACAAATTTCACTACCACCTTGTGATCATTAGTTCGGGTGGCTATTGCTTCAATCCATTTAGATATATAGTCCACTGCTATCAAGATGTATTCACATCCAAAAGATGATGGAAAAGGGCCCATGAAATCTATTCCCCAAACATCAAAAATTTCAACCACTAGGATTGGATTTAGTGGCATCATATCTCTTTTAGCCATATTACCAACAACTTGACATCTTAAGCATGTTTTGCTGAATTCATAAGCATCCATGAAGAGTGTGGGCCAATAGAAACCGCTTTGTAAAACCTTTGCTGCGGTTTTCTTTCGGGAGAAATGACCCCCACAAGCGAGGTTGTGGGAAAAGTTCAAAACACTTTGTTGTTCTTCTTTAGACACACATCTACAGATTATTTGATATGGACAAATTTTAAAGAGTTCAGGGTATTCCCAAAAATAATACTTCTCTTGAGAGAAGAATTTATCTTTTTCATTTCTTGTTCATCCTTGTGGAATTTGGCCAGTCACCTAAAAATTCACAATATGTGCATACCATGGTGGTGACGTGTGGGAAATGGCTAAGAGATGTTCATCAGGGAATGAATATCTCATTGGTTCATTATTCAAAATGAGAATTCGGGATAGATGATCAGCTACCACATTTTCGGATCCTTTTTTGTCTTGAATTTCCAAATCAAATTCTTAGAGAAGTAAGATCCATCTGATTAATCTTAATTTGGCATCTTTCTTAGTCAACAAGTATTTTAATGCCGAGTAATCAGAATAAATAATCACTTTTGCCCCCAAAAGGTAAGATCGAAATTTCTCCAGGACAAAAACGATCGCTTACAATTCTTTTTCCGTGGTGGTATAATTCATTTGAGTATCTACAAGTGTCCGACTTGCATAATATATCACCACGGGCTTTTTATTTATCCTTTGTCCTAGTACTGCTCCCATAGCATAATCAGAAGTATCGCACATTATTTCAAAAGGCAAAGACCAATCAGGCGATTGGAGAATGGGAGCTTTGGTCAGAGCTTCTTTTAAAGATTTAAATGCTTTCAAGCATTTTTCATCAATATGGAACGGGACATCTTTGGCTAAGAGAAGGGTTAATGGTAAGGCAATTTGAGAGAAATTTTGAATAAACCGGCGATAGAAGCCAGCATGGCCCAAGAATGATCGAATTTGCTTTACTCAAGTGGGTGGAGGAAGATTGGAGTTTAGGCTAACCTTAGCTTTATCCACTTCGATACCTCTTCCAGACACTATATGGCCCAAAACTATGCCCTCTTTAACTATGAAATGGCTCTTTTCCCAACTTAGAACCAAATTAGTCTCTATGCATCTTCCAAGTACGTTTTTCAAATTTCCCAGACAAATTTCAAATGAATCCCCGAATATTGAAAAATCATCCATGAATACTTCAATGAATTCTCTTACCATATCTGAAAAGATGGCCAACATGCACCTTTGGAAAGTTGCTAGTGCATTACATAGTCTAAATGGTATTCTTCGGAATGTAAATGTACCAAATGGGCATGTGAATGTAGTTTTCTCTTGATCTTCTGGATAGATAGTCACTTGATTATATCCTGAATACCCATCTAAGAAACAGAAATAGTGTTGACCCGCTAGCTTTTCCAAAATCTAATCAATAAACGGGAGTGGGAAATGATCTTTCTTTGTCATTGTATTCAATTTTCTGTAATCAATACAAACTCTCCACCCCGTGGTTAGCCTAGTGGGCATTTCTTCACCTTTTTTATTTATTACCACAGTTAAGTCAGACTTCTTTGGCACTACTTGGGTTGGGCTTACCCACTTGCTATCATATATTAAGTATATGATACCCGCATCTAGTCATTTCACCACTTCTTTCTTAACCACTTCCATCATAATAGGATTCAATTTCCTTTGCATCTCTCTACTAGGTTTTGCATTATCTTCAAGATAAATATGATGCATGCATGTGGTTGGGCTTATTCCTTTCAAATAAGCTACTGACCACCTTATAGCTTCTTTATGAGTTCGAAAAACTTCAATGAGTTGTTCCTCTTGGGTAGGGTTAAGATCCGCATCTATGATCACAGGTAGAATCTCAGACGGGTCCAAAAAGACATATTTGAGAGAGTCCGATATTTTTTAAAGGTTTGAGTTCCAACTGAGGAGGAACCTGGAGAGATGGAGGAGTAGGTTCTAGATTGAGTTCAGGTAAAGGTTCAACCTTATTGGGCTGTCCTAGGCCTTCTTATTCAAATTTGATATGGCCATTAACTCCTCTTTTTCTTCAAATTAGGCCAAAGGGGATGTTTCTAAAATGTTATCAATCACATCAATTGCAAAGCAATCTTCCCTATCCTGCATATGGCTAAAAGCTCTAGAAATATTGAGGGATAATTTGTGATCCCCAAATGAGATGTCTATTAACCCAGATTTGCAGTTAATGATGGCATTTGCAGTAGCCAGAAAAGGTCCGCCCAATATGATTGGGCTATTTCTCAGATGCTGAACAGGCTCCATGTCAAGGATGACAAAACCAACTAGGAAGTAGCAAGTATCAATCCTGATAATGACATCTTCCACCATTTCTTTTGGTGTCCTAAGAGATCTATTGGCCAATTGTAGGATCATCGGAGTTGGTTTCAATTCTTCTATCCCAAATTTTTCATAAACTGGGGTAGGCAATAGGTTTACACTTGCTCCAAGGTCCAATAGTGCCCTATCAAAGGTGGTTCCTTCAATAACACAAGAGATAAGTGGAGCTCCAGGATCTTTCATCCTTTTAGGCAATTGGTTGAGTAAAATGGCACTCACTTCTTCAGACAAAAAGACCTTCTTATGATTTGTTTTGGGCTCTCTCTTACGAGTACAAAGTTCTTTTAAAAATTTGGCATAAGCCGGCACATGTTGGATTGCATCAACCAATGGTATATTAATGTAGACTTGTTTAAATAAGTCCATTAACTGTTTATTTTTTGTTTGGATTTGATGCTTTATTTTCTCTTTGTCATTCTTTTAAAGTTTGTGGAAAAGGGATTTTTGGTTTATAATTCTTAGGACATTTCTCCATTTTCCTTTTTCCCTTACTGATATTGGGTTGTTCATTCTCATTTTGTCAGGATTGAGGTTTTGGATCTAGTTATCGGGTCAGTTTCGGGGTCAGACCCCTTGGTTTGGGCCCTTGTGGGGCTGGGGCATGGGGTCCTGTTTCGCGTCGAGCTTGCTCAACGCAGTTCAAACGGCGTCTAGCAAGGTGGACGCGTTTTAGGCTGTGCCACGTGGGTTGGTTTTATGCCGCGGGAGTACGGCCCCGGTCTTATCGTCTGAATGGCATCTTGTATGGGCGACGCCATTTAGAGTACGACCCTGGTTTGGCAGTGTACGGTCCGGACGTATCGTCTGAATGACGTTGGACTTGGACGACGCATTTTACCTAGTTTTAGTTTGACCCCGCGAACTCTCCCTCATTTCCCTTATTCTCTCCTTTCTCTTCTCTCTCCTCTCTTCCCTCCGACCCTTCGGCTCCCTTTCCCCCTTCTCCTTCCTTTCCTCTCCCCATTCCTCCTCTCCCTCCACTCCATCAACCACCACCACTTCCTCCACTACCACCACCACTTTCTCCGCGGCGCATTTCTCTCCGAACGGTGGCCGACGTCTCGGTAGAGTAATGGCGTCCACGGCGGTACTGGTGGCGGCGTGTGGCAAGGCGGGTTGGCGGCTTGGAGCTCGGAGGAGTTCGAGTAACCGGTAGGGTGACGAACTCTGTTGTATTTTGTTTAAAACCATATTTCTCCCGCTTTGGAGCATGTTTAGGGGATTTTTGGGGTGAAAATATTAATTGCATGTAATGAGGAATTGTGAGTTTTTAATTGGTATTTAGGTTCTCCTCCTCCTCCTCTATTTTGTGGTGTTTTTGTACGATTTGGGGGAGAAATCCCACCTTGTGACTTAGGGGAAGGCGGAGGGAGAACTTGTTTGTCAAGGTTAAAAGGCGTCTAGGGACAACGACGTCATTTAAAAGGCGGCTTCCACCCACGATGCCATTTAACCCTAGATAACAGACTCTGTCTCTGTATTGAATAGTGTCCAGAGACAGCGACGCCTTTTAAACAGCGACTTCCGTACACGACGACTTTTAAGTTCAGATCACCTCGAGGCCTATCTCTGTTTCTGTTGTTATTAGGCGACTAGGGACAGCGACGCCTTTTAAACGGCGACCCGTTTGAACGACGTGTATTAGGCCTTCTTCCGAGGCCAGATTTCACATGAACCAGTTTAGGAGACTTAAATGACGTCGGCCTTGGGCGACGCGATTCAAGATAGAATCTTATTAATTCCTGCAATTAACACGTGTTTACATTGTTATATAGTTTAGTTAATTGCATGCTTGAAATCATACTTGTGGACGATGGATTCTAAGTGATCAGATTGCACCGTGTTGCGTTTTGTACGATCGTAGGCCTAGAGTGACAGTTGTTAGCGCTTAGGCACCCTGTGTCGGTGTGGGAGTGACACGGCGCCGGTGTGGAAGTGGCGGGGTGACCCCTAGAGAGAGGGTCACCCGGTGTACCCCGAGGTATAACTAGTACCGGTGAGAGTGGTACATTCGGAGTGTCACTCGTGCTGGGGGAAGCAGAACCACCTGTAGCCTGTCAGGCCGGAGTAGCCAGCGTGCTATCCGAGGGGTTGTTGTTTGGTCTCAGCGGGTTAATGTTTTCCACGTTCGGCCGTGTGGTTGGCGTGTTTTGCCAAGACGCTGGTTGTGGGCTTCGTGATAGAATGGTTTCAGAGTTGTGCATGTTATATTTTGAATGCATACATTTTATATCGAAATTTAGGAATTGTATTTACTGCTTTACTTGCTTAAATTATCTATATTTGTGTTGCTGCACTTGTGGGTGCGTGAGTGGGTGGTGGGGATCGAAGGATCCCTACTAAGTCTTTTCGATGAGACTCACCTCTACGATTTTCAAGTGAGGGTTCCAGGCAGGCATAACGAGAAGAATGTTGCCATGGGTCGCGCGCCAGCAGCCGTTGTTCCGAGCTATGACCCGATGTAATTGTTATTTTATTTTCTGGCCTGTACGCTTAATTATTTCTTTTCAGTTGGAGTATGTAATTATTTGCTGAGTCGAGTCGAATTGTAATAATTTTTAATTCTTGCACTTCCTTTACAATTCGATGTGATGTGAATGTTTAGCTTAGTTTATTATTTATTTCCCAGACTTATCAAGATCCTAGTTTGGCTCCAAATTAATGATTCGGTACCCATTTAATAATCGGATCCCCGATTATAGGGTGGCGGGTCATTACACATCTTCATCATCATCATCTTCTTCTTCTTCTTCTTCATTCTGTTCAGGATTGGACTGACTAGATCCTTGGTTTGGGTAAGGTGTTGGGTTTTCTCGGTTTCTCCGGATCGCTCACGCAGCGGAAAACAAAAATATTTACAGCGATCCGTTCCCGTTTCGAAATCTAAAATACGATAATCGGATTATCAAAGTTCTCACCGTGTGCGGATTCGAATCCGCATCCGTTCGGTTCCGTCGGTGTGACACCGCAAGCCGCGCAAACACCTGGCCTCTAGCGAAGTCCACGCGATCCTCCCCGCGACGGATATCCTCGAGTTCCTCGTTCTTCGCAGCTCACGAAGCCTCCGCCGGTCGCCGCAATAATCGCCGCAGTGCGCGGACGATTTCCTGTCAAACGGGATTCGGAGAAGCTGCGGAGCAGATCTGGATCTGCCTAGACGCCAGAAGAAGACAGAAACTGAGGAGGGGCGGCTAGGGTTAGCAGCAGCTTGGCCTGCTCAGCCCGTTCGCTATGTTTTATACTAACCGCGCGGTTTTTCATAAAAACCCCCGGTTTGTATAAAACCCACTTATTTATCCATCGCCTTGAGAATCATTTGCGTGTGACCCTCTAGGCCCAAGTACCAGTCCAGTTAATGGCCCAACAAGCCCAGTGACTCCTCACTGACTTTATTAATTAATTAATAATCCTTTATTAATCAATTAATCAATCGAATTGATGTCGCACATCGAATTCGACCGGGCCTCCGATCACGTTGGGTGCCAAGCAACACCGCGTGAACCCGGAAGGTATTTGGGGTTAAGTAACCCACTCTTGGAACCTTTCCGCCGACAATTACCGCGTGGATATAATCCTTCATTCGTACAATGCTCTCGAGTCAACTCAGTACATGGCGAGCTGTCAAACCCTAACCGGTCGACTCACTTGGATTGGATGCCGCTGATAAATATTGGAAAAATCCTTTCCTGATATTATCGTCCGCCCTGGCCAGGGACTTTCGCGCATCCTTCCTAGAGCATTCTCTCTCTCTAAGTACTGAGAGCGAATGATTCCTTATTGACACACAATTCACTTCGACGGTATTCCGCTGTACCCAATCCTTGGCGTATTAGAATCCCATGGCTGGAGATTCGTAAACCAAGGTCAAAGCACAGAAGTCCACCGCCAAGGTGTCCTTGGTGTCTCAGGTTCGAGGACCATCCACGCAACTGCGACAATAGAATCAAGCTGGTTGACAGAGAGGTACAATACCATCCAGCGATTCAGTCGGATCAGTTCAGTGAACTCATTCTCCAATGAGCACCTACAGATTCGCCTTAGTGTCTCCACACAAGTGACTTATGAGACCAGTCACCCTCATCATATGAGCAGGAGTAATCTGTACTAGTCTAACCGGATATCCGATCTCCTTCTCGGATATCCTTTGACTAGGAACGATTAAGAATATGTGTGTTTAAGTGATCAGTCTCATTAGTATGATCTCATCATAATCTGATCACTATAACACATATTCACGGACTTCATTATGAAACGAGAATTAATGCGATTTACACATAATGAATATTATGTCATGATATTAATAAATGAACGAGATTTACATTGTTAGATTGGCTTGTAGGCCACCTAAACTAACAATCTCCCACTTGGACTAAAGCCAATCACCTTTATACAATAAGCCCATAGACTTTAGGTGACGCTCAAACACAATTTGAGCCAATGGCTTTGTCAGTGGATCTGCTCCATTGTCGACGGATGGAACTCTTTCCACTACTACATCTCCTCTAGATATGATCTCTTCGATAAGGTGAAAGCGCCTCAGAATATGCTTCGATTTCAGATGAGACCGCGGCTCTTTTGCTTGCGCAATTGCTCCATTGTTGTCGCACAACAGTGGAACAGGCTCAGAGATGTTGAGAACTACGCCAAGGTCGGTGATGAATTTCTTCAACCACACTGCTTCCTTGGTGGCTTCAGCTGCAGCGATGTACTCAGTTTCAGTCATCGAATCTGCAGTGGTTAGTTGCTTGGAACTCTTCCAGCACACTACGCCTCCGTTCAAAGTAAACACGAATCTAGATGTTGACTTGCTATCATCTAGATCCGACTGGAAACTCGAGTCAGTAAAGCCTCGCAGTTTCAAGTCACCTCCTCCATAGACAAGAAACATATCCTTAGTTCTTCTCAAGTACTTAAGGATGCATTTCACTGCCTTCCAGTGCTCTTCGCCTGGATCAGCCTGAAATATGCTCGTAACACTTAGAGCAAATGCAACATCAGGCCGTGTACATAGCATGGCATACATGATAGATCCTATGGCAGAGGCATAGGGTATTCTATCCATGAATGCCCTCTCATCAGGAGTCTTAGGAGACTGCTCCTTTGAGAGATAAATTCCATGTCTCATCGGTATGAAACCTCTCTTGGAATTTTCCATGTCAAACCTTTTGACTATGGTATCTATGTACAAGGATTGGGTCATTCCAAGCATCCTCTTTGATCTATCTCTATAGATCCGTATTCCCAATACGTAGGATGCTTCTCCCAAATCCTTCATGGAGAAGTTTTTCGACAGCCAGACCTTTACTGATGACATCATAGCTACATCATTCCCAATGAGTAGTATGTCATCTACGTAAAGAACTAGAAAAGTAACTGCACTCCCACTGGTCTTCTTGTACACACAAGGTTCATCTTCATTCTTAATGAAGTCATAAGACTTGACAGCCTCGTCAAATCTTATGTTCCAACTCCGGGAAGCCTGCTTCAGTCCATAAATGGACCTCTGAAGCTTGTACACTTTATCTAGAGATTCTTTGGATGTGAAACCTTTTGGTTGTATCATATACACCTCCTCCTCAAGGTTACTATTGAGGAAGGCAGTCTTCACATCCATCTACCAGATTTCATAATCAAAATGTGCAGCAATGGCGAGTAGAACTCTGATCGACTTTATCATGGCAACTGGTGAGAAAGTCTCGTCATAGTCAATTCCTTGCCTTTGACAATATCCCTTTGCCACCAACCTTGCCTTATAAGTGTCGATCTGTCCATCAACACCGATCTTTCTTTTAAAGATCCACTTGCAACCGATGGGTACAATACCCTCGGGCAAGTCCTCCAAGTTCCAAACTTGGTTGGTGTACATGGACTGGATTTCTGAGTTCATGGCTTCTCGCCATTTTCCGGCTTCTGGGCCTTCTATAGCCTCCTGGTAGGTTTTAGAATCATCATCCTCATTATATTCTACCTTAGACTCACCTTCAGCAATATGTCCCACATATCGTTCGGGTAGTCTAGGTACTCTACCAGATCTACGAGGCTCATCTGTGTGTACCTGAACAGGTTCAGGAACTGATATCTCATCTGATGATAATGTAGTTATTTGGGGATCTGGAACCTCTTCCAGTACTATTTTACTCCCACTGTCCTCATGGAGAAGGTATTCCTCTTCCAAGAAGACAGCTTTCCTGGCGACAAACACCTTTTGTTCACCAGGATAGAAAAAATAGTATCCAAAGGTTTCCTTTGGATATCCCACAAACCTGCATTTATCAGTTCGTGATTCCAGCTTATTTGGATCATGCCTCTTTACATGAGCAGGACAACCCCAGACTTTAACATGTTTAAATTATGGTTTCCTGCCTTTCCATATCTCATATGGAGTAGAGGCCACAGACTTGCTGGGTACTATGTTCAATAGGTATGCTGCTGACTCTAGAGCATACCCCCAAAGGGACACAGGTAATCTTGAGAAGCTCATCATGGATCGCACCATGTCCAACAAGGTGCGATTCCTCCTTTCTGATACACCATTCATCTGTGGTGTATATGGAGGGGTCAGCTGAGAAAGGATACCATTATCCTTTAAGAATTGTGTGAAATTAGTACTCAAGTATTCTCCTCCTCGATCTGATCGAAGAGCTTTAATACTCTTTCCTAACTGCTTCTCTACCTCATTCTTGAACTCCTTGAACTTCTCAAATGCTTCCGACTTGTACTTCATTAAGTACACATAGCCGAATCTTGAGAAGTCATCGGTAAACGTGATGAAGTAAGAAAAGCCACCTTTGGCTTGGGTGGACATTGGACCACATACATCTGAATGTATTAGTTCCAAAATGTCTTTGGCACGTTCTCCATGTCCACTAAATGGAGATTTTGCCATCTTTCCCATAAGGCAGGATTCGCATGTTGCAAACGATTCATAATCGAATGTTGTTAAGTAATCATGCTTGTGCAACTTTTGCAACTTGCTTTCGCCAATGTGCCCAAGTCTACAATGCCACATGTAGGCTTGGTTCGCACAATTCTTGCTCTTCTTAAGAGCATTATCAATCTGAAGATTGTAATAAGAAACATCTAATAGATATAGACCGTTAACTAAAGATGCTGAAGCTATTGATTTATTACCATAATAAATCGAACAACTTCTATTCTCAATAGTCAACCTATATCCTATCTTGTCCAAACAAGATATTGATATGATGTTCTTTATTATGCTAGGAACATAATAACAATCTTCTAATAATAAGGTGTCTCCCGATGGAAGCTTGAGGTTTGCTGTCCCAACAGCAATCGCCGCAACTTTTGCGCCGTTTCCTAGCCTCAATTCCACCTCACCTTGTCTCAGCTTGCGCTTACTTGTCAGCATCTGCACATCATGGCAGATATGAGAAGCACATCCGGTATCTAATACCCAAGATGTGGAATCTCTAACTGATAAGTTGATATCTATCATATAGATATCTGAAGCTTCAGACAGCTTCACTCTTCCATGAGCTTTATCGTTAAGGAACTCCTTGCAGTTCCTCTTCTAGTGACCATACTACTTATAGTAGAAGCAGTCACCCTTCACTACTCTTTTACCTTTGTCCTTTGATCCTTTATCGTTAGCTGTCATCTCTGCTTCAGGGGCATCCAATGCCGATTCAGCAGGAGGATCAGCTCCAGGGACAAAGTCAATGTGCTCAGATCTGAAGACATTCTTCAGGTTTCTGAACCAATCCGAGTAGATCAGGTAAGTCAAAAGGGCATCAAGTATGCCACAGAGTGGGTTATTCGACGACATAATTCCCTACAGGAGATAAGTAAAATCTATTTAGGAGATGTTCAATTATTAAAATTTAAAACAAGACATGGTCTTTTGTTCAAGTTTAACTCCCACTAATTTTCGACGGACTGTATAACCCTCAGTTAAACAGAACGGGAGACGCCGACAGTCTCCTAGTGGGGATCAGAATCTCAATGACTTGCACTACAGCCTTATGGATAGCACAACAAACTGTAATACAATCAGAGAGCACCCAACTCATGGGACTTGAAACTCCTTGCAATATCTGATCATAGCTTCGGTCCCCAGAAATTTAATGGCCTTGTGGATAGCACAACAAACCACTAATTCTGGTCTAAGCTGACCATCATTACGCGACGAGTATAGATTTGCATGCAGCCCTTGTGGATAGCACAACAAAGCTACATGGTTCCTCTACCCCGATCTATAGGCATCTAATGCCATAGCCACAGTTTCTCCTCCCAATTAAGCAGGCCTTGTGGATAGCACAACAAACCTGCCTAAAGTGATTCGAATCCTATGACTATAACGATGGTGGACCACGCAGTAAGTTCTTAACTACTCACGTTACGGCTTAGAGTTTATCTGAGGGTATTTAGATAACTTTTATCTTGGTCTCTCCTAGGTGATAGTATATAAATATACCGTATATATTTACTAAATACTATAACCTGCTTTGATTCATAATCAAAAGAAAATAATGCATCTCATACATGTCATTAGTGTGGTCATGGATAGCACAGTGGGTTTGATTGGAGCCAACAGTCAAACGCACACACAATATAATCATAACATTTACATTAGATATCTTGCAATCACATAGGCAAGAGATATCCATCTTTTCGCCTTCCTGGTTGCAGCTGTGGATCGTCCTCGCTCCTTCCTCGGTTGCCTCGATCAGATTACATTTAAATTCTAGAATTTACAAGTAAATTGAAGAAGGCCTTATGGATCGTCCCCACTCCGGCGACTGCCGCGCGCACTACCTCCGACCCTTGACCACTTCCTATTGGCTCCAGGGTGATTTACGGGGATTTAGACCCCTGTTTTCTCCTATTTTCCCTTCACCTATTTAAACTCCCCATATCCTCTCGAACAAGGGGGTTAAGAGGTGGCTTCTTGGAGGGAAGGCTCAGAGGAGGTTGGCAAGCGGTCAGGAGGAATCTCAGAAGAATCCTTCGCACTCCAAATGGGCTTGTTTTCTTAACCCTCTTCTATTTTCTCTTCTTTCACTTTCAACACATCATTTCACCTTTCACACACGAGCACCCTATCTGCATGCATGCATCTTAGGATGACTTAGCACCTTTTACCCCCAGAGGTTTCAAACAAAAAAACGGGAGGTGGGTGGCCACAACATTTGGTCACCTTCCCTCCCAAACACCCATCCGGTGCGTCTCCCTCTAATTTTAATTAATTTTTATATTTTTATGGATAGATTCTGCATATCACAGTTCTAATCGGGTTATTTCTTTTCTTTGTTTGTCTTCTTTTTCAGGGGCTCTTACTAGATTCTGCGCGCGGACTACCGAGCTCTCCTCCTCTGGCCGGCCAGAGGAAGAGAAGGGGAAACCACCATCTCCCGCTCCCTCAGAACGCGATCACATCCTCACCATCCTGCGAAACACAGGGACCGTAAGGTAATGCTCATGGCGATCACGTCCTTTATTTCTAACCCCCTTTAAATCGCCACAGTGCTAAGACGAACGGAGGGACCCTCGATCCGAAGCCTACAGACGCAGCCGCGGCAGGGGACGTTCCGGGCGCCTACAAGAGGGATGTAGAAATACATCGGAGTATGAGAGAGAGAGGTGCGCAGACCTCTATTTATTAACAATTAATAATCAAACATACATCCACGATCCACACAATCCATTCATCACATGAATAATAAATTAAGTGCATATCCATGACCACGGTGTGTTTTAAACATCCACACATGATTCAACGCATCATATGGCTAAAACAAATGAGTTTTCAAAATAAGTAATTTTGGCTTTCAAAAAACTGGGATCCAATCAAAATTAGTATTTGAATTTCGAAAAACTCATTTATTATCTTAACATGCAATTAAATCAAATTTAAAAGCAATAAATACACATCACATGCGCACACACTCCGAATTAATAATTTCATATTATTCCATGCAAATTAGAACATTTCTAATAATCTAACATTTAGATTAAACCCCATTAATAATCTAACAATTAGACTATTTTAAAGACTAATCTAACTCTTAGATTAATCCAATGAAGACAATTAATAATTTAACAATTAAATTAATAATCAACTAAATTAATTATTAACTACTAATCTAACACTTAGATTAGCCAATTAATGTTAATTATTAATTTAACTCTTAAATCAATAATTAACACTAACTAATTAATAATTAATTAATCTAACTCTTAGATTAATCCAACAAAATTAATCATTAATTTATCACATAAATTAATAATTAACTCTAATTTGTTATTATTAACTAATCTAACTCTTAGACTAGTTAGTTAATTAATGTTAATTATCAATTTAAATCTTGAATTTATAATTAACACTAATTAACAATTAACCAGCAATCTAACTTTTAGATTATTGGATTGAAATTAATTATTAGTTTAACCCTTAAACCAATAACTAATTAATCCAAATTAAACCATTTAATTAGTTAGTTAAAATTAATTGTTAATATAACATTTAAATTAACAATCAATTCTAATTAACTAATGAATATTAATTTAACTCTTAAATTAATAATTTAAAATTAATTATTAATTTAACATTTAAATTAATAACTAATTTCAATAATTAACAACAATTTGTTAATTAAATGATTCCAAAATCATTAATGGCTCAATTAAATAAAATTAGATAAAATTTAATTTCAAAACACTTTGAAATTCTTTAATTTAGAATCTAATTTGAATTTAATTGGGTCAATAAGGTTTAATTAGGAATTTAGGGGTTTTAATGGCTTAATGAGGGGAAATAGAAAATGGCTCAGCCTATAGAGCCAACTGGCTCGAGCCATTGTCGAGCCTGGGCTCGGTCAAGGCCCGACCCAGGGTCGCTGGGCTCGAGCCAGGGCCCGGGCCCCTGGCCCAGGCGCCCCTGGCTTGCCCAGCCGGCCGGTCTAGCCGGTTGGACCGGCCCTGACCCGGCTCCCCCCCTCACCTGCAACCCGACGCCCCTCTTGCAAACCTGCAAACCCTAGCCGGCGGCCGCCCCCGGCCCTGCCTGGCCCCGGCCGGCGATGCCCCGACGCCGGCGGTGCCCCCGGCGCCGGCAGGGTCGCCGGAGAGGCCCCGAAAGGAGCCGGCCAAGCCCCCAAAGTCTCCAAAAATCTGGTTTTCGTAGGGTTTTGAAACCGTTTTAGGGCTTAAATTAATAGCCCTCCAAGGGCACTCCGGCGGCGGTCTTGGTGACCGGTGGATAGTGGTGACTATCCTCTATGGATCCGGAGTCTCGGCCGGCCATCCCAATGCTTGGGAAGCCGATTGAAGCCGCCGTAAACTCGCCGTTTTTCGTCTCACGAAGAACACGAAAAACCCCAAAATAATTTCAAAAAATTGAAAGAAAATAATCTGATTAACTGTGTTCAGCGCATGAACACGGATCCAACAATTAATCGAAGTTACAGCATGGAATAATTCATGAAAAATTAATTTCGGAAACCGAAACGGGACAAGAAACAGTGGAACCTGGCTCTAATACCACTATTGGGTTTTCTCGGTTTCACGGATCACTCACGCAGCGGAAAACAAAAATATTTACAGCGATCCGTTCCCGTTTCAAAATCTAAAATACGATAATCGGATTATCGAAGTTCTCACCGTGTGCGGATTCGAATCCGCAGCCGTTCGGTTCCGTCGGTGTGACACCGCAAGCCGCGCAAGCGCCCGGCCTCTAGCGAAGTCCACACGATCCTCCCCGCGACGGATATCCTCGAGTTCCTCGTTCTTCGCAGCTCACGAAGCCTCCGCCGGTCGCCGCAATAATCGCCGCAGTGCGCGGACGATTTCCCGTCAAACGGGATTCGGAGAAGCTGCGGAGCATATCTGGATATGCCTGGACGCCAGAGGAAGACAGAAACTGAGGAGGGGCGGCTAAGGTTAGCAGCAGCTTGGCCTGCTCAGCCCGTTCGCTATGTTTTATACTAACCGCACGGTTTTTCATAAAAACCCCCGGTTTGTATAAAACCCACTTATTTATCCATCGCCTTGAGAATCATTTGCGTGTGACCCTCTAGGCCCAAGTACCAGTCCAGTTAATGGCCCAACAAGCCCAGTGACTCCTCACTGGCTTTATTAATTAATTAATAATCCTTTATTAATCAATTAATCAATCGAATTGATGTCGCACATCGAATTCGACCAGGCCTCCGATCACGTTGGGTGCCAAGCAACACCGCGTGAACCCGGAAGGTATTTGGGGTTAAGTAACCCACTCTTTGAACCTTTCCGCCGACAGTTACCGCGTGGATATAATCCTTCATTCGTACAATGCTCTTGAGTCAACTCAGTACATGGCGAGCTGTCAAACCCTAACCGGTCGACTCACTTGAATTGGATGCCTCTGATAAATATTGGAAAACTCATTTCCCGATATTATCGTCCGCCCTGGCCAAGGACTTTCGCGCATCCTTCCTAGAGCATTCTCTCTCTCTAAGTACCGAGAGCGAATGATTTCTTATTGACACACAATTCCCTTCGACGGTATTTCGTTGTACCCAATCCTTGGCGTATTAGAATCCCGTGGCTGGAGATTCGTAAACCAAGGTCAAAGCACAGAAGTTCACCGCCAATGTGTCCTTGGTGTCTCAGGTCCGAGGACCATCCACGCAACTGCGACAATAGAATCAAGCTAGTTGACAGAGAGGTACAATACCATCCAGCGATTCAGTCGGATCAGTTCAGTGAACTCATTCTCCAATGAGCACCTACAGATTCGCCTTAGTGTCTCCACACAAGTGACTTATGAGACCAGTCACCCTCATCATATGAGCAGGAGTAATCTGTACTAGTCTAACCGGATATCTGATGTCCTTCTCGGATATCCTTTGACTAGGAACGATTAAGAATATGTGTGTTTAAGTGATCAGTCTCATTAGTATGATCTCATCATAATCTGATCACTATAACACATATTCACGGACTTCATTATGAAACGAGAATTAATGCGATTTACACATAATGAATATTATGCCATTATATTAATAAATGAACGAGATTTACATTGTTAGATTGGCTTGTAGGCCACCTAAACTAACATAAGGATCCGGCAAGACTTTAGCATTGCTTAAGGCCAAAATTGCTTTCGCATTTTCTAATTGTGGGTCTCTTGGTGGATTTGAGCCCATTTGAGGTTGGGCTTGAGGATGAGGTAGGATTGGTTGATGTTGAAAACCCGGAGGATAGTTTCGCGGATTTGCAATGGGTTGACTTGGTAATGGGCCCACATCCCTCCTCATAGTTGTATCAACCATTTGATCCAATTAGGCTTCTAATTTCGAAATGGATTGTTGTTGAGAGATGACCATTTGTTGCAATTGTTGTTGTTGTTGTTATTGATTCATGAGTAATTGTTGCAGCATATTGAATTTGTCATCATTTTGATTTGATGGCTGATGTTGTGGGATTTGATATGAAGGTTGAGAGAACATATTTTGATTGTTATTGGGCTGAAAGTAAGGAGCTTGAGCTTGGGATTGGATAGGTTGGCTTTTATTGAAAGATTGATTTGGATAGTAATTTTGTTGATGGGCCCTATTCTGAAAATTTTGTGTTTGTAGGTTTGGAGCTTGGACTTGTTGAGGTTTCCATGAAAAATTAGGATGATTCTTCCAGCTAGGGTTGTAGGTGTTAGAATATGGATCATGATTGGGCTTTGAATAATCCTTGGCTGCTTGGACTTGTTCTTGGATGAACGGTGGCAATTGGGTCGCCATAGGACACTCACTGACATGGTGAGTTGGGCTAGCACAAAGACTACAAGCTTCTTGATAAGATGGAGAAGGTTCTGAGTATGGTTTTGATTGTGCATGGATATTAGATCCTTGATTATTCGAAGCTAGGATTTGGTCTAGCTTTTGGGCTATAAGATCCATTTTGCTCATTTGTTGGGTCAGAAGGTCCACCTTATCCAACTTTTGAGCTAAAGCATTGATATCCATCCTAGGTCCACCTTTTTAGGAATTCTTGTTGCATTTCAGGCCAAGTCTTAATGGGCTTCCCTATCGTTCCAAGCCAATATTTGGCTTTGTCCTTAAGTGAGAAAGGGAATAGGGTAAGTCGATGGGCATCTTCCGTGAAATCTTGAATTCTCACGGTTGAACAAATCTCAAAGAATTCATCCAAATGTTTATATCGATCTTCATTGGTATTCCTATAGAAAGATGGGAGCATTTGGATGGTACTTGACTTGATCTCATAATGGCTAGCATAGACATTAGGCAATTGGATACAAGATGAAGGATTATAGTATTGAGGAATGAAATATTCCTTCATTTGTTTAGACATTTGTTCATTATTTCCAGCCATTTGATGTTGAATACTGGTTTGGTGATATAGGTATCTCTCAATTTCTTGAATTGGATTGATAATTTCTCGATTTTGAGATCTTCTACCTAATATACACTAGACCAAGATGAGATGAGAATGGTCGTTTTTGTTATTTTTATTTTTATATTTTTTTTTATGTTTATTTATGTAAAGACAAACAAGTTAACAACAAATTCCTAATGACCTTAGTGTACCCGAGACTTAAGAATGAGATTTCTCACAAAATAGCTAGAATTCACTATGAGTCACCCCTACAATAGATCAATCAGCCAGGTAAGAGGTGGGATAGTGGGAGGCTCCCCCTACTTTCGTAAGGACCTAATTAAATAACCATTTATCCACTTAGGCGTTTGCCTTTGTAACCTCTAGCCTAGACACCGTTGTCCAAAGTAGAAGTGAATTCAAAGCTCAGTCCAATTATAGTATAAACCCTAGGTGCAATTGCTATTTGATTTTTATTGGGCTTGGGACAATGCAATATGGAGTGTTTGTGGTTTGTAGGCCAAGGAAGGGTGATGAAATCCCCACCTTATCTTGTTGTGAAGATGCCCTTAAATTATTTTATCAATAAAATGCACACCACAATTCAATCAAGTTTGTTTTGTACAATAATGAAATGACAATGCATGAACATGTTATTTGCACAATTTGGAAAGACTCACCTTGCTTCCCGCACTCTTCAACATGAATCAAATGACAAAAATAAGAGCTAAATGGCTAATTCTAATGCAATTCTATACAATGCATGTCCTAAAATATGAAGGTTTGATTTCTAATCTTGAAATACATTTTTTTTTATTTTGTTTTTCTGATTTTTTTATTTATTTAATGAGATCCATATCTATTCTAAGCAAATCTGAAAATAAAATAAAAATATTAAAGAAATTGGAACAAACTCACCAAGTTGAGTTTTTCTTTTGTCTTCTTTTTTTTTAAAACTTTTGCAAAAAGAGAAAATAAATGTGAGTATAGATTTATACAAATGGATCCAAAATAATCAAAATTAAAATTCTAATTTCCCCTGCAATGGCGCCAAAAATTGATCGTTCGAAATTATGTATCGTTAAGCATATGCAAACATCAATCTTAAAAGTCCAATTTCCATATATAATTATTTGAAAAATAACAAGTGGTGAGATTGGGTCGAATCCACAGGGAAATAGATTTTTAAAGTTGAAAACCTTGAGTTTTTAGAGAAAAAACAGAGAATAAAGAAGAGGGAGCATGATGATTTGATTTGTTAAGAATTGAAATTAACCGGACTTACTATGAACTCACAAAAGGAGCACCCATAAACGAGCATAATCAGACCATCTATTGAACTAAGACTACCTTTAAAACACTAATTAAAAGTAGAATATAAAGTTTGAGTAGTATCAACAAAAGAATAAATAAATGTTGTAGAACAAAAAGAGGGAGAAAAGATAACTTTTTTCAAAGAAGCTACTGTCATTCATTATTAGAACTATATGAAATTTTACAGAGACATTAAAAATAAAAAATTAACATAACTTTTATAAGGAAACATTTACTGAAAATGTTCGAAATACAATGTAACGTGGAGAACTAAAAAACTAGAGAGAGAGGCGGTGGAGAGAGAAAACTGATCTTTGTAGCCGTCGTAACCCTTCACGCGGATCTTTGGTAGCCCTAGACTCCTTCCAGTGGTCAGTTGCAGTGCCTCGAGTCCACCTCTTGCCCTGACAGCCGCTGGTTTGAGAGAGATGTAGAGAGAGAGAGAGAACAAAAGCTAGAGAGAGAGGGGCTGCTATAGTACCCGTGGGTACTGTAGCAAAGAGAGGGAGAAAGTGAGAGAGAGAAATTGGGAGAGAGAGATATTTGGATGGAAGGGATGAGAGAGTTTAAAATTTTCAAAAGTTGTCTTTTTTCCTCTCCCCTCCTATGTTTTATAGAAGAGAGCCCCAAATTTTGAATTTGAAAAAGGATAATAAATAGGCTTTTAAGCTCTCTCTTGATTAGTGGATCCTTTTTAAAAACCATGAATGTTTATTTTGAAATTTGAATTTAGATAGGGATATTTGATTTTGAATTTCAATATTTGAATTTTAGATAATAAATGTTATTTTCGAAATTTGAATTTTGAAATTTGAAATCCAAATCTTAAAAATAATAAATATTATTTTTGAATTTGAATTTTGAAATTTCCATCTCTCTCTTAGCTGGCATTGGACCCATTTTGAAGAACAAAAATACGATCTTATTCCTTCCGAGATTCAAACCCTGGTCACTTCACCTACGTTCGGGTGCTCTAATCACTATGCCATCTACTTACTCATGTATTGTATCCACATAAAACAATAGTTAAGGTCATGCGGCAATCAATAAGTTATTCAAATGTATATTAAATAATTGCCGAGAAGCTCTTATTGGAAATAAAATTATCACACTTACTTAATCCATGCAATGATGATATTTGGCATTCGAATTTTGCAAAATTAATATTTTGAAAGCATAATCGATTTATCTATCATTCCATGTGGTTTTGTACATAAAATTGACAGTATAGTGTGTAAATTTCATCTATTGTTTATCTAAAAATGTGTACTTATCACCTGCACGTGCAACAGGTCATCCATAACCAATGTGGGTGAAGAGTTCATACTCTAATCATAGCTACAATCTTCATTTGAGGACTTCTCTAATTATGTCATTTAGAGAGTCAAAATTGGCAAATGCTGCATACAATTTTGTTTTAGAAATAATTTTAAAAATAACTACGCCCCTATGCATCCAAATTGGAGAAGAGATGAAAATAACAATTCATAGAGGGATCCTACCTATAATGAATTTACATATTAGTCGGACTTAGGTTGCATTTGATAATACTGAGCTCTTAAACATGAAATCAGAGATTCACATCTTAAGCCTGCTTTGGTAATGAAAGTTTTGAATACTAAATAAAATAGATTATTTGGTAACTATAAATTAAGGTTTGACATATTTTATTATATTTTTATATTTAATAGTAACATCTAATATATAAATATTAATTTGACATTTAATTCAACTCTACTCAACGTGTAGATTAGTTTTATGTCAGTTGTCCTTCTCAATGGCTTCTTCCACTGACTTAATTTAATGGTGGCAGCCACCCCTTGACCTTTTTCCATCTTTTTACACCATCATTTTGATAATTGATGGCATTAAACCTTCCTACAGTATGGGTGAATCATGTGGAAGTAAAATAATTAATCTCGTGGACACCTTGTAGAAGAATTTCGAACCTTCGGATTTTATCCATATGACGTATGTAGGTCTAACACATTTTTAGGTGAGCACTGATGTTTCTTCAACGATAAGTAAAGTTTTTTGGTTTATCTTAACCATTAAGTGCATAATTGTAACCTTAATTGCAATTAAAGACTTAAGTTCAATTTTATTAAATGCTCTTATTAATATTACCACTTACTGCTTCAGACATAATAGCCCAAATAAGAGTTATCAAACACCACCTCAGATTGGTATGAATTGGTCTATTTATAGACCCATTTATGGACTCAATGGAATTTGACTTTCTTCTAGTCTCTTCTTTTCCATATTTTGGATTTGAATTTCTCTTGAAGAGCTTGCTATTTATGGGAGGAAGATCCCTGGTGTGAATCCTCGCCTAAGTGTGACTTTGTTTGCAGAATAATTTAAACCAGAATAAGGTTCTAGGGATTTCTTAAACCAGAATAAGAGGTATTTTGATTTGGTAAGTTGTTGGTATTCCACCCAGAATAAGGAGAATTATACTGCGCTATTCCAAGTGATTTGGTAGGAATAAGTGGAATAATGAGTGAAATAAAATGTAAAATTGAGAGAATTGGGGGAATTAGATATTCCAGGTAGGTTTGGGGAGTTGGGGGAATTGGAGGAATTAGGCATACCCTCAACCAAATCAGAATAAGGCCTTTATACTGGCTATTCTGACCCTATTCCAAAAACAAAGTAAAAGATCAAGAAGAATTTTAGAAGAAGATAGAGAGCTTGTGGATCTAGAGAGGACTAAAATTGAGATAGAGCACTAGGCAAATGCTTTAGGTTGTTCAAATGATAGGCATATAAAAACCTAACCATGATTAGTTAATATTTGCATTTTTTTTATTGATTTAAGATTTGTTTGAAATAATTCAATAATTTGGAATCTTAATTTAGAGGTTGGATTTCAAAATCATGTAATTTGAAGGTTAATTGGACAGTCTATGTAAAATATGGACGATTAGATTGGTTGAAATGCTTAACTTTTTTCTTTCTAGAACAATATATAACTAGATTACAACACTGTATCAATTATCTAACTATATATATTGTGTTTTAATTGTTTAAGGTTAAGAATGTGATATGAATCATGTAAGAATATTTATTTGAAAATTTTATCATGATTATTAAATTATGTTTAGAGAAGAATGTTTATTTATTAGTAGAGAATTGTGAAATTTCTAAAATTCTAATATACTAATTATGAAAATTGATTTTGTACTTTAGACATAATTTATTAAATATCTAAACTGGATACTTGATGAATATCTTTGCATATTGAAACATGCACTTTTATGGCTTATAGAATATCATATTTTCAAATTCTCTTAATATAACTTAATGTAGCTGAGGAATGTCTAAGGTCGATTAAGGGTAGCTACGCAGGGTGGAAAGGGATCCCTTAAGGAGTAATGCCTGCTGCAATGCAAGCTATTCCAACAAGCTGAGACAAGTTGCAATGAGCAATCCTATTGTTCTACTGAGGCAAGAGTCACATAGGTTGGCAGTTTTTTCTATAGGTAGGCTTGACAAGTATTAAATGCGGGTGCAGAATTTTAGATGTGATAAATGCATGTGGACAAAAGAAATACTTCTTAGGCGTGACAAATACTATTTGTCATGTTCATGAAGTATTTGTTGTACCTAAAAAATATTAATCATCTTTATAAATCTGTGCGCACATGTATAGGGATGACAAATACTTTTCAAACGTGACAAATACTTTGTGAATGTGACAAATATTGTTTGTCATGCTCACGAAGTATTTGTCATGCCCCAAAATTTGTACGCAGATGTATAGGGATGGTAAATACCTTTTTAGGCATGGCAAATACTTCGTGGGCATGATAAATATTTATTACGGCCACAAAGTATTTGTCATGCTCATATACATTTGTCATGCCTAGAACTCTGCACCTACATTTAATGCATGTGAGGCCCATATATGAAAAAGGTTGCCAGCCCATGTGACTCATTCCTATGTGGACCAATGGGATTGCCCATTACAATTTGACTTAGCTTATTGCAATACCTTGCATTGCAGCAAGCATTACTCCCCCTCTCAAGATCCTTTGTCCAAAGAACACGTCTAATTGGGCCCTTTAGAGTAGTCCATGGAATAACCCTCTAATGGTCAAGTCAGTAGATAGGACCTTGGGAAGATGACCTTGAGCACGTGGAAAAGGATCACTGGGAAATTAAAGTTTTAGCATCTATCCTTTTGTCCCTCTAACTCCTTTTAAAGGATGCAGTCTATAATTTGGTGGACGCTTCTATTTATGTTAGAGAGTTGTGTTAGATACTCAAATATGACATGACACTCGGACATTCGTGTCTAACCCTCTACTTCAGGATTTCAAAGTAAATACTAGATATTTCTTAGAATACTTAGCATATCTTTCTAAAATATTTGTCTGTATGATAAAATTTGATATATTTGAGTTATATCCTTTATATTTTAGATAAATTTCAATAATTAAATTTTATTGTATACATGTGTAACTACGTATTCATGTGTATATAATTGTATATTCTCCTTATCTTCGTGTCCTATTTTTAAGATATTGCCGTCTCTGACGCTCGTGTCTATGTCGACACTTGACACTTGTGTCCATATCCCACATATCATAGATTGCGGATAATTAAGGACAATGGAGATTTATGATGTGGGGATAGACTCCTTTTGTGTGGTCGGATTCACTAGGGAAAACAAATCCGAACGTTGATCTAGTTGCTTATTGAACATGTTTGTGGGGTTTGGCTCTGTATCTGACATTTAATCCACATGGTTCCTAGCACAGCCTATCTGCTAGCTAGTAGGCTTGTGTTGGGCCCAATCAGCCCATTATGTTAACTCCTTTATCAGAATTTCATTGTAAAAAAATTGTAAAATCATATTCTATCTATATTGAATATGTGCGCAGATAGAACTTAAGAAAACAATTTGGATCAACCTTCTGGTTAGAGTATTAAATCAGAATTGAGGCATGACAACAGAACCCATCAAATAGAATTGAAAAGATGGCCACCTCTGAAGTATTTACTTAATAAAGAAAAATGAGCATAAAGAAAACCTCTGCCATCTATTTTGCTTGAGAGATGCCACTTTCAGCATTCTTGCTCCTCCCTAGGGCATACACAAAGAATGGATCATGTCCATGTTGATAGGTAAACATGTGGAAGAAAGAAGGAAAAATTGGTGTATTCATATAACTCTTAACTGAAATTACTCTTACAGTCATTTGGATGAGCATAAAGTGGCAGAATCTTAGGATTCCAAAATTATGCTTTTGAAAATCAAAAAATTCCTTATAGCTTCTTATTAAATGTCATTTTGTTTGATTGAATATAGAACCTGTGAAAATGAAATAAAAACTATCCACATGTAGAATGAGAATAAACGACCAAGACAAATCACTGAGAGATCCTACTGACTACATCTTGATGGAGTCCATATAAAGCTGATGTCAATAATGTCAACAAGATTTCCTTTCTCTCATTTGATATCGTTAATGTCAACAACGGCACCATTTTCTCCTCTAAAGAGATTAGACTCTTTTAATGGCAAAAAAATTATCTATTATGGTTATCTAATTTGAACGTTTAACAGATCTTAGCTTTTCGTTAGTTTTCTCCTCAAATCAAGAGTACTTGCTACAGTCGCGTGGCTGCACCAAGTTTTACTAAAAAACTGAAACCAAACTACCTGCCATATAGACTATTTTCACTTATTTTGCATCAATCCAAATATTAAAGAAGTCCGAAAACATGAAAGAAATATAGGAGAATTCCACAATTTGCAAAGTCAAATCAAATGGACCTCGTTGTGGTTTTGGCTTCTTGGTATTCATGTTTGGGGAGTAAAATGAAATATAATCATAGAGGTGCATATCAATAGACTCAGAAAGGAATAAATGTCTTCCACCAAATCCTAGCTAAGACAAGGGAATAAAGTGGATGTATTATATGCTCCTCTCCAGTTTGTGCAAGGTACCTACCAAGGGCCAAGTAAGAAGGAACAATCTAGGAAGTTAAAGAAACAAAAACCTGCACCAGTAAGAACAACACAAGGCTAAAGAATCATCCAATGCAAACATACCAAAGCAGTCTATTGAAATGGTCATGGAGGCCGACCTTGATAAATGAAGCTTATTCATGGAATTGTCGAGATGTGAATGGGGCCTCAACGATCCTTTATATTAATAAGCTTGCCCATTCCATCCAACCGGATGTCTTCTTTGTCCCTGAAACAAAGGCTCATATAAAGGATAGTTAATTTTTCTTCAATACCAGGAACATCATGGATTATCACATTGTGGAGGCAAATGGAAGGAAAGGAGCTATGTGGCTCTGTGGTCCCCTAATATCAGTCTCCAAGTTATGTCCTCAGATCAAAATTGTATAATTGGTGAAATTATAGATCAGAAGAATCAGAAGTGGAACCTTTTTTATGTTTATGCCCCTCCTAGGAGTGCAGAAAGAAGGCTCTTCTGGAATTTTCTGAGGGATACAGTGGGTCATACTTCATGCCCTATATGTCTTATGGGGGACATGAATTCTGTCCTCCATCAGTGTGAGAAAGATGGAGGCAACCCCATTTGTCACTCCTAGGTAAACAATCTTCAAAATTTTATTAATGAGGCAGGTTTGCTTGACTTGGGATATGAAGGCCCAGCCTTCACTTGGGCAAATAATAGGAGAGCAGGCTTTCAAATAAGAGAAAGACTTGACAGAGTATTGGTGGATGCCAGCTAGAATTTAATGTTCCCAAGTGCTTATGTTTTGCATTTAGCAAATACTGGGAGTGATCACAGGCCCATCTTACTTTCCCTCCAAGGTGCAAACAAAAACAGACATAGGCTCTTCAAATTTAAATCAGCATGGACTTATAGGAACACCTTGAGATGGTGATTGAAGAATCGTGGAAGAAATATCCTAGCCTCGCTGATAATTATGTATCCAAGATCAGGGGTATGCAGACCAGTATCTCTAAATGGAGGAAAGAAAATTTCTCTGATTCTAGGATAAGGCTGGAGTTTTTAGCAAAGAAGTTGGAAGAGATTGAGAAGGAACCCATCAATGAGGAAAATCTCCACAGAGGCAGGGATTTGACACTACAGTATCAAAAAGCACTTCAGGAAGAGGATGAGTATTGGAGGCAGAGGTCAAAAGCACATTGGTATTCCAGTGGGGATAGAAATGCAAACAATTTTCATCTCAATGTCCTCAAACGTAGAAGGGCAAACAAAATCTTCCAGTTGTAACTCAATAATGGCACCAAGATTGATGACCCAAAAGTGATAAAGCAAGTCTTCAAAAGCTATTTTCATTGTGTACTGCCTCCTCAAATGATCATTCCCTTTCAAATTGGCACCCATTTCATTTGTTTAACAGAAAGATCAATGAAGCAGAGAATCAGGCTATATCTGCCATACCTACAGCTGAGGAAATTGAAACTACTTTGAGAAGTAAAACCCCCAAAAGTCGCCAGGTCTTCATGGATTTCCATCATGCTTCTTCCAGAAGTATTGGAAGAGATGAGGTTATCAACACAGTTCAAGGTTATTTTCTTAACGGTATGATTCCAAACAACCTCAATCACACTTATATAGCTCTCATTCCCAAAACAATGGCAGCCACTGCCCCTGAGGAGTTCAGACCCGTTAGGCTTACCAATGTAGTCTACAAGCTCTGTGCAAAAATTATTGCTGGCAGAATCAAACCCCTGCTGGAGAAGACCATTTCACGTAATCAGTCAGCTTTTCTTCCTAATAGACTGTTAATGGATAACATTCTGATTACCCATGAATTGATTCACTCCCTAAAAAATAAAGGTGGTAAAAAAGGAGTCGTTTGTATGAAGGTATATATTGCAAAGGCCTATGATAAGTTAGCATGGGGCTTTATTCATGCAACCCTCATGAAATTTGGGTTTTCCAATCAGGTCATATCTCTTATTATGAATTGCATTACAGCTGCTACTTTCTCGGTTCTTGTCAATGGTGAACCTAGTCGATATATCACTCCATCTAGAGGTTTGAGACAAGGGTGCCCTCTCTCTTCATTCCTATACATCATATGTGCAGAGGTACTTACTTCTCTCACCAACAATAAAGTCCATACTGGAGATATCAAAAGTTTTAAGATAAATCACCATGCTCCTGACATAACCCATCATATGTTTGCTGACGATATTATCATCTTTGGACAAGCTGAGATGCAAGAGGTAAATCAGTTTATGGAATGCTTTGAGACGCATGGACAATGGTCAGGCTAGTGCATAAACAGAAGGAAATCCGATTTTTTATGCGACCCGAATACTGAAGGGTTGAAAAATAGCTTCTCTAGATGCCTAAACATTCCTTTTCTTCCAAAAGATACTATGTATCTTGGAGTCCCACTGTGGGCTAGTAGAGGCAGAGTTTCCCAACTATCTATACTTAGAGGACAAATTCAAATCCAAATTGAACCACAGGAAGGCTCATACATTGTCTCAAGGAGGCAAAATAGTTCTGATTAACTCAGTTTTAAACTCCATCCACCTAACATCATGAGTATAGGCCTTCTTCCAGACACCACTATTCAGAGGCTCAACCAAATTCAATGTGGTTTTCTATGGGGTGACAAGTTGGAGCATAAGAAGGTTCATTTGTGTAACTGGTCAAAAATAAAAAAACACAAAGAAGAGGGGGGATTGGGGATCAAGGACTTCGAAACTCTCAATAAGGCAGCTGTTATGAAAATCATTTGGATGTTCTTGTAAGAGGAGAATTCAATCTGGGTCTCCTTGATGAAAGCAAAATATCTCAAGCACAAGTCCTTCTGGAAGGCAGAATTCAAGCAAAATTGTTCAGCAGCCTGGTCCTCGCTGTTGAAACTTAAAGCTTTTTTCAAAGAAAATATCTTTAGAATAATTTAGAATGATTTAGATACAAATATCTGGGAAGATAATTGGACACCAGATTTGAAAGGCGGCTAATACCTAGAGAACATTTTAGCATCAACTTTCAAATTGGGTTTTTCAGCTTATCAAAGGGGGGAAATGGGACAAGGACCTGATCTTCTCAATATTTGATGATAAAGTTGCATCAGATATTTGCAGAATACAACTCCCCCATCCTGGTACTTCCATGAAAGACATTATTGTTTGGCCAGCAACAATTGATGGGATCTTTACCATTAAATCAGCGTACAGAATTTAACATGCATTGTTGATATTCCCTCTTCATCCACAGTGGATCCAATTTGGAAACACATATGGGACCGACACTTGAAGAAGAAAGTTTTCCCAAAGATTTTAGTCTTTATATGGAAATGTATAAACAATGCCATCCCACTTAATGAAGTGCTTGGAAAGGGTCCATCCTAAATTATTCATCCTCAGTTGATCATAGGATCCTAGCAAAGAAAATCTTGGAATAGTCATCTCCCCCCTTTTGTAAGGGCACACAAGAAGATTCCTTCATCACTATCTGCTATTCTCTGATGTGGCAGATATGGAAGGACAGGTGTAAAGCTGTTATGGAGCATATTTCAGCCAACCCCTTCTTATTATCAGAAGAGCAATGGCTGACTTGGATTTTGGAACACCTATTTTGATAATAGACAGACCTTTGTCTTAGAAAAGGCAAAACTTCCTGATCATTGCCCACCCCCCACCTTTATTTGGCTCCATTAAAATAAACTTTGATGGAGCTAGTGGGAAGGAAAGTGGAGATATTGGCATTGTGGGCAGAGATCATAAGGGTTATCGCTTATTTGCCTATTCTACGCTTGTTGACTATGCTGAGCCTTATCTTATAGAAGCATTTGCCCTACTGGAAGCTTTGATATCAGCATTTCAATTTGACTCGGTCGAAGTAGAAGGAGATGCAGTGGTTCTTGTACAAACAGTTAGCAAGTATAAGACCCCTCCTTGGAAAACTAGAACTACCATAGAAGATTGCAGAAGGTTGAGAGCAAGCAAAAGTATTCTTGTATCTTACATCCCTAGAGAAGAAAACAAAGTTGCTCATGTTATTACTAGAAATGCTATTACCTCTTAGTCAGAATCTAGATGGAATGCTCACATGCTTCCTTCTAGTATCCTTTCTATTGTAATGTCTGAATTTTCACAATGAAATAGTTTGCATCTTTTCATGGTCCAAAAAAAAAAAAAAAAAAAAAAGGAGGAAGAAAAAAATGTTGGTTAAGCTGTTGCATGTATGCCACCGAACTTTTGTTTGGAAGAGGCAATCATACAAGAATTAAAAAAAGCTAAATGCAACACATGGTCTTTAAAAAAGGAATTTTAATTTATTTGGAAGGGCGGGATTTTGGCAGTGATTTGAGTTACACGGTTGATTGAGTAATGCCTGCTGCACTGCAGGATGGGTAAGCACTTCGGTATTGCTCTGCAGATGCCATCAAATTGCATCCGTGTACGATCCTTGCATCCATGTACGATCCAGAGTGTATGGATTGCAAGGAGATCGTGATCTTATTTTTAATTTTTTTTTAACTATCCGATCAAAAATTAAACATCATGGACCGACCTTTTAAGATTTCCCCTCTATTTAAAGTTTTAATTAAAAAAAAAAACATATACTCTTGACACTGGTGTCTAATCAAACTGATCGGACGACACACATTGGCTCCCAGAGAAGATAGACCGCAGATAAGGAAAGCATGACGTGGCGATTTTCCGAATCCTTTGCGCCCTTCCTATTGCTGGAGATCTCATAACAGCGATCTCAGCCTCAGGTTCTCCCACCACACCCAGCCTCCACCACTTACAAACGCTTCTCTACTTCCACAACCCCAGAGAGAGAGAGCTCCACAAACACAACCCAGTAGAGCCCCCATCAACACCCACCAAAGAAGAGAAGGCCAAGCAGAGAAGGGGAGAGGAGAGGAGACGGGCAGAGATGGCGACGACACCTATTGCTGCCTCCGCTCGCTCTGCCGCCGTCGTCCGGCAGAGCCGGTTCCTGGGCCAGAACAGGGGCTCCAGCGGCAACGCACTCTGGAACGTCGTCCCCATGGGCAAAGCCAAGTACACTATGGTGAGTGAGAGAGAAAGAAACTCAAACATCAACGTGGCGATGCTTAAACTCCTTTAATCACACTTTTCTCAAGTTTCATGGATGTCTCTGATTTGTTCTATGCACTTCATCTCAAGTTTCGTGGATGTTTCTGATTTGTTCTATGCAGAGCAAGGAGCTCTGGTACGGGCCAGACAGGGTGAAGTACCTCGGACCCTTCTCTGCACAGACGCCATCCTACCTTACCGGAGAGTTCCCCGGCGACTATGGCTGGGACACCGCCGGGCTGTCGGCCGACCCGGAGGCCTTTGCCCGGAACAGGGCGCTTGAGGTGAGCAGCCCGAACTTTGAGCCTTACTAATCAATGGATTCTTCATGTGTGTTAATTAGAGAAAATATAGTTCAGACTCAGGAGCTAAAATACGAATATATGTACGTTACATTTTCTTTAGGCTCATAACAATTCTAAGATGTGAACTTAATTGCTTCTCTCAGGTGATCCACGGCCGATGGGCGATGCTGGGTGCCCTCGGCTGCGTTACGCCGGAGGTGCTGGAGAAGTGGTTGAAGGTGGACTTCAAGGAGCCGGTGTGGTTCAAGGCCGGTGCGCAGATCTTCTCCGAGGGTGGCCTGGACTACCTGGGCAACCCCAACCTGGTGCACGCCCAGAGCATCCTGGCCGTGCTGGGCTTCCAGGTCGTCCTCATGGGCCTCGTCGAGGGCTACCGCATCAACGGCCTCGACGGCGTCGGCACCGGCAACGACCTCTACCCCGGCGGCCAGTACTTCGACCCCCTCGGCCTCGCCGACGACCCCGTCAACTTCGCCGAGCTCAAGGTTAAGGAGATCAAGAACGGGCGGCTGGCCATGTTCTCCATGTTCGGGTTCTTCGTGCAGGCAATCGTCACCGGCAAGGGGCCGCTGGAGAACCTGCTGGACCACCTCGACGACCCTGTGGCCAACAATGCCTGGGTCTACGCCACCAAGTTCGCCCCCGGCTCTTAAAACTTGTCTCACCACCATCATCACCTCTGTTTAATTTGTCACCCTTCTCATTTGAAGAAGATGAGCAGGCTGTTGTAGATTATCGTATAGTGGGTTAATTAGTGTCGAGACTTGTTTGAATTGTAATCTTGAGAGTGCCCTGCTGCATCTTCCCACCCCTGTGCTGAAATACTAGCTAGGGCAGCAATTTTAGTCTCAGAGAAGCAAAGAATTGGAACATGGTGTTGTATAGATTCTCTTTCCTTTCCTTGGTTTTATGGTGTGGAATCAGGATTTGCCGTACCAGCTCTCACTACTTGTACCGTATCAGGACAAATCCGAGTTGGTGCGACTCGACCGAATTTATACGATAGACCATATGACTCGTACGAGTCAGCACGAGTCAACTTGACTCGTATCAAATTATGAGAGATCCGAGTCGACCCGACTCATCGAGTCAGGCAAACTTTGTGTGGAACCTAGTTGTGATAGAAATGAACCAAATGGAGAACCCACTTGGATTTGCTGTTTTGTGAGATGTGAGACTCTTTCTAGCAGGTGTAGGTGCAGCTTGTTGGGAAAACCTCTCGATGGCAGGTTAATTTGGTTCCATGGAGTCAGTAAAATGGAAAATACGTTTGCTTGACTGCCCTAAGATCCTGATTTTGGCATCCGTCATGTGTGGAGGCCATTTTTCATGCTGGACTTTGGCCAAGGAGTTTTATAAAAATGATTTCCTTGCATATCAAAGTATAGATTTTGTTTTTGTTTGTCAAATAAATTATATTCCTCAAAATAATTTTAGATTTCTTTTAACTTTTTGGTCACTATAATTTATTAATATTATGTATTAGTCCATGTAATCTTCGTATTTATTTTTAAAACTTCCAACGATTTTTGAACTCTTCCTAAAAAGTTCCTTTATTAGTAATCATAAAAAGACAAAATATTCCTTGCATGTAGGATATTTTGACCAAACTATATTACAAATATTCTGTGACTATTTTTAATAAATTCTTTTTCTAATGATTGTTCAGCGGAAGGACCTTTTAGAGAGCGTTTAAAGATTGCTGTTGGAATGTTTTAAAATTAATATGAAGATCGTGTGGACTAAGATGAAAAATTAAAAGATTGTAAAGACTAAAAAGTAATAAACCCAATATTTTTTTTTTCCAGTGTATCTTTTACATTGAGGAAAAAAATAACCCTTATAAGGTGTTTGGTTGTGTTATAATACAGATTTTCTTTTATAAACATATATTTTAACAACGAAAACGTGTTGATACGGGTGTTTGGTCAGCTTTTTTAAAATATGTTTCGAAAAAGTTTTCCTTCACAAAACATTACAAAAAAAAGAAGAAGGTAAGCCATGTTTTTTATTTTGTCCCGATACGGGCGACTGGCCCTTTACTCCCTGCACGAACCCGACCCCCCCCCGCCTCCTCAAACCCAGCGCTCCTTCCATCTCTGCCGCAGCAGCTGCACCCTCCCCACCTCCTTCGCCATCGCCATCGCCATCTCCATCTCCTTCTTGCCATTGCCATCGCCATCTCTACCGCACCCCCTTCTCTCCATCCTTACCGCCTCATTCCTTCTCTCGCTTTCTTGTCGTTGCGGCTGCTGCAGTGAAGGGAGTGAGTGGAAATTTGTTCCTACAACTGTCTGTGGTGGAGGATGAATAGATCGACTCCAGAGAAGGTTCAGATTCGAGTAGATCAACGCCTTCCTTCCTTCTCTTGCTTGTTGGTCGTTGCGGCTACTGCAATTAGGATAGTGGTGGAAACTCGTTCCTACGGGCTGTCGGTGGTGGAAGACGAGTAGATTGGCACTAGATAAGGTTCCATCTTCTCCATGTTAGAGCTGATCAACACCATAGGAGGGAGCATTCCAAGAAGGTTTCATGTTTTTTAGATTTTTTTTCTTCTTTTTACCTTGCGTAGATTCATGAGAGGTTGATATTAATGCTATTAGATATGTTATTTTCTATCATTTTTCTTACAGATTTAATGACATTGGTAGTAGATGTAGGGTTTCCTAAACCAGATCTACAGTGGAAAGCCGCTCCTCCCTCGATCTCTTGTCTCTCCCCTCTAAATATCTATAGAGGTCAGCTGCTCCACTCCCTGCAAATTTTCCTATTTTTTATTATTTTTGTCATCCCTCTAAATCTCTATAGAGGGTTACTTTGTCTTCTATTGCACTGAAACAAATGGGTTATGAACCGAGCTGTGGCCTTAGCCTGCCTGCTCACACCTCCCCTCAAAAGAAAAAAAAATAGAATTTTGGGTTCAGTTTCAGACTTCCATTGTGAAACAATACATGTTTTTTCTTATCCTTTTTCCTTTTATGAAGATAATGAATATGTAAGAAATTTCAAGCGGCCATAGATGAAATTTTGCTGCTTTCTCTGATTGACTTTTTCACAAAATTGTGCTACAACCAGAAACATTTCCATAAGCAATTGATGTGAAGGGGGAGGAAAAGAATTCAAACTTTCCTAATAGGAAAATAACTACAAAGAGGAGACTTTCCCAATGACCTGACCACATGAAATTCAAAATCAAAGTTAAGTCTGTTGAAATTTTTTTGGCAAGCATAGGACATACAGATAATCGCATGAATAGATAGAAACAAGGTAGGCCAACTCGGGGGTCGGACTCGGATCGGTCCGGTCCTGACCGAGTGGATCGGCCGATCCGACCCGATCCTGAACCGGTCCGGACCGAGCCGGACCGGTTTGGCCGATCCAATTTATAAAAAGGGAAAAAAATAGAAAAACAAGTCCAAAAAATAAGAAAAAATTCAAAAAATCAGAAAAAATTATATTTATCCAAAACTTATCTAGGACCTTGGGTAAGCCCTTGAATTTTTATTAACTTTGAAAAAAACTTGAATACAATACATGGGGGGGACATAAAACCTTACCCATAAGTATTACATGATAATAAAAAAAAAACACTCACACAAAGTGACAGAACAAGTAGACATACATTTATTCTAGCTTTACATTGTAGGTGCTATACAAATGTTGCACATAATCGGCCCAAGACATATAAACTTGGTAACATTGTTCATATTCCTGTACAAATCGGTTATACTCATCTGTGAATGGGTAGATTATTGTCACCGGTATCCATCCTTGTGTCTTTGGCTCATGATAAGATCCTTCTGAGGTTGAGGATTGATAAGAAGAAATATCTGAAGTTGGAGGATAAGTGGGATATCCTCCTAAGTAACTCGATGCATCATAGGGTCGTGGATGTTGATAATATGTACCTGGATATCCATAAGGACTATAACCCTCTAATGGAACTTGAGAGGATGCATCAGACGAATGCTCTTGAGAGGATGTTCTCTTTAGGAACTCTTGTTGTTGTTTCCATTTGCCTTTATTTGTTGCTGATGTGCCCTTAGCCAACCTACTGGAGTGGTCATCATCCTGCGTAGCATGCGTAAATTCTTGCTCTCCTGCGAAAATCATTGGAGGAGCTTCACCATGTTGACTTGATCCACGTCCTCGAGATGACCGTTGTTGCAAGGATCTACCTTGACTTCTATGTGGATCATCATCGTCATCGTCAGGGGTAGTCGTTGCCGAAGTAGAGTCGTCTGAAGTTTGGTAAACGACCTTGTCGTTCGGTTCTGGTGTCTCGTCTGACTCATCTTCTTGTACAGTTTCTAAATCTGCAATATCAACATGAGTTAGTTTACCTTTACCCTTACCTGAATTTTGTGGGGTGGATTTCTTTTGCCGTTTTGAAGGAGGTGGAAGTTGAAACTCAACGGACAAGGGGACACCATCTAATTGTCCTTCTGCCCATGACCGATCGTTTGGATCAAATTCTGATGGACTCAAAATATTCCTTGCATCCACCCATACATTCAGTGGGTTCTGCTCCTCAAATATCTCGTCCAGATCGATTGGTTCCTCAACTTGTTGTTCTGCTTGCACCGGTCTTCCAGTAATTTCATCTCTCCATCGTTCTTCTTCTCTTTGGTTCTCTTGAATTTTTTGAAGATTCTTTAATTTCAAGCGCATGTTGTAGTGGCAAAAGACCAATTGCTCTAATCTCGCTGAGCTTAATCGGTTCCTTTGCTTGGTGTGTATCAAGCTAAATGTAAACCAGTTCCTCTCACAGCCAGAAGAGGAGGTGGTTTGGCTCAATACACGGATAGCAACATAAGCAAGATCTTCATAACCTGGAGCCTTCCCATGATCCATCCACCAATCAGCTGTAATTCCATAATGATCCAACTAACAATTAGTATTGTAATTTGTAAAGTCTAGGCATGATAAGTTGATAACAATTTTTTGAAAGTATTAGTTATGTGTAAAATTCTAAATATCTGGTGAAAGCAACATGACTGCCCGTTGAGCACGATGAGTACCAAAATGTAATGTCCAGAGCCTATAGTGATGTATTTTGTTGCATGCTATGATAGCTCGATCTTCATCATGTAACAAACGCCGAATTACATTTTGAGTCCCATGGAGTACTTCTTCATCATTGGGCGCATGTTGAGTAGCAGAACTATATTGGTATCTTGGGTTGAAGAAATGACCTAAAGAATTGAAAAATAAATTAAAAATGAAATAAAACTTATAGGAAATAAAATGGCGACCAATATGGATTGACTTATTTTGTTACCTGCTGCATGCAAGTCATGGTGGAGTGTCCTATCCCATCTTGCATCTATAATATCCCACTACTTTTTATATGTATTTTTGTTGGCCCTAGCAATGTCTTCCTTTGCACGGTCCATAGTTTCATATAAATATCCCATTGTGGCCTTCTTATCTCCATCCACCATCCTTAGAACCCGCACAAGAGGTTCAACTACGCTCAAGATCATCTTTATATCCTTCCAATACTCTCGGCTCTCAATTAAGTCCTCAACCTGCTTCCCCTTGTCTCTAGCATCATGCTTCGCGTGCCTTGTCATCCAATCCTCCCATCCTTTACTTGAAATCATCTGCTTCAAGGGGCGTTTTTGTGATTGTATACTCTCCAAGGAAATGTATGTGGAGGCGAAACGAGTTACCCCAGGACGTAGTAACTCTCTCTGTCCAGTGTGTTCACGCATCAACGTGAGCACATAGTTATGGTTGTAGATATAGGATGTGATGAATTGGGCTGACTTCACTGTTTCAATAATTTTTACATCTTTCCCAATATCTTCTAGCATCAAATCTAGGGAATGAGCAGAGCAAGGAAGCCAATATAGATGTGGCCTCTTCTCCATTAACATATGGCCAGCAGCTTTATATGAAGCTGCATTATCTGTTACAACTTGGACAACCCGATCTTCTCCCACCTGCTCCACAATGTCATCAATTAACTTGAAAAGATATTCAGCATTCTTTACCTTTCCACTAGCATCTACGGACTTCCAAAATACAGTCCCAGCTTGACAGTATATAAGGAAGTTAATCATACTTCTTCTCGTAATTCCTATTCAAATAATGTTATAGATGTTAGCGAATGTCTAAATTAACTAAAAATATAATATGTTAATCTAAGATTCTAATTTCTAAATATGTTAAACTAATTCAATGTACTCACCTGTCCAGCCATCTGTCATTATTGTGCATCCTCTTTCATCCCAAATTCGCTCAAACGACTTGATATGCTCCTGGAGATCACTTACCTCTTGAGGAAGATAAGTGTTGTATATCTCCTTGGGGGTTGGTCTAGGAATACCCTTACCCACATCTCCAATAGTCTCAATCATGTCCTCCCAATAAGGACCCTTTGCAGCATTGGCAGGTACACTGTTATAAACAAACCATCTCGAAACAGCACGGCCAATCTTCTCCTTGCATACCTTCAGGTTCTTCATAGCAGCTGTGATTGATGGTTGTCTACCTCTCCGTCTTGTTAGGAAAGCATCTATAGGACCCACTCTAGGATCATTGTCCCTAGTCAAGTCATGAATTTCCTCCTCGTTGGATCCATGTCCGGATCCACTTCCTTGCCCAACGTGTTGACCGGTGCGTCTATACACATCCTCATCAGCAAAAGATCGTCTACTTTCGTCCATGGCTCGACGTATATCATCTTTAAATTAAAATAGATGATTAGACTAATTTAATCGAGATGAAGTATAAAGAAGTAAATAATTAATTGAAAATTTTAAATCAAAGAATACCTCGAAAAAAGTCTTCAAATGCAGTGGATCTCCTTCTGGTAGGGTCTATGTCTCCCTCCCGAGATCTATCTCCCGGAGGGTGAATATGAATACCTTGACCTGAGGGCCGTGTCATTTCCTCCATAATTTGGCCTCTCATTGTTGATGCTGCTCCTTTTTCCAACTCTCTTTGTCGTAAGTAATTTTTGAATTGATTTTTTACCTCTAGTGGTGCAGCAGTACAAGCCTTCACTTCTCCTTTGACACCCCCAATATGTTGTTTTAGACGAAAAACTCCACCCGAAATAATCCGACTGCAGTAGTTGCATTTGACTTTGCGTGAAGCCATGTCTACGACGGTGCAGTGGTTCCATCCCGGGTCACCACGAGAGGTGACAGATGTGGCCTCATTATGCTCAGAAGTCGACATCTTTAAAAATAAAAAATATATTAATAGGGAAAGAGATAATTAGTAGTTAACTAATTACATAAAGAGAAATAGTGAGAAATAAGAAAAAACATAGAGAAAGAGAGTGAGATTTCATATCATACCTCGAGGGAGAGTGAGAGACAATGAGAAATAAAGCTACAAAGACAAAAAGAGGTTAGAGAGAAAAATTAAAATGCAATAAAAATAATATGATGAAATTTTTTTGATGTAGTCTGTCGGTCCGTCCTTTAGAGTTTAGAACTCTAGAGAGCTTTGGAAGTTTGGAGAGAAAGAAGTTAAGAGAGCTTTGAGTCTTTGAGAGAGTATGAGAGCTTAGAGAGAGAGAGAGAGAGAGAAATGAGAATTTGTGTGAATGAGGGAGAGAAGGGTAGGAGGGGGTTTATAGGGACTTGGGGGGACTTGGAGGGGCTTAAAAGCCCCTCCTAACCGTTGGGAACCCATTTGAATGGGTTCCCAACGGCTACCCAACGGCTAGTTCTACCCAACGGCTAGTTCTGAACTAGCCGTTGGGTGGCCGGGTCGGCCGGACCGGTCCGACCCGGACCGACCCGGGTTGGGGTCGGCCGACCCGGCCGACCCAACCCGATCCCAGCGATCCCGGGCTGGGGTCGCTGGGTCGGGGCTCGGGGTCGGTTCGGACCGCTCGGATTCCGAGCGGACCGGGCGATCCGATCCGACCCGGACCGACCCGGCCGACCATGGATAGAAAAATAAGACAGATAATCGATGTCAAAGATGTGTAGATAATCGCTAAAGAGACAAAATAGTTAATCGATAAATAAGTAATGGACAATCGATTATACAAGTAAACATAATCAAGATTGATCCTAAAAATAATGGATTAATCGATTAAAGAACTATTCATTAATTGGAAGGAAAACAAGCGAATAACTGACAATAGATAAAGAAGTAATTAGAAGTAATCGAATTCGGACACAAACTAATAATCGATTAAGTAATCAATTGATGGTGATACTTGTAATCGATGTTGGAAACATTCCGTTAATCGATTGCCACAACAAATAATCGAAAGTAAGAAAGGCGGTTAATCTGTGTGAGTGGCATAAAAAGTGTCACAGAAGTATGGTATAATAGCATTCCTCTTTCAATAGTTGGTCACAAAGTCAGGATGTTCACATTGAAATTTATTACCATTTTTCTTGGAGAACTCTTGTGTGTGGTCCTAAGTCACATGATTAAAATTTTACTGACCATACCTAATAAAATTCACTTCAGAAGGTGGGGGATTATGCAACATACTACCAGCCCTTATAGTAGTGATAACCCATATCATTCATCTAACTGTACACTGCAAATTGGGCGAAAGCTGGAGTTTGACATGAACAGTTGTTGTAGTGGATTCAATTTGGGGAACCCAGTTAGCGGCAAAATGTCATCCAAAACCTATGTTCAAAATTGAATTCAATTTGGAATCAATGTGCCCCTACAAAAGCTGATACAGGACAGTTGGGTAGATATGTCACTTAAGAGAGGTAAGAAAATGGAGGTGTTGAAAGGGCAAATAACCACACGTTTGCAGCTGGAAATGAGCTGCGTAATTTACAGAGCATGCCAACAGTAGGGTGCAAGCCATTAATATTTTACAAGATTGAGCTATCTTGTGATAATTGAGGAGTGCAAGCCTAGAGTTGTCATCTAATATGTTTGAGCTTCAGAATCATAATGTATGGCCTTTCTGAATGAACTGGTTGACTTGCCTATGCAAGCCATCAAAAACCATTTGGTCCCATCATGCTGTTAGGCATCATCAAATGCACAGCTTGATCAATATATGAATTTTGCACATCTTCATTCAACTGGACAAGAGATGATGCCAACAGTAGGGTGCAAGCCATTAATATTTTACAAGATTGAGCTATCTTGTGATAATTGAGGAGTGCAAGCCTAGAGTTGTCATCTAATTATGTTTGAGCTTCAGAATCATAATGTATGGCCTTTCTGAATGAACTGGTTGACTTGCCTATGCAAGCCATCAAAAACCATTTGGTCCCATCATGCTGTTAGGCATCATCAAATGCACAGCTTGATCAATATATGAATTTTGCACATCTTCATTCAACTGGACAAGAGATGATGCCAAGGAGCTATTTCATAATATTTTGAACTTCTTACTACTTCAGCTGAGAGTAGCTCTTAGTGAGTTTGCTGCCTTGTAGCATAAGTAGTGGACAAAGTTCCTATTTTGACTCCAGTCCCAAGCTTTTCATATACCATAAGCAACAGACTAAGTTCGTATTTTGATTCCAGTCTTAGGCCTTTTCATTTACCACTCGGAATCTGCTATGACTGGACATCAAGCTCACCTATGCCCCAACAGTTATAGGGCAAGATTTTGATACACGGTCAAAGTTCAGGATTACAAAATCTGCTATGACTGGACATCAACCTCATCTAATACATGGTCAAAGTTCAGGATTACATCAGTAAAATAGTAAATATATCCTCACAGTAGAGCAATGTGCATACTTCAAGGTTTCAGTTTTGTTTTGTCATCAACATCATTGATAAGTTACTTCATCCAACCAAACTTAAGATGGATTGGCAGAGATGGTTGATAGCCACAGAGATTTGACCAGTTTGCTGGGATATTAACACGGTAGTATTCTTCTAAGAATAATTTGGAGAATTTTCATATGTGAAATTAGCAAGGGCAAAATTTCCATTGTTGTTCTGAATAGCAGGCAGTAAAAATAAGTTACTTAAATTCTTTACATTGTGAAACCTTGCTCATGTACTATGCGCAACAACTTGCACATATCCCCTACACAAAATAAAACATGGACTTTTAGAAACATCAAACTATCTTAAAAAATAATGATTAATGTTTTATTAAACAAATGAACTTTTGCTATCTTAGGTCATTATTATTTTATTCTATTTCAAGTAAAACATAATGCATCAATTAAATTTGTACAATAAAGTCATTATTTAAATGTTAAATTATCTTAAAGTATATTATATATAATAATCACATTATTAATAAAACTATTTCTTTCAAAAGAACTTGCATGCGCAGGTAGCACGTTTTCTAAACTGGTCTATAACCTATTAGAGGCGGCAGTTCACTTTTTTCGTCCGGTTCATCCCTGCCTGTTCGCCTTCCGGTTCAGATTCTAAGCCCGGTTCGATCATTTATTTCCCATTCGGCCGACTCGTTTGCATCGCAGTGGCGGTTCACGTCCCTCGCAGTGCCTAACCCCTTGCCCTCCGTCTGGTACGGCCCAAACCCATGCCTCAAGCACCGGGTCCATGGCTCCATCCCTTTCTAGAGTCCTTCCTCCTCCGAGTTCAAAATCTCCCCCTCAAGAATCGAGGGCGCCTTGCTGAGTTGCTCTAAGGAACATGTCCAGTGGTTGATCCAGCATTTATTTAGTAGAGTCCTAAAATTTTACTGAATTTTATCAAATTTATTGACCTAATTTAAAATAGTCTAGTCTGAGACCTCACTAACTTAGTCTAGGACCTCACTGACAGTGGCGGACACAGAAACTTTGTCTAGTGGGGTTATTCAGATCATTATTAAATTTATCGATATTTTATTTTTGTTATATTAAAAATATTAAAATAAAAATAAAAATAAATATATTTTGATCATTATAAAAATGATATATTTCAATAAAAATGATACATTTCGTTACGAGGAATTTTTTCTTTCAGATACGCTCGACGAATTTTTTATTAAATCATAAATATAAATTATAATAGTATGTAAAAAATTTAGTAAAACTGAGCTCCGAGTGGGATTGGGGTCTTGTAGGTCATCTAAAAAATCAAATGGGATCATCTTATACTTAAATTTGAAATTTATTTTATTAAATTAAGACTATAATAAAATTTTAAAATTTCAATGGGTCCTAAGACCCCACTGAAACGAGTTAGGTCCGCCACTGCTCACTGACCCAATTTAAGATCTCATATGATCTAACCCAAGACCCTATTGATGTAGCCATACTTATGACTTAATGTTCGAGTGACTCGTACTGGACAAAATTTTTGTGTCTGCCATTGAATGTACCATTTAATTCCTTCCATAGATAATTAAATTTCGCAGGCTGCAGAGCAGGTGTCTAATTCGAAAGCCTCCAACCATGACCCTTCACACTAATCCATGCCCCAACATTGAACATTAACTTAACAAATTAGTTGCAACATGGATTGTCGTTTTCTTCTTTGATCTTAATAATAGAGTTCTCCCTAACTCATGGGTTGTTGGGGGTGGAATGGGGAGCCCATTTGGACAATTATATGTGAAATGTACGAAACGCATGGCAGGCCTAGGGCTGTATTAAATCGGGTCCAGTGCGAGTGGGTTGCAGTAGCAAGGGTGGGGGTTGCTTTCTTACTGGACGAGCACTGCTTATTGTACCGTGGGTGGTGAAGCATCTTATCTTTTTATTACTTTTTAAGTATTTAATTTTAATTTTTAAAGGTAATGAAAAATTACGTGGCTTTATTGCTGTCCCATCTCTTAATAAGAGATAAGAATGCCACGCAGGACAGTGCACGTCACGTGGTCTCTTATTAGGTAAATGGACCTTGGCTCTTGTCCGAATAATTCTTGGCATTGCATCATAGCCCAGCAGCCGTCCATCAATTTTGATCGAACAGTTACAGCAGCGAGTGGTTTTTAGTTATTTTAAATTTTTAAAAAACATAAAGGGGTGGCGGCAATCTTAAGGGAGTATCTGGCCTCTCCTATCTTTGATCACATTATCTTAAAAATAAATTTAAAAAAGATAAAAAAATTATGTTATTTTATTATTTAAATTTTGTGAGGCTATCCAATCTATGATGGGATAATACAAATGACTCTCTTAAGATTGTCCCACGCCTCTGAGTTTATAAAAGAACAAAAAATAAAAAACCATACATGCTGACAGTTGTTCTATGGCATTACAGCAATGCCCCCATTGCACAAGCTTTCCTCAGTGAATAGTGGAGCTAGAATTTTATTATTTGGAAGTAACTTCATCACTAGGGTGCCATAAAAATTGTAGAATTTTAGAGTAATATTTATTGTAATACCCCCAGTATTGCAATGGGGAAAGGAGACACTGCAGTGGGTTTTTTTTTTTTGAATTTTTAAAGGTCAGATCCTATATATCCTACCTGTTCATATAGGCATATCTTTAATTGGATGATCAAAAATTCTAATTATTATTAGAATCGGCCCATTAAGAACATATCTTACTGTTCACTGGGACACAATTTTTAAAATTTTAAAATATTTGTATTGCCCGATCAGAGATTAGATAATATGGACATATGAGACATATAGTCTGACCTTTGAAAAAAATTCTAAAAAGAAATTCCACTGCAATACCCCTCCCACTGCAGCATCTGCGGGCATTGCTCTAATTCTAACATAGATATAAATTAGCATGAAAGGCTGACAACTGTCTGCCGAGTGACAAATGATATCCTTGAGAATTTTTTTTCTTATTTTTTCTTCTTTTATACGAAGAAAGGAGTTGTAATTGGAGGGTATTTTTGAAAACATTGTGGGATAAGATAGTTAGAATATAAAAGCAATCAGTGTTTATTGTATCCAAGTTATGCGGACAAGGAAAATGGGGAGCTTTACCACATCATATGGCATGTTCCTAAAATTTTACTCCCTCATTGAATGCTATGGTGGTTGTCGGTGTATGCTCGGTTTCCTCTTTTAAACGGAATATTTAACAGCATTATATCTTTCTTATCAAACTCTCTTAATGTATTCCCTTAGTTCTATTAATGCTATGATGGCTAAGTTGGTTCATTGCATAGGTTCGGCGCTTGGGATGGACAAGGTTGGGTTTGACTTGATCTCTTCTAAATAGGGTAGCCAACCCATCTCGGCTTGAATTGACATGACTCACATCACTCGTTTCCTTTTGTGAGCCAAATATGACTCACTCAAGGTTCATTTATCTAAAACTTACTACATGTTAAAGCTCATCCTCCTATGTTCATATTAAGGCTTACATACACGGGAATAAATCCGGATTATTCATGGTAAATGTAGTGCATAGATTACATGTTTGAGGAGAAAATTTCTAGTTGAAAATAATTTTGAACTAATCGATAATTCCGCTTAATTAGGTAAGAATTTGAAGTCCATCTGATCATCCGAAAAAATAATCTTATGAGTTGGAGATAAGTGTCTCTGAAGAATTTTTAGACTTCAACCAGTCATGGATAAGAATCTTTGAGTCGGAGTCAGTCGTCCCAAATAATTTTTGTTTTTGAGACGATTATTTGACTTTCTCTTAAATAATATTATTTGAAACGACTTTATGCTGTCGTCACTAACGTTCCGTCCCAAAAAACTTCATTTCTTGTAGTGATTACCCATCTGCAAACATATTAAAGTATCAGTATCTGAACTGAATTCTGCAGACTTGTCATAATATCAACATCTTTAACTGCTGCCTTCCAAGCTCACAGATACCAGTAAGATTTAATCCTAATTCAGATCAAAGCTACAAAATCTTGCGCTGCCCGGTGTACATTTCGATGATAAATCCAAACATGGGCATCTATAAGATAATTACATAATTTGGCGGCAACGTACATCTAAACAGCCGGGCCAAAAGAAGGGAAAAAAAATATGACGATTGAGTTGGGGGGTGGAACAAAAAGGGAAAAAAGAACAAGAAGATGAACAAAAAAGTGTTCGTGGCAAAAAAAAAAAAAAAAAGATGCTAGATGTTATATATTCTTCCCTGCTCTCCGTCCATGGATTCCGAGCGCCGTGGTCGTCACCACCATCACGTAGGAGATGATCACCGGCGGTGGAGGCGTGGGGCGCAGTGTGGGTAGGACTTGAGGACGGAGCCGCAGAAGGTGCAGATGATGGCCCGCCAGGCGCGGCGGTGGACGGGCACGTAGCAGAAGCGGGTGGCCGTCTCCATGTCCACCACCCTGGCGCAGGCCCTGCACCGCGAGCATATCCCCGCCGCCGGCTTGCTGCTCCTCACCGTCCTCCTCTGGTCCACCAGGAAGCAGAAGAACACCATTGTCAACCCCGACAGCTGATCTAGAGAGAGAGAGTGTGTGCTGTAAGGAGCAGAGGACTTCAAAGAGGAGGGAAGCTCTACATACACAACCAGAGAGAGAGAGAGAGAGAGAGAGAGAGAGAGAGAGAGAGAGAGAGAGAGAGAGAGAGAGAGAGAGGAGTTTTGGGGTTGGGAGCTGCTTGGCGCGTTCCGGGCAGAGCCAGGTGGGCTTTTAATAGAGGACCGGCGAGGGTGGTTAAGCGTCCGCCAGTGGTTGACTGGTTCCTAACTTCTTGTTTCGTCACGGACAGTTAAAAGGTCGCTCCTCTCCTTTATTGAGTCCGGATATTCTTTCGGTCGGATTGGATGCTGTTGGAATCATAGTTAGTTAAATATTTTATAATACACATATGATATTCATATTTTTGAAATTTTGAATTGAACTCTCGTACACGGCACTGTACTAAAAAATAATAAAAAACATTTTGACACCAATTATTTTATTCACGCATAATACAAGAATCGTTTAGTACTTCCGTTTAATACACTAGGTTATTGAATTAAAACAAGGCTATAGTAAGAAGTTGAAAACTGTTTACAAATTTAATATGATTTTCGCAGCACATGTTTGGGTATATTCATCTGTAGATTTAGATCGATAGATAAAATATATTTAAAAATTTAAAAATCATAGATTATTAATTTTACATATATTAAAATTTGTATGTTTAGATTTTTTAATTATCAGAAGAAAGTTTATCGAAAAGAGAATAGCAACAATAATTTTAAATAATCTCTTTGTATAACAATGATGATAGCGGAAACATTTGTTTACTTCCATTTTAGTTTTTAATTTTCGATTTAAAAGCAAAAATGAACGTAGAAACAGAAACACTTGCTTCCGTATCCATTTCCGTCTCTAATAAATCTTATAGAAAACGGAAGCGGAAGATCCCATTTCCGTTTCTATCTCCAATCTGTTGACACCTTCCTATCTATGATTGACCAAAATGTAAGTGATTAGGTCGGCTATTGAATCATCATGGGTGAGCAACATGCTAAACCAAAGGACACGCGGCATGTCCTTCCAGAACCATAGTTCCATGGACACCTCCCTCCCCAAGGCAGGAGAGGGAACTCTTCACCTCGTGTGCAGATATTCACCACATTATTGGGCGAGCTCTTTGGCTCTGATCATTATTTTCCATCTACCCATTGGATAACCTGTCAAAAAAACACAAAAAAAAGAGACAAGAAAGATGCCACACAGAAGGGGACGTGTTGAATTCAGACTCCATGGTCACCATTTGACTCGACACTGCTGACTAACCCATGCAACAGCAAGCATCGTTAAGTTGGGGCAGCTGTGATGCCGAAAGCTGTGTGGGGGTGGAGGACAGTTTCCTGTTGTACATCCTTCACGTGTCCATGTTCATGGGGAAACCTTCAAAGCTAAGGAAACATTCCCCCTTCCTAATAACCGGGGGACCTCCACCCCATGCTCCTTCCTTGTTAATTCCTTACCTGCTACGCAATAAGCACGTCATTCTCAGATCCCCAGTCGATCCCCATTGAAAGCGAGAGACCCACCATGAGAGCATTTAACTGGGTGGAACACCGTTAAGACTAGCTAAGATGCATCCTCTCCACTCGCCAAATGAGTACTGATCAAACCATCGAACATGGTAGCCCGTTCAGCACGGGAGGAGTTAGGTTTTCCGCATGCAGACGTACGGCTGATATCTCGTTCCAATACCTTTTCTACTTTGTTTGCATAATAAGTTATTATGTAGGGTCTATTGATGGAATAGCATATATTAGAATAAGGAATGTTTAAGTTTGATAGTTTTGTAAAGCCCGCTGATGTCGACGAAATAAGAAGAATATGTAATTCATAGGTCTAAAGTAGGATGGTTTATTCTCCTTATTCTCTGAATATGTTATTCTGGACCGGTATAGGTCATTTTATTTGTCAAAGCAAAATTAAATTTATTCTCCTCTTATTCGTCCTTATTCTTTTCCTCTTCTCCGATCAAAGGGACGCTCATTTCTCCGGCTCTTCGACAATGGTTTGGCCTTAGAATAAAAGAAGCAGCGCAAGGCCGCAAGGGAAAGGCGTTGAGCCTTCCTCCCACTAGCACCCTTTGCACTAAATCCATGGACCCAACCTTAGCATAACTTGTAAAATTGGTGATTGCTAGATTCAGATTGTCTGTTCCATTTACCTCCTATTTTCAGGTGCTCCATAGTCTACCCGAAGGGTAGGACCCGCTGACCACTGTCTTTGGTTAAACGACGGTAAAAATTTCAAATGACTTTTACTCTGCATAATCTTTATGAAAGTTATATGCAGGAGACGAACAAGTGCTTAACACAAAGAAAGGTTTTTTGCATGTATACCATTATAAAATATTAAATTTCTATCTATCTCTTCAACTCTCGCATATTATCGTCAATACTTTTAAAATATTCAAAATGTTATATTTAAATCCCTCCGTGAAACTAACATGAATTCAACGAAATATGCCAAAAAAATTTCATGAATTATGATAACATCAAAGTGTAGGAGAAACACACATGCAAATTTTAGTGAATTGAAGAATCTATATGCAAAATATTGTGAATTTAGGGATATAAACTACCGTGTGGTTAGCGACTGGATATGCTGAAATCCCCCCCTTTTTATCCCATGCAGTGCCAAGGTTGCTTGGCCTATGCCACGTGACCCGTTGCATGTGACTGACGACTCTAATGAATTGTATTACCATTGATATGCATACATTTATGCTTTAGTGGCACCTTATCTATTTGGCAGTCTTTGCATAGCATCTTAGGAAGATGTGATGGAGTTGATATGAATTTTGATTTTGATATTTTTGAGGGCTGTAGTGTTAATATTGAATTGATATTGGTGAAACATGGAGAATAATGTTGGAAAGGAAAAAGGAGTACCAGATGTGGAAAAGGAAGAGAAAACAGGTCTAAGTTCCATAATTTTAATATTAGGTTTAGAGTCATATTAAATCTCTATATATTACATATTTCATCAATGTATGTGTTATGGGAAGGAATATGGATTGTCGCCGACAAGATATTATTCACTTTGATCGATAGGTCTCATAGTTTTGTCCTTTTGAAAACTTAGTCTTTATTAGGAGGAAGGTAGGAGACCTTTTTTGTAAACACATTGTTTCATTTTCAACCGCTGATACGAGATTATTTAGCCCTTATTTTTATGTTTTTACACGGTCCCATGAGAAGGCAAGTGCGTGCTAGACGAAGCTTCTCACGGACGGCGCCAATGTTACAGAAAAGAATTTAGGTTGTTGCCAACAAAGTATTATCTACTTTGACTTGTGGACTTCATAGTTTTGGCCATTGTTGAAAAAAGAAAGTAGATGAACCTTCTTCATAAATACATAGTTACCTTCTCAACAATCAATATGAAATTATTTAAACTTATTTATATGCTTATATAGTATAAATATCAAAATTGTTAAAACTTGCTGACGTAGTGGTCCCCTGGGACCAGCGTACTGGTGGGCTGGTTCGAAGAAGCTCGGAGCAAGGATGGAAGAAGCCTCGATCCATGCTGCCATTGAATAAGGGTGGATAAGGGATTCTAGAGCATAACCTTTTGGATTGCACATTGAATAAGGGTGGGTTGTATGGCGTATGGTCCCTGGGCCAACGGCCATGACCCACTTGCTGACGCTTGGGTGGTGGGGCTGGTGGCTACTGGTTAGTAGGACTGTCGATGGAAATTTGATTATCTGATTTTTCGATCTGAAAATAAATATCCGTTTCCGGTAAAAAATATCCGTCCGATAGTTATCGGAATCGGAATCGAATATTTCCAATAAATTATTGGAATTGGAAACAGAAACTCCTGTTTTCGTATCCGCTTTCCGATTTTCGATTCTGATTGTTATTAAATTTATTATTAAGAATAATATTAATCTTAAGATTGTTTTAATCTTATTAATCATTATCTAATATAATTAATCATTATCTAATATATTAAGACGTATTGGTTATATTTAGATTTCATTTTATATGTTTTAAACAAATAAATCAAGAAATTAATAATTTTCGATAATTATCGAAAATAATATCTGATTCCGATATCGGAATCAGAAACAAATCGGAAACGGAAAATAGACTTTCCAATTTTATCGGAAACGGAAATGGATAATGCACTTTCCGATCTTATCGGAATCGGAAATGAAAACATGCTATCTTTATCGGAATCGGAAAACGAAAACATCTGTTTCTGTATCCGTATCCTACCCGTTTACAGCTCTACTGGCTAGGTAGTGTGCGCACTCCCATGCTGCCACATGGCTCTCAAGCTCTTTGGGCCTGTGGGCGAGGCGAGGAAGGAGCTCGGCCGATTGAGCCTACCCGAGTGAAAGCTCCACCAGTTGGACTCAGTCTAGTTGGGTGGCCAGGCCCAATTGGGACTGAGGCAGTTAGACTATTGGGCCTACCAGATTATCAAAATTGAAATTTGACATAACTATCTAGAGTAATAGTTATGGCTGCACTGCAGCAGGTGCAATTTTTTTTTTTTTTTCATTTTTACTTTTTGTATAGGTGGGTCTCATCATGTCCTACACACCTGTAAAATCGAAGCGACTATTACTGCAGCCGTCTGATCAAAGTGTGTCTCAGCTATCTAATACATCAACGAATCGTCGTGACAGGCTGCCATGCGGATCTTGCAAAATAAACTAGTCAACTTGCATAGCCTTCCCCGCGGTTTGGCTTGGCAAACCGGTCGTGCTAGAGTTAGGAAACCAGCAACTCCACCCGACTTCGTGGACGAGGTTTGAGCGTTGAACCCAAAAATAGCAAAGCGTCCCCCTACAAATTCCCCGTCATCCCGCAACAAGAACACGGAGAGAGAGAGAGAGAGAGAGAGAGAGAGAGAGAGAGAGAGAGAGAGAGAGAGAGAGAGAGAGAGAGAGAGAGAGAGAGAGAGAGAGAGCAGTACGCGGGCGATCAGTTTCTTGATATAATTGTGATAAAAATTAATTATTGATTAAGTTTCAGACCATTGATCAAATAATTTCAAAATGATATGAAATATTCCACTCTGAATTGAGTATCTTGATTATCTTTGAGGTTCGCTTGAAGATATTCTTAAAATTCTATCTTTTCTTGGACTCTTTATCTAATATTTATTGTTTTCCTTTTAAGATCTATCATGGCTGCAGCACGTCCATATTGGCTGGCAATCGCTCCCCATGATGAAACCTACAGTGTCTATGACCTGAGGTACTTCTCAATCCGTAGCGGTTGATCGACTTTATTTTATTTTCTTGTCTATTTCATCCAGACATGATTGATTTCATTGATCTTTTTAAGTTATCTTCATTGATGATTTTGAAAAAAATTCTAATCATGTAATGTTGAGAGCGTGTCTCATCACACCTTGACATCACCTTTTCTAACATTCCATTTCATTTCACTTCCTTGCAAAAACAATGCCAAGATGAGACAGCTGTAGACATGCTAATTTTGACATCATTTTTGAGCAAATTTCATATCATATAATAATGCCTCAAAATAGTCTGATATTTAATCATTAGTCAATTTTTATTAATCTTTCTGGATTAATTGTCTAAATGAAATCGGTCAAACAGACATAATTTAAGTTTATTAAAGAAATTAATTTTAACTCAAATTTTTAATGAAATATCAAAAGATTCAAAAAGACGTCGACATGTGAAGACGCCATTTAGAATTTATTCTTATTTTGATTTTTAATCTGATTTTTAATTAATTTATTAATGAACTGAAAGACGTCTGACATGCACGACGTTATTTAGGTTTCCTAAGTTGATTCTATCTCTTCTTCTCGATATTTATCCTTATCTTAATTAGTCTAAAAGATGTCTTCCATGAGCGATGCGTTTTAGACTTCATAGTTTTGACCTTTGTTAGAAAAGGAAGGTGGAGAAACTTTCTTTACAAGTACATAATTTCTTTCTCAACAATAGATATGAAATTATTTAATCCCTGTTTCTACAGTATAAATGTCAAAATTGTTAAAACTTGGTGATGTAGTGGCCCCTCGGGACAAGCGGACTGGTGAACTGGTCCGAAGAAGCTCGGAGCAAGGATGGAAGAACCTCGATCCCATGCTGCCATTGAATAAAGGTGGATAAGGGATTCTAGAGCATAACCTTTTGGATTGCACATTAAATAAGGGTGGGTTGTATGGCGTATGGGCCCTGGACCAATGGCCATGACCCACTTGCTGGCACTTGGGTGGTGGTAGGGATGTAAATTGGGCGGACTGAGTTGAATTATGTGATAATTTAGGTCTAATATAAATTCAAAATAGTCTAACTCAATTTTAGCCTAACTTAAATTATGTCCAAGTTTAACTTAAATTCAATTCAAATTCAATAATGAGTAGGTTGGGTTAGATTGGGTTGAGTCGGAAGTGAGTGTTTCTGCTTCGGTATTTATTTCTACTTTTAAATCGAAAATCGGTAACAAAAACGGAAGTAAACGGAAGTTTTTTTGCTATCATCATCGCTATATTAAGAAGATATTTAAAATCACTATTACTCTTCACTTTTTGATAAATTTTCTTCTAGTAATATGTATTTGTGTGATCATACGGGTTAGCGGATGCGGAAATGAGTGTTTTCGTTTTCGACTCTTATAACTATCGGAGATCCATTTCTGTTTCTTATAACTTAACGGGTAGTCTTTAACGGAGTTCCGTATCTACTAATAAAAACGAAAATGAAGCGGATAATCGGAACTCGAGTATCCATTGACAGTCCTAACTGGCTAGGTAGCGTGTGCACTCCCATGCTGCCACATGGCTCTCAAGCTCCTTGGGCCTGTGGGCGGGGCGACCAAGGAGCTGGGCCGATTGAGCCTGTGGCCAGACCCGAGTGAAAGCTCCCCCAGTTGGACTCAGTCCACTTGGGTGGCCGGGCCCAATTGGGGCTGGGGCAGTTGGACTATTGGGCCTATCAGATTAATAAAATGTTCACTATCCATAATAACATCAAAATTGAAATTTGACAATTATCTAGAGTAATACTTGTGGCTGCATTGCATGCGGTACAGCTGACTTTTTTTTTAATTTTTAATTTTTTTTTAGGTGGGTTTCATCATGTCTTACATGTGCATATAGTCCGATCTCCGATAAGACACTGGAAAAAAAAAAATTAAAAAAATCTAACGTATGAACAATAATTTTGTACTGTTCATTGGATTCGATTTTTTACTTTTAAAATTTTTTAGGCCTTTTGATTGAAGATCGACCTGTACAAAAGTATCAGGCATAATGGGCCGATCAAAAAAAAAAAAAAATTAAAACAGTACCTGCAGTCCTCTGATCAAACTGATTGGACGACTGCCCCCGTGCGGACTGTACCGCATCTTCTGGTTTTCTCAACCAATCGTCATGGCAGGCTGCCATGCCGATCTTGCCAAAAAATAAACTAGTCAACTTGCATTGGCCTTCCCCGCGGTTTGCTTGGCAAAGCGGTCGTGCTGGAGTTAGAAAACCAGCAAATCCACAGATACGACTTGGCGGACGAGGTCTGAGCGTCGAACCCAAAAATAGCAAAGCGTCCCCTACAAATGCCCAGCCATCCCGCAGCAAGAACACAGAGAGAGAGAGAGAGAGAGAGAGAGAGAGAGAGAGAGAGAGAGAGAGAGAGCAGTACGCGGGCGATCAGGGGGAGATGGCGCAGCGCCGCTTGGAGGTGGTGGTGGTGGTGTGCCTGCTGGCGGCGGCGTTGACGTCGCCTGCCAACGCTTGCTACCCTGAGTGCCTCCACGACTGCAAAATGCACAAGCCCCCACTTGGCAGTGCTACGTTTACTGCGCAGCCATCTGCTATGGCGACGGCATGAGCAGCTCCCGGACCCAGAAGGGCTCTCATAGTGAAGCAGGTGGGTGATCATATTGCACCACTCCTCATCAACATCGTCATCATCATCATCATCTCTCTCTCTCTCATTCATCTGGTTGGATGTTTTCAGAGGCAAAAACCCTCGAGGCGGCGGGGCCTCATCACTCCCAGGCTCCCAATGTCACCGGCAAGGGATCGACACACTGAAGCTACCTAGCTCCTTCGGCAGTGCATTTTGTTCTCTCTACGTGCGCATGCATGTGTAATTTGCCCATGAAGGAGGGCCGGGCTCAACAGCTGTTCTTATCTGAGCTATGGGCATGGATGAAACTATGAGATGCATCAAATAAATATTGTTTGATGCTTGCCTCTCTCCAATTCATGATGAGATGTTCTAATTAATCTGAGCTGTTATACTTATTCATGTTGGAAGGCTGCATGGAGCCGTGACCTTGCTAGTTGTAAAATTGGAGAAACTTAAAGGGTGCAAAAGAATTGGTATGGCTCAACGAGTAACTCAAACCCTATTCGACTGATATTTGAAATCGATCCACTCACTAATTGTTAAGCGCAATAAATTGAGTTCAAATGAATTTTCAAAAATTTATAAATAAGCCAAATTAGAGCACATGCTTGCCCGAGTCATTTAAGCTAGTGAACAAGTTCATTTCATATTTTGTCATTTATAATTATGAATATATATAAATTAATTTTAATATTCTTGAAATTTCTAAAGATGAAGATTGATAGGAGCGTAGGTCTACTTGCTTTTTATTTTGTCCCGCCCACGACTTTTTCGTCCTCCATCCCATCTTCTTACCCGTTGCGCGAATCACTTTATTAGTTTGAACCCATGCAACTGGCAGGTTGAGACGAGCATATCACCATGCTTTAGCCTAAGGCTGTACTATATCACCTCCTTGTTCGTATGTCTATAGGTGCACAAGACTACATATTATGTTATGATCTACGAGATTCGTGCACGAGTGTCGACATGTACATATGTCTGATAAACAATATCTTAAAAGTAAGAAAGACTAATATTATGAGAAGAAATGCAAAATATTCTAAGAATCTCTAGTATTTACTTTAAAATCTTGAAAAGAGAGTTGGACATTGGTGTCCAAGTGTCGTGTCTAAATGTATAACATAACTTTATAACATAAATAAAAATATCCACAAAACCGTAGGATATAAAGAATCCAGTTTCATATTACTTAACGCAATAGGGGTATTCTAGTAATTCTTACAATGTAGTCCAATCGGTTTAATCATACCACTATGCCAAGGACATTTTTTATTAAAACCCAAGAAAGTCATGGCAATCTTAGTAAACTCATCGGTGTTATTAGATACGTAAAAAAAATTAAAAAAAGGATTCACGCCTTCTTTTTTTGGACTTCAGACTCACGCCTCTATGTGATCCACTCTTTGTGGACTTGATATGCGGGTCAGCTGGCCATAGGGACGCCTCTTTTCTTACTAAACTATTCTCTCTAAAGTTTATTCTAGAGTCTAGAGAATCCTGAGCAGTTAACTGTAAGCAATACTTCTATCACGGCCGTTATGTCCAACGTTGTTTGCACGGCCACGGCTTGTCTCTCGCTTTGTGCATCTTTTTGTAATAGCCTAACCTCACTAGGAAGGCTTCCAAATCTCATCCAAAAAAGGCCCTCTGTTGGAGAATTTTATGTCTAGACGTGGTAGAGAAGGGGTCCTTCCTATAGTATAGTATGGATAGAAGAACTTGGAATCATCACGTGGGGCTTTGGTGTGCATGCCAAGCTTGGCGTTTATTTTGACCGAATTCGATTCCCCATCATCTATCATTGTAAGCTTCTTTCAAGTAATGCAATGATTCTTGGCCGTCTTGACTAACTCTCGCACCTCTCCTTGTGGTTACTTCTGTATGGACTTGTGGTTGCCTATTATAGGGTACGTGCAATGCAATGCGCGTGTTGGCTAGCTCATGGTTGCCGGTTGCACGGGTGCCGCATAGTCTAAAGTAAGCACTGACTTAAGACCGTGACAGTTGGTATCAGAACATAGTCGAGGGGCACAAAGGTACGTGATGGTGGTGACACATACTAGTGGACATACAGGCTCCGCCAAAGGTGGAGATGAGGGTGATTCTAACCCCACCACAGTAGCAGATCCATTTGACCCTGTTCACGAGGAAAGACACGTCGGGGATGCTGGTGTCCATGTGTTGTCTTTGGCCTACATGCTAGAAGAGCTTACAGATCAAGTTGATGCTTTGGAGCAGTCCTATGATGTGGTTGCCCAACTCTTGGAAGCCAAGGATGACCAAATGAAGATCCTCACGGAGAATGCCAATGGTTTTGCTGAGGAGAGTCAAAGCGCCATCGAAGCCCTGCGAGCAAGAATGGAGGAACTTGCCTCGCAAGTCTCTGTGCTTACTAGGGTTGTTGGCTTCGTCCCTACGGGCGGTAGTAATAACTTTCATCGGGTTCAATACCCTAAACCACAAGGTTATGAGGGACGTACGGGATGCAAAGGAGCTCCATAATTTCTTATTTGACATGGAGCAATACTTTTGTGTCGCACGGCCCAGCTTAGAGGAGGAGAAAATCTCCATTGTCACAGTGTATCTCAAAGGCAACACTAAGTTGTGGTGGCACATCAAGTATGAAGACATTCTTGCTGGAGTTTGCTCTATAGATACATGGGATGACTTGAAGAAAGAGTTGAAAACACACTTTTTGCCAAAGAATGTGGAATTCATTGCACAAAGAAATCTTTGGCACCTCCGCCATGTTGGCTCCATCTGGGACTATGTGAAGTGATTTGCCGCTCTGATACTGGATGTCCAGGACATGTCCAAGAAGGACAAGCTCTTCTAGTTCATTGATGGCTTACAACACTGGGCCCAAGATGAACTGCTCTGCTGTGAGGTAAAAGACGTCGTTGTAGCGTAGGCTATGGCAGAGCGCTTGGGAGACTTTTCTTGCCTGGGAGAGTTACTGCAAAATCCCATGAACCATGAAGGGAGTGGCCCTACCCCTTCGCTAATGCTTCAAAGAGGAGCAGTATAGGATCGACTGGCTCCTCGGCGAGAAGTGACAACACCGCCAATCGCGTAGATAGAAGACATGCTACAACGCGCGGAGAGCGACTTCCAGCAATCGTACAGCAAGAGAGTAGTGTGTCGCTAAGTTGCATCCTTTGTGGTGGCCTTTATGGAGTCGGTAGTTGTCCCCAACGGAGACTATATGCCATGCAAGGGGCTCCGGCCAAACTTGCTATTGCGGGGGAGGCAACCGATAGTGAAGACATCTTGAAGGATGAATAGGAGGAACCTAGAGTGGGTGCGTTGTAGCTACTATACCATCTAGGCTAAAGTGGAGGAGTAGGCGAAGGTGAAACCCCTACATGCTAATGCCCTTCTATGTGTGGATGTTTGCCTCAACAGCCGTCTTGTCTATGCGATGGTTGACACATGTGCCACACAATATTTCATTGCTGTATATGAGGCCCATAGGCTAGGCCTTCAGTTGGTAAGGGATGCTAGGTATATGAAGGTCATTAATTCTGAGGCGCGTCCCACAGCGGGCATTGCCAAGGATGTTCGGCTACAAGTTGGAACATCGTCCGACACTAGTGACCTTCTTGTGGTTTCCATGAATGACTTCTGCCTTATTTTGGGCATGGAATTCCTATAGTGTACACATGTCGTGCCAGTGCCCCTCCTATGTTCCTTGTGCTTGATGGGGGATAAGTCCCCTTGCATAGTGGCGTTGTCTCAGAAGGGGGACGACAGAGCAAGCTTGCTCTTAGCTATTCAGTTGAAATGGGACTTACATAAGGTGAGCTCACCTTCTTAGTGACCCTCACATCAGCTAAATAACCCTTAAAGTAAGGTCCCTTGCTCAAAGTTGTACGAGATGTTTTGATAGACTTTGAGGTAGTGATGCCGCTTGAATTGCCAAAAGCTTTGCCTCCAAAGAGGGCTATTAACCACAAGATTGAGGTGGTGCCTAATGCTCAACCCCCAGTAGGATAGTCCTACCGCATGTTTCCCTTGGAGCTAGCTAAGTTGAAGAAGCACCTCACGCAAATAGTGGAGACCAGCTTCCTACGTCGCACCAAAAGCCCCTATGGAGTGTAGGTCCTCTTCCAAAAGAAGCATGACAGAACCTTGAGGATATGCATGGACTATCGCACCTTAAACAAGCTAACCGTCAAGAATATGTACCCCCTTCCCCTTATTATAGATCTTTTTGATCAACTTGAGGAAGCTCAGTACTTCACCAATTTGGACCTTCAGTCTATCTATTATCAAGTCTATATTGTGGAAGGTAACGAGCACAAGACGGCATGTGTCATGCACTATGGCTCTTTCTAGTTCACTATGATGCCATTCAGCCTCACTAATGCCCCTACAACCTTTAGCACTCTGATGAATGATTTATCCCACAACTTCTTTGAAACGTTTTTGGTCATCTACCTTGATGATATTGTAATTTACAGTCAGACCTTAGAGGAGCATGTAGTCCACCTTAGGGCCATATTTCAGGTGCTATGAGACAATCAACTTTATGTGAAAAAGGAGAACTGCACATTTGCCCGAGAACGCATCAAGTTCTTAGGGCATATCATTGGTGGTGGCATCATCCAAATGGACCAAGAGATGGTGTGGGCTATCTAGCAATGGAAGGCCCCCGCAAATGTGGACAAACTCTGCTCCTTCCTTAGCCTTGTGAATTACTATCATCACTTCATTGCAGGCGATTCTCAGTAGGTGGCTGCTTTATCAAACATGCTGAGGAAGGACGTTCATTAGGAGTTGTCTCCCGAGTGTGAAGTGGCTTTCCAAGAGTTGAAGCTTGCAGTGACAAAGGAATCGGTGCTACACTTGCCATACTACGGCAAGTCCTTCGAGGTGCACACTGATGCCATGGACTTCACCATCGATGGTGTCCTCATATAGGCGGAGCACCCCGTGGCTTTTGAGAATCGAAAGCTCAGCGACACTAAAAAACAGTATCTAGCTAGTGCGAAAAAAATGGCAGCTATCATCCATTGCTTGCGGACCTGGAGGAACTACCTCCTGGGGTCCAGGCTCATCATCAAGATGAACAACATCGCCCTCAACTACTTCTTTACACAAAAAAAAGCTCTCCCCGAAGCTAGATGGTCAAACTTCATTGCAGAGTTCGATATGGAACTTGTGTACCAGCCTGAGTGACAAAATCAGGTTGTCAACATCCTTAGCCATCAGGTTGAACTTGCAGCCATACAGTGCTAGAAGACTTCCACAGTGAGTAAAGTCCGAGCAAGCCTCCACGATACGATAAGGGAGGAGATGAACGAAGACCCTTTTGGATGTAGCCTTTTGAGTATGGTGAAGGAAGGCAAGATGCGACGCTTTTGGCACCGTAATAGGCTCTTGTTCACCACTGGGAGTCTCCTATATGTACCCCCATCTAACGACTTGTGGAAGGATCTGATTAAGGAGTGCAATGAAAACCTTTAGGCAGGCCACCTGGGGACAAGGCGCACTTATGCACTGCTCCAATGTCACTACTATTTGCCAAAGATGTGAGCGGATGTGGAAGATTATGTGTTGACATGCCTCACCTACGAGCTGCTTAAGCCTTTGCCCATATTGCGGCACCCTTAGGAGAGTCTCTCAATTGACTTCATATCAATGTTGCCACAAGTGGGAGGATTGGGCTCGATCCTTATAGAGGTAGATCGGTTCTCCAAATATGCGACCTTAATATCGGCGCCACTACATTGCACTGCGGAAGATGCTACTCTGTTATTCCTCAAGCATGTTGTGAAGTATTAAGTTGTCTCGTAGAACATTATGAGTGACTGAGACTCTCATTTCTTGGGCAGATTTTGGACGGAGTTACTTTGCCTACTAGGATTGAAGCTCTACTTCTCCTCTAGGTTTCACCCAAAAATTGATGGTCAAATAGAAAGGATCAATGCCTTATTGGAGTAGTACTTGAGACTTTTTGTTAGTGCCAATCAAAAGAATTGGGTTCACCTACTTGATGTTACACATTTCTTCTACAACCTCCACAAGAGCTTCACTTCCGGCGATAGCCCCTTTGAGCTTATCATGAAACAGAAGATCTCCACACTAGATGACATTATGGTGAACTATGTTGGCTCAAGCCAGTTGCTTTCTAGTTTACTTGAGATTGGCACTAACAACGGGAACTTGCTCGCCTGTCTGTAAAGAAGGCAGCCAAGTGGATGAAGAAGTGGGCAGATGCTACTAGAAGACCAGTTCAAAGTGACTGATTTAGTAATGGTGAAGCTTCTACATATCTAGCACAAGTTCATCTGCGCATTCCACAAAGGGCTTGTTCACAAGTATGAAGGTCCGTTCCCGGTCAGCATAAGGGTTGGCAAAGTATCTTACAGGTGGGAGTTGCCGCCATGACTCAGGATACACCCAGTCTTCTATGTCAACTACCAAAGCCCTTCCATGCAGACTGTCAAGACTTGTCATGTGGGATATCAACCAGCCCCCCACCTATCATATTAGCCATTGAAAGGCAAGTTAATGGCATCCTTTCATAAAGGAGGGGATGATTTCCCGGTGGTGAGAAGTTGATAAAGTACCTTGTCATATGGAAAAGGACTACCAAACTATGACGCAAGTAGGGAGATAGAAGGGAACTTGTGTGAACATAAAGATATCATTCAAGAATACAAGTGTCACGCTACGAGGGCGTCGCCATCTTTAGTAGGGGAGCCTTTCACGGTCGTCATGTCCAACACTATTCGCATGGCCACAGCCCGTGCCCCGCCTTGTACATCCTTTTGTAATAGTCTAACATCACCTAGGAAAGCCTCCAAACCTCACCCAAAAAAAGGCCCTTTGTTTGAAAATTTTATGTCCAGGCATGGAAGAGAGGGGGTCCTTCCTAAGGTATAGTATGGGTAAAGAACTTGGAACCATCAAGTGGGGCCTTGGTGTGCATGCCAAACTCGCCGTCCATTTTGGCCCAAGCCTTTTCCCCATCGTCCACCGTTGTAAACTTCCTTTAAGTAATGCAATGATTCTTGGCCGTCTTGGCTAACTATCATGCCTCTCCTTGTAGTTGCTTGTATGTGGGATTGTGCTTGCTTATTACAGGGTACGTGCAGTGCGGTGTGTGTGTTGCCTAGTTCATGGCCACCAGTTGCGTGGGCGCCACACGGTCTCAAGTGCACAACGACTTGAGACCGTGACACTTCGCCCCTCCATGGTGAGTCTAAAAGGTTGTCAAGTGTACAAATTACATAAAATAATACTAAGCAGATTTTGCTATTCTTTCTTACAATGTACTTAAGGTACGCTAAAAGGTTTTTGCTAGTCAAGAGCTAGAAAAAGGAAATAGGGTAAAGCGATTGTCATGCAATCTTTCAATTGACATTTTATAAAAAAGCTAATTGACTTTAAACTGGATAATAAGATCAGAACAACATCAAAAATTATTTGTTCCATTCACGCCCATCTTATGGCAGTTACACTAATGAGAGAGACTGCCATGTGAAGAGATTACAGTCAATCGAGATCCGAAGAAAGAGATGGATATATTACATGGTCAAATGCAATCACATTGAGGGAGAAGATAGTAGTACGGATGGAAGGATTTCATAAATTTATTTCACTATAAGAATGTGGACTACAGGCGACGACTGAGTACTTCAGGAGCCCGATCATTGTCACATGAGCTGTCCTAGAGGGCCCATCGCCATTAGTATTGGCAATGGTTTTAACGAAGCCATCGCTAATAAGTTATTGGCGACGGCTACTTACATGTCGCTAATAAATTATTGGCGATGGTTGTAAGCCTTCGCTACTTGCTTATTAGCGAGCTCATAGCCGTCGCTAATAATTATTGGCATCAGGAGCAAATTGTTGCTAAAAGGTTAATGAAAAATCCAGAAAACATTGGCAACAGTCAACAGCCATCACCAATAGATTAATGGCAACGGCTTACAGCCGTCGCCAATACGTGGAACCTAAGAAAAAAAAGATTAATTTACAACCTACTTAATAGATAAAAGAATAAAATTAGTCATCCATCTCTATCTCCATTACCATCTTCCCCTCAGTCTGGCTCGGTTCCCAGTGCATCATCATCATCAGTAGCAGCAATAGCATCCCCACCAACATCAACACCAAACCAATAGATTTCCTCGCAACCCGCATTCCGCGCGTCAAACATGGCATGTATATGGGCACACATATTTTAGTCCATCCTCCGGCATGGCTTCAATCTGCAAGTCCAACTTATATATATATATATATATGTACTATCCCATGATAAAAAAGATTATAAAAATTTAAATACTAAAATAAACCTCTTAGGGTTAATTCCATCTTTAGGACTTTAATTGGGTTAAGTTTGCATAATTACGATTAAGTTTTTCGATCCAACAGTGACAATATAATCTCAATTGGGTTAGAAGCAACCTAAAGGGGGGTATTTGAATATTTTACATATTTTTAATTTTTTTTGAAATTAGAATGGGAGGTTTCCGAAGGTGGGGGCGCATTATATCTGCCCTTATATATATATATATATATATAATGTCTATCTAAATATTATATATAAATCTACTTATACTTGCACTTTTTAATGTACATGTGAATGTTATTATTAAATATAACATAGGAAGTACATATGTACGACTTATTAATATTGATATATTACAAAATAAATATCATATTGTAATGATAATGTTCCTAATCGGTACAACATTATAATAGATATTATGTAAGAAAGACAACCGAACAATGACATATAGTCTCATCGAGATTAAGACTAAGAAGGTAAGTTTATATAATAAATGTAAAAAAATATACAAATAAAAAATATTTTTAATTAATATTATATATTGTTTACTATATTCAATAAAAAATTGTAATTTAAAGTATATGAACATGTTTTGAAATTTGAAAAATATAAATAAGAGAAATAAGAGTAATGGTAATGAAGACCGTTTTTAGTTGTCGTGAAGAGTGTTTTTAACGGCGACTTTTGCGCCGGCAGCCATTATGCTTGTTCAACAAATTTAAGATAGATTAGTGTTGGAGTATGATCTACCTTTGATGTAGTCTTGTATCGTGGATCATCTTAATCTCCTTGATATAAAAGGTTTACTCTTTTCTTGTAACCGTAACTTTCTAATTAAGTGTAGAAATAAGTACGACTGTAAACATAAGAGATTCACCTCTAAATTATGTAAAAATTTCTTGCGCTCTGGTGTGATTGCTCTTTTCTCTTCTACTATTTCTTAATCTTTCTTGATCTCATGGGTCAATAGAGAGGGCGGGTTTCTTAAGAATTAGGTACAAAAGTTTTTGGAGATTTTTTCTATATATACCCCTCCAAACCATGGTATTTGTGTCTAGACCCCCTGACGCTCATATAATGTACAAGATATCCCTGAAAACCTCTAAGTCATTGCGGCTATGTCCTTGCTGTTATGTCTGTTTTATTGAATGGAACTAAAAACGTAGAATTACTAATTTACCTTCTTGTGACTAGAGAAAGAAAGTTAGAGAGAAGGGGATAATGCCCTCCCACTATAATTCTTCCATTCTCGACGATGAGGCGGGGATCTTCGTGTTGGCCTCGGTAGGGAACAGTAGCCCAAGGAAGCTCACCGTCAGCAATGTGGCTACTACGTGAGAACATGGTCGCCTATGCCTACGTGTGCAAGAGGTGGAGGAAGACCGCACTGGGGCTCATGAGGCTGCCACGAGAGTCCGGCGTGATTAACCATGCCCTTATCCCTCAAGTAGGTCCCTCCTCTGGCTCCCCCTTCATCCTAGACACCTCCTCCTCCTTTGTGCTATGGACATCTCTTAAGAAATTTATGTATTTGATTGCTAGATCTGCAATTGGAACCAAAATGCCAACACTAAGGAAGGCGCCTGTAGAGCCGTGGGAGAGGTCTCTAGTTGCGGCGCTCAGTCCCTCTCCAGCAGCCCTTGCTTTCTTCGCCTTATTATCTCCTCCTCAAACCCCTCCCGCATCCACCTACCAACGTGGGGCTATCGCACTGGTCGAATCCGATGGGCGGCCTGATGACCCATATGTACGGCACGACACTCGACGCCAGCCCTGTCGCAAGTGCCATCATCTATGCCGCCCTCGCCTCCAACCATGATGTCTTGTGCATGCGTGCCTCCCATGCCCCCCTCAACTTCCCCCTCTGCATTGGCTCCGATGATCCAATGCGCCTCCTCCGGAGCCCCCTTGGACGACTCCTCCTCATTGTCATCGTCATCATCCTCTACCCAACTCAAGTTCTCGGAGCGTGGATCCTGGTGAGGACGGTGGCATCGTAAAGAAGGAGAGAGAGAGAGAACAATTAATGTCCGTAACATATTCGAAGCATATTCCTTAGGATTTAACGGTTTCGTAACCCCAGGGATATAATTACAATGATTTAGTGGTTTTCAAGAATATCCTATACGTCGTCCGAGAGTCGAGGATATAGATACAAATAAGATGGTTTAGAAAGGTATATTTACAAAACCCCAAATTTTTAATATTCAGGTTTATAGATTTAGATTAAAGAATAGTGATATGGCTTGCCTATGAGTCACTAGTTGCAAAGCTCAAACTAATAAAGTAATAAGCTACAACAGGTAAGATGATAGGAGGGAGCACTTTAACAAAGATGTCAGTATGTAATTTTGGTAATATTTAATTGTAGTTAACTGCATTTTGATGGAGGGGGATAGCCGTAATGTTGCTGAGATTTTCAGGATATTTCGTACAATGTATGGGAGGTGGAGCTATAGGTACAAATATGCTTGTTTATAAGGTATACATGCAAAAATTCCTTAATTTTAATAGAATTTAAGCTCAAGCCAAGTATCTTGAAGGTATTAAAACTAGTCGCATTTAGGTATTGAACAAGCTCAAGTTACTAAGAAACATCTCACGTGCTCAATGAATCTATGATAAGTTTAGTCTAAATTTTTTTAAATTTAAATTTATAAACTCCGGTAAACCATAGTGAAAAATAATTTGCTTGCATCTTAGTTATTTAATGGAAAACTCTAAGATATTAAATACATTCTTAACTAAGTTTATCCATGAATTGGTTAATTAAATTATTATTTAAAAGAGATGAATATATAAATGAATCATTAACGAGTACTAAAGCAAAGTCTTAACAAGTAGCTAAGCAAGCTTGTTACATAATTATGCTCAGCTCGTCTAAATTCAAACTTGAACCGTTCAATAAATCGAATTTAATCTTTTATCATATTTATTTAATTAATTTAATAAATAAGCCGAATTCGGAACGGCAGGTGTGGGGAGAGAAAAGCGGAAAAGAATCAAAGAACTAACTTTTAACAGCAGGATAAAAATTTATGTTATGAGTTCCTTTCCGTAATATATATATATACATATAGATTATAGATTAATACATGGACCAAAAAATGGATTGAATTGCTCATGATAAATTTAGTACATCGATGACATGTTAAAGAAGAAATTTTCTATTTTTCTAGGTATGTACTTCGGTGTTACAAGCCACATGGAGCAGGGGAACTCATTTCTTATCAACAGCAGAAAAACCGTCCGTACAGTGAAAGTATTATTGTGCGGATTTATTTTTAAATTAATACGATATTGAGTCTCGAGAAAAATCAACTGGCTTGCCATTTCAAAAAATTAAAAATGCCGTTCGTTAAGGTAATTTTAAATAAGGTCGGAGAAAAAAATAGCATGATCTTGTTTTATTAATTAACCTCCTTGACATAATTAAAATGAAAAATATCTTTAAACTCTGAAAAAAATAGTATTTACATAATTTAACGGCATTTTCTAATCTGGATATATATTTTCTTAGCCGGGCCAAAGAAAAAAAAATATTGAAGAGGGAAAAATACAAAAGAGGAAAAAAGAACAAGAAGATGAAGAAAAAGTGTTCGTGGCAAAAAAAAAAAAAAAGCTAGATGTTATATATTCTTCCCTGCTCTACATCCATGGATTCCGAGCGCCGTGGTCGTCACCACCATGACGTACGAGATGATCACCCGCGGTGGAGGCGTGGGGCGCAGTGTGGGTAGGACTTGAGGACGGAGCCGCAGAAGGTGCAGATGATGGCCCGCCAGGCGCAGCGGTGGACGGGCACGTAGCAGAAGCGGGTGGCCGTCTCCATGTCCACCACCCTGGCGCAGGCCCTGCACCGCGAGCATATCCCCGCCGCCGGCTTGCTGCTCCTCACCGTCCTCCTCTGGTCCACCAGGAAGCAGAAGAACACCATTATCCCACCGCTGCCACAACCTCCAAGCAAACGATTGTGATATAAGAGAGAGTTGTGAGCACACAGGTTTGGAAAGCAGGAGCTTTAGAGAGAGAGAGAGAGAGCTGTGGGGATCAGAGGGCTGCAAAGAGGAGAGATGCGAGGGCAGGGAGAGAGAGCGAGTGAGAAAGAGAACAGGAGCTGTAGGGATAAATAGGAGTTCCTTGAGGAGGGAAGCTGCGCGGACACAGAGAGAGTTAGCTAGCTGCAGGGAGAAAGAGTCCAAGGGGAAGCTGCGCAGAGAGAGAGAGGGAGAGCTGGTTGCGCGTTTTGGGAGGGCCAGGTGGGGTCTGTAGAGTTTGGGACGGTGGGGGGTTATTAAAGCGGCACCTGTTTTCCGGTGGCGTCTACATCTTTTGTCCGAGTAGAACATGTACCACAACGGGCCAGCATCCGGAAGCATGGTTTTTTTTTCTAATATTTTTTAATCATTCGATAAAGAGTAATACTTACTGCAATGTCACGTGGATTGGATTACAATGCATGTTATACTAGCCGTCGGATAGGTTTCGATCGGACGGCCGTTGTGCAGTCCATCTAAAATTTAGGAGAAGGTTTGAGGGTGTTTTTTATTTTTTTTAATTTTTTATCGGATTTTTTAAATTTTTTTAGAACGTCCGATCAAAAATTCAATAGTACATTTGAATTACTTGGGTCGGCTCCGACCTGACTGTATATATTTTTTTAAAAAAAAAATATTTTGCACGTAAATCGATATTTCTGTCTAAATTTTTTTTAAAAAAAAAAAATATACAGTCGAGTCGAGGGCAATCCGAACAATCCGGATGTACCGGCGGATTTTTTATCAAATACTTCAAAAAATTTTTAAAAATCTAAGAAGAAAACAAAAAAAATTAAAAATACCCCCAAGCCACTCCCTAAATTTTAGACGGACGGCTGTTGTGCCATAAATTGTAATGCATGACATTACAACAAATATTACTCTTCGATAAAAGATGAAAAATAATCTTAAATTAAAATTATACATATACTTACGCAAATTATCATGTTTACATATATATTATTGACTTTCCCTGTTTATAAATACTACTTACATCTTCTGACATCTTCAAAGATGTTACATTTACATTCTTGTATCAAAACACTGAACTTCAAGCAGAATATGTCAGAATGATCTCTTCAATTCTGATAAACTCAGAGATATACAGATAAAAAATTTATAAATTTAAAAATACATATAAAAACATATTAGACTCTTTTCGGCATATGAGAAATATAGTAGGTTGACAAGAACATTTATGATAATATGTAAGACTCATAGGTATACATATAAATATATTAGTGTACATATATGCATTATCTTTCCATGAAAATGATTAGACTGCAACGCTAGGAAACTTATTGCAAATATATATTACTCTTCTTTTATGAAGTTTGAAGTAACCCCACTTTCTTCTTTAGGAGTTCGGAATCCGGATAATCTTGATATAGGATCCGAGACAATTAGAATCCGACCCTCAACACTACTGACTCGATCCGAGTGACCTCACCAGAATACAAAACATTTATGATATGTATAATTAATTATGAGTCTAAGTTACTGCACTGCCTAGCATTATTACGCCGTCCCCTGATAGTACACCAATAAATTTGAAATTGTTTTGGAAGGTCTCATAGTTGCTCATCCGATTATACAATCTGATTTTAAATTGGATGACTCGAGAAAAAAATAACAAATTAAAAATCAACTCTAAAATCAGATTGTACGATCAAATAAAGTGAGTAGGAGATTTTCAAATTTTTCTTTTTCTAGCTGCACCGTCAGACGACATAATAACCTCCGGTGTAGCACTTTTTACGCAATTAGTTACTGTCCACGTTGTCGTGGAGAGTTACTAGAGTATGAATCTCTGGTGTAGAATTCGGATCTTCCTCGGTGATGGTTATGACAAATTGTCAGCTGGTGGACTTTCCCCCCGCTTTAATGTTTGTGACATGTCCGAAGAGATTCTTAATAATTAATTATTTGAATAAAAATTTAAACATATATAACTTAATAAAAACATTTTTGTTGTTGCACAACATCCAAAATTTTGCAAACTTTTAAAAATATATATATATATCTTCTCAAAACTTAAAAAGAATTTTTCCTCTTTAAAAATTTTAAATATCAGATAAAATATTTTACCGAATAATCTAAAAAGAGGATTGTCTAATCAGTTTAGACCTAAGATGCCGAATAAATAATACCCTGTTTCCACATTTACATAAGTTGTCAACTCCATTGTGCATAGATTGGACTTGGAGTTCTCATGTATAAGAGAATATCTTGTATCACCTCTGCTTATCTCATAATTAACCACTTTTTTAATAACTCTCTTCTTCTAATATCTTGCAGCTTTCCCCTGCATGTAGCACTTAGGTCCAAAGGTCTTTGTAATCAATATCCTAGTACATGTAACGAGTGGAAGAGGCCTCACCAAATGTGCGAGAGGTGGCCATCATCATATACTTCTTCTTAATTTAGAATCAGAACTAAAGGTCAATTTAACCCTTTCCTTTGTGAGAAGAGTAGTCGAAAAAATTCTTAACAAGATAAAAACGGATGGATGTACTCTTAGAATATATACGAGCCTTGTAAAGGGAAAGCCAAGTATAATGTGGGGGGGTTCCACGTAGTTTTCTCAAAATAGTTAAACCGGTGGCAGTCCACATCAGGTCTCCATTTGGCACCTCCGCGTAGAAGAGGAGAAATACTACACGGTTCTCACCACAAGCAAATTCAAACTTGTCCAAACATCCTGCTTGCTTTATTAATGCAACCTCTCATGCCAAGTGGAATAACTTGTGAGTGGGGCACACTGCTTCTGTCCACTGATATTGTCTAACAAGACCTATTGTTGTGCTAGTAACATCTCAACACATTTTAAACTGCATGCCATTAATATGACACCATAAAAGGTAGTCAAATCCCACAGGGTAATGGTGTCACTATTGAAGTAATTGGACCTTCCGATTCAAAGTGATAATCCTAAGCTAATTGTCAGTATTGAAGAACTGGGCTTTCAGACTCAAAAAGTCTAAAACATTGAGTGAACAAGACTCTGCTCTTTTAAAAATATTTCATTTTGTCCTTTAATTAATGTGAAATTATTTTGACAGGTCACCTCGCATGCAACTTGACTTAAATCAATGTAATTGGTAACTAGGCTTTCTAACTCAGTTTTAAACAGAAATACTTACTACACTGTGGTGTGGCAGGTGAAGTGTACGTAGCACATGGATGTAATCCTTTCTTTTATTTCTTGACAATCTAATCAAAGGTCAGACGATATAGATGTCCACTTGAGGGTCGACAATTTTTCTTTTGTGAAAATTGTTACACCCTTTTGCTGCTGACTTCTCTCGGTGAGCAAACAGGAGCACCTGGAGTATGCAATCCACTCTAGATTGCAACCACCCTCCCCCTCCAAGGGTGCAGCAAATATTTCTCGATTATAAAATATAGAGAAATACTTGCAGCACATCAGGTGTTAGTGCACACATCTAGTGTGCACTAATTTTCTTTTTTTTTTATTTTTTAAAAATTATGCTTTTAGGTCAGGGCGGAGTTGGGTGGCCGGGCCCGATTGGGGTTGGGGCAGTTCGACTATTGGGCCTATCAAATTAATTAAATGTTCACGATCAATAATAACATCAAATTTGAAATTTGACATAACTATATCTAGACTAATACATGTCGCTGCACTGCACATGGTGCAGTTCAATTTTCTTTTTTAATTTTTAATTCTTTTTTAAGTGGGTCTCATTATGTCCTATTTACTCATATAATCCTATCTCCAATCGGACGACTAAAAAAAATTAAACATTAAAAAATCAAGGTGACTATTGCTGCAACCGTCTGATGGAAGTGTTTCTCAACTATCCAATACATGAACCAATCGTGGTGGCAGGCTGCCATGCCGATCTTGCCAAAAAATAAACTAGTCAACTTGCATTGGCCTTCCCCGCGGTTTGCTTGGCAAAGCGGTCGTGCTGGAGTTAGAAAACCAGCAAATCCACAGATACGACTTGGCGGACGAGGTCTGAGCGTCGAACCCAAAAATAGCAAAGCGTCCCCTACAAATGCCCAGCCATCCCGCAGCAAGAACACAGAGAGAGAGAGAGAGAGAGAGAGAGAGAGAGAGAGAGAGAGAGAGAGAGAGAGCAGTACGCGGGCGATCAGGGGGAGATGGCGCAGCGCCGCTTGGAGGTGGTGGTGGTGGTGTGCCTGCTGGCGGCGGCGTTGACGTCGCCTGCCAACGCTTGCTACCCTGAGTGCCTCCACGACTGCAAAATGCACAAGCCCCCACTTGGCAGTGCTACGTTTACTGCGCAGCCATCTGCTATGGCGACGGCATGAGCAGCTCCCGGACCCAGAAGGGCTCTCATAGTGAAGCAGGTGGGTGATCATATTGCACCACTCCTCATCAACATCGTCATCATCATCATCATCTCTCTCTCTCTCATTCATCTGGTTGGATGTTTTCAGAGGCAAAAACCCTCGAGGCGGCGGGGCCTCATCACTCCCAGGCTCCCAATGTCACCGGCAAGGGATCGACACACTGAAGCTACCTAGCTCCTTCGGCAGTGCATTTTGTTCTCTCTACGTGCGCATGCATGTGTAATTTGCCCATGAAGGAGGGCCGGGCTCAACAGCTGTTCTTATCTGAGCTATGGGCATGGATGAAACTATGAGATGCATCAAATAAATATTGTTTGATGCTTGCCTCTCTCCAATTCATGATGAGATGTTCTAATTAATCTGAGCTGTTATACTTATTCATGTTGGAAGGCTGCATGGAGCCGTGACCTTGCTAGTTGTAAAATTGGAGAAACTTAAAGGGTGCAAAAGAATTGGTATGGCTCAACGAGTAACTCAAACCCTATTCGACTGATATTTGAAATCGATCCACTCACTAATTGTTAAGCGCAATAAATTGAGTTCAAATGAATTTTCAAAAATTTATAAATAAGCCAAATTAGAGCACATGCTTGCCCGAGTCATTTAAGCTAGTGAACAAGTTCATTTCATATTTTGTCATTTATAATTATGAATATATATAAATTAATTTTAATATTCTTGAAATTTCTAAAGATGAAGATTGATAGGAGCGTAGGTCTACTTGCTTTTTATTTTGTCCCGCCCACGACTTTTTCGTCCTCCATCCCATCTTCTTACCCGTTGCGCGAATCACTTTATTAGTTTGAACCCATGCAACTGGCAGGTTGAGACGAGCATATCACCATGCTTTAGTCTAAGTTTATAAACTTAAAATTTAAAATTTTTTGGATCCAGTCCATCATGAGTTTGTTAGACTCACGAATTACTTGATACTAATGCAAGCCCTTTAAATATTTGAACAAACTAGATAGATTTATACAACCATTTCAAATATTCAGTTTAAATTCAAATTCGATTAAAATTAATTAGTAAAACCATGAATAACAGAAAACCGACTCGACTCGTCGTGAGCACAGACCCCATCTAAAAAGCCCAAGTTATTGATCCCATCTAACATTTGTGAATGAGAATTTATTGAAATCAGATTCCCCGTGCCTTCCCCCCTCTGCCCCACGTTGCATCACCAATTGTAAATACATTATTTGACTATGAAATGACGAGGTCGTGCTCCATCACCTCTTCCCACATATATCTACAGGTGCACAAGACTACACGTCATGATTTATGGGACTCGTACACGAGTGTTAAGTGTCGACACGTACACATATGTCTGATAAAGTAATATCTTAAAAATAAGATATGAAGACACAGAAAATATATGAATATATATATATATATATAATTATACCTCAAACTTGATATTCTAAACGAAACAAATGAAATTTGATTTTTATCTTAAACTTTGTCATCGTTAGATAAATTATTTGTAAGATTGAATGGTTAAAAATGCAGCAACATTCATTAGACTCACTTTAATGTTTTCTTTATGAAATTTTAATCCATTTCATTCTAAAGCCATTTGATCGGATGGGTCCCGCCAGAAGTCCGTGAAATTTGGAGTTTATTATCTTTCCCCATGAAATCCGGGGATTACCCCTTGAATTAGGCAACGCCACAGTGAAGTGGGATCCACGGTTAAACCATTTGGTTTAGAAGAAGGTTGGTCGGACGGTTTAGAAGTTGTTAACACTAAAATTTCCTGTTACTAAGTAACAGGAAATTCATTATATATATATATATATCTATATGTCGACATCTCTTTATATCTATCTATTTATATAGATAAATTATTTACTACAAATATGATGATATTGTGAATTGTGAGAAAATAAATTTATTAACCAGATAAGATTATGATCTTCGGAACGTCAACAAAAAAGTTGAAACTTAAAAAGACTAATTCATTAAAGAAGATGTTGGTAAGGATAACATTACAAAACTTTGAAACAAGAGAGATCGAGGCCGTTAGATTAACAATAAGGATGAAAAGTGTTTCGCTCCATCTCCCAAGGCACGGGCCGGTCCCATGACTCCCAGAGTGGATGGTAGCAACGATGGGTTTGGCAAGGCTGCCAAACCCATGGTGGTCCAGGGATAACTAGAGGATGTTAATTAGTTGGCTCAAAGTAGGGCTGTCAATGGGCCGGGCTGACCCACAGACTTTTGGGTCGAGCCAGCTCTGGGCAAGGTTTCGGGCTGACACTTGGGGCCCATTGGCCACAGTCGGACGGATGGTACGGTCGATGGGCCGAGCCCGCCAGCCCGCAAGTTTTGCCGACAATGAGTCTAAAATCGCCCCCAACGCTAGGAGTCACCCCATCCCTCATCTTCACCGCCACCTCCAGCACTCCATGATGCGGCGACGGTGACCCCAACTCAACTATGCGGAGGGGAATCTGTGGAGGAGCGCCGCCTGGGCGAAGTGGTGCATGCCGGCACTGGCATCGTCTTTAACTTGCCCTCCATCTCCTCATTGATCCCCAGCAACAACAGGGGCAACTGTGGCGACAAGGGTTGGGGAGGCTTCCGCGGCGGAGGAGGTGGGGCTAAGGGTGGACGCTTCTCCGACGGGGGCGATGGTGGGTGCGAGAGCGGGGGGCAAGTCGTCGAAGAGGTCATCCGCTTAAAAAAGATCAAAATTCGCGTTGGTATAGAAAATTTATTTTTCTCAAAGAGAAACACTTGCGGCACCCAAAGTTAGTGTTTTTAGTTTTAAATTTTTAGGCAGGCTCCAACCTTACTTATATGTTCGTACAATCTGATTTCTGATTGGATGATTTTAAAAAAATGAAAAATAAAAAATCGATCTCAAATGAACAATAAAACATGCATTCGGGGTTTGTTTTTTTATTTTTCATCTTTTTTAGGTCATCTAATAGGAGATCGGATTGTAGGTCGTATAGAGCATAATAGGGCCTACCCAAAAAAATAAAAAAAGTAACTTTTAAAATTAAAAACACCAACAGCAAGTGTTTCTCTTCCTCGAAATGTTTCTTATTTTAAGGAAAAAAATCTCTTTTACGAAAGATTAAAATACTTTCATAAACCCCTAAAACAACCTTAACAAAAATATACAACATGAATTTAATTTTATTTAGTATACACCTTAAAAATCAAATAATGTGGAAGAACAATTAAGCTACATACACAAAAGCAATATGATTATAGGAAAATTAGATAGGGGTATAATATATAGAGATTAGAGTGGCTTGGCAAAGGCATTAAAACATGAAACTGTTCTCAAGAATCACATTATACAACAGAAGATGATCGACGGAGTAGGTGAAGAAAACAATTCGAGGCGAATGTTGCATCATAGATTATACAATAATACAGAAATTGAAAAGTCTTTATGAAGTTACAATTACCTCTCATGTCTCCAATGTCTAACTTGCAACCAAGATGATCAACTTATGAAAAAAAAAAAAGAAGAAGAATAGATGCAGCTTCCAAAACCTATGCGCAGCAAAGACCGCAAGATCCAACAGGGAATCATATTATATACCCATCCATAAAGACCCCAGATTCTTCTTTTGCTGGGATTTTTAACAGGTCTAAGGACGGGTTTGAGCTTGAGATTGTTAAGGTAGAAATGACGTGTTGGAGATGTCGCTATTTCTTATTGCCCAAAAAAAATTACCATTTTTTATTTTTCTTTCCATATGAATTTACAAGGAGAAGAGCAAAACTTCAGGGGGGCTAAAGTCTTAGGGAAATTATAGAGGGAGAAAGATATGCAGAAATCTTGCCCCTCCCCCAAGGCATCTAGCCACAAACATGATATACTGTATAGTAAGGCTTGCAAATCAAATTATACGTACTCATAATCAAATAAAATAAAATATGTACTGACATATATATAGTATATGTCAAATGAACAAATTAAAGCATGATCACAGTGTCAGAACTTATCATTAAAGCAAATCCTATATGGATTTCTAGATCCCGAGTCCAAAGGATCTCATAGTCATGCATGTGATCATATTTCTTGTCAAATATTATATTCCATAGTCACATATATCTAGCATGTGAATTTATGTAAAACATACATAATTTCCAACATGTAGTAGTCCGAATCAAATCGGGTAAGTACAATTATCAAAGAGTAATAATTGTTGCAATGCTCCTGCGTGCGGCACGCAGGGGCATTGCAGTGGGTAGATTTATTTATTTTATTTTATTTTTTTAGGTCGATTCTGAGGTGTCTCAATCGCCTGTAAAATATAATGTCGGATCGGACAATCTCAAAAAATTTAAAAAATCAAAAATCGAGTCCAATGAACAGTTAAAAAAACATACTTTTTTTTATGTTCATTGGATTCGATTTTTTATTTTTCATATTTTTTTTAGGTCGTCCAATCGGACATCGCATTGTACGGACGGTTAAAACACCTTGGGGTCAACCTAAAAACATATTTTTTTTCGTTTACCCTCTGCAATGCACATTGCAGCAAGTATTGCTCATTATCAAATCATATACCACTAGAGCCAACTTATACATACTCTTATAGTTTGTGTTACATATTATGCCATGGATCAAATCATGAACTTATTACAGACTCGTCAAATCAAAATAAGCGCTTATCTAGCCAAATTGAATCATAATCTAATCAAATTAAATCACACGATCCATTAATCAAATTATGCACATAATAGATTAGATCAGACATTATGCCACATGTTATACAAATTAAATAAATGTCATTAACATATATGGACATGGATCCAAATCACAATATAATAGACTGATCAAACGAATGTTAAAGTATTTAGGCAACGGTGGCAAGTGCATAGGATTGGGGATCTCTATCTCACTATAACTGCTTAACTGAAATCTAATTCCTAGATTTTCTTCCCATATCCTTAGACAAATAATAACCCTACCTAAGTAGACATTTACTATATATGGAATGAGTCAAAATAATTCTTTTAAGATGGCATTGTCATTTCATATATATCACATGATGATCAAATGCAATCTTAGAGTGACTTTTCAAAATTAAATTATTTTTAAATAAAATTTATAAATATTTTATTATCTAAGTTATGAAAGTGGCTGATCCAATATGCAAAGAGATTCAAAGATCAAACCATACAGAAAGCAAGCGCAGATGATAAACATGGTTAAAGGTGTAAAATAAGGATTCATGATTTATAGATCATGATTCCATTTTATTTTATTTTACATTTTTTGTTAGTAGATGCATGTTTTAAGAATGATTTAATAATCATAGTCAACAAGAAAAATAAATAGTTTCACATGAGTCACAACTCTAACATCATATTTCAAGTCATAATTGCTAATCATAGTCAATAACAGAAATAAATAATTTCACATGATCTACAACTCTAACATTATATTCCAAGTCATAATTAATCAAAATATCATAACTATACAACCTTTTAAACAATTAGTATTGAAAACAAATCATAGATAGTTCAAGTAATAATCCATGCGTTAATTGCAACGTTAACTATCCAAATGGACAAACTACAAAAAGTGACAAAGATGAAGTTGTTGTAATTATATTTCGGTTAGGTCAAATTTCAGTTCACAATAGTTAGACATCTTTATCAAAAGTTATGTTCACCACAAGTGGATGGTTACTTAAAATCCAAACTTAATGGGCTTCATTCTAATGAGTCCTACATAACTAAGTCTCAAAAGTAATACTTGCTTCACTAACCCACAGTGCAGTGGATAAATAAAAAAATATATATTTTTTGAATCTTTTTTAACTAGACCCTGAGGTGTCATACATGTCCGTATAGGGTGATCTCTGATCGGATGACCCAAAAAATCATAAAAATCAAAAATTGTTATTAGGCTCGACCCATTAAAGGCATTTTTTTACAGTTCTTTGGGACTCAGTTTTAAAAGTTGTTATTGGGCTTAGACTTAGTATAGGCATTTTCTTAATTGTTTATTGAGGCTCGATTTTTTATTTTTAATATTTTTTTAGAACGTCTGATAAAAGATCGGCTTATACGAATATGTAGGGCACTTCAGAGCCCACCTAAAAACAATTCAAAAAATATTTTTTTTATTTACCTACTGCACTAACCCTCAGTCCATCAATACAGCAAGTATTACTCAAGTCTCAATAGACTAGTCTAATAATTTTAACCGAGCAAAAAATGTCAGGTATCATGAGCATATCCTGACCTAACGAACAATGGTGAGCTTAAAATTTCAAAAGTTGAATCTCCCTTGGGAGGCATGCAAAGGCATTAGTACCTTATGAAGAGTTCAACTTGCTGCAACGCGCCCCCGCTGCCGTTTGCTCTCTTAGAACAGACGGCGGTGAGCAGTGCAGCAAGTTTTTTTTTTAATTTTTTTATTTATCAAGTTAAGGAAGTCCTCAGGTATCCTTACTATCTGATCTTAGATAGGATGGTTAAATAATTAAAAGAAATAGACTACGTACTCGCACAATCTGAACCATCGGATGCACAAGTACATGATCCAACGTTGCCTCACCTGCGATGCAGCTCATTCATGAAGATGGATTTTACACGAGCATCCTGACCTCACTTGTCCCGTCGCCTTTTGCATTAAATCCTTGACTTTTTGTCAAGATAATGTGATGTATGCTATCTTCTACAAAAACTTCAAGATATGTGCCAACTCTTAGATCAATTTTAGTTGCATAACTTGGGTATGCTCTTTTTGTCAAAATTAATACACAAATTCAGGCCTCAAGCTCAAATCAATGATCAACCTAGCTAAATGTTGATTTTGAACAGGAAGAGTCTTTCCAAAAAAAGGAAATCCTTCACTAGGAATAGGAAAAACTCCACCTAAATTTTTGTTCAAAAACTTTCTTATCTATATCGACCAAGTAAAATCCAAACGTGCACTTAGAAGATCACTTCTCTTTTGACATTGGTCAATCCCACATCCAATTAAAGTTGACTTTGACATCAACATACCTCACTTGAGCTGCAAGGTTGACTTTAGTATCACTGCATCACCATAATGTGAACTACATCAAAATCTTTGAATGGGAATGTTTGTTATGACTCCTTTAGCAACTTGAATATCACCGAAGAGACATGCAACCCCATCACGTTATCATGATTATTAGCATTTTACTCGGGTTGTTCTGGAATAAAATCCTTTCATATTTTTCTGGGATTTTATGACAATCCAAAAATTTCCCACCAGTTAGGAGCCAAATAAAGCTAATACTGTCAAATCAAACCTTTATCTTGCTTGAGTTATTAAAATATTAAAAAAGCTGATTTCTACTCTGTTTAAATCTGGCTCATTTTAATAATGAAATTAGTTGAGCCCAATTCAAGCTCTTTTAATACTTAATTATCTTACCCCATTTACTATTTTCGAGCACATTTGACTAAAATAAATAATAGGAGATTTTTATCGTCTATATTTATATATAAATTGAGTTATCATTATAGATATTTAATTCATGTTAATTGAGACCTAATGAAGCGCGTTTAGAAATATAATTGAGCAAAGCGTATCTAAATATTTCAAGCACGCGCACGCACATGCATATACACATGGGTGGGGGAAAGGATTCAACCGCATCTGAGGATGCATCTAACTTAAATGTGTCCTACTTTAAAAATTTATCATCTCTATATTTTAAGAAAATAAAAATTATTAATAATTTTAAAATATTTTAATGGGCTTCTTAAGATTGTTCTCATCTCAAGAACTTTTAATTTTTAACTTCTGATCTTAAAAATCAATCAAAGCCATCCAATTGGATACATATCAAAAAATAATGTCTAAAAATATTATAAAATGTCAAAAATTAAAATTTCGTCAAATTAACTTTAGAGTGGATCCCATCTTATAGGATTTTAGTTTCATCCAACAAAAGATGCACTTGATTGAGTGGTTGCGGTTGAGTTTTTAAATGCAATAATGAAAATTAAATCCCAAAAAGTGGAAATCAACCTAAAGCGGGTATTTGAATGTTTTACCATTTTTGATGATTTTTGTTATTTTTTTAACATTGGGATATGGGGATTCTCATTTTGAGAGGACACATTTAAATTAGATGCATTTCTGAGTGCTTTATAGTAGGCCCTATGTGCGCACACACACATATATAGAGAGAGAGAGAAAGAGAGATTCAACTCTTCTCCAAAATAAATTTCATCGCTTTTGACTTAACTTTGAACGTTACATCGCGAAACTTTTAATTTAAGTCGTCTGATTTTACATTCCTAAATTAGTGATGAATACTAAAACGGTAAGGGACGAGAATAATCTTAAGAGCTAGTTTGACAATTTTTTTTATCTTTTAACTATTTCTTTTAATTTTTAAAAATTCAAATTTACATGCATCCAATAGGAACTAAGATTGAGTTTCAAAATCAAAGGGTCAAAATAAAATCTTAGGAGATGAAAATAATCTTAAAAGAGATTATTGAATATTTAAAAATTTATAAAAAAAATTATTTTCTTTTAATATAAGAATGAGGTTCAAAATAGTGCCTGGAATCTAATCGCGAGCATTGCAACGAACAGCGTTCTAGCATTAAGAGGTTTAATCCCCAAAAGATGGAGAGCATCTATCTTATAAGCGCTCCAGGGTTCATTATACCTACCTCCTATATAGCAAAGGATCAAACACGCCCAAGAGATCGAATAGTGGATCTCAAAAAAATTTGAATCGTGGACTCATCAGATTGGTTGGCCAATTGCATAAGTTAGGTCTATATTAGGTACGACCCGGGGTGCATTCGTGTGTATGTACTTGTGTATGTGTAATGTGGCAGATCTCCTGTTACTAAGTGACAAAAATATTTCTGTTACCAATTTTATAATTGGATTTTTTTTTTTTTGGAAGGAACAATTTTATAATTGTTAGATCGCTAGCACATGTGATCTGATGATGGTTTAATTTTCATAGAGTGGATCCCCCTCCTCATCTCATATTGTGATGCCTTCAATAGAGGGAGTATTTCTTTTAATGATAGATCATGTCGAGCAAGCATGATTAAGATGGAAGGATCTTATAAGAGTCGGTAAAGGGGAGGGTTTCCTGCTCGTCTAAACAAATGCTCTTGTATAACGTGAAATTCTTTAAACTTTATTTCTTAAATTAAGTGTAGCTCTCACCCTTATAGAACTATAATGCATGTAATATTATTACACCTACTTGTTTTTTAAAATGATTTTCACCCCTAACTCATGTGAGTGAGGGTTCACTCTAGTCTAGAGGACATGTATTTATACAACTCAATCTCTGATCGGGCGGCCCAAACAAAATCTAAAAGACCAAAAAATGTTCTCAAGTTTGACCCATTAAAAATATTTTTTCATCATAGTTTGATTTTTCATTTTTTAGAATTTTTTCAATTATCCTATTAGAGATCAGACTATGAAAACACATAGATCTAATTATACATATGTAATTTATTTTAACTGCACCGACAGCTGATACAGATTTCATTGGCAATGGCAAAAACGTGGTGGAACTATTTACATCTTTTATGGGCCCACACAGCTAGCTTTGTAAACCAGGACGCTTACATATGGTCCTAACTAAACGGGCTCCTCGGCATCTCACAGGAAAAAGGATTAACATCATGACGACTAATGTTTGCTGCAATGCTCCGTATTACTGTAATATAAATGTAAAAAATAATTAATTAATTTTTAGGTCAAGTCTCGCATGTCCCATGCGTTTATACAAGCTAATAATTGATCAAACAATTTTAAAAAATATTAAAAAAATAAAAAAGGCATCGATGAGTAGTAAAAATAATATCCTTAATGGGTCGAGTCTAATAATATTTTTTAATTTATTAGAATTTTTTGTGTCATCCGATCAAAGATCAACCTATATGAACATATAGGAAAATACGGTATTGACACAAAAAAATTCAAAAATACGTTATTAACATAATTTTTATATATTTATTGCAATCTCTTATTATGCAGCCAAGAGGGCATTACAACAGGTATTACTCAATCATGAATCATCATGAAAATTAAAAAAATGCAATTAGCATCTTTTTGTTTCACTTTTGTGAGCGGGATTCTTATCCCTTCACGGGGAAGAGGAAGTTTCAAAATATTTGACCCACCCCTCTCTTTCTAATAAAAAATCTTGGATAGGACTAACCCCCTATACCAGCCTTTTATTGACAATGAAGAATTTTAGGAAGTGGCTAAAGCCTAGAAAAGATGCCACAATATGTGCTCTAGTTTGAGCTCACCAAAACTCACACACCCTAACTAACAAATCTTAACCATTCATTAAGTCTAATGTTATACAACAGATTGGGCAAATTCCCATTACTTCTGCAAAGGAGAGCTTATGAACATATGGGTATTTTTTCAAGAATAATACTTGCTGCATTGTATTGAGTGTAGCCCCTTTTTAAAATTTTTTTAATTTTTTTAAAAAAAATCAAGGTGAGGTCTTTCATGTCTGACCTACAACCTCACTTCAATCGGAGGATTAAAAAAAAAATCTAAAAAGTCAAAAACTAAGCCTCAATAAACAGTGAACAATATTTTTAATGGGCCGAGCCCAATAAAAGGGAATTCAATTTTTTATTTTTCATTTTTTTTTATCATCCGAACGAACATTGGATTGTACAGACATGTCGGATGTGAAAAAATTTCAAAAAATAAAAAAATAAATTAAAAGATGAGTGCAGTAAAAAAGTGAAAGTTTTTTGCAAGATAAAGCTGCACCCCATGCAGCATGGGGTGCAGAAAGTATTACTTTTTTCTCGTTCTTAACTTACACCAATATCCATGGCATATACGAAGCAGCCTTTTGGCTAAGGACATTCTCTGACTAATATAAATCAACTCCACCTTGACATGCTCAGATAAGGTCTACAAATAGAACATTAATATGTGGGATGGAGAGCCATTAGAATGCACTTTCCTAAACCACCTCCTGTCAACTTTGGTCCAACATCTGTCAAGCAATCTTGGATACCAAGCAGTAGAGAATAACTAGCTGAAGCTGGTTGGCGTGGTGCCAATCAGTAGAATGGTCTGCCTCTCGAGGGGGAACTAACCTTTGTGTTCTCCTGGGGATCTCCAAGACACGATCTCACGATGAGGTGTTGGCACCGAGGCCTGAGGGTTAATAACATGTTGTAGTTCTAATTTCGCTGGACAGTGGCTGATGCAGAAATTTTGTCGAGTAAGATCATTGGTACATTAAATCATAAGTATGATTAGATCAGTGAGATTTTAGACTAGATCATATAAGTTCCTATGTTAGACGAGTGAAATCTTGGACCGAGTCAATAAAATTCCGGATTAGACTCCTTTAAGTTTGGCCAACAAATTTGAAAAAATCCAATAAATTAATATTGAATCCGCCATTGAGTTGGTGGACGAGATGACTCAAGATCACCTCTTCCTTCTCTAGTTGGGATATTGACACTAAGCTTCAGAAGAAAGATAAATTACATCTACTTTTTAAAAACGAATAATGTTTGGCACATTAAGCTTCAAAAGCACGTACCATTGCATCCAAAGGCATGCATGGTGTTTATAAATATTAGTTCCTAAGACCAACAATGGAATTAACTGACAAAATAAATGTTGGTTTAACATGCATGGAATTAAGTAGATGTTAAATTACATGGAGAATGAATGGTTGTTAAGATCTAATACGTCAATCTGAAGGTCAGCTATACTTCTCCTTGATAGGTGGAATACACCAAAAATATTTTACTATTCTAAAATTATATCATATTGTAGATAATTAAACATGCACCTAAGCGCAATAATTAAGATGATACTTTCAGTAAACCACATCTGCTGCCATATTTATCTCTAATTTTGTAACATTTTCACACACAACCGTTTTTTGGCAATTAGAAATTTTATTCCTTCAACCATTCTTCAGCACAGTACAAAGACATTCTTTACGCATCACCCAATAAGCACAGTCATGCCCTCCATGTAAGAAGTAAAGAAACCACACTTCTTTAGTACATCCCACTAAAGCCAAAGACTTCAGCTCACATAGGAAAAGTGAAATAAAATCAGAACTATATAGATAGGAGCCTTCCAATATTCGGGAGATGAACCTGTCAGATAGAACAATTGAAGAAGGGTTCTTCTCCTTTATGCCTTATAACCGTAGAGACATAAAAATGACAAATTATTTTACTTTCACATCAGATGTTGTAAAAATAAACGTGTTTATAAGTAGAACGTAGCCTCCCTTCTCAATGAGGTCATTTTTTCAAGAAAAATGATAAAAATTTCACATTCGATGTGAGGACAATATTTCGGAGGAGGCACGTAAATTTTCACGCATCCACAATAGCACTGTATATGGAAATTGAACCAAAAATCTTCAACTTGTCCGAGTATTCTTAGTCGGCCTGACTCGTTTAGCGGCTCAAAAGAGTCCGCACACGCTTACTTTTACTAAAACTATGTAGAGACAGAAATGATAAACCGTTTTAATCACACATCAGATGTTGTAAAAATAGGTGTATACTTATAAGAAGAATACAACCTCTTTTCTCAACGAAAGCTATTTTTTTAAAAAAATAATAAAATCTCACATTCGCTCTGTGGACAATACTTCGGATAATGCAACAAATTTTCACGCATCCACAATAACAAAAAGTGTTGATCCCTCAAACTTCAAATGACTGCAAACAACTTCTTGGTAGCTTGAACAAACAACTGCAGGTTTCAAAGATCATGCCACCTACCTGGGGCATGTAGAAAGCACGCAGGTAACTGAGATCCTATGTAATCGACGAAAAACTCATATGAACTATTCTGAATAATAAATAAAACGGGCTATGACAGCTTCCACAAGATACGACGGAGATGATCGTGATAAGTTACCAAACAGTGAAGACAAACTTAAAAAATATTAACCTATTCCGGAGGAAGGAACCAGAGGAGAAGCCTTGAACCTGGTTATGTGGGAGCGTCTCTCTCCAGGACCCAGCAAGGTTTCCAACCGGACTCCCCTACACGCACAGAACCCCCCATGTATTGCCGTAGACCCTTAGATATCTTGAAAACAATCTTATATATATTATGATAAATCTTAACATATAAAGTCAACCGTGTGTCATTTGGGGTGATGTAGAATATCACAAAATATCGTAAAACATTGTATTGTGTGTTTCACAACAATACGGTGTATCATAATATCACGATTTTTGTGAATGCACCCTTGTAAATTACTGTATTTGAGATATTGTTATAAAAATATACCTGACATCCTTAGAAACGTTGTAGTTTTCCTAAGACCATCAACTTCCAAGGAATATGTACAAGGTGCAGTCACATGCTTTCTTATAGCTTAAAGGTAAGTTTATCATTTTCCAATTTTTTTACTTATACTTTGGTTATATTAAGTTTGTTAGAATAGTTCCACGTTAAAAAATAACAAGATAAAATAATACTTAATATAGATGATGTCTACTTCACTCATGGCCCTAAGATATTGAGTTGAATGGCTCAATAACTTTAATATAGCATCAAAACTCATTATATTGTGAACCGTGCACTCCGTCTTTGTGATTCACGTGATAAAACTTAAAATCGGCCTGCATTTGAGAGAACGTATTGGAATAGTCCTATATCTGACAAGGGATAAGAGAAATAATGTTTAGCATACATGGTGCCTACTCCACTCAATGTCTTAAGGTTTTAAGTTGAATGGTCTAATAACTTCAATATAGTATCATAACCCATAATTATGAATTAAACCACGTATTCTGTTTTTATGGTCCACATGAGAAAGACTAAAATCGACTTGCACGTGAGTGAGAGTGTTAGAATAGTCTCACATCGAAAAAAAAGATAAAAGAAACAATATTTAATATAGATGGTGCCTATTCTACTCATTACCTTAAAGTATTGAGTTGGATGACCTAATAACTTCAACAAGGCTAAATGAGCTCATGAAAAGCCACGACATATATGAGGATCTTGAGGATATTCCTAATAAGAATTTTTGTATATATGTATGTAAATTGTCATATAGTGTATACCGCTAACTCTTGCTCATTGTTATGGATGTCCTTAAGGTCATCGGCAAGACTGTAGTTACACCTTTTTGTCAAGGTACCATATGAACTCCAGCTGAATATGTTAAAAAGATCATATCACCTAAGATAAAATTAGTGATATATATGCAAAGATATTAAAACCTTTTTAGCATGTTTAATTGGAGTTCACAATATTTTGAATGTAAGGGAATAACCGTAACTTTTCTCAATTTGTCAAGGGTATTTATAATCATATATGAGATCGTGACAGATAATATACAAATATGTATATTTACAAGAATATATATGCAAAAATTCCTTCATAATAACATCTCAAAATCAATGATATAGATACAAAGAAATAGTATATACACAAAAATTTCTATAACATTTTATGATAATCTATGCCAAATCAAATAGCAAATATATTGCAATAAATATCCCAATATCACATGTTCTCTTGATATGTCATGTGCTTCAAGATCACTACTCATCAAGGTTTGACAGGGTAAGGAAAAAAAAATGAGATGCAACCCATCACCCTGTATGTACAAATTGCAAAAGGAAAATGTTCAAATAAAAAAGATAACAAAATGATGGCAGTGCGAAAATGGGACACATAACTTTGTGGCAAACGTGCCCTCTTCAGTCATAAGCAAGAATATTCTGTTAGGGATTTTAGGAATACCTAGAGCGGAAGCCATCCCTAACGTAGAGGAAGACGTCGCTGGAGTCGATCCCTACGAACGACGAGCCTTGAACAAGAATGCACGAACCCCGGACGAGGAGACGGTGTAGCCCTGGCACTGTCTCCACTGGTTTTCTCTCTCTATTTCTCTTGATGCGTATGACCTAATGGAGAGTCACATGCTTCTTTTATAGAGAGGAGGGACCAGTCCCGTTCTAATTACTAAACGGATCCTACCCATTACAGGATCCTCAATGGGCACCTAATGGGTTAAGCCCAATAACTTATTCCATTAATTGGATGCCTAATAAGTGTGCAGCCCAGTAAACACAAGTGGACCACTAATTGGGTAAAAATCTAACATTCTCCCACTTGGTCCAACTTGTCTTAAGCATATCAAATCTTCCTTTAAAAACATACTTATAAATATATATAATTTCAAAAAGACTCTTGAAAATTTGACATCATGGGCATACACCTGAAGAGAGAACCACGGTATGCGCGCGCACGATAAAACAAAAACTACACACCATTCCAATTAACGGAATCTTAAAGATTCAAGAACAGTAAATCAAATGACATGAGTTATGACGGCAAATGCATTCAATTACACACCTCCTTTTATGTACCACAATGCCACCAACTTACTATAATTGAACATCAAATATGAAACTGTAGATAAACTCAAACATAATATTTATCCATTGGTCACCACTTAAACATACAATCTGCCAGCTTAAATCTATAACCAACATGTATACAAGATAAATGGAAAAGGCAGAAAGCAATAGAAGAATCACAACATATTGAGAGAACTGACAAGACCCATCCGAATCACATGACTATAAAAAGTACTAGCAGGTAGTCCTTTCGTGAGTGGGTCAGCAACCATAAGATCCGTCCCAATATGTTTTATAGACACTTCTTGATTCTTCACTCTGTCTCTAAGAGCAAAATACTTAATGTCTAAGGCTCTACCACCTTTGGACGACTTATTGTTCTTAGAGAAGAAGAACGCAGCAGAATTGTCACAATATATCCTGATAGGTCTGGAGACGAAATCAATAAATGATAGACCTGTGAGCAGATTCCGCAACTGGATGGCCTGTGCACTAGTCTTAAAACAAGCAATGAACTCAGCTGCCATCGTGGAAGCCACTGTAATACTCTGCTTCTCACTGCACCATGTGATAGCTCCTCCTGCTAAGAGGAAGATATATCCTGTAGTGGACTTCCTCGAATCAAGACAGCCGCCAAAATCAACATCAGAATATGCATTGACCTCTAACTGATCTGATCTTCTGTAAGTGAGCATGAAATCTAATGTGCCCTTAAGATACTGTATGACTTTCTTGGCAGCTTTCCAATCATCCATGCCTGGGTTGATCCGGTACCTGCTGAGCATACCCACGACAAAAGCAATATATGGACATGTACAAGTCTGAAGGTACATCAAGCTCCCAACGGCTGAAGCATATGGGATGAGCTCCATTTGCTTCCTTTCCAAATCATTTTTGGGACACTGTAATTCACTGAATTTATCACCTTTTACAATGGGTACTTTATCGGATGCGCAGGACTGCATGTTGAATCTTTCCAAGACCTTTGAGATGTAAGCTTTTTGAGAGAGACCAAGAGTATCTGAGGGCCTATCTCTAGTGATTTCAATGCTCAAAACATAGTGGGCATCACCCATATCTTTCATCTCAAAGTTCTTAGAAAGGAAAGCTTTAGTTTCGTACAATAAACCAAGATCACTGCTAGCAAACAAAATGTCATCTACATACAAAAACAAGACAATGAAACTACTCTCACTGATCTTTAGGTACAAACATTCGTCAATAATGTTTTCCTTAAACCCAAAGGACAGTATGATTTCATTAAACTTTATGAACAATTGGCGGGAGGCTTGCTTAAGTCCGTAAATGGATTTCCTTAATTTGCATACCAAGTGTTCTTTCCCTTCAGTACGAAATCCTTGAGGTTGCTCCATATACACTTCTTTATCTAGGTCTCCATTGAGAAAAGCCGTTTTCACATCCATCTGATGTCACTCCAGGTCAAAATGAGCTACTAAAGCCATGACTATTCTGAATGAGAGCTTCTTGAAAACTGAAGAGAATGTCTCATCATAGTCAATGCATTCCTTTTGAGTGAAACCCTTAGCCACCAATCTGGCCTTATATCGTTCAACTCTACCTTTAGAGTCCACCTTAGTTTTGAATATCCACTTACATCCAACGAGTTTGGACCCTTTAGGCAAGTTAACGAGATCCCAGACTTGGTTTTTAGTCATTGAGTCAAACTCTTCTTTCATGGTTTCAAACCAATAGGCAGATTTTTCACTCTTCATGGCATGTGAAAACGTTACTGGATCATCAATGTCACCCCTGTCTACACTATCCTCCTGTAGGTATACTATGAACTCATCAGATATAGCAGGTCTCTTGAGTCTTTCAGATCGACGCAATGTTGGCCCCTGATCCACCTGAGGAGGTGGTTGGTCAACAACAGCGACATCTTCTGGCTCTGGAGTGTTAGGAATCGCCAAGAACGCAGCGGAAATAAAAATGATTCCTTTGTATCGGTTGCTGGGGTTGTAAAACAGACATTAAATCTAAGTGGGAAGAACAGTTCTTCACCTTTGCGGGGTTTCGAATCTCCCGTGGATGATGCCGACTCGGTAATCGCGCACGCGCACGATCTGATCACTTGGCCTTTGCGGGGTTTCGAATCACGTTGCAGGCCCATTAAACTTAGAACTGTTTCTTGAGTTTAATATTTATTAATTAACATTTAAACATCGCATGTTAAATGATTAATTTAATAAACAAGTAAATTATCATCCGATGATTAATTCACTTGGCCTTCTGATCATGAACAACACCAAACACTACCTCATGATCCCAGAAGATATAAGGGATACTGTTCCCTTCAATTGAACATTTCCGTCTGCCGATACCGCACAGATATAATCCTTCACTCATGCAATGTCCCGATAACGCAAGGGTATGGTTTTATAGTCAAACCCTCTATCGCATTATCCAGATGGATTCCAGTACATAGTTAATATCTAGAAAGACATCTCTTTCATTTGACCCTGGCCAGGGATTTCTGTGTACACATCCATAGGACATTCTCTCTCCAGTCTTATACCAAGAGTGAGTGATCCCTTGTTGTTCACTCAATTACCTTCGCAAGCTTTCCACTGTATCTGAAAGACCGATTATGGTGGACTTAATGGTTAAAGTCCACGAGTCAGAGAATCAAGATACAATGGTCCACAAACAAGGTATCATTGGTGACTCAGGTCAAAAGACCAACTGTGCTACTGCAACGATAGAATTCCCTGGTTGACTAATAGGTATAATTACCATCCAGGAATTCTTATTTGGGTCTGTTCAGTGAACTCATTCTCTAATGAGCACCCACTTGTTTGTCTTAGTGTCACCACACGAGTGAATGTGAGATCATTCACCCTCATCATATGAGCAGACATAACTTGTGTCGATCTTATCGGATATTTAAAGTGTAAGGACTGAGGTTTTCGGATTCGGTTTTCGGGGTCGGACCCTGTAGTCCTGGCCCTAGTGGGGTCTGGAACTCTGTGTTGTTTCGCATCGAGTCCGCGAGACGCGCTTTAAACGGCGTCCACCATGGCAGACGCGTTTCAGGTTCTGCCACGTGGGTGCCACGTGGACTGACTTTGGACCGCGAGCGTACGGCCCTGTCAGGTCGTCTGAACGGCGTCCGTGTGGGTCGACGCCTTTTAGACTGAGACTCTGGGTGTGTCAGAGTACGGCCCTGACAAATTGTCTGAATGGCGTCTGTGAAGGTCGACGCGTTTCAGAATCTTGTCAGAGCAACCGTCTTGTCACTTGATAGGCGTCCGTGCATGTCGACGCGTTTTAGCCAGCCTCTGGTTAACCCCGCGAGCCCTCCTTCTTTCCCTCATTTTCTCCTTCTCCCTTTCTCTCTTTCCCTCCGGCGAACTCGGCGGCGATCCTCCTCCTCCCTCTTTTCCTCACACCATTTCGCCTCTCCCTCCACTCCATCCTCTACCTGGCTCCTACCCCTACCTCCTCCACTTCCACTGCGGCGTTCTACTCTCCGGACGGCGGCCGACGTCACGGTGGGGCTAGGACGACCTCGGCGGTACCGGCGGCGGCGTGGGGCGAGACAGGCGGACGGCTTGAAGCTCGGAGGCGTTCGAGGGTCCGGTAGGGTGACGTTCCCCGTGGCACTGTGTTTAAGATCACGTTTTCCTCAATATGCATGTGGTAGATCTTCGGTTTCGGGGGTTAGAATGAGCATGTTTAGGAATTCTATGGGGGTGTTTGCCTATGAATTGTCTTGCTCTTCGTTTCCCTCCAGTTTGAATGATTTTCGGGGTTATTTGGAATTGGAAAGGGAGCCCTCGGGTTTAGGGCGTTCCTGGTTCCTGGGCTTGAAAGACGTCGTGCATGGACGACGCCTTTTTGAAGGGCGTCGGGCCATCACGACGCCTTTTTAGACAGGATTTGACTGACAGACAGTCTGCCCGGTTGGAATTTCTGTGGCTGAAAGACGTCATGGGTAAACGACGCGTTTTTGAACGGCGTCGGGCATCCATGACGCGTTTTAACCACAGAAATACCCTGGTTAAGGCCTTGGGAATTCCGGATTTTCGTGTTGAAAGACGTCTGGGGATGTCGACGCCTTTCGAAAGGCGACCATGAGGGTCGACGCCTTTTAAGGCCATATTCTGAAGACTGATACATGTGAACCTGTACATGGAGCTTGAATGGCGTCGACTTCGGTCGACGCGATTCAGGATAGAATCTCACTAATGCATGCCAGTAAAACGTGTTCACATTGCTAGATAGATAGTTTGCACTTGTTTTAGTACACTCGATAGAGACGGATTCCTCACGATCGGATGGTTCTATATGTGTTGAGCGATCGCGGGATTTTCACGTGACCGGATCGCACTGTGTTGGGTTTTCAGTTACTGTGGACCTGGAGTGACATTGTAGCGCTTTATCACCCTGTGCTGGTGGGGGCGTGAGCACAGCGCCGGTGGGGGCGTGGGCGGGGTGACGCCTAGTGAGAGAGGGTCACCTGGTGAACCCCGGGGTCAGCTAGTACCGGTGTGGGAGTGGTACATTCGGAGAGTTACTCATGCTGAGGGAAGGGGTAGTCACCTGAGCCGGTTGGGCCGGAGTAGCGAGCGTGCTATCCGAGGGGCTACTCCTTGGTCTCAGCGGGTCGAGGTTTTTCCCACCGTTGTTTGTACGGTCGGCGAGTTCTATCGAGACGGCAGTTGTGGGTTTTCTAACGGTTGGCTTAGAATGTGCATGATTATTATATTTCGACCGCATGTGTTCTCACGTAGAGAATTAGATATCGTACCTGCCACTACACTTGTTACTTTACTATTAGTTGTACTTTACACTTGTGGGTGTGTGCGTGGGCAGTGGGGATCGAAGGATCCCTACTGAGTCTTGTCTTGAGACTCACCCCTGCGATTTTCAGGTGAGGACTCCCAGCAGACTTAGAGCGGCGTGTGCGGCCGGGTGTGGTGTGTCTTCAGCGGTTGTTCCGGGGTATGCCCCGATGTAGTTGTTATTTATCTTTGGCCTGTATGTTTAATTATTTCCTTCTGTTGGAGAATGTAATTATTTGCTGTATCGAGTCGCATTGTAATAATTTTAATTCCTGCACTTTTATTTCAATTCAATGCGATGTGAATGTTTAGCTTAGTTTATTATTTATTTTCCAGACTTACTAGATCCTAGTTTGGTCCCAAAATTAATGATTCGGTACCCATTTAGTAATCGGATTCCCGATTATAGGGTGGCGGGTCGTTACATAAAGTCCATCTCAAATATCCTATGATCGAGAACTATTTAAGACAATTGCCTTAGGATATTGATCTCACTATTACGATCTCATCATGATTCAATATCCCATACATTTGTCTATGGACCTTCATTACGATAGTCGTTTGCGAGAACTATTAAATGAAGAAATAAATGTCTTTATTAATAATCTGAACTAGAATGTACAATGATTGGCTTTGAGGCCACCCAATTCTAACATTCTCCCACTTGGACTATAGCCAATCACCCATGTGTCTAAGTCCCATAGACTTAAGGTGACGTTCTAAATTGTTTTGAGACAATGGCTTAGTCAAGGGATCTGCTACATTATCTTCAGATGAGACTTTCTCAACTACTATATCTCCTCGGGCGATGATCTCACGAATCAGATGAAATCGTCTCAGAATGTGCTTTGACTTCTGATGTGATCTTGGCTCCTTTGCTTGAGCAATTGCCCCATTGTTGTCACACAATAATGGAACAGGATCTGAAATGCTTGGAACGACTCCAAGCGCCGAGATGAACTTCTTCATCCAAACCGCCTCCTTGGCCGCTTCAGCTGCAGCAATGTATTCTGCTTCGGTCGTCGAATCTGCAGTAGTTTCCTGTTTGGAACTCTTCCAACTTACTGCACCTCCATTTAACATGAACACAAATCCAGACATGGATTTGCTGTCATCCATATCCGACTGGAAACTCGAGTCGGTAAATCCTCGAAGTTCCAAGTCGTTTCCTCCATAAACGAGAAATAGATCCTTAGTTCTTCTCAAGTATCTAAGGATACATTTCACCGCCTTCCAGTGTTCCTCACCTGGATCAGCCTGATATCTACTGGTGACACTCAATGGATGTGCCACATCAAGCCTAGTACATAGCATTGCATACATGATAGATCCTATTGCCGAGGCATAAGGAACTCTATCCATGTATGCTCTCTCTTCAGGTGTCTTGGGAGACATTTCTTTAGAGAGATAAATTCCATGCCTCATAGGAACAAGGCCTCTCTTGGAATTTTTCATGCCAAATCTTTTGACTATGGTATCTATGTACATAGATTGGGACAAGCCAAGCATCCTTTTGGACCTATCTCTATAGATCCTTATTCCCAGAATATAGGATGCTTCTCCCAAATCTTTCATGGAGAAGTTTTTGGATAACCAAGTCTTTACCGATGACAACATTCCTACATCATTCCCAATGAGTAGAATGTCATCAACGTAAAGTACCAAAAAGGTAACTGCGCTCCCACTAACCTTTTTGTATACACAAGGTTCATCTTCATTCTTAATGAAGTCATAAGATTTGATTGCTTCATCAAATCTTAAGTTCCAAGTTCGGGATGCCTGCTTTAATCCATAGATGGATCTTTGCAGCTTGCATACCTTGCTTGAATGCTCTTTGGAAGTGAACCCTTCAGGTTGTATCATATACACCTCTTCTTGAAGGTTCCCGTTAAGGAATGCTGTTTTCACATCCATTTGCCATATTTCATAATCGTAGAATGCAGCGATAGCAAGAAGTATTCTGATTGACTTAATCATGGCAACTGGAGAAAAAGTTTCGTCATAGTCAACACCTTGCCTTTGACGATATCCTTTTGCTACAAGCCTTGCCTTGTATGTGTCAATTTGTCTATCTGCCCCGATCTTTCTTTTAAAGATCCATTTACTGCCAATAGGTACCATACCTTCTGGCAGATCAACCAAGTTCCAAACTTGGTTGGCATACATGGAATGAATTTCAGAATCCATTGCCTCTTGCCATTTTTCTGATTCATGACTATTTATGGCTTCTAGGTAGGTTTGAGGATCATCATCCTCATTTAAGTGCACCTTAGGTTTGCCTTCATTGATATGTCCAACATATCTTTCAGGCTGCTTAGGCACTCTACCTGATCTGCGAACCTTTTGTGTATCATCTTGAACAAGTTCTTGAGTCGATGGTTCAGTAGATGAACTAGTGTTGATTTGTGAGTCTAGAATTTCTTCCAGTTCTATCTTGCTCCCACTGTCTTCTTTTGAGAGATATTCTTTCTCTAAGAAGATAGCTCTTTTTGCGACAAACACCCTTTGATCGTTGGGCTGATAGAAGTAATATCCAAAACTTTCTTTTGGATATCTCACAAATCTACATTTCTCTGTCCTAGAATCCAGTTTGTCTGGATCATGTCTTTTGACATGTGCAGGACAACCCCAGACTGTAACATGCTTAAAGTCTGGTTTCTTTCCTTTCCATATCTCATATGGAGTGGAAGGTACTGACTTACTAGGAACTTTGTTCAACAGATATGCAGCAGTCAACAGTGCATATCCCTATAAAGAGATTGGAAGTTTGGCATAACTCATCATGGATCGTACCATATCTAATAGAGTACGATTTCTCCTTTCCGACACACCATTTAACTGAGGTGTATAGGGAGGAGTCCACTGAGACAAAATACCATTATCCTTAAGATATTCTGTGAATTCTATACTTAAGTATTCACCCCCTCGATCTGATCGAAGAGTTTTAATACTCTTTCCAGTCTGGTTCTCAACTTCGTTTTTAAACTCTTTAAATTTCTCAAAGACTTCTGACTTATATTTCATTAAATATATGTAGCCATATCTTGAGAAATCATCTGTAAATGAAACAAAGTATGAGTAACCACCCATAGCATGAGTGGACATTGGACCACATACATCACTATGTATTAGTTCCAATAAGTCCTTAGCTCTTTCTCCATGTCCTGAGAATGGAGTTTTAGTCATCTTTCCCATGAGACAAGCTTCACAGGTTGCAAATGATTCATAATCAAATGGATCAAGATATCCATTCTTTTGCAACCTTATGATCCTGTTCTCATTTATATGACCTAGCCTACAATGCCATAGGTACGATTTATTCACATCCTTATCTAAGCGTTCAAGAGAATTATTTACCAGACAAACATCATATGAAATATCAAGTAAATATAAGCCATTCAATAAATATCCGGAAGCAAACAATTTGTCTCCTTGATAAATTGAACAACCTTTATTCTCTAGCTTCATAGAATATCCTTGTCTATCTAAACATGAAATAGATATGATATTCCTAATAATGGTTGGAACATAATAACAATCTATCAGTTCCAAAAAGTCTCCTGACGGCATCTGAAGTCTTGCTGTCCCCACAGCTAACGCAGCAACTTTTGCTCCATTCCTGAGCCTCAGATCCACGTCTCCGCGGTTCAATCTTCTCTTACTTGTTAATACCTGCAAGTTATTGCAGATATGAGAAACACATCCAGTATCTAATACCCAGGATGTTGATTCTCTATAAGACAAGTTAAGATCGATCATGAGAATACCTGAAGCTTCACCAAGCTTCTCCTTTGCTTTTTCTGCAAGATAAATCTTGCAGTTTCTCTTCCAATGACCTTCTTTATGACAGTGGAAACACTGACCTTTATCATTGACTTTAGCTTTGTCCTTTTGTGCCGCCGGTTTGCTTTTCACTTGCTTCTTAGGCTTACCTTTCTTAAAGGTCTGTCCAGCTTTTCTTTTCTTGTTGGTCTTACCAACAAGCATTACACTTGGCTTATCTTTCTGGATAGTGCCTTCAGCTGTCTTCAACATGTTGAGCAGCTCAGCTAGTGAAACTTCAATTTTGTTCATATTGAAGTTGATAATGAATTGTGAAAATGAATCTGGAAGGGACTGTAGGATTAAGTCAATGCTCAGGTCATTGTTCATAACAAAGTCCAGCACAGCAAGCCTCTCAATCCACTCTATCATTTTGAGCACATGAGTTTGCACAGATGTGCCCTCGCTCATTCTGGTCCTGAACAATTTCTTAGATATCTCATATCTTTCTGTTCTGGATCGTTCACCAAACAACTCTTGTAGGTGATTCAGAATGGTCTTAGGTTCCATGTTATCATGCTGTCGCTGCAGTTCATTGTTCATTGAACCGAGCATATAACACTGGACCTTGACAGAGTCCTCCTTCCAATTTTCATACATCATTAATTCATCTTCGTTAGCATTATCACCGGGTTGCACTGGATCTGGTTGATCCAGGACATAGGCTAGCTTTTCGCACCTGAGGACAATCTTCAGGTTGCGTAACCAGTCAATGTAATTTGGTCCCGTGAGTTTGTTTGCATCAAGTATGCATCGGAGGGGGTTAGGTGACGACATAGCGACCTACATGGAAATATATAAAATGAGCAGATAGTTCTTAAAATCAGATTTAGGACTTTTAATCTAGATTTATGCTCCCACTATTTTTCGGCGATCTGTATTACCCTCTAAGATACAGAACGGGAGATTCCGGTGATCTCCTAGTGGGGATCAGAATCCTTCGGGCAACATGCATGTGACCTTGTGGTAGCACAACAAATCACATCAAGTCCCTTAGGCAGTCAACTCTTGACAGTTGCAACGTTTGCAATATCCGATCGATTTAACCCCTGAATCAGAATGACCTTGTGGTAGCACAACAAATCAATTTGATTCAGTTAAGTTTATCCAGCATTACTTAGATGACATGAATTCATAGTGCAATCCTTGTGGTAGCACAACAAAACTACACTATTTGTCCATTCATCTTAATGACATCACATGTCGTAGACCTAGTTTAATTTCTAAATCAAACAGACCTTGTGGTAACACAACAAATCCGTTTGAGATAAGAATTATCCTAAGATCTATAATGATGGTGGGTTACGTGGATTATTCTTAATATCTTACGTTTACAACTTAAGTTTTAAAAGAGGGTTTTTTTATTTTGATTTGTAAAAATCGTGCTATCAATAGTATTTCAATTTGAAGTATCAATATACTAAATAGAAATATATATATGATAGCATAGTCCACAAATATCACATATGTGCAGAAAAATTAAATGGGGATGATCATGGACTGCTTAAACTACTATGGAATCATCGGAGCCAAACGATGATCCATAATAGGATCCTAATGTGAAAACAGCAACACTGGTTCCATTTGATGCGAGTCCTCCCTCCAGAGGTGTCTTCAGAAGATCCCGTCCTCTAAACTTAATCCGATACATTTGAATATGAAATTCAGGACTCGTAGGTCCATAAATGTACATTTAAACAATTAGAAACCTTGATCTTATCAAGGGGAGTACAATCTTATAGGAAGGTAGAAAGTACACTTGGATTAAGAGAGAGGAGGACACGCAGGTCCTATTTAAAATACCAAATGAAATGAGCATCGCATCCATTCACATCATTCATCACATGAAAATACTAAGTCCATGATCATCCCACCATAAAACACATCACATGCATCACAATCATCACATAATTGCTGTTTGGTATTAAATTTTATAAATATAAAATTATAATACCAATTAGTTTTCGAAATAACATTTATTTCAGCATTATCAATAATATTTAAAACATTATTGACAAATAAACTAACTAAACTATTTAGTTATTCTAAATACTAATTCAAACAATTTGAACATAAAGAGTAATCAAGTTATGCATGAAATCAGTTTAAAACAATTTTAAACTAATCAAATTAACAGGGAAATTAATTATCTAAAACAATTTTAAATAATTAACTAACACCCATTAATTATAAAGCTCTTTAATAGACTAACAGTTATTAAACACTTTAATAAACTATTAATAATCATAAAAATTAATTAATAACACTTATTAATTATTCTTATAATTATTCTGTTTTAAAACAATTTTAAAACAGGCTTAAATGGGCTAAAATTGGGTTTAAAGGGGGTTAAACAGGTATTTAAAAACCATTTTTAAAAAACTGAAAATGGGCCCAGCCCATTTGGGGCCCAATGGCCCGGACCCAGGCCCCCTGGCTCGGCCAGGGTCGAACCCTGGCTCAGCCAGGGTCGAGCCCTGGCTCGGCCAGGGCGCACCCTGGCTCGGCCAGGGCCGCACCCTGGCTCGGCCAGGGTGCACCTGGCTCGGCCAGGGCGCCGCCCGGCCCCCGGCCCGGTCCGACCGGGTCGGGACCAGGCGGTCCGGCCCGTCCAGCGCCATTCGACCGCCCCCTTCTTCTATAACCTGCAACCCTAATACGTGCAGGCCGGCGGCGGAAAGGGCGACGGCAGCGCCGCCAGGCGCCGGCGACGGCGCCGCCAGGCACCGCCGGCGACGCCCCCACCGCCGGCGGTCAGCCCAGCACCGGTGGGGCAGCCGGCGGTGGCCAAATGCTCCTCGAATCGAGCCCTAAACTCCCCTTGAAAATCTGATTTTCCAGGTTTAAAAACCCGAGTTCGGGCTCGATTTAAAGCATCTCCAAGGGCACTCCGGTGCCGATCTTCATGCCTAATGAGAAGTGGTGACTATCACCAAGAGATTTAGGGATTCTTCCGGCCATCCCAACGCTTGGGATGCACATACGAAGCCGCCGAAGTACCCCGGTTCATCATCACATGAAGAACTCCGAAAAACCCAAATAAAAATCCGAAAAATACAGAAAAATAATCAAATTGATCGTGATCATCATATGAACACTAATCTGTCATTTTTAATCGGATTATACTCAAGAACACGTACAATACGGGTTCTTCACGCATAACGAGAAAACACACAAAACGGTGCCGTTTTACAACCGAACCAGTGAACCTGGCTCTGATACCACTGTTAGGAATCGCCAAGAACGCAGCGGAAATAAAAATGATTCCTTTGTATCGGTTGCTGGGGTTGTAAAACAGACATTAAATCTAAGTGGGAAGAACATTTCTTCACCTTTGCGGGGTTTCGAATCTCCCGTGGATGATGCCGACTCGGTAATCGCGCACGCGCACGATCTCTAGAGGTATCCACACGAGTTCCCGCAGCAGACGCGATTTCCTCCTCGACTTGAGTGCTCCGACCAGATCTCAGATCCACCATGCGCGGAGAGAGACAGATCCACTCCGAGAAGAAGAGAGAGAGAGGAGAGAGAGAATCTGGGGAGTAAAATTCGTCCAACTAACTTTTTACCACTCCCCCTTGGCCCTCCTTATATAGAAATAAGGATAAGCACAAGAGTTAATCCTCGTGATTATCCAAGAGTTTGGCCTTGGATAATTCTCCATTAAATCTTCATGTTTATCCTGCAGCTTTTCACAAAAACCCAGATAAGCATGAAATTTAACATCTCTCACCGTCTGACAAGAACTCTTATGTGTGTGACCCTCTAGGCCCATATATCAGTCTGGTTGCAGGCCCATTAAACTTAGAACTGTTTCTTGAGTTTAATATTTATTAATTAACATTTAAACATCGCATGTTAAATGATTAATTTAATAAACAAGTAAATTATCATCCGATGATTAATTCACTTGGCCTTCTGATCATGAACAGCACCAAACACTACCTCATGATCCCAGAAGATATAAGGGATACTGTTCCCTTCAATTGAACATTTCCGTCTGCCGATACCGCACAGATATAATCCTTCACTCATGCAATGTCCCGATAACGCAAGGGTATGGTTTTATAGTCAAACCCTCTATCGCATTATCCAGATGGATTCCAGTACATAGTTAATATCTAGAAAGACATCTCTTTCATTTGACCCTGGCCAGGGATTTCTGTGTACACATCCATAGGACATTCTCTCTCCAGTCTTATACCAAGAGTGAGTGATCCCTTGTTGTTCACTCAATTACCTTCGCAAGCTTTCCACTGTATCTGAAAGACCGATTATGGTGGACTTAATGGTTAAAGTCCACGAGTCAGAGAATCAAGATACAATGGTCCACAAACAAGGTATCATTGGTGACTCAGGTCAAAGGACCAACTGTGCTACTGCAACGATAGAATTCCCTGGTTGACTAATAGGTATAATTACCATCCAGGAATTCTTATTTGGGTCTGTTCAGTGAACTCATTCTCTAATGAGCACCCACTTGTTTGTCTTAGTGTCACCACACGAGTGAATGTGAGATCATTCACCCTCATCATATGAGCAGACATAACTTGTGTCGATCTTATCGGATATTTAAAGTCCATCTCAAATATCCTATGATCGAGAACTATTTAAGACAATTGTCTTAGGATATTGATCTCACTATCACGATCTCATCATGATTCAATATCCCATACATTTGTCTATGGACCTTCATTACGATAGTCGTTTGCGAGAACTATTAAATGAAGAAATAAATGCCTTTATTAATAATCTGAACTAGAATGTACAATGATTGGCTTTGAGGCCACCCAATTCTAACATGGAGCAACCTGGGGTGAACCAACTGCAACTATTTGCTCCCTTAGGATTTCATTCCGAGGAATGAATATGGAAACAAGGTTGTCAGTTGTTATAGGTGTTTCAACCTGATCCTGTAACTCCTCAAAAGAAATCTCTCGAGAAGGTCCATTTCCACTAACTCCGTCATCTTCAAGGAACCTTGCCTTATCTATTTCTATAATGATGGGAACATGGGATGGACAATAGAATCTATACTCTTTTGATCTCGCTGGATAACCAATGAAAAATCTACTAGTTGTTCTGAGATCAAAAGTCTTTTCCTGTGGACTGTATGGTCTAGCCTTAGCTGCACACCCCCACGTACGCATATAGCTCACAGAAGGTTTCCTACCACACCATAACTCATAGGGAGTCTTAGGCGCAGCCTTCGTAAGAACCTTATTTACAATGTGAGCAGATGTCTTAACGGCCTCGCCCCACAAGGATAAAGGAAGGGTAGAATGACTCAACATTACCCTGACCATTTCTTTAAGCGTTCGATTCCTTTTTTCTGTAACCCCATTCTGATATGGGCTGCCAGGAGTAGTGTACTGAGGTACAATACCATCTTCTTTAAGGAATTTAGCTAATGGACCAGGCCTTTGTCCCATCTCAGTATACCTACCATAGTACTAGCCACCTCTATCAGACCTGACTATCTTGATTACTTTCCCTGATTGTTTCTCTACTTCCTTCTTGAAATCCTTAAAGACATTGAAAACATCTACATTTTCAAGAAGTAAATAGAGATACATGAATCTAGAATAGTCATCTATAAAGGTGACAAAGTACCTCTCACCAGTCAGACAGGGTGGAAAAGGACTACAGATATCAGTGTGAATTATTTCTAAAATTCCAGAACTTCTTGTGGCATCTTTATTAGGCGTGTGTGTTTGCTTTCCTTTAATGCAATCAACACATGTCTCAAAGTCAATGAAATCCAGAGTGTGTAACACTCCTTCTCCCACTAACCTCATGAGCCTCTTAATGGAGATATGTCCTAATCTCCTATGCAACAACATGGATGAATTTTCATTAACTCTACCACGCTTGTTGCCAGTAAGAACCGAAGTATGCAGGATATTATGAGATTGTTCAATCACATTTCTAAGACACAATTTATACAAACCATCAGATATAGAACCAGTACCAATAATAATAGAATCCTTTATTAATTCAACTGAATAATTTCCAATATTAACTTGAAAACCTTTTGAATTTCTACTAAAAGATGGTACATAAAAAGTGTCTTCTAAATCTAGAACAAATCCTGATTCCATAACTATCCTATAAATTCCTACAGCCTTAACTTGTGAGCGCGTCTTATTTCTTGAAAAGATGCTCCGCTCATCCTCATTCGGAGGCCTTTGGAAAATGAATCCCTACATAGAAGTGGCAACATGCACAGTAAAACCTGAGTCAATCCACCATGTACTTTTAGGAACATTAACTAAATTAGACTCATAGCAAACATAAAATGAGAGATTACCTTTCTTTTTAAACTATGCCTTTCTTTTCAGACAATCTTTCTTAACGTGTCCAGGTAACTTGCAGAAGAAGCATTTGTCATTTTGCCTTTTGACTTGTCCTTCTTCTGGACACCCTTCTTCTTTCCTGATCCACTTTTCACTTTATGAGAGGTAAACAAAGCAACATTGTTCCTCTCTCCTCTCAATCTCTCTTCCTCCTGGACACACATGGTCATCAATTCATTGACTGATCATTTAGCCTGATATGTTTTGTAGGAGATCTTAAATGTCTCATATTCGCTAGGCAAAGAGTTGAGAATAAAATGGACTAGGAAAGTGTCTAAAATAGTAACTTCCATGGCATTCAGTTGAGCATAAATATCTCTCATAATCATTATATGCTCTCGAACACTGCCACTAGTGTATTTCATTGAGGACAGTTTAGCCATTAAAGTACTGGCTTTGGCCTTATCAGAACTAATGAACTGTTCCTCAATGGCTTTAAGAAATCTACTAGCAGTAGTCTGATCTAAGATAGATCCCTTGATGTTCTGTCCAACATGTCCCTGAAGGAATAGAAGGCAGAGACGATTAGACTTTTCCCATTTTTCGTAATGAGTCTGATGTTCCATTGAGCTTTCTAGAGTAAGTGGAGCCGGCATAACCTCATGTAAAACTAAATCTAAGTCCATACATCCCAAGGCAAATTGTACCATTTGCTTCCGTTCAGTGAAATTAGTGCCATTCAGGTATGGCACACTAACATTAAATGATGCAAACAAAGGAGAAGCGACTGAAATAAACAAACACATACTCACATATAAGGCAATGGAACTAAAATATTGCAAGTAATGAAACAAGATTTAAATTGCAAAGTAATTCAATTACTTAACATGAACTACTTTATCAATTCGTCTGATAGCTTCATGGACGAACTCCCCAGATTAATTTAAGTGATAAAACTAAAATTTATAAACAGTTTGATATCAAGAGAGAGTACTTTTGGGTACATAACTCTCAAGAATCACCATGTAGATAAATTTTATTTTATCCTGCTCATGACATGAAAATAAACACTCCTTTGGGAGTTAAACTTTACAATCAAGTCAAGAACACAAGTATTTGATGTCATTTTAATTTTTTAACGAATATATTTTATTATTCTTCATGCATAAGGTCACTTTGGTGATCTATTTACACACTTTGAATTCTAAAACATCCTCCCCCAATTAAAATGATAACAAATAATTAAATGCTCATCAATAATGCTATTTAAAACTTAATATGGTAAGATTTTATCAATACTCGTAATTAGTGCCACTTTGGTGGTCAAACTAATCATTTAGAAATCAAAATTTACCACAAAACTACATAATAGCATCAATTAACACATAATATGAGTAAAAATGACATAAACACAATAACTATTGCAATCTAAAATGGAGATATTCATGCATGATTAAAAACTATAAAGAAGACAAATAATTATAAGAAATATCTCATAAATTTACAACAATAATTATTGATTCATAAACAACATTAATCATACTTAAAACTACATTAAAATGGCTACTTTACAAGTTTATAGCATGTTGTTACATATACGTCATTTTCTGTTTGCAGAAAAGAAATCTGAATTACAAACATAACCTGTACAGTTTACAGAAACATCCAGAATTCTAAACATACTTTTCAGTTTGCAAGAATAACCAGAATTTGCAAACATGTCCGATTTGCAGAAATAAACTGAATTGCAAAAATATCCGTTTCTGTTTGCAGAAATAACCAAAGTTACAAACAGATTTTCAAAAATTGTGTATGTATCCAAACAGATTTAAAAGAGGATCTTTTATCCTTTAAAGATCACTAACGGGCCTAAAATGGGTCCAGAAATATGGGCCTAAGATCCAGAACTTAATGGACCAATTAAGTGACCATTAGTAAACTTTAAAGATAAAAATGACTAAAGAAATTTAAATTAAATAATTTTAAATTTTAAAGGATACATCTACACAAACGGATATAAAGAGATGCGGGTCCGGATCTAAACGGGTTAACGGGTTCGATTTTGGGTTGGATTAACGGGATCGGGTCGGGAACTTAATTAGATTCAGATTCGGGTCTTAATGATATCCAAACAAATATCGTACCCAAAATCCGAATCTAAAACCCGTTAACTTATATCCGTTACAGAATTATCAAACGGATCTGGATCTAGGTCTTAATAAGATCCTAACGGATCTAATACCCAAAATAGGACCCGAAAATCTTTAACCAAGATCCGTTACGGATTTAAAATCTAACCCAAATAAAATCTAATAGTTTCCTAAACTCCATCATCTTCAATCTTTCCAAAAGAAAGGTTAGGAAACTCAAGTTTAGAAAACCGTTTTTAGGAAATCACTGACGGAACCCCTCGCCGTAAACCCACGGCGGTGCCCCGCAGCACGCCCGCCTGCGGCGGGGCCGCGCGGCGCGGCAGGCCCGCCCGCGGCGAGGCCACATGCCGCTGGCCGTGGGCAGCCGAGGCGGGGCGTGCCACGCCCGCGCGGGGCCGCGGCGGGGCGGGCCGCACCCGCGCGGGGTTGCGGCAGCCCGCCGCGGCGACGCCCCGAGCCCGCAGGCCGGGCCGCGCGCTGCGTGCTGCGGCGAGCCCGCGGCGGGCCCGCTGCGCGGCATGCCTGCGGCGACGCCGCGCGGCCGTCCGGCCCAGAATTTTTTTTTTTTTTTTTTTTTTAAACAACGGGAAGAATCCCGTAAATCGGAATCTAAAAATTCCAACACGGGCTCTGATACCACTTGTTATGGATTTTAGGAATACCTGGAGCGGAAGCCATCCCTAACGCAGAGAAAGACGATGCAAAAGTCAATCTCCACGAGACGAGCCTCGAACAAGAACACACGAACTCCGGACAAGGAGTCGGTGTAGCCCTGGCACTGTCTCCACTAGTTTCCTCTCTCTATTTATCTTGATACGTATGACCTAATGGAGAGTCACATGCTTCTTTTATAGAGAAGAGGGATCAGTCCCGTTCTAATTACTAAACGGATCCTACCCATTACAGGATCCTCAATGGGTTCCTAATGGGTTAAGCCCAATAACTTATTCCATTAATTGGATGTCTAATGGTGTGCAAGTATGCAGCCTAGTAAACACAAGTGGACCACTAATTAGGTAAAAACCCAACATATTCCTCCAACTTCTTTAGGTGTCAGGAGATATAATCTTTTCATTTTTTCGATTATTGCGTGCTTCCACTCACAGAAGAGAGATAAATCACTCATTCTATTACAAAAAGTAAGGGTCAGAATCACTTCAGAGTTGTTTCTTTTAACAAAAAACATCTTAATTTGAAATAATTATTTCATTTTACGACGTTTCTAGTTATTTGGTATGATGTAAAATAATGGAAGTTAAATCTTATCTAAACCTTGTCTACTCACTTGGTAGTTTAATTTTCTTGTTTTGGCTTACAACAAGAACTCACTATAAATCGAAACAAAAAGATTAAGACATCTCTCTTGTTTTATTTTACAAATAACCAAATAAACATTCTCTAATTTTAAAATAAAAAATAATCACTTGTTTTAAAACCGGTGATTTAAAAACCAAGGATTTACTAAGTTTTACACTAAAACAAGAAACCCCTTAATCTTTATGTGAGTGATGGCATACTCTAACGTAGAGAATGAGTTGATCTAAAAGATGTTATCTCAGTTGCAAGGATCGGCATTCCATGGTGCGTATGCCGAGGACTCCAATCTTTGGCTTGTTTGATGCATCACCTTTGCACCATATGGAAAGCCCGTTGTGAAGGCATCACCTATGTACCATCCTATGCTTTAACTTTCTCATTTTAGTTTACAGTAGATTTTTGCTGTAAACCAAGAAAACTAAATTGTCAAGTGGTTGGACAAGACCTAGATAAGATTTTGCTTAATATTATTTTATATTATTTCAAACAACTAAAAACATTATAAAATGGAAGAATTGTTTACGTTAAAACAAACAAACAACCCCTTAATGCACGGGCAGAAGGAATGTTAGATTAGTCTCACATTTAATAAAAATGAATCAAAATACGTTCAAATGAATGACGTCTCTCTACTCAATATCTTAGAAGTTTCGAATTGAATAAGCCACTAATTTTAATATAGCCTTAATGTCGGTAATTATGAACATCCCATGTTTATATATGTTTAAATCAACTTAAATGTGAAGGATCAATTCTGTGTTAGATGGTCTGAGAGCAGTCGATTTCCCTCCCCTTCCGATATTCTGGGACGGTCAAATTTTTCTCCTTCTGCCACATGCATGACCGACCGGCCAACTCACATTGGCGGTCCAAGGTGTGATATGCACCAAACATCGCTTAGAGTGTGTTTGGCAAAATTTCTACTTGAAAATCACTTTCGACTTTAACTTTTTATATTCAATGAGTTGAAAGAGAGAGGTCGTAATTAATTTTGATTTGTTACAAAAAATCAATTCTTTCATAACAATCTCACTTTTTGTTCAATCTTGAAAGCTTTTTTCTTGTAACTTTTAGTTAAAAACCAAAACACAAATAAAATATTATATAAATAACTTTCAAATAGAAATATAAAAGTATTTCCAAATGTAAGCTGCGCCAAATACGTCCTTAAAAGTGCTTCTTCTAAAAAATATCTCTACAAAGAAGTACACAAGAAAACTTCTTATTTTAGAATCTAAAACGAGTTTGGGAACACTAAACAAGTATAATAGACAAAAGTACTTCTCAAAAGTTTTGAACGAGATACCTTTATTCTAATTGTCCCATAATTGTGTGCCGACAATATACAAGAATTGATAAACATAAAACCAAATAAAATTCATACTAAATAATTTTTAATCTTTTATATATTGATAAACTAAATATGGACAATATTAACGATCTAATACACAAGTGATAGTGTGAACGTAATCAAATCATATGTTTATCATAATGAACCATGACGATATAGAAAATTTTGTCCCGAGCCCCAAGAAGGAAGGGAGTTTATATCTTGTACAATCTTAGATATGTTAAAGTCAATTGATAACCACTTCAAACCGAATTAAGTAGAACTCTTACTCACCAACACATTACTAAGCTTTAAAAAAAATATCGATTAAGTTACATTGAACATGACACAAAACGGTTCTAATTTTTTTTTACTTTTCAGTCTCTTACAATCTTTCAATATTTTTTATGAACTCTTATCATCTTAATATTCTCTCAAAATTCCTCACAATTTGTGAAATATCCTTAAAAAAAAATCTCTCTGGCTCCAGTCCTTTTAGGCACATCATAAACAATTGTAAAGATTAATAAAGAATATAAAGATTATAAAAAAAGATCGTAAAGATTGAAAAGTAAAAAGTTTTTATAAAGACTTTTGAAACTATTTTTAAAAAAATTAAAAACTTTGGTGGGAGCCCACAATAATATATCTTGGGAGGTCAAGCCCGAGGCGGAGGTGGGGAAGGGAAGGAAACGCGTGGCACGGAAGAGGCAGAGCTCGCTGCCCGTCGGCTTTCCCGCACGTGCCCGCCAATGCCGCCCCGATGACCTCAACCCCCACCAAGTTGTGTCCCCACTTACCTGTTCCAAGCCCTACTAGAAAGCTTGGAAAATCCAAGAGATGGAAAGAAACCCTAGAAATGGCCAGAGGGTGCGTCATGCGTGGTAGGTCTGTCAAAATGGGTCTACACCTGCTCATCGGCCCATTTGAATTCATTAACTACATGTTTAGTTATATGCATTTTACGCTTTAAGATTTTTGTTATTATCTATTACATAAACTATAAACAGATTTCTAAGAATTTGCACATGAAATCAAGCTCAATGATCTGATATAGTAAATGTTACGATAGATAAATTCTCTACTAGACCGGTTTACTCTTCAACATCAAATAAATAAGATGTAGACCTAAGACCTAATTTGTTTATCCATTTACCCATCAATTTTATGAATAATAGTCGCCGTAGGTGACTACTTCAACACTCCACCTGCACCGTCCAATCAATTTGATCAAATGATACCATTAAGTGTGCAAAAAAAGTAAAAGAAATTCGGGAGTAAAGATAATCTTAAGAAGGCATCTGTATCATCTAATATATGATCAAATTGTTAAAAAATAAAAAAATAAAAGGATATCCTACCTCCTAGCGATCCGACGATTTAGATCATGTGGGATGTGATCCGACGGTTTAGATTGTATCCGACACCACACATGGCACATTGCAGCACTACTATAACAGCTTAAGCGCAGCGAGCATTACTCTAAATTTATTGGATCGATTCAAAGTTGAATATATTTATTTTGGATATAGATGTACCCAGACCCAGACCATTGTGAGTCCTAGTAGATCTCCTACTCCTCATAACAATGCATACTTTACGTTTAGTCCCTGTCCCTCTCAACACACTCTCTTTGCTGGGGCTAGCTGTGATGTCCTCCCTTAGAGGATGGCTTTCGTTTGCTTGACAGGAAGAAAATATGTGCGGTGGTGGTAGGGCTTCTAGACTGCAATGGCCAGTGGGGTTGGGTTCTACCTGGTCCAATTAAGTGGCAGATCTAACATTTATTCAGTAGGATTCTGAAATCTCACTGTATTTTGTCACATTTATTAACTCAATTTAATGTAATTTAGTTCGAGATTTTATTGGCTTAATCTAAGATCTCACTAATCCAATTATACTTATGACGTAATGTCAAAATAATAGTGTAAAATTTTTTTGTCCGCCGCTGATCCGGCCCCGTGACTTTTTAGTTCCTTTGTGTTTGTTGGTCTCGTCGGTGCACCAGAGGAAGATTCCTAGAATCTGCCCAGGCGGCGGCTCCTCAATTAATCAAAAGACCGGTCTAACCAAGACCCAACCACATGACATAAAGTGGGGAACACCAGGTGGGAAACTCCAAACAATCGTGGAGATCGGTGGAAACGTGGTCAAGGTGGGCTTGCCCCCCAAGTCAGAAAGCCCCGAAGACCGCCGAATATTCGTTCCTTGCTGGCATTTTTTTAGACATCACTTCCTATAATGTGCCATATTTAGATATTAATCTTTTTATTTGTTTGAAAATATTTTATGATTTTATGTTGTTTTATAAAGCTCTCTGAGAGTTGAGAATAAACCCTCTAAAAGTTTCTAGAAAATATGACTAGAAAAGATTTGTCAAGTAAACTAGTCATTTAGGAGGGTCAAAAATAAATATGGATGAGGAAATTGGTTGCTAAGTACGATAAATTATAGGGAGTAGTATTGATGGCTAAACAATTTTAATTATTTTTTTTTTCCTTTTGATATTTACATGGATCTTAAAAAGTAGATCGTCGAGTCTTCTCATCACTCTGATCGATATTTGCTTAAGGTCATTTTGATTAGGGTTCTATTCTATAGTTACAATTTTACCATATATGTCTTTTTCATTCCGTCAAACATCGATTTTACGGTATAAACGTTTATGACCTCCCCTTCTATGTCTTGCAGTAATGATTTTTCTGGCATTACGACATTTATCACAATGATGATGTTGTCCATAGATTAATTTATTTCGTGGATTAGATCGAACTTTTTTGTCTACGGTTCTGTTGCGTCCGTCCATGTGCGGAGAGGATTAAGAATAGGTTAATGATTTTTTGAAAAAAAAAAATTCTTTTATACTTAACTAAGTATAAAGGGATTTTTTTTCACATAAGTATCAGTTTGTTTGCAGAATAGCTTAACCCAGAATAAGGAGGAAGGGATTTCTTAACCCAGAATAAGAGGTATTTTAGTTTGGTAAGTAGTTGGTATTCCACCCAGAATAAGTAGAATTGCACTGCGCTATTCCAAGTGATTTGGTAGGAATAAGTAGAATAAAGAAGAGAATAAAGAGTGGAATAAAGAGTTCAAAATATTATATTGATTAATATATATTCATAAATATTAATTAATATTAATAAATGTTAATTAATATTGATAATATTAATAAATATTATTGTGATTAATACATACTAAACAATATTAATATAGATTATTATGATTAATAAATATTAACTATTATTACTTTGATTAATAAATACTAGCAAACATTAATCATAGTTAATTATTAATATAAATTTTATTATGCTCCATTTAAATAGTATTAAATATTAAAAATGTTAAGTAATAAATGTTAATTATTATTAACAATGTTAATAAATATTATTAATCACCATTAATTCATATTAATAATAAATATTAATTCATAAATATTAATATTAATAAATATTAGTATGATTACTAAATATTATTTAATATTGTTTTGATTAACTAATATTAATTAACATTAATCATAGTTAATTATTAAGATAAATTTATTATGCTCCATTTATTGATAAGAAATTTGAATAACAATTAACGTTAATCATAGTTTATTATTAATTTAAATAGTAATATACTAATTACTAAATATTATTTAATATTTAAATATCAATAAATGTTAAGTAATAGATGTTAACTATTATTAATAATATTAATAAAATATTATATTGATTAATATATATTCATAAATATTAATTAATATTAATAAATGTTAATTAATATTGATAATATTAATAAATATTATTGTGATTAATACATACTAAACAATATTAATATAGATTATTATGATTAATAAATATTAACTATTATTATTTTGATTAATAAATACTAGCAAACATTAATCATAGTTAATTATTAATATAAATTTTATTATACTCCATTTAAATAGTATTAAATATTAAAAATGTTAAGTAATAAATGTTAATTATTATTAACAATGTTAATAAATATTATTAATCACCATTAATTCATATTAATAATAAATATTAATTCATAAATATTAATATTAATAAATATTAGTATGATTACTAAATATTATTTAATATTTTTTTGATTAACTAATATTAATTAACATTAATCATAATTAATTATTAAGATAAATTTATTATGCTCCATTTATTGATAAGAAATTTGAATAACAATTAACGTTAATCATAGTTTATTATTAATTTAAATAGTAATATACTAATTACTAAATATTATTTAATATTTAAATATCAATAAATGTTAAGTAATAGATGTTAACTATTATTAATAATATTAATAAAATATTATATTGATTAATATACATTCATAAATATTAATTAATATTAATAAATGTTAATTAATATTGATAATATTAATAAATATTATTGTGATTAATACATACTAAACAATATTAATATAGATTATTATGATTAATAAATATTAACTATTATTATTTTGATTAATAAATACTAACAAACATTAATCATAGTTAATTATTAATATAAATTTTATTATGCTCCATTTAAATAGTATTAAATATTAAAAATGTTAAGTAATAAATGTTAATTATTATTAACAATGTTAATAAATATTATTAATCACCATTAATTCATATTAATAATAAATATTAATTCATAAATATTAATATTAATAAATATTAGTATGATTACTAAATATTATTTAATATTGTTTTGATTAACTAATATTAATTAACATTAATCATAGTTAATTATTAAGATAAATTTATTATGCTCCATTTATTGATAAGAAATTTGAATAACAATTAACGTTAATCATAGTTTATTATTAATTTAAATAGTAATATACTAATTACTAAATATTATTTAATATTATTTTGATTAACTAATATTAATTAACATTAATCATATTTAATTATTAAGATAAAATTTTTATGCTCTATTTATTGATAAGAAATTTGAATAACAATTAACGTTAATCATAGTTTATTAAGAATGTATAATTCTGCCCCTATTCCACTTAAACCGAGGTATAAAGTATTCCACCCTAGGTTAAGCAATGCCCTTCACCAAACTGGGTTAAAGGGTTTAAGTGGAATAGGAGACCCTATTCCGGACCTATTCCACAAACAAAGCAAGCCTAAAGGAATCACAATTCAACCCTAAATAGGTACCCTACCAAGTTCAATTCAAATAAAGTCTATAAGCCATATGTTTCCTTTATTTTTATCTCTTTCTTTGATGGAGCTGCGTAGGTTCCTCCATGGGTTGTGAGCACATATAAAACGGAGAGCATGGTGGCCTCCCAGTCAAATGTGCGGAATGCGTGGAACCTAGAAGAAGGCAGCTGGTACTCGGACCTCCTCAGCTTCCTCTCCCCTTCTTCTTCTGCTGCTGCTGCTAGCCGTTTTGGTAATCTTCGCAACACCATTTAATCTAACTTGGTCCTTATTTATCGTTTATTTAAATGTTTTATTTCCTTCCTCTTTCTTCCTTCCGAACTGGAATGCGCAGGCAATGTAGAACCCTTCTTGTTTTAATTTCCTTTCTCTTCTTCCTTCGCATGGTTTGATTCCTCAAGTCTCTACAATTCCACTTCGCTGCCTGCGTACCATCTCTTCTTTTGTAAAATTTCTTCTTTTTTTTTTTCAATTTGGCTTTCTGCCTGGCTTTATGATGGAAGTGTCATTTTTTTTTTTACTTGGCCGCCGCTTTGTAGACTCCGAAGGCGGCCACCCTCGTTAGGGTTGCTCTAGAAGGTCCGAGATTCTCGCTTTCTACGTTTAACTGCGCAACACAGCTGTGTTGCCTAACTGGGCACACCTCCGCATGCCATTTGACTGCGAGGATCCTTGTTTCCCCACGAAGAAGATCCGCAGAAGTTGGAACTTCCCTTGCCTTCCTCCCCTCCCGCCGCCTTGTGTGTCGGAGAGCACAACCCTTCCCTCTCTTCTCTTGGGAGGCTGCTTCTTCTTCTTCTTCTTCTTCCTGTTACACAGCTGAAACGTCCTCTTCTTCCTCCCTGCAGACTGCAGCAACAAAGTAAGTAGCTTGTGAGATAGCTCCTCAAGTGCCCATCACCTGTGTTTGGAGTGGGCATCCAGGAGGTTTCAGCAATGGGGTTGCCTAGAATTGCTAGGAGTGTTTGGAGACAGTCTTTGGCTTCTGACTCCATCAACAGATTGTTCGGCGGTGGCCATGTGATGAACCAGACGGGCATCATCTCCGGGCACCTCCCTGCAAGCGCAAGACAGCATCTTTTGCTGGCCAGGTACATCACAACAAGCAGCAGCGCCCTGAGGCAGCTTCCCGCTTTTGAACCCAGGGATGGTTTGAGCTACCAAGGCAGGGGAATAAGCAACACTCCTCACCACCGGTACCCTTTGGCAGAACGGGTGGAGGAGGAGTCGGATGTGGAGGATGACAGGAGAATGCCGGGGTTGGAGGCGACGAAGCCGGGGGAGAAGCCCCGGGTTGTTGTTCTGGGCACTGGGTGGGGTGGCTGCCGGTTCATGAAGGGCTTGGACACCAGCAAGTATGATGTGGTCTGCATATCTCCCAGGAACCACATGGTGTTCACTCCTCTGCTCGCCTCCACCTGCGTCGGCACCCTGGAGTTCCGGTCGGTCACCGAGCCCGTCAGCCGGATACAGTCGGCGTTGGCAACGGCGCCCAATTCCTACTTCTACCTCGCTTCTTGCAAGGGAATTGACACAGATAGGCATGAGGTGTGTGCAAGCTTTTCTTCTACCCGGTTGTTTCACATGTTCACTTGCTGCTCACAAATTTAACATCAACTCTATAGTAAAATTCCATTAGTTTTAGTGTTTAGATGTCTTTGGGAATGCATAGCTGCCCTGCCAATGTTGGGTCTGTGTAATTGCCAATGTTGAATAACTTATACTACATTAGAATTATTTATACCATAATAAATAGAATAAACAATTTCACTTTAAATTTAGGAATTATTTATTCTTCTTATTCTGTTAATAGACCCCACAGAACTATCAAACTTAAACGTCTCTTTTTCTAATATATATTATTCCAAATAAGTAATTTCGAATAACTTATTCTGTAAACAAATCAGACAATAATTATTATGTTTGTTTGCGATCATCAGAAAGCTCCTAACAAAAGTGGCCTTCCTTCCAGGTGTACTGTGAAGCTGTCCCAAGTGTTGGTTTGCCCACAGAGCCATACAAATTTAAAGTGGCATATGATAAGCTTGTGATTGCAGCTGGTGCTGATCCCTTGACATTTAACATCAAGGGTGTAAAGGAGAATGCCTTCTTCCTCCGTGAAGTGAACCATGCTCAGGAGATTCGGAAGAAGCTGCTTCTAAACTTGATGCTATCTGAAAATCCAGGTATGTAATGTTTTCTTCTTTTGTAACAGGCCTTTCCCTGTGAACCTTGAGCAAATACCTCTAAAGAGTTGAATGATTGGCTCTTCTCTGTTTTGTATTACTCCCATAGGTGCCTTAAATTCAAAAACAGAAATTTCTAACATCCCCTTAAGAGTCCAGATCCTCTTAGTACCATTTTGGACTGGACTCCATCAGTAACCAGTCTCAAGGCGCCATGCGTCATTCGAGATGCATCTCACCGAAGTGGTAACTTTTTCTAGTTTTCCGGTTCAGCAGGTTCTCAATACTACGTAGAGCACTTAAATAGATCACAAGACTACTACCATAATTTAAAATACACCCCAATGTAATATTCATACAGTAATTTTAGGTTGTATCCACTTGCCCATTAGGGGAGTATTTTAAATTATGGTTGTAATTTTATGCTCTTGGTGGTGTTTAAATGTTCTGCGTATTATTGAAAACCTGCTAAACTGGGAAACCAGAAAAAGTTACCCACTTCAGTGGGATGCGTCTCGAACGACGAAGCTACTTTACACATGGCGTCTTGGGACTGGTTACTGTTGGAGTCTAGTCCAAAATGGTACTGAGAAGATCCAGACTCTCCCCTTAATTGCTACGCCAATCTGTCCTTTTAACTTCATGTTGTGGCCAAACAAAACTCAAATGAGAGGATAAATTCTTTTTGGCATTAATCATAGTCCCTAAATTGCTTCATTGCACATGTGCATTAAATAGGTAGGCATAAAAATTTTATGTTGGATATGATGATTGCAGGCATATCAGAAGAAGAGAAAATGGGCCTATTACATTGTGTTGTCATTGGAGGTGGCCCCACTGGTGTTGAGTTCAGTGGTGAGTTAAGCGACTTTATAGTGAGGGATGTGCACCAGCGGTTTTCTCATGTGAAGGATTACGTTAAGGTGACCCTGATAGAGGTAACCTCTCCATCGGTCTCACCTTCTACATTGCCATTGGCTTCATGTGATGTGGGCATGATGTAAAATTAACTGAATCATTGCTTTCTACCTTCAACAGGCAAATGAGATATTGTCCTCATTTGATGTGAGCTTGAGGCAATATGCTACCAATCACTTGACTAAGGTAATATAAATTGCCCATGTTAAGATGAGTCTGGTTTTTTTTTTTTTTGGATTCTTCAGTCCGAATATAAAACATCTGAATTCTCTCTGACATGTTTCAAATATGCATCAGTCTGGAGTTCGCTTTGTAAGAGGTATCGTGAAAGAGGTGCTGCCAAAGAAGATACTTCTTAATGATGGTACAGAGGTTCCTTATGGGCTGCTTGTATGGTCCACTGGTGTTGGCCCTTCTGAATTTATCAAGTCACTTGATCTTCCCAAGTCTCCTGGTGGAAGGTATAGATGTTATATATCTCTGGCTTATGTTGCTCCCTGGGGTAGAATTGTTCTAACCAGCTGCAAACACTGTAGGATTGGTGTTGACCAATGGTTGCGAGTGCCTTCGGTGGAGGATGTGTATGCACTAGGGGATTGTGCAGGTTTTCTAGAACAGACGGGGAGGCAAGTACTTCCTGCTCTAGCTCAGGTGAGCTCTCTTGGATCTAAAGTGCTACTGTTTGATCTCTGTTTCCCCTACATTGGATAAGTATTTGAAGGGAAATTGTGGATGACATGATGGCCTCTTTTCTAAGAACAACTTTTTAAACATGGCTGGTATTTGCAATCACCAGTAGATCCTCTAAAAGTTAAAATCTCTCCACCCATTTGAACAGGTGGCAGAAAGGGAAGGCAAATACCTAGCAGAGCTCTTCACCAGGATTGGCAAGCAAAACGGTGGCAAAGCCTTGTCTGCCACAAACATCTCCCTGGGAGACCCCTTCGTCTACAAGCACCTTGGAAGCATGGCCTCTGTAGGGCGCTACAAGGCTCTGGTTGATCTGAGGGAGAACAAGGTATGGCAGCCATCCCTGTAACTTCACCATTCTTCTCTTCTGCTTATAATACCACTACAAAACGACGTATGTTCTACTTCGCACCTGCTTGTTATGGTACTGATGGAAATCTGCACGTCCCTGTCACTTGCGTACGTCCAGGATGCGAAGGGGCTGTCCATGGCAGGGTTCGTCAGCTGGCTGATGTGGAGGTCTGCGTACCTCACCCGCGTGGTGAGCTGGAGGAACAGGTTCTACGTGGCCGTGAACTGGGCGACCACCCTTGTGTTCGGCCGAGACAACTCCCGGATAGGCTAAGCCATGCACTGCAGCCTGCAGGGAGACCCCATGAGACCTGCTATGAGCTGCTCTGCTCTGCTTGTTGGGAGGGGATGCATGTGAGGTGTTGTCTGCCTTCCTACGTCACGCTATTCTACTTGGTCCCATGAGCTTGGCGCGGCATAAAGTGTCCAATGCTGAATCTTATTTATACACATTTCATTATTCTTTGTTCTTAGGGATGCATGGTCATCCCCCCATTTGATCATCTACCTACCAATATGTGCTCAAAGTTCGAGTATATTAACTACATGATACAGTCGCATTAGTTTATTTTTCTCCCTTCTCAGAGACTTCTCTGTGTGCATTCATGAGTTTGACTGTTTGAGTAGTTCATAGTTGAAGGCTGTGGATGGGGATGTTTAATTTGATGAGCATTTCCTATCTCCTCCTCTCCAGAGCATATATACTTGTGGTAACAATTTGCTGGTATGTCGGGCGTGTTTGGCGCAGCATCTATTTGAAAGTATTTTACATTTCTATTTAGTTATTTTTTATGAAAGTTATTGGATCTTGAAAACTATTTGTCTGGTATTTTACTTGTGTTTTGGCTTCCAAGCAAAAGTTACGAGTAGTGAGTTTCGAAGATCGAAGAAAAAGTGAGGTTGTTATGAAATAGTGACTTTTGTAATAAACCAAAATTAGTTATAACTTTCCTCCCTCAACTCAATCTATGTAAGAAGTTGAAGTCAAAAGTGACTTTCAAGTAGAAATTTTACTAAATACGCCCTTATTGGTTCTATTAAGTTTAGAATGAGATCTTGATCAAGTCAGGCAAACGAGCAGGAATGCAGTGTAAGAGAGCTGGCATTAGAGGAATTTACAGATTTGTCACACTGAAAAGGAGTTTGGTTGCGGAAGAAATATGAATGCGAGTGAGTCCATGAATGCACCACATCATCGGTGTGAAAATCAAAATCTTTTAAAAGATCAAAACATTAATGATCAGAAATAAAATCCGATTTGAGTGCAAAAGATGATAACTATATATATATATATATTTTGGTGGCGAGGGAGCCATTTACCCAAAAACTTGCATAATCATATCGGCTCTAGGAGTCTATACGATTTGAATCGAAATTGGAATCGGAATCAGCCGATCCTACAAACCATGATTTACGTACATTTTGTTCCAATTTTTGAAAACTTTTTTATGGTTCCGTACGTAACCAAAACCAACATAAGAAAAGGTGGGTTGCATTGACTTAATAAGATTGTGATTTTCACACCGATCATGTAAGAGAACACACTTAACTTATAGGTTAGCTGTTGGCTGTTGGCTCATGGTGGTCTTGGACAATTAGTCCTATATTGGTTTCTAAATTATAATTCCGGTGCATATAAGTATGTGCCTCTGAATCTCAACACCGCGGTTTTGAGATTTCATCTTGGTATCATAGCGTCAATTCTGGTCCTAACCTTTTTCGCCTCCCCTTTCATTTTCACGGTCTATGGTGGCCGTGAAGGGGCCGTGAAGGAGAGTGTTGGCTGTTGGCTCATGGTGGTCTTAGACAATTGATCCTATATCGGTTTTTAAATTATAGTTCCGATGTATATAAGTCTGTGCCTCTGAATCTCAACACCGCGATTTTGGAATTTCATCTAACGAAATATTTTCTGAGCCTTAAAAAATTATTTCCACGAACAAGCATTACATTCCTATTTTAAACCAGCGACAGAAGCATGAATAATGACCAAATTAATAGGGAATGGGGCAATAGACGTTGACAAATTAGGAAGTCTTCAAAGGTTCAAAGCCGAGCACAATGGAGTTCCTGTCCTCTTCTGCAAGATGAAGCCTCATGTTTTTAGCTTGGAAAAGTTTTTTCGGGAAGAAGCTACACAGAGGCAGCGAAGAACTTTCACTGAGAGATGAAAAAGTTGCTTTGGAAAAGCCCTATCACCATCTTCGAATACAAAACAGAGTAATATTCATGTCCGATCATATTTATTTTTTACTGTTTTAATCTTTTAATGAAAGATCAGATAGTACAAACCTACTTAAGTAGCGATGGCTCTCCAACTCGGCATCATGCTGCCGTCGGGTCAACGTGATCCCAATAGCGGCGTAGGGAACAGTAAAAGCTCTCCCCTACATTGGGGTCTAATTTTTTATTTTTCATACTTTTTTGAGTCATCCGTTCCGAGACTGAATTGTACGGCTATGTAAATTGGGCTGCGGGCCTCCACAAAAGGTGCCGGTGCAAGGTTTTGAGTCTTCAAATTCTTTAAAAAATTTATCATATGAAATTTTTTGAAGAAAAGTAAATTACGACTATTAGGCGTAAGGCATGAACTTTTCTGGATTCTCTTACCATTCTAAAAAAAGAAAACACATGAATCCACTGTCAAGGCATTTTATGATGCCTCACAGTACAAGTTCCTTCAATAATAACAAATATTATTTTTAATGATCGGACAAAAAGAGAATTGAGTGTGTATTTAATGTTCTGAATATTTTTTGCCTTCGATATGCCAAATGAGATGCCACTGAGAATTCAAATTTAAGGAGTATTGACACAATCATCACTTCAATCCGAATTTCCTTAAAACCCATTCAACATAAATGATTTTCAAATGAGGCTCTAGATTCCATTCATTTGCAATTTGATGGTCTTTGACGAATGTTCCAAGTTACTTCTACTTGGATTGTTTTCAATATATATATTTTTTTTGAATAAAATTTGTAGAAATCTCAAGCGATGGTGGGAACGCACTAGGGAGTGTCACCGATCTTATTTTCAAATAGAAAGTTTTTAGAAACTTGAGTCCAAAAACTTAATAAATCATTTGTTTATACTAGTGAAAGGCCTATGAAAGGAGGATAAAAGAAATATGTCAATTAGGCAGGAAATAGGTACAGCATTATCTCTAATAGAAGGACTCATGAGATTTAAAACACTTTCATTTATTTAGGAGACACTTAACCACTTGACCATTTAATCGCTTGTCAAAAAAACAAAAAAACGACCTCAGGGTTTACATCCGACCAATTCGGATCCTCAATGGGCATGTCTTGTACAAGTGTCTATTATGTTAGAGTGAGAGGACAATAGTATTTTTTGAATTTCACCAAAGTTAAAATATTATTACCTTACATAGAATATGTGAGAGTTATTAAATGAAAATACTCATAGTAGCCTCAATTATAATACAAACACATCACAAAAAAAATCACACAAAAATTCATCCATGAGCCTATTGTACATATTTAGCATCAAAATATATATATTTCCATTTGCAACACATATTTATGAATAAAAATATGTTTAAGCTAAATATACATGTAAAATTAAATTACAACAAGTTTACGGGTAGGTAGGTGTCTATGCAATTTTTCTTGTGAGGCATTTATATTTAACTGAAAACATTGTTAGTATTGTTATTTAATAACTTTCACATATTTTACGTAAGAATAACAATATTTTAATTCATGTAAAATTTTAAATAAGAGCCATAGTTAAGAAGGTTATGCGCAAATACCACTATAGTTAAGGACGTTATATAGAGCATTATCCGCAAATATGAAATAACTTGCGAGTTTATTTGCAAAAACCCCAAAAATATTTTTTCTCTTTCAGATTTCAAAGATGAAGAGGGTTAAAGTTGCAAAGCCCAATAGAGGCCCACTTGGAGAACCAACCAACAATTCAGTCGCCCATCACAGACATGGACTGACCCATCAACCCCGTTTCAACCACAGGTCCACGTTGAACCCAGTCCTTGAGAAGGACTCTGTACAAAGCCATGGTTGGAAACAAAGCCATCCCTCGACCTCACCATCTACCAAGGACTAAGCAGTGGTCGTAAACTTGTTCCCTCGACCAGCCATGGCAGTTCCCCAGAGTTCAAGAGTAGGCTTTCCTCGACCATCCGGTCGAATAGAGGTTAGGGCACTCTTTACCTCAAATTTTTTTTCAAATTGAGCTGAACCGAACTATCACTTAAAATCGAATCGAGTGGAATCAAAATATTTCGATTCGATTCAGTTTAAATTGAAAGTTTATATTTTATTCATATTAAATATATATATATTAACATTAAAATTTAAATTTAAAATATATATTTATACATAAATATGTACATGATACTAAAATATTAAATTTTTATATATATAATTTTAATTTAAAATATTTATTTATTTAAGAATCGATTTTTCAGTTCCGTTCAATTTCACAACTTTGCGAAATCCAACCGAACGGAACATGACCTCAAATCGAACCAAATCGAACCGAATCACTTAATTGAGTTCGATTTTTTGATTTGAACAGATTTATGCACAACCCTAATCTGCCCTAATCTGCACGTGTCACCTTCGCGTCATAGTATGCCTGTCAAACCCAATGCCGGTTGGAGCGAGTCCACCATCACTAAATCCATTACTTTCAAATCACTCCTCTTGACAACCTCATCACCATGGGAACTTGATCAATAAGAGATGATTTAGCTACAAGTAAGACCTTAGTAACCTATCGAAATCCTGCATGCATAGGGGACACGGGTCCATCATGTACATCTTTTTTGAGAGACACATAGCTCTCTCCCCACTAGAGGGGATAATATGAAAACTCCCAATTCTCTCCTCAGAGAAAATTCCAACTTAAACTTCCTCTCTCTTTAGAAACTTAAGCATCTAAGACTCCTTGACGTTTCTACTTCTAGTCTCTGAAGGTTCCATTAGAGAAGTCTACGTCACACCTGATCAAGTTTCTGCCTTGTAATTGCCATCTAGCAGTCCTGCCATCTCCACACCTCTACAAACGTATTTTCAAAACCCAACTTATCAATAAGTAAATGAATGCGAAAGAAAAACACTCATTACTGACCAACCCTTTGATATTTATTGAGATAAGATATTTTGCATTATTTTTATTCATCTTGACAGCTAAGTAATAATGTAAATGACTTGAACTTTAACTTCAAATTAATTGGCTTGACTCGCAATACTTTAGTTTAATAAAGAACGTTACTTTTGTAAAGGGGGCTGAAGATTTCCTCTTATTTTTGTCCGACATGATCTTAAACAATAGGGATAATACCTTATTCTAATATGTGCGTCACATGCATTAATGAAATAGCTATCACATTATATGTAATATGACACATATGTTACATGCAAATGCACATCACATTATAAGTGACTTGCAAGTATAAACGTATGTGAGAGGTGAGGAGATATGGAAATTGACACCTTTTCAATTTTGTTTTCATTTTTACTTTCCTACAAAAGAAAATTATGGAAACAAAAAATATACATTTTTTTTCACTTCTATTTATAGACTCATAAGATGGAAAATAGAAGGAAAATTTTGAGGACTGGAGTTATTTTGACCGCAAAGAAAATGTAGCATTTGTTCTTACAAGTTTTAACATGGATTTTCTAGTATTTCCATTCTTTATAATCTTTCAATATTCCATATTTACTCTTGCAATCTTTGTTTTTACTTTAAATTGGCCCTCTATCATCTTTGAATCGTCTTTAAAAGGTCTATGCGGTTAGCCGTCTTCAAAAAAGCAAACGAACATTCATAAAATTTTCCTTCTATATATTATATTCCTACTATTCTTTCTTTTATAGTTGCTAACTTATGGATCATTTTGAAGATGGTTCAAAGATTGTCGGGGATTTATGGTAAATACAAAGATTACAAACACAAATAGGGAATACTGAAAATTTATAAGAAGCAAAAGGAAAAAAGTCCTTTAAAAAATTAAAAATAAAAGAATCGCCCCTGATGAGGCAGAATCCGATTCAGCCCATTAAAACAAGCCCAAACCCAGTTCAGCCCAACAGCAGGAGTACAAGGCCCTCAGGGAGCCTTCGGCCCATCAGCGGCCCAACAGCCCTCGGCCCGTAAGCGGCACCGTCGCTCCCGGCCCAACAGCCTTCGGCCCATCAGCGGCCCACCAGCCTACGGCCCGGGAGCAGCGCGGCAGCCCTAGGCCCAGCAGCCTTCGGCCCATCAGCGGCCCAACCCTCTTCGGCCCGATAGCCGAGTCTGGCCCACTCCGGTGGACAACTAGGCGCTATGGCGGTTTACCAGTAAGCCCGCACATAGTCCTATATCGGCTGCCACCGTTAACCATCCTCTATCATCTGCTATAAATACACCGCTATTTATTGCCAAAGGTATGCAATTCTATGCCCTCGAGACCCTTAAGGACTACAGTCCAAAAAGCATTAAAGCTATTTTTTGCCTTCTGAATCGAATCTTCTTCAGAAGCTAACTTGACCGTCGGAGGGGGTTCCTTAGGGCCGAAGCCCGGGACTCCTGCTGACCGGTTTTCTTCTTCTTTCCCTCCTGTAGGAACTCGGTTCGAATCATCGCCGACCTTCCCGAGTCGATCTCGGCCTCCGACCTCGGATTCCTCTCTCTGGTCTCGACGCCGTGCGCCGGCTGCTCCACAGCAAGGGAGACTCGGTGTCGCGCCGCCCCTTCGTCCGCCGAAGGAGCTTCGGTCCCGACATCCCGAAGACAAGCTTGCACCGACCGAGCGTCTCCCGGCCACGGACCTTCGGCTTCGCCTCTGCATCCTTCGCCTTCCGGATCCCCGTCGGGCCTCCAAACACCGATCCGACTCAGCTCCGGATCCATCTTTTCGGATTCCGGCTTCGGAATCCGGTCGTGATAGCTTCGGCAACATCAGCCCCCTATGGCTGTTATGCCACGCGGACTCCACTAATATATATATATATATGGATTGTAAAAGAATCAGTCATTTTTATTATAGTAATACTTATTGAACCACATATGCTACAGTAAAACTGACATGAATTGCAACATTTAACCAGAATGTACCATGTGTATACCTTCTTATCCCCATTTTGACTAAGAAAAGAGAATAGGTTTAGTTTCTAACAGCATTCGTTGCCCGGTCCCATTCTCTCGCCTGTTATTGAAAAAGGCATCTTTTTATCTCAAAAATATCTTTTTCAACCGCGGTACTGTCACTTACAATTTTATCACTTCTTACGTAATTCTATTATTTTCTAATTCATTTTTATCACTTCTTACTTTCTATACAGGTTTTTTATCACTTTCTTCATAGTTTTGTCATTTTCTTCACAATTTTATCACTTCTTGGTCATTTTTATCATTTCGTACACAATTTGTTACTGCTTCCTACACAACTTTATCTCTTTCTAAACACTTTTATCACTTTCTAAAAAAGTTTCTCACTTGCATAGTTTTATCACCTTTGTTCATTTTTATCACCATGTGCACAGTTTATTATTTCCTACAATGTTTTATCACTTTATGTTTTTTTATCACTTCTATTTATTTTTATCACTTCTTGCACAACTTTTCTATTGTTTTCTTCATAATTTTATCAATGCCTATTCAACCATCTTCAAAGAAAAAAGATATTTTTGTGATGAAAAGATATCTTTCAAAGAGCAGTAAGAGAATGATAGGACAGTAAATGTTATCAGAGAACCAACTAATTCTATTTTCTACAGGCAAAAATATGGTAAGAGAGTAGACACATGGTACAATCTAGTTAAATATTACAATCTACATTAGCTTAGTTGCACCATATATAATGCAACAAGTATTACTCATTTTATTATGAATAAAAATATATTATAAATGTGGATACTCATGTCGCGTACGTTTGTTAGCCGGTTGTTCTCCATTTATATAAAGATTTAAGATGGAACTGATGCTCCTAACTGATGCATATAGGAGGATAAGCAACCCATCTTCAGAAATCAAAAGAGCATGTTAAGAAAATAAAAAGGGTACGTTTGAAAAGGGCTTTTTTTAGTCTCTCTAATTTAGGAATGCAAATGAGTTCAGTCAAGTTTTACTTCGTTCAAACTTAGTTCAACTAATTTTAATTAATTTCGAGTTCAAGTTCGAGTTGGGTATCTATGACAACTGTTCAAATTTGGTTCATTTAGGTGTTGAATGAGCTTGAGCCAAATATCAAGTAAGTTGCAAACCCATTAGTCCGTAATAGATCTAATCTAAAATTTTTAAATTTAAAATTTTCAATTCAGACCAAACCGTGATGAGTATTAATTTGTTTGTGCTCCTAGTTATTTGATAAAAAAATTCTATAAGACACTAATATCTTATTAACTAAGTTTATTTATGAATAGAACAATTAAGTGAGTTACTTAAAAGAAATCTTAATGAGTATTTAGATAGACTCTTAGCATAGTTTGTTTTAACTCAACCACACTATGAGTTAAATCTTAACTCATCTATGGAAGGATATAAACACCCTTAGGAACATCTCTAATTTTCTTAGGATACCATTCGCCCCATTCCTTGAGAGGAAAGAGATTCCCTCCTCCGTGCAAATCACCATAGAGAGAGAGAAGACAGAGGAGAGAGGAGAGAGAGAGGTTTTAATTTTTTATTCAAAGATAAAACTGTACATTCCGTTTAACATAACCCTTATCTACAAAATATTTCTTAAAAATTCTCTGACGGTAGTTAACTCGAGGGATACTACTGTTAGAATTTTGAGACTTTTAAGGGTATTAAGATAATTTTATTAAAGGCAAGGGTATAACGGTTACTTGCAAAGGTTTTAGGGGTATGCAGATAATTGTCTTTAAAAACTATTATGTAATTTCATTTATTTGAATAATGTCTCAGCGTTTTTTAGATATTTAAAATATTCAGGGCCTTCTCTCAAATTTCTTGATATTTTTTAGAAATAAAAGTGAGATTACAGAAATTTTGCTAAATGCAGAGATTATTAAAATACTTTTATTTCTAAATTATATAGATTAGAGGGACCAAACTTTTCGGAAAAAAGAGCGACATAAAGTTTTGAGAAAAAAAAGATCTTGGTCTTGTTCAGGTTGTGGGTCGGTAGTGGACGGCACATCTGCGCACCTTCAAATTTGATACGCCACTTCTGATCGTACGTGGCACCGCCTCGTTATGGTCTCAAAAGTTGACGACCACCGCATCGCTTGGAGTTAGAATTTTAATTGTTAGAATACACATTACGCTAACAGTTTAAAAAGCAGTATGTAACTAAAAAAATAGTGATTAACTTAGGTTAATTAGTTTCCTTAATAAAGTGATCAGTAAGGGCCCTTTGGTGAGAAGTGACATAACTTGGTTTCTTAATAGATTTAACCAACATTTTAATCCTTAAAAATATAACATATTATAAAAAAAGTAATACTTATTACACTTGTTGGTAAGGACATCACAGTGGGTAAATTAAAAAATAAAATTATTTTTTTAAGTTGGTTCTGAAATGTTTTAACGGTCTGTACAATGTAATATTCGATCAAACGATTCAAAAAATTTGAAAAATTAAAAATTAAATTCTTTCATACTTTTTACTGTCGTCATCACTTTAATAAAAAGTTATTTTAAGTTATTATTACTATTCACTTTTGATAAACTTTTTGTCGATTCTACCTACTACCATAAAATCACATTAAATTTTAAGAAAATTTCTTATGTGGCCTAACTTCGTCAAATTGTCAGCATATATTTGCACCGTTGAATATGAGAGGAACTCATCTAACGGGTTCAATATTTACCTTATCAAATAATATATATAAAATATATGATAATTCGGAAAGAAAAATGGTTAACAGATGCGAAAGCAGTTATTTTTGTCTGCGACACTTATAATTATCTAAAATTGTTTTATCTATTAATAAAAATAAAAATAAGATGAATAATGGGAACTCTGATATCCATTTGCAACCCTATTAGTAAGGAATCCCTCAAGTATCAACACCCGAACAAATATATGAAGGGGGTAGAGGTTTCAACAGTCTCTGTGACCGTCCAAGTAAGTTTTACTTTCTGGTGGCTTCTAATCCGTAACAGGATTGGCTTGTACTAACTCAGACGATTAGTATTATATCAAAATGAATTCAACTTAATTCAACTCAACTGACTCAATATGATTTAAAAATATTTCTTTATGTGATTCAGTCGAGTCAACTTGACTCATATCAAATTATGGGAGATCTTTTATATTTCTGTTCTTTGACCCCATGTTCATCTTTACTTACATATATAGAATCAAAGATTAAAAGAACTTATTTTCCCAAAGTTACCTATTTATTTTCACCGCATATGTGAAAGCCAATCATATATACGATAATTTATAGAAATATATATTCCTTTTCGGGTCAAATATAAAAATATATATATTAAAAATTCCTAAAATTTATAGATACAATAAAATTCATCACAACCCTCTCAACAAGGTGACCAACAACCGTGACGACGTAGCTTACGTAAATATATGAAAATTTCTATATTTTCTGAAAGAAATCATTAGCAACTCGCTGCCTTTTTTTTTTTCACGTGCAACTCGTCGGGGCCAGTCGGCGGCGAAACGTGAGAAGCCACCAGAAACTTTCCAACAACAACAACAACAAAAAATAAAAAATAAAATTAAAACAAACACGAGAAAGTAGAGCATCTGGACGCTGGCAGTCTCTGTAATTTGCCGAAACGTCGAGCCTATTTACGTGTCAAGAACCTTTTAAAATCCCCGTCTTCCATTTGATCAACCTCCACACAACACGCACGGCGGAAGAGAAGAGCAGAGCAAAGGAGAGAGAGATACTGAGAGTTCTAGAGAGAGAGAGAAGCACACACCGTAGAAGAAAAGAGAAGAGCAAAGGAGAGAGAGAGAGAAGCACTGTCACTGCCACCATGGGAGCGAGGAGCCAGCAGAGGTTGTTCTACGGCAGTGGGGGGCACCCCATACCGAGGCGTGGGCAGGTGAAGGCGGCCATCCTGTCGGGGCTGGCCCATTCGCTGGCCTCCATCTTCTCCCACCCCCGGCGACCCTCCTTCTCCTTCCCTGCCATCCCCTTCCCGTTTCACCACCGACCGTCTCCGACTGCTGCGCTCATAACTCGTTGCCCGTGACCGGGCTCAGTACAGGTGGTCGCGCTTTCCTCTTCCTGCTGCAGCTTCATGAGTGGGAGAAGGGATCAAGTGGGACGATAGCGCACACGGAGGCGTCTCGGACGCCGAGGTCTTCCACCAGCTTGCCGCCCGTCTCGCGCGCGGTGCTGCAGTTCAGCTGCATGCCATGGGCAAGGCCAGCCTTCTGCCCCTGCCGCCAGGAAGAACACGGGTCGGAAGAGACCTGAGAAACAGAGATGGTAGTGCGATGGATGGCTGTTCGCTTGTTGTATACCTCCCTGAGATTAATTAGGGGGCTCTGGGAGGGAGTTGAGGTATCCCCAAACGTACATACGTACGTGTTGTGTTCATAAATTTTTGTGTCTTATATCGATCAAACCTCCGGTACTTTACATATACACATGGTGTTCTCAACTTTGTAGAGCATTATTTTTCATGATGATGATTAATTAGGTATCCCAATATTAGGACATGTTGATGATGCATGTTAATGATTTGCTAAAGTGCTGCATATTTATGCCATACATTGACTATTCGGCTTCACCATGCCTAGCCACTTTCCGTAAACAAATTAAGACCACAGATTATTATAAGCTCACTTAAGTTTATGTAAAATAAGTAAATGCCAAATTTACTATATATATATAACAAATAAGTTTATGATAAATATACTTGTATTTTTTAAGTGACATGTAAACAGGATCAAAGAGTTTTTTTAAAAAAAGAAACGACATAAACATTTTGAAAAAAAGCAGGTCTCTATTTTTCTCTTGCTCTGCACCTCTGGGTGTTGGTCCGTGTTGAGGCTTTGGGAGTTGTCACGCCACCTCTTATCGCACATGGGGCCGCCTTTTTCTGTTCTCAGTAGGTGAGTAGGAGGAGGACCACGTGCACATAATTTGACCGCTTAGAGACGGCACTTTAATTGTTAGAATATCAAGTTAGTGGTAACCGTTTAAAAATAAATACATAACACTGAAATCTTTTTAATTTATCTATTAAAGTTCAAAGTGAATCTGGTGATGACCCGAAGTAGCTATTCTCGGATCCGAAGTCCGATTTGGAGGTCGGCTCAGGAGCACATCGAGGGCACGCTGAAGTGGTCTCTAGATGATGTTTGGGCGGTCGGCAGATGACCTCGGCCTACAAGAAAAGAGTGTTAAACCCGGACTTGACATCTAGAGTAAACCCTTCATCGAGGTCGGCTCAGGAGCACATTGAGGTCGGCATATTGTTGAAATTATTGAGTCATCTAACTCAAAATTTTAAGACAATGAGTGGAATAGACACCATCTATTAAACATTTTTTGATTTTGTCCTTTTTCAAATACAGGACTATTCTAACACAGATGACCTCGGCCTCAACTCCCTAATTTATACGGATAAATATCCAAAAACTTTTTATTTTTTATCCAATCAGAATCAGATGACTTAAAATTTTTCAAAAAATCAAAAATCGAATTCCAATACACAAAAAAATATCTTTAAAAAGTTGAGTCCAATAACAATTTTTGATACTTTAAAATCTTTTTACGAAGAATACTATTATACCATTCTTTTCTCTACTCTCTTTACCACACTCTTTGGAAGTTGTTTGATTATTTGATCAAAAAACTCTAGTTGAATACATTAATTCTATACAAGTTGTGTCTAAAGGAACTACAATAAGAACTATACGATCAAATCACTTATGACGAGTGTGCCAAATAAGATAATAAAAAGAGTAGTATAATAGTATTCCTCTTTTTTTATTAATCCAATCATAGATCACACTATGGGGCATGTGAGGATCGACTCAAATAAATTTCAAATAAAAATTTGCTGGTATAATTACACCACCAGAAAATGCATCTATACTTGGCAGTGTAACAAATAAATTATGTACGGACATATGAAAAGGATTCACTCAAAGAACCATCTACACAACTGCAACGATAGCACCACCTACGGCCAAGTGCTTTTCTAATCCACCTGAAAACTATCCTTCCCGTGAAGGGGGGGAATTGGGATGACCCCCACATGGAGAGATGGAACGACAGGTGATGAGAAAACGCCAAAGATGTAGCCAACATAAAAGAAAGGGAAAAGAAAGAGGTCAATAAAATAAATTAGTTCTCTTTGATAACAAATAGATTGATCTGATATGTTAACTTGAAGTCAAGTAAATATATTTTGATATTAAATGTAGAGTAACAAGTAAAAGAAATAAGTACATTACTATAAGTTCTGAGAAGCGAAACTCCTTTGTCACAACGAGGATAATAGGAACTATGGGATACAAAACTCAGGTTAACTCCGTTTCATCTGTGTCTTAGATTAGGTGGTCTGCCCAATCAAATCATCTTTTAAAAATTTTTAACTGTTTAATCAAAAAATAAAAAAATATTACTTACTATTGAAACCATCCGATCAAAATTAATCGAACAACAAATTGATCAGACGGCTACATTAGATCATTGCAACAACGAGCATTACTCGCAAAGCTATGCACAAATATCACCATTCGACCCAAACGAATCGAGAATGTATGTTCTGCACCAAACACCATCCCATCACAAGGGTGAACAGCAAGCGCTTTCGAATCGTTTGAACCTTCTGGCCATTATGAATCATGCTGTCTTCATAGTTCATATTTCACCTGGTTTGCCACATCAAAGCTGAAAAGACTCCACTCCATGGGATTGGGATCCCTTCAATAGCTTTGTGACGAAGTTCGAACAGTCTCTTGGACACACTAAAACTGCCCTATCTCAAGAAAAAGGGAAACAAAAATCTTCACATTAAGCTCTTCATACAGTTCCATTTGAGAACTCTTACAAGTTATGGATGTCGTTTTCATGTGATTGGGAGAGTTTTGGAGCCTTTTGAACGAGGTGGGAGCAGCTCAGCACTCACAAGATTCCCATCCCACACTGAGGCCGCGGATCCAAGGCAGAGAGAAGGAGACAGCACCACTTGGCTTGGGAAAAGAAGAGGGGTCCCAATTCCGAAGACTTGTGAGTTATCACTTGTGCACGTGCAGATTGTGGGTAGAATTCACCATGGTGTTGTCCACACGGACTGGTCTTCTAACCTAATCCTTTCCCCTTGACCAGAGACCAAAGCAGGCCTATACCAACGAAGACATAAATACGAGGAGAAATTATTTCTGCAATGTTTTAAGATATTGTAGTCATAATCCTCATTTGATGAAGAGGTCGGATGGTATGTGGTCATTACATCACTTCCGACTAAATATAAGACCTTAGAAAGTATATATTTTCTAATCTCGTGAGTTGTAGCCGCAATATTATATAGCAAGTATTTCTCCAAATATGACATCGCTTATGGCACGCCCAGCATCAAGGTCCAAAATGAATAAATCTAGATAACAAAATGGGTATCGTAGATATGTAATAAAATCAGTAAAAGTACCGTCTGCCAAACAAGTAAGTGGATTGGGTTAGCCCGTTCACCTATGGTGTAGTGGTGGCACCCCCTGCACTGTGCGTAGGGACGTGGCGGTGCAAGTTCGACTTGCGTCGCTCTCCCGCTTTCTCATGGATTTCCGTCTGTTCGGACATTTAAATGGGAGGGAGGGCCTTGGGTTGGGACTCAATCCCAAGTCCTCAGGGTAATTGTCTAGGATTCTTAGCCACTGAGCCATGTTTAAAAGAAAAAAAAAAAAAAAAAAAGGTGGATTGGACTATGAAATTATATTAATGCCCTTGACAATGAGTCTCTTAATGAGATTAAATGAACATACATTTGAATCTAAAATTATGGAACCTAGATAGATCGGACAATAAGAGAAGACCACATCCCCATATAAATAAAAGCGGAAAATCTTATTTACTAACAGTGTCTACCTTAAAATTTAACATCACAAGATTTTTAACTTTAAAGCGTGTATCAATGTCAAGCGTGTTTAGGTTGCATTTGGAAGCCTATCACAAGACTTTTAACTTTAAAGCCTCAAAATCAAGGTCTTTGAGTTTACAAGAAATCAGAAGATAAAGAAGCATAAATAAATGGAAAAAATTTACATCGGAACTTTTAATAATTGAAAAAAAAAATTCTGAGAACAGACAAACGCCACTCCTACATGTGCCTTTCATCTTTCCTCCTTATTTTAGGAGAATATTTAAAAATATAACCATTAAAAAGTTTACTAAGATATTACAAGAATAATCTCACATGGAAAAAGAGATAAAATCAAGATATGTTTAAAATTAGGGATAATTTCATATTGCTCATTCTTGTATGTAAAATTTCAAAAATGTCATGCTGTTCTGCATTTTATCATATATTCCCTATAAGATAACCGGTGCATGGATCAAATATGCCATGTCAAAAGCACATGCGAAGCGTTTAAACATATCGAATATGCTACTGCGGTAGCAACTTTGAAACATTATGTGTATTAGAAGGGCACGTAGGATAATACATTGTTGAAATTTAACATACAAGCATAGTTAATATGAGATTAATTCTTAAAATTATTGTGTCTATTCCATTCAATACTTTAAAATTCTTAGTTAAACTACTCAATAATTTGAATATGGCATCAAAGCTAAGTTCGATGTTCAATAAATACATCCATGATTATCAACTACCTATCTAAAATCAAGATATCAACTAGATCTTTTGGATTCCTTTTCTCTGACCCCATCTGCATCTTCGCTTGCATATATAGAATCGAACGTTAAAAGAATTATTTATGGAAGTTACTGATTTATTTCTGACCGCATATGTGAAAGTTAATGACGACGATTTAAAAAAAAAAAAAATTAAGCTTCCATTTATTCTGACCGCATATGTGATAGTTAATGACAACGATTTAAAAAAAGTTTTTTTTTAAGCTTCCATTTATTCTGAGCGCATATGTGAAAGTTAACGAGATATACAGTACAAAAATGCCTAAAATTTATGGTTAATCACTAAAATTTATCACAACCTCTACATCCCCTTTTAGAGGGGGACTTGGTAAATAAAGAGAAGAGGAATGAGACAAATTTTGCAATCAGGTGAAAGTAGATTTTGATACTGTTTAGCCCCCTCTCTTTCTTGACTTAGTCTTTCTGGAAAGGGGGTAGAAAATTCCAATTATTTTTTAAAAGGTGACTAACAATTGGGACGACGCAGCTGACGTAAATATGAGGATATTTCTGTATTTTTTGGATGAAATTAGCGACTGGCCGCACTTTTTTTTGTTTTTTTTCTACGTGCAGCTCGTCGGCGGCGAAACATGAGAAGCAACTAGAAGTGAGGCGCACCTGGACGGTGGCAGCATCTGTAATTTCAACAAACGTCGAGCCTGTTTATGTGTTAAGCACCTTTTAAAGTCTCCCTCTTCCATTCCCATTCTGATCCACCTTCATGCGCACAGCAGAAGAACCAGAGAAGAGGAAGAGGAAGAAGAGCAGAAAATTCTAGAGAGAGAGAGAGCAGCAGCAGCACTGCCACTGCCACCATGGGAGGGAGGAGCCAGCAGAGGCTGTTCTACGGCAGTGGAGGGCGTCCTATACCGAGGCGTGGGCAGGTGAAGCTGGCCATCATGTCGGGGCTGGCCCATTCGCTGGCCTCCCTATTCTCCCACTCCTGGCGGCCCTCCTCCTCCTCCTCTGCCATCCCCTTCCCCTTCCACCCTCGACCGTCTCCGACTGCTGCGCTCATCAGTCATTGCCCGTGATCATGGGGCTCACAGGGGGTAGGGCTTTCCTCTTCCTGCTGCAGCTTCATGCGTCCGAGGTCTTCCACCAGCTTGCCGCCCGTCTCGCGGTGTTGGAGCTCCGCTGCAAGCCATGGGCGAGGCGGCGGCTTCGCCGCTCGTCAGCCTCCCGCCCCCGCCGCCCCAGTAGTACACACAAGAGATCCGAGAAATTAAAGAGATGTGAGATAGATGCATGCCTTTTTATTGCGAGTCCGGATCCCCTACGGTCGACGTTGGACCGTAGGGGATCAGTACCTACTGGGGGAGGGGGGCCGAATTTAATGCAGTGGGGTCCAGACAAAGTATTTTTCGGACATTAAATTCGAACCCCTCCAGTGGGTACTGATCCCCTACGGTCCAACGTCGACCGTAGGAGATCCGGACTCTTTTATTGCTTGTTATGTATCCTCGTTGAGATTAATTAGGGCGCTCTGGGAAGGAAGGGGTTGAGGTATCCCCAAACGTACGTATACGTATGCATGTGGACGTGGTGTTCTCAATTTTTCCGTCTTATTTTAATATCAAACCTCCGGTTCTTGCTTGTGCACATGTTGTCCGCAACTTTGGAGTTTGAAGCATATATTATTCTTCTGTCGTCGCCTCGTCACTCTGATGAGATGGATGAGAAACCAATGACCGATGCAAAAAAATTTATTCAGTAAAATTATTTGAACATTAAGTCATAATTGTAATTAGGTCAATAGGATCTTAAGTTAAGTTATATGAGATCTAGAATTGGATTAGTGGAATTCTGAATTGGATCAATAAGATTTTGGACTAGATTATATTAGACTGGGTCAATAGACTGACAAAATCCAATAAAATATTAGGATTTTACTAAATTAAAGCTGAATCAGAGTTACATGAAAACGGCATCTTTAGTCATAGAGCTCCAAAATACTAGGCATTTATACAAATATACAGAAGATCACCTAACTTCAATTTTTCCTCCAAAGAGAGAGCATTCTGGATAAGGTTGATAATTTTGCCTAATTAGATTAGATTTTCAGGCTCAGATTGCTCCCTGGAGAAGTAATCTTGCAGCACGCACACGTAAACCGAAAGATATGAAGAGTTTTTAGGTTTTAAACAGAATTTGAATCGAAAACCTTTCCGAAAGGGAGGCATAGTAAAGCCAACCAATCTACATAGTTGGTTCTGTTAAATATTAATTGAACCGTTTGAAAAGTTCAATGTGAAGATTCTTCTATAACTAGGCAATCTCATAGAACAGTACTAAGATTAAAGATTGTTGGAGTTTCAACACAGAGCAAATGAAGCCAGCCCGAAAGTGGTCCTTTCTTTTCTTTTTTTTGTTAAATAAGTGACTCAATTGAGATATAGCAATTTTCTCGGGAGCTCAAATCCAAGTAACGACCATTTAATTTCCTCTAAGTCCTTTAAAAAAATGAAGCTTTTTCCACACAGTCACTAAAGAATGGCCTTAATTAAATGCATGGTCATTCTAGCGAGGGAAGTTCAAATTCAAGTAATGGCCGTCCAATTTTTCGTATGCTTTTATGAAGAGGATTTTTCGCATCAACTGTGATTATTCTACCCATCACAAGAAGAAAAAGAATTCTTCCAATAAGAGGAAAATAATTTAGATATATGACCACAAATCATGAGTTAAATTCGCACACCGGTGAAAATTGAACTTAGGACATCCAACAAATGAAAAAATGCTTATACCATTGAGTCAATGAGTTGGGAACAACGTGGACTTTTCAGCTTTGATCAGGCATAACAAGTGAAATGTGAAGGCAGCATGAATCATAGAGTAACACTTGCTGCACCGATTCTCAGTGCAGTGAATAAATAAAAATATTTTTAAAATTTTTTCTTTAAAGTGAGTCCCAAGGTGTGCTACATATCTGTATAGGCCGATCTCCAATTGAGTGACCCGAAAAAATCAAAAATTAAACCCCAATGAACAGTGAAAAAACTTTAATGGGCCAAGCCCAATAGCAATTTTGATATTTTCATATTTTATTTAGGTCGTCTGATCAAAGATCAGTCTGTACGAACATGTAGGATACTTCGGAGTCCACCTAAAAATGTTCAAAAAGTAAATTTTTTTATTTACCCGTTAGTATAGCAAGTGTTCTGAATCATAACGGGCTCAATGTTTCAGTAGCTATTGTTGATCTCTCCCCTTGTTGATCTTTCTCTTTGTGAGTTCAGGTGGGTGGGTTGAGCCGCGGATCTAGGCCGACCCCACTGGAAGTTATAAAATTTAAGAAGGCTTATTCTTCTCAGTCTATTAAAATGACTGGCTTACTAATTTCGGCTTATTAAAGTAATCTCACTGACTCACTAATTTTGATTCAATAGAATGACTTCACTGATTCGCTGTCTAAGTGACTCTAGGTAATAAAATTTCTACGTCTGCTATTAAGTAAGTTCTCTGCTTCTTGGAGATGCCAAGCTATTATTCATGATTGCAGGAGTATTTTGGTTTCTCACCAACACATAACGGTTCAACATATTGGTCGATCTGGGAACCAGGCAGCTCACTCCCTGGCAAAATTTGCTGTTCAATGTAAACAAAATGCAACTTAGTTGTCAGTTCCCCCATGTTTTATGGATGTCCTTCTCAAGGACATCGCTGCTTGTAATGTAGGTTCACGAGTAATGCATATCTATACTATATAATAAAGCAGAGTTTTTAACTACTACTGATGTGCAGTTTGTAGTGTTTTCCCTCCAAAAAAATATTACTAAACAATTTTTAAGAGAAGTCACTAATACATTCATTCTTCTTATCACCTCCACTCATTTCAAAATAACTCATTAATAGTCATAACTCATATTGATAATAATAACTAATTTTAATATTGTTATTAATATTATTATTATTATTATTATTATTATTATTCTTAGAGTTGTCTCATAGATATAATAAATAATTTTGATATTATTATTATTACTATTATTTTAATCTAAGATGGTGAAAAATATTATATTATTATTATTATTATTATTATTATTATTATTATTGTTGTTGTTGTTGTTAGGGTAGTCATATGAAATAATAATACTAATTTCGATATTATTATTATTATTCTTATTAAAATTAATATTGAAACGATAGTCTTATAGGGTAGTAATAACTAATTTTGATATTATCATTATTAACTTTTTTCTCATTTTTCACATTTTTCTGTCTCCATATTAATATTTCTATCTCCTATTTTATTATTATTGTTCTTCTTGTTGTTGTTGTAATATCTTGCGATAATAATACCTAATTTTAATACTATCATCATCATCATCATCATTATTATTATTAAGACAATCTCATGGGATAATAATATCTAATTTTGGCATATTATTATTTTCTAAAAGTACTTTATTATCTCTCTTTCTCCTCTATCACATTTTTTCTCTCAATTAATATTTCTATCTCCTTTTTTTATCCTATTATATTAGTATTATTATTATTGTTGTTGTTGTTGTTGATGGGGTAGTTGTAATCTTTTGAGATAATAATAATTAATTTTGATATGATATTATTATTATTATTATTGATACAATCTCTTAGGGTAATAGTGACTATTTTTGATATTATCATTATCGTTATTATTATCATTATTATTTTTAAAGTATTTATTATTATTATTACTATTATTTTAATCTAAGATGTTGGAAAGTATTATATTATTATTATTGAAAGTATTATGATTATTTTATTATTATTATTATTGTTGACGTAGTTTTATGAGATAATAATACTAATTTTGATATTATTATTATTATTATTAAAATTAATATCGGAATGATAGTCTCATGAGATAATAATAACTAATTTTAATATTATTATTATTATTTTCAAATATTATTACTCTTACTATTATTTTAATCTAAGATGGTGAAAAGGATTATTTTATTATTATTATTATTGTTGAGGTAGTGTTTTGAGATAATTCTCATAAAAATATGAATTTGATATTATTATTATTCTTATTAAAATTGATACCGAAATGATAGTCTCATAGATAATAATAATTAATTTGGATATTATTATTATTATTTTAACTCTCTTTTCTCTTTTTCACATTTTTCTCTCTCCCTATTAATACTTAAATATCCTATTTTATTATTATTATTATTATTGTCGTTGTTATTTTTGTTACAATCTCTTAGGATAATAATAACTAATTTTGATATTATCATCATCATCATTATTATTATTGAGACAAACTCCTATTTTTTTATTATTGTTGTTGTTATTGTTGTTGTTGCTGCAATCTTTTGGGATAATAATAATTATTTTTAATATTATCATTATTATTATTATATTATTATTATTATTATTATTATTATTAAGACAATCTCATGGGATAATAATAACTAATTTTGACATTATTATTATATTCTAAAAGTACTTCATTATTATTATCTCTCTTTCTCATCTATCACATTTTTTTCTCTCTATTAATATTTCTATCTCCTATTTTTTCTCCTTTTTATTTCTTATTTTTATTATTATTATTATTATTATTATTGTTGTTGTTGTTGTTGTTGCAATCTTTTGAGATAATAATAATTAATTTTGATATTATATTATTATTATTATTGAGGTAGTATTATAAGATAATAATAACTAATTTTGATATTAGTATTATTATTTTTTGAAAGTATTACTAATTTTGTTGTTATCATTATTATTGTGATGATAATAATTATTATTATTAATGCGACCAATCTCTGTCTCACTCTTCTTACTCATGTTATTATTGTTATTATTGTTGTCGTTGTTAAATCTCTTTTCTCACTCATATTATTATTGTTATTGTTAATATTGGGATAGTCTATTAGGATAATAATAATAATAAATTTTAATATTTATTATCATTATTGAGATAATCTCATATGATAATAATAACTAATTTCGTTATTAACGAGACGAGTCTCTCTTTCATTTTTCTCTCAATCCATGTTTCAACATAATATTTATTGAGATAATCTCATAGATAAAAAAAAAAATAGTATTTCTAAAATTATATTCTTCTATAATTAGTTTATTCATTCCTTTACAACTAACTTAATAATTAATTTGATATTATTATTATTATTTAAAATATTAATAACTCTCTTTCTCCTTTTTCACATTTTTTCTCCCTATTAATATTTCTCTTTTATTTTATTGTTATTAATATTATTATTTCTCTCTTTTTTTCTCCTATTATAATTATTTTATTTTTTCTCTCTATTAATCTTTTGAGATAAAAATAATTAATTTGATATATTATTATTATTGATGCAGTGTTATGAGATAATAATAACTAATTTGAATATTATTATTATTTTTAAAACTATTACTAATTTTGTTGCTGTTGTTATTATTATTATTATTATTTTAATTAACGAGGCCAGTCCCTGTCTCACTTTTCTTACTCATATTATTATTGTTGTTGTTAACTCACTTTTCTCACTCATATTATTATTGTTATTGTTGTTGTTAATATTGGGACAATTTCTTGAGACAATAATAATAAATTTGAATATTTATTTTTATTGTTGAGATAATATCATAAGATAATAATAAATAATTTCATTATTAAAGAGACCAGTCTCGCTCTCATTTTTCTCTCAATCTATGTTTCAACATTTATAGAGATAATCTCATAAGACAATAATAATAATCTTTAGTACACTTTTTAGTTTTCTCTTTCAATCCATATTTCTATAGAAATAATGATTCTTAATTTTTAACATTTATCAAATGACTAACCTAATATTCATAGAAAAAATATTAGTATTTCTCAACATATATTTTTCTGTAATTATTTTATTTATTCATTCGTAAAGAATAAAAAATTATCTTTACTTATATTAATTATAATTATTTTATTCAAATCGATTAATTCACCCTTCATCGCTCCTCGCACGGTATTGCAACTAGTACGACTTAAAAGAAGAGTTCAGGTTGGTGGGTTTTGCTTCTCTAGTTAATCACAGGTCAACCGCCGCAAAGTGACTGACGTAAACGCTGACGACAGGTCCATTTATGTGGTGCCGTGCCTTGGTTTACTGATTTAAACAAGAGTAAATTTTGAAAAAAAAATATAAATTTTGTAGGGTGGGCCTACCGCCTCCTACATGGTTGTATTGTCCCATCTTAGATGGGACCATCAAAAAAATCAAAAATCAAAAATCAACTCTAAATGAATAATAAAATATAATTCTTTATTATTCATTTAAGATCGATTTTTTATTTTTTATCTTTTTCTGGATCGTCCAATTTGAAATCTAATTGTACAATTATATAAGGCACCATGAGTCAGACCCCAAAAAAAATAATTTTTTTGTTTTTAAATAGAAACACCCGCAGCCGATGTAGCAAAAAAAGTAGGACTCTTTAAACAAAGGTGTTTCTTTCAATGTCTTATAATAATACAATACGTCTAAGTAAGAAAGAACAAGAAAGCACTCACTAGGATATATGTGTATTACTTATTTTACATGACTTAATTGATTGTATTTGTGAATTTTGCTGAAGACTGACTCATTACCTACGGTACCATCAAATTTAACTAACTTCTAGTTATGCTTTCTGCAATGCCCTCATGTCTTGTAATGCCCCAGGCCAGCCATTTGATCAAAACGGTTGAACGGCGGCCCAGCTTCACGTTCAGGCGAGAAGCGGGTCAATTTTTATCATTTTTTTGTTTTTTTTCACTTTTTAAATGATTTTAGAACGTCCGACGAAAAATTGGACTATACAGTCAAAGAACGAGTTGACTCCGAGCCGGTTGTATACTTTTTTGAAAAAACTTTAAAAAGTACTTCAATTTATTTGTAAGAATTTTTTTTCAAAAGAATATACAATCGGCTCGGAGCTTACCAGAGCTCTTTAATTGTGCCGTCTGATTTTGATTGGACGTTCTAAAAAATTTAAAGAAAAAAAAATTACAAACCCTCTTCTCACTCGAGCAAAAAGCTGAGCTGCCATTCGATCACTTTGATTGGATGGCTGCCCTGAGGCTGAGGCTAGGGCATCGCAGCAACCATAACTCTAACAACTTTATCTACGCAGACAAACGTGTGAACTTCCATATTGTTATCGGCGATGTTGAAGATGACTGCTAGTTTGGGAAAGAACATTAAATTGGACTGTGATTGGCCGGCCCATTGACCTTTTGAAGAACGAATATGACATAAGGTTTTAAAATATAACTTAAACACCTGAAGCTTTTAACCTATGTCTGATATGGGATAAAATAGAGATATTTTGAAGTTATCTTATGACTTTTATTTGGTATGCTCAAACAAATAAGGTTTAACCATGTTAAGATAAATTAGATTAATGTTATTTTTTGGAGTTAAAATTTGGAGATACCCTGGTAAAAAAAAAAATGGAGATACATGCCTGCCTGGCATGTTCCAAAAAAAATGAAACTAAGCCCACTTAAGTTAACAATAGATCATCTTCACTTTTTAGAATTAAGTCTGAATATAATTCATTCAACTTAATAGGTGGAATATTTTTATTGTAACACAACTTTTATTGAGATTATGTTTCATATTCAGAAGGTAACTCAGATCTTAATGTAGTCGAGGGACATTTTTTTGGGATTCCCTCCAGAAAGTTATATTATGAACACATACTATCATGGAAATATGTAAATCGTGTATTTACTCTTTTTCTTTTCTTTCTCTCTCTTATGCACTTGTGATTTGTTTTCTTTGTATGTTACGTACTAGTAGTTCGATTGACAAGATGCACAAGAGTGATCTAACACAACAACTTCACTAATTTTATCTCGATATTAAACAAACTAAGAATGACAATTGAAACCTTTTATCTCGATAATAACTAATTTTGATATTATTATTATTATTATTAATAACTCTCTTTCTCCTCTTTCATATTTTTCTCTCTCCCTATTAATATTTCTATCTTTTATTTTATTATTATTATTGTTGTTGTTGTTGTTATTGTTGTTGCAATCTCTTAAGATAATAATAACTGAATTTGATATTATCATTATTATTATTATTATTATTGTTATTGAGACAATCTCATAAGATAATGATAATTAATTTTGATATTATTATTTTAAAAAAATATTTTATTTTTATTATTATTATCATTCTTTTTCTTCTTTCATATTTTTCTCTTTCTATTATTATTTTTATTTCTTATTTTTTCTCATATTATAATTATTTTATTTAAATTTGTTAATTCACCGTCCATCGCACGGGATTGCAACTATAGTTTCATATAACAAACATGACCTTACCTGAAACCAGCCATGCCAGACCTGGACACACGTGATATTAACCTTGTGCAATGTTTTTTTTCTTACGATGCAGTTCTCTAAATATGTGCAGCTTTTCTTAAATAGGAAGGATTGTATTGTTAGTAACGTGACCTATTCTCCTCTTCAATAGAAACTTTTTCTGCTTAAATTGACTCTTTTGTAGGTCTACTGGCGACTATTCTGGTCCAAGGGATTTACAATGAGCATTGTTATGGTGACGGAAAAAGTTATCTACATTTTTTACCTCTTCAAGGGAGAAGTTTCTAATTCACCCGCAGATCCTGGTGTCCCGCATGCCGCCTTTTCCTTTGAGTATAACATGTGGATAGTTCTCGAATACCTCGAATTAGGGATGTAAATTGGACGGGCTGGGTTGGGTTAGTTGATAATTTGAGTCTAATCCAAATGTAAAATAGTCTAGCTCAATTTTAGTTCAGCCTAAATTCAGCTCAAATTTAACTCACATTCAGCCTCAATTCAATAGTGAGTGGGTTGGGTTGGGCTGACCCTCTTTATAAATAGTTTGTTAGAAGTATTTTACTTTTTGTATAAATTATCATAAAAATCAATAAATTAAACTGGACCAGTCTGTTTTCAGTCCAACTCAGTCCAAATTTAACTAATGTCAATCTAAATTTAATCCAATCTAATTTATATAATTTCGGCCGACCTAATTTCCTTTAATATAGACTGAATTGAACTAGACCACAGACTGACCAGCCCAATTAACACCCCTACCTAGAACAGTCTGAATCGTTAATAACCTAGCCTCGGTTCTGGGCGGGGCAGTTAAAATGGGTCCATAGATCTTATACCCGAGTACTGTATTAGACCAAGTCAGTTCGGTGTCAGATATATATACTCGCTCTATTCAAAAAGATACTCTTCATTTTATACTACACAGAATTATTATCAAATTTCTGTAAGTCTCATCATTCATCAACTTAGAATTTAAGATAACTGAATTCTTTTCCAAACACATTTTTAAAGTATACCATTTAGCTAACAAAACGCAGATCGAAGCCTAATTTTCTTACTAGTTTTACCAACATTAATTTAGTAGTTTATTGCATGTCTATGTATAGAGAACACACCATTTTGGATCTAGAGTACCCACATATGTCAAAGTCCTAGTCTTTTGGATGCCGACTGCGTCCTCGGCGATCTCATCTTGCGTACTTCATGGCTGTGGTCCTGGTCTGGTCACTGGTCCGAGGGGAAGTAGCTGGTTAGAAGACCAGTGACCAGTCACCAGGCCCTGCATTGTCCAAGACTCCAAAACAGTCCTAATTACTTAATTAAAACCGACATTCATTACTAGTAAGAATCCTTAAATTACTTCCAAGGACACGAGTTTTATCATAGAACTAGTGAGAAGGATCTCATGTTAGATTTTAGGGTTTTTTATTAAAATAATTATATTTTAATAAAAAATTAAAGTTTTAATCAACATTATTAAAAAAAATTGCAAGAATATTCATGTGGTAGGCCGCGTGAGCGTAAAAGGCGACATTGGCAATGTCGAGTTTAAGTCGATATTTCCAACGTCGACGTCAAGTGATCAGTATTGTTACTGCCGACATTGTATTTTAAAAAAATATCAAATCCATTCATAAGAAGATGCGGAGAGGAAGGAGTCCAACAATATAATGCATATCATGCATAAAGTCGGCATTGTTAATGCCGACTTAAAATCGATATCGCCAACACCAACTCTAAGTTGAATTTGTTAATTCTAACTTTAAGACTGTGCCCCCGTGCACATGACTGCCGATGTGTCATCTAACAAACCGATGTGATATGTTGAATAACTATTCTTGTAAATAAATTTTTTTATGATTAAAATTTTAATTTTTTATGGAGAAATTGCTCATAACAAGAAAAGGATGTAATAAAAAAATTGTGTTTTTACTACACAGTGTTACATCTATATGTTACTTAGGTATTTGTTTTTATAATATTTTGTATCAAACCGAACAATACCTAAATGGGTTCTGCTCTCACTAAGGAAAGACTGCGGATCTCCCTCCCTAAGGTCCTGAGAGTGTACTGCCAGCCAAAGCCAGATGTTAGTTATCAAACCCAATCATATTCATGTTTGTCTGTATAAGGTCCAACTTGCCCATGACATCAGTAACGGTGAATGCACAAATTTTGTTCAGTGAGATCATTCAGACAATAGGTATTATTCTATTGAGTCGGAATCAACAGGTCAATGGATTCAACTCTAATGGGCCGAGAGTAATAGTCAATCAGTTTAATAAATCAAAATTAGAAGGTCTTAATAAATTTTACAAAATTCAGTAGAACTATGAGACTCCACTGGATATATATATATATACTGTGCTCGGTTGAATGGAAGGGCATGGGCGGGCTAGTCCATCGCAAGTTGCAAGAGCTGGACGGACAAAGCCACTTTGACTCAGTCTGGCATCTTATAAAGGACTTGACACTAGGGATGTAAACGGGTCAGATCTTTAAAGTAATTCTGTGTCCGATTGATATATACTATCAATTTAGAAAGATTATCTATTAATTGACTTATAAACTAATAATTGATTAAATATTCAGATTCTTCATGTACCATATGCATCCAACGGGAAGAAATTTGTATCATAATCTTATCCACTATGTATATCACTTTAAAAAGATTACACATCCATTGACCTGTAAATTAATATGCACTCCATGGCAACCAAGTTACCCAGTTACTATTTGCATCCCTGCTTGACATGGAGCCGGGAGGCTGAACACTAATCCACATAAGGATCGATCATTATCATGCTCACCACCACCGTGGTGTAATCTTGGGAGCCATATATAATAATCATGGATCATCATGATCATACTACCTCACACGAGATTAACGTTAACAAGGATCGTTATCATGCATGTAGAAGAAAGAAATATAATTATAACAATTAAATAAACAGGCATCTCTCTCGCTCTCTCAGAGGAGTAATCTTGCGTGGCCTCCATCTCATCGCCTGCAGGCGGCACGGCAGAAAGGCCGAACGAGCAACGAAGCCGCCGCCTTGTTAGTGACTCGCCACAGAACTAAAAGTACCGAGAGAGACGGACGGCAGGCTTGCAGGTGGAAGACGTCGGACGCCTCCGTGTGCGACGTCGAGCTGCAGCAAGGCACTACCACCTGTGTGAGCCAGGCCCATCACTGGCGATGAGTCATGAGCGCAGCAGTTGGAGACGGTCGGTGGTGGCGTTGCAGCAAGGGAAAGGGGGAAGGGAAGGCAGAGGAGGAAGAGGGCCGCCGGGCGTGGGAGAAGAGGGAGGCCAGCGAATGGACCAGCCCCACCACGATGGCCGCTTTCACCTGCCCACGCCTTGGTATGGGACGCCCCCCACTGCGGTAGCGCGACCTCTGCTGCCTCCTCCCTCCCATGTTGGCAGTGGCAATGGCGGTGGCAGTGGCAGTACCTCTCTCTCTCTCTCTATCTCTCTCTCTCCCTCTCTCTCTGTGTTGGAGGTGATCCCCTCTGTGTTGAGTGAGCGGTGAGCCCCAAGAATGGATGAGTGGAGAGCAGAGAAAGGGGGTGGGGGATCTTAAAAGGTTCACAACACGTAAACAGGCTCGTACTTTGACTGAAATTACAGGAGATTGCCACCGTCCAGGTAAGCTTCGCCGCCGAATGACGTCGGCGCTGACGGCGTTGCACGTGCAGATGCGATATGCCGCCGTGTCTTTGTTTCACTAATTTTACCTAACAAAACGTACAACTTTTCACATGCCTTTAACGTAATAAGCTATGATGTCACAATGTCGGCCATCTTGGGAACCATTTGTTTGGAAGATTTTGGTTTTAATGTTCCTCACAAAGATAGTTCTTTTACTAATTAGTTACTATACCTCTAACAGAAGAATAAGGAATCACTACTGAGGTATATGTGTTACATTTTGACATGATCAGTTTCCTTGTGTTTGGAAAGTTACTAAAAATTTTGTAAGTACGTCCTGCAATCAAATCTAAAAAGCTTATTGACTCATCTATCCGTTAAAGAAATTTAATAAACTTCCAAGGATAACGACAAAATAACATCATTTTGTAATATTATTTTTGACATTCAAGTGGCAATCAAATATTAGAGGACAGTGTCTTTGTCTTACACTTTTGACAACTTAATCTTCTAATGCCGCTCTGGCATGTCGAAAAGTGATGTTAAAAAACAGTGTTGTTCTACCGTTTTCTAACTTTTTAATCTCATCGTGGGGTTGAATTGGACACAAATTTGTTTGTTTTTCCTAAAAACATTAAAAAAGAAAATTTATAACAGGTCCAGATGCTACAGTCTCACATAAAACAAGTAGTACCCGTGTCAGATACAGGCCAGGTTAACCGCCTTGTGCAACTTGAACAAGTAGAAGGCTTTACTCAAAAGCACCCAAAAGGAGCCTGCCTTTCACATTGAATGCTTTCTTTCTATCCAAAACTCCTGATCTCATGTCCAGAGCAACAGCATGGAGATGAGATCTCTGGATCTCCTTTTCTAGATTTTTTTTAGTATATTTTTACTAACATGAAAAAAAAAGATAAATAAATTATTTAAGCTATTCTCATGTGGGTAGACGTCTAGTGATGTAAGTTTTTATTTATATATATATTAATGTCAAGTCCAAGTTAAGTTAAATTCGTCAAATTTAAATCCAACCTAACTCATTCAAAGTTGAGTTAAAAAACTCACAATCTTAACCTAATCTAACTCAAACTTTTGGTGGACTTCAACTCTACCCAACTATCAAGAACACCTACTCACATTTGGATTCATCTACCCAAAATTATGGCCCTACTCAAAGCCCCCACTGATCTCGTGTCTAGGAGAACCGCATGCCACCCTTTTCCTTTCCTTCCCCTTTACAAATTTAATGAATTGGCATGCACGAGAAAAAGTGAGACGAAAAAGTGAAGAAGAAAGCACGAGAAAAATGGTCTCTCGGAACATCCTATTTATTAAGGCCTCTGCTCGTGGATTTGAACATGCTTCGCCACTGCTACACGCTTAAAACTAAGAAATCTTATCATGTGAAGATTTCTGATAGGAAATAGGGTGGATGATATGTTGGTGCAATAAGTTGTTCTCTTAAGAAAATAACACGTGCTGCTGCAGCCGTCTGCTCAGCTTAAAGCTGATCGGACGGCTGCTGGGACACATTGCAGCATGCCCATTGCAGCAAGCATCTCTCAAATTTAAGATATAGTGATCACAAGAAAAAGAGCACAGTAGGTTACAAAGCATTAATGAGACTTCGAGGCAATAGCATAAGACGGCGGGTAACATGTGAGACCGCGGAATACTGAATACTCTAAGGCTTGCTTTGTTTGTGGAATAGGTCCGGAATAGGGTCTTCTATTCCACTTAAACCCTTTAACCCAGTTTGGTGGAGGACATTGCTTAATTTAGGGTGGAATACTTTATACTCCGGTTTAAGTGGAATAGGGGCAGAATTACACATTCTTAATAAACTATGATTAACGTTAATTGTTATTCAAATTTCTTATCAATAAATAGAGCATAAAAATTTTATCTTAATAATTAAATATAATTAATGTTAATTAATATTAGTTAATCAAAATAATATTAAATAATATTTAGTAATTAGTATATTACTATTTAAATTAATAATAAACTATGATTAACGTTAATTGTTATTCAAATTTCTTATCAATAAATGGAGCATAATAAATTTATCTTAATAATTAACTATGATTAATGTTAATTAATATTAGTTAATCAAAACAATATTAAATAATATTTAGTAATCATACTAATATTTATTAATATTAATATTTATGAATTAATATTTATTATTAATATGAATTAATGGTGATTAATAATATTTATTAACATTGTTAATAATAATTAACATTTATTACTTAACATTTTTAATATTTAATACTATTTAAATGGAGCATAATAAAAATTATATTAATAATTAACTATGATTAATGTTTGCTAGTATTTATTAATCAAAATAATAATAGTTAATATTTATTAATCATAATAATCTATATTAATATTGTTTAGTATGTATTAATCACAATAATATTTATTAATATTATCAATATTAATTAACATTTATTAATATTAATTAATATTTATGAATATATATTAATCAATATAATATTTTATTAATATTATTAATAATAGTTAACATCTATTACTTAACATTTATTGATATTTAAATATTAAATAATATTTAATAATTAGTATATTATTATTTAAATTAATAATAAACTATGATTAACGTTAATTGTTATTCAAATTTCTTATCAATAAATGGAGCATAATAAATTTATCTTAATAATTAATTATGATTAATGTTAATTAATATTAGTTAATCAAAATAATATTAAATAATATTTAGTAATCATACTAATATTTATTAATATTAATATTTATGAATTAATATTTATTATTAATATGAATTAATGGTGATTAATAATATTTATTAACATTGTTAATAATAATTAACATTTATTACTTAACATTTTTAATATTTAATACTATTTAAATGGAGCATAATAAAATTTATATTAATAATTAACTATGATTAATGTTTGCTAGTATTTATTAATCAAAATAATAATAGTTAATATTTATTAATCATAATAATCTATATTAATATTGTTTAGTATGTATTAATCACAATAATATTTATTAATATTATCAATATTAATTAACATTTATTAATATTAATTAATATTTATGAATATATATTAATCAATATAATATTTTATTAATATTATTAATAATAGTTAACATCTATTACTTAACATTTATTGATATTTAAATATTAAATAATATTTAGTAATTAGTATATTACTATTTACATTAATAATAAACTATGATTAACGTTAATTGTTATTCAAATTTCTTATCAATAAATGGAGCATAATAAATTTATCTTAATAATTAACTATGATTAATGTTAATTAATATTAGTTAATCAAAACAATATTAAATAATATTTAGTAATCATACTAATATTTATTAATATTAATATTTATGAATTAATATTTATTATTAATATGAATTAATGGTGATTAATAATATTTATTAACATTGTTAATAATAATTAACATTTATTACTTAACATTTTTAATATTTAATACTATTTAAATGGAGCATAATAAAAATTATATTAATAATTAACTATGATTAATGTTTGCTAGTATTTATTAATCAAAGTAATAATAGTTAATATTTATTAATCATAATAATCTATATTAATATTGTTTAGTATGTATTAATCACAATAATATTTATTAATATTATCAATATTAATTAACATTTATTAATATTAATTAATATTTATGAATATATATTAATCAATATAATATTTTGAACTCTTTATTCCACTCTTTATTCTCTTCTTTATTCTACTTATTCCTACCAAATCACTTGGAATAGCGCAGTGCAATTCTACTTATTCTGGGTGGAATACCAACTACTTACCAAACTAAAATACCTCTTATTCTGGGTTAAGAAATCCCTTCCTCCTTATTCTGGGTTAAGCTATTCTGCAAACAAACTGATACTAAGCCATTTATAGTCCAAGCCATTTAAAACATGTGAGATCCATGGAATACTGAAAAAAGTAAACATTATCCTGTTCTTTTTGCCCCATTTTCAAATTTCTTATTGTTTGGAGCCATCCGATTAAAGATCTGATGGAAAGGATGGCTCCCTTAAGGTTGCAGCCTACCCTCTGGGTTTTTTAAAAAAGAGAATAACTAGCTGCACCAGCAGCCGATATTATGCTGGCTGCCGGTGTTTCTAATTTTAAAATAATAATAATTCTTTTTTGTCGGCTTAACCCCTCTTACATAATCATACAGTCTGATCTCAGATCGGACAACCCAAAAAGATAAAATAAAAAATCAACCTCAAAGAAATAGTAAAAAAAATTTGAAATCAAATTGTACGGTCATGTAAGGCACTATAGGACTAACCAAAAATAATAATAATTAAAAACACCGACAGCCAACATAATACCGACTGCTGCTGTAGCGAGTTGTTCTCTTAGTATCAGTTTGTTTGCAGAATAGCTTAAACCAGAATAAGGAGGAAATGATTTCTTGACCCAGAATAAGAGGTATTTTAGTTTGGTAAGTAGTTGGTATTCCACCCAGAATAAGTAGAATTGCACTGCGCTATTCCAAGTGATTTGGTAGGAATAAGTAGAATAAAGAAGAGAATAAAGAGTGGAATAAAGAGTTCAAAATATTATATTGATTAATATATATTCATAAATATTAATTAATATTAATAAATGTTAATTAATATTGATAATATTAATAAATATTATTGTGATTAATACATACTAAACAATATTAATATAGATTATTATGATTAATAAATATTAACTATTATTATTTTGATTAATAAATACTAGCAAACATTAATCATAGTTAATTATTAATATAATTTTTATTATGCTCCATTTAAATAGTATTAAATATTAAAAATGTTAAGTAATAAATGTTAATTATTATTAACAATGTTAATAAATATTATTAATCACCATTAATTCATATTAATAATAAATATTAATTCATAAATATTAATATTAATAAATATTAGTATGATTACTAAATATTATTTAATATTGTTTTGATTAAATAATATTAATTAACATTAATCATAGTTAATTATTAAGAAAATTTTATTATGCTCCATTTATTGATAAGAAATTTGAATAACAATTAACGTTAATCATAGTTTATTATTAATTTAAATAGTAATATACTAATTACTAAATATTATTTAATATTTAAATATCAATAAATGTTAAGTAATAGATGTTAACTATTATTAATAATATTAATAAAATATTATATTGATTAATATATATTCATAAATATTAATTAATATTAATAAATGTTAATTAATATTGATAATATTAATAAATATTATTGTGATTAATACATACTAAACAATATTAATATAGATTATTATGATTAATAAATATTAACTATTATTATTTTGATTAATAAATACTAGCAAACATTAATCATAGTTAATTATTAATATAATTTTTATTATGCTCCATTTAAATAGTATTAAATATTAAAAATGTTAAGTAATAAATGTTAATTATTATTAACAATGTTAATAAATATTATTAATCACCATTAATTCATATTAATAATAAATATTAATTCATAAATATTAATATTAATAAATATTAGTATGATTACTAAATATTATTTAATATTGTTTTGATTAACTAATATTAATTAACATTAATCATAGTTAATTATTAAGATAAATTTATTATGCTCCATTTATTGATAAGAAATTTGAATAACAATTAACGTTAATCATAGTTTATTATTAATTTAAATAGTAATATACTAATTACTAAATATTATTTAATATTATTTTGATTAACTAATATTAATTAACATTAATCATATTTAATTATTAAGATAAAATTTTTATGCTCCATTTATTGATAAGAAATTTGAATAACAATTAACGTTAATCATAGTTTATTAAGAACGTGTAATTCTGCCCCTATTCCACTTAAACCGGGTATAAGGTATTCCACCCTGGGTTAAGCAATGCCCTCCGCCAAACTGGGTTAAAGGGTTTAAGTGGAATAAGAGACCCTATTCCGGGCCTATTCCGCAAACAAAGCAAGGCTTAGGAAAATAACACGTGCTACTGCAGTCATCTGATCAGCTTTGATAAGCTGATCGGACGGCTACGGGGCGCATTACAATGCGCCCATTGCAGCAAGAATTTCTCAAATCTAAGATATAGTGATCACAAGAAAAAGAGCACAATAGGTTACTGATGTAGCCGAAGCTATCACGACCGGATTCCGAAGCTGGAATCCGAAGTTATGGATCCGGAGCTGGATCGGATCGGTGCAAGAGGCCCGGCGGGGGTCCGGAAGGCGGCGGTCGCAAAGGCGGGGTTTGAGGATCCGAGGCCGAGGGTCGCTCGTTCGGATGTTGGCTTGCCTTCGGACGGTGGGGCCGAGACTCCTTCAGTCGGGGAGGCAGCCGGCGCAAGGCGTTGAGACCGAAGAGAGAAATCCGAGGTCGGCGGCCGAGACCGACTCGGGGAGGTCGGCGATGATTCGAACCGAACTCCTGCAGGAGGGAAAGAAGAAGAAACCGGTCAGCAGGAGTTCCGGGCTTCAGCCCTAAAGAACCCCCTCCGACGGTCAAGTCAGCTCCTGAAGATGATTCGATTCAGAAGGCAAATAATAGCTTTAATGCTTTTTGGACTATAGTCCTTGAGGGTCTCGGAGAGATACCTTTGGCAATAAATAGCGGGGTATTTATAGCGGAGGATAACGGATGGTTAACGGTGGTAGCCGATATAGGACTATGTTCCGGGCTTACTGGTAAACCGCCATAGTGCCTAGTCCTCCACCGGAGTGGGCCGGACACGGCTATCGGGCCGAAAGGAGTTAGGCCGCTGATGGGCCAAAGCCTGCTGGGCCGAGGGCTACTGTGCCGCTTATGGGCCGAAGGCTGTTGGGCCGCTGATGGGCCGAAGGCTTCCTGAAAGCCTTCCACTACTGCTGCTGGGCTGAACTGGGCTTGGGCTTGTTTTAATGAGCCGAATCGGATTCTGCCTCATCACATAGCCCCCCACTCTTGTCTTCCTCAGTTTTGAGATGGCGAGAGTACAGCCCGAAGCTTGTTGAGAAATAGCGTAACAGGTGCTTTACCCGAAGCCTTATGTTCTTTTTCTTGAGAAGAGGGTGCCCTCGGTCGACCGAGGGTTAATCAGCTACTTCGTCTTCATTCGGGATGGCGACGAAGGCCTTTGCCTCTGAGGGCGAAAGGTCGAGCCTCCCGACTTGTGTCAGGCTTCATTAAATGGACAGGACGGGCGTCGCTTTTCCCGTTCAGAACGGTCGCCTCGCAAAAAAGCACAGGACACGCGTCGCGCAACCGGTCGCCCCGTCAAAAACACAAAAAGATCCTGACCGCTCGCGGGTCGCGGATCGCCTCAGCTCTCTGCCCGAGGTTCCGCTCGGATTGCCGCCGCTTCCTTCTCCGGCACGCGGATCGGGACACGTGGCGGGCATCCGAGTGATCAGCCGAAGGGTCGGAGCGCTTTCGGCCGTTGATCGTTCTGTTTTAATTCCCGGAGTCTGCCCACTATCATTGCCGAAGGACAGTATACGTGGCGGGCATCCGAGAGGAGCGGTGAGACGACGGGGAAAATCTCAGCCGTCGGCTTCGGCGGGAAGGGCTTCGAATGATGCCTATAAATAGGAACCCCTCGCAGAGCACTGTTCTTCTTCTTGCTTCCGCGCCTGCGTCCCTCTGCGATCATCCGAGCTTCTCTTCCTCTCCGGCGAAAGGCTAGCCCTCTGAAGGCGTCGTCCGAGCTCGCCGGCCATCGCAGGAAGATTTCCATCTCTCGGGGCGTTTGCTGGTGGAGTTTAGTGGCTTCAGAGGCTACGCTTGATCCAGGAGAGATATTTTCCCTTTTGAGAGTAAGCCTCGATCTCCTTTCTCCATCCTTGCGACCTTATGCCCCGCAATTCTCCTTCGAGCGGGATTACTCCTTCAGACGAGAAGTATACTCCATCTCATTCCCCCAAGTCTTCTCTGTCATCCCCTCTTACTCTGGACTCCCTCGCTTCTGCGATGTCCGGAGAGGCCGAGGCCTCTGGTGCCGAGGGGTCCGAGGAGGTTCATACCCCGGGCCAGGCTTCCACCTCGGGACGTCGTCGTCCCGAGACTGCCTCGGAAGCAGCCTGCGCCCTTTCGGATGAAGCGGTTAGCTACATCGCTTCTTATTATCAACTTCCTTCGTGGATGACCCCCTATCGGCCTGGCTCCAACACCAGGGCCAACACTCCTCGCCCGGATACTTTTTCTATCTATGAAGAAAGCTTCCGGGAGGGCTTTCGTCTTCCTCTCTCTACCTTCGTCGTCAACCTCCTTTGTTTCTATGGGCTGGCCCCGTCCCAATTCTTCCCCAATTCTTGGCGCACAGTCTATGCCTTCTTGGCTGTGTTCGCCCGCATGCAAACTGTTCCCTCGGTCAACATCTTCCGCTACCTCTTCAAAATCCAAAGGCAGGAGAGATCCGAGTGGTATTGCTTCGTCCCTCGTATCGGCCGAAACATTTTTTCCGGAAAGCCCTCGTCCATTCACGGCTGGAAGAGGAATTTTATCTTCGTTTCTCTGCCGGAGAACGAGAAGAGCGTGTGGCCCTTTCCTACCGAATGGGCACCGCTGGCCGCAGGCCTTTCCGATACTCCCATCCTGAATTCCATCCAGAGCACCCTCGTGGGCCACATCGAGGCCGCGGCTCCGTATGATATCTGGGGGCTCTTCAGCAAGCCGGAGCTGTTTGTGGGTGCCGGGGTATGGCCAGACCCGAGGTGTGATCCGGAGCGGGCCTTCCCCTACCTTCCTCCCGGGGAGGCTCCGCGGGATAGCGAAGGAAATGCTGGGGCCGCTCCTCCGACCGAAGCTCCTCCGGCCGCCGAGGTTGCTGAAGCGGCCGGTGAGGTTGTCGAAGCTTCGGCCGAGGGTAAGTCGGTTTTGAGTTGCAGCTGTTGTGTTATTTGTTTCTAACACTTCTCTTGTTCGCAGCGATGTCTGGGATCCAGGACCTTCTGAGCCAGATAGCCCAGCAACGCGGCCGAGGTCAGCCATCACCCTCGCAGGCGGCAGGCGGATCTGGACGAGGCACAGTGGCCCCGAGGGTCCGAGCCGGGGTTACGATGACCGCGGCCTCCTCCGAGGGTCGTGCTGCCGCCGCCGCTCTCGAGAGGGAGCGGAAAACTAAGTCGGCCGCCCGAAGGGGCGTTCGATTGTCGAAGCGGCCCCGGGCAGAGGAGCCCGAAGAGGAAGAGCCCGCCCCCTTGGTTAGGAGAACCGCCGGGGCCCGAAGGGCTGCCAGGCTGGCGTCCCCCGAGGCGCCGAGGGGCGACTCTCCTTCGGCCGCAATGGCGGGGGCAGAGCACGAAGGCGCCGGGTCGCAGGCGCCTCACGCGCAAGAGCGCGAGCTGTGGGTCCCCGAGCTGGGGGTCTACAGAGATGAGAGCATAGAGGATTCACAGACGTGCCTGCGTCTGGTCCGTGGCCTCGCTCTCCCTTCAGCTCTGAAGGAGCTGAAGGATCACTCGATCACCGACCTGGTGATGATCAGCGCCCGACTGGCGATCCAGGTAAGGAGCTTCTTAGTATGCTCCGATCTAGCTTTTCTATAGCTCATTTTGAGTTTGCTGACCCTTATCTTCTTTCGGCCGCAGGCTGCGGTCTCGGGCAGCGTCCTGATTCGTCATCAGGAGCTCCTCCGGGATCAACTCCTGGAGGCCGAGAGGGCGTCGGCCTCGGCAGGTTCGGGCGAGGCCCTTCAGCGGGGCGTGATATCGAGCCCATCGTCGACGGGCTCGTAGCCACGAACGCCCGGATGCGGGCGCAGCTGGAGGAGCGGGCAGCAGAGGCCCGAGCTTCTTCCGAGGCCAAGACGAAGGCCGAGCGGGAGAAGGAGAAGGCCGAGCGGGAGCTTGCTGCGGCCCAGACTGAGAACCGGGCCCTTAAGGCCCAAATCTAGGACAAGGACACCCGGCGGGCTTCGGAAAACCGTCGCCATGCCGAGGAGATGTCGGCTCTGAAACAGGAGCTGGAGGAGGCGGTGGATTCGGCCGTGGCCGACTACAAGGCCGGCCCGGACTATGCCGAGGAGATAGTCCAGGCCCAGCTCCTAGCGGCCTCCTCGGTCTTCTACATCGGGCTAGCCGCCGCCCAGAAGGCTTGTCCAGATGTAGACTTCACCGGGATCGCTCTGCCGACGGACGAGGAAGGCGAGGAACTCCTATCCTGGTGGAAGGGGCTCTCGGCCGAGAGGGCTCCGGCCTTGGCGGAAGACGACGAGGTCGTTCCGGTCGAGGAGGCCCCTACCGAGGCCACCCCCTCTAAGGCCGTGCAGGTAGTCGATTCTCCCTCCCCATCTCCTGGCCGAAGCCCAGTTGGTGTGGAGGGGATCGCCGAGAACTAGTGCGGGGGCCTGCCCCGGTTTTTATTTTTCTTCTTATGTAAGCCTGCGGCTAGGTGGAAGGCCGGTTTTGTACTTCATTGTGAATACAAGAAGTGTTTTTGACTTTACCTTGGTGTTTGTGCATGATCGACCGAATCTGGTTTTTCAGAAATCCGAGATCCTGTCGTTTTTACTGCAGCTCACAAGGCCGAGACCCGATGTAGGTTCGGATAGGAAGTTGATAAAATATTGTCACCGATAGTATACGGCCGGGGCCTTTACTAACGTGGTTTATATGATCTGAGGGGACATCTTGCCACCCCCGACGCAGTCTGCGTGGCCGAAGCCACTCCCGGCCGGGTTTATGCGGACTTAAGAATACCATGCCGCTCCCGATATGGTTTGCATGGCCGAAGCCACTCCCGGTACGGTTTACACGGACTTAGAATACCATGCCGCTCCCGATACGGTTTGCATGGCCGAAGCCACTCCCGGTACGGTTTACACGGACTTAGAATACCATGCCGCTCCCGATACGGTTTGCATGGCCGAAGCCACTCCCGGTTTCGGGTTATTTGCGGGCTTAAAATATACCTTGCCGCTTCCCGATCCGGTATACATGGCCGAAGCCATCCTCGGACCAGGGTAACTGCGGGCTTAGAAAAACCATGCCGCTTCCCGATACGGTTTGCATGGCCGAAGCCACTCCCGGTTTCGGGTTATTTGCGGGCTTAAAAATATACCTTGCCGCTTCCCGATCCGGTATACATGGCCGAAGCCATCCTCGGACCAGGGTACCTGCGGGCTTAGAAAAACCATGCCGCTTCCCGATACGGTTTGCATGGCTGAAGCCACTCCCGGTTTCGGGTTATTTGCGGGCTTAAAAATATACCTTGCCGCTTCCCGATCCGGTATATATGGCCGAAGCCATCCTCGGACCAGGGTACCTGCGGGCTTAGAAAAACCATGCCGTTTCCCGATACGGTTTGCATGGCCAAAGCCACTCCCGGTTTCGGGTTATTTGCGGGCTTAAAAATATACCTTGCCGCTTCCCGATCCGGTATACATGGCCGAAGCCATCCTCGGACCAGGGTACCTGCGGACTTAGAAAAACTATGCCGCTTCCCGATACGGTTTGCATGGCCGAAGCCACTCCCAGTTTCGGGTTATTTGCGGGCTTAAAATATACCTTGTTGCTTCCCGATCCGATATACATGGCCGAAGTCATCCTCGGACCAGGGTACCTGCGGGCTTAGAAAAACCATGCCGCTTCCCGATACGGTTTGCATGGCCGAAGCCACTACCGGTTTCGGGTTATTTGCGGGCTTAAAAATATACCTTGCCGCTTCCCGATCCGGTATACATGGCCGAAGCCATCTTCGGACCAGGGTACCTGCGGGCTTAGAAAAACCATGCCGAACATGAAATTTTCGAACAGAAAAAATTTTATTCATGTCTGCTGGCTGATCTCCGATGGAAATAATTTACAGGAAGCAGTGCCGAAGGCGCTTCATGTTCTAGGTATGATGGAGAGGTTCGCCTAAAGGGGTTTCCAATCGATAGGCCCCTTGTTGGACTACCTCCCTTATCACCCCCTTTGCTCATCTTCGAAGCACGGTTTCGGCTGAGACGAGATTTCCTTGTCCGAGGGTGGACGTTGCTTTGCTGCTACAAGAGCTTCCAGTTACGCCCCTGTCGAGGCTGTCTTCACCGATATGTTGGCAGTTGGCCCCCCCTGATGAGGCGATCTATCTCCTCCCGAAAGTGCCGGCATTCGTCAGTCGAATGGCCGGTTTCCTGATGGTATTCACAATATCTGCTAGGGTCCCTTCGACGAGGATCAGTTTTGAGACGCTGAGGCTGCCGGAGCATATACTTCATCTCCGTAAGCATTTGGGAAGGGGGAGCAGGTAACGGTAGGTGCCGCGGCTGGGGATCCCGTCGCTTGCCTCGGTCCCTTTCCTTTCGATATCGCATGCGTGAAGGTTCTTGATTCGTAAGTTGAGGTCGAGCCGCTGGAAAGGCAGGCGATGCCGAGGGCTCGCTGTTCACCGTAACGGCTTCGTCGGAAAAGACGTGCGGAGGCGTTGGCCGAAATCTCTCGTTTCGAATAGGACAAAAGAGAGGAGGTGGTGCCTGGCGGGGGAGCTGGCTCAGTACCCCTATGTGCTGGATGATGGCAGATACTACGTCTGGCAGGAGCGCCAGAGAAGTCACGGTGGCGGCCAGCGTTGCCATTTACTGCTGAAGCTCCTCCACCCGATTGTCTTTAATAGCGAGGGACTCTGGTATGACAGGCAGAGCCGCGCTTTGTGGAGGAGCAGACGGGGCGCCTTCAGAATGAGGGGGCTGCGCGGAGGCCTCTCGTATCTCTGCTTCGCTCTAACCGGATCGTCGGGTTACAGGTCGTTGAGACATGACTTATTTGTTTGTTTCCCACAGACGGCGCCACGTGATGTAACCGAAGCTATCACGACCGGATTCCGAAGCTGGAATCCGAAGTTATGGATCCAGAGCTGGGTCGGATCAGTGCAAGAGGCCCGGCGGGGATCCGGAAGGCGGCGGTCGCAAAGGCGGGGTTTGAGGATCCGAGGCCGAGGGTCGCTCGTTCAGATATTGGCTTGCCTTCGGACGGTGGGGCCGAGACTCCTTCAGTCGGGGAGGCAGCCGGCGCAAGGCGTCGAGACTGGAGAGAGAAATCCGAGGTCGGCGGCCGAGACCGACTCGGAGAGGTCGGCGATAATTCGAACCGAACTCCTGTAGGAAGGAAAGAAGAAGAAACCGGTCAGCAGGAGTCCCGGGCTTCGGCCCTAAAGAACCCCCTCCGACGGTCAAATCAGCTCCTGAAGATGATTCGATTCAGAAGGCAAATAATAGCTTTAATGCTTTTTGGACTATAGTCCTTGAGGGTCTCGGAGAGATACCTTTGGCAATAAATAGCGGGGTATTTATAGCGGAGGATAACGGATGGTTAACGGTGGTAGCCGATATAGAACTATGTTCCGGGCTTACTGGTAAACCGCCATAGTGCCTAGTCCTCCACCGGAGTGGGCCGGACACGGCTATCGGGCCGAAGGAAATTAGGCCGCTGATGGGCCAAAGCCTGCTGGGCCGAGGGCTACTGTGCCGCTTATGGGCCGAAGGCTGTTGGGCCGAAGGCTTCCTGAAAGCCTTCCACTGTTGCTGCTGGGCTGAACTGGACTTGGACTTGTTTTAATGGGCCGAATCGGATTCTGCCTCATCAGTTACAAAGCATTAATGAGATTTCCAGGCAATAGCCTAAGACCGCAAGTAGCATGTGAGACCGTGGAATAGTGAATACAAGCCATTTATAGCATGCAAGACCCGTGGAATACTGAAAAAAATAAACATAATGTTCTTTTTGCCCTATTTTTAATTTTTTACTTTTTGGAGCCGTCCGATCGCAGATTTGATGGAAAGGATGGCTCCCTTAAGGTTGCACCCCACCCCCCAAAGTTTTTTAAAAAATAACACGTGCTACTGCAGCCGTCTGATCAGCTTTGATCAGACGGCTGTTGGGGCGCATTGCAGCGCACCCATTCCATTGCAGTAAGCATTTCTCAAATCTAAGATAGATATAGTGATCACAAGAAAAAGAGCACAGTAGGTTACAAAGCATTAATGAGATTAAGAGGCAATAGCCTTAGACAGCGGGTAGCATGTGAGACCGCCGAATACTGAGTACTCCAAGCCATTTATAGGAAATCTTTCTGGAAAGACCCAGAGGAAAATCGGTTACCAAGACGTCCGGCCACATTTTCCGGATCGAGATTGACTTTCTGCCTACCTGCAGTCAGGTCCTTCTCACGGTCCCAGGGTTTCCAAGGGTGTTGACCAACCCAACCCTCTTTCTCCGGCTTCTTGGATTTTCTCTTTGGACGGCTGCTCTCTTCTTGATGTTTTTCCAAGAGAGATTTGGAGCGTTTTGCACGGTTATATTTGTCAATCAGATCTGCATCTGAATTTTCCCTCTTCTTTTCATCATCTGCACAAGCAATTGCTGTTGCCTTGCTGTAAGCCTCTAAATAACTGCAACACAAATTCAAAACCATAAATTTCAGAAACGTGCATCTGAATTGACATAAGCTTTGCAGGAACTTTTCAAATGTATGATTCTTGAGGATCCATGAGCGAATAACAATTGAGGCAATGTCTAGCATAAATCTTGTGGCACCTCCTTATTTGCCCATCACTTACTGCAACTTCATACCTCTGCTTTGCCTTCTGGGCCTTATCTAGAGGACTGTCCGTCCAAACGCTTGTATCCCCACGTCCTTCTTTGCCAGTCCTCCTAAAAGATGTTGATTGCATGGGGATGCCATGCTGAGGATTAAAAACAAAAATAATCAAACATTAACCATCATAAACAAGTGGAAGAAATTATCACCATTTGGAAGCTTACAGATATAGATGAGATTCTTACTTTCCTTTCAGGAGGCAGGGTTCTCATCCACTCATCTCTTTGTGGTGGCTCCTTTGTCTCTGCCAGAAGCAGATCATCACCTTCCATTGATATACCTGCCAAAAAGATCAAATTATTGAATTTTATATTCCTTAAAGTTTTGAAGTTGGTATTCCTAAGAATAAATATTTTACACAAATCTTTCCATCCTCTTCAGTCCTTTGGTGAGAAGCCTTGTCATCGGTAGTCAACATGAGAACTGCAGCATTATTATAAAACGAAAAGGAAACAAAACACAACTGCTAGATTCTGACTAGGCTTGATTAGCTAATGAAAGTGATGAAAAGAGAATCCAATGACCTATATGATGATGCTTACGATTCCACAGAACAAGAAAATGCAAGTCCACATCACTTCAGAAGCTTAAATGGTTAAGATATGATCTGACAAAGCTAAATTATTAACATTCTGAACTGGGCCCATCTGCTTGAACTTCATAGCCAGCTAAATGTTATCAACTGGAGACCGAGTCATGCCCAAAGGTCAAGCTGAACCTATTCTAGTTACATGTCAAGCTGGGTCTTGAAAACACACTATTCTCATGATGAGAATTTCTTTGCTGTTATAGGTTTGTAGTCATTATCCATCTTAAACAAGTCAGATACGACAAAACATCAGGATAAGTTATCATCTTTTGCCATGGTTAACAAATATCCATGCCCTTGTTATGTTTGGGTAATGGAAATGAACATAAAAAAATCTATGAAGACATGACCTCAACAGCCAAGGGTGCCCACAAAGAAGGTGACTATAGAAATAATGGAAGGCTACAATGACGGAGATCGATGGTGAAACTGATGAGAAAACTAATGCAATAACAGTCACAGAGATCGATAGCAGGCAGCAGCAAAAGATGACAGAAGATGACATCGGACTGTGAAGAAATCACATCAATAGGAACTAGTACAAACTAAAAAACCGGAACCAACAGGTACAGAAGATCTAAAGATGCAGGATGTAGTTTCAAAGGAGACTGAGGAAAAGATGCCATGCAGGGGAAACCCAGCATTCGGAGAGAAGTTTGATCTCTAGTACAAGGGGAAAGTACCCAGCCAGAGGAAAGCAAGACACAAAAGGTCATAGCACTAGAAAAATGCAACAATGCAAAAGAACTCAGCATTTGCTCTATATTAGGACAGGCAACTACATGGAAGGCAGCTTCAAATTAGCTTACTAGATCAGGTAGGCCCAATCGCGATTTGGATTGGACTGGCCACATTGACCAATCTGTTGGAAGCTAGGCCAATCAGGGTTTCTTCAAAGAATTTAAGCATCTGGGTTTATCTTAAAAAGAAGTTTTCCATAATGCAGTAAAGCTTACTTGGCAAAAAGGGAAATTATCAGACTATACAAAACTAGAACATAACAACCAATAACTAGAGGGGGGAAAAAAATCCATGCCCTTGTTATGTTTGGGTGATGGAAAGAAGCATTATCTATAATGACATCACCTCAAAAATTTCAATAAAGATAAGGCAATACTGATTTGACGCAATAAGCACATTTTCTTGGGATAACAACGGATTTGAAGCAATAAGCACATTTTCTTCTACCTCAACAATTCCAATAAAGGTGGGACAATAATGGATTTGAAGCAATAAGCACATTTTCCTAGAATAATAATGGATTTGAAGCAATAAGCACATCTTCTTCTAACTCAACTGTCACCTTATTCTTGACTATATCCCCTTTCACAAACGCTCTCTTTGCAGCTGCCTTTAAGGAGTTTATAGCTGACCTGATATTCTCTGTGTGATTGGTTTACAGGTGACCTGCCATTCCCTGTGTGACTACAATAGTTGATGGATGAGATCAGATGCCTCCATAGAGGGTTTCTTCAGTTAAAACCCAGTAAACACATCCTCAATGCTTGACTACTTGACCATGTCCCTTCTGAAATTAAGGATGAGTTGTAGGAAAAGCGTCCTTCTGTAGAAGCCTCAATGGTGGTCAATTTTAGTTAATGGAGCCTAGATTGAATCTTCCAAAGAAGCCTTTGCATTCTTCAGTTAAACTCAATACTTTGTAATTTCAAATTTTCAGCAGCTTTTATTGGACCACAAACCTACAATTGAATTTCAAGTAGACTTCACTTAAACTATAACCACTTCCAAATTTTTTAGTGGCTTGTTTTTGAACTTTGTAGCTTCAGCTTAAGAAAATAGGAACCTTCAACTAATTTTGAGCATCACAAAACTTCACCAAACTCTGTTTTCTCAGACTTTGGGTGTCTTTCCTAGGGTTGTAGACTTAATCGCTGTCCTATCCCAGGGCAACTAAGGCATATGGCAGGTCAAATGCCAGCGAGGGGCCCAAGCCGCTCACGAGCTGCTCAAGCTCGGCCCGGAGCTAGCTCGACTTGGCTCAACTTGTTCAAAAAAATTAGCCGAGCCCGAGTCTGAGATTAAGCTCGTTGGGTTGAATGAGCCGAGGCCGAGTCAGGTGCTGCTCAGCTCGTTTGGCTAGCAAGCCAACTGGGACTAAAAATTTTAATCAAATTTTACATTACATTAATGGCAAATGTGCAGATACCTAACATATAAACTCACCAATCACTGACCACTCTCACCCGAAAATGTTTGTTTGCTTTGCAGAGCCAAGAATATAGGGAACTCAGAATTTTTGTGATGTTTGATTTAGGGACTGAAGTCCCAAACTCTCAAACCCCCAGCCCATGTGCATCCCATGGAGGGGTTGGGGCATCCGCACACACATGTTGCGTGTGTGCCCAGCATTCGTGCATGTTGGGAGGGGTTAGGAGTCTGGGACTTTAGTCCCACATCAGATACTGCAGAATATAAATTGAAACCCTTCCCTGCTCTTTCCACAATAATTCCACCATTCAGCCATGGGCCAGTCCAACTAAATCGATTTTCATGAGCCAGGTTTGAGCTCGGTTTGGGCTAGAATTCTTTCTGGTTGAGCGAGCTCAAGCTCTAATTTAGATTCAAATTCAGGCTTAGGCTCGCTCTAATACAGGCTCCAGCTCGGCTCGGCTCCATGTCACCCCTAGTGTCGGCCATTTGATGGGAACTATGCAACATTCAGATTATGATGGTGTACACAAAATCTTACTAAAGCAGATGGTTGTATAGAGAAAGTGTAAAAAAAAATAGGAATTAAGGACTATACATTGTTGCTCAAAGTTCGAGGATATACAGCTTTATATCAATGAAATAGCAGTATGAAATTCAAACTCACCCATTCATTGGGCAGATGGGATATATCTCCAATCCCAGGAGCCTATAGATAACTTGCTGTTTAAGAAGCTTGTCACAACAAACATTACTAACAAAAAAACAATAAAAAATTATAAAGGAAAGTCAAAACAAAGTCAACTATAAGTGGTTTCTCTGTGCAGCACCCTGGCTCATGCAACTGCAAGCCTTCTGCGGGAGGACATTGGTTGCCATCAAGATCAGAACCATTTATTAGCAAAAGATCCTCTGCAAAATCTTAAGGAGAATGACAAGAAAGATATGGCTATTTGTGGGATCCAATGGACTGTGCATGAGATAATAGAGGACAAAGAAATGGACGAACATAGACTGTAGGTAGAAGCAAGGATCCAAGAATCCAACCGGACATTGAACTGCCTGATCTGATCTAGATCCCTGCTTTGCCTATTCCCAAACTGGATTGGCCGGAAGTGATGGTAGATTGTAGACTAGAGGTAGAAGAATGTTTTGAGGATTGAAGCAGATCAGACAATCCAAAATTTTCAAGGATTAGATTGGTTCAGGCAGGATAGGCCAATCTGGTCAGATCTTGACCCATATGATCTGATCAGGATGATTGGTTCGCCAAGCTCTAGACCAGATCGGTCAGCCCTGATCTGTCCGAGGATCGGCCAATCTGGGCCCAACAGCTAGAAAACAGCAAGTTTTCTAGTTGACAGGCCTCCTGGACCAGCCCACCCCCTTTCTTTCAGAGTCTGAAATCCTTTTCAAAAAGGAAGTTGAAAAGAAAAGTTCACTTCTAATGTAGTGAAGACAAAACCTTAAAAACCTCTACATTGAGATCTGCACACTGCAAATTGTAAAAGATTTAGACTCCACAGACTGCTGTCCAAGACAATGCTGATTTGATGAAGAGTAAAGAAGAACAAGGGTAGAACTGGAAAAGGGGAAAGGAAGCTCAAACAAAAACCTGAAAGACCCATCGAATTTCGCTGAACCTTCTTTTCCCCCTTCTAGTTCTCCTTGCATTCTTATTTGCTTTCTGGTTAAAACTTAGGTTGTAGGGGCAACACCCCTTGATAGTGTCATACACAATCCAACATATCACCATGGACGGTTTTGCTAGGTTTACTTGCCTCTAGTTCCCCCCCAAAAAAATGCCCATCGGCCCCTTCCACCCATGATTCATGAGCCCCAACTGCCGCCGCATCCCATCTTTGGACCCCGTCATACAGCTCGTGCTCGTCCCCAGACCCCAGCATCCTCCCCGCCGACAACCGCCGCCGCCGCTAGACTATCGGAGCCGGCGATCATCGTCGTTGGATGCCTGCACCTGCCGTCTCCGAGCACTCCATCGCCATCATCCCTGCCAGCCAGCAGCCCAGCACCCTTCCCCACCTAGTGGCAGATCCAGCTCCAGCCTTTAGCCAGTGAGGTCCCGTGATCCAACTAGATTTTATAAAATAGTAATTGACTTCTGCAAAACGTGATAGAGTGACCCCACTGACCCATTAGAATGACCCTACTAGCCTACTGATTTCGGCTCAATAGAGTGACCTAACTAAAATAGTGACTGACTTTCGCAAAACTCAATAGTGTGACCCCACTGGCCCACTAGGGTGACCGCATTAGATGACCCTGCTGACCCATTGATTTTGTCTCAATAGAGTGATCCCACTAGCCCACTATCCAAGTGACTCCACTGAACAAAATTTCTGCGTTTGCCATTGGCCCCACCCTCGCCATCACTTGGACCTACTGTCGCTGCCATCATCCCCATGGCCTAGTGTAAGAACCCACTAAAATGGGTATAAGTGCAATTAGAAATAAAACTAGAGTTTAAATATAAATTTTTCCTAGAGCTATTGGGCTTATTTAATAGGTTCTTATTGGGCTTAAAAGCTAAGAATTTTAATAAGCTTTGATAGTAAGGGACTTTAATTGGTGATTAGTGGACTGTTTATAATGGGCCTATAAGTTGAGAATTAGACTTGGTTAATGGGTTTTTATTAGGCTTTCGATGGGCTATTAATGGGCCCTAAATAATGGACTTTCAATGGGTTCTTAATGGGCTGTTAGGGCCTGTTTTAATAGGCTTTGGGCTGAGAAATTGGACTATTAGTGGGCCTATTTTAAGTAACTTTCAGGTGGACCCTTAATGGGCTGTAGTAGAGACTGAAAGAGACTAGAATTAACCGGCAATTAAGGCAGCAAGCTGAGAGAGAGAAAGAGAGGGAGAGATTGAAAGAGAGAGAGAGAGAGAGAGAGAGAGAGAATTTGAGAGATCAGCAGAAGAGAGAAAGAGAGAGGAAGGGGAGAAGAGTAGAAAGGCAGCAAGAGAAGAAGGAGAAGCCAAAGGAGAAGGTGAGGAGAGCTTCCCTAAAGCTGCAGCTTGTGGAAAAGTGACTTCTCTAGCTGAGCAGGGGGGACATCATGAGAAGGCAGCTCTCCTACATGGCTAGCTTGGATTTTTGAAACCCTTAAAAGGTAGGGTGATACTCCCTTAGTTTATTCCCTTTTGTTTTGGGTTTTAGGAGGTTATGAAGGGTAAATTTTCATGGAAAATAAGGGGGAACTATGTTCGGTTATTTTCTGTGTTGAGAACTTTTTAAAAAGAGTAAGGAAATGATAAAAGAACATGCTTTAGTGGTGTATTTGCATGCTGTCCATAACTGTTTATAGTGTTTCCTCCCTATTTCAGCATGTATTATATTTGGCTAGATTTATTTACCTAAGCATGTGAATAGATGAAATCCAGATTATAAAGAATTAAAGAAAACAGTCTAATGTAAGAAGCATGGTCTCAGCATGTTTATAATGTTTGTCATACTTTATGTTATTTCAGCATGTTTTCTGATGGTTTAACTATCGTCTTGTAAGAAGCATGCTTGTACTCGTGTAATTTCAACATGATATAATGACCAAGAAGAGTTGTTATGAACCTTACATGAATCACTTATGAATTGTTCTCCAACTCGGAGGACGACAATATGAATGAACTTGATTTGCTTGTCTAAAATAAGTGATTAGCATGAGAAATACATGATGAGACATTCTTCCCTATGAAGAGAAAAGAATCCGATGGACCAAGTCCATCCAAGACTTATGAATACTGAAAAGAAAGAAAGATTTGGAGCTTAGTTTCTTATGTTATATAGCTATATATTGTTATTTACTCTAGTATGATTTATGAAAGATCCCATGATGTTTTTAATGACTCCAAGGAGGGACAAAAGAACAAGAATATGAACAGTAGGAGGCACACTTCAGTGCACTCCTTATGAAAGAAAGACTTATGAAAGAAACTGAAGGCAAGAAAACCTTCCATGATTATTATGAACCCCAATATTGTTGATGAATGATGATTGCTACGATGATTTGTCCTTTTAAAAAAACAAAGTGACGTCACTTCACTAGTAGGACAAGCCCATAAGATCCATCTCTTAGGGATAAGGGGACGTCCGGATCAAATTCCCTAAAGATGTGTGGCGTCAAAGCACGGAGCATCCTTTTTTTTGTTATGGTTCCAGAGTCCAGGTTCATGACTTCGGCTTAGACAGAGGATGGTAGTCCTACTTGAGTGCACTCATGAACTAGGGCATGGACGCTACATGTAGACCCAGCTTAGCCTAAATTTTCTGCCTCACTTAATAGGCTTCCGAAAATCTATTGGCGTGGACAGACGGAGGTGAGAGGTCGATCGAGGGACGGCCTGCTTACCACTACAACCGTTAGTGAGTGATTATTCATGTCACTTCGGGTCAAAGGATGAGTCATCCCATCGGCAAGACAGCCGACTACGAATTCAAGACTTGTTAAAGATATGAACCAAAGAACGATTCAACCCTGAGGCCCTATGGTGATGACCTTCAACAAGTGTTTTGATATTTTCTATATTAATAATAATTATCACTATTTATTAAAGAAAGAAAAAATGAAAGACAATAACCTAAGGATTGTTTAGAAAGAAAGAAGCATAAAAAATATAATTGTTACCACTTTGTTAATATTTTCGCTCCGATTTCACATTGTCTTTACGATCAGTGCATTCCATACTAGTTTAATAATATTTTCATAATGTCATATGTGAAGTAAATGGCTTGCATGATAATTAGGAATACAAAAAAAATATTTTTCAGAGAGAGATGATTGAATGGGGTAGTAACTGAAGGATAATAGTAGGAATGTAAATGATCCATACTGAGATCTCTTTATGAATTCTCATAAAAGTTATCAATTTTTTTTTTTCAAGAATAGGGACAAAAGGTGAATCCAGTATATATTTGCAACATTTCAGGTATGGCCAGTTTAATTTACTAGGATATGTATTTATATTTCTTTGTATTATGTCGTATAATGGACATGACATCCTTCTTGTACTTTCACATCCATGCTTCTTATTATTTTGTTTTAGAATTGTGCACCTATCGGAGATCTGTAAGTGGGACCATTACATCCAGCCCCACCCTCACTATCGCTTGGACCTGCCGTCGCCACCATCGTCCCCGCGGCCCAATACCACCATCGTCGTCCCTGCCAGCCCGCAGGCCTGCTGAGCCGAGGAAGAGGGAGAAGAAATCTGAAGAGGAAGAGGCAGCATATGGACTCTGGACTGCCCGTTGGACCCTACTGACTGTTGAACCCTGCTAGCCTTCCTTCTCGCCATTGACTGGAGCCAGATAACCCTCCTCCTAGCCCTTGCCTCAGTGGCCTCTGCATTCTCCCTGCCTGTGGTAGAGCAGAGGTGCCCTACCACCACCGTTCCCCTTGTCTTGAGGACATCGCTGCTACTATAGATCTCCAGCATCGCTGCTGTAAGAGGACATCTCGTCACCATCTCCACCATTCCTTTCATCACTGCTGTCAGAGGACATTGCTGCGATCTCCTCCTCTCTAGTATGCAGCCTTGTAGCGCTCTCTCTCTCTCTCTCTCTCTCTCTCTCTCTCTATATATATATATATATATATATATATATAATCTCTCTCTCTATATATATATATAGAGAGAGAGAGAGAGAGATCGGACAATAGGAGTGTGCCTTTGTATAACAAACATACAATGTGCACTAGGAGGGCGGCAGCTGCCATTTCTTGTGTATAACACACATTGTAAGAAGGATATCATCGCTGCCGCCGTGGGCTCATCGGCGTTGCCACACATTGTAAGAGGGATATCATTGCTAATTTTATGAATAATATCATTTGTTTCATGTTATTATTTTTCATACTTAGAAGTATATATTCGTATTTATATATCATTTATACCCAGATTTTTATGCCAATTTTTTTAACTAGAGACATACTATACACCATATACATTCCATACCAAATTTTTGCCAAATGCAAATCTTTGACCAAATATTTGACCGTCTTGAAGAGAATGAAAACCTATTTATACTCGTATGTATCCCATACAGTATTTTTGCCATACTGAATTTAACTAACTATGATCAGGGAATAGGACATCTCCCCAATACTGATGTAACTAAGACAGCTCCCTAATACTAACATAACGTCATAACTAGGACTAGCTCATCTCCCTAACACTAATATAACTAGGGGATGTGCAAGACTAATTTAAAATTTGTATCCATAATCCTAGTTAAAGGAAAAAAGTACATACACATCTCTCTAGTCCCCCTTCCAACTCATGGCAGATCACACAACAAGAATTGCTGATCAATGCTTTGAAGCACAGAGCCACCCGAGTCTTGATGAATGCTATGGGTGGCAATAAGCCGAGCCAAGCCAAGCTTCACCTAGCTTGAGCTCAGCTCGGTAAAAAAAAAATTGGAGCCCGAGCCGAGCACAAGCCTTAAGCCAAGCCCAGACCGTAGCTCAAGCTCAGGCTTGAATGAAAAACCTTGAGATCAAGCTGAGCCCCAACCCAGCTCGTGTGGCCCATCAACCTATTGAATTATAATGGCCCAGACCTGCTCAACGGAAGCCCAAAACAGCTCGTGTGGTCCATCAACATATGAATTCTGCTTGGCCCAACTTGCTGGAAGGAAGCCCAAAACAGCCAAAAGCCCATAGCGCTAGGGGTTCAGGCAGCCACACCTTTATTTATCAGCGGCCTGGGGGAAAGCTTTTCTGGCTTTTTGATATAGGACTAAATTCCCTAGTAGGAGTCAGATGCCTACGCCTGTTGGGAGGGGCTGCACATTTCTGTTGGGCTGGGACTTTAGTCCCACTTCGGATGCTAAAACTTTTTTGAAGTCCCTATAAGCTTCTTAACTTGACATGTTAGCGTACGTGTTTGTGCGCTGGGTTGGGTGAGTTGTGTTTTAGTGAGTTGGGGTGAGCTGGGTGATGTGCTTTAGTGAGCTGGACATATAGAAAATAATTCATTTATTTAACATTCATTTTAATGTGAGCCAGCTCACGAGCCAACTAAGCCGAGCTGGGTAAAGCTCGGACTTGGCTTGTTTAGTGAGTCGAGCTATGAGTCGGACTCAAGCTTGGCTCATTTAAAGGAATAAGTCAAGCTGAGTTAAGCTTAATTCGAGCCGAGCTCGAGTGGCTTGCGAGCAGGTCGGCTCAGTGCCAAGCCTAACAAATGCATCAACAACCTACTTGATAGGAGAAAAAGAAAATGTGCTAGAGAGGAAGATTTAGACAGACAAAAAGGTAGTCTATATTAATTTGCTTTGTGTGTTCACAGAAGACCAGAATGCTATGGCAAGACAAAAGGTGTGGATTATATGAGATCTGAAAATGCTAAGAGTAGACTCCAATAACATGTTCCAGCATCAACAATGCCAGTCTAGTAGATATTAGGTGGAGTGGAAAGAGTTGAACCAACCAAGGAATAAAAATAGACTAAATGTAGATATCACCACCAATGCAATGATGACCAAGCAAAGAAGTCTCATGGAAGGTAGGCCCATCGAATGCCTAAATGAAACCCTAAACTACAAAATCAGCTACTACAATGAAATCAGCATGCTAAATATACAAAAAAAACTATATGCTAACAGAACCCTGAAAACTCGCGAGCTAAGCATCAAATTGGGAAAGAAAATCATTATGTTGAAAAAAAGTGAGGTAGGCATCCAGTGCAATGTTGACATCAGTAGATGACATGGCAGCCTCTAAGTGCCATGCGCACTGTATGAAAACTATTATTAACTAAGCTTGAACCATTTTGTGCAAGGGCTTGAACTAATTGGCAAATTGGGCTAAACGAGTGATAAAAAAAAGCCGAACTAAGCTGTAAGCCAACCCTTTTTTAAAAAGAATGGATTATACCATCAATTTCATTATTCAAATAAACAGAGGTGATACAATCAACGGGATGAGGTGAGATTTGTCAATCACCACAGCAAAACTTGACTCGGTACAAGTAAAGCCTGAACAACTTGCGGGAAGGAGACCCATTATCACCCCTACTCTTTGTTCTGGTGGCCCACATTCTCAGTGGGATGTCGGATAGGGCTGCGGCAGCAAATCTGGTTTCTGGAGTCGAAGTGTCTTAACAGCCAAGGCAGATTACTTATTTGTAGTATGCAGATGATACTATTCTTTTCTTTTCACAGGGGGAAGATCAGCTCTAACTTATTTAGCAGTGGTTAGATGAAGTATCAGGCCTCAGGGTTAATTTTCACAAAAGCCAGCTTATCGGGGTGAACATGGATGCTGCAACTCTTCAGCGAGCGGCTCTTATCTTGGGTTGCCAAATTGGGGTTTTCCCTATCACCTACATGGGACTCCCTCTCTCCCCGGGGAAGGTCAGGAGAGGGGAGTGGCAGAAGGTGGCCCACCACTTTGAAGACAGATTGGCAAGTTGGAAGGAGAGACTATTATCTTATGGAAGAAGATTGGTGCTCTGTAACTTTGTTTTGGATAGCCTACCTCTTTACTTCTTCTTTATCTTCAAGGCACCTAAAGGAGTTATCAAGAAATTGGACTCTATCTGAAGTCACTTCCTTTGGAGAGGAAGTGGTAAAGATAAGCAGGTGGGCCATGACATTTACTGGGAAAGGGTTTGTAAAAGCAAGGAAAATGGGAGTTTGGGTGTCAAGAGTCTAAATAAGGTCAACTTAGCTCTCTTACCAAATGGCTCTAAAGATTGGGATTTAGGGAATCCACCTTATGGGTGGATATTGTCTGCCAGATGTATTACCCCAAAGCTAGAATATGGGATGTGTGGCCTACCTCTATGCGCAATTTGTCTCTAGTGTGGAAAGGAATCCTCTCTGGTTTCGATGTGCTACAAGCAAGTACTCAGTGGACTTTGGATGATGGACAGAGCTATTTGTTTTAGACAAATAAGTGGCACAATGATCCTCCTTTGTGTGACAAGTTCCCAAGATTGTATGCTATTACTTCCCAATCTGATATGGTAGTGGTACAAGTGTTTCACTCTAGCTAGCTGGGGGGAACTTGGGCCTCTTCATTTGGAAGACAATTTAAGGATGGAAGATAGACTGTTGGACCTCAAAATCTGTAAATTTGATTATTAATCAAGTTGACAATATGGCCAAAAAAAGTCTTGAAAGAGTCCCTAACAATCATTATAAATCAGGTTTACATCTAAATCATGAGATGACAGAGGTCTCTTATCAAACGCATAATCAAACATATGATGCCAACAAGGCCAAAGGCACAATTCAGTTTACGAAGACATCAAATGTACAGGTTTCCAAGGATTCTGAATTTTAGTGTGAAAGCCATGATGCCAGCCACAGCAAACAGGGAGGATGATGAAGACTCGAAAAAAAAAATTGTAGGGTACATGTTAACCTAAAATACCACACAGTCATAGATGCCTAGTTATTCAGGCATAGATTGTGTTATTGAATGAAGAATCTGATATGGCAGAAAATCATACATGAATGACAATTATGGATCATGGGATCACATGCATATCTGATAAACCCTAGGGTCTGTAGTTTTCTATACAGAAAGAAGAAGTTGAAACTTCACCTGGAATAGATAAACAAAAATTGTAATTGAGAGGAGCTGCAGAGAACTTCTTATTTGTCTGATGGAGTTGAGTGGAGATAACAATAATTGTGGCTGTGTTTCGAAATATCGAAGATATGGAAAGTCAAAAGAAAGAAGAAAAAAGATAATGAACCTAATCAAAGAAAATTATGATAGGTTTACCTGGTCTTTTTAGTTTGGATTCTCAAAGAAAAGAGTAACTCTGGCAGAAGGAGCTTCAAAAAGAGAAACAGAAGCATGCAGTAGCAGCAAAAGCATGCAGTGGCAGCAGAAGCTTCAACAGAACCAGGCGACAGCAGCAGAAGCTCCTCTGGGGGATGACGACAACAGCAGGAGCAGCCCCAGCAGGCCGCGACAGCAGCAGAGGTAGAAGGAAAAGGGACCCGTTCCCTTCTCTTCATAATTTTTTTAAAAAAAAAAGATAAGAGAGAAAGAGATAGAAGTAAGGAGAGAGGCCAGGTGGAGGAGGAGTCCACCTTGGGTGGACTCTCCACCCTCACGGGAGATGATTCCCACCCGGTGATGGTGGGGGGAAGCCTGCTCCCCCTCCTGGTTTCCCTACTGTCCTAGGAGTCTAGGACAGTTCTTAAAAAATAAAATAAAAAAATAAAAGAGATAAGAAAGGAAGGAAGGAGTACTCACCGGGTGGATGATTCCCACCCGGTGAGGGTGGGGAGGGGCCTACATGCCCATCTCTCCTTCTCCTAACTGTCTTAAGACAATTATCCAAAACAAAAGAAGAATTATTTTTTTGTTTTCTTTCTTTTAGAGTCCCACTCAAGTGGGACTCTTGCCTTCCAACCCTCACCGGGTTGGAAAGGTCCACCCGGTGAGGGTGGTGTGGAAAATCCACCCAGGTGCCCCCCCCCCTACCGGGTACACCCCCCTTTTCTTAACTGTCCTCAAAACAGTTATCAGAGAGGGAGAGAGAGAGAGAGAGAAAGAAGAGGATGTCACCCTCACCGGGCCTTCCCTCCACCTACTGGGGCCACCCAATGAGGGTGGAGGAGAGCAGCGCCCCCCTTTCCTCTTGTAACTGTCAAAGGGACAGTTTATTTCCAAAAAAGAAGAAGTAATAAGAAGAAGAGGGAATAAATGAAGAGGGAATCCTTCTTTAAATTTTTCATGGGTGGGAGAAAAGGAGTAACTTCCACCTGGTGAGGGTAGACCCCTAGCCTCTAACCGCCTCCTAGTGAGGCTATAAATACCCCATAAGGGGCCTCATTTGTAGGGGATGAGAATAAGGGTCAAGGTGAAAGCCTCTCTTGGTGTTCAGAGTGGTAGGCTCAGTCCCCACTCTTCTTCTTTTTGTCCAAGTGTTAGGACGTTGGTCCTACACTTATATAGACATGTCTTAAACTTAAGAATATGTCTTAATTTCATATTATAATTGTTATTGGTCATGAATGAATTAATCATGCCCATTAGTCATGCTAATATGATACAAAACATATTAACATATCATTAGACTATATGTTTGTGTCACACGGTCGTATGCATTAATAAATACATGATTAATCATATGAAAAATTAATCATGTATTATTGATCATAGAATCTTTGGTCCATTAGTCAAATGACTTAACTAAGTTGATCTTGATGTGGTCCACTGATCAAGCGACTTAACTATGTTGATTTTGACATGGTCCATGGATCAAGTGATTTAACCATGTTAATCATGATGAGGTCCATTGAAACCTTAACTCGGTTACACCGATCGGAGGATCATACTATATATCCCTGATCGAAATTCAGATCGAATGGTCGGATCTCTATAATCTTGACCCGATCTTCAGATCTAACGGTCAAACCTTCGCAATCTCGACTGAACTTCAAATCCAATAGTCAGATCTTCGTAATCTCGACCGAACTTCAAATTTAACGGTCGGATCCCTATGATCTTGACCTGATCTTCAAATCCAACGGTCGGATCTTCGTGAACTCGACCGAACTTCAGATCTAACAGTCGGATCTTCTAGACCTCGACTCGATCGTGATCCAAAGGTCGAATTGTCACGATTCTGACTTAACTTCAAATCCAACGATCGGATCTTCATGATTTCGACTGAACTTCAGATTCAATGGTCAGATCTTCATAATCTTGACTTAACTTCAAATGAACGGTCGGATTTTCATGATATCGACTGAATTTCGTAATCCAACAGGCTAATTACATCGATCTTGACCGTTATCATAATCTGATGGTCTGATCTCATGGATCTGGTTCATCACCCTAAATTTAACGGCCTAATCACATTGATCAAAACGGTTATCATGATCCAATGGTTTGATCTCATCGATCTGGTCCATCACCCTAAATTTAATGGTCTGATCACATTGATCATGATCGTTATTATGATCCGATGGTCCGATCTCATCGATTCGGTCCATCACCCTAAACTTAACGGTCTAATCACATCGATCGTAACCGTTATCATGATCTGATGGTCCGATCTCATCGATATGGTCCATCAGCTTAAATTTAACGGTCTGATCACAACAATCATAATCATTATTATGATCTGATGGTCCAATCTCATCGATCAGGTCCATCACCCTAATTTTAATGGTCTGATCACATCGAGCATAACCATTATCATGATCCTATTGTCCGATCTCATCGGTCTGACCCATCACCCTAAATCTAATGGTTTGATCACATCGACCATAGCCATTATAATAATCTGACAGTTTGATCTCATTGATCAGGCATGTTATCACGAATACAACGGTCTGGTCATATCGATTGTGTTGTTAACCCATTTTTAATGGTCTGATCACGTCAAACAGGACCATTTGATTCTATTTCATCTCAATCACTATGATTGTATTTGTTGATATTAATATGATGTTCCGATCACACTAATCATGATCTAGGGAGTTCATCTTATTTATGTAGTTCACAATTGATCAATGTTCTGATTACAAATTTGTAATTTATGATGTAATAAACCGATCATTGTGATCGAAGATTTGTCACATTGTAATGCCCCTTTGGTTATCTGGGCATCTTTGGAATCTATAATATTCTAGATTAATGAAATTCAGTTTATTTCTGCCATTATTTCCATTATTGTGTATTATGTTGTCTTTCAATTTCCACATGAATTGTATGGTTAGTTTCAGTATCACGTATAAAGGGGTTAATCAAAGGTTTCTAGTGATTTCACTGGTGTAATTAACATCGACCGAGGTCACTGGAGAGGGGTCCAAACACAAATCCATACGCTTAATTCTATATATCTAGGACTCATCCTGAAGTTCCAGGCTTAATCTGATTCGTCACTATTCGAGTCCTGAATCAAATGAAATTTTCATATCCAAAAATATCACAATCTTCCTCTTTATATTTTTATAAATATCATTCCCACAAGGACCTTGAGCAATTCCTCTCCCTACTCCATGATCTCTCACCCAACCCTCAATACAGGACAGGTGATCTTGGTCTCGGGATCCCAAGAGGACCTTCTTAGTCAGATCAGCCTACTGGATCATCTCTGATGGAGGCCTTAGGCATGCTTTTGCTGCGCCTATTTGGAAGCCAAAATCCTAATTGAAGGTTAAGATGCTCATCCAGAGAGTGAATCACAAGAGACTTCCTACCTGTGATAGAGTAGCACGATTCATGGCTGATCTGGAAACTCTATGCCCTTTGTATGCAGATCAAGAGGAATCTCTGGACCACAATCTTCCTTGGGTGTCCTTTCTCCAAGGAGGTGTGGCAGCTGTTAGTGAACAAAGTAAAGAAGCAGATTGCTTTGGGGGACTCTACAAACCATCTTCTCACCTCCTGGGGGAGTCATCCACTCCCCAAGGAAGATGCAATCTGGATTGAAAGGAATAGGAGAATTTTCAGAAATAAAGCTCTGATTCGGAATGTGCCGTGAGGTTCATTTGTAACAGAGTGAGAGAGTGGGCTGATGTTTTTTGTAAAGGGATCATTGCAAATTCTTCCTATTTTGGTATGACGAGGGAGGGATAAAGAGATATACGTGCTGGGTATCATTGTATAGGGGCATTTCTGGATCTTGTTGGCTATACTTCGTGCATTCCCCTTTTTTGCGATATTTAATACAATATGTGGCACTGCCCACATTCAACAAAAAAAAGGCCTCAACAAGGTGGGTTTGAGAAAGTGCAAACTGTCAAGAGGATAAGGTTAAAATGGTTAACAAAAAAGGGCTCAAATCGGCTACACAAGTGAACTTGAACTGGGTGAATGGAAATCCTGAATCCAACTTTTGAAAAAAAAAGCCAAACCAGTTATAAAAAAAGGGCTGAAACTGGCTACACAACTCAACTTGAACTAGGTGAATGGAAAACCTGAATCGACCTTTGAACTGGGTCAATAAAAGCGAACTGATCAAAAAACCGGCTAAACAAAGAGACAAAACAGTCTGAGAAAGGGAGTGAACACATAACTAGATCCAGACTACGGAGTCCATATCCAGCTAACTTAAACAATGAAGCCTTTGTACAGGGTCAATATTCATGTTATTGGCCATCGTGTTCTCCACCCATTGTCAAAGGAAGCCCTAGCCACATGAAGACAACATCGTTTGTAAACTAATGGTGAGTGAAGGAGATGACACCAGCATTGTTCAGCAACAGTGGAAAACAAAGATGGCAGCGAGATTGGAATTCATCGATGGTGGAGCCCCCAGGAAGAAAGATGTAAAAAGAAGAAAAAAAGTTGCAATAATGACCATAATAATCCTGGGGACCAGCAAGGCCGCAACTGGCGCAGAGACTACAACAAAAAAGTTTAATGGGAACAGGGATAACAGGTGGCCTTGGGGCTGTAATGATATGATCTCATTCCCCTTTTTTGTTTTTGCTTGGTCAGATAGAGTGAGACACTATCTTGGTGCTTTTGTATAGGGGAGGGTATCTTTTACTTGCACCCATTTTTTCTTAACACATACATGGTTCCTACCACTTTCCAAAAAAAAAAAAGGTGGCCTTGATGATAGTGGCCATGGAAGAAACCAATAGTAACTGTGAAGATGTCAAAATAGGAATTTATAAAGATGCATATTGGGCTGGATAGCAGTCCCATCCTTAACCTTATGTTTTAAATAAAGAGTGTATCCTTATTCTTATCCTTACATATGGTTTGTGCACTTATCCTTTAAAGCTGTTTGGAATGGTTATATAAAAGATTAAATTATTAGATAACACTATATGGTGGTGGGGGGGGCGCACAGAAAATTTATACTCTCAAAATATAGCTATGTATAAGTTCTATCAAAGTAGGTAGCCCACAGAATTTATACTTATCAAACATGTGACATGTGTGAAAATGAGCTTTATAAACAGATGAATGAGAAATGAGGGTTACAAGAGTGACGTGCCATAAGGTGGGTATGCTAGGAGGGGGTTTTATCTATAAATAGGTGAGAAATGAGATGGGTATGCAACTGGGATTTTACTTATAAATATGTGAGCAATGCAAGTAGTATATAAGAAGTGATCAGCAAAGTTGAATGAAAATAAAATAAACATACCATCAAATAATCACATTAGGAAATAGGAATATCCTTATCCTTGTCAGAAATTCTCTGAATACAGATAATACCTTAAACCTTATCCTACAACCCTAGAAAAATTGTACCCTATAAACTTCAAAAACAGAAGGATAATGAATGTTCGGGTACCATTTACATCCCTAGGTGACAACAAGAAGTCCTAACAATTGTAGCGACAGGAGAAGGTGATGATGGGGAAGAGAGATGTCTGTAGCAACAGGGGAGCTGGAATGATGTAGATAGACAGTGAGATTGATGACAAAACCAATGGCAACAATGCACACAGATCAATGGGGACAGTAATGATGATGGAAGATGATGTTGGACTGTAAAGAACATCATATCAACAGGAACTAGTAGAAATCGTGCAGAAGACTAGAAAACCAGAATCAACAGTGATCGGAATTTTAACGATGCAGGGAGTAAGTTTCAAACACCACTGAGGGAAAGATGACATGCAGGGAAAACTCGGCATTTGAAGAGAAGCTTGATCTCTACTCTGCATGGATTACTGGATTGGATTGGGTTCCAGGATTGGCCGGTTCCGATCCCCATCTGGAATGGCCGAGACGGACCAATCCAAGGGAAGAATTAAAAAAATAAAAAATAGTTAAAATAGAAAAATCAGAAAAAATGGCCAGTTCCAGGCCAACTGTGATCCTAATCCAATCTGGATTGGACGATTCAGGCAATTCCGACCCGATCTGAGCGATCCAGGCCAATTTTCTTTTTCATTTTTGTTTTTTTGGGTATATTACCCCCTAGAATTGGGTTGGTTAGTGCCAATCCCAATTCGGATTGGCCAACTCTGCAGCATTCCGTGCTACTCTAAGGAGAAAGTACCCACACCCAGAATGGGGTTCATAGCAACAAAAAGGCAACATTGCAAAAGAATTGCTCTATGTTGGAATAGGCAACTCCACTGAATATAGGATCAGATCAGGCTATGGATCAGGTATGGCCTATCCGGATTTGGATCAGGGCCGAATTGACTGATTTAAAGGAACATAACAAGCCACTGGGATGTTTTAAATAACTTGAGCATGTTTATGTTAAAAGATCTTTTCTATGATGTGGTCAAAACATACTTGATAAAGAGACATGTTCCAGAACATACAAAACTATAACACAAGTAATAACTAGAAGGGGGGAATCCAAAAGAAGTTGGCAAACCTTGCAGCTTTCTCCACTTTGCAGCATCACGAAGTGCCTGTAACTCTACCTAGGTGGTCACAAAGATATTTAAAGAAAAATTAGATACAAAGTCAAACTATTACATTAGAACCATAAAAAAGAAGCTGCTTCATAAAATAACAGCCATATTCAAATCAATCAAGACTCATCCCATTCGTTCAGTTGACAGATTCCATTGAAAATATCCAGTTATGGGTCATCAACTGAAATTAAAACATCACATCTTCGTTTTCAGTAACTTGATATTCTGGATTCATAATATGACAACTAGCACGGTTCACCAGAATCTCCGTTATGTACCGAAAGAAGCTGAGAAGCAACTAGTTTGGAAAACACAAAATAATTGGTTTATAACACAAATGTCTGGCACTGTCATATTACCTTGAACGCCTCTTGTTCTTCTTTGAGCTTAATTTTCTCATCCATTGCTTTTCTCTGAAGATAAATAGAAAAGAGAAAATAATGAAAAATCCATTCATTGATGGGATGCTGCACAAGAATTTTTAACAGTATAAAGCTAGTAGACTGGTAATGCAACCATCAAATTTATCAGACACATATATGACTGACCAGCAGATAAAAAAAATCATGAATGATAATTAAAGAACGAAACAGGTGAAAATCATTCACCAATATTTGGCATAACATTGGTGCTTACGCACTTTTGCTTAGCATCTATCAGTACAGTGTTCACTGTGGTTTAACTTTCGGTGTAGCAGGCTTCATCAATTCTGATTTGTGGTGTTGTTTTTGTCTTAGCAAGATGTTGTGTGCTGTGTAGTGTTGGGTTGGGTTGTCACAAGTTTGGTGACAAGTGGTTGATAGTTTGTTGGGCATCTTCCTTGTCTTTCTGTTTCTTTATTCTGAGTCATGATTCATGAAACAAGTATGCCGAATTCCAAAACTGGAAAAGAAAACAACACCTGATCTGGATCTTGCAGCAATTTAAAAGCCTTGTTCAATATCACAAATGCTTGATGTGCCTGTGGATGAGAACATTTGTCAGGATGCACCATGAGAGACAACTTCCAGTACCTATGCCAAGAAGAAATGACACCATGTTGAGGTTTACTATCATAACAACTTTTTGCACGAAAAACATGAAAATTCTAAACTTTTCAAGTGAACTAAGAATATCACATAATATTGATCACCATCGCTAAAGCTTTTATATGATGCCAGATCAATGGGATAAAATGAGAAATTAGTCATAGCAGAAGAAATTAGTGAAAATGCCTGATACAAATGGAAATGACCACTACCAAAAAAAATTCCAATCAAGCACTTGGTTGATAAAGTTTCCAGGGAAGAAACATAGTCCTTGACAAAAGGTATCTAGAAAGGTTATCTAGAAGAACTATAAACAAATAAGGTGCTTCCACATGTACAAAAGTCAACTAAAAAAGGCAAGCCACATCCCTGAAATATCTTGCATATGAATATGTAACCACAGAGTCATGCCATCTTTTTTAAATGGCAGGATTTTGCTGGCCAATTGTCCCTAGCACAAATTCATGTATCAGTGATATATGGTACAAAAGGAATTCTCTTTCTTCAAAGTCATTCTAAATTTCTTGTTGAAAATAAAGGAAACACAAACGAGCACTTGTCCCATTCCCTGAACACCCTACCCTTCAAACAAATGATATTCCATTCCATAATAATCTATTTTCAAAAGCACACATCAGAACATTGTCATGATGGCATTTGCATGTTTTCAACTTTTATGGTTTTCCAAAAAAAAGGCCTTTTTAGTGGACTGACTCTCTCCAGCCTCCAACAAGAAAAATATAACCTCCAATAGACAATGCAGAGGGTTCAACACCCATTGCCTAAACCTATACACCATTGCTCAAACCCATACACCAGTGATCAACTGGCAAACTTAATCACTTCTTGCTTCTCCCTTTGTTCTTGTTAAAATTAATATTCGCTTATAGTATAGACAATATTGGAATACAATGACTGATTTTCAGCGTAAAAAAAATAAACAATCTGGGACATGGACTAAATTAATATGCACTTATAGTATAGACAATATTGGAATACAATGACTGATTTTCTGCGCAAAACAAATAAACAATCTGGGACATGTACATGGAAAAGGTGAAAGTTAGATGTAACTCTAGGACAGAGTGTGTAACAGAGATCCATGATTTTGTCACAGATGCTCTGCAAAACTTCCTACTACCTTTAGGGGAATAACACAAGACATGATTCCCTTCTGGCAATCGCCCCATCCATTCCAGAGATAGTACTTTTAATGTTAAAAGATCACCAAAACTTTTTAAGGATACTTCTGTGTCGACCTGTGTCCTTTTTTTCCGTTTCTGAAGTAATCTGTAGTGTCCTTTTTTTTCCCTTTTCTGAAGTAACCTGTAGTCATTTCATTTATCAAAATGCTGCATGTGATTTTCTCATCAGAAAAGTGATGAGAAAATTCAGCGCTCTCCTCCCGATCATGAAATGAGAAAATAAACCAAAAACTAGCAAAGAAAAGTTATCAACTCACTTTTTCTTGATGTTATCAGTTGACATTTGCCAATTCACTCCAAGAACATCATAAGGTTTATCAGCCTCGATTCCAACAATTCGTGTAACCTGCTTCACATTGATTACAGAAGCAGAGTGTGAATAGATATGCTTATAGTCATTAAGGGACCGATAAGGTAATAACAGAGCAGAGAAATTCACACAATAAACAATTGACTATAATAAACATAATGAGGCAGCCATGCAGGCACAATATGCCATGCCAAAAAGGAATTAACTTTTTTGGGCCATTTTTCACCATACCAATGAATAAAACCCTCCTGAACAAGTAGTAGGACACAAAAAAAAAAATCCATTTATTGGTTGTCGATGCAGATCAAGTAACTGATTGATTTCTCAATCATGATCACACATAAATATGATTGAACCATGGTCACCACCAATGTTTTGAAAATGCCTAGTGGCCGCCCCACTGCCCAGATAAATCACCTAAGCAGCAAAGTGGGCACTTTGAAAATGAGGTGGTTATTTTTCATCGACATTTGTGCATGTAATGGTTAATTTGATTAGATATATTTGACGTCATAATGCATGATGAAGGAAGAAAAATTAAGACCTGTTTCCACTTTTTAACATATATATGCGACATCCCAAAAGTGCAGCACAAGATTATTACAGCAATATTTGTTATGATAAAAGGTTGGCATTAAATATTCTTAAACTTAATAATTTACACTTACAATAAGCCATAAGAAAACTTTGGCATACATATCAACATTAAGAAGCATTGTTGCATATTAGATGTCTAGCTTGGGCCTCTGTGTATTAAAAGTAAAAAGAAAAGGGTTTTTTTTATGCAAAAAAGAAACCCATATATCTCTGAAAAATCCCCTGTATGCCTTATGATTTCTCACATAACCCCCACCATCTGCCAAGTCCGGGAACCAATGCACAGTAGACATACAAAAAACCAGTAGCCGAAGTCTTCGACATGGCCTTTGGAGTTTGGACTAGCCAAAAACCAGAAACCTACCCAAAAAAAAGGAAAAACCGTGCTTGTTGACTCAGATGAAAACCTCTAAACAATTAGACTTGGATCTATCATGCGCTTTGTTATGAGTAATTGAAAAAGAGAGAGTGAGGTGAATATGAGAAGCCATAATCCCTACTAGGACATAAGCTTGACATATACACGTAATTAAAGTGATCTCCAAGGCAAAAAGGAAAATATATAAAAGACATAAATGACCCAAGAACGTATATACAGTGCTAAAGGTTAGATAAACTTCTCTCTAGCGTCCTCTACTTCGTCCGGCAGTGCGACATCAAAGACAAGAAGTACAAACATTTCTGCTTGGTTTGTAGGCCATTAGCAACAAGGATGCATTATCTTCTTTTACTTTTGTTTTTTTACCCAGTCTAATGTATCTTGGCTCTATTATCTTCTTTTACTTTTGTTTTTTTTTTCCCAGTCTGCTGTATGTTGGCTCCAGGTCCTTTTTGTACTTTGAAGTTCTTGTAGTTTTGGGGTAGAGGAACCTCTCCTCTTCCATACGATTGTAGCTTCTCCATCTATCTTAATAAAGTTGGGGGTACAGTCCACTTTCTTTTAAAAAATATGGGGGTGTTGAAATTAAGAATTATCCATGGGAAAAGCAGGCAACCTCTAAACCAAGAAAAATGCTACTTCAAAGAGGCAATCGGGTACTCACAGGTGATAATCATGTCATCAACATCAATGAAAAGGAGAAGTTGTAGGGACCCTCTACAAAGCAAGCGTCAAGAATTGTATGCCTCAAAAACACTCAAACCAAGGCCTTAGTGCCCATTTGAACCCATGGTTAAGCTCAACGAAGACGAGAAACATAACAACGCAAAACAAAAAGCCCATGAGAAGCCCATGAGAGAGGAGACATTCAGACCAGGAAATCAATAATTCAAGGGACATCCCTATTTGAAGATGCTTGAAACAAGACATAGATCCTCCACTAACCAGCTGTCTTCACAACCTGCTACAGCAAAATCTTGAGGAGACTAGGCACACCATTGCCCAGTTTGGCCCTGATCTAGAGTCCGAAACCACATAGAGCGCTATGTCTCCATGAAGAGAACACTGGACCCACCAGCACTGCCTGCCAGTTCAAAGAGATGCACCGACTAGACCCACAAAATCCGATCCTCCCATGAAAACATTAGAAAATAAAAACACGAAAATTAAAATAAGTCTGAATTGGCCGAAATTGCCCTAAAATTGGTCATATTGGCCTAGATCGAACCAATACAAGCTAATCCAAGCTGATCTAGGCCAATGTGGCCTGTGCCAGCCCGATCCAGGCCAATGTGGCCTATGAGCTAGGGTTTTTAACTCAATGTAATGTCACTGAATTTGATTTGTTATTGTGTGGTAGCCTTTTTTCTTAATTGTTTTCTTGAATCTTGTTTCCATTTTTCTTATTTTTTAAAATAAAATTCAAGCCGATCCAAGTATCAGCCTTCTTCCTTTGGATTGGCCGATCTGACCCAATCCGGATCCGATTGAGACCCGCCGATCCTAGGTTCCAATCCGATTCTACCTTCCTTGTTTAGAGAGCCAAAAGTTAAGGGATCCTGAAGAGAAGGGCTGATTAGGCCCATAGAAAACAATCAAGAAGTCAAGACTTCAGAAAGCCAAAAGCTAGGAATCAGGAACCCTCATTAGAGAAAAGAATTACCCTAAAACAGAATTCCGGAAGCTTCAAAAACAGGGGTGCTGGAAGTCAAACTTTTGGACCCCAGGTTGAACACTCCAGTCCACTGAGCTACTTGCTGACAGAAGTCACAGGACTGAAGCTTCTTGGTAATATGCTTACCCCTGTTCATGAGCCCAACTTGCAGATTCACCCATTCCCTGACTCCTTGGAGAGGGTGACCAATCACTGAAAAAAGAGAGAGGGAAAAAAATACGTTTCCCCTCCTTCTGGATGACTTCCTCAGACTCCCTACCCTGAAACCTGCTCTGATGCCACGAAGAAACTTGAAGAAAAGAAGAGAGAGAAGCAACAAGAGAACAAGTTGAGGAAGAGCAAAGAGGGTCTCCATGCGGCCAGCAGCTCGGCGTCTCATGGCTGCGGGTCTCACTTTGACATAATTCTATATCATTAGCCTCTTAAGGCAGCACATAACTAAAGAGTCCGGTTCCTGTAAGTGCAAGTGAGCATGGAGTTGGGTAAGTGCAAAGGGAAAGGGGGAGTTTTTCAAGAAAGTCCTTCATGGGGAATGGGAAAAGGTTCATGTAAGGGGGCATTTTGAAAAACTCTCCTCCCTGCACTTACTGCGTACCATCCACCCCTGCACTTAGAGGATCCTGGTTCATAACTAAAACCTCTGTGTCAATAAACCAGTCAAGGGTACTGAAAAAGACAGTAAAAAAAATGCCAGATATAAGTAAAAAAATGACACAACAACAATAAGCCCCTGTTTAATTCTTTCTCCAGTACATTAATAAAAAAGGTAATGCATGAATAGCATTCAAACATCGCAACTCTTCTCACTCCATCTCAGCCATTCATATACCTCTTCTTCAGTTCTTTTTCACCTTATTTATATTGTGATTTAGCAGAGTACTAATAACTATAAAAGACCCATGCCAAACATGCATCTCAATGTCAACATATTCAGGTTTTTAACAAGCCCAAGCTTTCACCTAAGTGTTTGTTCATGTCCCAAAGTTTATTGCTTTGTAAAAAAATTAGCTGATGGTTATCTCGTGCTATCATTATCTGAAAAAGGACCCCCAAAGGTTGTTGCTTTCAGTTGGTTATCTTATACTATGTTGTTTAAAAACATGGTTGATCAGGAAAAGCTCAAGGGAACAAATAATTTATGTCAATTATCAAGTAAACAAAAGACAAGAATGTATTACCTCTTCAAATCGTTCAGCCTCATTAGCTGATTCAGCTTCAGCAACTACAGCAGGTGGAGGAGGACCTATAAATAAGTCTTCATCAACCTCCAGGTCAGCATTCCTGATGGTTTATTAACATAGAAATGCAATATGTCAAAATCCTTCCAACACAAAACATAATCATATAAAAATTTAAAAAAAAATTATTAAATTTGTGGTCAGACCAGTAAGGTGGGCATTGGGCATGCTCACAAAAGTTCCAAGCTTAACTCCATCGAATGAGATGTCAAACTCTGACCACTGGGATGAAGGTACCAACCATTATATATGGTGTGGATTCGCTACTCAAAGGATTATGGACTTCACCAAGAGATGTTTGGTTCACAGCCAGAGCTTTTCAGAAGCTGGCACTAGCATAATACCCAAGCAAGTAGCTTGGGATTCCTATCAAGATGAAAGAACTGTTTTCCATATTCCTCTAAAACAAAATATCACCTCTTTATTGGCCATCTAAGGAGAGTAGGTATAAGCAAACACAGAATAAGTAAACCTTTCATAAGCATTCAAGAAACAATATAAGAAATTCATTACAATACCTAAGTGCATTCTCAGCTTCAGTTAATTCAGCTGCTGCAGCCAATAATTCAGCAGATGGCATTTCAGGGCCTATAAACCTGCATGTGTAATTAGTCATGCCCTATTGGAAATAACGACAGGAAAAGCCAAAAAGTTCCATCACATAATATATTGAAAAAAATGCATGGTTATCATCAGAACTGATAGGTTGAGAAGGAACTCCATATTCTTGGTTTTTAACTACAAATGTCTAGATACCTGACATCTAGGGGTGTGGTTGACATGTCTTTTAAGAATAAACAAAACCCCGCATGCAAAAATAAAACTAGAGTGATAAGCCATGCATGCACGATAACACCTGATCACATGTGATCAAAATTAAAAAAGAAAGGACCTAGGGTTTACCTAGGTGTTCCTCTTCAGAGGTCAAAGACCACCCCAACAACAACCACAAGCAAGAGCACCAAGCACAAGGGAGCAGCAGCACAAGAGCAGCAGCAACAGCACAAGAACAGCAGCAGCAGCACAAGAGCAGCCCCAGAACAGCAGAAACAACAACAGTAGTAGGAGGAGGCAGCATGCCCCCCCACTGGTGGTCCCCCCTTCTTATAAGAAAGGGGGGAGAGAAAGCGGACCGGTGGGGGGGTCCACCGGTCCAATCCCCCGCAACCAGTCTCCGCTAATGGGCCCACCGGTGGGGGTCCTCCGCATTAAATTAAAAAAGAAGAAGAAGAAGAAAAGAAGAGGACAGGTGGGCCGTCCACCGGTCCCATTAATGGACCCACCGGTAGGGGGTCCTCCTCATCTAAGGGGAAAAAAAAAAGAAGAAGAGAAAAAAAAGAAAAAGAGAAGGAGAAAGGAAAAGTTAATGGCCATTAATGGCCTTGGTTAAAGAAGTGGTTAATGGGAGAAAGAGAGGAGTTAAAATCCCCATTGGGCTAATTGAGTGGGAGAGAGAAGGGAGCTAAAACCCCCAATAAATGAATGGGATAATTAAAGAAGAACAGGAGTTAATGATCCCCTCATTATTAACCACTAATAAGAGGGGGTGTCTTTTTCCCATTAAATAAAAGTGGGGGAGGAAGATAGAGTAAGTGCCCGTGGCACACCCCCCCCCCCTCCCACCCGTTAATGCAACCGGTGGGGGTGCCCATCGGTGGCAACCCCCCCCCCCCCCCCCCCGGCCAAGGCAACCGGTGGGGGTGCCACTGCCCCCCCCCCCTCCCTCTCTCTCTCTCTCTTTCTCATTGGATGAGCCCCACCATTGGAAGGTGCCAACGGAGCTCTTGACCCCCCACTGGTAAAGAGCTCCCTACACTGTAAATACCCCCAATGGGCTGCAGCTGAAAGAGGACAAGAAGATAGAGACGGGAACGGAAAACGAGAAGCGACGCCCAGACTCTATTGAAGGGTTCTTGTGAAAGTTGCAAGGTTCTTGTGAAGATCTTCGTGGAGGCTTCAAGGTTTTTGTGAAGACCTAAGGCTTACACTTTGCTGCAAAATTTTATGAAAGCTTTGTGGAGAATTGCGAAAGGTTCTTTTGAAGAGTTCTAGTGCCCCAGAAGAACAAGCAAGGTTTTTGGTCATTCATGTTGTTGAATGACTATCCTAACTTTTGATCATTGGGGCCATGCATGACCTTGATTAAACTATGCTCTTGATGTATTTTGTACCTAATGAATTCAATGAATTAATCATGCATCAACCTATGCTCTACCCCCTAATTAAAGACAATCAAACCTTTCATTGCATAATAAACCCGAAGCAAGTTCTAAAGGATAAATGAACGGTATGTCTTAAGGATACTTAATGGATCTCTAGTGGGTCTATGACCTCTCTACATTCTTAACTAATATCCATTAAGGTTATCCTTCAGTGGACTTGGATCAGCTTAAACAAGTCTATGGTGCTGGTGATCAGAGAGTAGTTTAAAAAGATGTCCATAAGATATATTCACTGACTCATAGATCATTTAATCCACTGAAGCAATATGATCAAAGTAAAAATCACACTGAAAATAAAATGATATTCTCGTTAAGGAAATAAGTCCTTTAATAAAAATCAAGGCCTGTAGTCTCTTTGGACAGTAAGGGACTGACATGTAAAATGATCTCACCTTCTTCGTTGGGGTGGAGAATCAGGTTTCACATGTGGCTCCTCAAATGGGGCAATACCAGCTTCATTCTTTAGTGAAGATTCTTTAACAGGTGATGCTGGTTGCACTTCACTGGCTGACCTGGAATAATTTTTGACTTGTGAGGATAACAATGATCCAACTACATCCAGTGTAGGAGGTCTCCTGGGGGGCAGTAGGAAAACACCATCTTCATGCTGTTTAAGCCTTAATGACCAAAACAGTCTTTTCAATAGCTTCACCATGGGTCTGTTGGAAATCCCTCTGATATCAACAGCCTGCCCACTATCAACCATTTGCAGAAGCTGTAAAAAAGGAAAAATCAGCTAAAGGATGGTTGCCTTTGGTTGCATGTATGTAGCTCACTTACATTGAAGAACTCATGAAAGTAAGTTACTTGCAAGTGAGTTCAAAGAGTGAAACTTTGGTAATCTGTAACTCACTTTTAAAGAAGTCGGTTTTATTATTTGATTCTGAACAATAAACTTTCGTAAAGCCGGTTTTATTTGTTTGGCTACACATAAGAATTAAGATAAAAATGGGGTTTAGACTAAATAGACAGAGATCAGTTACATGAGAGTATCTTCTGTACTGTTTTCCTAAGAAGTCACCTCAATTCTTTTAAGCTCTTTTAAGGAGGCGAATTCGTTCCAACCTTTTTAAAATATTTGTACAGCCAAACTACTGGAAGTGGAGCAAAGTGAGTTACATGTAACTCACCTACATCCAGGCTGATCTTCAAGCAACCAAAGGGTACACAAGTAGCTAATTTATGTACTGGAGATGAGTTCATGGAAATGAGTTGCCTGAAGTGGTTTCAAACTGTGATAAAGTGGGTTCAAACTGTGATACTGTGGTTATTTTGTAACTCACGTTTTTTATTGCTTGGCTACTTATAGACTTATAGGTACCGCATTAGAAGTGTTGTTTAGATTGAATAGGAGGAGGTCAATTACACAGAAGTTTCTTCTGAACTTTCTTCAAGAAGTCACTTCAGCTCTTCTTTTTTTCAGGAGGAAAATCCCAAACAACCAACTTACTGTAAATGGGGCGAATTAAGTGGGCTACATGTAACTCATCTACTTCCAAGTCACCTTCGAGTTACCACAACTAGGAGTAACCTTTGGATTGGATAGATCAGATTTGCACACACGCACACACCTGTCTCAGATCCCCAGCAGCCTCCGGGAACTTCTCAAGGATCCGGCGCATCGTGGCCTCCGGCTGCTCCTGGGGATCGTAATCGGAGCCGTATTCACTGTCAGACGAAGAACGCCCACTCTCCGCACCCTTCTTCCCATTGTCTTCCCTCCGCGACCTCGGCCGGTGCTTCTCCCTCCTCTCCTTCTTTCTATCCTCTCTCTCCCTCTCCCTCCTCCTCTTCTCCTTCTTCCTCTTCCTCTTGGACGACGACGGCGACGTCTCTGGGCTCTCGCTCTCTCTCCTGGATCGCCGGCGGTGCCCGCTGCTGTGCCGCCGCCGGCCGCTCCTGCCCGACCTCCCCCTGTCGGGGCTGTCGGCCTCCGAGTCCGCGGAGGAGGCGGAGAGAGAGGAGACGTCGTCGCTGCTGGAGTGGCGGCGACGGCGGCTTTTGGAGCCGCGGCTGCTGCCTGTGCCGCCTGCATCTCCTCCCATCTCTGTACCGTATGATTCGGTTTCTTGCGATGGCCGGGCGAGAACGACGAAGAAGAAAACGGACGAGGGACGAGAGGAAGAGAGAGGCGCTTTTGAAACCGGATCCGACCCGTTTCTATTGCTTTACTTATTATTAAGTGGAGAGGTGAGGCAAAGATTACCGCCCATCTCATTACCAGAATTAGAAATCACTGCTTCCCCGCAACCCTCTCACCCCTCGCTCCCTACGGTGCCCACATAATAATCCACGCTGGTTTCCCTCCAAACCAAGGTTCGCCGACTCGGTAAGCTGGACCGATTCGTATCTCTTATGATCCGATACGAGTCGGGTTAATTCGTGGTTTTTCGTGCGACTCGTACGAGTTGCATGGTCAAATTGTACAGACTCGGTCAAGTCACACCGACTCGAATTCGTTTTGATACGGTACAAATCGTCTGAATCGACACGAATCGAACCGGTACGGCAAACCTTGCTCCAAACCTTTAAAGTGAGAAGGAATCTCTTCAAGTCCATCTCACTTTTCCTGCATTTCAAAACAAAATTGTCGGTTGGAGTGCTGACCGCAGTGAAAACATTTTGGGGAAGCCAAATACGATTTTTTTAGTGTACGTAGTTTGCAGATTTTTTAACTTTCATGCGAAGGAGATGGACTTAAAACGGAGGCCAAGGACTCACCCAATCTACCGTTTATTATTTAGCCTAGAGAGAAAGATATTAAAATATTTAAAAAGATATTTTTTTATTATTGTTCAGAAAAAAGATGATAAAAACTGCGATAGTAAAGACACCTAGATTACGTACCTGTGCACAAAATTTATAAGGGAAGGTGCATTATATTTGCAACATTAAATCAAAGAGAATGAATTACATAAGGCGTATAAAGAACATTCACAATACAGATGATAAAACAGTGAGGTGAGGGTTAACGGAGGTAGAGAATGGGTCTCGGTAGAATTAGACAATATGAACCATGTTTGTTTTCTTTAAAAAAAAAACATACTTAAAAGTATAAGATTTATAAACTTTGAACATTAAAATAATACAAAGTTTAAGGGGGAGTTTGCCTAAGAAGATAAACATATATAGATTTCTAAAGAATGTAATCATAATATTTCCCAATTAAATTGGTCTAGGGATGAATGGTTGGATAGAGATACTAAGGACGTGTTTGGCAAAACTTTCACTTGAAAGTTATTTTTGACTTCCACTTCTTACATAGAATGAGTTAAGATAGAGAAGTTATAACTAATTTTGATTTGTTACAAAAATCAACTCTTTTATAACAACTTCACCTTTTTTCCAATATTGAAAGTTTTCCCTTTGTAACTTTTGGTTGGAAGTCAAAACACAAGAAAAATATTACATAAATGACTTTCAAGATCTAATGACTTCTATAAAAAATAATTAAATAAAAATACAAAAATACTTCCAAATAAAAACTACGTCAAACACGGCCTAAGAGTGACTGCAGCAGGTGGGAGAAGAGGAGGACCTTGCTACTCGGACTGCGTGTTCCCGTCATCGGATCTTCTACATCCATGTGGGCAAAGTAGAGATGTGCAATTCTCGTGTGCTTCTGCGGCAGCACCCATGTCCGAAGTTCTAAGACCCCATCGAGCATCGACGCACCTTCTAGTTGTTCTTCTTGGATGCACCATTGCAAGAGCAATGATGAAGCCCCTACTTCTTAGTTAATTTAGTCCAAATGCTTCACTTTGTGAAGGCTAGTGCCACAATATTGTATGGACTTAACAGTTATTTTGTCAGTTACTTCTCATCATCTCAATAGAAGAGCGTAAGGACGTGCAAGTGTTGGCAGTTATTTCTCAACTTTCCTTCTGTAGAGGAGTTTCCCATTTCTCGCGTTCTCTAACCGTTGAGGAGAGATGCAGATGGGCTTGGATCTCCATTCTCTACATAGAGGTGAGATGTAGTGTTTGATCAAAAAAAATTAATACTCACTTCGATTTACGTGTAAATAAAAAAAATCAAGAATTTTTTTTGAAAATGTGACTGGTACGGATGTAGTGTCGGACATAAAAATTTTATTTGATTGGGCCACTCGGACAATGGATTAGTGGAGGTCATTCTATTTTTTTTTTAAAAAAGTACAATGAAGTGGACTCTTGTTAATACTTTGAAAGGCATGAACTAAACTGCTAAGAAGTAAGTTTACCTTATTCTTTTCGGCTAGACTGAGATGCGACATTGTAATGACTATCATTTTATTTGTGCCACATTATATTTGTGGAACATGCAACCATTCTTGGACAATTAGACATGCAAGGGAATGATTCCTTTGATGCATTATATAACTGTAGGAGATCATGGTTACGCAGGAGCGAACGCAAGAATTTTTGTTAGGGAGGCCAACACATATAGCTAATATTTTTTATTTAAATAAAAAACATTTAAAAAACACTTTTGCTGGTAGTGTTGAATGTTTTTATACAAATAAAAAGTCTTTATTGTCCATTTTATAATGATTTTTCTTGACAAATAAAATTGTTTTGATCGGAAAATTCATCTTGTATATTATTTTATGATAAATTTAAGAAAAATAAGATCGTCTACACAAAACCTTCTTTTGTTTTTGAACATTTGATTTACTTTACCATCTTATTTTATTTTGAAGAAATACTTTACATTTTGTCAGAGAAAAAATCATGAAATACATATAGCATATCACATTGCTCAACTATGAATCATAACAACCATAGAATCTAAATGAGATAAACAACTTTGCTTAAATAACTCGCAATAACAATAATATGATTAATATAGAATTAAAATATGAACATGTTCCTACTCATACAACAAAAAGTAAATGTTTAACAAATAATAAAGAGAAAATGGATGAAAACAAAAGTAAAAAGTATATAAAAAAACTTAATTGAACATCTCTGCAGAGGACTACCCAATTTTCTGGATGTCCCTAAGCAATGGCTGAGAGGATGAAGTTCATGTTCCACACACACATACACACATATATATATATATATATATGAAAATGATGTTAGTAACAAATGTAGTAATTACTTATAATGAGACAGAGAGAGGAGTTAAAATGTAGAGTAAAAAGTAGTGTAAGTAAGAAAAGTATTAGGTAGTTACTAGTTACACGGAAGATAGAAACAGAGAAGAAATAACATGTGAAGATAAAGGCGAATGGAGGATTTTAACACCCAGTAAATCTCCATTACAATACTTGTCTCCACAGTTTAAGGGGGCCAACTTAAGCAAGAATTGATAAACGAAAGGAAAATTATGTAGCAGGTGAAGAGTTTCCTATTTTTTAGGGGGAGCCATGGCCCCCTCTGCACCCCCCACCTGTTGGGATCGCTGTGTCGGGATCCGATCCTAAAACGCAGCGGAATAAAGAAGTTCGGGATCGGATCTGTCCTGTTTCGGACGTTAAAACTAAAACCGATGTAGATCAATTTACCTTGCGCAGATTCGAATCCGCGTCCGTTTTCCGGTTCCGTCGGAGCGATGCCGCAAGTCGCGCAGATGCCCGACCTCTAGCGGTATCCACGCGGTTCTCCTCGTGATGGATCGTCCTCGCTTCCTCGCTCGCTGCAACGCTCGAAGATCCCGTCTAACTGCGCGTGATCCGCCGCGACATGCGGATCCAGAATCCCCGTCGAACGGGAAGTGGAGCAGTTGGGAACGGCACGCCCAGAGGAGAGAGAAAGTGGGAAGAACGAATGACGGCTAGGTCAGGGTTGCTGGCCCCGGACGTAGAATCCGTTCTTTTATAAGAAGTCAGTTTGCGATTTTTCACAAAAACCCAGACTTATCCGAAATCCTGTCGGAATATCCATCGACTTGAAAACTATTTGCGTGTGACCCTCTAGGCCCAAATACCAGTCCAGTTAATAGCCCATTAAGTCCAGTAACCCTTTACTGACCCACTGAATTAATTAATATCCTTATATTCAATTAATCAGCCGAATTTAATGTCCCACAATAAATTCGGACGGACTGTCGATCACGTTGGATGCCAAACAACATCGCGTGATCCTGGATGGCACTGGGGTTATCGCAACCTTCTATTGGAACCTTTCTGTCATCGGTTAGCGCGCGGATATAATCCTTCATCCGTACAATGTTCCCGAATCGACCTAGGGCATGGTTTACTGTTAAACCCTATTTGGTCGATTCACTTGAATCAGATGCCGCTAATCTGAATCCGATAACTCCTTATCGATTACAGAGTCCGCCCTGGCCATGGACTTTAAGCGCATCATTCCCGGAACATTCTCTCTCAAACAACCGAGAGCGGATGATCCCGTATTGAACACACAATTACCTTCGAGGGCATTTCCCTGAACCCGATCGCTTGACTTATTGATATCCCATGGTTAGGGATTCGTTCGTCAAGGTCAAAGCTCAGAAACCTACCAACAAGGTATCCTTGGAGTCTCAGGTCCAAGGATCATCCACGCAACCGTGACAATTGAATCGAGCTGGTTAACAGTGAGGTGATTACCATCCAGCGATTCATAGTCGGATCAATTCAGTGAACTCATTCACCAATGAGCACCTATAGGTTCAGCATAGTGTCTCCACATAAGTGACTTATGGGATCAGTCACCCTCATCGTATGAGCTGAAGTAACCTATACTAGTCTATCCGAATGTTTGATGTCTTATCTCAAACATCCTATGACTAGGAACAATTAAGAATATGTGTTTATAAGTCTTCGGTCCCGTAATTATGATCTCATCATAATCCGAAGATTATTGCACATGTTCATGGACTTCATCGTGATACGATAAACACAGATCGAATTAATTACACACAATGAATTATTGCCATTTATTAATAATCTGAATATGTACACAGTATCGGATTGGCTTTGAGACCATCTAATACTAACAATCTCCCACTTGGACTAAAGCCAATCACTTTTATACAGAATACCCATATTCTCTAAGTGACGCTCAAAAACATTTTGAGGCAAAGGCTTTGTAAGTGAATCTGCTATGTTGTCGGCTGAGGGAACTCTTTCCACCACGACATCTCCTCGAGCTATAATCTCTCTGATCAGATGAAAGTGCCGCAGAATGTGCTTCGACTTCTGATGAGACCTCGGCTCTTTCGCTTGAGCAATCGTCCCATTGTTGTCACACAGCAGTGGGACGGGACCAGATATGCTTTCCACCACACCAAGATCGCCGATGAATTTCTTCATCCACACAGCTTCCTTGGCGGCTTCAGCAGCAGCAATATACTCGGCTTCCGTTGTCAAATCAGCAGTGGTTTCCTGCTTGGAACTTTTCCAGCTCACTGCTCCCCCGTTAAGTGTGAAAATAAAACCTGATGTTGACTTGCTGTCGTCAGGATCAGACTGAAAACTCGAGTCAGTATATCCTTGCAATTTTAAGTCTCCTCCTCCATAGACTAGAAGTAGATCCTTAGTCCTTCTCAAGTACTTAAGGATGCATTTCACAGCCTTCCAGTGTTCATCACCTGGATCTGCCTGATGTCTGCTCGTAACACTTAGAGCATATGCTACATCAGGTCTGGTACATAGCATGGCATACATGATGGACCCTATGGCAGAAGCATAGGGGACTTTATCCATCACTGTCCTCTCTTCAGGTGTCTTGGGAGACTGACCTTTAGAGAGTAAAATTTCATGTCTCATCGGTATGAGACCTCTCTTGGAATTTTCCATGCCAAACCTTTTGACAATGGTTTCTATGTACATGGATTGGGTTAAAGCCAGCATCTTCTTTGATCTATCTCTATAGATCCGTATTCCCAATACGTAAGATGCTTCTCCCAAATCCTTCATGGAGAAGTTCTTTGACAGCCATATCTTTACTGATGACATCATTCCTACATCATTCCCAATGAGTAGGATGTCGTCAACATAAAGAACCAGAAATGTGATTGCGCTCCCACTGTTTTTCTTGTATACACAAGGCTCATCTTCATTCTTAATGAAGCCATAAGATTTGATCGCCTCATCAAATCTTATGTTCCAGCTTTGGGATGTTTGCTTCAGTCCATAAATGGACCTCTGCAACTTGCATACCATGTCTGGAGATTCCTTGGATGTGAATCCTTCTGGTTGTATCATATACACCTCCTCCTCAAGGTTTCCATTGAGGAAGGCAGTCTTCACATCCATCTGCCAGATTTCATAATCATGGTAGGCAGCAATGGCGAGAAGAATTCTGTTGGACTTAATCATAGCAACGGGCGAAAAGGTTTCGTCATAGTCAACACCTTGTCTTTGACGATAGCCTTTTGCCACTAATCTTGCCTTATAAGTCTCAATACGTCCATCTGCACCGATCTTTCTTTTAAATATCCATTTGCAGCCGATAGGTACTATACCATCGGGTAAATCCACCAAGTTCCAAACTTGGTTGATGTACATGGACTGTATTTCAGAATTCATGGCTTCCCGCCATTTCCCGGCCTCTGGACTTTCAATGGCCTCCTGGTAAGTCTTAGGATCATCATCCTCATTATAGAGTATCCTAGAACCATCCAAATTAATATGTCCCACATATCTTTCTGGTGGTTTAGGTACTGATGAGGCAGAATCCGATTCGGCCCATTAGAGCAGGCCCAAACCCCGTTCAGCCCAACAGCAGCAGTATCCGGCCCTCCGGGAGCCTCCAGCCCATCAGCGGCCCAGCAGCCCTCGGCCCCATAAGCGGCACCGTTGCTCCCGGCCCAACAGGCTTCGGCCCGTCAGCGGCCCATCAGCCTACGGCCCGGGAACAGCGCGGCAGCCCTAGGCCCAGCAGGCTTAGGCCCATCGGCGGCCCAACCCCCTTCGGCCCGATAGCCGAGTCCGGCCCACTCCGGTGGCGGATCAGGCACTATGGCGGTTTACCAGTAAGCCCAAACATAGTCCTATATCGGCTACCACTGTTAACCAACCTCTATCCTCTGCTATAAATACACCGCTATTTATTGCCAAAGGTATGCAATTCTTGGCCTCCGAGACCCTTAAGGACTACGGTCCAAATAGCATTAAAGCTACTTTTTGCCTTCTGAATCGAATCATCTTCAGAAGCTAACTTGACCGTCGGAGGGGGTTCCTAAGGGCCAGAGCCCGGGACTCCTGCTGACCGGTCTTTCTTCTCCTTTCCCTCCTGCAGGAGCTCGGTTCGAATCATCGTCGACCTTCCCGAGTCGGTCTCGGCCGCCGACCTCGGACTCCTCTCCCTGGTCTCGACGCCGTGCGACGGCTGCCCTGCGACAGGAGACTCGGCCCCGCGCTGTCCCCTCGTCCGGCAAAAGGGCTTTTGGACTCACTATCCAAGAGCAAGCCGAGTCCGAGACCCTTCCGGCCTCAGACCGTCGGCTTCGGCTTCATCGCCTGTTGGCAATACAGCCAGAAGGAGCTTCATCCGCGCCACCCCTTCGCCCGCCGAAGGACCCTCGGCCCCGACTTTCCGGAGACGAGCCTGCACCGACCGAAGCGCCCTTCGGCCTTCGGACCCTCGTCTTCGCCTGCGCCTCCTCGGCCTTCCGGATCTCCGTCGGGCCTCAGTAGCACCGATCCGAACCGGCTTCGGATCCACTTCTTCGGGTTCCAGCCTCGGAATCCGGTCGTGATAGATCCAGTCTACATCACGTGGCGCCGTCTGTGGGAAACCAACAAAACAAGTCATGTCTCAGCGACCTGTGACCCGACGATCCGGACAAAGTGAAGCAGAAGCGCGGGAGGCCTCGGCGCAGATGCTGCCTTTCGAAGGCGCACCTTCTGCCCCGCCGAGCCTGCCTCTGCCGACCATACCGGAGTCTCTCGGCTCGGAAGACCGAGTGGGGGTGCTCCAGCAGCAAGTGGCAACACTGGCCGCTGCCGTCACGTCCCTAGCGCCTCTCCAGGAGATGGTATCCGCCATCGCCCAGCGCATGGGGCTGATGGGACAGCTTCCTCAGCAGGCGCCGCTCCCCCCGCTCTACCCAGTACAAGATGCCCGATTCCGGCCAGCGCCTGCAGCTTCCTCGCCGACGCTACCTGTCCGAGCTCCTCGCGCTGATCGCCTGACGGAGCAGGATTATGCTTCGTCGGAGTACCGTCCGGCCCGAACCGGAGGGCAATCCGTCGCCACCTCGACCGCCCCGGACCTGGACCGGCGGCTGACGGCGATGCGCAAAGAAATGCAGGAGATGGTGTCTCGGCCTCACGGGCCGCCCCTCGCCAGCAGCATCCTGGAGCAGACCCCATTCACGGCGGAGCTCCTAGCCACCGAGGTACCCCCCAACTTCAAGCTGCCGAAGGGCCCTCTCTACGACGGAATGACAGATCCGGTCTGTCATTTCCAGAGATTTAACACTTATCTTCGGGTTCGAGGGATCTCCGAGGCAGTCCGCTGCCGTCTTTTCCCCCTCACCCTTGAAAAAATCGCCCTCACCCGGTTCGAGACTCTGGCCCCCAACTCCATCCACTCCCTGGTCCAGTTGGGCCAATTGTTCATCGACCAGTTCTATGATGCCACCCGGCAATCCAAAACTTCCGCCAGCTTGCTGGCCATCCGGCAAGGCCCCACCGAAACTCTCCAGGAATACTTCACCAAGTTCCGGACCGAGGCCGCCCAGATCCCGAACCTCGACAGCTCGATCGCGGTCTCGGCCGTGATCAGCGGGTGCCGGGACGAGGGGCTCCTCGGCTCCATCGGAAAGCGCCATCCCCCTACCTTCCAGGACCTCGTGGCCCGGGCCCATAAGTACATCAACCGAGAGGCCCTGATGCTGTCCAGGGGCAAAGGCGCAACCGAAGCCACCTCGGCACCTACTCCCCCGGTGGTCCGACCTCGGTCCGAGGACCAAGAGCCCTCCCGAAAGCGCTATCGCCGGGAGGATTGGGACAAGGAGAGGCGACGGGACCCGCAGCCGCGGTACCTACCCTTACCTGCTCCCCCTTCCCGGATGCTCATGGAGGTGAAGGGCATGCTCCGGCGGCCTGATCGCATCAAGACCGATCCTCGTCGAAGGGACCCCGGCAGGTACTGCGAATATCACCGAGAGATCGGCCACACGACGGACGAGTGCCGACAGCTCCGGGAAGAAATCGACCGCATCATCCGGGAGGGGAGATTGCCGCAGTATCGGCGGGAGCAGCCGCCGCAGCAGAACCGGGACGTCCCTGCAGCGCCCAGGCAACAACCACCCCCGGCAATAGAAGCCGCTCCTCCGCCAAAAGCCACCTCGGCCCCGGTAGAATCATCCCATCAAAGACCCAGCTCTGGGTCTATCATGATGATATCCGGAGGGCCCGGGGAGGGATCAAGGCCGCGGCAGCGCAACACCGTAGCGGCGGTTGACGGCGAGCCGAAGCGGCCTCGTCTGGAAGACATCACCTTCGGCGCCGAGGACCTGACTGATGTTCAGGTCCCTCATGATGACGCCCTCGTCGTCAATGCTGTAATAAATAGCTATGATGTACATAGAATCTTTGTGGATAATGGAAGTGCCCCAAACATCTTGTTTTACGACTGTTTTGAGAAGATGGGATTGAGTGAGGCTAATATGAAGCCTCACCGGGGCCCCCTCTTCGGTTTTAACGGCTCGCCCTGCCGAGTAGAGGGTATTGTCCGGCTTCCTGTAACCTTAGGCTCCGCCCCCCGGCAATTAACCGTTGAAACGGACTTTGCCGTTGTAAAGATCGAGTCAGCCTACAACGCCATATTCGGCCGAAGGCTCATTGGCGGGGTCGGAGCCGTGCCATCATCCTTCCATCAGAAGCTGAAGTTTCATACCAGCCACGGAATAGGCGAGGCCAAAGGGAACCAAGAAGCGGCCCGGCAGTGCTACATGATTTCGGTCAAGGGGAAGACCGCAGCCGAAACCCTGACGATCGAGTCATCAGCCGAGGCATCTCCGGGAGAAGCACTCCTCGCCGTCCCTGTTCCGGGAGGCGAGGGACGAGTCCTGATGATAGGCTCCGGCCTGGAAAAGATTGAAGCAGAGAAGCTTACCGAGTTTTTGAAAGAGAATCTCGACGTCTTCGCCTGGTCTCCGTCGGACATGCCCGGGGTTGACCCGGAGGTAGCCGAGCACCGTCTCCACACCGATCCCAACCAGCCCCCAGTAAAACAGAAGCGGCGCACCTTCAATCAAGAAAGGAGAACCGCCATCCAAGCCGAAGTGCAGAAGGGGCTGGACGCCGGACACCTCCGAGAGGTGCATCATCCGGAGTGGATCGCCAACGTGGTCATGGTGCCAAAGAAAGATGGCAAGTGGCGTATGTGCGTGGACTTCACCAACCTCAACAAAGCCTGTCCGATGGACAGCTTTCCGCTGCCTCGGATAGACCAGGTGGTGGACGCGACTTCCGGCCACGAGCTCTTAAGCTTCCTCGACGCCTATTCGGGCTACCACCAGATCCGGATGCATCCGGATGACGAGAGTAAGACCAGCTTCACGACCGATTTGGGCCTGTACTGCTACACCCGAATGCCCTTCGGTCTGAAGAACGCCGGCGCGACATACCAGCGCCTGGTCAACAAAGTGTTCGCTCCGCAGCTGGGCCGAAACATGGAGGTCTACATAGACGACATGTTGGTCAAGAGCCGCATCGCTGCAGAGCATTTGGCCGACCTAGCCGAGACTTTCTCCGCCCTTAGGCGGTACAAGATAAAGCTGAATCCGGCCAAGTGCGCCTTCGGGGTAGCCTCCGGCAAGTTCCTCGGTTACATGGTCACCCACCGTGGGGTGGAAGCCAACCCCGAGAAGATTTCGGCCATCATGCAGATACGCCCCCCGGCAAACATCCGAGAAGTACAGAAGCTGAACGGGAGGATCGCAGCCCTCAGTCGCTTCATATCAAGGGCGGCCGACTATTGTTTCCCCTTCTTCAAGCTACTGAAGAAGGCCAACAACTTCGAGTGGACGGAAGAGTGCCAAGCAGCCTTCGACCAGCTGAAGGCCTACCTCTCCAAAGTCCCCATCTTGTCCAAGCCAGTTCCCGGGGAACCCCTGAGCTTATACCTTGCGGTCTCCGAGACGGCTCTCAGTGCCGTCCTCATCCGAGAGCAAGAAAGCATTCAAAAGCCGGTTTATTATACCAGCCGAGCCCTTCAAGGAGCAGAACTCCGGTACCTTGCCCTGGAGAAGTTGGCTCTGGCCCTTGTCTCGTCCGCAAGGAGGCTCCGGCCCTATTTTCTGGCCCATTCCGTGAAGGTCCTCACCGACCAGCCCCTGTGGCAAGTCCTCTCCCGGCCAAAGGTGTCCGGCAGGCTGGCAAAATGGGCAATCGAGCTAGGAGAGTTCGATATCTCCTACGCTCCTCGGGTAGCAATAAAAGCCCAGGCGTTGGCAGACTTCATCGCCGAACTTACCCCTGGCGCCTCCGGGGCGCCTCAGCAGTACCCAACGCGCCCAAAGCCGAGGCTACTTCGGCTCCCGCGCCAGCAGACGAATGGCGACTCTTCATAGACGGCTCCGCGTGCTCCACGGGCAGCGGCGCCGGATGGATCCTGGCATCGCCCGAAGGGGTCGTCACAGAGTACGCCCTGCGCTTCTCCTTCCCAGCAACCAACAATGCCGCCGAGTATGAAGCTCTCATCTCCGGCCTCTGGGCCGCAAAGAAGCTCGGCGCCCGGAACCTGAAGGCCTTCAGCGATTCCCAGCTGATCGCCAGCCACATCTCCGGGGAGTACGAGGCTCGGGACGCAATGATGGCGTCTTATCTCCAGGTGACTCGCAAAATCCTCGCCCAATTCGACTCTTATGAAGTCGTGAGGATCCCGAGAGCCGAGAATGCCCGAGCCGATGCACTTTCCCGGCTGGCGTCAACTCAAGACGGGGGGGGAGGCCGAATGATCCTCGTCGAGGAGCTCGCCGAACCAAGCCTCGGCGAAACCAAAGCCATGCAAGTCGCTGAGGCCGAGGCCGAGGACGAGACATGGATGACCCCCCTCGTCGCTTTCCTTCTCCAAGGAGAAGTCCCTCCAGATCCGAACGAGGCGAAGCACATTCGACAGCGCTCATCCCACTTTCTTCTTCTGGACGGGGTCCTGTACAAGAAATCCTTCGGCCGACCACTGCTGCGGTGCCTCGGCCCAGCTGAAGCCGACTACGCCACAAAAGAAGTCCATGAAGGGGTATGCGGAGCGCATACGGGAGGAAGGGCCTTGGCTCACAAGCTTCTAAGGCAAGGCTACTGGTGGCCATCGCTCCGAGAGGACGCTTTAGCCCTCGTACGGCGCTGTGACCAGTGCCAGAGGTATAGCTCCCTCATCCACCAGGCAGCCGCCCTTCTGACCCCCTTATCCGACCCCTGGCCTTTCGCTCAATGGGGGATCGACCTCCTGGGGCCTTTTCCCGTCGCCACCGGCCAGAGAAAATTCCTCATCGTGGCGGTAGATTATTTCACTAAGTGGGTCGAGGCCGAACCCCTCGCGGCAATAACCGATAACAATGCTTGGAACTTCGTCTGGAAGTCCATCATTTGCCGGTTCGGCATCCCTCGGGCCATCATTTCTGACAATGGGAAGCAGTTCGACAGCCGGCGGTTCAGCGACAACTGCGCCAGCTTCGGCATACTCCACAAATTCACTTCGGTGGCGCATCCTCGAACAAACGGCCAAGTCGAAGTCATTAACCGAAGCCTCCTACAGGGATTGAAAACCCGCCTCGGCGAAGCTAAGGGCCGATGGGTAGAGGAGCTGCCAAGTGTTCTGTGGGCTTATAGGACGACAAGCCGAACCCCCACCGGCGAAACTCCCTTTCGCATGGCCTATGGCATAGAGGCCGTTATTCCGGTGGAGATCGGCCTTCCCTCTCCCAGGGTCGTTGCTTACGATCCGGAGGCCAACGAAGAAGGTCTGAAAGACCACCTGGACCTCATTGAAGAGACCCGAGACAAGGCTCGTATCCGGCTGGCTGCTTATCAACAGCGCATGGCGAAGTACCACAACACTCGAGTAAAGCCCCGATGTTTTGAAGTAGGGAGCCTCGTGTTGAGGAACGCTCATGCTTCCAAACCAGCCGAAGCCTCAGGAAAGCTTGCCCCCAACTGGGAGGGGCCCTATCGGGTCAGGGAGGTGATCAGGCGTGGAGCTTATCGGTTGGAGACCCTTTCGGGCCAGCCTCTCCCTCGCACCTGGAATGTTGAGCGCCTTCGGCGTTATTATGTGTAAGTCACTTTTCCCCAGGCTTACAGCCGAAGAGTATGAATAAAGACTCCTTTTATCAGGAAACATGGTATTCTTTCTAAGTTCGTGTAAACTGTACCGGGAGTGGCTTCGGCCATACAAACCGTATCGGGAGCGGCATGGTATTCTTTCTAAGTCCGTGTAAACCGTACCGGGAGTGGCTTCGGCCATGCAAACCGTATCGGGAGCGGCATGGTATTCTTTCTAAGTCCGTGTAAACCATACCGGGAGTGGCTTCGGCCATGCAAACCGTATCGGGAGCGGCATGGTATTCTTTCTAAGTCCATGTAAACCGTACCGGGAGTGGCTTCGGCCATGCAAACCGTATCGGGAGCGGCATGGTATTCTTTCTAAGTCCGTGTAAACCGTACCGGGAGTGGCTTCGGCCATGCAAACCGTATCGGGAGCGGCATGGTATTCTTTCTAAGTCCGTGTAAACCGTACCGGGAGTGGCTTCGGCCATGCAAACCGTATCGGGAGCGACATGGTATTCTTCCTAAGCCCGCCGATACCTTGATCCGAAGGTGGTTCCGGCCATGTGTACCGTTTCGGGAAGCGGCAGGGTATATCTAAGTTCGCATAAGCAGAAGCATGAGTGGCTTCGGCCACCCGAAATACATCAGAAGCGGCAAGATGTCCCTTCAGATCATGTGGACCATGTTAGTAAAGGCCCCGGCCGAGTACTATGGCGACATTCTATCCGAACCTACATCGGGTCTCGGCCTTACAAGCTATAGCGAACGATGACAGGATCTCAGGCTTCTGAAGGGCCAGATTCGGTCGATCATACACAAACACCAAGGTAAAGCCGAAAACATTCCTTATATTTACAGAAAAGGAAGTACAAAAACCGGCCATACCCTTGGCCGAGGGCTTACAACAGAAGAAGAAGTGAAAGCCGGCCGTATACTTGGCCGGAGGTTTACGATAGAAGAAGAAGCGTAAACCAGCCATACCCTTGGCCGAGGGCTTACAACAGAAGAAGAAGCGGAAACCGGGGCAGATCCCCGCGTCATTCTTCGGCTTCGGCCTCCTCCACCTCGGCTGCGGCTTGTCCCGGAGAGGGAGAGTCGACGATCTGCACCGCTTCAGGAGCGGCAGCCTCCTCAGGGACAGCCTCCTCGGGGGCCCCCTCGGCGGGCGCAGCTTCGTCACCCGGCGCAGGAGTCGAGGTCCTCTCGGCCATAAGTTCCTGCCACCAAGACAGGAGCTCCTTGGCTTCCTCACCCCTCGGTAGGGCGACCCCAGTCAGGTCGACGCTCGGGCAGGCCCTCTGGGCGACAGCCAACCCGAGGTCGAAGACGGAGGAAGAAGCCAGCAGTTGAGCTTGGATGATCTCTTCGGCGAAGTCCGGGCCGGCCTTGTAATCAGCTACGGCCATGTCCGCCATCTCCTCCAGCTCCTGCTTCAGCGCCGATACCTCCTCGGCATGTCGCCGCTTCTCCGAGGCCCGCCGGGAGTCCTTCTCTTGAATCTGGACCTTGAGGGCCCGGATCTCGGACTGAGCCGCGGCGAGCTCCCCCTCGGCCTTCACCTTGGCCTCGGCGGAAGCACGGGCCTCAGCTGACCTCTCCTCCAGCTGCGCCCGCGCCCGGGCACTCGCGATTACGAGCCCATCGACTAAGGGCTCGATGTCGGGCACCACCGAAGTACCCTCGCCCGAACCGTCTAACTCCCTCTCGGCCTCCAGGAGCTGGAGTCGGAGCTGCTCCTGATGGTGCATCAGGACGCTACCCGTCACCGCAGCCTGCGGGCCGAAAGCAAACAATGATCAGAAAAAAGAAAAATCAAGAGAAAGCTAAGGAAAGCTCGACTGAAGTACCTTCAAGCTTATTACCTGGACCACCAACCGAGCGCTCATCGCCGCCAGGTCGATGACCGAATGGCGCTTCAGCCCTTCAAAGGCCGAAGGGAGAGTAAGACTGCGGAGCAGACGGAGGCACGTCTGCGAGTCTTCCATACTCTCGTCCACATAAATCCCCGGTTCGGGGCGCCACCACTCGCGCTGCGCTCGGGGCGCCTGCGACCCGGCGCCTTCGTCACCGGCCCCAGCCGAAACAGCCGGAGGGGAATCGCCCCTCGGCGCCTCAGGAGACGCCAGCCTCGCGGCCCTTCGGGCCTCGGCACTCCTCCTGACCAGCGGAGCCTCCTCCGCGTCTACGGCCCCTTCCAACCGGGGGCGCTTCGACACTCGGCCGCCCCTTCGAGCGGCGAATTGGACTTTTGCTCCCTCTCGAGAGCGGCGGCGGCAGCACGGCCCTCAGTAGAGGCCGCAGTCCTTGGGACCCCGCCTCGGGTCCTCGGAGCCCCAGCGCCTCGGCCGGACCTGCCTGCCGCCTGCAGGGCCGGTGCCCGGCCTGGACCGCGCTGGTCGGATATCCGGTCGAGGAGGGCGTCGAGATTGGCCATTGCTGCAAGCAAGAAGAGCCTGTTAGAAACAGAACAGTGAGCAAGTACAAACTTAAAGCCGACTTACCCTTGGCCGAAACTTCATCAGCATCCTCAGCCGGAAGAGCTTCGGCCAAAGGAGCGGCAGCCCTTCCTCCGCGGCCCCGCGGAGTCTCCCCGGGAGGAAGGTAGGGGAAGGCCCGCACCGGATCGGACTGAGGATCCGGCCATACCCCGGCGTTCACCAGTCGCTCCGACGCGCTGAGAAGCCCCCAGACGTTGTACGGGGCCCTCATCTGGATGCGACCCACGAAGGTGCTCTGGACTGGGGTGAGGACAGGAGGATCCGAGAGGCCTGCGGCCAGCGGCGCCCATTCAGTAGGGAAGGGCCACACGCTCTTCTCTTTCTCCGGCAGGGAGACGAAGACGAACTTCCTCTTCCAGCCATGGATAGACGAAGGCTTCCCGGAGAATACGCTTCGGCCGACCCGAGGGACGAAGCAGTACCACTCGGACTTCCCCTGCCTTTGGATTTTGAAGAGATAACGGAAGACATTGATGGAAGGGCGGATCTTTATATGAGCAAAGACGCTCAAGAAGCCGTAAACGGTACGCCAGGAATTGGGAAAAAGCTGAGACGGGGCCAGCCCGTAGAAGCTGAGAAGGTTGATGACGAAGGTGGGGAGAAGAAGACGGAAACCCGCCTCGAAGCTATCAACATAAATAGAGAAGGAACCCGGGCGGAAAGTGTTAGCCCGGGTAGCGGAGTCAGGCCGAAGGATCGTCATCCAGGAACGGAGCTGGAAGTAAGAAACAAGGCGCATAACCTCTGCGTCCGAAAGGGCGCAGGATGCTTCCGAAGCCATGTCGGGACGACGGCGTCCCGAAGTGGAAGCCTGGCCTGGGTTCCGGACCTCTTCGGCGGACTCAGCCCCGGAAGCTTCGGCCCCGGAGGTCTCGGCCCCGGAAACCTCGGCTCCGGAAGCCTCGGACCCCTCAGTCCCGGAGACCTCGGACTCTTCAGACATCGCGGAGGCAAGGGAATCTGAGGTGAGGGGATCTGACAGAAGAGATCTCGGAGAGTGGGAAGGAGTATACTCTTCGTCCGAAGGAGTAATCTCACTGGAAGAACCCCGGACCATAAGGCCACGAAGGGAAGGAAGAAAGCTAGGGCTTACTCGCAGGAAGGGGGAGGAAATCTCTCCTGAACCGAGTGCGGCTTCTCAAGCCTCCCAGCTCCACCAGCGATGCGCTCCGAGGAATGGAGACCTTCCCACGGTGGCCGGCGAGCTCGGACGAAGCCTTCAGGAATCTAGCTTTCCGCTGGAGAAGGAAGAAGAGCTTGGATGATTGCAGAGGAAACGCAAGCGCAGCAGCAGGAAGAAGAACAGTGCCCTGCTGAGGGCTTGTATTTATAAAGCCCACTCGAAGCGCCTCCCGCCGAAGCCAACGGCCGAGATCGTCCCGCTCGTCCCCTCGCTCCTCTCGGATGCCCGCCACGTGCACCGTCCTTCGGCAATGATGACGGGCCGGTTCCAGGACTTGCAGCGAAGCAATCAACGGCCGAGGGCGCTCCGACCCTTCGGCTGATCGCCCGGATACGCGCCACGTGTCCCGATCCGCGCGCTGAAGATGAGAGAGGCGGCAATCCGAGTGAAGCCTCGGGCAGAGAGCCGAGGCGATCCGCGACCCGTGAGCGGTCAGGATCCTTTTGTGTTTTCGACGGAGCGGCCGGATGCGCGACGCGTGTCCCGTGCTTCCTCGCGAGGCGACGCGCCATCCCGTCCATTTAATGGAGCCTGACACGAGTCAGAGGGCTCGGCCCTTCGGCTTCTTAGCTCTGAGCCTTCGTCGCCACTCCGAGCGGGGACGAAGCAACCGCGTAGCCCTCGGCCGACCGAGGGCACCCTCTTCCCAGTAAAAAGAGAACAGAGCTTCGGGTAAGACACCTGTTATGATATTCTTCTGGCTGCTTCGGGCTATACTCTCGCCATCTCAGAGCTGAGAAAGGCAAGAGTGGGGGGCTATGTGATGAGGCAGAATCCGATTCGGCCCATTAGAGCAGGCCCAAACCCCGTTCAGCCCAACAGCAGCAGTATCAGGCCCTCCGGGAGCCTCCAGCCCATCAGCGGCCCAGCAGCCCTCGGCCCCATAAGCGGCACCGTTGCTCCCGGCCCAACAGGCTTCGGCCCGTCAGCGGCCCATCAGCCTACGGCCCGGGAACAACGCGGCAGCCCTAGGCCCAGCAGGCTTCGGCCCATCGGCGGCCCAACCCCCTTCGGCCCGATAGCCGAGTCCGGCCCACTCCGGTGGCGGATCAGGCACTATGGCGGTTTACTAGTAAGCCCAAACATAGTCCTATATCGGCTACCACCGTTAACCAACCTCTATCCTCTGCTATAAATACACCGCTATTTATTGCCAAAGGTATGCAATTCTTGGCCTCCGAGACCCTTAAGGACTACGGTCCAAATAGCATTAAAGCTACTTTTTGCCTTCTGAATCGAATCATCTTCAGAAGCTAACTTGACCGTCGGAGGGGGTTCCTAAGGGCCAGAGCCCGGGACTCCTGCTGACCGGTCTTTCTTCTCCTTTCCCTCCTGCAGAAGCTCGGTTCGAATCATCGCCGACCTTCCCGAGTCGGTCTCGGCCGCCGACCTCGGACTCCTCTCCCTGGTCTCGACGCCGTGCGACGGCTGCCCTGCGACAGGAGACTCGGCCCCGCGCTGTCCCCTCGTCCGGCAAAAGGGCTTTTGGACTCACTATCCAAGAGCAAGCCGAGTCCGAGACCCTTCCGGCCTCAGACCGTCGGCTTCGGCTTCATCGCCTGTTGGCAATACAGCCAGAAGGAGCTTCATCCGCGCCGCCCCTTCGCCCGCCGAAGGAGCCTCGGCCCCGACTTTCCGGAGACGAGCCTGCACCGACCGAAGCGCCCTTCGGCCTTCGGACCCTCGTCTTCGCTTGCGCCTCCTCGGCCTTCCGGATCTCCGTCGGGCCTCAGTAGCACCGATCCGAACCGGCTTCGGATCCACTTCTTCGGGTTCCAGCCTCGGAATCCGGTCGTGATAGATCCAGTCTACATCAGGTACTTTTTCAGACTTACGAGGTTCCTGTGTATCACTTTGAACAGGTTCAGAAATTGACGGTTCATCTGATGTACCATTGCCAGTTTGTGGGTCTGGAACTTCTTCCAGAATTACTTTACTCCCACTGTCCTTCTGGAGAATATAATCTTCTTCCAGAAAGACAGCTCTCCTGGCCACAAACACCTTTTGTTCGCCAGGATGATAGAAGTAATATCCATAAGTTTCCTTTGGATATCCCACAAATCTGCATTTGTCAGTTCTTGATTCCAGCTTATCTGCGTCATGTCTTTTAACATGAGCAGGACATCCCCAGACTTTAACATGTTTAAGGTCTGGTTTCTTTCCATTCCATATCTCATATGGAGTGGTCTCAACATATTTACTGGGTACCTTGTTCAGGATATACATAGCCGAGCTAAGTGCATATCCCCATAAGGACACTAGTAATTTGGACATGCTCATCATGGATCGCACCATTTCCATTAATGTGCGATTTCTCCTTTCTGATACACCATTCATCTGAGGTGTATAAGGAGGTGTAAGCTGAGAAAGGATACCATTATCCTTTAAGTATTTAATGAACTCAGTACTCAAGTATTTACCACCCCGATCAGATCGGATGGTTTTTATACTTTTTCCTGTTTGTTTTTCTACTTCATTCTTAAATTCTCTGAATTTCTCAAAGGCTTCAGATTTATACTTCAATAAGTATACATATCCAAACCTTGAGTAATCATCAGTGAATGTAATGAAGTATGAGAAACCACCAATGGCTTGGGTTGACATAGGACCACATACATCTGAATGTATGAGTTCTAATATGCCTGTGGCTCGTTCTCCAGTTCCACTAAATGGAGACTTAGCCATTTTACCCATTAAACATGACTCACAGGTTGCATATGATTCATAATCAAATGGATCCAAATATCCATCTTTATGCAACCTTTGGAGTCTGTTTTCACCAATGTGTCCTAGCCTACAATGCCACAAGTAGGCTTTGTTCATTTCATACTTACTTCTCTTAATCGAAGAACCGATATGTAAATTACCATGAGACACATTCAATAGATACAATCCATTGGACAAAATAGCATAAGCTATTAATTTATTTCTGAAATAAATTGAACAACTATTGTTTCCAAAATTTAAATTGTATCCAATTCTATCCAAACATGAAATAGAAATGATGTTCCTTATTATGCTAGGTACATAATAACATTCATCTAATATAAATGTGTCTCCGGATGGTAGCTTGAGCTTCACTGTCCCCACAGCGATCGCCGCAACTCTTGCGCCGTTACCTAGTCTCAGCTCCACCTCGCCGGTCCTCAGCTTACGCCTTCTTGTCAGTGCCTGCACAGAATTGCAGATATGAGATACACATCCAGTATCTAATACCCATGATGTACAATCTCTTATTGACAAGTTTATATCTATCATATAGATACCTGAAGCGTTCTGCTGCTTCACAGTTCCTTGAGCCTTGTCCTTAAGGTATTCCTTGCAATTCCTCTTCCAATGCCCCTTTTGGTGACAGTAGAAGCAATCACCTTTCTCAGCACTTTTACCCTTGTCTTTTTTGACAACCTTTGCCTTTCTCTGAACCTTATTCTTATTCTTTCGAAAAGCTTGGACTGCAAGTCTTTTCCTGTTGGTCTTACCAACCATTAGGACTTGGGGTTTATCCTTCAGAAGGTTCCCCTCAGCAGTCTTTAACATGTTCAGCAGTTCAGCTAAGGTGGCCTGGATCTTGTTCATGTAGAAATTGACAATGAACTGAGCATATGAAGGTGGAAGTGAAGACAACACAAGGTCTGTGTGCATCTCCTTGGGAAGTGTAATCCCAAGAGCATCCAGCCTCTCCACCCATTCAATCATCTTCAGCACGTGATTCTGTACTGAAGTTCCCTCTGCCATCTGAGCCTTGAACAGATTCTTCGATATCTCATATCGTTCGATTCTGCTCTGCTCACCAAAGAGCTCCTTCAAATGGAGCATGATGGATCTAGCATCCATCTCTTCATGTTGCCTCTGCAACTCATTGCTCATAGAGGCTAACATATAGCATTGGGCCATGGTGGAATCCTCCTTCCATTTTTCATACGCTATCATTTCCTCCTCTGGAGCATCCAATGCTGGTTCAACAGGAGGTTCAGCATCCAAGACGTAGGCAATCTGCTCAGACCTGAGGACTATCTTCAGGTTTCTGAGCCAGTCTGAGTAATTGGTGCCTGTCAAACGGTTGGTATCAAGTATGCCTCGCAACGGGTTATGGTGCGACATTCTCGCCTACAGGAGATAATTAATTGATAATTAGCATATATTCAGATTATCTAAAACAAGATATGGTCTTTTATTATTTAGTTTTACTCCCACTAATTTTCGACGAACTGTATAACCTTCAGATATACAGAACGGGAGACGCCGACTGTCTCCTAGTGGGGATCAGAATCTCCAAGCATCACAGTATGACCTCGGGTAAACACATAGTATCACACAACTATCTCAGAGCAATCATCTCATGATAATTGCAACTCCTTGCAATATCCGATCGTACTTCGGCTCCCAAGTTTAATGGTCCCGGGTAAACACAGTAGACCATTATCCCCGGTCTAAGCTTTACCGTCAGTACGTGACAGAGTAAAGTAGAAATATAGTTCCCGGATAAACACGTGGATGACTATATCGTTCCTCTACTCTTATCCAAAGGCATCTAATGCCATGATCAACAGTCCTCTCATCAGTTAATGACAGACCTCGGGTAAACACATAGTATCTGCCACCACTAAATTAAGTTCTATTAATCATATTGATGGCGAGCCACGCGGTACATTCTCAATGACTCGCGCTACGGCTTAGAGTTTGTAACGAAGGTTTTACTTATTTAATTTGGTCTCATCCTAGGTGATAGTATTAAATATATCGAATATATTTATTAATACTAATAACCTAGCAAATATAAAGCACACGCATCACATACATGTCATTAGTGTGGTCATGGACGGCACTGTGGTTTGACTTGAGCCAGACAGTCAAACGCACACATTCACACAATATAACAACTTATATCATGAGTCTGCAAACCCATGAATGCAATGAACTCCTTCATTTTCATCTGGTCAGCAGTTGTGGATCATCCTCGCTCCGCGCGCATCCGCCTCGATCAAATTACATCGTAATTCCCAATTACATGATAATTCAAAAGAGGAAGCCTTATGGCGATTACATCGAGGTGGAAGATAGAAGTACAATGGAATATGAAAGGGAGAGGTTCGCAGACCTCTATTTATTAATACACAATAAACCACACAATCACATTCCACATCCACAATTAATGCTCGTCCATGACCACCATGTGTTTTATTAAACAAACCACACATGAATAGCGCATCAAATGGCTAAATTAAAATTTTCGAAAATAATATTAATTTTGGTTTCATAAAACCAGGGACCAAACAAAATTGGATTTAGGATTTTCGAAAACTTTAGTATTTATTTCAAGCATGCTAATTTAAATCTAATTTAAACAAGCAAATAAATGCACATCAATAAATGCACATAAACTCTAATTTGACAAGATTGTAACATTCCATGCAGATAAGATTAACTGGCATTAAATTATAAATTTAACAATTAAATTTATTCCCTAATTATTTCCTTTAATCTAACAATTAGATTGAATTAACAACAACTTGTTAATTACCATTTTAATCCATATTAATCTAATTATTGGACCATAAAATTAAAAACAGAGCTCAATCTTATTGTAAAATTTCATTACAAATGAAAATTAAATTCTGTTTTTTTAATTTGGAACAAAAACAGATTAATTAAGGATTAAAAAAAAAAAACAAAGAAAAAAATAAAGGGGAAAGGGGGCAGCGGTCCAATGGACCGGACCGGACCTGGGCCGAGCCCAGCCGGTCCCTGGCTCGGACCCAGGTCCGCCCACAAGGGCGCGGACCTGGTCCGGGTCCAGGGCCGACTGGCTCGGACCCGGGGGCCCGGCCAGGCCCGTCGGGCCCACCCCCCCCACCCGAGCGCAGCTAAGAAACCCTAGCTGCGCGCAGGGTGGGGGGGCGGCGGCTCCCTGCTGCCGGCAACTTGGCCCGCAGGTGCCGGCCGGCAGGGCCCCGGCCGTGGGGCGGTCGCCGGCAACCCCTGGTTGCCGGCGGGGAGCTTCCAAACCGCCCCCCCCGAAATCCGTTTTCTGCAAAAAAAAAAAGTTAGGAACCCCATATCTTTGAAAAATAAAAATAAATCTAGGGGTTTATGATCCTCCCAGTCATGATACAAGATCATAATCTCGATCCACGACCCCATGGAAGGAATCCCATGCTCCATCGAGCCCTTCCCAACGCTTGGGATGCCCGTGAACAATCCGATACGAGTAGTTCTTCGTCCGGCGAAGAACACACACGAAAATTGCAAAAAAATAAAATTTTAATGCTTACAGTTTGTCTTAAACTTGCTGTGTTCATCTCATGAACGCATCATATGCATGGAATCAATTACAAAATTATCAAAAAGAGATCGAAACGGCGAAAACACAGTGGAACCTGGCTCTGATACCACTGTTGGGATCGCTGTGTCGGGATCCGATCCTAAAACGCAGCGGAATAAAGAAGTTCGGGATCGGATCTGTCCCGTTTCGGACGTTAAAACTAAAACCGATGTAGATCGATTTACCTTGCGCGGATTCGAATCCGCGTCCGTTTTCCGGTTCCGTCGGAGCGATGCCGTAAGTCGCGCAGATGCCCGACCTCTAGCGGTATCCACGCGGTTCTCCTCGTAATGGATCGTCCTTGCTTCCTCGCTCGCTGCAGCGCTCGAAGATCCCGTCTAACTGCGCGTGTTGTCGGGATCCGATCCTAAAACGCAGCGGAATAAAGAAGTTCGGGATCGGATCTGTCCCGTTTCGGACGTTAAAACTAAAACCGATGTAGATCAATTTACCTTGCGCAGATTCGAATCCGCGTCCGTTTTCCGGTTCCGTCGGAGCGATGCCGCAAGTCGTGCAGATGCCCGACCTTTAGCGGTATCCACGCGGTTCTCCTCGTGATGGATCGTCCTTGCTTCCTCGCTCGCTGCAACGCTCGAAGATCCCGTCTAACTGCGCGTGATCCGCCGCGACATGCGGATCCAGAATCCCCGTCGAACGGGAAGTGGAGCAGTTGGAAACGGCACGCCTAGAGGAGAGAGAAAGTGGGAAGAACGAATGACGGCTAGGTCAGGGTTGCTGGCCCCGGACGTAGAATCCGTTCTTTTATAAGAAGTCAGTTTGCGGTTTTTCACAAAAACCCAGACTTATCCGAAATCCTGTCGGAATATCCATCGACTTGAAAACCATTTGCGTGTGATCCTCTAGGCCCAAATACCAGTCCAGTTAATAGCCCATTAAGTCCAGTAACCCTTTACTGACCCACTGAATTAATTAATATCCTTATATTCAATTAATCAGCCGAATTTAATGTCCCACAATAAATTCGGACGGACTGCCGATCACGTTGGATGCCAAACAACATCGCGTGATCCTGGATGGCACTGGGGTTATCGCAACCTTCTATTGGAACCTTTCTGTCATCGGTTAGCGCGCGGATATAATCCTTCATCCGTACAATGTTCCCGAATCGACCTAGGGCATGGTTTACTGTTAAACCCTATTTGGTCGATTCACTTGAATCAGATGCCGCTAATCTGAATCCGATAACTCCTTATCGATTACAGAGTCCGCCCTGGCCAGGGACTTTAAGCGCATCATTCCCGGAACATTCTCTCTCAAACAACCGAGAGCGGATGATCCCGTATTGAACACACAATTACCTTCGAGGGCATTTCCCTGAACCCGATCGCTTGACTTATTGATATCCCATGGTTAGGGATTCGTTCGTCAAGGTCAAAGCTCAGAAACCTACCAACAAGGTATCCTTGGAGTCTCAGGTCCAAGGATCATCTACGCAACCGTGACAATTGAATCGAGCTGGTTAACAGTGAGGTGATTACCATCCAGCGATTCATAGTCGGATCAGTTTAGTGAACTCATTCACCAATGAGCACCTATAGGTTCAGCATAGTGTCTCCACACAAGTGACTTATGGGATCAGTCACCCTCATCGTATGAGCTGAAGTAACCTATACTAGTCTATCCGAATGTTTGATGTCCTATCTCAAACATCCTATGACTAAGAACAATTAAGAATATGTGTTTATAAGTCTTCGGTCCCGTAATTATGATCTCATCATAATCCGAAGATTATTGCACATGTTCATGGACTTCATCGTGATACGATAAACACAGATCGAATTAATTACACACAATGAATTATTGCCATTTATTAATAATCTGAATATGTACACAGTATCGGATTGGCTTTGAGACCATCTAATACTAACACCACCTACGTCCGCCCCTGTGGTTACATATCCTATTAAACATGTTTTGCAACATTTAAGAGTGTCATGTGCATTTTGCTAAATTTGAAATCATATTTTCAAAAATTAAAATTGAACTTGGTATATTGAGAGTAAAGCATCCTTATAACTTAAAGCAAATAGATCACTTACAAGGTATCATATGCTTTTCAATGTTATGTTTATTTAGGCCAAGCCTCAAGATAAGACAAGATTAGGTGGATCTGGGTAAAGTTTGTGTGTATGTGTATGTGTATGAGAGAAAGAGAGAGAGGGTTGTATTATATGCATGGTAAGAAGACCAGAAGCTAAAGAGTCAAATGAGCATTGTTTAAACCCATATCCCTCTCATTATCTCTCTACACCCCTTCCTCAAATGAGCATTGTTTAAACCCATATCTCTCTCATCGTCTCTCTACACCCCTTTCTTAATTACTAGTACGATGGTGATTGTCATGCCGAACAATTGCATGGTTGGGTTGGGAATTCTTATTACTTTTTGGTGGGAAAGGCCCTTCGATGAAGGAGATTGCGGGAGAAGAAATATGTGTGAAGTGAAAATGCATGCTATAGTCATCTCACCCAACCTCTAAACCTAAAGTAATTTGCATAATTTTAGTCATGAGTCTATTCGTTCTGTCTTATGAATATCATTTTTATTTATTTTATTTATTTATTATGATCCATATGAATTATTGCTTCTCAAAGATGTTCAACTATGGTTCAAGTTGTAGAATTTGATATGGTAGACAGTATAAATATCAAACCAAAGGTAGGTATGAGTTTGATGATAAGCTATGTGGAGAGATGCGAAAACATTCGGTTCATTCATACAACTATGAAGATTATTTACCAACGAAGTGGGGAAGCAAATGGTCATTTGTAAAATAGGTGTCTTGGAGCATTTCCAGCAAATGAGAGAAGATGATCCAATTTTTTTATACAACCAATAGAGATAAAGACATGATTATAAATATATTTTGGCATGATGCAAACATGATGATTAATTACAGTTGTTCTAGATATGTTGTTTATTTTTCTCATTTCTTAGGATCCAATTCAATACGCTGACTCACATTGGACTCTGAGCCTGTAACATTGAGAAAAATATCCACATAACAAATAGATATGAGTGATATAACACACAACAATGTAATTAACATAAATGTCCCTACTATCTCAAATTTCAAACAAGTTCATATTACAAGTTAACACTAAACCCGCCAAACAACTGGGTAAATATTTAAACCTCTTAACTCTCAAAATAACAAATTACATTATATACATATCAATCTACCAAAGTGAAAATCTAACATCAAACTAAAGTATGATAACTAGTCTTCTATGAAATTCAATCATTTTAAATTATTCACTTAATCAGATCATGAATCGGTCTCTCCTAAAAAATAGTTAGGCACTATTTATGAGTATAAAACTCAGTAAGCATCAATCCTTGTACATGACTTATCATATAATAAATTTTGCAAATTCAAATAATACATGTACGTATAGCACGAGACCGAATTAGCTCTACATATAGCATAAGAAATGATCATATAGGTAAGGTAGCATATGCCAAATCTTATCTACCGGACATATTCTTAAGTAGGGATTCACATTTGGTTGCTATGATCATATGGTCGATTTAACCCATTCAAATATCATATTTTCACTGAAGAGCTTGTAGCTTAGTAGTATAGGTTCGGCTCTCCCCTTTCAAACGGGAGATCTTAGGTTCAAGTCCCAACTCCTGTAGTTGTGCAAGAGAGGGAATTATCTCATGAGTTCATTAGGCCTATGCCCATGTGCTCTTTGTAGGTGGCGAGGCCCATAAGAAAAATATTGCTCCTTGTGGTGGGACCCTCAAACTCAAAATAATTGCCCAAAGAATGCAGAACTATCGTGATTATGGGAAGAATTTCCTACTTAGAGAGAATTAGTGAGTGTGTAGAATTCTGATCCAAAAGACATCGAATCACTCCAAGTTGTCTCATTTGACTCAGCATATTACTAGGTCAGAATCCAATCAATAAATTAAAATAATTCATATATTGGAGATGATGAGTAAGAACTAGAAAGAAGAGAATAACACACATATAGGTACGAAAAGAGTCTCATATATTAGGCTATTTTTATATATCCAACATATAAGCAAATGTAAACTTCAAATAAAATTATTACGTAGCCAAATGTTCACCACAAGAAAGAAGATAACGACCGAATCTCAGTCGACGTGCCCGGCCAAAGTCCATCGCAAGCACTGTCAAGTCCAAGAGTCACAAGCTCCTTGAGACTCCTCATACTCCTTGAAACCCGAAAACAAAGGGATTGAGTCTCCACAAAAGAGAACTCAACAAGGATCTCGCACTCATCAATGCCTACAAAATCACTACTAAATGAAAATCATAATAATCAATCTTAGAAACCATTCATAGTGGGATCATGTCTATCTAATTCTAACATCAAGTCATTAAGTCATTCCATACTGATTTATATTCTATTAATAATCACATCATATTAGTCATGAATCATCGAAGTAATCATATATAAATAAATGATGTGATAGGGAAGTAACAACGCTAATAATCTTTCAATCATCTATCATATGTCAGATTCGAAATATCTTGTCGAATTCCTCACTCATCAATGCTGCTCTGCTGTTCTTGGATCTCTAGAAATCAACGAAGGTGTGTGCAACACCCTGACCCAAAGAAATCGAACTACTCCAGATGGGTTCCCTTTTCTCGGCGTGCTACCGGGTCGAACCCGTTCACATATTCATTTCATATATTAAGAATGATAAGTTAAAACAATAAAGAATAGAATTAAGCACACATAGTACAATAAAATTCTCATGCACTTGACTGTTCATACTTGTCTTGGAAGATAACAATTTACAAGCTTCAAATAAAATTGTTACATAGCCACGAGTTCACCAAAGAAGAGGATAACTGCCGCGATCTCTCGCTAACACACACAGTCAAAATCACAACATAAGCCAAATCCTACAGTCACCAATGCCTCAAGACTCCTACTCCTCAAAACTTGAAGACAACGGGGTTGAGTCTCCAAATGGAGAGCTCAGTAGGGATCCCGTATCCATGATGGCCTACAAAATCTCTACTGAATGTAAATCACAATTTTCTCAACTATTTAAATAAATTTGATAATCAAATAATCATTGATCGAGTATTAAATATATTGTCAGATAGTCATCACTAGAAACATTATCCAAAGCTATCCATGGATCCAAGAGGTCCTTTCACATGGGCACTAAAGTTTACATATATGGTCTTTACGATGAATAGTCATATGAACGAATTAGGAAGAATCTTAAAGATACATTTGATATTCACAAGTGAAAATCATCTTTTAATCATCTCACTAGACATTTAATTGCATAATATCTATATCAAAATTGGTTCATGTCTATCATGTATCCATTTATCCTTTCAATGACATCCATTCCAAGGCCGATCCACAAATTATAATGTCGTCTATGGCTGAATTGTGTGAGTCACATCACATCACAATAATCTAGGGATGATAGGAAAGTATACTAGCATCGATCTTATTCACATATTTACATTCATAGTCATATCTACCTAGTCAACGCTGCTCTACTCTTTTAGGACCTTCGAAAAATACCTGAAGGTATAGCAAAGAAGTAAGGCCAACTATAGTTCATAGGCACACTGTTACATGGTCCAGTCCTAATTGAGATGCGCACACAAGTGGACTTCCCCACTGCCCAAAACATAATCATATGCTCAAGCCTGGACTTCTAGACCCAAACAGAAGGGCTATAAAGCCCTGCCCCCGTTCCCCAAGGGACAAAATAAAAAAGGCACTAGCTAGTGAGTAGCCATCCAATTCATAACTAAGAACATGGCCGCACGCAGGAAATATTATAAAGAAATCAAGCTACATAATAGAGCATATGTATTTCTTTAAAAGGCTACTCAAATACTCTTAATTATGTCCCTCATAATCATTAAATATGATGCCATAGTTAAATTATAGAAAATGGGGTTCAAAGTAGGTCATTCCCCCTCAAAATCCTCATTCTAGGTCAAAGCGATCAACCGTTCTGTCAGATCGGTTGACCATTCTGATAGACACACATAAAAGCTAATCAAAATGATCAACCATTACTGTAGCAAATGGTCAACTATTTGCTACAATAGCGGTGACTTGAGAAATTTGTGTAGAACGACACATTGAACTTCAACTTTGAACCTACACCAATTGAAATCCTCACATCCAAATTGAAAACTATTTTAGGACATTGTAATACACTAAGCTAAATTCATCATATCCAAAAATCAAGTCATTTGTAATATCACACAAGCCATACCACCCAAAACATTAATCAACTGTCCTATTTTCGCCAATAACCACACGCTCATGAAGATGTGGTTGGATCTCACTCAAACTAAACCCAAATGCCACGAAATTTAAACTGGAATAACAATACTATATATCTACAAATCCTATAATATACATGCCAATCTAATTATTTTAGAGATCATAATAAGCATTACAACTTAGACAATTTTTCATTCTCAGACTGCACTTTTCAAAACACGAAACTATAGTATCCATTACCTAAACCATAATATTTATCATCAAGTAAGAACTTAGGGGGAAAGATAATCAATAGAAACATAAATTTAGACACGTGCAAGCTAATTATAATTCATAGAAGACATGCACACAGGAAATCAAAGAAAACACTTTATGGCATCATCCTACCTTAGAACTTAAATTGTACAACCTCAAGAGGTCTTCTTAGAACCAATCCAAGCCAAGGGAAGAAGAAGAAGAAGAAAATATCTAAGAGCTGTACATAAATTCCACCTTAAAAAGAGATTTTTTCCTCCAATGGTGCTTCAATGCCACCACCTAAAGCCTTCAAGTGAACCTCCCAAATATCATGGAAGCCTCTAAGGACCTTCTCCAAGCTTCTAAACCCACATGCAAGCTTCCATCACCACCAAAAGCCAAGAGAATGGGAGGAAGAGTGGGAGGATCATGGGAAGGAGAAGAGAAGGTGGATGTTTGGATTCTCTCTCCCACCTATATATAAACTAAGAAGAATTTGCAAATATATCACACCCATATATATCACATAGGCTAACAAAAACTCACATACTAAGGTCCGATTACTCTTATTTGAGGTTAAGTATACTCATTACCCCAATTCATTCTAAAATCATTTATCCACATTTCTAAATGGGTTAAATCCAATAACTATATAATCAAGCCCAATTACCACTAATTCACAACTAACCTGCTTAATTAAACTTGAATCACATATAAGTTAGAATGATAATATATTTAACTCAAATTAAAGTAATTTAATGAAATTCAAGCTAGTTCAATCAACGTCAAACTTGGTCAAAGTCATTAACCTAATTCAAAAATTGTGAACTGGAGGATCGAGATATTATAAAGTGGTAAAGAAGCAAGGCAATATGAGGGACGCAACACACTACTATGCAATCCCGCCCTCAGTTGAGGTGCGCACACAAATAGATTTCACCTACCACTACTCTTGGTTAGTAAATCACAAAGAAGCCCGAGATCCAGACATCTAGATTCTATCAATGAGGCTGAGCCCGAGGTCCTATCCTGGCCCTATCTATGGGGCTAAAACCCTTGACTCATTCCTAAAAGGACAAATCTATGTGCATATTAAATGCTAGTTAGGTTAGTCAACCATTCAAGTCTAAGAATATAAACCTATTGTATAAAATAATTATATGACCAAAGCACGATATGAGAACATAGAGTAATAGTGATGAATGTCTCAAATAGTCTTAATTAGATCAATTATAAAAATCAAGTGTGAATCTTAAGTCAAAACGCATATGTCAGTGGTCAAAATAGGTCAAAATAATGCATTATTCCATTATGGGTCCAAACGATCGGCCATTTGGCCACCCAAAAGTCAAATAGAAGATTCAAGCAAAATCGGTCGACCATTTTAGTTAAAACGATTGACCACTTCTATCAATACAACAAACTGATAGAAACTGTCAGTAGATTGCACAGTGAACCTTCACTTTGAAAGGTCCTAACTCACTATCTACACATCCAAATTGCGATCTTTTTTTTTTTTAGTATGAAAGAGGATTAAGTGACCTATAACATATCCAAAAATAAAGCCAATTGGAGTACAACACACACCATAGTAATTAAAATACTAACTAACTGTTATATTTTCAGAGACAATCATATACCTATAAAGATGGAGTTGGATCTCACTTAAATCAAAGTCAAATGACATAAAATTTGAACTGGAGCAACTAGACATATAGATCTTTGAATCTAAAAATATGCATGCCATTCCAATTACCACAATGATCATAAATAACATGATAGAGCTAAAATTTGAATATGGGACTGTACACTAAAAACGTAAAAAATAAGAGGTTTCAAATTTCAAATCACATCAAAATCACAAATTGAGTCTAGATATATGAACCATGATAAAAAATATCAATTCTACTACATGCAAGTCTATCCAAGTCACAATAACCAACATGCATAGAAGGGTCTAAGAAATCAATTCATGGCATCACTTAACTCTCCTTTGACCTCCTTCAAGCCGATGGGTCTTCTAGAACCACAATAAAGCTCTAAGACATAAGGAAGAAGAAGAATTCCTAGGTTTGCTCCATAAATTTTCACCTTCTAAGGGTGAATCTCCACCAAGAAAAGCTTCAAGAACAACTCTCTAAGGCTCCAAAAGCACTCTACACTCATATAAAAGCCATGGATCCCTCCCAAAGCTCCAACAGGGTGAGCGAGAAAGATAGAGTGGACGAGGTAGAAGAGAAAGGTGGGAGGTCGGATTCTCTCTCTCTCCTCTGCATATATAAACCAATAAAATTACACTTCTACCCTCAAGTTCTCTAAAATGAGACTTCAAACCCATATAGACCTAATGGGCCAACTAAAACCACCTAAATGAATTTAATATCTCTCCAATGTCCGATGTCCAACCCACTAACCAAATTCACACTAAACCAATTCATTATCTATTTTAAACTATCTCTAATTGATAAGCTCACTTAATCTAAACTTGCTTAAGTCATATCCAAATGATCTAGTTAAACATAAATCACCTAATATTCATCAAAAAAATTACTGTACCTCCAAATAAATTAGACTAAGTGAATTTAAACTAGTTTGATTTTGGTCAAGCTTGGTCAACCGATTCGAAAATCATGAACTGAAGGGTCGAGATATTACACCCTCCCTTTTTTAAAAGAAATTTCATCCTCAAAATTTAAATGCGCGATTAATATGAGCATGATCACATCAAAAGAATTAAACTATGCACCAAACAAATAAAGAAATTGAGTTCTTATCTCATCTTCATGCTCCCAAGAGCATCTTCACCTGAATGATGTTGTCAAATCACCTTCACAATAAGGATCACTTGATTTCATTATACTAGAAGAAGAGGACGAAGTTAGTGGTGGGCTTAGAGGGTCATAAGTCCCTTTAGACAGAAATAGTTAGAAGAGGGAAAGCACGAGGAGGATGTGAATTGGGAAAGTGACATGCAACCATGTTTGTGGTTAGCCTCTATTCCTTTTTTATATCACCAGTAGATGTTAGAGCCTTTTTTTTTTTAACTTCTTTTTCCCGGTTGTATAAACCTGGTGGTTGGCATCTAGCCAAACCCCAAACGAGCAGGTTCAACCTTGTGAGAACCATGCCCTCAACAGGTGAAAGACCACTGATTCGGATTAGCAAAAAAGCTAGTGCCGCAACGGGTGAAAGCATGAGCAAAAATTCCTATGCTAAAAAAAACTAGTATTACTTTCACTGCAATTATAGGGCATCCCTAGATAGAAGTAGCCAAAGTCTACCTTCTATTATACAATCTTGTTTGAAATTTCCTTTCCGAGAGAAGGTCATAACGATAAAAAAAGCCTCAATCGTTAAAACAAATGGACTGCATTGAAAAGCTCATTATCTATGCTTACTACTTCTCTTAGATACCTGTAACACCTATCTTACCTTTGTTATATGTCAATATCTATATCCTAACACTTTTGGAAAGTCATTCCAATACATTGAAGAGGTTACCCTGTTGATAACCCGCGGCACATGGCACCTTAAACGTCGTGTATCTTTTTTCTTGAACATTAAAGTAGCTACTCAATTTCACATGAAAGCATTACATAGTATGGGAAAAAGATAGCACAGAACATAGTAAATTAGAGAGGGGATGGAACCCATGCTAAGCAGTGCTATACACAAAAGTATAGTAGCACACACGCAACCACATTACAAACATGCCTCAACCTGAAAGAAACTCCGTTGACTGCCAGAATCCTCCAAATAACTAAAAACAACTTCGATAGCTGTGTCCCTGATGGAGACTGGCACAAGAAGAGCAACGCCACCTAAGGGCTAAGAAAGGTTGCAACAAGAAGCAGCCATGGTCAAGGAGCTCGGAAGAAGATGCGTGCAAGAGCATGTGATGTGTGCATAACCACTAGGAAGAAGCATTAGCAGAAGGAAAATAAGACGAATGGCAGCACTTCCTAAGACATCTACTGGCATATCCTAGGGATAGCGGGAGATGGGGTGTTCAAGGGGCAAAATAGATGGAAGGCCATCAGAATCAAAACACCCAACAAAAGGGAAATGAAGGGAAGGGGCTCTAGAGAGGGGGAGGAAGGTGGCAGCTAGTGGAGCAAATGAGGGAAAGTCTAGCGGGATGGAAGGTGAAAGGTGGGCTGTAAACAGAGCGGAGACGGAGCGGATATGCTGTTTCGTGTTCGTCCGTTTACAATAAATGGATAATCCATGTCCGCTTCGATTACGAATCAAATATGGAGTGGATATCATTTGTCGGATATTCTTTGAATTCAGAGCGGATACATATAATATCTAGACATTTAAATAAAATCTTTATATAATATAATATTTGCCTATAAAATTCATAAAATTGTAAAAAAATTAGTAGATATTTAATCAAAAGAATTAAAATTTTATGTACTCATTAGTAGTTGAAATTTGAGATTTAGGGTTTCACCCATTCAAACATCTTATATGGAATACGTAAACCGTTGGATCTTAGATCAAACGGCCTAGATTCACTCTCTATGCCGAGCGAATATTCGATGGAGTGGATATAAGATTTTCGTAACCGCTTCATTTAAGCGGATATCCATTTATGGTCAATTAGATATCGATTTCAGATAAAATATCCGCATAATCGGATACAAATCCAGAGTGGATCCGGATAATATCCAGATCCATTTACCGCCCCAGCACAAGGCAGGGAAGCGGAAATGAGCAATGGTAAATGGTGGAGCGGCAGCGGCAGGCTCAGAAGGAAGGAGATGGGCACTAGCGAACAGTGGAGGCCAAAGGCAAGCAACACAGAAAAAAATGAAGAACAAACATAAAGAGAGAGAGAGGGAGAAATAGAGCCTAACAAAGTAGGGGAGGGGGGAGTCGTTAGACGAACCTCCCCCATCCAAGAGAACTGCCTCCTAATGATGAGGTCGCCTGAATCGACGTAGGTTTCATCGGTATACCCGACGAGGGTTTCATTTGGCATGAGAGAGATTGCTAACTCCAATCCACTCAGTTTCAGTCTTCCAATCTTAAATGTAGTGTATCAATAAAGCAGAGTTTACAGAAAGAATGATCAAGCGAGGACTCCATTTGCCTTAAAATGTGAGGTTCATGGTATTGGGGGCCTGGATTACTTGTCTCCTTATGGCAAAGGGATCTCCAAGAGACTAACTGCCACTACAACCCTTGGATGCGATCTCTCCATGGTCTTACTTGAGAGGAGGTAGTGTTTTCGCACTTGACCTACCAAAATGTTCAAGTTCACCACACGGATATCAATTCTCTTGCTCTATTTTTATTCCTACAAGAGCTTAGAATGCCTATGAATTCGTGAGAAGTGAAAGATTGTGCTAGTGGATTGGCACCATCAATCTGGCGTGCACAATGTTTCATCAGTAGATTATTCTTCTCGACAGACCATGATTGGCCTCGGTGCATACAAGAAATCATAGAGCCTGATGTTGTATCGAAGATGGTGTAGGCTCGTCAATGTGGCCCTCAATGACATAAGAGGGCATCGTGTATTATGCCGCGCCCGACTAAGGGGATACTGAGTCTCGGTGCCTTGACGTCTTAGACGTGGCATACAAACATGAGGATTCCGTGTATTGTGTCCATCTAGTTTTAGAGGATTTAACATACTCCTTGGTGTGCAGTACGTGTTAGGAATGGGGCTTAATAAAAGGCTAAGGATGTTTGACAAAAGTTTTAGTTGGAAGTTACTTTTGACTTCCTTCTTTAAAATAAAAAGGTTGAGTAGTAGGTTATTACAAATGAAATCTTTCTCAATCACCTCACTTTTTCTCCAAGTTAGGAAACTGTATTTTAGATTTTTGAAACTCAAAAAATAATCGAAACACTATGTAAATAGCTTCAAACACCAGGTTCCTTCCACTCAAAATAACTAAGTAGAAGTCCAAAACTTCTCTCACTTGGAAGCTACGGCCGTGTTTGGCGCAACTTCCATTTGGAAGTACTTTTGCATTTTCATCTAGTTATTTTTTATGGAAGTCATTGGATCTTAGAAGCCATTTATGTAGTATTTTTTTTGTGTTTTGACTTTCAACCAAAAGCTACATGAGAGGATTTCCAAGAGTGAAGAAAAAGTGAGGTTGTTACGAGAGAGTTGATTTTTGGAACAAATCAAAATTAGTTATAATTTTTCTCCCTCAACTTATTCTATGTAAAATGTAGAAGTTAAAAATAACTTTCAAGTAAAATTTTTACCAAACACGCCCTATCCGTGGACCGTGGTTGTAGATTGGTGGTGACTATTGGGTATCACGATATGATAAGGCGGGACGATGGCGTGTGATCAAGTTCAACGCGGATTACCAACTCATGCCTAGATTTAGTCATCCAATTCAGTTAGTTCTAACACGTGTAGGGTTCGAAGTGACGCGGATTACCAACTCATGCCTAGATTTAGTCATCCAATTCAGTTAGTTCTAACACGTGTAGGGTTCGAAGTGATGTAGATCTGGATCCGGACCGAAATGAGTTTGTCTAGTACCAAAATGGACATAATAAAACTGTTGTTAAATAGGTAAGCGAGTCAGTTTTTTAGGTCTACTTTTTGTTCACTTGATAATAAACTTCAAATGAATCTAAGTTATCTAACAAATAGTTCGCTTATATTACACTCTACTATAGTTGATAAATAGAATTAAGTACAGTCCAATCTTGTAGGAAGACAGATAATAGGTCTATTATCAACTAAACCAGTATAGCTGGTCCTAAAGGAACACTGTCTAATCTGGTTTAATTTTGGTCTGGAGCAGTTTTGACAGCCCCAAAATGACGTACGTTGAAGCCAGATATGCATACTCAATTCCGTACGTTCAATTTTAAGAGAAAACTCTTTTTGGGTTTAGTCGGACTTCTAAATTCGTCTCCGTATTATATGCAGAGTTTGTGCTTCTATGTTTTTTTTTTTTTTTTTTTGAATCAGTAACTCAGTGGAACTGGAACGAGGTACCCAACTAAGAGGAGCTGAAATCGAGCCGGCCAGAGGCCAAAGATTTTCTTTCGAGAGAAAAAAAATTCCGCACTCGATGGGAATAAATATGCCAAACAGCATAAACATCCACATAGTACCGTGATAATTCCTCCTATAAAAGAGAGAAGCCCGCGAGATTGAACCTGCAAACAGCTCCCCGCGCAGGAGCACGGCGTCCTCCCAGCGCGACTGAGCTACGGGCCTTCGACTGTGCTTCCATGTTCATCTTGGCAGTTTACACTATCAAGGCATATGTATAGTCCAAATTTCATATCTTTATTCCATCCTCGACGCTGCATGATTTTTCCGTGGGAATGGTGCATTGACCCAATTGTGTAGAGATTTTTCTAGTGATTGGTCTAATTGGGAAAAAATTGACAATTCTGTCACTCCCTTCTACCTTATATTTATTTTCTTCAACATTTTTATACAATTGGATTGATCAATCATAAAAGGTTAGTACGGTCTCTATTAACGCGTACTGGTCCTCTAGGAGATTCATCATAGGTCGTAAGCAATCTTTTCAACAGCAAAGTCAGAGTTACGATTATACCTGGCACGACAATCGATGAACACATTAGGAGCTAGTAATGGTAGAGGCCTTGGGAAAGAAGTAAACATCATTTGGTCACATAAAATACCGCAACATTAATTTTGAAATCACACATTTTAAAGCAGTAAAAATTAAGATTATTGCAATCCCACATTTTAAAACTCGTATTTTCTGATAATCTTGGGTGGAAAACTGAAACCAGAAAGAATATTACCTCATGGGCCAACAAAGATTCTGAAACAAAGAATAATTTATGACACTCCAAGTATAAGAAAAATATTGGAAAATAGTTACGGTGCTCCAAACACAAAAAGATCCCATATACATTTTACAGCACACCAACCAACCCCTCGGTAATCCCACAATGCTCCGATCTATACACCACTAAGCGCACATCCGTAGCTACTTATTGGGCGAATACATTGCAACAAATAAAACAACTTAAACTGGAAAAGAATTTGCATCTAATGTTTTCCTTGCTAACTGATAATTCCTCGCTAACAGATCCACTGGAAAAAGAATAACTGGTTAACAAATCCAAATATTTGTACTGTACTGTTGAAATTTAATGAAATAAAAAGGCCCTGGTGTATAAGGCAACATAGCAAACCAATAAGACCACTAAGCTGTTTATGACTTGATGACACTCGGGAATATGTTGTGGTTGCGGAATCATTGTATTGCTGAATGAAAGTAATATAGCATTGCCCTTCCCACGCTTGTCTGAAGCTCACGTAGTACGAAGTAAAAATGGAGAATCGAATGGATGCTGCTACTTCAGTATCGCATCAGTTCAGAAAAGAATTGGTGATGCTGATCCCAGATGGACAAAAGGCTTTCTGGCTGTGGATGCTCTACAGAAGCATAGCTGGTTACTATAAATCCAATATCAAGAAAGATAATGAATAAAAGGGTTATAATATTCTCCTAGCCTTCAGGTAAGAATACATGAGGAAAAATGTGACTACTCCTCCAATGATGATTCCAGCTGTTGTCAGCCAAAATGCACACTGCATCAGAAGAAACAGTAATCTTATTTAGCTTACAGGTCAAAATCCTTCGTTGCATGCCATTCTAATTTTCTAGGGACATGGGTAAAACAAGAGATCATTTGACATACCACATGTTCTTCAAGATAGGACTTCAAGTTCATTCCAAATATTCCTGCAACGAGAAACAGTTTACAAAATCAAAATAATCAATGGCTGGTGGACATAAGAGAGAGATTTTTAATGAGCTCAGTAGAGAATATATAAAAAAGTGAATGAATCTTAACAATATCATGTATACTCAGTAACCTGAGAACAAGGAAACCCATTACTAAAAGCAAGTGCTTGGTATATGGGATAAGGGATCTCACATCACAGTGGACTAATATGAAGATGGATCATCTCCCTGTAAGTGGGATCTAAGAGGACAAGTGTGTTTGATGAACAACTTGTGATCGGGCCTAATAAAAGTTTGGTTTGGCTTGGTTGACCAAAACAAACCAAGTTTCAACAAAATTTTGGGCTCAATACAGATGAGTGGAGCTGGATCATGGGTATGATCAGGTTGTTTATATTCGTGAACAGGCTCAACTAAACTTTGTTATTCTTTATAATACTTAATATTCAGTAACTCACATAGAATTCATTACGTGGCATCTACTAATCCAATTAACATGTAAGGGACAAATACCTCTGTTCATTTATATTTAGTAGTTCAAACAAGTCGGTAGACATTAGATGAGCTAGGATCATTTAATATTAATTAAGCCTGACTAGGTTCAATTGTTAGACGAGCTAAGCTTGAAAAGAGCAGAACTTGGATTGTTTAATATTTAAGCGTCAAAAGCTTGAGTCATTAACAAATGAAGAAACATTGATCAGAGCAAAGCTTGGCTTGGCTTGTATTGCTTGCAAATTCAACCTCTACCTATAGGGCTTTTATCAGTTTTTTCCCTGAAGCGTTGTACTAGTGCATTGTTATTCCTTACACCTCTGGTATTCTGCCCCATTAGTCCAGTTCTAAGCACCCAACTTCTTCCCATCTAACTTGGGTTGAGATTCTTCCTAAATCTTCAAAGTTGTAAGATCATCGGAGTGACACCTGAGCCAAATGATCCACTAATGCAAAAGATTAAGGAATCCAAATGAGGAAAAATTGTTTTCAACTGGCTTCCCATTATATATAAATAAGGAATTAGACCACGGAATAAAATTCAGACAGATTTGATGTGGGACAAAAAATGTTCTGTTACAGATAGCTCAATGAATTGTCAACAATTCTATTCAAATTCTTCCTGTCCTACCATGGTACAAAGCAAACCATGATGCGCACCAAGGTCGTTAAAGAGCCTGGGCAATCATTGGCAGTGCACCATACGAGGTTTAGGCAGAGCCATGCAGGGGCTTAGAGTTTTAACTCGTTAACACAGAAATGTATAAGTTACACAAGAGAAGTTCAATCCAGTGCACAAAATAGGTCAACAGGATCTCAGTCAAATCAATTGGTTCATATACACATTATTAAAAAAATGATTAGGCAGATTGTTCCTGCTGCTCCTGCTGTTTCTCGTCTTTTCCCCTTTTCCCGGGGTGGGAGACTGATTAGGGAGATTGTGGTAAAAAAGAGTGAAAATTTTACAAAAAGAGCCTCATATATAGTTATACTTTTCATTGATAGACATTTTTATTTACTTTCAACTGGATCAGATGGCTTCTGACAGATCGGCTCTTCCAATCCCTATCCAATAAGAACTGGGCAAACCTGTTCCAAGTGCCCCATCGAACAAGGAATTCAGAAACAGATCTGGCATCTAGATCAATGCTTGATCCTAATCCTGATTGGATCGGATTGGTCAGCTCTGCCGCAATGTGGCCCAATTAAAAATATAAATATACTTTTGTAAATAAAAAGAGTATATTTATAAACTTAAAACTATTTATGAAAACATAAAACATATAACGGTGTTTTTACCAAATTTCACCCACCTTTTACTCAACCTTATAGGCCAGGATTGACCAAGTCACAAGTTAAGAGCTGGTCCACATCTGATTCATCCAAATATGGTCCAATTTGGCGCATATCAGCCGGAGTTAGATTGTTTCTTTTTTAAATTTCCAACCAGGATCATTTTTATGGCCAAAATAGGATCAGCCACTCCTGATCTGAATCAGCTGATACTGGGCTGGATCATCCGATCCTGCAATCCATGCAATCAAATCTATTAAACCTACATCACAACTAACCAATTGTGCTCTCTTCACCAGAGGAAAGGCAGCTATCTAATCACAATCCATTTTCCAGTTTCATGATCCATGTACTTGTACGCTTCTACACAGCGATCAATATGCAGTCAGTCTGTGATGTCATTACAAACTAATCGGTGTGACTGAAAGAATCGACATCTCAAGATGATTATTTACATGTGCAGGCTTCCCCTCCCTTCAATTATGGACTAATATGCATTCAGTAATCAATGGTTGAAAACATTCATGATTGCAAGTTGTAACACTGGTATTGCAGGCGATTGATCTTTTCCAAATTTGAATGGGATAATATATGGGTGACCACCACTATTCAATCACGATCAAACATCTATGGCTTCCTGTTTAAGTATTATAGCTATGAAAGGTTGATATCCAGCTGATTCAAACAATCCACCTTAGCTTCCGCACTACTCAAGAGAAGTGGACTCAATTCAAAAAATTCAGTGCACAGATAGCAAGTTTAATTCAGAAGCAAAATCTTGTCCATTATTCCTCATGCCGTATGCTGGAGCGGTTGGAAGGAGCACGATGATCGCATTCTTCGGGAAGGAATCCATATACAGAATGCTTGCCTTATGGCGATCCATTATTTATTTCATTGAAGCAGATTTTTGGTTCATCTTTCCATAATGGAGAAGGGAGATAAGTTGTTATTCTTTGTAATTTCCTGTTTTCATGATGCACCACTCCTTTTCTTGATTGTATCCCCATGTTTATGATCTAATAAAGTTGGTGGTACAATCCACTGCTTTTGTTTAAAAAAGAAGACACAACCTAACATCTATGTCTTCACCAACAAACTGATGACTGTACATTCTGTAGGCATATCTATCAGAATACATACAAATTACTGCTGTTACTAGGTGGCCTCTCACATACAGTGTCTCAACACCAAGAACAAAATGGATCACCACCAAAAAGGGAATGAAAGAGTCAATAATGTAGAAAGGTCAACATGCAAATTATCCAGGTATTGCCTGATTTTTTTTTAAATAAAATCAAATTGTACTACTAATTTTATTGATGAATAAATAAAGCAGTACAATCAAGTCAAGATAGGAGAGGTACCTATCTTAGACAAAGAAAAAAGTAAAAAACACATGAGACAAACAAACTACTCTGAACGAGATACACAAACAGCCACTAAACAGACAGTTCTCTAGCCCAATCTTTGGCAGAGACACCTAGAATGGGGCGGCTCCAACTATATAAAAAAGCAGTTACAGATAATGCTATATTCTCAACATAGATTTTACTTCCCTCAAAAATGTTGGCGTTCCTTTCCTTCCAGATTCCCCGGCAGATAGCATGTGGCAATAATTGCAATATTCTCCGTCTATTGCATTTTCCGAGCCTATTCTTCATTTATTCAAAACAGTTCCACATCTTCGCTAAACTGTTGAACGCTGGCTGAAACCTCATTAATCTGCCTATGCTGACCCCAATTTTCCTACTGACTGGATAGGTGATAAACACATGTTCTATGTCCACAACCCCATCTCCACATAAAACACAGTGTCACTATCAGTACACCATTTAACGTAGTACATTTTTGTGATGATCCACTTTCTGAAGAGTAGCTACATGAAATCTTGCACATTCAGTGGTGATTTCACCTTCTATATAATATCCAAGCATCTAAAAGAAGGCTGATTTCCTTCCATGAGATTGTAAAAAGATTTGACAGAGAAAATTTCATTGTTATCTGCCCAAAAATGTTTATCTTCGTCACCCAGATGCATCTGTGCTGAAGTTAAAATATGAAGTAAGTTCAAGTAAATCCACTTGTTCTTCCTGTCTTAGTCCCCTTCTAGTATTTATATCCCACTGAGCAATGCCATTTTCTATGATGTACATGTCCTTAATAAAACTGTCCTTTTTGCGAGACAATTGATACTCTCAACTCAACTCAACCAAGTCTTAATCTCAAATTAATTGGGGTTAGCTATATGTATTCTCTGTTTCCACTCTAAACGATTTCGGGCTACCTCTTCTGAAGCCTCTAAATCATATTATACTACCCTTTTTCAAGTTAATCTACGTCTACCCCTTCCTTTCTTCCATTCCTTTATCCTAATATGCTACACTTTTCTAACTGGAGCCTCCCTAAGTCTACGCCTAACATGCCCAAACCATCTCAATCTCCCTCCTCTCAATTTGTCCTCAATTGATACCACTCCCACATTTTCTCTAATATACTCATTACGAATTTTATCTAGCTTAGTATGTCCACACATCCACCTAAACATTCTCATCTCGGCAACGCTCATCTTGGAGACATGTCCTTTTTGTGTGACAATTGATACAATCTCGAAAGTTGCTCCTTGAGTGTTGCATTCCCAGTCCACCTTTCTGTCCAAAATTTGGTGCTTTCCCCGTTACCCACTCTAACTCGTGTATATCTGTGGAATATACTAGCAGCCTTCAAAATGTCTCTCCGTAACGGTGACATGCAAGTTCCATTCTCTGGGTATAGATAATATGTGGAATTTGTATGATAATGTTCCATTCTGATAACTTTTTTCCAAAGTATATCATCTTCAACAATCAGTTCCCAGATCTACTTTCCTAACATTGCAATGTTCATCAATTTTAGGCTTTTAACTCCCAATCCTTCTCTCACCTTAGAGCAACATAGACTATCCCATTTCACTAAATGAATACATCTGTCATCCTTGTTAATGTTTCCCCATAGAAACCTTTACCTGATGTTGTCCAGTTTTTTTATTACATTGGAAGGTAATAAGAAAACTGAAAAAAAAAAAAAAGCATTGCCTGAATTTGAGGTCCATGAAACTGAACTCTGATCCTACAATCTCCTAACTTTCACCTGAGATATGGTTTCCTTTTCTTCTTTACACAAAACTATAGCTTAGCTTCCTTTAAATTAAAAGGGGAAATTTTGGATGAGTCTTATCTAACAATGAGACGGGACTCCTGATGGCTTCTCCTGCATCAGGGGCACCAAAAAAGGGCAGTGAGGATGCATGCATGGAACAAATATAACAAACAGATTACCAATGGATGGTTTTCACTGGACTACACAACAAAGAATACAACCAGTAATCAACATACATATGCACAGTAAATGATAGAAGTGATAGATTAATAATGTACAATAAATTCAAAACTGTAATAGACAAGTAACCAACTGGACCATAAAAAATGAACTTGTGACCATGCCATGATTTACTGACAAATGAATCCATTAAACGGAGAATGCATACACATGTTTATCAGTATTTGTCTCCTATTCTCCTGCTAGACTCTGATTTGCAATGTGTGTTTAATGGGGAATGGTATTGCTCTGAGCAGAATTACCTTAAGGCCTCATTTGGAACAGCTTATGGAGGAGATTCCAATCATTGGAATCTATGACAAGCCATTTGCAGTTCCAAATGGCACAAGGGTGCATTGGCTTGTGTGCAATGAGATTTTGGGAGGGAAGAGGATGATAGACTCATGAAGAGGAGAGGAGGGATTATATCCAAAACCCATATTTTCTATCCTTTTGTACAGCTTTCAAGGGGAGAGTTAATAAAGTTAAAATGATATGAATGGGTACTTTGATTACCTATCTTTAATATGGATGTCAATGATAACCCTGGTTTCTAACCCTTGTAGAGAGTGATGCGGAGAGGAAAGGGAGCGGAAGTGGCATTGCCTGCATTGCCAACCAAATCCCCCTAGGAGGAGGTGGGTTGCCGGAGGGTATGAGAGGCTTTTCAGCTTCTGCCCAGGTGCGCCAGAGTGCTCCCTCAATGGCGAAGGTCTATGGATGATGCCTTAGGGAAGGGCACCCAACCTAGGTGTGCAGCGCTCCAGTCAGATGCCTCAAGTGTGAGGGCTCCAGTCATGTCAGGCGGTCCTGCTCGCTGGGAGTAGGCTCCTTTGTGGATGTAGGGGCGGCTAGAGGATGGGGAGCAAGGGGTAGAGGCTGCTTGGGATGCCCCAGGTGCTGGAGGTTGTGCCGCCACCAGAGGAGTTCCTGGAGCCCCATATGCAGAGGTTGAAGTCTTATGTGAGGCTGGTTCCGCTGAGTGGAAGACCATCTTCGGAGGCCATTCTTGAGCTCCTTAAAGGAAGGACTCGTTGGGGATATGGGAAGTGAGAGCCCTGGGGGTTGTGTTTGCTGGGACGGATGCCCTCTGCGGAAGTTGCGGAGTCGCTGGTTGAGGTGGGGTTCCTGGCGGGTGAAGGAGTAGCTCTCCAGGTTGAGCTGTGGAAGCTTCATCACAGGGCTTACCCTGAGCCTCCTATCTCCAGAGTGTTTGTGCAGTTGGTTGGCATGCCGATTGTGCTGATGACCCTGCTGGGATATGATTTCTCGTGAAGGAAGTGGGGCTGTGGGAAGATGGCGCCATGAGGATGTCTGCAAAAGGGGATCGTTTGATTGTTGAGGGGATCCTCAGGGCTTTCTCTGACTCGGACATCCCTAGGGGGTGTTGGTGAGCCTCCATGGCCGATTCTTCCTGATGGATGTCCAAGTGGTCAATCGTCTCCAAGCATCGTGCAGATGCAGCAGAGGCAGAAGAGCAGTCTAGGGTTTCAGAGCGTGCGACATCAGGAGGACAGGGCCGAGGGGATACGTGGCACCAGCGGAGCACTCAGTCAACTTTTGAAAATTTGTGGCGACCTGCCTGTTTGAATGAGGAACCACCACCAGTTCAGACCACCCCATCTAATTCTTCTTTGCTTTAAATTTTGTGGACCAGGTGGCCCAATTGGATCCTCATGGGTAATAGGGATAAGACCCATGATTTACCCGATGGAGAAGGTCTAGGTGGACCTGATGGGGGACCCATTCGTAGTCGCCCTCCTCGCCCGATAGACATGGGAGGACCTTCCAAAGATCACCAGCGGAGCTCTCCAATCTTTGCCTTCACTACCGACAGCGCTGAAGGGGTAGGGGCACCGGCGATGAGGTCCTTGGATAGCACCGTCAACGGAAAATCTCCCCTCCTTGCTTCTGGGGTGGTCCGTGAAGTCTTTGCATCGGATGAGGGCGGACAGATTGTGGGGATTGGCACAACACAGAGGTGGCCTACTCTGGTGGAGGGGTCTATGGCAGAGATTGTGCCAATTGCTTCCCAGGTGGAGTGGGGGCCTGGAAAGGGACCTGGACTGCTTTCTTTGGGCGAGTGCCAAGTTTCCTTGCAGTAGGAGAACGTGAGGGTCTCTAAGCAGGGGATCTCTTACAAGGACGGGGTCTCTACCAATCTCTTTCCTGTGCTGAGGAGTTGCAGGGGTCTCAAGAGCTGGTGGATTGGGTGGCAGATGTTCAGGGACAGGAGGTTGGCGAGGGAGTAGGGGGAGAAGAGGACAACAAGGGACAGGGGTAGCTGACCATCAATCTCTTCTCTGCACAGTCACAATGTGAAGAGGAGGCCTTGGCTAGTTCCCAGCCTCCAACCTCTGGGGAGGAGGAGCCTCAAGCTGAGGAGGATCTTGAAGTGGTTCCAGAGACACCTTGCTTGAAGGCAGATTCTCTTGATAGAGAGGGTGTCAGGAGACTGTTGTCAAATATGGAGAGGATGATGGAGGAGAATGCTAAGGATGTGGCCACGAAGATTGGGGTGTCCTTTGATGGTCTGGATAAAGATATTCATGCGGTTATTCATAAAATCCGCAATAGATGGTAATTGGGGGTTGCTAGAGGTGTGAAGGGAGGAAAGTCGTGCAAGCGTGTAACACCCCAAAATTTGGGAGTTATATTAGTCTAATTAAATTAATTGTATGTGGTTTTAGCCAGTGGAATAAGGCAGACAGTCCCTTGGGGTATAGCAAGTTCCTAATAAAGAAAACCCATAAAATTAGCTAAATCCTAGATAATAGATTAGAAGAGCTAATAGACAGCTTAATTAACTAATAAATGAAGCTCAAATAAGTTTTGTAATTGCAAATAAATAAGCCCTGTGAGTGAAGTTAATATAAGCCTTATAACCGAAAGTTAGTTAAGGAATAATTGATTCAAAATAAGCCAAGTAATCGAGCTAAGTTAAACTAGTAATTGAAGTTAAAACAAGGCACAAAATCGACTAATAGATATACAGATAATCGAGTAAAAAAAATAAAGCCTTGTAATCGAAGACAAGATAAGTCATGTAATCAATTACTCAAGGACATGTAATTGATTAGAAGAACACACGTAATCAGTTAGCTAAGAATAATAGATAATCAATTATAAGAATAACATGTAATCAATTATGAGAATAAAGATAATCGATTAAATGACTAACGCGTAAGTAATCAATTATAAAAAGAATGTGTAATTAATTAAATGAAGAACCCATAATCAATTAGATAAAGATGAAGCAATCGATTAGCTGAACAACCTGTAATCGATTAGATGAGTAACTTGTAATCGATTAACTAAAGACTCTGTGATCGACGTATTGCAGAACATATAATCGATTAACTAAGTTACCTGAAACTGATTAATAGACAAATGTAGTCGATTAGCGGAACCCATGTAATCGATACTTGCAACTTGTAATCGATAGGTAATCGATTAGCTGATACTCATATAATCGATTAACTGAATGAACATAATCGATTCATTGACTGAAGGTAAAGCCTATGTACTTGATTAACTGCCCTATACGTAATCGATTAACAAAAGAACTTGTAATCGATTAAGCCATTGTACATGTAATTGATCAACTGATACTCATGTAATAGATGAACTAATGCACATGTAATCGATCACTTAAGCTATATAATTGATTATCTGATCTTGTATAATCAATCTTAATTATTTTTTTCAAAACTTTAATTATTTATCTACGCCACCTTTTGGGCTGTTTGTGTAGGACACGTGGGCTTCTAGGGAGTAGATTAGCCTAGGTCAATTTGGCTGATGTTAAGTAGAGGAAACTACTTTATTTCTTCCTTAGAAAGTCTAGAAAATTAAAGATAAAGAAAGAAGAAGGGGCAAGTACTTGGGCTCGGGTACTCCCAGGTTGTAGAGAATTCTGGAGATTTTATGCCATGATTCCTTTATCTAAGGCAGGTGTATTATAAATCATTACATGATATTTGTTAGGTACATTGTTTTAAATCTATTCTGGTGATTAGAAAATCATAAAATTTGCTTATATGATGGATGAATATCTATTTAATAGCGTTTCAGCTATATGTAACACAGCTCAAACACGTACTTGATTATATATATACATGTCTTGATTTCACTGTTAAAACAGAACTTATATATGTTGAAACTAAATTGTGACGCACATTCTTTTATATTTAAATCTTCTTCTATCTGTTTGCAAAAATTGTGGTAAACTTTGTTTGAACTTCAAGAAATTGTAAGGTGCATGGACAATAACCCTTTGGACTCTTTCCGGCATGAACTAGTCTGCTGCATGTATACGGGATTGCCTAGAAAATAGGCATGAATGGTCTGCTGCAAACATGTATACGGGATTGCCTGAAAAGTAGGTCTTTAGATAAGAAACTCACCTTATGATTTGTTAGAATTTTGATAAAAGGAATGAGATGTATTAATTTAGCAAATCTTCTGCTATTTTTATTTGTCTTTGGCTTATATAGCATGCATATAATCTGTGAGATTGTTTAATATGTTATCATGTGATTAAAAGCTTAAAGTATTTAATTAAGCATGTCTTGATTTTGATGCCTGCTGAATTGTATACTCCTACACCTATATATAAATGTTTTTCAGGAGATTCCTGCAAGGGACTTTAAGAAGTGCTAAGGCTGGAATTTTAGGATCTGAGCTATAAAGTTTCTGCTGTGCTAGAGAATAGGTTTAATTGTATAAGTATTTCAGATTCTGATGTAGACTCTAAGCCCCACTTTGTTTGCAGAATTAGAGAAGAATAAGGTCTCTTATTCTTAGAATAAAGGCTAATTCCAAGGTAGGCCAACTCGTGGGTCGGACTCGGATCGGTCCGGTCCTGACTGAGTGGATCGGCCGATCCGACCCGATCCCGAACCGGTCCGGACCGAGCCGGACCGGTCTGGCCGATCCAATTTTTAAAAAGGGAAAAAAATAGGGAAAAAATAGAAAAATAAGTCCAAAAAATAAGAAAAAATTTCAAAAAATCAGAAAAAATTATATTTACCCAAAACTTATCTAGGACCTTGGGTAAGACCTTGAATTTTTATTAACTTTGAAAAAAACTTGAATACAATATATGGGGGGGACATAAAACCTTACCCCTAAGTATTACATGATAGTAAAAAAAAAAACACTCACACAAAGTGACAGAACAAGTAGACATACATTTATTCTAGCCTTACATTGTAGGTGCTATAGAAATATTGCACATAATCGGCCCAAGACATATAGGCTTGGTAACATTGTTCATATTCCTGTACAAACCGGTTATACTCATCTGTGAATGGGTAGATTATTGTCACCGGTATCTATCCTTGTGTCTTTGGCTCATGATAAGATCCTTCTGAGGTTGAGGATTGATAAGAGGAAATATCTGAAGTTGGAAGATAAGTGGGATATCCTCCTAAATAACTCGATGCATCATAGGGTCGTGGATGTTGATAATATGTACCTGGATATCCATAAGGACTATAACCCTCTAATGGAACTTGAGAGGATGCATCAGACGAATGCTCTTGAGAGGATGTTCTCTTTAGGAACTCTTGTTGTTGTTTCCCTTTGCCTTTATTTGTTGCTGATGTGTCCTTAGCCAACCTACTAGAGTGGTCATCATCCTGCGTAGCATGCGTAAATTCTTGCTTTCCTGTGAAAATCATTGGAGGAGCTTCACCATGTTGACTTGATCCACGTCCTCGAGATGACCGTTGTTGCAAGGATCCACCTTGACTTCCATGTGGATCATCATCGTCATCGTCAGGGGTAGTCGTTGCCGAAGTAGAGTCGTCTGAAGTTTGGTAAACGACTTTGTCGCTCGGCTCTGGTGTCTCGTCCGACTCATCTTCTTGTACAGTTTCTAAATCTGCAATATCAAGATGAGTTATTTTACCTTTACCCTTACCTGAACTTTGTGGGGTGGATTTCTTTTGCCTTTTTTGAAGGAGGTGGAAGTTGAAACTCAACGGACAAGGGGACACCATCTAATTGTCCTTCTGCCCATGACCGATCGTTTGGATCAAATTCTGATGGACTCAAAACATTCCTTGCATACACCCATGCATTTAGTGGGTTCTGCTCCTCAAATATCTCGTCCAAATCGATTGGTTCCTCAACTTGTTATTCTACTTGCCCCGGTCTTCCAGCAACTTCATCTCTCCATCGTTCTTCTTCTCTTTGGTTCTCTTGAATTTTTTGAAGATTCTTTAATTTCAAGCGCATGTTGTAGTGGCAAAAGACCAATTGCTCCAATCTCGCTGAGCTTAATCGGTTCCTTTACTTGGTGTGTATCAAGCTAAATGTAGACCAGTTCCTCTCACAGCCAGAAGAGGAGGTGGTTTGGCTCAATACACGGATAGCAACATAAGCAAAATCTTCATAACCTGGAGCCTTCCCATGATCCATCCACCAATCAGCTGTAATTCCATAATGATCCAACTAACAATTAGTATTGTAATTTGTAAAGCCTAGGCATGATAACAATTTCGTGAAAGTATTAGTTATGTGTAAAATTCTAAATACCTGGTGAAAGCAACATGACTGCCCGTTGAGCACGATGAGTACCAAAATGTAATGTTCGGAGCCTATAGTGATGTATTTTGTTGCATGCTATGATAGCTCGATCCTCATCATGTAACAAACGCCGAATTACATTTTGAGTCCCACGGAGTACTTCTTCATCATTGGGCGCATGTTGAGTAGCAGAGCTATATTGGTATCTTGGGTTGAAGAAATGACCTAAAGAATTGAAAAACAAATTAAAAATGAAATAAAACTTATAGGAAATAAAATGACAACCAATATGGATTGACTTATTTTGTTACCAGCCGCATGCAAGTCATGGTGGAGTGTCCTATCCCATCTTGCATCTATGATATCCCACCACTTTCTGTATGTATTTTTGTTGGCCCTAACAATGTCTTCCTTTGCACGGTCCATAGCTTCATATAAATATCCCATTGTGGCGTTCTTATCTCCATCCACCATCTTCAGAACCCGCACAAGAGGTTCAACTACGCTCAAGATCATCTTTATATCCTTCCAATACTCCCGGCTCTCAATCAAGTCCTCAACCTGCTTCCCCTTGTCTCTAGCATCACGCTTCGCGTGCCTTGTCATCCAATCCTCCCATCCTTTACTTGAAATCATCTGCTTCAAGGGGCGTTTTTGTGACTGTATACTCTCCAAGAAAATATATGTGGAGGCGAAACGAGTTACCCCAGGACGTAGTAACTCCCTCTGTCTAGTGTGTTCACGCATCAACGTGAGCACATAGTTATGGTTGTAGATATAGGATGTGATGAATTGGGCTGACTTCACTGTTTCAGTAATTTTTACATCTTTCTCAATATCTTCTAGCATCAAATCTAGGGAATGAGCAGAGCAAGGAAGCCAATATAGATGTGACATCTTCTCCATTAACATATGGCCAACAGCTTTATATGAAGCTGCATTATCTGTTACAACTTGGACAACCCGATCTTCTCCCACCTGCTCCACAATGTCATCAATTAACTTGAAAAGATATTCAGCATTCTTTACCTTTCCACTAGCATCTACGGACTTCCAAAATACAGTCCCAGCTTGACAGTATATAAGGAAGTTAATCATACTTCTTCTCGTAATTCCTATTCAAATAATGTTATAGATATTAGCGAATGTCTAAATTAACTAAAAAATATAATATGTTAATATAAGATTCTAAATATGTTAAACTAATTCAATGTACTCACCTGTCCAGCCATCTGTCATTATTGTGCAGCTTCTTTCATCCCAAATTCGCTCGAACGACTTGATATACTATTGGAGATCACTTACCTCTTAAGGAAGATAAGTGTTGTATATCTCCTTGGGGGTTGGTCCAAGAATACCCTTACCCACATCTCCAATAGTCTCAATCATGTCCTCCCAATAAGGACCCTTTGCAGCATTGACAGGTACACTGTTATAAACAAACCATCTCGAAACAGCACGGCCAATCTTCTCCTTGCATACCTTCAGGTTCTTCATAGCAGCTGTGATTGATGGTTGTTTATCTCTCCGTCTTGTTAGGAAAGCATCTATAGGACCCACTCTAGGATCATTGTCCCTAGTCAAGTCATGAATTTCCTCCTCGTTGGATCCATGTCCGGATCCACTCCCTTGCCCAACGTGTCGACCGATGCGTCTATACACATCCTCATCAGCAAAAGATCTTCTACTTTCGTCCATGGCTCGACGTATATCATCTTTAAATTAAAATAGATGATTAGACTAATTTAATCGAGATGAAGTATAAACAAATAAATAATTAATTGAAAATTTTAAATCAAAGAATACATCGAGAAAAGTCTTCAAATGCAGTGGATCTCCTTCTGGTAGGGTATATGTCTCCCTCTCGAGATCTATCTCCCGGAGGGTGAATATGAATACCTTGACCTGAGGGCCGCGTCATTTCCTCCCTAATTTGGCCTCTCATCGTTGATGCTGCTCCTTTTTCCAACTCTCTTTGTCGTAGGTAATTTTTGAATTGATTTTTTTACCTCTAGTGGTGCAGCAGTACAATCCTTCACTTCTCCTTTGACACCCCCAATATGTTGCTTTAGACGAAAAACTCCACCTGAAATAATCCGACTGCAGTAGTTGCATTTGACCTTGCGTGAAGCCATGTCTACGACGGTGCAGTGGTTCCATCCCGGGTCACCACGAGAGGTGACAGATGTGGCCTCATTATGCTCAGAAGTCGACATCTTTAAAAATAAAAAATATATTAATAGGGAAAGAGATAATTAGTAATTACATAAAGAGAAATGGTGAGAAATAAGAAAAAACATAGAGAAAGAGAGTGAGATTTCATATCATACCTCGAAGGAGAGTGAGAGACAATGAGAAAGAAAGCTACAGAGACAAAAAGAAATTAGAGAGAAAACTTAAAATGCAATAAAAATAATATGATGAAAAAAATTTGAAGTAGTCCGTCCGTCCGTCTTTTAGAGTTTAGAACTCTAGAGAGCTTTGGAAGTTTGGAGAGAAAGAAGTTAAGAGAGCTTTGAGTCTTTGAGAGAGTATGAGAGCTTAGAGAGAGAGAGAAGTTTTAGAGAGAGAGAGAAATGAGAATTTGTGTGAATGAGGGAGAGAAGGGTAGGAGGGGGTTTTATAGGGACTTGGAGGGGCTTAGAAGCCCCTTCTAACCGTTGGGAACCCATTTGAATGGGTTCCCAACGGCTACCCCAACGGCTAGTTCTGAACTAGCCATTGGGGGCCCGGGTCGGCCGGACAGGTCCGACCCGGGCTGGGGTCGGCCGACCCAACCCGATCCCAGCGATCCTGGGCTGGGGTCGTTGGGTCGGGGCTCAGGGTCTGTTCGGACCGCCCGGTTTCCGAGCGGACCGGGCGATCCGATCCGACCCGGACCGACCCGGCCTACCATGGCTAATTTAGTTTGATGGGCGGAATGGCTTATACCGCGTTAGAATTGCTTATACTAGAATAAGGAAAATAAACAATTCGACCATAGACCCAAGAATTGCTTATCTTTCCGATTCCGCCAGTGGGTCCCACAGAACTGACTATCAAAGTTAAACGTCCCTTATTCTAGTATACGCTATTCCGGATAACCTATTCTGCAAACCAATTGGGGCTAAGACTTTAGTTTGTAATATTGTTATGAAGTTTGTAAAACTTTAGTTGTAAACCCCAAGATTGAAGCTGAGGTAATTGTTCATGTAATTAAACAAGTTTTCATTATTAGATTTGGTATAATTAAATTGATATTATAGTGCCATGCGGGTGGGCGGAGTAGCTGGCGTCCCGAGATGCAGGCGTTTTCGCCGACAACCGGAGCCAATAGGGTCCCGTTGGGTAGGGGCCCAACTTCTTTCCGGCTGCCTCGTAGATGCTTCGTTGTGACGGGCTGGGGCACTTGGCTCTGAACTGCCCTTCCTTTCGAAGGCATTCATATGCTGAAGCAGTGGTCAAAGCAACGGTAGATCGCGCTCCTCGAGCGAGGTTTGTAGCTTCTAGACGGGGTCTTCGTTAAGCAGATGAAGTTCCTCATGTGACAATTCGGGAATTGGCTATGCTAGCAGTAAGGCGGAGGGAGCTGGAGAGATGTTGCTTCTGCCATATCCTTTTAGGCGCCAGTGACGGGGAAGGGATCAACCAACTCCTTGTTACTAGGTGGCCAGGTGAAGGTTGGGAGGTGCGAAAGGTGGTGGAGAAAGCCTTTCTAATCATTTGCCCCACCTTGGCCATAGCTAGGGATGTTGTGAGCTTAAGGAGCCTGGTGGTAGGGAGCTAGTGTTGCGCTTGTCGAAATGGGCTCTACTTACTACTACTCATCTGAGTCCCAGAGCGCAGGAGATTTTGCTTCTGCTGGTACGGGTCCCATTGGTTCTGCTGGAGACGAGCTTGCTCAGGGAACTCGTTGACAACTTCGCTAGTTTTGTGGCGGTGGTTTCATGTGTCCCGAAGACAGCACCCTTCATCGGCGTTTGCATCTAGGTCTATGTTTCATCGTTGTCTTCTGTTTTAGGGGTAGTGGAGGTGAGTGTCTGAGGGGAGAGGGCGATGATGAGGGTGAAGTTGGTGGATGGCACTGGCGACGTATAGGGGCGACGCAAATTAAGGTTGTAGTAGGGCGGAGGTTTGGAGGAAGAGGACGATCGTACAGTGGATTCAAATTTTGAATTGCTGTCAGTTTGTGTGACGAGAGCGAAAGCAGCCGGGTTTACCTCTAGACTGGCCCAGGGCAAGCGGCTCAACATTAGTCTTCAACTGATCGGTGCGGGCCGATCCGCCGATTCGACCCCTTTATTGATTTAAGTCATCGGGCCGACTCGGTGACTTATCCGATATCTCATTACCCGCAATCGGGCCTGGGATGGGGTGTCTTCCCTACCCGACTGCGTCGATGCTCCCAGGCGCGCTCCAAGTCCCTTCTTTCTATGCTCTTATTGGACCGGTACCGGTGGCGACTTCCCCAACGCTTTACAAGACTATCATCTCAAAGGATGGGGCCTCGCTAGGAGCGGTGATTTAGGGGTATCTCATTGCCTGTACGCTACTTGCCTAGAGACACAGTCGGCTCATCCGGGGAGCTCATGGCAAGCCCTTCAGAAGTGCCCAGAGTGCAGTGACTCCTCGGCCATTGTCCAAACTCAGAGGAGCTCTGCTCAAGGTGCTCTACTCCAAGGGAACCTCCAGGCAGCGTCGACTGCTCCAGGTCATGCCGGTTGCTGGGTCCCATAGTAGAGGTTTTGGAGGTGTCCTATGTGAGGTCGAGACGGCGTCAGGAGATATCGTGGGCTGCTCTAGGGGCCATACTGAATGTTGGCCCTTTAAAGGAGGCTTTAGAGGGGGCTTGTGTTAATCTAGGTCAGTGGCAACAGATGTCCCAGGCCGAAGTGTCTGGGAGAGCTTCTTATATGGCTCGTCTCTGCTCTTAAGGTTTAGAGATGACAGATGTCGTAGCCTTCCCCGTTGGCCTCATCAATAGGCTGGAGATGGTGGGAAGGACCTGTTGGACCTGCTCTCCCAGAGGCAGGTTGAGGGTGATGTCGAGCATCTCGGAGGTGATCTTTCCTTGGCATGGAATTTCGGCACAGATCGGAAGGCCGGATCGGGACCAGCTGATCCCGATCCGAATTGGGACCCGCCGATCCAGATCCAAATCGGGATCGGATCGGCCGATTCCAGCCGGATCGGGACCCACCGATCCCGATCCGAATCGGACAATTCGGATCGGGATCGGCCGATTCTGCATTCCATGTTCTTGGTGCCATGCTTGCTTCCAGACCAGTATGATGGGGAAGGGATGATGGAGGTGGACTGTGGGGATAGTGAGTTGGCCAGAGAGGAAGTGAAGGAGCTGCTGAGTAAAGTGAGTCAGATCACAGAGGAGAAGGCTAAAGAGGTGGTGTAGAAGGTGGCCTTTGAGGGGCTGGAGAAAGATGTGAGATAAGTTTTTCTCAAGATTCAGAGGAGGTGGCAGTTGGGGTTGGCAAGGATGGCCAAAGGAGAGAGGACATCCACTAATCAGAAGGGGTATAGGGAGGAGGATGGCAGTAAGGTGGGAAAGGGGGTTCTTTTATAGGTGTTCTACATGAGGATCATCTCATGGAATGTTAGGAGCTTGTGTGGGAAGGAGAAGAAGAGGGCGGTGAGGGTGAGGAGGTGTAGGCCAGATGTGTTGTACATTCAACAAAACAAGTACGAGGGAATTGCAGAGGCCATTATGAAAGAAATAGGGGGTAATAGGCTAAACAAAGGGGTGGTATCACCTACTGTGGGAAATGCAGGTGGCATTATGGTTTTGTGAAATGAGTATGTAGTGGTAGAATATGATGATCGGAGACTTGTAGGGCCTTCTTCAGTGACCCTCACGTTTCGTAGTATTAGTGATGGCTTTTTATAGGACTTTACAGGTGTTTATGATCCACAGGGAACTGCAACTAAGAAACTACTTTGGGAGGAGCTTTTAGCTATTCAGAGGCAGGAAAGGAGGCCTCGGTGTGTATGTGTGGGGGGGGATTTCAATGCTATCAAATCATCAAAGAAAAACAATGAGAGATCTCACTCAGGGTCAGAGATAGAGGACTTCATAGAGTTCATTGCTAAGGCAGCTCTTGTTGATATGTTGACAGCTAACACTTCATTCGCTTGGTCCGATCTTAAGGAGGATCCATCACTCTCGAGGTTGGACAGGTTCCTAGTCTCGGTAGACTGGAAAGACCACTTTCCATTGGTGTAGGTTGAATGCTTAGTGAGGACAATTTCGGATCATAAGCTTATTCTGTTGAGATCCCATCTCACAACCTCTAGGAGACCTAGGTTCAGACCGGAGAGATATTGGTTGGGAGAGGAAAATTTCTCTGAAGTGGTTGCCTATTGCTGGCAGGAGGATATTCAGACCCCTAATGAGATGGCAAGACTGGTTCTTAAGTTAAGGAGGTTGTCCTTTACTCTTGCTAAGGGACTTCCAAGACATTGTCAGGTAAAGCCGTAACGCTGCCAAAGATAGGATTATGGAGCAACTAGAGGCCTTGGACATCGTAGAGGAAGTAAGCTTGTTGGATGTAGAAGACAAGGCCAATAGAGAAAGACTCAGAGCTAACTTTGTAGAGATCCTGTTCTCGAAAGAGATCTATTGGAAGCAAATGTCAAGAGAGAAGTGGATAAAGGAGGGGGACAAAAACACTACCTATTTTCAACATGTGGCCTCAGGGAGAAGAATAATGAACCACATCAGGTTTCTTAGGGATGGTGACCAGATATACTTAGGAGACTCCATACTGAGGGAGCATATTCTAGAGTTCTATTCCAGACTATCTTCAGAAGATGTTTTCATGAGGCCTACTTTTACAGCTGACTTGCTCCCTTCCGTTACTGAGGATAAGAGAGATACTCTGCCTACTCCTTTTGTGGAGGAGGGAATTAGGAGGGCTGTCTTTGCTTTGGCAGGTGCCAAGGCCCCAGGACTAGATGGGTTCCCTATGGTCTTCTTCCAATATTGTTGGGACATTGTGAAGGATGATATTCTCCACGTTATTGTTGACTTCTAGGAAGGCAGGGTACACCTCAAGGAAATTAATAAAACTTTTATTGCTCTTATCCCTAAGAAAGTAGGAGCATATTGTCTTTCAAACTATATGCCGATTAGTTTGTTGAATGGAGTATATAAGATTATTACTAAGGTGTTGGCCTTTAGACTTGAGTCTGTGGTTGGCAGGGTGGGTAGTGACAACCAGGGGGGTTTTGTCAAGGGAAGACTCATCTAGGATAACTTCCTTGTGGCATATAAGACTATACTATTTGAAGCAACATCATAGTAGTGGCCTTCTGCTGAAGCTGGACTTTGAGAAGACTTATGATAGGGTTAGCTAGAAGTGTTTGTTGGAGGTCCTCTATCATATGGGGTTTGGTGATAGATGGATTCGATGGATTAAGAAATGTATCTCTTCAGCCTCATTTGCGGTGCTAGATAATGGTTAACCAACATCTTTCTTTCATAACGGCAGAGGCCTTAGATACGGGGACCCTATATCTCCACTACTATTCATTCTGGTGGCACAAAAATCTAAGCAGAGTTTGGAGCAGAGCTGAGGATTCAGGTCTACTCAGTGACCTCTAGCCCTCCAGGTATCACCTCTAGGGTTGTCAGTTTCTCACTTGCAGTATGCTGATCATACGATCATGCTGATGTCAGCTGAAGATGATCAGTTGCTGGTGGCTAGGTTTGTGCTGGAATTGGTAACAAAGGTTACAAGTTTGGTGGTCAACTTCAACAAGAGTCAGTTATTCGCCATCAACCTTAAGGATTTTGAATTTAAAAGAGTTGCTTTCATTTTGGGTTGTAAGAGGGGTGAGTTTCCTATTTCATACCTGGGGATGCCACTTTCTCCCGGGGCCCTCAGATGTAGGGATTAGGAGAAGGTGGTGCAGAGGTTCGACAGCCGAGTTGCTTGTTGGAAAGGGAGGCTATTATCCATTGGTGGGAGATTGACCCTATGTAGGTCAGTCCTAGATTCCCTTCATATTTACTTCCTCTCTATCTTTAGGATATTGTCTAAGGTGGCCAAGAAACTGGACTCTCTTAGATCCAGATTCTTATGGCTTGGTGTAGGAGATGTTAAGAAGGGTGGTTTTGATGTATCCTGGTAGAGGGTATGCAGATCTAAGGAAAATGGGGGTTTAGGTTTGAAGAACATTAAGCTTTTCAACTTGGCTTTCCTCTCCAAGTGGCTGTGGAAGCTGGTTCAACATGCTCAGGGTCTGTGGCTCCAAGTGATTGCTCAGAAGTACTATACTCACTTTAGACATGTGATTTTTGTCCACCAACTTTGTATAATGTCTCCCCAGTTTGGAACGGCATTCTCTCCAGTGCATATGTGTTTTCGACGGGGTCATTCATTGTGGCTGGTGATGGTAGGAGCACTCTTTTCTCAGAGGATGCGTGGTGCACTTCCCAGCCTTTGAGGGTCCGTTTTCTGCAGCTCTTTGAGATTTCCTTGCACCATGCAGCTGAAGTATTCCAAGTGGCCGAGGGGAGTAGAGGACAAACTTCTTGGACTCTCTTATTTAGAAGACATTTGAGAGAAGCAAAACTAGAGGATTTAATGGTGCTTCTTCGGTGGCTGTAGTCCATTTATATTGATCCAGGTAACGATGATCGATGGATTTGGAGATGGGATAGGGCAGAAATGCACTTGGTCAAGTCTACCTACTATGTCATCTCGGATGGGGGTTGTAAATACCCTCTATTTTCTTCGGTGTGGAAGGTCAAAAGTCCTCCAAAGGTGCAATTTTTGGTATGGAGAGCATCTTTCAATAGGTTGCCCACTTGGGACAGGTTGGCTAGATTCATGCCTAATTTGGAGACAGACTATTGTATGTGTGCTGAGGAGGAAGAATCGGTGGACCACCTCTTGATTCATTGCTCTTTTGCTAGGGAGGTGTGGCAACTTCTTGGAGACCTTTTTCAAGTCCCATGCTTGGATTTTTCTTCGGTCGAAGGACTCCTTGGTTTATGGGGGAGAGCTTGGGCATTGAAGAAGGACCGAGTTCTCTGGTGGCTCATCCTCCATGTGATTATATGGGCTCTATGGATGGAGCGAAATAGTCGGATCTTCAAGAGAAACTTCTACGCCTTAGAGGACTTTTTCTTTTGTTTATGAGAAGGTTAAAGGGTGGGCTGAATTTCTTGTAATACGAACACAAGCAACTCCTCATTGTTGGGTCTTTTGGAGGATAGGTGACTGGGGGGCACACCTTCTTGGTGTTTTGTATAGGGGGGAATTTTGTTCTTTTCCCTTCTTACTTGTACATGTATATTTGTTTCCTTTTAGAATACAAGTCGTACTACCCACATTCAAAAAAATGATTTTTTTTGAGAAAAATATAGTTAAATTGTTATTTGTGTATGTTGTATGGATGGTTTAGCAAATATACCTTACAAGCTTCCCAAGACCGCAACAATGTGATTGAAGTGGCATTGCCTGGAAGGGGGTGCTACAAAGTGGGTGGACAAGGCGGAGAATGAGGGGGGTGCTGCAACAGAGGGGGTGAGGGAGACAATTAGTTTTCCATGAAGATTATTTCCTGGAATGTTAAGGGGTTGGATAGTAGGGAAAAGAAAGTTGTGGTGAGGGACATGATTAGGAGGTGAAGGGCTGATGTCTTGTGCATTCAGGAGACCAAGCTGGAGGAGGTGGGTGATGAGGTGTGAAGGGAGGTAGGGGGATCCAGGCTTCACTAAACAGGTGGCGTCTCAGTGATGGGCAGAGCTAGAGGCATTATGGTCCTTAGGAATGAGTTTGTTTTGGAGGAGGTAAGCAGACAGGTTGGATCTATCATCTTTAGGTGCTTAAAGGATGGTTTCATATGGGACTTTTTGGGGGTTTATGGCCCTTAAGGGAGGGAGGAGAAAAAGGGTGTTATGGGATGAATTGACTCTCTAGTAGGCCCAAGTAGGGAGGCCGTGGTGTCTGGCGGGAGACTTTAATTGTTCTATTTCTATAAAGAAAGATATAAATGTACTGCCACTTTCGGTGCCACTAAAGATTTCCAGGAGTTTATTCACCAAAATGCTTTGATTGTGCATATTGATAATAGTTTCTGCACTTGGTCCAAACCTTAGAGTGCAACCATCTTGCTCCAGGTTGGATAGGTTTCTTGTCTCTGTAGACTGGGAAGATCATTTCCCTGACCTGCAGGCATCTTGTCTTCAGCATGCTTTGTCTGATCACAAGTCCATCCTCTTGAATTCCAATTTCTCCTTTTGTCAGATGTTCCTTTTCAGGATAGAGAAATTCTGGATTAGAGAGGAGGGATTCATGAAGATTGTTTGAAAGGTATGGTCTTTGGGTTTGTGGAAAAGTTCAGCTATGGCTACTTTCAGCAACCTCAGATCCCACTCACATGAGCTTGTTAGTTGGGGAGCCACTAAGAGGATTCCGGGCAAGGAAGTGAAAGATAACATATTGGTGCAGCTGGGGGGGGGGGTGTTGAGGCACTGGAGGAGGCTGGTTTACTCGATGAGGGAGACAAAAGGTGCAGTGGGAGAGGTCTAGGGACAGATGGGTCAAAGAGGGGGACAGAAATACTACAGACTTCCAGAGGATAACCTCTAGTAGGAGGAGATTGAATAGGATCACATCTCTACAGGATAATGAGATCACTATTTCTCACAGAAGGGATATTACCAATCATGTTCTCTCTTTCTACTCCAGGCTTTTTGCAGAAGAAGAGGTTAGTAGGCCCTCAGTTGCTGAAGATCTCCTTCTTCAGATCTCAGTAGAGGATAGGGAGGCTATTTCTGCACCTTTCTCTGTTGATGAAGTCAGAGCAGCTGTGTTTGCACTGCCAGGAGATAAGGCTCCAGGGCTCGATGGATATCCCTTGATCTTTTTCTAGCACTATTGGGAGGTGGTGCATCCCTTTTAGCGAAGGCGATTGTGGAATTCTAGGAAGGGAAGGCGCACGTCAAAGGCATTAACAAGACTCATATTGTACTCATTCCCAAAAGAGAAAGGCCAATTTCTTTGACTGACTGTTGAATGGTGTCTATAAGATTATCTTTAAGCTATTGGCTACTAGATTGCAGAGGGTCATACATGGGTTGGTCAGTTGGATTCAAAGCGCATTTATTAAAGGCAGGCATATTCATGAAGGCTTCTTGATAGCTCATGAGTGCTTACACGGCATGAAACATCATAGGAGACAGGGCCTAGTGCTGAAAGTTGATTTTAAGAAGGCTTACGATAGGGTCAACTAGGCCTATTTATTTGACATACTTTTCAAGATGGGTTTTGGTAATAGATGGGTCTCTTGCATCAAGGAATGTGTGTCCTCCCTTCCTTTGCCATTCTCATTAATGGGTCACCTACCCCTTTCTTCTAGAGTGGGAGGGAACTTCGTCAGGGAGACCCTATGTCACCTTTGTTTGTATTGGTTGCCTGTGTGCTTAATAGAATGTGGATGAGGGCAGAGGAGGCTGGGTATGCCTTTAGTTTCTAACTAGGTACTCAGGCTAGGAGGATTTCTTTTCTCCAGTATGCTATGATACTATATTTTTTATTTTTGGGGTGAGGAACAACTTTTGTATGCAAAACAAGGCTTATTTTGGAATTGTTGGATGAGTGGGGCTGAAGGTGAATTTTCAGAAGATCACATCATTGGGATTCATTTGTGTACCTCTTACCTTGAGAGAGCAGCTCTCATTTTGGGGTGCCAGATTGGTTCCTTCCCTATCATGTTGTTTGCGAAGATTTTTCTAACCTTCGTCGGGACCTGACCTAGACACATCTCTCCTATGTCGGATTATTCGAAAATCCATTTTTTTGTTTATCTAGAGAATTATAAGTCGGTTTTATATTTTATCGGACTATGAGAGCTTGGGATTAGCCCTCAGGGAATCCGGGACTTCGAATCAAGCGAAGATTCGAGTATATGACCTCTCTCCACTGACCTCGGTTAGTGTTAATTACGCTGAGCGACTGCTCGGCAACCCTTGATTAACCGTCCGTATGATGCCCTTATAACATGCAACACTACTACTACAGGCAGCACATGCATATGAAGATATATTTTAGGTTAAACTCTTGGCCTCACCCAAGTTTAGGATGTGTTTATATGATTTTAGATTGATTCCAAGCTATCTAGATTAATTCCAAGTATATTGGATTGACTCCAAGTATTCTGGATTGATTCCAAGTATTTTAGACCCATAAGGGTATTTTTGTAATTATGCCAAGTTGGAGGGTATAGGGAGATTATGGTTATTTAAGTGTATGAAATGAGTTTTAATGATTTAGGAAGGTTTCAAAACCTTAGGAGGTATTTTAGAGTTATTTCAAGTGTGTTTGGATTGTAAGGGTATTTTGGTAATTTTGCCCAAATTGGATTTTTAGACTTAAAGTCTATTTTTATATTTTTCTGAGATTTTTATTTATTTTTATCATATTGAGGGTATTTTGGTAATTTTACCCATCTTATTAAGGTTTGGAGGGTATTTTCGACATATGAGAGATTTTGATATTTTTAAGAATTTTCTGTGATTTTTACAGATTTTTAACATGTATGAGGGTATTTTTGTAATTTGTATTAAGCTCTAGGGGCATTTTAGTCATTTCAGAATTTTATATATTTTCAGATTTAGTTCTCTATTTTTTACTGGTTTTTACTGAATTTTACTGATTTTTTTATTAATTTTACTGATTTTTATTAATTAATTAGGTATATGAAGGATATTTAAGTTATATTTTGGATTTATGTAATTTCCAGATTTTGTTTTCTGATTTTTACTAAATATTACTGATTTTTACAGAATTTTTCTGATTTTTATATTTATTTTATTAATTTTAGATAATTTTCGCAGATTTTATTAATTAATTAAGTATGTGGAGTATTTAATTCATTTTTTAACTTAAGTATATTATTTTATGTCTCAATGTTTCATTATTAAGTTTTAATTATGAGTCTAAGATTAGTTATGTATGGGATGAGGCCAATGATATTTTAGAATATTTAATTATATGTTTTATGTATTTTAATTAGTTATAAAACTAATTATTTTGCATATAAAAATATAGTAATATAGTGTTACTTAAATAGTAGATTCATGAACACACATGCACACACATATGCTCAAAGAACAAATAGTAGCATTCATTCATTATTTCGGCATAATCCCGTCTTATAGGACGGTGATTTTACAACATAAATTTGGCAGAGCTTCTCCTTAGGAATAAACCATAGGAAGAGAACCCTCCAAGAAAATATCTCCTCCAAATCGCAGCAAACCCGGGCAAGAGCACCGGATTTGGTCTTCAAATTGACAGAATTTCCCCTAGGAAATTTTGGGCCAAATGGGCATGGGACTTCTTCTTACCCCTTGGGGGGTATTTATAGGCTTCAAAGCCTTAACCGGTGGGGGTACCCACCGGAATGCTTGAGGTGGAGGGTACCCACCGGTTGCCTCTTCCTCCTCTCCCTCTCTTTTTAATTTTTTTAATCACATGGGTGAGAGAGAGATGTGAGAGGACATTAAAAAGAGAGAGAGAGAGAGGGGGAGAATCCGGTGGGCACCCCCCCACCGGTTTGGGAACCGGTGGGGGGAGGGTTATCCTCCCCCATTTCCTCCACTTTTTGCTTTTTTGGGCTCTTTAATGTCTTGGTTTCAGGTTTTGGGGGGGGTTTGGCCAATGTGAAAAGGGTTTAGACCCAATAAATTCAGGTTTTGGCCTCATGTGAAAGAGATTTTTATGATGAGTATTAAATGGGATTCACATGGGATTCTTAACCCATGTGTGAATGGGGTTAAGACCCCTATTAACTCCCATTCATCCTAATTAATCCCCCCCCCCCCACCGGTTTCCCTCTTGGAACCGGTGGGGGGGGCTTCTCCCCCTCCCTTTTGCCCTTTTTTTTTTTTAAAAAAAAAGGTTCCAACAAATGCCCCCCACGGGACATGTGCCGGAGGTGAGGACGACAGTGCATGCCCCGTGCCTCATTCGGCTACAAGAATCATCATTTTGCATGCTTGAGGAATTCTCAAATGCGGCATGCCGGTATTGTCTTGATGAATTCCCGTTTCTCGCCTTATGTATTTACAGCTATTGGGGGAAGTCAACCGTTGTCTCGTATATGCCCGGCGATACATTGCTTTGGTTTGCTATGCGTATGCCCCATCTAAGCTTATCTAGGTCCTGATGACCCTCAATTTTGGTACTTAGACACCTCAAACTATGCCCAGGAAGTCCTGTTTTCATAACTTTTCGACTTTCCGAATATATTTGAAAGCGTCTACCCCTCTGATTATGGGAATCCTCTTGGCCTTTGCGACTTAGAAGTTCTGCGAGAGTTGATGCCGCTTGAATCTTTCGACGTTTACTTGGATTCTAGGAGATCTCTTGGCCTTCACGACATGGAGACTCCTTAAGAACACACAGGCGAATCGTTTAATTCTTCCGGCATTTGCTCTATCTTGGAGTATCAGTACCTTATATTGGCATTTCCAGGAGCTCCGCACGAAGCGTTCTGGACTGGCCTAATATCTGGTTCATAGCAATTTGACTTTGTCCTATGACTTTATTAGGACTTGATCAATTTTTGCTTTTCGAGACTTTTATTGCAGCCCTCTGGCGCTGATTTTATTTCTCTATCTTCTTGTAGCTTGCTGTCTTTGTCTTCATGGACCTCATGGGAGTTCCTCCTATGGCAGGGTATGGGGAGGACGATATCCTATTCCTGCTACTTGTCGAGTAACTCTTTGCCAAAGCGAGCCGAGACTGAAACTACCGAGGCAGGCTATGCAGTTCGGGTTGCGGAGACCCTTATGCTCCAATATCAGAAGGACATTGTCCTTTCTGGTACTGCGGACGCCCATATCGCCGCTCTGCGTCAGCATGCATATGTTCTTGAAGCTTCACTAAAGGGAGAACTCCCATTTTGTGGCGACCATCGAACATCGCTTCGACTGATAGTCCGGAGATGGAGTCGAATTTCTTCAAAAGGATTGAAGTTTTCCATTTGCTGAAGAACTCGAACTACCCTGCATGTTCATCTCGAACTCCAACATTGCTCCAGTGTATCGCAAATATTCTCCTGAAGATAAATGCTAAGTTTGAGTGGTACGGACCATTTATTATATGTTGCATGTATTCTCTCTTTCTTTCTTTCCCCCTATTTTTTTTTTTTTTTTTAATAACTAATACTAGCGCCTTTTCAGGTTTTCGCCAGCATTAGCCCCCTCTTATTTTTGCCTGTGCGCCCTTGCGGGTTTTCACACAGCGGGGTCACCTGATTTTGCCTAAGGTGCCATTTCGGATTTTCACCTTAACTGGGTATAAGACATTTTTACCCTTAACCGACCCCTTTGAGGATGAGATCGATTAAGTCCGTCGGAGCACCTCATTTTTAAGCTCCCTTTTTTTTAAAAAAAAAAAAAAAAAAACTAATACCAGCGCCTTTTCAGGTTTTCACCAGTATTAGCCCCCTCTTATTTTTGTCTGTACGCCCTTGCGGGTTTTCACACAGCGGAGTTACCCGATTTTGCCTAAGGTGCCCTTTCGGGTTTTCACCTTAGCTGGGTATAAGACATTTTTACCCTTAACCGACCCCTTTGAGGATGAGATCGATTAAGTCCGTCGGAGCACCTCATTTTTAAGCTCTTTTTTTTTTTTTTTTATTTAAAAAACTAATACCAGTGTCTTTTCAGGTTTTCACCAGTATTAGCCCCCTCTTATTTTTGCCTGTGCGCCCTTGCGGGTTTTTACACAGCGGGGTTACCCGATTTTGCCTAAGGTGCCCTTTCGGGTTTTCACCTTAGCTGGGTATAAGACATTTTTACCCTTAACCGACCCCTTTGAGGACGTGATCGATTAAGTCCGTCGGGACACCTCGTTTTTAAGTCCCATTTTTTTTTTTTTTATTATTTTTTTTCGGTAGAGAATTACGGTTTCCTTGATAACCGCTCAGAAATATATGTAGGGAACTAAGTCTTCCCTGAGAACTGATAATGAATTTTATATGTAGGGAATTGAGTCTTCCCTGAGAACCGATAAGAAATTTATGTAGGGAACTGAGTCTTCCCTGAAAACCGATAAGGAATATATGTAGGGAACTGAGGCCTCCCTGTGAGCCGATAAGAAATATATGTAGGGAACTGAGGCCTCCCTATGAGCCGATAAGAAATTATATGTAGGGAATTGAGTCTTCCCTGAGAACCGATAAGAAATTTTATGTAGGGAACTGAGTCTTCCCTGAGAACCGATAAGGAATTTTATGTAGGGAACTGAGGCCTCCTTGTGAGCCGATAAGAAATTATATGTAGGGAATTAAGTCTTCCCTAAGAACCGATAAGGAATATATGTAGGGAATTGAGTCTTCCCTGAGAACCGATAAGGAATTTATGTAGGGAACTGTGGTCTCCTTGTGAGCCGATAAGAAATTATATGTAGGGAATTGAGTCTTCCCTGAGAACCGATAAGAAATATATGTAGGGAACTGAGGCCTCCCTGTGAGCCGATAAGAAATTATATGTAGGGAATTGAGTCTTCCCTGAAAACCGATAAGAAATTTTATATAGGGAACTGAGTCTTCCCTGAGAACCGATAAGGAATTTTATGTAGGGAACTGAGGCCTCCCTGTGAGCCGATAAGAAATTATATGTAGGGAATTAAGTCTTCCCTAAGAACCGATAAGGAATATATGTAGGGAACTGAGGCCTCCCTGTGAACCGATAAGGAATTATATGTAGGGAATTGAGTCTTCCCTGAGAACCGATAAGGAATTTATGTAGGGAACTGAGGCCTCCCTGTGAGCCGATAAGAAATTATATGTAGGGAATTGAGTCTTCCCTGAGAACCGATAACGAATTATATGTAGGGAACTGAGTCTTCCTTGAGAACCGATAAGAAATTATGTAGGGAACTGAGTCTTCCCTGAGAACCGATAAGGAATTATATGTAGGGAATTGAGTCTTCCCTGAGAACCGATAAGGAATTTATGTAGGGAACTGAGGCCTCCCTGTGAGCCGATAAGAAATTATATGTAGGGAATTGAGTCTTCCCTGAGAACCGATAATGAATTTTATGTAGGGAACTGAGGCCTCCCTGTGAGCCGATAAGAAATTATATGTAGGGAATTAAGTCTTCCCTAAGAACCGATAAGGAATATATGTAGGGAATTGAGTCTTCCCTGAGAACCGATAGGGAATTATATGTAGGGAATTGAGTCTTCCCTGAGAACCGATAAGGAATTTATGTAGGGAACTGAGGCCTCCCTGTGAGCCGATAAGAAATTATATGTAGGGAATTGAGTCTTCCCTGAGAACCGATAACGAATTATATGTAGAGAACTGAGTCTTCCCTGAGAACCGATAAAAAATTATGTAGGGAACTGAGTCTTCCCTGAGAACCGATAAGGAATTATATGTAGGGAATTGAGTCTTCCCTGAGAACCGATAAGGAATTTATGTAGGGAACTGAGGCCTCCCTGTGAGCCGATAAGAAATTATATGTAGGGAATTGAGTCTTCCCTGAGAACTGATAATGAATTATATGTAGGGAACTGAGTCTTCCCTGAGAACCGATAAGAAATTATATGTAGTTTTCGAGAAACGGGGGCTTTAGGTAGCCGTGGATTTGGGATACAACGGCTCCCAAAGACCAAATATTTTGAGACACAATGCCCCCCAGAGGCGAATTCCGGGGTTTAATGCCTCCCGTAGGCAAAATATGAACTTCAGAATTTAAAGCCTCCTGCAAGCGAATTCCGGAGTTTAACGCCTCCCGTAGGCGAAATATAAATTTCAGGATTTAAAGCCTCCCGTGGGCGAAATATGACCTTCAGAATTTAAAGCCTCCTATAGGCAAATTCCGGAGTTTAACGTCTCCCGTAGGCGAAATATGAATTCCGGAATTTAATGCCTCCCGTAGGCGAATATGAATTTCCAGGAAATAAAGCCTCCTGTAGGCGAATGTGAGTTTCCAGGATATAAAGCCTCCTGTAGGCGAATATGAATTTCCAAGATATAAAGTCTCCTGTAGGCGAATATGGATTTCCAGGATATAAAGCCTCCTATAGGCAAATTCCGAAGTTTAACGCCTCCCGTAGGCGAAATATGAATTCCGGGATTTAATGCCTCCCGTAGGCGAATTCCGAGGTTTAACGCCTCCCGTAGGCGAATATGAATTCCGAGATTCAAAGCCCCTCGTGGGCGAAATATGAACTCCGAGATTCAAAACCTCCCGTAGGCGAAATATGAACTCCGAGATTCAAAGCCTCCCGTAGGTGAAATATGAATTCTAGGATTCAAAGCCTCTCGTAGGCGAAATATGAATTCTAGGATTCAAAGCCTCCTGTAGGCGAATATGAATTTCCAGGATATAAAGCCTCCTGTAGGCGAATATGAGTTTCCAGGATATAAAGCCTCCTGTAGGCGAATATGAATTTCCAAGATATAAAGCCTCCTGTAGGCGAATATGAATTTCCAGGATATAAAGCCTCCTGTAGGCGAATATGAATTTCCAGGATATAAGCCTCCTGTAGGCGAATAGGAATTTCCAGGATATAAAGCCTCCTATAGGCGAATATGAATTATGAATTTCTAGGATACAAAGCCTCCTGTAGGCACATATGAATTATGAATTTCCAGGATATAAAGCCTCCTATAGGCGAATATGAATTATGAATTTCCAGGATATAAAGCCTCCTGTAGGCGAATATGAATTTCCAGGATATAAAGCCTCCTGTAGGCGAATATGAAATATGAATTTCCAGGATATAAAGCCTCCTGTAGGCGAATATGAATTATGAATTTCCAGGATATAAAGCCTCCTGTAGGCGAATATGAAATATGAATTTCCAGGATATAAAGCCTCCTATAGGCGAATATGAATTATGAATTTCCAGGATATAAAGTCTCCTGTAGGCGAATATGAATTATGAATTTCCAGGATATAAAGCCTCCTATAGGCGAATATGAACTTCCAGGCCACCAAGGCACACGAGTGGGACCAGCGTATACTAGGGGCAATTTTAGGGTATAATATCCCTTCGGGGCAAATTCGACCGCCTTCGGCACGCCGATGGGACTGTAGTGTATGGGTATGCCGATGGGACTATGATTTACGGGGTATAACGTTCCCAGGGACGCGAATAATATTTTCGCATTGCTTCCCAGGGGCGAATGAAAGAATTTTAGGATACAGCGCCTCCTCAGGGCGATAAGGAAATTTTCGTCCCTTCGCGGCGCGCTTGTGGGACTGGAGTATGCGAAGGGGAAAATTCAGGATTTAACGCCTCCTCGGGGCGGCAGTAAGAAATTTTAGGATACCACACCTCTTTGGGGCAAAGGAATTTTCTTAAACCCCTTCACGGCATGCCAGTGGGACTGGAGTATGTCAAGGGAAAATTCAGGATATAACGCCTCCTCGGGGCGGTAGTGAGAAATTTCAAGATACAACGCCTCCTCAGGGCAAAAGAACTTTTCAACCCTTTTATGGCATGTCGGTGGGACTAGTTTATGCCAAGGGGAGGTTCAGGATACAACGCCTCCTCGGGGCGATAAGAAAATTTTCGATCCTTTTATGGCATGCCAGCGGGACTGGCGTATGCCCAGGAAAGACTTTAAGACACAACGTCTTCTCGGGGCAAATATGAAAATTTTCAGGATATAACGCCTCCCTGGGGCAGATTCCGGAGTTTAATGCCCTCCGTAGGCGAATGCCGGAGTTTAACGCCTTCCGTGGGCAAATCTCGGAGTTTAACGCCTCCCGTGGGCGAATATATGAATATCAAGTTTTAAAGCCTGTAGTAAGCGAATATAAATTTTGGGATATATCTGCCTCCCAGGTGGACAAAATTCCGGAGTTTAACGCCTTCCGTGGGCAAATATATGAATATCAGGATTCAAAGCCTCCTTGGGGAGGTACTGAGAATTTTTAGGACATTTCTGACAGGATTTTTCCTTTTGAGGTGAATCTCCCCCGATTATATGACATCTTTCAAGAATATGTCTATGTATTCACACTTGGTATAGCAGGAATAGGGATTACTCTCTCATGCTGCATCGAGCAAAAGAGCAAGTTTTTCCACTTCTTTACCGAGTCGGGAGGACATCGTCATCATCGCCTCGGTCGTAGCCTTTGATGGGACATTATTGTACCACTAGTGTGGTACCAAGAGTTTATTCGTCATTGGCGACTCTGATATCCTCCCTGGGTAAGAATGTGGGAAAACTCGATCTCTACCTTCAGCAGGCCGAGAGAGTCCTCCCCCCGCCGGGGAATAAATATGTGGCTTTATGAGCCTATGCGCTCGCGCACGAGCATTATTGACTTTTTCTTGGCGCAAATGGCTTTTGCGCGTTATCCCCCGACGGGTTGCCAGATGATGATGGGTTTTTTTTTTTTTTTAACTAACATCGGTGCCCTTACGAGTTTTCACCGAAACTAGCCCCTTTTATTTTTTTTTGCCTGTGTGCCCTTGCGGGTTTTCACACAGCAGGGTTCACCCATTTTTGCCTGAAGCACCCTTTCGGGTTTTCACCTCAGCTGGGTTTTAGACTTTTTTGCCCTTAATTGGCCCCTCACAGAAGCGAGACCAATCAAGTCTGTCGGAGCACCTCATTTTTAAGCCCCACTCTTCTCCTTTTTTTTTTTTTTTATTATTAAATGGGTCTGCGGATTACACTCAATGTGTAATAGTATGTGGCTGTGGGAGATTCACCAGGTATTTCCCCATATTTATCTTTCCTTCTTGAATCAGCTTTTCTACTTCATCTTTGAACATAAAACAACGTTCAATTGGATGGGTGATGAAGCGGTGGTATGGGCAGTAATTGGGTGCATCTATCCGATGTATTTCTTCTTCCCTTTTTGGCTTGGGCATAATAATTGCTTTCTGCTCATACATAACTCGAAAAGTTCTTTAGTATTTTCCTTTGGAAAGGAGTATGGTCTCTTGAGCCTTTTTGCCAGGGATTCAGCATCTTTAAAACTTATCCCTGTTTCTGCACCAGCAACTTGCTTTCCCCGGGAACTTTGCCTAGTTGCAACGGTGGCCTCGAGAGTATTGTCGTGACTTTCACAACCTTTGCATTTGAGCACCATTCCCTCTCGGTACTGGGCTTCTGGTGGTTCATTTAAGTCTATGATAAGTTTGCCCTTATTCTTTAGAGGACGGCTGCATTTTGGTCCTGGCTCCTCAAAGGAGAAGGGCCTATTGATTCTGTCCATTGACATGACTTCTGTCCATTGTCTTGCAAGACCTTCCATTACTTGAGTGAGTTCATACTGCTGATGAGAGATTTGTCCCAGACTCATTTGAATCCCCTCAAGTGCTGCCATAATGGACCCCCCGAGAGTGGAAATTGCTGGAGTATATGATGGATTTATCTTCTGCTCCAATGAGATTTGCTGGTGAGAGAGTTGTATCAGAGTCATCTGAATCTTCTCTAATGTTGTCATGATAGACACTTCTGGAGTGGAAGTTGCTGGAACATATGATGGTATTGCCTCTTGTTCCGACGAAACTTGCTGATGGGAGAGCTGTTACATATTCATCTGAATCTCCTCCAGTGCCGCCACGATAGACCTTTCTGGAGTGGAAGTCGCTGGAGCGTATGATGGTATTGCCTCCTGCTCTGGAGGGGCATCTATATTCTTATTTGTAGGCTCTTCTTCTGAAGAGTTTTCATCCATATGGACGACATTTGCTGTAAATGTTTGTCTGGGCATTCGATGTGGTTGAGGCGGGTCTACCAGGTATTTCCCCATCTCCACGGCCCCTTCTCGGATAAGCATTTCAATTTCCCCTTTGCAGATATAACAATCCTCTATTACATGTCCCAACATACGATGGTACATGCAATAGTTGGGTTCATCTATTTTACCAACTTCTGCTGGTCTTTTTGGTTCGGGTAGCATCAAGAGATTGGCTCGCATGCAAACATTAAACAAATCTCTTGTATGCTCCCTGATGAAAGAGTAAGGCATTTTCCTTCTCTCATTAAGGGTGGCATATGATCCCCTTCTATTGGATGTTGAGGCATTTGCATTGTTTTTGCTCCCTGTATTTTCTACAGCCGAGGTGAAGTCTATGGCATTGACCTCTTCTGTATCCATATTTTGTTTCTTTGGGACTTTTCCCCCAGTGGAGGCAACGATGGGATGGTCTGCATAGAATATTTCGACCTCTGTCACAATGTTATTTAGTTGATCAAAGTTCTTGACATTTGCGCCAATCAGCTTTTCACTTATTTCAGGCTTTAAGCCCCTTTTGCACAATCGTACCGCATCCTCGTGGGTCGGCGGATTGTCGCATTTCATGCAGAGGTTCCGCCATTTTTTGATATAGTCAGTGGCGGATTCATTCCTGCCTTGCTTTAGTGTCACTAATTCAGTGATGGTGACCTTTCGTTCCGACACCTTGAAACGGTCGAGGAACTTTTTCTGTATTTCCTCCCAACTGTTGATAGAGTTAGGCTTCAACTTTGCATACCATTGGAATGCAATGCCCGTGAGAGAGGTAGAAAAGAACCTCAGAAGATAGGCCTCATCAATAGCCAACTCTCCCAAGTCACTCATATAGTGGGCAATATGCTCCTGGGCCGAACCTTCCCCGTCATACCTGATGAATTTGGGACACTTATTGTGATCCGGCGGGAGCTTTTTGAACATATGACGTACCGGAAATGGCGCTTTGTATAAGTCGAATGTGCCTATTCCGTCGTCTTGTTCTGCTATTTTGGCTTCAACAATTTGCTCGATAAGATGTTTCTGCAATGCCGTAGCATCATCTGCAGAAGTATGGAATTGTTGAGCATTATGATTGGGCTCCACAACCTGATCTTCTTGAATCTCATCAGGGTTGAAGTTGACATCTGCAGCTTGCGGTCTTATCACCGTTGGCATAGGCACCGCCCTTGGAGGTGGTGCATTTACTGGGGGGACTTGAGCTACCCTTTGCTGCTCCTCCATCTTTTGTATTAGGACATAGAGCAAGGCCCTGAGTTGTTGATTTTCTTGCCTCATCTCCTCTATAGTCTGAGGTTGTATTTGATCTTGAGGTTGTTCTGGAGCAGCTTCAATATCTGAAGCATTTGTCCCGTCTTCATCAGCTCCTCCAATAGCATTGATATTGCCAATTTGGGGCGACTCTGCCCCCTGGCTTCCTCGATTCAGCAAGCACATAGCCTGCTCCATTTGACGGGTTATGGGTCCGACCCGTTGCATCAGATTGATGATATCATTTGGGTCTTCCGGCTGGGAAGGCTGCCGGTTGGTGATGTTGGAGGTGTAGCATGTGTAGACCCGAATACTATTCTCTGTCCTTCTGGCAGTTTTCTTCTTTTTGTGAGTCAATCGGACCAATGCGCCCAACCGCTCGAGGACAAATGTCTGTTGCCAGACTTGTTCCTGCGCCTTATAGGCACTTTTTATCTTTTGACCTTGTAAAGAACGAGGCCAGGTAGTTGAGCTGGTTATCTGCCCTTCAGGCTCTACGAGCTGTTGAGGCTGTTGTTCTGCTAGGGTATCCCTAGCCTGGCGAATTTTACGGGCTTCCTTTTTGGTTACCCACATTTCCTTTATGCGGAGGCTCCTATCCTCCGATGGATTGCCCCCAGCCCGAGGCATAAATTTGCCCCCATTCCGAGGCATAGAGTTACCCCCTGCTCGGGGCATAGCATTGCCCCCTGCTCGAGACAAGGCAGGCTCTGGTATAATTATTGGCTCCCGACGAGCAGTGCCCTTTGGAGTCCTTTTCTTCTTTTCGAACGCTGTCCCATCTTGGCAAACCTTTAATAGAACCCCGAACCGATTCTGGACAGGAACTGTCGGGATATGATGGATCTTCGGAATGATGGGTTGCCCGCCATCCAGACGAATATGCAGGTTCCCCACTAATATAGTCTTCCCCGTCCTGGACGGGCTTGCGGTTAGAACCTTCCGCTTTTGCCTCCCGTTGGACGAGGAGGCTGGAGAGATGCTGATGGTATTCACGGCAAGCACTCGCCCATATCGGCTGCCGTTGTTGCATGTTCTGGTGTGAGAAGCGCACCTCTTCTTCTTCTTTTCCGGAGCGAGCTCCGGTGCCGGAACGACCCCCAGAAAGTATGGAGATCCTATCACTGCGGGGAAGTCCCCAAAGCATGTTGGTGTGGTCAGATATCCACACCGTGCGTGGGTCGCCACCACAAGTGGGCCATACGTGACCCTTGCCGCCATCGTCGTCTTTTAAACAGAAACTCGGTCACCTGCATAAGACATGACAAAGTTAGTAGTAGAGTTGTGGTGAGGGTACCACCGGACGGAGAGATGAAGGGAAAGAGAGGTCCCACCGGGCGTGCCATCTCTGTTTGCAAAGATTTTTCTAACCTTCGTCGGGACCTGACCTAGACACATCTCTCCTATGTCGGATTATTCGGAAATCCATTTTTTTGTTTATCTAGAGAATTATAGGTCGGTTTTATATTTTATCGGACTATGAGAGCTTGGGATTAGCCCTCAGGGAATCCGGGACTTCGAATCAAGCGAAGATTCGAGTATATGACCTCTCTCCACTGACCTCGGTCAGTGTTAATTACGCTGAGCGACTGCTCGGCAACCCTTGATTAACCGTCCGTATGATGCCCTTATAACATGCAACACTACTACTACAGGCAGCACATGCATATGAAGATATATTTTAGGTTAAACTCTTGGCCTCACCCAAGTTTAGGATGTGTTTATATGATTTTAGATTGATTCCAAGCTATCTGGATTAATTCCAAGTATATTGGATTGACTCCAAGTATTCTGGATTGATTCCAAGTATTTTAGACCCATAAGGGTATTTTTGTAATTATGCCAAGTTGGAGGGTATAGGGAGATTATGGTTATTTAAGTGTATGAAATGAGTTTTAATGATTTAGGAAGGTTTCAAAACCTTAGGAGGTATTTTAGAGTTATTTCAAGTGTGTTTGGATTGTAAGGGTATTTTGGTAATTTTGCTCAAATTGGATTTTTAGACTTAAAGTCTATTTTTATATTTTTTTGAGATTTTTATTTATTTTTATCATATTGATGGTATTTTGGTAATTTTACCCATCTTATTAAGGTTTGGAGGGTATTTTCGACATATGAGAGATTTTGATATTTTTAAGAATTTTCTGTGATTTTTACAGATTTTTAACATGTATGAGGATATTTTTGTAATTTGTATTAAGCTCTAGAGCATTTTAGTCATTTCAGAATTTTATATATTTTCAGATTTGGTTCTCTGTTTTTTACTGGTTTTTACTGAATTTTACTGATTTTTTTATTAATTTTACTGATTTTTATTAATTAATTAGGTATATGAAGGATATTTAAGTTATATTTTGGATTTATGTAATTTCTAGATTTTGTTTTCTGATTTTTACTGAGTATTACTGATTTTTACAGAATTTTTCTGATTTTTATATTTATTTTATTAATTTTAGATAATTTTTGCAGATTTTATTAATTAATTAAATATGTGGAGTATTTAAGTCATTTTTTAACTTAAGTATATTATTTTATGTCTCAATGTTTCATTATTAAGTTTTAATTATGAGTCTAAGATCAGTTATGTATGGGATGAGGCCAATGATATTTTAGAATATTTAATTATATGTTTTATGTATTTTAATTAGTTATAAAACTAATTATTTTGCATATGAAAATATAGTAACATAGTGTTACTTAAATAGTAGATTCATGAACACACATGCACACACATATGCTCAAAGAACAAATAGTAGCATTCATTCATTATTTCGGCATAATCCCGTCTTATAGGACGGTGATTTTACAACATAAATTTGGCAGAGCTTCTCCTTAGGAATAAACCTTAGGAAGAGAGCCCTCCAAGAAAATATCTCCTCCAAATCGCAGCAAACCCGGGCAAGAGCATCGGATTTGGTCTTCAAATTGACAGAATTTCCCCTAGGAAATTTTGGGCCAAATGGGCATGGGGCTTCTTCTTACCCTTTGGGGGGTATTTATAGGCTTCAAAGCCTTAACCGGTGGGGGTACCCACCGGAATGCTTGAGGTGGGGGGTACCCACCGGTTGGCTTGAGGTGGGGGGTACCCATCGGTTGCCTCTTCCTCCTCTCCCTCTCTTTTAATTTTTTTAATCACATGGGTGAGAGAGAGATGTGAGAGGACATTAAAAAAAGAGAGAGAGAGAGGGGGAGAATCCGGTGGGCACCCCCCCCCCCCCCCCCCCACCGGTTCCCAACCGGTGGGGGGGGGGGTGCCACCGGTTGGTTCCCCCCCACCGGTTTGGGAACCGGTGGGGGGAGGGTTCTCCTCCCCCATTTCCTCCACTTTTTGCTTTTTTGGGCTCTTTAATGCCTTGGTTTCAGGTTTTGGGGGGGGGGGGGGGGGGGTTGGCCAATGTGAAAAGGGTTTAAACCCAATAAATTCAGGTTTTGGCCTCATGTGAAAGGGATTTTTAGGATGAGTATTAAATGGGGTTCACATGGGATTCTTAACCCATGTGTGAATGGGGTTAAGACCCCTATTAACTCCCATTCATCCTAATTAATCCCCCCCCCCCCTTTTCTTTGAATTTAAAATGGGAAAGAAGGGAGGGAATCTCCTCCCCCCCCCCCCCACCGGTTTCCCTCTTGGAACCGGTGGGGGGTTCCCCAACCGGTGGGGGGGGCTTCTCCCCCTCCCTTTTGCCCTTTTTTTTTTTTAAAAAAAAAAGGTTCCAACACATGTACTTTGGTTTTCCACTTGCACCATGTAACATCAAATGTAGAGATTGGCAGCCAATTGTTAAGAAGTTCAACTCCTGTCTGGCTAGGTGGAAAGGAAGATTGTTGTCCTATGGGGGCAGATTGGTGCTGTGCAAATCAGTTCTTGATAGCCTTCCTATCTATTTCCTCTCCATCTTTAGAATCCTGAAGTCAGTTGCTAGACAGTTGGAAAGCATCCAATGCAGGGTCTTCCGGAGGGGGGGGGGGGGGGGGGGTGCTCTAGGAAAGGAGGGTATGAGGTGGCGTGGGGAAGGGTCTGTAAAAGTAAGGTGTATGGGGGCCTTGACATTAAGGATATCACAGATTTTAATTTGGTTCTTCTCTCTAAATGGTTGTGGAAGGTTGGATCTCAGTAGTCAGCCTTGTGTTTGGATGTTGTCAAAGGCAAATACTATACCAACAAGAGGATCTGGGATATACATCTGAGCAGTGAATATAATGTATCATCCATATGGAGGGGTATTCGTTAGGCAGCTAACATTATCCTGGTGGCTACTGAGCTGGGGTTGGGTGATGGCAGAAGTTGTTATTTCTGGAATAATAAGTGGTGTGATCCTACACCTCTCTATCGGTTGTTTCCGCTGCTGGTTGACATCTGCTCCGACTCTTTTGCTTATGTTGCTCAGATGGTGGATCGTGTTAGTGGAGTTTGGATCCCTTCCTTCCATAGGAATCTTAGGGAGGAGGAGATACATGAGTTGGCTCTTCTACTCAACTGCTTCAGGATGGGAAGATTATTGAAGGCAGGAAGGATTCTTGGATCTAGATGTGGTCTTCCAAGGGTATGTTTTCAATCAGATCGGTGTATCAAGTTATAACTGATGGTGGATTGAAGAGCCCTTTTTGTCATCATATTTGGCACCCTCAGTCCTCACTGAAGGTCAAAATTCTCATGTGGAGAATCTCTATTGGCAGGCTTCCTACAAAGGATAGGCTCATTCACTTTGGTTGTGATTTGCCGCCTTTATGTGTCTTGTGTGGGCAACAGGACTAGTCTCTGGATCACCTATTTCTACATTGTCCCTTTGTTGTAGAAGTTTGGAAGAAGCTGGTGGCCAAGGTTTGTCAACAACTGCGGCTAGATAGTAAGTTGGATTTTTTTATCTTGCAGTGGGCTAACACCTTGTTACCAAAAGAGGATCGTGCCATTTGGTGGCTGATTCTTCATGCAACTCTTTGGGCTATTTGGGGTGAGAGGAACAGGAGGATCTTCAAGCAGGAGGCAGTGGATGCAGCGAGGGTACTTCTTTTTGTTTGTGATAGGGTGAGGGATTGGGTGAGATGTTGCTGTACCAAGATGATGTATTTTTCTCCTTTTTTGGTCTTTTGGGGCTTAGTTGAGGGGCACCATCTTGATGCATGAGTCCCTTTGCTTTTTGTAAGTGGTGATGGCTGGTAGGCCTTTTTGTACATTGTTACCATTTTGTTAATTGTATTTACGTCGTACCATCTACTTTCAAAAAAAAAAAAACCTTAATTAAAAGTGAAGGACATTAGAGTAAAATGCACTTCACAATCTATCCTCCCATAAAAGACACAAGTGTGATTTTGATTTTGAAAATAATGATGAAAAAGCTGTACTTGAACAAAACAGACAAACTTTCAAAAAAAAAAAAAAAAAAAGGAAAATAGGTTACCATCACATATCCACCTGAACAAGATGAAATGAACAATCAAAGAGTCTAGCTTAGTTATACCTGCTACAAGAGCGCCAATCGCTATACAAAATGTCCCAACCTGGAGAAGAAGCTCAACCCGGCTTACCTCTAGCCTCCGAGAACTGGAAGATCCAAAAAAGTTACACATTAGCCACCTCAACAAAGTCACAAACTGTCGCAAAAAAATATAGTCTACAAGTGAGGGATAAAAATGTAGTCATGCTCTTAAAAATTCAGTTGGTGTGAAATCAACTTTTGTGAAAATGTTATTGGAGAGAACCCAGTGTGGATAACAGATACCAGATCAGCTTGAGACTTTGTTCTTTCAGTGGGAGCGGAGGTGGCCCTCTAAACAAGACACACCAAAGTCTGGTGGTTGATCCTTCATGCCACACTATGGTCCATTTGGGGAGAGTGGAATGCGAGAATATTCAGACAGGAGTCCAAATCTGCTGGAGCTTTGTCATCTTTTATTTGTGAAGTTTTTGGGTGGGGGAGACTTTCGTGTTCAGTCACTCCCTCCCACTCTCCGCTTTTGTCTTCTTTGGGTGGGGGGTAATTACACCGTCAAGGTGTTCTTTTGTACAGGGGATTTGTTGAGCTGATCTATACCACACTTGTAAATTCCTTCTTTTCCTCAAACATTTCAGTGGTACCATACACTTTTAAAAAAAAAGTGAAAATCAGAAAATCAACTCATAAATATTGTCAAAAAGGAAACTGCAAACTTCATCTACTAAGAACAGAACTAAATTCCATTACTTTCCACTTACATTTCCTTTTGCTTCAGTATCAACACAGACCAACAAAACATACATGATTTCAGGTTCAAATATCTAACCATCTGATTATTTTCTGTCTGAATGTTAATTTATCCACCATAACTTCCGCAACACACTATCCCAGGAGTGTACCTAAGGTTATTGGGATTGATGATTGGAAGACAAGGCACTCCTAGAAGGGAAATCAACCCATATACAGGAACTGGAGTGTAGCTATAGTTGTGAGTGAAGGAACATAATGTTTACATTGTTTGGGGCAGCAAACAGGGATCAGGAAAAACAAAAATCAGACAGTGGCTCTCCAATTCTCAGATAAATTCAAATAAAAATACTGACTCCCTTGGATCATAGTAATGACAATCAGGGTCTGTAAGTTACAAAAGCATGCTCAGGAAGAGAGGCATGAATGTAAGAATATACATATTTATAACTGAATAGGCACAACCTTAATAGATGGTGGACCATAGTGGAGGGAGCAATCCTAAGATTAGTTATGACATAGGCTTTGTGAATGAGGAAGATGGATATAGATGCAAATTTAGAGCTTCTCTGACAGGATGTGATACCTTGCCTCTATGAGAGGAAGCGATACCCTGTAAGAAATTACATTAGAATAATCAGGGCTTTCCATGAAACCAAAATCAGAATTCAGCATTTGGAATGATGTAAGAAATGTGAAAGCAGAGAGTAGGGTCTCCTGAAGATCCTGGAGGATGGTGGGTCCTGTTGAGCAGATGCTGAACTCCACATACGGGGCCAATCAACAACTCAGGTTTCCAGGGAGTATGAAGTTAGAATGTCGATCTCATTTATGTGAATGTTGTGAAGTTCAAATCAGAAAGCAATATTCTGTTTCTTAACAAAACTTTGAACCACTATCTGCCACCAAGAGCCATACTAGTATTCTTCTTGTTCCCACTTTTATATGGTGTCAAAGCATAGAGAAGAATGGACAAAAAACTTGTGAAGATAAAAGGATAGCACACTCTTCTTGTGTTCGAATAACAAAAAGATTAATGAACCCCTTAAAACCATGAGTATTAAACCCCTGTAGATGACTTTTCCCTTTAATTACATTCATTCAAATTCCTATTACATCCCCCCCCCCCCCCCCTTTGTGTGTGGGTGGGTGGGGGGTTTGGAGGGGGGGAGCTCCCATGTGCAGACTGAATGCTGTATTGGTGCACTACTGTTTAACACATGTACTGGAAATGGGTATAAGTAATTGATTCCACCATTTCATAAAAACAGTTTGACTGAAAGAAGAATCATACATCTTTTATGACTCAACATAGTAAAATGACACATTGGCATCCTCTCCCCCACCCTTTTTTTTTTTTTTTAAATGATGACATGCAGCTCCTTTTGAAATTACAGTCATTCAACAGAAGATGACATTACACTGTTCAAATATATTTTTGCTGATTAATGTAGCCAACAGAATAGCAAAGGTTTTTCACAAATTTACTCCATGAAAAGGTATAATGCAGACCTTAAGTTAACAGCAATTGAGTCTTCCATTTCTCTTGCAGAGTCAAGAAGCCTTTCTGCTTGTCCATGACAAGACTCACATCTGTACTTTGGGAAAATGGAAGAATAAGTTTATGTCATTACTAATCACGCCAAGAACCAATCAATTGGACTTCAGAAGAAGTATGTACTGAGCAATTTATGTGCAAAACTGCACCAGAAAATGAATGCAGATAAGTATCACTTTGCATCTTCCAAAACAACTTTAGCACCTTAGATTATTTGCAGGGGGGATGCTATCACAAAATATAAATGTAAAGAATATGATGAATGTACATGTATAATAGCTGGAAGAATATTAAAAAAAAGACCCTTCTATACAATGTCCCATCAAAGATGCTAAGCCACCCTGCGAGTACAGATTGAACAGGTTAGTTCTCCAGAGGTGATCTTGCCAATCCCCTAACTTAGCCTACCTGTAAACCATTTCAAAGCAAAAGATATTGCAAGTATTGCTCTTTTTTTTTGGGTGGAGATGGGGGGAGGGAGTGATCACAAGGCCACAATGTAGTCCTTCCAAAGAGAAAGTAGAAGAAAACCAAAACATAAGCATGAGACCACGTGGTTCCACTAAGATAGTGCTGCAAAACACCTAACTATATCCCTGAACCCATTAGACAAGGAAGAACTTCCAATTACAAAGCAGAGATAACACCTAGGAATCTCTTTCCTACTATGAATATCTAAACGTATCTTCCGCTCCTTTATCAGATGGATCATGTGCCTGATGATGGTGAGGGGATAGAACTCCTGCCTGAAGCATACCAAAGAAAGCCATAGGTATGTAAACTAGGTTACACAGTCATCGTACACATTTATGCTCATCCATTTCCTAAACAAACACATTCAAATATATTTCTTCCACGTCGGTCCAAGAGTTTTAAAGGGTACATATCACACAGCTGTAATAATGTCACCATCAATGAAAAGGCCGAAGGTTCCATTACCAGCACACGATAGAGGCATCTAACCTGAATGTTCCCAGTCCAGTGTAGACAGTCTGTCTAAAATTAGTTTCCATGGGAAAAATCTGATCTTAGCAGGTGACTCCTTCCTCCATATGTACTTTGCCCAAACCACTTGATAACCCCTCTGGACAGTCGTTTTTTATACAGCTGATTTATTTGAGATTAATTTGGTTTTCTTTTCTTTTCTTTTCTCTTGGTTATGTTTTGTGGGAATCATGATTTCCCGCCATTTGATGGGTATCGCATTTATTTGGATGATAGGCAATTGAGGCCTGAAATTTTGTTTTGGGATTCCGACTTAGCATTCGTACCTTGGAACATAGAACGTTTGATCAAATTGTATGTTGATGCAAAGATAGGATTCCTGTCATAGCAGGATGCATCATTTAGAAAGTGTAATGGACAAGTCAGAATCCCCATGTCAATTGTTTTGATACAATACGGTATGTGCGACCAATAAAGTGAGGAATGAGTGAGGAAATTATGCTGCACAGCAATATCAAGGCATGGAACACTTTTTAAAGAAATCAAAAGATTTTCTTGTCACAGCAGGATGCATCATTTAAAAAGCGTAATGCACAAGTCGGAATCCCATGTTTGATCAAATGATGCATCATTTAGAAAGTGTCATAACATGTTGCAAAGATGCATCATTTAGAAAGCGTAATGCAGAGCATTTCGTGGGCCCTGCCAATCCACTGCATTATAAGAGGGTATTATGCACAAGTACTATCCAAAATACTATTCACATGCACCATCCATTGGCACTAGTCACCGATACTATTCATCAACACTATTCATGTGCCGCATACGGGTCCCACCATGTATCGGGCCATTTTGGAAAGATTTGACTGCAAAACCACTCATTTGTTTGATGGACAGATTGTGGCACACATATCAAGGCAAACTATTTATACGCTCCCTAACCCTCACTGGTCCTGATTGGTGTCATGCCTCATTGGCTCACATTACTTTCTTATTTGAATTGAGATTGCACATCACACGCATATCAAGTTACTATTCATTGTTGCGGCATGCATGCCGAGGCATTTTTAGAGGTGCTGCTATCAACCGAGAATTGATCCTTGATGTCGCATAGCATCATTGCATTTCAAAGAATAAATTGGTTGGCCTTGATAAGCACAAACATGCATGGTGTGCTCTGGGCGCACTATTCACCCCTTGGGGACAACTATCCCAGATGAGACAGATGGACAGTGACACGAAGCGGTGCTAAGTCATGCTTGATGCTTAAATTAAGGGGGGTGCGGTGCATATGAGTGCATAAATGCTTGCACGCTTTTCAGGGCACTATTAAGGATGCCCCTGTCGATAAAGAGTTGAACCTAGATGTCATATGCCATCACTGCATTTGAAAGAATATGTTGGTTTGCTTGGATTAGTGCAAGTGCACATTGCAGACTTATCGAGATGCACTATTCATCCCTTGGCGACGACTATCCCATACAGGGCCCTCAGACAATCATCGACATGAGGTGGCATTGTATAACTCATCTATCCCATTTGAAATGTCAAACCTTACGACGCATGTTGAGACTTATGGCGAGGGTCGCTTTGATTTCACTTTTAGACATGTGGATAGTTGGCACGCCTATCGAAGCGCACCGTTCATATGTTGCTCAACCCTTGCCAGTCCCCAATTAGGGCTATGCCTTGTTGGCACACTTCATTTGTTCTTTTGGATGACATCACATATTGTGCGCAGTTTGGGTTCCTATTCATCGACACGACATGCACACTGAGGCACTATTAGGGAAACGACAATATTGACTGAAAGTCGATCCCAAATATTGTATGACATTGCCACATTTGAAATATTAAATTGGTTTGCTTTGATTGATGCAAACATGTATAGTACGCTTATCAAAGTACTATTCACCCTTGGAGACGACTATTTAGCATCAGACAGTGACATGCAGTAACACGAGGCGGTGCATAATGAAATTTCTTTTGATTTGTGCTTTGGAAGATATAAATAATTGGTGCACTCATCAAGGTGAACTATTCACCCTTGACGACAATTGTCCTAGGTGGGACCCGTAAACATGTGACACTGCATCATACGTCTACTTCATTCGAGATGCTTAATATTTGATAGCACATATGAGTGCATGATGCGACTGGCTTTAATTTGTCTTTTGAAATGTGTAGGTGATCGACACGCTTATCGACTATCGAGGCATTATTAGGTGTGTGGCTACAACCAAAGGTTAAGTCTTGGTGGCCAATGCAAGCGAGAGAAGACAAATTACTATTATGTTACGGTAATCATAAACTATTTATCATCGTTCACAGCTCTCCAATCACCGCTTAATGCAACGTCGAGCTGAGGGGTTTCGACTCACAGGTAACCGTCCTCAGTGTGAAAGGGGGCTAAGAAGGGTTATGCTCGACGGCTCACTGTTGTTGCGTTGACGCGACGATAGGCCGACAAGGATTCCATATGGAAGAAATGCCATAGATGATGTGGTGCGTCGCAAGGTGCTTGCGACGTATATGAGCTCCTTCCTCTTCTTCAAATACCTTGGAGGGAGAGAGAGAGAAAGGCTGGTATGTGTATTGGTATGGCCTTCAACCAACACAAAAGGGGGTATAGGGGGATATATATAGAGTTTTACAGCAAATAAAATGCTGCCACTTGGCAGCCCTTTCTTGGTCATGCGATATGGGCCCAAGCTGCATGGCTAGCTCCCATTGGTCAAAGCTTCCTTCTTTGCCGATTGGTCCACTTTGGGACTTGGATGGTGATGAGGAAGAGATGATGATGAGGCAAGAGAATCCACATGGCATCTTCTTGTGGGGTCCACTTTGACTACTAGCGTCGCGGGGAGGTGTAGATAGCGTCGCGGGGAGGCAGTGGTAGCCCCTTGGATGCTGCCGCTTGTAGTTGGCGGCAGCCCCTTAGGTACTGCTGCTTGCTATAGGCAGCAGAGTCTCCCCTTGGGGGTCTGCCACTTGTAGTGAGTGGCAGCCTCAAAGGGCTGCTGCCAAGGACAGCAGGCTGGGGGGTATGGAGGCAATATTTTTTATTTTTTTAGTCCACCAAAACTTTATTTTTTTTTTTTGTGCTTGAGATTTTGTTCAAAATTTGGGGTAAAAGACTCCTCTCTCTTTTATGCATTGAAAGGTAAGTTGGTCTTCCTTTTTTGTGTGAAAGTTTTCTCTCCAACACCCCTAATGTTCAATGTCTTCAGTGAGGATCTAACAGAAAACACGCCAGCTGGTTCCCACCCATGGAATTCCGGATTCCGTCAGGGGTCTGGATTGGACCCCGGCAATCCCGATCTAATCCGGTCGGATCGGCTGAATCGGCTGATCCGCATGAATCAGGCCGATCCTGGATTGGCCCGATTAAAAAATATTTAAAATTGTTTAAAATTGAGAAAAATCAGAAAATAGGAAAAATCTGAAAAAATAAGAAAAATTATGGAAAATGTAAACATGTTATTCAATGAATGCACAATGAAAATGAACACAAATCATACACATCCATCAAAAAAGAACATTAAAAAGCAACAGGGACTGTCAGGGTGAAGAGCCCCAATCCGTTCTTAAGAGGGAATCCGGATCGGCCCGTATCAGGTTGAATCGGATCTTTAAAGTCATATCTCAACACCTAGAGAGATATAGTTCTCAGAGTATCTAGTAGCTACAAGAACATGGCCCCCCAACGGCTAGTTCAAAACTAGCCGTTGGGGTAGCCGTTGGGGTAGCCGTTGGGAACCCATTCAAATGGGTTCCCAACGGTTAGAAGGGGCTTCTAAGCCCCTCCAAGTCCCTATAAAACCCCCTCCTACCCTTCTCTCCCTCATTCACACAAATTCTAATTTCTCTCTCTTTCTAAAACTTCTCTCTCTCTCTCTAAGCTCTCATACTCTCTCAAAGACTCAAAGCTCTCTTAACTTCTTTCTCTCCAAACTTCCAAAACTCTCTAGAGTTCTAAACTCTAAAGGACGGACGGACGGACTACATCAATTTTTTTTCATTATATTATTTTTATTGCATTTTAATTTTTCTCTCTAACCTCTTTTTGTCTCTGTAGCTTTCTTTCTCATTGTCTCTCACTCTCCCTCGAGGTATGATATGAAATCTCACTCTCTTTCTCTATGTTTTTTCTTATTTCTCACCATTTCTCTTTATGTAATTACTAATTATCTCTTTCCCTATTAATATATTTTTTATTTTTAAAGATGTCGACTTCTGAGCATAATGAGGCCACATCTGTCACCTCTCGTGGTGACCCGGGATGGAACCACTGCACCGTCGTAGACATGGCTTCACGCAAGGTCAAATGCAACTACTGCAGTCGGATTATTTCGGGTGGAGTTTTTCGTCTAAAGCAACATATTGGGGGTGTCAAAGGAGAAGTGAAGGATTGTACTGCTGTACCACTAGAGGTAAAAAAATCAATTCAAAAATTACCTACGACAAAGAGAGTTGGAAAAAGGAGCAGCATCAATGATGAGAAGCCAAATTAGGGAGGAAATGACACGGCCCTCAGGTCAAGGTATTCATATTCACCCTCCGGGAGATAGATCTCGGGAGGGAGACATAGACCCTACCAGAAGGAGATCCACTGCATTTGAAGACTTTTCTCGAGGTATTCTTTGATTTAAAATTTTCAATTAATTATTTACTTGTTTATACTTCATCTCGATTAAATTAGTCTAATCATCTATTTTAATTTAAAGATGATATACGTCGAGCCATGGACGAAAGTAGAAGATCTTTTGCTGATGAGGATGTGTATAGACGCACCGGTCGACACGTTAGGTAAGGGAGTGGATCTGGACATGGATCCAACGAGGAGGAAATTCATGACTTGACTAGGGACAATGATCCTAGAGTGGGTCCTATAGATGCTTTCCTAACAAGACGGAGAGATAGACAACCATCAATCACAGCTGCTATGAAGAACCAGAATGTATGCAAGGAGCAGATTGGCCGTGCTGTTTCGAGATGGTTTGTTTATAACAGTGTACCTGTCAATGCTGCAAAGGGTCCTTATTGGAAGGACATGATTGAGACTATTGGAGATGTGGGTAAGGGTATTCCTGGACCAACCCCCAAGGAGATATACAACACTTATCTTCCTCAAGAGGTAAGTGATCTCCAAGAGTATATCAAGTCGTTCGAGCGAATTTGGGATGAAAGAGGCTGCACAATAATGACAGATGGCTGGACATGTGAGTACATTGAATTAGTTTAACATATTTAGAATCTTATATTAACATATTATATTTTTTAGTTAATTTAGACATTCGCTAATATCTATAACATTATTTGAATAGGAATTACGAGAAGAAGTATGATTAACTTCCTTATATACTGTCAAGCTGGGACTGTATTTTGGAAGTCCGTAGATGCTAGTGGAAAGGTAAAGAATGCTGAATATCTTTTCAAGTTAATTGATGACATTGTGGAGCAGGTGGAAGAAGATCGGGTTGTCCAAGTTGTAACAGATAATGCAGCTTCATATAAAGCTGCTGGCCATATGTTAATGGAGAAGATGCCACATCTATATTGGCTTCCTTGCTCTGCTCATTCCCTAGATTTGATGCTAGAAGATATTGAGAAAGATGTAAAAATTACTGAAACAGTGAAGTCTGCCCAATTCATCACATCCTATATCTACAACCATAACTATGTGCTCACGTTGATGCGTGAACACACTAGACAGAGGGAGTTACTACGTCCTGGGGTAACTCGTTTCGCCTCCACATACATTTTCTTGGAGAGTATACAGTCACAAAAATGCCCCTTGAAACAGATGATTTCAAGTAAAGGATGGGAGGATTGGATGACAAGGCACGCGAAGCGTGATGCTAGAGACAAGGGGAAGCAGGTTGAGGACTTGATTGAGAGCCGGGAGTATTGGAAGGATATAAAGATGATCTTGAGCGTAGTTGAACCTCTTGTGCGGGTTCTGAGGATGGTGGATGGAGATAAGAACGCCACAATGGGATATTTATATGAAGCTATGGACCGTGCAAAGGAAGACATTGTTAGGGCCAACAAAAATACATACAGAAAGTGGTGGGATATCATAGATGCAAGATGGGATAGGACACTCCACCATAACTTGCATGCAGCAGGTAACAAAATAAGTCAATCCATATTGGTTGTCATTTTATTTCCTATAAGTTTTATTTCATTTTTAATTTGTTTTTCAATTCTTTAGGTCATTTCTTCAACCCAAGATACCAATATAGCTCTGCTACTCAACATGCGCCCAATGATGAAGTACTCCGTGGGACTCAAAATGTAATTCGGCGTTTGTTACATGATGAGGATCGAGCTATCATAGCATGCAACAAAATACATCACTATAGGCTCCGAACATTACATTTTGGTACTCATCGTGCTCAACGGGCAGTCATGTTGCTTTCACCAGGTATTTAGAATTTTACACATAACTAATACTTTCACGAAATTGTTATCATGCCTAGGCTTTACAAATTACAATACTAATTGTTAGTTGGATCATTATGGAATTACAGCTGATTGGTGGATGGATCATGGGAAGGCTCCAGGCTATGAAGATCTTGCTTATGTTGCTATCCGTGTATTGAGCCAAACCACCTCCTCTTCTGGCTGTGAGAGGAACTGATCTACATTTAGCTTGATACACACCAAGCAAAGGAACCGATTAAGCTCAGTGAGATTAGAGCAATTGGTCTTTTGCCACTACAACATGCGCTTGAAATTAAAGAATCTTCAAAAAATTCAAGAGAACCAAAGAGAAGAAGAACGATGGAGAGATGAAGTTGCTGAAAGACCGGTGCAAGCAGAACAACAAGTTGAGGAACCAATCGATCTGGACGAGATATTTGAGGAGTAGAACCTACTGAATGCATGGGTGGATGCAAGGAATGTTTTGAGTCCATCAGAATTTGATCCAAACGATCGGTCATGGGCAGAAGGACAATTAGATGGTGTCCCCTTGTCCGTTGAGTTTCAACTTCCACCTCCTTCAAAACGGCAAAAGAAATCCACCCCACAAAGTTCAGGTAAGGGTACAGGTAAAATAACTCATGTTGATATTGCAGATTTAGAAACTGTACAAGAAGATGAGTCGGACGAGACACCAGAGCCGAGCGACAAGGTCGTTTACCATACTTCAAACGACTCTACTTCGGCAACGACTACCCCTGACGATGACGATGATGATCCACATGGAAGTCAAGGTGGATCCTTGCAACAACGGTCATCTCGAGGACGTGGATCAAGTCAACATGGTGAAGCTCCTCCAATGATTTTCACAGGAGAGCAAGAATTTACGCATGCTACGCAGGATGATGACCACTTCAGTAGGTTGGCTAAGGACACATCAGCAACAAATAAAGGCAAAGGGAAACAACAACAAGAGTTCCTAAAGAGAACATCCTCTCAAAAGCATTCGTCTGATGCATCCTCTCAAGTTCCATTAGAGGGTTATAGTCCTTATGGATATCCAGGTACATATTATCAACATCCACCACCCTATGATGCATCGAGTTACTTAGGAGGATATCGTACTTATCCTCCAACTTCAGATATTTCCTCTTATCAATCCTCAACCTCAGAAGGATCTTATCATGAGCCAAAGACACAAGGATGGATACCGGTGACAATAATCTACTCATTCACAGATGAGTATAACCGGTTTGTACAGGAATATGAACAATGTTACCAAACTTATATGTCTTGGGCCGATTATGTGCAACATTTGTATAGCACCTACAATGTAAGGCTAGAATGTAAGGCTAGAATAAATGTATGTCTACTTGTTCTGTCACTTTGTGTGAGTGTTTTTTTTTTTTACTATCATGTAATACTTGGGGGTAAGGTTTTGTCCCCCCCATGTATTGTATTCAAGTTTTTTTCAAAGTTAATAAAAATTCAAGGGCTTACCCAAAGTCCTAGATAAGTTTTGGGTAAATATAATTTTTTCTGATTTTTTGAAATTTTTTCTTATTTTTTGGACTTATTGTTCTATTTTTCCCTATTTTTTTCCCTTTTTTAAAATTGGATCGGCCAGACCGGTCCGGCTCGGTCCGGACCGGTTCGGGATCGGGTCGGATCGGCCGATCCACTCGGTCAGGACCGGACCGATCCGAGTCCGACCCATGAGTTGGCCTACCTTGGAACATAGTATGCCTCCTCTCTGAGTTGCCTTCGAAACGAAGACCACAGTCATTAGTGGTGCCTTCTTGGATCATATCACTAATAGTATCCTTAAATTATGGATAAAGGATCCCATAGAATCATTTGCTGAAGAGAACATTCTGTAACCAGGCATCTTTGCCAAATCTGATCTGCTCACCACTATCCAGGAAATCTGATCTCAGTTACCCAAAAGTATCATGGGGGCTCAGGGAGGGGATCTTGTAGGAAACTATTTCAGAAGTTTTTTTTTAAAATATTTGAGGTTTTTTATAATACTGTTAAGATTTTTATAAAAGTAAAGCCTAATTCAAAATTTATTTTCATATAGGGGGCCATTTTCATCATAAACCTACCCCCTTCTAATGGTAGGATAAAAAGGGGAAAGGAGGGAGAGATGTGGTGGAATGCTGCTCCTCCCCCATTGCTTGTGATCCACATCTATCAAGGTCTCCCTATCCATGAAATGACCTGATCCAAACCTTGTGAGGTGTTGTCTGCCCTGAGCCCTGATAAACTCACACGGTTTTGTCCTTAAAAGGCACCTCACAAGTTATGGATGCGAGCCCTCTATATACAGCCAATAACTTTTTCCTCATTTTCTGATATGAGACTCATCCAATTCATCTCATTCTTTTGATATGGTCTTACCATTCAAGTGAAAAACAATGATTCAACCAGTACATATATGTTAAAAATGAAACCTAAAATTATAACATACAATTTATTCTTTTCAACACTGAATGAACCAAGAATATCAATGTCAGAAAACCAGTACCTTTGCAGATAATTTTCCAAAAGCATCTCAATTTCTTCCTCCTCCTCTGCAGATAATATCCAAGCATAGTAAAGCTAGGCTTAACAAAAAAAATGATGAATGTTGGCTAGCATCTAGAAAGAACAAAAAACGGATAACAACATAAACAAGTTTTACCCCATGTATAATGTTTTATCTGATGGTGTTTAGGTATCCAACTTCACAAAAATGAGAGAAGGAAAATATTTCCTTGCAAGTGCTTGAAGTGTGCTATGCCATAGTTCAAGTAGAGGACACAATCTAGTTATTCTCATTTTCCCTCCTCAAGATTCTCATAATTTAATTCAAGAGACGTTAAGAAGGAACTTGGATGGAAAAAAAAAAAAAATTCTTTTTACTTCTATTATTGTAAATGTTCAAGCTTTTTCATAAGGAAATTATACAAACCATTTTCAAATAGAACAGTATGACACTGATGGATAGGATGTGTGAATGTTTATAGAACACCAAGACATCACTTGCAAGGGGAATATGACACAGGACAAAAGGACACAATTTACAACGTGACGCATGTCCTGGTTAAAACCAATGAAGCAGTGATGTTGGGCTGGTAACAAAGCTCAAGAGGCCTGACACTTAAGACTGGTGGGTTAGTTTCAAGGGCTTAATGGACATGAGTGATCAGATTCAAATGTCAGCCTAGTTCACAATTATTTGAGTTTGAGAACTATGGTTTGGAATCCCCAAGAGATGGGGCTGGTTGTAGTGAGGAATATTAGGTAATTGGTAAAGAATAGCAAGCAGTGAATAGCAACTGTGTAGCCACAAGTCAATAACAAGCAGTGACGCAGGAACCTCATACTGAATAGTGAATCCAGCTTTACGCCATCCGCGTCAACAAATGAATGGATTGCTCATTACTTGAGCACTTAAAGAGAAACACAATGAGGGCTTTAATAAATATAAGGCATTACGAGTTATTAATACCTTCAGCAACCTGCTTTTCTGATGGAATTGAGCATTCCATGTTATGGCCCCTTCGGACTATACAATTCCGCCCCATTATGCATATACGACGGATTTCATGGGGATCCTCCAGAAGATCAAGAAGCATCTGTTTGAGTGCCCCTGCCCGTGAACCTAGTTCTACCTTCAGACACAAAGTCAATGTACCAAGATTGAACCCCATCAGAGTTTAAAATAACTCACCTAATATGTAAATAATAGAGAAATCATACCAAGGTTTGTTTACTAATTCGAAGCTGCTCCAGCACATCAGCTGTCAAACGGTTGGGCAAGACTTCTAGTAGTGCAACCACCTGGAGGAAAGAGAGATTTGCATTTTACATAAGCAGGCAATTCTACTTTTTTTGCTTTATTTCAAGGGACAAGATATTGAAGAGGATTGCTGTGGAATAGAAACATCCTTAGTCATCTGAGAAATAAATCCTGCTTGTGTATGCAAAGCAAAATAATTTTGTTCACAGTATTAGGATGTGACATTAGGAAGGTGCATGTTTGCCAACCTTTTATCTGTTTGGGGAGTTTGAATGAAATCTTGGGACAGTACATCAACACCCCCACTAAAAGATGTCAAGTGCGAAGCTTCATCTCAGAATGAAAGATTTGGGTATCACAGGGCAAATTGTGATACTAGATAATACCATACATCAAAAAGAGGAAGAAACTAGACAAAGTGTATTGTACAAAACAGTCTAGAGTACAAAACCTTATAAAATTAGGATTGCTGTTACCAGAGTTCAAGCACTCTTAAAAGAGAATGCACACGAGAAAAATGTGACTTCTGCAAATAGCTCTATGTTATTTAGAATCGAGGCACATTCACTAGGCAATGGGTATCATGTTGTAACCTTAAAAAGCCATATGACTTCTGCAAGTTGCAGGAGTCGAGCCAAGAGCCTTGCTTATCCTCTTGTTTATGGTCTAATTCCCAACCTTTCATAACTTGTAACTAGTTTTTATGTAGTTTGAAACTAGAACACAGAAAGACAATGGGACTTTCAACAAATACAAAAAGTGGATTTGATCATTTGATGAATCTTTTAGTTTAGTGGATCCAAGATAGGAATTCAACTGAAGTGCAGATCTATCTTGTGGGTACATCAAATCCAAATCTGCATAGCCTGCTTGCAAATTGTATGCAGAAAGTTCATACTAATTGTATGAACAACTGAACATTTTAACAATGTTAAGAAAACAACATAGGCTCACCTTTTGTTGATCCACTCATCATAAAAACTCTAGCTCTTCAAATCTCCCTGAAGCCACATTGTTTCCCAGAACCAACTCCCATGCAGTAGAACCCTCAAGGGGATGTTAAAATCAATTAAGGCACTCCAGAAGTAAAACTAGGGTTCTGGGTCCATTTGCTGCATATGTAGTGGTGATCTCCTTTAAGGTGTATCACAGTGACTGAATCCACTCAAAGAAACTCAAGCTGGATCAGGTCAACTCACTGCAACTGGCATGATACGCAATCAACTTGTACTAGGTGAGCTCAAGCTCAAAAGGATCAAATAAATCCACGAACTAGGAAAACTAAGCTGAAAGCTGCTGAATAATGCAACGTGTCACAAGTCTATCTGAATTAGCAGACCACTCTAAGCCAAATGTTTATCTTTTTTGTGTCTGTGCGTCTGAATCAGATTTTGCCTAGATTTTGTCACTAGGCCTATTTTACCCAAGGAATTAAAAATCATATTTTGGAACTATACATCCTGGCCGGTCGCTGTTTTGGTTCTGATTGCAGTGCTGATTTTGGGCAGGAACCAGGCAGTTCTTGTGAATTCCTCCCGATCAGAACTGGACTGGTTCCAGCAGGTTCTGATCCAGTTCAGCCAGTTTTTAACTCCATGGTTTTACCATACATACCATGCTTATCCCTTCATTCCTTCTTGATTCAGTATTTTATGCCTAAAGCTGCAGATCAAGGATGTGTGGCACTTCTTGAATGTGCCAGATTTAACTAGACTAAGCCAATTGCTGTATTTAGTCCAATAAGACCAGTAAAGCAACATATCAATCATAGCCCTTATTCCATATTTATTGAGATGGAAAACTTTATTGAGGGTGATAGTTTTTTTTTAAATGTGGATGGTTAGTGTTTTTTTTTAAAAAAGAAAAATAATGTGGATGGTTATTGAGGGTGATAGTATTTAGAGATCTTACATTGAGATATCTGTGAAAAATATTTCAGGCTGAAAACAAGCCAAACAGTTCAAGCTTCACTAAATTTTGGAGTAGCTTAGTTAGGCTTATTTAGCCAATGAGAAGGAAGGAAGGTAGGAAGGAAGGAAGGAAGAAGGAGAAGGAGACCGATGCCACTATCATCATTGCTGCCACCTGCGCCGCCATGTGATGCCAAAGCCGACACCTTCATCATTGCCTTTGTCATTGATGCCGATGCCAACGATTCCTTCTCTTCTTCGTCTTCTTCTTCTCCTCCTCCTCCTCTGCCATAGCTGCAATGCATTAGGGTTAGGAGTGGGCAGGGGAGTGAAACGTGGGTAAAATTATAGAGAAGAACTTAAGAGGTCATCCATAGACCCATATGACCGGATCGTTGCGGATCAGGCCAGATCAGATCGGGATCGGCAATCCAGATCAGCCCAAGACCAACCAACCTGTGCCCGATCCTACCTTCCTTTTATTCGAAACAAAGCATGGATTACCACCAATTTTATTAAAAAATAAACAGAGGTAGTAAAATCACATGATGAGGTGAGGTACCTCATTCAGGAAACTACCATAAAACCTCTAAAGAAATACAACCAAAGTTAATAAAAAGAGTAAGGCTTGCTGCAATGCAAGGCATTGCAGCAAGCTGAGTCAATGCGCGACCCCATTGGTCCACATAGGGCAGGCATCACATGGGTTGACAGCTCTTTTCACAAATGGACCTGACAAGAATTAAATGTGGGTGCAGGGTTCTGGGCATGACAAATATTTCGTGAGCATGACAGATAGTATTTGCCATGCCTGAAAAGTATTTGTCATCCCTATGCATTTGTGTACAGATTTTTGGGCATGCCACATATTTTACAGGCATGACAAATACTTCTTCAGCATGACAAATAGTATTTGTCATGTCTACAAAGCATTTGTCATCCCTATGCATATGTGAACAGGTTTATAGGCATGACAAAAAAATTTTAGGCTCCCAAGAAGTATTTGTCATGCCCACATGCATTTGTCACCCCCAGGACGCTATACCTGCATTTAATGATTGTCAGGTCCACCTATGAAAAAAGCTCCCAGCTCATGTAATGCTTGCCTATGTGGACCAATGGGGTTGCCCATTGCAGTTTGACTCAGCTTACTGCAATGCCTTGCATTGCAGCAAGCATTACTCTAATAAAAAACCTAACTGTGAAAACCGAAACTCCACTAATAAAATCACCAAGCACAATACTAACAACAACTGCGCTCAAGCTCTCTTCAATTCTTGGATAAGCCTTGCCGATGCCTTCTTTGATAATTCACTGTTTCTTTCATTTACACCCTTTGCAATTCTCTCTTTCCCTTTATATTTGTATTAATGTTGTCTTCCTTACAATCTGCATCCCCAAATTGGTTATGAAGTTGCCCTGCTTGTCCTTGAGACACTTGTATCCCCAAAGTGGAAGCTTTTTGAATTATTTCAGCATTGCTCCAATCAGAAAATAAGTTTGAATTTGAATTTGAATTCCACGCTCCATTGCATACCTTCAGATTCTGATTCTCTTGAGAACTTACCTTTTCCTTACTACATGCAGATCTCGTGGAGATATTCCTGCCTCCTGGAAATGCTCCACATTACGGGGGAGGTGTTACCACTAATTACTGCTGAAAATCTGCTACAAGAGTTTACTCTGTTCCCAAATTGGCATCCGGAGAAACTGTCTTACCATTAGCCTTCCCGTGATCACCATTAGGAGATCGACTCAGTGCCAGCTCACCAAATCTGTGGAGCCATAGATTCGAGATCCCTGCCTCCTTTGGAATCGCATCATAAGCACGAGCTTCTCTCAAAATAACTTTCTTTTTCCTGTGGTAAACTTAATGGACGACTCCCATTCTTGTGTAATTTATGAGCATGAAGGCCATCCACAATTTGGGATGCAGGTTGGCAAATTGCTTCTGTCCAATCAGCATCAGCGGAAGACACATGTTTTTCTCTCGATATATCATTTTCTAATAACATTTTAACATCTGGTTCAAGGTCAAATTCCTCAACTGCATGTGAAACTGATGTATTGACATTAATTCGAAATTGAATCGGTCTGACACTGATCCATCACTGAGTGAGGAGTTTGTGACTTCTGAGGTGCATCCTTTGGCATGGACATGACCATCAATCCTCTGTTCTAAATGAATTTTATTTTGAGCACCTCTGTAATGTTCTATGCTTGGACTTCTGCATATGTCCAGTCCACCTCATTATTCACTTTCTGAACCTCGACTTCAACGGAAATAGCAAAAGTAGGTCAATTTCGTAAAATATGCAGACGTGATGGTGAGGAACCAAGAGAAAGAAGAAAGGGCAGAGGGAGTTGAGGAATCTACTGAAGACATGCATAACAGAGGACCAATTAGATAAAGTCATTGCGCTTTATCAGGAGTGGAGTCAAGGTCAAAAATGTTTGTGTTGTCCTGGAACATCCAAGGGATGAATGATAAGTTGAAGCAATTAGCAGTCTGATATTGTGAAGAGTAGGAAAATTGAATTAGTGTGCTTACAGGAAACCAAGATGGCTGTTGTATCCATGGAATTCCGGCACGGATTGGGACCCACCGATCCCGAACCGAATTGGGATCGGATCAGAATTGGCTGAAATTGTCCAGAATTGGCCAGGATCGGCCGATTCCAGCCGGATCGGGACCTGCCGATCCTGATCTAAATCGGCTGATCCGGATCAGGATCGGCCGATTCTGCATTCCATGGTTGTATCAGATGATATGGTTAAAGCTGTGACAGGGTTTTACAATGTGCAATTTGTATCAGAAGGTCAGTCTGGTGGTATTCTTGATGCTTGGAACTCGACATAAGGATAGGGGATTTCTTGACTGTTGGAGACTTTTATGTCTCCATCATGTTTAAGAAAGACACTAAAGATGATAGCTGGATGCCCACCAATGTGTATGGGCCGACTACTGCTCTTCGAAGGAAACAGATGTGGGAGGAACTGAAAGCTTGTCAAGTATCAAGTTCACCGGTGTGTTGTGGGGGACTTTAATGAAGTCAGATCACCGGATGACAGAAATAGGGGTGGTTTGAAATTTGATAACAGTTGGTATGAAGGATTTAAATCAGTGGATTGAAGATTGTGGATTCAGGGAAATACAGTTGTCACAAGGAAAGTTTACATGGAGCAATGATAGGAAGGAGCCTTCAATGTCAAAGCTAGACAGAGTTTTTGTGGATACTCAATGGGAATCTATTTTTCCTCAGGCAAGATTATAGTTGTTGCCCAGAAGTGTGTCTGATCATAATGCTCTTGTAACGGATTGCAGAAACAATACAAGATGTCAAAACAACTTTAGAATTGAGAAAATTTGGTTGAATAACCAGCAATTTGGTGACCTAGTAAAGTAAATCAAACATGGCAGCAGAGAGGGAAAGTTTTCTGGATCTACACTACTCTTTCGGAAGCTTAAACTGTTGAAAGAAAGAATTAAATCTTGGGCCAGTGAGTGGAGGAAGGAAAGATTTTTTAGAGTACAGAACTGGAAAGAGCAATTGAGGAATTTTGAACAAATTGAAGAAATGATGAGTTTAAATGAAGAAGAGCAGAAACTGAGAACAGAGTTTTTGTGGATTGAAGGATTTAAATCAGTGGATTGAAGATTGTGGACTCAGGGAAATACAATTGTCACAAGGAAAGTTTACATGGAGCAATGATAGGAAGGAGCCTTCAACATCGAAGCTAGACAGAGTTTTTGTGGATACTCATGGGAATCTATTTTTCCTCGGGCAAGATTATAGTTGTTGCCCAGAAGTGTGTCTGATCATAATGCTCTTGTAACGGATTGCAGAAACAATACAAGATGTCAAAACAACTTTAGAATTGAGAAAATTTGGTTGAATAACCAGCAATTTGGTGACCTAGTAAAGTAAATCAGACATGGCAGCAGAGAGTGGGAAACATTTTCTGGACCTACACTACTCTTTCAGAACCTTAAACTGTCAAAAGAAAGAATTAAATCTTGGGCCAGGGAGTGGAGGTATGAGAGATTTTTGAGAGTACAGAACTGGAAAGAGCAATTAAGGAATTTTGAACAAATTGAAGAAATGAGGAGTTTAAATGAAGAAGAGCAGAAACTGAGAACACAGATTAAATGCTTTTATACAGGTTGGCTTAATGAAGAGAAATAAGATGGGGACAGATATCAAGAGCTACTTGGTTAAAGGGAGATCCGAACACAAATTTCTTCCATCACATAGCAAACAGAAGAAAAAGAGGGAAGTTCATTTCTCTACTGAAGGTCCATGGGGAGCCAAAGGATATAGCAACAGAGGTGGTAAAGTTCTACTCAGACTTGTTTAAAGCATAAAATAGATGGTTTCCCAATTGGCTTGACCCGGATATAAAGACATTAGCAGAAGAAAAACAGCACATGTTGATTCAGGGAATTTCAGAAGATGAAGTCACAGAAGCAGTTTTCAGTCTAGGCAGTGATAAAGCACCTGGTATTGATGGGTTTCCTATATTCTTTTATCAAAAGTTTTGGGATGTTCTGAAGCATGATGTAATTCTTGCTGTTCAGGAGCGCTTTAATACAGGTGTGGGTTGTGAAGGCCTTAACCAAACACTGATTGTACTCTTGCCAAAAAAAGGATGAAGCTGTGGAATGAAAAGATTTCAGGCCTACAAGTCTTATCAACTATTCTTACAAGATTTATGCCAAAGTCTTAGCTAACAGATTGAGGAAAGTGGTGGGGAAATTGATAGAAGAGAATCAATCAGCTTTCATTCCGGGAAGGAGGTTGAAAGACGATTTTCTGATTGCACATGAGCTTATTTTCTCTTTCATGACGAAGGGTGTTATGGGGCTTCTGTAAATTGGACTTCAATAAAGCGTATGATCGAGTGTCTTGGAATTGCTTATGGCATGTTATGCACATTCAACAATTTCCAACTGAATGGATTAAGGTTATGAAGAATTGTGTGACTACAGCCAGATTTTCTGTTATTGTTAATGGGGTGGTGAATGGATATTTTTCCAGTTCCAAAGGACTGAGACAGGGAGATCCATTGTCTGCTATGTTGTTTGTATTAGTGGCTAATCTTCTTAGCAGATCCTGTCAGAAAGCAGAAGGTAAAGGTTGGTTGCATAGTGTTTGTATTCAGAGTTCTTATAGGCATATCCCACTTGCAATTTGCAGATGACAGACTAATATTCTTGGAAGGAACTGAGGAGGAAATGATAAACCTATTATTTATTTTGAAAACTTTTGAGACCTGCTCGGGTTTGATGATTAACTTAGACAAGAGTGCCATCACATGGATAGGGATTTGCGTAGGCAGTGTGCTAAGACATTGGGCTGTAATGTAGTTGATTTGCCAATTTCTTATTTAGGCTTACCATTACATTACAAGAGGATTCCACCGTCGGCCTGGGATCCACTCATTCACAAAATGCAAAGGAGGCTAGCTGTGTGGAAAGCTAGGAGTCTTTCTTTAGGAGGATTACTTTACTTAATTCAGTACTGACAGCCATCCCCCAGCACTATATTTTTGTTTTTCTGATTCCTTCATCAGTTCAGCAAAAGGTAGATTTGATAAGGAAAAGATTCTTATGGGGCAGTACTAATAAAGACACTTGACACATTCATTTGGTGAAATGGGATAGAGTATGTTGTTCAAAAGCTAAAGGAGGACTGGGAGTGAAAAAAAAGAAGATCGAAGAATATTGCTCTACTAGGGAAATGGATCTGGGAATTGATATCTGAGGAGGAATCTATGCGGAAGAAAATCATCAGGCGGAAGCATTATACATCATCTCATGTTTTTTTCTCTTCAACCAGAAAATCTTTTGGAGAGACATCACAAAGGCAACAACAATATTGCAGAGGTATATTGTATCCAAGGTGGGCAATGGGGATCTCACTTTGTTCTGGTTGGATAAGTGTATACGAAATGAAACACTTAAGGAGAAATTCCCTAATATTTATCAATTGGCATGCAAAAAAGATAGCTTCATCAGTGAAGTGTATCATGTGGAGAATGGTATTCTACAATGGTCAGTTCAGTTGAGAAGGGGACTCAGAATATGAGGAGATTCAGTATTTATCCTTGATTCTTTTGTTGTTAGAAGTGAAGATTAACGTAAATGCAAAGGATCAGATTCTGTGGACATAAACCAGAGGATTGTTCTCTGTTAAGTCCTTTTACAAAATTCTGGAAGGAGATCAACCCTCTTTTAGGCATCTTGAATACATATGGAAAGTGGAGGCACCATGTAAGGTACAGACCTTTATGTGGTTGGTTGTATTGTCACCAAAGTATACAGAGCAAAGTGGTGTCAGAATAATGACACAGTGTATGTATTGTGTGGAGTAGATGCAGAAGACATAGATCACCTTTTCATTACATACCAGATCAGCAAAGAAGTATGGAGTATTATAGGCAGATTGCTGAAAATTTCTGTTACTTGCAACTGTCTGCAAGAGATGTGGGATATTATTTTAACCAATTGAGGTTTCAATTACCCAAAGCCGTTCGAAGGAAGATTTTACAAGTGCTACCCCATGCCATCTGCTGGGCCATTTGGAAGGAAAGTTACGCCAATATATTTAGGGGCAGCAATATACATATTGAGAGTATTGTCATGATGATCATTTCATGTGTATGATTGGAGTCATCATATCATTGGGGTGTCTGCTGAAGACTGGTCGAGAGTAGTATCTTAAGTGTTTTCAGATTTTGAATTTTTCTAAGATAGGAACCTCTCCTATCTTTTGATCATATTTCTTCTATTGATTTCTAATAAAATTAACAGTACAATCCGGATTTCTTTCAAAAAAACTAGATGCATAATTGGTGGTTATGCATTTCGGAACTCACCATGCTCAGAGAGCAGTTATGCTTCTTTCACCAAGTAATTACATACAAATCAAAGATACTTCATATGTCTGGTCAATGTCACTTGCATGACTTAGTCTCTACAATTTGTAGGTGATTGGTGGATAGATAATGGAAAAGCCACATGTTCTATGTTATCATAGGCAGTCGAGGTGATTGCCTAGGCGACGAGGCAAGGCAAGGCGGTGGTAAGTCACCTCACTTTAGTCTTCGTCGCCTAGGTGATCAACGGAATCGCCTCAAACGAGAAGCCGGTTGCCTCCGCGCACCTCCAGTGCCTTCTTCGCCCTAGCTCACCTCACCCGCGGCATTGGTTCGACGGCCCGGTCCAATCGGCCCATTTTACCCAACCCAAAGGGCCCAATACCCATCCTCTACAACCCTCCAACCTACTAACCTGCCCACCCCTCCCAATCGAAACCCTAACCTCGAGCCATCTGCCCCCTCCACAGTTCCCCCCGACCCCGAGTGCCCATCTACACTTCCGGTGACGGTGACAGTGACGGGAGCCTCTGGCGACAGTGAAGCCTCTAACAAGGGCTCCGTTAAGTAAGCTCCAACCTTTCTCTCTCTCTTTCTCTTCCCCCGACTTTACACACTCTTTTCCCCCACCTTCTCACTCTCTCTATCTGTCTATCTTACTCCCTCTGCCTATCAAAGGGCCAAATCCCTAGCCTTTCTCTATCTCTCTCACTCTGTCTATCTATCTCTCACTCTCTTTGTCACTCTTAGTACCTCTGTCTATCAGAGGGCCAAAGCCCTCGACACACTCTTTCTCTCTCTCTCTCTCTCTCTCTCTCTCTCTTAAAGAGCCGAAGCCCTCGACTCTCTCTTTCTCTCTCACTCTCTCTGTCTATCGTACTATCTCTATCTCTCTCTCACTCCCTCTATCTATTAGAGGGCCAAAGCCCTCGCCTCTCTCCATCTCTCTCACTCTATCTGTCTACCTCATACTACCTCTGTCCCTCTCTCACTCCCTCTATCTATCTGAGGGAAGTGGAGCCCTCGCCTCTCTCTCTCTCTCTCTCTCTCTCTCTCTCACTACCTCTGTCTATGAGAAGGCTGAGGCCCTATCCTCTCTGTCTCTCTCCCTCTCTCTATCTCTTTCACTCTCTGTCTCTCTACATTCTCTCCCAAATGTCCCCCCTCTTTCTCTCTCTCTCTCTCTCTCTCTCTCTCTATATATATATATATATATATATATATATATCTACGGACGGTGATTTGTTAACTAGGTGGAGTGTAGAGGACATTGATTTTTCTTTGCGACTAAGGTTGCACTTCTTGTCTTATCTATTATTATGTTTTTCCTTAATAATATCTAAGTTCTAATTATTGTTAAATGTTATGTATTGAATTTTTATTGTCATTGTTATTCGTTTAAGATGTCCACACGGGCAAGAGGATTGTCTCATTTGTTGAACTAAGGGTCTACTGAAGAGAAAGGGAGAACTAAAGACCCGAGGTAGAAATATGGGTCTTTGGTGAATCCAACTAATAAGGACCGAGTAAAATGTATTTTTTGTCAGAAAGATTGTAAAAGAGGGATCTACCGATTGAAACAACACACTTGGAAGTTCTATAAATATGACAGCTTCCTTAAAGGCAACACTGAAGGCAAAAGAAGATATCAAACAATATATTTAGCAATCAAAACAAACAAGGATTTAAAAGAAATATATGGTTAGGGAAGCAGAAAGTTGAGTTGATATTTTTAGAGATTCAACTTCCAAAGATTCATCCTTTAAGGTGAATCAACTTGACAATGTACTTGCAAAGCCTCCTCGGGTGAAAGGTTTGTTGAATAGAATTTGTACTCCTAATCTTGAAGATTCAAAGGGCAGATCTATTGAGGACAAGTAGCATAAGAAGGCGGCATGAGAAAAGATCATCTGATACATAGCTAAGCGGATGTACTAACCTGAATCCCATTAAATACCATGCGTCTAAATAGTTTCCAAATAATGTTGGAAGTATAAGACAATTTAGTCTGAGACTGAAAGGCCCTAGCTATTATGAGATTCGTGAGACCCTTCTTCAAAAGGGAATTCAAAAGATTCAAGAATTGGTAGATATGCAAAAAACCAACTGGGTGAAATTTGGTTGTACTATCATGTCTGACGCATGAACATATGGAAAAAGCCGTCCTTTAGTCAATTTTTTAGTTAATTCACCTACTGAAACTATGTTCTTAAGATCTATTGATTCATCACAGCATGTCTATGATGCAAGGTTGTTGGCCAACTTGTTGAACAAGATAGTTATAGAGGTTGGTGTGGAGAACATGATATAGGTCGTCACAAATCATGAAGCAAGCTATGTTACTATAGCGAAAATGTTGATGGCAGCCCACCCTCATTTATTTTGGACAGCATGTACTGCTCATTGCATAAACTTGATATTGGAGGACATTTTCAAGGTGTCTTTAATCAAGTCTACCATTCAGAGGGTAAAGATGGTTACTACATTTATTTATGGACATATGAGGATGCTTACTATGATGAGGAAGCATACAAATGAAAAGAATCACGTCCGCGCAGCCGTGACCTGCTTTTCCAAATGGTCTAAGGGGAATGTTTACATCTATTGAATGGACAACCAACAATAAGTGGGGTAAGGAAAAGTGAAGAAAATAAAGCACAAGACACAATTTTGAAGACTTAATTCTGGAAGGGAGTTGTTTATGCACTGAAGATATTCAAGCCCCTTGTCATGGTTCTACGGTTAGTTGATGGAGAGAAGCCGACAATGCATTATATTTATAAAGAACGTGCTAAGGAAAGCATCAAGAATGTTGTGGATGGAAAGGTGGACAAGTGTGGTCCACTTTGGGAGATCATTGATAGGAGGTGGGATGTTTAACTTCATCGTCCTTTACAAGCAGTCGGATACTACCTCAACCCTCAGTTTTATTATACAAATCCAAAGATTGATTTTGACGATGAAGTGAAGCAAGGACTGTATGATTGCAATGAGAAGTTAGTCCCCAATCCTAAGGTATAAGATGAGATTACTAAGAAATTGGCATGTCATAGGAATGCCATGGGCTTCTTTAGGAGAGGAATGGCCATAAGGCAACGTACTACATCTAATCCTGATATATTTCTATATGGATTACTACATTTATTCATTATTTTTTTATGTAAAAATTAAATACTATTTGAATATTTCATGTAGTTAATTGGTGGGTAGATTTTGGGAGCAAAACCCCTAACCGGCAAAGGATGGCCATTCGCATCTTGAGCCTTACTTGTAGTGCATCTAGTAGTGAACGTAATTGGAGTACATTTGAGCAGGTTAGATGTTTATTAACTTTCATTGAATAACACATCTTACATTTATTTTTTATTCTATATTAATCTAAGAATAATATTTTTTAGGTGCATCCTAAGAAAAGTAATAGGTTGGAGCAAAAGAAGCTAAATGATCTCCTCTTTGTGCAATACAATCAACGTCTTCGAGATCGTTTTTTACATTTCCAACAAGCTGAGTTTGATCATATAATTTTGAAGGATATTGATGATTGCAATGAGTGGATAGCACATCCCCAAGATAATGAAGGCATTGTATATGAGGATGAGGACCTCACATGGCTAGATGTTGAAATTGTTGTAGGGATTGGTGAAGAAGGTCTACATATAAGGTCAACATCAAAGAAACGACGTTTAGGAAAGAGGAAAGTGGTTGCAACAAGTTCGACATTAGATTCTATTGATGAGCTTGAAGTTAGGTCTAATGATACAACAAAGGAGTCTGAGGAGGAAGTTTCACTTAAGCAAGATAAGGATTCTAAGAGTAATGAATAAGGCTTGAGAGAGGAATGTATTCATAGCTTACTTGGACATGTTGTCTACTTGTTTTCTTAATGAACATTTGGATGTTGTGATAGACTTATTTAGTGTACATTTGTACATTTATATTGTGTTTATTCAGCACTTCATTGATAAATTTTCATTATAGTGGCTCTAATTAGTAGCAAAATTTTCATGAATTTGTTGATTACATATTTGATTGATTAAATTTTATTTCAATTGGCTTGATTTAAAATTATTTGGTTATATTTGAGTGAATGAATATGTCATTTCGTATGATTTTATTTGTATTTTGGCATTTTATATGAATATCTGAATTATTTATATATTTTTTTTAAATGACGCCTCATCGCCTAGGCGTTTTGAGGCTGAGGCGACCCTCGGTCGCCTTACGCCTCTGATTACATAGCCAAGTACGAAGATCTTGCGTATGTTGCCATCTGGATATTGAGCCAAACCACTTCTGCCTCTAGATGTAAGAGGAACTGGTCAACATTTAGCTTAATTCACACCAAGCAAAGGAACCAGTTAAGCTCAACAAGATTAGAGTAGCTACTCTTTTGTCACTACAACATGCGTCTCAAGCTGAAGAATTTCCAACAGATTCAGGAGAACCAAAAAGAAGCAACACGATGGAAAGATGAGGTTGTTGGTTGACATGTGCAATGAGAACCTCAAGCTGAAGAACCAATCGACCTCGACGAGAACTTTGACGAGGAGATCCACTTTATAGATCGGTGGATGCAAGGAACACTTTGGGTCTAGTAGAATTTGACCTAAATGAACGCCTGTGGGCTAAAGGAAAACTGGATGGAATCTCATTGTCCGTAGAGTTTCAACTTACACAACCTCCTTCTAGACGGCAAAAACAATCTACATTAAACTTTAGATGACCCTACTTCTATGATGAGTATTGATGATGATCCATACATAAGTCAAGGTAGATCCCTACAACATCAGTCATCTCGAGGGCATGGCTTAATCCCAAGAAGTGAAGCTCCTCCAATTACTTGCACTGAAAAGTAGCAATTTACACATGCTACTCAAGATGAAGACCATTCCAATAGGATGGCCAAAGGCACACCAATAGGAGGCAAGCGTAAAGGGAGGCACAGTAAGTTGAACCTACCAATATAGGCAAACGTAAGGGCAAAAGGAGGCAACAACAACAAGCTGAATTCATGAGGAGGGTAAGATAAACATCAGAAGAGTTTACTTAAGAGTAGTTCTCTGATGCTTCATCTCAAGCTCCATTAGAGGGTTATGGTCCCTATAGATACCCAGTGGGCAAATATACATATCAACCACCACCACCATCTGATGCATCAAGTTACTCATGAGGATATCATGCTTATCCTCAATACTCAAATGCATCCTCCTATCAGTCCTCAAGAAGATCTTACTATGGAGTTGAGACACAAGGATCGGCACCGATGACAATCATCTATGGCAACACATGAGTATAACCGTTTTTTTGAAGAATATTAACAATGGTTCCAAGCATATATGTCTTGGGAAAGCTATGTACAACATTTGTATAGCTCTTACAATATAAGACTACAATGAATGTGAGTATACAAACTTTTAAACATGAGTAATTTTCAGCTTCTCTTTTTGCTATCATGTTCATTAGGGGTAAGGTGTTATGTCCCCCCCATGTATCCAAGCTTCTTTGTCAATTAATAGGATCCTACATAAGGGCTTAGCATAGGTCCTAGATAAGTTTCCGACAATGGAGACCTATTTTCTAATTTTGTATAATTTTTCTCTCTTTTTTTGAATCTTTTTAGACATCCTTTTAAAGAAAGTGAGAAGAGCGAGATGTCAAAGTGAGGAATCCAGAGGGCTCCACCCTTCCTAGCCGAAGGTGGGCCGACATTGGGCGCTAGCCGGCCAAAGGTTAGGGGTCCTAGACAGCCCTCCCATCCTCTCCGTCGTTGCTGGTCCTGCAGAGGGTTGGGACATTTGGCGTGAAGTTGTCTGTTGAAGATCGAGAGATCTTTTGCGGATGTGGTCGCTGGTAGGAGTTAGAGGCCTTTGGAGGTAGGGGGACATCCTAGGCTAGGCACAGCTAGAAGGGTGATCTCGGTGAGGCTGCCGGAGACGGAGGACCTCCAAGCGAGCAGGGCGGCTTTGTCCAGGTGTTGCAGAGGGAGTATGGTGAATGGGAGCGGCTTCGTAGAGGAATCCTGCATATCCTAGAGGGTAGGTGGCTTGGTGAGGGTTGGGATGTAAGGATGGTATTAGTTAGCCTCTTTTTCATCATCTGCCAGTTTGTAGAGAGAGCGGCTGAGCTAGTGGCGGGTGGGTCCCTGGCAGGAGAACGCTTCATCTTGAGGGTTGCTTGGAGGGCCCACACAAGTACCCTCACCTACAGTTATGTCGGTTTAGGGAATTTGTACGAATGAAATGAAGGAAATAACCACACAAGACAAATAATAAGTGCCCAAGATTTCACTCACAACAACTGTATTTATTTCTTCCACAGTAATGTACATATCTTTCCAAAATACATGTCCCAAAAAGAGAGACTATCAAATAAAAATACAACTATAATACTGACAGTGATCTCTCAATGGCCAATTGCCACCACGCCTCTAGTAGTCACCACCTCCAACTCGTGACCCTGCCACCCACATGAAACAAAACAAATAAGAAAAAGGACAACAGTGAGTCATATGACTCATATAGGATCCTCCCTGCTCCATGCCATTCTCTACCATTCGAAATACATGATTTAACCGATAAAGAATTTGCATATGCATGACAATAGAGCAATGCATCTACATCAGTCAAGTTATAGTGAAACTGTTGGAAAAGGTCCAAACTCACAATTCAAGACAATCATGTGATGACCTATAAATATGTCTAAAATATTTAACATATAATCTGATTTTTTAACAGTAAAGGGCTACCAAGGACAGAGTCACTAACAACACTAGAACAGTACAGTCTACCTGCCCGTCCACCCTATAAGGTGCTAGCTCCACAATAGGTGAAGCAGGTTGGTTTGACTAATCGGCTTCGACGTCTAGCTAAACCGTAAAGTCCAAAGACCAATCATGTGTGCATACAAGTGAGTAACTCTCTCTCACTGTCCTAGTCAGGTAAGCCAAGATTAGACATCGTATCTTCATAGTAAAGGCTGCCCGAAGTCCTGACGTACCTTCACAGTAAATGGGCTAACTTCCTGATCCTTGTCCTGATAAAGGTCTAAAGTAAATGAGAATATAACAACTAGTGTGAGGTGTCGCTCTACCCAAAATAACCATAGTAGTTCCACAATCACAGTAATAACCGGTCACAGTCTTACAATCAATCAGTAGAACAATTATACAATCATACAATTATGACCATAATTGATGCTTATCTGAAATATACAGTAATGCTCAACAGTTATATGCAATCTATGTCATTATATCAAGCATGCAAGTATGCTCCACAGTTATAAAGATAAGCCACATGTCTGTATACATCAATGCAATCTATGTCTCATAGCATCCACTTAACAAAAGAATAACATAAGGAACAACAGTTCATGAAATCACTTTAATGGACAAGACTTTATATATTACTCGTCAGTATGAGGCGGAGGTAAACCTCTACGCACTAGGAATACTAGTTTGATATAATAAAAGAGTATTAGGCCCAAATCATCTAAAACAATCATTAGAAACAACAGTCTATGCACTCCACACATACACCTCTTCACAAATACACACACACAAGCATAGCTACTATACATATAAATATGCACTACCACTCACACACAAACACCTGCGAAACCACCCTTACAGCTTAACACACACACTTGCATAGTCATACATACTTTCACACACACCATTACAATTGCTCACCCACTTATATAGCCACACATACACACACTTATAATTGCACAACTTCAATGCCACACCCACTCTTAACCTTTACAACCATATACACACTCACGCACCTTTTAATCACACACTTACATCCCTCCTCACAGCTGCACACACATATGCATCTTCACATACACATACACATGCATCTTTGCACATACACCCACACACCCTCACACAATCACACAAACACATGCATGGCCACACACACACACACACACACACACACTCTCACACACTTCACAGCTATACACACTCACACAGTCACCTGGCTGCAAATACACACACCCCACTGCACATACACCTAGCTACACACTCTTACACATACACCCCACTACACATACGCACATACAGCTGTGTGCACACACGTACACACACACTACTGCACATACATACACACACACACACAACCTTGCTGCACATACACACACACACACACACCCACCTTGTTGCACATATGTACACAACCACATCCACACATATGCTTCCGTAGTCAAATGCACATATACATACCCTATATCATAGACATACCCTCACATATGCCTCCTCAACCACGCACACATGCTGCACATGTACACACATACGTACACATGCTCTCACAGCCACAACCTCACACACTCACGATCATAAAATTTTGGCAGCATGATCTCTATTTAAGGAGGTAATATCTAATAACAAGACCCCAAAAAAATAAAGAAAGCTATAGGCACATAGAGAAGGACAAGAAGTTGATCTCCTACCTTCTTAACAGACCTAAAAGAGCCTCCAAAGCCACTGCTTTCAACCTCAAAAAAATAGCCGTCAAACTGTTATGCATTGTACATGCACTGTAGCGAACTGTAGCAGGTCCCCCTCTCTCTCTTTTCCATTGTAGTAGGCCCCCCTCTCTCTTCCTGCAGCTGGCCATTCCTCTCTCTTTTTCTCCTTTTTCTCTCCCTCTCTCCCTTCTTGTTCCCACGTTCTGCCCCTTTAAGGCCAGAAAAAGGCTTTAAAAGGAGGTGGAGAAGGTTCAAGAAGAAAGACATGTGTATCCCCCTCTATTGGGCTTGAGCTGGCCCACTAAAAGATCCATTAATAGGCCTAATAAGAGATTAAAACCTCACTTATAACATGGCATTTAAAACCTCTATCCTACAACTAATCCATGTCCAATTGGCATCATAAAATTACATAAAAATGCACACTTTTCTATGAACTATTTTTACACCCTATAAAGTTATATTTGTTGTATATACTTTATTACCATTTACATATATACCTTTAACACTCTTTATGGGTATATTAATGCATTTTCTTTAAGGGATTTTTAGTAGGACTTCTAGGGTCTTACAGTTGCTCCTTTGGAAGTCATGACGGCCACTCATCCTAGTCCCAAATCACTAGAAGTAGAGGTTGGGCTGATAGGTCTACTGCTGCTGCTTATGGTAGAAGAAAGGGTTAGAGAGTTGGTGGCAGAGTTCGATGATGTCGTGAAGGTTTTGTTGTGGGTGCCTAGTGTGCATCCGATACTCCAACTAGTTACACGGGTGAGGGTGGCTTCCATGGAAGATATCTCGGGAGTGTTGCATGTTGCGGTGGGAAGGCAACACGTGGTCGTCTGGGTGGTCATGGCCATGAGACAAAGTGGCAACACTGCAGGAACGCCGTTAGGGTTTCGCAGGGAACCCTGTCCAGAGGTTGAAAACGGCTAGGTGGGCCCCTCAAGCAGGGGTTCAAAATTTGAAAGGCCCGCCATGGGCCGAACTTCCTTTGGGCCTGAACAGGTGCTCCAAGTTGGCCCAGTTAAGCCTCCAACTATATCGTTGGGGGGTGACTGTTGAGTCAAGTCATTGGGCCGACACGATGACTTGCCCGACACCGATTCAGCCTCATTGATACACGAGCCCTCCCTTCATCCTTACCCGACCAATCCGATATGCAGTGGACCCCAGATGGTGGAGGAGGAAGTTGCTCTGTAAGCCTCGCCCTACTTCCCTTGCCTTCGGTCGTCCACACGGGGCAACTCTTAGACGGGCTAGTAAGGTTTGTACAGGTCTGCCTTAGTGGAAGACGCTTATAGGACCCTCTCTCGGTCGACCTCTTCGAAGACTCTGGTGTAGCTCACCAGAGAGATAGAGCCAGAGTGGAGCTCCAAAAGCAGGTTGTTCCCTCGGAGGAGGGGAGGGAGGTGTGTGTGTCCGACTCTGCTTCAACTGTCTTGACTTTAGTCGTCGGACAGGTGGATCTCGGTCTTGAGACTATAAGGACCTTCGCAGAGATAGAAGTGGACTCTGGGAGCATCGGGTCTGAAATGGTCCTATCGGGGACCATTCCTAATAAGGGGGTGGTTGGTGGTGATCACACAAGGGGTAGGGAGGAGGTGGTGATAGGAGAGAAGGGGGTTGGATGTGGTGGGAAGATTCTTGGCAGGATGGAGGCAGGTGCTGAGGGTACAGGAGCTATTGAGGAGGGGCAAGAAAGGGTACAAGAATCTCATGAGTCTATAGAGGAGGTTATGAAGGATGTGGGAAATCGGGAAGATGACTCACAGAAGAAGGGGGAGTATAAGGGAGGACATGTTTCTTCTCAAAGAGAAGTTGGGAGGGAGGAGGTCAAACAAATTATTGCTCAGGTGGAGAGGGTGGTGGAAACTAGAGCGAGGGAGGTGGCAGATAAAATTGGAGTCTCCTTTGAAGGGATGGACAGAGATCTTCACTCTGTCCTCTCTAAACTTCAGAGGAGGTAGGAGCTGGGGTTGCTAGGGGGGTAAGAAGTGAGAAGTTGGGAAGAAGAGATGGAGGGGAAGAGATGTATCAGGAGTCAGGGAGAGAGGAGGGTGTCTCTTTGTATATTCCTCAATGAATATTTTTTTCCTGGAATATACGGGGCATTGGTGGGAGGGAGAAGGAGGAGGCAGTTAAAGATGTCATTAGGAGACTAAGGGTGGACGTCATGTGCGTTTAGGAGACGATGTCTGAGGAGACAAGGGATGAGTTATGGAAGGGTCTTGGAGGGACGAGGCTTCTTAAAAGGGATGTTGCTCCAACTGTGGGAAGGACTGGCGGCTTAGTGGTGATGTCTCCAGGAGGTGGATAGGAGAGTGGGAAGACATTTTATCTCTATCTCTTTCAGGTGTGTGGAAGATGGATTTCAGTGGGATTTCATAGGGGTGTATGGTCCCCAAGGGAGGGAGGAGAAGCAGGTGTTGTGGGAGGAGCTTGGGGATTGGCATTCTGCTTCTGGTAGACCGTGGCTCCTAGCTGGTGACTTAATGTTGTACTGTCTCAAGCAGAGATATCTGAAAGGGTCTCTGATGTGGGACCTATGGAGGACTTCAATCAGTTCATTTAGCAGGCTGCATTGGTAGATGTAGGGATAGATAATGCTTTCTATACTTGGTCCAATTTCAAGAGGAGTCCATCTTACTCCAGGTTGGACATGTTTCTAGTAACAGTAGATTGGGAGAACCAGTCCCTTAATTTGAAGGCTTCTTGTTCATAGAGACATATGTCTGACCATGAGCCAATTTCGCTGGATACGAATCATCACTTGCGTCACAAACCTTTATTCAGGTTGGGGAAAGCTTGGATAAAAGAGGAGAGTTTCAGGGACATTATGGAGCAGTCATGGAAGGCTCAACCCTAGCAAGGTTCGGCTATAGCTACTCTTGTGGGCAACCTCAAATCAGTGGCTCAAGCTCCATGTGCTAGATGCCCCGGAAGAGGCTGGTCTTCTCGATGAGGGAGATTGTGATAGGAGAGATCTCCTCTCCAAGCAGTATCAAGAGCTTCTCATGAAAGAGGAGATGTACTGGAAGCAGAGATCTAGGAAGAGGTGGATTCATAAAGGTAACTACAATACAACTTTTTTTCCACAGGATTGCATCAAGAAGGAGAAGGATAAACCATGTCTTAGTGTTGAGGTCAAGGGAGTAGGTATTTTTTAGCAAGGAGGAGATTTTGGAGCACTCCTTTTGCTACTACTCTCAAATGTTTTTAGAGGAGGCTCACATCAGGCCACACTTCCATGGTGATTTCTAGATGGTTCTTTCAGAGGAGGAGAAGGAAAGCCTCTTGGCTCCCTTCTCCTAGAAGAACTGAGATTTGCTACCTTCTCCCTTGCAAGTGATATAACGCCAGGCTCAGATGGTTTCTCTCTTATGTTCTTTCAACATTGTTGGTAGTGGCAGATCCAACGTATAGGATGTGGGGTCCCAGGCATGGATGGCAGTTTCGGCCGGTACCGGTACCGGTACCGGTCCGGACCGGTACCGGTACCCCCATTTTGGGCCGGTACCGTAAAAAAAAAAAAAAAAAAGAAAAAAATGACTGTACCGGACCGGTACCGGTCCCGTTTCGGGCGTACCGGCCGGTACGCCCGAAACCGGGCCGGTACCGGGCCGGTACGCCCGTGAACCCCTCTCACAGAAACAGATCTGTGAGAGGGGATTCGGGTTTTTTGCAGTGGGAGGGGAAGGGAAGGAGGGAAAGGAGGAGGAGGAGGAGAAAGAACCGCCGCCGCCACCCGCCGCTGCCGCCGCCGCTCGCCACCGCCGCCGGAGACGTTTTCATCCTTTTCCGGAGACATTTTCACTGTTTTGGGTGGAAGAAAAAAAGAAGGTATGATTTATATTTTAATGTAGTGATTATTTTTTAGTTTGTTACATATTTCTTAGATGATTTACGTTCATTTTCTTGATAAAATAGACAACCCCCAATTTTGGCCCTAATTAGCGGTTAAAAATTGGGGCTTTTGTCTAATTACTTAAATTAAACATCAATTGGAGCCTAATTAAACTTCATGACATGTTTTAAACTAGGAGTGTGCTGTCAATTAAGTTGATCGACGGTTAATTAGGGGAAATCCCCAATTTTGGCCCTAATTAGCGGTTAAAAATTGGGGCTTTTGTCTAATTACTTAAATTAAACATCAATTGGAGCCTAATTAAGCTTCATGACATGTTTTAAACTAGGAGTGTGCTGTCAATTACGTTGATCGACGGTGAATTAGGGGAAATCCCCAATTTTGGCCCTAATTAGCGGTTAAAAATTGGGGCTTTTGTCTAATTACTTAAATTAAACATCAATTGGAGCCTAATTAAGCTTCATGACATGTTTTAAACTAGGAGTGTGCTGTTAATTACGTTGATCGATGGTTAATTAGGGGAAATCCCCAATTTTGGCCCTAATTAGCAGTTAAAAATTGGGACTTTTGTCTAATTACTTAAATTAAACATCAATTGGAGCCTAATTAAGCTTCATGACATGTTTTAAACTAGGAGTGTGCTGTCAATTACGTTGATCGACGGTGAATTAGGGGAAATCCCCAATTTTGGCCCTAATTAGCGGTTAAAAATTGGGGCTTTTGTCTAATTACTTAAATTAAACATCAATTGGAGCCTAATTAAGCTTCATGACATATTTTAAACTAGGAGTGTGCTGTTAATTACGTTGATCGACGGTTAATTTGGGGAAATCCCCAATTTTGGCCCTAATTAGCAGTTAAAAATTGGGACTTTTGTCTAATTACTTAAATTAAACATCAATTGGAGCCTAATTAAACTTCATGACATGTTTTAAACTAGGAGTGTGCTGTCAATTACGTTGATCGACGGTGAATTAGGGGAAATCCCCAATTTTGGCCACAATTAGCGGTTAAAAATTGGGGCTTTTGTCTAATTGTTAAATTAAACATCAATTGGAGCCTAATTAACATCTAATTTTACATGTTTTAAATTAGGAGCATAATGCCAAATGTTCTTATATTTGTTTCTATTTTTTTTTTATGTGTTGTAGGAACATGGCTGAACAGCAAGAGCAAGACCCAGGGTGGGCCCATATCACCTTAATTAATACTGCAAAGAGGAGAGTGAAATGCAAATATTGTGGCAAAGAGATGGGTGGTGGAATCACCCGAGGGAAAGAACATTTAGCAGGGAAGACAGGACAAGTGACAAGGTGTACTGTCTGTCCCCGACAAGTTGCCAACGAGATGCGTGAATTGTTGCGTGACCGAAAAGCACAAAAGAATGAAGATGAGGTTGAACTCCAAGGGAAAATTTCAGGTAGACATAATACAAAAGGCAAAGGGATGTATACTGCGGCCAGTGGCATTTCTATACGTGAGAGGCAAAGGGCTGAACAAAATGTATATTCTAGTGATGATGATGATGATGATGATCCTGACATGGCTGCAGCTAGAAGAGAGAGTTTGTGGCATCAACAAGAAGATGAAGCCCGAAGGAGAGGTGATGGACCATCAATAAGAGGCACAAGTCAACCTACAGGCCAAGTGGGTCCTATGGACAGTTATCTTTTTAGAAGACAGACTTCTACTCAGCCAAAAATCAAGCAAGCAATGAGAGGAGTAAAAAAGTCAGCTGAAGCGGCAGGACATACTTTTAAAAGCATATGCAAATGGTTTTTGCATGCAGGTGTTCCCTCACATGCTGCTCAGTCTCCTTATTTTCAGCCTATGATTGATGCGATAGCAGATCATGGTCGTGGGTTCAAAGCCCCCACACGTCGAGACATATATGGACGGGGGCTTGATGGAGAATACGAGGAACTTCAACAGTGGGTTGAAAGTTTTAAGGCAGTATGGAAGGAGAGAGGATGCACAATTATGTGCGATGGCTGGACTGGTACCACAAAGAAGTCCATGATTAATTTTCTTGTTTATTGCACAGAAGGGACAGTTTTTATGAAATCTGTTGATGCATCAAACTATTCAAAGAATGCAAAATATTTATTTGGTTTGATGGATCAGATGGTGCAGGAAATTGCAGAGGAAAATGTTGTCCAGGTGGTCACCGATAATGAACCAAGTTATAAAGCTGCAGGGAAGAAGTTAATGGACAAGCGCAAACACCTTTATTGGGTCCCATGTGCAGCGCATAGTCTGGACTTGATGCTTGAAGACATTGGTAAGGATCCAACTATCAGCAAGACTGTAAAGAGAGCCCAAAGAATTACCCAATTTATTTATGGTCATCCCAGGATCTTGAATATGTTCAGAGAAAAAGCATCTTGAGGTCGAGATCTCATCCGTGCAGGGCCTACACGATTTGCATCTAATTTTATTTCTTTAGAATCTTTGCACAAATTCAAGAATGAGATCAGGGGTTTTATGTTTAATAAAGAGTTCTTGGAGTATATGCGGACCACTTCCAATGAATCTAAATCTGAACATTTGGAAGTGAGAAAAATCATAGAGAATAAAAAATTTTGGAGTAATATGGAGACTTATCTGAAGTTGGTGGAACCTCTCGTACAGGTGTTAAAATTGGTGGATGGGGATGATAAGAATTACATGGGATATTTGTACGAGGCAATTGACATTGCTAAGGTCCACATCAAGAACGCATTTCCCAACACTTATATGAAGTGGTGGGACCTTATTGATATCAGATGGGAAAGCACATTACACCACGACTTGCATGTAGCTGGTAAGTGAAGTCTTATACTATTACATGGGAGATTATTTATTAAATTGACATTAGTAATTTTTCACCTAAATGCAGGTTATTATTTAAATCCTCGAGTAATGTACAGTCGTCAAGTGCATATTGATGGAGAGGTGATTCAAGGCACATTAAATGTGATTGCACGTTTGTCGAGGACAATAGAAGATAGGATTGAGGCAGAGAGACAGGTATACTTAGTGAAGATCTGACTTTAAGATTTATCTAATTACTTGTAATTTGAAGAGCCTATGAATTCTATTAATTGTTAATTCCATCTTTGTAGATGGAAGCTTATAGGCTAAGGCTGGAGACATATAATGAAGACTCTGTGCAAATTGCTGTAGAGAAAGTGAGCCCAGGTATACTTAGTCATTGCATTGTTGTCAAATGTGCATAAGAAACGAGAACATACATTGATTAATTTTTTTTTTGGTTTCTTTTAATGATGGCACAGCTGAGTGGTGGATAATGGTGTACAACAGAGATAGGTGCTATAATCCATTGGCTTCCGTTGCAGTGAGGGTTTTGAGTCAGACGACGTCGGCAAGCCAATGTAAAAGAAACTGGAGCACGTTCAGCCTTATACACTCAAAAATTCGTAACCGGTTAAAGGCTGAACGATTGGACAAATTGGTGTACTGCCATTACAATATGAGATTGAGGATCAAAAACATCCGGTTGAGACAACAATTGAGGGAGAAACGAGCTGCAGGGCACGCAGAAGATATGGTTGGCCAAATTGATGTGGAAGAGTTATTTGATGATGATAATCCCTTGCAGACTTGGGTTGAGACACGAGCAACTGTCGATGAGCCAGTTTTTGATCTTGATGATACAGAATGGGCAGAAGGCATACTAGATGGAGCTGTTGCTAGCGATCCAGAATTAAGAACCTCGAAAAGGCAAAAAGAAAATTCACCTCCTCCTTCACATGAGTATCAGAGTCAGACTGAGCATGTGCCTTTATTTGCACCTGATACTGAGCTTGAGCCTGCTAGACACTCAGAATCAGATAGTAGGCCAGTCACTCCTAGAATGGTTGGGCCACCATCATTCTTGAAAAGGAGTACATCTACATTGGAGAGGACTAATCTGGCTGCCATAGACGATCCTGCCATTGATGAGCTGAAGCAAATTTATGTGAGGCATACACCACGAGGAAAAGGAGTATTGAATCGATTGAACTTGCAAAAGGATCTAGAAAAAAAAGAAAGCCAGCAAAAACAGGCATCACAAAAGAAAAAATCAAGTATTGTTAAAAGAAAGTTAATTGTTGATTATGATCAAGATGACGACGATGATGGGACAGAGTCTCCTAGTGATGATGCTGGTGCAGCTGCAGGTGCTACTACCGGGGGCGGAGTGTATGCACCTTCTTTCTCCTTACATGTTGACACAGGAAGAGGACAACATGAAAGTCAAGGAGATTATGATTCACAAAGCCAGCATGGACAGCAGTCAGGTTATGGAGGTGGCCAACAAGAAGCAGGCATGTATAGCTGGGGAGATCAAGTAGAGTATGAAGGCTTTCAATTCCATCCACCGATTCCACCCAGTAGCAGTTATGGGTCAGGGTCTTCTTCTTATCCTCATGCTACTTCTTTGCACCATGATTCTGGCATTTCAGCAAGTCAACAACCATATACTCCAAGAGGGATTCAAAGAGGGATGCACGACTTGGCTGCATCATTGTTTAGTTATGGTGAATATAGGGAACATATGCAACCTTATTATGGATACCAGCAACAGCAACCAGATGATGAATCAGAAGGATCTACGGGTTATTATCCATATTAAGGGACTCACTTATGTTTTTCATAGGTAAGGATCGTTTGATTTCGTTCATATTTTGCATTGTTGTAAATATTTAGTACATTAACATAATATTTTTCATGTTTAATCTCTATGAAAATTGTCATTTTGTATGTGTTATGTGTACTTCTTTGTCTTAATCCATTTTTATCACACCCAACACATAGCTAATTAATTGTTTACATTTTTTCTGAATTTTTTCTGAATTTTTCTGAATTTTTCTGATTTTTTTTCTGATTTTTTTGGGCCCTTTTAAGCCCGTACCGGTCGTACCGGCCGGTACCGGTACCGGTACCGGTACGTACCGGTACCGGCCGGCACCGGTACCGGTACCGGTACCGGTACTGCCATCCATGGTCCCAGGACCCCACTGGACTTTTGAAATCGTAGAGGCCCACTTCAATTTTTAGGGTCCAGGATCCCACTGGCCACGCACGCAGGAAATTATTGGGAGATTGTTCATCCTTTGTCGCTACAAGCTGCGGTGGAGTTTTAGGAGAGAAAGATTTATCTGAGGGGAATTAACAAGACTTTCATTGTTCTTATTCCAAAGAGGGGAGGTGCTAAGGCTTTGACTAACTTTAGGCCCATTAGTCTGTTGAATGATACTTATAAGATCATTTCTAAGCCGTTGGCTATCCGTTTGAAGAGGGTGATAGGCAAGCTGATCAGTGCTAATCAAAGTGCTTTCATCAGAAGGAGGCAAATCCATGAGGGTTTTCTGGTGGCTCAGGAATGCATTCACTCCATGAAGTTCTAGAGGAAGAGCAGTATTGTGCTGACGCTGGATTTTGAGAAAGCCTATGACAAAGTTAATTGGTCTTGTCTCTTTGATGTATTGGCCAAGATGCGTTTTGGTGAGAGATGGATCTCTTCGATCAAAGCCTGTGTTTCCTTGGCTTCCTTTGCAGTTCTTGTCAATGGGAGCTGACTGCCTCTTTCCTTAGTGGGAGAGGTCTTAGGCAGGGAGATCCTCTCTCCTCTTTTGTTTGTCTTAGTGGCGCAAATTTTGAGCTGCTTGTAGGATAGAGATGTGGTAGCAGGACTGATCTCCGGTTTCTAGATTGGCTCTCCGAGTAGATCCATCTCCCATTTACAGTATGCAGACGACAATATTTTGTTCTACTTAGGAGGGGAGAAACAAATATTCCTGATGAGGCTGATTCTTGAGTTTTTGGAGGAGGTGGCTGGGCTCAGGGCAAATTTTTCAGAAAAGTGACGTTTATGGGATTAATGTTTCTGAGGAGTTTCAAGGCAAGGTGGCCACTATCTTAGATTCTCAAGTAGGGTCCTTTCGAGTTACTTATTTGGGGTTGCCACTATCCTCGTAGCAGATTAGGTGCAATGATTGGCAGCCGGTGGTTCAGAGATTCTAATCCAGATTGGCTGGTTAGAAGGGTCGTTTATTATCTTATGGAGGGAGGTTGACCTTATGCCAGGCAATACTTGACAGTCTTCCCATCTATTTTCTTTCCCTGTTCAGGATCCCGAAGACGGTGACAAAGCAGCTTGAAGGCTTTCGAAGCAAGTTTTTCTGGAGAGGTGCTTCAGATAATACCAGAAAGGGATTTCATGATATCTCATAGGGAAGAGTGTGTAAGAGCAAACAGAATGGAGGCCTTGGTGTTAAGAACCTTAGAGACTTCAATTTAGCTCTTTTAGCTAAATGGGTTTGCAAGCTTGGTCATAACTCTCCAGCTCTTTGGAGAGTAGTTATCATGGAGAAATACTATGCAAGGGCAGAATTTGGGATTTCAGATTGGTTTCATGATATAATGTATCTCATGTTTGGAAGGGTATTATGGAGGCGGCAGATGTGGTGAGGTCAGCTTCTTGCTTTGTCTTGGGAGATGGCAAGACTTGCCTCTTCTGGACTAATAGATGGGCAGATCCGGCGCCTCTATCCGTTGACTTTCTCAAGTTGTTCAGCATTGCTGCAGATCCGAGAGCTGTGTTGGAGCAGCTGTTGGAGAGTAATGATGGTAATGCTATTTGGACTCCGAGATTTAGAAGGAATCTGAGAGAGGATGAGATCCCGGAGTGTGTTACTTTGCTAGACACTCTTCAGAGATACAATTTGGACACAGATCAAGCTGAGTCTATTGTGTGGACATGGACTGCTAGTGGTTTTTTAGCCAGATCTGCATATGCCTTGATTGCGGATGGGAGACTTAGGTCTCTGGTTAGTCGACAGATTTGGAGGCCAAGGTCACCGATGAAGGTGAAGATCCTAGCTTGGAGGGTCGCCAATGGGAAGATACCAACTGCGGACAGGCTGATCTGGTTTGGATGTGACGTTCCTTCTATTTTCAGGACGAGGGGATAGACCATCTTATTGTTCAATGCCAATTCTCCTTGGAGATTTGGCTTCGCATCTTCCAGAAGTTCCAGGTGGTTAGGCCCCTCCAGTGCTCAGTGGAGGAGTTGATTAGGCACTAGGCTTGGCATTTCCCCCTGAAAGGGGATAGGATGATGTGGTGGCTGGTGCTTCATGCTACGCTCTAGTGTTTATGGTTAGAAAGGAACATGAGAATCTTCAAAAGGGAAGTGAATTCCTCTATTAGGGTTTTGTCTTTTGTTTATAGTAGGGTGAAAGAACGGATGAGGGTTCGGTGTAAAGATCACGTGCAGCATTCTTCCTTTTATGCTTTGTTGGAAGAATAGTTGTTTACACCATCTTGATATTTTTGTAGGGTGAGGTGGAGAGCTCTTTATACTTGTAACTTCTTTCTCATTTTATAATATAATGTGGTACCAGCCACTTTCCAAAAAAAAATCTTTTTAAAGAAAGTGGGGGACCGGGCTGGATTGGATCAGATCAGGCGATCTGAACAGACCAGGACTGGACTGATCCATGTCCAATCCCTGATTATTCCTTCCTTGACCCGGGCCTCCAAATTAGCAGAGTTGTGCCTTGTTGTACTAGGCCTCAAACTAAGCAATCATTTACGTCTTTTGTGTAGGAAACTGGGTATTATGGAAATATGGGTATCTGGTTACTTCTTTTACTTGTTAGTTATTATTGTAGATCACTAATGCCTAATACTATTATTTGTTTCTTCATCCAGTATATGCTTTTAATTCGCTATGATTGCAATCATTACTAATGCCGTAATTTTTATACCCAATTTGTTATGCGCTGCATGGCGGATTGATTGAATTGAAGCAAGTTTAAATGACTCAGTCTCAGAAAGTGGCTTGGGTTCTTGAAGAACTAAGTTGGCTTATATCAACTAGTATCAACACATCTGAGTAGGACCGACTCAGCGAACCCTCTTTAAAGTAGACGGCCCAACTCATCTTGAGGCATATTGACAGACTTAGAGCTCAGAAAGTTGGGTCAACATGTATGACCCAGAACATGTCAGAACAAGTTGGCAAGGTGCTTGTCAAAGGTGGCACTTTGAATCATACAAAGCATGCTTAACTCCCTGATTCTTTTACTAATTTCTTAATATTTCTATTGAATAACAACTGATTCATGAACTGCTTTGCCTATAGAATCATGCCTATTTGTCTTGATATCAGAGTTAGTAGTTGTTAATTAAGTCTAGGGTATCATAAACTGAAAGCCATGTGCCATCACTTGCTTTTGAACACCTTAACAAGGATGCCTAGTGTCGCAAGAAAACAATGCACTTAGGCCCATGAACTGTGTTGCACCTTCTGCCAAACCTTATGTGGGAAGAAATTCTACAAGGAAGCTGATTTCCCATTATTCATACTGAATAAGAAGAAACATGCAGTAAAAAGCTCCCAGCATCAGTCCACTCTGCACGGTTAATGATTGTTATTCTTGTATATAAGTGTAGAACACGAGAAACCACTTTTTTTGAAGGCAGCAAAAGGCCACTTTCATTCATTTGATAATATCCAAAAAAGAGTACAGGGGCAGAAATAAAAGAAACACAGTAATTGTCTACCAAGACAGTAGACATTACAAAATCCTCAAAAAAACACATAAAACCCTCCCCCAAAAAAACACAATACAACTCCAAAGACAAACCCCTCAAAGAAAAACAGTGTTCCACTGTACAATTTTAGATATAATGGCAGCTCTGAAATCTTGTCCCCATATCTTCTAAATTTCATTCTTGTAAGAAGTGAATACAGTTCCCAATAATCCCAGTTGGACAAGAGAACTGATTGCTGAATATTCTGAAGTTCCTCTCCCTCCAAATGGCCCATAGCATAGCTGACAGCAGAGATTCCCACGAGTATATTTCTTGATGCGAGGACACATCTAATTCCAAGTTGTAATAAGGTTGCCTACCGAATTAAAACAGCCTAGATTTTTGCCTAAGATTTTGAAACAAAGCCTTCCAAATAGCATCCACAATAGACAATACCACAATTAATAAAAAGATGGTCCACAGTCTCTACAAACATCCCACAGAATGTACAGATTCTTTTGTCTAGGGTTAAGAACCTAAGCTCATCCCCCGTAGGTAATCTGCCCCATGCCACTTTACACATAAAAATTCTAATCTTGATGGGAAGGGATTTGTTTCAAACCTGAGAAGCCCAGTTGACTTTGACCTCTCCTAAGTTAAGAACCTTAGTTGCAGAGCTAACAGAAAACTTTCCTTCTGGATCCCATCTTCAACTTTTGACATCTTTCCTCTCATTCAGCCCTTGAAAATCTTGAAGCAGTAAGTTGAGCTGAATAAATTCCCTCTCTTCTTCATAAAGGAGATTCCTACAGAATCTAAAGTCCCAAACCATTCCTTCAGGTGAAGAAGTTTGGACATCACTGATACTCATATTCCTATCAACTAAAATGTTGTACATATTAGGAAATCTATTCTTAAGAGCTCTTCCCTCCTTCCATGCATCTTCCCAGAATTTTGCAGTTCGGCCATTACCCACGCTTATACAAGTAGAACAATTATAAAGATCCAAGTTTTGTAGAATATTCTTCCAGACATAAAGACATTGTACCACTGAGCTGAAAACTTCTAATCTATAATTCATTATGAGTAAAATATTTACTCCTGATAATTCTTACCCATATAGACTGATCATCCCTTTCTACCCTCTACATCCATTTTACCAAAAGAGTATTATTGATGTTATGGATTGATGTTAAACCTGCTCCCCCTTCCTCTGTGCTTCTGGACACATATTTCCATCCTATGTGATATCCTCCCTTCACTTCTGGATTTTTACCTTTCCAAAAGAAAGCTGCTCTAATTGACTTCAATTTTTTGCATACCATCTTAGGAACAACAAAAATGGATAAATAATATATAGCCAAGCTAGAGAGCATTGATTTAGACAACATCCATGTCCCCCCTGCTAAAAGAAGGATACCTTTCCATCCTTGAAGTTTAAATTCAAACTTTCTAATCAAAGGATTCCGATCAGAATAATTTAGCTTCCTATCATATAGAGGTAGTCCCAGATATGTAATAGGGAAAGAAACCGACTGCACATTGATCAAATTTGATAAAACAACCCTCTTATCCTCTGGAACATTAACCACCATTTCACTTTTTGAGAAGTTGATTTTAAGTCCAGTTATTGCTTCAAGAATCTTCAGTAAAATCTTCAAAGTAACAATCTTTTCTTCCTTCTTGGATGAAAATAAAATCGTACTATCAACATATTGAAGATGAGAAACCTCTTCTCCTATCCTTCAAACTTTGATACCCTCAATAATGTGACAGTCCCTTGCTTTATTCCACATAGAACTCATAACCTAGCCCACCATAATGAAAAGAAGTAGTGATAAAAGATCACCTTGCCTCAGTCCTCTCGAGCCTCTAAAGCAGCCATAGGGGACTCCATTGATTAAAATGGAGAATTTAGTTGTCCCAATGGAACTTGCTATCCAGTCTGTCCATTTCCTTCTGAATCCCATCAACTGCATCACTCTAAACAAACAATTCCAATTTATTCTGTCATATGCCTTTTCAAAATCATTTTTACACATAACACACTCCTTTTTCCTACTCCTTTGATCATGTATACATTCATATGCTGCCATAAAATTATCAAGAAAGAATCTGCCCTGAATAAAAGTTGCTTGATTGGAGTCTATCACTTTGCTGATCACTTGCTTGAGTCTTGTTGTCAATGCTTTTGTGATGATCTTGTAGCTGCCATTAAGTAAACTAATAGGCCTGTAGTCTCCTAACCCTTCTACATTATCCTTCTTAGGAATAAGGACTATGAATGCATAATTTAGACATTTAATCTTCCAAGGCCTCACTTCAAATTCTTCGACAACTACCATAATATCTTCCTTAATAACATCCTAAAAATGTTGATAGAACCATATTGAGAACCCATCCGGTCCCGGAGTCTTATGAACACCCATACTGAAAATTGCTGCCTTAATTTCCACCTCAGAGAAAGGTCTAATCAGGTTGTCAGCCTCCTATTCTGAGATCTGCTTGAACATATTTGATCCGATCCATGGCCTCCACTCCTCTTCCTTAAACAGCTTCTCACAAAAATTAATTGCGGCTGATCCCTTCTCCTGTTCCTCATATATAAAGTATGATTGTCAACATCCAAGGATTCTATCAAAATTCTCCTCTTTTTTCCTGCTAGCCATTGCATCGAAATAGGAAGTATTTTTGTCTCCCTCCTTCAACCAAAGTTCCTTTGCTCTCTACTTCCACTTAATTTCTTCCCTTAGAGACCAATCAAGATATTGTTGTTTTTTATTCTCCCATAGTTGAATTTCTTCTTTAGTTAACAAGTCTTGATCATGTTTGGCCTGAAAACCTTCAATCTCCTTAAGCAAATCTTTCCGGACCCTAGCTATTGCTCCGAAGGTACTCTCACTCTATATATTCAATTTCTTTTTCAGCCATTTGAGTTTAGAAGCCAGACTATAACAAGCATTTGAATGTAGAGGGACTTCCTTCCACCAGGTAGAGACTAGATCAAAAAAATCTTCATGCTTTAGCCACACTAGTTCAAATCTAAACATTCTGCCTTTACTCCTTCTATTCTCTCCAACATAAAGCAAAAGAGGAGTATAATCCGACAGAACTCTAGGCAACCCTTTCAATTAAAAACTCCTAAACTTCTGCTACCATTATGAAGTGATGAAGAATTTATCAATTTTTGACTTAGTCCTAGCATTAGACCAAGTATAAGGCACTGTTGTGGAGTCCACCTCAATAAGGCTACAAGCATTAACCCATTCACCAAAGGAGTCCATCTCGGAAGTCCAGACCAATTGATTCTCTCTTTCTCCCGAGAACCTTACAGCATTAAAATCCCCTCCCACACACCATGCCTCTGCACTTGCATATCCCTTAATTCATTAAAGAATTCCTTTTTTCCTTGTATATCCTGAGGGCCATACACACCTGTGAATGTCCATAAAATATTATTTCTCTTCAGCTTGAAATCAACGAAGATACAATAAGCAGCCACTCTAGTATTGCACCACTGAAGAACATCTTGGTCCCATAATATTAAAATTCCCCCTCACAGACCATCAGCTGATTTTGTTGTCCACCCTTTTAGTTTGTTAGCTCCTATTCTTTTAATCAGATCTTCATCTTTCTCATCACCCTTTGTTTCTTGCAAACACATTATCTGAACCTTATTAATTTGTATCATTGCTTTAACTTCCCTTCCTTTCACATTACCGTTCAAACCTTTGACATTCCAGCTGACAATGTTCATGGATAATGAGCATTCTTACCCTTTTCACAGCCTTTCCTAGGCCTAAGACCTTCAAGCTGCACGTTACTTTGAAGAAATGTCAATTCCCTACTACCAATCTTTACCCCACTGCCATTTCCTCTTATACTCGATCTTATAGAAAGGTTAAGGTCCCTTCGGATCTTTCTCAGAAATTTCCTAACCAGTTCCTCTTTGTGAGAAAAAGAGATACCAACCAAGCCACCAATAATTTTTATAGTATCATCTGACGACTCCAAATTTTCCCCAGGATTAATGACTGCAAGGGGTAAATAATCATCTGAGGAATCTTCTCTTACCACTATAACTGCCTTACCGTCTTAAGCAACTTTATCCTGACCCTACCACTGTAAATTGTATGGCTCTCATTGTAATGGCATATAGTGTTGGTCAAACTCTGTCACTGTCAATCAAATTTTCTTATGTTGATCCTTCTCAATCTCTTCTATCATATATTCTGAGGTCCCAGTAATACTATTCCTCTGACTCTGACCAATTACAGATCCGCTATAACCCGCAGCACCAGCCGAAAGAAACTGTATAGATAAAATATTTCTCCCAGCTACAGCCCCCGTTTCAACTAGGAAACCTCCAGCATAGGTGGAAATGGAAGGTGAGAAGTGATTTCCTACCACAGTCCTTAGAGAAACTGGCTCCCAGTACTGTTCGCCGGCCAAAGAAATAGGACAGGTAGTTTTGGGTAAGGAAGAAGGGCCGAATGGGTCCAAACCGGTTGAAACTTGCCCGATACGATCCCAATTGAGGACCCGACTAACTTACCCGATACGACAATTCCATTGAAACCCGAAGACTTACCCGCAATATGTCTCGAACAGGCACGAGCATGTTCATCTTCCTTGCCCGACATGGCCGCACCAACTATCGGTCTACTCCTCCAATCAAAGCCCTCTTCCTCTATTCAAAAAATATCCTGTTCCACTATTCACCCTGCCACCCTTGCCTCATCCTCAAGAAGACTGCCAGCCTTCCCCACCGACCCAAAATACTCATTAACAAGAACAGACCCCAAAATATACTGGAAAAAGTCTTCGCCAGTAGAAGTCCCCCTAATAACTCCTTTGGTATGACAACTATGAGTTCCCAAACTCGGAAGGTAAGCCTGAGTAGAACTCGGGATTGGTTGCTTCCCAAAATCTCCCAGGATTTTGGCCTTCTGCTTTAAAGGGAAACTCACCTCCCCTGTTCTGTCTTCTTCAAAAATATAACCCTTCCCCTGTTCTCCACTTTCCCTGCTGCCAAGGGAAATCTCCGGAATCACAGCAACCATCCTTCCCCTAGACTGAGCCTGAGATGACTCAGCACCATCCAAGTCTACATGGTCCCCTGATACACCCTCTCCTACTGCCTTGTAAATCAACTGAGATCATGGAATGCAGAATATGGCCGATCCCAATCCGGATCGGCCAATTCGGATCAGGATCGACAGGTCCCGATCCCGGCCGATTCAGGCCGATCCGATTCCGATTTAGATCGGGATCAACGAGTTCCGATTTGGGGACCCGATCCGACCCAAAATTCCTTAACTGAGATAAACCATCCTTTGGCACCAAAGAATCAACTCTCACAGATCTGTATTTTTTATATTCTGCCACCACCTCGGCCCAAGTCCAGTTTGACAATTTATGATCTGGAGCTGAATGAGCATACTCTGTTTCCTCCCCTTATAGCTGAACATCCACCCAAAAAACTCTACCTGCCACTATGATTTTAACTCTCGAAGGGACAACCAAAAGGCAGTCAACTTTGATCAAGATTCTAGTGAACTTGAATTGCTTCCCCTCCAAAGAACCCACATCTACTCTTCTAAGTATAGCAAATTTAAAGATTATTACTTGAAAGGAAGTGGCATTCCATAGATGCAGAGGGATACCCGACAATCTTACCCAAAGTAACTTCCCCTGTTGAGCTGGTACCGTTGCCACCTCTAAGCTCTACTGAGTACATCGGATCTTCAACTCTTCGAAATTGATCTCTTTGAAGGCAGTAACCTCCTCCTTCCAAGCAATATCTTCAGCTCTGACCAGAAAAGACTTCGAAGGCAATTCCTTGCACCACCAATCTTGCACCATAGGCCAACGACGATGAAGATATTGAATCAAGCTACTGGCGGAGACTACAACACCAACATCACTGGAACTAGCTTCTATCAGCGAGAGGACCACACACTCGTCCAAGAACTTCTTTGCCTCTACAGCCTCTTGCGACTATGGAATGACTATAGGTTCTTGCTCCATAAGGCTCCTCTGAACAAGCCCCGCAGGAGGAGACCTGTAACGACCCGCCAGCCTATAATCGAAGATCCGATTACTAAATAGGTACCGAATCATTAAATTTCGAGCCAAACCATGATCTCGATAAGTTTAAAAAATAAATGATAAACTAAGCTAAACATCCACATCACATCGAATTGTAAAGGAAGTGCAGAAATTAAAAATTATTACAATTCGACTTGACTCAGCAATTAATTACATACTCCAACAGAAAAGAAAAAATTAAGCGTACAGGCCAGAAAAGAAAATAACAAGTACATTGGGGCATACCCTAGGACAGTGGTTGCCGGCGCGCAACCCAAGGCAACACTCTCCTCACTAGCCTGCTTGGAACCCTCACCTGAAAATCGTAGGGGGTGAGTCTCATCGAAAAAGACTCAGTAGGGATCCTTCGATCCCCACCACCCACTCACACACCTACAAGTGCAACACACGAATATATACAATTTAACTAAATAAAGCAGTAACACAATTCCTAGATTTCGATATAAAACACAGGCATTTATAACAGTAACATGCACGATTCTGAAACCACATTACCACGGAGTCCACAACTAGCGTATCGGCTAAACACACAAGTCACACGGCCGAACGCGAAAAATACCGACCCGCTGAAACCAAACAGTAACCCCTCGGATAGCACACTGACTACTCCGACCTGACCTGACTCAAGGTGGTCATGATTCCCCCAGCACAAGTGACACTCCGAATGTACCACTCTCACACCGGTACTAGCTATACTCTGAGGTACCAGATGACCCTCTCTCTAGGCGTCACCCCGCCACTCCCACACCGGTGCCGTGTCACTCCCACACCGACATAGGGTACCTAAACGCTAACAACTGTCATTCTGAGTCCACGATCGCACAAAACGCAACACGGTGCGATCCGATCACGTAGAAATCATCGTCCTTAAGTATGTTCTCAAACATGCAATTAACTAAACTATCTATCAACGTAAACACATGTTAATTGCAGGAATTAATGAGATATGTCTTGAATCGCATCGCCCAAGGCCGACGTCATTCAAGACTCATAAACTGGTTCATGTGAAATCTGGCCTCAGAAGAAGGCCTAAAACACGTCGTTCAAACGGGTCGCCATTTAAAAGGCGTCGTTGTCTCTAGTCGCCTGATAACGACAGAAACAGAAACAGGCCTCGGGTGATCTGAACTAAAACGCGTCGGGCACAGGGGTCGCCATTTAAAAGGCGTCGCTGTCTCTGGACGCTATTCAATCCAGAGACGAAGTATGTTATCTGAGGTCAAATGGCGTCGTGGGTGGAAGCCGCCTTTTAAATGGCGTCGCTGTCCTCAGACGCCTTTTAACCCTGACAGACAGGTTCTCTATCCGCCTTCTCCCAAGTCACAAGATGAGATTTCTCCCCCAAATCGCACAAAAAACACCACAAAATAAAGGAGGAGGAGAACCTAAATACCCATTAAAAACCCACAATTCCTCATTACATGCAATTAGTATTTTCACCCCAAAAATCTCCTAAACATGTTCCAAAGCGGAAAAAACGTGGTTTTAAACAAAACAACGCGAGTATCGTCACCCTACTGAGTACTCGAACTCCTCCGAGCTCCAAGCCGCCGACCCGCCTCGCCACACGCCGCCGCTGGTACCGCCGTGAACGCTGTTACTCCACTGGGACGTCGGCCGCCGTCCGGAGAGAAATGCGCTACGGAGGAAGTGGTGGTGGGAGTGGAGGAAGTTGGGAGGTTAATGGAGTGGAGGGAGAAGAGGAATGGGGAGAGGAAAGGAAGGAGAGGGGGAAAGGGATCGCCGGAGGTCGAAGAGAAGAGAGGAGAGAGAGAGGAAAGGAGAGAATGAGGAAAAGGAGGGAGGGTTCGCGGGGTCAATCAGAAACTAAGCAAAACGCGTTGTCCAAGTCCGACGTCATTCAAACGACAAATCTGGCCGTACTCTGACATACCAGAGCCGTACTCTAAATGGCATCGTCCAATCAAGACGCCGTTCAGACGATAAGACCGGGACCGTACTCCCACGGCCCAAAACCAGCCCACGTGGCACAACCTAAAACGTGTCCATATCGCCGGACGCCGTTTGAACCGCGTCGAACTGCCCCAGTCCTACAAGGGCCTAAACCAAATGGTCCGACTCCAAAACTGACGCGATAACCGGATCCGAAACCTCAATCCTTACAAGACCAAACATTCTTCACAGCAGGAGGAGCAGCAGATTTCAGCTTCATATCAGGAGAGTACCCGAACCCCCGCCTAGAGATCCTCCTCCTACAAAATCTCCTTCTGTACCCCTCTCCCCCACATTATAAACACCTGATATTCTCCTTACACACACTCGCCCAGTGGCCTTTGCTAAGACATCTGATGCAAACATCCTTCTCCACCGGGAGAGCAAATGGTGGAGACTTGGTTGCAGATGACCTCAATGCAAGCTTCCCCCTCCTCCCTCTAACTTGAGTCCAAACTCCCTCTTCTCCGCTCTCCCTCATCTTTTTCTCGATAACACCAATTTTACTCTCCTATTTCCCAGAGTCCCTAACCCCATCTTATTGTCTTGTCTATGAACAACCTGTCTTGGGTGTTCAGCTTTCTGCATGATCTCACTTGCTTAGGACTTTCTAGTCAAATTTTGTTAGGGGAAGAATTGGAATCAACTCGAGAAACCACGTTCAAGACACCAATTTAAGGAAGAGATTACAATGCTTGATGCAGAAAGATTCTCTCTGGGATTCTAGAACCTCCTAGATATCCATTATGAATGACTCTTATTCATGATGAGGAACCTTTGCCAACCCAGACAAAGAAGCCCAAGAACAGTCCATGTGCATGTAGATCGCATGCTGACAAGAAATGACCTAATGGTAATTGCAAGGAGCCAATGAGGATTCCAATGGTGAGCACACTGATCCTTGAGCAAACTATGGTTTGTATGATCTGCCAATCTCAACCCAAAACAGCCAATTAGGATTGAGATAGATCATAGACTCCTGCTATCCAAAAAGAAGAGGGCATATGGTCCCCTCTCGTTTTAGGTAAAATACAAAATAGCTAAAGCACCCTGAATAGGGCCATTCTGACATCAGGGAAGAATAAAAGGAAAGGACAAGTTAAGGGGAGAAGTGGAAAAGAAAGCATTCTTCTTGTATTTTTCCCACTTCTGGTCTTCTCCTTCATTCTGCATCTGAAGTAGAAAGGGAAGCAGAGAAGGAAAAAAATGAAACAGAAGAAAAATATGAAGAAGAAGAAGGTGAAGAAGGAAAAAAAGAGTGGGGAAGGATTGATGAAAGAATTTTCTTTTCAAGATATATTCTATTCTTCATTTGCCCATTTCTTTTTCTTTCTTTTTTGAGAAGTATCATTTTCCCATTTTTATTTTCTAAACTTTTAAATTAGTGGACATGGAATATGCATTTCCTCCCCCAGATTCAATCTCATAATCTATGGAGCTTACTGTCCTAATCAGATACAAGAAACTTAGGTAACCAATTAACCGACTAAGCGAATTGCATGGACATTACAATAGCATGGTATTCATTAAGGACCTCCAAATACTAGGTGTTCATCAGTCCAAAGAACCTAACACATAGATCTAAGCTTTTTTTATTTGTAATGTGCAGGTCTATATACAAGCTTTCAGAATATTATACTACATTTTGAGGAACAAAATCAACATTATGCCAGTTCCTGAAGCTGGGTTCAGGAAGCACAGTATCAAAACTGTAAAGGAAAGTATCAAGAAACATGGATAACCATTACTAGTTTGGTTAAGTTCCAACACTCACACGAGGTTCCACATCCATAAGTCTCTTCTCCAGATGTTGTATTCTAGAGAGTAATGCAGCTTCAACGACCTTCCACAGGCATATCAGAAAACATCAGTAACATCTATACATGATATACAACCTCTGGGATGAAACAAATGAAAAGTATCTGGTCCAACATAACAAACTAACTACCAGAGTAAATTCAAAATCATGGCTCTTATACAAAATGATTACTACATCGTAAAAAATGTCTTCCTGATTAGGGCCCATACTTGCAAGTTTTGGCATCAAATATAGAACCAAACACTACAAACAGGCCATTCGCATCTGAATAAAGATGTAAGCACTGTAACAAGAGTAAAAATACTTTTCTTAATCTTTTAGCTGATAAGAAACATCTGAATCTCAAGCACAGAGCATTGGAAGTTGCTTAATCTACCATGCATCAGAAATAAATCAGGCATGAAGAACTAAAGATTATAATCCAGCAATGATTAACATCATATTTATGAAGCTTGCTACCCACAATCATTTTTATAATTTACAGCACAATAAATTTTGACTTATGAGACCCGTCGGCAAGAAGTTGGTTCAAGAGATACTGGATTATCAAAAATGTCTGGCCTCCAAAAATGAATTGTGAACAGAGAATTGCAGGGGGAAAAATCATGTATCATCCAGTAGCATGTATTATGACATCTTTCTCTGGCAAATCAGAAAGCAATCTCCCCTCTGCACATCCTTCACATCAACTAAAATTACATGGTCTCGGATAGATACTCATATCGGGTTTCTTGAAGGTGAGTCCTCAAACAAAATTACAAGGTTTCAGCTGGTGCCAGGACACTATCGCCTGAACAGCAAAACAGATCACTGCATCTCAAAAATAGAGTACCAATTACCAAATGAAGAAATAGATATCTCAGTGCGATCAGCATGTCAGAAATCCCAGCTAGGTGCATGGTATCTGACATCAGCTATGATATCAGCTTAAGATGATAATGATAGCAACTGATGTCAGCAATGCAATGACTGTGAGGACATTACTGCTTGCAGGGATGCATACGGCAGGAAGTTTTTCTGACATGACAGATGATGAGGAAATAAAATGTTCCGTGTGGCTGCTGAGCTGTTGACAATGTGGCAGCTGGTTGGTTCTATTTGAGTTGCAGATCCAATTTTATTGGACATGGGATGTATATTGGGTCTCCTACCAAAAGAGATAGGATATCAGGTACAAGAGAGGACTCTCAAACTTTAGAACCAAAGGCCAATAAGGAGGAGCTGGAGACACCACTGGTTGCGGCAGTGCTGGCCGGCAGCTGTTGAGATCTCGTCCGCTGCTTTGGATGATGCTCACGGCAGTAACAACAGTGAGCAGCACAGCAATGGCATGGATATCTCGCTAATGATTTGGTTGTGATGGTGACGCAGATCAATGAGGTAGCCACAGATGAGTCATCTGAGATGACAGCGATGGCAGTGGATAATGGTGGTCACTGGGTGCAACATGCCCAGTGGTGCCTCCAGAAGCTGCAACATCCACAACGACATCAAATGGTGATGATGGCAGTGATGGATAGCAGCGACGGTGAATGATGCTGACGATGAGGAAGGTCCGAGAATGACAAGAGGTTACCAATGACCAGTCATGACCAGTGATCAATCACCAGCAACTGGCAGTCAACTACAGGAGTGAGAAATTGAAGCCACAGTGATGACACAAGCAGGGCAATCAATGACAGCACTAGAGAGTAATCAGTCTTTAATACAATTTAATGGGCGACGAAGAGAATAATAGGAATGTGTCTATTGATGAGGACAATAGGCCATTATCTATACAAGAGTCATTAGGGAAACCCCCTAATATGATGTGAGCAGCCACACCTCAATATAATAGATGTACAAGTCCAATACATCCAACTTGAAGCCTGACATTGAAGCTCTTGCAATGAACTACATGTTTAGGGGGTCATTCCAAGGATTGCCATGTGATTTTTGGGTGTTTTAAGTTAGAAGAGTATTTGGGTATTTTTGAGTTTCAGGAACTTTTCTGTCTCAAGTTTCTGGGGGCTTTATTATGATTTTATAGCTTTTTACTGAAACTTACAACTCCTATGAAATTTTCTGTGATTTTCAGCGAGTTTAGGGATTCTTATGTAATTTGCAGGATTTTGCAATTTTTATAAATTTCCTGATAAATTTATAATTTTTAGGTTTTCAGGATGGAATTACAATTTTTATGGTTTTAGGACAGGTTTGAAATTTTTAGGGATTTTAGGGTAAATTCATAACTTTCATGTTAGGGTTTAGGTTGAAATTTTTATGGAGTTCAAAGTTTAGCTTGAAATCTTAAGATGTAGTGTTTAAGCGGCCGCTTTTACATATTTACTGTTTAAATTGTAGATCTTATAGATTTAGGGTTTAAGGGAATCTAGGGTCCAAGTTGTTTTTTTTTTTACTAGATTGTACCACAAATTCATTAGAGAAAAGAGGGGAAATAAAAGGTGTACAAGAGTGAGAAAAGAACAACAACCAAATCTCAAAAGGTAGAACACCCCATACATCCAACTTACACCCCAAAAGATAAATCCCCATACACAAAAAACAAACAGCCCTCAGAAGACAAAAACAAAAGGAGGACTAAGGAGGGTCGAGGAGACCCTGGAAAACAAAGGGGAAGTGAGCCATAAGAACTTAAGGCCCACTTTTTTTAACTCTCAAAAATGAAAGAAAAAACTCAGTTGGCCTGTCTAGTCTTGTCTTGAAATATGCGAAGGTTCCTCTCAGACAAAATTGTCCACACTGTAGCATGAAGAATCATCCACCAGATATTGTTGTCAGCTGAGTTTCATTTGTCCATGTCGTATGACATCCACGGAGAAACTCCTTGATACTGAGAAAAGGGGGCAACTGGAGGCCTAATGTAGCAAAAATAAGGGACATACAGATAGCGAAAAGGGGCAGCAAGCTATCACATGGTCGGACTTTTCTCATTACATGCATGCAAAGGGCATAAAGTACTGATTTCCCACAAAAAGGCTGAGATCTGACAACAGGTGAGCAATCAAGCATGAGCCACCCACCATATCAGGAACTTCATCTTTAATGGAGTATCAGGCTTCCACGTAAGCTGAGAATAAGGATGCCTCATGCCCCGATCTGTGATCATGGCATAAGTGGATTTCACTGAAAAGACGCCGGTCTTATGCCAACTCCACACCCATTTATCCTTCAAAAGAGCTTGAAGAGTCTTGTCTTGAACAAGGAAGAGGAGATCAGCAAGCCGGGAAAGTTCATTATTTCGCAAAAGAGCTTGAAGAGTTTTGTCTTGAACAAGGGAGAGGAGATCAGCAAGCTGGGAAAGTTCATTATTTTGCAAATCTCTCCTAAAAAGGGAGCCCACACTGAAACATCGTTTACTACACAACAGTCCTCCACTAAGGCTGCTGGTGCAAAGCAATACTGGAGAATTTGGTGACTAGATAAGCTAAAGGTCTATGCCCATTCCAATTATCTACCCAGAAGATGGGTCCTCTGACCATTCCTAATTGAAAGAGTCTCCAGCCCTGCTGATATCAATGGTACCAAGAATACCTCTCCACACAGGACAAATATTATAGTGATTAGAAGGGGACCAAATCCTAAATTCTTGTGTTCTTGTAGTGCTTATGAGAGATAATCTCATGCCAAAGGCCTGTATCCTCGGACTGAGCCTCCACAGACATTTGCGCAACAAGGCGAGGTTACAATCCTGGAGATTCTTGACACCCAAACCTCCTTGCTTCCTGCTCTTGCAAACCCTACCCCAGTTAATGTCATGCCAACCCTTGAGTTTGTCACCACTGCCATTCCATAGGAATATACATTGAATGGAGTCCATCATCTCACCTAGACGAGTGCTGACATTCCCCACCTGGTGGGGGTTGGGAGAGGCCTCCAGTCTTCGATTCTCTCCCTCCCTCTCTCTCTCTCTCTCTCTCTCTCTCTCTCTCTCTCTCTCACACACACACACACACACACACGCGCGCGCGCGCGCGCACACGCACACACACACTCTCTCTGGCTTCTTTTCTTCCCTGGTTTTCTGCTGTCTTCTCAGCCGCCCTCTCCTTGCTCTTTTCTTCCATCTGTTGACTTCGTAAGACCTTGGAGAAGTGCCACCATATGCTGCTGCTGCTGAACCCTCTCCCTCTGTGTTCTGCTACAGCCGGCCCCATCAAGGGCCATGTCCAGTGGACTTTTTGACCCTTACTTTCTATCTCCTTCGTTCTCTTGTTCCTTTCTTCTCTTTGTGATGAAAGTTTGCAAATTATGTGAAAACTAGAACCAGGGAATACAATACATCCTAGAACACAGAATTTTAGGGTTCAACTGGCATCAGAATGAGATAAAGGTCAGAGAAAATTAGATAAAGGTCAGAAAAAATTGGTGATGTCAATGAACAGTGGCTGAACAGCAGTGATGGGAGGCAGCGGCTAATGACCAGCAGCAAAGGCCTGAGGACTGCAAAGAGAAGGCTGGGTTTAACCTACCTCTCTCACTTCCCCCACCTAATAAAAAGAGGAGAAATTTGCAAGTTGAACCTGCAAAGAGAAGGGTGGGTTTAACGGCAACCTAGCTCCCAATTTCTCCATCTTATAAAAAGCAGAGAAATGTGCTTAATGAATCCCCTACATTTTATGTTATCATAAATAGACATTAAACAGTAAAACGTTAACAAAATTGCCTTGATAACTACAAAAAGTCTAAAAAATTACAGAAAACTTCTAAAGATTTAAAAAACATAGTTACTTCTTTTCAAAGAAAAATGTATATTGCAGCACCAATCTGATTAGTTCTAATCAGGCAGCTTTCCTAAAGGGCAGGTACATTTTGGATAACTTCTTGACAGCTCACGAAGCCATTGTTTCTCAGAAAAATAGTAGAAAGGAGGGAGTGCTAGTCAAATTGGATTTTGAGAAAGCTTATGATCGGGTAAGCTGGTTATGCATTCAAAAGACTTTAGGAGCTATGGGTTTTAGCCATAAATGGATTGGTTGGATCATGAGCTGCATATCCACTGCTAAATTCTCAATTTTGCTCAATGGAGAACCTTGTGGTTATTTTAAAAGCTCGAGGGGTTTGAGGCAAGGAGATCCAATGTCTCCATTGATTTTTATCTTAGTTGGACAGATTCTAAGTACCCTATGGGATAGGGCAGCAACACAAGGATTGGTTGATGGTTTTTCAGTAGGGAGAGAAGGTTTCTTACTCTTACACCTTTAGTTTGCTGATGATACATTACTTTTTTCCTCTGGCAACGAGACTATGATCACAAACATGAAGAGGTTAATGATTCTTATTGAAGCTATCACAAGGCTGACCATTAACTTTCGGAAATCTGAGGTGGTAGGTATTAATTTGGGCCTGGAAAAAAATCAAGAAATTGCTGACTCTTTTACATGTATGGTGTCATCCTTCCCAATTTCTTATCTAGGGCTCCCTCTCTCTAATGTTCAATGTAAAGTAAGGGATTGGGATGGCCTCATTAAAAGGTTCGAGCAGATTGAAAGGGTGGAAGGCCAGGTTCTTATCAGCTGGAGGAAGATGGGTGTTATCTAAATCAGTTCTTTCATCTTTGGCAATTTATTATCTTTCTATTTTCAGAATTCCGAAGAAGGTCGAGAGAATTCTTGAATCTAAGAGAAGTCCTTTTTTCTGGGAAGGAGGGAAGAGAGAATCAAGAGCTTTGCACCTTATAGCATGGGATAAGGTTTGTAGTAGAAAGGATCAAGGTGGGGCAGGTTTGGTAAAGATTGCTACTTTTAACCAAGCTCTATGGCCAAGTGGATTTAGAGAATGGGAGAAGAGGTAGATGCTTTGTGGTCCAAAATCATCAAAGGAAAATACTACCATGGGACTTCTAGAATTTACATCCTACATCCTTTTCTAATATGTCCCCAATTTGGAGGAATATTTCTAAGATGGTTGATTTGATTGCCCCCCCAATTTCTTTTACCGTAGGTAATGGATGCTCGGTCAAATTCTGGGAAGACAAGTGGGTATTGAGTCAGCCTTTGGCAGTGGAATTTGCGGACTTGTATCTAATTTCAAAGGATAAAAATAAGTTTGTGGCTGAGATGTAGACATATGGACAATCCAACCCATGGAATTTGAGCTTTAGAAGAAATCTTACAACTCAAGAGATCCAACAGTTGGTGGCTGTGTTGAACAGTATTAAAAATTTTGGGCTGCAGAGTAACGGTGAAGATTCAAGATTATGGATTTGGAATCCTAAAAGTACTTTCTCTGTTTATGCTATGATAAGAGTAATTATTGACAGTGGGGTCAGAGTGCCTTGGGGAAATCTAGTTTGGTCCAAGAATTTACCTTGCAGGATCAACATTTTTCTGTGGAAGATTGCTTTGGGTAGACTACCAATCATGGATAGACTGAGCCGGTTCATTTCCTTGTAGAAACTCACTTGTTTCTTCTGTGGCAGATTTATTGAGAATGTAGAACACTTGTTGCCATTGTGGAATTGTTCAAGCATGGTGGATGTTGTGCTGCAGCAGCCTAAATATCAACTGGGTGGAACCTTCTTCTGTACTTCAAATGCTCGATGGATGGGCTAAGCTTTGTCCTTCTCCAAGCGAGAGGGAACTATGGTCTCTTATTCTCCCTGCATTTTTGTGGGGAGTATGGACTGAGAGGAATTTTAGAAGATTTAGAGATGAGTTTGATAGCTTTTCTAACATTTTGCGCAAGGTTATTAGATGGGTTTCGGAGTGGGGTACAGCAGCCAGGGTTTTGGGGGACCCGAAATCCTCCACTATTTTGTCTGTTTTGAGGCAATCTTTGAGGATGTTTGACTGATCACTGTATTTTTCTTCTTTGTATTTCTGTTTTCTATCTTATCATCTTGATAAGATATGGGGGAGAGTTTTATTTCACCCTTGGAGAGGGGCTTTCTTATTCTTACTTGTAAGGGATTTCGTGTGTGTTTTCTGAGCAGCTTTGCTCCTTTATGTATCTTTTATTTAATTATCAATGAATTGTGATCTATTAGTCACCTTCAAAAAAAAAAATCTTATTAAATAGACAGGCGTAGTACAATCATGAGAAGAGAACATCTCCCTCTCAAACACTACTCACTAAACAGAAATAGGTAAATTACGATTTAGTAATTTCCCTGTGCCAACTCTCTATCCAAATCTTGAGAATAAATCTACTCCAATTGTAAAGAAGAGGTGAAGATAAAAAACAAGTGTTCTCAACGTAGGTTCTACTTCCCTTGAAAATGCAGCCAGTACACTCCTTCCATATACTCCAGCATACTGCATGTGGAATGACAAGTAGAATCTTGCTCCTGGAGCATTTCCCCAGTGGCTACCTTTTCAAAAGAAAAATCACCTGATTAATACGTAAATTATATTGCAAACTACCTCCCATTTGCCAAATAGGATACCCTTAGAGTCATGGTTGGCAGTATCAGCCGATACTGATACGTATCAGTATTGGTGGGTACCGATATGATACAGAGGGAAACCCCAATACTAGTCATTTGTATTTAAAAAAATTAAAATAAAATTTGTTGGTCGGTATTGGGACAAAATTTACCCAGAACCGGCCAGTACTAGATGATACGCCCATATAAGTACATATCGGTATCGGTACCCCTAATACCGGTACCGATACCGGTACTGCCATCCTTGCTTAAAGTTATCATCAGTACATCCCCACAGAAATTTTCTACAGATTTTGTCCACTTCTTTTATATTACTTGTGACATGAGCAAAATAGATAGGAAATGTTGTGGAATCATGGTTGGCAGCACCGGCCAGTACCGGTATTGGCTGGCACCGGTACCGGTACTGCCTAAAATGGCCAATTCCATAAATAAAAAAAAATATTTATATATATATTATACCGGGCCAATATCGAACCGGTACACGTGTAACACCACCTTAAAGGGGGTGTTTCACTTTCCCCTCTCACATAAACAGATCTGTGAGAGGGGTTGCATTTTTGGAGGGGAACTGAAGAAGGAGGCGAAGGAGGAGAAGGTGCTGCCGCGCCACCTGCTGCCGCCGCCGCTGCAGCCAGTTGTCGGAGATGTTTTGGCCGTTTTGGGTGGAAGAAAAAAAGAAATAGAAGAATGTATGATATATATTTTAAATCTTTATATTATTTTTGACTTGTTAACTTATTATTAATTATTTACGTTCGTTTTCTTAGTAAAATAGACAACCCCCAATTTTCGACCCTAATTAGCGGTTAAAAATTAGGGCTTTTATCCAATTACTTTGATTAAACATTAATTGAAGCCTAATTAATGTTCATTATATAATTTAGAGTAGGAGCATACTGTCAATTGCGTTCATTGAACCGTAATTAGAGAAAAATCCTAAATTTGATCCTAATTAGGGTTAAAAATTAGGACTTTTGTCTAATTATGTTAATTAAACATCAATTGAAGCCTAATTAAGCTTCATTGCATATTTTGATAGAGGAATATAACTTCAACACTTTTAACTTTTTGAGAGTATTTCATGCAATATATGAGTTAGAAGTGTAGATATTAATACACTAATTTCAAGAGATATATATACAAAAATCTCTTTTTAAAAATAAAATTATAAAAATTAAGTGGAGATCAACTAAAATGTTAAAGCGTGCGACAGAACGCTCCTGCTCAGTGGCGTAGTGCGCCCACCCTAGACAGGCGTCACGCCTCATGATTCCTTATGACGTCAGATGATCTCATGTCCCACCTGGATGGCCAGCAACGAGCGGATTCCGTGATGGAGTAACGGGCGGCGCAACTTAATAAACGTGAGCCGCCGCAGTTAAGCTTCTGCGGAAGCATTTAGAAGTCGTTGCAACAGGTGAGCAGCCCCTGGAAGCCGCTTTCGAGCAATCATATCATATGCTCCAAAGAAGCGGCTTTTAAGAGGAGGACGAGGAGCTGGGGGAAGAAGCAAACCTGCCCGGAACAGCTTCTCCCCCCCGTCGTCTCCTAGGCAAACCAGGTTCTTCCTCCTGCAGAACCCACTGACCACACCGATGTGGTGGTGTTTGGGCTCAAGGGAGAAATAAATCTACCAAGGGGGAGGGGGACTACCCATGTGTGTGAAGAAAAATAGCAGCAGCAGCAGGGTGAGTAAAAGAAAGCAGCTTTTTGATGAAGGCGAGGACAACATGGGAAGGAGAAGAGGGGGGCGATGGGTAGAGATGGGAAAGTACCATTAATTCCTCCGGCGAGTGAGACGTGTGCAGGGCGATGGAAGGAGAAGCTCCAAGAGGAAGAAGAAATCCCGCAGAGAAAACCTGTGGTTGATCCCTTCCTCCGAGCTTATATATATATATATATATATATATATATAGCAGTAAGGAGCTTTTTTACATTTTTTCTTGATTTTTTCTAAATTTTCTCTGATTTTTCCAGAATTTTTCTAGCCATTTTATACCTATAATGGCCGGTACCAGTACCCACCGATACCGGTACTGCCATCCATGTGTGGAATTGAAGAGAGAACAGAATTCAACAAAGCAATCTTACCACCCAGGGACAAATTTCTTGACTTCCAAATTGCCTTTTCTTTGTAGTCACATTAGATGATCCCAATATGGATTCTTGTCTGTTTATAGCATGGTTTGCCGTATCGTACCGGATCATGCCGACTCGTACAAGTTGACCCATATCTAGACGAGTCCGATCCGTTGATGCACATCGAGTCGAACCAGATCACGCCGACTCTACATAATGGGTTGTTTTAAATTAGAATTTTTTTTCCATTTGATAAAGTAAATCTATACTTTCTATAGCAATTAATAAGGTACATTTCTCTAAAATATGATTTAAACTCAATACTCTTAACAAACTCGTTGTCTTGACTCGTGCGAGTCGGACCAAGCCGGCCCAAGTCGGATCGGATCCAACTCCTATCTGGCAGAACCCGATCCGATCTGGATCCCCGAGTCGGCGAACCTTGGTTTATAGTATAAAGGTAGTCCTAGATATTGTATTGCAGATGTATCAATTTTGAAACCAAAGATTTCTCCACACTCATCAGTCACTTCATCAGCCATGTTATTTCCAATGAGAGAACTCTTCTCAAGATTAATCTTTAGGCCTGAAACTGCATTCAGAAGTTTTCAAAATGAATGAGAGGTTTCTCAGTTCTTATATACTGCCCCCCCCCCCCCCCCCCCCCCCGATACTCAAAAAAGTATATTACATAAGATAACAAATCAATATACAATCTCTATAAGGTCTCATTTCCAACTTGCCAAGGTGACTTTGAGATACAATACTACATTCCATTCAACTTTAGACCGTACAATCATGAATGTGATTTTTCTCAGCTCCACAAGAAATCAACATTTCTCAAAAACAAATTATTTCATTGACAGATGACATCAAGAATGCCTCAGTTTCAAGCATAAAGCAACAAGGCAAGTTAGTTGGTAGAAAATTTATTCAAACGTTGCTGAACTCGAGTAAAATGCCTGATAATCCCCAAAATCAAGTCACAAAATGTACATAAAACAAGAAGGCATTAGCTTTTTTTTTTTTTTTGGAAGGTGACAGAGTCACATTTCATTAAATTAAAATTAGAGAAAGGACAAAATCAGGGACAAGAAGTAAAAAGGAGCAGACAAAAAGGAAACCCCAAAAAGAAGCCCCAAAATCAAATACGGAATTTTTTTCATTGTTCAGCTTTGGAAATCAGGGAAGAATCCCCTTCATCCAACACTCTTTCTGCTTTCCTCCAGTCAAAAACGCATCTGATTGAAGTTCTAAGGATAGCAAAGGAGCTGTTGAAATCTTGAGCAAATTTCCTTTTCTTTCTCTCTAGCCACACTGCCCAATACATAGCTGAAAGGAACAAATACCAGGCTCCCATGTGTGAATTATCTGGACACACATCTGCCCACCATTGCATCATTTCTAAAACATGTTGATGTTGTACCCACAGAACATTCAGGGTTTTACACAAAATTTGCCAGTGAGCATAATGCCACATTTGCAAAAAAGGAGATCCAGGTCATCTTCAAATAGTCCACAGAAAATACAGGTAGAACTCTGAATATGGCTAAACCTCTTAATTCTTTGACCGGTTGGAAGTCTCCCCCAGGCCACTTTCCATAAAAATAGCCTGATTTTGTACAGAAGGAATTTAGACAAGACTAGCTTCGTCCACCATACTATTGTTCCTCTATCCTGCAAGATTTTTGCTATACCATTAACTGTGAATGTACCTTTATTGTTCCAAACCCATCTTCGAGTATACCTTTGATTACTATTCAATTGGACCCCTTCTATAAGTCTCAACATACTCTGCAATTCTTCAAATTCTGCTTCTGTTGGCTCCCTTCTCAGGTTGAAGTTCCAATGTGAGGTATCCACAATAGAATATATGTGGGCAATGGAAACATGTTTCTCCTGAGTAATTTGATACAGATTACAGAATTTGCAAGTGAATGGCAGATCAGAGCACCATCTGTCCTCCCAAAACCTGAACTTTTCTCCATTCCCTACACAAAGTTGGACAGCAGGTGAAACAAACTCCTCCATTTTAGTGATGTTCCTCCAGATTGGTGACAGATTTGACACCCTAAATGGCAAGGAGTTCCATAAATCTCTGTTAGGATAATATTTTTGATTAATGATCTTGACCCACAATGATTCCTCTTCTTCACCCAACCTCCAGAGTCATTTAGCTAACAGATAAGTGATTAGCTTGTAATGTCAGATTTTCAACTTTTATGGTCATAGGCATCTTGATAACAATAAAAGCATAGAAAATAAATAAATACCTCAAGTTCAAATGGCATGTATGGTGCTCCATTAGTGTTTTTAGGATTTAAGCGAGGCAGCAATATTTTCAAAAATGCCTTTCCACCTTTCCTACACAAATTCAAGAAAATGACTGGTTAATAATAGTTGAATTTCATTTTTTTTAATCAGCAATTGTCCTGCAAATAAAGGCTTCATGTTGTCAAAGATGAATACCGGTTATAATCGAATAAAAGGACACGTTCTCTCATTGCAATTGCCCGCAAGGATCCAAGATTCAATAAAATAGCCTGCTCTCGTATCTAGTACATAACCATATAGATAACTAGTAATTAAACGCAAGGTTATCTCGCAAAATGAGATAAACATTTAAATGAGAATTAGAAACATCCACACAATTATAATATTGCAGGAGATACATTACTATAAAAGATCAAATGAGCTATTCTAGAGGGCAACTTAATCATGCAGGGATCAGTGCATTTACATACATGATCATAAATAAAATAAATTCTTGGAACATTAGGCACTTCAAGGGATCTTCTCTGTGAACCTGAACAAGGGTCTCACGAAAACACCTAGTGCTACAAACCAAGGAAGGATCGGAGATTGGGCACAGATCAGCCCAATCCAAAATCCGATCTGATCCCAGACTGTTCTGGTCCGATCCCCTTTTCCCTTATTAAAATTATAAATCAATTACTAGGGTTCAGAAAAAAATTAAAAAATATATAAAAACTCTTTTAAAAATTGTACAAATGATTATCTCTGTTCAAACCTGGATTTCTTCACTTTACCTTGCTGTCCAAGTCAACTCTATCTTCTTTCCTTAGTAATTGGTCTCTCTATAATACTCTCTCTCTCTATCTTTCATCTCTAAAATTTTCTTTCTCTTACTTTTTTTTTTCTTCTCTTATATTAGTATTAACAGTTCTTAACAGTAAATAAAATCAATAAATTTATCATGTTGTGGTTCCAAAGAAAATTAAGAAATATACACTACTCTTTTTTTCTGCTAAGAATTATCTAGTTTTAGATATAAGTGAGGATAAGGGTATTGAACATTCAATATCCTTATTGTCATTTGTATTCAAAAACGGATAATCCTCGATGGAAAAAAACAAAAGTGCACATTTCTTAATTTTCTTCCAAAGCATAACTTGGTAAACTTATAGATTTTATTTACTATTGAGGATTGTTGATAATAATATACCTAAAGGAAAAAAAAAAAAAAAAGAAGAGCAAGAAAGAGGCAATTTTAGAAGGATTGTTAGAGAAAGTGTGTGTGTTATAGAAAAGCAACTTACTAAAAAAAGCGCCTTGAAGAATCTATCCGATCGTTGTAGAGTGTCACTTCCCATAACCAAGTCTGATGCAAAAGAGAGTTTAGACTTTAGAGGTTATACTTATAATACTTTAGAAAGAGAAAACATAGAGAGAGAGAGAGGGAGAGAAATATTAATTAGATAGAAAAAATTTAGAGCTAGAGAAAGAGGGAGAAATATTAAATTAATAATTAGATAGAAAAAACTTAAAGAAAGAGGGAGAAAGAAAACTTAGAGAAAGAGGTAGAAATATTAAAGGGATACAAAAAACTTAGAGAAAGAGGAAGAGAAATATTAACGGGATAGAAAAAAACTTAGAGAGAGAGGGAGAGAAATATTAATTAGATAGAAAAAAATTAGAGAGAGAGGGAGAGAAATATTAAATTAATAATTAGAGAGAAAAAACTTAGGGAAAGAGGGAGAAAAAAACTTAAAGAGAGAGGGAAGAGAGAGAGAGAAAGAGAGAGGAGGACATTTGGAAGTTGGATGGATGGGGTGGAGAGTGGCCTTGGTGGGTTTATATAGACCCCCCCCCCCCTAATGCCAAAGCTAGCCATTGGGAATGTTCCCGACGGAATTGCCGTTGGGGGGCCGGGTCAGCCCGATCTACTGTAGATCGGCCAATCCGAAATGCAGATCGGGTGATCCGTACGGATCCTACCCCCCTCCCGATCTCAGTCTAAGACCGGAGGATTGGGGCACGGGATCAGATCGGACCAGCCCGAAACCGATCGTATCGACACGTACCGATCCAGCACCCCATGCTACAAACATGACATGTGTATATACCCAATGATATTAACATCTGAATACAATTAAATTGGTAATGGAATATAAATCTCTCGGGAATTGTAAATGACCTGAACTAATAGTAGGGGATCGTTGATGAAATCCAGATATTAGATATAGAATAGCTCGAAGGGGTAGCATGATTTACGAAGAACTTCTAGAAAAAGGATGTTAACTATTTGGAGTTGTCTATTTCCATTAACAGTTCTTTGGTCCATTTTCCGTTGAGCTAGATCTATGGTTTAGCAAGCATAGAGTAAAGAACATGAACCCATTCTTGTCAAAAATTCACGAAAAACTTAGTTTAGGATTCTCCAATGTTGATTGCATACTGAAACTACATGCTTGCTATTGTAGAGCAAAAAATTGGCATTGGCAAAAATTTCCAAGCCATAACTGAGTTCGAGTGCAAACTATAATCCCAATTACAGTTAACAAGCACACACGTGGTCCAACGATAAACTTTCTTTGAAAGAGATTGGTACCACTATAGATTATAAAATGATGAAAAGAGAGTTACAAAGAAGAGGAAATAGTATCAAAAGATCCCCCATACACAACACCACGAAGGTGCATTAGTCGGAGGCCTTCAACAAAACAAAAAAGGAGGCGCCAGCAATATGCTCCCTACAAAATATCCTCATTCACTCCCTAACTCTATCTCCTACAAAAGCAGCCACACTTTCCAGGTTGAAGCCTCCTCCTAAAGATCTGCTTGTTCCTTTCCAATCAAATGAAGAACCAGCTACCACATGATAGCGTCTCCTCTACTAAGCACCGAAGACGACCATTGCTTGATGAGTGCATCCACCATTTGTCTTGTAGTCATAACCCTTTTGTAGTCTATTGCTTAAGATATTCCACACTTGCTTGGAGCCATAACAAGGTGATTAAGTGACTCATCAACTTCTCCACATAAAGGCACGTAGAAGGAACCTCACATCCAAATCTCAGCAGCCTATCAATAGTTGGCAATCTACCATTAGATATTGTCCAAATCAGCATCTTGACCTTGAGGGGGGCCTTGGGACCCTAAATCTGACGACAGTAAGGAGTTCTAAAGTCCCCATCAGTAATGCGAGAGTAAGCAGGCTTCACAGAAGAAAGACCATGTGTATCCCACCCCATTTCCAGTGATCCTGAGAGGAGGGATCCACCATGTACTCCTACAGAATGGACATCAGAGAAGCAAAATCATGAACCTCTTCGTCCCTTAGATTCCTCCAAAAGGACAAACTCCACTTTCTCCTCCCATGGGGAAGCACCTCCACCATTTGTGGCACCAAAGCTCCAGGATTGGTAGAGATAGCAAATAGCCTAGGAAAAGCAAGAGAGAGAGGTGTCATGCCACACCATTTGTCCCCCTAAAAAAGACCACTCTGTCCATTCCTCAATAAAACATGAGTTGCTGCCAAGATGATGTCAGATGCTTGCAAAATACCCTTCCACACCTGTGAAACATTATGCTCCACCTAGATGGATACATCCCAAACTCTCCCTCTGAAGTAATACTTGTGTCGGATGAGTAGAGTCCACAAACCCGAGGAAGTTGTGCCAAGTTACCATAATTACTTGGATAGAAGAGCCAGATTAAAGTCTCTGATATTCTTGATCCCAAGACCACCATTCTCTTTGCTTGACTATCATCTTGGGGACCTTGGAAATAGAGAGGAAATAAATAGGTAGACTGTCCAGAACAGATTTGCACATGTTTGCGCGAAGATTTTTCTAACCTTCGTCGGGACCTGACCTAGACACATCTCTCCTATGTCGGATTATTCGGAAATCCATTTTTCTTTGTTTATCTAGAGAATTATAGGTCGGTTTTATATTTTATCGGATTATGAGAGCTTGGGGTTAGCCCTCAGGGAATCCGGGACTTCGAATCAGGCGAAGATTCGAGTATATGACCTCTCTCCACTGACCTCGGTCAGTGTTAATTACGCTGAGCAACTGCTCGGCAACCCTTGATTAACCGTCCGTATGATGCCCTTAATCATGCAAAACTACTACTATAGGCAGCGCATGCATATGGATATGAAGGCATATTTTAGGTTGAACCCTTAGCCTCACCCCTAGTTTGGGGATAATTTTTATATGGTTTAGGATTGGTTCCTGATTATTTAGGATTGATTCCAAGTTAGGTGGATTAATTCCAAGTTATGTGGATTGATTCCTAATTTTTAATCCCACAGGGGTTTTTCTGCAATTATTCACCTTTAGGGGTTTTTATGTAATTATGGGGGTTTTATGAGAGGATAACAGCTTATAAACATATAGGAGTGAGTCTTAGAGGTTTTCAAGTTTTATGGGAGTTAGGGAATTGATTTTTAAACGTATGAAGGTTTTTTAGTAATTTTACCTTAAAACCGGTTTTTTAAGTCTTAGGGTTCATATTTAATGATATTTAAAATATACGGGAAGAAATTCCGCTTATAATATGAATTTTAATGTTTTCGGGGTTATATGTGTAAATATTATGCACAAGGGTATTTTCGTAATTTTACATTAGGTTTTTAGACATATGGTTAATGATTTAACATTCTTTCAGATTTCTAATTCTCTGATTTTTTTATTAATTTTATTAATTTTATTCATTTTTTTATGATTAATTTAATTAGCTGATTAATTAATTAAATATATAAGGGTATTTGAATTTATTATTATTTTTGCATCATATTTCAGGTTTTTTTACAGATTTTTACTGATTTTTCCTGATTTTTTTTCTGATTTTTAATTAATTTCATGAATTTTTATTGATTAATTATCGATTAATTATAAATTATCTTTGGGCTTAATTATGATTCTTATGCAGATTTCTGAATTTAGTTCATTCACGGGGTGAGGTTAGGGTTATGTTGTGGATGTACACAATTTTATTTAGTTTTAGGAAAATATATACATATTATTTTCTTTTTAAAAGGTATGATAATTATAAATTTTAAATGACACACATAAGCACAGAAATTCTGATTTTATCTCGGCAGCATTTCGCCTTATAACAGGGTGTTTTCTACAAAAAATCCGGCAGAGCCTCCCCTAGGATTGAACCTTAGGAGCGAGGACTCCCCGGGACGAAAGGAAAGACCTCCGAAATCGCAGCAAATCCGGGTTTAAAACCCGAATTTGGTCTTCAGCCGGACAGCACTCTCCCTCACAATTCCACCCTTCTATATGGGCAGCTTGTATGCTTGTGTCTCCCTGAATTGGGGACCCTGGGGTCCTATTTATAGGCCCCAAATTGGGCCCGGTGGGGGGTGCCACCGGATGGGCATACGGTGGGGGGGTGCTACCGGATTCACTCTCTCTCCTTCTCTTTTTTCATTTTTTTATTCAAATGGGTGAGAGAAGGGAGTGAGAGAGAGCATTGAGGGGAGAGAGAGGGGGGGGGGGCCCGGTGGACACCCCCACCGGTTCCAACCGGTGGGGGGATGGCCACCGGTTGGACCCCCCACCGGTTTTGGGCAACCGGTGGGGGGGTTCTCCCCTCCCCATGCTCCTCTTTTCCCATCTTTTTGGCTCTTAATGAGCTTTGGGCCAGATTTTGGGTTTTGGCCAAGTGTGAAAGGGGTTTAGCCCCTTGATTTCAGACTTTGGCCAAGTGTGAAAGGGGGTTTTAGGGTGGGGGTTTTAATGAGGGCTTGCATGAAGTTCTTAACCAAGTATGAATGGGGTTAAGAACCCCATTAACTCCCCTCTTTTAATTAATTCCCCCCCCCCCCCTTTTTTGAATTTTTAAAAGAAGAAGGAGAGGGAGGGAGATCTCCTCCTCCCCCCCCCACCGGTTTCCCTCTTGGAACCGGTGGGGGGGGTTCCCAACCGGTGGGGGCTCCCCCCACCGGTTCCCCCCTCTCTCTCCTCCCTCCCCTTTGCCTATTTAAATAAAGGGGAGTGGGAGAGAGGGGTCCACCTTCTTCTTTAGGCAATTTTTTCTAGTTTTTGGAGTTTGCAGATTTTCCCTTCCTGGGCTGCAGGTTTTGGTGCCCTGGGGACTGGTTTTTGGGCCCATTTGGTCTCCCTATTGGGCCATCATATTGGGTCCCTTATTGGGCCTACCTCCTCGGTTATTGGGTCTTCATTTGGGACTATTTTGGACAAGCTTGGAGGCTGTTTTGGGCCCATTCCGGGGCTGGTTCGGGCCTGTTAGGGGTGCCTATTGGGTCTCTTTTTGGGCTCCTCCATTGGGCCATTTATTGGGCCCACCTTTCCCGACATTGGGCCTCCGCTTCGGGGCTGATTTAGGCAAGTTCCATAACTGGTTTTACCTTATTTCGGGACAGGTTTCAGCCCACTTCGGGAATGAACTTGGGCCCATTTGGGGGCTTATTGGGCCTCATATTGACCCCACCCATAGGGCTACTTATTGGGCCTATCTCCCCCACTATTGGGCCTCCATTTCGGGGCCATTTTGGGGGAGTTCTAGGACTGATTTTCCCCCATTTCGGGACAGATTTTAGTCCATTTTGGGACTGATTTCAACCTCTGTTTTGCAGCATTTGGTGTCCCTCTTATCGCTGCATTTGAGGTTTCCCTACGGGTCTCACTGTCGAGCATTGCAAGGGCGGTTCGGGAGTTGATTTCGGGAGCCGAAGCGAGCAACTTGGGACTGCCTTAGGCTCCTGAAAAAAAAAAAAAAAATCTGATTAAGGCCTTCGTGGCCTAAGTATGTTTCCTACTCCGCTGCCCTCGTAATGCGAGCCCGTGGTTTCTTATGGATTTCTAGTATTCACCTATATCATAGGCGTGCATTTTATTTTGCATGACATGGTCCTTTATGAACATATTGTCATGCTTATCCATGTGTATTCTCCTATGGGAATTTCACATCGACGCGAGCATGCGTCATATATGCATACTCATGCAATGCAAATCTGCATGTCTATATATGAAATTATTTTTGGGTTCAACAAATGCCCCCCACGGGATGCTCGCCGGAGACGAAGTCAAAGGCGGGTGTCCCATGCATTTTTCCATGTACATATCTATTCATGGCCATAGGCACATATGAACATATATATATATATATATATATATATATATATATATATATATATATATATATATATGTATATTTTTTTTCCTTTTACATATGTCCCGAGGGATTCTTTTCATGTCATGCCTTGACGATATCTTGCTAATCTCCCTATCTCGCCCAATATGATTTGAGCATATGCAGATTTTTTTTTAGGAAAATAGCAATGTTGTCCCATATCCTTTGTGCAATCAATTGCACGATTTGCCATTCGTGGGTTCGGACACCCTATGTGTTTTGGTACTCGAGTGGTCCAACGTCACCCCAGGAACCTTGTCTTTATGACTTTGCGACTTTCTGGGGACGTTCGGAGCTATGAAATTTCCTTTATGTTCGGATCCTCTTGGCCTTTGCGACTTGGAGGGTCCTTATAAGATCGACATCATCCGGATTGTTCGACACGTTGCTCGGTCCTAGGTATCTCTTGGCCTTTGTGGCTTGGAGATTGGTTGGGAGCATAGAGCGGGTCACTCAATCCTGATAATTGTCATTCTTATTCAAAGGATATTAGTACCTTATTTTGGCATTTCCGGGAGCTCGATGCGAGGCATTCCGGATTGGCCAAGTATCCGCCCTTAAGGCACATATATGAGGGTATGATATGGATGTCGTGCTAGTATTGGCACTTCATTATTACTTTCATTTAGGCATTTCCAGGGGCTCTATAAGAGACATTCTGGATTGGCCATATTTTCGCCATTTGTTGGCGACATATGAATATTATTGCATCATCCTGATCTTCTGTCGGGATTTAGCCGTATCCTTTGCTTTGTGCATCGTTCCAACGTATATGTCTTTTTTTGTCCTTTCACAGGTTGATATCCCTGCTTCTGCGTCATTATGGCCGCACTGGGCAATTTCCCTCACAGGGGGTTTCAGGCGGAGGGTATTGCTTACCCGGATGCGGGGTTCCGCTGGGTGGCTCAACCACATTTGCGGGTCACTATTGAGGATGTTATCCCCATTTGCCATGAGAGCATCTATAGAGACGGAGAGTTCTTCTATTTCCTGCGAGGCGAGACCGCCAGGCATCTCCCTTCTGATGTCTCCGTCTACGAGCTGCTCCAATCATATACCTTTATTGAAGACGGGGTCGAGAGACCGCTATCTTCTGCGGAGCGCCGCGATCTGGAGCGTGCTATCTTATTGGATCGCGATAATATGGAGGGGCTCCTCCCCTTCTCATATCCGGCTTTCCCTCTTGCCATCGATCGACTATGGGAGTTTCCTACTCCCGAGCAGATAGGGCCCATCCGGGCTATTCTTCGGGTCCATGACATCAGCAGGACCTATCCGCCAGCCATGTGGACGAGAGCAGGAAGTCGTCCTCTCGAAGCCGCTCGACACCCTCAGGGGGTGTTTCTGACTGAGGCGGAGGAAGGTTCTATACATGATCCGTCCGATTTTAGCATACTATTATCGGATATATGCCGGGGCGTTCGCCCTGCATGGGACGCCCGTCTCCAGATCAGGAGTTCTCACGTCTTTCGCCTGGGGGCTACAGAGTGGCTCCTGCATATTCTGAAGCATCACCGGCCGATTCTCGACAGGGCCGGTATCTATGAGGCCGTTTCAGCGGCTCAATATGATTATCCCTGCCATCACGGCTTCATTCAGGCGATCGCTGAACGGTATATTCGCGATACCAACACCATCGCGACTGTTGAAGGCGAGACTGCCATCGACCTCTGGGCCTTACATCGGATTTTAGCTTTGCCGATTGTAGGAGAACCCTATGAGGAGGGAGTATTGGATGAGTTTCACCGCAGCACCACTGACGGTACAGGAAGCTATGTTACCCCCTACTGCTACAGGTACTTGCTGAAGGTATGGCGGGACTTGTCCAAAGCCAAGCGCGCTGCCTCATCCTCCACTGGGGGGAATTCTTCCGGCCCGGGGAAGGTATCTCCAACTACCTGGGTCAGATTTTTCTTTGGAGGGCCGTTCCGTTATCATCGAGGCTTTGCCAGCATTTTCGACGAACGGGTCCCTTCCATTTTGTCACATAGGGACATCCCGCGCAGAGGCATCATCATTGCACCGGAGCACCAATCCGAGAATCCCTGGGGCCTCGATGACATTACTTACGTGGCAGCTTATCTAGCCTATTGGCTAGTCACTTTTGCTGTCCCGTACGGGGACGAGGGGGCTTTGCGGCCCGAGGTATTGCTAGCAGCCTCCCGACTTGCAGCGGGGACCCGTCTTGCTATCGCGCCGGCGGCACTTGCCAGCATATACCATTCTTTTGGAGCCCTTTGCAGCTCAGCTACCCCGAATTCATGTTCAGTGGTTATGGCCACTCATTATGTCAGCGCCTAGGCGGGGCTCCTGCTTCCGGGTTATTCTCCCATTGGCAGGGAAATGGACCATTCACTGCCTACTGTGCTTCGACTGGCGAGCCAGCCCGCCAGCCAGGGGACGGGTCAGCTTTCTTACGCCCGTGCAGCTATGAGTTTTATACCCTTCGGCTCTTCCCGGAAGCTGGACTTTGACCATTCCTCGCGGAACTTCCGGCCATATCTCGACAGAGGAGGAGCCGCCGACCGAGCTTGGTTCGACCCGTGGACGGGCTGTATGGGCCATAACGGCGCTGCACTAGATGGGTGGACTCTGAGCACTCGCCCATCCTTGCTGATATTGAAGAAAGGGCGAGACGTCATTCTGGAGCCCTATTATCCGAACCGCTTTGCGCGGAATTTTGGCTATGATCAGATGATCCCCTCCAGTCTTGCCTTTGCCGAGTTGCCTCGGGTATATCAAAAGCGGAAGAGCCATCTTGTCGCCCGGCTATGGTGGAATTATTTCCAGCACCAAAATTCATTCGGCCCAGTGGCAGTGCCTCCCCCCACTCACGAAGGGGGTATGACTGTTTCCTTTGCTACTTGGTGGCATAAGAACCAAGGGGAGTTGCGGCTCAGACCCGATCCCGAGCAGACGAGGAGTTCCTCTCAAGCTAAGTCCACCAAAGGACTTGGCCGACATACTTATAAGGGCCGAGCTGGCCCATCAGTGCCGAAGACAAAGAAGAAGAAGGGTGGCGAGGACGACGGCCTCTATGAGCTTGCCGCTCCAGGGTATGCTTGGACATATCAGTTCTTGGCGGACTGCAAGATTCCCAGGAGGTTCGAGCACAGCACCCGGCTGCCCGTGGGCAGTTTCAATGGGGATCCTGCCAGAGATTGGCTGTGTTATCTCAGCCATATACTCACTTGCTTCGGCCCTCGCCGCGAGGCATTCTTGATATTGAGGGCTGAGACCATAGGCGATGTATGGCGGGTAATGGGGCAGGCGGCGACCCAGCTAGGGATGCCTCTTGATTCCCTTATACCCGAACCACCGAGGTCTTTTGCTGCAGTAGGTATTCCATTTCCATATATATTTTTTCATTGTCTCTCTTATTGTGTATGTGCATTGTATTTATCTTAATCCCCTTATTTTGTAGGAGATGTTGTCCCTCCCTTGCCCGCGGCTCCTGGGGGATCTCCCATGCATCAGACGCCTGAGGGAGGGCCTCACATCCCTGTTGAGGAGGTGGCTGCATCGTCTGCCAGCATCGGCCCTACATCGGAGATGCAACTCCTAGTGGCCGCTGCGAAACAGGCAGCTCGGAGGAAGCGGACGGCTGCAGGAGAGACAGAAGGTCGGTCGGTTCGGCCCCGACTGTCTCTTGCTTCTTTTCCGGCTCCGGCACCTATCGGAAGGCCACCTTCGCCCATCGGTAAGAAATTTACTAATTTCTTTCGTTTTGAGGATTAATTCCCCTTTTGAATATGACTTCTTATGCTGTATATATTTTCTCCTTCATATTAGAGGAAGGTGAATTTATCGGTGAGAACCAGTCTCAGGCGGCTATGGAGCCTGCCGCCGGCGAAGTCCCGCTTACAACAGGTGGGGCTGACCGGCCACCTCATCTTTGTATACTTGTATTTCCATTCTTGCCATATTCAGAAGGCTCTCACCTTCCATTATTCCCATTTTTCAGGAGCCTATGTTCCCGAGCCTCCCGCTCGGGACTCCGTTGGGATGGCTTCGCCGGCCATTGTGGAGGTATGCGAATATGTGCATATATATATTTTGGCAAGTCATTTTTCATCCCTTGCTGGGAGTGACTGCGATTTTGATCATTCTCCCTTTTTGCTTCTTGCAGGGGAATGTGGTCATAGCTGCAACTGTTGCCTTGGCCAACGATGAGGAGCTGGGGGACCTTAATTGGGCCGACTACGAGCCCTATAGGTCGGATGTCCCCCTGGTCGACCAGCTGTATCATGAACTTTTGGACGACCAGGGCCGCTTTGGTAATATACAGCTTTTTGCCGACATATCGCAGCCCCTATGGCTTTTTGCCTTGCACAGGATCTGATTTTTTTGATCTTTTCCCTATGCAGATTTTACTTTTGAGGAGCTGATGCGCTCAGCCTCCAGTCATTCAGGCTCTTCATTCATGAAGGGCCTGGTAGGGGACTCGACTGCTCCCCCTGCGGTGGATAGTCCTCCATTCGAGGGTAAGTTATATTTGCTTTGGCCTTTATGGCTTCTTTAACTACTTTGCTCCCTTCTGGCAGCCAATATCAAATTTTGCGTTGCAGAAGTCGTTGAAACTATGCCGACTACGACTGCCTCTCCTTCCGTTGCTCCTCCTTTGGAGGACGATCCGACTGCCCCTCTTACGATTTCCTCGGCAGAAGGGGGGCCCGCAGAGATCGAGGTTGCTCAAGAAGAGCCCGCGGCTTCACCACCCGGTGGATCTATTTTCTTTGCCTCGTGCTTGAAACTGCACAAATTATGTCTTTATTTTCCTTTTTGACTATATCTCTTTTGCCTGTCTTCATTTCTTGGCACAGATGCCCTCCTTGTGCTCACCAAAAGGTGGGAACGCCGGGACGGGGTCAGATCAGCCCCTGAGCTTCTTTTAGGAGGCATTGAGGGACTAGCGGCATCAGCGACACGTGCCAGAGCTAGGTCCCTCCCTATTTGCTTCAACCGAGTCCCGGCTGTCGAGGACATTGCTACCTTGGCAGGTATAAAGCTTCTTATCCCTTATTGTTTCTTCATCAAATATTATCGGGTATTGACCCCATTCCTATTATGCAGCTTGGAGAGCTTCACTGTCTGATTCTCCGGCTCGTTCAGGGGACACCGTCCCCCTTTCTTGCTCGGGGGGAACTCCCTGGACTCCTCGGGTTGAGGAACAGGCGTATACTTCGACCGAGCTGCTCGATTATTCCGGAGACGAGGGCGAGCCTGAAATCACTTACCCATTTGCCTTTGACCGGAGGGTAGATTCGCCGACATGGAGTGGCTCCACGGCCAAGTTATCGCCTTCATGTCACTCGGGGGACACCGAATCCCTTTTTGCCTCTCCCGATAAGGATGGGAAAGTGGGTCCTCCCCACCCTGAGGAGACTGCGGAGCCAGGTAACATCCTTTTTTCTTTCATTTCATTGTCGGCATCATTCGTCGACACTATCATTTCAACTTTGGTCTTATGATGTTCTCTTTCTTTTGTTTTATCAGGTGGGGAAGGTCCGGATGACTCCGCCGCCCATGCTACCCAACGAGTTCGGCTGCGGGCCGAGTTGGAGTCCGCTCTCAAAGATGTTGCCGCTCGGACTGCAGAGGTTTCTGAACTCAGAGCAGACAGAGAGACTTTGGATTCCAGCATTGCCGAAGCGAGATCCTAAGTCTCCGCCCTCCGTCTTCAGCTAGAAGAATTGGAGAAGGGCTTGGAAGAGGGCGTCGAGCAAGTGGCGACCCTCGATCGCCGTCTGGACGAACTCACCCGAGAGCGAGACGCGTCGGTAGACCGGATTGAGGCTCTCCGTCTTTTATTGGACGCCTCGCAGGCTTTGGTGGTGCGGGAGCAGACTCCGACTCGAGACTAGTCGTCGGGGCTCCCTCCCCCTCTTTTTTTTTTTTTTTGACCTTGACACTGTTTCATTCTGAAACGCCTTTTTGAGTTACCCCGAGGGCTTATCTCGGGCTTCCACTTTGCGGTCATCTATATGAAGAGTTTTTAGTTGGAAACGGTATTCATCTTTCTCTCTCTTTTTTTTTTCTTCTTTTTTTAAAAAAAAAAAAAAAAAAAAAAAACCAATGCCAGCGCCCTTTCGGGTTTTCACCGACACTAGCCCCCTCTTATTTTTGCCTGCACGCCCTTGCGGATTTTCATGCAGCGGGGTTACCCGATTTTGTCTAAGGCGCCCTTCCGGATTTTCACCTTAGCTGGGTGTAAGACCTTTTTACCCTTAGCCGATCCCAATATGGATGAGATCGGTTAAGTCCGTCGGGGCACCTCGCTTTTTAAGCCCCCCCTCTTTTTTTTTTTTTTTTTTTTTTTAGCACATGAAATTCTAACTGCTATTAAATATAAAACTATTATTAAATATAAATATAAATATAAATATATAGCATAACTGAACCAACAGTTATTAGCGGGGGTATTTAATATGGGAACTTGACACGATATGGGTATACGAAGAGGATTATCCACGATTTAACGCTCCTCGTGGGTGAAGCATGAACTTCAGGATTTAATGCCTCCCGCAGGCGAGTATGAATTCCAGGATATAAAATCTCCTGCATGCGAAAAGGGATTATGAATTCTCAGGATATAAAGCCTCCTGTGGGCGAATATGAACTATGAATCTCCAGGATATAAAACCTCCTGTAGGCGGATATGAAATATGAATTTCCGGGATATAAAGCCTCCCGTAGGCGAATATGAAATATGAATTTCCGGGATATAAAGCCTCCCGTAGGCGAATATGAAATATGAATTTCCAGGATATATAGCCTTCTGTAGGCGGATATGAAATATGAATTTCCGGGATATAAAGCCTCCCGTAGGCGAATATGAAATATGAATTTCCAAGATATAAAGCCTCCTGTAGGCGAATATGAGATATGAATTTCCAGGATATAAAGCCTCCCGTAGGCGAATATGAATTTCCAGGATATAAAGCCTCCTGTGGGCTAATATGAAATATGAATTTCCGGGATATAAAACCTCCCGTAGGCGAATATGAAATATGAATTTCCAGGATATAAAGCCTCCTGTAAGCGAATATGAAATATGAATTTCCAGGATATAAAGCCTCCTGTGGGCGAATATGAAATATGGATTTCCGAGATATAAAGCCTCCCGTAGGCGAATATAAAATATGGATTGCCGGGATATAAAGCCTCCCGTAGGCGAATATGAAATATGAATTTCCGGGCCACCAAGACACCAGTGAGACCAGCGTATACCAGGGGCAATCTCAAGGTATAATGTCCCTTTGGGGCGAATTCGACCGTTTACGGCACACCGATGGGACTATATCGTATGGAACTATAGTATACTGGTATGCCGATGGGACTATGACTTACGGGGGAATTTTGGAGTATAACGTTCCCAGAGACGCGAATAATATTTTCGTATTGCTCCCCAGGGGCGAATGAGAAAATCTTTACCCTTCGTGACATGCCAGTGGGACTAGAGTATGTGAAGGGAAAACTTCAGGATATAACGCCTCCTCGGGGCGGCAGTGAGAAATTTCAGGCTACCACGCCTCCTTGGGGCAAAGGAATTTCCTTAAACCCCTTCATGGTATGTCGGTGGGACTAGTTTATACCAAGGGGAGATTCAGGATATATTACCTCCTTGGAGCAGCAGGGAGATTCTCGACCCTTTTATGGTATGCCAGTGGGACTGGCGTATGCCAAGGGAGGATTTGGCACATAATTCCTCCTCGGGGCAAAATTCTGGGGTTTAATGCCTTTTGTAGGTGGATGTCGGAATTTAACGCCTCCCGTGGGCGAAATATGAATTTTCGGGATTTAATGCCTCCCGTAGGCAAATTCCGGAGTTTAACGCCTTCCGTGGGCGAATATATGAATATAAAGTTTTGAAACCTGTAGTAGGCGGATATAAATTTTGGGATATATCTGCCTCCCAGCTGGGCAAAATTCCGGAGTTTAACGCCTTCCGTGGGCGAATATGAAAATTTTCATCACATAATATTCTTAACAGGAAAATATTTTCTTATAAAGTGAATCGCTTATGATGATATGACATCTTTCGAGCATATGCCTGTGTATTTACATCGTGTATAACAGGGACGGGGATTGTTCCCTCAGATTGCATCGAGCAGAAGAGCAAGTTTTCCCACTTCCTTATCGAGTCGGGAGGTCATCGTCATCATCGCCTCGGTCGTAGCCCTTGATGGGACATTATTGTACCACCAATGTGGTACCAAGGGTTTATTCGTCATTGGCGACTCTGATATCCTCCCTGGGTAAGGATGTAGGAAAACTCAATCTCTGCCCTTAGCAGGCCGAGAGAGTTCTCCCCCCGCCGGGGAACAAGTATGCGGCTTTATGGGCCTATGTGCTCGTGCACGAGCATTATTGGCTTTCCTTGGCGCAGATGGCCTTTGCGCGGTATTCCCCGACGAGTTGCCGGATTATTTTGTCCTTCGAGACATATATTGGGCTTCACGGCACCGGTTTGTGTTGTTGTTGTTGCTCGAGTTGATCATGCACCGGAGCGTAATACAACTTCATATGTCGGCCGTTCAATGGTGGGAAGGCTAGATTCCCTTTTTCATCCATCAGCCTATAAGCACCGCCTTCGTAGACTCTGCTTACTATGAAGGGTCCAACCCAGTTTGGCTTGAACTTATTTTTGGGCCGAGAGGCCATAACATCTTTATGCTTGACCATCACAAGGTCCCTTTTTTTGAAGGTTCTTTCTTTCACCAATTTATCGAATGCGCGAGACACTCGGGCCTGATATATTTGCAGACGCTGATATGCTTGCAGTCTTTTGCCTTCGAGGTCCGATAGTTCCTCATAGCGTCTTTGAGTTTCGCTCATGTCGTCTTCCTGCACTCCATAATGCAGGGCGACCCTATAAGATGCGAGCTGTATCTCTATCGGGACTATGGCTTATGCTCCATAGACCAAAGAGTATGGGGAGCATCCCGTTGGGGTTTTGTAGACAGTGCGGTAGGCCCATAATGCTTCATGCATCTTCTCGTCCCAATCCCGCTTTCGCCCTCCACTGATCTTTACCAAAAGTTTGCACAGGGTTTTATTGAAGGCTTCTGCCATCCCATTGGCCTGGGGATAACATACTGAAGACGCATTCCAGTCTATATGAAATTTGGCTGCCATCTTATATATTGTTTGATTTTTGAATGGCGTGCCATTATCTGATGTGATCCGGCTGGGAGTTCCGAACCGGTATATGATATTATGTCTGACGAAACGTGATACCGTTTCGCCGGTCACTTCTTTCAGAGGAATGGCTTCTGCCCAACGAGTAAAATATTCTGTTGCGGCAAGAATGTATTTACACCCCCGGGATGACTGTGTCAATGGACCCACAACATCCATTCCCCAATGGGCGAAAGGCCATGTCGGGGTTGTCGAGTGCAAATAATTGGGAGGTCGCCTAGGAATAGGTCCGTAGGCTTGACATTGAGGGCAGCTTCTCGCCATTTTCTCGCAATCTGCAAACATGGTTGGCCAATATAAGCCTTTATTTTTTATGTTGATCTTCATTTTTGCGCCTGACTGATGAACTCCGCACATCCCGGCATGAACTTCCTTCATTATTTGACGGGACTCCCTTGGGGAAAGGCACCGGAGTAGAACTGCATTTTTGTCTTGAGGGACAAGGCGATATAGCACGCCATCTATCAGCTGATATGAAGTTGCTCTTCGAAGCAGCTGGATTCTTTCGGCTTTGCTATCGGGGAGCCAGCCATTCTTTATTTTGATGATAGGAACACGCCAATCATCTTCCTCTTGGGTATTATGGTCTTCCAGTGTATTGATCTCAAATACTGTCCGACCATCTCTTTCATTCAATGAGGTAGGGAAGAGTCTCCTGTCTCTCACCACTATTTCAGTCTCCCCTTCGGGAGGTAATTTTAGCGCTGCCGCTAATTTAGCTAATGCGTCGGCCTGGGCATTTTGGCCTCTTCTGATATGTTCTATGACGAAGGTATAGAATTTTTCGCTCAGCCGGACGGCCGCAGCATGATAAGCTATTAATTCGGTCTTCCTGACTTCGAATATGCCGAGAATCTGTCGGATGACTAACAGGGAGTCCCCGTATACTTGGATACATCTGACGCCTATTTCTAAGGCAATTTCCAGCCCTACAATTAGAGCTTCATATTCTGCCTCATTATTGGTCAGGGATTCCATTAAGGCACATGAGTGGTGCAATATCCCACCTTCTGGGGTGACTAGGACCAAGCCAGCTCCCGCCTTTGTGGTGGATGTGCCATCAGGCTTTATGATGGTTCTCGCGGCCCCATCGAAGTATAGCTGCCATGTCTTTACTTCCGCTTGCTGCACTTCCAGTATTTTCTGTGCAGGCAAGACTTCTTCATCCGGCAATTCATTATTCAGAGGGGAAGTCTCAGGAATCGGGTGTGCCGCCAAGAATTCGGTCATACCCTGCCCTTTTATCGCCCTCTGGGGAACAAAGGTAATATCGAACTCCATGAGGAGTAAGGCCCATTTTCCTAACCTCCCAGACAACACAGGCTGGCAAAGCAGGAATTTTAGCGGATCAAACCGCGATATGAGTTTGACTTCATGCGCCAACAAATAATGCCTCAGCTTCTTTGTGGCGAAAATAAGTGCCAAGCACATCTTTTCTGTTGGAGTATATCGGTGTTCAGGACCCACCAACATCCTGCTGAGGTAATAGAGCGATTGCTCTTTCCCATCCTCATTTCCTTGCGCCAGTAAAGCTCCCAAAGAAGCCTCCAAGGCTGCAATATAGAGTATGAGTGGTTTACCCTTTATGGGTGCCCCTAGCACTGGCGGCTTGAGGAGATATTCTTTTATATCATCAAGTGCTTTCTGACATTCTTCGTCCCAAATAAATGGGGCTCCTTTCTTCGTCAATCTTGAGAAGGGCCTGCACCTTCCGGATAGATTGGAGATAAATCTCCTGATATAAGCCAACCTGCCTTGTAAGGATCTAAGCTCGGTTAGAGTCCTGGGAGGGGGCAGTTCCCTGATTGCTTTGATTTTATCGGGGTCGATCTCGATTCCCCTATATCGGACTATGAAGCCCAAAAACTTCCCGCTAGAGACGCCGAAGGCACACTTCATGGGATTCATTTTAAGTTGATATTGGCGAAACCTTTCGAAGACTTTTCGTAAGTCCCCGAGGTGGTCGTCTTTCCTTGCATATTTCACGACGAGGTCATCAACATAGCATTCGACCAAATTATGTAACATTTCATCAAATATTTTGGTCATGGCCCTTTGGTATGTTGCACCGGCATTTTTCAGACCGAAGGGCATTCTTTTGTAATTGAATATTCCTTTCGGAGTACGAAAGGCTGTATGATTTTTATCCTTGAGGGCCATTCTAATCTGATTATAGCCCGATGACCCGTCCATAAACGACAAGGCTTCATATCCTGTGGTGACATCCACCATGGTTTCGGTTATTGGCAATGGGAAGTCGTCCTTCGGACATGCCTTATTTAAGTCACGAAAGTCGATGCAGACTCGGACTTGGCCATTCTTTTTCTTCACCGGCACAATATTTGCCAGCCATATTGGATATATGCATTCTTCGATGAAGTCGACTTCTCGCATCTTGTCAACTTCGGCATTCACCACGATTTCTAATTCAGGGCGCATCCGCCTCTGAGTTTGCTTTATCGGCTTGACTTCAGGGAGAATTGATAATTCATGCTCCGCCACTGAAGGGTCCAGGCCAGGCATTTCTTTATAGTTCCAGGCGAAACAATCTTTGAATTCCATCAAGAGTTCAGTGTACTCCTGTCTTTCTTTATCACTTAGGAGGGCGCTGAGGAAAACCGGCCGAGGGTCTTCTGGTTTTCCGAGACTGATCTCTACCAGTTCGTCAACCGTGGCTTGTCCTCCATCCTCTATCTCTCGAGGAGCTGGCTGAAGATCGATGAAGTCCTCATCTTCGTTTATATCGGCCGAATAGGCTTCATGCCATTCGCCTGTATTTTCATGCGGGCCTTGGGAGATCGCATTAGCAGCTTCCGAAGATCCTTTTTGCCTTTCCATATTGGTATCATGGCCTTTATTCGTGTATTGGGAAGGCCCTGCCGGACATTGCTCCCATTCACAAATGGCATTTATTCCAGTTGAGACTGTTTCGACAGATAAGGGGATTCCTTCATTTGCATCTCCTGAATTGTTAAGCCTAATATGGCCAGTCGGTTCTTCTACTCCTGACAGTAGACTCACCATGTGGATTGCATATGGGGTGGAAGACCCCTGGCGCGGCCTATATCCAAGGCCTCTTCTATCTTGATTGGATGATTGCCCCCTGACTTGTGGAGGATGCCATAATTCCCGAAAGAATTTATTCCTGGCTGCACTTTGTCTTTATGGGATGCTTTGGCGTTTGCACATTTGTCTTATGTATTGGGGCATATCGTCCATTTCTTGGACCACTTCTTCGACTTCCGGCCGGACATTTTCATGTCCAAAACCGTCTTCGGGAGGACTCTTTGACATAAGATCTCCCTTATAGAATATGATACGCCGCCCGTCTTTATGACGGACTGCGAAGGTTTTCAATTCTTTCACAGTGTGGACTTCCCTGGGGAATATGGGCTTTGTGAGGCCGGGAGGTATGCATATGCTGGCCTCTACTTCTTTGCTAATAGCATTAGCTTTCAAATTGACGGCTGGCCTGCCAAATTTTGCCGATTTTCGATGAGACTGGCCGGACTTCATTCCTTGCCGGAATTTAACAGCTTTGTCCTTGTTAATTGTGATCCCGTCCTCCTCATCGGAAGACTTATCAGCTATCTTCTTCCCCTTACAACGGCTTTCGCCGGTCTTTGGGTCCGAGGCCTTATCAAAGTATAATTGTGCATCCGCCAGATGACAGTCATACGCCTTGAATGGCTCCAAATCGGCAAATATCCGGTGTTGCTCACCGTCCTTTGTATATTTGAGGCATTGGTGGAGAGTTGAAGACACCACCCAATTCCTATGTAACCAAGGCCTACCGAGTAATGTCCTGAAGCAAGTATTGGAGTCGACTATGAGAAAGGACACTTGGGTCACCCAGTCGTCCAAGCATAATTTCACATCAACTCGGCCAAGGGCTTCTTCCGCCTCTTGGTTGAATCCCGATATCGTTATGCCTTGCACATTTTTCATGTATGGGGTGAGGTATAACGCTTGAAATGTTTTGAGGGGCAGTATATTTACGGCAGAGCCTGAGTCTACCAATATTCTATCGACCTCCCGGCCATTGATTTTACCCCGCATGTATAGCGGTCTATTGTGGCATGGCGATGATAACAGCATATCATCATCAGTGAAAGCTACCGTAGCCTCATATGTTTCATATGCCTGAGCCTTTATTTCGGCCATGTGGACCTCATATGTTTCAGGATTTTGCAAGGCAGTAATCAACGCCTCCCTCAATTCTTTGCTCAAGGCTATTGCTTCCCATATGCTGAGGGATGCTGGCATTCTTTTCATATTCTGCAACACCTTTCGATCCGCCCTGGCTCGGGCTTGTTCGATAAGGGGCATTATTTCCGCCATGCTGTGAAGGGTCTCCTTCAAGGCCTTTGATTGCTCCCCAGAAGTCGGGGATTCTTCTGTCTGCATTTCCCCTTTTGTAGGATCAATTTGTGTTTCTTCGGCGAATAATTCCGCCAAGGTCTCGACTCCCTCTGCGGGATTTGGCTGGACCAAAGGGTTTATCTCTTCTGGTTCCTTGATGGATTGAACATTTTCTGCTTGAGGAGAGCATTCTTCTTCGTCGGAAGAAGGGCAGAAGCAGATATTACCTCGGATTTCTGGCCTTGGAATTGGCCCTGGGGTTTCTCCCCTGAAGTAGATGATTTTATCTTGATCGGGTTGGCTTTTATCTAAACCGTTATTGTGGTCTCGACCTCGGCCTCGGCCTTGGCCTTTATTCTGATTTCTCCGGTTCCCCTTCCTTTGATAGGTAGTCAAAGGGGTCCCGGTTTCCGGTGGAGCGTGCCTCGCTTCGCCGTCTGAAATATCTTGTAGTTGAGCCGACACTACATGACAGGCTCGATATTGTTGTTCTATCTTTTCCATTGTTAGCCCATCCTCCCAGAATAAGCTAACATCGTCCGGAATGGAGAGTTCGTCCTCACTAGCCTTTCGCATGCGGCCCTGGAGGTCCAACAGCCACGCTCTGAGACGAGCTCGTCGGTCGAACTCTTCCCATGGAATATATTGATCCAGAGGGACATCCTCTGTGGGCCGACTTGGCTGATATTCTTCCAATTCGTCGATGATTCTCTGCTGCCTTTGAAGTGGTGAGGTTTTGTCCTCAGACATGTTTATGGCATTGGCAAGCATTTCTTACTTCTTTAGCCTTCTCTTCTCACTTCTTTTTCTGTTCTTTTCTTGTTTCTTTCTCCTTGCTGCTTCTTGAATGAAGCTGGGTTGGGCCGGCATTTCTGGAAGTGGGTCGAAATGAACCACAGCTTTCCCTTTTGCTGTATGTGTTTGCAAGGATTTAGCCATTTTAGGCTTCTTTTTCTTCTTTGCCTTAGTCCACGGACTTTCCGGCTGATCGTGGTCAAGAGTAACTTTGACAGCTTGCTCGACCATCAAATCTGGCAACATTTGATATTCGCCGAATATTTCCTTTACGGATTTCTTGGAGGGACCCACCTCCGGATCTTTTTGTTGACATTTCATGTCCAACATTCGTATTCTCGTGGCTATTGCTGCCACAGCATCAATGGCGCGAAGGGTGGGCGGCCCGTCGGGTGCCATTCCCTTATATGTACTATCTGTGACGTTCTTCATATTGGTGGAGAACTTATGAACCATATTCACAGAATAATTAGTCACATGGGGTTGTGGGGGATCAACCAGATACTTCCCCATATTTATCTGTCCTTCTAGGATTAGTTTTTCTATTTCATCCTTGAGGACGAAGCAATGCTCTGTTCGGTGCCCAAGGGCACGATGGTATTGACAGAAATTAGGATCATCTGTCATATGCATCTCTTCCTCCCTTCTTGGCTTTGGAAGAACGATGACTTTCTTTTTCATACAAAGTCGGAAAAGTTCACGAACTTTGTCTTTGGGGAATGAGTAGGGCTTTGCGCGCCTTTCTCTCAGAGTTAATGAATTTCTGAAGCGTATTCCAGCCTCTTTATCGACCATTTGCCTGGCTTGACGCCCTCTTTCGGCTATTCTTACGCTTTCATGGCTCCTTCTATAAGAAGTGGTTTCTTCTTGGCGATATATTTCCGAGTCCTCTCTAGGAAACATGGCCTGTTTGCCTCTTTTCCTTGAAGGACGACTGGGATCCGATTCCATCCCCTCATAAGAGAAGAATCTGTCAACCTTGTTGAATGACATTTCTGAAAATTGCCTGGAGAGCCCCTCCATCATCTGGGTAAGCTCTTCTTGTTGACATGAGAGTCGTGTCAGGCTTGTCTGGATTCCTTCCAATACCGTCATGACCGAGTCCCCAGGAGGAGGAGTTGCTGGAGTATATATTGGTGTTGCCTCACGCTCCGGCGAAGGCCTTACCGCTTCTTCTTCGGGATGATACCCGGATGAGCTCTCGCTCATATAGATGACATTGACAGCAAATGCCTGCTTATTTCTTTGGTGAGGCTGGGGAGGGCTTACCAAGTGTTTACCCATCTCCACTGCGCCTTCACGGATGAGTTTTTCTATTTCATCTTTGCAGACATAACAGTCTTCTATGACATGCCCCAACATTCGATGATATGGGCAATAATTTGGCTCATTAACCCTGCTCGTTTCAGCTGGCTTTTTGGGCTCGGGGAGCGATAAAAGTTTTGCCCGCATACACGTTTCGAACAATTTTCTTGTATGCTCGCGGGTGAAAGAGTATGGCTTTTTCATCCTTTCAGCAAGAGAAGAAACAGGCGCCTTCCCTTCCCCCTTTTTATTGGCTGCCGGGACACTAGGACCTCCCCTAGCCTCGCTCCTTTCTGGAGTTGGAGAAAAGTCGACTGCATTCACTTCTTTAGCTGGAGCGCCTCGCTCCCTAGGTGCCTTCCCCTTATTTGGAAATATAGTGGGGTAATCAGCGAAGAACATTTTGATCTCCGTCACGATATTATTGAGTTGATCGAAGTTTCTAACATTAGCTCCGATCAGTTTCTCATTTATCTCGGGCTTCAAACCCCTTTTGCACAATCTTACTGCGTCTTCATGGACGGGCGGATTGTCACACCTCATACTGAGATTCCGCCATTTCTTAATATATTCCACGGCGGATTCATTCTTCCCTTGTTTGAGTGTCACTAACTCAGTAATAGAGACCTTCCGCTCCGATACTTTGAAGCGATCAAGGAATTTTTTCTGCATTTCTTCCCAGCTGCTTATAGAGTTGGGCTTCAATTTGGCATACCACTGGAATGCCGTGCCGGTGAGGGAAGTCGAGAAGAACCTTAAAAGGTATGCCTCCTCAGCCGCCAATTCTCCCAGGTCACTTATATAATGGGCTATATGCTCTTGGGCTGAGCCCTCTCCGTCGTATCTTGTGACTTTGGGGCGTTTATTATGATCCGCCGGAAGCTTTTTGAACATGTGACGAACCGGGAATGGCACCTTATATAAGTCAAACATGCTTATTCCCTCGTCTTGTTCGGCCATCTTGGCCTCCACAATTTGCTCGATCAGGTGCTTTTGCGATGCTGTCGCATCTTCTGCTGACGCACGTGATTGATGAACATTATAGTTTGGCTCTTCGGCCCTATCTTCCTGAACCTCCTCAGGACTGAAGTTGACCTCAACAACCGGGGGTCCTGCAGGTGCAGGAATGGCCCTAGGTGGAGGTAGATTTATTGGGGGAGCCGGAGCAACCCTTTGTTGTTCCTCCATCTTCTGTATTAGGCCATACAGCAAGGCCTTTAATTGCTGATTTTCCTGCCTAATTTCCTCAAGAGTCTGAGGTTGCGGTTGTTCCTGCGGCAGTTGCGCGACTTCTGGCTCCTGGGCATTGGCCGAACCTTCATTGGCTTGGGAGGGTTCTGCCCCCTGGCCTACTTGGCCCAGCAGGCGCATGGCTTGCTCCATTTGGCGGATAATTGGCCCACCTCTTTGCATTATCCCAGCGGCATTACTCGGCTCCTCCGAAGGCTGCCGATTCGTGCTGGAAGTATAACAGGTATATACCCGGATGCCATCATCCGTCATGCGGGCGGTCCTCCTTTTCCTCTGTGCTGGCCGTACCAGAGCACCGAGTCTTTCGAAGACCGAAGCCCGCTTTTGGGCAGGTTCTTGTTCCTCACGAGTATCCTTCTTTCCTCGGCTTCGCTTATGATGAAGCTGAGTTGATGGATGATTTGCCTCCCTGACCGGCTCTGCAGGCCTGGGGGGTTGCTGCTCTGCTAGGGTAGACCTAGCCTCGCGGATTTCACGGGCTTCCTTTTTGGTCACCCATATTTTCTTCAGGCGGGGCGCATGACCCTCCTGACATCTGCCCCCATTTTGGGGAATGGTATCATCCTGCGCTCGGGGTATAGTATTGCCCCCTGTACGTTGGGATGTAATATACGCAGGCCGCTGAACCACGGCTTTTTGCGTTCTCTTTTTCTTTTTGAAGGTTGCCACATCTTGGCAAACCTTCGGCAGGATCCCAAAACGGTTACGAACCGGGACCGTCGGGACGTGCTGAGTTCTTGGTGCGATTGGTTCCCCGCCATCTAAACGGATGCGCAAGTCCCCAACCAATATTGTTTTCCCGGTCCGGGAGGGACTCGGGAAAGCATTCTTTTTCTTCTGCCTCCTGCTGGACGAGGAAGCATGGGATGCGGTAATGGTATTGGTGGTGTAGACGACTTGTCGCCTCCCACCTTTGTTAGCCTCCTTTGCGCGGGAGGCGCGCTTCTTTGCTTCTGCCGGAACCGATTCCGGCGCCGGAACTACTCCTAAGAAATATGGAGACCCCACTACTGCGGGGAAGTTGCCGAAGCTGGTCGGCATAGTGAGGTACCCCCACTGGACGTGGGCTGCCACCGCGAGGGGTCCATATGTGACCCTTGCTGCCATTGCTGTCCGGTCGGGCGGAAGTCTTAACCACCTGTATAAGACATGGCGAAGTTAGTAGTAGGGTTATGGTGAGGGCATCACCGGACGGTGAGATGAAGGGGAAGAGTGGTCCCACCGGGCGTGCCATCTCTGTTTGCGCGAAGATTTTTCTAACCTTCGTCGGGACCTGACCTAGACACATCTCTCCTATGTCGGATTATTCGGAAATCCATTTTTCTTTGTTTATCTAGAGAATTATAGGTCGGTTTTATATTTTATCGGATTATGAGAGCTTGGGGTTAGCCCTCAGGGAATCCGGGACTTCGAATCAGGCGAAGATTCGAATATATGACCTCTCTCCACTGACCTCGGTCAGTGTTAATTACGCTGAACAACTGCTCGGCAACCCTTGATTAACCGTCCGTATGATGCCCTTAATCATGCAAAACTACTACTATAGGCAGCGCATGCATATGGATATGAAGGCATATTTTAGGTTGAACCCTTAGCCTCACCCCTAGTTTGGGGATAATTTTTATATGGTTTAGGATTGGTTCCTGATTATTTAGGATTGATTCCAAGTTAGGTGGATTAATTCCAAGTTATGTGGATTGATTCCCAATTTTTAATCCCACAGGGGTTTTTCTGCAATTATTCACCTTTAGGGGTTTTTATGTAATTATGGGGGTTTTATGAGAGGATAACAGCTTATAAACATATAGGAGTGAGTCTTAGAGGTTTTCAGGTTTTATGGGAGTTAGGGAATTGATTTTTAAACGTGCGAGGGTTTTTTAGTAATTTTACCTTAAAACCGGTTTTTTAAGTCTTAGGGTTCATATTTAATGATATTTAAAATATACGGGAAGAAATTCCGCTTATAATATGAATTTTAATGTTTTCGGGGTTATATGTGTAAATATTACGCACAAGGGTATTTTCGTAATTTTACATTAGGTTTTTAGACATATGGTTAATGATTTAATATTCTTTCAGATTTCTAATTCTCTGATTTTTTTATTAATTTTATTAATTTTATTCATTTTTTATGATTAATTTAATTAGCTGATTAATTAATTAAATATATAAGGGTATTTGAATTTATTATTATTTTTGCATCATATTTCAGGTTTTTTTACAGATTTTTACTGATTTTTCCTGGTTTTTTTTCTGATTTTTAATTAATTTCATGAATTTTTATTGATTAATTATCGATTAATTATAAATTATCTTTGGGCTTAATTATAATTCTTATGCAGATTTCTGAATTTAGTTCATTCACGGGGTGAGGTTAGGGTTATGTTGTGGATGTACACAATTTTATTTAGTTTTAGGAAAATATATACATATTATTTTCTTTTTAAAAGGTATGATAATTATAAATTTTAAATGACACACATAAGCACAGAAATTCTGATTTTATCTCGGCAGCATTTCGCCTTATAACAGGGTGTTTTCTACAAAAAATCCGGCAGAGCCTCCCCTAGGATTGAATCTTAGGAGCGAGGACTCTCCGAGACGAAAGGAAAGACCTCCGAAATCGCAGCAAATCCGGGTTTAAAACCCGAATTTGGTCTTCAGCCGGACAGCACTCTCCCTCACAATTCCACCCTTCTATATGGGCAGCTTGTATGCTTGTGTCTCCCTGAATTGGGGACCCTGGGGTCCTATTTATAGGCCCCAAATTGGGCCCGGTGGGAGGTGCCACCGGATGGGCATACGGTGGGGGGGTGCCACCGGATTCACTCTCTCTCCTTCTCTTTTTTCATTTTTTTATTCAAATGGGTGAGAGAAGGGAGTGAGAGAGAGCATTGAGGGGAGAGAGAGGGGGGGGGCCCGGTGGACACCCCCACCGGTTCCAACCGGTGGGGGGATGGCCACCGGTTGGACCCCCCACCGGTTGGGAACCGGTGGGGGGTTCTCCCCTCCCCATGCTCCTCTTTTCCCACCTTTTTGGCTCTTAATGAGCTTTGGGCCAGATTTTGGATTTTGGCCAAGTGTGAAAGGGGTTTAGCCCCTTGATTTCAGACTTTGGCCAAGTGTGAAAGAGGGTTTTAGGGTGGGGGTTTTAATGAGGGCTTGCATGGAGTTCTTAACCAAGTATGAATGGGGTTAAGAACCCCATTAACTCCCCTCTTTTAATTAATTCCCCCCCCCCCCCTTTTTTTGAATTTTTAAAAGAAGAAGGAGAGGGAGGGAGATCTCCTCCTCCCCCCCCCCACCGGTTTCCCTCTTGGAACCGGTGGGGGGGGGTTCCCAACCGGTGGGGGCTCCCCCCACCAGTTCCCCCCTCTCTCTCCTCCCTCCCCTTTGCCTATTTAAATAAAGGGGAGTGGGAGAGAGGGGTCCACCTTCTTCTTTAGGCAATTTTTTCTAGTTTTTGGAGTTTGCAGATTTTCCCTTCCTGGGCTGCAGGTTTTGGTGCCCTGAGGACTGGTTTTTGGGCCCATTTGGTCTCCCTATTGGGCCATCATATTGGGTCCCTTATTGGGCCTACCTCCTCGGTTATTGGGCCTTCATTTGGGACTATTTTGGACAAGCTTGGAGGCTGTTTTGGGCCCATTCCGGGGCTGGTTCGGGCCTGTTAGGGGTGCCTATTGGGTCTCTTTTTGGGCTCCTCTATTGGGCCATTTATTGGGCCCACCTTTCCCGACATTGGGCCTCCGCTTCGGGGCTGATTTAGGCAAGTTCCATAACTGGTTTTACCTTATTTCGGGACAGGTTTCAGCCCACTTCGGGACTGAACTTGAGCCCATTTGGGGGCTTATTGGGCCTCATATTGACCCCACCCATAGGTCTACTTATTGGGCCTATCTCCCCCACTATTGGGCCTCCATTTCGGGGCCATTTTGGAGGAGTTCTAGGACTGATTTTCCTCCATTTCGGGACAGATTTTAGTCCATTTTGGGACTGATTTCAACCTCTGTTTTGCAGCATTTGGTGTCCCTCTTATCGCTGCATTTGAGGTTTCCCTACGGGTCTCACTGTCGAGCATTGCAAGGGCGGTTCGGGAGTTGATTTCGGGAGCCGAAGCGAGCAACTTGGGGCTGCCTTAGGCTCCTGAAAAAAAAAAAAATCTGATTAAAGCCTTCGTGGCCTAGGTTTGTTTCCTACTCCGCTGCCCTCGTAATGCGAGCCCATGGTTTCTTATGGATTTCTAGTATTCACCTATATCATAGGCGTGCATTTTATTTTGCATGACATGGTCCTTTATGAACATATTGTCATGCTTATGCATGTGTATTCTCCTATGGGAATTTCACATCGACGCGAGCATGCGTCATATATGCATACTCATGCAATACAAATCTGCATGTCTGTATATGAAATTATTTTTGGGTTCAACAGCACAGTACCAATCTGCCCCCATAGGATAGTAGTCTTCCTTTCCATCCTGCCAACTGAGAACAGAATCTGCTACTAATAGGTTGCCAATCATTGCGTCTGAGGGACCTTGGTGACAATGGAAGCCCAGATATTGAACTGGGAATGACCTAATCTAACAGCCTAGCATGATGGCAGCCCTCCTGAGGTCCCCCTCCTCCATGTTAATACCCAAAGTAAGAGTCTTCTGAAAGTTCACCTTGAGACCAGTAATATCTTGCATCAATTCCAGAATCAACCTGGTAGTGAAGAAGTGCTCCTCATTAGCTGACAATAATAGCAAAGTGTCATCTGCATACTGTAAGTGCGAGATTGTCTACCTGTTATCCCAGTCTGAAAACCTGAAAGAAACCCTGCCTCTTCCACCCCCTGCCAGATGAAGCTAAATGCTTGAGCCATTAAAACAAACAAAAATGGGGAGATAGGATCTCCCTGCCTAAGACCCCTGTCACTGAGGAAGTAGCAAGTAGGCTCCCCTTGACCAGAATTGAAAAGGATGCTGAAGAAGCACATGCTCTAATCCAAGAAATCCATTTCTCTCCAAAGCCCATCTTTTGTAGGACAATAAACAAGCAGTTCCAATTCACTCGATCGTAGGCCTTCTCGAAGTCCAATTTGATGATCACTCCCCGCTTTATAAGAACCTTCATACCATGCAAACACTCGCGAGCCACCAAGAAACCTTCCTGGATATGCCTTCCTCTGATAAATGCCATCTGATTGGCACTGATCACTCTATCAATAACTTTCTCAAGCCTCAATGACAACATCTTCGAAATAATCTTATACGTCCCATTGAGTAGGCTGATGGGCCTAAAATTTGATAGTGAATCAGCTGCTACCCTCTTAGGGATAAGAACAATGAAGGTCTTATTAATGCCTCTGAGATGTGTCTTCCCCTCCTGAAATTCCCACACTGCCTTAAGCAATAATAAGTGTACCACTTCCCAACAATTTGTAGAACAACATAGGAAAACCATTTGGTCTTGGGGCTTTATAACATGGCAGTAAGAATGCAGCATCCTTAATTCATCAACGAAAAAAGACAAGCTCTATCCTCCTCAAACGAGGGGAGGAGGTCATCAGCAACATAGGGCCTAGTCACATCCTCCTCCACGTACAGGCATAGACATGGATTGCGGAATCGGCCGATTCCAATTCGAATCGGAATCGGCGGGTTCCGATCCAATTCGGGGGGGATTTCACTGTTCATCCCCCCCCAATTTAAAAAAAAAAACAATGTGAATCAGTCCGAATCGGGCCAAATTGGGTCCGGACCGATTCGGACCCGATTTGGCCCGATTTGGATCCCCCCTTAAGGGGGCCGATCCAGTCAGCAGCAGCAGCGTTTCTGCTGTTGCTGGCCTTCCCCCCTTCCCCCAGCCCCTCCCCCTCCCTCGGCCACTACCGCCGCCACTTGCTGCCACCGGCAACTTGACCCCCAAAATAGGGTACAGGTTGGAAAATCTCAAGTAGAATAGGCTAGGGACAAACGAAGTGATTAAACCTTGTTGCCTTTTATCTGGAAAGATCCAAAATAAGCTCCGTCCAAAAAAAAGGTTGACACTGGTTTTAGACATTGGAAGGAAAATATATACAGATGATCATCACTATATAAGACAAAAAGAGAATAACCAGCAACTACAATAGATACAGAACCATCAAAGCATAAACAAGAAGCTGATGTACATTGACATGCTATGAATGGCTACTATCTGCCGTTCTCTGCACTCCCCCCATTAGATCTTTCCCAGCCACTTCCCTTGCCAAAACTATGTGCTCCACCATGAGGCTTTTCTTGACTCCAAGTATCTCTGTGCTGAAATGAACCACTACGATTGCTCCAGCAACCAGGCTCGTCAGCTTTATCGGAATCAGTCTTTAGAGTCCAAGCTTGATCCTCATTAGACACTGCTCCTTTGGTTGACATAAATGTGGAATTCCATGCTTTTGCAGAGTCGCTGTCAAACCCCTTCGATTTTTTCCAATTGTCCGACCCTTGGGACACTTGTCCACTTGCTTTTTCAGAGGAAACAACATCACTCTTCTGGACATCAGACCCTTAGTTGTCTTTAATGTATATATTTTTATGGATGTACATGAATTGATTTCGTTTTTATTGTACATTCATCGAATCATATGTACACAATTTTTTCTGATTTTTTCCTGATTTTTTCTGATTTTTTTTTATTTTTTTAATCCGGCCGAGCGGACCGGCCAGACTTTATCTGGATCGGCCGACTCGGCCGATCCGATCCGGGTTGGATCGGGATCGGGATCGGGATCGCCAAGTCCCGATTCGGGGAGCCAATCCAACTCGGAATTCCATGCATATAGGTGTGCATAGAAAGACCCAATATGCCTAACCAATTCATCCTTATGAAATAACATATGTCCGTCAACCCATAAACTGCCAATTCAGTTCATCCACCTCCTGCCCGATGCCACACTATGGAAATATGCAATATTCACGTCTCCCTCCTCAATCTTTTTGTCTCCAGATCTCTGTTTCCAATAGGTCTCCTTATGCAAAATGTATGTGTACTGAGATCTAAGCTTGTCCCTCTATTTACTCTCCTCTTCATTCAGCAGCCCCGCCTCTTCAAGTGCATTTAACCTCAGAAGCTGACACAGAATCCTCTCCTTCTCCTCCTTCCCAGGTAAATGCTTTGCCACACTCCTCTCAGTAAGCGCACATGCCACAGACCTCAGAGTGCATACTAGACTAGCTATAGCCATCCCCTTCCAAGAGAAAGAGGACTATATCTGAGAGACAAGCTCCATGAAACCCTCCTTATGTAGCCAATATTTCTCCAATGTGAATATGGGCTTCCTCTGAAATCTGAAGTATGAATTTAGTACAATCAGCTTGTGATCAGAAATTGTCCTATGTAGATAGGACGCCTACAAATTAGGAAAGTACTCTTCCCAATCAATAGATACTAAGAACCTATCTAGCCTTGAAAAGAGTAGGTGGGCCTGAAGTTGGACCATGTAAAGAAAGCATTGTTCGTGTGAACATCTATTAAAGCCACCTGGTGAACAAAATCCTGTAAATCTTCCATAGGCCCCTGATAAGAAGTCATCTCTAACCTTCCCTCTGGACACAACGTAGCATTGAAGTCCCCAGCAACACACCAAGACCTTCCAGATTGCCTGTGCCAAGCCAACATCTCGTCCCACAAAGCCTTCTTCTCCTCCCTCCCTTACGGGCCGTAAACACCAGTGAAATCCTACATAAAACTATCCTCCACGCTCCTAAAAGTGACAGAGATGGCATACCTCCCCACTTGTCTACCCACCTCCTCAACTGCATATTCATTCCATAGCACCATAATACCTCCTACTCTGCCCACAATCTGTGATACCAACCCTCCTGATAACCTCGCCCCTCCTGTATACCTCCTCACATCGACAACTTCCCTTTCTAACTTAAATTCTTGAATGTACAGAATGTCAATTCTGCATCTCCTAACTAGCTCCTTCACCCCCACCTTCTTTTCCTCACCCCGAAGTCCCCTAGTGTTCCATGTAACAATTTTCATGATGAGACTACTTCAGGCATCCCCTCCTTCCCCTCTACTCCACTCAATTCCTTCTCCTTTCCCCTCCCTCTCTCTTCCCCTCATCAATTTACCTCCATTGGCTCCCCTAGCAACCCCCAATTGCTATCTATTTTGGATTCTATGCATGGATGGTAGTACCAGTATCAGAGGGTACCGGTAGCGATATGTACTGGTATCGATATCAGTATCGGCCAATACTGGTTTAAAATATTTAAAAAATCTTGGAAAATCAGAAAAATTAAGGAAAAAAACAGAAAAAAATCAAGAAAATTAAAAACCTTAATTGGATATGTGTTGAGTGTGACAAAGGTGGATTAAATCAAAGAAGTATGCATAAAGCATACTAAATTATTATTTTAAGACATATTAAACATGAAAATTGAGATTTTTTCCTAAATAACCTTCAATTAATGCAATTGACAACATACTCCTGCTCTAAAGTATAAATGAAGCTTAATTAAGTTTCAATTGATGTTTAATTAAAGTAATTAGACAAAAGTCTTAATTTTTAACCGCTAATTAGGATAGAAATTGCAGGTTTTCCCTAATTAGCCCTCAATCAATGCAATCGGCATCATGACTCTAAAATATGCAATAAAGCTTAATTAGGCTTCAATTGATATTTACTTAAGGTAATTAGACAAAAGTCCTAATTTTTAATCACTAATTTGAGTCGAAATTAGAGTATTTCCCTAATTAACCCTCAATCAAAGTAATTGACAATATGCTCCTACTTTAAAGTATGCAATGAAGTTTAATTAGGCTTTAGTTGATGTTTAATGAAGGTACCTAGATAAAAACCTTAATTTTTAATTGCTAATTAGGATGGAAATTGGGGGTTTTGTCCATTTTACTAAGAAGAGAAACATAAACAATCTAATAACACTTAAGAACTCAAAAATAATACAAATATGCAAAAAATAAAGTATGCCTTCTAAGATTTTATATATCTTCTTCTTTTCCTTTTTTTCTTCCACCCAAAACCTCCCCGGCAATGACGGCAGCGTGCTGCAGCGGCGGCAGCTTCTCCTCCTTCCCCTCCTTCCCCTTCCTGAACTCCCCTCCCGCCCGCAACTCCTCCCTCTAACAGATCTGTTTTTGTGAGAGGGAAAGTGAAAGCCCCCCTTTTAAAGGGGCCTTTCACATGTACCGGTCGATACCGGCCCAATTTCATGTGTACCGATCGGTACCAACCGGTACAGGGGTTCTTTTTTTTCGGTATTGGGGTTTTCATTGCATATTGGTACCGGTCCCAGCCAATAACGATACATATCGGCCGATATGTAAGGGTATCGGCCGATACTACCAACCATGATTCTATGTAGGACTGTCATGATGTCCTTCTCAACACTGTCAAAGGAAACTCCCAACTTGTCTGCTACTTCTCTAGCATGTTCCTCCATAAACCTCTCCATCTTCATTATGATCTCCTTAACTTCTGCCTTGTCCACCTCCCCACCTCCACTGCCTTTGTGAAGAGGTGTTTCAGGAACAATCCCCACCTTGGAGAAGCCAAGCCTGCGTCTGAGCTTAGATTGTGCAGCAGGACGCCCCTGGGTCTACACAGCCTCCTCAATAGGGATCCTTGCCTCCAACATTCCACTGGCACCACCCCTCTCATCAGAGACCATCTATTCTCCAACAGCCAGAGCAACTGCCGCCCCCAGCATCAGACCCTACTCTGATATGAGCCAAGCATCTCCGATAAGGGCAGAGATGGTCACTGGTGTCAGTGAAGGCAAAGATGGTCGCTGGTCATGGGTCACATGAAATGGAAACCCCTGCACTGTCAGTATCTCCTTTATTGGGCTGACCCATGGATGGCAGCACCGGCCGGTACCAGTACGTACCGGTATCGGCAGAGACCGGTACCGGTTCAGCCAATAATGGCCGGTACCAGTTTAAATAATAATAATAATATTGTACCGGGCCAATACCGAACCGGTACGCCCGTCAAACACCCCATACAGAAACAGAAATAAATCTGTGAGAGGGGAAGGCTGTTTTTGGCAGTGGGAGGGGAAGGAGCCGCCGCCGCCGCCACCTGCCGCTGCTGGAGACGTTTTCACCGTTACCGGAGACGTTTTCACCGCTTTGGGTGAAAAAAAAAAAAGGTATGATATATATTTTAAATCTAGTGATTATTTTGTAGTTGTTAACTAATTCTTAGATTGTTTACGTTCATTTTCTTAATAAAATAGACAACTGCCAATTTTGACCCTAATTAACGGTTAAAAATTGGGACTTTTATCTAATTACTTAAATTAAACATCAATTGAAGCCTAATTAAGTTTTATTGCATATTTTAAATTAGAAGCATGCTGTGAATTGCGTTGATCGACAGTTAATTAGGAAAAACCCCTAATTTTGACCCTAATTAGTAGTTAAAAATTAGGGCTTTTGTCTAATTACTTAAATTAAACATCAATTGAAGCCTAATTAAACTTCATTGCATATTTTAAACTGAAAGCATGCTGTAAATTGCGTTGATCGACAGTTAATTAGGAAAAACCCCCAATTTTGACCCTAATTAGCGGTTAAAAATTGTGACTTTTGTCTAATTACTTAAATTAAACATCAATTGAAGTCTAATTAAGCTTCATTGAATAATTTAAACTATGAGCATACTGTGAATTACGTTGATCGACGGTTAATTAGGAAAAAACTCCAATTTTGACCCTAATTAGCGGTTAAAAATTGGGACTTTTGTTTAATTACTTAAATTAAACATCAATTGAAACCTAATTATGCTTCATTGCATATTTTAAACAAGGAGCATAATGACAAATGGTCTTATATTTGTTTCTACTTTTTTCTTTCTTGTTGTAGGATCATGGCTGAACAGTAAAAGCAGGACCCGAGGTGGGCCCATATCACCTTAGTTAATACTACAAAGAGGAGAGTGAAATGCAAATATTGTGGCAAAGAGATGGGTAGTAGAATCACTCGAGGAAAAGAACATTTAGCAGGGAAGACAGGACAGGTGACAAGGTGTACTATCTATCCGTGACAAGTCGCCAACGAGATACGTGAATTGTTGTGTGGCCGGAAAGCACAAAAAGGAGCAAAAGAATGAAGAGAAGGTTGAACTTCAAGACGAGATTTCAGGTAGACATAATACAAAAGGCAAAGGGATGTATACTAGGACCAGTGACATTTCTATACGTGAGAGGCAAAGGACTAAACAAATTGTAGACTCTAGTGATGATGATGATGATGATGATGATCCTGAGATGGATGTAGCTAGAAGAGAGAGTTTGTGGCATCAAGAAGAAGACGAAGCCCGAAGAAGAGGTGATAGACCATCAACAAGAGGCACAAGTCAAGCTAGAGGCCAAGTGGGTCCTATGGACAGTTATCTTTTTAGAATACATAATTATATTCAGTCAAAAATCAAGCAAGCAATGAGAGGAGTAAAAAAGTCAGCTGAAGTGGCAGGACATGCTTTTAAAAGCATCTGCAAATAGTTTTTGCATGCAGGTGTTCCCTCACATGTTGCTCAGTCTCCTTATTTTCAGCCTATGATTGATGCAATAGCAGATCATGGTCGTGAGTTCAAAGACCCCACACGTCGAGACATATATGGACGTAGGCTTGATGGAAAATATGAGGAGCTCCAATAGTAAGTTGAAAGTTTTAAAGTTGTTTGGAATGAGAGAGGATGTACAATTATGTGCGATGGCTGGACTGGTACCACGAAGAAATCCATGATTAATTTCCTTGTTTATTGTACTGAAAAGACAGTTTTTATGAAATTTGTTGATGCATCAAACTATTCAAAGAACGTCAAATATTTATTTGGTTTACTAGATCAGATGGTGCAGGAAATCGAAGAAGAAAATGTTATCCAGGTGGTCACTAATAATGAACCAAGTTATAAGGCTGTAGGGAAGAAATTAATGGACAAGCGCAAACACTTTTATTAGGTCTCATGTGCAGTGTATAGTCTGGACTTGATGCTTGAAGACATTAGTAAGGACCCGACTGTCAGCAAGACAGTAAAGAGAGCACAAAGAATTACCCAATTTATTTATGGTTATCTTAGGATCTTGAATATGTTCAGAGAAGAAGCATCTAATGGCCGAGATCTCATCCGTGCGGAGCCTACAAGATTTGCATCTAATTTTATTTCTTTAGAATCTTTGCACAAATTCAGCAATGAGATCAAGGAATTTATGTTTAATAAGGAGTTCTTGGAATATATGCAGACCACCTCCAATGAATCTAAATGTGAACATTTGGAAGTGAGAAAAATCATAGAGAATAAAAATATTTGGAGTAATGTGTAGACTTATCTGAAGTTGGTGGAACCTCTCGTACAGGTCTTAAAATTGGTGGATGGGGATGATAAGAATTACATGGGATATTTGTACGAGACAATTGACATTGCTAAGGTGCACATCAAGAACGCATTTTCCAACACTTATATGAAGTGGAGGGACCTTATTAATGTCAGATGGGAACGCACATTACACCACGACTTGCATGCAGCTGGTAAGTAAAGTCTTATATTGTTATATGGGAGATTATTTATTAAATTGTTATTTAGTAATTATCCACCTAAATGCAGGTTATTTTTTAAATCCTCGAGTAATGTACAGTCATCAAGTGCACATTGATGGAGAGGTGATCAAAGGCACAATGAATGTGATTGCATGATTGTCAAGGACAATAGAAGATAGAACTAAGGCAGAAAGACAGGTGTTTATCTCTTATATGAAGAATTGACTTTAAGATATATCCAATTACTTGTATTTTCAAGAGTCCATGAATTATATTAATTGTTAATTCCATCTTTGTAGATGGAGACTTATAGGCTAAGGCTGGAGACATATAATGAAGAGCCTGTGCAAATTACCGTAGAGAAAGTGAGTCCAGATATACTTAGTGATTACATTGTTGTCATATGTGCATAAGAAAGAAGAACATATATTGAATATTTTTTTTGTTTTTTACTGGTGACACAGCTGAGTGGTGGATAATGGTGTACAACAGAGATAGGTGTTATAATCCCTTGGCTTCCATTGCAGTGAGGGTTTTGAGTCAGATGACATCGACAAGCCAATATGAAATAAATTGGAGCATGTTTAGCCTTATACACTCAAAAATTCGTAACCAGTTAAAGGCTGAACGATTGGACAAATTGGTGTACTGCCATTACAATATGAGATTGAGGATCAAAAACATCCGGTTGAGACAACAATTGAGGGAGAAATAAGCTGCAGGACATGCAGAAGATGTTGTTGGCCAAATTGATGTAGAAGAGTTATTTGATGATAATAATCCCTTGCATACTTGGGTTGAGATACGAGCAACTGTCGATCAGCCAGTTTTTGATCCCGATGATACAAATGAGCAGAGGGCATACTTGATGGAGCTATTGCTAGAGATCCAAAATTAAGAACCTCAAAAAGACAAAAAGAAAATTCACCTCCTCCTGCACATAAGCATCAGAGTCGAACTGAGCATGTGCCTTTATTTGCACCTGATACTGAGCTTGAGCCTGCTAGACACTTAGAATCAGATAGTAGGTCAGTCACTCCGAGAATGGTTGGGCCACCATCATTCTTGAGAAGGAGTACATCTACACTTGAGATGGCTAATCTAGCTGCCAGAGACGATCCTGCGATTCATGAGATGAAGCAAATTTATATGACGCATACACTACGAGGAAAAAGATTATTGGATCGGGTCAACTTGCAAAAGGATCTAGAAAAAAAACAAAGCCAGCAAAAATAGGCATCACAAAAGAAAAAATCAAGTAATGTCAAGAGAAAGTTAATTGTTGATTATGATCAAGATGATGATGATGGGACACAATCTCCTAGTGATGATGCTGGTGGAGCTGCAGGTGCTACTACCGGGGGCGGAGTGTATGCACCTTCTTTCTCCTTGCATATTGACACTGGAAGAGGACAGCATGAAAGCCAAAGAGATTATGATTCACAAGGTCAGTATGGACAGCAGTCAGGTTATGGAGGTGGCCAACAAGAAGCAAGCATATATAGCTGGGGAGATCGAGTAGAGTATGAAGGCTTTCAATTCTATCCACCCAGTAGCAGTTCTAGGTCAGGGTCTTCTTCTTATCCTCAAGCTGCTTCTTTACATCCTGATTCTGTAATTTCATCAAGTCAACAAGCGTATACTCCAAGAGAGATTCAAAGAGGGATGCACGACTTGACTGCGTCATTGTTTAGTTATGGTGAATATAGGGAACATATGCAACCTTATTATGGATACCAGCAATAGCAACCAGATGATGAATCAGAAGGATCAACGGGTTATTATCCATATTAGTATACTCACTCATGTTTTTCATAGTAAGGATCGTTTGATTTCGTTAACATTTATTATTTGTAAATGTTTAGTACATTTGCATAATATTTTTCATGTTTAATCTATATGAAAATAGTCATTTAGTATGTGTTACGTATACTTCTTTATCTTAACCCATCTTTGTCACACTCAACACATATCTAATTAATTATTTATATTTTTCTGATTTTTTTCGATTTTTTATGATTTTTTCTGAATTTTTTCCTTTTTTCTAATTTTTTTGGGCCCTTTTAGGCCCGTACCGGCCGGCACCGGTACCAGTATGTACCGGCCGGCACCGGTACCGGTACTACCATCCATGGGTTGGCCTGTAGGCCCACCATCGATGGAAGCTCCTCCGGAGAGACACATCCCCGAACTTCACCGTGACCATGGGACCCACTACAGGGAAGGAGAAGCAACGGCGGCAAAGGCTGCGAGGGCGGAGGAGGCAAGGTTGGCAGATTCAGTGGCGAAGACCGAGGTGGAACCGACGTTCATTGGAGGGCAGGGAACCTCCTCGATGGACCCTGTCCCGAGACCGGGACATCAAGTTGGGAAGAAAGCCAATATTGGACCCATGAAAGTTCGATACGACGGCCCCTCGGATCGAATCCATCGAATCGGGTTGGGAAGAAAGCCAGTATCGGACCCACGGAAGTTCGATACGACGGTCCAATGATAAACTTTTCCTTTTACTTTTGAAAAGAAATGGTTCCTAATTGGTATATAACTAGTGAAAAGAAATACAAATTAATGCATCATGTAACGACATCACAGTATTCCCTTTACATAAAATACTTCCTTGAACGAAAAACATTGCCATCCCCAAACAAGATCATAACTGATCATCATAGTTCTTGATCTCCACATCCCATTCTATATTTTGGAAGCCAAAGTTTAGGTAATCCCTTCTCCTCAATACAACAAGTGTTTTGCAAGTTGATGACATAAATTTAGGAGGATTGACATTGAGACAACAGTTGGCCAACACCTGCGGGGAGGCAGGGGTGGGGGTACAGCTGATGTCTGTGGACCATACACAGGGCTTGAACAGATTGAGGTTGCTTTTGCTTAATTAAACTTGAAGTAATAACCTGATATCTATGCTTTGACTATGATATCATGATGTCGATAATATCACACTAGCAAAGATTCTGTTAAATGTTGCTCATATCCATGCTAGAAAGAGGCAAGGTACACTGCTACAGAAATAAATAAGCATCACATCATATCAAGCTGAAGATTGAATGCGGTCATTTTATGATAATTCCAACATGGTGTCTGGGATAAATCAGTAAGTCAATGATCCTACCAGTAACGAAGGCATTGAGTTCATCAGCCACAATGATGGATCAACACTTCTAATATCCCGAAGACGAAGGCCTAGCATTAAAAGCATTAGTGAGGAAAAGATATAGAGAAAGAAATATGAAAAAAATGGAAAAAATAAATATAAAAAAATCCTTCTGCAGTAGTGTAAAATGCTTAGAAACTTTAGAATGGACAAAAAAACTAGAAAAGATTAAAAACAATGTAGTTGATAATTTACCCCTGCCTCGGAATACCACTACAATCCTCTCAAAACATTTCTGACAAACAATAGTGCAATAGCACTCTTAAAAATCCAATAGATCTGCTAATCTCAATATAGAAATTAAATTAAGATGCATATAGAAGATGTTCGACATGTACACATGCTGCATTGGGTATATTGGACTTGTACATACATTGTACTTGGGTGATCTGACTCAGACCGTACTAAGGGATGCCTTATTGGATCTTGTATGTACATTGTTCTCTTAAGTTATACTTGCTGCATATTTTTCTAAAAAAAAATTAGGTCCTGCCACATGCCCCACGTGTCCATACAGGCCGGTCTACGATCGGACGATGCAAAATTCTTTGAAAAATCAAAAAACATTATTGGGCTCGGCCCATTAAGGGCATTTTTTACTGTTCATTAGGGCCCAGTTTTTTTATTTTTTAGATTTTTGTTCATCCGATTGAGATCAGCCCATATGGACAAATGAGGCAAGTGGGTTCCAACCTAAACAAAATCCATATATATGGATTTTGTTTAGGTTGGAACCTATATATATATATATATATGTATATATATATATATATATATGTGTATATATATATATATGTATATATATATATATATACATATATATATATATATATGTATATGTACATATATATATATATATACATATATATATATATACATATATATATATATATATATGTATATGTACATATATATATATATATATACATACATATGTATATATATATATATATACATATACATATATATACATATATACACACTCTTGCTGCAATGCTCTGCAGTCATGGAATGCAAAATCGGCCAATTCAACTCGGGATCGGATTCGATTGGGGATCGGATAGGTAGTACTGGTATCGGAGGGTACCGATACATACCGGTATTGGTATCGGCCGGTACCGGGTCCATTTTGGCCTAGTACCGGGCCAGTATCGGCCGGTACCGGTCCACTCAGTGTGGTATCGATATTCAATGGGCCAGTATCGGCCGGTACTGGTCCACTCAGTATGGTATCGATACCCACCAATACCGATACGTATCGGTATCAACCAATACTGCCAACCATGGTACTCATCTGCAGTGGCCGATCTGATTGTGGGGGGAGCCGACGATTCCAGCCAGTTCTCAGTCACAGGATCCCGACCGATCTTGGCCGATCCAATCCAGATCGGATTGGGATCACCGGGGTCCAATCCAGACCCTTGACCTGGTCCGGAATTCCATGCCCACAGTGCCACTGCAGGGGGGCACTATGGCAAGTATAACTTTGTTCTCTTTGTCCCGTGGTTTATACAATCTGGTTCATCCAGTTTTTGAGCTGGCCCAGCCAAAGACTTAAAAAGAAAAATGTATAAGAACTGGAAAAAACCAGCTTGAAACTTGCCAAAATTGGCTGGTTTCATGATGAACTGGCCAACTCCCAACACAATTTTATTTATCGATCATATTTTCTTATTTATTATGTCTTTTAACTGTATAGATTTATAGCCTTTCTTTAGTGGAATAGTTCTGACCTGACTGGTTCCGGTCCTAAACTGGAACCAAAACCAGAATCGGCACTACCCATTTCCAATTCCAATTCCAGTTTTCTAATTGATGATTTGTCCCCAACAACAAGACATAACACTTTCATTTTACTTTTCCTGACAAAGTATCAAAGCCTGGTTGCTCTCTTCTGCTGCCATCACTGCTTGGCACATCAGATCTCCACCAATTTCACTGGTTGTGAATTGCCGTTGATCATCAATCATCTATCAACTTTCAAAGAAAGAAATGGGAAACAGGTGGTCACAACTTTAATCCCGATTCAACTTTGACTTCGATTCAGTTTGCATTCCTTGTGGAGGGGAAGGAAGGACGGACCATCCCAAGAAACATTAAAAACTGTTTTTCCTTTTTCTATAGAAAGCATATTCCCTTTAAATTTAACAGCTGAAAATGGCAAAAAAGAATGACAACCACTCTTTTGCAGTTTTAAAAGACTAGAGAAGCACAACAAACTACAAAGAAAAACAATTTAACAGAACATCCGAACAGGCCCTAGGTTTATCCCTATTCTCAAATGCAACTCATGCCACATTGCTCAGTAATCTTACTTTGCTAAGGATGAGTATGGCTTGTACGTTTTTCTGTCCATTCTGGAAAACATGTAGCAGGATGCACATAGTTCCTGCCCTTAATACCTTAACCTAGGGTGATGCTGTTCATGGCAGTAATGGTAAGCCTAAGTGCCTAACACATCTTCCACATGTCTCATCCATCAAAACCCAACTCTCAAGACATCATGGCAACATCTGAATTTGAATTGATGGTAAAGACAGAAGCAATAACAATCCTGCTTAGAAGATTTGCACGACAGTTTATCTATTAGAATGTCCAAGAGTCAGAGATTCATTAACCCAGGCTGCATATGTCACATGCACATGACACAAACACCAAACTAGTGTACATGAAACACATACAACGAGCTTCATGGATTACATGACACTTACCACTTGACTTCAATAATTGCCTTCTACTGATTTTCTTTGTAGACATTACCCCATCAGAGCTCACTTCTATAACCTAGACAGAAGACAGATTCTATTAGCATAATGCATGAAAACTTAAGACATATCACATGTATCTTCAAAAGATGTATGGAGTATATGAGCATATGAGGAGAAATTGTAACATCCCAAACCTTAGAAAGTCTTTTAAGTTTATTATAGTATGGTTGTGTTAGTTGGAATGGAATAGATCCCAAAAAAAAGGAGAGAGAAAGAAGAGAGAAAAGAAAAGAAGAAGAAGATAAGCAATAAATAATAAATAATAAAATAAAACAAATAAATAATAAGCACAAAGCAATTAGTTAAGGAAGTTAAAAAGAGTTCAATTAGTTGATATAAGTCATTTAGTTAATTAGTAATTGATAGAAAGAACAAACTTATCAATTACATAACAAAAATCAATTAAGGTTACTGTAGCGATAACTATAATCGAAGTTACTGTAGCATAATCGAAGTTAATGTAGCTAATCGAAGTGATAATCGATTATACTATCAATTACAGAATAATATATCAATTGCTAAACAAACATATCAATTAGTGTTACTATAGCATAATCGAAGTTCACTGTAGCTAATCGAAGTGATAATCGATTATGCTATTAATTACATAACAACATATCAATTACAGAGTAAACACATCAATTAGTGTTACTGTAGCATAATCGAAGTTACTGTAGCAGTAAGTTATCAATTACAGAACAACGTATCTTAGTGTTATTGTAGCATTATGAGGACACCTGTACATTAATTGTTTCTACTATCTTAAAGGTGACTTATGAGGTGACTTATGGGTTTAAGAAGAGAAATATATCATTTCTTCCACGCAAAAAAAGTAGAAAAATAAGAAACCAGAGAGAGAAGAAGAAGTAGAAGGGTGCAAGGAGTGCTGAAATATTTCTAGAAAAATCAAAAAGTAATAAAGTTGGTTAGGATTCTTCATTCCTATTTTGATATCTAAAATACAAGTTTGAGCATTTATAAGTGTTAAATGAGCTAATAAAGCTATGAGAAAATATTTCAACTGTATGTATGGTTTAGCACTTAAACCATCATGACTTTGATCTTAATTATGATACAAAATTTCAGTTAAATATTTATTTATTGAGTTTTAATTGTATACGGTTAAAAATATGCTATAGAGCTCTGTTTTGAATTGTGTATAATTATGTATAACTGAACTATATTAAATTTAAGAATGCTTAGACAGTACCATCTTAAGAGGATATGTATAGAAGAACTCACAGTAAGTATCCGATGTGGTGGTAGTACTCAATTTACGACCCGAAGACAACATGGATTAAAATCTCGAAACTGAACTTTGGTTTGGTGGACGATGGGGTAAAGACCTCTGATCCCAACTGGTTGTATCAAGACCAAGGCGCTTATTTGTCCATATGCCAAGGTGTTTACGACCCCTTATGTTGTAGTTTAGATACATGTCTGAAAACATGAAGATTAATATTTTATTTCAATTAAAATCGAGGCAGTAAGTGTGTTGTTTTGCACATGAACAACAAGATATGTAAGAAACTAACCTGTTAGAATATGAATCGATTATGTATGAACTTGATCTGCTTTAAGACTACAAATAGATATAAATATATGTAGGTCATTTACATGAAATATATGTGATGAGAAAGTGATATGTACAATAGACATGCATGGATTAATTGTGAGATGTATGAAAGCATTTTCGGTTAATTCCTTATTCAATATTATATGCATGAATTTGTCTATAGATCGTGCATTGTTTAGATATTACATATATTTGCAAAAGTTTATTATAAACATATGCATATAACAATTCTGACGCCTGCTGAGTGTTACTCACAGACCTAGTTATTAAATTTTTCAAGAGGGTCCGGTGGGCAGTAGATCAAAAGAAGGATTTTCAGACTTAATCTTGGGAAGATTTTGTAGTCTGTGGACCAGCAAGTAGGTCCTAAATTCATGGAACTTTAGTTTGTTATAAATTTTGTAAATTAAACCTACTCATTGACAATGTAGTTATCTTATGTTTATATTTATAGTTTTGACATAGTTATGTAATTATGGATGGTTAGCCTAAGTGCTTTACAAAATTTCTTCATATCATAACAGTTTGAGTAAGCTGACATTCCTGGAAATGGATATTAATCACTCTAGAAGGAGATGTCACAGGTGTTGGTATCATAGCAAGGTTGTGATACTTAGGGAGTTTTGCAGCCATTTAGATCAAATACCATGCCACAAGATTGAGAAGTTTAGAGTTTTTATTGCAAGTTATATTAAGTTAAATTAGTTCTCCCTTGCAGGTTATGGCAGGAGTGGGGGGGAAGAGAGAGAGATGTGGTGGAATCTGTACAGGGAGGGATAGTACCCTCTAATGGAACCTCAGCTGGTACAATGGGAGAGAATGAGCAAGGGGTGATACCAATTCATGCTATACCCTAAGCAGATTTAGGAGGTTTTGTGCAATCATTTCAAGGGCTAGTGTAGACCATGCAGCTACAAGCCCAAGCCCAGGGAAGAATGCAAGCTGAATTGCAGGTCCAAATGTAAGGACAATAAGATAGATTAGTTGGGGCTTCCTTAATGGAAAAGTTTAAGAAGATGGGTCCTCCTCCTTTTAAAGGAGAGAGTTAGCCATATATTGTGGAGGGTTGGGTGAGGAAGATTGAAAAGATTTTTCATGCTATTAGGTGTGTAGATCAAGACAGGGTGGTGCTAGCCACTTTCATGTTACAGGATAGGGCAGATGGATGGTGGCAGTCAGCACTAAGAACCACTTTTTAAGGAAGAAATGTTGATATTAGTTGGGAGGAGTTTCTTCATGCATTTCATGCCAAATATCTTCCACAGCATATAAAGGATAAGAAAGAATTAAAATTCTTGAATTTAACTCAAGGGAACTTATCTGTGACAAGTTATGAAGCAAAGTTTATTGAGTTAGAGAAGTATGCTCCTCATATTTGTGCAAATGAGTTGAAGAGAGCAAAGAAATTTGTGAGAGAGTTGAAAGGCAACCTAAGGCGCAGAGTGACACTATTGGATCATCAAACTATGGCAGCAACAGTGAGGACAACATATATAGTTGAGACTGAATATGAAGATTTTCTTGAAGAAAGGAAAAAGAGTCCAATAAAAAGGGGTAATCTAACTACTTTCCAGATGAAGGACAAAAAGAAAAAGATAGCATTTCCAGAAGCTAAACAAGTAACAGGAAAAGGAAAAGCAACAGTCTGCTAACACTGTAACAAATTATATGTAGGCATTGAATGTTGGAATGCAACTAGAAAATGCTTTAATTGTGGACAGAGGGAACATTTGGCCAGGAATTGTCCTAATAGGCAGTAGAGATAGCAGCCACCACAGCAGCAGAGGGCCCAAGCCCGAGTGTATGCATTGACTAAGCAGGATGCTCAAGGTACTTCTAATGTAGCTGAGAGTATTATTCTTATTGATGATGTATATGCAAGAGTTTTGTTTGATCCTAGTGCTACACATTCATTTATTTCACTGAAGTTTGTTGAATTGTTAAAAGATAGACAACTTGTAGAGACATGAGAGTTATCTATTGTCACACCAGTAGGAGCAATAGCTAGAGTTACTTGTGTTATTACTAAGATTAATGTGAAAATTCATGAAAGAGTGATGCTAGTATGTATTTATCTGCTAGATATGCAAGATTTTGACGTAATCTTAGGTATGAATTGGTTGGATGAAAATTTTGCACTTTTAGATTATAGAAGAAGGAAGTTAATTTTTCAGAAATCTGAGGAGCAGATATCATTTACTAGTGTCGATGGCCTCAATGCAATAAAGTACTAATTTCAATTGTCAAGGCCATGAAATGTTTGAAGAATGGATGTGATGGGTACTTAACTAGTGTGGTGACTGTACCAACTGAAGGTGGCAGGTTGACACCACTAATATTAATGTGGTTAGAGAGTTCTTGGATATATTTCCTGAGGATCTTCCAGGTTTACCACCATCTAGAGAGGTGGAGTTATTATTGAGCTTCTACTGGAGAATTCACCTATTTCTAAGGTACCTAATAGGATGGCCTCAGTAGAGCTTGTTGAGTTGAAAAAGTAATTACAGGAGCTATTAGACAAGAGATTCATCCGACCTAGTGTATCCCTATAGGGAGCACCTGTCTTATTTGTAAGGAAGAAGGATGGGTCTCTTAGATTATTTATTGATTATAGACAATTGAACTAAGTAACAGTGAAGAATAAGTATCTATTGCCAAGAATACATGATTTATTTAATCAGTTCCAGGCAGCCAAGGTATTCTCTAAAATTGATCTTAGAGATAGGTATCCTCAGTTGAGGATAAGGGATGAGGACATACCCAGGACAGCCTTTAGAACAAGGTACGGGGACTATAAATTTCTAATTATGCCCTTTGAACTGACTAATGCATCAGCAGCATTTATGAACCTAGTGAATAGAGGTTTTCAACCATTTCTAGATAGATTTGTGGTAGTTTTTATTAATGATATGTTGGTATATTCTTCTTCTATTGATACCATCAAGAGCTTTTGAAAATGATGTTAGAAACTATGAGGAGACACCAACTATATGCTAAATTTAGCAAATGTGAATTTTAGTTAGATAGAGTGCAATTTATGGGACATGTAATTTATGCAAATAGGGTCTCAGTTGATCCAGGAAAGGTAGAAGTAGTTCTACAGTGGAAAAGACCAAAGAACGCAACTAAAATCAGGAACTTTTGGGACTGACAGGTTACTATAGAAGATTTATTAAAGCGTTCTCATCAATTGCAGCTCCTCTAACTAAGTTAACAAGAAAAGAAGTCTCATTTATAGAGATAAAAGAATGTGAGCAGAGCTTTCAAGAGTTAAAAACTAAATTGACCACTCCTTCAGTCCTTACCTTATTATGTGGTTCAGGTCGACTTGATATATACATTGATATATCGGGGAAAGGATTAGGTTACGTATTAATGCAACATGGCAAGGTAGTAGCATATGCCTCCAGGCAGCTGAAAACTCATGAGATGAATTATCCTATACATGATTTAGAATTAGCAGCAGTGGTGCATGCTTTAAGAATTTGGAGACAATTGGAAGCATATACAGATCACAAGAGCTTAAAGTATATTTTCTCTTAGAGGTATTTGAATTTAAGGCAAAGAAGGTAGATAAAATTTTTAAATGATTATAATTTTTCAGTCTACTATCACCTAGGCAAGGCTAATACAGTAGCAGATGCATTAAGTAGGAAGAGGCTAATGACTTTGAAGGTTCATCAAGATTGGAAGATGATGATTAATGTGATAGAATGTTGTCTAAGGATAAAAGGAAAAGGATTAATGGTAGCACAGCTGGCCGTTTAATCTGTCCTAATTGATTAGATCATAGAAGCACAAAAGAATGACCAGCAGCTACATAAAATGATAAGGAAGCAAGACTTTGCTTAAAGTGTGAGTGAAACACTTAGATTCTAAGGAAGAATTATGTGTTCCCCAGGAAGAAGAAGTTAAGAAAGCTTTGTTAAGTGTAGCCTATAAATCCCAATATTGTATTCACCTGAGCAGCACAAAGATGTATAAAGATTTGAAGAAACATTTCTGGTGGAATAACATGAAGAAAGACATAGTAAAATTTGTAAATAAATGTCTTACATGTCGACAAATAAAAGCAGAACATCAAAGACCAACAGGACCTCTACAGTCCATGAAAATTCCACAAGGGAAATGGGATCATATTAATCTAGATTTATAATAGGTTTGCCAAAGACAAGAAGAAAGTATGACTCCATCTGGGTAATTGTTGACAAATTGACAAACTCAGCTCATTTTTTATCAATCTTAAAGCCTCAACCATTAGAAGACTTGGCCCAATTGTACATAAGAGAAATTGTGAGATTCCATAGTGTGCTAGTGTCTATAATTTCAGACAGAGATTCCAAGTTTATATCCAGATTTTGGAGAACTTTGCAGCAAGTATTGGGCACCTAATAGAAGTTCAGTTCAACCTTTAATCATCAAACTGATAGACAATCTGAAAAAATAATTCAAACATTAGAAGATATGTTGAAAGCATGCAATTTGGACTAGCAGGGCAGCTGGGATGATCATCTTCCATTAATAGAACTTTCCCATAACAATGGTTACCATACAAGTATTGAAATGGCCCCATATGAAGTCTTGTATGGCAGGCCTTGCATATCACTACCTAGTTGAGATGAAATTGGTGAGAGAAAATTGATTGGGCTACAACTTGTGCAAGATTGTTCAAAAAAGATTAGTATAATTAGAAAGAGATTGTTGACAGCTCAAAGCAAACAGAAAAGCTATGATGATCATAGAAGAAGGGAGCTGGAATTTGATGTGGGAGATCATGTTTTCATGAAGGTTTCTCCTACAAGAGAGGTTACGAGGTTTGACAAGAAAGGTAAACTAAGTCCAAGGTATGTGGGACCATTTGAAATTTTATAGAAAATTGGTGCAATAACCTATCAGTCGCACTACCACCCTCATTATCAAGAATCCATGATGTGTTCTATGTATCAATGTTAAGAAAGGATATACCAGATTCTTCACACATCATTGATTATGTACCCTTAGAAATTCAGCCAGACCTCACATATGCAGAACAACTAGTTAAACTTTTTTAGATAAGAAAGATCATATATTGAACCAAGAATATTCCCATAGTGAAGGTAATATGGAGAAGTTGTACAAGTGAAGAGGTCACATGGAAAACTGAAAAAGAAATGAGAAAGAAATATCATCAATTGTTTGGTAAGTAGAATTTAAATTTCGAGGACGAAATTTATTTAAGAGGAAGAGATTTTTAACATCTCAAACCTTAGAAGGTCTTTTAAGTTTTAATAAGCTTTGACAATTAAATATAATATGGTTGTGTTAGTTGGAATGGAATAGATCCGAGAGAGAGAGAGAGAGAGAGAGAAGAGAGAAAAGAAAAGAAGAAGAAGATAAGTAATAAGTTATAAATAATAAAATAAAATAAATAAATAACAAATACTAAATAATTAGTTAAGCAAGTTAAAAAGAGTTCAATTAGTTGATATATGTCATTTAATTAATTAGTAATGAATAGAAAGAACAAACTTATCCATTACAGGACAAGAATCAATTAAAATTATTGTAGCGATAACTATAATCAAAGTTATTGTAGCATATTGGAAGTCACTATAGCTAATCAAAGTGATAATCGATTATGCTATCAATTACACAACAACATATCAATTACTGAACAAACATATCAATTAGTGTTACTGTAACGTAATCGAAGTTACTATAGCTAATCGAAGTGATAATCGATTACGCTATCAATTACAGAACAACATATTAAATACTGAACAAATATATCAATTAGTATTACTATTAATCGAAGTTTATTGTAGCAGTCCCGGGTCGCTAGCCCAGTAGACACGTTACCTACTGGGAGCAGGCTCGTCACAGTTTCGAATCCCGCTAGATGTAAGATTTTCATGGAATTTTCATGTTGGGCATGGAGCCCTCACTTAGCCATTGATTGGTGCTTTTCACCTCTTAGGAGGTATCCTCCAGTTGAGTGGATTCGATCTTTGGTCTTCCGGCCAAGGGAACCTGTGCCCAACCACTAGGCTATCGTCCAAAAAAGGGTTACTATAGTAGTAAGTTATCAATCACAGAACAACATATCAATTAGCGTTATTGTAGCATTACGAGGACACCTGTAAATTAATTATTTCTACCATCTTAAAGGTGACTCATGGGAGACACTTGGACTTCTAGTGAGTGGATTATAACGGTGTTAGGGTCTGGACAGTTCTATAGTGGGTTCAAGGGGAGAAATATCTCATTTCTTCCACATAACAAAAGTAAAAAAATAAGAAACCAGAGAGAGAAGAAGAAGCAGAAGGGCACAGGTGGTGCTAAAAAATTCCAGAAAAATCAAAAAGTGATGAAGTTAACTAGAATTCTTAATTCCAAGCAAGTGTATGATGAACTTATTACATGTTATTTATTATTTAAATTGTTTTAAGTCTTATTCTGATATCCAAAATACAAGTTTGAGCATTTATGAGCATTAAATGAGCTGGTAAAGCTATAAGAAAATGTTTCAACTGTATGTATCCTTTAGCACTTAAACCATCATGACTATGATCTTAATTACGATGCAAAATTTCTATTAAATATTTATTTATTGAATTTTAATTATATATAATTAAAAATCTACTATAGAGCTGTGTTTTGAATTGTACATAATTGTATGTAACTGAACCATATTAAATTTTAATAATGCTTGGACAGTGCCATTTAAGGGGGCATATATAGAAGAACCCACAGTAAGTATCCAATGTAATGGTAGCAGTCAATTTACGACTCGAGGACAACAGGGACTAAAATCTCGAAACTGAACTTTAGTTTGATGGACGGTAGGGTAAAGACCTCAAATCCCAACTGGTTGTATTAAGACGAAAGCACTCATTTGTCTAGATGCCAAGGTGTTTACGACCCATTATGTTGTGGTTTGGATACATGTCCGAAAGCATAAAGATTAAGAACTTATTTCAGTTAAAATCGAAGCAGTAAGTATGTTGTTTTGCATATGAACAACAAGATATGTAAAAAACTAACCTGCTGAAACATGAATTGATTATGTATAAACTTGATCAGCTTTAAGACTACAAGTGGAAATGAATATGTACATGTCATTTACATAAAATATATGTGATAAGAAAGTGATATGCACAATAGACATGCATAGATTAATTGTAAGATATGTATGAAAGAATTTTCTGTTAATTCCTTATTCAATATTTGTATACATGAAATTGTCTATAGATTGTGCATTGTTTAGAGATTACATATGTTTGCAAAAGTTTATTATAAATATATGCATGAAACAGTTCTAACGTCTGCTGAGTGTTACTCAAAAGACCTAATTATCAAATTTTTCAAGAGGGTCCAGTGGGCAGTAGATCGGGAGGATTTTCAGACTTGATCTTAGGAAGATTTTGTAGTCTGTGGACTAGCAAGTGGGTCCTAAACTCGTAGAACTTTAGTTTGTTGTAAACTTTGTAAATTAAACCTCCTCATTGATAATGTAATTAGCCTATATTTATGTTTATAATTTTGGCATAGTTATGTATGAGAAATTATAGATGGTTAGCCTAAGTACTTTGCAGAATTTTCTCAGATCACAACAGTTTGAGTAAGGTGACATTCCTGAAAAGGGATATTAATCGCACTAGAATGGGGGGTGCCACATAAATACAGTCTAAATTTGACTATCTTCATAAGACTATATACACACACACATACACACACACACACACACACAGAGAAGCATGGAGCGGTCATGGTAATGGTAACGGAAACGAGACGGAAGCCGAAGATCTTCTAGTTCACCACTCAATTTTCCCTTTGGAATAGGAGTGCGAACCAAGATTAGGAGCACCCTTGGGAGTGGAAATGATGGCAAAATGAGTGAATCCTACTACTAAGGGATGGAGGCCCTAAAAAACATTTGAATTCACAAAAATACCCACTAATCACTAAAATCATTCAGAAATATCTAAGTGCCCCCTAATCCATAAAAAGCACTCAAAATGACCCAATACCCTCAAATCTAAAATTTATCTAAAATTAACTAGATCTCTCTAAACCCTAAATTACCTAAAATTACCAAACACCCTGCTATCCTCAAACACCCAAAATCACACAAAAACCATCAAAACACCTCCTAGATCATAGAATAACTTTTTGGACTTCCAAAAAATTGTTCTTTTAGTGTTACTACCAGAGAATTGGGAGTCCCTATCATAATGCATGACTACTTAACAGGGGGATCCACTGCAAATACTAGTTTAGTGACATTAAATCTGCACTGACCCAAGTCAATGTGTTGTGCATTTTCAAGGCATTATCAAATGTCAGTTCATCGAGGGTTCTTATCTAACAAGACAGTGCAATTAACATTGGCCGAAGTTAGTGGGGAAGATCAAATCTAGGAATCCGGAAATGAAATCCAATGCAATAATATACAAACCAAATCCTAAGAAGGAAGGATTGGAGATCAAGCACAGTTTGTTCCAAGTCTAACCAATCAGATCTGTTGATCCAATCCAATCTGGACTGATCCCAAACTGATACATGCCCTATCGCTTTTGTTGTCCATTAAAAAAAAATGCAACCTTTGGCGTCCGAAAGGTGTAGACTTACACGGAGACTTGTAGACTTACATGAGTTGATAAAAATTTTCCATTGCCTAAGCTTTAAATCACATTGGATGCAAATAATTCATCAATTTAGAATGTTGCACATGGATGAATTCATATTCTTTTGTGATCCTTCCATATTTAATTAAGGACAACTCTGGAAGTGTGATAAGAGAATATAAAAATGACAAGGATACAACAAGTTGCTAAAAAGATACAATAGACAAGCTTATGAAAATATAACAAACAAGCTAGTCTTATACACTTTTTTTTTTTTCTTTTGAAAGTAGCTAGTCTTCTACACTCTGCACCGAAGATATTCTAATTTCTAATGCCTTGCTATGGAACAATGTTATGACAATGGTCACATCTAATGGGCTCTTATGACATGGCGAAGTCATTAGAATGCCATCTTTGGATTTAAGCCAATTGTCGAGCAGAGCAGTCACCTAAAACCGAACTTAAGATCAAATGCGAAAAAATAGAAGTGAAAGAGAGAGTTAGAGAGAGAAAGAGAGTGCTTAAAGAGAGAGAGAGAGAGAGAGTGTGTTGAGAAGGGCTTGAGATGGAGGTAGGAATAACCAAATGGAGGCTATTTATAGCCCTTAAATCAACCCTGACCCCTGACTAGCCATTGGAGGCCCTCTACCACATGCTAGAGTTGGTCACCAATGGCTAGTTTAACAAGCTATTTGAGCGCCAACCAAGGTAGGAAGAACTGGGATCAGGCAAGATCGACTCGGTCTAAACAGCTCAGATCGGCCGATCTGATCCGATTCGGACTGATCCCAAGCTGATCCGAACCAGTCCCCCACTTATTTTTAAATTATTTATTAATAAAAATGGTCTGACCCAGACCAATCCTCGGCCGATCTCCGGCTGATCCCAGATTGATGCCCAGCTGATCCTAGCTTAGACTGGTGGATCGGGGATCGGGCCAGACCGGTTCGGGTTAAAACAGATCGGATCAGCCGATCTGATCCGATCTGCGCCGATCTTGCCTTCCATAGCCCCAACAGCTAGTTCAGGGGCCGATTTGGATGTGGATCAAACAATTTCTCTGATCCCAGCCGATCCAACTTGAGATCAATAAGTGCAAACTAGCTCAACCGAAAACCAATCAGAACGACCCAACCAATTTGGCAAACCACGACCAAATCATCAAAAACCCTTAAAAATTCTAACGCAAAAAACAAAAGGATTTTTGCATATATATCTGAAAAAAAACATATTTGCATTTATACCCCCAACTCCCACATATTGTCATCAATACCCTGAAATCTTCAAAAGGTTGCATTCATACCCTCCGTCAAAATAACGTGAATTCTAACAAAATGTCAAAAGGATTCCATAAATCCTAATAATGTTGGGGTTGTCGAGGGTGCATACGCAAAGTTTAGTTAATTGAGGGGTATATATGCAAAATATTAGTGAATTTAGGTGTATCTATGCAAAATCTTTTGACGGAGGGGTATAAGTGCAATCTTTCTGAAGATTTCAAGGATATTGATGACAATATGTGAGAGTTGGGGGTATAGATACAAATATGGTGTTTTCAGATATATGCAAAAATCCCAAAACAAAAAGCCATAAAACAAAAACAACACTCTAACACTAGGTTAAGGCAATGAACATCATTCAATTAGCAGAATGCGCTGATCATGATCCCAAATAGGGCTGGTGGTGAGCCAACCTGCTTGAGATTGGCTTGGAGTTTGTGTCTACTCAAATTAGCTCATTTAGCGAAGGTGAGAGGAGCCAAGCTCACGCCTCAAGTCAGGCTCGCTTGGCTAAATGAGCCAAAAGCTTAAGCTTGACTCAACTTAGTTGTTTGGCTTGCAAGCCCAGTTGATTAATTATATACACTTCATTTTTTATTTTTGTTTGTATGTATAGATTTCAAGTAATCTTTGTTATTAGCTTGTGATAATGCATAAAATACATGTAAGTAGCTCTCATCTATGGTCAGATGAATGAACCACCGGGAGCTCGTATAAGAGTTGGTTTGACCGCCTTAACTACTCATGTAATAACATTTTGTAATGTTTATCGGGCTCATCAAGTTCTTTGAGTTCAAAGTTCAAACCAAGCCCAAAGATTCAAAAATATATAATGTATAGACATTATTGGGTTTCATAGGATATTACGGGTTTACTCGAGCTCGATGGTCTTATGTTCGAGCTCTATTGGGCTTTAGTCTGCTAACAAGCCAAGCCCAGTCAATCTCGAGCCATATTGAGCTTGAGTCAAGTTCTAGCCAATAGTAACTTGTAAGGCCTAGACCTAAGCTTGAGCGCAAGCTCAAAACATTTTCATATACCCGAGCCGTAGCCTGCCAGAGCTGGGCTCGGCTCTGCTCATGTCCGCCCCTGGTCTTGAAGCACTTGTTTCCTCCTTTCTTGTAATATTTGTTTCTTTTCCTAGTTGGCAGTTGCAAGAAGATGATGTGGAGACATGCAAAGCTTGATGAATTCCATACACTTTAACCCCATCATACACCACGACATTTGCAAATACCACTGTCAAATCTAAAGACCAAGCCTCAGCGTTACTTCAACAAATAACTAAAGAAACTCGGTTCTCCACAGACTAGAGGAGATCCAGGACTGAAGCACATGGGACAACATCTTCACAGTGCAACCTCCAATCGACATGATTTGAAAACAGAACGAACAATATCTGCAGCCTCTATCGTGGTGGCAAAGCAGACCGGTCATCTTAAATTTCAGAGCCATCTGTCAATATACCGATCCATTTTTTGAAATGGAATAGGACTGCACTCATATTTCCTATTGCCTTGACCACTCACACCTTCACCTTCAAATAGTTTCCATCAAGTCAGAGAGAACTACACCTTAAACACACTACAGAAATGGCAATGAACAGAGTTTTCTCAGACGAACCTCATACACGGGCTCTCTTATCCCGAGCGACATTGACTCGGGAGACCCCAGAGGCCTCTCCGCCGCCCCTTTGCCAGCGCCACCCCCTTCGTCGCGCGACGCATCCCTCCGCCGGATCCCCGCCTCGCGCGGCTCCTCCACCCGCTCCTCCCCTCCATCCAAGCTCTCCCCTACCTCCTCGCTCACCGTGCTGCGGGACCCGCCCTCCCTGGCACCCTCCTGCGACGACCTCGGCGGCCGCGGGAGGAGCCTGCCGGTGGCGACGGGGAGCGCGATCCTCCTCCTCCACCACCTCCCCCCCACGCCCCCCGGTGCGCCTCCGCAGCGGATGGAGGCGGGCGAGAGGTGCGACGGCGATCCAAAGAGGAGGAAGAGGAAGGGGCGGCGCGGGAGCAGGGCAGAGGAGGAGGACGGGGGCAGGGGGAGGTGGAGGAGGAGGACGGGGTTGGGGCAGGGTGCAGGGGAGCCCGCAGCGGCAGCCATTTGCTCGCTTTCTGCACTCTTAAAAGTGGTCGTTGGCCTCTCACAGTGGCGATGCAGAGAGCGCGTTAATGAAAGCGTGACACATGTAAGGAGGAGCAGGAGGGAGGATCGGCTTCCGGTTGGAAACTAACTTCTGTTCTGTTCTGGGACACCCGTCCTGGAAATTGGAATATGATTATTTTCGAAATACTTCCCAATGAGAATGTTCAGTTTTTTTTTTTTTTTTTTTTTCTAAGGCTCGGAGGCTACAACTATTTACAAGCGGAGTTCAATCGGAACTGAAATTTCCTCCAAATGAGATAAGGATAAATATCCTTATAGCACTGAGGTCATATACCTGGGGGGTTTTTAGGCCCCAACCGAAAATCGAGACCTCCCTTTTACAAAGGAGGTTGGTGAACCAACTGCATTAGGCAGCTGGTTCGAGAATGTTCAGCTTTGTGGTTCTGAAATTTCCCTTTAAAGCATAGTCTTGAGATCCATAAAGTTTAAAGCTGCTGATGCGAGAATGTGGGCTTTTTTACATGTCTATACTCCTATAAAAAATAAAATTGTGTGAAAATCCACTCTAGATTCGCATTTGCACGTATGCTTTTTGTATGCTTGCATTTCGAAACATCTTAATACATGAGATCCTAGATTCATATCTTATCTGAGTTAGATAACAAAGAGTCTCTGAATGTTAAGATAAAGTGCATTGTTTGGTAACATGTTTGAATAGATGTCGTGCGTAAAGTTTTGGAGCTATTTGATAATAATATTCTCAAGTGTAAATGTATTTGTTTCATTATATATGTATAATTAATAAGAAAATTGTTTAAGTAATATACGTAATATTGTGAAGAAATCAAATTATTTATAATATAACAACGTGACAACTACATGTGGACATTACATTATCATGTTGATATGTTTAGGTACCGATCTAATACAGACATAAAACCTACTTTGTAGCAATAAATAATTAACATGGAGCAGCATCCATTGTGGTACGTTGACAAAAAGGAGTAGCAATGGTGGGAAGCATAGAAGGGTGGCAGGTAATGGTTAGGGAGAGCAATCGGGTCGTGCGTAAAACCTTTTTGGGTTGGTTAATCCTCTCTTAACCAATAAGTTAGTGGATATTAACATTAACACTTAAGAAGATAACCACCTACCAAACCCTACCAAACTTCTTTAAGATCTTAATCAATAGATTGTATCAAATGCCCTTAATTGGGCTTGATCTTAACGTATTAGATATAAGAGTCTAATAATATTTATAATAACTATAAAACCATATATTTGAATAGATGTCGTACGTAGTGATGAGCGCATAAATTTTGTCTAGTTAGGTCATTCAGATCATCATTAAATATATCGGTATTTTATTTTCGTTATATAAAAATAGTAAAATAAATATATTTTAATCATTATAAAAATAATATACTTCAATAAAAATGGTACACTTCATTACAAGGAGTTTTTTCATCCATATGCACTCAACAATTTTTTTATTAAAATCATATTAGTATGTAAAATGACTTACCACCCAGACTCACTAGATTACATATCTTATCTATAGTGATGCTAAGATGACAAGGCTGATTACACTTTATAATTATGTAGTTGTAGTCACAGTCAAGGAAGGGGGGAGTTGGAGGAATTATTGAGGAGCAAAAGAGGTCAGTCAAAGGCATCACCAAACTGCCATTTTTGAGAAGGTCGAGTGACAACGGAATGGGAGGGGGGCCCAGCCTAGATGGTAGGGGATGATAGAGCTGCGGAAAGGAGAGAATGGCAGGGCTGCCAGACCAACAAAGCACTGTAGTGCTGAGCTGTTGGCTATGGTTACAGGGGCTCTCAGCGTGTGGCAGTTCGAGTCCATTTTAGTGGGCCCTCATGTCCACCGTTGAACTGAGCTCCGAGTGGGACTAGGGCTGTCGACGGATCCGGATAATATCCGACTATGATTCGTATCTGCATCCGATTAGTCGGATATTTATCCGATTAAGACATTCGGCGGACATATCCGAATATCCGTTTAATTATCCGATTAGCATTCGAAGCGGAAACGGAAAATAGATATCCGCTCCGATTATTATCCGTCCGATTATGTATTTTAATAAGTTATTTTAATGATATTTATATATTTAAATAAATGGTAATTCAATATTTGAAGTATGCTTAAGACATGTTGAGCGATAATAATGAAGTTTCTTGTGATTTTTTTTATTTTTAGTGGTTTTACTAATTAAATTATTTAAGTATTTGTTATTATCTAAGGTATATTTAATGAAGCATTCAAATTATTTAAATTTATCTAGATATTTATAACTTGAACATGTATTAATTTAAATCTAGGATATTCATGGACTATGTAAAAAATAAAATTTACAAATCATTAAATTACAAGACAAAGTTGAAATATTTAAGTATTTGAATTATTATCCGAATTCGGATACTATCCGGCGGAGTCAAATTCGGATAGAAAAATTTATTATCCGTCGGATAGTATACTGTGGTATCCGCTCCGTTGACAGCCCTAAGTGGGACTGGGTCCTGTGGGTCATCTAAAAAATCTAATAGGGTCACCTTATGCCTAAATTTGGAGCTTACCTTATTAGATTAAGACTCTTATAATAGAATTTTAAAATTTCAGTGGGGTCCCAGGACCCCACTGAATACAAGCTGAGTCCACCACTCATCATGCGTAAAGTTTTAGTCAATAATATCTTCAAGTATAACTGTATTTGTCTTATCATAGGGATTTTTGTATATATAACCCTGAAAACATGTATTTACATTTATACTTCCAACTCTCACACATCAATACCCCTAAAATCTTCAAAAAAGTTGCACTTATGCCCCTCCATCTAAAGATTTTGCATAGATACTCCCAAATTCACTAATATTTTACATATATACCCTTCAATTCACTAAAATTTTGCATATGTACCCTCAACACCCCCGACGTTATCAAGATTTATGGAATCATTTTGGCATATTTCGTTGAAATTCACGCTATTTTGATGGAAGGGTATAAATGCAACCTCTTGAAGATTTTGGAGATATTGATGAGAATATGTGGGAGTTTGGGGTATAGATGCAAATACAGTATATTTTTTAGGAGCATACGTGCAAAAAACCCTTTATGATATATGTACAATTATCAAAAGTTCTGTTTAAATAAGATATATAATCTCGTGAAGAAGTTAAATTATTTATAACTTAATAACATGAGAACTATAGTTATGGCCATTATATTATCATGCTGATACGTTATCTACCAATCGGGTGCAGACATCAAACCTACTTTGTAGCAATAAGTAGTCAACGTGGAGCAGCATCAACGTTGGTTGTAAAAAGTAGTGGCGGTGTGAAGCATAGCAGAGGACGGCAGGTAATAGTTTGGGGAGAGCGGGTCATGCAAACTTCTTTAAGAACTTAATCAATAGATTCTATCAAATGCTCTTAATTAGGCATGATCTTAATGTATTAGATATAAGCGTCTCTCCTTTTTTTTTTTTGCAAAGGAGCATAAGCTCAAATTTCATTAAACTTGTTAGCCATAATGGAGGAAAGAATACAAAGGGGGACTTCTCCCGGTCCCAACGAGGGTAATAATTTAGTAGCTTGGTAAAATTTGCTAGTTCATGCACCGCCTGATTTGCTGACTATGGATGTATATGATGATAATTTATGTCTTTCTTTGCATCCAAGATTCTCCTCACTACAAAGGAATACAGGATTTGCCAGCGACTATATCAACGGCTAAACGGCCGTTGACAAAGTCGTAGACAAAAGTTCCGTTGACATATATTTGTCAACGGCTATATGAAAACCGTTGACATATGTGACATTTGTCTACGGACAAAAGTCGTGTGATGTAGACTGGATCTATCACGACCGGACTCCGAGGCCGGAATCCGGAAAAGAGGATCCGAAGCCGGTTCGGATCGATGTTGCTGGGGCCCGACGGGGATCCGGAAAAGAGGAGGCGGAGGCGGAGACGAGGGTCCGAAGGCCGAGGGGCGCCTCGGTCGGTGCGGACTCGTCCTCCGGGAAGTCGGGGCCGTGGCTCCTTCGGCGGGCGAAGGGGCGGCGCGGATGAAGCTCTTCCCGGCTATACGGCCGACTGGCGATGAAGCCGAAGCCGATGGTCCGAAGCCGAAAGGGTCTCGGACTCCGCTTGTTCTTGGATAGTGAGCCCAGGAGCCCTTTTTTGTCGGACGAAGGGACAGCGCGGGGCCGAGCCTCCCGTTGCGGGGCAGCCGTCGGACGGCGTCGAGACCAAGGAGGGGAATCCGAGGTCGGCGGTCGAGACCGGCTCGGGAAGGTCGGCGATGATTCGAACCGAGCTCCTGCAGGAGGGAAAGAAGAAGAAACCGGTCAGCAGGAGTCCCGGGCTCTGGCCCTTAGGAACCCCCTCCGACGGTCAAGTTAGCTTCTGAAGATGATTCGATTCAGAAAGCAAGAAGTAGCTTTAATGCTATCTGGACCGTAGTCCTTAAGGGTCTCGGAGGCAAAGAGTTGCATACCTTTGGCAATAAATAGCGGTGTATTTATAGCAGAGGATAGAGGTTGGTTAACGGTGGTAGCCGATATAGGACTATGTTTGGGCTTACTGGTAAACCGCCATAGTGCCAGATCCGCCACCGGAGTGGGCCGGACTCGGCTATCGGGCCGAAGGGGGTTGGGCTGCTGAGGGGCCGAAGCCTGCTGGGCCTTGGGCTGCCGTGCTGTTCCCGGGCCGAAGGCTGGTGGGCCGCTGACGGACTGAAGCCTGTTGGGCCGGGAGCGACGGTGCCGCTTACTGGGCCGAGGGCTGCTGGGCCGCCGATGGGCTGGAGGCCGCCAGAGGGCCTGGTACTGCTGCTATTGGGCTGAACGGGGTTTGGGCCTGCTCTAATGGGCCGAATCGGATTCTGCCTCATCACATAGCCCCCTACTCTTGTCTTTCTCAGTTCTGAGATGGCGAGAGTATAGCCCGAAGCTGTGGAAAGGGCATCGTAACAGGTGTCTTACCCGAAACTCTGCTCCCCTTTTCTACTCGGAAGAGGGGGCCCTCGGTCGGCCGAGGGCTATGCGGTTGCTTCGTCCCCGCTCGGAGTGGTGACGAAGGCTCAGAGCTAAGAAGCCGAAGGGCCGAGCCCTCTGACTCGTGTCAGGCTCCATTAAATGGACGGGATGGCGCGTCTCCTCGCGAGGAAGCACGGGACACGTGTCGCGCATCCGGCCGCTCCGTCGAAAACACAAATGGATCCTGACCGCTCACGGGTCGCGGATCGCCTCGGCTCTCTGTCCGAGGCTTTCACTCGGATTGCCGCCTCTTTCATCTTCAGCATGCAGATCGGGACACGTGGCGCGTATCGGGCGGCCAGCCGAAGGGTCGGAGCGCCCTCGGCCGTTAATTGTTTCGCTGCAAGTCCCGGAGCCGGTCCGTCATCATTGCCGAAGGACGACGCACGTGGCGTGCATCTGAGAGGGGCGAGGAGACGAGCGGGACGATCTCGGCCGTTGGCTTCGGCGGGAGGCGCTCCGAGCGAGCTCTATAAATACAAGGCCTCAGCAGGGCACTGTTCTTCTTCCTGCTGCTGTGCCTACGTTTCCTTTACAATCTTCCAAACTCTTCTTCCTTCTCCTGCGGAGAGCTAGCTTCCTGAAGGCTTCGTCCGAGCTCGTCGGCCACCTTGGAAGGTCTCCATTCCTTGGAGCGCATCGCTGGTGGAGTTGGGAGGTTGTAAGGAGTCGCACTCGGCTCAGGAGAGACCTTCTTCCCCCTTTCTGCGAGTAAGCCCCAGCTTTCCTCCTTCCCTTCGTGGCCTTATGGTCCGGGATTCTTCTAGTGAGATTACTCCTTCGGACGAGGAGTATACTCCTTCCCGCTCCCTGCGATCTCTCTTGTCGGATTCCCTCACCTCAGACTCCTCCGCCCCAGCAATGTCCGACGAACCCGAGGTCTCCGGGACTGAGGGGTCCGAGGCTTCCGGAGCCGAGGTTTCCGGGGCCGAGACCTCCGGGGCCGAGTATGCCGAAGAGGCCCGGAGCCCAGGGCAGGCTTCTACTTCGGGACGCCGTCGTCCGGATATGGCTTCGGAAGCATCCTGCGCCCTTTCGGACGCCGAGGTTACGCGCCTGGTCTCCTACTTCCAGCTCCCTTCCTGGACGACGGTCATTCAGCCTGACTCCGCCACCCGGGCTAACACCTTCCGCCCGGGTTCCTTTTCCATTTATGTTGATAGCTTCGAGGCGGGTTTCCGTCTTCCACTCCCCACCTTCGTCATCAACCTTCTCAGTTTCTACGGGCTGGCTCCGTCTCAGCTCTTTCCCAACTCCTGGCGCACCGTATACGGTTTCTTGAGCGTTTTTGCTCAAGTGAAGATCCGCCCATCCATCAATGTCTTCCGCTGCCTCTTCAAAATTCAGACGCAGGGGAAGTCCGAGTGGTATTGCTTCGTCCCTCGGGTTGGGCGAAGCGTATTCTCCGGGAAGCCTTCGTCCATCCACGGCTGGAAGAGGAAGTTCGTCTTCGTCTCCCTGCCGGAGAAGGAGAAGGGTTTGTGGCCCTTCCCTACTGAATGGGCGCCGCTGGCTGCGGGCCTCTCGGATCCTCCTATCCTTACCCCGGTCCAGAGCATCCTCGTGGGTCACATCCAGATGATGGCCCCGTATAGTGTCTGGGGGCTTCTCAGCGCGTCGGAGCGTCTGGTGACCGCCGGGGTATGGCCGGATCCGAGGTCCGATCCGGTGCGGGCCTTCCCCTATCTTCCTCCTGGGGAGACTCCGCGGGGCCGCGGAGGAAGGGCTGCCGCTCCTCTGGCCGAAGCTCTTCCGGCTGGGGACGCTGATGAAGTTTCGGCCGAGGGTAAGTCGGCTCAGAGTTTGCACTTGTTCTCTGTTTTGTTTCTGACGGGTTTTTCTTGCTTGCAGCGATGGCCGATCTAGACTCCCTCCTCGACCGGATATCCGACCGGCGTGTTCCGGGCCGAGCGCCGACCCCGCAGGCGGCAGGCAGGACCGGCCGAGGCGCCGGGGCCCCGAGGACCCGAGGCGGGGTCCCAAGGACGGCGGCTTCTTCTGAGGGCCGTGCCGCGGCTGCTGCTCTCGAGAGGGAGCGAAAGTCGAAATTCGCCGCTCGAAGGGGCGGCCGAGCGTCGAAGCGCCCCCGGTCGGAAGAGGCCGTGGATGCGGAGGAGACTCCGCTGATCAGGAGGAGTGCCGAGGCCCGAAGGGCCGCGAGGCTGGCATCTCCAGAAGCGCCGAGGGGCGATTCTCCTTCGGCTGTAGCGGCCGGGGTCGGCGACGAAGGCGCCGGGTCGCAGGCCCCGCGGGTGCAGCGCAAGTGGTGGCGCCCCGAACCGGGGATCTATGAGGATGAGAATATGGAAGACTCGCAGACGTGCCTCCGTCTGCTCCGCAGTCTCACTCTCCCTTCGGCCTTTGAAGGGCTGAAGCACCATTCGGTCCTCAGCCTGGTGGCGATGAGCGCTCGGCTGTCTGTCCAGGTAACATGCTTGTAGGCGCTTCAGTCGAGCTTTCCTTCGCTTTCTCTTGATTTTCCTTTTTTCTGATCACTATCCGCTTTCGGCTCGCAGGCTGCGGTGACAGGCAGCGTCCTGTTGCACCATCAGGAGCAGCTCCGGCTCCAGCTCCTGGAGGCCGAGAGAGAGTCGGATGGCTCGGGCGAGGGTACTTCGGTGGTGCCCGACATCGAGCCTCTAGTCGAGGGGCTCGTGACCTCGAGTGCCCAAGTGCGGGCGCAGCTGGAGGAGAAGACAGCTGAGGCCCGCGCCTCCACCGAGGCCAAGGTGAAGGCCGAGGGGGAGCTCGCCGTGGCACAGTCCGAGATCCGGGCCCTCAAGGCCCAGATTCAGGAGAAGGACTCCCGGCGGGCTTCGGAGAAGCGGCGACACGCCGAGGAGGTATCGGCGCTGAAGCGGGAGCTGGAGGAGGTGGCAGACTTGGCCGTAGCCGAATACAAGGCCGGCCCGGACTTCACCGAAGAGATCATCCAGGCTCAAGCGCAGGCTTCTTCCACCGTCTTCGACCTTGGGTTGGCTGTTGCTCAGAGGGCCTGCCCGAGTGTCGATCTGACGGGGGTCGACCTACCGAGGGGCGCGGAAGCCAAGGAGCTCCTGTCTTGGTGGCAGGGACTTATGGCCGAGAGGGCCTCGATTCCTGCGCCGGATGATGAAGCTGCGCCCGCTGAGGGGGTCCCTGAGGAAGCTGCCCCTGAGGAGGCCGCCGACGAGGAGGTTGCCGCGGAGGAGGCTGCCGCTCCTGAAGCGGTGCAGATCGTCGACTCTCCCTCTCCCTCCCCCTCTCCGGGACAAGCCGCAGCCGAGGGGGAGGAGGCCGAAGCCGAAGAATGACGTGGGGATCTTCCCCGATTCCTGCCTCTTCTTCTGTTGTAAGCCCTCGGTTTAGGATATGGCCGGTTTACGCTTCTTCTTGTATCGTAAACCTCCGGCCGATTATACAGCCCGCTTCTACCTCTTCTTCTGTTGTAAGCCCTCGGCCTATGATAAGGCCGGTTTTTGTACTTCCTTCTATAAATACAAGGAATGTGTTTGACTTTACCTTGGTGTTTGCGTATGATCGACCGACTATGGCCCTTCAGGAGCCTGAGATCCTGTCGTCGTTCGCTATAACTTGTAAGGCCGAAACTCGATGCCGGTTCGGATAGAATGTCGTCACAGTATTCGGCCGGGGCCTTTACTACTGTGGTCCACATGATCTCGAAGGGGCATCTTGCCGCTTCTTACGTTAGTCGGATGGCCGAAGCCATTCATGCTTCCGCTTGCGCGAACCGAGATATGCCTTGGCTCCTCCCGAATCGGTATACGTGGCCGGAGCCATTCCTGGTATGGTTTACACGGACTTAGAAAGAATACCATGCCGCTCCCGATACGGTTTGCATGGCCGAAGCCACTCCCGGTACGGTTTACACGGACTTAGAAAGAATACCATGCCGCTCCCGATACGGTTTGCATGGCCGAAGCCACTCCCGGTACGGTTTACACGGACTTAGAGAAAACCAAGCCGCTCCCGATACGGTTTGCATGGCCGAAGCCACTCCCGGTACGGTTTACACGGACTTAGAAAGAATACCATGCCGCTCCCGATACGGTTTGCATGGCCGAAGCCACTCCCGGTACGGTTTACACGGACTTAGAGAAAACCAAGCCGCTCCCGATACGGTTTGCATGGCCGAAGCCACTCCCGGTACGGTTTACACGGACTTAGAAAGAATGCCATGCCGCTCCCGATACGGTTTGCATGGCCGAAGCCACTCCCGGTACGGTTTACACGGACTTAGAAAGAATACCATGCCGCTCCCGATACGGTTTGCATGGCCGAAGCCACTCCCGGTACGGTTTACACGGACTTAGAAAGAATACCATGCCGCTCCCGATACGGTTTGCATGGCCGAAGCCACTCCCGGTACGGTTTACACGGACTTAGAGAAAACCAAGCCGCTCCCGATACGGTTTGAATGGCCGAAGCCACTCCCGGTACGGTTTACACGGACTTAGAAAGAATACCATGCCGCTCCCGATACGGTTTGCATGGCCGAAGCCACTCCCGGTACGGTTTACACGGACTTAGAGAAAACCAAGCCGCTCCCGATACGGTTTGCATGGCCGAAGCCACTCCCGGTACGGTTTACACGGACTTAGAGAAAACCATGCCGCTCCCGATAAGGTTTGCATGGCCGAAGCCACTCCCGGTACGGTTTACACGGACTTAGAAAGAATACCATGCTTCCTGACAAAAGAAGTATTTATTCATATTCTTCGGCTGTAAGCCTGAGGAAAAGTGACTTACACATAATAACGCCGAAGGCGCTCAACATTCCATGTGCGAGGGAGAGGCTGGCCCGAAAGGGTTTCCAACCGATAAGCTCCACGCCTGATCACCTCCCTGACTCGATAAGGCCCCTCCCAGTTGGGGGCAAGTTTTCCTGAGGCTTCGGCTGGTTTGGAAGCATGAGCGTTCCTCAACACGAGGCTCCCCACTTCAAAGCTTCGGGGCTTTACTCGAGTGTTGTGGTACTTCGCCATGCGCTGTTGATAAGCGGCCAGCCGGACGCGAGCCCTGTCTCGGGTCTCTTCAATGAGGTCCAGGTGGTCTTTCATTCCTTCTTCGTTGGCCTTTGGATCGTAAGCGATGACCCTGGGAGAAGGAAGGCCGATCTCTACCGGAATAACGGCTTCTACGCCGTAGGCCATGCGGAAGGGAGTTTCGCCGGTGGGGGTTCGGCTTGTCGTCCGATAAGCCCACAGAACACTTGGCAGCTCCTCCACCCATCGGCCTTTAGCTTCGCCGAGGCGGGTTTTCAATCCCTGTAGGAGGCTTCGGTTAACGACTTCGACTTGGCCATTGGTTCGAGGATGCGTCACCGAAGTGAATTTATGGAGTATGCCGAAGCCGGCGCAGTTATTGTAGAACCGCCGGCTGTCGAACTGCTTCCCATTGTCAGAGATGATGGCCCGAGGGATGCCGAACCGGCAAATGATGGACTTCCAGACGAAGTTCCAAGCATTGCCATCGGTTATCGCAGCGAGGGGTTCGGCCTCGACCCACTTAGTGAAATAGTCTATCGCTACGATGAGGAATTTTCTCTGGCCGGTGGCGATGGGAAAAGGCCCCAGGAGGTCAATCCCCCACTGAGCGAAAGGCCAGGGGTCGGATAAGGGGGTCAGAAGGGTGGCTGCTTGGTGGATGAGGGAGCTATACCTCTGGCACTGGTCACAGCGCCGGACGAGGGCTAAGGCGTCCTCTCGGAGTGATGGCCACGAGTAGCCTTGCCTTAGAAGCTTGTGAGCCAAGGCCCTTCCTCCCGCGTGCGCTCCGCATACCCCTTCATGGACTTCTTTCATGGCGTAGTCGGCTTCAGCTGGGCCGAGGCACCGCAGCAGTGGTCGGCCAAAGGATTTCTTGTACAGGGCCCCGTCCAGAAGAAGAAAGTGGGATGAGCGCTGTCGAATGCGCTTTGCCTCCTTCGGATCTGGCGGGACTTCTCCTTGGAGGAGGAAAGCGACGAGGGGGGTCATCCATGTCTCGGCTTCGGCCTCGGCCTCGGCGACTAGCATGGCCTCGGTTTCGCCGAGGCTTGGTTCGGCGAGCTCTTCGACGAGGATCATTCGCCCCCCCCCCCCCCCCCGTCTTGGGTTGACGCCAGCCGGGAAAGTGCATCGGCTCGGGCATTCTCGGCTCTCGGGATCCTCACAACTTCATAAGAGTCGAATTGGGCGAGGATTTTGCGAGTCACCTGGAGATAAGAAGCCATCACTGCGTCCCGGGCCTCATACTCCCCGGAGATGTGGCCAGCGATCAGCTGGGAATCGCTGAAGGCCTTCAGGTTCCGGACGCCGAGTTTCTTTGCGGCCCGGAGGCCGGAGATGAGAGCTTCATACTCGGCGGCATTGTTGGTTGCCGGGAAGGAGAAGCGCAGGGCGTACTCCGTGACGACCCCTTCGGGCGACGCCAGGATCCATCCGGCGCCGCCGCCCGTGGAGCATGCGGAGCCGTCTACGAAGAGTCGCCATTCGTCGGCCGGTACGGGAGCCAAAGTAGCTTCGGCTTCGGGTGTGTTTGGCACTGGCTGAGGCGCCTCGGAGGCGCCAGGAGTAAGTTCGGCGATGAAATCTGCCAACGCCTGGGCCTTTATAGCTACCCGCGGAGCGTAGGAGATATCGAACTCTCCCAGCTCGATCGCCCATTTTGCCAGCCTGCCGGACACCTCTGGCCGGGAGAGGACTTGTCTCAGGGGCTGGTCGGTGAGGACTTTCACGGAATGGGCCAGAAAATAGGGGCGGAGCCTCCTTGCGGACGAGACAAGGGCCAGAGCCAGCTTCTCCAGGGCGAGGTACCGGAGTTCTGCCCCTTGAAGGGCTCGGCTGGTATAATAAACCGGCTTCTGCATGCCTTCTTGCTCTCGGACGAGGACGGCACTGAGAGCTGTCTCGGAAACCGCGAGATATAAGCTCAGGGGTTCACCAGGAACTGGCTTGGATAAGATGGGGACTTTGGCGAGGTAGGCCTTCAACTGGTCGAAGGCCGCTTGGCACTCTTCTGTCCACTCGAAGCTGTTGGCCTTCTTCAGCAGCTTGAAGAAGGGGAAACAATAGTCAGCCGCCTTTGACATGAAGCGACTGAGGGCTGCGATCCTCCCGTTCAGCTTCTGTACCTCTCGGATGTTTGCCGGGGGGCGCATCTGTACGATGGCCGAAATCTTCTCGGGGTTGGCTTCCACCCCTCGACGGGTGACCATATAACCGAGGAACTTGCCGGAGGCTACTCCGAAGGCGCACTTGTCCGGATTCAGCTTCATCTTGTACTGCCTAAGGGCGGAGAAAGTCTCGGCTAGGTCGGCCAAATGCTCAGAAGCGACACGGCTCTTGACCAGCATGTCGTCTATGTAGACCTCCATGTTTCGGCCCAGCTGTGGAGCGAACACCTTGTTGACCAGGCGCTGGTAGGTTGCGCCGGCGTTCTTCAGACCGAAGGGCATTCGGGTGTAGCAGTACAGGCCCAAATCGGTTGTGAAGCTGGTTTTACTTTCGTCATCCGGATGCATCCGGATCTGGTGGTAGCCTGAATAGGCGTCGAGGAAGCTTAAGAGCTCGTGGCCGGACGTCGCGTCCACCACCTGGTCTATCCGAGGCAGCGGAAAGCTGTCCATCGGACAGGCCTTGTTGAGGTTGGTGAAGTCCACGCACATACGCCACTTGCCCTCTTTCTTCGGCACCATGACCACATTGGCGATCCACTCCGGATGATGCACCTCTCGGAGGTGTCCGGCATCCAGCCCCTTCTGTACTTCGGCTTGGATAGCGGTTCTCCTTTCTTGATTGAAGGTGCGCCGCTTCTGCTTCACTGGGGGCTGGTTGGGATCGGTGTGGAGACGGTGCTCGGCTATCTCCGGGTCAACCCCGGGCATGTCCGATGGGGACCAGGCGAAGAAGTCGAGGTTCTCTTTCAAGAACTCGGTGAGCTTCTCTGCTTCAATCTCTTCCAGGCCGGAGCCTATCATTAGGACTCGCCCCTCGCCTCCCGGAACAGGGACGGCGAGGAGTGCCTCTCCTGGAGATGCCTCGGCTGATGACTCGATCGTCAGGGTTTCGGCTGCGGCCTTCCCTTTGACCGAAATCATATAGCACTGCCGGGCTTCTTCTTGGTTTCCTTTGGCCTCGCCGATCCCGTGGTCGGTATGAAACTTCAGCTTCTGATGGAAGGATGATGGCACGGCTCCGACCCCGCCGATGAGCCTTCGGCCGAATATGGCGTTGTAGGCTGACTCGATCTTCACAACGGCAAAGTCCGTTTCAACGGTCAATTGCCGGGGGGCGGAGCCCAAGGTCACAGGAAGCCGAACAATACCTTCTACCCGGCAGGGCGAGCCGTTAAAACCGAAGAGGGGGCCCCGATGAGGCTTCATACTAGCCTCACTCAATCCCATCTTCTCGAAACAATCGTAAAACAATATGTTTGGGGCACTTCCATTATCCACAAAGATCCTATGTACATCATAGTTATTTATTACAGCGTTGACGACGAGAGCGTCATCATGAGGGACCTGGACATCAGTCAGGTCCTCGGCGCCGAAGGTGATATCTTCCAGACGAGGCCGCTTTGGCTCGCCGTCGACCGCCGCTACGGTGCTGTGTTGCCGCGACTTTGATCCCTCCCCGGGCCCTCCGGATATCATCATGATAGACCCAGAGCTGGGCCTTTGATGGGATGATTCAATCGGGGCCGCGGTGGCTTTTGGCGGAGGAGCGGCTTCTATCGCCGGGGGCGGTTGCTGTCTGGGTGCTGCAGGGACGTCTCGGTTCTGCTGCGGCGGCTGCTCCCGCCAATATTGCGGCAATCTCCCCTCCCGGATGAGGCGATCGATCTCTTCCCGGAGCTGCCGGCACTCGTCCGTCGTGTGGCCGATCTCTCGGTGATACTCGCAGTATTTGCCGGGGTCCCTTCGGCGAGGATCGGTCTTGATGCGATCAGGCCGCCGGAGCATGCCCTTCACCTCCATGAGCATCCGGGAAGGGGGAGCAGGTAAGGGTAGGTACCGCGGCTGCGGGTCCCGTCTCCTCTCCCTGTCCCAATCCTCCCGGCGATAACGCTTCCGGGAGGGCTCTTGGTCCTCGGACCGAGGTCGGACCGCCGGGGGAACAGGCGTCGAGGTAGTCTCGTTTGCGCCTTTACCCCTAGACAGCATCAGGGCCTCTCGGTTGATGTACTTATGGGCCCGGGCCACGAGGTCCGGAAAGGTAGGGGGATGGCGCTTCCCGATGGAGCCGAGGAGCCCCTCATCCCGGCACCCGCTGATCACGGCCGAGACCGCGATCGAGCTGTCGAGGTTTGGGATCTGGGCGGCCTCGGTCCGGAATTTGGTGAAGTACTCCTGGAGAGTTTCGGTGGGGCCTTGCCGAATGGCTAGCAAGCTGGCGGAAGTTTTGGACTGCCGGGTGGCATCATAGAACTGGTCGATGAACAGCTGGCCCAACTGAACCAGGGAGTGAATGGAGTTGGGGGCCAGAGCATCGAACCAGGTGAGGGCAATTTTTTCAAGGGTGAGGGGGAAAAGACGGCAGCGGACTGCCTCGGAGATCCCTCGGACCCGAAGATAAGTGTTAAACTTCTGGAAATGACAGACCGGATCTGTCATTCCGTCGTAGAGAGGGCCCTTCGGCAGCTTAAAGTTGGAGGGTACCTCGATGGCCAGGAGCTCTGCCGTGAATGGGGTCTGCTCCAGGATGCTGCTGGCGAGTGGGGCCCCGTGAGGCCGAGACACCATCTGCTGCATCTCCTTGCGCATCGCCGTCAGTCGCTGGTCCAGGTCCGGGGCGGTCGAGGTGGCGACGGATTGTCCTCCGGTTCGGACCGGACGGTACTCGGACGAAGCGTAATCCTGCTCCGTCAGGCGATCAGCGCGAGGAGTTCGGACAGGCAGCGTCAAGGGCTCGCTGCGCGTTTCCGCGGCCTCGTTGAGAGGAACCGGCGCAGGCGCCGGCCGGAACCGGGCACCTTGTACCGGGCAGAGCGGGGGGAGCGGCGCCTGCGGAGGAGGTTGTCCCATCAGCCCTATGTGCTGGGCGATGGCGGATACCATCTCCTGGAGAGGCGCTAGGGACGTAACGGCAGCGGCTAGCGTCGCCACTTGCTGCTGGAGCGCCCCCACCCGGTCTTCCGAGCCGAGAGACTCCGGTATGGTCGGCAGAGGCAGGCTCGGCGGGGCAGAAGGTGCGCCTTCAGAAGGCAGCATCTGCGCCGAGGCCTCCCGCGCTTCTGCTTCGCCTTGCCCGGATCGTCGGGTCACCGGTCGCTGAGACATGACTTGTTTTGTTGGTTTCCCACAGACGGCGCCACGTGATGTAGACTGGATCTATCACGACCGGACTCCGAGGCCGGAATCCGGAAAAGAGGATCCGAAGCCGGTTCGGATCGATGTTGCTGGGGCCCGACGGGGATCCGGAAAAGAGGAGGCGGAGGCGGAGACGAGGGTCCGAAGGCCGAGGGGCGCCTCGGTCGGTGCGGACTCGTCCTCCGGGAAGTCGGGGCCGTGGCTCCTTCGGCGGGCGAAGGGGCGGCGCGGATGAAGCTCTTCCCGGCTATACGGCCGACTGGCGATGAAGCCGAAGCCGATGGTCCGAAGCCGAAAGGGTCTCGGACTCCGCTTGTTCTTGGATAGTGAGCCCAGGAGCCCTTTTTTGTCGGACGAAGGGACAGCGCGGGGCCGAGCCTCCCGTTGCGGGGCAGCCGTCGGACGGCGTCGAGACCAAGGAGGGGAATCCGAGGTCGGCGGTCGAGACCGGCTCGGGAAGGTCGGCGATGATTCGAACCGAGCTCCTGCAGGAGGGAAAGAAGAAGAAACCGGTCAGCAGGAGTCCCGGGCTCTGGCCCTTAGGAACCCCCTCCGACGGTCAAGTTAGCTTCTGAAGATGATTCGATTCAGAAAGCAAGAAGTAGCTTTAATGCTATCTGGACCGTAGTCCTTAAGGGTCTCGGAGGCAAAGAGTTGCATACCTTTGGCAATAAATAGCGGTGTATTTATAGCAGAGGATAGAGGTTGGTTAACGGTGGTAGCCGATATAGGACTATGTTTGGGCTTACTGGTAAACCGCCATAGTGCCAGATCCGCCACCGGAGTGGGCCGGACTCGGCTATCGGGCCGAAGGGGGTTGGGCTGCTGAGGGGCCGAAGCCTGCTGGGCCTTGGGCTGCCGTGCTGTTCCCGGGCCGAAGGCTGGTGGGCCGCTGACGGACTGAAGCCTGTTGGGCCGGGAGCGACGGTGCCGCTTACTGGGCCGAGGGCTGCTGGGCCGCCGATGGGCTGGAGGCCGCCAGAGGGCCTGGTACTGCTGCTATTGGGCTGAACGGGGTTTGGGCCTGCTCTAATGGGCCGAATAGGATTCTGCCTCATCATCGTGGACAAAGAATACATATGTCAACGGCTCCTAGTTGTAGACAAATGAAAATATATGTCAACAGTTAATAGCCGTGGACAAATGGCGTATTTGTCGACGGCTTAAATCGCTGACGTACGAAGGCAATGTCAACAGTTGAAGCCGCTGACAAATAACGCATTTGTCAATGGTGCTCAAGTTGCTGACAAATACCTTTGTCCGCGGCTACGACTGTTGACAAATCGCTCAAATGTCTACAATTTAGCCGCTGACAAATACATTTGTTAACGGCTGAAGCCACAGATAAAGGACATATGTTTACAATTTATAGCCGTCGACATATGTTGACAGAAACTTTTGTCAGCGATCTCAGTCACTGACAAATAGTTATTAATTAAAAAATATTTTAAAATATTAAATAATATACAAAAATATGTAGATTCACAAACAAATAAACACATCCATATAAGTACATCTATATACAAATAAACACATCCATATGTATAAATAAACATATTCACACGTCCATATGACTCAATTGTCTGGAGGAAATCACAGTCGTGTTGGGAAATAGAAAGAGTTCCCTTGGCTAATTTGGTCAGGAATCTCGAGCTACAATTGATGCATGCATTCATAGATTACATAAATATACAAGGCAGTGATTTCACCATTGCAACAGGTGAATCCACCAGTTGGTGTGACAAACGGTGAAGTACATCAGAACTCACCATTTATTGTTTTCTTCTATTCCTTTTCAGCTATAAAATTTGGTTTCTCTCCACGGCAGAGGTTTTCATCACATACTGACACAGAACCCCAGTCTCTCGGGAGCCGAAATATGTCGTCGATGAATGTGAAACGAGAAGATCCTATGAACACATTTGACATAGCGCAGATTGTCTTGTCCGGCATAGCTTCAACCTTCGAAGGAAACAAACAACAATGAAATAAATTCACATCCAGATGGTGACAAGGAGGCAGATTATCCACCTAGAGGAACCCACGCTTGACTCTGAGAATAAAGTCGGCATTTCTTTCCCATGTGAAATAGGTCGAAGAGGTTTACCTGGTTGTCTCCCCCAATGGCTCCTATAAAGTAAGGCATCCCGTTTCTCAACTGAAGTGTGCTCTGGCCTCTTGATTAGCAGGATGGTCTTGTCATTTAGCATAACTAGTGACTGAAGAAGATTGGTTTCACTGTTCGCTGCATTGATAGAAAGATAAATCACTGTAGCATCTGCCCTCTCCACTACACCCAGTATGCATTTAGCTACTTGAGGAATTGGGAAAAAACAACTCTCCTCCTTCGCATTGCTATAGAAGAGATGAATTATAAGATCAATTGCTTCTAAAAACTACTCACCGACAGCTGAATATGCAAATAAGTTACATAACCAAAACCATTTAATTGCGTGGCCCGAGTTGAAATGTTCAACAAGAGTAATGGAGATGGAATAAATTCAAGTTGTCCAACTATTGACAATGTCAAAGAGATCCATTCAAGCAGCTTCCTTTTAACCGCCAACATGCAAATCACAGAAAACATAGTAACACTTCACAAACACCAGTTAAAAACTCTAAATGTAGTAGTAAACAATAACTTAGAGAATTATTAGCTCCATAACTCAGTAGTTTCTAAGAAAGGTGTTGAATGCTTGACTCAACACATCATAAGACTTTAGGATGTTGAAGCAACAACATAAGGCATATGAATCATAACTGAAAAATCACTAATTTGATTGCAAAAAGATGCCACGATCCATAAGAAACTACTTGTGTAAAAACATTGGTTGTAATTGAAAAGTGGACATTGTAGGTCCATTTTTGTTTATTTTAGCTTCTCCCGTGAACTTTTTTCCTTTTTGAAATGGGATAGTACCCGCGGAAAATCCCAGTAGAGGCTGGGGGCAGCTCCTAGGCTAGACACCCAAATATATCAGCAGAGCAGCAGAGACTGAGGAGTTTGGCAGCTCTGGGCCAGACACCCAAGTATATTTGTAACGACTCGCCACTCTATAATCGGGGATCCGATTATTAAATGGGTACCGAATCATTAAATTTGGAGGCAAACCAGGATCTCGATAAATCTGATAAATAAATGATAAACTAAGCTAAACATTCACATTGCATCGAATTGTAAAGGAAGTGCAGGAATTAAAAATTATTACAATTTGACTCGACTCAGCAAATAATTGCATACTCCAACTGAAAAAAAATAATTAAGTATACAGGCAAGAAAATAAAATAACAACTACATCGAAGCATACTTCGGAACAATGGTTGCTAGCACGCAATCCGAGACAGCATTCTCCACGCTAAGCCTGACTGGAACCCTCACCTGAAAACCGCAGGGGTGAGTCTCATCGAAAAAGACTCAGTAGGGATCCTTCGATCCCCACTACCCACTCACGCACCCACAAGTACAACAACACAAATGTAGGTAATTTAAATAAGTAAAGCAGTAAACACAATTCTCAAATTTCAATATAAAACACATGCATTCAAAACGTAATATGCACAACTCTGAAACCATTCCGTCATAGAGCCCACAACCAATATCTCGGCTAAACACGCAAACCATACGGCCGAACGTAGAAAATACCGACCCGCTAAGACCAAACAGCAACCCCTCGGATAGCGTGCTGGCTACTTCGGCCTGACAGGCTACAGGTGGTTCTGCTTCCCCTAGCACGAGTGACACTCCGAATGTACCACTCCCACACCGGTACTAGTTATACCCCGAGGTACACAAAGTGACCCTCTCTCTAGGCATCATCTCACCACTCCCATATCGGCACCGTGTCACTCCCACACCGACACGGGGTGCCTAAGCACTAACAACTGTCACTCTAGGCCCACGATCGCACAAAACGCAACACAGTGCGATTCGATCACGTAGAATTCATCGTCCTCGAATATGATTTTAAGTATGAAATTAACCAAACCATCTAACAATGTAAACACATGTTAATTGCAGGAATTAATGAGATTCTGTCTTGAATTGCGTCGCCCAAAGCCGACGTCATTCAAGACTCCTAAACTGGTTTATATGAAAACTGGCCTCGGAAGGTGACCTAAAACGCGTCGTTCACAGGAGTCACTGTCCCTGGACGCTATTCAATCCAGAGACAGAATCTGTAATCTGGGATAAATCGCGTCGTGGGTGGAAGCCGCCTTTTAAATGGCGTCGCTGTTCCCAAACATTATTTAACCTTGACAGACAGGTTCTCCTCCGGCCTCCCCCAAGTTACAAAACGGGATTTCTCCCCCAAATCGCACAAAACGTCATAAAAATAGAGAGGGAGGAGGAGAAGCTAAGTATCCATTAAAAACCCACAATTCCTCAATATATGAAATTAATATTTTCATCCCAAAAATTCCTTAAACATACTCCAAAATGGGAAAAACATGATTTTAAACAAAACATCACAAGGATCGTCACCCTACCGGTTACTCGAACTCCTCCGAGCTTCAAGCCGCCGAACCGCCATGCCATACGCCGCCGCCGGTACCCGCCGTGGACGCCGTTACTCTACTGGGATGTCGGCCGCCGTCCGGAGAGAAATGCACCGCGGAGGAAATGGTGGTGGTAGTGGTGGAAGTTAGGAGGTTGATAGAGTGGAAGGAGAGGAGGAATGGGGAGAGAAAAGGAAGGAGAAGGGGGGAAAGGAGGCGCTGGAGGCTGGAGAGAAGAGAGGAGAGAGAGAGAGGAAAGGAAAATGAGGGAATGGAGGGAGGGTTTGCGGGGTCAAACTGAAACCAGTTAAAGTGCATCATCCAAGACCGACACCATTCATACGACAAGACAGGGTCGTACACTGACATACCAGGGCCGTACTCTGAATGGCGTTGACCATACAAGACGCCATTCAGACGATAAGACCAGGGCCGTACTCCTGCGGCCCAAAACTAACCCACGTGGCACAGCCTAAAACGCGTCCACCCTACCGGACGCCTTTTGAACCGCGTCTCGTAAGCTCGACGCAAAAAGGAACCTAAGTCCCAGCCCCGCAAGGGCCCAAACCAAGGGATCCGACCCCGAAACTGACCCGATAACCGGATCCGAAACCTCAATCCTTACAATATTAGGCAAACCACCCAACACGCGAGGGGGGACAACATGCTGAGAAACTACTCTAGGGAAGCACAGGGACTGAAACCCATGACCTGCGAAAATTTAATCCGCTGAAAGTCGGAGCCTATCACTATGCTACTCACATGCCACCACCTTCTCCTATAAACTTAGTTAAGGATTTGCATAAGAAATAGTGTCTAAGTCTAAGTACATATGTAGAGCATAGTAGAAAAATGGATTCCATTAGCATGCTTTCAGAACATCGTATCGACACACATAGGTGAATCTAGAGGCCCTTGGTTTTGGAAACATCATTTTTTGAAGGTGACCAAGGTCACAATTCATTGCATAAGTGAAAAGAAATACAGGTTCATAAAATTATATGAGGAAGGCCAACAGCCAAAGACAATGATCCCTTAACAAAGAAAGACAGTAAAAACACCCCATAACCCAAAAGACTCCACTTATTTATCCATAAAATAAAATAAGAAGATACATAAACAAAATCTCAGATAAACAACTTGCTCTAATCCTGAGACTTGAAAATATTAAGAGAGCACTACCCATCAGAATAGATCTCCAAAAGGGACTCGGAACAGAGTCGTCGGACCCTATATTTGCAAGCATGACCACCTCCCCCCCCCCCCCCCCCCCCTCCACACACACACACACACACACACACACACACACACACCACACACCCAATCTACAATGCCATAAAGACATGAGTTTCCTCATACTACAGGTCTCCAGGATTAGTTCACCGTGGAGAAGGCTTGAATTAGGGTTATTAACATGCATGATGGCTAACATATTTCTAGCTCATGCTCTCCATCACTTTTGCATGACACTCTAATAATTGATTAGTTCGCTTCATCGATTTTTTGATTTTTGAACTGTAATTAGGAAGCTTGGAGTACGCCCTGATATTACAATTTTGGGTCATATGGGCTTGTCAGTGTGGAGACTATGATGTTAAGGGTGGGATAATATCTACTGAACAAATTTTTAAGACGCTTCTGTGAGTGCTTAAATTTGATGTGTGATTATCATGAAAAATCTTGTTGATTAAATGACAAATAAACCTATTAAAAACTATATGATCGCCAGAAACTTTTGACTAAAAAATTTCAACAGACAAAGATTGATCGCTTACCTGTTTTGGACGTGAGAGATATTGAAGTTCTTGATTCTTTCCCTTCAGTCGGCTGAAGAAAAAGAACCCTTTCTGACTTTGTTCTTACTTTGAATGTTGATTGGGCTTTGAATATCGTCCTGGTTTTCTTTGTTGACTCCTTCCTTTTGATCTTCTTTGTACCTTGCAAAGAATTAAATAAAAGAAGGAAAAAACTAATCAGAACTAAATGAAAGTAGTATCTATTCCAATAATAATTCTAATCATGCAACTCATGCAGAATAAACTCACTTGTTTTATGGTCTTTGAAACCCCTTAACATGTGGGTTGGAAAAATAATGCTAATGTGGTGTGGGTAACATGAAATGATATGATGAGTGGAATTATGAACTAATATGATGAGCAAAGATTAATTAAAAAGAACTGAGTTGGATGGCCCTTAGAAAGCCTTAGTTCTTGAGTGGTCTTGAATGATGCAGAGAGATTAAGAAAGGATGAAGAACGTTTTAAGACTCCTAGAAGTAGTCATGCGACGTATCGATCCTTCAATTCCTTCAACGTTTAGACGTTGTCTCTTCAAAGATTTCCACAATTTTCCACTATAATTCTCACTAACTCTTTAAAAATTTTCCACTAACTCTCTTCATTTCAATGACTTATGTATTTATAGACTTAAGTTCAAGACTCTCATACATATCCGCAGTTACTTATGGATTAACATGAAAGAGTTTGGAACTAATCCAACCTAAAAATAGATAAACACAGCTTAATTCATCATTATCTATAATTAACTAAAATGCGTCGCCCAAGGAAGACATCTTTTAACTTAATTAAGATAAGGATAAATATCGAGAAGAAGAAACAGAAACACTTTAAGAAACCTAAATGATGTCATGCATGGCAAACGTCTTTCAGTTTATTAAGAAATTAATTAAAAATTAAATTAAAAATCAAAATATGAATAAAACCCTAAATGGCGTCTTCACAAGACGACGTCTTTTAGAAATTTTCATATTTGATTAAAAATCTGAATTAAAATGAATTTCATTAATAAACTTAAATTATGTTTGTCTTGTCCGATGTTATTTAGATAATTATTTCAATAAAAATTATAAAAATTAACTAATGATTAAATATCAGACCATTTTGAGGCATTATTATATGACATGAAATTTACTCAAAATGATGTCAAAATTAACGTGTCTACAGCTGCCTCACCTTGGCATTGTCTTTGCAAGAGAGTGAAATGAAATGGAATGTACTGAAAAGGTGATGCCAAGGTAGGATGAGATACGCTCTCAACATTACATGATTGTAATTTTTCTCAAAATCATCAATGAAGATAACTCAATAATATCGATGGAATTAATCATGTCTGGATGAAATAGACAAGAAAATAAAATAAGGTCGATTAACCTCCACGATTGAAAAGTACCTTAGGTCACAAACCCTACAGGTTTCATCATGGAGAGCGATTACCAGCCAATGTGGACGTGCTGCAATCATGATGGATCTTAAAAAAAAATAAGAAATGTTGGATAAAGAGTCCAAGAAAAGATAGAATTCCAAAGATATCTTCAAGCGAACCTTAAAGATAATCAAGATACTTAATTCAGAATGGAATATTTCATATCATGTTGATATTTATTTGATCAATGGTCTGAAGTTTAATCAATAATTAATTCTTATTACAATTATATCAAAGTCCTACATGATGCATGCTGGGCTAAAAAAATATAAAATCAAATAAATATAAATTAATTAAGGATAATATTGTTAAATTGTCATTAATGAGTCAAGATACCTATTCTTGCAATCCAATGCTAAGCCGAAGCTCGTTCATCCACACACCGTTTCACAAAAACGGAATCATCGTCCCCGTTAATTAACAATCAAACGGCCTATCCGTGCAATTAAGAATCCTCTGGAATTATCATAGTTTTTATTAAAGGAGAACTCAAATTCTAGTTTCATCAAAACCACAAGGTCCTTGATATAATTTAAATAAATATTTACCATATAGTAATTATGCAAATTAATTAGATAAAAGAATACAAAGATAGAGATAACCATCTTTTTAACTACGGTCAGGACTCATAAACTCCCACAGTGGGATCTTCTTGAGATTTTCAACTTCATCTTCTCTTTCTTGAATTGTTTTTATGCTTTTCTCTATTAGCTATCTTTTCATACCTGCACGGAACTTAAATAAACAAATTAAATATCTGTTCAGACTTTGCCCCTTGCCAAGTTAAGTAACATTCAAGCATGCAGATGCTCGCTGAAAATAAAAGGGATGAAACATATCAAATGCAACAAGCATATGCTAATTGAAATATTTTTTATTTTTAAATATTCATTTTTGTTTGGGTTTTGGAATATATATATTTTTTGGATTTTGAAATATCTATTTTTTTTAGATTTTGAGATATGTATATATTTTTTTGGATTTTCTTGATATATATATATTTTTAATTTTGAAATATATACTTTTTTGGATTTTGAAATATATACTTTTTTGAATTGTACAAATTAAAAGACCAGCATGGTACTCGGATCAAAAGAACATATTCATTTATTAACTTAATTCCCAAATTGTTCTTCAATAACTAACTTAGACTCATCGTACTTGAACTTTTGTTTTCATTCGTGGTCCCATTCGATGGTCTGACCCTTATCTAGGCCGTTCCTCAAGTTTGGAGTACACCTCTATAGAAAGAAGAGAAGAATTTTCTTAGAAAGCCCACGAGAAAGTTCCGGAGACCCAAAAAGATGTCCCCTTCTTACCTTAATATATGTTAGGGTTCGGTCATTTTTATTTTTCAGGGTATTTATCGACCTTGCGCTCTTTTTTCATTTAATTTCATTGCCTTGGTGTAACGTTTGTAATGTAATGGCCTTTTGATTTTGATATTGGCTTTTTGACTTTCGCTTTTGCTTTTTTTTTTTTTTTTTTTCTTGAGACAGATCTCTTCCTTTTTTTTATGACGGCCTCTTACTAAGATGACGGGTATTCTTGGTAGTCTATTCTAAGCCTCGTTCCGACATTGTGAGCCGAGCATAAAAACAGAATTTTTGTTTGAAAAGAATGATTTTCAATTTACACCCTTAGTCAAGCTTTCGGTATTCTTTCGGACTTCACATCTCTTGTTACTCACGATTCAAACATGTCAGTATGTGTAGTAATGTGTTTAAATTAAATTATCTAGATTGATAAGGGAATTTGAGTTTCTAAATTTTCTGATTTCACTGGTCTTAGTACCGTACTGATTGACTCTCTAAACAGACCGTTCCAAGAGTGAGTTAACTCTTGCCCTTCTGCATTAACTAGACGGTAAGCGTTACCAGGAAAAGCATGTGATATGACATATGGTCCTTCCCAATTGGGTTGGAGCTTGGAATGCGGACTACTGGGTTTTACAAAGATTCTTTTCACGACCATTTCACCAACTTTGAACTTACGTTCAATGACTTTCTTTTGATAAAAACGTGATAATCTATTTTCATATACTCTTACATGATTAGCAGCTGACCATCTTTTCTCGTCTAAGAGTTCCAATTGAACGAGGAGTGCTGAGCTATACTCATCAATGGAAAATTCTTTATTCAATTGTACTCTTAATGATGGTATGAGGATTTCATATGGAACTACCGCCTCCATTCCAAATGTAAAGGAATAAGGAGTCTGCCTAGTGGGCATGCGGATTGAAGTTCGGTATGCCCATAGAGCTTCAATCAGTTTCTCTGGCCAATATGTGAATTTATTAAACTTGCACGTCTTTTTGATGATTTTTATCAAAGTATTGTTAGTTGTCTCTGTTTGGCCATTGTCTTGCGGATAATAAGTGGATGATTGATACAATGCAATTTTATATCTGTTGCAGAGGTCCTTCAGCTTCTGTGATACGAACTCCGGTCCATTGTCGGTGACGACTGTGCTTGGAATTCCAAATCTTGTGATGATGTTCTTCATGATGAATTTGCAGGCGATTGATGCTTTGACTTCTGTGTATACTTCGGCTTTTGCCTACTTGGTGAAATATTCCGTTGTCGTGAGAATGAAGGACTTCTGCTTAATGCCGGAATCAGGATTGCCAAGGGGTCTAATGACGTCGAAAGCCCACATATAGAAAGGTCATGGGGAGGAAACAAGATGGAGTGAAGATGCGAGAGAATGGATCTTGTCGGCGTGAAGTTGACACTTGGCACACCTACGGACATACGCTATACAATTTTCTTCCATGGTTGGCCAGTAGAATCCTTGTCTAAGGATCTTCTTTGCTAGCATTTGTCCATTAACATGGCCACCACAAACTCCAGTATGAGCTCCTTCCATGATCTTTCAAAGCTTATCTTCGTCTAAACATCTCAAGAGAACTCCATCAAAACCTCTTTTGTATAATGCTCCTCCAACTAAGGTGTACTTCTGAGCAACTCTCCTGATAGCCCTTTTCTCCTCAGCTGTAGCTTCTTTTGATCTTTACAGTATCTTGCAATTTCATAGTACTATGGTTTCTCTTCATCATTCATCTCTTCTTGTAACTCCAATAACATTATCTCTCGTTTCTCCACAATGTCTCCATCTCTGACCTTCTTCAACAACTTCTCCTTAATCCTAAGGAATGAAGGGTCTTTCACGACAGGTGAAAGATGATTGTTTGCTGATTGGAAAATCGAGAGATGATGCGAGGGAAGCTAGAGCGTCAGCTAAGATGTTTTGATTTCGAGGAACATGGATGAAGATCAATTTAGTAAAAAGCTTAGCATAAGCAGAAGTGAGTTCTTGATAAGGCTTAAGCTTAGGATCAAGAGTTCGATATTTGGTTAGCACTTGGCGAAGAATCAACTGGCTATCATCCACAATTCTGAGTTTGGTGGCACCATGGAAATGAGCAGCCTCGAGACCAGCAAGGAGTGCCTCGTATTCAGCTATATTGTTAGTGACTGGAAAGTCAAACTGAAAGGCTTGTGGAATGGTGACACCTTCAGGTGACAACAGAACAATGCCAATATCCTTACCGTGGGAATTCAGAGCTCCATCAAAATGTAGAGTCCACATATCATCTTTGATTATGTCTATGGACATCAGTTCCTCATCCGGAAACTCCGATCGGACTGGATCAAAACGAGGAAAGGGATGGTGAGCAAGATGTTATGCGATAGCATAGCCTTTGATTGCTTTCTGTTGAATGTAAGTGATATCAAATTGAGATAGAAAGCTCTGCCACCATGCTAATCTATCAGTGAGGATAGATTTCTCAAGAAGAAACTTAATGGGATTCATCCTAGCAATGAGATGAACTTCATGGGCTATAAAGTAATGCTTCAATTTTTGAAACCACCCATACAAGTGTTGCAAATGTTTTCTCCATCACTGTGTACCTTTGCTCAGCGGGGTTGAGAAGTTTTGAAAGATAGTAAGCTGCCCTCTTCTTTCCTTCTTCATCTTCTTGTGCCAAGACAGCCCCCACCGTATCATCTAGGATATAAATGTATAAAATCAAAGGTTTGTTCGGAGATGGTGGTCTCAAGACAGGAGGACTGGCTAAATAATTCTTCAATCCATCAAATGCCTCCTGACACTTATCGTCCCAATCCAATTTGACTCCCGGTTTGGTAAGCTCGTAAAACGGCTTACACCTTTGTGAGTGTTGGGAGACAAAACGGCGAATAAACTGCAACCTCCCGATTAATCCTCTTAACTCTTTCAAGTTCTTAGGAAGTGGCATTTATTTAATAGCCTTTGCCTTGTTGGGATCGATCTCAATTCCCGCTTACTGACAATGAATCCAAGTAATTTCCCTGAGGATACTCCGAATACACATTTCTTGGGGTTCATCTTCAACTGATATTCTCTTGATCTTTCTAGAATTCTTGTCAAAACTTTGGCATGCTCAGCCTTCGTCTTAGATTTTACTAACAAATAATCCACATACACTTATAAATCTATATGCATCATGTCATGAAATATTGCCAACATAGCCCTTTGATAAGTCGCTCCAGCATTCTTTAATCCAAAAGACTTAACGACATAACAGTATGTCCCCCAAGGTGTGGTGAATGATGTCTTCTCTTAATCTTCTTCTGCCAATTTGATTTGATTATATCCTGAGAATTCATCCATAAATGATAGAGTTTCGTAGCCAGCTGTGTTGTCAATGAGTACATCAATGTGAGGCAGTGTGAAATCATCCTTAGGACATGCCCGGTTCAGATCTCGGAAGTCAATGTAGATCCTGACCTTCCCATCCTTTTTTATAACCGGGACTATGTTGGCCACCCATTGCGGATAGAGGACAACTCTAATAAACTTGGCTTTGTGTAGTTTATCGACCTCTTGCTTCATCTTCAAAGCCATTTGTGGGTGGAACCGCCTTAACTTATGTTTAACCGAGCTAGCTCCATCCTTTAATGTCAATCTATGTTCTACTAGTGATGAGTCTAACCCTGGCATATCCTCATAGCTCCAAGCGAAAGTGTCCTTATAATCCTTGAGAACTTGGACCACTGCCTCCTCATCTGTTTCAGAAAGATTCTTATTGACGAGGACAACCTTAGGTTCGTCTATAGTTCCTAGATTAATCTCTTTGGTAGGCTCTTCTACAGTAACTGAGGGTTCATCAAATCTTTTTACTCCACTGGCATATGCCTTAGCCGCATCCTCGTCATTTTCCTCATCTTCAGTAATGGGATCTTTCTCGTGTATCAATTCATACACCCCATATCCATCATTGATTTACTCATCATCTGTACAATCTCCTGACATCTGAATATGATTCTCTAACAATTGAGGGATCATAGAGCAAGAAAGGCATTTAAATACTAGATCCTGGAGGTATCTATCTGAAATTTGTCTACATTTAGATTTCTTAGACTTCCTAACTTGATTAACTTGCTTAGAACTAGACTCCCTAACTTCGCTAAACTCCCGATCCAGACTTAATGAGGACGAAGAAGGATAAAAACCATGGGATACATGAGGGAATACAGGAGAATCCTCCCGAAGGGAAGGGCAGAGTAGTTCTAAAAGAGAATCTTGCAAAAATGACCCACGCAATGGGGTACAGTCGGACAAGTATGAGGTTTCCTTAATGAGAATTTGTGAGAAAGAAGTTGCCGAATCGGCATTTTTTTTTGGAGAAAAGAGGAGTTAATCATAAAACAAGAATGGATGTGGATAGGAGGAGAATAAGATGGAGGAAGCGGCACCAAGGCCAAAGGATTGGGGGGATCATACAGTAGTATGTCCCAGATTAAATCATAAATCCTCTCTGGATCGAGAGGAGGTTGAGGGATAAGGTCCCATGGGGACAGAGTGATTATGATGGGCGGAGCCCGTGGAATCTCTTCAGTGATGACCGGCGATCAAGTCAGGGTCAGAAGTAGAGTGCGGAATAGAGTGTGAAGGGTGAAGATGCAAGAAGGATAGGTTCCTCTCCAGAGAAAATCAGTGGTGTAACCAGCTTTATAGGGGTCATCTGGCTCCCCGTCATCTGTTTCCTTGGTCAGCAGAATTCTCTTGTCAAAAATGGCACCAAGCCCTTCAATCAGCTCGTCTATCAATGGTGGCCACTTCGGCTCTAAGGGATCAAGAAAAAATCTGTTCAATGCAATGTACAGATCCCTCAGGTCAAACCAACGGTACCATTCACATTCTGGATCTTGGAATTTTCTCCTTTTCATCGGCCGCAGAGCCTCCAATGACTGGTATGTCAACAATTCTGAGCAGTGCTTGGCCAGGTCCCTCCCATATATGTCATGGAGATCAAACTGGGAAGTGATTAGCACCGTGTTATCATTACCATGACTGATTATAGGCCCATTGACAAAATGTGTACGCAGGGTCCATGTCAAAGGGTTCCGGCCTTCTTTACATGGTGTAGTCATTGTTTTTCAAGTCTTCTGGCCGTCTTCATCTTTTTGTTGCTGCACGATGTCATGCCTGACTCTTCTCGGCCTATAGCCCAGGCCATTACTGGGTGTCTTTCGGCTGTCTTTAATGGGCGTAGTTCTGCCTTGCAATTGTGTGCCCAGACACTTTCCGGGCTGATAGCCACTTTTCATCATAATTTTCCAACCAGGGGTACTCATGCACTTCCTGTTAGTTTTAGGTGGCCTACAAGCCAATCTGACTATGTAAATCTCATTCATTTATTAATAAAATGGCATAATATTCATTATGTGTAAATCGCATTAATTATCGTTTCATAATGAAGTCCGTGAATATGTGCTATAGTGATCAGATTATGATGAGATCATACTAATGAGACTGATCACTTAAACACATATTCTTAATCGTTCTTAGTCGGAGGATATCTGAGAAGGACATCGGATATCCGGTTAGACTAGTACAGATTACTCCTGCTCATATGATGAGGGTGACTGATCTTAAAAGTCACTTGTGTGGAGACACTAAGGCGAATCTGTAGGTGCTCATTGGAGAATGAGTTCACTGAACTGATCCGACTGAATCGCTGGATGGTATTGTACCTCACTGTCAACCAGCTTGATTCTATTGTCGCAGTTGCGTGGATGGTTCTCAGACCTAAGAGACCAAGGACACCTTGTCGGTGGACTTCTGTGCTTTGACTTTGGTTTACGAATCTCTAGCCACGGGATTCTAATACGCCAAGGATTGGGTACAGCGGAATACCGTCGAAGGGAATTGTGTGTCAATAAGGAATCATTCGCTCTCGGTACTTAGAGAGAGAATGCTCTAGGAAAGATACGCGAAAGTCCCTGGCCAGGGCGGATGATAATATCGGCAAAGGAGTTTTCCGATATTCATCAGCGGCATCCAATCCAAGTGAGTCGACCGGCTAGGGTTTGATAGCTCGCCATGCCTTGAGTTGACTCGAGAGCATTGTACGAATGAAAGATTATATCCACGCGGTAACTGTCGGTGGAAAGGTTCCAAGAGTGGGTTACTTAACCCCAATACCTTCCGGGTTCACGCGGTGTTGCTTGGCACCCAACGTGATCGGAAGCCCGGTCGAATTCGATGTGCGACATCAATTCGATTGATTAATTAATTAATAAAGGGTTATTAATTGATTAATAAAGTCAGTGAGGAGTCACTGGGCTTGTTGGGCCATTAACTGGACTGGTACTTGGGCCTAGAGGGTCACACGCAAATGATTCTGAAGGCGATGGATAAATAAGTGGGTTTTATATAAACCGGGGGTTTTTATGAAAAACCGCGCGGTTAGTATAAAACATATTGAACGGGCTGAGCAGGCCAAGCTGCTGCTAACCCTAGCCGCCCCTCCTCTGTTTCTCTCTCTCTCTGGCGTCCAGACAGATCCAGATCTGCTCCGCTGCTTCTCCGAATCCCGTTCGACGGGAAATCGTCCGCGCGTTGCGGCGATCGTTGCGGCGACCGGCGGAGGTTTCGTGGGCTGCGAAGAATGAGGAACGTGAGGATATCCGTCGCGAGGAGGATCGCGTGGACTTCGCTAGAGGCCGAGCACTTGCGCGGCTTGCGGTGTCGCACCGACGAAACCGAACAGTTGCGGATTCGAATCCGCACACGGTGAGAATCGATTATCCGATAATCGTAGTTTTTAGTTTTTCGAAACGGGAACGGATCGCTGTTTAATATTTTATTTTCCGCTGCGTGAGCGATCAGGAGAAACCCGAGAAATCCCAATAGTGGTATCAGAGCCAGGTTCCACTGTTTCTCGTCCCGTTTCGGGTTCCGAAATTAATTTTTCTTGATTTATTCCATGCCGTACGTTCGATTATTTGTAAGATCTGTGTTCATATGATGAACACAAATTAATTAGATTAATGTTGTGCAATTTTCGTAATTATTTTTGGGGGTTTTTGTGTTCTTCGTGGGACAAAGAACGGCGGGTTTTCGGCGGCTAGGGTTTAGAGTGGCCCTGAAGAGCTGCAAAAATCGAGCCCTAATTCGGGTTTAGAAACCCTACAAAACCAGAAAAATTGTTTTTCAAAGAGAGAAATAGGGCTCGAACCAGGGCCCATTTGGCCACCGCCGGCTGCCCCACCGGTGCCGGGCAGGTCGCCAGCGGTGGGGGGGTTGCCGGCGGTGCTTGGCGGCGGTCAGGTGCCCGGCGACAGCGGCCTGAACTGCTTCTTGCCGCCGGCCTCCCCAAACCTGCAACCTGTAAAAGGGTTAGGGTTTGGGGTGGGGAAGACCCGGTCCCGAGCCGGTCGGACCGGCCCAGACCGGGTCTGGGGCCTGGTCGAACCAGGTTCGAGCCAGGTGCCCCCTGTGGGCGCCTGGTCCGAGCCCTGGCTCAGCCAGGGCCCGAGCCCAATGAGATGGCTGAGCCATCTTCTGATTTTTTCCAAATCAACCCTATTTAAACCCCAAATTTGCCCATTTAATAATATTAAAATCTGATTTTTTTATTTAAAATTCAAAATTGTTTTGATACTTAAATTTATTCGTCAATTTTAATTAAGTGGGCCTTAATGATTTTGAATCATTATGTTAATTAAGGATTTTTTTTATTAATTAGCAATTAGTTGTGGATTAATTGAGGTTAATATTAGTTTAAGTGTTAAATTAATTATTGACCTTAATATATCTAATTTTAAGAGTTAAAATTAGTGGTTAATAATTATTAATCTAATTGTTAGATTATTAATTATTAATACATCTAATTGTTAATTATTAATTTGAGTTAGTTATTAATTTAATTGTTAAATTAATAATTAACTTAAACGACTGATTTAAATGTTAAATCTGTAGTCCTTCTTTAATTATTGTTGTTATTAATTTAATAGTTAAATTAATAATAACTTTAATTGTCTGATCTAAGAGTTAGATTAATTAATTATTAATCAGTTAGTGTTAATTATTAGTTTAAGAGTTAAATTAATAATTAACATCAATTGGCTAATCTAAGAGTTAGATTAATAGTTAATAATTAATTATAGTTGATTATTAATTTAAGTATTAAATTATTAATTAACTTAGTTGGATTAATCTAAGAGTTAGATTAGTCCTTAAATAGTCTAATTGTTAGACTATTAATGGGGTTTAATCTAAGTGTTAGATTATTAGAATTGTTCTAATTTGCATGGAATAATATGGAATTATTAATTCGGAGTGTGTGCACATGTGATGTGTGTTTATTACTTTCAAATTTTGATTTAATTGCATGTTAAGTTAATTAAATGAGTTTTCGAAATTCAAATACTAATTTTGATTGGATCCCAGTTTTTTGAAAACCAAAACTTATTTATTTTGAAAACTCATTTATTTTACCCATGTGATGCGCTGAATCATGTGTGGAATGTTTAAAACACACCGTGGTCATAGATAAGCACTTAATTTATTATTTATGTGATGAATGGATTGTGTGGATCGTGGATGTATGATTGTTTATTAATTGTTAATAAATAGAGGTCTGCGTACCTCTCTCTCTCATACTCCGATGTATTTCTACCTCCCTCTCTCTCTTGTACTCGCCATAAGGCCTTCTTCAATTTACCTGTAAATTCTAGAATTTATTGTAATCTGATCGAGGCAACCGAGGAAGGAGCGAGGACGATCCACAACTGCAACCAGGAAGACGAAAAGATGAAGATCCTTTGCCTATGTGTTTGCAGGTTTATCTAATGTAAATGTTATGTTAGCTTGTGTGTGCGTTTGACTGTTGGCTCTAGTCAAACCCACTGTGCTATCCATGACCACACTAGACATGTATGTGATGCATTGTTTTCTTTTGATTATGAATCAAAGTAGGTTATAGTATTTAGTAAATATATACGATATATTTATACTATCACCTAGGAGAGACCAAGATAAAAGTTATCTAAATACCCTCAGATAAACTCTAAGCCGTAACGCGAGTAGTTAAGAACTTACCGCGTGGTCCACCATCGTTATAGTCATAGGATTCAAATCACTTTAGGCAGGTTTGTTGTGCTATCCACAAGGCCTGCTTAATTGGGAGGAGAAACTGTGGCTATGGCATTAGATGCCTATAGATCGGGGTAGAGGAACCATGTAGCTTTGTTGTGCTATTCACAAGCGCTGCATGCAAATCTATGCTCGTCGCGTAACGATGGTTAGCTTAGACCAGAATTAGTGGTTTGTTGTGCTATCCACAAGGCCATTAAATCTCTGGGGACCGAAGCTATGATCAGATATTGCAAGGAGTTGCAAGTCCCATGAGTTGGGTGCTCTTTGATTGTATTACAGTTTTTTGTGCTATCCACAAGGCTGTAGTGCAAGTCATTGAGATTCTGATCCCCACTAAGAGACTGTCGGCGTCTCCCGTTCTGTATAATTGAGGGTTATACAGTCCGTCGAAAATTAGTGGGAGTTAAACTTGAACAAAAGACCATGTCTTGTTTTAAATTTTAATAATTAAACATCTGCTAAATAGATTTTACTTATCTCCTGTAGGGAATTATGTCGTCGAATAGCCCACTCCGTGGCATACTTGATGCCCTTTTGACTTACCTGATCTACTCGGATTGGTTCAGAAACCTGAAGAATATCTTCAGATCTAAGCACATTGACTTTGTCCCTGGAGCTGATCCTCCTGCTGAATCGGCATTGGATGCCCCGGAAGCAGAGATGATAGCTAACGATAAAAGATCGAAGGACAAAGGCGAAGAAGTAGTGAAGGGTGACTGCTTCTACTATAAGCAGTATGGTCACTGGAAGAGGAACTGCTTCTACTATAAGCAGTATGGTCACTGGAAGAGGAACTGCAGGGAGTTCCTTAACGATAAAGCTCATGGAAGAGTGAAGCTGTCTGAAGCTTCAGATATCTATATGATAGATATCAACTTATCAGTTAGAGATTCCACGTATTGGGTATTAGATACCGGATGTGCTTCTCATATCTGCCATGATGTGCAGATGCTGACAAGTAAGCGCAAGCTAAGACAAGGTGAGGTGGAATTGAGGCTAGGAAACGGCGCAAAAGTTACGGCGATTGCTGTTGGGACAGCAAACCTCAAGCTTCCATCGGGAGACACCTTACTATTAGAAGATTGTTATTATGTTCCTAGCATAATAAAGAACATCATATCAATATCTTGTTTGGACAAGATAGGATATAGGTTGACTATTGAGAATAGAAGTTGTTCGATTTATTATGGTAATAAATCAATAGCTTCAACATCTTTAGTCAACGGTCTATATCTCTTAGATGTTTCTTATTACAATCTTCAAATTGATAATGCTCTTAAGAAGAGTAAGAATTGTGTGAACCAGGCCTACATGTGATATTGTAGACTTGGGCACATTGGCGAAAGCAGGTTGCAAAAGTTGCACAAGCATGGTTACTTAACTGCATTCGATTACGAATCGTTTGCAACATGTGAATCCTGCCTTATGAGAAAGATGGCAAAATCTCTATTTACTGGACATGGAGAACGTGCCAAGGACATTCTGGAACTAATACATTCGGATGTATGTGGTCCCATGTCTACCCAAGCCAAAGGTGGCTTTTCTTACTTCATCACGTTCACCGATGACTTCTCAAAATTCGGCTATATGTACTTAATGAAGTACAAGTCGGAAGCATTCGAGAAGTTCAAGGAGTTCAATAATGAGGTAGAGAAGCAGTTCGGAAAGAGTATTAAAGCTCTTCGATCAGATCGAGGAGGAGAATACTTAAGTACTCATTTCACACAATTCTTAAAGGATAATGGTATCCTTTCTCAGCTAACCCCTCCATATACACCACAGATGAATGGTGTATCAGAAAGGAGGAATCGCACCTTGTTGGACATGGTGCGATCCATGATGAGCTTTTCGGGATTACCAGTGTCCCTCTGGGGGTATGCTCTAGAGTCAGTAGCATACCTACTGAACAGAGTACCCAGCAAGTCTGTGACCTCTACTCCATATGAGATATGGAAAGGCAGGAAACCAGAATTTAAATATGTTAAAGTCTGGGGTTGTCCGGCTCATGTAAAGAGGCATGATCCAGACAAGCTGGAATCACGAACTGATAAATGCAGGTTTGTGGGATATCCAAAGGAAACCTTTGGATACTATTTTTTCCATCCTGGTGAACAAAAGGTGTTTGTCGCTAGGAAAGCTGTCTTCCTGGAAGAGGAATACCTTCTCCAGAAAGACAGTGGGAGTAAAATAGTACTGGAAGAGGTTCCAAATCCTCAAACAGTTACATTATCATCAAATGAGATATCAGTTCCTGAATCTGTTCAGGTACACACAGATGAGCCTCGTAGATCTGGTAGAGTACCTAGACTACCCGAACGATATGTGGGATATATTGCTGAAGGTGAGTCCAAGGTAGAATATAATGAGGATGATGATCCTAAAACCTACCAGGAGGCCATAGAAGGCCCAGAAGCCGGGAAATGGCGAGAAGCCATGAACTCAGAAATCCAGTCCATGTACACCAACCAAGTTTGGAACTTGGAGGACTTGCCCGAGGGTATTGTACCCATCGGTTGCAAGTGGATCTTTAAGAGAAAGATCGGTGCTGATAGACGGATCGACACTTATAAGGCAAGGTTGGTGGCAAAGGGATATCGTCAAAGGCAAGGAATTGACTATGACGAAACTTTCTCACTAGTTGCCATGATAAAGTCGATCAGAGTTCTACTCGCCATTGCTGCACATTTTGATTATGAAATATGGCAGATGGATGTGAAGACTGCCTTCCTCAATGGTAACCTTGAGGAAGAAGTGTATATGATACAACTAGAAGGTTTCACATCCAAAGAATCTCCAGATAAAGTGTGCAAGCTTCAGAAGTCCATTTATAGACTGAAGCAAGCTTCCCGGAGCTAGAACATAAGATTTGACGAGGCTGTCAAGTCTTATAACTTCATTAAGATTGAAGATGAGCCTTGTGTGTACAAGAAGACCAGTGGGAGTGCAGTCACTTTTCTAGTTCTTTACGTAGATGACATACTACTCATTGGGAATGATGTAGCTATGATGTCATCAGTAAAGATCTGGCTGCCGAAAAACCTCTCCATGAAGGATTTGGGAGAAGCATCCTACGTATTGGGAATACAGATCTATAGAGATAGATCAAAGAGGATGCTTGGAATGACCCAATCCTTGTACATAGATATCATAGTCAAAAGGTTTGGCATGGAAAATTCCAAGAGAGGTCTCATACCGATGAGACATAGAATTAATCTCTCAAAGGAGCAGTCTCCTAAGACTCCTAATGAGAGGGCATTTATGGATAGAATACCCTATGCCTCTGCTATAAGATCTATCATGTATGCCATGTTATGTACACGACCTGATGTTGCATTTGCTCTAAGTGTTACGAGCAGATTTCAGGCTGATCCAGGCGAAGAGCACTGGAAGGTAGTGAAATGCATCCTTAAGTACTTGAGAAGAACTAAGGATATGTTTCTTGTCCATGGAGGAGGTGACTTGAAACTGCGAGGCTTTACTAACTCGAGTTTCCAGTCGGATCCGAATGATAGCAAGTCTACATCTGGATTCGTGTTTACTTTGAACGGAGGTGCAGTGTGCTGGAAGAGTTCCAAGCAAGTAACCACTGCAGATTCAACGACTGAAGCTGAGTACATCGCTGCAGCTGAAGCCACCAAGGAAGCAGTGTGGTTGAAGAAATTCATCACCGACCTCGGCGTAGTTCCCAGCATCTCTGAGCCTGTTCCGCTGTTGTGCGACAACAATGGAGCGATTGCGCAAGCGAAAGAGCCGCGGTCTCATCAGAAATCGAAGCATATTCTAAGGCGCTTTCACCTTATCAGAGAGATCATATCCAGAGGAGATGTAGTAGTGGAAAGAGTTCCATCCGTCGACAATGTAGCAGATCCACTGACAAAGCCGTTGGCACAAATTGTGTTTGAGCGTCACCTAGAGTCTATAGGCTTATTGTATAAAGGTGATTGGCTTTAGTCCAAGTGGGAGATTGTTAGTTTTAGGTGGCCTACAAGCCAATCTGACTATGTAAATCTCGTTCATTTATTAATAAAATGGCATAATATTCATTATGTGTAAATCGCATTAATTATCGTTTCATAATGAAGTCCATGAATATGTGCTATAGTGATCAGATTATGATGAGATCATACTAATGAGACTGATCACTTAAACACACATATTCTTAATCGTTCCTAGTCGGAGGATATCCGAGAAGAACATCGGATATCCGGTTAGACTAGTACATATTACTTCTACTCATATGATGAGGGTGACTGATCTCATAAGTCACTTGTGTGGAGACACTAAGGCGAATATGTAGGTGCTCATTAAGAATGAGTTCACTGAACTGATCCGACTGAATCGCTGGATGGTATTGTACCTCACTGTCAACCAGCTTGATTCTATTGTCGCAGTTGCGTGGATGGTCCTCGGATTTGAGACACCAAGGACACCTTGTCGGTGGACTTCTGTGCTTTGACCTTGGTTTACGAATCTCTAGCCACGGGATTCTAATACGCCAAGGATTGGGTACAGCGGAATACCGTCGAAGGGAATTGTGTGTCAATAAGGAATCATTCGCTCTCGGTACTTAGAGAGAGAATGCTCTAGGAAGGATGCGCGAAAGTCCCTGGCCAGGGCGGACGATAATATCGACAAAGGATTTTTCCGATATTCATCAGCGGCATCCAATCCAAGTGAGTTGACCGGCTAGAGTTTGACATCTCGCCATACCCTGAGTTGAATCGAGAACATTGTACGAATGAAGGATTATATCCACACGATAACTGTCGGCGGAAAGGTTCCAAGAGTGGGTTACTTAACCCCAATACCTTCCGGGTTCACGCGATGTTGCTTGGCACCCAACGTGATCAGAAGCCCGGTCGAATTCGATGTGCGACATCAATTCGATTGATTAATTAATTAATAAAGGGTTATTAATTGATTAATAAAGTCAGTGAGGAGTCACTGGGCTTGTTGGGCCATTAACTGGACTGGTACTTGGGCCTAGAGGGTCACACGCAAATGATTCTCAAGGTGATGGATAAATAAGTGGGTTTTATATAAACCGGGGATTTTTATGGAAAACCGCGCGGTTAGTATAAAACATAGCGAACGGGCTGAGCAGGCCAAGCTGCTGCTAACCCTAGCCGCCCCTCCTCTGTTTCTCTCTCTCTCTGGCGTCCAGACAGATCCAGATCTGCTCCGCCGCTTCTCCGAATCCCGTTCGACGGGAAATCGTCCGCGCGTTGCGGCGACCGGCGGAGGTTTCGTGGGCTGCGAAAAACGAGGAACGTGAGGATATCCGTCGCGAGGAGGATCGCGTGGACTTCGCTAGAGGCCGAGCACTTGCGCGGCTTGCGGTGTCGCACCGACGGAACCGAACGGTTGCGGATTCGAATCCGCACACGGTGAGAATCGATTATCCGATAATCGTAGTTTTTAGTTTTTTGAAACGGGAACGGATTGCTGTTTAATATTTTATTTTCCGCTACGTGAGCATTGATCGCTCGAAATTATGTGTCGTTAAGCATATTCGAACATCAATCTTAAAATTCCAATTTCCACATATAATTATTTGAAAAATAGCAAGTGGTGAGATTGGGTCGAATCCACAGGGAAATAGATTTTTAAAGTTGAAAACTTTGAGTTTTTAGAGGAAAAATAGAGAAGAAAGAAGAGGGAGCATGATGATTTGATTTGTTAAAAATCAAAATTAACCGGACTTACTATGAACTCACAAAAAGAGCACCCCTAAACGAGCATAATAAGACCATTTACTGAACTAAGACTACCTCTAAAACACTAATTAAAAGTAGAATATAAAATTTGAGTAGTGTCAACAGAAGAAAAAATAAAAGTTGTAGAACAAAAAGATGGAGAAAAGATAACTTTTTTCAAAGGAGCTACTGTCATTCATTATCAGAACAATATGAAATTTTACAGAGACATTGAAAATCAAAAATTAATATAACTTTCATAAAAAAACTTTTACAGAAAATATTCGAAATACAGTGTAACATGGAGAACTCAAAAACTAGAAAGAGATAGTGGAGAGAGAAAATTGATGTTTGCAGCCGCCGTAGCCCTTCGCGTGGATCTTTGGTAGCCTTGGACTCCTTCCAATGGTCAGTTGCAATGCCTCGAATCCACCTCTTGCACTAATAGCCGCTAGTTTGAGAGAGATGTAGAGAGAGAGAGAGAGAGAGAGAGTGAAAGAGAGGGAGAAAGTGGGAGAGAAATTGAGAGAGAGAATTTCCAAAAAAATCAGCTTTTTTTTTTTCCTCCCCCTTCCCATGGTTTTATAGAAGAGAATTCTTAATTCAAATTTTGAATTTCAAATAGGGTAATAAATAGGCTATTAAGCTCCCCCTTGATTAGTGGATCTTCTTTTAAGTCCATAAAGATTATTTTGAATTTTGAATTTCGAAATAAATATCTTTCTTTTTAAATTTCAGGATTCCCTCCTCCTCTCTCTCTTGATTTCATAGAAGAGAATTCTTAATTCAAATTTTGAATTTCAAATCCTCTAATAAATGGGCACTTAATTGCTCGCATTAAGCTCCCCCTTGATTAGAAGATTATCCGTGAATGCATATTTGAAATTTAAATTTGGAGAGAGATATTTCAAAATTTGAATTTTGAATTGAAGAATAAATGTTATTTTCGAGATTTTGAAATAACATTTTTGAAATTCGAATTTCGAAATTCCCTCTTCTCTTTCTTAGTTGGCTTGTGGTTCCCCTTTTAAGACAAAAAGAAATACAATCTTGTTCCTTCTAGGATTTGAACCCTGGTTACTTCCTTAAAATCCAAGTAGTCCAACCACTATGCCATCTGCTTGTTCATGTCCTACATTCACATAAAATAACAGTTAAGTTCATGCGGCAATAAATCATCCAACTACACATTAAATAATTGTCGAGAAAATCTTATTTGAGAATGAAATTGCTACCCTTCTTCAATCTATGGAGTGATGATATTTGAAATTCAGATTTTTTTTTTCAAAATTGATATGTTTGAATGCACAAATGATTTATCTATCATTCCATGTGATTTTGTTCATTAAATTGATAGTAAAGTATGTAAATTTCATCTGTTATTTATGTAAAATTGTGAACTTATCAAGCATCCGGAGAAACCCGAGAAATCCCAACACTTCCCCCGCTTCATGGCATAAATTGGATAAGAATCAAGTGTATTGGCTTTCAAAGGATCAACCACAGGACGATAAACCTGTAATACCGACAACAGAGGTTGTTGGCCAGGTAAGGAAGTCGGCCTGATATTCAAAGAATGAGCAGCAGTAAGGATTGGCATGCTCGTGACTTTAATAATGCGTCCTTTGTATGGAAATTTGAGGCATTGATGATTTGTAGAAGGAATTGCCTCTAGGGACTTAATATAAGGGTGGCCAAGAATACTCTTCAAGGATGAATCGATTTCTAAGATGTGGAACTCGACTTCATTATGGCAAATAGGGCCTAACTCTACCTTCAAATAAATCATTCCCAGAGGGGAACAGGTAGAATTATCATAAGCTGTAATAGAAATTGGGGAAGGCAGCCACTTCTCCTTGGGTATACCATACAGTTCGAGGGTCTTTGGTGATAGAACATTGATTGAGGCCCCTGTGTCAACCAGGCATGAGTCTACGACCTTCTTGCAGATGTTGACCGAAATGCTCAAAGCCATGCTTCTGGTTGCTAGTGGTGCTAGTTCCGATGTATGGAATGTACTAGAGGGCTGATCCCCCTGAGGAACTAACAGTGTGGTGATCTTCTCCACTAGCACGTCCTCGTTGACCATTACCTTCTATAAATACTTTGGATCTCTTGATCAACTCGAGCACAGAGATTCGTGCTGGTGTTCTGTCTAACTGTTTCAACAGGTCGTATTGAGTGCTTGGTGCACTCTCATTATTATGAATTTCCTCTGACGGCTGTGATCGGCCGTCTCTGACAGTGGACTGAGGAAAGACCTTGTTGAAGATCCTCCCGCTCCATAGTGTATGTTCTTCAGTGGTGGAAGGTCCAGGTGATAGTTTGAGCACCGTGGGGTTGGTGGGTGGTTTAAATGGTGTAGGGGGTTGGTAGACGGGTGATGGCGTGGGGTTGTTTGGTGGAGACATGGTGCAGATGAGGGGTTTAGAAGGTTGGATGGTGGAGGGGTAAGTAGTTGGTGCGGGTGAAGTGGGGAATGGCATGCGGAGTAGCGGTTTGGATGGCTGTATGGCATTAGGGTAAGTGGTTATGGTAGGTGATGTGGGGAATGACATGGGGAGTAATGGTTTGGATGGTAGGAGGGGTGCGTAGTTGACTTGCAGAGGGTTGTTTAATGGAGGCATGGTGGTGGAAGGTGTAATGGGTGTGGATATAGGTGTAATGGTGACAGGTTGCGGTTTGGGTATACGGAGAATACAGCGTGGTGGTTGTTCGGCGGTGCTCAAGATGTGGTCTGTTGAGTAAATAGAGGAAGAGTCCTCTACCTTCTACTGCTGCCCTCGATTAGCCTCAGACTGGCTATTCGTCAAAATGAGGGCAATCTGATTCTGATGTTGATGTTCCAGTAACGGGTTCTGCACTATACCCATGTTCGGAGGTGCTGCCGCTTGTGTTGGCGCTCTATGTTGTTGCTGCTGCTGTTGCTGTTGTGGTTGTTGTTGTTGGTGTTGTTGTTGTTGCTGAAATCTTTTTGCCTTCAAGGCAGATATGTACTTCCTCATCTCCTCCCAGTCAATACTTCCTTGTTCGTTGAGATCATAGATATAATCTCGGAATTGGAAGCAAGTATCTATCGTATGCCCAGGTTGCCTGTGAAAGGCGCAATACTTGGAGGCGTCGGCGTTTTGAGGCCATACTATCTTTTCCCTGGGCAAGACTAAGGCATTAGCTGCCATCGGGGAATTGAAAATGTCCAGTAAAGACTATGGGAGTACTGGATATGTCGCCCTTTTAGGGCCTGGAGGCTTCCTCTGTTGGTTGTAATCATTTGGGGGAGGTACATTATTGTACGCCGACGGTGCGCGCGGTTGGTACTGCTGCTGGTTCGGGGGATGCTGCTGTGGCTGGTACTGGGGCTGCTGATACTGTTGCTGCTGAGGTCTGTAGCCTTGCTGGTTCGGAGGTCTGTACCCTTGTTGATTTGGAGGTCTATAACCTTGCTGGCTTGGTGGTTGCTGATTTTTCACGAACTGGAGCTGATTGTTGTTCATAGTGCTGACCTGCTCGTGAGAGAGTGTGCCCTCAGTCGTCGGACCCATGCTAGCAGAGTTTGGCAAGGCAGGCTTCCGAGGCGGAGGTCTACTGGATCGGTAAAGATCAAAGACATTGAAGAAAGTGGCGTCTTTGAAGGCGTTTTGGCAGTAACACACTCTCTCATAAAGTTCTACCATACTGGTCAGATTGTTCAAGGCCAGGACCAGTTTATACTGAGGGGTGGCGTTGGAGATCAGCATTTTAACTTGTTCAGATTCGGACATATAATCCTTAATCTTCTCCGCCATGCTCCTCCATTTATCAGCAAATGTGATGAAGTCCTCATCGGGCTTCATTTTTTCAGCGACCAAATCAATGATGGACAGAGACGGTGCGACTCTATCCTAGTATCGTTGAATAAATTTTCTGGATACGATACCGTAATCTTCTACCTCAGATGATTCCAATGAGAAAAACCACTCGAGGGCTAGCCCCTCTAATGATTTCCTAAATAGGAATGCCAACGACCTCTTGTCGTTCTGCCAGAAGGAGGACTCGTACATAAACTCCTTCAGGTGGGTGAAGGGGTTACCAGTACCATTGTATTTCCTGTACACTGGCATCTCCGAGGGCGGCAGATGGAACACTGGCAGACTAGGAAGACTGATCTCAGGTGCAGCCTTAACTCCCATCATCTTATGAAGGTTGTTGAACTGCTCGTCCATGCGCTCCATCTTTGCGAGCAGAGCTTGAGTTGTTGGATCAACCTGGGGAGGAGGTGGTGGTGGTATATGATAGGCCTGCTGCCTAGAGTATGTGGGACAAGGGGGACAATAGGGTTGAGGTTCGGCAATGCTTCCGCCATGCCCGAGGGCATTTTGATAAGTTGGCGTAGGCGTCCTAGCCGGTGGCCTTAAGGAGGACAGTTGTGGCCCAGCTGGCCGAGAAGTTGAAACCTGAAGGCCTTCCATGGCTTGCTGAACAAAGGAAGTATGGTGGTGAGGAGGTTGAGGAACGGCATGGGGAACCATAGGATTCGGTTCAATCGACTGCACAGGCGTCTTCTCCTTCAAGATGGATTGGATTGCCTCGAGTTGTTGAGGATCCAGAAGAGGCAAGAACTCCCAGAGCGTTGACTAGATCGAAGGGATTGGAGGATGAGGGTTCATTCGAGTTCATGGCCCCCTCAAAGATAGGATTGGACACCGCATGCACATGCGGAGGAAGATCAGCGCCAGAATTATGCTGATCATAAGCAAAAGGAGGAGGGATTTGGGGGTTTCCCTCATGTTGAAATGAATAAGGATGGGGATTACGAAAGACATTAGCATCTCCCCCGGTCTCATAGTGATAATCAGACTCAAGAGGGGCATTAGCATCTCCCTCGTAGTTGACTAGAACATCTGAAGTCATGCTCAAATCCCTACCTGATCGAAGCAACATAGTATTAGATTTTTCAACAAAGATTTGCAAACAGATTGTGCAGAGATTAGACAAACAAGTGGATGTTTAACGTTGTTTTGGGATTCCTTATTGGATTATTTGGATTGTTAATCACAAATGCACTCAACGGGTAGGATCCTAGTTTCAGTTCAGTTTCCACCGTTATACTCTAATACTTTTTTTCTTACAACGAAATGAAAATCTAACCAGGACTTCGATTGGTACAACCAGCCCGATGAACAAGGAGGAATACCTTGATTTTGGGGACTTACGGAGGTCTTTAACGTCAACCACTCTAGTCTGATCGAGGGATTGACCCAATTAGAGAGAGGTGAGGACGTCAAGAATGGTGTTCCTATGAGAAAAGGGGGGTGTTAGTCCTAGTGCGTATGACCTGTGGCCAGGATGGCTTCTAATGCTTAATAGGTAATGTGTAATAGCAATCAAATCATAAATCTAAGGACTGAAAAACGAAACAAAAATCTGTTTGAATCGCGTCGTTGTTCCTCGACGCTATTCAAAACAGAGCTTTATTCTGCTCGCAGAACCTCAGGCAGCAGGCAGCAGGAAATTTTGCCTAAAAGGCGTCGTGATCGGACGACGCGGTATTAAAACGCGTCGCTGTCCCAAAATGCTTTTCAAAGCGCAGAATCAACAATTAAGAAGGAATTTCTGGGTCAATTCTCTCTCAAACTAACAAGGTAAAGTAGTAAATAATCAACTCATGCGAACCTCTTTTTTTTATTTTAATTTTTAACAGGATGATTTATCATGTAAACAACTAAAACATTCAATCAGCCACACATTCTTCCTATTACAATCACAACTTTTCAATCAATCAAACGGGGAGGGCAAGATCTTGCCGCAAGAGAGTGCACGTGGTGTACGTGGGAATAACAACTGAATTAAAAACTCACCGATCTGTGAGGGCGTATCTGAGGGACACAAGTAGTGCACCGTGGGTGCCCGATTGATAAAAGTAAGAACAAAGATTAAAAGATGGCGAGACCAAGTCCCACCGTGATCGCCAAAAAGCTGTGAGTGCTCAAATTTGATGTGTGATTATCATGAAAATTTTTGTTGATTAAATGCAAATAAACCTATTAAAAACTGTGTGATCGCCAGAAACTTTTGACTAAAAAGTTTCAAAAGACAAAGATTGATCACTTACCTGTTTTGGACGTGGGAGATGTTTAAGTTCTTGATTCTTTCCCTTCAACCGGTTGAAGAAAAAGAGCCCTTCTGACTTTGTTCTTGCTTTGAATGTTGATTGGGCTTTGATTATCGTCCTGGTTTCCTTTGTTGACTCCTTCCTTTTGATCTTCCTTGTACCTTGCAAAGAATTAAATAAAAGAAGGAAAAAACTAATCAGAACTAAATGAAAGTAGTATCTATTCCAATAATAATTCTAATCATGCAACTCATGCAGGATAAACTCACTTGTTTTATGATCTTTGAAACCCCTTAACATGTGGGTTGGAAAAATAATGCTAATGTGGTGTGGGTAACATTAAATGATATGATGAATGGAATTATGAATTAATATGATGAGCAAAGATTAATTAAAAAGAACTGAGTTGGATGGCCCTTAGAAAGCCTTAGTTCTTGAGTGGTCTTGAATGATGCAGAGAGATTAAGAAAGGATGAAGAAAGCTTCAAGACTCTTAGAAGTAGTCGTGCGACACCTCGATCCTTCAATTCCTTCAGCGTTTGGACGTTGTTTCTTCAAAAATTTCCACTATTTTCCACTATAATTCTCACTAACTCTTTAAAAATTTTCCACTAACTCTCTTCATTTCAATGACTTATGTATTTATAGACTTAAGTTCAAGACTCTCATGCATATCCGCAGTTACTTATGGATTAACATGAAAGAGTTTGGAACCAATCTAATCCAGAAATAGATAAACACAGCTTAATTCATCATTATCTGTAATTAATTAAAACGCGTCGCCCAAGGGAGACGTTTTTTAACTTAATTAAGATACGGATAAACATCGGGAAGAAGAAGCAGAAATACTTTAAGAAACCTAAATGGCGTCGTGCATGGCAAACGACTTTCAGTTTATTAACAAATTAATTAAAAATCAGATTAAAAATCAAAATAGGAATAAAATTCTAAATGGCGTCTTCACAAGACGGCATCTTTTATAATTTTTTATATTTGATTAAAAATTTGAATTAAAATGAATTTCATTAATAAACTTAAATTATGTCTATCTTACCCGATATTATTTAGATAATTATTTTAATAAAAATTATAAAAATTAACTAATGATTAAATATCAGACCATTTTAAGACATTATAATATGACATGAAATTTATTCAAAATGATGTCAAAATTAACGTGTCTACAACTTCGAATTGATTTATGAGAGTATTTATTTTTTCTGCTCTTTTCTATCATCTAGCTAGCTCTTCTTTGTCTTTTCTTTTTCCTTTCACTTTTTCTTTCCTTTTCCTCCATTTTGTTCTTCTGAGATTAGTTGGAGATGGCCAGGATCAATTGATCCATGGTCTCGATTCTGGACAGTTTATGGCACTGAAATCAGGATTCAAACTGCATAGGCAGAGCCTGCCAGAGATACACAACATAAACTCGACTATGAAAGGAAACTGATGAGGCAGAATCCGATTCGGCCCATTAAAACAAGCCCAAACCCAGTTCAGCCCAACAGCAGCAGTACAAGGCCCTTAGGGAGCCTTCGGCCCATCAGCGGCCCAACAACCCTCGGCCCGTAAGCGGCACCGTTGCTCCCGGCCCAACAGGCTTCGGCCCGTCAGCGGCCCATCAGCCAACGGCCCGAGAGCAGCCCGGCAGCCCCAGGCCCAGCAGACTTCGGCCCATCAGCGGCCCAACCCCCTTCGGCTCGATAGCCAAGTCCGGCCCACTCTGGTGGAGGACTAGGCACTATGGCGGTTTACCAGTAAGCCCGGATATAGTCCTATATCGGCTGTCACCGTTAACCATCTTCTATCATCTGCTATAAATACACCGCTATTTATTGCCAAAGATATGAATTCTATGCCTCCGAGACCCTCAAGGACTATAGTCCAAAAAGTATTAAAGCTACTCTTTGCCTTCTGAATCGAATCTTCTTCAGAAGCTAACTTGACCGTCGGAGGGGGTTCCCGAGGGCCGAACCCCGGGACTCCTGCTGACCGGTTTTCTTCTTCTTTTCCTCCTACAGGGGCTCGGTTCGAATCGTCGCCGACCTCCCCGAGTCGGTATCGGCCGCCGACCTCGGACTTCTCCCACCGGTCTCGACGCCGTGCGCCGGCTGCGTCCCCGACCGAAGGAGCCTCGGCCCTGCCTTCCGAAGACAAGCCAACATCTGACCGAGCCACCCTCGGCCTCGGACCTTCGGCTTTGTCTCTGCCTCCATCACCTTCCGGATCCCCGTCGGGCCTCTTGCACCGATCCGACCCAGCTCCGGATCCATAACTTCGGATTCCAGCCTCGGAATCCGGTCGTGATAGCTTCGGCTACATCAGAAACTAACTTAGCCTCCGTATTTTCATTAAAAGTGCCAAAAGCAAAAGGAAGAAATATGCATCTCAAGCATTAATTACTTTTACTATGTATGAACCTTTGATGAAAGTCGTATTTGATGTTGCAGGTGAGCCAAAGTAGCCAAATCATAATTAATGGTTTCCATGCAAGGAATTAAAATTGTATGTTGGAATTGAAATCAACTAGGGCCGATACGGTTCCAGGCTGCTTTGGCTAGTTCTAGCCTTTTACCCCCCTATAGAACTGGGCCAGTTCTGGCCTGTTCCAATCAGGTTTGGCCAGTTTTTAATACCACATTTCCATGAAATATGAATGCATTATTTCTCTTTATGCCTACATGTAATGAGGAAATGACAGTGAGACAGCTAAACCGTTGACAAATAAATGACGTTGAGATGGCCAAACAATTGACAATTTGTATATATAAAATAACAACACTTTCAAAACTAAAGCAAAGCACTTGCAAAATATTTCACCAATGACAAGAATGTAAGGAAATTAAAGAGATGTGGAATGTACCAGAACTTCAGGAAGCCATTTCTCCGGAAGTGCAGCATGATGTAGTCTCCCCAAGAATGTTTGCACAAATCGCTACGCTGTCAGAACAATGAGACGACTGGGTTTGATCAGAGTCTTACACTTGTGAGCTATGGGGCCTCCTAGTTGCATCACCCACTCTTCCTCCACATCTGCATAAAACATGTCCCCGATAGCAAGAACTTCACCATCACAAGAAAACTTGCTCATAATATCATCCGCCGTCCTCCTTTTTGGCTAACTCAACTTTGCATCCTCATGCCAAGCAGCTTCAAGCTTTGGTAGAGAGAGTCCCAAGGCCTTTAGCCTCTTTGCATGTTCTTCGTCTACAAAACAAGGAGGTGACGCAATGTAACATATGAACCTGTTTATGTGCACCTTGTTCTTCAGCTTTTCTGATAACTCTTCAAATGAGATGACAACCTTTCTGCCCAGACACTTGTTGATATGGTCAACATCAATGACCCTGTCATAGTGGTAATCAAACTTGGGACTTGGGATGATCAAAACACGACCCAAGAGCGCTGCGAAGAACATATGCTTCTGCAGGCAGATCAAGTGGTTATACATCTGCCCAGACACACAAATTGCGTACAAGAACCTATCCTTCTTGGGTTTCCATTCTATGGTCCTCCTGTCTGCAGGCTTCTCCACCTTCCTACAATCATCAACACTGCCATAACCACTTAACATATCGCCTACATTGTCACCGGCCTCCTCCGTGGTAGCGTTTCCTGCCACCGGCCGGTGAGTGGACAACAGAGCTTTCTGGATCTGCTGGTTCAACTTAATCTACTCGAGCAATGCTGACCTGAACTCCTCGAAGGAGACGGGTGGCGGCGATGGGGTAGCTTGACTGCGCGAGGCGGTCTGGCTGGCATTAGGCGTGGAATTGGAGCTCGACATGGGAGGAACTGAAGAAGGAATAGAGGCAACGCCGTCGGATATGGGTTCCACAGGAGCAAAAGCCCTAGCTGCTGGTTCCTGAGCAGGTACAGCGCGTGGAGCTCCCCCTCCTGCACCCGATGGTCCTCCTCCTCGACAGGAGGAGCAAACCGGACGGGGGAGATGCCGCAGAAGAGACTCCCGACGTCGACAGAGAAGAAGACGAGGATGAGGAGGAGTGGGACGCAGGCCGGGAGGAGGTACTTCCTTCCAGAGCCGAGGCCGCGGCCGATCCGGGCTGGGAGGCGGCCGATCTCAAAGCTGGCGACCGAGTAGCAGATGGTGGGAGGCCAAACAGCCGGGAGGCATTATGATCTCAGAGCTTGTGCAGTGAGCGGGCAAATTTGATGTAGTGCGACGAGCGTGGCAGAAGATGACTGCGGCATTATGATCCCTGCATATAGCTCCTACAGCTCCATGGGTGACCTTGCACGTAGCATAGCAGCATCTACGTTAATTTTCATATGATCTACTACCAGGGGCTCCCAATGCAGTTGTTGCTTGTCTACTAATATTTGTAATGGAGCACTTGTGATTCAAAAGTTGCCATTCACAGAAAGAGGCCTCAACTCTTTCCACAGTAGACAGAGGATGAGGTGAAATATTATCAAAGCATTTCACAGAAAGAGGCCTTTGCCTTTTTAAGGTAGAGGCGGCTTAATCTTATATTGGAGTTATTTTTTTCTCCTGTTCTTCATTGCTTAACCACAAGTGTGACGCACAAAGCGGTATTTGTCCATTCAATTTTTGGTATGCATTCATTTAATTTTGAGTCTCCTTATTCAAGTTTATTTATCATGGTTCTTTTAAGGTGCTATATATATTATCATGGTTGATATTTGCATGCAGATCCTAGGCCAGTTCAATCACCTATTCCATGCTGCAGGAGTGATGTTGGGGCTCATGGTGCTTGGCATTTGACATCAGGGAGGGTTGCAGTCAAACTCTTTGATGGATGCACACACTAATTGGGAGGATGTGACTTGTCCCATCTGTTTGGATTTACTTCAGTGCTCCTACGAGAATGGATGTCGCCCATTCATGTGTTATACAGATCACACACAAACTGCCTTGAACGGTTTATAAATCCGCATATGGAATGTCAGCAATAAAACATGAGGAATCTGGGGAAAACACACAATCAATTTCATCAGATCAAGACTCTCCGCCAACATGCCCATTATGCAGAGGAGACGTAACTCGGTGGGTTGTTGTCAAGGAGGCTCGTGTGCATCTAAACATGAAGAAAAGATTTTGAGAGTTGTTTATATATATCCTCTTTCAAATGTGCACATATAGATTTTAATTCAAACTTTATGAGACAAAGTGGTGTCCTTCAAAACTATGCAAGATCATTTGAGATGTCACATTTTGCACCAATGTGTCTTCCTTTATGTTTTTTACTTGTAATGGATGTATGAATCACTAGGTTCTTATTTATTGTACTTGAATGCTTTTGTGAAATGATTGTACAACATTGTGCCACTGAATGTGAGTGGTATCAATGTTATAATTGAATTAGGTGTTGCCACAGGGTGACAAGTGACAACCACCTTATAAAGTCGATTGTAAGAGAAGATATTTACCTACGGCTACTAGAGAATGACACAAAATACTTACATAACGTCCCTTTTTTTTGGTAATGAGGTGAACCATTTAGCACTTTTAGTGCTTGTGTTTTGTTAGTGATTATCTTTCCTTTTATTTTTAAATAAAATTGATAATATTTAAGCATAATTTGATTTTATTTAACATGAAGCAATGCATTTAAAAATATTAAAATTATTAATAAACTTATCTAATTTTAAAATTACAAGTTAGATAGTTTTGGACCAAGAATGAGATAGAAAGATGCTAATTTAAACCCAGTAATTTGTGACACTTCAAGCCTCTAATTTTAATTTGTTATTTAAAAAATATTACAATGACTAAAATCAGACAAAATAGATGCTATGAGTTATTAGGATTTTGAAAATGCTGAAATATATTTTATAGCACATTCAGTAGAGGAGAATATCATTTTATGATAATTTATAATATTTTATAGTATTTTATGGCACACCAAATGTCTACATATTATTATAGTGAACTAAAAAAATTAAAATTGATAGTAAGTAACATCCAAACAGCCTCTTGTATCACTTTTGATATTGCCCTTGGATGCAGCAGACTGGCCCACCTAACTTGTACCCTTACTCGTGGAGGCAAAGGAAGCAAGGTTTGAGTAGCTGGTTAGTATCACCTCTTAACACTTTACGGCCTGTTTGGTTCGAGTATCATGCAGCTATATATATCACTGTTACTTTTAGTATTGATATTAATAGTCTTTTTTATGCGTTTGATTAGACTGTATTAATTCTAGAACTCCTTTAATATGTGACCCTCCAACTGTATTAAAATTAATACAGCCTTCCACCTACATTAAAATTAATACAGCAAGCGGCGGATCTCTCTGTGGCCGCCCCCACCATCGCCGCCTCCCTCGACTGCCGATACCTCAGTGGGCTCATGGAGAAGAGGGAATCCGCCGCGAGGTTGCTGGATCAGGATGGGATGACCTTGCCTCCGATCAGGAACGTGGACAGAAATAGCTCGTCGACAACATCCGGCAAGCTCTGCAGTTCGCGCAGGGCATGAACCTGCTGCAGGCGAAGAGCGAGGATGTTGGGAAGCTGGCGAGTATCTGGAAAGGGGGTTGTATCATTAGGACGAGGTTCCTGGACAGAATCAAGAGGGCATACGAGCGGAACAGGGGGCTGGCCAACCTGATGGTCGACCCCAAGTTCGCGAGGGAGATGGTGCAACAGTAGGCGGCGTGGAGGGGGTGGGGCTCACCGTGGAGGTGGGCCTCAACACGCCGGGAATGTGTGCCAGCCTCGCCTAATTCGACAGGTACCGGAGGGCGAGGCTGCCGGCGAACCTTGTGCAGGTGCAGAGGAACCTGTTCAGGGCGCACCCCTACGAGCGGGTGGACCGCCCAAGGTCGTTCCACACCGAGTGGACCAAGGTAGCCAAGCAGAGCCCCGCCCCCCACCGGGGTCCTTAACTGAAGATACCAACTTATTACAAGTTTATCCAAACACATATATATATAACTTGTATCATATCAATTTTGTTATTGATACTTTGCATCCTGTTCGGTTAGAGTATCAAATTTGATACAGTATCGATTTTGATATTAGTATTTTTATGATATAGAATATTTTTATTAAAATTAATATGATGTAATATTTAGGTGTTTGGTTGAAATTGTAATAATATCAAAAACGATACAAAAGGTTGCTTGGAAGATTCTTATTATCAATTTTAATTTACTATAATAATTATGTGATCATTTGGTGTGCCGTTAAATATTATAAAATATTATAAATTATCTTAAAATAATTTTAAGATAAATTATATAATCTTAAAATAATTATCTTAAAATATCTTGCAATGTTTTTAATATCTTGTGGCACACATTTTACGTGATTTTAGTCATTATAATACTACTTTTTCAAAATAATAAATTAAAATTATAGGTTCGAAATGTCACATCTTTTTATCTTACTCTTGGTCCAAAACTACCAGAAATCAAATTAAGGTTTTTGCACTAGTAATTTTAAAATTAGATATTTTTATTCAATAATTTTAAATTAACTATTTTTCAAAAAAATACGTTGTGACAATGTCCTCAACCTCCTGTGATGAAAATATTTTCAAAACAAACTTAGATGCCTAAACACAAATTTTAACAGGTGGGTGCGGTAGACCTGAAACTTTTGGTGGTTCAAGTTTGAGAATCCGAAAGAAGCCTTGAAATTTAATTTGACGATATGACAAGGGAGTGGGAGCTGACGAAGCCTTGCCATTCCGATACGGCTCCGCCATGGTGAGTGAACACTAGGTCGAGTCCTTCTACGCCCGCCGCCAATTCCTCCCCTCTTCTCATCTTCCCCTCCTCCAACGCCGACTCCCTCTCCACCCTCAAGATCGTAGTGTCTTGTTGCTGGGGCTGTCAATAGATACTCGAGTTCCGATTATCCCCGATTATCTGCTCCGTTTCTGTTTTTATTAGTGGATACGGAACTCCGTTAGAAGCCACCCGTTAAGTTATAGGAAACGGAAATAGATCTCCGATAGTCATAGAAGTCGAAAACGGAAACATTCATTTCCGCATCCGCTAACCCATTTTTGTTTCCGAATGATCATGTACTTTATATATATATATATATATATATATATATATATATATATATATATATATATATATAAAATATCTAATAGTGAGAATATTTTTTGACAGTTTGATAAAAGAAAGGCCATAGTAAAAAGTTGGAAACTTTTTAACATTTTAATATAAATTTATGGTACATGTTTGGGTATATTCATATGTAAATTTAGATTGATAGATAAAGTAGATTTCAAAATTCAAAATTCATAAATTATTAATTTTTACCTATATTAAAACTTTGTAGATTTAAAATTTTTAATTACCAAAAAAAAAGTTTATCAAAAAATGAATAGTAATAGTGATTTTAAATATCTTCTTAATATAGCGATGATGATAAGGGAAACTTCCGTTTTCATTTTCGATTTAAAAGCAGAAATGGATACGTAAGCGAAAACACTCACTTCCGACTCCCTTTCCGTCTCCGATAAATTTTATAAGAAACGAAAACGAAATGTGTCATTTCCGTCTCCGTCTCCGACCTGTTGACGACCCTACTTGTTGCGGACCAAGTAGTTTAATTTCTTGGGTTTTTGGATCGATTTGGGAACATCGCATCTTATCTGGAAATCGACCCAAGTAGTTTAATTTCTTGGGTTCCAGGATTGATCTGGAGCACGGGCTCTCGTCATTCTTTTTTTCCCATTTTTATCTTTCTCCTCTGTGCAGTAGCTGCTGCGGCCATGGGGAGGGCCCAGGGATGGAGGTGCAGGAGGGGCGCCGGAGGACCACTCTCTTCGACCAACTGTCCGCTGCAGCCGTGGCGCCCTCTTCCTCCTCCAAGTTCACGACGTCCCCTTCCTCCCCCAACCTGGGCGACCTCCTCAAGGCCCACCAAGAGGAAGACCTCCAATGGCCGCCGCAAGTGTGCAGCTGCCGCAGCGCCACCGTCTCCCTCGGCACCTTCCTCGCATGCGAGAAGGGCTAGCTCTCCACACCATGTAGCAGAGGGACCATGGAGGAGATTGCGATGGCCATGGCAAAGGAGATGGAGAAGTTGGGGGAGAGGAAGAGAGGTGGAGGCCGGGACTTCGAAATCGTGCCCTCCCTAACACATTTAATACAGGCTCTTAGCTAATATTAAATCTGATAGGATTGGGAGTTTTATTGTGAACAAATTTTAAACTTGCTAGAGGTTAACCAAACGCTAAAAATTGTTGCTATTAATATCAATATTAAAAGTAATATTGGTATAGGTCCCTGATATGGAAACCAAACAGGGCGTGTATTACAAAGCTATTAATTTTATATCAAATCTGGTATTCCAACCAAAGTGGGCGTTAGGCAGAGGAACTTGCCATGAGAACCTCCCCTGTGGGGGAGTCGGATGAGACAATCGAAAGGTATCTATATCTCAGTCGCTAAGGAGACCATATTGGCAAGATCTTGATAGAATCCAACTGAACTGGCATCACCGTTGTTGACATTAACAATGGCAGGATTTTTATGGATCCTACCAAACTTCAACCAATGAGAGCTTTGACAATCTTTCACCTTACCTGATAACCAGAACCCCGTCATAAAATCATAAGGGTCTGTCCCTGAAGTATTATAGCATGAGTGGTTACTACCAGATGCAAAATCCTATGCACCAGACGTCCCTCTGCCAACATGCCACGGACAGTGAAACCAGTGTACAGGATATGGTCCCATCTGGCGAGTCCAAGTCGAACAAGCGAGCGACAATGGGCAGGAAATTCCACCCAAATGCATTACAGCTGTTACTATACATTTCTTAAAATAAATGTCAGACATGGAAGGATCCTTGTTCTTCCGATGAAAACACTGAAAACCTTTCTCATCTCTCTGCACATCCACCTCTTTTTTTGCTTCTTACTCACTGAATGCTGATTGTTAAATCGGTTATTAAGGTAGAAACCCCCCTCCTGACATATTCCCCATCCCTTGGGGTGGTACTTTACCTTGAGATAACATTTGGGACCTGCCAGGACCTTGAACAAATGACTGACCCATCGCTGAACCGACCATCTGAGGCTGCTGCGGCTGTTGCTGAAGCTGCTGTTGCAGTTGCAGCTGCTGCTGCTGTTGTTGCTGGAGTTGCTGTTGTTGTAACTGCTGTTGTTGTTGAAGTTGTTGCTGCTGCAATTGCTGCTGCTGGTGCTGTTGCAACTGCTGCTGCTGCTGCTGCTGTTGCAACTGCTGCTGCTGCTGTTGCATCTGTTGCTGTTGCAACTGCTGCTGCTGCTGCTGGCTAGATATTTGTGGTTTAAATACCACCATATCCTTGGTCCAGAAAAGCAAAGCAATAAATTCAGTTTCAAAGCAAACAAATGCTATAGAACAGTAGAATCCTATCCTGCATCTCACAGCTCAGATTTGGGCATGATGCTCATTTAAAAAAGCAGAGGTTGCATTCAGACCAGCCAGGGCTGAAATGGGGAAGGAAGCACGGAATGTGCCCATCCTATAAATTACTTAGTGCCAGCTGGGATTATCCTCGGTATCTCAGAAGGAAAAAGAAGAAAAAAGAAAAGAAAAGAAAGGAAGACACGATTATGTAATAGTTTCAGTAACTTACCCCAGGGAAGAGCATACCGATCAAGCGACTCGCCTTATCAGTAACAGAGAGCAGCAATGTCTGAGAAGGTAACTGGATCACTGCACACTGGGCCAAGGCGATAGGATTTGCAGTATCAATATTCTCGCTAGTATTATTTGACCATCAAAAAACACCATCATGAACATACTACAACACCAGATCCTACAGCAAGATAATCAACAAGCATTTGTAAATTGATTCAATACTGCAGGTTGGGGGGGGGGGGTGGGGGGGAGATAAGACTCATCGTTCAAGTGCAAAGAGCCACCTCCATATACTTTCCACAGTGACAATAAAATAGCTGATCCATCTCATTTTGTCAAACTAATGCCTCTTGATAGCCCACCTTAATGATTGCGGTGGGAGCCTCTGTATCAAATACCTTATTGTGGTTGTGGGGGTAACTCGTAATGTTGTAGCATCTCTAACAGTACACTCAAACTGATATTACAGTTGGAGCCTCTGCATCAGCCTCATTGTGTGCTAACTCAAAATATTGGACATCTGTAAAAAATGTTCATCAAACTGATATTACAATGTCCATGTGCTTTTGCTCGATTGCAGAAGGATTAAGCGACAAACTTTTGAACTTCAGAAAATTTAGGTTAAAGATAAGGCTCCTCAAGGAATATCAAATTGGGTTGAGGAGACTACAGCACAAGATACTTCCAAAAGCATACCAGAACGCCTCAAAAATTTCAGGAAGAGTCATCATCGTTTTTTAGTCACATGAAACATCGTTTTTCAGTCACATCAAACCTATATCAAGCATAAGTATCACTACATTCCTTTCCATTTCCTCTTTAGGTCACGGTACTTCACCTGATGCAAGACTTAAGTAGACACATCAAACCTCAGTGGGGCACAAGTGTCACTGCATTTCCTTTCCATTTCCCCTTTAGGTCATGGTATTTCTTAATTCTTGTCCTTACGTCTCTTGATCTCATTAATTATGGCCATACAAAATCTGCTATACGTTTATCAGTGTTTCGAAAAATATATAGAGATAAGGTTATTTTCTATAAATTTCACAACCTAAGATATTGATTACATGACAACCAATTCTCTAGGTGGACCTTATAAAGCTAACGGCTTAATGCAGAAACCAGGGAATCAACAATCCCCCTACAGCACTTTCTAGTGATATCACCCTAATTTTTCTCTATAGGCTTAATTAAACTGTTTCATTTGCTTCCCTATTATCCTATACAAACCAAATACCTATGTGGCAGAGCAGTGGTTGCTGTTGCACGATAAAAATAGAGATCAGATGAATTGAAAAAGCTTCTTTTAAAGGAAAGTGGGAGACAGATATTTCATAAACAAAAGGATAACTTGTCTATTTTAAGAGAGATTTCACAGGAAAGTGGTTCCTATAGCTCGGATGTAAACAGAAATCCAATTATCCAACTTTTGATCCATTTCCGATTTTTTGAAGTGGATTTGGGAACAAATTCCATCCGGTAGCTACCAGAATCGGAATTGGAAATTTCTGATAAGTTAACGGAATCAGAAATGGAACTGTTATTTATGTATCCTAGTTTCGATTTTCAATTCCGCTAAATACTAACATTTATAAATGATAATTATACTATATATGAAATCTTATTATGCATTGGATATATTCTATCTAAAATCTTTAGCTAGATACATATCATGGAGTGGATGAGAATTGATGACACATTAAATTGTTTCCGATAATTTTGGGAAACTATTTCCCTTTTCAATATAGGAATCGGAAATAAAATGGAAATGGAAAAACTATTCTTTGATGACTATATCAGAATCAGAAACTCAGTTTCAGTATTGGAATAGGAAACGGAAACTGGTGTTTCAGTTTCCGTATCCTACCTGTTTACAGCCCGACCTGTAGCATTCTTTAACTTGAAAGATGGCAAATGGATACCCTCTATTAGACTTTTTCATTATCAAAGACTTGCTTAGTGAGGCCATAGGTTAGGGTTGCAGTCCTTTTTCTAATACATATGCAGTTACTCCAAAATAATCTCTCAGACTATTTTCTCAAGCTTCCAGAAAACCAACTTCAAATTTCTGTCCAACTCCTTGGGCAATTTTTACACTAATTTCCAATCTATTTCACCCACATATCCAACACAAATTGAAGGCCATGTATTTAAAGCAAGCTACCTCCTGAATAAACATCTGAGGCTTGTATGGTTTAAGTACATTTCTGAAGGAAGTGCTAGATGTAGTGCTAAAATTAGAGAACATAAAATGGAAAGTGTTAAGAATGTCTCACAAGCTTCTTCTCCTGCAGCTGTCCAAGAAATCCATGATGATTCAATGTCCGGAAAACCAGTAAGTCTGCTTTCCCTATATACTGCCTAGACATGAGTACATATGAGTTACAACCTTGTACAAAGTTGAGCTACATAGCAAAGGAAAGTAAGAGGTAATGCATAACTTGTTATTCATGTGATCCTGGGATATAAGACGCACAATTTGCATAGTTTGTGGCCAATCTTCAGCAAGCCTGACATTCAAATGAATGCACAAGAAAGCAGTTACTATATGTCACATTTTAGTGCAAAAGAAGACGCAAACAAAGAGTGACTAAAAAGCCACATGGTGCATGATAAGGATAAGACAGTTTATTGGTCTATTTCTTCTTAGTTTACCAGCAGAATACAGTAAGTAGCAACAAGCTCTTATTTGGAAATCAAGTGAATCCATTAATAGCGTGCACCTAGGTTGCCAAAGGCGGTGTATTTTCACCCCTAATTCACCATGAACAAAGAAACGGTAGAAGGAAAATAAAGAAAGCATCAAAGACACCAACATGTAACATTCTAGAAACCATGGATCGTGTCCACCATCTGAAAACCAATTTGTATCTAGTACCAATCTAAGCAGTAGATGGTCTTAGGAATCATGAAGAATAAGAAAAAGTATAGTAACATGGTCAAATAAGAAAATGACATCAGACATTGTTAAAAGAGTAGCAGTTTGGAACCTCCAAGAATAGAAATAAGAGAGTGCATCATTAAAACAAGCACTGGACATGGTTAAAACAAACAATTAATTTGAAAGGGAAGTCAGGAGGTCAAAGCTTATAAAAAACAGGAGTAATCGCAGATCATAGCAAAATGTGGACATTTATTATAAAATAGCAGAGGAAGCAGCATTAATTCACAATTAACATACAAGCCAGGGTCTGGGATATCATTCCGACCTCTATATATGGAGTCTATTCTGAGTGCAAAGGCATCCCTCAGTGTGCTGATATAATCTGAGTGGCTACTCATGTATCCTTGGTAATGGGGAATCTTGCCTTTCTTGGAATGACAAATGGTGTGGCGCTACCCCTTCTCCAACTGATTTCCCGCCTTATTTACCATTTCCTTGTATCCTCATTCAATAGTGGCATATATGTGTTAGACAATGCCAGTGGCAGTGCCAATGGAAACAAATTCTCCCAGGATGCATCTACAAATATTCTATCCAATCTGGACATGGAAGGGGTTGCTCTCCCATTACTCCAGGTGAAATGGATTCTGGGATCTGCAATTTCAATCAACTCACATTCATCTATCCATGAATTAAACTGTTTCGTGCCAGTAGTCAAATTACCCCTACGATTCCTCTCCTCAGGTCTTCTTACTTCATTAAAGCCTCCTAAAACACACCATGGCAAAGAAAATGTCAAGCTGCACTCTATCAATTCCTTCCACAAACTTTGACTCTGCCGAACAGAATTTGGACCATATACCACAGAGGGCATCCACCAGTGATCACCCTTAATACTTTGAATTTTGACAGGTACAGAAAATTCACCAATAGTCAACAACTGACACATACCACCTCTCCAAATCCCAGGCCACCAAGATACCACCTGCAGAACCTTTAGGTCTTCTGAATACAAACTCGGCATCATGGAACCCTGTGATCTTCTTCACAATTTCCACTGTAAACATATGATATTTGGTCTCCTCTCCTGTAAGCAAATAATACCAATATATCTTCTTTTCACGAAATTTCTAACAGCCTCCTGCTTTGACTGATCAAGCAGGCCTCTAACATTCCACGAACCCACATTCATGACGCTACAGAAAATTCCCGCTGAAGACTCTGAGACTTGACAGAAGATTGAACCCCACCATCAGCTCTTCGAATCTGCCTCTTCCCTTTGTATTTTTTCTGCACTGTCCCCAAATTTTCAGAATAAAACTATCCTAAACTGACCTCTCTTCCCTTCTAACCTCACACCCAAATTTGTCGCTTTCTCCAGAATGACTTCATTCCCCCAATCATTCAAGAAATCACTATTAGAGGTTTCCTCATTGTTCACCGCCAGGCTGGGGCAAGTCCCCCTTTCCATCTTTGTTCAGTTGCCATATCCGCCACCGAAGAAGAAAGTGGCAGAGGAATCAGGGACTTATTAGGGGTCGAATGAACAACTTCCTTACCTGGCAGCGATGATTTCAAGGATCACTCATCAACCATGCCAGCTCCGGATCTTGCAGTCCATTGACATCTTCCCCTACCCTAACAAGTGTCTCCCCTCCCCCTTTGGCAGGAGGAATAATCGAAGACAGATTCCCCAGCCATCACCTTGCCTCGTCCGTGAACGACGAGACTCTCCTTCCTCTTTTGTCCTGTAGGACTCTCGAACCCCTTCAATGGCTTTAGAAATTTAAACATGTCTTGCCAAACCTCCTCATCAGCTATTACTGTATCACCCCTAGTATGAGTCACTGCTTGACTCGTAGCAATAAGGGCAATATCATCTTTATTCACCACTTCACCCTGAACCACATTCGGATGGCCCACCAGATCACCATCAATGGACCGGTTGAAAGAACCCGGTTCACTAGCCACTCCCTGTTAATCCAATGGCTGTTTGCCCGAGTTGGTCCGGGTCACCTCAGTCGTCTTCCTCACCACGTTTGCTGCAGAAGAAGCCCTAGAATCCTTGTACTCCTTGTAAGCTAGAACCACATCCCTGTAGGTCCATGAAACACCTTTTGAATACGTTGAATGATCCTCCATCTCCAGCGACATCCAGAAGACTTCCTCCTTCCAGCACCATCGCACACCCTCTGGAATTCAGATCCCCTGTTTTAAGGCTATCAGAACTCTTGCAGCTTCCAACGACTCCTATCTGGTTGTCTTCATGTCCACTTTCTTAATCCACCTAAAAGGAGCCACAACCGCTTTAAAAACCTCCAAGTCCCACAAGTGCCAAGGAATACCTCTCAAGTTACACCATTTAGGGTTGATATATTCGATCCGGTTAGTACCTATCCCTGGTGCCATGGCTTCCAACTGATACTAATACCATCCCTTTCTACCTTCTCCCTGGACAATAATTCATTGTAAAACATAGCAGAAGGGCACCATAGATGAAATTGACGCTTGTTGATGGAACAGACCCTAGCCTCCTTCATCTCAAGCCTCATCTTTTACAGCACCTTGACCAGATCCTCCTTCGCAATAACCTCTGTCGACGAACCCACAAGACACCTCTTGCAGAAGTTGAAGTTGTTGTCATACGAAGGAAACCTGGGCACCTCCACATAGGGACCATCTTTCTTGACCTCTACCAGATCTCCATCACCCATCTCCATCCTCTCAAAGGCTTCTCCACCACCCTCCTAAAGACTGGCCCATCTATTTCTACTCTCCTGCCGGACTGAATCTTCGAACAAGCAAAGCTTCAATGGCCAATCCCTCCACACTTCAAGCAAACTAAACCATTACGGCAAGATGCAACCTGATGACTCTTCTCTAAACACCAAAAACATCTACCCTGAAAGGCAGAACCTCCCACTACGCTCCTCTTATTCCCATGTCTAATCCTCTCCACATCTACCACCAGAGCCGAACCCCTCCTCTCCACCTCCCACCTTCTTGAGACCTCCCTATCAACCACCCCATCAGCCCTCACCTCTCCACCTCTTCCCCCTGCTCCCGTTCTCCCCCCTGCTTCGCTCACTCTCTTACGACTCTTGGAGGGAATATTATTTTCGATTCTAGTCTGTTATTGGTTTAATCCTGAAGACTTTGCATTTAGAAGATTGGGGATCTCTTGGGAGGTATTTGAGTTGCTTGGAACCCAGATAAAATGGGCAAATTATTGGTTATAGGGGAACATTCAGTGACTGGGCTGCCGCATTGTTGCAATGCAAGAATCTTGTAGATGCCGTCAGGTGCTTATAACGCCAACAACTAAAATCAGATGCAAACTTTATCATCTGAGTTGAACCTATGCCAGGTTAATTATAAAATTCCTTGTCAATGAAGTCAGGAATCTGTAGAAAATTAAGGAGGAAGAAAACGAGCACATGGAGGATGAGAGGACCAAGAAGAACACCTGCCAGATCTGCTACCCCCCTCTTCAACTTCATTATGTTTTTCTTTCAAAACAATGTTACAAGGACTAAAATGACCCTCCATTCAAGAGGGTGAACATGAAAGAATGAACACCACAAGAAATAAAGAAAAACATGACAGAAATACCCCTGAGATTCCTCATTACTTCTACAGAACCCATCAAAAAGAAACCAGGGTAAGAAAATGACAATTAGTATGAAAACAGTTCAACAGCTACATAGAAGAAAGAAATTTATAAGGAATTCATTGCTCTAACCAGAACTTTACTTGGATTAATTCCAGGTATGTTAGATAAGATTCACAACTTGGAGCTGTTAGCAAGGATGACAGTACTGGTATTGGTGGCAGTACCAGTGGGTACCGATACCGATACGTATCGGTATCGGGCGTATCAGCCCGGTACCATCACATTTTGGCTTGGTACTCGCCAATAACAATTTTTTATTTATTTTTCTAAACTGTAAAGATTGGTATCAGGGTACCCTCCCATAGTAGTATTGGTACCCACAGATACTAACACGTATTGGTATCGGCTGATACTGCCATCCATGGCTGTTAGAGGAAAGCATGGTTCTCAATCGGCAAGAACAGTAGAAAATGCTTTTGTAAAGCCTCAGTTTGCAGAATGGAGACAGAAATATGGAGTATTGTGGCTAGGGGTGTTCACGGTTTGGTTTGAGGGCAAAATTTTATAAACCAAACCAAACTGAAGTAGAGAGCCAAACCGAACCAAACCAAACCGTAATAGTTTGAAACCGAACCAAACCAAACTGAAATAATTCGGTTCAGTTCGGTTTGGTTTGCGGTTTGGGCCTTATAATGGGCCACTATGGTTAAATAATCTACTTCAACATTATTTTTAAAAAATAATTATTAAAAAATAATATTTAAAAATTATTTGGAGGTTTAAATCTCGAAATGGATTATTATAGTTAAACATCCTATTTTATTAAGGACTCAACCCATTTTTTATACAAAATGACAATCTAAAAGGTATTATATAAAAATAATTTAAAATTTTATATCTTATAATTTACATAAACTTATACTTAATTTAAGAATTTAATACTTATATTATTCCCTTTTAACATAATTCAGTTTATTCGGGTGGGTTTGGTTTATGAACAAGAGAAACCAAACCAAAATCTTCAGAAATTCAAACCAAACCAAACCAAATTGGCCGGTTCGGTTTGGTTTTTCAGTTTGAACCGAATAGTGAACACCCCTAATTGTGGCTGCAAGAGGGTGACATTAGCACAAGCTTATTTCATAACTAGCCAATGGAAGGATAAGAAAATACGGTCTACGATCAAAAAAAGATGAATCATGGCTAGAAGATGGAGGATAGCTTGAAGCATAAAACACACAATTCTATGCCTCTCTTTCTCATCTGTAAAAAGATGTTAGCCCAGCTGAGTGGATAAGACGAATCATGGCTAGAAGATGGAGGATAGCTTGAAGCATAAAGCACACAATTCTATGCCTCTCTTTCTCATCTGTAAAAAGATGTTAGCCCAGCTGAGTGGATAAGCAAGCTCTTCAACAATGAAGATATCACCTACATACGGCAAGTAGTGATGGAAAATGATGTCAAAGAGCCAGTCCTTAAGAGGAAGCCCCACGACCTGACATGTTTCCCACCTTTTTTCTATCAAAATTTTGGGAGGTAGGTAAAGGAGACATACAGAAAGCAGTAAAAGAGTGTTTACAAGGCAGAGGGTGTGAGCATCTAAATCAAACTTATCTGGTGTTGGTAGTGGTTACCTAGAAAAGAGGATGCTGTTGCACTGAAGGACTTCAGGCCCATTAGTCTATTGAATGGGTGTTGCAAAATCATAGCTAAGGTGTTGCTTCAAGGCTTGGAACTCTTAGGAAAACATTATAGAAGAAAACCATTCAGGTTTTATTGGGAATATTTGGATCAGATTTTAGGTGATTGGGAAAGATTGTGGTCGACTAAAGGTGATCGGCTAAGGTGGTGGTTGATCCTTCATGCAACTAATTGGGCACTATGGTTGGAGCACAACGATAGAATCTTTAGGAGGGAGGCCCACTCCTCGGATTATGTTCTCTTTCATTTGTCGACATGTTAAGGAATGGACGAGAATATTTTCGCAAAGGGGACCATATGAACTCCACTCTTTTCGGTCTTTTGGGTGAGAGGTGAGAGTGACACCAGCTTGGTGCTCTGCTGGGGAGATTTTGTTGTTTATCCTCCCCCCCCCTTTTTGTGCATGTTCTCTTCCTTTATAATGCATGTGGTACTGCCCATCTTCAAAAAATAAAAACTAAAGGATGCTTTTTGGAATGTCTCATTAAGTACTATATTCTATAAAGAAAAGGAAGATGGGGCTAGCTTGCAAATTGACTTCAACAAGGATTACATTAAGGTGTCATGGCAGCAGCTATGCAGCATCATAATCAACCATAATTTCCAAGAGCAGCACATTAGTGTTAAGAAACTGTATATACAGCCAAGTCCTTCGTTGTACTAAATGGAAGCATCTTTGGGTACTTCCCTAGCTCCAAAGTCCTTAGACAGGGAAATCTGCTGTCCTCTTTGACTGCATAATTAGCACTGGCGAGAAAGTTGTGCCACAAAATAAAGACTTCTAACACAGGCTAGCCAAGGATCTGAACCTCTTCTAGAGTCATCAATGGAGTTTACGGAAGGGGGTGTCAAGGTCACTGAAGAATATAAAATAAATTACTCTCTCCGTCAAAAGGATTTGGGTGATGCTGTACAACCCCCAGAATAGCCCTAGCATAAATCCTGACCAGCAAACTATACATTTACAGCATTTGATATCATCAATAGGTATATCAGCAGAAATGTGCAATTAAATTAGATAGTTAAAATAAAATACTCTGTTTCTATCAATTGAAGAACAAAATCAGAATCATACGACAAAGCTGTGGCAATTATTTGCTTAATTGTTTAGGGATGCATGTTTTTTAAAAACATAATGGTTTAGATCTAAAAAACACAAGTCAATATATATTTGCAAGAATGTAAACCTTGGCCGTCTATACAGAATAACACCCTCCACATTTATTATTGTAACATGCTGTGGCTTAGATAAGATCTTGTTTGCAGTCATTCTCCACATACAAAGGACTTGGCATAAAAAAATAACAATAACAACCTTGCACCTGCCTGTGAACGGACAAGCTAGAAAGTAAAAATTGTTCAGAAGAACCTTGCTAGATCAATGTGAATCATTAGAATAAGCCTAACATTAGTAGCCAAAAGCAGAAAAATAATTCTTTATAAACCTTCTGACTTACCGTTCCGATGCAGAAGTACTTCTATAGCCCTGCATGCAACAAAAAAACACACGTAAGAAGATAGAAAATGTGCAAACCAGATTATGAACCTACAATTCCAGTAGTGTACATGCAAAGACAATGTAAAAATAATAGAATAAAATTATTGACCTACAATTCTAATTCCGCACATGCACAGACACTGTACAAATAATAGGGCACACTCAAAGGCACTGTAATCACTAAAAGTAGAATTAACAAGGTTAGCTACAGTCTCCCTTCAACTAAAATGATAACACTGGTCTTATAAATAACTCCCTTCAAAAAGATGCCGATATAAATCCACAAAAGCCATCTTAACAGTGATTTTTCTGCCTCCATGCTGAAATATCTAGTCTGATGTCCTAATCATTAAATTAAAAGGTCAATCTGGCAGCTCAGCCTCCTCCATAGAAATCTTTCAAAAACCATTCTCCTGTACCTGAGGTCTACACTATTTCTACTTGAATAACATAACAGCTAAAACCGCAACTCCCTTTTAACAGTGTCCTTGTCTTCCATCACCATTCCACAGCTTGGGAATAGTCTATTCTGGTTTTTATCATCCTCTCACTAGCCAGTTTATGGAAGAATGCTATATTTTTAGCCCATTGGCAAGAAGAGTCGAAAATCTGCAACTTTGTAGATGAATACCTTAGCTAATTTGGACATTTTAGGAGACTGGTATATAATTCTTTAGACAAAATTATTTTAGGACTGCAATTAAGAGGAATCATGAAGGAGAATTATAGTCAAAAGAGGTAGTGTTAACAAGGTAATTAGAGATAATGATAAAATTAGTTTTACGAATTATTATCAGAGTTTTCAAATATTGTATTAGTTAAATTAGTAGGTTGGAGATGTGGATGATGTGGTGGCAAGCTAAGAAGTTGAGATGTTTGCAAAGTGACAAGTGTAATGGTGAGGTGGCAACGAAAGCATGAGGTGCCAGGGAATACATGGATTTTGACATCTAGGTGATGAAGTGTCACCATTTGCCAAACCCTTATCCTCATGGATGACAGTACCGGTACCGGTATTGGTGGGTACCGGTACCGGTACGTACCAGCCGGTACTGGCCCGGTACCGGCCGATACCCTTTAAACCATGGGTACCGGTGCCGGCCGATACCGGTACGTACCGGCCGATACGTACCAGTATTGGCCGGTACTACCAACCATGCTTATCCTTTATTAGTAAGTAGGAAGGGCAAATCCTTTTGACACCTATGCCGCCATGTGTTATCATTTAGTCAATGTCTATCCCTTAGTAATGAGTTGATAGGAAATATCCCTTAGAACTTGACACTTGTGCAAGCATGTGTCATCATTTTATCAATCCCTATCCTTTACTAATGAGTTGGTTGGAAATGCCCTCAGATATTGACTCCCAGTACTCATGTGTCACCATTTGGAAGGAAGCGCCCTTGAACTTCGACATCTATGCATCCATGTGTCATTGCTCATGAAAGCCTTATCCTTGTATCTTTAAATATACATGTGGCACATCTATATATATCTAAACGTGGATTGTACCACGTGCATTAAAAAGAAAAGAAAAAGAAAAGAAGATGTATTAAAAAGAAAAGCATATATCCTTCTTTATATTTAAGGAATCTAGTTTCTTCTTAGCAACTAAATATGGAGAAGGAGAGATGTTAGAAAAGAAGAAAGGGGTAGGGTTCCTGCATGATTGGAGATTTGTTTGCAAGCTCAAGCCTCATCTTGGGAGACCAAGAGGATGAAGGGAGAAGTCTTGACGAGAAAGAACAACAAAGAATTGATAAGAGAACAAAGGAACCTTAGGAGGCGACTATGGCTTCAAGAGGTAGGCATATGATTATCCTAAGCATGATTAGTTTGTAAATTATTTTCCTTGGTTTTGTTTTAATGTTTTAAAACATACTTAGATATATAAACAATATTGATTTTAGTTGGACCACTCGATCGATTCATTCGGTTTTATTCCTTCGACTTATTTAGATCTAATTAACCTAATTATGACCTAATGTATAAAATCAGGAGACCCATAAATTATGACCCATGGAACTAATTTTACTTGATTTGCACTTCTAGATCACTCTGCACATTTAAATGAAACTTTTTACTGATAAAAGAATAATAAATTTGTTTGATCACTTTTGACCATAAGATTTTACTATGATTTTATACCTGATCTTTGTAAGTATATGCTAACTGTATATGTAAAAAGTCTGTGGGCGGACAGTGCCATCTTAAGGAGAGTCTTACGTTACATGATCAGATCACCATGCTTAGATTCTCTCTCTCTCTCTCTCTCTCTATATATATATATATATATATATAATTTGTAAAACTTATTATATGATATGTCATGTATGGGGGTTTTATAAATTCCATTAACCATTTTCCAGGAAGATCGCTTCAAGACATGATTATGTGAAGAATCAGACTTTTGGGATGGCTTTGATGTCTTAGTTAGATATTTAATAGTTTGATGTAGTAGGTTGTTTCAAAGCAGTCATGTACCTTGTTAATGTGAGAGTTACGAAGTCTGTTAATATGAAAATTGAGAAGTTTTTGAGTGCCTTTTTAGTCATCTATTTTGGTGGTTTTGGTTTTGGCTTGTATTATAGACTTATTTAAGATGGTAATGACTTTCAACCTTTAGCCTTGCGGTATGGTTTATTTCTCATATCAATTTGTGTTAGGTTTTATCCCGCTATTACGCACCTGAATCTGACGTGACCCACCAATCGGAGGCGTGACAATAACATTTAGAGGAAATATCAGATAATTGAAAATAATAATTCCAATACAAATATATCATAAAATAGAATGGTGAAGGCATAACAAATACATGAAAGGAAGCAAATACAGAAAAGAAAAAGCATCATCCTTTCTTCTTGCATTGACATCTAAAGTAAAGACAATTAAAAAAAAGTTCATTTTCTGATTGTTCAGACTTTAGAGTTGAACATCTATAGTAGCCACAGATTATAAAAACTTAGAATAAGAAAAGACGATGTCTAAGACAAAATGGTGCTCCAAGAACGTACTTCAAGTTTACAAATATACACAGGCTGACCTTGTCTCTGTCCTGATAAGGTACCCTGCACTTCAAACGAGGAGATATATATTAAAATATTGGACACATAAAGCAATTAAAAATGAAAAATATGCCTGGATGATTAACGATCACATTTTATATCAAACATATACAGTTATGCATTTACGAAAAGCATACAGTCAGCAAAGTAGAACTGATCATGGGGAAAATTGGAGGCTTTCATAAATTTGAATCACAAAAGGACTACTACAAGGTCATAGGCATTTCTCCTATACACTAACATATTAAGTTAACTAAATTACTAAAGAGAATACATATGAATTCTAAGTGAGCCAATGAATGAACGTGGCAATTTTATTAAAGAAATATAAGCGAATTTTACTTGAGCCTGTCCACGAACATAAATGAGCTGAGTATACCTTTGTTCAAACTCTGCTCTTTTTCGCCAGGACTGTTTTTTTTTTTATATCAAGCTTAGCTTATTTACTCGTCAAGTAAGCCAAAATGAACTTTTATCGAGCCAGATCATGATTTGTTCATCGAGCACAGCTATTCACGTGGACTATTAAACATAGGTAGAAGCCAGAAACAACATCTTCCATTTTTAGAAAATGGTTTTAGTACACAGTTTGCCGTTTCATACCGGATCGAGTCGACTCATACTAGTTTGACTTATATCTGGACGTGTCCAAGTCGCTGGACAGTTAGAGTCGTTGAGTCGCATCTAAATCTAGCCGACTCGATGCGACTCAGACAGACATGTGCCGACTCGTATGTAACTCGTACCGACTTGTGCGATACATTGCGATCCTACATGGGTCACTGCGGTCCAGCTCAAGCCCACTGGATGTGACTTGATGTCGCCTATATCTTATTAAGTAGACTTTTTTTTTAAAATTTGACGAGTAGTTAAACTTTTTTTCTCAAATTGATAAATAAATGGACTTTTTCCTCTAGTTTAATAGGTAATTTACACTTTTATATTAATTAATGGGATAGATTTCTCTTAAATTTGACTTAAGTCACTGTCATTAATAAACCACTAAAGTTTCATTTATGTCACAATTATTCACAAAATTAAAGAATCTGAAAAAAATAAAAAATAAACCTGGATCGGCCTGACCTGTGTGACTCGTGAAAGTCAGACCGACTGGGCCCTAGTCAGATCGGTATCCTATCATATCTGGGAAGATATGATCCAATACGGATCAGTGATACAACGAACCTTGGTTTAGTATAACGTTCTATGGGTTAAGAATGAAGGAAATACACTGCGTAATTTCAGATATGCAATACTATACAACAGATCCCCTCCCACATAACCTTAGATGGTTAAACATCTCCAATGTGACCAAGCACTTAGAAAATTGACAGCTCACCCAATGCCCAGAAAATGACCTTAAACTTACCCATAAATCTTGTCGTATAGTCTCGATTCCCTTTCTGGTCTCCATAGCCCCATGTTTGGTCCCCTCCCTATCCCTCTTCCTATCAATCCCACATAGAACAGTTTGCAATATTCCCCCTAGGATATCAGATCAAATCCCTCGTCTTCACAATGGCTAGCATCTACTCCATGTTTGACTTCAACTTCCAGACTCTAGGCTCTGACTGTGTCCCTGTCAAAATCTTACTTGATCAAGCATCATCTTGATCCCATCTTATGCATCCCTGTCAGAGACTCACAATCCCCCTTACACTTTCATCTAGAGAACCAATGACGCACATTGTCTCTGTGAAGATGTAATCCTTGATGGATAAGCCCCCATGCTCATGCCAGCATCCAATGTCATCAAACACTTTGCAATCAGATCAGCAATGTTCCTGAAGACTTGGCATGCAGCCTCCACGCCTTTAACATATGCTGCTGACATCTCTGCCAGCCGGCAACCCATCTTCAATTGAAGGTGCCACTGTCAAGGCATTTCCACAGCTGACAGAAGGTCCTTCGATAGGTGTAAAACATGACCCACCATCTCCCATCCAGAGAAAGCTTGCAGCTGCTATGCCATCTTCTCTTCCTTCGCCCCCTTGAACCATCAATGACTAGACATACCTTGACAACCTCAAAGTGTGTGGCCACTGCCATGTCTGCATCAGGCCAAAAACATTATAATCATCAACAATTGCCCTGGACAGGCACCCTGCCTCTCAAAAGGACTATTGGCATTGCATGGTGATGTTTGCAGCCTAGAGTGCATGTGCTGCAGGCCTTTCCTCAACCCTGAATCCCTGATCAACAATGAATCTACCGGGGCCATTAGAACATGGTTTGCAAAACTCAAAACTGGCCGGTTCAAACCGGATTAGAACTGGCCAGCTCTATCCTGATTTGAACTCGGATTGGCCCTGACCCGGTTCTGGTTTTGGTCCCGGCTCGGAGAACCTTGCATTAAAATTAGACTTCTCCATCCCCACTCCATTCCCATAATGACGCTACCACCTCCTTGAAGGACCTCAACTAGGCTTTGGGTATAGACGGATAAGATGGATTTTAGACTGTATCCGCAGACTAGGTTGGTAGTGCTGGTGAATGGCGAGGCTTTGTCTTTCTTTCATAGTGGTCATGGTCTCAGGCAGGTGACACTATGTCACCACTTCTTTTTGTTTTGGTAGCCCACCTTTTGAGCTGCTTGTGGACTAGGGCTGAGGAGTTGGGTTTTGTTTCAGGATTTAGGATTAATGTCTCTGGAAGATAGATCCCTCACTCGTAGTACGCTGATGATACTATACCTTTTGCATCGCCATCAGTTCAACATGGGTGTGCGTGCGTGTGATTGGGCAGATGTTGAAGAATGCTAGTGGTTTGAAGGTTAACCTTAAGAAGAGCCTTACTGTTGGCATTAATGTAGAGCACGGGCCTCTTCAGGGCTGCCGAGATTTTGGGCAGTCCTATCGGGCAGTTTCCCATCTCTTACCTTGGACTTCCCCTCTCCTAATGCTATTCGTTGTTTGGATTGGAGAAAGATCACTTGAGGTTCGAGTCTAAACTAGCAGGTTGGAAGGGTGGACTTCTCTCTTATGGTGGGCATCTTGTGCTTTGCCATTTAGTGTTGGATAGTCTTCTTGTATACTACGTTTTCCTATTCTGCATCCAAGACAGTGGCAAAGAAGCTCGAAGGTATACATTACAGGTTCTTTGGCATGGTAGCAGAGAGAAACCGGAGGATGGCATGACATTAACTGGCAAACGATTTGCATGAACAAAGAAGTAGGAGGTCTCAGCATTAAAGATATTAGTTTAGCTCTCCTTGGCAAGTAGCTTTAGAAGCTTCAGTCAGAGGAGGGAGGGCTTTGGATGAAGATGAATAAGCAAAAACGTTATATGCAGGCTAGAGTTGTGGGGCTTGAGCCACTTGACTCCTTTGACATCCTATAATGCCTCCTACCTATGGAAGGGGGTGTTGCAAGCTACTGATATGGTGCTAGCTGGGACTCAACAGGTTCTTGGGGACAGTCAGAGATGGCTTTTTTTGGGAGGATAGATGGTGTGGGAGTGTACCACCGAGGGAGAGTATCCCCTTGCTCTTTGGTGTAGCTGGCTCTCCCTCAGCAGTGGTAGCCAGGGTGCAGTATTTGGGTGGATGGCTCCCTACCTTTAGAAGGGACCTTCACAATGAGGAATTCTTGCAGCTTGAGCTTTCGCATTTTCTTCGAAGATTCTCCATTAATCAGGATAACGAAGACTCTTGGAGTAGAGATAGAAGGCCAACAAGACATATTCTATTAAGTCGGCGTACAATAGGATTCATGATGGAGGCTTGTGATATCCTTTCTTCAAGCTCGTATGGAAGACTAGAAGTCCTTTTAAGGTGCAAATTCTTGTTTGGAGAATAGCCCAAAGGGAGGCTCCGCACGTGATACTTTGGCAGCCTTTATGGATGCCATGCAGACAACTCGTCCTCTTTGTGGCCTAGCAGATGAGAATATGGACCATCCTTTTCTGACTTGCCCTTTCTCCATGGAGGTGTGGAAGCTTGTCCTGGACAAGATTTGTTGTATACATATGCGGCCTACATCAGCCGATTGCTCGCTTCAAGGGTAGGAGAGGGTGGACTCCTAAAGAGGATGGCAAGATCTGGTCATTGATCCTCCGTGCTACTCTTCGGTCCACATGGAGAGAACGTAATGCCAGGATCTTCAAAAGGGAGTCCAAGTCAGAGGATAGGCAAGCTTCCTTTTATTCATGACAAATCTAAGGAGTGGGGGATGCTACTGTGCAATGTTAATCCCTCACAATCTTCCTTCTTGCCATTTTTGGGAGGGTAATGTTGGTCACACCTTCTTGGCATGCTTTTTTGTAAAAGTGATGTGAGCTTACACCTCTTGTACTTGTAAATTATTACAAAAGCTAACAAATGGGATAGAAAATAAAGCTTCTCTGAAGAGTATCATATGACCCAAAAGCTTAGTATGAAATGACCCAAAATAATTAGGCACCTTTATTTGAGATCCACGGCTAAGTTCTTCAAATACCCCAGATTATGCTTTCATGTTGGACATTTATTCACGTAAATTAAGAAAAATAAAATATTGCATAAAAATAAGTTTCCATAAATAGCCGGCTCGTTCAAAGACAGTTAATAAAATATCCAATGAGTATTCAACACCCTATTTCATTCATGACTTGCTTCCAAGATAAAAACAAAAATTTGGAGACTGATTCCAAGAATAAATCATGAATATGCACTCAAGCGTTAAGTTGACTGAACAGGCCTGAAGTCACCATCAAACCTAAAAATAGCAAGCTCTCTTCTTTCACATAGAACACCTATGGACCAATTATATACATGAACCCTCCTGTTTTTTTAACATACCTAAACCCTTTAGAGATTGTGTATGCTACAGAATACCCCTAATGAGGAATTCAACTAGATAGATAGTTGACTGAAAATAGGGGGATAACAGCATGTACAATAATCATATGGTGTGTTTTACATATACAAAGGATAGAAAGTTCTCACACATATAGGCTCACTAAGTGGTACATGCAAAAGCCCTAGAATTCAACAACCATCACGCATGCATATCACAAAGAGGTCAGAAATTACCTCCCAAATTTTGACATACTTGAATTGTGGTTGCTGAGCACCAGACACACCTTGTGTCAAGGGCATGTTAACAGCAGAATTATTTGATGCAGTAAGAGAATGCAATCCAGGTTGCACCTGCTGAGCCATTATTCCTGGAGTAGGGATCATCGTCCCAGCTCCAGATGAAACAGGGCCAAGACCATTCATTACATTTTGGTTCATACTTATTCCACTTTGGCCTATTTGTGAACTTGAAGTCAGACTGCCTTGACCCATAGCAGATATTGATTGAGTCACACCATGTGGGCCTTGAAGGTTTGCCAATGATGAGGACATGCCAATATTTGAGTTTCCTGATATACCAGAGGTAGCTGATGTAAATGAACCAAGGCCTGAGCTTTGTGAAACCTGTGTAGATGCCATCAGTGGCCCTGATCCAGCTACTGATGAAATTCCAGAGAGTGCAGATGATGCCATTCCACTGGATATCATATTTGACATATGCATAGCCATAGGCGTTGTACCCATATTCTGAAGACCTATAGAACTTCCACCGGCTATAGATGCTGAGTTTATGCGCCTTTGAGAAAGAGTGTTCAAAATGCTCACGTTGGCTGGGGCAGGGCCCATTGGACGAACAGACTGGGAATTTACAACTGGTTTGAACTCTTGCACAGTATCACCAGTTGCATTCATCTCCTGAGATGCAGGAGATGGAGAAGTAGCCAAGCTTGAAATTCCTTGTGAGGTGCTGCTTGGAATAGAAGCTATATGAGAAAAGGCTGGTCCAGTTGTAACAGATGGAAGAGTGGTTGGTTCCTGAAAAGAAGAAAAACATTCTAACTTACGCACATTGTTTATAAAGTTTCATTGGAAGAGTGCAGACAAAAACAATTCTTTTCTAATAACATCTTATAAAATAACATGCACTCATGAAACTTACCACTTTTACAGTTGCTGTAGGAATATTTCCAGCAGGAATTGGTTGCCTATTCATGACAGCTCCATTCACTAGACACCAAAAACATCAATATGTAAATATAACAACACGGTGAAAAGGTGACATTTTGTATATCCAGAAACAGAACTGTCCCAAGGTAGGAGATGAGAACTCTGATCAGACAAAGGCACCCCCAAATTCCATCTATCCACACACAAGATATATACATGCTCATGCCTTGAGAACAGCAAATTGTTCAAGAACATGTTGATAAACAGATTTTTTTTCCAGATTAAGCGGACACTAGTGCTGAAAATTGTATGCATCATTTTGTCAGGCTTATGTCAGTCATTTATGCTCATGCCATTCGTTAAAGCATGTTATAAGCGTGTTATAAATGAGAAAGAAAAGCAATGTGATAGAGCCAGTGCCAGAGAGGAGACTCATAGTTAAATAGCATTCTTAGCAGGAGAGTTAAACTCCATGAGGCACATGAAAAAAAAAAAAAAACACCATTTTAAAAGGCTGTTTATCGGGGAAGCAGAATGTCTATGCTGGGGCTCACTGGACAAAAAATGGTAAAGAACCGTGTAATACTCCGAAGTTTGATTTTTTTTTTTTGCTGAAAATCTAACATAATTTAACAATTAACTATAAGGACTTGCAGGGTTTAAAATTTAATGTTTGGGTTATTAGGCCTTCATTGAGCTCATGGTATTGGACCAACCTGTTCAACTGGGCCTGAATGAACCCCTTTAATGAGCCTTGATGGGCCAGCTGTCGGCCCCCTACAGTCCACATCTATAACCACATCTTCCAGCTGGAGCCTGGGGGACTGACTTCATCCCTTATATAATGGGGTGGAGCGTCCCTCTCATCCCATCTTAGCGCCCTTGACCAAGTGGGGTTGGGTGAGAGAGAAGGAGAACACAGAGGGCTAGAGTTGCATTCCACCTACAAATTTCTTCATTTCTAAGCCTCAAAGAGTGAAGGAGAATACAGAAATATGGGGGCACCCGAGTATCTCCTGAGGTGAATTGCTACCAGGTAAGTCATCGGGTCATCCTGGTGACTTAACCTGGTAATGTTTGTCACCTGTCCCACTCGATCGCATAACTGGGCCAGCCCACACCTTCGACGAAGGCCCATTGGCTCCTAGGCCCAAGGCTGGCCTTTCAAATTTTGAAATCTAGCCCGTGGGACCCGCTGCTTCGTCTTCAACCTCCACATGCCCGCCGCTTTAAAACCCTAACCAGGGTCTTGCGGCACCGCCACCCTACAACTCCTCGACAGCCACTCGGATGATGAAGTGAAACCTCCCCATCATCACATCCAGGACCCCTGGGATGTCCTCTAACAATGAGACCTTCACCCTCACCGCCACCTGTAGAATCGGCTGGACGCTAGGTCTCCAAGGCAACACATCGATCAAGTCAGCAAAATCAGAGATCAACTCTAATCTGCTCCTGCACCATTAGAAGCAACGGAATACCAACTAACTGGATCTCACCTCCCTCTGTCGTGGGCTAGGGAATGTAGCCGTCCCCACCTCCCAAACATCCACTCTTAATAGGAGACTCTCCCCCGCCAGGATGCCTTCTGCAACCAACTCCATCACCCTCTCCACCGACCGGCGGATAATAAGGAATAGAGTTTTGGAGACCATGCGCACATCCCATTCCTCCCCCTGCCACTTGCTCTCGAGTGCCTTCCGGACCCCCCTATCGAGCCGACTCCGTCCACAACTATTGAGCGCCGCCACACTTGCTAAGAGCTCTGAATCTTCCAACAGCTTCACATCGGCCACTCTCCCACCTACTCCCTTCTTGGTTCTCCCCACCTCTCCCTGGAGCAGCCCGCCCCTGCCTGTGACTACCTCTGCAAATGACTGTCTCCCTCTAGGAACACAATTCCTACCAAGATGACCAACTCCTCCACACGCCCAACACCGACGAAGGGCGGAGGAGGACTGACGAAATACATCACAACCCCCCCCCCCCCCCCCCCCCCCCCCGACAACCGATAAGCCCCAGCCTCCGGCAAGGCTCCAGCTATGGAACCCTCGCTGAGCCCTCATGCACAGAAATACAGGCCATTTATCCAAAAATCATTGTTGGTCGGCCAAGTAAAGAACACACCATCCTTCTTGAAATGAATTATGTAATCTATATAGTTCTTGAATAAATCTTTCTTGATGTAGCTGATTGCGAGGCCCGTATACAGAAGTTACCACCCATTGTTTTTGAGACTCTCTGTCTGAAAACCTGACAGAGATACTGAATCCTCCCATATCACAAACATTGGCAGTAAACTTGTTGCCATTCCACAAAATAATCTGTCCTCCACTGTTACCCATAGCTGGTAGAATTGCCCATTGAGGCAACCAAGGCCCACCTAAACTTTTGATCATCAGATTATCAAACAGCACTGATCTTTATTTCCTGAAGACAGAAACAATCTATATTGAAAGCTCTAATATAGTCTCTAACAGCCCTTCTTTTATGGTCTCCATTAAGACCCTTACATTCCATGTACATAACTTCATTTAAGAAGCATTCTTCTTCCCCCATTCTTCTTTTCCCTGAGGCAATCCACCACCTCATTAGATTTGATGAAGTTTAATTCCCTCTTACCTATTTTCACTCCACCCCTTTGTCCCTTTCTCTTTAAAGAATTCTGAAGAACCTCCTTTCTTTTCAATTTATTGATGAAACGTCTAACTTGGTCTTCCTTGCCTTCAAAGTCCACTCCGATCTTTTTCCCAAACTGGATAATGTCGTCTGTCCAATCTACTTCACTATCCGGAGGGATAACTGCAAAAGGTGTAGAGAAGACATTGATTGGTATTATCTTTGAAGATACCCCAAGGTCCCCATTGGTTTGCATGACATGAACCTGTAAACCCTGGCTGATTTTAAGACAGTCCAGATCTTCCGTAGCAGAGCTGAAATCAGGCGGACAGTTTGTCTCCCCAAGAACATCAATCTCTTGTATCTGCCTCACCACACCATCCTGTGACATACCAGAGAACTGCTCCCCAAGCATCACAATCCGATCACTAGGAGCAAGACAGTCTGCTTTCATCCACACCTGATTTCAGAAAAATTCAGGAGATTTAAACCACGGGACTTGGCAAATCAAACTTGTGAGAACAGGCTTCGGGAAGTCAACCCAAGCACGAGCATCTCCATTTGGATCCCTCTCAGTGGTTGAACCATCTATGACAAAAGCCTGGACGATCCCTCCGGTCGGACTGGTCTCCACAGAACAGTTCACTGACATATTGGGTAAGAACAAAGGCTCCGATGGATTACAGAAAGGTAAAAACACAAATGGAGGCTGCCCATTAAACTTACCCGAACTAGAAAGAAGACCCTGAAGCGGAGACCCGAACGACTTACCCGATACATCTCCTTTGAAGAAACATGAGCAAGGCCGATCCAAAGCTCATAACTGTTCGTCTTCTTTGCCCTATCTGCCTACAGTTCAAACTGGCCTCCTCCACCAATCAGTGAGAGAAGAAACTGACAAGGGACAGCCGATCTCAATTTCCCATCCCACCGCACGATCCTCAAGGCATGCAACATCTGCTTCCCGACGTTCCAAATCCTTCTCAAGCCTTTCAAACATCAGAGCATCAATTACAACAGTTTCCAAGCCATCTCTGCTGGAGAGATTCACCAGAAAATTGGGACCTGAATCCTGATGACTCATCTGCACAGAAGATGACTGAGTTGGACTCGGCAGAATAGACCATTCATGACCCAGAACCGGAACAGGAGCCCTGGAACCAGGCTTCAGAGAGGACGAAGACTTGGAAGGATCACTCTCTTGATCCACAGCCGAAACAGGGGCCCTGGAACCAGGCTTCAGAGAGGACAAATACTTCGAAGGATAACTCTTGCGATCCTTGACTGCTCTGTAATTTTTTCTAAGTTGCTGTAACATCTACGCAACTCCACCCGTTGGATTCTGTCTTCCTTGTGGACGAAACCGATGAAGAAGAAGGCAGTTCTGTTAGAGTAAGGGATTGCGGCATTCTGGTTAAGAAGTTTGAACATAGACTTGAGGGTTGGAACGCTAAATTATTGTCTGCAGGAGGAAGATGGGTTCTCTCCAAATCAGTCCTCTCTTCTTTGGCCAATTACCATGCTTCTATTTTTCAAATTCCAAGGACAGTTGTGAAGTTATTGAAGCTGTTAGAAGGAATTTTTTCTGATCTGGGGGAAAGAGGGATAAAAAAAGACTACGTTTAATAAGGTGGGAGAATGTATGCAAGAGTATAAAGCAAGAGGGAGTCGGCCTTGTCAGTATTGGAGTCTTCAATAAAGCTATGCCGGCCAAGTGGTTGTGGAGAATGGGTGAAGAACCGGATGCTTTAAGGGTCAAGATTGTTAAGGGTAAATATAATTCTAATTTGACTACATGGTGTCTACATCCATCCAGATCATCCTATATTTCACCTATTTGCAAAAGTATCCTCAAGACCCTTGACACAGTAGCTCTCCCCATTTCCCTCCACGTTAAGAATGGTGAGAGTACAGGGTTCTGGGTAGATAAGTGGTATTCTGCCATTTCTTTATCAGATCAATTTAGGAATATGTATCACATTGTTCTGCACAAAGAAGTATCAGTTGCACAGGTTCTGTCAAATGATGGAAGAGGGTATTGGGATATTTTGTTTAGAGGGGATCTTACTGAAAGTTAGACGGAGGATTTCTTTGCTCTAGCTGATATCATCAATCATATTCAATTAACCCCCAATCAGAAGGATCTCAGAATCTGGAGGTGGACTAAGAAAGGGAATTTCTCTGTAAACTCTCTTGTCGGGGTGGTAACATTCTTTGGTCCAGAAGGCTTCAAAATAAGATAAAGATGTTCGTATGGAAAATAGCATGGAAAAGACTACCAACTTGTGACAGGGTTAAGCAATTTCTACAGATCCAGAACACAAGGTGCATTTTCTGTGGCTTGCACGAGAGAAGCCAGGATCATCTCTTCTGTGTATGTGGCATTATTAGGGGTGCACATAGGGTCAGACATATCCAGATTTGTACCGACCAAATTTTCTTTTGTCGGATGTGAATGTTCCCACATATCTGGTTTATAAAATACGGTGTTTGATTGTACCCGTACTTTCCATATGCGGACCTCCGACAAACCTCCGCTTCGAGCTGTCTTCAAATCTGGAAAACATACAGCAACGCCACACCGTCAGAGGATATCTACATTTGGGGGCTGGACCTTGGGCTTGAGGTGGAGCCAGAACTAGAGGCCATCAGAGAGAGTAGCATTGGGAGGGAGCTTGAAGATGATGACGGCGGTGGAGGCTGGTGTTAATGGGGAAGATTGTGGCCAGGCAGGGGTCCGAGATTCTGGTGCTGGGTAGGAAAGAAAAACAGCTTGGGCTTGAGGCGGGGTGCACGCGGAGCAGTGCTGGGAGCTTGGAGACGATGACGGTGACTTGAGCGGAGGAACAACCATGGTTGCAGAAGAGGCCTTGGACACAGTCGGGGTTGGAGGTAGCATCAAGGAGGAGCTTCTCTGAACCAGAGGGGGTGGATTTAGGCATGAGCCCGCAGGAGCCGACCAAGTATGAGACCCTTTGAAATGGGCCATATCCTCCATCACTGGAGATATGGCAGCTGCTGGGGTTTGGAAGAGGGGTCTGAGAAGGGTTTGGAGATGGCGTTGGTGACGAGGGGTAGTGGTGCATCTACCCGGAGGACTGACATGAAGGAGGAGGTGTTTATAAGGGAGACGGGACATGGCACAGTGACCGGTTAACAGCGGTGAAGGAGATGGACGCAGTAGGCAGCAGCGGCGTCATACTACAGATGCTGAAGCCTTAAACCAACCGTATTTGTGGGATTGCCATGGGAGAAGAAGCCAGCATGGTTTTGAGGTGACTGGAGGAGGCAGTAGGGAGATTGTGTAAAAGCCGCAGTTGGGGATGGTGCCAGGCTCACAGAAAATGTGGACCCCATCGGAGCTATCCACCTCCGAAACATGAGACCCGTTTTTATCCGGATCCGGGTCCAAATTGAAGAAAACGGAGTCGGGTCTTAGCGATGCGAGTTCAGATCTTATCGGATCCGACCAACTTGCAGCACTAGGCATTATCAATGTTCAGCCGAAGACTCTTTGCAAAGTCTTGGATATTCATTGGGTTGAAGCCAGGTTAGCTATGGAGATGATTTTGCTATGGAATGGGAATAATCATAACCAAGATGAGAAGGAAATCTGGTCTCTCTTTCCTCATGCCATGTTTTGGTCCATTTTGTATGAAAGGAATAAGAGAAATTTTGAGTTGATTTTAGTAGTGCCTTTGATATTCTCAGGAGAGCAATCAAATTGGTTGATGATTGGGGTAGATCTGCCGGCATTTTCAAAGAAGACTATCCAAATGCTCTGCAGAAGGCTCATTGCTGGAGTAAGGATGGCAATCTCGGTACCGGTACCTGTACCAATGGCTAACGATATCGATATGTATCCGTATCGGTATTGGCCGCTACTGACCCATTTTGGCTTGGTATCAGCCAATACCGAATATTTTTTTTTATTTTTTTAACTATAAAGATTGGTATCGGGGTACCCCCTCGTATAGGATATTGATAAAAGAGGGTACCCCTACCAGTTTTTATAGTTAAAAAAATAAAAAATTATTTGTCATTGGCCGGTACCAAGCCCCGATATGTATTGGTATCGGCCGTAGAAAACTTTTTATCCTTTGATTCACTCTTCTTTGTTTTCTTGGGTTGTTCTCTATTTATTGTCTTGATAAAGTAGAGATATTTTGTGTAAGGGGTTGGGGGTTTTCTCTTTTTTGGTTGCAAGTCCTTAGTGTTTTCTGTACTTGAGGGATCTTTCTATTGACCCTGTGTATGTTTCTTTAGTCTTTTTCAATGAAATGTGACTTTTGTCGCCTTAGAAAAAGGAAAAAAAACAAAACAAAACAGTCGTCCCGCCAGTTTGACCTTCATCTTCTTTGGTATAGCTTGAATCCTGTTGACCTCAACTAGGATCCTAGCATACAACAACATTTGCATCTCCAATGTCCTCACATCCACCCCTCTAAGAATGCCAAAAGCATTTGCAATGCTCTGACGAGTCTCCACATTCCAAAAATGCAGAGGTAACCCAACTAGGCAACACCAAACAAGATTCCTGGCAAAGTGTCACTCTCTTCCACCCAAGGTGGGAAAGACAACAGGCAACCCTCAACGGTGGTATTCTTCCTAGATAGAGCATCCTCTCTCCACCCCCACAAAGAAGAATTCACCAAGAAAGCTTCCGCCCTCAGCTCTCTAATTCTCCAAGAGTGGTTACCTGGCCAGGCTTGCAGAAGGAGCTTCTGCAGAAACAAGTTGGATGATTCTCCTGCATCTGCTTTCTTCAATGGATTGGCAACAAATGACACCACCAGACATGGTTGGCAGTATCGGCCGAGGCCGATATGTATCGTTACCGGCTGAGGTCGATATGTATAGATATCGGCCGGGACCACCAGTACTGATACCTCCCAAATCGGCTGATACCAGTCTTTCTAGTTGAAAAAATAAAATATTTTTATTAATTTTTTATTGGTCGGTACTGGATGATATGACCGATATTGATACCGATACGTATCAGTATCGGTACCCACCGGTACCGATTCCGAGATTGCCATCCTCTCCACTAGACAATCTTGAAGATCCGACCGAGTCTTCATCACCTTAACTGACTGGAATGTCAATCCTTTTACAGGCAACCTCGCCAACCTACTTGAGTAAAAGATGTAGAAGACACAGGAAGGAGGTTGCTTCGGGGTAAGGCCTCCTCAGCTTACAGTAGGCTCTTCTCTGACCCACTTCTCCACAGAGCAAACACTTAACAGCCTCCCTACAGACTTTCGCCCAGGGGCCCTTCTGAAGGGAATCTGATACACTTGTCCCTACCCACAGGAAGAGGTGAGGACAATTTCGTCTTGTCTTTCTCAGCATCCACCTCCCCCCTTCTCTTCCTCCTCCTTACTTCCACCCATTCTAGTTCTTCAACGATCTTGTCTCTAGCAACCTCACCACTCCTCTCCATCAAGGAAAAGGCCCTAACATCAGCTAAGGATCCTTCTTTTGTTAGTCATGACTCACATGTATATATCTAATGAGTTGTTCTGTGTTGTTATTATGGTCATTGTGTGATTTAATGAATAGTCATTTGTTTAAAGGACAACTGAGTCTGATTAAAACAGGCTAGTGAAGAGGCTCAAATAATAATACTTTAACAATAATAACCGACATGCATGTTGATCTGAATTCAAATGTGGGTAAAAGATAATAACCTTGCAAACATTCCTTTATCTCAATTTCAGGGCAGTTGTAGGCCTCTTTATTAACTTTTCCAACATCTGGGTGAAAAGCCCAAAAACTGGATTTAGGATTCTTAATGATGGCAAAGAAAGTTGAGCATATATGATAAACCTTCTAGTCAGAACGTGGTGCATAATTGTACTGTTGTACATTCACACATGAAATTACGTATGTAAAATGTGGATTAGGATGGTGCTACTCCTCATTAAGAGCTGTTTTGACACTGCCATGGTTTGTAGGATTAGCTGGATCAGATCACGATAAGCCAATCCATGTCGGGGGGGGGGGGGGGGGGGGGGGGATCACTGGATCAGCTGGGATTGGGTAGAATCAGTGGGATCAGCTACAATTGGCTACGATCAGATGGGATTAGGGGGATCAGAGTTGGAATACCAGCCAATTCTAGCTGTTTCAACTTTTTATTTAAGAAAAGATGCCAAATTTGATTGATTCAGGCAAATCTGGATTGAGATTGGGATCAGAATTAGTACTAGCTGATTCAACTTCATAATCTCATTTTGAATTTCTTAGACACTGGGACGTGATGTATATAACTTAAAAGAGGGCATAAAATGATTGAATTGGCATAGAAAAAGAATGGCATGTGATTCTAAAATAAAAAAAAAGGGATAATGATGGTGATGTGTGAATAAGTACGGATGTGTATAACCTAAATGGAACATGTGCAATTTTCCAGGTTTTAATAAAGCAGCAACTCTTCTGGAGATGATGATGAACTGACACCACACTCTGCCGACGCCTTTTTAACTTATCACAGAAGGAAGACATCTTCTAACTACTGAAATTATTCCAAGTAGGAAAGGGCTTCTTGATGCAGTATCACTTTCTGGTGAGTATATTATGGTGGATAATCTTCTCAATAAATGATCATAGGAAGAAATTTTGTCAAAAAGTGCTGATGTGGGATTTCATCTAGCAAAAGAAGTTGGTCAATTCTGTAAGCTGCGGTTACCATTCAGCGAATCAGCTGTTACAAGAACAAAAACATTTGAGAAGAACGACAAGTCATCCAGAAAGAAGAAAGGCTCCAAGAAGCTGAAAGGTCATTTCTCTTAGAAGGCAACAATGTTTCTCCGATGCAAGGAAGTAAGAGTGGTGAAAAGTGGTGGTAATTATCCACTTTTAAAAAAAAAAATGGTAGAAAAGTGAAACACAAGTTGAGGTATTTTGCTTGTTGCGTTGTTTAGCCCATTGTCAAGGCGGGTTGAGTTGTTTCTTGTGCCATCTCTTGTGTCCGCTGGTTGAGTTTGTTGTTGTCTTGTTTTGATCCTGCAGTTTTTTTGGCTATCTTTGCACTTTGTATTTCTTTGGGATTGTGCTGTGTCATCTTATCCACTCTGGTGTTGGAGGTTACTCACCCCTATTTGCCTTTGGATGTACCATCTCTATGTATCATATTTTAATGAAATTGTCAGTATATCCCACTTTGGCCTAAAAAACAATAGCATCCACAAAAAAACAGCACCAAGAAATTTTGTAATGAAAATATTTTGTTGCATCCCAATCATGTTTTTCTTTAACTCATCCCGATTATGATTCACAGAGATACTTGTGGTTTCCTATATATTATTCGTAATTGGTGGAACATTGGTCTTCCGCAGCTGAAAGTGGGAAAACCAGAATGTCCTTTTACTGATCCAGAAATTTTCACATTAGAAGGATATTATTTCTGGACGATGTTTCCTCTTCTTTTTGTGTTTCTTGAGGTCACATATTGAACATCTGTTGGCTCACTTGGATACATTGAACCTCTGATGCTCCAAGTCAGGAAAGTCATATTGATTATATTACTCCTCAATGAATTCTACAAATTAAGTAGTTCTCCACAGCTTTTTAAAAACTTGAATCTTTCAAAAGGTTCTAGAGTTTCCTTCATCCACTTGTTGATTTTGCACAGGACTACTACTATTATCAATATTTGTCCACAACTTTTGGAATTGCCTGTCGAACAGTTTTTTATGAAGAGGGGGGGGGGGGGGGGGGACAAAATAAAAAAGAGAGAAAGAAGGGGGCAAAGAAGAAGAAAAAAAAAGGAGAGAGAGGGGCCACCGGTAGCCCCCCCCCCTCCCAACCCACCAGTGGCCTCACCCCCCTCTCCTCTCTCTTTCTCACACCTCTCCCTCTTCTCTCACCCTATAAATACCCCCTAGGGGGGGCTACCGCAGAAGGGAAAACGAGAGGTTTTGGGGGAGACTCTGGAAAATTTTTAAGAGTCCTTTTCTAAAGAAGAAAGAGAAGAAACACTCAAACTCTGCCCATGGACAGATTTGAAGGCCCGACACCGTGCATGGAAGATTGACACACATACTTTGTACCAAGGTTAGCCGACTCGACGAGTCGGACCGACTCGGATCTCCCATGATCCAGTACGAGTTGGGTTGACTCGTGCCAACTCTTGCTGTCCCGTACAAGTTGCATGGTCAAATCGTACAGACTCGGTCAAGTCGCACCGACTCGGATTCGTCCTGATACAGTACGAGTCACCCGAGTCGACACGAGTCGATCTGGTACAGCAAACCCTACTTTGTACAATAAAAAAGATAAATGATGGTCCATTCTTATTGTTAGAATGGCCATGAGTTTAATAAAAGTCTGGTCCACTTTCATTGTTAGAATGGCCATAAGTTTAATAAAATGATGGTTCAGTGGAATGACCATTAAGTTTGTGGTTCACTCTTATTGGTAGAGTGACTAAAGTCGCAATTGACTTGAAAGAAGAGAAACATTCTTGTATTGTTATTGGGGGCAAGATGAGAGCTCTGGAGGTGCAGAGGGGGGAGAAGGAGGGTGGTGTGACGAGAGTCCCTGGAGGTGTAGCTTCTGGCAGTGTGAGGGGCTGGATCCCTTCCCTGGAGAATAAAGCAACCTCTCAGAAGAAGGCTCCGTCTGGCCTTCTGGTGGGCAGAGACGAGTGCATCAGATGCCTGGGCAAGGGACACCATGCGGCGGTTTGCAGAGACGTTGTTCGGTGCATCAGTTGTAGAGGGATTGGATATAGAAGAAATTCTTGCCCTTCTCTTTACTTACCCACTAGGAAGCCTGTGGAGACCGCCAAGATACCTGGGAGAGTCAATCTACCAGAAGCTCGCCCCAACTACAAGACAATTCCAGGTGTTCTGGAGCTGCCATGGTCATCGGAGGTAGGACCGGCTAAGGCTTACTTAGACCAATGTGTGGTAGTTTCTGTCTATGAGGAAGATCTACAAGGAAGTAAGGATTGTGAGGAGATGAGGGCAACTCTGTAGATCATGGATGGCAGTTTTGGCCGGTACCGGTACGTACCGGCCCGGACCGGTACCGGTACCCCCATTTCGGGCCGGTACCGTAAAAAAAAAAAAAAAAAAAAAAAACAGAAAATTGACTGTACCGGGCCGGTACGCCCGTGAAGGGGTGTTTCACTGTCCCCTCTCACATAAACAGATCTGTGAGAGGGGATTCCGGTTTTTTGCAGTGGGAGGGGAAGGGAAGGAGGGGAAAGAACCGCCGCCGCCACCCGCCGCCGCCCGCCATCGCCGCCGGAGACGTTTTCACCCTTTCCGGAGACGTTTTCACCGTTTTGGGTGGAAGAAAAAAAGAAGGTATGATTTATATTTTAATGTAGTGATTATTTTTTAGTTTGTTACATATTTCTTAGATTATTTACGTTCATTTTCTTGATAAAATAGACAACCCCCGATTTTGGCCCTAATTAATGGTTAAAAATTGGGGCTTTTGTCTAATTACTTAAATTAAACATCAATTGGAGCCTAATTAAGCTTTATTGCATGTTTTAAACTAGGAGTGTGCTGTCAATTACGTTGATCGACGGTTAATTAGGAGAAATCCCCAATTTTGGCCCGAATTAGCGGTTAAAAATTGGGGCTTTTGTCTAATTACTTAAATTAACATCAATTGGAACCTAATTAAGCTTCATTGCATGTTTTAAAATAAGAGTGTGCTGTCAATTGTGTTGATCGACGGTTAATTAGGGGAAATCTCTAATTTTGGCCCTAATTAGCGGTTAAAAATTGGGACTTTTGTCTAATTACTTAAATTAAACATCAATTGGAGCCTAATTAAGCTTCATTGCATGTTTTAAAATAGGAGTGTGCTGTCAATTGTGTTGATCGACAGTTAATTAAGCGAAATCCCCAATTTTGGGGCCCCAATTTTACATGTTTTAAACTAGGAACATAATGCCAAATGTTCTTATATTTGTTTCTATTTTTTTTTTATGTGTTGTAGGAACATGGCTGAACAGCAAGAGCAAGACCCAGGGTGGGCCCATATCACCTTAGTTAATACTGTAAAGAGGAGAGTGAAATGCAAATATTGTGGCAAAGAGATGGGTGGTGGAATCACTCGAGGGAAAGAACATTTAACAGGGAAGAGATGACAGGTGACAAGGTGTACTGTCTGTCCCCGACAAGTTGCCAACGAGATGCGTGAATTGTTGCGTGGCCGAAAAGCACAAAAAGAACAAAAGAATGAAGATGAGGTTGAACTCCAAGGCGAAATTTTAGGTAGACATAATACAAAAGGCAAAAGGATGTATACTGCGGCTAGTGGCATTTCTATACGTGAGAGGCAAAGGGCTGAACAAATTGTAGATTCTAGTGATGATGATGATGATGATGATCCTGAGATGGCTGCAGCTAGAAGAGAGAGTTTGTGGCATCAACAAGAAGACGAAGCCCGAAGGAGAGGTGATGGACCATCAATAAGAGGCACAAGTAAACCTACAGGCCAAGTAGGTCCTATGGACAGTTATCTTTTTAGAAGACAGAGTTCTATTCAGCCAAAAATCAAGCAAGCAATGAGAGGAGTAAAAAAGTCAGCTGAAGCGGCAGGACATACTTTTAAAAGCATCTGCAAATGGTTTTTGCATGCAGGTGTTCCCTTACATACTGCTCAGTCTCCTTATTTTCAGCCTATGATTGATGCGATAGCAGATCATGGTCGTGGGTTCAAAGCCCCTACATGTTGAGACATATATGGACGGGGGCTTGATGGAGAATACGAGGAACTTCAACAGTGGGTTGAAAGTTTTAAGGCAGTATGGAAGGAGAGAGGATGCACAATTATGTGCGAGTATGGAAGGAGAGAGGATGCACAATTATGTACAAGTATGGAAGGAGAGAGGATGCACAATTATGTGCGATGGCTGGACTGGTACCATGAAGAACTCCATGATTAATTTTCTTGTTTATTGCACAAAATGGACAGTTTTTATGAAATCTGTTGATGCATCAAACTATTCAAAGAATGCAAAATATTTATTTGGTTTGATGAATCAGATGGTGCAGGAAATTGAAGAGGAAAATGTTGTTCAGCTGGTCACCGATAATGAACCAAGTTATAAAGCTGCAGGGAAGAAGTTAATGGACAAGCGCAAACACCTTTATTAGGTCCCATGTGCAGCGCATAATCTGGACTTGATGCTTGAAGACATTGGTAAGGATCCGACTATCAGCAAGACAGTAAAGAGAGCCCAAAGAATTACCCAATTTATTTATGGTCATCCCAAGATCTTGAATATGTTCAGAGAAAAAGCATCTGGACGTCGAGATCTCATCCGTGCGGGACCTACACGATTTGCATCTAATTTTATTTCTTTAGAATCTTTGCACAAATTCAAGAATGAGATCAAGGGTTTTATGTTTAATAAAGAGTTCTTGGAATATATGCGGACCACCTCCAATGAATCTAAATCTGAACATTTGGAAGTGAGAAAAATCATAGAGAATAAAAAATTTTAGAGTAATATGGAGACTTATCTGAAGTTGGTAGAACCTCTCGTACATGTGTTAAAATTGGTGGATGGGGATGATAAGAATTACATGGGATATTTGTACGAGGCAATTGACATTGCTAAGGTGCACATCAAGAACGCATTTCCTAACACTTATATGAAGTGGTAGGACCTTATTGATGTCAGATGGGAAAGCACATTACACCACGACTTGCATGCAGCTGGTAAGTGAAGTCTTATACTGTTACATGAAAGATTATTTATTAAATTGACATTAGTAATTTTTCACCTAAATGCAGGTTATTTTTTAAATCCTCGAGTAATGTACAGTCGTCAAGTGCATATTGATGGAGAGGTGATTCAAGGCACACTAAATGTGATTGTACGTTTGTCGAGGACAATAGAAGATAGGATTGAGGCAGAGAGACAGGTATACTTAGTGAAGATCTGACTTTAAGATTTATCCAATTACTTGTAATTTGAAGAGCCTATGAATTCTATTAATTGTTAATTCCATCTTTGTAGATGGAGGCTTATAGGCTAAAGCTGGAGACATATAATGAAGACTCTGTGCAAATTGCCGTAGAGAAAGTGAGCCCAGGTATACTTAGTCATTGCATTGTTGTCATATGTGCATAAGAAACGAGAACATATATTGATTAATTTTTTGGTTTCTTTTAATGATGGTACAGCAGAGTGGTGGATAATGGTGTACAACAGAGATAGGTGTTATAATCCATTGGCTTCCGTTGCAGTGAGGGTTTTGAGTCAGACGACGTCGGCAAGCCAATGTGAAAGAAACTGGAGCACGTTCAGCCTTACACATTCAAAAATTCATAATCGGTTAAAGGCTGAACGATTGGACAAATTGGTGTACTGCCATTACAATATGAGATTGAGGATCAAAAACATCCAGTTGAGACAACAATTGAGGGAGAAACGAGCTGCAGGGCACGCAGAAGATGTTGTTGGCCAAATTGATGTGGAAGAGTTATTTGATGATGATAATCCCTTGCAGACTTGGGTTGAGACACGAGCAACTGTCGATGAGCCAGTTTTTGATCCTGATGATACAGAATGGGCAGAAGGCATACTAGATGGAACTGTTGCTAGAGATCCATAATTAAGAACCTCGAAAAGGCAAAAAGAAAATTCACCTCCTCCTTCACATGAGCATCAGAGTCAGACTAAGCATGTGCCTTTATTTGCACCTGATACTGAGCTTGAGCCTGCTAGACACTCAGAATCAGATAGTAGGCCAGTCACTCCTAGAATGGTTGGGCCACCATCATTCTTGAAAAGGAGTACATCTACATTGGAGAGGACTAATCTGGTTGCCAGAGACGATCCTGCCATTGATGAGATGAAGCAAATTTATGTGAGGCATACACCACGAGGAAAAGGAGTATTGAATCGATTGAACTTGCAAAAGGATCTAGAAAAAAAAGAAAGCCAGCAAAAACAGACATCACAAAAGAAAAAATCAAGTAATGTCAAAAGAAAATTAATTATTGATTATGATCAAGATGATGATGATGATAGGACAGAGTCTCCTAGTGATGATGCTGGTGCAGCTGCAGGTGCTACTACCGGAGGCGGAGTGTATGCACCTTCTTTCTCCTTACATATTGACACAGGAAGAGGACAACATGAAAGTCAAGGAGATTATGATTCACAAAGTCAGCATGGACAGCAGTCAGGTTATGGAGGTGGCCAACAAGAAGCAGGCATGTATAGCTGGGGAGATCAAGTAGAGTATGAAGGCTTTCAATTCCATCCACCGATTCCACCCAGTAGCAGTTATGGGTCAGGGTCTTCTTCTTATCCTCATGCTACTTCTTTGCACTATGATTCTGGAATTTCTTCAAGTCAACAAGCATATACTCCAAGAGGGATTCAAAGAGGGATGCACGATTTGGCTGCATCATTGTTTAGTTATGGTGAATATAGGGAACATATGCAACCTTATTATGGATACCAGCAACAGCAACCAGATGATGAATCAGAAGGATCTACGGGTTATTATCCATATTAAGGGACTCACTTATGTTTTTCATAGGTAAGGATCGTTTAATTTCGTTAATATTTTGCATTGTGGTAAATATTTAATACATTAATATAATATTTTTCATGTTTAATCTGTATGAAAATAGTCATTTTGTATGCGTTATGTGTACTTCTTTGTCTTAACCCACTTTTATCACACCCAACACATAGCTAATTAATTGTTTATATTTTTTCTGAATTTTTTCTGAATTTTTCTGCATTTTTCTGATTTTTTTTCTTTTTTTCTGATTTTTTTGGGCCCCTTTAAGCCCGTACCGGCCGGTACCGGTACGTACCGGTACCGGCCGGCACCGGTACCGGTACCGGTACCGCCATCCATGCTGCAGATCCTATGGCCAGAAGTGAGTAATTGGAGTTTACGTAGGCTGGGTGATTCTTCCTTCTTAGTACATGCTGATACAGAGACGTGGAGGAGTCTTGCATGCTCAAAGGGCAGTGTGATTCTTAAGGAGGGGGTTTCTGTTATCTTTTCTCCATGGAAGGTAGAAGTTGGGACCTCTCCGGTGGTGGATGAAATGGAAGTGTGGTGTAGGTTGCGGAGGGTTCCATTACATCTGTGGAATGTAGCATCTTTTCAAGCTATCTGCTCCAGGTTCGGCAGACTCAGAGAAGTGGACGGGAATGGGATTAGAAGTGAGGACATTTCAGCTGTTCGTGTTAAAATAGCTATCGAGCAGCTAGAGGATATTCCTGAGAAAATGAAGATCTTAGTGGGGGGCGGAGTTGTTTGGGTTTCCATCGTTGTGGAAGAACCGAGCAAGGAGTCTTTTGTTCAACAAGATTGGACGTGGGCCGAGGTCGTTTATGAGTACAGGAGATTCAGGAAGAACAGGGTTACTGATCTTGAAATAGGGGAGCCAGATAAGCTCAAGTTGTCAACTCAGGAAGCTTGGTGTTACGGAGATGAGTCAGGTCGGGGTTGTATGTCTCAGAACTCAGTTGAACTGAGTCCTGTAGAGCTGAACAGTCAAGGGAAGGTAGGCACTAGCAGGGTTTCTTTTCCTTGTGGTGTTCCGAGACCTCATAAGGCAAAGGGCTTCTTAGGGCGCTCCCAGACCCCTCGAAGGGCAGGAACGATCAGTCTTCGGTATCCGGGATGGGTGATTATTCCATTAAAAGGATGTGGGAGGTTCTGCATGATGGTCCCGAGATGAGTTTTGAGCGGGGCTCGTAAGATGGTCAGGGGGAGCGGTTATCGAGCGAGGGAGATGAACAGTGCGGGTTTTCGGTTAATGAGGATCTGGTTCATAGCGGGGACCCAATGCGCTGGGATCCTGGCGTATCGGATCTTAACTTACCAGTGACTCGGAACTGTTTAAACTGGCAGGAACTCTGCTCGAACCGGTGCAAGCGACTTTCGATGAACAGGCCGTGAACCGTCGTCTTCTTCACCGCGGTAGGGGAACTAGTTGCAGGTTCGTAATACAGAGTGCCGGTGGGGCTCAAGCAGCACCCAGTAGAGGAAGGTCTCTTATCAACTCTAAGTATGGGAGCTGGCAGAAGGGTAAAGGGTCTATATGGACTGTGGAAGGTACCTTGGAGAGGTACGGCGAGCAGAGGTCCTCTCTTAACAGGATTATAGAGGACGAACTTAACTGTGACAGCAGGGAAGAGTTATTGCAGTCTGATCATCCCTTCAACAATATGGACATTCCTCAATTGTTTTTACCGGAACTATGTTTATACAAGTCTACGGAAGAGGAGTCCTTACTTACCGATAATATGTGTGCCCAGATGATCCCTTATGAAGGAAGTGGCGTACCGTTGGCTGTGAAACAGAGGTCTGACGAGGAGGTTTGGTCTAAGGAAATCCTATTATTTGGCCAGCGAATAGGAGTTTCCTTCTTAGGCAGGGAGGAGATGGTCTTGAGTTTTCTGAAGAAACTCAAAAGGAGTTTTCTGAAGAAACTCAAAAGGAATGATGCATTGCAACAATCTGCCAATAGAAAGGGAAGGGGAGGAGGCATTAAAATAGGAAAGAGAGAGACAAATTTTGTGAAAAATAACACTCTTGTTAACAGTCTCAGAGGCAAGAGGATCAAGGAGGTGGGTTTACACATTGTTCCTTCATGAATCTGATTTCATGGAATATCAGGGGGCTTAATGGGGACTATAAAGCCAGAGCGGTAAAAGATTTGGTTTTATCTCTTCACCTTGATTGTTTCTGTCTGCAAGAAACTAAAATGAGTAGCCTTGACAGTTTTTCTTTACCAAGATTGGGTGGGCATTTACTAGATAAGGCTGCAATTCTTCTGGCTGAGGGACTTAAAGGAGGACAGTTGATATTGTGGAATGGGAATAAGTTTGATGGGTCTATCTGTGATGTGGGCAGATTTAGTATTTCGGTATCTTTTAATTGGAAGAGTAGAAGGTCTAATTGCAATAGATGGGTTATCACATCAGTGTACGGCCCTCATACTGACCAACAGAGGGAAGAATTCTTTGAAGAATTATACAGGCTACATTCTCTTTTTTCTGAGGCATGGTGCATTGTGGGGGATTTTAACTGTGTTAGATTCCCTTGGGAAAGGACTGGTGTGCAGAACTGGAGTAAGGTGATGCTTAGCTTTAATCAATGGATTAGGGAGGTCAAACTCATGGATTTGGATATCCCCAATAGAAAATTTACATGGTCCAATCTTCAGCAGGTTAGTAAGCAGTCAAGGATCGACATAATCCTTATTTCCACCGAGTGGTTTAAGAAATTTCCTATGTCTCAAGTTAAAGGGTTAAATAGATCAGTTTCGGATCACATTCCTCTGCATTTCATTATGGAGGATAAGAGAAAGAAAGTCAGAATTTTCAGGTATGAATTGAAGTGGCATAAGGAAGAAGGATTCAAAGAATTGTTAAATAAATGGTGGAAGGAAGCTCCAAAGACCGAATCAGCAATGTACAACTTCCAGGGTAAACTGAAGTTTATCAAAAATTGTTTGAAGCAGTGGGCTAAACAGAATTTTGGGAGGGTTTCAGAAGAAAGATAGATTCTGAAGAACAATATTGAAGATCTGGAATTAAAAAGTGAGAGCATGGATTTATCTTCCAATGATATGCTCTTACTCATGAAGTTAAAGAATATGTTGATCGAAGAGCTATTGAAGGAGGAAATTAAATGGAAACAGAGAGCTAAGGAACATTGGTTGAAGGAAGGAGATAAAAATACCTCCTTTTCCATGCGGTGGCTAGTGCTAAGAAGAGGTTCCTTTCTATTGACCACATTAAAGATAATGAGATTGTCATTGAAGAACCTGACGAGATTAAGAGAAGGTTTGTGGATTTCTTTAAAAACCTCTTCTTGGAAGACTTTCCCTTGAGACCTCATGTTGAAGAAGGTTTGCTTCCCAGATTAGATGTATCAGAAGCTAAAACATTGGCGGCACCTTTGTGGGAAGATGAAATTAAACCGGCGGTCTTCAGTATGGACCCCAATAAAGCTCCGGGTCCTGATGGTCTTTCACTAGGCTTCTATCAATTTTCCTGGGACACAATTAAAGAGGACTTGGTTAATGTGGTACAAGAGTTCTTTGACAACCCGGATAAGATCAAAGTTTTCAACTCAACCTTTTTAGTCCTTATTCCGAAAACAAAAATGGCTGAGAAATTGGCTGATTTTCGTCCAATAAACTTACTAAATGGGTGCTATAAAATCTTAACCAAGGTCTTGGCAACAAGACTTAAAAAAGTTATTCACAGGATTGTGGGCAGCAATCAATCTGCCTTCTTACAAGGTAGATTTATTTTGGACAACTACATGGCAGCCTATGAAGCTATCCACCATTTCAAGCAGAGAAAAAAGGTTGGTGTCATTTTGAAGCTTGATTTTGAAAAGCCTATGACATAATCAGTTGGAGTTGCCTCCAGAAAACTATGGAACTCATGGGTTTCAATGGGAGATGGATCTCATGGGTTATGAATTGTACTTCCTCATCCACATTTTCTGTCTTAATTAATGGAGAACCGTGTGGGTACTTTAAGAGCTCTAGAGGATTAAGGCAGGGAGATCATTTGTCACCACTTCTTTTTTTGCTGGTTGGTCAGATTTTAAGTATTCTTTGGGACAAAGCTATTCAACAGGGGCTGATTGAGGGGTTCAGAATCGGTCGGAGCAATATTATATTATCTCATTTACAGTTCGCGGATGATACCTTACTGTTCACTCCAGGAAGCGATGATGATATTCAGAACATTAAAAAGTTGCTGATCCTGGTGGAAGCCATTACTGGACTGCGAATTAATTATGAGAAATCTGAAGTTGTGGGGTTAAATGTACCACAGGCTAGACTTCAGGAGATTGCGAATGTTTTTTAGTGCAGAATTAATTCTTTCCCTATAAAATATCTTGGTTTGCCCCTATCGGATGGTGTAATCAGGGTACGGGATTGGGATGGTTTAATTAAGAAATTTGAACATAGGCTGGAAGGGTGGAAAGGCAGTTTCCAAATCAGTCCTCTCTTCACTCGCCACTTACCATGCATCTATTTTTAAGATTCCTAGGACTGTGGAGAATATCATAGAGTCAGCCAGAAGTGTTTTTTTCTGGTCAAGAGGGAAAAGGGTGAAGAGAGGTATTCAGTTAATCAAATAGAAAAATGTATGCAAGAGCAAGGATCAAGGTGGTATTGGTCTCTGTGGAATAACAACCTTTAATAAAGCCCTTCTCATGAAATGGCTGTGGAGAAGGGGGGAGAGTCCGGAAACCATTTGGGCAGGTATTGTCAATGACTTATATTACCACGAGGATAATAAATGGACTCATTCTCCATCTAACAACTATTTGTTGTCCCCCATTTGGAGGAATATAGTCAAGAATGCTGATTTCATGGCCATCTCTTGTGAGCTCCAAGTTGGTAATGGGGTTGATATCCTATTTTGAAAAGATTTATGGTGGTCCAGATTGGTCTTTTCCTCTCAATTCAGTAGACTGTTTAATATAACCCTAAACCAACAGGCTTCGGTTGCGGATGTATTGTCTACTAGTAGTCCAGGCCATATTAATCTGCAGCCGAGAAGGGGTCTTACTGAAGCTGAAACAGAGGAACTCTTGAAGCTGATTAATCTTACCAGTAGTGTCAGAATTCGTGCTGAGAATCATGATAGGAAAATTTGGAGATGGACTTCTAATGGACAGTTTTCGGTAAAATCTGTTGTTCAATTTTTGAATGATGGTGGATGTAGGGTATGGTGGAAGTATTTGGTTTGGTCTAACTATACCCCTAACAAGATTAAGGTGTTTCTATGGAAGATTGCTTGGTCTAGCATACTCACGGGTAAGAGAGCCAAGAAACTCCATCTTCCGGGGAGTTCTTCATGTTTTTTCTGTGCTATCTTTGAGGAAGACCAAAACCATGTGTTTTTGGGATGTGGCATTATTTTAGTTCAGTGGAAGATTCTATGTAGAATCTTTGGGATCACTTGGGTGGACCATTCTTCTGTTTTGGATCTTGTAAACTGGTGGTCTAAAGCATGTCCTTACCCGGGTCAAGAACATCTATGGTTCATCATCTGCCCGGCTTTGACGTGGGCAATTTGGTGTGAGAGGAATAGGAGGAAGTTCAGCGATCAATTCAAAAGTGCTTCTGATTTACTGATCAGCACCTTTAGATGGGTGGGAGAGTGGGGAAAAGTTGCTGGAATTCTGAATGAAGGAAGCTCTGTCATTCTTCAGAAGGACTGATTATGGAGAAGCCTGTTGTTCTGAGGATTTTCTTTCTGTATCTCTGATTTTATTTTCTGGATAAAATCAGTATATTTGTAATTTTCTTCCATGTTTTGGGCAAGACTTGGTTTGGGGTATGCCTCATCCAGGTTGTAATGGGTTATGGGGTTTTCTTTTGTACCATATTCTTCTTCTTCATTAATGAAACAGTGACTTTCAATCACCTTCAAAAAAAAAAAAAAGAGTGACTAAAGTCATTTTCTTAGTTCATTTCTATTGGTGAAATGGCCATTAAGTTTGTGGTTCACTCTTATTGGTAGAGTGACCAAAGTCATTTTAGTGGTTTATCTCTATTGGTGGAATGACCATTAATTTATGTGGTTCACTCTTAATTGGTAAAGTGATTAAATTTTTAATGCTTCACTCTTATTAGTGGAATGACCAACATTGATGTAACTTGATGTGTACACAAAATGGACTTAAATAAAAATTTGCATATGGTTGATACATGTTTAATTTCATTTGTTTAAAATAGTACATATGTTGACCAAGTTAAATGTGTTTAACTTAAAAATTAAAATAAGTTGGTTTCGGTCCATTCATATTGGTTGAATGGCCAATAAAGTTACTGGTTCCTTCATATTGGTTGGAGGACCATTAAATTTTAAAAGGATATTCTTAGTTATGTGGTGGTCATTCTACCCAATTAACCAAGTCTTTTCCTTGCAAAATCTCTAAAAAAGCTCAAAAGGAAAGAGAAGATGCTACCCAAATCCATCTAATTCTAATGATTTCTTAAGAATTTTTAAAAGGATGCCTAAAGGATACTCTCAAATTCTTTAATGTCCTTTAAGGGTTTTAATGAGGATTTTGTTTAAAAGCATATTCTCTTAAACCTTTTAAAGTTCATAGGCTTACATGCCTTCATATGAGTCTAAGGTGCTTTAAGTATCCTTTAGAGTATCCTTGAAAATTTCTAAAAGGATTCTAAAAAAATGGACACCGAGCTTACAGATTCCATGCAAATATCTAAAGCAAAACTCGTTTCCTTTAATGTGTGTGATGCATAGTTTGCCGTATCGTACCAGATCGGGCCGACTCGTACGAGTCGACTCGTATCTGGCCCAACCCGATCATCTGATACGCACCAAGTCGGACCGAATCGTGCCGACTCATACATGCTTAATGGAATGTGTTAAGTTGAGTTTTTCCTATTTGATAAGTAAGATTATGTTTTTATATCAATTAATATGATATATTTCTCTAAAATGTGACTTAAACTCATTAATCTTAACAAATAACTCATTGATTTTAACAAACTCATTGGTTGGACTCGTGCGACTCGTGCAAGTCGGACCGAGTCAGATCAGTATCATACCGTATCTGGGAAGATATGATCCGATACGGATCAGCAATACGGTGAACCTTGGTGTGATGCAATCTCTAGCTTTCTTGTTGTGCGCTTTGTTACAAGGGCATCAATGGACAGTTAATCAAGAGTTGCCAATCGGTGATTGACGTAGTTAACGCTGATCAAAGTCAGTGGAGAGAGGTCAAATTCACGGATCCACTTGTCTGATCCAAAACCCTAGACTCCTTGAGGGCTAATCCTAAGTTCTCAAAGTCTACACTTAAAAAAAAAAAAAAAAAAAAGATTATTTTGAAAATAAAAAATCTTTTAAATTCTTTCAAAAGATAAAAGTGGATGATCAAAAAAATCAAGTCTCACATTGCCCCACCTTGTTCTCAATCTGGATTCCCAAAGCGCCATCCTTCACTAGGAGTTATTTTTTTTGAAGGTTCAAGAAGTTCCTCATTACCCAATAATAAAGAAAGGAAGAAGTGGTGGCCTTTCCCTTCATAGACAAAAAGGGATTGCAATCCCCGAACAAAAGTACAAATTCAAGTGAAATAATATAAATGTTAGTGACATTTTTTTGAAGGTGGATACAACAATATCACGCGACTCTTGCCCACTCCCACTCCTTGTCAGTTCACAAAAGGATGTAATTCTCTCTGGAGGAAAAAGGATAATCACATTATATCCATTTGTGTGTGCATGCGTGTGTGTGTGTGTGTGTGTGTGTGTGTGTGTGTGTGTGTGTGTGTGTGTGTGTGTGTGTGTGTGTGTGTGTGTGTGTGTGTGTGTGTGTGTGTGTGTGTGTGTGTGTGTGTGTGTGTGTGTGTGAGAGAGAGAGAGAGAGAGAGAGAGAGAGAGCATTTGCAGACTTGCAGTAGGATAGAGATGAGTGAAAATATTAAGTATGATAGGATAACTTAAACATACACTGAAAGAAAATAAGTTTACTTTAAAATGAATACCTCAACAAATATAAATGCAAGTCAGACAAAAACACTGATGGCCATATTTTTGTGCATAGAATATAATGGAATAAACCAAAAATCTTATGCAGTATTCACCGGCAGGGATTGAAGTTGCAGGTGGCCCCGATATGGGAGGAACAGAAGGTCCATCCAGTTTTGCAAGACCTTGATTATTCTGCAAATTACTCATTCCAGTGCTGTTCAGAGCAGCGCGTGCCTCCATGAAGTTCTCTGAGAGTAAGACAAGGAACTGTGGATTTTTACCATTATCACCAGTTGTATCCGCTGCCCGAGGATTGTGCTTTCCCTATATTGGCGGAAACATTAGCGTGCTATCAAACTTCACAGATGGTCATGATTGATGGAAAGGAATTCACAAAAGTAGTTTGACCACTTTGGTAGCCTTCTGCTAGATACAGGTAAAATAGGATTCAAACTGATGTTCCAAAATGTACGACACATTCATCAAAGACTGAAATAAGAATGAGAACCTGTGACAAAGCAGAACCTCCTGACCAGACCCTATGTAGATAAATGGCACAAGTGGCAAGTACTGACAAGATGTTGCAGATTATAACAAACAACAAAAGAAATAGAAACATCCACAGTCATCTTACCATCATCTAAACAGAATATAGTAGATGGAGGCCAAAAAAGGTTTATCACCAAAGATTCTGTCAATATAAACTCATCTCTGCACATGAAACATCTTACTCACTGAGCAATTGGATTCTTGGGGAGTTTTCCCCTCAGTTATTCACTGAAATTAAGAATTTTCAGTATGTAAGATGACTTTTCAACTCTCCATATATTAGAACACTATAACTCCACTCCATATACTATAGTGACTTAGTCATGTGCCAAACAAGAGGAGAGGGCAACCCGTAGGAAAGGGCTACCCGCGAGGTGAAATGGAGTGGAGCCACCATGGTGTGGAGCTACCACTATGTATGGGGGTTGGCTATCACATCGGAAAATGGAAAAAGTTGCTAGGCCATATATGTGGGATTTGAATCCATAACTTGTGAGAAGCTTTTTAAGGACAAAACCGTGCGGACCTGGCCCAAAGCAAACAATATCTCAAAAGGGTTAAATTCAGTTGTTACAAAATGGTATCAGAGTGGGACCCGTAGAGTACGACGAGGGCTGATTCGGAGACAAACCAAGCGGAAGTTGGTGGGCCTATAGTGACCCAATCATGAGCTAGGCAAGAGGATAGGGCCACCTATAGGAAAGGGACTACCTGCAAGGTGAAGCGAAATGGAGCCACTATGGTGTGGAGCTACCACTATGTCTAGGGGCTGGGGCAAGAATGAACGGACATCGGAAAACAAAAAAAGTTGTTGGATTGTATATGGATTTGGATCCATAACATGTGAGGAGCCTACCAACCATTTTGAAGGACGGACGGATAAAGGATTGGTTTGGAATGGGGTCTGTACCAATGTTGTCTCCTAGGGGATAAGAGTGAATCTGGATGTAATGGACAGATGAGAGCGGAGGAAGGAAAGACGAGAACGGAGGGAGGAGAGTGGAGGGGAGCAGAGGTCTGCAGAGATTGGAGACTGGAGAGTGGTGGAGAATAGAAGTCTGCGGATTGGGGAGACGAAAGGAGCAGGGGGAGTTGCACAGCAAGAGGGATATTTCAAAGGAAGGTGTTCTAGATGTCTAGCCAAGAATCATTGAGTAGAGGAGTGCCGTAATGCACTGGCATGCTGGAGGTGTGGTGATTTGGAACATAAAAGCTTTCGGTGTCCAGAGAAGAGGGTGATTACAGGAATGAAGGAAAGACTTTTGAGGGATGAAGATATTGTTTCTGATGGTGTGAAGAGTTTAGAGGAGAAAGAAGTTAGCAGAGGACCTTGTGCTGATGCCTCGTGGTTCTCTTCTTTTAACAGAAAACTGGAGGTTCTGTAAGAGCTATATTCTAGGATCTTACAAAGGTCCATTGCAGATTGAAGATGTATATCAACAGCTGTGTCGAAGATAGCTAGATTTGAAGAGTGCTTGGTTAAGGAGTACAGATGACAATCAGTTCTTGATGTGGTGCCCATCTGAAAATATTTACAATGATATCTAGTTGGCCGGCACTCTGGAATGTTCGAACGAGATCGTGTTTTTGAAGGCATGGACTCCAGTTGCAGGAGCATATAAAAGGGGCAGATTGGAGTGGAGGCAGTGTCAATTCAGTGGCATCCCATGGCACTTGTGGGATGTGGAAGTTTACAAAGCAATTGTGGAATCATTTGGAAAGATTAATATGGCGGATAGAAGGACTCAAAAATGGGACAGCTTGAGCTTTGTTCACGTTCTAATTACAAAGGAACAGGGGAGTGATATCCCAGCAGAGGTAAGGCTTGGTTGGGGAGATAACATCTTTTGGGTAAAGGTGGATAACATCTTCTGGATAAAGTTGGCGCTGGAAGAGATAGAGGGTATGTTGTGCGAAGATATTCCATGGATGTATAAGGAGGTGGCTGAGGCATACAGAGTATACAAGGCGGCTAGGGTTGCAGCAGGAAAGGATGAAGTGAAGAAGAAGACCGAGTCTTGCTGTGTTAACTCGGTAGAGGAAATGAGACTTGGCTCAAAGAGAGTCGAACCGCGGTCAATGAAACAAGATGATGACCATTTAGGAAACCCAGTCAAGCTGCTTCCAAAGACTTGTGAACCAAGGTTGGACCAGTCTGAACCGGGCAAAGCTGACACAGGGAAAGGGGAAGTTTTTTCCAAAAAGGGCAAGATCGTTCTCAGTAGGGAGGAACCAAATGGCGAGGGCGTTATGGTAAATTCCTAAGGGCACTACGATTGGAATGCCCTTATATTGGCTTTAGCAGGTGAACTGGTGAGAGAAGTAAGGCAATACTCAAGGAAGGGAGGAGGAATGCGAGGGGAAGGGTTTCGTCGAAGACAGAAGGCCCAAAACCTTCGGAGGGGAGGAGGGCTTCGGCAGGAAGGAATGATCTTGACTCCATCGGCTTCGAGGATAGAGTTTGGAGAGGAAGCCAACTGGGAGGATTCTCCGGCTCGTTAGTTGGCGATATCAAATAAGTATTCAAAACTTGAATCTCCTCCGACTTCCTCCCGCCTTCCTCCTTCCCCTTCTATCGCCGAAATGATTGCCGCCGATCGTCAAGAAGAAGAAAGCTTAGCGCTGGTGCCAGTTAAAGAAACTTGCCAATAGTACAAAAGAAGAAAGGAATGTGTGGAAGCATAAGGAGTCTGCTTTTGGTGACTGGGACAATGAAGAACTTGAAAGAAGGGTTTGGGAATAGGATTTCAAATACAGGGCAAAGTGGGTCAGTTTAGGGAAGTTTGCAATGGAAGGCAGGACCTTGTAGAGGCGACGGTGGCTAAAGTCAAAGGTAATAGGGAACTGAGAAGTTTGCTTCTGGAAAGTAATGTTACAAGTTGCAAGGGAGATATAATTGCCAAGCTGAAGGGAGTCCACATGATTCTCTTGTCCTGGAATATAAGAGGGTTGAATGATAGTAGTAAGCAGCGGGCTGTCAAAGATATTATGAGAAGACATTCTGTGGACATTCGGTGTTTGCAGGAAACAAAGATGGGGATGGTTGATGAAAATTTGCTGAAAAATATTGTACCTTTTTGGGAGTTGGATTTTGTATTTAATTATGGCTTGGAACTAAGTTAAAATGGGAAGGACACCTCTTAGAGATCATAGAGTATTCAGTGACAATCAAAATGTGTGAATGCCACAAAACAAATATATGGATGCTATCTGGGGTGTACGGGCCCCTTCAGTTGCAAGAACAGCAGGAGTTGTGGAAGGAGTTGACTCTATCTCAGAACAAGTTTCAATTGCCGTGGTGTATTATCAATGACTTTAATCAAGTCAGAAAACCGTCAGAAAGAAATAGAGGTATAAGGATTAACAGAGGCATGCAGATTTTTAATGAATGGATTGAGGAATGCGAACTGATGGAGATTGTGATGTCTAATGATCAGTTTACATGGTCTAACGGAAGACAGATACCTTCAATGTCTAAATTGGACAGGGTGCTTGTCAATGATAGGTGGGAATGTATGTTTCTGGATGCTAGTGTCTGCACTGCCAAGAAGAGTTTCAGGTCATAATGCCATCTTCATGAATTGTCAGAGAAGGAATGGTAGGAAAAAAAACCTTTTCATATGGAAAAGGTGTGGATGAATAATGAGGAATTCAAAAATTTGGTGGTAGAAGCCTGGCAGCAGTCAGTTGGGAATCAGACTGGGACCAAGGTTCTGGCAATGAAGCTCAGAAATCCCAAAAAGAAAGTGAAGGATTGGGTGGATAAATGGAGACAAGAGAGGTATACTTATGTAATAAGATTCTGGACACGATAAAGAATCTGGACGGCATTGAAGAAAACAGGAATCTTAGTCAGCAGGAACCGACTCTCAGGTCAAATGCAAAAGCACAATATTCTGACTGGCTTCTTGAGGAGGAAACAAGGTGGAGACAAAGATCGAGGGCAATTGGCTGAACAAAGGTGACCTAAATACAAGATTTTTCCATCAGGTTGCCAATGGCAGAAGACGGAGGAAATTTATTTCCATGATTCAAAAGCAAGAGGAAATCATTGAGGATGAGGACAAAATTGCAGAAGAAGTTATCCAGTTCTATAAAGATTTGTTCTACTTCTCAGCCGATCAGAGATGGTTTCCCAGCTGGTCTGATCCTGGAGTAAATATTTTGTCAGTTGATGAACACAATTCATTAATTATGCCAGTGACAGAAGATGAAGTGAAGAAGGCAGTATTTGATTTGGGTGCAGACAAGGCACCAGGCCACGATGGGGTACCTATATGCTTCTATCAGGTGTTCTGGGATGTGATCAAAGCTGATGTTATAAATGCTGCAAAGGATTTCATTTCAGGAGAAGCAAGTTGTGAAGCCGTTAATCACACATATCTGGTGTTGAGCCCTAAGAAGGATAATGCAATGCAATTAAAAGATTTTAGGCCTGTAAGTTTACTCAATGGGTCTTATAAAATAATTGCTCGCATTCTTGCTTGAAGGTTGAGTAATGAATAGGATTGTTCAACCCAATCAATCAGGGTTTATTCAAGGCAGGAGATTGAAGGATAATTTCTTATTAGCTCATGAAGCTCTTTGTTCGCTAAAGACGAGGTGTGGAAGGGGTGATCTGCAAGCTAGATTTTAACAAAGCCTATGATCGGGTACATTGGAATTGTGTTCGGAGTATTTTGGAGTCTCATCTTTTTCCTACACAATGGATCAGAATAATGAGGAAATGTTTGACCACTGCAAAATTTTCTGTAATTCTGAACAGCAATGTCTATGGATACTTTGCAAGCTCAAGGGGACTCAGACAGGGAGATACACTCTCACCTTCATTATTTGTTATTCTTGCCAACATCTTGAGCAGAATGTGTATGACAGCTGAAGATAAGGGTGAGGGGGTCCAAATATGTAGACAGCGGCCCAGGCTTTCTCATCTTCAATTTGCGGATGACACAATCCTCTTTTTCAGAGCTGATCTGAACATAGTGCAGTGTATTTCCTTTATTTTGAAAGGATTTGAAGCATGTCAAGGGTTGATGATTAATTATGATAAAAGCTCCATAATACCAGTCAATGTGGATGAGGATTTATGTAGACAAATTACAAACATTATTCGTTGTGGTGTGGGTAAACTTCCTCTCAGGTATTTGGCACTGCCTTTAACCGACCGAAGATTGAAGGTTAAGGATTGGGGTCCTATTGTTTAGAAAATTCTAAGGAGATTGACAGCCTGGAAGGCTAAATATCTATCCTTGGGAAGGAGGATTACCTTAATTAATACTGTGATCACATCCATGCCAATGCATTATTTTTCCATTTTCCTAGTGCCATCAACAGTACGCAAGGAAATTGACATGATAAGGAGAAAATTTATGTGGGAGGATACAACCACAATTGCAGAGGTATCCCACAGGTCAGATGGAAGAAAGTCTATTACTCCAAAGGGAAAAGGGGGTTTGGGGGTGAAGAATATCAGAATTTGGAATATTGCCCTGCTGGGTAAATGGTTATGGGAATTACTGAAGAAGAATCTAGGTTGTGGAAGCAAATGATAATCTTCAAACACTATCAGCATGTATGCAGATTTTATTTACAGACTTTCAATGGGTCCAATATGCCTCCAGTTTGGAAGGATATCATTCGATTGGCTACATATTTTCAGAATCATATTCTGGTTAAAGTGAGGGATGGAAAAAATACCTTCTTCTGGAGAGACAGATGGCTGGGGAATAGAAGTCTGAAGGATTCCTATTCATTATTATATGCCATTGCTACTGATCAGTGGGAAGTGATGTATAATTGCTTTGATATCAATGGAGAGCAGATGCTGTGGAAAGTTAAGCTGCGCAGAAACTTAAAAAAATGAAGAGGTTGAACAGTATATTCTGCTGTTAAAGGAGCCTTATTCGTACTCCATCCGGGTTCATTCTTCTGACAAACTGAGATAGGAGCCTGGCAAGGGGAAGTTTACTGCTCAGTCTTTTTACTCTGTTCTGGAAAGTGAATTACCAAGCTATGTGAAATATACTGAGGTTTGGAAGATTAAATCTCCATTGAAAGTAAGGGCCTTCATGTGGTTAACATATCAGAGAAGATTAATCACCAAAATGTGCAGGAGCAAATGGTGTCCGGAGGATGATATAATGTGTTCCTTCTGTGGTATTCATCCAGATGATGCCAATAATTTATTTGTCAACTGCCATGTGAGTCAACTTGTCTGGAAATCTTTGGGGATATCATGAAGTTCAAGCCTACATTTCGCTCAATCATTGAGATTGCAGATTTTTCAAGCAACAACGAGGAGGCCAATGGAGGAGTATTATTGGAATTATCCCTCATGCTATTTGCTGGAGCATTTGGAGATGAAGATAGAAGAAGAATAGAAGCTAGGTGGGCAGAAACAGAGGTGCGGCTGCTCTCTCTGTCTCACACAGAGCGGCCGACCAGCACACAACAGGCTTTTATACATAGGGCACTATAAGTTACAATGACCAATGACCAGTTTACCCCTGTTAACATAAATGACAGGGATAAAACCAGAAAAAAACAGAAAAACAGAGAAAAAACCAGCAAACACAAAGGAGGACTAAACTGCCCTAACTAAAGACTATTTTTCACTACACTCCCTCTCAAGCTAAGCATTGATATTAAGCATGCCCAGCTTGTTAATTACATTCAAAAATTGATCTCGAGACAAATCTTTAGTGAGAACATTAGCTAGCTGTTGGCCGGTGTTAATGTATGGTAGACACAAGTCTCTACTATCAAGTTTTTCTCGAATGAAATGTCTATCAATCTCGATATGCTTTGTCCTATCATGTTGAATCGGATTGTTGGCAATATTGATGGTAGCTTTATTGTCACAGTAGAGTTTCATAGGCATCTTGACAAAGATAATAATGTCCTGAAGTAACAATCGTATCCATAAAAGTTCAGCAACTGATTGGGCCATAACTTTGTATTCCGCCTCTACACTGGACCTAGCATATATGGACTATTTTTTGCTCCTCCAGGTGACAAGATTTCCTCCTAGGAACATGCAATATCATGTAGTGGATCTCCTGTCATCCTGGGAACCAGTCCAATCAGCATTTATATATCCTTCAAGTACAAGAGGCTTGCCACTAGAGAACAACAATCCCTTTCCTAGACTTGACTTTATGTACCTCAGGATTCTATCTGCTGCTCTAAGGTGAGATGTCCTTGGAGCATACATAAATTGACTTACTACACTGACAGCATAAGCAATATCTGATCTTGTTAAAGCCAAGTACAGTAGCTTGCCAACAAGTCTTTGATAAGATCCTTTCTCAGACTCAAACAATGGTTCACCATCTGCAAGGCTTAGCCTGTGATTGACCTCAATAGGTATATCTGTTGTTTTGCATCCCAACTTTCCTATTTCTTTCAGCAAGGTGGGCTACATAAATGGCAAAATAACTCCACCTTTAGTGGACGACCTGAAATATGATGATTGGGAACACTAGGACAATATTGTGAGGACTTGGATTCTCAATTCAGTGACAGATGGACAATTGAAGTATATTGTAACAAAGTCTACTACAAGATAGATGTGGCTTATTTATACTGGAGGAGATGACCTTCCCAATCCAATGAATATGTATGACCGTGTGGTCGCTATTCATGACACTAAACAGAACAGTAAGACTATGTGTGAATACTACAAGACCTTGGGGGCTTTGTGGGAGGAGCAGGACACTTATGCTATCTCTGACTAGGAATCTGTTGTAGATCACATGAAATATTTGAAGCACATACAAGGGTCCTAAAATTTCTACATAGCTTGAACATTGAATATGAAGGGTTGAGGTCTCAGATCCTCAACTTTGAAGTGATCCTCTCACTCTAGCAGTGTTACAAGAAGCTTGTCACAGAGGAGAGAAGGAGGAAGACCATACAAGCTGATGCAAGTGGGATTAGTACTGGAGAGCACTCTGCACTTGTCAGCACAAACAACAATGGAAAAGGAGGAGATGGCACCTAGAAAGACTCGAAGAAATGAGGGAGAAAGCGTACTCATTGTGGACGGAAAAATCACTCTGTAGATTTTTGTTGAGAATTGTATCCAGGTAAGAAGCCTATGAAGTTCAAAAAGACCCAGAAAGCCAAAAGGAATGCAGCATCAGCCAAGCCTATAGGGTCATCCACATCTTCAGCCTCTGATGGGAGCACATCATCAGCCACTCCAAAGAGTTTTGCACGGCTGTCCACTTCTGACATAACTAACCTTCAGCGGTTCCTATCTCAGTTGTCCACCTCCACTTCCACTTCCACTAGACAGTTAGGTACTCTTAGGGCAGCACTCAATGTTGTCTCCCACACTGGTAGGAACTCCTAGATCATTGACTCAGGAGCCACCGATCGTATGACGGGTACTTCCTCTAGTTTGTGCTCTGGATAAAATAAAGTGACCATCGCGGATGGCACCCTTGCCACCATTGCAGGGAAAGGTAATATTCCTTTAGATGATCATCTTGTCTTGTCCTTAACCTTTCATGTCCTAAAACTGCCTACCAATTTGCTCTCTATTAGCAGTTTGACAAAATCTTTGAATTGCTCAATGACATTTTTTTCCATCTCATTGTGTGTTTTAGGACATGAAGACGGGACAACCTCTTGGGAGTAGGCATGAAGTGGGAGGTCTCTCTCAGCTTCAGTCCAAACATGGGGCTGCCCTTTAGTCCAGTAGTGTCAGTGTTATGTCGAACAAAATAAGAGAGATTCAGTTGTAACATCTCTGTCTATGACATCTTTCCTTCAAATCATTAAAAGTGTTGTTCCCCTCTTTATTCAATAAGGTTGAGATGCAGTCTCTTGTTTGTCAAGTGCATCACCTCGGTAAACATTATAGAACTCAATTTCCACAGTCATTGAATAAAAGTGCTACATCTTTTGAACTTGTCCATTCTAATGTGTAGGGTCCCTCCTCTATTCCCTCTCTTGATGGCAATCGATATTTTGAAACGTTCATTGATGATTTTACACATTGTACGTGGGTATATCTAATGAAGTCCAGGGAGGAAGTGCCACGAGTGGTTCAAGTGTTTGAAAAAATGATGGAAAATCAGTTTGAGAAAAAAATAAAAGTGCTTCGATCAGACAATGCAAAAGAGTACTTCCAAAAAAATATAAATAATTTTTTTGAGGATGAGGGTATTCTTCATGAATCCTCTACCCCTATACACTCCAACAAAATGGGGTAGTTGAGCGAAAAAATAGACACCTACTTGAGAATGTTCAGCACTACTCCTCCACCATGGTCTTCACAAGAAATACTGGGTTGAGGCTGTCCTTATTGCTGCGTATCTCATCAATCAAATGCCTTCTTGAGTTCTTCAATTCAGGACCTCATATTCTCTCCTCAGACCCCAACACCCACCATTTCCACTGCCATTGCGAGTGTTTGGGTGTCTCTATTTTGTTCATAATTTGGCTCCAGGTCACTCAAAAATTGGATGCCAAAGCAACTAGAGTCATTTTCCTTGGTTACTTTTCTACTCAGAAGGGCTACAAATGTTATGATCCTCAGGCCAAGAAGAAGTACATTGTCATAGATGTTACCTTCTTCGAATATCTACTGTATTCTCTTTCCCTGGATGTGTTTGAGGGGGAGCAATGTAGTTCCCTTCTCATTGCTGATGTGCCACATGTTGTTCCTTATCCGCTACTGCTATTCCTCTGAGGTTCCAACTACATCCACAGGTCAACATGACAGTGACATTATTCTGACTGGAGAAAACAAAGTTTTCAAGTACTATGTTCGCAAGAACAAGACCCAACAGCCCCTTGAAAAGATTCATGAGGATGCTGGGACGGAGGTTATAGAGGCTTCTCCTGTTGACCCACCAACCCAGGAAGATAATACTGTCTTTGAGCCTGAACAGTCTCCTGATTTCTCTGTTCCCTCTGACAGTTTGCAAGATGGCCTCGAGAAACCCATTGTTGTTCGGAAAGATGTACGTGAGTGCACCAAACACCTTATTTCTTGATACCTTTGCTACTCAAAATTATCTCCTTTCTATATGAGTTTTATACTGCCTTGTCCGCTCGTTCCACTCCTCTTACCTTTGCAGAAGCCAACAAGGATCACTGTTGGGTGAAAGCTATAGAAAAGGAAATGGATGCTCTTAGGCAGTATAATACCTAGAAGTTGGTTGACCTCCCTCGGGGAAAGAAGTTAGTGGGATCCAAATGGGTGTACACTACCAAGTTCCAAAAAAATGGCAGTGTTGAAAGGTTCAAGACTAGATTGATCGCAAAAGGGTTCACTCAAACGTATGACCTTGACTATCAAGAGACTTTTGCACCAGTGACCAAGCTAAATTCAGTCATAGTGCTTCGATCCTTGACAATCCACTTCTCCTGGGAATTGTATGTAGCCACCTCCTGGTGTTGTTACTGGAGGAAAAGTGTGCAGATTAAAGAATGCACTATATGGTTTGAAGCAGTCACCTAGGACATGATTTGATATATTCAGCATAGCCCTGATCAAGTATCGCTTCATACAGGGCAATGCTGACCACACCTTGTTCATCAGGAGAATAAGTGGTAAGGTTGTTATTTTGATTGTGTATGTGCATAACATGATCATTACAGGCTGTATGATCAAAGGTGCCCAAGGCAAACGCCTAGGCGACGAGGCGAGGCGAGGCGAGGCGAGGCGCTGGTATGGCGTCTAGCGTTCCCGCTTTTTGCCTAGGCAATCGCGGGGTTCACCTAGGCGCGCCTTTGACGCCTTCAACTCCTCAGGCGCCTTACTGGCCCCAACTTAGAACACTAAGCCCATCGAGCCCAATACGCGTCCGATTCTATTCGGGCTTAAACCAGCCCATACAAAACCGGCCCAGCTTATGTACCCTCCCCCCTCCACTCCATTGAACCCTAATTGTCCCTACGTCCCGAGCCCCCCGACATGAGCGCAGCAAGAAGCGTCTCTGGCGGCAGCGGTAGTGGCAGCGGGGGGAAGCGTCTCCAACGGCAGCAGCCTACTTCTCCGACGACGGCGATGGCGACGGCCGCTGCAGGCAAACGTCTCTTCGTCGCTCTCTCTCTCTCTCTCTCTCACTCATCGCCCCTCTCTCTCTGTCTCATGCACACTACCCTCCCCCCACCCTCTCTCTCTCTACCTCCCCTGACCCTCTCACTCTCTCTTGCTTTCTGTCTCTCTCTCTCTCCCCCCTCCCCCGACCTCCACTCTCTTTGTATGTCTCTCACTCTCTCATGCACACTGTCTCTCTCAATCTCTCTCTCTCTGTCTCTCCCCTCTCCCCGACCCCCACTCTCTCTGTCTGTCTCTCTCATTCTCTCTTGCTCTCTGTCTCTCTCACGCACTGTCTCTCTCAATCTCTCTCTATCTGTCTCTCTCACTCTCTTGCTCTCTATCTCTCTCACGCACACTCTGTCTCTCTCAATCTCCCTCTGTCTGTCTCTCTCCCTCCCCTCCCCCGACCCCCACTCTCTCTATCTTTCTCTCTCACGCACACTCTGTCTCTCTCTCCCCGACCCCTACTCTCTCTGCCTATCTCTCCACTCCCCTCGACCCCCACTCTTTCTTGCTCTCTGTCTCTCTCACGCACTGTCTCTCTCAATCTCTCTCTCTTTGTCTCTGTCTCTCCCCTCCCCCAACCCCCACTCTCTTTGCATGTCTCTCTCACGCACACTATGTCTCTGTTTGTCTCTCCCCTCCCCCAACCCCCACTCTCTCTATTTGCCTCTCCCCTCCCCTAACCCCCACTCTCTCTGTTTGTCTCTCTCAATCTCTCTTTATCTATTCTTTGTATGTCTCTCCCCTCCCCCGACCTCCACTCTCTATGTCTATCTCTCTCACTCTCTCTTTCTGTCCGTCTCTCTGTCTCTCTCAATCTCTCTCTGCCTGTTCTCTATCTGTCCCTCTCCTCCCCCGCCCCCCCACTCTCTCTCTCTCTCGCTCTCACTCTCTCTTGCTCTTTGTCTTTACAGGTGGACTGTAGACACTGATTTAATTTTTTAAGATGACCACACCAACCGAAGGTTCGTCTCATTCGTCTAATTAATGGCCTACCGAAGGGAAGGGGAGAAATAAAGATCCAGGCTGGAAATATGGTACTTTGGTGAGTCCAAATAATAGGGACTGGGTAAAATGCAATTTTTGTCAAAAAGAGTGTAAATGAGAGATCCACCGATTGAAACAACATCTAACAAGTACTTCTACAAATGTGACAGTTTGTTTAAAGGTGACACCAGAGGCAAAAGAAGAAATTAAACAACATATGGAGCAATCAAAACAAGTAAGGATTGAAAAGAAATATTTAATTAGGGAAGCGGAAAGTCGAGATGATATTTTTAGAGATTCGGTTTCCAAAGATTCATCCTTTGAGGTGAATCAAGTTGATGACATTCTTGCAAAGCCTCCTCAGATGAAAGGTCCTTTAAATAGATTTTGTACTCATAATCTTGAAGATTCAAAGGACAAATCTATCAAAGGATAAAAAGCATGAGAAGGAAGCACGAGAAAGGGTCATCCAATATATAGCTAGGTGGATGTATCAAGCTGAAATTTCATTCAATACCGTGTGGCTAAATAGTTTCCAAACAATGTTAGAAGCTATAGGACAATTCGGTCTGGGATTGAAAGGCCCTAGCTACCATGAAGTTCATAAGACCCTTCTCCAAAAGGAGATTCAAAAGACTCAAGAAATAGTAGATTTACAAAAAGCCAGCTGGGTGAAGTTTAGTTGTACTATCGTGTCTGATGTATGGACAGATGGGAAAGGCCGTACTTTGATAATTTTTTTGGTCAATTCACCTACTGGAATTGTATTTTTGAGGTCTATTGATGCATCTTATGTCAAAGATGCAAAGTTGTTGGCTGACTTATTGAACAAGATAGTTATAGAGATTGGTGTGGAGAACGTGATACAGCTTGTCACAGATAATGAAGCAAGCTATGTTGCTGCAGGAAAAATGTTGATGGCAGCCAACCGTCACTTATTTTGGACACTATGTGCTGCCCACTGCTTAGACTTGATATTGGAGGACATTTCCAAGGTGTTTCCAATCAAGTCAACCATTCAGAGGGCAAGGATAGTTACTACATTTATTTATGCACATACGAGGGTGCTTGCTATAATGAGGAAGCATACAAATGAAAAGAATCTTGTCCATGCAGCTGTGACCCGCTTTGCCACATTATTTGAATCTGTAAAATTTGTTGGATTGTAAAGATGGTTTGAGAAGAATGTTTACATCTAGTGAATGGACAAACAATAATAAGTTGGCAAGAAAAACTGAAGGAAAGAAAGCATAAGATATAATTTTGAAGACTCAGTTTTGGAAGGGAGTTATTTATGTACTAAAGATATTCAAACCCCTTGTCATGGTTCTGCGGTTGGTTGATGGAAAGAAGCCGTCAATGGGTTACATTTATGAAGCCATGGAACACGCCAAGGAAAGTATCAAGAATGCTCTGGATGGAAAAGTGGACAAGTATGGTCCACTTTGGGAGATCATTGATAGGAGATGGGATTTTCAGCTTCATCGTCCTTTACATGCAGCTGGATACTACCTTAACCCTCAATTCTATTATGCAAGTCCAGAGATTGATTCAGATGATGAAGTGAAGCAAGGATTATATGATGTCATTGAAAAGTTAGTTCCTGCTCCGAATGTACAAGAGATTACCAAGGAATTGGCGTATTATAGGAATGTTATAGGCTTCTTTAGGAGAGAAATGGCCATAAGCTAACGTACTACATCTAATCCTGGTATATTTCTATATAGACTACTAATAGTACATTTATTCATTAAATTATTTTTTATGTGAAAATTAAATACTATTTGGATGTCTTATGTAGTTAATTGGTGGGTGGATTTTGGGAGCAAAACTCCTAATCTGCAAAAGATGGCCATTCGCATCTTGACCCTCACTTGTAGTGCATCTAGCTGTAAATGCAATTAAAGTACATTTGAACAGGTTTTGATTTTTATTAACTTTCATTGAATAATACATCTTATATTTTTTATTCTATATTATCTAATAATGATAATTTTCTAGGTGCACACTAAGAAAAGGAAAAATGTTGGAGTAAAAGAAGCTGAATGATCTCGTGTTTGTGCAATACAACCAACGCCTTCGAGATCGTTTTTTACGTTTCCAACAAAGTGACCTTGATCCTATAAGCTTGGAAGATATTGATGATTGTAATCAGTGGAAAGCACATCCCTATGATCATGAAGATGTTTTACATGAGGATGAAGACCTCACATGGTTAGATGTTGAGATTGTTGCAGGGATTGATGAAGAAGAAGGTCCACATACAAGGACAACATCAAAGAAACGTTGTTTAGGGAAGGGGAAAGCGGTTGCAACAAGTTCCACATTAGAGTCTATTGATGAGCTTGAAGTTGCGCCTGATGATACAACGGAGGACTCTGAGGGTGAACTTCCACTTGAGCAACATAAGGATTCTGAGAGTGATGAATGAGTGAGACTTGAGAGTTGTGAAAGGAATGTATTCATAGGCTTGTTAGCCTTATTTGGAAATATTGGCGACTTATTTTCTTAAGGAACATTTGAATGTTATAATAGACTTATTTACCTTACATTTATACATTTATATTGTGTTTGTTTAGCATTTCATTGATAAATTTTCATTATGGTAGATTTAATTAGTAACAAAATGTCCATGAATTTGTTGATTACATCTTTGAATGATTAAAATTTATTTCAATTACTTTGATTTAAAATTATTTAGTTATATTTGATAATTTGAGTGAATGAATATGTCATTATGTATGATTATATTTGTGTTTTTGACATTTTGTATAATAAGTAAATTATAAAAAAAAAAAATTAAAATGTCGCCTCAAACGCCCAGGCGTTTGAGGTTGAGGCGACCCCCTGCTCGCCACGGTCGCCTCTCGCCTCTAACTACATAAATCACAGGTGATAATGAAGAGAAGATTGTTATCCCAAAGAAGAAGTTGGTGAAAGATTTGAGATTAAGGATCTAAGGAAGTTGAGATACTTTCTTGGCATTGAAGTTGCTAGATCCTCTAGAGGCATATATGTATGTCAACGCAAGCATGCATTGGACTTGCTAAAAGAAACAGAAAAGCTGTGATGCAGAGCAGTAGATACACCTATTGAGGTCAATCACAGGCTAAGCCTTACAGATGGTGAACTATTATCTGAGTCTGAGAAAGTATCTTATTAGAGACTTGTTGGCAAGCAATTGTACCTGACTTTGACAAGACTAAATATTGCTTATGTTGTCAGTATAGTAAGTCAATTTATGCATGCTCCAAGGACCTCTCACCTTGGAGCAGTGGATAGAATCTTGAGGTATATAAAGTCAAGTCCAGGGAAAGGATTGTGTTCTGATAAGTTCACAATTTTACATAAATAACATATGAAATTTACATACTTTGCTATCAATTTAATGAACAAAATCACATAGAATGATAGAATCATTTATGCATTCAAACATATCAATTTTTAAAAAAATCCGAATTGAATAAGGATAGCAATTTTATTCTCAAATAAAATTTCCTCGGCAATTATTTAATGTGCAGTTGGATGATTATTGCCGCATGAACTCAACTGATATTTTATGTGAATGCAGGACATGAACAAGCAGAGGACAGTGGTTGGACTACCTGGATTTTAAGGAAGTGACTAGGGTTCGAATCTTGGCAGAAACAACATTTTCGTATTTTATTCTCAACTAGGGCCCACACGCCAACTAATAAAATAAAGGAGGAGAGAATCCTGAAATTTAAAAAGAAAGATATTTATTTCAAAATTCAAAATTCAAAAAACAGCTTTTATGGACTTAGAAGAGGATCCTAAAATTAAGGGAGAGTTGAATGCATAAATTAAAACCCCTTCCTCACCCTTTTGAAATTCAAAAGTCTCATTTGAAAACTATAAAATAAAGGAGAAGGGTGGGGGCTCAGCATTTGGAGGGGTGAACACTTTTTGAAATTTTCTAAAACCTCTCCCTCTCTCTTCCTTACTTTTTCTCTCTCTCCACTGTTTCTCCTTCTCTCCCTTCTGCCAGATCTCTCTCTCTCTCTCTTTTTCTCACATACACGCATCGCTCTCTCTCCCAACCTTTTCTTTCCCCCTCTCTATATCTCTCTTCCTTTTTCTCTTTCTCACTGCACTCCCTCTCTCCTACGTTCTCTGTCCTTCTTTTAGCTCTCTCTCTGTATACCTTTTTCTTTCTCCTGCTCGCTCCCCTCTCTTTTCCTCTCTGTTAGCCATAGGGGCCCGGCCGTCAATGCCTCGTGCCGCCGCCGTCGCCTGCCACGCGGCAGCCCCAGACGCTTCGCACGTCTGCCACCTCGTCGCCCGTGCACGCTCGCTGACCAAGCGCTGCTGCCCGTGCCCACGCGTCGAAGGGAGGCGGTTCGCAGTCGCCAGCATCGTCCCCCGTGCCAGCTACGCGGCAGACGGACGCGTTTTCCCGCCCGCTGGGCCGCCAGCGCCTCGTGCCGCCACCGCCGCCTGCCACGCGATAGCTCCAGGCGGTTCGCAGCCGCCAGCATCGTCGCCCGTGCCGCGGCGTTGCAGCTCGCGCTGCCACATAGCGCCACGCGGCACGCAGTCGCCTATTCACGCTCGAGCCGCCGCCGCACTTCGTCTGCCACGCCTGCGGACCATCGTGCCAGCGTCACTCAACACCCCTGCTCACGGTTCATTGCACCGCCGAGGTCCCCAGCACTTCCACTAGTGGCGCACTACACCGTCCGAACCAGAGTTCTTGTTGTGTTTTCCCTATTATTTGTTTTTAATAGTTTATCTAGCTGTTAAGCCATTAGTTAGAATTTCTGTTATTAATTCTTCAAAAAAAAAAAAAAAAAGAGATTGTTATTTGTTTCATTTCAAGAATAGTAATCAAGTGATTGTTTTTCATAGGTTGTTGGAAATTTCTATGTTTTTTTTTTGTAGATTGATATTATTTAGATAGATTCATAGGTTTTGCTTAATCTCAACAAATTATTTCATCATATTTTAATGGTAGGCTCTAGGTACTAATTAGATAGTTTTGAGAACATTTAAAATTCTGTAATTAATTTTGTTTAAGTGTTTAAATAGAAGTTTTCAACTAGAGCATCATATCGAAAATCCAATTTCATTCAAAATCCAAAGTTTTCAAAATTAGATTTCTATTTCCTCGTAGATCGACCCGATCTCATCACCACACTATTTTCAAATAATTTTGTGTGAGAATCGGAATTTAAGGTTGATGATATTTGTGTTTTAACGACGGCATTAAATACGCATCAATTTTGGCGCCGTTGCCGGGGATTTAAAATTTTAATTTTGATTATTTTGGGTCCCATTTGTATAAATCCATACCCACATTTATTTTCTTTTTTTGCAGGAATTTAAAAAAAAAAAAGAAGACAAAAGGAAAACTCAACTTGGTGAGTTTGTTCTAATTTCTTTAATATTTTTATTTTATTTTATTTTTAGATTTGCTTAGAATAGATATAGACTTCATTAAATAAATAAATAATCAGAAAAAACATTAGAAACAAAATTATCATGTTTTAGGACATGCATCATTTAGGAATGCATTAGTTTTTAATTTTTGTCATTTGATTCATGTTGAAGAGTGCGGGAGGCAAGGTAAGTCTTTCTAAATTGTGCAAATAACATGTTCATGCATTGTCATTTCATTATTGCACAAAACAAACTTGATTGAATTGTGGTGTGCATTTCATTGATAAAATAATTTAAGTGAATCTTCATAACAAGATAAGGTGGGGATTTCATCACCCTTCCTTAGCCCACAAACCACAAACACTCCATCTTGCATTGTCCCAAGCCCAATAAAAATCAAATAGCAATTGCACCTAGGGTTCACACTATGATTGGACCGAGCTTTGAATTCATTTTTACTTTGGACAACGGTGTCTAGGCTAGATGTTACAAAGGCAAACGCCTAAGTGGATAAGTGGTTATTTAATTAGGTCCTTACGAAAGTAGGAGAAGCCTCTCACTATCCCACCTCTTACCTGGCCGATTGATCTATCGTATGGGTGATTCATAGTGAATTCTAGCCATTTTGTGAGAAATCTCATTCTTAAGTCTATGATACACTTAAGTCGTTAGGAATTTGTTGTTAACTTGTTTGTCCTTGCATAAATAAACATAAAAATATATAAAAATAAAAATAACAAAAACAACCATTCTCATCTCATCTTGGTCTAGTGTATGCTAGATAGAAGATCTCAAAAGCCATATATTATCAAACTCATTCAAGAGATTGAGAGATACCTACATCACCAAACTAATATTCAACATCAAATGGCTGGAAATAATCAACAAATGCCTAAACAAATGAAGGAATACTTCATTCCCTAAGATTATAATCTTTCATCTTGTATCCAATTGTCCAATGCCCATACTAGCCATTATGAGATCAAGTCAAGCACTATCCAAATGCTCCCATCTTTCTATGAGAATACCAATGAAGATCCATATAAACATTTGGATGAATTCTTTGAGATTTGTTCAACCGTGAAAATTCAAGATTTCACGGAAGATGCCCTTCGACTTATCCTATTTCCTTTCTCACTTAAGGACAAAGCCAAATATTGGCTTGGGACGATAGGGAAGCCCATAAAGACTTGGCCCGAAATGCAATAAGAATTCTTAAAAAAATTCTATCATATTGGGAGAACAAATACCATGACAAGGACTATAACTGATTTTTCACAATTACCGGGAGAACAAATCCATGAATCTTGGGAACAATTGAAGGAATTGTTGAGAAAATGTCCACACCATAGATTGTCTAGATGGCAAATTGTGCAAGTATTCTATGAAGGTTTAGATGCACAATACAGGCAAATGATAGATGCATCTTGTGGAAGAGCATTCATGAGCAAAAGTGAGGAGAAAGCTTATGATTTGTTTGAAATGTTAAGTGAAAATTCAATAAATCATGCCTTACTTTCATCAAATGAAAGATCTGTGGGAACATCCAAACGGATTGGAATATATGAAATAAGAAATAAAGGATAATTTGAACATAAGATGGATATCAATGCCTTGGCCCAAAAGTTCGATAAGGTAGACCTTCTGGCCCAACAAATGAGCAAAAAGGATCTTATGGCCCAAAAGTTAGACCAAGTTCTAACTTCAAATAATCAAGGATCTAATATCCATGCACAATCAAGATCATACTCAGAACCTTCTCCATCTTATCAAGAAGCTTGTAGTCTTTATGCCAGCCCAACTCACCATGTCAGTGAGTGTCCTACGGCAGCCCAATTGCCACCATTCTTCCAAGAACAAGTCCAAGCAGCCCAGGGTTATACAAAACCCAATCATGATCCATACTCTAACATCTACAACCCTGGCTAGAAGAATCATCCTAATTTTTCATGAAAATCTCAACAAGCCCAAGCTCCAAACCCACAAACACAAAACTTTCAAAACATGACCCATCAACAAAATTACTATCCAAATTAATCTTTCAATAAAAGTCAACCTATCCAGTCCTAAGCTCAAACTCCTTACTTTCAGCCCAATAACAATCAGAATATGTTCTCTCAATCTCCATATCAAATCCCACAACATCAGCCATCAAATCAAAATAATGACAAATTCAATATGCTGCAACAATTACTCATAAATCAACAACAGCAGCAGCAACAATTGCAACAATTGGTCATCTCTCAACAACAATCTATTTCGAAATTAGAAATCCAATTAGGTCAAATGGCTGATACAACCATGAGGAAGGAAGTGGGCCCATTACCAAGTCAACCTATTGCAAACCCGCGAAACTATCCTTCGGACTTCCAACATCAACCAATCATTCCTAATCCTCAAGCCCAACCTCAAATAGGCCCAAATCCACCAAAAGGCCCACAATTAGAAAATGCGAAAGCAATTTTGGCCTTAAGAAGTGGTAAAGTCTTGCCGGATCCTTACCCAAACCAATGATCTAGTCAGCCCAATCTTGAACAGAATGAAGAAGAAAGAGAAGAGGAAGATGAAGATGAGAATGAACAACCCAATATCAGTCAAGAAAAAGGAAAAATGGAAGAATGTCCTAAGAATTATAAATCAAAAATTTCTTTTCCACAAGCTTTAGAGAATGGCAAAGAGAAAAGAAAGCATCAAATCCAAACCAAAAATGAACAGTTAATGGACTTACTTAAACAAGTCCACATTAACATACCATTGGTTGATGCAATCCAATATGTGCCGGCCTATGTCAAATTTTTGAAAGAACTTTGCACTCATAAGAGAGAGCCTAAAACAAATCCTAAGAAGGTCTTTTTGTCTAAAGAAGTGAGTGTCATTTTGCTCAATCAATTGCCTAAAAAGATGAAAGATCCTAGAGCTCCACTTATTTCTTGTGTTATTGAAAGAACCACCTTTGATAAGGCACTATTGGACCTTGGAGCAAGTGTGAACGTATTGCCCACCTCAATTTATGAAAAATTTATGATAGGAGAATTGAAACCAACTCTGGTGATCCTACAATTGGCCGATAGATCTCTTAGGACACCGAAATGAATGGTGGAAGATGTCATTGTCAAGATTAATACTCGTTACTTCCCAGTTGATTTTATCATCCTTGACATAGAGCCCGTTCAGCATATGAGAAATAACCCAATCATATTGGGTCGACCTTTTCTGGCTACTGCAAATGCCATCATTAACTGCAAATCTGGGTTAATGGACATCTCATTTGGGGATCACAAATTATCCCTCAATATTTTCAAAGCTTCTGGCCATATGCATGATGGGGAAGATTACTTTGCAATTGATGTGATTGATAATATTTTAGAAACATTCCCTTTGGCCCAATTTGAAAAAGAAGAAGAGTTAATGGCCATATCAGATTTGAATAAGAAGACCTGGCAGCCCAATAAGGTTGAACCTCTACCTGAACTCAATCTAGAACCTACTCCATCTCTCCAGGTTCCTCCTCAGTTAGAACTCAAATCTTTGCCGGAATCTCTCAAATATGTCTTTTTGGGCCCATCCGAGACTCTACCTGTGATCATAGCTGCAGATCTTAACCCTACCAAGAAGAACAACTCATTGAAGTTCTTCGAACTCATAAAGAAGCCATAAGATAGTCAGTAGCTGATTTGAAAGGAATAAGCCCAACTACATGCATGCATCATATTTATCTTGAAGATAATGCAAAACCTAGTAGAGATGCAAAGAAAATTGAATCCAATTATGATAGAAGTGGTTAAGAAAGAAGTGGTGAAATGGCTAGATGCGAGTATCATATACCCAATATCTGATAGCAAGTGGGTAAGTCCAACCCAAGTAGTGCCAAAGAAGTCTGGTTTAACTGTAGTAACAAATGAAAAAGGTGAGGAAATGTTCACTAGGCTAACCACGGGGTGGAGAGTTTGTATTGATTATAGAAAATTGAATACAATGACAAAGAAAGATCATTTCCCACTCCCATTTATTGATCAGATTTTGGAAAAACTTGCGGGTCAGAAATATTTCTGTTTCTTAGATGGGTATTCATGATATAATCAAGTGGCTATCTACCCAGAAGATCAAGAGAAAACCACATTCACATGTCCATTTGGCACATTTGCATTCCGAAGAATGCCATTTGGACTGTGAAATGCACCAGCAACTTTCCAAAGGTACATGTTGGCTATCTTTTCAGATATGGTGGGAGAATTCCTCGAAGTATTCATGGATGATTTTTCAATATTCGGGGATTCATTTGAAATTTGTCTGGGAAATTTGAAAAATGTACTTGGAAGATGCATAGAGACTAATTTGGTTCTAAGTTGGGAAAAGAGTCATTTCATGGTTAAAGAGGACATAGTTTTGGGCCATATAGTGTATGGAAGAGGTATCGAAGTGGATAAAGTTAAAGTTAGCCTAATTACTAATCTTCCTCCACCCACTTCGGTAAAGCAAATTCGATCATTCTTAGGCCATGCCGGCTTCTACCGCCGGTTTATTCAAAATTTCTCTCAAATTGCCCGACCATTAACCCTTCTCTTAGCCAAAGATGTCCCATTCCATATTGATGAAAAATGCTTGGAAGCATTTAAATCTTTAAAAGAGACTGACCAAAGCTCCCATTCTCCAATCGCCTGATTGGTCTTGGCCTTTTGAGATAATGTGCGATGCTTCTGATTATGCTATGGGGGCAGTACTGGGACAAAGAATCAATAAAAAGCCTGTGGTGATTTATTATGCAAGTCGTACACTTATAGATGCTCAGATGAACTATACCACCACAGAAAATGAATTGCTAGCTGTTGTTTTTGCTCTGGAGAAATTTCGATCTTACCTTTTGGGGGTAAAAGTGATTATTTATTCTGATCACTCGGCATTGAAAAATTTATTGACAAAGAAAGATGCCAAACAAAGATTAATCAGGTGGATCCTACTCCTCCAAAAATTTGATTTGGAAATTTGGGACAAAAAGGGATCCGAGAATGTGGTGGCTGACCATCTCTTCCGAATCATGATTTCAGATAATGAACCAATGAGATATTCATTCCCTGATGAACATCTCTTAGCCATTTCCCACACCTCACCACCATGGTATGCACATATTGTGAATTTTAAGGTGACTGGCTAAATCCCACAAGGATGGATAAGAAATGAAAAAGATAAATTCTTCTCTCAAGAGAAGTATTATTTTTGGGAAGACCCTAAACTCTTCAAAATTTGTCCAGATCAAATAATCCGTAGATGTGTGCCTGAAGAAGAACAACAAAGTGTTTTGAACTTTTCCCATAACTTTGTTTATGGAGGTTATTTCTCCGGAAAGAAAACCGCAGCAAAGGTTTTACAAAGCTGTTTCTATTGGCCCACACTCTTCAAAGATACTTATGAGTTCAGCAAAACATGCTTAAAATGTCAAGCTGTCGGTAATATAGCTAAAAAAGATATGATGCCACTAAATCCAATACTAGCGGTTTGCTTATGTTGTCAGTATAGTAAGTCAATTTATGCATGCTCCAAGGACCTCTCACCTTGGAGCAGTGGATAGAATCTTGAGGTATATAAAGTCAAGTCCAGGGAAAGGATTGTGTTCTGATAAGTTCACAATTTTACATAAATAACATATGAAATTTACATACTTTGCTATCAATTTAATGAACAAAATCACATAGAATGATAGAATCATTTATGCATTCAAACATATCAATTTTTAAAAAAATCCGAATTGAATAAGGATAGCAATTTTATTCTCAAATAAAATTTCCTCGGCAATTATTTAATGTGCAGTTGGATGATTATTGCCGCATGAACTCAACTGATATTTTATGTGAATGCAGGACATGAACAAGCAGAGGACAGTGGTTGGACTACCTGGATTTTAAGGAAGTGACTAGGGTTCGAATCTTGGCAGAAACAACATTTTCGTATTTTATTCTCAACTAGGGCCCACACGCCAACTAATAAAATAAAGGAGGAGAGAATCCTGAAATTTAAAAAGAAAGATATTTATTTCAAAATTCAAAATTCAAAAAACAGCTTTTATGGACTTAGAAGAGGATCCTAAAATTAAGGGAGAGTTGAATGCATAAATTAAAACCCCTTCCTCACCCTTTTGAAATTCAAAAGTCTCATTTGAAAACTATAAAATAAAGGAGAAGGGTGGGGGCTCAACATTCGGAGGGGTGAACACTTTTTGAAATTTTCTAAAGCCTCTCCCTCTCTCTTCTTGACTTTTTCTCTCTCTCCACTGTTTCTCCTTCTCTCCCTTCTGCCAGATCTCTCTCTCTCTCTCTCTCTCTCTCTCTCTCTCTCTCTCTCACATACACGCATCTCTCTCTCTCCCAACCTTTTCTTTCCCCCTCTCTATATCTCTACTCCTTTTTCTCTTTCTCACTGCACTCCCTCTCTCCCACGTTCTCTGTCCTTCTTTTAGCTCTCTCTGTATACCTTTTTCTTTCTCCTGCTCTCTCCCCTCTCTTTTCCTCTATGTTAGCCACAGGGGCCCGGCCGTCAGCGCCTCGTGCCGCCGCCGCCTGCCACGCGGCAGCCCCAGACGCTTAGCACGTCTGCCACCTCGTCGCCCGTGCACGCTCGCTGACCAAGCGCTGCTGCCCGTGCCCACGCGTCGAAGGGAGGCGGTTCGCAGTCGCCAGCATCGTCGCCCGTGCCAACTACGCGGCAGACAGACGCGTTTTCCCGCCCGCTGGGCCGCCAGTGCCTCGTGCCGCCACCGCCGCCTGCCACGCGGCAGCTCCAGGCGGTTCGCAGCTGCCAGCATCGTCGCCCGTGCCGCGGGCGTTGCAGCTCGCGCCGCCACATAGCGCCACGCGGCATGCAGTCGCCTATTCGCGCTCGAGCCGCCGCCGCACTTCGTCTGCCACGCATGCGGACCATCGTGCCAGCGTCACTCACTGCCCCTGCTCACGGTTCATTGCACCGCCGAGGTCCCCAGCACTTCCACCAGTGGCGCACTGCACCGTCCGAACCAAAGTTCTTGTTGTGTTTTCCCTATTATTTGTTTTTAATAGTTTATCTAGCTGTTAAGCCATTAGTTAGAATTTCTGTTATTAATTCTTCAAAAAAAAAAAAGAGAGATTGTTATTTGTTTCATTTCAAGAATAGTAATCAAGTGATTGTTTTTCATAGGTTGTTGGATATTTTTATCTTTTTTTTTTGTAGATTGATATTATTTAGATAGATTCATAGGCTTTACTTAATCTCAACAAATTATTTCATCATATTTTAATGGTAGGCTCTAGGTGCTAATTAGATAGTTTTGAGAACATTTAAAATTTTGTAATTAATTTTGTTTAAGTGTTTAAATAGAAGTTTTCAACTAGAGCATCATATCGAAAATCCAATTTCATTCAAGATCCAAAGTTTTCAAAATTAGATTTCTATTTCCTCATGGATCGACCCGATCTCATCACCACACTATTTTCAAATAATTTTGTGCGAGAATCGGAATTTAAGGTTGATGATATTTGTGTTTTAACGACGGCATTAAATACGCATCATGTTCTATGGTGCCAAGCCTCTTGTACTTGAAGGATATATAGATGTTGATTGGATTGGTTCCCAGGATGATAGGAAATCCACTACAATATATTGCATGTTCCTAGAAGAAAATCATGTCATCTAGAGGAGCAAAAAACAGTTTGTATGTGCTAGGTCCAGCGTAGAGGTGGAATACCAACGAAGGTCTTGATAACTACTGCTAGGTCTAAGTAATTTGAATCATTCAACTTCACAAGGGGAAGTTGAAGATGAAATTTTCTCCCGCGCTGTCTCCTTTGGAAGAGATTTCATTTGTTGTCATCTCATACAGGTTATCGCTCCTCGGGGGCCTCTCGGAGGCACACATAGAAGTAGGATGATGCAGCAATAAGGAAGAAGTGAAGTCGGCCTCTTAACAGCCCCCAAAATAGGGTATCAGTGCAAGGAAGGAGTGAGACAGGCCTCCAAGAACCATAAATAGGGTTTAAACAGCAGCAACAGGTGGCCGATCACCACAAACAATAGGGCAGTGACTTTGGTGGGCCCAAGACAGGGTACCGGTCACCATGGAAAGCCCTAAACAGGGCACAAGTCACCAAGACGGGGCCTGGACAGGGTTCCGGTGGAGAAAGGGCCTGGACAGGTCACCGGTCACCAAGAAGGGGCCTGGACATGGTCCTCACCCTCCACAATCCCAAGGCAAGATCCGAAGCTTGCAGAGGAGGTCCTGTCTGCCAAGAAACAACCCTACACAGGGTACGGTGAGGGGAGGTAAGAGGACCAGCCACCTGGGAACACACAACAGGGACCGGTCCTTTTACTTCATGAGCTTCCATAGCCGGACAACCCCTCTCCTAGGGTTTCTACCTTCTAGATGCAAGAAACCTTCTCCAGGAAGAGAAAAGAGGCCAATCGGCAAGGATTTTTCTTCTTCTTTCTCACACAAGATCTGATACCATGAACATAGAAGCAAAATAGGAGCTAGGTGGGCAGAAACAGAGGTGCGGCCGCTCTCTCTGTCTCACACAGAGAGGCCGACCAACACACAAGAGACTTTTATACATAGGGCATCATAAGTTAAAATGACCAATGACCAATTTACCCCTGTTAACATAAAGGACAGGGATAAAAGCAGAAAAAAACAGAAAAACAAAGAAAAAACCAGCAAACACGGAGAAGGACTAAACTACCCTAACTAAAGACTATTTTTTCACTATAGGAGAGAAAGGAATGATGCCATATTCTGGGGAAGTATAACTTATGTAGACAATATTGCTCTTTTTACTGTCTTTTATGTATAATTGGTCTAGATATATAATTGGTAGCTCAATTGATTCTTCGATAAAGGCATTAAGTTGCTAATGCTTTTTTTAGACTTTTTTGGAGATAGGAACCTCTCCTATCTCTTAATTGTACTTCCTCCCTTTATTCAATAAAATTGGTTGTACAATCCATGCTTTTATCAACAACAACAAAAAGTGTAAGGAGCCCTTTAGGGACAAAACCGTGCGAGTTAGGCCCAAAGTGGACAATATCTCACAAGGGTTAGATTGGGTTATTACATATTTTGTTCCTATTCTCCAGATATTGCTTTTCCGTTTTAAACTACCTGAATTTATTCTTTAAACAATTTTTAGATCCCAAGGTCTATGCAAGAAAAATGGAAAGCAGAGGGGAAAAAATCAGCAAGGATGATTAGATGCATAGATCATCAAAAGGCAAGCACCATGGGTTGCAAACGAGGGAAAGAGATAAGCATCAAGTGGTTATCCTAGGTTTCCCTCTTCATCTAGAGGAGCTAGAGAGAGACATCAGCAGCAATATTGATTCCAAAAACGCCATCATCAATGATTTGGGGCTGGATAAAGTGCTGCCACAAGAAATGACCACCTAGGCAAAGGGTCAAACACAGTAGGCAAAAAAATAGTCATAGTGGACATGGGGGCCTTATGTGTCCCAGACTGCCACCCCACCGCTCCACCTCTTCTTCTTCTTCTCCACTTTTTTGTAGGGGTGGAGGTTTGGGGCGGGAGGTGTAAAAGCTTCTCCTTGTCAAAGTGGAACGTAAGAGAGCGCAAGTTCTAGTTCTAGGATTTCTTTGGCCTTCACCGAATGGCTCTAGCAGAATGAGGGAAAAACTTCGCTCATTTCTCATAACAGGGTAACGTATCTCTTTCTAGTTCCCGTCTAATTTCTTGCCGCATTTTATAAATTTAGTTCTAACTTCTACACAGCAAATGTACCCATTAACCAAGAGGATATAGATATCTATTTGCTCAGGGAATCTTACATATATATATATATTGAACCCCACTTTTCTTTTTCTTTTTGTTCTTTTTGTTTTTTGAGAAGTGGTTGGTACTTGGTACCACGAAGTATAAGAAAAATGAGGTATAAAATGGAATTTACATGGGTGAGGAACAAAAACCCTCGTGGATCCTGCTATACAAAAAACACCAAGAAGCTGTCAAAAGTCAAAAAGTCAAAACTCCCCCAAAAGGACAAAAAGAGGGAAGTTAGCAACATTCTCTTTACAATGAGCTTTCACCCACTCTTTTGACTCTAGAAGAAACAAAAGATACAACTCCCCCAGGAATAAAAGCTGCCTCCTTCAAATACTCGCTCTGTCCCTCAGCACCCAAAGGGTGGCATGAAGGAAGAGCCACCAAATCTTGCCTTCCTCTTTGGTGGCAGGAAGCCTATTCAGTTAAGAAGAAAATCCTCCACAGACACAGCCATCCATCTCCCATTGATTGAACCCCACTAAAACATGTGGTTGTGAATCAGAAGTTCATATACAGAAAAAGTTTCAAGTTCATCTAGTTGATCATTTTGTAGTCATTACTACCATGGCTGCCTGTAAAAATAAAATGGACAACAAATAAAGGAAAATCAATCATAATTCAGATATGCATACCGCATTGTATATTGACCTCAGCTTTGTAAGCTGTTTTGGTGAAATCACTGAGAGAGAAATAAACCACTGCATGCAAGAGAGGAAAAGATGGTTTAGATCAGCAGAGTGATCTTGAAGTTTGGAATTCTGTAAAAAGGAAATGCTCCTTGTTACCTCTGCAAATGATTTAGCAACTGTTTCCGCATCAGCAAGGCATGTTTCTATCTGTGTTGCAGCACTCTCAATCTGTTCCATACTTCGAGCTGGAGGCCTATACACTGGAGTTGGCAAAGGGTGGGGATTACTTGCAGCAACAAGAAGGCAATGCTTTTGTCCATCAAGATTCTGTTGTCCTTGGTTTGCATTTGGGGTTAATGAAAACATCTAAAAAGGTAGGGATCAAAAAGAAAAAAAATAGGTTAATGGCATAAACAGAAGGGAAAATATCTTAGTTTCTAAAACAAAACCGCACACAATAAATACTGCTGCACCAACATCAATTAACTTGCAGTATGCCATACATAATCTTGGACCATAAAAAATTAACGTATATGTTGCAGTTTCCTGGAACATAAAGAAGATGTTGTCTATCTTGGAGAACATAAGCAGTTTCTTGGAACATAAAGAAAATATCATCTATGCAATCAACATCCCTCCGGATCTCTTTTTCCTTTACTTTCCTGAACAATAACCGTATGGTGATGCCATAGTGAGGTTTTAACCACAAAAATTACATTATGATGTAGAGCAAGTGGAGGACAAACAAATGGAAATGGACCACAATAGGCTGTTTGGGAGCACCTTCTTTTTTGAGACTATTTTGATCTCAAATTTTGTTTTGTTTAAATTTTCATTTTAATCTCCAAATGTTCTGTGCTAAAACTTCTGATTCCCTTGGTAAAATTATAATAATTTGAAAAAGTTGTTTGCTTAACTGTCTTTAACTCTGATTCTTGTCACTGCCACACTTTTGCTCCTCCCTTCCACCTTATCGTCTTAGGCTGTGTCTTCCCCCAACCCACAAAGAGGCTGCTTCATGCCACCTGCAGGTAGGCATGAAAATAGGAAATTTCCTAAATCTTTGTCCTTTCTTGAAGAGAAACCCCTCTCCATTGAATCCATTCTCCGAATGGAGTAAACAGAGAGTCAATGTAAAGGTCCAATCGGAACCTACGTGTTGATGCTGTTGTCATACCCTGACTAGTCTCCATCCACAACAATCATGGCCCCACTGCTGGACAACCTCGCTGGCCCTGGCGATGCCATCGCCGACGCCGGCGTCCAATTACCCAGCAACGGTGACTATGCTGGCTGGCACTGTTGCAGAGTTTCCTTTCCCTCGGTAGAACGGCAGCAGTGACATCTTCAAGAGCAAATCCAACTCGTACATGATCACTGCCTACTTCTGTTTGTAGGAGATCCCCTCCCTCTGGCTGGGGTTGCAGACTGAGAGGCTCAGGTTAATGTGGCAGAGAGCTGCTGGGGAAGAGGCGTTGGAGACGTTGAAGGAAAAGATTAAGGTGGAGGAGACAGCAAACTCACGGTTTTAGGGTCAGAGCACCAGCCAGTTGACGAAGGAAGCAAAGCCGATGAGGAGGAAGAGGGCGATGGTGATGATGATGAGGCAGCAAAGGAAGGTGGCGCTACTACCACCATAGTAGGGGCTAGGGGGAGGTGGCGGCGGGGCGGCCTAGGATGGAGAAGCTGGGTAGGGGCAGGTAGTGCCCTGGGCAGGTATGCCATGGGCGGCGGTGGGTGGGGTGTATGCGCTGCATCTGCAAATCTGCTTGAGTTTTGCGCCGATGTCTGCGCAAACACAGAAGACCTGGCATCTCTGCATGAGCATGGCTGCAGCCAGTTAGAAGAGGTTTGGATCACAGAGAATCCAAAAGGTCCAGAAATTTCACCGGATCCAATTAATCAAGATCCAAAATTGATCAGTTCGGATGCGGACCTTTCGGACCCGAAGCCGGATTGGATCTGGAACCATAGTTTCTGCATCCCTACTTGAAGGGCCATGGCCTCATTGTCCGTGGCCATTCTCTGCTGTTATAACATGGACTACCCTGACGAACAGAGCAGTGCCCAAGATTTCGATCCACACGATACGAAGTGGAGGAAGAAGGAAACAATCACACCAGGCAAGAAGACAATATTTTTAAGTGGTTCGGAGAGACAATATGCCTTCCTACGTCCACAGGTGACAACGATCAGAAGCTTCACTAGATGTGAAAATTACACAAGAGTTGCTCACGACACCAAGAGGAACAAATACCCTTTTACAAGTATTCTCAAGCTCTCTGCACAGAACCTCTCTCTCTCTCTCGGTGATCTCGTTTGTTTGGATGATATTCGTAACACATGGTGGGCCTTTATATATAGAGCTTGAACCGCATGACGTGCCGTATTGGAAAGCCACGTCCGTGTGCGAAACGAACCCCTCCCGCCGGCGTCCGCGTCGAAGATAGTCTCCCACGTCCTGATCGGCAACTGCATGCCGCGACCATGTTCGAGTTTGTATGGGAAACAGCCCCATGTCTCTTCATTCATGTCCGTATTGGGAAGGCGGGCCACAACCGACAAATTCTCCTCTTGGCTCGTCTTCACAAGCCGCATCTAGTGACAAGCTCCACCTTGATCGTTGTAACCATCAATGCCGCTGATGGGGCCACCTCACATGTTCTGTAAGCCGATCAAGTCCAAGCAATGCCTGAACTTCTCTGAAGGAATAGGCTTCGTCAGCATGTCCGCCGGGTTCTTCGCCGTATGAACCTTTTCTACAGCAACTGTACCTTGCAAGATGACATCACGAACAAAGTGATACCTGACATCTATGTGTTTGGTCCACTCATGATACATCTGATTTTTCGTCAGATGTATGGCACTCTGGCTATCACAGTACACTGGAGTCGCCTCTTGCACATGTCCCAGATCACCAACCAAACCTCTCAGCCACAATGCTTCTTTCACTCCCTCTGCCATTGCCATATACTCAGCTTTTGTCGTCGACAAAGCCACAGTAGACTGCAAAACAGCTTTCCAACTAATAGCACATCCAAATAAAGTAAAAATATAGCATGTCAAGGATCTCCTCTTATCTAGATCACCAGCATAATCTGAATCGACATAGCCAACCAGCTGACCACCATCGTTATTTTCTTTATGAAATACCAGGCTTACATCAGAAGCATATTTGAGGTATAGAAGAATCCACTTCATAACCTCCCAGTGGACCTTCCCAGGATTTCCCATGTACCTGCTGACCACACTAGCAGCATGAGAAATAATTGGCCGTGTGCACACCATAGCATACATAATACTACCAACTGCACTGGCATATGGAACTTTAGCCATCAGTTCCACTTATTTCTCAGTCTTCGGGGAATCTTTTACAGACAATCTGAAGTGGGCTGCCAATGGTGTACTCACAGCTTTGCAATCTTTCATGCCGAACCTTTCTAGTACGTGGTTTGTGATAAGTACAACTTTCCAGTGCCATGGTCCTTGTGAATTTCCATGCCTAAAATCTTCTTAGCTGCCCCGAGATCCTTCATCTCGAATTCACCACTCAACTGAGACTTTAAGTGATTGATTTCTGACATGTTCTTAGCTGCTATCAACATGCCATCCACATATAGTAACAAGTAGATAAACGAACCATCTGGAAGCTTTCTATGATACACACCACTGTCGTAATCACTTTTAGAGTAACTTTGACTCAGCATAAAAGTATCAAACCTCTTGTACCACTGCCTGGGAGATTGCTTCAAGCCATACAAAGACTTCTTTAATAGGCACACATGATCTTCCTTACCAAAAGCTACGAACCCCTCAGGCTGATGCATGTAGATTTCCTCTTCCAGCTCACCATGTAAGAATGTTGTCTTAACATCCAATTGCTCTAACTCCAAATCGAGCAAAGCAACTATAGCAAGCAACACACGGATAGAACTATGTTTTACAACAGGAAAGAATACCTCATTGAAGTCAATGCCCTCTCGCTGTGTGAAACCCTTTGCCACCAATCGTGCCTTGAATCTTGCATCCTCCATGCTAGGGATTCCTTCCTTTTTCTTGAAACCGACTTGCACCCTATAATCTTTTGACCAGGTCGTACTTTTACTACCTCCCATGTATTGTTCTTCTGGAGAGACTCAATCTCCTCTTGTTTGAGAGGGCTCATCTGATGTAATTGCCTCTATAAGAATACGGTTCTACCTCCTCAACATCATCTGCAACAAACAAAGCAAAAGCTACCATGTCAGCATGACTATACCTGCTAGGTGGCCTAATCACCCTGCGCTGCCTATCTACTATAATATTGTGTTGCCTCGGAGGGATCTGCTGCTGTGGTGTACTGCTCTCTGGCACATCGATTGTCTCATCTGGACTTTGTACTGTCTCCTCTTGCACTGCATTGTCTTCTAAAAGCTTCACCTATAGCTCTCCTTGCTTGCCACTAACTTGATCTCCACTTTTTGTTGTTGACTTCTCTCCCATCTAGAACATTGCAGACTCATCAAAGGTTACATCTCTCTTAATCATAAACTTAGGTGACTGAGGATCAGTACACCACAACCGATACGCTTTCACATCTTGAGTTTGTGCATATCCTAAGAAAATGCACTTATTCGCCCTCGGCTCTAACTTGTCACCTGTGACATGAGCATATACAGGACAACCAAAAACTCTGAGGTGAGAGTAATTAGCAGGAGAACCAAACCATACCACTAGTGAGTCTTCAACTCTATAGTTGTGGATGGAGATCTATTCACCAAGTAGCAAGTTGTATTGACAACATTTGCCCAGAATGACTTTGACAGACATGCCTAAGATATCATACTTCTCGCTCTCTCTAAAAGTGTCATGTTCATACATTCTGCTACACCGTTTTGCTGTGGTGTTCCTGCTACGGTGCAATGTCGAACGATGCCCTCATTCTTGCATAACTCTTCAAATTCTTTCGAGCAGAATTCCATACCATTGTCAGTACAGAGGCGCTTGATTTTCTTACCAATTTGCCTTTCAATCAACGTCTTCCACTGCTTGAAAGTGACGAACACATCACTCTTTTTCTCAGAAAATATACCAAAACTTTTCTTGAGAAATCATCAATAAAGGTCAACAAATAGCTTGATCCACCCTTTGAGACAACTGGAGCTAGACCACAAAGGTCAGAGTGGATATAGTCCACGGTGCCCTTAGTCCCACGAACTGTTGTACTAAATTTCACTCTACACCGCTTGCCGAACACACAGTGCTCACAAAAATCCAGCTTCCCAGTCTTCTGATCAACAAGCAAGCACTCTTGCTCAACTCCATCATGCCTCTTTCACTCATGTGGCCCAACCGCATGTGCCACAATCGGGTAGGATCATCCTCTGAACTAAATGCCACATTAGCACTTCATGTCACAGTGCTGCCCTGTAGATGATAAAACCCACCAGTCAACCTTCCTTTCATCGCAATCAATGCACCTCGGGAAACTTTCAGGATGCCATTCTCTACTGTGAACCGGTATCCATGGAAGTCCAAAATACTCAAGAAAATCAAACTTCTCTGCAATTCTGGAATATGCCGCACATCTAATGTTTTGATGACATTATCAAACATCTTAATTTTGATTGTACCAACTCCAACAACTGCAATAGTTATGTTATCTCCCAAGGTCACGGTACCACTACTCACTGACGTGTAAGTAGAAAACCACTCTCTATGGGGACACATATGGAAAGTACAACCATAATCAAGTATCCAGTCATCCCCAGTGGTGCCAATAGAGACCGACAATACAGTCTCATCGTCAACAGTCTCCTCTTGAACAACATTCGCTGCATCATTAGAAGACTCTGCCTGCATCTTGCCTTTCCCTTTGAACCTCGGACAATCTTTTTCTGATGTGCCCTCTTTGATTGCATTCATAACACTTAACTTTCTTTGTTGACTTAGATTTTGATCTTGCTCTACCCTTCTTTCCTTACTCCTTTTTCTCAGTTCTACCCCTCACCATCAGGCCATTTGCTCAATCTTCGCCATGACTTTCTAACACTCGCCTTTTCAACTCCTTAGAGTTCAAGGAGGCCTTAACATCTTCCACACATATATCATCTCTCCCATATAGCAAAGTATCAACGAAATTCTCATACGAAGGAGGTAACGAACACAAGAGTATAAGGGTTTGGTCTTCATAATCAACTTTGACACCAACATTTTTAAGATCCATAATAGTCTTATTAAATTCGTTCAGATGATCAGTAACAGACATACCTTCTTTCATGCGAAAAGTAAACAACCGCTACTTCAAGTACAGACGGTTGGTGAGAGACTTCGTCATGTACCTCGATTCAAGTTTGAGCCAGAGCTTTGATGGGGTGTCTTCATCAGCAACCTCTCTCAACACATCATCCGCTAGGCACAGACGAAGCGAAGCAAGAGCACGATCCAGTTATTCTTCTTTTTCTTCATATGTCCACTCAGTTGGCAAATCTCTCTTTTCCTTCAACGCCTTACCCAGCCCCTGTTGCACCAACAAAGACTTCATCTTTAACCGCCAGATGTTGAAATCCTTCGTCTTCCCATCAAACACTTCGACGTCGAATTTCATTGCCGATGTCGCCTTCACAGCCATCAATTAGAAGCAGAGACCGAATCTCAACTTAGCTTTGATACCAGTTTGTTATAACATGTACCCTGACGAATAGAGCAATGCCCAAGATTTCGATCCACATGACATAAAGAAAGTGGAGGAAGAAGGAAACAATCACACCAGGCAAGAAGACAATATTTTTAAGTGGTTCGGAGAGACAATATGCCTTCCTACGTCCACGGGTGACAACGATCAGAAGCTTCACTAGATGTGAAAATTACACAAGAGTTGCTCACCACCCCAAGAGGAACAAATACCCTTTTACAAGTACTCTCAAGCTCTCTGCACAGAACCTCTCTCTCTCTCGGTGATCTCGTTTGTTTGGATGATATTCATAACACACAGTGGCCCTCTATATATAAAGCTTGAACCACATGACGTGCTGTCTTGGAAAGCCACGTCTGTGTGCGAAACGAACTCCTCCCGCCAGCGTCCGCGTCGGAGATAGTCTCCCACGTCCTGATCGGCAACTGCATGCCGCGACCACATTCGAGTCAGTATGGGAAACGGCCCCACGTCTCTTCGTCCATGTCCGTATGGGGAAGGCGGGCCACAACCGACATCTGCCATGCCTGGCTCTCTACCTTCAACCCCCCTTGGGCACTCCTCTAGCTCCACAGCCGTCTTGCTGTCCTGCACCAGTTCTTGCTCAGCGTGTGTCAACAATGTAAATACCTTTGACTCTAGCATCCTCATCAAGGTGATGCTTCATGTAATGCTGCAAAGTTACTGCTGCTCACTCTAGTTTTATCGAAGAACAAGGAAACCCATAAGGCTCACTTTGTTTGCAGAATAGCTTAAACCAGAATAAGGAGGAAGGGATTTCTTAACCCAGAATAAGAGGTATTTTAGTTTGGTAAGTAGTTGGTATTCCACCCAGAATAAGTAGAATTGTACTGCGCTATTCCAAGTGATTTGGTAAGAATAAGTAGAATAAAGAAGAGAATAAAGAGTGAAATAAAGAGTTCTCTTCCTCCATGTTATTCCGCTTAACCCCTGGTATAATCCATAGTATCCTGGGTTAAGCACTCCCCTCCACCAAAGTGGGTTAAAAGGTTTTAGGAGAATAAAACACCCTATTCAGGACTTATTCCACAAACAAAGTGAGCCTAAAAGATTAGCCCAAGAACAATGTCAGGGGTTCCAATTTTCACAAATTCTATACATATTACTCTGCCAGACAGAGATCCATCATGATGTTACTTTTCTAATTGCAGGAGGCAACAAGACACTGCTATACTTCACTTGCAAATACAGGAATCAATTGATCACAGTAACTTTGCTGGAAGGGCCCTGTTTGATGGAGGATGACACGGATGATAACAAGGAGAAGCATAGAGTTGTGAAAGCCCACATGCAGGGCACCCCATTCGTCACAACAGGGGAGGGGGGTTGGAAGAAATAACAAGGAGCAGAGGAAGAGGGTGGGAGGGAGCTGGTTATCAGTAGCAAGCTAACCCATGTTGAGAAGGAGGATGATGATGAGCACACAGTTGTGGCAGTGCCACCAGCAGAGTGCCATGGCCATCACAGGGCAAAGAAGAAACAGAAGAGCGGTGGAAGAAAAAAAAGAGGGGCCGATGAGCAAAAGAAAGAGGAAGAGGGGCAAGCCGATGTTAGTTAAGACTTGTTTAACTTCTCCACAGAAAACTGGAGAGGCAATTCCAAACAAGTTGAAGTCTAGTCCTATTTCCCGATATATGTTTTGCAAGAGAAAACATAAAAAAAAGCCCTATAGAACATTAAAAAATAAATCCTTTGAGACAACTTCTTCATCCAGATATGCACGATTGCCAGCAAACCATCTTACCAAAGTTACTTTGTTTTTATGTTAATTATGTGGGCTAGAAAATAAGATCATATCAAAAAACATAGAGTAATTGAACACACCAAAAAGTAACAATTGTCAAGTTTCTGAGTAATGACAAAGGTCCTGAAGAAAATGGCATGTCACTGAAGTTTGAAAAAAATGTAATTTCAAAAAACAAACATGAGAAAAGATGAGTTGAGGAACTGGACATAATATATAAATGCATAGAAGTTTGGTTTCATTTTTTGAGACATGACAAGGTGCCGTAGCCACCCACAACTAGGACATCTTAGCCATGTAAAAGTTGTTGCTTACCATCAGTGCTTCAGCAAGCCCTTCGCTAATTGCAGCTTCACTGAAACCACCACCGCAAAATGGTATTGATGTCAACCACTGCAGGAAGGCATCCACATCTTTTGTCCATCCACTCCGTTGCACCACACAAGCTGTGTTCTCAAACAGAATTTGGGAGTTTCAAACAGGTTCACTTTCTAAAAGAATCTTCTGATGGACTAGTAAGGTATGAAACTATGAAATCACACGAAAGCAAGCACGTAGGGAACGATAATGTTACACCCTATTATAGCTAAACAATGAAAATAATAAAAAATGAAACTTGTTCCTCACAGTTTTCTTGAACAAAATTTGGCCAATTTTAAAGTATCCATACTATTCGGAATCACTACCAATGGGGTCACTGCTGTCTTCAACCATATCTTGTGTTGCACAAGAGGGGTGAAGATGTATCCTATAAAGTTAAATAAGAGGCAGTGTGGCATGCCAAACCTCCCCACTATCCGATCCATTGTTTTCAAGGCATCGCCTAGGCAACAAGGCACTCCCTTGTGCCCAATGCGACCTGGCGCCTAGGGTGAGCAGCCCATTAAGGCACTCGCCTAGGCTTCCCAAGGGTGACCAGCACATGTAACACACCCAGCCTGTCTTGTCATGAAAACAACCTACCTTCTTTTAGGTCTATTTTAATCATTAGAAAGAAGTTGATGGATATTTTCATATATTGTCCATATTTACATAAAAAGGGGAAATAAATGATCAAACTTCCCACTTTGTGTGCGATTCTTCTGCCAGGGTTTCTTTTCCTTTCTTTTCCTCCTCTCAAAGTTAGAAGTCATTATGTTTAGTATGTTGATCTGCTTATTGTTTACTTAACCATATCTTATTCGTCTTTCTTTCTTTATATGGCATGATTATTTAACTAGTAAATTTCAGGTTAGGTCGACTTTTTTCAATCTTGATTGACTTTTTTTTTTAAGTGGATAGTACCACAATTGTATAGATGAGGGAAAAGATTATAAAAGGAAGGAAACGTACAAGTGCAAGAATTCCCAACCAACAGTCAATCTTGATTGGCATACTCCAAGTTCGTTTTTCCTTATTCGTTTTCCACTATCCGATCTGATGATCTAATGGTGGGGAGGAGTGGCATGCCATGCCATTCTCAGCGTGGCAGGCTAGAATCCTTCTTTTAAGTAAAATATATATATATATATATATCTAGCATATGAAAGGGGACCATACCGCTGTAAGGCCCATGAGTGTTATATACTACCAACGCAAGCTCAAGATTTGCACCAGAATGTTTCTGCTGATCACATATAGAACATACTAGTTAGACAGTAAAATAGTTAAACTGGGTAAATTTTAAAATAATGGACAATGTAAAATAACAAGCAAATTAGGAGAATGGCATCACTAGTGTTGAATTCTGAAAGAAATTCCAAAATCCATCAGACTAAAACAAGACATTTGCTTCACACTCTTCTACACTTAAAATTGGACAGAAAATATCTATAAGTCAAATAACTAACCTTTTTTTGAAAGTGGACGGTACCACTGATATATTATAATCAAAAGTAAAATAAGTTACATTTCAGCGCTCAGAATGGAGGGCAAAACAAAGATCAAAAAGGGAGAACCCACTCAACCCTCCCTTAATAAACCAAAAAAGGACGAATTATGAACAGTATGATTACAGTACAATCTCCCTCATTCCCGCACCCTCTCACACACCAGACTAACCACTCTATCTGCCACCAGTGCCTCTTTCTTAAAGATCCGCCGATTCCTTTCACCCGAGATGGCCCATAGGGTGGCATGCAGAATCAACCACCAGATGATGTGGTCTGCTCTAGGATAAACAAGGTGTGGCCAAGACAAAAGAAGGGAATCCACCGAATCCAACAGCCTCCAAGGTTGCTTTACCTCTCCTTGTTGTCGAGGTCGAGTAACTTCCTCCCTATCCCTATAGTCTTGGCACTCTTAATTTGTAGACTTGGGTTACGTTCATAATTTCTTACACCACTACCGGCAGAGAAGAGGGCGGGCCGACAAAGACAGCCAAATTCTTGCAGGAAATTCAACTGGGCAGCCAACCAGCCTCCTTGTGCAAGCAACCTTCTTCTTATATACGATAGCACTCATCGTATCTCGAAAGAAAAAGACCTTGAATCCGAGGAGAAGTCCTAGTGGGAATCCATGGGCTAAATGTATAGACAGGTCATTCCTTCAGTTACATCCAGTCTCAAATCTGCAGAGTCAACGAAAGCTTCCATTTCAACGGGGCTACCTAACCTAGGAAAAGTCCATCCAAAAGGAAAATACATGACTGATTGGAGAAAGGGGTCGGGTTAGGCCAGGAAGGCTAAAGCACCCCTTGCCCTACGGTATGGCTCGGGGCAAGACAAGCTCGACTCTTGTCTTGGTGTCCATCCTCTACTGAAGGGTTTCCCCTGCAGAGGTCATTCCTACCCGACCGGCACAGGTCGTGTTTGAGGAAGAATCGTAGCAATTATCCAATCCTAACGAAGTCGTTCCTCCGGAATGTCACTCTATCTATCTCCTATAGGAGAAATAGACTTTGTTTCCATTCCTCGAGAAAGAATCTCTTCCGGGTTTAATGAGATTAGAAAAGGCAGGTTTGATCCTATCATTTGTTATTGAGTTGCAAATGGCACGTCTTGGAACTAGTTTTCATCCTAGACGTCATGAAAGTGGTGGTGATTCACCTACGAACCGCTAAAGAGAGTTTTGATCTTCCCCCCTATCCTTTAAAGCGAAGCACCTCATCTCATTGAGTATTACGGGAATCGTGGTGCCGCCCAGGGGCGATAGGGGGGACCAATGCGCGAATTTAGAGCTGCACGGGATGGCCTAAGGTTTTGTCAAGTTAGAGTTCACGCCGCCCGCCCTGAACAAATAGGAGACGTAGGTCTTGCCTAAGTTGAACATGCAACTAAAGGGCTGCCTTGCCTTCCTTCCTCCACGAACACAACGCCATGTTAAATAACTGTATTTGAGACCTAGATGCTCCTCTGTTTTCTGGCCGCTCAAAAATGACATACTTTTTTGACTTGCTGGACAAAATCAAATCCAAGATGGAGTATACGAGTTCCACTCTTGCACTGTCATATTGGTAGCCGTTGTTCGTGTTTGATTGGGAAGTCCAGGAAGATCAAGCTTTCCTCTTTTAGGGACAGCCCTGGAAGCAAGAGGTAGTGTTATACTACGAGTTTCATGATCCCCGGTAGTGGGGAAGGGAAACCGGCCCTGTCAATGCCCAACTCTCCTAAATGAAAGCTTTGACATTTGCAGAGGAAGGGGTAAACGAATCCCTACCAGTCAGTAGGCCCCCTCTTTCTTATTGAAGTGAGTTCATTCTGGAAACACGTCTTCCTATTCCATCTTTTCCCGAATCTCCCTTAACGGTATATGTATATATACCCCGAGGTATATTCCCTCCTTGTCTTTTCTTATGTATGCATGTAGATAGCCTATGTTTACATACAAGTAGACATAAAAGAATTTGTTTATATCAACATGGTCCCTCATACATATGAGCACATGTTTCCTTTCATATTAACATAAGCTCACGTACGTATGAGCATATGTTGTCTATATGTTGCCATTCATATCGCATGACTATATGCATATGCATATTAGGCAATTTCGTCATGCATGAAATATTTTTGGGCCAACAGTTGCCAAGGCTAGGCGGCGTAAATTTACCTTGGAAGGAGAGGTAAAAGTTGTGGTTTTAACTTTTCACCAATCTTTCTAACCCAACCAACCTTTTTACAAAGGGGGCATATATCGAGGTTTACAACCAATAGGAGGCTGTCAAGTGGCAGCCTATGATTGGCCCATGGAGGTGGGGCCTTGCTTGCATGGCATATTCTTCATTGGTTGAGGCCTTCGTCTTCTCTGATTGGTACATTTGTTGCTGACATGGCGATGACGAGGCGAGGATGACTCACTTAGTTCCTTGCCATTGGGCCATGTGAGCTTATGTGGGGCCCACTTGCATTTTAATTTTTGACAAAAACATATATTTTTTGCAGAAAAAGATGGGTCGAGGCCGGGGAAGATGCCGCTATGAGGGGGCGGCATGGTCGGGAGAGCTCTGATCATTAGTTCTGCCATTGTGGGATTATCAATGTTTTGGGATCGCTCTGTAAGATATTCCAGATTTCATGGAGGGAACCTCAAAATGTGCTAAATTTGACGGAATGGTAGGATACCATCTGCCAGAACCATTCCAAAAACCAAGTTTGGTCACTGATCTTACCAGCTATTCTGTGGGTACTTGGAATGAAAGAAACTTCAGAAGGTTTAGCCAGAATTATAACAATGTGTATGATATCATGAGAAGATGAGTCAGATGGGTGACAGACTGGGGGAAGGCTGCTGGGATCTGCTCAGATGTGAAGTGCTCCTATATTATCTCTAAGACCCAACAGTGCAACAATCTGATCATGTGATTCCTGACGGCCTTTATCGAGCTTCCATCTTGACACAGTTGTAGTCCCAACTTGTGAGCTTCCAACAGGAAAAGACCTTTTTTATGATGGATTAGTCACCTTAATGACCTTGCTCCCATTTGCTTTGTACCCCTTGTTTTATTCTCTGGATAAAATAAGGATTTTGCGTGATTGAGGATGGGCTTTTGCTCTTTTGTAGCCATTGTTTTGTTGCTCTTATTTTGTAACACTCTGTTTTCTTATTTTGCAATGAATTTGTGACCTTTTGGTCACTTTCCAAAAAACAGTTGTGTATTCCAATTTCAACAAGGGTGTATAAACCAATAACCCTTCTCTTGATAACCCAAGATATCATTTGAACAAGTTTATATCAGACACATGTGATTCAAGGTTAGGAATCCCTTCATGTCAAAAGTAATCAAAGAGACTTTGGCTTATGTATTAGCTTCTGTCATCTCCTTGAGGGAAAAAAAATGTGCAATGCTCATTCTTCTTCCTCTTCCTTAACACATTTGTTCTTTCAGCTCCCCATCAAAAATCTCAATTTGCCAACATCCATACCAACCTTAATCGTTCTACATGGCCTTAGCATTACTTTTGCACATTTCCTATTCTCTGATCTCTGGGCAGCAGGGAATGTTCCTATCTTGGCAGTTTTTCTGATTTGAAATGTATGCTATGATTGCTATCACCTTCCAGAAAATGTAGACTATGATTGTAGATCCTCAACGCTATCCATGATCAAAGGTATATTGATATTGGAGATATTACAATGACTAATTACCCATTGAAAATAACAAAGAGATATTGATCTTTAGATATAGTGCAGTGACTAATTATCCGCACAAAATGATGAATTTAATGGGGAAAAATGTCAGAATGTGCAACATAAAATTAGTTAGGCATTCTGATACATTTTGAATTGATAGACAGGGCTCTCATTTGAACACACAGGAAAAGACTGACAAATTGGTGAAGGAATCAACTGCCCATTTATCTTCTACTAAATAAATATAAGGCACAGAATCATCATTTAACTCATCACAAAATGGAACACACCTGTCCAGTTAACTCATTCCCACAAAAGCATCTGCAAGCGTAGACAAAGTGTTATAAGCAAATATTGAGGAGAACCAAGAAACAAATAGAGGAGAAACAAAGTTGAATCTTCACAAGAACAACGTGGTTCAGATCCCAGAGGTTACATGTAAAAAAAGATATCATTTCTTTTTTATAAATAAAATCTTCTCAAGTAAATGCTTATTTATTTACTTAAATTAATACGATACCCCACTGATACATTTCTTTAAACAAATCCAGACAACACGCACTTTTCTGAATTCAAAATAATAGATGTGCACAAATGGGAATCCCCTAGAAGCAATTGTACCAAAATTTTCAAATCATTTTCTCAAGCTCGTGTACATATAGCAAATTTCTTTTGTTTGGAACTCCTCCCAAATGCAATGAAGTTTTCTAGCTCTATCACAAGCATCAAATCAGATCAAAATATTGTAGTATCGGAGCAAGTCCTGTCTAGTACAATGTAGCTAGTTCAGGGATGAACTAGGCAGAAGCTAGGGAGCCTATAATGATCATCTTTAAAATTACTTTGAGAAACTTTCATTAGATTCTTCCTTCTTCAAGATGGACCTGGAAACCAGTGATGGTTGCTTAGTTGTTGCTAGGGCTAGGATTTTACCCTGAAAAGTATTATCATTTGGAGTTCAGATTCCAAACACACATGATCTTGATCTTTAGGGGGTGGCTTGCAAACTTTGAACATTTTTCAGTGTGAAAAAACATCCTTATTTTGTAGGAGAAATTATTTGTAGAGGATTGGATTGCCATTCAAAAAAAATTGGTAGAATAAACATATACATGGTACAAATTGACATTCAAATGGAACTAGATAAAATGTGACCATGTTTCAGATCTCAGCCAAAAGACCTATGGCTTGATTTTACTTTAGAATATTGGCAACATACAACACATCCATTTGAATAATTTCAGTTGGATAGATGAAATTGAGCCCAACAGTAAGAAAAGGTACCCATGGGTTGATATAGTACTATAATACCACAACATAAAGCCGCCATTGTGATTGGAAGCTAGGACAAGAATGAACTTACGTGGATAAACTCAACTCAACTCAACCATGCCTTAATCCCAAATAATTAGGGTCCGCAATATTCATTATTTGTCTCCAATCTAAACGATTTTGGGCTACCTCTTCTAAAAGGTTTAAAGCCTCCAAATCATATTGTACTATCCTCTTCCAAGTTAATCTAGGTCTACCTCTTCCTTTCTTCCCCTCCTTCATCCAAATATACTCCACTTTTCTAACTGGAGCCTCCCTAGGTCTACACCTAACATGCCCAAACCATCTCAATCTCCTTTCTCTCAACTAGTCCTCAATTGGTACCACTCTAACATTTTCTCTAATACACTCATTACGAATTTTATGTAACCTAATATGTCCGCACATCTACCTTAACATTCTCATTTCGGCAACACTCATCTTAGAGACATGTTGCCCCTTCATCGCCCAACACTCGCTACCATACAACATTGCAAGTCTTATCGTCGTATGGTAGAATTTTCCTTTCAGCTTCGTTGGGATCTTACGGTCACACAAGACTCCCATAGCAAGTCTTCACTTCACCCATCTTACTTTAATCATATGGCTAACATCCTCATCGCACCCTCCATCTTCTTGGAGGATAGAACCAAGACATTTGAAATGGATGCTTTGGGGTATTGTCATCCCATCCAAGTTAACTTTCTCTTTTTCGCCCATCCGACCCTCACTAAACTTACAATGCATGTATTCTGTCATAGTTCTACTTAACATGAAACTCTTAGACTCTGAGGTGAACCTCCAAAGCTCTAGTTTTCTATTAACTCCCTCTTATGTATCATCTATCAATACAAATATCATCGGCAAATATCATACACCACGGAATGTCCTCTGATATATCCTTTATTAAATCATCCATAACTAATACGAAAAGGTAAGGACTTACTGTTGATCATTGATGCATTCCAACGTAAATAGGAAAATCTCTTGTTTCCTTCCAACCGTGCGGACACTAGTAGTTGTCCTTTCATATATATCTTTTAATACTTGTATGTACCTAGTAGATACCCTCTTGCACTCTAACACCCACCACAAGACATCTCTTGAAACTCTATCATAGGCCTTCTCCAAATCGATGAACACCATATATAGATCTTTTTTCATATCTCTATATTTCTCTATCAAGCTCCAAATGAGAAAGATAGCTTCCGTAGTTGATTGACCCAACATAAAGCCGAATTGATTGGCAAAGATAGTTATGTCACAATGTAAACGATGTTCCACAACTCTCTCCCACAGCTTCATAGTATGACTTATGAACTTAATTCATCTATAATTTGAGTAAATCTGGATGTCTCCTTTGTTTTTAAAAATAGCCAAAAGAGCGCTCTTCCTCCGTTCATCTGGCATTTTCTTAGAGACTAGGATCTTGTTAAACAGTCGAGTCAACCATTCTACTGCTACATCTTCCAAACATTTTCACACTTCAATAGGAATTCCATCAGGACCACAAGTTTTACCTACTTTCATTCTCTTCAATGCTTCATTGACTTTCGAAAATCTAATCCTCCTAGTATAGTTCACATTACGCTCTATTATACTAGGCCATGTGTAGGCTTCAAATCCAAAACTTGTGATGTGCCTTTTAGAGATAAAAGAAGGCATCACTGTCACAAGCTAATTCAACCTTTGTGAGGTATTATTCACCTTAGGCTAACTTTTATAGTTTTATCCTTAAAACGACTCTTACAAGCTTTGGATTTGTACTCCACATGCATAGTCCAATAACTTTTCCCCCTTTCCAATATGGGACCATTCAATTCATTTTTATCCCAACCCCCAATCTTAGTAGCGTCTCTACATTATGGCATTATACAAACCAATACATAACATCTTCCTACTAGTCAGCTCATAAATGGGTCACTCCAAGCCCTCCAACTTCCCCCTAATTTGTCCTCCAGACTAGCTACAATATACTACAAGAGTCCCATTTTGATTTAAAATGTCATGGCCTGATCCACAACATAAACATTGCAATACTTGCTGCAACACAAACATTGCAGCGCTGTGCAACGCTCGCGCACAGTCATCTGATCAGCTTTGATCGGATGGCTGCAACAGGGAGTGTTTTTCATTTTTGCTTTTTTTTTCCCCCCTAAAAGCAAGGGGCTGGGGGGCAATCCTAAGGGAGCCATATGTACCATCTGATCTCTAGTCGGACGATTAAAAAAAATCAAACAAAATAAAAAAGAGACAAAAAGGACAGTGAGTTTTTTATTTATTTTTTGGACTTTTTAACCATCCGTTCAGTCTGATACAAATGGCTCTCTTAGGGTTGCACCTATCCCCTGATTTAAAAGAGAAAAAAAAATGTTACTTGCATTGCAGCAACTGTTACTCTATCCTTTTGGGTATAACCTACATAGTTTTATCCTCAAAGGTTGCCTCACAAGTTATGGATTTAAACCTCACACATATAGTCGACTTTTCTCCTTTTCTGATGTGAGACTATTCAGTTCATTCTTGATCCAACTCCACATCACAGTGATGACTCCACACCATAGCATAATACCAATCAACAGGTAGCCCTTTCCTACTCCCAGCTCATGATTGAACCATTGCAGGCGCCCACCAACTTTTTCTTCGTTTGCAAATCAGCCACATCATACTATAGGAGTCCCCTACTACTTTGTAATGAGCTAATCATGAGACAAGCAATAAAAACAATGGCTACCCATAAATTGCTATAATGCCATAATGTGAAGCCAACACTATAACTAACACTTGGGATAGGAATGAGCCACATAGTCCTACACTAGAAAAGGGAAAGAAAAGTTATTGGACCATACAGGTGGCTTGAGGCAACTTTTTGGGGAAAAACTGCACAAAGTGCCCCAAATAGATAATACCTCAGTACCTCACACAGATTGTGGACCAAGTTGTTTAACAACCTTGATTAAAGATGAAAAAGGATGAGTTAGAACTTGTGAGAAAATTGATGACTTTGTTAGCCAGCTACCCTTGCATTATAAGTCTTCCTCGTTAAGTTGGACTAAGTGGAGTGTAGATAGTAATCTTTTTGCCACTGGCCAAAGGATGTGCCTAGTAGCTAGTTCGTCATGCTATGTAGGGGGCATTAAGTTGGAGGATGATCCCAACCATCGTTCGATACAAACCCAGAGCCTCTAGAGCCAAGGCTTTTCAATAAACATCAGTTGCAAAAGGCCGTTGCATTATTCAGACTACTCATAAACTATAGTTACACTGTGTACGAATAGGAGCTACTATTTCACAAGCATTAGCTTTGATAAGTTAACATAATATGCCCCAATGTATTCATTTAGAGTTTCTTAAACTACCAATTACTTCCCTTCAAATTAATAGATGCATATAATTTCTTTTTGCTTCTTATATGTTCCAAATTCATGACATATAAAACTAGGTGCATTCATCATTTTGCATTTTCAGCAGAAAGTGGACCCTATGTTATCAAAGGCGACGGAGGCGATTGCCTAGGCGACGAGGCGAAGCACCCACATGACGCCTCGCTCCGGGCCTTTTCACCTAGGCAATAATTGGGATCGCCTTAATAGCCTAAGGCGAGCGCCTCTGCCGCCTTGGTCACTTTTTCTCGCCTCAGCCACCCCGTAAGCTCAACCACGAGGCCCATTGGCCTAAACTGGGCACTATACACAACCCGCCCACTTAAGGACAGCTATAATAACATGCTTCCCCCGATGGCTCATCCTTCCTTCCCTCCTAATCATGCAGCTAGGGTTGGGTGAGCGTGATGCCAACAACTGCGATGAGGACGACAACCATCACGATCGTCGGCGAGGACGACCACCACAAATCAACTCCCTCCTTCCTTCTGTATATGCGGCGCAACTAGGGTTGGGCGAGGATGACGACAACGATCATGGCGAGGAACAACAACCCCCGTGCCTGTGAGGATGTCTCCAGCAAGGACGACCACTATGAATCACCAATAAGTTATGCCCTTCCTCTCTCCCCCTCCTCTCTCTGTGTGTACGAGGAGCTCTCTCTCTCTCTCTCTCTCTCTCTCTCTCTCTCTCTCTCCCCCTCTAGCAGGTCACCGGCAATGTTGTTTGTATGTTGCTCTGCTCTCTGTCTCTCTATGCGTGAGCAGGTCACCAATGACTCTATGTTTCTTTTTAAGAAAGTATTGCCTCTCTCTCTCTCTCTCTCTCTCTCTCTCTCTCTCTCTCTCTGTTATGTGTGCTTGTGTTTGTCTACGTATGTGTGCATGTGAGGCTAGAATCCCCCTCTCTCAATTCTCTATCTCTCTCTCTCTCTATGTTCAAAAAGACCGAACAAACTTTGTCTTTGTTTCTCTGTCTTTCTCTTAATTTGTCTCTATTTCTCTCAATCACTCAGTTTTCAATAAGTAATCTTGTTAAGGTTTGTATTTTTTATATAATTCAATAGTATACTTACATGAAAAAAAATTATACTTTTTTAAATAATATATCACCTCAAACACCTAGGCATTTAAGGCTAAGGTGACCCCTCGTTCACCTCGCTCGCCTCACGCCTCTAACTATACAGAGTGGACCAAATGAAGTCACTACAAAATCACAGCACCACAAAATAGGACACCATAAATCACTTACACCAGATCAAGTATATCACTCCTCAAGACAAAAGCCAAGCCAGAGAAAAGTCCCCCTCCCCCAAAACAACAAGTCAACAACAATTCTAAGATCATTTGAAGCTTTTTTTTTTCCTTTTGAAGCCATAGAGCTAATATCCCCATTATGAGGAAATCAATCAACATCGACTCTATTCATCATCATCATCATCAAAGTCTTATCCCATCTATTTGGGGTTGGCTACATAAATCATGTCCCGCCATCTTAATCTATCAAATGTCAAACTTGAGGTAACACGTAGCAATGTCATGTCTTTTTTAACAACATCTAACCATCTCATCTTCGGTCTTCATCGATGTCTTCTACCCTCGTCTACTCTAATTCTATCACACCTCTTAACTGGTGCTAAACTTAGAGTCTTGGACGACGATGTACATGACTAAGCCACTGCAACCTATTCTCCCCAAGTTTAATGTCAATAGGAACTACACTTAATCTTTACGTATATATTCATTCCTAATTTTATCTTTTCTAGTCTTATCACACATAACGTCATCATCTCAACAACACATAACTTTTACACATGATCTTTTCTCACAGCCCAACACTCGGAACTATATAACATAGCAGGTCTCACAGTTGTCTTATAAAATTTATCTTTGAATTTTAAGGAGACTTGTCGATCACAAAAGACTCCAAATGCACTTCTCCACTTCAACCAAGTTGTCTTAACTCTATAAGTGACATCTTCTTAGATCTCTCTATTATCTTGAATAATATATCCTAAATATCGAAAGTTGCAAAAATTAACATCGACTCTATTAAAAATGCATAATTCCTCGCCTTAAAGGGCAAATGAATTCTTCAAGACAACTGAACAAACCATTCATATTTTTCTTCTATAAAACACAGCCAGCCAAATGCTTCCAAGCAATCACTTACAGTAGCACAATATCCAGTGCCCAAGTTCATGAGTACAATCCGCACAATTACAAACCTTCATTTGAAGCAGCCTCCTCGTCCAACATCCACATGGGCCACCGTCCCAACTACCACCATCAGCCCATCCCCACCAGCTGCTTCTCCAAAATCCAGCCACCCCCACCGCAAAAGAAACCAAAAAAAAAAAGTCATTTTACCCCCTTCTCTTCCCCATTTGCGTTCTGCACAAGTTCTCAGCATGGAGAGACGCTGAGACCGAGACTACTTCTGCCATGCGCGCGGATTCTCTCTCTACTTCCGCCATGCATGCGGATGTGTGTGTACGAAAGTTGACATTTTTTGTGACACAGAGAACGCGAACATGGGCACAACACGCACATGCGCACGGATTCCCTCTACTTCTGCCATGCATGCGAATTCCCACCTCGTGCGTGTACGAAAGATAGCATTTTTGGTGCTACACACAACACGAACATAGCCACAACCACCCAGTATCACCCGAATCAAAGCTGCAACCGCCCCGATTATACAAAGGAGTCCAACCAACCCACATCATAAATCCATCTCCACCCAAACCAAAACGACAACTTTTCACCACATTCGCCGCCCAAATCAATCCTGCTACACATTTGCCTAGCTTCAAGCATCAAAAACCCAAACAAATTTTAAAAAAAAACTGAAAACCCAATCCCCGCTCAGAATAGTTTCAAAGAAGCATCATCCGTTACATGCACTAAAATCTCTCTCTCTCTCTCTCTCTCTCTCTCTCTCAACAAGAAGAAACGGAGGAAGAAGGAGAGAAGGGGGAGGAGAAGGGGGACGGGCCTGATAATCTTGTCGAGGTAGTCCGTGACGATGGTATGCCAGAAGGGGCCCATGGCGGCCGTGCCTTCCACCACCAGGATCAGCTGCTTCTCCGCCATGCCCACCTCTCTCTCTCTCTCTCTCTCTCCCCGCGAAGAAGCGCTATTGACGGAGAGAGGAGGGACGCCTTGGCCGAGGGCCCGCTGCCACGCTAACTTCTACTTTTCTCTCCTTTTGACTTTTACCTCCTCTCAACAAGAAGCCGGAACAGCTTCGCGGAAGCTCGGATAGGGCCCTAGCACATTTGTGCTCATCGTCTGACGCCTGTAGTGTATGCAGAAGGGCTTTTGTGAACGAACCCAAGGGCCTAATTTGACAGGAGTTTTATATACTTTTATGAGATTTTTATTTTTATTATTTTTTTATAAATCTATTACAATTTTTATATTCCTTATTAAGTCTTACAATTATTCTAAAACGTCCTTAAAAGATCTCTCAACCTCCTTTAAAAGTCGGTTTAAAGATGACTCAAAGATTGTAAGAACTATTAAGGAATATTGAAAGATTATAAAAATTAAAAAGTAAAAGTCTCAAAACATTGGAATTAATATTGGAGATTGCGGAGGATGGCAGAGGAAAGGAAGGTGAAAGAGGGGGTGGGAACGAGAGAATAGGAAGTCTTTACACTAAACCATAGCAACCTTTTATATAGTTTTAAGTATATTAATTTTATTGTGATAAAGAATTTATTAATGAATAGTAAAATTGACCGAATATAACTACATATTTATTATTAACAGCAACACTAGAATGTCATCGATAGAACTATCAAATAGAATAACCAAACATCCCATAAGTAGGCTTTGGATATTAGAAGTGAGTCTATTTTCATTTTTAAAATTTGTATTTTTAGTCCCTATAATTTTCTAATCTTGCTTATAAGTCCTTGTAATTTTTATATTTCTTACCTAAGTTTTTTAAGGATACTTCAAACATTGTGTGAAGTTTTAAGGAAATACGAATGCAAGTTCTTATAAGAAATATTAAAAGATTATAGAGATTGAAAAATTAAAAAGCCTTTTATTTTTGAACTCGACTTGAACCACAATTTTATACCTAGTCTGCTTAATGTTTTAGGCTCAGACTTTGTCAAGTCCAAACCTAAAAGTTAGAAAACTATTAAATATAAATAATAGTAATTGAAATATAATGTTTATATTAACAATACTACTTATCCACGCGCACATACTATACGCATTAATCTTCATCAAATATGAGTATTAGGTTGATGATCTGAATATCTTTAGATTAAAGGGAATGCTCTTTGCATTTTTTCATAAAAGAATCTCTTGCATGTGAAAATTACTTCATTAAAATTTATATTTCTAAGACACCTTCAAGATTGTTAGATTCACCATCATCGACTATAACCTTCTCACGTGAACTTATTAATGTTTCATCTAGATGCTATATCAAACTCTGGTTTTTAAAAACATGTAGTCATTAAGATTTTATTTTAATCTAAACATAAGATATCAACATTTTAATTGTTTTCTTTTTTGAAAGCATGTTTTTGAATATGATGATTTTGAAAAAGTTTCATCTTTTAGTAGATGTCAAAATTAATGTAAAAGATTAATATATAGACACTAATTCATGTTAAGTTGACAGGTTGTAAAGAAGCAATATTTTTTACGTTTAAGTCCAAAACTCGATTTACTTTGATTTGGACTTGAACCTAGAGGACTTTGGCTTGACTTTTTTTAGTGGACTTGGATTGGGGCCTTATTAAGTCTAACTTGAGCCCATTCCTTTGACACCCATTTCCACCCCTCTCTAGAGGAAAGCTCCCCCTCCCTCCAGACTCTCTCTATATTTTTATTTTACATATTAGATAACTAGTTGATTGATTTCAATCCATGAGTTAAGAGGTAAAAAGTTTAAAAATAATATTTACTGTACTGAGGGTTAGTGCAGCAAGTTGAACCATCTTACAATGTAAGATGCTATTAATCCATATACTTATGTGCCACATGGGCTAGGCAATTTTTGTTACACGTGGACTAGACAAGTATTAAATGCAGGTGCATAGTTCTAGTTGTGACAAATACATCACGCCCTCAAAGTATTTGTCATGTCTGAAAATATTTATCATTCCCATACACATATACAGAAATGTGTAGGGATGACAAACATTTTTAGGCATCATAAATATTTCGTAAATGTAACAAATACTATTTGTCATACTCACAAAGTACTTGTCATGCTTACAAAATATTTGTCACGTCTAAAAATATGTACACAAATAATAGAGATGACAAATATTTTTAGACATGACAAATACTTCATGGGCATGTCCCCGAAGTATTTGCCACTCCCACATGTATTTGTCATGTCCAGAATCCTACACCCGCATTTAATACTTGTCTGGCTTATACGTAAAAAAAGTTGCCCAACCCATATGACACCTACCTATATGGACTAAGAATAATGCTTGCTGTACTGAGGATTAGTGCAACAAGTTGAGTCATCTTACAATACACTATGCCATTGGTCTATATGGGAAGGTGACACATGGAATAGACAACTTTTTCTATGGATAGGTTAGACAAATATTAAATGCAGATATAAGGTTCTCGGCATGACAAATACTATTTGTCATGCTCACAAATTATTTGTCATGCCTGAAAAATGTTTATCATGTCTACGTATTTGTGTATAGATTTTTGGGCGTAACAAATATTTTGTAGGCATGACAAATTCTTTATGGGCATGACAAATAATCTCACGAAGTATTTATCATGTCTAGAAGTATTTGTCATCTCTACACATATGTGTATAAATTTATGGGCGTGATAAATATTTTCCAAACATGACAACTATTTCGTGAATGCCAAGGACGTATTTGTCATGCCCAAAACTTTATACTTGCATTTAATGTTTGTCTGGTCCACATGTGGGAAAAATTGTCTAACCTATGTGCCACATGTCCATATAGACTAATGACATCTCGACTTTGCAAGATAACTCAGCTTGCTACACCCTTAGTGCGGTAAACATTACTCATAGACCAATGACATCTTATATTGCAAAATAACTTGCTACACTGACCTTCAGTGCAATAAGCATTACTTAAACTTTAAATGGGTAAGTTGGCCCAATACGTTCATATATAGGTTAATAAGCCCATTAAAAGACGATTGGTTTTTGGAGCTTTATCATTAGTAAATATTGTGAATTCACAACCTTTTATCTAGGAGATAAAACGAGGTGAAATTAAGGGCCTCGTTAGAAATTCATTGGAATAAGTTCCATGATCACAACCTCAAATTAATTATCATAGCTCAGTGGCACGAAGATCATTAGCGGAAACTGGAGAATACACAAAGACAACAACAAAAGCAAGAATGGAACAGGCAGAAAACTCCTCCAAAAGATTAGACGACAATCAATTTTGATGATCAAACAAAGCTACTTTCGTGAAATCATTAGGGATTGGGAAGATACGATTAAAGCTATTATTTATGACCCATATCAAAATCAATCTTGCGGAAATAAGGGAAGCAAATGAAATAATTAACCTGGCAAGGTCATTGAGCTATCAGCACATACAGGTAGGGATGTGCAGGGTGCCCGAGAATTGTTTACTTGTCCGAAGCTTAAAGATAATAAAAAAGATACAACTTAAATGATAAGGATAAAGGAACTATCTGTATTTGGACAATTCTAGATAAAGATAAGGATACGCCTATTTCGGAGTCCATCTATCCGTCCATTTTGATTTCACTAATCTTAACTATTTTGACATCCTATTCACACTTCTCATTTCTCATCTATTTTTTAAATGAAATCTCCATCTCATATCTACTTGATTACATGTTTCATTATACATGCTATTTTTTTTAATCTTCTTATTTGTTAGTTTACCACCCTCATCTTCACGTGTCACATTGTTTCATAAGTAATTAAATTGTACAAGGATTATCTAAGAACCTATACATACCTTTTGAAAGTAGGATTTCCTTCTTCCCTCTGAAGGCTACATGAGAAGAAATCATAATCTTGTTTAACAAATTTAACCTTAATGTATCTGTTGCCCATAATTTCATAGGATAAGAGATGCACAGATTATTTGAAGAACAAGGATCAAGATAGACCCACTACTCAACCTGATCTGATGGGCATCCTTTTGTCTCTACATATAGGTAGAAGGTGCTCCATCAATAACCTACTTGTCAAGGCTTAACTGACGTTCCATGGCAAATGAGAATAATAATCCATGATATTACAGTACCTCGTTCACTGTGCTGATCAAAAGATTTTCCACATCAGACGGAAGTAGTAAAAGAAATGATCCATAATATTACAGTACCCTCGTTCGTTGTGCTAATCAGAAGATTTCTCACATTACATGGGAGAGTAGTAAAAAAATGCCGACATTATTACTAAACCTCACATTTCTTTAACTTAAGAAAACCATTTACCCTATAAATACTGTCAACAAACGCAGCGTAATAAACTATTCAAGGTTAAGTTGATGATGTACTTACATTGATAGATTGACAATTCTGGTTAAGTTGATGATGTACTTCATCGATAGATTGACAATTCTATCAGGTATTTTAATTTCACGGGGACTAGAACTCTTACAAGGAGAGCTTTGTTTTATCAAGTAAATCACCAAATTACAAGCCCAATGAAAAGGCTGACCAAATCATGTATAATGCTCTTTCACAGAATTTTAGAACTTCAACAAAAGAAAACGGAAAATAAGACAGATTGCATACTAGCATTTGTTGTAACAAGGGAATTTAACTCTTGACAAATCTGGTTTCTAACTATCCTCCCTGAAAAATGAAGGGTTTTCTCTACCATCCTCTTTGAAAGGTCACTGCATGTGCTGTCACTCCATATTGTCGGTCAATAGTCGTCCCCCGTTCAAATGTCACATCAGGGGTGTATATTGGCCATTTCTAAACAATGGCCATTGTGATCGCAACCAGTTGGATACTTCCTAGTTCCTAATAAAGCATCTCGGCCGACGAGTCAACTTGGAGAGTGCAGGAATATGCTTGATGCTCCATCAATTTAGGAGCTTTGATGACTTGGTGCTGTTAACAAGTGTAGCACTTCTGTTAAATCCCTCGAGAACAAGAATCCTCACTGCTTCCACTCCCAGTTGAAATGTAAAACTGAGCTGAAACAACAAATAATAGCTTCAAATTTTGGACAAAAGCACTGTTGTTAATAAATGAACAAACAAAGACAAGCTGTTTTTTAGGGAAGTAAAATAAAAGGACAAAAAACAGTATAGTAAAAATTTTGATATAAAAGAGAGACGAAGTAACAGCACGAGAACATGTGGTTGGATCACCTCGGGGAAGAGCTAAACCTTGTTCGCTATCTTGGTTTGACATTGCTTCACATCCAAAAACAAGTGAGCTACATCTCAGCTTAAGCTTGGATATGGAAAGTCTTTTCTTGTTTCTACATGATCAAATAAGACCAAGCTTATGAACTTACTGCCCGAGATAGGGACATGATAAAATCCCTTTTTTACGTCCCCATTTCAAATCCTATTAAGAGAAACCCTATCCCTCTCTGTGCTGACATGGGGATATAAAAAGGAAACAGAAGGATGACTTTTCTCCTAATAGGATTTGATCATCTAGGATATGACCAAACACTTACCATTAGTATTTAAAACAGAACCTAATTCGATTCGCCGAGAGCTGTCATAAAATGTTATTAGATTTCACTTTTATAGAGGATTATGCTTGATTGCTATATAAGTAATTTCCATCTTGTTTGAGCATCTCTACTATAATCAGGATTCTAATTGTCTGCCATAATCGTTTCTTGTTTTGTCACTATAATCTTTTGGAGGTTTCCAAATGGTCCATTTCCAAATTTGGCATACGTATCTACCTAATACCTGCAGACAATCCAAGAATAGAAAGCTCCCGTCTGGTTGACCAACCAGAGGACAGGTGAGTTCGGCAAAAAATGCCTCAAACAAAGTGCAGACGCATGTCTAATACACTGCAAGTGTATCTGGTGTCAGTACATAAAAAGCTCAACATGTTGGATACTTGTGCCATGAAAATAGATTAACATATCCAGAGTAAAATATTGAATTTAGTCTACTTTTAGAAAGTGATAAACAAACATTAAGAGTTTAGAAAACTGTGGTCCAAAATGCACAGATAATCGCTTAAATAGATAGCTAAATAATGCACGAGAAAGAATTCAAACTACGTAGTCAATTGCTAAGGAAATAACACAGTTAATCAATTATTCTTATAACAGATAATTGATTACGCAGGTAATCAGTATCGGGTTCTGAAAAGACTGATAATCGATTCTGAAGTTATTGGAAATTAATCGATTACAAACACATAGATAATCAAATCTGTTACTTGATTAACGAAAGCGACGCTAAAACATGCCAATAATTAGTTAGCACGACAATATGGGTAATCGATGTAGGAAACTGATCAATAATTGATTAGCACACTCAGTGATCGAAGGCGAAGAGATATGGGTAATCGGTGTAGGAAACTGATCAATAATCGATTAACACACTCAATAATCGAAGGCGAAGAGATATGGGTAATCGATTACAGATAGAGAGATAATCGATGTTGTTAATCAATTAAAGAAAATATTGGGTAATCGATTCGAAGGATATATCGATAATTTATTACAAGGCAATAAGAGGTAATCGATTAATACTTCTCAGTGATAAATCGATTAAAGCTGAAGAAAAGAAATCGATAAACACAAACAACTATAAATCGATTAATCCAAGTGGCAATGGACTTGGTCAACTTTCTACTCAGTTCAAGTAATCGATATGACTTAATCGATTAGCCTTAAAAGGGTGCATAATCGATAGCGACAGTGATAGCGATTATTGGAATAACTCTTAATCGATTAGCGATATGAAGATAGTTGATATCTTTTAATCGAATGAGCCTTTGTCAAGGACCTAATTGGTTAGCGATAGTGATTATTCTTTGGGAAATGAAATTTCCTTTAATCGATTATTAGTTTAAATGTTTCTAAGAGTCTAATACTACTAATCGATTAGCGATATGGATTTAATTGGATTCTCAGTAAGCCTTTGATCGAAAGGACCAAAAAGGGCTACTGAAAAAACGATTGTCCCAGATAGAGTATAAGCAGTGAACAAAGTAGCAGGAAATCAATTAATTCTATCAATTACCTTAGAAAACTAGATTGAACTAGATTCTGATATCTGACATTTTCAGAGTATGTTATCACCAAAACATGGGGATATAAATAATCACAAGGAATAACTCAACAATAATCTTCGCAGACAATTTAGGAAAAGTGTGAAAGGTCAGATTCTTCTGCTTGTTCTTCATGCAGTTTTCTGGAGCATTTAGAGGAAAAGAAATGATTGCATCTACAAGGGAAGTAAAGTTTATGTAGAAAATATTTTCTTTCAAGCACTGGCTCTCGTTTATTCTTGGAGTAGAGTTACTTTGAGAGTCACTCTCCAGTCCTGGGGAGGCGTTATTCATGTAGCTCCAGTTTTTTTAGTAGTTTTCTTTTTTTTTTTTTTTTTTTTTTGGGGGGGGGGGGGGGGGGGGGGGGTTGTTTTACGGTGAGGAACCTCTCCTCTACCCGTTCAGTTGTAGTACCTCTTTTTATGCTTTAATAAAATTGGTGGTGCAATCCACTTTCTTTTTGAAAAAAAAAGTCAACCCAGTTCTGGCTTGCTTTGATGCATGTAAAAGTTAGTAGGAGTGGGAAAAGCTGGCAGGTGTGCATGTGCTTGCACGCAAGATCATGCATGCATGACGCACCGCACACACATGTGCACGCATGCAACACACACACAGAGCCTGACCATTTATCAGAGAAAAAGAACGAATTGATCTTGTGGGATTCCTAAGAATACAACATCAATTTCATTGAGATATAATAAGCCAGATAAGAAAATGCAAAAATCCTCTAAACTAACCAGTAGGTAAGTTCAAGGAAACAAGTGCAGCCTATGGATTAAAAACCCGGCTTCCCCCAGATTGCAACCAGGAGTGGCTGGTCCACTTTGCTTGATTTTCGATTCAAAGCAGATTATTGTAGGCAGGAGGCCAGCCAGCCAGAAACGGCCAGTTCCTTCACTTGTCCACCTGGCACTGGTTGCTTCCATCCAGATGCCTTTTTTAAACAGCTAGACCCGCTGTCATGGGTTTGCATATTTGCAACCCAAGCAGCAGGCACAGGAAAACACTAAGGTGCCATTTGGCAACCTCCATGGGAGTTGGATTCCAATAATTGGTAAAAAAAAGATGGAGAAACAAAGGGGGGACAGAGCATTTAGTAGATGGAGGAGTTGGAATTTTTTCAACATCTATGGGCTTTAAAATGTAGAGAGAGAAAGGAACACGGGAAAGCTTTCCCCTTCTCTCTCTTTAATTTTCCAAAAGCTGTAACTTCCAAGCTTTTCCAGCTTCCATGGATGCTTCCAAATGAGGCCTAAATGAAATGAGGAGCATCCAACCACACCCCGCCCAGCCTCACCTTCTTTCAGTCAGTGGTGTTGCCAAATCCAGCCAAAGAGATGCCATCTAGCCCACCTACACATTAGAGAGAGAGAGAGAAAAAAGGGACAGACAAGAAAAAGAAAAGGAAAAATAAGAAGGGGAGAGGAAGGGAAAGAATGGGGAAAGGAAAAACCTATCAAGTAGCAAGACTAGGAGTCCAATGTTTGGATATTGACTAAAATACGATTAGAGTTAATTGAGCTTGATTGAGGAAAATTTTGGAGGCGAGAAACCAATCAAATTGAAAATTTGGAGCATCTCCTCATCAGTCTAACTAAAGTGTAGTTGGCTTGCAATTGGATGCAATTGCAATCACCTTCATGCATTGGGTACCAATAGGTGCGTCAATTGTGTGAACATTGAAGAGAACTTCAATTGAGTCTTTTAGGCAACTTCAATCACCTTCATGCTGAAAAGCAAGTCCTAAAAGAGGTGCTCTTATGAATGACATTTCAAAGGCGAGAGACGAGACATATCAAAAGAGCATGTGAAGAATATTTAGGGAAGGAAATATTGTATAGTCCCAACCAGGGTAAGGCACTGAAGTAAAGGGACCTAGAGCTTGTCTGGTCATTAGGGACAATTCTGATTATTAGAATTTTAGAGCTGCAGTTAACAAGAGCAGCAACATAAAATCAAGATGAGATGCATAGAAGGGTCATCGGGAAATCGAGGAGTAGAGTAGCCTACTTTCAGATCTAAGATCACTAAAGAATGTTGAAATCCACTGTCCAGAATCAATGTACAGAGGCGAAGACGCTGTATAAAGATTAAAGAAGGATCAAATCTGCATTAATGGATTGAAACATATAAAGAAGGTCGTGCAAGAGCAGCAAAAACACATTTCTAAAAGTTTTATGACACATTGTGGTAGTGAAGCTACTATTCTATGCCTTGAGTCAATGATTTCATTCCAGTGGCTAGCTTAGATACACTGATGCCCACTGTTCGTGGGTCATTACTTGATGAGAAAGTCTATCAGTTCCTGCAGTGTTTTCTCTTAAAGAGAACATGAGATGGAAGATATTTTACGCTAGTGTGTGAAGACGAGGGGGCCGATGTTTACCATGTTGGTATAGTGTACATGTTCCTGTTTTCCTGAAGTATTGTATTCCAAAAAAAGGTGGAGATTGCAAAGTCTTTGTGTTGGTTGATGGAGGATACGGTGGTTTAGGTTGTCTCTTAAGGAAAAGTCTAATTATAAAAGGGCTGGTCAATTGTTAATGAAGGTATCTTTATCAGGTTCATGTGCAGCAAAACCTGGATCTGATGTTAAAAGATGGGGGTATTTTAAAAAATAACCCTCTTAAAATTTTAATTGCAAATTTATCGAGCTTATTTTCATATTATTATGGATAACCCACGGCATCACAATACTTGAAAAAATGCCCTGCCATTATTGTCCATTAGCATTCTGTTAAAAATCTCTTATCCACCCCCAGTTAACCTTTAACCAAAGTTGAAAAAGTTTAATAACATCGTTATTTTTTTCCCTCAACTCTTTCTCTCTCTCTCTCTCTCCATTTCTCTCTCTACCTCTCTTTCTCTCTTTTTGGCACAATGTGCGATCGAAATACTCCTTTTTGTAGGGGTATTTTTGTCCAGATATCAAAGTTGATGGTTCAAGAAGGAAGATTTGCTGCATCCTTAACGAAGGTTAACCACGGGCATTTTTTGCAAGTATTGCGCAGTGAGATTATTTATAATAATATCAAAATAGACAATTCTGCAATTAAAATCTTAAGAGGGTTAATTTTGCAAAAATCACTAAATGATATTGGTGATAACGATGATGTTGAATATAATCGATGGAGTAGAGGTACCACTAGACACTATGAACAACCTCAAAAAACTAAAGGGCAACCTGTATGGAGGGTGGGAACAGAAAGAGATGGCTTCAGCATTGTTTTCACATGGCTATGCATCCTACATGCAACATCATCCATTGATGGGTATGGGGAAACCATAAAGATGAAGCACCTTAATAACCTTCCTTACAATACATATGGGATTTTTAATTGCTTCCCATTTGGTCTGTATCATTGTATCTATTAAATCTTAATAAATGACTCAAGGTGCTCAGAACTGCATGGTTACATCGATATCAATGTCCAGCAAACATTTTTTTTCCCTCATTTTTCATTTTTCAAATATCTAGATAAAACTTTTTATTTTTTCCCTTATTTTCATTTTCAAATCTCTACATACTTCTTCACTAAGACTGGCTTGAAACTTTGAATCATCCGTAACCGCCAGAAGAAGCTTTTTCCAGTTTTTAATCCAGCTTTCTAAGCCATACAGCTGCACGCATCTTTCTTTCTAGTGTTAATATGCTAACATGAAAGCGACCTTTTAGCTTTTAGTCTAGCATTGGTCCATGGAGTCAAATGGATATAAATCATGCACAATGTTCTCAATATGTAGGTACTTGCAACATATCCTCGGAAAACTTCAAGCCAAATACCCTAATCAAGCTATTGATTCAAAATGTTCCTTCTGTGCCATGTTTGAGGAAGATCAAGTCCATTTGTTTTCCACCTGTGGTATTATCAACGTGCAGTGGAACATCCTTTGTAGAGTGTTGGGTGCTACTTGGGCAGTCTTCTGTCTTGGACTTGCTGAGGGCAGTCTTCTGTCTTGGACTTGCTGAAATGGTGGAGAGGATTATGCCCTAAGCTTGAGTACAAGGAACTATGGCACCTGTTTTGTCCTGTCTTCATGGGGGCTGTGTGGCTTACCGGAAACAAGAGGAAATCCAGTGATGATTTTACTAGTGCTGATGACATTCTGAACAGAACTTTGCACCTAGTGGAAGACTGGGGTAGGTCAGCCTCACTAATTGTGGATCACAATCATGAATTGTTGTTGAAGGCGAGAGAATGGAAGAACCTGATCCTATGATTCTACTTACAGTTATGGCTTTATTTTCTCAATAAAGCAGCCTTTAAGTTCCTTGTACATTGTTGCTTTGTTGTTTATTGGGTTTGGACCCGGAGTTCTGTTTTCTTTTGGGTCCGGGTTGGTTTCTTTTTGTTGTATGGGTAACCTTTTGTTGTAATGGTGGCAGATTTTGTCCTCTGCCTGGATTTATCCTTCCTCTTGTATCTCTCTTTCACAATCTTAATGAATTGTGACAATTTTGTCACCTTAAAAAAAAAAAAAAACCACATTTTCAAGCACAATGCTCTCAGTACATATCTCAGTTACAAAAGGATGCAAGATGATGTGCACCCACAAAGACCTAATAAAGATACATAAGATCATATCCTTTAATGCGTTGGAACAAGATTTGACCAGTCCCACATTAAGGGTAAGATACACTATGGCACTTGTAAACTGAGTCTAAATCTTAAAGGACATCCTTTAAGTGGGTAAGGATCATGGACAATCCACTAATTGATATTCTTTAGTCAAACCGAATGGTTCCTACTCAAAACCTATTGAAGAGCTATTAAGGATCCATTAAAGACTTAAGATTAAGAGTAATACTTGCTGCAATGCCCCCCCAACCCCAAATCGCAATGAGGACATTGCAGTGGGTAAAAGAAAAAAAAAATGAATTTTTTTAGGTTGGCCACGAGGTCCCCTACCCGATCGTACAGTGCAATGCCCGATCAGGCGACCCAAAAAATCCAAAAAGTTAAAAACCGACCCAATGAACAGTGAAAAATGCCCCTTAATGGGCCGAGCCCAATAACAGTTTTTTATTTTTCAGATTTTTTTTAGTCGCCCGATCGGGCATTGCACTGTACGGCTGGGTAGGGCACCTGGGGGCCGACGTAATTTTTTTTTTTTTTCCTTTTACCCACTGCAATGCCCCCATTGCGCTTGAAGGGGCATCGCAGCAAGTACTACTCTGAGATTAAATTTTGAATACACATCTGGTCTGAATACACATCTGGTCTGAAGATCAATTTTGAGAAAAGTTCAATTGTGGGTATAAATATGGAGGACTGTGTCTTATCAGATTGTGCTAATATTCTGGGTTGTAAGAAAGAACGGTTTCCAATCACTTACTTAGGCTTGCCTTTACATTACAAGGCTACTAAGAAAGGGGGCTGGGAGCCATTGATATCCAAGATAAAGAAAAAAGCTCTCTGTGTGGAAGGCAAGGAACTTGAGTGTGGGAGGAAGAATAACTTTGCTAAATTCAGTTTTGACCTCAGTTCCTGTGTACTATATGTCGGTATTCTTAATGCCTACGATGGTGATCAGAGGAATTGACAAAATTCGTAGAACTTTCTTATGGAGGGGCAACAGAGAAAACAGTAAAGGAGTGTCACTGGTAAATTGGGGGAAAGTATGCAGATCAGTAAAGAAAGGGGGTCTTGGGGTAAAGAATTTGGCATCCATGATATGGCTTTATTAGGGAAATGGATTTGGGGACTATTAGCTGAAGGTTCACAGGTGTGGCAAACCTTGATCAGAGCTGCATGCCATAAGGATGGAGGGCAATTTTACTTCTTGTACATAAATCAAATGGGTATGTCTCCAATGTGGAAAGGGATTGTGCAGTCTGCAAAATGGGTCTTCAAGTTCAGTAAAAATTCAAATTGATGATGGGCAGAGTTCTTTATTTTGGCTTGATAAATGGGTAGGTAATTATTCTCTCAAGTATAAATCCCCTCGCATCTATCAACTTGCTGTGGAGAAATGGTGTACAGTTAAGCAAATGTATCAATGGGAGCGGGGAAGAATTCAGTGGAATGTTGTTCTCAGAAGAGCTTTTAAGGGATCAGAAATTGAAGAATTTTTGGAGCTTTTGAAGATTCTGAATGATGTGAACATTGTAGAACATCAAAGAGATAGGATTGTGTGGTTTCAGTCAAATCCATGCACAATCTGATTGAAGGGCAATTGCCTACTTATCCAGCTTTCAATGAGGTTTAGAAAGTTAAAACTCATTTGAAGATCAAGGCATTCATGTGTTGTTACTGCAAAAGGGATTGGTGACAAAGGTATTTAGAAGACGTTGGATTCATGCTTCCGTAACTTGTCCTTTGTGTGGTAATGGAGATGAAGACACAGATCATTTATTCATTCAATCTGAAGTCAGTAAGGAGGTGTGGAGAGTGATTCCTGGGCTACTAAAGATGCAGCTTAATTTCCAAAATATTGATGCAATGTGGACTTCATTTAAAACTTTCAAGCTGGCTGATCAGAAAAATGTGAAGCAGAAAAAATTTCTCGTCATCCCACACACCATTTGTTGGAGCATTTGGAGACAAGAAAATGATACCATTTTCAGAGGTGATAAGGTCTATGTTGAGAATATTTGCATATAAGCTGCCTCATTCCTGTATAATTGGAACCGTCATGTGCTAGGTATATCAGCAGAGAGTTGGAAGAAAGTCATTAAGGGCATGTAATTTAATTTTTTTTCCTTTTTCTTTTTTTTAAGCTAGAGGAACCTCTCCTCGGCTTTCTTGGATGTACTTCCTCTATTTATTTCAATACAATTGGTGGTACACCAGATCTTTTATTAAAAAAAAATGTTTCAAAGTCACATACCTATGAGATCAAAAGATAACATGTCTGATGTCATTGAATAACACCCCCTTGAATACAATTCATTGAAGAACCCTGAAGAACATGATGAATGCACCAAAAACTTGAGCAACCTTGAAACTTCTCATCTCAAGAAATACAAAGACAAGTGAGTTATTGATCATATAAATAAAGCCCAGGATCGCTCCTAGTAGAACCTCACAGGAGTAGAAAATCTGCTGTGAAGACCTCCTAGGGAGGTATTTATAGTGTCATGGATATGGCCGGCCAATCTTTCTCCTTTTTTAAAATCAGGAGAGAGAGAGAGAGAGAGAGTCAGGCCAGCCCAATGGGGGGTCCCCCCAGGTCAGTTTCACTTTCTCTTTCTTTTTCTCCCCTTCCTTTCCTTTCGCTTCTTTCTTTTCTCCTCTTTTAACCAGTGGGGGTTTAGTTCCCTCTTCCCAAAGAGGAGAACAGACCGGTTGGGGGTCCAATCTAGAGGAAACCCCCACCGATTTCCTTCTTTCATTTTTTTACTCTCGTCTTTTTTTGTTCCTTCTTTCTACCTCTCTTTTGTTTCTTTTTGTGCAAGAAAAAGTCTCGATGGACTCTTCCTCTCCTCCCATTTTGTGCCGCTGCAAGGAATTCCCCAATGTGGGGTGCGGTGGTTGCCATAAGAACCCCGAACTGGTCTCTCATTTTTTCTTGTTCCTTCTTTTATCTGCATGTCTTTTTTTTTTCTTTTTTTTTTGGTTTTGATAACTATAAGTTGAATCCAATGCAGGATTGAGCATAGTGATTCATATTGTTGGGAAGAAGAAGAAGCAAAAAACTCCAGCAAACGAATTATGGTGAAAATAGGAGATGAAAAGCCAATTCAGAGTTTAACATGCACATTCTTCTCATACTGCTGTTTATCAAGCAATCTACAGTGATAATTAGTAACAACTGTGCTTAATAACTTTATAGAACAGGCAGCATGGGCCCCAAAAGTGATAATTGAATGTACCTCTTCAAGCTCTTTCTTACTAAAAGGTCGGAGAACAAAGTTTACTGGATCCATCTTCCCTGGCGGGCGATCAATGCCTACATATAATTCCATAAGACTTGGTTACATTACAAACATCACCCCTTAACGTTACAAAACAGTCAAAGATGTACCTATCCTTAAACGTGGAAAATCTTTAACCCCTTTGAAGTGATTAATGACACTTCTCATCCTGTAATAAAGGAAGAGAAGAATCAATATATTAAAAGCCAACAAGCGAGAATTAAAACTTCACTCAAACTTCACCAAGCATAGCCAACTGTCATCTTTATGTAAGCACTGAGTTTGTTTTTAAAAGGAACGTGAAGGCCAAACCAGCCATAAATATAATTTATCATGTTGTGCAATGTCCATACAGGAGACTACAAAAGATTTTAAACACTTTTAATTCATTAGTGTTTTCTCTATGCTCACCAAGATGCAAGCCGGTGGCCATCCTTCTCCATAATAGATTGGTAATGTGCTCTATGTATAGATTGTGAAAATAAGGGCCACCCCAAATAAGGTACTAGAAAAGAGCCTGTGCCGGTTCAGCCAGGATCAGATTGATTGGGCCCCCGATGGGTAGCTTGACTAGCTCATGGGGACCCTAACTAGAGCGTTGGAAAAGAGGGTAAGATGCCTCCTATCGCACATGGGTGGTGTTGGAAATTTTTAAACCCCATTCCCCCACAAACCCAAAAAAGGTTACCAAAGAAAGGAATATACCCATTGTGACCTCCGTGTCCACCTTTTGGTAGCAATCGCAGTGATGCAAAAGGCAGATCTAGGTCATCATATATCTGAGAAACAGAGAGAAAATCATAACCTTCAACTGAAGAAAGCCTGACATCGGAACAGAGAATTGTTAAGAAATGATGAGTGTTCTACCAAAAGTACTTGGTTTAATGGTATTTCGAAATATGAAACAAGTGAGCCAACCTGCACAGAAAGTACGCTGTAAATTATACAGAAATGAACCTACTTAATCTCAGTAGATGTATTTTAAGGCCAAGCGTACTTACAGACTCACCACTTGCGTTCATAAAAGTTTGTGGTTTGGCAAGCATGACTGGAACATTTCCGATGTAACCTGCATAAAAAGTACCAATTGTGTCGAACTGGAAGTGTGTCTAACTTATAATTTCTTTATCTACACCTCTGTTTTTACTGATCTGCCCGTTTCTATCTTGGGCTAAACCAAACACAGGATATCTTCATTTCTTATTTTGCCTCCAAGGATCTTCCCACCAAGCCACCCAGCATTCTCCAATCTATAACCCCATGTTATATATTAAGCATCCCCAAAATCATCATTCTAGTTTCACCATTAATTACCTCAGCTTTCTCTTGCCTGTCCTTCTCTCTTGCTTTTGTGAATCACTCCCCAACTTTCTCCATCTAGTAGATGAACGTCATGAACCACTCTTTTGAACCTTATTTAAAGCCAAATGAATGTGGATAAAAGCTGAATGTCTTTACAACTAGCAACCTGGCAACTAGATAATAAGAGAAGTATCTAGAACTCTTCAATTCCATTCAAAGATCGAATGCATTGACCAGAAATCAGCATATGCTGAAAAATTTTGACATGCACAGATTGGCCAGTCAACCATAGGAATCACATTTTTCATTAATTTGATTAGTGTACCATACCTTTGCCAAATAAAGCTTTGAAGCGAATGTTGTTGATAGATATCCTTTCGGCTTGAGCTATTGAATCCACCATCTCAAACCCAACCTAATTGTGAATTTAAAATAGCAACATAATATAACAAGAACCCTAATTAGTGTCTGTATGTGTCAATATATACATATACATATGTATAGATATAAATATACATACATACATACATACACATACAGTGCATTTGAAGCACTTTTGATCGAGGATTAAACAAAGCTACATCTTTGGCTCCAGTTGACAACAATTTTGGGACTCTAAATTTTGGAAGAATTCAGATTTTAAGAAGAACCACGTCATCATCTCTTGAATTCAAATTTTAGGAGAATTTGTTAACTTTTTAGAATCTCATCTGGAAAGACCATGAGAACTCAAATTTGAAGACACATCAAGAGATATTTTTATCCTCATATTACTCCCTTTTAGGAACTTTAGGAGTGTAAAAAGGGAAAGAAAGAGGGTGTTCCTTTTTAGAATCCTTAGATTCCCCTCTTATACCCTTTTCAAAAGATATGCCAGGAATCGAAAAGAGGCCCTTTTTCAACATGGAACAAAATTTGGATTCTTAAAGAACCTATCTACTTTTTTCATTTGAATTTTCTTTTTGCACTTTTTAGATTCCCGCCAAATATGAGGACCCTGAATATGAGGTAGAATCATTACCAAATGGAGCCTTTATCAAGAAAAACATGCTAGACTGCTGAACAAGGTTCTCAATGACAAATAAAACCTGAAAGTCACAGCCTAAGGCTATCTATCAATCTTCAACAATAAGCTTCATATTCTACAAAAAAAAGGGCGTACCCAGTGGACGAGGCTCCCACCATTTGTAGGGTCTAGGGAAGGGACGATGTGTGTAGCCTTACCCCTGCTAAGCAGAGAGGATGTTTTCTTGGTTCGAACCCGTGACCTCCACGTCACAAACGGGGCAACTTAACCGTTGCTTCAGGCCCGCCCTTCAAGCTTCATATTTAATTTAAGTGTCAACACTGATTAAGCTTTCCAAGAATATAGCGCAAAACATGCACATGGAGTGTAGACTTCCCATAATCCTCCCATCTTTGTCAATGGCATCAAGAATTCATTGATATTTCCTTTTTAGATTTAAAGCACACGCATACTCATTATTTTAACTTGATCATTTTCAAGAAACGCATAATAGGCATACAAGAGAGAGCTACCACCACAATGCTCTCCTCGGGAAGAGGTTGTGCACAAATCAGCCCTTGGCTAAAAATGGTGAGGGTTGAGTTGTGCCCTGTAAATCTACTGGGCAAGGTTCTCAAACTGGATGGTAAAATCGGATCGTCTAGGACCTATGCAGTCAGAGGCAAAAAGGCGACCAAGGGTTCGCCTTAGCCTCAAATGCCTAGACGACTGCCTAGGCATTTGAGGCAATGTGTTCTCTCATCAATTACCATGAAGGAAGAAAATAAAAATATAAGGAAAAAAAAATCTAAGATAATCATCTGTAAAACACTGAGAAGCATTGATCATGTCCAATATGTAACGTCCTAAGACCATCTACTGCTCATATAAGTAGTGGATGGTCTTAGGAATCATCAAAAATAAGAAAAATTGTTAAGAAAAGTATTAGCCACTTTGGAATAATTAAGAATAAGAAAAAAGCAACACCACATAATTAAAAAGGAAACAAACATTTGGCATAGACATCATAGGCAAGTGCCTAGGTGAGTGAGGCGAACATGAGGCGAGGTGAGGCATATTGGCTCACCTGAACCTACTTGATCACCTAGGCGAGCGAGGCGATCGCCTTTGATAATATAGGCTAGGGCCAGTTCCCATCCCGGTTCCGGTTCCAAGGCCGGTTTTGACCGGTTCTGTCCGGTTCAGGCCAATTTTGAACCGGACCGGTTCCAATCCGGTTCAGCCGGTTCCAATCCGGTTTGGCCGGTTTTTAGTACCATGCTACCAGGGGGACCGAGTTTGATGAGGGACGGACCACGCGTACAGATGGCATGAACCTAAGCTTGCAGCAGTGTTTTTCATATTGCGCGTCGAACACTTGGCATGCTTGGAGCTGGAGCTTGCCAATGGGCATGTGCAGGCTGCCGCACGCATGTACTGGTGCAGGTGGTGGAGGGGAGGTGGATCCTCCTCTTGCTGAAGTTTCCATAGGTGGTAGTGGTCAAGAACAAGTGGAGATGGGAAGGAGGAGCACTCAGATCTGAAAGGGGGAAATGGAAAAGGTTGGAAATGGTGGAGGGTGGACTGCTCAAGGGGAAGCGAGAAATGGTGGCGCCGGGTGGAAGGACGGATGATGGTGATGGGGATAAAGGTCACCCTGGGGCATCGCACCCCTGGCCGTCTCGGCCTCTCCTTCTCAGAGCACACACACACACAAGGACAGCAACAAGGAAAGATTTTCTTTTTCTACTCTTCCATATATTTCAAAAGCTAGAGATTACATGACTTATATAGATAAGTGGGGGGGAGAAAGGTCTCTTCGGAAAGTAAAGAGAGTCCAAAACACTAATGATTCTAGGAATTTGGCGAGACCATCTCAAACAAAGCACTTAATAAGTACACACGTAACTCCACAAATGACAAGTAGGAATTTGGAAAGACAGTAATAAATAGACTCCTCTTAGTTGCCGCAAGCTAGATTGGGCCAGTGTGATCGAGATCGGTGCAGTGGTAGTCAAGACTTTAATTTGTTGGTGCCCAGGATCTTGCTCCTACATCAGAGTTATCCTCAACATTCAAGAAAATGGCTCCACACCCCCAGCAAGCTTGTCGATACCTCTTTGTTCAGTCTCTTTTAATTCTCGTTGACCTAGGTTTTCACTTAGAATAGGGACTTTAAAAGAAAACTTAAAATATGAGTCCGTGGAAACTAAAGGTTTATGTGTGTGTGTGTGTGTATAGTAGGATGGTAAGGCCCTTGGAGAAGTACCATGTACCATTGACATATTTTACCGGACTTTGAGTTTTTAGCATAGGTGATGGGCACCATGATTTGTGATATTTTTATATTAATCAGAGGAGGTCTTATGGGTCAATCGAACATAGTGTTTTTGCGGAATCGTTAAAAACATGAATTTTCTTCTTGGAAGGAAGAATTGACTTTTTATAGGTTTAAGATATGATTTTTTTTTTGACATTTTTATTCGATTCAAATGGGGGGTACTTCCTTTATTTACATATAATATCTTAAGTAAATGAAACTAAATAAATGAAAGCCATTTATTTAAATGATGTTCAGGGGAATAAAGATACATGAAATCTGTCAACTACATAATAATAAAGTATGAAGATAATTTTAGAAATTGTGAGGTGTAATATGTAAAGTTTTATTTCTTTTTGTAGACTTGAAAATAAGTGGAGAATGTATTATTGGGCTGGTAATGGGCCTGCCTTAGTGGGGCAGCCCACTTGTGAAGGTGGGTTCCCTAGTGGGCCCTTAACTGAGGCCCATTAGGCGAGCTGCTGCCAGCTGTAAACAGCTGGCAGCAGGCTGCCGCCTCCCACCCTCTATAAAAGAGGGTGGGCGGTCAGTCCCTCCCCACTGTGGGTCGGCTGAGCAGCAGGGGAAAGGGGTGAGAGAGAGAGAAGTTGAGTGAGAGAGCTAAAAAGAAAGGGGGGGAATAGAAAGAGAGCGGTAAAAATCAGAAATTGAGTAAGGAAGAGAGAGAGAGAGAGAGGAGGGTGGTGGAAGTTCTTTTTAGCAAGGTTTGCCAAGGCAGCTGAGAGGAAGAAGGGGAGCTGTGCTTTGGGGCTCCAACTTGCTGGTGACAAAAATAAAGTGGAGTAAAACAGCAGCTAGGCAGAGTGCCCTCTACCCCTCTCCGTTCCTTTCTAAGTCGTCTTCTTCTTTTCCTTTTCTCCCTTTCCTTTTTAGAAAGTGGGTGCTTTATAAACATATGTGTAGGGGAAGAGGTTTTGCACAAATTTTATCCCTACGTTGCAGTGAGGAAAGTGTAATTGTGAATTAAGAAAACCATAGACAGGAAAGAATATGGTGGAAGTCTGTTAATTCATTTTGGTAAGTTATGTTAAATCTGATAAAGGTAGATTTGTTCTAAAAGCATGCATAAAAACCGGGTATGTATTCATTGTTTGGAAGAAAGGATTAATTACTGTCACACATAGACACATATATGCAGCTTAACTTCCATTTTGAACATATCTATTGTTACTATGGAAGCTGGATGTCTTATGTTTATATATGTGTGAGCTGTTAACATATGATCATGATAATCTTGTTGTATTGATTGTGTTAATCAGAATTCAACCCTTTTACTGTGGGTCCTTGAGAAACACAAGGATCGGGTTGTAGCACTTTTTACTAGGGGTTGTGGTCAGACCCCGAGCTGCCCTTTTACTGGGGGACTAGTGTCCTAGTCCTATGCTCTGTTATCATAGGACAGGGAGTGGAACCTCCTCTTGTATGCACACGTAACTGGGTCTAGGACAACACGAAGTTGCAAATCGTGTGAACCGGTTAGTCCAACAAACCAGGCGTGGTTTAGATGGAATGTCACATAAACCAAGCCTACTGTGACTATTACTGTATCGTTGACATGTGTTAACTGTTAAATTACCATGCACACTGTATGGATAGCTTGCTTAAATGCTTTTATTTAATGACAATTGAGTATATGTGTATTTGTGAAATTACCCTGTGGATATTGTTTCTGTCTAGTTGAGCTTCATTCTGATTGCCCATATTCTCTTAGTTATGCAGTTTTATTTCAATCAATACACTTAAAGACTTGCAATTCTTTCTTTTAGTTATATTGCTGTTAACTTTGACTAGTGTAGGACACTATGAGTTTTACTCATTGCCACTCTTCCTTGTTTGTAAGGGTGGCAGGCGAGGGAGCAGAATCCTAGAAGTGGCAGACGCGAAGACATAAGAAGAAGATCAGTTAGGTAGTGAGTAGTGTAGTATGTGTATAATGTATGAGTCTTTAGTTGTTGCTTTTCTCGGATATGAGTCATGTACCCTAACTGATGTAACATGAAACTTTTCCCGGTTTGAGTAACACGAAAGGTTTCCCGGTTAGTTTTGTTTGTAATTCACTATTTAAATGATGAATATAATGATGTACTTGTAGTTCACTATTTAAAGCCTGCAGATAACCAAACCTAGCATGTGTTTGTGTGTAACTTTTCCCGGTTAGGTTTTTTTTTTTTTTTTTTTTTTTTTTTTGGGTGGGGGGGGGGGGGGGGGGGGGGGGGGGAAGGTGACCAAAGGTCACAATTCATTAATGAAAAGGAGAAGTTACAATATGACCAAAGTCAAGATACAATGTCACCTCACAACTACCTAATTCAACATCTAAATTTTTCCCGGTTAGTTTTAATGTCATCAAGGCTGTAATTTAGACTTTGGGACATTACAGAAGGTGTACTTAGCTGGGTGGGGGGAAGATAGAGAGAGGGTAGGGAAGTCAAATAAAATGAGACACAAACAAATATATACATATACATGTCTATGAAATTACTATGTTTTCATGACACCCTCACAAATCGTTCAGAAATCTGAACATGCCTAAAGAAACATTTTTTTTTATTCATATTTTAGGGTTCATCTTCCTTACTGTATAATGTTGACCTAATTCACAAAAAGACAGATCATACTTTTGATGTTGTTTTTTTCTTCCGAAAAAAGCTGCGGATCTTTTTAGTTTTTCACTTATAGAAACAACAGCTGCTTTATAAAAATAAGGTCATAGCAAATGCAACAGTGATAAAATGGACATCTACTTATCATCCCCACCTCAATTTCATACTCCTTGTGCATAGAAAACAGACAATAACTTAAAAACCAAAAGGTATGATCTTTCTGTCACACAAATGTAGATTTCAGCTATACTTCTGGAATCAAGAATTATAACGTTCCTTCTTCTAGGTGGATGATAAAAAAGGGAGCCATCATATGAAAACCAGCTGAACCAGTTGAACCAAATCGGAACTGGTGGAAACTTGCCTGCTTCTGATGGGAAGGAACTAGCAAGGACCAGCCAGTTTTCCCCAAAACTGGGACAGGGACTGGGAGCATACCAGAATCAGAACTGGCCAGAATCAGTTCAGTTCCAAAATCCAGTTTTTAGTTTCATAATTAGGACAGTTCACGCAGGCACAAAAAGTAGACAGCTGTGTATGATCTCTTGGAAAGGAAAATAGATAGTGTTCAATCTAAATCATTTTTTTTTTGAAAGGTTGTTCGATCTAAATCATATTTATTCTACTGGATTTAGAGGCTTTAACTTTATTTTGTTATTCAATTTGATTACATGTCAATAGGGATGGAGAAAAAAAGGAAGAGACAAGAAGTTCCCCTCCTAGAGAGAAGATTGTGCATGGCTGCCAGGGGCGTGGAGGGGCTAGTTGGGGAGGAAACTGGAAGGAATGTGTGGGAGAGAGAACTGAGTGAGGAAGAAAGCATCCTCTAGGTGGGGCATAAATCCATGCCTCTAATGGCCGAGGAAGGGGCATCAAGTTGGACAGTGTAAGGGAACAGTGGTGTGCAGAGAGCAAAGGGAGGGTCCACTTTCTTGGGAATGCCTGAGGAAGACTGCAGCTAGCAGAGGGAAATGTATCAGCAGGGCAATGATGACAAGGAGAGCAAACACATCAGTGGATAATGCCAGAAGGAGGTGGGAATACCAGAGGGCAATATGAACCATAATAGAATTAGATGGTCACTCCTATGTCCACATATGGTGCTGAGGTCTGTAGAGATGGTTCGTTCTCTAGTAATGGTTGTGCAGGAAATATGGGGTTCCATCATGATAGGAGACATATAAGTCTTTATGGAGCCATTGTGGTGAAATCACTTTGGATGATACGTCGCCAATTTATCTGCCTTGTTGAAAAAATTAGGCATGCAATGCAAATAGACGATATTATGAGGGGCTTCAGTCTAAATCCCTCACTGCTGTTGAGGGGAACCATCTCTCCCTGTGGATTCAATGACATCCATGTGGTTGCATCTTTAAAATCTAGGCTGTTGAGGTGAGAGATTGCAGGATGGGGGCATTCCATGAGGGAGAACTACTTGAGCTAGAACAAAGGTCAGTGCAGATAGTGGCAATGCAGGTGCAGAAGATGCTTGGAACTGTAAGGGAAGATGTTTTGAGAGGATGACAACATCACTTGATCACTTGAGCTGGCTAGGTCAAGGACTGAAGAGGTAAAGACCGGCGGATTTGAGGTTTGGAACAAATCTGGGGAGCATGGTAGACCATTTAAAAACTAAACTCAAATTTGAATTTAACTTAGACTGTCTAGTGTTGTCGAGTAGGATCATTAACTAGTCAGTAGACTTTAATTCAAACAAAGGGAGCATTCGAGAGGTTTTGTTTTCCAACTGATGGTGGATCAATTGCTAGACAGTGTTTTGGAGTGTTTAGTGATCCAACTACAGCAGCACCAGCCAGTGCATGCACACCTGCGCGATGCCCATGTCGTGCATGCTCCCCATGTTGCAGGCATGCACATCACACCTACCAGCCGCTAAGTGTGCGGGCAGGTCTTCAATTCATTAACCTTGTATCAGGTAACCGAAAATGGTGCAGGCCAGGGATTCTATAAAATGCTCCCTGCTGACCCTTGTCAGGCCCTAAACACTACAAAGCCCAGCGGGTGCATGACCAAGGTCTTTGCCCAATGAAAAATGTAAAATAAAAACATATGATTATCAGCTCAACAAAAAACATCAAAGCATATAATTACATACAAGTGACAAATAATTTAGTTTGAATGGTTTGGTTTGCTTTCTACAGTTTGGGACACTTAAAACCGAACCAAACTAAAGTATCTCTCCAGCTGAGCCAAATCAAAATTTTCTTTTGGTTTGGTTTGGTTTTCAAGTTGAACCATATAGTTAACATCCCTACTGAATGGATTGGATAAGGCATACACTAATTTTGTCAAGTTTATAGTGCTGATGAATGGGCATCTGACAAAATTCTACTGCAATGGAAAAGGTTTATAGTATCGCGATGGTTCCCCCTCTCGCCTCTGGGGCGAACGGAGTGCCCCTGGGCAGTGGGTGGAGACATTGTCTCCGGCGACGAGAGGGGTTCCCACGCCGCTCGTCCCATCCACCAGGGGCAGACGACGATCATGTCTGCTTTAGATGTCTTCTCAAGGGCCACCTTGTCGGGGATTGCAGATCCCAGGTGAGATGTCTGCTTTGCGGAAGGTTAGGGCATGTTCATAGCCGCTGTGGTAGAGGTCCTTGGACCTTTGCCGAGGTTGTCGCGGGGGGCAAGTGAAGCAATATTGACGGGGGGTAGGAAGGAATAGCCACGACGGGTCTTCTATTCAACAGACGAAGATTTCTATTCCCCCACCATCGTCGTTGGATTTCATCAACCCCGTCTGATGAGGCTGAGGAGATGCATCCGCATACTCCCGTCGGCGCAAGTCTTGGAGCTTCTGCGTCAAGGAAGAACCCCTCATGAGAGGTGGGAAATCCTTGACTTGGGGGAGTGTTTCCTGGGTGTGGCTCCTTCAGAACAGGAAGCTTGCAGTGTGTTCAAAGTTAGAGTCTAGGCCCGTGATGGCTGTGCAATCCAAGTGTTCCACTGGGACCCCAACATGGGCACTTACCCAAATCCAAGGTTTTCTCAAGTTAGGGTTCGGCTTATAGGGATTCCGATTGCTCTCTGCAGTGAAGCCGGGATCCAAAATGACATGCAAAAGGTTGGTGCCCGAGACCCTTTATGTAGCTTGCAGGGGTGGCCGTATATGTGTGGAAGGTGTCTTGAAGACCTGTGGTCGGGAAGATGTCCCAGATGGCATGCTTTTGTCCTTGGGAGGAAGGTTGTTTCATGTCGTTGTCAAGGTCATCGGGAGGGCGCCGCCGCAGCTAGGGTTTTAGAGGACCAGGCATGAGGAAGAAGATGACCAGGAGAGGGGTCGTGGCGGCTCCGGACAGGTTCCTTCAAATTTCAAATCACCCGCTCACCATCCAAAGGAGTGGACTCAGCCGCTATTGAACCGGGCGGCTCAACTGGCCCGGTAGGTCCCTCTCGAACCGGATCTGGCCCAGTGGGTGAGAACCGGCAGGTACCTGATTCACTGCTTGGGACCCAAAACTTACGCGTTCTGGTGTTTCGATCGGGTAATCCCCTATACCCAGAGTCGGTCTTCCCCCTCGCCCGATAGCCATGTCCTGCCTCCCTAGCTCCCACTGCATCTCTCTGCTCCAATTCAGGGGCCAGATGGTGCAAGACCTTTGATGGATTCTCATTCAACATCAACTCCTCCTCCCACCATCCTTGTAGACCTTCCTGCACTGCTAGGGGGTAGTATGTAAGACTTATGGCAACTTCTACTACCTCTGGGTGTACAACCTACCCGAAGCGAGGTGTAGTCAACATGCACCTTTCTTTAAACCCTTCTCCCAACCAAGTTGGACAATCTGCTAACTTCAAAGGGAAGGTACTCCAGCAAATGGTGCAGGGTGGTGGTGATAGCGCAGGGATGCAGGTGGGAGGCTCACCGTTGCTTTAGACAGGAGAGGTGGGTCTTGAAGTGGAGGCTACCCCGCTTCTTTCTCCTATCTCCTATCCCCCTTCCCAATCGCTTTGCAAACTTCCAACAACTGGCCAGGTGGACGTTGGTGAAGAGGGGCCCCAGCAGCTTGATGTACAAGCTTCACCAGGGGTAGTAGAGGCTAATGACCGTCAAGAATTGGGGATTTCTTGTGTACCAGAGATCTTACCTACCATGGAGATTGTGGCCCAAATGGAGTCTGAAGATGACGGGGACACAACTTCCATTGAGGGGGAGATGGATAGAGAGGAGGTAAGGGAGTTGTGCGCAGCTGTTAAGAGTATCACAAAAAAACACCTTAGGGGGCTGGTGATCAAACTGGGGATATCCTATGAAGGTTTGGATAGGGAAGCTAGGAGAGGGGTTTCCAAAATTAAGAAGAAATGGTCGGCCAAGCTTGCTAGGTGGTCCAAAAGTGAGAAGTTTGTAAGGGCAGAGGATAAAGGCAAGAGCTTATTAGGTGATGAGGGGTCCAAGGGAGAGGGAGGAAGTGATAAGGGAAATGATAGTATAATCCCATCCTAATGAGGCTTCTAACTTGGAATGTTCGAAAAGTGGTAGGTAAAGACAAGAGGGATGTTATGAGGGACTTAGTTAGGAGATGTAGGATAGATGTTCTTTGTATTTAGGAGACAAAATGTGAGGCTCATAGTGAAGACATTATGAAGGAAATAGGTGGAAGCCGACTTCGTAAAGGTGTTGCTTCTCCTTCTATCGGAAGATCAGGGGGTATTATAATACTCTGGAATGAATTTGTGCTGGAAGAAATTGAGGAGTTCCGTAGTGTCAAAAGGCTTGTTGTTTCTTTTACCTTCCGTAATGTAGATGATGGTTTTGTATGGGATTTTACAGGAGTTTATGGTCCGCATGACAAAGAAGGAAAGAAGGCTCTATGGGAAGAACTCTGGGAGTATCACACCATATCAGGGAGACCGTAGTGTGTGGGAGGTGACTTCAATGCCATGACATCTTCAGAAGAGAGATCAAACCTTAAGCAGTCCACAGCTGAAATGGAGGATTTTCAGTCTTTCATCCATGATGTAGCTCTTATAGACCCCGGTACGCCGAATGCCAACTTTACATGGTCTAACTTTAGGGTGGCTCCCTCTCTTTCTCGCCTAGATATATTCTTAGTGTCTATTGATTAGGAGGACCACTATCCTTCCTCTGAGGCACTGTGTCTTTCTTAGCTTGTTTCTGATCATCGGCCAATCTTTCTGAGGACATCTAGAAGATCCGGTGGCAAACATCTGTTTGTTTCGTCTAGAGAGGTTTTGGCTTCTTGACAATGACTACCTTCACGGGGGGGGGGGGTGAGAGAATCTACTATAGCTAAGGTGGTTTGTAAGCTGAAGAGTCTGGCGAAAGAGCTCTATATATGAGGAACCAGCAAAGTTTTGCTTGGCAAGGCTACCAAGGTGGACATCCTTAACCAAATTGAGGCCATGGATGCCTTAGGGGAAGTTGGCATTTTCGATGATGACGAGAGAAGAACTAGAAATTCTTTAAAGGCTAAGTATGGAGAGCTTCTTATGAAGCAAGAAATTTACTAGCATCAGAGATCTAAAGAGAGATGGGTGAAGGAAGGCAATAGAAATATAGCCTACTTCTAGAAGTTGGCTTCTAGTAGGAGAAGGATAAATGCTTTGCGGAGCATTAAAGATGGGGATAGAGTGTTGTTGACTCAGTAGGAGATTATGCACCATGCCAGAGCCTATTATGCATAATTATTTTCATAATCTGATTCCCAAAGGCCTCTTATTGGTGAGAGTGTCCTTCCTAGTCTCTGTTAGAAGGAAGTTAGGATTTTATCTACTCGAGGAAGAGGTCCAAAGGGCTGTTTTCTCACTTGGAGGAAACAAGGCTCCAGGGCTGAATGGTTTCCCAATGATTTTTTATCAACATTGTTGGCATGTCATCAAGGAGGACATTGTGCCAGCTATTCTGGAGTTTTAGGAGGGTAGGGCTCACTTGGAAGGCATTAATAAAACCTTTCTGGTGTTAATTCCTAAAAAGGAGGGCTCGAAGAGACTTCAACTATAGACCCATTAGCCTTTTGAATGGTATGTATAAAATCATCACCAAGTTGTTGGCATCCAGACTAGAGAAAGTTGTGGATAGGGTGGTGGGGTTGCATCAAGGAATTATAAAGGAAGGCATATCTAAGATAATTTTCTTGGGGCTCATGAATATCTTCATTCTTTAAAAAATCAAAGAAGGAAAAGTCTCATCCTCAAGCTAGATTTTCAGAAAGCATACGGCACTGTTAGCTTAGCTAGAGTTGCCTACTGCAGATTCTCTCCCTTATGCGCTTTGGAGATAAGCGGGTAAGGTGGACCTCAAACTGTATCTCATCAGCTTCTTTTGCAGTTTTGGTTAATGGAGCACCATCCACTTATTTCAGGAGTACCAGACGCCTCAGGCAAGGGGATCCCATGTCTCCCCTCCTTTTTGTGTCGATAGCTCATGTACTTCTTGTTTGGAAGGTGGCAAAGGCCACAGTTGATATTAAAATGGAAAGTACAACAAGAGAAGTGTGGTTACTAGGAAGGTAACCGACACTTCAAGAGTACAACACTTCAGGAATACAAAAGAGAACTCAGACCAGATCGGTCATCAACAGAAAAAACATTACAAAGTAAGTTTAACCCATAATAGAAGAGAAGAAGTAATCGCTGACACTTCAGTCCAAGCACTGGGAAGGCCAATTCTCCAACTGTTAATGAGCATGATAGAATGAACAATAATCCGAAAGGGGGGGGGGGGGGGGGGGGGGGTGGAGAATAAGACTGATTGAAACATCTAGCATCCCTCTCTTTCCATATGGCCCAGAGAAAGGCCCCCAGTAGCAATATCCATTCATCTGATTCATACTGAGGATCACAAATCTCCTCCCAAGAGGAGATGAGAGAGAGGATTGATTGAGGCTGAGACCATTGCAGATTCAAGCAAGCAAATAAAATTTTCCAGACAGCTAGAATGATACCACACTGCAGGAATAAGTGATCTGCCGATTCTAAAAATAAACCACACTAGAAACAATGGATCCTGGTGGAGAGGTTGAACTTCTTAAGGCGACCCAAAACAGGTAGTCTGTCATGGGCCAATTTCTATATGAATAACCTGATTTTGGTGGGCCATTGCTTCCTCCAAACCTTATCAGTCCAAGGAACTAAGTGACCCCCAAAATTAATGATTCTGAAGACTGATCTGACTGAGAATATCGCATTTGATCCCCACCCCCAAAGTCTCTTGTCTGACTCTGAGTTATGAAGACGAACCTGAAGAAGAGAATTGCAAAGCTCCAAAAACTCTAGGAATCCTGAGTTAGAGATATTCCTCCTAAATTGCAAATCCCAGCCTTGGACAGGAGAACCAAAGAATGCCTCATGAACAGAAATTTCCTTATTCGTGGCCAGGGCAAACAGCCTAGGAAATGTGACTGCCAAAGGGGTGGAATGAAGCCAATTATCAGATAAAAATTGAAATGAACCCCATTTCCTATTATGAATCGAGAACCAGCAATAATTAAATCACGACAACTGAAAATAGCTCTCCAAACTGCAGATACTCTACCCCTACTAGGTGGGATAGGTTTCCAAAGATTGGTGCCCCTAAAATATTTGTTGGAGATGATAGCTTTCCAAGGACCATTACTGTCATCACCAATTCTCCAAAGCCATCTGGAGAGAAGTACTGTGTTGATACACTCGATAGGGATCAATCCAGCCCCACCTTCATCAAGAGGCCTGCAAACCTTCTTCCCGGAAATGGGAATGAGACACTTGAATGGAATGTTTTTACCTTTCCAGAAGAAGGTGTCACCTGATAGCTTTGACCTTGATGACAATAGATTTAGGCATTTTGAACATGGAGATATAATAGATGGGTAAGGAGGATAGGACGGATTTGGATAAAATCCATCTACCCCCATGTGATAAATGTATTAGATTTCCAACCCGCAAGCTTGTTATCAAAATTTTTCAGGATAGGACTCCAATGTGCAGCTGACAGTGACCCATCTGCTAGTGGGAGCCCAAGTACTTGATAGGAAAGGAAGTCCATTTGCATTGAAGAATAGACACCACCTCTGAGATGATTGAAGTGTTATTGCAGAATCCAGAGAGATCACTTTTGGTGAAATTAATCTTGAGGCTTGTAACATCTATCAAGGATTGTGAGGAGGATCTTGATATGCTTTATTTGTTGGGTATCCACCGGGGAGAAGATATATTAGTATCGTCAGCGAACTGAAGATGAGACATAATAACATTATTTCTGCCCACAAAGACCCCATTGATGAGGCCAAGATTGACGGCTCTGCTCCAGATTATACTAAAAACCTGTCCCACAGTAAGGAAAAGAAGAGGCGATAGAGGATCACCTTGTCTAAGGCCTCTAGAGCTCTGAAAGAAGCCACAAGGTTACCTCTTGATGAAAGTAAATTGATATCCAGGAGTACTGATTACAGTCAGATCATGAGAGTGAATCCAGTTGCCAAAGAGGTCCATTTCAGGAAGCCAAGAGATGTGATGTAACCTTTCATGAGGGAATCTGACTGCATTAAAATCACCTGAGATGCACCAAGGTGAGTGAAAGTAGTCACCAATATAGTCCAATTCTTGAAAGGAGGAGGCCTTAAGAGCAGGGGCATTGGGCCCATAAACACCACTGAAAACCCAGGAGAAGCCATCTTTCTTGTGAGTAAAGTTTGCAGTTAAAGAATACTCTAGAATCAAGGAGCCAGAACAATGAAGAATATCCTCATTCCACAGCAGAAGAATACCATCTTTGAGGCCAATAGAGGGTTTAAAAAGCCAACTCTGAAGTCTACTAAGATTAAGAATGAAAGAGTTATCACAAGAATCCAACTTAGTCTCCTGAAGGCAGATGATGTCCACTTTATGGTGGGAAATGAGATCTTGAACGACTCTAATTTTACTGTGGCCCTTGAGGCCTGTAATATTCCAGGAAAGGATGATCATTGATAGAAGAAAACCCCTCCACAGAGCACTAACACCAGAACGGAGCAACTAGATCGACCTATTCCCCTCCTGGATAGTGTTGCCCTTGATGGAAAGCAGTTCCCTTTTGCCAATTTTGGAATCTTTGCCTTGGCCTTTGTTCCTTGCAGACAGTTGCAAGTTGATAACTCTCCTAGATTTCCTGAAGAAGGATCTGACAGACTCTTCCTTGCCTTCATAACAAATACCCACTAGCACCCCAATATGTCTAATGAGATCATTAGGCCACTCCCCCGAAGGGATAAAATTCTCAGAAGAGGAAGAAGAGGAGAGTGGGCCATTATATAGGGTAATCTCTTTCCCAGTGGAGACATGGTAAGAAGAAAGTGGGGGAGTGGCATCCTGATCAGCACGTACCAGGGAGAGGGCTCCAGCAGCCGAGAGGTCATCCATAGGAAGCGGGGCGCTGATCGACAACGCCTTCGGGGAGAGAAGGGCTTCGCCGTTTGGCTCTTCTGGATGGAGATCAACCTGGGTCATCACAAACGCCAAGACCTTCGCTTTGTTGGAAGAGGGTTGCACCGTGTAAGGCTGCAGCCTGCAAGAAAGCGACCCGTTGAGAGGAGGAAGATGCCAGTTCGCCTCGCCATCTGGGACCAGACCGCTCGGTTCGTTGGAACATAGCCGGTTCGCAAGAGCCATTTGGGTAGCATGGGATAAGTTACGATCCACGCCCGACGGATTAATGGGTCTACGTAAGTTGCCGGGTCGATGTCCAGGTTTCAACATAACAACGTCCGGACCCAAGCTCACTCGAAACTGTACATCTTCCCGGCCCGATAACATTTCCACAGCAGGGCCCTTCCTATTGGCTCCACCAGTGGTAGCTGAAGCACGAAGCCAAACCGCCGCCTTGGCCTCGAAAGATGTAGGGTCAATCTTGGGAGGCGGAAGTGAGGCTCTCAAACCAACCAAAAGCTCTAAAGAGGAATAAAGGCTTCCAGGGAAATCTCTCAAGGCGAGAGCCAGCTTCTCGGAAGAGGCCGACATCTGGCGGGTTGGGAAGCTGGATCGACAACTCAGTGCAGCTGAAGGGCTCGTCTTCAGGGGTTGCTGAGTGGATTCGGAACGAGGAAGCAGCGCAGACTCGGAAGGTTGATCAGAGGAAAGAGTTTTGGAGGCTCTGAACTTCCTATACTCAGCCACCACCTCAGTCCATGTCCAGTCTGAAGAAGTAGACTGAGAAGATGATCAAGCTGCTTCCACGATGATGCACACCCAGAAACGATGGCCTCCCAAAAGAATCGTGAGCTTATCAGGAAGGAGGGACTAATCATCCACTTCAACTTGGATACGAGCAAACTCCAGAAGTTCTCCGTCCAAGGTCCTAGGATCAATGACTCTGAGAATGCCAAAAGAGGACACAATGGAACTGAAGGTATTAGAATTCCAAATGTGGAGTGGAATGCCATACAAGCAACACCAAAGTTTACGACCCAAAGGAACAGGTTGGCGGAGTAGGTGGACCAGGGAGAAATGGAGAAGGCGAGGCTATCCAAAGAAAAGGAAGAAGCAAGCAATCCTTCCTCTTTGAAAGTAGGGGATTGAAAACGAACAAGGAATAAGTGATCCCCCAACTCTCTGATCCACCAGTTGTCACAAGAGGGTCATTTGGAATGAAGAAACTTCAGCAGAGAATCTTTGGCAATGGAGTTAGTTCCTTTTGGCTTAGAGCGGAAAGCTTGGGTGTTATCTCTGGTGTTAGAGTTCACAGCTCAGGAAGGCAGATCTCCCATCTACACTATACAGATGACACCATTCTTTAGGTTTCTTACAACTTACATCAATTATGTGTTATTAGGCTCATGCTTCAGATCTTGGAAGATGTCAGTGGTTTGAGAGTTAATTTTGAGAAGAGTACTTTGCTTGCATCAATGTGGAGCAAGGTCCCCATTTTAAAGTAGCCTCGCTGTTGGGCTGTCATATTGGACAGTTCCACATCACCTACCTTGGACTTCCATTGTCTCCTTTTGCCATCAAGTGCTCTGATTGGAATAAAATCATCCGAATGTTTGAAACTAGACTTGTTGGGTGGAAAGGAAAGCTCCAATCTTACGGGGGCAGATAGGGGCTATGCCAATTTGTTTTGGATAGTCTTCCTACTTATTACATGTCCCTTTTTCGGATCCCATTTCCATTTCCAAGAAACTTGATGTGTTGAGATGTAGATTTTTCTGGCATGGTTCTCAAGACAAGACTAGAGGATGGCATGATATCCGTTGGTCTAAGATTTGCATGGATAAGCATAAGGGAGGGCTTGGTATCAGAGACATTAGAGACTTCAACTTGGCTCCCTTGGGAAATTGGTTCTAACAACTAGGTTCTCAGCCTCAATCACTCTGGGTAGAAGTCATTCTCCTCAAGTATTATAGAAAATCGAGGGCTTGGGGTATATACCCTTCTCCCACCCAAGGTGTATCCTCTCTCTGGAAGGGTATCTTACAGGCTTCAGATGTGCTCTTGGTAGGGACAAGGCATTCCCTTAGTAATGGGGTTATCCTGAGATTTTGGGAAGACAAATGGTGTCATGGGTTACCCCTTCGCCAGAGGTTTCCCCCATCTCTTTAGGATATCCTCTACCAGAAGGCAAGGTTGCTCATGTTTGGGATTTGGGAGGTTGGAGTCCTACCTTTCATAGAAATCTAACAGAGGATGAAATCCATCATCTAACTGAACTGTTGCTTCTTCTTTAGGATTTTGTTGTGGATGTGAGGGTTCCTGGTACTGGAGATGGAACTCTTTAGGAGAATGTTCTGTCAAGTCGGCCTACAGGATAATACATGATAGTGGGATCTCCTTTCTCTTCTTCAAGGCAGTGTGGAGGACTAGAAGCCCAACTAAGGTGTAAATTCTTATCTGGAGAATTATCCATGGTAGACTTCCTACCTGTGATAATATTGCCGCAAACCTGGATAGAGTGGACACTAATTGCTCCATGTGTGGTCAGTTTGAGGAGACCTTAGAGCACCTTCTCCTTGGATGTCCTTTTGCATGGGAAGTGTGGAAGTTGCTGTTTGCCAAGCTTCAGTGCGTGCATGACATTCCAATATCCATTGAAGCCCTTTCCATCGGTTGGTGGAAGAGGAAGATGGACAAAGATGATGGCAAGGTGTGGTGGCTGATTCTTCATGTAACTTTATGGTCCATATGGAGTGAATGCAATGGCAGAGTCTTTAAAAAGGAATAGAAATTCTTGGAAGGTCTTGTATCCTTCATTTGTCCTAGAGCTTTAGAATGGGGCAAGCTTTTGTGTTGTGCTAGTGCCCACAGCTCTCCTTGTTGGCAGCCCTGGAAAGCTCCTAGATGGCACACCTTCTTGGTGTCTTTTGTATAGGTTTTTGTGAGCCTTTTGCTCCATACTTGTAAATCTTTTGTTATTATTATGAATCTTTGTGGTACTATCCACTTCAAAAAAGAAAAAAAAAAGGAAGAGGTTTTAAAGAGGGAGATTCCATTTCTCCTCACTTTGTGCTCAACCCAAGTATTGAGCAGAATGTTGAACAGAGCACACTGTTTTGAGTTTATATAGGGCTTTATGGCTTAGTCATAGGCTACAAGTCACTCAACTTCAACCTGCAGACAATACTATTACTTTTACAGTAGGAAAGGAGGATCAGCTATTTGTTCTAAGATAGATGTTGGCTTTCTTCAAGGAGATAATAGGACTAGAGATGAATTACGATAAGAATCTGGTGATTGGGAATTTGGGATGAAATTGAATCAATCAGATGGCTAAAGCTGCAAGAAATACTGCATTGGGGTGCAGGGTTTTCTTGTCACCTTTTTGGGGCTCCCCTTTGTCTATTGATGCTATCCACGACAAGGAACAGGAGGAGCTAATTCAAAAGATGAGGAGCTAGTCAAAAGCCTGAGCTGAAAGCAAGGCTTCTTTAATTTAGTGGTTGAATGGTGCTCTGTAAGGTGGTTGAACAGTGCTGTGTAAGGCAGTGCTTTCTGGTTTGACCATTTACTTTGTGTCATTATTTATAATCCTGAAGTTGGTGACCAGGTGAAGGCTTTTATGGCATGAAAAAAGGAGGAAGACATAGGGGTTGGCATGACATCAACTAAGAGTATAAAAGAGCAAGAAGGGTAGGGCTGTCAATGGAAACCCGATTATCCGATTTTTCGATCTGTTACCCAAAAAAATATCCGTTTTCGATAAAAAATATCCGTCCGATAGTTATCGGAATCGGAAACGGATATTTCCAATAAGCTATCGGAATCGGAAACGGAAACACCTATTTCCGTATCTGCTTTCCAATTTCCGATTCCGATTATTATTAAATTTATTATTAAGAATAAATATTAACCTTAGATCTTTTTTAATCGGACAGCTGGAGAGAAAAACGTTTGTAAGAAGGGGAAACCGGGAACCCTAACCCTTTGCTACGCAGCCCCCCACGCATGCCTCATCTCCCCTTCTAAGCTCCATCTGCTTCCTCCCCTCTCCTGCTCTCCACCACACCATCCTTCCGCAGCAAACGGTGCTCAGCCATCCTTCCTCTCCGCAGCAACCAGCAAGGCTCTCGACTGCTCAATGTTGCTCTCGGCTGCTCAGCCATCCTTCCTCAACAGGGTCAGCGACGAAGGGGGGAAACCCGAAAGGTCTCGATGGCATTGGCCAGCAACGACCTCGACGAAGGGGAACTCGGGGCAGCCTCGAAGGCCTCTACGGCGACGATGTCTTCTCGTTCGTGCTGTTCGACACATGCAACAACAGCTTCCTTGTTGCCCATGATGCCATCGGGTCACTCCTCACTACATCGGATGGGGACACGATGGTAACATCTATTCTCATCTTCTGCTCATATTGTCATTTTGGTCATCTGCGTTTTCCAAATTTGAGGTCTTGGTAGGGCTTGATCTAATCAAAGTTTCTCCTTTTTTTCGTGTAGGGTCTGTTTGGATATTGTCTGAGATGAAAGATCTCAATGATGACTGCGAGCCATTTGAGCTATTCCTACCTAGCATGGATGGCAGTACCGGTATCGGTGGGTACCAGTACCGGTACGTACCGGCCGGTACCGGCCGATACCCTTTAAAACATGGGTATCGGCCGGTACTGCCAACCATGCTGCCTGGGCACCTCTACTTCAGCAAGGAAGGCGGCCTTAGGAGATGGTACAACCCTCCCTGGTTCTCAGAAGCGATTCCATCAGTTCCATATGACCTGCTTGGTCTGAGGAAGGCATTCGAAGATGTAAACTACATGAACTCTTTTTTCATAATTTTGAAGCTGCCATTTAATCCATTTTAATTACGAGATAATATTAATATGCACTGTCTGAAGTAGAATCTAAGATCTTTAATTAGTCATGATCTCTGTGTAGGCCGTCATCAAGAGGCTCATGACAGATGTCTCTTTTGGGGTTCTGTTGTGCGGGGGGCTTGATTCGTCACTGGTAGATTCTGTCACAGCTTGTCACTTGGCAGGGACTAAGGTGGCAAGGCAGCCAACTCCACTCCTTCTGTGTTGGCTTAGAGGTTGGCAGAGTCCCCTATTGTTTCAGTTGTTACGTTTATTTCATAACTTGTCCAAGCAAATCACTAAAGTTTGACTGATGTGTGCAGGGCTTACCTGATCTGAAGGCTGCAAAAGAGGTTGCAGAATATCTGATGCCTACCAATTTCTTTATTTAATTGTGTCTATGTAACTGAAAATTTCCATTATTGGTGTTAGATTAAGCCCGACCTTGGCCGGATTGAGAAATGGGTGTTGAGAAAGGCTTTTGATGATGAGGAGAATCCTTACCTTCCAAAGGTATCATAATAGTGATGGGCTTCCTTCTTGTCACTTTGGTTTTGCATCATTTAATTATCATTTTCCCATTTCCTTTTAATCCATATGAACATGAAAGAAAAATCAGGTTGGAATGTTTTTTCTTTAGCACAAGAACCTGTTGTAATCCACCTGTATTACATAATTCAATCAGGTGACGAGATCGGAACCCAGAGATTTATTTTAGTGAAATCATCTTCCAGACTTCAGTGTTATTTTTCATGCGGGAGTCCTTGTAGAAAAATCAGGTTGGAATTTTTTTCTTTAGCACAAGAAGCATGCTTTATCTAACGTGGTCCTCTTTCTCCAGGTTTACCTAACCATAGAGAAATGTAGTCCACTCTAATTCTTATTGATTTCAAAACTATTAGGAGAAAGGATCTCAGTGGAAGTTTAACTGACTACAAATTTCTGTCGAAAAATTAGAACAGAATTCCACTTTCTTTCCCATTCCCCATGCCCCCCCATCCCCCTGCCCCATCCTTGAACTTCCTAATTGTCGCCGAGTATCCCATGAATGAAACTATGATGCCATGTAAGCTCTGTTCCAGACCAACAATAAATGATAATGAGTTGCAAAACGAGCATTGTTAGTCCCACTTAATCTGCAAAGAATGGCCTTAATGTGATGAAGTTTATGGATAACAGTTACTAATGTATTAGCTTTCAGGCTTCTAGTTAAAAGGAGGCACCATCATGATTTGTTAGTTGCCAGTGGGTTTAGGTAAGTGGTTGTTGGTTTAACGGGCAGTTGGCTAAGATAATTTGGTTTAACAGGCAGTTGGCTAGAATAATGTGTTTGGTTTGGTTTGATTCTTTCATGACTTTGGTGAAAGAATTTTGGGGCTGGGGCCGTGTTCATTCCTCACTTTGTATGATAGTTGTTCTTTAAGAGTTTGTATTCAAACATTAGAAACTTGTATCCTTTGAATGCAAACAAAGAGCAATAAGAGTCATTGCTGATGTGTGTGAAATGTTCTTCTTTCTTGTGTGTGTTTCTCAAATGGGATCGCGCATGAAGAGATCCATCTTTGTCGAGCAGACATCCAAGGCCCTCAAGAAGTGGCATCAGACTGCCAAGAAGAGACATGCCAGGTCCACCCATTCCGCAGCTAGAATGCCCGGGGAGAGCCCCAATGCAAGCCCAAGTGCCTCCCCGGCTCACCCACTCCACTGGTTCAAGACGATCGGCCACTCAGCCGCTGCTCCGGCCCGGTCCAAATGGAAGCATCTCCGACAACGAGCTGTCGGATACGGACCAGGATGTGCCTTCGACCTCGTCGTCGACCCCCATCCTGGGCCGGGGTGCGGACCGGAGCGACCGAGAAGTGATGAAATTTTTTATTATTGTGTGGTGAAAAATTATTTTTATTTTGAAATGATGTTTAGTTGAAAGTCTTTTTTTAGATATCTTTTAACATTTAGTTGTGAAATTAAATGTATATAACAGATTTTTAAATGTAACTTTATGGATACATGGTTACGCTGATTGTGTTTTAATCTTATTGATCATTATCTAATATACTAAGACGTATTCATTATATTTAGGTCTCATTCTATATATTCTAAACAAATAAATCAAGAAAATAGCAATTTTCGGTAATTATCGGGAATAATATCCGATTTCGATATCGGAATCGGAAACAAATCGGAAACGGAAAATGGACTTTCCAATTTTATCGGAAACGGAAACAGAAAATGCACTTTCCGATCTTATCGGAATCAGAAACGGAAACAGGTTATCGTTATCGGAAAACAGAAACACCTATTTCCGTATCCGTATCCTACCGTTTACAGCCCTAAAGAAGGGTGACTAAGAATCAGAAATCTTTGTGAAGAAGATTCAACCTAGCCCTATTGAACAAATGTGATATATGGCTCTGGAAGTTGGGTATGGCTGAAAGCAACCTGTGGATAGATGTTACCAAGCAGAACTAGGACAGAAGATCAATAGTATGGGACATTGAACCCAGATAATGTCTAATTTAAGCCGTTGGAAGGGCATCCTCACTACCAAGGATGTCATTCCTCTGACTTATTCTTTTCATTGAGTGATAGTCAAAAGATCCAATTATGCAAGACAAATGGCATTATAGCAGAGATTTAGCAAATCTATTCCCAGACCTATATATCATCTCCCCCAAGGGCCAACAATTACCAAGGAATATGACCAGAGACTGGACATTTTGGGAGGCTTTTGTTATCTGACAAGTGGTGGATCTCTTGGCGCCCTAGAAGACGGGTGCAAACTGTAAAGGACTGTGACTAGAAGCTTAAAGAATTAGAAGAATCTTGTTTATAAAAAGAAGGGTATCAAAAGACATGTGATAGACATTTACCCCTAACTGTGCACCGAGGGGAATGAGAAAAGAGTAGGAATTATGCATGACTTGTTACCTAGAATCACCATAAAGAAAGCTAGGGATTTATCTACACCTGTCACCCAGGAATAGCTGAAGGTGGGATGGGTGAAAGTTGTTGGTGCTGATGGCTTCTCCATTTAGTTGTTTCAACATCTTGGGCTGGTATCGGTACCGGTACCGGTGGATACCGATACGTATCGGTATCCGTATCGGCTGTATCGGCAAGTTCCGACCAATAAAAAATTAATAAAAATATTTCATTATTTTTTTAACTACAAAGACTGGTATTGGTCAATTCAAGAGGTATCGGTACCGGTCCCAGCCGATACCGCCAACCATTCTCGGGACATTATGAAGGAGGACATCATCTCTGCAGTAATTGGGAGTTCCAAAAGGGCAGAGCTCATTCAAAGGGGCTGAACAAAACACTTTTGGTTCTCATTCATTTAGCATTTCACACTAATTCAATCAAAAGGAATCTAGAGGTTTTTGTATATGAAATCAATCTGACTAAAAGGAATCAGGGGATTGAGTCTCACATTAATTCAAGCAATCCTTAAGGATGCATCTGTACAACCAAATATGGACCCATGTAGTATTTTAAGGCAAAATTGTTGACATACAGAGTGGCACATGCTGAATGCTCCATGGAGGAATCAGAATCATCTGCCACCTTTGTGAAGAAGAAGAAGAATGCTTGGATCGTCTTCTTGTGAGCTGCCCCTTTTCTCAAAATGCCTTGAGGGCTTTATTTTAGAAAGGTAGTTTTTTAGAAGCCACTAGGACAATGCAAAAAAGCTTGCTACTAGGGTGGAAAAGCCATTGGATCTCTAAAGCTAATAAGTGAAAGACATGATTGATCCACCATGCTACAGTGTGACATTTGGGAGAAAGGAAATTCTGAATCTTCCAACAAACAAGCATGTCTGAGGAGCAGATGGAGCTTTTGTTCATGAATAAATTAGGGAATCGGTTATGATTTTGGGATGTGTTAATGCAGATGGCTCTAGTTTGTGTAATTTATGTAGGTAGATAGGTGATGGTATGGATTTTGTTTAGCCGGACCTTTTTCAAGGAAGAGCTTAATAATGGAAGGTTCTCTTCTAGGGAGAAAGCTTTTCTTTTTCCTTTCTCATATAGTTATTATTTTACAATTTCAATGAATATGTGGTACTGTCCACTTCAGAAAAAGCAGAGGAACCAACCATTTATGTTTCATCATTGTACTGAATCTAAATCCATTATAAATCTCCGCATCATGAGACCAGGACAGCTTACAAGACAATACACCAGACATGGATAGATTGGTAGTAAGTGCTCCTATGAATTGAGCTCATAGAGTAGGAGTCAAGTAAAATGTCCATGAAGTTCTAACATCTAAATGAAAATTTTTGCATTCCTCTGTCCATGGAAACCAAAATATAAATGGTCCATTGAATTGCCCTAGATCAATCCCAATCCTATCTGATCTACGATAGTCAGACCCATCCAATTACAGTTGATCCTAGGAAAAATTCCTTCAACGAAAAAAACATGATATCAGTAAATCCAGTTCTGATCTCTGGTGATTTCAGCCTGCCCAATTTCCAGTCAAGCCCAGCTGATTCATACCAATTTTATTTCTGCTTAAGGAAATCACATGGTTCTGGATCCACAACTTTTTTTCTTCCACGATACAGTCTACATGTGACTCCATAAAACAAGGCTTCAACATTTCGGGTTTGGCTTGAATATATACAAATACATTATTAGCTAAGTGGAAGAGCAGATATCACACTACCCAATGGTCGAATTCACTAAAACATACTTGTGTCATAACTCCATCCAACTTCTATAGAAATATGTACATATTTCATCGGGATCATCTACCATGTTTCATCAAACTTGAACATTTTATCAGCTAAATGGAAGATCAGACACCGGGTTTCATCAAATTTGGTACAAAAGCTATACACAGACACACATGTAAAGATGAAGACCTCATTATTGATGATTGCTTCTATAAGAAAAATCTGGCTGGCACACATAGTTTTGGAGTCAATATCTTCAATAGAAATGCCTCAAAGCCTATCAAAACACAGCATTATGTGATAATTATACCTACCACATCTTTTAAGCTATTTGGCTTAAACCAAAGCAGCAATCAAACGGAGAAACGTATTGTTTGGGCCAAAAACAGCCATCAAACAGAGCATTTCATTGAATCGCCAACAATTTCATCAAATTCATCATTCAAAAAAAGAAAAGTACAGACGGGTTCAAATCGAACGACTGGAGCACTCCAAGAACACACATACATTGTGCCGGGTTCCCTCGTACATCTTCCCGGGGTTGCCGAGCCCGACGAGGAGCCAAGGCTTCGGGCGGTCTCCCTCCTCCTGCTCGACGGCAGCACCAGCAGCCGAAGGCGAAGACGAAGAGAGCGAGGAGGAAGACATGGGCGAGAAGGTGGCGGGGGAAGAGAAGAGGGGCATCCTGCTTCGTGCGGGGAAGCGGAGGCGGAGGCGAAGGCGGAGGGCGCCGGCAGCGAAGGAGAGGAACGCGGAGGAGTGGGAGAGGGCTGCTGCTGCCGCGGCGACGGACATGGCTCGCGCTCGCCGCGGTGTTATTAGGTTAGCGTTCCTTGCACGGCGAGCCCGCGAGCGGAACGGGTTGGATTTGGCTTCTGGTATTCATATCATGAACGTGTCGTCGAGACTCCAGAGGGTGTTTGTAGTCTTGTATAGAATGCGGAAATTGGTGAGGGCATTTCCAGGCCCACATTATGGTTCGGAGAAGATGGACACTTCTAATTATATTATTTTAAGTCTTTTTATTTTGTTCTAAATTTATAAAAAATACTTTTAGACCTACTTATGACTCATTACGTTGCTTTGTTATTCTAATGAGTTATTATGGATATTTTAGTCTTTAATGTCTATTTAAGATATAAGAGTCTTTGTTATTTTATTTAAATGATGTAAGAGTCATGTGTTTTTATGAGTTCTCTATAAATAGAGGTTCACCCCTCTAGTAATGGACATCATAAATGAAAATTTCAGTTTTAAAATTCTTGTAGTAAAAAGCCATGTGCGACTCCCAAAAGAAAGAGGTGAGAAGTCTTCTTCTCAATCCATAACCCCCACCTTCTTCCCCTCCTTTCTCTCTCTCTAATTAGTCACATTTTGGCTCTCTCTCCCTCATTCTTTCTTGTGGATCAGACCACGCTTCTGTCATTTCTTCTTTCTCAAACATGGAGCACCCCATCTATGTCCTCCTTTTTCTTGCTAACAAAACCACCCCCATCTCTTTATTTCTTCATTTCCTAGTAGACCACGCCCATCTCTCCTCCTTTTCTAAATCTGATCCCAAAATCAATATCCTTTGTTTAGATCTCGAAATCCACTTCTACTGCGAGATTTTCTTCAAAGGCAATTTCTTCGTCATCTATAAAATAGATCGGCGAGTTTATCTGGCGGCATCTTCTTCAACAGAATTAAGAGTGGCATGAGGTGACCTCTCCATCACAACGGCAACGACGTCCTCGTCTTCCATGCTTGATTTAGAATTCTAAAACGTTTCTAATGAGGATGAAAGGTCTCTTTGGCTTCCAACAGTTACGAGATGTCCTTTGATCTTCTGGAGTTACAACGGGTGACTTCCGAGAGTTACAAAACTCTTTAGTTTTAAGAATTTTAGTATGAGTCTCTTCAACTCTCCTCCCCAAATTCTGTCTTGTGATTCCTCTTTTCGAGTCCATCCCTCCTGCATAAAGGGTTTGATGTTGGTTGTAATAATTTTGTAAGAAATCTTCATCGACGTTGCACATACAACGACGTGCATCTTTGCACACGACCACATCTCTGATTGGATCTGGTTTTCACAAACCAGTAAGGTATGTGACTGTCCTTCCTCATAAGTTACTTGTTTGCCTAGTATTCACTTTCATTGTTGCGCGCTGTGAGAGAAAGAATGTCAAATCTATCAAATTTGTGTGCATCGCTATTAAGAGGGGGAGTATTTGTGAGAACCTACGCTCCAAGAATGCCAAATCCGATCCCTTAAATTATGGTTATGCCCAAATCCAAAGGTAGAGACACAACTTCTCTTAACCCATTTATCTCTAAGTGGTCTAAACTATGGGCGTGCTTAACCGGTCAATCTTCACGAGTTCACCACGTGAATTAAATGGAGTCGCCGAATGAGCCAGTTAATCGCCTAGAAGGTCGAGTTGTTAATTGACCTTGCTTGCAATAGTTGGGCCCAAGCCTTGTCCTGCGTCAGAAATTTGATTGGGTTTTTTGCATATATACCCTTCGAAACCCATATTTACACATATACTCCTAACTCTCTCCAATTATCAAGAATATCCTCAGAAACTCAAAAGAATTGCATTTATACTCCTCTATCAAACTAAGGCGAATTTCAACTAAATATGCCAAAAAGATTCCATAAATCATGGTAACATCGGAGGTGCGAGGGGTACATATGTAAAATTTTAGTAAATTGAGAGGTATACATGCAAAATATTAGTGAATTTAAGAATACCTATGCAAAATCTTTAGATGGAGGGGAATAAGTGCAACTTTATGAAGATTTCAGGGTGTTATTCATAATAGGAGAGAGTTGGGAGTATATATGTAAATATGCTATTTTCAAGGGATATATATGCAAAAAAACCAATTTTATTTGGTTTTATTATGGTAGATTTTAAATTTTGTGGATTTTAAGTTTGTGTTGTTTTGTTAAGTTTTTGGAGTGAAAACTGAAATAGAAGGAAAATAAGTGGTATAAATGGGTTGATTTTGCTTTAAAGATGATGTATTTATACCAATCCTCGGCTTGAGACGAAGGCATTTGTCACCAATCATTGGCTTGAGACGAAGGCGTTTGTCACCAACTCTCAGCTCGAGACGAAGGTTATCTACTAAAATCAAGTATCCTTTCATGAGGGTTTCAGATCTTACTCTCGACGTCTCACAGACAGTAGAAAACGATGAGAGTAGGGGGCCCTGTGATGAGGGAGAATCCAATTAGGCCCAACACTTGGGGGCTAGCCCAACAAGAGAAAGGGCCGAAGCATACTTGGCCCACGAAGTCAATTGAATAGGAGCGGCCTAGGCACCTTACTGGATCAGCACAGGTTTGGCCCACACGGTGGGCTCAATAAACGGCAATATTCGGCCCAATCGCAGCGCGTGATAAGCTGAGATGGGTCCGGCCCATTCTAGTTAACTACTATCAAGCCATCGGCCTATTAACGGGGTATTTCGACAATTTCCTGTCAAACCTTTAAATATAGTCCTATATCGGCTGCTATAAGAAAAGAACCATCATCCCCTACTATAAAGGGAACGCTATTCACTGCAGAAAAGGTACACCATAAGCATTCAAGCTTCTTCCTTCTAAATATTTAGTCCTCCGGCTGAGACTAACTTTACCATCGGAGAGGGTTCTCCTGGGCCGAGACCCAGGACCCTTCATGACTGGTTTCTTCCTCCCGCAGGAGTTTCGGCCTTGCTCTCTGCCAACCTCTTCGTCCGGATCCCTATCAGCCATTGGTCTCCCGACTTACATTCGGATTCTACTCTCGGAATCCATTAGTGATAGCTTCATCTACATCACTTGGCGCCGTCTATGAGAAAGCAAGCAAAACAGCCATGTCTCATCGACCTGTGACTAGGCGATCCGGCCAAGACGAAGCGGAGATGCGGGCGACTCCGGCACAGTCAATCCACACCGAAGGAGCCTCGTCTACCCTTCCACAAGGGTCCGTCCTCCCGGCAATATCGGAGCCTCTCGCTCCTAGGGACGACCGAGTGGAAGAGCTCCAGCAACAAGTAGCCACATTGGCTGCTACCGTTACCTCCTTGGCACCGCTGCGGGATATGGTTTCTGATATTGCCCAGCATATAGGGTTGCTGAATCAACCCGCACAGTAGGTACCACCCCTTCCCCAGTATTGTCCAGCTACTCAGCCTACGAGGGGGAAGCCGACGCCTCGCGGGCGTTCCATAACAAAGCAGCTTCGGCATGCAGCGAACCATACTCAGCCATCTAATGACGGAGCAGAACAATGCTTTGTCTAGAATTCATCCGACCGAGGCCGAAGGGCGCTCGGCCGCTACTACATCAACAACTCCGGAGCTAGATCGGAGGTTAACTGAAATGAGGAAGGAGATGCAGCAGATGGTGTCCGGCCATATGGAGCACCTCTCGCCAGTACTGTTCTAGAGCAAACTCCTTTCTCCCAGAACTTCTAGCCACCGAAGTACCCTCTAACTTCAAGCTGCCGAAAGGCCCTCTGTATGATGGCATGACATACTCAGTTTACCATTTCCAAAGATTCAATTCCTATCTTTCTGTCCGAGGGGTTTTCGAAGCAGTCCGTTGCCGTCTCTTTCCCCTCACCCTTGAAAAGATAGCCTCCACTTGGTTTGAAACCTTGGCTCCCAACTGTATTCATTCATTGGTTCAGCTGGGCCAATTGTTTATTAATCAATTCTATGATGCTACCCAGCAATGTAAAACTTTGGCCAGTCTGCTTGCCATTCGGCAAGGACCAAGCGAGACTCTTCAGGAGTATTTCACCAGGTTTCGGAACAAAGCAGCCCAGATTCCAAACCTGGATAGTTCAATTGCTGTCTTGGCCGTAATCAGTGGCTGCACAGACGAGGGACTTCTCAGCTCCATCAGAAAGTATCATCCTCTTACCTTTCAAGATATGGTAGCCCGGGCCCACAAGTATATCAACCGGGAGGCCTTGATGATGTCCAAGGGCAAGAGCGCCGCCGAAGTAGTGTCGGCTATTGCCCCACCTCCGGCACACCCTTGCTCCGAAGTTCATAAACCCTCCCGCAAAAGGTACCGGAGAGAAGAATGGGGTTGAGACAAACGTCATGATCTGCAACAACGTTACCTGCCACTGCCAGCTCCTCCTTCCCGGATGTTCATGGAGGTGAAAGGCATGCTCCAACAGCCTGAGCGTATCAAGACAGATCCCCGCCGAAGGGATTCCCGGAAGTACTGTGAATATCGTCGAGAAACTAGGCATTCAACAGATGAATGCCGGCACCTTCGGGAGGATATTGATCGCCTCATCCGGGAAGGCCGCCTGCCACAATACCGACGAGTGCAACCTCAGTAGCGGCAAGGCCGAGACACCCCGACAGCACCAAGGCAACCACAACCTCCCGTCAAGGAAACTCCGTCGCAGCCGAAGGTTGCCTCGGCTACAGCAGAAGCATCACACCAGCGGCCCAGCGCCGGGTCTATCATGGTCATATCTGGAGGACCAGGGGAAGAGCACGGCGTCGTCATCGCACCGATTCTTCATCGGATGTGGTAGCAATCAATATTGAGCCGAAGCGACCTCGTCAGGAAGACATCGTCTTCGGCCAGGAAGACTTAGCTGACATCCAAGTCCCTCATGATGATGCTCTCGTAGTAAATGTTGTACTAAAAAATTACGATGTTCATTGTATCTTTGTTGATAATGAGAGTGCACCTAATGTGCTTTTTTATGATTATTTCTTGAAAATGGGTTTAACCGAAGCTGATATGAAGGCTCACCGGGGGCCCCTATTCGGCTTTAATGGTCTACCTTGTCGAGTGGAAGGCATCGTCCGACTACCTATGACCCTCGGCACAACGCCGAAGCAACTGACCATTGAGACTGATTTTGCAGTTGTAAAAATCGATTCGGCCTACAACGCCATTTTCGGCCGGAGATTGATCGAAGGAATTGGAGTTGTGCCTTCGTCCTACCATCAAAAGTTAAAGTTTCATACCAGTCATGGAATCAGCAAGGCAAAAGGAAATCAAGAAGCCGCTAGACAATGCTACATGATCTCAGTCAAAGGAAAGTCTGCAGCCGAATCTCTTTCGATTGAATCTTTAGCCGAAGCATCTCTAGGAGAAGAGCATGTAACTATTCCAATTCCAGGAGGAGAAGGCCGAACACTATTGATAGGCTCCGGCCTTGAGAAAGCCAAAGCCGAAAGACTTACCAGCTTCCTGAAAGAGAACCTTGATGTCTTCGCATGGTCCCCTTCGGATATGCCCGGAGTCGACCCGGAGGTGGTAGAGCATTGCCTACATGTCAATCTAGATCAACTTCCGGTCAAGTAGAAGCTGCGCATCTTCAATCAAGAAAGAAGAATGACCATCCAAGCAGAAGTACAGAAAAGGCTGAATGCGGGACATCTCCGAGAGATACATCATCCGGAATGGATCGCCAATGTAGTGATGGTGCCCAAGAAAGATGGTAAGTGGCGAATGTGTGTTGATTTCACTAACCTCAATAAGACTTGTCTGAATGGACAGTTTCCCGCTGCTTCAGATAGACCAAATGGTGGACGCCACTTCCGGCCACGAACTACTCAACTTCCTTGATGCTTATTCGGGTTACTACCAAATCCGAATGCACCCAATGGACGAGGACAAAACAAGCTTCACAACGGATCTCGGCCTGTATTGCTACACCCAGATGCCCTTCGGCCTAAAGAATGCTGGAGTAACTTATCAACGTCCCGTCAACAAAATGTTCGCTTCACAACTCGGCCGAAACATAGAAGTTTACATCGACGATATGTTGGTAAAAAGTTGAGTTGCTAGTGATCATTTGGCCGATTTGGCTGAGACATTCTCTACCCTGCGCAGGTACAAAATGAAGCTAAAACCTGCCAAGTGTGCCTTCGACGTAGCCTCTAGGAAGTTCATCGGCTATATGGTCACTCGTCAAGGAGTGGAGGCGAATCCCGCAAAAGTCGCGGCTATCCTTCAAATGCGCTCGCCGGCGAACATCCGGGAAGTTCAAAGGCTAAGCGGACGAATTGCTGCACTGAGCCGCTTCACGTCAAGGGCAGCGGACTATTGTTTCCCTTTCTTCAAGCTACTGAAGAGGACCAACAATTTCTCCTGGGCAGACGAATGTCAGTTGGCCTTTGATCAGCTGAAGACATATCTCTCTAATGTTCCCGTCTTATCTAAGCCGGTCGAAGGAGAACAACTATTCATTTATGTCGCTACGTCCGAAGATGCTCTTAGTGCCCTCCTTGTCCGGGAAGAAGATGGCATTCAGAGGCCTGTTTATTACATTAGCCGAGCGCTCCACGGAGCAGAGTTTCGGTATCCATCTCTTAAGAAGCTGGCCTTAGCCCTCGTCGCATCTGCAAGAAGGCTTCGGCCTTACTTTCTCATACATTCAATAAAGGTCCTCACTGATCAACCTTTAAGGCAGGTCCTCTCTCGGCCGGAAGTGTCTGGGAGATTGGCCAAATGGGCAATCGAATTAAAAGAATTCAACATCTCCTATGGACCTCGAACTGCAATAAAAGCTCAAGCCCTAGCCGACTTCATCGCAGAGCTAACTCTCGAGTCATCCCCGGCCCCACAACCAGAAGCAATCAAAATAAATCTTGAAGACGAAGGCACCTTGGCTTCGGTACCCTCTTCAACTAATAAATGGCAACTATATGTTGACGGATACACGTGCTCTTCGGGCAGTGGCGCTGGGTGGATCCTGGCATCTCCAGAAGGAATCGTCACTGAGTATGCCCTGCGCTTCGCCTTCCCGGCTTCTAACAATGCTGCCGAATACGAAAACCCTTATATCAGGCCTTCGGGCCGCTAGAAGACTCGGCGCATTCGACATAAAGGCGTACAACGACTCTCAACTTATCGTCAGCCAGATCACCGGAGAGTATGAAGCCAGAGACGCATTGATGGTGTCCTACCTTCAAGTAACCCAAAAAATCATTGCTGAATTCATTTCCTTTGAAATTGTGCGGATCCCCCGGGCCGAGAATACTCGGGCCGATGCCCTCTCTCGGCTGGCATCGACACACGATGGGGGAGGGAGCCGAATGGTCCTGGTCGAGGAGCTGTCCGAGCCCAGTCTTCAAGAATCCAAGGTTATGCAAGTAGATGATTCCGAAGGGGAAACTTGGATGACTCCAATAGTTGCTTTTATCCTCCGAGAGGAGCTCCCGTCCGAGCCAAAAGAAGCAAGACGCATCCGACAACGCTCCTCTCAGTTCCTAATTCTAGAAGATGTATTATATAAGAAATCATTCGGCCGGCCACTCCTTCGGTGCCTCGGCCCCTCCGAAGCCAACTATGCCTTTCGGGAGATACATGAAGGCATTTGCGGAGCACATGCCGGAGGGAGGGCCCTGGCCCATAAACTCCTAAGGCAAGGATGCTGGTGGCCAACCCTCCGAGAGGACGCAGCTAGTCTCATCCGCCATTGTGACCAGTGTCAAAGGTTCAGCTCTCTTATCCATCAATCGGCAACCATTTTGACACCTCTGTCAGACCCCTGGCCTTTCGCCCAATGGGACATTGATATTCTGGGTCATTTTCCCATAGCCACCAGCCATAGAAAGTTCCTTATTGTAGCGGTGGATTATTTCACAAAATGGATTGAAGCCGAACCCCTTGCATCTATTACTGATAATAATGCCTGGAGCTTCGTATGGAAGTCTATCATCTGCCGCTATGGCATCCCTCGGGCGATTATATCAGATAATGACAAGCAATTCAACAGCAACCGGTTCAGAGGCAACTGCTCAAGTTTCGACATTCTACACAAGTTCACTTCAGTGGCTCACCCTCAGACAAATGGTCAAGCTGAAGTCACTAACCGAAGCATATTACGAGGGCTGAAAACTTGTCTCGACGAAGCTAAAGACTGATAGGTAGAAGAGTTGCCGAGTGTGCTATGGGCTTATCGAACAACAAGCCGAACCCCTACCGGAGAAACTCCATTCCGAATGACTTACGGAGTGGAAGCAGTTATCCCAATTGAAATTGGCCTGCCTTCGCCGAGAATTCTTGCTTATGATCCGGAGAGTAATGATGAAGCCATAGGGGATCACCTTGACCTCACAGAAGAAACTAGGGATCAGGCTCGCATTCGGCTGGCGGCATATCAACAACACATGGCCAAATATCATAATGCTCGAGTGAAGCCTCGAAGTTTTGAAGCCGGGGACCTTGTGTTGCGAAACGCCCATGCTTCGAAGCCAGCCAAAGCTGCGGGAAAGTTATCTCCAAATTGGGAAGGCCCTTATCGGATGAAAGAAGTAATTCGACGAGGGGCCTATCAGCTGGAGACCCTCTCGGGCCAACCTCTCCCTCGTACTTGGAATATAGAGCGCCTTTGGCGCTATTTTGTGTAAAATGTTTTCCTGGGCTTCAATCGGATACATTAAATGAATATATCATTCTAAAATATCGTATTCGGCATTAATTCTAAGTCCATGTAAACTGTACCGTGAGTGGCTTCGGCCATGCAAACTGTATCGGGAGCGACATTACTTCTAAGATTGTGTAAACCGTACTAGGAGTGGCTTTGGCCATGCAAACCATATCGGGAGCGGCATTATTTCTAAGACCGTGTAAATCGTACCGGGAGTGGCTTCGGCCATGCAAACGGTATCGGGAGCGGCACTACTCTAAGACCGTATAAATCGTACCGGGAGTGGCTTCGGCCATGCAAACCGTATCGGGAGCGGCATTACCCTTAATCTATGAAAGAATGTTTGAAATGGTCTCGGCCACATACAGGACCGAACCCGGTTCTTAGATTATCTGGAAGGTCGTTCTACGGTTGATTCGCCCGAAAGGTAATGTACTCGAAAATATTCAGACGATACCGAGTGTGGAAAAACAACGAGAATGCTTAGAACACATGGATAAATTCAAAAGCCATTTCTATATATGGAGATACAGAAGTCGGCCGTGTACTCAGCCCCGGCAACTCAAAAATAGTATCAGGAGCCTTGAGCTGACGCCACCATTCCAAGAGCCAGTCACCTTCGTCTTAGTCAGGGAAGCTGAAACCGGTCAGATCTGTGTCTGTGTCCGGACAAGCCCTTTGGGCAATGGCCATCTCCAGATCGAACACTTGTGGACACGCTAATTTTGACGTCATTTCGAGTAAATTTCATATCATATAATAATGCCTCAGAATGGTCTGATATTTAATCATTGATTAATTTTTATTGATCCTTTTGAGTGTCGGGTTTAACAAGCATGTTTAAGTTAATCAATTGAATTGATTTTAACTCAAATTTTAGTTAAAATATGAAAAAAGTCTAAAAGACGTCGACCTGTGTTGACGCCATTTATAGTTTATTCCTATTTTAACGTTTAAATTTGAATTTTAATCAATTGATTAATTAGCTAAAAGGCGTCTGTCAGACACGACGCATTTTAGGTTTCCTAAGCTATTTCTGTTTCTCTTCCGGATGTTTATCCTTATCCTTAATTAGTGTAAAAGGCGTCTATACATGTAGACGCGTTTTAGCTAATTACAGATAAAGATAAGTTTTTTACCGGATGTTTATCTTTATCCTAATCAATCTGAAAGGCGTCTGCCATGGACGACGCGTTTTAGATAATTACAGATAAAGATGAATTAATCTGTATTTATCTGTTGGTTAAGATGGATAAATCTCAAGATTTTTTCATGTAAATCCGCAGATGCAGAAGAAGTCTATAAATACCCTTCACTTGAATGGGTGACAGAGTTAGTGATTAAAGAGTTAGTGATAAAGAGTTGGAATCAGAGTTAAAAAATTGAGAGTTAATTGAAGATCGAAGCAACGACGTCCAAACGGCGAAGTGCTGCTGTTTCCAAAAGTCGGCGTCCAGTCTTCATCCAATCTTCATCCAATCAAGATCAAGGCTTTTCATTCTTCATCCAACCGGCATAAGTTTTTTTCAATTCATTTCTGCACTTTTCATTTCTTCACATCTTCATTTCTATTAATCTTGCATTCTTCATCACTCCATGCAACACTAGCATCATTTTCAAAACCAATTTAAAGGAGTTTCAAAGACCATCCCAACAAGTGAGTTTTCTGTATTTAGTTGCATGTTTAAAACTCTGTTAAGAATGGATACTACTTCTGCCTGAATTCTCATCATTGTTTCTTCATTTCTCTTTCTATTTTCTTGCAAAGAATAAAAAAGGGGAGGAAATCAACAAGCAAAATCACAAGGGCTCTGGACGATCCTCAAACTCAACAGCAATCAAAGTAAGAACAAAGAAAAGGAAGGGCTCTCTTTCTTCAGCCGGCTGAAGAGGGGGAATCAAGAGCTCAACATCTCCCGCGTTCAAACAGGTAAGCGATCAAACTCTTTCTTTTGGAACTTTTAAGTCAAAAGTTTCTGGCGATCACTTCACTTAGTTTCTTTTTAATAGGTTTATTTTGCACCTAAACAACATAAATTTTTCATGATAATCACACACTCATTTTAAACACTCACAGCTTTTTTGGCGATCACGGTGGGATTTGGTCTCGCCATATTTTAGTTCTTTTGTTCTTCCTGTTTTCAATCGGGTACCCACGGTGCACCACTTGTGTCTCTTGACACGTCCTCACCAATTGGTGAGTGTTTTTAGTTTAGTTAATTTCCTACGTGCACCACGTGCACACCCCTGTGGCAAGATCTTGCCCTCCCCGTTGATTAGTTAAAAAGCTATTTTTGTGATGAAATGTTGAGTGATTGATTGATATCTTAGTTGTTTAGTTGGTAAAATCATCCTGTTAAAACCTGAAACTAAAAAAATCTTCCATGAGCTGATTATTTATCGTTTTTATCCTGTTTGAGGGGGAATTAATCCAGAAATTCCTCCTGAAAAACTGCTTCTGCGACTTGAAAAGCGTCCAGGATAAGCGATGCTTTTTAAACAGCGTCGGTTAACCCAGACGCCTTTCAGTCTTATTTCTCTGTTGTCTGCAATCTGAGCTTCTGCGAAAAATTAAGGCTCTGTTTGAATAGCGTCGACTACCCTCGACGCGATTCAGGCAGTTTCTTATTTCCTCTTCAGTTCTCAGATTTTTGTGATCTGTGTGCTAATTACCCATTATGTATTAAGCATTAGAGGCCATCCAGGCTACAGGTCATACGCATTGAGGCTAACACCCTTATTTTCTTAGGAACACTCTTCTTGACGTCATCAGCTCTCTCTGATTGGGTTGGTCCCTCGATCAGACTAGAGTAGTTGGCGTTAAGGCCTCCGTAAGTCCCCAAAATCAAGGTACTCCTCCTTGATCATCGGGCTGGTTGTACCAGTTGAAGTCCCGGTTAGATTCTATAAACGTTGTGAGAGAAAGCCATAGGGAATAACGGTGGACATTGAATTGAAACTAGGATCCCATCCCTTGAGCGAATTTGTGGTTTAATTAAATCCAAATAACTCAACAAGGAATCTTAAAATCACGCTAAACATCCACTTGTTTGTTTAAATCTCTGTACAACTTGTTTGTCAATCCTTGATTAAGAATCTAACATCATGCTGCTCCGATCGGGCAGGGACTTGAGTATGGCTCCAAATGCCATTGTCAACTACGAGGGAGATGCTAATGCCCCTCGCGATTCTGATTACAATTATGAGAGCAGGAGAGATGCTAATGCCTCCCGTAATTCTGTCCCCGTTCCGTTTCAACATGATGGGAATGTCCGAACCCCTCTTTTTCATCCTCATAATCAATATTCTGATCCTCCCCCGCATGAGTATGCGATTCCCGATCCCATTCTCGAGGGAGATATGAATCATAATGATCCCTCGTCCTCTGATCCTTCGGATCTTGTCAATGCTTTGGGAGTCCTTGCCTCCCGTCTGGACCCTCAGCAGTTCGAGGCGATCCAGTCCATTCTGAAGGGGAAGGCACCCATGCAGCCTGTCGAGCCGAATCCTGCGGCTCCCCCTGCCATCCCTCAGCAACCTCCTCTTCATCCTCCCTACATTCATCAGGCCATGGAAGGCCTCCATATCACTTCTCGGCCAGCTGTGCCGCAACTTTCATCTTCTAGGCAACCGGCTAGACTGCTGACGCCCGCTTATCAAAATGCCCTCGGGCATGGCGGAAGCTCTGCCAGACCTCCTCTCTACTGCCCTCCTTGTCTGACGTACTCTAGGCAACAGGCCTACCAAGTACCTCCACCTCCTCCTCCTCCCCAGGCTGATCTGACCACACAAGCGTTGCTGGCCAAGATGGAGCGCATGGACGAACAATTCAACAACCTCCAGAAGATGATGGGGGTCAAAGTTGCACCGGAAATCAATTTACCGAGCCTGCCAGTGTTCCACCTACCACCCTCCGAGATGCCAGTGTACCGGAAGTACAACGGTACTGGTAACCCCTTCACCCACTTGAAGGAGTTAATGTACGAATCATCCTTCTGGCAAAACGACAAGAGGTCGTTGGCCTTTTTGTTTAGGAGATCTTTAGAGGGACCAGCCCTCGAGTGGTTCTTTTCCTTGGAACCCTCCGAAGTAGAGGACTATGGTATTGTTTCCGGAAAATTCATTCAACGATACCAGGACAGAGTCGCTCTTTCCCTGTCCATCATCGATTTAATAGCAGAGAAGATGAAACCCGATGAGGAGTTCGTCAGTTTTGCCGACAGATGGCGGGGCTTGGCCGAGAAAGTAAAAGATCACTTGTCCGAGTCGGAGCAAGTGAAGATGCTGATTTCCAATGCCACGCCCCAGTTCAAACTAGTCCTCTCCCTGAACAATATGACCAGCATGGCAGAGTTCTATGAAAGAGCACGGTACTGTCAGAACGCCTTAAAGGACGCTACGTTTTCTAGCGTCTTTGATCCTCACAGACCTAGCAGGCCTCCACCTCGGAAGCCTGTAGTGCCAAATGCTCCCAGCACAGGTCCAATTACTGAGGGCACGCTCTCTCATGAGCAAGTCAGTAGTATGAACAACAACTCGCCTCAGTTCGTGAGGAGTCAACAACAGTACCAGAGGCCACCGCAGCCGAACCAGCAGGGGTACAGGCAGCAGCCGAACCCTTATCAGCAACCCCAATATCAGCGGCCCCAGCAGCCGAACCAGCAACAGCAACAACAACAACCACAGCAGCCGCCGCAACGGCAATTGCAGTACCAGCAGCCACAACAACAGCAGTACCAGCCGCGCGCACCGCCGGCGTATCATAATATCCCTCCTCCTACTGACTACAACCAGCAGAGAAGACCTCCAAGCCCAAAGAGGGCAGAATACCCAGTCCTCCCAGAATCTTTGGCAGACATTTTTAGTGCTCTAATGGCAGCTAATGCCTTAGTCCTGCCAAGAGAAAAGACAGTTTGGCCTCAGAATGCCGACACGTCTAGGTATTGCTATTTCCATAGGCAACCTGGGCATACTATTGACACCTGCTTCCAATTTAGAGATTACATTCATGATCTCAACGAGCAGGGTGGCATAGACTGAGAAGAAATGAAAAAATACATATCAGCCCTAAAGGCAAGAAGACCGCAGCAGCAGCAAGCAAGACCACCAGCACAAGCAGCACCACCACCAAACATGGGCATAGTGAAGAACCCGCTCCCAGAGCATCAAAACCAAAACCAAGTTGCCCCTATTTTGACAAACAGCCGGTCTGAGGCTGACCGTGGGCAACAGTGGAGAATAGAGGACTCTTCCTCTATCTATTCAACAGGTCATGTTCCGAGTACCGCAGAACAACCACCACGCCGCACCATCCATATACCCAGACCACAACCCATTACCATCACCCCTATACCAACACCCGCATATCACTCACCCGCACCCGCTAACCCACTACCACCACCCGCTTTCCTCAAGCCCATTACACCCCACACCACTACACCTCCACTAAATAACCCCCCGCAAACCAACTACGCGCCCCTCCTACCATCCAGACCACTACTACGCATACCATTTCCTACTTCACCCGCTACCACTACCGCTTACCCAGATACCTGTTAAGTCCACGATTTTACATAAATAACAGATCAAATTTACATAATTTGCTATCAATTTAATGGACAAAATCACATGGAATGATAAGATAAACCATTTGCGCATTCAGAATCTGAATTTTAAAATTTCATCACTCTATGGATGGAATAAGGGGAGCAATTTTATTTTCTCAGCAATTATTTAATGCGCAGTTGAATGATTTATGGCTATGAGAACTTAACTGTTATTGTATGTGAAACAGGACATGAACAAGCAGATGGCATAGTGGTTGGACCATCCGAACGTCAAGGAAGCAACCAGGGTTCGAATCCTGGCAAAAGCAACATTTTATTTTCGTATTTTAGCTTCAACTGGGGCCCACATGCCAACTAAGAGAGAAAGGAGAAGGGAATTCTGAAATTCGAAGAAAGGAGGATCCATCTAAAAATTCGAAATTCAAATCACCAATTAATGTTTTTAATGAGGACCACCTAATCAAAGGGGACTTAATGAAAAGATTTTTTAAAATCTCTTTTTTTTGAAATTCAAAACCCCCCTCTCTTTTCTATAAAACTAAGGGAGGAGGTCAAGGTGAAGGCTCCCCGGGAATTTTCAGAATTTTCGTATCTCTCTCTCTCCCTTTTCTTTCTCTTTCTCTCTCCCTCGGCTTTTCCTCTCTCTCTCTTTTAATCCCTCTCTCTCCCACAATTTTCTCTCCCCCTAAGCATCTCTCTCCCTGTTACGTTTCCTCTCTCCCTCTGTCTCTCTCTTCCTCTTCCTCCTTCTCCCTCTCCCGCAGCCTCTCCCTTTATCCTTCTTTCTCTCTGAATAATTCCCAGCAGCACTTCTCTCCCTCTCTCGATTTTCTCTCCTTCTCTCCCTCTGTTTTCTCTATCTCTTTTACTCCTCAAACCTGCAAGCCCCCACTCCGCGGTGAAGCCCGGCGTTCCTCCTCGCACCTGCAAACGCCAGCAAGCAACAGCACCTGCATGTTCCACGCAGCTGCCAACAGCTTCACCCGGCGTTTCGGCACCAACACATCCCAGTCCACACACCAGCAGCTGCTCTCCGGTGCACCTCCTTCCTCCAACGCAGCAGCAACAACAGCCTTCCTGTCCACAGCAGCCGGCCTGCATCCAGCTTCTCCACAGCCACAACCAGCGCGTGCAGCAACTCCTCCTGCCCGTTGCACCTCCAGCGGCAACAACTCCTCCCAGCAGCTACGTCCAGCAGCTCCTCCTCCAGCGTCCTCCACGTGCAGCAGCAACGGCCACGCAGCTGCACCTCCACGCCAACCTGAACGCAGCAGCCACGAACACCAGCAGCCACGGTGAAGCCCTCTAGCAGCAGCTTCTTCCTCCTGCTGCACCACGCAGCAGCTTCTTCCTCCTGCTGCACCACGCAGCAGCATCCCAGCCTTCTTCCAACAAGCTCCAGCACCCCTTCCACCAGCTTCAAGCAGCACCGACAGCACCTCAAGCATCCCTGCCATCCACGTGCAGCAGCAACCTGCACGCATGCTTGCAAGCTCCTCCACGCGGCCAGCAGCTGCTCCAGCGCATACCAATCTCTTCCAAGCACACCTGCAATTGTTTTATCATAGTTCCACACGAGCTGTTGCATAATATGTTACTTTGTTTTAATTTAGTTTAATTTAGTTTAGTTGTTAGTATTTAATTAATTCTTGTTGCATAACACTCGTTTAATTCAACTTAGAAGTTTTGTTATTTTTTTTTACATGTTGTTAATCTCTCTCTTCTCAATTTTAAATGTAGTTGTATTTGTATTTTTAAAAATTAGGTTAGTTTAATTCGTAAATTTAGTTTAATTTAATTGGATAGTTAATTAATCAATTCAAATTTCCAATTTTTTTTTTAGATAATTAAAATCTAAGGTTTTCAAAATTAAAATCTTAACTCCCTGTGGTTCGACTCGGACTCACCATTATTAAATTTTCAAAATCTGATTTGAGTGAGCCGGATAAATTTAGATTGAACGTTTTCATGTGTTTAACGACGCACAATTCGAAACGCATCAATACCATCCAACCATCCAGACCACTACTACGCATACCATTCCCTACTTCGCCCGCCACACCAACCACCTACCCATCCACCATCCAACCATCCAGGCCTTTAATCCGCACCACGCCACCACCAACTAACCCCACGCCCTACGAACACCCCGCATCACCTACACCACCCAACTCTGCGGTACTTAAAATGTCACCCGGACCTTCGACGATTGAGGAACATGCGCTCCGGAGTGGAAGGATTTTCAACAAAGTATTTCCCCAGTCAACAATTAGAGACGGCCCATCACAGCCGCCGGAGGAAGTAGACAATGAAGAGAGTGCACCAGGCACTCAATATGATTTGTTGAAACATCTGGATCGAACACCGGCACGGATCTCCGTGCTTGAATTGATTAAAAGATCGAAGAGTCACCAAGAAGCTTTGATGGAATATCTGCAGAAGGTGATGGTCAATGAGGACGTGTCGGTGGAAAAGATTGCAGCACTATTAGTTCCCTAGGGGGATCAACCCTCCATTACATTTCATACATCGGAACTAGCACCGCCAGCAGCCAGAAGCATGGCTCTGAGCATCACGGTCAACATCTGCAAAAAGGCCGTAGATGCATGCCTGGTTGACACCGGGGCTTCGATCAATGTTTTACCTCCGAAGACCCTAGAGCTGTGCGGTGTGCCCAAGGAAAAGTGGCTGCCTAGCCCCATCTCTGTTACAACATATGATAACTCCACCCGTTCCCCTCTGGGAATGGTTTATTTGAAAGTAGAGCTAGGCCCTGTAAGTCATGCTGAGGTCGAATTTCACGTTCTGAAAATCGACCATTCTTTGAATGCCATCTTGAGTCGTCCTTACATAAAAACTCTCGAGGCGATTCCCTCCACGAATCATCAATGCCTCAAATTTCCCTTTAAAGGACGAATCATTAAGGTTACGAGCATGCCGATCCTTGCTGCTACTCATACTTTGAATGTCAAATCTACTTCTTTACCTGGCCGACAACCTTTTCTGTCGGTATTACAGGTTTACCATCCAGTGGCTGATCCTCTGAAAACTGCCACCATTACTCCTTATCCATTGAATGCTATAAAAAGGGGGAAGTGCATGAGTACCCCAGGATGGAGAATTATGATGAAGAATGGCTATGAGCCTGGAAGAGGTCTGGGCACACAATTACAAGGCAGGACCACTCCTGTCAAAGATCACCGAGGAGCATCTGAAAGCGGCCTGGGCTATAGGCCGAGAAAAATAAAACAGGACATTGTTCAGCAAGCAGGGAATGAAGATGGTCAGAAAGTCTGGGAGACAATGTCTACACCACCCAAGGAAGGCCGGGATCCCCTAACATGGACCTTGTATACACATTTTGTAAAGGGGCCCATAATTAGCCATGACAACACGGTGGTCATTACTTCATGTTTTGATCTGCACGATATATATGGGAGAGACTTGGCTAGGCATTGCTCAGCATTACTCACGTACCAGTCCTTGGAGGCTCTGCGGCCTATAAAGAGGAGAAAATTCCAAGATCCTGAATGTGAATGGTACAGGTGGTTCGATCTAAGAGACCTCTACATCGCACTGAACAGACTGTTTCTAGATCTTGCAGAACCCAAGTGGCCGCCACAGATCGATGAGCTAATCGAAAGTCCCGGTGCTATCTTTGACAAACGAATATTGCTGTCAGAAGAGACCGATGAAGGGGAGCCAGATGACCCCTATGAAGCTGGTTACACCACAGCTCTGCTCTGGAGGGGGACATATCCTTCTCATGTTTTCATGCTCCATACTTTGTTTCGCACATTGCTCCTGACCCCGACTTGGTCGCGGGTCATTATTGAAGATATTCCACAGGCTCCGCCCATCATGATTACTCTGTCCCCACGGGACCTCATTCCATCACCTCCTCTCGACCTAGAGAGGATGTATGATCTAATATGGGACATACCGCTGTATGATCCCCCTAATCCTCTGGCCTTGGTGCCGCTTCCTCCATCTAATTCCCCTTCTATTCATATTCATTCCTGTTTTATGCTTAACTCCTCTATTGTCCAAAAAAAAAGGCCAATTTGGCAACAAATTCTTCTCAGGTCCTTATTGAGGAAACCTCTTACTTGTCCGATTACACCCCATTGCGCGGGTCTTTCGGTCAAGATTCTCTCCTAGATCTACTCTGCCCCTCCCCTCAGGAGGATTCTCCTGTATTTCCATTTGTATCCCATGATTTCCATTCTGCTTCATCTTCATTAGGTCAGAATAGGGAGTTTAGTGAAATTAGGCAGTCTAGTTCTAGGCAGGTTACTCAGGTTAGGATCTAGGAAGTCTAAGGGTAGGCGGATTCCAGATAGATACCTCCAGGACTTAGCTGATAGATGCTTTTCTTGCTCTTTAATCCCTCAGTTATTAGAAAATCCAATTCAGATGCCAGAAGACTGTATGGACGATGAGTCAGTCAATGATGGGTATGGGGTGTATGAGTTAGTACATAAAAAAGACCCCATTATTGAAGATGAGGAAGATAACGAGGACGCGGCTGAGGCATATGCCAGTGGAGTGAAGAGATTCGATGAACCCTCAGCTGCCGTAGAAGAGCCCACCAAAGAAATTAATTTAGGGACTGAAGACGAACCTAAGGTTGTCCTCGTCAGCAAAAATCTTTCTACAGAGGATGAGAAGGCAATGGTACAAGTACTTAAGGACTATAAGGACACTTTCGCTTGGAGTTATGAAGATATGCCGGGGTTAGACTCATCTTTAGTTGAACACAGGTTGACATTAAAGGATAGAGCTAGCCCGGTCAAGCAGAAATTAAGGCGATTCCACCCACAAATGGCTTTAAAGATGAAGGAAGAGGTCGACAAATTACATAAAGCCAAATTTATTAAAGTTGTCCTTTATCCACAATGGGTGGCCAACATAGTCCCGGTTATGAAGAAGGACGGGAAGGTTAGAATTTACATTGACTTCCGTAATCTGAACTGGGCATGTCCTAAAGATGATTTTCCATTGCCTCATATTGATGTCCTCATTGATAACACTGCTGGCTATGAGACTTTATCATTTATGGACGGATTTTCAAGATACAATCAGATTAAACTGGCAGAAGAAGATCAGGAGAAGACATCATTCACTACACCTTGGGGAACATACTGCTATGTCGTCATGCCATTTGGATTAAAGAATGCTGGAGCCACTTATCAGAGGGCTATGATGGCAATATTTCACGACATGATGCACATAGATTTGGAAGTGTATGTGGATGATTTATTGGTTAAATCTAAGACAAAGGCTGAGCATGCCAAATTTTTGGCAAGGGTATTAGAGAGATCGAGGGAATATCAGTTAAAGATGAACCCCAAGAAATGTGTATTCGGGGTATCTTCAGGGAAATTACTTGGATTCATCGTCAGCAAACGGGGAATTGAGATCGATCCCAACAAGGCGAAGGCTATCAGAGAAATGCCACCTCCCAAAAACTTGAGGGAGTTGAGAGGATTAATCGGGAGGTTGCAATTTATTCGCCGTTTTGCCTCTCAGCACTCACAAAGGTGTAAGCCGTTTTACGAGCTTACCAAGTCGGGAGTCAAATTCGATTGGGACGATAAGTGTCAGGAGGCATTCGATGGATTAAAGAACTATCTAGCAAGTCCTCCTATTTTGAGACCACCATCTCCAGGCAAACTATTGATACTTTACATTTCTGTCCTGGATGATGCAGTGGGGGCTGTCCTAGCATAAGAGGATGAAGAAGGAAAGGAGAGGGCAACCTACTATCTCTCTAAACTTCTCAACCCCGCTGAACAGAGATATACAGCGATGGAGAAAACATGTGCAGCATTGGTTTGGGTTGTTCAGAAATTGAAGCATTATTTTCTGGCCCATGAAGTCCATCTCATCGCTAGGATGAATCCGATCAAATTCCTTCTGGAGAAATCTGTTCTTACTGATAGGTTAGCGCGATGGCAAAGCTTTCTATCTCAATTCGATATCATTTACATTCAGCAGAAAGCGATCAAGGGCTATGCCATAGCGGAACATCTCGCCCATCATCCCCTTCCTCGATTTGATCCAGTGCGATCAGAGTTTCCGGATGAGGAACTGATGTCCGTAAATCAAATCAGAGATGATATGTGGACTCTGCATTTTGACGGAGCTCTGAATTCTCATGGAAAGGGGATCGGTATCGTTCTGTTATCACCTGAAGGTGTCACCATTCCACAAGCCTTTCAACTTGACTTTCCAGTTACCAACAATATAGCTGAATACGAGGCACTCCTTGCTGGCCTCGAGGCTGCTCATTTCCATGGTGCCACTAAACTCAGGATTGTGGGTGATATCCAACTGATTCTTCGCCAAGTGCTGACCAAGTATCGAACTATTGATCCCAAACTCAAGCCTTATCAAGAACTTACTTCTGCTTATTCAAAGCTTTTCACGAAATTGATCTTCGTCCATGTCCCTAGGAATCAGAACATCTTAGCTGACGCTCTAGCTTCACTGGCATCCTCTCTTGATTTTCCAATCAGCAGGCAATCTGAATCGATCATAGTTCATAGGCGTCTTGCACCCGCCGTGAAAGACCCTTCATTTCTTAGAACTAAGGAGAAACTGTTGAAGAAAGTTAGAGATGGAAGTATTATGGAAAAGAGAGAAATCATGTTGATGGAGCTGTTAGAAGAGATGGATGATGAACAGAAGCCGTGGTATTATGAAATCGCCAAATATTGTGAAGATCAATCATATCCTGAAGAAGCCACAACTGAAGAGAAGAGAGCTATCATGAGAGTTGCTCAACGATACACCATAGTTGGGGGAGCACTATACAAGAGAGGTTTTGATGGAGTCCTTCTAAGATGTATAGACGAAGATGAGCTTTGGAAAGTTATGGAAGGAGCTCATAGTGGAGTTTGTGGTGGCCATGTCAATGGACAGATGTTAGCAAAGAAGATCCTTAGACAAGGATTTTATTGGCCAACCATGGAAGAAGACTGTGTAGGATATGTCCGTAGGTGTGCTAAGTGCCAACTTCACGCCGACAAAATTCATTCTCCTGCATCTTCACTCCATCATGTTTCTTCCCCATGGCCTTTCTCCATGTGGGCTTTCGATATCATTGGACCCCTTGGTAATCCAGATTCCGGCATCAAGCAAAAATCTTTCATCCTCACGGCAACGGAATACTTCACCAAGTGGGCGGAAGCTGAAGCGTACACGGAAGTCAAAGCATCAACCGTCTGCAAGTTCATCATGAAGAACATCATCACTCGATTTGGAATTCCAAGCACCATCGTCACCGACAACGGACCACAGTTCGTGTCACAAGAATTGAATGACCTCTGCAACAGGTATAGAATTGCATTGCATCATTCCTCTCCTTATTATCCGCAAGGCAATGGCCAAGCAGAGGCAACTAATAAGACTTTGATAAAAATCATCAAAAAGACGTGCAAATCTAACAAATTCACGGACTGGCCAGAAAAATTAGTTGAAGCTCTATCAGCCTACCGAACTTCAATCCGCACGCCTACTGGGCAAACTCCTTATTCCTTAACATTTGGAATTGAGGCGGTAGTTCCATACGAGATCCTTATACCGTCATTAAGAGTACAATTGAATAAGGAATTTTCCATTGATGAACACCGTTCAGCACTCCTTACTCAATTAGAACTCTTAGACGAGGGAAGGTGGTCAGCCGCTAATCATGCAAGAGTTTATCAAAATAGACTAGCACGTTTTTATGAAAAGAAAGTCATTGAACGTAAGTTCAAAGTCGGTGAAATGGTTGTCAAAAGGATTTTTGTAAAACCTGGTGATCTGCGTTCTAAGCTCCAACCCAACTGGGAAGGACCTTATGTTGTATCACACGCTTTTCCTGGTAACGCTTACCGTCTTGTTAATGCAGAAGGAGAAGAGCTAACTCACCCCTGGAATGGTTTACATCTTAAGAAATACTACCCTTAGGTTAAAGAGTCGATCAGCATGGTACAAAGACCAGTGGAATCAGAAAATTTATTAACTCAAATTCCCTTATTAGTCTGGATAATTTAACTTCAAACACATTTACTACACATACTGACACGTTTGATTCGCGAGTAACAAGAGATGCTAAGTCCTAAGGAATACCGAAAGCTTGACTGAAAGTGTGAAGTACAAATCATTCCTTTTTTTTAAAAACAAAATTCTGTTTTACACTCGGCCCATGATGTCGAAACGAGACTTAGAATAGACTACCAAGAATACCCGCCATCTTAGTAGAGGGCCGTCATAAAAAAATGGGGGAGATCCGTCCCAAAGAAAAAAAAGAAAAGCAAAGCAAAGGCAAAAGCCGAATGTCAAATCAAAAGGCCATATCAAGGCTATGAAATGAAACAAAAGGGAACGCAAGGTCGATAAATACTCCGGAAAGAAAATGACCGAACCCCAACGAATATTAGGATAGGAAAGGAACATATTTTTAGGTCTCTGGAACCTTCTCATGAGCATTCTAAACTTATTCCTCCCTTCAAACTTATTCCTCCCTTCTTTCTAAAGAGGCATACTCCAAACTTGAGGAACGACCGAGATTGACTGAAGGTCAAATCATCAAATGGGATCACGAATGGAAACACAAGTTCAAGCACAATGGGTTTAAGTAAAATTATTAGAGAACAATTTGGGAATTAAATTAATAAATGAATATGATCTTTTGATCTGAGTACCATGCTGGTCTTTTAGTTCACATCATATTTCAAAAATCTAAAAAAAAATACATATTTCGAAAATTAAAAAAAAATACATATTTCGAAAATCCAAAAAAATATACATATGTCAAAATCCAAAAAAAAATACATATCCAAAATCCAAAAAATATACATATGTCAAAATCCAAAAAAAATACATATCCCAAATCCAAAAAATATACATACTTCAAAATTCAAAAAAATACATACCCCAAAATTGAAAAAAAATACATATTTCAAAAAAAAAAAAAAAATACATATTTCAAAACTCAAAGAAAAGTGAACATTTCAAAACAAAAAAAAAAATATTTCAATTAGCATATAGTATGTTTCATTCCTTTTATTTTAAGTAAGCATCCGTCTGTTTGTATGTTGCATCTTTGCTTACAGTTCGATTACCTTTGTTAATAAAGGCTATGTCCCTTGACCCTTCTACCAAGGATAGGATTAAGTAGTCGGTTACTCAGTCAGGCAAGGGGCTAAGCCTGAATAGATGCTTAACCTGTTTGTTCAAGTCATATACAGGACACAAGGCATGAAAAGAGTTGGAATCTGAGTAGAGAACAGTCAGAACCTGTTTCTGCGAATGAAAGGCGTCGTTAAACATCGACGCGTTTTAGATGGATTAATGGCGTCGACTCGACACGACGCATTTCAGGGAAAATCAGAAAATTCAAATGAAGCTGGAAATGTCAAGAAGATCCCACTGTGGGAATTTATGAAGTCCTGACCGTGGCTAAAAAGACGGTTATTTCTATCCTTGTATTCCTTTCATGTAATTATTGTGCATCATTATCATAATTACTATATGTTAAGTATTTATTAGAGCATGTCAAGGACCTTGTGGTTTTGATGAAACTGGAATTTGAGTCCCCTTCAACAAAAACAGTGATAATTCCAGAGAATTCTTAATTGTACGGATATGCCGTTAGATTGTTAATTGGTGGGGTGATGGTTCCACTTTTGTAAAACTATGCGTGGATAAACGAGCTTCGGCTTAGCACTGAATTACAAGAATTGGTATCTTGACTCATTAATGACGATTTAACAATATTATCCTTGATTAATTTATATTTTATTTGACTTTATATTTTTCTTTTAGCCCAGCATGCATCATGTAGGACTTTGAAATCATTGTGATAAAAATTAATTGCTGATTAAGTTTCAGACCATTAATCAAATAATTCCAACATGATATGAAATATTCCATTCTGAATTGAGTATCTTGATTATCTTAAAGGTTCGCTTGAAGATATCCTTGGAATTCTATCCTTTCTTGGACTCTTTATCCAATATTTCTTATTTTTTTTTTAAGATCCATCATGGCTGCAGCACGTTCACATTAGCTGGCAAACGCTCTCTATGATGAAACCTACAGTGTCTACGACCTGGGGTACTTCCCACTCCGAGGAGGTTGATCGACCTTATTTTATTTTTCCTTGTCTACCTCATCCAGACGGGATTGATTCCATTGATCTCCTTGAGCTATCTTCATCGATAATTTTGAGAAAAATTCTAATCATGTGATGTTGAGAGCGTGTCTCATCACACCTTGGCATCACCTTTTCAGTACATTCTATTTCATTTCACTCCCTTGCAAAGACGATGCCAAGGTGAGGCAGCTGTGGACACGCTAATTTTGACGTCATTTCGAGTAAATTTCATATCATATAATAATGCTTCAGAATGGTCTGATATTTAATCATTGATTAATTTTTATTGATCCTTTTGAGTGTCGGGTTTAACAGGCATGTTTAAGTTAATCAATTGAATAGATTTTAATTCAAATTTCAGTTAAAATATAAAAAAAGTCTAAAAGACGTCGACCTGTGTTGACGCCATTTATAGTTTATTCCTATTTTAACGTTTAAATTTGAATTTTAATCAATTGATTAATTAGCTAAAAGGCGTCTGTCAGACACGACGCATTTTAAGTTTCCTAAGCTATTTCTGTTTCTCTTCCGGATATTTATCCTTATCCTTAATTAGTGTAAAAGGCGTCTATACATGTAGACGCGTTTTAACTAATTACAGATAAAGATAAGTTTTTTACCGGATGTTTATCTTTATCCTAATCAATCTGAAAGGCGTCTGCCATGGACGACGCGTTTTAGATAATTACAGATAAAGATGAATTAATCTGTATTTATCTGTTTGTTAAGATGGATAAATCTCAAGATTTTTTCATGTAAATCCGCGGACGCAGAAGAAGTCTATAAATACCCTTCACTTGAATGGGTGACAGAGTTAGTGATTAAAGAGTTAGTGATAAAGAGTTGGAATCAGAGTTAAAAAATTGAGAGTTAATTGAAGATCGAAGCAACGACGTCCAAACGGCGAAGTGCTGCTGTTTTCAGAAGTCGGCGTCCAGTCTTCATCCAATCATGATCAAGGCTTTTCATTCTTCATCCAATCGGCATAAGTTTTTTTCAATTAATTTCTGCACTTTTCATTTCTTCACATCTTCATTTTTATTAGTCTTGCATTCTTCATCACTCTATGCAACACACACAACACTAGCATCATTTTCAAAACCAATTTAAAGGAGTTTCAAAGACCATCCCAACAAGTGAGTTTTCTATGTTTAGTTGCATGTTTAAAACTCTGTTAAGAATGGATACTACTTCTGCCTGAATTCTCATCATTGTTTCTTCATTTCTCTTTCTATTTTCTTGCAAAGAATAAAAAAGGGGAGGAAATCAACAAGCAAAATCACAAGGGCTCTGGACGATCCTCAAACTCAACAGCAATCAAAGCAAGAACAAAGAAAAGGAAGGGCTCTCTTTCTTCAGCCGGCTGAAGAGGGGGAACCAAGAGCTCAACATCTCCCGCGTTCAAACAAGTAGGCGATCAAACTCCTTCTTTTGGAACTTTTAAGTCAAAAGTTTCGGGCGATCACTTCACTTAGTTTCTTTTTAATAGGTTTATTTTGTACCTAAACAACATAGATTTTTCATGATAATCACACACTCATTTTAAGCACTCACAACATGGTTGCGGCCGCTCTAGCTCCGGCATCGAGTATTTCCTCGGCGTACTCCGGACCTTCTTTATAACTCGCCACGGCCACGCAAGCAATGTCATCGGCCTCTTTTGTTTTGGCCTCTAGGTCCGCTTTTAGGGCCGAGACGATTTCGTCATGCTTATGGCATTCCTCATCCCGCTCCCTCTCCAACCGAGTTATCCTCCCGGCGACTTCTTCCTCCTTGTCCTGGATCTGGGCCTTCAAAGTTTCGACCTCTGCATGAGCCCAACCCAGCTGGCTTTCGACCTTTTCCTGGGCCTCGGAGGCCATCCAAACCACCTCCTTCTGACCGTCCAAGTTAGACCGCAACCTAACATTCGCCCCGATAAGGGCATCAATGTTGGCCTCGAGGTCTCGCTGTATTGAGGCCACCTTGCCCGCGGTTAGTTGATCCGCGGCCTCGTCCACATCCATAAGCTTCCGCTGGAAGTGAGCTTGGCGGAGAGCGAGAGCCTTGCACATGATCGCGGCCTGAAAAAGGGAAGCAAGAGATATAAGATGAAGCAAAAAGAAAAGGTGAGAAATGCACAAATAATCAAAATTCACTCACCTGGATGGCATGGCGGACGCATTGTCGGGAGAGACCCTTCGAGGACAGCTCTCGGATTTCGTCCTCGGCCATTGGGATGGCCATGCCCCGGACGAGACGCATGCACGTTCGAGTGTCTTCCAGGCTGTCGTCCGCGAAGGCTCCCGTATCCGGATGCTATGGCTCGTGCTTGTATTCCCCGGACATGTGGGTCCGGGCCTCTCCGAACGGATAGGATATCCCCATATCCGTCGTCGCAGTGGCGACTGGAGGTGAGTCGCCCCTCTGCGGCCGGGGAGGAGATGTCGCGAGAGGCGCATCCCGCCGCGAGGCCATCTTCTTGGCCGCCCGGGCTGACTCCCTCTTGCCGTGATTGCCACGCCGTTTCCTTCTCTCGGAGCGCTCACTCCAGTGGGCAACGGCCTTGCCCTTCTCCCGTTGCTCCCTCTCGAGAGCAGCCGCGACCGCCTGTTCTTCGGCGGAAGCAGCCGTCTGTTGGGCCGGGGAGACGTCCGACACCGATATAACGTCGGCCGACCTCCCTTGGGCGGGTCGTGGCTTGGACGGTCGAGAGGGTGCGGACTGTCGGGAGATCCGGCCATGAGTGATCCGAGGCCAGACATTTCTGAAAGCAAAGTAGAAGAAGAGTTTGATAAAACTCGATTAGCAATTTTGTAACCCAAAGCCGAGTTACCCTCGGCTATAGCTTCGGCACCCTCGTTGGGCGGACGATGGGTTTCGGCCAGAGCCCTGGATGTCGCGGCAGCCCTCGCCACAGTCTCTCTTGGAGCTTGACCGGGAGGAAGATAGGGAGAGGCCTGGACAGGAGGATTCGACGGATTCGACCAGGCTCCCATCCCGACGAGCCTGTCCTCGTCCTCTAGGAGCTCGGCTATATTAAAAGGAGAGTCATCCTCGAAAAGATGGGCGTCAGCGAGCTGCCCGAGGCTGAGGGAGGGGCTCTCGGAAATCCCCTCGACCAGGGGTCCCCATTATGTAGGAAAGGGCTAGACACCCTTATCCCCCTCTGGGAGTGAGATGAAGAAGAAACCCTCCTTCCAATGGTGAATGGATGAGGGCTTCCCGGAGAAGATGCCCTGGCTGAAACAGGGAATGAAGCAATACCATGAAGATTTTCCTTGGGGTTTGATTTTGAAAAGGTAGTGAAAAATATTTATAGAAGGGACGAGACCAAGTATAGAATTAAGGGCTAAGAAAGCATATACAGTCCGCCAGGAGTTCGGGAAGAACTGGGACGGAACCAGTCCGTAGAAATTCAAAAGATTCACAATGAAAGGATGAAGGGGAAGACGAAACCCAGCCCGAAAGCTGTATTCGTAGATTGAGAAAGCACCCGGCTGAGGGGAGTTGGCTCTCTTATTCCTCCCAGGCCGGATGGGTGTCATCCAAGACGGAATCAGGTAGTAGTTGGTTATGTCCTTCATCGTCTCGGTGCTAAGGACAGAAGCCACGTCCGAGACCTGCTCGGTCGGACGGCGGCCGGATACGGAAGGCTCGGTGGGAGCAGGGACTGATTCGGTTTCGCCCGCCATATCAGAAGGGAAGGAGTTCAAAGAGAAAGAAGATGAAAGAGAAGGTTGGGGAACAGGTTTAAACGAAAAGCAGGATGAACTGCCCTCGGCCGAAAAGGAGCTATTGGACATATATCAAAAGTAGACAAGGCTGGAACTGAGGCTTACCCTCAAGTTAGGAACTTCCTGGCGATCGACAGGATGCTCTCGAACGACCTCGATGGAACACTCGCGGCCGAAGGAGAAGGGACGTTCGCAGTGCTGCTCGCAAAAATGCTCTGGCGCAAGGAGTTGGAGAGAGAGAATGTAGGAATAGTTCTGAGGCAAACGAAGTCGATATTTATAGGGGAACCTTGGGGGGTCAGATGGCAGACCAACGGCCGAGATCCTTCGACCTTTCGGCTACTCCCCACTCGGATGTCTGCCACATGTCCCGTCCTTTGTTATGATGACGAGCGGGCTGCACGATCGAAGAGAAGCGATCAACGGCCGGAAGCGGCCCGACCTTTCGGCTACTCCTCTGGATGCTCGCCATGTGTCCTTGATCCCCATACCAGGAGCCGGAGCGGCGGTGATCCTTGTGAGTTCTCGGGTAGAGCCAGAGTGGCGGTAATCCGAGTGATAACAACATACGATAGAGATCTCCTGACCTTTAGGCTACTAGTCCGGATGCTCGACACGTGTCCCTGATCATCGTGCTGGGAGCCGAAGCGACGGTAATCCGAGTGACAACTACTGACGGTAGAGATCTCCTGACCTTTCGGCTATCCGCCCGGATGCTTGCCACGTGTCCCGTGCTCATCGCAAAGCGAGCCTAATGGCGGAAGATTCAAAATCATTCCTCCCATCATCTGGCGCTCAAAATGTTCTCACATTCCCACCAACTCTCGGCTTGAGACGAAGGCATTTGTCACCAATCCTCTGCTTGAGACGAAGGCATTTGTCACCAATCCTTGTCTTGAGACGAAGGCATTTGTCACCAACTCTCGGCTTGAGACGAAGGTTATCTACTAAACTCAAGTATCCTTTCATGAGGGTTTCAGATCTTACTCTCGACGTCTCACAGACAGTAGAAAACGATGAGAGTAGGGGGCCCTGTGATGAGGGAGAATCCAATTAGGCCCAACACTTGGGGGCTAGCCCAACAAGAGAAAGGGCCGAAGCATACTTGGCCCACGAAGTCAATGGAATAGGAGCGGCCTAGGCACCTTACTGGATCAGCACAGGTTCGGCCCACACGGTGGGCTCAATAAACGGCAATATTCGGCCCAATCGCAGCGCGTGATAAGCTGAGATGGGTCCGGCCCATTCTAGTTAACTACTATCAAGCCATCGGCCTATTAACGGGGTATTTCGGCAATTTCCTGTCAAACCTTTAAATATAGTCCTATATCGGCTGCTATAAGAAAAGAACCATCATCCCCTACTATAAAGGGAACGCTATTCACTGCAGAAAAGGTACACCATAAGCATTCAAGCTTCTTCCTTCTAAATATTTAGTCTTCCGGCTGAGACTAACTTTACCATCGGAGAGGGTTCTCCTGGGCCGAGACCCAGAACCCTTCCTGACTGGTTTCTTCCTCCCGCGGGAGTTTCACCCTTGCTCTCTGCCAACCTCTTTGTCCGAATCCCTATCGGCCACTGTTCTCCCGGCTTACATTCAGATTCTGCTCCCAGAATCTATTAGTGATAACTTCGGCTACATCAAGCACTTTTGCATATTTGAATTTTTCATGAGAGTACCATTGACGCGATATAGATTCTTACCCTAGTTCTAACATGGTCTTAAATTTTTTATCCCTTCACTATTTAATTTATGCACTTTAACTCTAAAGAAGGTTGTATGGTTCCACTAGGCTACACTACATTTTACCAGAATTTTTGTTTAGAGTTTTGAAGTTCATGGATAAGACGTTTCATAATTTGAGACACCTACTGTGCATTCAGATTATATAGTTTTACTGGTTTATATATAAATTCACCATAAATGATATGATTTCACCAAGTTATAGTGCCTTGTCCAACTTACACGGTTTGATGAGAAACCACACAATTTATTGGCTTACACATTTTATGCCAAATTTGCATAATTTTGTTAAAGAGTTACCTTGCTTCTAAATTACACTATTTCGCTGGTTTACACAACAGTTTCCTCTGTCCAATTTACAAAGATTGATGGGCTTCAGTTTTTTCATTCCAAAACAAAGCATGTTAAGAAAATCTTGTGGACTATGCATATTACTTGAATTGCTTTATAAAAGAAATTATCTTTACGAAAATTGTGATCAGCTAAGCACAATGTTGAGAATTTTAAATAGTTTATTTTTGTGTATGCACTATTTACATCTATTTTAGGGGCAAGAAGCTAGCATTAGGTGGTCATTTTTTAATGTTGAAGGCTTAAACTTCTCCAATGTTTTATCTCACTCACAGCTATAAATACAAAGTTTCTACAGTGCCCAAGTCATGAAAAGAGGTTCAACTTTCAAGGAAGATTAAATCATTCAAGATAGGCCTTTGATTTTCAAAGCTTCAACTTGTAATCTTTGAGAGAGAGAGAAAGAGGGAGGTCCATATCTTCTCCTTGTTTCAATTTTTTCATCTTGGATTTTGGGATTGGATTTAATTTCCTTATCTATGCTTGTAAGAGGATTTATTTTGTTTCTCTCATAATCCATGTGGAAAACAATGGGGGTAAAGCTCTTGGGTGAGTGTATGCGAGGTAAACACTTAGGCCGTGTTTGATGCAGCTTTCATTTAGAAGCACTTTTGCATTTTCATTTAGTTATTTTTAATGGAAGTCATTGGATCTTGAAAGTCATTTATGTGGTATTTTTTCTGTGTTTTGACTTCTAACTAAAAGTTATAAAAGAGGATCTTCCAAGATTGGAGAAAAAGTAAAGTTGTTACGAAAAAGTTGACTTTGTAATAAAACAAAATTAATTATAATCTTTCTCCCTCAACTCATTCTATGTAAGAAGCGGAAGTCAAAAGTAACTTTAAAGTAAAAGTTTTGCCGAACACGCCCTTAAGCTTGGTGAGTAACTGGCACTGAATCAACTAGTGGGTTAGCTAGTAGTTGTACTAAATTTGTTTTATCAATGCAAGAAATTTTAGAAGGGCGTTTGAAGAGTAGACATAGGCTGTGGATTTAGCCATACTACTATAAAATACTTGTGTGCTGGTAGTTTGTTGTTTGTTGCTCTCACTCCCTCTACTCTCCTTTCTCTATCTTCTCGCATTTAAATTATTTTTGCTGCTTAGTTGTAATTTTTGAAAAACCAATTCACCCCTCCTCCCTCTTGGCTTCACGAGAGGGTGGGCTAATAATAGTTCTGCCAACATTTAGTGTTTGGTGATACCATTCAAGATGCACATGAATACCATTAAAGACAAAAGAAAACTATAAATTGTAACGTTTATTGCATACTCCATTACATGGTACAATAGCTCTTGAGCAGAAGGAAAACACGCACCTTAAGTAATTTATTCACTCAAGAAGGCTCAGTACACAAGAATAATAAAACTATCAAGAGGAGAAGAAATGATGCTATTCACACTAGCATACTTGCATCCTTTCTTCCTCGATCACAATAATTACTTCACCTGTTTCATGTTTTGATTGAAATGTTCTCTAAATCCGTAGGTTTCGTTGCTAGTCCAGCATTTCCTACTCAAGAAACTAGGCTCCCTTGGAACCGTCAATTGCCTGGTCGACCTGTAAAATTAGCATAGGAAAAGAAAAAAATAAGAGCATCATATGGCTAAGAACTTTAAGCTTGTCCAAGACAACAAGGAAAAAGAAAGTTAATTTTTAGATTTTAGTATATAAATTTCTGTCTCACACTCACCAACAAACTGCAACGGATGTTGCTTGATCCATCACAAACAAGAACCAACAAATAAAAGTGACCGACTCATATTATCTAGTGCCACTTTGATCGGAGAATAGGAGAAGAATAAGGTCTCTTATTCTTAGAATAAGATTAATTCTAATTTGACATCGCGTCAGAATTATTTATACCAGAATAAGAAGAATAAGTAATTCTTAAGTTTACTTATTCTTCTTATTCCGTCAGTAGACTCCACAAAACTATCAAACAAAATCATCCATTATTCTAGTATACATTATTCTGGATAAATAATTCTGAATGACTTATTTTGCAATCAAAGTAGAGCACACTCGTATGTCTTGAGTGTCAAAATCGACTTAGCATGTTTTCTTACAACAGGTAAGTGTGATGGATCGATGAGACAATAATGCCTCTTCTTCTCTTCCTTGGTTTTTATTTCTAGTGAATTAAAAATATCTTTTATTTCCACATTAGTACTACTGTGTCTGATCTTTCAAAAAACAAGTGACTGAATTTTAAGAAATTTCTGAGGAACATTGCTGAACACCGTGTCTCTGGTTCCCACACAAAGCACAAACTTTTCCGTTTGTATACTTAGCATTCGTATGTAAAGTGCACATATCAATAACTAGGTTTCCTTGAGCACTTATGCTTTCAAAGCAGGGATGTGACTTGTATGCGCATGACTATGCTAGGTGGAGGCAAACTGGGTGAGTTCAAATTATTTAGATTGATCTCAACTCGTCTTTCGTTTGGTCCATATCTCAATAGATCGGCGCAGAGTGCTCTTAAGCAGTGTAACATAAATTTTCTATTTTTTGAAAGCATAACGATTTAATCATATTTTTTTATCTTAACATATTTTTCACAGAGTGCTCTTAAGCAGTGTAACATAAATTTTCTATTTTTTGGAAGCATAAGGATTTTAATCATATTTTTTTAGCTTAACATATTTTTTCACAAACAAATCTCAATTTATTGAAAGAATTTTTAAAATCTTCGTGAATTAAAAAATAACGATTTAATCACATGTTTTTCAAGAAAAATACATTTTTCAAAAACAAACTCACTTATTTTTGTAGTATACAATATTAGATTTTTATATTATATTTTAATTTTTTAGTTTATATATTAAAACTTTATATATTATTCACGGTTTTTTCATGAAGTTTTTAAATTCTTTGCCAAGTTGAGATTTTTTCATCAGACCGACTTTTCCCGAATCCCGACTTGATGACATTACTCCTGAGTGCACTACTTCTGCTGGCTGGTGAAATTTTTGTGCCTTCGACCCAGCTTTCTTTGATGGGGAGGCATGTGGCCGGGTCCCCAATCCACCTTTAACCCCATTCAAAACAACTCACAACATCTCAACTAATGAATTTTTTTTTTCGGGACTTTGTAGTGAAATAAAGATATTATTTGTATCCGGCCTCTTAAACTGGTCTCTGAATCCGATCATCTATAGTTATATTCGATGTGTATCGACAAAAAACATAGTGCACCAGTCTAATCGTTAGTAAAATTGATTAATGACTATGGTTTAGTCATATGTCAGTCGTCAGCGGCGAGAATAAAATTTCAAGGATAGAAGAAACAAAGGCGGGTGGTGACTTTATAAGGATAAAGAAAAACATATATAAGCATTTAAGCATACCTAGATATATAGATAAAGTTCAAATTTGCTGTTGCATCGAAGGATATGTAAAGAAAAAATATGAAACCACTGCTTAATCAGATATATGCATGTTCTTTTGCATCCAGGTTTTTATTTACTCCTCAACAAGGGAAGAAGAAAACGTATCGTGAAAAAATAATGCATGCCCGGGAGTTAACAAATTAAACCTACAGAGTTTATTAAGAAACTTTTCTTTTAAGATTTTTTGGACCTCATTTTAGGTAGATTTTTTAATATCCTTTTACAAAAATATTTTTATCATTTCTTACCTTTTCTTGCACTTCCTTTATATGTTATCTTAGCTTAATGACAAAAATATTGAAATAACTTGCTGCCCCATACATGACTGAACTGGAATTGGGCTGCCCCGTCCCGTTCCGTTACGTGCACGGTTGCACATGACCCTGCATTCCACATTAACTATATCCTGATGTCAGTAAAAAAAATTAAAAAAATTTAATTTTTCTTAATGCTCTCGTCAGGATGCTCTCGAGAGTAGCTGACTGCTCGGATGCTCTCGAGAGTTTGGCTCTTGAGTGCCAAAAAGTTCTCGAGAGAATAAGAAAAATTCAAAATTTTTTTAAATTTTTTTGCTGACGTGCACTTAATGTGGGACACACATGCCATGTGCAGCTGTGCATATGATAGAACGGGACAGAATGACGCGTTGCAGCTCAACCATATGCGATGCAACAAGTTATTCTCAAAAATATTATTCTTAAATTATATGAGACAATATTAAAACTTAAAATGTCTACCCAAAGTGAGAGTCAGAAAATCTTCTTCTTCTCTGTGTCACATTCTCTACCTTTGTGGAAAGAACGGCCGCTCAAATAGAGGCATCAGCTGCGCTTTGGGGACCATCTCTCTTCTCAAAATCCTGATCTCCTCTTCCTCTATTACCTGCACAGCTTTTGGTACTGTCACTACTGTTTGCTTTCAACTATAGGGATTTTGCTCGTCTTCCAAACATATGTTTTTGTTTTTACAGACTACAGTACTATTACTACCTTCTGAAGCTTTTCTTCAAACCTCCTCAGCACCTCCAACGAGTACAGCTTGTTTGCAACCTGCAACACCACGAGAACAGGAGCATACGGCATGTGAAAGAGAACAAGACTAAGCAGATGCTTAATATATAGAACAAGTGTTTAAAAACTAGAACTCATATTGGATCAGCTTCCTACCGATTCTAGCTAGTTTATTTAGTGACTCGGGTGATCCGACTAGTGATTTAATATGAGAATATTTAATTAATATATATTTTTAAAGTAAAAATATCACATACATAAGTCAATTTAACCATATCTTTCGATATATTTAAGGGTCTGCTCAGATTGAGCGATTTGATTAGGAATCTTAGCGATCTGATCCGGATCGAGCGATTCCCTGATTGGATCACCGAGCTTTAGAACAGTGAATAGAACCACTCTCACCAGCTCATTATACCCGGCACGCCTCGCTGCCCGTTGCTCTGAGTGGAGTTTAATGTTCAGAGGCTTCGTCTGCTCTTTAACTGGTGGCTTTGGTAAGACCTGTGGATTTGGTTTTTTTCGTTGTCATGACCAGGTATTGTTCTTAGGGAGGACAGATGAAACTAGAGCTGCATGTTTAAACGGCAGAAAGAGGAGGTTCTTCTGTGTGCAAATGGACCTCACCTGGGGCTTATCAGTGGTCAATGGCAAACCTTGGGAAATCGGTATCCTATTCCTTTCCTCCTCGGCAGCCAGCTCTTGTTGCCTCTTTGCCAGTGCTTGCTCCTTGATTTGTCCTCGGTGCTGGAGAGAAAAACCAGTCAAGGAAAAGGTTATAATAAGTATGCCTTTTTAGTTTCTCTTTACTCCACTCCATGCATGCAGTATTCTACATTTGATCTTTATATATCTTCTCTCAAATGGTTTGTATTTCAGTACCGAACACAGTAAAACTATATATATATATGCATATGCAAATTGCCTGATATTTTTTCTCCTGTTGTCAGCTTATTTTGATCATGTTACTAATCCAACAATTAAACTATTTAGGCAGACTTTCTCTGTCTTCATGGCCTATTCCGTATATATGTTTCTTGATGATGGCGGAGTTAGTGGGAGTGGAGCTTCTCGAAAAGACTTTATCGAAGAAGATATGATGTCCTTAAGACAAATTGGACCAAGTAAGAGAATGTTAGATTTTTATTTAATTTGTGGTCCACTTGTGATGAATGTGCCACACACATACACACCAAAAGGTATCCAATTAATAGAATACGGTTACTGGGCTTAACCCATAAGGAGCTCATTAAGATCCTGTAATGGGTGGGATCCATTTAAGCTTAAACGGGACTGGTCTCTCCTCTCTATATAAGAAGCCTATAACTCTCCATAAAATCATACGTATCAAGTGAGATAGAGAGAGGAAATCAGTGGAGAAGGTGCTCGAGTTATACTATCTTCTCGTTCGGCATTCGTGCAGTGCTCGCGAAGCTCGTGTGCGTACGAGGATCAACTTCGGCGTCGTCTTCCTCCTTCATTTAGGAATAACTTCCGTTGTAAATATTCCTAAATCCCTAACAGTTCCCGCGATCATCCTACCAAGGGGAACCACACCCGTTCATCCAACCAAAGTTTTTTTCCTTTTTTTTGTCATGGTCAAACCTGGACCCTATATTGCATGGTCCTGATGACTTCGTGATATAGACTATAACTAGTCCCCATCCTATATGGACTCCCGTGTGGGTGTGTGGAAACCGGGACCTCTCTTCCCGGTGTAGAATGAGCCACCCACCCTATACATGTACAGTCGGTTTATTGTTGCAGTAGCATGTTGCCGCCGAGAACTTAGAAGTTAATTAGAACATGAATCATAAGTTAGTGATCTGGTTGAAGTTACCTCAGTTTGAAGTTTGAAGGGCTGAGGTTGGGCAGGTTTTGCTGCTCTCTTACTAGCTGAAGTTGAGGGAGAAGATGCACCAAGCTTCATCAACTTGAATGGGAAGATAAAAGAAGAAAGAACTTAGCAGTTAAAAAGATGTAACAAGGGAGAAGAAACTAAGACCGGCTAACGTCACAGGAAGGAGGAGACGTAGGAGTGCTTAACCAACCCTTGGCGAGGAGGAAGGGTTTAGCCTTGGCGAGGAAGATGTGTGAGCCTTCAGCAAGGGAGAAGTGTTAAGCTCCTCCATCTTGAAATGTATGGATAGCCACTGCTTAAGTTTGAACCTATTTATAGGCGCGGGAAGAGGGGGTTTGTTAGGGGTGGGTTTTCCAATCTGTTGGCATTTCGCCAGCCCTTTTTGATCCCTCTCTTTCTTATACTCACACATGGCTCTTCACAGCCAGAGCTGAGTCCCTATCCACACCAAACTTTCTGTTTGGACTTCCTATCAGCTATTGCTGACATTGCTTGCATAAAGATCGCAAAGCTTCGGGTTGCTCTGATGCATAGATATGAAGATTATTTGTGCAGCATATCTTAGTCTGGCTTTGTATAGTGAGCGGACTTTAGATGTACATAACACTATTGTGTAATATTACTCCTAGTCTCTAAAAGTAATCTAAAAGTTACCTTGGTAGCTAGCTTGAAACTGTAGTTCAGTGAATCAGTAAGTAATAAAACTAAAGCCTGGAAGCTATATTCGTCTATTTCTAGGCTACTTCCAGTCACCCCACCTAAGCCTTCATCAATTGCATGCGAGAGTTCAATATTTCAAAAGTGAAAGCAGAAGACTCAGGACGCTCACAAAGGAGAGAGAATATTCCCCCTTTAAGGAGAAGAAAATCATAACCATTTGTTCATGGAGAGAGAGAGAGAGATGTTCTTTCCTTGCTTTTGATAAGGCATGTCAAATGATAGCTAATGAAAAATATCCTTAGGGTTATCCTTAGGTTGCCCTTATCAGTGGTGGATCTAGAGTTAGCCTAGTGGGGTCCTGTGACCTCACTAGATTTGTGAAAGTCCAATAATAGATTTTGTTGCAATAAATCTGTGACCTCATTGGATTCAGTCCATGACCTCATTGGGCACTAATCCAACCTGCGATGTTAGCCAATGGCTCCCAATAGATCTTAAAAATTAATTCAGTGATTTTACTGGACAAAATTTTTACGTCTACTATTAACCTTTATCTTACTATGTCTTTGTACGTACCACTAAAGATTATTAAAAAAAGATAGTTAAAAGTTACTTATTTGATAGTGTTATGTGTCAATGAAAAGGAGGATCGAGCAGCTAATACAGAGAAGCAAGAGCCCGTGAGAATGAACAAAAATGACTATTAGTGGACATACATATAGAGGAGCCGACCACAAAGAAGCAGCCCCATGTTTTGTTGCACAGCTGATGAAGAGCAAGATCTATTCCAACAGCCACACTGACAAGCATCTTGCCTCTCTAGTCTCCAATGAGACTCTGAAAATATACCTAAAAATGTGTGATTAGGATATCTATTAGTTGTTGAGAGCCATATAATGACTAACTGAGAACATGAAGGCGGATTAAAAGGTAGAAGGATTTGAAAACGTGTATTATTATCTGTATCTTTTAAAAGAATAAGAATAGTATCCTTATCTTATCCAAGAAATGAAAAAATATGCATCTTTGTCCTTCTTTCAGGATTTGGATGAGGATGAATAAAAGGATCATTTTATAGGCTTTGACTTCCCTGCTTTAGTTTGGTTTAATGTAAAGTGTCGTAAAATACTATAAAATAATATAATCTATGTCTCATAGAAATACAACATTTTACAATATTTCATGTCAACTCAAACAATACACTAACCATTTCATAGATGGGAATCATAACGGTAACTTACCATGGACTGTCATTGTGCATCTAGATTTGACACTGAACAATTTTACTTAATATTTTTAGAAGATGAGATTTTTTGGACTTTCTTCTTTGAATTTTTATACGTTCGTACTCACATGAGAATGAGGACAAGCCAGTTGACAGCAAATGCTCGGCTACTCAAATGGTATTTTGAGGCCTGTGGAAGCCAAGCCTACTTGAACCGGCACACTCTAAATTTCAAAATATTATTTGTGCACATTAATCTAATACTCAGGCAGTTTCTGTATATGTTAAACCAAAAGTAATTCACTTGGGTTAATCTTGGCTCGAGCTGTACACGGGCGGCTTTGAATTTCCAAAACCGATCTAAAGCCTAGTTGAAGTGTACTTGCTCGAGCTTGCAAACATGAGCCTCAGGAGCTTCAATCTTTTCTGCCATGTTAACCCCATAGTAATGAAATATCACATATAAATGGCGGGCTTTTAATTATCAGCCCTTAAAAACTTTTGATATTACAGATAACTCTCTTTAATCCGATTATTTATAACTAAGTCCTCACAATCTCAACTTTTTTTACCAAAAAACGCTTTTGAGCATCTTTTTGATGCGCCTTTTGTAACATTTTTTGTGACGCTTAGGGTCTTGCACTAATTCACGGTAAATTGTGGAGGTTTATTCGTAAATAATTGAATTATATAGATTTTTTTTTGCAAATACAATGTGGTTTGCCTTAAACCTAGAGCCAATTAAGAATTTTCATATCGGAGAAATCATGAATAGAAATACTTCTTATAAAGTAATACTTGCTGTAATGCCTTATTAGAATCGCATGGTTAGACGGTATGCGATTTTTAAGTTCCGCTGTGTTGATAAAATCTCCATGCATTAAATAATATGAAGAAAAACATGGAAGCATGCATGTATGGAGAATCATGGCTATGGGAGTGAGGATTAATACCCTGCTCGACGTTGACGTGAGATGGACAAGAGAGACCTCGGAGGATGAGAAGGGACCACGAGGAAGGCACCTTCTACTCTTCCACGCTCCAAATCCCAAGCCGGTATGGTGATGGGATTCCTTGGAGAGCAGCACGCAGAGATGGCTCGGAGAGGAAGAAGAAAGCCCGTGAGAGGAGGAGAGAACTACGGGAGGAGAAACTAGCAACCTTGCCTTTGCATGCCTCTCTCTCACTCTTTATTTATCTCTCTCATTTTCTTATTCAAAATCAAAAGATAGGAGGAAGGAGTGGGCAACAGAGAGTGCAGTTCCAATCGCAAGCACGTCCTTCTCTCTTTCCTACTTAAATGCACGGGAGAGAGGGCGAGAGAGACATGGTGGAGTGGGAGGATGAGGGCGGTAGTTACCACACCTCTGCTTCCTCCTCCCTATAACATGCCCTACATAGGCAACCTGAATGGACTGGACCCATTAGTTAACATCTCCCACTTGCCCACAAAGGGCATTCATCAATGGTTCATCTCTCTTTCGACTACTATAGTCCAACTGTCATATATGAAATAGAGTGCGCGACTTCACGAGTATAACTTCATGAGGCCAATAGTGATCCAGTAAGTTATTACCAAAACTAACAAAACACAATACTCTAAAATTCTCATAGTATCCGAGACAACCTTATATTAACCTGATTTAACACTCTAGATCTCTCAGATAAACTACTAACAGTGTTAAATCTCAATTGTCATATAATCATAACTCTGTCTGCACACAGCTGACTGAGTTTTCCGAAGTATGATCTACATAACATGGTACAATATACATATGTCTTCCCTTAGCTCTTATGTTAATTCAATTAATCTTAGCCGCTTTTCTAGACATATCTGTAGACACGCTAATTTTGACATCATTTCGAGTAAATTTCATATCATACAATAATACCTCGAAATGGTCTGATAATTAATCATTAATTAATTTTTATTAATCTTTTTAAGTGTCGGGTTTAACAGATGTGTTTAAGTTAATTAATTGAATTGATTTTACCTCAAATTTGAGTTAAAATATGAAGAATTCTAAAAGACGTCAACCTGTGTGGACGCCATTTAGACTTTATTCTTATTTTAGCGATTAAATTTGAATTTTAATTAATTAATTAATTAACTAAAAGGCGTCGGATAATGTCGACGCGTTTTAAGTTTCCTAAGTGATTTTAATTTCCCCTCCGGATGTTTATCCTTATCTTAATTAGTCTAAAAGACGTCTATACAGGTGGACGCGTTTTACCTAATAAAGATAAAGATAAGTTTTCCCGGATATTTATCCTTATCTTAATTAATCTGAAAGGCGTCAGCTAAGGTGGACGCGTTTTAGATAATTACAGATAAAGATGAATTAATCAGTATTTATCTGTCGGTTAAAATGGATAAATTCGGGATTTTTCTATGTTAATCTCGAACGCGAGAAATGCCTATAAATACCTTGCATGTTGAAGAGTTAAAAAAAAAAAAAGAGAGTTGAAGTCCATTAAGAGAGAGCATTATTATAGCGAGTTGAAGATCGAAGCAACAACGTCGGAACGCCGGAGCGCTGCCATTTCCAGAAGTCGGCGTCCTTTCAAGATCTTCATCATTTCAAAGCTTCAACCGATTGGGCATAAGTTTTTTTTATTACTGCATTTTCATTTTCATTTTCATCTTTATTAATTCCATTCTTCATTCACTTCATGCAAATACACACCACAGCATAATTTTTCAAAACCTATTTGATTTAAGGAGTTTCAAAGCCACTCAACAAGTAAGTTTGATGTTCAATCATATGTCCAAAATTATGATTAGTTCAGATACTGCTTCTACTTAAATTCTCATCATCATTGTTTCTTCGTTTTTTGTTTCTGTTTCTGCTGCACTCAACAACAACGAGAGATTCAAAAGGGGAAATCAAGCACAAAGTCAGAAAGACTTCTGGACGATCCTCAACCTCAAATTCAACAGCAAGAACAAAAAGAAAAGAAAGGGCTCTCTTTCTTCAGCCGGCTGAGGAAGGGGAACCAAGGACTCAATCTTCCGCGTTTGAACAGGTAAGCGATCATATCTCTTTTGAAACTTTTTAGTTAAAAGTTTCTGGCGATCACTGCACTTAGTTGCTATTTTTAATAGGTTAGTTTACACTAAACAACATAGATTTTTCATGTTAATCACACGGTCATCCTAAGCACCTACAGCTTTTTTTGGCGATCACGGTGAGACTTGGTCTCGCCATCTTTTAAGTTTTTTGTTCTTGCTGTCATCAACCGGGCACCCACGGTGCACCATTTGTGTCTCTCGACACGTCCTCACCAATTGGTGAGTGTTTAGTTTAATTAATTTCCCTCGTGCACCACGTGCACACCCCAGTGGCAAGATCTTGCCCTCCCCTTGATTAATTCAAAAAGCTGTTTTTGTGATAAAAATGATGTGTGATTGATTGATTTCCTAGTTGTTTAGTTGGTAAAGCATCCTGTTAAAACCTGGAATTAAAAAAAATTTCATGAGTCGATTGTTTACTCCTTTTTATCTTGTTTAAGGATGATTCAACCCAGAAAATCCTTCTGGAAAACTGTTTCTGCGAACTGAAAAGCGTCCAGGAGAACTGACGCGTTTCAAAACTGCGTCAACACCCCTAGACGCCTTTCAGGCTTCACAGTTTCTCTGTTGTCTGCATCTGCTTCTGCGAAAAATTAAGTTCTGTTTTGAATAGCGTCGACTACCATCGACGCGATTCAGACAGTTTCTTAATTTTTTTTTAGTTTCCAGATTTCTGTGTTTTGAGTGCTAGCTACCCATTACTTACTAAGCATTAGAGGCCATCCAGACCGCAGGACATACGCATTGAGGCTAATACCCTCCTCTTCTTAGGAACACATTACTCGACGTCAGCAAATCTCTCTGATTAGGTTGGTCCCTTGATCAGACTAGAGAAGTTGACGTTGAGACCTCCATAAGTCCCCAAAATCAAGGTATTCCTCCTTGATCATCGGGCTGGTTGTACCAATTGAAGTCCTGGTTAGATTCTGAAAGCGTTGTGAGAGAAAGCCCTAGAGAATAACGGTGGAAATTGAACTGAAACTAGGATCCTTTCCTTGAGAGAATTTGAGGTTTAATTGAATCCAAATAACTCAAAAAGGGAATCTTAAAATCACGTTAAGCATCCACTTGTTTGATTAATCTCTGTGCAACTTGTTTGTCAAATCTTTGAAGAAAAAGAATCTAACATCATGTTGCTACGATCAGGTAGGGACTTGAGTGTGGCTCTAGACGCTATGGTTAATTACGAGGGAGATGCTAATGCCCCTCGGAATTCTGAATACAACTATGAGAGTGGGAGAGATGCTGATGCCTCCCGTAGTTCTATCCCCGTTCCATATCGTCTAGATGGGAATGTTCGGACACTTCTTTTGCATCCACGTGATCAATATCCTGATCCTCCTCCGTATGAATATGCGATCCCTAATCCTGATCTTGAGGGGGACATGAATCAGAATGATCCCTCATCCTCTGATCCTACGGATCTCATCAATGCTCTGGGAGTTCTTGCCTCCCGGTTGGACCCTCAGCAGTTCGAGGCGATCCAATCTATTTTGAAGGGGAAGGCACCCATGCAGCCTGCCGAGCCGAACCCTGTGGCTCCCCCTGCTGTTCCTCAGCAACTTCTTTTCCTCCTCCTTATATCCATCAGGCCGTGGAGGGCCTTCATATTACTTCTCGGCCAGCTGGGCCGCAGCTTTCATCATCTAGGCAACCGGCTAGACCGCAAACGCCTGCTTATCAAAATGCCCTCGGGCATGGCGGAAGCTCTGCCGGACCTCCCCTCTATTGTCCACCCTGCCCAACATACTCTAGGCAGCAGGCCTACCAAGTACCTCCTCCTCCTCCTCCTCCCCAGGCAGATCTGACCACACAAACGCTGCTGGCCAAAATGGAGCGTATGGATGAGCAATTTAATAACCTCCAGAAAATGATGGGGGTCAAAGCTGTGCCAGAGATCAGTCTACCGAGCCTGCCAGTATTCCATCTGCCACCCTCTGAAATGCCAGTGTACCGAAAGTACAACGGTACTGGTAACCCCTTCACACACCTGAAGGAGTTCATGTATGAATCATCTTTCTGGCAGAACGACAAGAGGTCGTTGGCCTTCTTGTTCAGGAGATATCTAGAGGGACCAGCCCTCGAGTGGTTCTTTTCCCTGGAACCCTCAGAAGTAGAGGATTACGGTATCGTTTCACGCAAATTTATTCAACGATACCAGGACAGAGTTGCACCCTCCATGTCTATCACGGACCTCATTGCAGAAAAGATGAAACCTGATGAGGAGTTTGTCAGTTTTGCTGACAGGTGGCGGGGTCTGGCTGAAAAGGTGAAGGATCACTTGTCCGAGTCCGAACAAGTGAAGGTGTTAATTTCCAATGCCACGCCCCAGTTCAAGCTCGTCCTCTCCTTGAACAATTTGACCAACATGGCAGAGCTCTATGAAAGAGCACGGTACTGCCAGAATGCTTTCAAGGACGCTACATTCTCTAGCGTCTTTGATCCTCATAGACCTAGCAGGCCTCCGCCTCGGAAACCTGCAGTGCCGAACTCTTCCAGCACAGGTCCGACTACTGAGGGCACGCTCTCTCATGATCAAGTGAGTACCATGAACAATAACTCGCCCCAGTTCGTGAGGAGTCAGCAGCAGTACCAGAGGCCACAGCAGCAAGGGTACAGACAGCAGCAGAACCCCCAGTACCAACAACAGTATCAGCGGCCCCAGCAGCCGAATCAGAATCAGAACCAGCATCAGCCACAACAACAGCCGCAACGGCAACAGCAGTACCAGCAACCCCAGCAGCAGCAGTATCAGCAGCAGCAACAGCCACAGTACCAACCGCGCGCACCGCCGGCGTACCACAATGTCCCTCCTCCTGGTGACTACAACCAGCCGAGAAGACCCCCAGGCCCGAAAAGGGCAGAATACCCGGCACTCCCAGAATCCTTGGCCGATATCTTCAGTGCTTTAATGGCAGCTAATGCCTTAGTTTTGCCAAGGGAAAAGGCCGTCTGGCCTCAAAATGCCGATACGTCCAGGTATTGCTACTTCCATAGACAACCTGGGCACACCATCGACACCTGCTTCCAATTCAGAGATTATATTCATGATCTCAACGAGCAGGGCGGCATAGACTGGGAGGAGATGAAAAAGTACATATCAGCCCTGAAGGCGAGGAGACCGCAACAGCAGCAGCAGCAGCAAGCAAGACCACCGGCACAAGCAGCAGCACCACCCAACATGGGCATAGTGCAGAATCCACTCCCGGAGCACCAGAACCAGAACCAAGTTGCTCCCATTCTGACGAACAGCCAGTCTGAGGCTGGTCGTGGGCAACAATGGAGGATAGAGGACTCTTCCTCTCTTTGTTCAACGGATCACATTCAAAGTACCGCAGAGCGACTACCACGCCGCACCATCCACATACCCAGACCACAACCCGTCACCATCACCCCTCTACCCACACCCACATATCACTCGCCCTCACCCAATAACCCACTACCACTACCCACCTTCCTTAGACCCATTGCGCCCCGCACTCCTACGCCTCCATCATATACCCCCCCCGCAAACCAATAACGCGCCCCTCCTACCATCTAGGCCATTACTCCGCATACCATTTCCTACTTCACCCGCTACCACTACCTACCCAGATATGCCCTTACCATCTAAACCGCTATTACGCGTCCCATTCCCCACTTCACCGACCGCGTACCCATCTACCATTCAACCCTCTAGGCCTTTAATCCGCACCGCGCCATCACCACCTAACCCAACGCCACCACCTACGTATCAACCCTCCGCACCCCTTACGCCACCCGACTCTGCGGTACTCAAGGTGTCACCCGGATCCTCCACGGTCGAGGAACATGCGCTCCGGAGTGGAAGGATTTTCAACAAGGTCTTTCCTCAGTCCACAGTCAGAGACGGCCCATCACAGCCGACTGAGGAAGCCCATAATGAAGAGAGTGCACCAGGCACTCAATATGACTTGTTGAAACATCTGGATAGAACACCGGCACGGATCACTGTACTTGAATTGATTAAAAGGTCCAAGATTCACCAAGAAGCCTTAATGGAATACCTACAAAAGGTGATGGTTAACGAAGACGTGTCGGTGGAGAAAATTGCAGCACTACTAGTTCCTCAGGGGGATCAACCCACAATTACATTCCACACATCGGAACTAGCACCGCCAGCCGCCAGAAGCATGGCTCTGAGCATCACGGTCAATATCTGCAAAAAGGCCGTGGATGCATGCCTGGTTGATACAGGGGCTTCAATTAATGTTTTACCTCCGAAGACCCTGGAGCTATGCGGTGTGCCCAAAGAAAAATGGCTGCCCAGCCCCATCTCAGTTACGGCATATGACAATTCTACCCGTTCCCCTCTGGGAATGGTTTATTTAAAGGTGGAGCTGGGCCCAGTAAGTCATGCAGAGGTCGAATTTCATATTCTAGAAATCGACCCTTCCATAAATGCCATTCTGGGACGTCCTTATATTAAAACTCTTGAGGCGATTCCTTCTACGAATCACCAATGCCTCAAATTACCTTATAAAGGACGAATTATTAAAGTGACGAGTATGCCGATCCTTGCTGCTGCTCATACCTTAAATATTAAATCTGCTGTTTTACCTGGCCGACAACCTTTTCTGTCGGTATTACAGGTCTACCGTCCAGTGGCTGATCCTTTGAAAGCCGCTACCATTTCTCCATACCCATTAAATGCTATCAAAAGGGGGAAGTGCATGAGTACCCCAGGATGGAGAATCATGATGAAAAATGGCTATCAGTCTGGGAAAGGTCTGGGCACACAGTTGCAAGGCAGGACCACTCCTGTCAAAGATCATCGGGCAGTACCCGGAAGCGGTCTGGGCTATAGGCCGAGGAAACTGAAGCAAGACAGGGTTCAGCAAGAAGATGGTCAAGAAATCTTGGAAACAATGTCTACACCACTTAAAGAAGGCCGAGATCCCTTAACATGGACCCTATATACACACTTTGTGAAAGGGCCCATACTTAGTCACGACAACACGGTGGTCATTACTTCATGTTTTGACTTCCATGACATATATGGGAGGGACTTGGCCAGACATTGTTCCGAACTACTTACGTACCAATCCTTGGAGGCTTTGCGGCCTATGAAAAGGAGAAAATTCCATGACCCCGAATGCGAATGGTACAGATGGTTCGACCTGAGGGACCTATACATAGCACTGAACAGATTATTCCTGGATCCTGCAGAACCCAAGTGGCCACTGCAGATCGACGAGCTAATTGAGAGCCCTGGTGCAATCTTTGATAAGCGGATACTGCTGTCCGAACAAACTGATGAAGGGGAGCCAGATGACCCCTATGAAGCTGGTTATACAACAGATCTGCTCTGGAGGGGGACATATCCTTCACATGTCCTAATGCTCCATACTCTGTTTCGCACACTGCTCTTGACCCCGACTTGGTCGCGGGTCATTACTGAAGACATTCCACGGGCCCCGCCCGTTATGATTACTCTGTCCCCTCGGGACCTTATTCCACAACCTCCTCTCGATCTAGAGAGGTTGTATAATCTGATCTGGAACATATTGCTATATGATCCCCCTAATCCTCTGGGCTTGGTGCCGCTTCCTCCGTCTGATTCCCCTTCCATTTGTATTCACTCCCGCTTCATGTATAATTCCTCCGATATCCAAAAAAAAACGCCAATTTTACAACAAATTCTTCCCAAATCATTATCGAGGAAACATCTTACTTGTCCGATTACACCCCATCGCGCGGGTCCGTCGGTCAAGATTCTCTCTTAAACATACTCTGTCCCTCCCCACGGGAGGATTCCCCTGTATTTCCACTTGTATCCCAGGATTTTCATCCTGCTTCATCTTCATTAGGTTATGATAGGCAGTTTAGTGAAGTTAGGAAGTCTAGTTTTAGGCAGGTTAGTCAGGTTAGGAAGTCTAGGAAGCCTAAGGGTAGGCAAATTCCAGAAAGATACCTCCAGGATTTGGCTGATAAATGTTCTTTTTGCTCTTTAATCCCTCAGCTTTTAGAAGATCCAATTCAGATGCCAGAAGATTGTACAGATGATGAGTCAGTCAATGATGGGTACGGGGTATATGAGTTAGTGCATGAAAAGGACCCCATTGTTGAAGATGAGGAAGATGATGAGGACGCAGCTGAGGCGTATGCCAGTGGAGTGAAGAGATTTGATGAACCCTCAGCTGCCGTAGAAGAGCCCACCAAAGAAATAAACTTAGGGACTGAAGACGAACCTAAGGTTGTCCTCGTCAGTAAAAATCTTTCTACAGAAGATGAGAAGGCAATGGTACAAGTGCTTAAGGATTATAAGGACACTTTCGCCTGGAGTTATGAAGATATGCCGGGGTTAGACTCATCTTTGGTTGAACACAGGTTAACATTAAAGGATGGAGCTAGTCCGGTCAAGCAGAAATTAAGGCGATTCCACCCATAAATGGCTTTAAGGATGAAGGAAGAGGTCGATAAATTACACAAAGCCAAATTCATTAGAGTTGTCCTTTATCCACAATGGGTGGCCAATATAGTCCCGGTTATGAAAAAGGACGGGAAGGTCAGAATTTGCATTGACTTCCGCGATTTGAATCGGGCGTGTCCTAAAGATGATTTTCCATTGCCTCATATTGATGTACTCATCGATAACACTGCTGGCTATGAGACATTATCGTTTATGGATGGATTTTCAGGATACAACCAGATTAAGCTGGCAGAAGAGGATCAAGAGAAGACTTCATTCACTACACCTTGGGGAACATATTGTTATGTTGTCATGCCATTTGGATTGAAGAACGCTGGAGCTACTTATCAGAGGGCTATGATGGCAATATTTCATGACATGATGCATATAGATTTGGAAGTGTATGTGGATGACTTATTGGTTAAGTCTAAAACGAAGGCTGAGCACGCCAAAGTTTTGGCAAGGGTATTAGAGAGATCGAGAGAGTATCAGTTGAAGATGAACCCCAAGAAATGTGTATTCGGGGTATCTTCAGGGAAATTGCTTGGATTCATTGTCAGCAAACGGGGAATTGAGATCGATCCCAATAAGGCGAAGGCTATCAGAGAAATGCCACCTCCTAAAAACTTGAAAGAGTTAAGAGGATTAATCGGGAGGTTACAATTTATTCGCCGTTTTGTCTCCCAGCACTCATAAAGGTGTAAGCCGTTCTACGAGCTTACCAAGCCAGGAGTCAAATTCAATTGAGACGATAAGTGTCAGGAGGCATTTGATGGATTAAAGGACTATTTGGCAAGTCCTCCTGTTTTGAGACCACCATCTCCAGGCAAACCATTGATACTTTATATTTCAGTCCTGGATGATGCAGTGGGGGCTGTCTTAGCACAAGAGGATGAAGAAGGAAAAGAGAGGGCAGCCTACTATCTCTCTAAACTTCTCAACCCCGCTGAACAGAGATACACGGCGATGGAGAAAACATGTGCATCATTAGTTTGGGTTATTCAGAAATTGAAACATTATTTTCTGGCCCATGAAGTCCATCTCATCGCTAGGATGAATCCGATCAAATTCCTTCTAGAGAAATCTGTTCTTACTGATAGGTTAGCGCGATGGCAAAGCTTTCTATCTCAATTCGATATCATTTATATTCAACAGAAAGCAATCAAGGGCTATGCCATAGCAGAACATCTCGCTCATCATCCCCTTCCTCGATTTGATCCAGTACGATCAGAGTTTCCGGATGAGGAACTGATGTCCGTAAATCAGATCAGAGATGATATGTGGACTCTGCATTTTGACGGAGCTCTGAATTCTCATGGAAAGGGGATCAGAATCGTTCTGTTATCACCTGAAGGTGTCACCATTCCACAAGCCTTTCAGCTTGACTTCTCAGTCACCAACAATATAGCTGAATACGAGGCACTTCTTGCTGGTCTCGAGGCTGCTCATTTCTATGGTGCCACCAAACTCAGAATTGTGGGTGATAGCAATTAATTCTTCGCCAAGTGCTGACCAAGTATCGAACTCTTGATCCCAAGCTCAAGCCATATCAAGAACTTACTTCTGCTTATTCAAAGCTTTTCACAAAATTGATCTTTGTCCATGTCCCTAGAAATCAAAACATCCTAGCTGACGCTCTAGCTTCACTTGCATCTTCCCTTGATTTTCCTATCAACAAGCAATCTGAATCAATCATAGTTCATAGGCGTCTTTCACCTGCCGTGAAAGACCCTTCATGTCTTAGAACTAAGGAGAAGTTGTTGAAGAAATTCAAGGATGGAAGTATTGTGGAGAAAAGAGAAATCATGTTGATGGAGCTGTTAGAAGAGATGGATGATGAACAGAAGCCATGGTATTATGAAATTGTAAAATATTGTGAAGATCAATCGTATCCTGAAGAAGCTACAACTGAGGAAAAAAGGACTATCAGGAGAGTTGCTCAACGATACACCCTAGTTGGGGGAGCATTGTATAAGAGAGGTTTTGATGGAGTTCTTCTGAGATGTTTAGACGAGGACGAGCTTTGTAAGGTTATGGAAGGAGCTCATAGTGGAGTTTGTGGTGGTCATGTCAATGGACAGATGCTAGCAAAGAAGATCCTTAGACAAGGATTTTATTGGCCAACCATGGAAGAAGATTGTGTAGGATATGTCCGTAGGTGTGCCAAGTGTCAACTTCACGCCGACAAAATTCATTCTCCTGCATCTTCACTCCATCATGTTTCCTCCCCATGGCCTTTCTCCATGTGGGCTTTCGACATTATTGGACCTCTTGGTAACCCAGATTCCGGCATCAAGCAAAAATCTTTCATTCTCACGGCAACGGAATACTTCACCAAGTGGGCAGAAGCTGAAGCATACGTGGAGATCAAAGCATCAACCGTCTGTAAATTCATCATGAAGAACATCATCACAAGATTCGAAATTCCAAGTACCATCGTCACTGACAACGGACCGCAGTTCGTGTCACAGGAATTGAAGGACCTCTGCAACAGGTATAAAATTGCATTGCATCATTCATCTCCTTATTATCCGCAAGGCAATGGCCAAGCAGAGGCAACTAATAAGACTTTGATAAAAATCATTAAAAAGACGTGTAAATCTAACAAATTCGCAGATTGGCCAGAAAAATTGGTTGAGGCTCTATGGGCCTACCGAACTTCAATCTGCACGCCCACCGGACAAACTCCTTATTCCTTAACATTTGGAATGGAGGCGGTAGTTCCATATGAGATCCTTATACCGTCATTAAGAGTACAATTGAACAAAGAATTCTCCATTGATGAACATCGTTCAGCACTCCTTGTTCAATTGGAACTTTTAGACGAGAAAAGATGGTCAGCTGCTAATCATGCAAAAGCCTATCAAAACAGATTAGCACGTTTTTATCAAAAGAAAGTCATTGAACGAAAGTTCAAAGTCGGTGAAATGGTTGTTAAAAGAATTTTTTAAAACCTGGTGGTCCGCGTTCTAAGCTCCAACCCAACTGGGAAGGACCTTATGTTGTATCACATGCTTTTCATGGTAATACTTATCGTCTTGTTAATGCAGAAGGAGAAGAGCTAAATCATCCCTGGAATGGTCTACATCTTAAGAAATACTATCCTTAGGATAAAGAGTCGATCAGTATGGTACAAAGACCAGTGGAATCAGAAAATTTATAAACTCAAATTTCTTTGTTAGTCTGAATAATTTAACTTCAAACTCATTACTGCACACACTGACACGTTTGATTCGTGAGTAACAAGAGATGCCAAGTTCTAAAGAATATCAAAAGCTTGACTAAGAGTGTAAAGTACAAATCATTCCTTTTTAAAGCAAAAATTCTGTTTTACACTCGGCCCATGATGTCGGAACGAGGCTTAGAATAGACTACCAAGAATACCCGCCATCTTAGTAGGAGGCCGTCATAAAAAAATGGGGGAGATCCGTTCCAAAGCAAAGCAAAGAAAGAAAAGAATAGAAAAAAAAAAGGGAAAAATCAAAAGGCCAATACACTACAAACGTCACATCAAGGCCATGAAATGAAACAAAAGGGAACGCAAAGTCGATAAATACCCCGGAAAGAAAATGACCGAACCCCAACAGATATTAGGGTTGGAAAGGAACATCTTTTTAGGTCTCCGGAACCTTCTCATTGGCTTTTTAAATCTATTCTTCTTTTCTTTCTAAAGAGGTGTACTTCAAGCTTAAGGAATGGCTTAGATTGACTAAGGGTCAAATCATCAAATAGGATCACGAATGAAAACACAAGTTCAAACACGATGGGTTTTAAGTTAAGTTAAAGAACAATTTGAAAATTAAGTTAATAAATGAATATGATCTTTTGATCTAAGTACCATACTGGTCTTTTAGTTAAAAATTCAAAAAAAAATGTATATGTCAAAAATTCAAAAAAAATGTATATGTCAAAAATTCAAAAAAAATGTATATGTCAAAAATTCAAAAAAAGTGTATATGTCGAAAATTCAAAAAAATAGATATGTCAAAATTCAAAAAAATTGCATAGTCAAAAATTCAAAAAAAAAAAAAGTACATATTTCAAAAATTCAAAAAAAATGTACATTTGTCAAAATCTAAAAAAAAGAATACATATTTCAAAACCCAAACAAAAATGAATATTTCAAAACCACAAAAATATTTCAATTAGCATTTGCTTGTTGCATTTAATGTGTTTAATTCCTTTTATTTTCAGTGAGCATATGTTTGCTTGTATGTTGCATTTTGCTTAAGTCTGATTATTCTTATTACCTTTGTTAATAAAGGCTATGCCCTTTGACTATTTATTCAAGGAAAAGATTGATTGACCATTTGTTTGGTCAGGCAAGGGGTTAAGCCTAAATAGATACTTAACCTGTTTGTTAAGTGTTGTACAGGATGCAAGATAAGCACAGGAACACGAGATTGGAGCCCAAAAGTTTCATGTATATATCAAAAGTGTTTTATACATGATACATGAAAAGAAAAGAAGTACATAAGCCCTCAAGGCTGGCTCTCCCCTCCGCCCTCATCTAACTGGCTCTGGGCCTCGTCAGGTGCGTCTGGTGCTGGTCCTCGGCTGGGAGGTGGAGGTGGCCCCATCGTGCTCGGCCCCGCCTGGCCAGAAGACACGGCAGTGCTGGCAGTGAAAGCACTCGTCAGACCGCGCTCCTGCGCACGCTGTCGAGCACGCCTGTACCTCTCCTCCACACTCCGGCGCTCATGCTCTGCGATGCCAAGCTGGACCCGAAGAGCGGATATCTCAGCATCCATCCTCTGCCGCTCCTGCCTCTCCCGCTCTCGCTCCTCGTTGATGACCTCCAAGCGAGTCTGGAGGCGCGCAAGATCTCCAACCGAAAGTCGGGCCACCTGCTCCTCTAGAGCCCGGATCCGCTCTGCATCAGCCTCGGCACGAGTCGCTGTAGCACAGGCATCCGCTTCAGCCCTCTGAAGGGCTTCTTGGAGCTCAGCAACCTGCAGAAGAAGATTTTGTTAGTTCAAGACAATCAAGTAAATCAAGTCAAATTCAAAAATCAAAACTTACCCGAGCAGCACGGTCCTCCTCCGCAAGAGAAGCCCGGTGGATGGCAGAGGCGAGCTGACTCTGGAGGTCAGCGAAGGCAGCATCATGCGCAGCGAATGATGAAGAAGATGAAGCTCCATAGGTAGGGGGAGCCGCTTGGGTGTAGACGGCTCGCTGCACCAAAAGAACACTGCTAGTGGTTAATCGCCAAAACAATTAATTAATTAAAACATGCATTCATATTCATTCATACATACCAGATCAAAGAGCTCTTTCTGGACTTGTTCGAGTTGGGCCTCAGCATCATGTAGTCGGGCCCGGAGGTCGATGATGACCGCATCACGAGCATCCTGCAAATCACATATACATACATTCATTCACCAACATAAATCAAGATAATAATAAAATTAAAGACGCATGAATGCATACTTACATCGAGTGGTCGGAGGAGCCGCAGCTGGTCGGCGTAATGGACCCGGTACTGCTGGAGGTAGCCCTCGCTACTCTCCGCACGGGACTCCACTCTAATGCCCCGACGGTGCCAGTCCTCGTACTACTCCGGGAACTTGGCACGCCAGTCGGTGAGGGATTGCTTGCCCCTCATGCTCCTCCCCACACCCTCCGGGACCTCTTCATCTATCCATTCCTGATGGAGACCCAACGTCCTCATCACGAGCCGGAGACGGAGGGGCTCGATCTCGTTGAGGCAGTGCACCCACATCTGCCTCCCGAATCGCCTCCTGCCAGCCGTCACCCACGGCTGACCTTCCTCGTTCATGCCCAGGTATGGGCGCCAGATCACCTGCATATAGGTTAGATGCATTCATAAATAAATTGCACTTAAGGAATAGAGAATTGCATTGAACAAGTTAAAAACTTACCAGTAGCTCTGGATAATCTAGGAACTGACGGCGGAGGGCCGTCAGCTGGTGGTGCTGCGGAGCCGTGTCCACAATTGGCTGCCAACGGCAGGCCAATGGGACGGCATCCGGACGAATAATCCGCGCTCTGCCGAGCGGGAAATAGTGGTAGCTCCACACCTGCATTCATGAACATATAGGTTAGAAAAATCATTGCATTACACATTGCATATCATGAATAAATAATAAAACATTTAATACCTGAAGGAACGGCGAGAAGCCACTGATAGTAGTCTCGCGGTCCGGCGTGACCGCGGATAGGTCTGCGAACAGGTGGGCCAGAAAGACCGCACCCCAAGCATACTCCCCTAAGCTATCTAGGTCATCCAATAAATAAAGAAACCTACAGTGGATATGGTCGCCCTTCGTACCGAAGAGCAACCGACCGAAAAAGAAAACTAAAAAGACCCTCAGCTATCTGTCTACCTCCTCTACCTGACTCGGGTCACTACAATAGGAAGAGGAAGATGACTCGGCTAGCCTATCTCTAAACTCTACCCGGGTCTCGTCGGACCGACGCCGGGGCTCATCTAAACCTAGGGCAGCCTCTACTTCTACCCTAGGAACCATCCTAGACTCCCTACCTATACTGGATACCTCTATCCCTAACAAGGCCTCTGCTAATCCCTGATAGTTAGGGTAAGTAACCCCACTAACTGGTCGGCCCTCTACCCGCAGGCCAGTGATCCTGGCCACGTCTTCTAAGGTGGGGATCATATGCCCCCAAGGCATCAGAAATGCCCGACTCTCTGCATGCCAACGCTCCCTGAGCGCCTGCAGCAGGACTAGATCGAGCCAAAATGGCTCGATGTCTAGTATCTCGCCGAACCCCATCCGGCGCAGGCGCGCCTTTTGAAAATCCGGGAGTCCCCTATACGCCCCTATCACTAAATCCCAAGAAATCCTGGCCCTCATCACTCCCTGCAAATAAAAAAATAAAAAATAGGGTCAGTAATTAATAAAAACAGAAAAATTCACTTTCTGTTTTGAAAGGCGTCAGCACACACAGACGTGTTTCAAAACACGTCCACATACCTTGACGCAATTCAAATCTATTTTCTACCTACTTTAAAAATCCGAAATTTGGATTGAAAGACGTCGACCCAGGGTGACGCCTTTTGAAAGGCGTCACCTGGTCTGGACGCCTTTCAAGTCCAGATTTCGGGTTCCTTCAAGAACCCCTTTCTCCCCTCTTTTCTTCACCCCAGTCAAACCACAGGAGACTTATCGTGTGGAGGTCGCCCTCCTCTTCCTCTTCCACCGCCATGGGCGCCGGTGGAGGGAGTTCCTCCTCCAAGAAGGCCGCCGCCTCGGCTAACGCCGCCGGCACCTCCTCGGGAGTTTCTTCTTCTTGCCTCCGCCTCCTCTTGGCCAAAGCCTTCTTCTTCCTTGATCCTTCACCGTGTTCCATAGCTCTAGAGAAGGAGTTTTTGAGAGAGAAAGGAGTGAGATCACCGGAGAGATCGCCGGAGCTCGGTGAGGAGAGAGAAATTTTTGTGAAAGTGAGGAGGAAAGGAGGGCCTTCGCGGGTCTGTAACGAAAAGGGTGAAAGGCGTCTACTCAGACAGACGCGTTTTAGGGCGCATAAGTTGAGGCGGCAAAGGACAGCTGTTTGAATTGGTTGAAACACGTCCATATTAGTGGACGCGTTTCAGTTTCTGTTCAGAGACGTACACAGGAAAATCATGAAAGGCGTCTTGATTATTGGATGCATTTCAGGGAATTAATCATGGAATTAATGGCAAAATCCTGGGAAAAGTAGGAGAGAGAGTTGAAAGGCGTCTACATACATAGACGCGTTTTAAGCTTTAAATCGGGTTTTTGAGGATTAAATTGAATTTCTGGAAAAGAATTTACTTTGAAAGGCGTCTTTCTGAGTGGACGCGTTTTACATTTTACAGAACCCGAATTGTTGTATTTTCAGGAAAAATCAGATTTTTACTTAAGGAAAAATCATGTACACATCACAGAAAGTTGGGGAAAGATTCTAAGGCATGAAAAATCAATCTTTATTCAATGGAATCAATCTTTATTACATCAAAATCAAAAAGAGAAAGAGGACATTCAAGGGAGAATATCATGAAGACCCTTAAGATAAAGAAATTTCAATCCTTTATCTCTGTCTTTAGAGGATCTTACACGATAGCTAAAGCCAAGGTTCCATAGAGTAATGATGATTTATATGGCTTCATAATCTTCATCGGACTCCAAGTCGCGCTTCTTGATTTGGAGTGTGGGAGAGAATTCAGGAAACTCACGACGGGCCAAGCTAAGTTGAGTAAGGCACCGGTGTGGATTGTACAACACAAACTCAGTAGCTCCAATTAACTTGAGATCTGCTCCTGCTGTACGGCGCACCCAAACTGGTTTTCCAACAAGAGCAAGAGGGGACGAGTCGAATATGTCGGACGTCATGAGCTTCAAATACTCTCTCCAATCGGCTCGGGTCTTGAGTTTTGGAACCTTGTTGACCATGTACTCATTGAACTTTACAATATTAGCAATGCAATGAATTGGACTATTCAAGAAGATCTGAGATGGATTCAGAGGCCTTTTCTTGCTATGCTCGAATTTGAAGTGAAGTTCAACCCACAAGGCAAAGAGTAGCATGCATCCATATGGAGGACGACCCACAGAAGCCGCAGAAAGTCCACTGTAGAGATATGCTAAGAGAGCAGTGCTAATGGATTTACCTTCGAAAATTGCGCAAATAGCACTAATTTGATTGTCTTCCAAGATGTTATCCTGTGCAGGAAAGAATAAGGCACCGGCAAGGCATGTAACGAGAGCTTTCGTTACATCCTCTGCCTCATCCTCCCTTAAATCTTCAATTTCATAAAGAGTCCACTCGGCTAGTTTTGCAAGATTGATCCCCTTCTTGGTGAGACATCCTTTAGCTTCTGAAGGATCCTTCATGATCGATGTCAATAACTGTTGACCGGTGATTCTCTCTTTTGTCAAGGCTATCTTGTCTCTGTTGTCTCTGGTCTTTGGGAGACCTAATAGAAGTTCCGCCTCTTCTAGAAGGATTGTGCACTCGAAATCTTGGAAGAAGAACGTATGAGTTTGGGGATGCCACCACTCGATCAAGGCGCCCATAGCCGCCCAGTCTACGTTCGCACTTTTGTAATTCTTGGCAAGCACTACAAGTCCTTGAAGATCCCACTTGGATATGAACACTTGCATAGAAAGCTTAACACTTTTTGCAAGTTTACGAATCCAAGAGAGAGACGTGAATTTTCTTGGTCCAGGAAACATGGGATAATTCTGAAAATAAAAAGAGAGTTTGATGAAGAACATGAAGAACATGAAGAAAAATTGAAAAGGAAGTTGATTGAGCTTACTTGAAGATTGGGATTTCTTCCATTGAGATGATTCTCTATGTCTGCAAACTTCTCTAGAGACATCTTCATCTTCTTGTTTGAGGAATCCATCCCTCTTTTTCGGAGTTCCTCCTTCTTGAAGCTTGGGAAGCTTGAAAACCTTGAAGAAACCTTGAAAATTTGGAAGAAAACTCTCATTTGGATCTTTGGATTATGATAGGATTGCTTGGGAATAACCTAAGGGTGTTTATATAGGAGGGATTGCGATCCTAAGTAGACCTTTTCCGGATTGGAAAAGGGATGTGCATTGATAGAGTTGGAGTTCGGGTAGAGAACAACCAGAAACATGTTTCTGTGAGTAAAAGGCGTCTAGTAGAACAGACGCGTTTCAAAGTTGAATGGCGTCTTCTCGACACGACGCGTTTTAGCAATTCTGCTATTTTCCCGAAATCCTGTGGATTTTAATGTTTAAATTGAATATTTGTTTGGAATTATTAATAATTTTGATTGCAGGAAATTCAAGAAAGCCTGAGTAAAGCTGGAAATGTCAAGAAGATCCCATTGTGGAATTCAAGTCCCGACCGTGACTAAAAAGACGGTTATTTCTACCCTTATTCCATGTAATTATTGTGCATCAGCATTACTATATGTTAAGTATTTATTAGAGTATATCAAGGACCTTGTGGTTTTGATGAAACTGGAATTTGAGTTCCCCTACAACAAAAACAGTGATAATTCCAGAGGATTCTTAATCGCACGGATAGGCCGTTGGATTGTTAATTAGTGGGGACGATGGTTCCACTTTTGTGAAACGGTGCGTGGACAAACGAGCTTCGGCTTAGCACTGAATTACAAGAATTGGTATCTTGACTCATTAATAACAATTTAACAATATTATCCTTGATTAATTTATATTTCATTTGACTTTATATTTTTCTTTTAGCCCAGCATGCATCATGTAGGACTTTGAAATCATTGTGACAAGGATAAATTACTGATTAAGTTTCAGACCATTAATCAAATAACTCCAACATGATATGAAATATTCCATTCCGAATTGAGTATCTTGATTATCTTTGAGGTTTGCTTAAAGATATCCTTAGAATTCTATCCTTGCTTGGATTCTTTATCCAATATTTCTTGTTTTCTTTTAAGATCTATCATGGCTGTAGCACGTCCACATTGGCTGGCAAACGCTCCCCATGATGAAACCTACAGTGTCTACGACCTGGGGTACTTCCCACTCCGAGGAAGTTGATCGACTTTATTTTATTTCCCTGTCTACCTCATCTAGACATGATTAATTCCATTGATCTTTTTGAGCTATCTTCATTGATAATTTTGAGAAAAATTCCAGTCATGTGATGTTAAGAGCGTGTCTCATCACACCTTGGCATCGCCTTTTCAGTACATTCCATTCCATTTCACTCCCTTGCAAAGACAATGCCAAGGTGAGGCAGCTGTAGACACGCTAATTTTGACATCATTTCGAGTAAATTTCATATCATACAATAATGCCTCGAAATGGTCTGATAATTAATCATTAATTAATTTTTATTAATCTTTTTAAGTGTCGGGTTTAACAGATGTGTTTAAGTTAATTAATTGAATTGATTTTAGCTCAAATTTGAGTTAAAATATGAAGAATTCTAAAAGACGTCAACCTGTGTGGACGCCATTTAGACTTTATTCTTATTTTAGCGATTAAATTTGAATTTTAATTAATTAATTAATTAACTAAAAGGCGTCGGGTAATGTCGACGCGTTTTAAGTTTCCTAAGTGATTTTAATTTCCCCTCCGGATGTTTATCCTTATCTTAATTAGTCTAAAAGACGTCTATACAGGTGGACGCGTTTTACCTAATAAAGATAAAGATAAGTTTTCCCGGATATTTATCCTTATCTTAATTAATCTGAAAGGCGTCAGCTAAGGCGGACGCGTTTTAGATAATTACAGATAAAGATGAATTAATCAGTATTTATCTGTCGGTTAAGATGGATAAATTCGGGATTTTTCTATGTTAATCTCGAACGCAAGAAATGCCTATAAATACCTTGCATGTTGAAGAGTTAAAAAAAAAAAAAAAGAGTTGAAGTCCATTAAGAGAGAGCATTATTATAGCGAGTTGAAGATCGAAGCAACAACGTCGGAACGCCGGAGCGTTGCCATTTCCAGAAGTCGGCGTCCTTTCAAGATCTTCATCCTTTCAAAGCTTCAACCGATTGGGCATAAGTTTTTTTCATTACTGCATTTTCATTTTCATCTTTATTAATTCCATTCTTCATTCACTTCATGCAAACACACACCACAGCATAATTTTTCAAAACCTATTTGATTTAAGGGGTTTCAAAGCCACTCAACAAGTAAGTTTGATGTTCAATCATATGTCCAAAATTATGATTAGTTCAGATACTGCTTCTACTTAAATTCTCATCATCATTGTTTCTTCGTTTTCTGTTTCTGTTTCTGCTGCACTCAACAACAACGAGAGATTCAAAAGGAGAAATCAAGCACAAAGTCAGAAAGACTTCTGGACGATCCTCAACCTCAAATTCAACAGCAAGAACAAAAAGCAAAGAAAGGGCTCTCTTTCTTCAGCCGGCTGAGGAAGGGGAACCAATGACTCAATCTTCTGCGTTTGAACAGGTAAGCGATCATATCTCTTTTGAAACTTTTTAGTTAAAAGTTTCTGGCGATCACTGCACTTAGTTGCTATTTTTAATAGGTTAGTTTACACTAAACAACATAGATTTTTCATGTTAATCACACGGTCATCCTAAGCACTTATAATATCCCCATTAGATTATATCAACCTTAGTACTAAGGATCATACTAAAGTAGCGACATCGAGCCTCTTCTTTATGACATTATTCTCAGGTCACATAGGATATAATTGGGATAAATGATGTGATTCCGGAGCTCACACAATGATGAAGCAAAGATCTATTCATCATTCTTACTATCGTTGAATATAGCACATGCGATATGAAATGCATATTACAGTGCTCTTCCACTTGCATGGGCGTGTCACTTTTAAATTGTCATTAACACCATATAGATCTCAGTCTAGCTAGTCACTCCCACTACGACTAACTTGACTCTCATGACACAGTTGCTCCCACTCAGTGCTTGTCTCGAGACTTACATCCGACTTCTGCAGGCCATACATGATAGGCTCATGTACTCTTGTATTCGATCTTTGAAGATCTCATCTCGACTCTTATCTAAGGCGACATATTCAATAATAATTTAGGTATCTTGCTCGCTCTCCTAGCGCCGTAGATGCAAAATGTCTCATTTTGTTCGTCTTTTTAGCGTCAAGGTGAATTACCCGTGTGAGAGGGTTAATTTTAGCCTGGTGACACATTTGATGTGTAAACTAGCATTCCATCAAAGTATGCTAAGTAAGAGAATGCACAATCATACTAATGTCAACACAAACTGTTCTCACATTACAACTTACATAAACTTATGACTCTACTATGGGTTAAAAAAGCCTCCTTAGTGATTTGTTTAGTTGGTAGGTCTATTACCATATAGTCAGTAGAAATATGCCGAAGAAGTACTAACTCTCTCACCAACAGATCTCGTATGAAGTGATATCGAATGTGAATATATTTGGTCTTCTTTGATACATAGGGTCCTTAGTATAGGCTAGGGCTTATGTGCTATTAACATATAATAGCACGCTCTCCTTCAAATGAGGAGTAATGGCTAATCGTTGTAGGAAGTTTTACAACTAAACTACCTCTTGACACGTTGTCGAACATGCCACATATTCTGATTCCACAGTGGATAGAGCGATGCACGTCTATTTCTTATTGCATCAAGAAATAACCGTGCCACCTAGTATGAACACGTATCTCGACGTGGATTTCCTCTCGTCTTTGTCGCTGGCCTATGATACTTATCTACGATGGAGTCTGAGTACGTTATTTGCACTGCTGTGGTCTAGAAAGCCATCTGATTGAGGCGATTCTTAATGAGCTTGGATGTCACAACATATGCAAGAGATCATGTTGTGGTTTATTGCAACAATATGGTCGTGATCGTCTGAACGAGGGACTCCAAGTATCACGGAAAGTCAAAGCATATTGACACTCGTTACTACTTTATCAGAGACATCATTGTACAAGAGTTAGTGGTCCTTAGATATATCTATACTATTGAGATGCTTATATATTCTTTCACCAAATCTCTTGTAAGAATTTCATTTCTCAAACATGTTAGATGTTTAGGACTGAGAAGGGTCCATATACAATAAAATATGAGTATTTTCTTTGCATTATTAGTGCACTTATATTTGTGAATGTGTTTGCCACCAAGTTTTGATTGGTCCACTCACACGGATGATCGCCATGTCGCTATAAAAGCGAACATGATGAGATACACTCTATAAACTTGGCACTCAATGGAAGTGTATATTTTCTACATTCAATAAGAGCGTAATAAAAGTCAAAATCACCTTAGCAGATGGCTAAGATGAGACTAATTGAAAATAGTCGGGCATAGACTCTTCCATGTAGCATGTTGATAGCTGAACTTGATGAGAACTATATGGACAACTTAGATGCGCTTAATAGAGCACATGATTATAGATTTGTATGGTGTATGAGCATGGCTATTCCTGCTCTTAGCTCTACTATAACATACTAATCATACTGTATGTCCTATCCTTTTGGCCTTCAGAGAAATGACTGAATAGATCTCTACTTCGTCACCATGTGAAACCTCTGCTCTTTTATTATGCCTTTTGGAATTATGCACCTTCTCATGATGTAGACACTTGATGATATTACTTTAGCATATTTTTCAAAGACCATGATACATGCGATCTAGTGGAACATATCTGGGAAAACAGTTAAATCAAAGCAGATTGACATGTGTAGCGTAGGAAAAATCGAGTTGTATCACACCTATGCCGTTCTGACTCAGTGCTGGCCAGCGGTTATAATGGATGTATCAATATAACCATGAGTACATAAATATATATATATATATATATATATATATATATATATATATATATATATATATATATATATTTTAGAGGTTAAGGTAGAGATCTAAAAGGGATTAGATTTCCTTAACCCTATGTGAGCTTCTGATTTCGGGTACGAGATGAGATTTGGAGTTGTAGTGTTATGTTAGTATGGTGATGACTTAACATAACACTCCTCACTTACATATCATTCTCGTGCAGTCGCTCGTGCAGTCGTACACGCTATTTCCTTGTATAAAAGGTAGAGTTATAAGAGTAGAGACAATTATGATATGTCCAATATGTCTGAGTAGAAGATGTTACACGTGATATAGGTCACATATAGATTTGCATCCACATTGGTGTGCTTTCCTTGTTGGATAAGGATGTGGAGGATTAAGAACCCCTATTAGGTAAGGACTCTTTGAGGACCTTTTCTATATATATGTGTGTACATAGAGACTAGAGGATGTTAGGTGAGTTCCTCTCCTCCCTTTCTCTCCCAATTTCCTCCCTCTCCTCTCTATCTTTCTCTTGGAAGAAGCACCCATGACCTCCAGGACTTGGCGTGTAGAATTTGCGGACGATTCTGATAGCCGCACCATGCCGACGAGAGGACCGTCTTCTGCACCACACCGACGAGGGCTGCGAATACGTCCAAGGTAATTTTTTTTCATCTACAGAAGTTAGCTGCTAGATCTTAATCCGATGGCATTAGATATAATCTACTTCTGAAGACCGCACGACATCTTTGGGGAGTTTAAACCTTTTAATTAGTGATCAAAATTAATATTCGAGGGGTAGCAACAATCCTAGGGACTATTTAGAGTAGTTTTTTTAATTTTTTTTGATAATTTTTAAAAAATTTACAACATTTGATCACAAAATTGAACAGTAGTCATCCGATCGACTGCTATGATTGAGTTCATGATCGGACAGTATATATATATTTTTTAAAATAATAAAAAGTAAGAAATACTCTAATTACCTTGGAGTTGTTCCCATCCCTTTATAGTTTTAAATTTAATTACCAATTGATAGGTTTAAATTCCGTGCGGTCTGGCCAGCATCAGAGTAACAATTTTAAAATATTATATAAAGGGTACGAAAGATAATATGCAAATGCTATTTTTAAATTTAACATGTAAAAATAATTAATGTAAAATTAGAAAAATACTTGCTGCAATGCTCCAGAGTATTACCGATGCAACTGCTGTCCGATTGCAAAGTCTGGATGAGGTGCACCTTTTAGGTTGTGCTGCAAATTTTGTAGGGGCAGTGCAACAACAGCATACTGTACGATCTCACAATTAGATAACAGTTGTAACTGTAATGACTACAGCAAATATTTTTTATAAAATTTTCTTTAATAAAGTGTAAGTCAAACTAAACAATAACCTGTTACCTGTCCCTCCAGTCTGAAGTGGATAGCAGATGACCGTTATCCAAACGGCACAAGTAACTCACGAGGTGGGATTAACTTGCCCTGCACATATTCATGATATTTCTCCAAGAAACACCCCAAAAGGTTGTTAAGCACCCCATAATTTGAGTATTGCTTAAGCTAAAGGACGATTTCCAGAAGATGACACCTGAACGAAATCTTGGAAAAGGGAGGACAGGATGGTACTGAAGCTGATGGGCTAGAGTGAGTGAGAAAGAGTGTATCATAGTTTGTTAGATGACAAGGATACCTGAAGAGGTGATTAAGTTAGCATTGACAACAACGTTCTAACCCTTTGTCTTGTTGAGTAATATTTGTTGTAACGTCGCATGCACATGTGATCCTATATTGTTTGCAACTATCAACTATGTCTTTGGATTGCGTGCATTTACAAATTTTGGTTACTAAAGTAGGATTAGGGACCCAACCGAACTCAATTTTGTGTAAAGATTTTCTTTTTTTTATTCAAAGATAAGATAGCCATGTTTAGAGGTGGCAGTTCACATTACATTTAATGCGCAAACATTGTAGTAAGTATAATTCTTTTTGTTTAAGGCGGACCTAGGGGATACGGGTACGAGAAAGGTTTAGTATGGACTCTAATAGTAGTTTTATGACGCATTTCCCTCAAGAAAAGATATTCATGACATTATTTTTTTAAGAAGTATTTTTATGAAAACAAAAAAATATATCAAAATCATTATGTAAATATTCCTCATTTTTTTTGGTCCTGAATTTATAACTTTGTTAAGCGTCTTGTAAAACACTGTTCTGGAAAGCTGCCTCATTCATATTATGCTTCCAAAAAAACTTCTCACTAAGCCTGTCAAAAAATGAATTGGAGATGGCCATTTCGTCACTTACCACTAAGCCCGGCAAAATAGGTCCTTGCTCTTCAATAGATCCATTTGGATTTGTTAACTTTCGGCGTGGGTAAACCGTTTATCCAATAAGAATTTTGAAAGAGTAAGACTTGCTGCATCCTACACTTTCTAGCGATCCAATCATTTTCTTCGAATGTTCTTAGAAGTTTGCCTTAATCTGATTTTAAAAAGTTCAAAAAAAATAAAAAATCGAATGCCATTGAATAGAAAAAAATCCCTTAATGATCCGAACCAAATAACAAATTTTATTTTTTTATTTTTTTTAGAAATGTCCAATCAGAAATTGGGCAGTACAGATCATATGAGGGGTAACCTAGCATTGTTTGGCAGTGCAGCAACTTATACTCTATTAAGAAAATATATAAATATGGATCAGTCCACTTAAGGCTCACTTAGGTCCAAAAGTTTCTGGAAAGTCCGTAAGGGTGGGGGGATGGTTGTTGACAGCGGCCGATCTAGAAAATTTAAATGAAAGGGGGCCAAATTAAAGAGAAATTTTCTTGGGAGGTCAAGTTAAGGAAATTAAGTATAAAATATTTCCTATATAGATACAAAATATATAAACACAATAAAATTTTTAATGGGGCAGGGGGCCATGGCCCCCTCTTCCCCAACCCCCCCCCCCCCCCCCCCCCCCCCCCCCGGGTCTGCCCTTGGCTGTGGAAGTGTGTCCCATTAGATGACGGAGGATTAGTCAAATGAGGGACGTGATACGCCGGCAACTTCAAATTATCCAAATAACATCAAATCTTTATCAAATAAAAAACTATCTTTTTAGAAGATTTCAAATGTCATTATGTCGCGTCTAGAGAAAATATGATAAAGTGTCATTTTATTATGTTACTTCGGAACTCTCACTCACATTTTTCTCCCTTCTCAAAAAAAGAAAGAATTCAAAAGAAATTTGAATACAAAAGAATCTCACTTTAAAAGAAAAAAGTTTTTCAAAATGAGGCCCAAGTGTCGAATCGAGAAGCCATTGCATCACTCGGGAACCTTACCCTCTCTTGGGGAGCTTTAAAATCTCGTGAGGGATCCATCATTCACTGGAAGGACTGCTACTATCATAATTGAAGGAAATGAAAGAGAAGGATTGAGAGGGAGCTCCGATGACTAACCAAAGAGACTTTCTAGGTAATCTCTTTGTTTCTCCAGTTGCTCGTGTATATTCTCGGAGGGCAGAGAACCCCTTTATAAATAGAGGCATCACCCTCCGTTAGCCACCTCCGCTCCCATAGTAACTACCTCCTATTAAGGTGGGAGACCAAGTCTCCAGTAGTTATCTCTGCAACAGAGATAAGAGTAGGCTCCTAAATATTTAGATTGATGGTCATCTTTAGTTTAACATCTCCCACTTGACCATCAAGACCAAATAATTTTTAATACACTCCCACTATCCGTGAGATGTATTAATGTTCTAATACATTCTCACTATCTGTGAAATGTATTTTTAAATCAAATAATTCTTAATACACTCCCACTATCCGTGAGATGTATTAATATTCTGACACATTCTCACTATCTGTGAAATGTATTTTCAATTTTGTAAAGAAATTTTTCCGACTTATATATTCCCAAGTCCCATTAGACTTATATGTTTGACAAAACTTTCTACTGATATACTTTTTGTCAACGGATCTGTAATCATATCAGTGGTGGGAATATAAGTCACTTTAATTTCTCCTTTTTGAACAATATCACGTATATAATGATATTGAATTTCTATGTGTTTTCTTTTAGAGCTATTCGCTCCACTGTTAATCAAGCTAATTGCTGCCTGATTATCACAATAAATCTCAATTGGTTCTTCTACCAAATTGAGATTTAATTCTGTCAAAAATCGTCTTATCCAGACTGTATGAGTAGTAGCCATGCTACATACAACATACTCAGCTTCCTGTGTGTATCTTGCAACACACTCTTGTTTCTTACTACTCCAAGAAATAGCACCACCACGAAAGATGAACAAGTATCCCGAAGTGGACTTTCCGTCATCTTTATCTCCTCCGAAATCTGCATCGGAATAATCAAGCACCTCTAGTGTATCTGCTTGATATATTAATTTGTGGTGCAAAGTACCTTTCAAGTACTTCATAATCTTTTTAACTGGACCATGATTACTTTGATATCTGCTTACTAAACTTACAGCGTATGCTATGTCAGGCTTAGTACATAGCATAACATATATTAAGCTTCCGACTACTTGCGCATACGACACTTGTAGTGCATCATGTCCTTCTCTAGGACATTGCTTTTTACTTAATCGTTTTTCATGAACCAACGGCGTTGGTACTAGATTGCAGTTTTGCATTCCAAACTTTCTAAGTACTGAATGTAAATACTTATCTTGGTTTATACTCAACATTCTAGACTTTCTATCCCTCAGGATTTGGATTCCGAGAACATAGGATGCCTCACCCATGTCCTTCATCTCAAATTTCTCACTGAGCTCAGACTTAACGTTATTCAACATTCCTATGTCATTTCCGACGAGCAAAATATCATCTACATATAAAGATAATATAATAAACATGCTCCTACTCTTCATGACATATACACAATTGTCCAATTGATTTGGAACAAATCCAAGTTGAATAACAACATTATGAAATTTAAGATACCATTGTCTAGAAGACTGTTTCAAGCCGTACAAAACTTTCTTAAGTTTACATACTTTATTCTCCTGACCTTCTACCTGAAAATCTTCAGGTTGTTTCATGTATATATCTTCTTCTAACTCTCCGTTAAGGAATACAGTCTTGACATCCATTTGAAAAAGTTCTAAGTCAAGGTGCGCAACAATTGCTAAAATCATCCTTATAGATGTAAATTTAGCCACAGGAGAATAAGTTTCTTGAAAATCTATATCTGGCATTTAAGTAAATCCTTTGGCAACTAATCGGACTTTATACTTATCAATAGATCCATCTACATGGATCTTTTTCTTAAATACCCACTTGCAACCTATAGCCTTCCTTTTCTTGGGTAATTCACATAGTTACCATACATTGTTCCTTTTTATGGAATCAATTTCTTCTTTTATGGCTTTTCGTCATAGATCAGAATCTTGAGATTTCAATACATCATTCAGATTCATGGGATCTATATTATTATCCTCATTTATGTTTACTGTTAGACATGAAGGCTCACATAAGTACAAGTGATAATCATCCATCCATGCTGGTGGAGTTCTAAGTCTTTTATTACCAATTGCAGGTTGATTTTCTTGCGTTTCATTCAAAGGCATTTGTTCATCTTCCACATTTGGTGGAAGTTCTTCTTCGATTTCTGGATCATTTATAGGTAAATCATTATAATAGTCATCATCTATTACATTTAGAGGTTCTTTCTCATGATGAGATTCCTCTTCCTCTACATTTTCTAGAAATATAGTATCCCTATATTCAATGATTCATTTTTCTTTATCGAAGAATCTATATCTCGATGATTTGTCACAATAGCCTATGAATCGACACTTCAATGTTCTGAAGTCTAACTTGTCTCTCAGTTGATTTGGAATGAGAACATGGGCTACTGACCCTCATTTCTTAAGATGACTTATTTCTGGTTTCCTCCCATTCCATAGTATAAGGTGTACTTTCGATAGATTTAATGGGAATTCTATTCAATGTATAATTTGCCGTGAGTAATGCCTCTCCCCAAAAATTCTTAAGGAGTCTTGAATGCGATAACATGCATCTAACAACATTCATAAGTGTTCTATTCTTTCTTTCCGCCACACCATTCTATTGTGGCGTATAAGGTATAGTTACATGCCTCTTTATTCCATACTCTTGGCAATATAACTCAAATTTCTTTGAGTTGTATTCCCCTCTTCTATCTGTTCTTAACACCTTAATGTTTTTGCCTAGTTGTCTTTCTACTTTTGCTCTATATCTCTTAAAACAATTAAGAGTTTCTGATTTAGCAGAAATAAGATATACATAGGCATATGGAATAGTCATATGTTTTTATACTTAATAGCCCACATATATCTGAGTGGATCAATTCTAGTAATCCTTGTGATCTATATCCTACTGTGAAATATTTCTTACTCATTTTACCGACTAAACAATGTTCACATGGTGACAATTCTATCTTAGTTAATGGCAGTAGGTTCAATCTTATCATTTGTTCCATTTTAGATTTTCCAGAATGTCCTAATCTAAAATGTCATAGATCACATTCAGACAGATGACACAAGAAATAATTTATAATAGCATCATTAATATTATTCACTTCTGTGTCCACAACAGGAATACAAAATAAACCATGTTCGGGAACAAGTTTTCTCATGGCAAAGACCTTTTTGTTCTTTCCTATAGACACCCTTTTATTGTAGAATCGGACTTCCAGACCATTTTTCATGAGAGCAATTACAGATAATAGATTGCGCCTAATACTCGGCGCATAACAGACATCTTTGAGGACCATGATGCTGTCCCCAAGATCTAAACGATATGATCCAACACCTTCTACATTCAGGTAGGTGTTGTTTCCCATGTACATTATCTGCTCTCTAGGTTGCAGTTTCTTGAATTCCACTAGCTCTTTCTTCGTCTTTGCCACGTGACAAGTTGCGCCAGAATCCACCCACTAGTCGTTGGTGTCGATAATTATAACATTGCATTCCGTCAAACCGACGAATTCTCGTTTGCTAGTTCCCCATTTTTCCGGGTGTTTACCCTTGTTTCCGTACTTTTCAGGACAATTGGCCTTATAGTGACCAAATTTGCCACATGTATAGCAAGCACCACGGGGAACCTTTTTGCCTTTATAGTGTGATTTTGTTTTGAACTGTGGCCTATTCGGTCCAACAGAGTGATTCTGACTTTTGTTATATCCTGATGAGGGCTTCTGGTGAATAGTATTCACTTCTTGCAAATTCAGTTCTTGACCTTTTCTACTGGCAATGATATCCTGTTTAACTGCTAGCCTAACTGGTAAATCAGTGACACGAAACGGTACCGCTCATCCTTAAGGTTGTGACAGCCATATCTAGTGAAGATGGCAGACTATTCAAAATAGTTGCCACCTGCGTTCTTTCTGGATCCTCTGTTCAAACAATAGAAAGATCTTTAGCCATAACAATCATTTTATTCACATGTTCTATGACACTATCGCCCTCTTACATACGGCAAGAATTATACCGATGTAATAGGAGCTGAGTATTCAACTCAGAAGTGGTGTCATACTTCTCCTTGATAGCATCCCATAATTTTCAGGCAGTCTCATAAGTTTCAAAGAATTTTATGAGATTGTCCTCCATGAACATGAGCATTAGGCTTCTAGCCTTGTTGTCCTCTGACAACCACTGCTCTCTTTTCCTGATATCTCCCTCTTCGGAGTTATTAGTCAATTCTGGAACAGTACTATTAAGTACATGTTCAATATTGTCATGAATAAGACCATATCTAATTTTCCTATGCCACATGTCATAATTTGTACCGTTTAACTTGTCTAATTTAGTCAGTTCAGAAGCAATGAGTTTACTAGTCATTTTAAGTAGGATAAGGCTAAAGCTCAATATACATAATTTTACAATTATGATTTGTAACATAAATAACACTAAAACATGCATCATTTTGTATGATTTGACAAAACAACTTAACAAGATAAATTTCTATTTTACACAAGGAATATTCAATCAAGAATTACTTAATATGAAATTTATCAAAATATAATCTAAATTTCCTAAACAGAAATGATATTAAAATGACAACAATAAAAAAATGTCAATTAAATTATAGCTAATTATCAAGTGAATAAATTTATGTTTATAATGGATTTATCAGACAATAAATTAGTAACAACTTAATATGAAACTTTAGTTATAAGATTAATGCTAGTTATGACAAACACATAGATATTTAAAGAGATTCTTCTTATGCAATAATAACATATTTGAATTAAATATTAGAACATGTAAGAATAAAGAAAAGAGTCTGATCTCTATGGCTACGTTAGCATGCAATTGGTATTAAAGTGCACATGATCTGTATAGCAATAACAGATAAAGGACAAAACAACTTTTGAAAGAAAAAAGTATATATTAACTATGCACAACATACGTAACCCAACAGGTTCTGGCATGCGAGAGGAATGGTGCATAAAGGAATTAAACAATAGCATGCGTGTGTTGGGTGCAGTGCTATCTCAACATGGTATAAGATTTATATAATGCAAGTTCTAGGGAATTGGACAGAAGCAAAACAAGTTACAGATGTATTGGCATGCAAAAAAAAAATATTAAACGTTGGCAAAACTAATAAGTCTATTAATTCCTTCAGCCTTTATCTTTAAAAAAATACGGACAGTGCAGATCGGGTTTGATGTTTTGCAGGTGAAAAAATTCAATGTTACCCCTTTTAACATATATTATTCATCCAATAACTTTACTCTCTCAACACAAAGGGGAGAATGTGTTAGAACCTGTTCGGAGATGATTTGGGGAGGGTTCCTATGTGCTCGGCGGTGTGCAGCCGCTGGCAGCAGATGATGGCGAGCAGCGACAACAGCGGGAAGGGCTCCGGTGTGGCAGAGGCGAGCCGGCAGCAGCAGGTGCGGCGGCGAGTGGGCAGCGGCGGTGCTGTGCGAGGACAGCGGCGAGCCGGGTGCGGGCGGCTGCGGCGCGTAGGAAGGCTGGCGGGTGTGCGCGGCAGCAGCGCGTGTGCAGTGGTGGTGCGGCAGCGGCAAGCCGGCATTGGCGGTGCGGCGGGGCACTGGGAGCAGCGGCGGGACGCGGCGGTGCTGCAGCGGCGGTGCGGTGGCAACGGAGGGTGCGGTGGCTCGCTTCAGTGAGTGTGGCATCGTCGAGGCGCTAGGCGGTGGTGCTGCAGCGGCGGTGCTATAGCGGCGGGGCAACGGCGGGACGTGGCGGCAGCGAGGTGCGGCAGCGGTGGTTCGCGAGGGCAGCGGCGGTTGCGGGCGGCTGCGGCGCGAGGGGGGGGCAGCTGCGGTGCGAGGTCAACGGCGGTGCGGTGCGTCGGCAGCGGCGGGCACCGGCGGTGCGGCGGGGTACGGCGAGGGCAGCGGCGGCGGCGGCGGACGAACCCGCTCTGATACCAATGAAGGAAATGAAAGAGAAGGATTGGGAGGGAGCTCCGATGGCTAACCAAAGAGACTCTCTAGGTAATCTCTCTGTTTCTCCAGTTGCTCGTGTATATTCTCGGAGGGCAGGGAACTCCCTTATAAATAGAGGCATCACCCTTCGTTAGCCACCTCCGCTCCCATGGTAACTGCCTCCTATTAAGGTGGGAGACCAAGTCTCCAGTAGTTATCTCTGCAACAGAGATAAGAGTAGGCTCCTAGATATTTGGATTGGTGGTCATCTTTAGTTTAACAATAATCAGCAATTGATGCGATGAGATGCGATGGGTTACGAGGATCATAGATGGTCTTGTTTCGTTCCTTCATCTAAGCCACCATCCCTTCATGGGAAGCAACATTCCATTGTTCTATTCAAGAGCAGAGATAGTAGAGAGTTCCTCTATTAAGGGTGACCACAATCTCGATTAGAGAAAATTAACCACGACACAAGAACCTCGCAAAGGTCTTAATTCTTGTTTTCTTTGACACCGACTGACTCAAGTATTAGGAGTTCTCTCCTAGGATCACCTAGGGCTTCTAGACTACTTTTTCCTTTATTGCAAACTTCTTCACCATAGATTCCACTGAATCACTAAATTCTCGTTAGGAACACTAACTCTAGTTCTCGACCTCTACACTCCTATTATCATATATTGCATAAGGTCATGATCAAATTTTTGGAATTTTGAATATAAAATCAAACACATCTTCAGGTAGACTAGATGCACGAATTTTTTCGTCAAGTCCACTTATCTTTTAAAAAGAAATGAAAAGTAAGCCTAACATCTCACCCATTTATCCATTTACCTATCAATTTTATTGGATCCGGTCCGGATCTTAGTATAATCATTTTCGCTATGGATCTACCCGTACACAGAGTAATGCTTGTTGTACTGCCTCCCTCAACGTCGTCCGATCCTAGTAGTCGGACGGCGCTGCAGCGCAATTTTTTTATTCTTTTTTTATTTTTTTATTTTTTCAAGACAATAAAAAATCCAAAGCTACATTTGGATAACTCGAGTGGGACCCAATTTGGCTATATATATATTTTTAAATATTTTTTTATTATATGAAAATCAAGGTGAGTATCAAAAGTATTTTAAAAAAAAAAAACATAGTCGAGTCGGAGCCGACTCGAGCTTCTTGAATGTATCTTCGAATTTTTGATTGAATGTCTTAAAAAAATAAAAAAATAAAAATTAAAATCACTCTGCAGCCACCCTCAATGCAGCAAACATTACTCAAGATGACAACTCATCTGGCGCTCCATCCTAAATTGTTCCGTTTCATGGATAACCTGTAATTTCGTATGCACCTGACAAACACTAATGATCTTCAAGGAATTAAACCAGTCCAAATGCCGGATCTAGCTAGTAAAATCTGCCCGCAGGAAACTCAGACCATCGTATGGTGAACAGCTTCCAGCTTCTATTAATTAAATGACCAGTGAAGATGGGTAAGCTGGATAAATCCAAGGTTGTCCAACAGCAACTTTAGCTGGGGGAAGTAACTTGCCATTCACATATTCATGACATCAAAGAGAGGAAACATAATAGAAGGTTGTTAACACTCCATGATCGAGCTGGTGGGGTGAGAAGAAGAAATTGCATCTTATTAGATGGGATAAAATTGCTAATCAGAATCATCATGGAGGTTTGGGCATTAGAGATTTTGTCTTGTATGATAAAACCTATGTTATGAAACTGGTGTGGCGCTTCCTGAATGATCACCACAGCCCGTGAGAGTTGTATCCTCAGAGCTAAATACCTGGGCAACCAATCCTTCTGAGAGATTGATAAGCCAAGTTCCATGTCTACTGTTTGGTCTCGGAGCTGGTGACTAATGGGGTTCGGAATACGACCATATCCAGACCTTGTTTCATCCTGACATCCAAGAGGTGATCCTCAGTATCCATCTCCCTCATGCTCACAATGATGGGGTTGATCAATTGGTCTGGCCTTAATACCATTGACGGGCATTTTAACACCAAGTCTGGATATCGATGCCTTCTGGAAGCTGCCACCCCTTTTGTGTCTACTGAGAAGCCTATTTGGAGGATGATCTGGAATCCCAAAATCTCCTGGATTATCCCTCCGCGGATTATCTCCTTCATTTGGAAATCTCTCCACCAGGGTATTCCCACTAATGATAAAATTGGCAGTATTTTCACCGCATTGACAGAATGTGCCCGATTTGTCCGGATCACAGAGAGACTACACCATATTTTATTCTCCTGTTAGGTAGCCAGAGCATCGTGGTTTGCTTCCATCTTCTCCTTCCACTGTGATAATGGTGCAAATAGCCTCGAGGGCCTGTTACCTATCTGGTTGAAGCCTCCTCTGTCGGATGATGGTACCTATCTTACTACTCTGAGATTCTCCATCATTTGGCAATTGTGGAAGGCCAGATGCAAACTAAATTTGGAGGGTTTTCACACCCGCCCATCCAATATTTTGTCTACAGCCACTCAGGATGCCAAATCTTGGATTATCAATAAACTCATGCCCAGCGCTACTTTGAGCCATTCGACGGCTAACCTCCATTGGCAATCTCCTCCGAGAGATCAACGTAAGATCAATGTGGATGGTGCTGTCTCTAATACCCCATATTGGAACTGGTATTATTATTCGAGACAGCTTGGGTTACCCTGTCAGATGCTCCACTTTCATCCGTAGAGGATCAAACCCTTCTCTCAGTGAAGCATGATGGCATGGGCTGAAGACTGCTTCGACCATGAGATGCACTATCTATTGTTCGAGCTATTCAGGGCCTTGACCCTCCCAGTTGGGAGTGTCTGTCCATTATTTTGGACTGCCAACACCTCCTCCAGTGCCACCCCACCGTTTCCATTTCTTTAGTTCCCAGATCTTGTAACCAAGCTACTCATGCGTTGGGAAAGAGTCCGGTTCCTCTAAGTAGAAAGTTGGAGGGGACTCCAGCAATAATCAGTCAGAAAACGTCATGTGTAAAGTTGATCCGTCGTTCGAGACGCATCCCACCCACTTTGACAACTTTTTCCTTGTTATCGATTCAGTAGGTTTCAAATATTACGCAGAACACTTAAATACTATGCAGAACATTTAAATGCTACGCATAGCACTTAAATACTACGCAAAACACTTAAATACTACCAAGAGCACAAAACTACAACCATAATTTAAAATACACTTCAACATAATACAACATAGAACACTTAAATACTACCAAGAATATAAAATTACCACCATAATTCAAAATACACCTATGTAAATTATGGTGGTAATTTTGTACTCTTAGTAGTATTTAAATGCTCTGTGTAGTATTTGAAACATGCTGAACCGATAACAAAGATAAAATTGTTAAAATGGATGGGATGCATTTCGAACGGTGGATCACCTTTACACATGACGTTTTCTGATTGGTTACTACTGGAGTCCCCTCCAACTTCCTGCTGAGAGGAACCGGACTCTATGGGAAAACTAACTATCCAGTCCCCCCCCCCTTCCAGCTTGTATTTTGGAGCCGTTAGCGTCTGATAGGCTCTTTTGTAACCCACGCCCTATTTCTTCTACTTTTGACTAATGAATCTTTTTACTTAAAAAAAAAAAAAAAAAAAAAAAAGAATACGAGAACCCAACAGGAATGTACCAGGATAGTTTGGAAATTAGAGAGAAGAGAGAGAGAGATGGAACAAATCAAGGTTTGTTAAATGATGAGGATATTGGAATAGGTGATTTAGACCCTATCATGGTTTTTGTATAAATTTTATTTATACAAAAACATTTCAAAAAATTATAAGGACATGAATATCCTCTTTAGATGAAAAATAAAATTTTATTTATATAAAATATTTTTTTAAAAATTATAGTGACATGAATATTCTCTTTAGATTAAAAAAACAATGCCACAGTTACCTTTTTTGATGTTGCCGGAAGAATATATCGTACGTTTGAACTATGCCACTATAAAAGGGCACAATTTATGGATTTAAGAAATGGAAATGGCAATATAGAAGGATATTTATGACATTATGCATTTAAGAAATTATTTTATGTAAACAAAACCTACCAAAACTATTATGCAAATTTCACTGATTTACCTTGTCATGAAATTTAGGCCTTCGTGAAGCACCGTATAACCCACTCTTTTGCAAAATTATCTCATTCATAGAGCTCCCATACCCTGATTTATTCATCTCTGAGTGTTCATGTAAAATGGAGATGGCAAAGTCACTTATACCAGGGAATCTTAAAGGGAAAGGGAAAATCAATTGGCTTACCTGCCTAACTTAATTCTTCCATTTCATAGATAATTTATAATTTCCTATCCACCAAATTACATATATTAATAATCTTTACAGAACTAACCAATCCAAACATTGGATCTATTAGATTCATAGATAGTGAACGGATTGCAACCTCTTCTAGTTAAATGAGGGTGACTTGGATAAGTCCAAGGTTTTCCAAGGCCAAAGTAACTTGCCCTTTACATATTCATGATATCTCATTCTATGGTGAGAAGGAAACATTATGGAGGTTGTTAACACTCCATGATTGAGTATTGATTAAGCTAAAGGATGATTTCCAACAACCACATGAACACGCACGTGCGCACACTCACACAGAGAAAGAGAGATGAAATAAAATTGGCAATTTGTTTTTTTTGAGGTCTCTACCAAAGTGGTAAGGCACAGTTCACCCGTAACATTTCAAAAGGTGATTTAAATGGTTTGTTAGATGATAAGGACATTTGAAAAGATGATTTAAACGGTTTGTTAGATGATAAGGACATTTGAAAAGATGATTTAAACGGTTTGTTAGATGATAAGGTTATTGAAAAGGTGATGTAATCAGATACCGTCCATTTCAGGTATAACATTTACATCTGTGTTCCCAGCCGAACTGTTTGATGGTGTCCCGGGAATGTGAAGAGCTGACTGCATGTATGGTTTATTATCGAATGTTTGTACTGTCCATATTAGAAACTGAGATCCTCTAGCGTTTTCCTTGTATGCCTTCACGTGTATCCAAGACATATAAGAGGAGGAGGTGATGGGGGGTAGCCCCTGGCGGAGAGGTGAATAGGTCATTTGACTCTAAAATGATGGATTGTCTCTCGTCATCTCCTCCACTCATGTGTCCAGAGTACATGGACGTGCACGAGAAGAGGTCCAGAGAACCCTATTCTTTTATATTCATATTATGAGTTCCATAATTATGTAAAGCTTATGATACCTATCCTAAACTTTATTCTAACAAGTTATTGGAATTTTTCATTTTATCCCAACAAATTATTCAGAACACTACACCCATTCAATGTCTTTTGATTTTGTACAACAAAATTTTCATAGATGTAATGCATTTTTTCGCCCCAAAATAGTCACGTGGATATGCTTCATGTGAAACTAACGTAGACATGACTTTTGCTATGTGATGTAGCCGAAGCTATCACGACCGGATTCCGAGGCTGGAATCCGAAGAAATGGATCCGGAGCTGGGTCGGATCGGTGCTTTAGAGGCCCGACGGGGATCCGGGAGGCGAAGGATGCAGAGGCGAAGCCGAGGGTCCGAGGCCGAGACTAGCTCGGTCGGCGGCTGGCCTGTCTTCGGGATGCTGCGGCCGAAGCTCCTTCGGCGGACGAAGGGGCGGCACGGCACTGAGTCTCCTTCGTTGCGGGGCAGCCGGCGTACGGCGTCGAGACCAGAGAGAGGGGTCCGAAGTCGACGGCCGAGACCGACTCGAGAAGGTCGGCGATGATTCGAACCGAACTCCTGCAGGAGGGAAAGAAGAAGAAACCGGTCAGCAGGAGTCCCGGGCTCTGGCCCTAAGAAACCCCCTCCGACGGTCAAGTTAGCCTCTGAAGATGATTCGATTCAGAAGACAAAGAGTAGCTTAGAAGCTATTTAGATTATAGTCTTTTAGGGTCTTGAAGGTATAAGATTGCATACCTTTGGCAATAAATAGCAGTGTATTTATAGCAGAGGATAGAGGATGGTTAACGGTGGCAGCCGATATAGGACTAAACGCGGGCTTACTGGTAAACCGCCATAGTGCCTGGTCCGCCACCGGAGTGGGCCGGACTCGGCTATCGGGCCGAAGGGGGTTGGGCCGCTGATGGGCCGAAGCCTGCTGGGCCTTGGACTGCCGTGCTGTCCCCGGGCCGTAGGCTGATGGGCCGCTGACGGGCTGAAGCCTGTTGGGCCGGGAGCGACGGTGCCGCTTATAGGCCGAGGGCTGTTGGGCCGCTGATGGGCCGAAGGCTCCCTGAGGGCCTCGCACTGCTGCCGCTGGGCCGAACGGAGTTTGGGCTTGTTTTAATGGGCCGAATCGGATTCTGCCTCATCACTATGCAAACATATAAAAAGCATAAATTAAACATACCATTTTTACTAAAGGATAGTACAATACTCATGTAGCCCACCTAACATTGATGTGGTTCGAATAAGAAGAAAATGAAGAGTTTGACAAGAAATTTGGTACTTTATCAGTAAAATGGACATAACTTTCCATTCGGATGTCAGATTCGTGCATAAGACCGCATTTTGGAATCGTCATTCCAAGGGAATCAATGATCTATCGCCTATGACCATAAGGCATAATTTCAAATCAAATTCCATCTCCTTTCTAGTGAATGGCTCAATTTTACTTAAAATTTGCTATTTTTGATATTTTTTTTGGATAGAGATAAGATAGGTTTATCAAATAGATGTCCTTGCAAAGAATACTAGTTCAATAATTTTTATGATTTTTCAATTTCTTTGAGAGTTGTGAGTTCTTTCTTGTTTTTCTTCTTTTCTTCATGTTCTTCCTCTTCTTCTAAACCTTACTTCTAAACCTTACGCAGCTAGGCGATTCCTCCAGATATAAAATCAAATACTCATATTGAATATATGTGTAAATGTCAAAGCACAACCATATCTCGGAAATCAATGTTTTTGGTTCTATATAATTATGGATGAGATTGGAGAAAAGGGGAATCCAGAAGCCGAAAAAAGGCATCAACATTGGTGGCAGCTGCAATTGCTGTCAGATATGTGATCGAATGGTACCTACTGCAGAGGGATGCAGTGCAACTTAAAATTGCACGCTGTTTGATCTCATGATCAGATTGAAGTTAAGACATTACAACAAGTATTACTCAAACAACATACCTTACACCATATGATGCCTTGCAATGTAAGCAGTGCACAGAATGACTATGATAGGTTGTTAAAAGGCCTTCAATCAGGTGCTTCTCAAGAACGAGATGGATGGTTCTGTTCTCTTAGTTGAAATAACGTGCAGTGCCTAGGGACGACATCCCTTTTCCCAAAATTTTGAAACTCCTATTTTGAGATGGCCTAATAAAGCTCCTTAAATGATGTTTGACAATGTTCGTCCACAGATTTTAACCAAAATCTGGTTTTCTATCTATTATTAATAAAGTATAGATTTGGAGAGACAAAGCCATTGAATTTTCTATCAATGTGACAAATCTCATTTTGATGGATTAAAATTAACATAAAATTTTAATTTAATTTACTTTGATATTTTTTTTGGTTCACTTTAAAGAAAGTCATGGAAGTTTAGTTTATTTATGCCTAAACTAGCTTTCCAATTATTGAAATCTACTTAACTTTTTAACAAGTCCTCCTCTACCAGCTTTTGAAAAATACCTTTGCCTAGGCTTGCAAATGGTATTCTGACTTTTTGACTTTCAATCCATTTATGATGTTTCGTAAATAGATGTAAAAACACAAAAAAGGCATTCTCTTTCCGATTCTGAAGTCCTTTCAAATATAAATTTTTCGATAAGTAAATAGATGCAGAAGCGAGAATACTCATTTTCGCATCCAATTTTCGATATTTATTTTGATAACATATTATTTTTCTCCCATCACAAGAGCTAACTAGTACTATCAAGGATTTGAACTTTAATTTCATGCTACGTAGATGTACTGTTAATGTTTTAGTTTGATAAATGATGTATTTTTATAGATTTTTTGTTCTCACCTGTCCTCTAGTTAGTAACTAAATGTGATCTTTCTTACTTTTGATTTGTTTGTAGGACAAACAGAGCTAGCCAATCTTAGAAAGTGAAAGGACTGTGAGGCTCAGTTTTCAGAAGACATTAACGTATGGTATGTCTATAGAACTCTCTCAAACTAGACCAAGGCAATTCTATGCTAAGTTTGAATGGTCTATGTTAAGTCTAGGCTGATTAACGTAAAGACACAGTTTGGTTAACGTTAGACTCAATCAAAAACTATTGGACTCAACATGAAGCAACCAGTCTTGACGGAAAATTGAATTTAAAATGTATTATAAAATCAAGAATTGAACAAGCAACAAAGTAGAGAGAGAGGAAACAATATACAACAAGTGAGAAAAACTAAGCAGAGCTTACGTGGAAAAATCTCGAGCAAAAATATATGTTCTTCCTGTGTTCAACATCTGAGACAGAAAGAGAAAGAGTTAGATAAAAAAGAAGAACCTGAGAGCCTGGGCCTACCATTCTTTTTCACCTTAAGGAAACTCTCAGCTGTTCTTCAGCAGATCAAGACCACTATTTCATTGCTTTCTATTTGTTTTATTGTCTTGATCTATTGTGTGTTCTTCTGTGAACACTTGCCTACTAAGAGGCAGTCTCACTACTATAATTTTTGTAATTGTTGCATCTTCCTGGTTGTTGGAAGCGAGGGCCTGTGATTGGTAGGATAGTGTTTGCCTCTTCAGATTGTTGAAGAGGGGGACCAATTGAGGCTTGGGTTTATATAACTGGCAAGGAGTTTGTATTTTGTGTTTAGTAAAAATCCCAAGAAATTGTTTGATGACTGGATATAGGTTTGGAGTGACCACACTAATATAAAATCTTTGTGTTCATCTTGTGTGATTGCCTCATTATTTTCCTCTCATGTTGTGCATCTTTTACTTTGCAAATAATTAGCATCGTACTTAACTTAAATACAATTTTTCCTTTAAAGAACTCATTCACCCGTCCCCAGGTTCATCATAGCCTGATCAACAAGTAGTATCAGAGCAGGTTCTGTCATTGTAAAGATCTAACGATTTGAGAGAAATGGCTATGTTTAGTAGTTATAGAGAAGGCCAATTTGTCAATCCCCTCTATTGTTTGAAGGCGAGGATTACTCTTACTAGAAGTGCTGCATGGAGTACTTCGTTAAGGGCCTTGATATGGACTTATGGAGTGTGTTTGAAGATGATGACTATGTTATAACTACACCCAGAGATAAATGGATAGATAATGACAAGTATTTGCCTTCTTTAAATAACAGGACAAAGAGTGTCTTTTGTTGTGCACTTTGGAAGGAGTTCAATAGAGTCTCAGCCTGTAAAACAACTCAGGAAATGTGGCAGAACATGAAACTCACCTATGATAGGACCGCTAAACTCAAGGAAACCAGGATAGACATCTTGGTGTCATAATATGAGAGGTTCATGATGGAATCCTTAGAGAGCATTACCCAGATGTACGATCGGTTTACCAATATCACAAATGGTCTGGCAACTTTTGGCAAGAATTATACTGCTAGAGATCATGTCAGAAAAATCTTGAGATCTCCTAAGGTTACAGTTATTAAGGAAGCTCATGACCTCAGTAGCATAAGCCTTGAGAAGCTAATTGGGTCTCTCATGGCCCATGAAGTAAATTTGAAAAGATTTGGGAAGAATAGCTCCAAGAAGAAAACCTCCACAGCCTTGAACATGAACTTGCCCGACACAGATGATACATCATCAGATGAAGAAAGTGAAGTTGACAATGAAGAAGAAACTCTTCTATCTCGAAGACTACAGAAGATTCTCCATAAGAAAGAACTCTAAGATACTTTAAGCCAGAAGTACTATAAGAAGAAAAGCAATAAGGTCAAAAAGTAGGAATCGACCTGCTATGAATGTAGACAACCATGACACATAAAAGTTGAGCTTCTTCAACTAAAGAAAAAACAATAATAGAAAAAGGAGTACTCAAAGAAATCCAGGAGATACTTTAAGAAGAAAGCAATGGCAAATGCATGGGAAAATGAAGATGAGTCTTCTTGCTGAAGGCTGTCTTCGCATCCATCTGCCAGATTTCATAATCATGATATGCAGTAATAACAAGAAGAATTTTGATAGACTTAATCATAGCAATGGCGAGAATGTCTTATCATAATCAATACCTTGCCTTTGACGATAGCCCTTCATCACTAATCTTACCTTATAAATCTCAATTTATCCATCTGCACCGATCTTTCTTTCACAGATCCACTTACAATCGATGGGTACTATATTCTTAGGCAAGTCGACCAAGTTCCAAACTTGGTTGATGTATATAGACTGAATTTCAAAATTCATAGCTTCTCGCAATTTTCCGGCCTCTGGACTCTCAATAGCCTCCTGGTAAGTCATAGGATCATCATCCTCATTATAGAGTATCCTAGAACTATCCATGTTGATATGTCCCACATATCTTCAGGTAGTTTAGGTACTCTTTTAGATCTACGAGGTTGTTGTGTGTATCTAACTCATAAGAAGAAGATGAAGTTATAAACCTCGTGCTCATGGCAACCAACTCTCATCATGAAAAGGAGTGAGTAAAATCTAACGCTACCTTTGAATCATATTCAGATTTAGATGATGAACTATCTTTAAAAGAAGTCTTTGATGAGCTATATAAAAAATTTAAAATCATTTCTAAGGAGCTCAAGTTACTTAAAATAAATCATGAAAAATTGAGCGTTCTGAGTGTCTCATGAAAAATTGAAAATACAGAATTAGTAAAGGCTAATGAAAAATTAAAATCTGACTATCAACACATGTATGAGGTTAATAAAACAAATGACTCTAAGTTTCATGATCTACATGCAAAGCTCTCGAAGATAAACAAAGAAAAGATATTTGTAAATAAAGATAAAACACATGAAAATAAGTTAATAAAAAAAAAATCATTACTTAAAATCTTTCCTTGAGAAATTAACTAAGGAAAAACATCTTTACACTTTTGTTTGAAGGGACTTAGGACTGATAATAGAAAAGATGGACTATGTTATGTACCACCTAGAGCCTCACCTCAAATAAAGCCCTCAAAAAATTATCTTGTCCCTAGATTTATAAATGCCAACCTTAAGAAGCGCAATAAGAAAGGCTCCTTATTTAGATTATTGCTCACATTACTGTAGATTAGGATACACTTCCAAGACCTATAGGTGGAGGAAGTCAGTTTAGATACCAAAAAGATTTGCACTAGCCACTGTTAGTAATAGGTGGCCTCTAAGCCAATCAAATACTTTGTATTATTCAGTTATTAATAAAATGGATTAAATTCATTGTGTATGTAATTCGACATTATTTATTATTTCACGATGAAGCCTATGAACATGTGCAATGATTTTCGGATTGTGATGAGATTATAATTATAAGACTGAAGACTTGTAAACACATGTTCTTAATTGTTCCTAGTCAAATGATGTTTGAGAAGGACATCATGCATCCAGTTAGACTAGTCCAGGTTTCTTCAGCTCATTTGATGAGGGTGATTGATTCTATAAGTCACTTGTGTAGAGACACTATGTTGGACCTGTAGGTGCTCATTGGCGAATAAGTTCATTGAACTGATCTGACCATGAATCGTTGGATGGTATCTATCTAACTGTTAACTAGCTTGATTTTTTCTCACGGTTGCGTGGTTGATCATTAGACCTACGACACCGAGAATACCTTATTGGTAGGTCTCTGAGCTTTGACATTGACTAACGAATCTCTAATCATGGAATATCAATAAGTTAAGTGATCAGGTTTAGGGAGATGCCCTCGAAGGTAATAATGTGGTCAACAAGGGGTCATCCGTTCTCGGTAATAGGAGAGAATATTTGGAAATGATGCGCTTAAGTCTCTGGCCAAGGCAGACACTGTATCAGATAAAGGGTTATCTGATATAGTTTAGCGGCATCTGATTCAAGTGAATTGACCGGCTAGGGTTTAACAGTGAACCATCTTCTAGGTCGATTCCGGAACATTGTACGGATCAAAGATTATATCCGCGCGGTAATCGATGACGAAAAAGTTATATTAGTGGGTTGCAGAACCCCAATGCCTTACTAGGTTCACACAGTATTGCTTGGCACCTAGCGTGATCAGAGGTCCGTCCGAATTTAATGTGGGACATGAAATTCGGCTAATTAATTGATATATGAATATTAATTAATTTAGTAAGTCAATAAGGAGTTATTGAGCTTAATGGGCCATCAACTGATTGGTATTTGGGCATAGAGGGTCACACGCAAAAGGTTTTCAGTCGATGGGTTATTTAATGGGTTTTATGATAAGCATGAATTTTTCTAAAAAATCGCAAACCACTTATTATAAAAGTATCGCTCCTAGGTCAGAGGCCAGCAACTCTGACCTGTGCTAGCCGCCCCCCTCACTCTCTCTTTGGCTGCCCCCCTCAGAGGGCGCCCCCTGAAGGCTCTGCTCCACTTCTCATCAGACAGGAACACTGATTCTACATGTCATGGAGAATTACGCGCATTCAGATGGAATTTGTAGGCGCTGCACCGAGCGAGGACGATCCGTCGAGAGGAAGGCCGCGTGGATATCGCTAGAGATCGGGTACCTACGTGGCTTGCAGCATCGCGCCGATGGAACCAGATGAATGTATATTCGATTTCGCGCAAGGTGAAAATGGTTTTTCACATATGATCCGATTTGTTTATTCGAAACGGCACAGGATTTGAAATTTATTTTTTGTTGTATTTTTCTCGATCCCAACACAGCGAACCCAACAGAACGTTACTTTAAAACTGGTGATTTGAACCCAGTGAATTACATAGTTTTACATTGAAACAAACAACTCCTTATTCAAGTGAAAATCCGAACTGATCAAGAGAGGAAACGACTCAGGGAAAAAAGATCGTAACAAGCTAAGGGTGTAAATGATCGAAGGGGGTAAAAATAAGAGTGGGACTTGCTGCAGTGTGGTGCCACACCGCACGTGGTCAGACGGCTATAGCAGTAGTCCAATTTTTTGTTTTTTGTAACACCGCCTTTATTGTATTCGACACATTTGTATAATCAGGTCTCTGATCAGACGATCTTAAAAAATTTAAAAAATAAAAATGTCACTGTTCATCTGCTCGATTTTTTATGTTTTAGATTTTTTTGATCATCCGATTCAAAATCAGATTATATTAGCATGTCGCGAATGATGGGAGCCACCATAAAAAAAATAAAAAAATTGGACTGCGCCCCATCATTTACATTTTAGGAATATATATACCGTCGTCCCTCAAAGTAGATAGTATACAATTTTGAGCTTTTAGCAAGTAACTCTCTAAAAAAATTCGTAAAATAAAAAACTTCCTACATTATGCATATACGTAAAAAAAAAATTCTCTTAAACTTTCTTTTTGTGCTAAAATAAGTTCTAATTTGTAAGTGATATAAGTGATAGACTTAGTAAAGGGAATTTTCTACCTACATAATGACTACATAGGGAGTTTTTTTTGCATGTTCACAATTGACAAGAAATTTTTTGCTCGACAATAAGGGGGTCCTCTAAGCATACAATAATTATATAAAGAATTTTGGATTTTTTTGGATATTGATCCCTATAAACATAATAGATTCGAGACTAAATCTCTAGATCTTGCATATTTTTATATTAGTCCTTATAAACTTGAACTTAGTCTTTAATTCCTAAAATTTGCTTTCGTTAATTTATTTTAACTCTACAATAGTTAACCATGAATTTAAATTTAATTCACTCCAAAAAAGTCACTTATATTCCTTTTTTAGATCTTGAACTTTACACCGGCATTCGAATGTTGCACTTGTTGCTCGTGCAGTCAAAATAAAAAAAAAACATTATAACCTTTGAAGGTCACTCCAAACATGTTCGACATATATTCATATAATTCAATTTCCGATTGAATAATCTAAAAAAATATTAAATTTATATGGACGACTATCAAAATATTAATTATTTATTATTAAATTATATTAAATTTATAAAAATCAATATCATTTAATATATAAGATATAAATATTTATTTCGAATTCATTATGTTATCGATATCAAAAAAGCCCATATATATATATAGCTTATAAGAAATTTTCTACATGTACGAGAGTGTTTTACAAAATTATTTGCTAAAATCTTACAGAATTTTGGCCGAGATTTCTTGGGTGTTGTCACAGTGGTATTATCTGAAATATGGATTGCGCGGTTGGGAAAATCTAACAGTGCAGGCAGCGGCCATGGGCGCCTGGGCACCGCTGCTGCAAGCCCGCGGGGGTTCCCCCTTGTTGGGCTCCTCCCCTACCACCATTATCACCGCCTCACGCGGCGCCACCTCTTCCCTCTCCACCAGAAGAACAGTAGTCACTTGCAGTGGCGTTGGCGGCGGCAGTGCTGCCGGTGCTACTCCCCCTGTCCGCAGAACTCGGCCTTCGGGGTCTTCTTCTCCCTCTATAAACGGAGAGACGCAGTCGTGGCAAGAGAAGAAGAAGAGGAAGAAGACGGCCTCGGCGACCACCACTGCCACGCAGAAGCAGCAGTCCCCATCCGTGCTGGAGATCCAGAGGGCTATCGGCGTAGCCTCCGATGTGGACGACGGCGGCCACGCCAGGTAGCCCTCGTTGGTCCTCCTCCTCTAGTTGTACGGGTCGTTTTGTGAGTTGTCTGTGTTGATCTCGACTTTGTTGGGTTCTTCTGCTGCCGCTGGCAGGGGCGACGGTGGGAGCCGGCGGGCGTCGGTGTTGGATTTCTTCGCGTCCACGCCCATCGGACAGGCGGAGAGCCCCGCCGAAAGGAAGCTGCGCGAGGCTGGAGAGTGGCTGGTCGAGCGCACCGAGTCTCGCGGCCTCTTCGGTATCTTCCTTGCCACTCTTCAAAACCACTTTCTCATCCGTGTTTGGTAAAACTTTTAATTGAAAACTGCTTTTTGCTTCTACTTTTAAGATGTGTTTGGTAAAACTTTAGTTGTAAGTCACAAGTCTCTTTTGACTTCCTACTTCAACATAAAAATGTTGAGTGGAAGTAGTTATAACTAATTTTACATAGTGAAAAAAGTCAAATATTTCCTAATAATCCTACTTTTTCTCCAATTTAGGGAGCTATAGTTTTGTGCTTGTAGTTGGAAGATAAAAGAACAACCAAATTCCTATATAAATGACTTGTAACACCTAATTTCTCATTCTTAACTAGGTAAAATTCCAAAAGTGCTTTCAATTGGAAACCGTGCCAAATACGATGATAACATGAAAAAATGTTAGGTGGGATTGGTTATAACTGAGGCCTTGCTTGCATGCAACTTAAGAAAATACGGATGGGATTATCGCAATTGCATTTAACATAAATCCGTTTATCCTAAACTAAAGGTTATCATCAAATTAGTTTATGGTAAACCCAAATGCATTTATGGCTTCAATCGGAATAGGCCCTAATTTTGGCTTGTTATGCAAGTGAAACATTCCTTAGCAGATCACTTATCTTCAATTGGAACAGATTTATAATTACGAGATCAAAGTATGATATAAGAATATAGTTTCGTAAGTGTTAAATAGCTCAAATAGTCTCAATTAGATCACTTATAAACACTATGTAAGAATCCCAAGTCAAAATGCATCTACCGGTGGTCAAAACAGGCCAAAACAACACATTTTCATCATTTTGGGTCTCAACGGTCGACCGTTTGGCCAAAACAAAGGCCAAACAGAGTTTGCGGCAAAAATCATCGACCGTTTTAGTCGAAACAGTCAACCATTTTTGTCAGTAGAAAGACTGACAGAAACAGTCAGTGGAAGTGCGCACCTCCCCTTTAGAGGGCCATATCTCACAATATACACATCCAAATCAAGATCCCCTTTTTTTTTTTTTTAATAAAAGTTGACTAAGAAATTATAACATATCCAAAAAGCATATCAATTGGAGTACTACACAAATAATGGTGATCAAAATGCTAACTGATTGTTCTATTTTTAGAGACAACTGCACATTTATGAAGATGTGGTTGGATCTCACTCAAACTAAGGCCAATTATCACAACATTTAATTGAAGAAACTGGGCATATGGAACTCTAAATCTGGAAACATGCATGCCATTCTATTCACTACATTGATCAAACCAAGTATGTCAATCAAGTATAGAAATCTATCTCTGAACTGAGCACAACATGCATACATGGTTTGCTGTATCGTACCGGATCGGGTTGACTTGTACGAGTCAACTCGTGTCTAGATGAGTCTGAGTCGCTAGGACGGTAAGAGTCGCCGATTCACATCTGACTCAATGCAACTCGGTCCGACTCGTGGGACTTGTAGGTGACCCGTGCCGACTCGATGGGACTCGTATGCGACTCGTGTGATACGCTGCGATTCGGCACCGGTTGCTATACTCCGGCTCAAGCCTACTCAATGTTACTTAATGTGACTTGTATTTTATTAAGTATATTTTTTTTTCTAATTTGATAAGTAATTAGGCTTTTTTCTCTAATTGGTAAATAATTGAACTTTTTTCTCCAATTTAATAGGTGATTTACACTTGTATATTGATTAATGGGATAGATTTCTCCTAAATTTGACTTAAAGTCATTGTCATTAATGAACCACTTGAGTTAAAAGTTTATTTATGTCATAATTATTCACAAAATTAAAGAATCTGAAAAAATAAAAATAAGCATGGATCGGCCTGACTCATGCGGACCGAGTTGGTCCGAGTCGGCCCGAGTCAGATCGGTATCGTATCGTATCTAAGAAGATACGATCCGATACGGATCAACGATACGACGAACCTTGCATGCATATGATTCATATGAAATCTCAATCCAAAATCCATCCTCATAGTCAAATTAGGACATATATGATAGGATTATCATATTAAGAATCAATTTGAACACATGCATGTTCAAACAAACCTTTAAGACCAGCATGCACACAGAGGTCCCAAGCAAACTAAAAGGATATCACCTACCTAGTGTTGGATCTCCTCCAAACCCAAAGGATCTTCTAAAATCTCAATCCAAGCTCCAAGAGAGGTAGAAGATGAGTTCCAAACCTTCATCCCATGAAATCCGCCTGTAAGGAAAGGATCTCTACCAAGAAAGCTTTAAGAACATCACTAAGAGCCTTCAAATGAGCTCCCAAGCCTCCAAGAACACCATACAAATTTTCTTAGAGCAATCTCCTCCATATGCACAAACTCTTCCCACCAAGAACCAAGAGAAAGTGAGAGGAGAGAGGGGAGAGCATAGGGAGGAGAAGAGGAAGGTGGGGGTCGGATCTCTCACTCCCCCATATATAAACCAAGTGGGAATTTGCATCCATACCCGCCAATCATGAAAAATAGGTCCTTACATTCATATATTCCCAATGGGCCACTTAAAACTTACCTTCTAAGGTTAACTCTTATTGGGTCCTAAAACTTAACCCATGAAACAAAGTCATTTTAAAATATTTCATCCACTCAAGTTAATTCAATTAAACCCATTAACTTATGGATCTAAGTCCAGATTCATTAAGTCTTAATCAACCTACTTAATTAGACTTAATTCACACATACTTTACTGAAATATTATATTTAACCCAATTTAAAATGATTCAATGGAAATCGATTCGATTCAATGAGGGTCAAATTTGGTCAAAGTCGGTAAACCGGTCTTAGAATCGTGAGCCGGGCGAGGTGTTACAATCCACATATCTCACCCAAAGTCGGTATGTCTGCAAGCAGATATATTTTCAGGATTTTAGTCCTTTGCCCTCGGACTTCAGACATATTCATAATTCATAATTTGTCCCCACAATGACGCTTTTGTAGGTTGGACAGTATATGTACTTCTAAGGTGGCATTGTCCATCATTAACAACTTATTTCATCCATGCAAATCATTCCATGACAATGCCATGTACAACAGTGTCTAATCATGATAATTAACATGCAATTAACAGGTTTTGTTCAGGTTCTGTCATAACAGATCTGAATGGCGTCCTTTGGGCACGACGTCTCTGAGTGAAAGGCGTTGGGCTTCATGGACGTCTTTCAGGCTAGTCTGCCAGATTTAATTCTGTGAAGAACCATATTCAATTTTGAAAACACAGAAATTATTAATTCGTTTGCAGGGTCATTAACAAGGAAAACAGGGATTAAAACAAAGAATCTAGCTATGATATGAACAAGTTACAATTCAATCAAATAGACTAATCAAAAGGTTTATCATGCTAACAATAACAGGTTTACTACACATTAAGATGACAGAAAATTATTTGAGGCGATAATAGCAGTTTGAACCAAATAATCAAGAGGGATGTGAATTTATGATTTCAGGCTTTAAACCGTGTCTACCGAAGTGGACGTGAATTAAGGTAATAAATAAGTTTAAACATGAGATTATCAGGAAAATCAGAAGGGTGCGAAATATGGGAGATAGACTTAAAAGGTGTCTAGGTTCATGGACACTAATCGCAAGAAATGTCTTGGTCAGAAGATGCCTATCAACATAGATAGACAGATTTTACAGAATTTCACATGATTCCCCAGGATTTCAACATGAATACGATCTACGTGTGTTCTAACGTATCCAAAACATCTGTTCACTCTACTATTACTAGTAGTCCATGGAATTGATGAACTTATGTGCATATCATATTTTGTTGAAAGGTGTGAATAATCAATCTTAGTGACAATGCCCAATGTGGAGCCTTGAACCTCTGACTGCCAATTTAAGAGCCACATGCTTTACCTGGGTCATTTGGCTTTTACAAACTCAATCATCAAATTCATGAATATAGGTTTACGTGCAATGTTCTTTTTTTGCAAAGAAAAATTCTTGGTCTTTGGTATGTGTCATTCTATGTTATCAGCTTTTGCATCTCAAAGAATGTATAAACCGAAGTTTGGTGCAACTTTGGAAATTTTTTATTTCATATTCTCAGGGGAACATGCACTGCAAAAAAAAAGAAAGAAAAAAAAGAAAGAAAGAGAGAAATCCATATAAACTTTTCTAAATGATGGTTTTTTTTTGCAGCGCAGCGGATCCTGATGGTAGTATGTCTAAATATCCTACCAGTATGGGTGTTCCTTCTCTTGGTTGCTTCTGGTGCTGTAAAACTTCCATTTGGTCTTCCCTTTATGGACAACCTGCTCTCCTAAGGAAGCATTTCACTTGGAGGTTTGCCCCATATAATATAATAGTTTGTATCGTATGTACATACTAAATTAAACACCGGATTCCATAGGCCCTATAAATTGAAAAGGTTACCCTCTCTTGCACCGAGAGGCATGGCTTTGTTGTAGGAGGGCATAGCTTCTAAAGCTGAAGCCTGTTCTTTTTTTTTCTTCCTCTTCTTTGTTGTAAAAGACTTCAGGATCGTTCAAAGGTTCTATCTTCTGATCAGTAATGAAATATCGGCCAACTGGAAATGATGAAAATAAATGAATTCTGAAATGATTTCCTAGAATTTGGAGTCCATTTCTCGGTAGTGTAGATGTTAAGATGTTGATGATGTTGTGTCAACCATCATATCTTCTGATAAATGTGTAGCTATAATCAGAAACTGTAATCAAATAGGCTTATGTGCAGATTAAACAAGAATTCTACCATTGGTAAACATCCATAAATGTGAGCTTGCGTCATGCTGTACAATACGTTGGATTTAAATTTGGTTAGTCGGATCTTATGGCACTCAAGCTGTTTAGTAGATTATTCAGTATATTTGTGTTGCTATCTATTGAAACATACATGTAGCAAAACATACATGTAGTTATGCGAAATGTAATTTGCTGAAGCCCGTCTTCCTTTGGGTAATCTGATGATCTGCTTTAATTGTTCATGTTCTCGGCCATTAAAAGGCCATGGAGAAACTTGAAAAATCATCTATTGTTATTTGGCAGGTGGTTCATAACTTTTAACAGCCCATGCACTTCGATGCTATAACTATGATTTGACTTTTGAGGATATGGGTTCATGGATTAGCCCATGCACTTTGATGCTATTAGGTTTAAGCTGAATCTCAGGGATCTAGTAATATTTAGGTGGTATTTGGGAAGGGTGGTGGAAAATGAGAGACTTTGATGTTAGAGATTTTCAAATATGTGGGTTTCCACATCCCCTTCAAATCTTTAAAAGCTCCTTCTTCTTAGCTTTCTCTCTCCTTCCTCTTCTCTTTCTTGTGCCTATCTCTCTCTAATTTAAAAAGATAGATTTTGCATTGACTTTCACAAAAAGTGCATCAATCTCACTTGTTTTCCTTTTGTCCCCTTCTTTTACCCCCATAAATGATTAGAATCCACCTCCCAACCTTGTTGCCAAATAGCACCTAGTGTAAATTCGGGTTTGGAAAAAAAATAGCTGTTTAGGTCAGTGATGGACTTGGTTGTGTGCACATGTTGTTGGATACAAATAGTGTCATAGAGATAGATTCCATCCAGTTCCATCCTTACTTGCCGCACTTTGTACACTTCTACCTCACTTTGATAGCAGAATTCAGCAGAATAAGGCCTCCTTATTTCGGAACAAGCCAAATTTCAGTTTGATAGGAGGGATCTAGTATTCTGGCGAAGAATGGCTTATTCTCAGAATTAGCTGAATAAATCTTTCCACCCTACATTCAAGAACATGATATTCCACTCTGCCTTGTATTTCGGCCTGCTATCAAAAGGAAACATCTCTTATTATGAAATAACTCATCCCTCATAATCCATTCTACTATCCAAGAGAGGTTTGTAGAGGTTGTTAGGCAGGAGCCTGAATTGGATGTTGTCGTCAGGAGGCACCCAGCTTGTAATAGCTTCGTGAGATGAGGTTTATACCAATGAATAGAACTATCCCTGATGTCCTGAGTTGGTTAGGAGAGCATAGGACTACTTGAGGCTATATGATACTGCAGGGTCTTTCCCCCAGGGTTGTAGTTACTTTGAGATATGTTGAAATGTTGAATTAATGATATTTAAATTGTCTTTCTATTACTTGTAGATATTTTGGTATTACTTCTCCTGCTCAGTGGATGAAGACATTAATTTTCGCATTCTACCTTTTTTTGTAGCACGTAGAACCTTACTAGAGTCCGCTTTAACTTAATATTCTGTTTCTGCATAATTGTATGTTTGCATGAGTGGGAGGTTCGGATTGCAGGATTGCTACAGAACAATATTATCATAGGATGCAGCAAGTTGCCCCACCACATGAGGTGCAGCTCAAATTAAATTTTTAATATTTTTTAAGGTCGGATCCACCATATCCGATGTGTTTCTACAAACCGATCTCTGATTGAATGGCAAAAATATCTAAAAAATAAAAAATCAAGCCCCAATTAATAGTTAAAAGAACTCCTTAATGGGCCGATTCCAATAAGTACGAAAACTATTCCCTCATTTCATCCTCGTGATCGGGGTAGCTTCACCTCCAAAGCTACGTTGCCAAATCATCTTCACCAGTGGGATCATCTTGTTCTGTAGAACTAGGACCTGCTCCCAATCAACTACATGCAAGTGATATTTTGACAATGACAAGTTAAGACAATATCTCCGATTTTGAGCAGTCTAGCATGGTTGTAAAAAAAAGGATCTTGCCCCGTTGTGACCCAATCATCGGATTGTGTTTGGGGGAGGTTTTATGGCGGAGTCTTTGTGGCTGGAGAAAGTATTTCTCCTTGTTTGGGTATGTTAGAATAGTCCTACATCGAAAAAAGGACGAGATTTTATGGCGGAGTCCTCGTGGCTGGAGAAAGTATTTCTGCTTGTTTGGGTATGTTAGAATGGTAGTACATCGAAAAAAAGACAAAATCAAAAAATGTTCAGTAGATGGTGCATATTCCATTCATTATTTTAAGGTTTTGAGTTGGATGACCCAATACCTTCAACATAGTATAATGAGATGTTGACCCTTGAGTTTTTCCTTTTCACATAAAATAGAGAAGCTCTCTCTCTCTCTCTCTCTCTCTCTTGAACAGAAGAGAAGTGAAGTTCACTTATCCACAAAAGTTTCATCAAGAAAAGAAGGGTTATTTTACAAACATGGCCCCCTTGTAAATACAAGTTGTCATTCGTACAAGTTTCCTTGTGGGGTGAATTTAGTGTCATAGATACACGTGGTGTTATCCTTCCTTCATACTTTATTACAATCATTTTGAACATACCAATTAAAATGTCCTTCGCTACTTTCATTTATTTTTGCCTTACATGATATGGTTAAACATATCACTAAAAACATTTATTTTCAAAATTTACATGATATGGTTAAACATATCACTAAAAACATTTATTTTCAAAATTTACATGATATGGTTAAACATATCACTAAAAACATTTATTTTCAAAATTTACATGATATGGTTTCTGCTAACATTCAGTTTCTTGGAAAGAGAAAGAGGAAGTTGCTATCCCTATTGTATCTTTCACTAACACCATCTTCTCTTGACGTGCCCTTGTTATAACCATTCATAGCTGCATTTTTTGGCTTCACACCAGATCTATATGAGGGTGCATCCACGTAGAGTAAGTTGACAGCAACCACTAGCACTCCATGTTGACAGTTGACGCCCGTGGTCGGTCACAAGAGATCGGAGTAAGTATCATTCACTATACAACTCAATTAACTCTAATTGAGTGAGATCCACCTAAGTCGCCATCCTCATATAGACTTCTCCAATGAGTTCAATCAAATTAGAATCAATTACGATTTCAATGGCTAATGATGATTCACCTAATCAGATCCTCGAGTCTTAAGAGCCTGCCGTCATGTCACAATATCTCAGAAGAAGACGGCCTAGCCAGTGGCGGATCTAACATTTATCTAGTAGGGTCTTGAGACCCTACTGAATTTTGTTAAAATTATTGGCCCAATTCAAAACACTTAAGTTTGAGACTACACTGACCTAGTTCAGGATCACACTGGTCTAACTCGAGACTCTATATGACCTAACCCAAGACTTCATTGATCCAACCATACTTATAACTTAATATCCGAATGACCTCACTCGATAAAATTTCTACGTCCGCCACTAGGCCTCACGGTGAGATGGACGGGGGCAGAGGGAGAAGGGCCTGTGGAGGACGGTTGGGGAAGAGGCAAACACCCACGACCCACTCGTCCTTTGGCACCTGGCCATGTCCAACTTTTTGATCTCTTCGTGATGGAGAAGGTGGTGGGAGAGCAGATCCCAGATCCCTTCGTGTTGTCAGCATCTAGTGTCTGTGATCTACTTAATTATTGTAAGGACGAGCGAGGAAGGTGGTGACCCGCGCCGTTGCTGTTGTTTGGGGCTAGAGATTACGCAGAGATCTCCTTATCTTGGAGTCCCACCAAGCCACAGTGCCCGCCCAGCTACTGGTAAGCTTGCATGGCCTTGCAGCTAGCAACGTAAGCTTGGTTTTGCCCATACAGAAAGCGAATAGGTTGGAGTTTAGCAGGACGGAATCATGGAGGGCATCGGGCCTCAGCTGCGAGCAGCGGCCGTTGCAGCGGCCCTGCTCTCTTAAACCGTCCGAGGCCTGAAGGGACACTCGTCATGTAGCTCGCGAGCGACTCGGTTCATTGTCAGTCTTAGTCACAATAGATCTGCCTTCTTCATAGTCGTTGCCCTTGGATTCCTTTCTTTCTCAGTTGTTTTTTTTTAGTCAAAAGTATTGCGGAGTCCTACTGAAGAGAATACATACATTGGCCCTTAAATCAACTTTTCCTCTTTAGTAGAGGGTTTTGTTTCACATCGTTGCCATAGGTCTACCTTTTCCGATTGATTATTCTGATCTTGAAAGTCCCATCACAGAAATTAATATTCTCCTCACACGTCCCAATCTATAACCAGCACTCAGACATAGAGCCCCAGGAACTTGTAAGATAAACTTGTTCTCCTACACAACCACCGAAAGGAGGTTTGTATTCTAAACCTCTCCTATGTAAATGCCGCTGAACTACAAACACTCTGACACTTGGTTTTCCAAGTGATTTCTTCCAATTTTTTATCCTAAGAGATGAAATTCTGTGAATTTCTCTCTCTAGTTCTCGACATGCTCTCATTTGCATGGAGACGTTACTACAATAAGATGGAGAAATACCTAATTTATCATGTTCCCTCGTGAGTGGGCTATATGCAGAGGATCTCATCATGCGTCCTAATGGCCACCACTGGGGCATAACTTTTGGGGAGGGGTGAAAGTGTTTTTTTGGCGGCCATTAGATAGACTCTAAGTACAAGAGAAATTTATATATACAATCTTAGTGCTAGTTAGAATGGGTTATATGAAAAAGAATCTCTAGGGGTTCTTTGAGAATTTTCATATAAGGGTGCCTATTTAATTATTATTTTTGGAAGATTCATGACAACGATATAATTATTGTGAAAATTCTCTTACTAGTTAGAGCTATCAGTTGAGGGTAGTCAGACTATTGAACTTTCTCCTTTGGAGAGAACTTGTAAATATTTTGGCTTCATTGAGTCCAACTGACTATGGTAATGGTCTGGGTACATAATATAGAATTCATCACTTTGTAAAGGCACGTTATTATAATTGTCTTCTTCTAGTTCTAGGAAAATATCGAATTAGTTGAACTTATCTATGTCATTTCTTACTTGAGAAAACGTTTAAATAGTTAAATAATTAAATCATTTAAATTAACTAAAACAATACCATCGTAATAACCTTGAAAGAGTGCGGTTATGTTAATTGCGAAGGTTTACACAGTTGCATCTGCCAATCTGTTAGATGTTCGTCAAGAGAAGTTCATAGATCCATGACACCCCCCCCCCCCCCCCCCCACCAAAAAAAAAAGAGAAGTTCATAGATCAAAGTGCGCCTAATTAAACGAAATGAGTGACTTTCCTACAATTTTAAGAATTTCTAATGGAGTGATTCCCTCTACAATGAGAGTCTCTAGATCTCGATTTTGATACACTTTCTAATTTCCTCTCATATGATTTAAAGATGGTTTTGTCTTTTCACATCTTCTTGTATACTTCTTTCTCCTTTATCTTGAGTAAGTGATCAAAATATTTTGAATCGTACGAGAAGACATCGAAAAATCTTTCAGACTTTCATGAATCCTATCACTTTTCTAAAAAAAAGAGAAATATTCTCTTTTTTAAAAAAAGAGAGAGCAATATTCTCCTTATGAATCCTATCACTTTCAGTATAAGCTTTTACATATTTATGAGATAAATCTCTCTTTTTACGCAACTGCTAGAGGTAAAAGAGCAATGTTAATGTACCACACTTTTTTATCATTCCCCCTTTGCCACCCCAATATGACAAGTGCCATATGAGCACTTTTGAATTATTATTAGTCCCCAATGATGGGAGCAGCCCTAAGGATATCCATGTGCCACTATGTTTTATTGGGGTGGGAAAGAGGGAGTAATAAGAAGTGTGGTATATTAGCATTTCTAGAGGTAAAATTTAAACTTATAACCCACATGTATTGCCATGTCCCCACATGTATCGCCAGTTGCCACATCTTTAGAACAATTAATACAAGATTACTTAGAAGGCCACAATTCATCGAACAAGTTAAGAATCCTTTGAGCCAAGAGACATAGAACGAGCCCCCATATGTTAAATTTTGGACTCTAAGGATGAAACCTCCCATGAGGAAATTGATTAAGAGAAATCTTAATAATTTGTTAGTCTTTCATTAGCGAGAAATGCTCGCTACAATACGGACATAGCAGTAGTACTGCAATGCCGCCCAATAGTCATTTGATCAAGTTTGATCATATAGCTACAATAGTTGATGTTTTTTTTTTGTGTGTTTTTTTTAAATCTAAGGGGTAGAGACAATCTTAAGAGAATCATCTGTACTGTCCGATCTTTAATCGGATGACCCAAAAAATTCAAAAAATAAAATTAGTGTCTATTTTTTATTTTTTTGAAGCTGTCCGATCAATGATTGGACAATATAAGTGGCTCCTTTGGGGTTGCTCCCACCTCCCTGAAGTTTTTTTTTTAAGGGACATATTGTTGCAGCCATATGATCAAATTTGATTAGACGCTTGTTGGGCAGCATTGCAGTAAGCACTTCTCTTAGTTAGCAATTGAATAAGCTCAAAAGCATCTTCCTATATGCCAACAAATTGAATATTTGTTTGCACAAGAATATCATCTAAAATTATCAAAGAATATTGTTAAATGACATTTCTTTTACAGCCTTAATTATTTACCATATTTGTTTTATGTCAAGTGTTTAGATCAAATAATTGATGATATTTTTTTATCCATTCTCTTTATTATTTTCTCAGGAATATTTTGAGAATATTTTTTTTGCCAATTGTTAAGGATATAACTGCAACTGTTTGATCGATTATAAGGACATTTGAAATAATAGGATGTTTTCAAGAGAACATATACAAAATTAAAAGATTACAACAATATATATGTTCTCTGTTGATAATTTTTTTTTAACCAGTGGATGTTTGTCTGGGTGGGAAGATGATGGCTAGAGATTACCCATAGTGGGTGTGGAAGGATTGGTGAAACTTTCTCACCTTGGGAACGTGGAAGACTGGCGGCAAATGTGGAGATCTCATCAGTTTTGGAGAACGAGATCGTCTGGACTGTTCAATGTCCTTGAACATAAGAAATCAAATTGTATAAAAATATATGAGTCATTTATCTTTGAAATGATATACGTGCACAGTACATGTCGGTTTCACGCACAGGTCACTGTCTCGTACCAATTTTTGGCAACCCAACCAGCGTACGTGCTGGCCAGCGGATTTGAGAAAATGAAACTCAATCCCCACTGCAGACTTCCTTTCTAAACCCTTGATCACCGGTGAATTTAACCCCTTTGCAATATTTGATTCCGATGATCAAAATTCTTGCATCCGTCACTGCATAATCCGGATAGATTATCTGAAGATGCAAGAAAGGGGATTGTCGCCTTCTCCAACTATCAGCCGACATAGTAGGTAGAACTTGAGACTGAGGGAAGTACTTCTAATTTTAGCATGGGATCTCGACCATCCATGCATGGCATCTGCACCATCCACTCTGATCTCCTTCGGATCCTACCTATCTTATGTTAAGATTTGACTAAGATTAGAAGCACGTACTTCCCTTGCATGTGTAAACGGTACAACCAACATCGATTATTTTTTCTAAAAAATTGTCAATTTTAAAGATCATTTGCAATGAATATTTATATCATCTAATTCTTATTTGAATAGTTAAAAAAGAAAAAGAAGAAGAAAAATATGAAGTGATTCTTATTTGCCTCGGACTCTTCCCTTGTGTGTCAGATGTGAAGTTGGAGACTGCAGAAGTCCCTCTTCCCTAGGCTGAGGCAATTAGAAAGAATAAGAATCCATTAAATGCAGGCGAAGGCCAGGATAAGACTCAAGAAGTGCAAAGAAAGAGAAACTTTTCACAAAATCACCATCAGATGCAACTTTTTTCAATCCCTGTGAAAAGTTGTCTTGAAAAAATCCCTCCCTCTCTTTGTTGTCCCCTCCTCCTTTGTACTGATAGGAACCAGACTCATCCAAAAACCTCCTTGCTATATGGCAAGTCACGAGCAAACGGTGTGACGTGCCGGGAGAGTACAACTAACTTTTATCTTTGGCTGCAGTGGTGATGGAATGAGATTTTTTGAATCTTCTCTATATTTTTACTCTTTTCTATAGATGATATATTTATCGGAACACCTGTACCAAATGACTAAACAATTTTCAGCTTCTCATCCCCTTTGAAAATCCGTTTAGTTAAAACTATTTCCTCCAAGAAAAGTTTCTTCAAGAGATAGATAACAACGCATTAGTAGATGCCCAGGAGAAACATTAACAGTAAAGAAGATGTAGAAGAGAAGGTAAGAGCTAGCACTTTCCAATTCCGCGGCATGCTCGTTTACATCCGTGCTAGGCGTGTTCCCGTGCGAGTACATGGACGCGAGACGCCGCCGGCAACATGTGCAAATGCATGGAAATCTCCTCCATGGAGGGTTGCAGGAGTGCTTGAGCGCACATGCATGGGGCCAGGCCAGCGGTCTCAGCCCGCGTAGGCGGTGCTCCAGAGCTGCTGCACGGTGCACCGCTCGAGGATGCGGAGCAGCACCTGGTTGCTGGTGCAGCGCGGCGTCTTGAACTGGCTCATGGCCGCGCCGTTGCCGATGAAGTAGTCCAGTATCTTCTTGAAGGTGCCCCTCTCCACCACCCGCAGCTCCAGCGGCCCGATGGAGCCGCACCGCCGCGACACCACGTAGCCGTAGTCGGCGAAGGCCAGGTCCATCTCCCGGCAGCACTCCTGCAGCACCTCCTCGCCGGCCTCCCCCTTCAACTCCCAATACACAACGTAGTGGCCCGGCCGCTGCCCGCCCTCGCCCACGATGGCGTGGCTGGTGAAGTCCACCAGCTCCGCCCGGGTCTGGGCCAGCAGCCGGGACCCCCTCTCCACGGCCAGCTGCAGGTCCTTCTCCGTGTTCTTGTCGATGTTCACCGTCAGGATGAGCTTCCTCCGGCAGACGAAGCTCAGCTGTGGGGCGCCCTTGTAGAAGCCCGTCACCTCCACCACGTCCCCGAGCCTGTACCTGTACAGCCCTGCAACACGGCGGAGGTCGTCGTGTGGTGACTTGGGAAGTCAGAGATTGAGGTTGGTGACACAATATTCTTGTTACTAATCCTCCAAAAATTTGAGTTGGTTCTCCTAACAAAGTCCACTGCCTCAACTCGGTCACTTGTGAGAGAGGGGGAGGGAGTTTTCTAAAAAGAAAAAACTCTCTCCTCGGAAATAAATAAAAATATCTTATGAGGGCTTTGTTTAAAACTCCCGCTCACAATTGACCGACTTCGATCGGTAACCGAACTGAGGTAACCTGGACTTCAAAAAATTGTTGCACCTAAAGTATTGTGACATATATATATAATTGATTGGTTTGAACATTATAATAATTTCGATATCCTAAATACATCCATCCTTGTAGTATGAGAATGAAATTTTCTAGATTTGAATTTTTGTAGACCTCTCAATATTAGATCAAGTCCCACCTTCGATTGTACTTACAAGATCCCGATTTGATCTCAAAAGGTACCCAAAGATCAATTAAAAATTAAGATCAAGAGAACCCTCGTTTCACAAATGTAGACCATGAGATGAGACAGATACCAAAGAGAAAAAAAAAAAGGAGTGCGGTTCCACTACATCTTCTTTCGGAAAGAACTCAGTCAATAAAAAGAAAGAGAGGAGAATAGATTTTGCAATCATGTGAGAATGGGATGGAGATGAATTTTGATACTGTTTAATCCATCTCTCTCTCTCTTAACTGACCGAATCCTCTTAAAAAAGAGATGTATAAGATCTCAGTTACAAAAAAAAGATGCACATCTGCGCACACAAGAAGCACAGATACAAACATAAGCAAGAAACACAAAAGTGAGAGTGAGGGACATATTCCAACTTCAATACTACCAAGTATATACGGTAGCAATTGTCATTTTCCCACTTGGCTGGACCCATGCGGACATTAATGTGAAAAGCGAAGTGCCAGGAAGCATATACCGTTAGAACACCACAAATATACCCTGGACGACCTCTACTTGGAGGACCACGCCGGACCCTTTGGTGGTCTCTTGTAATCGGTAAACAAATTATTACCAGTCCCCAAGTGTAAGGTCTTGGGCAACCACGAAGTTGCTCATATATTCCTTCTGGTGTTCGAATGTTCACACAGTAAAATCCTTGTACATGTTTGGTGAAGGGTTGGTCGATATGGACGGAGAAAGAGGAGAACTACATAAGAGGGGGAACTACACAAAACGAGGACCCTTTCTACTGATTAATCCGGGCTAGCTAAGAACAAACTTCCTCAGGATTTGGAAGCTGTGGCTTAGAGAAGTTGTGAATTAATTATTAGGGTGGAGATGGAGATATGATCTCTGGCTCTGTCCTTGCAAGGAGAGGAAGAGCAGGACAACTGGACAAGGCTAATGGGAGACGCTGATGTGAGCCGTCCGCCCCATGCCGTGGGCGACAGGGAGGGAGGGGAACAGCTCACCAACCTGCTCGGTTTACAGGCCAGGGATGGATATACTGGCATGGTCGGCAGCAGTTCCCATCACCACCGCTCACTTTTTCAGAGAGATTACACAAGCTTCTTCTAGTAGAGATGGAGTTGTCTACGTATAAGGTTGGATTGGACTCAGTCAGCATAGAGAAGAAAAATTATTTGAAAAACCTCCTCATGCAGTACTTTTCTCTTTGAATAGAGATCTTCTATATGTATGTTTGAACTGAACTCAATCAGTACAGAAAGGAGAAGATTCCAAAAAACCTTTTTCCTATTTTTGAGGAAGAATTTTTATAAAAGACTCTCCTCTCTCTATATTGACTCAATTCAGTTTAAACCTGTATTTAGAGGGATCGCACTCTTTCTCATTTCTAGGAAAATGTTTTTTCTGAAAAACTTATTTTACTTTGCTGTCACTCATCGAGTCCCATCCAACTTTGCCCTTACTAGAACTGCACTCCTTCTAATGAGAAGGGATCTTCTAAATGCAAGTTTGGATGGCACTCAGGCTGAGAGAATATATTTTTAAACAATCCCCTTGTAGGGAACTTTTCCTAGTCCCAGTGACAGAGTTTTTGAAAAAACTCATTTTCCCCTGTTGCACTTACTAAGTCCTCTCCACACTTGCATTTAATGGAACCGCTCTCCCTTCTAATAGCCCAAGCCACATTTGTAAGCAAAATAAGTGAGTGAAATAAGAAGGTATTCGATGATCTATATTAAAATACTATTTGGTAATTAAAACATTTCGGATCGAATATTTTGTCATAGGATAGAAGAACTTGGTGAATTTTGTTTTAAGTTTTCCTTCTAACGAAAGAAAAGGAGTCAATATCTCACCCTTTTATGAAAAAAGAATATATATTATATATAAATATAAAATTTATGAAAGCAAAATAGCTCATCCCTTAGAAAATATCTTAATTTGCACACATGTATTTCGTTGCCAAACCAGGGCCAGAAATCTAACTCTCTGCCGTTTCTATCCGGCCTACAACTTCGGTTTCAAACATGAGGTAGAAAGAAACAGTTTCACTAGGCCTAAAGATGTCACATGCACTTCGTTTTCAAACACGAGGTAGAAAGAAACAGTCTCACTAGGCCTAAAGATGTCACATGTTCTTTTGGGATGCTCATTCTTTGTTATTTAATTTAAAATTATCCTATTAGAATGTTAAATTTAAATTTGGTGTTATGGATTGAATCTGAAAGTGATAAACTTGTTGTTATGGATTGAGTCTGAAATGACTAAAGTGAAAGCGATAAAATGAGTGACACAATGTGTGGCACTTTTACATTATGGCCCTGTTTGTATAAGTGCGCTTACATTTATGATAAACACATTTTCTATCGTAACCTCATTTTGGATGGTATACAAATAAATTTACCATAAATTCACTTGAGTTTACCGTAAATCCAAAATAGTCCCATAAACACGTTTTTCATAAATTGACTAAGAGTTAGTTTACGATGGAATCTCTCTCAAACAGACTCACTTAAGTTTATGCAAAATAATTAAACATGAGTTAAAAAAACACGTTTATTGTAATTGGATTTATGATAAACATATTTATAATAAACCTATTCGCATTTTTTAAAGTTGCATCCAAATAGGGCCATATGAGAAAAGGAATTTTCTAAGTGCAAGTTTAAATCGTGCTCCGTTGCTAGAGAGAAAGAAGATTTCTAAAAATAAAAGTGATTAAGTGGACTCAACCGCACTATGTAATTGAGCACCCAGTTAAGGGACATTTTGCACTTTACCCCTTCCCTTAAACACGTTCATCCCTCGTCTAAAAAATCCTTCATGTGTACATTTTATCATTCTCAATGAAACGTGTTCTTAAGAAACTCTTTCTCTTTCTCTCTTGAGTCCCGTCCAATTTTGTAGTTGGAATCGCGTTCTAACATTATATATATGTAAGAAAGGAAAATTACTTGCTCTAAAGCTTAAACCTCTCTTGTCTTATCTTAAAACTCCCTACCCCAAAATTTTGTTCTCTTTTGTAGCGTACGAAAGTGGAACTCTGGAAGGGAGAGACAGTGAGTGCGTTAGCGAGAGAGAGAGAGAGAGAGAGAGAGAGAGAGAGAGAGAGAGAGAGGAAGAGGTCCACGAGGGCACCAACCTGTGAACGTAGTGAGTACGAGCTCGTATTCCTGGCCAACCTTAACCTGGGAGAGCGGCAAAGGCTGGTCTTCAATGAAGTCGTCAGTAGTGGGGGGCTGCAGGGCCATGCCGTTTGCCCACACCTGCTGGCTCCCCAGCTGCTGCACCGTCCTCCTCCTCAGGGGTATGAACTCGAAGTAGGCGAACGTAGGCATCACCGTGAAGGTGACGCTCTCCGGCGGGTTGCTTGGCTCCAGGTTCACGCCTATCCAGCTCTCCGTGGAGCCGTAGTCGGCTCCCACCAGCGGCAGCCCCCCAGCGTAGTGCTGCAGCTTCTTCAGGTAAGGCAGCATCGACCCCGTCATGATGGAGTAGACGTACTTGGTGCTGGGCCACAGCGCCGGGATCACCCCAACCCACTCCGCCGCCTGCAGCTCCCTGCACTTAGCTTCGATCCTGGCGGCGAGTCCCGGGTTGGGCAAGCCCATCACCTCCAGCACGGCCCTCCTCACGGCCGGGGAGCTCACCCTGGCGTGGCTGAGCACGCCGCTCCTGACGTCGTCGCAGATCTCCTGCCACGCCTCCTCCAGCGCCCCGAAGGCTTGCACGATGCTGTAGGCGAAGGTGGAGGTGACGAACTCGACGTGGTCGCAGTGGACAAGGCCGAGAAGGAGGTGGCAGTAGGTGCTCTGCTTGTAGTCCCCCGCGGAGATGACCTCCTGGGGGCTGCAGGTGAAGGACCCCGTGGTCCTCTGCTTGATCTTGAACTCCTCGCTGGCGTAGTAGTGCGTGGTGGCCGTCCCCACCGTGAGCCCGCCCGGCGTCTGGTGCTGCTGGCTGCTGTAGATGAACTCCAGGATCCTCCCCCCCGCCTTAATGGGGAACGCCCTATTCCATGTACATATAGAGAGAGAGAGAACCAAATGAAACAATATAAAACACATATGAGTGCATATGAAAGCTTCTCCATGATGTGTGTGCTTCTAGTTAGGTGGGCTGTGGGGGATTGGCTTGGAGTGGCAGATACCTTGCTCTGTGGGCAGCTGCCAGCTTGAACAGCTGCAGTGTGGACTGCGCACTGAACCGCGTGAAAGGTATATACTTGGGCCTCCCGTCCGTGGTCCCTGAGCTGCACGAACAATCCAACTACACCCATTAGAGAAAGATTGAGAGCAATTAAGAAGATAAAACAGAGCGCCTAGCACAAGAAACACCTAGAAAACATACTATATAGTAGTGTATGTGTGGATAGGGAATAAGCAAGTTTGCCCACATATATAGTTTAGCTAGTCATGGAGACGAAGTTGCTAGCACTAGTTGAACAGACTGCGTTGATGGCTCAGCAAAGACATGTAGAGGTACCTGAGGGAGAGGGTGGTGACGGGGTCCCTTGTGAGGATGGGGCGGGCGTCGCCGTCGGCGATCCTCTGGATGTAAGGCTCCAGGTCGACGTAGGAGGCGAGGGGCACCAGCGAGCTGTAGAGCGCCTCCAGCTCCCCGGGCTGGAGGTCCTCGAGCTGGAGTTCCTCCCCCAGCCATCTCCCCAGGTACTCCGTGCCGCGGTTGATCTCCACGATGCGCCGCAGCGTCTGCGCCTGCACGAGCGCGGCGTTCTCGGCCACCCAGTCGAACCAGGCCACGACGTCGTCCACATGAGGGGTCGACTCCTCGGCCACCTTGTGCCCTGCCGTGCGCATGGCGGCGTCCCGGTCCCTGTGGCTCGCCAGGCTGCTCCTCCTGGGGAGGTAGCGGTGACTACTAGCAGACTTCTCCACTTGCGTCATGGCGAGGGAAAGTTGGAAAAGGGAGAGAGCAAGACAGTAGCTTTGCAAAGAGGAAAACTCGGAGGTGGCCTTCCTGTGCCTCCTTCCCTTATATATACTTCTTTCTATCTTTCTTTCTCCCTTCTTTCCTCACATATATTTTATGTATTTATTAAAATAAAACTAATTAGAATCACAGAGAGACGCCCAAAGCTTAATAAAGGAAGTAAAGGAGAGGCGTAAAAATATCTACGTGAATGAACAGCCTATAGCAGCAACATGTTCAAGAGACAAGGACCAAAAAAGAAGAAAAAGAAAAATTCATGATCAACCCACCATTTCCCTTTCGAATTAAGATCTTCTAAATGTACTTACTGACTTGAGTTAGTAAGTACATAGAAGAAATTCACGCAGAATAAAAAAATCCACTTAAAAAGTTTTTTGACAAATAATTTTTTCTATATTTACTCGTTAACTGCACTCAGAAGATCTCAATTCCATCCCTTTCTCTTTTCCCTGTAGCCAACCTGACAGCCCCTTCAAGGCCAAATGACAAGCCTAGGCGAGTAGCATCCAGTATTTACGCAGTGGTTGTGATGGTATTATGTGGGAGTGCATGTGTAGATGTGTACGTGATGGATACGTATGGGCCCAAGAGGAGGACCACCCTTCCCCTCCAGGCCGCCGTCCCTCTCACAGCCGGGACCCCACCCTCTCCCTTCCGCGATTGTACGATGCAATGGAGACCTTAGGAGGGCTTATCCGTTGTCGCTGAGGCTGTGGGCAGGGGTGGTGGGGATGAGGGAGAAAGAGGGGTCCTGGGAGAGAGCACTGAGAGGAGAACACAGGGGCCCGGGCATATGGGACGCAGGTAAATGGGGCGCCGAGGTGACGAGGGCACAAAGTTTAACCGGTGGGTTTCACCGTACCTTAGAGCTCGGCCAGTTGACAAAAGCCCGGCACCGGCCCCCTGCTTCCCAGGTGACAATTACAGGGCCCTCCCTCCCCAAGTTGAGGGAATCCCAGCATGGGGGGCTACGTCCACTTGCCTCCTCCTTATGTCCGTAGGGGCCCTGTACTTCATAGGAGGACGGCTTGGTCTGCTTCCGGTTAGAACAGGAGAAAAAGTCTCTTCGGACTAATTAAATGTGGATTAACTGCAAGATGTTACAGCTGTACTAAAAAAATGAATATGTTTATATAAGGTTCGATGTCTGTATAATCTGATATTCTATCAGATAGTGTAAATTTTTTTTTAAAAAATCATCATTAAGTTTGATATAATTTTTAAAAAAGTTTATTTGCTGAGGTCAATTTTTATGTTTTCTTTTTTTAATTTTTAAATCCTCCGATTAGAAATCTGATTGCAAGAAGATATGCAGAATGTGAGGTCAGAGTTAGAAATTTTTGATGTTTTTTTATTTAACGTAACTGTACCTCCAAGTGGTGCAGCTGTACATAACAGTGTAGCTAAGTATCATTCATAATGATTAATATCAACATCAGGATTGGCCTGTTATGTATGCGCCCCCCATCGAAAATTCACTTTTCTCATGTTAAAAAATAAAAAAAATATAAATTTTTAAATATTCAAATAGGCTCTTTAAAATTTTTCATCTTCGGAGTTTTAATTTTTAGTGTATGATCTTGCAAATCAACTGGAGATGTCCAATAAGATGCATATCAAAAATAAATCTCTAAACACATTGAATAAATAGTCACAAAATACAAAACTCGTTTATTAGACCTTAAGGTTAATCTCATATCCTAGAGTTTTAATTTTGATCATCGAAGAATGACGAACTTGACTAGACGGCTATAATTAATTTGGTTGATTGGACGGTAAAAATTAAATTCAAAGGAATAAAAAATAATCTAAAAAGAGATGATTGAATATTTATTTATTTTTAGTATTTTTTTATTTTTTAAAAAATCAGAATGGAGTGTTTATACATATATACACGCAATGTCACGACTTCAACATTGTGCAGACAAGTCACACAAAAGGGTCTAACTTTATAATAACACTACTCTACATATCTACATATGTGGTAGGCAGTATAACATAAATATGTAATTTTTTGAGAAAATTGTGATTTAATCAACTTTTTCATCTTAAAGTATTTTTCTCGAACAATTTTTGATTTATTGAATTTTTTTTTAAAATCTTTGAATTAACGATTTAATCACGTATTTTTCAAGAAAAGTATATCTTTAGAAAAGAACTCACTCACTTTTATGATATATATTTTTAAATTCTTATATTATAGTTTAAATATTATAATTTGTATAAAATTAACGTACTTTTCACAATTTTTTTTAACAAATTTTTTGCCGACTTAAGATTTTTTTATCAATTTTTTTTTCGAATCCCGAGTTAGTGACATCTGTCGTAGTCAGACTAATCATAGTGCATCGTCATCGTTTTGTGTCCGGTCTATAATCGTGGCTGCCTAATAAAGAAAGATAATAAATTTTCGCCTCCAATGAGAAATTAAGACAATGGGTGGGCAACAACACGGCTGCATCTCGAGCTGGATTGTCCTAACTCAGGATTAATTCTAGTTTAACACGTCTTAAGAGCTCTTTAGCCCAAATTCAAATTGAAGTCAAGTAAGACGATAGCATTAACTTTTCTAACATAACTATGATTATAACCTAAGCTTAAATATCTAATCTGACTCAACCTGACACTAACCCAAAGACTAATCATAGAAATTAACTTATTTCACATATAAAATTTTTATTTTTATTTTTTTGAATTGTTGTAAAAAGTCAAGTTGTTCCAAAGATCTAACCCGACCTTATTTGAAGAGAGATCGGGATCGGGTTGGATGTGGGCTCAACCCTTATACAATGGAATCCAAAATAGTATAAGTTCAACTCAGTTCAATCTTAATTTGGGTTGACGCTGCAGGTTCAAGTTGACCCGTCTAAAGTGGCAACCCTAAACGGTGCACCATCCGATCGCCTAAGGACATGGTTAGATAGCAAACGAGACGTTGGATTCTATAGGAAGTGTTGCAGTAATATGACACCTCATTACAAAAGAAACGGACCCTTTTTTAAGAGAAATCGGGTTTGATGTGGACTCAACTCTTATGCAACGGAAGTAATAAGGTGAATAATTAGAGTCATCTTACAATATAAGATGTGTTATTGGTCTATTTAAGCAAAAGTCACATAGGTTAAATAATTTTTTCTATAAATAATCTGACAAGTATTAAATGCGATATGTAGAACTTTGGACATGACAAGTATATGCATGCATGATAAATGGGAGACATCTAGACTTTTAGTGGGTGATTTATGATGATGGTAAGAACCTAGACAATTTTGTAGTGGACTTAAACTAGATTTAAGTGGGCAAATAGCTCACTTATTACACAGGAAACTTAGAAAGGTAAGTGAGAGAGAGAGAGAGAGAAAAAGAGATAATAGAAGAAGAAGGATGCATATAGTATAACAATAATTCCATAAAATCTAAGATTCATAAAGTTTGCTAGGATTCTTCATTCTAAGGCCGGTTATGATAAATCAAGACCATGTTAACTTAATATTTGTGCTGTTTTATTTTATTTTGATATTAGAAATTCAATTTTTTCGTGTGAGAATTGAACAACTGTTTAGAGGATATATTTTAAGTATGTTTAGTGCTGAATAATCATGATTAAGATTTTTTACTTAAGATTTGGCCTACTGTTAATTATATACTATCAATTTTAAATTATTCATATAAAAATATGTTCTGAAAATTAGTTTTGAATTCAACATAGCCTCTTGTTTAATTTGAAAATTTAGTAATTATTAGTTTATTTTGAACATTAAATTGTATAAAAATATGTAGATAGTGTCGTCTTAAGAGGATTTCTAGACGACCCCACAGTAAGTGTCCAATGCATGTAATTAATTTGTCTGTCCGAGGACGATCAATTCTGAATAAATCTCTAAACTAAACTTTGATTCGGTGAAAGGTGGGGTTGAAGACCCCCAATCCTACGTAATACATCATAAGCCTTTGCTTCCATTCATCTAGGTGTTGATAGTCCCGACTGTTGTGGTCTGGATACTTGTCCTTAACATGAAAGCTAAAAATTCATATAATTTGTACTAGTTAAACTGCTATGTATGGCCAACCTGCATATCTAAATTTGCATGTGTTTATGTGCATAAGCTTCAAACTGTACGCTCACTTGAATTTGATATGTCACATGGGTTGGTAATTTTTTTCACATGTGAGTCTGACAAGCACTAAATACTGGTGTAGGATTTTGAACATGATAAGTGCATGTGGGTATGACCAATATTTTTTAGGCATGACAAATATTATTTGTCGTACTCATTAAAGCTGTGTTTGGAAGGGATTATACTTTGGAGAGATTATTTAATAATCTATAATCTCCAAAAAAATCACCTAAAAGCTAACCAAGTGTTGTTTTTGGAGAAGTGAAATATAGTTGCCCCTTCCTCTCTCTCTCTCTTCTTTTCCCATAGTTTATTTTCCACAAAAGCCAAGGAAGGGGAGAGAATGGTGGTTCATTTGGGAAGGCTTCTTTACTGTCAGTGATTATATGCTGTCACAGTGGTACGGTATACACCAGATAAGTAATAGCAAATGAAGCCTAAGTATCACTCCTAAAAAATATTTATCATATTCATAAATCTATACACATATGCGTAAGAATGTGACAAATACTTTGTGAAAGTGACAAATACTATTTGTCATGCTCACAAAATTTGTAGATAAATGTGTAAGGATGAAAAATATTTTTTTAGATGTAACAAATATTTTGTGAGCATGACAAATATTATTTATTATGTCCATCAAATATTTGTCATGTCTATATATATTTGTCACGTTCAAAACTTTGTACTCACATTTAATATTTGTCAGACCCACATATAAAAAAAACTGTTAACTCATGGAACTCCTGTCTATATCTACCAACGAAGTTGTCGATTATAATTTAACTCAACTTATTACAATGCCTTGCATTGCAGCAAACATTACTCAACTTAGCAGTCCAACTTGCCTTGTCACAGTCTTGGATTTAGCTGATTAATCCAATAACAGCCAGCCAAATCCCAAGGGCAACGAAACAAACGGTCTCCATCGCAATGGCCAGTCATGTGGCTGGGGGTTAGTTGCCAGGTTCTGATGATGATAGCCAACCCATCCGTCGCGTGGTGGACCGTGGAGAGCTTAGAAGACGATCACTCCACATGCCAACAACTAATAAACACCATTATGTGATATGTCCAGGAGAATGGGGACTCAGGAGAATGGGATCATGCCCCCTTAGATCCGTACTGTACAAATATCGGTTGACCCCAAAGGCTTTGTAAAACGTACATATATAATACGTGAATGCATGCAGGTGATTAGTACATGTCCTCACCTCACTGATTCCAGTGTAACAATCTTGCTGTTCCGTGGGCCCACAGTACCGTCCTCTTGTGTGCATCCCTTCTGGCTGTGTGTTCTTCTCTGGACGTGTGCTAATGGTGTCTCCCCCACAGAATATATATATATATATATATATAGTTGTCAGATATTGATGTGGTAAATGCTGGGCATCACTTCATGAGTTACACATATAAAGATTGCCAGAGTGAGCAGAGGGGACGGTGCACACCGTACGGATGGAGGGGGTGGGACGATGGAGGAGTTTCGGAGTAGATCGATGGGTAGGCCCAGGGGAGAGGTGGTCTCTTGTAGGTGTAAATAGTTTTGGAAACAAGGGACAAGGATAAAATATATTTTAAAAAATGAAGTTTAATTCATTCAACATTTTAAAGTTTGATGCAATTCCTTGGTGAGTGCTCAGACCGCCTTGTAGCGGCATATATATATATATATATATATACACACCGACCGGTCCAACTTGATATCCGCTTTAATTGGAAGGTCAAAAAAATCAAATAAGAAAAAAGATCACCCTCCCGGACACATGGCAGCAAGCGTTACTCCTTTAAAATCACTATATGAGTCTGTTTAGATGAAATCTAAAACTTGTTTACGTTTGCCATCGTAAATTTATTTTTCACATAATCGTAGTTTAGATAGTGAGAATTAGACTTACCATAAATCTACTCGAGTTTATCATAAACTCAAAACTTCTCATCAAATGTATTTTTGACAAACCTACTTACGATTGGTTTAAGTTTATTATAAATTCAATTATATTTACATAGAACGACCAGACATGAATGTATAAATAATGTATTTATGATAATTGTATTTCTATCTGTGTTTCCGTCCTTTTTTTTTTTTAGAACTTGTGTTTCCTTGAGTTACTTCCAAATATGCCAAAAATCAACCTTAGCTAACAACTGGTGTGAGACTAGCTCAACCCCCCCTGATATCACTGTTGTCTGAAATGAGTAATACTTACTGCAATGTCATGCATTGCAATCCAACAATGAATTACAATGCATAGCACAGTAGTCGTCCAATCGGATTTAATCGAACGGCTCGTCTAATTTAAGGGGAGCCAGTTGGAAGGCATTAATTTTTTTTTGCTGGATTTTTTTTACTTTTTTTGAAGTGTGCGATCAAACTTATTCGAGAGTACATCCGGGTTGCTCGGTTCGGCTCCAATCCGAATATATATTTTTTTAAAAAAAATATTTTATATGTAAATCGAGATTTATATATATATTTTTTTAAAAAAATATACATTCAAGTCGAAGCCGACCTGAACAACTCGGATGTACTATCGGATTTTTAATCGGACGTTCTCAAAAGAATAAAAAAAATTGACAAAAAATAAATAAATAAATAAAAAATGACTTCTAATTGGCTTCCCTTAAATTAGACGGGCTGCAGCAGCCGTCCGATCGGACGGCTGCTATGCCATGCATTGCAATCTATCATTGGATTGCAATGCACAGCATTACAGCAAATGTTACTAGTCCTAAATAAAGATGGTCCGCAAAAAGAGACAGCTAAGTGGGTTTTATTGAGGATGTATGCTGGTTATGTCCTTGGTGGTTGGAGGACTAAGGACTGCAGGGAGGCATCGATTCTACTCAGGGCCATTGGGACATTGTTCTGTTGTATATATGTATAGGGCAACACTCACACACCGCACGCTGATAGGTTAGCGTGGTCTATCAACGCATGGTGTGCACACACACCAGCGTGCGCAAGTGCGTAGCAAGTGTTGCTCATATGTATATTGTTGCTCCGCCGTCTTGGCCAGAGTAAATGGTCACCTGCTGGCTGCTACCAATTACGTATGCACTTACCAAACTCATCCTTCTTCGCTCCCCTCTTCGAACCAGGTTCTTGCGTTTTTAGCTCCCCTCGGCTTTTGGCCTTATTGGCAGATGCTGTAATTGATTCATGGAGGTGGGTTCCTTCACCTCTGCAGGCAGGTGAAAAGCTGTCCAGTTTCGTCTCTTGCAGGAATGCGTTCTGGTGGATTTGACACTATTTTGACAGTAGAATTGGTTACAATTAAATTAGTTATATTAGATTATTTATTTTAAAATAAAGAGTATTTCACTTTGATAACGACAGAATCTAAAGTACAATATCAAATTCTTAAACGTAAAGTGAAGTTTATTTATTCACTTAATTTTAAAGATAAGTAATTTTTCACCGAAATGTCAAATATGTTCTATCAAATTAAAATTTAACTTATTTTAAGAAGCTGATGTGAGCGAGGAGCGGCTGATGTGAGCCCACCGATCTAAACCCTCCTAACTGTGCCCACTTTTTAAGGCTCTGTTTGATTTTGGGATAGGAACAGGGACAGGATTGGGATAAGATTAGGTTAGACCCCTTTTAACATACATTTGATTTGATTTTGGAGGTTTGCCTGCCTACTTAACTTGGGCTATCCTAAGGATAAGTAACTTTGATTTGACAACTAAGTAGACGTTAACCTGGGATACATTTAAAAAGTACATATTTTATCCTTGAAGCCCACTTCTAATCAAATTTAATCCTCTCTTATTCCCAACCAAATCTACATTATTTCACTTTATCATGGAATTAACTTACGTATTATTATTTTTAATCCATTATTTCACTTTATCATGGAATTAACTTACGTATTATTATTTTTAACCCAATTATAACATTAATTTTAAAACTTACGTTATAATCGCATTACGTGGACTATGAGTTTAATTTATGCCCATTAATTCGATTACCCAAATTATTTCACTTACTTAAATGATATTAAAAAATTATTATGTATACATACTATGGTATTAATTAACAATCAAACTTTGATGTTCACCATTTTGATGATCTCAATATGAACATATAACTTAATATGCTTCACTGGGCCGTTTAAATTATACTGATTCCGTATTTTTTAGTATTGAACATCTACGGTAGGGACCAAACTTATTTATATACAGTATGAGTATTATACGGCATAAATACGTTCATATATGCTTTGGTTTATAAGTTCAATAAGACGGTCAAAAAATCGGTCAAATAAGTAAAAGACTAACAAAATATTTGGCAACATATCTATAAATTTCTTGCGAATGTTTTTAGAAGTTTAAATAAGAAGTATAATGATATAATAAATAATTATTAATCAAATTAGGAGTTTGTATGAGTAAAAAATTGAATTTTTTTATCATTTAATTAGATGTTCTATGATATTAATACAGTGTAATAAATAGAAAGTATTAAGCAATTTTTTATTATACATGAATAAAAAGGTTAACGTCAAGCAAATGAGTATTTTTCCGTATCTTTCAATTTGAGTGCGGCGCACGGGAGTTTTATTATGAAATTCAAAAGTACATAAATTATTTGACCGAACTTTCTGCCCGTCTTATTCAAATTCTAAGCTAAATCATATCCAAATATATTTTTTCGTAAAATATCTGTATCGTACGTAAGTAAAAAGTAAATAACTGAAATAGGTAGGGATGTACAAAACTTAGACAAAGAGCACCTCCACATTTATTTTTCATATCTTATAGGCGAATATGAATCCAAATATAGGCTAGCCATCGAATTGAAAATTTGATACTCATATTCTAATAAACAAATATGGATATAACTCAGTGCACCTAAAATGAGTGCTTGTTACCAATGACGTTCGTACCAAATATCCCTGATTTAAAAATAATGAACCTATTAAAACTTCTCTACAACATCCGAAAGAAGGATAAAAAATCTGATTTTTATTGATTATCAAAAAATATACAAATCAGTTTACACCATAATACAACATGTTTGGATGATAATCCTTTTCCAAGACCTGGGATGCTCATGTCAATAAGACGTACATAGAATCTTTTGACACACTGATTTCTACATTACAAAAATGTTTTGACCCTCCCATTCAATGGGAGATACTATGTACATATTACCTTCACAACATCCATAATCAATAGTTGATAATATAAGAAACGTATTTTCCCATAGAACACACTGAAACGAACCAAGCCACCTGATCAACATCTGCATCGACAACTTTTAAGTGATACATTATCTGCCCCTCACGAACTGCTCCGTGAATTCCTTGAACATAAAAACCATTTTTTTCATTACAAAATGCTCATAAATGAACAAATGAGAAATAAAACAAATGATTACTTTGTCGAACCTTGAGTCACACAGTATCATCCTGAGCCCATCCACAAATTTTGTCGAAACTTGAGTCACATAATATCATCTCCAGTAATTAAGTCAAAAAAATAATCATGTGCAAGCAGAAAGAAGAAATCATCATCTATGAGATCACAAATAAGGTGTGTAGGTGTACTAAAACAAAATGAATATGGAGAAGGATAACCAACATGCTCAAGTTATACAGTACAGTTGGTTGTTTTTTTCTGTACGCCAGTCAAAACACCATACTGAATTACTTCAAGATCCACAAATTTTCTCCAAACTTGTGTCACATAATATCCTCTCCAGTAATTAAGTCAAGGAATTAATCATGTGGAAGCAGAAAGAGGAAGTCATCATCTGTGAGATTAGAAATAAGGCATGTAGGTGCACGAAATAAGGCATGTAGCTGCTACCCAAAGACATACATCTCAAATATAAATTTCACCAAATGCAGCAAAACTTGTTTGACAAGTGTCATAACATTAGCACTAAGGTAAAAGATGACATTATACTCCTATTGACTCTCTAGCCAAACATAAAACAAAAAGACAATCAATAAAGAAACCATCCCCTAGTCAAACATGTTATACTGAGTGTGAAATATGCTAAAATAATGTGAAGACAAATATTGGCCGCACGTAAAAAATGAGCCAAATATCCGGCTAGTGATGATAGAAGCAATATAGATCATTAAACAGTCTGTAAGTTGAGTTCAGAAATTTGAGAGACAGTCCATTAGTGCAGTCAATAACTAGTGCTAGTGTTAGATCATTAAGAGGACCTTCCTCAGTACATGAGCACCAGGAAGGATGCACCACTAGCATACAAGTTATTGTGCCCAGAAAATGGGAGGCATTGTCTATGGGGGTAGGAAAATGTTGATTAGGAGAGCAAACAATAACGCATGCAATTGAGTTCAAATTTAGAAGTGTTCTAACATAAGTTTAAAAAAATATATATTTAGAAGGAGTGTCCTGTCTTGTCTTCAATCTTCTTACCCAGGTAGTATTTTCCTGATTATCGCAAGATACAATAACAAAAATTCAGAAGATAATTTCAGTGACAAAAACAGATAGCAATAGGAAATCAAACATCCAATTGTACATTTGCTCATAATTCCAAATTTTCAGCTATGTTACTATTAGCACTGTCACCGCAAGGAATTAATGCTCAGCTTAAAACAACCTTTCAAATATATAGCGATGCCATGGACCTGGTTCTAGATTATTATGTTTCATTGGTGGGCTCATGAGAGATTTACTGTGAGTATAGTCATCTTGTCAAATAGGATTGCCATCAAGGCCAACCAACTATTTGCATATCTCATATTTGCCCTCATCATCGCCCTCACCCCAAAATCATGGATATCACAATATCACCATCGCCAACTATGCATATCAATACCCATTACATGTGCCGCAGATGGGGCTGCAATAAATGCCCTGCCTACCACCTACGTACATTGAGTCTGACATACATACTTGGGGCAACATTATATAAAATGAATACGGAGAAGGATAACCAACATGCTCAGGTTATGCAGCACAGTTGAGTCTTTTTTTCTCTAAGCCAGTCAAAACACCATATTGAATTACTTCAACATCTACAAATTTTCTCCAAGTCATTTTTTAAAAACTTCTGAGCAAATAACAGAACAAAGTTCATGCAGTAGACAATGTTATGAGGTCTAATTAACTACAGAGAAGATGGGGATTGAAATTGCAAATAAATATTCATGCGATTACTGAGGTTGAAAGGCTTTGAAAAATTCTCCAAAGCACCAAACAGTACCTGCTAGAAACATAATACAGAGATATGGAAGAAACAAAAGGAAAGATGATTTGGCTGCTACCGAAAGACATACATATCAAATTTCAAATTCACCAACTACAACAAAACTTTTTCCATAACTGTCATAACATTAGCACTAAGGTAAAAGATGACATTATACTCCTATTGACTCTCTAGCCAAACATAAAACAAAAGGACAATCAATAAAGAAACCATCCCCTAGTCAAATATGTTATAATGACTGTGAAATAGGACAGGAATAATGTGAAGACAAATATTGTCCGCACATCAAATATGAGCCAAATATCCAGCTAGTGATGATAGAAGCAATATAGATCTTTAAAACAGTCTGTAAGTTGAGTTCAGAAATTTGAGAGACAGTCCATTAGTGCAGTCAATAACCATTACTACTGTGTTAGATCATTAAGAGGACCTTCCCCAGTACATGACCACCAGGAAGGATGCACCACCAGCATACAAGTTATTGTGCCCAGAAAATGGGAGGTATTGTCTATGGGGATAGAAAAATGTTGATTGGGAGAGCAAACATAAACGCATGGAATTGAGTTCAAATTTAGAAGTGTTCGAAATTAAGTTTGGCAGTCAACTAACTCCTCCATCTACAGCAAAGGCATATGCAGTGCTCACTAATAATCACCAAGACATTCCATCTCCACACCCATTTACCACTATGACCCTTGCAAAAGAGTTCTCATTTCTCATCTTCTGCTACTCCATAAAGTACAGGCATGTCAGCAAACCGACAAAGAAATATAAAAAAACATGCACCATGGTTAGAAATAAGTCAAAACTTATGTATTAGAAATATTAAGAAATCACAAATTCTTCCTCCTCTTGCTCACATCATAGTTAAGGTGAAAGGGCAAAACAATATACAAGAAAATGCCATACTAAAAAATGCCAATTACGAAGATAAAAAATGCCAATTATCTATTCATGTCGACTGAGCTTGAAAGTTTACTGAGAAAGTCATAATCCATGCACCAACAGGTTCTAATTCAAATAGACTGGTTCTAATTCAAATAGGTTCTACAACAGGTTCTAATTCAAATAGACTGGCTGAGAACCCTGTGCCATATATAACTGTCCACATGAGGATAGAGAAGGACTAGATGATCCACTATAACAAGCTTGAGCAGGGATTAAATATCAATCACATATGTAGTAGCAAACATGAAATTGTAGAGAGAGTTGCTAACATACCTGTCTTGGAGGAGGCAATGGTGGTGTACATTGCAGTTGCTGATAGTCTTTTGGAAGACAGTTCGATATTGAATGGATGGAAAGAAGGGTTGCTTCCATTCGAGAGGAAGAAGCTGTTGAAATCAGGTGTAACAAACATGTGGTCCGAATGCAAGGTTCGATATTTTTCAGGCATGCTACCATTACTACTGTCAAAGCAAGAAATTCATGCTCAGCTGAAAACAGTCATTGAAATAGACAACAATGCCATGAACCTGGTTGTACATTAGTGTGTTTCGTTGGTGGGCTCAGGAGGGATTTAATGTGAGTATAGTCATCTTGTTAAATAGGGTTGCCATCAAGGCCAACCAACTATTTACATAGCTCATATTTGCCCTCATCATCGCCCTCACCTCAAAATCATGGATATCATCTTCTGCTACTCATATTTACATAGCTCATATTTGCCCTCATCATCGCCCTCACCTCATATCTGTGTGCCGCAGATGGGGTTGCAATTGATGCCCTGCCTGCCACCTACATACATTGAGTCTGACATACATATTAGGGACAACATTAGTGGCCACATGATAAGAGGTGAAATTGGCACAAATTCCAGTCGCAAGACGAACATATGTAAGACAACATAAAACACAAGTGAACATTACATATTCAACCATTGCAATACCCATTATTATGCATCAATTAAAACAAGCATTGAAATAGGCAAGGATGGCATGGACTAAACAAGCATTGAAAAAGGCAAGGATGTCATGGACTAAACAAGCATTGAAAAAGGCAAGGATGCCATGAACTAAACAAGCATTGAAATAGGCAAGGTTGAGAAAACGAAGTCAAGATTGAAGCCATTAAAACAAAGTTAAAGTTAGAACTCACAAAAATGATTGGTGATTACACAACTAAGAGAAAAGCAAAGACAAAGTTAAAAAATCCGTGACCTAAGCATGAAGAGACACAAGCACAATGTCTACAATATAAAACAAATACTTAGAACATTGGGTTTCAAATGCATAGACATGTGGATATATAAAACAGGTATAGAAGCTCTACCTGCTAGTTTTGAAGCAAAAGACGAACTTACCTATCACTCTTGAAGCCATGTCAACAGATAAGCCAAAGCATGAGGGTTACAGAAATTTGAGAACAGTTGTAAGAGTAAGTTGTCCACCTAATGGACATAATTTCATCTCATGTAACATTTTTTTGTTTAACAAATAGCCACTTCCTAGATATGAGAAAAAGAAGCTAAGATTGAAGGTATAAAAGCATGAGATTATAAACCTAAAATGCCTTAAAACTGATATGGCCAGCTGGTAGTTAAGACTATAACATTGAAGTACTGAGACTAACAAAAGGCATACACCTGATTTGAATCACATGAAAATAAAGAACATTTTCTATCTTGGTTGATCATACACCACCATTCACATCATTTCATTCTAGGATGATGCGTCCTTGTTTAAAAAGAAAATACCATAAGAGGGGTGTCGCAAGATACATTAACAAAAATTCAGAACATAATTCCATTGGCAAAAACAGATATATTACTGTATTTCATTGGTGGGCTCAGGAGGGATTTAATGTGAGTATAGTCATCTTGTTAAACATGATTGCCATCAAGGCCAACGAACTGTTTACATAGCTCATATTTGCCCTCATCATCGTCTGCACCCCAAAATCATGGATATCACAATATCATCATCGCCAACTATGCATATCGGTACCCATTATATGTGCCGCAGATGGGACTGCAATTGATGCCCCGCCTGCCACCTACGTACATTGAGTGTGACATACATATTGGGGACAACATTAGTGGCCACATGATAAGATGTGAAATTGGCACAAATTCCTGTCGCAAGACGAACATATGTAAGACAACATAAAACACAAGTAAACATTACATACTCAACCATTGCAATACCATTATTATGCATCAATTAAAACAACCATTGAAATAGACAACGATGCCATCGAGTTGGTCGTAGATTAGTGTGTTTCGTTGGTGGGCTCAGGAGGAATTTAATGTGAGTATAGTCATCTTGTCAAACAGGGTTGCTATGAAGGCCAACCAACTATTTACATATCTCATATTTGTCCTCATCATCGCCCTCACCTCAAAACCATGGATATCACAATATCACCATCGCCAACTATGTATATCGGTACCCATTACATGTGCCGCAGATGGGGCTGCAATTAATGCCCTGCCTGCCACCTACGCACATTGAGTCTAACATACATATTGGGAGCAACATTAGTGGCCACATGATAAGAGGTGAAATTGGCACAAATTCCTGTCACAGGATAGCATAGGTTAGGAACATGTATAAGACAACATAGAACATTAAAAAAGATTATATACTCAAAATTCATAGGCGTATGACAAAAACATATCCTACGGAGTGTCTAACAACACATCTCAAACACCACATTACCTCAGAAACAAAAGAGTGATGAAACGATAAAAGGATCCCACTCATAGAAACGTAGACCAACATTGATAGATTAGCATCCTATTTTACGATTTCGATACCGACATTGCTTTGACTTGGGAACATGTGCAGGGATGTGGATGCCATCAATTGCACCGATGGCATCCTACAATAACACTATTAGGTTACATTATTTGCTTCCACCAAAATCAAAACGTTGAAAATAGAAATCTTGGTTTACCTTAAAGAAGGGGTAGAACTTCGGATTGTGACGAATGGATGGGTGTACATCCTCCAAATTCGTTGGGAGTTGAATATAGTCGAACCTAAGATCAGCGACAGCCTTGATGACACGGTTGACATATTGACTAATGGTTTGAGAGGAGTGCTGGAAGTGCTCACATGCAGCCTGCGTAGTAAGTCCGTGACCCATAACATATAGGAACATGGCTAGTTGTTCACTAGCAGTAACATCTCGACAGTCCCTAATGAAACCTCTCTCCACTAAGGTGTCCCTTAAACGAATAAACATATGTGGATTAAGTCTGAACATGTGATAGCAACGAGCCTCATGACCGTGTAAAATGTACTCGACCCACACTCGGCCTGTATAAGTTGAGGTGTGCATCAATCTGGGCACCCGCACATTATGCATAGGCTCTTCTTCGAGCTCTTCCATGATAAGGTAGTCGAAGATAAGGAATACTTCATTCTCCTCTTCGATGATCTCCCTTAGCATGTCGTCCCAATTTGGGTGTGGGTACCCTACATTTACACCCATCTCAAATTCGTTGCCACTAAATTATAGGCATAGGCAAGGTGTAAAGCAAATAAAGTAAATATAATTCGGATAACAATTAAGAGTAATGTCTTTAACATATATAACTTACATTACAAAGAAGAAAGTAGAGAACAGTGCAACATGAAGACATGAAAACATGATAACATAACAAGACACCATGCAGGCATCTATGCACGGGCTAATAAAATCACTAGGCCAACCAAGATTAAGAATAACAGCAGCAAGATTAGTAACATGATGCAAATAGAGACGACAACAACATTCTGCATTCGTACGGATGTGGGATTCATCTCCATTGTTTGAGGCAGATGAGGTGCCGTAACACCGGTACATGCTGCCACTAAAGGAGGAATAGAACTCCCAGCTACGGTACCCCCAAATGCATCGTTTGCGTCTTCCATTGATGTGAAACCTTTAAACTTGCCACCTGGATAACCATTTACTTGGGCATAGCACTCAGCCCAACTGTAGTACACACCTGGGCAGCGCCCAACCCATACTACATAGCATTTATACTTGCCCATTTCTGGAGATACTCAATATCCTGCAATAAAGGCATGTAGGATAAAATAGGACTTCGTGTAATTTAACATAGGAGAGTACAGTACACAGCATGCAAGAAAATAGAAAGCAATAAACATAATAGTCCTACAACTGCTCCCAAACATAGCATGTCCAAAATGGGGAAAAGTGTCACAACATAGTACAAATAATAGTCACATAAGGTCATAGCAATATCACTGGGGTGGTGCAGGTGCAATTTTAATCTGGTGGTAGATCCATCCCAACTTGTCCTCATCATCTAGTGCCAAGAAGACCACCCGATTCTTTGGCTCCATGAAGAGACCAGCTCCACTGTAAAGTAATTCACGAGTAAAGCCCGACAGAGATTTCAACTTAAGTATACACTCTCGAACTGCCTGCTCCTCGTGGTCATACGTTTGTGATGATGAATGAGGGCTCAATAGTTCACGCATTTTCAGCCTCTCTTTGTTAACAACAGTGTACTCCCTCAACGAGTCACATGCATAGTCAATACTTTTACGACGCCTCTTTCCTCCTGTAGACGAATAAGGGGTGGCTCGTCTCTTAGCAGGGGAGATTGCTTCATCATCGGTCGGGACTGTTGGTTGTGGAGTGTGACGCGTAGGAGGAGTGTCCTCTCCTAACAGATCGGAGAAAGATTGACGTTAAGAGGCCGACAAGTTGAAAGGATTAAACTCATCGCCGAAAGAATCTACCCCCATGGCACTAAACTGTGACTGTGTATGTGGCTCCGGTTATGTATGTGGGTGTGGCATTGGTTCTGGCCGTGGCCGTATCGGTGTACGGCTCTCCTCATCGTCACCAAAGGATCTCCTACGTTCAAGATCAACAACTTGATTTGAACCGAAAAATAGACTCCCCCAAGTCGTGCTCTTCCCACATATGAGATCCAACTCCGCTTTCAACTCAAACGGCTTTCCAAATAATACCTTGTATTTAGGATTTGACTATGCAAAAAAGACAAAAAAAATCAGGTGCTGTTTTTTTTTACACCAGTATTAGGTCGAAATATTGAAATTGTGGGAGTGTACGCACATACCGCAATAACATCTTCCTATCCATCATTGTCAGAAGGGATGGGCATATTGGTGGTGTCATCCCAACCCCAACCACTACGATCTATCAATTGTAGATACTCTCGGTAAGTTCTCTTAATATTCTTCCAACGATTGGACAAATTGTCCTGATCCATATTGAGATGTGTGGCTTCATTAAAGGGGACCATGATCTCGGTCCAAATATGCTTTTTGAAAGTCCCCTGATGGCAATGATGTTTATGGTATTGATCTACTAATAAGTTAACTAGTATCATGTCCTGACAGGGAGTCCAATTACCGACCCGAGGCTTCCCTCTCGAGTCTAACATATTCAAGTAGGAAGCAAGGTACAACATTTAGGGTTAGTACAATAGGACAGGATGTATGCATGCCATGCATATAGAAAATCTAAGTGGAAAGTGGTTGTATACATAAGTTTATGTTTTTACCTGACTGAGACATCCTGACAATTGACGGATGCAAACGTAAATCACACCTACAGTTGACATGTGAGTAGTCATACAACATGTATAATGAGATTGGGTAACCAAGCATGCATGAAAATAGATCACTCGAACATAGCCCAGCATAGAGCCACTCACTGACTTAAATGGCTTTAAGGGGATAGACGTAAATTAATTCTTATGAAAATTTTGAAGCAAATCCGACAACAAAAATCACAGGAATTAATAATCAGCAAAGCTGATATTTTGGCCATCATCTGTGACAGTAAAGTAGCCCAGCATAGAGCCACTCACTAACTTAAATGGCTTTAAGGGGATAGACCTAAATTAATTCTTATGAAAATTTTGAAGCAAATCCAACAACAAAAATCACATGAATTAATAATCAGCAAAGCTGATATTTTGGCCATCATCTGTGACAGTAAAGTAGCCCAGCATAGAGCCACTCACTGACTTAAATGGCTTTAAGGGGATAGACCTAAATTAATTCTTATGAAAATTTTGAAGCAAATCCGACAACAAAAATCACAGGAATTAATAATCAGTAAAGCTGATATTTTGGCCATCATCTGTGACAGTAAAGTAGGATAAGTTGAAAAGATCAAAAACCGTACAAATCAGAATTCGATGTATGAAACCGTATCGAAACAAACTCCATTAAAAATATAAACACATGACTTACGGATTGCATGAACACACACGAACAATAATGTTTTACCATATCACAACGGTTGCAAGAATAAGTCGGACGTAAAGGCTAAGAAGAAAAAAAAAATTTAACTTTTACACGAACACAGGGAAAAGAGAAGATCGAGAGGTTTGTGAACAAAATCTTCCTCTGCAGATCCGAGTTTGAAAAACCTACCTGTGCTTTGAATGACGGTCCACGGTCCAGAAAGGAGGAAACAAACGCTGCTCGTAGAAGAAGAGATGGTCGCAAATGTGAGAGTTCGAACAGAATGGATGTTGGTGAACGCAGTGGTTGCCGCAATCAAAGATATCGTTTTCTCCCGTTGAAACTGCCATGGTTGAACCACCATAGATATAGGAAGAGGCGCACGGAACAACCAAGCCATCGGAAGGGAAAGGATGAGAGACAGGCATCCGAGGTGAACCCATATGTTCTCCATGCCCAGTGCGCTGGGAACACGAGTTCATGAAGGGGGAGGGGACAAGACAATGGCGGCCTCAAACGGCCAAAGAAAGGGGAGAAGACGAACCTGATAGATCTTCTACGACAGCCAGATGGTATGCACAGAACGGAGAAGACCACGAACGAACGGGGGGAAGGCGGAGCCTTCTCGCGAAGGAGAAGCGCGTCGAAGCCAGAGGCAGACAGAGGGTACGCAGGAGCAACGCCTCCACGGTCGGCAGAGCAGCGCCTCGGAGCCAGAGAGGAAGAGGAGAGGTGGTGGCCAGAGAGCGAGCAGACGGTCGACGGTCGCCAGAGCAGCGCCGCGCGCAGGGAGGAAGACGAGACGCGTCACAGAGCGCCTCAGAGCCAAAGAGGAAGAGGAGAGGTGGTGGCCAAAGAGCGAGTAGACAGTCGACAGTCGCCAGAGTAGCGCTACGCGCAGGGAGGAAGACGAGACGCGTCACAGAGCGCCTCGGAAACAACACGAAAGTATACGTGATGACGTGAATGCGTGATAACCCGTATCCCGCCGAAACCATTGGGATGGGTTGGCCCGGGACAGACCCTGGTTATACCGGGATTAACCCACTTTTAACCCGTGTACATTACCTCTCATTTCAAACCAAAAAAGTAGATAACCTCGAGATAATCGCAGGCTAAACCGCAATCAAACAGGAGCTAAGAATCCAGGGTCCGAAGGGTCAAAAAAATACTTCTTGTACTGGACTTTGAGATGTTGAAGTAGGATTGCCTTCTCATGCGGATGATCAACAAATTGGAGGACATGTGTCCCATCAAGATCGATGGGACTGTGATTGTATTGCTAGATGTTGCAATGGTAACTTATCCATAAATAAATACCTCTTTGAGGACACATTTTTTAATCCTTACGTCCTTTGGATCTTGAAACTTAAAAAGAAAGGTAGGAAGGAAATTTGAATAAGGAGGTCAGAATGAATGGGCCAAGAAACTTTAAATGTTTCTGAATTAGTAATGACGACTCCAAAATCTCATTTTTTATGCTAGTGTTATTTCAAAGTTTTCTACCTCTATTTGAAGGTGACTCTCAAAATTTATAGGGCATAGTACTAACAAATGCCCCTTAAGAATTAAAGAGCTGGAGTGGCACATCTGATCTTCTTAATGTCTGATTTAGAACACTTTTTCAATGATAATACTTGTTAAAGATGTAGTTAGATATACACCCTTGATTCCTTCAGATTAAATATAAAATAATGATTTTCCTTTTTTAGATATAAACCTAAGGGCAAGAAGATGGAAATGTTTGTATCATAAATATTGTCAAAAAGAAAAAAGGATGAAGAACAAAACTTCAAGCTCTCTTCAACTCCGCTTTGGATATTAAAAATAAGAAAGTTTATAAATCGGTCCCTATAAGTTAGCCTAGCTACTCACGTATTTCGCCGTGCAATCTAATATTATAAAATAATTAAAATTTGTCGGATTCTAAACTAAACCCGTATGATCAGTTTTGTTTATTGAAATAAATATTAGAAAGAAGATGTAAAAATGACTGTTTTTGCTTCCATATTCAATTACTTATTGGAATGTTATATTCGACACTTCAAAATCAAAAAGAGAAGAAGTAGTTTTTGAATTTTTGTATCCATTTTCATAATTTTGAAGATGGATCAGAAATTTAAAGCACTAGAACGTCATTTATAGCCCTAGTTGTCCCCTCCAACAGTACATAGATATAGAGAATGTGAGAGATATATTGTAATAAGATTTTTTAAAAAATAACTCTCCTAGAACTCTAGTTACATATTTTCCTACCCTGCATTTATATTATTATAAATAATCTTAATGACCACAATAGTTGTTGTTAAAGATGTAATGAATATTTCTTCTTCCACTGTCAAATTTAACACTTGAACAAAAATACCACTATAGGAAGACAAATTTTTATTGGCACCTTGTGTCAAAGAGAGTGAAAGCGAGATAGAGAGATATATGGAAAGAAAGAGAGAGAGTTAGAGAAATGATGTATTTTAATTAGAGAAATATAAGAGTACTTTAAATCCTTTTATTTTTATTAAGAGTTAATCAAGGTTAAATAACAGATTTTTAACAACATGCTAACGAATAGTAATGACTGAAATTTTTTACAAATATTATGATATGGTAAAGTGATTTATAAAATAATAATAATATGAAGATAATAATATAATATAGATAAATCCATAATTAAAATTATAATAATATAATATATAAATATTTAATTAAAGTTTTAATTAAGGGAGTTATTTTTAAAAATATTAAATTATTTTTATTCTAAACATAGAAGCATTCCTTTCTCAGACGTCCACTAAATACATGAGATTATTTTAAAAGGACCATGGGTGTAATGACGAGTTGTTTTACAATATTAAGCTTATAATGATAAATATGAAAATATGGCACATTTTAGTAATAACTTGTAAAAATACCTTACAAAAAAATATTCTATTAATTTATGAATTTTTTGTTAACAGAGTTGTTTACTCAATTTCATATAAAGCTATGATACTTAATGCAAATACCACGGTCGTTTGTGCATTTGCAAGTGGATTCTAAGCCTTTCATTCTAGGAGCTAACAAGAACGTCAACATATCATTGATTCATGGGAATTGAATAACAACTTCATAGCAATTAGATCATATGTTATTTCTAATCGATTAGAGTAGGTGTGATATATCTAATCCTCATGTCCAAATCTGACTAGGATGGGTGATTGTAATTAAGGAAAATAACTTGTAATTAATATGTATAGTAAGGAGAGAGAAATTTATAGCCAGAGAGCCACGAGAAAGTTAATGAGAGTTGTGAAGAGGCATCCATGCACGTAGTCTCATGTAAAGATTTTAATTTCTTTATGGCAGTATATTCCATTCACTTAATTTGAATCCACGGACAATTGAACATAGGTAAAAAGACAAATGAGTAAAATACATTAAATTTTCTAGTCTTCTTAAGACATGTGTGTGTTTTGTGTGAGTTTTCCAAACTTGTATTTTATATTTCTGTGATTTTCACAAGCGGTGCAGCAGTAGGCAGCCCAATCCGATGGCCGCTGCATGCAGAAGGTAATTATTTTTTTATTTTTGAAATAAAAATCTAAGTGGATCAGACAATCCTAATGGAATCAGGCAATACCGTTCGATCTCTGATGGATGGTTAAAAAATTCGAAAGAAATAAAATAGCAGACCGTTTTATTTTCTTAATCTTTCTAACTGTCTGATCAAAGATCGGATGGTATGCATAACTCTCTTATGATTGTCCCTATCCTCTTGAATTTAAATATATATATATATATATATATATATATCATTTGCTGCTAGAGCGGTCCGATCAAAACAAATTAGACGGCTGCGCTGCTACACCTCTTGACGCAGCAAGTATAATTTCTTCATTTTTATGTATGCCATCAATTTTCTAACATTACATGTACATAAAATGAAGCATATCAATCAATGCTACAATTTTCCCTTCGTTGGTTGTTTGTGTGCTGACCACCTACAGAAGATTTTCCAAGAATAGTCACATCCATGCTCCTCCCTAGCTTAAGGCACAGCCTGCAGCAAGTAATCATCATATCTCCACCATATCCATGGTGCAGTTCAGTCTTCACATCATGGAGAGGAGGAACACTTTGGCACTCATGAAACACTGGAGGAGATGTAAAGAACATCTACGAAGTACATGTTGAATATTCTCAAGTGATTACCCCGTCTCTGTGCTAGTTATATATGTTATTTCAGGTTGCACGTCTAGAAGTCTAGAACTGCCTGTTGGACATAAGCTGAAGGGTATCAGATACGGTAAATTAGAATTTATCAGGCTCTGCAACATTTTATGTTCGTAGAATATGTTTGCTTCTCAGAAGCTTGCCTACTCTTTCTAGTTGATATTATGTTTGCGAGTGTCTTCTTCCTTTCTATATCCTTTACATTCCTGCTCTTGCACTTCGAGAATCATGGCACTAATTAGAGCATAAACTTAGATGCTAAGTTATCAAATAATATGTGGGCGCAAGCTTTTTAAGCCTACCTTTTTTTGGGTAAAAACTTGATCACTAAATGGAACAAAATTTTACTTCTATCAAGAGTAATACTTGCCGCAACGCAGGCAGCATTAGACCGTGTTGCATCGTAGCAAAAAATAAAAATTGAGATTTTGTTTAGGTCGAACTCCACATGTCTCACCTATTCCAATAGCTCTATATGTAATCGGACAACTCAAAAAATTTAAAAAAAATTAAAAATCATTATTAAATTCAGTCCATTAAGGAGATTTATTTTTACTGTTCATTGAGACTTGATTTTTTATCTTTTAAAATTTTTGAGTCATCCGAACATAGATCAACCTATATAGACCGATGAAACATGTGGGGTTCAAAAAGGAAAATTGTTTATTGCGATGTCTCACCGTATAGCATGAGGGGATATTATAGCGAGCATTATTCTTTTGAGCCAGCTTGTTTGTAGGATAAGGGTCAAACATGACGGGTTGTGTAACTTATTCGCTTTGGGAGTACGGACACGTTATTCTTGACGCAGACGCATTATTCTTAGAATAAGTAGAATAAATCATTCCCTTGAACTACTTATTCTACTTAAAGTAAAAAAAAAGTATTCTTGAAATAAAAGATCCGGAAATAAGAAATTCAGAATCAAAACAAATGGGTCCTTATCAAGTATGTATCGATGCAGTTAGTCTAGCCCGTGCCCAGTGGCATCCCGGTGTGCACCATTTGCAACTAGCATATATCTCTCTCTCTCATGTATGTGAAGGATTCGGATCTTCTTGACCGCGATTTCTGCTCCCTTTGTGCTCCAGAAGAGCCATTCATCTAGTTGTCTTTTGTAACTACGTCATTAACTCAAAATGAAAACTCAAAATCTATCTCATTTACAATAAACATAGAAATCCAAAAAAGGAGAGGGTTTGCTCTATCTGTGTGTTTGTTGTTAATGGCGTGAACTTGAGATTTTTTGGGATTTTATCTTGTGTTAATGACGTGATTATGAAATACAAGAGGACTAATATTGCATATATTTTAGAACACAAAAGGAGTAGAGAATGCAGTGCAGAAGATCCATATGTATGTGAAGGGTTTGGTATGGCTATTACAAGCCCTTCCTCTCATGGAGAAAAGTAGGGGAAAAAGGAAAGAAGTTTTCAAGTTGCTAAAAATTATTGACCAAAGAGATGGAGTAGAATATTATGTATATAGAAATTAGAGTAGGCCATACATATCAAGTCTTTAAACCGTATGTTAGCCAACTGTATGAATATGGTATTTGATCTCCTTAAAAAAATTTACTAAATGACACAAATATCCCTAAAATTAATATGAAGTGAAAAAGATTATCAAAGATCTAGTCTCATTTATAAAAAGATTCATACTTGTCATAATGATTGCATATTATTTTAAAAAGAGATTAAGAAAAAAAATTGTTATCTAATTTATGATGCACTTTGATATAAAAGAAATAGAATAAGACAAGCTAAATAGGTGGCCAGAAAGATGATGTATTATTTTTCACTAAAAGATAAATTGCAACATTTCTTTATGTCACTGATGATAACTCAGTGGATGATGTGATATAATAAACGTTCACTAAAAAATGGTCAGATATGTCACCCTACAGATTTTCCTACATGGAAACATTTTGATCATATATATTCAAAGTTTGCTTCAGATACTCGTAATGTCCAAATAATTTGACTAGTGATAGATTCAATTCATTTGGGAACATGAATTCAAAGTATAATATGGCTAGTTGTTCTAATTATTCACAACTTGTCACCCTAGATGTATACGATGGCAAATTACACGATAATTCACTATCAATCCTTGGTCCTAAGGCTCTAAGTAATGACATTAATAATTATTTGCAACCATTAATAGAAAAGTTACAAGAGTTACCGTAGAATGATCCGGATAAATATGATGCGTCAAAGAAGTAGAATTTTAAAATGTGAGGTGCCTTAATGTGTAATGACTTTCTAGGTTATGCTAATTTGTTTAGGTGGAGTACAAAAGGTAAACTTGCTTGTCCTATATGTAATGAGACAACAAGTTCTGTAAGACCTCATTATAGTGAAAAATATTATTATTTAGGACATGGTTGCTTTCTGCCAATCAACTATAAGTGGAGAAAGAGTTGTTACAAGTGCAAGTTTGACAGGAAACGATGCCTTAAGACGATAAAATCAAATATTTTGATAGGTTTTAAACTATGGCATCAACAACAAGAGATAAATGAAGTATGATTTGGCAAACATTTTAATAATGAATTGAAAAAGTTAAGAAAAACTTACTAACGAATAAAAATTAGAAGAAGAAGAGTATTTTTTTCAAACTATTACCATATTGGAGATCTCTTTTCATCCATCACAATCTAAATGTCATGCATATTGAGAAAAACTTATGTGATAATATTCTTTATATGTTTACTTTTTTTGAAAAAATAAAAGAAAATGACAATTTAAAGTTATGGTAAGATTTGTAAATATTGAAGATACATCTAGATTTACATTTGTATCCAAATTCAGTGAACTTTTCACATGCTATATACATATTGACCGATAAATAGAAAATTTATATTTGTAAATTTATAAAGAATATTAAAGTACTAGATAAATATTCTTCTAATCTCTCTAAGTTCTATTGATGCTATAAACAAATCAATCATAGAGTTAAAAAGTGACTATCATATTTACATGTAAGTGTTACTTCCTTTAGCACTTCGCATTGTTGTATCTAAGGATGTAGTAGATGCAATTATGAAAGTAGTCAAACTTTAAAACTATTTGTTTAAAAAAAATTGATGAACAAAATCTGTTAAGATAAGAGACAGAGATTGTAATTATTTTGTGCAAACTAAAACAAATTTTTTTACCATCATTCTTCGATGTTATGATTCAGTTAACAATCTACTTAGCATATAAGGCAAGGATGGTTGGACCAATCCATTACCAATGGATGTATTCAATAAAAAGGTATCTGAAAAAAATTAAAAGATTTTATGGGTAATAAAACTCGGCCAGAAGGTTCAATTACAGAATGAGCCTTGGTGGAAGAATACATCTCATTTGTGTTATATGTGCATAATGTTGATTTATATAAAAGACATACAGAAATTATGATGATGGTCATTATAAAATTACAGAAGGACAATGGACCAGCTTTGCTCCCAATAATCGACCAATAAAATACCGATGAGTTGAACACTATCAGAGACTGAAAGAAATCTAACACACGTCAACATGCTAAATCAAGTCGAAGAAATTGATCCATTTTGTAAAGAACATAAAGATGAACTTACAGATAGAAGAGATGTTGAGAACATTTTTCTTAAGTAGTTTTGATCAATTGTCCAAGAATTAAGCGATGCACATGATCCTCGATATACCGAAGAGATTGAAGCATTATTATTTAGTTCGTCTTTTAATTGGCATCTTTATATTCTAGATACATTACTGACTTCAAATTTCATACAAGGTCAGCTAACTCTACAGAGTCTATTCAACTATATGGCGTGATCTTCAATGTTGAACTGAATCAGGGTGTGATAGTTATTATGGTCAATTAATTGACATTGTTAAAACTATCATTTGACAAGAATAGACATGTTATATTATTTGAATGTCAATGGTGGAATGTATATAACATACAAAGAGGTTTCAGAATTGATAAGCACAAAATTGTCAATTTAAATGAACTAATAAACCATTTGTACTTGTAAGTCAAATAGAACAAGTATTTTGTATACACAATAATACAACATCACAATGGATAATAGCTATCAAGTCACCGCCTAGGTACTATTATAATGCCTCTGACAATACAAGTGATAATGATAAAGAACCTTATCAAGAAGGAGTTGTTGATGTAGCTATCATGTTTGAATCAAATGATGTGGATATCGGTGTAGGTGAACTTCGACGTACTGAAGTTATTGATGTAAATTTATGATTATTTGTTGGTAATCATGTAAGTAATTCATTTTAATTGTTAATGATCAATTTTTAAAATTTATTTTTTATTTTAGATCAATGATGCATAATTATTTCTTTGACTTCAATAGATATTTGGTTGTGTTCATCAACACCGTAAGGTGTCTATTCAGTCAATAGCCTCTCAACTAGCAGCCACCTCCTAGCCAACAACCACCTCCCAAGCACTAGCCGCCTCAATGCCGTCAGTCGCCTCCACACAGTCGAGGCCTCCCAAACAAGAGGCCTCTTGCCTACTATGCCTTGTTAGCAGCCTCAGTCGAGTACTTCTCAGACATCAGAGATTTCATCTTCAATTGTTTCAGGTATATTTGTATGAATTTAGTGATGTATTTTTTATATAGATTGTTTTTATATCTAATTTATAATCTTATGCGTATCTAATTTATTTTTTGTATTTATGTTTAGCTGCAAGAAAACGCGGAAGGAATCTCTCTCAAGCTATGCATATTCGGAGGTGCGATATTGCTTGTACAGATAGTTGGAGGATCTGCAGTGGGAATCAATGCTAAAGATTTAACCACATATTTGGGAGTCCTTAATAGGGTTCACTGTAACCTCTGGAAGAAAGATTGTGTAAAGCTTCATGTTGACAAGAAAGAAGTTATTATTAGAAACATCACGGTAATGATCGTATCAATTTGTTGTTATTTATTCCTTAATATCTTTCATACTAACATTTAAACATTTAAGTACAGCAAAATTTCACGTTTAAGCAGAGTCCAGCTATTGATTTGTCGATCTTGTACCATAAGGGGGAGATGCAGTGGAAATATAGGGGGACCTTGAAGATGAATATAACTATTATTAATTAGTATTCTATTATATTATCTTATCATATATCATTTGCCTTGTGTTGAAGAGTATTTTTGAGATAAAACATTTAAAGAAGTATGTAGTAATGTGCCATCAAAGATAGAGCCTTCTCAGTGGCAACATATGTGTGAGATCTAGGTCTAAGAGGACCAAGTGGTAATGTACTTTATTTTATAATTACTTATATTTACTTAGTAATATTATGGTGTTCAATATATGTGTATGTTAACCCTCGCCCATTGGGCAAAACCCTCACCAACCTCGGCATATTCTTCGCTGGATTTTCGACGGCTGCGTCGTCTCTCTGGCGACGGCGTTGGGTGGGAGGAGTCCTCTGGGTGCTCCTCCACCCCCTTATTTTAGGTTAGTCTTTCCTTCCTCGCCTCCCCTTCCGCCCATTCCTTTTTTTCTCTTTGCCCCTTTTGCCTCCTCCGTTAACACCGATTTTCTCCGCCATTCCCTTTTGTGTTGACCCATACCCTGATCCCCTTCTTCCTCCCCTTATACTTGCCCACCTCTACGCTTTCCTCTCTTACCCCTCTGTCAATCCCCCTTTCCCATCTGCCTCCCCCTTCTTTCCTTGTTTTGCAGGGCTTCCCTCCGGTGGTCTTTTGGATCTCGCCGGCCTCGGCTTTGTATTTGCTACCTTCTCCTCTCTTATTCCCCCCCCCCCTCCACTTTGTTTAGCTCTTTCATTTTTGTCCTAACACAATTATCTTGGATATTGGCACATCATATGTCTTCTTCGCTTGCTGAACTCAAGATGATCTTTTTTATAATTGCTACTATTTGATCGATGCTCGCGTACCGATGCTTCTCTCGTATGCTCAAGTGGTGTACATGTCCGAGCACTCCCCCAGTTACTGCACTAAGTTTGTACCCCTATCGACGGTTCGTTTCGTCGTCTCTGTAAAGCAACGTCTCCCTTCCCTAGAACTTCAGCGGCGTTGATGTTCAATCGGTTTCTCTATTATCTTTATTTGTTATTTTTTTAACCATAAAGAAAATTATTAGCGACCGCTATAACTTATCACTAATATCTACTAGTGACATCTTTTAACCGTCACCATAATTTTTTTATTTTTTTATTTATTTTTAATATTTAGTAGTGATGCTAGAAGTGGTCACTATGCCTAGTGGCGACGGAGGTTAGCCGTCCCCGTCGCAATTAGTATTTCAACTTCTTCTTCTTCTTCTTTTGTAGAAAATGGATTTGTTGCAACGGCTAAAATCGACGCTCCTGTCTAGTAAGGACGATGGTTAATATCATCACTATTAAGACAGTTGCATCGGCTTTCTTTTAGTTGTTGCTAATGTTATAATGATAGGCTCAACTGCCATGGCTTGGCGACGCCCTGAAGTCGTTACGAGTAGTCAATAGTGACGCCTTTTTCCTTTCTAATGACAGCTCAAAGCCATCGCCAGTGCCGTCGTGTTAGCAAGACTCGCATGGTTTAGGGCGTGTTTGGCAAAGCTTCTGATTGAAAGTTACTTCTAGCTTCCACTTCTTACATATAATGAGTCAAAGGAGAGATGTTATAACTAATTTTCGTTTCTTACAAAAGTCAACTATTTCATAACAACTTCATTTTTTCTCTAATCTTAGAAGTTCCCTCCTTATAGGTTTTAGTTGGAAGTCAAAATACAAAGAAAATATCACATAAATGCCTTCTAAGATTCATTGGCTTCCATAAAAAATAACTAAAGGAAAATACAAAAGTGCTTCCAAATGAAAGCTGCCAAACACGGCCTTAGGGCGTGTTTGACAAAACTTCTATTTGAAAGTTACTTTTGATTTTCACTTCTTACATAGAATGAGTTGAGGTAGAGAAATTATAACTAATTTTAGTCAGTTACAAAAGTCAACTCTTTTATAACAATCTCACTTTTTCTCTAATCTTGGAAGCTCCTCTCTTGTAACTTTTAGTTTGAATCTAAAATACAAGTAAAATAACACATAAATGGCTTTCAAGATCTAATGGTTTTCATAAAAAATAACTAAATAGAAATGTAAAAATACTTCCAAATAGAAGTTACGCCAAACACAGCCTTAATGTTACATGACTGGCTCCTGCATGGTAAGATGCAAATGACATGGTTTACATATTATGGTAAGACGCAATGGCTGCTGTTGACATAAAGAGTCAAGACCACCAACATTTATAGTTTTCCTGATCCATGTGGTGGCATTCGCATATTGAATCATTAACTCCTGCACTGAAAGGTTGATAGATGAGAGGAAGGGGTGGGGACTCATTGTTGTCGGTGTCTCCCCCACAGCCGCCACGGAAATGGAAAGACAGAAGAAAAGGAGGAGAAAAGGAGGAATGCTAGTAAATTATATTTTAAAAAGTATGATATATTATGTTTACGAGTTACCCATTCTGTAGATTTGGAGATACCTTTTCTTTTAAAATTTTTAAATAAATCAAAAAGTAAAAATACTTGGAGTAGGATTTGATGAAACTTTTAATTGAAAGCTACCTGAGTTGAGTAACACTTGCTGAAATAGACCCCCGTGTTGCACTGAGGATCAGTGTGGTGGGATAAGTTTTTTTCAATTTTTTTAGGTCGGCTCTAAGGTGCCCTATACATTCATATAGGCAATCTCTGGTCGGACGATCTAAAAAAATCTGAAAAATTGAAAATCAAACCCTAATGAACACTAAAAATACCTTTAATGGGCCAAGCCCAATAAGAATTTTTTTATTTTTGAAATCGCCGGGCATGTAGAATACCTTGGGGCTGACCTAAAAAAATTTACCTCACTACATTGACCCTCCGTAGCATTGAGGTCAGCAAGTGTTACTCACCTCAGTAAGCGCCAGCAAGAGTGTGCCCATCGAGACTTGGGCTTCCGTTGGGAGTGGGACTTTCACTTGCTAGGGTACAATATTGGGCTTATGATATCTCTCTCGGTTGGGCCCGGTTTAATATGCTGATTGCTTATTATAGCATAAGTAATTTAAGTTTGCTTATGTCCGAGTAAACACATCTTTTGTTTTCATTGAGGATTACTATTTTACCTTGAATAAAAAATAAACTAAATAAAAATATTATAAAAATATATAAAATAATTATTATTAATGCTTATTGTACTAAAAAATAAGTAATTTGAGATTTTTAACAAGATTATTTATTCTAATTTATTCAAGAATAACCCATTTTCTCTCAAATATAAAGTTTTACAGCCAAAGTAAATGCACCAGAATAACACAAATAAGTCATCTTGTTTGACCCTTCAACATAAGTTGGGAACTATTTGGACCTACTGTTCGGAGCAGGAAAACTAATGACCAAGACCAGATCCCTTCAGTGTATTAGTGGACTAAGTCTGGTCAGATGAAAAGTTCGGCAGGCCCTCCTCCCCCTCACTGTATTGACCAAACTCAGTCCGCCGGTGTTCTAAGGATATCCCGTCTCCTAATGACCTATATCTTGGGAAATAGAAGATTAGGCGGACTAAGTCATAAAAGTAAAAGTAGCATAAAAAAGGTGAGGAAAATGAAAGTCTATCCCCGCAGTCCATCTAAAGTCAAAATTGGATTATGGACCAATTAAAATCTCAGATCAAATAGGAAAATCAGCAACAACAAGACCGTAAGACGAGATCATCTCAGACTGTTCTTCTCGATTAAAGATACATGGGTTATTTCACTTATGTGAGTGAGAAACGAACTTTTGATCTCTGACCTCCTCCAACAGGGTCACAAAATGGTCCAAAAAAAAAGGTGCAGAGGATCTCGCCTCGAGAGATGAAGATCGCCTCAATAGGCACACTGCAAGGGTCCCCGCAATCGCCAATTAGCGTGCGACACGCCCACTCAAGTTGATCCACTGACTTGTTGAGCCAATTTTGCTTTCTTCCCTTTTGGTCCCCTCTTGCTTTGTTGCATGATCAGCCGTCGGATCTTAGACCCACGTGAGATCATACATGTAAAAAAAATTTCAAAAAAGAAATTGTTCAGATCAAGTCCCACATGATCTATACATTCGTACCATCTCACCCTTTATCGGACTGTAATAAAAGAATTAAAAATCAAAAATCAAAAAGAAGAAAAGAAGAACTGCACTGATTGACCAGCCTTAATTGAACAGGACTCACCTATCAACTCCCACGAAGACTCTACAGTGTGTCTAATGAGGCGATCTTAAAAATAGACCCTCTAAGTGCAAGGTTGAACAATACTCTGTCGGTGAAGAAATGAGAGGTTTTTAAAAAAAACCTCACACTTACCTTTTCTTATTCCCGAAAAAGTATTTTCTTAAAAAACTCATTCTCTCTAATTTAAGAGACAAGATCACCTGCACCTCTTTCTCCAGTCTTACAAACCACAAAACCCGAGTGTTGAGTTTGAAGGTGCCCAAGATTACAAGCATTGACCATAACTAAAATTAACATAGGAGGTGGTGCAAATTAAAATATAGCCGCTCCACAACTAAAATTAACCGATGTAGGACTATTCTAACACGCCCCCTCACGTGTAGACCAATTTTAAATTCTGTCACGTGGACCACAAATACGGGATGTGCAGCCTTATTCGTAATCATGAACTCTAATATATTACAAACTACAAAACTCGGATGTTGAATTTGAAAGGTCCAAAATTATATAAGCACCGACCACAACTAAAATTAACTAATGAAAGACTATTATATAGCCGTTCTGACACCCGGCACCCCCGATGACCCCAAAGTAGGGAGAGAAGACGTGACAAGATATGACCCCATCACTTCTAAATCATGACTCGTTTGCAGTTGATCCCGTTTACTCACTCACTGAGTCCCATCCAATCCTGAACACACTCGCGATCCTCGCATCTCGACGGCCGCCTTCCTCTCGCAGACGCCCACAAAATTGCCTGCAGTCTTGCACTAGTGCAGAGAAGACAGCTGAGGAAACAAAGACAAAGGCCTCCTCTTATCCCTTTGGAAGACAACACATGCAGCAACACACAACATATCACATGAGAGAGAGAAGACCTCCTCCTCTTCTTCTTCTTCTTCTTCTTCTTCATCTTCTACTACAGGAAGATGAAGCATTCCAACGACACTACGGGGTTCTCCAGCGACTCCACCGGCGCCGCTGCTCTCACTTCCTCCTCCTCCTCCCCTCTCCCTCTCTCCCACCGAACATCTATACCCTCCCCCGCCTCTCTTCCTCCTTGAGCAGGCGCAGGCCTCCGCCGAAGGGCCGCGCCCCTTGTCGGCGTGCCGCTCCTATTTCCCCCTCGCCCGCTACCTCCACGTCCTCCAGCAGCGCCAAGCCTCACCTCCTGCCTTGCCGCCGGTGACGCCGACCTACGCCCAGACCTCTCCCCCTGGTCTCCCCGTACCACCTTGGCCGCAGCACAACTGCCGCCGCGGTTCCCAACCTGTTGCAGCGACGCCCTGGTCGCCTCCCTCCCAGGGAAGGCCCTCCCGGGACCGCCCCTCACCCCCCTCCAGGAGGGGAACTCCCCGGAAGTGGAGCGTCTCCGCTGGTGCAGCCCCTTGCCCGCCTGAGGCAGCAGCTCGCGCGGCCTCCGGTTAGACGCCGGGGGCCCCGAACCCGCCGTCTCCACCTCCACCTCCTCCGTCGCGTCCCCTGCCATCGTGGTGGAGGCGGAGAAGCTCTCGCTAGCACTGCAGCTGCGTAAATCGTCGGCGTCGGCAACTGGAACAGAGCCACCCTCGGCGGGACCGCACTTGCTGTCCTCCGCTGTCCTGGAAGGCAGCGGCGTCTCCGTCAGCACCTCCTTCACCACCGGCTCGTCGTCCGGGGGCGGAGGAGGAGGAGCAGGCAGGTCGGCACCATTAGATGCGCGTTCGATGGTGGGAGCCTGGTTGGACGCGGGCTTCTGCTCGTCCTTGTTCTTGCACTCCTTCTCGTTAGTGGTGGTGTTAATAGGAAGCCGCTTCTTGGTGAAACAGCCGCCCATCCTCCACCCTAACTGGCTACAGCAACAGAGACATGAGGACCTGGGAGGCTTCTCTCACTCTGGGTTTTAGCGGGCGAGCTTGGATTGCAGAAGAGGGTGGAGGGAGAGGAGAGGGAGTTGAAACGTACGAGAGAGAGAGAGAGAGAGGGGCGGGAGGAGAGGAGGGGGAAGGGAAGATGCTGTCTCCACCGTTCAGGGTGCTATCGGTACGAATCTTTTATTGGTCTGCAGTCCCAATGTAGTTAGTCAAACGAGGTACGGATTGAATAGGACAGTAAAAAATTGAGTCAAATAGTTGAAAGGTTAAAAAAATATTAGGCAAGATATTTATAAATTTTTTATCAAGTTTTTAAAAAGTTAAAATAATAATTATAATAATATAATAAATAATTATAAATTAAATTATAATTTTTTGTCAATAAAAAAGTAAAAATTTTATCATATAATCTCATGTTCTATAATATTTAAGTGATAAAAATCATATTTTAATTTAATAATATAGTGTATTAAACGGCAAGTATTAAATATTTTTGTATTATACGTGAATAAAACGGTTGACATCAAAAAGAAGAGTATCTTATCTTATTCTTCAGTTTGGAGTTTTATTTGAAAATTCAAAAATACGCATATTATAAAGTATTTAACTAAGCATGGTCCCAACAAAAACGGCCGATCATGTTTGATTTAAAAAGAGTCCGAATCGTCTCAGTACAATATTAGATCAGACTCCAACAGTCACCAATCCAAAGGTGACATGTAAAGTAGGCACGCCTTTTGAGACATCTCTCATCACAACCAAAGACTTATTCTTTGTTCATGGTTTCCCTATTTTCAAATACAATGCAGACTATTTAAATATCATCAAGAACACAAAATTACAACCGTAATTTAAAATACATTTTATTGTAGTTGGATACAATCCAAATTGCTGCACGAATGTACTCGTTAGGGTGTATTTGAAATTATGGTTGTAGTATGGTGCTATTGGTTGCATTTAAGTGCTCGTTATGATGTACTTTAAATTGTCATTGTAATCTTGTGCTCGTGATTGTATATAAATGCTCTTTGTTACATTTGAAAACTGAGAAATCGGAAACAAAGAAAAAGTCTCCAATTGCGATGAGACACGTCTCAAAAGACATGCCTACTTTACACATGTCACCCTTAGATTGATGACGGTTGGAGTCTGGTCCAATGTCACACTCAGACGATCCAGACTCATTTAAAAAAGGTGCAAGACCACAAAAGGGTTATATATTTCTGAATAACCCTTCCTCACAGAGACCTCTTGAGATTTGTTTGTTTACATTTTTAAGCGCAGTCCAAACCAAACTTTCGTCACCATAACGAGAAAGAGAGAGAGAGAGTGGTAAGTTGAGAAAACAGAGAAGGGAAGAGGAGAGACCAACAGTGGCTCAGCGGTATCAAAGACTTTCTCAGCTCTTGCATATATAGAAGAGTAGAATTTAGCCTTCCATTCATGAGAATGTATATCCGGAATGGCAGAGTGATGTTCGGATATGACAAAACCTATAAAAATAATTTCTTTCTAAGTAGATCTCTTGAGGCTGAAATTATTACTCGAATAGGTAGAACAGTATTATTCTCTAAATAAGTGAAGTAGTCACATTAATGAAGAGAATTGTACATAGCTTAATTAACCTTGTCACCTTTCAAAAAAAAGTGGAAAGAAATGAGAGTAGGAGTAGACTGAGATGGGGGAGGGAGAGAAGAATGTGAGAATATGAGAGAGAGTGAGAGGTAGCATTTTTTTATAAATTTAACGAATGGAAGAAAGCATTTTTAGGCATTCTAGAAAAATCACCCTAATGTAATGCCTAATTTTTCCCTCTCTCTAGATGTCACTTGAAAGCAAATAGTAACTACAATAAACAGATTATCGAACTCATTATAATGTTTTTTTTTTCTCATAAGCTTTTTAAATGCTTCTGCATAAGTATAAAGAATTAAGAGATATATCTGAAAACCCCAATTTTATTGGATATATTTCATCAATTTAGTGCTGGAATAACCAAATAAACCTGTTTGAAAGCAAATGCCTCCATTCTCTCACTAACCCTATCTGAAAGTAGTTGTTCCCCTTCTCTCTCATTTTGAATGGGCAAGATTAACATTATTATCCTTTTTATCATTTGAAAACTTATGTCTGCATCCGTAAGCTCGACAATATACTGTTCCCGTATGCATTTCTAGTCTAGGCAACAGTAAGTTAAATATGTGTAGGATTTCTTGGTATATATACCCCTATAATTTATCCTATTTATAGTATATTCTTGACTCCCGCATACTATTATAAATATCTTTGATATCTTTGGAGATGTTGCAACTATAGTTTTCCATTGAAATGTTGTGAACTTCAAATGAATATGCTAGAAAGATTGTACAAATTTCAATGAAGTCGGGCATTATGTGCAAACTATTGATGAAGTTAGGAGTATATATGAAAAAGTATCTTTTTCTTTTTGCATACTCTGTGAGAGATTATAACATTTTTTAATAGGAGGGGTATAACTGCAATTTTTTTGAGGAATGTCAAGAGTATTTATAATAATATATAAGAGTCAGAGTTATACATACAAATACAATATTTTATAGGAATGTATACAAAAATCCCATATATATATATTATACATACATTATACGAATTGATAAATGAACTCCCGTACACTGTAGTAAATTGAAAGCGGGCAAACATACACGTTTATTTGACACCTCTCATTTTATTCACCTATTTGACAAATGTGTTTAACACTTTATGTTTAATGCATCACAAATATTGAACGAAAATAAATTTTAATCATTTAAATCTATAAGTCATAAAACTATACAATCAAAAGCTTATCTTTTCATTGCACTAAGCTCATAATTTCAGCATTTATTTATTGCATAATTATATTTTGAAAAAATAAAATTAGACCCTCTTGTTAGAAGTTTGATATTATTTTCCACCCATTTCAACTTTTAGCTGATTCGTCATCCTATCCCATTTTTCTTTGGCATTTTTCTTCATTCCCTCCTGCTAACTATTCATACCGGATCAAAGTGTTAACAGAAATAGCATGGTAACGTAGTAATGTAGAATCATAGTTACGTATTAGTTATCAACATGTTAAGATATTAACGTATTAAAGCCTAAAAAGTTTAGATGTTAACATTATATTATTAGTTAATACTTTAGTACATCAATATTTTGATATTGGAAGAGGCAGCTTACTACGTCATTATCATGTCATTACATTACTATAGTCTTATATTATTCTTGTAAAATAAGTTGACAATTCATTATTTATAGTTAACGGGAGGGAGAAAAAAAAAATCTTTGAGAAAAAATGGGCACTAGACGGTAATCGAAAAGTTGACAAGAGTGAAAAATAGTGTCAGACTAAGAACAAATTTTAGATTGTATTTTATAATATTTCTATTTTGATCTCTTTAAATCCTATTTAAAAAAGGTCCATATATTTTGCTGACTTTATGTCACCTTTTAATTGTTTAACCAAATTTTGATTATCTAATTTAATGGTTAAACTAAATTTTGCATTGACGAGTGCTACCATGCAAGTAAGACCTTCCATGCGGCTTGACCACATACGATACAAACTCTCATGATTGGGTGTATACTTTTGTACATATACTACTGACTTTCATTGAAATTGAGAGCATCTTGACCAAAAGAATATAGATATCAAAAGTATTCAATATTTAGGATTACATGCAAAAGTATTTACGATCATGTGAGAACTAAGGATATACATACAAAAAGCTCCCTTTTTTCACTCCAATCCATTTGAGTTACTCCAGTGGTCGCTTGCACATCTGCAATAGCGGTAACATCTCTCTCTCTCTCTCTCTCTCTCTCTCTCTCTCTCTCTCTCTCTCTCTCTCTCTCTCATCGAGTTGAGGAACATATTTCTTCCATGAGAAATCAGAAACACTTGCGGCACGGGCAATGCTGCACATGATTCTCTGAGTAATATTTGTTGCACTGAGAGTGCGATTTGTACCACCTTCGGTGTAGTGAGTAAATAAAAAAAAAATATTTAAAAAAAAAATACTAAATGGATCTTAAAGTGCCCTACATGTCCATACAAGTCGATCTCCGATCAAACGACCAAAAAAAATATGAAAAATCAAAAACCATTATTAGACTCCACCACCTAAAGGCATTTTCACTGTTCATTAAGACTTAATTTTTTATTTTTCAGATTTTTTTAGGTCGTCTAGTCGGAAATCGACTCATACGGACATATAGGAAATCTCGGCATCCACCTAAAAGATTTTCAAAAAATAGTTTTTTTTAATTTACCCACTGCGCCGAGGGGCAGTGCAAATCACACCCTCAGTGCAGCAAGTATTACTCTGATTCTTTCTCTTTTTTTAATGGAAGCTGTGTGCTAACGTGATCCCTCCGAATAGCCATTTAAAAAAGTAAAAAAATTAATTTACACCCCATTGTGCTGCCATCCATTCTTAGTTATCCGTGCTAAAGTTTCATCTGACAATTGAAATATTTGGAGGGTCAAATATTTCGTCAAAAAATAAAATAACTAGGTGATTTCTATTGAGGGTCGGCCATCAGTCCCACTGAGAAAAAAGCAAAAGAGTCGGAGAGCAGCAATACTCCTATTGCAAGACTCTAAGATGGGCCCTCTTGTACACTGAGATAATCCCGTTGCTATATCATGCTTGACACACCACGGCACGGCACATCAGACAGCTACAACCTCACAGGCTCACAGCATTATTCGTGGTTCGTCGGTTCGCTAGCCAGGCATTAATGCCAACTCTAACCACCCTTCTCCCTTCTTTGTCGGCAATAAAGCATGGTGCCAGCTTGTGTCCCCTGCTACTCACCCTACCAGGATAAATGGAAGCATGATGAAAAGGGAAGAGTGAGAAGAGGCAGGTACGAATGCAAATAATGGATGGACTGGGTGACCAGTTGCAAGACAAATCAATGCTTTTGCTCCCCACCTGCAAACTTATACATGAATACAGATGCAGGTCGCAAGCAATGTTAAATAAAACCAGATTTATGAATCGAGTTTGTGTGGGAGCTTGAAGCAGTATAGACAAACATGAATCAGTGGGCTGGGTAACATACATGTATGGGGGAGGGGGTTCAGAGAAAAGCCTGGTCCTAGGAAGAGAACCTCATCTGTCATCCCTCAGCTTTTGATGCTGGCAATTGCTTTTAAGAACACTTGTAGGATTAGGGGCTGGCGGATGGAGATGCTGCTGTTGCTGCACGATCAGCTTCAATCATCGACTTGATATAAAATTCGCCCGCCTTATAAGAGGACCGGACCATGGGCCCAGATGCCACATATCGGAATCCCTGCCAAAGGAGTTTACCATGAGAAGATTGAAGAAAAAACAGTCTTATGCCCTCCTACATCAAGCAATGTCAATAAAGTTTCATGGGGATGTATGGAAGAACCTACTTGTAATTTTGAATGTAGAGGAACCTACTTATAGCTATTAGTCTATCACAACCACTTCCAGGTAGGGTTGTACATGGTCGGAGATGGAGTAGTAGGAGAATACCCCCAGTTTCAGGAGATGCTCGCCAGGAGCAGCCCCCCTTTGAAAGAGAAAACTGGCACCCTTTTCATTTCAAAAGATGGTGCAGGGACCCAAGAAAGCCCCATCTTGGAGCCCACTTTATGCGCCGAATAAGAATAAAAATTCCACATAAGAGAAATTCATACTGAATTACCAATTACATTTACACCCCACTTCGAGACAAAGACCAAAATAGAATTAAACATAACCATCCATAGAGGTGATGTTAGCGTTGGAATGCTGAGTTAAGAAGCTATACTAATTGAAAGATCATGTCTTATTGGGCTCACTTGTCATATTTCTACAGTAATGCTCATATCTCTACAGTAATGCTAAGTACATGTCAAACGTGTTTTCAACATTCAATATGTATACCTATTACCTAGGAGGCATTATAATCTGAAGGAGAGACTACTGTCACCTTTTGGCATGATTAGTATTATTTTTCTCCCCATTAGTGGAGGCAGGAGTGGACCCAGGGTTTTTTTCTTGGGGGGCAATATAAGTTTTTTTTAAAAAAATAATTTATATTAATAAATGATAAATAATATAAAAAATAAAATAAAAAATAAAGATCATTTTACCAATGTTCAATGTTGTTTTATAAGAGCAGAATTATCTATTATAATCTGTTTACAGACATAACAAAAGGAGTATAACTTGCTGCACTGGCAGACAGTCTGATTTCCAAATTAAAAAAATTGTAATGTCTTTTAACTCAGCCTTAATCATGCCAACACATTCATACAGTCCGATTTCCAATCCGACGACACAAAAAATTCCAAAAAATTAAAAATTGAGCCCCAATGAATAGCAAAAAATACCCTTAATGACAAAAGTTAGGCTTTTACTAATATATATAATCCCTTGCATCAAAAGAAGACAATCCTACAATACTTTAAATTATTGAACAAGAAGACAATATTAGAACACTTCAAATTATTGAAAACATGAAGAATTATTTATTCATCCAATCTTAAAAAGAATAAAAAAAAACAGAATATGAATAAAAAAGAAGGAGAGGGTAGGGTGATGACAAATAAAAGAAGGGTTATATTTCTCTGTGTGAGAGTTTCTGTAAATTTCATATTGACGAACAAGAAGGAAAAAATAGTAATTTAATAAAAATAAAAGGAGCCAGAGTTATTTGGAAGGGGACTAGTCTGAACTCCGAAGTAGGCCACATTGACGAAGAGAGGGTGGAGAGAGGGAGGTAATTAAGGTTGTCTTAGGAGGGAGGTAATTAAGGTTGAGTTACCAATGAAAAGGAATTGACAGAGGAAGGGAGGGAGGGATTTAGTTATCAGTTTAAAGTGGGAACAAAGAGAGGGAGGGAGGGAAACGTTAAAAATTGTATTAACAGGCTCATCAGTTGGGAGTTTAAAGTGGGAAGGGAGCCTTTTAAAAAAAGAGAAACCATCCAATTAATGGAAATAGTGGGAGAAGTCCACATCAAGTATACTTCCTAAATTAAGGAACAAAACATCGAAAGTTTAGGGTTGTGGGCCATGTTAAAGATGCTATTCTTTGGGAGGATTCCATGGAGGGCTTCTCCATGAGAGTCAGCCTCACGAAGCAAGCATGTGGCTTGTGCCTTAACTCCAGGCTGTGACTTTTTGCCTAGACTTGGGGCCACCAGGCTGCAGCAAGAGCAGATCTGGTAAATCCTTGGGGTGCATCACCCCTGGCATGGAAGCTACATAGTCTGGACTCCACACCTCATGTCAAAGAATGCAGTGGGTGTGGATAGGAGGATTCGAGCCACAACCATGTCAACAACCACAAGGTGAGGGGCCCAGCAAACCACCGAGATCAGACTAGCATTCTATTCAATACTGTATAATGTTTTTTGAAAGTATTCAATACTTTATAATGTTGAGTACGAGATATGTCACAATTCCTTCTAGGAAACCACATGCATGGAATTGAATAGACTAAAATGGCATGACTGGATTCCTTTAGCCAATGCCGAATAAATGGGATAAAGCCCCCGGCATACTAACAAGATGCACAAAGGTCACATTGGCCTAACTAACCATAAATAATAAAACACATTTTTGGAAGGCCAAAAGCCCTATGTTTCACAATCTATGAAACTTGATCATCTTGTGAGTCGCATACCACCAGCTAAAATCGACAAAAAAGTCTCTGCCATAAAATTTATGCCCATTGGGCATCCATGTAAAATTTCAAAAGAACATATAACTCTAGAAGGCTCAATGGACACTAGTGATGACAGGCTTATATCTCTTCAAACTCAAATCTTGACGATACAGGTAAAACACCTTGGACAATGACAAAAATCTGCCAATCAAGGCATGGAAATGTTAGGCACCTACAAGGAAGTTGGCTAAAGATGGGGTTAGGTATGCACAGTTATCTAACACTAAGCCCACACTGAACACAGTCTATCCACCAACTGATGAAGAATATGCGGAAGCACATATCCGTCCATTAAAGTATCAGCATAACCTAACACTAAGCCCACACTGAACACAGTTTATCCACCAACAGGTGAAGAATATGCAGAAGCACATATCCGTCCATTAAAGTATCAGCATAATCTAACACTCAGCCCACACTGGACACAGTCTAACCACCAACTGATGAAGAATATGCAGAAGCACATATCCGTCCGTTATAGTATCAGCATATTTCGACTAAAATGAGTGGACAATATATTGTTTACAGCAACATGTTCACCTCGATCAGGACACCATCTTTAAGAGAATTACAATAAAACATCAAGTAATGTTTTCCCATGGAAACTTATAAGAATATATCTTTTGTGGAGATCTCAACAACTTGAGATAAGTGCTTTGAACATTCTTGGAACATATGAGAGTTATACAAATCTGCAGATGAGTAAAAGCCAATTCTGAAAATAAACTATCTACAATGACATTTCAATACTACTGATCATTGTCTAGTCATGTTGATCAATTTGTTTAACCTACAGAGTATCAGGGGTAAAAATAGAACAAGCAAACCAGATTGAACAATGTAACTGTGATTCACATAGTGTTCAAAGCTGTTCAGAAGCTTACCATTTCCATGCCAATGGAACGATATCTCTCGAAAGCTTCTGGTGTTATATATTCAGAAACAGGCATATGCCGCTTCGATGGTCTCATGTATTGTCCAAAGGTCATCACATCAACCCCAGCAGCCCTTACTTTCTCCATCGTGCTTAATACCTGATCAGTTGTCTCACCACAGCCCAACATTATCGATGTCTTTGTCAGAGTACCAGGAGGAGCATAGCCCTTTGCCATTTGAAGAACTTCGATGGACTGTTTGAAGTTAGCACGATGATCCCTAACCACACTTTGCAATTCCTCAACTGTCTCAATGTTGTGGGCAAAAACATCTAATCCAGACTTTGCGACTTTCTCCACACACTGGGAGTCTCCTCGAAAATCAGGGACTGTGGATTCACAAGTGATTACCGTCAAAACTAAAAGTTCACCGGAGGTATGATTAAATGACACCTAGCATGTGAGAAAGAAATGTGAATAAAAAACATAAAAAGAGATTTGGGGTTGTTTCAACATACATGATCAAAGATCAAAAAGGAAGGAAAACATGAAGAGAACTCCAGATTATGTCTCAAATTATATAAATACCAGATAAATAACTAATATATTGCATCATGATTTTTCCTGATATATTTTTTTAACATTTGATTCTCAATGATGTCCAATTGTCCTGAATAAGTGGTATGCTATGCCTCCACCTTCACTTCTTTACTTTGCTTTCGACTGCACAATTCTTATTAACATTTTATTTTGACTAATTGCTTTATGATGGGGAACAAGGTGGTGGGAGAGGCCTCCCACGTCGCACTGGCAGCTAGGTAATGGCCTCCGGTGTCACACCACCTCCGGTGTCACACCAGCAGCTTAGGTGTCACACCCAACCCCATCACAGGGTTTTTCCAACCCCATCGCAGGGTTGCAATATTGTCAAGGCAACCGAGGCGGTGGCCTATCACCTTATTGCTTAGCCAACAAGGCAAGGCGCCTAGGCGAAACCTAATTTACATAACCTAGTACATTTCAGGATGACTACTATCTACATTTTCCACCATATAAAATTCTATTTCTATCGGTATACAAGGGTTGGCAAACTAGCAATGGCATTCACAACATTCAACATACATCTATAATATAGAAGAAAAAATATAACAAATGGCAAATATTAACAAACATTAGCTAATGAATAAGGAAAAGACCAATGAGAATTCGGGAGTACCTATCAACCAAAATGAAAGATATCAATCTATATTAAATTCTATTTTTATCGGTATACAAGGGTTAGCAAACTAGCAATGGCATTCACAACATTTAACATACATCTATAATATAGAAGAAGAAAAAAATATAACAAATAGCAAATATTAACAAACATTAGTTAATGAATAAGGAAAAAACCAATGAGAATTTGGGAATACCTAGCAACCAAGATGAAAGATATCAATCTAACCTTGATCATGACATGTAAAGAAAGAAAGAAAAATATAAGATATATCTAAGATTCCATTCTTTCCATGATCGTGAAAGAGAGAGGAAACCTGTTATGCGCTAGCAAAAGAATACCACATAAAGTGGGAACTCAGTGGGAAGTTTGATTGTCGTTCTCTTCTTTGACATAAAGAATGGGGAGTTTTACAGAAATACCCATCAACCTTTTTATAATAACTAAAGTGAACCTAAAAGAAGGCAGGCCGTTTCCAAAACAAAGTGGGCTAGGTGGGCCTTAGGCAGGCTGGGCACACCTAGGTGGCCCTGGCAGGGCCTTAATGGGCTGCTCGCCTAGGTGCCAGGTCACCTTGGCAACATGGAACGCCTTGTCGCCTAGGCGTCCCCTAAGCAATGCCTTGAAAACAACACATAATCATCTCCTCCATCGCAAAGAAAGACGCTAGAAAATAATTGAAATTCGCACTAAAATTCATCCATAAATTAAAAAGAAATTTTACATCCATATATAGTGTTTAGGACATTTCCGTCTCCAACTCAACTACCCAACTCCAAGACGGACTCTAACTAGATAATTATTGCAAAAACTCGCATTAAACATTTCAAAAAAAAATCAAAAATCATAGCTGAAGTTCAGAAAAAATAGAAAACATGCTAAATGGACTCCAAATGAGCAAAATAAAATATATATGGACTCCTTTAAAAATAAACTATGCAACGAACAGGGTCTAGCAGGCTTCCAAGTCACAACGAAGTTGGAACAGTCCTCTAACGGCAATGGATGCACTCCATCATGGTTCGCTAGTCCTAAACCCCCATCATTCTCCCCCGATTCGAGAAAACTCGTCTTCAAGTTTTGAAATGCACATATATCCATGGGGAGATGATGAGAACAACAAAGCAGAAAGTACGGTTGATACCATTGAGATCACCATGCAGAGGAGAGCTTCACCTCGACGTGAAAAGTGTGCCTTAACATCATACCATGTCATGTCAAAATCATCAAAAGCCATATGAATCACATGCATTTGACTACAGCAAGAGAATAACTTGTTGCACCGCCATGCTTATTATGTTGCCTAACGGTGGAGCCAAATAAGAAAAAAAAATGAAAATTCTTTTTAAAGGCCCCCAACATGCCCATATATCCAATTATTGATCGGACATCCCAAAACAAAGATGGAAATTCAAAAACCAAGCTAAACAAACCATCAATAACAAACAACGATGACCCTACCTTGAAAACATCATAAGATATTAAGTGTGAGTCCCGAGTCAACAAATAATGCAGTATCCCAAGCAAACAACTAGGTAGGTATAATCACAAGCGATGAATCAGCTTTAAAGATGTGCTCTAGAATCAAATCCAAACTAGATGCTATAAGCAGATCATGATCCCAAGCATCAGAAAGCAATGAATCCACATCGCTTGTGCTGTCAATAAAGGGCCCAGCATGTGTCACAAGTTTTGCCACCTCTGCTGGCCCGTCATAGGGCATCGACTGCTTTGGAGCCGCTGGCTGGACATGCACCAGTAGAAATAAAATTGGATCTAAAACGAATTTTAGTCTTCAAAAGTGCTGGTTAGATGCAACTGCTTTACTCATGAAAGTGGCACATTGGATGAGTCAGTCTTGCCACGAGGAAGCCAATGGTACGATTGGTGCGCAAAATGGAGCCCAGATGCATCTTCGAAAGGCATGCAGGGGTGGCATGTAAAACGAAGTGTTGTCAGGGTGAAGCACGTTGTAACGTAGTCGGCCTCACTGAGACGACCCAACAGTGTAGACAGCATGTGAACTAGAGTCCGGATGTGAATGTAGCACTGGCAGTATGGTAAGAACTCATGTTCACCACCCTAGTGCACTACAACAAACTAGGTTGGAACCTAGTTCGGACCCTGTGCAGATAGCTCAGACCAACCTAGACCCTAGCTGGACCAGGATTAAACCAGATGACTTGGATTGGAGATTCAAGGTGATTCGGACCACCGGGTGAGACATGGCTCGAACCAAGTGAACTTGGCTGCAGGAGGGCTCGGGCCCTTTGGATCCAACCTGGTCAAACCAGGTTTGACCAGGTTTAATATAATATACATATGAGAGAGAGAACACGAGAGGTGGGGGTTGGCGGCGGCTATGGGACCCACCAATGGCGACTACGGATGGCGGTGATGGCAATGAAGGGCTGCGGCAACTCAGCAAGGCCGCCTGGCAACAGAAGGAGATGCGGGCAGCAGCCCGCAGGGCTGCCGGCGGCACCGCTGGGTCCGTAGAGGCCAACAGAGGGCGGCGACGACCCCGGCAAGTCTACTGACTGCCGATTCCCGCCTCTCCCCCCCTTCTGGTTCTTCTTCTTCTTCTTCTTCTTCGTTCTGCTCTTCGTTGTGACAAGAAAACATGAGGAGGTAAAGTGATGGGAGAAAGAAAGAGAGCTTGTGGGAGAGAAAGAAAGTGACTGGGAAAGAGAGAGAAGGCTCGGCGATAGGAGGTTTTTTTTTTTAATTTCCTGGCTGTTCTGCTCTGCTACTATTCACGCAGAACAGTAAATTGAGAAAAAGAGAAATAGGGAGAGGAGAAGGGTGCTGCAGTGGAGAGAGAAGGCTGCGGTGGGGGGATTTTTCTGTGCATATCATCCATCAATCTGTGAGGTGGTGGCGAATGGCAAGCGGTGGTGGAGCAACAGCATGTAAGGGGATCAAAGTTGAGCTCTGATATCAAATTGATGGAGAACAAGGTGGTGAGAGAGGCTTCCAGCGTCGCACCGGTGACTAGGTAACGGCCTCTGGCGTCGCACCGGCTGCTAGGGCATCACACCCAACCCCATTGCAAAGTCATCTTCTCCGTTGTAGAGAAAGACATTAAAAAATAATCAAAATCCGCACTAAAATTCATCTATAAATTAAAAATAGACCTGACATCCATATGTGTAGTTTAGGGACCTTTCAAACTCCAACTCGACTACCCAACTCCAAGATGGATTCAAATTCCTCTAACTAGATAATTATCGCGAAAATTCACACTAAAGATTTTCAAAAAACAGAAAATCGCACCTAAAATTCAGAAAAAATGAAAAACATGCTAAATGGGCTCCTAATGGGCTAAATAAAATATATATGGACTCCTACAAAAATATACTATGCAACAAATGGGCTATGGTGGGCTTCCAAGCCACAATGAAGCTGGAACGGTCCTCTGATGGTGATAGCGCACTCCATCATGGTGCGTTGATATTGGATCCCATCACTTTCTGATGTTGAATATCTGGTTAATAAATGATAACAATCACTGCAGGAAAATTTAGCATGCTGCAAAGTTGACTTAAAGAAAGTTAACTGAACTCAAGTTGCAGAAAAAAGTGATTAACATTTTTCAACTTCCTTGCAATAAACAAGGATTCCATATTGAACATCTGGTATCATCATACCTAAGCAATTAAGGTAATAGCCCGTGATAGATGAGGGGCACCTCTTGAAATCTTGTTTTCTCATTGTAGTGAATTGCTCTCTGAGCCCACGAGCTACGGATGTAGGCGTACCACTGAACCATGAACATTTCATCCTTTTTACTTGATTGCCTTTTATTTGCCTTACTTTTGCTTCTTTAAGTCAGGGTTGTTGGTACCAGCTTACCAAAACTGGCCAAACCAGACCAGAATTGGCCAAACTGGCCAGAACTGGTCCAATCCCGTTGGGGAATAAATGGCCAGAACAGCCTACAAGGACCAAAACTGGAACCGGAACTGAACAGGGCCAGTCCAGTTTTAACGTCCAGTTTTTAATCCCTTGGCCAGCACAAACAAAGTAATTTAGGCATCACGGCAAAGGTTTGAGGATCAGCATGCTTGCCACATGCATGATCAACAATCTGTAACTTGTATGTAGCACCAATAGGTCCAAACTTGAGAAGCATTCAAGGAGACACAAATATGTCAAGAGAAGTCTCTAAGAAAGCTTTTATTTGTCACATGCATGATCAACAATCTGTAACTTGTATGTAGCACCAATAGGTCAATGTGTTTATGGCAAGGTGTGCCAACTCGGTTCGGGTCGGATCGGATCGCCCGATCCGCTCAGAAACCAGACAGTCCGATCCAATTCCGAGCCCCAATCCAGCGGTCCTGGCCCGGGATCACTTGGATCAGGTTGGGTCGGCTGGATCGGGCGACCCGGGCCCAAGTCGGCCCGGTCCGGCCGATCCCACCCCCCAATGGCTAATTCCGAACTAGCCGTTGGAGTAACCGTTGGGAACCCATTCAAATGGGTTCCCAACGGCTAGAAGGGGATGCTAAGGCTTCTAAGCCCCTTCAAGCCCCTATAAAACCCCCTCCCACCCTTCTCTCCCTCATGCACACAAATTATCATTTCTCTCTCTCTCTCTAAAATTTCTCTCTCTCTCTCTCTAAACTCTCATACTCTCTCAAAGACTCAAACTCAAAGCTCTCTTGCTCTCCAAAGCTCTCTAAAGGACGGACGGATGGACGGATTACATCAAAAAAATTTCATCATTTTATGATTTTTATCTCTTTAATATTTCTGTTTTTTTACGTTTTTATTATTTTCTCTCTCTCTCTAACTTTTTAATCTCTTTATTATTCACAAAAGTTTTTTTTTCAAAGTTAATAAATTTTCAAGGGCTTACCAGAGGTCCTAGATAAGTTTCGGGTAAATATTATTTTATTTTATTTTTTTGAATTTTTTGGACCTATTTTTCCCTATTTTTCTTCTATTTTTTATTTTTTAAGAATTGGATCGGCCAGACCGGTCCGAGATCAAATCGGATCGGCCGATCCACTCGGTCAGGACCGGACCGATCCAAGTCCGATCCCCGAGTTGGCCAACCTTGGTTTATGGTATGGAGTCGGAAAATGTTGTAAGACACCATGAGATTGTTTTAGGCAGTGATCCCAATATAGTGATTGCTGTTCCAAGTGATGAATCTAGTATTGATAAATGAAGGATTTGGCAGTGGTTCAGTTCTTCAGTTGTCTGAGCCATTCAACATGGAAAACCTGGACAGATGAATATCTACTCTAGAGTGCTTGAACAAATAAGGTGTACTTCAGCACACAGAGGAATGATTATCTGTAAAGATCTCTTTTCAAAATTAGGGATTGTAACATGCACTTACCTGGTGAGAGGCTAATGCCAATGGCCTCAAGTTGGATGAACAATCACCAATTTAGGAGTGAATGAAGTTCACAGAGGTTCCAACATCAGTTCTGTTCTACAGTGTGCTCTTTAAGGTCAATGGTAGTTTCTTCAATAAGCAAGGTTAAAGCATCCACGATCAAAGAACTTTGGGAACAGCACATATTCCTTAGGCTCGGGCATAGGGATAGTGAAGCCCAAACAAATCCAACTGGCATTATTTGAGATATGTATATAACTGAATAAAAGGCCACCTGCCCAGGAGAAAATCCAAGTAATACATGGGAGAAACAGGGAAAAAAGGAAGTAGAAAAATTAGATGGTGCTGTAAAACCAGAGTATACCGAAACGAGATTGCTAGAAAGACTAGGATTGTTGTTAAGAAGTCTGAGCAACACAGTAATCATTGTGTAAAGAGTAGACTCACTCAATAAAACTGCTGTTATGTGCACCAAGAAAGAAGAGCCGAAAGTTGGAAACCGAAGATGATAGATGACAATTTAGTATTTTTTTGGCTCAGGGATGATCATGAAATCACGCAGCTCCTCACATACATGGCATATGTGGAAATGTTTCTGTGGAAGAGAAGGAAGCACACAAAGTTTCAGAAGTATTTGGGTGCACAATTGAAAGGTAGTTGGTTTGCAAGTTGGTGAAAGTTGAAACAGCTTAGGCAGAACTTAAAGCTACCTCTTCTCTTATCCTTTAATGTGGCTGCATACGAGCACCAAAATTTCTGGTACAAGCACAGTGCACTTGCCAAGCAACATTGGGTGGAGAATTCAAAGATGTGGTACCATTTTATGGCTTGCTATTTGCCAGGCTGTTTTTGGGAGCCCTCATTTGCAGTATATAAATGCTCCATTTTTTTTACAAGGCAAGAATATCTGGGGACTGGTGAAAGACAGTGTTGTTCACATATCTATCCTGCTACAAATGGAAGAAAATTTCTGTAGAAAATGAATGAAAGCATCCTGACGATCCATGTAAAAATCTCCCTATTTTTGGCTTCCCTGAATCACCTGTTAATCACTGTCCGTTTTCATAATATAGATAAACAATGAATTGGATGGACTAATTTAATAAAGAGATATCTTAAATGTCTTATAGAAAAGAGTCCATGCTAAAACTCGGAAAGACCAGTTTTATTTTGAAAACAAAGCAGAATCATGTAACTGACCAGTGAAGTATTCAACATATATTGATACTGAACGATACCAGGATCAGCATAGAATTCTAAAAGGAAATGAGAAACAGTGAATGAACGAGAAGTGGAAGTCATGCAAATGATACTTCAATCATGAATCATAAAAATATATGGTAGATAAAGGTCATACCAAGGGCTTCTATTAGAATATCCGGCTTGAGAACCTTCAGCTTCTGTACTGTTTCAGCAAAATGGTTACTTCCTTGGTCATCCAAATCATCACGGTCAACACTAGTGATCACCACATAGTCCAGGCCCCATGAAGCAATTGCCTCAGCAACATTAGATGGTTCATCAGGATCTGGGGGTGGCGGAGTCCGTGATGTCTTCACGTTACAAAACCTTTAAAGAGGACATATATGGTAATAAACATAAGATGGTTTGGCTGGAAAGGCATTCAAGAAAACACGGTAATCATTGGAATTAATCTACAGCAAGTGCTTATTGGGTGAGATGTGAATCCATGACAAGGTCATCCCTCTTAACATCAAAAAATACAAAAATAACTGAAATCTTTTGACCACAATGGAAAAAAAGAAACCTTAGAAAATATTCAGCAGGAAACAGCCAAACAAGATGTATCACTAAAAGGCAAGCAACAAATTTTCTGGGAATTTTCACACCACTTCCTAAGTTTTTTCAGCAGATAAAGGAATCACTCATTTGAAAGGAAAAATTACCGATAAAAGACCAATAAAATTCTGCAACTCAGGGTGTTAAACACTAGAACATACACTAGCAGTCACATCTTGTAAAAGACTTATTTGAAATAAGCTAACCCCGAATTTCAACACGTAATCAACAATCTCAATTCACCCATTCAGTCTATGAGGTAAGCAAGAAATGGTAAACGAAATCAATTTTCACTCAACTTAAACCTGGAATATGTCAAAAGAAAATTTTCTCAATGCAAAAAGTAAAAACCCATCAAAAATCAAAGGACAGGGGAATGAAGTCATGGATCGGGGAGACACAGGAATTTTCCTTGGTGTGGGTTGGGTTGGGGGGGAGGGGTGGCATACAAATATAGAATGTTATGATTGTATAGACCTGCATGTTATTATAATAAACTTAATAGCTTAAAAGTTCGAATTGGTCTTGATGATAACATCAGAAAAGAGTCATAGTTGATCATCTTTTACTGATTTTTGTTATCAAACTGCAAAAGATCAGAACCAAACACCCCACGTCTGATGTGATTCATAAAAGAATGAATAAAAATATACCTTTGTGTAGGAAATGTCCATGTTTTGACAATGGCTAGAAGTTTATTGAGCAAAATAATAAAACTTGAAATTCAAGTGCTCTAAGCACCAATGAATCATAAGCCCAAGAGAATCCAAACTGAAATATTCAAACAATAAAAGTAGCACTACAAATTTCTAGAATCTAGATGACGCAGAAATATAATGTGATTATCTTCCTAATGGTACAGTTAAAAGTTTAATTTTAATGAATAATAATAAACAAATCCTAAAATATATAAAACAAAAGAAGAAGAAATACTTAACTAATTTCTTCACAACTCCAAGAGCAAATCTTTCCCTACAAAGCTAGTCCTTAAGAATGGGGTTGATATCTTTCCATCCCAAGATTCTTATTGAGCAATGGTTTAGCAGTTAACACCCCCACATTCTGTTTATGATTATCTACTGTTAAGTATCTAAAAGTGTCTATTTTCAATTTAAAGTTAATCTAATTGGATCCCATCCCACGGAAGATAATCCTGGACGTTAGTAATGCCTCTCGTGTTCTGCGCTCGTCACTGTTCTGGACTCTTGCTTAGAAAACTCTTGTTGTGCATCATCAGGAATTTGGCATGAAAGGAAGTAGAGCCTGTGTAACCTCCAAAATTTCAGGGGGGAGGGGGGCCATGCCCGCCATGGTTTATAAAAGTGTCCGGTTCAACGTGGAACCAGGTGAACAGAATCAGAACCAGCCTGACCCGGTCTGGTTCTGCCGGTTCCAAGGTTGAACCAGTCAGTTTGATAGTTTAGTAATAAAAACAAAAAACAAAAAAAATTAAATTGGCCTGAAAATGATTTTAACCTCCTAAATTGGGCTTAAACTGGCCTAACCATTAATAGGCTTAAAAACTTTGAACCGGCCTAAAAATTGGCTTGAAATCAATTTTTTGAATATAATTTTTTTAATTTTTTTCAGTTTCAATAGTTATTTCTCATTTTTTCTTTTGTATTTTAAGTATCTTATATAGGTGAGATTTGACAGTTCAGGCTTGAACCGGTCTGGACCAGAACCGGAACAGGGATCGGTATCAGCCCTTGCCCAGTTCTAGTTCCCAAACCAGTTTTTTAAACCTTGATGCCTGCCCATACCATGGATGCTAGACCCATACCACCAAAACTTACAGAACAAATTGAGAATGACATTGAGTTCTGAAATCATTGCAAATTCCCCTTTTACTACACAAGGAAAATAAACAATATAACTAAAGAGGCAAACATCTTAAGACCATTCCCACTTAAACACCTCCACCCCAACAATGACCTTTTTCTTTTCTTTTCTTTTTTGAAAGTGGATAATACCACAATATCATTAGTAAAACAAGATATAGAAGCATAGGATTGGCAGCTCTCAAAACATCCCTCTATACAAAAGTAGAGAACAACACCAAGGTGGTGTGTCTAAAGAACCCAACTACAATAAAAGGGGCAATTCTAAGCCCTCTAATCTACAAAAAGATTTGGCCCATTCACCATGGAATTCCAAATCAAATCGGCCCCTGGGATCGGCTGGTCAACCAATCACAATCTAATCCAATCAAGACCGGCCGATCCTGGCTGATCCAAGGGAAAATTAAAAAAACTAAAAAAATACTTAAAATGGAAATGAGTCAGAAAAAAAGGAGTTAGCTCCAGGATCGGTCGATTCTGATCCAATCCGGATCGTACGATTCAGCCGATTCCAGCCCGATCCAGGCAATTTAAGTTTTATTTTCTAGGTATTTTACCTCCTAGATCGGATCGGCTAGTACCGATCATGATCCGGATCGGCCAATTCTGCATTCTATGCCATTCACAAACTTTGTCGCTGATAAAGTAAGCTATTGTCTCCAGGCTTCTAGCCTCCCGGCTGAAGATCCTTGCATTCCTCTCATTCTAGGTAGCCCAAAGAGTGGCACGGAGCACCAGCCACCAAACAATGCACTCCCCTTTAGCAGACCAAGAGCAATACCAAGACGACAGTAGCCCATGCAATGTATCCTCCACCAGGGGTAGACAATTCACTTCATGGAAAACCATGGACTATACATCCATTGAGAAGGAGAATCTAACACATAGGTGGCCAATGGTCTCGATCTCATCATGTCATTGACGTCTTCCAGGAATATCCCAAGTCTATCACCACACCAATGGGCCAACTACCATGAGAAATCCTCCACACCAAGATCTTAACCCCAAAAGTGCTTCTAGGCATCCAAACTTCCTCTGCAAATGGGTGCGAGGAACCTCTAAATGCAACATGCTGGTATCTGATTTAACTGAGAAAGCATCCTTCATATCCCATCCCCAGGCCCACGAATCCTGCACATTCGGCTTCACTTCATATCCTTCAATGGTGAAGAGAAGTTCTCCCAGCTGCCCTATCTCCAAATCCATCAGGTTTCTTCTGAATAAGGGTGTCCACCCACCCCCAGCAGCAAATAGTCATATGATATATCCGATGCACTGAAGTAATACAATAGATACAATTGGAGAAATGTCTTGGTCAGGCTAGCATCACCACGCCATCTATTATGCCAAAAGGAACACTGCTGACCATTGCCGAACCTGAACCAAATACCGGAAGCCACAATGTCCGAAGCCTAGAGGATATCTTTCCAAGCAAAGGAGAGATTTCCTCTAGAAGAAGGGATTAAGTCCCAAGTCCTGGATGACCTGCAATACTTCTATCTAACCACTTCTAGGCACAAGCTCCTCTCTTCCATGCGAAGCTTCCACGACCACTAAATGGGCAAGGCTAAATTAAAGTCTTTGATATGCTTGACGCCTACGACGCCAACCTCCCTTGGCTGCACACTCTCCCCCAACATATGTCATGCCAACCCTGCTCCTCCACCACACCCTATCCAGAAAGCTTTATTCTGAATTGACTCCAGCTTCTTGGCTATAGTCTTGGGGATCTAAATGCGGATAAGTAGTAGACAAGGAGGCTATCAAGTATCGACCTGCATAGCACAAGTCTCCTTGCCGCCCCCGCCCCCCCAAACACCCCCCACCCCACCCCACCCCCGCCTCCCAATAACCCAAAACACATCACACAGATTACCAGATCATCGTTCATCCACTCCTCACCTTCCAAAAAACAAAACCACATCAAATATAATTCTTCGGACTCCCTTTTTTTCAAAGTCAACATTTTTCCAGTTCCACACGCTTCCACATATGATAATTCACCAATATTGCATAGATTTTACAGGTTTTAATATTTTTCATCATCACACTTCGAAATCCCACAGAATTCATACACCTAATTAGAAAGAGACACAGAATTGGAGGCTTTTCACATAGCCAGAGATAGATATATATATATATATATATATAGAGAGAGAGAGAGAGGCGAGGGCGCACCTGCAGCCACGGGTGCACGTGTCGCCGAGGATCATGATGGTGGCGGTGGCCGTACCGGTCTCGCCCCCGGACCAGCACTCGCCGAGGTTGGGGCATTTGGCCTCCTCGCACACGGTGTGCAGCTTCAACTCCCGCAGCTTCGCCTTGATGGCGGCGTACCTGGACCCGCCGGGGATGGTCTGCTTCATCCATTTGGGCTTCGGGATGGGGTTCTTCTTCGTCCCCACCTCCACCGAGTAGGCGAACTCGGACAGGGTCGGCAACTCCTCCGCCAGGCGCCGCCGCAGCTCCGCCAGCGTCCGCGCCGGATGGGGCGCGCCGCCCGCCGGGGAGGCACCGCCCTCTGGCGGCCCGAGGCCCGGGGAGGAGGAGAGGGGTCTCAAGGAGGAGGCGAAGGAGGAGGAGGAGGAGGGACGCCGGAGGGACCTGGCGAGGGGGAGGAGGCGGGGATGCATGGTTGACGGTGGCCTCCAATCCTCTCTCTCTCCCTCTCTCTCTCTCTCTCTCTCCTAAAACTCAGATATGGCTTGGTTGGAGCAGAGGCGTCTGATCCAATCGGACGGTAGACGGCGGGGGATGGATGGATCCGTGACTTGATCTGTTATCGGTTTAAAAGTATGTCCTTTAACTGACCTATAAGTTGATGATTGGTTCCATAATCGGATTGTCAATGTGCCATATGCATTCTGAGTAAGCAAGTTGCTGCACCGCACGGAATGAGTGTGGCAAAAAAAATATATTTTTATTTTATTTTTTAAAATTTTTTATAGTAAGTCTCATCATATTTTACACACCCATATATTTTGATCTTTGATTGAACGATTAAAAAAAAATCTGAAAATTTAAAAATCGAGTTATGAATAGTAAAAAAATCACTGTTCATCAATTTCAACTTCTTATTTTTCAGATTTTTTAGATCATTTGATCTAAGATCGATCCATACAAAAAATGTCGAATGTGAAGGGATCAACTTTAAAAAATTTAAAAAAATAATTTACTATTGTTGTAGCCATCTGATCTTACAGATTGGACGACCACCCCCGCTGTGCAGCAAGTCTTATCCTGTACATTCCATCCAAGATTATCATTTGCATTCCTAAATGGAAGTGATAATGACGTTGCTGGTGATGACGATAACAGTGATGAGTATGATGATAATAGTGGTCGTAGTGGTGTACTAGTTTCTCAGATGGATGAAATCTTTTCCAAACTTCACCACTTTTCATCTTTTCACAGTAAAATGGCATGTTTGCTCTTATCTCTATTATACCTTTGTACAAGAATTTGCCTTGTTGCTTCCACCAATCCACCTTGATTAAACTAAAAGTTAGCTTGTTTGGCAAGTATGGCGACGACTTGTCATATGTTTCAGACTCGGTTTGTTGTCTTATTTTGTATGCGGAACGTTAACTCCTCAGTTGTGACAAACCCATTGACGAAGACTGCGACATCTGAAGTCAAATCCCTACAGGTGTTATGTCATTGTGGTGATTAACCTGTCCTAGTTTAAACCCCCTCGCATAGCCACAATAAACTAGACGGTGGAGAATTTCGCTTGACCCAAACAGCTGTGGGCCGGCCAAGTGGTACAAGTCCAAGGCAAGAGACTTTGCCGCATTAGGCCCAATCTCACTATGGGCCTCGACCAGAGCTAGAGAAGTTCAAGATCGGGCCCGGGGGAGGGGGGCTGTTATCAGCAGCGCTCAGCCCGTTACACTCGGCCCACTGAGGACACATCCGAGTCCTCCCATAATGAGATCCCTAGTTCGAACCGAGCGGGACTCTCTCCCTCAGGAAGACCCCGACTTTCTCAACCCAATCCGATCGTGATCGAAAACAGATCCAGATAAATCTGGAAGCCAGCCTAGACACAAATCTATATCTCAAAGCACCCTTCTTAATTCCTAGTAGATCACAATGAGCCTAAGGATCTAACTCGGATCTGGTCTTCCCGATTTGGGACCACCCCCCAGCCCAACTTTCCTGATAGGGACCGATTTTTTGCGAGGCTCTGCGCTACTACATAAGGACCCTCAGTCTAATAGGCAAAGGTACGTTCTTAATAGCCCAAGCTACCTCTACTTTCGTCTAGTACTCTAGCCTTCTGACTTAGGTATCAGAGAAGGATTCTCTAAATCATCGCCCGAGACCCTTAATGGTGTACTCTTTTTCAGAAGCAGTTGATTCTTGACCCTCCGATCTCAGGCAGAGGGCTCTTGATGAGGACATCCTGAGTGCATCATTATATCTCGAGGATTATCTTCCTTTTTAAGTTTATCATGTCTCTTTCCTTTATTTTTATGCTTATGTTGCATGGGTCCTAGCCCATTAGTGGGTTGCTTTGTATCAAGTCCTATTAGTGGTCCACTAGTAGTAATTAGGGGTACTTTTGTCTTTTTCTTTTAAAGAGTATTTTAGACATGTAAAAGTTAGCACCTCTGTAAATAGAGACTAACCTACTCATTTGGACTAATTGAAGAATTTGAGTTTTGACTCTTAAAAGAGTTTACTTTGTTCTCTCCCTCCCTCTCTCTCTAGAATTCTCTCTCCCTTTCTCTCTAATTCTCTACTCTCTCTCTACTGTCTCTCTCTCCTCTCTCTCTCTAGCAGAAAAGGGGATGTCCCCCTCTCTCTCCTCTCCTTCTAGCCTCTATTCTCACCTTCTCTTAACATCTCTAACCCTCATTAATTCCCAACCCCACCCCATTCACACCAAACTCCACCACCCTTATTTACTCCTTCTCTCCATCTCCCCGAGGCTAATTACACACCCTTCCCCTCTCCAAGAAAATCCACCATCCACGTCACCATCCACCTCAGCCCTCACTAGCCACCTAACCATCCACACCAACCTTCACCAGTCACATCAACATCCACGTCAGCCCAAATTGTTCACCTCCCCTAGGAGCAGTTAATCTGCCCATTAACCCATCCCACTAACACAACCCTCCAAGATCCCTTTCACCTCCCCAAGAACCCCCACTCTTAATGCCAACCCACTAATCTCCTAGCTTTGGAGGATTAGAGCAAAATCCCCTTCCCTCGTGGTCCAAACAGCTCCCTCTCTCTAACTCGCCCCTCCTCTCTCTACCAACACCTTCATCACCCCACACCATAGTTGATCTCGGTGTGAAAGTCAGCACAGTCGTCATCTCCTACAGCAGATTCGTGGTAACGAGGACGCATTCCTTGTACCGTCAGCAATGTCCCCGACATCCCTGTTGGGATCCGGGCGGGACGCGAAGAATGCAGCGGAAACGATGAACAAAAATTATCCCGCCCGATACCCGCTGATCCGAATCGGAACGAAAAGCTAAAACCGAAAACTAACGGGGAGTAATCCGATTATCGTGCGCGGATTCGAATTCCCTTCCGTCTCTATTCCATCGAGACGATGTCGCAAGTCGCACAAGTGTCCAGCCTCCAGCGGTATCCACGCGATCCTCCTCGGTGGTTTGTCCTCGCTCCCTCGTCCGTATCAGCTCGCTCGCTGAAGATCCGTCGCCGCAGCAATTGCCGAAAACCCGCCGACGGGAATTCCAGACTTTCGAGAATCACGCGCGGCGAAGACGGAGACAGCCTCAGCGCCTCGAACGGGGCGGCCAGAGGAAGAGAGAAAAAGGGGAGGGTGACGGCCAGCATGGGAAAATCCTAGAGCTTGGCCCAGGGTTTCTCAACAACGCATATATATATATTAAGTCGGCGCAACTTTTCACAAAAGTCCCTGAGTTAATATAAATCCCACTTATATACCACCGACTGAAAATCTTATTGCGTGTGACCCTCTAGGCCCATTTACCAGTCTGATTTTCAGTCCGTTAAGTCCAATAACCAGTTATTGACTTATTATAATTAATTAATATCTAGATATTAACTAATTACTTAACCGAATAAACATCGCATGTAAATTCGGTCGGACTTCTGATCAAGTTGGGTGCCAAGCAACACCGCATGATCCCGAAAGGTAATGGGGTTCAGCAACCCACTCATGGAACATGTCCGTCCACAGTTACCACGTGGCCATAATCCTTCGTTCGCACAATGCTCTCGAGTTAACCTAGGATATGGTCAACTGTCAAATCCTAGATGGTCAACTCACTTGAATCATACTCCGCTTTACAATATCGGAAAACATCTTTTCTGATATTGTTTCTGCTTTGGCCAGAGAATCCTACGGATCTATTCTAGAGCATTCTCTCTCCAGTTACCTGAGAGCGAACGATCCTTTATTGAACACACAATCACCTTCAAAGGTCTTCCGCTGGACCCGATCTTTGACTATTAGAGATCCCGTGGATAGGGATTCGTAGGTCAAGATCAAAGTCCAGAAGTCCACCGACAAGGTGTCTTTGGTGTCTCAAGTCCAAGGATCAACCACGCCACTGTAACGATGAATCAAGCCGATTGACAGTCAGGTAAATTACCATTCGGCGATTCATGTCGGATCAGTTCAATGAACTCATTCCCCGATGAGCACCTACAGGTTTACCATTATGTCTCCACACAAATAACTAACGAAATCAGTCACCCTCATCATATGAGCTGGAATAACCTGTACTAGTCTTACCAGATGTTTGATGTCCCTCTCAAATATCCTACGACTAGGAACAATTGAGAATATGTGTTTATAAGTCATTAGTCTCATTATTATGATCTCATCATAATCTGATGACTATTGCACATATTCATGGACTTCATTATGCGTAATTATTAATATGTCAATCTACATAATGAATTTAATGCCATTAATTAGCGAACCAGATTGAAATAGGTGCCTTATGATTGGTTTAGAGGACACTTATATTTATTAATCTCCCACTTGGACTCAAGCCAATCACCTTCGCATTTGATCTCCATCAAATCTAGGTGATGCTCACAAAAATTCTGTAACTAAAACTTGGTCAGGGATCTGCTAAATTGTCTAAAGATGAAATATTTCCATTACATTATTTCCTCTTAATTCTTTGTCTCTGAACTTGTGAAGGAGCGTTAGAATGTTTTGCAACTTCTAAAGAGACCATGCCTCGATCACACAATTGATCGCTCCCACTGTTGTCCTACAACAACGGGATTTTATCAGAGACCTTTAGAACTATATCTAGTTCAGAGATGAACTTTTTCATCCAAACTGTTCTAATAACAGTATCACTAGTTTATGTCATCACCTTAATATCGATTTCTAGATTTGAACCCTTCCAATCCATTCATTTCTTCTAGAAAGTTGAATCCATTATTTGACTTGAAATTTGAGTCAGTGTGAACTCATAATTTCAAATCATCTTCTCTATATATGTGAGTGCATTTTAGCACTTCTCAAGTGCTTAATGATGCATTTCACTCATGTATCCTTTAAGAAACTTTTTCTTTAAAAAAATAAATTCCATGTCTCAACAATTGAGACTTATTATGAAATTTATGCCAAATATTTTGACACACAAGTCAATATAATATCCCCATTGATCTATCTTAATAGATCCGTATTTCCAACACGTAGAATATTATAACTAAACTTATTATGGAAGAAAATATGGTTAATAATGCTTTTACTGATAATAACATCTTGATGTCATTATCAATGACTTTGATGTTATTATCACAAAGCAATACTAAAACGATCGTGCTCCCATTGTCTTCTTTGAACACACACACACAATCTATGATCATTCTTAATGATCACGTAGTATTTGACCATTAAGTCATAACTTTTATTACAACTTAGGAAGCTTCAGTTTGATTCAATATGATCTTTGAAATCATAGCTTGCTTCCTAGATATTCTAAAATTTTTAAAGGTGTATCACATACATCTTTTCCTCAATCACATTGAGAGAATACTTTTAATATCCATCTGTCATCATTTCAATATAATGACAGGCAGTATTGACAAGTGGAATTCTAATAAACTTATCAATCTCAAAGTTGTAATGACAGAGAGCACCAATATCATAGATTTTAGATCATAATCTATTTTTGAGCTCCTCTCATCTTGCTAAATCAGATATGTCAAACATATCCTTCTAGTCACTGAGATAATCTCAAAAATCTATAAAGTTCTCTGATGTGTGTTATGAGTGGTTCCAAACGACTAAAGATTATCTAATAATCTTATGTTAACATATGAATCTAGAACATCTTATAATTTTTTATCAGCTCCCACTGTCTTCTCTGAGAACATATTCCTCTTCATAGAAGACAGCTTTCAGGACGATAATTATTTCGTTATCTCCTAGCCAATAAATGTAATGTCCAAACTCTTTAGACATTTCACAAATTCATATCACGGTATAACTTGACTTTAAAATCATATTTGTTCATAATTCACAACTCGTATGAATTATTTGGTTTTCATATCTTATATGGACACACACTGACTTATTTGGAACCATCTGTAGAGTATAGACATCTAATGTTCATACTCTTGTTCAAAAGGATATAAGAATTAGGCAAAACTTATTATGCATTACATCATATCTTAATAAGGTGTAATTCTTCATTCTATCATATTACTATGATGTACAATGAGGATCAATCGAACTAGGATACAATTATCCTTTTAATGATTTATGTGAATCATATACTAAAGTTTAGTTTCTTTGATTAAATCAAAAATTCTAATACTTCATATTGATCTTGTACCTTAATCTTTCAGATGCATTCATCTTGTACTTCAGTAAGTACATACAGTCGAATCATTCTAAGAGTACACTAATAAGGTAAGTCAATATAAGTTATTATCTTTGGCCTTATGAGGACATTGAGTTGTTTACATCAGTATGTATTAGCACCAATAATTTCTTATCATATATCCTTGTGTACAATAACATAGATAATCAGGATTCACACAGTTCATTTCTATAGGAGACTTGTGAACATTCATCACATGATATGTCACGTCAAGAATCTATAGTGCATTGACTGATTTGAACAACTATTGTTCCTTCTCAATCATTGTTATTCTTAATATCTTATGCAACTAAATAACAATTATTCAGTTTTATATTAGACTCCTATAGATATACAAAGATTTATTGTCTGACAGTAACCTATGAATATCATGAACAATTGTTGAGTCTAACTCAACACTTGCATTTTCTCGATTTCCTTTTACTTGTCTAAGTATGCATACCATTGCAGCTCTGAGAACCATTTCCAATATCTCATATTGGAGATGCTAATTCTCCAATAGATATGTAAAAGGTTGATAATAAGAATATATAAAACTTCTTTCAAGTTTCATATTCGTTTTGCCAATATTCTTATATTGGTTGCAGTGGGAGAACTGCTACTTTTCTATTTCAGCTGACCTTCCTACATCTTTTCAGGTGTGGATTCGACCGTTTAAAATCTTACCACTTGCCTTTCTCAAAGGCACATCATATATATCTATCTATCTTGGTTTATCCAAATAAGAGATTTCATGACAATCATTACTTTTTAAAAGGACACACCATGAGTACCTCTTCACCTTGGTCTATCCAAGTAAGAGGATTCATGATATCTGATTAGGATAGTGACTTTCACTTACCCATAAAGACATTCTTTAGAGTTTTCTAGTCAATTTGAATATGAGAAGTATTGGCATCCAATATGCCAAAATCTCGAATAGACGACATTTTAGTGAACGAAGAAAATAACGTGTTTTAAGCAAATAGTTCTTGTAAGGATTGAGATTTTCGGATCCGGTTTTCAGAGTCAGACCCTGTAGTTCAGGCCCTAGCGGGGCTGGAACCCTGTTCTGTTTCGCGTTGAGCGGGCTCGACGCGGTTTAAACGGCGTCCGGCGTGACAGACGCGTTTTAGATTGTACCACGTGGATGCCACGTGGGCTGGCCTTGGGTCGCGAGTGTTCGGCCCTGTCGTGTCGTCTGAACGGCGTCCGCGTGGGACGACGCCTTTCAGACTGCGACTCTGGGTTGTCAGAGTACGGCCCTGACATGTCTCCTGAACGGCGTCTTGATGGAACGACGCGTTTCAGAGTTCTGCTAGAGCGACCGTCACGTCATCTGATAGGCGTCCATCCATATCGACGCGTTTTAGCCAGTCTCTGGTTAACCCCGCGAGCCCTCCTTCTTTCCCTCATTTTTCTTCCTTCTCTCTTTCTCTCCTCCCTTCCGGCGACTCCGGCGACGACCCCTTCTCCTCCCTCTTTTCCTCCCACCACTTCGTCTTTCCCTCCACTCCATCACCCACCTAGCTCCCACCACTACCACCTCCACTTCCTCCGCGGCGTTTACTCTCCGGACGGCGGCCGACGTCCCGGTGGAGTAAGGACGACCACGGCGGTACCGGCGGCGGCGTGGGGCGAGACGGGTGGACGGCTTGGAGCTTGGAGGAGTTCAAGTAACCGGTAGGGTGACGATTCCCATAGTATTCTATGTTAAAACCATATTCTCCCTCTTAAAGCATGTTTTAGATCTATGATTTTGGGGTAGAATAAGCATGTTTAGGAGCTCTTCTTGATGGAATGGGGGACCTCTATGAATGTGGGTTTATGATGGTTTGGTTTGCCTCTCTTTCTCTTCTGTTTTTGGGCGATTTTGGGGTTTTTGGGGGTGAAAAGGGGAGCCCTCGGGCTCGAGACAGACCTGGCTCCTGGCGTTAAAAGACGTCGTGCATGGACGACGCCTTTTGGAAGGGCGTCGGGCCATCATGACGCATTTTAGGCAGGAATCGTTCCACTCAGGCTCTGTCGGTTCGGGGATTCTGGGACTAAAAGACGTCATGTGTTAGCGACGCGATTTGTAATAGCGTCGGGTCACCATGACGCCTTTTAAGGCAAAAATCCCCCGATTAACGTTTTCCGCGAATTCTGGACTTCTGTGTTATTGGCGTCTGAGGATGTTGACGCCTTTTAAAAGGCGACCTCTGGTGTCGACGCCTTTTAGGCCAAATTCTGAGGCCGGTATTTCATGAACCAGTATAGGGTGCTTGAATGGCGTCAGCCTTGGGCGACGCGATTCAAGACAGAACTACACTAATTCATGCCAGTAAAACGTATTCACACTGCTAGATAGTTGGTTAAGGCATGCTTTTAGTATACTCGATGATGATGGATTCTTCATGACCGGATGGCACTGCGTTGTGTGTCGTGCGACCGCAGACTTTTCACGTGACCGGATCGCACTGTGCCGGGTTTTGTGTTACTGTGGACCTGGAGTGACAGTTGTAGCGCTTTATCACCCTGTGCTGGTGTGGGTGGAGCACAGCGTCGGTGGGGGCGTGGGCGGGGTGACGCCTTGTGAGAGAGGGTCACCTGGTGAACCCCGGGGTCAGCTAGTACTAGTGTGGGTGTGGTACTTTCGGAGTGTCACTCATGCTGAGGGAAGGAGTAACCACCTGAGCCAGTTGGGCCGGAGTAGCTAGAGTGCTATCCGAGGGGTTACTGTTTGGTCTCAGCGGGTCGGTGTTTTTTCCCCACCGTCGTTTGTGTGGTTGGCGTGTGTTATCGAGACGTCGGTTGTGGGTTCCCTAGTAGACTGGTTTAGAAATATGCATGTTTAATACATTTCGACTGCATGTGATTCACATCGAGATTTAGGAATAGTAATTACCACTGTGCTTGTTACTTTACCTTCAGCTGTATTTTACACTTGTGGGTGTGTGCGTGGGCAGTGGGGATCGAAGGATCCCTACTGAGTCTTTTCTTTGAGACTCACCCCTGCGGTTTTCAGGTGAGGACTCCCGGCAGACCTAGCGAGGGGAGTGCGGCTGTGTGTTGAGCGCCGTCAGCTGTTATTCCGGGGTATGCCCCGACGTAGTTGTTATTTTATTTCTGGCCTGTATGTATAATTATTCCTTTTCTGTTGGAACATGTAATTATTTGCTGTATCGAGTCGCATTGTAATAACTTTTAATTCCTGCTTTTTCCTTTCAATCCAATACGATGTGAATGTTTAGCTTAGTTTATTATTTATTTCCCAGACTTACTTAGATCCTGGTTTAGTTCCAAATTAATGATTTGGTACCCATTTAATAATCGGATCCCCGATTATAGGGTGGCGGGTCGTTACAGTTCTGATAGTTCAATTATGGTCTTTTATCTTGAATTATTTCTCACTATTTTTCGACGACTGTATAACCTTCAGGTATACAGAACGGAAGACTCCGTTGGTCTCCTAGTGAGGATCAAAATCTCTAAGAATCACAGTATGACCTCGGGTAAACACATAGTACCATACCATTATCTTAGAGCAACCATATCATGGTAATTGCAACTCCTTACAATATCCGATCTTATTTCGGCTCCCAGGTCTTTAATGGTCCCGGATAAACACAGTAGACCATTATCCCTGGTCTAAGCTTTACCATCAATACGTGACAGAGTAAAGTAAGAATGCAGCTCCCGGATAAACGCAAGGATAGCTACACCGTTCCTCTATTCCAATCTCAAGGCATCAAGATGCCATAGTTAATAGTCTTTTTATCAGATGGTGGCAGATCTCGAGTAAACACATAGAAACTGCCATCACTAAATCAAGTTCTAAGAACTATATTAATGGAGAGCCACGCAGTGCATTCTCAATGACTCGCGCTCCGGCTTAGACTTTATGTTGAAGATTTTGTTTATGTTAAGTTGGTCTCATCCTAGGTGATAGTTTATAAATATATCGAATATATTTAACTATACCTAGATATTAGCAATCGATCTATAATAAAAAACTAAAAAGTATGCATCAACCATATATGTTCATTATGTGGTCATGGACAGTAAGGTGATTAACTGGAGCCAAATAATTAATTACCAAAACTATATAACATTTATATAATCTAAACATGCAAACACATAGCCACTGGTGATCTCATCTCATGTCGCCTTCCTGGTTGCATTTGTGGATCATCTACGCCTCTCCTCAGCCGGCGCGATCAAATACAAATAATATTTATTTTGAAACAATTTCAAATACAAATAAATTGTAAGAGAAAGTCTTATGGCCGAGTACAATAATGGAGGGAGATAGAATTACAATAGAATGAAAAAGAGAGGGGGGCACGCAGGCCTCATTAATTAACACTTAATTAATGTGCATCACATTTCATAACAATCTACATAATCACATACCATCACATGATATGAAATTAACTAAGTGCATGTCCATGACCACTACTAATTTTAACCATCCACTCATGATATAACACATCATATGAAGGCTAAAATTTTTGAAAAATAATAATTTTGGTTTTCTTAAAACCCGGATTCCAATCAAAATTGGATAATTTGAATTTTCAAAAATCTTATTTTCTAACATGCAATAAATCTAATTTAAATTATCAAATACATCAACATGTGCAAACAAAGTTAAAATTAAAATTCTAAAATATTCCATGCAAAATTTAGAACAATTCTAAATTAATTAATCTAACACTTAGATTAATTTTTTTTTAAAAATCACATTAATAACAATTATTAATGCGAAATAATCTAACATTTAGACATAATCAAAAATTCCTAAATAACATTTATAAAAGAATTTCTAACTCAATTATTAATCCCTTAACAACACCTTGTTAATAAACCCCTTTTATAAATTAATATTTCTCAATAACAATTAATAAGAAATATTAATTAGAACAATTCTAATTAAAATTGTCTAACAATTAGACTTAATCCTAACTTTTAATAACTTTTATTAAAAGGTCAATATTTCAAGTAGATTAGATCCACAATAAACTTTAATTAAGAGATTTATGAGAATAATAATTAACTATCTCAATAACAGTTATTAAGAGTGAATTATATACCTCAATAACTTTTTATTAAGGTGTATACTCAAAAGATAATTAACTATTAAAAACCTTTACTAATAGTTAATTAATCACCTAATAGTTTTTATTAAGTGTCCCCTAATTAAATCACTAATTTCATAACAACATTTGCTAAGAAATTGATATATTAATCTAATCACTTAACTTAAATAAGTATTAACAACATTTGTTAAATATTTTAAAGTCACAACTTGAAATTATTAACAACACTTATTAACAATTAATTTAAGATCATATCTTAAAGATTAAAGCCTTCTAACAACTTAAATAAAAACTAATTAACAACACTTGTTAATTAATTCAAGATCATATCTTAAATTATCCCTCTAATTTCTTAATTAGAAGGATTTAACAACAATAGTTAATAAACTAAGATCACATCTTAGTAAATAACCTCATTAAAAGATCACATCTTCATAATAACCCACTTTTAAAATCATATCTTAAAACATTAGTAACAACATTTGTTAGTTAACAAATTAAGATCATATCTTAATAAATTAACAGCAATTATCAATTAAGATGAAATCTTAAAATTTAACCCTTTATTAACTGGAAAATTAAGCTTAAAATAATTTTAAACTTATTAATTTTAATTTCCTGTTAAAAGGGGTGGGCTTTATCTTTAAATAAGAGGTTAAAAGGTTTAATAAGGGCTTAATGAGCTAGGTTTAATGGGGCTTAGGCCCATATGGTCAGGGGCCTAAGTTCGAGCCTGGCCAAGCCAGGTCCAATTCTTGGCTCGAGCCAGTCTAGCCAATGGCTCGGGCCCAAGGCTCGGCCAGCCTGGACCAGGGCGCGCCCAAGCCTGGCGCCCCCCAGGCCCGGTCGAACCGCGCCGGGCCGACCGGTCCAGGCCCCTAGGGCGCCGCTCGGCCGGCTAGGGCATTCGCAGGCTGCAGGTTTGCAGCGATCAAGGGGCTGTTTTGGGGCGGCGCCGCCGCCCGCCCCGGCGACCAGGGAGGCCGGAGGTGACCGGGCATGTCACCCCTTTCCTTTTCAACTCCAGCGATGGCCAGCCGACGACTCCCTCGCCGCCGGTAGCCCCCAAAAAGAGGCAGTTTGAAACAATTTTGCAAACCTTGGATTTGCCCCCTTTTTGTTTTCAACTTTTGAAAATATATCAAGGGAAATGGGGGACTACATCGCCAGCCGTCGGCTATAATAGGATTCTTCTGGGGAGGAGAGACAACTGGTCATACCAGCAATCTCAAGGACAGTGGCCGATCACCATGAATCCCCTTTTGAAGCCTATGTAACAGGTTCTTCATCCTTATGAACAACAGAACCGAATAACCACAAAAAAAAAAAAAATGATTTTCTCCGCAAGAAAAATGTAAGGATCGAGACTTTCGGATCCGGTTTTCGGGGTCGGACCCTGTAGTTCTGGCCCTAGTGGGGTCTGGGGCTCTGTGATGTTTCGCGTCGAGCCGGGCTCGACGTGGTTTAAACGGCGTCCACCGTTGCAAACACGTTTTAGGTTCTGCCACGTGGGTGCCACGTGGGCTGGCTTCGGGCCGCGAGAGTACGGCCCTGTCGCGTCGTCTGAACGGCGTCCGCGTGGGATGACGCCTTTCAGACTGCGACTCTGGGTGTGTTAGAGTACGGCCCTGACAAGTGTTCTGAACGGCGTCTGTGTAGGACGACGCGTTTCAGAGTCTTGTCAAAGCAGCCGTCGCGTCACCTGATAGACGTCCGTGGATGTCGACGCGTTTTAGCCAGTCTCTAGTTAACCCCGCGAGCCCTCCTTCTTTCCCTCATTTTCTCCTTCTCTCTTTCTCTCCTTCCCCTCCGGCGAACTCGGCAGCGATCCCTCCTCCTCCCTCTTTTCCTCCCACCGTTTCATCTCTCCCTCCACTCCATCCTCTACCTAGCTCCTACCACTACCACCTCCACTTCCACTGCGACGTTCTACTCTCCGGACGGCGGCCGACGTCACGGTGGAGTAAGGACGACCACGGCGGTACCGGCGGCGGCGTGGGGCGAGACGGGTGGACGGCTTGAAGCTCGAAGGCGTTCAAGTATCCGGTAGGGTGACGGTTCCCATAATATTGTGTTTAAACCATGTTTTCCCCCGTTTAAGCATGTTATGGATCTTTGGTTTTGGGGGGTAGAACAAGCATGTTTAGGCATTCTTCTTGTTGATATGGGGAATTTTCACGATGTGATTTCCTGTTGATTGAATTGCTCCTCTTTCCCCTCCGTTTTTGGGTGATTTTGGGGTTGTTTGAGTTGAAAAGGGAGCCCTCGGGCTCATGGCAGACTCTGGTTCCTGGGGTTGAAAGACGTCGTGCATGGACGACGCCTTTTTGAAGGGCGTTGGGCCATCACGACGCCTTTTAGACAGGAATTGCATGACTGAGAGTCTGCCAGTTCGGGGATTCTGGGACTAAAAGACGTCATGGGTGGGCGACGCGTTTTGAATAGCGTCGGGTAGCCATGACGCCTTTTAAGGCAGAGATCCCCTGAGTAAGGCCTTTGGAATTCCTGGTTTTCTGTGCTAAATGGCGTCTGAGGATGTCGACGCCTTTCAAAAGGCGACCACTGGTGTCGACGCCTTTTAAGGCCTGATTCTGAAGACAGTGTTTTACATAAATCAATACATGGAGCTTGAATGGCGTCGGCCTTGGGCGACGCGATTCAAGACAGAACCTCACTAATTCATGCCAGTAAAATGTGTTCATACTGCTAGATAGATGGTTAGTGCATGTTTTGGTGTACGCGGTAGAGATGGATTTTGCATGACCGGGTGATACTATTATGTGTGTTATGCGATCGCGGACTTTTCACGTGACCGGATCGTACTGTGCTGGGTTTTATGTTACTGTGGACCTGGAGTGACATTGTAGCGCTTTATCACCCAGTGCTGGTGGGGGCGTGAGCACAGCGCCGGTGGGGGCGTGGGCGGGGTGACGCCTAGTGAGAGAGGGTCACCTAGTGAACCCCGGGGTCAACTAGTACCGGTGTCGGAGTGGTACATTCGGAGAGTCACTCGTGCTGAGGGAAGGAGTAACCACCTGAGCCAGTTGGGCTGGAGTAGCTAGAGTGCTATCCGAGGGGTTACTGCTTGGTCTCAGCGGGTCGAGGTTTTTTTCCCACCGTTGTTTGTGTGGTTGGCGTATTCTATCGAGGCGACAGTTGTAGGTTCCCTTGTCGGTTAGTTTAGAAATATGCATGTTTAATACACTTCAACTGCATGTGATTTCACGTTGAGAATTAGGAATTGTACCTACTACTGTGCTTGTTGCTTTACCGTTAGCTGTATTTTGCACTTGTGGGTGTGTGCGTGGGCAGTGGGGATCGAAGGATCCCTACTGAGTCTTGTCCTGAGACTCACCCCTGCGGTTTTCAGGTGAGGACTCCCAGCAGACCTAGAGCGGCGTGTGCGGCCGTGTGTTGAGCGCCTTCAGCGGTTGTTCCGGGGTATGCCCCGATGTAGTTGTTATTTATTTCTGGCCTGTATGTTTAATTATTTCTTTCAGTTGGAGTATGTAATTATTTGCTGTATCGAGTCGCATTGTAATAATTTTAATTCTTGCACTTTCATTTCAATTCAATGCGATGTGAATGTTTAGCTTAGTTTATTATTTATTTCCCAGACTTACTAGATCCTGGTTTGGTTCCAAATTAATGATTCGGTACCCATTTAGTAATCGGATCCCCGATTATAGGGTGGCGGGTCGTTACAAAAAATATAATAAACTTCGCACGTTTATCTCATGAACAGTTTATGTGAAGAAAAAATCATTTTAGCATGTATATATTTTAGACCATTAATTTTTATCGTTCCGTAGCGGATCAGAGCGGAACCTGGCTCTGATACCACTGTTGGGATCCGGACGGGACGCGAAAAACGCAGTGGAAATGATGAACAAAAATTATCCCGCCCGATGACTGCTGATCCGAATCGGAACGAAAAGCTAAAACCGAAAACTAACGGGAAGTAATCCGATTAACGTGCGTGGATTCGAATCCGCTTCTGTCTCGGTTCCGTCGAGGCAATGCCGCGAGCCGCACAAGCGTCCGGCCTCCAGCGGTATCCACGCGATCCTCCGCGGTGGTTCGTCCTCGCTCCCTCGTTCGTATCAGCTCGCTCGCTGAAGATCCGTTGTCACAACAATTGCCGCAAACCCGCTGATGGGAATTCCCGACTTTCGAGAATCACGCACGGCGGAGACAGAGACTGTAAGGACTGAGGCTTTCGGATTCGGTTTTCGGGGTCGGACCCTGTAGTTCAGGCTCCAGTGGGGCAGAGACTCTGTGATGTTTCGCATTGAGCGGGCTCGACGCGGTTTAAACGGCGTCCACCGTTGCAGACGCGTGTTAGGTTCTGCCACGTGGGTGCCACGTGGGCTGGCTTTGGGCCGCGAGAGTACGGCCCTGTCGTGACGTCTGAACGGCGTCCGCATGGGACGACGCCTTTCAGACTGCGACTCTGGGATTGTCAGAGTACGGCTCTGACATGTCTCCTGAACGGCGTCTGTATAGAACGACGCATTTCAGAGTCATGTCAGAGCAGCCGTCACATCACCTGATAGGCGTCCGTCTATGTCGACGCGTTTTAACCAGTCTCTAGTTAACCCCGCGAGCCCTCCTTCTTTCCCTCATTTTCTTCCTCCTCTCTTTCTCTCCTCCCTTCCGGCGATCCCGGCGGCAGCCCCTTCTCCTCCCTCTTTTCCTTCCACCATTTCATCTTTCCCACCACTCCATCCCATACCTAGCTCCCACCACTACCACCTCCACTTCCACTGCGGCGTTTTACTCTCCGGACGGCGGCCGACGTCACGGTGGAGTAAGGACGACCACGGTGGTACCGGCGGCGGCGTGGGGCGAGTCGGGTGGACGGCTTGAAGCTTGGAGGAGTTCAAATAACCGGTAGGGTGACGATTCCCATTGTGTTCTATGTTCAAATCATGATTCTTCCTCCTAAAGCATGTTTTAGATCTATGATTCCGGGGGGTAGAACAAGCATGTTTAGGAGCTCTTCTTGATAAAATTGGGGATTTCTATGAATGTGGTTTCCTGATGGTTGGATTCGCCCCTCTTTCTCCTCTGTTTTGGGTGATTTTGGGGCTTTTGGGGTTGAAAAGGGGAGCCCTCGGGCTCATGACAGACCTGGTTCCTGGCGTTGAAAGACGTCGTGCATGGACGACGCTTTTTTGAAGGGCGTCGGGCCATCACGACGCCTTTTAGGCAGGAATCATCTTACTAAGGCTCTGTCAGTTCGGGAATTCTGGGACTAAAAGACGTCCTGAGTGGACGACGCGATTAGGAATAGCGTCGGATAACCATGACGCCTTTTAAGACATAAATCCCCTGGTTAATGGTTTCTGTAAATTCTGGATTTCTGTGTTGAATGGCGTCTGAGGATGTTGACGCCTTTTAAAAGGCGACGGCCAGTGTTTTATATAAACCAGTACATGGAGCTTGAATGGCGTCGGCCTTGGGCGACGCGATTCAAGACAGAACTACACTAATTCATGCCAGTAAAATGTGTTCATATTGCTAGATAGTTGGTTAGTGCATGCCTTAGTGTACTCGGTAGAGATGGATTCTTCATGACCGGATGGTATTACGTTATGTGTTATGCGATCGCGGACTTTTCACGTGACCGGATCGTACTGTGCTGGGTTTTGTGTTACTGTGGACCCGGAGTGACAGTTGTAGCACTTTATCACCCTGTGCTGGTGTGGGTGGAGCACAGCGCCGGTGGGGGCGTGGGCGGGGTGACGCCTAGTGAGAGAGGGTCACCTGGTGAACCCCGGGGTCAGCTAGTACCGGTGTGGGCGTGGTACATTCGGAGTGTCACTCATGCTGAGGGAAGAAGTAACCACCTGAGCCAGTTGGGCCGGAGTAGCTAGAGTGCTATCCGAGGGGTTACTGCTTGGTCTCAGCGGGTCGAGGTTTTCCCACTGTCGTTTGCGTGGTTGGCGTGTTCTATCGAGACGGCGGTTGTAGGTTCCCTAGTCGTCTGGTTTAGAAATATGCATGTTTAATACATTTCGACTGCATGTGATTTCACGTTGAAAATTAGGAATTGTACTTACCACTGTGCTTGTTACTTTACCGTCGGCTGTATTTTACACTTGTGAGTGTGTGCGTGGGCAGTGGGGATCGAAGGATCCCTACTGAGTCTTGTCTTTGAGACTCACCCCTGCGGTTTTCAGGTGAGGACTCCCAGCATACCTAGCGAGGAGAGTGCGGCCGTGTGTTGAGCGCCGTCAGCGGTTATTCTGGGGTATGCCCCGACGTAGTTGTTATTTTATTTCTGGCCTGTATGTTTAATTATTTCTTTTCTGTTGGAGTATATAATTATTTGCTGTATCGAGTCGCATTGTAATAATTTTTAATTCCTGCACTTTCATTTCAATTCAATGCGATGTGAATGTTTGGCTTAGTTTATTATTTATTTCCCAGACTTACTTAGATCCTGGTTTGGTTCCAAATTAATGATTCGGTACCCATTTAGTAATCGGATCCCCGATTATAGGGTGGCGGGTCGTTACAGAGACAGTCCCGGCGCCTCGAACGGGGCGGCCAGAGGAGGAGAGAAAAAGGGGGAGTGACGGCCAGCATGGGGAAATCCTAGAGCTTGGTCCAAGGTTTCTCAACAGCGCGTATATATATTAAGTCGGCGCGACTTTTCACAAAAGTCCCCGAGTTAATATAAATCCCACTTATATACCACCAACTGAGAATGTTATTGCATGTGACCCTCTAGGCCCATTTACCAGTCCGGTTTTCAGCCCGTTAAGTCCAATAACTAGTTATTGACTTATTATAATTAATTAATATCTAGATATTAACTAATTACTTTACCGAATTAACATCGCATGTAAATTCGGTCGGACTTCTGATCAAGTTGGGTGCCAAGCAACACCGCATGATCCCGGAAGGTAATGGGGTTCAGCAACTCACTCATGGAACCTGTCCGTCCACAATTACCGCGTGGCTATAATCTTCCGTTCGCACAATGCTCTTGAGTTAACCTAGGATATGGTCAACTGTCAAACCCTAGATGGTCAACTCACTTGAATCAAACTCCGCTGTACAATATCGGAAAACATCTTTTCTGATATTATTTCTGCTCTGGCCAGAAACTCCTGCGGATCTATCCTAGAGCATTCTCTCTCCAGTTACCTGAGAGCGAACGATCCTTTATTGAACACACAATCACCTTCGAAGGTCTTCCGCTAGACCCGATTCTTGACTATTAGAGATCCCGTGGATAGGGATTCGTAAGTCAAGGTCAAAGTCCAGAAGTCCACCGACAAGGTGTCTTTGGTGTCTCAAGTCCAAGGATCAACCACGCCACTATGACGATGAATCAAGCCGATTGACAGTCAGGTAAATTACCATTCGGCGATTCATGTCAGATCAGTTCAGTGAACTCATTCCCCAATGAGCACCTATAGGTTTACCATTGTGTCTCCACACTAGTAACTAACAAGATCAGTCACCCTCATCATATGAGCTGGAATAACCTGTACTAGTCTTATCGGATGTTTGATGTCCCTCTCAAACATCCTACGACTAGGAACAATTGAGAATATGTGTTTATAAGTCATCAGTCTCATTATTATGATCTCATCATAATTTGATGACGATTGCACATATTCATGGACTTCATTATGCGTAATTATTAATATACCAATCTACATAATGAATTTAATGCCATTAATTAGTGAACCAAATTGAAATAGGTGCCTTATGATTGGCTTAGAGGACTCCTATATCCATCAATCCCTGCCGCAGCTGCGTCGTCATCCATGAGGAACCCATCCCCTCAGTGACAACACGGCTGTCCACATCGATGCACCATCCACCGTACCATCAGAAGTAAGGTAGTAGCACACCGTCAGTTGTGATCTCATTCTTCCCCATCCCCTCGACCCCCCCTCCTACGTGAGGTGTAGTTGTGTAACCATCTAGCCCACCCCGAGACCATCCTCCCTATGTGCAGGTTTGAATTTGGTTGTAAGACAACTAGCTAAAGCTTCACCGATGCTACGCGCCCCTTGTCATTACGTGCATCCCTGCGAGACCACATCTCTGAAATGAGTCACTTTTGCAAATCAGCTTGGTAAGTGCTGGACCGCCCTCTCCTTGTTGGTGTTGTTTGCTTAGTATCCTACTCAACTGCAGACGCCGTGAATGAGTGAGAGAGTCTACTTTCTACCACTACTTTGTGTGATTGCTGCTGGGAGAGAGAGTAACAAGTGAGAACATGTGCTCCATGAGCATGAAAACCCATCCCATTTGGTTGAGCAACCCCTGCAGAAGGTAGTTTTACCACTACCTTGTCCCTCTTGCCCTTTTTAGTAGGCCATATTCACAGGCCTGAGAGCCTTCCGACCATCACGGATCCTCCATGAGGATTACTGATCTTGGGTGTGAAGCTTCCAAATCCGCAAGGAGGTTGAGTGCTAGGTTATTCGCTTGTTGTCCCATCATCATTGTGTGTCACCCTATTGTGTCCCGCATCAGTTCTGATCGTGGTAGATGAGATTTCGACCTATCATCTTTTGGTGTATTTATGAGAACAATATGAGAGATCATGGCTAGAGGCAACCATAACAGGCCATCCAAACAAAAGGAGGTTGCATGTGATGGCATGATGCTCCCGCCTTCGCCACCTCCGGTCGTTGACACCTACATAGCGCAAAGGTTCAATAGTGGTGATCACGCCCTCGGGGAAATGCACCTTGTGGTTCAAGGCCCTGACTTGCAGCTACTAATAGACTTGATCCATCGGTTGGAAGCCAAGGTCGATTAACTCGAAGAAGAGGCCCAACACCAAAGGGGTGGAAGATCGGCGAGCCGTCCAAGGAGTCATCAGAACGAAAAGAACCTGGCACCCGCTCCACCACGTCCTCCATAAGGCGGCCCTTTGATTCCAGCTAGAGGACAACTTTCCCATCGCGACCCCGAGCCATTTGAAAGATGCGGTCGGTCATGCGAGCGATTGACAAAGGTACGGCCTTCTGCTAAGGGTTACCCCAGTCGAGCACGAAGCCTTGGCCCTCCCCAGACTAAAGCTTTGTGTCGCCAACGTCAGAATAGTGCCTCCGCCAGCAATAGTTCCTCTTCTCGATTGTCCTATAACCATTCAGTAAGTACCTCTTGTGTCTCTTCTTCCTCGCGGTTGACAACCTCGTCTCGACATAGGCACAACAACTGTAGTCGGCACTCCTACCACCTATCCCGTAGAGAGAGGAGGGTGCAAAGGCTTGAAGAATGAGTCGAGAAGCTGCTCTGGTGCGACCAACACTCCCTCCTGGGTGATTTCGGGAGCCGGGCTCTTGCTTTACTAGGAAGGTTCAGGAAGAGCCGCTACTCTCGTGCTTCCAGATCCCGACCCTGAAGATGTACGACGACGCAAAGGGCTCAGACGACCACCTATAGATGTTCGAAAGTACGTACTCGCTCTTGAATGTGCCAGATAAGATTAAGTGCTAGGCCTTCCCGACAACATTGGAGGGGAACGCCCGCAATGGTTCAGACAACTCAGGGCGAAGTCCATCGACAGCTTCCGACAGTTGTGTTGCTCTTTTCATAACAATTTCACTGTTAGCAAGTGTATGCCGATGACCATGACATCATTAGCATCCGTGCACCAGAAGAAGGATGAGTCCCTTTGCAAATACTAAGCCTATTTCCATGAGACAACCCTAAAATCCCTAATGTGGATGTGTCTAATGAAGTCCAATACTTCATAGCAGGAACCACCAACCTTCAAGCCCAATTCGAGCTCAGTAAGGAGCTCCCAATCGAATTTCCTAACTTTGTCAGGAAAGTCAACATATCTATCAACATTGAAGAGCTACTATGTGCCTACAAGACTTTGCAGCGGCATCTCGATCCCGAGAACAAAAACAAGGAGCAACCGGTGTCCAAGCGAAACAAGACATGTCTTGACCACGATTAGAACGATCGGCCATCTAAAGATCAATGCCAAGAGCAGGCAAAGGGTCGGCGTGACCGATATTCCGGTTGGTAGGAAGAAAACTACACCTTGCTGAATATGCCGAACGAGTGAATCCTTTAGGAAATTAAAAATGAAAATTATGTTCATTGGCCTAAGAAGATGAAGCCAATTCTTAGAGCCGAGAAAATAGGAAAGTTCTGTGTCTTCCACCATGAATATGGTCACTTTACATCTAAGTGCTATGATGTTATGAGGGAGATCGAAGACTCATCGTGTGCGGATACCTGAAGAAGTACATCACTAATGGAGGCATGCAAGACTCCACCTATGAGGCGCGAAGACATGGCAATCAATCTCCCCTGCTGGCTAATCGTAACCTTTCTGCCCCTCCCGAGCAAGTCTTCCATGTGATTTACGGAGGGGTCTCCAGCGGCGTAGATAGCAACAAGAAGAGATGGAGCTATGCTTACAAGACCCAATGGCTCACTTGGAAAGTTGCCACTGTTACCGCCTCTCTCTGACTAAAGAGCTAATTACCTTCTTTGACGAGGATTTGTAAGGTATTTTTCTCCCCCATAACGATACGTTAGTAATTGAAGCTGACATTGCTATTTATAGACATAGATTTTCGATTTCCACTAAAAAACAAAAATCTACTAAACAAAAGAAGACGAAATTCTCAGCAACTTCTACAAAATATTCACTGCCAAAATTAAACTCTAAATCTACTTATATCTATCTAAAAAGTTATAAAAAATAATAAACTTTAACAAAACTTGCACTATTCGCTAGTAAAAGGATAGAATTTGACTTGAAAAATAGTGATTTATGATGCGTATTTAAATGCCGTCGTTAAAACACAAATACTATCAATCTTAAGTTCCGAATCTCAAATAAAGATAGCAATGTAGTGCATGGTTGAGACCGGGTCGATCCTCAAAGAAATAGAATTCTAATTTTGAAAACTTTGGATTTTGAATAAAATTGGATTTTTGATATAATGTTCTAGTTAAGAAAAACTATTTTAAGCACTTGGATAAAAATCAATTACAAAATTTTAAATGTTTTCAACAAAATCTCTAATTAGCACCTAGAATCAACCACTCAAACTTAATTAACTTACTGTTGAGATTAAGCAAAATATATGAAACTAACTAAAGAATATTAATCTAGTAAGGAAAACAAAAAGAAATAACCACAAAACAAACACAATGACTTGATCGTTATTAATAAAATGACAAAGATTACAAACTTCTAATGAAAAGTCAATAACAGGGATGTTAGCTAGAGGTTTAACAATTAAAATAAACTAAAAAGGAAGCTAACAGGGAGAGCACAGTGGGAAATCTGGCTCGGGAGGCGCACTGCGCCCGGCAGCTGAAGGCAGCGGTGCGGGCAGGGCGCTGTGGTCCGCAGGCTGGCAGGGTGGTTCACGGGCGTTGACGGGGCGCTGCGAGCCGTACGGCGGCTGGGCGGGAGCGTGGCCAGGCTTGACGCGTGGCCTCGGACGACGCACGCGAAGGCAGGGCAACCCGTTTTTGTCTGGCATGGACGACTACGTCCCAGCCGCGCGAAAGACGCGGTGCCGCCGCGTGGCAGGTCCGTGCAGCGGCGGGCTCGATCGACGAGGACGGCCGACGCGTGGCGACGGCTGAGCGGGAATTCCCGCTCCTGCACGGGCGACGAGGAGAGGGGCCGCGAATTGGGGCGTGCCGACGCATGGCGGGGCTGCAGCGGCTGACGGGTGCGAGCGGCGACGTGTGGCGCTGGCAGGGCCGGGCACTACTGCACGGGCCGCTGAGAGAGCGACAGATAGGGAGAGAGAGAGAGGGAGAAACACAGAGAGAGAGAGAGAGAGACTAACAGAGAGAGGTACGTAGGGGAAGAGAAAAAAAATTAGGAAAGAGAGAGACCGAGGGAGAAAAAGAGAGAGAGACCACAGTGAGCAAGGAGAATGAAGAGAGAAATGTTGCGTGAGGGGGAGAGAGCTTGGACAGTGAGAGAAAAAGTAAGGGAGAGAGAGAGAGGCTTTTGAAAATTATCCTAAAATTGGCCACCCCCTATTTTGACCTCCCTCCTTGGTTTTATAGAAAAAGAGGTGAGATTTGAATTTCAAAAAGAAGTTTTAAATTCCTTACATTAAGCTTCTCCTTAATTAGGGGATTTTCTTTAAAAACAATGAATGGTATTTTGAATTTTAAATTTTTAAATAGATATTCTTCTCTTTAAATTCCAGAATTCCCTCCTCTCTCTTAATTAGAGGATCATCTTTTAAGTCCATAAAAGTTATTTTGAATTTTTGAAATAAATATCTTCCTTTTTAGATTTCAGGATTCCCTCCTCTTCTCTCTCTTAGTTGGCATGTGGCCCCAATTGAAATTAAAATACGAAAATGTTGTTTCTACCATGATTCAAACCTTGGTCACTTACTTGAGATCCAGGTAGTCCAACCACTATGTCATCTACTTGTTCATGTCCTGTATTCACATAAAATAACAGTTAAGTTCATGCGGCAATAAATCATCCAATTAAATAATTGCCGAGAAAATCTTATTTGAAAATGAAATTGCTACTTTTATTCAATCCATGGAGTGATGATATTCTAATTTTTTTTTTCAAAATTGATATGTTTGAATGCACAAATGATTTATCTATCATTCCATGTGATTTTGTTCATTAAAGTGATAGCAAAATGTGTAAATTTCATCTGTTATTCATGTAAAATTGTAAACTTATCAATTTACACCATAGACAATAAATCATATTGATCTCCTTAGAATGATGATTCCAAATTGGGGTCCTATATACGAATCTGACGTCCAGACAACAAGCTACGCCCATTTTATTGACATGGTGTCTATCTCCTTGTCAAACTCTTCTTTTTCTTCTTATCCTTATGTTTTAACCACATCAGTGCCACCTGGATCAGACTTATAGACTTGCTTCATTAATTTTGGTTCTAGGTGTACTTGTGTATCCAATAACAATTCTATTCTCAAATGCTAATCGATGACCAGATTTCTATGAATTTAGGTTTAAAATCAAACCCATTTATCAAATGTATTAGAACTTAAGAGAAATGAAATCTTCTATAGTCACATGTTTTGATACGAAGGGAAACACAAACTTGAACCAAGGCAGGACCTTTTACCCGTTTACTCATAATTAATTTTATTGGTAGGTATACTCTCTTCAAGTATATATCCATCTACGTAGACTCGTAATGTCTATAACCCTAGTTAGAACCTAAAAGGAGAGGAAAAAGAAGAATGTACCTACACACAAATAGACACTAAAACAAGAAGGTATTTTGCCTACATAACTTTGAGATCTTATATATTTAATGTTATACTCCAAAAACATCATTTTAGCTATCATAATCCTAAACTTCAGATGAACCTACATTCATATCCTTTTGATCAACCCTATGAGAGTATTCTCTAATATTAGCTAATAGAATAATAAACGATAATTGTATCTTTTCAAATGTAAAAAGTGATAGTTTCCTTTTATCCATCTCTTCTTTTTGTCTCTTTTTTTAGGGTACAGTCATCATTTCATACTTGAGTTTGCCACTAGCTCAACTATAATTAAAGGACAAATATTAATGGTAAGGATATGGAGGTAAAGGTACATTCTGTTTTGAGATCAAGACAACGAGTTTAAGGACATAGTGTCAAATAGTACACATTTCAAGAGTATACATGTGAAATTCCCAAAATAAACATCAAAGAATAACACTTGGTGCATGCTGGGCGTTGCACTAGTGCAGCTGTGGGATCAGCCTCCCATCCAAGTCATTGGATCTCCAATATACATCAAGATCTTTGATCAAATGATACGAAAACCGAATTCGAGTGGTTCAACAGCTCACCAATTTTTTTTGAAAAAAAAAAGTCTTGCCATGTTACTATCCGAAATGTGCCTCAAATATTATAATCCACATATATTTGCGATGTCCGATGTATTACCATTAGGGCTGACAATGAGCCGAGCTGCTCGCGAGCCGCTCGGGCGCTCAGTTTCAGCTTGGTTCGGCTCGGCTCGAAATCTCAAACGAGTTAAGTTCAAGCTCAGATTAAAGATCGAATAACTTAATGAGCCGAGCTCAAGCTTACTGTGGCTTGCTCGTGAGCTCGTAAGCCGGCTCGATATATTTAGCATATTTTTTTAATTTTTCCAAATTAGGTCAAGTGAATATATTTACTAAAAAATCTTCATTCCAACCGTGCATCAAATGACTAAAACTAAATAAAATCTGTCCAAATTTGTGCGATTCAAACTCGAGCCGACCCGAACTCGAATCTGGTGAAAACGGGGCAAGTCGAGTTCGAGCCCAAATTTGGAGCTCGAACCGAACTCGAGCCAAACTTTTTTGAGCCAAGCCGAGCCCGAACCATCCAAAGCTCGACTCGGCTCGACTCATTGCCATACTATAAGCATCACTCAAGATCAAAACAAACACCCCGAGTCCTTAATATGGGCCAGAACTGCACTCATCTTAGGTAGGTGGGCTCTTATAAAGAAGGACGACCCTATCGACTGATCTAGGGATCCATCCCAAGCTCCGACCATTTGCACCTAATAACCAATTGGAGTGGACACATGAAATCAGATGAAGTTGTGGGCAATCATCCAGAGTATCATAATGCAATCAATGCTCTTTAGTATACTCTTACCAAGTTGCAATGAGATGGATGCAAGTCTAAAGGCAGGGACGTGCACTCCTGACCAATCCATGCAGCTTTATATGGTATACAAAAAACATATACAAGTACATTTTGTTTCTCAGATGTCATGACAGTTAGGTTCGTTTGGTTATACATAAAATATAATCAGAGGAAAATAGTTTTTTAAAGAAATACATTTACAAGGAAAACGAAAACAAATTCGTGATTTTGTGCTTATGAAAATATTTTCAATTATTTTGAAAAAAAGCATTCCATCATATTCCATGGCTGTCAAAATCAAGAAAAGGAAGAATTAACAAATTAAGTTTTTTGTTGACTTAGGTTTTACAGATTACCGAACAAGTGACTATGATATACTTTTTAGAAAAAGTTTTTCTTGTGACCCATTTTACGTGAAAACAAACGAATCCTAATGTGCAACCTAAAGACAGCATCTTGGCAAATAATTTATCGCATTATGAAAACCAAAGAATCATATATGTTCCAAAAAAAGGAGTGTTACAAAATAGGGAAAGCTGAAAGAAATGTAGGTCGTTCATAAAAATATTAACAAAGAGTTAATTATAAGTGATTTTGAATAGTTGCATAAATTAAATATTTTCTAACAATTTTATTTATATCCTAGACTAAAAAACAATTAAGAAATTTTGGTTAGAAGCTAGAAATAATAAAAATGTTACATAAAATAATTTCTAAGATATGGTGTCTTCTCAAAATAGATTAGACTAAAACTCAAGAAGTCCAAACAATACATCTAATTGAAAGGTACGACGGACCAAACATATCCTTGGCAAGATTTCGGAATACAGACTCCACTTGCTAATACTGATGGAAAGCAACTTAGTTCTTGTAGTGTTTGGCGTAACTTTTAATTGAAAGTGTTTTTACATTTTGATTTAGTTTTTTTTTTTTTAGAGTCACCGGATCTTGGAAGTCATTTATAGAGCATTTTATTTGTGTTTTGACTTTCAACTAAAAACTGCAAGGATAAAACTTCTGAAATTTAAGAAAAAATAAAATTGTTATAAAAGAGTTAACTTTTGTAACAACTTAAAATTACTTCTAAACTTTTTCCTTTAACTCATTCTACGTGAAAAGTGAAAGCCAAAAATGACTTTTAAGTAGAAGTTCTACCAAACACGTTCTACATTAGGTGCCCATGTGGCATATAATTAAAAAAGCAAGATCACCCTCCCACCCTAAGTCCTCGAGGGTGTCTACTATACACACCGGATCATTTATACTCTCTTGTGACCTATTCGTTGGATTAATATTATTTTTTATGTAATACTAACTTTAAGTAGCTGAAGGAGAAAGAAAGAATTACAAATGAGGACGGGTGAGAAGAACGAGCAGTAAGACTCTCAATAACCAGATTCTAATGCTTTTAACAAAATTTCAAACTAGTCTTGAATTTACTATGTCAAAATATTGTAATAGTGTATTAACATTAAACTTCATAAAATATCATCAACAATTTTTTAATTTTCAGTCCCTGTAATCTTTCATTATTTTATGTTAGGCTTTGCAATCTTCATACTTATTTTGAACCCTCTACAATCTTTGTAACTTCTTTAAAAATCTTTCCAATTAGCAATCATCAAAAAAGAAATATTCATAGAATATTCTTTCTATCTACCATATTTTTATGGGAATATATTAAGAATATCTTGACACTATTCTTATATTTTATGGGAATATATTAGGAATATTTTGAGAATATTCTTATATTTTTTTATATAAGACTATAAATGAACTAATATGTTTGACGAACAACTCATAAGACTACCCGATAATAGTTTGACTCTACTCGTTTATTAAACTAAATAAACAAGTTTGAACAAAACTTGAAACTTGATTCATTAAACGAGCCAAGCTTGAACGCAGACGAGTTCGGTCCGATTATGTTCATGAACAAGCTCGTTTAAGTACTTGTTAACAACTCATTTTGGTACTCGTTAAAAATTTATTTGCATACTCATTTAAGAGTCCATTTAAGTGCTCATTTAATTATTTTCTTCACAAGTAAACTTAGTTAATAAGATATTTAACATATAAAAAAAAAAATTATCAAATAACTAAGGATGCAAACAAAGTCGTACTCGTCGTGGTTTGGTCTCAGTTTGAAATTTTAAATTTAAAAAAATTTAGACTAAATCTATCATGAACTCGTTAGGCTCATGAGCTTCTTGATACTTGAAATCAGTGAACACCTAAATGAGTCAAAGTTGAACAAGCGGCATAGATACTCAACTCAGACTCGGCTTGGCTCGTTTGCGCCCTTAGTTACTAATTGAAGAGATTTTTTAAGGAAGTTTCAAAGATTACATGGAGTTTAAAATAAATATGAAGATTATAAGAACTAATATGAAACATTGAAAGATTACAGAGATAAAAAACTAAAAAAATCCTATAATCAAATGAGTCTGGTTCGTCTCAGTAGGAAGTTGGAGGGGACTCCAGTAGTAACCAGTCAGAGGATGCCATGTGTAAAGTTAATCTGCCCTTCGAGACGCATCCCACTTACCTTGGCAATTTTTTCCTTGTTAACGGTTTAGCAGGTTTCAAATATTACATAGAGCACTTAAATACTACCAAGAGCACAAAATTATCACCATAATTTACATGAGTGTATTTTAAATTATGGTGGTAAATGTATGTTAAATTATGGTTGTAGTCCTGTGCTCTTGGTAATATTTAAGTGTCTTGTATTGTATTTAAGTGCTATGGGTAGTATTTAAGTATTTTACGTAGTATTTAGTGTTCTGCGTAACATTTAAATATTCTGCATAGTATTTAAGTGCTCTGCGTAGTATTTGAAACCTGTTGAGCCGGAGAGCCGGTAACAAGGAAAATGTTGTCAAGATGGGTGAGATGTGTTTCGAACGACGAATCAACTTTACACATAACGTCTTCTGACTGGTTACTGCTAGAGTCCCCCTCCAACTTCCTACTGAGACAAACAGAATCAACGTTGATAGAACCACCAATACAACCATCAACCACCCCCTTTAAGTACTCAAAATCCCGGTAACGTCCTCCCATCGGACGTATTGCACACTTGTCATCCCACCGAACAGGGGAAATCAGATACTTAGGGAAAAAGAAGAACCCACTCACTACCTTCCCTGAACGTTACTAGTAGTTTCCTTCCACGCTTCTCTTTGGAAATCTTGTGTAACACAAAACAATTGCCCTGTGGGAGAAGTAGCTAAAGAGCTCCACTACAAACTTAACTTTTAAGTTGCCTTTTCCCCCTTTCCCCTCTTTCCTTTCTCTTTTCCTTTTCTTGTAGGAAAGTATATGCACCACATTTGTATAGTATATGCGAAGGGTACGCTAAAGGGAGGGTCCCTATCTCAGAGGCTATAGCCCTTAACGCCAATCTATTCAGTGTAGTTGTAGAGATACACAAAGAATTCACAAAAGTTTAATACCAAAAAGGGGTTTGAGAAAGGCACCCACTTGAACAGCTTCCTCCAAAAGCGTATCTAGTAATCTGTGAACTACGAAGATTTGAACTTATGCTAGACCTGCATGTTAGCTTTGTGCATGATCTCTTCAACTATTGATAAGGAACAATCAGTAAAGTTAAACTTTAATTTTCGTAGTAGTGCTGTTCAAGACCTTATTTCCTGGTATTGATGTATACAAAGATTGGTATCCAATTAACAATGTATGCATAAGCTTCCACTTTCTGATTAATAAAGTTATGGCCCTAGGTATGACATTTTTAAAACGAGTAATACTTACCGCAACCGCAGCATCAGGGGAATTGTAGCAAGTATAATTTTTTTAAAAAAAATTTAAGGTCGGATTGCACATACCTTACATGTTCGTACAAGCTGCTCTCCGATCGAACTATCTAAAAAAACTTAAAAAACTATTATTATGCTCAATTTATTAAAGATATTTTTTATTGTTCATTAGGACTCAAATCAATTCTGTATTTTAAAAAAAAATTTGAGTCATGCAACCGGAGATCAAGCTATATGTACATGGGTGTGCATGCGAATCCGACCTAAAACAATTTTCCAAAAAAACAAGTACTTCCTACAATACCCCGCTGTACATGATAAAAGGTTATCATCTTGCAACAGGTATTACTCTTCTAAAAAAAACCCCTATGCAGTGAGTAGAGGTAACTAACTTACATGACATAAGAAAGAAACTACGTACATTGGGCATCGTCACCAGCACGTAATCATATCACAAAGTTTTTTTGGTAAATAAACTTAGAGTATGACAAAAAAAAGCATCTTATGACCATGAGTATAGGTAAATGACTTTCGTATGGTTACCGTACACTGGAATTAACCTTTTGCCCTTTGTAAAGTCAATAGTGTTATATGTATGCATAGTAGATATGCGGGGGATAATCTAAACATACTCATCGTAATTATTTTGATAAATTCTATGCACAAGACCTCTTTTTATAAGTATGTGACTTTTAAATAGACAACACCTTCTCATTAGATGAGATAAGATTCTTTAGATCTCTTTTGACGAAGACTACATCTTCGCACCCGGCCTGAATACATTCTTGTCCTTTATCACAATCTTTTCAAAGGACGAAAATCCTAAAAATGTCTAGATTTTTACGGGACTGTGTGAGAGAGGGCATGAGAAATTATCTCAAAACAGATCTGAGAAGATCACATCTCCTCAACAGTGGACTGCCTAATTAGTAGGCTACCCCCCTAACATTCTTAACAAGTTCAAATTATGTTCTCCTATCAAAGACCTTAGGTCAGGGGAAATCTTACAATTGCAACTGTGCTCTGATCATGGATACAATCTTTTTTTTTTTTTATCAAATACAGCCATTTTCTCTTCAAATCTCTCTCAAGCTGACCAAGCACCAGCTTCGAAGCGAGTTTAATCTCCTCCACCCTGTCTTCAAAAACCCATATCTAAACATACCCTTATCGACTATCTCCAGTACTATAGAAAGAAAGAAAAAAAAAACAGATCCAATCGATTAGTAGAGTAAATTAAAGAAATTAAATTAGATATAAAGACTAAAAAGAATAGACTGAAACATGTGAAATAAAAAGGCATTACTTAAATGCTATTGCAGGCACGTGCGAAGAAATGATCACAAGGGTTGTGTTTGCTAGAGAATTGGTTGTAATTCAAATCACAGGAAGAAACTTGGCACAAAATTCCATTACTAAATGGGTGACTCCGACATTTTTTTTATGAGCACGATCATCTCAAGTAATTTAGTCTCATGATTCTTCATTATCAATAAATATTTTTTTTACATTATTTGATTTCGCAATCAGATAGCAACTGTAAATATTTTAAAATATTATAGCGAGTATTATTTTTTTCCTTAAAAAATCACAGTACACTTGGCATCCTCCCACTAACATGGGATGACAACGAAAAGGAGGAACGACCTTGGGGAACAAAGTGGGTTACAAGACCCATGGGCGGAAGCAACACTTCTCCAGTTGTCCTGTGACCCCACTGGACTTGTCAAAGCTCTTTAATGGACTTAGGTCTAATACAGATTTTATTTACGTGTGACCCCATTAACCCAGGCCTCATGACCCTACTGGTCTAAATCCTAATTCAACGCAACCGCCTAAACTTAGAGAAATCTAAAATAACTTAAACTAAATATTTCTTCTAGGTTTCAAACCTATATCCTCCACATAAAAAATGAAACGACCAAACAATTAAACTACTCTCTTTTATTTAAACATTTAATTTTATTTTATGATAACTTATTTAACTAAATTCAAATTCTAAAAAAACAGAATTCCAATTGCCTAAATCAGAGATGTCTTCACGATGATGCTTGTGGCACTGTGGACAGACTATCCGAATGACCGCACTTGGTGAAATTCCTGAGTCCGCCACCGACAACTGACAAGACCCACCCGCTTAGGCTTCCTTCCACGTTTCTCTTTGAAAGATCTTGCAACGCCCCCAAGCACTGTTGTCCGATCATTTTGACCGGACGGCAGCTGGCGACGCCAAGCACATGCTTGGGGATCATGTGGGTGCTATCTGAGCCGTCAAATCATGTTCCATGTGATCCTTTTTTTATTTTGTTGACCGTCTACTTGGTAATTGGATAGTACTGATAGTGAGTTCAGATGGTAACCAAGTTTCGCATTTTTTTGGAAAGTAAAAAAAAAAAAAAACAATATAGTACTTTTATTGAACAGCAACCTTAAAGAATTGCAGCAAGTATTGCTCAATGTCTAATGATCTTTCAATCAGTTATTTCTTGGGATTTTTTGTTATTGGTCTTTATAAACATAGTGAATTCAAAATAAATCTCTATATCTTACATATTTTGATATTAATCTTTATAAACTTGATATAATTTAATAATAAATCTTTTCAATTTAAAAATCGTTTAAAAGAAACAAATATTCATGGAATATTCTTCGAGCGGATGTTGAAATGGATGGAAATACTTGAAATGACTTTAAAAAATAAAAAATTGAGTCCTAATAAATAGTAAAAAATGACTTTGATGGTCGAGACTAATAATAAGCTTTGATTTTTATTTTATTTTTAGATTCATCAGATCAGAGATCGAACTATACGAACACGTCGAATATCTTCGGAACAATCTAAAAGAAATTTACTTCTTTATTTTGATTGTATTGACAACTGGTGCAATATCGACAGCCAGTGCTATAAGTAAAACTCAAAGTTTAAACAGGGGTATAAGTATTTTTCAGAGTTAAATTTAAGCGCATGTCTAATTATGATAGAGTTAAGAAAAATTGACAGAAACAAATAGTAGAGATCATAAACTAAAAAAGTTCAAATTTGTAAGAACTAATATCAGAATATGCAAGATACGGACTTATTTCAAATTCACTATGTTTACAGGATTTGATATAGGAAAAACCCTTGTTTATTTTGCTGAAAATAAAAACTATAAATTCTGCATAAAAAATTAAAGTATCGTTCGATGTGCTGCAAAAGTAAGTAAAATATTCTAAATATCATTTTTATTTCTTGGATAATTGCAGTAATATTTCCTACGATTGTCAAAATTTGGTAAATCCATGCTGATCACTGTAGTCTCCAAAAGCAGTGTTGGAGATAAATTCTAGCATTTGGGACTATCATACCTCATAAAGAAATCTGCATAAGACTATTCCTCGAGATATATCAAACATTTCTTCATCAATGACGTATCGGATCTGCCGACTCGATCGGGTCCAAATCCATCCGTTTAGTTGGAATCTTGCTCCGATTGACGCTTCTAATCCGGCTTCTAACCCCGGGGCCATGCGTTACCCGGTTTGCCTTTTTTTTTTGTTTTTTTTTAAATAAAGGGAGCTGCCTTCATTTAAACACAAGGAGAAGGATTACAACATGGATCATACATACTGAGATACAGAGAAAGAAGCCAGAAACATGAAACATACACAGTCCAAACAAGTGAGATACAGAAAATAACATAAAAGGATGGCAGGTAACGGCTTCCGGTAGTCGAAGCACACATAACTCTAGGTAGCATCCGAGTTCAGGATGACCTCTGAACAGAGGGGGACCTCCGCAGAGACGCCGGTTCAAGATTTGCCGAAAGGACTGCATCATATTTGGTAGTCGAAATAAGAGGAAGTTCTGAGACGAATGCCGACGGGGGCATTCGGTTTGCTGAATAGCCTAATTCATGTACGAGAAATACTTGGATTCGTCGATCAAATAGTGATTGTATTGTAATGTTTACAGAGTATCACAGTAAATATTTCTCTTCTTATAGTTGACTGACTTTTAGACTTGATGACTGGATATGTCAATGGTTCGGATTTAATGTAGATTGTGGACAATCTATCTATATTGTGCATCAACTATCGGAAAATATCATAGCTGCAAATTGCTTGTAAAGTATCCGCAAAGAAATAGTTATTGGTATGTTACTAGATAGTTAGAGACCAAAGTAAGACGTTATGAAACTTAAAATTGAAGTACAAATTAACTTATAAATTTTACTTAAACTTGAATGTTAACTAAAAAATAACTATTCTTTAAAAGCGATAAAAACACACTTAAATTTAAACTTGCCTTGTCATGCAAAAAAATATAAAGTAAAATAAGAATCCAATTAAATCACATTAAGATAGACTCTACAACAAAATACAAACTAGAATCCTAGTTGAGATTAAGCTTACTAAAAGTGTCACTTGATGTCAACCCTTGGATTAAAGGATATTAGTTACGTAGAAAATTTTTAACAGTCTCTATTGGATATTGGGTTTAGGAATTCGCTTATCCATTTCTATATTCCTTTCGAAATTGGGTTTATCCATGTCTATATCTGCCAAGATATCAGTGATTTTTTTTTTTGGTAAGACATATTTACAAAACCTCTATACTTCACAGTGAAGATAGTACAAATGACCATTCACCAATTGTCTCTAGCATAAGAAATTCTTCCGCACAACTGTGACAATTCTGTCTTTTTGGATGGACTATTCCAAACTCAAAGATCCCACCGCAAGAGGCAACATTTTTCAACCGTGGAAAGCACACAAGCATATGCCTCATGAACTATGATTTGGCGGACATTTTTATTTATGTTAGAGAGTCGTGTCGGATAGTCGGACACAACACGACACTCGGACACTCGCGTACAATTCTCCACTTCAAGATTTTAAAATAAATACTAGAGATTTCTTAGAATACTTAACATATCTTCTTAGAATATTTGTCTATATGATAAAATTTGATATATTTGAGTTATAATTTTTATATTTTAAATAAATTTTAGTAATTATATTTTATTATATACATGTATAACTATGTACTTACGCATATATATTCGTACATTCTTCGTGTCATCGTACCTTATTTTTAAGATATTGCCGTGTCTGACTCACGTGTCCATGTCGACATTTGACACTCGTACCCGTACCCGACAGATCATAGCTCATGAATGAGCGGGATAAATCTTCCTTTTACACGGCTGTGAGAGGTGGAACTTGAACTTAAAAACTTCCCTACAAAAGGAGAGAACTTATGTCAGGTGGGAGGTGGTAACCAGAACACCATCCGAAAATCATCAAGCTAAAAAGGAACGGTCGGATAAACGGATTGCCGTTTGCCATTGACATCCGTGTTGATGACGGCTGCCCAAGATCACCCGTCTGCTTGCTTGGTCGCTTCATGGCCCGATGGCTGAGGTCAGTTCAATACGCATCGTCATTTTTAAATAATTATTTTTAATGAGAAATACTTGACTTAACAACTGCTGTCTGATCGGTCATCTACACTACATGTGCCAATTTTGAGGTTAACTGCAGAACCATTGCAGCAAAAAAAATTTAATTATAAAATACCGTCAAATTATGGACTTTTTCTTTCCTCCGTAAGCTTTGTCCGGAATCAACGGAAATAATTTTTTTCAAAGATTTTAAAATCGAATTTGAAAATCAACCATTACATCATTTGGTAAGGAGTCCTGGTGCTGTGCAAGCTGTACCGCAAGTGGGCCATCCCAGCATGTCCGACATCTCTGTACAACTTGATATCTGATCAGATGATCAAAATAATTTAAAAAATAAAAAATCATCACTATTTATTGAGTTCAATTTTTTATTTTTTTTGAATCGTTGAATCGAAGATCAAATTATATAGACATGGGCTCACTATTAAAAAACATTCAAAACATAAATAAAATAAAAAAATATGATGCACTCCATGTGGTGCGGCAAATAAGCTCTCATGGCAACACATCAAACAGCACATATAAAAATATTTCTCTTGGTTGGGACCAGGATAAAATTGCCCAATATGGCGACGTCAGCTCCCTCAGTTTGCCATGTCAGATCAAAGTTGATGGGGGAGAATCCGATTAGGCCCAACAGTTGAGGCCAGTCCAACTGGAGACGGGGTCGGGGGGCATTCGGCCCACGAAGCCAGTTAAACAGAATCAGCCCAGATGCCGTATTGAGTCAGCACAAGTCCGGCCCACATAACGGGTTCGATTACCAAACGGCAGTGTTCGGCCCAATCCAAGCGCATGATGAGCCGAGATGGGCCCGGCCTATTTCGGTCGACTGCTAGCAGACCTTCGGCCTATTAACGCGGGGTATTTTCGCGATTTCCTGTTAAACCCCCAAACATAGTCCTATATCGGCTGCCATAAGAAATGAACCCTCATCTCCTGCTATAAAAGAGACGCTACTCACTGCGGAAAAGGTACACCATAAGTCCTCAAGCTTCTTCTTCCTTCTAAATATTAAGTCTTTCCGTCGAGACTAACTTTACCATCGGAGGGGGTTCCCCTAGGCCGAGATCCAGGACCCTTCCTAACTGATTCCTTTTTCACGCCGGAGTTTCGGCCTCGTTTCTGCCTACCTCTCGGTCCAGATCCCACTCGGCCATTAGTCATCCGGCTGACATTCGGATTATAATCCCAGAATCCGACACTGATAGCCTCGGCTACATCACTTGGGGCCATATGTGGGAAACTTATTGGCCATGTCTCATCGACCGGTGACAAGGCGATCCGGCCAAGACGAAGCGGAGACACAAACGACTCCGGCGCAATCACTCTATGCCGAAGGAGCTCCGTCCACCCTTCCGCAGGGGTCTATCCTCCCGGCGATTCTAGAGCCTATCGTTCCCAAGGACGACCGGATGGAAGAGCTCCAGCAATAGGTAGCCACACTGACGGCTACCGTTACCTCTTTAGCACCACTGCGCGATATGGTTTCTACTATCGCCCAGCATATGGGGTTGCTGAATCAGCCTGCGCAGTAGGCACCACCCCTTCCACAGTGTTGTCCGACTACTCAACCTATGAAGGGACAGCCGATGCCCTCTCGGGCGTTCCCTAACGAAGGGGTTTCGACACGCAGCGAACCATACGGGCCGCAAGGCCGAGATCCACGTGCCAGCCATCTGATGACGGAGCAGGACAACGCTTCGTCTGGAATCCACCTGACCGAAGCCGAGGGACGCTCGGCCGCTACTACTACAACAACTCCAGAGCTGGACCGGAGATTAACTGAAATGAGGAAGGAGATGCAACAGATGGTGTCCCGGCCATATGGAGCACCTCTCGCCAGTACCATTCTAGAACAAACTCCATTCTCCCCCGAAATTTTAGCCACCGAAGTACCATCTAACTTCAAGCTATCGAAAGGTCCTCTTTACGATGGCATGTCGGACCCCGTCTGCCAAGTCCAAAGGTTTAACTCCTATCTTTCTGTCCGAGGGGTTCCGAAGTAGTCTGTTGCCGTCTATTCCCCCTCACCCTCGAGAAGATAGCCTCCACTTGGTTTGAAAACTTGACGCCCAATTCTGTCCATTCATTAGTTCAACTGGGCCAATTATTCATTAACCAATTCTATGATGCTACTCGGCAATGTAAAACTTCAGCAAGTTTATTAGCCATTCGACAAGGACCAGCCGAGACCCTTCAAGAGTATTTCACTAGGTTTCGAATCGAAGCAGCCCAGATTCCAAATCTAGATAGTTCAATTGCGGTCTTGGCCGTAATTAGTAGATGCACGGATGGAGGACTTCTCAGCTCTATTGGGAAGCGGCATCCTCCCACCTTTCAAGATCTTGTGGCTCGGGCTCATAAATACATCAATCGGGAAGCCCTGATGATGTCTAAGGGCAAGAGTGCCATTGAAGCAGTATCAGCTACTGCCCTGCCGACAGCCTATCCTCGATCCGAAGATCAAGAATCCTCCCGCAAGAGGTATCAGAGAGAAGAGTGGGCCGAGACAAGCGTCGGGCTCCACAGCAATAGTACCAACCACTATCAGCTCCTCCCTCCCGGATGCTCATGGAGGTAAAAGGCATGCTCCGACAGCCTGAGCGCATCAAGACCGATCCTCGCCGAAGGAATTCCCGAAAATACAGTGAATATCATCGGGAAACCAGGCATTCAACAGACGAATGCCGGCACCTTCGGGAGGAGATTGATCGCCTCATCTAGGAAGGCCGCATGCCACAGTACAGACGGGTACAACCTCAACGGCGGCAAGGCCGAGATGCCCCGGCAGCACTAAAGCAACCACAACTTCCAATCAAGGAAGTGCCACCCCAGCCGAAAGTTGCCTCGACTACGGCAGAAGCATCACACCAGCGGCCTAGTGCCGTATCTATCATGGTCATATCTGGAGGACAGGGAGGAGCGTGACGTCGTCATTACGCCGATACATCATCGGAGGTGGCGGCAATTAATGCTGAGCCGAAGCACTCCCGCCAGGAGGGCATCGTCTTCGGCCAAGAAGACCTCTCTGACATTCAAGTCCCACACAATGAAGCTTTCGTAGTAAACGCTGTATTGAAAAATTACGATGTTCATCGTATTTTTGTTGATAACGGGAGTGCACCTAATGTGCTTTTTTATTATTGTTTCTTAAAAATGGGTTTGACCGAAGCTGATATGAAGGCTCACCGGGGGGCCCTATTTGACTTCAATGGAGCCCCATGCCGAATGGAAGGCATCGTCCGACTGCGTGTGACCCTCGGCACAGCACCAAAACAACTGACCATTGAAACTGATTTTGCAGTTGTGAAAATTGACTCAGCCTACAACGCCATCTTTGGTCGAAGGTTGATTAGAGGAATTGGAGCTGTGCCTTCGTCCTACCACCAGAAGCTAAAGTTTTATACCAATCTTGGAATCGGCGAGGCAAAAAGGAATCAAGAAGCTGTTCGGCAATGTTGCATGATCTCAGTCAAAGGAAAGTCTGCGGCCGAATCTCTTTCAATTGAATCTTTAGCTGAAGCATCTCCAGGAGAAGAACTTGTAACCATTCCAATCCCAGGAGGAGAAGGCCGAACACTATTGATAGGCTCCGGCCTTGAAAAAGCCGAAGCTGAAAGATTGACCAGCTTCTTGAAAGAGAACCTCGACGTCTTCGCATGGTCCCCTTCGGATATGCCCGGGGTCGACCCAGAGGTGGCGGAGCATCATCTACATGTTAATCCGAATCAACCCCCGGTCAAGCAAAAGCGGCGCACCTTCAATCAAGAAAAAAGAATGGTGATCCAGGCTGAGGTAAAGAAGGGGCTGGATGTAGGACATCTCCGTGAAGTGCATCATCCGGACTGGATCGCCAATGTAGTGATGGTGCCCAAAAAGGACGGTAAGTGGCGAATGTGTATTGATTTCACTAACCTTAATAAGGCTTGTCTGATGGACAATTTCCCACTGTCTCGGATAGACCAAATGGTGGACGCCACTTCCGGCCACGAACTATTCAGCTTCCTCGATGCCTACTCGGGGTACCACCAAATCCGAATGCATCTGAAAGACGAGGATAAAACCAGCTTTACAACAGACCTTGGCCTGTACTGTTACACCTGGATGCCTTTTGGCTTGAAGAATGTTGGAGCAACTTATCAACGCTTCGTCAACAAATGTTCGCTTCACAACTCGGCCAAAACATGGAAGTCTACATCGACGATATCCTGGTGAAAAGCCGAGTCTCCAATAACCACTTGGCCGATTTGGCCGAAACATTCTCAACCCTGCGTAGGTACAAAATGAAACTAAATCCTGCCAAGTGTGCCTTCGGCGTAGCTTCAGGAAAGTTCCTCGGCTATATGGTCACTCGCCGAGGGGTGGAGGCGAATCCCGCAAAGGTCGCGGCTATACTTCAAATGCGCCCGCCAGCGAACATCCGGTAAGTTCAGAGGTTAAACGGACGAATCGAGGTGCTAAGCCTGTAACGACCCGCCATCCTATAATCGGGAATCCGATTACTAAATGGATGTCGGACCATTAACTACGGGTTCACATCCGAATCTCACACAACACATCTGGAGGAGTAAGCGTTAAACAAGGCTAAATATAACAATCACACGGACTACAAGGAGATTGCAAGCGCGCAGGAAGGAAATTAACAATGTCCGTATACAGTCCAACAATAATTACATAGTCCAAAGAATTAAATAAGTACAGGCAGAAGCAAAGTACAACAACATCAGGGCATACCCCGGAACTGAGATAACTGCTGGTACGCACACCAAAGAGACACCACACACGGCCACTCGCCTCGAGGTTCACACCTGAAACCGCAGGGAGTGAGCCACACCAGAATAGGGCTCAGTAGGGATCATCCGATCCCCGCCTATCACTCACCCACCCACAAGTATAGTAATACAGAAAGATGGCAATTAAATAAAGCAATAAACACAGCTCCCAAAACCTAATATGAAACATACGCATAAACAATGCAACAGGCACGATTCTAAGCACTTCGAATAACTCAACACAATGCCACAACTCATAACCAAGGGTCCAGCTAAGCGATCAAACCACACTGTCGACCGCAGGCAAACATCGCCTCACAACACCACCAACGCTCACGCCTGTCCGCCCCTACGGTGTTCCGGGCACCGTAAGGTAAGGCAGTGAGTCAAACTAGGACTAACTGGGACCAGTGAACCACCACTGCCCAGCTACGTGTGCACACAAGCAGTCTAGACTACTGTCCTACCGACCGGACTTTCCTCAACGCCAGGCCTCGACGCTTCAAGAGGGCCCTGGGGAACAACGAAACCCCCGTCAAGCCGAAGCTATAGGGACTACCCACAACCCTAACCTCCCGGGCTGCATCAGGCCAAAGGGCGAAAGGTACCACTCGCAACCTTGATATCACAGGTCACATCAGACCCAGTGGCTAAAGGGGTAAAACAACAACAGCACCACACCCAGCTCCACAGCAAGAAAACGCGCCGGAAGCTGCCACGACAAACAGGAAAGCCCCGACCCGCTGAGACCAAACAATAACCCTTCGGATAGCACACTGGTTACTCCGGCCCGACGGGCTCAAGGTGGTTCTGTTTCCCCCAGCCATAGGTGAAAACACAACATATACCCCTTCCCCACTGGTACGGCAACAATGCCACACAGACACCAAGGCCCTCCCACTTCGGCACAAGGTGACAAACGTAAACCATAGTTGTTCCAACTCCACAATCGTATAAGCACACAACATATGATATGATTCCACTCACACAGAAATCCTCAGCCTCGATGTACGATTTAAAGCATGCATTTATTGAACTATCTAACAGTAAAACACACATTAATATCAAGAGTTAATGTGATTCTGCCTTGAATCGCGTCATCCGTGGCCGATGTAGACACGCTAATTTTGACGTCATTTCGAGTAAATTTCATATCATATAATAATGCCTCAGAATGGTCTGATATTTAATCATTGATTAATTTTTATTGATGAGTGTCGGGTTTAACAGACATGTTTAAGTTAATCAATTGAATTGATTTTAACTCAAATTTCAGTTAAAATATGAAGAAGTATAAAAGACGTCGACCTGAGTGGACGCCCTTTAGAGTTTATTCTTATTTTAACGTTTAAATTTGAATTTTAATCAATTGATTAATTAGTTAAACGGCGTCTGTAAGGTACGACGCGTTTTAGGTTTCATAAGCTATTTCTACTTCTCTTCCGGATGTTTATCCTTATCTTAATTAATGTAAAAGACGTCTACATATGTGGACGCATTTTAGCTCTTACAGATAAAAATAAGTTTTTTCGGATATTTATCCTTATCTTAATTAATCTGAAAGGCGTCAGCAACGGTGGACGCGTTTTAGATAATTACAGATAAAGATGAATTAATATGTATTTATCTGTTGGTTAAGATGGATAAATCCTAAGTTTTTCCATGTAAATCCGCGGACGCAGAACAAGCCTATAAATACCCTCCTTCTGAAGGGGGTGAAAAATAATGAATGAGTGATCAGTTAATGCCGAGCGTTAGTGATTGAAGATCGAAGCAACGACGTCCAAACGCCGTCCAAACGCCGAAGCGCTGCTGTTTCCAGAAGTCGGCGTCCATTCTTCATCTAATTCAAGGCTTCATCCAATTCGGCATAAGTGTTTTATTTCTGTATCTTCATTTCACATCTTCATTAATATTACATTCTCCATCACATCACTCCATGCAACACACAACACAGCATCATCTTTCCAAAACCAGTTTAAAGGAGTTTCAAAAGCCATCCCAACAAGTAAGTTTGCTGTTTAGTTGCATGTTCAAAACTCTATTTAGAATGGATACTATCTTTGCCTAAGTTCTCATCATTATTTCTTCATTCTTCTTTATATTTCTTGCAAGGTGCAAAAGGAAAATCAAGGAAGGAAAACAAGCAAGATCATAAGAACTCTGGACGATCCTCAACTTCAAACTCAACAGCAAGAACAAAAGAAAAGGAAGGGCTCTCTTTCTTCAGCCGGCTGAAGGAGGGGAATCAAGAGCTCAACATCTCCCACGTTTAAACAGGTAGGCGATCAAACCTTCTTTTGGAACTTTTAAGTTAAAAGTTTCTGGCGATCACTTCACGTAGTTTCTTTTTAATAGGCTTTATTTTTGCACTTAAACAACATAGATTTTTCATGATAATCACACTCATTTTAAGCACTCACAGCTTTTTTGGCGATCACGGTGGGACTTGGTCTCGCCATCTTTTAACTCTTTTGTTCTTGCTATCATCAATCGGGCACCCACGGTGCACCACTTGTGTCTCTCGACACGTCCTCACCAATTGGTGAGTGTTTTTAGTTTAGTTAATTTCCCACGTGCACCACGTGCACACCCCAATGGCAAGATCTTGCCCTCCCCGTTGATTAGTTAAAAAGCTATTTTTGTGATGAAATGCTGAGTGATTGATTGATATCTTAGTTGTTTAGTTGCTAAAATCATCCTGTTAAAACTTGAAACAAAAAAAAAAAATCCTGCATGAACTGATTATTTACTGTTTTTATCCTGTTTAAGGAAGAATCAACCCAGAAATTCCTCTTGGAAAACTGCTTCTTCGACTTGAAAAGCGTCCAGAAACGCTGACGCGTTTTAAACTGCGTCAGTTAACCCAGACGCCTTTCAGTCTGATTTCTCTGCTGTCTGCAATCTGAGCTTCTGCGAAAAATTAAGGCTCTGTTTGAAAGGCGTCGACCACAATCGTCGCGATTTAGACAGTTTCTTATTTCTTATTCAGTTCTTAGATTTTTGTGACACGTGTGCTAATTACCCATTATGTATTAAGCATTAGAGGCCATCCAGGCTACAGGTCATACGCATTGAGGCTAATACCCTCCTTTTCTTAGGAACACTCTACTTGACGTCATCAACTCTCTCTGATTGGGTCGGTCCCTTGATCAGACTAGAGAAGTTGACGTTGAGGCCACCATAAGTCCCCAAAATCAAGGTACTCCTCCTTGATCATCGGGCTGGTTGTACCAGTTGAAGACCCGGTTAGATTCCATAAACGTTGTGAGAGGAAGCCATATAGCATAACGGTGGATATTGAACTGAAACTAGGATCCCATCCCTTGAGCGAATTTGTGGTTTAATTAAATCCAAATAACTCAACAAGGAATCTTAAAATCATGCTAAACATCCACTTGTTTGTTTAAATCTCTGTGCAACTTGTTTGTCAATCCTTGAAAAAAGAATCTAACATCATGCTGCTCCGATCAGGCAGGGACTTGAGTGTGGCTCCAGACGCCATGATTAACTACGAGGGAGATGCTAATGCCCCTCGCGATTCTGATTACAACTATGAGAGCATGAGAGATGCTGATGCCCCCCGTAATTCCGTCCCCGTTCCGCTTCGACATGATGGGAACTTCCGGACCCCTCTTTTTCATCCCCATAATCAATATTCTAATCCTCCCCCGCATGAGTATGCGATTCCTGATCCCATTCTCGAGGGAGACATGAATCAGAATGATCCATCGTCCTCTGATCCTTCGGATCTCGTCAATGCTTTGGGAGTTCTTGCCTCCCGTCTGGACCCTCAACAGTTCAAGGCGATCCAGTCTATTCTGAAGGGGAAGGCACCCATGCAGCCTGCCGAGCCGAACCCTGTGGCTCCCCCTGCTGTCCCTCAGCAACCTCCTATTCATCCTCCTTACATTCATCAGGCCATGGAGGGCCTCCATATTACTTCTCGGCCAGCTGGGCCGCAACTTTCATCTTCTCGGCAACCGGCTAGACCACTAACGCCTCCTTATCAAAATGCCCTCGGGCATGGTGGAAGCTCTGCCGGACCTCCTCTTTACTGTCCTCCTTGTCCAACGTACTCTAGGCAACAGGCCTATCAAGTACCTCCACCTCCTCCTCCTCCCCAGACAGATCTGACAACGCAAGCGTTGCTGGCGAAGATGGAGCGCATGGATGAACAATTCAACAACCTCCAGAAGATGATGGGGGTCAAAGCTGCACCATAGATCAATTTACCAAGCCTGCCAGTGTTCCACCTACCACCCTCCGAGATGCCAGTGTACCGGAAGTACAACGGTACTGGTAACCCCTTCACACACCTGAAGGAGTTCATATACGAATCATCCTTCTGGCAGAACGACAAGAGGTCGTTGGCCTTTTTGTTCAGGAGATCTTTAGAGGGACCGGCCCTCGAGTGGTTCTTTTTTTTGAAACCCTTCGAAGTAGAGGACTATGGTATCGTTTCTCGAAAATTCATTCAACGATACCAAGACAGAGTTGCACCTTCCCTGTCCATCACTGACCTCATAGCAGAAAAGATGAAACCTGATGAGGAGTTTGTCAGTTTTGCCGACAGATGGCGAGGCTTGGCCGAGAAAGTGAAAGATCACTTGTCCGAGTCGGAGCAAGTGAAGATGTTGATTTCCAATGCCACGCCTCAGTTCAAACTCGTCTTCTCCCTGAACAATCTGACCAGCATGGCAGAGCTCTATGAAAGAGCACGGTACTGCCAGAATGCCTTCAAGGACGCTACGTTCTCTAGCGTCTTTGATCCTCACAGACCTAGCAGGCCTCCACCTCGGAAGCCTGCAGTGCCAAACTCTCCCAGCACAGGTCCAACTGCTGAGGGCACGCTCTCTCATGAGCAAGTCAGTAGCATGAACAACAATTCTCCCCAGTTCGTGAGGAACCAGCAGCAGTACCAGAGGCCATCGCAGCCGAACCAGCAGGCGTATAGGCAGCAGCCGAACCCTCAGTATCAGCAGCCCCAATATCAGCGCCCCCAGCAGCCGAACCAACAACAACAGCAGTACCAGCAGCCACAACAACAGCGGTACCAGCAACAGCAGCAATATCAGCCGCGCGCACCCCCGGCGTACCATAATGGCCCTCCGCCTGCTGACTACAATCAGCAGAGAAGACCTCCAGGCCCAAAGAGGACAGAATACCCAGTCCTCCCAAAATCTTTGGCAGACATTTTCAGTGCCCTAATGGCAGCTAATGCCCTAGTCTTGCCAAGAGAAAAGGCAGTTTGGCCTCAGAATGCCGATACGTCTAGGTATTGCTATTTTCATAGGCAACTTGGGCATACTATTGACACCTGCTTCCAGTTTAGAGATTATATTCATGATCTCAACGAGCAGGGCGGCATAGACTGGGAGGAGATGAAAAAGTACATATCAGCCCTGAAGGCAAGAAGACCACAGCAGCAACAGTAAGCAAGACCACCAGCACAAGCAGCACCACCACCCAACATGGGCATAGTGCAGAATCCGCTCCCGGAGCACCAAAACCAAAACCAAGTTGCCCCTATCTTGACAAACAGCCAGTCTGAGGCTGACCGTGGGCAGCAGTGGAGAATATAGAGGACTCTTCCTCTCTTTATTCGACGGGTCATATTCCGAGTACCGCAGAACGACCACCACGCCGCACCATCCACACACCCAGGCCACAACCCATTACCATCACCCCTCTACTGACACCTGCCCCCAATAACCCATTACCACCACCCGCATTCCTCAAGCCCATTACGCCCCACACTCCTACGCCTCCATCATATAACCCACCGCAAACCAACTACGCGCCCCTCCTACCATCCAGACCGCTATTACGTATACCATTTCCTACTTCACCCGCTACCACTACCACTTACCCATCCACCATCCAACCATCCAGACCGCTACTACGCGTACCATTCCCCACTTCATTCACTCCAATCACTTACCCATCCACCATCCAACCGTCTAGACCTTTAATCCGCACCACGCCATCACCACCTAACCCCACGCCATCACCTACATATCAACACCCCGCATCACCTACACCACACAACAAAAATATTTCAATTAGCATTTGCTTATTGCACTTGGTATGTCTCATTCTTTTTATTATCAGTGAGCATCTGTTTGCTTGCATGTTGCATTTTGCTTAAGTTCGATTACCTTTGTTGATAAAGGCTATGCCCCTTGACCATTTATTTAAAGAAAAGATCAATTGACCATTTATTTGGTCAGGCAAGGGCTAAGCCTAAATAGATACTTAACATGTTTGTTAAGTGATGTATAGGATGCAAGACAAACACAGGAACACAAGATTGGAGCCCGAAAAGTTCTATGTATATCATCAAAAGGTGTTTTGTACATGATACATAGAAGAAAATAAAATACATAAGCCCTCAAGGCTGGCTCTCCCCTCCGCCCTCATCAAGCTGGCTCTGGGCCTCGTCAGGCGCATCCGGTGCTGGTCCTCAGCTAGGAGGTGGAGGTGGTCCCATCGCGCTCGGCCCTGCCTGGCCAGAAGACATGGCGACACTGGCGGTAAAAGCACTCGTCAAGCCATGCTCCTGGGCACGCTGTCGAGCTCGCTGATACCTCTCCTCCACCATCTTGCGCTCGTGCTCAGCTACCGACAAGCGACCCTGAAGACTCTCTAGTCGAAGGCGGTCGCGATCTCTCTCCTCAGTCACGACCTCCAGGCGAATCTGGAGACGTGCAAGATCTCCAGTGGAGAGACGGGCCACTTGCTCCTCCAAGGCTCGGATCCGTGCAGCATCAGCTTCGGCACGAGCAGCCGCAGCACGAGAACGCTCCAGCTCTGCTTCAGCCCTCTGAAGGGCTTCCTGAAGCTCAGCGACCTGAAGAGAAGCCGTTGTTAGTCCAAGGCAATCAAGTAATCACAATCAAATTCAGAAGTCAAAGGATGGAACTTACTCGAGCAACACGGTCCTCCTCCGCAAGAGAAGCTCGGTAGATAGCGGAGGCGAGCTGGCTCTGGAGGTCAGCCAGGGCAGCATTGTGAGCAGCGGAAGAAGATGATGATGAAGCTCCGAAGGAAGGGGGAGCCGCCTGGGTGTAGACGGCTCGCTGCACCAAAAGACAACCGTCAGTGTTAATCGCCAAAATAATTAATTAATTAAAACATGCATTCATAAACGTGCATACATACCAGATCGAACAGTTCTTTCTGGACCTACTCTAGCTGGGCCTTCGCGTCATGTAGGCGGGCTCGGAGGTCGATGATGACCGCGTCACGTGCATCATGCATATCACACATACATTCATTCACCAAACATAAATCAAGATAATAATAAAATTGAAGACGCATAAATGCATACTCACATCGAGTGGTCGGAGGAGCCGAAGCTGATCGGCGTAGTGGGCCCGGTACTGCTGGAGGTAGGCCTCGCTACTCTCCGCCCGTGACTCCACTCTGACACCCCGGCGATGCCAGTCTTCATATTGCTCCGAGAATTTTGCACGCCAATCGGTGAGGGCTTCTTTGCCCCTCATGCTCCTCCCGACGCCCTCTGGGACCTCCTCGTCTATCCATTCCTGGTGGAGGCCCAGGGTCCTCATCACGAGCCGGAGGCAGAGGGGCTCAATCTCGTTCATGCAGTGCAGCCACATCTGCCTGCCGAACCTCCTCCTGCCAGCCGTCACCCACGGCTGACCCTCCTCGCCTATGCCCAAGTACGGGCGCCAGATCACCTGCATATAGGTTAAGTACATTCATATAAATAACTTGCATTTAATGAATAAAAGATTGCATTTAATAAAACTGAACAAGTTAAAGACTTACCAGTAACTCGGGGTAGTCAAGGAATTGACGGCGGAGGGCCGTCAGTTGATGGTGCTGAGGAGCGGTGTCCACAATTGGCTGCCAACGGCAGGCCAATGGAACAGCGCTAGGACGTGCAATCCTCGCTCTGCCGAGCGGGAAGTAATGATAGGTCCACACCTGCATTCATAGACATATAGGTTAGTAAAGCATCATTTCATTGCATAAACAGATAATAAAACACTTAATACTTGGAGAAACGGCGAGAAACCGCTGACGGTGGTCTCACGGTCCGGCGTGACCGCAGACAGATCGGCAAACAGATGGGCCAGAAGGGCCGCACCCCATGCATACTCTCCTAAGCTAAGTCATCTAACAAATAAAGGAACCTACAATGAATGTGGAAAACGCCCTTCGTACCGAAGAGCAACCGACCAAAAAAGAAAACTAAAAAGACTCTAAGTTGTCTATCTACCTCCTCCCCCTTGACTAGGGTCATTACAGTATACAAGGGAGGATGACTCTGCTAGCCTATCCCTAAACTCCTCCCGGGTCTCGTCTGACCGACGTCGGGGCTCATCTAATCCTAAGGCAGCCTCTACCTCCACCCTAGGGACCATCCTAGACTCTCTGCCTAGGCTGGACACCTCTATCCCTAGTAACGCCTGTTAGAATTGGGTGGCCTCAAAGCCAATCATTGTACATTCTAGTTCAGATTATTAATAAAGGCAATCATTTCTTCATTTATAGTTCTCGCAAAGTAACTATCGTAATGAAGGTCCATAGACAAATGTTTGGGATATTGAATCATGATGAGATCATGATAGTGAGATCAATATCCTCAGTCAATTGTCTTAAACAGTTCTCGATCATAGGATATTTAAGATGGACATTAAATATCCGATAAGATCGACACAAGTTATGTCTGCTCATATGATGAGAGTGAATGATCTCACATTCACTCGTGTGGTGACACTAAGACAAACAAGTGGGTGCTCATTAGAGAATGAGTTCACTGAACAGACCCAAATAAGAATTCCTGGATGGTAATTATACCTATTAGTTAACCAGGGAATTCAATCGTTGCAGTAGCACAGTTGGTCCTTTGACCTGAGTCACCAATGATACCTTGTTTGTAGACCATTGTATCTTGATTCTCTGACTCGTGGACTTTAACCATTAAGTCCACCATAATCGGTCTTTCAGATACAGTGGAAAGCTTGCGAAGGTAATTGAGTGAACAACAAAGGATCACTCACTCTTGGTATAAGACTGGAGAGAGAATGTCCCATGGATGTGTACACAGAAATCCCTGGCCATGGTCAATTGAAAGAGATGTCTTTCTAGATATTAACTGTGTACTGGAATCCATCTGGATAATGCGATAGAGGGTTTGACTATAAAACCATACCCTTGCGTTATTAGGACATTGCATGAGTGAAGGATTATATCTATGCGGCATCTGCAGACGGAAAGGTTCAATTGAAGGGAACAGTATCCTTTATATCTTCTGGGATCATGAGGTAGTGTTTGGTGCTGTTCAGGATCAGAATGCCAAGTGAATTAATCATCGGATGATAATTTACTTGTTTATTAAATTAATCATTTAACATATGATGTTTAAATGTTAATTAATAAATATTAAACTCAAGAAACAGTTCTAAGTTTAATGGGCCTGCAACCGGACTGATATACGGGCCTAGAGGGTCACACACATAAGAGTTCTCGTCAGACGGTGAGAGACGTTAAATTTCATGCTTATCTGGGTTTTTATGAAAAGCCGCAGGATAAACATGAAGATTTAATGGAGAATTATCCAAGGCCAAACTCTTGGATAATCATGAGGATTATTCCCTGTGCTTATCCTTATTTCTATATAAGGAGGGCCAAGGGGAAGGGGTAAAAAGTTGGTTGGACGAATTACTCACCCTAGATTCTCTTTCTCCTCACTCTCTCTCCTTCTCTCTCTCTTGGAGTGGATCTATCTCTCTCCGCGCATGGTGGATTTGAGATCTGGTCGGAGCACTCAAGTCGAGGAGGAAATCGCGTCTGCTGCGGGAACTCGTGTGGATACCTCTAGAGATCGTGCGCGTGCGCGATTACCGAGTCGGCATCATCCACGGGAGATTCGAAACCCCGCAAAGATGAAGAACTGTTCTTCCCGCATTTATTTTTACTATCCGTTTTACGATCCCAGCGACCGATACAATGGAATCATTTTTATTTCCGCTGCGTTCATGGCGATTCCTTACAGTGGTATCAGAGCCAGGTTGCTGGTTCGGTCGTAAAACGGCATCGTTTTGCGTGTTTTTCTCGTTATGCGTGAAGAACCCGTATTGTACGTGTTCTTGTGTTGATTAAAATGACAGAATCGTGTTCATATGATGAACACAAGTAATTTGATTATTTTTCTGTAATTTTTCGGATTTTATTTGGGTTTTTTGGAGTTCTTCGTGGGACGACGAACGGGGTACTTCGGCGGCTTCGTTAACGATTCCCAAGTGTTAGGATGGCGGCCCGGATGTCCAGATCTCTTGGTGATAGTCACCTCTACGGATTGGGCATGAAGATCTTTCCAAAACCAGTTTAAAGGGGTTTCAAAAGCCATCCCAACAAGTAAGTTTGCTGTTTAGTTGCATGTTCAAAACTCTATTTAGAATGGATACTACCTTTGCCTAAGTTCTCATCATTATTTCTTCATTCTTCTTTCTATTTCTTGCAAGGTGCAAAAGGAAAATCAAGGAAGGAAAACAAGCAAGATCATAAGAACTCTGGACGATCCTCAACTTCAAACTCAACAGCAAGAACAAAAGAAAAGGAAGGGCTCTCTTTCTTCAGCTGGCTGAAGGAGGGGAATCAAGAGCTCAACATCTCCCACGTTTAAACAGGTAGGCGATCAAACCTTCTTTTGGAACTTTTAAGTTAAAAGTTTCTGGCGATCACTTCACGTAGTTTCTTTTTAATAGGCTTTATTTTTGCACTTAAACAACTTAGATTTTTCATGATAATCACACTCATTTTAAGCACTCACAGCCGACGCCATTCAAGCCTCCCAAACTGGTTCATTTAAACCCGGCCTCAGAATCTGACCTAAAAGGCGTCACCAAAGGTAGGCGCCTATTAAAACGCGTCGCCGTCCCTCGTCGTCTGATAGCGGCAGAAGCAGGGATAGGCTACGGTTGATTAACGTAAAACGCGTCGTCTTGGTAAGCCACCTTTTAGAAAGGCGTCGCTGTCCTCAGACGCCATTCTCAACAGAACCCCAAACTGACAGAAACCTTAATCGGGGCAATTTCTGCCTAAATGGCGTCGTGCTGACCCGTCGCCATTCTAAATGGCGTCGTCCAGACGCGACGTCATTTAGCGCCAGAAACCTGGTTCTGCAACTGTACCCGTAGGTCCCCCTTTTCACCCCAAACACCCCAAATCACACCAAAACAGAAGAGGGAAGCGGGGAAAACAAACTACCATGTGATACCTACAAATCCACATTCATGAACACGGCCATTCCACCAAGAAAACCCTCCCTTAACATGCTCATTCTACCCCAAACGCATCATGCTTCACAATGGGAATCACGGATAAAACAACCACAATCCATGCAAGGTTCGTCCCCCTACCGATTACTTGAACTCCTCCTAGCTCCGTGCCGCCAAACCGCCACACCGCAGACCGTCGCCGGTACCTCCGAGGACGTCGCCACTCCGCCGGGACGTCGGCCGCCGCCCGGAGAATGGAACGCCGCGAAGGAAGTGGTGGTAGTAGTGGCGAGAGGTGTTGGAGTGGTGGAAGAGGAAGAGAGGGAAAGGAAAGGGAAGGAGGGATCGGAGGGGGTGGAGAGAGCGAGGAGAGAGAGTGAGAGGGTGAGAATGAGGGAAAGAAGGGAAGGCTCGCGGGGTCAATCCGAAACAGGGTAAAATGCGTCGTGCGAGACAGATGCCTATCAGATGACAGGACGGGCCGTACTGACAGAAGCTCTGAAACGCGTCGCTCACCACAAACGCCGTTCAGACGACAAGACTGGCACCGTACACTGACATCACAGGGTCGCAGTCTGAATGGCGTCGTCCATCACGGACGCCGTTCAGACGACACGACAGGGGCCGTACTCTCGCGGTCCGAAACCCGCCCACGTGGCGCCCACGTGGCACAACAGCAACTCGCTTAAATGGCGTCCACCCAGCAAGACGCCGTTTGAAAGGCGTCGTGCAGTCTAGATGTCATTCAGAAGGAACTCTCAAGACCCCATCAGGGTCCAAACCAGGGGATCCGGCCCGAAACCGACCCGAATACTGAACCTGAAACCTCAGTCCTTACAAAGCCGCTTCATATCAAGAGCAGCGTACTATTGTTTCCCTTTTTTCAAGCTGCTGAAGAAGACCAACAATTTCTCCTGGATAGACGAATGCCAATCGGCCTTCGATCAGCTGAAGACCTATTTATCCAAAGTTCCCGTCCTGTCCAAGCTTGTCGAAGGGGAGCAATTATTCATACATCTCACTACATCCGAAGCTGCTCTTAGTGCCGTCCTTGTACGGGAGGAGGATGGCGTCCATAAGCTTGTTTATTACATAAGCCGGTTTTGGTCGAAGAATTGTCTATGCCCAACCTTCAAGAATCCAAGGTAATGCAAGTAGATACTTCCGAAGGAGAAACTTGGATGACTCCAATAATTGCTTTTATCCTCCGAGAGGAGCTCCCGTTCGAGGCAAAAGAAGCAAGACGCATCCAACAACGCTCCTCTCAGTTCCTAATTCTAGAAGAAATATTGTACAAAAAATCATTCGGTCGGCCGCTCCTTCGGTGCCTCGGCCCCTCCGAAGCTAACTATGCCCTTCGGGAAATACACGAAGGAATCTGCGGAGCACATGCAGGAGGGAGGGCCCTGGCCCATAAACTCGTGAGGCAAGGATACTGGTGGCCAACCCTCCGGGAGGACGCAGCTAGTCTCGTCCGCCACTATGACCAATGTCAGAAGTTCAGCTCTCTTATTCATCAATCGGCAACCCTACTAACACCTCTGTCGGATCCCTAGCCTTTCACCCAACGGAGAATTGATATTCTAGGTCCATTTTCCATAGCCACCGACCAGAGAAAGTTCCTTATTGTAGCAGTGGATTATTTCACAAAATGGGTTGAAGCCGAACCCCTTGCATCTATCACTGATAGTAATGCCTGGAGCTTTGTATGGAAGTCTATTATCTGCCGCTATGGCATCCCTTGGGCGATTATATTAGACAATGGCAAGCAATTCGATAGCAACCGGTTCAGAGGCAACTGCTCAAGCTTCAATATTCTGCACAAATTCACTTCGGTGGCTTACCCTTAGACGAATGGTCAAGCCGAAGTCACTAACCAAAGCATATTGCGAGGGTTAAAAACCCGTCTCGGTGAAGCTAAAGGCCGATGGGTGGAAGAATTACCTAGCGTACTATGGGATTACCGAACAACTAGTCGATCCCCTACCAAAGAAACTCCATTCCGGATGGCTTACGGAGTAGAAGCAGTCATCCCGGTCGAGATCAGCCTGCCTTCGCCAAGGGTCCTCGCCTATAATCCGAAAAGTAATGACGAAGCCATGAGAGATCACCTTGACCTCACTGAAGAGACTAGGGATCAGGCACGCATCCAACTGGCTGCATATCAATAACGTATGGCCAGATATCATAATGCTCGAGTGAAGCCTCGAAACTTTAAAGTTGGAGACCTTGTATTGCGGAATGCCCATGTTTCGAAGCCGGCCGAAGCCGCGGTAAAGTCATCTCCAAACTGGGAAGGCCCTTATCCAATGAAGGAAGTCATTCGACGGGGGGCCTATCGGCTGGAGACCCTCTCGGGCCAGCCTCTCCCTAGCACCTGGAATGTGGAGTGCCTTTGGCGCTATTTTATGTAAAATGTTCTCCCGACCTTTAACCGGATACATCTAATGAATATATCATTCTGAAATACTGTATTCGGCACTATTTGAAGTACGTGCAAACCGTACTGGGAGTGGCTTCGGCCATGCAAACCATATCGGGAGCGACACTATTCAAAGTCCGTGCAAACTGTACCGGGAGTGGCTTCAGTAATGCAAACCGTATCGGAAGCGGCACTGCTCTAAGTCTGTACTGTTGGTGTTAGTATTAGATGGTCTCAAAGCCAATCCGATACTATGTACTTATTCAGATTATTAATAAATGGCAATAATTCATTGTGTGTAATTAATTCGATCTGTGTTTATCGTATCACGATGAAGTCCATGAACATGTGAAACGATCTTCGGATTATGATGAGATTATAATTACAGGACCGAAGACTTATAAACACATGTTCTTAATTGTTCCTAGTCATAGGATGTTTGAGATAGGACATCGAACATCCGGATAGACTAGTATAGGTTACTTCAGCTCATATGATGAGGGTGATTGATCCCATAAGTCACTTGTGCGGAGACACTATGCTGAACCTATAGGTGCTCATTGGTGAATGAGTTCACTGAACTGATCCGACTATGAATCGCTGGATGGTAATCACCTCATTGTTAACCAGCTCGATTCATTTGTCACGGTTGCGTGGATGATCCTTAGACCTGAGACTCCAAAGATATCTTGTTGGTAGGTTTCTGAGCTTTGACCTTGATGAACGAATCCCTAACTATGGGTTATCAATAAGTCAAGTGATCGGGTTCAGGGAAATGCCTTCGAAGGTAATTGTGTGTTCAATACGGGATCGTCCGCTCTCGGTGGTTTGAGAGAGAATGTTCCGGGAATGATGCGCTCAAAGTCCCTGGCCAGGGCGGACTCTGTAATCGATAAGGAGTTATCGGATTCAGATTAGCGGCATCTGATTCAAGTGAGTCGACCAAATAGGGTTTAACAGTAAACCATGCCCTAGGTCGATTCGAGAACATTGCACGGATAAAGGATTATATCCGCGCGCTAACCGATGACAGAAAGGTTCCAATAGAGGGTTGCGATAACCCCAGTGCCATCCAGGATCACGCGATGTTGCTTGGCGTCCAATGTGATCGGCAGTCTGTCCGAATTTATTGTGGGACATTAAATTCGGCTGATTAATTGAATATAAGGATATTAATTAATTCAGTGAGTCAGTAAAGGGTTACTGGACTTAATGGGCTATTAACTAGACTGGTATTTGGGCCTAGAGGGTCACACGCAAACGGTTTTCAAGTCGATGGATAATCCGACAGGATTTCGGATAAGTCTGGGTTTTTATGAAAAACTGCAAACTGACTTGTTATAAAAGAACGGATTCTACGTCCGGGGCCAGCAACCCTGACCTAGCCGTCATTCGTTCTTTCTCCCTTTCTCTCTCTTCTGGGCGTGCGGTTCCCAACTGCTCCACTTTCCGTTTGACGAGGATTCCGAATCCGCATGTCGCGGCGGATTACGCGCAGCCAGACGGGATCTACGAACGCCGCAGCGAGTGAGGAAGCAAGGACGATCCATCGCGAGGAGAACCGCGTGGATACCGCTAGAGGTCGGGCATCTGCGCGACTTGCGGCATCGCTTCGACGGAACCGGAAAACGGACACGGATTCGAATCCGCGCAAGGTAAATTCGATTTACACCGGTTTTATTTCTAGGATCGAAACAGGACAGATCCGATCCCGAATATTATTTTTATTCCGCTACGTTTTTAGGATCGGATCCCGACACAGCGATCCCAACAGTTGGGTTTTCGGGTTTCTCCAGATCTTCCGCGCAGCGGAAATAAAAATAAAAACGGAGATCCGTTCCCGTTTCGAAAAAACTAAAATCTCGATAATCGGATTATCGAATCTTACCGTGTGCGGATTCAGATCCGCAATCGTTCGGTTCCGTCGGTGCGACACCGCAAGCCGCGCAATCGCCCGGCCTCTAGGGGAATCCATTCGATCCTCCCCGCGATGGATATCCTCACGTTCCTAGTTCTTCGCAGCCTACGAAGTCTCCGCCATTTGCCGCAACGATCGTCGCAATGTGCAGACGATTTCCCGTCGAACGGGATTCAGAGAAGTGACAGAGCAAATCCGGGGATCCGGATATGTCTGGGACGCCAGAGAGAAAGAGAGAAACTGAGGAGGGGCAGCTAGGATTAGCAGCAGCTTGGCCTGCTCAGCCCATTCGCTACATTTTATACTAACCGCGCAGTTTTTCATGAAAACCGCCGATTTATATAAAACCCACTTATTTATCCATCGCCTTGAAAATCATTTACGTATGACCCTTTTGGCCCAATAACCAGTCCGGTTAATGACCCAATAAGCCCATTGACTCCTCACTAGCTTTATTAATCAATTAATAACTCTTTATTAATTAATTAATCAATCGAATTGACGTCGCACATCGAATTCGATCGGGCCTCCGATCACATTGGGTGCCAAGCAACACCACGTGAACCCGGAAGGTATTGGAATTAAGTAACCCACTATTGGAACCTTTCCGCCGACAGTTACCGCGTTGATATAATCCTTCATTCGTACAATGCTCTCGAGTCAACTCAGGGTATGGCGTGCTGTCAAACCCTAACCGGTCGATTCACTTGGATTGGATGCCGCTGATGAATATCGGAAAACTCCTTTCCCAATATTATCATCCGCCTTGGCCAGGGACTTTCGCGCATCCTTCCTAGAGCATTCTCTCTTATCGTACCGAGAGCGAATGATTCCTTATTGACACTCAATTCCCTTCGACGGTATTCTGCTGTACCCGATCCTTGGCTGTTTAGAATCCTGTGGTTAGAGATTCATAAACCAAGATCAAAGTACAGAAGTCCACCGACAAGGTGTCCTTGGTGTCTCAGGTCCGAGGACCATCCACGCAACTGCGACAATAGAATCAAGCTGGTTGACAGTGAGGTACAGTACCATTCAGCGATTCAGTTGGATCAGTTCAGTGAACGCATTCTCTAATCAAGCTGTGTGTTCGAGTGATCAGTCTCACTAGTATGATCTCATCATAATCTGATCACTATTGCACATATTCATGGACTTCATTATGAGACGATAATTAATACGATTTACAGACAGTGAATATTATGCCATTATATTAATAAATGAACGAGATTTCAAAGTCATATTGGCTTGTAGGCCACCTAAGACTAACACGTACAAACCGTACCAGGAGTGGCTTCGGCCATGCAAACCGTATCGGGAGCGGCACTACGCTAAGTCCGTGCAAACCGTACCGGGAGTGGCTTCGGCCATGCAAACTGTATTGGGAGCGGCACTACGTTAAGTCTGTGCAAATCGTACCGGGAGTGGCTTCGGCCATGCAAACCGTATCGGGAGCGGCACTACCCTAAGTCCGTGCAAACCGTGCCGGAAGTGGCTTCGGCCATGCAAACTGTATCAGGAGCGGCACTACTCAATCTGTGTAAAACGTACCGAGAGTGGCTTCGGCCATACAAATTCTATCGGTAGCAGCAGTGTTCTAAGTCCATAAAAGCACGCCGGGAATGACCTCGGCCCTATCTGGAACCAAACTTGGCTTTTAGGCTATTCAGGAGTTAGTCTTATAATTGATCCGTCCACGAGATAATCTATATCTTAGAAGATTCAGACAATACCGAATGTGGAAAGACAATAAGAATTTTTAGTCGAGATATGTCTGATAAATTCCAAAAAAGTTTCTTTTATATATATATGGAAGAACAAGTCAGCCGCTCACTCAGCTTCGGCAAACTCAAAAATAGTATATGGGACAAGCCCCCGGATTAACTATACATTAGCATCCTCGCCTTCTAAATCGACGAGGGAGTTGCCCGAAGTTGTCGGAGGAGAAGAAGCGTGATCAAAATCCGCCGCAGCGTCTTCCGGAGAAGCCGGGATCCTCTCGGCCTTGAGCTGCTGCCACCAATCTAAGAGCCGATTGCCTTCGTCTTCGTTGGGGAAGCCGAAACCAGTCAAATATGTGTCTGGACAAGCCCTTTGGGCAATGGCCATCGCCAGATCAAACGTGGTCGCGGTCGCTTTAGCCCCAGCCTTGAGCATTTCCTTGGCATACTTCAGACCCTCCTTGAAGCTCGCTACGGCTACAAGCGCGACGTCGTCGGCCTCTTTCGACTTGGCCTCCAGGTCCGCCTTCAGTGCCGAGACAACTTCGGTGTGCTCGCAGCGTTCTTTCTCCCGCTTCTCCTCCAGCCGAGCTATCCTCTCGGCGACTTTGTCTTCCTTATTCTGGAGCTAAGTCTTCCAAGACTCGGCCTCCGCACGGACCTGCTCCAGTTGATTCTCGGCCCTTTCTTGGGCCTCGGTGGCCGCTCGAACCGCCTCCTTTTGGCCGTCCAGTTCGGATCGCAGCCGAACGTTCGCCCCGATAAGGGCGTCGATGTCGGCCTCGAGGTCTCGCTGCACCAAGCTACCTTCCCCACGACTAAGTGATCCGCGGCTCTGTCCACATCCTGAAGCTTTCGCTGGATGTGGGCCTGGCGACGAGCGAGAGCCTCGCACATGATGGTAGTCTGAAACAAGGAACAAAAGTGTAAGACGAGGTAGTAAGTAAAGAAGTGAGACAACAAGACCAAGATATCGAAGTCTGCTCACTTGGACGGCATGGCGGACACACTGTCTTGAGAGACCCTCCGAGGACAGCTCTCAGGTCTCATCTTCGGCCATGGGAATGGCCATGCCCCGGGCAAGGCGCATGCACGTCCGAGAGTCTTCCAGGCTGTCATCCACGAAGACTCCCGTATCCAGATGCCAGGGCTCATGCCCATACTCCCAGGACATGTGGGTCTCGGCCGCTCCGAACGGGTACGATAGCCCTATATCAGTCGCTGCTGCCGTGGCCGAAGGGGAGTCGCCCCTCTGCGGCCGTGGAGGAGATGCCGCGAGCGGCGCATCCCGCCATGGTCCGCCCGTCGCTTCCTCCTTTCGGAGTGTTCACTCCCGTGGGCAACCGCCTTGCCCTTCTCCCGTCGCTCCCTTTCGAGAGCAGCCGCGGCTGCCCGTCCTTCGGCAGAGGTAACTGTCTGTCGGGCCGGAGATGCGTCCGACACCGATATGACGTCGGCCGACCTTCCTTCGACGGGCCGCGACTTGGACGGACGGGAAGGCACAGACCGCTGGGAGATCCGGGCCATGAGCAATCCGAGACCGGCCATATTTGAAAGGAGAGCAAAATGAGTTAGATTTGAAACTTAGCAACAATTATATGACCCAAGGCCGACTTACCCTCGGCGAGAGCTTCGACACCCTCGTTGAGTGGGCGGCGGGTCTCGGCTGGGGCCCTGGGCGCGGTCGTGGCAGCCCTCGCTGAGGTAGTCCCGGGAACCCTCGCCGCTGTCTTTCCCGGAGCATGACCGGAAGGTAAATAGGGAGCGGCTCGGGCGGGAAGATTCGACAGATCCGGCCAGGCCCCCATTTTGACGAGCCTGTCCTCATCCTCTAAAAGCTCATTTATGTCGAAGGGGGTGTCGTCCACAAATAAATGGCGCTGGCGAGTTGTTCAGGACTGAGCGTGGGGGCCTCGGAAACCCCCTCGGCCAAAGGCCTCTACTCAGTAGGAAAGGGCCAGACACCTAAATGCCTCTCAGGGAGAGACACGAAGAAGAAGCCCTCCTTCTAGTGATGAATGGATGATGGCTTCCCGGAAAAAATGGTCCGGCTAAAGCGGGGAATGAAACAGAACCAAGAAGATTTTTCCTAGGGTTTGATTTTGAAGAGATAGTGAAAAATATTTACAGAAGGGACGAGACCAAATATGGAATTAAGAACTAAGAAAGCATATACAGTCCGCCAAGAGTTCGGAAAGAACTGAGACGGAGCCAATCCGTAAAAGTTTAAAAGGTTGATGATGAAAGGGTGTAGAGGGAGACGAAACCCAGCCCGAAAGCTATGCTCGTAAATAGAGAAAGAACCCAGTCGGGAAGAGTTGGCTCTCGTGTTCTTTCCAGGACGGACAGGTGTCATCCAATACGGAAGAAGAAAGTGATTTGCCATGTCGATCACTGCTTCGACGCTAAGATGAGAGGCCACGTCCGAGACCTGCTCGGCAGGACGACGGTCGGATACGGAGGGCTCGACGGGAATAGGGATTGATTTGGTTTCGTCCGCCATATTGGAAGCAAAAGAATTCAAAGTGAAGGGGGACGAAAAAGAAGGCTGAGGAAGAACATGTTTGGATGAAGAGCAGGATGAACTGCTCTCGACGGAGAAGGAACTGCTGGACATATATTGCAAAAACAGACAAAGTCGGAACTGAGGCTTACCCTCAGATCAAAAAATCCCCAGCAATCGACGAGATGCTCTCGGATGACCTCGATGGAACACTCGCGGCCAGAGAAGAAGGGACGCTCGCAGAACTGCTTGCAGAATCGCTCTGGCGCAGGAACTTCAGGGGGAGAGCACATGAACAATTATGAGGCTAATGAGCCGGTATTTATAGGAGAACCTCTAGGGGTTGGATGGCGGATCAACGGTCGAGATCCTTCAGTCCTTCGGCTACTCCTCCTCCGGATGTCCACCGCATGTCCCGTCCTTCCTAATGATGATGAGTAGGTTGCACGTTCAAAAAGAAGCAATCAATGGCCGAAAACAACCTAACTTTCAGTTACCCCTCCGGATGTTCGCCACGTGTCCTTGATCCTCATGCAAGAAGCCGAAGTGGCGGTAATCCGAGTGAGTCCTCGTGCAGAGAGCTGAAGTGGCGGTAATCCGAGTAATAGCAATTGACGGTGTAGATCTCCCGGCCATACAGTAATCTCTCAGATGTTCGCCACGTGTCCCATGCTCCTCGCGGAGCGAGCCTATTGGCGGGAGATTCAAAATTATTCCCGCCATCACTTGGCGCCCAAATGTTTGAACTTCGACTTCAGACGAAGACGTTAGTCACAAACTCTCGGCTTCAGACAAAGACGTTGGTCATAAACTCTCGGCTTCATATGAAGGCTATCTATCGTCTGAACTCAAGTATTCTTCCATGAGGATTTTGATCTTACTCTCGACGTCTCACAAACAATATAGAATGATGAGAGTAGGGGGCCCTGTGATGGGGGAGAATCCGATTAGGCCTAACAGCTGAGGCCAGTCTAACTGGAGACGGAGCCGGAGGACATTCGGCCCACGAAGCCAGTTAAACAGAATCGGCCCAGATGCCATATTGGGTCAGCACAGGTCCGGCCCACATAACGGGTTCGATTACCAAACAGCAGTGTTCGGCCCAATCCAAGTGCATGATGAGCCGAGATGGGTCCGGCCCATTTCGGTCGACTGCTAGCAGACTTTCGGCCTATTAATGCGGGATATTTTCGCGATTTCCTGTTAAACTCCCAAACATAGTCTTATATCGGCTGCCATAAGAAAGGAACCCTCATCCCCTGCTATAAAAGAGACACTATTCACTGCAGAAAAGGTACACTATAAGCCTTCAAACTTCTTCTTCCTTCTCTCCGAGATTGACTTTACCATCGGAGGGGGTTCCTCTGGGCCGAGACCTAGGACCCTTCATAACTGATTCTTTCTTCACGCAGGAGTTTCGGCCTCGTTTCTGTTTACCTCTCGGTCCGGATCTCTCTCGACCACTAGTCATCTAGCTGACATTCGGATTATGATTTCGGAATCCGACAGTGATAGCATTGGCTACATCAATAGTCAACCCACAAGAGCAAGAGTACGGACAAAAGAAGTCCTGCTAAGGGTCCACTCAAATGACCGGGTCCAGCCGCTCGTTTGGGACCAGTCAAACCGCAGAAACCACTTGCGTAATTAGACCCGTCTGATGGGCCCCCAACAGCCGTGATCAGCCCCGATACGACCATCATCGTCATATTAAATGGAGGTTTTTAAGAAAACCAGAGACCACGTAAATAAAAGTTCGACCAGAGAGAGAATGGAGGTTTTAATAAACAGTGGTACTTTCTTCCCCTTCCGGTGGCCTTCATCTGCCTTTGGCTTGGGATTCGATAGATTCTCTGATAAATATGTTTCGTAGGCCCTTCTCTGATAAAGTGATTAATCACAAGTGAGTCCACCACATCATCACTGGCCCACCATAATTAGAGATGGGTGATCACTTGGTGGCCGTGTGATGAAGCCACGGGAACATGGGGGAGAATAATTTTGGGTGGGGCCGGATGGGTCTGAAGTTATCCTGTCTTCCCCAGGAAGAGTCCAATTTAAAAAGGAAACAGGGGCCTGATGGGGGCTGTGGTAGCATACGCCATGACTGTTGTCAGCTCATCCTTTGGTCTGCAAAGTGGTCTTCTTGGGTGGTTCTCCTCCCTTCACCGACTAGGATTTGTTAAACTTGACTAGTGGAGTGTGGCTTTATTGGCTCATGTTCTGGCCTAATCTGTTTTTAAAAAACTACTTTCTACTTCTGCTGGTTACAAGATTATATAAACATAACGTTATTCGTTAATTTCACTTTGTTTGCAGAATAAGTTATTACGTAAAATTCACTGACGAAATAACGTATATTAAAATAAGGAGTGTTTTGATTTGATAGTTTTGTGAAATATGTTGACAGAATAAAAAGAATAAATAGTTTTTGGATCTAAAGTGGGATGACTAATTTTTCTTATTCTCCGAATATGTTATTCTGCATTGCTATAAGTCATTTCGCTTGTCAAAGTAAAATTAAACTTATTATATCTTTATTCTTCTCCTATTCTCCAATCAAAGTGATGCTAAACATCTTAAGATTTCGAAGGAGAAGAGGAAGAAGAATTGTTCTCCAAATTTCCCTCTTAATTCCAAGTTCTTTAGCACATGGGAGAGGGGACGCTTTGAACCATGGTGCTAGTTTTTGCATTGTGTTCTTGCTCCCATTACACAACCCTACCCCCACCACCATAGTTTAAGACAAAGAGGAGGGTTGGTGCACAGGGTCCTCACATGAGTACAAGCCGAAAAAAAGGCCGGCGTGTCCAAGGGTGGACGTGCCTCAGACGGTGTGTGATGGGGGGTATTAAGCAGTGTGGCTCAAAGTTGGGGGTAAAAAGGCTAGCCTAACAAAACAGAACACTCTCCTTTTGTCAAACCAACCTGGTCTACTTCCCATCTCTTAGCACTAACAAGACTTTAAAACAAGCAACTGTATGATATAAGAACATATGTTTGATAAGTATATATTAAAGATAAGTTCCAGGGTTGGTCTGACTATAGCAATTTTTGTGTTCTTATCAGCTTACAGTGGATATAATTCCTCCTTCTTTCTTTTGTTTCTGAAGAATAGAAATGGTTTGATGGGTGATTTGATTAGTCTTCTCCAAGAAGTTTAGTGACATGTATAGTGATGAGGGAGGGTGGCATGGATAAACATGAGGTGTGAGGTGGGGGGAATGCGTGCAAATCTCAACCTCTGTGCTGTGCTGCGCTCGGCTTCCCAAACGCAAGAGAGGACAATTTGGAAGGACTCCAGGCAGGTGGGGCCCGCTCATACAATTATGTGAAGAATCTAATAGCAACACATGTTCTCTGCCACCCATCGTGGATCCGACGGTCATCATGTCATAGTTCTTAATGAAGCCCCCACTTAATTAACATAAACATAAACACCTTTGTAAATTAAGAATTAAGGATTATAAAAATGTGCAAAATATTTAAATTTGGAAAAAGGGGGGAGAGAGTGGGGGCTTGGTGTGTCTATGTATGTGGGAAGATTCCAATCTGCTGAGTATTTACGGTGTGGGCTGCCAAAGGGTGGCAAAGTTTGCCTTCTAAAGTCTCTCTCTTTCCCCTTTCTCTCTCCCTCTAAAGTTTTACTTGTAAAGCCTCTCTATTCTCTCTCTTGGGTGGGGGTGAGAGGGAAGCACACAGAGCAGTGCTGGTTGCTTTCTACTTCCTCTTTCCCTCTATACCTAGGAATCTACATTCCTAAGAGGCTGATTAGTAGCTGGAGTTTTTGGACTGACCAGGCAAGAGCTGCCCGTCGCTGGTCTCCTGCAGAACAGGTGAGTTCTTTTCTCCAAGCAAAGCTTGTACTCTGCCGAAAAATCGTGTTTTTTTGGTGGTCGGGTTGTTCTTTCTTGTTCTTCTTCATCTTTGGTTTTGTTTGATGGGTCGCAGCTCGCATTCTGTTCCAGTGTTCTTCATAGCGCACAGTTAATGGCGGTTTCCGTTCCTGTCAAGTTCTTTTCTTTGTGGGTTTTCTTTCGGTGTGCTGGAGTTTTTCTTTGTCATTTCCGGCAGTATCGTTTTAATTTGTTTGTGATCTGGGAACGTTGGATCTTTGGGTTCGTGCGTAAATTTGATGTTGATCCTACTTCGTCAGATTTCCAAGAATTGATGTCGGTTTGCTTGAATGTTGGTTAGATCTCTGGATTTTTCTTGTTCGAACTGTTATTCCGAGTTCTCATCTGGTATTTTGCTTTGTTATTTTTATTTTTTTGCTGCAAAGGTGGCTCTGGTGAACTCTAGTTGGTTTGCTTAATTAAATCTTTCTGTTGCCATTTGAAGAAATTTTGGCACAATTTTGAAGTAGCCGATTTAGCAGAATTGGACAGTTGTTAAGTGTTTACTCTGGCCGATTCCTTAGCAGTTAAGCGTTTGGAAGAGCGGAAGCTGTTGGAAATGGCTTCCTTTTGTTCGGTTAGGGAATTGGGGTACTTGATAATGTGAATCCCTTGTGTTTTCCTGTAGTTTTTGGCCTGTGCTGCTGCATTGCTTCCAAGGACTGCAAAATCTTCAGACTATAAACCACGGGCTTCGGGAAGGGCTTGCATGCTTTTCTTTCATGGGTTTCTTCAATCTCATCTTCGACTCCTGCTGTTTCTGTTCCATATCTTACTAGGATTGATGGTCATTTAATTTCATAAATGTAAAGTAAAAGGAAGTCTAATGCCTTGAGTTCACTAGATGAGCAATAGGCTCTGTGTCAACTTTTCCCATTTTACCAATTCTTCTCTTTCCCTGCATACCGAGTAACTGATGTTGAAGTGTTTTTTAGAAAGGTTTTGGTTATTGTTTTCCTTATTTGGTTGCTTACTGGAGTAAGATTCGAGAGGGTTTAAGTAGGCGTCATTCTTCTTTCCAATTTGTTTATTGTTTATGTATGTCTGACATTTGTCTGAATCTCTTGGATACTCAAAACCTTCTCTTTTCAATGCCCAGGGCAGCACTCAAAAGGGGTTGGGAATGATTTTTACAAAGTTAATGATGCGTGTGCATTTGCTTGTGAGATTGATCGTGATATTTACCCTACCAGTGTGCTGGGGTTACACATATGAACAAGATGGTAATGTCAGTTAATATTGCTGTTCATTATTACCTCATCTATATCTGCACTACAGAAAAAATACAGAATTTCTAGATAGTACTCTTGAAACCACTAAAATGACAATTATGCATTATTTCAAACACGATGCCAATAAAACTCTGAATAGAAAAGAATGCACATTATTTACACAGTTGGAGATGGGGGTGCATGTTCATTTGATTTGAGGATGTAGAAACCTTAAAATTTTCCTCTCATGTTATTCATCTGGAAAAGATTAGAAAAAAATTATGGTGAGGGGTGAGCCAACACTGGACAGTGTTTGATCTAGCAATCAATAGAATCACAGAGAGTCACTGTCTTCTTTGAAATGAATAGGAGAAACATATCATATTTTCATTGGAATCTTCAAATGTTTGCTTTTCCATTTATTTAGAATTAAACATGTCATATGCTCTTTTGGCATGTAAAATGTAAATCACTAAGCATATAAGTTACAAGAAGCATTAGGGAAGCAAATGGGTGGCATGTACATTAATAGCTTTGCAGACAAAGGAAAAATAAAGCCAATGACCTCCAAAACAAATTGGTGGCATGTACATTAATAGCTTTGCAAACAAAGGAAAAAGAAAGCCAATGATCTCTAAAACATTGTCCCCAATTTGTGCCTTTCTTCATGAAAAGTTCGCTTTCTCAGAAGAATCTACTTAAGCCTATTGCATAACAAGGGCAGCCAGTCCCACAAGGCTTCTGCCCCTGCAGATTTTGGGGAGGGTGAATTATTTGCAGACTTACCACCGCTTCTGAAAAGAGTCTGTTTCGGGTTCTGAAACTGTGACCTCCAGTTCACAATCTTACTGTTGCATAAAGACTGTTTCCTGTTTTAAGTCCACATTACATGTTTTTCTTTTAAAACAAAAGATGAGATTGTACCACCACCAGTTGACCAAGAGAACAAATTCAGAGATACATGTCAGAACAAAAAGTGATGAAACATGGGTGGATAATCGATATCTCCACCATCATTCTACCCTGTTGGATGTTAAAAGCTCATCTAAGTCACCCGTGCAGAGTTACGCCCTGGGAAGAGATAAATCTGTACAAGAGACCCATATGAGACCCACCGTTTAAAGGACGGAAGTATATACCTCAGCTCAATTATTCCACTCAAACGGAGCTGACCCATATCATCTTGCCTATAGCTCCTTTGAGGCCCTATCTTCACCCTAACAATTTGTTCGTCCACATGCGATTGTAAGAATGGTTTAAACAAGGTATGCTTCTTTCTTTTGGTTTTCAGATTGGTGTTTTGGGTTTATGTACTCTGCACCGTACTCCACCCACAACACATTTGTTCAGTTTGAGCTGTCAGCATACAATGAGCGGATTGGAAAAAATGAACGGAGTGAGCAGGGGAGGGAGCTCCAGGGGACCTTCAGCTGGGAAAGTGGAAGGTTGGATTGCAGTTCAAGGTAAGGGTCTTCGCAGCTCTGTTCTTTGGAGGACTCCGGTTGAGGGTGGGTTCCGGTAGAAAGAGATGTGTGCATTTGCTGCTTGGGGAAGGGTCATCATGCGGTTGTGTGTAGAGAACCTGTCCGGTGCCTCCATTGCAGAGGAGTAGGCCATAGAAGGAGGCACTGTCCTTCTCTTCGGCAACCTATCAGAAGACCGGAGGGGAGCGACAGGCAGAAACAGTTGATCAGTGGACATACTGCTGCTTCTGGTGGAGCGAACAATTAGAAAGTCCTCTCTGGCGTGGTGGAAATTCCTTGGTCGCCTGAGGTTGAACCTGCTAAGAGAGTACTAGAGAGCTGTGTCGTTGTCTCATTCCGAGAGAGCTGTAAGGAGCAAGTTGTAGATTATGAAGAGGTGAGGAATAGTATGCAGAAACTCTAGCTGGATATAAAGTATTGGTGCATTCGAAGAATTGATATATGCTCTTTTCTTGTAAGAACAGACTCAGAGTCGTGGAAAAGCTCTGTCTGCTCTAGTGGAAGGATGGAGGTGAAGAAGGGAGTTTTCGCATACTTTTCACCTTGGAAGGTTGATGTTGGTATTGTTCCAACAGAGAATGGTATCGAAGTGCGGTGTAAACTTATTGGGGTACCCTTTCATCTCTGGAACATTAATTCGTTCCAAGTAATTTGTTCCAAGTTCGGGAGGCTTAGAGAAGTAGATGGCAAGAGGCTCAGAGGGGATAACCTTTCCTTTGTTCGGGTTAAAGTATCCATTGATCAGACTGAAGATATTCCTGGTAAGATCAATATATCGGCGGTGTGTGCTGCATTCTGGGTATGCATTGAGAAGGAAATCACTGGCTTGGTTGAACAGCCTGAGCGAGAATGGTCCTGGGCGGAAGTGGTGTGCGAGTACAAAAGATATAGACATAACAGAGATGGCAGTGCTGAAATAAGGGAGCCGGATTGCTACTATCCTTCAGTTCTTGAGGATTCTAGGACCGAGTCTGAGTACGTCCCTAAGTTGACGAACTCAGTTGAACTGAGTCAAATGGAAGCGAAGAGCCAGGCAGATTTAGGTAGAAGCATTCATGGTTGCAGAGGTCCTAAGCCCCATGAGGGTAAAGGAGTTCTTGGGAAGCTCCCAGACTCCTCGAACGGAAGGACTGAGCAGTTTATTACTATTGGGGATGGTGTAAGCCTCTTAGAAGGTATGGAGAAGGCCCCCTATGGTGGTCCCGAGGTGAGTTTGACTAAGGCCATCCAAGGGTGTGGCGGTTGTGGGGTGTCGGGTGAAGAAGATGAACAGGTTCGGGGTCGGGTTTTGGACCCGGTTTTGGCTGGGGATCTAATCCTTTACGATCCGTTCATTTTGGATCATGACTTATCTGTGAACTGGGATCGTACTGGACCGGCTCATGCGCCTTTTGTTAACCCGACCTTGAACCGTCGTCGTCTTCCCCGAGCGTCTGTTAGTGTAGCCAAAAATGGAAAACAGAGTATTGGTTGGGAGCTTTCTCCGATCAACGGAGAGAGATTTTCTCCCTTAGCTACTCTGGTTTGTAAAGCCCCCTCATTGGGGATTGGCCAGGTGGATCGAATGATGATGTGGAATGCGGAGGAGAGACTGGAGCTAAGTGTTGGTCAGCCGGTATCCTTCAGTCATCCTGCAGGGGAAGCATGGGTTTGTGATAATATGGGAGGGGTTAGGCAGATAGAAGATGGGCTACATGTTTCGGCCGGCATTCAAGATGTTATGGAAGAAGAGAGCTTAAAAGATGTGAGAAGTGTAAGGAAGTTGTAGGAAGATACACTGAGTGCCCAGATCGTGCCTTATGCTGCGAGTGATGTGCCGTTGGCAATACAACAGGTTACTGATGAAGAGGATTGGATGAATGAAATTATTATGTTGGGTCAACGTATTGGTGTATCCTTTGCAGGAAGGGAGGTTATGGTCTTAAGTTTTCTTAAGAAGTTGAGAAGGTATGATGCTATACAACATTCAACCAAGAGGAAGGGGACGGGTGGAGGAATAAAGATAGGGAAGAGGGAAGCTAATTTCGTGAAAAATAATGAAATTGTGGACACTCTAAGGGGGAAGAAGCTCAAGGTGGAGGGGAAGATTACTGTTTCACCATGAATATGGTCTCGTGGAATATCAGGGGACTCAATGGGAAGTGTAAGGTGAGAGTTGTGAAATACCTGGTGCAATCTCTCCAGCTGGACTGTATCTGCCTACAGGAGACTAAAATGTTTAGGCTGGATAAACATGTTACAGATAGCTTGAGTGGGTCGGTGCTGAATGAGGCTGCTGTTCTCCCTGCAGATGGAGCTAAAGGAGGACATGTGATATTATGGAATGTGAATAAGATTCAAGGTAAAATATGTGATGTGGGCACATTCAGCATCTCGGTATCCTTTACCTGCAAGAACAGAAGATCTAATAATGATAGCTGGGTTATTACATCAGTGCATGGTCCTCATACTAATCAGCAGAGGGACTCTTTTTTCAAAGAATTGTATAGACTACACACTATGTTTACAGAAGCCTGGTGTATCTTGGGGGACTTTAACTGTATAAGGTACCCTTGGGAAAGGTCTGGGAGACATAAATGGAGTAAGGACATGGAAATCTTCAATCAGTGGATTAGGGAGGTCAAGCTAATGGATATGGTAATACCGAACAGAAAATTCACATGGTTTAATTTACAACAGGTCAGCACACAGTCAAGACTTGATAGAGTATTGATTTCTTTAGACTGGTTCAGGAGATTTCCCTTGTCAAATGTTAAAGGGCTCTGTAGATCTGTTTCAGACCACATTCCTTTGTACCTTAGGATGGAGGACAAGAAAATAAGTTTCAAAATTTTCATATATGAGCTTAAGTGGCAGAGGGAAGTTGGATTCAGAGAATTGGTGGAATCAAGCACGAGGGCAGCTTCTGCAATTCAGAATCTTCAGGGTAAACTTAAATGGACCAGGAAATGTATGAAACAATGGGCGAAGCAGAAATTTGGAAGGGTTTCAGCAGAGAGGTAGGTAATGAAGATCAAAATTGAAGAGTTGAAATTGAAAAGTGAGTCTGTTGACTTATCTACCCAAGAAGTGTATTCTTTGAGGGAACTCAAGAAGTCTTATAATGAAGAGCTGTTGAAGGAAGAAATCGGTTGGAAACAGAGGGCGAAGGAACACCGGCTAAAGGAAGGAGATAAAAACACTTCTTTCTTTCATGCAGTGGCTAGTGCCAAGAAAAGATATCTGGCTATCGATCATATTAAAGAGAATGAAGCTGTCATTGAGGAACCTGAGGAAATTAAGACCAGGTTTGTTGCCTTTTACAAGAATCTTTTCTCGGAGGACCACCCATTCAGGACCCATCTACAAGATGGGTTGCTCCCTATGTTAGAAGCTTCTGATGCTGAACAATTGGGTGAACCTTTTTCAGAGGATGAAGTCAAATCGGCAATATTTAGTATTGACCCCAATAAAGCTCCGGGTCTTGATGGTTTCTCCCTTGGATTCTACCAATTTTTTTGGGATACTATTAAGGTAGATGTGGTTAACTTTGCCCAAGAGTTCTATGATAAGCCGGAAGGGATTAAACTTGTTAACTCCACATATATTGTCTTGATTTCGAAATCAGAAAGAGCTGATAGAATGGTTGATTTTCGGCCTATTAGTTTACTCAACGGGTGTTATAAAATCATCAGTAAGATTTTAACAACCCGGTTGAAGAAGGTTATCCATAAGCTAGTGGGGATTAATTAGTCAGCATTTTTGTAAGGTAGATTCATCCTGGACAATTATATGGCAGCTTACGAAGCCATTCACCACTATAAGAATAGGCACAAACAAGGTGTGATGTTAAAGCTTGATTTTGAGAAGGCCTACGACACAATCAATTGGAATTGTCTTCTCAAATCCATGTAGCTCATGGGATTCAATGTTAGATGGATAAGATGGGTAAGGTGTTACATCTCCTCCTCCAGATTCTCTGTGCTGATTAATAGAGAGCCATGTGATTTTTTTAACAGTTCTAGAGGATTAAGGCAGAGAGATCCTTTGTCTCCTTTCCTTTTTCTGCTTATTGGGCAGATTTTGAGCTCCCTTTGGGATAGTGCGCTCAACAGGGTTTGGTGGAAGGGTTCAAGATTGGTAGAAACCATATTCATTTATCTCACCTTCAGTTTGCAGATGATACTCTCCTGTTTACATCTGGAAGTAATGAGGATATTCAGAATATCAAAAATTTGTTAATTCTGGTGGAAGTCATTACGGGTTTGAGAATCAATTATGAGAAATCTGAAATTGTTGGTCTGAATATGCCTCAGCAAAGACTACAGGAAATTGCAAATTCTTTAAAGTACAGAGTCAACAACTTCCCGATCAAATATTTGGGTCTGCCCTTATCGAATGGTGTCATTAGGATCAGGGATTGGGATGGTCTCATAAAGAAATTTGAGAGTAGATTGGAAGGATGGAAGGGTAGCTTTCTTTCAGGAGGAAGAAGATTGATCCTGTCCAAGTCGGTTCTTTCTTCATTGGCTTTATATTATGCTTCTGTTCTGAAGATCCCTAGAACTGTGGAAAAGATTATTGAATCAACTAGGAGCTCTTTTTTTTGGGCAGGAGGGAAAAGGGAAAAGAAAGGTATGCATTTGATTGCTTGGAAGAATGTGTGTAAGAGTAAGGAGCAAGGTGGCATTGGTCTTTGTGGGGTTGCCATCTTCAACAAAGCCTTGCTAGTTAAATGGTTGTGGAGAAGAGGAGAGTGCCCGGATGCCCTCTGGGCTGTGATTGTCAAGGATTTGTACTTTCATGGTGAGAGTAAATGAAGATTCTCTCATTCATCCAGATACAATTTGTCTCCCATATGGAGGAACATTCTTAAATGTGCTGATTTTATGGTCACTTCTTGTGATATCCATGTGGGTAATGGCAGTGACATACGATTTTGGAAAGATAAATGGTGCTCCAACCTGGACTTGTCAACGCATTTCAACAATCTTTTTAACATTGCCCATAATCAAGATGCTTCGGTTGAGGAGGTTCTATCTCACAGTGATACAAGTCAGTTTAATCTATTGCTGAGGAGGAATCCTACTGATTTGGAAACAGAGGAATTGTTAGCCTTGCTTAATCTAATCAGTGGAGTTAGGATTTGCAAAGAGGTGCAAGATAAGAGGGTTTGGAGATGGACTAAAAATGGGCATTTTTCGGTTAAATCCTTGGTTCAGCTACTGAATGATGGTGGTATTAGGGTTTGGTGGAAGGACCTAATTTGGTCTAATCACCTTCCTAATAAAATCAGGGTGTTTATTTGGAAGCTTGCTTGGAATAGAAGTCTTACGGGAATGAGGGCGAAGATACTTCAACTCCCCGAGAGTCCCTTATGTGTTTTCTGTGCACACTTTGAGGAAGACCAACTTCATTTATTTTGTAGGTGTGGTATAATTTCTATTCAATGGAAGAGTATGTGTAGATTATTTGGACTTGAATGGGTGGAGCATTCTTCTGTGTTGGACCTGCTGCACTGGTGGACTACTGTTTCTCCTTCGAATGACCTTAAACATGTATGGTTCCTCATATGCCCGGCCATGTTGTGGACTATATGGTGTGAGAGAAATATGAGAAAATTCAGTGACCAATTCAGCAGTGCTAATGAATTAATGAAGAAGACATTTAGATGGGTGGAAGAGTGGGGACGAGCTGCTGGTGTTCTGAATGATAGTAGCTCTGTTATCTTTGACAAAGCCAGACTGTGGAGAGAGCTGATTTCTTGATGGTCTCTTTTCTTTTGTAACCTTGTTTTATTTTCTTGATAAAACAGTATATGTAAGTTTCTTTTAAACCCACTTGGGGACTTGGATGGGGGAGTGTCCTATCCAGGTGGTGTGTTCTCTTGGGCCTTCCTGTACTTTTCTCACATAGTTCAATGGAATTGTGACTTTGTCACCTTCTAACAAAAAAACACATTTGTCCAGTTTCTTTTGGTGGATCCTCTCCATCAGAGACTTTGCATCCTCAATCAGTTCTTTCTCCTTTGTAGAGAGGGTGGTTTATCAAACACTCTTCACCATATCTCCTTTACATTGGAGTACCGAATGCTGTCTGTTGCTCCTTATTACAGGGGTTCACTTCTGGAAGGGAGTTGTAAAGGGTGAAAGTGCAGTACACATTTTTTAACTATGACAATTGTATTTGTACAATTTCTGTAGTGTACCGTTCAAGCACAATCCTGATTATAGTGATACATACTCAAATAATGACAGAAAATTTGGGATATCAGTAAGCAGTAAGCTTCATCCTGCTCATTGTCATCAACATTCTCCATCAGAGCCATGTCCTATTTATTTGGTGTCATTTGCATGAAGGTTATCCCACCGCTTTATTAGATTATGTCATATCGATGGTTAAATAAGAGGCCATGGTTGGGCCGGATGTCAATTTCCTGTTCAACATTTTATAAGCATTCTAGGAAACTTTAAATGTTCATAGCTTTCTGGGACCGCTCTTCAATTTTCAAGCTCATAGAATAGCGATTGATAATGGTGCATGCCTGAGCGAAGAAAGATAAAATTGGAGGCAGTGCGCTTCCTCGACGGACCTAACGGAAGTTAATGTGATGTCTTCCTTCCCTGAATAACAAATTATATCTAAGCTATTTGATTTTTCTACTAAGACTGTTCCCATATTTTGTAGGAGTTTTATTTCCACTAGTTGAAAGGTTTATGAGGCTTCTACCTTTAAAAGACAGTCTTTTTCTGACGTTCCCTTTCTTTCAGTTTATGCTATAAATAACTTGTATGCTTCACTGGGATCACCTTCTTTGCCTGGATGGATCCTTGAGGGAGGAGATCCTTGCTTTGAAAACTGGCAGGGTGTCCAATGTGTTGCATCAAATATAACTGGGATGTACGTACTCTATTCTTTAACATTTCAAAATTGATGTTTCCTTATGGATGCTTGATCTCTGATATTTTATGGTTCCAATGTTGTGATAGAATTCTCAATGGTGCAAATTTGGGAGGAGAATTGGGTGATAAACTAGAGAACTTCTCCTCAATCATAACAATGTGAGTGTCTATCTTTCTATTGTCTGCAACTGTATATTTAGTTGTTAATGTCCTCTACATGATGTCTTTATATATATATTTTTTATAGACGACTAGTCATGGATTCTTCCTGGCAGGCAATAAAATTAATAATTATTTGCTTTGTGAGGCAGAGATCTGAGCAATAATCATATTGGTGGGAGTATACCAGAGAGTCTACCAATCACCATGCAGCGCTTGTATGTCCTTCATGCTTGATTGCTATGTTGTTGATGCAAACTTGTGTTTGATAGAAATCACTGTAGTCAAAACCTTTTCCCCCCCAGTTTTCTTTCAGACAATGCGTTCACCGGAAGCATCCCAGGTTCATTGTCACAGTTAACAATTTTGACTGATATGTAAGTTCAATAGTTCAGTTTTGCTTATTGAAGCATGTTACCTTTGGTTTCTTTTTACCCAGCTTAACTTTATTTTTTTTTTCTCGTCAGGTCACTTAACAACAATATGTTAACTGGAGCTCTGCCTGATGCTTTCCAATCCCTGACCGGTCTCATAAATTTGTAAGTCTTATTTTCTTGGTAGCAAATGACACACTTCTCTCAGGATTACTATGACATTGATTTTGTCATGTCTTTGTCACGGACCTTCGTCCATTTTGCTAACATGCTGAGATCTCTTCTCGTGCTAGGGATCTTTCATCCAATAATTTGAGCAACCAACTGCCAGCCTCCATGCAGAGCCTGTCCTCCCTGACTACCTTGTGAGTCCCTTGATACTTTCTCCGTTCTTTTATTGCAAGTTTCTGAAATTTATAAACCTTCTTCAGGCACATTCAAAACAATCAGCTATCTGGGACGCTTGACATTTTGCAAGATCTTCCTCTAAAGGATCTGTAATTTCCTAAATCACATGATTTCCTTTGGCTAACATTTATTATTGTTTTCTTTGGCCAATGAATAAAACTCAGATTTTCTCCTTTTTTCCATGTCATCAGGAACATAGAGAATAACCTTTTCTCTGGACCTGTGCCTACGAAGTTGTTTAATATTCCAAATTTTAAGTAAGTGGTTCATTATATTTATCCCCCTTTTCGTTGAGATATGTTTTCTTGAAGTACGCATATGCTATAGTAATCATGCATGTTTCTAATTATTTGTTTTCGTTTTGATGCTTGTGCTAAATCAGCTGAATGCTCTGATAAAAAGAAATCCTGCTTTTATAACAATGGCAAAAGGGTTTAGTGTGCACTTTTGGCCCCTTAAGTTTCTTTTTGGACTTTTGCAGATCAGATGGGAACCCATTTAACACCACTATTGCACCAGCATCTCCCTCACCATCTCCACCCTCTGGGGCTCCAAATTCTACAGCTGCACCATCGAACCCTGCCAACGGACCATCTGTTCAGAATGATAAACTGCCTGTCAGGAAAAAGAAATTTTCAACTCAGAGAATTATTGGGCTGGCATTTGCTGCAGCAATTGTCGTTATCATACTAGTACTAGCTATGATGTTAGTTGCCAACTATTGCTTGTCGAGACACCGAGAAAGGAAGTCAAACAGTGAAAATATTCCAAAGAGACAGGAATTTGGCCCATATGCAAGGCCTAGAGTGGAACCCAGGCGTGCTGATTATCCGACCTTGCCTAGCAATGCCGTATCAAATCCTGAAATAAAGAAAGGTGCATTTGGTAACTAAACGTTCTTTGAGGTATGCTTTGTTTGCTTCCACTCATTTACTTGAATTGATTTAACAGTCCCGAAGGAGGCTGCTGTGAAGCAACATCAAGATAATGAGATTGATAAAATGAGTATTGTTTTAGTGCCCCCTCCTGTTGAGAACATCGTGATAACTCCTACTGCCCCTGTGGAGAAAACAAGAACTCCTCCTGCTGAAAAACATGACTCTCCAACTTCAGCAGTGAAGCTAAGGCCCCCAACTTCCGTGTCATCTTTCTCTGTTGGCTCCCTTCAGGAATATACAGACAGTTTTAGTGAAGAAAATGTAATCAGAGATAGTCGATTAGGCAGAGTTTATCAAGGAAAGCTTGCTGATGGAAAGGTAATACTCACTAGTCTTAAGGAATACTTATGTAATCAACTACATATTCCAACTTGATCAGTTAGTTTTCTTTCGTCCATTTATTGTTTTTCTTTTCTTCTTCTTTCAATACAAAATTGTTTTGGTCCATATTATCAGAGTATTCATTACCAGCTCCATGCCTATGTTAGTTCTGACCTTCTGGACCTTTTTACCTACTAACTTGAGTTCTGGGTTTGTGGTTCTCACTGGCTATGATGTCACAAGTGAACACTATTATATGTAATAGTTAATTACTTTCTCATAATGAATATTAATCAGCCATTTTAATAAGAATGCTACATTTGAACACAATGAGTTTAAAGGACAAAAGTTGTAGAATGAGACCCATGTCAAAAGTCATTCCACAAACATTCTATCAAAAGTTATTCTCATTGTCAAGTGGATATGGTGCAGTTGGCATACAGGCATGAAGATGTTATGTCCACTGCTTTAAAGGTTGGTCACCCAAGCACTTAGGCAGCTTGCCTAGATGCCTTGGACAGGTTGGATGCCTCATAGATTATTGGCTCAGCCCATTTTTTGTCATGTAATTGCCTAGGTGGCTTTAAAAATATATCACATGTCACAAACCTATATTTCTAGATTTTGGATAGGATTGGAAAACTCAATAACAAGATCAGGATTCTTCAATGAATATAAAAATCGTTATGTTGTTTCATGTTTACTATAGGCTAGGGAAAATAATAGGGGAAATTATCAAGTTATTGAAGTTATTGGGCCATCCAACTCAAAACCTTAAGGCGATGAGTGGAGTAGGCACCATCTATTAAACACTTTTGGAGTTTGTCCTTTTTCCGATGTAGGACTATTCTAACACTCCTCTTCATGTGCAGGGCGATTTTAGGCTCTGTCACGTGGACCACAAATATGAGGTGCATGTCCCAGTTCATAACCATAGGCTCTAATACCATATTGAAGTTATTGGGCCATCCAACTCAAAACTTAATGCGATGAGTGAACTAGGCACCATTTATTAAACACTTTTGGATTTTGTCCTTTTTCCAATGTAGGACTTTTCTAACACAAGTCACAGGGTATCAACATCCCTCTTTGTAGCATCTTCTACTTTATGATACACGGCCAGATGGTTGGGGCAAAGAGAAGTGGCAAGAGACCTTTAACTTATGGTAATTATAGTTCTAAAAGTTGATATGTAGTTCAAAAATTTTTATTCTCAAAACTTTTTCACGTCACCTTGGGTGTGCAACAACTTTGATAATGTCAGATACACTCTCTTTCAGGCAGCGTCGCTTGACTCACACACACTTATGTTGTGGTCTTGGGAAGCCTACAAACAAAGAATGCTATACCATCCACATAATCCAAATAAAATACCAAGATGACTAAACCAAAATCCATTGAATTTAAAACCTGTTTAGGTACATAACTGATGTCACAACAAGAGTCTAAAAATTCACATCAAAGTCTGAACAAAATTACATTTGAACCTACTTTCCAATGTAGGAATTCTCTATGCCCCGATCCTTAGAATTCTAGCTCAGCTCTCCTACAGTCCCCTGCTGGAATCTCCTAAAAACATACCCACTCACAAGTGTGAGTCTAAAACTCAGGGGGTGTCAAAATAAAAAATGTGTTTACTAAATAATTAAAGTTCATAATTCACATGCTATCATACTAAAATATCTCACAGATTATACACATGCTGAATCATAATTAAAAGGCAAATAAATAACACAAAGTGGCTGAATTAACATAATGCACTCTTCTTATGAAATTTTTAACAAATCATAAGGCACATTTCTTATCCAAAGGCCTACTGTAATAGGCAATCAAATCTACATTTTCAGCAGACTACATCATGTCTGAAGATATACACACATAGTTATCAAATTTTAATCTTACACTTCAGATATGTGTCTAAACCACAATTTAAGGTGTCATACACACCCTGACACCTAGACGAATACAGTGCCATGGTCTTGATACAACTAGTTAGGCTTGGGAGCTCTTTCCCACCCTCCACTAAATCGAAATTTAGCTTTAGGATTTCACACAATTCCCGTTGTCCATCGGGTCATAAATGACTGCTCTACATCAAACACTTATTGTGGATTCATCCACACATAATCACCATAATATGGCATTGTCCATATAATTATATTTTCTTAAATTTCAAAAATAGACATCTTGCTTATCACACTTTCCAAAATAGATAGAAAAAGATTGTAAAGGTTTTGTTATTGGGCCCACTCAATGTTCAACTCAAAACCTAGGTGTTGACTTGAAGGAGCCATGTCATTATATAGATGGGTGATTCCATGGAATATCCGATGTAGGACTATCCTCAACACGGCTCTGCATGTGCAGGTCAACATTAGGTAATGACACGTAGGCATTAGGCACTATGGTCAGACGTGTGATACCTATAATACAAAGCCCGCTCTGATACCATGTAAAGGTTTTATTATTAGGCCCACTCAATGTTCAACTCAAAACCTAGGCGGTGAGTCATATCATTATATAGATGGGTGATTCCATAGAATATCTGATGTGGGACTATCCTCAACAAAGACTTTGTACAAAATAATTGCACGGCAATTTAATTCTTAAAATCCATAAACCTGCTACTTTATTTTCTTTAATAGGAAGATAAAAAATACATATAAATTGCTATAGGTTTGAGTTGTGGTACATAAAATATAATTAATTACTAAATTAGGAATCTCATCACACATGCATGCTTTACATTCTTCAATTTACCAAAATAGATTTAAATATATATATATATATATATATATATATATATATAAATTGGCTTATCATGCACCTGCCTTCATGGATTGCGGAATCGGCCGATTCCGATTTGAATCGGAATCGGCGGGTCCCGATCCGATTTGGGGGGGAATTTATTGCCTCCCCCCACCGATTTTTTTTAAAAAAAAAAACGGTGGAAATCGGCCCGAACCGGACCAAATCGGGGACGGACCGGCCAGGCGCTAGCAGCGTTTCTGCTGCTGGCGCCCACCCGTGACCCTTCCCCCCTTCCCCCAGCCCCTCCCCATCCCCCGGCCACCGCCGCCACTCGCCGCCGGCCCTCCCGCCACTGCCGGCCGTCCGCCGCCGGCCATCTTCTTCTCTCTCTCTCTCTCTCTCTCTCTTTCTCTCTCTTTTTCTTTGAGATCTCGACCGAAAGGAGGGAGTTTTCATCCCGTCATCGTCGGCCGGCTGTCCGGGAGCCGCCGCCGCCGTTGTTGTCGCCGTCACCGCCGCCATCGACATCGGATTTTCTTTTCGCATCTTGATCCGAGTTAGTTGTCTTTAATGTTTATTTTTTATAGATGTACATGAATTACATTCATTCTTATTGTACATCAATTGAATAATATGTATGTAATTTTTTTTTGATTTTTTTAATTTTTTTTCTGATTTTTTTTTTTAAATCCGGCCAAGTCGGACCAGCCGGACTTCGTCTGGATTGGCCGACCCGGCCGATCCAGATCGGATCGGGTTGGGATCGCCGGGTCTCGATTTTGGGTCCCGACCCGACCCGGAATTCCTTGCTTGCCTTAGATCAAGAATTTGCACCTAAATCTTTAAGAATTTCCAAGAATTCTCCAACCTTTGCTATTGCCAGAGCCTAAGGACCTCTGCTGCCTCTTCTTCTCTAGCCGAATTCCCAACAAAACAGTAGAAAAAATTGGGAAAGACCCCACTAAAATGGTTATAAATCCCATTGCTAGACATGCCATTCTATTGCTAGCCGCTTGTAAAAAATCCCTAAGCCAAGTGTCCCCTATGCGCTGTCTAATGGGACAAAAAATTCACTAAGAACTTAGGTTCACTTTGTTTGCAGAATAACTTAAATCAGAATAAGGTTTTGGAGATTTCTTAAACCAGAATAAGAGGTATTTTGATTTGATAAGTTGTTGGTATTCCACCTAGAATAAGGAGAATTACACTGCGCTATTCCAAGTGATTTGGTAGGAATAAGTGGAATAAGGAGTGAAATAAAAGGTAAAATTGGGGGAATTAGGTATTCCAGGTAGAGTTTGGGAAGTTGGGGGAATTAGACATCCCCGCAATCAAACCAGAATAGGACCTTTATATTGGTTATTCCGGCCATATTCCACAAATAAAGTGAGCCTTAGGAAAATTCTAATTAATTTCACTGTCAAAACATACTAAGGCCCAACACATGCAACCCTCTAAATATGTCTTTTTATAAGTATAATTGATAGGTTAAATTCAATCATCAAATTGATTTTATAGGCTAAGTCTTCAATTACATATATTTTGTCTATTGATTACATGCATTACTCATTTAATCGATTATAAGACTTTAAGTCATCTGTTACAAGTGTTGTAGTTATCAATTACATGTATATCGCTAATCGATTACATGTTTAAGTTACTAATTGCAGATTGTTCATCTGATCGATTTTTTCTATCGATTACACAACTTAAGTTATCGATTATATGTTATCCGCTAATCGATTACCTATGAGTCTGTTAATCGATTTTACATTGTTGTTAAAAGCGATTACACGTTGTTCTTATAGTCTATTATCTTTGTTCTTCTAATCGATCGCCTATCAATTAAATGTTGTTCTTATAATCAATTATCTTTATTCTTATAATCCTATCGATTAAATGTTCTTCTTATAATCAATTTTCCTTATTCTTATAATTGATCTTATAATCGATATCCTTTGTTCTTATAATCAATTGCCTATCAATTATCTGACTTATTTTGGCTTCGATGCATGGCTTATTTATCTTTGATTACTAGCTTATTTTAACCCGATTACTTAACTTATTTTAAAACGATTATTACTTAACTTAAACTCGATTATAAGGCTTATATTAACGTCAATTATAGATCTTATTTTGGTCTTAATTACAATTGATTTAGTCAGTTAAATTGGGCTCTCTTTTAACTCTTCTAATCGACTATCAGGAACTTAGCTGAATTTTCTGAGTTATGTCTACAGAGAACTTGCTATCCTTTAAGGGATTTTATACTCAGATTAACTAGCTAAAATCTATTCTAATCATCTTAATTATACTAATCTGGCTACTCGATGTCTGGAACATTACAAATCCTCTCCTCCTTAAATAAATTTTATCCTCGAAATTTAGAATTAACTTACCAAGTAACTTTGAGTACTTCTTCATCATCTTTCTTTGTCTCCCAGGTGGCTTCCTTTGTTGAACAACTATTCCACGTTAGTTTTACCATAATCACTTTTGTTCTCAGCACATGATCTTTCTTCTCTAAAATCTTAACTAGTTTCTCTTCATATGTAAGACCTGGCTGAAGCTCTAGTGGTTCTTAGTTTGTAATGTGGAAGGGGTCTAGAACATACTTCTTCAACATGGATGCATGAAAGACTCAATGAACCCCTGATAGTGCTAGTGGAAGGGCCAACTGGTAAGCCACTTCACCAATTCTGAAGAATCTCAAAGTGTTCCACATATTTAGGACTGAGCTTCCCTTGCTTGCCAAGTCTTATTATTTTCTCTGGTAGGAGAAACCTTCAGGAAATTCAAGTTGCCTTCTTTTTTGATCTGCATAACTCTTTTGTCTGCTTTGAGCTGTCAACAACCTCTTCCTAATCAACTTAACTTTATCTGTACAATCTTGAATCAACTGGGGTCGAATTAATCTTCTTTCCGCAACCTCATCTCAGCAGTTTAGGGATCTGTAGGGCCTGCCGTACAGAGCTCTGCATAGGGTGCCATACCAATACTTAAATGGTGGTTGTTGTAGGCAAACTCTATTAAATGGTAGGTGCTCATCCCAACAGCCTTGCCAATCCAAACTACATGTTCTTAATATATCCTCTAAAGTTTGGATGGTTCTCTCTGGCTGCTCCATCTGTTTGGGGATGAAAAACTGAAGTGAACTTCAGCTGTGTACCAAGTGCTTGTTGTACACTCCGAAACTTAGCAGTGAACCTGGAGTTCTATATAATATTATGGACATAGGTGCTGATTTAGTTAGTCTATCCACAATCACCCAAATGCAGTCTTATGCCTTCTCTGAGTTCTTGGCAGTCCCATCACAAATTCCATGGTGACATGCTTCCATTTCCATTGTGGGATCTCCATAAGTTGCAATAGCCTCTAGTGTTCAGCTTAACATGTTGGCATGTGAGACATTTACTCACAAATCTGCTATATCTTTCTTCATGTCAATCCACCAACAGTGTTGTTTCAATCCTTGTACATCTTTGTGTTGCCTGGGTGAATAGGGTAGTGAGATTTGTGTGCCTCAAACAGGAAGTTTTTCTTGATCTCCTCATCATGAGGAATACACACTCCATCAGTGCCCTGAGAAAATCCCAGCTTCCCACTCATTCCACTGGTTGAGCTTCTACAATCTGATCAACCACTGTATATTTAATAGTCGACTGAGCCATGAGTAACTTCTCTCCTTTGCTCACTGGGGAATATTCTACCAGATCTGACATTATTTTCCACTCTTGGTGTAGTTGCACAACCATCAATCTTTTCCTACTCAGTGCATCTACAATCACATTTGCCTTCTCAGAATGATAGTTTACTGAAAAGTCAGTCTTTTAAGAATTCTACTCATCTTCTCTTCCTCAAGTTTTGATCTAGATATATTTAAGACTTTTATGATCAATGAACACCTCAAATTGCTCTCCATACAGGTTGTGTCTCTAAATTCTCAGAGCATGAATCATTGTTGCTAACTTTAAATCATGAGTAAGGGTAGTTTAGTTCATGATCTCTTAACTGTCTAGATGCATAGGCAACTACCTTCCTATGCTGCATCAACATACAGTTCAGACCCTTTCTAGATACATTTGTATATATCACATATCCACCTGAACCACTGGACAAAGTAAGGACTGGAGCTGTGGTCAATTTGGTTTTCAACTCTTGGAAGTTTGCCTCACAGTCCTCTGACCATACAAATAGTACTTTCTTTCCTTGTCAGTTTGGTCGCAAGGACTACAATGGAAGAGAGCCCTTTTATGAACCTCTTGTAGTAGCCTACCAGTTCCAAGAAGCTCTTGATTTCACTGACATTCTTATTCCTCTCCCAATGGAACACTGCTTCCACCTTGGCTGGGTCCACAATCACTCCATTAGTAGAGATCACATGCCCTAAGAAATGCACCTTGTCCAGCCACAACTTACACTTGCTGAACTTGGCATACAACTAGTTTTTCCTCAATGTCTTCAGCACTAATCTCAAGTGTTCTTATCTTGTTCTAAATGCAGTCCTGGACACATCCTCATCCTTAATTCGTAACTGATGGTACTTGGATCTAAGGTCAATTTTAGAGAACATCTCAGTTGCCTGCAACTGATCAAATAAATCATCTATTCTAGGCAGCGGGTATCTGTTCTTCATTGTCACCTGATTCAACTTTCTATAGTCAATGCATAGCCTAAAGGACCATCCTTCTTCCTCATAAAAAACACAGGTACTCCCTATGGAGACACATTGGGTCTGATGAATCTCTTGTCCAATAATCCTTGTAAGTGTACTTTTAGTCCAGCTACCTCAGCTGGGGTCATTCTATATAGGGCCTTGAAAATGGGCAATGTAATAGGCATCAATTTAATAGTGAATTCTACCTCTCTATGTGGTGGGAGTCTCGAAGATCCTCTGAAAACACATCTGGAAACTTCTTTACCACATCAATATCATCCACTTTTAGCTTACCACCCTCTGGAGGATTAGCCACTGCACTAGTCAATTAACCTAGATATCCCTTCTTCAGCCACTTTACTGACTTCATAGTTGAAACTAAAATCTTATTTCGTTGAGATCTAGGACATTGATAAGAAAATGACTACTCTCCAGCCTCTGAAAAATTACTTTCTTCCTCTTGCAGTCAAGAGAGAAAAATGCTCATCCAACTAGTCCATTCTTAGTATCATATCAAAGTCACTCATGTCTGGCAAGTGTACACAAGCTGACTGCCTTTTGTCATTAATTTTCACATCAACATTAGGAATAACATACTTAATCCTAGCAATGACCCCGGCTGGAATGTCTATTGACAATTCTCCAGTTGGAACCAACTGATAATTATTCAAACATGCAGCAAAACTTGAAGAAATGAAGAAATGGGTGGCACCAAAATCAAATAAAACTCTAGCATAACTATGATCAACAAGAAGTGTACCTTCAACCACTTGACTATTTTCGTGGTCCTTTCCTCTTGTCAAAACATAGACTCTAGCCTGTCCTCTCTGTTGTGGTTGGTGGGTCCCTTCGCTGTTGTTGCTGCTACTGTCTGGGATTCCTACAACCCCTAGCGGAGTGTCCTTGTTGTCTATAGTTGAAACACCTACTTAAAACTTTTCAACACTCCCTGTCTCCATGTGGCTTTCCACACTATTGGCATACTAGGGCAAGACCCCTGCCTGCTGGTTGGGCAACCTCTATAGGTGCCCTTCTCTTCTCCTGGCCTCTTCTGTTCCCAGCGAATGGATTTCCCCTCTTGTTCTGACTCTTCCTTTCTCCTAGGAAGTCCTCATACTCAATTTCAGCTATAAATGTTGTCCTCAGTGCTGCTTCTATGGTCTAATGATCCAATATGGCAACTTTGCTCCTGAGACCACTTTTTCAGCCTCTACTTGGCTCTCCCCCTTAAAGGAAGGAGGAACCATCTTCTTAAACTTCTATATTAAAACTGCTCCTGCAGTTCTGTCCTATTGGTTCTGCATTTGAGCCTGCAGTCCTGCTTGTGCTTGTGCTTGTAATTGCATTGCTCGGACTAATCCTTGGAAAGACTGCATAAATCCACCCATATCTGCTGGTGGTGGCAGAGGTGCAGCAACTGCTCCTTGTACAGCCCCTCTAGTAGCTTCATTAGATGTGCCATTTGAAGGCACATTCTCTCCTTGGCCAAGACTCACTGCTTCTCTATCATTTCCAGCCATGACCTGCAATAAAAAATTAACCTAGATTAGTATAGTTCTAATCTACATCCTAATCTACCCAACTAAAATCCTAATTCTTATTGTATGGTTTATATGATGTAGATGGCTGCAAGACCCTCCAAGTAGTACAACCTGCTCTGATTCCAATTCCTATCAGATACACCCCCCTTTTGGGCAGTGTCACCCGACTCACACACACTTACATTGTAGTCTTGGGAAGCCTGCAAGCAATGAATGCTATACCATCCACACAATCCAAATAAAATACCAAGATAACCATACCAAAATCTATTGAATTTAAAACATGTTTAGGTACGTAGATGTCACAATAAGAGTCTAAAAATTTACATCAAAGTCTGAACAAAATTACATCTGAACCTATTGTCTAATATAGGAATTCTTTATGCCCCCTCCCCAGAATTCCAACTCAGCTCTCCTAGACTCCTATAGTCTCCTGTTGAAATCTCTTGAAAACATACTTACTCATAATTGTGAGTCTAAAACTCAGCATGTGTCAAAACTAAAAGCATGTTTACTAAATAATTAAAGTTCATAATTTACATTCTATCATACTAAAATGTCTCGTAGATTATACACATGCTAAATCAGAATTAAAAGGCAAATAAATAATACAAAGTGGCTGAATTAACATAGCCACTCTTGTCAAATTTCTAACAAATCAGAAGACACATTTCTTATCTAAAGGCTTGTTGTAACAGGCAACCAAATCCATATTTCCAGCAAAGCTAAATCATGTCTGAGGGAATCACATATACACAATTATCAAATTTTAATTTTAAGCTTCAGACGCGTCTAACCACAACTTAAAGTGTCATACACATCCTAGCACCTAGACGAATACAACGCCATGGTCTTGATATAACCAGTTAGGATCGGAGGCTCTTCCCCACCCTCGACTAATTCGAAATTTAGCTTCAGAATTTACATAATTTCATAAATGACTATTCCACATTAGACACTTATTGTGGATTCGTCCACAGATAATCACCTTAAGATGGCACTGTCCATACAATTACATTTTATTAAATTTCGAAAACAAACACCTTGCTTATCACAGTTTCTAAAATATATAGAAGAAGACTTTGTACAAAATAATTACATGACAGTTTAATTTTTTAAATCCATAGATCCGCTACTTTATTTTTTTTAACAAAAAGATCAGAAATACATATAACCTGCTATAGGTTTGAGCTGTGATACATGAAATATAATTAATTATTAAATCAGGAATCTCATTCTTACACATGCAAGCTTTACATTCTTTAATTTATCAAAACAAGTTTAAAATGATATATATATATATATATATATATAACGAAATAACATTAATTGACTTATTATGCACCTACCTTATATCAAGAATCTGCAGCTAAAGCTAAATATTCTAAGAATTCCCAAGAATTATCCGACCTTTGCTATTGCCCGAGCCTAAGGACCTCTGCCTTCTCTTCTTCTCCAGCCGAATTCACAGGAAAACAATAGAAAAGAATGGAAAAGCCCCACTAAAATGGTTATAAATCCCACTACTAGATAGATCATTTCTATCGCTAGCCACTTGTAAAAAATACACAAGCCAAGTGTCCCTCATGTGCTGCCTAATGGGGCAGAAAGTCTACTAAGAATCTAGGAAAATTCTAATTAATTTCACGGTCAAAATACACTAAGGCCTAGCATATACAACTCTCTAAATATAAGTCTTTTTATAAGTGTAATTGATAGGTTAAATTCAGTCATCAATTGATTTCATAGGCTAAGTCTTCAATTACATATATTTTGTCTATCGTTTGCATGCATTATTCATTTAATTGATTATAGGGCTTTAAGTCATTGATTACAAGTGTTGCAGCTATCGATTACATGTATATCGCTAATCGATTACCTTATCAATTACATGCTTAAGTTATCGATTATAGACTGTTTATCTGATCGATTTTCTCTATTGATTACACAATTTAAGTTATCGATTACATGTTATCGGTTGATCGATTACCTATGAGTCTATCAATCGATTTCACATTGTTCTTAAAATCAATTGTCTATCGATTACACGTTGTTCTTATAATCGATTACCTTTGTTCTTCTATGCGATCGCCTATCGATTAAATGTTGTTCTTATAATCGATTTTCTTTGTTCTTCTAATTGATCGTCTATCGATTCAATGCTGTTCTTATAATCAATTTCCCTTGTTGTCATAACCGATTTTCTTTGTTCTTATAATCGATTGCCTATCGATTACCTAACTTATTTTGGCTTCAATTATAAGGCTTATTTATTGATTACCAGGTTATTTTAGCCCGAGTGCATAGCTTATTTTAAATTGATTATTACTTAGCTTAAACTCGATTTTAAGGTTAATATTAACGTCAATCATAGAGCTTATTTTGACCTTAAATACAGTTAATTTAATAAGTTAAATTGGACTCGTTTATCTCTTCTAATCGACTATCTGGGACTTAGCCAATTTTTTTGAGTTCTGTCTACAGAGAACTTGTTATCCTTTAAGGGATTTTCTACGTAGATTAACTAGCTAAAACCTACTCTAATCATCTTAATTATACTAATCTGGCTACCCAATATCTGGGATATTACAGATAATGTCATGGATGGCTTCTAATCTTAATTAGTGCACAATTCAGTTTCTAAAAACAATTCCTAGTATCTAGTTGAGTAGGCGTGTCAATAGACTGGGCTTGTCAAAATTCAAGCCCAAGCCCACGAATAATGTCAGGCCTAAGCTCAGTTTCCCAGAACAAAGCCCAACATAGCTCAGTTTTTGTATCGTGGCTCATGCCGAACGGTGAATTCTTGAGGATTTTTTGAATGATTATTATATATCATGTGCTATTATTTAGTTATCTTTAACTTAAACTAAAAATCATGATAAAGATCACAAATTTTATACAGGGACAGCCTAATGTAGCCCTCCAAAGTTCAAACTGATGTTGTATAACTTGAGAAGTTGGAGTGATAATGAATATGATATCTTGTAGTGTGTGAGAATTATAAGTTTTATGAGATAATTTTTGCTTATATGAATATGATAATCTTTGCATATATATAGGGATCAATATCATTGTCATGCTTAATATAGATTAATGTGTGTAATTTATGTGCATGGATAAATAGTATTTGTTGAAATTAGCACTATTTATAAACATGTTGTATAAACACAATCATTATTCTTTGTATTTAATGTTTATCGAGCTTTTTTAGGCTTGGGTTGGCAAAGCCCAAGCCCAACCATTAAAAGGATCAGGCTTAAAACTATGGCCCAAGCCCAGCCAAAAAATGAAATGGGCTCAATTTTCATATGCAAGCCCCTCAACAAATGGTTGGGATAGGCTTGACAATCAAGGTTTGGATACCCATTGCAAGCCATAGTTATGAGATACTTAACATTTTTTATACATTGTTTGAAAAATCGAATGGAGGAAGATGTAGGAGTGGAATGGTTGACCCGACTATTTAACAAGATCCTAGTCTCTAAGAAAATGTTAGATAAATGGAGGAAGAGCACTCTTATATTTATTTTTAAAAACAAAGGAGACATCTAGGCCATGACTGCTCAAATTATAGAGGAATTAAGCTCATGAGTCATATTATGGAGTTGTGGGAGAGAGTTATGGACCATCGTTTACGTTGTGACACAACTATCTCGACCACTCAATTCGACTTTATGCCGGGTCGATCAACTATAGAAGTTATCTTTCTCATTAGGAGCTTGATAGAGAAATATAGAGATATGAAGAAAGATTTATATATGGTGTTCATCGATTTGGAGAAGGCCTATGATAGAGTTCTAAGAGATGTCCTATGGTGGGTGTTGGTGCGCAAGATGGTATCTACTAGCTACATACAAGTATTAAAAGACATGTATGAAAGAGCAACTACTAGTGTCCGCACGGTCGGAGGGAAAACAAAGATTTTCCTATTTCCATTAGAGTGCATCAAGGATCAACAGTAAGTCCTTACCTTTTCGCATTAGTTATGGATTATTTAACAAAGGATATGCAAGAGGACATTCCGTAGTGTATGATGTTTGCGGATGATATTGTATTGATAGATGAGATGCAATAGGGAGTTAATAGAAAATTAGAACTTTGGAGGAGCACCTTAGAGTCTAAGGGTTTCAGGTTAAGTATAACTAAGACAGAATACATGCATTGTAAGTTTAGTGAAGGTCAGATAAGTGAAAAGGAGGGAGTTAACTTGGATGGGATGACAATACCGCAAAGCACCCATTTCAAATATCTTGGTTCGATCCTTTAAGAAGACGGAGGGTGCGATGAGGATGTTAGCCATATGATTAAAGCATGATGGGTGAAGTAGAGACTTGCCACGAGAGTCTTGTGTGACTGCAAGATCTTAACGAAGCTGAAAGCAAAATTTTACCGTACGGAGCGAGTGTTGAGCGATGAAGAGGCAACATATCTCTAAGATGAGTGTTGCCGAGATGAGAATGTTAAAGTGGATAGGCTAGATAAAATTCATAATAAGTATATTAGAGAAAAGGTAGAAGTGGTACTAATTGAGGATAAATTGAGAGAAAGGAGACTGAGATGGTTTGGGCATGTTAGGCGTAGGCCTAGGGAGGCTCCAATTTGAAAAGTGGAGCATATTAGGATAGAGGATGGGAAGAAAGGAAGTGGTAGACCTAGATTAACTTGGAAGAGGGTAGTACAATATGATTTGGAAGCTTTAAACCTTTCACAAGAGGTAGCCCAAAACCGTTTAGAGTGGAGACAGAGAATCCATATAGCCGACTCCAATTATTTGGGATTAAGACTTTGTTGAGTTGAGTTGTTTGAAAAATCGAAATATGTCTTAATTGGTCTCTCTTTATGACAAAAATACAATCAACTTTTAAAATGTTCGTTGCCTTAAAGTATATACAATTGGACCAAATAAATTGTTCTTTCTTTATGACACAGGTACGATCAGAACTTTAAAATGTCTGTAGCTTTAATATATATTTAGTTGAATCAAATACTTTGAAAAGATTGACAAAAAATAACCACCTCACTTGTGAGGTGTCCACCTCACCCCTGGGGCAGTCTGGATAGGCAGTAAAGGGGTCTACTGTCTTTGCCCACCTGGGCATCTTTAAAACGTTGGTTAGGTGTTTAAAGTTATTCTTTTTGTAAAAGTATAAACTACATGTTCACAGTTAGCATGATTTTCATCTTAGATAGAAAATAGGTTTTACAGACATGCACAGTTTGAGTGATGAACATGACCTTGAGGGAATTAAGAAAGGTATTTTCCTTCAGACAGCCCAAAGTTTGTGTTTTCCCCTGAAAAACTTATAATCCTACTGGTTCCTTTTAAGCCCCTTGACATATACAAGTGCTTAAATAGTTGAGTTGATGATCATGGGGGGCCTGAAAGGAAGTGATAGGATTATTGGCCCTTGGAAGGAAAAACTCCTTTCAAGGGAGAAAACTTGATTCCATGACATTTGGGCAAGAGTTCTTGAGACTGATACTCCATGATTGAGTATGCATATTACTATGAACTGAAGCAAAAGTTCATCTGAGCATCCACTGGAAAACAAATCATTCAAATTAATTTCATCTATCTGTCTCTGCAGTCTTTTTTGGGTGGGGTGGGGAATTCTGGTCTAATGGAGTGGGCTTCTTCCTCTCTCTCTCTCTCTCTCTCTTAAAGTGAGTGGAGCAGGCGTCTTACTTGTATGTTTCTTTATCTTCCAAAAGGAAAATAATGAAAAAGGAAAGAGGAGGGGGTTACAGATCAGGGTTTCTTACTTTTGTATGTTTCTTTGCCTGCAAGGGAGATATCCTTCACGGTTTTCATTTTTCATGATATACAGTGTGTTATTGTACGTCTGCTTGCTTACCTGCACTCTGAATCTGTAGGTGTGCATATTGTCTGTAAATTTCTCTCAAATTTGGAATTGGAGTTTAATTTCTGAAGAAATCATTAATTCATTATCAATATTTAAATTCTTTGAGTCTGTCTGTCTGTCTGTCTGCCCTCTCTCTCTCTCTCTCTCTCTCTCTATATATATATATATATATATATATATATATAACATGCACCCTCAAACAGTCTGTTGGATTCATCAATCTTGTGGTGTTGCTGTTGGGTTATGAACTAATACTTGTGTTATCATTCAGATATTAGCTATTATGAAGCTGGACAATGCAAATGATGCACTTCCAGTTGATGAATTTCTTGAGCTAGTACTGGGCATTTCTGAACTTCAACATCCTAATATTGTTGAACTGGTGGGTTATTGTGCGGAGTATGGGCAACGGTTACTTGTTTATAATTCCTTCAGCAGAAGGACCCTGCATGATGTCCTCCACAGTGGAGATGGTGTCAGGGGAAAGCTGTCGTGGAACGCTCGGATTCAGGTGGCTCTTGGAGCTGCCAGAGCTCTAGAGTAAGCTATCCAATCTATATTTAAGGCATTCCTTTCTCTTTAAGAATTAGCAATTATGTAAGGAGAAAAATTATTCCATCTTCACTTTTATATCTTTCTTTCTAAACTTCCCTGTTTTATTTGGTAAGGTATCTCCATGAGTTCTGTCAACCGCCGATAGTGCATCAAAATTTTGAGTCTTCTAATATTCTCCTGGATGATGAACTAACAGTTCGTGTTTGTGATTGTGGCTTGGCTCCTCTACTTTCATCTAACTCTGTAACTCAGGTAAGTGTAGCATTCAAGATTTTCAAGGCATGACTGCCGCTAATTCTTATGTACAAGTCTCCCAGTTAGGTATCTGAATTTAAAGGAAAAATGAAGAACTTGTTCATTGTCAAATTGAATTTGTTAGAAGGTTGGTGACCTGTAGTGAACAACTCAAAGATTAATTTTTTTTAATAATAAACTATGTATGCTTTGTTAATAAGTGTGCTAATTGCATCTACGTTTTTTGTATTCTCATTTTGCCATCCATTGCTCTTTTGATGCCAAGGTAGGGCACTTCTAGGTGAAGAAAAATTTCTGGCTGAAAGACAGTGGCAAACAACAGTCATGGAAAAATTTCCTGAGACATACCATTAGAGAAACACCCTTTCATAATGTATTGATAATTCATGAATTTTCTGTTGCAAGACTGATAGACAACAAGTGCCTTTGGATAATTTTGCCCTTTGGATAATTTTGCAATTATATCGGAAAACCATACCCAGCTAATCAGAAGCAGAAGCTGGGTATTAAATTGTGCAAGATATAAAACAATGACTTATATGTCATAATTTTCTAGAGGTTGGTACTATTCTGCTACTTGAATTTGGAAAACATCTGTGGTAGACAATGATCCTCACCATAAAAGTGAATGGACTTCACAAACATGGGAAGCTGAACTTTGTTATTTAGTTCATCTATCATTCCATTTATCTCTTGGCCTTCAATATGCTAACACAAGGATATCATATCAATTTCAGTTGTCAGGCAGAATACATTCATTCAGCTATGAAGCTCCTGAAATTAATGATTCTGGGATATATACCGAGCACAGTGATGTCTATAGCTTTGGAGTTGTAATGCTGGAACTTCTCACAGGACGTAAACCCTACGACAGGTGAAAGTGTCCATGTCGAGGTTCTTGTGCATCTGATAGTATGACACTTTTTATATTAGATCCAAAAGCCAGAAAAAACTCATGTTCAATTGTATGTTTATCAATTCTCTTCCTGAATGTTTTTCCAGCTCACGGCCTCGGTCAGAGCAATATTTAGTTAGATGGGCAAGTTCACAGCTTTATGACATTGACATGTTGTCAAAAATGGTGGATCCTTCTATTGATGGGAAGTACCCTGTCAAATCTTTGTCTCGATTTGCGGACATAATCAGTCGCTGTATTCAGGTAAATTTCCTTTTCCTGAAACCGCCCCAACATGGAAAAAAAATTATGTAATCTTTTCATTTATTGTTTTGGCTTATACATAGATGAGCGTTGATTATGGAAGCCTTGGATCATCTAGTACGAGTCTGGTTTATCTGTTTGGGAAGTAAACAAATATAAATAAAAAAAAAGTTTGATAAGCAAATATAAATCAAACAGATTAGTTTCCCCGTTTGTGACCTGGAGGTCACGAGTTCGAACCAAGGAAACAACCTCTCTGCTTAGTAGGGGTAAGGCTGCGAACATTGACCCTTCCCCAGACCCCACAACAAAAATGCACATCCCAAAGTAAGAAAAGGACACATCAAGATAGTGTGGACTGGTTATAAACAAACAAGCCCGAAAAGAGATGAAAGATTACAGTTCTCCCTATCCAAAGCATCAGCCAACAAATCCTGGTTCATTCTATGAACATTATATTTCTTTAACACTGGTTTAATTCGGGTACCATTCACTTTCAAAAAAAAAAGAAAAAGAAAAAAGTACTGGTTTGATTCGAGGATTGATTGCTTATCCTGGTCTAATCCATTCTTGATTGTTTATACCGGAATAATGCTTGTTTTGCATTGATAACTCTATTCTAGCTCTACCTAGAATAAGCCATTCTAATTAGGTAACGTAAATAAAAGAATAAAATGTGATAAGAGAGGTGTCATTAATGTTTATTCTAGGTAGAATAGGCAATTCTAGCATTTTTGAATGCTTATTCCCTCTTATTTCAGTATAAGTCATTCCCACCATTTTATTGTTTTGGCTGTACTCCCTCTATTTATGATTCAATAAAATTGGTGTTACAGTCCACTATTTGCTTTCAGAAAAAAAAATCATTGCAGCCTGGTGTAAGAAATCCGCCCAATCAAAGCAGATGGGGTAGAAGGCATCCTATCCCTCCCCTCAATGAAATTGGTGGTACAGTCCACTATTTGCTTTCAGAAAAAAAAAAAAAAAATTCATTGCCACCTGGTGTAAGAAATCTGCCCTATCAAAGCAGAATAGAATAAAAAAAGGATTGGGGGAAGAAGGCATCCTATTCCACAACCCCCCCCCCCCCCCCCCCCCCCCCCACCCACCCACCCACCCACACACACATTCTTCAAGCAAACCAGCACTAAGTGCCTAGTAATTGGGTCAAGGCATTGATGCATCCTTTAGATCAGAGGATGTAATGGATCCTGATTCCTAGAGAAGCAAAATAGCCTTGGTTCTCAAGGACTTTCATTCCCGATTCCCACCTGGTAGAAATCCACACAATCAAAGTGGAATAGAAAGAATTAGGGAAGAATAAGCCATCCTATTCCCCCTTATTCTCCGATCAAACCAACCTAAGTGCTTACTAATTGGGGACAAGGCATTAATACATCCATTAGATCAGAGGATCTAGTGGATCCTGATTTCTAGAGAAGCATGTAGACAGAAATAGGTCTTTTCTGGGGTCTTTTATGTAATTATTGCTGTCTTCTCTTTTTTATCCTTGTGACTAATATGTAGTTTAGTCATACAAGGGGCTGTTTGGACCTTTTTATGTTGTTATTTTTCTGCCCTACTGGGGTATAAATATCATCAGTTGGGTGTTCTGGCCGATCCTCTGTTTTGAGGTCTCCACGCCTCCATGACCATGTTTCTCTCCCTTTCATCTTCTCTCTAGTTTTTCAACATGGTATTAGAGCCCATGGTTATGAACTGGGCCATGCACCCGTATTTGTGGTCTATGTGACAGAGCCTAAAATTGGCTTGCACGTGCGGAAGTGTGTTAGAATAGTCTTACATCGGAAAAAGGACAAAATCAAAAAGTGTTTAATAGATGGTGCCTACTCTACTCAATACCTTAAGTTTTGAGTTGGACGGCCCAATAATTTCAACATTGGGGCCTTCGGAGGGACCCTCTTCACCCTGCGGTTGTCCTACAAGGTCACCGCCATCACCTTTTGCCCTGCCGGCCCACCCTTCTTTTTGTTTGGTGCCTTGTTCTAGGGTTTCCTTGGGCGGACAGAACATGGGCTATCGGTTAGGGCTGTCCGATCCCATCCTTACCCTCTCCATTGCCAGCAGTCCAGTGAGGGGAGTCTCCCTCACCCAGCTGGTGACCTAGGAGTTTCGCTGTTATGTCTTCGTCAACCAACGACACCACCACGACATCTGGGATAGATGCAACGGAGGTGTGTTCTCCATTGTTGAAGCCATTGAGTGGCACCATGACTGAAAGGATGTCTTTGCAAATGACCACCGTAAAGTTAACAGAGACAAATTTTAGACTCTGGTCTTTTGCCGCTCGGATATTTCTTGGTAGCCGTGGTGAAACTGGGTATATTACCGGGAAAACCAAGGCACCTGATGTCAATGATCCCACTTATGCCAAGTGGGACCTAGAATAATCTTGTGATGGGCTGGAATTTGAACTCTGTGAGCCCTGAGATCCAGTAATTGATTATGATGAAGCCCACTATTGATGCAATGTGGGAGCTTCTTGAGCAGATGTATGGGCACCGTCAAGATGTCTCCTGCATATATCAAGTGACTGCAGATGTGCAAGAGTTGAAGCAAGGAAGCATGGGTATCACAACCTACTTCCACCTCCTAAAGAGTAAGTGGGAGGAACTTAACTATTATCTTATCTTATGTATCTGTGGAGTTCCATAGCTGACCAGCGGCAATATCTTCAACATATCCAACAAAATCGCATCTCTAAATTTCTTGCTGGCCTAAACTCTGATTATGAGTCCTTGCATTGACAAATACTCAGCACAGAGCCGCTCCCTACTTTAGAACAAGTCTATTGTAAGATTTTGAATGAGGAAGGGCGTCGAAAGGCCATGAATGGTGGCAGCGTGTCTGTTGTTTCTCGCGATTTGGGGGAGTATTCAGCGCTGGTCAGCAGCACTATGAAGCCCCAAAAAGGTGGTCAACCTTCTAGGAAAGAGAAAATTAAACCTCCCAGACATTGCACTCACTGTGGGAAGGATAATCATATTGTGGAAAAGTGTTAGGATCTCTATCCAAATAAGAAGCCTTTGAAGTTCAGGAAAGGTGGGTAGATTGCTAAAGGCAATGTTGCTATGACTACACCCGTTGAAAGTTATATCCTAGATGGTAGCTCTTTTACTTCTCAGATGTCTGAGCTATCTTTTGTTTATATTGGTCACCTAAAACGGATTTTTTCACAGCTAGAACTTTCTACACCTTCCACTTCAGGTACATCGGGGGCGGCCCTAAGTGTCACCTCCAGTTCTCCTTGCACTTCATGGGTCATTGATTTAGGGGCCATAGATCATATGACTGGTATTCCTACTTACTTTTCCACCGATTCCTTGCATGGAATGCAGAATCGGTCGATCCCGATCCGGATCGACTGATTCGGATTGGGATCGGCGGGTCCCAATCCGGCCGGAATCGTCGATCCTGTCCAATTCTGACCCATTTCAGCCAATTTCGGTCGATCCAATTCCGATTTAGATCGGGATCGGTGGGTCCCGATCCGGCCTCCTGATCCATGCCGTAATTCCATGGTTCCTTGAGTTTTGGACAACATAAGCTTACCATTGCTGATGGTTCATGTGCCACTATGGCAGGGAAGGGTACGGTTACATTAAGTAGTGGCTTCATCTTGCCATCAGTTCTTCATGTTCCCAGTTCCCACTTTACCAATAAATCTCCTTTTTGTGAGTAGTCTTACCAAGTCTTTAAATTGTTCTATAACCAACCTTCCTACTTAAATTTTTCAAGACTTATGAATCAAGCAGACGATTGGGACTGGTTGTGAAGTTGGAGGTCTATCATCTCGAGCTTGGTGGGGTGTTGCTTTTCAGTTTAGTGTCAATGGTGACATGAGCTAGCAAATAAAGACAGTCCAGTTGTGGCATAGTCGTTTAGGTCATTTGTCTTTTATGTCTCTTAGAATTCTTTTTCATGATCTTTTTCAATCTATAAGCATAGAGTCTTTGCAGTGCCACACCTGTCAACTTGTCAAGCATTGTAGAACAACATTCCAATATTTAATGAATAAAAGTTCTGTTCCTTTCCAACTTGTTCATTCTGATGTTTGAGGGCCATCCCCTGTGACTTCTGTTTCTGGTCATTGTTACTTCAATTTTATTGATGATTTTTCTCATTGTTATTGGATTTATCTGATGAGGTCCCGTGAGGAGGTTCCACGGATTGTCCGAGTGTTTTGTAAGATGATTCAAACTCAATTCAAGCGGTCTGTGAAAATTTTCAGGTCTGATAATGCAAAAAAATACTTTGAGAAATCTCTAAATATTTTTATGGAAGATGATGAGGGTATCATTCATGAATCCTCTTGCTTCTACACTCCACAACAAAATGGAATAGCTGAAATAAAAAAATCGTCATCTATTGAGACTTCTCGGCACTTACCTTGCAACATAATTTGCCCAAAAAATTTTGGGCTAATGTTCTGTTAACTGTCTCTTATATTATTAATCGCATGCCATCTCGGACACTTGGATATATGTCCCCTCTACTGATGTTGTGCCCTAAACACCCTCTTTTCCTCGTTTCTCGTGTGTTTCAGTGTCTTTGTTTCTTTCATTGCCTTGGTCCAGGCACTAACAAGTTGGACCCTAGAGCTGTTCTTGGCATCTTCTTGTGATATTCTCCTACTCAACAAAGGTATAAGTGTTTTGATCCCTCAACAAGTAAGAGGAATGTGCTTAAGGATGTCAACATTCTTTGAAAATGAATCCTATTTTCACCCCCATACCTCTCCTCGTAAGGAGATTCTTTCAGCTCCTTCTTCTCCTTCGTTACCTATTTCTTTGTTTGAGAGTGAGATTGTTGACGACACTACATCTGGATATGTTGGTCAAACACTGCCATGGATGCCTATTGATGAGACAAGACCGGAAGTTCTCACTTACTCTCGTCATACCTAGCAAAAGAGAAGACTCCCCATAGATGCACCATCCCATGAGGCTGCTAAAGTTCCAGGTTCTCATGTTGGCCCTTCCATCATCTCTTAACCTGATCTTGACCTTCGTATTGCTGTTTAGAGAGGTACTAGATCGTATACTCACCATTCCATTAGTCACTTTGTTTCTTATTCTCGTCTTTCACCATCCTATTATTCTTTCTTGTCATCTCTTCGTATCATATTCCTAAGTCTTATTCTGAAGCTGTGAAAGATCCAACATGTGTGGCTGCTATGAACGAAGAGATGCATGCCCTGAACGAAAATAGCACTTGGGATTTAGTAGATCTGCCAAAAGGGAAGAGTTTGGTCGGTTCTCGGTGGATGTACACTATCAAGTATAACTATGAGTGCCACTTTGATTGGAGAATAGGAAAAGAATAAGAGGAGAATAAGCTAAATTTTGCTTTGACAAACGGAATGACTTATACCGATGCAGAATAGTCTATTCGAGGAATAAGGAGAATAAGCCATCCCACCCTAGACCAAAGAATTGCTTATTCTTCTTATTCTGTCAACGGGTCCCACAAAACTACCAAACCGAAACACCCCTTATTCTAGTATACACTATTCCGTCAGTGGGCCTCACGTAATAACTTATTCTGCAAACAAAGTGGGGCTGATAGTCTTGTGGAGTGGTACAAGGCTAGACTAGTGGCGAAGGGTTTTATATAGACATATGGCGTTGATTATTAGGAGACATTTGATTCGGTTGCAAAATTGAAGTTGTGCGGATCCTTTTGTCACTTGTTGTTCAGTTTGATTGGGAGTTTCATCAGTTGGATGTAAAAATGCATTTCTTAATGGACACTTGTAGGAAGAAGTCTATATATAGCCACCTTTTGGGTTTGATGCCAAGGGGAGAGTGTGCAGGCTGAAAAAGGCCATATATGGCCTCAAATAGTCTCTCTGGCTTGGTTTGATTGCTTTCGGACAGCCATGGGTCATTTTGGTTATGTTCAGGGCAATTTTGGTCACACTATTTACAAAATGGATTGATGGACAGTTTGTTGTGCTTATTGTGTATGTTGATGATATGATTATTACAGGTGATCACAAGGAGGAAATAAAAAGTCTAAAGATCAATCTCGCCAGGGAATTCGAAGTCAAAGATCTGGGTGAATTGAAGTATTTCCTTCATATTGAGGTGACTAAATCTCAACGTGGTATGCATTGGACCTATTGAAGGAGACTGGGAAGTTGGGTTGAAAGCTTGCTCATACTCCTATTGAAGCCAATCATGATTTGTTCGACTTTGCAAGAGAATTGTTATCTGAGGTCGATAAGGGTATGTATCAGCATTTGGTTGGGAGATTGCTTTATTTATCACTTACACAACCTGACATTGGTTATGCAGTTAGTGTTGTGAGTCAATTTATGCATACTCCTCGAGTTCCTCATATGAAAGCTTGCACATTCTATGCTATGTCAAGCCTTGCCTGGGTAAAGTGCTGTTGTATACCGGGTCTTCACATTTGAATATTGAGGGTTATTCTGATGTTGATTGGGCAGGTTCTTGTGGTGACAGACGATTAACTAGTGGTTATTGCACATTCTTTGGTGGGAACTTAGTGGCTTGGCGGAGTAAACAACAAACTATATGTGCCCGATCCAATGTTGAAGCTGAGTATCGAGCTATGGCTCATAGTCTCTCTGAGATGTTGTGGCTTAGACTTTTCTCACAAGACCTAGGTGTTCAAGTTTATCTTTCGATGAAGTTGTACTATGATAACAGGGCTGCAATTAACATTGCCAACAATCCTGTTCAATACGATTGGATCAAACATGTTGAAATTAATCGTCATTTTATCTATGAGAAGCTTGATTTTGAGGAACCTACATGCCGTATGTTCGATCTACATATCAACTTTTTAGATGTATTCACAAAGGGCTTGACCCAAGAACAGTTCAGCTCCGTATTGTCCAAGCTGTGCATGATAGATATCTATACTCAGCTAGAGGGGGAGTATAGACAGAAGTATGTCTTTTTATGTAATTATTGTTGTCTTCTCTTTTTTTAACCCTTGTGACTAATATGTAGTATAGTCACACAAGGGGCTGTTTGGACCTTTTTATATTGTTATTTTTCTGCCCTAATGGGGTATAAATATCATCAGTTGGGGACGATCTAGTGTTCTGGCCGATCCTATGTTTTGAGGTCTCCACGCCTCCATAGCCATGTTTCTCTCCCTCTCATCTTCTCTGTAGTTTTTCAATATAGTATCAGAGCCCATGGTTACGAATCGGGCCACGCACCCCGTATTTGTGGTCCATATGACAGAGCCTAAAATTGGCCTATACGTAAGGAGGCGGGTTAGAATAGTCCTACATCGGAAAAAAGGACAAAATTTATAAGTGTTTAGCAGATAGTGGCTACTCCACTCAATGACTTAAGGTTTTGAGTTAGACAGTCCAATAACTTCAATATTGGCGCCTTCGTAGGGACCCTCTTCACCCTGCAATTGTCCTACAAGGCCACCGCCATCGCCTTTTACCCTGCCGGTCCACCCTTCTCTCTGTTCGGTGCCCTATTCTAGGGTTTCCTTTGGCGGACAGAACATGGGCTGTCGGTTAGGGCTGTCCAGTCCCATCCTTCCTCTCTCCATTGCCAGCGGTCCATTAAGGGGAGGCTCCCTCACCCGACTGGTGAGATAGAAGGTCTTTTTCGCTCTCATGTCTTCGTCAGCCAGCGACACCACCACAACACCCGGGATGGATGCAATGGAGGTGTGTTCTCCGCTGTTGAAGCCATCGAGCGACACCACAACTGAAAGCATGTCTTTGCAAAAGACCACCGTAAAGTTAACAGAGACGAATTTTAGGCCGCGGTTTGTTGTCGCTCGAATATTTCTTGGCAAATGTGGTAAGACTGGGTATATTACTGGGAAAACCAAAGCACCCGATGTCAATGATCCCACTTATGCCAAGTGGGACCTAGAGAATAATTTTGTTATGGGCTGGATTTTGAACTCTGAGCCCTGAGATCTTGCAGTTGATTATGATGAAGCCTACTGCTCAGGCAATGTGGGAGCTTCTTGAGCAGATGTATGGGCACCTTCAAGATGTCTCTTGCATATATCAAGTGACTGCGGATGTGCAAGAGTTGAAGCAAGGAAGCATGGGTATCACAACCTACTTCCACCTCCTAAAGAGTAAGTGGGAGGAACTTGACTATTATCTTGTGTATCAGTGGAGTTGCATAGCTGACCAGCGGCAATATCTTCAACATATCCAACAAAATCACGTCTTTAAATTTCTTGCTGGCCTAAACTCTAATTATGAGTCTTTACGTGGACAAATACTCAGCACAAAGCCGCTCCCTACTTTAGAACAAGTATATTATAAGGTTCTGAATGAGGAAGGGCATCGAGAGGCCATGAATGGTGGCAGCGTGTCTGTTGTTTCTCACAATTTGGGGGAGTATTCAACACTGGTCATAGCACTATGAAGCCTGAAAAAGGTGGTCGAACTTTCTAGGAGAGAGAAAATTAAACCTCCTAGACATTGCACTCATTGTGGGAAGTTTCATGGGTCATTGATTTAGGGGCCATAGATCATATGACTGGTATTCCTACTTATTTTTCCACCTATTCCTTGAGTTCTGGATAGGATAAGGTTACCATTGCTGATGGTACCCGTTCCCGTGCCACTGTTGCAGGGAAGGATACGATTGCATTATGTGGTGGCCTCATCCTGCCGTCAGTTCTTCATGTTCCCACTTTACCAATAAATCTCCTTTTTGTGAGTAGTCTTACCAAGTCATTAAATTGTTCGGTTACCTCCTTCCGTTCAACAAAGCAAAATTACCTTGGGTCTCGAGGACTTTCGTTCCCGATTTCTGAACAGTTGAGGTGTCAAAACCTAAACTCATCCCAGGCTCTTCATTCTGTTGCCTTCCTCCCTCCCTCCCTCCCTTTCTCTCATGCGCGCTCACGCACTCGCGCACAAAAACTGTGGGCGAACTACCCCGGAGCTCTCAACCAACTAACAACTATTTTCTCCTTGGTTTTCCTATCTTCTCGGTACACCTGTGGCAAATCTCAACTGGCAATGCTATGGCGGGCCAGGTGGGCTTTCTTCTCTTCTTTCCCTCTCCTGTCACCACTTGCCATAGATATCAAATAGCAGTGTTGTGACGAGGTAGCAGGCAGCATATCTCAATTGGCAGTTGGTCTTCTCTTTCTCTCTTTCTTTCCTCGCCTACCTCAAGTCTCAAGTGATGTCGATTTTCTCGCCGCATGTAGTTTTGGAAGCTGGGCATTTTGTTGCCAAAAGAAATCAGTGCGCTCGGCAAACAGCTTGTGAGACTGCTCGATATAGCTCGACTCGACTCAGCTCAACTTGTTTACTAAGCTGAATAAACAAGCTTGAACAAAAATTTAAGCTCAGGGTATTAATGAGCCAAGCTTGAAGACAAGTGAGCTCGGCTTGATCATGCTTGTGAATAGGCTCGTTTAAGTACTTGTTAAGATCTCATTTAAGTGCTCATGAAGAACTCATTTACATACTCATTAAGTGCCCATTTAAGTACTCATTAAGACCTCTTTTAAGTGCTCATTTAATTATTTTACTCATAAGTAGGCTTAGTCAATAAAATATTTAATATCTTATAGAGTTTTCTATCAAATGACCAGGGATTCTAACAAATTGATACCATCGTGTGGCTGGAGTTTATAAAATTTAAAATTAAAAACTTTAGACTAAATTTATCATGAATTTATTGGGCTCATGAGCTACCCATACTCGGCTCGAGTTCGTTTAATATCTGAACTAGCCAAGCGTGAATAATAGTCATAGATACTCAGCTCAAACTCGAAATCAATTAAAATTAGTTGTACCATGTTTGTTCAGAGCAAAACTCGGCCCCGACTAGGCTCGTTGCACCCCTACCCTGCAGTGATTGAGATTTCATGTTTTTGTTTTCTTATTTGCCCATTGGAGTGATTTAGATGATGCTATCTTTGCTAGTTTATTCTTCCTGTCACTGCTGAATCAAACTTTAGGTGGGCGTGCTTGTTATTTCCTTGTTTGGTTCGATGTGCCATTACAAAATGTAAAGTTTTTTTTTCTCCTTATATTTAACTCTGGTTAAGGCATTATCAGAATGAGATGGTATAAAATGCTGAGCCCAGGCCTGAACACAAAAGCCTGAGCAGAATTGGGCTTAGGTGGACATGATGAACAACGGATCAGGCTCGGGCCTGGCACCTTGATGTCAGGCTCGGAATTGAAATTTGCCAAGGCCACCCCATTGACAGGCCTACTTCTGACTGATAGCAATTGTTCTACATGGGCTCATGTCGGTTGACTTTTTATCCTAGAAACTTTTGGACAATCTTTCAAAACCTTACTAAGATTCTTAGGTTTACATTGTAAACCCATGTGAATCACTATTCTTCATCTATTCATAACCATTTCCCTTTTAGTAATTTGGCTTCATTCACCAAGTTTCGGTGATTGTGAAGTGCTCTTGCGTGAAGAATAGCCACAAAGTCAAAGTTTTGCTTTCCTAACATTCATTTGACTCTGCAGGATTCACCTGAGTTTCGGCCAATGATGTCTGAGGTCGTTCAGGACTTGACACGGGTGGTTAACGAAATGAAGGAGACCCCAAGTGGAAGCTCTGCTCCTGTTTAAGTGTGAAAGCAACCGTACCAGAACTTCTGGTTGGGAGGAAATGCCCGAAGTCCCATCTGTTGGATATTCCATTCCAGCATGGACTGGCAGGCTGCCCGCCCTTGTAAACTTAGAATTTTTCAAGTGGGAAGGTCTAGGGGCAAAGGAAATCTGAGCGCCAAAGTGAGCATGCATAGCATACAAATGGTTGTTGTAAGCCCCGGCGATGCTGTGACACATTGATTTTATTAATTTTTTCTTCATTGTTGGCTGCCCGAGTGATGCATTGAGATGTTCTTTAAGAAGTTTATGCTGTATTTTTTTTAATGTACAAATAGGTGAGGTTTCTCTGTCCTGTATTCAAATTCTTTCAACTCTGTTCTCTTGATGGAAATGAAGGAAATGGGTGCAGTCTTTTTAGAGGTGTAATTGCAATGGCTTGAATCCACTCTCCTCAAATAAACTGGTGGTGGTGGTCGATGATGTCTTGGTATGCCCAACTTACATGGCTGTCCCTCCTCTTGTTTCACTTGTCAAGGCAAGACACATCCGAAGAACCAGGGCCTGTTTGAATTGTGTAAAAACAGTGAAAGTCTAGATTCTAAAATCACTAATTCCAAAATCAATGAAAACAATCCTGATTCGGTTTATGATGCATACTATTAAAACTTCCATCAGGCGGTTGTCCCTGTTTTTGTCTGTGTTTTTTACACCAATCTACACAATAAAATCTTGCAAGGTGAGACTTTCACCTCAGAAGTTAGTGTTGTGCATCAAGCCAAACGCCAATCAGGTGGAACTGGTGACTTCATCATGCCATCGGATTTGACAAAGGCACTAAGAAGTTGACCTATGTGGAGTCCTATTGTAATCGCCAGTCTTTAATCTGGAGATCTTGCAATGACGTTCGAATCCCTCAGTCTTCATAAGTAATTGAATACAACTTCAGTAACATAAATTGTGAATCAGAGTGCAAATACAACTTCAGTAACATAAATTGTGAATCAGAGTGCAACGCAAATGTTGATTTCTTTCCTCGGACCGTGTTCAGTTTGGTTTGTAATGCAATAGTTTCCATGTCAAACCTCCCCCAAACCAAAAAGCTATATTTGCTTTCTGACTATTTGGTGGTCAGAAACACTTGCTGCAATATCCCCTCACCAGTTGTGTTGGTCATACGATCAGTGGATCGGATGGTATGCGGGTTTTAACGTCCATTGTACTTCCCATAGGGTGGGGTAGTGATTGTGCATGTCCGGATCCACTAAGGGTTTCGTTTGTTTCCTTGTAAGATAGGCTACATGAAAAACTTTACCCGAAAAGTGTAGCATAATGACTTACTTGATTATTCAGAAAATTTTAGTCAATAGAAAACTCGATTCATTGACTCCCTTTTTTTCCAATTTTGGCATCAATAGGATGAGATTGAATGACCTTCTCTAAAGCAGTTGAAAATGTTTTCATAAGCATATGATTGATTTTGTTGTTATTTTCCTTATAAATTTGTTTGCCTAGAAAGCAAAAATATTTTACATAGAATCCAAAGCATCCTAAGGATCCATTTGGTTTCATGTAAGATAGGTTGTATGAAAAGATTTTCCTAAAAAGTGTAGGATAATGACTTATTTGATTATTTGAAAAACTTCAGTCAACGGAAAATTTAATTTTTTTATTTCTTCTTTTTCCCATTTTGGCATCCATGGGATGAGACCGAATGCCTTTTTTCAACGCAACTAAATATATTTTCATGGATACTAAATGACTGATTTTGTTTTTAGCTTTCTTATAAATTTATTTCTTTGGAAAATCTTTTTCGTTCGAAAATATTTTACATAGAATTAAATGCACCCTAATTGGATCACAACAGAACGCGATTTACATGCAGTCTTTTTCTGAAAGACCAAACTTTGGTTGTGGATCGAACTTAAACATAGAATTTGTCTGACCTGTTGGTCCTACAGGTTGGCAATAGCCATCAAAATAATACGAATAATATTACTGTATGGGTGTAGTCCTCCAAAACATAAAGCTTTTGAAAAATGGGTAATACTTGTTGCAATGACTGATTTTTAGGTTTTTTTGGGTCGTCCGATCGGACATTGCATTGTACGGCCGGGTAGGGAACCTTCGGGCCGACCTAAAAAAAGTTAAAAAGAAAAAGAAAAGAAAAATTCTTTTACCCCTGCAATGCCTCCATTGCCATGGGGGAGGAGGAGGAGGAGGAGAGGGGGGAGGGGGGGGAGCATTGCAGCAAGCATTACTCTTGAAAAAAATTTAAGTTGGGCCTCACCATGTCCCACATGGCCCTACAATCCAATTTCTGATTGGATGGTCTGAAAAACTCTAAAAAATAAAAAATCAAACTCTATTTTATTGAGCTCAACTCATTAATTTTTTTTATGTTCATTTGACTCAATTTTTAATTTTTTAGAATTATTTGGGTTGTGAGAGATTAAATTGTATAAGCATGTCAATCAGGCGGGTATGATAGACCCACCTTTTAAAATTTTATTTCTTTTATTATTTCTTGAGTTGCTGCAATGCAGCAAGTATTAGCATAACCAAGTGTCGTGTGAATCGGAGCAATTGTGGATCAAAGACTAACATGATCCAAGTACAATCCCATGCCCAATGGGTGCAAAATTCGACAATGTTTTTAGTATCAAATTAAAAATATAGTAACGGGCAATTTTTTTTTAAATGTCTAATAAAGACATTATAAATCTAAAATATGTAAAGGGACACTGCTTCTAAAATTCGTATCTAAATGGGACAAAAGTTATATTTTTTTAATACACTGCCCCAATTTTCCTCAATTGTTGTACACATAGATCGTCCTAATCTAAACCTAAATAATATGACTTTTTACTTTGATTGCAAAATATCTAAACGAGACCCTTGTTATTCTTTAATTAACAAGAAAACTAATATAAGAATATATCAAGCAAAGTCAAGTTTAGAGGAGGTAGCTAAATGTTTATAATTGCTAAAGAACAAATATGTAAAAATAATAAGTAATAATATTCCTTTTGAATTTTATTCATAAGAATGCATAAATAAGTACAATCTTACTAGTAACTATTCATAATTTAACTTTTCATCATTGTTTAATGTAGTAAAATTGTCATGATGAGTAAAATTTAGGATAATCTACTCATAAAATGATTGAGGGTGTTTTGGATGGTATATTATAAGAAATATGACTTTTGCCTTATACAGATATAAACTTTAAGAGAGATGTCCTTCTTTGATATTTGAAACTTATAGTGCATGTATTGGATATTTTGTCCTTTTACATAATTATTATAATTTATTATATTGAATACGATATAGATTTCATGCAACAGATAGTTTTCAATGTGACATTTTTAATCTATTTGCAAATTTTTAGTATAACTTTTAGGTCTCCTCTGCATGTACATTACGATCTTTGGCTTTCTTTATAAATAAGGGTAAGAAATTTACCTTAAATAAAATAGTTGAATAATTTAATCTTTTACTAAATATTTTATGCCGAGGATGCACTGGAAACGAAAATCTTCAGATCATCGACCTTAATAAAGCTATGCACTATTTGTTCTTTCCCTTTACTTTTAATTCTATTTTCCAGCTTCCACATAAGCCAACTCTAGAACAAGTACTGTAAAATAAAATTAGTTAGAGAAATTAATTCACATTGACCATTGACAGCAATAATCGCACGTTGCCTTTCAATTTTAGCACAGTAATTTGTTTATGATAATTTTTATGTTTATCCGTTGAGAATTATATGTTTATTTTCATATTTATTATTATAAGTTTTTATGCATAATATATAATATCATATTAATTAAAAGAATGAGTTGGGCTGAACTGGGGCCCACTCGCTGCAGTCGGGACTACGCTCGGACTTTCTGCGTTCCGGCCAGCCAGCTCGAAGAAAAACGGACTACACACGTCCCACGTGCCGCTTCCACGTGTCGCGACCCACGCTTTTTAGGTGGCCTGGGTACTGGAGCCTCGTCACCGAGAGACACGTCATCAGAACTACGGTACAATGCGCCTCATCAACTGTAGGACTCTGGGATTAAGGAGTTGTTTGGTGTGCGGTAAAACACTGAAAAATATGGGTTTTGAAATCAGCTGTTTTCAGATAGTCGAAAGTAAATATTCTCAATTTTAAAATTACCAGTTTTAGATCCTTAATTTTAGTTTCTAATAGTTCTACATCAAAAATAGAAATAACTAATTAAAAAGAGTATTAGAAATACAATAATTTATAATTTGAAAGTAATATAAACCAATTTCAACACTGAAACATAAGAAAAAAATATTACTTTATAATATTTTGTAACACGCCAAGGTTCAATTTGAAAGTCAGATTGTTTGTTCGACATAAACAATTTTAGATTTACTTATATCAGCTATTTTAATTTGGTAATCTTGTGCTAGTTCCATCTAAAATAAGTAACTAATAAAATAAATAAATAATAAAATATGAAAAAAGATCAACGTTGATTCTAATTAAGAAAAAGCAATTAGAATAGCATAATAAGCTGTTTTTGCTCGGATTAAGAAATTCTCGCAGCCAAAGCAAATAAGAAGTAATAACATAACAGTTCCATTTATATTTATACTAATAGAACAGAGTTTCTAATCTAGTTGATGTGGCACTTTCATATTTTTTTCACCAAAAAAAATTATTAAATAATTCTTATGAAAAGTAATTAATGATCATAACCTTATTATGATTATTCTTTCTACTTCTCATCCGTACTCATTTCAAAACAACTTATTAATGATTATAACTCTGACCTCTTATTTTAAAACAATTCATTAATGGCTATAATTCTCTCTTCCTTTCTCTCTCTCTGGGTGGAAACACAAGAGTGGGGGGCCATGACTCACTTTAAAATTAAGGAACTTCTTTAGTAATAAAAATATTAATTTATTTATATTATAAAATAAAAAAATAAAATTTAAAAATTATATTAATACTAAATATAAAATAAATTATTCTCAAAATTTTCTCTTTATCTATTTTATTTAACTTATCTTATAAATTTATTTAACTCATATGCTACATTTTTTGTTGTATATTATTTGTATTTATTATTTATTATGTTAATTCTTATATGTTAACAATTGCCGAATCATATAATATTCAATATTTATAGTCATATATAATATTTTTTAGTTATAATATTTTAGTTATAATATATATATTAATATTTTTAAATATATTAGTATATATAATAAGCCACCTAGCAAAGAAGACAACTCGAAATGTTCAAGTTAGAAATCTACCTTCCGTACCTTTATTTGACGTCAGCCTTCATCGACGGTACTCTTCCTTAATGATATGTTTTTGAGTAACGATATTATTAAAATCTTTATTATTTAGAAGTACAATGGTCGTCCATTGTACTCAAATAGGATTTTATCTAATTTGCACGTTATTATGATTTCGTCGTAATTCTTATACAAAGTTATGTTTATGCTTGATTATTTACTGTATGTTACTAATTTTTTTAACACTATTTTAGATCTCGTAAGATTTCTCTATTAAACTCACCTAGCAAACACTGATACAATTTAACATGCAAGTGAAATGCCTTAAGAGTCCTTATTAAGCGAAATTAAAAGTTTAATTTCTCATGCAAAATTGTCTTATACTTGATTAATTACTTAAAATTAAAAATTTATTAAGAAAAAATTATATAAATCAATATGATATTTTTATTTTAAAATTAGATTTAATATTTTTTAATTAATTTCACATAGATACCGTGCATCGGGTTTGAAACTAGTTCTATTAACAATCCTTAGATGTGGCGCATTAGGCCACGGCGCATAAAACATAATCCCCCCGGCACAGCATGCACCACCCTCGTTCTGTTGGTGGTTGCTGCCTGCTGAAAGAAGGGGGAACGAAGGAGCCTCCCGCGAACCGTCTTCCCCCCTAGAGCAACTCTACTCCTCCCTCTTCCTCCTCCAGTCTCCACCCCTTCTCGCCTCTCCATTTCTTCCTTCTGCCACGACCTCCATTTCCATCTCGCTCTTTCTGCGAGGGGGATCTGCGGAAGGGCGAGAAGACGACGGGGGTGGCGGTGCCATGGCGGGGCGCTACGAGAGCAACCCCCTCGACGAGGAGGACGTGAATCCCTTCGCGGTGAGTCCGCCGCCCCTGATTCCCCCCCAGATCTGTTCTCCCCCGGGTTCCACCTCCCTGTGCCATTTCCCTGCTTTCTGCTCGTGCGTGGTGCTGTTTCCTTGGCGTCGGAGTTGGCGGTTCGGGGAAATCGGATTGCTGCGGTGCTTGGAGGTTGATCTGGGGTGTGGAATGGGAAAATGTGGGTGGTGGTGGGGACAAGGGGACGTGTTGGGTGCTTGGTGCTCAGTGGGGTTTGTTGGATCTGGATGTGTTGTTGGCTGATGAGGGGGTTTTACTGGATCCGGATCGGTGGAGGTGCTGTCCTCTGGTTTTTTGCCCTTGGGGTGTCAGCTAGTCTTAACATTTCTGTTTGTGTGGGTGGGGAATTGGCATGCGCATTCAAAAGAAGAAGAGTTGATGTTGCCATATATAGATTTCTGTTCCTGATTTTGCAGCCGTGTTGGTTTCAGTGCAAATGCTGTTGTTTGCTTGGTGTTTTGGTGGTGGAGATGGCATAAGGATTGGGCTAAATTAATTGTGTCCAACCTGATCCATTTGGAAACAATGTTGTTTGGAATCTGATTGTGTGACTTTAGTAATACACTATGCAGATAACTGTACATGTATTGCCAGCATTGTAGTGATACTTATCTAATGATTGTAAATTATTTGTGTCTCATTTACTGAGATTATAAATATTTGGGAGCCATTTAACTTGTTTTTATGCAATCTAATCACTCAAAAGCTTGGGTGACGTCTTGGGCTAGCTATAGTTTTCCTGCAGTTTCCATTGGATGTATATCGACTTTCAGGCAACAGTTTTAGTCAGAGAGTAGACAATTTAGACAACAGTTTTAGGCACAGAATAGACAATTTGTCTATTAGGTTTAGAAGAAGCATAAAGGTAGTTTTGTGAAAAAATCTGTGCAGATGACCAATATTTTCTTTTTCTTTTGGTTTTTCTTTGGGGTTTGCAATCCAGAAACGGTGAGATGCTATTTGAGTTTTTCCATCATCATTGACGTGACATGCTAGTGTAACCTTATGTGCCAGAATTGTGCTTACAGTCTCCTTGCAAAGAACAGTAGCTGTTGCAGCATCAGCTTCAAAAGGGCTTCCCGTTTGTCAGGTTGGAGTACGTTTTTTTTTTTTTTAAAAGTGGATCATTGCAATATATAAATGTAAACAAAAAGGTACAAGTAATGTGGTAAAGAGCTCTCAATCTCACTATACAAAACTCCAAGATGGTGCTCGCACCCTATCCTTCCAACAGCCCAAAAAGGAAGAACTGTGCACAAAGGCTTTACAATTAACTCTCATCCACTCTTTCACCTTACTAAACACAAAGAAATCAATCTCCCCATTGGAGCTGCCTCTCTTCTGAAGATTTTCTTGTTCCTTTTTGTCCAAACAGCCCAAAATATAGTATGAAGGATAAGCCACCACAACAATCTATCTCCCTTCTGAGGGAAGTACCACACCCATCTGCTTAACAAATCCTCTACTGAGTGTGGGGGGTCCCTCACAACCTGAAAGAAAGTGAGGATAGTAGACCATATCTCCGAGGTGAATGAGCAATGAACAAACAGACGCTCAAACCCCTCATTCTCCCTCCCCACACAAGCAACATACCGGGGGAATATCACATCCATGCCAGATCAATCTGTCGGCCATCGGTAACCTACTAGTCGAGATCCTCCACATCAAAATCTGCACCTTTAAAGGGGACTTCAGCTTCCACACCTGATGAGCCCATGGGTACCAAAGTCGTCCATCTGCAATGGCTGCATAAGCCGACCGGATTGTAAAAGCACCATCAGAAGTCCACATCCACATCAGCGAGTCTGACCGAGCTGTGTCCAATCTGAATCCGTGCAGCAACCTCATAAGAGACATGCACTCGTGCATCTCCTCCTCCCTCAGATCCCTCCTAAATAAAGGTGTCCAAACAATTCCTTCTCCAGACCTGTCGAGCAGTACTTGCCCAATATCACTTCCTTCCATAGTGCTCTCTAATTCTGACCAAGTTTCCACAACCACTTTGACAAAAGTGCCAGATTAAAGTCTCTAATAATTTTGATTCTCAGCCCCCAATTCAGCTTACTCTTACAGACTCTGTCCCAACAAATGTCATGCGAACCCTTTCTATAGTTGTCTAGTTGTCCGCTCCAAAAGAATCTGCTTCTTATACCTTCAAGTTGTTTGGCCACATACTTCGGGATCCTAAACAGGGAGAGATAATAAACAAGTAAGCTATCAAGGATAGACTTGCAAAGTGTTAATCTCCCACCATACGAAAGCAAACGGCCCTTCCAGCCCGCCAGTATGGACTGGAATATCTGGACAATAGGCTGCCAATCACTGCATCTGATCTTTCCCGGAGAAAATGGCATCCCCAAATAAGGAACAAGAAAAGTCACCACCTGACAACCCAGAATGGTGGTTCCCTTCTCTAGAGATTCTTCAGACTTATTGATACCATATACTGCACTCTTATGAAAATTCACCCGCAGGCTTGTCACCTCATCCAGAAACTCAAGCATCAATCTGATGAAGTACATCTGATCTTCCTCTCCTGAGACAAATAGGATTGTATCGTCTGCATTACTCAATCATCTGCATACTACAAGTGAGTAATGGGCCGAATATTACCTAAAAGCCTGAGATGAGGCCTACTGCCTCAGTCTTGTCCCACATGCAGTTGAGGATCTGAGCAACCAGCACAAAAAGCAATGGAGAAAGAGGGTCCCCCTGCCTGATCTCTCTATGACTAAGAAAAGAGGGAGTTGGTTCCTTATTTACCATAATGGCAAAGGAGCCGAAGAAATACATGCTCTTATTCAAGAGACCCATTTTTCACCAAAACCCATCTTCACCATTGTATCAAGGAGGCAAACCTAATTAATTCTATTATAAGCCTTCTTAAAATCTAGCTTAATAACATAGCCACTTTTCCTTTGAGTCTTCAAAGAGTGTAAACACTTTTGAGCAACCAAAAACTCTTCCTAGATCTGTCTGCCACCAATAAAGGTACTCTGCTGAACACTAATCAACCCATCAATCACCTTCCTCATTCGAATAGCCAAGAGTTTAGAAATTACCTTGTAAACCCCATTCAGGAGGCTGATTAGTCTAAAATCAGTCAAAGCTATAGTACCCTCCTTCTTGAGAATTAAGACAATAAAAGTCTTATTAATTCTTTTAAGATGGGATCTTCCCTCCTAGAACTCTAACACAGCCTCATAGAGCAATGGGTGGACCACCTTCAAGTAATGCTGGAAGAATAACAAAGGTAAACCGTCTGGGCCTGGAGCTTTATCCCTGCAAGAGAAAAAACCGCAGTCCTCAACTTTGCCAGAGTAATAGGAGTCTCAAGTTCAGCCCTCTCCTGCTGTGACAGAACCACCTGGAAGTCACCTCTGAACCCCGATCTAGCCTGATCCTCCTCTTAGAATAGATGTGAGTAAAATCGGAGTGTGTGCTCAAGGATCTCCTCCCTACTGTCCACCAATTGATCTCCCCACTTGAGAACTGAAATTTGGTTCTTCCTTCTTCTGCCAGAAGCGACCTTGTGGAAAAAGGAAGTATTATTGTCTCCTTTAATCCACTTCTCTATAAACCTCTCATTCCTGATCCAAGAGTCCTGTCTCCTCTAAAGCATCTAAAGCCTGCATTTGGCCTAACAAATCCCTCATATTCGCTGCATCTGCATTCTTCCTTCTTGAGTTCCAACCTTTCAGAACTTGAGCCACCCTCTTGAGATTTTCAACTAGTGTCACCATGGCTGAGCCACCCTGCTTTCTAGAGTCCTAGGCATGCTTCACAATGTCCACAAACCCTTCTTCCTTTAACCAAGTTTTTTCAAATATGAAAAGATATCTGTACCGGAAGTGATGCTTCGAATCTAACAAGATTAGCTTATAATCAGATACATGCCTCTGATAGATATAGGTGTTTTCAAAGCTAATAATAAGGCACCTATTTCAATCTGGTTCACTAATGAATGACATTTATTTCATTATGTAGATTGACGTATTTATAATTACGCATAATGAAGTCTTTGAATGTATGCAATAGTCATCGGATTATGATGATATCATAATAATGAGACCGATGACTTATAAACACATTCTTAATTATTCCTAATCGTAAGATGTTTGAGAAGGACATCAAACATCCGGTAAGACTAGTACAAGTTATTCTAGCTCATATGATGAGGGTGACTGATCTCGTTAGTCACTTGTGTTGAGACACTATGGAGAACCTGTAGGTGCTCATTGGAGAATGAGTTTACTGAATTGATTCGATATGAATCGCCAAAAGGTAATTTACCTGACTGTCAACCGGCTTGATTCATCGTCACAGTGGCGTGGTTGATCCTTAGACTTGAGACACTAAAGACATATTGTCGGTGGATTTTTGGGCTTTGACCTTGGCTCACGAATCCCTATTCACGGGATCTTTAATAGTCAAGGATCGGGTTCAGCGGGAGACCTTCGAAGGTGATTGTGTGTTTAATAGAGGATCATTCGCTCTCAGATAACTGGAGAGAGAATGCTCTATAATAGATCTGCAGGAGTTTGTGGCCAGAGCGGATACAATATTAGAAAATGTATTTTTTGATATTATACAGCGGAGTCTGATTCAAGTGGGTTGACTATCTAGGGTTTGACAGTTGACCATACCCTAGATAACTTGAGAGCATTGTGCGAATGAAGGATTATAGTTGCGCGATAACTGTAGACGAACATGTTCTATGAGTAAGTTGTTGAACCTCATTACCTTTCGGGATCATGTGGTGTTATTTGGCATCCAACTTAATCGGAAGTCCGGCCGAATTTATATGAGATGTTAATTTGGTTAAGTAATTAATTAGATATTAATTAATTACAATAAGTCGATAAATAGTTATTGGACTTAACGGGTTGAAAATCGGACTGGTTAATGGGTCTAAAGGGTCACACGCAAATAGATTCTCAGTTAGTGGTACTTAAGTAGGAATTATATTAACTCGGGAACTTTTATGAAAAGTCACGCCGACTTAATATATATACGAGTTGTTGAGAAATCCTAGGATAAGCTCTAGGAGCTCTTTAGGCTGACCCTCCCCCTCTCTCTCTCCTCCTCCTATGGGCGCCCCTCTCAGGGCACCGGGTGCTTTCCCATCTCTGCCGTGCGCAAATCCCGAAAGTCAAGAATTCCCGTCCGTATGTTCCGGATGTTGTTGCAGCGAAGATTCTTCAGCGAGCGTGCTGATCTGGATGATGGAGCGAGGACGAACCACCGCAGAGGATCGCGTGGATATCGCTGGAGGCCGGATGCTTATGCGGCTAGCGGCATCGCCTCGACGGAACCGATACAGATGCAGATTCAAATCCGTGCACGGTGATACGATTACTTCCCAATTTTTCGATTTACCGCTTTTCGTTCCAAAACGGATATGCGGGCATTGGGCGGGATTTTATTTTCTGTTTTTGCTGCGTTCTTCACGTTCCGCCCGGATCCTAACAGCCTCTGCAGACACGAAACCTTGAAATCAGAGAAGTGACTCTCCCATTTAGCTGTCACTAGAAATCTGTCGAGCCTCGAGCAAGAAAGGATCCTCTTGCGATTAGACCAGGTATAGAAAGCATTATCCGTAACTATGTCAATCGAAGCTGACAAATCTATGAAAGCAATAAAGTCCTCCATCGGCCTTATACATGAGGCCTCTTCAGATCTCTCGGACAGGGAAGCAGCCGCATTGAAGTCACCTACCAAAAGCCATTGCTTATAAGAGTTCAAGTGCCACAGGTTAACTCCTTCCACACTGCCTTCTTCTCCTTCCTCCCTTGAGGCCCCTAGGCCCCAATAAAATCCCACTCAAACCCATCTTCCACACTCCTAAATGATATAGTAATAGCATGCCTTCCTACCCTTCTGTCCATTTTTTGCACTACAAATTCATTCCAAAGCACCAATATGCCTCTTGCTTTGCCCTCTGCTGGAGATACCACCCCTCTGAGTAGTCTTCCCCCACCAAGCCCTCTCCACATCTCCTCCTCCTCCCCCTCACTTTTAGTCTCCTGGATGCACAAGATGTCGACCCTCAATCTCTTGGACAATGTCCCTGATTGCTCTCTCTTCTCCCTCTCTCCAATCCCTCTAATATTCCAAGAGACTATCTTCTTTGGACAACCAGTGAAACCTCCACCTCCACCTCCTCCCTCCCATACTCCTGCCCCTTCTCTTCCCCTCCAACTTTTCTGCTTAGCTTTTCACTACGCACCCCCCTGGCCACTCCTAACTGTCATCTTCTCTGTAACTTGAAGAAGACATAATGGATTTCTTTGTCCATCTCATCAAAGGAAATCCCAACAATATCCGTCACCTCTCGAGCATGCTTCTCCACGGCTCTCTATACTTGCGCCAAAATCTCCTTAACCACTGACTTCCATTATCTCCTGTTGGATAGCCAAGATCCCCTTTAAGGTCCTTTAGGGTGTCCAACCCTCCCTTGGCTCCTCCAGAGCCTCTCAGCCCTGCATCCATATCTACCAGAGAGTCACAGTCCACGAGCAAAGCCACCTCCATCTGCCCCTCTGCACTCTTCCCCATACAGACGGGATCCACCTCCTCCAGCATCCCTCCTAATTCCCTTTCTTCATATCCGGAGGCCCTCGCATCCTGCTCCTCCGGATGCCCCTCTCCATCTCTCCACTCAGACTGGTGAGCCTCTGGGACTACTAGGTCACCACCATATCCCTCAAAACTAAGCTTCCCCTCCCGACAGGCATAAAGAAGATTCAACCGGAGGTTCCCCTGCTTCGGACTTGGAGTAGGACCTCCCGGCTTCCACTTCTCAGCCACCAACCTCTGGATCACCTAGCAAACTTCCGCCTGCTTTCGGCCTTTCTTCCGTCTGTCTGGGTGGTCCTGCAGCTCCTCTGTGCTCCTCCGGAAGAAGTTGTGTTTGGACGTCGGAATTGCAAGGACCTCCCCCACTTCTTGTCGAGGTCCCCGGTCCTCACAACCATACTGGCTCAGTAAGAGTTGAGTTCCGACTCCATCACAAGAAGAGCCCTCCCCGCCGAGGGCTGCACTGGCCGGGAATAGCCGAGAAGCCTCCCCTGCACGCCGGATGCTCCTGTAGACTCCTTCAAAAGCTGAACATGCGTTGTCAGGCTAGGACGAAGGCGTTCGGGTAAAACTACAGGACCCGACACGAAAGAGGCAGCGGGTAAGTTCAGGGCATCGGGTAGGGTTCGGGTCTAGCGGGTGAAACTGACCCAAGGATGGCGGTACCGGTACCGGTGCCGGCCGGTACTGGTACATACTGGTACCGGTACCGGCCGGTACCACCGGTACGGGCTTAAAAGGGCCCAAAAAAATCAGAAAAAAGGAAAAAAAATCAGAAAAAATGTAAACAATTAATTAGCTATGTGTTGAGTGTGACAAAGGTGGGTTAAGACAAAGAAGTACACGTAACACATACTAAATGACTATTTTCATACAGATTAAACATGAAAAAAATTATGCTAATATACTAAACATTTACAAATAATAAATGTTAACGAAATCAAACAATCCTTACCTATGAAACATATGAGTGAGTATACTAATATGGATAATAAACTGTAGATCCTTCTGATTCATCATCTGGTTGCTGTTGCTGGTATCCATAATAAAGTTGCATATGTTCCCTATATTCATCATAACTAAACAATGATGCAGCCAAGTCGTGCATCCCTCTTTGAATCCCTTTTGGAGTATACGCTTGTTGACTTGATGAAATTCCAGAATCATGATGCAAAGAAGCAGTATAAGGATAAGAAGAAGGCCCAGTTTCACGGGCGTACTGGCCGATACCGGCCCGGTACAATGTTTATTACTTTTTTTTTTTCTAATGGTACCGGCCCTTAATGGGTGTACCGGTACCGGCCGAAACTGCCATCCATGAACTGACCAGTTCCGAGACAGGTGTCCCACCCGGTTCAGCGGTCGGCCATCCGCCAAAAGTCCCCACCCTACCGACCCGTTTGAATTTTAAAACATGGTCTGGGAGGCTGTCACGACCCCCACCCCAGGCATACCCTTCCCCTACTTCACGATCAGGCCCCCTAAACCCTAACGCCTGATCACCCACCGGTGTCGCTTTGCCTATAACTTCTACGGTGATTGGGAAAACTCTCTTCTCGAACGGAAGCAGGAGGCACCGGTGTATATCCCTCCTACTACAGGCTCGAACCACCCCTTCCACCTTCAAGACCCCATCCCTGCACCAAACGCTCCCATTCACCCACCTCTCGGAGCAGAGCTCCAATGCCGGCATCATCACAGAGGAGGGCTGGGATCCCTGAGAACCTCACCCTCAATCTTGTCAGACGAGGGTCTGGGAACGTCCTAAAATCCACAACCAACTCCTCCACTTGGATGGCCATTCCTCTGCCTGCCAAGACTCCCATCTCCAGCACCTCTAGAGCTGCCGACTCCGAAGGTGCAACACCCATCATACTGTCGCCGAGATCAACGATCTCCCATTCACCTTCGCCATACGATTCCTCACGAAGAAGGATCTTCACTTGTCCCTGGGACGAGGACCAACAGGGACCGAATCCTCACACACCTTCTCAACCGATCCATCCTCTTCCTGAACTGCTCCGGCGAAGGTGGGGAGAGGCTTAGGATTTCCTTGAAGTCTTTCCGAGTGCAACCCGTAGGCCCAGCCACCACCTCCGCAAAGGAGCCTTTACCTCATCGGCAAGACCAATTGATGTGGCCCTCACCTCCACAGACCACCTCACCGGAGAGTTGCAGTTCCTGGCGAGGTGACCCACTCTCAGGCACCAAAAGCAGCTTTGAGCACCGGAGAGACCTTCCTGCCGGCGGGGTGGGGAGCCACGCCCCTGACGGGGCTCCGCCCTTGTCCCTCTCGCTGTAGGAGCCATTGAACCCTCCAATCCTCAGGTTGGAGTACATATGTTATGAATATCTAGGAAGCATAACCTCATAGAATTTGAAGATAGGGATTCCACTTAATCTGATAGAATTTGAAGATGGGGGTTCCATTGTTAATCTTGCATTCTTGAATATCAGATCTCATTGCTGGCATCCCTAGTCATAGTATTTGTTACTAGAGGTTGTTTTTTGAAGGAAAATTCAATGACACCTGGCGGCTAGTCAATTTGTTATTTTCTTTGGAAGGTGGCCAAGCCACATTCATTAATGAATAAGGAAAAAAAAAAAAGTACAACTCAGAGACAAAACTTCATCAGTTTGCCATTGGATGATAGCAAGAGAGACTTGGTAAAAAAACAAGTACAACCCAATGAAATTCCTACACTTGATGATTCTGCTCACATGATTGAATTTTTGAAGTTTCCCTTCCTACTACAACTGACCAATCATCCATAAGCTTGACTATTCTTTTTAGCATGTCAAACACGCTGTGCCAGATTGTCACTAAAGATCTTATTGTTCCTCTCAATTCATACAGCCCACTTAACTGCGGCGAAGAGCATATCCCAAACTTCCTTCTCTTCTTTTACTACAATAGCCTTTTTCCATTCCATCAGCAATTTGCTCTTATTAGTAACTCTAGTCTAGATGGTGGTCTTCAGTCACTCTTATTTTCATTGCTTGCCATTTTTTAAGAAAGTGTCAATACAATACCAACAATTTTTGGGACATGAAAGGATAAGGGAACTTATTGAAGAAGAAATAGCTCCCAGGAGTAAGGGTTTTGCACTTTTTCAAGGGTCCATAAGTGTCTTCATTTTGGTGGACTGTTGTGTCAACAGCTGTGGGAGGCATCTTTTGGAGTTGGACTCGCTTTGAGAATCATGTTGGGGTTACAGAGTGTGTGGCAGGGTTTTCACACCAGACTATGTTCAAAATGCCCGTTATTGTAGGTTACACGATGGTATAATGATCCAAAAAGGAGGCGAGTCTTCTCTTTATCACAATATATAGTTATCTGTATTGTATCTTCACAGTACTCAATTTGACCATGGGCATAATGGTCTGAAAGTGCTTTTCTACACAATTTGTTGATTCCCGTATAGTTGCACTCTTTTGAATGATAGGGAATTGAAAAGCGGCTTTTATGGCATGGTAACTTTGTTGTAAAGTTGACACATTTTGCATGTTTGGATCCCAGAATCAGATTATCACACCCTGAAATTCAGAGGATAGTTTCATTACTGCTTAAGTGGGGAAGAGAAATGCGAATATTGGAGAACCTCTTGAATATTGGTTTTATTCTGAAAGATATCTTTAGCTTATGCAGCAGACAAGATGCATTTTTTTTCCTCCATATTATCTCAGTTTCCTCTAAATTTTTATGTTTAATCATTTCACTTCCCTTCTCTATTCCTCCATTTAAACTCTTTAAAAATTCATTTTCTGAAGATACCTTTCATTCAAACAACAAATAGGCTGAGATTTGTGATTGTTCAGAAAGTCTGAAAATTTTCATGTCATCATGATGCCTGCAAACTAAGTTGGTTCTTTTATTACCCATTTTCTCATTTTTATTTTTCCCACTCCTTTTGCATCATGACAGGATCCTGCAGTTCGTGGAAAGGCACGACAGTCGAACTATGGTGGGGGTGCATTCTACATGACTGTAAGATATTTCATTTGTTTTATCAGCACTACCTATATATGGCCTGCTAATTGCCGGTCCATGCAAAATATTTGTGTTTCGCCAGTCTGTTGTTTCTGTTTACTTCAGCTCAGATATATAATTGCTTTTTTTTTTTTTTGAGGACCCAATGATTGGCCAACTTCTTACATCTGTAGTGGCTGTTTTAGTCGTGCCTTTAATTTATACTGTTTCATGTACTTGAGTAAAAAGAAAAGGACTACAAGTATTGCTGTTATATATTGTCTTGATGCAGGTTCTTTTTCCTCCTTTCAAGTGATGGGCGTAACTGGATGTATGTGACTAGAAGAACAGATAAAGTGAATACAGCCTAACATATATGGATCCACCACGTGATATAATTACATAAAGTTGAATGATGGGTGAACCTATTAATGTTCTATATGCCATTATTTACCAATTTTCTATATGCCATGTAAAGTTAGGAAGGAGATGAGTCAGATTATGGGAAGATTCCTCTGGGTTGCAAAAATGAAGGCTCAAAAGGTGTTTCCCTAGTAAAATGAGACAAAAGTGTGCATCTGTTAAGAAAGGAGGCCTGGGAGTGAAAAACCTGCAGTATATGAACCTAGCTTTAATTGATAAATGGCTTTTGGGAATTGTTGACACCTGATGATGTTTTATGGAAAAGAGTAATCCTTATTAAGCACTATAAAAATGTTTATAGTTGGCAGTCTTCAAACAGAAAATCCAAGCCTTATCTCCCCACATGGTTAAGGAACATTGATCAAGGTTAGGAGAATAGAAAGGAAAATGGTTGGACAATTTTACATTGGACAAGAAGTTTCCTAAGCAATATCAGCAGGCTGTTGACAAATGGTCAAAACCATTGACTATTATCATTGTGAGAGCACTACTGCTCAATGATTCCCACCCTTGAGGACTCAAAGATAAAGAATTTGACTCCTTCGCAATGCTCATATTGATCCAGTTGAAAAGCGATCATTCTGTTTTAATAAAAACAGTGGAGTTTTTTTAGTTAAGTCTCTCTATACTGCTGCTGAAGGCAACCTTCCTTCATATTCACAAGCATGCTGAAGTTTGGAAGGTAAAAGCACCTTTGAAGGTCAGAGCTTTATGTGGCTTCTGTTCGAGAAAAGAATAAGGAAAAAAGCTACACAGGAGGAAGTGGTGCTTGGATGGGTAAACTGTATGTTCACTTTTTGGAATGGGCATAGAAGATGTTGATCATTTGATGATAACCTGTTCTTTAAGCAGAGAAGTCTGGAAAATATTCAGTAAGCTTGCAGATTTCCAGGTGACTTTTCCAATCTATTCAAGGGTGTGGGTACACTCTCGCAGATTGAAGACTCAAATATGCCAATGCCTTAAAAAGTCCAGTGTTAATCATCATACCACAAGCCATCCAGTGGAGCATTTGGAAGGAGCATAATGATAGCATCTTCAGGGAAAGTAGAATTTATGTTGAAGCCACTGCTGGAGCATTTGGAAGGAGCATAATGGAGCATTTGGAAGGATGAAAGTTTCAATGAATCCCAAGACAAAGGTCCTTCTCATTCTTCCACATGCTGTATATTGGAGTATATAGAGACAACGGAATGACTGCATTTTCAGAGGAAGCAAATCTTATGAAAACATCTGTTTTCAGACAGTCTACTTCATATATAATTGGAGCAGATTCATTCTTCTGGTCTCTGTAGAAAACTGGTCCAAGTTGTTTGGAGATCTGTAGATCGGCATCAGTGCTTATCTACTTTTAATTTATTTTTTTCCTGTTTTAGGTGGTAGGAAAGGAACCTCTCCTTTCCTCTTTTTTCTTTCTTTGGATGTAGTACCTCTGTTTATTCAATAAAATTGGTGGAAAATACCATTTTCTTCAAAAACAAAAAAATGATAGCATCTTCAGGGCAATTATAATTTATATTGAAAATATCTCTATTAGAACCATGTCTTTCATCGACAGTTGGGGTTGACTCATTCTCAAGATTCCCTTAGCTAGGTGGAAGAGAGCTCCTAACGATCTGTAGCCCCTGTTGATGTTATCTTGATTTTGGGGCTATTTCCCTTGTGGGTCAGGAACCTCTCCTCCACCCGCATAGCTGTTCCGTATTTATTTGAAATGATATTGGTAGTAGAACCGCCCCCCCTCAAAATAAAATAAAATAAAATAAAATAAAAATAAAAATAATGCCAACATAAATATTTGGAACTTTTTTCTTCTATATTCCAAGTGTCTGATGTACTCCATCATAAATTTTTCAAAATGTAGGGAATCTATATAAAGGTTTATGTTCATCTCTTGATACTTTCCCATATGTGGCATAACATGAAATAGATTATTATTTGGAAATTTTAATTCATTTTACGCACATAATGATTTCATTAGATGTACTGTATTTACGTGATAAAAGGCCATTGTTGCAGTATTATGAGAATGGTTTAAGTACAGCTAATTATCTATTATATTTTGGCTTTATCTTGATATAGAATAGTTGAAGTAGATCCATAATTACCTACTTTTGTGTTTTCCCCCTTAACTTGCTACAGGGTTTTCACCCTGAAGAAAAAAGTACGATAGGTTTATTCTATGTGGTTTTGCATGATTATGTCTTTTGTATTTTTTTGACATGATACTCAAGCCTTCTGGTTATAATTTCCCAGAACCCTGGCAGTGTCCCTCCTGCCTCAAATTCTAGGCTGTCACCACTTCCCCCTGAACCAGCTGATTTTTACAATGATCGTGGTGCTACAATTGACATTCCACTTGACAATGCAAAGGTATATGGTATACCCTTTTTAAGCAATAAAATTTGACAGCTCTTGCAAGCTCCTCCTGTTTAATTTTTCATCTTCTTGCTTAGGATCTTAAAAAGAAGGAGAAGGAACTTCAAGCAAAGGAGGCTGAACTAAAGAGAAGGGAACAGGTGCGTGCAGTTACTGATGTTGAATGTTGCAATTGGTGCAAACACTTTGAGAATATAGTTCATTCCAGTTGCACATTTTTGTGGCCATTTTTACTCTTAATTGTGTTGGTTGTCCAATTTTACCTTTTGAATTGGTTGATAATTGAGTAATAGCTCATTGTAAGTTTAATGAACTCCTTGTTTTCGTCTTCCTACCATGTCACATGCTGTGGCTGTGACATGATGTTGCTATTATTGTTAAACGAATTTGAAAAAGGAGAGATTCAAAGGAAACAAGTAAAGATCATGGAATGGAATCTTCCGAGACTCTCGGTTTTGGTGGGCAAACGAAGCCCCCAAAACTGCTTATAAACAGCAATCTTGGGCAATCTCGTGAGATCTCAGACATCCTCAGGCATTCTTGGGCTTTTCTCAAGTAAATTTTGTATGTATATATTTATATCATATGTATGACATATATGGTGTATATGTATACATATATACCAAGATCATGGAATGCATTCTTCTGAGACTCTCGGTTTTGGTGGACAAACGAATCCCCCAAAACTGCTTATAAACAGCAATCTTGGGCAATCTCGTGAGATCTCAGACATCCTCAAGCAGTCTTGGCCCTCTTGGGCTTTTCTCAAGTAAATTTTATATGTATATATTTATATCATATGTATGACATATGGTGTATATGTATACATATATGTATATGGTATATATGTATGTATATATGAATCATATGTACATATACATACATATGATATACACATGTCTGTAACTATGTATAAATAATATAATATGATATATATGTATATGTGTATATCATGTACATATATATCTAGTGTTGTTTTTTGAAGATATGTCCCAAGACTTTGTCTCGAGCTCCTGAGATTTTACCGGCATCTCTCCAAGATCTCTTCTCTCCGAGCCCCTGAGATGAAGCTTATATCTGAGATGGCAAACCTTTGTAAATATTTTACATGCTGTAAAGAAAATGATTTGTCTTTTAGGTCTATGTTTTATTCTGTATTGAAATATTTTACATGCTGTAAAGAAAATCCTTTGTCTTTTGGTGTATGTTTTATTCTGTATTGAAGCACACAACATGGCCTACATTTGCAGGAGTTGACCTTCATATCTGGTGCTGAAGATGGCCATAATTGGTTATTTACCATTTAGTTGATAACTTGATGCGAGTGTCTTTTGTATTTTTTACTGGAGCGTTTTTTCTTGCATGAAACACCCTGAAGAATCATACATATGCAGAAAAAACTTTTTCTATTTTAGATTTAACACCCCCCCCCCCCCCCACCCACCCAAAAAAAAAAAAAAAAGCGCTTTATATCACCTAACAATGGAATTCCTAACTTACAAATAGTGATGGATTCCTGCTCTGGTGCATGAGTTCCCTCCATGATGTGTTCGAGGTAGGGGAGTAGCAGACTTTTGCTAGCTGGGCACATGGGCGGACTACTCGGGGTTCCAACCAGAGGGAATGCTGTGTTTCCGCTGTCTTTGGTGGGGATGCAGACAGTCCTCTTGCAAGGGCCTCCGAATGATGTTTTGTGAGGGAGGGGGTCATAGACGGTGTGCAAGGAGAGACTGCAGGGGACAGTGGCATAATTGTCGGTCCTTTACAGAGGTGGTTTCCCATCGTGGTCTGACCACTATGGGGGACATCATTGAAATGTCTTCTTTGTGTGAGCTACAGATTCTGGTGAGGACACTAGAGCACATGCCCGATTCTGCTACAATGATCCGGCCTAGGTTTACCGCCGCCACGGGATCTGCAACAGATTGTGCAGTTTTATAGTTAGGAGATGCTCATTGATATTTTAGTTTATTTGGACTTTGGACTTGAGCATGATGTTTTTTTTTTTTTTTTTTAGGCCCTTAGGATTGTGGTTGGCCCATTAGTGGTGGCCCATGTGCCTTTTTCTATTACCTGTCTTTTCTTTCTGTAAAATTTTCTATCTTAGGGTTACTTTGTCTGAGGACCTAGGGCTTCCTTTTTAGGAGCCCTATATATTCTCATGTTTCCCTTTTGGGAAGGGCAATGATTGCCAATGATTGGAGAAATGGAAAAGGTCTTTTGTTGCGGCCGCCACTGTACGTGTATGAGGGTGTGAAGCCCTGTTCTATTGCCTTCTTTCCCCTACCATGTTCTTCCCTGCATCTACCTCCATTCTTCACTTGTCATCTTCTTCTTCCCCTCAGCCTCCGTGTTGTTCGTCCGTTTTCCCATCTCAGTGCCGCATCATTTGGTATCAGAGCTCGAGCTCAGTCCCCCACTACGCCACCACGCCGCCATCATCCTCTGTAGCTTCCGCCGCCATGGTAGTCGCCGCCTTCCTCGCACACCCTTTCTTTCTTCTTTCTTTCTGTTTGTGTTGAAACTTGGGTACTGTAGTGAGTACTGTAGCTACAGTATTCGTGCTGTGCTACAGTATCGGAGGTCACACACCCCATCTTTTCTCTCTCTCCTTCGGCTACATCGGACAAAACTAATAGAAGAAGAAAAAGTAAAGGAGGGAGGGTCGCTGGCCGCTGCCAGCAATATGGCTACTGTCGCCATCGTTCGCCAGTGGCCCCGTCACGTACGCCACCACCTCCTCTTTCCATCGAAGGAAAAGAAGAAGTGGAGGGCTTGGGCTCTACTGATGTCGCCGTCTGCACCGGCACCCGCAGTCGTCGCCGTCGCCGTCGCTAGGCTCCACCGCCATCGTCGTCGCCGAGCTTTACCGGCACTGCTGGTGCCGCCAATCTCCTTTCCCTTTCCCTCTCTCTCCTGGTTTCCCTCGGCTAAGGAGCATAAAAGAAGAAGAAGAAGAGGAAGGGGAGGGCTCGAGCTTGCCGGCGTCACCATCGTCATCAGCCCCTACCGCCACCGTTGTCAGCCATCGTCGGCATTCTTGCTGCGGTCGCCCCTGCACCCGGCTGCTGCCGCTGCACCTCTTGTTCTCTCCCTCGTCCTTTTCCTGTTGGGGTTAAGAGGGAGGGGAAGGAAAGAAGAGGGCACCACGTGCCCCTTTTAACTTAACGTGGTCAAGCCAGGTTTGACCCGGTCCGCCAGTTGGGTCCGAACCATATAAGCCTCTTAGTCCGAGTACAACTGTACCAGCTAACTCTCGGTACGAGCCATCTACCACCTAGCCCAGTCCTTGGTTCGCCAAGGTTCTGTTTGGTCTGAACTATGCATCCAATTGGGTTTGCTACAGTGCGCCAGGCGGTGCAATAGGAGTTGCCGGTGCACCGCCATCGTTGAGGAGTCATCTGAACTCCGGTTCGACAGTCGTCAACGGCATTAGTCTCATCTCAGTGAGGCCCATCCAGTTTCAACACACGTCTGCCCCGACTGCGCATCATTTTGTGTCACTTCTGCATGCATATCGAGGTCGTCAATTTGTGCTTCGTTCCGTGCACCGATCGCACCGTTAGCTTCGTCTCCGCGAGGACAACTCGGCTCCAGTGTGGTGCTACCCTAACATTGCCTCGATTTTCATGCCCCGCTCCACATCGATCAAGTTAGTGTGATCGGACCCTTCATATTGACTTGCTCATTTAGTATTTGGATCATATTTGCCGCTGTGATTGTATGAAAATTAGGTTGCCTAGCCACTGACTGAAATATCACTGCTAGTTGTATGTGTTTATGAGCGACCTGTCATGTGGCTCTAATTTGAGATGGTTGATGATGTTGCTGATATCCTAGGCTATTGGTAGTCCTCACTACCATCCATCTGCTCGCTATTCACTACGAGGAATGACCTATCTAGCTTGTATTTCTTGTCATATTTACATACTCTCTTTTATGGAAAACTGTGCTCAATTATGCTTATTTGTTATCCACCATAGTGTTGGTTATTGATTTTGATTTTTTAGTAGTAGTTAGAGTCTTTTGGTAGTTATTGCTAGTCTTTTTTTCATCATTTGCTAGTTATCATTTTATCATGCCATATCATTTTGGGGTCAGTTTCACACTAGTGTCTCTGTAGCGTGCACTCCTAGTACACTTCACGGCTTATATCCACACGTAGTGGTTTTGATTCTCATAGTTCTGCTTCTACGGCTGGATCATACACTAGCACACTTGTGGTCCCTGAGATGACTGATATATTCGGCTAACTCATGCGCTGGATGGATCAGTTAGACCATCGCATTGATGAGCGCTTCAACCACTTTGTGGAGTCACTCAGGACCGTGCAGGATAGACTGTCTGTTTCAGAGTGCACGGTCCACAATATTGCGGGCCACACTCCCGCTCCTACCGGTTACCCTTCGGGTCAGGGTCCAGTTCGGGTGACTGACCACTATGATGAGATCCCAGTCCCAGATCCTCACTTAGCACAGTCCCCGACATACCCTCCACCTCCAGTGAACTTACCTCCACTTGTGCACCCACCTCCTCGAGTTAATATAGCAGTTGACTGGAGAGCTGAGGATGATTGGTTTGATTATGATCCTATAGATGAGATGGGTTATGCTGATCGACTTGATGCACGCAGATTCAGGAGGCAGGATAGGTTACACGATTTGGATTGGAGGGGGGGGATCGGAGGCGTTAGTGGCACCAGGTTGATTGCCTAGACCGCGGTGGTCGATTGGATCAATTTGACTGCTTTGATCGACGTGATAGAGATGATCGATTCGATCGACATGGTCGAGGTGATTAGTTCGGTCGTGACGGTCGGTTTGATCGAGTGGGCTATGGCTATGATTAGAGGTACCCCCGATACCCGAGAGATTGGGACGACCGGGGTGGATTTGGAGATGAGCGGAGGCCCTACCGTGATTATGGTGATCAGCATGATCGTCGGGCCGCTCGTGCTGAGGCTCCTACATTTGATGGGTCGCTGGACCCGAAGATCCATATTGATTGGGAGGCTAGTATGAACCGCTATTTTGATTGGATGGGCATGACCGATGCTCGCCGAGCGTGCTTCGCTTTGGTGAAGCTGATAGGCCAAGCTCAGACCTATTGGTCTAATGTTGAGGCACTTCGTGAGCAGAGGCATCAGGAGCCCATTGAGTCATGGGAGGATATGAAGGTGTTACTTCGTGAGAAGTACTTTCCTCCGACTTATCGTCATCGCCTCATTGATCGGTGGTAGAACCTTACACAGGGGACTCGTTCAGTGTCCGAGTACATTACTGAATTTGACGAGTACCTGATGAGGTGTGGAGGTAGAGAGGAGAATACGATGACTATTTTCCACTTCCGGAGGGGTTTGTGCCATATTTATGAGTAGGAGCTGTTCCGACAACACCTGACGACCATCGAGCATGCGTATCAGGTCGTGCATGAGATAAAGCAATTCGAGTTGGAGTCGGCTTCGCCTCTGCATACTAGGCCGCCTTTTCAGCGACCTTTCGATCAGCGTGCTGCGCCGGGAGCACAACCTCCGGGTCCCACCTTCAGACCTGTCGAGCTTGCTCGTTAGGAGCCCTTTCCTAGACCCCGCTTTCCTCCTCAAAGAGGCCCTATTCCGGCTCAGCCTATCCCACTTGCCCACTCTCTAGTTGGCACTCCACCATTTAGGCGGGAGGATAAGGGGAAGGCCCCTGTGGGTGAGTCATCCCAGAAGAGTAGGCCCCGCGGCCATTGTTTCATATACTAGGGGCTAGGCCACTATGCTTCCCATTGTCCCACTAGATCTTTGGCCATTGAGAGTGCAAATCCCAAAGAGCCCCCACCTGTAGTGCATGATGTGACTTATGAGGCTGGAGCCGACATGGCCGCTGAGTTTCAGTCTGATGAGGAGGAGTTGGTTGGCTGTATTCGGTACGAGCATTACCGGGTGGAGGATATTGAGGATTTACCAGATGGGGACAGGCTTGGAGTCGCTCGCTGCATTTTGACTCAGTGGAAGGAGAGCAACGGCTGGTGCCGGACTGCGATCTTTCACACTTATTATCGAGTGGGCCATAAGGTGTGTAAAGTGATTATCGACATTGGAAGCTGCATCAATGCAATTTTCATTAAAGCTGTCGAGCGCCTTGGATTGACTGTTGTGGACTATCGTCGCCCCTACCGCGTATCGTAGGTAGACTCGACCTCCATTCCTATTTGGATGAGATGCCTCATTCTGATTATCTTCTCTCTGTACGAGGATCAAATTTGGTGTGACATTTTATCGATGGAGGTCGGGAGCCTCATTCTTAGCAAGTCGTAGATCTATGATGTGGACGCAGTCCTTTACGGTTGGTCCAATACGTACGTATTTCTATTTGGCGACCTACGCATTACTTTGAAGTCCTCTGGGCTGAAGTCTGCACCCCAGCAGGAGGTATCACAACCTAGTGCTCCTGCTTCTTCTACTCCTTCTACCTCTAGTGCCATTACATCTAGCACTCTAGCCACTCATGGCACATCACTGTTAAGTACCCCTTCCACTCCCCGCTCGACCCTTTCGAATGGTGCTTTGGCTCGTACACCTTCCATTCTTAGTGCACCTCCTTCTATGACTTTGCAACTAATTAGCGCCAGGGAGTTTGAGTATAACATTGCCGAGAGCGAGCTTGTTTATGTTTTAGCGGTTAGAAAGGTTGCTGATGAGACCTCGAGTGAGCACCCTACTGAGGTCGCCTTTCTTCTTCAGGAGTTTCATGATGCCTTTCCTGAGGATCTCCTGGAGGGTTTGCCACGTATGCATGATATCCAACATACCATCAATTTGATTCAGAGATCAACATTACCTAACCTGCCACATTTTCGTATGAACCTCATTGAGCATTCTGAGCTTTAAAGGTAGGTTGAGGAGCTCCTGAGGAGGGGGTCCATTCCCGAGAGCATGAGCCTCTGCGTTGTTCCCGCACTTTTAGCTCCAAAAAAATATGGCATCTAGAGGATGTGTGTGGACAGTCGCGCAATAAATCGTATCACCGTCAAGTATCGATTTCCCATTCCTCGCTTGGATGACATGCTTGATATGATGGCGGGAGCCACTGTGTTCTCCAAGATCGATCTAAAAAGTGGCTATCATCAGGTCCCAATGAGACCTAGGGATGAGTGGAAGACGGCTTTCAAAATGAAGGATGGGCTCTATGAGTAGTTGGTCATGCCCTGTAGGCTATCCAATGCCCTTGGTACTTTTGTGCGGCTGATGACTCAGGTACTATGACCTTTCATTGGTGTCTTCCTGGTCGTGTACTTCGATGATATCCTCATTTACCACTGTTAGGGAGGATCATCTGGAGCACCTTCAGCAAGTGCATCTCATCTTTCATCGCGAGAGTCTGTTCGGTAACCTCAAAAAGTATGCTTTCATGATTGATCGAGTGATCTTCTTGGGGTTCATTGTTTCAGGTGAGGGTGTTTCTGATGATCCGGAGAAGATCAGGGCAATAGTAGAGTGGTCCGAGCAGTAGTCTATCCATGATGTGCAGAGTTTCACAGTTTGGCGACATTCTACAGCCGATTCATCTACGGATTCAACTTTATTACGGCTCTGATCACTGACTGCGTTCGGAAGAGAGCCTTTCTTTAGACGAAGGCCACTGTTTCGGCCTTTCGTGACATCAAGGAGCGTAGGACCCAGGCACCTGTTCTTCATCTGCCAGATGTTTTGAAGGTGTTTGAGTCTCCTGTGATGCTTCTGGTGTCGACATAGGTGGGGTTTTGAGTCAGGAGGGCCACCCCGTTGCATACTTCAGCGAGAAATTGAATGATGCTAAACTAAAGTACTCCACTTATGATAAGGAGTTTTATGCGATAGTTCAGGCGTTGAGGTATTGGTGGCATTATCTGCTACCGCAGGAGTTTGTCCTGTATTTGAACTATGAGGCCCTCAAATTCGTCCATGCCCAGAAGAAATTGAACACGAGTCATAGTCGATGGGTAGAGTTTCTTCAGGCCTACACCTTCGTCTTGAGACATAAGGTGGGTGTGAAGAACCATGTGGCCTACACGTTGAGTTGCCGATATTCTCTCCTATCAGTTGTCAACGTAGAGGTCACTAAATTTAAGAGACTCCGTGAGGAGTATTCAGTTCAGATTTTGGTCTGATCCACACCGCTCTTTTTGCTAAGCCCTCGCGAGAGTTCAGTGATTACATCTTGCAGGAGGGCTATCTTTTTCGTGGTGATCGATTGTGCATTCCGCAGACCTCGGTCCGTGATTTTCTTATCTGAGAGGTGCATGTGGGTGGTCTAGCTGGTTACTTCGGTCGGAACAAGACTATTGAGCTTGTTGAGCACCGCTTCTTCTGGCTTAGCCTGAAACGTAACGGACACAGATTGTTGCTCAGTATCGCACCTGCGCTACGACAAAGTAGAAGAAGCATAATACTAGCTTGTACACTCTCCTTCCCATGCCTGACTGTCTGTAGTAGGATGTTAGCATGGATTTTGTTTTGGGCCTGTCATGAACCGTCCATAGGCACGATTCTATTTTAGTAGTCGTTAATTGGTTCTCTAAGCTGGCTCATTTTATCCCATATTCTAAGACGTCTGATGCGTCTCGAGTAGCCCATCTCTTTTATGAGGGAATTGTTCATTTGTATGGGTTGCCGAAGACCATCGTCTCTGATAGGGATGTGCGACTTGTCAGCTATTTTTAGAAGACCCTTTGACATCTCTTGGGCACTAAACTCAAGTTCTCGACTGCTTACTACCCCAGACTGATAGACAGACTGAGGTTGTTAATAGAAGTCTGGGTGATTTGTTGCGATGTCTAGTTGGCGAGCATACACGTGCTTGGGATCAGGTCTTAAAGCATGCTGAGTTTGCATATAATAACTCGGTCAATAGGTTTACAAGTATGAGTCTATTTGAGATAGTCATAGGCTATAAACCTAGGGGACTTATAGACCTTGTTCCCTTTTCCATTCATGCATGCATTTTAGAGTTTGCACAGTCGCTAGTTGAGCATATTAGGAGTCTTCATTATATCATCTATCGTCATATTGAGATCAACAATGAACATTACAAGAGGATGACATATGCGTATCGGTGACAGTAAGAGTTCTAGGAGGGCGACTACGTGATGATCAGGGTCAAACCTAACGGTTTTTGTAACGACCCGCCACCCTATAATCGGAGATCCGATTACTAAATGGGTGCCGAATCATTAATTTGGAACTAAACCAGGATCTAAGTAAGTTTGAGAAATAAACAATAAACTAAGCTAAACATTCACATTGCATTGAATTGAAAGGAAAATGCATGAATTAAAAGTTATTACAATGCGACTTGACGCAGCAAATAATTATATACTCCAACTGAAAAGAAAATAATTAAACGTACATGCCAAAAGAAATATAATAACAACTACATCGGGGCATACCCCGGAACAACTACTGATGGCGCGCAACTCCCAGCAGCACACTCCTTGCTAAGTTTGTCTGGAACCCTCACCTGAAAACCGCAGGGGTGAGTCTCAACGAAAAGACTCAGTAGGGATTCTTCGATCCCCACTGCCTATTCACACACCCACGAGTGCAACACACAGCTGAAGGTACAGTAACAAGTACAACAGTAATTACTACTCCTAAATCTCGATATGAATCACATGCATATTTCTAAAACTAGTCTACCAGGGAGCCTACAACCAACGTCTCGGTAAAACACGCCAACTGCACAAACGAAGGTGAGAAAAACACCGACCCGCTGAGACCAAATAGTAACCCCTCGGATAGCACGCTAGCTACTCCGGCCCAACTGGCTCAAGTGGTTACTCCTTCCCCCAGCACGAGTGACACTTCACAGGTACCACACCCACACTGGTACTAGCTAACTCCGGGGTTCACCAGGTGACCCTCTCTCATTAGGCGTCATCCCGCCACACTCACACCAGTGCTGTGCTCCACCCACACCAACACAGGGTGATAAAGCGCTACAATTGTCACTCTAGGTCCACAGTAGCTCAAAACACAGCACAGTAAGAAGTCCACGGTCGCACGCAACACAACGCGGTGCGATCCGGTTACAAGGAATCCATCATCATCGAATATAATTTAAAGCATGCATTTAACCAACTAACCAACTGTCTAACAGTGTAAACATATTTTAATGGTATGGATTAGTGTGATTATGTCTTGAATCGCGTCGCCCAAGGCCGACGCCATTCAAGCCTCCTAAACTAGTTCATAGAAAACTCGCCCTCAGAACCTGGTGTAAAACGCGTCGCTACAGGTAGTCGCCTTTTAAAAGGGCGTCGCTGTCCCTGGACGCTCAACAGTCTAGAGACAGAGTCTGTAAATGGAGCTAAATTGCGTCGTGGGTGGGCGCCGCCTTTCTAAAAGGCGTCGCCTCACCTTGACGTCATTTAGTCCCGACAGACAGGTTCTCTCCCTCGTTTCCCCCAATCCACGAGATGGGATTTCTCCCCCAAAACGCATAGAAAATGGCACAAAACATAAAGGGGAAGGAGGAGAACCTAACTACCATTTAGAACACCTAATTTCTCATACATGTACTTAACGTTTTCACCCCAAAAATATCCCTATAACATACTTCAAACGCGAGAAAACATGATTTCAAACGAAATGCACTGGGAATCGTCACCCTATCGGTTACTTGAACTCCTCCAAGCTCCAAGCCGCCCACCCGTCTCGCCTCACGCCGCCGCCGGTACTGCCGAGGTTGTCGTTACTCCACCGGGACGTCGGCTACCGTCCGGAGAGAAAATGCCGCAGAGGAGGTGGTGGTGGTAGTGGTGGGAGTTAGGAGGTTGATGGAGTGGAGGGAGAGATGAAATGGTGGGAGGAAAAGAAGGAGGGGAAGGAAGAATCGCCGGAGCCGCCGGGGAAGAGAGGAGAGAGAAGAGGGAGGAGAAAATAAGGGAAAGGAAGGAGGATTCGTGGGGTAAACCAGAAACTGGTTAAAACGCGTCGAGCTGTACGGACGCCTATCAGTTGACATGACGGGCCGTACTGACAGAGTTTGAAACGCGTCGCCTACTCAAGACGTTGTTCAGATGACAAGACCGACACCGTACACTGACAACCCAGGGTCGCAGTCTGAACGGCGTCGTCCATCGCGGACGCCGTTCAGACGACACGACATGGCCATACTCTGGCGGCCCAAAGCCCGCCTACGTGACGCCCACGTAGCACATCAGCAACCCAACTAAATTGCGTCCACCCATCAAGACGCCGTTCAAAAAGCGTCGTGCATCGTAGACGTCATTTAGATGGCACTCCCCAGTCCCATCAGGGCCCAAATCAGGGAATCCGACCCAGAGACTGATCCGATAATCGGATCCGAAACCTTTGTCCTTACAGTTTTCTTCTGGAATCATGAAGAAGCTACAAGCTCGAGGAGCCGGTCCATTCAAAGTGCTAAAACGAGTGGGACCAAATGCATACGTTGTGGATTTACCCCCGGACTATGGCATCAGTATCACATTCAACGTCTTAGATTTGATAGTTATTGGGACCCAACAGTGATTCCCAGTGACCCGTTTGAGTCTTCTCCTCCCCTTGAGAGTGACCCCACCCATGAGAGTCTACTGCCAGCCCCTGTTCCAGCACAGCGTGAGCAGATTGACTATATACTGGACGAGCATGTTATTACTTTTAGGGATGGGGCCTATCAGCACTACTTAGTTCACTGGAGTGGGAGACCGTCGACCGAGGACACATGGATCACGCGCGAGGAGCTGCAGCAGATTGATTCGGATCTCTTATAGCGCTATCAAAGTGATCGAGACCTTTACTCGACGGGGTCGAGTTCCTCCCAGCTAGGGAAGATTGGTGAGGACACCAGAACGCAGGTCTGATTCCGCTACGATCTGGCTCGGGTTTATCGCCGCCGCAAGATGCCCACAGTAGATTGTAGGAGATGCTTATTGATATTTTAATTTACTTGGACTTTGGACTTCAGCATGATGTATTTATTTTTTTATTTTTTGTAGTCTCTTGGGATTGTGTTTGGCCCATTAGTGGTGGCCCATGTGTCTTTTTCTATTATCTGTCTTTTCTTTCTATATTTTTTTCTATTTTAAGGTTACTTTGGTCATTTGGGGACCTATGGCTTCCTTTTTGGGAGGCCTATATATTCTCATGTTTCCCTTTTGGGAAGAAGGGCAATGATTGGAGAAATGGAAAAGGTCTTTTGTTGTGGCCGCTACTGTGCGTGTATGAGGGTGTGAGGCCCTGTTCTATTGCTTTCTTTCCCCTACCCTGTTCTTCTCTGCATCTACCTCCTCTTCTTCACCTGTCATCTTCTTCTTCCCCTCAGCCTCTGTGCTGTTCGTCCATTTTCCCACCTCAATGACGCATCAGATTCCATCCCCCTACATGGAGAGCAGGAAGATCTGGCTTATGAGAGTGTTGAGGATCTTCCCCACAAAGTTGTCAGCCAAACAGATTCTAGGGGTCTAAATGGAACGTTGTGCAGATTTCTAAGGCCTCCTTCCTTGTTGTGCCCCTCTAAGGAAGCAATTAAGTCGATGGTGGCTAGTAGTATACTGGTGGTGGATGGGAGTTCATTCCCATTGGAGAGATGGTCCATACAGATGGCCTCCTACCTTGATCCTCGGCAGGTGAGGGATGGTGAGTCTGGTGGGAGTTCTGGTGCTTTGTTGTGATGTAGAGGGCATCTGCCTCCTTTTACTCAAGCTCAGAGCTATGCTCAACAATGATTAGTGCTTTGTCTGAACCAAGGAACATGTGTCATTGGAGGCGGTGGCCCTTTTCCAATGTCCATAGGACATCCCAGCATTATTGGAGGTTAGGATTGAAGGTGAAGCATATCTGGTGAATGTTTATGGTCAGTAGGTGGACTGGAACACATGGATGTTGAAAACAGCAGATGGCTATGCTGAGGCATTGCTAAGGTTTTGGAGCTGTCTGGAGGTTGAAAATGAAGGGGGGAGGGGCTTGTGGCAGGCTACCAAGGGGGCGTTTCAGTTTCAAATCTTTGGGCATCAGCCAGGTGGTCTTTGGTCTTTGGTATCTTTGGGATGAGCCCAAATGTTGATAGGCCATTAGATGGGCTGGGGGCCCAGGTCTGTGTTCCTTGCATTATGGGTTTGAGTCTGGGCCATGGCTCAATAGCGAACCCAACATCCAAGCATCCTTTATGGCAGGTTGAGGGTATACTCCTTCCCACTCAATTGATCTGGTCTCCCCTGTGAAGGTGATTCCAATCGGTCACCAGGCTTCCCAAGGGTCAAGGGAGCGGCTCAACAAGGCCTGTCCTCCTTGGGTTAACTGGTTTCTCATCTGTGAAGAACCTGGTGGTGGCGTGTTTTGACAAATCATCAACTGGTTGCTCAAGGTTTCACCACTTTGACTTGGGTTTGTGTTTCTGAGAGTCACGGACATTGGTGCATGCCTGTCAACCGCTGTGTTTTCTTGTCCCTGGTGTTGTGGATGGAGAATGCAGGTCTGACTCTCATGTCCTTTGTGACAGATATGTTGGTGGATCGTCTTGTGGGTGAACATTTCAACTGCTGTAGGAGTTTGCCGGAGTCTTGGGTTTCTGTCGGTGCCTGCTTCATATTGTCTCTTATGCCAACCACTTTCTTGGAGTTATGATCATGTTGTTAACTGGGGAGGATGGCCTTATTGGTGGGGGGGGGGGGGTAGCTCCAGAGGAGGAGGTAGATTTGAATTTCGTGGGGGACTTGAAGGCAGGAGTTCAACATGCTGCAGAGTATGGGAGGGAGGCGGTTGATAGTGGGTGGGAGTCGCTTAGTGGATGATGGAAAACAAGGTAAGGGAGGTGTCTAAGAAGTTGGGAGTCTTACATGCTGGGTTAGACAAGGAGATTAAGGAATTTTTCCTGAAAGTTAAAGAAAGATGGCACATGAGCTTGGTGAGGAATGCAAGGGAAGAAAAGTCATCAAAGAAGGGGTGTACGAGAAATAGTGTGAGGGCTGAGTATGGCAGAGATAGGGAGGGGGAGGGAGCAGAAGATGATGCCCAACATCCATGAGGATAATTTTGTGGAATGTGAGAGATACCTATGGGATGTTAAAAAGGAGAGCTATGGAGGACGCTATTAGGGGATGCAAGGTGGATGCATTATCTCTTCAGCAGTCTAAATGAAAAGGGAAGAGGATTATAAGACTCATAGAGGTTTCTCCTCTTTTGTAGGGGGGTGACCTCTTAGCTAGTGGCAGCCCGTGGGGGGAGTGGTGTTGTGATATGGTGCTTTAGAATTTAGATGGGGATGTAGTGTTGGAATTGGACGAACTCTAGATGGAGTCATGCTATTTCTTTCATTTTTTACAATGCGGGAGATGGCTTTGTATGGGACTATATAGCCCTCCGAATAGGGAGGAGAAGGAGTTTTGGGTGAATTTGATTCATCTCCAATGCTGTACAGCTAGTGACTTCAATGTTATCTCATTTTGCAAGTATAAAGCTATATGTATGAAGATTTTTCACCACATGAAGGCAAACTAGTAAAATATGAGATATTTAGTGTGCATAATTTTATTTCATAACAGAAAATTCACATGTACAATTGATTTGTATAAAAAAGGGCATACCCAGTGCACGAGGCTCCCACCATTTGTAGGGTCTGGAGAAGGGACAATGTACGTAACCTTTTCCTTGCTAAGTAGAGAGGTAGTTTTCTTGGTTCGAACCCGTGACCTGTCAAAAACGGAGCAATTCAACCGTTGCTCTAGGCCCGCCCTTCTTTAATAAAGGGGTGCAACACGAGGACTTCTCAAGAGGTCACCAATCTTAGTACTACTCTCGCCCAAGCACGCTTAGCTTTAAAGTTCTGATGGGATCTGGTGTATTAGTACTGGTATGATCGCACCTGCAAGCGTTTCACAAAAATATCCTTTTCACGGCCAGCAAGCGTTTCACAAAAATCAGTTTAAGTGCTCAATCAGTTTACAAATTCTTAAAATAAAAGTTAGATCAAGTAATTAGAGCATTAAAGGATTACGTCAGAGAAAGGGCATAGTGAATAGCAGTCCTAAAGTTAAATGGTGGAACTTGAAAAGAGAAAATTCAGATGCCTTTAAAAATTATCTATTAAAGAAGATATATGGGATTTTGAAGAAGAAATTAACATAATGTGGAATAGAATGACTAATTGTATAAAAAGAGTAGCAAAATAAATCTTTGGTGAATCTAAGGTTTAAGGATTCTTAGAAAAGAGACTTGGTGGTGGGATAATGAAATTCAAAGGTTTATTAACAAGAAACGAGAATACTTTCAAGAACGACAAATGAGTAAAAATGATCAAACCTTCAATGAATATAAAATTATAAAGATAAACACTAAGAAAATAGTTAGTAAAGCTAAATTAAAGGCTTTTGAGGAATTGTATCACAAATTGGGAACTCGAGAAGGCCAAAAGGACATATTTAAATTGTTAAACTAAGGGACAAAAGAGTAAGGATTTAGATGGAGGGGTTTTAGTGAAAAATTGTGAGAATAAAGAGAGGTGGAGTACATATTTTTAAAAATTATTAAATGGGGATTACTTTAGAGGTTACTCTTTTCAAGGAACTAATGAGTATGGTAGACAAATTAATTATCATTACATTCGACAGATTAGAGCTTTAAAAGTTAAAGATGCTCTAAGAAGTACGATAGTGGGTAATGCCCTTGGGCCAGATGGCATGCCTATCGAAGCTGGGAAGAGATAATGTAGGTATTAAGTGGTTGATTAGACTTTTCAATAAGATTTTAAAAAAGAGGATGATGCCAGATGATTAGAGAAGAAATATTGTGGTCCCCTTGTTTAAAAATAAGGGAATATTCAAAATTGCAATAACTACTATGGGATTAAAGTTATGAGCCACACTATAAAACTTTGAGAGAGAGTAGTAGAGAAGTGTTCTAGACTTGTGATTGATGTCTTTGAATATAAGCTTGGGTTCATGTCCAATAGATCTACTACAAAAGCTAATTTCCTGTTGAGATAATTAATGAAGAAGTATAGAGAGATGATGGAAGATTTATGCATGGTTTTGATTGATTTAGAGAAAACTTATAACAATGTACCTAAAAAACTAGTTTGGTGGACTTTAGAGGAGAAGAGAGTATTTAAATGATATATCCATGTGATTAGGGATGTGTGAGAGTGCTTTTGCAACTACGAGGACTATTGCTAGAGAGTTGTTTGAGTTCCCCATTACTATAGGACTAAATCAAGTGTCAGTACTAAGTCCTTTTTTTGAAAGTGAGGTCAACATTAAGTCCTTATCTCTTTATTTTAATTATACATGAGGCAATGTTTTAAAAATGCTCGGCGGGCCGAGGCGGTAGAACCAACTGCTGCCTAGTGGACTTCCTAGTTGGTGAGGCAGGCGCCTCAATAATGAGGCAGTTGTTTTGTTTGTTTTTGACATTTTATGCAGTATTTATGCACGATTTGGCTTGGCTAAACATAGTTTCATTTGTAATAACATCTAGGAATTTTTTCCATACGTCAATCATAAAGAAGGAATAGTTATAATCTGCTTTCACTTTTAAAATAAACTGTAAGAGATATAACATAATGCATAACTAAAGATGAAGATCAAAAGTCACATTTGTTGAGGTATGAGACTATTAGCAAATATTGTTGCATCTCAATAATTTATGCGTGTAATGTTATATAAGAAATCCTATAACAACATAGCAAGATTGAGAATTATAATCATTGTACACTAGATATGCGTAGATTAGGCCGATACATATGAAAATAAAATAAAAAATACAGCCTTAGAGTGGAAAATCGTCCAACCAATGCATACAATGCTAGAAAAGGGGTGAGGTACCATTTGATGCTTTCCCCTATTTATTGATGTAGAGTTAATGTGGCCTCTTACTCTAATCATAAATCTGACCATGAATATAACATCAAACAAATGAAGCAAGTCTGATACGTACAGAAAGAACTTAAAGTTCTTATTATAAGGTTTCTGGTCGTACCCAACATATAGAGATACAACACATGCTATGTAATGTATTATTAAGGACATTTAAGTAATTACAGGTCTACATGAAGGGAAAAATCGATCAGACAGTAGCCAGCCCATCCGAGGCACCCAGGTGGGCCGCCTAATCGTCTAGGTGGCCACTTTGCAAAACAGTGAGGTTGTATGTTATTTGCAGATGATATTGTTCTAGTTGATGAGAATATTAAAAGTTTGAATGATCAGCTAAATCAATGGAGGTATGCTTTGGAATTTAAAGGCTTTAGGATTAGTCGAACTAAGTTAGAATAGGTGAAATATAATTTCAGTAACATAAAGGTTGATCAAACGGATTTAGTACAATGGAGGGTCTATTTATTCCTAAAAATAGTAACTTCTGATAGTTAGGATCTATTATTCAAGAGAACAGAGAGATAAGAAGATGTCAGATATAGAGTCAAGGTAGGTTGGCTAAAGTGGAGAAGTGCATCCGGAGTCTTGTGTAATCAATAGGTCCGCTTAAAACTCAAAGGTTAGTTCTATAGGATGGTTGTGAAACTTGCTATGTTATATGGTACCGAGTGTTAGGTTACGAAAAAGGGTCATGTACAAAAATTGCGTTGCTAAGATGAGAATGTTGAAGTGGATGTGCAACAATACTAGAAAAGATAAAATTAGGAATGAACGGATACGGGTGGACTTATGTGTAGCTCCTATTGACATTAAGCTTGGGGAGAATAGGCTATGATGGTTTGGCTATATACATTGCCACCCAAGTTTAGCATTGGTTAGGAGGTGTGATAAAATTAGAGTGGGGGAGGCTAGAAGACATCTATATTTAACCACAATTATGACATTGGATAGATTGATGGCGGGACAGGATTGATGTAGCCAACCCCAAGTAGACAGGATAAGGAATTGAGGATGATGATGATGAATTAGAGCAATGAGATGGCTATATCTATCATCTTCAATGAACTGCTAAAAGTCTTCCATCTCCAAAGGATGAAGATGTACAAGTATAGAAAGAAAAAGTATGTCAGCCCTGAAAAAAAGAATCCACCAATTGCAAGATCACTCCCAAAATTAAAATTCCCAAAATGCAAAAGCGCGCACCTCCACACCCCCCCCACCCCGAAAAAATAAAAAAGAAAAAGAAACCAAGCCCAACTTTTGTGTGGCTGAAGTGACCATGAAGACTAGTCAAAATAACAGAGCTATTAGTTCCTTCCAACATCTTGGTCCACTCCCTAATCTTGACCCCAACAAAAGGCACAAGCTGCTCTGTCATCCTTTTTTTTTTTTTTTTTAAATATGAAATAAAATTATGCATGTCAATCATACTATTCTAGATATCATTTGCTTGAGGTTAAACTAGAGAGAAGTTTGTTGACTGACATGTTGTTTGTCCTTTTAACGTGATAGCAGTTTGTCCTTTTAGAATGATGTTATTTTTCCCTTATTTTGTTCTTGTTGAACTATAGCTAATCCATTCCTTCAGCCCCACAACAGTTCATAGAATTGTTGCATGCCTCTATTTTCCTTTTAATGATAGATAGGCTGTTGTCTTGGTGTGATCTCCCCTCACCCCCCACACCCACCCACCCCGGCGGCCCAAAGATCAAATTGTTTTTTTTTTTTTTTTGGATATTGCTGTGCCATTAACTGCTTTTTTTTATTATGTATGTAACACTGTGTAGGAACTAAAACGGAGGGAAGATGCTGCAGCACGGGGTATTTTATGTTCCTATCCTCCTGTACTAGTGTCTTGGCTTCTATCCTTGCTTAGTAGCTTCATAACCTAATATTCCTTTTTTCTATTGCAGCTGGAATTGTTATAGAGGAGAAAAACTGGCCACCATTTTTTCCCATTATACATAATGATATTGCAAATGAAATCCCCATTCATCTACAGAGGTTGCAGTATTTTGCATTTGCCTCCTTGTTAGGTATGCTACCCTTTTTGAGATCTGAGGAGCCATGTTCCTTATCACGTTTATGTGCAGCTTCAAATGATTTAGATGTTTCTCTATGTTGTATTTGTGGAGTTTCCTGAGATTGAAAGTTTCAATGCATTGAAGTGCAATTTTTGATTTAGTTATTGGTTTCAAGGATGTTGAGATCAAATGTACTTCGTTTTATTGGTGGGAAAAACTATGTAAAATCTTACAATGGCTTATCTGCTCTTCAATATAGTATCGCTGCTGTGCATTAATTCTGGATTTCTTACAGGGTTGACTGCTTGTCTTTTCTGGAACATAGTAGCGGTTACAGCTGCTTGGATTAAGGGAAGAGGTACATGCCAAATTTAAGAAATTGGATAGTTTGATTATCCTGTTTGAATTTCCTGAACTGAATTTGATAGATTTGATGTATCTGCTGCTATGCTATTTAAGGACTGGGATCCCGATTCCCTTTTCCTGTGATCCCCTCGTCCCCTTAAGTGTTTATTGATTGCTTAATCCACGTCACTAGATGAGATGGTCGCAGAAAACAAAGAGAAACCTTTTCTCTTCCCAAGGCTTATGGACCATGGATAACCATGCTAAGAGGGCCAGGAGACCCCAATCTGATACTTATTTTGCTGTCATATCTGGTACATTTATGGACCAACTTTATTTTGGAATGATTACAATGTAGGAGTGAAGATTTGGTTCCTTGCTATTATATACTTCATATCTGGTGTCCCTGGAGCTTATGTTTTGTGGTATCGTCCTCTTTATCGTGCAATGAGGTAAAAATATTACTTTATTTCCATGGCTCCTTTGTTATTTAGAATTTAAATATATCTACAACAGTTTTATCTTATATTCTCGGCTAATGTGGGTTCTACTTGACAACTTGATGAAATTCTCTCCTGTGGTTGTAGGACCGATAGTGCTCTGAAGTTTGGGTGGTTCTTTTTGTTCTACATGGTAAACTTTATTCAGCTTCATTCCCCTAAAATACCATATAAACTCAACTTTTAGTACCTATAGCATCATTTGAATTATCAACTATACTTCTCTCGTGTTTCATAGCTTCACATAAGCTTCGTTGTCTATGCTGCTGTGGCTCCTCCTATTATCTTCAAAGGGGAATCCTTGACGTAAGTTTAGAAAATCTTTTTTCCTGATGATAAAGACAGATCATATAGATAGCTATATCCGTGTTTATTTGCTTGTGGAATAGTAATCTTACATGAAAATAGTTCTCTATGGTCATCATTTATGTGAAGTTTTTCTCATGTGTTTGCATGTATATACCATCATATTTGTTGACGAAAGATCCCTTACGTTTGAGTTGCTTGTCAATATGTTACATTTTTAATACAATGCCATTTACCTTGATGGATTAAACTATAAAACTTTTTCTTAGTGGAAACATGACCAGGCATGAAAATTTCTTCTTGGATATTTTGCTCTTAAGTTTCAGTGGATAATGTGGGCTTGTGAAGTTACAGAGGCCTTTTATGGGGAAAGATGATATCAGAATTTAAACTTATAGGGGGCTTTCCTTTGCTTGTAGTTGCATGCTTTCTTTGTACACTCTTGTGATACTTATTTTTCCACTTTTTGTACAAATGAAGTCGCTGGCTTTAACCAAAAAAGAAAAGAAAAGAAGGTGACTGGCGACATTCACAAAGTTGGTGGTGTTAAAAGGTACCAACTGCCAATTAGAAGGTGATAGCATTTAAATACAAGTGAGGGCCTTGAATCACCTGGCAATCATACTGTTAGATTTTTCATCTGTTAATGAGAGCAGATTGACTTTACATTTACAAATAAGTATGACCTAGGTTTTGGGAGACAATAAATAAGTCATACATATCATTTATTGCCTGCTGCCAGCCTTCTAGTAATTCACTGTTTATTGTACCAACATGGTGTATATTACAGCGCATGGCATGTGTAGCACAGCAAGGAATAAAAAATTGCATTAAATCGTGCCAGATCAGCCTGTCTGGCAGCATTCGTTTTTGTTCCACTGGCCCAACTCAGATCCATGTTCCATGATCCTTGGTTAGGATTGGCAGGATCAGACAATCTTGGGCCAAAATTGGGATGGGTTGGGCAGATTGACCCGATCTGTCTCAATGTCCTCAATCGGCCAATTTGCCCATTAGGGTTATAGCCCCCTAGTGTACAGTGTCTTTGGAAACAACCCCTGTACACTAACTACATGTAAATACCTTCTATATGATTATTGTACACACATATAGCCCCTTGTTGGTTTGCCAACTAAGGGGTTTATACATGTACAGTAAATGCATGGGGGGTTTGTTTGCATATACTCATCATATAAGGAATTTTTCACTAACCACATAAAAGGGTTACATGCAAAAATCCCTAAAGAATATTTAAGCTTCCTTAACATATTTCTTTCTGTCTTCTGCCTTATATGGCATTGCTGCCACTGATTGCCATTGCCACCACCACACTTTTCTACTGAAGTCACCATGCTTCCCTGCCTTTTCGCTGTTACATTTGCTTGCTTCTTCAGTTGAGGCTGCTAGAGGTTGGAAAAGGGTAAAAAGATTGTATAAAACCCCTACAAAAAAAAAAAAACTAAAAGATACATTTAAATTTAAAAATTATAAATTTTGTAAAAAATATATAACGACTGGATTTGGACTGGATCAGGTCGGAATCAACCAAGCTGATTGATTTTGTGTCTGCCAATCTGAAGCCAGATCCTGAGATTTTCTACATTGTAGCACATCACAGGACATTTCCTTTGGCACTTAATAGAGGATTATGCTGGTTGGACGAAGAATTGACCTTTGGCTTAAGCTACTCTAACACAAATCCATTAAGGGCTCTTGATATTCCTAATCATGCTCTTTTGTATAAGCTTACCATCTTTACTTAGACTTCCCATGCATTTCATTGAATGCCCATAGTGCTGAAGGTATTTGGTTTCAGAGGGATAAAGTTGACTGACATCAATATCTCTTCATTACCATATTGTTTTCCATTTGTGATAAGTAGTTGCTCCTAGCTGATTCGATTGTGTTTTGAAATGCAGTGGTATGTTTCCAGCAATAGATGTCATCAGCGATCATGTCCTAGTTGGGGTAAGTTTGACATATTTAAGAAGAGAAAAAGAGCCGTGAATATATAGTACTAAAATTTTGACTTTTCCCCGACCTAAAACTTGAGCTTTTCCCTCTGATTTGTTTGTTTACCGTATGGTAGTCATATATACTGGGTAATACTTCACAGGGAATGTGCTGACCTGTGACTAATTTCTTAATCATTTTAGCTGGGGAGTATGTATGTTGTGTTTGCAGGAAATTCAAACATAATCGCATGTTAAAGAAATTGAGTGGTCTTGGGTGGGATGTTAAATGCCAACAGGATGGTTGATATGTGATTTATCTTGAGTTACTGGTACAAAATTTGTTCCATCATCCTTTTGTTTGGTCGTGTATCAGTTGTTAAAGGAAAAGGATATTTTCCCTGTTTCATGGTTCTTATAGGAGCCTTTCATTTTAAACAGTCCTCTGACTTTGGAATTTTGAAGTTCCTCGAGTTTTGAGTGCTGTTAAACACTATGTTCAGATGCATGATCTCATAACAAACTATCATCAACTCCTTTGTGTTGCAGATATTCTACTTTATGGGCTTTGCATTCTTCTGTTTCGAGTCATTGCTCAGCATTTGGGTCATCCAGGTGAGAAATTTCTACTTCCAGATGCTGACAAAGTAGACATAATTCTAGATTTTTGTACTTTGATTTCCTTGTTTAGAAAGGTTTGAGGTGAATATGAACATAGGGAAACTGTCATTGTAATAACATGTTTGGGAATGGTTGCAGTTCGCCATTCCAGCTTCTTAAACCTGCACGTTCAGATGTGAACTATTTAGAGAGAGCAAAATTACCATAGGAATAATAATGAGGGAGTTCTGCCATTTTGATTTGTAGTTTAAGTTGAAAGGAAGGCCCTGCCCTTCCATTAGGATGGAAATGAATCACTGTCAGATGATTCGCCTAGTTAACACTGCTCCCAAGTCTTTTGAGATTTTGTCAAATAAGATCTTCATTCTTATGGAGGTGATGATTTAATTCACGGAACCTGCCGAGTTTGACTCAGTATGGAAGCTGAATCTGGAGGGCACAAGGTGCCTCATTGATTCCTCACTTAGAAATAGAGCTAAGAAACAAGAGTACAAGAAAACCATAACATTACAGAGTGATATATCTTTCCCCCTTTTTGACTTTTTTTGGGTTCAAATTTGAATGATCAGTAATTGTTTGATGTGCAGCAAGTATACATGTACTTCAGGGGAAGTGGAAAAGCTGCAGAGATGAAGCGTGAGGCTGCACGCGGTGCCATGCGGGCTGCAATATGACTTTTGTTAACACTTCTAGATGATGACAACAATGGTAAGATCTTCAAATTTTCCATAGAGAAGAGCAGATAGGATACATCACTTCCTCCACCATCCGCAGTTTCCCCACTGCCATTTCATACGTTTGAATCTCCTGGTTTTCCGAGTCTTGCTTAGATACAGTGATGATGAATATAGCGAGTAGATCACGGTGATAGTTCTTTCGATTTTTCCCCCTTTTCTTTCTTTGATGGTGTACAGCTTGCATGAAGCTATGTTCGCATGGATGTTTCATACAGTCTGCTGTTCTTTTTGATGTGCAGTTGTGTTACTTTCAGAAAACATCTAATTTCCATTAAAGCTATTGCCTTGTGATTTCATGCGTACGTGCACATAGCTTCAAGTTCATACCTTTTTGTGCAATACTGAATTGTGAGGTTGTGACCTAGCGTGCATGTTTTAAGATGATGTAATTTAGTCAATTTCGCAACGCTGTTAGCCTATGTTGAGCCTAAAAGGTTGAGTTGGATTATATAAGAAGAGACACATGACAACCCCAAAAGAAAGCCAAAGAAGGTTTGCCTTCCCTTGCCCTACGATCCCTGTGAGCCAGCGCGCCCGTAGCCTTCTCTGGACTGAGTACTGCTATGATGTCAATGAGCAGGCTGGCCCATGGGTCCGTAGTCCTGCTCCTTGTTGGACAGGTGTCAAGTCTACACTTGAAACTGTCGACATAAGTAGGACATGCTTAGACCTTGATTTATGGCCTGAATATCATGATATATATATATATATATATATATATATATAAGCATAATAAAGATGCTGATGACTGGTATTATTTATGTTACGAGGAGTCGGTCTCGCTCGTCTCACCAACCCGATCAGACATGCACACCGATCAAGAACAAACCACAGAGAGAGAGAGAGAGAGAGAGAGCATAGACTTATGTGGTTCGACAAAATGTTTACATCTACGGAGCTCGACTCTTTCGTCATCGTTTTGTACTAATATTTCAAGAACATGTATGAGAATGTAGCTCTAGAAGGAACTTCTAGCTGTCTTCTATTGTTTCTAATCTTAAGGCAAGTTTCTCCAAGTTACAATATATAAAACTCCCCCGAAAAAAAGTCTTAAAATATCTTTATGTTGGACCACATTGTGGTGGACCATCCTGAGCTCAAAGACATACCATGCTACGGGGGTGAAAGCCCTCTTGCACCCTTCCAATTGGGGTAACCTATTAACGCCACATGGGAAAACCTCCTTTTACTGCTCTAAATTTGAGACACCTCTGAATGTGAGACATATCCCAAAAATTTATGTACCCATGATGCTTTTTATCTATTGATAAAATTAGAGGACCTTCATCAAAAGAGAAATATTTGCCTCAATGTCGGGAAATTGCAGTGTAACTGCCATCTGATTGGCGCATTGGACAATATTACTTGCTGCACCGTCCCACAAGGAGTACAACTGGTCTTTAAAGCCATGCACTCTGAAACACCCTAGGGGCATAGCGGCAAGTATTTCTTTTATTTGAAAACTAACCTTCTTGTTGGACTACGTCCGACTTACTTCAAGTGGATGTGGGATATAAGTGGAGGAGCCATTTGTTCATATAACTCACGGTAGGAGAGTGATATTGTTAGGATTTCAAAAGCTAACGTGAAAATCGAAGAAATTCATGATTAATGCAAACAAAATGCAGGTCCATGGTCAATACAGGCCAATAAAGATTATATGATGGCATACATCTCTGCAACAAGGATAATTCAGTGTAAATTTCTTTTTAATTTGGAAAAAAAATTACAATATAGTTTTATTCTTATCTTTGCTAAAATTCATAATAAAATTAACTAGTAAACTTGAAAATCCTTTTAATAAATGCTAAATCACAGTAACTAAAGCATTGGCTATTTGGTAATGCCAATTCCAAGTCTTTTATTGACCAAAATTGTCAATTCAAAGTTCGGGTTAGTAAATGGAGAGATTCGCAACTTATAAGGACAAGGACTAATTTCCAACAGGAGGGCAAGTGACACTCGTCAAAATCATGAGGTCAAACAGAGAAAGATCAGTAAGCAAACTAGTTATAACAACTATGTTGCCAAATCGAACTGTCAACTTACGTACAAAGTTTGGAGTGACCTACGAATACTTAGTACAACACTAAATGGCTCTTGCCAACTCCATCAGGTAGGTGAACAACAAATGCTTTTGAACCATCTGAATCTTCACCAATCCATGCTGAAACTCTCAGCCGCTAATGAATCACATTGTCTTCACTCTTCACATTTCACTGTGTGTGCCGATCAAAGCTGAGAAGATTCCCCTTCGCAGGATTGCCATCCCTTCGGTAGCTCTGTGCCGATCACAAATGCTTTTAAAAGTGTTTGCATAGCCTCTGTAATGGGGAGAGAGTATACAATTTGACATTTAAATTTAGATCTAACTTATTCTAATTTTTTATTAGCAACTTATTAGATGATCATTAGCTTCCATGGAACATGTGTCGATGGTCGGGCCCCCTCGTGGGCCTGCATGATATATTGGGTTTAATTGGGCTTCGAGTGAGTTGATTTATTTTTACCTTCTTCAATTTTTATCTAAATTCAGTGGGACACGTGTCACTAGTCAGGCACCTCTCATGAGCCTGCGTGTCATATTGGCCCTACTTGTACTTGAGTGGGCTGATCCATCTTTATCTTTTTCAATTTCTATCAAAATTATCAACAATCTTAAAATTAAATTCTATCTAAATTATAAACAATCATAAAATTAATCTGTCATTTTGTAATTACAATCGACTAATCCCTTTAGAGTTCTAATCTTCCTGTCCTATGAACTCATTTATGGAGGAAAGAACATGCTGTTATGCTGGAGATCAGGAGTTCTGGGTAGAAGAGAAAGCCTCCGTGATTCATCTTTTAATGTGTTCCCAAGAAAAACAAACAAATTTGTGGTCAATTCACTGGGATCAGGAAGTTTATTACTCAAAATTTCTTTAACAGGCAGGTGAATGATAAACTACTTAGATTTGACGGTAATACATGAGGACATGATTTTTAGTAAAATTTACAGTAATATAAGCCCGAGTCAGACATCAAATTGCTTCGATTTGAATTATTCGGAGCATATATTCTTTATATATATCAATATCAAAAATAAATATTATAATTTTTAATTTTATATATTTTAAAATTTAATTTATATATAATATAAAATTTTATTATAAATATAGTATATATATAAATATAAAAATACATATTGTATATTATATAAAATAAATATTACTATAATTATTGCTAAAAGTTATATATTATATAAAGTAATTATATATATATATTTATGACACTGATCATGTAGAAAAGCAACACATATCAATTAAATATATGTAAGCGAAGATGATCTATCGTTTTTAGATGTCACATCAATAGTTCGAAAAAAGGAAAATATTACATGTGAAAAACAGTAAGCTGATGGATAAGTACAATAAATATAAAAATTGAAGAAATAAATAATAAAAAATAAAGATTTGTGAATGGTTAACAATAGTGGAGGTGAGAGAGGAAGGCAAGTGCATCCGGTGTCGCTGAGTGGGCATTCTAGTTTCTTAATAAATGACTCTTAATAAATGACTTTTAGTCTTTGCTGGAGGTGCAGTGAGACGTTCATCTAGGTGAGCAACACCGAAGCCAGAGTCTTCCAAAGGGATGCCTTCACTAGCTGCATGATGAAACTGTCTTAAGTTAAGAATCCTTACATGTAATGAATGCCAGTTTTAAGTGATTGAGACTATTTTGGAGTCTTGGACTAGTTAGGGTTACCTCAGCAGTCACAAAATTATCATCCCACTGAGTTGGAGGATCCAAAGGTACAGAAAGTGACAGCACTACAGATAAACTATATGTGAGCTCAATGGTTCCTATATGTGGGTTGCATTAAAGATGTTTTTTGGAAAATGTAGTACAATTGTATGCTTGATATTTTGAAATATTTTAGTCAATAAAAATTTTAATTTGTTGACCTTGTTTTTCCAATTTGACATTCATAAGAATGAGACGGAATGTTCTTTTTCTACAGTAGTGGAATTTTTCTATAAATGCTAAATGATTATTATTATTTTTTGTAAGTTTATTTTCTTATAAAATCTTTTCCATTTGAAAATAATTTACATCGAACCAAATGCACCATAAGTAGGATAGCTGTGCGTAGATTTAGATCTAAAGTGGGTTATACATGGATATGTAATAAATTACTAATCAGATTGCTGGTTGAAACGAGTAAATGCTGAATTTTAAGTTGGTCTAGGAAAGAATTTATCCATCTTAAATTCTAAGTTGATATCTATCTTAAATTCTAAGTTGATAAATGATGCTATGAATCTCAAGCCTAAATTTACAGAAAATTTGATAATAATTTTATGTAGCATAGCATAAAGGATATATTTCCAGTAAACGGGTATATCTGAAGCTGAAATTATTCAAATCTTATTTACTCTGGTATCGGATTAGTCGCGTCGGCGTGGAGCGGAAGCGTCCTTCGTAGCGTGTACTACATTGACTCTGATACCAATGTCGGAAGATTTACTCTGATACCAAGCCGAAATTATTCATTGAAGTTTATATGTAATTTTCGAAGACTCCCGTGGTAAAAGGGGTTTATGCCATCATATATTGAGGGCAGATGGGCACCTTCAATATATATTTTGAGATTAGACGATTGCTTGTGAGGGATGAGAAGAACACTGAGTGTTCCATGTCCATATAATAAAGAAAGTTTTAGAGATAATTTCATATCAACTATTTTTATATATTAAATTTTAAGAATACTATGCATGCTTGCATGTTATCCTACGTACCTTACGAAAGAAAGCATCTATCGAGTATGTTATGTTAGTCGTATGCGTGAAAAGTTTATATGCATCGAATATGCCATTGCCATGATAGTTTTTAAATTTTGTATATATTAGGAGGATATGCAAGATAATATGCAGGTAAGTATGGCAACCTTGAAAATTAAAATACAGGAATAGCTAGTGTAAAATTATTCCAAACTTTCATTTACAAATAGATTTTTTTTTTTTTTTGGTTTTTTAGGGTGAGTTAGTAGTCAAGTATTCTCCTACAATGTAAGAAAAGTTAGAATCTCACGATTCACCCTACTAGAGATACTCCCACCCTAAAATATAATTATTTCGCCTAATAAAGTGAGAAGGCGAAGATACAACAATTAAGCTATGCACAATTGGTAAAACAAATGGTCTCTATCTGAAATGTTCACATGATAAGATTTCTTCCTTTTGAGCGTCTAACAGTCCCGAAGCATGTTCTCGTGGTTTCTTCTTTACTTTTTCACCTCGGAACACGAGAGCACTACATGAACCACTAACTCAAACCGCGCCATGGCAATTCACTAAATTTCTAAAGGGGAAGGAAAGAAGAAGGGCGGCATGACATTGCCCTGGACACGAGATCAGGAGCCATGGGTGAATTAGGGTGCAACACCCGTGATCTCGTAATAAGAATATGTGTCCGCGGTAGGGGCGTCAAGTGGGCGGATCAGTCCATGGCCCAGTTCAACTCAGTTCATATAAAAGAAATTAGACTTATCTAAGTTATATAAATTGGGTTAAACTAAATTTAGATTGACGTGAGTTAAATTTGGACTGGATTGGATTGAAAGGGACTGGTTCAATAATTCATATAAAAAATAAAATACTTATCACAAATTATTATAAATAAGGTCAGCCCAACTTAACCCACTCATTATTAAATTTTGGCTGAATTTGGATTAAACTTGAGTTCAATTTGAGTTGGACTGGATTATTTTGAATTTGAATTAGACTCAAATCATCACATAACCCAGCCCAACCTATCCAATTTACATCCCTCGTCGGCGGTGGCTTTGGGTAGGGCCATATAACTTTGGGTAGATGAATCCTACTTTGAGTAGGTCTACTTGATGGTTGGAGGTGGTTGAACCCATCAAATTTGAATTAGCTTGAGTTAAGCTTGAAAGTTTTTTTAATTTGATTTTAAATGAGTTGAGTTGAATTAAAATTTGGCCAACTTGACCAACTCATATCTGATATTAATATAAATAAATAATAACTTACATCATTTTTTTAAAAAAAAAATAAGACATGGCTTTCACATTCAACTAAGCAGAAAAGTACAAGAAGTGAATGGAGTCTCGACAAGGTACAACATCACCATGTTACCTAGCCGTGTCCAACAATGGCCATGATCAGAATACCAACAACCCCAAGCAAGATAAAAAGTACAAGCACAAGGAAAGGGGGCGGCCAGCAACAAGAATGCCTGAGAAAAAACCACTGAAATAGAACCGATCTCCTTCAGGGAGGTGGAACCAGAAGGAGCCACGGGAGGAGATGAGGGCCGCTGACGAACAGCAGAAACGCATCCGAAGAGCGGTATTTTGATTGGAGAATAGGAGAAGAATAAGACATCTGATTCTTAGAATAAGGTTAATTTTAGTTTGATGGACATTAAAATTGTTTATACTAGAATAAGGAGAATAAAAAATTCGACTATAGATCTAAGAATTGTTTATTCTTCTTATTTCGCTTGTGGGTGTCATAGAACTATCAAAACTAAGTATTCCTTATTATAATGTACGCTATTTCGAATAAGTAATTTTAGATAACCTATTCTGCAAACAAATTGGAGCTAAGATGCTTGCACAAATAGAAGCCTTCAGTAAACTGACAACAGTCACTTGGGATGTGTGGAATAAGCACAGCAACTCGAAGCCCCAAGATCGCCTTAATGGTTGGTTGGAGATGCCAAATAAGCGAAGCTGGTGAGAGTAGAGGATTTAATCTGTGACTTGTGATTACTTATCTGAATTGAAGATTTTCTTTTCTTCATCTTGTGATGGGTAGAATAATCACGTTTATGGGAAAAAAATCCTCTTCATAAAAGCATACGAGAAATTAAACGGCCATTACTTGAATTTGAACTTCCCTCGCTAGAATGACCATGCATTTAATTAAATGGTCATTCTCTAGTGACCGTGTGGAAAAATATTCATGTTTTTAAAAGACTTAGAGAAAATTAAACGGTTGTTACTTGGATTTGAGCTCCCGAAAGAATTGCTATATCTCAACTGAGTCACTTATTTTTTTTAAAAAAGAAAGGACCGCTTTCGGGCTGGGCTTCCTTCATTTGCTCTGCGTTGAAACTCCAACCATCTTTAATCTTAGTACTGTTCTATTAGATTGCCTAGTTATGAAAGAATCTTCACATTGAACTCTTCAAATGATTCAAATAATATTTAAGAGAACCAACTATATATATACGTAGAGTGGTTGGCTTCACTATACCTCCCTTAATTTGGAAAAGGTCTCGGATTTAAATTCTGTCTAGAATCTAAAAATTCTTCATATCTTTCGGTTTAGATGTGCTACAAGATTACTTATTCCTTTGCTTGCTGAATTACTTCTCAAGGGAGCCGAAAAATCTCGCCTAATTAGACGAAATTATCAACTCTACCCAGAATGCTCTCTCTTTGGAAGTGAAATTGAAGTTAGGTCGGTCTTATGTATATTTGTATTGTTGGATTATTATGGAAGAACGCGTTACCTTCATAGCGTGTTCGTCTGGTCGTCGATGAAGCAGAAGCGTCTCCTCATCGGTACAGAGCGGCTACTAGAGTCGCCCGCGATGTCCACGCGCCAGATCCCAAAAGCTTCGGATGATTCTTCCAAAGAAGAGAGGAATAGAGGAGAGGGAGGAGGAGGAGTTTACATACGTTGATCTTTTCTCTATATGTACTCATATATATAGAGACTCCTAGAGAGTCCCTACACATTAGGACCCTCTTCCTCCACGTCCTTATCTAACTAGGGATAACTATCCAATGTAGATGTTTATTCTTTTAATCCTCTAATAGGATTAACATATCCCACTCAGACACATTGGACATATCACAATGGTATTTCCTCTTGTAACTCTTCCTTTCATATAGGAAAATAGCGTATGCGACCAAACGAGAAGGATATGTAAGTGAGAAGTGTTATATTAAGTTATCACCATACTAACATAACACTGCAACTCCAAGTCTCGTCTCATACCCCAAATCATAAGTTCACACAAAGTTAAGAGGATCTGATCCCTCTGAGATCTCCACCTTAACATCTCAAAAATAACATTTTTGTACTCATAATTATGTTGGACACTTCCATCATAACCGCTGGCCAGCAATGAGTCAGAATGACATCGGTGTGATACAAGTCAATTTTTCCTACGCCACACATGTCAATCTGTTTTGACTTAACTGCTTTTCTAGACATGCTCCGCCAGACCGGATGAATCATGATCCTTGGAAAAACATGCTAAAGTAGTATCATCAAGTGTCCACTTCGTGACAAGGTGCATAGTCCCAAAAGACATAGAAAAGACAAAGGCTTCACACAATGATGAAGTAGGGATCTATTCAGTCACTCATCTGAAGGTCGAAAAAGAGATAGCACATATAGTATGATCAGTATGTTATGATGGAGCTCATAGTAGGATTGGTCACGCTCATACACCATATAAATCTGTAATCCTGTGCTCCACTAAGCACATCCAGGTTGCCCATATGGCCCTCATCAGATTCAGCTATCAACAGGTTACATGGTTAAGTCCATGTCTGACTGTTTTCAATCAGTCTCATTTTAACCATCTGTTAAGGCGATTTCGACTCTTATCACGTTCCCACTGAACGCTAGAAATATACACTCTCATTGAGTGCACAATTTACAGAGTCTATCTCATCATGCTCGCACTCATAGTGACATGGCGATCGTCCGTGTGAGTGGACCGATCAAAACCTGGTGACCAATACATTCACATTCACAAAAATAAGTGCACTAATAATGCAAATGAAATAATCATATTTTATTGCATAAAATGATGTCCATTTACAAAAAGAATCTAGATCCTTCTCAGTCGTAAACCTCCAACATGTTTGAGAAATGCAATTCTCACAAGATGTTTGGTCAAAGGATCTACAAGCATCTCACTAGTAGAGATATATCTAAGGACCACCAACTGTTGCGCAATGATGTCTCTAATGAAATGGTAACGAGTGTCAATATGCTTTGATTTTCCATGATACTTGGAGTCCCTCGTGTAGGCTATTGCGGCCATATTGTCGCAATAGACCATAACAACATCTCCTGCATGTGCTGTGACATCCAAGCTCACCAAGAATCGCCTCAACCAAATGGCTTCCTGGACCGCAGCAGTGCAAGCAATATACTCAGACTCCATCGTAGACGAAGAGACACATGCTTGCTTCTTGCTGCACCAAGATATAGCTCCTCCTCCAAGTACGAATGCATATCCTGAAGTGGACTTGCGCTCATCTCTGTCAGCTGATCCATTGGCATTTGAGTATCCGGTCAATCTAAGGCTCCCACCATGATAGCACAAAGTGAGGTTCTCAGTACCTCGCAGATATCTGAAAATCCTTTTCACTGCTAGCCAATGCGTAGTTCCAGGATTACTTTGATATCTACTAACCATGCCAACTGCAAAGCAAATGTCGGGACGAGTGCACATCATGGCATACATGAGGCAACCGACTGCATTGGCATATGGAACATCATTCATTCGTTCTTTCTCTTTCTCTGTATTGAGACATTGATCAATGCTACGAACTGAGCCCCTCTCCATTGGAGTATCTATGCGTTTGGCTTTATGCATCCGGAAGTGCTCCAAAATTCTCTTTATATGAGTCTCTTGAGACAAATTAAGAAGTCTCTTGGATCGATCTCTATAGATCTTTGCTTCCAGTATATAATCAGCCTCACCTAAATCCTTCATCTCGAATGTGGAGGATAACCACTCTTGAGTGGTTTTGATTAACTCCAAATCATTCCCGGCTAGTAATATATCGTCAACATATAAAGAGAGAATGAGAACACTTTTCTTAACTTTCTTCACATAGAGACAGTGATCCTCTTCGGTCATTTTGAAGCCAATCGAAATGATTGCTTGGTGGAACCGATAATACCACTATCTAGACGACTGTTTGAGACCATATATAGAACGTTTCAGGCGACATACTTTGCTCTCTTGTCCTTCCGCTTCAAAGCCCACAGGCTGAGCCATGTAGATCTCTTCGTCTAATTCTCCATTGAGAAAAGCTATCTTTACATCCATCTGGAACAATTCTCAGTCTAGATGTGCGACGATAGCCAGGATTAGGCGAATAGAGGCAAATCTCACCATTGGGAGAGAATGTCTCTTCATAGTCTATTTTCTCTAATTGGGTATAGCCTTTCGCCACGAGTCGGATTTTATATTTATCAATTGATCCATCAGCCTTACGTTTGACTTTAAGAACCCACTTGTTCCTAATAGCCTTATGTCTAGGTGGTAGATCAACTAACTTCCATACTTCGTTCTTAGCCATTGAGTTCATTTCTTCCCTCATTGTAGCTATCAACTTTTCTGAGTCAGGTGAAGTCATTGCTTCCTCGTAAGATGCAGGTTCATCAGCATCTACAGAAGTACACATGAATGATTCCCCTTCAATCGTGAAACGACGTCGAGGGATATGTCCACGTTGACTTCTACGAGGTAAACAGTTAAGTGATTCACTCCCACTGTCTATTGGAACACTCCCACTGTCTTCGGCAACTTCTGGGATAAGACTAATTCTCCCCATGCCGGAAGACATAGTGTTCTCATCAGGATCTTGCAACTCATATAGCTGCATGTCCTGCCTGACCTCTCCTATTGTTGGATAATCTCTCTCAAGGAAGATTACATCTCGGACCTCTTTCTCAGTCATTCCTCCATCTGGATGTTCACCATACATCACATAGCCCTTAGATTGCTCAGGGTATCTTATGAACACCTGTTTGCTAGCTCTAGGACCTAATTTCCCATATTTATGGAAAGTACTGTGAACATATCCAGCTGATCCCTACGGACGTAAATCCTCCAAATGAGGTTTTTTTGCCTTTCCATAGTTCATAAGGAGTTAAAAGTATTGACTTAGAAGGCACTCGGTACAGGATAAAGGCAGCAGTCAATAGTGCATCCCCCCAGAAATTTATTGGGAGGTTAGCTTGCGCCATCATCGATTGAACTATCTCCATAAGAGTACGATTCCTCCTCTCTGCAACACCATTTTATTGCGGAGTATAAGGAATGGTAAGTTGTCTGCAAATTCTTTTCTCTTCACATAACTCTCTGAACTGATATGAGAGATATTCTCTGCCTCTATCAGTGCGAAGAACCTTAATGCTCCTCTGTTTATCATTCTCTACCTCAGCCAGAAAACATTTAAAACAGGTTAAGGCCTCTGAGCGATGGGTGAGAAGATATACTGAACCATAGCGAGAATAGTCATATGTGAAAGTGATAAAATAAGATTCGCCATGACGTGCCCTCATATTTAAGGGTCCACATATGTCTGAGTGGATTAACTCTAGTGGGCAAGAGGTCCTCTTGGCCTTCCCAAATGGCTTTTTGCAGGCTTTTCCTGTCAAACATGGTTCACAAACAGGAAGATTCACTTTATTGAGAAGCCCCAATAAGCCTACTCGAGCCAATCGGCTCATTCTCTCCTGTCCTATGTGCCCCAATCTCGCATGCCACGATACAGAATCAGAAAGAATATCAAAAATAGATGCAACTAAAGAGATAAAATCATTATTTTCTAAATCCATGACAAACAAATTGTCTTTTAAATGACCAAGATCATAAAGACTCTTATCGTAATAAAGAGATACTGAGGTCCCTAGAAAATTGAAAGAATAACCCAAACGTAAAAGTGTTATAAGTGAAAATAGATTACATCGAACACCATGTGCATAAAGTACATCATGTAACAGAAGAATGCGTCCAGTTCGCATCTTCAGTTGGTACGAGCCAACTCCAAAGACTTCTTCCTGAGTGCCGTTCCCCATAGTGACGTGTTGGCTGCCAGTTGGTATTCGACGATAATCTATGAATCTGGCGCTTACGAGCTATGTGGCAGGTTGCTCAAAGTTAAGACCCTCAGCCTCGTTGCTGATGTGCCTCCATATTGGAGTTTCAATTGCTCCCACATTTCTTTAGCAATTTTGTAACTCTCAAATTCTTTAATAAGGTCATCGTGCATGTAGCTCAACATAATGTAGCGCGCACTTCTGTCCTTATTCAACCACTTGTCATAGGCTTACTTGTTACGATTGACTTGCGCAAATGATCCATCATCAGATGGTGACAGCATCACGTTGGTCAAGGTCTCAAATACCTCTTTCTCATTCAGGAGATACTGAATTTTTCTGTGCCACATGTCATAATTTTTGCCTTTCAATTTATCTTGACTAGACAATTCATGATATAAATCTTTTGAGGTCATCGTTACCTTCTACATTACGCAAAAAAATAATATAATTAGGCACTTATAAATTCCTTTTCTTAAAAACAATTGATCATATAATTTGTCTCACATATATCAGTTCGAAAACTTTGCTAAGCTCGTAATCATCACTTTTATAAATGTTACAAATCATATTTTCAATTAAAATAAGAGTGAAAAAAATAACTTAACATTAAAGGACTCATTCCCTAATTTTAAATCCACATGATTTTAAAAAAATATAACATTAAGGGACTTATTTCCTAATTTTCCTTTTAAATCCACATGATTTTAAAAGAATATCAGACACTTTTGCTTTAAAATGCATGATAAATATGGGCTACGCATTCCCTAATTACAACATGCATCCACAAGAGAGATATATTGATCGTATTATGAAGCAAAAAATAAATCTATTTAATGCTACCACAGACTAATATAACTAACACATACATGTAATTCATTAATCAAAGAAATTGAATTACCTGCTCCCCCATGTTATAACAAATGTGTCTAATAATTTTAAATAAAGATTGTCGGATAGCCAGTGTCCTGGTTAGTTCATCATTCAAAATATCAATCACATTAAAACAATGTTCAAAGTCCATCGTCCAATTAATACATTATTTGAATTGTACAACTCGAGAACCGATTTAAATTGACCCATAATAATTACAATCAGAGTGGAAAAAAAAAATAATTCTTGATCTTCCATAGTCTCCAATAAGTCTCTGAAAAAAGAAATTTGGGGACACTGGCTATCTGTCTTCGCAATTACACAATCATGCCAAATTTATCAACTTGTATGTAATTTAATTATCTCCCATTACGAGAAAAATTAAATTTTAGACATGAAAATTACATGATAAAATAGCATGATATTTTTCAGATTTGCGAAAAAAAAAAATAATTTAAGTCCATCTCAAAATAAAACTAACAAAAAATTGAAATCTGAAAAATAAAATAGCACGAACAGTGCGTTACTGTTCACGTGAACAGTAACCCGCGGTTACTGTTCATCCTAATCCTCCGCATCGCACCTGAGTGCGCGGCTCCCTAGCGCACGACCCGTAGAGATACGCGCTGTCTCTCTCCGCGCGACCCGCAGGAGTGTTGGTTGTCAGGCGTCCGTAACCTCTTGCGTGGGTGTCCCGTAGTCGGTGGGGCGGGATTGTCCGACGAACTTCAACAAAATTATGATACCAATGTTAGATTATTATAAAAGAACGTGTTACCTTCGTAGTGTGTTCGTCTCGTCGTCGATGAAGTGAAAATGTCTTCTCGTCGGTACAGAACGGCTACTAGAGTCGCCCGCGATGTCTACGCGTCAGATCCCCGAATGTATAAATGCCTAGTCACTGAAACCATCCTGTCCATAAAACAATTAGCATTTTAATGCTCTTATGACTAGGAATCTCGTTTTCATGTAAACAGGAGTGCTTTAGAGTGGGGACATAAAGGGACTGCACCACTTGGAAAAAAGAAGAGGGATCCCTAGGTTAAATTAGAAACAAAATTTACTAATTTGACTCTCTCATGATCGGATACGAGGATGATTTAAATCGGATCTTCTCACATAACTTGGTCGAATCACATGACCGACTCACACAGACTCAGTCGATTCGCATCGTGCTCGAATTTATCATCCGGGTCACCACGAAATGATCCGGAATGGCAAACCATTATTAACAAGACTTGGAACGTGTGACTTGCAGATTGTGGGCGGAATTCACCTTGGTGTTGTCTCCTCGGACTGGCGGTTTTTCCCTGACCAGTGACCAAAGCAGGACTAGACCAACGGAAGCTAAAAAGATGAGATCCCCCTATGATGCACGTGCCCAAGAACTAGAACATGTGCACAGGCAAGAACCGGAGGTTTGATATTAATAGACGGAAAATTTGAGAACACCACGTCTACATGCATACGTATATGTACGTTTGGGGATACCTCAACCCCTTCCTTCCAGGAGCTCCCTAATTAATCTCAACGAGGATACATAACAAGCAATAAAAAGGCATGCATCTATCTCTCTAATTTCTCAGATCTCTTCTGTGTACTCCTGGCGGCAGGGGCAGAAGGCTGACGAGCGACGAAGCCGCCGCCTCGCCCATGGCTTGCAGCTGAGCTCCAACACCGCGAGACGGGCGGCAAGCTGGTGGAAGACCTCGGACGCATGAAGCTGCAGCAGGAAGAGGAAAGCGCTACCCCCTGTGAGCCCCATGATCACGGGCAATGACTGATGAGCGCAGCAGTCGGAGACGGTCGATTGTGGAAGGGGAAGGGGATGGCAGAGGAGGAGGAGGAGGGCCGCCAGGAGTGGGAGAAGAGGGAGGCCAGCGAATGGGCCAGCCCCAACATGATGGCCAGCTTCACCTGCCCACGCCTCGGTATAGGACGCCCTCCACTGCCGTAGAACAGCCTCTGCTGGCTCCTCCCTCCCATGGTGGCAGTGGCAGTGCTGCTGCTGCTCTCTCTCTCTCTAGAATTTTCTGCTCTTCTTCTTCTTCCTCTTCTCTGGTTCTTCTGCTGTGCGTATGAAGGTGGATCAGAATGGGAATCGAAGAGGGAGACCTTAAAAGGTGCTTGACATATAAACAGGCTCGAAGTTTGTTGAAGTTACAGAGGATGCCACCGTCCAGGTGCGCCTCCCTTCTAGTGGCTTCTCATGTTTCGCCGCCGACGAGCTGCACGTGGAAAAAAAAAGTGTGGCACGTTGCTAATTTCATCCAAAAAATACAGAAATAATCCACATATTTACATCAGCTGCGTCCTCACAATTGTTGGTCGCCTTTTGAAAAGGTTGTGATGAATTTTGTTGTCGCCAGAAGTTCTAGAATAGAGATCTAAGTTTGGACTGAACTAGATCAGTAAAGACAGAGAAAAAACTCTCTCATATGATACTTTTTTCATTTTCGAAGAAATTTTTTTATGAAAGCTTCCATCCTTTTCATTGTGAACTAACTAAGTTCAGTCTAAACTTGTACGGAGAAGAACTGCATTATAAATTTTAGGCATTTTTGTACCGTATATCTTGTTAACTTTCACATATGCGGTCAAAATAAATGGAAGCTTAAAAAAATAACTTTTTTTAAAATGTTTATCATTAACTTTAACATATGCGTCAAAAATAAATCGGAAACTTCGATAAATGATTCTTTTAATCTTTGATTCTATATATGTAAGCAAAGATGCAGATAGGGTCAAAGAAAAGAAATCCAAAAGATCTATAAGTAGTAGTTAATCATATCTTGATTTTAAATAGGTAGTTGATATCATGGATGTATTTAATGAAGATCGAACTTAGCTTTGATACTATATTCAAATTATTGAGTAGTTTAACTCGAAACTTTAAAGCATTAAATGGAATAGACACCATAATTTTAAAAAATAATCTCATATTAACCACGTTTGTATGTTAAATTTTAAAAATGCCATGTTTATTTATATGTTATCCTACATACCCTTCTAATACACACAATGTTTCAAAGTTGCTACTGCAATAGCATATTTGATATGTTTGAACTCTTTGCATATGCTTTAAACATGGCATATTTGATGCACCGGTTATCTTACAAGGGAATATATGATAATATGCAAATCAGCATGACACTTTTGAAATTTTTACATACAAGAATGGTCAATATGAAATTATCCTTAATTTTAAACACATCTTGATTTTATCTCTTTTTCCATGTGAGATTATTCTTGTAATATCTTAGTAAATTTTTTAATGTTTATATTTTTAAATATTCTCCTAAAATAAGGAGGAAAGATGAAAGACAGATGTAGGAGTGGCATTCGTCTGTTCTTAGAATTTTTTTGGCAATAATTATAAGTCCCGATGTAATTCTTTCCCATTTATTTATCCTTCCTTATCTTCTGGTTTCTTGTAAACACAAAGACCTTGACTTTGAGGCTTTAAACTTCAAAGTCTTGTGAGAGGCTTCCAAATGTAACCTAATCTGCTGCATGCAAATCCACCCCCAACGGCTACAGCTGGAGACGATGTGTTCGTTCAGGACTCTTCTGTACCATAGGACTCTCTTAGATATATTTTATCTGTTCTGATTTGTTGTAACTGATGTAACCATTGGAGTTTATCTCGATCCCTCCTATATTCTGTATATATATTTTGTATGAATGGAAACAGAACTGAATGATTCCATCTTTCCACAATTATTCTCTTGTCTTCACGGGTACGAGTTTTGCAACTCAAGACTCAACTTCAAATCATCAAAGAAGGCCCTTCCTCTGTCACCCACTATATTCAACAGGTTAAGACTATTGCCGATAATCTGGCTGCTATTGATCATCCTATTGCCTCCTCTGATTTGATTATGCATGTTCTGGCTGGTTTAGGATCTAGCTTTGATTCCTTCATTCCTTCTATTACCACTCGCCTTGACTCCTTCACCTTGGAAGACCTACATGGCATGCTTCTTGCACATGAAACTTGGCAAAAAGTCATAAACTGCCTTTTTCTATTTCTTCTAGTGAATCCACTCGCCCTTTAGATCTCTTATTTTCTCAAGTGTGGGGTCCGGCCCCAATTCCTTCCCCCTCCGGTCATCGTTACTATGTGCACTTTCTTGATGATTTTAGTAAGTTTACTTAGATCTTTCCTCTTATTCGTAAATATGATGTGTTGGAAGTTTTTGTCCGTTTTCAACGACATAGCATTGAGACAACGCTCTTCGTATTGTCAACTGCTTTTGTCCCACATCAATATTGGGATGCCGCTGTCAATACTGCAGTCTATTTGATCAATCGTCTACCTACTCCTCACTTGCAGAATAAGACACCTCTGGAGAAATTATTTGGCATAATCCCGGATTATTGTTTTCTCCGTGTCTTTGGATGTGCGTGTTACCCATGGCTTCGCCCGTATAACAAGGAAAATTTTGCCTTTCACTCTGCTTTATGCGTCTTTCTTGGTTACAGCAACTCCCATCGTGGCTATCGGTGCCTCCATCTTCCAGTAGGGCGTATTTACATTGCTCGCCACATGGTGTTTGATGAAAGTCGCTTTCCCTTCGTGGAACACAGTCGTTCAGCACCAGCTGCATCATCTCCCTTGGGCGTTTTTTTTCCAGGTGCTGGTATATTGGGGCCAGGTCCACTGTGTGACTCTTCCACTATTCCACAACCTGCTCTATCTAGAAGCCAAGATACAACACCACCTGCTGATGTACCAGGGTGGTCTTCTGCAGCACCACGTGTTGCCCATGCAGGCCATCAACAGCAGCACACACCTGGTTCTGCCACGGCACCAACAATAGCACAAGCTCTCTACGGGCTCTCCAATGGAAAATTCTCCAGGTGTGGATCCTTCCACTGACAAGTGTTCTGCTGCTCCTCCCTGTACACATCTTATGATCACATGCAGCCTTGATGGAACGCGTAGGCCTAAAGTCCTGTAATGCACGGTACATCCTTTACTCGTGGCCCTCGCATCTGTCACCTCTACTTCTTTATTAGAACCTACTTACTTCACACAAGCCTCCCGCGATCTGGCATGACGTATAGCTATAGCATCTGAGTTTGATTCTTTGCTATGCAATGGCAGATGGTCATTGGTGCCTCGTCCACCTACTGCTAATGTTGTGGAATGCAAGTGGGTGTTCAAGCTTAAACGTAAAGCAGATGGGTCCATGGATCGTCACAAAGCCCGTCTCGTGGCTAAGGGATTTCTTCAGCTTCCAGGTATAGATTTCACTGATACATTTAGCCCCGTCATCAAAATAACAACTGTACGGGTGATTCTTTCTCTTGCTATTTCTTTGGGGTGGCCTGTTCGTCAGTTAGATGTCTCCAATGCCTTTTTGCATGGTACTCTGCACGAGACTGTTTATATGGAGCAACCACCCGTTTTTTCACACCCCCAATTTCCTGCTCACGTTTGCAAGCTTCACAAGTCTTTATATGGTCTTCGACAGGCCCCCCGGGCTTGGTTTCTACGGTTGAGCACTTATCTTCTCAAACTTGGCTTCACTAGTTCCAAGACGGATTCATCTCTGTTCTTCCAATTGAAGGATGCTGAGGTTACTTATATTCTTATCCATGTGGATGACATCATTGTCACTGGCTCTAGCTCTACTGCCATTTTCTCTCTCATTGGATCTCTCAAAGCTGAATTTTATAACCTAGGGATTGCCCGCTATTTTTTGGGAATTGAAATAATTCCTCGTCCCCGTGGATGCATTCTTTCCCAATCTCAATATCTGGTGGACTTGTAGAAACGGGAACACATAGATGGCGCTCGACTTTTATCTACTCCTGTACCTACCTCCACATCTTCTGTGCCTTCTTTTAACTCTATGCATGCATAAGGATCTTTCTTTTTTTGGCAATTTATCTGATCAAAGATCGGATGATACGGCTAACTCCCTTATTGTTGCCCTTACGCCCTTGCGTTTTTTTTAAAAATAAAAAAATAACATGTGTTGTTGCATCCATTTGATCAAAGTTGATGGGACGGCTACTGGACGGCATTACAGTGTGGCAAGTGTTTCTCAAATTTTTTATTGTTGCATTGCAAATACTATAACCTCTGAGATAAGGGCTGAAATCAATAGTATTTTGAGATGGAGTAACCTTGCTGCATTAATCCTTGGTGTTACGTTGAGGGTCATACAGTGGGTAAAAAAATATTAATTCTTTAAAAATATTTGGAGGGATCTAATAAAATCTGAAAAGTCAAAAATTGAATCTTAATAAACAGTGAAAAATGTCTTTAATAGGATGGGTCTAATAATAATTTTTTATTTTTCAAATTTTTTTGGACCATTCGATCAGATATCGGCCTGTTTAAGAATGTTTAGGGCATCTCCGAGCCTAGTTAAAAAAGTTTTTTTTTTTTTTTCCTATTGCATTGACCCCTCAATGCAGCACCGCAACGAGTGTTAGTCTGTTGCTGCAGTGGGAGGCGCTGCTGTGAGTAAAAAGATATTTTGTATTATTTAAATCTTTTAAAGATCGTGGCTCACATATCTTTACAATCCAATCTCCGATCATTATGACACAAAAAATTTAAAAATTTAAATCAGTATTGGGTCTGACCCATTAAGGACAGTTTCTACTATTCATTAGTATGCGGTTATTGATTTTTTTAGAATTTTTTGTGTTCTCCGTTGGAGATTAAGCTATATGGACATGTAAGACATATGGGTTCCAATCTTTAAAAAATTTAAAAAATAAAAAATATTTTTAACCCATTACAAAGTCCAACATTACAGCAGCACAGAAAGTGTTACACTTTGTGACGAAATCACACGCTGTTGCCTCGCTGATACGGGCTCGTGTTAGCCTTGGAGGTATATTAGCTAGGTGTACCATGATGAACCCCGCGAGATCGGAACATGCTTTCATAAGACTACACATGATCTGCTAAAAACGGAAAAGAAGGGATATAATGGCTAATCTTCCTTGAAAGTTGCACCAGAAAACCAGAATTATGACACAATTAATAAGAGAATAATTTTGTAGAACAAAAAGGCTAAGCCTTTGCGAGAAAAGAGAGTTCTTCTGCATCCCATAAACTATGCCAAGGTTAACTGGATCATTGTAGCAAAAGACGCATGTGAGATATGTGACACAGTCTTAGTACGGGAATTAATTGGGCATTGTCCTGAAGGTGCCAAAAGACTGAAGCTAATTAAGTATCCACAGAAGGACCTTAAGAGCATCTGTGGTTTTCAACATGCGCAGCATTGGAGAGAAGCCGATGAAACATGCAGCTAAAATTGACTCACAAGAAGCTTCTCCCTCAATTCACTCTGGGGCTAGAGAAGATGCACCAGCAGATCATGTAAATTGAACTAAATTACTAAGACAAAAGGGATGACATTTTGTAATTTAATTTGAAACATCTACAGCAAGCATGAGAGATTTCTGTACAAACGAGTACAAAAAGGGCTAGTCATTTTTATAATTTCAGTAGGGACACTCAGAGTTAAGAATAACTTAGGATACCCTTTTATATAATACAAAAATAAAAAGGTTGTTTTATTTCAAATCTGTGATTAAAGGATTCTCTTATTTCAAATCTATGTGATATGATTTCTATATTTTTTATAAAAAATACATAGGATGAGCATAACATTAAATAATCATAAGTTGGCGTTGGTTATCAATTCAAGTTAGGGGTGTATTGGACTCCTTTGAAGTACCTAATATTGATTTTACCCTTTTCTTATGTCACTAGATCTTCATCACTAGTGTCAATAATGTAGTATGCTTCCACCTCTAGTTCTCATAGGAGTTTCTTTAGAAAAACATCATGCATGGAGAACCTTGCAAAAGAAAACATTTATCTCATATTTTTGTTACACAAATGTACTTTTCATAGTTACAAGAAACTAGATATCTTTTATATATTAAATTCTGAAGGGGTGACTTTTTTGATACTACCAACTATTGGTGTCCTTAGTCATAAAAAATTAAGGACACTTTAGGTATCTTCTGGTGAAGGATATAAATGTCATTTTACATTTTTAGTAGAACAATCTTTTTATAAATATTCGAGGGTATTTTTTGTAGTATGTTGGGAAAAAGTGACTTTTGCCTTTTATGGATATGAAATTTGGGAGGAATATCTTTTTTGTTCATTTTGAACTTTGAGTGCTCTCAGTGGAAATTAACAACTTTTTGCCCTTTATAGTAACTTCCCTTGATGAAATTAAAACTAGAAATGGCACTGAAAATCAAAGTCAAACAAGAGAATAAATCAGGGCGCAAATGAAAAATGTTCTCATTCATGGAGTATGTTGATCTATGGAAACAAGTTTGCATGGGAATTTAGATAAGGAGAACAAAGGAAAGAGTTCTAGTTTTGGAAACCTCATGTATGTATACATGTGACAAGTTTTTGGTGCAAACGATAACTGTGTGGATTACCCATGTTATTTGTGATCACGGTAGAGGTGTATCAACACTAAAATAGAAGGGAACATGAGGACCTGTCGTGACAAAGGTAGGATATAAGTAACTAAAATGTATACAAAACCAATTTCCAAATTAATTACTAATTCGCAATGAACATAGCTAAGTAACATAGCTCCTTTACTAGGGTTTAACAAAAACCTTAACTTTCCGCTGCCCACTATGTCCGGCCTTGAGGGTCACTTGCCTGACTACCTATTCATCCCCCTGCATCTCCTATTGGCCTGCAGCCTAGGAACTCCACTGCCATAATTATCATAGAAGCTTAGTATAACACCTAGGTCCAAAAGATACTGAACTACTCTAGGTTAGTTCCCTTGGCTCGGTGTGTTACGGTTCCAAATCTAATGCATGCATATTTGTTTGGGGGTAATTAGTGCAAATTAAAGAAAATTTATATGTATTAGGAATAAAGATTTGAGTCATATGTACACAGTCCCAAATATTACATTTATTTACAAAGAGTTAAGAATTTCACAGCCATAAATCTGATAAAGATTCATGTCTAAAATACAATTTTTGAGTATAAAATTTATACCAATTCGTCCAGCTGACCACCATACATACATTGCGCACTTTAATCCCAGAATATCTTGCACCTATAGAGAGGCTGAGTCTCTAAGAGAGAACTCAGTAGGGATTCCGTACCCATGGAGGATAACGAAATCATTACTGAGGAATTCACGATTTATCTTAATATCATAAGGAAAATATCATGTGAATCATCTTTCAAATCGATATCTATTCAGATTCAATAATCACATGACATTTGTTAAATCTAAACATGATACATTATAAGCAAATCATCTAATCCGGGTTCATCATCCAAGCATCCATGGATCCGAAATGGTTATTTCACATGAGGCAACGTAATATTTTCAATTATACATTCATATTCTATGTCATACTGCTAGTCTTTCATGTCACATCAACAACATGGGGTTATTCATAGCTCATGCCATCCCATATCTATATCATAACTCGCAAATGATCTATTAAGCAACTAGCCAGTGAAGCACTATGTTTAAATTATCTATAGACATGGTCCATACTTACAAGAATTATGTAAATCAATCACAAAGAGTCTCGATCACACTATGAATGAGAATCATTCTTTAGTCATCTCATCGGTCATTCAATCATTTGCAATATATACCAAAGTTGATTCACATCTATCATATATTCATTCATCTGTTCCAAGACTAGTTCGTAATCATTCATCTTTCTATTGACCCATACTAGAGTCGATTCGCATCTACGTAAGTCATTGACCTGTTTTAGGGTCGATTCATAATTCCATAATTCAATGATCCATTTTCTAGGTCAGTTTCCATTTCATGATTTTATATTCAATGATGTGATATCTAAGGATGACGGGGAATACAACACTAGCATCATCGTATCATCATCATCATCATCTTTGGGTTTAGAATATCCTGAGAGATTCCTTATCCGATTAATACCGCTCTGCCCTTCTTAGATCTCCAAAAATCTGTGAAGGTGTAGCAAAGTAGTAAGGCCGATTAAGGTACGTGGCACACCGCTCATGCAGTCCAAGCTCTCAGCCGAGGTGCGCACACAAGTGGACTCCCTCACTGCCCTTAGTCAATCACATATCAAAATCCAGGTTTGGACATCTAACCCCATCATATGGCTAAGCTGGGTCCTAACTTGACCCCATTATATGGCTAAACTCCCATACCGCTCCCTAAGGATATATCAATACGGGTGTCTATGCTAGTGAGGTGGTCGTCCTAATTAGTTAAGAACATAGTTCCATGTATCAACATAGTTTCAATTCATTAATCTAGTACACCTTCATATATTAAGTCTATATCCATGAAACTCATACAATTAAAGTCATTCAATCACAAGAACGTAACTTACTATATCAATGAAATTTCAAATATATAATGCATCATCATAAACTAAGTCGTCATACATGAAAACTACTAATCAAATCCATTTAATCATAGCCATAGGATAGGGACACAACCATTGAAGTATCGTAGGATTTAAAAGGTCAAAATCACTCAAAATAGTCAAACATGGGTTATGGGGTCGACACCATGCATGAGGGTGTCGACACCCTAGCTTCCCCGAGCTCAGACATTCGTCTGAAAGCCCATGGTGTTGACACCATGCAGCAGGTAGTTGACACCTTGGGTTCCAGTGGCCATAGGCAGCTCCCTGCATAGCTTCTACACAGTCTACCGCAAACACAATGTTCAGGGGTTAAAAGACCATTCAATGAGCTCCAAATTTAACGAAATTTTAAGAGTACTTAGACATATATGTTAACTATATACCATAAAAATTTCAAGCCAATTGGAGCATCACACAAGAAATAATAACTAAAATATTAACCAACTATCTTATTTTCGGAGAAAACCACACACCTATGAAAATGAGGGTCTCACTCAAACGAAGGCCAAATGCTACGAAATTTGAACCGGAGATTCTAGACACATTAAAACACAAAATAAATAACATGCAAGCCAGTTCATGAAGCCTATAAACAACACTCATCAACTCATTCATGCTCTGAAAAATAGGTTCAAACTGTGCACTCATAGCATATTAAACTTCATGGAAAACCTTCCAATTTCCATTCTCATATCAAATCAAGTGTCTAAATCTTAAGAACTACATATGAGACACCAATTTAAGCTTATGCATGTACAAAAATCATCTTAGACTTACATGCACATAGAAAAAATAAAAGCCCTTTTTACCAAGTAGAGTATGCTAGAACCAATCCAAGCTTCATGAAGTGAGGAGGAAGAACTCCAAGTCTTTTTTACGAAGAATTCCTCACCAAGGTAGAGGCTTTACCCAAGAAGAGCGGCTCTTAAGTCTCGAAGAACTCCATGTAAGCCTTCCTAGAACAATCTCCCCCACATGTACGATGGGCTTCTCTCCAAAAGCCAAGAGGGAGGAGGAGGAAGACAGGGAGGATACATGGGAAGGAGAAGAGAAGGTGGGGGTCGGATCTCTTACTTCACCATATATAAACCAAGTGAAAATTTGCATCCATACCCACCAACTATGAAAAAGTACACCTAATGGGCCAACTAAAATCTACTTTCTATAGTCCAATAGCTCTTATTTGGATCCCAAAGTTCAACTTATTAATGTAAACCATTTCTAAGTCATCTATCTACGTTACTAAATGTATTAAATCTACTAAACTCATAGAGCCAAGTTTTAAATCCATTAAAAGATGAAACAAAATCTTAAAGCCCAATAAGTCTTAATAGGTCCACATAATTATGTATAGTTCATATGTCAATCATCACAAGAGCCAACTAACTATCATAAATTTCAAATTAATAGTCGTAAGTCGATATGTCATTCGGTCGAGTCATAATCAAACCGAGCAGTCGAACTGGAAATCGTAAACCGAAGGGCCAAGGTATTACATCCTTCCCTCCTTAAACAAAATTTTGTCCTCGAAATTTTTATTCTTAATTTTTGCTAACAGTACTCCTCCTTGTCAAATTTGTACACATTTGAACTTATAACTACATTTGTTAATGAAGAATTTCACTACTTAATCTGGGTCACATCAATCACACTTACTCATCTATTCCTTGACTTAGAAAATAGTACCACATCTTGTGATGAAGAATGCTTCATTTATCCCGTCTCCTTAATCTATTAACAATTGCTATTGAACCCTCTTAAGTTCAAACTGTCATCCTTGGTCATACTAGAAAATTTATACTTGACCACAATCTGAAACATTTCACGGCATTCTTGCCAAATTGATTTACTTTATCTTACACATTCTATGTGATGATGCCATGCTAAATACTAATGAATGGTCACAATCCTCATATCATTATTCAACATAATGCTTTCTCTGCTGCACCAAATTCTTATCACGCCACCAACCTCAAACATTATTGACGATATGCTTGGTGATTCTAGTAGTACTGTAGTGCCTAATTCTCTCATATAAACATTTCTTATATTCTGCTTCAATGGTCTCATTCTAGCATTTCCCGATCTAAATCATCTCAATTAGTCTCTATTCTTCCTATTCAAATTACTCTCTATTACGATGGTCGCTTTTCACTAGTCATTCTTATACTAGTCACTCTAGTTATGCTAACTTCCAGGACATAATCTAACTTAGTTCTAAATGTTCTCAACATTCTAAATTCTTCCTATCACTTATTCGATTTAACAAAATTTTGGTTAAACACTTACCACTTCGTTAACTTAATTTACTCTGGTCTAAGAGTCTAAGGTCACTTCTTATAGAAGTCCTACCCAAATCGTGTTTCTTTACGATTATGAAGTCACGAAGCCCATAATAGATATTGTAAGTGTACCATAATAAAATATGGACCGATGGATCTCGAAATCGAAAATGGGCATACAAGTGACACTTAGTTCGTGGTCCTGGCCGGAGGCCATGTCACTAAAAGTCAACATGTACATATCCTAAAACCACACATCACCCTTGTCTTCAGAAAATCTTGGGCACCCAATCACATGGTGTGGCTAGTACCACGAACCGGATACCACACGGCACCATGAATAATTGAGAATCACACAATTAGAAATGAACTTTTAATAACATATTGATAAGTACAAATAATGTAATTCATAACTCAAATTCTAATAGAAATTCATAAAGATAAAGTAGTCACATAATGCATCAATATAATTCAGAAAAAAGAATTTTGACTACCCACTTGTATTTTGTAAGTTCACTCTGAACTGTAGTAATCGTGTCACTCCTAATCATCTCTATAATCAAGTTCGGTTAAGACTCCAAATAAATTATTAGTATTCTAGAGCTTATAAACTATCTTACTAATCGAAATTTTAAAGTACCTATCCTCTATTCTGATCTCAAGATCTTCCTGGCCACAACCTACTAGGTATCTTGGCTTCTAATTTTGGTTGTACACCTATGATGACCATTCAACCATTGAGCTAGACCGTCATGATTCCTCATTATTAATTAAGTCCACTAGATTTCAATCTCAACCAATAATGATGCATATTTCAACTCTCGCTATAACTTATTAATATGCCATCATAGATATGTTTACATCAAATCTCACCGCTACTCATTTCTAAATGTGTCGTCTAACTATGTCGAGGATTTCTTCACCATGGTCCTCTTATGTTATGAAAATATCATCATCACTTCCACTAGTTTCACAGTCTCGCTCTAGTTTCACTTACTCTACACAATCACCTCTTATACTTCTTTTCTCTGTATATAACTAGGTAGGATGGTAACAAGAAGTACCCCTACTAGACCTCCACATGACATCCCATCAGTAACATCTCTCCTTTCGTGTCGAGTTACCCTATTTAGACATTTCATCACCACCTATCGGCATACTGTTATTGGCAACATCATCACAACCCACAAATCTGAAGCAATTAACAGCCGACGCCATCATAATCCTACCAGCTATGGCCATAAAATCTCTAGTCTACACCCTTATCAAATGATCTATAGCTAATGAACCAATTACCTTTCCATAACCTGTATTTATGCATAGTTAGTGCACTCCTAGTCATGACAATTTCACCTACCAAAAGTCACATTAAAGATATCCACCTACCCTTTCTAGATCATTCCATGCACAAGAAAACCTTACAATCGTTCATGGCAATCACAACCAGTTAAATCATTACTCCAAAGATCAGATACAAACATAGCCTTCGAAATTCACAGTTCAATCAAGAATTGGATTCTCGAAGATTTCATTCTGATACTATCTCACAATATTAGATCAATCATTAATTTACAAGTCATTCAAGTCATGGCGTTTGAAAATTAAATTCAATGCGATCTTAGCTTAAGTCAATTAATTAGGTGGTCATGATTTTAGACATGTAGGCTATGTATCACCATGTACTTATGACCCATAAGGCAACACTCTAAATCTCTTAATTTACATAAATTATAGAGGGACTTGCTCAGATACTGACGCTATAACACCCCGGTCCAAAAGACACCGAACCGCTCTAGGTTGGCTCCCTTGGCTCGGCGCGTTACCGTCTCAGAATCTAATCCATATATGCTTGTCTGGGGGTAATTAGTGCAAATTAAAGAAAATTTAACAAGTAGAGAATATGCACTAGGAATAAACATTTGAGTCATATGTACATAGTCCCAAATATACCATTTATTTACAAAGAGTTAAGAATTTTATAACCATAAATCTGATAAAGATTCTTGTCTAAAATACAATTTTTGAAAATAAAATTTATACTAATTCGTCTAGCTAACCACCGTACATATATTGCGCACTCTGATATCAGAATATCTAGCACCCAAAGAGGGGTTGAGTCTGTAAAAGAGAAGTCAGTAGGAATCTCAAGTCCATGGAGGGCAACAAAGTCACTACTGAGGATTTCACAATTTATCTCAATATCATAAGGAAAACATCATGGGTCATCTTTCAAATCAATATCTATCCAGGTTCAATAATCACATGACATATGTTAAATCTAAATATGATACATTATAAACAAATCATCTAATCCGGGTTCATCATCCAACCAAAGATCCCAAAGGGTCATCTCACATAGGGCAACATAATGTTTTCAATTACACATTCATATTCTATGTCATGCTACTAGTCTTCCATGTCACATCAATAACATGGGATCATCCATAGCTCATACCATCCCATGTCTACATCATAACTTATAGATGATCTATTAAGCAACTAGCCGGTGAAGTATTATGTTTAAATCATCTATAGATATGGTCCATACTTGTAAGAATTATGTAAATCAATCAAAAAGAGTCCCAATCACACTATACATAAGGATCATTTTTTGGTCATCTCATCGATCATTCAATCATTTACAATTTATACCAAAGTCAGTTCACATCTACCATATATTCATTGATGAATTCCAAGCCTAGTTTGTAATCATTCATCTTTTCAGTGACCCATGCTAGGCGTATCCATATGGGTCATTGACCCATTTTAGGGTTGATTTATAGTTCCATGATTCAATGATCCATTTTTTAGGTCAGTTCTCTGATTCTATATTCAATAATGTGATATCTAAGGATGATGGGGAACACAACACTAGCATCATCATATCATCACCATCATCTTTAATATCTCAAAGAATTTCTTATCCGATCAATTCCGCTTTGTCCTTCTTGGATCTATAGAAATCCGCAAAGATATAGCAACGAAGCAAGGTTGGTTGAGGTACAAGGCACACCGCTCACGCAGTCCAAGCTCTCAGTCAAGATGTGCACACAAGTAGACTCCCCCACTGCCCTTGGTCAATCACATAGACCTGAGACATTGAAGACACTTTGTTAGTAGACTACTGTATTTTGATCTTGACTTATAGTTTCTAACCATGGGGCCTTGAATAATCAAGTACTCAGACTCAGTAGGATATCTACGAAGGTGATTGTGTAGTCAATAAGGGATCATTCACTCTTGGTATTTAGAGAGAAAATACTTTATAGAATGATACTTGAGAAGTCCCTAGTTAGGGTTGGACAACATATCAAAAAAGAAGTTTTCTGATGATGCACATAAATGATATCTAATTCATGTGAGTAGATTGGACATGATTAGGATTTGAGAGTAAAACTATATCCTAGGTTTGCTTAAGAGCATTGTATAGATGAAGGATTATAGCTATGTGTAACTGATGATAGAAAGGTTTCTGAGCAGGTTGCTTAATCCAATACCTTTTGGGATTATAAGGTGTTGCTTTGTATCCACCATGATTGGAAGTGCAATAGATTTAATCATGAGATGATAAATAGATAAATCAAATGTTAATCAAGCCTACAAGGCATTATTAAGCTTAATGGACTCGAAACCAGATTGGCATCTTGGCCTAGAAGGTCACATGTACAAGGTCCTCAGTTTATGGGAATAAAGTGAGAATTTATACAAGTTTAGGATTTTTTGTGAAAAATTACAAGAAATTAGTATAAATATAATATGCGAGGAAAACTTTAGCTCAAGCTCCAAGGTTTCCTTAGAGTCTTTGGCCTCCACCCTCTCTCTCCTCTTTGGCCGTCCCCTATCGTAAGGGGCGCCCATTCCTCTCTTCTTTCGCATTCGCTCTCACTTGGATCGAGGCACCACTCGCATGCCACAAGGACCTACGAAGAAGAAGGAGCCAGAGATCAGGCGGATCCCTCTAGAGAAGCGAGGATGATGTGTCAACTGACTAATCACATGGATATATGTGGCTACCGACATCGCTTCACCGGAATTGCACCACGAAAGGTGAAGAAACCATTCTTCCTTAGTTTTAGTTCTTAAAAATGGATCAGAGCAACCACACAAGATTTATTTCTTCCGTTGCATTCTAGTTGAATTTTTATATTCTTGATTCCCATCCGATCCTTAAGGGAAGCACCTGGACGAGCACTTGTGCTTGAATGCATCTTTTCCTAGTGCATGGATGTGAGTGTGAGGCACCTAGATTCCAGTGCGTAGGGCCTAGGTTCATAAGGCATAGATATTTTGCAAGTGGGTTCATAGTTAGTATTGGTGTGGTACCTAGTTGAGTGGGAGTTATTCCACAAGCCTTCACTTACCTAGTTCAGTAGGAGTGATTCCAATAAGAATTCATGTTTGAAAGCTAGTCTTATGAACCAATGAACAACCTTTTAGTCTATTGTAAGACATGAATTCCCCCTATATTGAAGGTATTAGTTTGATTGAGAATATCAACATAGTAGAGTGATCGATAGTTTATTGAGACTATTGACAATTATCAAGTGTTTGGGAAAATCCAAAGGTATCTTTAGAACTATTGACAGTTGAGTCTAAATTTGTTAATAATTGTGACAAACTTAATTAGCTATTGAAACCCTACTCTAGTAAGGTATTTAATGTCCCTTTTCTGAGTTAGGGTTATACATCATTGTCTTTGGCTTTGGGAAAGGTTGATAGGTGTATTGGGTATTGGTAGTGAAAGAGCAATCTCTCCTTTGTATTTCCTCCTTGATGCCACTTCCTGATGATATCAATCTTATATGAGCAATCCTGTACAAGTTTTGAACCAATCAATTTTTTTTTATTTCCAACTTCTTCCTAACACAAAGGTGATCGACACGGTCTACTATATAAAGCCTCATACGGTGCCATACCAATACTAGCATGATAACTGTTATTGTAAGCAAATTCAATCAGCTTTAAATGATCATCCCAATTACCTTTCCATTCAATGCTACATGCTCTTAGCATATCCTCGAGCGTCTGAATTGTTCTCTCCGATTGTCCATCTGTCTGTAGGTGGAAAGCTGAACTAAACGTCAATTGAGTACCCAAAGCTTCCTGAAAACTCTTCCAAAACCTCGCTGTAAAACGAACATCATGATCTGAGATAATAGATATTGGAACTCCACACAACCTTACAATATCCTCAATGCACATCCGAGTCAACTCCTCCAAAGAAGTCTTCTTATGCATAGCTAGAAAATGAGCTGACTTAGTCAATCTATCCACAATCACCTAAATAGAATCATGCTTCTACCTGATCAATGGCAATCCTGTCACAAAATCCATAGTAATATGTTCCCATTTTCACTCTGGAATATCCATAGCTTGCATCGGTCCACCTAACCTTTGATGCTTAATCTTCACCTGTTGAGAAGTAAGATATCTAGAAACAAATTTTGCAACATCCTTCTTTACGCCAGACCACCAAAAATTTCTCTTCATATCTTTATACATTTTGGTTCTCCCTAGGTGAATAGAAAACTAAGACTTGTGAGCCTCATTCAACAATTCCCTTTGTAGCTCCTCATCTTGTGGAACACACTATCTGCCTTGAAATATGATGACTCTATCATTACTCTGAAAAATATCGACCTTACTAATCAATTCATCCATCTTAAGATCTTTTTTTTGAGCTTCCATAACTCTCTCCACAATCACAGGTCTCGCAGCCAACTGAGCTAGAACACAATGATGCTCACCTTTAACTTCTGGTCTATAATTAATAACATCTTCAAGCATCACCCAATCTCTATGCAAAGACAAGGCCATAAGTTTCCTGCTCAAAGCATCAACAACACATTGGCCTTACCATGATGATAATTCATTACAAACTTATAATCTTTTAGAAATTCAACCCATCTTCTCTGTCTCAGATTTAGTTGTTTCTGTGAGAAAATATATTTCAGGTCCTGGTGATCAGTAAAGATCTCAAATTGTACTCCATAAAGATAGTGTCTTTAAATCCTCAAAGCATGAATAACAACAACTAATTCTAAATCATGTGTAAGATAATTCTTCTCATGATCCTTCAATTGGGTAAAACATAAGCCACAAACTTCTCATTCTGCATCAGCACACAACCCAAATCTTTTCTGGAAGCATCTGTATAAATAACAAATCATCTAACCCACTAGGCAAAGTCAAAACTGGGGGAGTGATAAGTCTTGTCTTCAACTCTTGGAAACTCTGCTCACACTCCTCAGACTATATGAACTTGACACCCTTTTTGGTAAGCTTGATCATCGAACTAGCAATAGATGAAAATCCCTCAATGAAGTGCCTATAATAGCCTGCCAAACCCAACAAATTCCGAACCTCTGAACCATTCTTAGGCGTCTCCTAAGAAAGCACGGTCTCAACTTTAGCCGGATCTACAGATACCCATCCTTGGAAATCACATGACTCATAAAAGAAACACACTTCAACCAGAACTTGCACTGGCTAAACTTAGTATACAACTGATTCTACTTGAACAATTCTAAAACAATCCGCAAATGCTCCATGTGTGCCCCAATACTAGGAGAGTAAATAAGCACATCATCAATAAATACTACCACAAACTGGTCCAAATACGGCTGGAACGCCCTATTCACCAAATCCATAAAAGCAGCAAGTGTATTTGTTAGTCCAAAATGCATATTCACAAACTCATAACGCTCATACCTAGTCAAAAAAATAGTCTTAGGTATGTCCTCATCCTTGATCCGCAACTGACGATATCCTGACTGAAGATCAATCTTGAAAAAGACCTTGGCTGACTACAATTGATCAAACAAATCATTAATCATGGGCAAAAGGTATTTGTTCTTGAAAGTCACTTAATTAAGCTGGTGATAATCGATACACAACCTCCTCGAACCATCCTTTTTGTGCACAAAGAACACTGAGGCTCCCCAAGGTGACATATTGGGCTGAATGAAACCCTTATCAAGTAACTCCACCAATTGCTTCTTCAATTCTGCAAACTCTACTAGGGCCATACGATATGGAGTCTTAGAAATAGGAGATGTCCGTGGCATAAGGTCAAAGATAAAATCGATCTCTCGTAAATGAGGCAAACATGGCAGATCATATGAAAAAACATCAGGGAACTCTCGAATAATATCAATATCAGCAATAGATCTCTCACTAGCACCATCTGATGGAACCATCACACGCTAGCCAAATATCTATGATAACTCATTCTCAACAACTTCTCGGCCTTGAGTGAAGAAACCATAACACGGCCTGATCGATGCCTACAACAACAATAAATAAACTCCTTCTCACCAGGCTCTTGAAATATCAACTTCTTATGATAGCAATCTAACAAGGCAAAATACTTACCTAGCCAGTCCATACTCAAAATAACATCAAGGTCTACCATCTCGATCACATACAACTCAGCCACTCTATCTCTATCCCCAAAGTTAACAACAACCGAAGATATAATGTGCATAGTGTGAATCTTGTTGGGATCTGGGCGGGACGCGAAGAACGCAGCGGAAACGACGAACAAAAATTTATCCCGCCCGATGCCCGCCAATCCGATTCGGAACGAAAAACTAAAACCAAAAACTACGAGAAGTAATCCGATTACCGTGCGCGGATTCGAATCCGTTTCCGTCTCGGTTCCGTCGAGGCAATGCCGCGAGCCGCACAAGCGTCCAGCCTCCAGCGGTATCCACGCGATCCTCCGCGGTGGTTCGTCCTCGATCCCTCGTCCGTTTCAGCTCGCTCGCTGAAGATCCGTCGCCGCAACGATTTCTGAAATCCCGCCGACGAGAATTCCCGACTTTCGGGAATCACACACGGCGGAGACGGAAACTGTTCTGGCGCCTCGAACGAGACGCCTAGAGGAGGAGAGAGAGAAAGGGGGGATTACGGCCAGCAAGGGAAACCCTGAAGCTTGGCCCAGGGTTTCTCAACAGCGCGTATATATATTAAGTTGGCACGACTTTTCACAAAAGTTCCCGAGTTAATATAAATCCCACTTATGTACCACCGACTGAGAATCTTATTGCGTATGACCCTCTAGGCCCATTTACCAGTCCAGTTTTCAACCCGCTAAGTCCAATAACTAGTTATTGACTTATTATAATTAATTAATATCTAGATATTAACTAATTACTTAATCGAATTGACATCGCATGTAAATTCGGTCAGACTTCCGATCAAGTTGGGTGCCAAGCAACACCGCATGATCCTGGAAGGTAATGGGATTCAACAACCCACTCATGGAACCTGTTCGTCCACAGTTACCACGTGGCTATAATCCTTCGTTCGTACAATGCTCTCGAGTTAACCTAGGGTATAGTCAACTGTCAAACCCTAGATTGTCAACTCACTTGAATCAGACTCCGCTGTACAATATCCGAAAACTACTTTTCTGATATTGTTTCTGCTCTGACCAGAGACTCCTACGGATCTATTCTAGAGCATTCTCTCTCCAGTTACCTGAGAGCGAACGATCCTTTGTTGAATACACAATCACTTTCGAAGGTCTTCCGCTGGACCCGATCCTTGACTATTAGAGATCCCGTGGATAGGGATTCGTAGGTCAAGGTCAAAGTACAGAAGTCCACCGACAAGGTGTCTTTGGTGTCTCAAGTCCAAGGATCAACCACGCCACTGTGACGATGAATCAAGCCGATTGACAGTCAGGTAAATTACCATTCGGCGATTCATGTCGGATCAGTTCAGTGAACTCATTCCCCAATGAGCACCTACATGTTTACCATTGTGTCTTCACACGAATAACTAACGAGATCAGTTACCCTCATCATATGAGCTGGAATAACCTATATTATTCTTACCGGATATTTGATGTTCTTCTCAAACATCCTACGATTAGGAACAATTGAGAATATGTGTTTATAAGTCATCAGTCTCATTGTTATGATCTCATCATAATCTGAAGACTATTGCACATATTCATGGACTTCATTATGTGCAATTATAAATATGACAATCTATATAATGAATTTAACGCCATTTATTAGTGAATCAGATTGAAATAGGTGCCTTATGATTGGCTTAGAGGACACCTATATCCATCAATCTCCCACTTGGACTCAAGCCAATCACCTTCGCATTTGATCTCCATCAAATCTAGGTGATGCTCACATAAAGTCTGTGACTAAGACTTGGTCAGGGATCTGCTAAATTTTCTATAGATGGAATATTTTTCATTACGTTATTTCTTCTTTATCTTTTGTCTTTGAACCTGTGAAAGAACCTCATAATGTTCTGGAACTTCTGAAGAGACCATGGCTAGATCTCACAATTCATTGCTCCTACTGTTGTCCTACAACGATAGGATGGTATCAGAGACCTTTTAGAACAACAACTAGTTCAGGGATAAACCTTTTCATCCATACTGTTCTAATAACAGTATCACTTATTTATGTCGTCACCTTAATATCGAGTTCTAGATTGGAACCATTCCAATCCATTCCTTTCTACTAGAAGGTTGAATCCATTATTTGACTTGAAATTTGAGTCAGTGTGACCTCATGGTTTCAAATCATCATCTCTATATACATGAATGCATCCTTAGCACTTCTCAAGCGCTTAATGATACATTTCACTCCTGTATCCTTTAAGGAACCTTTTTTTTAAAGGAATAAATTTCATATCTCAACAATTGAGACTTGTTATGAAATTTATGCCAAATATTTTGACATACAGGTCAATATAATATCCCCACCGATCTATCTTAATAGATTCGTATTTCCAATACGTGGGATACTAAACTTATTATGGAGGAAAACATGGTTAACAATGCTTTCACTAATAGTAACATCCTGAAGTCATTCTTAATGACTTTGATGTTATTATCATAAAGCATTACTAAAGCGACCGTGCTCCCACTGCCCTTTCTGAACACACACAATCCGTGATCATTCTTAATGATCACATAATATTTGACAATTTAAGTCAAAACTTTTATTACAACTTAGGAAGCTTCAGTTTGATTCAAAATAATTTTGAAATCATAACTTGCTTCCTGGACATTCTAAAAGCTTTAAATATGTATCATATACATCTTTACCTCAATCACATTGAGTGGACGCTTTTAATATCCAACTGTCATCATCTCATAATAGGCAGTATTGACTAGTAGAATTCTAATAAACTTATCAATCTCAAAGTTGTAATGACAGAGAGCATCATTATCATAGATTTTAGATCATAATCTATTTTGAGCTCCTCTCATCTTGCTAAATTAGATATGTCAAACATATCCTTCTAGTCACTGAGAGAATCTCAAAAAATCTACGAAGCTCTCTGATGTGTGTCATGAGTGGTTCCAGACAACTAAAGATTATCTAATAATCTTATGTTAATTTGTGGGTCTAGAACATCTTCTAGTTTTATCAGCTCCCACTATCTTCTCTGAGGACATGTTCCTCTTCACGGAAGACAGCTTTCAAGACGATAATTATTTCATTATCGCCTGGCCAATAAATGTAATGTCCAAACTCTTTAAACATTCACAAATTCACATCACGATAATACCTGACTTTAAAAAACAGGTTTGTTCATAATTTACATCTCATATGAATTATTTGGTTTCCATATCTTATATGGACACACACTGACTTATTTGGAACCATCTTTAAAGTATGGACATCTAATGTTCATACTCATGTTCAAAAGGATAAGAATTAGGCAAATCTTATTATGTATCGCACCATATCTTAATAAGGTGCAATTCCTTATTCTATCATATTACTATGATGCACAATGAGGATTAATTGAGCGAGGATACTATTATCCTCTTAATAATTTATGTGAATCATATACTTAAGTATTAGTTTCTTTGATCAAATCAAAAATTCTAATACTTCATATTGATCTTATACCTTAATCTCTCAGATATATTCGTCTTGTACTTCAATAAGTACTTACAGTCGAATCATTCTGAGAGTTAACTATAAGGTAAGTCAATAAGAGTGATTATCTTTGGCCTTTGATCTGTTTACATCAATATGTATCAACATCAATAATTTCTTATTGTACAACCCTGTGTACAATACCATAGATAATTATGATTCACACAGTTCATTTCTATAGGAGACTTGTGAACATTCATCCCATGAAATGTCACATCAAGAATTTATAGTGCATTGACTGATTTGAACAACTATTATTCTTTCTCAATTAATGTTATTCTTAATATCTTATGCAACTAAATAACAATTATTCAGTTTCATATTTGACTCCTATAGATATACAAAGATTTACTGTCTAACAGTAACCTATGAATATCATGAACAATAGTTGAGTCTAACTCAACACTTTTATTTTTCTCGATTTCCTTTTACTTGTCTAAGTCTGCACACTATCGCAGTTCTGAGAATCATTTCCAATATCTCATATTGGATATGCTAATTCTCCAATAGACATGCAAAAGTTGATAACAAGAATATATAAGACTTCTTGCAAGTTTCATATTCATTTTGCCTTTACCAGTATCCTTATATTGATTGCAGTGGGAGAACTGTTACTTCTCTTTCTCAGCTGACTTTTCTTTATCCTTTTCAGGTGTGGATTCGATCGTTTAAAATCTTGCCACTTGCCTTTCTTAAAAGCACATCATAAATATCTCTTCATCTTAGTCTATCCAAATAAGAGATTTTATGATAATCATTGCCTTTCAATAAGGCATACCATGAGTACCTCTTCACCTTGGTCTATCCAAGTAAGAGGATTCATGATATCTGATTAGGATAGTGACTTTCACTTGGCCCTGAAGACATTCTTCAAAGTTTTCTAGTCATCCTGAGTATGAGAAGTATTGGCATCCAACATGTCAAAATCTCGAATAGACGACATATTAGTGATCGAAAGAAATAACGTGATTTAAGCAGATAGTTCTGATAATTCAATTATGGTCTTTTATCTTGAATTATTTCTCACTATTTTTCGACGGACTGTATAACCTTCAGGTATACAGAACGGAAGACTCCGACGGTCTCCTAGTGAGGATCAAAATCTCCAAGAATCACAGTATGACCTCGGGTAAACATATAGTATCATACCATTATCTTAGAGCAACTATCTCATGGTAATTGCAACTCCTTACAATATCCGATCTTATTTCGGCTCCCAGGTTTTTAATGGACCCAGGTAAACACAGTAGACCATTATACTTAGTCTAAGCTTTACCATCAATACGTGGCAGAGTAGAGTAAAAATGCAGCTCCCGAGTAAATGCGAGGATAGCTACACCGTTCCTCTATTCCAATCTCAAGGCATCATAATGCCATAGTTAATAGTCCTTTCATCAGATAGTGGCAGATATCGGATAAACACGTAGAAACTGTCATCACTGAATCAAGTTCTAAGAACTATATTGATGGAGAGCCACGCGGTACATTCTCAATGACTCGTGCTCCGGCTTAGACTTTATGTTGAAAGTTTTGTTTATGTTAAGTTGGTCTCATCCTAGGTGATAGTTTATAAATATATCGAATATATTTAACTATACCTAGATATTAGCAATCGATTCATAATCAATAACTAAAAGCATGCATCATCCATACATGTTCATTATGTGGTCATAGACAGCACGGTGATTAACTGGAGTCAAACAATTAATCACCAAAACTATATAACATTTATATAATCTAAACATGCAAACACATAGCCACTGGTGATCTCATCTCCTGTCGCCTTCCTGGTTGCATTTGTGGATCATCCTGGCCTTTCTTCGGCCGGCACGATCAATTACAAATAATATTAATTTTGAAACAATTTCAAATACAAATAACTTGTAAGAGAAAGCCTTATGGCCGAGTACAATGACAGAGGGAGATAGAATTACAGTGGAGTGAGAAAGAGTGGGAGACACGCATGCCTCATTAATTAACACTTAATTAATATACATCATATCCCATAACCATCCACATAATCACACACCATCACATGATATGAAATTTAACTAAGTACATGTCCATGACCACCACAAATTTTAACCATCCATACATGATAAAACACATCACATGAAGGCTAAAATTTTTGAAAATATAATAATTTTGACTTTCTTAAAATCTGGGTACCAATCAAAATTGGATAATTTGAATTTCGAAAATCATATTTTCTAACATGTTTTTAAATCTAATTTAAAGCATAAAACACATCAACATATGCACACCAAACTAAAATTAAAATTCTAAAATATTCCATGCATAATTTAAAACAATTCTAAATTAATTAATCTAACATTTAGATTAATTTTAAATCACATTAATAACAATTATTAATGCGAAGCAATCTAATATTTAGATAGAATTAAAAATTCCTAAATAATATTTATAAAAGAATTTACAACTCAAATTATTAACCCCTTAACAACTCCTTGTTAAAACCCCTTAATTAAATCATATTTCTCAATAACAATTATTAAGAAATAACAATCAGAACATTTCTAATTAAAATAGTCTAACATCTTAGACTTAATTTAATCATTTTAATAACTTTTATTAAAAGATTAATTATTAAGTAGATTAGATCTTCAAATTTTAATTAAGGGATCCTTAAGAATATTAATTAGCTTAATAACTATTAGTAAGCTATAATTAATCCTCAATAACTTTTATTAAGGTTAATTCTCAAGAAACAATTAACTCTTTAATAACTATTATTAAAAGTTAATAAAACACTTAATAACCTTTATTAAGTGTCCCTTAATCAAATACTTAATTTCATAACAACAATTGCTAAGAAATTAAAACAATCTAATCACATGACCAAGATTAATTAACAACACTTGATAATTAAAGTTCAAGTCACTACGTAATAATTAAATAACAACTGTTGTTAATATAAGTTTAAGATCAAATCTTAAATATGAATTAACAACACTTGTTAATTAAGATTAATAATATTATCTTAATAATTAATAACAACAATTGTTAATAATTAATTAAGATCTCATTTTATATAAATAACAACATTTGTTAATTATAAATTAAGATCACATCTTAATCCCCTTTACTTAAGATCAAATCTCAAATTATAAACTCCTTTATTAAGATCATATCTTAATAATTTAGTAATAACATTAGTTAGTTAATAAATTAAGATCATATCTTAATAAATTAACCTTTTATTAAGATCAAATCTTAATGAATCCTTTTAACTGAAAAATAAGAAATTCAATTTTAAAACAGTTTTAAACAAAAAGTAATTATATTTTTCAGTTTAAAAGGGTGGGGTTTTATAATTTAATAAGAGGGTTTAAAGGGTTAATGGGTTAATAAGGGGTTTTAATGGGCTGGGTGGCTGGCCCATATAGGGCCTGTGCTTGGGCCCGGGCCTCCATGACCTGGTCCAGGTCGCTGGCTCGAGCCAGGCGGGCCACTGGCTCGGGCCTGGGCTCAGCCAGCCCTGGACCAGGGTGTGCCTAGGCTGAGCCCGGCCAGGGCCGGGTCGGGCCGCTCGGGACCGGCCGGTCCACCTGCGCGTTCAACGATTGGCCGGCTAGGGTTTTGCCAGGCTGCAGGTTTTTGGGGTGTTTTGGGGCGGCGCCGCCGCCGGAGCCGGCGGCCAGGGTGGCTGGGAGCAGCGGGAGGGTGGCCCCCTTTCCATCCCCAGCTCCGGTGATGGCCGGCCGGCGATGATCTTGTCGCCGGCATCCCCCAGAGAGGCTCCAAAAGTTACGGTTTCCAACTCCATTCCCAGCCGCCGCCGCCCCTTGCAGGTCTTCTCCGGCGCCGTTCATGGCAAGGTTGGTCGGAGGTAGCAAGGACGGGGGTTCCTGTACCTTCCCCGACTCCGGTGGTCGTCAGCCGGCGAGCCAATGGTGTCGTTTTCCCCAAAATCCGACGGTTAAAACCAATTTTTAACCATGGCCTAGTTCTTCTTTTGTTCTTCCAACACTTGGAAAAATAGATTGAAGGGCTCTCCACCACCGGCCGCCGGCCACAACAGGAATTGCTTGTCGTACCAGCATGTCCAAAGATGGTGGCCGATCACCATGGAAGCCCCAACCAAACCATGAAGCCATGTTCTTCATCTCCATGAAGAACAACATCAAACCCCCAAACAAAATCGGTTTTTCTCTACAGAATTTAATAATCAGGTATTATCGTTCATCTTATGAACAAATTCCGTGAGAGAAAAATGAATTTATGCATGAAATTAATTCTAGAATATTAATTTAGCCGTTCCGGAGCGGATCAGAGCGGAACCTGGCTCTTATACCACTGTTGGGATCTGAGCGGGACGCGAAGAACGTAGCGGAAACGACGAACAAAAATTTATCCCGCCCGATGCCCGCCAATCCGATTCGGAACGAAAAACTAAAACAAAAAACTAAGAGAAGTAATCCGATTACCGTGCGCGGATTCGAATCCGCTTCCGTCTCGGTTCCGTCGAGGCAATGCCGCGAGCCGCACAAGCGTCCAGCCTCCAGCGGTATCCACGCGATCCTCCGCGGTGGTTCGTCCTCGATCCCTCGTCCGTTTCAGCTCGCTCGCTGAAGATCTGTCGCCGCAACGATTTCTGAAATCCCGCCGACAGGAATTCCCGACTTCCGAGAATCACACACGGCGGAGACGAAAACTGTTCTGGCGCCTCGAACGAGACGCCTAGAGGAGGAGAGAGAGAAAGGGGGGATTACGGCCAGCAAGGAAAACCCTGAAGCTTGGCCCAGGATTTCTCAACAGCGCGTATATATATTAAGTCGGTACGACTTTTCACAAAAGTCTCCGAGTTAATATAAATCCCACTTATGTACCACCGACTGAGAATCTTATTGCGTATGACCCTCTAGGCCCATTTACCAGTCCAGTTTTCAGCCCGCTAAGTCCAATAACTAGTTATTGACTTATTATAATTAATTAATATCTAGATATTAACTAATTACTTAACCGAATTGACATCGCATGTAAATTCGGTCGGACTTCCGATCAAGTTGGGTGCCAAGCAACACCGCATGATCCTGGAAGGTAATGGGGTTCAACAACCCACTCATGGAACCTGTTCGTCCACAGTTACCACGTGGCTATAATCCTTCATTCGCACAATGCTCTCGAGTTAACCTAGGGTATAGTCAACTGTCAAACCCTAGATTGTCAACTCACTTGAATCAGACTCCGCTGTACAATATACGAAAACTACTTTTTTGATATTGTTTCTGCTCTGACCAGAGACTCCTACGGATCTATTCTAGAGCATTGTCTCTCCAGTTACCTGAGAGCGAACGATCCTTTTTGAACACACAATCACTTTCGAAGGTCTTCCGCTGGACTCGATCCTTGACTATTAGAGATCCCGTGGATAGGGATTCGTAGGTCAAGGTCAAAGTACAGAAGTCCACCGACAAGGTGTCTTTGGTGTCTCAAGTCCAAGGATCAACCACGCCACTGTGACGATGAATCAAGCCGATTGACAGTCAGGTAAATTACCATTCGGCGATTCATGTCGGATCAGTTCAGTGAACTCATTCCCTAATGAGCACCTATAGGTTTACCATTGTGTCTCCACACGAGTAACTAACGAGATCAGTTACCCTCATTATATGAGCTGGAATAACCTGTACTAGTCTTACCGGATGTTTGATTTCCTTCTCAAACATCCTACGACTAGGAACAATTGAGAATATGTGTTTATAAGTCATCAGTCTCATTATTATGATCTCATCATAATCTGAAGACTATTGCACATATTCATGGACTTCATTATGCGCAATTATAAATATGCTAATCTACATAATGAATTTAACGCCATTTATTAGTGAATCAGATTGAAATAGGTGCCTTATGATTGGCTTAGAGGACACCTATATCCATCAAATCTCCTCTCTAGAAGCTGTATTAACTATCAATGGATTGTAGCATCTATCAGTCTACTCCTAAGTGATTTAGTAAAACTAGCAGATATGAATGAATGAGTAGCTCCATAATCAAATAACACTTTAGCACGAACATCATTAATAAGAATAGTACCTTCTACAACACTAGGGGTCTCCTCAGCATCTTATTTAGTGAGAACATAAACACGTTCTTGAGTCTTGTCTTTCTTCTATTCTTGCACCGGTTGACTCTGGCCTTCGAGGCAATGTCTGACCATATGCCCCGAATCACCACACACTAAACACTTGTCGGCTGCTCTTCATCACTTTGTCCCACCATGTCACCGCCCACACTGAGTGCACACGGTTGAATCAAACGCTTTCGGTGCCAGACCCTTCACTGGCTAGATCCGAAGTTTCTTCTTATCTTTTTGCACAAAAGTAGCTGGTGCACTTCTCTTATTCTGACCCTTCTGTTCTTCTATAAATTCTTCATGCTTACGTTCCATGTTGAATGTAGTCCTCAAAGCAGCAGTAAAAGTCTGAGGGTCTTAAGAAACAACATAACGCCGAATGGTACCTTTGAGACCCTTGGCAAATTTCTTCAGCTTCCTCTTCTCATCATCATAGATATGAAGTATATATTTTTCCAGATCGGAGAACTTCGCTTCATAATCAGCCACTGACATTATACCTTGCATCAGATTGAAATACTCCATCTTCTTCTTATCTTGAACATGATCAGAAAAATACTTCTTACGAAAAACTCCGAAAAACTCCGCTCAAGTAATAGTAACATGACCAGCAAACACAGTCCTCTTCATAAATTTCCATCAGACATCTGCTCTCTCTTGCAACATGAAGGTCTCCAGACTATCTTTCTCATCTTTTAGATAATGAATCACAGCTGACATCTTCTCCATCTTATTAAGCCAAGCCTCATCAACCTCTGGTTGGCTCTCCCCCTTACAGGAATGAGAACACAACTTGTTGAACTATTCCATCATAGGGGTCGCCTTAGGCCCATGGACTGAGCCTAATTCTGAGTTTGCTAAACCTGCATAAGCCCCTGAAAAGTCTGCATGAACCCACTAAAGTCCATATTGACTGGCAATGCGCTGACCATACCTTAGCCTTGGGTTATAGAAGAACCTCCATGAACAGGGGTATCCTTAGAAAACGGTGGCTGAACAGGAGAAACTTAACTATTCTATGACCTATACTCAACCACGCCTTAACATATCCTGAAAATCTAAATACCTTAAATAATCTCTCAAATCCAACAATTCAGCACTTCTAAATCTATCTCAAATCAAAACTTAACTATTCTATGACTTATACTCAACTTAAGATCTCAAATCTATTAATCAACTCCTCATAGTTAACAAATCTGATAGTGTGAAACTCAAAGCTCTCAAAATTGTTCTGATACCATGTTCTGTAACGCCCCGAACCCGGCGTCCAGTCCTATCTGACTTTCAGCAGTATTCAAAGATGATACATGTATGGAACATAGCATATATATAATGAAAATGAGAGAATAAGAGTCTACAAGGCAAAACAAATAGTCATCCATCGCATATTCTAAATAATAATAATCCAACAAAATCCACAAAAGTCTCATAATGAACTTCTCTCAACTCTATAAGATCTTACAAATTACAGAATAGACTCATTACTCCTACTACATCAATCTACTAAAATGAAAAGACTCATATATCACAACTAGCCTCAAATCCAAAGCTCCAAATAACTTCTACACCTCGTAGTTAGAATCAAAATACAACCCTCTAGCCATCACTTGAAAAATTATCCAACAAACTTACTGAGTACAAAACTCAGTAGGCATCATCCCATCTACATGCTAAACATATAATAATTAAAATTCACATGATAATCATATCATAAACAATTCACAATGTTACATATATATCAAATAAGAGAATGATACAAAATAAGATCTCACATATATCTCAATCAAATTGGATGCATTTTCTAATAATCTGAAACAAACATGGTAATCATAATACTTATCATATATATCAAACTTTTTTACTTACTTGAAAATAAACTACTAGCGATAAACATATCACATAATTCCTCCAACACATAGGGAGGGACATATCACATATCATATGTCTCAAAATATAACTAGTAGTATGTAATCAAGTTACATATTTCAAAATTCATATTTTTGAGAATTTCACATCATAAAATAGATTTATAATGCCTTAAAACAAATTCAAATGATTCACATATATGTGCCAAATTATCACAATTTCATATCTTAATCGGACAAGCATCTTAACCACAACGAAAGGGGACACACATACATATACTGGGTACTTATGCAATCGTATCAAATATTGGCTAGCGGGGAACTGGGGATCACACATATCCCACCACTATACTACACTGAAATAGGTTTTATGGATTTTACCTATTGTCTTTAAGTCACATAACACTCTATCTAACAAAGACACTTATATTAGAATCGGGCCACATAATCTCCTTAAGATGGCAATGTCCATATCACACATATTAAATTAGATGGCACATGTCTTACAGAAATTAGAATTCATCATAATCTGAAATTTAACATTAATCATATAGCCAATGATATTTATTTGTAAAAATAATACATTTTTTTCTTAAAACAAGATGTTTTAAAGCAACATGATGTTCTACTATTCAAATTGATGTAAAACTAATTCTAATAGATTATAAATATATGAAAAACATTTTTTGAAATTTTTCAGAATTTTTTAAAATTAATATAACTTTCGCATGCCAAAATCTATTTTTCATGGCTAAAAGTTCATTAAATAATAATAATAGAAAAAAGGTTCATAAGATAACTAAACTTGGAAGATATAATATAAATACCATAAAAATGTCCGCAAAGTTTCGTTAAGATCCGAGTTCATGTGATATAAATTTAGACATTTATAGAAAGCTCATTGAGTCACTTATAGTTGTTCTGAATTATTTATTTAAATAAATATCACATAAATTTTAAAAATTATAAAAATTTTCATGCAAGTTAAAAACATCTTCATGAAGCTTTGGTCAAAATTTTAGGTCAATCGGAGATAAAACGAATAAGAACGGATATTAGGAAGTTCAGCGGGAAAACTAGGTTCTGAGCTATGGTACTGTAGATACTGGTCGACCAACCCAGTCGTACCGATCGACTGAATCTAACCAAAATAGGTTAAAACATAAATTTTTCAAGGGTTTATGATCCCCATATTCAAATATAATGGTTTCTAGTCAAACTCAATGATAGTCTCAACATATTTAAGGTATTGAAACATCCCCATAAACCGAAATTCGCGAAGAGATCTCGACTCCCAGTAAGAAGCACCACTTTCTAGTCTTCCTCCTCGACCTTCAATGTTCTTAGAAGGCAAAAGAATCACGAAATTATAAGCTATCCTCAAGAACAACCTTCATCTTTTTCTCTTTATTCAAGGACATGAATAAAACAACCACCTTTCACAATATAGAACGACGGCTAAGTTTTAATCACGCCCTCAACTTCATATTTATATAATTAACACTCATCTTCTAACCCCAAACATTACAAACCATCTTTAAATCGGATTAATCCTTCCTTCCACGAATTAGAGACAATTTGACTCCAAACCGGATTCCTCTCCCGCAACTTTTCCTTTTCGAATTGATCTTTCAATTTGGTCTAGTAAATTAACGAATCAGTAAAACTAGTCTTCTATAATCAGTAAAACTAGTCTTCTATAAAGTTGTATATCTCTTCGAACTCTTTCCAAGGGTACCAACCACACCAAAATCCTAGTTATATACTAATAGTTATCGCCAAAATCTTGCTATCCTAGAAATCCAAACCCAGAAAATTTTGTTAACTTAATGGACTAAACTACTTATAAAATTAAGCTAATAGGCTTACTCTAATTATCATATTACACTCTATCTGATCCTTTAATTATTATTACTATTCTTATCTATTTAATTATTATTTATTTATTTTTTTAAAATACTAGGTATTACACACTTAATTCTGAGTTTATTACAGAAAAAACAAAAATGGCTGTTCATAGTGGGCTTGAAAATTACGTTTAACTTAACTTAGTGGGTCATTTTTTAATGACTTAATGGGCTCAATGGGCCCAATAGATTTATGAGAATGGTAAAGTGGTATGGGTATGACACCTGGACAAGCTAATAGCCTTATTTAAGGGTTCCTTGTGCAACCCACTAGAAGCCTTGTTATGACAACTAATTGTGTTCTCTTTTCCCTACGCATTGTTCTAAACTTACTGTTTACAATATTTATTGTCTTAGTAAAAGCATGTTTTATAAATCATGAAGAGTCACAATCGTGCTTTATCGAAAAACCATTGAAGGGATTTTTTTTTAAAAAAAATTTGAGTAGGTATGATTATCCTCATCTTTTTTGATAGGCAATTTTTATATGATTATTATTTCAAATAAGGAACAACATGTTTATCTATTAACATTATGCATTATTGTTTATGAATTGAATATTCTAGATTTAAACAAATCACGCTTCAAACCTTTTTATTTCTGATTTATTTTATATTTTATCATATGCTATAAATTTTTGGCAACAAATGTGGGTGTTTTGGTGAGAATCCCTTAAGAAATGCTCCTAACTATTATGTCTATTTTGTATTACTAAATTCCTTTTACTTTTAAGATTAGAAGTACTACTTGAAACTTCTCTTTAAAGATACTTCTATTTGAAGTGCTTCATAAAAAATTCTCAAACATATTACATACACTACAAGGGAGGCAGGTTTTGTCAGCGAATATATGTCAACGGCTATAGATACTTGTCGACAAAGAGAATATATGTCGACGGTTTTAATATAGCCGTCGACATATGTAATAAATTAAAAAAAAAATAACAGTAAAAACTATATGTCAACGGCTATATCTGTAGCCGTTGACATATATAATATATGTCAGCGGCTACACATATAGCCGTTGACATATATACTATATGTCAGCGGCTAAACTGTAGCCGTTGATATATCTGATATATGTCAGCGGCTACACTTATAGCCGTTGACATATATACTATATGTCAGCGGCTAATAGCCGCTGACAAAAGACCGCCCCCCTTTTCCTGTCTCCCTCCCGAGCCCTAGCTCCCTGTCTCCATCTTTTCCCCTCTCCTAGCCCTAGCCACTGCCAGTCGCCTCCGCTCTGCCCGCCATCGTCGCCGGTCGCCTCCGCTCTGCCCGCCATCGTCGCCGGTCGCCTCTGCCGCTCTGCCCGCCATCGTCGCCGGTCGCCTCCGCTCTGCCCGCCATCGTCGCCGGTCGCCTCCGCCGCTCTGCCCGCCATCGTCGCCGGTCGCCTCCGCTCTGCCCGCCATCGTCGCCGGTCGCGTGCTCTGCCCGCCATCGTCGCCGTCCGCTCGGCCCGCCGTAGTCATCGGTCCCACCCGCCATTGTCGCCGGTCTCGTCCGCTCGGCCCGCCATCGTGCTCGCCCACTGGCCACCGGCCATTCTCCTTTCCACGGCCACTGGCCATCCTCGTTTCCACGGCCCACTGCAGGTATAATTTTTTAAAAATCTAGATGCTCGTAGGTATAATTTTGTAAAAATCTCAGAATGGTGTGAATAAGAAGCAAGCAGGCTCGAAAAAAAAGCATACGATAATCTTGCATGTTTTCTACAGAGATACGTTATGCTTTTATGTTGGTTTATCTTTTTAGTCTACACCAGAAGAAATTGGTTCCATATGGAAGGAACACGTCCCCCCCACCCCCCCAACCAAAAAAAAAAAAAGATACAGATGGGAGAAATTAGCCTGATATTGGAGGAAAGATACATTTAGTTGAAGGCTTGTGGAAAAAGTGAAGATAGGTTGTACATGGAACACTTCCTGCTAATTCCCTGCTTCCCAAAGATAATTCCCAGCATCGAATCGATGCTACGTCACATGTAATGCATTGGCTTGGCTCGGGCAGCTGGAGGAGGAGCTACCTGGACTATCTCTGGGGGATATTGTTGACCCTACTATCCAGCCTAACATGATCTCATGCAGCTCAACAATGCGCCAAGGTAGACGATTGAAACAGTCATCAATGAGGCCCCTACCAGGCCCAGTGTAATTGCTCAAAGGCAATGGTCTCATTGATCTCCTTAGGTTCAGTATGAGTTCAATTTGATTGCTTCGTTAAACCATGGTCTCTAACTCGATTCCAGTGGATGACGCCAAAAACGAGGTCAGAATTAGCTGAGCTAATGTGGCCTAATCCTAACTTGCAAATCATGAAAGGCTAGATCCTAAAAGCATTTGGACTTCACAAGACAAGGTGAAATGTCCGTCATAGTGACCCTAGGGAAAACCCACTGATGCTTAAGTCAGCAAAAGGTCCATGATAAGTAAGAGCACATGAGTTGACTGGATTGTACAGTACCTAGTCCAAACTCCAGTAGTTAGTTAGATGGTATAGTAAGAGGCATTGAAGCAGCTATTTCTGAAAGCTGGTTTGAGGTTACTCCTTGGAGGGACATAGAAGCTACTTTAAGCTTGATGTGTGGCAGATCTGAAGATGGATAAGAGGTCAGATCTGATCTGCCTTATCACTAACTTGTTAGGTAAATCTAGTACCCCTATTCCAATCTGCAGTTAGAGCCACGTTGAGAGGGATCCGCAGTCATCTTCTGACTTCTGCATAGAGCAAGTCAGTCATAGGCTCGTCCCAATGGATGCAGGCTAATTGGTCAGGTTCCATTGAGTCAACAGTCACATCCAAGCATTGCTTAATGGGCCAAAGATGGGCCTCATCAATCACGCGAATAATAATGAGTTAATCACAAATATAAAATTCAAAAGTTGGAAAGATGTAAGATTCTTCCTCTTAATGTCTTCCCATTCTGGAACCCTCCATACATCCACTCAGTCCTTACTCACAAACTCTTGCTTGCTTTCTTGCAATGATGACACCTTAGTCTGGCACCATACTTTATGTCCCAACTCATCTACCATTTCTTCCTATTATACATCCTCTCTCCAGCCCATCCCCCAAAAACATAAGAAAAACAAAAATGAAAATCATCCTGTCTCCAGCCCATCCCCCCAAAACATGTTAGATAGATAGATAGATACAGATATAACACACAGACAGACAGACAGATAGATAGATAGATAGACAAACATCTGTGTTACACCTCCTACCCTCAGCCGACTGTCACACAGTTAGCCACCAAATAAGGCGCTATTTGTACATAATGTAGTAGGCTCGTCCCAATGGAGGAAGGCAAACGTAAGTGAAGGTTTTGCGTATGACACCCTAGGACATGTTTATGATTATGCACTCTTAAATGGTAATAATTTTGGCTCCGAAGTCCTTATCCACATTTCAAAATTTACGACAAGCTTACCTTAAGCTCAAAGCTTAATAAAATAGATAAGAAATTCCAATCAGTTATGTTTTAGCCACATTGTTGGAAAATCAGGCACATCTCAGCGAATTGGCAGAGGAAAAGCCTCCCACTTATAACTGCTGAAAGCTCAAAAGCCACCTTCAGTTGGGTGTAATTATGATCTTGCCTGTCACATGTAGTTTAGCATTCTGTTCCATGACTACAAAACCAGAACATGTTCCCCCCCGGATCACCCAGTTTAGTCCAAGTTTAACTCAAATTCAGCCTAAATTCAGTCCAAATTCAATAATTTAGTCCAAATTCAATTAAGAGACAGGTTGATTGATTGGGTTAGTCCTCCTTTCTCCAGTTCAACTGATGATAAATCTCACCTTGTCATGTGTTTCTCCATTCTTTGGCAAATATGGAAGGACCGTTGTAATTAAGCATGTTATCGAAGGGAAAGCCCTTAATCCTATGATGATCATCCTGTGAAAAACTCTATTCGAATTTGAAATCTGGTCCAAATTTGAAAAACTTCTTTAGCATCCACACCCAGCAGAGACATTACCTCGTGCCCACCACCTTCAGGGTCACTCAAGATTAACTTTGATGGAACCACACATGATTCGGGTAGTTCTATTGGGATAGTTCTCAGAGATCACAAGGGTTTAGTGATCTCAAGTTCTATTTAGAAGTTATCTTCCTCTGATATAGTTTTACATTTAGGGTCCGTTTGGTAGATATAGATTTTTTTTTGGCAGACTATATTACTGCTTTGGTATATTAAACTGGCAACCCCAGTGCGTAGAGGTTTACCTCCGCCTAGTACCAAAGGGTAATATATAGTTGTGGATGCGCATGCGAATTAGAATATAATTTTTGTACTATATATGTGAATGTGGATGTGATATGTATGAATGTGGATGTGATTTGATATTTACATGTAGATACAAATAAGTTTTCTTGCAGGTACAGATGATGATGTAAATGTGTACATGTATGTGTACGTGTATGTGGATGTGGATGTGGATGTGGCTGTGCATATGTAAATGCAGTTGTATATATGGATGTGGTTGACCCTTTTTTTTTTTTGTCCGTTCAAGACTTTTGTTATGATATATATTTTTACTGTCTTTTGACAGTAATGACATATATCGATCATAAAGTCTTGAATTGTCCTGTTGGACAGTCTGTGGATATTTGATCATCTAATGTTCTTTATTATATGTGCTTCATGATCATCTTAAATTTTCGACAGTATCTTCTCACTCTTCTCCAATATACCTGTTAATTTTGACTGCTCTTTTTGTCATTTGTATTTCATACAAGTGACTTTTTGAGAAAAAGTTAAAATTAGTAAATAATGGTGGTATATTGGAGAAGTGTGGGGAGATGCTGCCGAAATTTTAAGATAATCATGAAGCACATATATTAAAGAACATTAGATGATCAAATATACATGGATGGACATGTTATGTGATGTAGGTACCCTTTGTTTATGAGATTGTATGAAATCAGACAGGTGTACAGGTTTGAAAAATGTACAACTTTCAGGGAAGATGCTGCTGAATTTTGTTTAGAAATGTGTACAAGTAACTTTCCTGACAGGTACGGATGTGGATGTGGATGTGTTTATTGGATGTGAATGCGTATGTGGATGTAGATGTGTAATGTAGATATTATTTTTTTATGAGATTGTATGAAACCAGACAGGTGTACAAATGTGAAAAATGTACAACTTTTAGGGGAGATGCTGCCGAATTTTTTTTAGAAATGTATATATCTATATTTATAAATATATTTATCTATCTATTTATGTATTTAACTTTTGTTAGTAGCACTTTTGAATTAATTGAATATGATGACGATGCGTTTATCTTTACAGGTTCTTTGTGTGTATGTCCTTGGTATTGTATGTGAGGCGATGATGATACACTTGACTTTACAGCTTCTGCAAGCCATCTGCTAACGGCACGGCAACTCTGGATGGTCCTACTGGGCAACCGAGTTGCAGCCGTTTTGTGCGGATCGCTGAAGCATACGGAAGCCCCTATGGGTTAAAAATATTTTCTATCTGAGCCTCCGGTCTTCCCTCTCTTAAATTTTATGGAGAGACCACTGTGTGTCTTTGTGTTTTGCATGCGTGGATAATATAGAAGTTATTAATCGATCACATTTGTTAATATGTAAGTTAGAGGATACATAGAAATGGCTGGACTTGACAAGAGTTGGATGAAGTTTGTTCATAATCGAGGAGATCCTAGATATGAGAGAGGGGTAGCTGAGTTTATTTGAAAGTGTGAATGTGTTTATTTGTACATGTTGATGTGTTTTTGTATATCTTTGTAAGCACAAATCTGTAATCTGTATATACAGAAAAAATATATAATTTATTAATTTAATATTTTATTTTATTTTTCTTAGTAACTATTTGTCAGCGGCTTTATAACCGTCGACAAATAGTATTGTCAGCGGCCTCTCTCAGGAAAAACTTTTTGTCAGCGGCTTTAAAGCCGTCGACAAATATTATTTGTCAGCGACTTTAGCCGCTGACAAAACTATTTGTCAGCGGCTTAGGCCGCTGACAAAACTATTTGTCGACGGCTATAGAGCCGTCGACAAATAGTATTTGTCGACGGCTACCACTAGCCGTGGACATATACCCTATTTGTCAGCGGCTAATGTCCGTGGACATAGGTTGCATATGTCAGCGGCTAGTTAAAGCCGCTGACATATGTATTATATGTCAGCGGCTACTGTGTGTAGACATATAATGTATATGTCAGCGGCTTTAAGAAGCCGCTGACATATGCGTTATATGTCAGCGGCTTCCGTGCGTAGACATATATAGTATATGTCAGCGGTTCTATGTAGCCGTTGACAAATATATGCCAACGGGACTTTTGTCCACGGCTTTGTCAGCGGCTGTGAAGCCGTCGACATAAGCATTTGTCAGCGGCTTTTTAAGATTTGTCAGCGGCTTTTAGCCGCTGACAAATCCTGTTTTTCTTGTAGTGATAGCCTTTGGCTCTATAACAATACTAGAGAACTCCTTGAATAAGCTAGCCTAATCTTATATGTTTATGATTTTCCTCTAGCTGATACACAATGCATCTATCAAATGTCATACAATTGGTTTTGATATTGTGAAAATTAATCCATGGTTCAACGAATTTATTACAACATCAAACAAAAAGTTTCACATAATGAAATTGCGTCAAAATATATACTTTAAGGAGAGATGGAATTTTCTGGACTTCCCTTTTTGGACCTTTGTATGCTTCTACCCACATGAGAATGAGGTGAATTTGGTACTTACTTTTTCTTAACAATGTTTATCTTCATCTCCATGTGAGTGGGGTACATACAAAAGTCCAAAAAATCTCATCTACTCTGAGCACCTGTTTGATGGGGGGTTAGCCCCTTTTTTAACCCTAGATTAACCCTATTATAACCAAAAAATGATTTGATAGGATGGATTTGTGTCCCAAGTTAGAAAGTGGGTTGATCCAGGTTAACCCAAAGTTAACCTAAGATCGTGTTTTCCACCTCCCCTTTAGGAATAACTTCGTCCTTATACTTTTTCCCACTAGAGCCCTTATGTATGACGCCTATTAGTTCTTTGGTGCTATTCACAAACAGCTAGCTACTTCCATATTGCATTTCTTTTGGTATTATTCACCACAATGCAATGGCCTAGGCAGATTGTCCGATCACTGGATCATGCCATAACCCCACCATTTAAATAATTTTTAAACATACTTGCTTGTGGCCGAAGGCCCTGTTGTATTTATACTTAATCATGTGGACTTTATACTTCAGTTTCTGATTGTTGGAACATCTTTCACTTTTTATTTATTTTTAAAATACATGGAACGGACTGAAAAAATGTTTGTATGTGTTTGCTTCTGTAGATACTTCCTTACTGTAGGAAATAACTATGCTTGTTGCCCTTAACCATACATGTGTATCATCATATTGTGTACTCTGGTGATAGGAGGGCATTGTTTGCAGCCACACCCGTTTTATACAACTTTGATCGCCTATCAGTTCTTTGGTGTTATTCACAGACAGCTAGCTACTTCCATATTGCATTTCTTTGGTATTATTCACCACAATGCAATGGCCTAGTCAGATTGTTCGATCATTGGATCATGAGATAACCCCACCCTTTAACTCATTTTTAAACATACTTGCTTGCGTCCCAAGGCCCTGTTGTATTTATACTTAATCATGTGGACTTTGTACTTTAGCTTCTGATTGTTGGAATATCTTTCGCTTTTCATTTATTTTTAAAATACATGGAATGGCTGAAAAAATGTTTGTATGTGTTTGCTTCTATAGATACTTACTGTAGGAAATTAATAATTAAGCTTGTTTCCCTTAACCATACTACAACTGGGCAATTATGAATGGACTGTATAAGATGCTAAAACAATTACACGACCAGAGCGGTTGGCTTGTTTGAGGAGATGATCGTATTGATCCACCCTAAGCCTAATAACATCTTATACCATGACTTATACATAGTGTGTTAGTGAAACGTTGGTGGATTTTAGAGTGTGAGCAATTGGTCCAATTTTTAGTTATATAAGAGAGCATATTTTTATTTGTTCTATGGACTTGGCAAACAAATATATGACATGAAATCATTATGTAACAATGTTTTGGTTCATACACGTCTTTATGTTATTACTGCGGAAAGTAGAAGAAGATACAAGGATGTTACGTTTTTACCAGTAAGTGTGTTTTCATTTTTAAAATATTGATGTATGCTCTTCTTAACTTTATTTTAAATTATGCTCACAGGAATACAATGGCGGATGCAGGAATTTGGTTCAGTGGAGTCCTCAGATTGAGTACTGCACGTTAAGTTGGAGGGAGGACAACTAAGGATGCAAACGGGTCGGATTCGGTGCGGATCTAAGGTAGATCCATGACCGTATCCATTAAGTTATCGGTTTAAAACTATTATCCGTTAACGATCCTATAAGTTAATAATCGGTCGGATAATTAAATTTAGTGTACCATATGTATTCGGTAAAAAATAGGTTGAGCGGTTGCGTCTGTGAAATTGCAAAAGTTCAGTGGGTCAATGGGGTCCTATAATGAGTCAGTGGGTTCCTAGGCATCCAAACTTGGAGTGAGCCTGTGAAACTGCAAAAGTTCAGTGGGTCAGTGGGATCTTATAGTGGGTCAATGGGGTCCTGGCACCCAAACTTGGAGTGGGCTTGTGAAACTGTAAAAGTTCAGTAGAGTCCTGGGACCCCACAGCCCAAAGGCTAGATCTGCCACTGCAGGAATACGTAATAGATAGAAAGTGTGGAATGTAGGAATTATTTCTTTTAATCTTGCAAATGTAAACAAATATTTATGATAACGGGATGATTCTTTTAATTGATTGACATTGTTGTATAAAATCACCATATGAGAATGAGAATATTCTTATATTTCTTATTGTCGCAAATGAGAAATTGTCTGTGTGTAGGATGTGAAGGGCTAGTATGAGAATGAGCCGATTATACATAGTATGTGAGATGTAAATGAGCATATAGTTTAATTTTATTTTATGTAAATGAGCACATATATATATTTTTTAACATGGGATGTGAGACGTAAATGGGCAGGTGCTTTAACTATGAACATGAGCATGTAGTTATCTTTATTACATATGCAATTGAGTAGGTTTGCTTAAGATGTGTATGTGAGATGTAAATGAGCATGTGGTTTAACTTTATTTTATGCAAAAGAGTATTTTTTCTCTTTTTGCATGGGATATGAGATGTAAATGGGCAGGTCCTTTAATTTTCAAGCATGCAAATAGGTAGATCGTTCATAGTATAAGTATGTGGTTACCCTTATTAATTATGCAAATGATCATGCTGCTTAAGATACGGATGTGACATATAAATGGACAGCTGGTTTTATTTTTCATTGTGCAAATGAACATGGTTTATGTCTAGTAGCATGTTGTTTAATTTAATGTATTTTTTCGTCGTGCAAAGGAACATGGTAGCATGTAGTTTAATTTTATGTTACACACATGAGTAGGTGCTCAAGATGTACATGTTAACAGTTGGTTTAATCTCGACTTAAACAAATGAGCAAGTTGTTTAACATATGAATGTGATCAGTTGGTTTAATTCTACTCAAACATGTGCCCTTGGTTTAACATATGTTACCCAAATGATCATGTTGAATAAACCTACCATGTCAATTGGGCAAATTCATAAATCCAAAAAATCCATTAAGTCGACTGGACAAAGTTGTGAATAAAAGTAATTTACTGAGTCAAGTGGTCAAAATGACTAGTCAAATTGGTCAACAAAAATAATCAATTAAGCAACTGATCAAGATAGTCAAACCAAAACAATATCCATTAAGTCTACTAATGAAATCAGTCAACAAAAATTAACTAATTAAGTTAATTGATCAAAAAAATTAAGTCAACTGGTTAAATTGGTCAACTAAATTGATCAAACTAGTCAACTTATAAAGCAGGTCATATTAGTCATCCAAATAAAATATGATCAAACATAAATGATATAGATGAATATAATATTCACTTCAAATTAAATATAGACAAATAAAAAATACTCAAGTGAGTTAAAGTAAGAATAATGAGAGTATTCTAAATTTTTTTGGACTTCTTATTATATTTCATCTCAATAATAACTCATAGTAATTTAAGAGTTAACCCAAGTTGTCCAGGTAAAATTAACCTACCTCATATTAACTTAAGAACATAGTTAACTCGGAATAACTTATCCCCTTTATAGTTAACTCGGAATTACTTATCCCCTTTGGATCAACCTTTTTTATTTTATCCAGCTATCAAACAGGTAGCTTAGAATACGAATCCTCTCTAAGCTTGGTTGATGTGACCCGGGCGGCAACACGTACGTCAGCAACTTCGCACCTCCCACGTAGGGCCGAGGGCGCATCTCTCCACCCCGGTCATAACGATATAAGAGGAGATTATGGCATTAACATGGATTGGGCTAACGTCAGACCAAGTACTTACTAACTCAGCTTGGAGACGATCACATTTATTGAAAATCTCCTTCAGAATCCTTTCCAAACGGATCCTTAGATAGTAAATGTGTTAGGATGCTATCGGAGTTTGCTTCGAAGACGTATTTAGACGTAAACGGGTTTCTAATTCACCTATTTAACTGCATCTTTAACACGCTTAGGTGCAGCTGACATGTTCATCTACGTGACTAGGCGTGTCAATCAGATCATGAGATCCTATAATCTGATCCGAGTCTGAACTGTAAAAATGGATTCGGATCTGAACTTGACCCGAAAATGAATTATTAGGCAGATCCAGGTCAATCAGATCATGAGATCCTAGAACCCAATCCGAGTCCCAACTGTAAAACGGATTCGGATCTGAACCTGACCCGAAAATGAATTATTAGGCAGATCCGGATCAAATATTTTATTTTTTATTTTTTAAATAAAACATCTGATAAAAAATAGGATGATACAATCAGCGAGTTCATGTCAGTGACGAATTGATTGTATGTTTTTTTAAAAAATAAAAATTATCACCGATAATACCAAAGACATTGCAAGCAAGTGTTATTCGTTAACATTTGCATCCCTACCTATCGCAGTAAGAATATAGTACGTGCGTTAGGCGGGGCCTTCGAACACGCTTCTCGTACAGATCAGAAGAAAAAGGAAAGCGAGAAAAAGGACGCGCTTCTAGAACCAAAACAGGAGGCAAAACGCGGAGAGCTCATCCGGACCGCATGACCCAAAATTTGACCTCCCAATTGCAAGACCAGCAGAGGCGACGCCGCCGAGGCCGCAGCAGAAGCTTCTTCCCCTCTCCACGCCTGCCTTCTTTTTAATCCCTTCTCTTCCCCCGCTACTCCTTTGTGGCCTTCTTCGCCTCTCTCTCTCTCTCTCTCTCTCTCTCTCTCTCTTTCTCTCTCTCTAGCTCTCGCTCTCGCTCTCTCTCTCTCTCTAGCCCTCGCTCTCGCTCTGTGGGGACTTGATGGGGAGGAGCGCGGGTGGGGCGAGCTGGTTTAGCAGGCTAGGCAGTTCCCACAACTACGACTACGAGGATGAGGGTGACGGTGGCGACCGGAAGAGCCGGCGGCGGGCGGGTGGCGCGAGCTGGTTCTCGAGGCTAGGAAGCTCCCACAACGACGGCGACGGCTTAGGCAGCTCCCACAAGGAGGGGAACCGGAAGACCCGGCGGCGGGCGCCGAGGTGGAGGAGGCGGTTCGGGTCGGTGTTCTCTGCGTCGGCCTGGAAGGGGAGGTGGGACAGCATCCGGTTCACGCTCCTCGACCGGGTGGCCTTCTACCTGCTGTACGTGCTGGAGGGAATCGTCCTCGTCGCCGTCTTCTGTTTCTACTTCCTCCGCTTCGGCTGCCGCATCTGACGCGCGCGGTGGGCCGCGCTGGTGTCGTTTTCAGTTTTGCAGATTTCTTCTTGTTTCTTTTTTTCTTTTTCTTTCACCATCGTCATGTATGATGAAGCATCATCTTCGATTGATTCGTTCCTCAATTTTTTTGGTTACGTCTCGTATCAATTGTTAATAATAATAAAATATTTATTAGATAAATTTTATTTTTTTGTTAAATTATTTTTTTAATTATGCATAAATAATATTTCAAGACATTATATAAAATTTTATTTTGAGACATTATCTTGGCAAGCCGCCATCACGCATGTCAGGTTTAGGGTGTGTTTGACACAGCTTCGTTTTGGAAGTATTTTTGTATTTTTATTTAATTATTTTTTATGAAATTTATTAGATTTTAAAAGTCATTTATATGATATTTTACTTGTGTTTTGACTTCCAACTAAAAGTTACAAAGAAAGAGTTTTCAAGATTGGAGAGAAAAAATAAAATTATTATGAAAGAGTTGACTTTTGTAATAAATTAAAATTAATTATAATCTTTCTCCCTCAACTCATTCTATGTAAGAAGTGGAAGTTAAAAGTAACTTTTAAGTAGAAGTTTTACCAAACACATCCTTAGACTGCGTTTTTTAACAATTTTTGCTTCTAGATTTTTGAGACAACTCACCAGATTTTTCTCACAATCTAAAAATTTTTAGACTTCTATAAAATCTGAATAACAATTTGAAATGGAAGGAACTTACGCCACTTCAACGACATACTATCCGAGGTTCATTAAACCCTCTCAAGAGTTGCAATGATGATAATAAAATATCATTTGTTAAAATTTCTCTTATTCACATTCTCACCCTCTTATTCTAACTTTATCCCCCAAACGGACGGGGGGCGTAGAATTCAACCATGATGTGCTTCTTGGACGAATACCAAGATGCATTGGCCTTTATTGAGGAAAATATGGCCAGTAAAATAATAAGATCTTCGTGGATGAAGCTTGTGGGCCAAACGGTGTGAAGATCTTACATCTCATCAGCATTCATGCAGGTAAAATTGCAAGGGATTATCACATAAGATTGTCAGATCTTCATACATAACAATCGGACAGAAATTGTGGTATTGTTAGAATTGACCCATAATGTGGGTTTCTTGTTGACCGTATTTGGCACATTAACATGGACCAAGGATTCTATCGTTAGTAGATCTAATAATAGTTGATCTAATATTCTATCACATAATTTGAGAGTATCATGTCTACTAGGAAGTGAGGTTCAGAGTATCTTATTTCATCCCTGATAAAAATTAGAGCTTCATGGACAACAACAAGTGGATTGAATTCTATTGTTATTAAAATTGACCTACAAATGAGCCCCCCTGTTGACAAGATTTGGCACATTGACATGGTCAATCCTGATGACAGTTCCCCAGATAAAATGCATTTTTTCTTTAAATATTCCAGCTTTCTCTCTTCATCCCAGCCATACTATGCACCGATCTCTTGATAATTTTTGAAAGCATAAACACTGTTAGCACCATTTCAAATATATTACTATATTTTGTGTATATTGAACGATTTTCAATTATATTAGCAGATTATCATGTATACACATAAGCAAGCTTACTACAAAAGCACATAAAATCTACCGTTGGAGGAAATCTTTTAATAAAAAAGCTAAACATAAAGCATAGTGAATATAAAGAAAACCAAGTGGAAAAATGCATTGTAAGCAAATACCCATGCAACTACTCCACGAGAATAACTTTGGAGTGAGCCAACTCCAACAACTGCACCTCTCCCCTTTAAGAGGGAAATTTGAAATGTAAAACTAAAAAAATATACTGTGAGCAAATAGCACAACAAATTAACAATATATTTGTTGACACATAGGGAATGGGCCCATGCATATGCCAACGTGGGGCATGAACGTGGGTGGAGAGTGGGCATGGAACGTGGGTGTTGGCTTGCGGTTAGAAACCGCAATATATCCCCACATTTATCTTTTTCTCCTACACCCGTTCCCTTCTATTTGTTGAATGAGAAAAGATGAGAGATAAATAGAGCGAGAGAGAGAAACGGGAAGGCAACCAAGAGGTATTATGAGTTTTTCCTCCCTTGCTCTTGCTCCTTCTCCTTCTCTCTAAGAGCTTTTTCTTTATGGGCTGCTGTCTAAGATGTTATCACCAAGTCAGCTTAGGTCTTAGAGTGTGGAACAAACGAAGATGTCATCCTCGTAGTTTTCTTCTTCGTCTTCTTAAACTTTTTCTTTGCATACTTTCTTCCTCCTTTTTATTTCTTTGAACTTAAAGTGCCAGGAAATTAACACAGTAGAAACAAGGGGGGTCTTTATGTTTATTTCCTTACATTCGTACTCTATGGACAAAACTTCCAATGTGTTTTACATGGTTGGAAAGCTCATGAAAGTTCATGGGGATTGATGTAGACTGGATCTATCACGACCGGATCCCGCAAACGGGGATCCGAAACAAGGAGGATCCGGAGCCGGTCCGGATCGAGCGATGACGAGGGGACCCGACGGGGATCCACAACAGGGCGAAGCCGAAGCTGTTTCGGAATGAAGAGGATCCGCCCGCGGGGGGCGCGATCTGCCGCCGGAGCTGCTCTTGGATAGTGAGCCGCTGCTCCTTCGGTCGGACGAAGGCGCGGCGCGAGCAGGAGCTCCTGTCGGCGGAGCTGTAGACGAGCGTCGGAGCAGAAGCCGGAAAGTCCGAGATCGGACGGGGGGACGGCTCGCTCTCCGACAAGGGGGTCCGAAGGCACCTTCAGCACGAGGCCGAGTCTCCTGGCGCGGGGCGACCGACGGGATTGCCCTCGGACGGCGAGTCCGAAGGCTACTTTAGCGTGAGACCGAGTCTCCTGGCGCGGTGCAGCCGGCGTTCGGCGTCGAGACCGGGGAGAGGAGTCCGAGGTCGGCGGCCGAGACCGACTCGGGGAGGTCGGCGATGATTCGAACCGAGCCCCTGCAGGAGGGAAAGAAGAAGAAAAACCAGTCAGCAGGAGTCCCGGGCGTCAGCCCTGGGGAACCCCCTCCGACGGTCAAGTTAGCTTCTGAAGAAGAGTCGATTCAGGAAGCGAGAAGAAATAGCTAGAACCCTATTCGGACAGTAGTCCTTTAAGGGGTTTCGGAAGCTTAGAGGGGCATCCGTTTTTCCACCCCCTCCTTGGCCACAAGTAGCAGGATACTTATAGCGGAGGGTAGCGGATGGTTAACGGTGGCAGCCGATATAGGACTAAAAGGAGGCTTACTGATAAACCGCCATAGCGTCTGATCCGCCACCGGAGTGGGCCGGATTCGGCTACCGGGCCGGAGGGGGTTGGGCCGCTGACGGGCCGAAGCCTGCTGGGCCCTGGGCCGCCGTGCTGTTCCCGGGCCGTAGGCTGATGGGCCGCTGACGGGCTGAAGCCTGTTGGGCCGGGAGCGACGGGGCCGCTTATGGGCCGAGGGCTGCTGGGCCGCTAGCGGGCCGAAGGCCGCCGGAGGGCCTAGCACTGCTGCTGTTGGGCTGAATGGGGTTTGGGCCTGCTGCAATGGGCCGAATCGGATTCTGCCGCATCACATAGCCCCCCACTCTTGTCTTCCTCAGTTCTGAGACGGCAAGAGTATAGCCTGAAACTGCCAGAAAAGAAAGAAAATCACAGCAGGCGTCTTCCTGGGAGTCGTATTCCCCCTTCTTCTGGAAGAGGAGGCCCTCGGTCGGCCGAGGGCCGTGCGGTCGCTTTGTCCTTGCCCAGAGGGTCGGCGAAGGCTGAGGGCTGAGAAGCCGAAGGGTCGGTACCTCTGACCCGCGTCAGGCCTCATTAAACGGACGGGACGGCGCGTCGCTTCGCGAGGAAGCACGGGACACGCGTCGCGCATCCAGCCGCTCTGGAGAAAACACAAACGGATCCCGACCGCCCGTGGGTCGCGGATCGCCCCGGCTCTCTGCCCGAGGCTCCGCTCGGATTGCCGCCGCTCCCTTTGTCGCCTGCGGATCGGGACGCGTGGCGGGCATCCGAGTGGTGAGCCGAAGGGTCGGAGCGCTGTCAGCCGCTGATCGCTCTTGCCTCAAGTCCCGGAGCCGGTCCGCCATCATTGCCGAAGGACGGCACACGTGGCGGGCATCCGGAAGGAGCGACGGGACGAGCGGGACGATCTCGGCCGCAGGCTTCGGTGGGAGGCGCATCGACCGGGCTCTATAAATACAGGCCCTCTGCGGGGCACTGTTCCTCTTCTTGCTACCGCGCTTACGCTCCCCCCCGCAACTGCCTGAGCTCTTCTTCCTTCTCCTGCGAGAGGCCAGTTTCCTGAAGGCTTCATCCGAGCTTCGTCGGCTACCGGGGGAGGCTCTTCGTCCCTCAGAGTGCATTGCCTGTGGAGTCTGGAGGCTTGAGGCGACGCCTGGTTCAGGAGAGATCCTCTCCTTCTTTCTGCGAGTAAGCCTCAGTTTTCTTCCCTCCCTCCGCGGCTTTATGGTCCGGAGCTCTTCTAGTGAGATTACCCCTTCGGACGAGGAGTACATTCCTCCCAACTCTCCCAAGTCTTCCCTGTCGGACCCTCTTGCCTCGGGATCTTTTACTTCCGCGATGTCCGGGGAGTCCGAAAGCTCCGGGTCCGAAACTTCCGGGACTGAGGTTTCTGGAACCGAGGCTTCTGGGACCGAGGCTTCTGGGACCGAGGCTTCTGAGGCCGAGGCTCCCGAGGCCGAGGCTTCCGGGGCCGAGGCTTTTCAGGAAGTTCGGGACTCGGGCCAGGCTTCCACCTCGGAACGCCGCCTCCCGGATGTTGCTTCGGGGGCTAGCTGTGCCCTTTCGGATGTAGAGGTGAGGAACTTAGTTTCTTACTTTCAGCTTCCCTCTTGGACGACCCCCCTTCGGCCCGATTCCGCCACTAGGGCAAATACCGTTCGCCCGGGGTCTTTTTCCATCTACGTCGACAGCTTTGAGGCGGGATTCCGTCTCCCTCTCCCCACCTTCGTCGTCAATCTTCTTAGCTTCTACGGGCTGGCCCCTTCTCAGCTCTTCCCCAACTCTTGGCGCACTGTGTATGGATTCCTGAGTGTCTTCGCTCACGTGAAAATCCGCCCCTCCCTCAATGTCTTTCGCTATCTCTTCAAGATCCAGACGCAGGGGAAGTCGGAATGGTACTGCTTTGTCCCCCGGGTTGGCCGGAGGATTTTCTCTGGGAAGCCTTCGTCTATCCATGGCTGGAAGAGGAAGTTTATCTTCGTCTCTCTGCCAGAGAAGGAGAAGGGTGTGTGGCCCTTCCCCACCGAGTGGGTGCCGCTGGCCGAAGGACTCTCGGGACCTCCTGTTCTGTCTCCCGTCCAGAGTACCATCGTGGGTCACGTTCAGGCGAAGGCCCCTTACGACGTTTCGGTGCTCCTTTCCGACGCGGAGCGGTTGATAGGTGCCGGGGTTTGGCCGGACCCTAAGCGTGATCCGGAGCGGGTCTTTCCGTACCTACCTCCCGGGGAGGCTCCGCGGGGCCGCGGGGGAAGGACTGCCGCTCCTCCGGCCGAAGCTCTTCCGGCTTTGGAGGCTGACGAAGTTTCGGCCGAGGGTAAGTCGGCTCTGAGTCTTTTACACGATCGTTGTTTTTGGCTTCTGATATCCCCTTCTTGCTTTGCAGCAATGGCCCAGCTCGACGCCCTCCTCGACCAGCTATCGGATCAGCGCGCTTCGCGCCGGGCGCCGGCCCCGCAGGCGGTGAGCAGGCCTGTCCGAGGCACCGGGGGTCCGAGGACAAGAGGCGGGGGCCTCGGGACTGCGGCCTCCGCCGAGGGTCGTGCAGTCGCCGCTGCTCTTGAGAGGGAGCAGAGGACTAAGTTTGCCTCTCGGGGAGGCGGCCGAGCGTCGAAGCGCCCCCGGGTAGAGGAGGCCGAGGGAGAGGTGGAAGTCCAGCTAATCAGGAGGAGCGCCGGGGCCCGAAGGGCTGCAAGGTTGGCGTCTCCTGAGATGCCGAGGGGTGACTCCCCTCCGGCCGTATCGGCAGGAGCCGATGGAGGAGATGCCGAACCGCGGGCGCAGCTCGAGCGGCGGCACCCCGCATCGGGGGAGAGCATGGAGGACCCGCAGACGTGCCTTCGTCTGCTCAACAGCCTCACTCTCCCTTCAATCTTTGAGGAGCTGAAGGCCCACTCCATCACCGATCTGACGGAGATGAGTGCCCGTCTGTCGGTTCAGGTGAGCACCCCGAAAGTGTTTCAGCTCATCTTCAGCTTCTTCTTTTGATTCTACTGGCCCTCATCTGCCCTCGATCCGCAGGCTTCGATGACGACCCGTGTCCTGATGCATCGTCAGGAGCTGCTTCAGCGTAAGCTTCTGGAAGCCGAGGCGCATCCGGTTGGTTCGGGGGAAGGCACTTCGGCGGCTCCTCGCATCGAGCCCCTAGTTGAGGAGCTCGTGACTGCGAGTGCCCGAGCGCGGAAGCAGCTGGAGAAGAGGGCAGCAGAGGCCCGTGCCGCCGCTGAGGCCAAGGAGAAGGCCGAGAGCGATCTTGCGGCGGTCGAGTCCGAATTCCGGACTTTCAAAGCTCAGACCCAGGACAGGGAGGCTCGGGGAGCTTCGGAGAAGCGCCGCCTCAGCGAGGAGGTGTCGGCCTTGAAGCGGGAACTGGGAAAGGCAGCGGAGTCGGCCGTGGCCAACTACAAGGCCGGGAACGACTATGCCCAGGAAATCCTCCGAGCCCAGCTGCAGGCTTCTTCGGCGGTTTTTGACCTCGGACTAGCAGTCGCCCAGAGGGCCTGCCCGAGCGTCGATCTGACCGGGGAAGCCATGCCAAAGGGCGGGGAAGCCAGGGAGCTTTTATCCTGGTGGGAGGAGCTCGTGGCGGAGAGGGCCCCGCCTCCAGCTGATGCCGAGGAGGCCGGTGCCGAGGAGGCCGAGACCGAAGAGGCCGATGCCGAAGAGGCCGATGCTGAAGAAGCAAATGCCGAAGAGGCTGCTGCTGAAGATGCCCTTGCCGAAGGCGCCGCTTCCGAAGCGGTGCAGGTCGTCGACTCTCCCTCTCCTTCTCCTGACCGAAACGTCGTCGAGGTGGAGGAGGAGAGGGTTGTCGAGGACTGATACGAGGGTTCCCCTCGGTTTTCTTTTTGCTTTACTTTTGTAAGCTCTTGGCCGGGCGTACGACTGAGCTATGTATCTCCCTTTTAAAAAATGGAAGGAAGGTTTTTGTCTTTACCTGGCTGCTTGCGTACGATCGACCGAATGTAGCCCTTCAGGAGCCTTAGATCCCGTCGTCGTTCGCTATAGTTCGTAAGGCCGAAACCCGATGCCGGTTCGGATAGAACGTCGTCACAGTATTCGGCCGGGGCCTTTACTATGGTGGTTCATATGATCCCTTAGGGGCATCCTGCCGCTTCTTGCGCTTGTCGGATGGCCGAAGCCCTTCACGCTTCCGCTCGCGCGAACTTAGAGAAATCCTTGCCGCTCCCGATACGGTTTGCATGGCCGAAGCCACTCCCGGTACGGTTTACACGGACTTTAGAGAAAACCATGCCGCTCCCGATACGGTTTGCATGGCCGAAGCCACTCCCGGTACGGTTTACACGGACTTAGACAAAACCTTGCCGCTCCCGATACGGTTTGCATGGCCGAAGCCACTCCCGGTACGGTTTACACGGACTTAGAGAGAATACCATGCCGCTCCCGATACGGTTTGCATGGCCGAAGCCACTCCCGGTACGGTTTACACGGACTTAGAGAAAATACCATGCCGCTCCCGATACGGTTTGCATGGCCGAAGCCACTCCCGGTACGGTTTACACGGACTTAGAGAAAATACCATGCCGCTCCCGATACGGTTTGCATGGCCGAAGCCACTCCCGGTACGGTTTACACGGACTTAGAGAAAATACCATGCCGCTCCCGATACGGTTTGCATGGCCGAAGCCACTCCCGGTACGGTTTACACGGACTTAGAGAAAACCTTGCCGCTCCCGATACGGTTTGCATGGCCGAAGCCACTCCCGGTACGGTTTACACGGACTTAGAGAAAACCTTACCGCTCCCGATACGGTTTGCATGGCCGAAGCCACTCCCGGTACGGTTTACACGGACTTAGAGAAAACCTTGCCGCTCCCGATACGGTTTGCATGGCCGAAGCCACTCCCGGTACGGTTTACACGGACTTAGAGAAAACCATGCCGCTCCCGATACGGTTTGCATGGCCGAAGCCACTCCCGGTACGGTTTACGCGGACTTAGAGAAATCCTTGCCGCTCCCGATACGGTTTGCATGGCCGAAGCCACTCCCGGTACGGTTTACACGAACTTAGAGAAAACCTTGCCGCTCCCGATACGGTTTGCATGGCCGAAGCCACTCCCGGTACGGTTTACACGGACTTAGAGAAATCCTTGCCGCTCCCGATACGGTTTGCATGGCCGAAGCCACTCCCGGTACGGTTTACACGGACTTAGAGAAAACCTTGCCGCTCCCGATACGGTTTGCATGGCCGAAGCCACTCCTGGTACGGTTTACACGGACTTAGAGAAAACCTTGCCGCTCCCGATACGGTTTGCATGGCCGAAGCCACTCCCGGTACGGTTTACACGGACTTAGAGAAATCCTTGCCGCTCCCGATACGGTTTGCATGGCAGCCACTCCTGGTACGGTTTACACGGACTTAGAGAAAACCTTGCCGCTCCCGATACGGTTTGCATGGCCGAAGCCACTCCCGGTACGGTTTACACGGACTTAGAGAAATCCTTGCCGCTCCCGATACGGTTTGCATGGCCGAAGCCACTCCCAGTACGGTTTACACGGACTTAGAGAAAACCTTGCCGCTCCCGATACGGTTTGCATGGCCGAAGCCACTCCCGGTACGGTTTACACGGACTTAGAGAAATCCTTGCCGCTCCCGATACGGTTTGCATGGCCGAAGCCACTCCCGGTACGGTTTACACGGACTTAGAGAAAACCTTGCCGCTCCCGATACGGTTTGCATGGCCGAAGCCACTCCCGGTACGGTTTACACGGACTTAGAGAAAACCATGCCGCTCCCGATACGGTTTGCATGGCCGAAGCCACTCCCGGTACGGTTTACACGGACTTAGAGAAATCCTTGCCGCTCCCGATACGGTTTGCATGGCCGAAGCCACTCCCGGTACGGTTTACACGGACTTAGAGAAAACCTTGCCGCTCCCGATACGGTTTGCATGGCCGAAGCCACTCCCGGTACGGTTTACACGGACTTAGAGAAATCCTTGCCGCTCCCGATACGGTTTGCATGGCCGAAGCCACTCCCGGTACGGTTTACACGGACTTAGAGAAAACCTTGCCGCTCCCGATACGGTTTGCATGGCCGAAGCCACTCCCGGTACGGTTTACACGGACTTAGAGAAATCCTTGCCGCTCCCGATACGGTTTGCATGGCCGAAGCCACTCCCGGTACGGTTTACACGGACTTACAGAAAACCATGCCGCTCCCGATACGGTTTGCATGGCCGAAGCCACTCCCGGTACGGTTTACACGGACTTAGAGAAATCCTTGCCGCTCCCGATACGGTTTGCATGGCCGAAGCCACTCCCGGTACGGTTTACACGGACTTAGAGAAATCCTTGCCGCTCCCGATACGGTTTGCATGGCCGAAGCCACTCCCGGTACGGTTTACACGGACTTAGAGAAAACCTTGCCGCTCCCGATACGGTTTGCATGGCCGAAGCCACTCCCGGTACGGTTTACACGGACTTAGAGAAAATACCATGCCGCTCCCGATACGGTTTGCATGGCCGAAGCCACTCCCGGTACGGTTTACACGGACTTAGAGAAAACCTTGCCGCTCCCGATACGGTTTGCATGGCCGAAGCCACTCCCGGTACGGTTTACACGGACTTAGAGAAAACCTTGCCGCTCCCGATACGGTTTGCATGGCCGAAGCCACTCCCGGTACGGTTTACACGGACTTAGAGAAAACCTTGCCGCTCCCGATACGGTTTGCATGGCCGAAGCCACTCCCGGTACGGTTTACACGGACTTAGAGAAAACCATGCCGCTCTCGATACGGTTTGCATGGCCGAAGCCACTCCCGGTACGGTTTACACGGACTTAGAGAAATCCTTGCCGCTCCCGATACGGTTTGCATGGCCGAAGCCACTCCCGGTACGGTTTACACGGACTTAGAGAAAACCTTGCCGCTCCCGATACGGTTTGCATGGCCGAAGCCACTCTCGGTACGGTTTACACGGACTTAGAGAAATCCTTGCCGCTCCCGATACGGTTTGCATGGCCGAAGCCACTCCCGGTACGGTTTACACGGACTTAGAGAAAACCTTGCCGCTCCCGATACGGTTTGCATGGCCGAAGCCACTCCCGGTACGGTTTACACGGACTTAGAGAAAACCTTGCCGCTCCCGATACGGTTTGCATGGCCGAAGCCACTCCCGGTACGGTTTACACGGACTTAGAGAAATCCTTGCCGCTCCCGATACGGTTTGCATGGCCGAAGCCACTCCGAGTACGGTTTACACGGACTTAGAGAAAACCTTGCCGCTCCCGATACGGTTTGCATGGCCGAAACCACTCCCGGTACGGTTTACACGGACTTAGAGAAATCCTTGCCGCTCCCGATACGGTTTGCATGGCCGAAGCCACTCCCGGTACGGTTTACACGGACTTAGAGAAAACCTTGCCGCTCCCGATACGGTTTGCATGGCCGAAGCCACTCCCGGTACGGTTTACACGGACTTAGAGAAATCCTTGCCGCTCCCGATACGGTTTGCATGGCCGAAGCCACTCCCGGTACGGTTTACACGGACTTAGAGAAAACCTTGCCGCTCCCGATACGGTTTGCATGGCCGAAGCCACTCCCGGTACGGTTTACACGGACTTAGAGAAAACCATGCCGCTCCCGATACGGTTTGCATGGCCGAAGCCACTCCCGGTACGGTTTACACGGACTTAGAGAAATCCTTGCCGCTCCCGATACGGTTTGCATGGCCGAAGCCACTCCCGGTACGGTTTACACGGACTTAGAGAAAACCTTGCCGCTCCCGATACGGTTTGCATGGCCGAAGCCACTCCCGGTACGGTTTACACGGACTTAGAGAAATCCTTGCCGCTCCCGATACGGTTTGCATGGCCGAAGCCACTCCCGGTATGGTTTACACGGACTTAGAGAAAACCTTGCCGCTCCCGATACGGTTTGCATGGCCGAAGCCACTCCCGGTACGGTTTACACGGACTTAGAGAAATCCTTGCCGCTCCCGATACGGTTTGCATGGCCGAAGCCACTCCCGGTACGGTTTACACGGACTTAGAGAAAACCATGCCGCTCCCGATACGGTTTGCATGGCCGAAGCCACTCCCGGTACGGTTTACACGGACTTAGAGAAAACCTTGCCGCTCCCGATACGGTTTGCATGGCCGAAGCCACTCCCGGTACGGTTTACACGGACTTAGAGAAATCCTTGCCGCTCCCGATACGGTTTGCATGGCCGAAGCCACTCCCGGTACGGTTTACACGGACTTAGAGAAAACCTTGCCGCTCCCGATACGGTTTGCATGGCCGAAGCCACTCCCGGTACGGTTTACACGGACTTAGAGAAATCCTTGCCGCTCCCGATACGGTTTGCATGGCCGAAGCCACTCTCGGTACGGTTTACACGGACTTAGAGAAAACCTTGCCGCTCCCGATACGGTTTGCATGGCCGAAGCCACTCCCGGTACGGTTTACACGGACTTAGAGAAAACCATGCCGCTCCCGATACGGTTTGCATGGCCGAAGCCACTCCCGGTACGGTTTACACGGACTTAGAGAAATCCTTGCCGCTCCCGATACGGTTTGCATGGCCGAAGCCACTCCCGGTACGGTTTACACGGACTTAGAGAAAACCTTGCCGCTCCCGATACGGTTTGCATGGCCGAAGCCACTCCCGGTACGGTTTACACGGACTTAGAGAAAACCATGCCGCTCCCGATACGGTTTGCATGGCCGAAGCCACTCCCGGTACGGTTTACACGGACTTAGAGAGAACCATGCCGCTCCCGATACGGTTTGCATGGCCGAAGCCACTCCCGGTACGGTTTACACGGACTTAGAGAAAACCTTGCCGCTCCCGATACGGTTTGCATGGCCGAAGCCACTCCCGGTACGGTTTACACGGACTTAGAGAGAACCATGCCGCTCCCGATACGGTTTGCATGGCCGAAGCCACTCCCGGTACGGTTTACACGGACTTAGAGAAAACCTTGCCGCTCCCGATACGGTTTGCATGGCCGAAGCCACTCCCGGTACGGTTTACACGGACTTAGAGAAAACCATGCCGCTCCCGATACGGTTTGCATGGCCGAAGCCACTCCCGGTACGGTTTACACGGACTTAGAGAGAACCATGCCGCTCCCGATACGGTTTGCATGGCCGAAGCCACTCCCGGTACGGTTTACACGGACTTAGAGAAAACCTTGCCGCTCCCGATACGGTTTGCATGGCCGAAGCCACTCCCGGTACGGTTTACACGGACGTAGAGAAAACCTTGCCGCTTCCGATACGGTTTGCATGGCCGAAGCCACTCCCGGTACGGTTTACACGGACTTAGAGAAAACCTTGCCGCTCCCGATACGGTTTGCATGGCCGAAGCCACTCCCGGTACGGTTTACACGGACTTAGAGAGAACCATGCCGCTCCCGATACGGTTTGCATGGCCGAAGCCACTCCCGGTACGGTTTACACGGACTTAGAGAAAACCTTGCCGCTCCCGATACGGTTTGCATGGCCGAAGCCACTCCCGGTACGGTTTACACGGACTTAGAGAAAACCATGCCGCTCCCGATACGGTTTGCATGGCCGAAGCCACTCCCGGTACGGTTTACACGGACTTAGAGAGAACCATGCCGCTCCCGATACGGTTTGCATGGCCGAAGCCACTCCCGGTACGGTTTACACGGACTTAGAGAAAACCTTGCCGCTCCCGATACGGTTTGCATGGCCGAAGCCACTCCCGGTACGGTTTACACGGACTTAGAGAAAACCATGCCGCTCCCGATACGGTTTGCATGGCCGAAGCCACTCCCGGTACGGTTTACACGGACTTAGAGAAAACCTTGCCGCTCCGATCTGATACTAATGGCCAGAGCCGCCCTCGGATCGGGTTGACGCGGTCTTTGAATAATGCCGCTCCGATCCGATACTAATGGCCAGAGCCGCCCTCGGATCGGGTTGACGCGGTCTTTGAATAATGCCGCTCCGATCCGATACTAATGGCCAGAGCCGCCCTCGGATCGGGTTGACGCGGTCTTTGAATAATGCCGTTCCGATCCGATACTAATGGCCAGAGCCGCCCTCGGATCGGGTTGACGCGGTCTTTGAATAATGCCGCTCCGATCCAATACTAATGGCCAGAGCCGCCCTCGGATCGGGTTGACGCGGTCTTTAGAGAAATTTGTTGTCGGACATGGTCCTTTCAAAAGAGACTTCATTCGTACCTCCCGGCCAAAACCCGGGTCTAATTACATGGGGTGCCGAAGGTACTCCGTATTGTCAATACACCGGAGGATGCGTGTCCGAAGGGGTCCCGACTCTGTGAGCCCCCCGGTCGCTTTTGTTTACAAACACTTCAGCGGTTTCAGAGGCATAGCCCAGGGGAAGAGGACCTCCTTGGATGTTGCCTTACTGCTGTGAAGTCATCGAGTTGCGCCTCTGTCGAAGCCATTCCTACTGGTATTGTGGCAGTTGGCCTTCTCTGACGAGGCGATCTATCTCCTCCCGAAGGTGCCGGCACTCGTCAGTCGTATGGCCGATCGCGCAGTGATATTCGCAATACTTGCTAGGGTCCCTTCGGCGAGGATCAGTTTTCATACGCGGTGGCGGCCGGAGCATTGACTTTATCTCCGTAAGCATTCGGGAAGGGGGAGCAATCAGCGGTAGGTGTCGTGGCTGCAGACCCTGTCGCTTGCCTCGGCCCCATTCCTTTCGATACCGCCCATGTGAAGGTTCTTGATTTGTAGGTTGAGGATGAGCCGCGGGAGGGGCTAGTGGTGCTGAGGGCTCGTTTGCCGAAACGGCTTCGTCGGCAAGGGCTTGCGGAGACGCTGGCCGAGGCTCTTCGATCTGTATAGGGAAAAAGGGAGGTGCTTGACCAGGGAGTTGGCTCAGTATCCCAAGATACTGGGCCATGGCGGATACCATTTTCGCTAAAGATGCGACCGTGGCAGTGAGTGCGGTCATTTGTTGCTGAAGTTCCTTTACCCGGTTGTCTTCAGCTGTGGACCCTGGCGCAGCTAGCCGAACCGTACTCGAAGGGACGGACGGGGTGCCTTCGGAGGGTGGTAGCCGCGCTGAGACTTCTCGTGCCTCTGTTTGGCTCTGTCCGGATCGCCGGGTGACAGGTTGTCGAGACATGACTTGTTTGTTTGTTTCCCACAGACGGCGCCACGTGATGTAGACTGGATCTATCACGACCGGATCCCGCAAACGGGGATCCGAAACAAGGAGGATCCGGAGCCGGTCCGGATCGAGCGATGACGAGGGGACCCGACGGGGATCCACAACAGGGCGAAGCCGAAGCTGTTTCGGAATGAAGAGGATCCGCCCGCGGGGGGCGCGATCTGCCGCCGGAGCTGCTCTTGGATAGTGAGCCGCTGCTCCTTCGGTCGGACGAAGGCGCGGCGCGAGCAGGAGCTCCTGTCGGCGGAGCTGTAGACGAGCGTTGGAGCAGAAGCCGGAAAGTCCGAGATCGGACGGGGGGACGGCTCGCTCTCCGACAAGGGGGTCCGAAGGCACCTTCAGCACGAGGCCGAGTCTCCTGGCGCGGGGCGACCGACGGGATTGCCCTCGGACGGCGAGTCCGAAGGCTACTTTAGCGTGAGACCGAGTCTCCTGGCGCGGTGCAGCCGGCGTTCGGCGTCGAGACCGGGGAGAGGAGTCCGAGGTCGGCGGCCGAGACCGACTCGGGGAGGTCGGCGATGATTCGAACCGAGCCCCTGCAGGAGGGAAAGAAGAAGAAAAACCAGTCAGCAGGAGTCCCGGGCGTCAGCCCTGGGGAACCCCCTCCGACGGTCAAGTTAGCTTCTGAAAAAGAGTCGATTCAGGAAGCGAGAAGAAATAGCTAGAACCCTATTCGGACAGTAGTCCTTTAAGGGGTTTCGGAAGTTTAGAGGGGCATCCGTTTTTCCACCCCCTCCTTGGCCACAAGTAGCAGGATACTTATAGCGGAGGGTAGCGGATGGTTAACGGTGACAGCCGATATAGGGCTAAAAGGAGGCTTACTGATAAACGGCCATAGCGTCTGATCCGCCACCGGAGTGGGCCGGATTCGGCTACCGGGCCGGAGGGGGTTGGGCCGCTGACGGGCCGAAGCCTGCTGGGCCCTGGGCCGCCGTGCTGTTCCCGGGCCGTAGGCTGATGGGCCGCTGACGGGCTGAAGCCTGTTGGGCCGGGAGCGACGGGGCCGCTTATGGGCCGAGGGCTGCTGGGCCGCTAGCGGGCCGAAGGCCGCCGGAGGGCCTAGCACTGCTGCTGTTGGGCTGAATGGGGTTTGGGCCTGCTGCAATGGGCCGAATCGGATTCTGCCGCATCAGGGATTAATCCGACGATCTTAGTGTTAAGTTGGAGAGACCTGCGGAGGATGTTCCAGCTGAAGAAACAGAAGTTCTTGATGTCTAGAGTGGGTTTCTCACTACCATTATACCTATTTGCAATTTTGTTAGCTGAGTATCCCATGTGAATGCCAATTTAGAAAGTCGACATTGCATTTTTACTAGTCGCTATCAAGATAACATTATGTCCTAAATCCTGTTGGTGGTTGCTTTAGATCCTTATTCCTTACCGGACAGTTTATCTATGTTCTTCACACTCTAATGTTCACAAAGAAATTTTTTCTTTTCTTTCAATTGGGTTAAATTAAGGAGGAGACAATGGACGTGCTTAGCGTAACTTTTAAATCTAAGCCACTTTTGACTTTTCTTTTACAACAAAAAAAATAATGAGTGCAAATAATTATAGCTAATTTTAGATTATTACAAAAATCAAATATTTCGTAACAATCTCACTTTTTCTCTAATTTAGGAAGTAATTCTAAGTTGGAGTTTTTAGTTGGAAGCGAAAACACAAACTGAATGGTATGGAAATGATTTCCAACACCCATTTTTTTTTACAAAATAATTATATAAAATTTAAAAATACTTCCCATTGGAAGTTACGGCCTTAAAAGACAAACCACAATCTGCAGCATACAAAGAGACAAAATCGAAAGCGTAAAGCCACTATTTTATAGAACTTAACAAAATAAACCTTCCATATAATCTCACGTGGTAAGCATTTAAAATTATTAAAATATTAATTCCAACACCTTCCACAGTAGCCAAGTAACCACTGTAGATATAAAACCCTAGCTAGCAGAAGCAGTTCATAGATTTTCTTGTAGCATGACAGATAAAAGAAGAGAATAACCTCCCATAACAGTCATAATCCACCTCCAAACAGAAAAGAGAGGAATAGAATGACCAGAAGAAGCGAGCTCTTCCATTGTGCATAAACACACGAGACAATGATTCCACTATAGGAACAAGCCAACAGCTTCACCTAGAAGGAACATGTGGATTCCCCAGCACTTGGATATTCTTGTCGAGAGGAATAATACGATTGTGTAGAGACCTAGGGCTGGCAATAAGTCGAGCTGATCCAAGCTTTGGATGGTTCGGACTCGACTCATGTCAAAGAAAGTTGGCTCGAACTGAAGTTCGAGTTCGGTTCAAGCTCCAAATCTGGACTCGAGGTTGGCTCGTCCCATTTTTGTCAGGTCAAGGTCGGCTCTCTCCATTACCAACCTCGAGCTCGGCTCGACTCGAGTTCGAACTAGTGAAATCTGAATAGTCACACAACTACAACCACATAGGATAGGATACCCACTTCCACTTGACCTAATTTGGAAATTAAAAATATATATATTAAATATATCGAACTAGTTCACGAGTCTACAAACCGAGTCACAGTAAACTTGAGCTTGACTCATTAAGTCATTCGAACTTTAATCTAGACATGAGCTTGACCCGTTTGAGGTTTCAAATCGCGCCGAACCGAGCCGAATTTGAACCGCTCAAGAGTGACTCGGCTCATTGCAAGCCCTACAGAGACTTAAAGGATAACGAAGACATTTTCGAAGCACATAAAGAGTAACGAAGACATTTTCAAAGGAAGCTGCCTGATCCATTAGCCATTTGGCAGTGCAGTGATTGCATTCCTTGACCTTGTCAACTCTCCAGCTAATGTAGTACTGGAGAAGGAATCATATTCTTTAGCTGTCCAGAGAAGAATATCATATTCCAATGTCAATCTCCAAATTGGAAGCAGAACAAAGGAGAATTGTTTGAATATCTGCAGTATGTCATGTGCCAAACAGTCATGTTCGTGAATCATGAAGATATTCCTTCACCGAGAGATGTGAAGGCTCAGTAGTAGGAATGTAAATTGGGCGGTCTGAGTTGGATTATGTGATAATTTAGACCTAATTTAAATTCAAAACAATCTAGCCTAATTTTAGTCCAGTCCAAATTTAATTCAAATTCACTTCAAATTCAATAATGAGTAGGTTGGATTGGGTTGAGTTGGACTGTTTATAAATGATTTGTTAGAAGTATTTTACTTTTTGTATGAATTATTGTAAAAGTCAATAAATTAAATTGGGCCAACTTATTTTCAACACAACTCATTCCAAATTTAACTCAACCCAATTTATATAACTTAAGTCAACTCAAATTTTCTTTAATATAAACTGGGTTGGACTAGACCACGACTGACCGATCCACTTGACACCCCGAAAAAGAGAAATAGTTGCTGTCGCCGTCTGGACGCAGCTGTCGGATTCTTTTTTTTTTTTCCCTTCTTTTACAGCTGTTCATCAACAGATAATTGAATGGCGCCAAACTTGACGATTTCTTCTCCTCAATTTGAAATATGAGCCATCTGATTAAAGCACTTCTTGCCCTAACATAATCCGAACAGTTGGATTGCATTGGAACCGATGGTTCTTTTCTTGGATCGAAAGGTGTAGATTCTCTACTAATAGATTCGTCCAACTCGGGTGCCCGTCTCGTTCTGCCTCCCAACGAAAACGTGAATAGAACGTCCTCCCACCACATTTGGGAACCAGGCTGCAATTTTGGGTCGGTCAACTCGAATCTAAGTGATTGGTCAGATTTTTAATTAGATCAGATTGAATCCGATTAAATTAGAATTGGATTAAGTTAGAGTTGGAAGATCTTTTAATCCGACCTTAGATAAGTTAAGTTGGGTTGAGACTTGGCTAACCCGACCTAATCCAAAGTCAATATTAATATATATAAATGATATCTTAGGTCATTACAACATGCTACATTTAATCTATATGTTTGAACAAAAATTTAGTTTACAATAAGAATTGATGAGGCAGAATCCGATTCGGCCCATTAGAGCAGGCCCAAACCCCGTTCAGCCCAACAGCAGCAGTATCAGGCCCTCCGGGAGCCTCCAGCCCATCAGCGGCCCAGCAGCCCTCGGCCTCATAAGCGGCACCGTCGCTCCCGGCCCAACAGGCTTCGGCCCGTCAGCGGCCCATCAGCCTAAGGCCCGAGAACAGCACGGCAGCCCAAGGCCCAGCAGACTTCGGCCCATCGGCGGCCCAACCCCCTTCGGCCCGATAGCCGAGTCCGGCCCACTCCGGTGGCGGATCAGGCGTTATGGCGGTTTACCAGTAAGCCCAAACATAGTCCTATATCGGCTACCACCGTTAACTAACCTCTATCCTCTGCTATAAATACACCGCTATTTATTGCCAAAGGTATGCAACTCTTTGCCTCCGAGACCCTTAAGGACTTCGGTCCAAATAACATTAAAGCTACTTCTTGTCTTCTGAATCGAATCATCTTCAGAAGCTAACTTGACCGTCGAAGGGGGTTCCTAAGGGCCAGAGCCCGGGACTCCTGCTGACCGGTTTCTTCTTCTTTCCCTCCTGCAGGAGCTCGGTTCGAATCATCGCCGACCTTCCCGAGTCGGTCTCGGCCGCCGACCTCAGACTCCTCTCCCCGGTCTCGACGCCGTGCGACGGCTGCCCCGCGACGGGAGACTCGGCCCCGCGCTGTCCCCTCGTCCGACAAAAAGGGTTTTTGGACTCACTATCCAAGAGCAAGCCGAGTCCGAGACCCTTTCGGCCTCAGACCGTCGGCTTCGGCTTCATCGCATGTCGACAATACAGCCAGCTGGAGCTTCATCCGCGCCGCCCCTTCGCCCGCCAAAGAAGCCTCGGCCCGACTCCCCGGAGACGAGCCTGCACCGACCGAAGCGTTCTTCGGCCTTCGGACCCTCGCCTTCGCCTCCGCCTCCTCGGCCTTCCGGATCCCCGTCGGGCCTCAGTAACACCGATCCGAACCGGCTTCGGATCCACTTCTTCGGGTTCCGGCCTCGGAATCCGGTCGTGATAGATCCAGTCTACATCACGTGGCGTCGTCTGTGGGAAACCAACAAAACAAGTCATGTCTCAGCGACCTGTGACCCGACGATCCGGACAAAGTGAAGCGGAAGCGCGGGAGGCCTCGGCGCAGATGCTGCCTTCCGAAGGCGCACCTTCTGCCCCGCCGAGCCTGCCTCTGCCGACCATACCGGAGTCTCTCGGCTCGGAAGACCGAGTGGGGGTGCTCCAGCAGCAAGTGGCAACGCTGGCCGCTGCCGTCACGTCCCTAGTGCCTCTCCAGGAGATAGTATCCGCCATCGCCCAGCGCATGGGGCTGACGGGACAGCTTCCTCAGCAGGCGCCGCTCCCCCCGCTCTACCCAGTACAAGACGCCCGGTTCCGACCGGCGCCTGCGCCGGTTCCTCCCAACGAGACCGCGGAAACGCGCAGCGAGCCCTCGACGCTACCTGTCCAAGCTCATCGCGCTGATCGCCTGACGGAGCAGGATTATGCTTCGTCGGAGTACCGTCCGGCCCGAACCGGAGGGCAATCCGTCGCCACCTCGACCGCCCCGGACCTGGACCGGCGGCTGACGGCGATGCGCAAAGAGATGCAGCAGATGGTGTCTCGGCCTCACGGGGCGCCCCTCGCCAGCAACATCCTGGAGCAGACCCCATTCACGGCGGAGCTCCTAGCCACCGAGGTACCCCCCAACTTCAAGCTGCCGAAAGGCCCTCTCTACGACGGAATGACAGATCCGGTCTGTCATTTCCAGAGATTCAACACTTATCTTCGGGTCCGAGGGATCTCCGAGGCAGTCCGCTGCCGTCTTTTCCCCCTCACCCTTGAAAAAATCGCCCTCACCTGGTTCGAGACTCTGGCCCCCAACTCCATCCACTCCCTGGTCCAGTTGGGCCAATTGTTCATCGACCAGTTCTATGATGCCACCCGACAATCCAAAACTTCCGCCAGCTTGCTGGCCATCCGGCAAGGCCCCACCGAAACTCTCCAGGAATACTTCACCAAGTTCCGGACCGAGGCCGCCTAGATCCCGAACCTCGACAGCTCGATCGCGGTCTCGGCCGTGATCAGCGGGTGCCGGGACGAGGGGCTCCTCGGCTCCATCGGAAAGCGCCATCCCCCTACCTTCCAGGACCTCGTGGCCCGGGCCCATAAGTACATCAACCGAGAGGCCCTGATGCTGTCCAAGGGTAAAGGCGCAACCGAAGCCACCTCGGCACCTGCTCCCCCGGTGGTCCGACCTCGGTCCGAGGACCAAGAGCCCTCCCGAAAGCGCTATCGCCGGGAAGATTGGGACAAGGAGAGGCGACGGGACCCGCAGCCGCGGTACCTACCCTTACCTGCTCTCCCTTCCCGGATGCTCATGGAGGTGAAGGGCATGCTCCGGCGGCCTGATCGCATCAAGACCGATCCTCGCCGAAGGGACCCCGGCAGATACTGCGAATATCACCGTGAGATCGGCCACACGACGGACGAGTGCCGACAGCTCCGGGAAGAAATCGACCGCATCATCCGGGAGGGGAGATTGCCGCAGTATCGGCGGGAGCAGCTGCCGCAGCAGAACCGGGATGTCCCTGCAGCACCCAGGCAACAACCACCCCCGACAATAGAAGCCGCTCCTCCGCCAAAAGCCACCTCGGCCCCGGTAGAATCATCCCATCAAAGACCCAGCTCTGGGTCTATCATGATGATATCCGGGGGGCCCGGGGAGGGATCAAGGCCGCGGCAGCGCAACACCGTAGCGGCGGTTGACGGCGAGCCGAAGCGGCCTCGTCTGGAAGACATCACCTTCGACGCCGAGGACCTGACTGATGTTCAGGTCCCTCATGATGACGCCCTCGTCGTCAATGCTGTAATAAATAGCTATGATGTACATAGAATCTTTGTGGATAATGGAAGTACCCCAAACATCTTGTTTTACGACTGTTTTGAAAAGATGGGATTGAGTGAGGCTAATATGAAGCCTCACCGGGGCCCCCTCTTCGGTTTTAACGGCTCGCCCTGCCGAGTAGAGGGTATTGTCCGGCTTCCTGTAACCTTAGGCTCCGCCCCCCGGCAATTAACCGTTGAAACGGACTTTGCCGTTGTAAAGATCGAGTCAGCCTACAACGCTATATTCGGCCGAAGGCTCATCGGCGGGGTCGGAGCCGTGCCATCATCCTTCCATCAGAAGCTGAAGTTTCATACCAGCCACGGAATAGGCGAGGCCAAAGGGAACCAAGAAGCGGCCCGGCAGTGCTACATGATTTCGGTCAAGGGGAAGGCCGCAGCCGAAACCCTGACGATCGAGTCATCAGCCGAGGCATCTCCGGGAGAAGCACTCCTCGCCGTCCCTGTTCCGGGAGGCGAGGGGCGAGTCCTGATGATAGGTTCCGGCCTAGAAAAGATTGAAGCAGAGAAGCTTACCGAGTTTTTGAAAGAGAATCTCGACGTCTTCGCCTGGTCTCCGTCGGACATGCCCGGGGTCGACCCGGAGGTAGCCGAGCACCGTCTCCACACCGATCCCAACCAGCCCCCAGTAAAGCAGAAGCGGCGCACCTTCAATCAAGAAAGGAGAACCGCCATCCAAGCCGAAGTGCAGAAGGGGCTGGACGCCGGACACCTCCGAGAGGTGCATCACCCGGAGTGGATCGCCAACGTGGTCATGGTGCCAAAGAAAGATGGCAAGTGGCGTATGTGCGTGGACTTCACCAACCTCAACAAAGCCTGTCCGATGGACAGCTTTCCGCTGCCTCGGATAGACCAGGTGGTGGACGCAACTTCCGGCCACGAGCTCTTAAGCTTCCTCGACGCCTATTCGGGCTACCACCAGATCCGGATGCATCCGGATGACGAAAGTAAGACCAGCTTCACGACCGATTTGGGCCTGTACTGCTACACCCGAATGCCATTCGGTCTGAAGAACGCCGGCGCGACATACCAGCGGCTGGTCAACAAAGTGTTCACTCCGCAGCTGGGCCGAAACATGGAGGTCTACATAGACGACATGTTGGTCAAGAGCCGCATCGCTGCAGGGCATTTGGCCGACCTGGCCGAGACTTTCTCCGCCCTTAGGCGGTACAAGATGAAGCTGAATCCGGCCAAGTGCGCCTTCGGGGTAGCCTCCGGCAAGTTCCTCGGTTACATGGTCACCCACCGTGGGGTGGAAGCCAACCCCGAGAAGGTTTCGGCCATCATGCAGATGCACCCCCCAGCAAACATCCGAGAGGTGCAGAAGCTGAACGGAAGGATCGCTGCCCTCAGTCGCTTCATGTCAAGGGCGGCCGACTATTTTTTCCCCTTCTTCAAGCTACTGAAGAAGGCCAACAACTTCGAGTGGACGGAAGAGTGCCAGGCAGCCTTCGACCAGCTGAAGGCCTACCTCTCCAAAGTCCCCATCTTATCCAAGCCAGTTCCCGGGGAACCCCTGAGCTTATACCTTGCGGTCTCCGAGACGGCTCTCAGTGCCGTCCTCATCCGAGAGCAAGAAAGCATTCAGAAGCCGGTTTATTATACCAGCCGAGCCCTTCAAGGAGCAGAACTCCGGTACCTTGCCCTGGAGAAGTTGGCTTTGGCCCTTGTCTCGTCCGCGAGGAGGCTCCGGCCCTATTTTCTGGCCCATTCCGTGAAGGTCCTCACCGACCAACCCCTGATGCAAGTCCTCTCCCGGCCAGAGGTGTCCGACAGGCTAGCAAAATGGGCAATCGACCTAGGAGAGTTCGATATCTCCTACGCTCCTCGGGTAGCAATAAAAGCCCAGGCGTTGGCAGACTTCATCGCCGAACTTACCCCTGGCGCCTCCGGGGCGCCTCAGCCAGTACCCAACGCGCCCAAAGCTGAGGCTACTTCGGCACCCGCGCCAGCAGACGAATGGCGACTCTTCGTAGACGGCTCCGCGTGCTCTACGGGCAGCGGCGCCGGATGGATCCTGGCATCGCCCGAAGGGGTCGTCACGGAGTACGCCTTGCGCTTCTCCTTCCCAGCAACCAACAATGCTGCCGAGTACGAAGCTCTCATCTCCGGCCTCCGGGCCGCAAAGGAGCTCGGCGCCCGGAACCTGAAGGCCTTCAGCGATTCCCAGCTGATTGCCAGCCACATCTCCGGGGAGTACGAGGCTCGGGACGCAATGATGGCGTCTTATCTCCAGGTGACTCGCAAAATCCTCGCCCAATTCGACTCTTATGAAGTCGTGAGGATCCCGAGAGCCGAGAATGCCCGAGCCGATGCACTTTCCCGGCTGGCGTCAACTCAAGACGGGGGGGGAGGCCGAATCATCCTCGTCGAGGAGCTCGCCGAACCAAGCCTCGGCGAAACCAAAGCCATGCAAGTCGCTGAGGCCGAGGCCGAGACATGGATGACCCCCCTCGTCGCTTTCCTTTTCCAAGGGGAAGTCCCGCCAGATCCGAAGGAGGCGAAGCACATTCGACAGCGCTCATCCCACTTTCTTCTTCTGGACGGGGTCCTATACAAAAAATCCTTCGGCCGACCACTACTGCGGTGCCTTGGCCCAGCTGAAGCCGACTACGCCACAAAAGAAGTCCATGAAGGGGTATGCGGAGCGCATGCGGGAGGAAGGGCCTTGGCTCACAAGCTTCTAAGGCAAGGCTACTAGTGGCCATCACTCCGAGAGGATGCTTTAGCCCTCGTACGGCGCTGTGACCAGTGCCAGAGGTATAGCTCCCTCATCCACCAGGCAGCCGCCCTTCTGACCCCCTTATCCGACCCCTGGCCTTTCGCTCAATGGGGGATCGACCTCCTGGGGCCTTTTCCCGTCGCCACTGGCCAGAGAAAATTCCTCATTGTGGCGGTAGATTATTTCACTAAGTGGGTCGAAGCCGAATCCCTCGCGGCAATAACCGATAACAATGCTTGGAACTTCGTCTGGAAGTCTATCATTTGCCGGTTCGGCATCCCTCGGGCCATCATTTCTGACAATGGGAAGCAGTTCGACAGCCGACGGTTCAGCGACAACTGCGCCAGCTTCGGCATACTCCACAAATTCACTTCGGTGGCGCATCCTCGAACAAACGGCCAAGTCGAAGTCATTAACCGAAGCCTCCTACAGGGACTGAAAACCCGCCTCGGCGAAGCTAAGGGCCGATGGGTAGAGGAGCTGCCAAGTGTTCTGTGGGCTTATCGGACGACAAGCCGAACCCCCACCGGCGAAACTCCCTTTCGCATGGCCTATGGCATAGAGGCCGTTATTCCGGTGGAGATCGACCTTCCCTCCCCCAGGGTCGTTGCTTACGATCCGAGGCCAACGAAGAAGGTCTGAAAGACCACCTGGACCTCATTGAAGAGACCCGAGATAAGGCTCGTATCCGACTGGCTGCTTATCAACAGCGCATGGCGAAGTACCACAACACTCGAGTAAAGCCCCGATGCTTTGAAGTAGGGAGCCTCGTGTTGAGGAACACTCATGCTTCCAAACCAGCCGAAGCCTCAGGAAAGCTTGCCCCCAACTGGGAGGGGCCCTATCGGGTCAGGGAGGTGATCAGACGTGGAGCTTATCGGTTGGAGACCCTTTCGGACTAGCCTCTCCCTCGCACCTGGAATGTTGAGCGCCTTCGGCGTTATTATGTGTAAGTCACTTTTCCCTAGGCTTACAGCCGAAGAGTATGAATAAAGACTTCTTTTGTCAGGAAACATGGTATTCTTTCTAAGTCCGTGTAAACCGTACCGAGAGTGGCTTCGGCCATGCAAACCGTATCGGGAGCGGCATGGTATTCTTTCTAAGTCCGTGTAAACCGTACCGGGAGTGGCTTCGGCCATGCAAACCGTATCGGGAGTGGCATGGTATTCTTTTTAAGTCCGTGTAAACCGTACCGGGAGTGGCTTCGGCCATGCAAACCGTATCGGGAGCGACATGGCATTCTTCCTAAGCCCGCCGATACCTTGATCCGAAGGTGGTTCCGGCCACGTATACCGGTTCGGGAAACGGCAGGGTATATCTGAGTTCGCATAAGCAGAAGCATGAGTGGCTTCGGCCACCCGAAATACATCAGAAGCGGCAAGATGTCCCTTCAGATCATGTGGACCACGTTAGTAAAGGCCCCGGCCGAGTACTATGGCGACATTCTATCCGAAACTACATCGGGTCTCGGCCTTACAAGCTATAGCGAACGATGACAGGATCTCAGGCTTCTGAAGGGCCATATTCGGTCGATCATACACAAACACCAAGGTAAAGCCGAAAACATTCCTTATATTTACAGAAAAGGAACTACAAAAATCGGCCATACACTTGGCCGAGGGCTTACAACAGAAGAAGAAGTAAAAGCCGGCCGTATACTTGGCCGGAGGTTTACGATAGAAGAAGAAGCGTAAACCAGCCATGCCCTTGGCCGAGGGCTTACAACAGAAGAAGAAGCGGAAACCGGGGCAGATCCCCGCGTCATTCTTCGGCTTCGGCCTCCTCCACCTCGGCTGCGGCTTGTCCCGGAGAGGGAGAGGGAGAGGGAGAGTCGACGATCTGCACCGCTTCGGGAGCGGCAGCCTCCTCAGCGGCAGCCTCCTCAAGGACAGCCTCCTCGGGGGCCCCCTCGGCGGGCGCAGCTTCGTCACCCGGCGCAAGAGTCGAGGTCCTCTCGGCCATAAGTTCCTGCCACCAAGACAGGAGCTCCTTGGCTTCCTCACCCCTCGGTAGGGCGACCCCAGTCAGATCGACGCTCGGGCAGGCCCTCTGGGCGACAGCCAACCCGAGGTCGAAGACGGAGGAAGAAGCCAACAGTTGAGCTTGGACGATCTCTTCGGCGAAGTCCGGGCCGGCCTTGTAATCAGCCACGGCCATGTCCGCCACCTCCTCCAGCTCCTGCTTCAGCGCCGATACCTCCTCGGCGTGTCGCCGCTTCTCCGAGGCCCGCCGGGAGTCCTTCTCTTGAATCTGGACCTTGAGGGCCCGGATCTCGGACTGAGCCGCGGCGAGCTCCTGCTCGGCCTTCACCTTGGCCTCGGCGGAAGCGCGGGCCTCAGCTGCCCTCTCCTCCAGCTGCGCCCGCGCCCGGGCACTCGCGGTCACGAGCCCACCGACTAAGGGCTCGATGTCGGGCACCACCGAAGTACCCTCGCCCGAACCGTCTGACTCCCTCTCGGCCTCCAGGAGCTGGAGTCGGAGCTGCTCCTGATGGTGCATCAGGACGCTACCCGTCACTGCAGACTGCGGGCCGAAAGCCAACAATGATCATAAAAAAGAAAAATCAAGAGAAAGCTAAGGAAAGCTCGACTGAAGTACCTTCAAGCTTATTACCTGGACCGCCAACCGAGCGCTCATCGCCGCCAGTTCGATGACCGAATGGCGCTTCAGCCCTTCAAAGGCCGAAGGGAGAGTAGGACTGCGGAGCAGATGGAGGCACGTCTGCGAGTCTTTCATACTCTCGTCCACGTAAATCCCCGGTTCGGGGCGCCACCACTCGCGCTGCGCCAGGGGCGCCTGCGACCCGGCGCCTTCGTCACCAGCCCCAGCCGAAACAGCCGGAGGGGAATCGCCCCTCGGCGCCTCAGGAGACGCCAGCCTCGCGGCCCTTCGGGCCTCGGCACTCCTCCTGACCAGCGGAGCCTCCTCCGCGTCTACGGCCCCTTCCAACCGGGGGCGCTTCGACACTCGGCCGCCCCTTCAAGCGGCGAACTTGGACTTTTGCTCCCTCTCGAGAGCGGAGGCGGCAGCACGGCCCTCAGTAGAGGCCGTAGTCCTTGGGACCCCGCCTCGGGTCCTCGGAGCCCCAGCGCCTCGGCCGGACCTGCCTGCCGCCTGCGGGGCCGGTGCCCGGCCCGGACCGCGCTGGTCGGATATCCGATCGAGGAGGGCGTCGAGATTAGCCATTGCTGCAAGCAAGAAGAGCCTGTTAGAAACAGAACAGTGAGCAAGTACAAACTTAGAGCCGACTTACCCTCGGCCGAAACTTCATCAGCATCCTCAGCCGGAAGAGCTTCGGCCAAAGGAGCGGCAGCCCTTCCTCCGCGGCCCCGCGGAGTCTCCCCGGGAGGAAGGTAGGGGAAGGCCCGCACCGGATCGGACTGAGGATCCGGCCATACCCCGGCGTTCACCAGTCGCTCCGACGCGCTGAGAAGCCCCCAAACGTTGTACGGGGCCCCCATCTGGATGCGACCCACGAGGGTGCTCTGGACTGGGGTGAGGACAGGAGGATCCGAGAGGCCTGCGGCCAGCGGCGCCCATTCAGTAGGGAAGGGCCACACGCTCTTCTCTTTCTCCGGCAGGGAGACGAAGACGAACTTCCTCTTCCAGCCATGGATAGACGAAGGCTTCCCGGAGAATACGCTTCGGCCGATCCGAGGGATGAAGCAGTACCACTCGGACTTCCCCTGCCTTTGGATTTTGAAGAGATAACGAAAGACATTGATGGAAGGGCGGATCTTTATATGAGCAAAGACGCTCAAGAAGCCGTATACGGTACGCCAGGAATTGGGAAAAAGCTGAGACGGGGCCAGCCCGTAGAAGCTGAGAAGGTTGATGACGAAGGTGGGGAGAGGAAGACGGAAACCCGCCTCGAAGCTATCAACATAAATAGAGAAGGAACCCGGGCGGAAAGTGTTAGCCCGGGTGGCGGAGTCAGGCCGAAGGACCGTCATCCAGGAAGGGAGCTGGAAGTAGGAAACGGGGCGCATAACCTCTGCGTCCGAAAGGGCGCAGGATGCTTCCGAAGCCATGTCGGGACGACGGCGTCCCGAAGTGGAAGCTTGGCCTGGGTTCCGGACCTCTTCGGCGGACTCAGCCCCGGAAGCCTCGGCCCCGGAGGCCTCGGCCCCGGAAACCTCGGCTCCGGAAGCCTCGGACCCCTCAGTCCCGGAGACCTCGGACTCTTCAAACATCGCGGAGGCAAGGGAATCTGAGGTGAGGGGATCTGACAGAAGAGATCTCGGAGAGTGGGAAGGAGTATACTCCTCGTCCGAAGGAGTAATTTCACTGGAAGAACTCCGGACCATAAGGCCACGAAGGGAAGGAAGAAAGCTAGGGCTTACTCGCAGGAAGGGGGAGGAAATCTCTCCTGAACCGAGCGCGGCTTCTCAAAGCCTCCCAGCTCCACCAGCGATGCGCTCCGAGGAATGGAGACCTTCCCACGGTGGCCGGCGAGCTCGGTCGAGGCCTTCAGGAAGCTAGCTTTCCGCTGGAGAAGGAAGAAGAGCTTGGATGATCGCAGAGGAAACGCAAGCACAGCTGCAGGAAGAAGAATAGTGCCCTGCTGAGGGCTTGTATTTATAAAGCCCACTCGAAGCGCCTCCCGCCGAAGCCAACGGCCGAGATCGTCCCGCTCGTCCCCTCGCTCCTCTCGGATGCCCGCCACGTGCACCGTCCTTCGGCAATGATGACGGGCCGGCTCCGGGACTTGCAGCGAAGCAATCAACGGCCGAGGGCGCTCCGACCCTTCGACTGACCGCCCGGATACGCGCCACGTGTCCCGATCCGCGCGCTGAAGATGAGAGAGGCGGCAATCCGAGTGAAGCCTCGGGCAGAGAGCCGAGGCGATCCGCGACCCGTGAGCGGTCAGGATCCTTTTGTGTTTTCGACGGAGCGGCCGGATGCGCGACGCGTGTCCCGTGCTTCCTCGCGAGGCGACGCGCCATCCCGTCCATTTAATGGAGCCTGACACGAGTCAGAGGGCTCGGCCCTTCGGCTTCTTAGCTCTGAGCCTTCGTCGCCACTCCGAGCGGGGACGAAGCAACTGCGTAGCCCTCGGCCGACCGAGGGCACCCTCTTCCCGGTAAAAAGAGAACAGAGCTTCGGGTAAGACACCTGTTGTGATATTCTTCTGACAGCTTCGGGCTATACTCTCGCCATCTCAGAGCTGAGAAAGGCAAGAGTGGGGGGCTATGTGATGAGGCAGAATCCGATTCGGCCCATTAGAGCAGGCCCAAACCCCGTTCAGCCCAACAGCAGCAGTATCAGGCCCTCCGGGAGCCTCCAGCCCATCAGCGGCCCAGCAACCCTCGGCCCCATAAGCGGCACCGTCGCTCCCGGCCCAACAGGCTTCGGCCCGTCAGCGGCCCATCAGCCTAAGGCCCGAGAACAGCACGGCAGCCCAAGGCCCAGCAGGCTTCGGCCCATCGGCGGCCCAACCCCCTTCGGCCCGATAGCCGAGTCCGGCCCACTCCGGTGGCGGATCAGGCGCTATGGCGGTTTACCAGTAAGCCCAAACATAGTCCTATATCGGCTACCACCGTTAACCAACCTCTATCCTCTGCTATAAATACACCGCTATTTATTGCCAAAGGTATGCAACTCTTTGCCTCCGAGACCCTTAAGGACTTCGGTCCAAATAGCATTAAAGCTACTTCTTGCCTTCTGAATCGAATCATCTTCAGAAGCTAACTTGACCGTCGGAGGGGGTTCCTAAGGGCCAGAGCCCGGGACTCCTGCTGACCGGTTTCTTCTTCTTTCCTTCCTGCAGGAGCTCGGTTCGAATCATCGCCGACCTTCCCGAGTCGGTCTCGGCCGCCGACCTCGGACTCCTCTCCCCGGTCTCGACGCCGTGCGACAACTGCCCCGCGACGGGAGACTCGGCCCCGCGCTGTCCCCTCGTCCGACAAAAAGGGTTTTTGGACTCACTATCCAAGAGCAAGCCGAGTCCGAGACCCTTCCGGCCTCAGACCGTCGGCTTCGGCTTCATCGCCTGTCGGCAATACAGCCAGCTGGAGCTTCATCTGCGCCGCCCCTTCGCCCGCCAAAGAAGCCTCGGCCCGACTCCCTGGAGACGAGCCTGCACCGACCGAAGCGTTCTTCGGCCTTCGGACCCTCGCCTTCGCCTCCGCCTCCTCGGCCTTCCGGATCCCCGTCGGGCCTCAGTAACACCGATCCGAACCGGCTTCGGATCCACTTCTTCGGGTTCCGGCCTCGGAATCCGATCGTGATAGATCCAGTCTACATCAAGAATAAAGATGTTCTCAAGTAATAGCTATGTAATTATGTTTGTATCCTCTTTTTTTATTACTTTGTTAAAGTAGGTACATAAATTCATTCATATCTTTATACATATAATTTTTTATAGGAAGAAAGAAAAGTAAAAAAATTAGACCATGAAGGAGATAACTCGATTCAACCCGACCTACCCTGTTGAAGGTTGGGTTACATGAGTTGGATTTTTTTTTAATTAAAGAAATATAGGCAATTACAGACTACTACATGCTACTGGGATTGATAAAAGAAGATCCTTTTGACAGATGCCAAGGAGCTCTACTGGGAAGTCTTGTGTCCAATGCTCCGTTGCTTTCGAAGTTCTACCTTCTGAAGCTAATCAGTATGCAGCTGAGTTGGTGCTTCTGTGCTCATACTGTATTGTTACGTTTATTTATATAAGATCTCAGATCTTAGGAAGTCCTATTATTATAATTAAACTGATTAGATTGAGTTTTAGTCAGTTGAGTAATGTAGAAAATTCGTTAAAGTGTAGCAGGTTCCCAATAGAAAGAATTCAAAATTTACTAAGTCCCAAATAATCAAATAGAAGAGTTAAAAGAGAAGCCAATTAAATGATAAAATCACCTATAATTGAAGCTCAATAGGTTTTGTAATTGAAGTTAATAAAAGCCTTATAGCTGAAATTAAATTAGGTAATAACTGATTAAAAATGAACCACATAGTCGAGCTAAAGTGAAGCTGGTAATCGAAGTTACATCAACACATAAAACTGATTAACAAATAGACATATAATCAATTAAAATAAACCTTATAATTGAAGTCAAGCAAGTCATGTAATCCATTACTTAAAGACCCATAATCAATTAAGATAAGACACATAATCGATTAAATAAATACATATAATCGATTAGGCTAAGTCATGTAATCAATTACTCAAAGACAATCAATTAAAAGAACATAGGTAATCGATTATAAGAAGACATGTAATCAATTAAGCCATAGCATATGTAATCGACTAGCAGAAGACTTGTAATCGATTAAAAGGCTAATGAGTAAACAATTAACTAAAGAATAAATAATTGATTAACTGAACAACTTGTAATTAATTAGATAAGTAACTTGTAAATGATTAACTGAAGATCCTATGTAATATTTTGGAGCTTTTTGATCCGATTATCGGGTTTCGAATAAGTTTTACTAAGCCTTTTTGGGATCAGTTGTACGAATCTAATTAGTGTCAGCTTGATGTGACGTGATTCGAGAAAGGTGTTACCCTACACCGATACGATTCATGATACATGTATGGGTGACGCATGGTTGAACCTTATCAGGCCTTTCTGATTCACGCCTTAGAGTGGTGATGCAATTTGCAAGTTACATCAGCTTGGCATGACACGATTTAGCTTCCCTCTGCATGACATAAACCCAACCCGTGGCACCCTCTATGTGCACGTGGCAACACAGCGGTGCGCCAGGGGGTGCCTCCTCCCTTCACTTCTTCTTTCCTACTCTTTTCCTCCTTCCTCTTCCTCCATCTCTTCTTCCTCTTCCTCTTCCACCATCCTTCTCTCTAAGGCTTCCTCTTCCCCTCCACCGACCACCACCACCACTTCCTCTCCTCTCCTCCCTTGCAGTGGCTGATGCAATGACAAGGAGGTGGCGGCGACATGGCGGGACCAACGGTGCGGTAGCGTGAGTGGCAAGGTAGTGGCGAAGATGGGCATAGTAGTGTGTAGAGGACCGTGATAGTTCGTTGACGCGGCGGCAACAACTCGGGGATGGATTCCACCACATGAATGGCTCCGTCGTTAAATGCTTAAGGCAACCAACTTCAAAAATCACCGATACTCGCAATTAATTTGAAAATAGTAAGTGGTGAGAACCGAGTCAATCCACAGATAAATAGATTTTAGATTAGAACACAACTTGTTATCTAAAGAAATTTGGCAACGCATGTGAAGAAGATGATTATAGTTAGAATGGAGGAGGAGAGGGGTTAAAAAAAAACAAGGCTTAAGCAACAACTTTGCTGTTAAAGGAATACATCAACTTCTAAAGATAACACATAATTACAAAATGATGAAATTAATACCCACTAAACATACTAATTAAACTGTTAGAATAACCTAATATAAATTATTACCTATTAAATGGAATAGGGGAGAGAGAGATAGTAGGCGCGGCAAGCTGGGGCTTTGAGAGGGCGCCGATGCAGTAGACTGAAGCAGGTGTGGCTCTACAAATGCTGGGCATGTGGGTGCTGTGAATTGGGGCACAGAGCGGTAGTGCAAGCGGGCGCACAAATCTATGGAGGGGAGCTGGGCAAGGGCAAAACTGGGAGCTAGCACATGGCACGATGTACGGGCGATGTAGCTTCCTGGATCGTCACGTGGAAAGGTTGTCAGGCAGGAGTGCACCAACGGGTGCCGCGTAGAGGGGATGACGGCCTCACGCCCGAGTAGGCGGCTCGAACGACGAGGTGCATCCATGCGAGAACATCCTTGTTCCACCACGTGGTGCCACGGCTCGCGTAGGCGAGGCGTGACAGAGAGCACAGGAGAAGGAGAGAGAGAGGGAGATAAAAGAGGAGAGAGAGAGAGATAAAGTGAGAGAAAGAAAAGAGAGAGATAGGGATGCGTAGAGCGAGAGAGAGAGAGAGAGAAAGTAGACGCAAGGAGAGAAGAGGAGAAGGAGAGAGAAGCAGGTGTAAAGTGAGAGAGAGAAAAAGTAAAAGACAGAGAGAAAGAAAATAGATGCAGGGACCGAGGGAGAAAAACAAAGATAGAGAGAGAGCTCAGTAAGGGAGCGATAGAGAGAGAGAAACGCGGAAGAGAGAAAAGCAAGAGAGAGGAAAGGAGGCTTTTAAAGGAGAGAAAGAGAGGTTTTAAAAGAGGGAAGAGAGAGAACCAAAAAAAAGAGAAGGGTAAAAGGCGGTGGCTGCTTCATGGGTTTCTTGGGGGAGGAGTTAGGACAACCCTTTTAAAGGCAACAAATGACTATTTTGCCTTTTCTTTACCTTTTTTGCAAAAATAGGGTGTTCTTGCGAAAGTTTGATCTTTGGTCCTTCCCAAAAGTGTCAAGTGACTTAACCAACTATGCCACGCATTCTTTATGTCTTATCTACACAAAATAAATTTAAATTAAATTTATGTGCTGAATAAAATTAAAATTATGTCCAAATAAAGTTATTAACCATTCCGACTTTGCCAAAAATCGCAAATGCGTTACACTCAATTTTTCACATGAAATGATGATGTTTCTAACTCGAAATTCAACAAAATTAGTATCATTAGAATTAGCATAAAATTATCTATCATTTCATATAGTTTTGCACATAAAACTATGAGTGTAATGCATGCATTTGCCTTTTTAATGTTCAAAGATATATACTTATCACACTCCAACTCATTGTTAGTCCCTTAGCAACGAATAATGAAAAATTAGGACCACAATGAATTATCAAGGTTTATTTAAAGTTATATATCACAAATAATTAAATAGTAGTCAATTAATTAAGCTAAAGTTCTCATTCAACTGACTAACACAAAATTGATTTGTTTAAGATTCTCTTAATGAAACATAATTTCATAAAAACTTAAGCAGAGTGTGAAAAAAAAGTTTTGAAAAAAAAAATTGAACATTTTTAACAGTGAAAAATACTAGTTTTCTTCAAAAGATTTTACAAAAATACATAACAGGGGTGTTACTCTACCAAGCCAACTGCTGGCATGAAGACCTAAAAATAAAATAAAGAAATCAAAAGATGATCCGAAAATGTTGGGTTGTCTCTCAACAAGCGTTAAGTTTAACATCTTTAACTAGACAAAAGCACATTCATTACTGATCACTCAGTTCCATGGACTCCAGTAGACAATTCTGAAAGTTTTCAACAAAACGTTTTAAATGTTGACCATTAACAGTGAATGTTTGTCTATTTTTTGGATCTATGATTTTGATAGCAATATAGTCAAAAGTTTAAATAACAAGGAATGGTCCATCCTACCTTGATTTCAACTTCCTTGGAAATAAGCGCATTTAGAGTTAAAGAGCCAAACTTTTTTATTGGGATCACAATATGTTTGTCATAGAAGACTTTAGTCTTGGCTTTATAGATCTTGGAATTTTCATAAGCTTCATTGTGCAATTCTTCCAGCTCACTCAACTGTAAGGTTATGTGGGAACCAGCTTAAGTTAAGTCAAGATTGACTTGCTTAATGGCCCTCCACAAGAAGGTGACAGATTTTTTCAAAAACTAACCTATAAAGGGACATACCAATAAGGGTTTCGTAGGCACTCTGATAGGCCCATAAAGCATCATCTAATCTATCAGACCAATCTTTCATGTCAGGCCTAACGGACTTTTGCAAAATACTTTTGATTTCTCTATTAGATACTACCACCTGGCCACTAGTTTGGGGAAGGTATGAGGTAGCAAGCTTGTAAGTAATCATATATCTCTTAAGCAAGGATCGAAATTGAGAATGAGTGAAATGTGAGCCCCCATCACTAATGATAGCTTTGCGCCACCCGAACTTAGAGAAGATGTTTTTCTAGGCAAATTTCATGACCACTTTATGGTCATTGGTTCATAATCAACTTGAAAACATAATCCACCGCTACCAAGATATACTCATATCCAAAAGATAGTAGAAAAGATCCCATAAAATCTATCCTCCAAATATCAAAAACTTCAACCATTAAGATCTAGTTGAGTGGCATCATGTCTTTTCTTGTCATGTTCCCTACAGCTTAGCATCTTATGCAAGTTTTGCTGAACTCATATACATTCTTAAAGAATGTAAGCCAATAAAATATACTCTACAAGACTTTGGCTGTAGTTTTCTTTATTGAGAAATGGCCCCCACAAGCAAGATTGTGGCAGATGTTCAGCACACTTTGTTGTTCTTCCTCATAGATATAGCGTCGAATGATTTGATCAAGACAAATTTTGAAGAGTTCGAGGTCTTCCCAAAAGTAATACTTCTCTTGAGAGAAAAATCTGTCTTTCTCACTTTTGGTCTACCGTTCAGGAAGTTGGTTGGCCACCTTATAGTTTACAATACGTGCATACCACAGTGTTGCAGAGTGAGAGATGGCCAAGAGATGTTCATCAAGAAATGAATCTTTCATTGGTTCACTTTCATAAATGAGAATTCGGGAGAGATGGTCAGCCACCACATTCTAAGAGCCCTTCTTATTATGAATTTCCAAATCAAATTCTTGGAGCAGTAAGATTCATCTGATAAGTCTAAATTTTGCGTCCTTCTTGGTCAACAGGTATTTCAGAGCTTAGTGATCATAATAAATGATAATTTTTGCCCCTAAAAGATAGGATCATAATTTTTTCAAGGTAAAAATCACATCTAACAACTCCTTATCTGTGGTGGTGTAATTCATTTGAGCATCGGCATAGGTGCGACTTACATAGTAAATCACCACGGGACGCTTATTGATCCGTTGTCCCAACACTGTACCTATAGCATAATCAGAGACATTGTATATGATTCCGAAAGACAAAGACCAATCATGAGATTGAAGAATAAGAGCTTTGGTCAAAGCCTCTTTCAAAGAGTTAAATGCCTTTAAACATGGTTCATCCAGATGAAATAGGATATCTTTGACTAAGAGAAGGGTTAAAAGTCGGGCAATTTGAAAAAAGTTTAAATAAACAGGCGATAGAAACTGGATGACCAAAAAATGAGCGGATTTGTCTTACAGAGGTGGGAGGAAAGTTAGATAGGATGTCAATCTTTGCCTTGTCTACCCCTATCCCCCTCTCAGATACAATATGACCTAAAACAACACTCTCATGAACTATGAAATGGCTCTTTTCCCAGCTAAGTACTAGATTAGTCTCCACGCATCGATCAAGCACTCGCTTAAGATTCTCTAATCAAATGTCCAAACAGTCTCCAAAAACTTCAAGGAGGCCATCATGCACCATTGAAAAGTAGCAGGTGCATTGCATAATCCGATGGCATTCTCTTGAAAGCAAATGTATCGTAGGGGCACGTGAAGGTAGACTTTTTTTGATCTTCCGGATAAATTGCCACTTGACTATACCTGGAGTACCCGTCTAAAAGTATAAGAACTTTTGGCCCGCTAACTTCTCCAAGATCTGATCCATGAACAGAAGTGAAAAGTAGTCCTTCTTGGTCATGACAGTAAGCTTTCTATAGTCAATACATACTCTCCACCCCGTGGTGAGCCTAGCGAGTACCTCTTCCCCATGATCATTATTAACAACCGTCAATTCAGACTTTTTGGGTACCACTTGAGTTGGACTTGCCCATTTACTATCCAAGATGGGGTAGATGATACCCGCATCAAGCCACTTCACTACTTTCTTCACCACCTCTTTTATGTTGGAATTGAGCCGTCTTTGCATTTCCCTACTCGGCTTGGAATTTTCCTCCATATAGATATAATGCATGTATATAGATGGACTAATTTCCTTCAAATCTGCCACCAACCAGCCAATGGCACCCCTATAGGCTTTAAGGACCTCGATCAATTGGGCCTCCTGAAGTAGGGTGAGATTGACCGCAATGATGATCCGTAAAGTTCGGTCGGAGCCCAAAAAGACATATTTAAGATAATCATGTAATAGCTTGAATTTGAATGAAGAAGGATCTTCAAGAAATGGCAGAGCGGGCTCAGACTGTAAGGCTGGCAGAGGTTCAACCTTGGGCCAAAATATTAAGAGGTGGGAAGAATCCTATAGAGTACTAGCTTCCTCCAAAAGATCATGTGTAAGAACTGGACTTTCTTCACTTAAAGTCGTCCAAAATATCATTGTGTGGCACTCTTCATCATGATCCAGATATTGGGATGCTTTGAACATATTGATCTTGACCTTTTGACCTTCAAAAGATATGTCTATTATGTCAGTTTCACAATTAATGTTAGCTTTGGTGATAGCTAAGAATAAACATCCTAGAATGATCAGGATATGAATGAGCTCTTCAAGTGAGGCCATATTAAGAATGAGGAAGTCCATGGGGAAATAGCATTATGATCTTTTACAATAACATCTTCTATAGATCTCTATGGAGTTTTCACAGATTTATCAGCCAACTATAAGATGATGAACACTTAATCAAAATGAAAATCTAACCACTAACCGAAGTCAATAAGTGAGGGTGTATTTAACTCACAAACAGAGTGTTAAATAAAGTACATGTGACTCTCACTTAGATTAAAAAAAATGACTTAAATTTTAAAACGTGCGAGACAGTTAATCGAAATGGTAACGTAAAGCATTAATCGAAGAGGCAACCGATGAAGTGTCTTACCGATCAAAGTCTCATATTGTTCAATAATAGTAGTGAAACTTATAATCAATAATCGAAGGATCATCGTTATTTAAAATCCTGAAGCTTTAATCGAAATTCCATTTAACTCATTTTATTAAGAAAGTCAAAGAACTTTGAAAGCGACTAAATTACATAACTTATATAACTCATGCCAGAGATTGTCAGCAACTAGATAAAGAGGCAAGGAGATTTCTTTCACTCTCAATAAAACAAACTTTTGTCATTTTCACAGTGTGTTATCACTAAAACATGAAAAAAAAGCACAAATTGCACAACAGATTTTTCCTATTTTCAATATACTGCCTTTTGAATCTTTCACTTATATTCCTTGCACCTGAATTTCCATCTTTGTTACAATGTGAGTCATCTGTACTTATCTTCAGAAAGTTTCCAATTGGAATCGTCCATGTAAACTGATTGGTATCAGCTAGAATAGTGTGAATACAGGCCTTTTGAAGTCCCCATTTTGAATATATTTGGATATCAGTTCTTGAGACTAGGAGAAATGGGTAATTAGCTACCATACAGGCTAAGGTTTTCCTTTGGGCCATAATTAGGACCTAGTCTTGTGAAGTAGCTTTGTTTTCAAATTGGATATTGCTCCTCCTTTTCCTCCATTCCCATGAGCTATAACTGAGAAATGAAGTTTCATAAATGCTGTCTGCCAACTATGTTTTATGAAGTAGTGTGGTCTTGTTCCAAAATTCCTCGAGGCTAGTGGGGGCTTTATCCCATCCCAACCAATCAATCAATGGGTTCCACATTATAATTGCATCAGGACATTTGGAAAGCAAGTGGTCGATATTTTTTGGTGCTGAATTACATACCAGGCGCAGCCCGTTATCAAGTATTCTCCTGAATAATAATGCTTTGGCAGGGAGGCAGTCAGCTGCAAGTTTCCATAGGAAACATTTTAAAGTCACTTTCTGCGGGCCATTTCTAGATATCTTCCCATAAATGGTTGTGTATAACTGATGAATCAGGAGGATTAAAGGAAAAAATGATCGAATATAAAAGAATACTGGTCCTGCCTATGCATATTCGTGTGCAGCGCAGCAGACAGCTGCACCTCGCGAATTCCCTACCAACTGAGATCACATGACAGAGTCCATCTAGCCCGGGCCCATCTATCCGTAACACTAATCTCACTTGGAAGCACGCATCTTCAGGCCCACGTCAACCTAGATGGTCAAGAAAATAAAAAATAAATTTTTGAGCTGAAGGGACACCCCCCACCTTGGTGTCCATATTACCTTTTTTTTTAAGAAACAATCGAAAAACATTAAAAAAAAATGAGATTGCACTCCTGACCAATCCTGAGCCGGCATTGCAGTAAGTATTACTCTTCTTATTAATATCCTTATGCCTGAGGAAATGCCATAGTGCAAGCCATCAACAGAGTTGCATATATTGTTGGTTGGGAATTAGCTTCAAAAAGGTTTTATTTTCAAAATAAAATAATTTAAAATTATTTTATCATCACCCCCGCCCATAATGTACAGAGGGGCCATCCAAACAAGGGTAGAACCCCACAATCTCCATATGTAGTAACTCCTTTTGTTGTGCTAAAACTGTGTGAATCCTCTATAATATAAAAAACGGTGCACAGGATTTATGTTGAACATCCCAGTTGGAAGCACACATCCATGGGTGGGATCATCTATAAGCATATGCCTTCTTAAGATTCTTTGAGACGAGATCCTTTAGACTTCATTTTTTTACCCTAATATGCTCTTACAAAGACCAAAAGTGAATTGATTATTTGATCAAATAAGATAGGCGAGGTGAGCACTATGTTCGCCCCTGACACTTAACAAGTGAGGGTTTATTGGGGTGCAAGGATGATATCTGATGAGGTAGAATCCGATTCGGCCCATTAAAAACAAGTCCAACACTAAGATCAGTCCAACAGCAGCAGTAAAAGACCCACTTGCAGCCTTCGGCCCATTAGCGGCCAAGCAGCCCTCGGCCCAGTAAGCAGCCCAGTGGTCCCCGACCCATCAGCGGCCCAACAACCTTCGGCCCGTTAGCGGCCTGGCGGCCCTCGGCCCAGTAGGCTTCAGCCCACTAAGCGGCATCAGGCCCATTAGCGGCCCAACCCCTTTCGGCCCAATAGCCGTATCCAGCCCACTCCGATGGGAGGGTTAGGCGCTATGGCGATTTATCAGTAAACCAAAACATAGTCCTATATCGGTTGCCACCACTAAGCAACATCTATCCTCCGCTATAAATACACGGCAATTTATTACCAAAAGTATGTCTTTGAGACCTCAAGGACTACAGTCCAAAAAGCATTAAAGCTGCTTCTTCTTCCTTCTCTTCTGAATCGAATCATCTTCAGAAGCTAACTTAGCCGTCGGAGGGGGTTCCTTAGGGCCGAAGCCCGGGACTCCTACTGACTGGTTCTTCTTCTTTTCCTCCTTCTGCAGGAACTTCGGTTTGAATCTTCGCCGACCTCTCCGAGTCGGTCTCGGCCACCGGCCTCGGATCTTCTCCCTTCGGTCTCGACGCCTTCCGCAGGCTGGTCCGCCTCGTCCGAAGGAACCTCGGCCACGCCTTCCGCAGGCTGGTCCGCCTCGTCCGAAGGAGCTTCGGCCACGCCTTCCGCAGGCTGGTCCGCCTCGTCCGAAGAAGCTTCGGCCACGCCTTCCACAGGCTGGTCCGCCTCGTCCGAAGGAGCTTCGGCCACGCCTTCCGCAGGCTGGTCCGCCTCGTCCGAAGGAGCTTCGGCCTCGCCCTGCGACGGCCGGTCCGCCTCGTCTGAAGGAGCTTCGGCCACGCCTTCCGCAGGCTGGTCCGCCTCGTCCGAAGAAGCTTCAGCCACGCCTTCCGCAGGCTGGTCCGCTTCGTCCGAAGGGGCCTCGGCTACACTCCCAGCGAGCCTTTGCCCGGACACCTCTCGGCTTCGGATCCTCGGCCCCGTTTCTGCCCTCGCCTCGCTCCAGATCCCTGTCGGTCCTCTTCACCGATCCGATCCAGCTTCGGGTCCCATCTTCATATTCCAGTCTCGGAATCCGATCGTGATAGCTTCAGCTACATCACATGGCGCCGTCTGTGAGAAACTAACAAGAAGTCATGTCCCATCGTCCAGTGACCAGACGATCCGGACAAGACGAGGCAGAGACGCGGGCAACTTCAGCACAGCCGGTTTACTCCGAAGGTGCCCCGTCTGTTCCTCTACAAGGTTCTGCCCTTCCTGTCATACCGGAGTCCCTCACTCCCCGAGACAATCGGATGGAAGAACTTCAACAACATGTGGCAACACTAGCCGCCGCCGTTACTTCTTTGGCGCACCTGCGAGATATGGTATCCGCTATTGCCCAGCGCATTGGGTTACTGGGTCAGCTCCTCCAACAAGTACCGCCTCCTCCATTCTGCCCTGCCCAAGATGCAAGGCTTCGGCCAACGCCCTCGCAGGTCTTCCCTGACGAGGCCACGACGGCACGCAGCGAGCCCTTTGCACCGCCTGCCCGAGTCCCTCGCGCCGGCCATATCATAACGGAGCAAGACTATGCTTCGTCCGAGTTTCATCCAACCAGGGCCGAAGGACGATCGGTCACTACTTCAACTGCCCCGGACCTGGACCGGCGGCTGACAGCAATAAGGAAAGAAATGCAGCAGATGGTATCTCGGCCATACGGAGCGCCTCTCGCTAGCACCATTCTGGAGCAAACTCTGTTCTCGTCAGAACTTCTGGCCACCGAGGTACCTCCCAACTTTAAACTGCCGAAAAACCCTCTCTATGATGGGATGACAGATCCGATCTGCCACTTTCAGAGGTTCAACACCTACCTCTCTGTCCAAGGGGTCTCTGAGGCAGTCCGCTGCCGTCTCTTCCCCCTCACTCTTGAGAGAACAACCTTAACCTGGTTCGAAACATTGGCCCCTAATTCTATCCACTCTTTAGTCCAGTTGGGCCAATTGTTCATCGACCAGTTCTATGATGCCACCCGGCAGTGCAAAACCTCGGCCAGTCTGTTAGCCATTCGGCAAGGACCGACCGAGACCCTCTAAGATTATTTTACCAAGTTTCGGGCCGAAGTTACCCAAATCCCGAACCTGGACAGCTCGATTGCGGTCTCAACCGTAATCAGCGGTTGCATAGACGAAGGACTTCTCAGCTCTATCGGAAAGCGTCATCCCTCCACCTTCTAGGACCTCGTGACTCGGACCCACAAGTACATCAATCGGGAAGCCCTGATGATGTTCAAGGGCAAGAATACTGCCGAGGCAGTATCGGCGGCTACCCCTCCAGCAGTTCACCCTCGCCCGGAAGATCAGGAACCCTCTCGCAAGCGATACCGGAGGGAAGAATGGGATCGAGACTAGCGCCGGGATTCGCAGCGGTATTATCTGCCGTTACCTGCTCTCCCCTCCCCGATGCTCATGGAGGTGAAGGGTATGCCTTGGCAGCCTGAGCGCATCAAGACTGATTCCCGCCGAAGGGACTCCCGCGAGTACTGCGAGTACCATCGGGAAACCGGCCATTCGGCTGACGAACGCCGACACCTTCGGGAGGAGATTGATCGCTTCATCCGAGATCGCCTCGGCTGAAAGCCTATCTCTCCAATGTTCCCATATTATCTAAGCCGGTCCGAGGAGAACAGTTGTTCGTATACCTCGCCGCGTCAGAAGCAGCTATCAGCACCGTCCTCGTCCGAGAAGAAGGTGGCATTCAAAGACCAGTTTGTTATATAAGCCGAGCCCTCCATGGAGCAGAACTTCAGTATCCGGCTCTTGAGAAGTTGGCCTTGGCCCTCGTCGCTTCCACTAGGAGGCTCCGGTCCTATTTCCTCGCGCACTCAATAAAGGAGAGTTCGACATCTCTTATGGGCCTCGAACCGCGATGAAAGCTCAAGTTTTGGCCGACTTTATTGCTGAGCTCACTCTCGAAGCATCCTCGGCCCCTCAGCCGGAAGTCAGAGCTACTATTGACGCCGAATTCGCTTCGGCTCCTTCGCCGGCGCATAGCAAACTTTACATCGACAGGTCCGATTATTCTCCAAGTCCGTGCAAACCGTATCGGGAGTGGCCTCGGTCATGCAAACCGTATCGAGAGCGGCATGGTTTTCTAAGCCCGTGCAAACCGTACCGGGAGTGGCCTCGGCCATGCAAACCGTATCGGAAGCGGCATTATTCTCTAAATCCGTGTAAACCGTACCGGGAGTGACTTCGGCCATGCAAACCGTATCGGGAGCAGCATGATTTTCTAAAGTCCGTGTAAACCGTATCGAGAGTGGCCTCGGCTATGCAAACCATATCGGGAGTGGCATTATTCTCTAAGCCCGTGCAAACCGTATCGGAAGTGGCCTCGACCATGCAAACCGTATCGGGAGCGGCATTATCCTCTAAATCTGTGTAAACCGTACCGGGAGTGGCTTCGGCCATGCAAACCGTATCGGGAGCGGCATGGTTTTCTAAGCCCGTGCAAACCGTACCGGGAGTGGCCTCGGCCATGCAAACCGTCTCGGGAGCGGCATTATTCTCTAAGTCCGTGTAAACCGTACCGGAAATGGCTTCGGCCATACAAACCGTATCGGGAGCGGCATGGTTTTCTAAGCCCGTGCAAACCGTACCGGGAGTGGCCTCGGCCATGCAAACCGTATCGGGAACGACATTATTCTCTAAGTCCGTGTAAACCGTACCGGGAGTGGCTTCGGTCATGCAAACCGTATCGGAAGCGACATGGTTTTCTAAACCCGTGCAAACCGTACCAGGAGTGGCCTCGGCCATACAAACCGTATCGAGAGCGGCATTATTCTCTAAGTCCGTGCAAACCGTGCCGGGAGTGGCCTCGGCCATACAAACCGTATAGAGAGCAGCATGGCTTCGGCCACATACATGATCGAATTTGGCTATCTACTCAGACATGCCATGAAGCAAGCAAACGCAGATCATTTCTATATGTACACCAAGTCTCGGCCTGAGACGAAGGTGTCTCCGACAAGGTCCCGGCCTCAGACGAGGCTGTTTTGTCACCAGCCCTCGGCCGACCTAAGGCAGCTTTTCTACAAAACAAAGGTTTCAGACGAAGCCCATACCATATTACTCTCCCGAAGAAGCTTCGGACTCGCCGTCTCAAAAATGAGAACGACAAGAGTGGGGGGCTATGTGATGAGGTAGAATCCGATTCGGCCCATTAAAAACAAGCCCAACACTAAGATCAGTCCAACAGCAGCAGTAAAAGACCCACTGGCAGCCTTCGGCCCATTAGCGACCAAGCAGCCCTCGGCCCAGTAAGCAGCCCAGTGGTCCTCGGCCCATCAGCGGCCCAACAACCTTCGGCCCATCAGCGGCCCAACAGCTTTCGGCCCGTTAGCGGCTCGGCGGCCCTCGGCCCAGTAGGCTTCAGCCCACTAAGCGGCATCAGGCCCATTAGCGGTCCAACCCCCTTCGGCCCAATAGCCGTATCCAGCCCACTCCGATGGGAGGGTTAGGCGCTATGACGATTTATCAGTAAACCAAAACATAGTCCTATATCGGTTGCCACCACTAAGCAACCTCTATCCTCCGCTATAAATACACGGCTATTTATTACCAAAGGTATGTCTTCGAGACCCCAAAGACTACAGTCCAAAAAGCATTAAAGCTACTTCTTCTTCCTTCTCTTCTGAATCGAATCATCTTCAGAAGCTAACTTAGCTGTCGGAGGGGGTTCTTTAGGGCCGAAGCCCGGGACTCCTACTGACTGGTTATTCTTCTTCTTTTCCTCCTTCTGCAGGGGCTTCGGTTTGAATCTTCGCCGACCTCTCCGAGTCGGTCTCGGCTACCGACCTCGGGTCTTCTCCCTCCGGTCTCGGCACCTTCCGCAGGCTGGTCCGCCTCGTCCGAAAGAGCCTCGGCCACGCCTTCCGCAGGCTGGTCCGCCTCGTCCGAAGGAGCTTCGGCCACACCTTCCGCAGGCTGATCCGCCTCGTCCGAAGGAGCTTCGGCCACGCCTTCCGCACGCTGGTCCGCCTCGTCCGAAGGAGCTTCGGCCTCGCCCTGCGACGGCCGGTCCGCCTCGTCCGAAGGAGCTTCGATCACGCCTTCCGCAGGCTGGTCCACCTCGTCCGAAGAAGCTTCGGCCACGCCTTCCGCAGGCTGGTCCGCATCGTCCGAAGGGGCCTCGGCTACACTCCCAGCAAGTCTTTGCCCGGGCACCTCTCGGCTTCGAATCCTCGGCCCCGTTTCTACCCTTGCCTCGCTCCAAATCCCCGTCGGTCCTCTTCACCGATCCGATCCAACTTCGAGTCCCATCTTCGGATTCCAGTCTCGGAATCCGGTCGTGATAGCTTCGGCTACATCAATATCTAAGAGCATATCATCACAACTTGCTCCAGATAGATCAAAACTACCATTAGTGACATTTGTACTATCTGAACAAAACAGGCGAAGGTAATCTAAAGTTGATCATATTAATGGCCTCTGGAGATTGCATTTGGGAATGACTGAAGAGCGTCCTGTTGTTGAACCTACAGCACTTTGTATTTCACATTGTAATTTGATTTGGGTGCCTTTACATGAAATTGGCTAAGTAAATTTTTAAGAAAGCTAGAAGGAAAATTTCTAAAGAATGAACTAATACTCTTCAACAGGTCAGCGGCCATTACTAGACCTCCCAGATAGCCAGACATCTAGTGATAACTCTGTCATAATGCATTAGGGAGAGACAGGTCATCTAACAGAACAAATAAGCACGACTAGAATTCAGCAGCATTTAAAATTATTTGGCAGGAAAACTCCCAAAATACTGTGACAATGCAATTGATTAAGTTACAAAATGTGAGCTGAGTTTCCATTCAACAACGGAAAGAAAGTTATTTAAAATTTTTAACTGACTGGATGCTGCCTATTCAACATGTCTGAAAATCCTAGAACATGAATTACTATGAACAACTTAGAGGATCAACAGATATTTTTATTGATTAGGGGGTCAGTGGCATTACAATTGAGATGTCCCCCATGTAAAAGATGACATGAAAAATCCTCCTTTAGCCTGTAAACATTACATCATGAAAGTGCTTAAAATAAATACCACGTTTCCTGATTCATCATGTTTATCTGCATAATGATACTGTTGGACAACTCAAAATAAGCCAATTAGCCATGATCATTGAACTCTACTTGATTTTCATTTCAAGCCACTATGGTGTTGACATTCCAAATTGGGTTAAGATCCTTTCCAATTATTATGAAGGTCTCAAGGATCCAAATGGATTGGCTGATCCGATCAGATTCTTGCCAATTTGATTCAGTCCTGCACCCATGACTCTAACCTGTGGTTGATGTGACCAGAGATCATGCCTAGATTGACCGAGATTGTAGATCCAAGGCCCCAGCAACTAATAGGGCTGGCAATGAGCCAAGTTGCCCGTGAGTCACTCAAGCTCAGCACAAGTTTAGGTCGATTAGGCTTCACTCATCTAATCAAACAAGTTGAGCCTGAGTTTCAGGTGAAGCACACTATTGAATAAGCCAAGAGCTCGAGCTTTACCAAGCTCAGCTCGGTCGGCCAGCTCATAAAATAAATATAATTCATTATTATATTTTATATAGATATAAATATTTTAATATCATCAAATATACCAACCCTAAGATGCAACCCATAGGCCCGCAATGTGAGCTGCTTTAAGACTCTCCAAATGGGAATGCCCAGGTGCACACACACAAGGTGCTCACTGTACTCAGGTGGGCAGGTGCACCTTAGCATTCCCATTTGGGTATTTAGACCCACATCGAAGTATCCTAAAAGGATCAGCTGAGGTAACATTATAAAGTCATGCCAAGCCTCCCCTTTACACCCAACCACTCTGTTGAATGGTTTTCAATTGGGTCGAGTCAGGTCATTTACCAAGTTAACTCAACATGCCAGGCTCAAGCTTAAGTCTTCCTTTCTTGAATCATGCCGAGGTCAAGCTTTGACTCTGGCTTGAATCATGACATGCTCTCGACTCAGCTTGTTCCGACTCTCAACACCTAGCTTTCTACTCACCAGGCATTCTCTCCTGGCTATTAAAATGGCAAGTTATGGCTGGAAAGGATTATGATGGCTATTAAAATGTCCTCATTTGGCCCTTCTTGAGAAAGAGTGAATGAACACCCTAAAAAAAAGTACTAATCAATTTCAAGATCAAAACCAAAAGTTTGTTGATGCAAGTTTCTTTCTACATGTTCCCATTCCAATTATGATTATGGCCTTCAGAATAATTTTTTTTCTTTTTTGCTAAATGCCTATTCTAACATTAGACATTCCAGTAGCATAGCCAGTCCACTGCTATTATGTGAACATCAATTGTTCATGCATAAAGGTAACTGCTGTATGGAGATAGTCTTATACATATAACAGTAATCTGACAAATATTTGATGGTTGAAAATGTATCCTTCAACTACTTTCATAGATAGTGGGGATCTATCTAAGAAGGTGCTGAGGATTATGTAAGCAAGGTCCATGCTCTGTCCACATAGAGATCCAAAGAACAGGTCTGGGGGTGGTCCTGAGAAACCCGGTGAAGATGGCAGCTGTCAAAAGCAGAATGGATGAGAGGCATGAGATATTGGGATTCAACTAGGAAGGCATGCTGGTTCAAATGCATTTCAGAATCCCCAACACCTCTCATTAAACAGGTCCAAGATCAATGTAGGAAGCACATCGGTGTTCACCAAACTCCATTCCCCAAACATAAATAACCACAGAACTGGGGCCCACCATCATATTGACCACTGTACATCTTGAACTTCACCAATGATTATCCAAATGTAATCAGACCAATGTCATCATTTGCATCAAATTTGGATCTTGGATGCATGGGGCATAAGTCATCAAGTCAATAATTAAAAGACAGGGCTCGTCTCAAAATTTTGCATAAAAAAACAGAGTACAGAATACCTTTACTTAACATTCAACATATAATTCATGATCTCCACATCTTGCAAGAACTGTGCTTAGTATCGTTGCCAGACTTCCTAAAGTTGTCTCAAACAGAATGATGCAAGTGTGAGAAGTGTATTTCAAAAAGACCAACCTTGACTGCTTTAAAAAGGCATACCCTTCTATCCCCTATTTTGCAGTCCACCTGAACAGAGGTGCATACCCACCAACCACCGCATCCATTCCCTAGGATTCCAAGATTACTTTGAACCGGAGATACCGTTTAAAAATTAATGTGGCAACAAGTGCATTTTCATGTCCTAGATAAGAGAACAGAGATTGTCGGTGCACCTGATCATCAATCTATCTAGATTGGCACCTCTCTAATCAGAGTGTTTCATTTTCTGATGCTTCTAGATCTAAGACAATCCCGTAGCAAGATCTTGTTTAGCAAAATGGGCCCCTCGACAAAGATGGAATTGACAATTTAAGCAACCATTCATATGATGACAAAATAAACTTTGCCCTGTTCTAATAAATGCATTATGCTATGTGAGAATGGGCAATGACAGTTGCTTTCTATTTCATTGCCATGTTTCATCCAAATGTGTATGCTTTGTTTTCATGAGCCAAGAGGCCCAAGAATAATGATTTGTTTAGCACAATACACTGGTTATGCAATGGATACTTCACTTTTCATTGATTGATCAACACAGAAATTTAATCCATCATGTACTAGAGACTAACTAATTTTTAGTGTCATGATATTGGCTTGTCCAATCAAACTTTTATTTGAGCCCTGGACAATGGTCTGCACCATATGAACCACATGATCTCCAGTTTGCCTACATTAGTGTGTACTTCGTAGTTTCTTATGCATATGGACCTCTAGACCTAGCTACTTACAACTAAGGTGAGTCAGCAAATTGCAACTCTTGAATACACACTATACACCCACTTTTCAACCAAGCCTATAATATTTGGTTCATAAATCATAGCTAAACTGCACCAGTCAATTATGTATATCAACTATCACAAAGGAAAATGCTGCATTTTTTAAATATGCTTGTATCATCCTTTATGTCAATTATGTTGGTGCTGACTAGAGATCTACACTCTTTCCCGGCCAGCACCCCACAAACATAGAGATTCTCTCTAACTGTAGACCATTTCCCTAATTTGTGGGTGCTGGGCACTTAAAGAAACATGCCTACAGAGTTCAATGCAAGATAAGTGTGTTTTCACTTCTATGCTGCTGTTCCAAGAGAAAATAATTCGACTAAGATTGATTTGCCATTTGACAAATCATAGGTTCAACTGAAAAGCTCATAATCACAAGAAAAAGAGGAGAAATAAATTACTTCAACTGAAAGAAGCAATGTTGAATGCACATGAAGGATTATGTATATTCTGAAGTAGATGTAGTAACATGATCACTTCCTCCTCTATTATTCTCATAATTCTATCCAATCTTGTACATGAAAACTTTGTAAGATTGGACAGATAAAACACCACAGTGATCTCATAAGCAAGAAGTAAACCCTCAAGACATTTAACAGGAATCACAGAATAGATTAAAAAGATAATTCATGAGATTTTTCTTTCTTTTATGCAAACAGCAAGTAGATGATGTAACTCCACTATCACAACAGAAAACATAGAGACAATACTATGCATGAAAAATTGTCGGACAAGTACTTGGAACATGCAATTAAAGCATGGGATTTATTTTGCCATTATGCACAGCAAAAGAAAGCATTTATTTTGCTTGGTTAAGAATAACATTTTGGGCTATGAGGAGTATTCTGCAAGGAGATGAAAATCGGATCAGATGTACCAAGGTTCCGATCTGAAATCTCCGCTTTCCCACTGATCGGGACTCTCTTCGATGTGCACCTCCGCCAAAACCTTTCTCCGAATGGAGAATGATAACGGGTCCGATAGGAACCACGTCAATGGCATCTCGGAACAAGGCCTCCGTCTCTGACCCCACCACCCTCTCCGACTGCATCGTCAACGTTGCCGTTCGCCTCTCCGGCATCTCTGCTGCTCCACAACCTCATCATTACCGTCTTTGGTGTCTCCGCCGCTCCCGCAACCTCCTCACCGCCCACCTGCTCCTTCTCCTTCATCACTTCGCTTGGTGGCCACCAGCAGCCAACATCACAGGGATTGTGCGGAACTCACACCATCTTCTCCGGCGACACTGACGGCATTGTGCGCGTCTGGGTTTACAACAGGGGCAGTGTGTCCAGGTGATCAAGTTGGACAGTTTTATCTTTTGCCTCTTCACAAACAGTCACTGGGTCTTCGCCGGAGGCTACCGCGGAGTCCACGGCTGCTACACCCTCGTCGGAACAGGAGGAGGAGAAGACAGGTGCTGGACTGGGGCATCCTGTACCATGGAATTCTAGATCAGGTCTGGGGTTCGGATCAGACCCCGGCGACCCCGATCCAATCCGGATTGGATTGGCCAAATCGGAATCGGCCAGGATCGCTGGGGATCGGCCACCAAAAAAAAAAAAATTTGCCCGGGATTGGCCTAGATCGGATAGGATCGGCCAAGATCAGCTGATCCAGTTGATCCCCCCCCCCCCCCAGAATCAGATCGGCTATGGCCGATCCTGATCCAAATTGGCTGATCCAGATCAGGATAGGCCGATTTTGCATTCCATGTCCTGTACAGTATAGCCGTTGGGGTGGCGAGGGCCATAGCCTACCTCCATGAAGAGTGCCTTGGGTGGATCCTCCACCTGGACATCAAGCAGGAGAACATCTTGCTGGACGGGGACTTCTGCCCCATGGCTCCCGACTTCAGGCTGCCAAAGCTGACGGAGGAAGGGGGAGGAGCGGGTGGTCAGGTCATGGGCGGCACCGCGGGGGACGCAGGGGTACAAGGCGCCGGAGTGGGTGATCCCGAGCGAGCCCATCACGGCGAAGGCAGTTGTGTAGAGCCCATCGTGACACCATCAGCCTCGCCTTCCCTGGACCCGTCGGTCAGGCCTGCTCGCTGGCCACGTGCAAGGACTTGGTGTTTGCCGGCATGGGTGACAGCAGCACACTAGCCTGGAAGGCTTTCAACCTGCGGCTTCTCTCAGCGGGCAAACAGCTGCGGTGGCCGCTTAGGTGGGGGGGCTCTGGTCGGACGTACCTCTGCTCCGATTCTGGTTTGTACAGCTGCTGTGCTGGTGGTGGAGTACTTAGCACGCATTGCAGCCTCGCGGGGTCGGGGAGGGCGGGTGGCAGGTGAGAGACACAGAGCTTCTAACGAAGAAGTAGCAGTGAGGCGGACCCTTGTGGAGATCCGAGCATCTGAAAGCAAGGCTCCGGATCCAAAATGATTCGGATACTTTCAGAATCCGGATAATCGGATCCAGATCCGGATCGAACCCGGATCCCACATTTTTGATTTCCTAATTATGCAATTTGTAGATCATGATGTATGCTGACGATATATGAAAAAAAAAACATAGACACCATTTAGCATAAAAAGAAAGCTCATGTGGATAAAGTCAAACATTAACTATTAAATGCAAATAGCATTATAAAGCTGCTTACCTTTTATGACACCATGCTCAAAGGATATGCTAGACATGCAATTTTTCAATTACCCATTACAACCTTCAAACAAGTTTAAGTAACAAAGCCTTCAGCTCATGAATGTCCTTGAGAACCTTTTTGTTTTCCAAACTTGAGTGCTGAATCTCAACTTGTAATGCTGCAGTTGACAGAAATTTAAACTTGCTAGTGAATAATATAAAACTAGGACCATCAAAAATTGCCTGCCATATGTGGATGAGAGAATCATACTTTACTGTTAACAAAGAAAAAAGAGTGTATTCAGTTTATTTCCGGTGCTGAAATTTTTATTTAACATATCAGCTTAAGATATCAATCGTTAGAAAGAAGTATAGAATGAGGGAAAAGGGTTATAAAAGACAGTACATCAATAACATTCCTGCTAAACAAGAAACTTTTTATGCTCCTGTTGAACATAACATATTGGATAATGGTCTGCAATATAATGCCTATATCAAACACAACAAAATAAATTTGATGATAAATCAAACAGATTGCACTGTGGACTACTTTCTATACCAAAAGTGACAAAAATGAACTTCTTGATCAATTCTCACGGACACCATTGCATTTTCCATTCAACTAGAAAAATCACGAGGTTCCTTGGGCCAGAAAAAAATGTAGACCATGCCTTTTTCAATTTCTGAAAATAAAGGTGTACATATTTTCATCAAATATAAAGACCTTCTATCTAAAATATAAAAAGCATAATTATGTATGTTTGACGGCATTTTTTGCAACATTAGTTTCAGTGAAGTAGTGAACAACCAGGTTTGGTTTCCTTCAGAAATTTGAGAAAATCAAAATTGAAGAACTTGTCACTAAACATGATCCAACATGACTTTTCTCTTTCACAAACTGAGTATCCAAACTCACCTAGACCAATTTGTAATTTGGTCAAACATTGCCACATTCGTGGAAATTGAACAGAGAAAGCCCTAAATTAAACACAAGCAAGGATGTCTCACCAAATGTAGAACTATGAAGTTCCCCAAGTACATCTTCAATGAATTCTGCTGTAGAACTTTTCAGGGCATTGATTTTTGAAATCAATTTCTGTTTCTCATTCTCAAGGGCTTCCTTCTCGCAAAGAAATTCATGCAACTCCTTACTTTCTCCTTTTACAATGTCCTCGTGAAATTGGTTGCATTCTACAATGAATTTCTCCCTGACAAAAGGAACAAACTACCAGAATCAACTATCTTGAATGCCATCTGTACATGGAATGTCGAGAAATAAACATAGTTCGTCATAGTGGCAGGAACTCATCTGTGGTGATCAAAACTTGTGGCACAAAAACCATAAAAAATGAAATTGTATAGAAAATAAATTACTCAATGGAAATCCAACAATACCAACTAAAAATTTACAACCTCACTAACAGAAAGGTTGCACTGACATGGAACCTGCTCTTAAGCCATAAGCATGTAGACATGCCCAGACAAATATCCATATGATCCGCACCTGAACTTATGCCCTTCCACATAGTGGCATTTCTCCATTGATGGTGTGTTTAAAAGGTCATTTGCTGGTAACCCCATTCCTCAATAAGGTTTTAAGCAATTTCCTCATCAAATGTCTCTATAAGAGGTACCACATGATGTCCATCCAATTCTCTAGAGTGGAAAAATCAGGTACAACTAGTCTCGATGAAGATTAAAATGTGGTCAAATAAAACATTAGCTTCAGATAGGTTCAAACATGGCAAGTTGCTAGCATATGTGGCCTGAGATGAATGGGCATCTTCATCATGATGAAGACATGTAGTCTAACAGGACTCATATCACTTTTTGCTTAACCTAACAGAACTCGTATGATTGTCTGGGAAATGATGATTAAGCTAAAATACCATTCAGATACTCCTTTTGAGAGTATGGCGGCTGTAGCAATAGTAGCTAGCATCTGATTCCATATACTCACATATTTCAGATAAAAAAACTAAGAAATAAAGCAAGCAAATTGATATTGTCCTTGTAGTAGTGCTGAGAAAAAGTGGCGAGGAAAGACAACAGAATAGAAAGTAGGCCAAAATAGGGGTCAGCCATCAGCCTTGCTGGAGAACGGTCTACGAGCAACCACCCTCTGTTGCTTCTTCAGCCAAGGTAATCACACAATCAAGGTTGGTTTCAGTTCATAGTGCTCTGGTGGTAGACAGCCTTGAGTCTGCAGTTCTAAATAGGCCCTCCAGACTAGAAAACAATTGGTTGCGGAGCTATGATTTTAACAGATTGGTGTTGGAAATATGTAACTTGCAATTATAGTGCCGTCCGGAAGGTATCCTTTAACTTGAAGCTGCTTACAAGTGTAATCGAAGAGTGAGGACAAGTGTGGGGAAAGGAAAGGCATGAGAAGGTGACATCTATCCTGGAGGCTATGCACAAATTGGAAGCCATAGAGGAGGAAAAATTCTTATCTCTACAGGAGAAAGTAGCATTATCTCTAATGAATGCCCAACACCATGAATGGATACAAGAAATTAGATGGAAGCAAAAGCCCAGGGTTACATGGCTGCAAGAAGGTGATTCAAGCACCGGCTTTTCCACAAAATAGTTAATGGGAGGAGAAGAATAAATCATGTTGCAATGATCAAAATGTGGACATTTAGATTGAGGAGGAGGGCAAGAGAGCTGAGGACATTATTCAGCTTTACAAAAATTTATTTGTGTCAAATCATGGTTTGCCGTGTCGACTCGTATGAGTCGACTCGTATATGGGCGAGCAATCTGGCACGCACCAAGATGGACAAGATCATATCGACTCATACATGTATAATGGGTTGTTTAAAATTGAGTTTTGAAAAATTACACTTTTTATATCAATTAATAGGGTATCCTTCTCTAAAATATGGCTAAAACTCATTACTTTTAACAAATTCATTGGCTTGACTCATGCGAGTCGGACCAAGTCAGATCCGATCCGACTTGTATCTGGAAGATATGATCCGATACGGATCCCCGAGTTGGCGAACCTTGGCCAGATAGTGTCTAGGTTGGTCAGACCCAAGACCAACCATAACTAGTGAGGCAGATGCTATGCTACTCACTTCAAATGTCATAGAGGATGAAGTTAAACATGCAATTTTCATTCTGGGCTGTGACAAGGCCCCAGGGCCTGATGCTTTCCCTATTTTCCTTTATCAAAATTCTTGGGATCTATTATAAAGGAATGCGTAGCCACTGTGCAAAATTGTGTCAGGTCCAGAACAGCTTGAGAATACCCTAACCATAGGTTCCTTGTTCTAGTGCCTAATAATGGCGCCCTTGAATTTAAGGATTTCAGGCCTAGAAGTCTGTTCAATGGTACTTACAAGATAATTGCTAAAGTGGTGGCAAGTAGACTTAGCAAAGTTATTGGTAGCCTTATCAAGTAGAATTGGTTGGCTTTCATTCAAGGTTGTAAGCTTAAAAACATGCCTATTTGGTGGCTCAAAGTTCTCTATTCAATGAAGATGGGGAAGAAGGGAGGGATGGCATGCAAGATAGATTTCAACAAAGCATATGATAGGGTCTCCTGGCAGCACTTTGTGGAACATTATACAGGCTCACTGTTTTCCAGATTGGAGAAGATCTTGAAAAACTGCATCCTACCTTTTCAGTTTTAATTAACAGGAATATGTATAGATTTTTTTTTTTTTACTAAATCAAGAGGACTGCATCAAGGGGATTCTTTGTCATCTTTATCAGTTGCTAATATGTTAAGCAACTGTTGAAGAAGAAGACTGAATTCACATTGTTAATATTAGGACTTTAGTTGGCATCCCCCGTATGCTGATGATGCACTCTTATTCTTTTATTTTTTCCTTTTTTGAAAGTGATGGTACCACAAAAATGTGTTTAGCAAAAAAGGGAATTTACAAGATGGTATACGTTAGCTCAACAAATCCCCTGTACAAAACAGCACCAAGCTGGTGTGGTTAAACCCCCTTCCAAAGAAGACAAAAGAGGTGACTGAGAGGGACTGACTGAATACAAAAGTCTCCCCCATTCAAACTAAACAAAAGAGGACACTTCTGCTGCCAACTTGAACTCCTACCTGAAGGTCCCAGCATTCCGCTCTCCCCAAATGGACCATAATAATGTGGCATGTAGAATTAGACACCAGACTTTAATGTCTTGTGCAGAGGCCGTCTCCTCTCCCATTGAAGGATCAATGCCGCCTCCTCTCTGATGCGGGACAGGAGAGGGGGTAGACCGGAAGTAGGAGAAGAGAGGGGGTTGGAGGAGAAGACTAGGGTTCCCGTCCCGTCTCGGGAGAAAACACGCAATGGCGGCTCAACATTTCAAAAATCTTCTTCGATGTTTTCCCACGGGGGAGATACAGAACAATATATAGACTCTTCAAAGAAACCCTAATATGAAAATTACCAAACTATCCCTAGGATTCCGAAAATAACTAAAAAAACATGGGAAAATTACATATAAATTAAAAGACTCCAAATGGGCCCCTAATGGGCCAAATGAACTGCACATTGGACCTTGGACTCCATTCCAGCTGCTCCTGGATCCCCATCATTCTCCCCTGGTTCGAAAAAATTCGTCCTCGAATTTTAAAATGAGTCAATATCCATGAGAGAACGATGGTAGCATGCTCGGAAAACAACACCGATGACCCATGAATCATCGCGCGCATGAATGCTCCAACCTGAGGAGAAAATTGTGCCTCTACGTCGCTCCATATGTGGTCAAAATCATGCAAACTGATGACATCTTTAACAACCTTCGGCTGATCGACTACATCTTCCAGTAGCGGTTCTGTCTTCGGCCCATTCCCTTTAGTGGGGAAGAGGTCATTATCTGCTATAGGCGTCACTGATTCAACCTCCCCCAAATATTCATCTTCTAGGGCTGGATCGGCCACATAGTGCACCTCCTTCATTTGATTTTCATACTCCTCGCTCATCGTTGGGTCGGCCTCATAGATAACATCTTTTGGCTTGGTCAGCTTGGCAAGCATGGCAGAAATCTTCTGAAGTTCACTCCTCATCTGGGACTTCTCACGCTCCCAATCATCTGCTTGTTGAAACCTCTCTCGATCCTGGTAAGTGGCATTGAGAATAAGAAAGGGAGCCTGGTATTCCTCAGGTTGTATTAGACAATCTCGTCCAGTATGATCAATCACAACTTGCCGCTCGTCTATCCATTCTCTACCCAAATCGATATACGAGCCATTGGGTATAATCTTGCACCATGCATCATCATAATACCTGACGGCTCGGGAAGTACTGCCGCTCCGTAAGAGATGGAAAAATGGCACATAGACTCGATTTCCAGAGACCCTTACGTAGTCCGTGTGGGAGATAGAATCCACAATAGATTGTGAAATAACATTGCCGAACGACGTTGCCTCAAGATACACTCGAGTTTTCACGGAATTGGGTAGCTCTACCTCAAAACTAAAATTCATGATGATAAAACGTACCACTGGCTCACTGCAAGGATGCCAACGGTACGATCGGCACAAGAATCGGAGCTCCAATCACCATCCTCGATATGTGTGCAAAAAGTGGCACGCAAAACGAGGTAAGCGGGCACTAGCTACTGCGAATATGTGCGCTGGGATGCTGGCACGCAAATCAAGGCAACTTGGGTTGGCCTCGGGATGCACGATCGGGGTCCTCGGTATGCGTGCAAAAGTGGCATGCAAAACGAAGCAAATCTGGCAAACAGCACACTGGATCTGAGTTGGCCTCGTTGAGACGGATCCGACGGCACGAACGGTGCACAAATCGGAGTCCGGAAAGACCTCGAACGGCGCACCCGAGTGCCTCGTAAAGCGTGCAAATGCGGCACGCAAAACGAGATGATGCTGTCAGGCGGGACATACAGCGAGGTCGGCCTCGCCGATACGAACCCAACGGCACTGACGGCTCGCAAATCGGAGCACAGACGAGTTCTCGACGATGGCGGCGCGATAAGAACCCCTTAGTGCACCGCCCTGGCACTGTAGCAAACCGGCAGATTTGTGCCTGAGCTGGGTTGAACCGGTTCGGCTGAACCACTTGACTTGGCTACTGGTTCGCTCGCTGGGTCGGATCCGGTTCCAATGAACCGGTTCAGGTGAACCGATACTTAAGTTAAACGGATCCTGGGGGTTATGTATTCGGTTCAGACCCGTTCGGATTCGAATCCAAACGACCCGATACGAGGGGCCTTCTTCTCCATCCCTCCAACCCTAACTGCGTAAGGGGAGGCGGTGAGGAAGGTTGCAGCGGCGGTGCCCGGCGCCGGCGGTGGGAGACGGCGACGGCGACAGCGGCTGCGGGTCGAGCGACAGGCTGCGATGACGCCGTCGGCCGGCTTCAATAGCGCAGGCGGCGCTGGCTGCGGAGCTCCGACGGTCAAGAAGGGGTGGGAGCCCGACTCGGACGGTGTGCAGCACCCCGTGGCTCGCGAGAGGCCGCTCGGACGGGCTGCAGCGGGCGGAGGCGCTCACGGGAAGGCCCGACCAGAACCTGCGGTGGGGAAAAGGGGCTCGCAGAGTGCTGTCCGGAGCCTGCGTGCGACGGGAAAGCTCAGAGCCCGCGTGCGGTGGAAGCGGGACTCGCCGGAGGCTGATCTGGGCGGTTGCTGCGAACAGAACCAGGGGGAACCTGTTGCAGGCGGGATGGGCTTCTGCGGGATGGCCGTTCGGGCCGGATGCAGCGGGGCAGAGCTTCGCGGGGCCGTGTGTGAGGGCGCTGGTGGGAAGGGAGTTCTCGGGTAGGCCCCGTCGGGCTCGCAGGGTGGCGGCAGGAGCCGGGGTTCGCCGGGGACCGACCTGGTCGCATGGACAGCTTCGTGGAAGGCCGGTCCTTGCAGTGGAGAAACCAACACAGCGCTGGGGAAAAGAGAAGGCAGTGGAAGCACGATGGGGATCGGAGTTGGGCTCTGATACCAATTTGATGCGGGACAGGAGAGGGGGTAGACCGGAAGTAGGAGAACAGAGGGGGTTGGAGGAGAAGAAGACTAGGGTTCCCGTCCCGTCTCGGGAGAAAACACGCAATGGCGGCTCAACATTTCAAAAATCTTCTTCAATGTTTTCCCACGGGGGAGATACAGGACAATATATAGACTCTTCAAAGAAACCCTAATATGAAAATTACCAAACTATCCCTAGGATTCCGAAAATAACTAAAAAAACATGGGAAAATTACATATAAATTAAAAGACTCCAAATGGGCCCCTAATGGGCCAAATGAACTGCACATTGGACCTTGGACTCCATTCCAGCTGCTCCTGGATCCCCATCACTCTCCCACCGAAGGATCAATGTGTCAACCTTCTCGGGTACCTGATACCCACACTGAATATTCTCCATCAGCAGCCCCCACACCTCCTTAGAAAAAGGACGGGTGAGGAACAAATGATCCATGGTCTCATTGGCACAATCACACAATGAACATGTGGTCGGAATCTCATCCAAGAAAGCTACCAAAAAGTCACGTGTAGGAAGCCTCCCATGAGAGATCCTCCATACAAGGATTTGCACCTTCAATGGGCCTTTGGTCTTCCACACTTGCTTGAGAAAAGGGAACCTTGTACCTCCATCACGCATCCTTTTATATCCAGAAAATCTCTTGGAGCTCTCCCAACACCACTCCCAAGAATCCTCTCTCTACGGATCAATAGCAAAATCCTTGAGGAGCTGAAGTAAATCTAGAAGTTGCGCCATCTTCGCTTCATGCAAGCCCCTCCGGAAAGTAGGGAGCCAACTGCATGGGTCCCATATTGTGGCTACCACCTCTGTCTGAGAAATAGTAATGGAGTAGAGCAATGGGAAAGCATCTCTCAAAGACACATTATCACACCATTTATCTTCCCAAAATAGCCATGTTCGCCCATTCGCAAAGACCTGATGAGCCCCACTTTTAACGACATCAATGGCCTGAAGGATCCCCTGCCATAAGTGAGAAATACTATAAGAGGGTCGAGGGTTGGCCCTCCAACTGTCCCCTTACCTATAATATTTCTGATTAGTAACCTCCACCCAAAGCCCACCATCTCCTTTCCAAAGCTTCCATAGCCACTTGCCCAAAAGAGCTAGGTTGAAGTCCCTCGTATCCTTGATGCCGAGACCACCTACATCTTTATCCATAGAAATCCTTTTTCCAGCTGATATCATGCCAACCTTTGGTCTTCTCTTGGCTCCCATGCCAGAAAAATTTGTATCTTACAACATCTCTCTTCTTGGCCATTGTATTAGGAATGTGGAAAAGATATAAATAGTAAATGGGGAGGCTGTCTAAGACTAATATGCAAAGGGTCAAACGCCCACCATAGAAGAGAGCTTTGCCCTTCCACCTAGCTAGCCTAGACTCCACTCTATGAATGATCCAATTCCACTCCGATCACCTGGTAGCAAAAGGAGATAAGGGAAGGCCAAGATAAGTAATGAGAAATTGACCAACTACACATCCACATAGCTCAATTGCTAATGAAAGAGATTTTCCATGAACATTCACCCCCACTAATGAGGTCTTCTTAAAGTTGACCTTAAGGTTGTTGACATCTTCCAAGATCTACAGCATCTGCTTGATTACACAAACTTGTTGAACATTTGGAGAGGCAAATAAGATGGTGTCAACTACATATTGAAGGTGAGTGATCTGCCTTCGAGAATGATAGACCCTAAAGCTTGAGATAATCTCCATCTCCTCAGCCTTAGGCCACACACAACTGAAAATATGAGCCACCAGCATAAAAAGGAGGGGGGATATAGGGCCGCCCTGATGAAGACCTTGTCCACAATGGAAAAAGGAGGAAGTAAACCTATTAACTATAATTGCCATTCTGGTAAGAGTATAAGCAGCTAGAGATTCATCTGACCAAAGTGTCACTAAAGCCCATAACAAAGAGAACGTGTAGCAGACAAGTCCAGTTGACTTTGTCATAAGCTTTCTCAAAGTCAAGCTTAAAGATCAATCATTGCCTTCTTTCTGATCTAAGAGCATGCACACATCTATGAGCCACCAGAAAGTTTTCTTGGATTTGCGTTCCTTTTATGAAAGCCCCATGATCACTACTTACCACCCTATCCACCACTAGCCATAATCTAAAGGCAAGTAATTTGGTGATAATCTTATAGACCCCATTCGACGGGCTAATAGGTCTATGGCTCTCTATCCTCTCTGCTCCTTCCTTCTTAGGTGTGAGAACCAAGAGGGTCTTGTTGACACCTTGTAGGTGAGTTTTCCTCTCTTGAAATTCCCTGATAGCTTGCAATAGATCCTATTTGATGATGTCCCAACAATGCTAATAAAAAATCAAAGGGAAGCTGTCAGGACCTAGAGCTTTGTCACCTGGCAAAGCAAAATACAACTTTCATGATCTCCTCCTCACTGGAGGGCTTAAAAAGCTCCCTTTCCTCCTCCTGAGAGATCTTCAGAAGAATCCCATCTAAGACTGACAAATGCCTAATATCTTTCCTTAAAGAAGAGAGAAGTATAGAAAGCTCTCATATGAGTCTGGATATCCCTATCTGCCAAGTAATTAGTATCTCCCATCTTAATGCTATGAAAGGAATTTAATCTCCTTCTTCCAGATGCCACCCTATAAAAGTAGGTTGTGTTTCTGTCTCCTCCTACCAACCATCTCTCCCTCAACCTTTTAGTACCAATAGATCTCTTCTTTCATCAAAATATCTCCATATTCAGTTTTCAATCTACTTCTAAGAGCTTTCTCCTCATCATCAAGTAGGACCACCTCCTTAAGAGAGTCTAAGCCCGCAGTCGGCTGAAGAATATTCTCTTTGGCAGCCTTTCCCGATAGAGTCCTAGTTGCACCCCAATCTGAAAGCTTCTTAACCAACTTCTACAGTTTGAAGACCATACGGGCCATTATTAAGACTCCAGAGTAATGCGAAGTCCACGCACTAAAGACCACCTGCATAAAATCCTCAACTTAAAGTCAGTACCTTTCCATCATGAACCTCCGCTTCAATTGGCGCCATTATAATGTCTTAAGGAGGATGGATTTGTGAGCTGAAACTAGCCTCGTAAGACGCATAGCCTCCAGGTTCGGAAAGTGGTCCTCCCATTCCAAAGGGACCAAAAACCTATCAAGGCGAGAGAGAGGGGGTGTCTCTAAAGTTAGACCAAGTAAGCATTAAGGGTGCTAATATTAACTAAGGCAACTTATGAATGAAGTCTTGGAAATCCTCCATTTCTACCGATGAAGAAGAGCCTCCTGATCGCTCATCCCGGGATGAGATTGCATTGAAGTCACCCCAAAGACACTACAGCTGACCAAAGTTCCTACTCATCACTAGCAACTCCTCACATATGTCATTCTCGCTTCTACCTTGAGGCCTACATACTCCTATGAAGTTCCAAATGAAGCCATCCTCCATGTTATAGAAGGTGAGGGAGATTGCATACCTCCCCATCCTCTAAAACTTTTCCAATTCCACACCCACATGCTTATTCCACAGGATCATAATGCCACCTGCTCTCCCTTCCACTGGCATCTCCACCCCTTTCACAAGCCTACTCCCACCTATCTCTCTCATGGCCCTACCACCATCCCTCTAGCACTTGATCTTTTGAAGGCACAGGATGTCCACCTTGCACCATCTAATAAAATCCTTCACCACCGTCCTCTTCTCCCTCCCCACAACTCCCCTGACATTCCATAAAATGAGCCTCATTGGGCACATTGGTCGACACCCTCCCTCTCCTCTCTCCCCAATGTTTTCTGCCTCTCTCCCTGTGAAGACACCTATCTAATCTGCACTCCCTTCTTTACTATTTCTCACCCTTCGACCACCTGGCAACTTAGCCAACCACCTCTTCTTAAGTTTAGAAACCCTCTTTTAATTTCCATGTCTAGCCCTTCATACAAGACCCTCCAAGTCAGCCAGCTCCTTGAAGTTTTCTCAGTCACACCCTCCACTACAAGGCATTATTCCCTCACCTCCTCCTTATCGACTCATCCCCCAACTCCTCAGATGATTAGGCCTCTACATCATTTTATTGCATCTGTCAAGGAGACTCAACCTCACTGTCTTCGAGCAAGACTTCTTCTTCAATGGGCTGCAGGGTGGACTCATGTACCATAGATGAAGTCTCGAAGGACCTTGAACCACCCTTGCATCTATCAGCCCCAGCTTGTTGCAGTGGGCCTTGGTGGTCACCGAAGGGGACCATCCTGTAGCATGGACCACCTCCTTTGAGAGGACCAATCTCCTCGCCCCCTGGAGCTCCCGACAGCACTATACGAGGGCTCCGAGCAGATGTTGACCCCAACGACAAAGGCTTTAGATTGGCTGGAGTAGTACCCATCTCTGTATACAGGCAGGAAAGGGATCCTACTCCACCTCTACTAACAGCCACAATGAAGACCGTCATTGCAGAAGCCTCATGGTACTGTAGCAGCTAAAGACTCCAATGCAGCTGCAATCGCCAGTGCCTTTGCAGGTTCCCCAGGCTATGGAGGGATCCCTGGGGCCCCAAGGACTGCTCTATTTGAGAGAGAAAGGGGACGAGCAGAGGCAAGGGGGTTCCCGACTACAATCGGGTGGGGAAGAGGAATAGGAACGGGTCCCCGTCGAGACCCGTAACGATTGCTCATATCCAATAAGTCACAGGTATACGAATCGAGTCCTCTCCGCTGCTTGATTGACCCATTGAGAAAGAGGCAGCCTATATGAAAATTGACGGGGCCAATCCAACTGCATCACGTACTCTCCTCTCCACAAATCCTCCTTCTTCAACCTCCAGCCGCTCTTGGGGAAGCCCTAGCTGTTGATGGGGGAAGCCCTAGCCACTGTTGACGTGCCGCCGCTGCCTCCTCCTGATGGACTCGAACTAGGAAGAGATCTCCACCCCACCTCAGCTCCAAGATCTATAGGATGTCCTCACGGCTGCAGACCCAGACCCCCCCGCCCCCTCTAGCTTCCAAGAGGAGCTCAGAGCTACGGAAGACAATGGAGTCCTCGTCCCATCTACCGAAGGAGCTCACCATCAACTAAAATCCTTCCCAATCATAGAGAGGAGACAGGATCCTTACCAGACTCATAGAGACCTTAGAAAGTCTTGGATCGAGGAAGGAGCCCTCCCTTAGGAGCCAGGGAACTTTAAAGCACAACTATTGGTTGAACAAATCTTAGGTCCACTCAAGCTCTAGCCTCTATTGCAGACTACCCAATAGCAACAAAGCATCTAGTAGAGAGCTCATATACTGGCCAACCCTCTATGGTTCTACCTCCTTTATCAAAGAGCTCCTTAATTTAGAAGACGTTAGGGCTTCCATCCAAAGATGCGGATGCTCTTGAGGAGCCTCTGAAGCCTAGGCTCGATGGAATCCTTGGAAATATGCATCGAGATGACCTCTGTTAGTGATCTCATATGGTCGGCTTCTTTCTCATCTTTGTAGGCTTCTTAACCACCTCAACATATGATCTCTTTCCCCTTTAGTAAGGGGAAGGTGACCCACGCAAGGTAAGTAGGCAAAAGTCTGTAGATGCACCCAATGCCGTCACAACGAAGGCACTGTACGGTGGCTCTATAGAAGGCCACCGGCAACCAACCCTCTGGTACAAGAGCCCAGTGGGACACAGTTGGCCCAGTAGCCTAGGACGGAGACCAAGGGAGGCGCTCTCCTCTCCTGGCCATCTTTCTCTCCATGGACAACATATGGAAAAAAGAAGTTAATGCACTTTTATTCTTGGAAGGTGGTAAAGAACACCTAAGAAACCTTATCTTCATTTTGAAAATCTTCGAGGGTAGTTCATGTTTAAAATTTTATTTTGAAGAGAGCTCTCTTATTGGGATCAATCTAGATGGAGAATGAGAGACCATATCAAGAAATGTGCTATTTAGGATTACCATCAGAAGGAAGGTCAGAACTAGGCGGAGAGGGGGAGGAAGATGAGCATTTTAGCACCTGGGAAGGTTTGAATGTTTCATGGCCTTTGTCTCTGTGTGTATAGAAGACGAGGATGGGATGGACTATGGAGAACGGACAACGTGGAAAGTAAGCAGGAGAGGGAGGAGTAGCCCCGCTTTAAAGAGGACTCTTTCTCAGCTTCTATGTGTGTAGTTGTTAGGGGTGGGGTGGGGGAGTAATCTGAACAAATCAAGGACTCAACATTGGATTGGATTAGATTCTCTCTTATTTTAGTTTTTAAGTGATCATAATTGTCGGATTTAATAGTTGGTGATAATCTTAAAAAGAAGTTTTGCATCCAACTAAGCAGATGTATACCTGATAATTCATCTAAAGAGAGTAAGGTCTATTCCTCCTGGATATGAAAGGAACTTCCCGATAGGCTGAAATTGAAAGGAGGCTGTTGGCCCAAAATATTTTCCAGCATGACAAGAATACTTAACATCCACTTGCATGTAGTCATGCAATGTAAAAAATATATACACATGTACATGCGTGCAATTATGGAGCATATGCATGCATAAGAAAAGATAGAGGCGAGGGTTATACCCTAATGAAAACAGCTCCGGAATGCCTCCGATATTCTGTCCAAAATAACCCCGGAATGTCTCCAATACACTGTCCCAAAACAGCCGAATAAGCTTCCTAAATGGGCCCGCTATGCAGCCCGATATGATCCTGAAAATGGGCCGAAAAGATTGCAAAATAGGACCCAAGCTACAGCCCAATATGTCCCCTATGCGAGTCCAAATTCAACCCAATATACTGCTAATATAAAGCTAGGAGTAACCCAATAAATGCAGCCCAATGGGCAGTCCAAAATGGACCCAAATATGCAGTCCAAAATGAGCTCAATCTGCAGTCCAATGGTCTCCAAATAGTAGAATAGGATAAGCCCAAGCAGCAGCAAGAAGGAGAAGAAAAAAATAATAGCCAAGTGGTCCCCTTCCCACTCTCTCCCTTTCTTTAAATATTGGGAGGAAAGGGGGAAGAGAGGACCGGCGGGGGTCCCCACCGGTCATGGGACCCCCCACTGGTTCCCTCCAAGGGAGAAACCGGTTGTGGGGGGGGGGGGGGGGGGGGGGGGGGGTGTTTCTCTTCCTCCCTCTCTCCATTTAAAATTCAAAAAAGGAGAAGAGAGAGGGGGGACTATTGGGTTTTTTAATCGGGTTTAAAAGCTTGGTTCTGGCCCTCATATTAGTGGAGCCTCCACTAACACAATTTTAAAAGGGCCAATCATCGGATAACCCTTTTCACATGTGTTTAAAAAAAGAGAGGAGTGGGGAGAACTAAATGAGGGTCTCCTCATTTTTTAGACAAAAAGAAGAAGAAGAAAAAAGAGGGAGATGGGGGGGGGGGTGGCCACCGGTTCATCCAACCGGTGGCACCCCCACCGATTTGTCAACCAGTGGGGGGACCCTCCACCGGCTCCATGGCCGGTGGGGGGTCCAACCAGTGGCACCCCCACTTGTTCCAACCGGTGGGGGTAACCCCCGGAACCCCCCTCCTCTCACATCTCTCTCTTGGCTCTCTCTCACTCTCCTAAATCTTTACAGTGGCACCTCCCACCGATAAGGCCCTTGGGCTTTATAAATACCTACCCCCCCCCAACCCCAAAAGAAGGCCAAGGGGCATGCCATCCAAGGCCCAAAAGTTTTAAGGGAAGGTGCTGTCCGAGTGAAGACTGCGAACTGTGTGCCTTGCACAAGTTCGAGCGCGCATAGGAGGAGGCTTCATTTTTTAGTTTTCTTCCTAAGGTTTTCCTAGGAGAAACTTTGATAAAATTTTATTGTAAAATCGTCCCTTATAAGACGACACTTTGTCCAAATTTTGAATAAAATATTAATGTGCTTCTTGTGCCAAATGTTTGTGTGTATGTATCTTGCATGTTCATGTGATTAAACTTACACCTAAATAACACTTACATTAATATAATTAAACTTATACTTAAATAATAAAATACATATCTAAAAATTAAATAACACCTAAGTGCCCTTAGCCTCACCCCTACACATAACTAAGTCTAAGTCAATATTTAAGACTTAATAGACCATTTACATACTAAATAACACACTTAAGTATAAAATAACCAAAATACCCACCACCCATAGACAAGTAATAAATAATTAATAAATCTGTAAAATCAGTTAAAAACCAGTAAAAACCAGAAAGAAAATTTCCGAAAAGATGTAAAAATTCCCAATATGACTTAAATACCCCTAAAGCATAAAGAAATGACCAAAATACCCTTTCGCATAATAAAATCTGTAAAAATTACAGAAAAATCTTAAAAAATGTAAAAACCCTCCAATATACCCTAAATGCCCTCAAAACCCTAAAATGAGTAAAATTACTAAAATACCCCTAATATCCCAAAACTTACTAAAAAATCTGGAAAAATCATAAAAATGTTAAAATATGATAAATGGCCAAAAACCCGATTCGGTCTAAAATTACAAAAACAAATGCACTTAAAATAACCCTAAAATGCCTCCTAAGGTGTTGAAACCTTCTTAAACCATTAAAACTCACCTCACACACTAAAATGACCATAATAACCCTATACCCTCTAACATGGCATAATTACGAAAATACTCTTATGGATCCAAAATACTTGAAATCAATCCTAAAACATTAGGAATCAATCCTAAAGCACTTAGGGTCAACCCTAATAACTTGGGATCAACCCAAATACCTAGGAATCTATCCTAATATCTCAGAACAAATCCGAATATCCTAAAGGAGTTGGAAAAGGCCAAGGATTTAATCCAAAAGTTGCCTTCATGTGTATGCACATTGTGTGGTAGTATAGATTATTTGAAGGGCATCATTCGGATGGTTAATCAAGGGTTGTCGAGCAGTTGCTCGATATAATTAACACTAACCGAAGTCAGTGGAAAGCAGTCATATACTCGAATCTTCGCCGGATTCGAAATCCCGGATTCCCTAAGGGCTAATTCCAAGTTCTCACAGTCTAAGAAACAAAATAATTAAAACCGACCTATATATTTCTCCAAATAAAACCAAAACGATAAGTAATAAAACACATTAGGAGAGATCACTAGGTACAGGTCCAAACAGAGGCCTAATCCAGCATGACAACGGGATTTAGAATCTTCAAATAAATGCTTCTTCCCCCAAGGTCCTGGAACACTGATTGCAAGACTCTCTCTACAGATTTCCATTTGGTAGATACAAAAAGAAAGATGCAGAAGAACCTGTGAAGCTGAATGCACCTCAGCTATGCATCTCTTGCTTCACATCTTAGACAACATTCATTTGCTCCACAGAAGCTTACCAACTAAGCAAGTTCCTTGTAGGAGGGCAAGAATAATCTTTCCAAATGTTCAGCATTTCAATACTCCTAGTCTCCTACATAGTAGATCAACATCATCCACTGCATTGGATGATTTTATCTTCTTTTCACATTGGTTAATATCACCATAGCCTTTGTTGTGCAGCAGTATAAATTCCAGGTTTGTACATTCTCTCACACTTAATGGACTCTTCAGTATGCCTTACCCCAAAAAAGAACAAAGAAGAGAACAGGAGTCAGTCTAATCATTGTCACTGGCTAGTTAAGAAGCTGAACAATGAACAAAGACATGAAAAAAGAAAAATTACCACAATAGGCACAAATATATAACCAGTATTCTCTAACAACATAATCATAATAAGGAGACATCAAAGCCATTAGGCTGTACATGCAAAACTCGTACTTTAGAGTTGGATAGTGTGTTCCAATATTTTCTTATTCATATCACTAGACAATAAGAATATCCAATCTTTGTTTAATTCCATGTCTCTCTGGGAATGATATCACATGGTTATGATTTAAAATTAGAGACTTTTTACTAGCAAACTAACACTTCTCAGTTTAAATAATGGATCTCGCAGAAAAGCTAAAAAAATTGCTAAATCATGAAAACTATCAAATTCATCATAAAAATCAATATTGATCTTTGAACTGCTTTATGATTACTTCCAGTACCTCTTTTCACATATTCCTTTTACCACGTTTTCCAAATTCAATTTCACTAAAGTCAATTCCTTCTCCAGCAGGTCTAATGACCTTCTTGTAGTTGCTGTTAGGAAAGAGAATCATAAAACAAAACCTGATTCAGGTTACATGAAGACTATAAGATATATAACTAGAGTGACCATCAAAAGGTTAGGGAAAGAAGAATGAAATGATAATAATAAGTCGATTGAATCAATTCATCTATTATTCTTTCAAGGACCATCAGAAAAAGAAGAAAACCCAACTGGCTATCATTTCCATGCATGTCAATAAATTGCATCTATTTGAACTGATAACAATCAGTGTATCGATTTTAATCAGAACAGCTAATATTTGATGCATTAAATAGAGAATAAATAATTAAGCTTTCCATCTGTTTGCAAATCGTCTACAACTGTTGACCATCTCGCAGCGGTTGGTATAATTATGCATCCTTGCATTTAGAGGAAAATAACTCCTTATGTATTAATATGCGACAGAAGACAGCCAATAGTTTAAATGAAATATTAAAAAAGCATGACCTAGACTAATAAGCACTTAAAGAAACCTCTTACAAGAATACAAATTGTAAGTTGCAGTTGTGCTCCTAACATCATAAGATGTTACTTTCAGTCTTGGAGGTCTCTTGTCTAGTTTTGGATCTCTTCAAAGAACAGTCTGCAGCTCATGGTTGTATGTTTCTGTTTATCAAATTTACATATCATCATATTGCATTAACATAGCTAACAGACACAATTGGGTGCTTTCTGCTATTAGCCCAGTCTTCAAACATTATTTTACCACAGGAAGGAGGAGGTTTCAGTGGCTATACTTGCATGTTGAGAAAATGTCAATGTATAAATGTAACATTTGATGTGTGATCTGAAAGAGGTTTAGACACGATAACAATCACTGACAGATGAGAAAAACATACCACCCACTTCTGTCAAACCATTCAGCTCAAACTCCCCAGCAAAAACCATCTTCATCAACTCTGACTCTCTTGTCAGATAGCTTTTCTCAATCTCAGAGCACCTAACAATCTCAGACTCAATACATCTTGTCCTCTGAATATTTGCCTCAATTTCTTCATTGACCTAGTATAGGATCAAAAAAGGGAATTTGACAAAAAAATCATTAGAAGAAATCAATTCATTTTTACAACTATTTCTGATCTCTATGATAATGAATGTCATGCAGGCACACCACACATGCTCGGAAGGTCATTAGAAGAAAGTCATAGCATAATCTTCTCTACAGCTCTCAGGAATGAGGAATGATGTAAAGGTGGAGAAAAGAGAAATGGTCAACCACGCATTTTTTTTAAGAAGGTGACTGAAAGTCACTATTCTATTAATGGCAAGAAAATTGAAGTACAAGGGAGACCCAAAAGCACAGGTCAGCTTGGTAGGACTACCCCCAACCAAGTCTGCAACAAAACACAAGAAAAAGATACAAGGGAACTGTTACAAAGGATCTGTTTTATCAAGAAAATAAAACAGATTTACAATCCAGACAAGAAATTGACAGATGATATATATGGTGAGAATCCAAGTCAAGAAGAGCACAAAAAAAAGCACTGAAGAGAAGAGTTGGGAGCTATGAGGTGCTTAAAGGCGTAGAATTGCATTTGAGTTGCAATCTATTACTTTTATTTTACCCTAGTAACATGTAATGGATGCCAAAAACTGATATTGGTCTCAATAGGCCAGTGCTAAGAATGTTCCTTTTCCCATTACACATTCTCTTCAGTGCACCCATATCAACTTGTAATATAAGATGGCAAGAAGTTGAGCAAATGAAATGCATGGCTGAACTATCATCCCTGGTCAGTTTTCTGTAAAAGAACCTAAGAAGTTCATAATGGATGATTGTAATCCGAATATCATTAACCTCTTGTTGAACAAAGATTAATATGATAGGGCAATGAACCCTAAAATCTAAACATGTTAGGGGTATTTGACAATTTGACAGTCGCAGCATTTGATAGCATCTAAAACCACCCGATAGATTAAACAGGTGTTTATGACACCTCCAATCTGAGGATTTTGAGTTTTTAATTATTTGATATGCAGAACTACTATTGGCATGCAAATTTTGATATACATAGCAGAAGTGGAGCAGGTAACAGTAACACCTTTGGTACGCAGACAAAGGGCAACTCTTCTTAGAATGGTGGTGACAAATTGAAGACTTATTGGGTGTACATGGGATTTTTGCATGCATATTGACTATACCTTTACTTTGATTTTTAAATCGATTATATTAATAAGTTTAGGTAACATTCACTTAAAAAGAAAAGCAGCACAATGGTTAGTCTGGAAACAAGTTGGACAAAAGATGCATTTCAGCTGTGCCCTAAATAAGTTGACCCTGCCTGCAGTTAGATCAAAAGCAGGGACCTTCTCATGCAAATATGAATTCATAATCATCATCATCTGACGGGTACCAAAGAAGTATCCAATTGAGTTTCAAATTAAATGTGTTAGGTCACAAGTTTCTCCACTAAACAAGAAAGGACACCAACCCAATTGCACCATTGATCAAGCATATCCCTGCAAAGTCACAAGACGAACACAGATATTTCGGAGCAAATGCTGAAGATGGCACTGCATTCTAATGATGAATACTTACAGCATTCGGCAGGTTCAATTTTTCGGTCAGGCAAATGCTACTGCAAACTGCCTGAAGGAATGATTCTGAGGCGCTCGTTCGGTGCTAACAACAGGAATCAAAATACTAACAGCGATACAGCATGTTCGAACGCGGCGGACAAGAATATTCATTAGCCGGCGCATATCAAAACACTCCCTAAACAAATGGTAACTACATACTTCGCAGGTTGCACGCCAAAGCCCAAGTGTTGGGAGAGGATAATAGATCACACTCCTCCCCTATTTTCCTTGATGAGAACTACAACACAAGTCTACAAATATGTAGAACTGCATTAGTAAACAGGTTAATGTGCATCAAAACCTACAAATGCAACAAATCATGTCTTCCTCCAAAAGGGTGGGTGGGTCAGGTTCTAAATTGATGTTGGGGAGCGCACATTTGTGGGAGAAGGGGGGGGGGGGGGGGCGGAAATGAGGAAGGAGCCAAGGGGGGTGGGTGGCACCTGGTCGAGCATGTCCTTGTAAGAGGAGATCTGGCAAAGGATGGAGCCCGAGTCCTCCTCCTCCATCTTCCTTTCTCCTCTCCCTCTTCCGGGGTCGCTCTCCCGCCCAAATCAGGGAGCCTGAGACGGGGCCCGTGGGGGTGTTCCTCTCTTCTATGTTCAGCATTTTGAAAGATAATTTTACATAAGTCATTAGTGCCAGCTATTTTAAAATCATATGTTTTGATTTCGAATTTTATATCTATGTCGTTAATTTTTATTTATTAGTTTTTTGAGATTTTTACTTTTCAGTTTTTATATATGAATCCTACAATCTTTATATTTCTTATTAGTCCCTAGAATTATTTAAATGTTCCTAAAAGATTCCTCAACACTGCCTACAAAGTCCTTTTGAAGGATCTTTTTTAAGGATGATTCAAAGATTGTGAAATTTTAAGACAATATAAAACTTACAAGGACTTATAAAGAATATTGAAAGATTATAAGAACCGACAAGTAATATTTCTTATTAGTCCTCATAATTTTTATGTTCTTTATTAGTCTTTACAATTATTCAAAGTATCTATTAAAAGCCCCTCAACCCTCCCTAAATATCCCTCTTTAGAGACCTTTTAAGGAGGATTATTAGATTATGGGGGTTTTAATGAAATATGAAGATTGTAGACAAGAGACTAATAAGGAATATTGATTGATTATAAAAATTGAAAAACCTAAAATTTTATTTATTATTAGTAAATGACTTGTATACAGAAAACAAGACTTCATGTTAAAAATCCATGGATTAGGGTGCACCATATCTGCCCTATTGAAGTTATCCAAGCTTTCATTTTACATGCATCTGATGGTTGTAAACTTAAAACAAGAAACGTATATTTTCAGGTGTATAAATTATGAAAGATTTAACAGTACGAATTTAAAATTTAAGATTATAATATATGGCTTTGGAGTGTACTTTTAGTACGATCGGTGGCAATGCATTCCTGCTCATGTGAGCTATGAGCGCAAGGAATGGTGCAAAGGAATTTTTCTTCTTTTTCTTGAAAATAATATAATTTATATTATTGAGTTTTTTACTTTCCGGTCACTAGCATCTTTCAATGTCCCTCCATTTAGAAATTGCTAAAAAATGGAATATTCTAAGAATCACATAATATTCCTAGTATATGCAAGGAATATTCCATGAATATTTTTTTAGTAATTGTTAACCAAAGGGACTTTTTAAGGAGCGATCAAAGTTTGTGCAGATTTTAAAATAAATATAAAGATTGTACGGACTAAATGAAATATTGAAAATTTGTAAGAACTGAAAAGTAAAAAAAACTTTAAAATTTTGTTAACAAGACAATATATGGAAAAAGAGGCCTTTTTTCTTAAGCTAGTTAACAAGCTTAACTTCTTATTTTTCCCTACCAATAGAATAAGGATCATTAAGAACTTTTAGTTTAAAACTCTTGTACTACTTTTGATTTAGATACGCCTCTCATAGTTTGATCCTTTTATTGAAGACTCTTCAAAAGCCTACTGAGGTGTAAGATGAACTCTTGTAAATATCAGGCATTCAAAAAGATATATTTGTTGAATATTATCTATTCTGTCCATGTTAACTTGCGTTTAACTCAACTTCTCATGGGCCCCCTCTTCCAATTCCACCTATATAGCGAGTTTACTGGCACAAGTCCAACTGGGGGTCATTTGTTCATAGAAATTGATGGTCGAAATCTCGTCCACCACGATCAAGGCCCTCTGCCGATAATTGGAGGGTCGGGACTCAGCCGCTCCTTGCAAAAGATAACACCAATAAGGGCCCTAGTAATCATCCAGGGAATCTTCCTCCGATGCTTAAGTCAAAGAGTTGAGGGAGTTGGAAGAAAATGAGAGAGAGATGGGGAAGATTTATGCGTACCTTGATCTATAGGCTCGAGGGCCTTTATATAGCTATGCAGAACCTGGCAAGAGTCCAACCTTGTCTAGGAGGACGAAGTCCCAGGAGTGATTCCGAATCGGAAAGGACCGCACTCAGGGGGCTGGCCCTGAGTCGGATCCTCAGGTATACCTTAGCCCACCATAGGTCGTGGTCAGATCGGTGCTAGAAGGGGCTGGGCCTTCAAGTTCGATCTGTCCTTCGAGTGTGGCAAGTTTCTTGACTATATCAAGTGAGCTTGAATACATGGATCATGAGTGGATTTGGATTCTGTGGCCCCCATATTCACTGTTAAGTATGTCAGGGGTCCTGGTTCTTAGATACGCGTCCAGATTAGGTCTAGGCTGGGCTTTGAGCAGGATCGCTTTAGCTAGTCTCAATAGAGTGTGGGCCTGCACCAAGATGTACCCTGATGATTCACAGGCGGAATTTATTGGATTGGCTTACTGGTTTTTTGCAGCAGGCAAAATTTATTTCCTTCACTTGCTCCCCCCCCCCCGGTCACTTAGCGTATCCCACACGATAAGGAATGGTTCATATTCTCTGCATGCATTGCTTGGCCGATGTCCTTTTGATGTTCATGTTCGTGTGTTCCTAAGGAGTCCCTTCGCCCATTGCGTCTCCTCGAGGTAGGTAACATGTGATGTTCAGGTTTCGTCAGGCACTTTATAACTCCCCAAAGGGGAGGGTCGTCTTCGGCACCCAAATAATCCTGCATTTCCATAGCAATCATGGATTACACTGCGAGGGTTGTTGAGGACCATGGTGCGTTGGGGCCCTCGCGGGCTACAGCGGAGCTCCTCACCCAGGTCCGTAGGGCCTACCATATTCCAAGCGATTATCACTTGGTGGTGCTGTCTACTGCTGACTACATTTTCTAAGAGCGTCAAGGCTCCTTCGCCGCTTACGCAGCCATGTTTGAGGCAAGGTTTAGACTGGTCGTGCCAGCCTTCATCGTGCAATTGCTACAATACTTCCATATTGTTCCGGCCTAGTTACTGTTAAATTCTTGGAGGATGGTCGTCGATTTTGCCACTCTAATCTGGGACATGGGTCAGCTGAAAGTGATGATAGACATGTTCCAGCACTTCTTTTGGGCCAGGCAGTGCGCCGCTCTGGGCGCTTGCGGCTTCACCTAATTTGAGGCTAGGGATACAAGGTCGTTAGTGTTAAGTGCTGGGTTCCCCCATGCGAGGTGAAAAGATACCTTTTTCTAGGTCGACGGGGGTCCCCAGTGGGTGGCCCTTCCCCTAGTCCTTCCAGGGCTCTGGTATTTGTTTGTTCGGCTCCTCACATGGTAGTTGGATACATGTTTGTTTGATATGTTTGTTTGATTTGTTTGGCACATCATTATGAAACATAATTTGCTCTTTACATCTATTTGATTCAACTTATAATTTGCTCAATTTTTTCTTTTGACATCTATGCTCAGTTATTTTGATATCAACCTATTTGATTAAGAATCTATGTTTATTCTAATTAGCTGTTCTGACAATATAAACTATGATTTGATAAGCTACCATGCCATGATAAATTTGTTATATGTTCAGTTTGATATGTTCAATTTGATATATGATATGTTTTGATCATGGCTAGTTGACTTATTCAGTTAAATAAGAATCTGATCATACCATATATGCTATATGTTAGTCGATCCATTCATGCTATTAAAAAACACATTTGATTTGATAAGCTTTATATCTGACCATGTTTTGTATCATGTTCTTATTTGAACTATATGTAGAACTGTGTAAGATCATGTTTAATATAATCGTATAATGTGATTTGTAAAATTTACTATATGTTAAGTCATGTAGATAGTTTGAAGCCTACTGAGTAGTTGTATTCATAAATCCTATTAACATTTTCAGAGTATGAGAAAGAGAATCTGAAATTTGAGGAGAATTCTGATTGAAGCATTTGACATCTTCAGGAGGTTATCTAGATTTAAATGTATAGCTTTCTTAGATTTGATGTAGTAGAGATAATGAGAAATTGATGTATTTTTCTTTATTTAGTGAGATTGAGAATTTATATATAAATTGATAGATATTGTAATTTGTAGACTTTAGTATTGGCTATATTTGGATATTTTGGATTACTTGATAGTATGATATTTATTTAAATCGCCTTGTTGTTGTTTAGCTCTCATATTTATTTGTGATAGTATGATTATGCAGTCCGACTCCGAGTTGAAAAAAAAAATGATGAACCGGATCTGAGGCGTAACAGTGTCGCCGGCTGAAGAGGAATGGGACTTGGATGAGAGATTTGACAATGACGGTCCACGCAATGCGCCAGTTGCACGTCAAGGCATGTGGTGGCTGTAGGCGTTGCTGGTCAAGCAGTTTAGGATGTGCCTATGTTTTTCTCTCGCTTTTATCCTGTACACCACCGTTCTGCAATATAATATAACCAACTTTTAGCCTTGCGGTCCATACTATCTTTCTCTTCTTTCCTTCTTTTATTTTTGCCTGATGTGATCAATGGTTCAGGCTAATTGGCTAAATGGTTGTTTTTGTCTTAACATGTTTGTTGGCCTGGGCCTGGTGCTCACAACATAGGGGGGCCAGGGGATTATCCAAGATGTGCCACGCCCCTAACAGGCTCTCTTCATGGTCAGTGAAGGATGCAGAAGGGTCACGGGAGATACCCCCATCCTCATAGCCTGTGAGAGGACAATTCCTTTTTCGGCTTGTCCCATCGATCGTCAACTTTTCGCTTCGTTGTCAGGGTCACTTTTGGTATGATGGATCCCTCTTGATCTTTCTGAATCTTCCTCAACCGCTAGTTCAAACTGTCATCAGGGAAGGGTACACTTCTCCGGTAAAAGGGTGCAAGGGCGTGTCATCTCTTCCCCTTCATCGTTATAAGGGAGGTTGCTACGTTGCTGGCAGGAGGTGTCATCTCCCTGTGTCTGTTCTCGTTTTCCGAAGGGGAGGTGTTGAGGCCCTTTTTCCTAAATGTCTCGAGTTGGTAGGGATGCTATACTTGCGATGCGCTAGGAAGGGCCTCATTAATCCCCAGGGGCTGGGGTTTTGGGTCAAAATTTTGGTTCTCTCGATAGCTTGGGTATTGATATTGTTCCATATTGCAAAGTATTGTTGCCGTTGTTAGCCTGGAGAGCTTGTCGTCGTCAGGCTCACAAGTCATTGTCAAGTTGTATGCTTTCTTTCATTGCCTCGGTAGGCTCGACCCGGGCTAGTTTGATGGCTCCCGTGAGTATTCTGCCCTTTATATCTCAGCCTTTATATTCTAGCATCTTATGTTCGTCTCTCTCGCTACTTTCATTCTGACAGGTGCAATGGCCTATCTTGGGGACGCAGGAAACGATATTGCTATATGGCTTGTGAAGGGGCTACTTCTTGGCCGCATGCTCGGACGGGCTCTCAGGGTGCCACTACTGCGGCTAGGACATTCGCGTGCATTTTTCTCTTAGTAGTTCATCCCCCAGAAAGCCTGGGGAAAGCCAACTCTTCTCGGGCAAGGTGCTCGGGCGAGTTCCGCTTTAGCGATATGAAGGCGCTGAGATCCAAGTCGCTTCTCACTATTTGGAATCATGTTGCTTCTCCTTGTACATAGAGCGTAAAAATTTTATATGAGAAGGAATGTTTCTGAATATGTATGTCATACCACCACCTTCTCCCCCGACCGAGCAGGCTAAGACCTAGCCAAGGGCTTAGGTTATTTTTATGGTGGTGGGTTTGTTTGGTTTAATCGGCTTTAGCATACTTAAAGTTGGAAAATCCGAATGTGTTTAGTCCCATCTGAAGGTGAGGAACCCCTTCCTTGCGAGGCAAGACAAGACTCGACAGAGAGAAATATAAGTGAGTTTAGTCCCATCCGAGGGTGGGAAGCCCCTTCCATGTGAGGCGAGGCTCGGCAGGGAGAAATATGAATGATTTTAGTCTCATCTGAGGGTGGGGAGCCCCTTCCCTATGAGCCAAGGCGAGGCGAGGTAGGGGAAAAGTTGTAGGTCCAGGTCAGCATTTGATTAGTGATTGCATAAGTCAGCGTTGCTTCAGTCGATGTCGATCAGGATCACTTGTGCTTGTGCCGTTTGTATAGTACTTGTCCGGCACGATTCGAAATTTAAAAGTAAGGACAATTTTATGCCATCCCATTAATTAGGAAAAAAATAAGCAATCCTATTATAAAGAGACAAGAATTAGTTTTGAAAAATAAGTAATGATAAAAGAGTCACAAATGCTCCGCGTTCCACTTATTGTCTAGTAATTTGCCATCTATTTGAGCAAGACGATATGCTCCGTCATCATAGTTCTTGACGATTCTATATGGACCTTCCTAATTGAGGATTAAGTTGCAGCCTGCTTCGAGTGGTCAGAAGGTGTATATGCTTCGTAGAACAAAGTCTCCTGGGCAATGGCTTCTTGGGTGTACCCTCTTGTTTTACAATGGGGACACCATCCATGGATAGTTGACCATACAGATCTTGGCTTCTTCTTTGGTTTCATCAATTAGGTCCAAGTTTTCCCTTAGCCTTCAGTTGTTAGCTTCTTCATCGAACTCTTGGACTCAGGTAGAAGGCAGGCCGACCTCCAACGAGATCACCATACTAGTTCCATAGGCTAGGTGATAGGGAGTTTCCCCTGTAGCCGTCACGCAATGGTCCGGAAGGACTACAGGACCTTCAGGAGTTGCTCGAGCCACTTCCTTTATTCTTGTAGCCGAGTCTTGATCCCCCTTATTATAGCCCGATTGGCATTTTCTACTATCATTCGCTTAGGGTGGGCTACTAACGAAAAGCAGTGCTTGATGTTGAAATGCTGGCACCAGTCGGTGAACCACTGGCTAGTGAACTGCCGCCCGTTGCCAGAGACGACCACGTAGGGTATCCCAAATCCGCATATCATATGGGAGAGGAAGAACTTCCATACGGTGTCTTCCCTGATCTTCACCGTGGCTTTAGCATCTACCCACTTCGTGAAATAATCAATGGCGACCATCACAAATTTTTTCTATGTCATGGTTTTGGGAAAAGGTCCCAACATATCCATCCCCCACATCGCAAAAGGACATGGTTCATAAATGGAGTAGAGTTTCTCAACTGGAATTATGCGGATTAACGCTTGCACCTAGCATCTTGCTCACTTCTTGAAGTAGTTGATGTAGCCCCGCGCCAACGTAGGCCAACAGCACCCATGGCGCAACAAGATCCTAGCCATGGTGCATGACCCAACGTGGCTTCCGTAGATTCCTTCATAGACCTATGCAATGATGTCAATTGCCTCTTTTGGAGTAAGACATTTTAGTAGGGGAAGAGTCAGAGACCGACGATACAATTCATCATCGACCAGAGTAAATTTAGTCGCCTGGTATTTGATTCGCCTAGGCTCAATCCTATCGAGTGGTAGCTATTCATCCCATAGGAAGATAATGATCGAATCCATTCATGTCAGTTTGGTATCTAGCTGGGCCACAAATACTGTCTGTGAGGTGGGCATTGCTGAAGAGGTGAGTTTGGCTATCTCGTCTATCTTCTAATTTTCTTCCCTTGGAATGTGCAGGATTTCGAACCCCTTTAAGGCAATAGTCATTTGTATGACCAACTCTTTATATTGGTTCATAGTGGGATCTTTGGCTTCATACTCACCCTTTAATTATCGGATGACATGCCAAGAATCAGAGAAGGTCCGGATTGGGTCACCCCCAAGTGGTGGCCTACCCTCGACCTAGATCTAGGTTAGGAGTGCCTAGTACTCTGCTACGTTGTTGGTAGCTCGAAATTGGAACCTCATGGAGAACTGCAATCCTTCGCTCTCCGATGCTTCAGGGGTATTAGAATGAGTCTGACCCCTTATTTGGTAGTTCGCGACGATCCATCGATGTAGATTAACCATATTAGTTCGGGTCTGATCCCAATTGCCTACTCTTGCGGGGGAAAAGTGCATTTTACTAAAAAATCTGCGAGGGCTTGTGTTTTTATGGCGCTTGATAAGTTCACAATTTTACATAAATAACAGATGAAATTTACACACTTTGCTACCAATTCAATGAACAAAATCACATGAAATGATAGATAAATCAACTGTGCGTTCAAACATATCAATTCTGTAAAATTCGAATTTCAAATATCATCATTCCATGGATTGAATAAGGGTAGCAATTTCATTCTCAAATAAAACTTTCTCGACAATTATTTATTGTGCATTGATTGCCGCATGAACTTAACTGTTATTTTATGTGATGTAGGATATGAACAAACAAATGGCAGTGGTTGGACTACTTGGATTTCAAGGAAGTGTTTAGGGTTCGAATCCTGGAAAGAACAAGATTATACTTCTTTTTGTCTTCAAAAGGGAACCACAAGCCAACTAAGAGAGAGAAGAGGAAATTTATGAATTCAAATTTCAAAAATATTATTTTTTAAATTTGAATTTAAAATATCGAAAATAATATTTATTCTTTAATTCAAAATTCAAATTTTAAAATATCTCTCTCCAAATTTAAATTTCAAATATGCATTCACGGAGAATCCTCTAATCAAAGGGGAGCTTAATGCAAGCAATTAAGGACCCATTTATTAGAAGATTTGAATTTCAAAATTTGAATTAAGAATCATCCTCTATAAAAATCAAGAGAGTGGGAGAAAAGGAGGACCTTGAATCTTATGTTTGAAATTCTTACTCTCAATTCCCGGATTTTCAGAACTTTGAAAAAATTTTAAACTCTCTCACCCCTTCTACCAAATAGCTCTCTTTCCCAATTTCTCTCCCACTTTCTTCCTCTCTTTGCTACAGTACCCGCGGGTACTGTAGCAGCCCCCTCTCTCTCTAGCTTTTGTTCTCTCTCTCTCTCTGTCTCTTTACATCTCTCTCAAACCAGTGGCTATTAGTACAAGAGGTGGACTCGAGGTACTGCAACTGACCATTGGAAGGAGTCCAAGGCTACCAAGGATCTGCGCAAAGAGCTACGACGGCTACAAACATCAGTTTTCTCTCTCTACTGTCTCTCTCTCTAGTTTTTGAGTTATCCATGTTACACTGTATTTCGAATATTTTCTGTAAAAGTTTTCTTATAAAAGTTATGTTAATTGTTGATTTTCAATGTTTCTGTAAAATTTCATATTGTTCTGATAATGAATGACAGTAGCTCCTTTGAAAATAATTATCTTTTCTCTATCTTTTTGTTCTACAACTTTTATTTTTTCTTCTGTTGATACTACTCAAATTTTATATTCTACTTTTAATTAGTGTTTTAGAGATAGTCTTAGTTCAGTATATGGTCTGATTATGCTCGTTTAGGAGTGCTCCCTTAGTGAGTTCATAGTAAGTCCGGTTAATTTTAATTCTTAACAAATCAAATCATCATGCTCCCTCTTATTTCTTTTCTATTTTTCCTCTAAAAACTCAAAGTTTTCAACTTTAAAAATCTATTTCCCTGTGGACATACATCATTTAGGAGTGCATTAGTTTTCAATTTTTGTCATTTGATTCATGTTGAAGAGTGCGGGAAGCAAGGTGAGTCTTTCCAAATTGTGCAAATAACATGTTCATGCATTGACATTTCATTATTGCACAAAACAAACTTGATTGAATTGTGGTGAGCATCTCATTGATAAAATAATTTAAGGGCATCTTCATAATAAGTAAGGTGGGGATTTCATCACCCTTCCTTGGCCCACAAACCACAAACACTCCATCTTGCATTGTCCCAAGCCCAATAAAAATCAAATAGCAATTGCACCTAGGGTTTATACTATAATTGGACTGAGCTTTGAATTCACTTTTACTTTGGACAACAGTGTCTAGGCTAGAGGTTACAAAGGCAAACGCCTAAGTAGATAAATGGTTATTTAATTAGGTCCTTACGAAAGTAGGGGGAGCCTCATACTATCCCACCTCTTACCTGGCCGATTGATCTATTGTATGGGTGATTCATAGTGAATTCTAGCCATTTTATGAGAAATCTCATTCTTAAATCTAGGGTACACTTAGGTCATTAGGAATTTGTTGTTAACTTGTTTGTCTTTGCATAAATAAACATTAAAAAAATATATAAAAATAAAAATAACAAAAACAACCATTCTCATCTCATCTTGGTCTAGTGTATGTTAGGTAGAAGATCTTAAAATCTAGAAATTATCAATCAAATTCAAGAAATTGAGAGATACCTACATCACCAAACCAGTATTCAACATCAAATGGCTGGAAATAATCAACAAATGTCTAAACAAGTGAAGGAATATTTCATTCCTCAATACTATAATCCTTCATCTTGTATCTAATTGCTTAATGTCCATGCTAGCCATCATGAGATCAAGCCAAGCACCATCCAAATGCTCCCATCTTTCTATGGGAATACCAATGAAGATCCATATAAACATTTGGATGAATTCTTTAAGATTTGCTCAACCGTGAAAATTCAAGATTCCACGGAAGATGTCCTTCGACTTACCGTATTCCCTTTCTCACTTAAGGACAAAGCCAAATATTGGGACTTGGCCCGAAATGCAACAAGAATTCTTGAAAAAATTCTATTATATTGGGAGAACAAATACCATGAGAAGGGCTATAACTGGATTCTCATAATTACCAGGAGAACAAATCCATGAATCTTGGGAACGATTGAAGGAATTGCTGAGAAAATGTCCACACTATGGATTGTCTAGATGGCAAATTGTGCAAGCATTCTATGAAGGTTTAGATACACAATACAGGCAAATGGTAGATGCATCGTGCGGAGGAGCATTCATGAGCTTATGATTTGTTTGAAATGTTAAGTGAAAATTCAATAAATCATGTTTCACTTTCATCATATGAAAGATCTGTGGGAACATCCAAACGGACTGGAGTTTATGAAATAAGAAATAGAGGAGAATTTGAACTTAATATAGATATCAATGTCTTGGCCCAAAAGTTGGATAAGGTGGACCTTCTGGCCCAACAAATGAGCAAAATGGATCTTATGGCCCAAAAGCTAGACCAAGTCCTAGCTTCAAATAATCAAGGATCTAATATCCATGCACAATCAAGACCTTACTCAGAATCTTCTCCATCTTATCAAGAAGCTTGTAGTTTTTGTGCCAGCCCAACTCATCATGTCAGTGAGTGTCCTACGGCGGCCCAATTGTCACCGTTCATCCAAGAACAAGTCCAAGCAGCCCATGATTATTCAAAGTCCAATCATGATCCATATTTTAACACCTACAACCCTAGCTGGAAGAATCATCCTAATTTTTTATGGAAACCTCAACAAGCCCAAGCTCCAAACCCACAAACACAAAACTTTCAGAACATGGCCCACCAACAGAATTATTTTCCAAATCAAGCCTTCAATAAGAGTCAACCTACCCAATACCAATCTCACGCCCCTTATTTTCAGCCAAATAACACTCAAAACATGTATTCTCAGCCTTCATACCAAATTCCATAGTCTCAGCCACCAAATCAAAATGATGAAAAATTCAATATGTTGCAACAATTACTCATGAACCAACAACAACAACAGCAACAACAATTGCAACAACTGGTCAGCTCCTAGCAACAATCCATTGCAAAATTGGAAGTCCAACTTGGACAAATGGCCGACACCACTATGAGGAGAGAAGTGGGTCCGTTACCCAGTCAACCAATTGCAAACCCACGAAACTATCCTCCGAATTTTCAACAACAACCACTCCTATCCATTCCTCAAAGGCTTCAACCCGGCCCATCCATACCACAAAATGGCCCGCATGTTGAGAATGCTAATGCCATCTCAGTCTTGAGGAATGGTGAAATCTTAACGAACCCTTCTAAGTCTCAAACAGCAGATGAAAGCTCCCATAAACAGAACAACATTTTTCAATCCAAAATCTAGATTAAGTTGGGGGGAGAGGCTAAAGGAAAAAAGAAAATAGATGAAGATCTTAGCGCAGACCAACCCAAGGTCCCCTTCCCAAGGGCTTTAGAATTCAAGCCCGCTAGTAGCAAGAAGCCAGCCCAGCATCAGGCCCAACCTCAAATGGGCCCAAATCCACCAAGATGCCCACAGTTAGAAAATGCGAAAGCAATTTTGGCCTTAAGAAGTGGTAAAATTTTGCCAGATCCTTATCTAAATCAAGGATCTAATCAGCTCAATCATGAGCAAACTGAAGAAGAAGAAGAAGAAGAAGAGAATGAAGAACCCAATATCATTCAAGAAAAAGGGAAAATTGAGCAATATCCTGAGAATTATAAACCAAAAATCTCTTTTTTAGAAGCTCTAGATAATGCCAAGGAAAAAATGAAGCATCAAATCAAAACCCACAATGAGGAGTTAATGGACTTATTTAAACAAGTCCACATTAACATACCTTTGGTAGATGCCATCCAACATGTGCCGACCTACGCTAAATTTATGAAAGAACTTTGTACTCAGAAAAGAGAGCCCAAAACAAATCCTAAGAAGGTCTTTTTGTCTGAAGAGGTGAGTGCCATTCTGCTGAACCAATTACCCAAAAAGCTTAAAGATCCTGGCACCCCTCTCATTTCTTATGATATTAATGAACTCACATTTGACAAGACACTTCTTGATCTTGGGGCCAGTGTAAACCTTTTGCCCACTTCTGCCTATGAACAACCGGATCTAGGAGAACTGAAGGCCACTCCTGTTATTCTCCAACTGGCCGATCGATCAGTTAAAGTGCCACGAGGACTCATTGAGGATGTAATTGTCCAAATCGAAGATTGCTACTTCCCCGTCGACTTCCTTATCTTGGATATGGCCCCATCCTCAGATTTGAATCACACTCCAATGATTCTGGGACGTCCATTCTTAACTACAACAATGGCAAATATCAATTGTGCGACAGGTAAGATGGACATTTCTTTTGGGGACCGGCAGATTGGGATCAATATTTTTCAAGCTCCTAGGTATCCAGATTGGAATGAGGGTTGTTATACAGTGTATGCCATGGATAATATGGTAGATGATAGTCCGGATTTAGAACATTTCATCTTTCCCGTAGAAGAAAATTTGGAGTTTGAACAGTCTTTATCCTACACCAAGGACATTGGTTCACTTCACAATTGGACTCACTCGCTTAGTCCTTGGCCTATCATTGAACCTGTACCAAAGTCGCACCCTAGACCAACACTGCCATCTCCTATATCTCCTCTTGAATTTGAGCACAATTCCTTACAGCCTAATCGCATGCACGACATTCATATGGTAAGACATGCTAAGTCGAGAGGAGAATTACACATAAACCAAGGTCTAAGTGAAGTAAGCGTGAATGAGGTAGTGAAATGGTCAAATCAGACAACACTTCATGAGTAGGAAAAGTATGGCTCTGAGAATATCTGAGCATGACACACAAAATGATACCAACAAATCAATTGACCCAGGTTGATAAGAACTCACATGCGTCGGGCTGAAGATGTTAAACTTAGCGCTTATTGGAAGGCAACCTAATTTTCTCATTTTTATTCTGATTCTTCTCTTTTTCTTTTCTTGTTAGAAAACTGAGATCATTTACATTGGTGTACATGGAGAAGCCTCTCACATACCTCAGGTTGTATCTTTCCTCATTATAGATTTCATGTTAAATAATTCTTTCCATTACCATGCCATTGAAGACAATGTCATTCAAGTTGGGGGGGAGAATCATAGTGCATATTGAATAATCGTTTAAAATGAATAAAATTTTTGATTTTTTTTTTTCCATTTTCACACAAAATTTTCAAAAACTTCTTCATTTTCACACTCCAACAGAGATTCTTGTCCATCATACTTCATTTAGGATGTCTTAAACAAATCAATATTGAGTTAGGAAGTTGAGTAAAAGTTTGAATTAACCCCCCTCTCCATAAAGAGTCACGACGGGATGATTTTTACACACACACGGTAACTTGGAAAGAATGGAAAATCCTGAAAATATAGAATTGCTGGAGTTGACCCAAAGTGTAGGATTACCCATTATGTTTTTATTTTTAGGTCAAAACGAAAGGGAAGTTAGGATTCGTAATAAGAGACCAATCCGCTTAACACTTTAAGGAGGCGGTCAGCTCGAAAAAAGGACAATTAGAAGCATGATCAAATAAATATACTTTAAAAGAACCAAAGGAAGGACGGCGGCAAAAAGTACGCACCCTCCCCTCAGGCAAAGTAAAAAGGGTGGCAAAAAGTACGCACTCTCAAAGCGCAACCAAATGAAAAGAATTTTTTTTTTGCACTAAATCAAAAAGTCATTCACAACAAAATAAGACCAAATCCTAAAAAGTGTTAAGTTTGTGCGAGAACCGAAAAGCGGGCCTAGCCAACTAATCCATAGATCTCTTTTTATTTTCTCTCCCCTGGGTAGTTCTTCACCAAAGGTCAGCGAAGGCAACGATATACCAAACAAGATAGAAATGAACTCCAAGCACCTCAAATGATATGCACAATCACCTGTCCTGATTCCAAGTATAGTGGGCGGGAGAACGAAAACTTGAATTCAAATTGCCTACCATTTGCAATAGATATCCTGTAAAATGAAGTTTGACTCTTTTTACTAATCATGATAGTCCTAATTTTTCAAATGATTGCATTGCTAAGGGACTAGCAATGATTAAGTTGGGGGATGTGATAAGTTCACAATTTTACATAAATAACAGATGAAATTTACACACTTTGCTACCAATTCAATGAACAAAATCACATGGAATGATAGATAAATCAATTGTGCATTCAAACATATCAATTATGTAAAATTCGAATTTCAAATACCATCATTCCATAGATTGAATAAGGGTAGCAATTTCATTCTCAAATAAGACTTTCTCGACAATTATTTAATGTGCATTGATTGCCACATGAACTAAACTGTTATTTTATGTGAATGCAGAATATGAACAAGCAAATGGCATAGTGGTTGGACTATCTGGATTTTAAGGAAGTAACCAGAGTTTGAATTTTGGAAGGAACAAGATTGTATTTCTTTTTGTCTTAAAAAGAGAACCACAAGCCAACTAAGAGAGAGAAGAGGGAATTTTTAAATTCAAATTTCAAAAATATTATTTTTTAAATTTGAATTTAAAAATATCGAAAATAACATTTATTCTTCAATTCAAAATTCGAATTTTGAAATATCTCTCTACAAATTTAAATTTCAAATATGCATTCATAGAGAATCCTTTAATTAAGGGGGAGCTTAATGCAAGCAATTACTCATTTATTAGAAGATTTGAATTTCAAAATTTGAATTAAGAATCCTCCTCTATAAAAACCAAGAGAGTGGGAGAAAAGGAGAACCTTGAATCTTGTTTTTGAAATTCTTACTCTCAATTCCCAGATTTTCAGAACTTTCAAAAAAATTTTAAACTCTTTTATCTCTTCCACCAAATAGCTCTCTCTCTCAATTTCTCTCTTACTTCCTTCCTCTCTTTGCTAGAGTACCCGCGGGTACTGTAGCAGGCCCCTCTCTCTCTAGTTTTTGTTCTCTCTCTCTCTCTCTCTCTTTCACTCTCTCTCTCTTTACATCTATCTTAAACCAGCGGCTATTAGTGCAAGAGGTGGACTTGAGGCACTGCAACTGACAATTGTAAGGAGTCCAAGGCTACCAAGGATCCGCGCGAAGGACTACAACGGCTGCAAACATCAATTTTCTCTCTCCACAGTCTCTCTCTCTAGTTTTTGAGTTCTCCATGTTACACTATATTTAGAATATTTTCTGTAAATATTTTCTTATAAAAATTATGTTAATTTTTGATTTTCAATGTCTCTGTAAAATTTCATATTGTTCTGATAATGAATGACAGTAGATCCTTTGAAACAAGTTATCTTTTCTCCATCTTTTTGTTCTACAACTTTTATTTTTTCTTCTGTTGACACTACTCAAATTTTATATTTTACTTTTAATTAGTATTTTAGAGGTAGTCTTAGTTCAGTAGATGGTCTGATTATGCTCGTTTAGAGGTGCTCCTTTTATGAGTTCATAGTAAGTCCGATTAATTTTAATTCTTAATAAATCAAATCATCATGCTCCCTCTTATTTCTTCTCTATTTTTTCTGTAAAAACTCAAAGTTTTCAAATTTAAAAATATATTTTCCTGTGGATTCGACCAAATCTCACCACTTGCTATTTTTCAAATAATTATGTGGAAATTGTAATTTTAAGATTGATGTTCAAATATGTTTAACGACACATAATTTCGAGCGATCATCACTTTATGGCCTATTTGATAGGAGATGTCGAACTCTGATAGTTCGATGTCCCACTTAACCATCCACCCTGAGGCATATGGGCATTGCAGAAGCTATTGCAAAGGGCGGTCGGTAACCACCTCGATCAGAAGTGCTTGTATGTAAGGTCGTAATGTTCGTGTAGCCACGACTAGAGCTAGACCAAATTTTTCTACAGTTGGATAGCGCAGTTTCACCCTCTAGAGGACCCAACTCACATAGTAGACTGGCTTCTGAATGCTTCCTTCTGACCAAGGCTAAACTCAAGGTGTGAGGGGATGCAGACAGGTAAGAAAGAGGGACTCACTGGGCGTAGTTTGGAAAAGATCGGCGAGGCAATCAGGTACTACTTCAACTCTTCGAACGCTTGTTGGCACTCTGTTGTCCAGTTGATATGTCCTTGGATGTTAGGCGGGTTATCCTTCACTTGCAATAGCCGAAAAAAAGGAAGGCATCGTTCAACAGCCCTTGCTAGGAACCAACTGAGTGCAGCAAGGTGCCTGGTTAGCCTCTAGATGTCACTAAGCCTTGTCCATGGTTTCATAGTCAATATAGCCTCAATCTTGTCTGGATAGGCCTCGATTCCTCAGTGTGTGACGAGCAAGCCTAAAAATGTTCCAATCGTGACTCCAAAGGCTCCTTTGGCTGAATTTAATTTCATGTTGTATCGCCTCAAAGTGTCGAACATCTCCAATAGGTATTCTAAGTGGTCGACGGCATGCTTAGATTTAACTAGCATGTCATCAACATATACTTCCATGTTTCGCCCAATCTGCCGATCGAACGTATTGTTGACAAACCTTTGGTAGGTCGTTCTGACATTTTTTAACCTGAATGGCATCCGAGTTTAACAATACAACCCCATGTTGGTGATAAAAGTAGTGTGTTCCTCGTCGGCCAGTTTCATTCGTATTTGGTGATAGCCCGAGAAAGCATCAAGGAAGCTGAGTTGCTCGTGTCCTGCCATTGTGTCGATAGGCTAATCAACATTGGGCAAAGGGAAACAATACTTGAGAGTGACCGTTGAGGTTGGTGAAGTCCACACACATATGCCACTTCTGCAAGGCCTTCTTTACTAATACGACGTTGTCCACCCATACAGGGTATTAAACGTCCTATATTACTCCTACATTTAACAAGGAACTTACCTGCTCTATGATGGCGTCCTATCGTTTTGTGGCAAAATGCCCCTTTCGTTGGTAGATTGGGGGGAACCTTAGGTCAAGGTTGAGAGTGTGTGTCTATATGCCCTGATGCTCCTAGAAGCGGGGCATCAACCTAGGAAAACACGTCCAGATGGGTGGAGAGGAATTCTCGATACTCCTCCCACCTTTGTTCAAATATAAGATCTCTTACCTTTAATTCATGGTCAGGGGCGGGACCAATCTTAATGGTGACCAGCTCTTTGGACGACTCAGCGGTTTCCTTGGGTCTCTCTAGAACTTCATGGGCCGGTTCCATCGACTTCTTTGTCTGGGAGTCAGTTAATGCTAAGTATATTTGCTGAGAGGTGTTTCGATTCCCATAGGCTTCTCCAATTCCTTCAACAGTCGGAAATTTGAGTTTTTGATAGAGGCTAGATGGAACGGCCCGAAACCGACCCAAGGATTCCTTCCCTAGTACTATGCTATAAGGTGATGGAGCGTCGATCACAAAGAACATGACCTCCTGGGTTATGGACAGAGGAGGAGTCACCAGAGTTATTAGGAGGGTTACTTGTCCCTTAACAACTATCAGTTGGCCGCTGAATCCGTATGCATATGATTTCTCTTTTCTTGTGTTTACACGGATGGAGCCAAGTTCTTGAAAACTATCCCGAAAGAGGATATCTAAGGGACTTCTATTGTTGATGAAGACCCTTTCAAAACAATGTCCTGCAATGTTAGCTTTAATTATTAAGGCGTCGTTGTGGGGGATTGTTATACCTCGCAGGTCTTCGTCAGTGAAGGTATCGACTACTCTGTAAGCGACGATTAGTTATTGGCAAGAGTTTTTTGACATCCTGAGCTCTTGAGGTGGAGGCACACTTTCTTCCTTCTGAATTGTGCAAGCGATTTTTCTGGTTGAAGCAGATCGATCACGGCCCCTCTAGCTGGTATGACGTCCTCTGGCCATGGCTTTTCAAATCAAACTCCCACAGACGGCGGGTCGAAATCTCATCCATCACGATCAAGGTCCTCCACCGATAATCGAGGGGTCGGGATTCAACTGCTTCATGCAAAAGAGAACACCGTTAAGGGCCCCCGGTGATAACCGACGATCCCCCTCCGATGCTTTAGTCAGAGAGTTGGGGGGGTTGGAAGGAAACATAGAGAGATTGGGCTGATTTCTATGTACCTTGATCTGTAGGCTCAAGGGCCTTTATATAGCTATGCAGAACCTAACAAGAGTTTGACCTCGCCTGGGAGGATGGAGTCTCAGGAGTGATTCTAAATCGAAAAAGACCGCGCTCAGAGGCCAGCCCTGAGTCAGATCTTCAAGTCTACCTAGCCCACTGTGGGTCATGGTCGGATCAGTGCTAGGGGTGGGACCTTCGAGTCCGATCTATCCTTTGACTACGGTGAGTTTCTTGACTAGATCAAGTGAGCCTAGATACATGGATTAGAAGTGGGTTCGGATTTCGTGGCCCCACATTCACCGTTAAGTCCGTCAGGGGTCCTGGTTCTAAGATGCGCCTCCAGATTAGGCCTGGGCTAGGCTCTGAATAGGATGGGTTTAGCTAGTCTTAGTAGAGTGTGGTTCTGCACTAGGATGTACTTTGACGATTCACGAGCGGAGTTTATTGGGCCAGCCCACTTGTTTTTTGGGCCAGACAAAATTCATCTCCTTCAAAAAACAAAATGCAAACCAAATATCTAACGGTACAAAGGTCAAGTTGAGGTGATCTTTTAATTTGTCAATATTTTTTTGAAAAGTAATAAAAATGGACAGCTGCACTATCATCCCATCACTTTATCACTTTGATAGAATACATTGGAGCAAATGTTTTCTCACTATAAAAAAGAATACATGAACATGAGAGAAAACCAAGATGACAGTAGATAGTGAAAGCAATTTTTCGCTGTTCATTTAAGGTCGATTTTTAATTTTTTACCTTCTTTTAGATCATCGAATTGTATGACCATATGAGACATAATGGAAGCTTCTAAAAGAATTTAAAAAAATATTTTTTTTAATTACAAACACCACACCAACTGCCGATGCAGGAAAGTTTTACTCTACTACATTTGACCGCAGCCACTTTTGAATGGAGTCAGAGACAGTTAGGATGCCTTCCATGTCGGCGCCCCGCCGTTAGATTTGAAGCATCTTATTCTTCCCGCTATTGGACTGAGAGACGACGCGTCCAGCCAGCAGTGGGATTGAGATCGTCTACTCTATTTCTTCTACACTACTTATACTCTACTTCATCCTATTGGGTGGGTTGGAAAAGTGACAGCCACGTCAGCTCTAAGTCTGCGTGAAACTTGTTTTATTGGTCACTAGTATAGTTGATGGAGTATACTCGTATTCTTATGTATACTCATACTCTTATGTCTTTTTTAAGTGAGAAAGTTTGATTCTGAGTACGCTAGTTTTTCTGAAGTAGAGAATATGATTATTCTACATTCAAATGCATCTTTTCTAAATTTAAAATGATCATTCGAGCCGAGATATGGCAGACCAAATCAATAGTGCGAAGAAAAAAATTATATTCTTTACCATCCTTCTAGTAATGACCTCTTATTCGACAAAGTCACGAGTACCAACTGATGAGGCAGAATCCGATTCGGCCCATTAGAGCAGGCCTAAACCCCGTTCAGTCCAACAGCAGCAGTATCAGGCCCTCCGGGAGCCTCCAGCCCATCAGCGGCCCAGCAGCCCTCGGCCCCATAAGCGGCACCGTCGCTCCCGGCCCAACAGGCTTCGGCCCGTCAGCGGCCCATCAGCCTAAGGCCCGAGAACAGCACGGCAGCCCAAGGCCCAGCAGGCTTCGGCCCATCGGCGGCCCAACCCCCTTCGGCCCGATAGCCGAGTCCGGCCCACTCCGGTGGCGGATCAGGCGCTATGGCGGTTTACCAGTAAGCCCAAACATAGTCCTATATCGGCTACCACCGTTAACCAACCTCTATCCTCTGCTATAAATACACCGCTATTTATTGCCAAAGGTATGCAACTCTTTGCCTCCGAGACCCTTAAGGACTTCGGTCCAAATAGCATTAAAGCTACTTCTTGCCTTCTGAATCGAATCATCTTCAGAAGCTAACTTGACCGTCGGAGGGGGTTCCTAAGGGCCAGAGCCCGAGACTCCTGCTGACCGGTTTCTTCTTCTTTCCCTCCTGCAGGAGCTCGGTTCGAATCATCGCCGACCTTCCCGAGTCGGTCTCGGCCGCCGACCTCGGACTCCTCTCCCCGGTCTCGACGCCGTGCGACGGCTGCCCCGCGACGGGAGACTCGGCCTCGCGCTGTCCCCTCGTCCGACAAAAAGGGTTTTTGGACTCACTATCCAAGAGCAAGCCGAGTCCGAGACCCTTCCGGCCTCAGACCGTCGGCTTCGGCTTCATCGCCTGTCGGCAATACAGCCAGCTGGAGCTTCATCCGCGCCGCCCCTTCGCCCGCCAAAGAAGCCTCGGCCCGACTCCCCGGAGACGAGCCTGCACCGACCGAAGCGTTCTTCGGCCTTCGGACCCTCGCCTTCGCCTCCGCCTCCTCGGCCTTCCGGATCCCCGTCGGGCCTCAGTAACACCGATCCGAACCGGCTTCGGATCCACTTCTTCGGGTTCCGGCCTCGGAATCCGGTCGTGATAGATCCAGTCTACATCACCAACCAAGCAGCACCAGGAGCTTGTTTGTACGAATGTCATAAATAAAACATGACATTGTTTTCTACTGTAACCTTAATTAGATGGCAAAGAATAAGTCCACCAATCGGCGTACGTGCACTCAAATTTATGATAAATTCAAAACTTTTTATAGACATATTTTTTATAATCTATTTAAAGTTAATTTATGTTAGAGATTCTCTCGAATCTACGTAAACTGAATTAGTTTATACAAAATAATTTAATTGTTGGCCGGGCATTAGTCCTATATCGGTTAAGAATAGTTGTGACTAGTGTTTATGATCCTGGGTCCTTCAACCTTAACACCGCGGTTTGAAGGTTTGTAAGATGGTATTAGAACACATGGCCTGATCCAACTTTGTTTTTCGCTTTTCGCCTCACCCTGTTCCATTCTCCATGACCCATGTTGGTCGTGAGGTAAAGTGTTGACCGAGCATTGGTCTCATATCAATTAAGACAGGTTGTGGATAATGCTTATGATCTTGAACTCTTCAACCTTGACACCGCGGTTTTAAGGTTTATAAGATGAATATCAATTTACAAAAATATATTTATGATAAACAAATAAATAAATTTATGATAAATATATTTGAGGTTTTGCGTACATATTTTTATAAATATCTTTGAGATCTTTAGAAAAATTGTAATTATATCTTTCTATCAAGATATTGTGAATTTTAACTGAGTATATCAGAAAAATTCTATAAACTTTGACGAAATCACAAGTATATGTGCAAAATCCTTTGGGCATGTTGGAATTAATGGCATTTTGACAGGAGGGGTATAATTACAACCTCTCTGATGATGTTCCGAGTATTTATAATAACATGTAAGAGTCAGGAATATACAAATAAGTATGAAAGCTTGCAGGAGATATATACAAAAATCTTATATATTTAAAATAAAATTTCCAAAGCTACATCCCAAGAGGACCTGGTCCCGCAACTTGTCGTTCTGCGTGGGGAGCCGTTGAAGGTGGGTTCGAGTGGGACCAGTCACTTAGACGCCTTGGCTTGTTTCCAGCGCTCCTCTACTGATCAGACGCCGTCCTGGAGGCTGTGGCGTTCCGGTGCCTGGTGGTGGTCGTCGTACCAGGAGATGGAGCAGCAGCAGCAGCAGCATGAGGCCGGCATCCAGATGCCCAGAGTGCAACTCGGCAACCAGGGATTCCAGGTCCGATCATCTTCCCCATCCCTCCTCTCTCTCTCCAATGGCTGATCTAACGTTAACTCATGTGGGGTACCACTAATCCAATCCAAGAAGATCTCACTGGCCTAAGTCAGGATTCCATATGATTCAGTTTAAGATCTCATTGACCCAATTATGTTTATATCTTAATGTCCGAATGATCTTATTAGACAAAATTTCTACGTCCGCGACTGTCTCTCTCCATACTCTTCCTCATAACTTAACACTCTCTCTCTCTCTCTCTGCTTGTGTGTGTCTGTTGGCCTGTGCATGGTTGTAAGGTTGTAAGTTGTAACTATGTATGAACTGTGATGGTGGATTTTGTTCTGCTATGATCAGGTGTCGAAGTTGGGATGGGGTGCATGGGCCTCACCAGCTTCTACCACTCCCCTGTCGACGAAGAGGCCGGGATCGCCCTCATCCTCCACGCATTCCAGAGGGGCGTCACCTTCTTCGACACCTCCGACATCTACGGCCCCCACAGCAACGAGCTCCTCCTCGGCAAGGTAGCACCAACAACATGTACAAGCAGTACTGTCCATATGTCTATATATATCATCTCTCTTTCTCTCTCTCTCTTTCACACATGTGTTGTTGTTTTTGGTGCTTGTCTTCCCAACCAGGCCCTGAAGCAGCTGTCCAGAGAGCAAGTCCAACTGGCCACCAAGTTTGGGATCGCAAGAATCGACATGAGTGGCGTGATCGTGAAAGGCACTCTAGAGTACGTGCGCACCTGCTGTGAGGCGAGCCTCGCGCGCCTCGGCGTAGACTACATCGATCTCTATTACCAGCACCGGGTTGACACATCCGTGCCCATCGAAGAAACTGTAGGCTTTGTTTGTTTAGAATTTTTCGTGTGTTCCGGTGTGGCTTGATAGATCATGGGAACTGACCTGTCTTCACTGGTTAATTTGGGTAGATCGAGGAGCTGAAGAAGTTGGTGAAAGAGGGCAAGGTCAAGTATATTGGGTTGTCCGAGGCTAGCCCTGATACCATACGGCGCACTCATGCGGTCCACCCGATCACGGCCCTGCAGATTGAGTGGTCTCTCTGGACCCGTGAAGTCGAACAAGTGATTGTCCCACTCTGTAGGTATTGCTCGGATTCGATCTTCCGTTAATATCTCTATTTCGAGGTTTCTGAGAACTAGAAGAATGTGTTTTATTGTGCCTATGCTAGTTGCGTCCCGACTCCTGATGGGAACTTCAGAGGATAATATACCTGAAAGAAATTGTAAGGCTCTAGGAGGTGTTATACAAGTTTCTAGGTGGTTAAGGTTTGGGAATTAACGTTTCAAAAGTTTTATTTGGCTTCCACGCGTTGGATTGAGATGTACCTTTTTCTTTTGAAAATTGTACCTCACTGTATTCAAGAGAAACAAGTTCCTGCATAATTCATTGTATGCACTGTATAAGAGGAATGGTAAGTGTGAGGTTAACTTCGGTTGACACTGATGCCACATTTTATGAGCTAGACAAGAAATTGAGTAGTTGGACCTCATGACCTGAAGTATGTATCTTGTAAGGGAGACGGGGGGAGCGAGGGAGAGAGCAAGAAAGAGAGAGATTGAGCTTAGAAATGGAGGAAGAAACATGATGAGGCAGAATCCGGTTCGACCCATTAAAACAAGCCCAACCCCGGTTCAGCCCAGCAGCATCAATAGAAGGCTTTCAGAAAACCTTCGGCCCATCAGCGGCCCAACAAGCCCACGGCCCGTAAGCGGCACAGTAGTCCTCGGCCCAACAAGTTACGGCCCGTCAGCGGCCCAACAGCCTTCGGCCCGTAAGCGGCACAGTAGCCCTCGGCCCAACAGGTTACGGCCCGTCAGCGGCCCAACAGCCTTCGGCCCGTAAGCGGCACAGTAGCCCTCGGCCCAACAGACTTCGGCCCATCAGCGGCCCAACCCCCTTCGGCCCAACAGCCGTGTTCGGCCCACTCCGGTGGAGGATTAGGCACTATGGCGGTTTACCAGTAAGCCCGGAACATAGTCCTATATCGGCTGTCACCGTTAACCATCCTCTATCCTTCGCTATAAATACACCGCTATTTATTGCCAAAGGTATGTCTCCGAGACTCTCAAGGACCATAGTCCAAATAGCATAAAAGCTACTTTTTGCCTTCTGAATCGAATTATCTTCAGAAGCTAACTTAACCGTCGGAGGGGGTTCTTTAGGGCCGAAGCCCGGGACTCCTGCTGACTGGTTTCTTCTTCTTTCCCTCCTACAGGGGCTCGGTTCGAATCATCGCCGACCTTCCCGAGTCGGTCTCGGCCGCCGACCTTCCCGAGTCGGTCTCGGCCGCCGACCTCGGACTCCTCTCCCCGGTCTCGACGCCGTACGCCGGCTGCCCCTCGTCCGAGGGAGATTCGGTTCCGCGCTGCCCGCTCGTCAGCCGAAGGAACCTCGGCCTCGCCTTCCGGAGGCAAGCCAATCTCAGACCAAGCGACTCTCGGCCGCAGATCCCCAATCGCGTCTCTGCGTCCGTCGCCTTCCGGATCCCCGTCGGGCCTCTTACACCGATCTGACCCAGCTCCGGATCCAGAACTTCAGATTCCAGCTTCGGAATCCGGTCGTGATAGCTTCGGCTACATCACGTGGCGCCATATGTGAGAAACAAACAAACAAGTCATGTCTCAACGACCTTTAACTCGACGATCCGGACAGAATGAAGCAGAGGCACGGGAAGCCTCGGCACAGCTGCTGCCCTCCGAAGGCGCCCCTTCTGCTCTCCCGAGCGTGGCTCTGCCCGTCATACCAGAGTCCCTCGCTGCAGAAGACCGGGTGGGAGTACTCCAGCAACAAGTGGCAACGCTAGCCGCTGCCGTCTCGTCCATCGCGCCTCTTCAGGAGATGGTATCCGCCATCGCCCAGCGCAAAGGATTGCGGGGACAGCTTCCTCAGCCAGCACAGCTCCCCCCACTCTATCCAGTCCAAGATGCAAGGTTTCGGCCAACGCCTGCGCCGGTTTCCCCCGACGAAACCGCTACGGCACGCAGCGAGCCCTCGGCGCTACCTACCCGAGCTCCTCGCGCCGACCGCACAACGGAGCAAGGTTATGCTTCGTCAGAATTTCGCCCGGCCAAGACCGGAGGACAATCAGTCGCCACTTCAACCGCCTCGGACCTGGACCGACGGCTGACGGCAATGCGGAAGGAAATGCAGCAGATGGTGTCTCGGCCATACGGGGCACCCCTTGCTAGCAACATCCTGGAGCAAACCCCGTTCACGCCAGAGCTCCTGGCTACCGAGGTGCCTCCTAATTTCAAACTGCCAAAGGGCCCTCTCTACGACGGAATGACAGATCCGGTCTGTCATTTCCAGAGATTCAACACGTACCTCTCGGTCCGAGGGGTCGCCGAGGCAGTCCGCTGCCGACTTTTCCCCCTCACCCTTGAGAAGATTGCCCTAACTTGGTTCGAGGCACTGGCCCCCAACTCCATCCACTCCTTGGTCCAGTTGGGCCAGCTGTTTATCGACCAGTTCTATGACGCCACCCGGCAGTGTAAAACCTCCGCCAGCCTACTAGCCATCCGGCAAGGCCCCACCGAGACTCTCCAGGAGTATTTTACCAAGTTTCGGACCGAGGCCGCCCAAATCCCAAACCTTGATAGCTCGATTGCGGTCTCGGCCGTGATCAGCGGGTGTCGGGACGAAGGGCTCCTCGGCTCCATCGGGAAGCGCCATCCCCCTACCTTCCAGGACCTCGTAGCCTGGGCCCACAAGTATATCAACCGGGAGGCCCTGATGATGTCCAAAGGTAAAGGCGCAGCCAAAGCAGCCTCGGCACCTGCCCCCCAGGTGGTCCGCCCTCGGCCCGAAGATCAAGAACCCTCCCGAAAGCGATATCGCAGGGAGGAGTGGGACCGAGAGAGGCGACGGGACCCGCAACAGTGGTACCTACCCCTGCCTGCTCCCCCATCCCGAATGCTCATGGAAGTGAAGGGCATGATCCGGCGACCAGAGCGCATGAAGACTGATCTTCGCCGAAGGGATCCCGGCAAATACTGCGAGTATCACCGGGAGATCGGCCACACGAGGGACGAGTGCCGACACCTTCGGGAAGAAATTGACCGCCTCATCCGGGAAGGTAGGCTGCCACAGATTCGACGAGAGCAGCCCCCGCCGCAGCGAAACCGGGACGTCTCTGAGACGCCCAGGCAACAACAGCCCCCGGTGAAAGAAGCTGCTCCACTGCCGAAGGTCACCTCGGCCCCGGTAGAAGCATCCCATCAGAGACCCAGCTCTGGGTCCATTATGATGATATCCGGGGGACCAGGAGAAGGATCAAGGCGACGGCAGCGCAGTTCTACCACTATAGCAACGATCGACGTCGAGCCGAAGCGGCTTCGCCAAGAAGATATTACCTTCGGCTCAGAGGACCTGACTGATGTTCAGGTCCCTCACGACGACACCCTCGTCATAAACGCTGTAATAAACAGTTACGATGTACATCGTATTTTTGTCGATAATGGAAGCGCCCCAAACATCTTATTTTACGATTGTTTTGTAAAGATGGGATTAAGTGAGGCTAATATGAAGCCTCACCGGGGCCCCCTCTTCGGTTTTAACGGTTCGCCCTGCCGAGTAGAGGGCATTGTCCGGCTCCCTGTAACCATAGGCTCTGCCCCCCGGCAACTAACCGTTGAAACGGATTTTGCCGTTGTGAAAATCGATTCAGCCTACAACGCCATCTTCGGCCGAAGGCTAATCGGCGGGGTCGGAGCCGTGCCTTCGTCTTTCCATCAAAAGCTGAAGTTTCATACTAGCCATGGAATAGGCAAGGCCAAGGGAAATCAAGAAGCAGCCCGGCAATGTTACATGATCTCGATCAAAGGGAAGGCTGCAGCCAAAACCCTGGCAATCGAATCATCAGCCGAGGCGTCCCCGGGAGAAGCACTCGTCGCCGTTCCGGTCCCGGGGGGGTGAAGGACGAGCCCTGATGATAGGCTCCGGCTTGGAGAAAACCGAAGCGGAGAAACTCACCGAGTTCTTAAAAAAGAATCTCGACGTCTTCGCCTGGTCTCCGACAGACATGCCCGGGGTCGACCCGGAGGTAGCGGAGCACCGACTACACACCGATCCCGACCAGCCCCCGGTTAAGCAGAAGCGGCGTACCTTCAATCAGGAAAGGAGAGCCGCCATCCAAGCCGAAGTGCAGAAGGGGCTGGACGCCGGGCACCTCCGAGAGGTGCATCACCCGGACTGGATCGCCAATGTAGTAATGGTGCCAAAGAAGGATGGCAAGTGGCGAATGTGCGTGGACTTCACCAACCTCAACAAGGCATGTCCGATGGATAGCTTCCCGCTACCTAGGATAGATCAGGTGGTGGATGCAACCTCCGGCCACGAACTCCTGAGCTTCCTCGATGCCTATTCAGGCTATCACCAGATCCGAATGCATCCGGATGATGAAAGCAAAACAAGCTTTACGACTGATCTGGGTCTATATTGCTATACCCGGATGCCCTTCGGCCTGAAGAATGCTGGCGCGACATATCAGCGTCTCGTCAATAAAGTGTTTGCCCCGCAGCTCGACTGTAACATGGAGGTCTATATAGACGACATGCTGGTCAAAAGCCGCGTCGCTGCAGAACATTTGGCCGACTTGGCCGAGACATTCTCCGTCCTGCGGCGATACAAAATGAAGCTGAACCCGGCCAAGTGCGCCTTCGAGGTAGTCTCCGGAAAGTTCCTCGGCTACATAGTCACCCACCGAGGGGTAGAAGCTAACCCCGAGAAGGTTTCGGCCATCATACAGATGCGCCCTCCGGCAAACCTCCGAGAGGTGCAGAAGCTAAATGGAAGGATTGCAGTCCTAAGCCGCTTCATGTCAAGGGCGGCGGATTACTGCTTCCCCTTCTTCAAGTTATTGAAAAAGGCCAATAGCTTCGCCTGGACGGATGAGTGCCAGGCAGCCTTCGACCAGTTTAAGGCCTACCTCTCCAAAGTCCCCATTCTGTCCAAGCCAGTCCCCGGGGAGCCTTTGAGCCTTTACCTCGCAGTATCCGAGACAGCTCTCAGCGCCGTCCTCGTCCGAGAACAAGACGGCATTCAGAAGCCAGTCTATTATACCAGCCGAGCCCTTCAAGGAGCAGAACTCCGGTATCTCGCTCTGGAAAAACTGGCTTTGGCCCTCGTCTCGTCCGCGAGGAGGCTCCGGCCTTATTTTCTGGCCCACTCGGTAAAGGTTCTCACTGACCAGCCCCTGAGGCAAATTCTCTCCCGGCCGGAGGTGTCCGGCAGGCTGGCAAAATGGGCGATTGAGCTAGGAGAGTTCGACATCTCCTACGCACCTCGGGTAGCAATAAAAGTCCAGGCATTAGCAGACTTTATCGCCGAACTCACTCCCAGCGCTTCCTCGGCACCTCAGCCGGAAGCTAACGTATCCGAAGCCGAGGGCACTTCGGCTCGTACACCGGCAGACGAGTGGCAACTTTTTGTAGACGGCTCCGCGTGCTCCACGGGCAGTGGTGCCGGATAGATCCTGGCGTCACCCGAAAGGGTCGTCACGGAGTACGCGTTGCGCTTCTCCTTTCCAGCCACCAATAACGCCGCCGAGTACGAAGCCCTCATTTCCGGCCTCCGGGCCGCAAGGAAGCTCGGCGCCCGGAACTTAAAAGCCTTCAGCGACTCTCAGCTGATCGCCAGTCATGTTTCCGGGGAATACGAAGCTCGGGATGCGATAATGGCATCTTATCTCCAGGTGACCCGCAAGATCCTCGCTCAATTCGATTCTTATGAAATCGTGCGGATCCCGAGAGCCGAGAATGCCCGAGCCGATGCACTTTCCCGGCTGGCGTCAACCCAAGACGGGGGAGGAGGCCGAATGATCCTAGTAGAGGAACTCGCCGAACCAAGCCTCGGCGAGCCTGAGGCCATGCAAATAACCGAGGCCGAAGCCGAGACCTAGATGACTCCCCTCATCTCTTTTCTCCTTCGAAGAGAAGTCCCGACATATTCAAGAGAGGCGAAGCACGTTCGGCAACGCTCATCCCACTTCCTCCTTCTGGACGGGCTATTATACAAGAAGTCCTTCGGCCGGCCGCTGTTACGGTGCCTCTGCCCGATCGAAGCCGACTACGCCATGAGAGAAGTACACGAAGGGGTATGCGGAGCACATGCGGGAGGAAGGGCCCTGGATCACAAGCTTCTAAGGCAAGGATACTGTAGACACGCTAATTTTGACGTCATTTCGAGTAAATTTCATATCATATGATAATGCCTCGAAATGGTCTGATAATTAATCATTAATTAATTTTTATTAGTCTTTTTAAGTGTCGGGTTTAACAGATGTGTTTAAGTTAATTAATTGAATTGATTTTAGCTCAAATTTGAGTTAAAATATGAAGAATTCTAAAATACGTCGACCCAAGTGGACGCCATTTAGACTTTATTCTTATTTTAACGATTAAATTTGAATTAATTAATTAATTAACTAACTAAAAGGCGTCTGGTAATGTCGACGTATTTTAAGTTTCCTAAGTGATTTTAACTTCTCTTCCGGATGTTTATCCTTATCTTAATTAGTCTAAAAGACGTCTACACAGGTGGACGCGTTTTACCTAATAAAGATAAAGATAAGTTTTCCCGGATATTTATCCTTATCTTAATTAATCTGAAAGGCGTCTGCCATGGTGGACGCGTTTTAGATAATTACAGATAAAGATGAATTAATCAGTATTTATCTGTCGATTAAGATGGATAAATTCGAGGTTTTTTGCTATGTTAATCTCGAACGCAAGAAATGCCTATAAATACCTTGTATGTTGAAGAGTTAAAAAAAAAAAAGAGAGAGTTGAAGTCCATTAAGAGAGCATTATTATTGCGAGTTGAAGATCGAAGCAACAACGTCGGAACGCCGGAGCGCTGCCATTTCCAGAAGTCGGCGTCCTTTCAAGATCTTCATCCTTTCAAAGCTTCAACCGATTGGGCATAAGTTTTTCATTTCTGCATTTTCATTTTCATCTTCATTAATTCCATTCTTCACTCACTTCATGCAAACACACACCACAGCATAATTTTTCAAAACCTACTTGATTAAAGGGGTTTCAAAGCCACTCAACAAGTAAGTTTGATATTCAATGATATGTCTAAAATTATGATTAGTTCAGATACTGCTTCTACTTAAATTCTCATCATCATTGTCTCTTCATTTTCTGTTTCTGTTTCTGCTGCACTCAACAACAACGAGAGATTCAAAAAGGGAAATCAAGCACAAAGTCAGAAAGACTTCTGGACGATCCTCAACCTCAAATTCAACAGCAAGAACAAAAAGCAAAGAAAGGGCTCTCTTTCTTCAGCCGGCTGAGGAAGGGGAACCAAGGACTCAATCTTCCGCGTTAGAACAGGTAAGCGATCATACTCTCTTTTGAAACTTTTTAGTTAAAAGTTTCTGGCGATCACTGCATTTTAGTTGCTATTTTTAATAAGTTAGTTTACACTAAACAACATAGATTTTTCATGTTAATCACACGGTCATTCTAAGCACCTACAGCTTTTTTGGCGATCACGGTGGGACCTGGTCTCGCCATCTTTTAAGTTTTTTTTGTTCTTGCTGTCATCAACCGGGCACCCACGGTGCACCACTTGTGTCTTTCGGCACGTCCTCACCAATTGGTGAGTGTTTTAGTTTAATTAATTTCCCTCGTGCACCACGTGCACACCCCAGTGGCAAGATCTTGCCCTCCCCTTGATTAATTCAAAAAGCTGTTTTTGTGATAAAAATGATGTGTGATTGATTGTTTTTCTAGTTGTTTAGTTAGTAAATCATCCTGTTTAAAATCTGGAACTAAAAATTTTTGCATGAGTCGATTGTTTACTGCTTTTTATCTTATTTGAGGAGGATTCAACCCAGAAAATCCTCCTGGAAAACTGTTTCTGCGAACTGAAAAGCGTCCAGGATAGCTGACGCGTTTCAAAACCGCGTCAACACCCCCAGACGCCTTTCAGGCTTCACAGTTTCTCTGCTGTCTGCATCTGCTTCTGCGAAAAATTAAGTTCTGTTTTGAATAGCGTCGACTACCATCGACGCGATTCAGACAGTTTCTTAATTTTTTTCAGTTTCCATATTTCTGTGTTTTGAGTGCTAGCTACCCATTATTATTAAGCATTAGGGGCCATCCAGGCCGTAGGACATACGCATTGAGGCGAATACCCTCCTCTTCTTAGGAACACATTACTCGACGTCAGCAACTCTCTCTGATTGGGTTGGTCCCTTGATCAGACTAGAGAAGTTGACGTTGAGACCTCCATAAGTCCCCAAAATCAAGGTATTCCTCCTTGATCATCGGGCTGGTTGTACCAATTGAAGTCCTGGTTAGATTCTGAAAGCGTTGTGAGAGAAAGCCCTAGAGAATAACGGTGGAAATTGAACTGAAACTAGGATCCTTTCCTTGAGAGTATTTGAGGTTTAATTGAATCCAAATAACTCAAAAAAGGAATCTTAAAATCACGTTAAGCATCCACTTGTTTGATTAATCTCTGTGCAACTTGTTTGTCAAATCTTTGAAGAAAAAGAATCTAACATCATGTTGCTACGATCAGGTAGGGACTTGAGTGTGGCTCCAGACGCCATGGTTAATTACGAGGGAGATGCTAATGCCCCTCGGGATTCTGAATACAACTATGAGAGTGGGAGAGATGCTGATGCCTCCCGTAGTTCTATCCCCGTTCCATATCGTCTAGATGGGAATGTTCGAACACCTCTTTTGCATCCACGTGATCAATATCCTGATCCTCCTCCGCATGAGTATGCGATTCCTAATCCTGATCTTGAGGGGGACATGAATCAGAATGATCCCTCATCCTCTGATCCTACGGATCTCATCAATGCCCTGGGAGTTCTTGCCTCCCGTCTGGACCCTCAGCAGTTTGAGGCGATCCAGTCTATTTTGAAGGGGAAGGCACCCATGCAGCCTGCCGAGCCGAACCCTGTGGCTCCCCCTGCTGTTCCTCAGCAACCTTCTTTTCCTCCTCCTTATATCCATCAGGCCGTGGAGGGCCTTCATATTACTTCTCGGCCAGCTGGGCCGCAGCTTTCATCATCTAGGCAACCGGCTAGACCGCAAACGCCTGCTTATCAAAATGCCCTCGGGCATGGCGGAAGCTCTGCCGGACCTCCCTTCTATTGTCCACCCTGCCCAACATACTCTAGGCAGCAGGCCTACCAAGTACCTCCTCCTCCTCCTCCTCCCCAGGCAGATCTGACCACACAAACGCTGCTGGCCAAAATGGAGCGTATGGATGAGCAATTTAATAACCTCCAGAAAATGATGGGGGTCAAAGCTGTGCCAGAAATCAGTCTACCGAGCCTGCCAGTATTCCATCTGCCACCCTCTGAAATGCCAGTGTACCGAAAGTACAACGGTACTGGTAACCCCTTCACACATCTGAAGGAGTTCATGTATGAATCATCTTTCTGGCAGAATGATAAGAGGTCGTTGGCCTTCTTGTTCAGGAGATCTCTAGAGGGACCAGCCCTCGAGTGGTTCTTTTCCCTGGAACCCTCAGAAGTAGAGGATTACGGTATCGTTTCACGCAAATTTATTCAACGATACTAGGACAGAGTTGCACCCTCCTTGTCTATCACGGACCTCATTGCAGAAAAGATGAAACATGATGAGGAGTTTGTCAGTTTTGCTGACAGGTGGCGGGGTCTGGCTGAAAAGGTGAAGGATCACTTGTCCGAGTCCGAACAAGTGAAGATGTTAATTTCCAATGCCACGCCCCAGTTCAAGCTCGTCCTCTCCTTGAACAATTTGACTAACATGGCAGAGCTCTATGAAAGAGCACGGTACTGCCAGAATGCTTTCAAGGACGCTACATTCTCTAGCGTCTTTGATCCTCATAGACCTAGCAGGCCTCCGCCTCGGAAGCCTGCAGTGCCGAACTCTTCCAGCACAGGTCCGACTACTGAGGGCACGCTCTCTCATGAGCAAGTGAGTACCATGAACAATAACTCGCCCCAGTTCGTGAGGAGTCAGCAGCAGTACCAGAGGCCGCAGCAGCAAGGGTACAGACAGCAGCAGAACCCTCAGTACCAACAGCAGTATCAGCGGCCCCAGCAGCCGAATCAGAATCAGAACCAGCAACAGCCACAGCAACAGCCGCAACGGCAACAGCAGTACCAGCAACCCCAGCAGCAGCAATATCAGCAGCAGCAACAGCCACAGTACCAGCCGCGCGCACCGCCGGCGTACCACAATGTCCCTCCTCCTGGTGACTACAACCAGCAGAGGAGACCTCCAGGCCCTAAAAGAGCAGAATACCCGGCCCTCCCAGAATCCTTGGCAGATATCTTCAGTGCTTTAATGGCAGCTAACGCCTTAGTTTTGCCAAGGGAAAAGGCCGTCTGGCCTCAAAATGCCGATACGTCCAGGTATTGCTACTTTCATAGGCAACCTGGGTACACCATCGACACCTGCTTCCAGTTCAGAGATTATATTCATGATCTCAACGAGCAGGACGGCATAGACTGGGAGGAGATGAAAAAGTATATATCAGCCCTGAAGGCGAGGAGACCGCAACAGCAGCAACAGCAGCAGCAAGTAAGACCGCCAGCACAAGCAGCAGCACCACCCAATATGGGCATAGTACAGAATCTGCTCCCGGAGCACCAGAACCAGAACCAAGTTGCTCCCATTCTAACGAACAGCCAGTCTGAGGCCGGTCGTGGGCAACAATGGAGGATAGAGGACTCTTCCTCTCTCTATTCAACGGGTCACATTCAGAATACCGCAGAACAACCACCACGCCGCACCATCCGCATACCTAGGCCACAACCCGTCACCATCACCCCTCTACCCACACCCACATATCACTCGCCCTCACCCAATAACCCACTACCACTACCCACCTTCCTTAGACCTATTACGCCCCGCACCACTACACCCCCACCATATACCCCCCCGCAAACCAATAACGCATCCCTCCTACCATCTAGGCCACTATTACGCGTACCATTTCCTACTTCACCCACTACCACTACCACCTACCCAGATATGCTCCAACCATCCAGACCGCTATTACGCGTCCCATTCCCCACTTCACCGACCGCGTACCCATCCACCATCCAACCCTCTAGGCCTTTAATCCGCACCACGCCATCACCACCTAACCCAACGCCACCACCTACGCATCAACCCTCCGCACCACTTACGCCACCCGATTCTGTGGTACTCAAGGTGTCACCCGGATCCTCCACGGTCGAGGAACATGCGCTCCGGAGTGGAAGGATTTTCAACAAGGTCTTTCCTCAGTCCACAGTCAGAGACGGCCCATCACAGCCGACTGAGGAAGCTCATTATGAAGAGAGTGCACCAGGCACTCAATATGACTTGTTGAAACATCTGGACAGAACACCGGCACGGATCACTGTACTTGAGTTAATTAAAAGGTCCAAGATTCACCAAGAAGCCTTAATGGAATACCTACAGAAGGTGATGGTCAACGAAGACGTGCCGGTGGAGAAAATTGCAGCACTACTAGTTCCTCAGGGGGATCAGCCCTCAATTACATTCCACACATCGGAACTAGCACCGCCAGCCGCCAGAAGCATGGCTCTGAGCATCACGGTCAATATCTGCAAGAAGGCCGTGGATGCATGCCTGGTTGATACAGGGGCCTCAATTAATGTTTTACCTCCGAAGACCCTGGAACTGTGCGGTGTGCCCAAGGAGAAATGGCTGCCTAGCCCCATCTCAGTTACGGCATATGACAATTCTACCCGTTCCCCTCTGGGAATGGTTTATTTAAAAGTGGAGCTAGGTCCAGTAAGTCATGCAGAGGTCGAATTTCATATTCTAGAAATTGACCCTTCCATAAATGCCATTCTGGGACGTCCTTATATTAAAACTCTTGAGGCGATTCCTTCTACGAATCACCAATGCCTCAAATTCCCTTACAAAGGACGAATTATTAAAGTGACGAGCATGCCGATCCTTGCTGCTGCTCATACCTTGAACATTAAATCTGCTGTTCTACCTAGCCGGCAACCTTTTCTGTCGGTATTACAGGTCTACCGTCCAGTGGCTGATCCTTTGAAAGCCGCTACCATTTCTCCATACCCATTAAATGCTATCAAAAGGGGGAAGTGCATGAGTACCCCAGGATGGAGAATCATGATGAAAAATGGCTATCAGCCTGGGAAAGGTCTGGGCACACAGTTGCAAGGCAGGACCACTCCTGTCAAAGATCATCGGGCAGTACCCGGAAGCGGTCTGGGCTATAGGCCGAGGAAACTGAAGCAAGACAGGGTTCAACAAGAAGATGGTCAAGAAATCTTGGAAACAATGTCCACACCACTTAAAGAAGGCCGAGATCCCTTAACATAGACCCTATATACACACTTTGTGAAAGGGCCCATACTTAGTCACGACAACACGGTGGTCATTACTTCATGTTTTGACTTCCATGACATATATGGGGGGGACTTGGCCAGACATTGCTCTGAACTACTTACGTACCAATCCTTGGAGGCTCTGCGGCCTATGAAAAGGAGAAAATTCCATGACCCCGAATGTGAATGGTACAGGTGGTTCGATCTGAGGGACCTGTATATTGCACTGAACAGATTATTCCTGGATCCTGCAGAACCCAAGTGGCCACCGCAGGTCGACGAGCTAATTGAGAGCCCTGGCGCAATCTTTGATAAGCGGATACTGCTATCCGAAGAAACTGATGAAGGGGAGCCGGATGACCCCTATGAAGCTGGTTATACAACAGATCTGCTCTGGAGGGGGACATATCCTTCACATGTCCTAATGCTCCATACTCTTTTTCGTACACTACTCTTGACCCCGACTTGGTCGAGGGTCATAATTGAAGATATTCCACGGGCCCCGCCCGTTATGATTACTCTGTCCCCTCGGGACTTTATTCCACAACCTCCTCTCGATCTAGAGAGAATGTATGATCTGATCTGGGACATATTGCTATATGATCCCCCTAATCCTCTGGCCTTGGTGCCGCTTCCTCCGTCTGATTCCCCTTCCATTTGTATTCACTCATGCTTCATGTATAATTCCTCCGATATCCAAAAAAAAACGCCAATTTTACAACAAATTCTTCCCAAATCATTATCGAGGAAACATCTTACTTGTCCGATTACACCCCATCGCGCGGGTCCGTCGGTCAAGATTCTCTCCTAGATCTACTCTGTCCCTCCCCACGGGAGGATTCCCCTGTATTTCCACTTGTATCCCAGGATTTTCATCATGCTTCATCTTCATTAGGTTATGATAGGCAGTTTAGTGAAGTTAGGAAGTCTAGTTTTAGGCAGGTTAGTCAGGTTAGGAAGTCTAGGAAGCCTAAGGGTAGGCAAATTCCAGAAAGATACCTCCAGGATTTGGCTGATAAATGTTCTTTTTGCTCTTTAATCACTCAGCTGTTAGAAGATCCAATTCAGATGCCAGAAGATTGTACAGATGATGAGTCAGTCAATGATGGGTACGGGGTATATGAGTTAGTGCATGAAAAGGACCCCATTGTTGAAGATGAGGAAGATGATGAGGACGCAGTTGAGGCGTATGCTAGTGGAGTGAAGAGATTTGATGAACCCTCAGCTGCCGTAGAAGAGCCCACCAAAGAAATAAACTTAGGGACTGAAGGCGAACCTAAGGTTGTCCTCGTCAGTAAAAATCTTTCTACAGAGGATGAGAAGGCAATGGTACAAGTGCTTAAGGATTATAAGGACACTTTCGCCTGGAGTTATGAAGATATGCCGGGGTTAGACTCATCTTTAGTTGAACACAGGTTAACATTAAAGGATGGAGCTAGTCCGGTCAAGCAGAAATTAAGGCGATTCCACCCACAAATGGCTTTAAAAATGAAGGAAGAGGTCGACAAATTGCACAAAGTCAAATTCATTAGAGTTGTCCTTTATCCACAATGGGTGGCCAACATAGTCCCGGTTATGAAAAAGGACGGGAAGGTCAGAATTTGCATTGACTTCCGCGATCTGAACCGGGCGTGTCCTAAAGATGATTTTCCATTGCCTCATATTGATGTACTCATCGATAACACTGCTGGCTATGCGACATTATCGTTTATGGATGGATTTTCAGGATACAACCAGATTAAGCTGGCAGAAGAGGATCAAGAGAAGACTTCATTCACTACACCTTGAGGAACATATTGTTATGTTGTCATGCCATTTGGATTGAAGAACGCTGGAGCCACTTATCAAAGGGCTATGATGGCAATATTTCATGACATGATGCATATAGATTTGGAAGTGTATGTGGATGATTTATTGGTTAAGTCTAAAACAAAGGCTGAGCACGCCAAAGTTTTGGCAAGGGTATTAGAGAGATCGAGAGAGTATCAGTTGAAGATGAACCCCAAGAAATGTGTATTCGGGGTATCTTCAGGGAAATTGCTTGGATTAATTGTCAGCAAACGGGGAATTGAGATCGATTCCAATAAGGCGAAGGCTATCAGAGAAATGCCACCTCCCAAAAACTTGAAAGAGTTGAGAGGATTAATCGGGAGGTTACAATTTATTTGCCGTTTTGTCTCCCAGCACTCACAAAGGTGTAAGCCGTTTTACGATCTTACCAAGCCAGGAGTCAAATTCAATTGGGACGATAAGTGTCAGGAGGCATTTGATGGATTAAAAGACTATTTGGCAAGTCCTCCTGTTTTGAGACCACCATCTCCAGGCAAACCATTGATACTTTATATTTCAGTCCTGGATGATGCAGTGGGGGCTGTCCTAGCACAAGAGGATGAAGAAGGAAAAGAGAGGGCAGCCTACTATCTCTCTAAACTTCTCAACCCCGCTGAACAGAGATATACGGCGATGGAGAAAACATGTGCAGCATTAGTCTGGGTTGTTCAGAAATTGAAGCATTATTTTCTGGCCCATGAAGTCCATCTCATCGCTAGGATGAATCCGATCAAATTCCTTCTGGAGAAATCTGTTCTTACTGATAGGTTAGCGCGATGGCAAAGCTTTCACACGCTAATTTTGACGTCATTTCGAGTAAATTTCATATCATATGATAATGCCTCGAAATGGTCTGATAACTAATCATTAATTAATTTTTATTAGTCTTTTTAAGTGTCGGGTTTAACAGATGTGTTTAAGTTAATTAATTGAATTGATTTTAGCTCAAATTTGAGTTAAAATATGAAGAATTCTAAAATACGTCGACCCAAGTGGACGCCATTTAGACTTTATTCTTATTTTAACGATTAAATTTGAATTAATTAATTAACTAACTAAAAGGCGTCTGGTAATGTCGACGCATTTTAAGTTTCCTAAGTGATTTTAACTTCTCTTCCGGATGTTTATCCTTATCTTAATTAGTCTAAAAGACATCTACACAGGTGGACGCGTTTTACCTAATAAAGATAAAGATAAGTTTTCCCGGATATTTATCCTTATCTTAATTAATCTGAAAGGCGTCAGCCATAGTGGACGCGTTTTAGATAATTACAGATAAAGATGAATTAATCAGTATTTATCTGTCGATTAAGATGGATAAATTCGAGGTTTTTTGCTATGTTAATCTCGAACGCAAGAAATGCCTATAAATACCTTGTATGTTGAAGAGTTAAAAAAAAAAAAAGAGAGAGTTGAAGTCCATTAAGAGAGCATTATTATTGCGAGTTGAAGATCGAAGAAACAACGTCGGAACGCCAGAGCGCTGCCATTTCCAGAAGTCGGCGTCCTTTCAAGATCTTCATCCTTTCAAAGCTTCAACCGATTGGGCATAAGTTTTTCATTTCTGCATTTTCATTTTCATCTTCATTAATTCCATTCTTCACTCACTTCATGCAAACACACACCACAGCATAATTTTTCAAAACCTACTTGATTAAAGGGGTTTCAAAGCCACTCAACAAGTAAGTTTGATATTCAATGATATGTCTAAAATTATGATTAGTTCAGATACTGCTTCTACTTAAATTCTCATCATCATTGTCTCTTCATTTTCTGTTTCTGTTTCTGCTGCACTCAACAACAACGAGAGATTCAAAAAGGGAAATCAAGCACAAAGTCAGAAAGACTTCTGGACGATCCTCAACCTCAAATTCAACAGCAAGAACAAAAAGCAAAGAAAGGGCTATCTTTCTTCAGCCGGCTGAGGAAGGGGAACCAAGGACTCAATCTTCCGCGTTAGAACAGGTAAGCGATCATACTCTCTTTTGAAACTTTTTAGTTAAAAGTTTCTGGCGATCACTGCACTTTAGTTGCTATTTTTAATAGGTTAGTTTACACTAAACAACATAGATTTTTCATGTTAATCACACGGTCATTCTAAGCACCTACAGATACTGGTGGCTGACACTCCGGGAGGACGCTTTAGCCCTCGTACGGTGCTGTGATCAGTGCCAGAGGTTCAGCTCCCTCATCCACCAGGCAGCCACCCTTCTGACCCCCTTATCCGACCCCTGGCCTTTCGCTCAATGGGGAATCGACCTCCTGGGGCCTTTTCCCATCACCACCGGCCAAAGGAAATTCCTCATCGTGGCAGTAGACTATTTTACCAAGTGGGTAGAAGCCGAACCCCTCGCGTCAATAACCGATGGCAATGCTTGGAACTTCGTATGGAAGTCCATCATTTGCCGGTTCGGCATCCCCCGGGCCATCATTTCGGCATCCTTCATAAGTTCACTTCGGTAGCACACCCTCGGGCGAACGGCCAGGTCGAAGTCACCAACCGAAGCCTGTTGCAGGGACTAAAAACCCGCCTCGGCGAAGCCAAAGGCCGATGGGTAGAGGAGCTGCCAAGTGTTCTTTGGGCATATCGGACTACGAGCCGAACCCCTACCGGCGAAACTCCATTTCGCATGGCTTATGGGATAGAAGCCGTTATTCCAGTAGAAATCGGCCTTCCCTCTCCAAGGGTCATTACCTACGATTCAGAGGCCAACGAAGAGGTCTTGAAGGATCATCTGGACCTCATAGAAGAAACCCGAGATAAGGCTCGCGTCCGGCTGGCGGCTTATCAGCAGCGCATGGCCAGGTACCACAACACTCGAGTGAAGCCCCGAAGCTTTGAAATAGGGAGCCTCGTGTTAAGGAATGCTCATGCTTCTAAACCGGCCGAGGCCGCAGGAAAGCTTGCCCCCAACTGGGAGGGGCCGTATCGGGTCAAAGAAGTAATCAGACGAGGGGCTTATCGGTTGGAGACCCTTTCGGGCCAACCTCTCCCTCGCACCTGGAATGTAGAACGCCTTCGGCGTTATTTCATGTAAACCACTTCTCCCGGACTTTAGCCGGAAGACATGAATAAAGGTCTCTTTTTCAGAAAACCTAGCTATCTCTCTAAGTCCGTGCAAACCGTACCGGGAGTGGCTTCGGCCATGCAAACCGTATCGGGAGTGGCCTGAGTTCCTATTCTAAGCCCGCAGGTAACATGATCCGAGGGCGGCTTCGGCCATGTATACCGGATCGGGAAGCGGCAAGGTATCTCTCTAAGTCTGTGCAAACCGTACCGGGAGTGGCTTCGGCCATGCAAACCGTATCGGGAGCGGCCTGAGTTCTTATTCTAAGCCCGCAGGTAACCTGATCCGAGGGTGGCTTCGGCCATGTATACCGGATCGGGAAGCGGCAAGGTATCTCTCTAAGTCCGTGCAAACCGTACCGGGAGTGGCTTCGGCCATGCAAACCGTATCGGGAGCGGCCTGAGTTCTTATTCTAAGCCCGCATGTAACCTGATCCGAGGGTGGCTTCGGCCATGTATACCGGATCGGGAAGCGGCAAGGTATCTCTCTAAGTCCGTGCAAACCGTACCGGGAGTGGCTTCGGCCATGCAAACCATATCGGGAGCGGCCTGAGTTCTTATTCTAAGCCCGCAGTTAACCTGATCCGAGGGTGGCTTCGGCCATGTATACCGGATCGGGAAGCGGCAAGGTATCTCTCTAAGTCCGTGCAAACCGTACCGGGAGTGGCTTCGGCCATGCAAACCGTATTGGGAGCGGCCTGAGTTCTTATTCTAAGCCTGCAGGTAACATGATCCGAGGGTGGCTTCGGCCATGTATACCGGATCGGGAAGCGGCAAGGTATCTCTCTAAGTTCGTGCAAACCGTACCGGGAGTGGCTTCGGCCATGCAAACCGTATCGGGAGCGGCCTGAGTTCTTATTCTAAGCCCGCAGGTAACCTGATCCGAGGGTGGCTTCGGCCATGTATATCGGATCGGGAAGCGGCAAGGTATCTCTCTAAGTCCGTGCAAACCGTACCGGGAGTGACTTCGGCCATGCAAACTGTATCGGGAGCGGCCTGAGTTCTTATTCTAAGCCCGCAGGTAACCTGATCCGAAGGTGGCTTCGGCCATGTATACCGAATCGGGAAGCGGCAAGGTATCTCTCTAAGTCCGTGCAAACCGTACCGGGAGTGGCTTCGGCCATACAAACCGTGTCGGGAGCGGCCTGAGTTCTTATTCTAAGCCCGCAGGTAACCTGATCCGAGGGTGGCTTCGGCCATGTATACCGGATTGGGAAGCGGCAAGGTATCTCTCTAAGTCCGTGCAAACCGTACCGGGAGTGGCTTCGGCCATGCAAACCGTATCGGTAGCGGCCTGAGTTCTTATTCTAAGCCCGCAGGTAACCTGATCCGAGGGTGGCTTCGGTCATGTATACCGGATCGGGAAGCGGCAAGGTATCTGTCCGCATAAAACCAAGCCGGGAGTGGCTTCGGCCACGCAAACCGCGTCGGGAGCGGCAGGATATCCCCTCGGATCATATGAACCACGTTAGTGAAGGGCCCGGCCGCATATACTATCGGTGGCGACATTTTATCGACTTCATATCCGGACCTACGTCGGGTCTTGGCCATGCAAGCCGCAACTAAAACAACGACAAGGTCTCGGATTCAGTCGTTCATTCACGACACAAAGGTAAAGCCAAAAAACACTTCCTATATTTACAGTGAAGGAAGTACAAAATCGGCCATCCACCTGGCCGCAGGCTTACAAAAGAAGAAAAATAAAAAACCGGGACAGGCCCCCGCACTAGCCCTCGGTATTCCCCTCATCCACATCAACTAGGCTTCGGCCAGGAGATGGGGAGGGAGAATCGACTATCTGCACGGCTTCAGACGGGGTGGCTTCGACAGGGGTCTCCTCGGCTGGAACGGCCTCATCGCCTTCCGCCGAGGCCGGGGCCCTCTCGGCCGCGAGCCCCTTCCACCAGGACAGGAGCTCTTCGCCTTCCTCGTCCGTCGGCAGGGCAATCCCGGTCAAGTCCACGGTTGGGCAAGCCTTCTGGGCGGCAGCCAACCCGATGAAGAAGACCGAGGAGGCCGCCAGAAGCTGTGCCTGGATTATCTCCTCGGCAAAGTTTGGGCCAGCCTTGTAATCGGCCACGGCCGAATCGACTGCCTCCTCTAGCTCCAGCTTCAAGGTCGACAGCTCCTCGGCATGGCGACGGCTATCCGAAGCCCGCCGGACGTCCTTGTCCTGGATCTCGGCCTTAAGGGCCTGATTCTCGACCCGGACCGCCGCCAGCTCTCGCTCGAGCTTCTCCTTCTCCCGCTCGGCCCTTGCTTTGGCCTCGGAAGAAGCCCGAGTCGCTGCTGCCTGCTCCTCCAGTTGCGCCCGCATCTGGGCGTTCACAGCTAAGAGCCGGCCGACGCCCGACTCGAAATCGCCTCCCGCCGAGGGACCCTCGCCCGAGACCGCCGATGCCGACGCCCTCTCGGCCTCCAGGAGTTGATCCCGGAGGAGCGCCTGACGATGGATCAAGACGCTACTCGTGACCGCGGCCTGCGGCCAAAAGCGGATAAGGGTCAGCGAATCCGAAACAAGCTAAAGAAAAGCTAGATTGAGGCACATGAAGAAGCTTCTTACCTGGACCGCCAATCGGGTGCTGATCATCGCCAGATCAGTGGCCGAATGGTCCTTCAGCTCCTCCAGAGCCGACGGGAGGGTGAGGCCGCGAAGCAGACGTAGGCACGTCTGCGAGTCCTCCACGCTCTCGTCTCTATAGATCCCCAGGTCGGGGACCCATAGCTCGCGCTCCTGCGCGCGAAGCACCTGCGGCCCAGCGCCTTCCTGCTCCGCCCCCGCCATCGCGGCCGGGGGAGAGTCGCCCCTCGGCGCTACGGGGGACGCCGGCCTCGGGGCCCTTCGGGCCACGACGGATCTCCTAACCAGGGGGGGGGGGGGGGGGTCTGCCTCGTCAGGCTCCTCCTCCCGGATCCGCTTGGACGGACGACCGCCCCTTCGGGCAGCCGACTTACTTTTCCGCTCCCTCTCAAGAGCGGCAGCGGCGGCACGGCCCTCGGAGGAGGCCGCTGTCATCGTGATCCCGGCTCGGACGCTCGGGACAACGGCGCCTCGTCCAGACCCTCCTGCCGCCTGAGGGCGAGATGGCTGGGATTGGCCGCGTTGCTGGGCTATCTGGCTAAGAAGGCCCTGGATCCCAGACATCGCTGCAAACAAGAGAAGAAGTGTTAGATACAAATAACACACAGTGGTTGCAACTCAAGACCGACTTACCCTCGGCCGAAGCTTCAACAACCTCGGCGGCCGGAGGAGCTTCGGCCGGAGGAGCGGCCCCAGCACTTCCTTCGTTCTCCTATGAAGTCTCCCCGGGAGGAAGGTAAGGGAAAGCCCGCTCCGGATCCCTCGTCGGGTCCGGCCATGCCCCGGCACCCACAAGCAGCTCCGGCTTGCTGAAAAGCTCCGAAATATCATACGGAGCCGCGGCTTCGACATGGCCCACGATATTGCGCTGGACGGAATTGAGGGTGGGAGGATCGGAAAGGCCTGCGGCCAGCGGTGCCCACTCGGTAGGAAAGGGCCACACGCTCCTCTCATTCTCCGGGAGAGAAACTAGAATGAAATTCCTCTTCCAGCCGTGAATGGACGAAGGCTTCCCGGAGAAGATGCCTCGGCCAAGACGAGGGGCGAAACTATACCACTCGGATCTCCCCTACCTCTGAATTGTGAAGAGGTAGCGGAAGATGTTGACCGAGGGCATGATCTGCGTATGGGCAAACACAGCCAAGAAGGCATAGACTGTACGCTAAGAATTGGGAAAAAATTGAGACGGGGCGAGCCCGTAGAAGCAGAGGAGGTTGATGACGAAGGTGGAGAGAGGAAGATGAAAGCCCGCCCGGAACCTTTCTTCATAAATAGAGAAACTACCCGGGCGAGGAGTGTTGGCCCTAGTATGAGAACCGGGCCGATAGGGGGTCATCCAAGAAGGGAGTTGGTAGTAAGAAGCAATGTAACTAACCCCGTCATCCGAAAGGGCGCAGGCTGCTTCCGAAGCAGTCTCGGGACGACGACGTCCCGAGGAGGAAGCTTGGCCCGGGGTATGAACCTCCTCGGACCCCTCGGCACCGGAGGCCTCAGCCTCTTCGGCCATAGCAGAAGCGAGGGAGTCCAGAGTAAGAGGAGATGACAGAGAGGACTTGGGGGAATGAGACGGGGTATACTCCTCGTCTGAAGGGGTAATCTCGCTCGAAGAAGGACTGCGGGGCATAAGGTCACGGAGATGGAAAAAGGAGATTGAGGCTTACCCTCAAAAGGAAAAAGATCTCTCCTGGATCAGATGCAGCCTCTCAAGCCACGGAACTCCCCCAGCAAGCGCTCCGAGAGATGGAGATCTTCCTGCGATGGCCGGCGAGCTCGGACAATGCCTCCAGAGGGCTAGCCTTTCGCCGGAGAAGAAGGAGAGCTCGGATGATTGCAGGGGAACGCAGGCGCGGGAAGCAGGAAGAAGAACAGTGCCATGTGAGGGGTTCCTATTTATAGGCGTTGTTCGGAACCCTTCCCGCCGAAGCCAACGGCCGAGATCTTCCCCTTCGTCTCACCGCCTCTCTCGGATGCCCGCCACGTGTACCGTCCTTCGGTAATGATGACGGACGGACTCCGGGAATTGGAGCAGAATGATCAACGGCCGAAAGCGCGCCAACTCTTCGGCTGATCACTCGGATGCCCGACACGTGTCCCGATCCGCGTACCGGGGAAGGAAGAGGCGGCAATCCGAGTGGAACCTCGGGCAGAGAGCCGAGGTGACCCGCGACCCGCGAGCGGCCAGGATCTTTTTGTGCTTTTAACGGAGCGGCCGGATGTGCGACGCGTGTCCTGTGCCTCTTCGCGAAGCGACCGTTCTGACGGAAAAAGCGACGCCCGTCCCGTCCATTTAATGGAGCCTGACATAAGTCAGAAGGCTCGGCCCTTCGGCATTAGAAGCAAAGGCCTCCGTCGCTACATCCCGAATGAAGACGGATAAGTGACTGCTGACCCTCGGTCGACTGAGGACATCCTCTTCTTGAAAAAGAGAACAGAAAGACTCAGATAAAACACCTGTTACGTTATTTCTCAAAGAGCTTCGTGCTATACTCTCGCCATCTCAGAACTGAGGAAGACAAGAGTGGGGGGCTATGTGATGAGGCAGAATCCGGTTCGGCCCATTAAAACAGGCCCAACCCCGGTTCATCCCAGCAGCAGCAATAGAAGGCCTTCAGAAAACCTTCGGCCCATCAGCGGCCCAACAAGCCCACGGCCCGTAAGCGGCATAGTAGCCCTCGGCCCAACAGGTTACGGCCCGTCAGCGGCCCAACAGCCTTCGGCCCGTAAGCGGCACAGTAGCCCTCGGCCCAACAGGCTTCGGCCCATCAGCGGCCCAACCCCCTTTGGCCCAACAGCCGTGTTCGGCCCACTCCGGTGGAGGATTAGGCACTATGGCGGTTTACCAGTAAGTCCGGAACATAGTCCTATATCGGCTGTCACCGTTAACCATCCTCTATCCTTCGCTATAAATACACCGCTATTTATTGCCAAAGGTATGTCTCCGAGACCCTCAAGGACCATAGTCCAAATAGCATAAAAGCTACTTTTTGCCTTCTGAATCGAATCATCTTCAGAAGCTAACTTAACCGTCGGAGGGGGTTCCTTAGGGCCGAAGTCCGGGACTCCTGCTGACTGGTTTCTTCTTCTTTCCCTCCTACAGGGGCTCGGTTCGAATCATCGCCGACCTTCCCGAGTCGGTCTCGGCCGCCGACCTCGGACTCCTCTCCCCGGTCTCGACGCCGTACGCCGGCTGCCCCTCGTCCGAGGGAGATTCGGTTCCGCGCTGCCCGCCCATCAGCCGAAAGAACCTCGGCCTCGCCTTCCGGAGGCAAGCCAATCTCAGACCGAGCGACTCTCGGCCGCGAATCCTCAACCGCGTCTTTGTGTCCGTCGCCTTCCGGATCCCCGTCGGGCCTCTTACACCGATCCGACCCAGCTCCGGATCCAGAACTTCGGATTCCAGCTTCGGAATCCGGTCGTGATAGTTTCGGCTACATCAAAACAGAAACTCTTTGCCCTTGGCAGTGGCATCACTTTATCCCCACTGTCATTCCTACCTACCTAAATGTAGGATGTAAAGAGAGAAAGGGAGAGGGAACATTGTTACCATAGAGATAAGAATAAGAAACAAATAAACCTATCTATTCAATATCAGGGCAAAAGCCTAGTGCATACACTTGCATAGGATCTTCCCCAATATAAATGAGATTAGGATGTATCCCCAATATGTGTAATCAGGGCATCATCTCTATGTATATGCATGTATGTATAAATGGGTCATTCGACTTATTGTAGCCTCGTTACGTAGTGGCAGGAATTTTCAGTCTAGTTCACCCAGTTCAAATCTGGAGCTTCCAATTTTTTAAACCATTTCCAATGTAGATGTCAAGTTCCTTTTCATTGTTTGCTTCTTCTCATTGCTTGGTACGTCTCTTCTTTCTCCACTGTGGGTGTTCTCTTCTTGCAGCAGAGATCAAACTTTTCTTTGATGTCAGAGTTTACCCCACACAATATACTTCTTTTATTTGCACTTGAATCCCTTGCATCTAAAAAATTCTGGTTATCATCAGTTCCTGGGTTGCCTTCAATTATGTTGTCCCCGGTGAGTATGGCAAACCCAAGAGGGGGGCGGGGGGAGGATAAATTGGGTTTTCAAAAAGTTTTCTTTTGAAATCACAAAATTTTGAAATTTTGAATGCAATGAAGTGATTGATGAGGTAGTGACACACACACATACACACACACACACAAAGAATAGACGATTTTACAGTGGTTCAATTGGGCCTACGTCCACTCTTTTACACCTCGTAGAGAAAACCACTATAAGATACAATCTAATACACACGCTAGTTTCGGCCTAACTAGCCACACCCATGGTGTATGAATACACCTACGATGGAATAAATCCGCCACACACACACACCAACAAGTAAATGCAAGACAAACAATAAAAAGAGAGCAACAAAGAAAAGAGCTTAAAGACGAAGTCGTAGCCGAAAGCCCTCACTCAAGCTTAGTTTCGAGATGGAACTAGGAAGGAGCTTGAATTCTCCTTGAATCTCTCTCTTTTCTTCTCTCTAAGATTTTCTTCAACTTTGAAATATGCCTCACACACTTTTTGCTTTAGTGGCAAAGGTTATTGTTTGAATGGTTGCAAGTTCTCTTTTATAGGGATTTCAAAATCATAGAGTCATTGGTGGTAGGTGGGACTCTAACGGCTAATATATCAACTTACGCAACCTAAAAAAGTAAGAATCGGTTGACCGATTCGGCGGGTCAGTAGTCTGTTTTGATCAGAGTATATTACAATTCCCTCAATTAAGAATCCTGTATGGATTAGTCGATCGACCCGATCGGTTCGATCAACCGTTTGTCCTAGTGACTAAATATTTAAGATGTTTTCATACCTTGTCTGGTCATGGACTCGTGGAATACATCATCTCTTTTTGTTGTCTTAGAACATTGTTATTTACAGGGATATGTGAGGTCATTAGTAGTTTTGTCATTGTTAAAACTAGGGGTACGACAATCTCCCCTCTTTTTCGATGATGACAAAACTATCTATCAAGATAGAATACCAATCAATCAATAGTCTATGTAAATTAGCCACAAAAATTCATACTAGTCGATCATATATACGACTGTCTTCCCCTTTTTTGACATCATCATAAAAGGTCAAAGCTAAGCAAAGAAGTGCATAATATGCCGAATAGTTAAATGATTATATGATCTAGTCCAAAATGTAATTAACAACACAAAATAGTATAAAGAGTGCGTAAGACTAAATGATCAAGAGTCTAAGACACTAACTTACTTCATAAATATCCTAATTAACTGACCAGGGCGAGCAATATGGCTCTGTAATATTTGGTAAGCTACATTCTGTTTTAGGAATGAATTTTAGAATTTGTTAGCTTTTGGCTTATCAAAATGAACCCTTAAGTAACGGGCTACACCGAATATGCTGTTTTAGGAATGAGTACGTTGCTTAAGTTTTACTTTGTACCCTAAGAAATTTCACCCGTTAACAGCGAAAATGATCTTGTGTAACATAAAATTTGAATAATGACATGGATGATGATCTCAAAGAAATTTCAGATGCAGTTCCTCTAGCAGAGGTCGCAGGTGGCAGAACTTTTGGACCCATAAAAAATATGACATGGGAGTTTGCAGATACACCAGGAAGAGGCAGCAGCAATGTCACGCTATGTATTTGTTTCTTAGGCCGTGTTTGGCGCAGCTTACATTTGGAAGCATTTTTATATTTTCATTTAGTTATTTTTTGTAAAACTTATTGGATATAGGAAGTCATTTATATGATATTTTTTTTAATATTTTAACTTCCAATCAAAAGTTACTAGAAGAGTACGAAAGAGTTGACTTTTGTAACTGATGAGGCAGAATCCGATTCGGCCCATTAAAACAAGTCCAAACCCAATTCAGCCCAGAAGCAGTAATAGAAGCCCTCGGCCCAGCAGGCTTCGGCCCATCAGCGGCTCAACAGTCCTCGGCCCATCAGCGGCACAGTAGCCCTCGGCCCAGCAGGCTTCGGCCCATCAGCGGCCCAACCCCCTTCGGCCCGATAGCCGTGTCCGGCCCACTCCGGTGGAGGACTAGGCATTATAGCGGTTTACCAGTAAGCCCGGAACATAGTCCTATATCGGCTACCACCGTTAACCATCTGCTATCCTCCGCTATAAATACCATACTATTCATTGCCAAAGGTATGTCTCCGTGATCCTTAAGGACCATGGTCCAAAAAGCATTAAAGCTCTTCTTTGCCTTCTGAATCGAATCATCTTCAGAAGTTAACTCAACCGTCGGAGGGGGTTCCTAAGGGCTAAAGCCCGGGACTCCTACTGAACGGTTCTTCTTCTTCTTGCCCTCCTGTAGGAGCTCGGTTCGAATCTTCGCCGACCTCCCCGAGTCGGTCTCGGCCACCGACCTCGGACTTCTTCCTCCGGTCTCGACGCCTTTCGCCGGCTGACCCTCCTCGCCCGAAGGCAATTCGGCTCCGCACCGATTGCCTTTCAAATGGAGGAAATTCGGCCGCGCCATCCGAAGGCTAGCTGACATCCGATTGAGCGACCTTCGGCTTCGGACCTTCGACCGCGTCTCCGCCTCCGTCGCCTTCCGGATCCCTGTCGGGCCTCTTACACCGATCCGACCCAGCTCCGAATCCAGAACTTCGGATTCCAGCTTCGGAATCCGGTCGTAATAGCTTCGGCTACATCACGTGGCGCCGTCTGTGGGAATCAAACAAACAAGTCATGTCTCAACGACCTGTAACCCGGCGATCCGGACAGAATGAAGTAGAGGCACGGGAAGCTTCGGCACAGCTACTGCCCTCCGAAGGCGCCCCTTCTGCTCCGCCGAGCATGGCTCTGCCCGTCATACGAGAGTCCACCGCTGCAGAAGACCGGGTGGGAGTGCTCCAGCAGCAAGTGGCGACGCTAGCCGCTGCCGTCACGTCCCTCGCGCCCCTTCAGGAGATGGTATCCGCCATCGCCCAGCGCATGGGATTGCTGGGACAGCTTCCTCAGCAGGCACAACTCCCTCCGCACTATCCAGTCCAAGATACAAGGTTCCGGCCGACGCCTGCACTGGTTTCCCCTGACGAAACCGCTACAGCACGCAGCGAGCCCTCGGCGCTACCCGCCCGAGCTCCTCGCGCCGACCGCGTAACGGAGCAAGGCTATGCTTCGTCAGAATTCTGCCCGGCCAAGACCGGAGGACAATCAGTCGCCACCTCGACTGCCCCGGACCTGGACCGGCGGCTGACGGCAATGCGGAAGGAAATGCAGCAGATGGTGTCTCGGCCCTACGGGGCGCCCCTTACTAGCAACATCCTGGAGCAGACCCCGTTCACGCCAGAGCTCCTGGCTACCGAGGTACCTCCTAATTTCAAACTGCCGAAGGGCCCTCTCTACGACGGGATGACAGATCCGGTCTGTCATTTCCAGAGATTCAACTCATACCTCTCGGTCTGAGGGATCGCCGAGGCCGCTGCCGACTTTTTTCCCTCACCCTTGAGAAGATCGCCCTAACCTGGTTCGAGGCACTGGCCCCCAACTCCATCCACTCTTTAGTCCAGTTGGGCCAGTTGTTTATCTACCAGTTCTATGACGCCACTCGGCAGTGTAAAACTTCCGCCAGCCTACTAGCCATCCGGCAAGGCCCCACCGAAACTCTCTAGGAATATTTCACCAAGTTCCGGACCGAGGCCGCTCAAATCCCAAACCTCGATAACTCGATTGCGGTCTCGGCCGTGATTAGCGGGTGTCGGGACGAAGGGGTCCTCGGCTCCATCGGGAAACGCCATCCCCCTACCTTCCAGGACCTCGTAGCCCGGGCCCACAAGTACATCAACCGGGAGGCCCTGATGATGTCCAAAGGTAAAGGCACAGCCGAAGCAACCTCAGTACCTGCCCCCCAGGTGGTCCGACCTCGGCCCGAAGATCAAGAGCCCTCCCGAAAGCGATATCGCAGGGAGGACTGGGACCGAGAAAGGCGACGGGATCCGCAACCGCGGTACCTACCACTGCCTGCTCCCCCTTCCCAAATGCTTATGGAGGTGAAGGGCATGATCCGGCGACCGGAGCGTATGAAGACAGATCTTCGCCGAAGGGACCCCGGCAAATACTGTGAGTATCACCGGGAGATCGGCCATATGACGGACGAGTGCCGGCACCTTCGGGAAGAGATCGACCGCCTCATCCGGGAAGGTAGACTGCCGCAGCTTCGGCGAGAGCAGCCCCTGCCGTAGCGAAACCGGGATGTCGCTGAGACGCCCAGGCAGTAGCAGCCCCCGGAGAAAGGAGCTGCTCCTCCGCCAAAGATCGCCTCGGCCCCGATGGAACCATCCCATCAAAGACCCAGCTCTGGGTCCATTATGATGATATCCGGAGGGCCGGGAGAAGGATCAAGGCGCCAGCAGCGCGGCTCTGCCACTATAGCGACAATCGACATCGAGCCGAAGCGGCCTCGCCAAGAAGATATTACCTTCGGCTCAGAGGACTTGACTGATCTTCAGGTCCCTCACGACGACGCCCTCATTATAAACGCTGTAATAAATAGTTACGATGTACATCGTATTTTTGTCGATAATGGAAGTGCCCCGAACATCTTATTTTACGATTGCTTTGTAAAAATGGGATTGAGTGAGGCTAATATGAAGCCTCACCGGGGCCCCCTCTTCGGTTTTAATGGTTCGCCCTGCCGAGTAGAGGGCATTGTTCGACTCCCTGTAACCATAGACTCCGCCCCCCGGCAACTTACCATTGAAACGGATTTTGCCGTTGTAAAAATTGATTCAGCCTACAACGCCATCTTCGGCCGAAGGCTAATCGGCGGGGTCGGAGCCGTGCCTTCGTCTTTCCATCAAAAGCTAAAGTTCCATACTAGCCACGGAATAGGCGAGGCCAAAGGAAATCAAGAAGCAGCCCGACAGTGCTATATGATTTCGGTCAAAGGGAAGGCTACAGCCGAATCCCTGACGATCGAATCATCAGCCGAGGCGTCCCCAGGAGAAGCACTCGTCGCCATTCCGGTTCCGGGAGGCGAAGGACGAGCCCTGATGATAGGCTCCGGCCTGGAGAAAGCCGAAGCGGAGAAACTCACCGAGTTCTTAAAAGAGAATCTCGACGTCTTCGCCTGGTCTCCGACAGACATGCCCGGGGTCGACCCGGAGGTAGCAGAGCACCGACTACACACCGATCTCGACGAACCCCCGGTTAAGCAGAAGCGGCGCACCTTCAATCAGGAAAGGAGAGCCGCCATCCAAGCCGAAGTGCAGAAGGGGCTGGACGCCGGGCACATCCGAGAGGTGCATCACCCGGACTGGATCGCCAACGTAGTGATGGTGCCGAAGAAGGATGGCAAGTGGCGAATGTGCATGGACTTCACCAACCTCAACAAGGCCTGTCCGATGGATAGCTTCCCGCTACCTCGGATAGATCAGATGGTGGACGCAACTTCCGGCCACGAACTCCTAAGCTTCCTCGATGCCTATTCAGGCTATCACCAGATCCGAATGCATCCGGATGATGAAAGCAAAACCAGCTTCACGACCGATCTTGGTCTATACTGTTATACCCGGATGCCCTTCGGTCTGAAGAATGCCGGCGCGACATTTCAGTGCCTCGTCAATAAAGTCTTCGCCCCGCAACTCGGCCGCAACATGGAGGTCTACATCGACGACATGTTGGTGAAGAGCCGCGTCGCCAAGGACCACTTGGCCGACCTGGCCGAAACCTTCTCCGCGTTGCGGCGGTACAAGATAAAGTTGAATCCGGCCAAATGTGACTTTGGGGTAGCTTCCGGAAAGTTCCTTGGCTACATGGTCACGCACCGAGGAGTAGAAGCCAACCCGGCGAAGGTCTCGGCCATCATACAGATGCGCCCTCCGGCCAACATCCGGGAGGTACAGAAGCTAAATGGGAGAATCGCAGCCCTAAGCCGCTTCATGTCGAGGGCAGCGGATTACTGTTTCCCCTTCTTCAAGCTGCTGAAGAAGGCCAATAGCTTCGACTGGACGGATGAGTGTCAGACAGCCTTCGACCAGCTGAAGGCCTACCTCTCCAAAGTCCCCATTCTGTCCAAGCCAGTCCCCGGGGAGCCTCTGAGCCTATGCCTCGCGGTATCCGAGACAACTCTCAGCGCCGTCCTCGTCCGATAGCAGGATGGCGTTCAGAAGCCAGTCTATTATACCAGCCGAGCCCTTCAAGGAGCAAAACTCCGATATCTCGCGCTGGAAAAATTGGCTTTGGCCTTCGTCTCGTCCGCAAGGAGGCTCCGACCTTATTTTCTGGCCCATTCGGTAAAGGTTCTCACCGACCAGCCCCTGAGGCAAATTCTCTCCCGGCCGGAGGTATCCGGTAGGCTGGCGAAATGGGCGATTGAGCTAGGAGAGTTCTACATCTCCTACGCACCTCGGGTGGCAATAAAAGCCCAGGCATTGGCAGACTTCATCGCCGAACTCACTCCCAGCGCTTCCTCGGCATCTCAGCCGGAAGCTGACATACCCGAAGCCGAGGGCACTTCGGCTCGTACTCCAGTAGACGAGTGGCAACTTTTTGTAGACGGCTCCGCGTGTTCCACGGGCAGCGGTGCCGGATGGATCTTGACATCGCCCGAAGGAGTCGTCACGGAGTACGCATTGCGCTTCTCCTTTCCAGCCACCAATAACGCCGCCGAGTATGAAGCCCTCATTTCCGGCCTCCGGGCCGCAAGGAAGCTCGGCGTCCGGAACCTAAAAGCCTTCAGCGACTCTCAGCTGATCGCCAGTCACATTTCCGGGGAATACGAAGCTCGGGATGCGATAATGGCATCTTATCTCCAGGTGACTCGCAAGATCCTCGCTCAATTCGATTCTTATGAAATCGTGCGAATCCCAAGAGCCGAGAATGCCCGAGCCGATGCACTTTCCCGGCTGGCGTCAACCCAAGACGGGGGAGGAGGCCGAATGATCCTAGTAGAGGAACTCGCCGAACCAAGCCTCGGCGAGCCTGAGGCCATGCAAATAACCGAGGCCGAAGCCGAGACCTGGATGACTCCCCTCGTTGTTTTTCTCCTCCGAGGAGAAATCTCGCCAGATTCAAGGGAGGCGAAGCACGTTCGGCAACGCTCGTCCCACTTCCTCCTTTTGGACGGGCTATTGTACAAGAAGTCCTTCGGCCGACCACTGCTACGGTGCCTCGGCCCGACCGAAGCCGACTACGCCATGAGAGAAGTACACGAAGGGGTATGCGGAGCGCATGCGGGAGGAAGGGCCCTGGCTCACAAACTTCTGAGGCAAGGACACTGGTGGCCGACACTCCGAGAGGACGCTTTAGCCCTCGTACGGCGCTGTGATCAGTGCCAGAGGTTCAGCTCCCTCATCCACCAAGCAGCCACCCTTCTGACCCCTTTATCCGACCCCTGGCCTTTCGCTCAATGGGGAATCGACCTCCTGGGGCCTTTTCCCATCGCCACCGGCCAAAGGAAATTCCTCATCGTGGCAGTAGATTATTTTACCAAGTGGGTAGAAGCCGAACCTCTCGCGTCAATAACCGATGGCAATGCTTGGAACTTCGTATGGAAGTCCATCATCTGTCGGTTCGGCATCCCCCGGGCCATCATTTCGGACAACGGCAAACAGTTCGATAGCCGTCGGTTCAGCGATAACTGCGCCAGTTTCGGCATCCTTCATAAGTTCACTTCGGTAGCGCACCCTCGGGCAAACGGTCAGGTCGAGGTTACCAACTGAAGCCTATTGCAGGGACTAAAAACCCGCCTCGGCAAAGCCAAAGGCCGATGGGTAGAGGAGCTACCAAGTGTTCTTTGGGCGTATCGGACCACGAGCTGAACCCCTACCGGCGAAACTCCATTTCGCATGGCTTATGGGATAGAAGCCGTTATTCCAGTAGAAATTGGCCTTCCCTCTCCAAGGGTCATTGCATACGATCCAGAGGCCAACGAAGAAGTCTTGAAGGATCATTTGGACCTTATAGAAGAAATCCGAGATAAGGCTCGCATTCGGCTGGCGGCTTATCAGCAGCGCATGGCCAGGTACCACAACACTCGAGTGAAGCCCCGAAGTTTCGAAATCGGGAACCTCGTGTTAAGGAATGCTCACACTTCTAAACCGGCCGAAGCCGCAGGAAAGCTTGCCCCCAACTGGGAGGGGCCGTATCGGGTCAAAGAGGTAGTTAGACGAGGGGCTTATCGTTTGGAGACCCTTTCGGGCCAACCTGTCCCTTGCACCTGGAATGTGGAACGCCTTCGGCGTTATTACATGTAAACTACTTCTCCCGGATTTTAGCCGGAAGGTATGAATAAAGGTCTCTTTTTCAAAAAACCTGGGTAAATATCTCTAAGTCCGTGTAAACGATACCGGGAGTGGCTTCGGCCATGCAAACCGTATCGGGAGCGGCATGATTTCTTATTCTCTAAGTCCGTATAAACCGTACCGGGAGTAGCTTCGGCCATGCAAACCGTATCGGGAGCGGCATGATTTCTTGTTCTCTAAGTCCGTGTAAACTGTACCGGGAGTGGCTTCGGCCATGCAAACCGTATCGGGAGCGGCATGAGTTCTTATTCTAAGATGGCAGGTAACCTGATCCGAGGGTGGCTTCGGCCATGTATACCGGATCGGGAAGCGGCAAGGTATCTCTTAAGTCCGTGCAAACCGTACCGGGAGTGGCTTCGGCCATGCAAACCGTATCGGGAGCGGCATGAGTTCTTATTCTAAGACCGCAGGTAACCTGATCCGAGGGTGGCTTCGTCCATGTGTACCGGATCGGGAAGCGGCAAGGTATCTCTTAAGTCCGTGAAACCGTACCGGGAGTGGCTTCGGCCATGCAAACCGTATCGGGAGCGGCATGAGTTCTTATTCTAAGTCCGCAGGTAACCTGATCCGAGGGTGGCTTCGGTCATGTATACCGGATCGGGAAGCGGCAAGGTATCTCTTAAGTCCGTGCAAACCGTACCGGGAGTGGCTTCGGCCATGCAAACCGTATCGGGAGCGGTATGAGTTCTTATTCTAAGACCGCAGGTAACCTGATCCGAGGGTGGCTCCGGCCATGTATACGGGTCAGGAGGCGGCGAGGTATATCTCAGTCCGTGTAAACCGTACCGGGAATGGCTTCGGCCACACGAACCGCGTCGGGAGCAGCGGGATATCCCCTCGGATCGAATAAACCACGTTAGTAAAGGCCCCGGCCGTATATACTATCGGTGGCGATACTTTATCGACTTCCTATCCGAACCTACATCGGGTCTTGGCCTTGCGAGCTACAGCGAAACGACGACAAGATCTCGGATTTATGAAAAACCAGATTCGCTCGATCATGCACAACATCAAAGTAAAGCCAAAAATACTTCCTGTATATATACTGAAAAGGAAGTACAAAATCGGCCATCCACCTGGCCGCAGGCTTACAAAAGAACAAAGATAAAAATCGGGACAGGCCCCCGCACTAGCCCTCGATATTCCCCTCGTCCACATCAACTGGGCTTCGGCCAGGAGACGGGGAGGGAGAATCGACTATCTGCACGGCCTCAGACGGGGTGGCTTTGACAGGGGCCTCCTCGACCGGAACGGCCTCCTCACCTTCTGCCGAGGCCGGGGCCCTCTCGGCTGCAAGCCCCTTCCACCAGGACAGGAGCTCTTCGCCTTCCTCGTCCGTGGGCAGGGCAATCCCGGTCAGGTCCACGGTTGGACAAGCCTTCTGGGTAGCAGCCAGTCCGATGTAGAAGACCGAGGAGGCCGCTAGAAGCTGCGCCTGGATTATCTCCTCGGCGAAGTCTGGGCCAGCCTTGTAATCGGCCACGGCCGAATCGACCGCCTCCTCTAGCTCCAGCTTCAAAGCCGATACCTCCTCGGCGTGGCGACGGCTATCTGAAGCCCGCCGGGCGTCCTTGTCCTGGATCTCGGCCTTAAGGGCCCGATTCTCAGCATGGGCCGCCGCCAGCTCTCGCTCGAGCTTCTCCTTCTCCCGCTCGGCCTTCGCCTTGGCCTCGGAAGATGCCCGAGTTGCCGCTTCCTGCTCCTCCAGCTGCGCTCGCATTCGGGCGTTCGCTGCTAAGAGCCGGTCGACGCCAGACTCGAAGTCGCCTCCAGACGAAGGGCCCTCGCCCGAGCCTGCCGAGGCCGACGTCCTCTCGGCCTCCAGGAGTTGATCTCGGAGGAGCGCCTGACGTTGGATCAGGACGCTACCCGTGACCGCGGCCTTCGATCAAAAGCGGATAAGGGTCAGCAGATCCGAAATAAGCTAAAGGAAAGCTAAATTGAGGCATATGAAGAAGCTTCTTACCTGGACCGCCAATCGGGCGCTGATCATCGCCAGATCAGTGACCGAGTGGTCCTTCAGCTCCTCCAAAGCCGACGGGAGGGTGAGACCACGAAGCAGACACAGGCACGTCTGCGAGTCCTCCACGCTCTCATCTCTATAGATCCCCAGGTCAGGGACCCATAGCTCGCGCTCCTGCGCGCGAGGCACCTGCGGCCCGGTGCCTTCCTGCTCCGCCCCCGCCCTCGCGGTCGGAGAGTCGCCCATCGGCGCTTCGGGGGACGCCGGCCTCGCGGCTCTTCGGGCCGCTGCGGATCTCCTAACCAAGGGGGGGGGGGGGGGTCCGACTCGTCGGGCTCCTCCACCTGGATCCGCTTAGACAAACGACCGCCCCTTCGGGCGGCCGACTTGCTTTTCCGCTCCCTCTCGAGAGCGGCGGCAGCAGCACGGCCCTCGGAGGAGGCCGCTGTCATTGTAACCCCGGCTCGAACGCTCGGGGCCACCACGCCTCGTCCAGACCCTCTTGCCGCCTGCGGGCGAGATGGCTGGAGTTGGCCGCGCTGCTGGGCTATCCGGCCAAGAAGGCCCTGGATCCCAGACATTGCTGCAAACAGAAGAAGAAATATTAGACTTAAATAACACAGAGGTAACAACTCAAGACCGACTTACCCTCAGCCGAAGCTTCAGCAACCTCGGCGGCCGGAGGAGCTTCGGCCGGAGGGGCGGCCCCAGCACTTCCTTCGCTCTCCCGCGAAGTCTCCCCGGGAGGAAGGTATGGGAAAGCCCGCTCCGGATCCCTCGTCGGGTCCGGCCATGCCCCGGCACCCACAAGTAGCTCCGGCTTACTGAAAAGCTCCGAAATGTTGTACGGAGCCGCGGCTTCAACATGGCCCACGATATCGCGCTGAACAGAATTAAGGGTGGGAGGATCGGAAAGGCCTGTGGCCAGCGGCGCCCATTCGGTAGGAAAGGGCCACACGCTCCTCTCATTCTCCGGGAGAGAAACTAGAATAAAGTTCCTCTTCCAGCCGTGAATGGACGAAAGCTTCCCGGAGAAGGTGCCTCGGCCGAGACGGGGGACAAAACTGTACCACTCGGACCTCCCCTGCTTCTGAATTTTGAAGAGGTAGCGGAAGATGTTGACCGAGGGCATGAACTTCGCATGGGCAAACACAGCCAAGAAGGCATAGACTGTGCGCCAAGAGTTGGGAAAAAATTGAGACGAGGCAAGTCCGTAGAAGCAGAGAAGGTTGATGACGAAGGTAGAGAGAGGAAGACGAAAGCCCGCCCGGAAGCTTTCTTCGTAAATGGAGAAACAACCCGGACGAGGAGTGTTGGCCCTGGTATGAGAACCGGACCGGTAGGGGGTCACCCAAGAAGGGAGTTGGTAGTAAGAAGCAATGTAAATGACCCCGTCATCCGAGAGGGCGCAGGCTGCTTCCGAAGCAGTCTCGGGACGACGACATCCCGAGGAGGAAGCCTGGCCCGGGGTATGAACCTCCTCGGATCCCTCGGCGCCGGAGGCCTCGGCCTCTTCGGCCATAGTAGAAGCGAGGGAGTCCAGAGTAAGAAGAGATGACATAGAAGACTTGGGGGAATGAGACGGAGTGTACTCCTCGTCTGAAGGGGTAATCTCGCTCGAAGAAAGACTGCGGGACATAAGGTCACGAAGATGGAGAAAGAAGATTGAGGCTTACCCTCAAAAGGAAAAAGATCTCTCCTGGATCAGACGCAGCCTCTCAAGCCACGGAACTCCCCCAGCAAGCGCTCCGAGAGATGGAGATCTTCCTGCGATGGTCGGCGAGCTCGGACAACGCCTCCAGAGGGCTAGCCTTTCGCCGGAGAGGAAGGAGAGCTCGGACAATCGCAGAGGAACGCAGGCGCCAAAGCAGGAAGAAGAACAGTGCTCTGCGAGGGGTTACTATTTATAGGCACCGTTAGAAACCCTTCCCGCCGAAGCCGACGGCCGAGATCTTCCCCCTCGTCTCACCACTTCTCTCGGATGCCCGCCACGTGTACCGTCCTTTGGTAATGATGACGGGCAGACTCCGGGAATTGGAGCAGAATGATCAATGGCCGAAAGCGCTCCGACCCTTCGGCTGATCACTCGGATGCCCGCCACGTGTCCCGATCCGCGTGCCAAGGAAAGAAGAGGCGGCAATCCGAGTGGAACCTCGGGCAGAGAGCCGAGATGACCTGCGACCCGCGAGCGGTCAGGATCTTTTTGTGTTTTAACGGGGCGGCCGGATGCGCGACGCGTGTCCTGTGCTTCTCCGCGAGGCGACCGTTCTGACGGGAAAAGCGACGCCCGTCCCGTCCATTTAATGAAGCCTGACACAACTCAGAAGGCTCGGCCCTTCGCCCTCAGAGGTAAAGGCCTTCGTCACTACATCCCGAATGAAGACGGAGAAGTGATTGATTGACCCTCGGCCGACCGAGGGCATCCATTTCTCAAGAAAGAGAATAGAAAACCTCGGGTAAAACACCTGTTATGATTATTTCTCAAAAGGCTTCGGGCTATACTCTCGCCATCTCAGAATTGAGGAAGACAAGAGTGGGGGGCTATGTGATGAGGCAGAATCCAATTCGGCCCATTAAAACAAGTCCAAACCCAATTCAGCCCAGAAGCAGCAATAGAAACCCTCGGCCCAGCAGGCTTCGGCCCAACAGCCCTCGGCCCATCAGCGGCACAGTAGCCCTCGGCCCAGCAGGCTTCGGCCCATCAGCGGCCCAACCCCCTTCGGCCCGATAGCCGTGTCCGGCCCACTCCGGTGGAGGACTAGGCATTATGGCGGTTTACCAGTAAGCCCGGAACATAGTTCTATATCGGCTACCACCGTTAACCATCCGCTATCCTCCGCTAATACCATGCTATTCATTGCCAAAGGTATGTCTCCGTGACCCTCAAGGACCATAGTCCAAAAAGCATTAAAGCTACTCTTTGCCTTCTGAATCGAATCATCTTCAGAAGTTAACTTAACCGTCGGAGGGGGTTCCTAAGGGCTAAAGCCCGGGACTCCTACTGACCGGTTCTTCTTCTTCTTGCCCTCCTGTAGGAGCTCGGTTCGAATCTTCGCCGACCTCCCCGAGTCGGTCTCGGCCACCGACCTCGGACTTCTTCCTCCGGTCTCGACGCCTTTCGCCGGCTGACCCTCCTCACCCGAAGGCAATTCGGCTCCGCACCGATTGCCTTTCAAACGGAGGAAATTCGGCCGCGCCATCTGAAGGCTAGCCGACATCCGACTGAGCGACCTTCGGCTTCGGACCTTCGACCGCGTCTCCGCCTCCGTCGCCTTCCGGATCCCTGTCGGGCCTCTTACACCGATCCGACCCAGCTCCGGATCCAGAACTTCGGATTCCAGCTTCGGAATCCGGCCGTGATAGCTTCAGCTACATCAGTAACAAATCAAAATTAGTTATAATCTCTCTCCCTCAACTCATTCAATGTAAGAAGTGAAAGTTAAAAATAACTTTCAAATAAAAGTTTTGCCAAACATGCCTTTAGTGATGTTATTCTTCTCTCCGATGATGTGTTGCTGACAAGGAGTTAAGGAAAAAACTTGTGGTAATCACGCCGTCTATTGCCATAAAATGTACTATTTTTCTCTTCTACATTAGGGCATTTAAAGCATTATTCTAGTTATTGCATGTCCTTTCTCTCTTTCATTAGGGCTTTTAAAACATAATTCTAGTTCTCTACTTGGATGGTGCAAATTTTGTTCCCCACTGGGGCAGCTTCCCACATAGGTCTGTTCCCTCCCCTTGATGGCAGCCACGTCGAGCACCAGCCACCCCTCTTCCGTTCACTGCCTCTTGACCCTCTCGCTTTGCAGCCACATCCCCTTCTCTGACACGAGAATTACTTGCTGCATCGACAGTTGGTCTTAAACTGGCTGTGGGGTTTTTAATAAAAAAAAAAAAAAAATTTAGGCCTCTCAAATGACCTACATGGCCATACAATCTGATCTTAGATCAGATAATTTTAAAAAAATGACAAATCAAAAAATCGAGTGCCAAGTGGATTGTCTGATTGATGATTAGATTGAATGGCCATGTAGGTAGGCTCTCCAAAAAGATTTTAAAAAAGTTTTTTTTTAATTAAAAAGACCGGCAGTTGGTGTAACATTTGCATGTTGTCCACCCTCTTCCCCCTTCGCTTTTGAGTAATCCCCACCCCCTCCTCTACTTCAAAATGAATTTGCTGCACGCCTACCGAAAAGAATTTATAAATAAAATGAGTCTTACAAGTTAGTAAACATCTCAACCCATACATCACCTACCAAATAATAAAGTTGCAAATTATATGGCATTCAAACATAACTTAAAGATGTTAAAATATTCTTAATATATAGTATACGCCAAGAAAAATGACAAAACATAGGCAGTGTCAAATCATGTCTCATGAAGGTCTTCATACAAGTTTTCAATTTGGAAATCAAATTATTTTAGCATTATGTAATCATGTGTTACATCAAAATTTAGGTTTCACTTTATGAATATGATTTTTAAAAATAGAGTGTGACTTTTTCATATGGGAATCTAAGCTGCATTGAGCCAAATTAGGAAGAAGGCATGACATTGGATGTAAGCTATATTATGACATCGTGACATACACAATGTCGTACTACATTCTAGGGTACATTTGTCACCGTAAATCGCACCATTTATCTCTCACTAACCAAATATGCATTCCTTACGGACTAGAGTAGGTCTAAATATTAGCGCTACGTCAAACCTTTATATCAGATCTCAAATGAGTTGAGTTTTAGAGTCAAAAATTACGTTTTAGATTTATGTATGTGTATACATGTATTTTCAGTTAAAAATACTTGTATGGAATCATAGCAAGTTCGATAAAGCAAGAGAATGTTTAGTTTTCATCCATTCCGGATCTGGTGTACGTACGTGTCTATCACATTCAAATTTAGGCTATGCCCTAAGGATGCATGCGGTGTCAAGTGGGTGGACCAGTCCGCGGCCCAGTCTATATTAAAGGAAATTAGACTGACCCAAGTTATATAAAATGGGTTAGACTAAATTTGAGTTGATTAGTTAAATTTGGACTGTATTGGACTGAAAATAGTCTGACCTAATTTAATTTATTGACTTTTACAATAATTCATACAAAAAGTAAAATGTTTCTGACAAACCATTTATAAATAGGGCCAGCCTAACCCAACCCAATCTAACTCACTCATTATTGAATGTAGACTGAATTTAATTAGGTTGAATGTGGGTTAAACTTGAGTTGAATTTGGGTTGGGCTAAAATTGAGATAGGCTATTTTGAATTTAAATTAGACTTAAATTATCACATAACTTAGTCCAACCCGTCTAATTTACATCCTTACTTATGATCAATCTAAGAGTTACACAATAATACGAAGTAGCTAGATTAACAAAGTCACAATTCACAGATTATCTTTAAATTTCTTGTGATGGACAGAAAATTATTATGTTCTTTTGGAAGCCTGGTTTACTCTATATTATTAACAAGGTTCCTAAATTCTTTACATTCTATCTATTTAAGGGAGAAACCTCTCCTTTGTCATAAGGATGGGACCTGTTGCCTTCTTCGTTCCATCTTTTTTCTCTTTGTTTTCCCTTTTTGTAAAGCAACCACAGATGCTGAGTACTAAAGAGCGTTGTGGAATAAGCTTCTAAGAAGTATAAATACTTTTTTGCTCGATGAAGCATAGACTATAAGTGAAAGATAAAGGAATCCTTTCATCGTTGCACAAGGCAAGAATGAACAAACTTGCACCATCAAAATGTTCCATTCTTATCGTGTGATCTAATCATGCCCTCTCAGCCTCCCTTCTCAGCTTTACTCTACTACAAGATTGCAATCTGATGCTATATGACTCCAGTACATATATAAGTGATTGCCTTACCAGTGGTCTTGTATACATGTTAACCATTGATCAGTTTCCAAGGACGAGACTCTTGGCAAGATCAAGCAACTCAGAAGGCGACCAATAGGAATAGCAGTCCTTCTGGTCTTCGGGCACGGATCTCCTCTACTCACTTTCTTTGTTTATGTTAGCCTCATACGAAACCAGGAGCTGCTCCATCGACATGTCATCAGCAGGTCCCTTGGGAGTATATATCAAAGGGTAACTCTATGATGGTCGTGTCAGCTGCCAAAATGGTGGATGGGTTGCAAGGTTCATGTGGCACGTCTTTGAATCAGTAAGTTATCCTATCTGATAGCCGAGGGAAGTACCTATGACATAGTATGATAAATAATATAGATAATGCTGTGATACGGAAAATTAATCATAGTGAAAGGGTGATTAGTCGTAAATAGTCAGTGTATTAACCCTATTGTGGTTTCGCCAGTAATAGTTTTGCAATTTGTAAATAGAGGAGTTGTACGTACATATAAATTGTTCAGTAATATTCTAATCTTTCAAATGGATCACAAGTCATACAATTTATTTCCAAATATGAATATTTAGGAAATGGAAAATTAAGCATTGCGAGCAGAGTTTTTACAAAAATACTTTTAATCTTCTTGCAAAGTGAACAAAAAGAAGAATGCACAAGGCAAGAATTGGAAAATGCATGATACCCTATTTTCTATCCGGACTAAGTATATACTCACTCACCAGGAGGCCAGGTGCAAGTTAATTATATGTGTGCTTTTGTAGCTTAATGGTCGCCATTTTGGCAAAAGATTTTATCTCTTTCATCGATGTATTATTTACAAATTTCGTTACGAGGGAAACGTTTGTAAAATTAAAATAAGTTATGTTTCAAAGAAAAAAAAAAGGAATTGAAAAATAAAGAAGCATTTTTCGCTAGGGAAGATGGACAAGAATAATAAAATGTTATATGCCATCCCTTTCTTTTCATGTTAATTACCAATAGTTCAGGTGTATGCCTAGGCTATTCTATTAATCCATCTCGAAATGCCACCTCTCCTTATTCCATCACTTAATCTTTTTCACACAACCGAATTCTATGCCAAAGAGTAGTCATGGACTCATTTTTACAAATTGTTTTCCCATCTCGCAGAAGCACTGGAGCAAACAAGTGAGATGGAAAATATCGTTTCTCGTGCCTACAGCAGGTATGGATCACTTTCAATATAGTTTCATGCATTGATTAGGAGGTTTCCTCTTCATGGAATGCATACATATGAATGCAGATTATTTGACATTATATATTTCTACTTGATTGTGTTATCCTGAATATAATTAAATACTCTAGTTTATAATTCAAGTGATGAACACATCAAGCATAACTACGATTAGAGTGGAAATTTTCATACGTCATATAAAATATGACGATAGAGAGTATTTTTCTTGAACTAGTGAATTTAAGAGCTCTCGGGATAAGTCTCTGAATAATTTAGATTGGTAAGAGCTTGAGATGTAAAAATATTGGAAAATGAGCTGCTTATATATATATATATATAATCATCACATCAACACCATCTGGTTCTTGTTCTCTTACCGTCGATAAGGAGGCTATAACAAGGATGGATGAAGCAGGTAGCTTAAGCATGGCAGAAGCGGATATATTTCCGAATAGTACTTTCTATTTTGCGTCGAAAACTGCTACGTATATTCGTCCTTTAATATATTTCTCATATGGCATGATTCACATCATAGATCATTATAACATGGTTCATAATCATATTTATAACATGTACATTCATCATCTTATTACTTGATTCTTGCGACATGCATCCAAACTACATCGTGAGAAGTTCTTATTTTTATTCTTGCTCTTAGTCTAGTGGTATGGCAATTCTTATTAAGTCTTCGGCTACGTAGCCAGCAGATTCTCTCTAATTCCACCTAGGGTCGGCGTGTCAGCAATCAGGCACACTTCCAGAATTTTACCCCATTGCCTTCGGACTTCATATCTCATTCATCATTCATGATCTTCTCCCACAAGGATGCTTTTGTAAATTAGACCGTTCTTATACTCTTAAGGTGGCATTGTCCATCATTAACCACTTCATTACATGCATGCATATCATCTATGAAAATGCCGTATATAATAGTGCGCAAAATCCAGGTAATTATCATGAAATTAATATTTCCATGCAATTTCAATTGTAAGAACTTGAAACGCGTCAGTACCGGAGGATGTTTCTTATGAAACGTGTCCCCGATGGTTGACGTCTTTTAGGCCACTACAATACTTCCAACCATCCTCTTATTTTTATGAAAACATTATTAATTTTTGAAAATATAATTTTAAATAGTTAACTTATAGGATTTAATTGCGTCATTAATAGGGAATCAGATACTCATCCAAGAAAACTAGTCACATCATTAACATGCTAATTAGATGATAAAATAGGCTAATCAAAGACTATAAATTACATCAAGATTAGGTTTAAAAGGGATCATTACATAGGGATGTGAATTACAAATCACGTCATATTGATGAGACGCATATCAACATAGTAAGATAGGCTTCTAGATTTTCGCATAGTATTCACTTGATTCGACACAAACGGCTATCCATATAGGTTCTAATGCATCTAATACCTCTTCTAAAACCATCATCTGTCTTGCTACATATAGCACATAGTAAATTATCTTGAAATAGTGTTTGTGCATAAAAATAGTTATAGAAAAGATTCATCACCACTTGCCTCCACCAAAAATGAAAAGAACTGATGAAGCCCGCCCAGCCATGAAGTCTCCTCCCTCCAAGCATCCACACCACCTCCTGAAGAGCCTTCCCATGAAGTCCTCCAAGAGCCATGCGCACTCCACCACAAGCTCTCTCTAAAACACTCATAAATCCCTCTCTAACTCTCTATAGGGTAGAAGACGGACACAAAGAGGGGTCCTGGGGGTGAAGAGATCTATACATAGATTATTGGGGTCAAGTTCTATACTGAAAGAACTCCCAACTAGAGGAAACTAACCAAGTTTTACTAAAATATGGTTACTGGGTTGAAACGTGTTTGCCCGACTGGACGCCTTCTAGAGGCCCTAGTAGGATTTCGGCTTGACCTACTAATCCTCTAAATCACGTCACTCATAGTGGATGCGTCTCAGTATAGTTTTTGAGGTTCAACTTAAACTCACCATAGATCCACTAATGGGCTAATCAGAACTTGCTAACAGGCTAGGTATTACAACTTGAAACCTCCCTAAGAGAGGCTAAAGGGTGAAGCCAACTGCTCTACACAATCATAGTATTTCTACAGCTCAAGTGATTGCACAAACAAATAGAACTATAAATATTTATCATATGCATATGCATGAGGAAATAATAACCACATTGATAAGCATATAATTGTTTCTATTTTCCAAATGAATGAACGTACAACAACATAATAAGATCATATTCATACATAAAGTAAATTACAACCTTATTAAATATATAAAAATCCATTAAAAATTCTCATATAAAAGAGACTTATGAATACAACTTACTGCAATATTACAAGTCTTAATTTCTCATAACTTTCTTTGAACTCTCAACTTTATTATACCTAAAGCCACACAATGCCTAAAGTCATTACTAAATATTTGCGTCATACTTCACATTTGTTTAAGTTGATAAAGATTCTCATAAATTTTTATTATATTGCTATATTAATATTTTTAAGGATAAACTTTGGATAAGGATAACAATTTGAGATTATCCCTTTCCATTTACATCTGTACTTGCACGTGCCAATATAAAATGTATGACTTTGAATTATAATGGTCTAACTTTAGCCTTCCTTTTATTTGCAATATACATGGTACAATTTTTGGCTGCCCCTTTCTTATTATTTTTTTCCTACCACATACATTGATCTTCTTGAAACTAAGGAGCTAAAGTCATTTTCTTTAAAATTTGCAGGCATTATTGTATGTTAGGGAACTGTTACATATATTTTTCATGTGTGGAGAACAAATATTTGCAAACATAGATGACACGCCATGTAGTACTTGGGGGTTGGTGGAGCAATATAGCTATTATGCATGAACTATTATACCTCTAAAAGGTCATATATATGATCACTTAATTTTTCTCTCTTGCAAAGCTAGATTCTTGTATGATCATAAGTGCAATGGACTATAGAAATAAACCAAAACATGAAGAGCCTATGACAACCATCAAAGCTGTAAATGAGGGGATGGGTGATTGAGGGTAAAAGGATGGAGAGCCTTGATTTACTTGAAAAATAATCAACTGTACTTTAAGGCCTATGATAGATCAATAAATTGCTGGAAGGGTACGGTCCTTCATTATTGAGAATCTTCATAACCTTCTCATAGACTTGATCTACTTGAAGGAAAGCATGATCAAGTTGAATGGATAGAGATGGTTGAGGTGGATCTAAGCATTTTAAAAAGATGTACGTGCAGTGTGCTAAGTACATGAGGTAGACTATTAGGCGAACCAGGTGAGGGAAAATGCTTCTAACACAGAGGATGCTGTGGATAGCTACATTTTCATGATGCACTATCATCAATTGCATGGCTTCATCAAGTACACTTGCATTTTTTACAAATCACCAGTGATTCATAATACTAGCATATAGATTCCATGGATCAAGACTAGACTTGCAAAGGTCTACGAGCATAGGACAATGCACATTATCAATGATTAAAACTACTAAAGGAAGCATGAGTATTGGTAGTGTGGTCAATTTTATGGATAAACATCATGAAAGTGGTGTCACAAAGAAAGGGGTGATGTGTTATCTTATTGGTTGGGATGAGGTGTCTAGGCAAGTCAACTATATCAAAAATTATATATATTATGACACCATGCCAAAGAAATGTTTAGTGATTGTTGTTCACTTGTAATTGTTTCCCAATCTTGTTCTAAAAATAGGTCCTTAAAGATATAGTGAAAAGTTTGCCAAACATTGAAAAGCAGCTGCATAATATAGATGACAGGTAAGATTTCAAAGAGAAGCTCCCTCAACTCATAAATGTTTAGGGAACTATGTCATATGGACCCTCTTACAACCTTATCTTTCAAAAAGGAGAATGATAGTGGGGTCATAATCACCATGCACTCTATAAAGTTGCAAAGTCCATTGATCCATCCATGCCACACATTGGTTGAAAACATTAGGTGTGGAGAATAGTTGGGCAGCATCTTTTTATTGAGATTGCCTTTTTTATTTTTTACTTCTTAGAGCTCAAAGGCAGCTGCTCAAGGCAAGTTAACATTCAAATTAAATGCATGACATTCAAAAGTTTAGTGATTTTAGTCTAGCTCTCTCTATATGCACATGGCCATAATTTTTGGATATCTCTACTATCTTTCCAGGCTTTTGAGTTTTTGCCAAGTATGAGCTATTGAAGGACAAAAAAGCTAAGGTCATTTTCTTTAAGATTCTGTGCTTTCCCCGTGTTCATCTTGATGTTTTTGCCAACATCCTCTCCCAATAGTGAACTTATATATGTGCCTTCTACCATGTTACTAACGGGAATGAAAATATGCAAGCATGGACCACACTTGGGTGCATGGCCCTTGGAGAACAACATAACGTGAAAGAACTATTTTTCCTAAACTGTTGTAACCCACGTACAAGAATCTAAGCAGCACCGTACCTCTTTATTTTACTCTTATAAAACACATATTCTTATCATAAATACTATGAATTGCAGGAAGAAGACACAAAAGAGAAGGATGGATGGCTGAGCCCAAAAGGATTTAGGCCCTTTGATTTATTAAAAAAATTATCATCTTTATTGAATGATCTAAAAAAGAGATGATAGATGGCTGAATCCATTGTGTCTTTCATTTCCCAAAAACTTTGCAATCTACTGGTTGAAGAGGTTACCTTGTTGCATGAGGTACATGATCAAGTACAATGGATGGTGAGACAATTAAGGGGGATGCAAGCATTCTTAAGAGATGCAGATGAAAAGCGGTGGCAAGGACATGCAGTAGCCTATTGGGTGGAACAAGTGCGAGACATTGCTTTCGATGCTGAGGACATTGTGGACATGTACATCCTTAACATACGTCAGTATCAAATGCAGAACTTCATCAAGAGGTGTGCTTGCATCTTTTGGAAAGTCCCAGTTAGACACAATATTGGCATGAAAATTGAAGAGGTTAAGATCAGACTCGGGGAGATCAATGAGCATAGGATAAGATACGGCATAGATTACAATGTAGGTGAGAATATTGAAGAGACGTCATGGGTTGAAAGGACTGTTAAAGAGAGAAGAGAATTAGCAATCCAGTGGAAGACAAATGTCATGGTCGGTTTTGAAGATGACATGAAAAGGATCAAGCAAGTGTTGTTTGACCAAGGGAAGAAGAGGTTGTGTGTGATCTCATTAGTTGGGATGGGAGGTGCCGGTAAATCAACTCTAGCTAGAAGGATATGTGATGACAGTAGTGTGAAAGTGCAATTTGGCAACCAATGTGCCTTAGTTACTGTTTCTCAATCTTACACTATATGCAAGGTCCTTCAAGACATTGCAATTGAACTTAGAATTGAACTGAAAACCAATGAAGGAGAGAGAGAGATCAGACAAAAGCTCTATGATCAGTTGTCACAGGGAGGCAAGTATCTCATTGTTTTGGATGATGTTTGGGAAACTGAGGTGTGGACTCTCATCCAAGACTTTCTTCCAGATGAGCAGAATGGTAGTAGGGTCATAATCACCACTCGGTCCATGGATGTTGCCAGATTTGCTGACCCGTCCACACCGCCACATGAGTTGAAAGTATTAGATAAGGAGAAAAGTTGGGAGCTTTTCACCCAAATTGTCTTTCCGGATGAAGAGGTGGAGAAAGTTTGTACTGAGGAGCTAGAAGAATTAGGTCAAGAGATTGTCAAGCATTGTGGGGGTCTACCCCTCGCGTTAGTTGTGATGGGTGGCCTACTGCGTGCAAAGGAGAGGAGTGTAAGGGTGTGGCAAAATGTGAAAGAAGGATTTGACTGGCAGGGGAGTCGAGAGGGTGAAGCCTCATTAAAGACACTGTCTTTGAGCTACGAAGCAATGCCTCCACATTTAAAATCATGCTTTCTATATTTCAGTTGTTTCCCTGAAGATTTTGAGATTGATGCAGAGAAGCTAGCCCGTTGTTGGGTTGCAGAAGGGTTCATCCCTGATGAAGAGAAGGAAGTGCAGAGGAGGAAGAAGATGAGAATGATGGAGGAGATAGCGGAGGGTTGGTTAGAGGATCTTATCCAGAGGTGCATGGTTCAGGTGGCACAGGTGAGGCACAGCGGAAGGGTGAAAACTTGCAGAATCCATGACCTCTTACATGAACTTGCAATTAGTAAGTCCAAAGAAGTCAATTTCTTTTACACTTGCCATGACACACAGCATGCGACTCCGCCGAACACGGCAAGGCGGTTTGCACTTCATCCAAGTACAGAGGAAGCATGCACAGTTGTCAAGTTTTCTGCTCCGAAGCTGCGTACTCTCCTTCAATTCCATTCAGATATAGAGTCTCTTAAGTTGATAAATAGGTTCAAGTTGCTCAGGGTGCTCGACCTTCCACATACTCCCTGTCGCACGTTGCCAAGTGCGGTCGGGAACATATTAATCCACCTGAGGTATCTGGGGCTTCGCTATGGCAAACTAGGTAGCCTCCCGTCATCCATAAGCAGGCTGCGAAACCTGCAGACCTTGGACGTATGGGGAAATGATAATCTGAATGGTCTACCGAATGGTGTTTGGGAGATCAAGACACTCAGGCATGTGTTCATACAGCATGAGATAAAAGTACTTGCAAATGCTCGCAGGGTAGATCTGGTTAACTTGCAGACGCTGAAGGAAGCTAAAGCCGGCAGTTGGATCAAAGAGAGCTTGGCCAGGATGATGAACCTGAGGGTGTTGACAATAAGCGACATTTTGCCGGATCATCACCTCGCACTGACAGAATCTCTCAATAGCCTGCTCCACCTCCGCATGCTAGAGTGCCATGGCAAGGCTCTCCCGAGGAAGGTGCTGGCATTGCCCGACCACCGCGTGCTCGAGGAGTTGATTCTAAGTGGTCCACTCGAAGACAGGAATGATCATATCCCTTCTCCAAATTATAGCAGGGACGAGTTGCCACCCAACCTGACTAAACTGGTGTTATACGGGTCCAGGTTGCAGCAGGATCCATGGACGTTGCTGGAGAAGCTGCCGCATCTGAGGCAGCTGGAAATGAAGGACGATGCTTACATGGGAGAGGAGGCAGTTTGCTCTGCCGGCGGGTTCCCACAGTTGAGGTGGTTGAAACTATCTGACCTGGAGCACATCAAGCAGTTGAGAGTGGAGGATGGGGCAATGCCCCGCATCAGTCATCTGAGTATTGATCGGTGTGAGCAGCTGAAGCAGCTCCCACCCCAGCTGAGAGGTTTGTCCGATTGGCCTTTGACATACGAGTTGATGGAAGACATGCCAGTTCCTGATCAAAGAATGAGAAAGGTCCGAGCACATGCGTAAGTGCTTGCAATTTTTGAATTTTGTCTTTCCTATCAATTTCGATAATGCTATGCATATAATCTACACGCCATACGTATCATCTCGTTGCATGCATGTTGCAGCACATGATAATTAGATGGGTTTTTTTGCATATGTACCCCTGAAAAATACCATATTTACATCTATATCTCCAACTCTCTCATATTGTACTCACCAATACCCTTGAAATCTTTAAAATATTATATTTATACTCCTCCATCAGTAAATTTCAACATAATATGTTAAAAAGATTCCATAAATCATGATAATATCGGAGGTGTCAGGGGCATATCTAAAATTCTAGTAAACTGAGGGGTGTATATGCTAAATATTAGAATCTAGGAATACCTATGCAAAAATTTTAGATGGAGGGGTATAAGTGCAACTTTTTTAAATATTTCAGGATATTGGTGACAGTATGTGAGAGGTAGAGGTATAGATACAAATACTATAATTTTCAAGGGTATATATGCAAAAAATCCTAATTAAATAGATGGAACATAAACTATAATAAATGTTGTGAAGTGTGGTGTATCGGGACCTTTTTAGGATCCTGGGCGATTAGTTGAATTCAATTTTTAGGATGCATGCAAATATCATAATTTACAAAGGTGTATATACAAAAATTCCTTTTAGGATGTACACAAGTCTATGGGGTTGCACGTAACATAGGGTTTCCATCGAGTCTCTAACTTATCATCACTCAAGGCATGGCATGTCCCTGAGCCTTTTGTCCCTTTGATTTACTTTAGCTAAAGTCCTTGCATGCTTCAACCATACAATTCTTTTTGGGTTCTTTTGTACATGTATATTTTAGGGATTTTGCATGTGCATCCTAAAAAATATTATATTTGCATATGTATCTCCCAACCCTCACATATTATTTTTAATACTCCAGAAATCTCATAAATGTTACAGTTATACCCCTTCGTCGGAATAATGTGAACTCTAACCAAATATGTTAAAAGGATTCTGAAATTTTGATAACATCAAGAGTACAAATGTCAAATTCTAGTGAATTTATGGATATATATGCCAAATATTAGTGAATTTAGTGGTATGCCACAACATATCTGAGATTTTAGGGATACTGAAAACAATGTGAGAGTTGGGGTATGAATGCAAATATGATGTTTTTTAGCAGTATATAAGCCAAAATCCCAGATAAAAAAAATCTATAAAGTATATGAGGAGTCAAGAGTATATGCAAACATGGTCGTTTATAGGGGTATATATACAAAAACCTCATTTTTTTATTCTTTCATTAACTTTGCAAATTTAAAAAAAAAAGGACTTTTCAAAATCCTCTAAAACATGATACATTGGTAAAAACCTTTTGTACAATAACCTTTTAATGTAAATAACTCCTTAACGTAATTATTGCTTTATACACTCAATAATATTCTCTTGTTGTTGATTCGTCAAGTCAAGAGTTTGCATGTGTACGAAGTAAACATACATATCAGAGTCTACTTAAATATATATACTCATTCTTTCACGAGATTTTGGTCTCATGACCTTACCCTAGTGGCTTGGGAACAAGCCTGATGATTCCTCTGCAATTTCCTAACATATTACCAAGTGGACGACCTTCAATGGAAAGAACAGAAATGAAAGACGAATGTTAATTTCTTGTTTAAATCCTAGGAAGATGGGCAGTTTTAATTGTTTCTCCCTAGTTATAAAATGCATTGTTGATCTAACGTGGATGCATGATGGTAGGTATCAATTTAGAAATTCTATCCATTTTCTATCCTATAAGTTACGGATCGATCAGATGATTAGATCTTAATGTATCATATATATTTAATCAGAAAAAAAATATCTGTTATCTTATCCTATATGTGCATCAGTCTAAAAAGATCTATGACCTATAAACTAATGACGGTCGAATAATCCAACTACCAGTTATCATTTGCATCATTAGTTTGAAGTTTTTTTTTTCTTTTTATTTGTGTATTTATTATTTATATGTATGTGCACCAGACAGGTTATTCGGGCCGCTTACCTTTTGCAGCAAGCCGGTCAGGTGGCAGCGGGGACCGGCATCGACCAAGGTGCGTATGTGTACGGCCGCTGAGTCGCTTACGTGTTCTATTTCTATTCGCCGGTTGTTACGTATAACCCCATCTATATGCTCTTGCAGGGACATTCGCTAAAAGTTGAGGCATAATTGTAGACCTGATTAATAAAAATGTGTTTTGGTGACCATTAAAATCCACATTATTAAGGGAGTGACGGTAAGAATTTCTTCTGTTTGATACCTTCATAAAAATACCCAAATTTGTCTCCGTTACAAAAGGATCAGGGACAACACTGTGCAAATGTGTATATGCACATTTGAGAAGACAAAACTACTCTTCACCTCATACTACTCTCACTTTGTTTGCAGCATAAGTTATTCTGTGAGATCTATTGACGGAATGACGTATATTAGAATAAGAAGTATTTTGGTTTGATAGTTTTGTGGAATTGGAATAAGAAGAATAAATAATTTGGGTCTAAAGTGAGATGACTTATTCTCCTTATTCTCCTAATACGTTATTCTGCATTAATATAAGTCATTCCATTTGTCAAAGTAAAATTAATTTTATTCTCATCTTATTCGTTCTTATTCTTCTCCTATTCTCCTATCAAAGTCACTGCAGCTGCGATTAGAAGATGAAGACGAGCCGCACCCATCTGGTGATCATCCCACACGTACATGAGATCTGCTCTGGCTTGCCGTTTATAGACCTGCACAAGGCAAATATTGAGCAAAGTTCTAGTGTACAACTGACTTGTGTGTTTCCCCTTTTCTCGTCTTGGTGGATATACGTATGGCTCGCACGTCTCTGCATTGAACCCATTGTGTCTTATTTTATGAATAAAATGGTACTACCATTTCACCCGGGGTTATCTTTTCCAACGAAAAACAATGTAATGTAGCAAAATTGTTTCATTTTATCGTGTTTTCAGTTGTTCAATATGATGTGAAATAATGTAAAATAAAATCTCATCTTAACTTTGTCTGTCTCATTTCCTTGTTTTCATTTTCAGGAAAGACCTCATCCCATCGTAAACTAAAACAAGAAAATTTAAACATTCTCTTATTTTATTTTACAATCAACAAAATAAATGTCCCTCCGATTTTAAAATCATAATATTTTATTTATTTTAGAACCAGTGATTTGACTTTAATTTGACTTTAGTTTATGAGGAAGGAAAAGAAAAGAAAGTTGGTTTTAAACTAAGCCGAATTATATATTACCTACTTTGGTTCGATTTCAAAAGTTTATGAAACAAAGCAAACCAAATTTCATGAAACGTTTAAAAGAGATAAAATTATACATTTATGTTTTAAAGTAGAAACATTTTATTCTAATTTTGGAAGATCGATCAATATCTCGATACTTTGATATAACTTTTAGTGTTTATAATTTAAGTTTAAATAAAAAATTAAGTAGTTTAATTTATTTATTTTATTCATAAGAAAGTATCCCATATTATATACTCATTAGCAGTCCAAGTGACCAAGTCCAATTAGTGGTTGAATCAAACCAAAATAGTTTCGTATGAACAATTTTCAGTTTAATCTTAGTTGAGTTTAAGTGTAATTTAGTTTGCGATGACATTAGGTTTTAGGCAAGAAACCTCAACCATCACACAATACGAACACCATGAAATCTTATAAAACTAAGAGATAAAGATGACTTACTCAGATAATTACACGAGTTCCAAAAAAACCCAGAACGATGACTCTAGCAAACATACGGTAAGTGTCTAGGGTCCTTGACCACTAAGCCATGTTTAAAAAAAAAAAATGTAAAACTAAAAAGACAAACTGTTGGAATAAAATTAAATCTTTCAATTCGTCCTTTGAAGATGGTAAATTTCATCAGCTAGAAGATAGTAAATTTCATCAGCCTCAGCTCATATCTCAGCCAAATCACTCATTGACTAAAGTTTAGGAATGTTGTTCAATTTATTCATATTTTTTTTCAAAGGTGGCTTAGGTGAACTAATATGTATACATATGTACGGGAGATCAGGGTTTGAATTCATGTAATGCCCAATATTTTTCTCTAAATAAGATGATAATTATGCACAAACTGATAATTCTGTTTAATTTGGTGATAATTCAAACCCAAGCCGATTTTTTGGAGAGTTTTGTCTCTCAATCGACTTGAACCTATAACTTTCCAAAAGAAGATCAAAAGGTGAAGCCAATCATCCTATCCAGTTGATTCACTTTATTCATATCAAGTTCACCAAATAATGGTTAAGGTCATTAGAAAACAACCAATTCATCGTAGTGGGCCAGATTATACTACCAGGCTTCATTTTTTATTGACCTTGAATGCAACACAATTTGCTGATCCAATAATGGATAATACTTAGTGTTTGACATATTCTATCCCTGATGGCCTAGGACATTGCACAAATTTTGTTGAGAAGGTATTGTAGTATCTTTATAACGTCCCTAGCTAACCCGTTTTGGTCATGCCGGCCTACAACGAACCAATAAGACGGCACCACATTAAGAACAACCTAAACATCCTCTTATAATAGTCTGTGCAATAAACATACATCCAAACCACAAATGAAATAACTTTTATAGCCACAAAATTAAATCCACTAGATAAACAAACCATAACCGAATAGCAAATACCACACTATTATGTCTAGGATCTCTATAAAACCAAATAAATTAAAAGTACATCTTTAAACTAGATAGAATTTTCCTATTACATCTCTTGCTAACTATGATCAAATTTGAAAATAAACAAATTAATAACCCACTTCTAATGCTTCAAATCCCCCTGGAACTCCAAGCAAATGCTAAGCCTCCTACTCCTAAAACTCAGCTTCTTCAACAACTTCTCTTGAAAATGTTCACTAGCAAACGTGAATCCCAACCGACTCAACAAACTCAAAATCCACAAAACCACATGTTTTCATAACACATAGCATGAAAGAAATTTTCTTAATAATCATCTAATCATGAAGAACAATAGTACCATGTAGCTAAAATCTTCATCCTATCATACTTCTTAAACTTAACAACATAGCAAAATGACCATTATGCATGAACGAAACATATATACTATCATGAAACATTAACATGGACAGCATATATGCATTTTAAATATGAATATATTTTCAACATAATAAAAAATTTAAAGATACATCTTTCATCATATGATTACAAATATCATCTTCTCACTTGCTTAACATACGACAAGCAACCAAACTGTGATATAGAGGGATCTTCTTCTTCTTTATCCGGTAGTAGTGGCAAACCCACTAAATCTTTAGATGCGCAATTAGGGGACACTCTCAGATCTCACCTAAATAACATGAGAACATACTCCCAGAATTTATCCATTGCCTCAGGTTCATATATAACCTCATAGTCCTAAGTGAATGAAAAAACTTAGAGGTGGCCCATGTAGAATCAAGAGATGGCCCCCATTTAGTAGTACTTTGGTCCCGAGAGAATCAAGAAGTAGCTCCCCTAATGTGGTACTTGGGTCCACATGGTACTCGGGGCTCACATCACCCGCTGGTGCATCCACATTACATCTTAACATACTTATTAACCCTATGAAATACGTCATTGATAGATGACATGATTCGCAAATCACATCAACCATCATTGACGCATATCAGTGGCTTAATTAAAATTTTAGATTTAATTAAAACCTTATTAATTTTCAAAAACTATGATCATGCTTATGCAGTCATCAATCTAAACATGCTCTAAACACGTAAATCATAGACTATACATATTTATATATCTTCACAGAAATTAAACATACTTAATTCAACGTACTAACATATAAATCATGATTTAAAGACTTCACATAAATCATATTTTCATTAAAACATAACTTCCATCATGAAATCATTAATCTAAGCAGACTATGCATAATTATACAGCAAGAGACCATGTACTGACTAATCATGAAATCTAACATAAATCTTGCTTAAAATAAATAGGAAACAGTTAAACTATATATACCAGTTTGAATTGCGTTAGCCATGGGCGAGGTGATTCTTGAATTGTATCACCTATGGTCGACGCGTTTCAAGCATGTAAACCAAGTTTTAAGAGAAAAAAATAGCATGACTTTGATACAGGCTATGTGTATGGTTCACGTCCATGCACATTGATGCGTTTTACGAATCGCGTCATCTTGCGTTGATGCATTTCAAGTCTAAAAACCAGTTTTCATATAAACCCCATGGATGAGGAAATAAAAGTGAAAGAGGATATCAAAACATCATGCACTTCATTCCAGAAATTTATCCACGCATCATCACATCAAATACATATAGTAGATAGCAAAATAAGTTTGAAAATATAGCTTTTATACATAAAATTACTATGACTTTGAGGTTAATCATAACTTGCCTCTCCCTCAAACCACAAGCACGTGAAGAAGCCCACCTCCGACAAGACGGCACACCCTCCTCGCACTACGGGATCATCCTCACGCAATAGAGGATCGTCCTCGTGTCCACCACCGCATAAGTGCCACCTCGTATCACACCCATTCTCTCTCCAGAATGCTCCCAATCTCTCCCTCTAGGGTTGTTTAAAGCTTAGAGAAGAGTAACGGAGACATGGAGCGTGCATACCATCTATATAAAGACCTTTAAGTTGAGTTCTAAATGGAGAAAGAGTTCTCACAAATGGAAACTCCCAATTCGGAATTGGACTAGGTTACATAATTGAATTGCATCAGCCCGATTTGAAACGTTTCAAACTCCCTCTAAATCGTGTCAACTATGGGTAATGCAATTCAAAATGCTAAGCCATCTCTCACTATAACCTGCCTAAACCCCACTAATGGGCCACCTAGTTAACTAATAGGCCTCTATTAAGTTTAAAGAAATGCCAGGTGTTACACCGTCTCTCCCTGAAGGAAAATTTGTTCTCAAATTTAAAGCAATCATAACAAACAAAGGAAACAAGGGAATCTATTCCTAATTAATCATACTTACCAAATAAGTAGGTATATCTTCTCTTCATCTCAAAAGGATCGTCTTATTTGAGATGGTACATAATCAATCACATGGTTCGTCTAAAGGGCTTGTTTCAAATCACAAATATAATATAATATTAATATTTATGACCCTACCCCCATCATCTCCATCATCTAGGGTTAACAGGCCCTATTCCTATGACAAAAGAAGATGAAGTTTTGGGGGGTAATAACTCATTTTTTTAACGATTGTCGATACACCCTTTGTATATGTATAATGTTTTACTCACTTGTTTGCATATAATATATATCTATAACGTTATGTGCAAATTTTGATGAGGTCTATTTGCATCTACATATATTCCTATTTCTATCTGGGTAGAAATAAAATTTGAGTTTATATTTAAACCTAACTGGGCCTATTTACTTCTTGGGGCCTGGCCCATTATTTTGTAGACTTTGGCACACCTAGCCTTAAAGGGATTATAAAGATTGTCTTGTAATATCTGTAGGGTACAAATACAATATTAGTGGGTATTTTTGCAAACAATAGAGGACGTGGGGAATTGCATGTTAAAACTTACGATTTGGGCATTGAAACTTGCTATTTGTTTTAGTAAAATTTAAACATGATTAAGGCTTATTAAATTTCTACTACGGGTATCAAAAAATTCTAAGTCTTTTTATGATTAGTCCTTAATCATTCATGTGCTTTTTCTGAGTATAAAACTTGTGAGTTTAAGTAAGATTAAGAGATTTTTTTATTACCAAAAAGTTATTTTGATTATATTAGCTGGTAATTAACTCTTAATTGTGAGGTTTTAAGTGATAATCCATGTGATACTTTGCATTAATTATTGTGATATTACATAATACATGATCATATAAATTATTGTGATGCATCATGATAAAATCAGTGAATGCATTAATTAATAATTGCATCAATGGTGATTATGCATTTCTCCGTCATGATGCATGTTAAGGTGCATCGTATGTTTGAGCTAATTATCTTTAAACATGATCACTAACATAATTATCATTAATTGTGATAATGCATGGTATATGATCATGGAGATTTGTGTGATGCATGAATGTAATGAATTAAAGTTAAGCAATATATTTTTTGAAAATGGGTTTCTTATTGATGCTACATTATAATGTTTTAATTTGGTTCATACATAATAAGTGGTCATGATTCATCATTCATGCAATTTTTTAATATAAATGCATAGAAATTATTGTAATGCATATTTATCTATTTATTGTTGTAATGACAATTGTGGTCACGCAAGCTATACCATATGCGATAAGTTATATACTCTATTTATATGAATATTTATCGAGGTAAAATTGAGTCAATAATGAATGGTGTAGCATCTCTATTTATTTATTTAGTAGATCTTATGTGGTAGACTCCATGTAGGAAAATTGATGTAATAATTATTGTATTACTATTCAAAGTCTTGTAACGGGATGTGTTTACGCACCGAACAACTATTGGATCAATTTTTACCTTGATTTGCATGCATTCATGCATCAAATCTATATAATTATCACCAGAATATAAGGAAAATGTCCTTTATCATATTTTTTTATTGATTAGTAAAGAATTTTTAACGAAGAGTCCTTAAATTAATATTTAATCAGAGATTTTTTTTCTATGGGAATACGTCCCTAGGATTTTCACATCTTTTCACTCTTAATTGATTGGAAGCACTATTTATTATATGTATCAAGGTGATGATTATGAGCCTAGTGAAATTTTCAATCCGAGATTTGTATTATAGTAATGTAATCAATTAGTTTGAAGAGAGAGAAAATATTTTTGATAAGTATATAATAATTTTTAATTTACGCAATGTAGGTAGTAGAGATAGCCACAAAAAAATTTATTTTTTGAGTGGTCTAGTCTAAATAAGCTAACAAGCATTATTTATGAGGTGGTTGTGCTTCACCTGTGGGTTGAAGGACTGAGGCAAGATAGATTACATACTGACCATATGTATCTGGTCTACTAATACTCAATCAAAAGCTCTTAGATTTAAAATACCCCTTTAAACAAAAGAAGAAATAAAATGGTTTCCTTAAACGAGGTACTAAGACATTGCTCTATGCTAATGTAAAGAGTGCTTTAAACTGGTTAGATTTTTTTTGTTATTTGTGCATAGATTGGATTGGTTTTGTGATATCTTTACTATTGAAATAATGGTTATTAGTGTACTTATATATGAATGCCATCAGGCTGTGATCGGTCCACTCATACGGACAATTGTCATATCGCTATGAAAGCGAACATGATAAGTTTGACTCTGTGGAGTTCACGCTTAGTGGGAGTGTAATTTCATGTTCAGGGGGAGCGTGATAAGAGTCATAGTTGCCTTAACATATAGTTAAGATGAGATTTTGATTGAAAATCAGTTGGACATATATTTATTTTTTTCGTGTGACTTGTGATAGCTAAATATGATGAGAATTGTGTAGGCAACCAAATGCGCTCAGCGGAGCACCGGGTTACTGGTTCATATGGTGTATGAGTGTGGCATATGTTATTCTATTACTCCACCACAGCACATGAATTATACTATAGGCGCTATTTTGACGACCATTAGAGAAGTAATTGAATGGATCCTTCTTCATCATTATGTGAGCCTCTATATTTCTATGTATCATTTGGGACTATACACCTTCTCATGAAATGGATACTTGATGATGTTACTTTACCTTGTTATTCCAAGGATTGATTAATGTAGTCCAACCGAGCATGTAGGAAAGCAGTCAGGTAAAAGTAGATTGACATGTGTAGCATAGGAAAACTAACTTGTATCACAATTGTGTTGTTTTGACTTATTATCGAATAATTATGTTAAATATGTTCAACGCAACTATGAGTGCATACACATTATTTGAGAGGTCAAGGTACAGATCTATGAGAGATCGGATCAACTTACATGGTGTGAGCTAATAGTTTGAGGTATGAGATGAGATTTAGAGTTGTAGTATTATGTTAGTCATGTAGTGACTTAATGTATCACTCTTTACTGTATATTCTTCCTCATTTAGTCGCTCACGTTATTTTTTTGTATGAAAGGAAGAGTTAGATAAGATATGATAGAGGATTATGTGATGACTAATATGTCTAAGTGAGAGATATAGAATTAATGGAGTTCAAATTTGATTAGAACTCTGGCATCCACATTAGTGGATCGACTTGGACCTAACTTAAAGGAGTCTCTCTCCATATGGTAAGAGAAGTCTTAGAGTTGTAGTGTCTGTGAGAGACCCACATCTATAAAAGAGGGGTTCAAGATATGAGAACTAGTTATGGTGCTTCTTTCTCCCTCCCTCTCTCTCTCTCTCTCTCCCCAGACCCTCTTTTGGTCTCTCTCTCCTTAGGGTACCGTCTGTGACCCTTAGATCTTGCCGCATGGAGTTTCGTGGGGAACTCTGGTAGTCTCCCCACATGATGAGGATGATCCTGTTGTTCAATCTTCCCCTGCACACAAGAATTCTCCATCAATCACATTCTCATTTAATTCTCTTTCATGTATTGGACCTTAAAAATCTAACATGAACTTCAGATTCAAGCTAAGTAGATGTGCCATTAATATTTTAGTTTGATAAACTATGGTGCTTTTATAAAAGCGGATAAACTCTTCACTCTTGTTCTTATCTAACATAATATTAAACAATAGAGATATTATCTTAATATAATATAATAGACATCACATTACATGATACTCAATGAAGAATAACGTACATTACATGTGACTTAAAAGTATCACATTACATGTGCCTTATAGGAAATGATACTTCTGTTCTTTCGTTTTATTTTCACATAAAAAATAGATGCGAAAATGGAAACATGTATTTCCATGTTTGCTTCCATTTTCGATATCCATAGAAGAAACAAAAATAGAAACACTCATTTTTGTTTCTGCCTTTGACCCATTTGCAGCCCTATGTAAAAGGTACACCTCCTCTAATGAGTCAGAAACCTAACTTCTCACAAATCCTCCCACTGCTTTGAGTGTTGCCAAATGGGACCTAAATTTTATTTTCCAAGTATTTGTATATTTTCACTCGCTAATGTACATCTTACATCAGATTTAAAGAATGAAATCTAAACACATGTTAGAGAATGTTTTTTGCAATGGACAGGACGCCAAGTTCGAATGTTTTTTGAGTTAAATAATTTCTTTTGTAGACAAAAAAGTATCTATATTCTAAAAATTAAACATCTATTGTAGTATTGCAGCATGCATCATCCGTCTAAAGCGAAAGGCGGAAGGAGAGCTACTAATGGTGGGTGGTGGAGAAAAGTAATAATGGCCTCATCTGCAAGTTGCCCCGTGGAGGATTTGCGAATCTCCCAACTCATTATTCTACGCGGTCTGGATCCAAAGCACCTTCTTACCTTTGACCCTTTGGCCCAAGCGATGGTGCACTACTGCGGCGAGTGGGGGATTCGCCTGCCATTCCATCCAAATGCGTTTCTCCATGTCAACCTGACCCCCGAATCTTAAGGTGGGTTCTTCTTGATATCACCAAAATCTAAAGCTTCCCGGCGGTTCCATTCATCAGGACGGCTTTCCTGGTGGTGGTGTTGGTCGTAGCAGGAGATGGAGCAACAGCATGAGGCTGGCATCCAGATACCGAGAGTGCAACTCGGAAGCCAGGGATTCCAGGTCTCTCTCTCTCTCTCACACCCACCCACACACCCACCCACCCACCCACCTTAGCTCCGTCCTCTGTGTGTGCGCGAATGGTTGTAACTATGTATGAACTGTGATGTGCTAACTAGTTTCTTCTTCTTCTCCTCCTCGTATCCAGGTTTCGAAGTTGGGACTGGGCTGCATGGGCCTCACCGGGGTCTACAACTCCCCCGTCGACGAAGAGGCCGGGATCGCCCTCATCCTCCGCGCCTTTCAGAGGGGCGTCACCTTTTTCGACTCCTCCGACGCCTACGGCCCCCACACCAACGAGCTCCTCCTCGCCAAGGTATGTACAAGTGTCCATACCTATACATGTATCACCTCTCTTTCTCTCCCTAACGTGGTGATGGTGAAGTCACTGAAGTGGGTGTGGGTGGTGTTGGTGCGTGCTTGTTTTCCCGACCAGGCCCTGAAGCAGCTGCCCAGAGAGCAAGTCCAGGTGGCCACCAAGTTTGGGATCGCAAAGATCGACCTGAGCGGCGTGACCGTGAAGGGCACTCCGGAGTTCGTGCGCACCAGCTGCGAGGCGAGCCTGGCGCGCCTCGGCGTGGACTACATCGACCTCTATTACCAGCACCGGATCGACACATCCGTGCCCATCGAAGAAACTGTAGGCTTTCTCTCTGTTTGTTTAGGATTTTTTGTGTGTTCCGGTTTGGCTTGATGGATCATGGGAACTGACCTGTCTTCACTGGTTAATTTGGGTAGATCGGGGAGCTGAAGAAGTTGGTGGAAGAGGGCAAGGTCAAGTATATTGGGTTGTCCGAAGCTAGCCCTGATACCATACGGCGCGCTCATGCGGTCCACCCGATCACGGCCCTGCAGATCGAGTGGTCACTCTGGACCCGTGATGTAGAACAAGTGATTGTCCCACTCTGTAGGTATTGCTCGGATTCGATCTTTCTGAACTGGATGAATGTGCATTTAATTGCGTATTGGACATGATGCAACCTCATATGCTAACTCGAAGTTCCCTAAATCTTGATCATCATGACTGATCCCACGCTTGGTGTGATCCTGTACCCATGGTTGGTGATTGGGTTGTGTATCTCAGTTACTTTAGTTTTCATTCGTTTTTTAAAGTTTTGTAAGAACAAGAATTTTGTTGTTGAATCTATTCATTTTGAACAAACAATATATCTCACATTCAGCTTATAACAACTCTACTAAAATCTACCTGTAAAAACCATAGTGAGAGTGCGACTCTATATTGTACGGGTATGAGTTAGAAATCAACTAGCTGCACATCAGTTTATTGGAGTCAGTTATTTGGCTTCTTTCTTGTTTTTTGCAATGAGGAAATTAAGATAGAAGGCACATAAATTTGGGCGTTGAAGTAGATATAGTTGAGCAGAGATTTTTGCTGACGCCAGAGAATTCAACCTTGTCAATCAGATTGATGTTACAGAAGCCAGTTGACACATTTCTGTCATGGGAAAAAGTAGAGAAAAATACAACCAATTTTAGGGGGGGTACTATATGATGCAAGGATTGAAGAATCGGATCGGGCCTTGGGATCAGCCAGGCTCAATCTGATCCAGCTTGGAATTGGGATTGGCTTAGAATTGGCCTAGGACTGGCCTGTTTAGGACCAATTCTAGCCAAACTCTGATCTATTTTTTCCACTTTCGTTTTAAAATTAGAGGGATCAGGTTTCGTCCCGAGAATCAGATTGGCACTGGCCAATCCCAATCTGAAATAGACAACTCGGATCAGAATTGGCTGTTCCTTCAAGCCTTGATACGATGCAGTACCTGTGTTAACCAGGAAAAGTTGGTCTTTATGCACAACATAGCTTAAGGATCACACAATCCAGTCTTAATGAGAGTGACATGCCGGTGTCAATTCAGAAGTAGATGGTAAACTATATACCTGCTACATAAGAGATACAAATGAAAGGACAATGATAACTGTCTGAATATCCTATGATAAAAGTATTTGACTCAAACTTATCCTGTTGGACATTTTTGGTCTCCTTTTTTGTTTGGGCTTTGAGATGTAGGGATTAAATCATGATTTGAAAAGAACTAGCTGGACGATCGGCAGTTTACAAGGCTGACTCTTTCTGTATGGTCTTAACGTTATAAAAAGTATTACTTGGCTCAGGAGCATGCTTGGATCCAACATTAGAAATAGTTTCACTCAATTGTGAAGACACTAACTTGGTTCATGTGCTCCGAGAATTAGAAAGGTTGCCATAAGATCTAAGGAGTAAGATTTGTTAATTTCTAGTATCCTACTCAAGAGAAACTACAGGGCTTTTGGATGTGTTATACTAGTTCCCAAGTGATGGGGAAATCCACATTTCAAAAGTATTATTTAGTGTTCACCCATCAGATTTGTATGTACTCTTTTCTCCTGAAGATTGCACCGTGCTGCTGTTATTGCCTTGACTGTTTATACAGTTTTGTAAATGACTGGTGCAAGTCTTCTAGTATTTTTGTCAATTAAGCATACATGATGCTTCCAAGAGAATGGGAGAGGGCCTTCCTTTTCTTTCACTCCTTGCATTCTAATGTGTTTTTCTCTGAAACATGGTCCTAAAAGGCTATGTCAGGCATATATCTTTGCTTTTGGTAGTGCAGAGAGAGTTGAGTTTTCTACTTTATTGTCTGAGATTGAGATGAATCTGTGCATTTTTCAGATTGCTGGGTCTTGAAGCCAGGTATTTGAGGGCTTTGCCTGTACTCTCTCATCTGATTTCCTTTTATTTGTAATTTATTTACATTCAACTTAGAAGTAGCTTAGGAGAATACCTCAGAGATGTTTGCTGCAGGTCATGGTTGTAAAAATCTACTAGTAAAAATGTACCGGTGAGCTTCCATATTGTTTTAAGAGTGATAGCATAACAGGAGATTCATAGCCCTGGAGTTGAGTTATGAATAGTTTATAGTTATTATGGTTTCTACTTTACACCAGGCATGCCCATTGGCACATGTTTATAATGGGGAACAACACGGAGAAGTCAGAATCAAAAGACACTTTACAAGATCAACAGTTACTCAGAAAGCTAAGTGTTGAGCTGTAACCATGAAATATAGCTGAAAATGTGCATAAATAAGTGTGCTTATGGTTACTTCAGTGTATTAAAGAGAAAAGGTTCCCATGTAATTCATTATATGTACTGTATAAGAGCTATGATAAGTGTGAGATTAACTTTGCGTTGAGACTATTATATGCAGTCCTTTCTTATCACATTTAAGGGTCTTTCTCTTTTTCTCTGGTCTTTAAGATGTAGAGAATGGGCCACATGTTTTAGGCCAGGCAAGAGATGAATGGTTGGAGAATTTTATCCTTGTGACCTGAAGCATGCATCTTGGGAGGGCCAGGAAAAAGAAACATGCCTCCTAGCAAAACACTCAGCATAGGGTTGTATGAGGGAGATGAATTGGGAATGGAAGAAGATGGGTACGGGGAGGAGGAGATTGGGGAGGGAAGAATGAAAGAATATCTTAATGCATGATTAGTAATAAATAAAATAAAGAAATGACAGCCACCAATCCTTGCATGGCTCTATATGATCCCTGTTCCCCCAAATGAAGATTAGATGCATGTAGTCCTCACTACAACCGTCCATCATTATTGATGATCCTTCTGCTTCAGAGCTTCCTAGAGAGGGAGAGAGGTGTCTTCAAAGTTCATTGATCGTTTTTTTTTTTTTTTTCTGGGTGAGGAATTTGAGTAACGCTTTGTATCTGTAACACTCTTAATTGCATACTGTCTATAGATGTTGGACTTTTGGTTAGATCATAGTTGGTGGGCCTCATTGTAGGGTTAAGTTATGTTCATAATTGATTATGATGCAATAATGGATATGATTACCAATATAAATGAGATGTAGAGGTGTTAGACAAAAATTGTTATCTTTTAATTGGTTCTAGCATATTTCTTACTACAATAGTGAACTTCATGTCTTCATGAGCAACTTAGAAGTCACATTTTTGACTTTCAGAATTTCTAAAATTCTGACTCAGAATCCATCACTGGTTTTCCTCAATGGGTCCAAATCACTGCAGAAATATAGTGTTGATTTATAATCTATCCTTGTGCCTTAAATTTGTTATTTCCTTGATGTTTTATTTCTCATCCTATCTTGTGGTCAATGACAGAATGAGTACCCATTAAGAAACTTAACGTAGTTCTTTGTGATGTCCAGGGAACTTGGTATCGGCATAGTTCCTTACAGCCCCCTTGGTCGTGGTTTTTTTGCGGGAAAAGCAGTTGTAGAGGGTTTACCTGAAAATAGCATCCTGGTATGAGCATCAATTTGAAAGTCATACTTTTATCTCTTTATAAGTGATGCTAATTAAAACATGCTACACAGGGTAAATCATGGCCACTGCTTGAGCTTGTTTCTGAGTTTTTGAAGAATATGCTATAAGTTCTTTTGCTTATGGCTCTATCAGTATATATATTTGAAAGTTTAATGTTTTATCAGGTCACATGGTGGTTTGAAAGATTTTCTTCATCTTTATTTTAATCTAAGTCAGACAGATTATATTTTACAAAGATTAAAATGGTTAAAATGTGAGTCTGCCTTTATGTGACAATAATGTGTTTTCGAACTCATTTCTTATACTTGTTTTCATTAGACCATACATCCAAGGTTCTCCGGGGATAACTTTGAGAAGAACAAAATTTTGTATGCACGTTTGAGAAACTTGGCTGAGAAGTATCGTTGTACCCCGGCCCAGCTGGCTTTGGCATGGGTTCTTTACCAAGGCGATGATGTTGTTCCTATCCCAGGTCATTATTTTTCTCCTTCTTTATGATCAACATTCACATTTGTCCCCAAAGGATGTCATGTATCATATATTAGCATTTGTCTGTCATACAGGATTTCTATAGGAGTGGAACTTCATTTAACTACACAACTTAGCATTAGAATGATATTTTGCTAATTATTTAAGGTTAAATGGACTAAATTTACTCATGAATGTAACGAGTGTTTTACAATGACTTCGCTGCGATTGCTATGTATAAAGAGGTTATTTGACGTCTATATCAGAGGGAATGATAAAGAGAACTAACGGCATAAACATATAGATCCTTAGTGATCCTGCACATTATCGTAGGAATCAAGTTCCTGAATCTTTTTCCTATTTATTTATTTGATGTGTCAGGTAAGGAATTATTGTTGTATTCATAGCTCTTCATAGAGTAAACTTAGAAAATCCATTCTCGCTCACGACGGGAAAAAAATGGAGTAAACCTTTTCCAGATTAATGGGCTACCAGAAAGCAGCCATGTACTCTATTCGATGTTAGTAATTTCCTCTACTTTCATACACATTACACTGTCATCTTGTGCCTTTTTAGTCAGAATCCGAAGCAGATTTCAGTTGAAACTCTTTGTTAAGTAGTTTCCTAAGATCGAAATATGTTCCCTGTATAAAATGTGCCTCTCTATGTCTTCACACAATCTCTTTTCCAATTCTTAGGAAGTGTTTTGAGGATTAGTCACTGTTTGCTTTGGCTTAATTTATAAACAGAAGATGCTGCAGCAAACTGGTCTCAATGGGGACTTTTGATCTGCCCCAAGTTGCTTAAGTGATGCTCTTGCGAAACACCTTTTAAAGAGTTGAATGTTGTCTACCCAACTGGTTGTGAAACTTCACAACTCAATAGGTGCTATATTAGATCTTGACACTCTAGATCATAGGCCATTTTTACGTTTATAATGATTTTTTAAATGTGAAATGCATCTTGAAGATTCTCTACTCATAAAAAGAAGCACAGTTCACTCTCAAGCAAAAGCCTGTTTTGGTGATCAGTTTACTAGCATTTGTTGTCGGATTCCAGCTTCTGATACCCAACCATTCCCTCCCCCAGGTCTTGGATCCAGGGGACTCTTTTCAGTACAAAACCTTGGTGTGGTCTTGTAAGCGTCAAAATGAGGAGACATTTTGAAACAGAAATGGCTTCAGGTTTTTTGTGCTGTTAAAGATTTCTTCGGGGGAAAAAGAATAATGGTTGCTGTTCCGATGCATTAGAGCTTTTAAGGTTAACAACTCGTCCACTTCCAAGATGACATGTATCTGAGACCGGGGTAAGTAATATCACGGCCAGGGGTGACCAGTATCAGATCAGAGGTCAGTCTATATTGGTCACTTTTTGGCTCATTATGGGCCCAGGTATGATGCATTGAGCTCAGCATTGCCATGAAACAGGTTTATGCTAGATAAGAATGTGGACCAGCTTTTCCCTATCTGTTACTTGATTTACAGAGCCTTGCAATTAATTGAAACTGCAGATGTAAAAAGTTGCAGACAGCAGTTAATAAACGAAAAAAAAATGTGGTGGTAATATAGTATAATTCACATCAACACTGATTTACTGGTTGGGGTGAGCAATATGGCTCTCTAATATTGGTGAGTTATATTGTGTTGTAGGAATGAATTCAAAAACTTGTTAGCTTTTGGCTTATCAAAATGAACAATGAATTAAACAACTTGTTAACTTTTTGGTTTATCAAAATGAACACTTCAATACTGGGTACATTGGAATATGTTTACATTTAGGATATAATACGAGTACACTGAGTAAAATTGAATTTACACCCTATAAATTCCACTTATTAATGGCAAAAAATGAGCTTGTGCAACTCAAATATTGCTTGCTCCAGAAATTACCAGGTAAGTAATACTTCCAGTGATTCTTTGCTTTTTCCTTTCTCAGTCATGTATTATCATGAGAATTATAATTGCTTTATGAGTGCTTACTGCCTGTTGGAGTCATAGAAAGGTGTTATTTATCTGACTTTGTTCCCCTTCTGTAGGGACAACAAAGATTCAGAATCTTGATGACAATATCGATTCATTGAAAGTGAAGCTCACTGATGATGACCTCAAAGAAATTTCAGATGCAGTTCCTTTAGAAGAGGTCGCAGGTGACAGAACTTACGGACACATTAGAAATATAACATGGGAGTTTGCAAATACACCAGCCAAAGGCAGCAGTTAATGTCATGCCATAGCTGTGAATTTGTTTCATTAGTGATGTGATTCTTCTTTCTAATGAAGTGTTGCTAAACTTGTGATAATCACCCCGTCTATTGTTATGAAATGTACTATTTTTCACTCCTACATTAGGGCTGTTAAAATGTTTTTCTAGTTATTGCATCTCCAAGACCATATTATTTCCAAAAAATATTAGTTTTTCTCTCTTGCATTAAGGCTATCTTTTGCAGGGCTGTCAAAATGGGTCCAGGCCCGTTAACAGACCCGTTTAGACCCGTTAGTTATGGGTCTGGGTATACCCGTTTACCCATTAAACTTTCTATTGTCATACATTGCAAAAATTTGTGAGCTAACTTCTTGGAATTTAGACTTAAAATCAAATCAAATTATCTGGCACATAGAGATTTAAGATAAATAAATTCTATACCAGGCCCATTTATCTTTCAACATCAAATAAATAAGAAGCAGGTCCAAGACCCGACCCATTTACCCATTTACCCATTATCCTTATTGGGTCTGAACCGGGTCCGAGTCTATTCACTTTGGACATGGGTCTACCCAGACCCGAACCGTTGACAGCCCTAATCTTTTGCATCCATTCTTGGAATTTTCTTCTCATTCTTCATTTTAAGAAGTAAGAAGGTATTCTTCATTCTCCATTCTGAGAATGAGAATCTCATTTGGCTATCCTTTTTTAACTTATGTGGGAATGTCTTATTTGAGGCAATGTTAGTTCTAAGGAAGTAATATTTTCTTGATGGAAGGCCTTTCGAATATGAGGAGCCTTCAAAGTCATTCTCATTCTCTGTGAATGACCCTTTCTTTCTCGAAAGGTTTTCCGGAAAGGATTACTAAAGACATTTAAATGGACTCATTCTTCATTTTAAGTGAGATGAGTTGTTAGGAACGGACACCAAAGACTACCCAAGAATATTTAAAACATTATTCTAGTTTTCTACTTTTGTGTACAAGTTCTCTTCCCCTTTAGGGCCCCTCATGTAGGTCCACTCTCTCCCTTGATGGCAGGCACGAAAAGCACCAGCCCTACCTCTTCCATTCCCCCTCTCCTGGCCCTGCTCCCTCCCCTTTCCCTTCCAAACAGCCTCCCTTCTCCCACTCTCTTGCCTCCCTCTTTTTCCCCTTTCTTTTGAGTAATCCACCGCTTGTTGGTCGCTTATGGTGCCAGCCACACCCCCCTCTAGTAGCACTTGGGGGTGAGGACCCCATACTGCCAGGAAAAGGTTGTTAGAATAGTCTTGTATTCGAAAAAGGCCAAAATCAAAAAGTGTTTAGAAGATGGTGTCTACTCCACTCATAGCCTTAAGGTTTTGAGTTGGGTGGCCCAATAACTTCAACATGATATCAGAGTCTATGGTTACGAATTAGGCCACGCACCCCGTATTTGTGATCCACGTGATAGCTTAAAATCGGCCTGCACGTGAGGGAGCGTGTTAAAATAGTCTTGTATTGAAAAAAGGACAAAATCAAAAAACGTTTAATAGAAAGTGTCTACCCCACTCATTAGGTTTTGAGTTGGATGGCCCAATAACTTCAACATGATATCAGAGCAGTAGGCTCTGGGCCGCCGCCATACCGCCGCCCCACCTTGCCGCTGCCGCCCCCGCGTTCCGCAGCCATCGCACCGCCCCATCCCGCTCCATTGCCACCGTCATCGTCCTACTGTTCACGCTCTGCTGTCGTCCCATCCCGCCCATCGTTCTGCAGCCATCGCACGTCGACTCTGCCCCAGCCCACTCCAGCACGTGCCCGCACGGCCAGTCCCTGCTCTAGCCCGCCCAGCACGCCTACCCCTCCCACACAGCCAACCCCTGCTCCAGCAAGCCTAGCCCCTACTCCAGCAAGCCTAGTCCCTGCCTGCACGCCCAGCCCCTGCCTGCACGCCCAGCCCCTGCTCGCACGCCCAGTCCTCGCCCAACACGCCCAGCACTTGTCTGCACGCCCAGCCGTCATCTCCCCCACAGATGTTATATTGGGCAGTTCATTGTCTGGTTCGGTAAAATTGTTCGCAGCCTCTCTTCTTTGAAGATGGTCCACACATAGAGATATTTGTCTAGTTATCTCTTTCTCTATGTGCTGACGTCTCTTGATTTGAAGCACTTGTCTTATCCCGTTGTTCGAGATGGAGAATCCATCACCTCACGCTCCTCCTTCGGCGTCCTATTCTTCTGATAAAGGGAAGACGTATAACATGATGGCTACTTCTGTGAAGCTTAATGGAGCCAGCTATAATCAATAGTCGAGGGCATTTTGGTTCTTGGTGATGGCTATAAAGAAACTTCGTCATCTTGATGATAATCCTCCTGCGAAATCGGATCTAAAAGTGTACGAAGCTTGACAAGCAGATGATGGGATAGTGATCTCTGTTCTCGGAAATACTTGTGAACCTCATATTTTTCACAACGTTTTATTTCTGGACACTGCAAAAGACATGTGGGACTCTCTAAAGCGTACCTACTCAAGTGACAAGAATATTTTCCACATCTACAATTTGTACTCCAAATTATTTGCCATGAAACAGGAGAGGTAACATGTGTCGCAATATTTTTTTGAGGTCCAAAGTTTATGAAATGAACTCCAACTGTATCACCCTGCTGCTCTCGATGCTGCTACTCTTCAAAAACAACGGGAGGAGTTCATCGTTGCCAACTTCCTTTCTGAACTTGACGACAACCTACGACATGTCCGTGATAATCTGTTAGCCGATACGGCTATTCCCCACTTAGCCGATGCATTCTCCCGCATCCTACGCGCTAGTACTATACCTCATGTGAATGTTGGCCCCTTGGTTGCAACTTCTTTGGACACTGGAGGTGCTTCCGCATTTACTGCAAACGGGCGCGGACGTGGTCGTGGGCGTGATAGATCACCGTGCTTATACTGCGGGAGGTCCAATCATCAGTCAGATTTTTGCTGGAAGAAATACGACAAATAAGACAGTAAGTCCAATCCAACCGCCAACCTTGGAGTTACATCTGATACCTCTCCAGAAGTTCCAGTTTTACAGTCACAGTCCATTAGTGCATCATCTTCGTCTGTTCTGCGACCGGAGGGAGGAATGACTTTATCCCGAGAGGAATACGAGGCATTCCAACAACTTCTCAAAGGCCCTACATCATCATCCTCTTTCCATGCGGTTTCTTCCTTAGGTAGTGCACTGGTTGTTTACCATCCCTCTTGGATTGTGGACTCTGGAGCTTCTTGTCACATGACAGGTGACAGCTCCATATTTTCTTCCCTTGACATTTATAGCTCTCATGCTCCAATTTTTGTAGCCAATGGCTTCCACTCATCTGTTGTAGGAGAGGACATCGTTCAGTCTTTTACTCTTACCTTAGATGATGTGCTTTATGTTCATAAATTTCCAGTTAATCTGTTATCTATTAACAAGCTAACTCGTTCTATGGGTTGCTCAGTGACATTATATCCATATTATTGTACCTTTAGGACCTCCGGACGAAGAGGACGATTGGTGGCGGACATGAATCTGGTGGTTTCTATTATCTCAATGTTGATCAACCTCTCCAGACGTCTCAGGCGTTGTCTACATCGGACACCTCTTATCAGTGGCATTGTCGGTTGGGTCATCCTTCCGCTCAGAAGCTTCGTGATGTCATTTCCATTCCATCTACAGTCAATAAATTTTACTGTGATGCTTGTGAGTTAGGGAAGCATCACAGGGTCTCCTTTCCTTCTAGTCAAAATAAAAGGAGTTTTGCTCCCTTTCATCTTGTTCACTCTGATGTCTAGGGACCTTCTCCTGTGATCTCCAGACTCGGATTTCGTTATTTTGTTACATTAATAGATGATTTTTCTCGCATGACTTGAGTTTTTCTACTCAAGTCAAGGTACTTCCAACTTTTCAACAATTTTATGCTGAAATAAAGACTCAATATTCTGCTTCTATTAAAGTTGTGCGTACAGATAATGCCTTAGAATACACTTAGACTTCTTTTGCATCCTTTTGTGCTTCTCATGGGATTCTCCATCAAACATCATGCTCGTATACCTCTCAACAAAATGGGGTTGCCGAAAGAAAGAACCGTCATCTTCTGGATGTTGCTAGAACTTTGATGTTTCACATGAACGTTCCAAAACAATACTAGGGAGATGCAGTTCTCACGTCATGTTATCTCATTAACCATGTTTCGAGTACTGTGTTGGCTGGAAAATCACCTTTCTTGAGTATTCATCATGATACACAACCATTTCCCCTTGTTCCACGGGTGTTCGGTTGTAAATGTTTTGTTCACTTGCTTGGTCCGGGTTATGATAAACTGTCCCCACAGTCTTTTGCATGTATCTTTGTTGGGTACTCTCGTACTCAAAAAAGATATCGTTGTTTTGAACCCCGGACCAAGAAGTCTTTTGTTACTACTGATGTCACTTTTTATGAGTCTGTACCTTTCTTTCCTCCATCCTCTCATGTACAGACTCATTCTCTGACCCTTGCTGTTCCAACTCCTATTTTACCTGACGTGTTTCCCTCTGACTCTGATATACTCACTGTAAGGACTGAGGTTTTCGGATTCGGTTTTCGGGGTCGGACCCTGTAGTCCTGGCCCTAGTGGGGTCTGGAACTCTGTGTTGTTTCGCGTCGAGCGGGCTCGACGCGGTTTAAACGGCGTCCACCATGGCAGACGCGTTTCAGGTTCTGCCACGTGGGTGCCACGTGGACTGACTTTGGACCGCGAGCGTACGGCCCTGTCAGGTCGTCTGAACGGCGTCCGTGTGGGTCGACGCCTTTTAGACTGAGACTCTGGGTGTGTCAGAGTACGGCCCTGACAAATTGTCTGAATGGCGTCTGTGAAGGTCGACGCGTTTCAGAATCTTGTCAGTGCAGCCGTCTTGTCACCTGATAGGCGTCCGTGCATGTCGACGCGTTTTAGCCAGCCTCTGGTTAACCCCGCGAGCCCTCCTTCTTTCCCTCATTTTCTCCTTCTCCCTTCCTCTCTTTCCCTCCGGCGAACTCGGCGGCGATCCTCCTCCTCCCTCTTTTCATCGCACCATTTCGCCTCTCCCTCCACTCCATCCTCTACCTGGCTCCTACCCTTACCACCTCCACTTCCACTGCGGCGTTCTACTCTCCGGACGGCGGCCGACGTCACGGTGGGGCTAGGACGACCTCGGCGGTACCGGCGGCGGCGTGGGGCGAGACAGGCGGACGGCTTGAAGCTCGGAGGCGTTCGAGTGTCCGGTAGGGTGACGTTCCCCATCGCACTGTGTTTAAGATCACGTTTTCCTCAATATGCATGTGGTAGATCTTCGATTTTGGGGGTTAGAATGAGCATGTTTAGGAATTCTATGGGGGTGTTTGCCTATGAATTGTCTTGCTCTTCGTTTCCCTCCAGTTTGAATGATTTTCGGGGTTATTTGGTAGTGGGAAGGGAGCCCTCGGGTTCAGGGCGTTCCTGGTTCCTGGGCTTGAAAGACGTCGTGCATGGACGACGCCTTTTTGAAGGGCGTCGGGCCACCACGACGCCTTTTAGACAGGAATTGACTGACAGACAGTCTGTCCGGTTGGAATTTCTGTGGCTGAAAGACGTCATGGGTAAACGACGCGTTTTTGAACGGCGTCGGGCATCCATGACGCGTTTTAACGGCAGAAATCCCCTGGTTAAGGCCTTGGGAATTCCGGATTTTCGTGTTGAAAGACGTCTGGAGATGTCGACGCCTTTTGAAAGGCGACCATGAGGGTCGACGCCTTTTAAGGCCAGATTCTGAAGACTGATTTATATGAACCTGTATATGGAGCTTGAATGGCGTCGAACTCGGTCGACGCGATTCAAGACAGAATCTCACTAATGCATGCCAGTAAAACGTGTTCACATTGCTAGATAGATAGTTTGCACATGTTTTAGTGCACCCGATAGAGACGGATTCCTCACGATCGGATGGTTCTATATGTGTTGAGCGATCGCGGGATTTTCACGTGACCGGATCGCACTGTGTTGGGTTTTCAGTTACTGTGGACCTGGAGTGACATTGTAGCGCTTTATCACCCTGTGCTGGTGGGGGCGTGAGCACAGCGCCGGTGGGGGCGTGGGCGGGGTGACGCCTAGTGAGAGAGGGTCACCTGGTGAACCCCGGGGTCAGCTAGTACCGGTGTGGGAGTGGTACATTCGGAGAGTCACTCATGTTGAGGGAAGGGGTAGTCACCTGAGCCGGTTGGGCCGGAGTAGCGAGCGTGCTATCCGAGGGGCTACTCCTTGGTCTCAGCGGGTCGAGGTTTTTCCCACCGTTGTTTGTACGGTCGGCGAGTTCTATCGAGACGGCAGTTGTGGGTTTTCTAACGGTTGGCTTAGAATGTGCATGATTATTATATTTCGACCGCATGTGTTCTCACGTAGAGAATTAGATATCGTACCTGCCACTACACTTGTTACTTTACTGTTAGCTGTACTTTACACTTGTGGGTGTGTGTGTGGGCAGTGGGGATCGAAGGATCCCTACTGAGTCTTGTCTTGAGACTCACCCCTGTGGTTTTCAGGTGAGGACTCCCAGCAGACTTAGAGCGGCGCGTGCGACCGGGTGTAGTGTGTCTTCAGCAGTTGTTCCGGGGTATGCCCCGATGTAGTTGTTAATTATCTTTGGCCTGTATGTTTAATTATTTCCTTCTGTTGGAGAATGTAATTATTTGCTGTATCGAGTCGCATTGTAATAATTTTAATTCCTGCACTTTTATTTCAATTCAATGCGATGTGAATGTTTAGCTTAGTTTATTATTTATTTCCCAGACTTACTAGATCCTGGTTTGGTCCCAAAATTAATGATTCGGTACCCATTTAGTAATCGGATCCCCGATTATAGGGTGGCGGGTCGTTACAGTTGGTATCAGAGCATACGGTCTGGCAAATAAATAAATAACTAGGTTAAATGTTGGAAATTCGGCAAATAAATACATTATCCCGTACAGGCACGGCGGTAGCATAGGTTTTAGGACTCTAATTAGAACTTTTGATTTTGTAATTGTAGGCGAGTAGATGGCTCCCAGGAAGAGGATGCCAGTTATTCGAGAGCGGGGAGATGTCCCCAGTGGGTCCGAGGCAGGGAGGCCGAGTGTTGAGCAGTTTATGGAGGCCATGATGGATACTATGGCTCGATATCAGACTCGAGATCCTAGCGAGGGTTCTAGTACTCGGGGAGGGACCACAGCTACACTTGAGAGGTTCTTGAAGCTGAGGCCACCTCACTTCACCGGTCGTCCCGACCCTGACGAGGCCATTCATTGGCTTAGAGAGATTGAGAAGACTTTTGATACTATGGACTGTGCAGCAGTAGAGAGGACCCCGCTGGCTACCTTCATGCTGAAGGATAGCGCTTATGACTGGTGGACCGCGCTGAAGAGTTTATCTTATGGGGACAGGAGTCTTAGGGAAATTTCTTGGGAGACCTTTGTCAAGGAGTTCAATGCACAATATTTCCCTAGACATGTCCAGCGAGCCAAGGAGAGGGAGTTTATGGACTTGACGCAGGGGAGTATGACGGTACTTGAGTACGAGGCGAAGTTTGTTTCGCTGGGACGGTTCGTGCCTTTTATATCTGAGGACGAGGTGCGTCGCACGGAGAGGTTTGTGGATGGGCTTAGGCTCAGTTTGAGGAACTTCGTGGCGTCCCATTGTTGTACAGACTTGGCGTCAGCAGTTAGGCGTGCAGCAGCTGTAGAAGCTCAGCAGATCCAGTCGGCCCGGGAGAGAGGGCAGACTGTTCAGGGGCCAGCGCGAGGCAGGGGTAAGGCAGCGGCACCGGCTCCTTCTGACAGATCGGGATCGTCTTCTCTCGGCTCCCGATTCAGGAGATTCTTCAGGGGTGGTGGCAGCAGTAGTGGCAGCAGCGGCAGCAGCAGGCCCAGGCAGGGTCAGCAGAGTCAGTCTGCATCCAGTGCACAGCAGGAGCCAGCTCAGAGGCTTCCGGCTGTTTGTCAGCAATGTGGTGGTGCTCATGGCGGGACTCAGTGTCCCACTCTTCCCAGGAGGTGTTTTTCTTGTGGCCAACAGGGCCACCTGGCAAGGCAGTGCCCGCAGGGGCATAGTCAGGGGCAGGGTCATGGCGATCAGAAGAAGCCGAGGACTCAGGGGAGAGTGCTGGCTATCACCAGGAGGGAGGCTCGCGCGTCCAACTTGGTGGAAGGTACACTCTCTGTCCTTGGGAACTCTGCGCATGTGTTGATCGATTCAGGTGCTTCGCATTCTTTTATTTCCGAGCAGTTCCTAGACATTCTTTCTGCACCTATTGTTGAGTTGTCTGATGGTCTGATGGTTGAAGTTCCTTCTGGAGACTTCATGATATCTTATAATTGTTTGAGGAATGTTCCCTTGACCATTGAGGGTCATGTGCTACCTGCCCAGTTGGTTGTACTTGCTATCCGTGATTTTGATATCATTCTGGGCATGGATTGGTTGGAAGCCTTTTATGCGGAGGTGGACTGCCACAGGAAGAGGGTGCGCTTCTCTATTCCGGACATCCCGACCTTCTTCTTCCAAGGTATTAGGCTTTCTTCTCGAGGTATTCTCATTTCTGCCTTTAAGGCACGGAGGTTGCTTGCTGGTGGCTGCGAGGCTTTCTTAGCCTCTGTCGTTGTTTCTGATGTCTGTGCTAGTCCCAGTCCCTGGGAGGTGCCTGTTGTTTGTGAGTTCGTAGATGTATTTCCTGAGGAGCTGTCTGGCCTTCCTCCTCAGCGAGAGGTCGAGTTTACCATTGAGCTTGCACCAGGTACGGCGCCCTTGTCTAAGGCCCCGTATCGGATGGCGCCAGCCGAACTCGCTGAGTTAAAGGCGCAGTTGCAGGAGTTGCTGGATAAGGGTTTCATTCGTCCCAGTACATCTCCTTGGGGTGCTCCAGTTCTGTTTGTCAGGAAGAAGGATGGTTCCTTGAGACTGTGCATTGATTATAGACAGCTGAATCAGGTGACAATAAAGAATAAGTACCCGCTTCCTAGGATCGATGACTTGATGGATCAGTTGCAGACAGCGAGGGTGTTTTCCAAGATCGATCTGAGGTCTGGGTATTATCAGATGAGAATCAGGGATGTGGATGTTAGTAAGACAGCTTTCAGGACTCGGTATGGGCATTATGAGTTTTTGGTTATGCCCTTCGGCTTAACCAATGCTCAGGCGGCCTTTATGGACCTGATGAACCGAGTCTTTAGGACCTATCTGGACCAATTTGTGGTTGTGTTTGTTGACGACATTCTGATCTATTCTTCTTCTGAGGAAGAGCACGCTGCTCATCTTCGGGCAGTGTTGCAGGTTCTGAGAGAGCACCAACTTTACGCCAAGTTCAGCAAATGTGAATTTTGGCTAAACGAGGTGCACTTCCTTGGGCACGTTATTTCTGGTGAAGGCATCGCTGTGGATCCAGCTAAGATAGAGGCAGTGATGGACTGGAGCAGGCCGACTTCAGTGACTGAGATCAGGAGCTTTCTGGGGCTTGCCGGATATTACAGGCGGTTTGTTCAGGGATTTTCTTCGATAGCGGCCCCCTTGTCGAGGTTGACTCGAAAGGGAGTTCGTTTTGTGTGGACGGAGGATTGTGAGCAGAGTTTTATTGAGCTAAAAACTCGTCTCACGTCAGCCCCAGTGCTGGTGCTTCCATCTGGGTCAGGTGGATTTGTGGTTTACTCAGATGCGTCCCGTCGAGGTTTGGGAGCAGTCCTTATGCAGCATGGCAGGGTAGTTGCTTATGCTTCTCGGCAGCTGAAGAAGCATGAAGAGAACTATCCTACTCATGATTTGGAGCTTGCAGCTGTGGTGTTTGCACTGAAGATCTGGAGGCATTACTTATACGGAGAAAAATTTCAAGTTTTTACAGATCACAAGAGCTTAAAATATGTGTTCACTCAGAGAGACCTGAATCTGAGGCAGCGGAGGTGGATGGAGTTTATTAAGGATTATGACTTTGACCTTTCTTACCATCCGGGCAAGGCGAATGTGGTGGCAGACGCTTTGAGTCGGAAGACGGTCATGTCATACCTCATGATTCGGGAGTGGAAATTATTTGAGCAGGTGGTGGAATCCTCCTTTAGGGTTCCACGCGAAGAGGATAGAGCAGTGCTTGTCAGCCTGACTGTGAGACCGGCTGTGTACCATGCTGTGATTGAGGCTCAGAGGGCAGATGCTGAGTTACCGCAGATTCTCCAGAGGCCTGAGGTTGAGTTGTGGGATGATGGTACCGTCAGATTCAGAGGCAGACTCTTTGTCCCGACTGAGGAAGACGTGCGCAGATGTGTTCTTGATGAGGCGCACCGTTCAAGGTATGCTGTGCATCCCGGGACAACAAAGATGTATCACTGTTTGAGGAGGCACTTCTGGTGGCCCGGTATGAAAAGAGATGTGGCTGAGTATGTGGCTAGATGCATGACATGCCAGCAGGTTAAAGCCGAGCATCAGAGACCAGGAGGGTTGCTGCAGCCCTTGCCGATTCCTGAGTGTAAATGGGAGCATGTGACGATGGACTTTGTAATGGGTTTGCCTGCATCCCCTACCAGGAGAGACGCCATCTGGGTTATCGTTGATCGGCTGACCAAGTCGGCACACTTCCTAGCCATTAGGAAGGACTGGTCGGTCGGCAAGCTGGCTAAGTTGTTCGTGGACCGGATTATATCTCTGCACGGGATACCCTTGTCCATTGTATCGGATCGAGATCCGAGGTTTACTTCCAGATTCTGGAAGAGCTTTCAGCAGGCGCTGGGCACTCAGTTGGCTTTCAGCTCGGCCTACCATCCAGAGACTGACGGGCAATCGGAGAGGACTATTCAGACCTTGGAGGATATGCTCAGGGCGTGTTGCCTAGACTGGGGAGGTTCGTGGGAACAACATTTGTCCACTGTGGAGTTTGCCTACAACAACAGCTATCATTCTAGCATCGGCATGGCGCCTTATGAGGCTTTGTATGGGCGGCCGTGTCGATCTCCGGTATGTTGGTCCGAGATCGGTGAGAGGCAGATAGCAGGACCTGAGTTAGTGCAGCAGTGTGCTGAGATTGCCAGGACGGTTCGGCAGAGGTTGACCGCAGCTCAGAACAGACAGAAAAGTTACGCAGACATCCGACGGAGACCGCTTGAGTTTGAAGTTGGAGACCACGTGTTTCTCCGAGTCTCACCCTCCAAGGGTGTGATGAGATTCGGGAAGCGAGGCAAGCTGAGTCCGCGATATATTGGACCTTTTCCCATTCTTGCTCGAATTGGGGAAACCGCGTATCAGCTGGCCTTGCCGCCCAGTCTTGCAGGAGTGCACGATGTGTTCCATGTGTCCTTGCTGAGGAAGTACGTTCAGGATCCGTCCCATGTGTTGGATTTTTCAGAGTTAGAGGTCGCTGAGGATTTGTCATTCCCAGAGTATCCGGTTCGTATTGAGGATCGCAGAGATCAGGTCTTGCGGAACAAGATTGTACCTTTGGTCAAGGTGATTTGGCAGTATCGCTCCGGAGGTGAGGCAACCTGGGAGCGAGAGGATGAGATGCGGGAGCAATTTCCTTACCTTTTTTCGTAAGTCTCCCTGTGAACTTGTATCCCTATTGTGAACTTGTTATTTCTAGCAATCAATTTCGAGGACGAAATTCTTTTAAGGGGGGGAGAATGTAAGGACTGAGGTTTTCGGATTCGGTTTTCGGGGTCGGACCCTGTAGTCCTGGCCCTAGTGGGGTCTGGAACTCTGTGTTGTTTCGCGTCGAGCGGGCTCGACGCGGTTTAAACAGCGTCCACCATGGCAGACGCGTTTCAGGTTCTGCCACGTGGGTGCCACGTGGACTGACTTTGGACCGCGAGCGTACGGCCCTGTCAGGTCGTCTGAACGGCGTCCGTGTGGGTCGACGCCTTTTAGACTGAGACTCTGGGTGTGTCAGAGTACGGCCCTGACAAATTGTCTGAATGGCGTCTGTGAAGGTCGACGCGTTTCAGAATCTTGTCAGTGCAGTCGTCTTGTCACCTGATAGGCGTCCGTGCATGTCGACGCGTTTTAGCCAGCCTCTGGTTAACCCCGCGAGCCCTCCTTCTTTCCCTCATTTTCTCCTTCTCCCTTCCTCTCTTTCCCTCCGGCGAACTCGGCGGCGATCCTCCTCCTCCCTCTTTTCATCGCACCATTTCGCCTCTCCCTCCACTCCATCCTCTACCTGGCTCCTACCCTTACCACCTCCACTTCCACTGCGGCGTTCTACTCTCCGGACGGCGGCCGACGTCACGGTGGGGCTAGGACGACCTCGGCGGTACCGGCGGCGGCGTGGGGCGAGACAGGCGGACGGCTTGAAGCTCGGAGGCGTTCGAGTGTCCGGTAGGGTGACGTTCCCCATCGCACTGTGTTTAAGATCACGTTTTCCTCAATATGCATGTGGTAGATCTTCGGTTTTGGGGGTTAGAATGAGCATGTTTAGGAATTCTATGGGGGTGTTTGCCTATGAATTGTCTTGCTCTTCGTTTCCCTCCAGTTTGAATGATTTTCGGGGTTATTTGGTAGTGGGAAGGGAGCCCTCGGGTTCAGGGCGTTCCTGGTTCCTGGGCTTGAAAGACGTCGTGCATGGACGACGCCTTTTTGAAGGGCGTCGGGCCACCACGACGCCTTTTAGACAGGAATTGACTGACAGACAGTCTGTCCGGTTGGAATTTCTGTGGCTGAAAGACGTCATGGGTAAACGACGCGTTTTTGAACGGCGTCGGGCATCCATGACGCGTTTTAACGGCAGAAATCCCCTGGTTAAGGCCTTGGGAATTCCGGATTTTCGTGTTGAAAGACGTCTGGAGATGTCGACGCCTTTTGAAAGGCGACCATGAGGGTCGACGCCTTTTAAGGCCAGATTCTGAAGACTGATTTATATGAACCTGTATATGGAGCTTGAATGGCGTCGAATTCGGTCGACGCGATTCAAGACAGAATCTCACTAATGCATGCCAGTAAAACGTGTTCACATTGCTAGATAGATAGTTTGCACATGTTTTAGTGCACCCGATAGAGACGGATTCCTCACGATCGGATGGTTCTATATGTGTTGAGCGATCGCGGGATTTTCACGTGACCGGATCGCACTGTGTTGGGTTTTCAGTTACTGTGGACCTGGAGTGACATTGTAGCGCTTTATCACCCTGTGCTGGTGGGGGCGTGAGCACAGCGCCGGTGGGGGCGTGGGCGGGGTGACGCCTAGTGAGAGAGGGTCACCTGGTGAACCCCGGGGTCAGCTAGTACCGGTGTGGGAGTGGTACATTCGGAGAGTCACTCATGCTGAGGGAAGGGGTAGTCACCTGAGCCGGTTGGGCCGGAGTAGCGAGCGTGCTATCCGAGGGGCTACTCCTTGGTCTCAGCGGGTCGAGGTTTTTCCCACCGTTGTTTGTACGGTCGGCGAGTTCTATCGAGACGGCAGTTGTGGGTTTTCTAACGGTTGGCTTAGAATGTGCATGATTATTATATTTCGACCGCATGTGTTCTCACGTAGAGAATTAGATATCGTACCTGCCACTACACTTGTTACTTTACTGTTAGCTGTACTTTACACTTGTGGGTGTGTGTGTGGGCAGTGGGGATCGAAGGATCCCTACTGAGTCTTGTCTTGAGACTCACCCCTGTGGTTTTCAGGTGAGGACTCCCAGCAGACTTAGAGCGGCGCGTGCGGCCGGGTGTAGTGTGTCTTCAGCGGTTGTTCCGGGGTATGCCCTGATGTAGTTGTTAATTATCTTTGGCCTGTATGTTTAATTATTTCCTTCTGTTGGAGAATGTAATTATTTGCTGTATTGAGTCGCATTGTAATAATTTTAATTCCTGCACTTTTATTTCAATTCAATGCGATGTGAATGTTTAGCTTAGTTTATTATTTATTTCCCTGACTTACTAGATCCTGGTTTGGTCCCAAAATTAATGATTCGGTACCCATTTAGTAATCGGATCCCCGATTATAGGGTGGCGGGTCGTTACACTCACTGATAGTGAGGTTCTCACTGGAAATGACCAACGGTATGGATAGATTTATCAACAGCGAGAGAAAGGTCCACCACAGAGTGCCCCACTATCTTCTTCCACGTCCAAGGTTCTTTTGCCTGATGAGGCTTTTTCCTTACCTGTGTCAGATCTTCATCTCACTATTGCTCTTCGGAAAGGGGTACGGTCAGTTAAAAGTATTTACCAATATCCTATTGGTAACTTTGTCTCTTATCACTCACTGCATCCTTCTTTTCGTCAATTTGCTTTGTCTATTTCTACTGTGCCTATTCCCAGGTCCATATCTGAGGCTATCTCTCAATCAAAATGGAAAGCTGCTATGGATGATGAAATGCAAGCCTTGATCTCACGAGGAATTTGGATCCTTGTACGTCGACCGGCTGATGTTTCTATTGACAAGTACAAGGCACGGCTTGTGGCGAAAGGATTTACTCAAACATATGGAGGTGACTATTTTGAAACTTTTTCACCTGTAGTCCGGTTGAATTTTGTTCGGGTGCTTTTTCTCTTGTTGTGAATCAGGGATGGTGGATGATCCACATGGATGTCAAAAATGCCTTCTTGTATGGTGGTCTTCAAGAAGAGGTCTATATGGAGCAACCTTCAGGGTATGCTGCTCAGGGGGAGTTAGTGTGCAAGTTGAAGAAGGCCATTTATGGTCTTAAATAGAGTCCGCGGGCTTGGTTCGATAAGTTTAGTCACATTGCTTCTGGTGTTGGGTTGAAACGAAATCAAGCTGATCACTCTGTTTTTATTCGACATTCTTCTACTGGTGTTGTCATTTTAGTTGTATATGTTGATGATATGCTCCTCACAGGTAGTGATACACATGGGGTTGAAGAAATTCAGACATACTTAGAGAAACACTTCGTAACAAAGAATCTAGGGAGACCTTGCTATTTCCTAAGTATTGAGATAGCATTTGGAAAAGATGGTATGTCTCTTTCACAGAGGAAGTATGCTCTTGACCTTCTTAAAGAGATGGGGTTGCTTGAATGTAAGCCTGTTGATACTCCCGCAGTTACTCAGCAGGATTTGGATGTGGAAGATAGTCCAAACCTTGATGATGTTTCAACATATAGACGGCTATGTGGAAAGCTCATTTATTTGACAGTCACAAGACATGATATTGCATTTGCTGTCGGAGTAGTGAGTCAATTTATGCAGAAACTCAAGAAGTGTCACTGGGAAGCTGCTGTGAAGATTTTGCATTATATAAAGGTTGTCCCTGGAAAAGGATTATTGTATAAAAAGAATGGACACTTGAAGATTGAAGCTTTCTTAGATGCTGACTATGCAGGATCCAAGTTAGATAGACGATTTACTTCTGGATTATGTACATATGTTGGTGGTAACTTAGTTACATGGAGGAGTAAGAAACAAAATGTTGTGGCTAGATCAAGTGCTGAAGCCGCGTATAGAACAATGGCTCAGACTGCTTGTGAGATGATGTGGCTTCAAAGTTTAATGTCTGACTTTGGAATCACGTCTACTGAACCAATGGAGATGTACTGTGACAATCAAGATGCCATTCACATTGCTAAGAATCCTATGTTTCATGAACGAACAAAGCACATTGAGGTAGACTGTCATTTTGTGAGAGATGCAGTTATGTCTCAGAATATCAGTACTCCATGTACCCCTATAGATGATCAGCTGGCTGATTTGTTTACTAAATCCTTTGGGATGTCTCGATTTAATACTCTTTGTAACAAACTGGGCATGATTGACATATATGCTCCAGCTTGAGGGGGAGTGTTAGAGTTGAGGGTATTAGTTTTAGCTTATAGTATTCCTAAGACACAATGTTCTGTGTGTGTCCAAATATATAACATATTGTTCTTCCACTAATTAGGGTTAATCAAATATATTTCTTCTAATCAACATGGTATCAAAGTCCATGGTTACGAACTAGGTCACGCACCCTATATTTGTGGTTCACGTGACAGAATCTAAAATTGGCCTGCACGTGAGGGGATGTGTTAGAATAGTCATGTATTCGAAAAAGGACAAAATCAAAAAGTGTTTAGAAGATGGTGCCTACTCCAATTATAGCCTTAAGGTTTTGAGTTGGATGACCCAATAACTTCAACATAGGTCAATATTAGTTGGATGGCACTTTAAAGTTCCTCCATAAAGGGACATAGTGCTGTAGTATTGAGGGTTTCCCTTGATTGGATGTCACTTTATGTCATCTAGTCCCCTCATCCCACCATGTAATGTTGTAACTGCACAATTCTCCAAGATCACCAATAATTAGTTTTCCTTTGGTTTTGAGGGATTTTAACATTGTGTTTGTTGTTAGAATTCAGGACGTTTCTTTGTAAATCATCCAATAGAATCATACTAAGTTAATTTGGCAATTGAAAGATGCTTAGTTATCATTTGACTATCTGTTTAGAGCAAGATTGATGTAGTTGGGAAATCTCCTCTTCTCGCAGCTCTTTGTCCAGTCTAATCATGAGCGCCCATAGCCTCTGGATCACATGAAGGGGGCAAGCAACATCAAGTAAAGCTCGCTTTGCATGGCCCCCATGGAAAGCAAAGAGAGAAGGACAAAAAATGAGAAGGCTGTATGTAAAAGAAAGTGAAAACAAGAGCTAACTTGATAAGTTTTCTCTGGTTTCGTTGCACTGGTTAACACTTGGTCAACTCGGCCCAATAAGAGAACTAATCCAATAATTCAATGTCTTAGACATCATTCAACTTTGGCGTAACTTTGGATAGGGAAGTCTAAATGATGTAAAACTTGGACCCTAAAAAATCTTTTAGATCAACTTCCAATTTTATGCTTCTATAATTTGGACATTTCAAAGGTCCAACTACATTTGAAAACAGTTGCATCCAGCCAGACTCGAATTTGATTAAAATTAATCAAATCACGTTTGAACAAGACAAAGCTCCGCTTGACTCTGCTTGTTAGCACCACTACCTACAATTCTCAGCACCTACCATTAAAACTTATTGACTGCCTATGAACTACTTTTGAATCCCATCCAAAGCAAATGGTCTAGAGAGTGTGATAACAAGATTTCGAGCTAGGGCTTCAATGATTCACCAGCATTGAAGGCCCAGGAGACTAACTTTTTTTTTTGAAGTGTCTGTTCCCATGACACTAACTGCCCGTCAATTTCTTTTGAGTGATAGTTTGCTGCACTGTGGTGCATGCCGCACAGTTTCATGAGTGCTGTCCAATCAGTATGATCGGATAGCATTGTCCTAAGTTTTTTATTCTTTTTCTTTTTACTAAAACTCGTGGGGAGGGAGTTAAACCAGGCGGCTCATCCACATCATCTAATCTTTGATTTGATAGTTAATTTTTTTTCAAAAAATAACAAATATCGTCCATTTCTGTTTTACCTTTAGGGGGTATTTGGCCTACCTGCATGACATAAAGGCAACAAACTTGGACTTACGTACGTAAGAGATGTTTTTTTTTTTTTTTTTGAGCAGTCAATACGTAAGAGATCAAACACCATAAAATCTACGCGTAAACAGATCCTCATTTCTGAACCTGCACACTTCAATAGCAATTTAGTAATTAGCACACAACAAATCCAAGTCCAAACAATTTGTGGACTTACAACACACGAAACGAAGATGGAAATAGTAACGCATACCTAATATAAACCAAGTAAATAACAGATTTCACATGTACCAGCAATCAAAACTCTATCTATGGACCTATGCATGCATGTGAGAGAAGCACAAAAGAGGGTGGATGTGAAGGTGAATGGCAGGGCAATTCTCCTTTGGCAGGACTGCAGGACCTCTGAAGCTGCACATCACACTGTGAGCATGCATGCATTGCCACCCTGCCAGAGGAGAACCGCTCTGTTATTGTTAAAACCTCCACACTTGTCCTCAGCCTCCTTCTCCGGTGGTGTTCGACGTGCCGCCGACTCCGGTGCCAGGCAACTTAAACATTTATACTATGGGAGTCACACCCCAGATCTGGATATGCTACAGTATATGCTTGGCACAATCCCTGGTAGCTTCTTCCAACTTTGGGGCCCTCCCCTCACAATGGTCCTCATTCCTCCTTTCACCACCTCCTCCACAAGTTGAAGATCTTTTTCCAGTCCTTTGCGTCCCTTCATTTTTTCCCTCCCTTTGTAGAGCCAGACGAGTTGAAACCTTTTCATATCACTGGATGTGATTCAGATAACAAGTATGAGTAGAGTATGGTTTTCTGTATCTCCTTTTCCTTGAACAATCTTGCACCGTGGGGTTCCTTTCTTGGGCATGGCTATGTATAATGTACCTTTATTCCGTTTATAAACTTCTTATTCTGAGTTGATATATGATGTGAGAAAACTGATAACTATGCTATTGATGCTATTTACGCATGTAGGAGAATGGTTAAACATTAAAGTGGAGACCTGCAGTGAAATCACAGACGCCCCCCTCCCCCCTTGTGTAACGACATGGAGATGTGCATGCCATCCCCTTCCTAGCCACCTAGTTTATCTGAATCCAGGTTAAAAACTTGTTCATGTTTATGCACGATTCAGACTACAGGATGCTTGGCTACTACATTACATAGTTCTATCAGTAGCAATTTTCATATTATACTAATAGTAAGTTTTGGATTATACTCCATTAATTTGATGATTTTTTTACACACGTCTTTATAATCTTTTGATATTACAATTAGTCTCCCTAATCTGATTATTTACAGATAAAGTACTCTCACGTAACTTTCTTATTTAAGTAACACTTTCAGGAGTTTAATTGTAAGTTTTAGGAGTCTTTCACTAATTCACAGTAAATTATGAAGATTTATTTGTAAATAATTAAATTAGAGAGATTTACTTATAATATCAAAAAATTATAGGAACTTACGTGTAAAAAATCCTAATTTGATATTCATATACAAACAAAATGTACTGTCATAACAATACAAATGAATTCTGAACCTATATTAAAAGTAGAGTTCAGTCTTTAGAAGTCTTAAGACTCTCTTCTTTTCTTGTCCATCCTAATTCTCTGTTTTCCCTTCGGTCAGTCTCCTCCCTATTCCTTCAATATAAATTTTAATATAAATATTTGTAGTCCCCAAAAATATCATAATCAAAACTAATACCACTAACTTACCAACCAAATGAGGCGTTAGACACAGACGTTGGACTAACATATTTTGGTTGCAGATCTTTGGTGTCAGCTGCACACCATATCTGGCTAATAGGAAGGTGCCATTATTTCCAACGATTTGTCTGATACCTTGTTAATAAGAGACTATGGCACCGATTACTAACTCTCGTTCCCCTCTTTATAAATACAAGTACGGCATGCTTATTGCCCACCTATTAGAGTGTTTTCAAGATGAGTTCGGATCGTCTCAGTGTAACATGTGGATTGGACTCCGGCGGTAATTAGTCTTAAGATGTCATGTGTAAAGTAGGTTCGCATTTAAGACGCAGCCCATCGAAGTTGACAATTTTTTTTTTGTTTCTAGTTCAGTAAATTTTTAATACAACGTAGAGTACTTAAACACCAACAAGAGCACAAGACCTACAGTCATAATTTAAAACAATGAGATGTATTTTAAATACAACGCAGAGTACTTAAACACCAACAAGAGCACAAGACATACAGTCATAATTTAAAACAATGAGATGTATTTTAAATACAACGTAGAGCACTTAAATACTATCAACATGCAATAGTTTACGTTATATCCAAGTACACAATGAGATGTATTTTAAATTATGGCTGTAATTTTGTGTTCTTGATAGTATTTAAGTGTTCTACGATATATTGAAAACCTATTAAATTGGGAACAAAGAAAAAATTGTCAATTTTGATGAGATGCATCTTGAATGGTGAACCTAATTTACACATGACATTTGGAGACTGATTATTAGTGGAGTCCGGTCCAATATTATACTGAGACCATCCGGACTCTTTCAAGATTCTGCGCCAAAGCGCTTTGTCTATATTGTATATCTATATTATATACGTCCACTAGCTAAACCCAAAGTATTTTTGATGGGTCTCTCATGCACCCCCTGACGATAATGATAGTGCCTGGGATTTAGTTCGATCTCGAGCCTCCGCATGAGGGAATCCACCTCTCCCATCCGAGGACCCCAACGAAATGATAAGAACGAGCAAGAAAGGTGTAGAAGTGGGCATGAAAGGAGATACCCGGGGATATACCATCTTTATATAATTAGGTGTCCCTTTTGTTCCTTCTCTCCCCAGGAGAGAACAAAAGCTTTTGGGTTATTTCTCTCCCCACTTCAGTCTCTGTTTCAAAGGCAAAGGTGGGGGAATCCTTCGGTTCCCCTCTCACTGTCATCAGTGGCCTTGGCGACTATTCCCTTCTCTTGTGGACGATCAGAGAAGAAAGGTGGAATCGTAGTAGAAGACCATACTCTATGGCCGTCCGCCTACCTGGTCGGCTCGAAATTTTTTACGGAGAAATGCTATCTTACTCCTTAAAGTGGTCGCTTATGATACTCCCATCTGATTTACATTGTCTAGTCTATTTTTTTTCTATACTAAAAATAATTTATTTTAATTTATGGACTCACTTATTATATGCCAAGAGGGCAAAAGAAGGAAGTTCAATTATTTTTTCTAATTTTTAAGGATTCTTGACTAAGGAGCTAAAGTGTAGTACTGTTAATGTAAAGAAGGTGGAGTAGAAGATTTCAATCCAACGTGCGCTCTGCCTTTATGTGCTGTTGAGTGTTCCAAAATCATCATAATGAAGTTTTACTATAATAAATATGGCCTCCGATATTAGTCCTGTAAACATAGTGAATTTAAAGTAAACCTATGTAGCTTGCATATTTTGATATTAATTTTATAAATCTATTATAATTTAGTAATAAATCCTTCTAGATAAGAATTGTTTAGAAGAAGTAAACATTCATAGAATCTTCTTCAAGCTAATATTGAAATAGAAGGAAATACCTGAAATGATTTAAAAATTAAATCGAGCCACGATGAATACTAAAAAAATGACCCTAATTGGTCGAACCTAATAATAATTTTAAAAAAAATTCATTATTTTTTTTAATCATTCAATTTGAGAATGGATTACACGGACACATCGAGTATGTCTAGGACAACTCAAAGAAATCATTGTTTTTATTTTGACTATACCGACAACTGATGCAACATTGGTTGTTAGTACTGCAAGTAAAATTCAAAATTTAAATAGAAGTTAAGTAACTTTTCCAGAGTGAGTTAGACTTAAACTCACATTTGACAACAGTAGATTTGAGAAAAACTAACAATAGCATATGATAAGGATTAAAGAGTAAAATGTTCAAGTTTATATAAAGCAATATCAAAATATGTAAAATATAAAGACTTATTTCAAATTTACTATATTTATAAGAATAAATATCTAAAAAACCTAAAAGTATATTTGAGTAGTTGAGAGATAAGAAAAGGAATATCGTTAGCATTTCCATACACAAGATTCTTCCTCGATGATGTGAACATAAGAGGATGGTTTGCTTGCACCGGTCATAGCCAGAACCATAATCTCATGAACGTGCTTAATCCCTTAGAATTGGAAATGTTATAGAAAAGGGACTGTTACGTGTATACTTCTGAAAAATATCATATATATATATATATATACCTTATATACCTATATTTTCTTTTTAATACCCTGAAATCTCAGAAATAGTACGGTTATGCCCCTATGTTAAAATAATGTAAACTCCAACTGAATATGTTAAAATAATTCTATAAATTTTGATAACATCGGAGGTACATATGCAAAATTATAGTAAATTTAAGAGTATATATGTAAATTATAAGTGAATTTAGGGATATATATGCAAATTCTTTAGGTCTAATTTAAGCGCATTTTGACGAAGGAACATAACTGCAATATTTTTGAGATTTTAAGACTACTGAAAATAATATGTGGGAGTTGGAGGTATAGATGCACATATGGTATTTTTCATATTCTATATATATATATATATAGAGAGAGAGAGAGAATAACCAACAAAAAAGAAAATGTGGAGGAATCTTCCCTGTGTCTTTGGCTCCAGAGTTCCTTTCGACCAATGATCTACTCCGTAGCCTCTTCTTTCCACTGTGTTGTGGCTTTACCCAGTGGTGTTGTGGTGTGATCTCTCGACACTATCCGCCACTTCTTATTGTACTGTTCAATGTTGTATGTACTTGTGCCTCCCCTCCCATGTTATGGTCCCTCATCCCTATTATGTTTCCCCTTCTTGCTTGTACGCTCTTTTATTTAATATAATATAGCTCATCTTATTGTCCAAAAAAAAAAGTCATAGAAGTCCACTTTCGGTAAACATAAGAAATTGTAGAGAGAGAAGAATGCAGGCTTTAGATAATAAACTTACTCTCCTCATTAAGATCCTTTTTTTTTTGGTAATTTCATATTACTGACTTTTGTATCTAAACTTTCAAAAGTATCATGCTTGCTTGCATATTATCTTATGTATCATTTTAATACATATAATGTTTCAAAAGTACCATAATGATTATATATTCAAGATGTATAAATATTTCGTATATGTCATTGGAGTGACATATTTGATAGATAAGTTATTCAGCAAGGATATTGAAAAGGACAAACATGGGATGACCGGGCGGGGGTCCAATGCGGCCCAGTTACCTCTTGTAGGTCAAACAGTCCACTATCATATCTCTCAGCTAGGCGAGCTAGTCAATGGGCAATGGGTGTACGACCCGCTCACGAGCACCCCCATGGCAAGAGCATCGCCTTCACTCGAGACTCCCAACTCCTTAGCGGGGTCGAGAGGATGTCAAGCCTCCTGTAACTTGACAACTATATACAATAAGTAGTAGTTACTGTTGGGGGAATTAGTTTAAGACAATTGCACCTCCGTTCAAAAGAACTTACTTATAATCATAGGAAGTAACTCTCCTCTTATCCCATCAAGAAGAGAGAATCATGAGCTCATGATCCAAGAAGAAATCATGATCCCATAACATATGGAACAAGAACTCAAAGAGTGAAGGAGGTTATCAGCCAAGGATGTGCACATTCTACCATCAGAAATCCTAACTGTCCCTCTCTTCTCAAATACTGACTGACTTAGGCATTTGAAGGTTCTCCCTCAAGATCACTTGGAGAGCCTTAGTTGCTTCTTTCTTCTTATTGCAAGTCTATCCATTCTTTGTGAAGGCTAATCTCATCGTAGAAGAGATCAAATGTTGGGAACATCAACCAGATTTCGGTCGCTACAATTATGTAAGATAATATACAATTAAGTATGACATTTTTAAAATTTTACATAAAAAGGATGGTTAATATGAAGTTATCCTTTCTTAAAAAAAATAAAACCATTAACCATTTCCACATGCCAAAACAAAGAATATCTTAGGAAAATGACATAGTGACACCGTTTTCTAACATAAGTTTTGACACAGTCTAGATGACACATATACATTGGAAGGTGCAATTATAGAAGGTGTTGAGCACTTACACTTCCCTTCAATGCGTGTGTGCCACGTAGGTTGTGTCAAAAGTTGTGTTAGAAAACGATGTTACTATATCGTTTTCTAATATCTAAAGGTTGAAAGTCCATTGTCTCTTCCCATATTAGAAACGATTGTTAGAAGCTACGTGCATGTGGTCTCTACAAGTATGCGAGCCAAAACCTAGAACTAAGAAAATTGAAAGATTTAGGGCATGTAGTTTCCAACCGAAAAAAGCAAAATTAATAAACCTCAGTGGCCAAATAAGGACATGAGAGAATGAGTAATACTTGTTGCGCTGCACTGCATGAGGTGAAGCCTTAAAAAAGGAAATATTTTTTTTGAAAAAGTTTTAGGTTCAGCCCACCATACCCCACATGTTCATACAAGTTGATATTCGATCGGACTATCCAAAAAAAAAAAAGGCCCCCAAAAAATGTCCTTATATAGGCCAAATCAATAAAATGAGGTTTGATTTCTTATTTTTTAGAATTTTTGGATCATCTGATTTGAGATGGATTATATGCACATGTCAAAAATGATGGATCTAACCTAAAAAGAATTTCAAAAAAACATTTATTTTTTGTGAGCCTGCACGGCATGGGTGCACCAAGTATTACTTGGAGAGAATAATGGATTTTAAGACCGCCCGTTAACTTTAGAAATAAGCTCTATAATGTTGTCCATTTAGTGAATTGAGATAACATTCAAATTTTCATCTTTAAATTAGAAAACTCTGTACCTGTTGAAAATCAACTATTTTTTGTAAATTACTGAGATGAAAGAAGTTGATAACCATGCAATCAAAACATACTTTTAATAGTAGTGCATTTTGATAGAGACCCAACTTTTAGATCTAGATAACATCCTTTTGAATTTGAACCTCATGAACATGCTGAACCAACAGGACAGTTAAAAGAAAAAAATACTTGTTGCGATGTCTTTTTAAGATAGATGCAATGGTGCCACATAGTATACCCAACCAACGGTGGTAAGCCCTCTCAACCTCCTCTTTCCTACAAAGATGGAATGAATGTTGTCAGGAGGCCTTGGTCTTAACCAGATTAACCTCAGATGCCTAAGTTAGCTCAACTTGAGGCGAAAGGATTAATGAAATGGTAGGCCATTTTTGAGAAGGTTGTGACATACATGGTAGAAGTAGGAGGGCCGTGACTTTTTTAGGATCCCTCCAATTGAGTGAGAGTGAATACGAACTCCCATAGAAGGAGACAAGTGCCATATAATAGAGGACCACATGGGTGTCATGCAAGGCCCCATGGAGCTAAGTCATATCTATTTTGGATTAGTGGAGTCTATTCGTTAGTTAAAGAGTGGGTCCCTATGCTAAAATAGACACGTGGTCCATTTCATATCTCATGATGACAATTTTCATGATGGCGCCTTTTGTCTTGGGGCCATGTGTCTCTGGTGGATATGTGATACATGGGTGTTGATAAAGTGTTAAATTGATCATTTAAGGACAATCATATGTATCATACTCATATTTTTATCTGCAAAATAGCATGGAATGATAGATAATTGTGTACCAAGTCCAACGGTACCAATTTCGTCAAATTCTGACTTAAAAACATCGTCATTTCATGTGATTAAAGGAGTGTAGCGCATTTGCGGTTTTTCGACAAAACCGAGACGAAATAAATAAATATGATGATATTTTTATGATAATGCGCTAATTTATATTTTATTTTATGTGAACAGGACATGCCGATGATGCAGTGCAGCTGGTGGAGTTTCCGGAAATTTGGGGGAGGACTAGTGTTCGGATTTCAACTAAAGCAGAAGTAAAAATACAATTTGATTCCTCTCTGGAGTTTCCCAAAATCCTCTATTTCCTTCCTTCTCTCCAATTTTTCAACCACATCCCTTCCTTTCTTTATTTTTTAAAATCATCTCTCTCTTTCTAGAAATTCTCTCTCCAATTCCGAATCCTCCTCTTTCTCCAGTTTCCTTTTCCTCTCCTTTAATCTCTTTCCTTCCCCAATTCCGACTCTATTTTCCTCTCTATAAAACCTCCCACGACCCTCTCTTCTCTTTCTCCAATTTTTCCTCCCTCTTCTCTTCCAACCTTTCCCAGCACTCTCTCCTCTCTTTCTCTCCCACAGCTTCTCCTCTCCTCTTTCTCTTCCTCGCCGGTTTCCCTTCCCACAGCCAGCTCTCTCTTCCTCTCTCCTGTATTCTTCCTCACCTGTCCGAGCATCCTTCTCTCCCTCTCTCGGTTTTCTCTCTTTCCTTCCCACGCAATCCCTTTCTTTTCTCTCGTCCTCCCTCTCTGTTTTTCTCCGGTTCTCTCTTTTCTACCTCCCTCTCTCTTCTCTTCTCAAGTACCAGCTCCACGCATCTGCTGCACCTCCAGCGGCAGCACCTCCAGCGGCGACGCTCCAGCAGCTGAGCCCCACGTGCATGCATGCACGCCTGCATGCACGGCCAGCAGCACCTCCTGTGCAGCCCCTCCAGCACGCAGCTGCCATCCACGCACGCCGGCGGCCCCCTTTCACCTGCTCGTCCAGCATCCTCCCCGCAGCAACGTGCAGCAGCTTGAAGTTCTCCACGTGCACCTTCCTCCTCCACGTACCAGCAGCTGCACCTCCACACGTGCCAACAGTCTTCCTCCTCCTGCCCGGTGCACCTCCAGCCTCTCCACGTTGCCGGCAGCTTCCAACACCTCTTCCACGCGGCAACATCCCATGCAAGCTTCATCGGCCAGCACAAGTCCACGAACTGCATGCCGGGTACTCAACCAGCAACCTCCCATGCACGTCCAAGCTGGAACCAGCACCTCATGCGGTTCACCTTCCACGTGGAGTCCATGCATGCACCTCCATGCATGCCGGTGAACGCACATCAGCTTCAAGCAGCAGCCAGCAAACAACCTCCTTCCTCCAACCCGGCCAACGTGCAGCAACATCCTCCTGGCAGCCGTCCAAGTCCTTCTCCATGCATGCAGCAGTCGGGTTTCTCCAACAGCCTTCCTTCAACACCTGTCACGCACCAGCAGCAGCAGCTTTCCCTACCCAGCAGCCACCTCCTTCAAATCCCACAGCTGCTGTGGTTTGTTTCCTTTTTCCTCACTAGTATAATAGTAGTTTGTTTAATTAGAATTAATTGTTGGTTAGTTGTTGTTTAATGAAGTTTTATTAGTTATTAGTTGTTTAATTAGGTTATTTGATTCATTATGTTTTATGATTTATACAATTAAACAATAGGTTATTTTTGTTGTTATAATTTTTAGTCGTGCTTATTTTTATAAGTGTTTGTATTTAATTTTTGAAAAAGAAAAGAGAGAAAAAGATTTATTTAATTTAGATAATTATAATTTTAGGTAACATTAGTTAAATTAATTCGAGTTTAATTAAATAATTAGTTTTCTTAAATTTTCACTTATTTCTAGATTAACTAAAGTCCAAAGTTTTCAAAATTAAAATTCTATCTCCCTGTGGATCGACTCGGATTCACCACTGTTAATTTCCAAAATTTGATTTGAGTGAGCCGGATAAATTTAGATTGAACGTTTTCATGTATTTAACGACGCACAATTCGAAACGATCAGGTGTAAAAGCATGTTAGTGGACATATGATCATCCAAATTGCTTGAGGACCCATGAGACCATTTCTTAGCGGTCGGGATAAATGGGGCGTGCCCTGGGCACTGTGGGTGCTTTGTTCGGTGATTGGTCTTTTAGGTCCTCAGGTGGCCAATCGGGAAGTTTTAGTGTCTTTGTGTTTCTCAAGGACGTTGGCTGCTATGAGTTGATTGGATCGTGGCTTCCCTTGGACCATTAGTCTCTCGGTCCCCTATAGTTGGGTTGTAAGGGAGTCCTTCTATTTTACTCTTGTGGCTAGGTCCCTGATTTTTGATGGCCCATTCTACCTCTCTAGGTCATGATCAAGATATGCTTGCGACCCATGTACCTACACCTGAGCCTTACGGGCCATACTCCTTTTGAGGACTCATCATGCCTTTTTAGTTTTGGGTCGTCTATTTGGACTACCAGGATTTTCCTCACTCTTGAAGGTATTTGTTAAGTTACTTTTGTATAGTGATTTATTTCTACAGTCATCAATAGTTTTCTAACGCCTTTAACCCTCGATGCCACTCTCAATAAGGAAAAATTTATTTTGTATATTTTCACAACTTTCTAATTTAAAATCACTGGTTTTAGTTCATGGTGGTTTTAAACGAAAAACAGAATTATGCTAAAATAAGCATTTTGGGGGTCAACCGATTTTGAAATATGGCAATTTAAGACACTCCAAACATAGAAAAAATAATGTAAAATAATTTACAACATTCAAACATAAGAAATTTGCTGATTTTTTTACTGTTTACAGAATTTTATGGCAAACGAAATGTCCCTTTAAGGAAGAAAAAATAAAAAAAATCATTTATACAAGTAGAGAAATGTTCACATCTTTCCATTTTTTCAATTTACATGTTCCCCAAGTTAAGCATTCGTCTCTTCTTTAATCTATAACATGGGTGTAACCTAATTAAAGATGATTTAAAAATGGAATATCCTACCCTAGATACCACGAGGCCACCACTTGACAGATTTTGAGGGGCGAAAGATGTTCTATGTTGTATTGCCAACACGTCGACAGATTGTCCCATGCCAAAAGGTAGAAAATTTCTCCCCATATACCTTGCAATAAGTTCTATATTGTATTGCTCCACAACTTTATTTACTTTTTTTTTTATTTTGGAATTTTTGCATATATGATCCTGAAAAGTACCATATTTGCATATCTACCTCTAACTTTCCCATATTATTTTTAACATCCCTAAAACCTCAAAAGTATTGTTGTTATGACCCTCTATCAAAATAATGGAAACTCCCACTGAATATGCAAAAAAAAAAATCATAAATCTTGATAACATCAGGTGTATGTATGTGAAATTCTAGTGAATTTACGGATGTACAAAATATTAGTGAATTGAGGGTATGTATGCAAAATTTTTAGGCTTGATTTAACAGTATTTTGACAGACCGCAACATTTATGACATTTTAGGAGTATTGAAAGTAATATAAAGAAGTTGAAGAAATAGATGCAAACATGATATCTTTTAGGAGTATATATACAGAAATTCCTGTAATTTTTAATGAGTCACAAAACTTTGTGAAACTAATGAACCTGCTGCAACGGAATGTAAGGATGTCCTGTCTTTCTAGTAGTAGCAAAGCCATCAAGTGTATCCTTGAAAACCTACGAGACTAAGGGTTCATTTGTTTTCACGTAAAATGGTCACAAGAAAAAAAAATTTCTGAAAAGTATGTCACAATCACTCATTTGATTATCCGTAAAACTCAAGTAAGTGGAAAACTTAATTCATTGATTTTTCTTTGCCTAATTTTGGCATCCATGAGATAAGATCGAATGTCCTTTTGGAAAAGAACTGAAAACATTTTCATGGACACCAAATGACGAATTTAGTCTTCGTTTTTCTTGTTAATATATTTCTTTAGAAAATTATTTCTATCCGGTTATATTTTATGTGTAACCAAACAGACCCTAATTGCTTGTCAATTTCTTTTTAGTAATGCACACTACACTGTAGTATAGACTGCACAGTGCTATTGGCGCATGGGAGCATATTTTTTTAACTAAAGCTTTGTTGGAGGAGGAGATCTTGGGTTCATCCATACCATTCGTTCTTTATTCAAATGATTAAAAAAATCAAGAAAAGACAAGCATTCTTTCTCTTTTTTTTTTTTCTTTCTTTTTTTTTTTTTTTTGTCCCTGGGGGTATTTGGGCCTTCTTGCTTGACGTAACAACAAGTAGGGGTGTGAATGGGCCGGATTTGAATCGGGCTTAACAAAGCCCAAGTCCAAGTTCACTATGAAAACTCAAACTTAAGTCTGACCTAAGCTCATATTTATATGCCAAATTCTGAACGCAGTCTAAGCCCAAAAATCGAGTTTCGGACTTGGGCTTCAGATGTCAGGACTAAGGATAAAGAATATTACTTTCCTTGTTTAAAATATAATTTGTCAACCTAACATAATGAGTATACACTTATTCGTCTTTCTCACAAAATAATTAACACAATTGTGTTCGTGCAGTCCCAACGCAGTGGCACTGGGACGTTAGGACATTGGGGGGGTTGGGCGCCCACCAAGGATCGTTCCCTAGTGGGCACAAGCGGCCTTAGGGCCTCTAGCCATTGGGCTAGCTACCGGGAAAAAAAAAAATTAACATAATTGTACATATACTAAAAGTACCTATAGTTTAGAATAAAAAGAAAAGTACAAAAAATAATTACAATGTCGATTGGCAAAATTAACATAAACGCCATGCTTTCACGCTTGGTGGGTTGTTGTTTGTGGTGCATTATAGCTGTCTATAGGCAACATGTGGTGGTGTGGATAAGAGGAGTGGATGCTGCCTATCGCCAAGAGGAGGAGCTGCCGCCAAGAGGAGAAGAGAGGGGACTGCTGGAGAGTGGAAGAAGAGAAGGGACTATCATGTGGTGACTATTTATTTTCTTGTGGTACTTAGGATTGCAAGTGTTCGCATTTAAAGTGATCCTTTAGATCAAAGATCTAAGGGACATGAATAATCCATAAGTAAAGCATTATTATAAAGGAACAGGTTCATCAGACTTTTATGTTTAGGCTTAATTAACTTTAAACCCAGTCCAAAAAATGAAATGAATTTTAATTTTTTTAAGTTCGACTTAAAATTTATTTGGACTCAATTTTACTTTTCAAACCTAATTTTTAGGCATTGGGTTAGATCGGACTTTCTAGCTTCGCCTTCGATAGCCCCAACGACAGCTACCCTAATGGGCTTGGATGTAAGTACCCAAGAAATGGATAGCTAATAACTCTAGCCATAAACAGGTCTTCATTTCCCTACCTGCACACTTCAATGGCAATTTAGTAATTGAGTACAAAACAAATCCAAGACCAACCAAATCACAATTTGTGGACTTACAACACACGAACCGGAGATGGAAATAGCAACGTACGCAAAACTAATATAAACCAAGCAAATAACAGATTTCACATGTACCAGCACCAGATAACTCTCTCTGAGGACCTACACATGTGATCAGAGAAGCACAAAAGAGGGTGGCTGTGAAGGTGAATGGCAGGGCAATTCTCCTTTGGCAGGACTGCAGGATCTCTGCAGCTGCACTTCACACTGTGAGCATGCATGCATTGCCACCCTGCCAGAGGAGAACTGCTCTGTTATTCTTAAGACCTCCACACTTGTCCTCGGCCACCTTCTCCGGTGGCGTTCAACCTGCTGACGACTCCGACAGCGGGCAACGTACACATTTATACTCCGGGAGTCGCACCCCGGATCTGGATATGCTGCAGTATGTGCTTGGTACAATCCCTGGTAGCTTCCTCCAACTTTGGGGCCCTCCCCTCAGAATGGTCCTCGTTCCCCCTTTCACCACCCTCCTCCAAAAATTGAAGATCTTTTCCAGCTTCGCTGCCCTTTGCATGCCTTTATCTTTTCCCCTCCCTTTCTAGAACCAGCGGAGCTGAAACCCTTTCATATCACTGCATGTGATTCTGATAACAAGCATGAGGAGAGGATGGTTTTGTGTCTCCTTTTCTAAGTTTTCTTTGCACAATCTTGCAGGCTTGGGTTCCTTCCTTGGGCATGGCTATTATATGTAATGTGTCTTTATTACATGAGTGTGGTTCCTCTCAATACGGATTTAGATTGAACTCAGTCAGTATAAAGAGGGAGAGGAAAAAGTTATTCATAAAAATCTTTTCTCGGAAGTGAGAAACGCACCATATGATAAGATTTTTTTAAATCTTTACTTCTCTTTATTGACTGAGTTCAATCTAAATCTGAACGTAGATGATCTTTATTCTTATTCCATTCGTGAACTTATTTTGTTGTTTTTAGTTGACATATGATGTCCCAGAACTTATGACTACGTCATTGATGTTATTCACACATGTAAGAGAACGGTTAAATATTAGAGTGGAGAGCTGCACAGAAATCACAGCTATCTTGTTTTCATAATATTAAGACTAGGATTTAGCTGGCCTTTTTCTGAAAGCCTGTATTTTGCATGCCAATGCTATATCCATGTTAACTGTTAGAATAGTCCTATATAAGAAAAAGGACAAAATCAAAAAATGTTAAATAGATGGTGTCTATTTTACTTATTGTCTTAAAGTTTTGAGTTGGATGACCCAATAACTTCAACATGATATCAGAGTCCATGATTATGAACTGGGCCACGCACTCCGTATTTGTGGTCTACGTGACAAAACTTAAAATCGACTAAAAAGTGTTTAACAGATAGTGCCTAGTCCACTCATTGTCTTAAATTTTTGAATTGGATGACCCAATAACTTCAACACTCACGTTAACGACATGGTGTGCATGTCATCCCCTTGCTAGCCACTTAGTTTATCTGAATCCAGGTTAGAACCTTGTTCATGTTTGTGCAGGATTGACTATAGGATGCTCGGTTGCCATGCATAGTTTTGTCAGTACCATCTGTGATATTATCACTAATCGTAAATTTTTGTTTATCCTCAATGCACAGTTTGAACCTGTATTAAAAGTATTATAGTCTCTTCTCTTTCTAAGACTCTCTCTTCTCTCTCTAAGAGGATCTCGTCTCATTCCTTTTGTTCCTTCTTCTGCAACAGAGAACAAAAGCTTTTGTGCTATTTCTCTCTCCACTACAGTCTACGTTTCAAAGGCAAAGGTGGAGGAATCCTTCGGTTCCCCTCTCACTGTCATCGGTGAACTTGGCCACTCTTCCCTTCTCCATTGTTCAATCAGAGAAGAAAGGTGGAATCGTAGTAGGAGACCATACTCTATGCGCGTCCACCTACATGGTCGTGCCCGTGGCTAGAAATTTTTTACCGGAGAAATGCTACCTTATTCCTTAAAGTGGCCCCTTAGGATACACCCTTCTGATGGATATTGTCTAGTTCATTTTTTCTATGTTAAAAATAATGTATTTTAAGTTTTTGAATCACTTATTATATGCCAAGACGGAAAAAAGAAGGAAGAGCAAAAAACAAAATTCAATTTTTTAAGGATTCTTGACTAATGAGGTAAAATGTAATACTGTTAGTGTAAAGAAGGTTAAGTAGACGATCTTAATCTACTCTCTCCTTTGCTTGTAGATGAGTGTTTCAAAATCATCATAATAAAGTTTCACTATAGGAAATATATTTGAGTAGTTGAGAGATAAGAAAAGGAAAATCCTTAGCATTTCCATACACATGATTCTTCCTCAATGGCTGGAGCATAAAAGGATGCCCCGCATGTATCAGTCATTGCTAGAACCATAATCTCATGAACGTGCCAAATCTCATGGAATTGGAAGTTATAGAGAAAATGGACTTTTACATATATACTTCGGAAAAATATCGTATCTATATATGTGCCCTGAACACCCACATATTGTTCTTAATAACTTAAAATATTTAAAATATGACAGTTATGTCCCTCTATTAAAATAACGTGAACTCCAACTGAATATATATATATATATATATATATATATATATATATATATACACTTAAGTAAATTTAGAAGCATATATAAAAAAATATTAGTGAATTTAGGGGCATATATACAAATTTTTAAGTTTGATATAACAATATTTTGACGAAGGGGCATAACCACAACATTATGAGATTTTAGGGTAAAATAATATGTGGAAGTTATGGGTATAAATGCAAATATGGTATCTTTCAAGAGTATATGTATATCAATTTCTAGAGAAAATGACGAGCAAAAAGAAAATGTGGAGGAACCTTCCCTGTCTCTTTTCTACTTCATGCAAAATAAACTTGATTACTTAGTGATGTAGACTGGATCTATCACGACCGGACTCCGAGGCCGGAATCCGGAAAAGAGGATCCGAAGCCGGTTCGGATCGGTGTTGCTGAGGCCCGACGGGGATCCGGAAGGCCGAGGAGGCGGAGGCGGAGACGAGGGTCCGAAGGCCGAGGGGCGCCTCGGTCGGTGCGGACTCGTCCTCCGGGAAGTCGAGGCCGAGGCTCCTTCGGCGGGCGAAGGGGCGGCGCGGATGAAGCTCTTTCTGGGCAATACGGCCTACAGGCGATGAAGCCGGACGAAGGGACGGCGCGGGGCCGAGCCTCCCGTTGCGGGGCAGCGAGCCTCCCGTTGCGGGGCAGCCGTCGGACGGCGTCGAGACCAAGGAGAGGAGTCCGAGGTCGGCGGCCGAGACCGACTCGGGGAGGTCGGCGATGATTCGAACCGAGCCCCTGCAGGAGGGAAAGAAGAAGAAGAACCAGTCAGCAGGAGTCCCGGGCGTCAGCCCTGGGGAACCCCCTCCGACGGTCAAGTTAGCTTCTGAAGAAGATTCGATTCAGGAAGCAAGAAGGAATAGTTAGAACACTATTCGGACAGTAGTCCTTTAAGGGGTTTCGGAAGCTTAGGGGGGCATCCGTTTTTCCCCTCCCACCCTCCTTGGCCACAAATAGCAGGATACTTATAGCGGAGGGTAGCGGATGGTTAACGGTGGCAGCCGATATAGGACTAAAAGGAGGCTTACTGACAAACCGCCATAGCGTCTGATCCGCCACCGGAGTGGGCCGGATTCGGCTACCGGGCCGAAGGGGGTTGGGCCGCTGACGGGCCGAAGCCTGCTGGGCCCTGGGCCGCCGTGCTGTTCCCGGGCTGCAGGCTGGTGGGCCGCTGACGGGCTGAAGCCTGCTGGGCCGGGAGCGACGGGGCCGCTTATGGGCCGAGGGCTGCTGGGCCGCTAACGGGCCGAAGGCCGCCGGAGGGCCTAATACTGCTACTGTTGGGCTGAATGGGGTTTGGGCCTGCTTCAATGGGCTGAATCGGATTCTGCCGCATCACTTAGTAAACTCCAATCTCTTAAACAAATTTTGAATTGGATGTGTAAATTTTGAATTGCACAAGTTCAAAGTCGAGGTTTAGTATGCAGGTTTGTACTATTTTTCTCAGGTCAGTAAAACTGTCCAAAAAAGTTGATTCTTACTGTACGAAGGTCCTTTGACCATTTTGACCAGTTTTGTTAGACAAGACTTATTTGGTTTGTTGGACAAAAGAGGTCAACTGTTTCAACCATTTTGACCTAGAAATGTGTTATTAAAAGGGGTAACCATGTTTGACCCTCGGTCTTCGTGCTTTGACTTTGGAATCATGTTTGTTAAATATGATGAACATAATTAAAAGGATTTGGACAATCTTTTACATATAGCTATATGTTTTCTCATAAATATTTATTTGTTTAGAGTATTTAATGAAAATGGGTTATGTTCTCAAATTTGAATGGAGCCTCACTAGCATTAGATATCCAATAGATTTATCCCTTTGGGAATGAAACAAGAGTTTAGCCTCATACATAAAGCATGGTCAAGGCTCCCGGTTTAGTCTCATAGAAAGGGTATAGATATCCAAACCCTGGGCTATGTGAATTGACTAACCAAAGGCAGTAGGAGGTGGAACTCACTTATGTGCACACCTCAACTGAAGGTTGAACTATGTGATAATGTGCCATGTACCTTAGACGATCTTACTTCTTTGTCACATTCGCAGATTCTGGAGATCCAAGAAGGGTGGAGGCAACATGAAATGGATGAGAAATCCGACAGGAGTTTCGAGTCTGAGACATGGCATAGATAATTGATAGATTACTATTGTTGCTACTTCCCTATCATACTATGTATTTATGATTACCTCGATGATTTCTGACTGATATGATATGACAATTGACGAGTTTATCAATTGGCCCTAAAGATGGGTCAATGGAAAGACTGATAGGTATGTAATAAATAAGAATTGACCATGAAATAAGATGTATAAATACATGATTAATTGAATGGTGTTATGAGTTACAGATGACTCCCATGTTGCTTATATGCTAAAGATGATATAAAATGACCTCTTGAGATCCATGGGTGACTTTGATTAATGATACTTGAGATGACTATTAGATAGTGAATTTTAATTCTCAACTAGTGGTCATGAACTATTGAAATTGTTTATAAGTGCTTCTTTGTCATACGATATATTGTGGTTTTCTTAGTAGTGGTTTCTGTGACCCTTCATGGGTACAAAATCCCTACTAAGTTCTCTTTTAGAGACTCAACCCCTTCGCAGGTACAAGTTACTAATGGATTAGAGTATGCAACGATTGCATGGTGCCCAGCATGATGTATTGGTATAATGTAAATTTTAGAATTCCTTTTTGGACATGTGTCTTTATTAGACTTGTGATTATATGATCTATTGGTTTATTGAAATTCTTCGTCTACTTAGGACTGTGTATGAATGATCTGAATTATTTGCTTTTGTTGACGTACTTTACTTATGAATTATTCCTTAATTTGCAATTAGTTACCCTCCAGAATACTAATCATAATTCAAGTTCTGAATCAATACTAGTCTGATAGTGGCATTGGACCAAGTTTGGTCATGCCCTTGTTCCCAAGGTGTTACATATAGGATTGCAATCTCCATCGACGCTACAACATCTATGTCATCCTATTGTTAATGCCTTCTAGATGTTCCTTGGGCAGCTATGGAGGGGTACTCATAGATGATGCCAAGTAGACCGCCGTCATTGACATGATCGATCTAATGGGTTGTCTCTAGTGAAGCAACAATGTTGCACCTCGATGAGAGTTAAGACTTTTGTGACAACAGAGGTGGCCAAGAATGACAAATCTGGCAACAGTGGCATTGGTTTATTGAAATGCACGTGTGGTGGCGAAGAATGGAAAATTTAGGTACAACAAAGCCAAGGGTTCAAAGGACAATGACAATTGATCAACCGCATGTTGCTATGCTGGGTGATAAAAAGAAAGTGGGCAGATAGAGGGGCGACTATGATGGGGGGTGAGCGGAGGAGCGGAGTTTTGGGCAATTAGGATTTGGGTGGATGAGTTATATATATATATATATATATATATATATATATATATATATATAGAGAGAGAGAGAGAGAGAGAGAGAGAGAGAAATGCGAGAGGTGGGGTCTTTATATAAGGATATTTTGGTCCATCTAAAATAGTTAGGAGCATCTTTTAAGGAGTTTGAAACTGTTAATGTTAGGTGGCCCGAAAGACAATCCGATACTATATATTATTCAATTCATTAATATAATGGCATAAATTCATTGTGAGTAATTAATTCAATCTATGTTTATCGTATCACGATAAAGTCCATGAACATGTGCAACAGTCTTCGGATTATGATGAGATCATAATTACGGGACCGAAGATTTATAAACACATATTCTTAATTGTTCCTAGTCAAAGAATGCTTGAGAAGGACATCAAATATCCGGATAGACTAGTACATGTGTCTTCAGCTCATATGATGAAGGTGACTAATCCTATAAGTCACTTGTGTGGAGACACTATGCTGGACCTGTAGGTGCTTATCGGCGAATGAGCTCACTGAATTGATCTGACCATGAATCGCTAGATGGTATATATTTCACTGTTAACCAGCTCGATTCTTTTGTCACGGTTGCATAGATGATCTTTGGACCTGAGACACCAAAGATATCTTGTTGGTAGGTTTCTGCACTTTGACCTTGACTAACGAATCCCTAACATGGGTTATTAATAAGTCAAATGATCAGGTTCAGGAAAATGCCTTCGAAGATAATTGTGTGTTCAATACGGGATCATCTCTCGATATTTGGAGAGAGAATGTTCCGGGAATGATACGCTTAAGTCCCTGGCCAGGGCGGACTCTGTATCAGATAAAGAGTTATCTGATATAGATTAGCGGCATCCGATTCAAGTGAATCAACCGACTAGGGTTTAACAGTAAACCATACCCTAGATCGATTCGGGAACATTGCATGAATAAAAGACTATATCTGCACGGTAACTGTTGACGGAAAGATTCCCATAGTGGGTTGCATAAACCCCAATGTCTTTCAGATTCACGCGGTGTCGCTTGGCACCCAACGTGATCGGAAGTCCGTCTAAATTTATTGTGGGATATTAAATTCGGCTGATTAATTAATATAAGGATATTAATAAATTCGGTGGATCCGTAAAAGGTTATTGGACTTAATGGGCCATTAACTGGATTGGTATTTGGGCCTATAGGGTCACACGCAAATGGTTTTCAAGTTGGTGGATTTTTTGACAGGATTTCGGATAAGTATGGATTTTTCTGAAAAACCACAATGTACTTATCATAAAAGTCTGGGACTAGGTCAAGGGCTAGCAACCCTGACCTAGCCGCTCCTCTCTCTCTCCTCTTCTGTTTCCGGCGCCTCCCTCCTCTGGCCGGTCTTGGGAGACTCCGCTCCGACTCCCGCCTATTCTATCTTTCCATCCGACGGGAATCTGAATCCGTATATCGCAGAGAGTTACGCGTAGCCAAATGAGATATGCAGACGCTGCTGCGAGCGAGGAAGCAAGGACGATCCACCAAGAGGAAGACCGCGTGGATACCATTAGAGGCCGGACACCTGCGCGGCTTGCGGCATCGCACCGAAGGAACCGAACGAACGCGGGTTTAAATCCGCGCAAGGTAAATAAGATTTACCGATTAAAAATTTTGTTGATCGAAACGGGACGGATCCGATCCCGACTTTATTTTATCCGTTGCGTTCTGGTCGGATCAGGACACATAGAACCCAACAAAAACTACTTTCTGTGTGCATCCCTTGGATTTGGATTTGACAGTGCATGTGAAAAATGCTTGCAACATTTTCAAAATAAGGGTGTTGATAGTATCAGTCCCCTATGTGTGTGTGTAAAGTAATCAAAATGTTACTTTTTGGAGAGGATGAGGTTGAATTTGAGGGGGAAAAAACCATTATATTTACCCCTCAAAACCCTCCCTTATTGCTATCATCACCTCATTAGGATGGTTTCTAAAAAAACCTTAAATATGAAATCCTTCATCTGTTCAATTCCCCAAATAATTTTTTTCACAATTTATGAATAATTTAATATCTATTATAGTGATGCTTCCTAGAGTAAATCGAATTTTGACAAAACATCTTCCAAATCACCCAAAATTAGGTGTGCCTGGCTCGGAGGTCAGGTTGACCTGTTTCGGTTTAAATAGACTCATGGTTGACATAAAAGACCTTGCCTTCAAATACAACCCAACCTTCAAATAAGAAGAGCCAGGCTTGGACTTTCTTTGGCCTAGCCTAGATATACAAGAGACCATCTAATGCCTCGTCCCTATGCCCATCCTTCCCCATTTCATTTGGAATCATATTCACTAACTGGGCAAACCCTGCCTTGATCCATGTATTGCTATCCGATGGCATCCCTTCCCTCATATGCAACACAGAAAGTAACATAATCTCCCAACTTGCCATCCTCCAAATCAATCAGCACCCAAATCCTTAATCTCCTCCAATAATAAAGAACCCCTCAACCAACAACACCGTTAACCACAAATTGGTCATGTGGTGAGCCCATAAAATTCCCACCCTCCTCAGATCCACCAAAATTCTCTAAGCTTTAAACCACTACCATCGTCACTACTTCCAAACCTTAGTTGGGGAGGGCATAAGGGGAAGGCATTGTGGCGGTGCCAAGATGAAGACGAGAGTGTGGCAGAGGGAGCAAGGCAGCCTGTGTGGAAGGAGTGATGCACTTGGGCAGCAAGCCAGCAACCCAACCAGAGTGCCTCATTCTCCGTGAACTCTCCCAAGTACACAGTGCCACTAGTGCCCTCCACAAGCCCCTCCCCCTTCTTGTACTCACGCCATGATTGGGTCACCGCCTGGTCTATGAGGAGGTTGTTTTTTGACCACCACACTATGATCAGGTGTGGGGCACTTTAGCAGTCCACAAGAGGGGTTGTATCCTTTATGACCAAATTAGAGCTACTTTTCGGCTGGTCTATTGTAGCCACTAGCCACTCTTCTTGCTTTGCACCCCTCTCCTCCTTCCTTCCTCCTTACATCTAGGTCAAGCTCTTTCCAGTGGTCTGAGCTTGGGCCTAATTGATTAATGTGTTGTGAGGCCTCACCTTTAGCCCGGGTCATCATAGAAGAATGCCGGGCTGGGCTAAGCTCAGCCCACCCTGCCTCAATGACACTATTATCTCAAACTTTGATTGAAAGAGGAATGCTATTTATCAAAGCTTCTTGTAATCTTCTTTATTACACTTATTGGGAACTAGTTGCTTATTCTATCAAAGTTTTTATTAATATATTAAAAATAATTTTTAAATAAAAATTATCTCATAAATCGATTAGATGGTTCTGATGAATACGATGAAGAGAAAGACTTGATGTACTAGTAACTAGTGTTACATCAACTGTCGGTATTTGTGGTTTAATTTTTTAACATTTTTTGATGGGTCTCATTATGTCTTACATGTCGATGCGATTCGATCTCCCGATGTTAAAAGATTTGAAAATTTAAAAATTTTTAAGATCATCCGATTAAAAATTGAATTGTATAAATATGTAAAACATAATAACATCCGTAAAAATATTTAAATTATTTTTTAAATAAAAATACTAAGAAAAATGTAACACTAATTTTCAATGTAGCAAGTCTTTCTCAATGTGACAAGTGGAGTGGTAAAAAACATGATGCAGGTAAAATGACGCTCTAAATAATGAATGAAAAGGCGAATGCCCGCAGCCCCCCTGGGGGGCAATAATTCTGACGGCCCTCACGCCGCCCATGCTTGCCATCGGGCGACACGGCACGAGCGCTCCCGTCACTATATACACCTAAAGCTGCCCCCTTCGTTTCTCTCCCTCAACCCTTTCGGTCTTAACTTTTTCTAGAGCTCGCTGTTGCCGGCTGCGCCACCACCGCCCTCTGCCTGCTCTTCCCTGCTCCCTCTCCTTCTTTCCATCGCCCCTCTTCCTCTCCAGCCATGGCCAGCAAAGAACCCGAGCACAGGGGGGACGAGGAGGAGCCCCACGCTGGCGCCGACGAGGAGGACACCGGCGCCCACATCGCCCCCATCGTCCGCCTCGAGGAGGTCGCCGTGTCCACCGGCGAGGAGGACGAGGAGGCCCTCCTCGACTTGTGAGTGTTCTCCCCTCTGTTCCCTTCCCTAGGGTTTCGGTTCTTCTGTGTTTTCCGGCGGGGCCGATCGATCCGGCGGTTTGGGTGCCGTGGTGTTTCCCCGCAGGAAGGCGAAGCTGTACAGGTTTGACAAGGAGGGGAAACAGTGGAAGGAGCGGGGGACGGGCACGGTGAAGCTGCTCAAGCACAAGGAGACGCGCAAGGTACGGCTCGTCATGCGGCAGGCCAAGACGCTCAAGATCTGCGCCAACCATCTGGGTTAGGGATTTTGCTTTTTCCTGCCATCTGGGTGCTGGTGTTTTGTTCTCATTTCGTACCGAAGTTTCTTCTCTGATTTCTGCCAGTTTTGATTGGTGTTTGTGACTCGTCTGGTTTTGTTTGGGTTGCCGTGCAGTTGTCGGTTCAACTAAGATGCAGGAGCACGCGGGGAGTGATAAGTCCTGTGTCTGGCACGCCACGGACTTCTCTGATGGGGAGTTGAAGGAGGAGATGTTCTGCATTCGCTTCGGATCTGTTGAGAGTGAGTGTAGATTCTTGTCTGTTTGGATGCATTGTTCTGCTTATTGGTTAAGGGTGGCTGTACTATGTACTCGGTTCTGATGATCTGTAAGTAAAATAGTGCTTGTTGATTGGTTGCAAAAGAGGATGAAAGGGAAGTATGTAGAGACACTGTTGACAATTGGGCTGGCTGTGCATTCAGTAGTTGTCAGATAGCTGTCAGGAGATGAGTGGGCATTCATTCTGCTTGCATATATAATGCATGTAGTCTGCTGACAAAGGCTGTGATGCGTACATTATTATTCAATGTTTTGTTAAGAGCAGGTTATGGACTTGATATGCTGGCTGGTGGACTTTGGTAGGTTAAATGAGCCGATAGGTCTTGGCCATTGTTCATGGATGGGTTGATATCAATTTGTATGTGACCGACCGATGCTGTGGTTGGCTGATGATCACCACTTACATGCACAAGGGGTAGCATATGATTAGTACAAAAAGGGAATCTTACTACTCAGCCTTAGCTACTTCAGGAAACCCAAGCTCAGCGATGCAGTTTTGGTAAAAGAATGAAGGTAGGCTGTATATGTGGGGAGACGATAGTCAGACTTGGGGCCATGTATAAATTAGATGTGTTTCTTGTATGCTTACTTTTTTATTCCTAATAAGTGAATAGCGCAGTAAGTTAGATGTGTCCTGTAGGTGTATACCTCTCTATTACCAATAAACGGATAATACATGGGTGGACTTGCTATTTTGGTAGTCCTCAAGTCAGGGGCAAGGGAGTGTCCATATAGGTTGAAGTCAGCCACATTGTCAAGTGTGTGCAGGGTAGCTGTGGCAATAGATGATCATCTTTTATGTAGGTTGTTGAGTTAGTTCCATCTAGTAAAGCTACGAACAAAGAGGGATGTGCATCTAATGTAGGTGTGACCTTGGTCTCATTTGATTCTGTCCCAATAAATGTAATGTTTGATCTTTATGATTCTTAAAGTTGCCTATGGGCTGATTGTGATGCTTAAATCTTTCCTCTTGTATGCACAATCATGTCTTCAAGCATCCTAAAGTTTTGCATCTTATATGTGTGGGAATTCTCCCTCTGGATGTACCAAGAATTGCCCTTTTTGAATGAGTAGGTATTATGCTTATGTTGGAAGGGAGTGATTATTGGAGGTCTTTTAGTTTAATACTAACAAGGAATTGTTGGGGCTCAGTAGCTAAGGAAGTCGGGCCAGAGAACACAATTAGAAGATGCTTGTAGTTTGTTCTCGGGGATAGTGAGGAGAATGCATGTTTCCCCTAGACAAAGTGTGAGGTTATTGTTTTACTTTTATCAACTGAAGAAGAATGTGCAAGTTTATAGTTCCATGGTAAACAATATTTTGTATGGCATGGCAGAGGTACATGTTATTGAGATGTAGCTATTATTTCCACCAATAAATGCCAATGGGCCAGATTGCCAAATTAATGAATTTACAGTAATGTTTGGGATATTAAGAAGAGGGCTCTTCTAGGGACATAGTATTGACTTCTCAGTTTCTTTTAAAAAGTAAGTTACTAATCTGTCAAGGAGCATGGGAACTCTGCATTATCATTTTCCAGACTTCTTTGGTCAAGAATAGACGGAAAAGTTTGGATGGTCAAAGGACTATGATGATTCTATGATGGCGTCCCTTTTAACCCCTCTGGAGGCAGGAGGAAACCCACCTTGTGCGCCATGTCAGTGTGGTGGTGGTTTGGTCACCAACCTAGCCCTGGGAATGGGGCTAGTCTCATGCTTGGAAAATGAAGGTACCCTCAGAAAGTGTAGGGCTCTCTTTTTGGGCCCTAGTCTGAATATAAACCCATTGTTTATGAAGCTAAAGACTGTTAAGGTATTCGAATGTGAATGATAAAGGCTTGTTAACATACTTTCCTGTTCTAAAATTCAGTTACAGAATTGCTGTTGAGAATATCCATCTTGACTTATTTCTTAGCAATGGATTTTAACATGGAGAAACCTTTTAAGATTCAGTTAGAAGGATACGCATGTAAATGTACAGTCATAATTTTAATTTTTAACACGAACAAGTATACACTTAAGATGGTTTGACGTAGTAGGAAAATAATGACTTTCCTAGGTTTAATTATAGTCATGGCTTTAGATAGAATAAAGTGGCGGGATAAGATTCGTGTAGTTGACCCCAGATAAATCGGATAAGCCTCTGAAAATGGTGATGATGAAATATTTAAGGTATAATTACATATATAACCATGCCCAGATAAATGGGATAAGCCTCTGAAAATGGTAATGATGAAATATTTAAGGTATAGTTACATATATAACCATGTTAAAGTTGTAATTAGTTGTAACCAGGTCCAATGAAAAGGTGACTAACTAACCTTAACCCCACATGAGAAAAAAGCCATAATTGTTACTTGTCTATGTATAACCCAGAAGGGGGGCAGGGGGTTGAATGGGTTATTAAAAACTAACTAAAACAATTTACGGAATTATATAGCTAATTTGGACAGAAGGAGAAGGAACAATGAGCAATCACACAGATTTATATTGGTTCGGTCTGTTCAGACATATGTCTAGTCCCCAAGCAATCTTCTTGGGAGTTCCACTACAACAAGATACCAACCCCTTGCAGTTTATACAACAACCCCTAGCGACTACTGGTCCTCTCTTCAACATAGTGAAGAGGAAACAACCTAATGTAAGCAACATGCCCTCTCTTTCTACAACCAACAAGAGAAAAAACAACGCAAAGACTTATATTGCAAAGAGAATACAGTGGTGCCTTAGAAAAGACAAGTGTTTACAAGTGAACGCAAATAAGATCAAGAATATAAACAAGTGTAAATTTAGAAACACAGTTCTTGATCTTCAGGCGGTCTCCCAAAAGCTTCAGTGTGCGCAAGAAAAATTTTAAGCTATGGAAGGATTGTCTATCTCTTTCTTTCTTGCTGGTTATTGTTTAGGCAAAGAGAGACAGATTTTTCTCGTGTTTTCTTTTTTTGGATCGTCCCTTTCTTTCTGAACAAGAACTTCATGTTATATATCCAGTCTTTAAAATATGTCCATTAGATTAGAGAAGACGATGTTGGAGAGAAGTTTCTTACTGTGACTAACGTTTGAATCTTCAGTAAGAGAGAGAAAGAGTTTTTGTTGACAAGAAAAGTTTCACAAGTAACCAGGTACGCATAGTCCAAGGATGCTCAAGTACAACTTTATACTGGTTGGTGAGATCTTCTGTCAGTAGCCTGAAATAGAAGGTACACGAAAAAGGGCAACCATATTTTTTCTGTGTCTGTCAACGTAGCAGAATTTCAATAATAATACAACAATATAGAGTCATAGGAAATATGAAAAAGTCTAAAGGATTGTCAGTCAAAGCTGTAGAAAATCTCTCTAACTGAAAGTTCCAACCTCACGGACTTTGTCGGGCCAAAAGGAGCCTACTGCCTGAGAGCGAAGTTTGGCGGGCTCATGGCTTGGGGTACTGGTGATGTGGGCTTGATCTTGGGTTCATGGGTTTACTAACTCAATTAACCGCACCCCCTCGTGCCTCTTGGGTTTCCTTGTTGTCTGCCTCGTGTGATAACAATGGGTTGCAATGCATGGAGCATGTGCATTGAGTGCATGGCACTGTGCAGTTCAAGTGCAGGAAGACTTGACAGCGTGACCATTTCTATAGATACTTCATCAGCATTAGAGGCGACTTCTCTCTCTATACTTGGACCTATCTCATGAAGTCCAGGGAGGAAGTTCTGAGGTTCACCCAAGTCATTCGTAGGACAGTCAAAAATCAATTTGGGAAGCAAGTCAAGATGTTCAAATCTGACAATCGTAGAGAATACTCTGAAAGGAAAACCTAAATGTTTTCATAGAAGGTGTGTTATATGTGAATCTTCCTATTGACATTTGTTTGCCCTGAAAAAAATTGACTGCAGTAGTGTTGACCATATCTTACATCATCATCAGAATGCTATCCACAGGTCTTCTGAATATATTTTCCATCACATTCTTTTATCCTGATTGTCCACTATTTTCCTTTCCATCCAGAGTGTTTGATTGTCTTCATTTCGTCTTTTGTTTTGGTGTTGGTCCTCTATGTTTGATCTTAAGGCAACAAGAGGGATCCTTCTGAGCTATCCTTCCACCCAAAAGGGTTATGAATATTCTGGCCCTATGACAGGGGAAAGTATGCCCTCAAGGATGTCATCTTCTTGGAGTTCAGAGTTTCACTTCATTCCTAACCTTTTCTCATGGAGAAAGAACCTTTGTTTGAGAGAGTTTGTCAGAGACCATCCTCAAATGAGCTGAATTTAAGTCCTCTTGCTGCTGTCCTTGACATGTTTGGTCCACCTTTTACATCCAGACTTGCCATACACATGGCTTTCCTTGTGGAGAACATGTTGATGCTATTGATGTATAGCTGAAAATGGCTTAGCACTTACACTGATGCAATAAGCGAAGGGAAGAATCCTTATGGAGTATCTAGCTCAAGAGGATGCCAACTCTCCTAGTCAAATCAACAGTCTGAACACAGCTCTTCAGCACCTCATTCCTCTGATTCTTGTAAGGTTGGACCTAACCTGGAAGATAACTAGAGAGTGCACTCAACCCTATTGTATGCTTGCTACTCATGTCTTTCACTTGTGTACCATTCCTTCATATCCACTTTGTCGTCCATATCTTTGCTTGCTTCTTTTGTAGAAATTGTGAAGTATTCAAAGTGGATAAATGCAATGGAAGAATATGAGAGTTCTCAACAAGAACGACACTAGGGAACTTGTAGATACTCCTAAAAGAAGAATCTAACTGGGCCAAGTTAAATTATGAAGTGTCCATTGTTTTAAAAGGCGCTGCCTCAAAGCGGTGAGGCACACGCCTCGAGGCGAGGCGCCCCGGAATTGCCTCAAGGCTACTGCCCTTGTATGTCAAAAACTGAGGCATGCCTTTTTCTTTGGCTGAGATGTCATGAGGCATTGAGGCGTACACCTTGTGAGTTCACATGTTCAACAGCCCTGATTCATCACGGCAAAGCATGCACACAAAGAATAAAATAGGGTTTTATTATTGGTTGGGCCCTACTTCTCATGTCTCTCATCCCTGCACCATGATCACCACGACGAAATGAAGTGACATCCCCGTTTCAAACCAGGGAGACAAAGGGCCTTGACGGGAGATGCCCCTCGCAGTGCTGTGCACTTATCCTTGTTGACTCACCAGACTGTCGACGACGCTGGCACTTGCACTGTGTCCAGTGAGCACGCATGGCAGCAGGGATTCCTGGATCCTGCTATGCTCTTGTTTTTTTTTTCCCTGTTTCTTCTTCCTCTTCCGACGCCACTTCTTCCTTTTCTTTCTTCCTGTTCCCCCGACAGCAATGACAGCATGACAGCAACCAATGCCACGATTCACACTCAAAACTTGCTACCCCCCCCCCCCCCCCCTCTCTTTCTGTTTCTTCTTCTTCTTCTGGTTCTATTTTCTTTTTCTTTCTTCCTGTTCCCCTGACCATCCGATATAGCAATGCTGCTGCTTTTTTTTTTTTCTTCTTCCTCTGATCACAACCATAAGCATGGAGGATCCATCAGATTTTTCCCCGTCTGTTTCCGTTTCATCCATCGAACTCCCATATCTGAGACTCCGAGCATGAGCAGATTGCCAGTCTTTGTTTTTTAAATATGTTTCAATCTCCTTTTTGTACCGACAATTCTAACTCATTTCCATGCAAAGGAGTCAGGATGCAGGATGCAGCTTATGCTCATGAATCCATGATACATACAACACAACACTAATCAGCACTTTTGTCTTCTACTGTGTAACACTGTAACTATGTTTTAGCTTCTCACTACATATATATTTCACATGATCTCACAACCCCACCTTGTTCTCTTCCTTTTTTCTTTTTTTTTTCTGTGCATGAGTCTAAGCCAGAACCCGGCCATGGTCTCCTTATTCTTTTGACAGTTGACACCTTGTGTTTTATTTTTGGATCACAGAAAAGGGCAGGGATTGGGGACCACAGCTTGCCTTGTTGCAACCACATGCCCTCCAAATTTTCATCATCTCTATCTCATTTGCCCTTGTCTAACTCACGCTCCTGCAAATTCCTATAGTTTCTACTTGTCTGGTTAGGCCTACATGGGGGTAATTTTAGGCAGTAATCTCTTTGTAACTATTATATAATTTTGTTGATTGAATCTGCTATGCTTTGCTTAAAGAGAGCAAGAAAAGCCAGCTTCTTGGGCAGTCCCCAGATTAATCCTCACCATGGCGCATACACTTTTTCATACATAGATTATGAATGTAACCTGGGTCATTGTTATTCATCCACTACATCACTAACATATGGGCTTTGAGACTCTAATAGGTGGCTCTGTCCTGCAATTTGGTTATCATATTTTTTTTGAAAGTGACAGAAGTCACAATTTCATTGAAGAAAGAAAGAAGAGTACACTTGAGGACCCAGAAGGCCCCTAACACATACAAGGCAAAAGCCTCGGCTTCAGAGAAAACCAAAGCTCACACAGACCAAAACCAAAAATTACATGATTTCTGTTTTACGAAGAGTATAAAACATATAAAAAGGTCAAGCTACAAATTCCTTCCGTTTGTTAGCCTTGTCCAGTACAATCTGTATGTTGTTTTGAGAAGTCCCCTCTGCCCTTCCTCAATCCTCTGTCCAAAAAATAGCTCTTCTCAAGATATCAAATACACAGGTGAACTCCTCATTAAACCTTCTCCTATTCCTTACGGACCAAATAGCCCACAGCATAGTTGTCCCCCTCAGAAACCAACCATACATCTTTTTGAGTTGAATCAGGACATGCTGCCTTCCACCACTTTGAGAGCCCCATGATAGAAGAATGCTCCACCCACCTGATACCAACTGATCTGTAGAGAACTACCCATAGTGTAGAAACTATACCACAAGTATAAAAGAGGTGATTCTAATCTTTTTCATATATAGCACAAAAAATATATGTAGTGTAACAACTCAATTAGCTAACTGGCCCAACAACTGTGCTAGTTGGTAGACTTCTTAGGAAGGTCACCCATCTTGTGACTTCTCCTAACCCAACACGTTTAACTTCGGAGTTCTTTCTAACTCGAATTCTGAAAAATGGCTAGCTGGTATTTTTAGTCGTCTACTAATTTAGTTTATTTAACATATTCTTATACGGGATATTACAACCTACCTCCCTTAGAAGCATGACGTCTTCATCAGGACCATATTACACATAGCCTACAACCAATCCACCAGGCATGTATGATTCTAGAGGTGGTCCTCACAGGCTCAAGAGGTGGCTCCCACTATACGACTTCATACTCTAGGGTAGCCCTTTCATGGTGTAGCATTTCGTCCTGTGTGACACTTAGTTCCCACACTTTCGACTGATTCGTGGCTCTGATATCATTTTGTAACGACTCAATCAACTAACTGGTCCAACAACTATATTGGTTGGTAGACTTTCCAGGAAAGTCATCCATCTTGAGACTTCTCTCAACCGAGCACGTTTGATTTTAGAGTTCTAACTCAAGTTTCGAAAAATAGTTAACCAATGTTGTTGGTAGTCTACTGATTTAGTTTATTTAACATATTCTTATACAGAGTATTACAATCTGCCCCTTTAGAAGTCTTCGTCAAGACTATATTACACATAGTCTACAACTAATCCACCAAGCAAGTAAGATTCTAGAGGTGGTCCCCATAGACTCAAGAGGTGGCTCTCATTATACGACTTCACACTCTAGGGTAGCCCTTTCATGGTATAGTACATAGTTGTCAAGGCGCCGCTTAGGCGTATGCCTAAGCGACGCCTAGGTGCATAGGCTCCAGAACTGAAGCCAAGCGTCTGGGCGCCTTTCATGGGCCCATGAAAGGCGGCCCAGGCACTCGCTTAGGCGGCCCAAGCGGCCCGCTCAGGGCACCTAGCTGCCTTGTCCCGGTTCAGCCCATTAAACCGGCCCATTTTCTCCGGCGCCCGTTAATCGCCCGTAACTTAAACCCGTTTACCCGCGCTCGCCCGCCCGTCTGTTAACCTCTAAAACAGCTCGTGCCTGAGTCCCGACCCTCGACAACGCCCGTCCCCTTCCTCCCTCACCCCTGATCTGTGCGAGAGCAGCGAACTAGGGTTCGCGGCGTTCCACCCCCTCTGGTCTGGCCACTGTCGACACCGCCGACTGCCGCCGTCAATCAACGCCTGCCAATGCCGATGACGCCGAGCTGAAGCCTACCGCCATCGGCCATCCTCCTTCACCCCCCTTCGCCGTCGATCAACGCCATCCTCCTTCGCCTCCCTCCACCGCCGAGCTGAAGCTGCCGCTGCATCATTCGGTGAGTCCTCTCGGCTCTCTCTCTCTCTCACACACACGGATAGGGCCGAAGCCCTCTTTGTCTCACACACACAGTCCCTTCCCTCTCTCTCGATGTGGTCTCTCTCTCTCACAGTGCACGCTGCACACATGGCCAAACTCCTCTGTCACACACCACTCTCTCACTCACACTGTCACACACTCCACTCTCTCTGTCACACACACACACAGTCCACACTTCTCTCTCTCTCTTTGTGTCACACGACACACGCACACAGTCACATATAGTGCACTCTTTGTCTCACAGACTCACACATACGCCCCATTCTCTCTCTCTCTCTCTCTCTCTAACACACACACAGTCGCACATTAATAATAATATATATTTCATATATGTTTTAATAAGATGCATAAGTGGCTGCTTAAGCACCGCTTAAGCAACCGCCTTATCGCCTAAGCGCTTAGGCTCTCCGAGAATGCCTTAGGTCGCCTTGACAACTATGGTATAGCATTTTGTCCTGTGTGGCACTGTGAGACTTATTTCTCTTGTTCTCATTCTTGAAAAAGAATTTGGAATTTTTGAAAAGGGAACTTTTTGTTTAAAAGAAAATTTTGGAGTTTAAAAGAAACATGTTCTTCTTTTTTAGATGTAGACTTTGAGAATCTGGGATTGATCCTCAAGTCTAAGATTTTGGATCAAGCGTTGATCCGTGTTCTTGACCTCTCCCCACTGACTTTGGTCAGTGTTAATTACGTCAGTTAGATTAAGCGTGCGTTAAGGCCCGTTGCTAAAACAAGAATGAAATGAATCACTTTGATGGAATAAGCATGCTGGGCAGAATTGAACATGCATTGATTTATTTGAACCCCTTTTGTTACAATGCATTACTTTTGACTATTCCATTGACAGGAATAAATCATGTAAGATTTAGTCACTCTACCAATGAGAGTGAATTATAACTTCATGGTCAATCCATTATTAGGAAAGAACCAAGCAACTTAATGGTCATTCCACCAGTAGGAACAAATCACGGAAATCGAATATTGACCACTCTACCAACAAGAGTGAGCCGCGACTTCATGGTCAATCCACCAATGGAATAGAACCAAGACATTGATTTATTGACCACTCTATCGATAAGAATGAGCCAAGAACTATGATTATTGGTCACTCTATGAATGAGAGTGAACCATAACTTCATAGCCGGTCCACCAATAGGACAAAACCACAACAGTCACCCCACTTATAGGAATGAACCAAGAATCATGATTTTTGGTCACTCTACCAATAAGAGTGAACCACAAATATAATGGTCAATCCACCAGTAGGAAAGAACTACATGAGTTAATGGCTATGTAGTTAGAGGCGTGAGGCGATGGGGGGGTCGCCTTAGTCTCAAACGTTTAGGCGATGGTCTAGGTGTTTGAGGCGATATTTATTTAAAAAATATAAAAAATCCAGGTATATAATTATATTATTAAATATGTCAAAAATACATAAAAAAAGCCTAACAAAATGACTGTAGAGGCGGGTTGGAGGGGGCTTTGGCCCTGTGCAGTGCATGTTTCACTAAGACATGTGCCGAGAGAGAGAGAGAGAGAGAGAGGGGGGGGGCTTCGGGTCTTGTGAGAGAGAGGGGTTGCCCTCTACATATTGAAGTTACAAAGGCTTATGTAACTTTATACACAACGTAGGGGGGGGAGAGAGAGTGTGTGCAGGTGGGGGGGGAGTGCAATAGAGAGAGAGAGAGAGAGGCTTACCTCGTGAAGATGACCGCCGGAGTCCACAGAGGACAGACCGGAGTTGGAGGAGATGGGGAGAGAGACAGAGAGAGAGGGTCGGGAGAGAGAGAAAGAGAGTGAGAGCTTGAGAGGGGGGAGGGAGACAGAGAGAGTGAAAGGGTCGGGGGAGGGGCGAGACATGGAGAGAGACAGAGAGGGGATCGAGAGACAGGGAGAGAGAGAAAGAGAGTGAGAGCTTGAGAGGGGGGAGGGGAGGGAGACAGAGGGAGTGAGAGGGTCGGGGGAGGGGCGAGACATGGAGAGAGACAGAGAGGGGATCGGGAGACAGGGAGAGAGGACTTACGTAAATCCCCGTCGCCGGAGTGCTTCGCCGTCGCCGTTGCCGACGTCGAAGGGTTGCACCGTCGCCGTCGCCGGGGAGGGACTGTGAAGCTACCAACCACGACCTTAACGACTGTGAAGGGCAGGAGGATGAGGAAGCTCTGCGGGCGTTAGGGTTCGTAATAGATCGGGATAGGGGAGGGGGGGTTAAAGGCTCGGTTTTATAGCCCGGGCATTGGGTCCTTTGGGCTGGGCCAAATGGGCCGGGTGCATGGGAACGGATCGGGCTTAGGTGACCGAGGCGCGCTAAGGCGAGCGCCTCAACGTTTGAGGCGTTTACCACATTCGCCTAGGCGACTCAGCCCAAAGCGAGGCGAGTTATCATCGCCTCGCCTCGCTTCGTCGCTTAGGCGAACGCCTCACTCGCCTTTGACTACAGAGGTTAATGGTCATCCCATCAATAAGAATGAACCAAGAACCATAGTTATTAGTCACTCTATGAGTGAGAGTGAACCATAACTTTATGGCCAGTCCACCAATAGGACAGAACCATAAGAGTTAATGGTCACTCCATCAATAAGAATGAATGAGGAACCAAGATCATTGGTCGCTCTACTGATAAGAGTGAACCATAAACACAATGGTCAATCCACCAATAGAAAAAAAGCACAAATATAATTAATTTACATTCTGGCCATTCAACTAATATGAATGAACTATATGCATAATTAATGAAACTTTTGGCTATCCAACCAATATGGATGAACCACTTTTTAATTAACAAGAAGACATGCAACTTTGGTCATTCAACTGATATGAATGAACTACATATTTATTTAGCAAACAATATGCAACTTTAGCCATTCAACCAATATGAATGAAACACATGTTTTATCAAAACTTTGGCTATTTAACCAATATGAATGAATGGATATTTTAAAACTTTGGCATTCAACCATTATGAATGAACCACATGTTTTAAAACTTTGGCCATTCAATCGATATGAATGAACCAATTAGTTAATATGAAACAACATAAGTAAATCAACATAAAATTTATGGTCATTCAACTAATATGAATGAACCATATTAAATTAACATGCATAAATGAAGCTACAAATTAATTAACATGGAATTTATGGCCATTCAACCAATATAAATGAACCATGCAATTTTATTATATGAAATTTTAGTCATTCAACTAATATTAATGAACCATATCTTCATTAGCATTACAAGATTATAAAAAAAAAACTAGTGGGTCTTTTATTTTTATTCTTCTTCCCACGCATAGAAAATCACAAGTTTCCTTTTTGTCCTTATGGGCTTAAAAAAAAAAAAAAATCCTCCAGAGCCTCTCCTTTCTTCTCTTTTTCTCTCTTTATGTGTGCCTTTGTATGTGTTTTTTCTGTCCCCTGCGGCAGCCAGCCTTAGGGGCCTTTTTATAGAGGGAATGGGGGTGAGAAAAGGAGGCAAGAGTGGGGGGAGGGGGGGGGGGGGGAGGGGAAGGCAGGGAGGAGCCGGTGGCTCCCCCGCCCACAGGTGGAGGAGCCATTGATGGCACCCCCCCCACCGGTTGACTCCCTCCCCCCTATTTTTTTTTATTTTTTTCTAAAAAAATGTTTAAATAGGTACTTAGCTCTCAAACTTTTGGCTGGTTCGTGGCTCTGATACCATTTGTAACGACCCAATCAACTATTGGCCTAACAACTGTGTTAGTTGGTAGACTTCTCAGGAAGGTCATCCATCATGAGACTTCTCTCAATCGAGCACGCTTAACTTCGAAGTTATTTCTAACTCGAGCTCCGAAAAATGACTAGCCGATGTTATTAGTAATCTACTGATTTAGTTTATTTAACATATTGTAATACCTCTTTTATAACTATCCAATCAACAAATTGATCCAACAACTGTGTTAGTTGGTAGGCTTCTCAGAAAGGTTACCCATTTTAAGACTTTTCCCAATTGAACACGCTCAACTTTAGAGTTCTTTCCAACTCGAACTTTGAAAAATGGCTAGCAGATATTGTCAATAGTCTATTGATTTAGTCTATTTAACATATTCTTATACGAGGTATTACAATCTAACTTCCTCAAAAGGCTAACGTCTTCGTCAGGACCATATTACATATAGTCTACAACCAATCCACCAGGCAGGTAGGATTCTAGAAGTGGTTCCCACATGCTCAAGAGGTGGTTCCTACCATGCGGCTTTATATTCTAGGATAGTCCTTTCATGGTATAGAACTTTATCATGTGTGGCACTTAGCTCTTACACTTTCGGTTGATTCGTGACTCTGATACTATTTGTAACGACCCAATCAACTATTTGTAGACTTCTCAGGAAGGTCATCCATCTTGAGACTTCGCCTAACTGAGCACGCTTATCGGAGTTCATTCCAACTCGAGTTCCAAAAAATAGTTAACCGGTGTTGTTGGTAGTCTATTGATTTAGTCTATTTAACATATTCTTATATTGGGTATTACAACCTACTTCCTTTAGAAGTCTGACGTCTTCATCAGGACCATATTACAGATAGCCCACAACCAATCTATTAGGTAGGTAGGATTCTAGAGGTGGCCCTCATAGGCTCAAGAGGTGGCTCCTACTATACGTCCTCACACTCTAGGGTAGCCCTTTCATGGTGTAGCGTTTTGTCTTGTGTGGCATTTGGCTTTCATTCTTTCGGTTGATTCGTGGCTCTGATACTATTTGTAACGATCCAATCAACTAACTGGTCTAACAACTGTGCTAGTTGGTAGACTTCCTAAGAAGGTCACCCATCATGAGACTTCTCCCAATGGAACACGCTTAACTTCAGAGTTCTTTCCAAACTCGAGTTCCGAAAAATAGTTAGTTGGTGTTGTTGGTAGTCTACTGATTTAGTTTATTTAACATATTTTTATACGAGGTATTACATGTAGAGTTTTGGAATTGGATTATCTTTTTAATTCTGTGACTAGTAGGCAATCTATTCCTCGCAATTTTCCATAAAAAGGTTTCTGATTTTGTTCGCAAGAAATTTATCCCAAACTATCTCCTTCCACCAAATCCTACAGCCTCCATCATCTAATAGCTGCACCAGTGAGTTAACTGGAAAGTTTCCATTCCTGGTCCATCTCCACACTCTTCCGTCTTGAAGCTCCCGGCATCACTGAATATGATTAATAGTATTCCATAAGGAAATCAGTTCTCCATATTCCAATTCGGTAGGATCCCTTCTCAAGAGTAGCTGCAGTGTTCACCAGTGTCACTGGGTAGAACTTGGGCAATTGAATCTTCATTGTTTATCACTGTGTGAAACAGATTTCTAAACTGCATTTCCAAAGGTGAATCAGAACACTATTTATCCTTCTAAAACTTAATTTGCTCCCCATTGCCAACCTGCAATACAAAGGATACAGAAAGTATGTCTGCTGCCTTGATAACCTGCTTCCAAATAGGGGACAGATTATAAGCTCTAGAAGAATAAAGAGCCCATCTACTGGAGTGAGAAATATTTCTCCTTCATAATCAAAGCCCACGAGGATTCTTGCTCCTTCCCAAGCCTTCATAACCATTTAGCCAGCCAAGTCTTTTTAAAAGTCTCAATTTTTGTGAGACCAACACCCCTTGTTCCTTGCTCCTGCACATATTATCCCACCTAATCAAGTGGAGTGCTTTCTTCTCCCCTTCACCCCAAAAGAAAGAAGATCTTCGCAGCTTTGTTGATCGTAGAGAGCTCTTGGGGCTTGTGCCTCTAAATTGTTGATTTTACAATTGGTATTTGATGTCTCACTTGCACAAGCAAGGATTTTAGGTGCCAGTCTCTTGGAATATGGTTTTGCTTCTGGATAACACTTTTATGTGTTGCATTCCCACACTAGTTTTTTGGTCCTTGTTAGGCCATTTAAGAAGTATTGGGACACAGTGAATTTGGAAATTTGGGACTATTGTCATCCATGATAATTACCTATAAGTTGCTGCTGTATTATGCTTTGAATCATTTATTAAGTCACAGTGATACATTTCTTTACCGCTTTTCCTTCCAAGGACATGAGCATCCTTCTATGAATTATACGTATCCATGCATGTCCATGTTTGCATCTAGTTTGTTTATTTTAGTCTTCGTGAACTTTGTGTGGATGCATGTTATGTGTTCTTACCCCCACTGCGCATTAAGTAAACCTTGAGTGTTCTCTCTCCACTGCCTCTTGCAATAGGGAAGTTTGTTAGTTCTGCTGCTACCTGAATAACTGTGATGACTTCAGGCTATCCCAATTCTCGTGCCGCAAAGAAAAGCAGATATATTATGTTCCCATCTTGCATCTTTTTGGTTGCTTCTCGGAATATGTAGTCACTTATGATAATTTTTTTAATTATCTACAGCAATATTAAAGTCATGAATGTTTTATCTACAGAAATATAAACTGGCAGGACAGGATTCATGTAGTCGACCACAAATAATGAACTAAGGCTCTGTTGATGATGGTGATAAAAAATGTACATATAGATCATGTCGGCAGCTTTCCTTATCCCAATCCGGTTACTTTAGAAAGACTCCCTCAAGCTTGCAAACACAACCCTCAACAGTAAAAATTGGGAATCTACGTGTAGTACCATGAGGCTTTGAAAAGTCCTTCAGTACAAAAGGACACCAAAGTGGTGTGCTACTCTACCCCTAGAAGGTCAAAATGAGATGATGTGGAAACATTCACACTGCATGAGAGCTTACCTACATATGGCTACCCAACAATACTGAATTTGAATGTCATGTAGCGGTTTTTTTTAATCAATCTCAGCATTGGATAGATCCTGTATCGACTGAATCTGATCCTATCTATGGCTACCCACCAATAGTTATCATATCTAGTCCTATGGGTATACAACACTCAGTGTGAATGTCATGCCCCATTACAACGCCAACCGCCTGAGTTTGACTACCTTCAAAAAGATCAGCCCAAACACCACTTGGCAAGGGAATATTTGGACTTGAGTTCAAATTAGAATGTTAAATTTAAGGGCTTTTAGCAAATACACTTCTAAAGAATCTTCTATATGCAAAAAAAGCTCCCTGCATTATACATATACATAAGAAGACGCTCTAACTTTCTTCTTATTCTAAAATGAACCCTAATTTGTCTTTAGAGATTCTTTCCAGGATTCCTTTAACACAATCAAGACCTGTATGTTCTTAATGCAGGAATGTTTTTTTTTTTTTTCAGTTTCTATGGGTCAAGTTACAAAATTCCACTCTCATTGACAAATTATGTAACTGGAGGAATTTTATCTTGTAGTTGGGGTTTAGGGTGTATTGGGATTAGGGTCTGTGTCCAGGTGAAGATCCTCCACCTCGGTAGTATCCTGCCTTAAACTTCTGGTTGTATAGACTTTATCTTTTGTTTTTTGAATGACTGTTCCCTTCTTTTGGGCACCTTCAAAAAAATGGAACCCTAATTTGTCAGTGATGTGAGAGATATTCTTTTTGGAAAGTGGATAGTACCACAATTGTATAAAATGTCAAAGAGAGTTACAAAAGAGGGGGGATATACAAGTATATAGAATCCCAAACCTCTGTCCCAAATACACCAAGTTCCTCACTCAAACCTAACCATGAAGAAAAGAGGAGAATTCCTTACCCGAGGAGCCCAAAAAGTGATGAGTTACAAATGTCGACGTGACAAGAGAACTCAGCCCATTCCCTGACTTTCTCACAAACAAAAGATGTGAGTGAGGTGAGTAATGGTAGACTTGATGGTAGGGAGTTCCGTAGGTAACAATGACTATATAGGTTTTCTTTGCAGATTATGCATTTTACAGGGCTGCATACATGAGATTCCTTAGGGCCTCATTAGCTAAAAACCCTGAATTTAAATTTGAATTCTAATTTGAAATGCACATGCATCCTCACACGAACAGCATCAGTTGCTTGATTGTTTATCTTCAATCCTTTGTTTGTCACTAGTGCTTCCGGGCCCTGGGTTCGCTACCCTACTGCAGGCACTTTTTGTCCCAGGCCCGATCTGCTTTGAGTCATCTTCTGCCACTGCTGGTTAGATTTCTAAGTTAAACAATTTATTTTCTCATGGACAAAATGCCTCCACATAGGAACACTGATATACCATTGTTGCAGAATGCAGGCAATATATTTTTCGTTACGTGAATGATTATTGCCAATTGAAGAAGTTAATATACTTTTGCACGTTGTATTCATGATTCTTTTATTCTAAATGCTAATCTGTGCCACCTCAAGAAAACTATTTTTTCTGTCGTCTTTCCCGTAAATATCAACTATGGTGGTGTTCAGATTGCAAGAAGTTCATGGATACGGTAGAGGAGATTGCTGAATCCCAAGGTAAAAAGGAAGAGAGGGATAGCGGGGAGGCCACATCTGCTGCAGGACTACTGGAGAAGCTTAGTGTCACTGAGAGTAAATGCGAGGACCAGCCCAGTGGCGAGGTGTCTGCTGCCTCTGACCAGAAGAAGGAAGAGGAGAAACCGGATGCAGAAAAGAAAACTGAGCCAACGTCCGCAGAGTGATGGAATTATTATTTTTAGTGTTCACCTTCGTGCTGCGTCAGTGGCCTTTTCCGAGTGAGATTTATCTGGGTACATGTTGGTTACTGAGATAGGGGCATGGAGAAGGGTCTTGGTTAATATTATTAGGTCAGTCTGTTGATTTTTATAAAGTCAGGTGTTGCTGTTCGTTTTACAAGATGCATGCAACTCATGGGAACTATTATTTTATTACATGAGCAGGGATGTATTTGGATTCCGCAGAGGTTTTGATTTGGTTTTTCCGAGTTTTTGGTGTGTGGGATGTGTTAATTCTGCCTAGTGTTGTCCTGGGAGACGTCTAGTCCTTTTGCAGTCTTCTTTTCATTGATCATATCTTTTCTCCTCTTCCCGTGCAATGTTTTGGGTGGAGGAAGAATTTTCAGAGTGGGACCTGGTTTTGGGTTATTTATCCTGCTTCTGAAGGTTGGATAACGTAGTTTCTTTTTGGGGTTTGTTGTGAAATAAGAAATGCAGGAGTTGACATTTGGGAGCCCACAAAACAGCCAACTTTGTCAAGAATAGCATGTATTAATCCAGCTGGGATCCAGGAGAAATCCTGTAATGTATCAAGGATTCTGTGCTGAACGTTGTTTTAATTCGGGAGTGAAAGAGCCTTGAGCTCATTTCCGATTTTAAAAAGAAGGAAAAAAAAACATTAGGGATAATTCACCGATTTTCTGCTTTACCTGAGAAGATGTCGATTGGGGAAAATGGAGTAGAGGAATGGAAGATGATCTCTACACTTGCTACATACGTCAACATTTACAATAATTATACTTGCACTCTTATTTGGGGGCAAAAAATTGGTACTTATATTTTTTAAGTTTTTATGCACGTTTTATTTTAAGATCATCGTATGTCTCTTTAGAACTTAAAACGGCCTTCCCTTGTTGGGTAAATTATGATCACTAAGGCTGATTTAGTTGACTCTTTCTCAGACCTTGAGCTCTTGTTTGGTTGCAGTTGAGCCCGGGGTTATCACCTGTTCATCCTTGGTTTATTTCTAAAAGTGATTTGGTAACAGGTTAATTGTTACCGGGTTAAAAGGGGTCAGTTAAATGTTGACCAAGGTGTATCTTGGGTTTTGAACCCCACCCCCAGACCTGGGATAGGGACAGCTATTCCCAGTTAACCCGCCGTTTCGTTTCCGAAACAAGACTTCATCTTTGGTATAGCTCAACTTATTCTGCAAGGACGTCAGTGTTACCAAACTAAAAGGTTATTTAACGCGGGCTAACATTATCCATCCCACTGGGATAGGTTATCCCTATCCCACAGCCAAATGGGATATCAGGGCTATCAGAAACGGGTCTGACGCCGGGTTCTAGGCAGTTTACACCCAATAAATTTGGGTTGGGTAACCCACTAACCCAATTAACATGCTTGTTAACCATTGTTAGTTGAGTAATAATTGCTGGAATGCCTACATTTAGGATGGGCAATGACCCGAGCTGAGTTTTGGATGGCTCAGGTTTGTCTCGGGTTAAATAAGGTTGGCTCGAGTTCGCGGTTCGAGCTTCAAATGTGGACTTAAACTCGGCTCATCCCATTTTTGCTAGGTTCGAACTCAGTTCGACTCGAGTTCAAATTACTCAAATCCAGACAGTCACACACAGGATAGGATATCTACTTCCACTTGACGTAATTTGGATAATTAGAAAATATATATTAAATATATCGAGTCAGTTCACGAGCTTACGAGTCGAGCAACAATAAGTTTGAGCTCGGCTCATTAAGTCATTCGAGTTTTAACCTAAGTTTGAGCTTGGCACGTTTAAGGTTTCGAGTCAAACTGAACCGAGTCGGAATTAAGCCGAGTCCGAACGGCTCGCGAGCGGCTCAACTAATTGCCAGCCCTACTTACATTGCAGAGGTGTTGCAATGCAGGCAACTAGCTGTCAGATCAAACGATTGCTGCATTAAGTGTGTTTTTTCTTTTAATCCAAGGGAAAGGGCAATTAAGGGATCATCTATATCATGTGAACTTTGATCGGATGGTTAATTTTTAAGAAAATGAAATGAAAAGGATAACTTATTTTTTATTTTTTGAAAAAAAAATTAAATGTTCAATTAAAGACCAGATGGTACGGATGACTCCTTTTTATTTGCCCGGCCTCCACCTAAGTTTTTAGGGGAAAAAATATATACTTGATGCAACAATCATCCTATCAAAGTTGATTGGATAGCTGTGTACGCTGCTGAGTGTTGCAACAAGTAATACTCTTGTTAGTTTAAATCTTTCAAGGTGCTAGCTGTGTTATTGTGGGGGACAATATTTAGTCATGTGCAAAGGAACAATCGTCTGCTAGGGTTTCCTGGATGGTCGTTTGCTAGGGTTTCCTTGGAAGGCCGTCTCCATGCATGGCAAGCACCCCCGAGGGGGGTTGGCCAAGCCAGCGCCGGTGGCTGCATCTCCTACTCCGCCTTCACCTCCCCCAATAGCCATCCATAAAATCTTCGGATGTCCTTCTCATAGCATACCATCAATAGTCATATGCAATTGCTGCAACCGGTTCTACGACATCTGGCCGCGACTACTTTGAAGATCTTGTTTCTAAAATTCCTTTCCGAGCTGCGACCACCCACGTTCATCCCGAGTCTCCTCAGGAAATCCCGACAGCGCTTTTCTGTAAGGAGGAAATTGCCCAGGTTGCAGCTCCGTTCAAGCTTTCTTTGGTCTTCAAGTTCTACAAGGACCATCCCCCTCGTGGAGACGTCAAACTTGCTCTTCGTGAGAGGTGGAACGTCCGGGCTCGAGGTATGGCAGGCGTCATATCCTGGTTCGTTTCTTCCCGTCAGAAGATTTCCTCCGGGTCTGGACGAGAGCGAGCTGGCTATCGCAGCGACAAAGTATCAAGATTTTTCGCTGGTCTCCATGGTTGCGACCTAGACTTGAATACCCGATGGTTCCCGTTTGGTATCAAGTCTTCGCGTCGTGTTTGGGTTTCCAAAGAACAGGCGACGATCCTTCGTGAAGTGAGGAGGCTACGGTTCATGGGCGGACCATTGCTGAGAAACATCTACTTCAAGTCCGGGAATTTCCAGAGTCCTCTCATGCTAATGAACTGACTACTATTTCCCAATGTGACCCCTCTGTCCAGGGGTGTCAATTGAACGGGTCAGGTCCAGTCTAACTCAATTCATATTAATCGAAATTGGACTGGTCCAAATTATATAAATTGAGTTGGACTAAATTTGGGTTGATATCAGTTAAATTTAAGTTGGGTTGGATTGAAAACGGGTTGGTCTAATTTATTTTGTTGACCTTTACAATAATTCATACAAAAAGCAAAATACTTCTAACAAATTATTTATAAACAAGGCCAGTCCAACCCAACCCAACTCAACCCACTCATTATTAAATTTGGACTGAATTTGGATTAAACTTAAGTTAAATTTGGATTGACTAAACTTGGGTTAAACTATTTTGAATTTAAGTTAAAATAAATATCATACAAAAAGCGTCCGGCTTCATCACTGGGACTTGTTTTTTATTCAGATTTTTTTGGGTCATCCGATCAGATATCAACAAACGTGTAACGTACTTCGGGACCTACTTTAGATTTTTTTTTTAAATAGTTTTTTTAACCCATTGCACTGACTCTTAGTGTAGCAAGTGTTACTCATCTTTAGACTTAGGGGTTGTTTGTTTTAGTGTAAAACTTTATAAATCACAGGTTTCAAAATCATTGGTTTCAAAATAAGTGAATTTTTCTTATTTTAGAATCATAAAATATTTGTTTAGTTTTTTATAAAATAAAACAAGATGGATGTCTTTATCTTCTTGTTTTGGTTTACCGCGGGGCTTTACTGCAAACCAAAATAAGGGAATTGAGCTATCAAGTAGGTAGACAAAGTCTAGAGATGATTTTACTTTAAATTATTTTGCATCATTACAAACAACTGAAAACACTATAAAATGAAACAATTATTTTAAATTATGCTGTTTTACACTAAAACAAACAACCCGCTAGTTGTGGGCCAACAACAAAGAGCTACATGGTTCCTCTATCCACATCAATATGACGTTAGATAAATTGGCATCTCCTCCCTCCCTTGTTGATTTCTTGGCAATTTTTCCTCTCTCTTTCACTCTAATATCACATGCAATAGTTTTTGTTTCCTTCTAATGATATTTATCTTTTCAATACTTATTTCTGCCCAACGTGGAAAGAATCACCTCTATTCCTGCTCAACAAATCAATTTTTGACTATTTTTTTTGGATGGAGACATTAGAAAAAATTGATGAAGTCCTGTAACATCATTGCATGATGGTTTGAGGCCATTTTGCAGTGATGATGGGAAGGTAGACAATTCTAAATCGATCCTCCCTTGAGGTTTTTTGTGTGCGTTTTTTTTTTTCTTTCTTTGGGGGGGGGAGGTTTGCGAGGGAGTCATAAAAAGAGAAGAAATTGGAAAAGAGAGACAATGCCAAAATATTAAAGAGAGAGAGAGGGAAGAAGAAGAAGAAGAAAAAAGAAAGAAAGAAAGAAAGAAAGAAAGAAAGGGAACAACAATAACACCATATTCTAATGATTCCAACTTTATAGGATGCAAGATCTACTTCTAACTTTGAAAGGGAAGGAAGAATGGTGAGTGCAGGGACATGAGGTTCTAGTCCAGCATTGCTGGCAGAAGAAATTGGATGTGGTGGGGCCTATGGATAACACTCCACCATCTTCTCTTTATCTCATTTTTATGTTACACTTTAGAGGCTTCTATATATTTTTTATTAATTATAAAATATATTTTCCTTATTTAATAATTCTTGCGGGGTTGAGATGGGCTTACGCTTGAATTTCTCTATCCAAACAACGTTCGCGCCTTGCCCTGATCCATTATCAAAGTTTAAGCTCGCACTCAATTTCAAAATTTGGCCTCGTCTTGTCGTCCCTCCGAGTCCAGTACAAGGTGGACAACCAAATGTGCTAACGGTCGGCCCGTTCCTCTCATTAGCAGTCAGCCCAGTTAACCTAGCCTAGGACATTGGGCCCAGAGTGTTCGGCCTCGTTGTTTTTCCCAAAATGCTCTACGCATCCGCCCATTACTCAATGAGTAATACTTGCTACAGGTAAAAAAAAAACTTTTACTTGCACACATGCCCGTGCAAAAGTTTTCAATGTGTTTTTTAGATAAAATGGCACAGTGGCTAGATATACACATATTTACAAGTGGCCCAGGTTCGATTCCAAACACAACTTAAACTTTTTTCTTAGGTAAGAGAATATTCTGCATGGGTGTAAATAATTCGACTAATTAGGCAAGAATTTCAAGTCAAATTGATTTCCAAGAAAGCGAGACCACCGACGAGTACTTGAAAAATTTTGTGATAAATACGCGCTAAACTATTTGAAAAATTTTTAGGCTCCTATCGAGATTTAAATTCAAGTACTTCCAAACAAAGGTCAAAGGATAAAATCAATTGAGCTACTCAACTATTTCAGAGTACGGCTGTCAACAGGTCGGAGACGGAAACGGAAATGGTATCTTCTGTTTCTGTTTCTTATAAAGTTTATCGGAGACGGAAGTAAGTGTTTCCGCTTCTGCATCTATCTTCACTTTTAAATCGAAAATCAAAAACAAAAATGGAAATAAACGGAAGGTTTCGCTATCATCATCGTTATATTAAAAAGCTATTTAAAATTACCTAGTGTTCATTTTTCGATAAACTTTCTTCTGGTAATTAAAAAAATTAAACATACAAAATTTTAATATATGTAAAAATTAACAATCTATGAATTTGAAAATTTGAGATATACTTTATCTATCGATCTAAATGTACATATGAATACATCCAAACATGTGCCATAAAATCATATTAAAATTTGTGCGTGGATGTATAGGTACATGATCATTCGGAAACGAAAATGGGTTAACGAATGCAGAAATGAGTGTTTTCGTTTTCAACTCTTATAATTATCGGAAATTCATTTTTATTTTCTATAACTTAACGGACGATCTATAACAGAGTTCCGTATCCATTAATAAAAATGAAAACTGAGCGGATAACCCGGATATCTCTTGACAGCCCTAGTTCAGAGTGTTCAGTAAATTACCAAAGCAGATGCAGCTGTGTCCATGGTCCCCCTTCTTAATCAATCAAATATTATTCAGTGGTAGAACGTGCAATAGCCATTGTTGGAAGCTGTGCCTGTACCCCGACCGTGGCTCCCGGGCATCACCAAAGAGTCTCTTGCTTGTTTGTGTTACCCTGCTCGGCCGCAACGTCCCCTCCTCCCTGCAGAGGTCGTCCCTTATCTCCGCCAACCGTTTCAGACTCGCAAGAACCCTCATCTTTGCTCGCCGTGCTCCATACTCCATGGCCAACTCTTTGCGGCTGGGCACGCGCAGGTCGAGGCGTGAGTTGCCTTCATCGGGCAACCTCCCTCCGGCACTTCCACGCAAGTTCTGCCCGCACGCAAGCGCCCGACAGGGACCCCTAATCGCTCGTCCCTGCCTTGAGATGCTCGGCGGCCCGGCGACCCGCCATGGGGACGCCGAGAACGGGCAGCCTCGGCTGCGTGGCCGCCCGCGGCGGCCATGCAAGTTTGGCGCTCGTGAAAGCCGCAACTCTTTTGTTTACTCGTGTCTGCGGGTGTGAACGGTAGCAGACAAACTGGTGATAAAAGGACAAGAAGAGTTTGACGTTTATTAAGTTTTCATATTTGCATAATCTGTATATGTGTGAAGAAGAATTCTAATTGATGTAGTGTTGTAATCTGATATAGATTGTAAAATTTGATTTTGAAGATGATGATAAGTGGCGGATGTAGAAATTTTATTTAGCAGAGTCATTCGGACAGTGGTTCAATAAGGTCACTATATTGAATCGGAATCAGTGGTCCAGTAGAATCGCTCCAATGGACCAGAATCAATAGACCACTAACTTTAGTCTTCTTAATTCTATAAAATCTAATAGGTTACCGGATCTCACTGGTTATGAATTGGATCCACCGCTGTAAATGATTACTGACCTACATTGATATAATTTTTTGTAAAAGTATTGCCAAGTGCAGAAATCAATTGACCTTGGCTTCCATACACATCGTTCAATAAGTGACTTGACAATTGTAAACATAAGATTACACTTCCACGCAATCTGATATTTTTTATTGTATGAGATGATCCGATAGTGCAGTGCATCAACTCCTACTCGTACACAAGAAGAGAACATATGCTGCATTTTTCTGACTCGATATAATATATTTTTCTTTATTGTAATATTTATATGTTCCCGAGGTTATCCACAAAATACTCAAGGAAATCTCCCCATAAAGCATAATTAAACAATATTTGTATCTATCTAGTGATTTAAAGGCATAATATTTTGTTGAAAGTCACTTCAGGAATATTATTTGATTGAAAGTCACTTAATTTCTTCCACTATTTCATGGATAAGCATTTGGAGTTTTTAAGTGATAGTCAAAAAGATCAAATAGCTTCTAAGGTAGTCTAGCCTTCATAATAACTAGGCTAAAAGCAATAGAACCCCCCAAGTGGAAGGTAAAGCCAAAGGGACCCTAGGAAATATGGATGGTTACTACCATGAGGACGAGAGGAGAGACTTGCTTTTTACTCCTTGGATAGATATTTACTATACATATAGCTAGCTATGTAAATTCTCTTTAGGTGCCTTACTGCTGAGGACGTAGTAAATAAATGTGACCAAGTCTTTCGAGTCCTATAATTTGTACATCTATTCATCGTTTGTTTAATTAGCAAAGTTGTTTGATGATACATCTCGCAAGGCTACTTCGTTATTGAGTAATATCTATAGGAACAGAACTGAGAGAGGATATGTGGTTGATAAGACTGTCATGGGTTAGAGTTTTTAATTATCCTTTTCTTGCAGCATTCTTCCAACTTCATAGAGCTTTACAAATATTTCTTTGTTTCCAGCAATTTGAATCACTACAATAAAGTTGGTATGTACTTACGGCAGATAACCGTAAGTTGTGTATCAAATACCGTTGGTAAATGTCTCTATCTACGAAACTCCCTACGGCCACCAACCGTACGTGTAGCAACCGTTCCTATAGACTATACCTACGGTTATGCAACTGTAAGTCACCAAAGTCTATACTGTCGGTTTATTAATCGTAGTTAGAGATTGATCTATACGTACGGAAAACACCGTAAGTATACGCAAATTAAACTGTTACAATATAATAGTTTGAAAAATACCTTATCATTTTTACTTACACAAAAAACTGTAAGTATTGGTTGATCAAACTGTTAGAATATAACTTATCGAATAATATCTAACGACTTATAATCACACAACTTAATCGTAGTTAGACACCGCATACATTTTATATCATTTTTATTTATACTATTTTACGTAAAAAGAAATGTATCAATTCTCTGTAATGGAATCATGTACTCATTCTACATTTCACATATATACACGTAACACATTCCCATCATGTGCACACATTGAATAAATTTCTTCGTATAACAAAATATATACTTGTGTCAATACATTCTACCTGTAAAGTTTAAAAACATATCACAATACAAAATGAATTCTTCACAGAAAGAAAATTTACATCTATCCATCAATTATATAGCACATCTATTTTTCAAAAGTACAAAAAAAATTAGATAAGAATAAAAAAAAATCTATAAACCATAAGACCATAAACTAGATATCTCCTCCATCTAAACTAGTGGTGATGATGGAGATCCCATCATTACTCCCACTTTCTGGCGGGCTTTATAGATAAACATATGAACGAACTTCACGAAGCTCCTGAGCAAAATGAGCAATTTCCCTTTGCTGATTCAACAACAGCCCTTGAATATCATCAACTATGCCATCTGCTATTTGCTCCCCTAAAGATAGTATTTAGTGCAAAAGTAGGAACGCAAAACTGAAGGTTATACAAACTAATCAAAGACAGTCACTATAAGATGTCCTATTAAGTCTAGAGTAAATTTCAACAAAATATAGTTGCTCACTTCTTCAAGAGAACCACAATTTACATAACCCACTGAAGACATCTCTTCAAGACTGCCATTTATGTTTGCCTTATGCAATCTGACAACATTTTGAATTGTTTCAAGGCGAAAAATATACAAAACACTTAAAGCTTATACTTTCTTTGTTAGCTCCATTGATGACTGCACTCCAAAGGTCCATAATTAAGATAGAAAACAACAGAAACTTCAATTATAGATCTAGTAAGATTGATTTCAATAATTAAAATATCATGAAAGCACAAGCAGCTTGGCACGAAACCAACCTTATCATGGAATTCTAAGCAAGATTTGCAAATTTCTTCTGCAAATTCAAGTTGTTTTCTTTGCCGAGCCATGAAAGAAGCAAGGGTGCTGCAAAGTGCCCTTATCTTTTCTTCAAGGTCTGGTTGGAAATTGTCCACAACTGACCGATTTGCAGCTTGTCTTTTCTATCTAGGATACACATGAGAAGTGGTTAACACACGCGTAAGCACATTTGTGATAGTAAACAAGAATTGTGCTTCTGAGATATATCACAAAAACCCATGCACATGCATATAATCCCTGAAAAAAAGGACTGCTGCACGAGTGCTTAGGGCAGACGGAGGCTGGGTAAAAGCGTCCAGCCACCTGATCTTAGTGCAGCAGTAAGTGTTGTCACTTGGTTGGGCATGCTGGGCCATTTCAACCAGTTTGCATCTGACCTGTACCCTTTGGTGCCATTCCTTTTTAACTCGATCGTTTGATCAATATTCCTCTGTTCAGCTATTATGAAGTCCTCCTTCAAACTATACTGAAAAAGTTTCAGATCTTCCTTTGTAGTGGCAAGTATCTTACTTGTATGATCAAGATTTCTCTGAAAATGTTAAATTTTCAACAATCAATACCCCTAGTTCATGTCATTATTAAATTAGAAGAAATAATTTTGTAAGAAATATTGCCTCTGTTGCATCAAGTTTTTGGCTCAGATCAGAGCACTGCTGCAGTTGAGTTATGTACTTATCTTGCAGCTCATCCGTTTGTTGTTCAATAAGCATGGATGTGAAAAAACTTCAAGAAAAATTAGAACATTAATTTTGGAGAGCATACTGTGATTCACATAGAATACCAAATAAAAGTAGTGGTTCACCTTTTGATTGGCCTCGAGCATGATGGCCATCTGCTCAATCTGGACAGCCATTGCCTTCAAGAGAAAAAGGTAACACATAAGCCAAACATGAAGAGACTAAATAGATCCTAGTAAGCACATTTAGAACTAAGTTCTTACAGTTTTTTAACATACCCATAAAATTTTCTGCTTGTAACATGAAAAGATGAATCATACAAGTACCGTGGATAACATTTTTAAACCAAACTTTTTTTCTTAAGGGGCATACCTTCCTTTCACTTTCCTTTTGTAAGTACCGTTCCTTTGGTATGTAAACTCCAACCTTCTCACGAGCAACGTACACTTCTGGTATAACTAGACTTCACTAAGCAATGAGAATGAAGATAAATGAGGATGTCACTTTGAATTTATCCTGAGCTTCAACTTATCACAAGTCCCCTCTGAGGGTGGATAAACATTCATTATTAAAAGAAAAAGTTCAAAAGAAAGTACCAAAATATGAAATATATATGGATTTGTGAGATAATGTAATAACACCTATATAAATCTGTAAATGGAACCCAACCAATCCAAAATGCAACAGATTCAGGAAATGGAACCCAACCAATCCACTGTCACACTCGTATGATATTCTAAGGCATGCTGAAGAGTCAACATAACACAATTGTGTGGGATCTTTCATAGAAACATAAGTCTAATTTGCAAATGCACATGCAACTTTTCACATCTAAAATACACAGGAAAATGGATAAAAAAAAGGATACGGGAAAGCAGAGACTACAAGTTAAGTAAAAAAAAAAAAAATCAGCTTCTTGGAACCTCCATCCCATAATAGAACGAAATAATGAAAAAATTCCGTACCAGGCATAACATGAAATTTATTTGCCCTTATTGGTCTAGCCCACAAGAAGTCAATGATATCAACAACAACAATTGAATAAATAATTCAAACATACGTCTCCCTCCGAAAGAATCTGCCACCTGATTTAAACAAATTCTGACATATTGAACCTGAAACCTCCCCCATGGCAAGCCACCATGGATGGAAGGAACATAGACGTGGCTATCTGATATCTTTGTACCAGGACAGCATAACCATGTAGGATACATTTAACCATTTTTTCAAGTACTGTGGGTACTTACAGGGTTGAGGGTGTTGTGCTACTTGAAGCTCTCTTCGAGGACAGCAGATTGCTCTCTAGACAAGCGGAACTTCTTCCTACAACCCTCCCCGCCGTCCTCCTCGTCGATGATCCCCCACAAGCTCACCCGCAACAGCTCATTCTCGTCACCGATATGCTGCCGTTGTTGGTCCGATGGCCCAGGTGGTGGAAGTCCTGGTCCTCAAGGGGTGGCGTAGATCTACAAGAGGGAAGGAAGGATATGCCATGGGCCACCCAAAAAAACTGGGCAAAAGCTTAAAGGATGCGGCACCTTAACAGAGAGAAAATGGGAAAAAACTCGCCTGAACAGAGATATGGCAGCTACTGCTTGGGTAGCCGGAGAAGACAACGACGGTCGGAGATCAGGCGCCGGGGAAGACAGTGGTGGCCGGGGATCCCTTCGCGCCGGTAGCTGGAGAAGACAGCGGCGATTGGCGCCCTTGGTGCCGACTGCGGGGAGTGCTGCTTCAAGCACGGCGGTGTTTGGAGGGTTTGTTTTGGGGGATTTGGGGGTTTTCAGGTGAAGGCCTTCTTTTAGGGATTCAGGGGTTTTCGTGTGAGGGCGCGGATTATTTCAGGGTTTTCAAGTGCGAGCGGAGCGCGGGAGTTCGCTGGAGTCTTTCGGCTCAAGCGGGAAATACATATTTTTAGGTTCACAGATGATAGTTACGGAATTTATTTTTAACCAAATAAAATATATTCTTTACTTACCGAGAAATACTTACGATTTAATATTACGTAACTAAAATTTAATAAACCGTAAGAAGTCACTTTCTATACTAATACTTTATAAAACCGTAAGTATGATCTGTAAGTACATACCAACTTTGTTGTAGTGAATGACCATTGACATTTTGGTTTTCTTATATCTTAGGTAGGTTTCTTATTTCTCATGGATTAGGATGGTTTTCAACAGTTATGCATTCATTTGACCGGCCTTCTTTTGTGCATTCAACTATGACATGAAAACAAATTATGTATTAAATATCCTTTAAGTGATCATGATATGATCGAGGGAAAAGTTCTCTCCTTTCAGAAAAATTTACTTTCATCTCGTAGATGCTTCATAAGTAAGGATACCTGACGTTAGGATAGGTGAGAGGCATTGGTGGGTTTACAGCTACTGTTGTCAATGGATACCCATGGGATTCAAAAGTTGCCGTCCTTCATAATTTATCGGAAAACAGGTTTAAAAAAAAGGGGTTAAGTTATCTGATAACACCCGTGTATTGACTTAAGCCTCTGGTTACATTTCTTCTAAAAACATTTATTTCCAAAACATAACATGCACCAACATAACTTATAATCTCTTTTGAACTAATTTTGATACAATCCCCACTTTTTTGTGATACAATCCCCACTCATCATGCATTTAATACGCATAAAATGTACTTCATATCATCTCAATGGGCATACAAAACATTGTGTAAAACCTGTGAAGCAATCATAATAAATAACCAAAAAACCATGTAGTTAGGACTTTCTCTATAGATAAGTAAGAAAATGTGAGTCACAGATCAGATGTCACCAACAGCTGAATATGCAATAAAACAAATAAATGGATGAATGGATAACTAGATCAAGAAACATAGTTATCCTTTCCTTATTTTTGATTATTTAGATATGGATGTATCTTCCCTTTAAACTTTGGAAACGGGCAGATAAATAGAAATTAGGTATCCATTGACACCCTTGTAGAAGTAAAATTAACTGCTTAGTGGGTGATGATGGGGGTTCATCCATAGGGTATGAAAGGGAGCACAGAAGCCAGCAACTCTCACCTCCTATTGTATGGAGCATGAAGGTTCTCTGCATCATCATGCACCTGCTTTGCAGTGAAGCTATGAGTGAGTCATTAGACGTGGAACCATATGTTTAATTCAATTTCTTTTCTGTGGAGATTGTGGGGTAAGGGGGGAATTAAGTAAAGAGAAGAAATCCTCTCAATACACATTTGGACCGGAATCTAGCGATAATGAGAGAGGGAGGGTCCAAGTGTTCGCCAAATTTTGAGATCACATGGGAGGTCTTTTGTAATGTTTGATCCCTCCCCCTCTCAAACATGTACTGAGAATATCTCCTCTCTTTTAAGTAAAAGGTGGGGGAAGTTGCAATGGGAAAAATATATTTAGTCGCCACTTTGGGTGTTGCCTAGGGTTTTTTCATATTATATGTTGTGTCTTTCCTCCCTTTCTTGACCACAGCCTACCTTCTCTTTCCTCCCAATTCTTTCTTCCTTTTTTTGGCGGCTACTATACAAGTTTGAAGCTTTTTGTGCATATAAATGATTGACTGAAATTTTATTTTTAAGAATGTTGTGTGGTCGAAAAGTAGAAACTGTTTCCACACTAGCCGCTTTGAGAAGTAAAATTATGCATGCCATTTCATTCTTGTTGTATATTTTTAGAACTGTAAAAGTTAGATGCAGAACATATGTGTTGATACCCTTTGATATCTTGGTTCCAATAGTTTAAGTGAATGATGCATAAGCATAAATCTAAGAAGAAGAATGCTGATGAGGCTGTAAATTAATGGATACCCAACCAAATTACACTCATTCAACCCATTTTTGACTTTGAAAATAGAACCTCAGTAATATGCACCCGATAAGCTATAGAAATTATAAGAAATAAGATCCTCAGTAGTTATTAGTGAAATTTTTTTTGTAAAAACATTTGACTATCCATTCTTAAATGTACTGTATTATGAATTAACAAATGAATGACTTGTAAATCACTGGATAAGATTATCCCACATCTAACTGTGAGCGATAAAGAAACAAATATGACAAAAAGGAAATTTCTAACGTAGCATATTGGCCTCTATCTCTCATTTCTTTTCCTTTCAATCCGGTCTGCAAGTTAAACTTCAGCAAATGGGCAAACTTTGATAAATACTACTAGGACTCTCTTAAAATTAAGCACATCCGTTAGGATATATACTTTCTCGCATCTTAACAACCCAGCTGCGTCTATGCAATATTTATTTGTATAGCACACTCCTTCACATGATGGCCTTGTGATTCTGAACATATATATATAGGTGATGATTCAAGAAGTATCTTAAGGATGTGCCTCAAGACAGTAAGAATAGCTAGCATTTACCCTAATCTTCCCCTAATGGCGTTTACCCCGAGTATGGCCGTGTTACTATAGGCTACACCAAAGAACCCCCGACCACTATTCCAAAGCTTCTGCACTTTGAAGGCGACAGGGAGCTTTGGTTACTGCTTCTCCATCGTTGCTATCGCCCAGTAGGAGTTTTTAATCGCGGTTTGGCTCGGACTCTTCGCCAGTGGTCATTCCGTGTTCCCTCCCTTGGAAGTGGGAGGAGCACGAGAACAAGCAAGTGGGAATACTATTAAGGCTTACACTTTACATAATGCAATCGGGTTTAGAGCTTAAGTTGGAGTGGCCTGGAGTCGTGTGCTGCATCAGCTCCACAGAACCAAGATATATAATATTTGGAATCTCAGTATGGTACTTGGTCATCAGGATCACAGCTGCTTCCAACCTGCCTTGCTTGGATTATTGTTGGAGACAAGATCCATTAGATTTTATTTTCTGGATTAGAGGTGATCAGATAAAAAAATATAAGTAAGATACTGAATTTACTATTGGTCTAAGTGAGGGAAGGCATACAAACATCTAAGAGTTAGATCTAAAAAATATTGCCTGTGTATCAGTGAGGAGAATATAGTGGACTATGCACAGTGGTGGATCCAACATATAGCTAGTGGGGTTGATTTTGTAAAATTTACTAAGATCCTCTAATTTTGATCTATTAAAGTGATCGGTCACTATCCCCGCCCACTAGAATGATCTTATAAACTCACTGATTTCGACTCAATAGAGTAATCTCACAATTCACTATCTAAGTGACCCCACTAAATAAAATATCTATGTCCGTCACTGATTATGCAAGGGAGCAGATGAACAGAAGAGAATCTCAGTTTGGATTGTGCCCATTAAAGAGAAGGTTTCAGAGTTGCTGTGGAATCATCAGCCTTATCGTCTGATCAGTGTACGAAGATTTATGAACCAATCATGATCGCCGTTGTACCATGTAAGCAGTACCACACCATTATTGAACCAGAGAATCATGATCATATGTACATGAACAACAGCAGGTATAAGAAGTAAATTACAAACCATAGGTAATAATAGTAGGTACTAAGTAGACCTATTTGACGTACGTACGTTCGCTTAAGCAAAATCCCACGCTTGCAGCTGATTTTAAGCGGGGTTGTCTCAAGTCAAATGAACCCATTGGTCTAAATAGCCACACTTCAACATGGGGCCCTGCGGTCTATGGACTATGAAGAAGGGGAAAAGGATCTGCATGTATCAAATAATCCATACCCACAATCAGTGTGAAGAGAGAGTGAGTAGTTTGAAAACATAGAGAGGAGATGAGAGAGTAGTTTGAAAACATATGTATGTAGAGAGAGAGATCAGAGGATTAGTTTAAAAAACATAGAGAGGAGAGGAGAGGAGTAGAGAAAGAGCTGCTAACTTCAACACTCCTATCATGTTATTTAAAGTGGGAGCTCCATGGGATTCCTTCTTTTCTCCACAAGCGGCCGTGGCCTTTTGGGAGAAGAGAGAGAGAGAGAGAGAGAGAGAGAGAGAGAGAGAGAGCAAGGGGAGACCAAGCACTGTGGAGCCCCTCAGTGGCTTGATAGGGGTTCTTGGTTGGCCCACATGCTTTGGGAGCGAAGACACGCCCACTTGGGTGCCAAGTCACCCGGGCTCTCCTTTATTCGACCAGCCCGTGGGGGAGAGAGCCGAGACCACCTCTTCCCCCCACCCAGCCCCTCCCCTATCCCCTCCAAAACCCTCTATAAATACTCCCCCTCGCCCTCTCACCTCCTCCACCACAGCAGCAGCTACTGCATGTGCAAACCACAGCCCTCTCCACAAGCCTAAACAGAAGCTCTCACCACCACCGCCAACAGTACTTCTCCTTTCCCCTCCCCTCTCCTCTCCAAAGATGAAGCTTGGCGGCGGATCCATGGGGGGCTCCAAGAGGAGGCTGGCGTCGAGGGGCCTCGGCGGCGCCCTGCGGCAGCAGCGCGCCAGGCTCTACATCATCCGGCGCTGCGTCGTCATGCTCCTGTGCTGGCACGACTGACCACCCTACCCTGCATGCGGCCACCTCGCTCCGGGAGCATCCGCTACACTTAACCGTCGCCAAAGGGGGGGTCTTGGCTGAGTTACTTGTACATATGTCCGGCATAGAACGCTCTCTCCCCCCCCTTTCTTCACCTCCGTCACCTGGAAGACCTTTGGGACCGGACGGATCAATTTTGTAGGCATTAGAGCAGGGTTGTGGTACTGATATATCCCCCTTCTTTCTCTCTCTCTCTCTCTCTATATATATATCTTGTTGTACATGGCCATGGGAAGGTTAATTTCCTGTTTGAATCAAAAAATTATATATCAATGAAGCTCCTTTTGCCCTTGGCAACACCAATATTGAGTTGTGTCTTGTGTGAAATTAAACTCTCTCTTACAAATCAATTAAGTGAACTAGCTTGTCCCATTTGGAACCCGGTTCTGCTTCATACCTGTTTTGATGACTCCAAATTGTAAGCGTGTCACCTTGCTGTAAAGTGTGAGAAATGGGATCAGCCATGCGTGCGGCCAATGACTTCCCATGAGTGGTTGTACAGTAACTTCACTAATGCACAGCTCTTGTCATTATGATTTAATTAAACATGGAGTTTAAAACCAAAGATTAAGATTACATACAATTAATGACCCCCTTCAAATCTCGTTGTGGAAATCTTACAGAAATATTATGCTGCTCTCCCATCACTGTTGAGATTGAAAATTTAGGTCACCACCACATGGAATGAGACATGGGCCATGTGCGGTAACAGGCAAATTGGCTGGTAATTAGGCACCACAGGGTCACGTGCAGGTCCAGCCCTTCAGATCTGGGTGCGGTGTGGGGTATGGTCAAAGCTTCGTAGCTGTCATGCCCGTCTCCTCCAGCTGGAGCTTGTCATCTGTTCCCTGATCACTCACCTCCAGTTCTGGCCTTTGAGACGGACAAAAAGAAAGTGCCCAACTTTATGTTAATCCTAAGCGAGTGTTTGGGACGTGGGAGAAGGAATCAATTGGGCTGTGTGTGTGGTCACTCCCATGTGCGGGTACGGGAAGTTTGACTGGATGCCCCCCTAATCCAACGAGTTGGGGTTCAGTCAGTGCAAAGATAGACAGGAGTCGATCAGTGCATAGGGGAAGTCGGCTGGCCTCACATGTAAGAAATTTGATGTCATGTATAAAAGTACGCGTGGGGTCGGTCGACTCCTTCTCTATACTAATCGACTCTCATCCACCTTTGCACTGACCGAACCCTGACTCTTACCCAACTTTCCACCACCTAATCCAGATTTGAACTCGCGTGAGTGACCCCATATGTTAGAGAGAGAGAGAGAGAGAGGAGATTCCATATGTTCCCAAGCCAAAGAAAGGTGAAAGGATGACAACATAAAGTGGTTAGGGGGCATGGAAGGTACAGGGAATATTGTTCATCCATTATATAAGGGAGATGTAGAGAGAGAGAACATCTGTCTGAAGGCCAAAACATTTTGAGAGTGACAACATATCAAGTAGGTCAGAAGACAACTAAGGTCACAGGGAGCATTATTCATCCACTGAATGGGACTGAAGTGGGGTAACACACACTTAAGAGAGGGCAGAGATGCCCACTACGATAACAGCAGAAGATTTTGTGCATGTAATAAACCTCATTAAGGGCCAATTTGGCAACAAATATGCTAGAATTCGAAATACTTATTTGCTCGTTCGCCAACATTTAAAAGTGAGTATTTGTGATGTTAGTTGGCCGCCAGTGTTCTATATCAGGGTTATTAGATGAAAATTCACTGTTCATGGTTACTTGGGGCCGTTGGGATATCCTTTTAGAGACTAAATGAGTTACTTGGCATATGTAGAAGATCCTACAGTATGATGAGATCTTCTTTAAGTGTAAGTTTAGACTGAACTCAATGAATATAGAGAGATGATTTTTTTAAAAAACCGCCTCATACAGTATCTTTTCCGTTCCTTATGAAGAAGTACCTTTTTGAAAAACTTCTTCCCTCCTCTCTCACTTACTAAGTCTCATCCAACCTTGTACTTATTAGAATCGCACTCTTTTTTGACGTCTACACTAAAGGCTTAACTCGTGTGTTTGAGTGAGAATTTATATACATCATGTGAAGATCCTGAGCACGACACATAAGTAAATTATATTTTTGAAATGGTGATAAATGTAATTAGACACCAAAGTGAGGTTTTCATGTAAAAAAAGCCTAATAGAAAACGTGTGAGCGACAAGGTATCAAGTGGTTATACGGCATGAAGGATGCATGGAGTATTATTCTTCAATTGTATGAGACAGGAAACGACCACTGATCACATGTTCAAAAGCCAAAGAATTTGAAAACGACAATATATCAAAATTAGTCAGGCACATGGAATATTATGCCCCATACGGTATGGCCTCACCAAAATGAATAGTCGAACTTAAAAAAATTATACGAAAATTAGGTGAATGAATGAGTTGCATTACTCGATTCTTAATCAGATGGCTCAAATGGCCTGACTCCTATAGACATTAAAAATGAGTGTGCCTAAAGATGGTGGGGGAGGGGGAGGGAGAGGAAGGAGATTCAAAATTAGATTCACACACACACAATAGCCTGTAAGATGGGCGATGGAGGATGCAATGCTCGAGTAGGCTTGTCCTTCTGGTTTGATACGTGGGTTTCACTAACTTAGAACACCCAAAAACTCCATCTTGCATATAAGTCTAACAGAGTCGTGCATGCACATGATGCACATGCATGCTCTATAATTCTCTTCGTTTAGTTTCCTTCATGCAACAAATCTATTAACCATTATGTCACATGGGGCCACATATATAAGCTTAGATGAGTGGTCTTTGAGAGCATGGAAACATACATAATCTCTTAGATGAGTTGTTAGTGTGGTACGGAAGAGGCCTAATTCAGTGGGCACGATCACACCATGCGGTCGAACGTCATAGTGAGGAAACTGTTTTCACTTTACTCCTTCCGTTTTTTACGGAGAAAGATAAGTGAAAAATCTCATGACTGTGATGCCCGACCGCCTGGTGCGATCGAGCTTACTGAATCAGTTTTCGGCAGGGAACCCCAAACTCCGACCGTGCCTACAACATTGATTGTGAGGGGGCTTCTTTAATTCTACACCATCCCAACCAACCGACATCACAGGGTGGCCGAACTAGAACGCCCGTTTTTAATTGATGTGGAGCTTCTCACCTGATCATGTACCAATGGATGTGTCTGGGTGTGTGAGAGCCCACCAATGTTGCTTGTTCATGTTGGAAGCAATTCTTGGGAAGCATTGAGGCAGTTTGCATATGTTTTAATGGGGTCAAGTAAGTGAGGCTGCACCAAGAGTAGGAGCTGTGGATTCAATGGGGATAGGGTTCGATAAATTAAATTGTTGGTTGACTAGTATAATAATTAGGGATGTCAACGGATCAAACATGATGTGGATAGTGGCTTGTGTTATCCTGTTATTCCTTGAGCAATTTATCTATTCATTTGGTATAACTTAAGCTTTAGAGAGATTGAAAACATGCAGTTAAACTTCTCTTGTCATGTAGAACTACAGAATAAATTTACCATCCATTTATCACACCAAATCAAACTTTAAACTTAGAAGTCCATAATGTCTTCGAATACTAAATAAAACAAGAAAGAAATGCCAAGATGATTCACAAGCATTTTCATATTTGTGAATGATAAATCTATTTCATATTCATCAATTAAAAAGCCTATTTAAAGGTTGCATCTATTTTCATGTTTGCTAATGTTGAGATATGTCTTACATTTAGAGGGTGTCTCAAGTTTAGAGATGTTAGGGGAGGTTTTTCCATGTGGCACCTAAGGACGACCTTAGGAGAAGGGAGTGTCGACACCAAGATAGGGGGCGTCGACACCCTGGGCATCGCAACAAAAGCAACACTAGGTGGTGTCAACACCACCTGATCAGGGTGTCGACGCCCTGGACACCGGCCGGGGAGGCCAAGTTTTGGATAGTGTCGACGCCACCACTGAGGTGTCAACACTAGCCCAATGCGCACGGACGCGATATTATTTTTAGGGCATTATTTGTATTGTAATCTCGAGAAATGTGTCATAGAGGTTGGAAACAACAGGAGAGATGGCTGGAGATCTTTCTAAAGCTATGTGCTTGTACTTGTGTTCTTGAAGAATAATAGTGAAAGGCGGTGGTAGAGGAGCCCAGATCCATAAACGTATGCACATTGTCGAACCATGTAAACTTATGTGTTATCTCTCTCTTGTTCTCTCTTCTTCTCTCGCTCTGTGTGATTGTTTTTATCTTATTCGGTGCGTATGTTCGATCTGGTTAGTGATGTCCGCAAGCGCGCTTCCGCACAACAGTTAAGCTTCAGGTTTTAACAATTACAAAAAATTCATTGTGAATGGTCGAATAAATCAGATTTCAATCATCATTGACACCCCTAAGAACAATATCGACATGTACACAAGTTCTTTGGTTTTCTGATGACCGAAAATCGACTATTACCGGAGATTGGAGATGAACAGAGGAAGACATCCAACGGGTAACCTCATAATTAGAGGGTGGAGATCGAACTTGCAACCTATATATCGAGTCATAACTTAAAACGTACCGAATCATCACTCCTGCTGAAACCTAGCTACAATTCACACGCCCCAGTGTCCACACAAGTCGATAACAATACCACCATCAGTCTGTCCGGACAGCCCTCCGAAGTGGAGTAACAAAGGGCTAGATGGACACAACAAGCAATGGCTGTCATATATATGTTCAATATATAACAGATGGGAGAGGAGCCCAAGGAAGAAGCAATTGCTTGCACGCCAACTTCCCCTCTCCTAATCCGTATCTTTTTTTTATTTTTTTGGACTTGACACTAAATAAGATGAAGAGTTCCAACGTCTGTTGCAAGTCCCAATAGGTGCGTCAGTGGGGAAGCACTGTTGGGAGGGTGAGCAGCACAAAGCCGGCACACACAACAAGCTAGCACCATGTTTCATGTCTGCCGCAGAGCCCTCGGCCCTCTCTATCCCTGCTCTCCCGGCCATTTGTTTCCCACACCTTATCTGCTACAGTCGCCCGACAATAACACAACTTAGGTCAAAAGACGCATGCAGGCGGCCCCGCGCGCGCGCACGGAAAGAGAGAGCGCGCGAGGGGGGGACAGGGGGCCTTGTCGAGCCCACGTGCAGTGTCCTTTGAAAGAGAATTTTGTGCTCTTATGGCTATGATTGCAGCCTTTGACAAGAGGCCAGGCAGCTCTGGAGCGCATCACTGTCGCACGTGTGGCTTCCCCCATGCCTTTTTCTGGCTCTGGAGCTGCCCGCTGGTCGAGACTGCTTTGTGCAGTTTAATCATCTTTGGAAGGCCTTTGGTGTATATGAGAGAAAATTGTGGAGCACACGTGTAAGATATCAACTTTATGACTCGGCCCGCACGAGGGTTTCTTTATCACCAGACAAAGGCCTAGCGTCCTCTTCAGCAGGAGGGGTCGGGAGGGAGGATGACAGAGAAGCTTGCAGGGCTCGGAGGAGGAAGACTTCCATGGTATTGGCCCTTGGAGCTGAACGGTCAGATGCCTAGTCTGAACTCAGCTCAGTGAGAAAAGTACTGCGGGTGCAGCTAAGAAAGCAAGTCAAATTACGAGGTGATCTCAAGAGCATAATAGACATACAAAACTTCTCCAAAAGAATCGGGACCCAGCCCCAGCCTAGCCCTCAATCTTTAGGCTATAACTATTGCCAACCCAAGACTTAATTGTAAGAGTTGGGACCAGAGTATTTGATGCCCAGAGTCAGTTAATAAGGTGACCTTGAATTTGAATTAGTTGACATCATGGCCTATCAAGTTGTCATCATCTGTGTTATTTAACTATCAGTTAAAGTTAGGAGTCGGTCTATTAATTAACTCTGAAGTGTCGAATAATTTGATCCAATTAATAAGAGTTAGAGTTGGGGGTGCAGGGGGTAGAGATAGGAGAAAGCTGATTAATTAGTGACCTGGCCTTGGTACTACAAGAATATCCTACAGCACCATATTGAGGTTAGACCACTAGGAAGTCAATCCCACCAAATAACAATGAAGCGAACAAGACAGTGTTGGACATGGTGCTGGCAGACATTGAGGAAGTTGACTCAAACTTCATGATAATTGATGAGGCAGAATCCGATTCGGCCTATTAAAACAAACTCAACACTGAGATCAGTCCAAAAGCAGCAGTAAAAGTCCACTGGCAGCCTTCGGCCCATTAGCGGCTCAATAGCCTTCGGCTCAGTAAGCAGCCCAGTGGTCCTCGGCCCATCAGCGGCCCAACAACCTTCGGCCCGTCAGCAGCCCAACAGCCTTCGGCCCGTCAGCGGCCCAGCGGCCCTCGGCCCAGTAGGCTTCAGCCCACTAAGCGGCATCAGGCCCATCAGCGGCCCAACCCCCTTCGGCCCAGTAGCCGTACTCGGCCCACTCCGGTGGGAGGGTTAGGCGCTATCACGGTTTGTCAGTAAACCCAAAACATAGTCCTATATCGGTTGCCACCACTAAACCTCTATCCTCCGCTATAAATACACGACTATTTATTACCAAAGGTATATCTTCGAGACCCCAAGGACTACAGTCCAAAAAGTATTAAAGCTACTTCTTCTTCCTCCCCTTACTTCTGAATCGAATCATCTTCAGAAGCTAACTTAGCCGTCGGAAGGAGTTCTTTAGGGCCGAAGCCCGGGACTCCTACTGACTGGTTCTTCTTCTTCTCTTCCTCCTTCTGCAGGCGCTTCGGTTTGAATCTTCGCCGACCTCTCTGAGTCGGTCTCGGCCGCCGACCACGGATCTTCTCCCTCCGGTCTCGACGCCTTCCGCAGGCTGGTCCGCCTCGTCCGAAGGAGTTTCGGCCACGCCTTCCGCAGGCTGGTCCGCCTCATCCGAAGGGGTCTCGGCTTCACTCCCTGCGAGCCTTAGCCCGGGTCCCTCTCGGCTTCCGATCCTCGGCCCCGTTTCCGCCCTCGCCTCGTTCCGGATCCCCGTCGGTCCTCTTCACCGATCCGATCCAACTTCGGGTCCCGTCTTCGGATTCCAGTCTCGGAATCCGACCGTGATAGTTTCAGCTACATCAATAATGTTGGCTGAGGTGCAAGAAATAACCCCATGGAAGAACCCTCCCCCACCCTCACAGAGAGAGGATGAAGATTAAGTACACAACACTTGAATGATTTTCATTTAGATGACTCAAAGAAGACTTGAGTTCCTCAAAGTGCAGGTGAGGATGGGATTGGGTGAGTGCAAACCCTTACGAGGGGTTGTTTTGAAAAACTCCCCTCTCCGCACTCACTAATAACTCTCATCCTCACTGCACTTAGAGAATCTTGATTCCTCAAAGAAGGCTATGGATCTGAGAGTGGAAAAGAAGGACAGAACTGTCAACATTAAGAAGCTTAGAGAAGACCTTAAAACAAATTCAAATAAGGTGAGATATATAGCAAATTTCATAGAAGGTGTATCCTAGAGGATCAAGTGTAGATGTTTGCTATAGACAGGTGAGGGACATGACCTTTGGACCCATGCTCCCCCATTTTTTCTAGAGAGGCATGCAGATCATAGCTTGGGACATAAGGGGTGCTGCCATAATGGAGATAACTTTTCAGTGCTCCTTACTTAATATTAGAACTCATAATGTAGATATCCTACTTCTTTTCAAGACCCGCCTTAGGGGTACCAATCTGCATGGAGGCAATTGTAGACATTTGGAGGAATTCTTCTTTTCCCTTGATGTTTTTTTTTGGTTCAGATAAATAGTTATTCATGTATGATTTCTTATAACACCTATAGACGCTCACTTTTGTGACATTTTACTATCACAGTTATCTTAATATGTAATATACGTGCCACATCCTGTTACCATGTTCTTGAATGCAAGAGCCTATAATGATCTACTTCGTGCACCCCCATAAAAATCTCCCATGTGTGCACTCCAAGTTCAAAGTCTAGTTTGCATCATGCCTACTTTGACATCATTCTCATGCTCATAAGGGTTGGTTTAGAAACTCAATGATCCTCATTTCACTTTATTTCATGTTTTCTAAGGAAGTCAAAGTTGAGAAAGCCATCCTACAAAATAATCTAGTTGTAAATTCGTAGAAAATTTAGTTATATTGACTTTTATGCACGGGTTTAAGACTTCTTCAAGCCTAGAATCCAACAAAGAAATTAAATGACATATCAATCAGCTGACGCACTCAATTTTTTTGACCTTGCGCAAAGCTATCATGGGATGGTTTGGATTGGGTCCATTGGACCCAAAAGTCCTTTTTGGCCCAATATTATGATGAGATGAAATCAAATGATTCCGAGTCTGACTTGTTGCGTTGACCCTTGGTTGCACCTGGCGAAGGGGGACACAAATTATTTTTAAAATAAAACTCTAAGGAGGCGGGGACAATCCTAAGAAAGATATCTATATGTGCGTATCTTTTGATTGATTGGATAGTGAAAAAAAAAAATCAAAAAAAAAAAAAGTGGGATTGCACCCCTATGCGATCCAATGGCTCAGAATCATGCGAAGCATGATCCGATGGCACTGAGGCATAGTGTGGCAGCACTACGTACTCTGTAGTGCAACAAGTGTTTTTCAACGATCTTCTACCTTCATATGGACTTTAAACTCATACTAACAACAGGAGAAAAGTCCCCCATGGTTTTATTCCACCTAGTACTATGAATTTCTGTCTTATTACCCTATTTACTAACTTGAGTTGTTTCTGACTTATGGGAGATTTCTACATGAATTATAGATATTCTAACTCTACAAACACTTCTTCTCATCCCACCTCTTTCAAGAATTATTGAAGAATTGCGTGGAAGATTAAGGTTACGAGCTGAGGAGGAGATGCTTTAAGGGCCCATCTTCCAGGAAGGGAAGCATATCCTTTCTCTTTCTTTATTTCTCTTTTTCTTTTATTTTTCTTCCAATTCCCAGCACTTATTGACATATATATTCCAACCTAGTTTTTTTTCCAGCTAATTAAAGAGGATTGTTAAGAGCTACATCTAGTGAATCTTTGTCATCTTTCTACTCTAACGTTTGCATAAATTAGAATAGATGTTACTACGTAGTTGATTCTGGAGGCGATAGTGTTACTATATTATTATACTATCACATTATTAAGGAGAAGAAGCTCGAAGAGGGATGAAAAATAATGTTAGACAAAATGGACACTGGTGGTTCAACAAAAAGTTGACAGGAGCTCGAAATTTGGCATAGAGTCCAATTAAAATTCCCAATCTTCTTCCAAGTTAAAGAGTAATGCTTGCTGCGATGTGACGCATTGCAGCAAGTAGAATTTATTTTTTGAATTTTTTCAAATGTTGGCCTTCACATGTCTTGCGTGTCCATATAGGCCAATTCTAATCAGATGACCTGAAAATCTTTAAAAAATAAAAAATGAGTCTCAATGAATAGTAAAAAAACACCCTTAGTGGGTCTGGCCTAATAAAAAATTTAAAGTTTTTAAAATTTTTGAAATCGTCCGATCAAAGATCAACCTATATAAATACATAGGGAATGTTGGATTCGACGTGAAAAAAATTCAAAAACTGAAAAAAATAAATTTTATTGCCTACAAGCCCTGCACTGCAGTAGCAAAGGCATTACAGCAAGTATTACTCTGGTAAAAAAGTGTTACACCGAAGGATCTGATAGGAAAATTGACAGCCCAAAATGCGGCCCAAGCATTGAGCGTGGATCAGCAGAGTTTAGTTTAGTACAGTTCTTGATTAAGCCCGGCCCGCAGGCCCGGCCCAAGCCCGCCACCATCTCACCCACTCACTAACCATGATACAACTCTGCAGCTCCCATCCTCTTCTGGTGCAGCAAGAATTTCTCCATCTCAACCCATGCAGATCTTCTCTCCCCCCACAATCTCACTTCCTGTTGCCCATCTCTCCATTGAGCTCTATGAACTGAAGGACATGAACGTTGTAGGGAATTCCAGCGGCATAGGAAGCTCCGGCGCCTGCCGTCCGCCGGCGGCACCACCGACTCATGAACGAGGGGGCAGGCCCAATCCAGGATCAACTCTTCCTCTCTCAATTTTAAACATTAGACAAAAAATAAGACTTACATTCTATTTGGATTCCTCTCTCTTACTTTTAAAGGAGAGGATTGGAAGAAGATAGATTCTTCGTAAAACCCTTTCAAAAAAAAAAATCAATTTTTGTTTTTTTTTTTTCTTTTCAAAAAAGATGTATGGTGAATCGTTGACCTTACATTCCATTCTCTCTCTTCTCCTAGCCTCCACTTCTTTGGTAACTATTCCAACTCTCTCTCTCTCTCTCTCTCTCTCTCTCTCAAACAGGCCTTCACAATATCTATAAATTCAAAGGATACCAGATTATCCGCTTATCCATCCTTACCCGGGAGCTTCGAAAGGAAGGATAAAGATACATTTTTTAAAAACATTTTTAGGTATCTGAGGATACCCTCTATATCTTGATGTTAGTATAGGGATAAGGATACTAGCTACTGTTGTCATGTCCTTATATTTGTTTATCCATTCATTAATCTTCATCTTATATTTCACTAACCTCAAGATTCTCAGCCGTTCATTACATTTTACATTCTCGTTGATTTCCAAGTAGAATGATCGCATGCCCACATAGAAAGACACTGCTGGCAAGGATTGAGTTAAGAGATGCAGATGTCATATGTTATCTTTAGAAATTTATTAAAATGACAGGTCCTTAATGCCTTAAGTAAATTTTATCAAAATAACACAAGATTCATATGTACACATGTTACATGTTAGACAAGTAGAAATTGTATGAATACTAGTTTGAAAAGAGTCTAAACGCAATCGATACCATCTTGAATTATAAAAGGAATTTTCTAGGAGTATAATAGATGATGTGAGTCATTATAACATCCAAGGATCTAACTTTGAAATATTTATTTTTAAGAACTTTTCATGATAAAGATAATAGGCATGAGGATAAGAACAATAATAGTCATTTTTCTTAAATGACGAGGATAGGGACTATCATTAATCTGATAGTTATCCTTTGACATCTCAAGTTGAGTCCATATGATGATTTACCCAACCGACTTATTAGCATTTGAGGCCAAAGGGAACTACGGAAGCACCTTAGCTTCATCCATTGGCTATTCTTCAAGTTGCCAACAGTTCATCCTTAAATCTTAGCTATGGATACATTTCTAAATAGATCTTAGCATGGTTAGCGTATCGTACTGAATCATGTTGATCCGTACGAGTCAACTCGCATTTAGGTGACTCTAATTACCTGGTACTCACCAAATAGAATCGGATCGTGCCTGACTTACACGTACATAATGGATTATTTTAAATTGAGTTTTTTCCATTGATAAATAAATTTATATTTTTTTTGTCAATTAATAGGATATATTTCTCTAAAATATGACTTAAACTCATTACTTTTAACAAATTCATTAACTTGACTCATATGACTCATGTGAGTAGACCCGAGTTGGATTAGATCCGAGAGAGAGCAAATTCAACGCGTCCCGGGACACATCTAAGTTAGATGCGCCCTCTCGAAACCCCACCTCCCCATGGTAAAAATAAAAACAAAAATTTTCATAAATTTTTACATATTGAAATAGGGCCTTTGCAGTTGATTCCATCTCCGGGGCCTTAATTTTCACCATCCGATCTTGAAAATCAATTGGAACTGTTTGATCGAACAGATATAAAAAATCAAAGTCTAAAAATAGTTAAAAAATAAAAAAATTCATTAGATTAACCCTTAGGGTTGATCTCATCCCTTAAAATTTTAGTTTTGATCTCCAAACAACAATACATTTGATTGAACGGTTACAATTAAGTTTTCGATTTAAATTAAATCTAAATGAACTGAAAACTACCTAAGCGGGTGTGTTTGAATATTTTAAATTTTTAATGAATTTTTTTTTTTTTGAAATCTGGGTGGGAGGTTTTAGGGGTGGGGTCAAGCCCAAGTTTGAAAGCCAAAACAGTTGATAAATAATAAATATAAAAAATAATAATTGAATTTATATAATATACGATGTTTATATTGAAAAGACCATTTATTGTGCATTTATCTTATATACGTGAATTTATGTTATGTAGATTAGATCAAGGTTCCAATTGTCTTTAATTCAAGAGAGTGCCCTTTGCACGTACAATAGACATGTAAAAATTATCTCATAGAATTCATAGCTCTAAAACACTTTCTGAGATATCATATACACACCATTAATCATTATAATATTTTTTATTTTTTTATTTTTCTGTCTTTATAATCTTTTAATATTCTTTATAAGTTCTTACAATCTCCGTATTTCCTTAACCCCCACAATTTTTTAATTATCCTTAAAAAATACCCCCTAAAGGGGCTCTTTTGGTAGGTGACTTTAAGACTAATAAGGAATATAAGACTTCAAGGATTGATAAGGAATGTTAAAACAGTATAGGGATTGAAAAGTAAACAGCCCCATATTTTAATGTGTTTGATTTAGATGCTATGTTAAGTTTTGATTTTATAAAACATGTGATCTTTATAATTTTTGTTTTAAACCAAACATCAAAGATTAAAATATAAATGATTATTCTGATTTTTTAATGTGTTATGGAATATAATGAACTTGAAGGTTTTGTTTTTTAATAGGTGATGAGATTTACATATAGACATTAATTCTTGTTTACTTGATATATTACATCATATTGCCTCCTGAAATAAATATTATTTCACTTAATTCCCTGTATCACTCTCCTGCCATCTTTGATGGCCTAGACTCTTGCTCACTTTGTTTGCGGAATAGGGCCGGAATAACCGATATAAAGGTCTTATTCTAATTTGATTGTAGGGATGCCTAATTCTCCTAACTCTCCAAACTCTACTTGGAATGCCTAATTCTCTTAATTCCTCTAATTTTATCCTTTATTTTACTCCTTATTTCATTTATTCCTATTAAATCATTTGGAATAGCACAGTGTAATTCTTCTTATTTTAGGTGGAATACCAACAACTTACCAAATCAAAATACCTCTTATTTTGATTTAAAAAATTCCCAAAATTTTATTATGATTTAAGCTATTTTGCAAACAAAGTAAACTATATAAACGTACTAAGCAATCAACCATCCAACAGAGTTGGAAGCTGTCACTCAGGTGGAGCCTCCAGTTCAGCAGGGACCAGTAGAAATTAGACATACCAGTAAGTTTAAGTACCGGCTGCTTTCAGAAGTCTATGGGTTCACACTTCTACCTTCAAAGGCTGGGGACTTTTTGGCTGGCCACCCATCTGGGTATCATTGGTTTCTTCCTTTATTTGGTTTCTTCTCTTTCTATTAATTAAACACATAATGGCATCAGATAAAGATCCATTATATACATTACACATTGCATGCCTAATATAATGTAATGTGTTTCTGCAGAGTGGTCCACTGGCTGTGCAATCCAATCCTGCCGAGCATATATATATGGTAGATGTACTTTACGGTTGCTCATCATACAGTCATCTCCAACAGTGGCGGATCTAATATTGATTCAATGGGGTGGGAATTTTGTCAAGTCCATTGGTCTAGTCTAATGTCGTATAGTCCGGGATCCCATTGACCCAGTCTAAGACTCTATTGGCTTAATTTAGGATTCTATATAATTCAGCCCAAGGTCTCACTGACTCGGCTATACTTATGACTTAATGTCCAAGTGACTTCACTGGATAAAATTTCTTCGCCCGCCATTAATCTTCAGGTATGTTGGAGATGTGCCAACTATGTATTGCTCCTAGTGCATGATCCAGTTCCTCAAATTCAGCAAATCTATCAAACCTCACTCTCGTGCCATCTTTGGTGGCCTATGACTCTAGACATAAACGTGCCAAGCATCAAACGGAGTTGGAAGCTGTCGCTCAGGTTGGAACCTCAGTTCACAGAAGAGTCTTGGGGGACCAGTAGAGATTAGAGCCCTGTGCTACAATCCTAGTAAGAAAGTACCAAGTGCTTTCAGAAGTCTTTGGGTTCACACTTCTGCCTTTCAAGGCTGGTGACATTCCAATTAAACTGTGTTTTTGACTGGTCACCCATTTGGGTATTAATTGGTTTCTTTCTTTCTTTCTATTAATTAAACACATAATGACATTAGATAAAGGTCCATTAATCCGTACAGAACCGGATCTGTCACGTTCGAGAGCAGCAGGGACACAGGTTCCTCGCGCATAAACTCTGGTCCCCAGCACCACTGTTGACCTGTGAAGGTGGCTGCGCCCCTTTAGTCCGATGGAGTCCCTTAAAGTAGCAAAAGCACTAGAAGATCCATCCCCAGCACAACCACATGAAGGCACGGTGCAGGTGAAACCAGGTCCTCTTTGGCTGACCAGGTCCACATGGTTAAGTACCCAAACCCAAACACATGGTGGACCATGCAAAGCTGTGGAAGAGAGAAGAGAGCACATAGCAGCTCAAAGAGGAATCTTTACTTGGTGTCTGTTAGGTGGGGGACTGCTCTGGTGGTAGTCAAATGGTCTCATGGGAACTATCGGAGACTGAACTCAGCTGTATCTCACATCACGCTCTTCACCAAACACAACAACGGCACATGTGTCGAGGACTCTGAAATTGGAGTAATACTTGTTGCAACACGATGTGCGCTTTCAGATCGTGCAAACCCAATCACTGGGATCAGTCCAACAGCAATAGCAGTAAAGGCCCACTGGCGGCCTTCGGCCTGTTAGCAGCCCAACAGCCCTCAGCCCGTTAGCGGTCCAGCAGCCTTTGACCTGTTAGCGGCCCTCGGCCCAGTAGGCTTCAGCCCACTAAGCGGCGTCAGGCCCATCAACGGCCCCTCCCCCTTCGGCCCAGTAACCGTATCCAGCCCACTCCGGTGGGAGGGTTAAGCGCTATGGCGGTTTATCAGTAAACCAAAATATAGTCCTATATCAGTTGCCACCACTAAGCAACCTCTATCCTCCACTATAAATACACGGCTATTTATTTCCAAAGGTATGTCTTCTCGACTAAGGACAACAGTCTAAAAGCATTAAAGCTACTTCTTCTTCCTTGACTTCTGAATCGAATCTTCTTCAGAAACTAACTTAGCCGTCGGAGGGGGTTCCTTAGGGCCGAAGCCCGGGACTCCTACTGACCGGTTCTTCTTCTTCTCCTCTTTCTGCAGGGGCTTCGGTTTGAATCTTCGCCGACCTCTCCGAGTCGGTCTCGGCCGCCGACCTCGGGTTTTCTCCCTCCGGTCTCGACGCCTTTCGCAGGCTGGTCCTCCTCGTCCGAAGGAGCCTCGGCCTCGCCCTGTGCCGGCTGGCCCGCATCGGCCGAAGGAGTCTCGTCTTCGCTCCGAGCGAGCCTTCGCGGGTATCCCCCGGTCCCATCTCCACCCTCGTTTAGTCCCGGATTCCCGTCGGTCCTCTTCATCGATCCGATCCAATTGCGGGTTCCAGTCTCGGAATCCGACCGTGGTAAGCTTCGGCAACATCACGTGGCGCCGTCTGTGGAAAACTAGCAAGAAGTCATGTCTCATCGTCCGGTGACCAGACGATCCAGACAAGACGAAGCGGAGACACGGGCAACTCCGACGCCGGCTCCCCACTCCGAAGGTGCCCCGTCTGTTCTTCCTCAAGGGTCTGCCCTCCCTGTCATACCGGAGTCCGTCACTCCCAAGGACAACCGGGTGGAAGAGCTTCAGTAACAGGTGGCGACGCTGGCCGCCACTGTTACTTCTTTGGCACATTTACGAGATATGGTGTCTGCCATCGCCCAGCATATGGGGATACTGGGACAACTTCCGCAGCAGGTACCGCCTCCCCCATCTGTCCTGCTCAAGCTACGAGGCTGCAGCCGACACCCTCGCTGGCCTTCCCCGACGAGGCCGCCACGGCACGCAGCGAGCCATTCGCGCCGCCTGTCCGAGCCCCTCGCGCCAGTCATATGCTGACGGAGCAGGACTATGCTTCGTCTAGATTTCATCCAACCAAGACCGAAGGACGTTCGGTCACCACTTCAACCACCCCGGACCTAGATCGGCGGCTGACAGCAATGAGGAAGGAAATGCAGTAGATGGTATCTCGGCCATACGGAGCGCCTCTCGCCAGCACCATTCTGGAGCATATTCCATTTTCACCAGAGCTTCTGGCCGTTGAGGTACCTCCCAACTTTAAACTGCCAAAAGGTCCTCTCTATGATGGAATGACAGATCCGGTCTGCCACTTACAGAGGTTCAATACCTATCTCTCTGTCCGAGGGATTTCCGAGACAGTCCGCTGCCGTCTCTTCCCCCTCACTCTTGAAAAAACAGCCCTTACTTGGTTCAAGACATTGGCCCCCAACTCCATCCACTCTCTAGTTCAGTTGGGCCAACTGTTCATCGACCAATTTTACGATGCCACCCGGCAATGTAAGACCTCGGCCAGTCTACTAGCTATTCAGCAAGGACCGACCGAGACCCTTCAAGAATATTTCACCAAGTTTCGGGCCGAAGCCGCTCAAATCCCAAACCTGGATAGCTCGATTGCGATCTCGGCCGTAATCAGCGGGTGCATAGACGAAGAACTTCTCAGCTCTATCGGGAAACGCCATCCCTCCACTTTCCAGGACCTCGTAGCTCGGGCCCATAAATACATCAACCGGGAAGCCCTGATGATGTCCAAAGGCAAGAGCACCGCCGAAGCAGTATCAGCACATGCCCCTCCAGCGCTTCGTCCTCGCCCAGAAGATCAGGAACCCTCTCGCAAGCGATATCGGAGGGAAGAATGGGACAGAGACAGACGCTGGGATCCGCAGCAGCGGTACCTGCCGCTACCAGCTCCACCCTCCCGGATGCTCATGGAGGTGAAAGGCATGCTCCGGCAACCGGAGTGCATCAAGACTGACCCTCGCCGAAGGGACCCCCGCAAATACTGCGAGTACCATCGGGAAATCGGCCATTCAACTGATGAATGTCGACACCTTCGGGAGGAGATTGACCGTCTCATCAGAGAAGGCCGTCTGCCACAGTACCGGCGAGAGCAACCTCAACAACAACAGAACCGGGACGTCCCTGAAGCAGCAAGGCCACGTCAACTTCCGGATAAAGAAGCCCCTCCTCAGCCAAAGGTCACCTCGGCCCCGGTAGAGACATCGCACCAGCGACCCAGTGCTGGGTCAATTATGATGATATCCGGAGGACCGGGAGAGGGGTCAAGGCGTCGTCGGCTCAGCGATACCGTAGTGGCAGTCGACATCGAGCCGAAGCGGTCTCGTCAAGAAGACATCGTCTTCAGCCAGGAGGATCTGACTGATATTTAGGTCCCTCACGACGACGCCTTAGTTATAAATGTTGTAATAAAAGATTACGATGTTCATCGTATCTTTGTTGATAATGGAAGTGTCCCAAATATACTTTTTTACGACTGTTTTGAAAAAATGGGCTTGAATGAGGTTGATATGAAGCCTCACCGGGGGCCTCTATTCGGCTTTAATGGTTCGCCTTGCTGAGTGGAAGGTATCGTCCGACTCTCTGTAACCTTAGGTTCGGCCCCTCAGCAATTAACCGTCGAAACGGATTTTGCCGTCGTCAAGATCGATTCGGCCTACAACGCCATCTTTGACCGAAGGCTGATCGGCGGAATTGGAGCTATACCCTCATCTTTTCACCAGAAGATGAAGTTCCGTACCAGCCATGGAATTGGCGAAGCCAAGGGAAATCAGGATGCGGCTCGGCAGTGTTACATGATCTCGGTTAAAGGGAAGGCCGCGGCCAAGTCCCTTTCAATCGAATCTTCGGCTGAAGCATCCCTAGGGGAGGAACTTACAATCGTTCCGGTTCTGCGAGGAGAAGGTCGGACGCTGATGATAGGCTCCGGCCTGGAGAAGGCTGAAGCCGAGAGACTTGCTGAGTTCCTGAAAGAAAACCTCGATGTCTTCGCCTGGTCTCCTGTAAACATGCCCGGGGTCGACCCGGAAGTCGCAGAACATCGGTTGCACGTCGACCCCAACCAGTCCCCGATCAAGCAGAAGCGGCGTACCTTCAATCAGGAAAGGAGGACAGCCATCCAAGCCGAAGTACAAAAGGGGCTGGACGCAGGGCATCTCCGAGAGGTACACCATCCCGACTGGATCGCCAATGTGGTGATGGTGCCTAAGAAAGATGGCAAATGGCGGATGTGTGTGGACTTCACCAACCTCAACAAAGCATGTCCGATGGACAGCTTCCCGCTGCCTCGGATAGATCAGGTGGTGGACGCGACCTCCGGCCACGAACTGCTTAGCTTCCTCGACGCCTATTCAGGCTATCATCAGATCCGAATGCATCCAGAGGACGAGGACAAGACCAGCTTTACAACTGACCTCGGTTTATACTGTTATACCCGGATGACGTTCGGTCTGAAGAATGCTGGAGCAACTTATCAACGTCTCGTCAACAAGATATTTGCTCCGCAGCTCGGCCGCAATATAGAGGTTTACATTGACGACATGCTGGTGAAAAGTCACGTCGCTACGGACCATCTAACCGATTTGGCCGAGACATTCTCTGCCTTGCGCAAGTATAAAATGAAGCTAAATCCAGCCAAGTGTGCCTTCGGCATAGCCTCCGGGAAATTTCTCGGCTACATGGTCACCCGCCGAGGGGTGGAAGCCACTCTCGTAAAAGTATCGGCTATTATCCAAATGCGCCCTCCGGCCAACATCCGAGAAGTCCAGAAGCTGAATGGAAGAATTGCCGCGTTAAGCCGCTTTATGTCAAGGGCAGCGGATTACTGCTTTCCTTTCTTCAAGCTACTGAAAAAGGCCAATAGCTTTTCTTGGACGGACGAGTGTCAGTCGGCCTTCGACCAGCTGAAAGCCTATCTCTCCAATGTTCCCGTCTTGTCTACACCGGTCCATGGAGAGCAGTTGTTCCTTTATCTAGCAGCATCTGAAACAACTGTCAGCACCGTCCTCATTCGGGAACAAGACGGCGTTCAGAGGCCAGTTTATTATATAAGCCGAGCCCTCCAAGGAGCATAGCTTCGGTATCGTGCTCTTGAGAAGCTAGCCTTAGCCCTCGTCTCGTCCGCAAGGAGACTCCGGCCCTACTTCCTCGCGTATTCAATAAAGGTCTTCACGGACCAACCTTTAAGGCAGGTCCTCTCTCGGCCAGAAGTGTCCGGCAGGCTAGCAAAGTGGGCAATCGAACTAGGAGAGTTCGACGTTTCTTATGGGCCACGGACAGCGATAAAAGCTCAAGCACTAGCCGACTTCATCGCCGAGCTCACTCCCGAAGCATCCTCGGCCCCTCAGCCGGAAGTCAGTACACCTAAGGCTGAGGGTACCTCAGTTCCCCCGTCGACGAATGAATGGCGACTCTACGTTGATGGATCCGCATGCTCTTCAGGTAGCGGCGCCAGATAGATCTCGGCGTCTCCAGAAGGGGTCATCACGAAGTATGCGCTGCGCTTCTCCTTTCCAGCTACCAATAATGCAGCAGAATACGAAGCTCTTATCTCAGGCCTTCAAGCCGCTAGAAAGCTGGGTGCGTAGAACATAAGGGCATTCAGCGATTCTCAGCTGATCGCCAATCAAGTCACCGGGGAGTACGAGGCCCGGGACGCATTAATGATATCATATCTTCAGGTAACCCGCAAGATCCTTGCTTAATTTAATTCCTATGAAATTGTACGGATCCCTCGGACCGAAAATGCTCGAGCCGATGCTCTTTCCCGGCTAGCATCAACTCAGGACGGGGGAGGAGGCCGAATGATCTTGGTAGAAAAACTATCTAAACCGAGTCTCGACGAATCCAAGGTCATGCAAGTAAATGAATCCGAAGCAAAAACCTGGATGACTCCCCTAGTCGCTTTTCTCCTCCGAGAGGAGGTCCCGTCCGATCCAAAGGAAGCAAGGCATATCCAGCAGCACTCCTCCCATTTCCTTATTCTAGAAGGAATATTGTATAAAAAATCCTTCGGCCGACCGCTCCTACGATGTCTCGGCCCAGCAGAAGCTGATTATGCCCTTTGGGAGGTACATGAAGGGATCTGCGGAGTACACGCAGGAGGAAGGGCCCTGACCCATAAACTCCTGAGGCAAGGGTACTGGTGGCCAACGCTCCGAAAGCACGCGGCCGCACTCGTCCGCTGCTGTGATCAATGTCAGAGATACAGTTCCCTCATTCACCAGTCGGCAACCCTTCTAACTCCTCTCTCAGACCCCTGGCCTTTCGCCCAGTGGGGGATTGATCTCTTAGGACCCTTTCCCATGGCTACCGGCTAGAGGAAATTCCTTATTGTGGCAGTAGACTACTTCACTGAATGGGTAGAAGCCGAGCCTCTCGCATCTATAACCGATAGCAATACATGGAACTTCGTATGGAAATCTATCATTTGCCGATACGGCATCCCTCGGGCAATTATTTCAGACAACGGCAAACAATTTGACAGCCATCGGTTTAAAGACAACTGCGCTAGCTTCGGCATTCTCCATAAGTTCGCTTCGGTAATGCACCCTCAGACGAATGGCCAAGTCGAGGTAACTAACCGAAGTCTGTTACGAGGACTGAAGACTCGCCTCGGCAAAGCCAAAGGCCGATGGGTCGAAGAACTGCCAAGCGTTCTATGGGCTTATCGGACAACAAGCCGAACCCCTACCGGCGAGACCCCCTTCCGAATGGCCTACAGGGTGGAAGCCGTTATTCTGATTGAAGTCAGCCTTCCGACACCGAGGGTTCTTGCTCATGATCCTAAGACTAATGAGGAAGCCCTAAAGGATCACCTTGATCTCATAGAAGAAACAAGGGATCAAGTCCACATTCAGCTGGCGACTTATCAACAGCGCATGGCGAGATACCACAACGATCGAGTGAAGCCCCGAAACTTTGAAGCAGGGAACCTCGTATTAAGAAACGCTCACGCATCCAAGCCAGCCGAAGCTGCAGGAAAGCTTTCTCCAAACTGGGAAGGACCTTACCGCATAAGGGAAGTGATCCGACGAGGGGCCTATCGGCTAGAGACCCTTTCGAGCCAGCCTATCCCTCGTACGTGGAATGTAGAGCGCCTTCGGCGCTATTTCATGTAAGTTCTCCCGGAGTTTAGCCGGAAGTCATGAATATATCATTTTTTCTGGAATTATGTCCGGCAATATTCTCTAAGTCTGTGTAAACCGTACCGGGAGTGGCTTCGGCCATGTAAACCGTATCAGTATCAGGAGCGGCAATATTCTCTAAGTCCGTGTAAACCGTACCAAGAGTGGCTTCGGCCATGTAAACCGTATCGGGAACGGCGCTATTTTCAAAAGACCGTGTAAACCGTACCGGGAGTGGCTTCGGCCATGTAAACCGTATCGGGAGTGGCAATGTTCTCTAAGTCCGTGTAAACCGTACCGGGAGTGGCTTCAGCCATGTAAACCGTATCGGGAGCGGAAATATTCTCTAAAGTCCGTGTAAACCGTACCGGGAGTGGCTTCGGCCATGTAAACCGTATCGGGAACGGCGCTATTTTCAAAAGACCGTATAAACCGTACCGGGAGTGGCTTCGGCCATGCAAACCGTATCGGGAGCGACAATGTTTCCTAAGTCCGTGTAAACCGTACCGGGAGTGGCTTCGGCCATGTAAACCGTATCGGGAGCGGCAATATTTTCTAAGTCCGTATAAACCGTACCGGGAGTGGCTTCGGCCATATAAACCGTATCGGGAGCGGCAATATTTTCTAAATCCGTATAAACCGTACCGGGAGTGGCTTCGGCCATGTAAACCGTATCGGGAACGGCGCTATTTTCAAAAGACCGTGTAAACCGTACCGGGAGTGGCTTCGACCATGCAAACTGTATCGGGAGCGGCAATGTTTCCTAATTCCGTGCAAACCGTACCGGGAGTGGCTTCGGCCATACAAACCGTATCGGAAGCGGCATGGCTTCGGCCACAAGAAGAACCAGACTCGGTCATTCATTCAGACACAGACAAATGTAAGCAAAAGCAAGATACCTTTCATATATGAACAAGTACAAAAGTAGGCCATACGCCCGGCCGCGGCATCTCGAAAAGCAAAACCGGGACAAGCCCCCGTACTAGCTTTCGGCATCATCGCCGTCTACATCAACAGGAGTCTGGCCCGGAGATGCCAGAGGAGAAGCTTCAACTGGAACGGCGGCATCGCCTTCCGCAGGAGCCGGAACTCTTTCGGCCTTAAGTCTTTCCCACCAGGCCAAAAGCTCGTCGCCCTCCTCGTCCGTCGGGTAGCCGATGCCGGTCAGATCTATGGCCGGACACGCCTTCTAAGCGATGGCCAGCCCCAGAGCGAACACGGACGAGGCTGCCTGGACTCGGGCCTCCATTATCTCCTCAGCGAAATCCGGGCTGGCCTTATAGCTTGCCACAGCTGTGCAAGCAGCATCTTCAGCTTCCTTGGCCTTGGCTTCCAGATCGGCTTTCAGAGTCGAGACCTCCTCCGCATGGCGACGGCGCTCCGTGTACCGCTCCTCGGCCTTGTCCTTGATCTCGGCCTTCAGAATTGCGATCTCGGCCCGAGCTTTCTCCAGTTCCTTCTCGACCTTCTCCCTCTCCTGCTCGGCCCTCGTCTTGGCCTCAGAGGTAGTGCGGATCACCTCCTTCTGCTCCCCCAACTCGGCCCGCATCCGAGCATTAGCCCCGAGGAGGATATCGACGTTCGCCTCCAGATCGCGCTGCACCGCGGCCATTTGCCCGAGGCCAGCTGATCCGAAGCCCGGTCGATATCCAGGAGCTTCTGCTGAACGGCGGCCTGGCGGCGAGCGAGAGCTCCGTACATAACCGCGGCCTACAATAAGAAAGGAAAGATAAGCCCGAGACAGTAGAAGGAAGCAATGAACAAAGATAAAGACAAGGATTTTTTACCTGGACGGCGTGCCGAACACACTGAAAGGATAAGCCTTCCGAAGAAAGCTCCTTGATCTCGTCCTCAGCCATCGGCAGGGTCCAGCCGCGGACGATGCGCAAGCACGTCTGGGTATCCTCCAGACTCCCGTCCGCGAAGACCCCCACGTCCGGGCGCCAAGGCTCGTGCCCGTACTCCCGGGACATGTGAGTCCCGGCTACCCCGAAGGGAAAAGAAATATTCTCCGTCCCGGCCCCGGTGGCCGAAGGAGAATCGCCCCTTTGCGGTTCCGGAGGCGTCGAGAGCGGAGCACCCCGCGCCACAACCGGCTTCTTGGCCGCGGGGGTGGGTTCCTTCTCGCCAGGATCATCCGCCCGGCTCCTCTTCGCTGGTCGGCCGCTCCCTCGGACGACCGACTTCCCCTTCTGCCGCTCTCTTTCGAGCGCAGCAGCAGCAGCGCGGCCTTCAACTGAAGCCGTCGTCTGCCTTGTGGTCCAGACACTCGGGGCCGTAGCTCCTCCGGCCGCCCCTTCTTCCGCCGCCTGCGGCTGGGACGGTCGAGACTGGCCAGACTGCTTGGAGAGTCGGCCGAGCAGTCCCCGAAGTCCAGACATCTCTGCGGACAGAAAGAAAGAGGATTAGCAACGACTTAAAGTATGCAACTTTCTTCGACTCAAGACTGACTTACCCTCGGCCGAGGTTTCGGCGCCCTCTTCGGTCGGAAGGGCTTCGGTCGGAGACTCGACCGCAACAGCTCCCTCGGCCTCTCCCGGAATATCTTCGAGAGGAAGATAAAGGGAGGCTCGAGGAGGAGAGGTCGTCGGATCTGGCCAAGCTCCCATTTTCACGAGCCTCTCCTCGTCCTCGAATAGCTCCGCAATATCATACGGAGCTTCGGCTTCCAGGAGGTGCACGACGTCGAACTACTCGGGGTTAAGGGAAGGCGGATCGGAGAGGCCCTCGGCCAGAGGTGCCCATTCAGTAGGAAAGGGCCACACGCTATTCTCCTTCTCCGGGAGAGTAACGAAGAAAAAGCCCTTCTTCCAATGATGAATGGACGAGGACTTCCCAGAAAAGATACTCCGGCCGAAGCAGGGGACAAAGCTATACCAACAAGATTTCCCCTGCGGCTGAATCTTGAAAAGGTAGCGGAAGACGTTCACCGAGGGGGTGGTATCAAGATAAGAATGCGCGGCCAAGAAAGCGTAGACGGTCCGCCAAGAATTCGGAAAAAATTGGGACGGAACCAGTCCATAGAAGCATAGAAGTTTGATAACGAAGGAGTGAAGGGGAAGACGAAAGCCCGTCCGGAAGCTCTACTCATAGATAGAGAAACTACCCGGACGGACAGAGTTGGCCCTAGTACTCTTCCCGGGCCGAACGGGAGTCGTCCAGGACGGAAACTGGTAGTAGTGATAGATGACCTTGAGGGTGTCAACATCAAGGGTACTAACTACATCCGAAACCGTCTCAGCCGGGTGACGGCCGGAGGTAGAAGGTTGGGCAACAGACGGAACCGCCTCGGCTTCTTCAGCCTGAAGCGTCTCAGCCTCGTCCGCCATGGCAGAAGCAAAGGAATTGGAAGAAAAAGGAGATGACAAGGCAGGCTGGGGAGGCCGAGATGAAGAGCAGGAAGAACCACCTTCGGCCAAAGAGCTACTCTCGGCCGAAGGAGAGCTACTGGACATATATCACAGAGCGGAGAAAGAGAATTGAGGCTTACCCTCAAAGAAAGTCTCCTCGACTGCTAACATCCTCTCCAACTACGGAAAGTTCCCCGATGATGACTTCCGGCGACGAAGAGCTCCCGGACGACGGACAGGGCACCCTCGAACAGCCTTGATGGCTCGCTCTTCGCCGGCGAAAGCAAGAAAAGAAAACTCAGGGGAGCTGATCGTAGGGAAGCACAGGCGCAAGGAGAAGAAGAAAGCGGAATAGTGCCTTGGGGAAAGGGGTTACTATTTATAGGAAAGCTTGAAGGCATTCCGCGCCGGATCAACGGCCGAGATTTTCCCCTTCTTCGGCGCCGCTCTGCTCGGATGCGTGACACATGTCCCGTCCTTCGGCATGATGACGAGCGGGCTGCCGGATCGAGAGAAGGCAATCAACGGCTGGGAGTGGCCTGACCCTTTGGCTGTCCATCCAGATGCTTGCCACGTGTCCCGATCCTCGTGCCGAAAACAAGAGAGGCGGCAATCCAAGTGAAATCTTGGACAGAGAGCCGAAGTGACCCGCGATCCGCGTGATCGCTGTTAACGGACAGGATCTTTTTGTGCTTTCGGCAAGTCGGCCAGATGCGCAACGTGTGTCCTGTGTTTTTCACGACACGACTGTTAAGACGGGAAGCTCGACATCTTTTCCGTCCTTTGTCAGATGTCCTGACACACTCAAAAGAGTCACCCCTTCGTAACTGGGGACGAAGGAATCCGTCGCCAAGTCTCGGCCCGAGACGAAGGTGTTTACAACAAGGTCCCAGCTTGAGATGAAGGTGTCTTTCATCGGCCCTCGGCCGACCCGGAGCAGAGGTCAAAAACGAAATAAAGCAAAAGTTTCAAACGAAGCTCGTGTCAATCTACTCTCCCGAAAAAGCTTCGAACTTTACTCTCGCCGTCTCATAAAATTGAGAACGACAAGAGTAGGGGGCTATCTGATGGGGGCAGAATCCGATTCGGCCCGTTAGAACAGCCCAATCACTGGGATTAGCCCAACAGCAATAGCAGTAAAGGCCCACTGGCGGCCTTCGGCCTGTTAGCGGCCCAGCAGCCCTCGGCCCGTTAGCGGCCCAGCAGCCTTCGGCCTGTTAGCGGCCCTCGGCCCAGTAGGCTTCAGCCCACTAAGCGGCGTCAGGTCCATCAGCGGCCCCTCCCCCTTCGGCCCAATAGCCGTATCCAGCTCACTCCGGTGGGAGGGTTAGGCGCTATGACGGTTTATCAGTAAACCAAAACATAGTCCTATATCGATTGCCACCACTAAGCAACCTCTATCCTCCGCTATAAATACACGGCTATTTATTACCAAAGGTATGTCTTCTCGACCAAGGACAACAGTCCAAAAGTATTAAAGCTACTTCTTCTTCCTTGACTTCTGAATCGAATCTTCTTCAGAAACTAACTTAGCCGTCGGAGGGGGTTCCTTAGGGCCAAAGCCCGGGACTCCTACTGACCGGTTCTTCTTCTTCTCCTCTTTCTGCAGGGGCTTCGGTTTGAATCTTCGCCGACCTCTCCGAGTCGGTCTCGGCCGCCAACCTCGAGTTTTCTCCCCCCGGTCTCGACGCCTTTCGCAGGCTGGTCCGCCTCGTCCAAAGGAGCCTCGGCCTCGCCCTGCGCCGGCTGGCCCGCCTCGGCCGAAGGAGTCTCGTCTTTGCTCCGAGCGAGCCTTCGCGGGTATCCCTCGGTCCCGTCTCCGCCCTCGTTTAGTCCCGGATTCCCGTCGGTCCTCTTCATCGATCCGATCCAATTGTAGGTTTCAGTCTCGGAATCCGACCGTGGTAAGCTTCGGCAACATCAGGTTCGATTGTCAAATCCCATTCTTGCGCGATTTAATTTTTTTGGTGACCCATAAGATGGACGAGTCAAGAAAAAAAAAAAAAAAAGGCGCCAACATCCACGTTACAGGGAGTATTACTCTTGAAATATGAATGTCTGTCTTTTGTTCCTAAGAGCTTGATTGGGGGTTAGTACCATCCCAAAATGCATATAATATTTGTGTGTACGTAATTACTGTTACTAATTTGCTACTAATTTTAATATGCACTACCACTTTGATAGTAGAATAGGTTATAACAAGATTAGTTATTATGCATTGCTTATTTTAGAATAAAGAGTGATTTACTTTGATAGCCGAATGAAATATAGGGCAGGTTTGTTTTGAGGATGTGATATTCCGGATTTCTTGTTCCCGGATCTCTTATTACTAGAATAAGAAGAATTCACTTTGGATGGAATAAGTAGTTCACGGAATAAATAGTTCTTGTCTTTTATATGGAATAATTTATTCCGCTTATTCAAGAAATAACGCGTCCGCGCCCAGAATAATGCATCGGCGCTCCCAAACCGAATAAGCGGAATAACGCGTCTTGTTCGACCCTTATCCCGCAAACAAACCAACCCTAAATTCTCAGGTGTAAGATGGAATTACTTATTTACCTTATTCCATGAATAAATAATTATGAACGGAATAAGCAATTCTGACAATCAAAGCAGAATTAATCTTATTCTAAGAGTAAGAAGTCTTATTCTTCTCTTATTCTGCTATGAGAGAATATAATGACAGGATGCTTATTATGGATCAAAACTTAAATTTGGGAATTGAGAATTTCAATACAAACTCTGTTCCCTTCCCCCACATCCCTAACTCTCTCCTCCTTTTGTTGCTGCATTTTATACTCCCCCTTATATCAATTAAAATACTAATATTCTAGAGGGTAATGAATCAAACAAATAATATTACATCAAAATTAATACTCTTAACCAAATAGGCCATAAGGTATTCTGGATCTAAAGGTTAAAACTTAACTATGGGCGTACATAAGGGATATATCCCCATAGGCTGCTTAACCATGACTATTTTGATCATCTCACATTTTTAAGATGAGTAATATTTGCTGCAACGCCTCAAGATATTGTCGCTGTAACTGTGATCCATCGTGGACAGTCATCGTACTACTATACCGAAGGTGTAGCAGAACTTAGAAGCTACTTGCTGTCCCATTTTGTATTGGAAGACAATTGTAACTGCAATGTCTTAAAACGTTATGACTAGTATTACACTTCTAAGATTATGTTACGGAGACCAGTTTATTAACATCTTCCCTTGACACCAGAAGATACAAACATGCCGCACCATCAAATGATCCGAATAGTTTAGCCGGCAATTCAGAATAGTAGTGGTGCATTTTTCGTTAGTATGTTAAGCGGGTGTTTGGCAAAACTTCTATTTGAAAGTTACTTTTGGCTTCCCCTTCTTACATAGAATGAGTTGAGGGAGAGAAGTTATAACTAATTTTGCTTTGTTACAAAAGTCAACTCTCTCATAACCACCTCACTTTTTCTCAAATCTTGGAAGCTCTCCCTTGTAGCTTTTGGTTGGAAGCCAAAAAACAAGGAGAATACCACATAAATGGTTTTCCAAGATCTAATGGCTTCCATAAAAAATAACTAAATGAAAATACAAAAGTACTTCCAAATGGAATTGCTCCGCATACAGGATACATGTTAATGGACTATTATCCAAAAGAAAACATCCAACCCCAAGATCCATAAAAAGCATACACAGAAAGATTGAAAAGGGTTGGAGAAAAGAGACACCAAAAGGCAGACAGAAACAAAATTTCCCAAAAAGAGGCAGACAGAAACAGGAGATTGGAAATTTGCAATTCTAAAGACAGTAGACAGTAGAAGGCTACACATAGAAGTCCAAGGCCCCGGCCGACAATGCTTAGGATTCTATGTAATAATAAAGCCTCTAAGTCCACAATTCACATGAATGAAAGGCCAAGTCCTGAAAAGGAAAACAGGACACAGCAGACCCAAGAGTGCAAACCAAGTCCCCGCTCCCAGGCCTCGGCCAAACAAAGCATGGGAGCTTTAAGTCCCTCTACCAAACACACCGTCTGTAAACTTGATCAACCCCCCAAGTCTTCTTTCGTTCACAGTACAGAATAAGGCACAGATAACCAATTGGGAGGTGGAAAAAACTTGGATGCTTCAAAGAGTGGATTGATCCATGACAGAGGAAAACATCAGACGCAATATGTAATTTAGCGCCAAAAGCTTAAGAAGAAGGTATAGGAGATGATGAAGATAATATAATTGAAGGTTATCAGATAAATGCAACCAACAGCTTAACCAGTGCCACTTATTTTATAGACTGTTGCTGAGACTATAAGCAGTCTCAAACCATCCTGCTCTCACTTAGCTGCTGAAATTCTGTAATGTTCAGTCCTTAAAGTTCTGAATGCCAAGCTTTTGCACTTCCACCTTGAGAGATTTCAGGTAGCGTACAGCCTCATCGAGAACAGCCGGGGTATCCATCTGATCTCCCCCAGGAACAATGCCCTTGAGTGTCTTGACCATCTTCTTCATTCTCTCTTTCTTCCTTGCGCCAATGGCATTGCTGGAAGAACTTTGAGGAGGGGACCTCATTTTGCGGGACTTTGAACTCTCCGCTGAGGAGCTTATAGAATCTGGGGAATTAATAGTGTAATACGGTGTACGCCCGGTACTGACAACATCATCCTCTTCATTCTTCTCTTCATCCTCTTCCAAACTTAGCAATGCATCAATATCATCTGGATCCTCCTTTGCATATGATAAAGACTTATCCTGATTTGTAGTTATGTGGTATCCACCATGGTATTGCGGATGCATTGCACCAACATCAAAGTGTTGGTGACTGTACCTCTGGGCTAGTGCAGGATGGAACATGACACGGCTTTTGTTTTCAGTCTGATCAAAAACGACAAAGTTCTTGGGGCAGGTATTTGAGGGTTGAAGCTCTACTCCATTAAAAGGACCCGGATATTCACTCCTTCCACCTTTTGGGGTAGCATTAGAGGATGAAGGTGGGATGCCATAGGAGTAATAATCATCCATGGCAGCACTAGGGCTGTAACCATCCATTGCAAGTGTAACTGTAAAATTTTGAATCACTCTGCGAATGTCCCAACTGAATGTTTGGCCAGCACAATTGTAAAATTTTGATCACTCTGTGAATGTCCCAACCGAATGTTTGGCCAGCACAATTCAGAAAATTGAAACTCTGTTGGCTTAACAGGAGGTCTGGAATAATCTATTCGCTTTGATCGGCAAGAAACCAAATGAAAACACCTTATATAGTTGCCATGCCTGCCTCCAAGAACTTATCTATTCCCAATTAACCATCTCCCTTACTTCATCCCTTTTTACCAGCTTGCTGTTGTGGGACAGGTCAACCAATGATGTAGCTGTGGTATGTGGATCTTGCAGTTTGGCTAATTCTCGAACTACGTGACAGGCTTGAGCAACTGGCGAAAGTACTCAGCCTGTCATTCCAAAAGCAAGAAATCAAAAGGAGGAGATTGGGAATGGAAGATAAATGGCATTCAGCACCTGAAGTGTTCCATTATCCAGATACAAAAAAGACAATTTAACATATATACAGCTATGCAAGCCTACCTAGCTATGAAATCTAGCTAAAGCCATAAATATCAATTAAGTTAGGCAAAGTACAATTTATTTTCACTGTTTCTCAGCCTCATAACCTCCATGTCTCTTCTACTTTAACCTATAAAATTCCAATTTGTTGAAACTTGAAAGACTACCAAGTTGACAGCCAAAAATGGCCACAATGTTGATGTCTGTCTCTATGCATGTACCGACTGCATAGTCAGCAGATGTCAATAGATTCATCCAAAATGCCTTCAGGCCAAACAAGCAAAGGTCCACAATATGCAAAATATCTTCAATCATAATGAGCACAAGAGCATATGAAACAAAAAGATATACATGTCTTTCCGCAGAGAAGTTGCAAATATTACATGCCTCCAACGCAAAGCATTTATTTATCTAGTTGACAATGTCACAATGCAACAGCAAGGTTATTCATAAGGGAAAAGAAAAAGTCATGCAATGCTGTGCAATTGAAGAAGCATGTTGTACATTGGTAAATTCATTTCGAATCAAATTTAGCATCAAAGAAACACAAAATGAACAACTAGTGCTAATTCATAGGCCAGAAAGATTAATTACACAATATGGATGCAAATAAAAAGTGTTGAACACATCCATGTGAATGTAGATCACAATAGCCATGTTACAAGAAATGCATACACCACAAAAGAAAGAAATGGAAAGACTCGGGCAAGATTACTAAATTACCTGACAGACTTGCATCAACCGGTAATAGACAATGATTATATCATTCATTGTAGTGTCCAGAACCCGCTCGACTGTTCGGTATCTCTTCCGATTAAGCTCAATGCACATTCTCACTAGCTAAAGACCTTTTCACTTAACACCAAAGCAGAGAGCCCTGCCCAAGATGCTCTGGAATATGTTGCTCACCTATATAGAAACATAAAACAGGAAGAGAACATGTAAAACCACCAACTCCATCTTAACTATCTTGTGAAAACCACATCAAGTATGAGAACTGGATGGAACATGACTAGACTGGGCTGAATTCATTTCACCAAAGAGTAACCAACACAATAATTATGCATGAAGGGAGGAGGGAGGGGTGATGTATACACTATGACACGGAAGAACACCACCAAGCAAGCACACTTCCTGTTGTAGTAGGCAAACGGCAGCGGGGACAACCACGGCATGCTGTTTCTGATCTGGGTATCTCCTCGGCTCCTGAATCCAAGAGTGAACACAAAGCAATTAATCAACCAAAAAAAAAAAATAACACTACCCGCAACCCTGAACCACAATCCCAACTTCAAATTATAGTCAACAAACGGACCAACAACACTAATACTACACCCACAGATCAAAGGGAACCGGGGAAAACAATAAATCCTCACAAAGACGAGCACACTAACAACTCATTATTTAGAAACGAATGACTTTTAGAGTGGATTCACAAGCTAGGCGACCAGACCACGCAAAAAGGAGCAATTTTTTCAATTACCAGTATCACCCTCCACCGGTAGATCAAATTAACCCAAAGAAACGAACGAATTAAGAGAACCCAAACAAAGAAACCAATCTCAGCAGGAAGGGAAAAAAAAGGAAACCGGACCACAATAACCGATCAAAACATGGACGAGAACAGGCACGACCGTGGGAGGGAGCCCAAAAGACGAAGGTGGGCAGAAAGCAAATCGCAAAAATGTCAAACCTGTGAACTGGGTTCTCCTCCGCGATCGGCGCCTGGACCATGAACACAGGGAGACAACTAGCAACCAGTGGTGACAAGTATGGATAGAGCCATGAGAGACTCGCACATACGCACACACCTGCCCCTCTTTCTGCTCGCTCTCCTTCGCACAAACACCGGAAGGCGAGCAAAGGTGGAGTAGAAGAGCGAGAGAGAGAGAGAGAAGGAGCCAGGCTCCTCCCCTCTGGTACTTATTAACACAGCGCTCGCATGGTCGCCCATGCCATCATCGTGGACGCATGGCTAGCTGTCTCCTCTCTCTCCCCTTTTAATTTTTCTTCTTCAATCTTTTTGGAATAGGAATTATGACTTGCTCCCTCCCCCCGTGCCACACCTTTCCTTTTTTTTCTATTTATATTTTTGGTGTTTCCGTCTTTGTATGTATATCCTTGATTCTCACATGTTATAAATAACTCTAATATCTTCAGAGAAGTTGTAATTACACTACTTCTGTCAAAATACTTTGAACCTTAATAGAATATGTCAAAAAGATTCTGTAAATTTTAATAAATTCAGAGATATTTTATGTTACAGGGAATCTATAGATATATATGTAAAAATATCTAAATCTTTTTAACATACTATGTTAGAATTCACGGCATTTTGACAGGAAGAGTATAAATATAATCTTTCTAACGATTTCAAGGATATTTATAATAATATGTGGAAGGTAAGAATATAGATACAAATATGATACTTTAAGAGGTATATACAAAAATCTAATATATAAATAGATAGAAAAATTACCGTTATATACTTTCTATTATCAACCCCAACCGAAGTTAGAAATATATATGTAAGAAATTAAGGTTATATTTACAAAAACAGTCAAATATTCCAACATATTCGCTTGACAATATTTTGACTGAAAGAATATAACCGCAATATTTTTGAAGATACTGAAATATTTATAATAAGTCGAGGGTATGAGTACGATTATTTACAGAGGTATATATATAAAAATCTCTTTTTTACTTATAGAAAGACATAGTAATCCAACCTACTGTTTAAATTTTTGGTTAGGATCTTTTGGTGGATGCAGTTATGTGATCTCGAAGATTTAACGTTATACTCTTATAAATTAGCTATCGTCTGTAGTGCTTCTATACTCTCTAAAGTCACACATACATCATTGCCGCTGTCACCGCCTAAATTAAGGACAAAAGTGTGTGATTTCTTTTCTCTTTGGATCATAAGAGTATAAACACAAATATCAATGATTGCAAGTATATATTTGTAAAAGAACTGTGAATTTTGAGGGCAGATTAGTCATTTTAGGTCTGAAATTGTATCTTAAAGAAACGGTATTGACCATAAGGATATAGGTGTAATATGTTTTAGAATGTAGAAACACTATAGTACAATATATTTATATAGATGCAAATATAAATCTTAAAGATTATAAAGATATAAACAGAAAAAGACCCTTTTAGTTCACAGTCATCCTACACAACATAAACTCATCCCCTTAGATAAATAGACCTCTTTAGCTGCTCTATGAGATGTTTAAGAACTATGTTAGACAGCTCTATTAATAACTATTAGGTATTCCACTATATTATGTTACTTCTAATATTCGTATATTATCAAAATATAATATCATATATATAAATTTAAACCTACACAAACATTTCAGCCCTTGAGAATCTTGCGATCTCCTTTCCTCTTTTTCTCAGCTCCCATTCTCTAATTCCCTTTCAAGTGTCATTTTTAAATTTTTTTGATATCTAATTTGGTATTGCAAGCTTTAAAAATATTAATATCAAGTTAGGATTATATCAACACTATTATCCCAAGCAAATGAAACATAACAGAGAGAGATTGTAACAATAACTTATCACATGATCTGAATCGAGTAGCCTTTCTGTGACTAGTGTTTTTATTGCATTATTCCTATTACTCATCAAAACTTATCACATAATCTGAATCGAGTAGCCTTTCTATGATTAGTATTTTTATTGCACTATTCTTATTACTAATCAAGGAGAAACTGTGACAAATAACTCTTAACAGTAGGATTATTTTAAGCAGCTAATCCACATATTCTAATTAAAATAAACACTTGCAAAGATACCTTAAGCTATTGCATCTGCAACTGTCTTTTAATCACGTGATCAGACGGCATATGATCGTTGCACCATTCAAGAGGTGCAACAAAAGTTAAACACTAGATATCATCTAATTACGTGATTAGATAGTAACACTTTTGAGACATTGCAACAAGTACCGCTCTTCTAGGTATACTTGCCATTTGTATTCTTATATAGTAGTTACTAATTTAAGTTGTTGGATCATATAAAAGTAGTATGTCTTTGCTTATTAGCATTTCACTCTATTGGCTATTTTAAAATATGTTGCATAATCCGAGCTAGATTACTTCTCATTTGTTTAATTTAATTAATTAAGTAGTTAATTAGTGGGAGGCCGTGGAACCGGGAACCGTGCGTGCTCGGCCCCACCACCAGAGCAGGCCAATTATTACGAGGGGGACTCCGCCGCATCCAGGCCATCGAATGCAGAGAGGAACGGACGGAGACCGTCGATCGGGAGGGCGCGGACAAAGGGCAGCCGTCGGATCTCAACGCGGCGCGCGTGCTCCTCGACAGGTCCGACCGTTTTGGGGGTGCTCCCGACAGCGGGCCCCACGAGTGGAAAGCTGCCGGAGAGCCCATAACCTGGTGCCTGGGCATCACGCGCGGTTCCGCGGGACAATATAATTAGCACAACTCGTCCCCAGATTCTTTTTGAGTTTTTTTAGTTTTTAGCCCTTACAATCTTCCAATATATTGTATTAATTTTTGCAATCTTCATATTTATATTAAACCCCCACAATCTTCCAATATATTGCTGAGACTTTCGCAAATATTTCTATTATATTCTATTTTTTTTTAGGGTTGCTAATTAGGGGCCTTTTAATGAGGGTCTAAAGCGTTGTTGAGATTTTATAATAAATATGAATGTTGTAAGAATTGATATGAAATACTGAAAGATGGTAATGATTTGAAAGTAAAAAAATCCCTTTTTTAGGTGGGAAGAATTCGCCCTCCAGAAAAGACTTCAAATCTGGGAAAACAAACTGAAAGTACGGTGAAAACAAATACATGAAAGAAGGAAAAAAATTCACGAAAGAATACCTAGTTTTAAAAATAAAAATAAATTTAAATTTAATGGAGCATGATTTCTGTTGGAAAAACATTGATTAAAAATTTGTCCTTTTAAATTTATAAACATGTTAAAAATATTTAATAAGTCATATTTTATTTGTAAAAATATGATTGCATGAAAATATATTGTTAAATACTTATTTAAAAAATCTAAGACATATTTTGCACTGTTCCTATTTATAAATATGAGGGAAACCTATCTGGCCAAATAACGATTCGACTTAATATGATGGCTCCAATTGCATCAGTACGTGATCCTTTTTCTTTTCTTTTCTTTTTAAATTATCTGGTGAAAGATCAAATAGTATGGAAGCTGAGTTGAGGTGGACCCTCAGCTTGGCATTTTTTTTTTTAAATCAAAAATATTTTGCATCGCTCTACTGCCGTTTGATTTAAGAGATCGAACAGCAATGCTGGCCCAATGCAATCCATGTGGATTGCATGGCATTGACGTGAAGCAGCAAGCATTCCTCTTTTTAACGTGATCCGCATATGTCTCCATTCTTCAATATTATTGAAAATGAATACACAAAGTTTAAATTGTTTATGTGCAAATATAATCCTCTTAATATGTTACTTTAAAAGAAAAAATAAATTCTACCTTCACATAATTATATATAGATCTCTTTGATCAATCGTTGTAAATTTTATTTAGGTACAATTTCAAAAATGCCGTGCTTATTTACATATTATCCTATATATCCCTACCAAGTAACATATTTATTAAATATGTTTTCAATAGCATATATAAAACATTTATACATATCAAATATGTCATCGAAGCGGCAATTTTGAAACACTACACACATTAGGATGATACGTATGATAATATTCAAACAATCATGCCACTTTTGAGATTTATCATGTAAGAATGGTTAGTATGAAATGATCCCTTTTATTTATCAAGCATGCGAATGAGGAATGGGGATTAATAAAATGATGTTGCCAGTAATGATGTAGGTATGTCATTGTGATTTTGTTTTTAAAAAAAAATGAGAAATGAAAGTTTTAAATAGGGTTCAATAACTAGTAGAATAGATGAAGAAAAAAAGGAATAGACAATTAGACTTGGAAATGTGTACCTTACTTCTTAATCAACATTATCTAAATATCCTCCTTATCTTAAATCTTAAAATGGTTATTATTGCAACGAGGTTTCATGGTCCATGGGAGGGATTGCAAACTTTGTGAAGGCAAGTCCTTGAAAAGGTCCCTTTCAAGTAAAAGAGGAAAAGACCCTGCGCCACGTTATTGCGTGATGACCCACAACCGAGACCACAACTTCTAATTGAACATATTTTTGGATTTTCACAAATTTTGATACACTCACTTTAAGAAGGGCATACCTCACTACATAAATTATTTATATATTTTTATCAACTTTTAACTTCCACCTAAAAACCCTAAAAAGTATAACTGCCTAAATTGAGATAGGAATAGATTTTTTTATGAACTTTTAATTAGTGCACCTATATAAACTTAGTTATAAATCTGTCTACTTAATATTCTTTATGTTAAAAATAAGTCGTCAGGTGTACCTAAGGCTGTCAAAATGGGCCCAGGCCTGTTAACTGACCCGTTTGGACCGGTTAGTTATGGGTCTGGGTATACCCATTAAGTCTTCGATTGTCATACATTGTAAAAAATTGTGAGCCAATTTTTTAGAATTTGAACTTAAAATCAAATCCAATTATCTGGCACATAGAGATTTAAGATAAATAAATTATATACTAAGTCTACTTATCTTTCAACATCAAATAAATAAGAAGTAGGCCCAAGACCCGACCCATTTACTCATTTACCCATGACCTTTATTGGGTCTGAACTGGGTCTAGGTTTATTCATTTTGAGCATAAGTCTATCCAGACCTGGACGGTTGACAACCCTAGGTGTACCCTGTATCTATTGATTTCAGTTCCGTGGAAGTGAAGAAGCCTTGATTAAATCTTCATATAACATTGAATGAGATGTTTGTTAAAACTCTCCTCCCCTCCTTAAAATGGACCCAATTTTTATGCCAGGAAGCTATGCATGATTCTTCTCACTGACTTTCCAAAGAGAAAAATATTTGCTGCAATGTTTCTTGAGCATTACAGTTTAACTGTCATCTGATCCCATCGATCAAATGGCCTGTGTCATTTAAATCATATTATACCCTTTATGAGACAGTGCAGCAATCACATGCCATTTGATCACACGCATCTTAATGACCTGATTGAATGAAAGTTGACCTGGGCATTGAAGCAAATATTTCTATTCTAACAAACCTCTTAGGCCCGATCCAATCGGGGTTTTCCATTTGGTCATATTTCAAAGGAGTAATACTGCACTGTGTGGGCCGCAGCCCAAAAAAAATAAAAGCTTTAAGGTGGGATTCATCGTGCCTTGGCAGGTCTGTGTAACTTGACCGCCGTTCGGACCACTCAAAATTTTCTAAAAAACTAAAAATCGAGACTCATTTTATTGGGCTCAGCCCATTTAGAATTTTTTTTATTTATTGAGACTAGGTTTATAATTTTTCAGATTTTTTAGATCATCTGAGATCAGATTGTACAGACATTTTGAACATGATGGGACTGATGGCCTTTAAAATTTTCATAAAATTTTTTATATATTTTTAAGTTATACTCCACCTAGTGCAACAAGTATTACTCATTTCAAAATGAGTAATGTTTGCTCAGCTGCATGTAGCGCAGTGGCATGCTGCACTTCAAATGGTGTGACTTTGAATCACATAATCACACAATTTAAAGGTCTGTGAGTATACGATCTTTTTTTCTTCTACTGTCTAATAAAAAATCGGATGGTATGGAGACCGATGTGAGGCAAACTCCTAACTTGACTGCCGCACTGTTGTCTAATCAAAGGGATCAGACCAAACACCTAGAGGCAGTGCAATAAACTTTACCCTTTTAAAAATAATTTTTTTGGATATCGATCTTATAAATTTGTATATTTCAAAATAAGTTTCCATATCTTATGTATCTTGATATTGATCCCTATATTAAGTTTTTTATCTTTTAATTCTTACCATTTACTTCCGTTCATTTTTCTTAACGTTACCATTTGGATTAAATTTGTGTCCATCTCTGGGTAAATTTACCCTTCTCTCTCTCCCCTTAATTTCGTGCTAAAACTCACCTCCCCCTTCTCTCCGACTCCAACCCACAGCAAATCTAGCATTCGTGTTGCCATCCATGGTGCGCCGGGTGCTGCGGTACATGGAGTCACCAGTGAAACCCCAACCAGAGTTGGCCGAGTGGTACACTGCTCGAACACATGCCGTAAGCATTGAGAGCGGAGCACAGTTCTAATTAGGGATGAAAACGGAAAAGGATCATTTTTATCCATAGTTCATGCGACACACGTAGATATAGATTTAAAGATAAATATAAAGATATTATTTTTATCCTTTGTATTTATGATAAGAAAAAAAAAATAACTGTTTCCATATCTTGGAAGCCGATTATCTGTTTTTTTATATCGTATAGTATGATATTATAATATAACATATTTATAAAAATATATTATATATTAAAATATTTATAAAAATATAAAATATTTAAAAATTTCAACAAACGTGAAAATTATGGTAGACACTTTTAATATATAGTTATATATGACATAGTGTTTGCTTGTTATATTTTCTTTTACATGTACTTAATAACTTTTAAATTTACTTTCTTCGTAGATTTAACATCGTTATATTATATGTTTGTTCATCTTTATGATAAATTTGAATTTAGAAGTAATATAATGAAAAATTTATGATTTAATTTTATTGTCTAAAAATATGTAAAATTATATGTTATCTGATAATTAAACTTTTATATATCTATTTCCATCTAAATTTTAAAGATAAGAATAAAAATATTTAAGAATAAGAATAAGATCCCCACAACAGCTGGGTAGCCACCAAGCCCCCGTCCAGCAACTTTCCTCTTCTGGGTCTTTTTTCCTTTTTTAGGTTGGACTCTCTGAGCTCAGAACAGCACGAAAGAAGACGCGGCAGCCGCAGCAGCAACCACATGTGGAGTCGGAGAATCGTGCCACGCGACCACAAGAAACATTGGTACGAAACAGAGTTTGTATGGCATTTCCCCATTCCTCCATTTATCTTATATAGATAATTCATACTCGTTTTGTTTATAATCTAATATATTGCTTGTGAAAAAAGGTTTATATAAATTTTCTTTTAGAGAATGATATTCAAAAAAATATTTTATAAAAAAATTCAAGACATATATTAATGTATGAATACTTCAAGTAGTTATCATAAAAAGAAAAGAATACTTGACATAAAATGTTAAAAAGTATTTACTTGATATAAATTGATTGAATTAAAATATTAATACATGAATAGACATACAAAAATAACTATTTAATTTAGATCATGTATAGGCTACGCCTGTTACGCAAATTTAAATTGGAGCATATAGAAGATTTATGTGACCGTTCGGTTTAACAAACGGATCATAAACAGAATCTCTGATTATGATATGTGGAATATCTTTTTTGGATAAAAATTTGTTATTATTATAACGTGCTTTTGGTTATCTTTAACACTTAAAGACCGTTCAGAGAATATTTTTTCTTATGGATGTTAATACAGAGGGATTTAATAATAATAACAATATTTTTTTAGAATTAAAAGTTAAAACCTTATATATTGAGATTTATTTTAAATTCATTATATTTCTAAAGATCAGAATATAAAAACACCTTTCAAAACTCAAACCCGTTGTGAACTAGAACCGTTGTCTCTTTAGTTTGGGCCAGAAGCGTCTGAATTTGATCGTTTGGTCCACCCATTCCATGAACAAGATCCGAGTATGGATAGCTTAACGGGGGTTTAAATGGTAACAATTAATTCAGTTATTTGACTGATATGTAAAGAGTCCCACTTGTTGCATTGCGTGCTGTGAGTTTTTTATTTTTTAAATTTTTAAATATTTTTTTGTCGGCCCCATCATGTTTAATACTTCTTGTACATGCCGATTTCGGATCGAATGATAAAAAAATTTGAAAAATAAAAAATCGAGTCCAATGAATAATTATTTTTTACTATTTATTGGGCTCGACTTTTTATTTTTTAGGTCGATATGGATGTGTAAACATGGTAGGGACCACCATAAAAAAAAATATTTAAAAAAAAATTGACTACATCGAGAATCTGACTGATTGTTAATTTAAATGGTCCAAACCGGTCTGCTAATCAGATTGATCTACTCTACTTTTCTATATCAATGTTATTCCACTTTATTCTCCTTAATTCATTTATTATGACTAGAGGAAACGAAACCTAGAAAGAGGGTATCTTTTTATTTTTTAAGACCTGAAATAGACTGATTAGGGTGTGTTGGATAAATCCATGAAGATAAATACTTTTTGCTTTTATCCAATTACACTTTGATAGAACGGCAGTTAGGGGACATGCAATTTTTTTTTCAAAAAAAAAAAAGGTATAGCAAGTTGAAGGCTGATTCAAGCTCACTGTCTATACCATTTGATCTTTATTCTGATGCCGCAAAAAAGTACAAAAATGAAAAGAAGTAAAAACAAATTGCTCACTGACTATGAATCGAAAGTGGATGCCTATTTTGGCATTGTCTTGTCTCACATGCAGCTTTGAATAGGCCAATCCGATAGTTGGGTCAGATTGAACATGGTCAAGCTAGGATTGGATTAGATTATGGTTGGAAGTTCTTTCAACGTGACGTTGGATGTGAAAGGTTGGATTCAGGGTTGACCAACTTGATTTAATTCGAACTTGATATTAATATATATTAATATATTTATACATAAATGATTACTTAGATTTTTATAATGTATCTTATTTAATCTATATCTTTGAACAAAAAATTAGATTACGACATGAACAAAGATGTTCTTAAGTATTAGCCATGTAATTATATTTGTACTTTCTTTTTTTAGTTATTTTGTTAAGATAGATAGATAAATTTCATTCATTTCGTTGTACATAAAATTTTAGTAATAACGAAGAAAATTAAAAATGTTAACTATTAAGGATGTAACCCGCCTCAACACAATCTAACCCAATAAAAATTGAGTTACATGAGTTTGATCGATAAAAGTTGGGTTACATGAGTTGAGTTATCATTAAGGTTAAGGTTAGGTTGAGGCTTGGGTTAGATTGGATTATAGTTGATGGACTCTTGACACGGGCTAGGCTAAGGTTGAAAGCAACTTGATTTAATTGAACCCTTGTTGCAGTCCTATGTCTCATCATAAGTGACGCTTGTTTCACCGAGGGTTAGTACAGCAAGTTAAGTCATCTTGCAATGTAAGATGTTATTGGTCTACATAGATAAGTAGCACATGAGTTAGATAACTTTTTTTATGGATGGGTTAGACAAATAAATGTGGGTGCATGATTCTGGACATGACGAATGCATATGGGCATGACAAATAATTCATGGGACAAATAATCCGTAAGTGCTTACGGATTATTTGTCAAGCTTAAAAAATATTTGTTATCTCTATGTATTTGTGTACAAATTTTTAGACGTAACAAATATTTTGTAAGCATAACAAATACTTCGTGGCATGACAAATAGTATTTGCCATGTCTTCGAAGTTTATCATACCTAAAAATATTTGTCACCCCTACACGTGTACACGTGTGTACAGATTTATCAGCGCAATAAATATTTTTCAAATGTAACCACTAATTTGTGGGTATGAAAAGTATTATTTGTCATGCCCGCATATATTTGTCACGTCCAAAATTCTGTACTCGCATTTAATATTCATCTGACTCAATTGTGAAAAAACATGTCTAACCCATGTGAGATATGTTTATATAAACCAATGTCATCTTATATTACAAGATGACTCAGCTTGTTATACTGACCCACAGTAAACATTACTCACCCATCACTTCTCTAAAATAAAATGCATGTTGGCTTAAGCCAATAAGAAGACTTTGGTAGAAAAATAAAGAATGAAACTTACAAAGAAATATATGCGCTGTAATATTTTCTAGATATTGCTGTACAACAGTCATTCGCTCAAGAATGAATGAGCGGTGGTGCAACACTTCTTAAATGGCACGTGTACTGTCCAATCCATTAAAGAGATAATAAATGAGCATGGAAGTGTTTCAACAAATATTTCTCAATTTTATAAGCTTTTAGCTTTCAAATTTAACATGCAACATGTTGAGTGGAGGTGATTAGAATTGATTTTAGGTAGTTATATCGATATAGCAAAGAGTGTTTCTAAAAGTAAGTGACTTCTAGAAGGAAGGACAGAGAGACATAAGCATAAGAGGATTGTTGTCTAAAAGTAGGAAAAAAGAGTTTTCGAAAAAAATTAAGTTTCAAAAAAATAACTTTTGATATGAATAGACAAAAATATCATAGCTCTTTTCATAGCAAACAAAAATAGTAGGCATACAAAGTAAATTAAATGGAAAACTTGTTTCAACTTGTTAAACAATTCAACATAACATTTGAAATCTTGATTTTGGATAAGGATGGAAAATCAAAATTTTGCTAAAAGTTTGTGAACTGAAAATGTTTCCAATTATCACCTTAGATCCTAAGGTTACTATCTCATGGGTTCATAGCTAACCTTCTATCTTCCAAACCTTCGGAGTGGAGGGTAAGGCTACATTAATGTTCATTAGTTGGTGATGTGGTAGTATCCAACACTTTTGGATATTAGATCAGCTCAAGAAATTGAATAGATCGCCCATATATAAGAGAAAAATCTCCAAATTTGCGTAATAATTCATTTGCTGAAGGCCTAACCTTGCATGTGAAAGTCTAAATATGTAAAACTTGAACTAGTAGAAAGGTCTTTGCTAAGCAACAATTTCTTTTGCCTTTCTAATTTAACATTTAACACCAAAAAGTCGTAAAATAATTTAAATTTGTTTTTTCTAGACAAAGCTATGTAATTTCGCAAAAAATACTAAATGTTATTGTAATGTTCAAGTTTGCATGCTATGAGAATATAGATTCTCATTAGGAAAGAATTAAGCATGACTCCCAGTGCAATTAAAACATTCATATATAAAGATACCCCAGCAACGCTCTAAACACCTACAAAGGGCAACTTTAAGTGGCTTATGGTCATACGACATATGTCAAATCAAATTATGATCATTTTGTGTGCCCTAGTTATTCATTATGTGTAAACTTAAAATGAAAAAATATGAATTTTAAAATTAGTAAAATCGGTTAAGAATAAAAATGAATTAAAGGATAAAGCCCCATTAATGGCTATATTATTATTAGTTACAATTACAATTCAACTTTTGATAATTAGAAAGTTTTATGTTCTCATAATGGTATAAAACATTACTTTCATATTTGAAAGGTATTATTATGCTTTATTATTTAAACAAATCTAAGTAGAAAGAGTCAATCATCACTATTAAAGTATGAGATTAGTATTTATAAGAGTAATAGTTTAATTAAATAAAATATAATTTTAACTATTTTTTCATATGTCTGATTCTTCTGATCATTCATGAGCTAATCAGTTCTATAATTATGATTTTCGGTTGTATATTATATCAACAAAAGCGAACTAATTTTTTTAAAATGTAAAAATATGATTTTTAGAAGGTTATTCTTATTTCTATAAATAAACTATGTCAAAATATGATCTTCGCATTTTGTTTTCACTAATGGGGATCCTTGGCTAGTGTGCCAAGTTAGTCATAGGGTGACTCCCCCCACTATCTTCTTTTCCTTTTCAAAAAATTTCTGTAGAATCCAAAAGGGGAGAGATAATGGACAGAAGACTGTTAGTGCCTCCTTTTCAATTTTTCAGTGTTTAAGCGAATCCAAAAGTTGGGTAGGACATATGTCCGGTTGTTTTTGCTACTAAATTCTTTAGCTTTTTTCATAAGTTAGAAACATTGAAATCTTTCCCATAATGAAAATAGATACAGTATGTTTAACTTTATAGTCACTTAAGATTCATATATTTTTGAAATAATGACTTTTATGTGCATATTTGCCTTACATTTCAAATTTTGCAAACTTATGAATTATTCATTATAAGAGGAAGAGAGCATTAGATATTTTGGTATCTTTGTTTTGATGTTTCTCTTTGAATGGCCCTCATTGGATGGTAAGAAAATAAACATCTAGTATGTAGCATGTAGCATGTGGGTGCAATCCCATGGATAGTACATAATGCGTCTAATGTGAGTGCCCTCCTGTTGATGGTACATGACATGTCGACTAGGTTAGCATATGTGAGTTTGTATCTTCTCTTAGAGATAGAGCTAATTGAATGTGATATGAATCTAATATTTCTCATATTTCTTATGATATGATTTTTTTTTAACGGGTACAAATATTTACATGTGACCATGGACAAAGCCTAATACATTTTCTAGAGTTAGAGATAAGTCCGAACTGGTCGATAATTCTACCTAATTAGACGACAAATCTAAGTTCACCTAATCATCCAAAGAAGTAATCCTATGGACCGGAGACGAGTATTTCAAAGTAGTTTTTAAGCTCCAATCAGGAAGGAAATCTAAGACCTCCCAATTGGGAGGCAAGAGTGAACCAATTGCATTAACCAGTTGGTTTAAGATTTGATTTGACGACATGCTCATTAAAGAAGAGAATAATTTGCTATACCAATAGGCGTTATTATGTCGTCTGGCAGTGCATCAAGGAATTTTTTTTTTGTTTTGGCAAGACACCGACCCACCCTACTCGATCGTACTATCTTTACTGTTCATTTGAGGTCGATTTTCAATGTTTTTTTGGATCGTCCGATCTAAGGTCGAATTGTACGATCGGATAAGGTAGGTTGAGGGTCCTTGGCAAAAAAAAAAAAAATACTGCACCGCCAGGCGATGCAAAAACGCTTCCTAGTGCAGCAAGTTATTCTCATTAAAATAAAGTAAGAAGATAGGCGCAACCTTACATAATTGGTCTCATGTCCTAAGCTAGGCTTTGCTTAACATATTTTCCAATATTTAGTATGCATGTGATATAGATGTCCTTGATTAGTTGTGCTAACTAGTTAATAAGATAAATGTTGGGATTTCACCTATTAGGTGGTCCACTTGTAGTTTAATGGGCTACACAAATATACACCATACGGTATCCAGTTAGTGGAATGCAGTTATTGGACTTAACCCATAAGGAGCCCATTAGGATCTTGTAATAGGTGGGACCCATTTAAACTTAAACGGGACTGGTTCCTTCTCTATATATAAGAAGTTTATGACTCCCCATCAAGTTATACACAGCAAGTAAGATAGAGAGAGAAAATCATAGGAGTTCGTGCTTGGGTTACACGGATCTCCACGTCCGACGTTCATGTGGTGCTCGCGAGATTCGTGTGCGTGTGGGGATCGACTTCGGTATCGTCTTTCTCCTCTCGTTATTTAGTCAATATTCATAAAAATACATAGTGGATTGACTCAGATTCTACTGTGCATGTGGCCACTTCTATGCAGGGATTCCTTTTTCAAAGGCCTCCGAATGAGGGTGAGCAAAGTATCTTTTCAGGAAATAAGACGTGTTCACAAGTCAAGGCCGTAGGAACTTATATGATCTTTATGGAATCATGATTTGTTCTAGACTTAGAAGACACACTTTATGTACCATCTTTTAGTAGAAATTCGGTTTCAGTATCAAAACTTGATTCAAAAGGCTTTCAAGTTAGTCTTGAAAACTCTTCAGTTGAATTAATAAAAGATTTTGTTGTTATTGGTATTGGTTCTCTATCTGATAGTTTATATAAATTGTGTCTTAGCAATGTGATTGAACAATATCATAATACATTGCATACTTCAATTCTTACAAACAACAAGCGTGGTAGAGTTAATGAAAATTTATATATGTTGTGGCATAGGAGATTATGACATATCTCTATTAAGAGGCTTAAGAGGTTAGTGGGAGAAGGAGTGTTACACACTCTGAATTTCACTGACCTTGAGACATGTGTTGATTGCATTAAAGGAAAGCAAACACACACGCCTAATAAAGATGCCACAAGAAGTTCTAAAATTTTAGAAATAATGCACACAGATATCTGTGGTCCGTTTTCACCCTGTCTGACTGGTGAAAAGTACTTTGCCACTTTTATAAATGACTATTTTAGATTCATGTATCTCTATTTACTTCTTGAAAAGGCGGACGTTTTCAATGTCTTTAAGAATTTCAAGAAGGAAGTAGAAAAACAATCAGGAAAAGTAATCAAGATAGTCAGGTCGGATAGAGGTGGCGAGTACTATGATAGGTATACAGAGATGGGACAAAGGCCTGGACCATTAGCTAGATTCCTTAAAGAAGAGGATATTGTAACTTAGTACACTACTCCTAGCAGCTCATATCAGAATGGAGTTGCAGAAAGAAGGAATCGAACGTTTAAGAAAATAGTCAAGACAATGTTGAGTCATTCTACCCTTCCTTTATTCTTGTGGGGCGAGACTGTTAAGATAACTGCACACATTGTGAACAAGATTCTTACGAAGGCAGCACCTAAGACTCCCTATAAGCTGTGGTGTGGTAGGAAACCTTCTGTGAGCTATATGTGCACCTTGGAGTGTTTAACTGAGACTAGACTATACAATCCACAAGAAAATGCATTTGATCTCAGAATAACTAGTGGATTCTTCATTGATTATCCAGAGAGATCAAAAGGGTATAGATTCTATTGTCTATCACATGTTCCCATCATTATAGAAACATATAAAGTAAGGTTTTTTGAAGACGGCGGAGTTACTGGGAGTGGACCTTCTCGAGAGATTTCTTTTGAGGAGTTATAAGATCAAGATGAAACACCTGTAACAACTGACAACATTGTTCCCATATTAATTCGTTGGAATGATATCCTGGGAGAGCAAGTGGTTGCAGTTGGTCTATCCCAGGTTGCTCTAGAACCACAAGATGTCGCAGTTGTTGACCAGCCACCTCCTCAAGTGGATCAAGGGCCAACACTGCGGCGTTCTGAGAGAGTCAGGAAACCTGTTATATCTAATGAGTTCATAGTGTACCTACAGGAGGACGGTGTAGACATGGGTGATATTGATAATCCAGTTACGTTTTCACAAGTTATGAAGAGTGATGAATCCACTTATTAGTTTGAAACCATGAAAGAAGAGTTTGACTCAATGACTAAAAACCAAGTTTGGGATCTCGTCAACTTGCCAAAATGATCCAAACTTGTTGGATGTAAATGGATATTCAAAATTAAAGTGGACTCTAAAGGTAAAGTTGAACGATATAAGACCAAAATGGTGGCTAAAGGTTTCACTCAAAGGGAAGGTATTGACTATGATGAGACCTTCTCTCCAGTTTCTAAGAAGCTCTCATTCAGAATAGTCATGGCCTTGGTAGCTCATTTCAACCTAGAGTTATACCAAATAGATGTGAAAACTGCTTTTTTCAATGGGAACCTAGATAAAGAAGTGTATATGGAGTAACCTCAAGGGTTTCATAATGAAGGGAAATATCACTTAGTATGCAAATTAAAGAAATCCATTTACGGACTTAAGCAAGCCTCCCGCTAATAGTTCATAAAGTTTAATGAGATCATACTATCCTTTTGATTTAAAGAAAACATTATTGATGAATATTTGTACCTGAAGATCAGTGAGAGTAAATTCATTGTCTTGCTTTTGTATGTGAATGACATTTTGCTTGCTAGTAGTGATCTTGGTTTGTTATATGAAATGAAGGATTTCCTTTCTAAGAACTTTGAAATAAAAGATATGGGTGATGCCTATTATGTCTTGGGCATTGAGATCACTAGAGATAGACCCTCAGGCTCTCTTGGTCTTTCTCAAAAAACTTACATCTCAAAGGTCTTGGAAATGTTCAATATGCAGTCATGTGCACCCGATAAAGTACCCATTGTAAAAGGTGATAAATTCAGTGAATTGCAGTGTTCCATGAATGACTTGGAAAAGAAGCAGATGGAGTCTATCCCATATGCTTCAGCCGTTGGGAGTTTGATGTATCTTCAGACATGTACACGTCCAGATATTGCTTTTGTCGTGGGTACGCTCAATAGGTACCAGAGCAACCCAGACATGGATCATTGGAAAGCTACCAAGAAAATCATGCGTTATCTTAAAGGCATAATGGATTACATGCTCACATATGGGAGGTCAGATCAGTTGGAGGTCATTACGTATTTTGATGCTGATTTTAGCGGCTGTTTTGATTCGAGAAAGTCCACTACAAGTTACGTCTTCCTCTTAGCTGGGGGAGCTATCACATGGTGCAGTGAGAAGTAGAGTATTACAGTGACTTCTACCATGGCAACTGAATTCATTGCTTGTTTTGAAGCTAGTGCACAGGCCATTCAGTTGCGAAATTTGCTCACATGTCTATCATTTGTTGATTTCGTCTCCAAACCTATCAAGATTTACTGTGACAATTCCGCTGCGGTCTTCTTCTCTAAGAACAATAAGGCGTCTAAAGGTGATAGAGCTTTAGATATCAAGTATTTTGCTCTTAGAGATAGAGTGAAGAATAATGAAGTGTTTGTAGAACATATTGAGATAGATCTTATGGTTGCTGACCCACTCACGAAGGGACAACCTACTAGCACTTTTTGTAGTCATGTGATTTGGATGGGTCTTGTCAGTTCTCTCCATATGTTATGACATTTTCAATTTGACACATACAGTTAATTGTGATCATATTTATATCATGATTCTTCTATTATTTTCTGCCTATTCCATTTATTGTATATACATGTTAGTTGTGAATTATGGCTAGCAAATTGTATGTTTAAGTGGTGACCAACAGATAAACATTAAGTTTGAGTTTATCTGCAGTTCCATATTTGTTGTTCAATTATAGTAAGTTGGTGGCATTGTGGTATATGGAATGAAGTGTGTAATTGAATGTATTTGCCGCCATGACCCATGTCATTTGATTTACTATTCTTGAATTCTTAAGATTCTATTAACTGGAATGGTGTGTAGTTTTGTTTTATCGTGCGCACATACCGAGTTTCTATCTTAAGGTGTATGTCCATGATGTCAAATCTTCAAGAGTCTTTTTGAAATTATATATGTTTATATTATGAGTATGTTTTCAAAGAAAGATTTGATGTGCTTGAGACAAGTTGGACCAAGTGGGAGAATGTTGGGTTTTCACCTATTAGGTGGTCCACTTGTAGTTTACTGGGCTACACAAATATACACTATACGGTATCCAGTTAGTGGAATGCAATTATTGGGCTTAACCCATAAGGAGCCTATTAGGATCCTGTAATAGGTGGGATCTATTTAAGCTTAAATGGGACTGGTCCCTCCTCTCTATATAAGAAGCCTATGACTCTCCATCAAGGCATACGCAGCAAGTGAGATAGAGAGAGAAAATCAGAGGAGTCCGTGCTCGGGTTACACGGATCTCTACGTTTGGTGTTCGTGTAGTGCTCGCGAGGTTCGTGTGCGTGTAGGGATCGACTTCGATATCGTCTTCCTCCTCTCGTTAGGAATGACTTCCACTGCAGGTATTCCTAAATCCCTAACAATAAATCCCCTCAGTGTGATCCGTTGTAGTATCCTGAAGGTAATAATGTTTTGCCTCGCTAATTTGTACAATGGACTCTACAGATGCAAATGATTACCAATAATCTGATTATTCGACTGATAGATCAGATCAATTTATGGACAATATTTTTAAATTGATATGCATAGTGGATAAGGTAGTGGATACAATTTGTTTCTAACCTATGATATACTAAGATCCTATTATCCAACTAATTATTAACTTATAGAATAGTTAACAGATAATACTTTTAAATTGATTACTTAACGGATACTACCATAAATCTATCTTAGATCCGCACCGAATTAGACCCTTTTGCACCCTAGAAGCAACCCTGCTTCCTTTTTTGGTTCAAATCGATCCAAACTGAATAATCTCATGCACTTCTGAAGCCACTTCCTTGATTTCATATGTTTATCAGTTGATTGGTATACAAAACATAGCAATATTTCAATTCTTAGATTTTTTTCTTAATTTTAAGATTTTTGGATTTTTGGTCTACATTGTAAGATGAAATTGAAGAAAAATTTGCTTCTGGGTGGACCACATGTCTGAAATACTAAAACTGGCATTTTACTCTATTATTTTACACGGTTTTTTAGTTTTTAGTCACTTCAATCTATTTAATTTAAAAGAAACTCTATGATAATATATTTACTTAATAAAAGCTCCCTATAATCTCACTTTTATTAGAAAAAAAGAGAGAATTTTTTTAATATTTAAAATATTTGAAGTGTTTTTGAATTTTCTAAAGTATTTTCTAATTAAAAGTGAGAATTTAGAGAACTTTTACTGTATGTAGATGTTGTAGGAAGAATTTTCTCCGATAAGTAGATTAAAAGGACTAAAACTAAAAAAGAACTTTTTTATAACGCATAAAACAACACCTAATTTATCACCTTTGGATGGTATTTCTGAGATTCATATGTCAAAGAAGGTGTTTTGCCCTTTAAATACCAGTACCACTTTTTGATATTTTAATAGCTTTTCTGTGACATAATACGTATATATGATGTATGAAGAATCTAATTATCTAACCAGTTATTATTTATAAAATGGACAAAGTCACGGATCTATCTTAGATCGGAACCAAATCTGATCCATTTTCGTCCCTACATATCTCATGAGCCATAATCAAGTGGATTCATAAATGAACGGCCGTGGATCGATAGACCTCTTGAGCCCATGGAGAGCCAATTTCCTTCTAAAAGTCGAGTGTTCAAATTTTTCCCCAATCCACACCTCCCCAAGTGGTTAGGACTTTGGACTTGCTGTTAGGGTGTGTTAGTGGTGTTTTGAAATTTTTTATTCATTTGGAAACAAATTTTTTAGACTTAAAAACAGTTTGAGAAAAAATTACAATTAAAATTATTAAAAAATCAGATCTCATGTGATTAATGTTAAATCTCAATTGTTGATAAGAGAGGGAGAGAGATCTACGGGGAATGGGAGAGAAGCTTGGTTCTTTTCTTTTGGGGGAAAGAAAAAAAAAATCAAAAGGGTAGGTTAGGGGTTTGAAAATGTAAGAGGGAAAAACTACTTTTTAAGAAACCTAATTTTCTGAGAGTTAAGGGTTTTAGAAAATATATGGTTATGTATGGGAAGAAAATTTCTTGGTTGAAAAAATTATCCAAAAAAAATTCTGTCTCCAAATCTGGAGTTTTTTTTTTAAGAGAAAAAACCAAGCTTCTCTCCTACTCTCCGTCGATCACTCTCTCCCTCTCAAGGAATGGTTGGCATTTAACATTCCAATGACATTTGACTTTTTCTGATAACCCTTAACTAGAAAAAATTTATGTTTTCTCAAGATGATTTTAGTATGAGAAGCAAAAATTTCCTTTTCTAAGGAATAAAAAGTTTCACAACCCATTTATTTCTAGTCATGAAATAAAAAGTTGTCCATACTTATTTATTTTCCTGTAAGTCCAATCTTAGAAAATTCATTTTTTTCAAAACATGCACCTTACCCTCCTATTTTTCAAAATCCCTGGCCTCACTCTTGGCCTGCCGCCAAAACAAGTTCAATCTTAAACACAAGGGTCGTGTGATAGGCTATAAAATTGTATAGAATACCATAAAATATCACATTATTATTTTTAATGTTTGACACATTATATTTCTTTATAGTATTTTTTCGTAAATGAAGTACCAGATTCTTTATCCATCCATCATCTTTGGGTGATTATTTTGGCTTTAGGGGGTTCCATTGCAAGGAATGTTAATCTGTTTGCAAGTCTCATCACTTGAGGGAACCATTCAAATATAGGAGCTTTGGGATAAATCCTCCTCTTGCATGCTTCAAGAGATAGGAATTGAACCCTTAGACCGACCTCAGAAGATAAAAAGGCAAGTATTGCTGAGTTGTAGACTCAATTCTGAAAAATCTCTCAGACTTTACCCCCGGTCACTTTAAATTTATGTACCAGTTCAAAAGAAGAAGGTTCTTTTACCATTCCCAAGAGCTTTACGGGATCGGATGAATGAAAGTTAAAGCTAGGCATGTTTGTACTAGTTTGGATGGGAATCGTGTGATATTCTGCTAGAATACTACTTATGAAAAGAAGAAATCATACGATGCTGGAATATGATTTTTTAGTTTTGCAAAGAAGTAACTACACTGTATGCACAAATGGCCAGATCTGTGGCCACCTAGTATGCATGTTTTACACTCTGTTTTTTGAATTTTTCATGTTTATAACTGAAATCTTTAATTTTTTGTTTTTCTTGGTATAACTTGAAGGAATTAGAGTTTTTTGACCATACAACATTATATTTAAGTATTTACAATAACATTTCGTTTCTCATGAGCACTATAGTAAATTTTACTTTTTCCTACTTTTCCTAATTTTAGGACTGTGAACGGGTAGGATACGGATATGGAAACAAGTGTTTCTGTTTTTCGATTCCGATAACGATAACCTGTTTTTGTTTATGATTCTGATAAGATCAAAAAGTGTATTTTCTGTTTCTGTTTCCGATAAAATTAGAAAGTCTATTTTCCGTTTCCAATTTCAATATCGGAATAATTACCGAAAATTACTAATTTCTTATTTTATTTGTTTAAAACATATAGAATGAGCCCTAAATATAACTAATACGCCTTAGTATATTAGATAATGATTAATAAGATTAAAACACAATGAGTGTAACTATGTATCCATAAAGTTACATTTAAAAATATTTAATAATAATTGGAATCGAAAATCGAAAAGCGGATACAGAAATAAGTGTTTCTGTTTCCGATTCCGATAGTTTATTGGAAATATCCGTTTCCGATTCAAATAATTATCGGACGGATATATTTTTTATCAAAAATAAATTTTTTTTTTCTGAAACAGATCAAAAAATTAGATAATCGATTTTCCGTTGACAACCCTACTTAATTTCCTCTTCATGTTCCTATAGTAAGTCTCCTAACGTACTCTTTCGTGCATGAGTGCTTGAATTTGTGGTTTAAGGGCCACCTAGTCTCCTCATGTAAGCCATGAGATTAATGACCATCATTTTTATTTCATGAAAATAAGACATACATGAGTGGTGCATCATGTTAGGCAAGAGTTTAACAGGGACATTTTGTGCTATTGGTCCGTCGGAGGATCAATGGATGTTCATAATTTTTGTAACAGCCTTCTAAAAAGGTCTCTTGATGCATCTTCAACAATAATCCTCGTCTCTAAGTGAAAGTGAAATGAGATTTCTTATATTTTTAATCTAATGCTTGTGTCCAAAGGTTTCATACTAATTGTGTTATTAAGATACCTATTCCACAAAAGCGTCACAAAAGAAAGCAATATTCCTCCAAAGACCATATAATTTATATATATTCATACATGTATACACATATATATTATACACACTCTCACAGTCACACATGATACAAGCATTGTATGGCAAAAATATGTTCAGTTTAAAATTTGAATGGGATGGTCAAAAGGTTGATTAAATAATCAAAATATTGAAAGTAGATTCGACAAGATACGTACAAACCTTTTTTTTTTTTTTTATCATGATATTAAAAAAGGAAAAATGTAACTATATAATAAATAATTATTAACTAATTTATGAGTTTTATCAATGAAAAAGTGAATTCTTTGTCATATAATCTCTTATATTATGAGATTAAACGAGAACTATTAAAAGTTAATTTTTGAATTATACATGAATAAAATAATTAATGTCAAAAATAAGTATGTTCCCCTATCTTTTAATTTCGCATGGTGCACAGAAGTTTTATTCAAAAAAAATATAAATATACATATTTTGACACATATATAACTCTATATTTATAGTTAACTATGGTCAAATCTTCTCAAGGACATTACAGAGTGAAAAATCTCAACTTGACGAAAATCTTCCAACAATTCTTACATAATATGGAGCCCCTTTGTAACTTATAGCCACATATAATCCAATTCATGAACGTTTTGTTTTTCTTTTTTGTAATTTTATTCAGGAAGCCCATGTAAGTTAGCAATATCTCGCATTCATAAGTAATTATTCCCCACAATTTTTTTATCTTCCGCAAAAAATGAATCCCATAATTCTTTATTTTCTCAAAAAATTCAAATATACAAACCCCGTTCAAATATTCAAAAAAAAGAGTGCTGCTGACGTGCGCCGAAGAGGACAAGGACCCCCAAGGAATCTCGCACGTGCGGCGCGCGCTATTGACCCCCGGACCGGTACACACGCGTAACGAAAGGAGTGGCTCGCAGCGCCCGTACCGGTGTCGGATCCCCCACCAAAGACATCCCATGAGCCTAACCGTCGGATCGCCAGAGACCCCGACACGTCAGCGAATCTCAACCGTAGGCGTGGGGCCCAGATAGTATTCTGGTCACCTTCCGTAAGCACACCTCACAGCCCAGCAACAGAGAGACCAGTCCGCGTAAAGCCAAAAGGACCAGCAGAAGTCCAAAAGCCCAAATATTTCATGTATCGCTCAAAAAAGGGTAGGGGACCAGGCGCTGGGAAGCAGGGGGAAGTTTCAGCGGTAGGGAGAGAAAGAGAGGTAGTCTAGAGAGAGAAAGAGAGAGGGAGAGGGAGGCGAGAGGCCTGGGCTGCTGCTGCTGCTGCTGCTGCTGCTGCAGGTATGTATGGGTATGGCCTTTGGACTTCTGGGTTCCTGTGGATTTGCTTGGTCTTCTGCTCTCTTGCTGTGCTTGTGGTGGTCTTGTGGGTGTTTGGGTTTGTGGGTTTCAGTTCCTGCAGCAAAGGTGGGAAGCTTCCATCTTGCTGTGCTCGTGAATTGACTTGTTCTTCGCTGATTAGTTTTGTTCTATCTGCTGGGGGGGTGGGGGTGGGGGACTTTTCTGCTGTTGCTGGGAAATTGAGGGGCTGCAGGTGAGGTTGTGGAAGGAAATTTCTTGTGTTGGGTTGTTGGAGACGGGTTTGGGTTGTATCTTGCGGGGTTTCTGTTGTGGTTTTTTTGTTCTTTTGGCTCTCTGTTACTGGGTTTGGGTTTGTTGCTCGTTCCTGATTTTCTTGGTTTTGTTCTGGTGTTGGGGTTTGCTGCAAAAGCTGATCTTGTGTGACTCTCGTTTCTTGCTAGGGCTTGTCTCCGCCTCTTTCTCGGGTGCTGGTGAGGGGAAGGAAATATATGCTGAGGTATTTGGGCTTATGTGTTTGTTTGAATTGTGAAAAATCCTGGATGTTGTCTCTTGCAAAGTGAACCTTTTGTTTGCTTAGTTTAGGGTTCCTTTGGAATTGGTTTATTTTTGTGTGTTCAGTTTTCGGTGATCTGAAGGTGGATTGCACAATTTTACTGTGCTTCAGTGGTCAATTGTTTTTCTTCCGTTTGCTGTCTGAAAAAGTGATCTCTTTTGCGTTTTTGGGTGGATGGGATCTTTTGGGAGCCATGTTGTGTGATATGATTCTTAGGGAAGCTCTGTTTTGAACTTTTGAGAAGGTGTGCGGAGGTCAATGGACTGGATCGAACAAGTAGTGCATGACCTTATTTGAGATGTCATGTCAATCGATGTCCATGTAATATTAATATATGGTGGAATAATATAAACTGTAATTATGTTCCACGACTATGGTGGGACATATCTGTAAATCATAACTAACAATGGAGTAATTGGACCTAGTGATCGGTAAGCTCTTCTATGGAATTATGTAAGCAGGAAAGATACTTCACATATTATGATTTATTATATGCATTTGAAAATTCTCGAAAAGCTGACCATACTATAATCAGTTTGATGCTCTTGGTTATCAGCTTTGGAAAATCCATTTCACAATTCACATTCCTTCCTCTCCTTAGAAAATGCCTAGTAATAGTACTACAGCTATTGTCATGTCATTGTTTTTGAGCTCCATTTGGGTGCTTCTTGGTTTTCTGATATGTTTGTGGTTATTATGTCAAATCAAAACTCCCAAAGCTGGTCTAGCTTGTGAACCTATTGTAACTACCTTGCTCTAGAAAATTAATCCCTTGTATATGGTTGTTGGTTCAATTGCAACACTTTCATCTGTGAGAAAGAAAATCCTAATCCTTTATGTTTCATGGTAAACTACCACGGGACTGTTATCCAGAGAGAAAATGGTAATATTCACAAGATAATCATAGATTCACATTAGCACTCCACCATACCAAAAGGTTTGGATGTGAGTGGTTTTTTCATCCATAATCTTTCACGATCTTACCGTCATTCCTTACCTTATACATTTCTTTGTAGCAGGGATAGGGGCTTTCAATGGCGACCACTTTGGCTCAGTCTAGATCGAGTTTTGAGTTCTCTATGGCCTTTCTGAAGTTTCAAACTTCCTGCTTGGAATTAATTTAACTACCATCTTTTTGTGATGTGATGCCCATCAATTTCTTGGATTTCCTGATTGCATTGATAGACTACTATGTTCCTCCTAGATAATCACTCTGTTGAGTCTACATTCTCGGTGGGGTCTTTGAAATCTTATATGGAGTTCTTTTTGACAACTATTAAGCTCGTTCTCCATGATTTTAATTTTTAAATTTTCTGGACTTTGATTCTCAACTACTTTGTCCACCACTATATCTATGTAGGGTTTGTATTTCTAAATTATTACTGCTCTTTTTTTTCCTTATCCTCTACAAGTATTAATCTGTGTAATGAGTGTTTTTAGAAACCTAATTAGTAGTGAACCATGTTCTAGAAGATATGCATATATTTAATAGAAAGAAGGTAGTCTAGTTTCAGTTTTGAATTGGAATCAAGATTGCTTTCATTAATGATAAGCTTTATAGACCTTAGACATCACTTTGACCTATGTCCGATTAGGGCTGTAAGTGGGCTGGGTCTGGGTAGACCTGGACCTGAGAACCTGAGACCTTTTATGCCCAGACCCAAACCAGACTTGTTAAGTTTGCTGGGTGATCTGGTAAGCGGGACAGGTTTCAGGTCTATTGTGTTTTTAGCCAGCGTTAGATTTAAGTGGGGGTGGAAAATAAATTCTTCGTTCGAAGTTAACACACTATTTAAGTGGATCAATTTTAGACCCAAATTTACAGAGATTTCTCTAAGACTCTATATTTGATGGGAGATAATGGGCCTGATATTGGGTAATGGGTATATACCCAAACTTGAAAATTCTGGGTCCAAAGGTGCTGGGTGTGGGGTCACATACCTGTTTCGACAGTTCTATGTCCTGTTATATCAGCATTTTTATCCCTATTTGTTCACCGCCATTGTTGGATTCCTTGACTTGTCATATTCATGCTCTAGTTGCTCTGGTCATTCTCCCAGTCAATGACTATGCATCTGTATCACACGCTTGTGACTCAGCTATATGTCAGCATGATAACTTTGTGATTACAGGAACCCTCCCTACATGCTAGTTAACTGTAACATTCCAAAGCTACACAAGGTGGGTTGAATGTTTTCCCCTTTGATGTAAACTGAGTAAAACACACTCCAAGGGATCCCAAGCAAACACCAAGAGAGTGTACAATTAGGAACTCGTCCCGACAAGACAAAAAGAGGATCGATATGGGTTGTAATTACAAAAAATGAAAGCAAAAACTGCCTTTGGGGTCTTCGATTATCTTTTGAATATCCTGGCATTATGCTCACCCTAAATAGCCCAAAGAGTAGTGTGCATGTGGCCCAATTTAGCAGTATTGTTTGCACATTTTGGTTCTTGGATGCTTTGTGATGTGGAGTGAGCGGGAAGATGGCTGTGCAGACCGAAGGATATTGGCGATGATACTCGGGCCTTATGCTTGACATCGTCTTAGGGTTTTCGAATCTTCATCTCAGAGAAACAAGCAGAGAATATAAAATTCAAAATAAAAACTCACCATTTAATTAAAAAATGGGCTTTACGTCACTATTTATAGAAACTAATCCAACCCTATCCCTTGACTAAAATACCCCTAGACTTAAAAATTATGCAAAAATCGCACAAAAATACATCAAAAATAGAATAAGATGCTAAAGGGACACCAAATGGGTCTAACAAGGACTCAATGGACTCGTTGCCTGATACTTTATGACCCAGACATCGTGCAAACTATTTTTGAGCCATGGTTTACTGTATTATACTGGATCGGGCGACTTGTATTTGGACGAGTGTCACTGAGACGATTTGATTCGTTGGTTCACATCTTACTTGAGTGACTTGATGTAGACGGACTCGTGCTGACTCAATGTAACTCATGCCAACTTGTGCGATATGTTGGGATTTTGCACGAGTCACTACCATATGGATTGTAGCCTACTAATTGCTACTCAATATGACTTGTATCTTATTAAGTAGACTTTTGTTTTAATTTGATAAATAATTGGACTCTTTTTTTTCCAATTGGTAAATAATTAGACTTTTTTCTCCAATTTAATAGGTAATTTACACTTTTATATTAATTATTAGGGTATATTTCTCCTAAATTTGACTTAAAGTCATTGTCATTAATAAACCATTAGAGTTAGAAGTTTATTTACGTCATAATTATTCAAAAAATTAAAGAATTTGAAAAAAAAAGAAGCCAGAGCAGCTTGATTCATGTGACTTGTGCAAGTTTGATTGAGTTGGATCGGTATTGTGTCGTATTTGGGAAGATATGATCCGATATAGATCAACGATATAGCGAACCTTGCTTCGAGCCAAGTAGAAACCTGGTAGTCTAAAGGTGCTCCATCGTGTGTAATGCATTGGCAATTTTGGTGTACCAGTCTTAAATCCACACCATTATGCTCCAATTCGAAAAAAACTTGTCCTCGAGTTTTATAGTGTCGGAATGAACGATAGTAATTACAATAGATGAAAGCATCACTAAAAATCTCGAACCAATGATTGCATCGAAGTGCGTAGAATACTAGTATGTATGATCATTAAGGCGCACCACACTAGATCAAAAGCTCGATGTCTGGTGGCATGGTCCATGCTCATAATTTTGATCGATTAAATTTGTGTGTCTGACAACTCCTCGAACAGAGAATCCTCTAGCAAATGAAGATTGTCTATGACCATGATAGTATGATTCCACGTAGGTGGGTCAGACGGAGAAGAGAGGCCATTATAGCTGATGTGGCAAGGGGCAGTATCAAGGTTTGACCTTATAAAGGATAAGGGTGATGGTGATGATGCATTGCTGGTGGTGTCCAAAGAAGTTGAATATGTTGGGATGGCTGTCAAATAGGCATCAAACTTCACGACCTTGCTTGCGTCCTTTGGTCGAGGCTTTGCCATGTTTAAATGATGTTTGATTGAAAAAATGAACTTTCCTTTCAAGTGAGACGGTTGGAGAATGCAATATTGTCGCTCAGGTCCATACTGGCGCGCCGTTCTTCTATCTAGTCTCTTTCAACTCTAATGTACAGTTTTGGCTTTGGAAGAATAGTACACCATGCTCCATCAACGTGAGAAACTCCCTTGAAGGATTTAGAGAATTCCACAAATGCTCGGTTACCAACCAACACAATTTCTTCTATCTTGAAGAGTAAATCAACTAGTCCCTATGAAATAAAAGTTTTCCTCCAGTCCACTATTAAACACAAGGGCGACATGCATGTTGTTGGGGAAAATATTTCCAGTGTAGTAAACGAGGAATTCATACCTGTGGATGGTATGGATGACGAACGAACATGAGCCGATTCACGGGGCTCCATGGGCCGCATTGCCAAGGTTGTCCACATCCGAAGACCCATCATGGACAACGGGGTCAATGCAGATCTCGAGACAATTGGCAGCGACATGCGAGGATGATGGGAAACCCGAGGTGATGCAACAGCATGGTGGCAGGTCGGCAGAGGGGTGGCATGCTGGCTGCTACAGTAGCACACAGCGATTTGGATGGTGAGGACGTGGCTACTGGGAGAAGGTTTGGATGGTGAGGATGATCCAAACTTGGCTCTAACATAAAAAATGATGCAACACGAGCAGGAAGATGGTGGTGCAGAGCAAAGGATAACGGCAGTGATACCTGGGCATTACACCCGACCTCGTCTCAGAATTTTTCAATTTCCATCTTAGAGAAACAAGCAGAAAATATCCCAAATTTGAAATAAAAATTTACCATTTAATTGAAAAATGGGGTTTACATCACTATTTATAGAGGCTAACCTGACCCTAACTATTCCTGGACTAAAATACCATTAGAGTCAAAGATTGTGCGAAAATCATATGCAAATACATCAAAAAATAGCAAAAGATGCTAAACGGACTCCAACTGGGCCGAACAAGGACTCAATGGACTTGTCGTGTAATACACTCCAACTCAGACATCATGCAAACTATCTTCGAGCCAAATAGAACCCTGTTTAATCCTCCAATAGAGGTAACGGTGTTCCATTGTGTGTAACGTGTTGGCGATTTTGGTGCGCCAGTCTTGGATCCCATTCACTTTGTCATCACACATTTCTTGGGTATATACCCATTTTACTGCTAGCTTCATTGTTTCCTCATTTTAACTTGGCTTTAGCATTTTGAAATTGCAGCCAAAATTTTGTTTGACCTGGTATTTCATTACAGTTCCTTTCAGCAAATCAGCTCTCTGGAGCATAAGCGAATATATATCATGTATTAGATTTAATGCAATGCCATCTTTTGGGAGAACCACATTTTTTCTTGCCACCAATCCCAAGATCTGAATGTTTTGAGAGCAAGTGGCTGGATGTCTTTGTGCCTGGATGCATTATGTAGTTGAGATTTTGGACGACAGCCATTACAGTTTTCTTTTTTGTCATATACAATAATCTTGGTCATAGTAATTTCCAGTGTCACCGCTGACCTGTTACCCACATACCATTCTTTGATATTCTTCTCAATAAGCAGAAAATGTGGGAAAACAATTGAGAAATAATAACAGCCTCCGTATGAATGTGGATACACTGGCTTTTTAAATAATTTTCTGCTGTTATCCCTGAAACAGGTATATATGTGTTCTCCACTTCTATTGTTGGCAGGGATAGATGACAATATTGGTTTGATTCTTTTTAAGCAGAGTACTTGGATCGTACGGCCAATTTTATTGAAGAATAAATACAGGGAGTACAATCAACAAAAGGAGCACTTTTTTTGTTCTAAATTGCTAGCGACAAGCGGGTTACATCTAAGTCATAACAATTTTATCTATGTTCACATATATACCTTCCAAACAATCCATTTTCAACACCAGTGATCCACTCATTTCTACTTTACCCAGATGAGCAAGCCAAACATTATAGTATGTGTTTATAAAAGGCAACTCTATACTGATGGGATTATCATTGATCTATTGTTGAATGCTTAGTTTTTTCTTGGTGCTTGCCTTTTGATGACTGAGTGCAAGGTAAAGCAAAGTTACAAACTGTTAATGGATGATTCCCCAAAAGTTTGTTTCAAAGAATTATTGGCAAAGAATATAGTTCAAACTCCTGAAGCTCACAATGTGACTAAAGGCAGGAGGTGAGCATGGTAACCTGGGGCATGCCTCCACCTCAAATGCAAAGGCTAGGAGGGCAGGCCATCTGCAGCATTCTGTGGGTATAGATTATTATATCAGTTGCATTGGTAAGTCATTGGGAAAGTGGTGTAGGAATGGTGCTACATGTTTGCTATGGAAATGTGTTGGACTCGGGAAGAAATACTGCCCTTAGAAGGGTGGCTGGTGAACAGGAGGTGACAACTAATAAGTGATAATCCTCAAGTAAAGAAGGCTGAACATCTGAAAGAAAATGGAGGAATGATGATGGAAGTTAGTTACCTCAGGTGAGAAATGTCCAAGAGATGGTAAAAAATCCTTGGTTATTGAGTGTGCCAGTGAAGGTATCCTCAGGGTGCCTGAAATGTTGCCTTTCTGGGGGCTCGGCAGGACATAGGTTTTCAAGTTGTTGTGAGGTTACATAGGCTATGTGGCATTATGAATGGTCCAATCGTCTAAGGCACCTAGGCAAGCAATGAATAGAAGGGGGTTGCCTTGGCACATCTTGGTGTGCTTTAGTGCCTTATTTTGGTAACTTGTCCATCTTGAGAAGCAAAATAGGCACCTTTTTCAATGTTTCCATGTAGTTATTTTACTGGGTCCGAGTTAGTTTGCAAATCTGCTTAGTGATGATAAAGGATGGTAGTACCGGTATCGGTATCGGCCGTATTAGTGTCGGCCACCAAACCCTTTTATCTTGACACAGATCTGAAATCTGTGAGAGGGAGGGTGAAAGATTGGCCTTTTAAGCCCCAGTCACATGCATGGATCGACACCGATACGTATCGGTATTGGTGGGTGCCAATTAGGGGTGCTAAACGGTCAGATCTGACCCGGATCCGCCTAGAATCCGTATCCGTATTTTCACACTAGCTATTTGGATATCCAGATCCGGATATGATAGTTCTTTATGGATCTGAATCCAGATCCTTCCATATTTTTGAAGATGTTTTAATTTAAACGGACCATCATATCTGGATCTCCCATATCTTGAACATGCCTGTTAAAGGACATCTTCACATCTGGATCTCAGGTTTTGAACATGTAGAGTTATTCTTCAAAAAAAAAAGGAGGACATGTAGTAAGTCGACACAAACATAGGAAGCTAAGTTAGCTAACCATGGGGTTTCAGCTTGTAGAATTTGGGAATATCAAATGGAGGGCAACTGGTCGCTCCAGAAATCTAGCCAAGAGATGCAATTGGTCTTTGGCTTGTGCTGCGGGGCTGGGAATACTGATGCCGGCAGCAAGAAGCAGCTGCAATTAGGGATCAACAAGAGGAGAGTGCATGGCAGCAAGAAGGGGGCCGAGGGACAGCAGTATGCCAGCAGCAGGGATTGCTGGCAAGATGGGAGCCGGAGAAGAGGAGGCCGGGGAGAATGGCACGCTGGCAGCTTCTTTGCATATGTGTCTCCAAATAGATGAGATAGAGGATGAGCTGTCGAGGAGGGCCTCCACTAGGTGCCAGTAGAGGGGTAGGCCTGTAACGGTCCCAGTTATGGACCTCTGGCAGGTGCATAATTGTAAAATAAAATAATAAGAAGTATAAAAGTATAAGAGCAACAATAATAACATGTCTGTAATATTTATTAAAAGGTGCAATAAATAAAATACATATCCCAAGAATTTAAACAAACTGGCCATACCTGAATTTTTCAACTGCACATTGACCTTATTCTTTTGTCTCCTATTCCTGAAAAACATCATTTCATCTTTTATGAGAACTCGTTAATCGAGATCTCAGTAGGGATCATTTACATCCCTACTATTATCCCGCACACATCACCTCATTCTCTTAATCTTCCATATGCATGATTTTGCTTACCTTTTTGGGATGTAATATGATATGTATGCAATTTCTACATTTCTAACTAAAATAAGTAGCAGATGAAACATGAACAATAATCATAACTTAATATCATAATCTAACATTGATTAGATTTCATACTTTTCCTTTCCTTTTCTTTTATCTCTTATCAGTGGTAAACTATATTTTAGTGGCAATGAATGTTTAAAACATAGAAACTATTCTTACAAGCTATCATTCTCGGATTTCAGGAGTGAGCCTTTTTTTTTTTTTTTTTCTTCCTTTCTTTCTTTATGGACCGGTCATTAATTCATAGTCGGTTTTCACACCGAAGGTGACTCATCTGCCAACCTGTAGTGATGAGGATAATAATTAACTAACAGTCGTAATGGTGAGTAGGCAATCTCTTGATGTATCTACCACTACAGCCTACCCAGCTCAGTAAGTCTCCAGAAACTTACTAGGGAGGTTGGGAAAGACTAAGTCGGGTCTGCAGTGTGTCCACTCACTCCTACTACAACGTCCATGCCCAGCCTATAAGTGCACTGAAGTAGGAACTCTATCCTTTGGTCGTCGATGTCCCGAACATGGACTCTAAAACCGTAATAAAAGAAGAGATGCTCCACGTCTCGGCGCCACACATTGTTAGGGAGCTTTCCATTCCGTCCCCTTATTGCCAAGAGATGTGTCGTTGTCTCGCTAGCAATGATGTTACTTCTTTTTCTTTATAACAAGAAAGGCAAATCTTTAACAGAAAATACCGCTCGTACATTTCATAACCGTTTATCATCCTTATAGAAGGCTTACATGTCTTATTTCATTTTCATCATGAAAGCTTCCTTGTTTTAGACTCATTTCATGAGTTTTTTCATGGTTCTATTTTTTATAGGGAGTGCACTAGAGTGTGCCTCCTAGTGTTCTTGGTCTTGTTCTTTTGCCCCCTTCTTGACGTTATTGTTGTTGTGTTTTCTTTCATATTTCATGATAAAATAATAATAATAATATACTTTATAAATAACATACGGAGCCGAAAACTCCACATCTTCAATTTCATAGCATTTCATTAAGCTCATGTGAGCTTCAGATAGACTTGATCCATCGGAGTTTTTTATGTGTTCACCAACTAACTCTTCATGTTAGACATGCAACTTAGGTTCTTCTTGTGGTGGTTCTCCGAGTTGGAGAACACTTCATCATATGTTTCATGTGGGGTTCATGTGAATTTCTCATGTTCTCTTCATTAAGTAGCTATAATCAAACTCTAACATGTTTTCTAATATACAACATATGAATGATCAATAAATGTGCTGAAATAACATGGAGCATATCAAGAATCATGTTCTTATTTTGCATAGCAAACCCCTAGCATATTTTACTAACAAAATATTATAGAAATTCATGAGAAACTTTGCTAAAATATTCATATACATATGTTGTGGTATGATGCACGCAATATATTCTTTTCATGATTCTCAACCCCTTAACAACCACCTAAATTCTGAAAATAAATAGGTTTAGTATCCCCTGTTTTCATGCACTTACACCCCTTTAATCTCACTAAAAAACCTAAAACAAAGGGAATAACAGGTAGATGTATCAACCTTGTAGAAGCGAAGGCCATAGCTAGAGAAGACTCCTACGCCACGAGGAGTTATGTTGACGTCACTGTCCTTGCTCGGAAGAGCACCCTGCAGCAAACTTCTTCCCTTGATTTCTCTCTCCCTTCAAAGATTCTTCAAGAACTTTGTCACTCCTATTCTTCTCGCTCCCCTCTCCAACTTCTTCTACCTCACTCTCAAATTCCTTCTCCACTTACTCTTTTTCTCTCTCTCACTGTTTTCTCTCTTTCTCTCTCAAACAGTCCTCTCCTCCTCTCTCTAATCTCCTCCCACCACCCCTCTCTCTTTCTCCCTGCTCCCCCTCTCTTTCTCCACTGTTCTTCCATCTTTCTCTCTCTAATAGGCTTCTCTCTCTCTCTAGCTCCTTTTCTCTCTCCCTCACAGCCCCTCTATTTTTCTCCTCCTGTTCTCCTTCTCTCTGCCCTGCACCGCCTCTCTCTCCTCCCTTTTTCTTTCTTTTTCTGCAGAGCAGCCAGCCTGCCTCCCCTTTTATAGGGGAGATGGGAGGTTTGGGCTGGGAATGGGGAGGCGGCAACCCCCTTGAGTGGGGGCCAGCTGGTTCTAGCTGGCTCCAGCTGGTCACTTGGCCTGGCCCATTCAAACCAGGTCCAACAGGCCCAGTAAAATAGGCCCACTAGCCCAATAGCCAACCCCAATTAGGAACCGATAAAAGGCCCATTAACTATGGTCTATTACAGCCCATTAATATCCGATTTACATTCCAATAACAGCCCATTAAATACACTTAAACAAACCCCAATCCCAGTCTTTTTAGCGCCCATTTTGGTTTAGTTTAAAAGCCCATTTATACAATTAGAGTCTCACACTTTAAGGCCCATGAATCCACCAATTGTTTATATGACCTAATTAATTTTTAGTGGGTTCTTACAATGCCCAAGATGTAGGCAGCGACGCCGAGCCCCATCGCCACCAGGACCACCTTCACCAGCTGCAGGTCCATCAGAGGCTGCCGTTGGGCACTGTTGTCTCCTTCAGCCGTGGGTTCAGCGTGCCCCTGCTGGGCACCACCATCTTATCCATGGGTTGTTCAGCACCGCTGCCGGGCACCGCCATCTCCTCCAGGTGCAGGTTCAATGCACCGCCACCAGGTACCTCTCTCTCTATCTCTTTGCGGAGAGGGGGGAAATATATATATAAAAAAAAACTAGAGAGGGCAGCAACGTTCCCACTTTCCCAATTCCCAGCCGGCCCACTTCTTGCCCGTATGGAGTAATCTGGACCCTTGTCAGGGTCCGGATGGGTGAAGGCTGAAAGCCAAGCAGACATACGGGTTACTGCCGGGGTCCACTTTTAAAAATATGGCTATACGGGTGGAACGGGTCTGGTCGGCTCGAACATCGGATCCTCCGACCTGTTTTGCACCCCTAGTACCAATACTATACCAGCCAAAACCCCGATACCACTGATTTATGTTTCAATTTTTTTTAAAAAAAAGCATTTATTGGCAGGTATTGGGCTGGTACCGGCCGATACACCTGTATCGGTATTACCGACCGGTGCAGGTACAGGACCGGTACTGGGCTGAAACGGCCGAAGCTGGCTTGTTTCGGCCCAGTGCCAACTGGTACCAATTATTATTATATTTTAATTGATGGTACCTGTGTTGGGTTACCCCTGTATCGGTATCAGTAGCGACCGATACTGATACGTACCGCTATCGCCCAGTACTGCCAACACTGGTGATCATAAGTGAGAATGTGGGAAGGTCAAAATGATGTAATACACTTGCCTTTGCAAACCTGGCAATTCCAAGTTTTAATTAGCTTGGCTTTCTCCAAAAAGAGGTAGAAGAGGAAAAGGGAAGAAAAAAAAATAACCTTTTATATTTTGTTATTGTTGTTCTTTTGAAATTGTTATTGCTATTGCTGTGTAGATTCTCCCTTCCATCTTAATGAAATAATTTTTTTCATCAACTTTTGATCCTTTTGACGACCCCTTCATCCCTGCATTTTTAAGTGACCTGTTCCTGTTGGTTTAAAATTTAAATTTGCAGGCCTGTTATGTTCACGTCACAGGAATTTGGAGGGAAAAATCAAGAATATGTCCATTTACATTTCAAAATCAATATTTCTGTCCATCTAGCTACATCTCCCTGTCAAAGGTCAAATTGTATGGAGTGTAAACAGTAGCCACTTAACTAGCCTGTACAACATGTCAAGACTTGAAGATTGTCCAAGCTATATGCTATTTACTAATATGATACTAATCCAGGCTTTGCCGCTTGTCAGCAGCAGATGGTAGGTTGCTGTCTTCTCTTATTGGATTCCTTCACAGCTATTACCCAAAGTTGAGGATCAATGGAATTTCTGTGGGGCTTTTAAAGAAAGCGGTACATCCCTTATTTTTCAAATGTGGGGTAGTGTATGTCCTGTGGTTAGCACTATTTAGGTGTATCGAGATAGACAAATTGTTAAAAGCATGCAACATAACTTGGTGAGTTGGTGGAAGGTTTCAAATCCTATAAGAGATGAAGGAGAATGGTGGATCATGCTTTGGCCAATAATTCTGTGAAGAAACTAACTGGCAAGAGGGAAGTAGCAGGAAGTTTGGAGATAAGTTTTAGAGTTCAGTCTGTATTTTGACGAATAGTACTCTTCTTATGGAGGATTGAGTGGAAGGTTTCAAATCCTATAAGAGAGGAAGGAGAATGGTGGATCATGCTTTTGCCAGTAATTCTGTGAGGAAACTGGCAAGTGGTAGCAGAAAGTTTGGAGAAGGCTTGAACTCTAGGCTATTTGCATCCCATAGTACAAGCCACAAAATAGACATATCACATAATCTTGTTTGGTACACTTCACAAGCTATATATTTCTGTTATTATTTTATTCTTTTCCCAGCATTGCTGGAGATGTTTCATTTATTTCAGATTTCATAGGTTCTTTTAATCACTAAAGAATCTTTTTGGTTTCTTTTGCAGCTGATGTTAAACTGTGGCATCTTTCATAAAAACAGCTCATATGCCAGCCCTAAAGATGAAATCAAAGTCGATCAAAGATTGCATAAGAGGAGACAAGCTCCATACCAGTCGCAAGTCAACTAAAATATCCAAAGTATCACAATTTGAGGCCAAGGCATCTCAACAATCAGATAACATACTGACTCAAATTCCATCGGATGGTATGTGAAATGATTTCTATTTTTGGAAGTTTGTCTAGGATATCTTTATCTAGCTTGGATTTGTTCTTTTTACATGCTAGCGGATGCAAACCGTCAGCTTGTAAATATTGGTATAAGTTGGAATTTCTCATTCATGTAGTAGTTATTTTTGTGTCTTTTCACTTTCATGACAATGGTTATCCTGTTTATGCAGCTTCTGTTGAAGTTTCCAGGGAAAACATTGACACAGCTGAAGTCATTGAACAGGAGGATTCATTTCTTCAACCATCAACTCCATTATTGAAGCTGCCATCATCAGTGCCTGATGTAACATCCATTGAGAGAAATGTAATTCATTTACTTTTTGTTTTTTTAATATTAATGTCATTGTTAAGAGCTTGCATGATGCTCAAGTTTTAAGTTTTTATCATGATTGTGTTCATCTAAAAAGAAAACTATTAGTTATATTCAATGTTTCCTCTCTGTAAGGAATGACTTGGATTTTTCCACGAGGCATTGTGAACCTGTTCTTCTCATCTAATACATGTCAATTGATGAACTATGTTCACTTGTAGGGCTCTCTATCAACTGGATGCCACTCGATCCTTGAGACGATCTTCTCACCTATTTTGGACCACGGCGATGCGCAAGGTGCATTAATGGACTGCAACGTTGAAGGTATATCTGGAGAGCTTACATGTGCAAATCATCCCAATAATGTTTCTTTTTATGGTTGTTTTTTCTCTATCTGGGAGTAGTATACTTCTTGCTGTGTAAGCTTTGGCATGGTTGGAGAATGTGAGATGCGTTAATGCAATGTAACATGCATTAATGCCTTTGAAATGTGCAATGACATGTTACTGAATATGTTATATAAATAGTGTGGATGAGGCATAATTATTGAAGTACATGGATGAGACATAATTATTCAATGAGTATAGCTTTTGATGTTACTATTTTTTATTAATATAATGAAAGTGAAAGTAGCCATAACATTGTCACTTCAAAAGAAAAAAATATAGCAGTGTCTAGTTAGACATGGTCAAAAGGTACACCGAAAAGATTGGGCACCGTGATAGAAGACAAAGCTCAGAACATTTGCAACAGAGTGAGCTTTGGGTCATCCCTTATGGAAACCATTACATTCTCTCCAAATAAGAGCCACTGCGGTGAGATGAAATCAAGAATGGAAGTCTAATTCTGCATAATCCCAGAAACTGTTTTTACTTGGCTCATTAAATTTATGGATAGCCATTGAATGCTTTATTGTTCTGGTATGTCCGGCTGTCACATAAGATATTGTGAAGAATGGTCCAACGCCAACGTATTGTCATCTGTAGATGGTAGTTCTTATTCATTTAGTGTAATTTGTTATACCATCCACTTTCAAACAAAATAGATGATAGTTCTTGATGGTCATAGATGGCAGTATTGGCCGTATCGGCCCGATATTGGCCGATATGTACCAGTATCAGTTGGTACCAGTATCGATATAGAGGTGAAACTGGCACCAGAAATGCAAATTAAAAAAATAAAATAAAATTTTGGTAGCATACAGGGTCAAAACCGGCTGGTACCACCAAAATGGACTGATATTGATACTATGTATTTGTACTGGTACCAACCAGTACCGAGACTGCGATCCTTGCTTGGAGTAGGATATGTTGTCAAGGACATATGCCACATCATCTTGTGCTCAATAAGTCATAGGGCAGCAATATGATTGCCCAGTGCGATAAGCTGGGGGCACCTATTTAGGGACCAATTCTGTCATCATCCCCCCATCCTCCAATAAGAGCTGTTTCCGGTGCCTTGGGACCTAGTCAAATGGAAGAGGCCTGGCCCTTTGCCAAAGAGGGATGGCGTTAATGAAAGTTATTTATTTATAATTAGTACAATATCTATATACATAGTATTGTAATCTTGAAAACTAGTTATGAAAAAACTTGTACTATTTCCTATTCCTATCTTTCTTCATAAATTTTCAAAGAGGAGACAACAGTTTAGTTTCCAACTGTCTCTTTTGTTTTCTCTAGAGTTAGAGAGTGGGCAAAAGCTTTTGTAGACAGATTGTTTGCAACTCCCCTCTTTTTGCTCTTTTGGGGAGGTCTTGACTTTTGGCTTGTGCTGCTTGACACCGTCTTGGTCTTTTTTGTACATGGGAATTTAGAGGATTTTTTTTCCTCACCCTTGTATATTCCCCTTTTGTAATTCTTCTTCGTCAATGTATCATGTGGTTACAAAAAAAAAAAAAAAAAGCGGAACTTTTCCAAATCTGATTCTGAGTTGTTGGCATTGGATCAGAAATTGGATATTTGGACTTCTGTGATGCCCCTAGTATATTTTTCTAAGCACTGTTTGATGAGTGAAAGCTTAGGCTTTTTCTTGTTTTGTGATTTATGTATTATCAAAATTTTTATAGTGTCCATACATATAGAAGTAATTTAGGCCCCATCTGGAAATTGGCATAGGAGACAAGGATTCTTCTAAAAGTTGATTTTAGAGATTTATGTCAGAGTTGCAGATTGGCAATAATGATGTTGGGTAATACATTTCTATTTGGAAATGTTTAAATAATTTTACATTGTATTTACAGTTTTAACCATGGTGTTTTAACCATCAAAAGTCCAAAGTCACATGTCAGAGGGGTAACTGAAAAATTTTAACCCAAAAGCACCTAACCACCAGCAGAAAGCTCACTTCGGTTAGCTTTTTCTGAAAAAGGTCAAAGCAATTGTTTAGAGTACGTTGCCCGCTGGCAGCATACCTAATGTTTGGGGGTTTAATCCCCCTAATTAGTGCCTAAAACTAAATCCCCAAGGGACGGGAACAATCCTAGGGGCTAATTGGACAAATTTTCTCTTTTAACTATTTTTTCGTAATTTTTTAAAATGTTTTTTGCACACACCCCATCAGACTGCTACGATTGGGTTTCACGGTCAGACGGTGAAATTTAAGCCCCAAGGGACCGAAACAACCCTAAGGGGGGCATTTGAATATTTAAAAATTTATAGTGAATTTTATTTTTTAACATGGGATGGAGGGGATTTGCTCCCATTCATTCATTAATATATATATGTTAATGACTTAAACATTTAGGATATACTTTTTTTAAGCATAAGTAAAAAAAATAGGGATACTGTTTAACTCTATTAGTAACACATCCTATGCCAATGTTGCCAAAGCCTAATGACTCTCTCTCTCTCTCTCTCTCTCTGGTTCCGAATCTTAATCTTACCTTGGTACATAAGGTCAATGAAACACGCCAAGCCTTGATCAGTGGCTATATTGTAATATATGGCTATATGTGGTGTGTACATTGTTCTAAAGCATGGTTCTGTCATTTATAATTTTTCAGATATGCCCATGTCTCTTGGTTGATTGTGGTTTTTGTTTTAACTAATTTATAGGGATTCATGTCTATTTCAACTTTTTTGTGGTTCTAGATAACGAGTAATACACTTCTGCTACTATTTCCCATGGACCACTACTTGCCTATCATGTGGGAATACCTCTCTTTCTTGCATATCACATTGAAATAATTTTCTTTTGGTTTGTGTTGTTTGATTCTCCATCTGTTGTAGATAAGGAGCAGCCTGATTTGCCTCACCTGGTACCTGATGACAGTGATGATGCTAGTTGTACTTCAAGTGATTATCAATCTTGCAATGTAATAGATTATTGCATTCCTGATTCAAGTGATCCTTTGTCATTTAACGGAAACTTGGGACTTTCCAATGGAATAACTGGTTCTTGTTTTGATTATGATCATGCTGACTATGATACAATGCTTGATTTGCCTGAGAGGTACATGATACTGCCCTTTATTGAGAGAACAAGGCAAGGAAGTAATGTCCAATATGTGGACTCGGTTGAAGAGGGTGTGGTAAATTCAGATGATTGCCTTTATCTAGCAATTCATCAGATAAAATCATCTGATGATGATATTAGCTCTCATTCTTGGGATTTTGAAGACCTGGGTTCTTTTGATCCACAATTATTTATCAAAAACTTACCTGATCTACCAGAAGCAGTTTCGTCCCTCTGGCCAATGTTATTACCAAAAGAAACACGGAAAAGAAAAGCTATAACATTGGTGCTTGACTTGGATGGTAAGGAAGAAAAGCCAATACTTTTTTTTTTGTCGCAATGGATTTATTTACAGTTTTTAACAGTTTTGTGCTGTTTAGTTACCATTCATCATATGATGCACATTTTCTCCATTGGTATATGTGCTTCACTTTATTTTTGTAAGCATATGTTTAATTTTCAATTTAGATTCTGTAAAACTAGTTGGAAACTATTTCTTTCCCATCAAGTTCTTATTATATATATCCAGTCTTTTCTGGGTGAGAGTGGACAGGTCCAGGTCTTTGGTTAGTCTGATAACTTGAGGGTATCAAGTGGTTGTGTAAATATTTAAAATTTATAAATGTGCTGGCTATTTGTCATGGTTATGCATCCTTTTTATGACATCAGTGGATAAACGACCATATTAATGAACGATAGTTCTTTATTTTATTGTGTTGGTATCAACAGACAAGCAACTATGAGTACATTTGAGAATGAATAATGAATTCTTTTCTGATTGTGTTGGCCTTTACATTTATGTTTACTTATGACATTTTGGAAGCAATTTATTCTGACTTACATATCTCGTGTTGATAAGCCAGTTATAGTATCATGCTACCCACAACCACCAAATTTCTTCTGTATTCTACTCAATGTCATGGTGGATGTAACCTTTCTGTTTGACCATCTTAAAATTGAACTTGATCAATCCATTCCAAACTTTTGGCTGCATGGGTCCAGTAATACTAATTACTAAGTTCCCTGTCGTGGACATCACTTCCGCATTGGGCAAGAAGATTCCTCAATCTGAAGATCCCATGAACGTCCATTTTTTCCTTCAATGCTGTCTTCTTGCTGGTAGTAATATAAAACATTACTCCCTTTAGGGGTGGGGATTGCTGTAGTGTTGAAGTGGGCCATCTAAAGCTGTTACTTCTCATCTCAATTGTTAAAAGCAGAATTCAGTCACATTACATACCGGTTTCTGGGGTTGCGGGGGTCCCTCTGTTGGGAGTGGATCCACTCAAGGACTGTGCTCTCCCATTGAGTGGAAGCGAACCTCATATGTAGGGTTCATTCAAGGATGGGGCAGGACAACGATGATGAAAGGAAGAAAGGAAAAAGAGAATGGAGAGAGGAAGAACATGGGGGAGGAGAAGAAAGAAAGGACAGAGAATGGGGAGAGGAATAAACTTGGAGGAAGAAGAGGAGGAAAGGAGAAAGATAACGGGGAGAGGAAGAAACCTAGAGATTAGGTATAAGGATGTGCAGATTTGTTGCCAGACAATGATGTGGTGGTGCGATGACAGCATGCAGGTGAGTGGCAGATGACAACGTGTAGGCACAGTTGGTGGGAGGTATGACAGATGGCGATGTGGAGGTTTGAGTGTGGCAGCAGGCAATGACATGTAGGAACGGTAGGTGGGAGGTGCTCACAAGCCTCACATGCAAGGAAGGAAGAATCGGGTATCAGGCACGGATCGACTTGGTCCAGACTGATTGGATCTGCCGATCCGATCTGATCCGGGACTGATTCAGGCCTATAGGGACCTGTCCCCCTTTATTTGTTTATTTCTTGAAACATCTATAAAATTCAAAAAAAAATGGAAAATTTTGAACAATGAAAAAAAAATCATTCATATTTAACCTAAATCATATGGAAAAGAAATAAGGAAAAGAAGGATTGCAGAACCTGATATCCTTCTTTGTGGAGGATATCTGAGATAAGATTCGTTGCAAAATATGGATGATTGAAGTATCCTTCTTGTTGTTTGTATCCAGGAGTAGATTGGATGCACTTCTGGATACAACTAACAAGAAGGGTACTCCAACCGTCCTTATTTTGCAACGAATCTTATCTCTAATATTGATATCGTCCATCCACAAAGCAGGATATCAGGTTGTATGTATCCTTCTTTTCCTTGTTCTTTTCCACACAAATTAGGATAAATACGCATGATTTAGAGAAGATGAACTTACAATGCTTGGGACAAGTTAAAAGGGGAAAAAAAAATCTCAACCCTCAAAATTTACATTCTTTTCATCACACTTATATATTTGTCCTTGAATGTATTATCACCAAAGAATATGAGTTGATACATGGATAACATACAAAATTGATGAATTATGTTGAGTGTTGCACATATATAAAATTTATATTCTTTTATGATAGTATCATTTAAGGAAGGATAAATATAGAAGTGTGATGAAGGAATGTAAAAGCTATAAGGCTACAATGTAGTAATTATAATGATCGCTGTGGGGTATCATTGACGGTAATGGAGAGCCATCCAGTCGCTATGGATCGCCATGCCTTCTTTGGACAGCCGATCTGATCTGATCGCCGTGGAGAGCCATTCAATCACCATGGAGCGGATCCGATCCAATCACCGGGGCATGGAGAGCCATCAAATTGCTACGGAGTCATCTCCCAAAGCTGAACATAACAAAAAACGAGGAAAAAAGAGGAGGGAGAAAGAGACAGGTTAGAGAGAGAAAGATCTTAGAGAGAGAATAGGTGAGAGAATGGATTGGATTTGGAATTGGTTGGAGAATGGCCAATTGGTTGGAAAAAAAGGGGGGGGGGTATATAGACCCCATGGCCTCTCCAACCCCTAAACGAGCCTATAGTTGTAGGGGGCGGTCATGGGAGCGGTAATGGGAATGAGACAGGAGCAGGGGATCATGAGTCGGAGCGGGAGCAGGAGCAATGGCAGAATGAGTGAATCCCGCTACTAAGAACTAGTCGTTGGGAACCCACTGAATGGGTTCCCAATGGCTAGCAACAACTTGTTTGAAACTACCTGTTGCATTCGGAACTGGACCAATCCGACCTGATTTGGGCCAGGGATCAGCCGATCCAACCAATACTGCTTGATCCTGCCGATCCTTTGCCTAGATTAGGGGATCTTGGTGCCGATCTGGCCAACCATGCTCACATGTAAGCATCCTGGAGTAGCAGGTCCTGTTCCCATCCATCCCTTGTTTCAGATGAAATTAGTGGAGTAAAATTATCAAAAAAACCCTATAAGTTATCCAATAGAAGTATTACATCAAGAAGTTCAAAAAATCAGAACATATTTATATGTAACCAATGATTTGTTTGAAACTGATATAGATAAATAAAATGGTGTTTTTTTTTTTTTTGAAGGAAGACCTTAGGTAGATTTTTTTTTTTTTTGGGGGGGGGGGGGGGGGGGGGAGGTGGGAATGGGACTTTAGGTAGAATGTTAACTTTCAAATTTATAATAAAACAAAATGTAAACTTCTAACTGAAAATATAAGTACATGTATCAACATTCCCTAACTATTCCAAAATAGGGAATGTTAAAAATCTATCAATCTGTCAAATCGCACCTGCTCAAGCTCCTGTTCCCACCCTGTGCTTCTATGCCCCAGTATTTCCATTGCTTGTCACATTGTCACTATGATGGAGCTCCTCTCCTATCCCACCACACATCAATATATTGTTTTCCTAACCTTGGGTCCTTTTTAGCTACTTATATGGTTTGT